>JAZHRO010000014.1:145462500-150462500 GCA_037157565.1 Thalassia testudinum | reverse complement strand
GGATGTCGCATTGCCCCTGGCAATTGATCTTCTTCGGACTACATACAGTTCTACGGGATTTTGATCTAGATGATTTTGGAGGAGTTGGACTCCGATTTTCATCCTGATCAGATCCATACGGTCAAATCATCAATCCGAGGCCTTGAATTACATCTCCTCTCCTATTCATAAAAAGACGCAATTAACCTAACATATACACAAACTACTCTAAATGCAGAATGATGCTTGCTATGCAATATTTATAACATGGAATGCATATCTAAGCCTAGAAACATTCATAAATAGGCATTTTAACCTAAATGGATGTGTCTACATCAAGGCGAAGACATCAAGCAAGAAGAAGAATATTACATTTAGAGCACTTAAGAAGGATTCAGATTCAAACACGTTGGAATCCGTAGATGATGAGGAGATGGAGATGCTCACAAGAAAATTCCAGAAATTTATCTGAAAGCATGGTAAGCAAATCAATAGAGTTTCATCTAATATTATTTGTTATGAATGCAGGAAAAAGGGCCACTTGTGAAATGATTGCCCCGTAAACAAGGAGGAAGATAATAGGAAAGATACAAAGGAGGTCAAGAAGAGGAAGAGGAAAAAGAAAGCTTTAAAAGCAACATGGGATGATAGCGACTCCTACATTGACACCAACTCCAGTGAATCGGATGACGACGAGGTCGCACACCTTTGTTTGGTTGCAACATCAGAAGATACGGAAGATGAGGTAAATCCTGATTTTTCTCTTATGGAAATGCTTCAAGCTTATGAAGAATTATATCATAAAGCACAGTTATTTAAAAAGGAAAATAAGGTTTTAAAGGATAATTATCAAACATTAGAAATAGAAAAATCATATTTAGAAATGGAATTAGAAATGTCAAAAGAAACTAATAATAAGTTGCATATAGAAATAGTAGAGTTAGAAGACATCTATGAGCATTTTGAGGAGACTTTAAATAATCTCAAAACTACTAGGCTAAACATTGAATTTTGTGATTATTTAAGATTGAAATTTTAGAGTAAAAAGAACACACAAACCAGATCACATGCACCTAGGCATGCATGGATGTACCAAAAGGTTAAAAATCCTAAGAGTTATAGATCTAACACAAAAGAGATCTATAAATCTTAAGGTTTGAAAGGTACTAACCCAAAAGCACCCACAAGAAAATAGGTACCTAGAAACGATATTTTACATTGTTTTACAGGGTTGGATCACTGGAATCAACACGATCAATGGGTGTTCAAGGAAGAAAATGGAGGACTTCGACCATTCTACAAACTACATGAAGACCAAGAAAGATGGGATAGTGGAGCTTGGTATCGACATTCATCATACTACTACTAGTAATTTCTTTTGGCATGGTAATTTTTACTCCTTCATTTTTTTGTGTTTGACAAAAAGGGAGAGAAAAATAATGAGAAAATAGTAATATTTTTAGGGGGAGCATATATTGATGGGGAGGATTAAATTAACTACTAAAAATTATTTTTTCTATAGTAATCTATTTGCAAGATTGTTTTGTAAACACCAAAAAGGGGGAGATTGTTGGAACCTTGTTCCACATATTATTTTGGTGTTAACAAAATTATTATGGATTAATGTTTGCAATTGAGTGCTTTTCAGATTTAGGTGAAGATCAAGGTAAACAGGCATGATTACAAGGAGGAGGCAAGATGATAAGGAAGAGTCAAAGAGGAGAAGATCATCTTTGACTTTTAGATTAGGTTTTCAGTTTATAGAATGTATGCATCCTAACAAAGAATCAACTTAGATCATAAAAATAATTAAAGATAAAGTAGGATTAATCTATCGATCATTTTCAAAGAACGTACGTAATTGATTAAATCTCTTATAATAAGGTACTTGACAACAAGTACCGGTACTATTCATTAGTACCGGTATATGCAAAGCACAGGTTTGAGCATATGTCTCAAACTGTGAACAACAAGTGCTGGTACTAGTCATGAGTACCGGTATCTGATGGTCACAGTTTGAAGACTCAGTTCTGGCATGAACCGTACAAGTACCGGTACCCATGATGAGTATCGATACAGGTAGGTTATTGTGCCTAGTGAGTCCCAAACCTAGGAGTCACAAGTACTGGTACCCATGATGAGTATCGATACCAGGACTCTTGTGTGCTAGCTATAGAGAAAACAGTTGGCAGTTAGTACTGGTCGCTGTACTTCAGTACCGGTACCAATTAGTTGTTGGCTTAAAACTGAACGGCTAGAAAATTAATTTTGGCAACATGAACGTTGAGATTTAAACCCCAACGTCTAGTAGACATATTACTATGGTCCTAACTCTATAAAAAGACCCTAGGACTCTTAGTTTGCGCATATGAAATAGAAGAGAAATTCCTAGAGCTTAATTTTCATATTTCCACCATATTTTGAAGAGAAGAAATAGTTTGCAGCTCTTAAATCTCTCTGTGATTTGCAAACACATCGACATGTTTTTCTTACGCAATTCAAGGCAATTCACATCCTTCCTAGGTTCTCCAATTGGTATATTTATTTCATATTATTGTTGAGAGGCTTAGGTATTTTTGTTGTAAGATTTCTTTTGCTTTACACCTATGCTTATTTTGTTTTTGAGCATGTTGCTCATTGGGTTGTAACAAACCGTCTCTTGTACTTGAGTTGAGGTAACCCATTAATTACCTTAGTTTATAGTAAATTGATTCCCTTGAGGTTGAGGGAATCAGGTTAAAAATCCTAAGCTGGGAGGCTTAAGTAGTGGAGTACCCAAGTGAGTGGGGAACCACTATACATTTTGTGCCAATTTCTGCGATTATATTTTGTGCAAATCTTTCTTGTTATCACTAATACTTTGCTTGAGTGTTTGTGTGCGTAGCCATCTATTTATAGATCTTATCATCATATGGACTAAGTTTGTTTGTACCAACCATACTAGTCTGCAAACAGAGTAGTGAGTCAAAACCATGAAGTCCTCCAGACGTATCAGGGTATACCAAGTCTAGGGTATTGGAATCAGATACACATCCTAGCCAATCACCTAAGGGGAAAGGTGAAATGTGTAGATCAAAAGTCTCAATCCTTGGAGTTGAATCGATCGAACCAGATGAAGATGAAGAGGCACGAGACATTCGGTCACTGTAGAGAATCCCAATGATGCCATAATACTCTTGATCGTCATCCTCATAATCATCATCGATTCGGTCATAATCGAAGTTTTTGGATGCCGTAAATATGTCTAGTCTCAATCTCTCATTCCCCAGGGCAATCTCCACACATTCGTATGCACAATCGATATTCGCATAGGCTCTTGCCAAAAATGGGCGACCTAAAATAATAGGTACATCACAGAGATCAATGGGAACCTCCATATCAACAATAAAGAAATCCATTGGAAAATAGAATCCATGGACTTTCACAATGACGTTATCCACCACACGTTGAGGCACTTTGACTGATCTATCAGCCAACTTGATAGTGACTGAGGTAGGCTTCAACTCCCCAATTCTAAATCGATCATAAGCAACAATCAGAGTTAAATTAATGGAAAAGCCTAGTTCAATAAGGGCTTTGCCATATGGTGAATCCTACAAGAAATAGAAGATCAAAGGTGTACCGAGATCCTTCTTTTAGGCGATAAATTACTCAGTATTACCACACTAACTTGCTTGGACAAAACTTCCTTGGGTTCTATTCCCTTCCTCTACTATCGTCTCGGGGTACACTAGCCCTTGAAGAACCTGCCAACATCAAGAATGTGATCTATGGCATTGAGAAGAGGAACCTAAATATGTACTTCTTTAAACATAGCCATGAGGTCCTCATGATTCTTGGCTTCCTTTTTCTGTCTCAATGAGTCTCTAATGATAGCTTTGAGGAAAGGAAGAGGAATCTCAGGGTCCTCAGCCATTGGCCTCTTTCCTTTATCTTCCGTAGGTGGTTCCTTATTAGAGTAAGAGTAGGAAGAAGAACCATCCTAAGGAAGAGTTTGCGATAAATCATGATCCACCTGCCTATATGGTGGAAATTTTGTGGTAGTTCCATTCCTCAATGTAGCAGCTTTTGCGTCGACAAACTATTCATGAGGAGGGGGAAGAGTGGAAGGAACATTCTGGGTAGTATGAGGTAACAAACTAGGCTGATTATATCCAGGTCGTACAAGAGGTGCCTGAAGTATCACATGTGTTAGCCTTTGTGGTGTTGGATACCTAGCGGGAAGATCTAGGTTTTACACATTCCTATGGTTCGAGATAGGTTGGGATGGCAAGGCTCCTTGCATCCTATTCTCCTATAACATCTGTAGCTAATTCTCTCGCATTTTCTAAACTTGGTTTATTAACTGCACCTGACTTTTTACCATTGATTGAATTACCTTTCTTAGCTCTTCCAACGCATCAGATTGCGAAGGAGGGTCAAGTGCAGTATCGTGAATAGTTTGATATATGGATCGAGACTATTGCTGATATGGAACTGGCTGCTATCTAGGAAATGAAGCTGCAGAGTTCCCATATTACTTGGGCTGGTGCTGGGGAGGAACTGTACGGCTATATTGATTTCCACCCCAAGAGAAATTAGGATGCTGGCGCCAACCAAGGTTGCATGTCTCCAAGTATGGGTTGTTACGGCCATAACCCTGAAGTGTCTTCACATCCTTGTAGGCTGAAGATGCTTGAGATGACATATCATATCAGTCAAGGCTCATATCGTCTCTATAAAGTTCTCTCAATCAACAATTGCCAACTCAAGATTATTTATAGGCTCCCTATAGGAAGTAGCCCATGAAGTAGCAGCAGAGGAAAAGATAGATGCATCTCGAGTAAGAAGATGAGGTCTCTAGTAGGAGATACTTGGGATGGAGCAGTAGATGGAACATATGATGGCACAAAAGATGCAACCCCGTATCTCATTGGATAAGATTGACTAATGTCGTCAACCTTCTTATGCAGGACAAGATTAATATACAAGAGGTCTCAAAATTTGAAAGTCTGAATGAGGATAGGAGTTGGGAAATGATGATATGGGAAGTCAATTTTGGAGGAAGCAAAAGACCGAGTCTAAGGGTTCTTATTTATCTAAAACTCCCAACCTTTGACCAGGACCATTATGACATCTTTGACTCAGAGCATATCCAACCCAAGCAAACATTCATTGGTTATCCTTTCGAGCTTGATTTCTCTGTTATCCGACTCTTTGGACTTGGGTTGCATCCTCACAAATCACAGGCTCGACCCTGCTTGCATACTGATCTCAGGTTTTGGATAATTTTTATCCAAAACCTCAGATATACTCGATCAAGGGGTATGGGTCTGCATCACAATTTGGTCCACATCTATGGACATCTTCTCCTAGCAGGTCCAAAGCTATATTTTTTTATTCTGATTCTGAGCTACACCTATGAATTCTTTATTTCTTTTCTATTTGTATAGTGTGCCTCGCTGAAGGCACTAACTTCAGCGCATATACAGGTTCTTTTCATCTCGGAGCCGACCTATTATTCACGCAATTCAGATGCTTTCTACTTTACTTCACTCTGTTTCATGTCTTTTTAATATAATGAGGACATTACATTAGATAGGCATGGGGGGGTGGATATTCATCACTAAATTATTTTGTCAGCTCCGTGGATTCTTTTTATTTTATTTTGATTTATTTAAAAAAATGAATTAGGAGAGAATACATGGGCATTAGGAATTTTCAACCTTAGGGAATAATACAATAGGATCTGAACATTTAGACCCTTCAGGTCTTTGGGCTCAATCAGCCCAGGTATCCACTAAAATGTGGATTTCTTTATCGAGTCCCCGCCATCCTAAATTCTATTTCAATTTGATTAAATAAGTTGGGGTGATAAGTACATGACTTATCAACCCGCCCTCTGATTTGAGGGAACTTTAAGTCTAAGCATCTACACACTATTCGCACTGACTCGTTGTTCGGTAATTTTAACAGAAATTAGGTAGCTAATGAACATTCTAGGGTGGTATGGCTGGCAAGTTATCATGGGTAACAGCCCATTGGTAGGTTTTCCAGAGCCCAACCACAGGACCATTCTTTTCCAGCTGCCTTTAGGTAAATCTTAGACTAGGGATTCCACCTACTTCAAAAAAAAGTCCAAAAAGGAAAGAAAAAAAAAGAAAAGGAGAAAATAAAAAAAAATAAAACAAAAGAATTAAGCCACACTTCACCGCACGAGTATGGCTGGCAAGTTATTGTGGCTAATAGCCTATTGGTCTGTTGTCCAAATCCTAGCTCAAGAAATGCAAGTTTAATTCCTAAAACACTTAGGAAGAAGCAGAGAAGTAGAATAAGTCAGGGAGATATACACTGGATTCACCCTTGTGTTGGCCCCATAAAAAATAAAAGTAGGGAGAAAGCTACTAGTCATATAGATACACCTTTAGGGAGAATTCTTTTTAAGGTCACCTAGGGGTGTAGAAACCTGAAGTCCGTTCTGATTGCCGATCAACGAGACTATCACATTCACAAAAGATGCTTAGAATGTAGGGTTCACATCAAGTCTTGGGTGGGTTGAGTGGCCGTAGAAAGTCGCTTTGAAACCCTAAACTCAAAAATCCAAAAAAAATAGAAAAGAAGAAAAAGAGAAAAGGAGATCCTTCTTTGAATAAGGCGAGGGCTTGAGGCGATCTGCATTTTGGCAGATACCTAGGCACTATTGTGTTTTTGAAGTTTAGGTCCTAAGTTAAAATTCTTAAGTGTTGAAAAATTACTATTGCCCAAGAAATCTGACCTAATTCTCTTATAAATAGCATTTACTTTTGCTAGGGACTAGCAAAAGATAAGCATGGGGGTGTAATGTAAACATGTTTATATCACATAAACTGTCTTTTTTTGTGTTCTTAGGTGTAGAGTTGCAACATACATTATAAATATTACATAACATGCATCATCTTGCATTTAGGTCAGTTTGTATAAAATTTAGGTTAATTTTCTATTTTTTTGGTTAGGTAACAGGTCAACTTTTAGTCGGGGCCTCGGATTGAAGATCCAACTATACAGATTTGATCAGGGCAATGATCAGAGTTCAATGACTCCAAGATCACCCCAATCGGACATCCGTAGTATCAGATATAGTCTAAGAGAACATCTGAGATTAGGGGCCAAGATGGTGTCAATATGCACTTAAGACGACAAATCCAACCACACGGATGGGTTTGGATCAACGATCGCTGCCTAACAGCGTGAAAATCGACCCAATCTGACATCTGTGGCACCTTCTAGAAGTCACAGAAGATGGACAGCCAAGATGATGCATTGTGGTGTCATCTCGAACACCCAAATCGGCCAAGCAGAAGTCTGAAGATCTGCTGTCCTCTCACTCTCTCCTCAACGCAAGATTAAATCTGGGCCATTGCATCTTGATCCAACGGCCACAAGCACACATGTCGCAATTAAAAAGTTGACAAAGAAGAAAGCACAACACAGCGGTTAAGGCATTGCGAGAGCTGAGAGCGTGCGTTCGAGTCGTGTGCAACGCATCTCATCTTCCCGCGTAAGCGTAAAATCCAGCCACCCGATCTAATGCCAATGGCCCAGATCGTTGAATCAAGCGGACACACGATTGAATGCTCACCGCATACGCGTGATTAGACGCGTGATGTAAAGGGCAGACTGGTGCACGATGATGACCCTTCAATCTAGATCCAGCGGCTTGGAATTTGGCTATGTCGCATCATAACGGGTGAAGACAAAGCAGTAGTGGCATGATCGTGATCGTCTGATCTTGATAGGATGACTGAGATCTACGCTCAGCCGTTCAACATCCGAAGTCAGAGGGGCTTGAGTGCATTTAAGCCGTCTGATCTTTCTATCGGATGGTTGTGAATGCACAGTCAGTGAGCGTTGAGGCACGAGGAAGGGGAGAGGGCGTAGGCAAGCGTGCACTAAGCCCACATTTGGGGGCTTTAGTGACATTTAAATACGTCACTAAAGACCTCTAATTTAATGTTTTTAAGTGAAATGACCTTTGTACCCCCTCCAATCTACACCTATATATAGCCCTACGACCCCCACATATTTCTCATCCCTTCACCTCTCTCCCTCTCCAAAGCTCTAGAGAAGCTTGTCTCACACCCGGGATGCTCCTTTAGAGCCAAATCTAAAGTTTTCTCACCCCCATTCCAGAAGTGGATCCCGCGACAATGGTGGCATGCTGCCTCGTTCCTTCTTCCTTCTACTTCGTCCTCCTTCTTCCTTCTCTATCCTCCATCTTCCAGGTGTCGCTTCGTCCGACTCGTCCTCCAAGCAATCATCGAGAAGGATAACATCTCTCTCCCTTCTTTTTATCACTTTGTATAATAGGATTTCCCGCTTTCTAGTTGTAATCATTTCCTGCTTTCTAGTTGTAAAAATAGTATTCTTATATCAAGTGATTGTTTTCTCTCTCTTTTTCTCTCTCTCTCTTAGTGTTAATATCAATTCCATTGTAATTATCTCACTTCCAAACAAAAATTCCAAAAAAAATATATAATCGTGGATTTTAGATCGACGTAGCCTCCCTGTGTTTGACCCGAAATTTCTTTATGAATTTCAATTAAATTTTATCTATTGACGGATTGCTTCGCAAATCAAACTACAATGATAGGTTTTTCAAATCCAACTCCGATCATGTAGTTTTCCACTTCAACAATGATATCCAGCTATTTCATAATAATGTCCATATCAGCCTAGGCTAACTTGGCCTGGGCCTCATCGACTGATACACACTTCTGGGTAGGGAGTGAGAATTAGCTCATTGATGCAAATTGAGGGAGTTTTCCGCCAAGGACTCAAATAACTCAAAATATCCTACTTCATCCTTGGAAAGGAAGTTCCCACCAATAGATGCATCAACCAGAAATCGATGTGTCTCATCCAACCCATGATAGAAGATTTTGGTAAGAAACCTTGTGGTGAGAACACCTCCTTGGAAGATCGTCAAAATGCTCCTAAGCCTCATGCAACTTCTCACGTGCCTGCTAGCTAAAAGTTTTGATGGCCCACCTCAACATATTAGTGCGAATAATACGGAAAAACTTTTAGTGGAACTCCCTACGTAGATCCTCCCAGGTATAGATTTTTCTCCCTTTGGTATTGAACCAATAGGAAGCTTTATCCCTCAAAGAGAAAGGGGAAAGCTTCATGAGAATAATCCCAATAGCTACATTCCTGGGTCGGACTGTCTCAGCAATCTGACTCAGGTTCCCGAGATGTTGGAATGGATCTTCATTTGAGCTACCACAAAAGTAAGTTTGAATCAGACTTATCACATTAGGCTTGAGCACAAATGCATCACCATCTGCGGGCATTCGGACATAGGGTAGCACATTATGTTCAGCTGGATCATAATGGTCCCGCAATTTTTCTCCACACGAGGGATTTTGCATTCTACCTAAAGCAATGAGAATGGAATCAAACCATACATGGTTCTACTGATATTGTGTATCCAATCTCGCCTCAACCCTGGCCAAGACTTAGGCGTCATTCCCCTCTAGGGGAGGAAGAGGAGGGTTTTGCTCGGCCATTGTAGCTGAGGAAGAAGGAAGAGAAGAGGAGATAGCAGAAGGAGTAGGTGAGAGGTGTCACGTACATACAATAGATGGTTGCCTTGGGGGAGGCTCCCAAGGACCAACTAGGTTAGGTCTTAGAGACCTTCTACTATGCATAAACCTGCATAATAGTTGGTTAGGTGACCTAGGTTAGAATACTTCTAATTGAGGTGAGGGAAGTAGTTAAGTAAATACTTAACCCTTCTTAATTAGTTTCTAACCTGTTGATTAGGGACTGAATTGAGGCACTAAGATGGAATGTAAACCCTAATGTGGAGGCCTAGGGTTTATGCTTCTAAGTTTTTAGCCTACAGACCTTGTTCTTGGACAAAATGACTCTTTGGATTAATGTAGTAGTCCAAATAGTATGAAATTTTTCATGAAACTTCCTTTTTCAATTATCTTTTCAGAGAATATTTTTCCATGATTTTATCAGATCTATGTGTTGGTTACCTATAATCACTAAAATATATGGGCCCTGACGAGTCGATTTTTCGCTTTTGAAGATGATAGTTAAACTAATTTGTCGTATTTCTAAGTGGTGGAAAATCAACTAATCAAAGTATTGAATCAAAATTAAACCACTCGAGAAGAGCGGGTCATGTCCATAGGGAGGCAATGGCCTATCAAAACTCACACAATTCAAAATATTATTGTTTACAATAATTTCCTCAAGAAATTGAGCCAACACCCCCATTGGATTAAAGGTATAACAAGGATTTCAGCTCAAATAGTCATAGAAAGAAATAGGAGGGGTGATAAACAAACATGAATATATTATAAAATGCTTATTTATGATAGTTCCTAAGTTTAGCATTGCATATCATGTTATAAATACTGCATAACATCCATTGCATGGCATTTAAGATGTATATTATGTACACTAATTCTTCTATTTTACATGGCCAGGAGGTAGTGCGATATCTTTACGAGCTTTGGATGAAGAATCTAACCGTATGGATGAATCCGAAGCGACGATCGTAGTCCATCAACGTGAAAATCAGCTCGATCAGAGCTCCATAGCACCCTCTACAAGAAGAAGATGGACGGTCCAGATGGCACCACGTGGCACCATCTAGACCGCCAAACATGAACCACAGTCGCCCCAAGACCACTACAAGATGAGATCTCAGCCATTGGATTTCAATCCAACAACTGAGGGGCACCCTAACCGCGTGGCCACACCAACCCTCCACTCTACGAACAGCAGCCTTGGCGCATAGGTGAAGACATGCGCTAGCAAACCGTGAGCATGAGTTTGAGTCGCAATGGGGGGAGGCTATTTCACAAAGAGCAGGCGCAATCGAATTGCACCCATTGGATGAGCACAGGCGTAATCAATTGGCGGAGGCATGACCACGTGGCACCATTGGATGAGCGTGGATCCTGCACGCAGTAGTTTACGTTCCTCGAGAACGAGCCATCTCACGCGCGATCAAGAGGCATGATCTCCGCGTCATCTCAGCCATTCACGTCTAACCCAATGACTGCGGCACATCCAACCCCAGCGACAGCAAGCGAGCGTGAGCGGCAGGCACGGGATTTGTAACAACAGAAGAGCGGGCCTTTAGTGATACTTGCAGCTGTCACTAAATGGCCTGCGCAGTGCATGCGCTAGCCTAGGCACTGAAAAGGTGCGGATCTTTTGGCGATAGCTTGAGTAGCCTTTAGTGATGCTTGTAGCTGTCGCTGAATGACTATGCGCGGGATGCTTCTCCTCCCATCACTACATAAACACCCCTACACCCCCCATTTCTCTTCATGTCTACCTACTCTACTCCCAGCTACTCCTAAGCTCTAGCAAGCCTACCAACGCTCCGTTAGAGCTTACTCTCAACTTCCCAAGGCTCCTATTAGTGTAACGAAACTCTACCCCACCAAATATTCCTCCATCTTTCCGTCCCCATTCATAGGTTGCCTTGGAGCCATCCTCCCACCTCCATTCCGGTAGCAGATCATCTCCACCTCCTCACCTCCATTCCGGAGCCACGCTGAAGCTTTCCTCTACCCGACGTCCTCCCGCATCTTGACAAGTCGATTTTCGCTTAACAAGATGATAGTTAAAATGATTTGTTGCTTCTAAGTGGTGGAAAATCGACTATTCAAAATAATTGAAATAAACCACTCATGGGAGAGTGGGTCATATCCACGGGGAGGCACAGACCAATGAATCTCTTAATTAATTTCACATAAAATCATGCCCAAGAAAAATAGATTGCAAGACAATTAAATGCTAGTGTCTTGCTCTAAGCCATCCAATCATCACATACATCTTGAGAATAAGAGGAAGTTAAGGGGCATGCATGCAGTGAATGTAGAATAAATTAATGTCAAAAATATTTCAATAGTGATCTTCAAACCAAAAGTTCTCACCCAACTAATACCCCCTTCCTATAGCAAAACATGGGAGGGTATCCTCTTGGCTGTGCGCCCACGTGGAGGGATCTCTGGAGGCAAGAATCGTCAGAGGTGTAGGGACGGCGGAGAGGGACACTCCGTTGGTGGAACGGTGGCGTACGGTGGTCGGAGATGCTCCCAGCGATGAGGCAGGTCGGTGGTGGTAGCAGCAACTCTCGATGCACGCGGGCTATTGTGGACAGTTCTGAGGGCATGGCTACCCTCGTGGGGTCAAGGCGAGGTTGATAGTGTTGACGGAATGGAGTTTCGTCACCGGACGAGGCAGCTGCACGGAGGAAGGTGGCGTCGGTGATGGGTTCCTTTTGGGGAAGAAGATGAACAATGCTCGAGTGAAGATGCACGAGGAGGGTGGCATGCAGGCATGGTTCAAACCATGCGTGGGAGGTCAACAAGGGGAGGCGTGCGCTGTTGGTCGTGACCGCTGCACGTGAAGGTGCGCGTGAGGCCGATGGTCGGTGTGGTGATTGCTGAGGCAGTGAGGAGGCGCGCGTGGAGGATATGCACGTGTGGTGGTTGAGCAGGCAGTGAAGGAGGTAGTGGCTAGTGGATCAGTGGGGAAATGAAGAGGGGCTTTAGACGTCCGGGAAACTTCCCAGACATCTTAACTAGTGGGGGAGATGATGGTGTAGGTCATGGCTGGTTGTCGTGCGTGGATGGCAGTGGCTGCGGTGGTGTACAGGGGAAGAATGGTAGCAAGTCATGCATCAGTAGATGCACCCACGGTAGGTGAGCTTCAAGGAGCTCGTGCACAGTGGCAGCCAACTCCATCCTCTTGGTGAGGCGGTCTGTCACCCAGCCAGCTCACGGTATGATAGAGCTTGGACATGGAGGCCCATGGTGGTGGAATGATGCACGGTGGTGAAATGGGATGGTGGCCTCCACTAGTGTTCAGATGCTCTTGATCGGGTTTAAAGAATGTCACGTTGTAGTATAGCTGAAAAAGCGTTCAAAACAAATAAAGAGTTTTTATTACTCGAATGCCAGAGTATCCGAGGTCGAGCACAAGGAGCAATCGGAATTTACTACTAATCTCAAATGTGATTGAACACTCTAATTTACTCAAAACTTGAATTCAAATATGAATGTATGCAGTTAAAAAGTAATTATTGACAAAAGAGTGAAATTAGACATCTGATCTTGTGATCAGACGTCTTAAAAGTGTTTTCCCTTTTTCTTTCTTTCTTCTGCAGTCTTCACTTTGCCTTTCTTCTTCTTTCTCTCTTCTGCGAAGACTTCTTCTTCTTCCTTGCCTTTGCTTCTTCTCTCTTCTGTCTTCTTCTTCTTACTCTTCTCTTTCTGCGAAGGCTTCTTCTTCCTTGGTCTCTTCTCTTCTTCCTGCCTTTGCTTCTTTTTTCTCAGTCCTTTCTTTCTACCTTCTCTTCTCTTCTATCTTCTTCTTCTTTTTGTCTGCAGTCCTTCTTTTCTTCCTTGGCTAAGTTTCTTCTCTTCTTCGGTCAGCCTGCCTGCACAGAGAGCAAAACCTACCCTTTTCCCTCTACCCGCATGTCTCTCTCTCTCTCTGCAATTCACTCAAAGGATGCTCTCCCAGAGCCATGGGTAATCGGGTCGGATATCGCACCCGAGACCTGGCGCACTGGTGGGTGGGTGATGCGCGAGGAGTGCTCAGGTTAGGTCGGGTCGGAGCCCACCAGATCCGCGAGGTGAAATCGCAGATGAGGCGAGCGTGGAATAAGGTGAGGGACCTCACCCCTGTGCGTTCGGAGGCGAATAGCAGATAACACAAAAATAATTTATACCGCACCTGTGCTTTGCATTTCGACGATGTGGGACTAAAGTCCCGCCTTCTTTCGCTCGCGCCCGTAGACGATTCTTCTTCGATTGCCAAGGCTGCAGACGTCGCTGCGCTCCTTGCTGAGCCAGATCACTTCGCACCGCTCGCCTGAGTCCGCTGCACCTGAAGCCTGGAGCTACTGACGCCTGGAGCTACTTTGAAGCTTCTTCAACCGTCGTCAATGGCGGCAGGGGCTTCGATACTGTCACTCACAAAACAAGCCTCTCGGCTCAATCAGACCAGCTGGGGACCTTCGCCGTGGCACGGCGAAGGTCATGCACGGTGAAGCAGGTTGTGGGATGGCCTAGGCGTGCGTGCCTAGGTCAACCTGTGGCCAGGGGTGTGGGTGTGTTCGGGGGACTGTGCTGCAGGTGTAGAGGGATGGTGGATGGGCGGAGGTTGTTCCTTGTGGTGAGGTGGAGCTTATGAGATGGTTGGCGAGCGGTGCGGAGGGGCGGAATGGTGGGGGCGGCTCACCGGAGGTCGGTCGGAGGCGAGGAAGATGGAGGTGGTCAGCGACGATCGAGGGGCAATTAAATGAAATAAAAGGGGGAAAAGAGAGAGGGGGAGATGGAGAATGTATTAGGCCTAACTACAGGGATGAAGGTGGATGGGGAGGCGGACAGCTGTACCTGCTGTCGCCGGAGAAGAAGCTGCCCAGTGGAAGAAGATGGCGGTGACGACGAGGCTGAGGCGGAGTGCGCTGGTATTACGCGACGCGGAGGAGAATCAGGAAGAAGTCTCTGCCACTGGTTTTGTGGCAGAGCGAAGAGGGAGGGGAGGGGGGCTCGCCGGAGCTCGCTGGGTACTTTGGCCGGGAAGGAAGAGACGAATTGGAGGTGGAAGACCGACCAAATCAAGCTAAAAATGAGCGGCCGATTTTGGAGGTTCTTTTATAGGCACTGGGCCATGCTTTCAGAGCATGGAGGGCACGCCAATACCTCCGTCGGCTCGCCGGAGAAGGAAAGAGGGTGGATACCCAAATCCCTTGTGCGTTCACATGAGAGATTGGGTTCACACCAGGGATCAAGATTGGCCCTAGATGGAAGGGAATTCATCAGAGAATCTGCCTTCCATTTCTGGGAGGGGATCTCTGAGGAATCAGAGAGTATTCCCTCTTTAATCCTCACTGGAGAAGGATTCTGCCCCAATAATGGTGGAAGGACCTGATTGCAAAGGTGGCGAGGTGGTTAGGGGGCTCTCTGCGATGATTTCAAAAGATAGGGACCAAATTATGATTTGGGTGTACTAAATTGCAAAGTGGGTCAAGATGACCTCCCCTTAGGTCCAAATTTCGGTACAAACCTAATTTGGACCTAAGGAATCCAATGGTGAAGTTGGATTTTAGGTTTGACCATGTTTGACTGGATATTTTGTGTAAAAACCCAAATTAGGTTAATTGATGAACTAGGGCCCTAATCTAGGCCAAACTGGGTTCCAAAGGAAAAATTAAGTGTTCTAAACCCTAGGGGATATTTTTCCATGATTTTTAGAGGGCTTACTTGGTTTTTATCCTGACCGAAACCTTGTTGAATTAAGCGAGCCTATTTTAGGGTTACCAAATGTCATTTAATTCCTAGATTGCACATGAACCCATTTCTGAATGATTCAACCCACTTTTTATTTCATTTAGACCTTTTGACCTATGTTTTGCCTCTGAGAAATCCCGTTTATGCACTGCAATGGTAAAATTGCAGTTTTAACCTTTAATTCATGTTTTCTTCTCAGAGCACTTATTCCTTCATTTAGGCCTTCTTCTAGGTTATGTAGGAGCTTTTAACTTCTTTATTGGGTCAAAATGAGCTAGTTATGGCTCATGATGAGGCTCTTATCAACTAGCATGGCAACCGCTTCCTCTCCCTTGTAGTTGCGGCTACCCCGACCAGATCCATCTCTCCCGATCCTCCTTGGATATGGGGCCTTAGGTGCAAGCAGCTGGCGACAAGAAGGCGGCATATTACCTACAGAGAAGAGAAAATAAAAATGAATAATAAAAAGATTGATTTATTTATGCACAAACCCTCACTAAAATGTTAATTCTAATATATGTATATAGTGCAACCTAAAAACTAATGCATGTTATTCTAATGCATGCTAAATAATTTATATATGAATGTAATGCATACAAGTATATATATATATATAAACTAAATTATTCACATCTTAATACAAGCTATGTATAAGTTAATATTACTCTAATGTCTAGACATTTAAGTAACTAATTAGCCGTCAAATATGGGCTCATCACATCTCACCTCTGTCGTGCTGCTTCCCAACTCCTTCGTCCGAGCTTCCACCAAGCGCTGTTGTCTCACCAAACAGCTGCTTCGAGAGATTTCTTCTCACCCCTTTCTCATTTATGCTTCATAGTTTATTGTAATTGACATTCATGCAATATATCATATTTGATTCCATCTCTCTCTTGTGATTGCTTGTCATTTTATTTCAAAAACAAAAAAAATAACAAAACACCAGAAAGAAACAAATCAAAGCGCCGTTTTCATACAAAGTAAACATCGCCTCCCTGTGTTCGACCTGGGACTCCCTTGGAGTTTTGGTATAAATTGTATTTGATTACAAGTTTTGCGACTACGATGACAGGTTACTCTTAACCTTGATTTCAAACGAGTGAAACATGTGCGATCATTTTG
Source organism: Thalassia testudinum (assembly GCA_037157565.1). Taxonomy (NCBI): domain Eukaryota; kingdom Viridiplantae; phylum Streptophyta; class Magnoliopsida; order Alismatales; family Hydrocharitaceae; genus Thalassia; species Thalassia testudinum. The sequence continues at coordinate 150,446,109 of JAZHRO010000014.1, read as the reverse complement.
GTGCCATTGCCGGGGAGGCAACGGAATTTACTTTCTTGTTTTCTGCACTTCTTTGGATTTATATATTACTAACCCCACTTATCTCTGATCTATTGTCTTGTAGGTACCCTAGCATGGAGATCCAAGTGTAGTAGACAGGAGTAAAATGCAGGTAAAATACTTTGTAAGTGTCCCCCACATTCCCCCTCCACTAGTTTCATTTCACCACACTCATAACCAAGACCTAATCTACTTAGGTGTTTACATAAACCCTAGGATAGACTTTGTTTATCTTGTTTGCCACTTTCACCCATCTCACCCACATCTTATAAAAATAAAATAAAAAGATACTTTCTATCGGACGAATCAATTTACACACTTTATACACCCACATCAGAGGCACATAACCTGACTTGATTTTCATCTACTCAACCGGGATTCCGACCTGTGGACCCGGTACACTAATTCAACACATAAAAGAGTAGAAATCATATTAGGTTAAACACCTTTTTGTGTGCCTTATTCGGTTGTGCATTTGAGCCGATTAATTGAATTGTTTGGTGATGAGAGCCTCATCATGAGCCATAACTAGCTGATTTTGACCAAATAAAGAAGATAAAAGCTCCTACATAACCTAGAAGAAGGCTTAACTGAAGGAACAAGTGCTCTGAGAAGAAAACATGAAATAAAGGTTAAAACTGCAATTTTACCATTGCAGTACATAAATGGGATTTCTCAGAAGCAAAACATAGGTCAAATGGTCCAAATAAGATAAAAAGTGGGTTGAGTTAATCAGAAATGGGTTTATGTGCAATCTAAGAACTAAATGACACTTGGTAACCCTAAAACATACTCGCTTAAATTAACAAGGTTCCGGTCAGAATAAAAATCAAGTAAACCCTCTAAAAATCATATAAAAACATCCTCTAGGGTTTATAACACTTAATTTGGCCTTTGGAACCTAGTTTGACCAAGATTAGGGTCCTAGCTCTTCAATTAACCTAATTTGGGTTTTTATGCAAAATGTCTAGTCCAACGAGGTCAAACCTAAAATCCAACTTCACCATTGGATTCCTTAGGTCCAAATTAGGTTTGTACCAAAATTTGGACATAAGGAGAGGTCATTTTGACCTACTTTGCAATTTAGTACACCCAAATCATAAATTGGTCCCTATCTTTTGAATACCATTGCAGAGAGCCCCCTAGGTTCCTCTCCTCCTTTGCAAACTGGTCCTGCCACCATTGCTAGGGCATAATTGAGCTCCGGCGAAGTTTCGAGAGAGATTGCTCGTTAATTCCTCAGAGATTCTCTCCCAGAAATGGAAGGGGGATTCTCTGAGGAATTCCCTTCCTTCTAAAGCCAATTACAATCGCTGGTGTGAACCCAATCTCTCGTGCGAACACACGAGAGATTTGGGTATCCACCTTCCTTGCATATTCGGCGAGCCGGCAGTGTTGATTGCGTGGTCTCCACGTACTGGTAGGTGCGGCTAGCACCTATAAAACACACCCCAGACCCTGCCGCAGAAGGCAAGCTTGATTTTGACAGAGATCCCTTCCAAATTCCTCCCTCTCCCATCTCCGGCCAAATGACCCACAAGCTCCGGCGACCTCCTCCCCTCCTTCTCGTCGCTCTGCTGCCATACCAGCAGCAGAGTCCTCTCCGCCGCTTCTTCCCGCGTCGCGCTGTACCCCGCGTGCGCGCTTCTGACCTCATCTTCGTCGCCGCTTCCACCCTCAGGGTCTTTCTTCCCCGACGACGGCAGTTACAAGCCGTCCTCTCCGCCGCCTCCCTTCCTTCCAAACAACCCCAGATACGTTCTCCATCCTCTCCTCTCTCTTTTTCCCCAACTATTTTTCTTGATTACCCCTCGACAGTACCTAACCGCCTCCATCTTCCTCGCCTCCGACCGCACTCCGACGAGCTGCCCACACCACTCCGCCACTCCACACGGCTCGCCAACCACCTCTAGAGCTCCGCCTCACCACCAGGAACTTGCTCCACCCCACAACTGCCACTCCAGACCTCCATAATCACCCCCCGACCAACCCACCATCTCCAGCCACAGGTTGACCTAGGCACGCACACCTAGGCCGACCGGCAACCTGCAGCATCACCCACCGCCTTCGCTGTGCTACGGCGAAGGTTTCCAGCTATTCTGATTGGGCCAATAGGCCGTTCTGTTGGATGTCAGGTGTAAGCCCCAGCTGCCATTAACAGCCGAAAAAGCAGGGAGCTTGGAGCAGCAGCAGGCGTCAGGCTTCCCAGGCGGTAGGTGCAGCAGACTCTCGCAAGTGTCGCGAAGCAACCGAGGCCAGCCAGTAGCGTAGAGGCGTCAACAGCTTGGGCAATCGAGCGACAAAACTCTGCGGGCGCGCGTGAAGGCGAGATCAGATAGTCCCACATCGTGGGATTGCAACACTCAGGTACCATATAAGTCTTTTTTGTGTTATCGTCTTAGTGCCTCCGTAAGCACAAGGGTGAGGTCCCTCACTGCCCTCACACACGCCTCGTCCGCGGCTTGACCTCGCGGATCTGGCGGATCCGACCCGACCTAGACCTACGGACTCCTCGCGCATCACCACTTGCCGGTGCGCCTGGTACCGGGTGTGAACCCGACCCGACTACCCTTGTGGCTCTGGGAGAGCGTCCGTGAGTGTATTGCTTGAGAGAGAGAGATGCTTGGGTAGAGGGACGGGGGTAGGTTTTTGCTACTGTGTGGTGTGTGCAGGAAGGAAGAACTGACCCAGGCAGCGAACACTTAGCGGCTGCAGAACAGGAAGAGAAGAAAGAAGAGGCTGTGTAGCAGTGAAAGGAGAAGTCTTCGCAGAGAAGAAGAAGAAGGAAGACAAGGCAGAAGAGAGAGAAGAACGAAGAAGAAGACAAGGGAAGATTGAAAAGAGATCAGAAGAAAAAGAAGAAGAAGAAGAAAGAAGAAGGGCAAGGCAGGAGAAGAAGGAAAGATACTAGAAGCAAAGAAAGGAGAAGAGCCACGAAGAAGAAGAGAGAAAGAAAGATCACATTTAAGACGTCTGATACGCAAATCAGACGTCCAATTCTACTTTTTTTTCCCAAATTCTTTTTTTAAAATTCTCTCTTTGAATGAATTATATTTGCATTTAAATAGTTGTATTCTTTGGTTTTACAAAGTACTGAGATTGCTCCCCATGTTCGACCTCGGATACTCTAGTTGTTCGAGTAATAAAATTCTTTATATTTGTTTAGACGTTTTGTCGGTTATACTACAACGTAATACACTTTAAATCCGCACAAAAACTTCGACAACATTTTGGTGCCGTTGCCGGGGAGCAACGGGCACTTTTAAAGCTTTTGAGTACAACTTTTCTATCTAATATCTGACTTAACTTCTCTCTTTTGTTGTGTTCAAGCAAGGAAAGCAAAACAAAAAGGAAAGAATAGCAACTGCACAACAGACTCTCCAAGGAACAGGTAATCTCCATAAGCTCTCTCTCTTAACCCTCTCACAATCGAAAAAAGAAAAAAAAAGAAGAGAGAAATCAACTTAGGGCTACCTGTTTCATATTTAGTAACTCATCAAGTTGCTTGATTTTCATTTCAACATGTTTTTATCTGTTCATCCAACTAAGGCAACTAGGGCTAAAACTTTCTTGATTGAGCCCTTGGTGCTAATTTCTAAGGCAACTAAATTGGACCCACTAGAGCCAAGTTAGGGATTGCAAAGCTAGGGTTTTTAGAGACACATCTTCTCTAAAACAAAGAAACAAACTTTCCAAAAAGAGCTGTGCCTAAACCGTGTTTGAAACGATTTATACAAGAGGAACCCTAAGCAAATCAGGCTGATAATCCATTTGAACCATAAAAGGAACGACCTAAAAGCTCTCAAAGGAACAAGAGGTAAAGTTGATCCCTTGGGTCAGCCAACCTTAATATTAGGTCACTTTTGCACTCAAAATACTTAAAAGTTCAAGTGGAACATTAAGCACCTTGATCTTAAAATAAAAAAAGGTAGACTTAAGAGGTCAAGATCCCCATTCTGGTCTACCTAGAACTGCAGTGACAAGAGAGGTCGGGTGGGGGAAACCCTATAACCCGTGGGGACGCTCTACCGTGTAGGGGTCTTTGCGGGACTCTCCCTCTCTGGCTACCCAGGTATTTCTCAGGTGGACGATCTTCTGATCCAGGGGTCCATCTACCCCGAACCTCTATAGTCACCCAACAATTCTTGGGTGTCATGATTGGGTCCAGCACCTTCTAATCTCATCACATCTTTCGGTGCATGTTCGGTAGGAGGTCCTTGAGACCACCTTTAAGACCTCCTTTAGAAATTCATTCTCGTCGAGGCCAAGCCTCGACGCCCTTGTTTGTGCAGCAACCCCACCACATAAATCTTTCATCTGATTCAGACCCTGATTCTCCTTCTTCTCCCATCATGGCACAACCCATTGAAGAGGAGAATAACCTTGAACACCAACTTCAACGCTTGAACGATCTCTTTCAGAACTTTGTAAACCCACCGCAGCGACCTATGATGCGAGATCACTATAATCCCGCTGCGGTGGTAATCGAACCCCGAGTACGAATCCCAATTGGAGGACCTGATTCTGAACTGAAGCCCAATATGGTTCATGCCAAACCGAAGTCCCATGGGCTTAACTCTGAGGATCCATTCCAACACATTAAACAACTCAAGCATTTGGCCCATACCTTCGAGTCAGATGTACAAAATCGGGATATCCTACTCATGAAAATGTTTTCATTCTCCCTCTTGGACAAGGCTGCACACTGGTATCAGACTCAGACCCGCCCGATCAACACATGGGAGGAATTACAGTCCGAATTTTTGAAAAAATTCTTCCCTGTTGGCCGGACGAATGCCTTGCGCCACCAGATCACTCATTTCACTCAACAACCGGGAGAACCTCTTCACGAAGCTTGGGATCGATTCCTAGATCTCATGTGAAAGTGCCCCCATCACAGAGTTCCTAAGTGGGAACAAGTCCAGTCTTTTTACCAGGGACTCCGTGAGGATATTCGTCTATTCGTCAATGCAACATGTGGAGGAAACATCATGGGCCAACACGAGGACACGGTGTGGGAGATTCTCGAAAACATGTGCGAGAACTCCATAAACAATGACTCCTTGGGCTTATTCGACAAGACGAATGCCCGCGCATCGACGAATCTAAGAGGGACAAATGAGACGCAGGACCTGTCCACTCCTGTCGACCTGGAACTGATGGCCAGTCGGTTGGACAAGGTCTCTATCATAGAAAAGAAGGTGGACGAGCTAACTCGACATTTGCAGCAAGCCACCTCTGCACAAAACTCTTTTGCACGACCTCCTCTGGCAAGGGAAATAGTGCAAAACATCTATCATCAACCTGCCAAGGGGATGGGCCCATATCCACCCCCGTCTACCTCTCGGACCGGAGTGACCTTCGATCCCTTCTACTCGAGTTGGGGGAACTCTGAACCCTCGTATTCTGACTTTCCTGAGGTTCCTCAGAACTGCGAGGACCTCAACGCCATCCAGAATGACCCATACTCCAATACCTACAACCCTGGATGGCGAAATCATCCTAACTTTCAGTGGGCGGGAAATTCTCAAAGACCACCATATCAACCTCGTCCACAAGCTCCTCGTCCATATCAGCCGCCTCAGCCTCGGCCCAATCCCACCTACCAATCCGGGCAAAATCAGGATCAACTGACTCTTATCCTTCAAACACTGGCTGACATTCAAAAGACGAATGCGGCAATGCAAAAACAGCACAAGGACGAGATCATAGAGGTTCGCAACCAACTGGCCCAGATGGCAAATTCCCGCCAACCTGGCACCCTTCCTTCGCAACCTCTGCCCAACCCAAATAACGTACCGACCCAGAGGCGCGTTATGAATCCGAATCCAGGCCACGCACATTTGATTTATCTGGCCCCTGCTACTCCATCACCAGACGGGATGGAGGCTTCAACATCTTATGCAGGATTGCAGCAGCAGCCACCCCTTCTACCTAACCCAAACCAAAGTCAGGCCGGATTAAACTCTGTAACAACACGTAGTGGTAAAACAACACAAGACCCACATTATCCGAACCACTCCAAGCCTGATAATCGCCAAGACCCTAGGGTAGTCATCCAAGATACTACTGTCCCAGATCAAGAACCTGGACCTATCCTAGAGGAACCAGCTAGGATCCCATTTCCTGAGGCCTTGACCAAAGGAAAAAGGACAACCAAACCTGTGGCTCCTAAGGAGGATCTGGTCAAGCTCTTTGAACAGGTCCAGATAAACATCCCGTTGATGGATGCAATCCGCCACATACCGGCTTACGCAAGGTTCTTGAAAGACATATGTACGCCTGAACGTAAGCCGCGAACCAACGATGGGAACCCAATCGTACTGTCGGAGCAAGCCAGCTCTGTCATCTTGAGCAAACTCCCACCCAAGGCTAAAGTCCCAGGAACTCCCTTGATTTCTTGTAAAATTGGTGAAACCCAACTTGATAGAGCCCTACTAGACCTAGGTGCCTCCATAAATTTAATACCTACATCCCTCCTTCACCACCTTGAAGAATCTGAACTTAAACCCACTGAGGTGACATTGCAGTTAGCCGATCGATCCATCAAGTCACCCAAAGGAATACTTGTGGATGTCATTGTTAGGGTACGAGATTTTTATTTCCCGGTGGACTTCATAGTACTGGACATGGATGCACCTAAGAACCCAAGGGACACACCAATCATATTAGGGAGACCCTTTTTGGCCACTGCTAGGGCCAATATAAACTGCGAAGAGGGCCAGATAGAATTAAAATTTGGGAATCAAAATCTGAAGATTGACATTTTCAAGGCCCATCAAGGGATTAATTGCGGGGTTATAGAGGAAATTTGTGATGTCGAAGCCGTGGTTGATGAACTGCATATAGAGGACAACTTGATTATTCCTGATCAACCACTAGAGAATCAAAAACCACTAACAGAGGAGTGCGGACATGATCTAGACACACCTATGACTCCTACCATTGCTCCCGATACAAACCCTGAACCACCCGTTACTGCTGACAATCCTGTCATGGAACTCAAGCCCCTTCCCGAACATCTAAAATACATATTTTTGGATTCAAATCAGACATTTCCTGTGATTATCAATTCTCGACTCACACCTGACCAGGAACTCCGTTTGATTTCTGTTCTCCAGCAACATCGTAGAGCCATTGGATGAACTCTAGATGATTTGACTGGTATAAGCCCTTCATACTGCACACATCGAATCTACACAGAAGAAGGCTCACGACCTTCAAGAGAAATGCAACGACACCTAAACCCTAACCTACAGGAGGTCGTGAAAAAGGAGATCATTAAGTGGTTAGATGCAGAGATCATCTTCCCGATCTCCGACAGTCGTTGGGTGAGTCCAATACAAGTGGTGCCTAAGAAGGCAGGACTTACCATCATCACGACTGAAATCGGAGAAGTCATTCCTACCCAAATAGCTAATTCATGGAGAGTCTGCATTGATTACAGAAGACTAAATTCCTCCATGAAGAAGGATCATTTCCCACTACCGTTTATTTATCAGATCCTCGAGAAACTAGCAGGAAATAGATTCTTCTGCTTTCTTGACGGGTACTCTGGTTACAATCAGGTGGCAATCCATCCAGAGGACCAAGAAAAGACCACATTCACCTGCCCCTTCGGGACGTACGCGTTCCGAAGGATGCCGTTCAGTCTCTGCAATGCACCTGCAACTTTTCAGCGGTGCATGCTTGCCATATTCTCAGATATGGTAGGTGATTATCTGGAAGTCTTCATGGATGACTTTTCAGTTTTTGGACAATCATTTGACGATTGCCTCCAACACTTGGTCCATATACTCAGGCGGTGCATCGAGGTGAATTTGGTTCTTTCCTGGGAAAAGAGCCATTTCATGGTGCCTGAGGGAATTATCCTGGGACATTTAATCTCAGAGAAAGGCATCCAAGTGGATCGAGCTAAGGTTAACCTGATTTCCAAGCTCCCTATGCCTAGCTCGATTAAGGACGTCCGATCTTTTTTGGGGCACGTCGGTTTCTACCGTCGATTCATCCCTGATTTCTCCAAAATCGCGTGCCCCCTGACCAATCTTCTCTCCAAGGATGTGCCTTTCGAAATTTCAAAGGAAAGCATTCAAGCATTTGAGATCCTAAGTGACCGAGTCACCCAAGCCCCAATCCTATAGTCCCCTGATTGGTCTCAACCCTTTGAGATCATGTGCGATGCATCTGACTTCGCTGTGGGAGCGGTTTTGGGGCAGAAAATTGACGGGAAACCTGTGGTCATTTACTACCCCAGCAAAACACTGGATGAGGCTCAGTGTAACTATACGGTTACTGAGAAAGAGCCGCTGGCCGTAGTATTTGCCCTGAAAAAATTCAGATCATACCTTCTGGTTCCCGTATTATCATATACTCTGATCACACAGCTGTAAGGCATCTCCTTGCCAAGAAGGACGCGAAACCTCGACTAATCCGCTGGATCTTGCTGTTGCAAGAATTTGACCTTGAGATTCGCGACAAGGCGGGAAAGCACAATGTGGTAGCTGATCACTTGTCCCGCCTTCCTTATGAAATTATTGATCCTTCCGGACCTATTACAGAACATTTCCCTGATGGGCACCTCCTGACTATCAGTACAAGTCTTCCATGGTTCGCCGATATAGTTAATTACTTTGCATCACATCAGATTCCGCCCGATTGGTCAAAGGCCAAAAAGGACAAATTGCGTTCCGATGCCAAGTATTACCTATGGGAAGACCCGTATCTTTTTCGCATTGGTGCTGATCAGATAATCCGACGGTGCGTCACGGAAGTGGAAATCAAAGACATACTCTCATTCTGCCATGACCAGGCATGCGGTGGACATTTTTCTGGACATAAAACCACATCGAAAGTCCTCCAGTGTGGCTTCTACTGGCCCACAATTTTCAAGGATGCATACGATCACTGTAAGGCATGTTCCCGTTGCCAGACTCCGAGCAACATGAGCCATAGAGACATGATACCTCTACAGCCGATCTTGGTATGCGAAATTTTTGATATTTGGGGGATTGATTTCATGGGACCCTTTCCGACCTCGGATGGCTTCGAATACATCTTACTCGCAGTTGACTATGTGTCCAAGTGGATAGAAGCCATTCCGACCCAAACCAACAATCATAAAGTCGTTATAAAATTCCTCCATCAAAACATTTTCTCAAGGTTCGGGATTCCGCGTGCTATAATTTCTGACGGAGGGACCCATTTTACGAACGCTCAGTTCAGGTCACTGATGACCAAATACGGGGTGTCACACCGAATCTCTACTCCTTACCACCCCCAAACTAATGGTCTAGCTGAGCTATCTAACCGAGAGATCAAGAAGATCCTTCAGGTTACTGTTCGACCTGATAGAAAAGATTGGTCTTCTCGGCTTCCGGAAGCATTGTGGGCCTATAGGACCGCCCACAAGACCCAATTAGGAATGTCTCCCTTCAGACTAGTGTACGGGAAGGCATGTCACCTCCCCGTCGAATTGGAGCATAAATCCTACTGGGTAGTACGGACCTGTAATCTCGACCTTTCTAAGGCTGGAACCCACAGAAGACTTCAAATGAGCGAGATCGATGAATTACGCCATGACGCGTATGAGAACTCGTGAATTTACAAAGAATGGGTTAAAGCTTTTCACGACAAACACATTTCTAGAAAGGTCTTTCATCCTGGTCAAAAAGTTTTACTCTTTGATGCCCGACTCAAATTATTCCCAGGAAAGCTAAGATCCAAGTGGGTCGGACCCTACCTAGTCCGACAAATCTTCGGAAATGGAGCCATTGAAATCAGCCCACTCAGCCATGATTCTGAACCCTTTGTCGTGAACGGTCAGAGACTCAAGCCGTTCATTGACATGATCGATATAGATTTGGCTGAGTCATCCCTTACCCTCCATTCCTCTTGAGCTCATTGCCCCCAGCTGATGGCGTAAAACTCAGCGCTTAACGGGAGGCAACCCGTCATTCTTTGAAAAACCCGAAACCATTTTTGATATCTCTATGCGGAACTCATATTGCACTTTAGGGTTCATCCATTAGAACAGCTGACTTCACCTCAGGTATACCTACCCGAGATTCGAAATCATTCGCAACAAGTCACTTCGACCCATTCACTCACCACACACCTGTCCTAATACATGAACTAAGCTGAATTCGAACTCACCTAATTTACAATGGGGACATTGCAAATCTTAGGCATGGGGGGGTATGAAAGTGCAAAATGTCAGAAAATTCATATCAAGAAAGGGTTTCACATAAAAAAAAAAGAAGAGACTTGATAGAGGGGAGGAACAATTCAGGGTCATACAAATGAGAGGAGGAAAATAAAGAAAAATGACAAAAAGGAGCACAAAATGAAAATGAAAAGAAATAGTCATTAGTAAAAGGTTAAGGGGTTAACTGAAGTTCTAGACCAAATCAAAAAAAGGAACAGAAAAGTGCTATGGAGACATAACAAGAGATTAGGAGGAATGCTGGTCTTAGGCCTCTTGGGCTAGATTTGTTAGCTTAAAAATCCACGTATCCGCTAAAATCTGGATAATCCTCAACAGGTTGAGGAAAATGTGAAGCTTAAGTATTAGGTCTAAGGCTTAGGAAGTATCCGGCCTCGTTAACTAACCTCTGGTTTGCGGGATTCGGTAACCTAAGCACCTAAATTCACACACAGTCTGGTTCAGTGCGCATAAACATCCAAATCACGTGTAAAGCGTTTAATGTTCTGAAAAAGTCACCTAGATTAGGAGCGGCCAATCAGCACAAATTGATTTGGACAAGTTCCCAACGCGGAGAGGCGGGAAATTCCCCTCGAAGATGCGTAACAACATATCGTCTCCTCGGTGCTTGTCTCTTAGGATATTTAAATATCCTATCGGGGGCATGTAAGGACTCTGCTGGTTCAGATACCATGGGCGGCATTATCACGAAATGTCGATCGCCAGGATCTGGATTCGGCCACGGAATGCCATGGGCGGGATTATCTCGAAATCTTGAAAGCCAGGGACCCTTGAGGATTGATGATGGGGACGAGGAATCCGATACAGACCGTGTTGAGAAGCTAATCCGAAGCTAGAAATAAAAAGAAAGAGAGAGAAAAGCTCTCCAAACAAATAAATCTTCCATCTCTCTCTTACAAAAATGCACTGCAAACTGAACTTAGGCTAAAAATGTCTCAAGCACGGGTGATTTAACCGTGGAGTCCAACAAACCCTAGGTTAGCTTCTATGGGCCGTAGAAACCTTTGCAGAAGACTGAGGCTAAAGCGGAACAGGTCCGGATTTTGGTTGGTACTTGAGTACCTCTAGGCCTATTGTCGGCATTCCCACCTAATCAGAAAAGAAAAGGAGAAGCACTTATCATTGTTGACAGACATTCAGGGTCTAGAAGGGAAGTTAAAACTTTGAAATTTTTCTAAGGGACTAGCAAAAGCTTGGCATGGGGGTATGATGAGAGCCTCATCATGAGCCATAACTAGATGATTTTGACCCAATAAAGAAGATAAAAGCTCCTACATAACCTAGAAGAAGGCTTAACTGAAGGAACAAGTGCTCTGAGAAGAAAACATGAAATAAAGGTTAAAACTGCAATTTTACCATTGCAGTACATAAACGGGATTTCTCAGAAGCAAAACATAGGTCAAATGGTCCAAATAAGATAAAAAGTGGGTTGAGTTAATCAGAAATGGGTTTATGTGCAATCTAAGAACTAAATGACACTTGGTAACCCTAAAACATACCCGCTTAAATTAACAAGGTTCCTGTCAGAATAAAAATCATATAAAAACATCCTCTAGGGTTTAGAACTCTTAATTTGGCCTTTGGAACCTAGTTTGACCTAGATTAGGGTCCTAGCTCTTCAATTAACCTAATTTGGGTTTTTACGCAAAATGTCTAGTCCAACGAGGTCAAACCTAAAATCCAACTTCACCATTGGATTCCTTAGGTCCAAATTAGGTTTTTACCAAAATTTGGACCTAAGGAGAGGTCATCTTGACCTACTTTGCAATTTAGTACACCCAAATCACAAATTGGTCCCTATCTTTTGAATACCTTTGCAGAGAGCCCCCTAGGTTCTTCGCCTCCTTTGCAAACCAGTCCTGCCGCCATTGCTAGCACAGAACCGAGCTCCGGCGAAGTTTCGAGAGAGATTTCTCTCTAATTCCTCAGAGATTCTCTCCCAGAAATGGAAGGGGGATTCTTTGAGGAATTCCCTTCCTTCTAAAGCCAATTACAATCGCTGGGGTGAACACAATCTCTCGTGCGAACGCACGAGAGATTTGGGTATCCACCTTCCTTCCATATCCGGCGAGCCGGCAGCGTTGATTGCGCGGTCTCCACGCGCTGGTAGGTGCGGCCAGCACCTATAAAAGACACCCTAGACCCTGCCGCAGAAGGCAAGCTTGATTTTGACGGAGATCCCTTCCAAATTCCTCCCTCTCCCATCTCCGGCCAAATGACCCACAAGCTCCGTCGACCTCCTCCCCTCCTTCTCGTCGCTCTACTACCATACTAGCAGCAGAGTCCTCTCCGCCGCTTCCTCCCGCGTCGCGCTGTACCCCACGTGCGCGCTTCTGACCTCATCTTCGTCGCCGCTTCCTCCCTCAGCGTCTTTCTTCCCCGACGATGGCAGTTACAAGCCATCCTCTCCGCCGCCTCCCTTCCTTCCAGACAACCCCAGATACGTTCTCCATCCTCTCCTCTCTCTTTTTCCCTAACTATTTTTCTTGATTACCCCTCGGTAGTACCTAACCTCCTCCATCTTCCTCCCCTTCGACCGCACTCCGGCGAGCCGCCCACACCACTCCGCCATTCCACACGGCTCGCCAACCACCTCTAGAGCTCCGCCTCACCACCAGGAACTCGCTCCACCCCACAACTGCCACTCCAGACCTCCATAATCACCCCCCGACCAACCCACCATCTCCGGCCACAGGTTGACCTAGGCACGCACACCTAGGCCGACCGGCAAGTTGCAGCATCACCCACTGCCTTCGCCGTGCTACGGTGAAGGTTTCCAGCTATTCTGATTGGGCCAATAGGCCGTTCTGTTGGATGTTAGGTGTAAGCCCCAGCTGCCATTAACAGCCGAAAAAGCAATGAGCTTGGAGCAGCAGCAGGCGTCAGGCTTCCCAAGCAGCTGGTGCAGCAGACTCTCGCATGTGTCGCGAAGCAACCGAGGCCAGCCAGTAGCGCAGAGGCATCAACAGCTTGGGAAATCGAGCGATAAAACTCTGCGGGCGCGCATGAAGGCGAGACCAGATAGTCCCACATCGTGGGATTGCAACACTCAGGTACCATATAAGTCTTTTTTGTGTTATCGTCTTAGTGCCTCCGTAAGCGCAGGGGTGAGGTCCCTCACTGCCCTCACACACGCCTCGTCCACGGCTTGACCTCGCGGATCTAGCGGATCCGACCCGACCTAGACCTACGCACTCCTCGCGCATCACCACTTGCCGGTGCGCCTGCTCCCGGGTGCGAACCCAACCCGACTACCCGTGTGGCTCTGGGAGAGCGTCCGTGAGTGTATTGCTTGAGAGAGAGAGACGCTTGGGTAGAGGGACGGGGGTAGGTTTTTGCTAATGTGTGGTGTGTGCAGGACGGGAGAACTGACCCAGGCAGCGAACACTTAGCGGCTGCAGAACAAGAAGAGAAGAAAGAAGAGGCTGTGTAGCAGTGAAAGGAGAATTCTTCGCAGAGAAGAAGAAGGAAGACAAGGCAGAAGAGAGAGAAGAACGAAGAAGAAGACAAGGGAAGACTGCAAAGAGATCAGAAGGAAAAGAAGAAGAAGAAAGAAGAAAGGCAAGGCAGGAGAAGAAGGAAAGATACCAGAAGCAAAGAAAGGAGAAGAGCCACGGAGAAGAAAAGAGAAAGAGAGATCACATTTAAGACGTCTGATACGCAAATCAGACGTCCAATTCTACTTTTTTTTCCCAAATTCTTTTTTTAAAATTCTCTCTTTGAATGAATTATATTTGCATTTAAACAGTTGTATTCTTTGGTTTTACAAAGTACTGAGATTGCTCCCCGTGTTCGACCTCGGATACTCTAGTTGTTCGAGTAATAAAATTCTTTATATTTGTTTAGACGTTTTGTCGGTTATACTACAACGTAATACGCATTAAATCCGCACAAAAACTTCGACAACATTTGGGCCGCACCACCTAATTTAAAAGAAACTCATTTGTACCTGTCCCATAGGATTCAATATTTAGGTTAAGCCAGGCACTCCACATTTTATCGATTTATAAAGGAAAATACTTGAACACATGCTTTCAAAACTTGGTTTCCCTCATAAAACTTTGTTGAATACACCTCATATTTTAATCCTAAAAGCTACTAAGCAAGATTTGAACCCTAAAACTCACCTCATCATTAATAATCTTGCTTGAAGACTTCTTGGTTGTGCACACTCACACATTATCAAACAAATCATTAAGGGTACAACCCATTAAGGGCCCATCACATTCCTGAAGCACCATTGTCCTAAGACTAACTAAAATTGATTAGACGTTGGCCCTAAGGACTGGTTCACTTATCAGGATCCAGATTGAGATTGTTGACGATTGACCTGCTTATACTAGTCAATCTGATGTCTAACTAGGGGAGTAGCGTCAAACAGCCATGGCTGGGGGTACACTAGGAATCGGAGGTGCAAGCCAAAGGAAGAACCTTCTCCCCAGTCCCTCCTTCTAATTGGTTGGATTGCTTGGACATAAGTAGAGTAAATCGTCCATAATCTTAGGATGGATTCTGAGAATCTGTAGACCTTTAGGCTACCCCACCTAAGGACAGGTTTGTATTTTTTGTGCTGCAGGGTGCCTTCTCTTCCCCATTCTTCTGACTTCCTTCTAGTGTATCTTGGAAGGAGGTCATTAAACCCTAGATTGGAAGGACCTTTAGACCATTTCCAGAGGCGGAGGTTGAGCAATAGCCAAGCAGATCCCATGGCTGATCAACAACCACCTCCCTCACCCCGAACCAACAGGAGTTGATTCAGAGGCAGTTGAAAGAATTGCAACCAATGTAGCAATGGTTCCAATGTATGCATGGTCAGGACGCTCGGCCCTTGTAGGATTTCTATGATCCTTCAAACTATGGGGAACGTCCCAGCATTATGATTCTCGCCGGAGACATAGAAATCATGACCCAAGTATTAAGTTTGATTAAGCATTTTCATGGGCTTGGCTCGGAGGGCCCATTCCAGGACTTGGAGGATCTGACCACTTTGGTTCAAACCACCAAAGCAAGGAATGTCAACGAAAAGCAAATGATCATGAGGCTCTTCCCCCACTCTCTCAAGGGTAAAGTCACACTTTGGTACCGGACCATAGGAAGGCCGACAGAAACTTGGCTTGCTCTTAAGCCAGCTTTCTTAAAGAAATTCTTCCCTATCGGAAGGACTAATGCCTTGCATCGGGTGATTACCACTTTCGCCCAACGGCTGGGGGAACCATTTCATGGTGCATGAGAGCAATTCCAGGAACTTTTGAGGAAGTGTCCACACCACGAGGTGCTGAAATGGCAACTCATGAAGATTTTCTAGCACGGGTTGGTTGAGAAACTCCGTAATCATGTGGACACCTCTTGCGGAGGTAATTTCCTCAAGAAGGATGCAGATAGTGCATACGACCTGTTTGAGGAAATGAGCGAGAACTCAATTAATCATGCCTCCATGGATGCATTCAACCGGTCCCAACAACCCAGGTCAAATGCTAATGAGATTAGGATTCTCATTCATTTGACATGGAATTGATTTATAATAAACTGGATGAAATGGATTTGGTTCCTAAAAGAATGGAAGAATAGATGTCTAGGAATTCGAGAAACACTTCTACACCTACTCAATCCTAGAATTCGGGATTCCATTCCTCATGAGCTCCCACAGGGCGAGAGTTCGTGAACCAACTTGAATCGGCTCAACCTGTGAGCCAGGATTTCTCGGAACCTTATGGGTTCCAAACTGGGGCCTTTGATCCCAGTTTTTTTGATCCTTCCTTCTCTCCATCCTCGCCCTATGAGGATGTGTATGCAATGCAGGAGAATGTTAGGTCCAACCCGTATTCCAACACTTACAACTCGGGTTGGAGGAACCACCCTAAGTTCTGGAAAAGTCAAGGGCAACAGACCAAAGCACGACCCAGCAACTATGCATCTCAAAGGCCTGTGGGTCAGGCTCAAGATCGGTTACTTAGCCATCTTGGAATGCCCAACAATCTGCAGGCACGCTGATTTAAACCAGCAGATGGTGGAAATACAAGGGTCCATGCTTCAGCTTATGTAGCAAATGAAGACATCATTGGATAACTTGCAATCTGGGTTAATTGCTAACACCTGACAACCTGGATCTCTACCATCCCGAACCGTACCCAACCCGCGCAATGTTCAAAATCAGGGCAATGGAGCCCAAGGGTATGAGAATCAAAGGGATGCACATGCGCATGCTCAGGTGGTTGAATAGGGTCCCTCCTCTTCTCATTCTGGTTACATGACCAATCAAGGCCCTCCAATCTTACTAACCCACCTCAAGACCCAAACCCTTATGCCTCTGCAAACACTATCCCTTGAGAAGTGGAAAGAAGACCCAGGACCCTAAATTACCTACTAAAATTCAAAACCCTGGGGAGCTTGCGAGAGAGGAGGAGATTAAAGAAGACAACAAGGCACAGGGATTGGAAATTGAAAATACCACCCATATCTCGTTCCCTGAAGCCCTATTGAAAACCAACAAGAAGAAAACCCTTGATTTAAGAGGATTTGAGGATTGTGGATTTATTGAGGAGCTCGAGGATCAGGATCTTGAGACTTGTATGACAATCAGTGCACTCAAGGCCTCCACCAGCTTTAGCTAACCCAACCCACAACCCTCCATGGTAGATTTGCCACATCCTGAAGTGGCTGTTGATTTTGTTCATTCCCAGCCTCTTCCACTAGATCGTCCTGATGAATCTTCATCAGCATCCTCCCTACCTTCTATACTGAACCCACCTCAGCTTGAACTAAAGCCATTGCCTAAAAATCTGAAATATGAGTTCTTAGGACCTGAAAACACGCTCCCTATGATTATTAGTGTTGATTAGAATAAGGAGCAAGAATCGAGGTTAATTAAAGTCTTTAAGAACAACAAGGAGGCAATTGGTTGGACCATCCATGACCTTAGGGGGATCGAGACATCTTATTGTAATCATCGTATTTTCATGGAAGATGGTTCCCGCCCTTCTCGTGAGATGCAAAGGAGACTAAACCTGAATATGCAAGTAGTCAAGAAGGACATAATTAACTGGCTCAATGCTAGGATTATATACCCAATCTCGGATAGTCCGTGGGTTAGCCCCATTCAGATTGTACCCAAGAAGACGGGAATAACCATTTCGACTAATGAGAAAGGGGAAACCTTCACCACTTGTTCAACTTCTACTTGGAGAGTTTGTATGGGCTATAGGAAGCTGAACACATCCACTAAAAAGGATCACTTTCCCTTGCCATTCATCGATCAAATCCTTAAAAGGTTAGCTGGGAAAAAATATTTTTGCTTCCTGGACGGTTATTTGGGATATAACCAAGTCCCTAACCATCTCGAAGACCAGGAAAAGACAACCTTCACATGTCCCTACGGAACCTTTGCATTCCGTAGAATGCCATTCGAGCTTTACAATGCACTTGCAACTTTTCAAAGGTGCATGCTGGCCATCTTTTCTGACATGGTGGGAGATTGTCTTGAGGTGTTCATGGATGATTTCTCCTTTTTTGGAGATTCTTTTGAGTCCTACCTAGCTAACCAGGAATTGATCCTTCAGAGATGCATCAAGACTAAGGACTCACAGTTGGTCTTTAGTAGGGAAAAGAGCCACTTTATGACTCAAGAAGGCATTGTCCTGGGTCATGTGGTATCTAGTCTGGGTATTGAGGTTAATAAAGCTAAGGTAGATGCTATCTTGAGATTTCCTCCACCCACATCCATAAAATAGATCTGCTCTTTCCTTAGGCATGTGGGTTTTTACAGAAGATTCATTAAGGACTTCTCGAAGGTTTCTCAACCCTTGAGTAACCTTTTGGCCAAAGACACGCCATTCAAGTTTGATGAATCATGTCGTAAGGCATTTGATTTATTAAAAATGGCAGTCACCTGTGCCCCGGTGTTGCAACCACTGGTCTAGATAGCTCCATTTGAGATTATGGCTGACGCACCTGATTATGCTGTCGGGGCTATCTTGGGTCAGAAAATTGAGAAAAAGCCCTTTGTGATTTACTACGCTAGTAAGACTCTGGACGAGGCCTAGAGGAACTACACCATTATAGAAAAAGAATTGCTAGCATAATTTTTGCATTGGAAAAATTTAGGGCTTATTTGTTAGGTTCTTGTGTCATCATCTATACTGACCACTTGGCCTTGAAACATCTCTTGGCCAAAAAGGATGCCAAACCTCGATTATTCATTGGATTCTGCTGCTTCAAGAATTTGATCTTGAAATCAAGGATAAAGCCAGGGCACAAAATGTAGTGGCGGATCACCTCTCGAGAATTCTAATTGATTCTCATCCAGATGTCCCGATCTCTGATACTTTTCTTGATGAGACTATCCTTACAGTCTCAAGTATCTAAACCCCCTGGTTTGCAGATATCGTCAATTATTTGGCCATTTGTCAAATCCCCAGGATTGGAGCAAACAACAATGGGATAGTCATGTGTCTGAGGCCAAATATTATTTTTGGGATGATCCCAAACTGTACAGCATCGGTGTAGACTAGATTATTCATTGATGTGTCCCGAAAATTGAGTTCCATAGCATACTTGAGTTCTGCCACACATTTGCGTGTGGTGGACAATTTTCTGGGAAAAAGACAGCAACAAAAATCTTGCAATCCAGATTCTATTGGTCGTCATTATTTAAGGATGCCCAGGAATTCTCAAAGTCATGCACCCCAATGCCAGACACTCGGGAACATGGCTAAGAGAGATATGATGCCCCTAAACCCAATACTTTCTGTCGAAATTTTTGACATTTGGGGCATCGACTTTATGGGACCCTTCCTTAGTTCATTTGGACACCAGTATATTTTGGTTGCTGTTGATTATGTGTCCAAATGGATTGAGGCAATTCCAACCTGGATCAATGACCACAAGGTGGTCATCGATTTTGTGAAGAAAAATATCTTCAGTCGGTTCGGGGTTCCTCGGGCAATTATCAGTGATGGTGGCACACATTTCACTCATGTCCAATTTCAAAATTTACTGGGGAAATACATGGTGAATCATAGGATTTCCACACCTTACCACCCTCAAACGAACGGATAGGCTGAGGTCTCCAATCGGGAGATCAAAAACATTTTGTAGAAAACCATTATGCCAGATAAGAAGGATCGGACCCAAAAGCTAGATGATGCACTTTGGGCCTACCGTATAGCGTACAAAATGCCTATCGGTATGTCTCCATTCCGTCTAGTGTTTGGTAAGGTGTGTCACTTACCCGTAGAACTTGAACACTGAGTATTTTGGGCCATAAAGAAATGTAATTTTGACCTAGAGTTGGCTGGGAAAACCAGGAAACTCCAACATCTGAATTCGAGGAGCTTCGAAATGATGCTTATGAAAATGCCAGAATCGATAAGGCAAGGACAAAGCTCTCCATGACCAAATGATTTCATGTAAGAGCTTTAAGCCGATCTAGAAGGTCTGGCTTTTTGATTCTCGATTGAAGCTTTTCCCCGACAAACTCAGGTTTAAGTGGGATGGCCCATTTGTTATTGAGTGGATTTTCCCTAATGGGGCCATTGAAATCTCTGACCCAAAGACGGGCAATATCTTCAAGGTCAACGGTCAGCGTCTCAAATTCTTTGTTGACCATATGCTCCCAAAACCCATCTTGGACAAGTTTGCTCTCACCTTGCCTTTACCACCACAGGCCAATCATCGCCTAGTTGAAGGCACTGAACTTAGCATGTGTAAAGACTATTCCGAGCTAACCAGAATCTCACAAAAGCCAAGTGCTATTCTTCCATTTCTACTCCCCTGCATGCTTTCATTTTTGACAATGAGGACATTGCATTAACTAAGCATGGGGGGCAGATATTTCTTATGAATCTTTTTGTTAGCCATAACAGTAATTTCCTATTTTTCATCCTAAAAAAATAATAATAATAATTAGGAGATGAAAACTTAGGCGTTAGGAGTAGCAAACTTTAGGAATTGATACTTTGGGACCTAAATACTTAAACTCTTCAGGTCATCAGGCTTAATTAGCCCGGGTGTCCACTCAAATGTAGACTGTCTCGAGTCCTCACCAAATAATCTTATCTTAAACTAGTAAATAATTAGGGATGATAAGTATGCAACTTATTAACCCACCCTCTACTTTGAGTAGGTTTTAAGTTTAAGCATCTACACACTTTTTGTACTGACTCACTTTTTGATGGTTTTCTCGAAAATTGGATAGCTAATGAACTATCTATGGTTGTATGGCTAGCAAGTTGTCGATGGTAAAAACTCATCGGTCAGTTGTCTAGATCCCAACCACAAGACCATTTTCATTATACTACCGTTAGGTAAATCTTAGATTAGGGAAGCCACCTACTTAAAAAAAAAAAGAAGAAGAAGAAAAAAAAATTGAAAAAGGAGAAAATAAAAAAAGAAAATAATAAAGCCGTACTTCACCGCACAAGTATGGTTGGCAAGTGGTCTTGGGTAACAGCCCATTGACTGGTTGTCCAGAGCCCAGCTCATAAAAATGCACAATAATTCCCAAAAACACTTAGGGAAGAAGCGGGGAAGTAAAATAAACCAGGGAGATATACACTGGGTTCACACTTGTGTTGACTCCATAAATAAAAGTAAGGAGAAAGCTACCAATCAAAAAGATAAACCTATAGGCAAGGTCACCTAGGGTTGTAGACACTCGAAGTCCGTTTCAACAGCCGTCTAGTGAGTCTTTCACTATTTTCACAAGATACTTAGCACTTAGAGTCCTTTTCGAGTCTTGGGCAGGTTGGGTAGCTGTAAAAAGTTATTCCAATACTCTCAAACTCCAAAAAGTCCAAAAAAATAAAAAAGAAGAAAAAAATAAAAGGAAAAAATTATATCTTCCCTTTTCAAATATGGCAAGGGCTTGGACAATCTGCATTCTGGTAGACACTCGGGCACTGTTGAGTTTTTGTAATTGGTCCTGGGGTTGAGATTTTCTAAAACAATCAATGAATTTTGCCTAAATAATCTAATCCTAATTCTACTTTTATAAATAGCATTTAGGTTAATTTTGCTAGGGACTAGTAAAAAGTAAGCATGGGGGTATGATAAACACACATGAATTCATGATAAAATGCTTATTTATGATAATTCCTAGGCTTAGCATTACATATCATGTTATAAATATTGCATAAAATCCATTGCATGGCATTTAGGATAGTTGTATATTATGTACACTAATTCTTCCATTTTACATGTCCAGGAGGTAGTGTGACATCTTTATAGGCTTTGGATGAAGAATCCGACCGTACAGATGAATCCGGAGCGATGATTGCAGTTCGTCAATGCAAAAATCACCCTGATCAGAGCTCCGCAGCACCCTCTACAAGAAGAAGATGGACGATCCAGATGGCGCCACGTGACGCCATCAAGACTACCAAACATGAGCCATAGTCGCCCTAATTCCACTGCAAGATGAGATCTCAACCGTTGGATTTCAATCCAACAGCTGAGGGGTGCCCTAACAACACAGCCGCACCAACCCTCCACTCGACAAATCGCGACCTTGGCGCATCGTTGAAGACATGCGCTCACAAACCGTTAGCATGAGTTTAAGCCACGGTGGGGGAGGCTATTTCTCGAAGAGTGGGTGCAATCGAATTGTGCCCGTTGGATGAGCGCAAGTGCAAGCAAACGGTAGAGGCGTGACCACATGGAACTGTTGGATGAGCATGGATCTTGCACGCAGCCATCGATGCTCCTCGGGAACGCGCTATCTCATGTGCGATCAAGAGGCGTGATCTCTACACCATCTTAGCCATTCATGTCTGATCCAACGACTGCGGCGCATCCAACCCCAGCGACAGCAGGCGAGCGTAAGCGGTGGGCGCGGGATTTGCAGCGACAGAAGAGCGGGCCTTTAGTGACACTTGCAGCTGTCACTAGATGGCCTGCGCAGTGCGTGCACCAGCCATGGCAATGAAGAGGCACGGATCTTTCGGCGATAGCTTGAGCAGCCTTTAGTGACGCTTGTAGCTATCGCTAAATGACTATGCATGGGATGCTTCTCCTCCCATCACTACATAAACACACCTACACCCCCCATTCCTCTTCATCTCTACCTACTCTACTACCACCTAGTCCTAATCTCTAACAAGCCTACCAACGCTCCATTAGAGCTTACTCTCAAGCTCCCAAGGCTCCTATTAGTGTAACGAAACTCTACCCTACCAAATATTCCTCCATCTTTCCATCCCCATTCATAGGTCACCTTAAAGCCGTCTTCCCACCTCCATTCCAGTAGCAGATCATCTCTGCCTCATCACCTCCATTTCGGAGCCACGCTGAACCTTTCCTCGACCCGACGTCCTCTTGCATCTCACCTCTGTCATCCTGCTTCCCAACTCCTTCGTCCGAGCTTCCGCCAGGTGCCATCGTCTCACCAAAAAGCCACTTCGGGAGATTTCTTCCCACCCCTTTCTCATTTATGCTTTCATAGTTTATTGTAATTGACATTCATGCAATATATCATATTTGATTCCATCTCTCTTGTGATTGCTTGACATTTTATTTCAAAAACAAAAAAAATAACAAAACTTCAAAACACCAAAAAGAAACAAATCGAAAGGCGATTTTCATATAAAGTAAACGTTGCCTCCCTATGTTCAACCTGGGACTCCCTTGAAGTTTGATATAAATTGTATTTGATTGCGTGTTTTGTGACTACGACAATGGGTTACTCTTAACCCTGATTTCAAATGTGAGAAACCCATGCAATTAAGGTGTATTCATATAAACCCACACAATATAAATGATAAATGTTGTCCTCACAATGGCAAAATATGTAAAAGTAATTGAGAAGTTACTGTGCAAAAATAAGGGATATCTTTTCTTGATCTTGCACACAAGAGGGAGTGATGGTCGGAGGAGAGGAACTTGCCGGAGGTCAAGTGGAGTGACGGCTTCGTGGTGGTGGCGGTGGCGAGTCATGGCGTGGTCAGACCTGGCTGCACGGAGGAGAGGAGCAGCGGCGATGGTTGTTGCAACTGCTTCTATGCATGGAGATGAGGGGGCGCAGTGCTGCAGGAGGGACGTGGGCGCACATGAAGGCGTGGTGTGTGCAGGGAGCTGGCGGAGGACTCACGGCCGTGTACAGGGGAGCTGCTGGAGGAGTGCTGGCATGCACAGGGGAGCTGCTGGAGGTGAGGAGCGGTGCTGCGCATTGGGGTTGCCAACATTGGAAGTGGCGATGGCATACGCGAAGATGGCGAGGTTGGCAGCAAGGAGGCATGCGTGGTATGTGTGGAGGCTATGCACGCAGTCTGGTCAAGTAGGCAGAGGGCTTACGCACGTTGAGGAGAAGGGCAAGCTGCGTGTGGAGGCGTTGCGTGGATGGGTGCGAGGCGTAGCTGCTTGCCGTGCGTGTTGCTGGTGAAGGTGGTGCAGCAAGGAGATTATGGGTTCTTTTTAGTTAAAAAGGAACAGGAGAAGAAGAAGAAGAAGATGGAAGTGTTGGTGGTGCATGGACAGGGAAGGTGATCTGGCGGTTGTACGATGATGGTTGCATGGCCGTCAAAGAAGCATGTGCACGGTGATGGCTGAGCTCGCCGAATTGGCGTAGGGGTCTGTCACCCCGCTGGCCCACGATGTGGCGATGCTCGACCTTGGAGATGCATGGTGTTGGAGTTGGGGTGGAGTCCCCTCAAGCACAGTAGCAACTCCCCCTCTCTTGTAGCCATTAAGGAGGTACGGCTAGAGGAGGAGAGGTGGAGCCATTCCTGCGAAAAAGAAGATGAGAAATATAATAAACATTGACTTATTTATAGACAAAGCCTTATCAAATATCTAATTGCATGTATTATGTATAATTCCCACTAAATGCAAACTAAATTAAAAACCATGCATGCTAAGACCTAATTTACATAAAAATGTGATGCATGAAACAAATCTATAGTTAATGTACTTATATCCTAATGCATGTTAAATACATGTTAAAATCAACTTAATGTCTAGGCATTTAAGTACCTAAATGGCCCACAAATATGGGCTAATCAATAACCCCATGCCTAGTTTTTTCTAGTCCCTAGCAAATTCAAGCAATAACTCAGCTCTCCAAGTGAACTAGCCAACCCAATCAATCTTCCTTTAGAAACATGTTATGTTAAGACTTTAGACTTAAGGTTCCCAAGTAGTTGCTAAGTTACAGACTCGATCGATTAAAGACGAGTTGCAGGCATAGGTTTCCTTGATTTCTAACTCTTCCCTAGGGCTATTGATCCCAGAGATTAGAGCATCCGTGCATGTGCATTGGTCTAAGTTATTTGAGGTTGGTATGATTGCCAACATAGAAAGAAAGTAAGAATGATTTTTTTTTGTAATATATATTTTTTTGTTTGATTCCTCTAAGTCTAACCTTGAATTAGCTATCAACAAAGTCTATGTCGGATTCATTGTCCCCATCATCGAACTTAGAAGGGTGCCTCTCTTTCGATGCTTCGAGATAGCACCATCCATAGCGACCCCAAGAACTCCTAGTAATCGACACTTTGAGATAGTATCACCCATGGATATCTTAAGCAAAGTTAGGCTTGTGGCAATCGGCACTTCGTGATAGTGCTACCCATGGTACCTGAATCGCACAATGCGCTTACATGCCCCCAGTACGATGGTCATCCTAAGAGACAAGCGTCGAGGAGGTGACACGTTATCATCGCATCCTCAAAGTGAGTATATACTCCACCTCTCCTGCAGTAGGAACTCTTCCAATCAAATTATGTTTACAAGCTTCTCCTACATCAGAACTAAGAGAACCAAATTTTCTTCAAGAAAGGAATTAAGCTAATCATTTTCTACATAAGACCAAGTGTGTGTGAAATGTGGATGCTTAGGTTACAAGGACCTGTAGACCAAAAGGTAGAAAAAGATACCAGGTACTACCCAGCCTTTAACTCAATCCATAGCTTTCCTTCCTCAACCTCTTGAGGAATGGTCTGAAACTTAACCCCTACTTAAGTTTTTAAGTCCACAAAGGACCCTAAGGGTCTAAAGCTAGTAGCTCAACTTAGCTTCTAAAGTCAAACACCTAGAGTCAACTTAGTCTAACCTAAAGTTCTGATCTTATGCCTAAGTATGCAGGGCCCAACCAATTAAGCTCAATGCTAATTTCTTTTTTTTTTAAATCAATGCAAATGTATGCAATGTAGAATGCTTTAACTAAATGCATGAATGCACTATGTATAAATGCTATGTATCCCCAAGTACACCCGCCATGCCTAAAATCTGCAATGTCCCCATTGCATAGAAGGATATTACCTGGGTCAGAGATGGGCTGCCATTATTTTGTTGGCAGCCGAGTAACCAAAGAACTTGCAAATTAGGTTCAAGGATCACAGAAATAGGCCCTAAAAATGAGCAAAGTAATGTTGGCCTAGAAGATAGGCAACCTAGGATGTTGGCGAGCTGATGATGAATCCTAATAGCAAATGCTTGCCAAACCAGGATGGGAATGAAATCGTCCCAGGTCACCGAAGGAGGTTTTAAAGGATAGGCGGGAATAACAACCTCCATATGGGTAGGGGGAGGATGACAAGGATCCTCTAAAAGGAATGGGGAAGGAATAATGCAGAAATAAACCCCCAAGGTGATGGACTGACCAAAGAAAGCATCAATCCATACCCGATACCCCATTACAAGGGATATTAGTCTGTTAAGCCCCCCAATCAAAATAGTAGTGACCATGTCTTTAAGCCAAGGATCGTCTAGGGTCTCCAAGTTTCGAGGTTGCAGGATGGTCATAAGATCTAAGTTGGGATTAGTTGGCTCGATGTCCATCCCTAACAATCTTTCCAATTCGTTAATTGCATCCCTAGCATCCCTTGTACTATCACAAGTATCTACTTGCACTTCATTGGTGATAATTTCAACGTATGGGGTCAACATTTCACCTTCAGACATAAGCGAATCAGAAGGTGACTCCGAATCAAATGAAGGCAGGTTAGAAGCAACAGATCTAGGGATTATCCTATCAACGTCATCCCTGGGTTCTTATTCTTTACTAAAATCCTCCCCAGAGTCTAACTGTGAATCCACATAAATCTCAGAATTTGCTTCCACATTTTCCATTATTTGATCTTCATGAGGAAGAGTATTATCAATGGGTGTACTAATGAAACCTGATTTGATCAACTTCGTGACATCTTCAGGAGCTAATTCTTCAAATAAGACATAATCACCCTTAATGTCACTCCAAATCCTATGTTTAGGTTCCTTAAAAAATTCATCCTCCTCAACCATCAATTCATCATTCACCCGAGGTTTAAATTCATCTAACATTTCCGCAGATCCCTTGAGGCACTCTATGTGGGCTAAAATGTTCCTAATTGTATCATCAGACTCCTCAGATAGGTGAATTTCTTCAAGGTTAGGTTCCATAAGGGTGGGCTTGAGTTCCATCTCATGATCAGAAGGGAGGGCAGGACTAACAACTTGACTTCAGCTCACTTCATCAAATGTGATGAAAATACTATCATCTGGGTCGAGGACTTCCAATTGTACCATCATTCCCTTCTTTTGACACCAATATAATTTAGGTGGATACTTGATGTAAACATATTTATATCACATAAACTGTCTATTTATGCATGTTCTTAGGCATAGAATTGCATCATATACTGCAAATATTGCATAACATGCATCATCTTGCATTTAGGTTAGTCTATATAAAATGTAGCTTAATTGTCTCCTTTTATGGCCAGAGATAGGGTAGCATGTTAATCAGGGCCTCGGATCAAAGATCCAACCGTACAGATCTGATCAGGGTGATGATTGGAGTTCAACGACTCCAGGATCGCCCTAATCGAACATCCGTAGCACCAAATAGAGATCAAGGAACCCTAAAGATCAAGGGCTAAGATGGTGTTAATTTGCACCTCAGATGATAAATCTGACTGCATGGATGGGTTCGGATCGACGATCGCAGGCTAACAGCACAAAAATTGATCCAATCTGTCACCCGTGGCACTATCTACAACCCACAAAAGATGGATGGCCAAAATGGCACCACATGGCACCATTTTAGCTGCCCAACCGGCCCCAAGGACCTACCTTTGCTCTTCTTCCTCACACACATGATGGATCTAGGCCGTTGGATCACAATCCAACGGCCACAGTCGCTTGTGCACTAAATCGTCAGCTCACCTCAAGTTGAAGTGTAGCATAGCAGTCAAGCACCCCTTCGTGAGTGAAAGGCGCATGTTCGAGCCGCGTTGAGCTTCAATTCTAGACAGGCACAGGCACGGGCGCGAGTGCCATTGGGCCGTCAGATGGAGATAGAGTGGCCGAGGGGAGGAGGCGTGCGTGGTGCACGGAGGATCGTCGAGCATGTACGTGTGCGATGACACGCGTTTGCATGCCTCATCGCACATGGGTGCGCAGCAGAGGCACTGAGGAGGAGTGGACACACACTTTTTAAGCTGTCTGGTCTCTTGATCGGACAGGTAGGAGCCTTTGATCGTGCGTGGGCATTGAGGCAACCGAAGGCGAGGAGGCGTGCACTGCGCGTGCACGTTGGCCACGTTCAGGCCTTTAGTGACAGATAAATCCATCACTAAAGGTCCTGAATTAATCTTTTTGAAATTAAAATGACCAAAATGCCCCCACTCTTTGCAACTATAAAAGGATGCCCCTACCCTATGAATTTCTCATCCCTTCTTCTCTTCTCTCACCACTTCCAAAGCTCTAAGAGTTTGTCCCACACCTAAGATGCTCCTCTAGAGTAGAAATCATAATTTTTCCACCTTCGTACCCCTTTGTGGAGCATCCTGCGGTTGTCCTCTCTCTACATTTGAGAAGCGGATCTCGCGACGATGATGATGTGCTGCTTCATTCCCATTCCTCCCGCTTAGTCCTCCTTCTTCTTACTCTGTTCCTCGTCTTCCAGGTGTCGTCCCGTCCGGCTTGTCCTCCAAGCGATCCTCGAGGAGGATACTTCTCTCTGCATTCTTTTTACTGCTTTCTAGAGTAGATTTACCACTTTCTAGTATAGATTTCTTGCTTTCTAGTCGTAATGAGTAGTGTAATGAACAACTTCTTATAATGAAATCCATGTTTATTCTACATCCCTTTTGCTTCTATTTCTAATATTCTCTCTCTCTTCTATTTATTATTTGTTAAATAGATAGCTAGTTTTCGACCAGATATTCTATTTCATGACAAACAAAGCAAACGTGTATTTTTAATCAAACATCTGCCTCCCTGTGTTCGACCCAGAACTTTATGGATTTTTTGGTATAAATTTTATCTGTTGAATGGATTTCTTCGCGACTCGAACTGCAACGACGGGTTTCGAATCCAACTGCAAATGCGTAGTTTTCCGCCTTCATCATTTTGGCCTTGTTGCTAAGGAGGCGATGCTCTTTGATCCTTCGCATTTTCTGACTTACGAATCGTTTACCTCACTTCTCTCCTTTCTTATAGCGATTACAGGTACTCTTTTGAGATGACCAAAAGTGGTAGATTTGAGAAAAGTGCTATTAAAGGTTCTGCAAGTTTACCCCCACCTCCAGCCCATTAGTTTTCATTCCACCACATAATAACTCAAATATAAATCAACCTAGGTGTTCTTATAAACCCTAAGGTTAGTTTTGATTGTTTGTTTGACACCAACAACCCCCTTACCCTTTGCATTTAAAAAGAAAAAAAAAATCTCATAGAGGTACACAACCTCATCTGATTTTCAAACTCAACCGGTAAATCGATCTTTGGAACTGGTACACACACCCAAACACATAATCAAGTAGAAATCAGATTAGGTAATCACTTGTGTGCCTAATTAAGTTGTGCAATAGGCCAATTATTTTAGTTGATTGGGCCACACCACTTCAACTAAAATCAACTCATTAAGTAGCTGCCAGATAGGTTCAACTCTTAGGGATTTACCAGGCACTCCACATTCTTTTAAGCTTCAATGGAAAACATCTTCACCTGTACTTTCAAAACCTAGTATGCCAACAAAACTTGATTGAAAATACCTAAAGTTGAATCATAAAAGCTACAAAGTAATATTTGAATCCTAAAATTCACCGCATCAAAAATAATATTTCTTGAAAACCACTAGTTGTGCATGCACGCACACATCAATCAATCATTAAGGGCACAACCCAGAAAAAGTGCCCATCATATTCCAAAGCACATTCAAACCTAACCCTAATTAAAACAGAGTAGACATTGGCCTTAAGGATTTGACTTGCTCTTTGGAGCCCAAAATGAGATTATTTTCGATTAGTCTATTTCTATTATTCAATCTGATGTCTAGCTAGGGGAGTAGAATCAAATGATCACAACTGGGGAGTACACTAGGAACCGAAGGCGCAAGCCAAAGGAAGAACCTTCTCCCCAGTCCCTCCCTCTAACTGGTTGGATTGAACGGACAGAAGTAGATCAAATCGTTTCTTTATCTCAAAATGGGTTCTAGGAGTCTGTAGGTCCATAGGCTAGACTACTTAAGGATAGGTTTGATTGTTTGTATTGCAGGGCACCTTTCTTCCTCCCATCTATCATGAATCCTTCCACATTTTATATGCATTCCCACTCTTTCCCTCCTGTTATGACTTATCCTCACCATGATGATTATCCCGACTCGTATTGTAATCAACCTTCTCTTAGTTGGGATAACTCAGATTGGGGATACAATTCCGGACATCCATGTTTGGGGTCAAACCTTGAACACCATAATTGTTATTTCTATCCTTCTTCGAGCCACATCGATTATAGATCGCCACCCTTTCATGGATAACCTAATACGATCTACAATCAAGGAGGATACACTGATCCTTACCCATTCCCTGAATACACTACCTTTAGGTCATCACCACTTCGTGAACAACCCAAAATGACCTATTATTAAGGAGGGTAGCACAAATCTCAATTCGTTAACTCCTTTGCACTGATCCCAAAAGCGCCCAACCCGGAACCAAGACATTTGGTTCAGGTTAACCAGGTTCAAGATAAGGTTTTGGCTAACTTGAGAAATACTATACAATCTTTAGAAGCTCAACCAATACATTGCACTGAAGAATTGGAGACCCTGATTGAAATGATTGATGATCTGAACAAGTATTTGTTGGATTGTAATGCAAATGGTGAATTTGCTGTGCATCCCTTGATTAAGATGTTAATTAGATGGCCAATTATTCACATTCTCCTCCCCTCTCAATAAATGCATGCATGTGTTTATTTATAAATGCAACTATAGCTACATAAGATGCAATGGCAGTGCTAAGAAATAACACAAGATGGCATAATTACTAGTGTATTTTTACTATGCAATCATACCCCCATCCCTATCTTTTGCTAGTCCTTAGCAAAATATTTTTTTTTTTTGTATTTAGAAATGATCTTAAGCTGAAGATTTTCTTCTGAGGTGACATGGGTGTGTTTATCTGTTGGATATTGTGAGAATCAATTGTAGAGAAGACTACCAGTACTTTAAGTCTTATATGACATAGACCATCTCTCGACTAACCTGGACTCTTGGTATTTAAACCTTAAGTACGATTTCCAGGACTCAGAAGGTTTTTACCGTACTCGAGAGCTCAAGAGATTATGTTTGTGCATAGTGAAGGGTCAAGACTGACCAGATGAACATTAAGGCTCAACCCTAGGGTTTCACGAATCTTTAAGTGCAGGTTGGTCCCAGTTTCAGCTCGTGTCTTCGGATTGACCCTTAAAAAGATGACGGAAAACTCAACTCCTATTTTATTGCTTTTGTGGCTCAAAGAATATATGGTAGAAACAGGGTTTTTGTAACTTGCCCTGAAAAACTTTTTAGGGAGAAGAATTTACAAATATTTACGAGATATACTGATTTATTTGCATAGTTTTTTTTTTTTTTTTTGAAACAAGTGTTAGTATATCTCTTACAACTTTATTTGGAGGAGCACACCTTTTTGGTGGGAGAGTTCCTTTTTGGTGGAAAGAGTTTCTCCTAGACACAAGACTAAAGCCTGGGATAAAAAGTCTACCTACGCACACAGGTAAGGACTCCACCTTTCATGAACAGTAGGGTTGGATCTTATGTTCACCTGGTCTTTCTTGATATGTGTAATGTGAACCAAGATTACTTAGGCTCTCGAGTAAAAGCAAACCAACGAATCTTGTACTGGTGACTCAGGTACAAGAATACGTCCTTAGTTAGAAGAGATTCTGGTTTATCTTGTCAATGCTTAAGTGAAGTAAGCCAAGCCTGAGTAAATCGAGCTTCTGTGGAATGGAAGGTCTTCCAAACAGTGATTTAATATCCAAAAACACTTATTGTTTTTTTGATTTAGCCTTCAGATCATTACAAAACACCCTTTTTTTTTTATATGTACATATTTATAGATGGATATATATAATGGAAGCTGCATGATACCATATAATACCTAGATCCTATGGATGCCTATCCACCGCCCCATGCCGAATGATGCTATGTCCTCATATGCATGCAGGGTAGAGGAAGGTCCAAAGATTGGGGAACGAGAGCTGAGGTGCAAGGTATATAGCAGGGTGGTAGGGTGGGTGGTGAAGTGAAAAGGTGCAAAGTGAAGTGTATGTGACAGTGGAGGAGTGTTGTTGGGGTGCCTCCCAACGAGCGCTGAATTTAACGTCCCTAGCTGGACTCAGAATGAGGCACGAAATTAGTTACCCTCCAGCAGGGCAACAGTTTCTCCAACGGGGGCAGGTTCATGAGTAAGATAGGTTTTAAATGCTACCCATTGACCGTAAATTTATGCCCAGATTTGGGATCTTCAATTTCAGCAGCCCCGTTGGGAAATGGTCTCGAGACCAAGAAGGGACCAGTCTATTTGGACTTCAATTTCCCAGGAAAGAATTTGAGCCGGGCATTATAAAGCCAAACTTGTTGAGATGGCTCAAATTCCTTCCACTGAATTTGTCTGTCGTGAAAAGCCTTAGTGCGTTGCTTGAAAGTAAAGGCAGAATCATAAGCTTCACAACGGAGCTCTTCCAGCTCTTGGAGTTGGAGTTTCCTTTCTCGACCACACAGGTCTGGGTTGAGGTTACATTGGCGAACTGCCCAATAAGCGCAGTGCTCCAGCTCCACGGGCAAATGACAAGGCCTCCCGTAAATGATTCTATAAGGAGACATACCTAGGGGAGCCTTGAAGGAAATTTGATACACCTAAAGTGCACCAATCAGCTTGTCGGACCAATCCTTACAATTAGGCCGAACTGTTTTCTGGAGAATTTGCTTGATTTTCCGGTTCGACACCTCAGCCTGGCTGTTTGTCTGAGGATGATACGGAGATGCGATACGATGGTGGAATCCATATTTCCTCAAAAGTGCCTGAAAAGAAGCATGGGTAAAATGGCTTCCTCCATCCGAGATAGTGGCTCGAGGGATCCCAAAGCATGCAAAAATGTGGTCTTTAACAAATTGAGTAGATATGACATGGTCAGCATGGCGTGTAGGAATAGCCTTGATCCATTTGGAAACATAATCAACAACCACGAGGTTGTACTCGAAGCCATTGGAAGGAGGAAAGGGACCCATGAAATCGATTCCCCAAATGTCGAAGATTTCAGTAGCTAGGATGGGTTGCAAGGGCATCATGTCTCAACGTGACATTGACCCTAATGACTGGCACCTAGTGCAATGTTTGGCATAATTGTGTGCATCCTGGTGAAGGGAGGGACAAAAGAAACCACACTGCAACACCTTGGCTGCAGTTTTCCTCCCCAAGAAATGGCCTTCGCAAGCTTGATCGTGGCAAAAGGACAGCACACTGGAGAATTCGTTGTCAAGAATACAGCGACGGATGATATGGTCGACACCTATTCAAAAAAGTAGTGGATTATCCCAGAAATAATACTTTGCTTCTGCAATGAGACGCTCACGATGGTTTTTAGGCCAGCCACGTGGAAGGGAACCAGAAGCACTGTAATTGGCAATGTCATCATACCAAGGTCCACTTGCCACATTAATTGCCAATAGGTGCTCATCGGGAAAAACCTCATTGATCGGCAGGGTAAGTCCAATGTGGTCAGGGTCCAGTCTTGAGAGATGATCAGCAACAACATTCTGGGCTCCGACCTTATCACAGATTTCAATGTCAAATTCTTGGAGCAGAAGGATCCAACGAATAAGTCTAGGCTTGGCATCCTTCTTGTGCATACAAGGCGAATGGCCGCGTGGTCAGTGAATACAATAACATGAGAGCCCAAAAGGTAAGAGCAGAATTTCTCTAGCCCAAAGACGACCACCAGTAGTTCTTTCTCAGTGGTTGTATAATTATGCTGGGCCTCGTCCAACGTCTTACTGGCGCAGTACACAACGAAGGGGTGTCTATCTCGTCTTTGTCCCAGGATGGCTCCGACTACAAGGTTGGAAGCGTCACACATGAGTTCAAATTCGAGGGACCAGTCAGGTGGCTGGAGAACAGGGGCCTTGGTGACAGCATCACGCAGCTGTGTGAATGCTCGTATGCAGTCAGGGCCCATATCAAAGAGTACCTCGGTTGATAGGAGATGAGTTAAAGGTCTAGAAATCTTATAGAAGCCTTTAATGAATCTCCTATAGAAACCGACGTGTCCCAAGAAGGAGCGGATTTGTCTGACAGAGCTAGGCACAAGTAAATCAGTAATTACATCAAGCTTGGCTCTGTCAACCTCAATACCCTTATCGGAGATGATATGTCTGAGAACAATTCCCTCGTGTACCATAAAATGACTTTTCTCCCAGGAAAGCACAACGTTTACATCAATACATCTCTAAAGGATACAGGTTAGGTTGGCAAGATAGTCATCAAAAGAGGGTCCAAAGACCGAAAATTCATCCATGAAGACCTCAAGAAAGTCACCCACCATGTCATGGAATATCGCCAGCATACATCTCTAGAAAGTTGCTGGGGTGTTACAAAGTCTGAAAGGCATCCTTCTAAATGCGAAGGTGCCGAAGGGGCAGGTAAAGGTGGTTTTCTCTTGGTCTCAGGGGTTAATTGCCACCTGGTTATATCCAGAGAATCCATCTAGGAAACAGAAAAATTTATTTCCCACTAACCGCTCCAGAATTTGGTCAATAAAAGGTAGCGGAAAGTGATCTTTCTTAATTGCAGCATTCAGTTTCCTATAATCTACACACACTCTGCAAGATGTAGGAGTGCGGTAGGGATGGATTCACCCCTGTCATTGACACGGATGGTGAGTCCCACCTTTTTGGGCAGGACGTGAATCAGACTCACCCAGGGGCTATTGCTGATCGGGTGGATTATACCCGCATACAGCCACTTAATAATTTCCTTTTTAACGACCTCTCGCATGTTAGGGTTGAGACATCGCTGCATCTTGCCGGAAGGTCGAGCCTCCTCCTCCGTATATATATGGTTAGTGCAGTAGGAGGGGCTAATGCCAGTTAAGTCTGATAAGTACCATCCAATGGCTGCCTTGTGTTCTATAAGGACCTTTGTTAGTTTGCACTCTTGCTCCCTGGTCAATTTTGAACTAATGATTACAGGGAGCGTTTCATTTGGTCCCAAGAAAACATACTTAAGCGTATCAGGCAGCTCTTTCAGTTCGGGAGAGGATGGTGAAAGATCTAGCATTTCTTGGGACGAGAGTGTCCCAAGCAGATCAGAAGAAAACCAAGCAGGAGGAAGAAGTTGGCTCTCATATTGGCCAAGAAGAGGGGCATGTTGGATTGATGGATCCAAAAAGGGATAACCCCAGTGAGTAGTATGTGGGCTCAAGGTCCCAGTGTGGAGTTGCAATTCCGCCAAATTTGGCAGGAAAGAAAGGGCAATCTAGTCCTCAAGAGTGTGGACTGACGGTGAATAGCCTGAATATGACTCAGACCACGAGGTATGGGAAGCGGAGAAAACCTCGTCAGAAGTCTGGTCAGGAGAAGGTATGGGAAAAGGGAGGGATGGGGGAATCTCAAAATATGTGTCGGTCTGGCAATGGTCTATGTTCAAAGGCAATCCACAGCAGTCAGAATAGGTCCCTATTAGTCCGATACATGCGCTGACGGCCATATCCTCGTCAGGCGTGTCATCCTTAATGCAATCGCAATCAAAGTTCTTGGCTACCTTGAAGATGTTTAGCTTGAGTTTCTCAGAGCCAATGGCAATTTCAATGAAGCCCGACTCGCAATCGATATGGGCTCGGGCTGTGGCCAAGAAAGGTCGACCAAGGATGATCGGACAATTAGAAAGTGAGCTAGGAATTTCCATATCTAAAACAAGAAAGTCAACAAGAAAACAGAGACTATTGACCCTAACCACCACGTCTTCCACCACACCCTTCGGTATTTTGACAGAACGATCTACCAACTGTAACGTGACAGGGGTGGGTTTCAAATTTCCTAAGGCAAATTTCTCGAGCATGACGGTTTGTATAAGATTGATGGAAGATCATAGATCAAGCAAAGCACGGTTGAAATTGCAGCCTTGGATGCTACAAGAAATAAGTGGTGTGCCCAGATCTTTCTACTTCGGTGGTAGATTTGACAGTATAACACAACTCGCAAGAGGCGAGAGAACCACCAGATTCTTTGTTTTCTTTGACTATCGCCTGGGTGTAGTGTAGTCTTTGAAAAATCAGGCGATAGTAGGTATGTGGTCGATAGCCTCTAACTGGGGTACCTTGATTTTAACATCCCTGAATAAATTACGCAGGTTATCAAAGGCCTGCGTATCCTTTTTCTTGCCTTTTGGCTCCCTCAGTAGAGCATCAGGGAATGGGACTGATTCTGGCATTAGTTTAGGTGTATCATCCTCACGAGAATGAAAAAGATCCCGAATGCAATCAGGGAATGGGACTGATTCAGAGCATCCCGAATGCGAGGGTGATGAAAAAGATGGGTCAGGATCAGGTCAAGGCGGATCGACAATTTGCTTACCGCTCCTCGTAGTAATCGCATTAGACATTGCGGGTCCAGTGGGATCATAAGGCAGAGGAGGGTTCGTAATAGGGACATAAAGGTGAGGTGTAGTTGCTACGGGATTAGCCTGAAATCCCGGTGGAATGCTCGGAGCCTGCAGAATCTGATGAACCTGCCCCTGGGAAGGTCGTACTTATGGTTGAGGACCACGGGGTACAAAATTTCGCGAGTTGGGAACAGGTTGGGCTGGAAGAGTGCCCTCAGATCAAGTTACCATGCGTAGTTGACTAATCTCAGCATTCTGCTGTGCCAATTTGTGCTGAAGAGAGGTCATGTTCTCTTCATGGTGCTTAGACATTTCCAACATCATTCGCATCAGTTTATCAAGAGGACTTGATGCGTGTTCTGTTTGCAGTATGCAAGGACCCGATGGCGGATTTGCCACAGGATTAGACTGGGCCCTTGGGATGACAGGTGTGGACGGTCGCATTGGCTCACCCACGGGGTTTTGGCATTGCAGGTTGCTGGACCATGCGAAGTTAGGATGATTTTGCCACCCTGGGTTATAAGTGAAAGAGAACGGGTTGTTCCCCAGGGCGCAAGCATCTTCTAGGCCAAAAGACGAGTCCGCAAGTATGTATGCATCCGAGCATACGGAGGCTTGGTCCTCTGTGCCAAAATACTGGCTTGCAGAAGCCAGATCCACATTACTTACCGAATTGCTCTACGTGATGCTCGGTAAGGATGGTCTTACGGGGTTTTTGGGGATAAGCCTGGCATTGGAAAGATTAGGATTGTGATGAAGTGGTGAGGTGGAGGTGTTTGCCATAGAACGGGCGGGATTGACCAGAAGCTCATCCAGCTTCTTGTGCACGACGGAGACTTCATCCAATTTTTGTGCGATAAGGCTAAGATCAGTGGATGAATGGGAGGATCCCGTGTCAACTTCGTGAACATTACGGGAAAGGCTGGTACGATTAAAGGCAACAATGGAGGCATTGTTCGTTGAATTTTCACTCATGTTTTCAAATAATTCAAATGCTCCATTCTCATCTTTGTTCATAAAATTCCCTCCGCAGGAAGCATCTGCAATCTGCTTCACAGTCTCATTTAGCCCATAATAGAAAATCTGGGCTATATGCCACTTAGGTAGACCGTGGTGCGGACACTTCTGGGGGAGGTCATTATACCTCTCCCAAGCCTCATGAAACTGCTCGTCGTTTTGTTGCGTGAAGGAAGTTATAGCACGGCGAAGCACATTGGTTCACCCGATTGGGAAGAATTTCTTGAGGAATGCTATTCGCATCTCTTCCCAAGAATGGATGGTTCTCCGAAGGGTGAATAACCACTACGACGCTTTATCTCGCAACGAAAATGAGAACATTTTCATGAGGACAATTGATAACCCGATGTTTCTTTGTTTAACCATTGCAGCCAATCGAGTTAGTTCCTCCAGCCAAAATTGCTTGAAAACAAATAATATTTGTTACTCGAATATCAGAAATGAGGTCCCAGGTCGAACATAGGGAGCAAATAGGAATTCACACACTAATTTCAAATAATGTAAATGAGCACAAGAATTTAAACCACAAAATGATATTCAACAAATACTAATCTATCAGATTAGATATTCAATGAATTCTCATGTACTTTGAGGCAATAAAAAGGTAGAGAAGCTAAAATAATAGTGATTTAAATCACCATTTATTCTCTAAGCATATATATCAATTATTCAATCAATGTAAATATCTCAACAGCACTTCTAAAGTATCAAGCTTCAAATCAGTTGTCGGGTCTAATGACCAGACGACTTAACCATCAGATGCTACAGTGCTTCCCTAGCACTATTCTTCTTCTCCTTCCTTTTCTCTTCTCTTCTCTGCTTTTGCTTTTCTCCTTCTTCTTTAGCTTTCCTTCTTCAATTGTTCTCTTCTCTTCTGGCTTCCTCTCCTTCTTTCCTTCTTCTGTGGCTGTGCCTTCTCTCTTCCTCTTCTCTTCTGGCTTCCTCTCCTACTTTCTCTTCATGCACAAGGGGTGGCCATCTTAGATTTAGCTAAGTGTCGCACAGAGCAAAACCCTCCCCTGCCTTACACTCTCTCTCTCTCCTTCTCTCTGTAGGATCCTCCCTCCTAAGGCCTGTCAAGGTAATCGGGTATATGGATCGAGCGTACTTGCGACTAGGCTCATCAGCGTTGGTGGTGAGCGAGGAGTGCTTGGGTTAGGTGGGTTATTGGGTCGGCCAAACTCACGTGTATGGTGTTGCAGGCGAGGCGCGTGGGGGTGCATGCGGGGACCTCACCGCCTGTGCATGGTAAGGCGAATAGCCTATGAGACAAATTCAATTTATGTGATGTCGCGCGCCTCTCCACAACTAAGGTGGGACTATACCTGCATCCCTTTCTTTCTTGCTGCTGCAGTGGATGGTGAACTCAATTGAGGTGTTTGTGGCGATCAATGGCTTCAATTGACCGAGAAAGTGTATTACTGAGATGAATCTACGTCACCAGGAGGTGGCTCCTGGAGCTACAGATGCCGAAGAGAGCTTCAAGCTTTACTTGAGCTCGTCATTAATGGCGCTGGGGACCTAAGTACCTGAAAGCATGAACAATGCCTTTCAGCCCAATAAAACAACCTCAGGAGCATCATCGTGAGGTGAGGAAGTGAACGGCGATGTCTGTGAGGGGTGAGAGTGCGTGAGGTGGCCGGACGGTGATGGAAAATGAAGTGTGTAGGTGCGGTGTTCGGTGTAGTGATTGAGGGCAGAATAGGGTGAAATAGGATGGGGGTTTTGAAGAGTGGGGCACTATGGAGATCGTGAGGTGGTTGGAGAGGTAGATGGAGTTGTGTAGCAGTGGAACCACCTCACCGAAGGAGCAGTCGAAGATGGGCAAGACGGAGGTGAGTGGCGGCGTCGAAGGCTATTTTTGGGTTTTTGGGTACGAAACTAAACCTAAGAACTAAAACATACTAAGCTAACCCTAAACTAATGCATGAAGGCGAAAGAACAACACCAGCATTGGTAGGCCAGTGCTGGCGAAGAAGGTACTCCGATTATGGGGATGGCGACGACAGCGGAGATAGAAGGGCTCCTGCTAGTACGACCAAGAGCGAATGAGAGAGAGTAAGAGAATCTGGCCACTGGTATTGTGGACGGACGACGAAGGAGGTTAGGAGGAGTCACCGGAGCTTGTGGAGCTTTATGGCCGAAAGAGGAAGGAGGAAATGGGGGTTTCATGACCAGAATCAAGCTTGGGAAATTTGACCTAATCTGGGCATTGCTTATATAGGTCTCTGGAGGGAGTTTTGAACTTGGAAGCTTGGCTTCCAAGCTAGGAAATGTCACCGAAGTAGGAATTCTCTAGGATACCCTAATCTCTCATGCATTTGCAAGAGAGATTGGGAAAGTTTTAGGGCTCATGGACGGATTCAATGGAAAGAAGACTCCTCAAGCAATCTCCCTTCCAATTTTGGAAGGGATTGATTGAGCATAGGAGTTCTCTTCAATCAAAGGTCATCAGAGTTGTAGGAATAGGGTTCATGGTGGCAGGGACCATTTTGTAAAAATGATGACAAATTTAGGGGGTCATTTGTAAGGAATTCAGAAAGCTAAGGGTTTGAATGAGATAGAAAGAGTCTGACTGGACCAAAATGCAAACTTGGTCAAGATGATCTCAGATTGAGCTCAAATTTTAATACAAACCTAATTTGGACCCAAGAAATCCAATGGTGAAGTTAGATTTAGGTTTTGACATCGTTTGACTTGGTAATTTATGAAAAAACCTAATTTAGGGCAAATGTCTGTCTATGACTATTTTGGGTTAAGACAGGTTCTAATGGTTAAATTAAAGGTACCAAACCCTAGAGAATATTTTTCTATAAATTTTAGAGGGTTTAGGTGAATTTTATCCTGACCAGAACCTCAATTAGTTAAGTGGATCCATTTTTAGGATTTCAAAAGTCATTTAATTCTCAAAACATGTAAAAATCCTTTTCTGTCTATTCTAACCCACTTGTTAGACTTTTAAAACCATTTGAACCTTAATTACCCCTAGGAAAACCCGTGGTTGTTCTGCATTCAAGATATGATTGTAAAATTATAGTTTTAACCTTATTTTCTTATCTTTCCCTCAGAATGGATTTGCAGTGAATTAGGACTCTCTGCAATTATGTAGTAGTATTTATTCCTTGATAATGACTAAATTGAGCTAGTTATGGCGTTCCCATTAGCGATGCCAGTTGCGATGTGGTCGACGCTGGGAAAGAAGGTGCTTCGATGACGATAGGACGGCGAGGATGAAGGAGATAGAGGCAGCCGCTGGTATGGCGTGACGTGGAGGAAGGCAGGGAAGGAGGATCTGCTGCCGGTATTATAGTCAGACAAAGGAAGGAGTCGGAGGAGCTCACTAGACATCGAGGAGCTTTAGCCAAATGAAATCAAAGGGGAATTCGACCGAATTCGAGCGTGGGGAATTCGGTCTGATCTGGGGAGTCTTTTATAGGTCTCTGGAGGATGTTTTGAGCTTGGGCAACTTGAAGCTTGCAATGTTCGTCGGAGTTGGAAATCTCTATGATACCCAAATCTCTCATGTATTCGCTTGAGAGATTGGGAAGGTTTTAGGGCTTAGGATCTAGCTTTAAAGGAAGGAAATTCATTGACGAACTTCCCTCTCAAATTTGAGAGGGATTCGTCAAGGAATCAAGGAAAACATGCCAAAACAAGCTCGCCAGAGTTGCAGGAT
This sequence comes from Thalassia testudinum, assembly GCA_037157565.1. NCBI lineage: Eukaryota > Viridiplantae > Streptophyta > Magnoliopsida > Alismatales > Hydrocharitaceae > Thalassia > Thalassia testudinum. Next base: position 150,405,299 of record JAZHRO010000014.1, on the reverse strand, counting down.
TAGGATTTCATTGTGGTAGGGACCTATTTGAAGAAAATGATGATAAAGATAGGGACCTTTTTGTAATAAATGCAAAAGCTAAAGGGCCATATGAAATAAAGAAAATCAGACTTGGACCAAAGTGCAAACTAGGTCGAAACAATCTCAGATTGGACCCAAATTTTGATACAAACCTAATTTGGACCTAAGGAATCCAATGGTGAAGTTGGATTTTAGTTTCGACCTAGTTTGACTGGGTAATTTGCATAATTATCTAAATTAGGGAAAATTTTGCTTGACTCTATTTTAGGTAAAGATGGGTTCCAATGGTCAAATTGAAGGTACCAAACCCTAGAGAATATTTTTCTATGATTTTTAGAGGGTTTAGGTGAATTTTATCCTAACTAGAACCTCAATAGATTAAGCAGGTATGTTTTTAGGGTTTTAGATGTTCATTAATTCTTGTAACGCATGAGAACCCTTTTCTGTCTGTTCTAACCCACTTATTAGACTCTTAAGACCATTTGACCTTTGTTCCACCCTTAAGAGAAACCATGGTTATTCTATTTTTGTGATAGAATGATAAATTTGCAGAAATAACCATGTATTCTTATCTTCTTCTCAAATCAATGTTTGTGCCCTGAAGACCTTCTGATGGATAGGTAGAAGCTTTTATTGACTTAATCTGATCAAACAGAGCTAGTTATGGCTCATGATGGAGTTCTCATCAACAACACAATTGAAAGAAAATAATAATGGAGAGGTTGACCTTAGGAACTAGAAGCCCTTTGGTTCTAGCACAGGGTCGTTCAATGTTTTCTTTAGTTCTTGCAACATAGTAGTAAGCTACATAATTTATTTCATAAAACCATGCTAGAATCAAATGATCCATTTCTAGCCTAATTCAATAAAGCAGTAGCTACCTGGTTTTTATTTTTGTGTCTGCCACTAAAATACGAGAAAACATCCATATGACACCTTTCTGCCCCTTTCCTATTGTTATTGGGTAGAGTTGGTCATCTCGGTTTCTTGTTTCTTACATTTCTCATAGCTTCTGGGTTTGAGAATTTAGTGCCTTTCTACTACCAGCAAGAGGTGCAACCTTCTTTAGTGGAGAAGATTCAACAGGGCCTCCTTGTTAATCTGGATCATATCTGTCTACGAAATAAAAAGATAGAATGTATCAAATAATTTTTAATTGAAGTGTTCATAATCTAGTGAAAGATTAATTCAAAAGAACAATGACAGCAGAATGCAAGTGGTTTACAGAGAGGTTTTCTAGAGTCCAAATATCAACAATCTAAAACCAATGTCATATGGAAATCAAAAAAATAATATTAATGGAAGGATGAGTTATCTTTGAAAATAATTTATGTCATCCAATGGTAATGGATCTTTTGCATGATTCTTAACTTCCTCTCCAAAATGTGCAATTAAATACATTTCTCCAAGAAAAACCTTAGCAAACCTCTAGATATTATTTTTACCAATCTAATTTGTAGTTTATGTAATAGAATGTCCTCATCAGATTGTTGGAAGAAACCCCCAAATTTTTAGTATGTTCCATGTGGCTGCCTTTCCATTTAAAGCCATAAACTGCAATAATTGACTTACCAAATCAAACACAAGATGAAATCAAAATTTGATCCTAATACCACAAGAAAGCAGAAATGATCCATTTCGAAAAACCACATTAGAATCAAATGTTCCATTTCTAGCCTAATTTCAAAAAGCAGTAGCTACACAAACTTCTTATGTTCTTGTGTTTGCATTTTGGATGATTTCTGCCATCAGTGTATACATTGGGCCTTAATTGAATTGATATTATAAATGCTAATCTTATGAATGGGTTGACATGTCTTAGGCTTTGTTTTGATCTTTTGACGTTTACTTAAAGAACTTTAAAGCTTTTAAAGGTAGACTTATGTGCACATATTGTGTTTCCTACAGATATTTTTAAAAGTAAATTGAGAAACACCATATGAACTATGAATTATATCCTCTCAAAAAAAAAGAGCTATGTATTAGAAGAAAATTAATGAGGATTGCATATTTTAGAAAGAACTTTGCACCAAATCCCCATTGATACTATAAATAATTTTGTTTCCTTTAGGAGATATCATAAATCCTCCAGAAAAATCTTAATCCTATAGCCATATTTGATAAGCTTCCAATAATATCCACAAGAAGTGCTGGATACCTATATTTAATGATCAGAATATGTTGGATTGAGATATCATGTAAAATGTGGGTTATCTAATTAAAGAATAGGGAACTTAGAGGTTGAGGTAAAATAAGGGATAGCCTTTATTTCAATCTCTTATTTCTGTCAAACAAGTCATCTATGTCTAGAAAGATGGACAAGCCAAAGCTGGAAAGCATGAGACGTGGTGAGGGGAGGCTCAAAGTATCATATGTGCATACCACTATTTCAGATATGGATGAAAGTCACATTATAAGGTTACAACAAAAGAAGTCTATACAGTGATAGAGTTACTGCAGACATCTAAATTATCATTCAAACTATTAATGCCTATTTATCTTATCATTTAAAATCTGACAACATGACATTTTTCTTTGACAAGTTATAATGGCATGGTGCTTCTTTCCTTAGTGGTTAGCTAAGTTGTAGTTTCCTCAAAGAATTGGGGTGGGTATGAGAATGGGAGATGTGTTCATGTTGGCTTTGGGTAGTAAATAATCGACTTTGAGGGTTTACAGTACTCCACTACTGCAAAGATGCAGTGAGGATAGAGCAAAAGGGATCCATAGTAAAAAATGGTGCTACAAACTCTTGAGTTGGGTTCTCTTGAAAGAGAACCTTTTGGACTTCTTTGAAGTGGCACAAATGATTTTGTTTGTCTCTTTCTATATGGCTTTGTTTTGAAAGAGAAGGGATGTGAGAACCTTCTGTAATTGTTCTTATTGAAGATTTATACTTGTTATATCTTAACTACTTGTTTTGAAAATAATTTGTTTACTACATGTAGGCAATGTGGAACTTCAAATGACATCAAAGATAGTGATGAAGCAAATGATCAGTTTCCTAGATGGATTCAACAAGATGAAGTACTTGTTATATCTTAACTACTTGTTATGTAAATAATTTGTTTACTACATGTAGGCAATGTGGAACTCCAAATGACATCAAAGATAGTAGATGAAGCAAATGATCAGTTTCCTAGATGGATTCAACAAGATGAAGTACTTGTTATATCTTAACTACTTGTTATGTAAATAATTTGTTTACTATATGTAGGCAATGTGGAACTCCAAATGACATCAAAGATAGTAGATGAAGCAAATGATCAGTTTCCTAGATGGATTCAACAAGATGAAGATCCTAAATCTAATTTAGTACTAAGATGTATTTTTCCTAAAAATGGGCATAAACAAACAATGAGCACAACATTCATGAGCATCTTGGATGCAATTACTCTTTTTTTAAACATAGACAACATAAACAACATAAGAATCACAACTTTACCTAGTTCAAGAGATAAATCCAAAATTTCAAATTTACCCGTGTTTTTCTCAGATTGTTGTATTCCTCAGCACCATGCTGAAATTCAGCCTGCAAAGCAATAAGTGACTGCAAATTTAGGAACCATGGAATAATAGAAAGAATTTACAAACTAAGTAGACCTTCCATTGCCCCTAACTATGTTTTTCACAGTATGCCTTATGTTGTGTATTGCCACCAATGGTTTTGACATTCATGAACCACCCAACACACCGAGCATAGATGGTATGAAATGTAGTTTGACAATGACCATAAGAATACTAGAAAGCGATAAGCTTGATTAATTTGAATGAAAGTGCATTCTTAGAATAAAAAGGGGAAGGGAGAAAACATTCATGCAAACTCCAATATTTTGATCGCAAATGCAACAGTTCAGTGCTTCTTATTTTCAGTACTATATTCTTGAAAATTTGCAAGAAGAAAAAAGTCTCCTAATCATCACCAAAAAGCTACACTATAAAACAAAAATTGATGTGAACTATTTGGCACACACAATGAAGGCAGCAAAAACCAGATGAGAGTAAGAATAAAGATAAGAGGCCTACCACTCCTTCAACCAAGTGCTTCTGCCCCCTCCTGAACTTAGAACCCAATACCCACTACATCAAAGACTTTAGGAACCCAATACCTAAGTACAAGCTCCACCAATTGAGAGCTAAGAGGAGAACGAAAAAGAATGATACGAACAAAAACCAATTTCAAAACTTGGAAGGAAGACTTTAAGAATCTATCTTAAGACTCTTCGGTACCTTAAAATACTAATGAGTTTAATCGACCAATGCTGAATCTAGGAAGATAAATAACGACAAATACTCAAGAAGAGTTATAATATGATTGTGATCTTGAGATAATATTACATCCATAGTCTCTAAAAAAGTATGCAGAGAAGATTAGGTTAGAAATAAAATGGTTAGCCAGTAGCAGCAAATCACTTGCATTCTAAGACATTTTATGAACATAGAGAGGACCAACCATTCCTTCATTTTCCAGACCCATTTGGAGGTAGGCTCCAAACCAGTTAATCTAGTCAATGGGTTCCCTGGATCAATCGCTTAACAACTAGAGAAATACATTGGGTATTTGGCAATTTTTGAAGATCATATCTTATTGGAAATATATAAATCATGATAATTATGAACCACCACAACATTGATGATTATTTAATTTAAGATCATGGGGATGGATGATTTAGTACTTAACTAAAAAAAAAGGAAACACTACATGCAGCTTCTATTTTCTGTAATATAATTCCTTATTATTTTACACCACTAAGCTAATGTTTCTTTTCAAATTAATGGTATTCTTTCGAACATTAGAATCAGAAGCCCTAAAGTAACCTGGAATTGTGACTAAAGAACCTATCCCTACCATTCCAAGTTACAAAAACACCAAAAGAAAAGACAACAATTTCTTGGAATTCTACCTTGAACTTAAAAAAGAGAAATAATTTTTAATTAACATGTGATTCCATTTCAAAACAACAATACCTAAAAAGGAAGGTGCAAACTCAAACTACTGCATTAAGTAGATGAAATAAAATAGACAAGTTCTACCTATGAGGAATAATTCAACAAATAAAGATTTCAACCATTATTTAGAATGGAAAAAGATAATGACAAAAAAAGAGGAGAGACACTGGCTTATTACACAAAAATTGGAAGAGAGCACATCACAACGAAAAGAATAAGCAAACAAGAATGAAATGTCTTCTACAAGCAAGACCAAAACCCAAAAGTTGTTTTGAATTAACTTCTCTATTTCCCCTAGTCCGAAACATGGTCAACCTAGAGTGGATTTTCAAACCAAACAGTGACAATAGTTACATAAATCTTTTCTAGAAGAGCACCCACACAACATGAACATCTAATGTCCACAGCTAATTAAATTCTAAAATAGTCCCAAACTTCAAAAGGCCCATGACACTATGAGCAACAAACTTCTTGCAACCCAACTCAAATGCCCAATCAATCAAATAAAAAAATTTAAAAAATGTTGAAAATTAAGCAAAACTACAAAAACTCCAAGCCCCCTCCCTAATACACAAGGAACAAAGGCATACATTGACAATATGATATTGTAGATATCCTCACATTACTGCATAAACAATCTCTGAAAAAATTTAATTAACAATCTCTAAAAAAATTTAATTAAGGAATCATCATAATGGCTAAATATTTCAATTGATGACAAAGTGATGTAGATCCCCACAAGAATAGAAATAACTTCTAAAAGTTTGTAAGCTCAAACCCACGCCCTCTTGAGAAAAGAAAAAAAAATCAAAACCAAAAAACATATACCAATATGGGAGACTAGGAAGAAAGTAGAACATAGAAAGATGAGAAAGGAAAAATTATTGCAGAAAAAAGCTACAAGAAAAAGAATGGCAACAACTGGAGTGAAGAATCAAATTGTGATGCCAACTATATGGAGCATAAGCAATGAACAGAGGATGAAGGCAACACTCATTGGCAAAAAACATGAAAAAAGATAAGCAAGCACAAAAATAGTCTAGCATCGACGTGGGAAAGGCACAACGGTGGAAACTCAACTGCTGAACGTCCTAAACACCAACAGAACTATACTAATGCCATCCGATAAAAATACAAGGTATGGTATTAAAACAGTCTAAGGATCATGTAACGAGCGCGTACCCCAGACGTCTTTTAAGACGTCTGGGAGGTGGCCCAGACGTCTGTCAAGACGTCTGGGATCACATCCAGACGTCTGACCAGACGTCCGGGATAGTTTACAGATGTCTGACGAACAGTTATACTCGCACGGGATATTCGTCTGCGCGCCTGTGCGCGCAGACCTGCGATCCGCATCTTCTCTGCGGCTGCAGGCGACTGTGGCCGTCTCTCTCCTCCTCTCCGCGCGGCGTTAAAAGGGGGAGGGGGCGCGCCTCCCCTCCCGTCTCCACCATCTTCCTCCTCTCCTGCTGCGGGCGGAGCGAGCGGACGCAAAGGCGCAGCGGCAGTGGTGCAGCAGAAGGCGCGGAGGAGCTGCGGCGTGCGAGGGCAGGGCTCTGCCGTGAGGGCGAGCTCGCCGGGAGCGGCTTGGCCGGCCGGCGGAGGGCGCAGGGGGCGCAGAGCGTCGCGAAGAGGGACCTGCTGCGGGCGGAGCAGCGGACGCGCGAGGTGCGACGCGGGCGGCGTCGCGAGCGGAGGCCGAGCGAGGTTCTGATTCTGGAAAAATCTCCAGAATCAGACGTCTGGACTGATATCCAGACGGCAAGGTCGACGTCTGTGTGATCATACAGACGTCTGAAGGGTGAGTTCCGCTTTCTCCTTCTTTTTTTGTCGACTGACCGTACTGAGGGAAGAGGGTTGGCTGTGCGCAGGTGTTCGGATTCGTCATCCTTTGCGAATCCGACGTCTGGAAGTTGTACCAGACGGCGGGAGTGACCTCCAGACGTCCGGAGAGACCATCGGACGTCTGGGATCTAGGAGAGACGTCGCCACAGACTTCTGGACGTCCGGGGAACCAAGCCGAACAGGTAATTCTCTGATCCACCGTTTAAGACGTCTGGAAGGAGTTCCAGACGTCTGATTTTGCACAGTATTGTCTTTCTCGACCCGTTTAGGGCCCGTTTGGGCTCCGTTTTCCGCGATTCGAGTTGCGTTCGATTCAGAATTTATTCCTCTACCCGCCTACAGTAGCTATACACTGTTTTGAGACACTCCTTGTGTTTGATCCTTGTGATAGGACCTCGTTCGGTTGCCGTCTTGAGAGTCGCGGAGGCACGCGGGATTCCCGACCACGCCCCCATTACTTCCGTTGTACCTGGTAGAGTGGTTTTAAGCATTAATAAAATCTGTTAAAGTATGGAACCATAACTAGAACCTAGGGCATTGCATGAACCCTAGGAATGAGAAATGTATGGAATGATAGCTCCTAGGTGTTGCATGAATCCTAGGGCCGGAAAACTAGATTGTATGATAGATCCTAGGATATGGCATGAATCCTAGGATGGAAAAACTAGTGGAATGTATATTACTGCAGTCTTGGAAAAATGGAAAGGAATATATAAGCTGCCTGTGAAATTAATTAACAGCTGCCTGTTATGAACAAGGAAACATGTTGAGATCATGGAATGTGAGAACGTGAATCTGGAAAGTGAAACCTATGATGTTCTGAGATAAGAGCTGGAACCCTACGGGGAATTAGGAGTGGAACTCCTGGAAAGAAAAGGAATGGAACTGAGATGTAGTTGTACTGTCTCTTGGGTACGCAGTACCAAGGGAAGTACCTGTACCTGTTTTAGTGCAGAGTGGGGCCAGCCGCCCCAGGGACCCGGGGTTAGGCTTGGCCGCTCTGTACCGACTTGTTGGCCCTCGTGTACGTAGTACCGAGGAGAGCTAGTAGTGTTAGGAGAGTACTAGCTACCGCACGGGCCCCGGGGTTCTGCTAGCCTCCTTCACCGACTTGTTAGGCCCACTAGGGCAAACCAGGGTAGTCAGGCGAGGGTGCGCGGACTGTGGAGGGGCAAGGCCCCGGTTTGGTTACTGTGGAGGGGTTGGACCCCTGTTACTGAGAGGGCTCTGCCCTGGTTCCGTGCTGTGCTTTGGGCGCACCCGTTAACGGAAACGACTGACCGCGTGCCAGTACGGGCTAGCTACCTGTGCGTTTATCGCGCGTGCCGTAGTCACCGTTACGTCTGTCAGTGACCTTGGGGTGGTTGACTGAGGGTAGGATCACCACGGGGGGCTCTCCCGGCCAGGAGAGCACCACGTGCTACTTCTACTGTTGGAAAAGACTGCAATCAAGATCGTCCCACGAGGACATTCGAGATCAAGTAAAGGATCTGAGAAGTAAATGAAATAGTGAGAAAAATTGAAAGATGTAAATAAAGGAAGTAATAGAACATAACAGCTACTGTACACTCTACTGTTGCCTTTAGTTAGTTTGCCACTCTACTCAGCGTTTTGCTGACGTGTTACACTCGTTACCTTTTTCAGGACCAGGTGTTGAGCAGCCAGGGTCGGCGGCTGCAGAGGACGCTGGGCCGAGTAGGGTCCAGTAGAGTTGCCACAGCTTTGTACCTTCTTTTGTTTCTGTTCTAGTGAGTAGTTTTGTTTCCGCTGTACCTTCTTTACCTGCAGTTTTTGTTATATGATAAATGTTGCTTTACTGTTGTGGCGGTACCTACTGTAGTAGTTTCTTTCCTTACTGCTGTACTTTTTACTGTTAGTTATATTCATGCTGAATGTGGTTTATTTTACTGTCTTTTGGTTACTTCCTCGTTGGACGACTGGGTCTTGGGATTAGTCGAGTCGGTCCGGTTCTCGTGTCTCGTAGGGACTCGGGAACCGGGTCGTTACAGATCAAGGCTTGAGATGAATCCATTTAAGGAATTATGGCCTAAGGTTAGTAGGTATGTAAATTACAAATGTGACAAAATGAATATACAAGTTTAATATAACTATCTATATTCTAAGTTAGGGACCATCGGCACTTAAGAAAAAAGAAAAACATAGACACCATTCCTTTAGTCATAAAATTACCTAAACACCCCAAATTTCCATGTCAATAGACACCAATAGCATCAAAGAGGCCATGGCATGATAAAACTCTAGAGTAATTCATTTATACACACTACAATATTTTTTCGAAAGGCAATGAGGATAGTCCTATTTAAGTCATACAATTATGCAACTTCCCTTTAAATACAAGCATGTTCAATGGATAGAAAGGACAACACAATAAAAACAAATAATTCAAAAACTGGGGATTTACCTGAAGAAATTGATGTACATGGATATGGTTTTCACATGTATTCGACATGTTATTGCATTGGTACATAGAAAACATGGAGATTATATTCTATCCTTTAAGCATAGAATAAAATCTCCTCACCTATAAAGAATTATGTGTAAAATCAACATGCTAATAGCACCTTATGGCATATTCACTTAACCAAGCAAAGAATGGCACTTCAGTCAAATTATTTATAAATAGCCACAATGCAAGGATTTTACTCTTTTTTTGTACATAAATGTTTTCATCCTTACCATGATGATAATCTTGATAGTAGAAAAAACAAAAACACAATAGAGTTTAATTATTTATTTGATTGTATATAGTAGCAATTTTCAAGCATTCTCCAAATAAGCCAAACCATCATATAGGTAGTAAATTAATAAAATGATAGGAATCTAATCATTGAAAGAGTAACTCATTGCAATCAAATACATTTTCCCTATAGTCTAATCATTGCAACATCATCTTTTATTACCCTTCTAATGAATAGTAAGCATCAACTTATCACTTAAATTTGACTATAGATTATACATTATGCCTTTGCTTCATATTCTTCTCAAGTAACCAAGTAGCACAAATATGTATGCCTCAAATTTCAACACAAATAAATTACAAAACAAAATGTTTATACAAATATATACAAAAAAAATAAGGAAGAGAATTTCATTAATCCAAACAATACGGCAAATAAAGTCAAGCCCACTATAGATGCTTTTTTTGAAGAAACCCAATAATGAATGATATTTTCTCTTTTTAGGATTTGTACAATTTCATAATTGTAAAATATAGTTCACAAATAAAAAATCTTTAATAGGTGCCACTTTTCTTCCACCTTATAAGGCTCATTGTACGAGATATCCAAACAAAACCAAATAAGCAGCACTAAATGAAAGACAGCAAGAATTGGAACAACCAAAAGTTGAGACAATTTTTGTCCCAAACAACCAAAATTTATCCTAAACAATCGCTACTATATTGTTCCCGATTCATTCGTAGCGCAAAAGGCACAGCAAAAACCTCAAGAAATCATTGACCGAGAATTATACATAGCCTTGAGCTACTTAGAATATAATGTCAACCAATCAACAATTTTCTTCCAGTAACCCTCTAAGGGATTAAACTCCTCGTGGACAATCATTGCATGTGCGTGCAATGCATTTCAATGAGCACCTGGTGTGCATGATCAGTTCTCCATCATAATCACACATAGAGAAACACTATAAAGGTCAATACATTTTGTCAAATATCTAGTGTGCACAATCAATTCATCACCATAATTACATATAAAGATAAATTACAAAGATCTACAAATATTGAAAATAAAAAAGGAACATATTCATAGTAAAGTACGTGATGAGATCTACAAAGAAGAGATATTGGAGCCATTAAAAAGCTCCATAATCGAATATTAACATGTAGATCCCCTCCTGACAAGCATGATTGAAAGATTGAAGGAGGTACTTACTACTTAAAGTAAAGTGCCAAACAACCATAACCTTTTGAGATGCTAGGAGAGCACCATAGCACTCAATCACAAGTGACGACAGTGGAGGAGGAGGGCAGCATCGTTTGATAACTCCCATGGTGCTAGAGGAGTGGCTTTATAGGTAATGGTGTGAAGGGAGGAGGAGGGGCGTGGAGGAACATGGTGGAGGGGAATGGTGGTATAAGCAGCACCAATGGAGAAAGGGACGGAAGTGGGACGGGGGGTTGGTTGAGGGATGGGAGGTGGGTGGTGGGGTTTTTCATGGGGAGTAAGGGTTGCTAAAGGAGGGGAGGATGGCGGTCGAGGTCATCGAGGCTGTAAGGAAGGACTCGATGCGGTGGGGTTGTCGTGGGAGGGTGGTGGGTTGGGGAAGAAGTAAGTTTATTGACCTCAACGGTGGTGGATTAGAATGGGGAGAGAACGAGGATGAGGATGACAGAAGGGCAATGATGGGGCACATGAGGAGGAGGAGGGCGAGGAGGGAAACGAAGCAGAGGAGGGCGAGGAGGTCTACGATTGTTCGAACGAGAAGGGCGATGAGGCAATGATCGCTTGGATGAGAAGGACGGGGAGTATGATTTTAAGGAGTGTCGGGACAAGTTTAGTAGGAGGTGAGGAGGAGATTTGGGTTTTCGTGAGAGGGCAACTAACAACAAAGGGCACAAGTTTCGTAAATTGAAATTTTTTTTCCTTTTCAACAATGTTTGAAAGGAAGGCTGTCCAACCACTCTCATTTTGGGTATGCTAATAAATTAACATCATTGAATTTAACGACATTAGGGATTAACAAATGTCACATTATGTTTTTTTTATAGTGAGTTGAAATAATCAAGCAAATTTATAAAATATTTTATGAAAGGTTATGTTTATTTTGTAGGATTTTTTTATAATGGCATTGTAATATTAATTACGAGAATTTTTAATTCCCACCTGCATGTATCTCAACTCTAAATGGAATCAAAAATTTTTTTTCTTTTTAAAAGGATAAGTTGAAAGTTAGCTTTTCGCTCTCCATTTTACTAAAAGAAATGTTGAAAATGAACTACTGGACTCCTTTCACCTTCATTAAAAGGTCCCAACCAATGCTTGTTACTAAATTATCCTTTGAAAAATATTAATATCAATTTATTATATACATATTACAACAACTACATTTACAAGTAATTAATTTCCATTCGAAAAAAATATTATAGTGCATAAGTAACAATTGTCGCTAAATTAAAGCAATAGTGGCAACTGTATTTGACACTAATACTAACCGTCATTTGACAAAAAATTATAGTGGCGTGAGTAATAATTGCCACTAAATAAAATGCAATAACAATAAATATATTTGTTAATAATACTAATTATTGTTTGAAAAAATATTATAGTGCCATAAGTAAAATATTTACCGCTAAATCCAAGGCAATAGCGGAAAATGCATTATATGCCACTATTCGATTTGCCACTAAATACCATTTTTTTTGTAGCGAGATGAGTCAATCGGCTCAACAGGGAACAATCATCTACTGTATGTCAACAAAAAAGGATAGTATACAGTTTCATTTACTGGCTAGTTCCTAGCCCAAACCCACACTTTAGGTTCTAGTTTCTCGAACTCTACCTGGTACGACCAATCACCTTGGTCCAATAACCCAATAACAAATTACCCAAGTTCTTTCCACGATTTGGTATAATAATCTATTCCCTCACTCGTGTTAATGATCAAATTTTGGAAATCATCCCTCTCTATTAGAGGAGATTGAGATGCATCCTTTCCTTTGAATCCTAGCCTGATAGTCTCGCCCCGACCAAGGGAGAGATTAGCAGTCTGTTAATCCTCTAGAAAGGCATGCCCATTCTCTATGTATCGAGTACATTGCTAACTTTAGTTAGAAGAGTTGGGCCTCTTGGGAGCTACCCAGGCCTATGGCTTGTGATCATGAAACACGAGCCCAATCAGTGTCCAACAAGGACTAGTCACAGATCAAACCAATTCATCATTGCAGGATTGGCTAGAATTGCCTAGCCACAACAATGCTCCCACTAGGAGTAGCTCCCAGTAGGAGCATAGTCCTCAGGTGTGCCCTCTCAATCCGTCGTCGGATAAGATCTCAACCAATCCATCTCAGTACCCTGGCCATCTCCACACGAGCAAGCGCCTAGTGAGCCTCTTGCTAGAGTACCTTCACGTCAAGTCATATTCGGGTACATCCAAGTACCAAACACTAGTGACAGCCCCAAGGCTTGACACCGAACCTCGGAACCTTTCTTGTTCCAAGGCATATCTCCTTGGTAGCCTTTTACTACTACAACAACTCAGGTCTTCTACCCAAGCAGTGAACTTGTGGTTCAACAAGTCTAAGGGGTTAGCCATACGAGCTCACCTAGTTGACTTACCATCTCATTGATTTCATTTGGGTTTCGTGCCCAGAACGCAATCCTAAGGACCTCATGTATCTCCTGGGGTCCTACATAAGACCTTAGGATCCAAGAATTTTCTCTTATTAGACTCGGATTGAGTCATAGTTGTCATCTTGTGGGATTCAAGCCACTAGTTAGTCAATTCAGATTACTTTGAATGTGTTTAGGGAGCTTCATGCACAAATTATAGGTGTACACACACACACACACATATGCTTCACCCCTCTAGGGTCTAATTGCATTTTTCCCATTCATCCCTATCCATTGAGCTACTTGCTAAACCCCCAATTAGGTTCTAACATTACACGGGATTTCTAATTATCAGAAACATATAGTTCAATACAATATTACATTTAAAAACTATCAAACATCAGGACTTGCTCCCTATCGTTAGTACACTCAAACATTATACATCTATTATCAGGTAATCCAGACCTATCGCTAGGTCAAGATGCATGTCCAAACCAGGACTACATAACCTGCCTTTCATGTTCGAAACCCAGGTTTTGCACCGCCATGACCGTCTATAATCTAGACCACCAATACACGCACACATTTGTACCCTGAACCCAAGAGATCATTGATCTCAATATTATGGTTTCACCCTTAACCCAATCTATTCAATTAAGCTCTTCGCAGAGTTCAACAATTTAGAACGAGCAAACTAGTATCAGTCCAAGTCTTAGGTACTAGTGCTGGGCACCCCTGCTGCCACGGCAATTGAACTCACGTGGTATCGGTATGGGCCACCAGTATGGATACTAGTTGCCTTCAATACCAAACTTAAGTCCCTTTCTAACTTATTTCAATTCAACAAGTACCAATAATTGCCATCGCTACCAGTACTGGGCATTTGCCGCTCCCAAACCCCAACTTAAACGCTCCGTTTGATTACTCAAATTATACAATTAACATAGGGGTGGGTGATAAAAACACATGAATTCATGATAAAATGCTTATTTATGATAGTTCCTAGGCTTAACATTTCATATCATGTTATAAATATTGCATAACATCCATTGCATGGAATTTAGGATAGTTGTGTATTATGTACATTAATTCTTCCATCTTCTATGGCCAGGAGGTAGTGGGACATCTTTACGAGTTTCGGATGAAGAATCCAACCATATGGATGAATCCAGAGCGACGATCGCAATCCATCAACGCGAAAATCACCCCGATCAGAGCTCCGTAGCACCCTTTCAAGAAAAGAAGATGGACGGTCCAGATGGTGGCAAGTGGCGCCATCCATACCGCCCTACACGAACCACGGCCTCCCCAGCTTCATGCATGGAGAGATCTCAACCATTGGATCTCAATCCAACGGCTGAGACACGCGCTCCCACGGCTGAAGGGCGCCCACCCTCAAGCAAGGATTTGCCTCAACCGTTGGATCTTCATCCAACGGTCAAGGCAACATGCAACCGCACCACCCTCCACTCGAAAAACCATGGCTTTGGCGCAATGGTGAAGACAAGCTCTCGTAAACACGTGCATGAGTTCGAGCCCCGGTGGGGGAGGCAATCTCGCGAGCGAGGGCACAATCGAATTGCGCCCATTGGATGGCCATCAAGCTGCAGAAAGCGGATTTACGCGTTACAACGACGTATTTTAACAAATCGCGTATTTTCGCTGTCACTTTTCCTGTCACTTTTCCAAAAAGTGACAGCGAAAATACGCGATTTGTTAAAATACGTCATTGTAACGCGTAAATCCGCTTTCGCTCTTAAATTTATAATCCTAGATAGGGAAGTATCTAGGGTCGTCCAAGGAGGCAATATGGTTGTAAAATTGATTCTCTTGCTTGGAATATATCTCAACTTTCTTTTGTAATTTTCAATATACCATTTTTTTTTTTTTGTTTTTGAACAAGGCAACATGCGAAATTATGGCGGGAAAAGTGTTTACACTTCCAATTAAGTAAACTACTCTAAAGTGGCAAGTAGAGCCTCTCCCTAAGCTCACTCTAAGCAAGTGGAGGCCTAGAATAATTAGGGAGAGGAAGTGAAGAATGCTGAAAATAAGCAAATAGAAATGCAAACAAGATATGCGAAGAAGGCAACTAGATAATTGATAAAGTGTTTAACAAAAATGCCTAGTAGAGGAATGCTTCTACTACTAGATAATTGAAATAAAGAAAGAAAACACAAATCCTCTAAATAGATGGTGAAGAAGAGGGCTTCTTGCTCCAAGGTTGGTGGCTCCCAAGCTTGAAAAGAATCCTTCAACTCCTTCCTTGCAGTACTCTGCCAAAGTGATGACCTCCAAGGCAAGCCCTAAGGGGGCGTGCCCTAAGTTTCTCTCCAAGGGTGGACGTCCACCCTAAGCTTTTCTCCTTTGCCTGGCCGTCCTCCTTGAAGTGGGAGAGTCCTCCTCCTTGGCGTGGCCCAAGTTGAAGAGAGTGGGGAGAAGAAGGCACCAAAAGGGCTGGTGATGTGCCCCTTTAATCTCCTTCTCTACTCCTTCTCCTTGGGCGTAGGTATAGGTGGATGTAGGTAGAAAAATACACTAATGGAGGATGCCTCAAAAATGGTGGTAGGTGGTGGCCTTTTATAGAATAGGTGGGGGGCTATGGTGACCTTTGAAATGGATGGCTAGGATGGAAGGAGGGAGGTGGTTAAGGATCCAATGGCCAAGGGTGTTTGGCGCCACCTTAAGGGACACCTAAGGGGTGGTTATGTGTGTTGACACCCCTTGATATTGGCACCAAAATGGCTTCTAGAAGAGGGTCTAAGTTGGCGCCAAGAAGGATTCTAGAAGGGGGGTTAGGTGGATGGCTAGGATGGCTTATGTGGGTAGGTGTAGGGTGGATTAAGGGGCTGAAAGTGGCGCCAATATAGAGGTGGTTAGGGGTTGTTTTTGGCGCCAACTTGAAGTGTCTTTTGGTGGAGATAATGGGGTGAAGGGATGGCTTGGAGGTGGTGCCAACTTGAGTAGGGTAGCTAGCTTAGGTAGGCTTGAGTTGGTGGAGCTAGCTAGGGTTGATTTTGGAGGTAATGAATGGCCAAGGAGCTGGTTGTTAGCTATGCTAAGCTAAGCTAAGATAAGCTAAGCTAGCTTAGCTAAAGGTGGAGTGGAGGAGAAGGTGTTGGAGCTAGGGTTTGGAGGAAGGAGCTGAGGAGAAGAAGTCTGGAGCTGGAGCTGGAGCTGGCTGCTGCTGAAGAGGCTGGCATGGGGCTACTCTAGCTGGCTTAGCTTGCTAGTTCTTTGCTAGCTACTAAGCCAAGCTAAAGTGAGCTAGCTTCTACCAAAATGAGCTGAGGTGAGCTAGGTCTGGTGCTCCCGGGGAGAATCAAGCTGGTTGAGGCAGCTAAGGTAGCTTAGCTCAACTGAGTTGAGCTAAGCTGAGTCCCTGTGAGCTGGACTTGAGCTTCCTGAGCTGGGATGAACTCTTCTTCAGCTGGTTGGAGCTGAGTGGAGCTGGATGTAGCTGGATCTGAGCTGGGGTGAACTCCTGTCAACTCAGCTGAGCTAGCTAGAGCTCCCTGTGAACTAGTGGGAGCTGAGGTGAGCTAGACTCAGCTAAGTTGAGCTGGATCTGAGCTGACTTGAGCTAGGGTGAGCTAAGGTGAACTCTCTTGAGCTGCCATCCAGCTGAGATTAGCTGAATGGAGCTGGGATGAGCTAACCCTGGTTCAAGTAAGCTAGGTTCCAGCTGCGGTGAGCTAGATCAAGCTGAGGTGAGCTGGATCAAGCTGAGGTGAGCTGGATTAGGCTGAGTTCCAGCTAGTCTGGGCTTCTCCTTCACCAATTGCCTTCTTGAGTGCTAGGGTTTTAGGGATCTGTGCATCTGTACATCCCTAACACTCACAAAAACTCATTAAAATGACAATAAAAAATGCAATGCATGCCTATCCTAATTTATGCCTAAATGCAGCCCAAAAACCCGTTTGCAGAGTAAAATCCTAAGAGCTAGGTTAGTTTTAAAGCATAAAAATGATGATAAACTGGCGTTTATCACACCCCCATGCTTATCTTTTGCTAGTCTCTTAGCAAAACATTAATTTTTTTGGAAAACGGAATTTTTGGGAAATCTAATTTTTTTTTTGACTTTTGAGGAGAAAAAGAGATTAAGTGACCTTGGTAGATTAAAACACAGGAGATACGGGATTTGTTGAAGATAAACATCAGGATTTGTTTTTGGATCCAACCATTAGATAGAACGGGATCAATATATCCTCAGAAAATTCACAAATTAACCCCTTGTTAATTCAGATGACTTGAAATGTTTGTTTTTAGGATTTTTCTGCCTCGTGAATCTGATTCGCAACTTGCAAATTCCTTTAAAACCTTGTGTCTGTGCTTGTGAAAAGCCAACCTTTATAAGGACGTGTTATTATTATTATTATTATTATTTTTTTTTTCTCTCCCCCATGCTTATTTTTAGCTTAGTCTTACAACAGATGTGTCGGTATCATCATTCCCGTTACCATTCCTCGAGGGGGCTCTGGCGCCAGTACTTCGGGATAGCACTGTCCATGACACCACCCAGGAGCTCACAACCCCAAAACACGATGCGGTGAAAAGGGGCGCTCCAAGCAAACTCAAGCTCTTGCTCCGACGCTATAGGTAGAGCACCGTCCAAGACACTTGAGCTGCTGAAATGCGCTTTAATGCTCTATCTAAAGATATGAAATATAGATATAGAGCAGCACCGAGGCGGTAACATGTTGACATCGTGTCCTCAAAGAAGGTTTTTTTCCTTCTCGACGGTGGGAACTCAAACCAATGATCTGCTTCAGACTTTTACTAAATCCAAACAAGGGAGTTTTTTCAAATTTTTAGTTATTTTTAAGTGTTGGCTTGTGTGTGAAAATTGACACAAGAAGTTTCTCAAGAACCACAGGTTTTTGAATCAAAAACTAAGTCAAATACTTTCCATATTACAAAATAGGATCAAGTCACCTGAACTATCATGAGTTCAGGTGGAATTTTAGAGAAGGATATCTGATCTAGTCTAAAATAGACCCTGGAATTCTAATGATCAGATCCATATCCTCATCCTTAGTTTGTTAAAGATTAAATCCCATTGTACCAGAAGTGAATTTTTCGACCGTAGTCCCGATTTCAAAATTTTTCCTCAAAAAGTTTTCAATATATATATATATATATATATATATATATCTTTTTTTTTTTTTTTTTTTTTTGGGTATGCAAGCAGGAAATAAATTAAAGAAAATTGCATGTTTTTAGGTTTTAAACATCCTAAATCGATCGTAAAAATTTAAAAACACCCCCCCATGCTTAAGATATGCCATGTCCTCATGCATTAGGAGGGAAAAGGAATCACCTTAGTGAAGAACGGTCAGGTTTAGGATGAATAAAACCTGGAAAAAGAAGAAAAAAGGAAATCAAGAAAAAAAAATGATGGGTTACCTCCCATCCAGTGCTATCTTTTACGCCATTCAGCCGGGCGTGAAGGTATGCACAGAAGACGGAAAATCATGTAAATAATTGGACACTTGGATGCCCGCAAAAAAATTGTCTTCGTCTAGATCCTTAGAAAATTGATTAGAAATAATATTGGGATCGAAGTGAGATGGAAATTGATAAGTGTGGCCCGAGTCTGGCCATGGTTTTAATTCAGGTTGGGTGCCAAACTCGGGCGGGGTTGGTGGCAGGTCCGTAAGAAAGGGGTCGGGGAAGGAATGGTGAGTTAGTGTGGAAAAATTAGGTGCGTGAATAGTGGGTGGGTTAGGGGGGTATCAAGAACAAATTTGGAGTCAAGACAAGTTTCCGGATCACAGATCTCGCCGACCACTGAGTCTGAATCAGAGTCCTCAAAAAAACTGTGGTCGGTAAGGGTATCTATTAACATTGTCTCCTCCACCATATTAGAAATTTCAGTATCTGAGTCCTCAAAGAAGTTATCATCATGGAATCTCCTGGAGGATTTAAAAATATCTAAGGTGATAGTTTGGCCTGCACAGTTGATATCCATTTTGCCTGTGTGGCAATTGATATTTGCCTTTGCAGTAGCCAAAAAGGGGCGTCCAAGGATTATCGGGGAGTCCAGTAATGATTCGGGTGCCTCAATGTCAAGAACCAGAAAGTCTGCTGGGAAGACACAATTCTGGACCTTGACTAATACATCCTCGACAATCCCACGAGGTTTGATTGTAGATCGGTCGGCTAATTGCAGGGTAACCTCGACGGGTTTTAATTCACCGATCTGAAATTCTTTGAATAAACTTGTGGGAATAATATTTACAGAGGCACCAAGATCAAGGAGGGCACGATTAAATGTAGTGTCATCAATAATTACAGAAATTAAAGGCGCCCCCGGATCTTTCATCTTAGGAGGCAGCTTACTCTGTATGACAGAGCTTACTGTCTCTGAAAGATGCACCTGTCCTAGATTTTTAGCCTGCCTTTTAGGAGTACAAATATCCTTCAAAAATTTAGCATAGGCAGGTATATATTTGATGGCATCTAGGAGAGGAATATTGATATGAACTTGCCCAAATAGCTCCATGAGCTCTTCTGTAGTGGGCTCAGATTTCTTTTTTTTGTTGGTGGTGGGGTAGAGAGCTTGTGGGAAAGGGACAGGAATCTTGTCTTGAGATTTTTGTTTTTCTTTTTCTTCCTGATGGGGAGGTGGGGAGTCAATTTGCACAGGTATCTTACCAGGTTCGTGTGAAGGCCCGGGGTCAGTGGTGGTTTTCCCACTCCTCAAAGTAACTGCATGTGCAGTCGGATTATTATTTAGAGGAGGTGGGGGGGCCTGTGATTGCAGAAACCTGGGCGGCTGCTGAGGTGGTGGATTAGGAGGAGGCTAATGTGGATAATGTGGATTTCTGCCCATATAATGGTTTCCTTGGTGATTAGGGTTGGGTATGGGTTGGGACGGAAGATGTCCTACAGGTCTTTGCGTGGGAGTAACCCCAATCTGATTGTTCAGATTTGTGATGTTGCGGGTTACTTCCGTCATTTTTGTTTGCATATCCTGCAGGGTTCGCAACATCTGGGCATTGATATCTTGTTGGGATGGCCCAGGATGGAAATTTGGATTCGACCCATACCCATTAAAATGATATGGTTGGGAGGAAACTTGATTATTCCAGGAGTAGTTCGGGTAATTTTTCTAATTGGAAGAATTTTTAAAGGGCTCCTGGATGGCAGAAATATTTTGAGTGGGGTTAAGATCTGGATAGTTGTAGTTCCCCAGTGAATCATGGGCAACCTCAGAATAATCAGCAGGGGTAGTGTTGAGATTGTGCAAATTTTCTCTTTGTGGAAAGTTAGGTTGGGTTAGATGTGGGTGTGGAGCTTGAGTTGAAGTGGCTAGTCTTTCCTCAATTTTCTTTTGATTAATATGCATCTGGTCGAGTTTTTGAGCAATCAATTGAGGATCATCTTGGGTGACAGGGATAGATTGAGTGCCTATTTCATGAACACCGAACTGCGGGTTTTGGGTTCTGCAAAATGTGTTCATGGAAGCTTGATTAATTGAGTTTTCACTCATTTCTTCGAACAGGTCATAGGCACTTTCTGCATCTTTATTTAAAAAGTTGCCGCCACACGAGGCGTCGACAAACTGTCGGATTTGATCTTCTAATCCATGATAGAAGATTTGCACGAGCTGCCATAAAGGAATCTCGTGGTGCGGGCAACTTCTTAAAAGGTCTTGAAATCTTTCCCAAGAATTATGGAAAGTTTCACCAGATTTTTGGTGAAAGGTCGTAATAGATCTTCGTAAGGAATTGGTACGACCTATGGGAAAGAATTTCTTGAGGAAGGCACTCTTGAGTTGAGGCCATGTTGTGATGGGTCGGCCAATGGTCCTGAACCAATAAGCGGCCTTATCTTTGAGAGATAATGGAAAAAGCCGCATCAGCCATATGTCTTCTTGCACATTTCGGGAATGGGTTGTCTGTGCAAGAAGAGTTAGTTCTTCAAGGTGGCTGAAAGGATCTTCCCTAGGAAGGCCATGAAAGTGTTTAATCAGGTTCAGGACGGCAGGCTTGATCTCAAAGTCCCCCTCCGGTATGACCACCCCTGGTCGTTCCTCATAATAAGATGGATCATAGAAATCTTTTAGAGGAACAACAGGCTGCTGACGGGGTGGTGGGTTTGGCCTTGGATTGGCTAGGTTTTGGATGTTCCTAGTCAATGTTTGTTGATTGGAATTTAACTTATTAATCTGATCGGCCATCAATTTTAAAAGATCAGGTAGGGGGTCTTGATGTTGTGTGTGGGGCAACTCAAGATTGGGGAGCTCCAAGTGTGGAAAGTTACTGGTGGTTGGGTTTTGAGTGGAAGGGTTAGAATTAGGGTTAAAGGTGGGGTTAGAGGTAGACGTGGAAGGGTCAGTGGACCTATTTTGTTGTGTTTCCATTTTTTTAGGAGAAGACAGAAAAAGTGGTCTTTTTACGTGAGGGGCGAAATCAAATGGTCCTTCCAAGTGCGGATTTTGAGACCGTCGCCCGTGCATAAAATGGAAGAACGGGGAGGGGAGGAGAAGAGGAAGAGATGAGAGAAAGTGTGCAATTCAAACAAACAAAAACTAGACCTAACTTAATTGTGACTCCCTAATAATAACCTAAGACTTGGTCTATATAGGAAATAAGTAGTCAATAGTGAATACCCGTTCTATCAACAAATCTAGCCAAGTTGCTTAAGGGGAGGTTTGGGCCCAAACGTTTCCCAGGGAAAAACCCCAGGTGCTTGTACAAACCCGCGCCTGGTCGTTTGATACGGCCCCTCAGCCTGAACACCAGATATAGATGACAAAATTGGTACCAACTAAAGAAAACTTAAGACCTAAATAGCAAGCCTAAGTTGATAAAGCCTTAGGGGTCAAGTTGCTACAAATTTTAATTAGGTCTAGGATTCTATAGTGCACACGGAATGTGGAGGGCGTTTATTGGGTTGTTGCCCTGTTATTTGATTTTTTTGTGTGTGTGCAGGAATTGGAGAGTGGCTCCAATGAAAATCAAGTTGTCACACAATTTTTTTATATTTTTGTCTTTTAGGATGTGATTTAATTAAATGAATTTTAGGGTTTTTCTCTTTAAGTTTTCAAACAAGTTTGAAAGTTCACAATCAAAGGAAAGACAAGTTGTATGTGTGATTGTATATTTCCTTTTAATTGAGTCTCTAAAGAGAAAGAAGAAACCCTAAACCAATTATCCCTGAGACAGAAATTTAACTACCAATGAATTATTTTTAGCTTTCAGAATTAAGTAGTGGTCCAAACAAGTCAAACAACACCACTACTTTGAAGAAAATCAAACAAGGATTCCAGAAAAGATTTTTGTAAGATTTTAGGAATTTTTTTGATAATAGTTTTGAATTTTTAATTGTACTGGTGTCAAAGTCCAGAAATAATACCCGTGGGTATTATAGACTTTTCAGTATTACCACCGACCTCAGAAAAATTTTTATGATTTTATATGATATGTAAAATTTCACAGGGATTCCAACAAGATAAATTTCACAAAAATTGGATGAGTATAAAAATTCTGAAAATTCGCGGACAGTAGCAAAATAGGAAGATTAGAGGGTGTGACCCCTCTGTAATCCACGAATTTTTAAAAATTAAATACAAATCCAATTGATCTGAAATTTGGGAAAGATGTTCCAAACTTAATTGGGAATCACTCTATGAAATTTTGTGATTTTAGGAGGCCTGTGGTGTAAGGAATCGATTTTTCAAGTCTGGACAGAAATCTAGACCCGAAAAATAGAACACCAATACTTGCTATGGAATGGTGCTAAAGAAGCATACAAGCAAACAATGATTTTAAAATGCACCACTCCACTTAATTTAAGTGTTTAGGGTCCTGAAAGCCAAGTTTAATATATTTTTGGTAGTTTTAATTAATTATGTGACTAGAAAGAGGAACCAACCTGAATTTTCGCGGGAAGAAAAGGATCTTTAAGCTCTCGCTTCCAGATTCCCGCTTTCCCGCTGTAGTTCCTGCACACACAAAAGAAAGAAAGAGAAGGGGATGAGATCCACTTCAAGCAAGAGAAAATGAGTTAATGCAAAGCCGTGCCTCCCCGGCAGCGGCGCCAAAAAGTGACAGCGAAAATACGCGGTTTGTTAAAATACGTCGTTGTAACGCGTAAATCCGCTTTCTCTCTTAAATTTATAATCCTAGATAGGGAAGTATCTAGGGTCGTCCAAGGAGGCAATATGGTTGCAAAATTGATTCTCTTGCTTGGAATATATCTCAACTTTCTTTTGGTAATTTTCAATATACCATTTTTTTTTTTGTTTTTGAACTAAGGCAACATGCGAAATTATGGCGGGAAAAGTGTTTACACTTCCAATTAAGTAAACTACTCTAAAGTGGCAAGTAGAGCCTCTCCCTAAGCTCACTCTAAGCAAGTGGAGGCCTAGAATAATTAGGGAGAGGAAGTGAAGAATGCTGAAAATAAGCAAATAGAAATGCAAACAGGATATGCGAAGAAGGCAACTAGATAATTGATAAAGTGTTTAACAAAAATGCCTAGTAGAGGAATGCTTCTACTACTAGATAATTGAAATAAAGAAAGAAAACACAAATCCTCTAAATAGATGGTGAAGAAGAGGGCTTCTTGCTCCAAGGTTGGTGGCTCCCAAGCTTGAAAAGAATCCTTCAACTCCTTCCTTGCAGTACTCTGCCAAAGTGATGACCTCCAAGGCAAGCCCTAAGGGGGCGTGCCCTAAGT
Source organism: Thalassia testudinum (assembly GCA_037157565.1). NCBI lineage: Eukaryota > Viridiplantae > Streptophyta > Magnoliopsida > Alismatales > Hydrocharitaceae > Thalassia > Thalassia testudinum. The sequence continues at coordinate 150,381,486 of JAZHRO010000014.1, read as the reverse complement.
TTCTCTCCAAGGGTGGACGTCCACCCTAAGCTTTTCTCCTTTGCCTGGCCGTCCTCCTTGAAGTGGGAGAGTCCTCCTCCTTGGCGTGGCCCAAGTTGAAGAGAGTGGGGAGAAGAAGGCACCAAAAGGGCTGGTGATGTGCCCCTTTAATCTCCTTCTCTACTCCTTCTCCTTGGGCATAGGTATAGGTGTATGTAGGTAGAAAAATACACTAATGGAGGATGCCTCAAAAATGGTGGTAGGTGGTGGCCTTTTATAGAATAGGAGGGGGGCTATGGTGACCTTTGAAATGGATGGCTAGGATGGAAGGAGGGAGGTGGTTACGGATCCATTGGCCAAGGGTGTTTGGCGCCACCTTAAGGGACACCTAAGGGGTGGTTATGCGTGTTGACACCCCTTGATATTGGCGCCAAAATGGCTTCTTGAAGAGGGTCTAAGTTGGCGCCAAGAAGGATTCTAGAAGGGGGGTTAGGTGGATGGCTAGGATGGCTTATGTGGGTAGGTGTAGGGTGGATTAAGGGGCTGAAAGTGGCGCCAATATAGAGGTGGTTAGGGGTTGTTTTTGGCGCCAACTTGAAGTGTCTTTTGGTGGAGATAATGGGGTGAAGGGATGGCTAGGAGGTGGTGCCAACTTGAGTAGGGTAGCTAGCTTAGGTAGGCTTGAGTTGGTGGAGCTAGCTAGGGTTGATTTTGGAGGTAATGAATGGCCAAGGAGCTGGTTGTTAGCTATGCTAAGCTAAGCTAAGATAAGCTAAGCTAGCTTAGCTAAAGGTGGAGTGGAGGAGAAGGTGTTGGAGCTAGGGTTTGGAGGAAGGAGCTGAGGAGAAGAAGTCTGGAGCTGGAGCTGGAGCTGGCTGCTGCTGAAGAGGCTGGCATGGGGCTACTCTAGCTGGCTTAGCTTGCTAGTTCTTTGCTAGCTACTAAGCCAAGCTAAAGTGAGCTAGCTTCTACCAAAATGAGCTGAGGTGAGCTAGGTCTGGTGCTCCCGGGGAGAATCAAGCTGGTTGAGGCAGCTAAGGTAGCTTAGCTCAACTGAGTTGAGCTAAGCTGAGTCCCTGTGAGCTGGACTTGAGCTTCCTGAGCTGGGATGAACTCTTCTTCAGCTGGTTGGAGCTGAGTAGAGCTGGATGTAGCTGGATCTGAGCTGGGGTGAACTCCTGTCAACTCAGCTGAGCTAGCTAGAGCTCCCTGTGAACTAGTGGGAGCTGAGGTGAGCTAGACTCAGCTAAGTTGAGCTGGATCTGAGCTGACTTGAGCTAGGGTGAGCTAAGGTGAACTCTCTTGAGCTGCCATCCAGCTGAGATTAGCTGAATGGAGCTGGGATGAGCTAACCCTGGTTCAAGTAAGCTAGGTTCCAGCTGCGGTGAGCTAGATCAAGCTGAGGTGAGCTGGATCAAGCTGAGGTGAGCTGGATTAGGCTGAGTTCCAGCTAGTCTGGGCTTCTCCTTCACCAATTGCCTTCTTGAGTGCTAGGGTTTTAGGGATCTGTGCATCTGTACATCCCTAACACTCACAAAAACTCATTAAAATGACAATAAAAAATGCAATGCATGCCTATCCTAATTTATGCCTAAATGCAGCCCAAAAACCCGTTTGCAGAGTAAAATCCTAAGAGCTAGGTTAGTTTTAAAGCATAAAAATGATGATAAACTGGCGTTTATCAGGTGCTTGCATAAACCCTAGGATAGAATTGTTTGTCTTGTTTACCACCTCCACTCACCTCACCCTTGCATCTTATATAAACAAAAAACAAAAAGATACTTTCTTTTGGACGGATCAATATACACACTTTATACACCCACATTTGTGGCACATATCCTAACTTGATTTTCATCTACTCAATCGGGATTCCAACCTGTGGAATTGGTACACTAATTCAACACATAAAGAAGTAGAAATCATATTAGGTCAATCACCTTTCTGTGTCCCTTAATCGGTTGTGCATTTGGGCTCATTGATTGAATTGTTTGGGCCACACCTCTTAATTTAAAAGAAATTCATTTTGTAGCTGCCCCATAGGATTCAATATTTAGGTCAAGCCAAGCACTCCATATTCTTTTGATTTATAAAGGAAAAACAATTGAACTTGAGCTTTCAAAACTTGGTTTGCCTCACAAAACTTTGTTGGCTACACCTAATTTTTTAATCCTAAAAGCTACTAAGCAAGATTCGAACCCTAAAACTCACCTCATCATTAATAATCTTGCTTGAAAACTTATTGGTTGTGCACATTCACACATTCTCAAGCAAATCATTAAGGGCACAACCCATTAAGGGCCCATCACATTCCTGAAGCACCATTATCCCAAGCCTAACTAAAATTGATTAGATGTTGGCCCTAAGGATTAGTTCGCTCGTCGGGATCCAGATTGAGATTTTTCATAATTAACCTGCTTATACTAGTCAATTGGATGTCTAGCTAGGGGAGTAGCGTCAAACGACCGCGGCTGGGGGGTACACTAGGAACCGAAGGCGCAAGCCAAAGGAAGAACCTTCTCCCCAGTCCTTCCTTCTAACTGGTTGGATTGCCTGAACATAAGTAGAGTAAATCATCCATAATGTTAGGACGGATTCTGAGAGTCTATAGACCTTTAGGCTACCCAACCTAAGGACAGGCTTGTATTTTTGTATTGCAGGGCTCCTTCTTTCTCCTCTGATTTCCCTCTTTAATTCACCTTGTATCCTTCCACATCTTTCACACATTTCCAATCCTATCCTCCTACCACCACTTATCCCCAAGATGATTACTATCTCAACTTGACTTGTAATTACCCATCCACTAGCCGGGATAACTTTGATTGGGGATACGAATCCGAACCTTAGTGTCCAGGGTCTAACCCTGGACAGCAAGACCATGATTACTATCCTTCCCAGAGCTACAAAGATTATAAATCTCCACCCTTTGACGATGAACCCAACCCGATCTACATGAAGGATATGTTGATTATAACACCTACCCTACCCAGAATTATGCTGAACATAGGTCACCTCCATTCTTTGAACAAGAAACGACCGACTATCTGGGAGAGACTTGAGAAACTCGATATCTTGACTCCCCTAGATTTAAACCTAAACCCACCCAAACCTAAATCAAACCAGTCAGTTCACGTGATCCAGATCTAGGATAGGGTGTTGGCTAACTTGAGGAACACCATCCAATCTTTAGAAGCTCAGCCAACACCATGCATTGAAGCATTGAAGCCTGTGATAAAAATGATTGATGAACTGAATAGCTCTTTATTTGATTTTCTCCAAAGCATTAAGGATAGGGACCTGGGTGAGTTTCTTCTTGGGAAGTTGTCGAGGTTGAGGATGAAATTTATGGTTGCACTAATCAAATCTTAGGATGATTCTCAAGATGAACCCTCTTCAGGAGAGCCAATGTATGAACCCGCTCATGCGCTTGTCAGGCGGGATACATATTCTGAGGCTGGGATGACTAGATTGGTCTAGAGCAACCATTTGAGGATGAACTGATTGATTCACCCGAAATCCCCAAGTCAGGAAACGAAGAAAATTATGTCTCCTTGGATGATGAAATGATTTATGATTTTGAGAAATATATAAATGAGGATCATCAATTCTTTGACTCTGAGGGTGAAGAATCTTTAGATGAAGTCTCACTTGAGCATAAGGAAAATGATTTTAGTGAGACAAATGGGCACGAGGAATCGGATGAACCATTTGATAGCCTGATAATAGAGGAATTTGATTCGGTTGGGGATAACTTGGAGGATTCGAATCTTGATGATTCAATCAGTGACCCCATTCCTCATATGCACCCTGAAGTGCTAACTTCTGAGATCATTATGCCCAAGTCAATCTTGATTCAGCCATGATTTCTGGACTTGGGTGAATCATATGGGGTGAATGATATGCTAGAGGTCCTGGAGCCTGAGCTCTTGATGTTGGAGGATTGAATTGTTGAAATGAAAATTTGGGAGGCTAAGTCTGAGGGAACATCGATTTTGGATCTAAGGGTCCCTGTTGACCTGAAACCACCTACTTTCTACCAGGACCCTTACGATATCTTTCACATGCAACCCAAGCTTGAAATAACTAATTATTTTTCTTAGCTGAATGTTAAGAGGACATCTGAACCTATTGAACCATCTTTACCCCTTTGTCAGACACTTTGGTCTTGGGTTGCATACCACAAAACTGTAGGCCAAGCCTGACAAGCTTAACAACCTTCGATTCTGGATGATTTTCATCCTGAACCTGAGAACCACTCTACCCTGGGGCATGGATCTCCATCATAATATGGTTCACGTCTGTGGACACCTTCTGCTGATGGGTTTCAGGATCAACCTTTTGATTTTGATTCTGACCTGCACTTGTGAATTCTCAATTTCTTCCTTGTATGTATATTATGCCTAGCTGAAGGCATTAACTTTAGCACGTGAATATATTTCACGTTCTCTGTGGAGCTGACCAGATTTCTCATGATGTTCAAGTGATATTTTGTTTACTCTACCCTTTTCATGTCTTTGTTTTTACAATGAGGACAGTACATCATTTAGGCATGCGGGTGGATAATCAATTCCAGAAATCATTTTGTTAACTCCGTAGAATTTCTTTTAGTTTCTTATAAAATAAAATAAAAAGAATTAGGAGACGAAAACTTAGGCATTAGGAGTTGCGAACTTTAGGAATTGATACTTTGGGAACTAAATATTTAGACTTTTCAGGTCTTCGGGCTTAATTAGCTCAAGTGTCCACTCGAATGTGGAATTAGTCTCGAGTCCTCGCTAAGTAACTCTACTTTAAATTGGTCAATAAATTGGGGTGATAAGTATACGATTTATTAACTCACCCTCTGATTACTTGGGACTTTAACCCTAAGCATCTACACACCTTCTGTACTGACTCACTTTTCGGCGGTTTCTTCAAAAATTGGGTAGCTAAAGAACTATCTAGGGTGGTATGGCTGGCAAGTTGTCGGTAGTAATAGCTCATCGGTCGGTTGACTAGAGCCTAGCCATAAGACCATTTTCGTCGTACTGCCTTTAGGTAAATCTTAGATTAGGGAAGCCACCTACTTAGAAGAAAAAGAAAAGAAAAGAAAATATAGAAAAAAAAATAGAAAAATGAGAGAAAAAATAAAACCACACTTCACCGCATGAGTTTGGCTGGCAAGTTGCCATGGGTAATATCCCATTGACCGGTCGTCCAGAGCCTAGCTAACAAAAATGCACAATAATTCCCAAAACACTTAGGGAAGAAGCAAGAAAGTAGAATAAACCGGGGAGATATACACTGGGTTCACCCTTGTGTTTACCTCATAAATAAATGAAGTAGGGAGAAAGCTACCATTCGAAAAGATAAACCTCTAGGCAAGGTCACCTAGGGTCGTAGAAACCCGAAGTTTGTCTTAACGGCCGTCTAGTGAGTGTTTCACTCTTTTCACTAGATGCTTAGCACTTAAAGTCCTTTTCGAGTCTTGGGTAGGTTAGGTAGTCATAAAAAGTTATCCCAGAACTCTCAACTCCAAAAATACAAAAAAAAGAAAAGCAAAAAAATACAAAAAAAATGTATCTTCCCTTTTCAAATAAAGTGAGGATTTAGGCAGTCTACATTCCTGCAGACACCTGGGCACTGTCGAGTCTTTGTAACCAGGTCTTGGGTTGAAAGTTCCTGAAATAACGAACAAATCATGCCTAAGAGATCGAATCCTAATTCTACTTTTATAAATAGCATTTAGGTTAAGTTTGCTAGGGACTAGCAAAAAGTAGGCATGAGGGTACGATTAACACGCATAAATTCATCATAAAAAGCTTATTTACGATAGTTCCTAGGCCTAGCATTGCATATCATGATATAAATATTGCATAAACATCCATTGCATTGAATTTAGGATAGTTGTATGTTATGTACATTAATTCCTTCATTTTACATGTCTAGGAGGCACTGCAACATCTTTACGGGCTTTGGATGAAGAATCCAACTGTATGGATGGATTCAGAGCGACAATCGCAGTTCCTCAATGAGAGAATCACCCCAATCAGAGCTCTATAGTACTCTCCACAAGAAGAAGATGGACTGCCATGATGATGCCACGTCGCACCATCGCAGCCCTCCTGCCTATCCGCAGCTCCTCTTCCTTAGTTACACCTATGGACTCTCAATCGTTGGATTCAAATCTAATGGTTGATAAAGCACCGCATCGCCAACCTTAAGCCAAGTAGAGAGAAGCCTTCATGCAATTATGACCATTGGATCAAGATCCAATGGTCGTGGGCGCGGAAGCTTAATTCCTAAACAGAGCACAGCACGACCCTCAGCGTAGTTGTGGGTGCCTCAACTCACAATGCACGGGCGCGTGTTCAAAGCTTAGCCACTATGCTCAAATTCAGCGAGTAGCGGGCGCGATTCGATTGCGCCCATTGGATGTCATCAAGCGGCAGAGGCATCACCACGTGGCACCACTCGATGGGCGCGGATGCAGCACGTGGCCATCGACGCACCTCGAGAATGCACCATCTCACACGCGATCAAGAGGGCAATCTCTGCACCATATCAGCCGTTCACCTATGAATCCAATGGCCGTAGTGCATCCAACCTCAACGACAATTGTGGGTGTGAGCGATTTGTGCGGGATTTGCAGCGACAGAAGAGTAGGCCTTTAGTGACACTTGTAGCTGTCACTAAATGGACTGCGCAATGCACGCGCCAGCCAAGGTAATGAAGAGACATGGATCTTCGGTGACAGCTCGAACAGCCTTTAGTGACGCTTGTAGCTGTCACTAAATGTCTGTGCGTAGGATGCTCTTCCTCCCATCACTATATAAACACCTCTACACCCCCCATTCCACTTCATCTCTACCTACTCTACTACCACCTACTGCTAAGCTCTAGCAAGCTTACCAACGCTCCGTTAGAGCTTTCTCTCAAGCTCCCAAGGCTCCTATTAGTGTAACGAACCTCTGCCCCCCTAAATATTCCTCCATCTTCCCATCACCATTTATAGGTCGCCTTGGAGTTGTCCTCTCACCTCCATTCCGGTAGCAGATCATCTCCACCTCCTCACCTCCATTCTAGAGCCATGCTAAAGCTTTCCTCTACCGACGTCCTCCCACATCTCACCTCTATCATCTTGCTTCCCAACTCCTTCTTCAAAGCTTTCACTAGGCGCCATCGTCTCGCCGAACCGCCGATTCGGGGGATTCTTTCTCACCTCTCTCTTTTTTATGCTTTCTAGATTATTGTAATAAACATTCATACAATATATATCATATTTGCTTCTATCTCCATTATGATTCATGTTGTTTTCTTGCTTTATAAAAACAAACAAAAAAGAAATAACAAAACTAAAACACCAAAAACAAACAAAACGAAGCGCGATTTTGAAATTAAGTAAACGTCGCCTCCCTGTGTTCGACCCGGGACTCCCTTGGAGTTTCGGTAAAATTTTATTCGATAATGAGCTTTACGACTACAACGACGGGTTACTCTTAACCCTGATTTCAAACACGCGAAACACGTACTTCAGGGTAAGATAAACACACAGGAATTCATGATAAAATGCTTATTTATGATAGTTCCTATGCTTAGCATTGCATATCATGTTATAAATACTTCATAACATCCATTGCATGGCATTTAGGATAGTTGTGTATTATATGCATTAATTCTTCCATCTTCTATGGCCAGGAGGTAGTGGGACATCTTTACGGGTTTCGGATGAAGAATCCAACTGTACTGATGAATCCAGAGTGACAATCGCAGTCTGTCAATGCAAAAACACCCCGATCAGAGCTCTGTAGCACCCTCTACTAGAAGAAGAAGATGGATGGTCCAGATGGTGCCACGTGACGCCATCCAGGCCACCCTACACGAACCACGGCCCCCCTCAGTTTCATGCATGGAGAGATCTCAGCTGTTGGATCTCAATCCAATGGCTGAGACATGTGCTCCCACAGCTGAAGTGCGCCCAACATCAATCAAGGATTCACCTTGACCGTTGGATCTTCATCCAACGGTTATGGCATGCGCAACCGCATCACCCTCCACTCAACAAACCGTGGCTTTGGCGCAATGGTGAAGACAAGCGCTCGCAAACCGTGAGCGCGAGTTCTAGCCGCGGTGGGGGAGGTGATCTCACAAGTGCGGGCACAATCTAATTATGCCCATTGGATGGTCATCAAGCAGCAGAGAGGGAGATGACATAGCACAATCAGACCTGCGCGATCTGTACGCATGTGATCACGCGGCAACCGACACCCAATCTGATGTGCCAACGAGTGTGAGATCTGAACATGTGATCCCCACGCCATCTCAACCATCCACCTCTGATCCAATGTCTGTCAATGGTTCACGCCTGATCCAGCCATGAGCATGCGTGCATGAGCATGAGCTGGAGGCAACAACGATAGCTTGGGCGGACCTTTAGTGACACTTACATTTGTAACTAATTGCTTGTAGGTGTAAGGTCAGCTGCAGGCATGAGCGATGGGGGCACGATCTTCAGTGATAGCTGTAGGGGTCTTTAGTGATGCTTGCAGTTGTCACTACAACCCTCTTCACGAATTTTTTCTTCTTCCCTCCACTATATAAACACCCCTACATCCCCCATTCCTCTTCATCTCTACCTACTCTACTCCCACCTACTCCTAAGTTCTAGTAGCCTACCAAAGCTCCATTAGAGCTTACTCTCAAGCTCCAAAGGCCTCTTATTAGTGTAATGATCCTATGCCCTACCATCATCCCACCACCTTCATAAGAAGCCTTGGAGCCATCCTTCCACCTCCATTCCGGTAGAAGATCGCCTCTTTCTCCTTACCTCCATTCCAGAACCTCGGTGAAGCATTTCTCTACCCGACGTCCTACATCTCACCTCCTTCATCCAAGCTTCTGCCAGGCACCATCGTCTCGCCAAACAGCCGATTCAGGAGATTTCCTCTCACCCCTATGTCTTTTATGCTTCAATAGATTATTGTAACAAACATTTGCATAATATATCATAGTTGTTTCATCTCTCTTGTGATTTGTCTTGCTTGCTTTTTCTATAAAAACAAAAGAAAAAAATAACAAAACCCCGAAACACCAGAAAGAAACAAAATGAAATGCGGATTTCAAACAAAGTAAACATCTCCTCCCTGTGTTCTACCGGGGACTCCCCTGGAGTTTCGGTTATAAATTGTATTTGATAGATGTATTTTGTGAGCTACGATGACGGGTTCTCCAAATCCTAATTTTAATTTGCGAAACACGGCTCATCAGTGGGTAAGTCCCGCAACCTCTCATGATGGCTATCCCTGTGTAGGGGCAAAGATTCACATGAAACTTGTATTAGCAGTCCATTGCTAGAGTCGATCCTCTCCTCACTCGAGACCTACACTTGGTACAGGAGTACCTCCCATGACATATGGTTAGGACCCCAAATCTTTATTGTTACAAAAGTTCCTAATGGAACTTCCCTTCCACCATTATAGGATTGCGCTTATCTAGCCCGTTAGGATTTCTATACCTTTACCAAGACCCATTAGGTTTAGTTTATACCACACATTTTGGCCTCACGGGTATTCTGGCAACATGGCCTCATGCATTCACTTTAGATTCTTCTTTTTATTATTTCCAATTTAGGATTTTTACTGCTAGAGGGTCTATTTTATTTCCATTTAGGACCAACCACCCCAGGTCCTAATTATGTCCAAAATCTGAGTTTCCTGACATTAGATGCTAACCAGGATTCTTGCTTACATTCATGGTTACCAGAGCTAGGTTTAACTAATTAGATTGAGCTCCTGATTCCCGTGGGAAAATTCCGTATGAAATGGAACCATAAGCCTCAAATTGGATGCCCAGCATCATATATCAAACATTCGAGAATAACATCCCACTTTCGGTAGCCATCGGTGACCAGCTGATTCCTTGGCTAAACGTCCGAATCGAGCATATTAGGTGCTCAATGTAATATCTGGGATCCAATTGCTAGGACTTAGTCCCTGGAACGACAATCTAGTTGCAGGGACATCTAACCGAGGGGTCAGATGTCAAGATCAAGGGTATCAGATGCCTAATGGATCATCAAACGTCGGATAACCAACTCAGAATCACATCTGAGTTAAGGATGAGTTCCTAACATCCAAAAGCCACGCACAATAAGCTTTACTCAAAGAATTATTATTTACAACCTGAATTCAGTTTATAACCGCATACAACCATATGGATGTTTTCTTGCAAATTTTGTCATCAAACTCATCTCGGCCAACTAGTACCCGTACTAAGCTTTAGTACCGGTAGTAGGCAATCCCAGTACCAAATTCACAAGTTCCAACCAGTACTGGTATTGGGCATCAATACCGATATTGAGCACCATTAGCTTCGTATCAACATAATCCAGCCAGTACTAAACATTAGCACCAGTACTGGGCACCACCGACCTTGTACCAAAATAGCCCAGCTAGTACCGGTACTGAACACTAGTACTGGTACTGGGCAGCCCCAATTCAACGATTGAAGTCACCCAATATCGGTACTAGTCACTATTACCAGTATTGGGTGCTTTCAATTCCCATTTCAGTTTGTTGCATTGTGATGCTAGGTCAACTAGTACCGGTACTGATCATTAGTACCTGTACCAGGTGTTCTCAGCACCGAGTTCACATTGCCAAACACCCATCATTTTATCCATAAGCCTACCCGGCTATTTAGATGAAAACCCTCCCCTTTATCACCCATAAACATGGAAACCAAAAAGGGAAAAATTCTCTACCATTTCACATGCAACATGGTATCTTTTTATACACAAACTACTTCTAATATCCCTAGGCATAGGAACAAAAGAAGGATTCAAAGAGAGAAACCCTACATCAGTTGGAGCTCCTTTCTCTTCTCCTAATCGTAGTAGCAACATCAACAGCAGCAAAGGTAGTAGCTACAACAATAGCACCACCTCCTTTCCTCTTTTCTTCTCCTTCTTTCACATGCAGCAACAACAACAACCACAACAACAATAGCAGCAACTTCAGCAACAGCTGAAACAACAACTCTCCTCCTCTTTCCTCCCTTCTCTTCTCCTCGTAGAAGCAGTAGCAACAGCAGCAGTAGCTGACAGGGAGGGAGGGGATGGGGGTGCATCGGCTGGAGGGAAAGGAACTGGTTGAGGGAGAGAAGAAAATGAGATTTTTTTTTTTCTTTAAATCTCTCTCTCTTATACAAGGGTTGTGAAATTTGCATACAAGTCCTTCCATTTCTTTCTTGAGTCTTAAGAAAGGCCTTCAAACATGTTTTCCTTACAAATAACCCCTTAACTTTTCATTTATTAACATCTTGTTAATAACTTAGGGAATTTATTTAATCACTAAACCCTTAATATCACATTAAATAACCAATTAAGAATTTTAATTAACCTATTAAAAATATTACAAATTTGAGGCAACGAACCATCTATTCCTAATTTCCACCGCCGTGCCTATCCCTAATCAAACCCACCATCGCATGCAACCCTTCCCTAGCGACAACTATAAACTCCTCGCACTTTCCTTTCTCACATCACATCCCCCAGATCCACACCTTCTCCCTCGATCTTTGGTTTCTCGTCGACCTTACCGCCTGTTTCCTCGACCGCCTGCTTCCTCGACTTCTCCTCTCTGCCGATGCACCTACGGTCACCTACTCGCCTACAACATCCTTACCGGTCACCTCCTCTGCGTCAAATCGCCATCAACCCCTTGTCAATCACCTATGACATCCTTGCCACCCCTCCTCCAAGGTATGCCTTCCTCCCCTCTTTCTCTCCTCTTCCTCCTACCACCACTTCACCCCTCTGTGGGCTTGGCTGCTTGGCTTCTTCACCACAAATCTGAGGGCTAGAGTGAGCAGATTTATGGATAGAGAAAGAAGGAGAAGGATTTGAGAGTAAAAGGAACGAATTATGTGTTTTTTTTTTTTTTTTAAAAAAAAGGAAAGGGTAGTTATCCAGAATGATAACTACCCAGAATCTTATAAAATAGAATCAATAACCAATATTACAACAGGTAGACAACAAGGTCCCCCACTCACAATGATTCAACCCAAAGAGAAAACAAAGAGTCGATAGACTCAACAAAATTCTCCACGTACGGTCTCAGGCCCCGGAAGACCACCGCATTCCTACCCAACCAGATTCCCCAAAGGACCGCCAACAGTCTGGCCTTCTCCTTCTTCGTACGAAAAACAAACCGTCCGCCACCACCACCTCCACTTCTGAAGCTATGCCAAAATTCCTCAAACAGCCGACACTCCCACCATCTCCCCCCCATCCTGTCCCAAATTTGCACCACAAAGGGGCAATAGAAAAAAAGGTGGTCAATGTCCTCCTCACCACCCCCACACAAAGAGCATACCTTACACTCTCCAGGAGCCCACCTTGCCCTCCACACCTTAGTCACCAGCCTTCTTCTCCTAAGTAGCCAAGCAAAAATCTTGACTTTCAGTGGACATGCGGCTTTCCAAATCTGTCTGCAGTCCCTTACCAAATCCAGCTCCACCTCAGGATCACCAGCAGACAATCTCCTATACGTAGCCGCAACAGAAAACTCACCTTCATCCCAACCAAACATGTCTGTACCAGCCACCGGATGCAGTCCCTCCAACTCAGCAAGTAAGGTCTAGAAATCATGCATTCTCGCATCTGACAGACTGCCAATGAAACGTGGGCACCACCCATCATCCCACATCTCAGCCACAGATGCCATCTTGTTCTGGGACAAGGCAAACAGTCTCTGAAATCTTCTGCAAAGCGCTCCATCACCTGTCCAGTCATCCTGCCAGAATCTGAAAATCCCCCCTGTTCCCAACACAGGGATGAAGCAGCTCCTCACCCTAGGGGCCACCATCGAGAAGCCTTTCAGGAAGTGAGAAGCATCCCTAGGCGGAGACACCAGGAGATCCCAATGCATCGGATAACCATATGCCGTCTCAAACACCTTGCCCAACAGATCCCCCTTTCCTTCCAATAGGCACCCCACCTACTTCACCAACAGACTGTAGTTAGATCTCTCCAAATCCCTCACGCCGAGCCCCCCATCTCTTAGCGGTCTGCAGACCTCCTTCCAGGTGACCAACCTGGCACCCTGTCCACTCGTCCCCTGATTAGACCAAAAGAAACTCCTCATTGATCATTCAATCTTTGAAATCACTTGTCGAGTCATCTTTAGTATAGAAATGAAATATGACGGCATCGCCGACAGAACCGCCTTGAGCAGGATCAACCTCCCACCTCTAGACAGAAGCCTGGACGCCCACCCCTCCAGCCTCCCCACCAACCTCTCCACCATGGAGGTCTAGTCTCTCACCAGAATCCTCCTATCTGACAACGGCAGGCCCAAATACTTAACCAGAAGCTTACCCTGTTCTGTGCCAAGACCCAAACTACATCCCCTTGCCTCTGCCTCAGTCATGTTGAAAGGGATAAATCTAACTTAGCCAGGTTAATCTGCAATCCGGACGCCTCACCCAGTAGGAAAACAAGGAACCTCAACCTTCTAGCCTCCGTTTCTCCACCGTCAATAAAGAAGATCGTATCATCCGCATATTGGAGCAAAGGGATACTCATCCCATCCCTCAGGGAGAAACCACCGACCAATCTTCTTTCACAAGACCTCCTCGCCGCCATAGCAAGAGCATCCATAGCAATCACAAAGAGCATCGGGGCTAGCGGACAACCTTGCCTCACCCCCCTCCTATGTTGGATCCAACCCCCAGCTGGGTTTCCATTGATAAGAATTGAGAAAGACGTTGTAGTGACACACCTCTTCATCCATTCAATCCACACTAGCGGGAACCCCCTCTTCACCAAGGATGCCCAAAGAAATGACCACTGGATCAAATCATAAGCTTTGCTAAAATTGACCTTCCATAAGAAAGCCTTCTTCTTATCTCTCTTCCAGGATGAAAGGATTTCCGAGGCCATCACATAACCCTCCAAAATATTCCTGCCAGGGACAAAAGCCGTCTGCACCGAGTCTATAATCTCACAGAATGTCCTCCTCAATCTGTTCGCCAGAAGCTTCGCTACCACCAAGTAGATAGCAATCGAAAGAGCTATCGGTCTGTACTCCTGAATCTCCTCAGCGCCCTCCCACTTCGGCAATAAGAACATATAGAATTTGTTCAGCCTATTAAATCTCGAGTTGCCTATTCTAAACTCTTGCACCACTTGCATTACGTCTTCTTTCACCATCGGCTAGAACTCTCTGTAGAAGGCAACCGGAAAGCCATCCGGCCCTGGACACCCATCCGCGTTCAATCCCCAAACTGCCTCACGGACCTCATTCTCCCCAAAAGAGTCTGTTAAGAGGTCGGCGTCTGTCTCCCTGATCTATGGTATCCCAGATCCTAACCACCTCCACCTTCCCCCCCGTCTCCTTCCAGTAAAACCTCTAAAATAACTAGCAGCTGCCCCTCCCACCGCTTCCCTTCCCATAATTTCCTCCCCATCCACCACCAATCTATCAATCTAGTTCCTCCTCCTACCCAACGCAGCCTTATGAAAAAAGCGGGTATTGGAATCGCCCTCCTTAAGCCACTTCTGCCTAGATCTCACCCTCCACTCCACCTCCACTTTCCGGTCTTCCTCTTGAATCACCTGAGTCTACCTCGCTCTGTAAACCCTGTCATCTTCTGAAAGGAGCCCAACATCCTCTGTTCTATCCAGGCGTGTAATTGTAGCAAGAGCCTCCCCTTTCTTCCTCCCGCATTCCTCCCTAATCTACCTGATGTGGGTCTTCAAGAAGGATCTCAAATCCCTCAGTTTCGCTTCCAATCTGGCAGTCGCTGACCCTTCCGCCTGAGAAGACCTCCACTGAAACGTCGGTTTTGTTTTGTTATAACGTTGTAGTAAAGCCGGTTATGACCAACACTTCAAATATAAATTTTTTACTCGGAAAATAAAAGAGTTCCCGAGGTCGAACTCAGGGAGCAAGTTGTATTCTAGAGATATACATGTTTCTTTTACAAAATAAAGACAGAGAGAGGGAAAGAATTTGTTGTTTTCTCTTTGTTCTGCAGAGGGGATGCTCTTCTTTCTCTCTTTCTTTAGATCTCTTTCTTTCTTTTTGTTCTGCAAAGGTGCTTCTTCCTGCTGTTCCTGCTTTGGTGGTTATCTTCTTTCTTCAGAGCTCCTTGTTCTTCTTCTTCGTCCTGCAGAGGTGATGCTCCTCTTCAGATCTCTTTCTTCTTCTTCCTTGGTTTCTGTCTTGACCTCTCTTCTTCTTTTTCTGCAATTGTGGTGACCCTTTCTCTGTTCCCTTTTCCTCTTTATGGCTGCAGAGCTTCTGCCTTCAGCTACTAAGTCTTCCTTTCTTCTTCTTCTGCTTTGGCCGTTGCTCTTCCTTTCTTCTTCAGCCTGCCTTGGCCGTTGCTCTTCCTTTCTTCTTCAGCCTGCCTTCTTTCCTGCTCTGGCTGCTGACCTTCCGTCGTCTGACCCGGTACTTAGATGACTTAACTACGCATTTGCTACAGTGCAGCTCCTTCTTCTTCCGCGGGTCTTCTTCTTCGCCTGTGCCTGCACACTTCAGAGTTTTTTTTTTTTTCGTCAGAGGCAAAACCTACTCTACCCCCCTCCCCCGCGTCTCTCTTTCTCTCTGAAACCACTCTTAGGAAAGCTCTCCCAGAGCTACCGGGTAATCGGGTTCGGGTCACTCCCGGGTCCAGGCCCACCGGCGTGCGTGGTGGGCGAGGAGTGCAGGTCAGTCTAAGTCGGGTCGGGTCAGGTCCGCGGGGCGTGAGCGCGGACGAGACCGGGTAACCGGGCGGGTGTAAGGGGACCTCACCCCGTGTACTGAGGCAATAAGGCCAGTGCACGAAATCAATTTAAACAGTGGAACGGGTGTGAGGCTTACCGATGTGGGACTAAACGCAGACCGTTCCTCGCGTGCGCCTGCTGGGAGACCGCGGCCTGGCTTCTGCAGCTGCGGCTTCTATTTGCATAGGTTGCTGGCTGGCTGCCTTCGCAATACTCCCTGTACTCCGCAGCAGCTGGAGACCTGGAGTCCTCAAGCCTGGAGCGCGGGAGAAGCTGCTTCAATGTGCGTTAATGGCGGTCGAACCTCTAAACCTGTCGGACACGAATATGGCCTCGCGGCCTGATCAAACCACTGGGGAACCTTCGCCGTGGCACGGCGAAGGTGAGGAGCTGCGCGGCAGGCCGCAAGGAGGTGTCTGGCGGCAGCCCTGGGTCGGACTGCAACCGGAGGAATGGGTTTGTTCGGGGGAATGTTACGGAGGTGTGGAGTGGCAGTGGAGGGGTGGGGGGTGCTCAGTGTGATGAGGCGGAGGTTCGGTGAGGGTCGGCGAGCCGTGTGGGTTGCTGAGGTGATGGGAGCGGCTCGCCGGAGGGTGGTCGGAGGCGAAGGGGGTGAAGGTGGTCAGGGTCGGTAGAGGGCTTAATTGAATAAATTGAAAGCGGGGAAAGAAAGAGGAGGAGAAGGGGAGTAGCTCTAGCTTACTTGCAGGGACGAAGGGGGAGGAACAGGGCGACAGTCGTATCGACTGTCGCCGGAGAAGACGATGCTCAGGGAAAGGGGCGGCGGCGAGCAGAGAGCCGGAGAGGCGCCAGCTGGGTGCGGCGTGGCGCGGGAAGAGCAGGGGAGGAAATCTCTGCTGCTGGTATTGCGGCAGAGCGAAGAGGTGGAGGGGGAGGAAACCGCCGGAGCTGGTGAGCGTCTGCCGGAGAAAGAAGAGAAGGAAGTTGGGGATTTTCTCCGTCAGATCCAGGCTGCTCTGGTCGGTGGAGCAGCGGGGGGTATTTATAGGGATGAAACAGGGAGGAAGGCAGAGGGAGACGACGTGTCTCCCTCGCCGGAGAATGGTCGGAAACACGAACCCATACCGTCCGTGCGTTCGCACGGCCGGTATGGTGGGCTACAATGACCAGGGGGGTGCCCCTGCGACGGCTGACGACGCAGGGCACCCCCGGTTTACTTGCTAGGTCTCCCACCTCACCCTGCGCGGCGCCATGCTCCGCGCAAGGTCGCCTGAGCATGGTGCTGGCAGGTTTTTGCAGGAGGGACCTGATTGCAAAGAACGAAGGAGAGTTAGGGGCTAAAATGCGAGGGTTCAAAAGTTGAGGGCCAGAGAGTAAATATATGAGGACCAAAGTGTAAAGTCGGTCAAGGAGGTTTCTTCTTAGGCTCAAGTTTTTATACATGACTAATTAGGACCTAAGGAATCTGATGGTGAATTTCATTTTCATATTAAACCTTGTTTGACCGGTCAATTTGCGCAAAAACCCAAATTAAGTTATTAATTGGGCATGGTTCTCAATGTAGGTCAAAATGGGTTCTAAAGACCAAATTGAAGGTTCTAAACCCTAGAGATTATTTTTCTATGAATTTTAGAGGGTTTATTCTATTTTTACTTTGCCTCGAACCTTGTGAATTGAAGTGGGTTATTCTAGGGTTACAGATTTATCATTTAGTTTCTTGGAATTGCTGTAGCCCTTGCTAGATCATTTCATCCCACTTTTATTCTTATTAAGCTGCTTTGACCTATGTTTGGGCCCTGAATTACCCTGTATGCAGATTATACTGGTGAAATTGCATTTTTACCCCTTATGACTTATTTTCTCCTTAAACTCAGAATTCTCTGAGTTAAGCCTTTCCTTGAGTTATGTAGGAGCTTTTATCCTTTGTATTGGGTCAAAATGAGCTAGTTATGGCTCATGATGAGGTTCTCATCATACCCCCATGCCTAGCTTTTGCTAGTCCCTTAGCAAAAACTTAAGGTTTCAACCCTTGTTCTAGACCATGAAGTTTTTAATAGTTTTAGATAAGTGCCTTTTTTATTTGAGCATAGATTAGGTTAGAATGCTGACCATAGGCCTAAAAGGTACTCTAGTACCAATCAAGATCCAAATCTGTCTAGCCTTAGCCTCAGTCTTTTAGCAAAGGTTTTTAAGGCCCACAAGAACTAACCTAAGGTTTATTGGACTTCGTGGTTAAAGCACCCGTGCTTGAAATGATTTTAGCCCTGGCTCAGTTCGCAGTGCGTTTTGTAAGAGAGAGATAGAAAATTTTTCTGTTTGGAGAGTTTTCTCTCTCTTTTTCTTTTTAGTTCTAGCCTAGGATTGGCTTTTCAACACGGTCTGTATCAGATTCCTTGCTCCCATCATCAATCCTCAAGGGTTCCTGGCGATCGATGCTTCGAGATAGCACCGCCCATGGCAACCCCCGGAATCCTGGCTATTGAGATTTCGGGATAATCCCATCCATGGTATTCCGTGGCCGAATCCAGACCCTGGCAATTGACACTTCGAGATAATGCCATCCATGGAATATGAACTAGCAGAGTGCTTACATGCCCCCAGTAGGATATGTAAATATCCTAAGAGACAAGCACCGAGGAGATGATATTTTGTTACGCATCTTCGAGTTGATTTCCCGCCTCTCTACGCTGGGAACTCGTCCAAATCAACTTGTGTTGATCGGCCGCTCCTATTCTAGGTGTTCTTTTCAGATTTTTGCAACGCTTCTGCGTGATTCTGATTTTTACGCTTACTGAACCAGGCTGTGTGTGAGATTAGGGTGCTTAGGTTACTGAGTCCCGTAAACCAAAAATTAGTTAACGAGGCCGAATACTCCCTAAGCTTTAGACCTAATACTTCAGCTTTTCATTTTCCTCAACCTCTTGAGGAGTGTCCAGATCTTAATGGGTACTAAGAGTCTATTCAAGAATGCCTAAGGTTTGCATTCTTTACTAATCTTATTGTGCACTTTTCTTGAATGAGGTCTAGAGCTTAGGTTAATTCCTTAGTTCCTTACTAATGACTATCACTTTTTCTCATAATTTTGTGCTCCTTTTTCCTTTTGTTTCTTTTCTCCTTCGCAAAATTTCCTTCTCCTCTTTTCCACTTGTTCTTTTTCGAAAATTTTTTAATTTTTATGGTGTTTTTGGCATATGTGAATTTTTTTTTTGTTTGAAACCTTTTCTTACGAGTTTTTGTACTTTCATACCCCCCCATGCCTAAGATTTGCAATGTCCTCATTGTAATCTAGGGGGTCTTAGTTCATTCCTTAAGACAGAAATTTGGGTGAGTGGATGGGTCGGGTTGAAAATTTTTTTTTTTTTTTTTTTTTTTTTTTTTTTTTGCGGACGATTTCAAATCTCAGATGCGAACATCTGAGTTGGGGTCGGCTGTCTGTAAGGGTGAACTTCGAGTGCTGAAAGGTGTCAGAACAAGTTTCAGGTTTTCAAAGAGAATGACGGGCTGCCTCCCGTTAAGCGCTGAGTTTTACGCCATCGGCTGGGCGCAATAAGCTCAAGGGGAAAGGAGGATATAAGATGCCTCAGCCAAATCAGTAGAAGTTACATCAATGAACGGCTTGAGTCTCTGACCGTTCACGATGAAAGGTTCAGAATCGTGGCTGAGTGGACTGATTTCGATTGCTCCATTTCCAAAAACCTGTCGGACCAAATATGGTCCGACCCACTTAGATCTCAGTTTTCCTGGGAAGAGTTTGAGTCGGGCATCGAAGAGTAGGACCTTTTGACCAGGATGAAAGATCTTTCTCGAGATGTGTTTGTCGTGGAAGGCTTTAACCCGCTCCTTGTAGATTTGCGAGTTCTCGTACGCGTCTATGCGTAATTCATCGATCTCGCTTATTTGGAGTTTTCTGTGGGTCCCAGCCTTGGAAAGATCTAGATTACAGTTCCGTACTGCCCAATAGGCTTTATGCTCCAGTTCGACGGGAAGGTGGCATGCCTTTCCGTACACCAATCTAAAGGGAGACATGCCCAATTGGGTCTTGTGGGCGGTCCTATAGGCCCACAATGCTTCCGGAAGTTGGGACGACCAGTCCTTCCTGTCAGGTCGAACAGTGACTTGCAGGATTTTCTTGATCTCCCGATTAGACAGCTCAGCTAGACCATTAGTTTGGGGGTGGTAAGGAGTAGAGATTCGGTGAGACACCCCGTATTTAGTCATCAGTGACCTAAACTGAGCATTTGTGAAATGGGTCCCCCCATCAGAAATTATTGCACGAGGAATCCCGAACCTTGAGAAAATGTGTTGATGAATGAATTTGAGAACGATTTTGTGATCACAGGTTCGGGTCGGTATGGCTTCGATCCATTTGGACACGTAGTCCACAGCCAACAGAATGTATTCGAAACCATCCGAAACAGGAAAGGGGCCCATAAAATCAATCCCCCAAACATCAAAGATTTCGCATACTAGAATCGGTTGCATAGGCATCATGTCGCGACGGCTCATGTTGCCCAAAGTCTGGCAACGACTGCATGCCTTGCAATGACTGTGTGCGTCTTTGAACAGTGTGGGCCAGTAAAAGCCGCACTGGAGGACTTTTGATGCGGTTTTATGCCCGGCAAAATGGCCACCGCATGCCTGGTCATGGCAGAAAGAGAGGATATTGTTGACTTCCCCTTCCGGGACACATCTCCGGATGATCTGATCGGCACCTATGCGGAAGAGGTACGGGTCTTCCCAAATGTAATACTTGGCATCGGCGCGTAATTTGTCTTTCTTGGCCTTCGGCCAATCGAACGGGGTCTGATGAGATGCCAAGTAATTTACAATATTAGCGAACCATGGAAGGCTAGTACCAATAGTCAGCAGGTGCTCATCGGGAAAATGCTCAGTGATGGGCCTGGAAGGGTCAATTATTTCAGAAGGAAGATGGGACAAGTGATCAGCTACCACGTTTTGTTTTCCCGCTTTGTCGCGAATCTCAAGGTCAAATTCTTGCAACAGCAAGATCCATCGGATCAATCGAGGTTTCGCATCCTTCTTTGCAAGGAGATGCCTCACAGCCGTGTGATCCGAGTATATGATGACATGGGAACCCAGAAGGTACGATCTGAACTTCTCTAGGGCAAATACTACAGCTAGCAGCTCTTTCTCAGTAACTGTATAGTTACGCTGAGCCTCATCGAGTGTTTTGCTGGCGTAGTAAATGACCACAGGTTTCTTGTCATTTTTCTGCCCCAAAACCGCTCCTACAGCGAAGTCGGATGCATCACACATGATCTCGGTGACCAATCAGGGGACTGTAGGATCGGGGCTTGGGTGACTCGGTCACGCAGGATTTCAAATGCTTGAGTGCATTCCTTGGAGATTTCGAAGGGAACATCCTTGGAGAGAAGAGTGGTCAGGGGGCGTGCGATTTTAGAAAAATCAGGGATAAATTGTCGATAAAAACCGACATGCCCTAAAAAGGATCGGATGTCCCTGATCGAGCTAGGCATAGGAAGGTGAGAAATCAGATTAACCTTAGCTCGATCCACTTGGATACCTTTCTCCGAAATTGAGTGTCCCAGGACAATTCCCTCAGGCACCATGAAATGGCTCTTTTCCCAGGAAAGAACCAAATTCACATCGATGCACCGCCTGAGTATCTGGACCAAGTGTTGGAGGCAATCGTCGAATGATGCTCCAAAAACTGAAAAGTCATCCATGAAGACTTCCAGATAATCACCTACCATATCTGAGAATATGGCAAGCATGCATCGCTGAAAAGTAGCGGGTGCATTGCAAAGACCGAAAGGCATCCTTCGGAAAGCGTATGTTCCGAAGGGGCAGGTGAACGTGGTCTTTTCTTGGTCCTCAGGATGGATTGCCACTTGGTTATAACCGGAGTACCCGTCAAGAAAGCAGAAGAACCTATTTCCCGCTAATTTTTCAAGAATTTGATCAATGAAGGGTAGTGGGAAATGATCCTTCTTCGTGGAGGAATTGAGTCGACGGTAATCTATACAGACTCTCCACGAGTTGGCTAATCGGGTAGGAATGATTTCTCCGGTCTCAGTCGTTATAGTGGTGAGTCCTGCCTTCTTAGGCACGACCTGAATTGGGCTCACCCAACGACTATCGGAGATCGGGTAGATGATCCCGGCATCTAACCACTTGATGATCTCCTTTTTCACGACCTCCTGCAGATTGGGGTTTAAGCGTCTCTGCATTTCACGAGAAGGTCGCGTACCCTCTTCTGAATAGATATGATGAGTACAATAAGAGGGACTTATTCCAGTCAAATCATCGAGAGTCCATCTGATGGCTCTGCGATGTTGCTGGAGGACAACAATCAGACGGGATTCCTGTTCAGGACTGAGGTTGGAATTGATGATCACAGGAAGGGTCTGATTAGAACCCAAAAAGACATATTTTAAGTGAGCAGGAAGGGGTTTCAGTTCGAGGATGGGGTTTTCAGCAGCAGCGGGTGGTTCAGTATAGATGTGAGGTTCAAGGGTGGGAGTTACTGGGTTGTTCACATCTGGATTTGACTCCTCTGTTTGCGGGTCAAGATCCTTCTGTGGTTGATGAGGCATACTCAAGTCATTCTGGAGGTGTGATTCATCAACCAAAGTCTTGATGTCACAAATTTGCTCGATGACGCTGCAGTTAATTCCTTGTTGGGCCTTAAATATATCAATTTTCAGTGTTTGCTCTCCAAACTTAAGCTCTATTTGGCCCTCCTCACAGCTGATGTTGGCTCTAGCAGTAGCCAAGAAAGGTCTCCCTAGAATGATTGGTGTATCCCTAGGGTTCTCAGGTGTATCCATGTCTAAGACTATAAAGTCCACTGGAAAATAGAAATCCCGCACTCTCACGATAACATCCTCGAGAACCCCTTTTGGTGACTTTATAGATCGATCTGCTAATTGTAATGTCACCTCGGTTTGTTTCAGCTCAGATTCTTCTAGATGGTCAAGTAAGGATGTGGGTATCAGATTTATAGATGAACCTAAGTCTAACAATGCTCTATCAAATTGGGTACCACCTATCTTACAGGAGATCAGGGGAGTTCCAGGATCTTTTGCCTTGGGTGGGAGTCTACTAAGGATTACAGAGCTGGCTTGCTCTGACAGAACAATTGGGCTCCCTCCCTTGGTTCGCGGCTTATGCTGGGGTGTACATATATTCTTTAGAAATCGTGCGTAAGCTGGTACGTGGCGGATTGCATCCATCAAGGGGATGTTTATGTGGACCTGCTCAAAGAGCTTGACCAGGTCTTCCTCAGGGGCCACGGGTTTGGTGGTCTTCTTTCCCTTGGTCAGGGCCTCGGGAAACGGGATATTGGTTGGTTCTTCTAGGATAGGTCCAGGTTGTGGGTCTGGAACAGCGGTACCTTGGATAACTATCCTAGGGTCATGGTTATCAGGCTGGGAGTGGTTTGGATAATGCGGGTCTTGAGTTGTCTTACCACTACGTGTTGTTACAGAATTTAATCCAGCCTGGTTTTGGTTTGGGTTTGGTAGGAGGGGTGGCTGCTGCTGAAATCCCGCACGAGAAGTTGAGGCTTCCATCTCATCTGGAGATGGAGCAGTGGGGGCCTGATAAATCCATTGAGCGTGGCCTAAATTTGGATTCATAACGCGCTTCTGGGTTGGCACGTTATTTGGGTTAGGAAGGGGTTGGGAAGGGAGTGTGCCTGGCTGGCGAGAATTTGCCAACTGGGCCAGTTGAGTTTTAACTTCAGTAAGCTCGTCCTTGTGCTGTTTTTGAATAGCCGCATTCGTTTTTTGAATGTCAGCCAGAGTCTGAAGGATTAAGGACATTTGATCTTGATTTGGCCCTGATGGATAAGTAGGGTTGGGCCGAGGCTGAGGCGGCTGGTAGTGATGAGAGGGCTGTGGGCGGGACTGAAAAGGTGGTCTTTGGGTTTGGGAATTTCCCGCCCACTGAAAATTGGGATGGTTTCGCCATCCAGGGTTGTAAGTGTTGGAGAATGGGTCGTTCTGGATGGCGTTGAGGTCCTCGCAGGTCTGAGGAACCTCCTGAGAATCAGGGAAAGGAGGAATGGAGTTCCCCCGGCTGGTGTAGAAAGGATCGGATGATCTTCCAGTCCAAGAATCAGATGGGGATGGATATGGATCCATCCCAGGGGAGGATCGGTGGAGGATATTTTGCACAGTCTCCTGTGTGGAAGGAGGTTGTGCAAAGGAGTTACGCGCAGAGGTGGCTCGCTGCAAGTGCTGAGTCAGCTCATCCACCTTCTTTTCAATGATTGAGACCTTGTCCAATCGACTGGCCATTAATTCCAGGTCGACTGATGCGGACAGGCCCTGCGTCTCATGTGCTCCCTTAAGATTCGTCGCTGCGCGGGTATTCGTCCTGTCGAATAATCCCATGGAGTCATTGTTGATCGAGTTCTCGCACATGTTTTCGAGAATCTCCCATACGGTGTCTTCATGTTGACCCATGATGTTTCCTCCGCAAGTTGCATTGATGAAAAGGCGGATGTCCTCACGGAGTCCCTGGTAAAAAGATTGGACTTGTTCCCATTTAGGAACTCCGTGATGGGGGCACTTTCTCATGAGATCCTGAAAACGATCCCATGCCTCATGGAGAGGTTCTCCTGATTGTTGAGTGAAGTGTGTAATCTGATGGCGCAAGGCGTTGGTCCGACCAACGGGAAAGAACTTTTTCAAAAACTCGGATTGAAGTTCTTCCCAAGTGTTGATCGGCCGGGTCTGAGTTTGATACCAATGGGCGGCCTTGTCCATAAGAGAAAAGGAGAACATCTTCATGAGAAGAATATCCCGATTTTGCGCATCTGATCCAAAAGTGTGGGCCAGATGCTTTAGCTGTTTGATGTGCTGGAAGGGATCTTCAGAATTAAGCCCATGGAATTTAGGTATAGCATGAATCATGTTGGGCTTTAGTTCGGAATCAGGTCCTCCAATCGGGATTCTGACTCGAGGCTCAATGGCCACCGCAGCAGGATTGTAGTGGTCCCGCATCATAGGACGCTGTGGTGGGTGCACGAAGTTTTGGAAGAGGTCATTGAGTCGCTGGAGCTGGTGTTCCAGATTATTTTCTTCCTCAACTGGCTGAGCCATGATGGGGGAAGAAGAAGAACTTGGTTCTGAATCAGAAGAGAGAATAATGTGAGGGTGTTGCTGCACAAATACGGGCGTCGAGGCTTGGCCTTGACGAGAGCGAATTTCTAATGGAGGTCTTAAGGGTGGTCTTAGAGACCTCCTTCCGTACATGCACAGTTGGGAGAGGTAAGTTTAGAAGGTGATGGACCCAATCAAGACACCCAAAAATGTGTTGGGTGACTATAGAGGTGCGGGGCAGATGGACCCCTTGATCAGAAAGATCGTCCACCTGAGAATTACCTGGGCAGCCAGAGAGGGAGAGTCCCGCGAAGACCCCTACACGGTAGAGCATCCCCACGGGTTACAGGGTTTCCCCCACCCGACCTCTCTTGTCACTGCGGTTCCAGGTAGACCAGAATGGGGATCTTGACCTCTTAAGTCTACCAATTTTAAGATCAGGGTGCTTAAGGTTTCACTTGAACTTTAGTCTTTTTAAGTGCAAAGAGTGACCTAATTTAAGGTTGGTTGACCCAAGGGGTCAACTTTACCTATTGTTTTCTTTAAGAGCTTTTAGGTCCTTTCTTTTAGGGTTCAAGTGTTTAGAGAGAGCCAATTGTTTTAGGATTTTTCTTGTTAATTATTTTCAATTAATGGCTTGGGCACACCTCTTTTGGATTTCCTCAATTCTTGATTAAGGGGTGTGTCTCTACTGAAATCCTAATGTTTGACCTTATGTTGGCTCTACTTGGTCCATTTAACTCTTTGTTGGGCAATTAGGGCTCAAGCAAGAATGTGTTAGCCCTTAAATACACTTAATAGTGTGCAGGAGTGATGAGTTGAAAACATGCAACTCTTTATGGTTACTAAGTATGGAAGGCAGGTTAGCCCTATATTGCTTGTTCTGTTCTTTTCTTCCTCTTTAGAGTTTAGGGGTTAATAGTGAGAGGAAAATTTTACCTGTCTTCGGAGTGGTTGTCGTGTGGTTGCTTGTCTTCTTGAGTTCCTGTAGCTGCACAAAAGAGAGGAGATTATCAGAAATTAAAAGAAACAGGAATGTTTACCTCTAGAATAGCCGTTGCTCCCCGGCAGCGGCACCAAAATGAAACGTCGGTTTTGTTTTGTTATAACGTTGTAGTAAAGCCGGTTATGACCAACACTTCAAATATAAATTTTTTACTCGGAAAATAAAAGAGTTCCCGAGGTCGAACTCAGGGAGCAAGTTGTATTCTAGAGATATACATGTTTCTTTTACAAAATAAAGACAGAGAGAGGGAAAGAATTTGTTGTTTTCTATTTGTTCTGCAGAGGGGATGCTCTTCTTTCTCTCTTTCTTTAGATCTCTTTCTTTCTTTTTGTTCTGCAGAGGTGCTTCTTCCTGCTGTTCCTGCTTTGGTGGTTATCTTCTTTCTTCAGAGCTCCTTGTTCTTCTTCTTCGTTCTGCAGAGGTGATGCTCCTCTTCAGATCTCTTTCTTCTTCTTCCTTGGTTTCTGTCTTGACCTCTCTTCTTCTTTTTCTGCAATTGTGGTGACCCTTTCTCTGTTCCCTTTTCCTCTTTATGGCTGCAGAGCTTCTGCCTTCAGCTACTAAGTCTTCCTTTCTTCTTCTTCTGCTTTGGCCGTTGCTCTTCCTTTCTTCTTCAGCCTGCCTTGGCCGTTGCTCTTCCTTTCTTCTTCAGCCTGCCTTCTTTCCTGCTCTGGCTGCTGACCTTCCGTCGTCTGACCCGGTACTTAGACGACTTAACTACGCATTTGCTACAGTGCAGCTCCTTCTTCTTCCGCGGGTCTTCTTCTTCGCCTGTGCCTGCACACTTCAGAGTTTTTTTTTTTTTCGTCAGAGGCAAAACCTACTCTACCCCCCTCCCCCGCGTCTCTCTTTCTCTCTGAAACCACTCTTAGGAAAGCTCTCCCAGAGCTACCGGGTAATCGGGTTCGGGTCACGCCCGGGTCCAGGCCCACCGACGTGCGTGGTGGGCGAGGAGTGCAGGTCAGTCTAAGTCGGGTCGGGTCAGGTCCGCGGGGAGTGAGCGCGGACGAGACCGGGTAACCGGGCGGGTGTAAGGGGACCTCACCCCGTGTATTGAGGCAATAAGGCCAGTGCACGAAATCAATTTAAACAGTGGAACGGGTGTGAGGCTTACCGATGTGGGACTAAACGCAGACCGTTCCTCGCGTGCGCCTGCTGGGAGACCGCGGCCTGGCTTCTGCAGCTGCGGCTTCTATTTGCATAGGTTGCTGGCTGGCTGCCTTCGCAATACTCCCTGTACTCCGCAGCAGCTGGAGACCTGGAGTCCTCAAGCCTGGAGCGCGGGAGAAGCTGCTTCAATGTGCGTTAATGGCGGTCGAACCTCTAAACCTGTCGGACACGAATATGGCCTCGCGGCCTGATCAAACCACTGGGGAACCTTCGCCGTGGCACGGCGAAGGTGAGGAGCTACGCGGCAGGCCGCAAGGAGGTGTCTGGCGGCAGCCCTGGGTCGGACTGCAACCGGAGGAATGGGTTTGTTCGGGGGAATGTTACGGAGGTGTGGAGTGGCAGTGGAGGGGTGGGGGGTGCTCAGTGTGATGAGGCGGAGGTTCGGTGAGGGTCGGCGAGCCGTGTGGGTTGCTGAGGTGATGGGAGCGGCTCGCCGGAGGGTGGTCGGAGGCGAAGGGGGTGAAGGTGGTCAGGGTCGGTAGAGGGCTTAATTGAATAAATTGAAAGCGGGGAAAGAAAGAGGAGGAGAAGGGGAGTAGCTCTAGCTTACTTGCAGGGACGAAGGGGGAGGAACAGGGCGACAGTCGTATCGACTGTCGCCGGAGAAGACGATGCTCAGGGAAAGGGGCGGCGGCGAGCAGAGAGCCGGAGAGGCGCCAGCTGGGTGCGGCGTGGCGCGGGAAGAGCAGGGGAGGAAATCTCTGCTGCTGGTATTGCGGCAGAGCGAAGAGGTGGAGGGGGAGGAAACCGCCGGAGCTGGTGAGCGTCTGCCGGAGAAAGAAGAGAAGGAAGTTGGGGATTTTCTCCGTCAGATCCAGGCTGCTCTGGTCGGTGGAGCAGCGGGGGGGTATTTATAGGGATGAAACAGGGAGGAAGGCGGAGGGAGACGACGTGTCTCCCTCGCCGGAGAATGGTCGGAAACACGAACCCATACCGTCCGTGCGTTCGCACGGCCGGTATGGTGGGCTACAATGACCAGGGGGTGCCCCTGCGACGGCTGACGACGTAGGGCACCCCCGGTTTACTTGCTAGGTCTCCCACCTCACCCTGCGCGGCGCCATGCTCCGCGCAAGGTCGCCGGAGCATGGTGCTGGCAGGTTTTTGCAGGAGGGACCTGATTGCAACGAACGAAGGAGAGTTAGGGGCCAAAATGCGAGGGTTCAAAAGTTGAGGGCCAAAGAGTAAATATATGAGGACCAAAGTGTAAAGTCGGTCAAGGAGGTTTCTTCTTAGGCTCAAGTTTTTATACATGACTAATTAGGACCTAAGGAATCTGATGGTAAATTTCATTTTCATATTAAACCTTGTTTGACCGGTTAATTTGTGCAAAAACCCAAATTAAGTTATTAATTGGGCATGGTTCTCAATGTAGGTCAAAATGGGTTCTAAAGACCAAATTGAAGGTTCTAAACCCTAGAGATTATTTTTCTATGAATTTTAGAGGGTTTATTCTATTTTTACTTTGCCTCGAACCTTGTGAATTGAAGTGGGTTGTTCTAGGGTTACAGATTTATCATTTAGTTTCTTGGAATTGCTGTAGCCCTTGCTAGATCATTTCATCCCACTTTTATTCTTATTAAGCTGCTTTGACCTATGTTTGGGCCCTGAATTACCCTGTATGCAGATTATACTGGTGAAATTGCATTTTTACCCCTTATGACTTGTTTTCTCCTTAAACTCAGAATTCTCTGAGTTAAGCCTTTCCTTGAGTTATGTAGGAGCTTTTATCCTTTGTATTGGGTCAAAATGAGCTAGTTATGGCTCATGATGAGGTTCTCATCATCCACCATTCCTCAACCAAACCCCTAAAGCCCTCCTCCATGAGCCACGCCCTATCGAACTTAAAGTAAGTGCCATACCTCCACTCCTCGTTCGACGTCCACATCAAGGGGGTGTGATCTGAGAATGGGCGCTCCAAAGGCCTAACCTCCGCCATCGGGAACAACTCTGCCATCGCCGTCAAAGCCAGAAATCTGTTCATACGGGACCGCTGCCCTCCAGAGTTCCTCCAAGTGTATAGATAGGACAATGGAGGCATATCAACCAGCCCCTGGTCCGCCACAAAGTCTGCAAATGCCTCATAGCCCTGGTCCAATCCCCTTCGGTCGCCCGGCCTATCCGCAGCCCGCAGAGTAACATTAAAATCACCACCAATCAGCCACGGAACCCCCGGGAAAGCTGTCGCAACCTATCCCAGATCTTCCCATAAGGCCTGTCTTCTCCGACCCTCCGTCGGGCCATAAACTGAGGAGAGGAGCAAACATGTGCCATCCCGGCATCTCTGAAGTCTGACAGTGACAACGTTGGATTCAACCAGAGTGTCCAGCAAGGAGAACTCCTCCTTCCTCCACCCCACAGCAATTCCCCCCGCACTCCCATCCGCATCCAGGGCCAGGAAGACCCTAAACCTCTCTCCCCCAGCTCCCTCCACAACCTTCCATCACAGGTCCCCCACTTCGTCTCCTAGAGAAAAACCACATCAGGTCCCCATCTCTGAATGTACCCTCGCAAAACTGCCCTTCTCGACGAGTCATTCAGACCCCTCACATTCCAGGATAGGACCATAGTCATTAGATCATCCGGGAGGCACCTCTAGACGTCAGCCGTCTGAACCCCATCATTTCCACCACACGGTCCTCCTCCGCTTCTATCAATAGACGATGGACCTCCTGGCTCCCCTTACCGCCACATACCTTACCTTCTCGCCCCATCGTCTCCAGACCGCCAATAGTCAGCAGCTCCCTGTCGCCACCACCTGCCCCCAGCAGCCCAACTCCCTCTCCTAGAAGCCCAGCCACCTCAACAGCCTTCTTCTCCACCCTTGCAGCAACAAGCCCCCCTGCATCTGCCATCAGCTCATCTGCCACAACTTCTGCCACCACTGCAACTCCCCTACTGCACCTGCCACCGGTGCCTGCCACCTCCACCCCGCCGTCTGCAGTTGCCTCGTCCCCACCTTCATCTGCTAACTGCCGCCCCACTGCCACCCCCGGGACAGACAGGCCTCCGCCGCCGCCCACAATAGACACCGTCACTGCCAACCCGACTCCACCAGGCGACCCCAGCCCCTCCGGTGATCGACGTCTGTCGACCCCAGCCACCCCCCCAGATGGGGTCTTCCGAGCCAAACCCCTACGGTACGACCACCGCGGCCAGTAGAAGAGCCTCTACGAACCGATCACCCTCCGCTCCCGTTGTCGCCTGCACCCCCTTGGCCAGTCGAGTCCTGTCCTACCACCCCCTTCTCCACTTTGATCGGATCTGCCAAAGGGCTCCTCGAGTCCACTCCAGCAACGTCCCACCTCTCCTCAGCAGAGAGTTGGGGGCGCGGTGTTGCCCGCGCAAGATAGCCCGACCCAATAACAGCACCAGGGTCCTCGGATCCCATAACCGGGTCAAGCACACCTAACCCGAGTCTGCCAGCCACCCCTCCCTCAAAGCCAGGGCTCGAAGCGACACCGCCAGTGCACCTGCAATCAGCAGAGCCACCCGACCTCAGCGCCACATTCTCCTCCCCCGATCCCTCCGCAAAGGTCGCAGCGACCCTCCGCATTCCCGCCCCTTCCTCTGCCAATGATTGTGCCACGGAAATCGCATCCGCCCCGCGATCTCCACTGCAATCTTCGCCAAGACCCTCGACCTTCCCGAGGGCAGTCTGGCCATCCTCGCCTGCCCGCCGCCATCCCCTCGACACACCGCCGCCACTCCACCACCCACCACCTCAGCAGAAGACCTAGGGTTCTCGGAACCCCAGGAAACATGGAGGAGCCAGGCGGAGCCACCTCACCTGAGCACCGACCTCTCCACCAACTGCGGCCCCGGCCGCATCTCCACCCATGCCTCAACCCGCGACAGATCAGTCGCCTTCAGGTCGATGCCCCCGCATCCTCGTAACCTAGTAAACGGGGCAACCACCACCGCCACCACCTCCACCGTGCGGAGGAACAGTGGGATCCCCTCAATCAAAACCCTCCTCCTCACGCCTGCCGGCGGTCTCTCCGCCAAAGCTCCATCAGACCTGATCGGCCACCGGCACCGCGCCACACCACCAACACACCGGAGCACCCTGGAAAACACCTGCCTCAACTCCACCCGGCTCAGTCCCAGCACCACCAACCGCCTGCCTCCCAGAGAGGCCACCGCCAACCGACCTCCGTCCACCCCCAAGTAGGCGGCGACCACCTCCCTCAGGGCTTCCACCTCCACCAACCCCTCCAAAACCACCGCCACCAGCACCGACGATAGCCTTCCTTCCAGCACGCCCATCTCCTCCGACCACGGTGCTTCGACCTCCACGAGGGGCTCTCCCTCCGGGGGAGACGGATGTGTCTCCCCTCTCCTCGAGGAGACCCCCACACCCGACGTCCACCGCCCACAGCCTGACCTCCGATGACCCAGGGCGCCGCACCATAGACACCGCATCGGGTCCCTGCACACCGCCGCCACGTGCCCCTCACCAAGGCACTTGAAGCACCTCACCGGCGTCGCATCCTTCCTTAATCTCTCGCCCACCACCGTCCAGCCTGGGCCAAACCTCCCAGCCCCCGTCACCAGACCTCTCTCTCCCTCTCCCTCTCCCTCCCTCATTAACAGAAACCTCAAATTGGTTTCTGATATCAAGTGGAAATATCATGAATTAAGTGTTGCCATCTGATGTTGCGATTTGCTTAATTGCAATGGCTGAATGTAGCCAAAATGGAGAGATTGGGAGCAGAGAGATGGAAGTGGAGAGATTGAGGGGAGTTAGAAGGGATTCCTAGCTCTGTGGACCTATGTTTGATAGTCTTTATGCACCTATGTTTGACGAGAAAGTCCTAAGATCATATGTTACAACACAAATATCTATCACCAATTGTTTAGCAATGGCAGAAATAAGATCAGGACCAAGATAGGGATGGGTCTGTCTTAAATAATATTACTTTCGTCATTATCTCTGTCTGCTTTTTCGTTTGCATCCAAACATTTATTTCAGATCAAAACCCTTATTCTCTTCACCAACCTAGAATGATAGAAAGCCAACTTTGGGTGTTTTACTGCTTTGTTTATCGAGAGAGCAAATACTAATTTGTTATCAACTCAGATGCATCTTTAGGTCCTCTCTAAAACCAAACCTCTAGTTGGTACCTTCAAGTATAGTGAACTTGGTTCATGCTTAGACTGGTATGAGATCACAAGTTTGGAATTATGCTTTTAAATCAACTTGAGCCCATTTCTAATCTCTTTCATCTTAACTATGAAAGATCATAATTGTATGAACTTATAAAAGTTTGTCATGTCACTTAACTTCACTCACTTCACAAGGAATATGCACATGTATAAGCATATGCATACAAGTCTACACATGTTACATTTATGGCATAGAGGGTTTAAGACATAGGATTAAATTAACTAGTTGCCAAATAGACTATTTGACGATCCTACCACAAAGCATTTATGTAGTATATTCATTTGTTTCACTTCAATTCCTTTTAGAGAGAATGGTACTACAAAATAGTCAATTCCAAGATGTCATGATGTAAACTAGTTGTCCTTGCTTTGCATGGGAAAATATTGAAAACTAATAAGTTCTCTAGCCAGACATCTTAACAAGTAATTGCCCTATTCTTGTAAGAGATGCCATACAAGAGATAACAAATTAATAATGTCTGAAGCTCCAATCCCTACCTTAGTAAAAAAAACTGCAATCAATGAAAAGCCTACACATCTCAACTTCTGGAGACATTCATTTTCCTAAAATATATTCAGTATTACAGATTATAATTTCTAAGTTTAAGGGCAACTTATTAAAGTTTTACTACAATCATAGGATAGTTTAAAAGGTAGGTACGATAAAAATTGCATAAATGTTTGATTAGCATAGTGGAGCAAGTTAGGCCATCTTCATTCCGTTTGGCTTGCAGGTACAACAAATAATAAATTTCAAAATGGAGGGCAGGATATTGTCCATTCAAAGAAAGACACCATTTGTAACCTAAAGAATCCTACACAATAGGAACACTAATTACAACATCCTTTATCCATTTAGCTTGGTTTAGTGGCTTGTAGTCAGAATCATCATGAACTCCAATCTTGGAGCATTGTTGCAACGATTTCTAGGCAGTGCTGCTGGTCGGGTCATGCTTCGCGTGTTTAGAAATCGGGGTTACAAGTAACCCATCGTCGTAGTTGCAAAACACGTCGATAAGATAAAATTTATACCAAAACTCCAAGGGAGTCCCGGGTCAAACACATGGAGGTGACGTTTACTTTACTCCAAAATCGCATTTCGTTTTGTTTCTGTTTGGTATTTTCAGGTTTTGTTATTTTTTTGTGTTTTTGAAATAAAAGACAAGCAAATGAAGCACAAGATAGAGATGAGGAACGAAAATGATTTATATATCAATCCAATTTTTATTACAATCTACTATGAAAGCATAAGAAAAGAGAGGGAGGTGAGAGGAAATCACCCGAATCGGCTGTTCGGCGAGACGACGGCGCCCGGCGGAAGCTCGGAGGAAGGAGGTGAGGAGCGGGATGACAGAGGTGAGATGCTGGAGGATGTCATGTTGAGGAAAGCTTGGTAGCTCCGGAATGGAGGTGGGAAGATGAAGGTGATCTGCTACCGGAATGGAGGTGGGAGGACAGCTCCGAGGTGACCTATGAAGGGAGATGGGAGGTTGGAGGAATATTTGGTGGGGCAGAGGTTCGCTGCACTAATAGGCACCTTGGGAGCTTGAGAACAAGCTCTAATGGAGCATTGGTAGGCTTGCTAGAG
Organism: Thalassia testudinum; assembly: GCA_037157565.1. NCBI lineage: Eukaryota > Viridiplantae > Streptophyta > Magnoliopsida > Alismatales > Hydrocharitaceae > Thalassia > Thalassia testudinum. The sequence continues at coordinate 150,347,773 of JAZHRO010000014.1, read as the reverse complement.
CTTGGGAATTGGTGGGAGTAGATTAGGTAGAGATGGCTTGGAAGGGAGGGGGTGAAGGCCCTTTTATAGTGGTGGAGAAGAGGCTAAAAATGGATAATGGACCTCTAGCGACCTCCAGACCGTCGCTGGAAACGTTGCTGTAGACAGCTCACCTCCACCCACGCCCATACCTGGCTCTGCTGGCTTGCAATGAAACAGCGACGGCTGTAAGCGTCGCTGTAGGTGAGTCCAGCTGTCGTTGAAAGCTAGCGTCAACCGCCCCTTGCGCTCGCGCCGCCTGCCCCGCTCTTCACACGCGCTGACCGTGCGCCCAGCTGTGTGCGCGTGTGCTGTGCGCTAGCTGGGCGCGCGGTCAGCGCGCTGTTGTGAGCGCTTGTAATGCACTGGCCCGCGCGTACGCATGCGCACTGCCGCTGCCGCTACCGCTGCGCTTCACTCCAAATGCCCGTCCAATTGCAAATTGGAGCGGCTGCGGGGAATCGAACCCGCGCCTCTCCTTTGCAAGCCGCTGCGTCAACCAATGCGCCACGTCACCCTTTGTGTCGCGAGGAGGAAATCGGTGCAGACGGTTCCCAGCCGTTGGATCTTGATCCAACGGCTAGGATTAATGGTGTAGATGATGAGGGAGAGTGGGCGGTGGTTGCTGGCCGAGTTTGGGCGGCCTGGATGGCGCCACGTGGCACCATTTGGACCGTCCGTCTTCTACTTCTTGTAGAGGGTGCCACGATGCTCAGATCGGGATGATTTTTACGATGCCGGACTGCGATCGTCGCTCCGGATCCATCCGTACGGTCGGATTTTCCATCCAAAACCCGTATGGATGTCGCATTGCCCCCTGGCCATTGATCTTCCTTACGCTTAATGTGATGCTACGGGACTCCGATCTGCACGATTTCAAAGGCGTTAATCTCCGATCGTCGTCCCGATCAGATCTGTATGGTCTGATTGTCCTTCCAAGGCCCTGAGATAAATCCTCTCTTCTCCTGACCATAAAAAGGACCTAATTAACCAAAAATATAAACAACTACTCTAAATGCAAAATGATGCATGCTATGCGATATTTATATCATGATATGCAGTGCTAAGCCTACGAACTATGACAAATAATCATTTTACGATGAATTTATACATGTTTATCATACCCTCGTGCTTATCTTTTGCTAGTCCCTAGCAAAATTAAACTACATGCTATGTATAAAATCAAAATTAGGATTAGATCGCTTAGGCCTAAGTCATTTACTAACAATAGAAAATTTCAACTAAGGTTCTAAACTACGAAGACTCAACAGTACCCGGGTGTCTGCCAGAAAGCAGACCGCCCAAGTTCTCACCTTACTTGAGAAGGGAAGAAATATATATTTTTTATTTTTCTTCTTTTCTAATTTTTTTGTACTTTTGGAGTTTGAGAGTTATGGGATAACCTTTTACGGCTACCCAACCCGCCCAAGACTCGAAAAGGATTCTAAGTACTAAGCATCTTTGTGAAAAAGTGATAGACTCACAAAACAGCCGTTAAAACGGGGTTTCTATGACCCTAGGTGGCGGTTTCTATGACCCTAGGTGACCTTGCCTAAAGGTTTATCTTTACGATCGGTAGCTTTCTCCCTACTTCTTTTATTTATGGGGTCAACACAAGGGTGAACCCAGTGTATATCTCCCCAGTTTATTATACTTCCCTGCTTCTTCCCTAAGTGTTTTGGGAATTATTGTGCATTTATTTTTTTTTGTGAGCTGGGTTCTGGACAACCGACCGATGAGCTGTTATCACCAACAACTTGCCAGCCATACTCGTGCGGTGAAGTGTGGTATTTGTATTTATTTTTTTTCTCCTTTTCTTTTTCTCCTCTTCTTTTCTTTTTTTTTTCCTCTCTTTTGAGTGTTTCTCTTTTTCTTTTTTTTTCTTTTTTTTTTTTATAAGTAGGTGGCTTTCCTGATCTAAGATTTACCTAAAGGCAGTACAGCGAAAATAGTCTTGTGGCTGGGCTCTGGACAACCTGCCGATGAGCTGTTACCACCGACAACTTGCCAGCCATACCACCCAAGTTGGTCCATTAGCTACCCAATTTCCGTAAAAACTGCTGGAAAGTAAGTCAGTGCGAATAGTGTGTTGATGCTTAGCCTTAAAATCTCCCCAAATCAGAGGGTGGGTTGATAAGTCGTATACTTATCATCCCAATTTATTTACCAACTTAAAATGAATTTTAATTAGCGAGGACTCGAGACGAAGTCCACATTCGAGTGGACACCTGGGCTAATTAAGCCCGAAGACCTGAAGAGTCTAAGTGTTTAGGTCCTCTTGTATCATTTCCTAGAGTTAATAACTTCTAAATGCCTAAGTTCTCTTTTCCTAATTTCTTTCTTTTTTTTTTTTAATTTTCAATTTTTTTTTAATTTTATAAGAAACTAAAAGAAATTCTACGGAGTTAACATAATGATTTCAGGAATTGATTATCCACCCCCCCATGCCTAAATGATGCAATGTCTTCATTGTAAAAATAAAGACATGAAAAGGGCAAAGTAAATAGAACATCACCTGAGTGTCGTGAAAATCTGGTCAGCTCCGTAGAGAGAAGGGTGTATACTCACGTGCTACGTTTAATGCCTTCAGCTAGGCATAGCATACATACAAAGAAGAGATTGAGAATTCACAAGTGCGGTTCAAAATCAAAATCAAAATATTGATCCTGAAACCTGCCAGCAGAAGATGTCCACGACGTGGACAAGATTATGGTGCAGACCCATGCCCTAGGGTCAAGTGGTTCTCAGGTTCTAGATGAAAATCACCCAGAACCGAAGGTTGTTGTGTTTGTGGGGCCGGGCCTGCAGTTTAGTGGTGTGCAACCCAAGACCAAAGTGTCGAACAACGTGTAAAGATGGTTCAATAGGTGTTGTTGTCCACTTAACATCTAGCTCAAAAAAATAATCAGTTATTTCAGGCTTGGGTTGCATGTGAAAGATATCGTAAGGGTCCTGGCAGAAAGTAGGTGGTTTTAGGTAAATAGGTACCCTTAGATCCAAAATCAAACTTCCCTCAGAATTAGCCTCCCAAATTTTTATTTCAACAATTCTATCCTCCAACATCAAGGGCTTAGGCTTTGGGACCTCTAGCATATTATTCACCCCATATGATTCACCCAAGTCCAGAAATCGTGGCTGAATCAAGATCGACTTAGGCACAAAGATCTCAGAAGTCATCTCTTCAGGGTGCAGATGAGGACTGGGGTCACTGATTGAATCATCAAGATTCGGATCCTCCAAGTTAACCCCAATTAAATCCAAATCTTTAATAATTGGGCTATCAACTGGTTTGTCAGATTCCTCAAGCCCATTTGTCTCACTAAAATCCTCTTCCTTAAGTTCAAGTGAGACTTCGCCAAAAGATTCTTCACCCTCAGAGTCAAAGAATTGATGATCCTCATTTATATATTCTCAAAATCATATGTCATTTCATGGTCCGTGAAGACATATTTTTCCTTTCTCCCTGGCTCGGGGATCTCGGGTGAATCAATCGGTTCATCATCAAATGGTTGCTCAAGCCCATCCTGGTCATCCCAAGTCTCAGAAAATGTATCCCCCCTGATAGGCGCCTGAGCGGGTTCAGACATTGGCTCTCCTGAAGGGGGTTCATCTTGAGAATCATCCCAAGATTTGACTAGTGTAACCACAAATTTCATCCTCAACCTCGACAATTTCCAAAGAAGGAACTCACCCAAGTCCCTATCCCTAACACTTTGGAGCAAATCTAATAGAGAACTATTAAGTTCATCAATCATTTTGATCATAGGTTCCAGTGCTTCAGTGCATGGTGTTGGCTGAGCTTCTTAAGATTGTATAGTGTTCCTCAAATTAGCCAACACCCTATCCTGGATCTGGTTCACCAGAACCGACTGGTTTGGTTCAGGTTTGGGTGGGTTCAGATTAAATCTAGGGGAGTCAGGATGTTGAGGTTCTCGAGTTCCTCCCTGGTAGTAAGTCATCTTGGATTGTTCAAAGAAGGGTGATGACCAATTTTCAATGGAATACTGGGGAGGGGAGGTGTTATAATCATTATATCCTTCCTGATTGTAGATCGGGTTGGTTTGGTCATCAAAGGATGGAGATCCATAATCATTATAGCTCTGGGAAGGATAATAATCATAGTCTTGTTGTCTAGGGTTAGGCCCTAGACATTGAGGTCCAGATTCATATCGCCAATCAAAGTCATCCTGGCTAGTGGATGGGTAATTATAAGTAAAGTCGAGATAGTAATCATCTTCGGGATAAGTGGTGGCAGGAGGATACGATGTAAAATGTGTGTAGGATGTGGAAGGGTACATGGTGAAGTAAGGAGGGAAATCAGAAGTGAAAGGAGCCCTGCAATACAAAAATACAATCCTGTCCTTAGTTTGGGTAGCCTAAAGGTCTACAGACTCTTAGAATCCGTCCTAAGATTATAAACGATTTACTCTACTTTTGTCCAGGCAATCCAACCAGTTAGGAGGGACTGGGGAGAAGGTTCTTCCTTTGACTTGCGCCTCCAGTTCCTAGTGTAACCCCCAGCCGCGGTCATTTGACGCTACTCCCCTAGCTAGACATTAGATTGACTAGTATAAGCAGGTTAATCGTGAACAATCTCAATCTAGATCCCGACGAGCGAACCAGTCCTTAGGGCCAACGTCTAATCAATTTTAGTTAGGCTTGGGACAATGGTGCTTCAGGAATGTGATGGGCCCTTTAAATGGGTTGTGCCCTTAATGATTAGTTAAAATGTGTGTGCGTGCACAACCAAGGTTCTTAAACAAGGTTATTCGATGATGTGTCTTTTAGAGTTCAACCTTGTTTAGTAGCTTTTAGGGTTTAATCCTTAGGTTGGTTCAATCAAGGTTTAGTGGAACACTCCAAGTTTTGAAAGCACAGGTGATGATATGTTCCTTTAAAAATCAAAAAAAAATGTGGAGTGCCTGGTTCAGCCCTAAGAATCAACCCTAAGTGGCAAGCTACTTGATGAATCACTTTTATCTTAAGTGGTGCAGCCCAAACAATTCAATGAATTATCCTATTGCACCACTTAGTTAAGGCACACAGAAATTTGGTTAACCTAATATGATTTCTACTCTTTTATGTGTTGAATTCGTGTATTGGGTCCACAGGTCGGAAGCCCGGTTGAGTAGATGAAAAATCAAGTCCGATTATGTGCCTCAAATGTGGGTGTATAGAGTGTGTAAATTGATTTGTCCCCTAGAAATATCTTTTTGTTTTCTTTTATAAGATGTGGGTGAGATGGGTGAAGGTGGAAAATAAGACAAACAATTCTATCCTAGGGTTTATGCAAACACCTAAGTAGATTAGGTCTTGGTTATGATTGTGGCGAAATGAACTAGTAGGGGTGAAAGTGAGGGACACTTACAGAGTACTCTACCCACACTTTACTCCGATCTACCACACTTGGATCTCCATGCTAGGGTACCTGCAAGACCGTAGATCAAAGACAAGTAGGGTTAGTGCTATGTAAATGCAAAGAAACGCAATAAACAATAAAGTAAATTCCGTTGCCTCCCCGGCAATGGCGACAAAATGCTAGGGTCGTGCTTCGCGTGTTTAGAAATCGGGGTTACAAGTAACCCATCGTCGTAGTTGCAAAACACGTCGATCAGATAAAATTTATACCGAAACTCCAAGGGAGTCCCGTGTCGAACACAGGGAGGCGACGTTTACTTTACTCCAAAATCGCGTTTCGTTTTGTTTCTGTTTGGTATTTTCAGGTTTTGTTATTTTTTTGTGTTTTTGAAATAAAAGACAAGCAAATGAAGCACAAGATAGAGATATGAGGAACGAAAATGATTTATATATCAATCCAATGTTTATTACATTCTACTATGAAAGCATAAAAAAAGAGAGGGAGGTGAGAGGAAATCTCCCGAATCGGTTGTTCGGCGAGACAACGGCACCTGGTGGAAGCTCAGAGGAAGGAGGTGAGGAGCAGGATGATAGAGGTGAGATGCTGGAGGACGTCGTGTTGAGGAAATCTTCGGCGTGGCTCCGGAATGGAGGTGAGAAGACGAAGGTGATCTGCTATCGGAATGGAGGTGGGAGGACAGCTCTGAGGTGACCTATGAAGGGAGATGGGAGGTTGGAGGAATATTTGGTGGGGCAGAGGTTCGCTGCACTAATAGGCACCTTGGGAGCTTGAGAACAAGCTCTAATGGAGCATTGGTAGTCTTGCTAGAGCTTGGGAGTAGGTGGGAGTATAGTAGGTAGAGATGGCTTGGAAGGGACGGGGTGAAGGCCCTTTTATAGTGGTGGAGAAGAGGCTAAAAATGGATAATGGACCTCTAGCGACCTCCAGACCGTCGCTGGAAATGTTGCTGTAGACAGCTCACCTCCACCCACGGCCATACCTAACTCTGCTGGCTTGCAATTAAACAGCGACGGCTGTAAGAGTCGCTGTAGGTGAGTCCAGCTATCGCTGAAAGCTGGCATCAACCGCCCCTTGCACCTGTGCCGCCTGCCCCGCTCTTCACGCGCACTGACCGCGCGCCCAGCTGTGTGTGCGTGTGCTGTGTGCTGGCGTGCGCGCTTGCAATGCGCTGGCCCGCTCATACGCGCATGCTGCCGCTAATGCTACCGCTGCGCTTCGCTCCAAATGCCCGTCCAATTGCAAATTGGAGCAGCTGCAGGGAATCGAACCCGCGTCTCTCCTTTGCAAGCCGCTACGTCAACCAATGCGCCACGTCGCCCTTTGTGTCGCGTGGAAGAAATCAGTGCGGACGCTTCCTAGCCGTTGGATCTTGATCCAACAGCTAGGATTAATGGTGTAGATGATGAGGGAGAGTGGGCGGTGGTTGCTGGCCGGGTTTGGGCGGCCTGGATGGCACCACGTGGCACCATCTGGACCGTCCGTCTTCTTCTTCTTGTAGAGGGTGCCACAGTGCTCAGATCGGGATGATTTTTGCGATGCCAGACTGCAATCGTCGCTCCAGATCCATCCGTATGGTTGGATTTTCCATCTGAAACCCGTATGGATGTCGCATTGCCCCCTGGCCGTTGATCTTCCTTGGGCTTAATGTGATGCTACGGGACTCCGATCTGCACGATTTCAAAGGCGTTAATCTCCGATCGTCGTCCCGATCAGATCTGTATGGTCTGATTATCCATCCAAGGCCCTGAGCTAAATCCTCTCTTCTCCTGACCATAAAAAGGACCTAATTAACCAAAAATATAAATAACTACTGTAAATGCAAAATGATGCATGCTATGCGATATTTATATCATAATATGCAGTGCTAAGCCTAGGAACTATCACAAATAAGAATTTTACGATGAATTTATACATGTTTATCAGCTGCTATCTTAGTGGTCCGTCTTCTACTATTAGAATGATGGATCCTAAGGTCAATTTAAGTAGCAATGATTCAAAATTTCATGATCCCAGGGGTAATGTTGGAATTTTGCTTTATCTTTGCACATCTAAAATTAACTTTCTAGTTAATCATATACTTAGTAGCTAATGGAGAAACCTCATTTTTTTTTCAAAATACGAGAGCCAATATTATTCATTCCCCACTCCTTGAAGGTGCAAAATAAGTCGGTAGGGGGGCTAGACCAAAACCTGTCCCATACAAAAAAAGGAGGACCATGACTCGTGGCCTAGTATAAAAACCAGCAACACCAAAAACTAATCCCAGCAAAAAACAAAATTAGCCAATAACATAGGAAAACTGAATCTGATCCAATCTTAGCATGCCACGACATCTGGTAGGGAGTAGCACCGATGAATGAATTATGTGCCACGGACCATCAGCATAATAGGCAATCAGACAAGACAAATTGTTGTCCATAGGATGTATGTAATTCAAATAAAAGTCATGAGAGCAAGAATCTTTGGCAACCTATAACTAACATGCATGATCCATGCCACCGGGATTTTGCCATTCCACCAATAATAAATGAGCGAGGAATCTACTTCATAACAGATATTATCCAAATACAGTGGACCACATTGAAGGAAGTGGGTGATGGCTTCAATGATGCCTCTCTCATAAGAAGAATTAGTAGCCTTGGAAGAAGCAGCTTTAACCAAGGAACCATGATTGTCCTGGAGGACCCACACTATAGAAGGGGAGCCATTATGACAAGTAGCCACAAAATTGACCTTGTAACCACTAGCTGGACGAACACAAGAAATAGCAAAAACCTTGGGGTGTTGAGACTTAATCCAGTTACCCATACTAGAAGATCTCCAATTATGATCCAAAACATGACTGATGTGATTAAAATTGAAGTTGTCATGTTTAATCTTATTACGAATCCACCAGATGTTATCCCATATAAGCACAGTAATCGCCTTGATCCTTTTAGAATAGGAAGCATTGGAGTTAAGGAAATTATAACAGAGACTATCAGGAGTAATGGGGTTAAGGCAAATACTCCTAAAAGTCCAATTCGAAACAGTGGTAGCGAGTTCACTGTTGCAAAACAGATTGGAGGCAGCTTCATTATAAGGGAGAACGGGACACCAAACACATTTGGAAGGCATATTGAAGCCAAGCTTTTGGATATTATCTTCAGTAGGGATCCTGTCAAGAATAAATCACCAAGCATTGAGGCTCATTCTAAGGGGAAGCTTTAAATTCCAGAGTCTTTGAAGAATAGTATTGATGGGTAAATATTTGAAGTTAATGTTATAGGTCGAAGAGATAGAAAATTCACCACCTTAGGAAGGGGTCCAAATGGGAACATCTTTGTTGTTGAGAATGGTAGTATGGAAGATTTTGTATCGAGTACTAAGGGGGATGTAGCAGCGATAATCAATCAAATTAGGAGAAGCCACGGCATCTTTAATCTTCAACGAGGGAGGTCAATGTCATGAGGGAGAAAGTCCTTAAGAGGGGAATCTCCAATCCAAATATCCATCCAGAAAAGGTCACCTTCCTTAACCCCCCAATGAATGAAAGGTTTCATATCCTTGTAAATGGAGATGAGAGTTATGTCTTTTAGAATGATCATGAGTAGACTTGTAAGATATACCATAAAAATTCCACATCATAGAAGCATAGAGAGAATCTCCAAACATGATGTTCCAAATTCTTTTCATCCTAAAAGGGTTTAATGACACTGGAGAGGTCGTTGATTCTGGGCCCACGAAGGGAAAGGGGCTTGCAAATGGAGGGCCAGGAGACCCAATGATGGTGACACTCATCCTCCATGGAATTCCAGAAGAAGCTGGTGAAAGCAGATTCAAGGTTACAAATGACGAATTTGGGAACATCAATCACAGACAGCACATGGATAGGGATGGAAGAGAGTACATGCTTGATAAGGGGCATCCTAGCAGCAGAAGAGAGAAATTTGGCTTTCCAACTGAGAGTTTGGACTGAATTTTGTCAACCAGTCCATGAAAATACGAGATCTTAGCTCTACCTGTGAAGATCGGGCAACCAAGGTAATTGAATGGGAAGCTCCCAAGTTGAAAACCTATAATAGTAAGAATATGAGGCAATCTTCCCACGGGGAAATGATTCCCAACATAGCAAAAGCTCAAGTGGGAGTTTAAACGTTGACCAAAGTTAGATTCAAAATCATGAATGAAGGTCATTAGATTAGTAGTAGATCTCAAGCTACCATTGAGAAAAAGAATAATGTCATCAACATAAAGGAGGGCAACTGGAGGGGAAATCCCACATTTAATAGAGAAGGTGGCTAACTGTCCCAAAAAAGCTAGCTCTTTGATACCACGAATGAAGGGCTCCATAAAGATGTCAAAAAGAAATGGAGACAAAGGATCCCCTTGTATAAGACCATGGGAAACTCTAAAGAAAGGCGAGGGGCTACCATCAACTAAGATAGAAGATCCCTCATGTTCTACGAAACCTTTGATAAGAGCAATGACTTTGGAGGAGAACCCAAATTTAAGCAATGTTCTATAGAGAGCTTCCCATTCGACTCTATCATAGGCTTTTTGAAGATCAATTTGGAAGATAACATTAGATCCAAAAACCTTACGATTGAGCCTTTGAGAAAGCTCAAATGTGGTAGGGATGTGGTCAGAGATAGTTCTACCTCTGATGAAGCTAGCCTGCTTAGGGGAAATGATTTTAGGCAATAAGTTGGCCAAACGGTTCACAAAGATACCAGAAGTAATCTTAAAAGTCACATTACATAGACTGATAGGACGAAAATCAGATTGTGTTTCTTAGGGATAAGGGAGACAAATGTGGAGTTGAAGGATCTGGAGCTAATTGAGTGGAAAAAAAGTGAGATATGGCATTGATAACATCCATCCTAACAATATCCCAACAATTGCGATAAAACTTAGCATTGAAACCATCAGGACTAGGGGATCTATTAGTTGGCATCGAGTTCATGGTGTCCAGGATATCCTTTTTAGTGGGAATAGCAATCAACATGGAAGAATCCTCATGAGTTAAGATAAGAGGAATGACGTTAAAAAATTTGTCAATGTTCCCAATCCCGCCAAAAGAAAGAAGGTTTTGAAAGTAGTTGACCGATTTGGAAGCTGTCTCATCCCAAGAATTGTTACTATTGGAAGAAGATAGAGACTTACGATTACGTTTAGCAAACTTTTCTTAATGGTGGTAAAAAGAAAGAATTATTCCCTTCCCCAAGATTCATCCAAGAAATTTTAGCTTTTTGCGCAAGGAAATTGTAGTATTTAGCGAGGGCATCTTCTAGTTGGATACGAATATCTGCGAGCTGAGAAGAAGTTTGATCATCCCAATGGGATGTCAATTTTTCCTCGAAATCATCATGGCGGATCTCCAGTTCCTTAACAATCCCATGTATGTAGCCAACATACCACCTATTCCAAGATTGCATGGCTCTTTTGAGATTGGCAAGTTTGAAGTAGAGAACATCAATGGGGTTGTAGGTGGGGTTAGAGCAAGGTTGATTCCAAATCGTATTGACCACATTCTTGAAAGAGGGATCTCCAAACCACATGTTTTGGAACCTAAACGAATGAGGTCTAAGAGGCTTAAAATGCAAAGAGCAAGGAGCATAGGAGCATGGTCTGAGTTACATCTAGAAAGGTAAGAAGCCTATGGTAGGAGAGACATGCAAGACGAAGAAATGAAGATCTGAAACAAGTTTTGATAGATCCTAACATTTCCACGTCTCCCATTGCACCAAGAGAATTGATTGCCAACCATCGGAATTTCCAAAAGTCCAAGAGAATCTTTCCATAAACGGAAGTCAGCTACTTGGGACATCTGAAAATGAAGACCACCACTCTTCTCCGAGGACCATAAGATACAATTAAAATCACCACCAATAATCCAAGGTTCAAAGTGAGGCATTAAAATCAGATAGGTGGTTCCAAAGTGATAGGTGGGACTCAACACAACAAGAAGCATACACCCCAGAGATGAAACAAGTGGAATTAGGAAGCACACATTTGATGGTAATAGCCTGAGGCATAACCTGGTATAAGGAAGCATTCATCGAAATCTTAGAAAAACACCAAATGTTGGGAGCTTCAACAAAAATATGCATATGTTGGAAGCTAATCAAATCCATAAAGATAGCAACCAAAGTAATATCAGCAAAAGGTTCGAAAAGGAAGATAAAGTCAAAGTTGTGTTCATGAATCAGGAATTTGATATGATTGGAAATGGGCAAGTTGAGCACCCCTCAACAATTCCAAAAGAGCCCTTTCATGGGGAACGAATCTTGGTTAGTGATTTACTACGACTACAAGTTATCCTCCATTTCCCCTCGAGGGGACACCATTATGGGCTCCTCTAGACCTATCAGTAGACTGTGCGACATATGTGTCGCTTTGATCAAGGGGAGTATCAAAAGCAGGATCGTCAAGGGAGTTCTGGAGAAACGTCTCAGATCTAGAGGTTTTATAAGAATCATCATTGCTTACTAGAAGTGGATCCTCATTAAAATCAATTTTTTTAGTCAGAGGTGGGTCAGGATTAGGAGGGGTTGGAAAGGGAAAGGGAAGGTAAATGCCCTGAGACAACGAGCCATCCTCACAGAAAAAATTCTTCATGATAACCGGAGAATTACTCTGATTATTAACAAGAAACATCTGGTACTCGTTCGCTTTATGTTGATGATCTATAAGCCTGGAGCTAAGAAAATTACTCTGAGTAAAAATTTCAAAACTAGAGGCCATATTAGGCAAAGAAATTAAACTAGGCATGAACTTTATACGACAGTTATCATAATCAATATGAGCCTCTTGACAATAGTAACTATGATCCAAAACCATCTTAGTAGAATCGTTCAACATACTATCTGAATCGGAAACACGATGATAGGATTTGGATTTAGCCACATAATCACCTGAGTTTTCGTTTAAAATGTCAACAACCATATAATCAACAAAGCTGGCAACTCAACAGAAGAAGAATTATTAGAAGGGAGCGAGTATACCTGCTGGCGATGTGGGAGCTTAGATGAGCTAGTCATCTTAGGCTCCATTCCCAAGTCATCGATGTACAGAGGTTTCGATTTCTTCTTAGATTTCTTCTTAGAACTCATTCACACCCTGCACTTCTTCTTAATCACCACCGGAGGACCACCTAGCGTGCTATACCCCCCAAAGGAGAACGAGAAGTTATACAACCCGGATTATTATTCACCCCAAGGTCCTTCGGAGGAGAGGGAGTGAGGATCGCATCATCAACATAGGGAGCATCATCCGGGCGAGTAGGTAGAGAATCATCTTTCCTCATCGAATTTGGGGAAGGCTGAGCATCATCTAAAGAAGAGGAAGAACCTAGAGCTCCACCTGGACTTGAAATACTAGCAGCAGAATAAGAAGACAAACTATGACCAAGCTTCAAACAAAAGGAACAACACAAAAGCAACCGCTCATAAACCACCTTTTGGTGAATCACAGCCCCTTCATTGGAAATATGAACAAATGAAGGGTAGTCTGCGAGAAGATTGACCTTAACACAAACCCAGGGCTAACTCGATCTTAAACCATGCAATGTCTTAGAATCCACAAAAATTGGGTTACCCAGTTGATATGCCAGCGAAAGTAGCACATTAGGATGGATAAGATGCAAGTTTAATCTTGGGAATCCGACCCAAATAGGCGTCGAAGTGGTAGACGCATCGGTACGAAAAGCAGTGTCTACCGGATGAACTGAAGATGAGTCTTCTTCAAAATAGCAGAGCCGAGTGAGAAGTGTCTGGAAAAATCGAGATAAGACGAACATCTAACAGACTAGTGTTTCATATCCAATGCAAAAAGTGAAAAGTCAGAAAGACGGACCTTGTGCGAAAGGAAATTTTTAACTAGCTGATAAAAAGGTTTAGGTCACATAGCATGAATGACCACCGAAGGAGTTCAAAAACTTCGGAAAAGGAAAAAGAAGTGCATAGGAGACCATCAACCTTAGAAGGCATGCTAACCGACACGGGAAGCTCTTCGTAGGTAAGGGCCTCCAAGGGTCAATGATCGGATGTCATTGAGGCATAGGAAAGCCTCTGCTACGACGCCAATCTAGGATCGGGAGTAGCAAGGTCTAAGGAAGGCTCCGAAGGGGAAGCCATGACCCCACGACAAACCCCACCCACAAAAACCCCATGCCAAAGATGCAAAGCCAAAGCAAAAACAAGAACCAGTAGAAATGGAAAAACCAACAAGAGATAGCACAAGCATTAGAAAAAGCATGAAAGCCCCAAGCGAAAAATGCAAAAACCAGAAAACTAAAAGAAGCACAACCACCGAAAAAGCACTAAGGCCTCCACCCCGAGGGCACCACTTGCTGCTCCTAGCGGGGAGGAGTAGCCATGGCGAGGAGTAACCTGGCTCCCCCCCAAAGGGAGGGAAGGAAGAGGGGCCTCACCAGATCAGCGGGGTGTGAAAACCCCACGGAAGAGGAAAGAGCACAGGAGACAGGAGCACCAGGGGAGGTAGGGGGGAAAGGGGGAGGGGGATGGGGTGCTCTCTCTCCTTAGGGGATGCACCAGTTCCTCGTTACTTATGTTTGAAATGTTTGAAAGGATCACCAAGAAAATGACTATAAAAGACATGGCCACTTGGATTTATGAGCTTATTTTGATCCCAATTACGCAAGCTCACTTGATAGTTGACAACTCACCTCAATCTATAGCACCTTGTTAGTACTAATCTTGTACAAAATCAACTACATAATTGATCAAGTGCAAAAGTTGGATTTATAAGTATAATTAATGTGGCTTTTTTTTTTAAAAAAAAAGGTATAGTTAATGTGGATTAAGTTAGTCCTAGGTGTCATCGTAGGAGAAAGTAATTTACAAAATATGTGTAGGGGATTTTTTTTAGTTAAGTATGGTAGTACCTTGCCTTATTTAAAGACGAGTTAGGGATGGGGGGGAATTTTGCTTTAGCCCTTCTCCTTAACTCTCCCTCACGGGAGCTAAGTTCAGCATTGGATAGGTGCCTCCCCCTTCCTCATGAGAGGTCGAAGTTCAACGCAACATCCTCATCAATTGGCTACTGGAAGCACTCACCACCCTCCTTTCACATAGTCCTGCGTCACCCCTCTTCGCACATAGCTAGCTCGAGTAGGAGGTGACTAGGAAGGGCATGCCGTGTGCTATATGCTGGTTTGGTTCGAAGGTGACCGAGAGGGGTATGCTATGTGCCATGCTATGCTGGTTTGGTTCTGATGGTCAATGGAGTGGAACTACCATCCTCCTTTTTTGATTGATTGCATTTAGATTGAAGAATGTAAGGATTATTATGGGGTGCAATCTTTCTAAAGTGAGGTAGAGTAAGAAACGGATGAAATGCTTGCTTGTCTAAATGTGTTGGCTGATGGATTGGATCTCCCTTATCCTTTTCTTAGTAGTTATTTCTAAAGGGTTTTCCAATGACTAGCAAGAGTTGCTCCTTGGGGCACAAATGGATACAACAAAGTCCTTGTAGAAGTAGTTGTCTTTCCATGCCTACTCATGTCTCCTACCATTAACTTGAGATTTTTCGTTAGTAAACTCAGAATGTTAGTCCATAAAATTTTAGAGTTACTTTACTTGAGGTGTTAATATAAACGTCAAGCTTTCACATGTATAAGGGATATCAACTCCCCTTTTGTTTTTTTCCCATAAGTGTTGACCCATGGGGTTAGCACCAATTTCCATTTATTTGAAACAAGTCTTAACATGTAGTGTCAAGGGAGAGAGGAAAAAAAGGAGGATTAATGCCACTTCTAACATAATGTTAATAGAACTTTGAATTTTATAAAACCCATATCTTCTTTCTAAAATATGGCTTTTCAAAGGCTGTGTTAACCTACAAAGTATACAACCTTAAGGAGAAGGTAAGTTGACCCTTGCTCCTATTTTCCTTTCCTTGTTATGTACTTTTTTTTTCGAAAGTATACTTTGATTGCATTGTTTGAGGTGTTCTTAGGCCTTTAGATTGATCCTAGTAGTTACTCTTATATTATTCAGTGTGGATAATGGTGGAAGAAAAAACATGCACCTTGGTAAACTTAAAAAATGCTCTCTACCCACCCATCCACCCACTTAACAATACTTGCAACAAGGTGAACCATCCAATTTGATACCAACGCCAACCATACGAAACTTCATTTGATATTGATTGTACATTTTGCCAATGGACATTGAAACTCTTTAAGATTCAATCAGAACCCTTTCAGTCTTCCCATCAACCAAATCTACTTATGAAGATACATCTAAGCTAGCCTAGATCCATTTAACCCTATTCCAGTCATCATTTCGTAGACACTATCCACATCATCTCTTTGTCCTAGTTATTTACCACCTCATTTGTCTATTTAACCATGCCACCTCATCACCTAAAATACCAACCATGCCTCCCACATCTCACACCAAATCCCCTCCCCTTCCTTCTCACACATGGCTTCTACTCATTCTTATTGTTGCCTCCACCGCCCATGCCTCAATCATTTTCTTGCAATCCAAATCAACTCTCTCAAGGAGGTTAATTCCTAAACCTAAATAAATCCTAACCCATCCAAAACCTTGGCCATCGCGGCCATCCTCATAGACTCACGGCCACCCTCCTCTCTTAGCCATTGTGACCATGTTTTTCTTATTCAGGCAAATCTTTCTATTGTTCAAAAGGAAAGGAATTTGATCTTTATATTCCACTCATTTTTTAAGGATAGATCTTATGCGAGGAGCTTCATTTATATATCTTCCATAGTTGTTAGAATCAATAATGGAGGCCATTTCAGAGGTGTAGCTTGCATGTATGCTTTTTTCTATATATCAAGTGCTCTAAGGGCATCATGTCTAGGCATCTCAAAAAATAAATCCACAAGGTCAATAACCACTTCATCAATAGCATAATAGATCTTGAAAGTCTCTTTCTGTATCGGGACTAATGCAAACCATATGAGATAGCTACAGGAAGCAACTCCTTTAAGCCTTTACTCCTGACTATTTATTTTTGCCCTTATAGGTTGGGCCCCTTTTTTATTTTTTTCCTTTCAACCCTTGTTGGGATTTGATGTATACACATCCATTTAGGTTAAATTGATTATTTATATATGTTTCTAAGCTTAGAGATGCATTCCATATTATAAATATTGCATAGCATGCATTATTCTACATTTAGAATAGTTTGTATAAATTTTAGGTTAATTTGCATCCTTTTGTGGCTAAGAGACAAGGAGATTTATTTTGGGGCCTCAGATTGACGATCTGACTATACGATCTGAATAGGATGACGAATAGAGTTCAACACCCCAGAAATCATCTTGATTGGAGTTCTGTAGCGCACTGTGCAGTTTGAGGAAGATCAACGGCCAAGGGGTTAGGTGATGCAATTTGGAGCTTCAAATGATAAATCCAACCACACGAATGGATCCGGATTGACGATCACAGCCCAATGGCATGAAAATCAATCCAATCTGACATCTGTGGTGTCACCTACAAAGCAGAGAAGATGGACAGTCCAGATGGCGCCACGTGGCGCAATCCAAACTGCCTAAGATCACCCATTGGCACTGCCTACCCTAGCCTCTCATAGCTTGCTTTAATCTCAGCCATTGGATCTTCATCCAATGGTTGAGAGTGTGGGGATCTTAAATTGAAAATGAGACACACTTAGGCTTGTAACGCATTGGTGAAGCACCTTATGCCGATCAGATGGCGCAGGGTCGAGTCCCGCTGAGGCTTCCTCGCCGTAGCAATTGAAATTCTATCACCGGATCTCTGTTGTGTGGCCTTGAGGCTTCCAGATGAGGAGTCTTGTATGCACTCGATCACGTGAAATCACATGCGCGATCGTATGTGGGTGTGATCTTAAGTCGTCGGATGCATTGTCAGCTGTCTGATTTCAATCCAGCGGTGCTCCTCGCTTGTGCTTTTCTTCAGTGCCAGTAGTGCATGTGTGCCACAAGCATGTGTGTGAGCGCCAGCAGGACCTTCAGTGACATTGAGGTGGAGTTTTAGCGACATCTTTGATGTCGCTGTTGACCCATAAGCGACAAAGCCTCTTCTCTTCCAGTATAAAAGGATCTACATCCCTCCATCCATCTTCATCTCTTCCTTTCTCTTCCTCACCACCTCCAATGCTCTAGAGAGAGCTTGTCCTAAGCCCAAGATGCTGCTTTAGAGTAGAAAATCAAATATTTTTCTCACTTCTCACCTCCCTTCGTGGAGCATCCCATGGTCATCCTCTCACCACTTTTGGGAAGTAGATCCTCACCATGACGTCGTCTTGCCCCATCCTCCTTCCTCTAACATTGTTCTTCTTCGTCCAGTCCTACCACATTCATCTGGGGCATTGCCAAAGCAAGTTGTCCTCCAAGCGACCGTCGAGGGGGATTCTCACCTTTATCTTTTATCGCTTTCTATTATTGTTGTAACTTCTTCCATTGTAGCAAACACTTGTTTAGACATATATATGATTTTTTCTCTCTCCCTTTCTACAAGTAGATTAGTTAGATAAATATTTTGTCGATCTGATCTCTTGCCTATTAAAATACCAAAGAATTTGCGAAAGATAAAAACAACAAAAAGAAATAAAGTCGAAGAGCGATTTTCAAACCAAATGTTCGCCCCCCTATGTTTGACTCAGGACTCACTTTCAGTTTCAGTATAAATTTTATCTGGTAGCGATGACGAGTTCTCGAAAACCTAACTTTTCCCTTGCGAAATTTACACTCACCATTTTTGCGTCGTTGCTGGGGAGGCAACACTCTTTGATTTTTCTCGTGCTTTTTTGCCTTAACGTTTATCTCACTTTTTCTCTGATTTTATTATGATTGTAGGTACTCTTCTATGGCGAGCTAGAGCGGTTAGATCGGAGAAAAGTGCTGATGATGGTTCTGTAAGTGTAACCCCACCACCCCCATCCTAGATTTCACTTCGCCACACTAATAACTCAAAGCCTAATTAACTTAGGAGCTTGCATAAATCCTAGGTTAGTCCTGGTTGTTTGATTGTCACTTTACCTCACCTCACCCATCCGCATAAATTAAAAACAAATAAAAATACAACTCTTTTCTTGTGAGATTTAATTAAAAGAGATACACTTAATACCCACAAATTTTCATCCTTAGGTACACAATCACTTTGATTCTACCACTTAATCGGGATCTGACCTATGGAACTGGTACACTTTAAATCAATCCACATAAGTGAGTAGAAATCTGAATAGGTTAAACATTCTTATGTGCCTTAATTAAGTGGTGCAACAGACAAATTGATTGAGCTGTTTGGGCCATACCACTTAAGATAAAAGTGATTAATCAGTAGCTTGCCACATAATGTTGATTTTTAGGGCTGAACCAGGCACTCCACATTATTTTTTGAGTTTTAAAGGAATATACAATCACTTATGATTTCAAAACATGGAGTGTTCTACTAAACCTGATTGAACGAACCTAAAGATTAAACCCTAAAAGCTATTAAACAAGGTTAAATCCTAAAAGACATCATAATAACCATGTTTGAAAACCCTGGTTGTGCACACACATATTTTTAAACTGATCATTAAGGGCATAACCCATCTAAAGGGCCTATCACATTCCAAGAGCACAATCATCCCAAGCCTAATTAAAACTGAGCAGATGTTGGCCTTAAGGATTAACTCACTTTTTGGTGCTCCAACTAAGATTTTTTTTCTATTAATATGCTTCTACTGATCCATCTAATGTCTAACTAGGGGTAGTGTCAAATGACCGCTGTTGGGGTTATCAAAGGAACTGGAGGCGCAAGCCAAAGGAAGAACCTTCTCCCCAACCTATTCCTCTAACTGGTTTGATTGACCGGATAGAAGTAGACCAAATTATTTATTCCATCTCATGCTGGGTTTCGAGAGTCTATAGGTCTTTAGGCTACTCACATAAGGACAGGTTTGGTTGATTATATTGCAGGGCACCTTTCTTTGTTTTGTTTTCCCTCCAACTTCATCATGTATTCTTCCACACTATACTCGCATTTCCAGCCCTACCCTCCTACAACCACTTATCCCCAAGATTACTATCATGACTCAACTTATGACTACCCATCCACCAGCTAGGATAACTTTGATTTGGGATATGATTCCAGATCTCAATGTCCAGGGCCTAACCCTGGACATCATGATTATTATTCTTCCTAGAGCTATATTGATTATAGATCATTGCCTTCTTATGAACAAACCAACCCAATCTACAATCAGAAATGATATGATGATAACATCTACCCTCCCCAGGATTATAGGTCACCACCCTTTTTTGAACAACCTGAAATAACCTACTATTAAGGAGGGACCCAAGAACCTCGATTTCTTGACTCCCACAGATTTAGCCCAAACCCACCCAACCTTGAACCAGGTCCAAGATAGGGTGTCGGTTAATGTGAGGAACACCATACGATCTTTAGAAACTCAGCCAACACCCAACAATGAAGAATTACAGCCCCTGATTCAAATGATTAATGATTTGAATAGTTCGTTATTGGATTGGCTCCAAGATATCGAGGATAAGGGCTCGGGTGAATTTTTTCTGGTGAAATTATTGAGATTAAGTATGAAATTTGTGGTTGTCCTAGTCCAATCTTAGGATGATTCTCAAGATGAACTCCTTTTAGGAGTGCCAATGTCAAAACCCACTCAAGCACCTGTCAGGGGGACACTTTTTATGAAACCGAGGATGACTAGGTTTGTTTAGAGTAATCTATTGAGGATGAATCAATTTTCTCACCTGAGATCCCTGAGCGAAGAACGAGGAAAAATGTCTCCATGGATCATGAAATGATAGATGATTTTGAGATATATATAAATGAGGATCATTAATTCTTTGATTCTAAGGGTGAGGAATCTCTTAGTGAAGTCTCACTTGAGCTTAAAGAAGATTTTAGCGAGATAAACAGGCCAAACGAATCTGATCAATCATTTGATGTCCCTGTAATTAAGGAATTTGATTCAGTTGGGGTTGGCATGGAGGATTGAAATCTAGATTTATTGGATGATTCAATCAGCAACCGCATTCCTCAACCACACCCCAAAGAACTGAATGATTACATTTTTGAAATCAATGTACCCAAGTCAATTTTGATTTAGCCACGATTTTTGGACTTCAGTAAATCACCTGGGGTGAATAATATGCTAGAGGTCCTGGAAACCAAACACTTTATTTTAGAGGAGTTGAGTTTGGAAGTTAAATTATGGGAGGTTAATTCTGAGGGAGATACAATGTTGGATCTAAGGGTTTCTATTGACCTAAAATCACCCACCTTCTATCAGGACACTTATGATATCTTTGACGTGCAACCCAAGTACAGAATAATTGACTACCTTTTCGAGCTAAACTCTAAGTGGACATCCAAATCTAATGAACCAGATCTACCTATTGCCTGCCACATTAGACTTGAGATGCACACTACAAAATCGCAGGCTTGGCTCTGCAAGCTCAACAATCTCAGGTTTTGGGTGATTTTCTTCCAGAACTTTAGAACTATTTAACCCTTGGGCATGGGCTTGCATCACAATCTGGTCCACATCTGTGGACATCGCCTACTGGTAGGTCCTGAGATCAATATTTTTATTTTGATTTTGACCTACACTTGTGAATTCTTAACCTTCTCTTTATTTGTATAATATGCTTAGCTAAAGGCAATAAACTTAGCACGTGTGCATATTCCATGTTCTCTACGGAGCCAATCGGATTTTCATGAAATTCAGGTGATATTCTATTTATTCTATCCTTTTCATGCCTTTATTTTTACAATGAGGACATTGCATCATTTAGGCATGGGGGGTGGATACTTAACCCTGAAAATATTTTGTTCGTTCCGTGGAATTTCTTCTACTTTCTTAAAAAAAAATCAAAATTCAAAAAGACAAAAAAATTTTGAATTAGGAGAAGAGAACTTAGGCATTAGGAGTTGTTAATTTTAGGAAACGAAACTTTAGGACCTGAACATGTAGCCTCTTCAGGTCTTCGGGCTTAATCAACCTGGTGTCCACTAAAATGTGGACTTGGTCTTGAGTCCTCGCTAAGTAATTTTATTTTAATTTGATTAATAAATTGGGGTATTCGACTTATCAACCTACCCTCTAATTTGAGTAGACTTTAAGTCTAAAGCATCTACACACTACTTGTACTAACTCACTTTTTGATGATTTTTACGGAAATTAGGCAACTGATGAACTTTCTAGGGTAATATGGCTGGTAAGTTGTTATAGGAAACAACCCATTAACTAGTTGTCTAGAGTCCAGCTACATGACCATACTTTTTCTACTGCATTTAGGTAGATCGTAGATCAGGGAAGTCACCTTCTCAGAAAAAGAAAAATTATATATACATATATTCAAAAAGAAAAAAATAAAAATAGAAAAGGAAGAAAAATAAATAAGCCACACTTTACTGCACGAGTATGGTTGGAAAGTTGCTGTGGGTAATAGCCCATTGGCTAGTTGTCTAGAACCCAGCTCATTAAAATGCATAGGTAATTCCCAAAACACCTCCGGAAGAACTGGGGAAGTAGAATAAATTGAGATAAAAATTGAGTCCATCCTTGTGTTGGCCCCATAAAAAATAAAGAAAGTAGAGAAAAAGCTACCGATTGAACAGATAAACCTTTAGGCAGAAACTCTTATGGTCACCTGGGGTTGTAGAAACCTAAAGTCCACTTTTACGGCCGCCTAATAAGTATCATTTTTTCATGTTAAGATGTTTAGAACTCGAAGTTCTTTTCGAGTCTTGGGTAGGTTGGGTAGCCGTAGAAAGCTGCCCTGAAACTCTAAAATAAAAAATATAAAAAAATTAGAAAAGAAAAAAAATAGAAAAATGTATCTTCTCTTTTCAAAATAAGGTGAGGACTTGGGTGGTCTGCATTTTGGCTGGCTCCCGAGCACTGTTGAGACCTTCCAGTTTAGGACTTTAGTTGAAATTTCCTTTTGTTAACAAACAACTAATGCATTAAGCATTCGTGTCCTAAGTCTATTTTTATGCATAGCATATAGGTTAATTTTTCTATGGACTAGCAAAAGATAGGCATGGAGGTATGATGTGTACACATCCATTTAGATTAAAATGCCTATTAATGCATGTTTCTAAGCTTAGAGATGCATTCCATATTATAAATATTACATAGCATGCATCATTCTGCATTTAGAATAGTTTGTAAAAATTTTAGGTTAATTTGCGTCCTTTTAAGGCTAGGAGAGAAGGAGATTTTATTTTGAGGCCTCGGAATGACGATCCGACTATACGGATCTGATCAGGATGATGAACGGAGTCCAACACCCCTGAATTGTCTTGATTGGAGTTCTGTGGCACACTGTACAATCTAAGGAAGTTCAATGGACAAGGGGTTAGGTGATGTAATTCAGAATTTCAAACAAAAAATCCAACTATACGGATGGATCCGGATCGACGATCGCAGCCTAATGGCACGAAAATCAATCCAATCCGACATCCGTGGTGTCACCTACAAAGCAAAGAAGATGGACGATCTTGATGGCGCCATGTGTTGCCATCCAGACCGCCCAAGACCACCTACCGCCACTACCTACCTTAGCCTCTCATAGCTGGCTTTAATCTCAGCCGTTGGATCTTCATCCAACAACTGAGAGTACGGGGATCTTAAATCGAAAGCAAGGCACACATGGCAACACTCTACACGGATCAGATGGCCTGGGATTGAATCCCACTGAGGCTTCCTCCCCCGCAGAAATTGAAAATTGGTCGTCGGATCTCCATTGAGCAGCCCAAAGGCTTCCACATAGCGCAATCCCAGGCACCGGATGAGGAGTCTTATACCTGCGTGATCACAAGAAATCACATGCGTGATTGTACGTGGGTGTGATCTTAAGCTATCTGATGCGTTGTCAGCCATTTGATTTCTATCCAATAGTGCTCCTCACTCGCCCTTCTCTTCAACGCCAGTAGTGCACCATAACCCCATGCCTTTAGGCCTTGGATTTCGATACTCGTGTGTGCGAGTGCCAGCAGGACCTTTAGTGACATTTGGGGTGGAGTTGTAGTGATGTCTTTAATGTCACTATTGAGCCATGAGCGACCAAGCCTCTTCTCTTTCACTATAAAAGTACCTACACCCCTCCATCCATCTTCATCTCTTCCTTTCTCTTCCCCACCACCTCCAAGGCTTTAGAGAGAACTTGTCCCAAGCCCAAGATGGTTCTCTAGAGTAGAAAATCAAATATTTTTCCCACTTCGCGGCCCCCTTCATGGAGCATCCCATGGCCATCCTCACCACCTTCGGGAAGTAGATCCTCGCCGCGACACCGTCCTACCTCGTCCTTCCTTTGATGCCGTTCTTCTTCGTTCAGCTTCCTGCCACATTCATCCGGGGAGTCGTCAAAGCAAGTCGTCCTCCAAGCGACCATTGAGGGGGATTCTTCTCACCTTTATCCTTCATCGCTTTCTAGTATAGTTGCAACTTCTTCCATTGTAGCAAACACTTGTTTAGACATATATATGATTATTTCTTTCTTTCTCTCTCTTTCTTTGCAAGTAGATTAGTTAGATAAATATTTTGTCAGTCTGATCTCTTGACTATTAAAATATCAAAAAAATTGTAAAAGAAAAAAACAACAAAAAGAAATAAAGTTGATGCGCGATTGTCAAACCAAACGTTCGCATCCCTGAGTTCGACCTGGGAATTACTTCAAGTTTCGGTATAAATTTTATTTGATAGCGATATTTTGCGACTACGACGATAGGTTCTCCAAAATCCTAACTCTTCCCTCACAAAATTTATGCTCACTAGGATTGATTAGGAGATTGTTCCTTGTGATGGATGGTCCCGACAATATTTTTGGTTGAGGGGCTCTTATTGAGGAAACCCCCTTTCTGATGGACTCTTTCTACAAGAATTTTAGTTGGAGGGTTCTCTGTGAAAAACTTCCCAATTTCTTAGGAAGCATCAAAAAAAAGGAACTTGAGCTTACGAGTTCCTTGTGGGTTGAAGAAAGATTACCTCAGGGTAGGGAGGGAGAATAAAATAAAAACCATTACAACCAAAAACATCACAAGAACGAGCTCCTAAGAACTACTAGAATTGGGGGGCCTGGGCACGCATCTTGAATTTATAGTTGATAAATGATTCTCTTATGAGGAAATGGGTTCACCTTATGGGACCACAATGGCTTCTCTGAAAATAATCTTGTCAATCCTATGACCTTTTGCTTGGGGTTAGGTAATGGGCTTATATTTGTTTTCCTTTTCGTTAACTCCTACTTGATGCTACCTTCTAATATAGAAAATAAATTTTTATTGTGAGTCATCATTATACTTGCTTTGATTTTGATAACATAAACATGATACTATTAGCTTTTTGTTAGAATTATGCATACTTTTAATTATGTATACTTTTATGTTGACTACGATGGATTTTGTATATGTTATGATGACAGACTATAAATGTTTATGCTGTGGTGATGAAATAGTGGTATTTTAGTAGTGTTTTCTCGTCGTTTTCCATGGTTTACCATTTTCGCAGTGTTGTTGTGGGGTGTACCCATACATATAATCTGTGGTATGCATTTACAAGTATTGTTATGGTACAAGTTTTAGGAAAATATTAGATAAATAAGGGAAACTCTACCGAATTTTTGGTAAATTTCAACCTTATTACGATATATTAATAATCAACTTTCCTAAGAGATACCTAATAGATTTATGAATTTTTACCTTATGGGACCATAATGACTTCTCAAAAAGATAATCTTGTGCCAATCCTGTGACCTTCTACTTGGGGTTAAGTAATGGGCTTATATTTGTTCTTTTTTTGTTAACTCCGGCTCGATGCTACCTTCTAATAGAGAATAAAATTTTATTGAGTTGTTATTATACTTGTTTTGGTTTTGATAACAAAAATGTGATACTGCTGGCTTTTGTTAAAATTATGTATACTTTTAACTATGTATACTTTTATGTTGACTATGATAGCTTTTGTATATGTTATGATGATAGACTGTAAATGCTTATGCTGTGGTGATGAGATAGTGGTATTTTAGTATTTTCTCGTGGTATTTCCATGTTTTATTGATTTTGAATGCGTGGTGTGCCTGCTTGTGTTTTTCTTCGCTTTTCATCACTTCGTAGTGTTGTTGTGGGATGTACCCATATATATAATTTGTGGTATGCATTTACAGGTATTGTTATATGTAGAAGTTTTGGGAAAATATCAGCTAAATAGGGGAAACTCTACAGGATTTTTGGCAGGTTTTGAGCTTACAATTTATTAATAACCAACTTTCCTAAGACACATAATAAGATTATGAATTTTCACCTTATGGGACCATAATTTCTTCTTTGAAAGATAATCTTGTGCCAATCTCATGACCTTTTGCTTGGGGTTAATTAATGGGCTTATATTTGTTTTTCTTTCTTTTTTGTTAACTCCTACTTTATGCTACCTTTAAATTGAGAAAATAAAATTTTTGTAAGTCATTGTCATTGTACTTGTTATGAGTTTCGATAACATAATGATGATGCTATTGACCTTTTGCTAGAATTGTGTATACTTTTAATTGTGTTGATGTTTATTGATCATGTTAGAATTTTGAGATGTGATTTTTTTTAAATTAAGATACTTCTTTTTCTTCCACATTTTTTATGTAATTATATTATTTTGTGATTTAAATTTCAATTTAGCATAGATATATAAGACTTGGATGTTTGAAGATAGAATAAGTTCAAAATATTTTCATGGTCTTACCTAATTTTTGGATTTCGCCTTTAGTCGAGCAACTTAAAATGGGACCATCTTATGTCCTTGTAATAGATGTGTTAATCTAATTCATGTTAATTGAGAAAATGCATTACTACATATATTGAGACATGACTTTTTACTTGGGTATGCCAATTGGATTTTTCATGGAGAAGAACTTATGAAACTACACGAAATATTGAGACAACATGCTCAAGGACAAGATATGGTTCATGAAGAAGATATAAGCCATGAATATATGGATAATATGCAAAATAATGAAGAAAATGATCAAGAAGATATGCAACATCTGCTACATGAAGTCTCATTGATACTGATCAATATTTTGAATTTCATAAAGATGCTGAGTAGGAGTTATATCTTGGTTGCAAGAAGTTTACAAAATTATCATTTGTTATATGGTTATTTCATTTGAAATGTCTTTGTGGATGGAGCATTAAGTCTTTTACCATGCTACTTGAGCTATTGAAAGAAGCATTTCCTGAAGGGTAGACACTTCCTAATTCTTATCACCAAACAAAGAAAATGATGTCTAAGCTTGGTTATGATTATAAAAAGATTGATATGTGTCCAAACAAATACGTGATATATTGGAAGGACAGAGCAAGTGATATTTCATGTTATGTCTGTCAAGCTTCGAGATGGAAAGAAGGTTCAAAGTAGCAGAAGATGATGATTTTCTAACATCTAAGAGAGACAAAATGGTTCATACTCAAGTAATGTGGTATTTCCCTTTAAAGATAAGATTACAAATGTTGTTCATATCAACAAAAACTTCTTCATTAATGAGATGGCATATTGAAGGTAGAGAAAAAGATGGAGTTTTTAGACATCTGTCATACTTTCTTGCTTAGAAGACTTTTGATACTTTACATCCTCAATTTTCTTTAGAGCCTCATACTGTTTGTCTTGGCTTAGCAACTGATGGCTTCAATCCCTTTAGAACAATGAATATAAAACATAGTACTTAGGCTGTTATCTTGATTTATAATCTACCACCATGGTTATGCATGAAGCAACCATACATATTGTTATCTATGGTAATTCCTGGTCCTTCTGGCTCAAAGGCTTACATAGATGTATTCCTACAACCTCTTGTTGAGGAGTTGAAAGAGATGTGGATTACCGGAATACCAACATATGATGTTGATCGCAGTGACACATTTCAATTGCATGCACCATTACTATCGACTATAAGTGGCTTTCTTGCTTATGCCGATATATCTGGATAGAGAACTTAAGGATACTTAGCATGCCCATCAAGTAATGCACATATGGACTCAGTATCTAAATGCTAGAAAAAAAATTTTTCCATGGGTCATTGTCGATTTCTTCCATTAGATCACAAATTTCGAAGGGAATCAGCAACTTTTAATGGAAAGTAAGAAAGAAAGTATGTGCTTAAGAGGATATCAAATTCTGATATTTTTGTTGGTGTAAGGGTACTACGATCGTTAATTTTGATGATAACAAAATACTTGGTATTTAACACTTGCATTGAGTATAAATTTTTAGGAATCATGTAAATGGAATAAAGTGTGAAGGAGCTCAAGCTCACATCCATGGCAGATTGGAGGAGCTTGATAGATGAAGTGGAGACAAAACTTCACGTGGAGCGATAGCTTGAAGACAAGAAGAATATGATAGATATTTATCTTTCATATATTGTCTTATTGTACTTTGTACTTTTATTTCCTTATATTCATGTAAAGAGACTAAAGTACCTTACCTTCTTAGTCCTAGGAACACTATTTCTACACTAGGACTCTTAGGCAAACACTTAGGCATTTCATAGAGAACCTAGAAAGCTAAAATAGGCTTCAGACAACCTGATCTGACATCTAATCTGGACTACAGTTGTCTGATCTTATAGTTTAAGACATCTGATAGTTATACAGACGTCTAAACACCTAGGCTAGACTCGGTGTTTTCTATTAAGTGTTTTTAGACAACCATCCCATAGCCCAGATGTCTTAGAAGACGTCTGATGACCATGATAGACATCCAACAACAGAACTGTTGGACTGTCAGAAAATAATATTTGAGGATTTCCTTTTAATCATATTTATAACTCTTTCCAGACGCTTGTAGATCCTTCCAGACATCTGATAAATAGACGTTTAGCTAAGATCTAACCCAAATCTACTTTTGTTAGACCTAATAGCTGTTTAAGCCTCAGGAAATCAATTCCCGTAGAGATTTCTCTTTCTAGACATCCAAACACTTTGCCAAACGACCAGCCTGTCATCTGACCTAAATTACCTAGAACTCTATTTTGATTTGGTGAAAATAAGAAGCAACACGTCTAGAATTAGACGTCAAATAATATTCCCAGATGACTTATAATGACTTCTTAGACATCTATCTTGATCCCACACCATCTTGATGATCAACCCTTTTTTATCAGACGACCAACCTTTAGATCAGACAAAGAACTATATCTCTGACCTTAAATCCAAACGTCTGATAACCTTGTCAGAATCATAAATGACACTGATTTCGTTGGGATTTTGGCCTAATCTTTTGTGATTTATTCGTAACGGCTATGAAAGCATTCCAAGGCCTTCTAAACCCTTCTCTGGATCTCTATAAATAAAGGAGCACCATTCATAAGCTAAACACACCTTGATAGAGTACTTTGCACCATATTTGTGCCAATGAAGAGATAGAGAGGAGTTCCTGCTCTCCAAGTCCTATTCAACAAATCTGAGAGTGCCGATACACTGTCTAATTCATGTCGAATCACTTGAGATTTAGGGAAGACCCTTTCTCCTATATAGCTCAGTTCAATTACCTATTTGGACTCTATAGGTTGTTTTTATCTTTTCCTTTGTGGTTGGGTATTTGCTTTAAGAATTTTCATTCCCTTCGAGAGACAAAATACTCCTCGTGAAGAGGAGGGGATTTAAGGTATGCTACTCTTATTGAAAGTAGCGTAGTTGTAAGAGGTTGAGTCACTCTCATTTAAGTGACTCGGTTAGTGGATTTGATCGACTTGATTGATAGGAAAATCCTAAACCGAGAGGTTTAGGTAATGGTTTTTACTCGGGTTTGGGTTTCCAACTTAAAATCCATATGTGCTTGTGATATTGCATTTTTCTGTGATTGTTGATTTATATTTCTACATCTTCTTTTCATATCACAAATCTCACCCCCTCCGTCAGGAATTACAATTGGTATCAAAGTAGGTCTCACGATATCGGTGTAACCTGGTGAGGATCATATCATGGAGGTAAGCATCACCGTGGCGAGACACATGGAGGGGCGGTCTACCGTTCGACTGGCCTACTTCGATGGGGGCAACTACGCCTATTGGAAACTATGTATGAGGATGTGGTTTCAAGCCATCGACTTCGCATTATGGGGAAGAGGCGAAACCCCATACAAAGTTTCGGTGAAACCCGAAGGAAGATACTCGTAGTAGCAAACCCACAAGCTTTCTCTCAACGCGAAAGCGATGAACTCATTCTACGCGTTAAGCCCGGAGGACTTCAATCAGATCTCACAATGTGCCACCACATATGAGATATAGCACACGCTTGAGGTAACTCACGAAGGTGCCTCTAAGGTAAAATCTTCTAAGATTAATATTCTTTCACAAGAATTTGAATATTTCTTTATGAAATCTAATGAATTCTTAAGTGTGATGTACAATAGGTTCACTCTTATGGTGAACAATCTTAAAGCTTTAAGTAAGACCTTTATTAAGGGAGAGCTTCAAGGAAAGCTTCTTCGTTCCGTTGGACTAGAGTGTGAACAAAAGGTCACTGCCATCGAGGAGGTGAATGAGGTTGAGGAGCTCAACATGGAGGATCTCTTAGGTAATCACATGGCCTATGAGACAAAGATGAAGCAAAAGAAGCACACACCAAAGCCAAAGCCAAGGAAGACCCCAGCCTTCAATGCCTCGTTCAATAGCGAGGTAAGTTCCGATGATGAAGACCTTAGGATTTTATTTAAAAATTCTCCAAGTTTTGCAGGGATTCAAAGAAGAAGGAGAAGGAGCAAGATATCTAGGTACGTTGCTATCATTGCAACGAAAAAGGGCATCTTCGACATCAATGCCCTCTTCTCAAGAAGGAGAAGAAAGGGAAGGAGAAGCGATACATGAAAAAGGCATTCCAAGCCACTTGGGATGACTCAACGTCGAAGGAGGAAGAAGAGGAGGATCCCAAGAACAAAGACGAAGTCACTTGCATGGGTTTCATGGCCATTGCGAGTGATAGTGAGGATGAAGATGACAACAAGGAGGTAAATTCATTTAATGAGTTGCAAGAAGCATTTGAAGAACTATATGAACTTAGTAAATCATTAAAGTTAGAAAACAAAAATTTGAAACAGGAAACTAGTGTCTTAAAGAGTGAAGTAGATAATCTTGTTGTTAAAAATCAAGATTTAAATGTTTCTATTGATTCCATTAAATCTGAAAAGAATGCTCTTGTAATAGAAAATCATGACCTTATTTTGAATAACACTAAATTGATTGATGAAAATACATTGCTTAAATATGAGATCTCGATCATAAAGAGAAAGATGAGTTTTATTGAAAATGATCTTATTTGTCTTAAAGAAAAATCAGATAAGTTGTTAAATGGAGTTAGCACTAATCAAAAGATTGAGAAAGGATCTCCATCAAGGAGATCAACTAACAAGCTTGGATCCAAGCTAACCTGGATACCAAAAGCTCAATTAGAATCTTGTCTTATAGGTTTCAAGGTAGATGTCAATGTGATAGATTGGACCTACAAGCTCAGGAATGATCAACTTGAATTGGGAGGACCGAAGAGTAGACAAAAGACAAGAAGACTGATGAGACAACCAGTGGGTGAATGAACCACCATGTATCAACCATTTGGGTGGAGACTAGCACTGATGCTCGAACCACCAAGCTTCGGATGGGAACCCCATCATTTTGGCATCCACCTCAAGGGCCATTTTATTGGCCATTGTACGTGAGGTAAACCCTTTACCCTATTCCTTGAAATATTTGAATAGGGGGAGTTTTAAAAATTTTTTTATGCTATTTTCCATCATTAAGGGGGATATAGACATACATTTGGACTCTTTTAATAAGAGGGAGAAAAGATTTCCTTCAATTAAAAAGGGGGAGATCTTAAAAGATATACATAGCTCTATTTCCATTAGAAAGGGGGAGTTAATGGATAGCTATCTTGATATGACAAAAAGGGGGAGAATGTCATTTCTATTTTATTATGTCATAAAGAGGAATTAACCTAAATTAGAAGAGCATGTATTAAGGGAGAGTAGAGGATAAATAATTAAAAATAATTAAACCTTTTTGATAATGTCAAAAAGGGGGCGAAATTTTTTATTATTAAGTGTGGTTTTGTCATCAGCACAATAGGAGAGATTGTTGGTGCAAGGGTATCGCAATCGTTAATTTTGATGATAACAAAATACTTGGTATTTAACATTTGCATTGAACTTAAGCTTTCAGGAATAAAGCAAATGAAATCAAGTGTGAAGGAGCTGAAGCTCACATCCATGGCTAACTGCAGGAGGTTGATGGAGGATGAAGTGGAGACGGACCTTCGCGTGGAGTGAGAGCTTGAAGACAAGAAGAATATGATAGATATTTATCTTTCATGCATTTTATCATATTGTACTTAAGTCTTTTATTTCCTTAGATTCATGTAAAGGGCCTAAAGTACCCTACCTTAATCCTAAGAACACTATTCCTACACTAGGAATCCTAGAGAAACACTTAGGCATTTCATAGAAAACCTAGAAAATTAAAATAGGCTTCAAAGAGCCTGATCAGACGTCCAATCTAGACTTCAAATGTCTGATCTTGAACTTTAAGACGTTTGATAGTTTGTATAAATGTCTAAACATTTAGGCTAGACTCAGTGTTATCTGTTCATTGCTTTTAGATGACCATCCCATAGTCTAGGCATCTGATGACCTTGACAAATGTCCAGCAATAGAATCGTTGGACAGTCAGAACAAAATATTCAAAGATTTCCTTTTAATCATATTTATAACTCTTTCCGAATGTCCATAGATCCTCCTAGATATTTGATAAATAGACGTTAGGCTAAGATTTGACCCAAATTTGCTTTTTTCAGACCTAATAGTGTAACGACCCGGTTCCCGAGTCCCTACGAGACAAGAACCGGGCGGACTCAACTAATCCCAAGACCTAGTTGTCCAACGAGGAAGTAACCAAAAGAGCAGTAAAATAAACCACATTGAGCATGAATATAACTAACAGTAAGAATGTACAGTAGTAAGGAAAGAAACTACCACAGTATGTACCACCACAACAGTAGAACAACATTCATAATGTAATTTGAATTGCAGGTAAAGAAAGTACAGCGGAAACAAGAACTACTCACTACAAGGTAACAAAAAGAGGTACAAGAGATAGTGGTAACTCTACTGGACCCTACTCGGCCCAGCGTCCTCTGCAGCCGCTGACCCTGGCTGCTCAACACCTGGTCCTGAAAAAGGTAACGAGTGTAACATGTCAGCAAAACGCTGAGTAGAGTGGCAACTAAAACTAAAGACAACAGTAGAGTGTACAGTAGCTGTTATGTTCCATTACTTTCTTTATTCACATCTTTCAATTGTCTCACTCTTTCATTTATTACTCAGATCTTTTTGTTGATCTCGAATGTTCCTCGTGGGAACGATATTGATTGCAGTCTTTTCCAAAAAGTAGAAGTAGCACGTGGTGCTCTCCTGGCCGAGAGAGTCCCCCGTGGTGATCCTACCCTCAGTCAACCACCCTAAGGTCACTGACAGACGTAACGGTGACTACGGCACGCACGATAAACGCACAGGTAGCTAACCCGTACTGGCATGCGGTCAGTCATTTCCGTTAACGGGTGCGCCCAAAGCACAGCACGGAACCAGTCCAGGGCAGAGCCCTCTCAGTAACAGGGGTCCAACCCCTCCACAGTAACCAAACCGGGGCCTTGCCCCTCCACAGTCCGCGCACCCTCGCCTGACTACCCTGGTTTGCCCCAGTGGGCCTAAACAAGTCGGTGTAGGAGGCTAGCAGAACCCCGGGGCCCGTGGGGTAGCTATCACCTCCCTACACTAGTAGCTCTCCTCGGTACTACGTACGCGAGGGCCAGCAAGTCGGTACAGAGTGGCCAGTCTTAACCCTGGGTCCCTGGGGCGGCTGGCTCTGCTCTACACCAAATTGGGGGACAGTCACTCTCCTTGGTACTCCGTACTCAAGTGCGAGCTCACTTCCCCAATACTATTCCATTCACTTTCCAGGAGTTCTACTCCTACTTCCCCGTAGGGTTCCATCCTTTTTACTCAAACATCCAGGTTTCACTTTCCAGTTTCACATTCTTACAATCCATGTTCTCAACCACGTTATTTATTCACAACAGGCAGCTGTTAATTCAAATTACAGGCAGCTTTATATCTCTTTCCATTTTCCAAGACTGCAGTATTATACATTCCACTAGTTTTCCCATCCTAGGATTCATGCCATATCCTAGGATCTATCATACAATCTAGTTTTCCAGTCCTAGGATTCATGCAACACCTAGGAGCTATCATTCCATCTATTTCTCATTCCTAGGATTCATGCAATGTCCTAGGTTTTATTTATGGTTCCATAATTTAACAGAGTTTATTAATAACTTAAAGCCACTCTACCAGGTACAATGGGAGAAATGGAGGCATGGTCGGGAATCCCGCGTGCCTCCGCGACCCCCGAGACTGCAATAGAACGGGGTCCTTTCACAAGGATCAAGCACAAGGAGTGTCTCAAAATAGTGTATAGCTACTGTAGACGGGTAGAGGAATTAATTCTGAAAAGAACGCAACTCGAATCGCGGAAAATGGAACCCGAACGGGCCCTAAACGGGTCAAAAACGACGACACTGTGCAAAATCAGATGTCTGGAACTTCTTCCAGACATCTTAAAAAGTGGATCGGAGAATTAAGTTTTTCAGCATGGTTTCCCAGATGTCCAGAAGTCTGCGGGGATGTCTGGCATAGCTCCCAGACATCCGATGGTCACCCCGGACATCTGGAGGTCGCTTCCGCCGTCTGGTACTACTGCCAGACGTCTGATTCGCGATGGATGGCGAATCACCGAGCCTGCGCACACCCATCTCCCTCCCTCAGTACGGTCAGTCGACAGGAAGGAAGAAGGAGATGGAAAGCTCACCTTTCAGACGTCTGGATGGCCTTCCAGACGTCGCCCTCGCCGTCTCGCTATCAACCTAGACGTCTGATTCTGGAAATTTTTCCAGAATCAGGATGCCACTCGGCCTCCGCTCGCGACGCCGCCCGCATCACACCTTGCGCGCCTGCTGCTCAGAACGCAGTAGTCCCCCCTCCGCGTCGCTCCACGCCCCCTGCGCCCTCCGCCGGCCGGCCCTAGCAGGCCCGGTGAGCTCGCCCTCATGGCAGAGCTCTGCTCTCGCACGCAGCACCTCCTCCGCACTCACTGCGGCTGCCGCCCTCGCGCTCGCGCTCACGCTCACTGGCTGAAGGAGAAGAGAGAGGAGACGGTGGTGACGGAAGTGAGGGGAGACGTGGCCTTTTAAGGCCATGCGAGGAGGAGAGAGGATGCGGCAGGGCATCTGCAGCCGCAGGGAATAAACGAATATGCGGGTCTGCGCACTCAAGCGCGCAGACGACCCGCGCATGTGGAAGATAATAGATTTCCAAACATCTGGAAACGATCCCAGACGTCTGGTCTGACGTCTGGGCCACCTCCCAGATGTCTTAAAAGACGTCTGGGGCACGCGTTCGTTACAAATAGCCATTTGAGCCTCGAGAAATCAATTCCTACAGAGATTTCTCTTTCTAGACATTTAGACACTTTGCCAGACGACTGACCTATTGTATGACCTAAATTACCTTGAACCTTGTTTAGATCTGGTGAAAATAGGAAGCTACCTGTCTAGAATTAGACGTCTGATAATATTCCAAAATGACTTATAATGACTTTTTAGACGTCTATCTTGATCCAACACTGTCCTGATGATCAACCCTTCTAGATTAAATGACTGACCTTTAGATCAGATGAAGTGCCAGACGTCTGCCGTTAAATCTAAATGTCTGATAACCTTGTCAGAATCATAAATGACACTGATTGCATTGGGATTTTTGCCTAATCTTTTGTGATTTATTCCCAACGGCTATGAACTCCTTCCAAGGCCTTCTAAACCCTTCTTAGGACTTCTATAAGTAGAGGGGCACCTTTCCTAACCTAAACACACCTTGATAAAATACTTTCCTCCATATTTGTGTTAAAGAAGAGATAGAGAGTTCTTGCTCTCCAAGCCCTATTGGAAATATGAGACTGTCGATACTCTATTGAATTCACGTCAAGTCACTTTCAATTTATGGAATACCCTTTCACCTATAGTAGCCATGTTCATTTACCTATTTGGGTTCTATAGGTTGTTTTTCTCTTTTCTTTTCTGGTTGGGTATTCGCTTTGCGAATTCTCGTCTCCTTTGAGAGACCAAATACTCCACATGAAGAGGAGGGGATTTAAGGTATGCTACCCTTGTTCAAAGTAGCGTGATTGTAAGAGTTTGAGTCACCTTTATTTAAGTGATTCGGTTAGTGGATTCGATCAACTTGGTCAATCAGGAAATTCTAAATTGAGAGGTTTAGATGGTGGTTTTTACTTGGGTTTGGTTTACACCTTAAAATCCTTGTGTGCTTGTGAGATTGCATTTTTGTGTGATTGTTGCTTTATATTTCCACATCTTATTTTCATACCGCAAATCTCACCCCCTCTGTTAGGAATTACAATTTTTGCTGAGGTGAAAGATATCCCTAGTATAATTGGGATGATTCCTAAAAGTAAGACACAAAATTATGATCCTCATTGGACGAAGAGAAGCATTTTATACGAGTTGGCATATTCGAAAACTAATTTAATACGTCATAACTTGGATGTTATGCATATTGAGAAAAATGCTTGCAATAATTTAGTTGGAATATTGTTAG
Source organism: Thalassia testudinum (assembly GCA_037157565.1). NCBI lineage: Eukaryota > Viridiplantae > Streptophyta > Magnoliopsida > Alismatales > Hydrocharitaceae > Thalassia > Thalassia testudinum. The sequence goes on along the minus strand of JAZHRO010000014.1, from coordinate 150,311,685 downwards.
GGTTGGAAAAGAAAAACAAAGATAACATAAAGAGTAACCTAGATTTACGGTTGATGTATATTAAGCATGCTCTTCATCCAAAATCCTTCTCTAATAAGACTATTTTGCTTGCTACTTGTTATACATTAAAGAAAGAGGAGAAATTTACCATGTGTGAGCTTCTAAGAGGGATAAAAGTTCCAAATGGGTATGCATATGATATATCTAGTTGTGTAGAGTTAAACAATTGCAGCTTATCATGACTAAAAAGCCATGACTGCCATGTCTTGATGCAACAACTACTTTCCTTTGCCATATGAGTTGCAATGAGAAAGTGAGATCAACGTTAATTGACTTATGTAATTTTTTTTGGGGAATATGTTCAAAGGAGATTGACTCAAAGATTATGGAATAGTTGGAGCAATGGATTGTGATAATACTTTGTCAAATGGAAAAGATCTTTCCACCTTCCTTTCTTGATGTTATGGTGCATTTGCCCATTCACTTAGATATGAAAGCAAGGTTAGCAGGTCTAGTTCATTATCGTTGGATGTATCCTATAGAGAGGTATGATTCTTTTTTTAAAGTTAAATTGATATTTACTTATTTAGGTAACTTAATGAGATTATTTTCGGAACTTTCTCACTGTAAAAAAGTATGTGAGGAACAAAAGTCACCCTAAAGGCTTGATTGCGGAGGGATATCTAGCAAATGAGTGTCTCATATTTTGTTCTAGATACCTTTCAAGAGTTGAGACTAGATTAAATCAATCATTGAGAAATAGTAAAGACCAATTTTTGGTCTTTGATGAAGAATGGTCTATATTCTCTTAAAAAGGTCATGCCTTAGGTAAAAGAAGAGCAAAAAGATTAGATGCAAATTTGTTGGAACAATCACATGAGTACATCTTAGCAAATTGTGATGCTAGCATTCCATATAAATTGAGTATAACTTTTACTTTTCATCATAGAAGAATATCATATAACATGTTTTTTCAATGTAGGAAATATCATAATTTACTCATGAAAGAGCATCGTCAAATCGGTCAAAAGAGATTGAGAAATCTTCATAAGAAAACCTTTCCTTTATGGTTTAAGACTCATGTAAGCTTTTTCCTATTAAAATATCTATCAACTTTGAAATTAAAGTTGACTAAAAATATTATATATACTTCATAGATTGAAGAAAAACCAAAAGTTGAGAGCATTTTAGAGAACCTTAAAGTGCTTGCTCATGGTCCTCATGAGATGGTACTTCACTATAGTGTCTATATTATCAAAGGTTTCAAATTTCATACGAAAACAATGGAAAGAAGGTGAAGAACACAAAATAGTGGTGTTATTGTTGATGCACATGTTGACAATTTTTCTGAAGCTAAGGATGCTAATTCATCAACTGGGATTATTGAATATTATGGAGTACTTACTGACATTTTTGAAATTAATTATTATGAGCACTTCAAGGTAGTTTTGTTTATCAACTCTCGAGATGGTTTAGATATTGATAAGTATGGGTTGGCAAATGTAAATTTCAAATGCCTAGATTTCAAGGATGATCCTTTTGTATTGGCATCTCAAGCTAAACAAGTTTTTTATGCACAAGATCCCTGCGACAAATTAGCACTTTGTGGTTAAGATAAAGCCTAGAGACTTATTCGAGGCAAGAATAAGCTATTTATGAGAAGATATGGGGATATTATCCGACACAGTTATTGATGATATACTTTCATTTCCACTTATATAAATGGTGAAGATAGTGTAAACATTGATATGGTAAGGGTTGACATTGAAGGCATGGCATTTCAAAGAGAATTTTTTGAATAGCAAGTTAAAGAAATTGGTACTCATAGTGCTGACATAGAAGAGGCAAAGACGGAAGAAAGTGAAGACGATGACTAATTTAATAGCCAATAAGTAAAATTTTCATTCTTCTAGATTTGACATACTTTAATTTTTTTGTACCATATGATGTGTTATTTTATGCTTAAATGCATCGCCCTTCTTTAATTTTGGTTGACTTTCAAAATTTACACGATGCCAAAGGCAAGCAAATCCTTGATGCTAGTTTTGATGGGCAAGATTCATCACATCTTCTACCTACATCCCAAGTTATTCCACTATTGGGTCATCAATCAAGGAAAATATTGGTAGCCATGAACCAATTACAAACAAAAGGTCATTTTCTTCAATCGCCTAACATGCAACAATTGGATAAAGATGACCCTCACACATGGTAGACCTTGAAAAGAAAGTTTACAAGTACAAAAGATGATGCCTTAAAAAGAAAAAAGATTGGAAAGGAGAAATATACTAACCAACATGGTAGAAAGTCTCACAAAAAAAGGATTGATATCAATTAATCCTTATTAAGAAAGAAGCGTATCTCTCGAATTCCCAAACTCAACCTGTTACAAGTTTTGAATCAGTTGGAGAAAATGGTACAAGTGCTTATATAAAATACAATATTTATTTTTATTTCACGAGTCCTTTGCTTTTTTTCTTATTCATGCTTTTTTTTTTCTTTTTCGTTTCTACCCAAGTAGTTGCAAGAGTTTCTTTTCCTATACATGTGGTACAAAATGAATCTTTACCTATAGGCACTAATTATTTTAAGGTTGAACTCTTTCATAGAAAGTTTCTTTTTAATCTTTTTTTTTTCATGGAGATGTTAAGTAAACTATTTTTTATTGTATCAAACCATTTCTTTAAGTCATTTGAAATGTTCATTTATTTTTAGTGAGGACTTGTTATACTTATAATTAATATGATTTGAGGAAATTTAATAGATAAGACACGAAGACGTGGTCATATTGTGAGCAAAAAAGTGTAAAATGCAAAGGATGGGGAAAAAATATTTGTAGACAAGAATGATTTGAACCAACCAATTGGAGAAATAAAAAGCGATCTAACAACATTCTTGGGAACCATTGCTCGCAATCTTGATGTAGCACCATTAAATCACACTGATTGGAGATTAATGCCACAGGAATATAACATTAAGATGCTAGAGTTTCTTAAGGTAACGTTGAGTAGTTAGTACATGAGGTTTGATGAGTTATGTAACTATTGTTTTTTATTTTCTTCTTGCAGACAAAGTTCGATTTTGATAAAGGATTAAAGAACCAATCTTGAACTATATAGAAAAAAGTTGGAGAAATTTCAAGTCATCTCTGAAAAGAGATTGTTATAAGCCAAATCTAACTTTTGAAGAAAGATGGCACATCAGGATTCTAGACTTTTTGAAAGTGAGTGGAAGATTTTGAATGAGTATTGGGATTCACAATCATTTTAGGTAATTTTAGTTAATTAATTTTTTATTATTAATTGTTACTAACAATTGATATGAATTATAAAATATAGAAGCGTTGTGCCATTAATATTGAAAATAGGAAAAGGGTCTAGTGGAATCGTATTGTAGGAACAAAGGGTTTTACTTGTGTTCAACATGAAGTATCAGTTGTCTTAACTAAATTACTAAGGCTATTTATTTTTTACAAAGTATTTATTCTCCAACAAAAAAACATTTATTCTATTGATGATGTTAGATGGAGATGGAAAAATGAAAGAAAATAAATCCAATTGAGTTATTTGTGAATGTTCAGAAGAAGAAAAATGGACCAGTTAATGAAGCTGTAGCAGGGGTGATTGTAATATTATTATTTCATTATAGAAAATGTATTATTATTTTTACTATGTTGCACTGACATTGTTGTTTTTTATTAAGGTACAATTTGAAAATGAAAGGGAGAAGATAGATGATTCTAAACATCCTAAGAAAATTGGGGAAGCATATTAGAAAATAGTAGGGAGCAAGTATAGTGGTCGTGCACATGCATTACGTCAAAAATTATATAGCCAAACAAATAAGGAGCAACAAGAACAGAATCAAGAGTTGGTTACTCAACTTGAAGCTCAAAAGAAGTAATTGGAATCACAAAGTAAAGAGATTGAGCTATTGAGGGAAAGGAAAATGAATATTCAAAACCTTGTTCAATGAATGATTGCTCCACAAGTTGAAATAGTAGGACATGTAAGCCTAATTAGTATTAGTATAATAGTAACATTGATGATTTTACTTTTGTAACGAGCGCGTGCCCCAGACGTATTTTAAGACGTCTGGGAGGTGGCCCAGACGTCTGTAAAGACGTCTGGGATCACATCCAGACGTCTGACCAGACGTCCGGGATATTTTACAGACGTCTGGCGAACAGTTATGCTCGCACGGGATATTCGTCTGCGCGCCTGTGCGCGCAGACCTGCGATCCTGCCTCTTTCTCTGCGGCGGCAGGCGACTGCGACCGCCTTCTCTCTCCTCTCCGCGCGGCGTTAAAAGGGGGGGCGCGCCTCCCCTCCCGTCTCCACCATCTTCCTCCTTCTCCTCCTGCCTGTGCGCGAGAGCGAGCGGACGCGAGGGCGCAGCGGCAGCGGCAGCCGCAGTAGGCGCGGAGGAGCTGCGGCGTGCGAGGGCGGGGCTCTGCCGTGAGGGCGAGCTCGCCGGGAGCGGCTTGGCCGGCCGGCGGAGGGCGCGGGGGGGCGCAGAGCGTCGCGGAGAGGGACCTGCTGCGGGTGGAGCAGCGGACGCGCGAGGTGCGACGCGGGCGGCGTCGCGAGCGGAGGCCGAGCAAGGTTCTGATTCTGGAAAAAATTTCCAGAATCAGACGTCTGGATTGATATCCAGACGGCAAGGTCGACGTCTGTGAGATCATACAGACGTCTGAAAGGTGAGTTTCCGCTTTCTTCTTCTTTTTGTCGACTGACCGTACTGAGGGAGGAGGGTTGGCTGTGCGCAGGTCCTCTGATTCGTCATCTTTGTGAATCAGACGTCTGGAATTTGTACCAGACGGCGGGAGTGACCTCCAGACGTCCGGAGTGACCATCGGACGTCTTGGATCTAGGCAGACGTCCCCACAGACTTCTGGACGTCCGGGGAACCAAGCCGAACAGGTAATTCTCTGATCCACCGTTTAAGACGTCTGGAAGGAGTTCCAGACGTCTGATTTTGCACAGTATTGTCTTTCTCGACCCGTTTAGGGCCCGTTTGGGCTCCGTTTTCCGCGATTCGAGTTGCGTTCGTTTCAGAATTTATTTCTCTACCCGCCTACAGTAGCTATACACTGTTTTGAGACACTCCTCGTGTTTGATCCTTGTGATAGGACCTCGTTCAGTTGCAGTCTTGAGAGTCGCGGAGGCGCGCGGGATTCCCGATCACGCCCCCATTACTCCCGTTGTACCTGGTAGAGTGGCTTTAAGTATTAATAAAATTTGTTAAAGTATGGAACCATAACTAGAACCTAGGGCATTGCATGAATCCTAGGAATGAGAAATATATGGAATGATAGCTTCTAGGTGTTGCATGAATCCTAGGGCCGGAAAACTAGATTGTATGATAGATCCTAGGATATGGCATGAATCCTAGGATGGAAAAACTAGTGGAATGTATATTACTGCAGTCTTGGAAAAATGGAAAGGAATATATATAAAGCTGCCTGTAAATTTAATTAACAGCTGCCTGTTATGCATAAAGAATCATGTTTGAGATCATGGAATGTGAGAACGTGAATCTGGAAAGTGAAACATATGATGTTCTGAGATAAAGAGCTGGAACCCTACGGGGAATTAGGAGTGGAACTCCTGGAAAGAAAAGGAATGGAACTGAGATGTAGTTTGTACTGTCTCTTTGGTACGCAGTACCAAGGGAAGTACCTGTACCTGTTTTAGTGCAGAGTGGGGCCAGCCGCCCCAGGGACCCGGGGTTAGGCTTGGCCGCTCTGTACCGACTTGTTGGCCCTCGTGTACGTAGTACCGAGGAGAGCTAGTAGTGTTAGGAGAGTACTAGCTACCCCACGGGCCCCGGGGTTCTGCTAGCCTCCTTCACCGACTTGTTAGGCCCACTAGGGCAAACCAGGGTAGTCAGACGAGGGTGCGCGGACTGTGGAGGGGCAAGGCCCCGGTTTGGTTACTGTGGAGGGGTTGGACCCCTGTTACTGAGAGGGCTCTGCCCTGGTTCCGTGCTGTGCTTTGGGCGCACCCGTTAACGGAAACGACTAACCGCGTGCCAGTGCGGGCTAGCTACCTGTGCGTTTATCGCGCGTGCCGTAGTCACCGTTACGTCTGTCAGTGACCTTGGGGTGGTTGACTGAGGGTAGGATCACCACGGGGGACTCTCCCGGCTAGGAGAGCACCACGTGCTACTTCTACTTTTGGAAAAGACTGCAATCAAGATCGTCCCACGAGGACATCCGAGATCAAGTAAAGGATCTGAGAAGTAAATGAAATAGTGAGAAAAATTGAAAGATGTAAATAAAGGAAGTAATAGAACATAACAGCTACTGTACACTCTACTGTTGCCTTTAGTTAGTTTGCCACTCTACTCAGCGTTTTGCTGACGTGTTACACTCGTTACCTTTTTCAGGACCAGGTGTTGAGCAGCCAGGGTCGGCGGCTGCAGAGGACGCTGGGCCGAGTAGGGTCCAGTAGAGTTACCCCAGCTTTGTACCCCTTTTTGTTTCTGTTCTAGTGAGTAGTTTCTGTTTCCGCTGTACCTTCTTTACCTGCAGTTTTTGTTATATGATAAATGTTGTTTTACTGTTGTGGTGGTGCCTACTGTAGTAGTTTCTTTCCTTACTGCTGTACTTTCTTACTGTTAGTTATATTCATGCTGAATGTGGTTTATTTTACTGTCTTTTGGTTACTTCCTCGTTGGACGACTGGGTCTTGGGATTAGTCTAGTCGGTCCGGTTCTCGTGTCTCGTAGGGACTCGGGAATCGGGTCGTTACAAGATGGTATCAGGGCAAGGTCGTCCCGAGAAGTGAATCAACTGACTGGAAAATAACCAATTCACATGTTTATAGCTAGAGTAGCCACCACAACATATCTCTTGACATGAGCTCTTAGAAGTGTTGTTAGGTACCGTCTGTTTTGACGTTTCCATTTTGTTTCGCGTCTCCATTGTAGGAGATGCCGCGTCGTGGAGCTAGGAGGGTGAGCCGCAGGCGCGGCCGAGGTCAGGGCCCGGGGGACAGATATGTCGGGCTTGGAATACATACTACCCCTCCTCTTCTCCTGAGTATACCGTCTCGGGACCTCGTCCAACTGATTCGAGAGGTGGTTCGAGAAGAATTTCAGCTTCCACCCACGTCGCCACCCCCTCCCCCTTCCGAGCGTACGACAGGGGAGTTAGTGGTGGAACGAGATTTCCGCCGCCACACCAGGCGTGTTAGGAGAACTCAACGGAGACACGTGGCATCCGCAGGAGAGCCGTCACGTTGTGCAGGGCCATCAGTGGCCTTTGGGGGCCCTCGACAGGGGCCAGTCGCCAGCACCGGACCCCCGCCGAGCCGACAGCAGGGACTCACTGAGGGCGGGAGTCGGGTTCCCCTCTGCTACCAGTGTGGCCAGCCGGGCCACGTCAGGAGGGACTGCCCATCTAGGGCAGGAGGTCAACAGATACTTCCCGCGCCGAGCACTGGAGGGCGCGCAGGAGGCCGCGGTTTCCAGGAGCGAGGAGGAGGACCGCAGTCGCGAGGAGGGTACCGGCCAGCACCTACCCGTCCGACGCAGAGTGTGGCTGCTTCGTCTGCACCTAGAGCTGAGGGGCGTATCAACGCCCTAACACACAGGGATGCCAGAGCTTCGGGATCCGTGGTAGCAGGTATGGTTTCAGTTTCTGGCAGACTCGTTTACACGCTTTTCGATTCCGGCGCTACGCACTCGTTTGTCGCAGCCAGTTTCGCAGTTAGTTGGACCAGGATTATACATTGTTAGAGAATCCGTTCATAATCAGAGGTTCGAGTGGTCAGCTGTTTGTAGCTGAGGAGGTGTACACGGGTTGCGGGGTCAGCATCGAGGGACACAGCCTGCCAGCTGACCTGATTATGGTACAGATGGAGGACTTTGGAGTGATTCTGGGGATGGATTGGCTGTCCGCTTACCACACCTTGGTAGACTGCTTGAGAGGAAGATTGTCTTCTCCATTCCGGAGTTGCCTTCCTTCGAGTTTCACGGGCAGCCAGTGGATGGAGGTTTCAGGTGCATTTCGGCACTTCGGGCGGCGAGGCTTTTGAGCCAGGGGTGTGAGGGCTTCTTAGCTTGTGTGGTGGCAGAGCACAGCCCCGTGGCAGACTTCCAGAGCATCCCGGTGGTCAGAGAGTACCCCGACGTGTTTCCTGACGAGTTACCAGGACTACCGCCCGAGCGTGAGATCGAGTTTGAGATCTCACTAGTACCAGGGACCAGCCCCATCTCCACCGCGCCATACAGAATGGCACCACTTGAGCTGCGAGAGCTCAAGTCTCAGTTGCAGGATCTTTTGGAGAAGGGTTTCGTGAGGCCCAGTGCGTCTCCCTGGGGAGCCCCGGTACTGTTTGTGAAGAAGAAGGATGGGACCCTACGCCTTTGTGTGGACTACCGACAGCTGAATAGGGTCACCATCAAGAACAGATATCCGCTGCCGAGGATTGACGATTTGTTTGACCAGTTGTGGGGTGCCACGGTGTTTTCCAAGATCGACTTGAGGTCTGGATACCACCAGTTGAGGATCAGGGAGACCGACGTCTCCAAGACAGCTTTCCGCACCCGGTACGGACACTACGAGTTTTTGGTCATGCCGTTTGGGCTGACCAATGCCCCCGCTGCTTTCATGGACCTGATGAACCGGGTGTTCAGACCGTACTTGGACCAGTTTGTGGTGGTTTTCATAGATGATGTACTCATCTATTCTAGAGATCGGACGCGGCACGGACAGCACTTGCGGATGGTTCTGGACACTCTGAGACAACACAGGCTGTACGCCAAATACAGCAAGTGCGAGTTCTGGTTGAGGGAGGTGACCTTTTTGGGTCATGTGATCTCTGGAGACGGCCTGGCGGTGGATCCCGCCAAGGTCGAGGCAGTGCTCAGGTGGGAGAGACCGCGTTCAGTCACTGAGATTCGCAGTTTCCTGGGATTGGCAGGTTACTACAGACGGTTCATCAGAGGGTTTTCGCAGATTGCACGTCCTATGACACAGTTGACTCGGAAGGATGTGCCTTTGGCTTGGACAGACGCCTGTGAGGCGTGTTTTCTGGAGCTGAAGGAGAGGTTGACCTCGGCTCCCGTGCTCACCATCCCTGACAGTAGTGGCGGGTTCGTTGTGTACACGGACGCTTCCTTGCAGGGGTTAGGAGGGGTGCTCATGCAGAGGGGTCACGTGGTCGCTTACGCTTCGCGGCAACTGAAGCCCCATGAGCATACCTACCCTACCCACGACCTAGAGTTGGTAGCTGTTGTCTTCACGCTGAAGACATGGAGGCACTACTTGTACGGTGAGACCTTCGAGATTTTTTTTACAGATCACAAGAGCCTCAGATATCTTTTTGACCAGAAGGAGCTCAACATGAGACAGAGACGTTGGTTGGAGCTCCTGAAGGACTACGACTGCAGCATCTCCTACCACCCGGGAAAGGCCAATGTGGTGGCTGACGCCTTGAGCCGTAAGGCGCCCGCACGCTTGGCCAGTCTACAGTTACAGAGTTGGAGCCTTTTGGAGGAGGTGGGCAGTTGGCGACCTCTAGAGTTACGAGGGTACTGTGGGGCAGTGACGGTGACACGGCAGACCAGACCAGAGTTGATAGATCGCATCATCACGGGACAGATGGCCGATCCATACTTGCAGTCTTTGCGCGACAGAGTACTGTCAGGGGACCCAGGGGACTTCTCTTTCACAGACCAGGTGTTACGCTTGAGGGGACGGCTGTGCGTCCCCAGAGACGAGGAGCTGTTGAGAGAGCTCCTGACTGAGGCACACGGTTCCAGATTCGCCATACATCCCGGAAACACGAAAATGTACCATGACTTGAGACGCGAGTTCTGGTGGAGAGGGATGAAGCGGGATGTGGGTGAGTTCGTGCAGCAGTGCTTAGTGTGCCAGCAGGTGAAAGCCGAGCATCAGAGGCCTGCAGGGCTGCTTCAGCCGCTTCCAGTGCCAGAGAGGAAGTGGGAGAGCATCACCATGGACTTGGTGGTGGGCTTACCTGTTACCCAGCGAGGACACGACGCAGTCTGGGTAATAGTGGATAGATTGACGAAGACGGCACGATTCTTGCCGATCCGAGTCACTTTGGGACCAGCACAGTTGGCAGAGAGGTATATCCGTGATGTGGTGTGACTACACGGAGTTCCGCGGGAGATCGTATCCGACCGGGATACCCGCTTTACGTCCCAGTTTTGGGCTGAGTTTCAGCAGGCTTTGGGGACGAGGTTGAGGTTTAGCACGGCTTACCACCCCCAGACGGACGGACAGTCGGAACGCACGATACAGACACTTGAGGACCTTTTGCGTGCCTGTGTACTAGACTGGAGGGGCTCTTGGGAGGAGCACCTGCCCCTGGCGGAGTTTGCATACAACAACAGCTATCACTCGAGCATCGGCATGGCTCCCTACGAGGCTCTGTACGGACGGAAGTGCATGGCACCCTTGAGTTGGGTTGAGGTGGGGACCAAGTGGGAGGTTGGCCCCAGGTTGATCCGGCAGAGTCAGGAGGTAGTTGAGCAGATCCATAGACGACTCCGCACTGTCAGGAGCAGACAGAAGAGCTACGCAGATCGCAGACGCAGAGAGGTGCAGTTCGAGGTCGGGGACCACGTCTTTCTTCGTGTTTCACCCATGAAGGGCTTACAGCGGTTTGGGGTGAGAGGGAAGCTCGCGCCGAGGTTTGTGGGGCCCTTCGAGGTCCTGGAGCGGGTTGGACCCGTTGCTTATAGACTTGCCCTTCCCCCGCAGCTTTCTGGTGTGCACGACGTGTTCCACGTGTCCAACCTCAGGAAGTACGTAGCCGATCCCAGCCATGTACTGAGTCACGAGAGCGTCGAGGTGAGCGACGACCTGACCTACCCCGAGCGGCCATTGCAGATCCTAGACCGAGCCGTCCGCAGGTTGAGACGAAAGCAAGTACCCCTGGTAAAGGTTTTGTGGAGGAGCCAGCGGTACGAGGAGGCTACCTGGGAGCCTGAGGCGGCAATGCGGGAGCGGTACCCAGAGCTTTTCGCGGGTACGTCTTTTCGGACCGGCCTCGGTCCTCTTTGAGTTTGTTATGGTATTTGGACATCCTTTTTCCGCACCCTAGTTGGCTCAAGTTTCGGGGATGAAACTTCCTTTGAGTTTGTTATATTGTAACGAGCGCGTGCCCCAGACGTATTTTAAGACGTCTGGGAGGTGGCCCAGACGTCTGTAAAGACGTCTGGGATCACATCCAGACGTCTGACCAGACGTCCGGGATATTTTACAGACGTCTGGCGAACAGTTATGCTCGCACGGGATATTCGTCTGCGCGCCTGTGCGCGCAGACCTGCGATCCTACCTCTTTCTCTGCGGCGGCAGGCGACTGCGACTGCCTTCTCTCTCCTCACTGCGCGGCGTTAAAAGGGGGGGGCGCGCCTCCCCTCCCGTCTCCACCATCTTCCTCCTTCTCCTCCTGCCTGTGCGCGAGAGCGAGCGGACGCGAGGGCGCAGCGGCAGCGGCAGCCGCAGTAGGTGCGGAGGAGCTGCGGCGTGCGAGGGCGGGGCTCTGCCGTGAGGGCGAGCTCGCCGGGAGCGGCTTGGCCGGCCGGCGGAGGGCGCGGGGGGGCGCAGAGCGTCGCGGAGAGGGACCTGCTGCGGGCGGAGCAGCGGACGCGCGAGGTGCGACGCGGGCGGCGTCGCGAGCGGAGGCCGAGCAAGGTTCTGATTCTGGAAAAATTTCCAGAATCAGACGTCTGGATTGATATCCAGACGGCAAGGTCGACGTCTGTGAGATCATACAGACGTCTGAAAGGTGAGTTTCCGCTTTCTTCTTCTTTTTGTCGACTGACCGTACTGAGGGAGGAGGGTTGGCTGTGCGCAGGTCCTCTGATTCGTCATCTTTGCGAATCAGACGTCTGGAATTTGTACCAGACGGCGGGAGTGACCTCCAGACGTCCGGAGTGACCTTCGGACGCCTTGGATCTAGGCAGACGTCCCCACAGACTTCTGGACGTCCGGGGAACCAAGCCGAACAGGTAATTCTCTGATCCACCGTTTAAGACGTCTGGAAGGAGTTCCAGACGTCTGATTTTGCACAGTATTGTCTTTCTCGACCCGTTTAGGGCCCGTTTGGGCTCCGTTTTCCGCGATTCGAGTTGCGTTCGTTTCAGAATTTATTTCTCTACCCGCCTACAGTAGCTATACACTGTTTTGAGACACTCCTTGTGTTTGATCCTTGTGATAGGACCTCGTTCGGTTGCAGTCTTGAGAGTCGCGGAGGCGCGCGGGATTCTCGATCACGCCCCCATTACTCCCGTTGTACCTGGTAGAGTGGCTTTAAGTATTAATAAAATCTGTTAAAGTATGGAACCATAACTAGAACCTAGGGCATTGCATGAATCCTAGGAATGAGAAATATATGGAATGATAGCTTCTAGGTGTTGCATGAATCCTAGGGCCGGAAAACTAGATTGTATGATAGATCCTAGGATATGGCATGAATCCTAGGATGGAAAAACTAGTGGAATGTATATTACTGCAGTCTTGGAAAAATGGAAAGGAATATATATAAAGCTGCCTGTAAATTTAATTAACAGCTGCCTGTTATGCATAAAGAATCATGTTTGAGATCATGGAATGTGAGAACGTGAATCTGGAAAGTGAAACATATGATGTTCTGAGATAAAGAGCTGGAACCCTACGGGGAATTAGGAGTGGAACTCCTGGAAAGAAAAGGAATGGAACTGAGATGTAGTTTGTACTGTCTCTTTGGTACGCAGTACCAAGGGAAGTACCTGTACCTGTTTTAGTGCAGAGTGGGGCCAGCCGCCCCAGGGACCCGGGGTTAGGCTTGGCCGCTCTGTACCGACTTGTTGGCCCTCGTGTACGTAGTACCGAGGAGAGCTAGTAGTGTTAGGAGAGTACTAGCTACCCCACGGGCCCCGGGATTCTGCTAGCCTCCTTCACCGACTTGTTAGGCCCACTAGGGCAAACCAGGGTAGTCAGACGAGGGTGCGCGGACTGTGGAGGGGCAAGGCCCCGGTTTGGTTACTGTGGAGGGGTTGGACCCCTGTTACTGAGAGGGCTCTGCCCTGGTTCCGTGCTGTGCTTTGGGCGCACCCGTTAACGGAAACGACTGACCGCGTGCCAGTGCGGGCTAGCTACCTGTGCGTTTATCGCGCGTGCCGTAGTCACCGTTACGTCTGTCAGTGACCTTGGGGTGGTTGACTGAGGGTAGGATCACCACGGGGGACTCTCCCGGCTAGGAGAGCACCACGTGCTACTTCTACTTTTGGAAAAGACTGCAATCAAGATCGTCCCACGAGGACATCCGAGATCAAGTAAAGGATCTGAGAAGTAAATGAAATAGTGAGAAAAATTGAAAGATGTAAATAAAGGAAGTAATAGAACATAACAGCTACTGTACACTCTACTGTTGCCTTTAGTTAGTTTGCCACTCTACTCAGCGTTTTGCTGACGTGTTACACTCGTTACCTTTTTCAGGACCAGGTGTTGAGCAGCCAGGGTCGGCGGCTGCAGAGGACGCTGGGCCGAGTAGGGTCCAGTAGAGTTACCCCAGCTTTGTACCCCTTTTTGTTTCTGTTCTAGTGAGTAGTTTCTGTTTCCGCTGTACCTTCTTTACCTGCAGTTTTTGTTATATGATAAATGTTGTTTTACTGTTGTGGTGGTGCCTACTGTAGTAGTTTCTTTCCTTACTGCTGTACTTTCTTACTGTTAGTTATATTCATGCTGAATGTGGTTTATTTTACTGTCTTTTGGTTACTTCCTCGTTGGACGACTGGGTCTTGGGATTAGTCGAGTTGGTCCGGTTCTCGTGTCTCGTAGGGACTCGGGAATCGGGTCGTTACAACTTTGAAATTATTTTTCTAAATATTAACATTGTATATGATGCATGTTGTGACGTGTTCAGGAAATTCACCATGATTGAAGGCATGAAGATGTCACTTTCAAACAAGTAATATCCAATCTGCATCCAAGGTCTCATAGCAAATCATTATTTATGGAAGGACAGGTAACTTAAATTATATTGGGTTGAAACTTTTAATAGAAAAATGCTCTATTTCATTCTATTAAGCAAGAAATTGAAATGTTACTTTTGTCTTTGTAGGACATGTTTCTATTGGCTTATGATGATCTTGACATTAAAGTTGCACTTGGATGGATACAGAGTACAAATCTAGAGGAAAGAGTTGGAGATTCAATTCTAGGTTCTAAATTTATAGGAGTTTATGTTGAAGTGGCAATAGACGAAGGTGAAGATTTAGTTAGCCCATATGGACAATTTGAGAAAATAGGTGTGATTGGAAGAGTTATTGCTTGGCCAAAAAAGCAAATAGTTATAAGGTAATTTGATACTCATATCTTTAAAGTTATTTCAAAGTTCTAAAACATTTTATGCTCATTAAAATTCGTACTAATATCATCACATATGACTTATTTATCTTTATAATTTTTTAGGGAGTAGAGAAAATCTCACATCGATAATGCTGAAGTTTCACTACAAAGAATGATGTCATGGATAAAAGGACAAGTATATTCCTGCATAAGCATTAATAGATAGGAGATGTTAATTTTATTAAAGTTTTAGCATGTCAAAAGTTATGAGTTATTATTATAGTGTGACTTTCATTTTACTTTAACCTTTTTATGCTTTGTTGGAATAACGATTTGTTAACAGACATTATGTTTCAGTAATTTCATTTAATTATAAATGTTCTTTTCATTGACTATTCTTAGTGGGAAAGTGATGTACGCTTAATATTTAAAGTAGCTTGACATTGTAACATGATAAAGTGATAAAAAAAATGGTGTGCCTCATCAAACAAATATATAAGCATCACAAAATAGTTATAGCGACAAAATTTGTGAGATATACTTATATAAATATCATCGTGGTGGAGCAATATATTAGAATCGTCTCGTATATTACATTGACAATGATAATAATTGTAACTAAAAGTAAATAGTGATGAAAATTATGACATTTATAATTGTCATTATATAGTGATGTAGTAGCAAGTTATCAACATTTAAATTTATCACTATAGGCAATATATGGTGATATTTTGGCAATGTATTCTTTTTCTAACTATAGGTAGACTTTAAGGATAAAAATTGACAATTGTATTTGACTCTATAAGTTTCAATAGTCATGATTTAGTAATAACTATATTTGACACTAAATTATTATGTGGCAATATTTTGGCGACGTATTATTTTTGTAGTTATAAGTAGACTTTAGGGATAAAAATTGTGATGATTGTATTTGACTTTATAGGCTTCTTAAGTGATGATTTAGTGATAACTATATTTGGCACTAAATTATTATATAGTGATATTTTGGCAACATATTTTTTTGTAGCTATAGTTAAACCTTAGGGACAAAAATTGTGGCGATTGTATTTGACACTATAGGCTTTTACAGTGATGAATAGTGACAATTATATTTGAGACTAAAACTTTTAATATAGTGATGATAAAATTTGTTGCAAACTTTTAGCGACAACATTCTTAGTGATAGTGTAGTGACAAATTTTTTTATTATCACTAAGGTATTTTAGTGACAAAATAATTACTTTTAGCAACAATTGTTTTTTGTCACTAAAGGCTATTTTTGTTGTAGCATGGAACAAGACTTGGCCAATCAAAGGAAGAAGATAGAGGTCTTTGAAGCTGAAAAGAGAATGAAGTAAATAAGATATAGAACACGAAGCACTTGAGGCCCTCTAAGGGTTAGTTCAAAGGAAAGCATGGAAAAATACCATGAGATGCATGCTAGAACTGTGGGAAGTTTGGCCACTGTAAGGCCAACTGCCATAGTAGGAAAAAGGCAAATGTTTCCAAAGGCCAAGAATGAAAAGGTTCGACCAAGCTAGAATACATCACAATGGTGCAATGCAACTCTACCATGACTAATTGTGAAGGGTGGTGGATGGACTCTTATGACTCAAAATTCAAATCCAAGCTTGAATTTAGATTAAGCGTGTGGAGAAGAACCCGTTGACACTTGGCTGCTGCAAATCAGGTTTGCATAGCCAAAAAAGGAAGAATTTTGGGTTTTGGTCAATTTTGCACTGATGGTTTCATTTTTCATACCAATAAATTCTTCCCATTGAAAGCATTCCAATGTGTTCAATTTTATGAAAATCAGAGGCTATTTGTTGTAGGAATAAGAAGAGTGCATAAATACAAGGATGAATTAGTTAAGTAATCTTTCCTTATTTTTCTTCCCTAACCTTGTTTCTCTCCTCTCGTCATATATATAGCCTGTTGGCCCACTAAAACCTAAATCTAAACCCAACCTTTGCAGGTGCCACCATAAGGTTTCATGTGAAGAGAAATAGAGTAAGGACAGAGAGAAGAAAGAAGAGAGAGCCTCTGCTCCTCTCTTCCTTCTTCCTCATAACCTTTCCCCTCCTTCCAAGCGACAAGGACACATTGGTAGCGTTAATTGAGGAGGGTTCGACAATAGCAAGACATCAGAGAATCCCGATTGATTTTGTCGGTATGGGTTCCCACCCATTCTTCTTTTTTCCCAGTAAATGTGCATACAGACGAGAAGAAGTGAGGGAGGGAAGAGGGTGGTAGATCGAGAGAGGGGGAGAGGAAAGGGGAAGTGAGGGGGGCAGCGATGAGGGCCAGCGACCGACCTTGCACCAGCATGCATGGTGGGTAATGGTCTCTAGAGGAAGGGAGAATGCTGGCAAGGCCACCGTGGCCACGCAATGCTAGTCAACAAGGGAGAGTGGATGACCACCATGGCCCTACATACATTACAAGGGTTGGTGAATGTAACGACCCGGTTCCCGAGTCCCTACGAGACACGAGAACCGGACGGAGTCAACTAATCCCAAGACCTAGTCGTCCAATGAGGAATTAACCAAAAGAGCAGTAAAATAAACCACATTGAGCATGAATATAACTAACAGTAAGAAAGTACAGCAGTAAGGAAAGAAACTACCACAGTATGTACCACCACAACAGTAGAGCAACATTCATAATGTAATTTGAATTGCAGGTAAAGAAAGTACAGTGGAAACAAGAACTACTCACTACAACGTAACAAAAAGAGGTACAAGAGACAGTGGTAACTCTACTGGACCCTACTCGGCCCAGCGTCCTCTGCAGCCGCTGACCCTGGCTGCTCAACACTTGGTCCTGAAAAAGGTAACGAGTGTAACATGTCAGCAAAACGCTGAGTAGAGTGGCAACTAAAACTAAAGACAACAGTAGAGTGTACAGTAGCTGTTATGTTCGATTACTTTCTTTATTCACATCTTTCAATTGTCTCACTCTTTCATTTATTACTCAGATCTTTTTGTTGATCTCGAATGTTCCTCGTGGGAACGATATTGATTGCAGTCTTTTCCAAAAAGTAGAAGTAGCACGTGGTGCTCTCCTGGCCGAGAGAGTCCCCCGTGGTGATCCTACCCTCAGTCAACCACCCTAAGGTCACTGACAGACGTAACGGTGACTACGGCACGCGCGATAAACACACAGGTAGCTAACCCGTACTGGCATGCGGTCAGTCATTTCCGTTAATGGGTGCGCCCAAAGCACAGCACGGAACCAGTCCAGGGCAGAGCCCTCTCAGTAACAGGGGTCCAACCCCTCCACAGTAACCAAACCAGGGCCTTGCCCCTCCACAGTCCGCGCACCCTCGCCTGACTACCCTGGTTTGCCCCAGTGGGCCTAAACAAGTCGGTGTAGGAGGCTAGCAGAACCCCGGGGCCCGTGGGGTAGCTATCACCTCCCTACACTAGTAGCTCTCCTCGGTACTACGTACGCGAGGGCCAGCAAGTCGGTACAGAGTGGCCAGTCTTAACCCTAGGTCCCTGGGGCGGCTGGCTCTGCTCTGCACCAAACAGGGGGACAGTCGCTCTCCTTGGTACTCCGTACTCAAGGGCCAGCTCACTTCCCCAATACTATTCCATTCACTTTCCTGGAGTTCTACTCCTACTTCCCCGTAGGGTTCCATCCTTTTTACTCAAACATCCAGGTTTCACTTTCCAGTTTCACATTCTTACAATCCATGTTCTCAACCACGTTATTTATTCACAACAGGCAGCTATTAATTCAAATTACAGGCAGCTTTATATCTCTTTCCATTTTCCAAGACTGCAGTATTATACATTCCACTAGCTTTCCCACCCTAGCATTCATGCCATATCCTAGGATCTATCATACAATCTAGTTTTCCAGCCCTAGGATTCATGCAACACCTAGGAGCTATCATTCCATGTATTTCTCATTCCTAGGATTCATGCAACATCCTAGGTTCTATTTATGGTTCCATAATTTCATAGATTTTATTAATAACTTAAAGCCACTCTACCAGGTACAACGGGAGTAATGGGGGCGTGGTCAGGAATCCCGCGTGCCTCCGCGACCCCCGAGACTGCAACGGAACGGGGTCCTATCACAACGATCAAACACAAGGAGTATCTCAAAACAGTGTATAGCTACTGTAGATGGGTAGAGGAATTAATTCCGAAAAGAACGCAACTCGAATCGCGGAAAACAGAACCCGAACGGGCCCTAAACGGGTCGAAAACGACGACACTGTGCAAAATCAGACGTCTGGAACTTCTTCCAGACGTCTTAAAAAGTGGATCAGAGAATTACCTTGTTCTGCGTGGTTTCTCAGATGTCCAGAAGTCTGCAGGGACGTCTGACCTAGCTCCCAGACGTCCGATGGTCACCCCGGACGTCTGGAGGTCGCTCCCGCCATCTGGTACTACAGCCAGACGTCTGATTCGCGTTGGATGGCAAATCACCGAGCCTGCGAAACCCATCTCTCTCCCTAAGTACGGTCAGTCGACAGGAAGGAAGAGGAAGACGGAAAACTCACCTTTCAGACGTCTGGACAGTCTTCCAGACGTTGACCTCACCGTCTGGCTATCAGCATGGACGTCTGATTCTGGAAATTTTTCCAGAACCAGGGTGCGACTCGCCCTCCGCTCGCGACGTCGCCCGCGTCGGACCTCGTGCGCCTGCTGCTCGAGCCGCAGCAGGCCTCCCGCGCAATTCCGCGCCCGCTGCGCTCCCCGCCGGCTGGCCCTGGCAGCCCCGGCGAGCTCACCCTCACGGCTGAGCGCTGCTCTCGCACGCAGCACCCCCTCCGCGCTCACTGCGGCCGTCGCCGCCGCAGCAACCCCGCGCCCGCTCTCGCGTTCGCTCACTGGAAGAAGAAGAGGAAAGGGGTGGAGGCGATAGAAACGAGGGGAGGCGTGGTCTTTTTAAGGTCGCGCGAGGAGGAGAGAGAGGGAGCACGGCAGCGGCATCTGCAGCCACAGAGAGAAGAATAAGCGAATATGCGGTCTGCGTGCTCAGGCACGCAAACGACCCGCGCGTGTCGAAAATAACTGATTTCCAGACGTCTGGAAACGATCCCAGACGTCTGGTCAGACGTCTGGATGTGATCCCAGACGTCTGGTTCGATGTCTGGGCCACCTCCCAGACGTCTTAAAAGATGTCTGGGGCACGCGTTCGTAACAGTGAATGAATGGTACAACCATAGAGAAGAATGAAGGTGTGAGAAAAAGAAGAGTAGGTATTGAGTATTGAAAAACTATGAAATTAAAATTTATAGTTTTGCTGTTTACGTTTAGGTTTCTGACAGTGTCCTTTTTGATTATTTGGTTCAGGGAGTGTTTACAGTTCGATTTCGACGAGCCACCTAGACATTGGAATCACGTCAAGGCATACTCTAACATGGTTAGATTTCTTCTCTCATCATAAGCGGTAAATTTTGATTTTACCCTTGAGATTTATATTATTTATGCTTTGACTTGTTCTCATCTTAATTTAGAGACAAACACCTAAAGAGTGTGTAGAGTCTGAGGAATCTCCAATGCATTTATAGTTGTCATTGTGACCCCTTGGTGATTGATTGCACAGTAATCATGCAACCTAAATCATCTAAATTAAGCTATATTCTAGCATAACTTAAGAATAATGCATTCATAGGCATCGTAATTTACACAATAGCTGGTTTATTAGCCATATAGATAATATTATCATTTTATGACCTAAAAGAGAGATGATTTTAATCGCAGATGATTCAAAGTTGTTGATGTTAGATCAGACTTGACAAATCTGATCAGAACGACAATGGGAGTCCAACGGTTCTGAAATTGCCCAGATCAGACAACTACGACACCTTGTGCATTCTATAAAAGAATGGAGATCATAAAGCCAAAGGACAAGGATCTGAGACTTAGATGAACAAGCTAACCGTATGAATGAATCCGGATCGACAATCGTAGTCCAACAACGTAAAAATCAACTCGATCGAAGGTCTATATCACTAGATACAAGGAAAAGATGAACGGCCATGATGGTGCCATGTGGTGCCATCACAGCCGCTCCCTCACCACCGCCCCATCTAGGAAGGCCGCACTACACGTTGTGGGCTGTTGAATCTTCATCCAACGACCACAAGAGTGCCATGTCGTCTGCCCAGATCGGATAAGCATAAATAGAAACAAACATATATATATAACAGAAGGTTTGCACACCGCGTTGGCTCACGTGCATGCGTGGAATCGCGTGACGCAGGTTCGAGCCGTATGCTACGTGAAATTGAAGCAGCATTGGCTGTGCAGGTGCACGCGGGATCAATTGCACAATCGTAAGGTGAGGCGCACCCACGTGGCATGATGAGAGCATGTCGCGAGTCGACGTGTGATCTGATGCGCTTACTTCGACGTTAAGGCAGTGGCGCTTGTTACGATCGGACGGCTAACATTGAGGCAGGATTTGAAGGTGAGTGGTGGGCGAAGAACATAAGCGCACGCGTGACTAGGAATCAAAGCAGCACGATTGAAGATCGATTACGCAGCGGTTGCCACGTGTCGCCACCAGAGCGAATCCGAGCATTTTAGGTGCAAATGAAGGTATTTTGAGGCCAAATCAGAGCTATTGATCTCCCGATCAATGGATCTGATCAAATAAGAGTTGTTACACAAGAATAAGTCCTCAAATACCCTTTCCATCAACTCCAGATCTCTTCTACCGTCTTCTCTGCAATTCTCTGTCTCCTCTGCAACTCCATCCCGGTGCTCTGGATCTGAGGTGCTGCCGCATGTCGCACAAGCATTCCACAAGTGGCGTCATTTCTCAGCCACTTTCTTCTCTCTCTTTCTCTCTTTGTCTCTATCTATTTCTACTTTTTGGATAGTAATTTCTATTGTAAAAAACTCTTTATCAATGTAATTAAATTTCATCTTATGGATATTTGATGCTTCTTTATACATATATACATTTATAAATACAGTTAAAACTAGTTTATTGAAAAGCTTCTCTTAAAAATCGAGATTACCTCCTTGCGAACGACCCAGTACTCATCAAAGTTTTATAAATTTGTTTGTCAATGCATTTTCACTCTATACTAATAATCTTTTAAAATGCGAATTATGCGCCAAACAAGTTGGCGCCGTTGCTGGGGAGGCAATGGAAATTTTTGAAGCTTTCTTTGGTGCGGATTTGAGATTTCTAACTTGCTATTTTCATCGGCTTAGTGTGTGCAGGAAAGCAAAGAAATCAAAACGAAACACGACAATGGGAATTGCGGGTTTGAACCTTAGGTAAGTTCCTGTAATTTAGATTAGTTAGATTTAGGATTTTCTTGAACCTTAGGATTAGTTATAATTTGTTTGCTTATTAAAAAAAAATTCTTGATTTTGGGCTGAAATAAAACTTTATCTTGAAAATTCAATTCTTGAAGATCCTTATGTCCAAAAATTCTCAAATTTTTACTGGACATAGATTTTAAAGTCATGAACAACAAAGCCAAATTTTAAGCAAATCAAAGTTATATAAAAACTTTAAAAATTCGTACACTAATCTATTATCAATACGGTTATTGTTCCTAAGTTTTTAGAGTTTAAAATATCATAGGAATTTTTATACAACTCTGATTGACTTGAAATTTGAGGCACTGAATTTATGAGATAATCAAGAATTTAGGAAAAATATGAAAAAATTATTTATTGCACGTTTGATTACATGGATTATCCAATCACCAATTGAGGGTCAAATGAAATAAGAAAACCCTCAGTACACATTAAATCAGAAAAAAATAGAAGACATGCAATAAAATTCCTGAAAAAAAATTTTGTGAGTGCCTAGTTAGTGGTGCTATAAGGACCAATTGATTTCATTGCTTGGGTCACACCACTCATCATTTTGGACCTAAAAGATTCATTTATAACTATCTATGCTTAGGGTTTCATGCTACGGATAGAGTACACCTGCATTTCCATATTGAAAGGAAATTTATCAAACAAATTGAGATTTACAAAACTCTTTGTGTGTTTCATCAGAACCTTGATTGAAATTATTTAATCAAGTGAACCCTAAAATTTATTAACACAAGCATTTGAATCTTAAAAGACACTTCGTCATAAGAAATTGCTTGTGAACCCTACTTGCCTGAGCACTTCACACATTTCAAAATCAATTTTATGGGAAAACACATCCCTAACGCCCATCATATTCGAAAAGCACATCAAACTCAAACCTAAAATTGAGTAGATGTGCCATAGGCAGGACTAATAGACTTGGGGACTTGAAACTAGATTGCGCTAAGGTCAAGGCCTTATCTACTTGGACTCACTGGTGACAAGAAAGATCAGTGCGGTAACCGCGTTAACCTTTAGTGGTGTCCCGCCATGCAAGGTGTCCTAAGGGTTCCCACCCTTTTGGCTTGCCAAGTAATTCAAGGGTTGATCTAACCTAGTCGTGTTTTGGGGAGCCAAGATCAGGTCTATTTAGAGTTGACACTATAATGATCAGTTTGATTGCTTGTATTAAAAAGGTAGGATATTATCTCATCTATATTCTCTTTCTCATCTATTAAATTTCCTTTGATACATGGATGCTAAAAGGTCTCTGAACCCTGATTTGGTACCACCTTTAGAGAGTAAACTAAGGAGAAGACTTAATTTTTCTGAATACATTCCAATCACTAATTGCCATGAGGAAGAACTAATTGAGGAGGAAACCATTGACCCATACTCTTGCCTTACACTATTCTCCCTATCCCAACCCTTCCCTTACTTCAACTTCTTCAGGATGGGAGAACTCTCCTCAACACCCGGGACTTCATTCCCTTGCCTACACCTCATATTCCCTGGGTATAGCTAGGCCTACCTCGACTCCCACACGAATCGTTGGATATCAAGGATCTCTACAACCTTAGAAGACACTCCATGTAGGACCAGCACCTGATTGGCATGACCAACTATCTTGATCGGTTTATCCAGACTCATCTCTCCCCAGATCAGGGATATACCTCAGAATCCCAACACCTAGAATATCAATCCTATCGTCGAAATCACTTTGCAAATTATTCCAATTCTACCCAAACAACTTTACCTTCTCATTAGGATAACCCTACAACACCAAACCAAGGATATGATTCTTACCCTAGGTATTCAGATGATAGATATTCTAATTCGACTAAGGAAAGAAATCCTGGAATTTATTATCCTTGTTCTGATCAAATCCTTGACCATGGAGGCAATCATGAGATCACCCAATTACTCCAAGTAGTCCAGGGTATGAGAGAAGCTAATAAAAGAAATATAGATAATCTGACCAAATAGCTCAATAGAATCTGGAAAGCACAAGGCGATAAAATTGGTTTGAGTATGAAACAAGTTGGTGGTAAGCCACTCAAGGTTGAGGATCCAACCTTAAGTATGACATCTTATCAAATCCCAACCTCCACATACACTGAGCCAACCCACCAGCCTCGTGATTATGTAGAATAGATCCTTTTTGATATCGCAAAAACTAACTTTGAGGAGGAAGGTCAATTAAGGAATTATATTTTGATTTAGGCCCTGAATTGCAACCGTTCTATTTTGAGGAGCCAATCCATGGTGGGCTAGAGTATGAGTCTTTTATATTTAAAGACACACAATTGGATTACATGGATGATTTGGGAGAATCAGAGCAAGATCAAGAAGAAAGAAAGATTGGGAACAGTGACACTCCCAGCCAAGCACAGCTAGATGGCTCTGATGAAATCTTGTCTGAGGATTACCATGATCAAATATGTTTAAATGATTCGATATATGGATTTGGCGATACTGATCATTCCCATATAGAAGCCAAATCTGCTTTCACTTCTGTTTCAGCTAATCTGCACCTTTCTCTCCCCATCCACCAGAGTCTTGAGCAAAACCCTAACTCTTGTCCTCAACATCTTGACATTGAACAAGACAAACAATCCCTTATGAAAAAGATGTTCAAGAAATTGCAAAATTACTTGGATGACCTATGAGGATCTATCTGAAGAAGCAAAGAATTTAGCTAAATCATGGAATCCTGAGGAGTTTGATTTGAGTGATGAGGAGTAGAAAAATAATCCCTTAGAAGATGTAATTGAAAAGAAAGACAATTGGGTTCAAATTCAGAAGTCCACAGAACTAAAAGAATTCGAGATCTTGACTACTGTATATTCTGATCTTACTCCCCCTTGGGCTGTAATTTTAAGGAATAATGAGAAATGAAATGGAAACCTTTAGGAAGGGGAGAATGTCGATCCCGACGGTCGGCGGTTTAGGTGCGACGGCTGGTGGTAATAGGGAGGGTGTGGCGTGGCATACTTGGAGGTCGAAAGGATGCAGGAGGATGGAACGGGGGAACTCTGACACATACGGCCAAAGGGGGATGGAGGAAAGGTGGTTTGAGAGAAGAGGAACAAAGCTGACTGGCAGAACTGTTTGCTTCCGGTGCCGACGATGGGGACACTTTGTGGCCACCTGTAGATCCCATGTGGTGTGTCTGGGGTGTGGGGGATTTGGCCACAAAAGGGATTCGTGTAGGGGTTTGGGGGGGTAGATGAGTTATCGCCGTTTCCTGCGCTCTGGAAATTTGAATTTTAGGGCTGGGCAGATGCCGCCTCCGCCCCCACCTATGTGCAACTCGGGAGGGATTATGGCAGATGTTGAGGTTCCTTTGACGGCGAGCATCAAGGCTACAGAGATGGCCTTGCGTGAAGCTCTGGTTGGGGAGATTATGACTAGAAGACCGACAGCGGAGAACGTTCATGCCCTGGTAACCTCTCTATCTCTCTCGACTGATTCCTAGCAGATCTCTTTTCTGTCATGTACACGTTTGTGCTCTTTGGTTTAGGTGTGGGGGATGTTGAGAAATTGCGATTCCATACATCATGTAACGAAGGCATCACGATGACCTGGAGGATGGTTTCTCCTTTTGATGGAGCCCTATCGGAGAGACCACCACAGAGAGTGGAATTAGGTCTGGAAATCTTGAGATTGAGGGACTCCCTCTGCATCTGAGGTCGAAGGAGGTTGTGTCGTCAATGATCTCAGGCTTTGCATCTGTGGCTGAAGACGTGATCGTCGAACTGCTTGAGGGGAATGGGCATCTACTAAGTGTGAGGGTCGTTGTCTTCATCGCTGGCTCTATACCTGATCGTATGATTTTGAGATGTGGTGGAAGCTCCTGGATGTTGAGACTAAAGTTCCTGATGGGGGATGATGTAGCAAAGCAGCTTAAGTCATCTGAACCTACAGCTGATGAGGAAGCGACTGCTCAGGAGTTGCACATGGTGCATGGCGATAAGTCCTTGGCTGCCGAGACATCTAAGGACTTGTGTGATGGGGAGACGGGGATGCTTAAGAATAAAGAAATGGAGTAATTGGGCGACGGATAGTTGGCAGGACCATCGACCACGATGGTAGGGGATGTGTTGTCATGTGGTAGGGAGAATCAGGAGTAGGGGAACCTTGATACGCAACCTAAATCTCTGAAGGGCAAATAGCTCTTGCAGGGGAAGGAAGATCCTGAATGTGAAGGGAGATCATGCACAAAAATCAATAAGTGGAGATCAGCATACAACCTTCGACAAAGAAAATCAAAGGTTATTTCTCTGATTGATGAAGATGAAGTTGCCAAAGTTATGCAAGCGTGTAGTTGCCAGACCCTCAGGAGAGAGGGTTCCAATGAGGAGTGATGAGAATCCTCACTTGGAACGTGCGTGGGTTGCGTGACAGATGCCGGAGGGCATCTCTGATGCGGTACTTGAGAGAATGGGGAATTGATTGTGCACTCATTCAAGAGACACACATTGAGAGTAATTCTGATAGACTTTGGTCTGACTTGTTAGCTGCAGGGATGAATGAATGTGTACAGATTGATGCGCATGGGAGGTCGGGGGGCATTGCTATCTGGTGGAGGAAGAGGTGGGCTCAATGTTTGGAAGTTCACAAAGCCAGACATATGCTAACATGCAAGTTTCAGATTCAACAGGGGCAGGAGTGTATCTGGATTACTGGGATCTATGGACCTTGTACTGCTTCTGCCAGGCAAGTGTTGTGGGAGGAATGGTCCACTGTAGCTGATTTGGTGCAGGGGGAAATGTGGCTGACGGGAGGAGATTTTAATTGTGGGTTAACGGGGGCTGATAGGTCTAGTGGCAGCATAGATAGCTTGGCTATTGGATTTCAGATGACGATTCAGTCTCTACAGTTGAGTGAATATCCATCCTCTGGTGTGGAATTTACTTGGCGTAATGGAAACGGGCTGGCTTCCAGGCTTGATAGATTTTTTGGGAATGTGGGCATCCTTGTCAGATTCCAATTGTCGACCGTGAATGGGTTGAGCCGACCTTTCTCTGATCATACCCCCTAGTATGGGACAGTGGGGAAGAAACTCTGGCTGGCACCTATTTCAAACTGAAAAGGTCATGGCTGACTGAATCGGGTTTCTATCAGATGATCTATTCTTGGTGGAGAGCTAAAAAGGTACAAGGGTCTGCTACTATCAGATTATCAACTAAGTTGGCTGGATTGCGTGCGATCTTAAAACAATATGGATCTGCTGTTACCTTGGTGAGGGAACAAAGGAGAAGGGAAGCTCTGAGTAGAATCCAGAAGCTGGACTCCAAGGAAGCTGCTGGCCCTCTATCTGAAGATGAGCAGGCTGACAGGAGAATGTGTCAAGGTGTGGTACTAGATGAAGACCTTAAACAGGAAATCGATTGGAGGGAAAGATCCTGGCAGTTATGGCTTAAGGAGGGGGATGCCAATACGAAATTCTTCCACCATGCAGCTAGCTCTCAGAGCCTTTTAGCTTCATTTCCTCTATTCTTTATGATGGACATAGGGTCTCCTCTAATTAGGAGATTAAATCTGAAGCCATCAAGTATTTCACGGTAGCTTCTCGGGCAACTAAGAGAGGGAAATGGAGAATGGCAGGAGACATTGGTCCCAAGGTGACAAGCGAACAAGCCGAACAACTGATTGCACTAATTACCAAACAAGAAACCTTACAAGCAATCAAAGAATTAATTGCAGAAGGCTCCCTGGGCCCTGATGGAATACAAGTTTTCTTTTACAAAGAGATGTGGAGTGTGGTGTGTAAGGAGGTGATGGATGTTGTCAGAGAATTTGAGGTGGGTAATGCTGGTTTCGAGATGATTAACAAGTCATATCTTTTCCTCTTGCCAAAATCAATGGGAGCAGAACAATTTTCAGATTTCAAGCCGATTGCCCTTTCAGACTCCATCTATCTTATCATCAGCAAGGTCTTGGCTAACAGGCTAAGAATTGATCTACAAGACCCGATTCACCCAGTACAGGCTGCTTTCTTGCCCAACAGATCACTTCAGGAATCATTTATTTTGGCTCAGGAAATGTTTAATGGTTGGCATCGGAGGAAATGCAAGGCCTTCCTGTGGAAAGTAGATTTCCAGAAAGTCTATGACTCGATTTCCTGGCCGTATCTTTGGGAGGTGTTTAGAAGAAGAGGCTTCCCCCCCCTTTGGATTCAATGGATGAAACGCTGTATCACCACTACTTCATTTTCTCCTTCAATCAATGGGAAGCCATGTGGAGCCTGGATCTAGCCGCAGCGTGGGATTAGACAAGGGTGTCCCCAAGCCCCATTGGTCTTTAACCTTGTGGTAGATGGACTTGCAAGGTACGCTTGCAAATTGGCAGAGGTGGGTATAACTAAAGGGTACTCGCTATCAAACAGAAGACATTTGGCCCCCATTTTACAATATGCAGATGACACTGTGTTCTTCGTGGAAGGGTCCAAGTCTGAGATGCATGCTTTGGGATTAATGGTGAAGATATTCGATGATATTCAGGTTTATGTTTGAACAAAGACAAGTCTGTTTTGATCTGTTTTGGTATGAGTGAATAGGAACAGATGGAATTGGAGGGTATACTGGGCTCACCCCGTACTAAATTGCCTCTGAGATACCTTGGATTACCTTTAAGGGCTACAAAACTGAAAAAATCAGATTGGAATGTCCTGTTTGAGAAGGTGGCTGGAAAGCTAAAAGGGTGGAGTAGTAAATTCCTATCTAATGGTGGGAGACTGATTTTACTCAACTCGGTTATTACTGCCATACCAGTCTTTTTCTTTAGCATATTTGAGGCCCCTAAATGCATCTGGAAGAGATTGGATCTTATGAGGAAGAGATTCTTCTGGAAAGGAGCAGGACACGAGGGCAGGTTCATGCAGCCCATCAGATTGAACACTATCTGCAGACCAAAGGAGGCTGGGGGGTTGGGAATTAAAGCATTAAAAGAGTTCAATGAGGCCCTACTGCTGAAATGGGCCATCAGAATTTTGAATTGCAGGGAGGGGTTGATGGATGATCTGATTAGGGAAAGCTATGGGGGATCCAATAGCTATCTGCAAAGGCTTCAGCCGAAGAGGCCTTCTCCCTTTTGGCGATCAGTGATCTCTGCAATCACCTGCTACTGGCATCTGCTACAGCCTAAGCTTTGTGATGGCAGATGTTTTAGCTTATGGAATGAGAGGTGGTTTGAATTGGGCCTGCTGAAAGAGACCTTCCCGAGGGTGTATGATGCTACTACTGGTAAAGATGCCACAGTTTGCAGTCTGTGGTCCCAAGCTGAAGGTTGCTGGCAGCTGGAAGGGCTACAACAATGCAGGCCGGGCACTCAACTTTGGGAGGAGAGGCAGAAACTGATGGAGAGTCTGCAGCAGCTGTATCTTATGACAGATGTGAAGGACACATACTGCTGGAAAGGTTTTTTATCAGTGAAGAAGGCATATGAAAAAATTATTAGGTCTGATAATGAGGTGGAATGGGATCTTATCGACAGAAAGATTTGGCTTTTGAGAATTCCTCTAAAGGTCCAAATTTTCTTGTGACTTTGCTGACGGGAAGGGTTGATCACTGGCAATCTTAGGCACAGAAGGATGGGGATTAATATGAATGCCTGCCACCTATGTGGATTACACTCTGATAGTGCAACACACATATTCTCCTGTTGCTTGATCATGGATAAAATTTGGAGGTTGGTGTGCTTAGAACCCCTCCCTCCCTGGGATGCTATGTGTCAGAGCTTCATCAACCCTGTTCGACCATTGGGGGCTATGGCTGCCGTTCTGTGGTGTGTGTGGAGGGCACGGAATGATAAGTTGTTTCAGGGGAGACCGGTGAGATGTGAGAATGTTGTAAAGGAATGTTGGTCTCTCATACATAGTTGCGAAACTTTTTTGTAATACTCTTTTGATATGCAATACAATACCCTCCGGATTGCTATCGGTTTATGATAGCAATCCCCACTGATTCAAAAAAAAAAAAAAATTAAAGAATAATGAATTTCTGTCCATTACATTTGAAGACTTGCATCATGCTTTGAGCAACTCAAATAAGATTTTTGATCACACCAGGGATAAGATTGAGGATTCTGATAAGTCCAGAACTAGTGAGATGGATGACTGGATCTTATTTGACTTACCTACTTGCCATCCATCCATACCTAACTTGACTTGCGATGTGGTTCCCTATACCATTTCAGACAACACCACTCGGGTTCCTCCTTTCATTTCCCATCACTTTCAGGACCCGTGCGATTTATTCCCCATGGACCACACAGTATCCACCACATCTGCCTTCCTCATGCATCACATCTTAAGGTTGCCACTATCTACTTTCCACTCTGGTACCCGCACTAATGTTTCTTTCTTTTGTAGCATCTGCCTGCAATTGGTTTCAAGCTCGTTCTGTTTATTTTTCAAACCTTTTGGGCTTGGTATTCACCATCAGTTGATTCGCATTTGTGGATCATTGATCCTTGCATTACGTGATCATATCTTCATTTTAATCTTGACTCAACCCATTTATTTGAACTACATATTTTTGGATTTAAGTTCGGCAAATGACATTAACCTTAGCGCTAGCTGGAAGGCAACCTAGTATTCATTATAGGTAGTTCTGCATTCTCTACATTCATACTGACCTGGATTAACAAGCATAGTTAGGTGATATCCCCTCCTCTTGCTTTTTATATTTTGATTTTCATGCATGCATTTCAATGAGGACATTGTAATGAATAGGCATGGGGGGGTGGACATTGCATGTCTTAGCTTTATGTCTAAAAAAAAAGAATTGCATTTACGCATAAAGAATTTTTATTAAGGTTTTATTAGGGATTTATTCTTAAGTTGATTCCTGAGTTTAGAATCCAGTATAATTTCACATTTACACGTAGAATTTGTAATGGATTCTCTGTGACGACCGATAAACATCTTTAGTTTGTCGAGAAGAAGCATTGCTTCTCCTAAACCCTTGGACAGTAATTAGGGAGTCAGGCAAACTATCTTCTAACAAATTCACCAAACAAGTGTGAGGTGAGAGTAGAAAGTCTACTAGTGCTCTAAGGCTAGTATGAGGAATCCTAAGCTCTGAATAATGAGATAATGATACTCAAAGTTAGGCATAGTTTTCGCTCTCGATTTCTGCGTATAAGTTCTTAGTGCAAATCTTGAGAGCTACCAAATAAGGCAAATATGCAGAGAGAGGGTTCTGATAAAACTAGGACTGAGGTGGATGGTGATGACCGTCTTTTATGGAATCATCGGCTAAAGGAGGTTATTAATGTCAAAGTCAGAAATACACTGTCCTATCTATTACACTCTCGATGCTGAGAATAGACACTTCCACCAAATAAGCAACCCAATATCCTCTTGAACATCCCCTAATCCTGAATAATGCCTCCTGAATAAAAGTCGTATGTGTTTACTGTGTTGCGTTAGTAGATGTCTAGATGCAAAAGAAAGAAAAAAAGAGATATATATGTCAATGCATATAGAAAAAAAATATATATATATATATATATAAAAGAGGAGTAGAAAAGAAAGAAAGAAAAAGCAAAGAAAAAAAGAGTTCATAAGTGCTTTTAGAGTTTATTTCAAGTGTATTGAGGTAACAACACCCATCATCCTCACGATCCACCAAATACAACCTTGACCTACTTTTCTGTATTTCTAGTTGCCTGAATACGGCTTGAGGAATTCTAACTTAGTCATACAGTTATCAGAACCTAATCAAAGTGCTAGTGTCAGGAGAGACCACCAAATATACTGATAAATTTGGTGAGATTGTGAACTCAAAAAGAAAGAAAAGAAAAAGAAAAAGAAAAAGGAAGAGAAAGAAAGAGAGAATGAGTGTGAGCCACCAAAGGAACTAAAGAGAACACAGTTTCTCATCTCTCTTTGAGTTGAATTATTTAATAATCTGAAAATCTAGGTTCTAAAGTTCTAGTCTATATGTAGCACCAGATGAGTGTGAGCCACCAAATATAAATCCACTTGACTCAGTTGTCTTCTACCTAACCCAAAAGCCGGGGCTGAATATAAAGGTTACCTTATAACCTCGAGGGGAGAAGTTTGCCTATCCCAATAGATTTTTACTAAGGGTCAAGTACGAGCTTTAGATGTGGATTGACTCTTCACTTAGATCCGTTGCATAGGCTACAACAAAACACAATCACGATTATCTAGATTACTAAAGCTTTGGATAAAAACAAAAGAATAAACCTCTAGTCAAACTATTGATAAAAATTACACATATAGGACCACTTTGCATTTAGTCATGCATTTGCTAGGGACTAGCAAGATTTAGGCATGGGGGTGTGATTGCATAGCAATCATGCAACCTAAATCACCTGAATCAAGCTATATTCTAGCATAACTTAGGAATAATGCATTCATAGGCATCGTAATTTGCATAATAGCTAGTTTATTAGTCATTTAGATAATATCGTCATTTTATGACCTAAAAGAGAGATGATTTTAATCGCAGATGATTTGAAGTCATAGATGTCAGATCAGACCAGACAGATTTGATCAGAACGACGAGGGAGTTCAACGGTTCCGAAATTATCCCGATCAGACAACTAGGGCACCTTGTGCAGTCCATAAAAAATGGAGATCATAAAGCCAAAGGACAAAGATCCAAGACTCAGATGAAGAATCTAACCACACAGATGAATCCGGATCAACGATCACAGTCCAATGGCTCAAAAATCAACCCAATCGGAGTTCTATATCACTAGATACAAGGAAAAGAAGATGAACGGCCATGGTGGCACCATGTGGCGCCATCACAGCCACTCCCTCATCATCACCCCATCTAGGAAGGCTGCACCGTACGCTGTGGGTCGTTGGATCTTCATCCAACGGCCACGAGAGCACCACATCGCCTGGCCAGACCAAATAAGCATAAATATAAAAAACACATATATATAACATAAGGTTCATGCATCGCGTTGGCTCAACGACATATATATAGCAGACCAGAAGCGTGTAACGTGCGTTCGAGCCGTGTGCTGTGCAAAATTGAAGCGACGTTGGCTATGCGGGTGCGCACGGGTGCTATTGTGCGATCGTAAGGCGTAGGTGAGCCCACATGGCACAATGAGAGCGTGCCGTGGGCAGATGTGTGATCTCACGCGCTTTCTTCGATGCTAAGGCAGTGGTGCTCGTTACGATCGGACGGCTGACGTTGAGGCAAGATTTGAAGGGGAGCGGTGGGCGAAGAAGATAAGCATGCGCTTGAGGAATCAGAGCTACGCGATCGAAGATCAACGACGCAGCAGCTGCTACGTGTCGCCACTAGAGCGAATCCAAGCATTTTAGGTGAAAATGAAGGTATTTTGAGACCAAATCTGAGCCTTTGATGTCCCGGTCAATCGATCTAATCATATAAGAGTTGTTACACGAGATTAAGGCCTCAAATACCATTTTTGTTCTCCATCAAAACTATAAAAGAAGACCTAGGGCCCCCAGTTGAAGCATCTCTCTCTCCCATCAACTCCAGATCTCTTCTACCATCTTCTCTGCAATTCTTTGTCTTCTCTACAACTCAGTCTTGGCACTCTGGTTCTGAGGTGCTGTTACATCTCGCACAAGCATCCCACAAGCAACGTCATTTCTCTGCCACTTTCTTCTCTCTCTCTTTCTCTCTTTCTCTCTATCTATCTATACTTTCTTGCATAGCAATTTCTATTATGAAAAACTCTTTATCAATGCAATTAAATTTGATCTTATGGATATCTGATGCCTCTTTATACATATATACATATATAAATACCGTTAGAACTAGTTTATTGAAAAGCTTTTGTTAAAAATCAAGATTGCTTCCCTGCGAATGACCTGGTACTCACCGGAGTTTTATAAATTTATTTGTCGACGTATTTTCACACTATACTACAACTAAATAATCTTTTAAAACGTAAATTACACGTCGAACAGTGACCCTATGTAGGGTAGCCCATAATTTGCACTCATAAGACTCGTGTGTTATTGTAGATCCATGTCAAGCTTTTGCCGATGTCCAAATAGATTATTTTCCTTACCGAGTACTGAGTTTCGTGATTCTACCTCATTGATTTTTGGTACAGGGATTACTTAATTGCTAAATGGAATCAAATGTTTAATTAAGTTTGCTTTTGTTAATTGACGATTATGATTAGGAAATAAATCAATGAGGGAATGGACGAGTATATATTGGCTAGACATGAACATTCCTATTTAATGAATTGAGAATTATGACCTCTATTATTAATTAGGGTATAAAAAAAGACTTGGGATTGATGTGTCTACGTGGAAAATAATGTGAGCATAAATCAAACAAATGCTAAATATGATAACTGTTCGTTGAAAAATCATGAAGGAATTAGGTTTAGAAAACCCACATCGTAGTATGTGCAAAATTCTAAGATCAAATAAAGTTATAACCGAGATGCTAAGTCCCAAGTCAAATACAGGGAGGCTACATTCGATTTATTAATCCTTATTAGATTTTTTGTTTTTGGTATTTTTTTGATTTTACAATTTTTATGAATTTTATATAGAGAAAACAAAAATTAGGGAGTAGGATTAACTAGAATAACCACATGAATAAAATAAAGAGAGAACGAGAGAACTCATATTATAAATCTAAAGGGTTTTATTACAACTAAAGAGAATAAATATAATAATTAAAGAAAAAGACAAGTAGAATAAAAGAGAGAGAGAGAGCATGAGAAGAGTCTCCTACGACAGTTGCTCGGCGAAACGACGTACTTGGCGGTGACCCAAAGATGGAGGTGCGGAGGTCAGATGACGAGGCCGAGGGTTTAGGAAGATGATAGGTAGAGGAAGTCTTAGGCCAACCGTATGGTAGAGTATGGAGTGAGGGAAAAAGGTCCTCAACTAGATGGAATGGTGGTGAGGAGGTGGATATGATCATCTACCTTGAATAGGGCTATGAGAACAGCTTTAGGATGCCCTATGAAGGTGGTATGGTGTTGGAGGAATATAGGGAGAGGGAAGGATTTTCTTTACTCTAATAAGGCACCTAAGGCTTGGGAGGAGGGGTTGGAGCTTTGGGAGGCTTAGCTCTATAAGGGGTAGAGGAAATGTAGGTAGAGATGATTGGACAATGGGAGGGTCAAGGGGTATATATAGGTGGAGAGTGGTCTTAGCCAACCCTTGGCGAGGGAGCATGCGCGACATGGACGTGAGACACATGCAGCACATGGTTTGGGCACGTGGAGTGCACCTTGCAATTGGTTTGCAAACACGGTCAGATTCATGTGCGCACTAAAGCTGGTGAGGAGCAACTAGGGCATTGTTACAATGCAAGCATCGCACGCGCCCACTATTGCATAAGGAGCATGGGCCGTCACATCTCGATCTGATGGATGAGGATGCGTGATCGTCACACGTTATAATTGCGTGTAGTATGTGCTTTGCTGATACGGGGGCCATGTGGCGAGATCACTACCATTCGCTCGAGATCGATAGCCACAATCAATCCAGGATTGCATTGGGAAGGGGGTAGCTGATCGTGACTTAAACATGCATCTCTCATTTGAGAGATGTGCTTTGTCACCACTGAGCTGCCACCTTGACCGCTCGATCATGGCTATTGGATGGAGATCCAACAGTTGCAATTTATCTTCGCTTAAGAGCAGGCTGCGAGCAGGCAACATGGAGCAGGCTTTAGCCGTTGGATGGCAATCTTGCGACTAAGATTGCGTGAGGGAGCGCACCCTTAGAATGTGAAGGCGAGGTGGAGGATGATGTACATTGTGAACTGCAAGTTAATTAGGGTTAATTAATAATGTCGTAGTATAGTGTTGCAATCCTGACGGATGTCATTTATTTATATATAATTCTTACTGGTTTATTCCAGGTTGTTCATTAGGAGGCAATTATTGATATACATCACTCTCTATTATCCAAAAATCATCTTTTATTCCAAAAATGTTAAGTTTATTTACAAATGAATGAATAATGAATGAAAAAAATCAACGAATGAACTAATCTAAGTCAATTATGTACAACAATGAATGAGTTAATGCTAATGACATTGCCTCAAAGGTATAATAAACTGGTAAAAGAAAAGGCATCAAAAACTAATCTAAACTAATTGAGGTTAATCATGTACAACACAAAGTAATGCCTCAATATAGGCACAAAAGGAATATATATACAGCTATATTACATACTATACTAACATGTATAAATTAGATACACTAACACATATAAATGTCACTAAAGAGCCTAAAAAACATTTATATAACAAAAGGAAAAAAGAATGTATTTAGTATATAATATGTATACTTTATGTACATATATATACTAATACTTATTCAAAATAACACATATAGTGCGCTTAACACTCACATGGCACTCGCACACACATTAACACTTAGTAAATTTACACTCAACTCGCACACAACACTTAACCAAAAATTTATTTAATTAAAGGGCCCAACCCTTTGCAAGATCGATAACCCACAGGAGCCAGATTAACTAGTACTAAACTTGTGCCTTAGTGTTTAATTAGTATTCTTTTAGCATAGTTTCGGGCCAATACTGACCCACATAGACCACTTGGCCCAGTCGGGCCTGGGCTCCCAGCCCCTCTCTCTCTTCTCTCTCTCTCAATGGTCAGGTGATAAATGCTTGTACGGATTCGACCCCCGTACTGGACGAGTTGTCCAGCGACACATTTGCTTATATACTGCTATGTGCTCTCAATTATTTCCGATGTGGCACTCTCTAGTGCCAATTAGATGCACTGGATTGTAATTTAATGCCAAGTTTCGAGCTTAATTTAGGGATTAAATAATTAATTAATTTACAATTAAATTATATGATAATGTTGCTAATAGTTAGGGCTTCCAATTAGTATAATTTATTTACTATATTTAAATATATAATTATATTTAAAAATTCCTTAAAGTTAGTGAAAAATGCATATTGATTTTAAATTTAATTATTAATTAAAATGTAAATTATTAAATTATTGGTACAATTGACTTGTAAATTAGTTAATATACATTATTAACTTATTATTACAGATTTTTAATTTATTTTTATTGATTTATTTCTATTTATACATATTTAAATACATGATTTAGATATTTATACATATATATATAGCATAAATACTATTCTACAGTATAATTAAGTTATAGATATACTGAAAATACTTTAAACTATAATATACAAGTATACAACATAATTTATTAATTTACTAATTTAAATTATATTAACTTACTAATATACCTAATTAACTTACAAATATAATATATAGAATATATAGCTAAATAACTAAAAATAAAGGTACAGTACGGTACATTATAATTACTTCAAGTCATATCTATAGTTATAATTATAATTCTAAGTATATACATAGCTATTTATAAGTACATAACGAATATATGCATATAATATAAATAAATAAATAGATAATTATATTATTATAATATAAATACCTACCTAAGTAAATAAAATAGATATATAAGTTATTTATATACTTAATATACATATATGATACTATTTACACTTAGTGTTATTTACAAGTGTAAATATTATGTACATAGGGATTTTCATGGGTTTTTGAAGTTTTTCATATTTTTATTTTCTTTTTGTGTTTTATAGAGATAAGGGAAGATGAGAGAAAGGTGAGAAGAGAAGAAGAATGATTCTTTTTGGTATTTTTGTTTATTTTTCTTTTATTTCAAATTAAAAATGACCTAAGCTTCTACAGGTATGTTCTCCTAACTCACACACTCAAATCCAAAATCTAAACTCACACACACCAAAAACTAAACCTATTCTTACTCAAGACACATTTATTTTAGATTATTTTACGTATTTACAGTTTTGACAAAAATAGGTTTAACGAATGTTAGAACATGAATCCAAGCCTTATAAAACTCAAAGTCAAGTGCTGGAAAGATGAGATATGACCTAAAATACTTCCAGCCAACTATTAAAACAGATTCAAACTTTAAAACATGATTCAATCATTGAATTACACATAGTCGCTCAGTTGGATAGATTTTAGAGATGTATTTACTATGAATAGACTTATATATATAAGACTTTACAATGGATTTCAAATCATTTCCAAGCCATAAAAATTATTTAAAAAGTCAGGAAATAAAGAATCAATCATGAGAAACTTCTAGATATCAATGGAAATCTAATTCAAAGTCAACATTAATTTTTGTATACTGAATTTACATCAAATACAACATCTGCATAGGCTATTGTTCTCAAACTAGCCGACAATAAATTTCAACATAATTGCTCCATAAATTATACATTCAACCATCAAAGCTAAATCTACATTAATCAATCAAATCAAATCCAATTCAACAAGTAGGGAGGGTCCTTGTGATCCATATGAAAGGAGTGAAGAACCCTCCTAGTGATTTGGCGCACCATTAGATATGAGAGCTAAAAAGCTTCAAATCTAATGGCTGCCTAGATGGATGGGTGAATTATGATTAAAACATTGAGGAGATCAGAAGGAGGCGACTATGAGGCATAGAGGAAGATTGTGGATAAAAATGGAGGTGTGAATTCATCCTCTCTGATCAGAATTGATCATAGAGGGTGGATTGGCACTACACTAATCTACTTCTAACTAAATTAATTCAAATGAAATCCATCAGTAATTGCTACTCTAATCTAACTAATTTAATCTAAGAAAATAGTAAAACCATCTAGAAAGCATTAAAATCTACTCTAATTGGAAGAATGGGATCTTTAGGACCATGACCCAACGGTAAATGGTGACGAATTGAGGAAGAAGGTCTCCAGCGATTAAAGAATTCACTAGTGGGACTCTTAGGACCTCCCCTGGAGTTATGGGTTCCAGCTCGACGTGGACAAAGGAGGGAGATGATGCCACCTCTATCACAGGTGGTGGGGAGTGAAGAAGAAGGAGAAGCTGGAGAGGGAAGAATGACCGAGCCAAGGGAGTAGGAGAGGGATCGATGATTGGCTCAAGGGGGAGGGAGTTGATAGGCTCACGTAGGGGTCAGTGATCAAGTATTTATAAGCAATGGAGCTATGGGTACACCTGGGATTGAAGGTGGCAAGCCGTTGGGTGTGAACGATGGAGATGGAGTTTGGAGGGCATGCAAGGGTTTTGGTTGAACTCTGACCATTAGATCAAATCTAGGATAAGGCACGAAGAGATTGGCATGACTCCATCAGGTTGGATGAGGATTGATCGTTGGATCGACAGTGAAGGTAATGGATGGCTCTGGTGCGGCGGGTTCGTCGAGGTGAATAGTATCAAGTGTTGCCTGCCCAGGTGTATTGGTGATTTTGTACAAAAGGCACAGAGGGGCTGAAGAGGTAGAACAATTGTACAAGAGCCCATAAGTGGTTGGAAATCAATACAAGATCCCTAGTGGCTAGCAAAGAGGTCCTTACGACTTTTAGACTTAATGAAATGTAAAGTCTTAAAGGACTTAAGTGTAAAACATGTATTTCGAGATCCAAACGATGTCCAAATGCAATGTAATTTTCATGGCATGTTAATTGAACATATCATAACATAATTCAACCATTATTAGTACTTTTATGCTTAAATTGGTATTCAATTGGCATTCAGGTCATCTATTTACATATTTAAATATAAAATCTCTCAAAATTGACATAATTATACGCTTTTAGAATAAATTGAGTGTTTGAGGTCTTTTTCTTAAATTCCCACACTTAAGCCATTTCTTGTGTTAATTGATAGTGTTTAACTTAGTTTCTAGCCTAACTTAGGCATTTTAGCTATGATGTGCCACACCTCAACATACCCCCATACTTAGGCTTTGTTAGTTGCTTAGCAAACAACTCATTAAGTACAAAGCAAAATAGTATCAGCTAGGTAAGTGTGAAGAGATTTCTATTTAACTCAATTTCAAATGTTAAGTGTTTAGAGATGATCTCTAAGCTGAATTTTCTGTAGCAAACCAACTGCGTTTATATAGTGGACATTGTGAGAACCAGTTTGTTAGGAAGACTGCTAGACTTGAAGTCTTATATGACATAAACCATCTCTTAACTAACAAGGACTCCTAATATTTAAACCTTAAGTGCAATTTTCAAGACTTACAAGGTTTTACTAAGCTCAAACGCTAAGAAGTTATGATTGTGTTCAGTGTATAATCAAGGCTAACCAGTTGAACTCTAAGAGTCAAATCTAGGGTTTCACTTCTTTTTAAGTCTAGGTTGATCTCACCTTCAACTTATGTTTTCGAATTGACTCTCAAAATAACTGCAAAACTCAAACCTTACACTTGTTGCATTTGTGGCTCAAAGAATATTTGGTGGAAACTCAAGGTATTTGTAATGCACCTTGAAACAACAATATTTGGTAGAAATACAAATATATACAGCTAGAATTGGAGAACATACTAACTTATTTAAAAGAATGTCTTTTTGTTTTCTTTTTGACTTTTCTTTTTTTTCTTGATTTTTTGATTTCTTTCTTGATTTTTCTTCTTTATTTGAAAGAAAATGTCAGTATGTCTCCTTCAACTTTATTTGGTGGGTGAGCATTTTGGTGGAAAGAGCTTCTCCTAGACACAAGACTAAATACTGAGACAAAGAGTCTACTTGCACGCATAGGTAAGGACTCCACCTTCCCTAATGAAGACTAGGGTTGAGACTTAAGTTCATTTGATTTTTCTTGAATCTGTGTAGTGTAAACCAAGGTTAGTTAGACTCTTAAACAAAGGAAAATCAACAAATCCTGTACTGGTAAATCAGGTACAACAATATGTCCTAAGTTAGGAGAGATCTTGTTCTATCTTGTCGAAGATTAAGTGTATTAAGCATAAGCCTGAGAGGATCAAGCTTATGTGGCCAGGTAAGTTTAACCAACAATGGTTGAATGTCCATAAATAGTTATTCTATTTTTGGTTTAGCTTTAAGAACATAATTAAACACTTATAAGACTTTGTTCCTTATTTCT
Source organism: Thalassia testudinum (assembly GCA_037157565.1). Classification (NCBI taxonomy): domain Eukaryota; kingdom Viridiplantae; phylum Streptophyta; class Magnoliopsida; order Alismatales; family Hydrocharitaceae; genus Thalassia; species Thalassia testudinum. Next base: position 150,271,138 of record JAZHRO010000014.1, on the reverse strand, counting down.
CCCATCTCAAAATATAAATAAGGTCCCTTATTGTCTTTTTTGAATTTTTGCTTTTTACATTTTTTGTGCTTTTCTTTTGTAATTTTTTTCAAATTTTCCAAAATTTTTAAAAACTTTTGGATTTTTTCACAAATATCATCTATATACACTAAAGGTGTGTCTATAATTACATTCCAGTAAGTAATTTCCCCATTTATAAGCCCCAATGCTTAAATGATGCAATTTCCTCATAAAATTATTAGGATGGATGCAAATGCATGCTTCCAGTAACTTAGACTAGGGTGACGAAAGGAAGTCAGAATGAGGAGATAAAATCTCTTTGCAGACGATTTCAAGCTTGATAAAAATCAGAGTGGACAGTTGGGCTAAGTAGTGAAATGCAGGACAAAATGTGACTGCATGCAGACTAAGAATGCAAGGATAAACACGTAAGAAAGAAAGAAAAAGTAAAGAATGATAAAGCAGCTAGACACAACATGGGTGATAAGTTTTATGCCTTCAGCTAGGCGCAAACCCAGAAGAAGTATTAGAAGTAGGTCCAAATATAGGAGTGAAACAACATAATTGACAATTTTGAGTTCATGAGGCTCAATGAAAGATTTCAATCTTTGTCAATTCATAGTAAAATGTTCAGATTTGTCAATCTCAGTTATCTCAACAGCTCCATTATCAATATGAATCATAATTAGAGATACTTCGTACAAGGTCCAAGTAAAGAATGTGGATCCAATCAGAAGACTTGGATCAAGATCCAAGTTCAAGGGATATCAAGCAAAATCTATAGCTTATACCCCTTCAAATCAATAAGTGCAGATCAAGATGTGCAAGGTGAATTAGGATTAGGAAGAAGAGGTGGTTGCTGATCAGAATATGGTGTAGAAGAATCAGAATTGTGCAAGGCTTATGATATGACATGTGCTTGGCCGTGGGTAGGATTAGGATGGACATACCTCTAGGAAAGTACATTCCTAGGGTTAGGGTTAGTTTGAAATGGCAATGAGTGTGATTGATAAGGTGTAGTCAAGTGTGCTAGCATGTCATCAAGTGCTTTCACGATATATCCCAACTTCTCATCTCATGTATGCCCAGATTGAGAGTACTGGGTGGGCCTTGGTTGGGGCTACTAGTAGGAACGTGGTGGATATCTGTGTTGTTGTGGAGGTGGTGCTTAGGTCAAGTTTTGAAGTGGTGGTGTACAAGGTTGTTGATAATTTATTTTTTATGAATTTCCCTACCACAAGAAATTTGGATCACACCATCCAGGGTTGTAGGTTTGTGAATAGGAGTCATTGTGAATCGAGTGGAGCTCCTTCAAAGCTTCGGGAAGTGCAGGAAAATCAGAATATGGTGGTGAAGAATAGTGCAATGAATAATTAGAAGATGGTGGTGGTGTCACAAAAGGGTTATTCACAGTTTCCCTCTCTGTAGGAAACTAGGAAGTGTGATGTGCTGATGACTGAGAAGAAGATGGTTTAGATAGGAATTTCTGCACCTCATCTACTTTCTTCTCTATCAAGCCCACTTTATCCAGCTAACTGGCCATACTCTCGATGTCATGTGTGATGGATTGGACTTCATGTACCCTAGTGTGGTTGAGGTTGGTTTGGGAAATCAAGATACGGAGGAGGTGGAAAATTTTAGGGTGGTGGAGGAGGTTGGTGATGTACGAAGTGGAGAGGATCTTGAAAATCCTCGTATTATATGGAATCATAGTCATCCCCTAGATGAACGGAGTGGTGGATGGGTGTTTGAGGCTTGAGAGGTAAAGGATTGGAAGTGGAAGGCATCGTGGAAGTGGTGGCTTAGGCATCACCACCCAAGGGAAGTACTAGTGGTGGGTTTTAGGATCTCCTATCGTCCATGAGTTTGATTTTTGAAAAGGATTTTTTGAAGTAGTCACAAACTCACAATGATATCTAAAATCTCAATCAAATCAAAATCAATCTCACAAACTCAAGACCAATCCATACAATCAAGCAAGATAAATCACGAATTTTTCCTAAAGTCTTCTACATAAAATAGATTTGTGCAAATAGATGTTTCAGTACAATTGTATGCATCTTAAGGAAAACCTAGCAGAGTGCAAACCTCTATAATCCACCCAGAATTTGGATAAGATCCCTGTGGGTGCATAGAAAGATAAGATAGAAATTCGTGTTTGTACCTTATGTGATCGTGTAGTGTGTACACGATAAGCAATCAACAAAATATCATAAAAGCCACACAAGGTATCAATCAAATTATTAAGTCTCTTTTTGATTAAATCTAAGTTCTTAGGAGTGTATTTCAGGCAGATGGTCTCACTTTTTAGTCTTTTGTAAACAAGTGATGGTCATGATTACTTAGTCAAATGCAAAATATGGTAGGAGCTAAGAAAGGATAGAAACTCGTACCTAGCTCCAGCACTCTATGGTAATGCAATTTTGATAAGAAAAACTAGCAGGAAATGTGCAAACCTAAGATGGAATGCCAAAGGATATGCTGTTGGTAGATAAGAGAATGAAGTATTTTTGGTTTTCTTATTTTTCTAATTTTTTTGGATTTTCTAATGCAACAAACAAAATCAAATCAGAAAGAAAAGTGAATCAAAAAATTGAATCAGTGAGATAAAAGAGAAAGAAATCACAAGGTCCACATCCAGATTATTACAAAGATGTGCGAAAACAAGCTCTCACAACTTATGCTTAACAACAAATCCTAAGTTTATGTCCTAAACCTAAACCTAATATCCATACTATAGAAAATAATAAACAATAGCTCTAGGTCGAGGCCAACTCCGCTAGAAGGTCGAGTCAAAGCTACAGTGTCTCCTCCAGGAAGCAAAAACTCAACCAGGAAGGTGACACTCCTCCTACTTCTACTCCTTAAGTGTTGCAAAAACAACAAATGATTAGTAAGAAAATTATATACAAAACAAATCAAAGAATATAATGAATCAAAGAATGTACATACAATAAAGAATTAGAATAAAAGAATCAATATATACAAAGAAATCAAAAATATATGCAATGAAAGAATAAAAGGCAAATTTTGCCGTATAGAGAGTTGCTTCCCTAGCAACGGTGCCAAAAAAAGATGATGTCCATCTGACACATCATAAAATCGTACCATTATCAAGTTTAAATCCCCAACAATGGAGCTAAAAAATGATGTACCTTCTGGATTGCTAGTTAATTAGGGTTAATTAATCTTGTCGTAGTATAGTGTTGTAATCCAGATGGATGTCATTTACTTATATATAATTTTTACTAATTTATTCTAGGTTGTTTATTAGAAGGTAGTTATTGATATACATCACTCTCCATTATCCAAAAATCATCTTTTATTCCAAAAATGTTAAGTTTATTTATAAATGATTGATTAATGAATGAAAGAATCAATGAATGAACTAATATAAGTTAATTATGTACAATAATGAATGAGCTAATGTTAATGACAATGCCTCAAAGATATATACAAGTAAAAAAAATGGATAAAAAATTAATCTAAACTAACCTAAGTTAATCATGTACAACACTAGGTAATGCCTCAATATAGGCACAAAAAGAATATATATACAACTATATTACATACTATACTAACACATATAAGCGTCACTAAAGAGCCTTTAAAATATTTATATACAAAAAGGCAAAAAGAATGTATTTAGTATATAATACATATACTCTATGAACATATATATACTAACACTTATACTAAATAACACACACAAGTGCACTTAACACTGACAAAACACTCACACGCACGCTAATGATCGGGAGTTTTTCGCATTTGCAGATAATATCAAGAAAATATGTAGTCGTAGTATAAATTATTATGGAAAAATTTCAAACAAAAAAGAAGAATAAGTCAAATACTCTGATAAGCACGCATCAAGGATGTAATCAAACTCAAACATGAGCCTCATCTATCCATATAAAAATCAAATAAACAATAAACCACATAAAATAATGTCATCTTCACAAGGAGGGAAGTATGCACAAATAGATTATATATATGAGTATAAAAATGATAAGCAGTGATTTCCAATTAATGAAAGAAAATAATTGAACTAAAGAAAATAAAAGCAAATGCAGTAAATCACAATGAGAATATGCAGTTACGGACGCATTACGGTGATGTTGAGGGCCAACACAGTCGATGGTGCATGATCGAAGTCATGCAGTAATTGCCGTAGTTGTGGAGTCGATGCTGTCACCACCGACTGCAATGATGGACAATTGCGGAGAATGCTCATGGTCGAGGTGGAGGACGAGATGCAGTGGAGGTGCTCATGTCAGGCAGGGTGACTGTCGAGTAGAAGAGGTGCAGCTGTGCAGTGGTTGCTCGATGGAGGAGGATGTTGTCATGGAGAGGAAGCTCATGGTTGAGAGCGGATGAGACATGGTGGTGAGGAAGCTTCACGTGGTGCAGTTCCAGAAGAGGTGTGTGCCGTCGTGGAGGGTGAGCACGATGGTTGTAGTTGCTGGAGATGGAGGGGTGTGGTCATGGGCCTCCCCCATTACGAGGAAGGTAGTCGAGGCTGCACGCAATTGCGAGGGTGAGGGTGGACTTGCACTATCACTAGAGAGGGAGTCAAGGGCGTCGACACGTGGTGATGGTGGCTACCTTTTGTCGTGCGTGATTGTGGTGGCTCACCATCTCTGTGATCAGGATAAAGAGGGCGAGGTGAACAAGATAAGGAGGAAGGCTTAGCGTGGTGGTGGCAGTCTTGGTCTCTCTATGCACATAGAAGGGATGTCGGTGTTGTGCATTCAAGGACGTTGCTATGATGAGAGGGCGATGAGCGCTCGAGAGAGAGAGAAACAAAGGGGGTGGCGGTTCACGTAAGTGGCATTTATGTAGTGTGGGTAAATGAGAAGATAACGTATGTTGGGGGGTTACATGTAGAGAGAGATTTAGACGGTGTCGTACGCATGCAGATTGGGAGAGATGGACGGAGATGTGGACAGGCGGAGGTGCGTCTGTCATGGGTGCTTCGTGTGCACGAGGGGAAGAGGAGAGGATCGAAGGGGTCATGGGGAGCAGGGGGTTTGGCTGTTTGTGTTAGCGAGTGGGAGAGGGAGATTACGTCGGGGGTCTAGCATGTGCATGTAGAGATAGAGAGTAGGGGGAAGGTGAACGTGGCGATGGTGGGTTTTCCTGTGGGCCTTTAGTCATCCACATGCATTGGGCCTTTTCTTATTGTGAGAGGGGGAGCAAAATTTGGGAGAGGGCCAAAATTTATGGTGGAATAATAAGAAAGAGTGGAATTGGGGAGAGAGATTGGACCGACGAAATCAAAGATGGTGGCCATGGGTCTTCGATGATTTTTTTCTTTTCTTGTTAGTCACCATTTTGTTTCCCTTTCCATGGAGTTTGCAAAATTAAGACCCAAAGAAGGCAAGCCTAATGTTGATTGCTTTTGCTAAAAAATCAAGTGCGAAGATGGCATTCCAAATCTTCATCCACAATTAATTCCTACAAGAAAGCAAACAAACATAAGTAATAAATCAACATATGAATGTGTATTAAGCAAATAACATATGTAAATGAAGCACATAAATTAGAAAATGCAGGAATGGTAATTTTCAAGCTTAACTAATATTCCTATGTAAAGCATGCTCGAAATCTATTTCCATCTCCAAATTAAATGCTATCACGCATAATTAATGTCCATTAAAGTGAACCCATCAATACCCTCATGCCTAAGTTTTGCTAGTCACGAGCAAAATCATATGGAAAAGAACTAGGTCTCTAGACTAGAAATTCCAGTTAGAATTCCTTATCGTGCTTCACCTCTAGAGATCAGTTTGAAATACCATCCTTAGACCTTAACGTACTGAAGTAGTAGCCAAGATACAAACCTGATCGGTTTTAGCCTTGGGTCTTCGACATAGGTTTTTGAGGCCCCAAAGCCTGCCTAAGGGTTTGTTGACCCTAGAGGTTAAAGCACCTGTGAGTTCGTGCAAAAGGTATAGGTTCAACTTGCCAGCGCATTTTTCGAAATAAAGATGGATATATTTTTGAGATTTTTCTCTGTTTTCAATTTTGTGAATCCTCTAAATCTAACCTCGGATTAGCTCTTAACATGGTCTGCATGGGATTCCTTGTTTCCATCATCGATCCTCGAAGGGTTCCTGGCATTCAATGCTTCAGGATAGCACCGCCCATGGCAACCCCCAAAACCCTAGCAATGAACATTTCGTGAAAGTAATACCCATGGCCTTCTTTAGATAATCTAGGGCCTGGAAATATAAATTTCAGGATAATGCCACCCATGGCACCTGAACAGTACAATGTGCTAACATGCCCCCGGTAGGATATTTAAATATCCTAAGAGACAAGTGTCAAGGAGATGACATATTATAATGCATCCTAAAGTGGAGTATTTACTCCTCTCATGCGATGGGAACTCTTCTAATCAACTTGTGTTTTTGAACCTTTCCTAAGTCAGATTTTTGAGAAACCATGTTTTTAGACAAAGGAATTTTTGACATTCTTCATTAAGCTCACTGAACCTGACCAGTTTGTGAGATGTGGATGCTTAAGTTACCAAGACCTGTAAACCAAAGGGCAGATAAAGAGGCTAGATACTCCATAAGCCGTAGACTTAATATATCAGCTTCTCAACTTCCTCAACCACTTGAAGAATAATTCTTATCTTAGCAAATACTTGAATTTTTTGCCAAACAAGCCTTAGAGCCGTAAATTCAGTATATCGCATTTAGCTCCTAAGGTTTAGCACTTCTAGTCTTAATTCATCACTTGTTCCAGCCTATAACTTGGGTAAACTCTTCCACAACCAAATATTGAGACTAACATAAATTTGCTTTTTTTCCTCTATGTTTCTCTTTTCTCTTTATTTTTATGGGTGCAATATATATAACTACTAATTGTTCGTTGGGAATTGTGGAAAAAGATTTTTATATCAGCGTAGTTGCGAATCACGGAGAACAAAATAAATTTTTAAATCTTTTGGTTTGTTTACAGGGAGGCAAAACATGATTTTTTAGCGAAAGCTTTTTGGAAAGATGTTCTAAGAAAATATTTATATATGGATATTTGTATATATAGACATGCATTCATGGGACCAAATAAGTATTTTATTGATAAAGAGAATGTCTCACAACTCTAATGTAATTGAATGCTTGAAAATAATATGAAACATAAGAATAAACTATGGATGAGGAAATAGAAGAAGAAAATGTGATGGAGATGACGGAGCCACTTGAGAGATGCTTGTGCAAAGTGTGGTAGCACTTCAGATCTAGGGCACTGGGAAGAAGACAGGAGATAGATGTTGTAGAGAGAGGGGTTATGCACTTTGGTGGACTAAAACTGTATTGAGACTAATTAACTCTCTAAGGGTTGGAGGTTAGGTCTATTTATAAGAATCTAGGTGGCTTCTTATTGTCAATCTAAGGTGGCTAGGATCACTAAGTTGGATGGCTTAGATTTAATCAAGAGTGAAGCCTAGGATTGGTTAACTAAGAACTTCAGGATCTAGGTTGTAAGCTAGGATAGGTTGGTGGTTTTTTAAAAATAGGAAACCCTAATTAGGTGAAAGGATAGAATAGGAATTAAGGCTTAAAAAAATATATGTTCAGGTGGTTTTTGGGTTGTTACAAGGGGATAAGGCCATGTTCGGAGGTTTTCGTACGTAGGAGGAGGGTTCTGGACGTCCAAACACCTTCTTGGACATCTTATAGTGCAAAATTAGAAGTTCATAGGGTGTCTTGGATGCCAAAGCAAAGATAAGGGTCATGGGTGAGGCTGGGAAGGATTTTGGCATTGGGTTTGTTAAATTGGATGTCCAAATAGGTGTTTGGACATCCAGACTGGGTGTTGGTCCTAGTTTGAAGAAGTTTGCATGTGTAATTGGGTTGGGGAAGCTTCTAAATAGGTTTGGGTGATCTTAATTAGGTTCCTAGGCTAGGGATAGGGTATAGGATAGGTGGACTAGGGTATGGATAAGGGTATCATAAGATTCTAAGGGTAGGGCAAGGTTATCCTAGTCCCTCTATCTCTTCTTCTTTACTTAGATCTTCATTTCTTCCTTAATCAAATCTTGGTCTTCAACCAGCTCCTAACTCTGATGCAGCTTCTTTTTCCTATCCAGCTTTTATTCCTCAACACTCCAAATTATACTAAGATGACCCACATTATTGACAAAAGGCTAGAATTAGATAAATAGGCCTAAAATAAACATAATGCATAGAATGTGCATGCATGATCTAAATGCAACATATATATTCTAAATGCAAGATTTTATAAAGAGCTAACCTTAGATTAAGCCAATTAGGATAATAAATTAAGCTGTTATCACACCCCCATTCCTATCTTTTGCTTGTCCCTTAGCAAATGCAAGAATGAAAAATGAGTCAAAATTTATGATCCATGCTAATTACAACTCGGCTCCCAAAGGACTGCTTATTCCTTTTTTTCAAGGGTTTAACAAATGATTTCTTCTTGTCTTCTTCCAAAAATTTAACAATCTAGACAAATGCGAAAATGATGTGATAGTAGCCTAAGTAACTGATCAAAGTGAAAGCCAACACACACTTAAAGTTCGTACTTGGCCCTCGGTAAAAATTCTATGAAGATAGGCAAACTTTTTCCCTCAGGGATACAAATAATATGAAATTTCTACCCTGACATTCTAGCTTAGGTAGATATTTGAGTCAAATGATTTTATATTTGGTGGCTCACACTCATTTTGTGCTACATGTAGCCTATTACTACAGACTCTAGATCTCTAGACTATCAAACAAATCAACCTAGAGAGAGGCTCAAAGCTGTGTTCTCTTTTAGTTCCTTTACACTCTCTTTTTTTTTCTTTTTCTTTTTCGAGCTCACAATCTCACCAGATTTTGTAAATGCACTCAATATTTGGTGGCCTCAAATGGAATTAACACTTCAATTAAAGTTCTGATAACCCTATGCTAATTCAGAATTCCTCAGCACGTATTCAGGTGATTAGAAATACATAAAAAGCAGGTTGGGGTCTTATTTTGTAGATCACAAAGGGAGTGGGTGTTGTTGCCTCAATATAATGAAATAAACACAACCACAAACTCAACACTTTTTTTTTCAGACTTTTTCTATTTTCCCCTTTTTCTTCTTTCTTTTCTTTTCATATATATATACATTTAAATCTATCAATACAACTTGACACAACACATGCAAATTTTTATTCATGAGGCATTAATGGGGATTGGTGATGTTCAAGAGGATATCAAGTGGCTTATTTGGTGGAAGTGACTACTCTCAGCACTGGGAAAGGAATTGATAGGATGGCATTTTTTTTACCTTGAAATTGATATCCTCCTTCAGCTGAGGATTCCATAAATGATGGTCGTAACTATCCACATAAGTCTTAGTTTTATTACAACTCGATCTCTATGTATTTGCTATATTTGGTGGCTCTCAAGAATTCTCATAGAAAATTTGCATGTAGGAACCGAGAGCGACAAATTATACCTAACTTTGAATGTCATTATCCAATTATCTAGAAACTAAGAATCCTTACACTAGACTTAGAATACCAGTAGATACTCTACTCTCACCTTACAATTGTTTACTGGATCTACTAAAAGATAGCTTGCTTGACTCCCTAACCACTGTCCAAGGGTTCAGGAAAATTAGCAATGCTTCTCCTCGACAAATTGAAAATGTCTATTGGTTTTCACAAAGGATCCATTACAAAGTCTACGTGCAAGTGAAATAGTTGTACTGGATTCTAAATTAAGAAATAATTCCAGAAGAAAATCCTCAATAAAACCTTCTTGATAAAAATACATTACGCATGAATCCAATATGTATAAATGATTTTTGTTTAAATGCTATTTATAAGTTCTGTCATAAAAATAAGGCATGTAATGTCCACCCTCATGCCTATTCATTACAATGTCCTCATTGAAATGTATGTTGGAAAATCAAAATGTAATAAGCAAGAGGAGGGGATATAACCTGACTGAGCTTGTTAATCCAGGTTAGCTTGGACAGACAAAAATGAAAAATTCCTATATAGGATACTGGGTTGCCTCCTAGTCAGTGCTAAGTTTAACGTCATTTGCTGGACTTAGTTTAGCTCTAAGATAATTCCAGGAGGTTAATGTCATTATCAGGAATATGATCAAGATACTGAGTAATATAAGTCTTCAGCCTCTGACTGTTGTCCTTAGTTTCCTGGCTAGTCTTGGGATCTAGAATTAGAACAACTCCATGAGGAAAAATTTTTCTTACAATAAAAGGAGCTATCCATTTTGATGTTAATTTTCCCGGAAAGAGCTTCAAGCATGCATCAAATAACCAAACTTTTTGATTACAGGAAATGCCTTTTCGAGATATATACTTATCATGTAAAGATTTTATCCTATTCTTATAAATTGTTGCACTACCATAAGCGTCATTTCGGATTTCCTCCAATTCTGTCAATTGGAGTTTCATTTGTCATCTAGATTGATCAAGATTTAGATTAAAAGTCTTAATTGCCCAATAAGCTTTATGTTCAAAATCAACTGGTAAATGACAAGATTTTCTATAGACCAAATAGAATGGAGACATTCCAATCAGGGTCTTATGCACAGTCCTGTAGGCCCAGAGAGTGTCATCAAATTTTGTAGACCAATCATTCTGATCTGGGCTGACAGTCTGTTGTAGGATTTTCTTAATTTCCCAATTGGAAATTTCAACATGTCTGTTGGTTTGCGGATGGTATAGAGTAGAGATTTCATGAGTGACTCCATACTTAGTCAGTAAGGTCCTAAATTGATTGTGAGTGAAATGGGACTCGCCATCACTAATCAAAGCCTTTGGTAAATTGAATCGGCTAAAGATGTTTTTCTCTACAAAGTCCATGACCACCTTATGGTCATTGGTTTGGGATGGGATGGCCTCAATCCATTTGGAAATGTAGTTGACTGCAACCAGTATATACAGATACCTAAAGAAATTGGTAAAAGGTTCCATAAAATCAATGCCTCGAACATTAAAGATCTTGACTTCAAGAATTGGACTTAGGGTATCATATCTTTCCTGGTAATGTTTCCTAAAGTTTAGCAATTAATACATGACCTACAGAAATTACAAGAATTGCGGAATAACGACAACCAATATAATCCACTTTGCAGCACTTTGGCTGCCATCTTTTCTCCTAAGAAGTGACCTCCACAAGCAAAAGTACGACAAAATTCTAGCACACTTGTGATCTCCTCATCTGGAATACAACAATGGATAACTTGATTTGCACATATTCTAAATAGTTCTGGGTCTTTCCAAAAGAAGTATTTGGCATCATAAATTAACTTATCATGCCTATGCTTAGGCCAATCCATGGGTAATTTTTCAATTGCCAAATTGTTAACATTGTCTGCAAACAAAGCTAGTTTACAAATAGACAAAAGAGTCTCATCAGGGAATGGATCAGAAAAGTGAGGAGTTGCAGATTCTACAAAGATTCTTGAAAGATGATTTGCTACTACATTTTGGGCATTAGATTTATCTCTGATTTCTAAATCAAATTCTTGGAGTAGAAGGATCCATCTAATTAATCCGGGTTTTACATCCCTCTTAGACATCAAGTGCCTTAATGTAGTATGATTTGTGAAAAGTGTGACATGAGATCCAAGTAGATAGGGTCTAAACTTCTCTAGAGCAAACACTACTACTAGCAACTCTTTTTTTGTAGTGGTATAATTCTCTTGAGCCTCATCAAGAGTTTTACTAGAATACTAAATCACGGAGGGTTTCTTATCAATCTTTTGTCCCAAGACCGTGCCAATAGCAAAATCAAAGGTGTCGATCATGGTTTCAAATGGGTGATACCAATTAAGAGGTTGAAGGATAGGTGATTGCATAATGGCCTCCTTCAATACATTAAAAGTCCTTAAGCAACTTGAATCAAAATCAAAGTTTTGTTCTTTCACCAGCAGATTACTTAAGGGCCTAGCCAACTTAGAAAAATCCTTAATGAATCGACGGTAAATTTCCGCATGTCCAAGCAATGATCTGACTTGTTTAAGCATCAATGGTGACGAGAGTTTTATGATAGTGTCCACCTTGGCTCTATCCATTTCAATTCCTCTTTCAGATATGACATGGCCAAGGATAATACCTTCGCTAACCATGAAGCGGCTCTTTTCCCAAGATAGGACAAGATTTACCTCTATGCACTTTTGAAAAGTTTTCTCCAGATTGATCAGACAAGATTCGAAGGAGTCCTCGAACATAGAAAAATCATTCGTAAAGATTTCCATAAAATCACCCACCATTTCAAAAATGATTGCAAGTATGCACCTTTGAAGAGTCGCTGGTGCATTGCATAATCCAAATGGCATCCTACAAAATGCGAAGGTTCCATAGGGACATGAGAAGGTGGTTTTCTCTTGATCATCGAGGTGGATAGCTACTTGATTGTAGCCAGAGTAGCCATCAAAGAAATAGAAAAACTTTTGGCCGGCTAGTCTTTCAAGAATCTTATCAACGAAGGGAAGTGGAAAGTGGTCTTTCTTAGTTGTATTGTTCAGCTTCCTGTAATCGATATAGACTCTCCAAGGGGAAGCTGTGCGGGTTGGAGTTAATTCCCCATTATCATTATTAATCACAGTCAGCCCAGCTTTCTTAGGAACCATTTGTATAGGACTGATCCATGGGCTGTGAGAGATTGGGTAGTTTATTCCTCTATCTAACCATTTAATCATCTCCTTTTTCACAACCTCTAATTTATTAGGATTTAATCATCTTTGCATTTCCCAGGAGGGTTTAGATACATCCTCAACATATATTCTATGGGTGTAGTAAGTAGGCCTGATTCCCTTCAGATCATCCAATGTCCAACCAATTGCCTTACTATTTCTTCCCAAGACTTGAATTAATTGACTTTCCTAAGTTTGGGTTAGGTAAGAGCTGATGATCACTGGATAAGTGTAATCAGATCCTAAGGAAACACAGTTTAGATAATCAGGAAGAGGTTTTAGTTCAGGTTTGGGTCCTTGGGATGAAGGGTCCAAAGGCAGATCACAATTATCCTCAAGAGGTCTTGGAATCAAGTCAGTGATTGGGTGACTGACCTCTTGATTGGTTTAGGGATCATGGCCTATAGGGTTGGATTGGGAAACTCCTAAGTTCATACAGTATTCAACATTATGGTCCACATCCTCAAAATTTTCTATCATTCCATAATCGTCAAATTTACGATGGCCTTAAAAATATTAATCCCTATCTTCTTGTCCCCAAATTTGATTTCCATACCACCAAATTCACAATCAAGATTAGCTTTGGCAATAGCTAAGAATGATCTTCCCAAAATTATTGTAGTGTTCTTCAAATTTCCTAGCACTTCCATGTCAAGGACCAAGAAATCCACAAGAAAATAAAAATCGCAAACCTTAACAATTATATCCTCAATAATTCCCCGTGGTGTGGTCACAGCTTGATCAGCTAGCTGTAGTGTGACCTTAGTAGATTTTAACTCTACAAAGTTGAATTAATATAACATCGTGGGGATCAAATTGAAGGAGGCACCTAAATCTAAAAGAGCCCTATCAAAGACAGTATCTCCAATAACAAAAGAAATTAGAGGAGCTCCAGTATCTTTTTGCTTTTGGGGTAGAGTTTTAAGGATAATTGTATTAGCTTGTTCAGATAACACTACCCTTTTAGATGATTCGGCCTGGCATTTAGGTGTGCACATTTCACTTAAAAATTTCACACAGGCTGGGATATTTTCAATTGCTTTTAGAAGTGGTATATTCACCTGGACTTGCTTAAAAATATCAAGCCACTCCTCAGATGGATTGGTTTTCTTTTTTCTGGGTTTATTCAAGTCATCAGGAAAGGATGCTTGATAGAAATCATGACTGCTCGGGTCCTAATCCTTGTCTTCTAGATTAGCTTGGTCTCCCAGCTTAGATTCAGGCTCCTTAAGATCTTGATTAAATTTAGATTTGGAGGAGTAAGGATCTTAGATTTGTTTTCCACTTCTCGAAGTTACAACACTAGCAAAGGCATTATAGTTAGAAGGTTGAGGTGGGCTTTTCAAGATAGGTTGAGCATGGTTAGGATTAGGGTTAACAAAGTCATGTGGGTGCTGGGGAGTAGGTTGAACTATATGTGCCTATTGAGCCTATGTGTTATTTTGGTTAACCCTATTAAAGTTTATAGGGTTGGGGACGGGTTAGGATGGCAGCATCCTGTGTTGTCTAGCATCAGCTAATTGGTCCAATCATCTTGTCAATTATGTTCTCAATTGATTCATTTCTTCTTTATGTCTCAAATTCATTTCCCACATTTCCTTGAGGACAAAACTCATAACTGATTGGTGGGCTTCTTTGGTAGGCTGAGGTTGGTAAGTTTGTGGTTGTTTGTACCTACTAGGTTGCCCACAATTATTCTGCCTAGTCAAGTTAGGACCCTGGGTAGGTTTCTGTCTTGACCAGGCAACATTAGGATGGTTACACCATCCAAGGTTGTAAGTGTTCGAATATGGATCATTTCTAGTGAGTCCCTGGAGTGCATTAACATCCTCATGTTAATTAGGCATTGGGATGCCTAATTTAGAATTTGAGGGAATCAAGGTTGATGATAATGTCATCATCAGCCATATTTACCTTTATTTAGTCATATTCCATCATTAAATGCTCCTACATAACAACTAGAGGACCCTAATTCATTACACAATCATTCTGAGTGAAAGATAGTAAAACAGGGGTAAAATTATAATTTTAACATATCTCAATTACAAAATAATCATGGGATTTCTCAAGGGTTAATTAAAGGTCAAATGGTCTTAATGGTCTAACAAATAGGTCCGTGCAGACAGAAATGAGTTTTCACGTGTTTTAAGAAATAAATGACATCTGAAATCCTAAAAATAAACCCACTTAATTAACTAAGATTTTGGTCAGGATAAAATTCACCTAAGCCCTTTAAAATTCATAGAAAACTATTCTCTAGGGTTTAGTACCTTCAATCTGACCATCAGAACCCGTTTTGACCTAAAATAGAGTAATAAATAGACTTATGCCCTAATTTAGGTTTTTGCATAAATTACCCAATCAAAAGAGGTCAAAACCAAAATCGAACTTAGCCATTAAATTCCTTAGGTCCAAATTAGATTTGTATCAAAATTTGGACCCAATCTGAGATTGTTTCGACCTATTTTACACTTTGGTCCAAGTTTGACTTTCTTTATCTCCAATAGCCCTCAGCTTTTGAATTCCTCACAAAATGCCCCCAACTTCTTTGTCTTCTTCACAAACAGGTTCCTACCACCCTAGAATTCTAATCCTACAACTCTGGCGAGCTTCATTGCGCAAGATCTCTTTGATTTCTTGACTAATCCTTCTTATGTTTGAAAGGGGAATTCGTCAAGAAATTAGCTTCCTTTTTAGCCAGATCCGAAGTTTCAAAAATCTCCCAAATCCTCATGCAAATGCTTCAAAGAGTTGGGTTTCCAACTCTAGCAAGCCTTCCAAGCTTGGGAAGCTTGCTTCCCAAGCTCTAATCACCCTCTAGAGGCCTAGATAAGCATGCCCAATGCAAGGTTGTGTTTCTCTAGCTCAATTTCGGCCTGGAACTCCTCTGTTTCATCTCTCCTCTCCAGCCGAGAGGCTCCTCGACATTTGGCGACTCGTCCTGGTCTTCCTCGTCATCAGTTCGCAATACCAACGATAGATTCCTTCCCCTCAACTTCTTCCGCTCTTGGCCATACCAGCAGGAGCCTCCTTCCCATTGTCGTCGCCGCTTCTACCTCACCGGAGCACTTCGTCTTCTCCGTCACCGACGTACTCCTAGCGTGGATTCCCCTCCTTTCGTCCACTTAGAATAGTTAGAATTAGATCCTCAGTTCTTTTACGTTAATTCCCTATTCCCAAAAACCCAAAATGACTCTCGACACTGTGAACCACCCTCATCTTCTCCATCTTTGACAGAACCTCTGGCGAGGCATCGCCACTGCTACACACCTCCAACCTCCTCGTCGAAACCCTCATACGCTCCATCGTACCACCCTCTATAAAACCCCTCTCCTATTACACCAATTCCACCTCTCGAACTTCCCGACGAGCAACCCACCTCTAGACCTTCATCTCCGCCTTCGCTCCACCTCCACACTTCATGAAACACCATGAAAACACCGTCATTAACTTCCTTGCCACATGGCGATGCTATTGAACCTTTTAACTGGAGCTTTTAGCCCGTACTTCATGTTTCAGGTATAACATCAGAGCTCCACCACCGTTGCTCATCTCTGATCTTGTTCTTCGAGCTCGAGGCCACTCATGCTCCAGGCGTCCTCTCCAGGTAATGTAGGTTACTCCCAGGAACTGATCTGGAGCATCAGTTGAAAGGCGCATAGCAGTAACCACTTCAATTGAGGAACAAGCTTCAGCTAATAGCGATGCAAAGTGAAGTGGCAGTTTAGTCCCGCATCGGTGGGAGAGGAGCGAGTGAAGCCGCATATATTATTTTTGTGATTGGGGCTTACCGCCTCCAACCACGGGGTGAGGTCCCATTACACCCTTACTCAATCAAGCTGCCTTAGCTTCACTCCTCGATCACTACACCATGCTAGTGACCTTGGACTCGGGTGCACGCATACGCAATACCCGACTACCTGGTTACCCTTGAGAGAGGAAGAGAAGGAAGAAAGAGAGAGCACGGGGTTACAGAGGGTTTTGCTCTATTGTGTATTGGCTAACACTTAGCCAAAAATTGAAGCCTTCTTCCCTTTGCATAATGGAAAAGAGAAGAGGAAGGAGAGCTGAAGGGAAGAGAAGAGACAGAAGCCAAAGAAGAAGGGCCTGTGTACACAGAGAAAGAAGAATAAGAAAGAAGAGGACAATAGAAAGAAAGAAGAAGAAGAAGAGAAAGGCCACAACAGAAGAAAAAGAAAAGAGGAATCACTGTAGCAGCACATTTTAAGACATCTGATTTCCCGATTATATGCTCTTTCATATTGGTTATATTTGAGTAATTGCTATTTGTGTTAGACTAATAATTGGTTATCTAAATCACCATTATTTTGTCTAGAATTCTTTTTGACTCATCATATACTAATGTTTTACATTGCATATTAGTTTTTGAGTAATTAATCATGCTAATTTACAATATTTGTTGGGATTAGTACGTGAATTCCATATTTGCTCCTAGCGAACGACCTCGGACATCATTCGAGTTATAAAATTTATTTGTTGTTCGAGCTATTTTTGAGGAATTATTACTACAATGAATGCATCTTTTAATTCCCCTCGATCTAGCCCATATAACATTTTGGCACCATTGTTGGGGAGTAATGTGCAATTCACCGCTATTCTCTTGCCATATTTTTATATTTGAGAACTAACATGCCCTATTTACTTTATTGTGATTTTGTGAGGTACTTTACGAGGAGATCATCCATGCAAATCAACCACTCTAGGGCAGGTAACTTCTCTATTCTTCCCTAACCAACCTCCTAATCTTGGGAAGACGAAAATGAAACACTCAATTAGGAATCACCTACCTTATTTTTCATAGTAATTATCATTTAAAAGGCAAGTTTCCTGATTTGCAAAAACTTTTTCAAATCTATTTGAAGATTGAGATGATTTTGTTTAGAATTCCCTACCCCAAATTTCCTGCGCCTATTAGGAATCATGCTTAATTTCTGATCATCTTGGACTACTCACCTTCTTGTTTGAGTCCAAGGTGTACATGTTGACATCAAATTGGATGCAGAATAGAGCCAATTAGGGTTTGACATTAGGGTTTGGAGTGCTAGTACACATTTTTGCTTGAATTAAAGGAAAGTTACCCTCTCGCATTTATGTGCTACCCAAGCCATTGATTGAAAATATCTAATCAGAAAAACTCTAAAATCAGGCTCTAATTTTACTTGAATCTTAAAATCTTGGACCTAATAACTTGGGAGCAAAATCAGGGTGATTTCTTGGTCTTGACCTAGATCTCATTCCGCCATCTTCAAGGCAAGTTAGGTGAAGTTGGTCTACATTGTAGGCCAACCAACCTCCAAATTCAGTCACAAGTTGAATTAACTTCTAATCAAGTGAAATCAAAGGCACAAATTAGGACATAAAACTGGTAGACTTAAGGTCTTAAGTTCGTACATTCCGGTCTACCTAGACCCTCAGTGACAAGGAAGGTCGAGTGGGGGTAACCCTATGACCCATGCGGACGCTTAATCGTGTAGGGGTCTTTTTGGGTGATGTAGAGACAATTATTGAGGGTAAAATGCTTATTCATGCATGTTCCTAGGCAGATTTACATTTCATGTTATAAATATTGCATAGCATGCATTATTCTGCATTTAGAGTAGTTGTATATAATTTAGGTTAATTGCATCCTTTTTATGGACAGGAGAGAAGGATATTTGTTTCGGAGCCTCAGATTAATGTTTCGACCATACGGATCTGATCAAGACGATGATCGGAGTCCAACGCCTCTGAAATCGGCTTGATCGGTGTCCCATAGCACTATATCCAATCTTAGGAAAATCAACAGCTGAGGGACTATGTGACGTAATCTAGAATGTCAAATGAAAAATCCGATCACAAGGATGGATTCGAGTCGACGATCACAGCCCAATGGCATGAAAATAGACTCAATCTGACCTCTGTAGCATCCCCTACAAAGAAACGAAGATGGACAACCTAGATTTTGCATTTCATGTTATAAATATTGCATAGGATGCATCATTTTGCATTTAGAGTAGTTGTATATAATTTAGGTTAATTACATTCTTTTCATGGTCAAGAGAGAAGGATATTTATTTTGGAGGCTCGGATTCATGATCCAATCGTACGGATTTGATCAAGATGACGATCGGAGTCCAACGTCTCCAAAATCGCCTCGATCAGAGTTTCGTAGCACCATATGCAACCAAGGAAGATCAATGGCTGAGGGATAGGTGATGCAATCCGGAGCGTTAAATGACAAATCCAATTGCACAGATGGAATCAGATCGACGATCGCAACCCAACGATGCGAAAATCGACTCAATCCATCCTCTGTAACATCTCCTATAAAGGAAAGAAGATGGGCAGCCCAGATTGTGCCATGTGGTGCAACCCAGGCTGCCTACACCCACGCATGTGCATAGTAGTGTGGGCACGTAGCGGTACGCAGACGCAGGTGCAGCGGCACACGAAGCAGTGCAAGGCACGTGTGGAGGTAGCGATAGCAGTGACGCATATTGCGTGTGCATGCGCGACAACAGCGCGTATGGCGCACGCCAGTGATGCGGCAGCAGGGGCGTGTGAGCGAGATCTTAAGTAATGTTTGCGGCGGATCTTCAGTGACATTTATGACTGTCACTAAATGTCCTGTATACGAATTTGATTCTTTTCTCCACTATAAAAGGACCCCTACGCCTCCCATTTTTCTTCATCTCTTCCTTTCTTCCTTTCACCACCTCCAAGGCTTTAGAGAGAGCTTGTCCCAAGCCTGGGATGCTCTCAAGAGTAGAAAACCAAATAGGTTTCCCTCCCCTCATCCCCATTCCTGGAGCATCTCGTGGCTGTCCACTCATCGCCCTTCAGGAAGAAGATCCTTGCCGTGTCGTTGTCCTGCCCCATCCTCCGTCCTCTGGCTACATCCTCCTTCATCCTACTCCTAACCACCTTCCTCCAGGTGACGTTAGAGCAAGTCATCCTTCGAGCAATCGTCAAGGAGGATTCTCTCACCTCTTTCTATCTTTTTCACTTTCGTAGTGTAGTTTTTTCACTTTCGTAGTTGTAACAAAAATTTATTCATAAATAAATGATTGTTCTTCTCTCTCTCTGTCTCTCTCTTTTTATTTTGCAAGTAGAATAGCTAGATTTCATCGACCTGATCTCTTGCCCTATTAAAAATACTAGAAAAATTAGAAAAAATAAAAATAACAAAAATAAATATTGCAAAACGTGGATATTTTAAAACCAAACGTTCGCCTCCCCGTGTTCGACTCGAGACTCACATTTCGAGTTTCGGTTGTAAATTTTATCTAATAGACGTGTTTTACGAGCTATGATGACGGGTCCTTTGAACCTAATTTTAATTCGCGAAACATGCCTCGATCATTTTGACACCGTTGCTGGGGACGCAACGCTCTCTGGTTTCTTTTTTCTGTGTTTTTCCGCCTTACCTAACTTTTATCTCACTTTCTCTTTGATCTTACTGTGATTGCAGGTACTCATCCGAGGCGGGCCAGAGCGATTAGATTGGAGAAAAGTGCGGATGAAGGTTTTGTAAGTGTACCCCACTTCCCCCACCCTAGTTTTCATTCCATAACCTGACAACTCAAACCTAAATCAACTTAGGTGCTTACATAAACCCTAGGGTAGATTTTGGTTGTTTGATTGTCACTCCACTCACCTCACCCACCCTCATGTATAAGAAAATAACTTCTCTTGTGGGATTTAACTGAAAGCTACACACTTAACACCTACAACTTCTTATCCTAAGGCACACAATCACTTTGATTCTACCACCTAACTGGGATCTGACCTGTGGATCCGATACACTTCAACTCAATACACATAAGTGACTAGAAATCTAAATAGGATAAACATTCTTGTGTGCCTTAAATAAGTGGTGCAACAGGCCAATTGATTGAGATGTTTGGGCCACAACAATCAATTTAAAATAGATCTATCAAGTAGCTTGCCTCTTAGGTTTGATTTTTAGGGCTGAACCAGGCACTCTACATTTTTTTTGACTTTTAGAAAAAGGAATGTTTCATCATTAGTGTTTTCAAAACTTGGAGTGTTTTATTGAACCTTGATTGAATATACCTAAAGATTAAACCCTAAAGGCTACTAAACAATGTTGAACCCTAAAAGACACATCATTAAATAACCTTGTTTATAAACCCTGGTTGTGCACGCACATACATTTGAATCAATCATTAGGGGCACAACCCATCTAAAGGACCCATCACATTCTAAGAGCGCAATCATCCCAAGCCTAATTAAAACTGAGCAGACATTGGCCTTAAGGATTGATTCACTCTTTGGGGCTTAGACTTAGATTTTTTTCAATTAATCTACTTTTGCTAGTCCATCTGATGTCTAGCTAGGGGAGTAGAGTCAAACGACCACAGTTGTGGGGTACACTAGGAACCAGAGGCATAAGCCAAAGGAAGAACCTTCTCCCCATCCCTCCTTCTAACTGGTTGGATTGGCCTGATAAAGTAAACCAAATCATTTATAATCTCAAGATGGGTCCTGGGAGTCTGTAGGTCTTTAGGCTAACCCACCTATGGATAGGGTTGATTGCTTGTATTGTAGGGCTCCTTTCTTTCTTCTGATTTGCCCTCATTTTCTTCCATGTATCCTTCCACATCATACACTCATTTCACATCCTATCCTCCTACCACCACTTATCCTCAAGATGATTACTATCCCGACTTGACTTGTAATTACCCATCCACTAGCCAGGATAACTTTGATTGGGGGTATGAATCCTGACCTCAGTGTCCAGGGTCTAACCCTGGACAACAAGACTATGATTACTATCCTTTCCAGAGCTACAATGATTATAGATCTTCATCATTTGATCACCAAACCAACCTGATCTACAATCAGGAAGGATATGATGATTATAACACCTACCCTCCCACGTATTCAACTGAATATAGGTCACCACCATTCTTTAAACAAAATGAAACAACCTACTATCAGGGAGGGACTCGAGAACCTCGATATCTTGACTCCCCTAGATTGAACCCAAACCCACCCAACCCTTAAC
This sequence comes from Thalassia testudinum, assembly GCA_037157565.1. Classification (NCBI taxonomy): domain Eukaryota; kingdom Viridiplantae; phylum Streptophyta; class Magnoliopsida; order Alismatales; family Hydrocharitaceae; genus Thalassia; species Thalassia testudinum. Next base: position 150,249,430 of record JAZHRO010000014.1, on the reverse strand, counting down.
CGAACTAGTCGATTCAGGTGAACCAGATCCAGGATAGGATGTTGGCTAATTTGAGGAACACTATACAATCTTTAGAAGCTCAACCAACACCATGCACTGAAGCATTGGAGCTTATGATCAAAATGATTGATGAACTTAATAGTTCTCTGTTGGTTTTGCTCCAAAATGTTAGGGATAGGGACCTGGGTGAGTTTCTTCTTGGGAAATTATCAAGGTTGAGGATGAAATTTGTGGTTGCCTTAGTCAAATCTTGGGATGAATCCCAAGAAAAACCCCCTTCAGGAGAGCCAATGTTAGAAGCCGCTCAGGTGCCTATCGGGGGGATACATATTCTGAGATTGGAGATAACCAGGTTGATCTAGAGCAACCCATTGAGGATGAACCGAGTTTCTCACCCAAGATCCCAGAGCCAGGGAATGGCGAAAAATATGTCTCCATGGACAATGAAATGACATATGATTTTGAGACATATATAAATGAGGATCATGAATTCCTTGATTTTGAGGGTGAGGAATCTCTTAGTAAAGTCTCAATTGAGCTTAAGGAGGATGATTTTAGTGAGACAAATGGGCTTGAGGAATCTGAGGAACCCTTTGATAGCCCAATTACTGAAGATTTGGATTCGGTTGGGCCTAACTTGGAGGATTCAAATCCTCATTTACTAGAAGATTCAATCAATAGCCCCATTCCTCAACCACACCCCAAACGGATTGATTTTGATTTTGAAATCATTGTACCCAATTCAATTCTGAGTCAGCCATGATTTCTGGACTTGGGTAAATCATATGGGGTGAATGATATGCTAGAGGTCCCAGAGTGCGAACAATTGATGTTGGAGGACAGGAATTTGGAAGTGAGTATCTGGGAAGTTAACTTCAAGGAAAGCAAGAGTTTGGATTTAAGGGTTCCTGTTGACCTAAAATCACCTACTTTTTACTGGGACCCTTACGATACCGTTGATGTGCGACCCAAGCCTGGAATAATTGATTATTTTTCTAAACTGAACATTAAGTGAACATCTGAACCGAGTGAACCAGATCTACCTATTGTCCACCATTTTAGTCTTGGGTTGCACACCACCAAATCGCAGGCTCGGCCCCGTAAATACAACAATCTTCGATTCTGGGTGACTTTCATCCAAACCTTAGAACCACTCAACCCTGGGGCATGGGTCTCAACCATAATCTGGTCCACATTTGTGGACACCTACTGACGGGTTTGAGGATCAACATTTTTATTTTGATTCTGACCTATACTTGTAAATTCTCAATTTCTTCCATGTATGTATGTTATGCTTAGATGAAGGCATTAAATTAAGCACGTGTGTATATTCCATGTTCTCTTCAGAGCTAACCGCATTTTCACGAAATTCAGGTGATATTCTATTTACTCTGCCCTTTTTCATGTCTTTATTTTTACAATGAGGACATTGCATCATTTAAGCATGGGGGGTTAGATACTTTATCTTGAAATCATTTTGTTAATTCCGTAGAATTTCTTTTAATTTCTTTAAAAAAAGTTTGAAAAAAAAAAAAAAAGATATAAGAGAAGATAACTTAGGCATTTGGAGGTTATTAACTTTAGGAAATGATACGATAGGACCTGAATAGTTAGACTCTTCAGGTCTTCGGGCTTAATTAGCTTGGATGTCCACTCGAATGTGGACTTAGTCTCGAGTCTTCACCAATTCAAATTCATCTTTAATCTGGTGAATAAATTAGGGTTATAGGTATACAACTTATCAACCCACACTCTGATTTGAGGGGGCTTTAAGCCTAAGCATCTATACACTTTTTAGCACTGACTGACTTTTTGGTGGTTTCTTCAGAAATTGGGTAGCTAATGAACCGTCTAGGGTGGTATGGCTGGTAAGTTGTCAGTGGTAATAGCTCATCGGCCGATTGTCCGGAGCCCAGCGACAAGACCATTTTCTTCGTACTGCCTTCAGGTAAATCTTAAATCAGGGAAGCCACCTACTTAAAAAAAAAGAAGAAAAAGAAAAGAAAAAAATAGAAAAAGGAGAAAATAAAAAAAAAATAAATAAAACCACACTACACCGCACAAGTATGGCTGACAAGTTACCGTGGGTAACAGCCCATTGGCTGGTTGTCTAGAGCCCAGCTCACAAAAATGCACAATAAATCCCAAAACACCTAGGGAAGAAGTAGAAAAGTAGAATAAACTAGGGATATATACACTGGGTTCGCCCTTGTGTTGACCCCATAAATAAAAAAAGTAAGGAGAAAGCTACCTTTCGAAAAGATAAACATTTAGGAAAGGTCACCTAGGGTCGTAGAAACCCGAAGTCCGTTTTAACGGCCGCCTAGTGAGCCTTTCACTCTTTTAACAAGAAGCTTAGCACTTAGAGTCTTTTTCGAGTCTTAGGTGTGTTGGGTAGCTGTAAAAAGTTATCGCAGAACTCTCAAACTCCAAAAGTACAAAAATAATTAGAAAAGAAGAAAAGCAAAAAAAAAAAAGTATCTTCCCTTTTCAAATAAGGCGAAGACTTGGAGGTATTGTTGAGTCTTCATAGTTTAGGACCTAGTTGATAATTTCTATTCTTAATAAACAACATAGGCCTAAGTGATCAAATCCTAATTCTATTTTTATACATAGCATGTAGTTTAATATAGTTTAATATTGCTAGGGACTAGCAAAAGATAGGCATGGGGTATGATGTAGACACAATTATTGAGGGTAAAATGCCTATTCATGCATATTCTTGGGCATATATTTGCATTTCATGTTAAAAATATTGCATAGGATGCATCATTCTGTATTTAGAGTAGTTGTATATAATTTAGGTTATTGCATCCTTTTTGTGGTCAAGAGAGAAGGATATTTATTTTAGAGCCTCAGATGACGATCTGACCGTACGGATCTGATCAAGACGATAATCGAAGTCCAACGCCTCCGAAATTGCCTCGATCGAAGTCTTATAGCATCATATGCAATCCAAGGAAGATCAACGATCGAGGGACTAGGTGACGCAATCCAGAGCGTCAAATGACAATCCAATTGCACGGATGGATTTGGGTCGATGATTGCAGCCCAATGATGTGAAAATCGACTCAATCTGACCTTTGTAGCATCCCTTACAATGGAAAGAAGATGGATAGCTCAGATTGCACCACATGGCGCAACCCAGGCCACCCATGATCATGCATGCGCCATTACATGCGCACAGCAGCACGAGCGTGCGCGTACGTACGAAGGCACGCACGCACAAGCACAGTGGCGCACGCAACAGTGTAGCGCACACATGGAGGCAACGGCGTGTATCGCACGTGCGCTCGTGACAAGGTCGTGTACAGCACCCCAGCGATGTAGCAGCAAGGGCGCGTGAGTGGGATCTTCAGCGCTGTTTGCGACGGATCTTCAGCGACATTTATGACTATCACTAAATGTCCTGTATACAAATTTGATTCTTTCTACCACGGCAAAAGGACCCCTACCCCTCCCATTTTTCTTCATCTCTTCCTTTCTTCCTCTCACCACCTCCAAGGCTCTAGAGAGAGCTTGTCCCAAGCTCGGCATGCTCCTCTAGAGTAGAAAATCAAATTGTTTTCGCTCCCCTCATCCCCATTCATGGAGCATCCTGTGGCTGTTTTCTCACCACCCTTCGAGAAGAAGATCCTCGCCGCGATGCCGTCCTGCACCATCCTCCATCCTCCGGCTACATCCTCGTTCGTCTTGCTCCTCACCACCTTCCTCCAGGTGATGTCAGTGCAAGTCGTCCTCCAAGCAATCGTCGAGGGAGATTCTCTCACCTTTTTCTATCTTTCTCACTTTCGTAGTGTAGTTTTTTCACTTTTGTAGTTGTAATAAACATTTATTCATAAATAGATGATTATTCTTCTTTCTCTCTCGCTATCTCTCTTTTTATTTTCCATGTAGATTAGTTAGATTTCATCGACTTGATCTCTTGCCCTATTAAAAATACCAAAAAAATTAGAAAAGATAAAAACAACAAAAATAAATAAAAGTAAAATGCAGATATTTCAAAACCAAATGTTTGCCTCCCTATGTTCGACTTGGGACTCACATTTCAAGTTTCGATTATAAATTCTATCTGATAGATGCATTTTACAGGCTATGATGACAGACTCTCTGAACCCTAATTTTAATTCGCGAAACGTGCCTCCATCAGTGGGGCTCTCCCTTCCTAGCTACCCAAGTAATTCTCAGGTAGATGACTTTCTGATCTAGGGGTATTATCCTCCTCGAACCTCTATAGTCATCCAAAAATCTTTGGGTGCCATGATTGGGTCAAATTTCACATCTAGTCCCTCATCTTTTCTATTAGAGCACATACAAGGTTCTTCTTGGGAATTTCTAATTTGATCTGATCAACTGCAATATAATCTTGAGTTTGATTCTACATCCTGGTTCCACCACTTGATTCAAAAATGCAGCCTGGCTATGTATTGAGACTGTTTAAGAAATCTGAGTCCCAAATGAGCATAAAAGAAAAGATACTTGAGAATGCTTATAGAAATCATGAAGAATATTATAAAAGGGTCATTTAGGAAAAATTTCTATAAATAACAAACATCATCACAAACCATGCAGGGATAACATGGACACAAATGAGCCACGATTCAATTCGGGATAATCTACTAGCGAAACACAGTGAATTGGTGAAATTACACAACAATGAGTGTCTGCAATGTTGGTCAAACCCTTCATTTCCGAAAAAACTCGAGGAATTTTTACAAGAGTGAGGAAAATTGCTGAATGGGTTATATAGAACCATCGATCAAAAATACCCGTTAGAAGTTAATAAAACATCTTGAAGTAAGTCTAATGATCAACACAATTTCCTAGATCCCGGGTTTAATAATAATAGTTGTTGTGGAACCTCAATCCAAATGAATTCAGATTCAAATTTCATAGCAATTGACATTTGATAGCGAAATACTTATGATTTGTAAAAGCGGGTTTTTAACGTTGTTGTAATGCGTGAATTTGCATACGCTTTTAAATTTATAAACCTAGATAGGGGAGTATCTAGGGTCGTTCAAGGAGGCAAAAATTGCAATTCAATTCTCTTGCTAAAAACACATCTCAACTTTCTTTTTGGTATTTTAAATATGTAAATTTTTTTATTTTGAAAAGACGAGGGCAAAATGCGAATTGTAATGGAAAGTACTAACGCCTACAATTGCTTAACTAAAGCTTAAATGATAGATATATCTTCTTCCTAAGCTCACTCTAGGCAAGTGAAGGCCTAGAGTAACTAGGAAGAAGAGGTGAAACAAGTACTAGAACCAAAAGTAACAATTGCAATAAAAAGCTAAAAGAAGGCAATTTAATTAGCTAGAAATAGTGTTCTGTTCAAGGACAAGTAGAGGAATGCTTCTACTGGAACTAAATAAATTTAAAAGCAAATAAAGAAACACTAATCCTCTTGCAAAATTTGGTGAAGAAGGGAGTCTTCTTGCTCCAAGCCTAGCTGCTCCTTGGCTTGAAAAGAGGGCCTCCTTCTTCTCCTTCCTTGAGAGCTCCTCCAAGGTGGAAGCTACCACCTTCAATCCTCTCTCCAAGGGGTGGGCGTGCACCACCATCAAAAGCTCCTCCAAGGTGGCGTGGACCACCTTCAAGATCTCCTCCAAAGATCTTCCTTGCCTGCCTTCTCCTTTGGCTGGCGAGACTCAAGAGAGAAGGGAAGAGGGGAAGGCACCAAGGGGACAGAATATCCCCTTAATCTTCTTCTTCTTCTTCTCTCTTGGACGTGGGCTTCTAGGTGGAATATGAGAGTGAATTTGGTATCCAAGGATGCCTAGAATGGTGGTGGGTAGTGGTCTTTCTATAGGGTAGGATGGGGGGTTAAGGTGCCCCTTGAAATGGAGGGCTAGGATGGAAGGATGGAGGTGGTTGGTGATCCTATGGCCAAGGGTATTTGGCACCAACCCAAGGGGTGTTAAAGGGGGTGGTTATGGTGGTGTTGGTGGCTTTTGGTGGTGGAGAGACACCACCAATTTGACACCAACCTAGGGTCTTCTAGAAGGGGGGTTAGGTGGATGGTGGAGATGGATTTAAGGAGAGGTGTTTGGTGGAGATGAAGGGGGTTTTTGGAGGGAAAAGTGGCACCATCAAGGGGGTGGTTAGGGTGGTTTTGGCACCACTTTTCGGTGTCTTTTGGAGGTGGTGGGTAGGCTAGGTTGGTGCCAAGTAGGTTAGCTTATGTGGAGCTTAGGTGGAGCTAGTTAGGTGGAGTTGTTAGGTGGGTTTTTGGGGTGGTACAAGCCAAGGAAGTTGGAGCTAAGCTAAGCTAAGCTAAGCTAAGCTAAGCTAAGCTAAGCTAAGCTAAGCTAGCTTAGCTAATGGAGGACTAAAGGAGAAGGTGTTGGAGCTAGGGCTTGGAGGGAGGAGCTGAGGAGAAGTCTGGAACTGAAACTGGAGCTGGTTGCTGCTGAAGAGGTTGGCATGGAGCTACTCTAGCTGGCTTAGCTTGCTAGTTCTTTGCTAGCTGCTAAGCCAAGCTAAAGTGAGCTAGATTTTACCATAATGAGCTGAGGTGATCTAGGTCAGATGCTCCTGGGGAGGATCAAGTGGGTTGAGGCAGTTAAGGTATCTTAGCTCAATTGAGTTGAGCTAAGCTGAATCCCTGAGAGCTGGACTTGAGCTTCCTGAGCTGAGATGAGTTCTTCTTCATCTGGCTGGTGTTGAGTGGAGCTGGATGTAGCTGGGTCTGAGTTGAGGTGAACTCCTATCAACACAGCTGAGCTAGGTAGAGCTCCCTATGGACTAGTGGGAGCAGAGATCAGCTAGACTCAGCTAAGTTGAGCTAGATCTGAGCTTACTTGAGCTAGGGTGAGCTAAGATGAACTCTCTTGAGCTGCCATTTAGCTGAGATTAGCTGCATGGAGCTGGGATGAGCTAACCCTAGTTCAAGTGGGCTAGGTTCCAACTGTGGTGAGCTGGATCAAGCTGAGTTCCAGCTAGTTTGAGCTTCTCCTTCACCATTAGCCTTCTTGAGTGCTAGGGTTTTAGGGATCTGCATATCTGTTCATCCGTAACACTCACAAAAACATATCAAAAAAAGACAATAAAAAATGCAATGCATGCCTAACCTAATTTATGCCTAAATGCAGCCCGAAAACCCGTTTGCAAAGTAAAATCCTAAGAGCTAGGTTTGTTTTAATGCATAAGAATGATGATAAATTGCTGTTTATCACACCCCCATGCTTATCTTTTTCTAGTCACATAGTAAAACTTCAATTTTTTGGGAAATGGAATTTTTGGGAAATCTAATTTTTTTGACTTTTGCGAAGAAAAAGAGATTAAGGGACCTTGGTAGATTAAAACACAGGAGGTATGGGATTTATTAAAGATAAATATCGGGATTTGTTTTTGGATCCAACCATTAGAAAGAACAGGATCAATATATTCTCCAGAAAATTCACAAATTAACCCCTTGTTAATTCAGATGACTTGAAATGTTTGCTTTCAGGATTTTTCTAACTCATGGATCTGATTCACAACTTGCAAGATCCTTTAAAACCTTTTGTCTGTGCTTGTGAAATGCCAACATTTATAAGGGTGTGTTATTATTACTTTTTTTTTCCCCCATGCTTATTTTTAGCTTAGTCTTACAACAGATGTGTTGGGATCATCATTCCCGTTACCATTCCTCAAGGGGGCTCTGGCACCAGTACTTCAAGATAGCATTGTCCATGACACCACCCAGGAGCTCACTACCCCAAAATACGATGCAGTGTAAAGGGGCGCTCCAAGAAAACTCAATCTCTTGCTCCGACACTATAGGTAGAGCACCGTCCAAGACACTTGAGCTACTAAAATGCGCTTTAATGCTCCATCTAAAGATATGAAATATAGATATGGAGCAGCGCTGAGGTGGTAACATGTTGACATCGCATCCTCAAAGGAGGCATTTTCCTCCTTCTCGGCTGTGGGAACTCAAACCAATGATCTGCTTCAGACTTTTAGTAAGTTCAAACAAGGGAGTTTTTCAAATTTTTAGTTATTTTTAAGTGTTGGCTTGTGTGTGAAGAGTGACACAAGAAGTTTCTTAAGACATGCAAGTTTTTGAATCAGAAACTAAGTCAAATACTTTCCACATTACAAAATAGGATCAAGTCACCTGAACTATCATGAGTTCAGGTGGAATTTTAGAGAAGGATATCTGATATAGTCTAAAATAGACCCTGAAATTCTAATGATCAGATATGCATCCTTATCCCTAGTTTATTAAAGATTAAATCCCATTGTACCAAAAGTGAGTTTTTCAACCTTAGTCCCGATTTTAGAAATTTTTCCTCAAAAAGTTTTTCATCATTTTTATTTTTTTGGGTATGGAAGCAGGAAATAAATTAAAGAAAAATGCATGTTTTTAGGTTTTAAACATCCTAAATCGATCGTCAAAATTTAAAAACACCCCCCCATGCTTAAGATATGCTATGTCCTCATGCATTAGGATGGAAAAGGGATCACCTTAGTGAAGAATGGTTGGGTTTAGGATGATCAAAACCTAGAAAAAGAAGAAGAAAAGGAAAGTAGGAAAAAAAATGATGGGTTACCTCCCATCCAGTGCTATCTTTTATGCCATTCAGCCGGGAGTGATGTGCATTAGTGATCAAGGGTGGCTGGCTTAGTAAAATTAAAAGATTCAGACGAAATTTTAGCCGTATGGTCAAAATAGGGCTTTAAACGTTGGCCATTGACTTGAAATGTCGAATTAGTTTTCGGATCAAAAAGGTCAACAGCGTCGTATGGATATGTTTTATGGACAATAAAGGGGCCGGTCCATTTAGATTTTAATTTGCCATTAAAAAGACGTAATCTCGCATCGAAAAGCCAAACGCGTTGATTAATGTCAAAGTGTTTTCGAACAATATATTTATTGTGAAATTTCTTTGTTCGATCTTTATAAATCCTCGCATTTTCATAGGAAAAATTACGTAATTCTTCCAATTCAGTTAATTGTAATTTTCTATGGTTACTGGCATCAGATAAATCCATATTAAGTTGTTTTATTGCCCAAAAAGCCCTATGTTCTAATTCTACCGGGAGATGGCATGCCTTCCCAAAAATCAGACGGAAGGGAGACATGCCAAGTGGAGTTTTAAAAGCGGTATGTAGGCCTATAAAGCATCGTCCAATTTGGTGGACCAATCTTTACGGTCGGGCCTAACCGTCTTTTGTAAAATATTTTTAATTTCCCAATTAGAAACTTCAACCTAGCCATTTCTTTTGGGGTGATAAGGTGTGAAAATTTTATGATTAACCCCATATTTAGAAAGAAGGTGACGGAATTGTGAGTGGGTGAAATGTGAGCCTCCGTCACTGATAATGGCTTTTGGTTTGCCGAATCTTCAGAAAATATTTTTCTTAAGAAATTTGACAACCACACGGTGATCACTAGTATGGGTGGGTATTGCTTCTATCCATTTAGAAACATAGTCGACTATGACTAATATATATAAATACCCACCAGAGTTGATGAACGGTCCCATGAAGTCAATGCCCTAAACATAAAAAATTTCAACCTCTAAAATAGGATTAAGGGGTATCATATCCTTTCGAGTCATGTTGCCGATGCTCTGGCAACGCACACAAGACCGAACGAAGTCATGAGCATTTTTGTGCAAGCTGGGCCAACAAAATCCCGCATTAAGGATTTTAGCTACAGTTTTCTTGCCCGAAAAATGTTCACCACAGGCCATTGAGTGACAATGTGTCAAGATATCATGGATTTCAGAATCGGGTACACGTCGTCGAATGACCTGATCAGCACAAATGCGGAAAAGGTCGGGCTCCTCCCAAAAATAGTATTTAATATCAGCAAAGAACTTATCCCATTTTGTTTTTGTCCAATCAGTGGGGATTTGTTCTGTTGCTAAGTAGTTTGCGATGGGCGCAAACCAAGGGAGGGTTGTAGCAGCTAAAATGCTTTCATCGGGGAACTGATCTGGCAGGGTCATTATGTCATTCGTCATAAGACGTGAGAGATGGTCGGCCACTACATTGTGCAATCCTGCCTTATCCTTGATTTCCAGGTCAAATTCCTGGAGCAACAGAATCCAACGGATATGGTGGGGTTTCGCATCTTTCTTAGTTAGCAAATATTTAATTGCTGAGTGATCGGTATAAACAGTGACATGTGACCCCAATAGATATGATCTAAATTTTTCTAAGGCAAATACAATGGCATGAAGTTCCTTTTCAGTAACCGTGTAATTCCGTTGTGCATCATCAAGGGTTTTGCTAGCATAATAGATCACAACGGGCTTCTTGCCAATTCTTTGCCCTAGAACGGCTGCTACAGCAAAATCTGAGGCATCTGTCATTAATTCAAAGGGACTATTCCAATCAGGTCCCTGCAATATTGGTGCCTCAGTAACCCCTTTCTTCAACCTCAAAAAACTCTCTAGGCACTTATTATTAAAATCAAATGGCTGGTCTTCAGTGAGAAGCTGACTTAAGGGCTTGAAGATTTGGGAAAAATTTTGTATGAATCGACAGTAGAAACCCACATGACCCAAAAAGGATCCGATCTATTCGACAGTAGTGGGTGGTGGGAGCTTAGATATAGCATCTATTTTTGCTTTATCTACCGCGATTCCTTATTTTGAAATTACATGGCCCAAGACAATACCTTCCTGGACCATGAAATGACTTTTTCCCCAGTTGAGGACCAGATTAACTTCTATGCATTTTTGGAGAGTTCATTCAAGATTTTTGAGACAATGGTCAAAAGAATCTCCAAAAATATAGAAATCATCCATAAAGACTTCTAAACATTCACCTACCAGGTTTGAAAAAATTGCAAGCATGCACCTTTGAAAAGTCGCAAGTGCATTGCAAAGATCGAAGGGCATTCTTCCGAAAGCAAAGGTTTCGAAAGGGCAGGTGAAAAAAATAACAACTGGCAAGATCACTATGCAACTCAGAATCATCAGAAATAAAAATCAAGTGAAACTATTACGTTTGTTGCCTCCTCGGCAACGGCGCCATTGATCAGGAGGTTTTTTTCGCTTTGCAAGTGATATCGGCAAAATATGCCATCATAATATGTAATGTGGTAAAAAAACCATGATCAAAGTTACTAAAATACTGAAATAATACCACACTTCAGGTCGTATCACAGGGTGACATAGAACCAATAAGATCACCAATAATCTTGTTCAAGAAAAATAAATTGCCATTAATATCAATTCACCATGGGAGGAAAGAAAACAAAACGCATTAACTAGAAAATCCAATCCTTCAATGTTGTCACAAATAACCAAGAACAGAAGGGCCTCCCACAAATTTCCTGTAATAAAATAATCAATACAAAAATCCCATTCTTTGGCAATGGCAATCAAGGTAATTTTTAATTGAGCCAAAAACATAGGGTTTGCTATCGGCGGACGCACGTGGAGGAGGAGAGGACGGTCGGCCTTGCTGTGCTCGGAGGAGGTTGGTGTTGTCAAGAGCTTCACGTCAGAGTTCGCATCGAGGAAAACGATGGCCTGTTGGTGTTGGCTGGCGATGTGGAGCCTCGCCGTTGGTCGTGTGGCCTGCTGTTGGCGGATCTGAGGGCGTGGCCATGCTCGTGATGGCCGGAGAGTTCCATGGCGTCAACAGACCGAAGGATGATGGTTGAAGGAGGTGGCTGTGCGTTTGGGGAACCGATGTTGATGTTGGGTTCCCTTCGATCTGTTGGAGAGGAAGACGAAGAAGAAGAAGACGAGGGCGTTGCTGCGCACGAGGAGTAAGGCAGTAGGGTGGACGCGTGAGGGCCTACGCACATGGGGGAAGGCCTGAGGATGGGCGCGTGAGGGCCTGCGCGTGCGGGGGAAGGTCGGAGGACGGGTGCGTGAGGGCCTATGCGTGGGGCTAGTTGCACTGTCGGTGGTGCTGCGGATGTTGCGCACGCGAGTGGCTATGCACAATAGGTGCTGAGGAGAGCGGTGAACGCAGTGGCTGTGGGACGAGTCTCAGACATCCAGGAACCTTCCCGGTTGTCTTAACTGAAGAGGCCGACACACGGTGAGGGTGTTGGCGATGTCGACGGAGGCTCGCGGTGGTGGATGGGTGCGTAGTGAGGAGGAGATGGAGGCCATTTTCTTTTCTCCAGGGAAGCAACCCCCTTTTTGTCGTTCCTTTTCTGTTAAATAAGGAGAAAATGAAAGAATGAGAAAGAGAGTCAGAGAAGGAAAGAAACAATCAATCAACCGTGATTTAGTGTTGCCATTTGAGGGAGAGAGACATAAGGAATCAAAGAGATTTTATGGCAAATAAGGAAGGGATTAAGAGATGCAAAAGAATGATTCTTTTGCCTACAAAGATAAAAAAATCCCTCAATGTAACATCTCAAATCTATATTTGATGTGAAGTCCTTGCCTTTAAAGTGAATAATCACTTCTTTCACATAAATATTCAAGTAATTAATGCATGGAATGATACATTCAAGGCTTTCACATTTTGTCATTATCATCATGCCTTAGATTAAATTATGCTCCAAATAATTCAATACTTAAGCACTAAATTAGTCCACTCAAGTGGACCCATCATCTGTGCTATTTGAGAGGTATCACTCATTACAGGTAATTCAGGGCTACGGATGACCGATCCAACCATATGGATCTGTTTAGAACTACAATAGAAGTCCAATGCTTCCAAGATCACATCAATCAAACTCTCATAGCACCCTAAGGAATCTACAGAAGATCAAGAGCCCAGGGGAAAAATAAAGAAGATCCAGACCTTAGATGACAAATCCAACCATATGGAAGGATTCGGATCGATGTTCGTAGCCCAACGGTGCAGAAATCAATTCGATCGAAGGCCTACATCACCAGATACAAGGAAAAGAAGATGAACGGTCATGATAGTGCCACGTGGTGCCATCACAGCCGCTCCTTCACCATCGCCCCATCCAGGAAGGATGCATCGCACGCTGTGGGTAGTTGGATCTTCATCCAATGGCCACGAGCATGACATGTCGCCCGCCTAGATCTGAAAAGCATAAATAGAAACAAACAAATATATATAATAAAATGATTGTGCGGCATGTTGGCTCACGCATGTGCGCATAAGTGTGGGATGTGGGTTCAAGCTGGTATTGCGCAAAATTGAAGCAGCATTGGTTGTGTGGGCACGTGTAGGCACAATTGCACGATTGGAGGGCAGAGGCATGACCACGTGGTGCTATCTGAGTGCACCGCGGGTGAACGCACGATCGCAAGCATTTTAGGAGATTAAGAAGGTGAGGCAAGTGCACGTAAGCTATCCGATTGTAAGATCGGACAGCTGAGGTTGAAGCACTTAGAGGAGGTGAGCGGTGAAGGCGAAAACACGAAGGGCGAGCGCAGGTGATCTGTGACCGTGTGATGGAGGATCGACGCTCCACGGAGTGCCATGTGGCAGCATCAGAGTGATCCAAGGGAAAAAGAAGGATTTGGAAGGTTTTTGCACGAGATTAAGGGGGCCAAATGCCCTCTTTACCCCCTACTAAAGCTATAAAAGGAGCCCAAAGGGCACCCTTTGAAGGCATTCCATCATTATCTTCTTCTTCCTCCTTCTTCAACCTTTCTTTCTTCTTCTTCTACCTGCCTTCTCTACATCCCCGAATGAAGCGTCCGTTGGGCCACTATTCGTGAGCACTAAATCGATATTTAAGAGTGTCGCGTTGTAGTATAGCTGAAAAAGTGTTCAAAACAAATATAATTTTATTACTCGAATTTGAAGTCCGAGGTCGAACATAGGGAGCAAATGGAATTCACGCACTAATCTCAACATTAAATGTAAATTGAACACATAAAACTATTCAAAATCTAATTAGAAGTGTAAAGCATGAGTATATGAAGAGTAAAAATAATTGAAAATAAAACAGTGTAGAGCTTATGAAAATTTGTCTTAAAAGTTATGTGCTATAGTGCCTTCCTTTCCTTAGCTTTCTTTTGCTGATTTCTTCTTGCAAGCTCTATTCTTCTTTCTCTTCTTTCTTTCCTTAGCTTTCTCTGTCTTCTTCTTCCTTCTATCTTTAACCTTCTCTTCCTTAGCTTATTCCTCTTTCCTTCTTCTCTGGCCCTTCTCTTTCCTTCTTCTTCGCTATCTTTAGCCTTCTCTTCTTTAGCTTCTTGCTTATTTGCCTAAGCCTGCAGTCCTTCTTCTTCAGTTTCTTCCTTCTCTTTCTCTGACTTTTGCTTTTTCTTCCTTTTCTTCTCTTTCTATCTTTAGCCTTCCCTTCCTTAGCTTATTCCTCCTTGCTTCTTCTCTGGTCCTTCTCTTTCCTTCTTCTTCTTCGCTGCCTGACCTCCTCTTATCTAAATTTGGCTAAGTGTGGAGCAAAACTTTCGAAGGCAAAACCCCCCTCCCCTGCATAGCTTTCCTCTCTTTCTCTCTTCTCTATTTCAGGTTCGCTCTCCTAGAGCCACAACTGGTTCGAGTAATCGGACCTAACGGAGACCCGAGTCCAAGCTCACTATCGTGAGTGGTGAGTGAGGAGTGAGTAGGTTGGGTAAATGAGTCGTAGCCAAGCCCGCGTGGGTAGTGCCGCGGACGAGGCCATGAGAGGGGGAAGAGGGACCTCACCCCGTGATTTGGAGGCAACAAGGCTATGGAGTAAATTCAACTTATGCGCACACGGCCACTCTTCCAGTTCTGAGGTGGGACTAAATGTCCCACCTTCCTTTGCGTGCTGCAGCAGCAGATATGTGGCTCAATTGGTGAGGCTGCAAGGGCTCTTGACTTCGATTGAGAACTCGAGTATGTTCGTGCCTCAAGTCCACACCGCTTGGGACTCTCGCCTGGAGCAGCAGCACCAAGAGCACAGCAAGCGGGCTTCAAGCTTCTTCGTCCATGGCGGCCGGTGTGCCTGAACCTGAAAACATGAGAACAGCCTTGCAGCCACGTCAAAGTGCTTAGGGAGCTTCGCCCGACCACGGAGGATGTGATGGGCGTGATTTCGTGGCGTGTGGCTGGCTTTGGTGGAGGATCTAGGGCTTACTGTGGCCATGTAAGTGGGTGTGCTCGGGAGTGTTTTTAGGTGGTCGACAGAGTGAATTGACTGAGGGGTTGTGATCAGGGAGTCAAGGCAGAGGTCGTAGGGTGGTTGGAGAGGTGGATGGAGGTGTGGAGCGACGAGGGCACCACGTTGGAGGGATTGTTGGAGGTTGAGAAGGTGATGGTGATCAGTGGTGTTGAGGGTTGGTTTAGGGAAATAAAGAGAGGGAACAAGAGTAGAAGAGAGTGGGAATCTAATAAACCATATCTAAGGACAAAGGGAAAGGGAATCCCATGCCAGTATAGTCGCTGGAGGTGGGGATGATGAATACCTTTGTAGGTGAGGCAGCGGCAAGGATAGGGCAGAGGTAACATCGGCCAGTGTTGCGCGACGCGGATGAATGAGAGGAAGACAACCCAACCACTGGTATTGTGGTTGGGTGACGAGAGAGCAAGGGAGGAGCCACCGGAGCTTGCGGAGGGTTGCGGTCGGCGAGGAGAGAAGAATGTGTGGGTTATCCGGCTCAATTTCAAGTTGAGGAGACTCGGTTGAATCTGGGGAGTCTTAAATAGGTCTCTTGAGAAAGATTTATTCTTGGAAGGCAAGATTCCAAGCAAGGCATGGTCGCCAGAGTTGTAATCTTCAAAAGACCCAAATCTCTCATGCATTCGCATGAGAGATTGAGTAGGAATTATGGATCACCGAAGGGTTCAGACTGGAGGAGATTACTCAAAGAATCTCCCTTCCAATTTTGGGAGGGATTCTCTGAGCAATTAAGGAGAAATCACCTTCTAAAGCTTGCCGGAGTAGGATTCCTCCACTATAATGGTGGAGGGACTCATCTGTGAAGACGATAAGAAAGCTTGGGGGCTGATTGTAAGGGTTTTCGAAAATAGGGGTAGAAATGTAATCAAGTTGGACCTATTCGTAAAGTGGGTCAAGATGAGTTCTCCTTAGGTCTAAATTTTGGTAAAAATCTAATTTGAACATAAGGAATCCAATGGCTAATTTGGATTTTGGGTTTGATCACGTTTGACTGGAAAATACTTGCAAAAACCCAATTTAGGGAAAATATTTGTCTGAGACCCCATTCTAGGTCAAGATGGGTTCCAATGGCCAAATTGAAGGTACCAAACCTTAAAGGATATTTTTCTATGATTTTTAGAGTGTTTAGATGAATTTTATTTTGACCAGAACTTTGGTTAATCAAGTGGGTTTGTTTTAGGGTTTCAAGAAGTCATTTAATTCACAGGGTACACATAAATCCTTTTCTATCAAATCCAACCCACTTTTTATCTTGTTAAGACCTTTTGACCTTTGTTTAGCCATTGAGAAAACCTGTTGTTGTACTGCAATGGTAAAATTATACTTTTACCCCTTGTTTCTTACTTTTCTCTCAGAAAGGTTATTTAGTGAATTATGACCTCCAGTTGGTTATGTAGGAGCTTTTATTTTCTTCATTGGGTCAAAATGAGCTATTTAGGGCTCATGATGGTGTTTCCATCAGCCAACTCGATGGATTGTTGCTGCTCCTCCCAACCTCTCCAAAAGGCCACCACGAACCACCCATGATGCTCTTATTCTGTTACAATAGCAGTTTGTTTTATGTTTTATTCAGATACCTGTATCCAGTTTATGTTCAATCTCTTCTTGTGATATAAATATTGTGATTGATTGTTCCTTTTACTTAGCCTTTATATTTGAAATAAACTCATGAAATCAAAAGTGCTTTCTACCTCCCTATGACCGACTGGGACTCACCACTTCTGTTAATTATTTGCTCAGAATGTATTTTGTGCTATACTACAACGCATTCATCTTTTACATTATCTATGCCGAAAACAAGGAGTGCCTGGGTCTTTTGCCTTAGGCGGGAGTTTGCTCAAAATAATGGAGTTGGCTTTCTCCGACAGTATGATTGCGTTCATGCCATTGGTTTGCAGCTTATGCTTGGGTGTACATATGTCATTCAGGAATTGTGTGTAAACCAGTACATGGCAAATCACATCCATCAAGGGGATGTTTATATGGACCTACTCAAAGAGCTTGACTGGGTCCTCCTCAGGTGCCATGGGTTTGGTTGTCTTCTTTCCCTTGGTCAAGGCCTCAGGAAATGGAACTTTAGATGGTTCCTCTTGAATGGGCTCAGGCTCTTTATCAGGGATGGATGTGTCCTAGATGACCTATCTAGGTTTAGGGTTTACAGTTTTAGGCATGTTGTGGCAAGGAAAAGGTGTGTCTTGTGTTGCTCTGCCACTACAAGTGGTGACAGAATTTAATCCTGCCTGATGTTGGGTTGGATTGGGTCAAATAGGTGTCTGCTGTTGAAATCCCATGTATGAAGTTGAAGCATCCATCCCATTAGGTGATGGAGCAGAAGGGGCCTGATAAAAAAAGTGAGCTTGGCCCTGATTTGTATTAATAATGCTCCTCCGGTTCGTTACGTTATTTGGGTTTGGAAGAGGCTGAGAGGAAAGTGCACCAAGCTGGCGAGCGCTTGCCAGCTGGGCCAATTGATTTTGTAACTTAGAGATCTCTTCTTTCTGTTGCTTTTGCATGTCAACCAAGGTCTCAAGAATCAAAGCTGTCTGATCTTCTTTAGGTGGTCCAGATTGGAAATTTTGATTTGGTCTTGGTTGAATAGGTTGATATGGTCACTGGTTTTGTGGTCGGGGTTGGAATTGGGATCCTAGATTTGGGTTATTTCTCGTCCACGCAAAATTAGGATGATTCCATCATCCAAGGTTGTAAGTGTTGGAGAAAGGATTATTCTGGACAGCATGGAGATCCTCGTAGGTTTGAGGAGCTCTAAGATAATCAGGGTATGGGGGTTCAGAGGTTCCCCAACTGAAGTGGGCTGACCCAGAGTTGCCTCCGAAGCCATAATTAGACGGGGGTGGAAATGCATCCATTCATGGGGAGTGGTAGATGTTGTGCGTAGCCTCCCTTCTCATGGGTGGGTGCGTGTATGTGCTTTGAGGTGTAGAGGTGGAATTGTGTAGATGACGAGTGATGTTGTCCACCTTCTTCTCAATAATGAAGACTTTATCCAATTGACTGGCTACCAACTCAAGATCAACAAATGTGGAAAGGCCTTGGGATTCATGAAACCCCTGATTATTTGTCAATGTGTGCATGGATGTCTGGTCGTACGGACCTAATGACTCATTGTTCAGGGAGTTCTCGCACATGTTCTCAGGAATTTCCCAGATCGTGTCCTCATGTTGACCCATGATGCTACCACCACAGGTTGCATTGACAAAGAGCTTGATGTCTTAACGGAGTCCATGATAAAAGAATTGGACTTGTTCCCACTTTGAAACTCCTTGATGGGGGCATTTACGCATGAGATCCAGAAAATGATCCCATGCCTCATGTAGAGATTCTCCTACTCCTTAAGAGAAGTGCATGATTTTGTACCGCATCTTATTTGTACGATCGATGGGGTAGAATTTTCGTAGGAAGGTGGTTTGATGTTCTCCCCATGTGTTGATCATGTGTGGTTGAGTTTGGAACCAGTGAGCGACTTTTTCAGCCAGAGAGAATGAGAAGAGTTTCAGGAGTAATCCATCTCGATTTTGTACATCTACCACAAAAGTGTGGGCCAGATGTTTTAGGTTTTTGATGTGCTGGAAAGGATCCTTGGAGTTCAAGCCATGAAATTTTGGGGCCATTGAAAAATGCCAGTTTATCATCATTCTTATGCATTAAAGCAAAACCTAGCTCTTAGGATTTTGCTCTACAAATGGGTTTTTAAGTTGCATTTAGGAATTAATTAGGTTAGGCATGCATTGCATTCTTTATTATGTTTTTGATATGCTTTTGTGAGTGTTAGGGATAAGCAGATTGCCAGATCCATAGAACCCTAGCACTTAGGAAGGCAACTGTTGCAGGAGAAGCTCAAACCAGCTGGAACTCAGCTTGATCCACCTCACCATAGATGGAATCCAACTCATCTGAAGTAGGGTTAGCTCATCCTAGATCCATTCAGCTCATCTTAGCTAAATGGCAGCTCAAGAGAGCTTATCTTAGCTTACCCTAGCTCAGGTCAGGTCAGATCTAGCTCAACTTAGCTGAGTCTAGCTCATCTCAGCTCCCATTAGTTCACAAGGAGCTCTAGCTAGCTCAGCTGAGTTGACTGGAGTTCACCTCAGCTTAAGACTAGCTTGATCCAGCTCCACTCAACTCCAACCAGCTGAAGATGACTTCATTTCAGCTCAGGAAGCTCACGCCCAGCTCCCAGGGACTTAGCTTAGATCAACTCAGTTGAGCTAAGGTACCTTAGCTGCCTCAACCAGCTTGATCCTCCCTGGGAGCACCATACCCAGCTCACCTCATCTCCTTGTGGCAAAAGCCAGCTTACTTTAGCTTAGCTTAGTAGCTAGCAAAGAACTAGCAAGCTAAGCCAGATAAAGTAGCTCCATGCCATCCTCTTCCAGCTCCAGTTTAGCTCCAAACTTCTTCTGTCCAGCTCCTCTCCTCAAACCCTAGCTCCCATTGCCTAATTCTCTACTCCATTACTAGCTAAGGTAGCTTAGCTTAGCTTACCTTAGCTAGGTTCCAACTCATTTGGCATTTACCACCCTAAAACTCTACCTAACTTGCTCCACCAACTAAGCCCTACCTAAGCTCACCTAAGGTAGCTCCATCCACTCCAAGTTGGTGCCACCACCATCACCACCTTTCACCCCTCAACCACCACCAAATGGCACCAAAAAGTTGGTGCCAAAATCACCCTAACTACCCCCCTTTTTTTGCACCAACTTTTCCCTCCAAAAAAGCCCTAATCTCGACCCTACACCTAAGCCTAAAGCCCATCTCCACCTTCCATTTTCCATCCAAAATTCCCCCCTTCTAAAACACCATTTTGGCACCAAAATGGAGGCACCCTCTCCCCCATGGACGTTCACCATAGGGTACCTCCATGTCCTTAACAACCCCCTCCACATCTCTCTGAATGGCACCAAAAATCCATGACCATAGATCCCATAACCACCACTCCAAACTCCATCTTAGCCATCGATTTCAAGAGCCACCTATACCCCCCCATCCTACTCTATAAAATGACCTTTAACCACCACCATTTTCCCATCCTCCCTTTAGTATAATTCCACCCTACAACAACCATATCCACGACCAAGGAAGAAGAAGAAGAAAAGAAGATTATGGGGGCATCCTACCTAACCCCTTGGTGCCTTCTTCACCCTTTTCTTCTCTGTTGTGCCATGCCAAGGAGGAGGAGCAGTTCCCCACTAGGAGGACAGCTAGGAAAGGAGGAGCAAGGGTGGTGCACGCCCACCCTTGAAGGAGATCATTGAAGGTGGTAGCTTCCACCTTGGTGGACACCATCTTGGAAGAGCATGGCAAGGAAGGAGAAGGAGGAGCCCTTTTTAAGCCTAGGAGCAACTAAGCTTGGAGCAAGGAGCTTCCCCTCTTCACCAACAATTTAGGAGGATTTGTGTTTTATTTTTTTTGTTGCAATTATCTGGTAGTAGAAGCATTCATCCACTAGGGTTTTGTTAAAACACTTTCTCATTAACCAAGTTACCTTCATTGAAATTTCTTTTTAGTTGCATTTTAATTGCTGTGATTCTAGCACTCTTCACTCCCTCTCGCTAATTACTCTAGGTCTCCACATGCTTAGAGTGAGCTTAGCAAGAGGAATTATTTGTCACTTAGGTGTTAGCTTAGTCATTGGAGGTGTTAGTTGCTTTTCTATCAACAATTCGCATTTTGCCTTCATCATTTCAAAACATAAAAATTATATATTCGAAAAGACAAAAAAGAGTGTTGATTTCCATTTCCAAGCAAGAGATTTGATTTGTAAACAATTGGCGTCCTTGTATGACCCTAGATATCCCATTATCCAGGTTATAAATTTAAGAGTTGATCGATTTTACGCGTTATGACATATTTTTACATACCATGTAAAGTTCGTAACACTTTTTGGCGCCATTTCCAGGGAGGCATGGCTTTGTAAATTGTTTCTCTCTTGCTTGAAGTGGATCTCATCCCCTTACCTCCCTTCTTTCTTGTGTGTGCAGGAACTACAGGAAGAAAGTGGGAATTTGGAAGCGAGAGTTGAAAGTTCCTTTTCTTCCCATGATTCAAGGTTGGTTTCTTCTTTCTTGTCACACTTAGCCTAAAAGACTATCAAAATACACTAAACTTGGATTTCAGGATCTTAAACATCAAATTTTGGTAGAGTGGTACCTTTAAAACCTATTGTTTGATTGATTGCCCCATTAAACACCACTCTACCTTAAGTGCGGGTGTTCTATTTTTCAGATCCAGACTGCTATCTAGATTTGAAAAATCAATTTCAAACACCACAGACCTCATAAAATCTTGAACTTTCACCCAGAGATTTTAATTCAAGTTGGAAACATTTGTTCCAAATTGCAGCCTAATTGGGTTTGTATTTAATTTTTAAAAATTCACGGGCTGCAAAGGGGTCACACCCTCTAATCTTCCTATTTTGCTAATGTTCGTGAATTTTTAGAATTTTTATGCTCATCCAACTTTTGTGAAATTAAACTTTCTGTTATCCTTGTGAAATTTTACACATCTTATAAAATTACCAAAATTTTTTTAGGTTAGTGGTAATATTGAAAAGTCTAAAATGCCCACAGGTATCATTTCTAGACTTTGACACTAGTACAAGAAAAAATTCTTTAAAAATATCAAACAAATTCCTAAAAACTTAAATTTTTTTTTTTTGGAATCCTTATTTGATTTTCAATAAAGTAGTGGTGTTGTTTGATCTTTTTGGACCATTACTTAACAGAAAGCCTAAAAAAGATCCCTTGGTAGTTAAATTTCTATCCTAGGATCAATTGGATTAGGGTTTCTTTTTCATTTTTAGGGACAAACCACTAAAAGGAAATTGATCTCAACCCATACAACTTGATTTCCTTTTGTTTGTGGAATCTCAAAAACTTGTTTGAACTCTTAAGAAGGAAACCCTAAAACACACTAACTTATATTAAATTTTAAAAGATAGAAATACATCAGTATTGTGTGACAACTAGTATGAAATTGGAACCACTTTCCAATTCCTGCACATATAAAAAAATTAAAATAACAGGGCATTAACCCAATCAAAGCCCTCCACGTTCCATGTGCACTTTAGTATCCTAGACCTAATTAAAATCTATAGCAATTTGACCCCTTAGGTTTCTTCAACTTAGGCTTGCTATCTAGATCTTAAGTTTTCTTTAGTTAATATCAATTCTGTCATCTATATCTAGTGTTTCGACTGAGGAGTAGTGTCAAACGACCAGGCACAGGTTTGTATAATCACTTGGGGATTTTCCTGGGAAACGATTGGGCCCAAACCTCCCCATAACCAACTTGGCTAGATTTGTTGACAGAACAGGTATTCACTATTGATTACTTATTTCCAAGATAGACCAAGTCTTAGGTTAATTTTTAAGGGAGTCACACTTAAGCTAGGTCTAGATTTTTGATTAATTGTTTGCACACTTTCTCTCATCTCCATCTCTTCTCTCCTTCCATTCTTCCATTATATGCACGGGCAACGGTCACAAAATCCACACTTGGAGGGACCTTTTGATTTCGCCCCACGTGCAAAAAGATCGCTTTTTCCTTCTTTTTCTTCTAAAATGAAAAATCAATAAAATAGGTCCACTAACCCTTCCACTTCCACCTCTAATCCCACCTCTAACCCCACTACTAACCCTAGTTCTGACCCTTCCACCCAAAACACCCCCACCTTTGACTTCCCATACTTGGAGGTCCCTAATACTGATTTGCCTCAATCACAATATCAAGCCCCCCACCCGATCTCTTGACTATGATGGTTGAGCAGATTGCTCAACTGAATGCCAATCAACAAACATTGACTAGGAACATCCAAAGCCTAGCCAACCAAAGGCCAAGCCTACCACCCTGTTAGTAGCCTATCATTCCTCTAAAAGATTTTTATGATCCTTCTTATTATGAGGAATGACCAGGGGTGCTCATACCAGAGGGGAACTTCAAGATCAAGCCAGCGATCCTGAACCTGAGTAAACACTTCATGGACTTCTTAGGGAAGACCCTTTCAGCCACCTTGAAGAGTTGACTCTTCTTGCACAAACAACTCATTCCCGAAATGTGCAAGAAGACCTGTGGCTGATGTGGCTATTTCCATTATCTCTTAAAGATAAGGCTGCTTATTGGTTCAGGACCATTGGCTAATCCATCATAACTTGGCCTCAGCTTAAGAGCGCCTTCCTCAAGAAATTCTTTCCCATAGGTCATACTAATTCCCTGCGATGATCTATTACGACCCTTCAACAAAAATCTAGTGAGATTTTCCATGATTCTTTGGAAAGATTTCAAGATCTATTAAGAAGTTGCCCACAACACGAGATTCCTTTATGGTAGCTCGTACAGATCTTCTATCATGGATTAGAAGATCAAATTCTATGTTTCATCGATGCCGCGTGTGGCGGCAATTTCTTGAATAAGGATGCTGAGAGTGCCTATGACCTATTTGAAGAAATGAGTGAAAACTCATTTAATCAAGCTTCCATGAACATATTTTGTAGAACTCAAAACCCACAGTTCGATGTTCATGAAGTAGACACTCAATCTATTCTTGTAACCCAAGATGAACTTCAAATGATTGCAAAAAAACTTGACCTGATGGACATTAATCAAAATAAGATTGAGGAAAGACTTGCCACATCAACCCAAGCTCCACACAGTCCACATCTAACCCAACCTAACTTTCCACGAAGAGAAAATTTGCACAATCTCAACACTACTGCTGATTATTACCAATATTCTGAGGTTGCCATGATTCACTGGGGAATTACAACTATCCAGATCTTAACCCCCCTTAAAATATTTCTGCCATCCAGGAGTCATTTAAAAATTCTTTCAATTGGAAGAATTAATCAAACTTCTCGAATAATTAGGTTCTTCCCCAACCAAATCAATTTAATGAGTATGGGTCTAATTCGACCTTTCATCCTGGGCCATCCCAACAAGACATCAGTGCCTAGATATGAGAACATTGAAGGAAATGCAGACAAAGATTACGGAAGTAACCCGCACCATCATAAATCTGAATAATCAAATCAGGGTTACTCCCACTCAAAGACCTGCAGGACATCTTCCCTCCCAACCCATGCCCAACTCTAATCACCAAAGGAACCAGTATCCTGGCATAAATCCACACTGCCCAAATCAGCCTCCTACTAATCCACCACCTCAGAAGCAACCCAGGTTCCCACAACCATAGGCCCGTACACCTCCTCCAAATAATAATCCGACTGCACATGAAGTTACGTTGAGGAGTGGGAAAACCACCACTGATCTCGGGCCTTCACAAAAACCTGGAGAAATCCCCATCCTTATGCAAATTGACTCTCCACCTCCCCATCCTGAAGAACAAGAAACACAAAAATGTCAAGACACGACTCCTATCCATTTTCCACAAGCTCTCCACCCCACCACCAATAGAAAAAAGAAATCTGAGCCCACCACAAAAGAACTCATGGATCTATTTGGGCAAATTAAATTCAATATTCCTCTCCTAGATGCCATCAAATATATACCTGCCTACGCCAAATTTTTGAAGGAGATTTGTACTCCTAAAAGGCAGGCCAAAAAGCTAGGGCAGGTACATCTTTCGGAGACAGTAAGCTCTATCATACAGAGCAAGCTGCCTCCTAAGATGAAAGATCCAGGGGGCGTCATTAATTTCAGTGATTATTGACGATACTACCTTTGATCGTGCCCTCCTTGATCTTGGTGCCTTAGTTAATATCATTCCCACAATTTTATTTGAAGAGTTTCAGATCGGTGAATTAAAACCCATCGAGGTTACCCTGCAATTAGTCGAACAATCTGCAATCAAACCTCGTGGGATTGCTGAGGATGTTTTTGTCAAGGTCGTGAATTGTGTCTTCCCTGTAGACTTTCTGGTCCTTAACATTGAGGTACCTGAATCTTTACTAAATGCCCTAATAATCCTTGGATGATCCCTTTTGGCCACTGCAAAGGTAAATATTAATTGCCACATAGGAAAAATGGATATCACCTGCGCAAGCCAAACTATCACTCTTGATATTTTCAAATCCTCCAAGAGATTCCATAATGATAACTTTTTTGAGGACTCGGATATTGAAATTTCAAATATGGTGGAGACAATGTTGATAGATACTCTTACTAACCACAATATTTTTGAGGAATCAGATTTAGAATCAGTGGTCGGCGAAATCTGTGATTTGAAGACTTGTCTTGACCAAAAATCCATTCCTAATGAACCCCCTAATCTCCCTGACCCACCCACTCCTCCCTTACCCCACCTTTCCACACTAATTTCACCCACCCTTCACCATTCTTCCCCCAAACCCTTTCCATTGGACCTGCCACCAGACCCACCCGAGTTTGGTATTCAACCTGATTTAAAACCATGGCCAGACTCGAGTTACACTTATCATTTTCCATCCAACTTTGATCTCTATATTTCTTCTAATCAATTTTCTCAGGATCGAGAAGAAGACGCCTTTTATGCGGGCATCCACGTTCAACTATTTACATGATTTTTCATCTTCCGTGCATACCTTCACGCCCGACTGAATGGCGTAAAAGATAGCATTGGATGGGAGGTAACCCATCATTTTTCCTACTTTCCTTTTTCCTTTCTTTTTCCAGGTTTTGACCATCCTAAACCCGACTGCCCTTCACTAAGGTGATCCCTTTTCCCTCCTAATGCATGAGGACATTGCATATCATAAGCATGGGGGGGTATTTTCAAAATTTTGATGATCGATTTAGGATTTTCAAAACCTCAAAACATGCATTTTTTTCTTTAGTCATTTTGGTTTTCCTGCTTGCATCACCCAAAAGAAAATAAAAATGTTGAAAACTTTTTGAGGAAAATTTTGAAATTGGGACTAAGGCTGAAAGCTATCTTTTGGTACAATGGGATTTTATCTTTAACAAACTAGGGATGAGGAAATAGATCTGATTAGTAGAATTTCAAGGTCTTTCTTTCGACTAGATCAGATATCCTTCTCAGAAATTCCACTTGAACTCATGATAGTTCAGGTGACTTGATCCTCTTTTGTAATATGAAAAGTATCTAGCGTAGTATCTGATTCAAAAACTTGAATTTCTTACGGAACTTCCAGTGTCAAATTTCACACAAGCCAACACCTAAAAATCATTAAAAATTAGAAAAACCCCCTTGTTTGGACTTAGTAAAAGTCTGAAGTAGATAATTAGTTTGAGTTCCCACCACCGAGGAGGAAACTACCTCCTTCGATGATGCGATGTCAACATGTTACCACCTTGGCGTTGCTCCATACCTACATTTCATATCTTTAGACGGACCATTAAAGCGCATTTTTCCAGCTCAAGTGTCTTGGATGGTGCTCTACCAATAGTGTCAGAGCAAGAGCTTGAGTTTGTTTGGAGCACCCATTTACATCGCATTGTGTTTGGGGTTGTGAGCTCCTAGGTGGTGTCATGGATAGAGATATCTCGAAGTACTGGCACCAAAGCCCTCTCGAGGATTGGTAATGGGAATGATGATCCCGACACATCTGTTGTAAGACTAAGTTAAAAATAAGCATGGGGGAGAGAAGAAAAAGAAAAGTTTAAACCAAAAACACGCCCTTATAAATGTTGGCTTTTTACAAGCGTAGACACAAAGTTTTAAAAGTTATTGCAAGTTGCGAATTAGATTGAAGAGCTAGAAAAATCCTAAAAATAGAAATTTCAAGTCATCTGAATTAATAAGGGGTTAATCTATGAATTTTCTGGAGGATATATTGATCCCATTTTTGTCTAATTTTTGGATCTAAAAATAAATCCCGATGTTTATCTTTAACAAATCCCATACCTCCTATGTTTAGACCAACCAAGGTCCCATAAACATTTTTCTCCTCAAAAGTCAAAAAAATTTGATTTCCCCAAAATTCCATTTTGAATTAAAGTTTTGGTAAGAGACTAGCAAAACGTAAGCATGGGGGTGTGATAAATTCCAGTTTATCATCATTCTTATGCATTAAAACAAACCTAGCTCTTAGGATTTTGCTCCGCAAATGGGTTTTTGGGTTGCATTTAGGCATTAATTAGGTTAGGCATGCATTGCATTCTTTATTATGTTTTTGATATGTTTTTGAGAGTGTTAGGGATAAGTAGATTGCCAGACCCCTAGAACCCTAGCACTCAGGAAGACACCTAGCGAAGGAGAAGCTCAAACCAGCTGGAACTCAACTTGATCCAGCTCGCCATAGCTGGAATCCAACTCACTTGAAGTAGGGTTAGCTCATCCTAGCTCCATTCTGCTCATCTCAACTGAATGGCAGCTCAAGAGAGATCATCTTAGCTCACCCTAGCTCAGGTCAGCTCAGATCTAGCTCAACTTAGCTGAGTCTAGCTCATCTCAGCTCCTATTAGTTAACAAGGAGCTTTAGCTAGCTCAACTGAGTTGACTGGAGTTCACCTCAGCTTAGGACAAACCTCCACTCAACTCTAGCCAGCTGAAGATGACTTCATTTCAGCTCAAGAAGCTCAAGTCTAGCTCCAGGGGACTCAACTTAGCTCAACTTAGTTGAGCTAAGCTACCTTAGCTACCTCAACCAGCTTGATCCTCCCTTGGAGCACCAGCCCCAGCTCACCACATCTCCTCATGGCAGAAGCCAGTTTACTTTAGCTTGGTTTAGCAGCTAGCAAAGAACTAGTAAGCTAAGCTAGCTAAAGTAGCTCCATGCCATCCTCTTCAGTAGCTGCCAGCTCCAGTTTAGCTCTAGACTTCTTTTGTTCAGCTCCTCTCCTCAAACCCTGCCTCCCATTGCCTACTCCTCTACTCCATTACTAGGTAAGCTAGCTTAGCTAGGTTCCAGCTCCCTTGGTATTTACCACCCTAAAACTCCACCAAACTAGCTCCACCAACTAAGCCTACCTAAGCTCTCCTAAGCTAGCTCCATCCACTCCAAGTTGGCTCCACCACCATCACCACCTTTCACCCCTCAACCACCATCAAAGGGCACCAAGAAGTTGGCTCCAAAACCACCCTAACTACACCCCTTTTTTGGCGCCAACTTTTCCCTCCAAAAATGCCCTAATCTCCACCCTACACCTAAGCGTAAAGCCCATCTCCACCTTCCATTTTCCCTCCAAAATTCCCCCTTCTAGAACACCATTTTGTTGCCAAAATGGAGGCACCCCCTCCACCATGGATGTGCACCATAGGGTGCCTCCATGTCCTTAACTACCCCCCTCAACATCTCTTTGAATGGTGCCAAAAATCCATGACCATAGATCCATTACAACCACTCCAAACTCCATCTTAGCCATCCATTCCAAGAGCCACCTATACCTCCCATCCTACTCTATAAAAAGACCTTTAACCACCATAATTATCCCCATTGTCCCTTTAGTGTAATTCCACCCTGCAACCACCATATCCATGGCAAAGGAAGAAGAAGAAGAAAAGAAGATTAAGGGGGCATCCTACCTGCCCCCTTGGTGCCTTCTTCACCTTTTTCTTCTCCCTTGGGAGGAGGAGCACTTCCGCACTAAGAGGATGGCCAAGCAAGGAGGAGCAAGGGTGGTGCACACCCACCCTTGAAGGAGATCATTGAAGGTGGTAGCTTCCACCTTGGAGGACACCATCTTGGAGGAGCGTAGCAATGAAGGAGAAGGAGCCCTTTTCAAGCCTAGGAGCCACTAAGCTTGGAGCAAGGAGCTTCCCCTCTTCACCAACAATTCAGGAGGATTTGTGTTTTATTTTTTTTGTTGCAATTATCTAGTAGTAGAAGCATTCATCTACTAGGGTTTTTGTAAAATACTTTCCCATTAATCAAGTTGCCATCTTTGAAATTTCTTTTTAGTTGCATTTTAATTGCTGTGATTCTAGCACTCTTCACTCCTTCTCCCTAATTACTCTAGGCCTCCACAAGCCTGGAGTGAACTTAGGGAGAGGAATTATTTGTCACCTAGCTGTTAGCTTATTCATTATAGGTATTAGCTGCTTTTCCGTCAACAATTCGCATTTGACCTTCGTTATTTCAAAACAAAAATTATATATTGAAAAATACCAAAAAGAAAGTTGATTTCCATTTCCAAGCAAGAGATTTGATTTGTAAACAATTTGGCCTCTTTGGACGACCCTAGATACCCCACTATCTAGGTTATAAGTTCAAGAGTTGATCAGTTTTACGTGTTACAACGATGTATTTTTACAAAACAGCATAAAATCCTCATTAGCCATATGAAGCATTGTAGGCATGAGATCCACCTCGGGTCCTCCCGCGGGAATGTTGATTCGAGGTTTGATCTCCATCTCTACGGGATTATAATGCTCTCATTTGAGGACGTGGCGGTGGGTTGATGATGGCATTGATTCTATTTCAAAAATATGGAATTGTTGCTCAAGGTTAGGTTGTTCTTCTTGGTGATCAATAGATGATGAAGTGGAAGTAGGTTCTGAATCAAAGGATATGCCAATGTGATTAGGTTGTTGCACAAACATGGAAGTCGATGCTCGACCTCGACGAGAGTGAATAGCTAATGGACGCCTCAAGGATGGTCTTAGGAACCTCCTCTCGAACATGTACTGATGGAAGAGATGAAGGATAGTAGGTTATGGACCCAATCAAGACACCCAAAATTTTTGGATGATTATAGAGGTTCGGAGAGGATGATACCCCTTAGTCAGAAAGCATTCCACCTGAGAATTACCAAGGTAGCTAGAGAGGGAGAGTCCCGCGACGACCCCTACACGGTAGAGCGCCCCTACGAGTTACAGGGTTTCCCCCACCCGACCTCTCTTCTCACTGAGGATCCAGGTAGACCAGAATGGAGACTTCACCTCTTAAGTCTACTAGCTTTAAGTTAAGAGCAAAGGTGCTTATGATCTCACTTGAACTTTAAGATGTTTTTATGCAAAGTGACCTAATTTGAAGATTGTTTAACCTAACAAGATGGGTCAACTTCACCTATTTTGTCCTTTGAGAATTTTAGGTCCCTCTTTTAGTGTTCAAATGGGATTAAGAGCCTTATTTTAGGGTTTGCTTGAATAGATCAATTCAACCAAGGCTTAAGCACACACTACTTGAGAAGGTTAATTCTTGATTAAGCAAGTGTGTCTCTAAAACCCTAAACTGGAAACCCTAATTGGTTCTGATTGGTCCAATTTAATTCATCCAAATGTGCCACCTAGGGCTTAAGCAAGAAGGTGATAGCCCTAGAAACCTTAAACCCTAAGTAGGTGCACAAATCAGGGTTGGGTGTTTTCTAGAAATGAACAAAATCAGGCAACTTGTTTGTGATTGAATCTAAAAATAGAATGCAAGTTGGACCTAATTGATTTCTTCTTTTAGCTTTTCAGAATCTAGGGCTTAGGAGAAATTGGATTTGTGTTTTACCTACCCCTGGAGTGGCTGATGTGTGGCTGATCTTCCTTCAATGAATCCCTGAAATAGATCACAGTCAAAAGAGATAGAGCAAGTTAGTACCAAATCAGGTATTTCAATGAAGGGATCTAAGTTGTGCGTTGCTCCCTGGCAACGACGCCAAAATGCTAACAAGTGAAATCAAGGTTATAAAAGCTACGTTGTAGTATAGGCCGAAATTGCTTGAAAACAAATAGAATTTATTACTTAAATAGAAGTTCGAGGTCGAACACATGGAGTAATTAACAAAATGATTATCAAGATTGCAATTCAATACAATATAAGCAGTTTATAATATATTTCCAAGCAATAGTGATATATGAATGAAAGCGTATGTCAAAGAGTGCAAAAAGAATGGGGTAAAATGGTGATTTGAATCACCAATTACCCCTCACAGTTATATCAAATAACTCAATAGTACTAATCAATCTAAATTCTACGTAGGATAAGTGCATAGTTCACTTCTGTTGAATCTCCAAGTCTTCTTCTTTTGTTTGCTTCAGCCCTTCTTCTTTTTCTGTTCCTTCTTCTCCTTCTTCCTCTTCTCTGGCTTCCCCTCCTTCTTCTTCTCTTCACTGTGGCTGCTCTTCTTCTTCTCTTTACGCTCAAGGGGGAAAGATTCCTTCTTCAAATGGCTAAGTGTCAGCCGTTGAATCACAAAGCAAAACCCCCCTACTCCTACGTGCTCTCTCTCTCTTTCTCTCTTTGGGATCTTCTTCCTTGCCTTCCCAAGCCCACAGTGGGTTATCGGATATTCGGGTAGAGCGCACTTGGGACCAGGCTCATCGGAAGTGGGTGGTGAGCGAGAAGTGCGCAGGTTAGGCAGGTCGGGTTTGTGCCAGGTCCGCGGGGGATGGGTCACAGGCGTGGTGCAGGTGAAGGGGTGTGTGGGGATCTCAACCCCTGTGTTCAGTTGAGGCGATAAGCCTATGCAACGAAAATAATATATGCGGTGTCACGCATCTGTTAACTTTCGAGGTGGGATTAAAGTCCCTGCTTCCTTCTGCGTACAGCTGTAGTGGGTTTCCTTCACCAAATTGAAGCAACGGTAGTGGATGCTGGTGCCAATTGAAGGCTTGGAGATTTGCCTGGAGTTTCTCCGCACAACCTAGGCATAGCACCTGGGACGTGCAATAGCTGAAGACGGCTTCAAGCTTCACTCGAAGCTACGGTAATGGAGGTGTGGAGGAGCAACCACCTAAAAATCAGAATATGGCCTATTGGCCCCATTAAATAGGTTTAGGAGCTTCGCCGTAGGGTGTGGAGTGTGTTGGTAGTGGTTGTGTGGTGGGTGGTCATGTGTGGTGATCGGATAGTGACGGAGAAGGGTGCGGGAAGGTGGGTTGTCCGGTGAATGATTTCGGTGAGTGGAATGGAAAATAGGGAGAGGGGTTTTGTAGAGGGTGGTGTGCCGAAGGTCGTGAGGTGGTCGGCGAGGAATTTGGAGTAGTGGAATGAGCGAGGAGCCTTGCCGGAGTGGTCGCCAGATGTGGGGAAGACGAGGGTGTCAGGGCGAGTCGGTGGTCAAAATAGAGTTGCGAATGTACGGGAATGATAAGTGGAAGATGTGGCGTCAATAGGGCTATATAGCGGACGAAGTAGGGTAGAGGCGATGTCGATTATGGTGTGGTTGGTGCCGGGGATGAAGGTGCTTTGGTGAGGGAAGGACAGCGATGATGATGGAGATAGAAGGGTGCCCACTGGTATGGAGCTATGCGGAGGAAGGTAGGGAAGGAGAATCTATAGTCGGTGTTGCGGTCAAATGAATGAAGGAGACGTAGGAGGTCGCCGAAGCTTGAGGAGCTTTTCGACCAGATTATGAGGGAGGAATTGAGAGTGTTCCAGGCCAAAATCAAGCTTGGGATCTTCGATCTTATCTGGGGGGTCTTTTATAGATCTCCGGAGGGTGTTTCATGCTTGGGAAGCAAGCTTCCCAAGCTAAGAAAGTTCATCGGATTTTGGAAGCTCTATGATACCTGAATCTCTCATGCATTCGCATGAGAGATCGGGAAGGTTTTAGGGCTTAGGATTTGGCTCAAAAGAAAGGAAATTCCTTGACGAACTTCGTCTGCTAATTCATGCCATATTAAGGTTACCAGAGTTGTAGGATTAGGATTCATGGTGGAAGGGATCTTTTTGAAGAAAATGATGATAAAGATGGGGACCTTTGTGTATGAAATTCAAAAGCTAAGGACCCATGAGGAATAAACGAAATCAGACTTGGACCAAAGTGTAAACTAGGTTGAAACAATCTCAGGTTGGGCCCAAATTTTGGTACAAACCTAATTTTGGTTTATGAGATCCAATGGTGAAGTTGGATTTTGGTTTTGACCTAGTTTGACTGGATAATTTACATAATTACCCAAATTATGGCAAATAGTTGTTTGAAGCTCTATTTTAGGTCAAGATGGGTTCCAATGGTCAAATTGAAGGTACCAAATCATAGAGAATATTTTTATATGATTTTTAGTGGGTTTAGGTGAATTTTATCCTTACCAGAACCTTAGTAGATTAAGCGGGTTTGCTTTTAGGGTTTCAGATGTCCATTAATTCTTGTAACGCTTGAAAACCCTTTTCTGTCTATTCTAACCCACTTATTAGACTCTTAAGACCATTTGACCTTTGCTACACCCCTGAGAGAACCTGTGGTTATTATATTTTTGTTATAGAATGGTAAATTTGTAGAAATAACCCTGTATTCTTATTTTCTTCTTAAATCAATATTTTGTGCCCTTAAGATCTTCTGATGGATATGTAGGAGATTTTACTAACTTAATAAGATCAAACTAAACTAGTTATGTCTTATGATTGTGTTCCCATCAGAAGTGGTCTTTCTAGGTTGCAGTGTTTAGGCAGCGGTTATTTACGTAAACCCTCTAGCCAGTTGAGGGTTTGGTGGTGACTTTCTCCCCTTTCTCGTTTATCCCAATAGCGAATCCTACCTTCTTAGGCACCACATGAACAGGACTGACCCATTTACTATTAGAAATGGGATAAATTATCCCAACATCTAACCACTTCAAAATATCCTTCTTCACCACTTTCCACATGTTGGGGTTTAACCTTCTCTGCATATCTTGGAAGGGTTTCACGGAGTCATCCATGTAAATGTGGTGCATGCAGAGAGTTGAGTCAACCCCTCTGATATCAGCTATAGTCTAAGCAATGGCTTCCTTGTGCCGTTTTAGGCATTCAATCAAGGCTCCTTCATTGTGTTGATTTTCAATGACCACAGAAACATATGGGGCTCCTGGGCCCTTTAATTTAGGGTTGTTCCATGTTGTTGGACTGAGCTAACAAGGTCGGGTAGGACAACTTTAGCCTAGACCTATTTTCATGATGTTCTCTACTGCGTGCACAATTCCTTCAAAAATCTAGCGTAGGATGGAATTTGCTTGAGAGCATCCAATAGAGGCAAGTGTAGAATCCCTACCAGAAGGCGGTGACGTAATAAAATTGTGGAAATATAATATAAACAATCTCACAAAAATTCAATCACAGAAGGTACACAATTATTTTTAGGTGGAAACCCAAACCGGGTGAAAACCACCACCTAACCCTCTCGAGTTAGGATTTTCCGATCAACCAAGTTGATCAAATCCACTAATCGAATCACTTAAACGAGGGTGATTCAACCTTAATTACAACCACGCTACTTTATACGAGGGTAGTGTACCTCAAACCCCTTCTCTTCACGAGAAGGATTTTGTCCCACGAAGGAGACGGGAATTCACAAAGCGAATACCCAACCAAATAACAAAGTAAAATAACAAATATAGTCCTATAGAGCCAACAAAGATTTAAACCTAGCTTCTATAGGAATTAGGAAACTCCCCTTTGCAAGGAGTGCGCCGAATCGATGACGCGGGTGTGTGAGCCACTTGACGGCGCAACATCGCTCTCGTGAACTACGGCGGGAGAGCGAGTGTGCAAAGGCTTGATGCTCTCAAGATGTAGAACTTGAGCTTGGAGAGCAAGAGCTTCTTTTTGGACACAAAAGAGTGGAAAGTATGTTGCTTCGGTGCGTCTTGTGTATCTAGGTGTGTGTTTGTGTGCAAGAGGTTCCTCTCTATTTATAGAGGCCTTAGGAAAGCTTTGGAAGGCTTTGGAAATCTTCCGTAGCCGTTGGGAGCAAAGTCCAAGAGAATCAGGCCGAAATCAGGAACAATGATTGCACTGACAAGGTTATTAGACGTCTGGGAAACCATTTTAAGACGTCTGAAAATATGGTTAGATGTCTGATTTTATGCGGGTTTCTTCCTAACTTGAATCAGATCT
This sequence comes from Thalassia testudinum, assembly GCA_037157565.1. NCBI lineage: Eukaryota > Viridiplantae > Streptophyta > Magnoliopsida > Alismatales > Hydrocharitaceae > Thalassia > Thalassia testudinum. The sequence continues at coordinate 150,214,771 of JAZHRO010000014.1, read as the reverse complement.
AAACAGGGTTCTAGTGCAAGTCCATCAGACGACATATAGGACATCTGGCACTATGTCTGGATGTCTGGAAACCTACTTTTTCTGCGGGAATGGATTTCCAAGAGTTGCAATGGCTAGAAAATCTCTGAGAAGAGATTTTGGTTCAGCCGAGGCAAAACGGTCATTTATCAGACGTCTGGAAAGGCTTAAGGATGTCTGATAAGGCTCTAACGGTCATATCCTCTGGTGTTTGCTAAGGCAGCCAACGGTCCACTAATTGGACGTCTGGCAAAAACATCAGACGTCTTCTAAGACGTCTTGTCTAAGGTCTGGACGTCTGATTTCATCAGACAGAGCTAACAAGTCCAGCCTAAATGTTATCAGACGTTTGAATCAACAGTCAGACATCTTAAAACATATTATCAGACGTCTGATTTTGGAATTAGATGTCTGAAAAAGCAGTTTGAACGCTATATTGTTTTTCTAAGTTCTGTACAAAAAATCTAAGTATCCTAAGGTTGTGTCGGTGTTCCTAGGACTACTGTTAGGGTACTTTGAGGCTCTTTAACATGATGTTATAAGGAACAAAAAGAGCAAGGAAATAAAGACAGGAGTACATGAAAGAAATAAACAAACTTCTATCCTATTCTTCTTATCCTTCCATCTTCAATCTATCGCTCCTCACGAATCTCCTCTGTTTTCCACCAAGCTCCTCCAATCCATCCTGGATGTGAGCTCGAACTCCGTCTAATCACGTCTCCATTTGTAATTTGCCTGAAATCTAAGACTTCAAGTGCAAATGTTAAATGACATGTGTTTTGTTATCATCGAAACAAACGATCGTGGTGCTCTAGCACCAACAGCAAGTTCATATGAACCTGCTTGAATGTCCCCATAATCTCTTTCATCTTATCTTTAGCTCTAGATGAACCAGCAGAAGTTGCCTCAAGGGCAAATAAGCACTTAGGAAAGGGCACCCTCAACCTCTAGGTGGAGGGGTTGTCATGGTGGGAAAGAGGTGGAATGGGGAAAACATCCTCCGAATGGGCAATTTCAAGTAAGGAAGGGCTATGTGGCTCTTCCTCGGTGGATGTGTAGGTTAGTGTTAGGTTGATAGGAGGGTGACCGTATGAGTGATTTCAGGTTTGGAAATTTTTTTGTCACTCCTTAGAATGGTCACAACCTTAGCTTGCTCCCTTAAAAAGGGCCCTTTACCCCTAGTGCTAATGCATTCTCGTCGAGTTTTAGAAATATGTCATACTATAGTGATGAAAAATGAGTCAACACTTAAATGTATATGCTCGAAAAAGCATTAGTTTCTGAGGTCATTCGGAGGGAGCAAAAGATTGCAAATCAAACACTAATCAAGTAATGAAATTGAATATCAAATTGCACAAGATACGAAATGAGTTCTCAATTTATTGTAATATCAAAAAGATATGAATCAATATATATCAAGCTCAAAATGTATATGATTCAAGGGCAAAAAATGATGAAGAGAGAAGTAGGGAGAGAGGAGCAAAAAAGTATTGTGGTTTTTAAACCACTAAGTATTAATTCAATAGCTTAATCAGACATTGCTCAATAGGCCTTAAACGGGTTAAATGTTTAAGCCCAAGTCAAGGACAAATTCAACTCAGAGCAAAACCCCCCCTTTTTCTCTCAGCCCAAACCTTCTTTTCTCTCTCTAATAGGATTAGGTAATTGGACCTAGCCTGCCTAGGTGTGGGCAACAGGCGAGGTCTGTGAAGCTCGTGCATAGGGGACCTAACTCCTCGTGTACTGTGAGAATAGCTAAGGAACACATAATGTAATGAAGGCATTTCTGGTTTTTCTTCCTGGGATGTAGCACTAAAGCTCCTGCAGTTCCTTCGTTTCTTCGCGAGGAGGAGGTGCTGTCAATTGGTGCTGTTGTTGTTGGTTTGACCATTCAAGAGCCAGGAGATGCTCTTGGAGATGGCCCACTTTGATTGGTGGTGATGGTTAGGTGGACACTTGCCGGATGGTGACTGCCATAGATGAAGACGATGATGGCAACGACAACAACCTGCAAGATGAATACTGACCTAAAGGCCCAAATCAGAATGCCCAGAAGTTTCATTAAGGTACAACGAATGTGTTGGTGGTGGTGATTTGGTGAACGGTGGTGAGTGGTGGTTGGATGGTGAAGGCAAGCGGAGGTTCGGTGTATGTGGTCAGAGAGGGTGATGGAGGCAGTGTAGAGCTCAATTAGGTTAGGCTAAATGTTCATGGAGGTAAATGGAAGCTTTCACCTAACCTAATTGAGGTGGATAAGGGCAGATGGGATCTGGTGTTGACGGTGGTCGATGGAGGCGTTTGCCGAAGTCAGAGACGAAGATAGAGAGGAAGAATGGAGCTCAAACTTAACATAAACCTAATTAGAGGAATAAGAAATAGAAACCCTAACCTAATTGGATGAAAGGGGGATCGGAGGAGCTTGCTAGAGTTATGTCGGAGTTGAGGAAGAAAGTGGAGTGTTCAGAGTGGAGGAGGGAGAATTAAGGGTCAAAGCTTCGTAGGAACTTGTGGAAGAGAACCCCTTTATCTATCATTCATGATAGAGCGTGAGGAAGAGGTTTAAAGGGCTCTAGTGGTGCTTCAACTTGCATCGGAGAGATGAAAGAAAGGGGGTAGAACTAGTCAAATTGGGCACAAGTTTGTACCTGGAAGAATGTGACCCTTTAATAGAGGGTCTTCCCTCTTCAATTAAGCTCAAACAAAGCAAGTTTGACCTGCCTAAGACTAACTTTGGAGCTTTGGAAAGCTTGAGTTCGTCGATGCAATTCTAACAGTGATTGAAGCCATGAAGATGTACAACATATTAGGATTGATCTCAAGATCAATCTCGTCAAATTTGGCGAGATTTGATTGAGGTTTGGTCCTTGAAATCCCAGATTGAGATTCGGCATTTTGGGTTTCAAGCTCTGCGGTTGCCTTATATGGCTCGGGGAAGAAGATGGTGATAGGGGTGTTTTTTGTAAAAATGACGAAAAGATGGGGACTTATGAAGACTAAAGGGGCTTTATATGATAAATATAGAATTCTTGACTAAAATGCAAACTACTTAAACCTGGGCTTTGATTGGGCTTAAATTTTGGGGTTAACCTAATTTGGACCCAAGGAATCTAATGGTGACTTCAAATTTGGGTTTTGACCATGTTTGACTAGGTAAATTACATAGAAGTCAAAAGCAAGGCCAATTCTTGCCTGAATCTCTATGTTTAGTCAAAATGGGTTCCGTTGGTCAAAGTGAAGGTAGTAAACCTTTTAGAATAATTTTTATTGATTTTTAAGAGGTTTAGATTGAATTTATTTCTACCAGAACCCTTTCAATTTGAGTGAGGTTGAAATTAGGGTTTTTAGGTAATAAATTAATCTTCAAAATAAAGAAAACCCTGATTCAGTCAACACAAGCCCACTTCTTTGGAAATTAAACTCATTTAACCTTGGATTAAGCCCTAATTAACCCCTTAGTTAATCTGCATTAGTGATTAGATAGTAAAATGGTAGAATTAACCCATTTTCTTGTCTTCTTCTCAAATGCAATTTAGAACAGAGTTATGATTGTCTGATGTATTTAGGAGCATTTATTCCTATAATTAAGCTAAATTAGGCTTATTAACATCAATGATGGTGGTACCATCGCCTAGGATTCTCCTCCGATGAGTTGGGCAATTTCCTAGGATCATGTTGCCTAACAGCCTCAACAAGGTAGCAATTTGAGATTGCATTTCTTGGATTGCCTTATTCTGAGATTGAATGATCATACCCTGGTTTCCTTGCTTGGTCTTCATCATGGCTTTAAGGTCATCCAACTCAGAATTGTTGGGTTGAGGAGGTGGTTTGAATTGTTGGGCATGAAAGGGTTGGGTGGGTTGGGCTCTTGAGTTCCCCGAGTTTGAAGCATCACTTTGCTTCCATGAGAAATTGGGATGATTCCTCCATCTAGGATTGTAGATGTTGCCGAAAGGGTTATTCTTGGGAGGTGGACGAAACCCTTGGGCAACATTCATGTTTGCTTGAACTTTAGGAATTGATTATCCAAGTGACACACAACAGTGGCATGGAGGGTGCTTTGGCAAATGAAGCATTCAGAAATAGAGCCTAGACTTGGGAAGCTGATTGTGGGAATGTGTTGGGGTTTGACATGAGCCTCTCAAAATTCTGGTTCAATAATTGGATTGGAAGGATAAATTCTGAGTAGCCCCGGCTTCACTAGCTTTCGCTTTGTTTTGGAGGATGGATGCTTTTCTATCCTAATAGGCTGAAGTCAAGTGGATAGAATTATCACTCAGTGACTCAAATATTGTCTAGGCCTCATCCTCCATTTTGGTGAGAAAGGTTCCAGCACAAGCAGCATCCACTATTTGCCTATGCCTATCGGATAGTCCAATATAGAATCTTTCTACCAATTGCCATTTAGGCACTTGATGGTGGGGGCATAATCGAATTAAATCATTGAAATGCTCCTAAGTCTCATGGAATTTCTCCCCATTTAACTGAGTAAAACCCATGATCTCCCTCTTGAAGTGGTTGGTTTTGCTCATCGGGAAGTATTTCTTCAAAGATTCTCCCTTAAGGGCATTCTAATCATTCACCCTAGCATCTAAGGTGTGATACAAATGTTTTGCCTTGTCCTTAAGGGAGAATGGAAAAAGGGTTCTCATCAGAGCTTCATCGATAAAGTTATGAAGTTTCACTGTCAAACAGATCTTGGTGAACTCCTTTAAATGATTGTAGGGGGCCTCCATAGTAGTACTGTAAAAGGAGAGCAACAAAGATACGGTATTGCTCTTGATCGCATATGGATTGTCCCCTGTTGGTCTTCTCAGTGCTTGAGTAGGCTAGCTGTCAGAATAAAATAGTCTCTCAAAGTTCTTTGTTGATTTGCCCATTGATCAACCATCTCTTCTCTCGTTTCTCTTTAGTGGGCTCTCTTAAGGATTCTCTTAGGCTTAGGATCAAATACTAAACTACCCTCAAGAGAGCATCTACCAAGCATACAATTGCCACCAAACACAATTCAAGTTCTTACCAACTTGAGTAGGTGCAACCCTCAAACCAACTTCATAGATCAGTCAAGATTGGATCGAGGAGGTGTTCCTCCGTTCCTACTTAAGTAGTATAAGAGGAATGGGTTTACTTGAGATCCTACCAATTATGTTTGAAGAAGGTTGAGGTCAAGTTAGTTGGTATAGGTGGCCAAACAAGTTGTTCAATCCAGTTATGTGACCTAAGCCAATCTTCAAGTGCCCAAATATCTACACCATGCTTAAGTGATATTGTCAAGTGATTTAGTGAGAAGTTACTCCAAGGACAGAACTAAGGGATGCAAGTAGGGCGAACCCTTCCTTTGAGGTGATGCATGTGTGGTGCCTCTTGACTACCCTTTTGTTCCTTTAAGGGCTGTCCCCCTCCTTAGAGTATCAAAACACTTGGTCATAGGATAATACCACCATCACAAAGTGAAATAGGAGGGTTTGCACTAATAAAGTGATCGATTCCTATAGCCTTAAGGGACCGAGACCTAGTGCAGTGCCTAAAGTACGTGCTTTGCGCGACAAATGTGCAACACACCACGAAATCAATTTTTCTTTATGAAAGAATCTCACACAAGTCCTTTAACCAAATCAAGTGCGATTTTGCTTTTAAGGCCCAGTCTGATTAGTAGTCCCAATTTTTAGAAAGTAACCATTTAATTTGGTAGATTCAATCACAATAAGGTGGTCTTTGAATTTAGCCCAAAATGCAATGTGTGATCAGGCACTAAGTGCAAAAATAAGAAAATATAACCGACTCCAACAATCTTTGTGCAGGCATGTACACAAGTAGGTAAATAGATCTAACTTGTTGCTCAATCGGCCCTAAAATGCACGAACCTAAGGGTATGCACTTCTAAGCAGGTAGCTTAATGATGTAGACACATTCATTTAGGTTAACATGCCTATTTATGCATGTTCCTAGGCTTAGATTTGCATTCCATATTATAAATATTGCATAGCATGCATCATTTTGCATTTAGAGTAGTTGTGTATATTTTAGGTTAATTGCCTCCTTTTTATGGTCAAGGGAGGAGATTTATTTTGGACCCTCAGATTGATGATCCGACTGTACGGATCTGATTAGGACGACGATAGGAGTGCAACACCTCCGAAATCGCCTTGATTGGAGTCCCGTAACACCATATGTAGTTCAAGGAAGATCAATAGCCAAGGGACTAGGTGACACAATCTGGAGCTTCAAACTATAAATCCAACCGCACGGATGGATTTGAGTCAATGATCGCAACCCAACAACGTGAAAATCGACTCAATCCGACCTCTGTAGCAGCCCCTACAAAGGAAAGAAGATGGATGGCCTAGGTCGCGCCACATGGCGCAACCTAGGTTGCCCATGCACATGCATGAACGCAGGTGCAGCAGCGTACCCAAGAGTGAGGCATGTGGGCACGTAGTGCCCGTGCGCGCACGACAAGGGCACATGGAGCGTGCACTAGCGATGCGGCAGTATGGATGCATGAGCGGGATCTTCAACGATGTTTGAGGTGGATCTTCAACGACCTTTATGACTGTCACTAATTGTCCTATATACGAATTTCATTCTTTCCTCCACTATAAAAGGACCCCTACCCATCCCATTTTTCTTCATTTGTTCCTTTCTTCCTCCTACCACTTCCAAGGCTCTAGAGAAAGCTTGTCCCAAGCCTGAGATGCTGCTCAAGAGTAGAATGAAATATTTTTCCCTCCCCTCATCTCCATTCGTGAAGCATCCCGTGGTCGTCTTCTCACCTACTTCGGGAAGTAGATACTCACCACAACTCTGTCCTACCCCACCCTCCGTCCTTCGGCTCCGCCCTTGTTTGTCCCGCTCCTCACCACCTTCCTCCAGGAGACGTTAGAGTGAGTTGTCCTCCAAGCGACCGTTGAGGGGGATTTCTCTCACCTATCTCTATCTTTATTACTTTCATAGTATAGTTTTCCTGCTTTCCTAGTTGTAATAAACATTTGATTATTAAAATAAATGATTTTTTCTCTCTCTTTTTGTCTCTCTCTTTTTATTTTGCAAGTAGATTAGCTAGAATTCATCAACCTGATCTCTTGTCTTATTAAAATACCAAAAAAATAAAAGATAAAAATGACAAAAATAAATAAAAAGCTAAACAATGGATCTTCGAGGATGCCACCATGGCTATACAAAAAAAGATACTTCTTGTGGGACAAATCAACATACACACGACATACATCCACATTTGAGGCACATAACCTAACTTGATTTTTATCTACTCAACCGGGATTCTAACCTGTGGAATTGGTACACGTAATTCAACACATAAAGGAGTAGAAATCATACTAGGTTAATCATTTTTTTTGTGTGCCCTAATGGTGGTGCATCTGGGCCAGTTGATTGAATTATTTAGGCTGCACCACCTAATCTGAAAGGAATTCATTTTGTAGCTTCCCCACAGGATTCAATAATTAGGTCAAGCCATGCACTCCATATTTTCTTGATTTGTAAAGGAAAATAGTTGAACTCATGATTTCAAACTTGGTTTACCTCATGGAAATTTTGCTGAATCTACCTAATATTTGATCCTAATAGCTACGAAGCAAGATTCAAACCCTAAAACTCACTTCATTACCAATAATCTTGCTTGAAAACTTTTTGGTTGTGCACATACACACATTTTCAACGAATCATTAAGGGTACAACCCATTAAGGGCCCACCACATTCCTAAAGCACTAAATATCCCAAGGCTAATTAAAATTGATCAGACGTTGGCTATAAGGAGTGATTCACCCTTCGGGGCCCAGATTGAGATTGTTCATGATTAACCTGCTTATACTAGTCAATCTGATGTCTAGCTAGGGGAGTGGCGTCAAAAGACCACTGTTGGGGGGTACACTAGGAACTGGAGGTACAAGCCAGAGGAAGAACCTTCTCCCTAGCTCCTCCTTATAACTAGTTGGATTGACTGGATACAAGTAGAGTAAATCATCTATAATCTTAAGATGGATTCTGAGCGTCTGTAGACCTTTAGGCTACCCAACCTAATGATAGCCTTGTATTTTTTGTGCTGTAGGGTTCTTTCTCTTCCCCGTCCTTCCGACTTCCTTCCAGTGTATACTTGGAAGGAGGTCATTGAACCTTCATCTAGAAGGACCTTTAGACCTTTCCCGGAGGCGGAGGTTGAGTTATAGCCAAGCAGATCCCATGGCTAATCAACAACCACCTCCCCTGCCCCTGAACCAGCAAGAGCTAATTTAGAGGTAGTTGGAAGAATTGCAGTAGATGCAGCAATGGTTCCAACAATGTATAGTCAGGGCACTCGACCCTTGAAGGATTTCTATGATCCTTCAAGCTATGGGGAACATCCCAACTTTATGATTCCCACCGGAGACATAGAAATCAAGCCCCAAGTCTTAAGTTTGATTAAGCATTTCCATGGGCTTAGCTCGGAGGACCCATTCCAGCAATTGGAGGATCTGACCACTTTGGTTCATACCACCAAAGCAAGAAATGTGAACGAAAAGCAAATGATCATGAGGCTCTTTCCCCACTCTCTCAGAGATAGGGCCACACATTAGTACTGGACCATCGGAAGGCTGATAGAAACATGGGCTACTGTTAAGTCAGCTTAAATACTCTAGTCAGTATTTAAGTGCCTAGACATTAGGTTAATTCTAAAATTTATTTAGCATAAATTAGGATGTAAATAGATTAATTCATATTTTTAATTTAATTACATAATCCATGCATTGCATTCATATTTTAAGTGCATTTAGAATTAGCTTAGAATGGCATTCATCTAATTAGTTAACCAATTAGGTACATTGTTTTAGTTAACATAAAAGTTAAGGGTCTGTATATAAATAATCATAATATTTTAACATTACTTTCTTTATTCTTCTTCTTGCAGGAACGGCTACATTTCCTTTGGCGGTCGCTCCAACGCCACCAGCTGCCGCACTGAAGCCTGCATTCAAGGAGGAGCGGAGAATGTGGATCTGCTCTAGCCTCTCCGTTCAAATCTATGCAAGCGGCTACAAAAGGAGAGAGGTAGTCGAGCTCGGAAGGCCTCCACCGCCGACCAACCACTGTGCAGAGAGATCTTCTCTCTTCCATTCCACACCGCCGGCCTCAACCGTGGCGACGAGTCTATACCACCATGGGCGTGTGGTGTGACAAGCCACACCGCCATCCGGAGCTCGTCCGCATTACGTGAGCACCTCCCCGTGCACCGCCCTCGCCTTCGTCATCAACAACCACCGCCGCAGCCACTGTGCAATCACCTTCTCAGTCAATTAAGACGTTTGAGAAATTTCCCGGACGTCTAAAGCCACACCCCACTCCAGCAGCAATCACCGTTCACGCCCTCTCACCTTCCACCTGAATCGCAGCCCTTGCCCGCTCACTTCACGTCGCCCGCATGCCCTCCAGCCACACGCAAGGCGGGCACAGCCTCCACCGCACCTGCGCCTCCCGCGCTTGCAGCGTCTCACTACTCACGCCGCACCACCACCCCCGCACCTGCAACCTTCACCCGTGTGCACCCACACCTGCAGCAATCACGCTCACAGGCCGCGAGCGCACACCAACGCCTCCAGCCAGCACGTAGCAGCAGAGCTGGCAGAGCCACCCTTCTCCTACACCTGCAGCGCCTCCCGCTCCTGCAGCGCCTCCCGCCAGCAGAACCGCGCTCACCGCCAACAGTGCGCGTCCATGCCTCCAGCCAACATGTAGTACCGGCTGTAGTGTGCACCCACGCCGCAGCAGTCCTTCCGCACCCTCCAGCTAGCGTGCACCCACCTGCAGTGCACGCACCGCCAGCCAACAGCAGCTGCAGCACCGGCTGCAGCCACCTCCGCCGAAGCTCGTCCGGCCAGCTCCGGCCACCACACGACACGCCGCCACCATCACTTTGAAGCCCTCAGTCTAAGGAACTTCCTTCGAGCTTCCCACATCTGGCCGTCCACTCCTCGTCGCACACGCCAAAGGGGAAAAAATCCCCTATTTTGCTACAGTAACATGGCCATTAAAAATTACATTTTCTGCCATTGTCAATTTTTAATAATATTTTATTGATTCTGCATTGCGACAAATATCCTCTAGTTACTCAGAATTGCTATTTCAGCATGATTTCTTGATTCAACCTTAATTTGAAGGCAATTTTGGCTTGATTCTTGTCCAAACTAACTACGAACAAACATTTTTAACTGGTGCGAATTTAAATATGTCATTGCCTCCCTGTGGATACGACCCGCTCTTCTGCGAGTGGTTATTTCTTTTTAAATATTGATTAGTCGATTTTTCCACCACATAAAACTGCATACGACTTTAAAGCGAACAATTGACTCGTTAGCAACTCTTGTAGATATTCTACCACGGGTTGGTCTAACAACTCCGTAATCACGTGGATGCCTCTTATCGAGGTAATTTTCTCAATAGGGATGTAGATAATGCATACAACCTATTTGAGGAAATGAGTGAGAATTCAATTAATCACACCTCCATGGATGCCTTCAACCGTTCCCAACAACCCAAGTCAAATGCTAATGAGATCTATGATTCTCATTCATTTGACATGGAATTGATTCGTAACAAGCTTGATAAGATGGACTTGGTTGCTAAAAGAATGGAAGAATGGATGTCTGGGAATTCGTGAAACACATCTACACCCACTCAATCCCATAACTTGGGATTCCATTCCTCACGAGCTCCCACGAGACGTGAGTTCGTGAACCAACTTGAATCGCTCAACCTATGAGCCAAGATTTGTCGGAACCATATGGGTTCTAAGCTAGGACCTTTCATCCTAGTTTTTCAAATCCTTCCTTCTCTCCATCCTCGCCCTATGAGGAAGCATATGCAATACAGGAGAATGCTTGGTCCAACCCATATTCCAACAGTTATAACTCGGGTTGGAGGAACCACCCTATCTTCTCTTGGAAAAGTCAGGGGCAGCAGACCTAAACACGACCCAGCAACTATGCACCTCAGAGACAAATGGGTTAGGGTCAAGTATACACCCAGTTTCCCCTAATATGAATTACTCAGCTATTTGCAAGGCGAAATCAGGTTTATAATAATTGCATCATAGTATAGTTGAAATTGCTTTGAAAATAAATAAATTTTATTACTCGAAGTTTAAGTCCGAGGTCGAACACAGGGAGAAAATTGAGTTCATGCACTAATCTCAACAATAGAGGCAATTTGAACATTTAAAACTACTCAAAATATAATTCAGAATGTCAAGCATGAGTTTATGAATAATAAAATGTAGCTAGAAAACATATAAAAGAGAAATTGGGAAGAATTGGATGTTTGATTATAGAATTACACGCCTTAAAAGTGCTTGATTTTTCTTTCTGCTTTTGCTTCTTCCTTTCGCTCGTTCCTCGCTTTCTCTTCTTTCTTGTCTATTCTTCTTTCCTTCCTCTTTGGCTTCTTTGGCTTCTTTCTTCTTCTGCTTTCTCTTCCTTCTTTCTTTTCTTGCTTCTTCTCTGGCCTTGGCCTTGCGAGCCTCAACTGTCTTCTTCCTTTCTTCTTTCTACTTTCCTTAGCTTCTGATCCTCTTCAGCTTCCTTCTGCCGTTAGCCCTCAGCTCCTTTAGCATTCTCCTTCTTCAACCGTGCCTTCTCTTCAGCCTTCTTCTTCTCTGTGGCTTCACCTGTGCCTTCCTCCTTTCCTTAGCTTGTCCTCCAGCTTCCTCTTTCTCTTTAGCCATGCCTTCTCCTTAGCTTCTTTTCCTTAGCTTCTCCTTCAGCTTCCTCTGCAGCTTCTTCTCCTTAGCTTCTTCTTCCTTCCTCTTTCTTCTTCCTTTTCCTGCAAGAGCAAAACCTACCCCTACCCTCCCTCTTGAACTCTCTCTCTTTTCCCTCTTTGGCTTGCTCTTCCAGAGCCTTTTTCGGCTAAACGGGTCAGGTCAGTGCACCCAGGACCAAGCCCACCGGTGTGTGTGGTGGGTGAGGAGTGCACGAGTAATCAAGTCAAGAACCATGTCCGCGGAGGCATGTGTTGCGGAGGAGGCTTAAGGGATGAGTGGGACCTCATCCTGTGTCAGGAGGCGAGAAGCCCCTGGCACTTTTACAATTTATACCACACCGCTCGCTTGAAAGTTTTCGAGGTGGGACTAAATGTCCCACCAGCTTCTCATGCGCTCCCGCAGGAGTCGCGCTAAATTGCTGAAGCTGCAGAGCCCTCAAAAGCCAATCACCTGGCTGAAAGTGTGTGGGCAATAGATCCACATTGCTTGGACCTGGATGCCTGAAGCCTGGCGCCTGGAGTGAAGGCTGCGAGCTGCTTCAAGTCTGCTCCAATGGCAGCCGATGTCCAAACCTGCACTCAAGTAAAACGGCCTTGTGGCCTCATTAAAACTTGTAGGAAGCTTTGCCATGGCACGGTGAAGATAACTCGGTGGTCGGTGTGGTGCATGGTGGCGTGGGCATGCGCGCCTAGGTCATTCTGTGGCTGTGGAGTTGGGTTTGTTCGGCGGAAGAGTGTGTAGCATGTGGCGGTCAATGGAAAGGGAGGAAATGATCAGTGAGTTGTGGCGGAGATTTTTAGGTGATTGGCGAGGTGGATGGGTGCATGGATGACGGGAGCACCTCGCCAGTGGTCTGCCAGAGGTGGAGAAGATGGTGGTGGTCTGTGAGCGTCGAGGGGTGAAAATAGAAATAGATGAGGGGAAAATAAAGAGAAGAGAGGGGGGAACTATCTAACCTAGTCTGAAGACGAAAGCAGAGAGGATGGCGGTTGGCTCGTGTCTACCACCGCCAGAGACGTAGATCCCAGTAGGAAGGGGACGACGATGTCGAGAGGGTAGCTAGCGCATGCGTAGGTATGGCACGACGCGGACGACGGAGGTAGCGGGGACTCTGCCATAGGTATTGTGACAGAGTGACGAGAGGAGGAGATGTAGGTCGCCAGAGCTCGCTGGGCCTTTGGCCGAAGGAGAAGAGATGAAATTGGGGGTTATCTCCGGCCAAACCAAGCTAGGGATGAATGGTAGGGTCAGGGGGAGCTTTTATAACCCTGGCAGAGGGCCTTGTGCTTGGAAGGCAAGCTTCCAAGCACGGGCAAGCCACCAGAGTTGGAAGGTCGAGAAATACACAAATCTCTTATGCGTTCGCATGAGAGATTTGGTAGAGATCAAAGCTCATGACTGGGTTCATGCGAATGGGAATTCCATAGAGAATCTCCCTTTCAAATTTGAGAGGGAGTCTCGAAGGAATCAAGGAGATATCCCCCTCGAATCCTCGCTGGAGTAGGATTCCTCTGCTGTAATGGTGGAGGGGCCTAACTGCAAAGAACGACGAGGAAGCTAGGGGAGTGTCTGCAAGGGTTTTCAAAAGTTAGGGGCATAAAAGTAATTGGGTTGGACTACTTTGCAAAGTAGGTCAAGGTGAACTCCCCTTAGGTCCAAATTTTGGTATAAAACTAATTTGGACCTGAGGAATCCAATGGTGAAGTTGGATTGTAGGTTTAAGCACGTTTGACTAGGCATTTTACATAAATACCCAATTTAGGGCAAATATTTGACTAGGATCCCTATTTAGGTTAAAATAGGTTCCAAAAACCAAATTGAAGGTTCTAAACCTTAGAGGATATTTTTCTATGAAGTTTAGAGGGTTTATTTGAATTTTATCCTGACCAGAACCTTGTTAAATTAAGTGGATCTATTTTAGGGTTACAAGAAGTCATTTAATTCCCATATTACACATTAACCCTTTTCTGATTTAACCAACCTACTTTTTATCTTGTTAAGACCATTTGACCTATTTTAACCCCTGAGAAATTCCATTGTTGCACTGAAATGGTAAAATTACAGTTTTACGCTTTGTTTCTTACTTTTCTCTCAGACTTATTATTCCTTGAGTTATGCCCTTCACTTGGTTATGTAGGAGCTTTGGTTCTCTTTTCTAGGTCAAAATGAGCTAGTTAGGGCTCATGATGGTGTTCCCGTCATATGCCCATGCCTATCATTTGCTAGTCCCTTAGCAAAATTTTAAGGTTTTAACTTCTATTCTAGACCATGAGTTCCTTTCATATATTATGATGAGTGACTTTTCTTTTTCTCTCTTTGATTAGGTTAGAATGTCGACAGTAGGCCTAGAGGTACTCAAGTACCAACCAAGATCTGGACCTGACCAGCTCTAGCCTTGGTCCTCCACGAAGGTTTTTAAGGCCCGCAAGAACTATCCTAAGGTTTGTTGGACTCCGCGGTTAAAGCACCCATGCTTGAGACATATTTTAGCCTCGATTCAGTTTGCAGTGCATTTTTGTAAGAGAGGCAAAGGATTTATTTTTTTGGAGAGTTTTCTCTCTCTTTTCTTTTTATTTCTAGCTTCGGATTGGCTTCTCAACATGGTCTGTATTGGATTCCTTGTCTCCATCATCAATCCTCAAAGGTCCCTGGCAATCAATGCTTCGTGATAGCACCGCCCATGGCAACCCCAGAACCCTAGCTTTCGAGATTTCGAGATAATCCTGCCAATGGCATTCTGCAGCTAAATCCAGACCCTGGCAATCGACATTTCATCATAATGCCGCCCATGGTATCTGAATCAGCAGGGTGCTTACGTGCCCCCAGTAGGATATGTAAATATCCTAGGAGACAAGAACCGAGGAGACGATATGTTGTTATGCATCTTCGAGGGGAATTTCCCACCTCTCCGCATCGGGAAATCATCCAAATCAACTTGTGTTGATTGGCCACTCCTAATCTTGGCAACTTTTTTAGAACATTTAAATGCTTTTCAATGATTTTGATAGTTATGCACACTAAACTAGATTGTGTGTGGATTGGGGTGCTTAGGTTACCGAGTCCCGTAAATCAAAGGTCAGTTAACAAGGCCGAATACTCCCTAAGCCTTAGACCTAATACTTAAGCTTCACATTTTCCCAAACATCTTGAGGATTATCCAGATTTTAGCGGATGCTTGAATGTTTAAGCCTAAGAGTCTAGCCCAAAAGGCCTAAGATCAATGTTCTTACTAATCTCTTCTTGTGTCTCATTAGCACTTTTCTTCAATTCTATTTTCCTTGATGTGGTCTAGAACTTCGGTTAATCCCTTAATTTCTTACTAATGACTATCTTTTCTTCTTTCTCATTTTGTGCTCCCTTTGACATTTTGCTCTTTTCCTCCTCATGCTTATATGGCCTCAAAATTTTCTTCCCTCCAAGTTTTTTGTTCTTGTTCACAATTTTCTCTTTTTTTTGGTATTTTTGGCATATGTCAATTTTTTTTGTGAGAATCCTTCTGACTTTTCTTGATTTCTGTATGTTTGCACTTTACCACCCCCCATGCCTAAGTTTTGCAATGTCCTCATTATAAACGGAGGGTGTGAAATAGTGTTGGGTTCAGGGACTTAGGACAGGATTTATCGGGTGGGTGAAAAGGGTCAGGAATGTCTGTTACGGATGATTTCAAGCTCTGGCACGTGTACCAGAGGTGGGATCGACTGTTCTCAGACTGAACTCAGGGTGCAATAGGCATGAAGTATGGATGGATAATCAGATGGATCTTGGGTTTTGGAATGACGGGTTTCCTCCAGTTAAGCACTAAATTCAACGCCTTCAGCCGAGTGGGAAATGGTATGAAGAGGGAGTGGCCAAATCAGTGGAGTTTTGTAGAACAAGCACCTTGATCAAGAGCCTGGTTGGTCCAACCAGGTGCTTGTTCAGATCCATAGGCTGATGATGCAGCCCAAACCCAATCAATCTGGTGGGTTGATAAATGCAGATTAAGAGATGTGGAACCCACCATATGCTATGGAGCTTGTATGGATGTGGAAGTGTGAGTTCGAGGTTTGGCTGAGTTGAATCATCTACAATCTGCTCAGTAAGAGGGGAGTCAGAATAGAAATTGAGTCCAGTTGCAAGTCGGGGTTGAAAACGGGTTTGGATAGGTTCTGTATATGCGGAGGAGGTAGCTTCAATAAGAATTGTGTATGAGGGCTCTTCAAGAAAGGAGTTACAGGTGGTTTCATGTAGAGAGTCCTCATAGTAGCTCTCAAAGTCAAAAGTGAATGCCTGAAGAGTGTCTATAGGATGAGGGAAATCTGAGTCGAGAAAAGATTCAAACTCTGGGTTACAGTCACTCTCGACATTTTCTGGTTTTGATTCTTGAGGATCGAAAAGAAATAATTCCATCTCACTGGAACCTGAATTTAAATTGGTGATCTCGGGATCAGGTACCTCAAGGTCAGAGTTGGAGAATGATTCATGTGAGTTGAGGTCATAGATTGGCTCGTCGAAGTTAGGAAGTAGAGTTTCTCCGAAATCATGGTAAGATTTGCATCATCGGAGATCTTGTGAAAATCAAGTTCTGAACGAGATTCAAGATCATGGGTTCCACCATTGAATAAATCATATGATGTAGACTCAGTAGCCTGACTGGGGTCTAGCCTATCTGGGCTTAAAAAGCTGTCATTATAGGGTCTGGGCTCAAGTCTTTAGCTTGTAGTGAAGACCCAATCAAAACCCCACTCTTCCAACTCCTCAATTTCTGTATCGTAGATTGGCATGACTTTCAAAAAATTGATCGGTATCTCTGAGGATGTTGGAGAGGGATATTCATCAAATAGAGGCCCAGAATCATACTCTTCATTGAAACATTGATCTTCATCATACAGGGCCTCGTAATCTTCCCAATAAATTTTAGATCCAGATTCTAGGCTGAGGATGTGGGTTGAATTACTAGAATCTAGGTTAGAATTACCTTCGAGGGTCACCTTATCAGAATAATGGGTGGGATTTACACCCTCGAGAGGTTCAATTCTAATCTCATCATTGCAGGAGTCTCAGAATTCTATGCTTGGTGATCCAGGATCTAGGGCTGGCTCAAAATCGTGTTCTCCTATAATTGGAATTTCCCAACCTAATTCAAGATTAGGCATGTTGTATTCCATCTGGGTTGGGAATCCATGGCAGCCTTGTGCGTCAGACCCGAGATTTGGGAAATCGGATTGATCCTCAATACTATTTCAAGTTGGTTCATCATTTGTTTGGGGCATGTATGGGTATTTCTGATCGATAACTTGTTTCAATAACCTCATCATCTCTTCCCATTTTTCAAGATCATCTTGGTGTTGTTCCCATAGTACAAGATTTGTCATGCATTGAAGGTATTCAAAGTTGTGCAATTTTTCTATCTCAATGTATCCTGTTATGAGAATTTCTCGGGTTGATCCTTTTGTGGCTTTTGTCAATAACACTTGGGCATAGTTTATGATGAAAGTTATGGTTGATGGTACACAAACTTGAATGTCTTCTACTGGTGTTGAGGTATTGTATTCAATTTCATAGAATTCAAGGGCATCCTCAATTATCCTGTCTCTCATGGATCTTTGTGATTCAGGTTTCTTGAATGGTAATCCTAAGTAACTAGGTTGCATATTTGGATCAGATGGTGGAATTAAGATGTAGAATTAGAATTCAGATTTTAGAAAGAGGTGATTAGTTCTGAATAGAGAATCCCACTGAAAATCTATGTATGTGCTCTAAAGAGAAGGGATGAGGGACTGGATGTGTTTTTGACCCAATCAAGGCACCCAAAGATGTTTGGATGACTTATGGAGGTTTGGGGCAGATGATGCCCCTGGATCGGAAAGTCGTCCACCTGAGAATTACCTGGGCAGCTAGAAAGGGAGGGTCCCGCAATGACCCCTACACGGTAGAGCGTCCCCACGGGTTACAGGTTTCCCCCACCTGACCTCTCTTGTCACTAAGATTCCAGGTAGACCAGAATGGGGACCTTGACCTCTTAAGTCTACCACTTTTATTTAAGATCAAAGGTGCTTAGGGTTTCACTTGAACTTTAGATGTTTTGATTTTGTGACCTAATTTGGAGGCTGGTTGGCCTACAATGTAGTCCAACTTCACCTGACCTACCCTAAAGATGGCAGAATGATTCTAGGTCAAGACCTAGAAATCACCCTGATTTGACTCCCAGGTTATTAGGTAGAAGGTTTTTAAGGTTCAAGTGATTTTTAGAGCTTGATTTTAGGGTTGTCTTGATTAAAACCTTTCAATCAAGGGCTTGGGTAGCACACAGATGCGGGTGGGTTTAGTTCCTTTTATGTAAGCAAGTGTAAACTAGCACTCCAAAACCCTATTGTAGAAACCCTAATTTGGTTCTATTTCCAATCCTCTTTGATTTTCACAGAAATTCTCTTTGGACTTCAAACAAGAAGTGTGTAGTCCGCGGAGATTTAGGAATTAAGCATGATTCCTAATATGCATAGGAATTTTTTGGGTAGGGTCTCAAGAAATTGCTTCAACTTCAAGCAGATTTGAAAAAATTTTCTCAACTTAGGAAATTTTGCCTCTAAAATGATAATTACTAAAAAGAATATGGCAGTTGATTCCTAATTGATTGCTTCCTTTTTGTCTTCCCAGAATTAGGAGATGGATTAGGGAAGAAGAGAGAAGTTACCTGCCCTGGAGTGGTTGATTTGCGTGGGAGATCTCCTCGTGAAATACCTTGCAAAATCATAGCAAAACAAATAGGGCAAGTTAGTGCACAAATTTAATTAAAATAATGCAGAGACAAGTGATGAATTATGCGTTGCTCCATGGCAACTGCGCCAAAATGTTTGCAAGGTGAAATTGGGCTTATAATAATTACGTCTTAGCATAGTTGAAATCGCTTTAAAAATAAATAAATTTTATTACTCGAAGTTTAAGTCCGAGGTCGAACATAGGGAGCAAATGGAGTAGATGCACTAATCTCAACAATAGAGGCAATTTGAACACTTAAAGCTACTCAAAATGTAATTCAGAATGTCAAGCGTGAGATTATGAATAATAAAATGTAGCTAGAAAACATATATAAGAGAAATTGGGAATAACTGGACATCTAATTATAGAATTAGACGTCTTAAAAGTGCTTGATTTTTCTTTCTGCTTTTGCTTCTTCCTTTGGCTCGTTCCTCTCTTTCTCTTCTTTCTTCTTTGTTCTTCTTTCCTTCCTCTTTGGCTTGTTTGGCTTCTTTCTTCTTCTGCTTTCTCTTCCTTCTTTCTTCTCTTGCTTCTTCTCTAGGTTTGGCCTTGCGAGCCTCAACAATCTTCTTCCTTTCTTCTTTCTTCTTTCCTTAGCTTCTGATCCTCTTCAGCTTTCTTCTACCTTTAGCCCTCAGCTCCTTCTTCAGCTTTCTCCTTCAACCGTGCCCTCTCTTCAACCTTCTTCTTCTCTGTGGCTTCACTTGCAGCTTCCTCCTTCTTTCCTTAGCTTGTCCTTCAGCTTCCTCTTTCTCTTTAGCCGTGCCTTCTCCTTAGCTTCTTCTTCCTTCCTCTTTCTTCTTCCTTTTCCCTACAAGAGCAAAACCTACCCCTACCCTCCCCCATGAACTCTCTCTTTTTTCTCTTAGGCTCGCTCTCCAAAAGCCTTTCTTGGGTAAACGGGTTGGGTCAACGTGCTCGGGACTAGGTCCACTGGCGTGTGTGGTCGGCGAGGATTGCACGGGTAATTGGGTCGAGAACCAGGTCTGCGAAGGCGTGTGTTGCGGATGACGCTTAAGGGATGAGTGGGACCTTACCCCGTGTCACGAGGCGATAAGCCCCTAGCACTTTTACAATTTATACCACACCGCTCGCTTCTTACACATGCCCACAGGAGTCGCACTCAATTGTCGAAGCTGCAGAGCCCTCCAAAGCCAATCACCTGGCTGAAAGTGTGCGGGTGACAAATCTTCATCGCTTGGACCTGGATGCCTGAAGCCTGGTGCCTGGAGTGAGGGTTGCGAGCTGCTTCAAGTCTGCTCCAATGGCGGCCGATGTCCAAACCTACACTCAAGTAAAACGGCCTTGCAGCCTCATTAAAACTTGCAGGAATCTTCGCCATGGCACGGCGAAGATGCCTCGGTGGTCAATGTGGTGCTTGGTGGCCTAGGCATGCGTGCCTAGGTCGTTTTGAGGCTGTGGAGTTGGGTTTGTTCGGGGGAAGAGTGTGGAGCATGTGGCGGTCAATGGAAAGGGGGGAAATGTTCAGTGAGTCATGGAGGAGCTTTTGAGGTGATTTGCGAGGTGGATGGGCGCGTGCAATGATGAGAGCACCTCATCGGTGGTCAGCTGGAGGTGGAGAAGATGGTGGTGGTTTGTGAGCGTTGAGGGGTGAAAATAGAAATAAATGAGCGGAAAATAAAGACAAGAAAGGGGGGAAGTATCTGACCTAGTCTAAAGACGAAAGAAGAGAGGATGGCGGTCAACTCGTGTCTGCTGCCGTCAGAGACAAAGATCCCTATAAGAAGGGGACGACGATGACGAGAGGGTAGCTAGCGCATGGGCAGTTATGGCGCGATGCGGGCGATGGAGGCAGAGGCGACTCTGCCATTGGTATTGTGGCAGAGCGACGAGAGGAGGAGATATAGGTCGTCGGGGCTTGCTGGGTGTTGGGCTAGAGGAGAAGAGATGAAATTGGGGGTTATCTCCAGCCAAACCAAGCTGGGGATGAATGATAGGGTCAGGGGGAGCTTCTATAACCCCTGGCGTAGGGCCTTGTACTTGGAAGACAAGCTTCCAAGCACAAGCAAGCCACCAGAGTTGGAAGGTTGAGAAATACCCAAATCTCTCATGCGTTCGCATGAGAGATTGGGTGGAAATCAGAGCTCATGATTGGGTTCATATGAACGGGAGTTCCTTAGAGAATCTCCCTTTCAATTTTGAGAGGGAGTCTCTGAGGAATCAAGGAGATATCCCCCTCAAATCCTCGTCGGAGTAGGATTCCTCCGTTGTAATGGTGGAGGGACCTAATTGCAAAGAACGACGAGGAAGCTAGGGGGTGTTTGCAAGGGTTTTCAAAAGCTAGGGCCGTAAAAGTAATTAGGTTGGACTATTTTGCAAAGTAGGTCAAGGTGAACTCCCCTTAGGTCCAAATTTTGGTATAAACCTAATTTGGAGATAAGGAATCCAATGGTGAAGTTGGATTTTAGGTTTGACCACATTTGTTTGGGCATTTTACACAAAGACCCAATTTAGGTTAAATATTTGACTAGAACCCCTATTTAGGTCAAAATAGGTTCCAAAGGTCAAATTGAAGGTTATAAACCCTAGAGGATATTTTTCCATGAATTTTAGAGGGCTTAGTTGAATTTTATCCTGACCAGAACCTTGTTAAATTAAGTGGGTCTATTTTAGGGTTACAAGAAGTCATTTAATTCCCAGATTGCACACTAACCCTTTTTTGAATGAACCAACCTGCTTTTTATCTTGTTAATACCATTTGACCTATGTTTAACCCCTGATACATCCCGTTGTTGCACTAAAATGGTAAAATTGTAATTTTACCCTTTGTTTCTTCCTTTTCTCTCAGACTGATTATTCCTTGAGTTAGGCCCTTCACTTGGTTATATAGAAGCTTTTATTCTCTTTTCTAGGTCAAAATGAGCTAGTTAGGACTCATGATGGTGTTCCCATCATCAGAAACCTTGGAATGCCCAACAATCTGTAAGGCAGGCTGATTTAAGCCGGTAGATTATAGAAATGCAAGGGTCCATGCTTCAACTTATGCTGCAAATGAAGACATCATTGGACAACTTACAATCTAGGTTTATTGCTAACACTTGACAACACGGATCTCTACCATCCCAGCCCATACCCAACCCACGCAATGTGCAAAATCAGGGCAATAGACCCCAAGGGTATGGAAATCAAATGGACCCACATGCACATTCTTAGGTGGTTGAACATGGTCCTTCCTTTTCTTCTTCTGGATACATGACCAATCAAGGCCCTCCAATCTTCACTAACCCACCTCAAGACCCGAACCCATATGCCTCTGTAAACTCCATAACCTTGAGAAGTGGAAAGTAGACCAAGGACCCTATATTACCTTCTAAAAGCCAAAACCCTGGGTAGCTCGAGAGAGAAAAGGAGATTGAAGAGGATAATAAGGCCCAGGGAATGGAAATTGAAGACACCACCCACATCCTATTCCCTGAAGCCTTATTGAAAATTAGGAAGAAGAAAACCTTAGAGAGCAACGAGGAGCTCCTGAATTTATCCAAGAGTGTAGAGATCAATATGCTGCTCCTCAATGCTATTAAGCACATCCTGGCTTACACTAAATTTTTGAAAGATCTATGTAATCAAAAGCGTAAGTCGAGAGAACCCACTCAAAGGAAGGTGATTCTCTCTGAGCAGGTAAGTTTTGTTATCCTACATCACCTTGCTCAAAAGAAGAAAGATCTAGGTGCCCCCTTGATTTCATGCGTCATTAGGGAGTACACTTTTGATAGGGCACTGTTGGATCTAGGTGTATCCATCAACCTAATCCCTACCTCGCTTTATGAGAGGTTTGGGTTAGGTGGACTTAGGCCAACCTCAGTAACGCTACAATTAGTGGACCGTTCGGTCACCACAGCAAAGGGCATTATTGAGGATGTAATCGTCAAGGTTAAGGACTTCTATTTTCCCATAGATTTTTTGGTCCTTGACATGGATGTACCTAACAATTTGAGGAACATGCCCATCATTCTTGGGTGTTAGTTCCTAGTTACCACCAAGGCCAACATAAATTGTGAGAGATGTAGTATGGAAATCGCCTTTGGGGATAGGAAGCTAACTCTTGATATTTTCAAGGTGATAAAAGGATTTGAGGATTGTGGATTCATTGAGGAGCTCGAAGATCATGATTTCGATTTGGAGGCATGTATGTCCATTAATGTACTTGAGGACTCCACTGGACTTAGCAAACTTAACCCACAACCCTCCGTGGCAAACCTGCCACACCTTGAAGAGGCTGTTGATTTCGTTCATTCCCAGCCTCTTCCATTGGGTCGTCTTGATGGATCTTCAACAACATCCTCGCTTCCCTTTATACTAAACCCACCTCAGTTAGAACTGAAACCATTTCCTAAAAATTTGAAATACGAGTTCTTAGGACCTAATAATATGCTCCCTGTGATTATTAGTGTTGAGTTTACTAAGGAGCAAGAATTAAGGTTGATTAATGTCCATAAGAAAAATAAAGAGGTAATTGGTTGGACCATACACGATCTTAGAGGGATCGAGCCATCTTACTGTAATCACTGTATTTTTATGGAAGATGGATCCCACCCTTCTTGCAAAATGCAAAGGAGACTAAACTCGAATATGAGAGAAGTGGTTAAAAAGGAGATAATAAAGTGGCCCAATGTAGGCGTTTTTTTCCCTATCTCGGATAGTCCGTGCATTGGCCTCATTCAAATTGTACCTAAAATAGCAAAAAAGGTAGGAATAATCGTTACGACTAACGAGAAGGGGGAATCCTTTACCACCTATTTAGCTTTTGCTTGGAGAGTTTGTATTGACTATAGGAAGCTAAACATAGCAACCAAAAAGGATCATTTCCCCTACCATTCGTTGATCAAATCCTAGAAAGGTTAGCTGGGCAAAAATACTTTTGCTTCTGGGATGGTTATTTGGGATATAACCAAGTACCTATCCATCCCAAAGACTAGGAGAAGACAACTTGCACATGTCCCTACGGAACCTTTGCATTCCGTAGAATGTCGTTCGGGCTTTGCAATGCACCTACGACTTTTTAAAGGTTCATGCTGGCCATCTTTTCAGACATGGTGGGAGATTGTCTTGAGGTGTTCATGGATGATTTCTTCGTTTTTGATTCCCTCGAGTCATGCCTAGCTAACTTGGACCACTTGACCTACAGCTCCGATGAAAATTGGACCGCTTGATCAAGAGGTCACCTAGTGACATGAGGACCTAAGCCAGATTGCACGTGCACAATTAGAGGCACTCATTTAAGACCACCGGATGCGCTCTCGATCATCAGATCTTCGAGGTGCGTGATCCTCACGTGTTCAAACCAGTGAAGGCACGATCCATGGACGCCTCTCAACCGTGTGATGAAAGATCCAACGACTGCTGTTGAGCGTGGGATTCAAACTCCATTAAGTGCGTGCTTCCTCCTCGCGATCTCCGCCCTCCACTCCTGATCAATGGTTGATCCAATGGCTGAAGTCCTCCGTGCACTGTGCCAGCTACATCCACGCCTCCTCATACCAGTAGAGGCGTTTGAATGTGTAGCAACACCCTTGGTGGGTCTTTAGCGACGTTTTAAATGTCGCTGAAGACCCGTGCATGCAAAAGACCTCCATTCCTCCACTATATAAACCCTATGACCCCTCCCCTTCCAAACCATCTCTACCTACTCTACTCCCACCTACTCCTAAGCTCTAGTAGCCTACCAAAGCTCCCTTAGAGCTTATTCCCAAGCTCCAAAGGCCTCCTATTAGTGTAACGATCCTATACCCCACCAAATATTCATCCTCCATCTCACTACCTTCATTGGAAGCCTCAGAGCCGTCTTCCCACGTCCATTCTGGTAAAAGATTGCCTCTATCTCCTCATCCCCATTTCGAAGCCATGGTGAAGCATTCCTCTACCCGATGTCCTCTTGCATCTCACCTCCATCGTCTAACACCTCACCCTCTTTATCCAAGCTGTCGCTAAGCGCTGTTGTCTCGCCAAACAACCAATTTGGTAGATTTCTTGTCACCCCTATCTCTCTTTTGTATTTCTTAGCATATTGTAGTAAAAACTTGCATGTTATGTCAAATTTATTTCCATCTCCGTTGTGAGTTATCTTGCTTGCCTTTTCTCTACAAAAACACCAAAAAAAAGAAAAAATAAAAGATAAAAATGACAAAAACAAATAAAAAGAAAAATGTGGATTTTTCAAATCAAACATTCGCCTCCCCGTGTTAGACCTGGGACTCCCTTAGAGTTTTAGTTAAAAATTGTATTTGATAATGTGTTTTGCGAACTACGATGATGGGTTCTCGAAACCCTAATTTTTCTTCGCCAAAACCCGTTCATCATTTTGGCCCTGTTGTCGGGGACGCAATGCTCTTTGGTTTTTCTTGCATTTTTCCACCTTACTTAACTTTTTAGCGCACTTTGCTCCTTTCTTTCTGTGATTACAGGTACACTTCTAAGGCAAGCCAAAGCAGATAGATCAGAGTAAAGTGCGGTTAAAGAGTTTTGTAAGTTTATCCCTACCACCCCCACCCTAGATTTCATTTCATCACACTAATAACTCAAACCCAAATAAACTTATGTGCTTCTTATAAACCCTACAATAGATCTAGTTGTTTTGCCACCTCCACCCATCTCATCCCCGCATATAAAAAATAAAATCTCTTCTCTTGTGGGATTTACTGAAAGTCACACACATTAAACACCCACAACTTTTGACTTAAGGTGCACCACTCCACTTTGATTCTACCACTTAACCAGTATGTGACCTATGGACCCGGTACACTTCAACTCAATACACATAAGTGAGTAGAAAATCTGAATAGGCTAAACATTTGTGTGCCTTAACTAAGTGGTGCAATAGGATAATTGATTGAGTTGTTTGGGCTACACCACTGAAGATAGAAGTCATTCATCAGTAGCTTGCCACTTAGGATTAATCTTTAGGGCTGAACCAGGCACTCCACAATATTTTTTGATTTCTAAAGGAATATATCATCACCAGTACTTTCAAAACTTGGAGTGTTCTCTTGAACTTGATTGAATACACCTAAGATTAAACCCTAAAGGCCACTAAACAGGGTTAAACCCTAAAAGACACATCATCAAATAACCTTGTTTGCAAACCCTGGTTGTGCACGCACACACATTTGAATTGATCATTAAGGGCATAACCCATTTAAAGGGCCCTTCACATTCCAAGAGAACAATCATCCCAAGCCTAATTAAAACTGAGTAGACATTGGCCTTAAGGATTGATTCGCTCTTCGAGGCTTAGAATGAGATTTTTTTCCATTAATCTACTTTTGCTGGTCCATCTGATGACTAGCTTGGGGGTAGCGTCAAACGACCGTGGTTAGGGGATACACTAAGAACTGAAGGTGCAAGCCAAAGGAAGAACCTTCTCTCCATCCCATCCTTCTAACTGGTTGGATTGACTAGATAAAAGTAGACTAAATCGGTTATAATCTCAAGACGGTTCCTGACGAGGGCGCGCTTCGCAAATTAAAATTAGGGTTCGGAGGACCCATCATCGTAGCTTGCAAAACACGTCTATCAAATAAAATTGATAACCGAAACTCAAAAAGTGAGTCCCGAGTTGAACATAGGGAGTCGAACATTTGGTTTTGAAAAATCACGCTTTGTTTTGTTTGTTTTTGGTATTTTAAAGTTTTGTTATTTTTTTGTGTTTTTGAAAGAAGAAGACAAGCAGAATAAATCACAAGTGATATGGAACAAATAATTTATATATCATGAATGTCTATTACAATAATCTATGAAAGCATAAAAAGAAAGGGAGGTGAGAAGGAATCTCCTGAAGCGGCTGTTCGATGAGACGACGATGCCTGGTGGAAGTTGGGACGAAGGAGGTGAGGAACGAGACGACGGAGGTGAGATGTAGGAGGACGTTGGAGAGGAAAGCTTCAGCATGGCTCTGGAATGTAGGTGAGAAGGCGGAGATGATCTGCTACCGGAATGGAGGTGGGAGGATGACTCCAAGGCAACTTATGAATGGGGATGGGAAGATGAAGGAATATTTGGTGAGGCAGAGGTTTGTTACACTAATAGGAGCCTTGGGAGCTTGAGAGTAAGCTTTAATAGAGCATTAGTAGGCTTGCTAGTGCTTAGGAGTAGGTAGGAGTAGAGTAGGTAGAGATGAAGAGGAATGGAGGGTGTAGGGGTGATTATATAGTGGAGGGAAGAAGAGCATCCCGCGCATAGGCATTCAGTGACAGCTATAAGCATCACTAAAGGCTACTCAAGCTGTCGCCAAAGGATCCGCACCTCTTCAGTACATTGGCTGGTGCATTTACTACGCAGGTCATTTAGTGACAGCTTCAAGTGTCACTACAGGCTCGCTCTTCTATTGTTGTAAATCCCACGCTCATCGCTAATGCTCGCAGCTGTCATAGGCATGGCGATCGTCGGCTGTTCGATCAGGTGTGGACGGTTGTGATTGCAAGAGGAGAGCGCACGTTTAAAAGCATTTGAAATTTGCACTGCTAGCACGTGCGCTGGTAGCCGTCAGATGAGGCATCATACAGTGGAGGCACGCCCACAGATCGCACGTGCTCAGATTTGAATCACTCGCCTCACACTATTATGAGGATCAGATAGTGGGCGCTGCTCATGGCCGACTTAAATGCACGTCCCAGATGGCATGCGTGTGATCTAGTGTGCGGCTTCGAGTCGGTGGGCGAACATTTTACTGCTACCCAACCCGCCCAAGGCTCAAAAAGGACTCTAATTGCTAAGCATCTAGTGAAAAGAATGAAAGACTCACTAGGCGGCCGTTAAAATGGACTTCGGGTTTCTACAACCCTAGGTGACCTTGTCTAGAGGTTTATCTTTTTGAACGGTAGCTTTCTCACTACTTTTATTTATGGGGTCAACACAATGGCAAACTCAGTGTATATCTCCCCAGCTTATTGTACTTCCCTGCTTCTTCCCTAGGTGTTTTGGGAATTATTGTGCACTTTTTTGTGAGCTGGGTTCTGTACAACCGACTAATAGGCTGTTACCGACGTTAACTTGCTAACCATACTTGTGCGGTGAAGTGTGGTTTTATTATTATTTTCTTCTCCTTTTTCTTTTTTTTTTTATTAAGTAGGTGGATTTCATGATCTAAGATTTACCTAAAGGGAGTACAATGAAAACCTTATTTCTGTGAGACTCTGGTAAGCTTGGAATAGTCTTTACATGTGTTGAGTTTAGTGCCTTCAGCTGGGCGATGATCGGCCCATGGTGGTTAGAGCAAGGTAAGAGCAACCTTGTCCGAGACAGGTTCAGGGAGCACATGGTCAACAAAGGGTTTGAGACACTGTCTGTTAACCATGAAGATATTACCCGTCATTGGGTCAGAGATTTCGACGGCCCCGTTCAGGAAAATCCGCTCAATAATGAATGGGCCATCTGACTTAGAGTTGAGTTTTCCAGGGAAAAGCTTCAATCGAGAATTGAAAAGCCAGACCTTCTAGTTCAGTTCAAAGCTCTTACGAAAAATCATTTGGTCATGGAAAGCTTTGGTCCTTGCCTTATGCATTCTGGCATTTTCATAAGCATCATTTTGAAGCTCCTCCAACTTAGATAGTTGGGGTTTCCTGGTTTTCCCCACCAACTCAAGGTCAAAATTACATTTCCTGATGGGCCAAAATGCCTGGTGTTCAAGTTCTACAGGTTAGTGACAAGCCTTACCAAACACCAGACAGAACGGAGACATACCGATAGGCATTTTGTATGCCGTATGGTAGGCCCAATGAGCATCATCTAGCTTTTGGGTTCAATCCTTCCTATCAGGCCTAACAGTTTTCTACAAAATGTTTTTGATCTCCCGATTAGAGACCTCATCCTGTCCATTAGTCTGAGGGTGGTAAGGTGTGGAAATCCGATGATTCACCCTATATTTCCCCAGTAAATTTTGAAACTGGGCATGAGTGAAATGTGTGCCACCATCACTAATAATTGCCCCAGGAACCTCGAACTGACTGAAGATATTTTTCTTCACAAAATCGATGACCACCTTGTGGTCATTGGTCCAGCTAGGAATTGCCTCAATCCATTTGGACATATTTTCAACAGCGACTAGAATATACTGGTGCCCAAATGAAGGAGGGAAGGGTCCCATAAAGTCGATGCCCCAAATGTCAAAAATTTCGACGGGAAGAATTGGGTCCAGGGGCATCATATCTCTCTTAACCATGTTCCCAAGTGTTTGGCATCGGGTGCATGACTTTGAGAATTCCTGGGCATCCTTAAATAATGACGGCAAATAGAATCCTGATTGCAAGAGTTTTGCTACTGTCTTTTTCTTGGAAAAGTGTCCACCACACGTAGATATGTGGCAGAACTCGAGTATGCTATGGAACTCGATTTCCAGGATGCATCGATGAAGAATCTAATCTGCGCTGATGTGGTACAACTCAGGATCGTCCCAAAAATAATATTTGGCCTCAAACACAAGTCTATCCCATTGTTGTTTGCTCCAATCCTTGAGGATTTGACCAACAGCCAAATAATTGACAATATCTACAAACTAGGGGGTTCGGATACCCGAGACTGTAAGGATAGTCTCATTTGGAAATGTATCAGAGATGGGACATCCGGATGAGGAGAATCAATTAGGATTCTTGAGAGGTGATCTGCCACTACATTTTATGCCCCTGCTTTATCCCTGATTTCAAGATCGAATTCTTAAAGCTGCAGAATCCAGTGAACAAACTGCGGTTTGGCATCCTTTTAGCCAAGAGATGTTTCAAGGCCGAGAGGTTAGTATAGATGATGACACGAGAACCTAATAAATAAGCCCTGAATTTTTCTAAAGAGAAAACTATGGCTAGCAATTCTTTTTCAGTAATGGTGTAGTTCCTCTGGGCCTTGTCTAGAGTCTTGCTAGCATAGTAAATCACAGAGGGTCTTTTCTCAATCTTTTGACCCAAGACAACCCTGATGGAATAATCAGATGCATCAGCCATAATCTCAAATGGGCCTGTCCAGACCAGTGGTTGCAACATCAGGGCACAGGTGACTGCCGTTTTTAATAAATCAAATGCCTTACGGCTTGATTCATCAAACTCGAACGGCGTGTCTTTGGCTAGAAGGTTACTCAAGGGCCAAGCAGCCTTTGAGAAATCCATAATGAATCTTCTGTAAAAAACCACATGCCCAAGGAAAGAGCAGATCTATTTTATAGATGTGGGTGAAGGAAGTCTAGAGATAGCATCCAACTTTGCCTTATCAATTTCAATACCCCCACTAGAGACCACATGACCCAGGACAATGCCTTCCTGAGTCATAAAGTGGTTTTTTTCCCAGCTAAGGACCAGCAGTGTTTTGATGCATCTCTGGAGGATCAATTCCAAGTTAGCTAGGTAAGACTCAAAAGAATCTCCGAAAATGGAGAAATCATCCATGAACACCTCAAGACAATCTCCCACCAAGTCAGAAAATATGGTTAGCATTCACCTTTGAAAAGTCATAGGCACATTGCAAAGCCTGAATGGCATTCTACGGAATGCAAAGGTTCCGTAGGGACATGTGAAAGTTGTCTTTTCCTGGTCTTCGGGATGGATAGGGACTTGGTTATATCCTGAATAACCGTCTAGGAAGCAAAAATATTTTTGCCCAGCTAACCTTTCAAGGATTTGAACGATGAATGGCAAGGGAAAGCGATCCATTTTAGTGGTTGTGTTCAGTTTCCTATAGTCAATACAGACTCTCCAAGCGGAAGCTGAACGAGTGGTGAATGTTTCCCCTTTCTCATTAGTCATAACGGTTATTCCCGTCTTCTTGGGTACAATCTGAATGGGGCTAACCCATGGACTATCCAAGATTGTGTAAATAATACTAGAATCGAGCCACTCGATTGTCTCCTTCTTGACCACTTCTCACATATTCAGGTTTAGTCTCCTTTGCATTTCACGAGAAGGGCGGGATCCATCTTCCATGAACATACGATCATTACAATAAGATGGCTCGATCCCACTAAGGTTGTGGATGGTCCAACCAATTGCCTCCTTATTGTTTTTAAGGACCTTAATTAACCTCGATTCTTGCTCCTTAGTCAAATCAGCACTAATAATCATAGGGAGCGTGTTTTCAGGTCCTAAGAACTCATATTTCAAATTTTTGGGCAATGGTTTTAATTCTAGCTGGGGTGGGTTTAGAATAGAAGGTAGGGAGGAAGTTGATGAAGATTCATCAGGACAATCCAGTGGAAGAGGCTGGGAATGAATAAAATCAACAGCCTCTTCAGGATGTGGCAGGTCTACCATGGAGGGTTGTGGGTTGGGTTCGCTAAAGCTGGTGGAGTCCCCGAGTGCACTGATTGTTATACAAGTCTTAAGATCCTGATCCTCGAGCTCCTCAATGAATCCACAATCCTTAAATCCTCTTATCGCCTTAAAAATATCCAGAATTAATTTACTATCCCCAAAGACGATCTCCATACTACTGCTTTCACAGTTTATGTTGAACTTGGCAGTAGCTAGGAATGGATGCCCCAGAATGATGGGCATGTTCCTCAAATCATTAGGTACATTCATGTCAAGGATAAGGAAATCTATAGGAAAATAGAAATCTTTGACCTTGACAATTACATCCTCAATAATGCCTCTCTGTGTGGTGACTGATCGGTCCGCTAATTGTAGCGTCACTGAGATTGGCCTGAGTTCACCTAACCCAAACCTCTCATAAAGAGAAGTCGGGATTAGGTTGATGGATGCACCTATATCCAACAGTGCCCTACCAAATGTGTATTCCCCAATAACACATGAGATCAAAGAGACACCTGGATCTTTCTTCTTTTGAGGTAGGTGATGCAGGATCACATAACTTGCCTGCTTAGAGAGAATCAGCTTCCTCGAAGTGGGTTCTCTCCATTTACGCTTTTGGGTACATAGTTCTTTTGAAAATTTAGCGTAAGCAGCGATGTGCTTAATAGCATCGAGGAACAGAATATTGATTTCTATGCTCTTGAATAAATCCAGGAGCTCCTCATTGCTATCTAGGGTTTTATTCTTCATTTTCAATAGGGTTTCAGGGAATGGGATATAGGTGGAATTTTCAATTTTCGATCCCTGGGCCATATTGTCTTCTTCAATCTCCTCTTCTCTCTCAAGCTCCCCAGGGTTTTGGCATCTATAAGGTAATTTAGGGTCCCGAGTTTGCTTTCCACTTCTCAAGGTGACAGAGTTTCCAGAGGCATACAGGTTTGGGTCTTGAGGTGGGTTAGTGAAGATTGGAGGGCCTTGGTTAGTCATTGACGAGAAGAAGAAGAAGATGAGGGACCTTCCTCAACCACCTGAGCATGTGCGTGTGGGTCCCTTTGATTCTCGTACCCTTGGGCTCTATTGCTATAATTTTGCACATTGCACGGGTTGGGTACGGGTTGGGATGGTAGAGATCCGGGTTGTCGAGTGTTAGCAATTAACCCGGATTGCAAGTTTTCCAATGATGTCTTCATTTGCTGCATAAGCTAAAGCATGGACCCTTGTATTTCTACCATCTGTCGGTTTAACTCAGCCTACCCTATAGATTGTTGGGCATTCCAAGATGGTTGAGTAACTGGTCTCGGGGGCAACTGGGTGTATACTTGACCGTGACCCATAGGTCTTTGAGATGCATAGTTGCTGGGCTGAGTTTGGGTCCGTTGCCCCTGACATTTCTAGAAGTTAGGGTGGTTCCTCCATCCTGAGTTTTAAGTGTTGGAATATGAGTTGGACCTAACATTCTCCTACATTACATATGCATCCTCATAGGACGAGGATGGAGAGAAGGAAGGATTAGAAAAACTGGGATCAAAGGCCCCAGTATGGAACCCATAAGGTTCTGAGAAATCCTGGCTCACGGTTGAGCCAAATCAAGTTGGTTCACAAATTCCCACACCGTGGGAGCTTGTGAGGAATGGAATTCTGAATTCTGGGATTGAGTAGGTATAGAAGTGTTTCCTGAATTCCCAGACATCCATTCTTCCATTCTCTTAGCAACCAAGTCCACCTTATCTAGTTTATTGCAAATTAATTCCATGTCAAATGAATGAGAATTCTGGATCTCATTAGCACTTGACCTGGGTAGTTGGGACTGCTTGAATGCATCCATGGAGGCGTGATTAATTGAGTTCTCGCTCCTTTCCTCAAACAGGTCATATGTGCTATGTGTATCCCTGTTGAAGAAATTGCCTCTGCAAGAGGCATCCACGTGATCACGGAGTTGCTCAACTGACCCATGATAGAAAATCTGCATGAGTTGGCATTTCGGCACCTCGTGGTGTGGACACTTCCTCAAAAGTTCTTGTAATCGCTCTCAGGCACCATGAAATGGTTCCCCCGACCACTGGGTGAAAGTGGTGATCGCCCGTTGCAAGGCATTGGCCCTTACGATATGGAAGAATTTCGTCAAGAAAGCCAACTTAAGTGCAACCCAAGTTTCAATCGGCCTTCCTATGGTCCGGTACTAATGTGTGGCCTTATCCTTGAGAAAGTAGGGGAAAAGCCTCATGATCATTTGCTCTTCATTCACATTCCTTACTCTGGTGGTCTAAACCAAAGTGGTCAGATCCTCCAGGTGCTGGAATGGGTCTTCCGAGCCAAGCCCATGAAAATGCTTAATCAAACTTAAGACGTGGGACTTGATTTCTATGTCTCCAGCAAGAATCACGATGCTGGGATGTTCCCCATAGTTTGAAGGATCATAAAAATCCTTCAAGGGCCGAGCACCCTGATCATGCATATGTTGGAACCATTACTGCATCTGCTGTAATTCTTCCAACTGCCTTTGAATCAGCTCTTGCTGGCTCGGGGGCGGGGGAGGTGGTTGTTGATCAGCCATGGGATCTACTTGGCTATAGCTCAACCTCCACCTCCTGGAATGGTCTAAAGATCCTTCCAATCTAGGATTTAGTGACCTCCTTCCAAGCATACGTTGGAAGGAAGTCGGAAGGATTAGGAAAAGAGGGAACCCTGTAGCAGAAGAATACAAGCCAGTCCTTAGATGGGGTAGCCTAAAGGTCTACTGACTCTCAGAATCCATCCTAAGATTATGGATGATTTACTCTACTTATGTCCAGGCAATCTGACCAGTTAGACGG
Source organism: Thalassia testudinum (assembly GCA_037157565.1). Classification (NCBI taxonomy): domain Eukaryota; kingdom Viridiplantae; phylum Streptophyta; class Magnoliopsida; order Alismatales; family Hydrocharitaceae; genus Thalassia; species Thalassia testudinum. Next base: position 150,181,210 of record JAZHRO010000014.1, on the reverse strand, counting down.
AGGGACGGGGGAGAAGGTTCTTCCTCTGGCTTGTGCCTCCGGTTCTTAGTGTACCCCCAGGCACAGTCGTTTGATGCTACTCCCCTAACTAGACATTAGATTGACTAGTATAAGTAGGTTAATCGTGAATAATCTTAATCTGGATCCCGACAAGCGAATGAATCCTTAGGGCCAACGTCTAATTTTTCGTTAGGCTTGGGAAATTAGTGCTTCTAGAATGTGATGGGCCCTTAAGGGTTGTGCCCTTAATAATTTGTTTAAGAATGTGTGAATGTAAACAACCAAGAGGTTTTCAAGCAAGATTATTAATGATGAGGTAAGCTTTAGAGTTCGAATCTTTCTTAATAGCTCTTAGGATTCAAATATTAGGTGCTTTCAACCATGTTTTGTGAGGCAAACCAAGTTTGTTTTTAAAAGCACGTGTTCAAGTATCTTCCTTTAGAAATTAAAAAAAATATGGAGTGCCTGGCTTGACCTAGTTATTGAATCCTATGGGGCAGCTACAAAATGAACCTCTTTTAAAGTAGGTGGTGTGGCCCAAACAATTAATCAATCGGCTCAAATACACCACCGATTAGGGCATGCAAAAAGCTGATTAACCTAATATGATTTCTACTCTTTTATATGTTTAATTCGTGTACCTGGTCCATAGGTCGAAATCTCGGTCGAGTAGAAAAAAATCAAGTCAGGTTATGTGCCTTTGATGTGGGTGTATAGAGTGTGTAAATTGATTCGTCCCACGGAAAATATCTTTTTATTTTTTTTTTATAAGATGTGGGTGAGATGGGTGAAGGTGGCAAACAAGACAAACAAAGTCTATCCTAGGGTTTATGCAAACACCTAAGTAGATTAGGTCTTGGTTATGATTGTGGCAAAATGGACTAGTGGTGGGGGGAATGTAGGGGACACTTACAAAACACTCTACCCGAACTTTACTCTGGTCTACCGCACTTGGATCTCCATGGTAGGGTACCTGCAATACAGTAGATCAAAGACAAGTGGGGTTAGTGCTATGTAAATGCAAAGAAGCGCAGAAAACAATAAAGTAAATTTCGTTGCCTCCTTAGAAACTACACCAAAATGATCGCACATGTTTCGCTACTTTGAAATCAGGGTTATGAGTAACCCGTCGTCGTAGTTGCAAAACTCATGATCAAATAAAATTTATACTGAAACTCCAAGGGAGTTCCAGGTCAAACATAGGGAGGCGACGTTTACCTTAATTGAAAGCCTCACTTCGTTTTGTTTGTTTTTGGTATTTTAAGGTTTTGTTATTTGTTTGTGTTTTTGAAAGAAGAAGACAAGCAGAATAAATCACAAGAGACATGGAACAAATATGTTATATATCATGAATGTCTATTACAATAATCTACGAAAGCATAAAAAGAGAGGAAGGTGAGAAGGAATCTCCCGAAGCAACTGTTCAGTGAGACAACGGTGCCTAGTGGAAGCTCAGACGAAGGAGGTGAGGAGCGGGATGATAGAGGTGAGATGCAGGAGGATGTCAGATAAAGGAAAGCTTTGGCGTGGCTCCGGAATGGAGGTGAGAAGGCGGAGATGATCTGCTATCGGAATGGTGGTGGGAGGACGGCTCCAAGGTGACCTATGTATGGGGATGGGAAGATGGAGGAATATTTGCTGAGGCAGAGGTTCGCTACACTAATAGGAGCCTCGGGAGCTTGAGAGTAAGCTCTAATAGAGCATTGGTAGGCTTGCTAGAGCTTAGGAGTAGGTAGAGGTGAAGAGGAATGAGGGGTGTAGGGGTGTTTATATAGTGGAGGGAGGAAGCGCATCCAGTGCACAGGCATTCAGCGATAGCTACAAGCATCACTAAAGGCCGCTCAAGTTGTCGCCAAAAGATCCGCGCCTCTTCAATGCCTTGGCTAGCACACGCACTGCGCAAGCCATTTAATGACAGCTGCAAGTGTCACTAAAGGCCCGCTCTTCTGTCGTTGTAAATCCCGTGCCCACCGCTCATGCCCATAGCTGTCATAGGCGCAGTGATCGTCGGCCATTGGATCAAGCGTGGACGGCTGTGATTGTGAGAGAATAGTGTGCACCAGCCAGCATTTGAAATTCGCATTGCTAGTGCATGCGCTGGTAGCCGCCGGATGAGGCCTCGCATGGCTAAGGCACGCTCGTAGATCATGCGCGCTTTGATTTGAATTGCGTGCCTTATGCGATTGTGAGGATCAGATGGCGAGCACTACTCGCGGTTGACTTAAATGAATGCCCCAGATGGCATGCGTGTGATCTGGCATGCGCCATCGCGTATGGGCGAAGTTGGATTGTGCATGGGAATCTCGACCTCTCGATTGTGATCTGGCAGCTCTATTACAGTTGGCACTGTAGCGGGTGGCGCGAATCGCGGCTCGATCTCACGCTCACTCTTTGAGACAGCTCGTCCTCACCGTTGCGCCACATCTGCGGGTGTGTTGTAAAGAGGAATTGCGGTCACGTGGTGAGGGCGGCCTCTCAGCCGTTGGATTTTCATCCAATGGCTGAGATCACTTGATGGGCGACCTTTGGAGATGTGGCGGGTGGCTCTGGGTGCTCCAGATGGTGCCACATGGAGACATCTAGACCGTCCACACTTCATTGCTTGTAGAGGATGCCACAATGCTCGGATCGAGGTGATTTCTATGTTGTCGGGCTGCGATCATCACTCCAGATCCATTCGTAGAGTCATATTTTTCATCCGACGTCCGTAAGGACATCGCATTGCCTCCTGACCATATAAAATGAGGGAATTAATATACAAGACATACAACTATCCTAAATGCCATGCAATGGATGTTATGCAGTATTTATAACATGATATGCAATGCTAAGCCTAGGAACTATCATAAATAAGCAATTTATCATGAATTCATGTGTGTTTATCATACCCCCATGCTTACTTTTTGCTAATCCCTGGAAAAATTAACCTATGACCTAATTACAAAAGTATTTAGGATTTGAGTATTTAGGCAAAATTCGTTGATTGCTTTAGAAAATCTCAACCCCACGACCTAATTACAAAAACTCAACAATGGCCGAGTGTCTGGCAGAATGCAGACCGTCCAAGCCCTCACCTTATTTGAGAAGAGAAGATACAAAATTTTTTTTTCTTATTTTTCTTCTTTTCTAATTTTTTTATAGTTTTGGAGTTTGAGAGTTTCGAGATAACTTTTTACGGCTACCCAATCAGCCCAAGACTCGAAAAGGACTCTAAGTGCTAAGTATCTAGTGAAAAGAGTGAAAGACTCATTAGGCGACCGTTAAAACGGACATCGGGTTTGTACGACCCTAGGTGACCTTGCATAGAGGTTTATCTTTTCGAACTATAGCTTTTTCCCTATTTCTTTTATTTATGGGGTTAACACAAGGGCGAACCCAGTGTATATCTCCCCAGTTTATTCTACTTCTCTGCTTCTTGCCTGAGTGTTTTAGGAATTATTGTGTATTTTTTTGTGAGCTAGGTTGTGGACAACTGACCAATGGGCTGTTACCTACGGTAACTTGCCAGCCATACTCGTGCGGTGAAGTGTGATTTTATTATTTATTTTCTTTTTTCTCCTTTTTCTTTTATTCTTTCTTTAAGTAGGTGGCTTTCCTGATCTAAGATTTACCTAAAGGCAGTACAATGAAAATCGTCTTGTGACTAGGCTCTAGACAACCGGCCGATGAGCTGTTACCACCGACAACTTGGTAGCCATACCACCCTAAGCAGTTCATTAGCTACCAAATTTCCAAAGAAATCGCTGACAAGTTTGTCAGTGCAAAAAATGTGTGTAGATGCTTAGGCTTAAAGTCCCCATAAATCAGAGGGTGGATTGATAAGTCTCATACTTATCATCCCAATTTATTTACCAAATTAAAATGAATTTTAATTGGCGAAGACTTGAGACTAAGTCCACATTCGAGTGAACACCAAGGCTAATTAAGCCCGAAGACCTGCAAAGTCTAGGTATTTAGGTCTCAAAGTATCAATTCCTAAAGTTTTCAACTCCTAATGCCTAAGTTCTCATCTCCTAACTCTATATTTTTTTAATAGAATAAAAAAAAGAAATTACTCTTATAGCTGACAAAATGATTATAAGATATTTCCACCCCCCCATGCTTATCTATTGCATTGTCTTCATTGTTAAAAATGAAAGTATGCAGGAGTGTAGAAGTGATAGAATAGCACCTGGTTTCCATGAGACTCTGGTCAACTTGGAATAATCTTTACTTGTGCTGAGTTTAGTGCCTTCAGCTGAGCAATGATCGGCTTGCAGTGGTCAAGGCAAGGTAAGAGCAACCTTGTCCGAGATGGGTTCAAGGAGCACATGGTCAACAAAGGGTTTGAGATGCTGCCTGTTAAGCTTGAAGATATTACCCATCTTTGGGTCAGAGATTTCGAGAACCCCATTAGGGAAAATCTGCTCAATAACGAATGATCCATCCCACTTAGACCTGAGTTTTTCGGGAAAAACCTTCAATCGAGAATCAAAAAGCCAGACCTTCTGGTTCAGCTCAAAGCTCTTATGTGAAATCATCCGGTCATGGAGAGCTTTGGTCCTTGCCTTATAGATTCTGGCATTTTCATAGGCATCATTTTGAAGCTCCTCCAACTCAGATAGTTGGAGTTTCCTAGTTTTCCTGGTCAACTCAAGGTCAAAATTACATTTCCTGATGGCCCAAAATGCCCGGTGTTCAATTCTATGGGTAAGTGACACGCCTTACCAAACACCAGAAAGAACGGAGACATCAATAGGTGTTTTGTACGCCGTACGGTAGGCCCAAACAGCATCATCTAGCTTTTGGGTCCAATCATTCCTATTAGGCCAAATAGTTTTCTGCAAAATGTTTTTGATCTCTCGATTGGAGTCCTCGGCTTGTCTGTTCGTCTAAGGGTGGTAAGGTGTGGAAATATGATGATTCACCCCGTATTTCCCCAATAAATTTTGAAACTGGGCATGAGTGAAATGTGTGCCACCATCACTGATAATTGCCCTAGGAACCCTCAACCGACTGAAGATATTTTTCTTCACAAAATATATGACCACCTTGTGATCATTGGTCCAGGTGGGAATTGCCTCAGTCCATTTGGACACGTAATCAACAGCGACCAAAATATACTGGCGTCCAAATGGAGGGAAGGATCCCATAAAGTCGATGCTCCAAATGTCAAAAATTTTGACAGAATGAATTGGGTTCAGAGGCATCATATCTCTCTTCGCCATGTTCCCGAGTGTTTGGCATCAGGTGCATGACTTTCAGAATTCCTAGGAATCCTTAAATAATAACAGCCAATAGAATATGGATTGCAAGATTTTTGCTGCCGTCTTTTTCTCAAAAAAGTGTCCACCACATGAAGATGTGTGGTAGAACTCAAGTATGCTATGGAACTCGATTTCCAGGACACATTGACAAATAATTCATTCTGCACCGATGCGGTACAGCTTGGGATCATACCAAAAATAATATTTGGCCTTAAACACAAGTCTATCTCGTTGTTGTTTAGTCCAATCTCGAGGGATTTGACCAACGGACAAATAATTGACAATATTTGCAAACCAGGGTGTTCGAATACCCAACACTGTAAGGATAGTCTCATTCGAAAATGTATCAGAGATCGAGACATCTGAATGAGGAGAATCAATTAGGATTCTCGAGAGGTGATCCACCACTACATTTTGCACCCCGACTTTATCCCTGATTTCAAGATCGAATTCTTGAAGCTGCAGAATCCAGCGAATAAGCCAGGGTTTGGCATTCCTTTTGGCCAAGAGATGTTTCAAGGCCGACTGGTCGGTATAGATGATGTCACGAGATCCTAACAGATAAGCCTTGAATTTTTCTAAAGTGAAAACTACGGCTAGTAATTCTCTTTCACTAATGGTGTGGTTCCTCTGGGCCTCATCTAGAGTCTTGCTAGCATAGTAAATCACAGAGGACTTTTTCTCAATCTTTTGACCCAAGACAGCCCCGACAGCATAATCAGATGCGTCAGCCATAATCTCAAATGAGGTTGTCTAGACCGGTGGTTGCAACACCGGGGCATAGGTGACTAGAATTTTTAGTAAATCAAATGCCTTACGGCATGATTCATCAAACTCGAACAGCGTGTCTTTGGCCAAAAGGTTACTCAAGGGTCGAGCAACCTTCAAGAAATCCTTAATGATTCTTCTGTAAAAGCCCACATGCCCAGGGAAAGAGCAGATCTGTTTTATGGATGTGGGTGGACGAAGTCTAGAGATAGCATCAACCTTCACTTTATCAACTTCAATACGCCAACTAGAGACCACATGACCCAGGATAATGCCTTCCTGAGTCATAAAGTGGCTCTTTTCCCAACTAAGGACCAACTGTGTTTTGATGAATCTTTGGAGGATCAATTCCAAGTTAGCTAGGCAAGACTCAAAAGAATCTCCGAAAATGGAGAAATCATCCATGAATACCTCAAGACAGTCTCCCACCATGTTAGGAAAAATGGCCAGCATGCACCTTTGAAAAGTCGTAGGTGCATTGCAAAGCCTGAATGGCATTCTACATAATGCAAAGGTTCTATAGGGACATGTGAAAGTTGTCTTTTCCTGGTCTTCGAGATGGATTGGGACTTGGTTATATCCTGAATAACTGTCCAGGAAGCAAAAATATTTTTGCACAGCTAACCTTTCAAGGATTTGATCGATGAATGGCAAGGGAAAGTGATCCTTTTTAGTGGCTGTGTTCAGCTTCCTATAGTCAATATAGACTCTCCAAGTAGAAGCTGAACGAGTGGTGAAGGTTTCCCCTTTCTCGTTAGTCATAACAGTTATTCCTGCCTTCTTGGGTACAATCTAAACGGGGCTAAGCCAAGGACTATTCAAGATTGGGTAAATAATCCTAGCATCGAGCCACTTGATTATCTCCTTGACCACTTCTCGAATATTCAAGTGAACCAGGTCCAAGGCAGGATGTTGGCTAACTTGAGGAACACCATCCAATCTTTAGAAGCTCAGCCAATACCATGCACTAAAGCATTAGAGCCTATGATCAAAATGATTGATTACTTGAATAGCTCTTTATTGGATTTGCTCCAAAATATTAGGGATAGGAGCTTGGGTGAGTTTCTACGTGGGAAATTGTCGAGGTTGAGGATGAAATTTGTCATTGCCCTTGAGGATAGTCCAATCCTGGGATGATTTGCAAGATGAACCCCCTTCAGGAAAGCCAATGTCTGAACTTGCTCAGGCTCCTGTTGTGGGGGATACATGTTCTGAGACCAGGGATGACCAGGTTGGGCTAGAGCAACCCATTGGGGATGAACCGAGTTTCTCACCCCAGATCCCAGAGCCGGGGAATGATGAACAATGTGTCTCTATGGACCATGAAGTGACATATGATTTTGAGACATATATAAATGGGGATCAAGAATTCTGAGGGTGAGGAATCTTTGAGTGATGCCTCACTTGCAGTTAAGGAAAATGATTTCAGTGAGACAAACGGGCTTGAGGAACATGACGAACCATTTCATAACCTGATCATTGATGATTGTGATCATGTTGGGGCTAACTTGGACGATCGAAATTCTGATGATTCAACCAGTAGCCCTATTCCTCAACCACACCCTAAAGAGTTGAATTATGATGTTCTTGAGATCACCAGACCCAAGTCAATCCTAATTGAGCCACAATTGTTGGGCTTTGGTATTTTAAAAGGGGTGTATGATGATTTGGAGGTCCTGGAAATATTGATTTTATAGGATAGGAATTTGGCAATGAAAATTTGGAAGGCTAACTCGGAGGGAAACACAATTTTGGATTTAAGGGTTCCTTTTGACCTAAAATCACCTACTTTTTACTAGAACCCTTATGATATATTTCAGCTGCAACCCAAGCTTAGAATCTTCGATTATCTTTTTGAGTTGAAATCTAAAAGGACATCCAAATCTAGTGAATCAAATCTACCTTTTATCCAACACTTTAGTCTTAGGTTACATACTACAAAACCATAGGCCAGGCCTCGTAGGCACAATAATCTTCAATTTTGGGTGATTTTCATCCAGAACCTTAAAACAACTTGACCCTGGGGCATGGGCTTGCACCACAACTTGGTCCACATCTGTGAACATCTTCTGCTGGCAGGTCTGAGAATTAATCTTTTGATTTTGATTCTAACCTACACTTGTGAATTCTCAATTTCTTCCTTCCATGTATCTGATGCCTAGCTAAAGGCAGTAAACTTAGCTCGTGTGTATACTCTCTTCTCTCTGTAGAGCTGACTAGATTGTCACAAAACTCAGGTGATATTCTGTTATTCCACCCATTTCATGCCTTTATTTTCAACAATGCGGACATTGTATCATTTAGGCATGGGGGGATACTAATTCCTGAAATCATTTTCTTAACTCCATGGAAATTCTTTTACTTTTATTTTATTAAAAAGAAAGAATGAAAGAATGAAATTAGGAGAAGAGAACTTAGGCATTTGAAAGTTATTAACTTTAGGAAATGATACCTTAGGACCTGAACACATAGACTCTTCAGGTCCTCGAGCTTAATTAGCCTAGGTGTCCACTCGGATGTGGACTTAGTCTCAAGTCCTTGTAAAGTAATTTTATTCTAATTTGGAGAATAATTTGGGGTGGTAAGTATACAACTTATCAACCCACCCTCTGATTTGAGGGGACTTTAAGCCTAAGCATCTACACACTATTTGCACTAACTAGCTTTTCGACGGTTTTACGGAAATTGGGTAGCTAATGAATCATCTAGGGTGGTATGCCTAGCAAGTTATCATGGGTAATAGCCCATTGGTTGGTTGTCTAGAGCCCAACTATATGACCATACTCATTTTACTGCTTTTAGGTAAATCTTAGATCAGGGAAGTCACTTACTTAGAAAAATAAAAAAATGGTACTCAAAAATAACAAGAAAAACAAAGATAAATAGAAAAAGGAGAAAAAAATAGAAAAATAAACCACACTTCACCGCATGAGTATGGCTGAAAAGTTGCCGTGCGTAACAGCCCATTGGCTGGTTGTCCAGAGCCCAACTCACAAAAATGCACAAATAATTCCCAAAACACTTAGGGAAGAAGCGAGGAAGTATATTAAACTGGGGAGATATACACTAGGTTCGCCCTTTTGTTGAACCCAAAAGAAATAAAATAAAGTAGAGAGAAAGCTACCGATCGGAAAGATAAACCCTGAGGCAGAATTTTTTAGGTCACCTAGGGTCGTAGAAACCTAAAATCCATTTTAATGGTCGTTTAGAGAGTCTATCACCCTTTCACAAGATGCTTCCCACTTAGAGTCCTTTTCAAGTCTTGGGCGGGTCGGGTAGCCGTAAAAAGTTATCCCGAAACTCTCAAACTCCAAAAGTCCAAAAAAATTTGAAAAGAAGAAAAAACAAAAAATGTATCTTCCCTTTTCAAATAAGGTGAGGACTTGAGCGGTATGCAGTCTGGCAGACACCTGGGTACTGTTGAGTTTTCCTAGTTTAGGACCTTAGTTGGAATTCTCTATTGTTAATAAACAACTTAGGCCTAAGCGATCGAATTCTAATTCTATTTTTATACATAGCATGTAGTTTAATTTTGCTAAAGATTAGCAAAAGATAGGCATAGGGGTATGATGTAGACACATCCACTTAGGTTAAAATGACTATTTATGCATGTTCCTAGGCTTAGATTTGCATTCCATATTATAAATATTGCATAACATGCATCATTCTGCATTTAGAGTAGTTTTGTATATTTTAGGTTAATTACGTCATTTTTTTGGTTATGGAAAAAGGAGATTTATTTTGGAGCCTCGGATTGATGATTCGACCAAATGGATCCGATCAAGACGACGATCGGAGTCCAACACCTTCGAAATCACCTTAATTGGAGTCCTGTAGCACCATATGCAATCCGAGGAAAATCAATGGCCAATGGACTAGTTGATGCAATCTGGAGCTTCAAACGGTCATAGCCCAATGGCGTTAAAATTGACTCAATCCAACCTCTGTAGCAGCCCCTATGAAGGAAAGAAGATGGATGGCCTAGGTCGTGCCACGTGGCATAAGCAGGCCGCCCATGCGCATGCATGTGCATAGGCACAACGGTGTGTGTAGCAGCACATGCAGATGCGTAGCATGGTGCATGCGTGACAAGGGTGTGTGGAGCACACTCCAGTAGTGTAGAAGGAGGGGCACGTGAGAGGGATCTTCAATGACGTTTATAACCGTCACTAAATGTCCTATATACGAATTTGATTCTTTCCTCCACTATAAAAGGACCCCTACCCCTCCCATTTTTCTTCATCTCTTCCTTTCTTCCCCTCACCACCTCCAAGGCTCTAGAGGGAGCTTGTCCTAAGCCCTGGATGCTCCTCTAGAGTAGAGTTAAATATCTTTCCCTCCCCTCATCCACATTCATGGAGTATCCTGCGGCCGTCGTCTCACCTACTTCGGGAAGTAGGTTCTTGCCGCAACACCATCTTGCCCCACCCTCTGGTTCCATCATCGTTCGTCTCGCTCCTCACCACCTTCCTCCAGGCGACGTCAAAGCAAGTCATCCTCCAAGCGACTGTCGATAGGGATTTCTCTCACCTATCTCTATCTTTATTTCTTTCGTAGTATAGTTTTCCCGCTTTCCTAGTTGTAATAAACATTTGATAATAAAAATACATGATTATTTCTCTCTCTCAGTCTCCCTCTTTTTATTTTGCAACTAGATTAGCTAGAATTCATCGACTTGATCTCTTGCCCTATTAAAATACCAAAAAAAATAACAAAAGTTAAAAATGACCAAAGCAAATAAAAAGTGAAGCGCGGATTTCTCAAACCAAACATTCGCCTCCCCATGTTCAACCTGGGACTCCCTTGGAGTTTCGATTAAAAAATGTATTTGATAACGTGTTTTGCGAACAACGACGACAGGTTCTCGAAACCCTAATTTTTCTTCACCAAAACCCATCCATCACTTGATTTTTTTTTTGGGCAAGCAAGCAAACAACTAAACTAGATAACCCTAATAGAGAAAGAAAGTGGGGAGACCCTCAAAAACCAACTCCGATGCTACAAGGGAGAGAAAACTGAAATGCAAGCTAGTAACCTCAGATCTCAAATCTCCTAATTTGCTCAGTCTCGAAGGAGAATCCCTTTGCTATGGGATCCAGGTCTCCTTCCATCTCCTCATGTCTTCTTGTGGGTGTGGCTCAAGGTCCATGCCGAAGCTCTAATGTGCCTATCATCTCAACCTGTTGATTCCCTCACAAAATAGAATAGAGATGAGAGTCAAGACAAATTGTTCCACAGAATAGATCAAAAATATCAAGTGAACCTACACAACAAGAAAAACTACTTTTAGTGCTGGTTGAAAATCGTCACCAAAAGTAACAAAATCATCTCAAGTTGGTGTCACGGAAAGATGCAAAGCGAATACTCTTTTGCAATAGTCATTAATGCTAATTGTCTCTAATAGTACCGATGCTATCTATTGTGAGTGGCTTTCTTTTGTGACGATCGAGAACCGTCGATAAACCACTTTAATAACAATTATTAAATAACTATCGCAAAAGTATTATTGACAATGGTTATTATGAAAACATTGCTAATATAGTTTTGCAATGGTTGAATAAACATCGTAAAAAATAGGTTGGGAGGAGTGGCTGGTTATTCTTCAACTTTTGCGATGATTTTATAGCCGTCGCTAATGTACTTTTGGTGGCTATTCAAATAACCATCACAAAATATAATTTAAAAAAAATTAATTATATTTTACCAATAGTGATCAAAGGTAACATTTAAATTAACCTATATAACATTCACTAGAATAAATATAATAGGAAATAAGCATTACATTACTAAAAATTAACTTAGGGAATATTCACCACTACTAGAAAATGCATGTTTTGTGATGGCTTTTGAGCGACCACTTTACAACCATCGCCAATGATTCTATTTAGAGACGGTTATTTAAATAACTATTGCCAAAAACCCTTTTGCCTTTCTCGCCAACCTAGGGTGCAGGGTGGTAATATTTTGGGATGGTTATTTTGAAACTGTTGCTAAAGGATACTTGAGGAGGGCACGCTTTTCGTGTGCTCAATGAAAAAATTAGGCTTTTAGGGACGATTTTTATCAAAATCATCGCTAAGTGATAATTGAGAAAGGCAGGCTTTTTGAGCGCCCGATGCCAAAATTAGGGTTTTGGCGGCAATATTTTTTGAAATGATCGCCAAGCTAAAAGTTGTGCATCGAAAATTAAGCTAACCTAAAAGTTGATGATGGTTCAGTGGCGACAATTTTGTGTGACAACTGTCACTAATACCAACCTGTTTAAATTCTTGTAGCGACAGTTTCAAAAAGAACCATCGCTAAATGTCAAGATATTTCCATAAAATCGATTGACTATCCCCTCCTCTCCCTCATTTCTTCTTCGATCGCCTCTGCTCCTCTACTACTCACCTCTGCTCCTCCCCCTTCATGCCTTCGCATCTGCAACCTCCTACTCGTCTGCTCGTCCGCAACCTCGACCGACCAGGTCGACCTCACGTGAGAGAAAGGTATGCCCTTTCCCCGTACCCGTCGCCATTGATGTTGCCACGTCGCATCGCTCCCTTCCTGATGCACTACTCCATCCTCCTCCTTGCTCTACCATGCAGCGCAACGCCATCCCCCTCCTTGTGCCACCCCCCTCCCCACACGACCGCCCCATGGGCCCCCTCCTCACCATGTAGCCCATCCCCTATCCCCTCCTCGCTGCGCAGCACCACCCCCCTTCCCCATGCAGGCCCTCCCCGTGTCATCGCATAGCACCTTCCTCCACCCTACCCATAGCCCCTCCCCCCTGACTGTACTGCCACAGCGCCACGCGCCACTGCTGTGTCACACCCCATGATCCTCCCGTGCCGCTGCATCCTGCCCCGCGCCTAGCGTGCTACCCGCAAAACTGCCACTAGCCCACCCATCCCCTCCCAAAGCCCCCTGGGAATGCCCCCTGCCCCTCTATTTTTTCTGTTAATTAAAATTTTCTTATATCAGTTACATTAAATTTTTGTGTAATGAATTTAATTGTTATGCATAAAATTAGTTTATTATTTTAGTTAGGTGTTAATGCATGCAAATTGATGCTTAATGAATTTGTTGTCATGAAAAGTAGTTGACATGAAATTTATTAAATTTTGCATGTAATATATTTATTTTTTTGAAATATGCATGTAATTAATTGTGTTCTTCCTAAATTTAAATTTTCCTATTAGATTAGGTTATTTCTATTATTTAGCTTGAATGTAGGGTGTGCCTACAATTTAAATTTGTGTAGATTGAATTTATTGTGTTACATGTGGGGCGTGCTCACATGTTGTGAATAATTTATTCTATTTTTGCAGGAAATGTGAATGTCTAATACTATAGGGGAAACTCTGTTGAAAAGCTTTTGGCAATGTTATAGTATTTAGGTTTTCGATTTAGGTTTTAAGGTCATTGGCTTTGGGTTTAGGCTTTAAAGTTTTGATTTTAGAATTAATGGTTTTCTATTTTGGATTTAGGGTATTTGATTTGATGTTAATGCTTTAGTGTTTTGAGTTTAGGTTTTTTGATTTAAGATTTAGGGTTTAGAGTTTAGGCTTTTGAATTTCAATTGTTGGGTTTAGGGTTTTGAATTTTGAGTATAGGGTCTTGGTTTTCTAGTTTAGGTTTTAAATGTAGGGTTTAGTGTTTAGTGTTTGGGTTTAAAATTTACAGTTAGTGTTTAGGGTTTAAGGGTTATGGTTGAGGATTTTTTTATGAAGTTTAGTTATAGAAATTTAATTGAAAACTAAATTCAATTTAAATTTGGGTTTAGGTTTATGAGTTAGAGTTTTCTATTTAGGTTTTTAGGTTTACAAATTTTGATTTAGGTTTTCGATTTAGTTTAGGGTTTAGTTTGGCTTTACCTTTTAGATTTTGAGGTTAGGATTTAATGTTTAGGATTTAGGTTTCTTGTGCATAAAATTTACGTCTAACAATTTAATTTATAAGTTATATGTTTGATTGTCATCTTTTAGTACCACACATACTTGCACAAATTTAGAAGCACTTTATGATAAATAATAGGAATTCTAACCCCTTGGTAGTAGTTTGTGGAAGGGATATAATTGTGCCAAAATACTAGCCTGTCGAGACTTATGATCATGTTATACATACAATGCAGAGTGTGTGTATACCTCACTTACATGCACGATGCATTGTCTTTATAACATGCCATAAGTGTCGTCGTCTTTAGTTCAAAGAAGTTCTGAGCTAAGGGGAATCCTTGAAGATTTGATCACAACTTGATGTTACTTGTTACATGTAACTAGTGTGTAGAGAAATTTCGAAAGCATTTTCTCGCTCTTTTCTAGCATACCAACTAATCTTAGCTTCGTTCTTGAAGTGCCCCTTAGTGGGAGCTAATGGGAACGTAGTTAAGGTTAGTCTTGGGGGGTATATAGGTGAAGTGTTGGGAGGTGCTACCGAAATTTCTCCACACACTAGTTGCATGTAACAAGTAACGTTGTGATCAAATCTTTAGGGATGGGCTATCAAGTGAAAATCTTCTTTAAAGATCAAATACCTTCCGAATATTCGCTCCTAACTTGCAAGTTGTTTGCAATAAAATTTTAGGTTATCATGGACAAGTCTTGGATTGGTCTGAGGAATTTGGATTACTCTAAGTGTAAGAGTGGAGTGATCTCATACATGGATTGGGCCTTCCACGAAGATAGGAAACAATATAGATGTAGAGAATTTTCAGAGAAAATATTCTACCCATGTAGGAAATGTTTCAATGAATTTGTCCAGGATAAGAAGATAATTCTAGAACATGTGATCTGTAATGGTTGGTGGCAGCATTACAAGAAGTGGACTACGCATGGAGAGGAACCAGCGTAGGATGATACACGGAATACAGTGAAGTGGATGATTGTGATGATGAGGAAGATGATGTTAATTGAATCGATGAGATGCTACATGAGATGAGAGAGACTTATCTTGACATTACAAATGATTAGGAAGGACTTAATAGTTGCAATCAGTTTTTTGATTCAATGAAAGTAGCTAAGGAGCTTATCGCACCTGGAATAAGTTTCATGTTGAGGTTATCCTTTTCTATTGAGATTATTTCAGATGAAATTATGAATAGAGCTACAATGAAAATGATGTTGGGGGTGCTTTAGTTTATACAAGAGTTGTTGAATAATCACAACGGTGTGCCAGAGTCATGGTATGAAGCTAAGAGGAAAATCTGCGTACTTGGTATGAATTGTGAGAATATTTACACATGTCCCAATGATTGTGTTATATAGAAATGAGTACGCTAGTTTGACTTCCTTCCCAGAATGTGGTAAGGAAAAATATTAAGGAGAGAGGAAATAAGACAGAAAGGTTCTTTGTTACTTTTCATTAATTCCAAGGTTGCAATGACTATTTATATTGACTAAGACTACAACGTCGATGAGGTGACATCACGAGAACAAGCCTTGACGGTCTTACCCGCCATCCAACTGGTTCATAGGAGTGGAAAAACTTCGACAGCAAACATGTATATTTTGCAGAGGATTCACGTAATGTCAAATTGGGACTTGCAAGCGACGGGTTTAACCCATTTAAGAACATGTACTCGTCATACTCTATATGGCCAGTAGTGATTGTTACTTATAACTTACTTGCCTGGCTATGCATGCGATCCTTGTCTATGATGTTGACCCTCTTAATCCCAGGTCTTAAGCAACTAGGAAATGCAATTGACATCTATTTGCAGCCGTTAGTAGATGAATTGAAATAATTATGGCACGACGGTGTTCGAACATGATGTGGGCATTTTGGGAATTAAAATAGGGTTTAGAAGACCGATCATCGTAGCTCGCACAACACATCTATCAAATAAAATTTATAATCGAAACTTGAAAAGTGAGTCCCAGGTCGAACACAGAGAGGTGAACGTTTGGTTTTATAAAATTCCACCCTTCGCTTTTATTTATTTTTTGTCATTTCTATCTTTTCTAATTTTTTTAGTTTTTAGTAACCAAGAGATCAGGTCGATAACTTCTGGCTAATCTACTTACAACAATATAAGAGAGAGAGAAAGATAGAGAAACAATCATTTATTTATAAACAAATGTTTGTTACATTACGAAAGCAAAAAATCTCCACTACGAAAGAGTAAAAAGATAGAATGAGGTGAGAGAAATCCCCCTCGATGATTGCTCGGAGGATGACTAGCTCTGATGTCTCCTGGAGGAAGGTGGTGAGAAGCAGGACGAACGGGGATGGAGTCGAAGGATGGAGGGCGGGGCAGGACAACGTTGCAGCAAGGATCTTCTTCCTGAAGGGAGGTGAGAAGACGGCCATGGGATGCTGCACGAAGGGAGATGAGAGGCGGGAAAATGTTTAGTTCTACTCTAGAGGAACATCTCAGGCTTGGGAAACGCTCTCTCTAGAGCCGTGGAGGTGGTGAGGTGAGAAAAGGAAGAGATGGTTTGGAATGGTGGTGGGTAGGTCCTTCTATAGTGGAGGAAGAAAAAATTCGACCTGGGTCATTAATGACGTCCATAAATGTTGCACAGATCCATCCTTTCTATCGATGAAGATCATCACCTTCAATTCCTTTGCTGGTGCGCATAGGCCATTAGTGACAGCTACAAGCATCACTAAAGCCCCGCATCGTTGAAGATCCTCCCTCTCCCACTGGCACGCCCCGCTAGTGCTGTGCTTGTGTGCCTATCACGTGACGTGTCGCGCTGGTTTGTGCTCGCGATTCTGGTGGTTGTGCACGTGTGTCCATGCACGTGCTGCATTGAGCATTGGCTTAATTGAGGAATTAGGGGGGCTGCGGGGATTTGAACTCGTGCCCCCCCTTTGGGAGTGCCTCTCTCCACCACTTTTGCTACGTCGTGAGATGGCATGTGGAGGATCCTTTGAAGAGCGGCATGGATGGCTTCTCAGTCGTTGGATCTTGATCCAATGGCTGAGAATTTATGATGTGGATGAAGAGGAGCCGATGCTGGGACTGCTAGCTGGTGTTGGGCAGCTTGGATGGTGCCATGTGGTGCCATCTGGGTTGTCTATTCTTCTTTCAGTTGTAGAGGGTGCCACGGTGCTTAGATCGAGATGATTTCTGCGCTGCCGGACTATGATCGTTGCTCCAAATCCATCCATACAGTCAGATTTTCCATTTGAAACCCGTATGGATGTTGCATTGCCCCCTGGCCGTTGATCATCCTCAGACATCATATGATGCTACGGGATCTCGTTCTAGACGATTTTGGAGGCGTTAGCCTACGATCGTCGTCCTGATTAGATCCGTACGGTCCGATCAACCATCCGAGGTCCTGAAATAACTGTTCTTCTTTCTTGACCATAAAAAGGACCTAATTAACCTAAAATATATACAACTACTCTAAATGCAGAATGATGCATGCTATGCAATATTTATAACATGAAATGCAAATCTAAGCCTAGGAACATGCATGAATAGGAATTTTATCTTCAATAATTGTGTCTACATCAGGACATATGATGTAAAGAATAAAGAATTCTTTCAGATGTACGAGGCTTTACTATGGACCATTAATGACTTCCTAGTGTATGTGAATCTTTTTTGTTGGAGCACGAAAGGGAAGTTTGCCTGCCCAGTACGTATGGATGATAGACATCATTTGCGACTCCCTGAAAGTAACAAATTTGGATTATTAGGGCACCGCGGATTTCTTCTAATTGAGTACAGATGGCATGATGCATAGTTTAAAGATAGATTTGATGGTACAACTTGTTGGTATTCCAGTAGGAATCTGAGAAATAAGTTGTCAAAAAATTCCATTGGATTGTTAGGGTCTGAAGTAATGGCAAACTTACAAAAGCGTGCCAACGTACGACTGGGCTACCCCTTCAAGAAAGTTCTGATAGCATTAAGGGACTCTGGGTTTAAGAATAAAAGCATCTTCTTCATGGATCTTCCGTATTGGAAAGATCTCACAATACGTTACAATCTTGATGTCATGCATATTGAAAAAAATGTCATCAACAACATCTTAGACATGTTAAATTTAACAAAGAATCCCAAAGACACATTAAGATCGAGAAATGACATGAAGAAACTGGGTATTTGTCCAGAGCTACATGTCATCGGAGAAGAAGAAATGCCACCAGTAATGTACAGTCTACAACAAGGACAAAGGGATAAGATATTGTCTTTTTTGAGAGGAATTCAGGTCCTAGGTGAGTTTTCCTCACGGCTCTTACACTGTGTGAATGAAGTTCAAAAGAAGATCAGTGGATTGAAAAGTCACGATTCAAATGTTTACATGCAGATTTTGTTTCCGTTAGCTATTCGTGGAGTATTGCTAGATCTAGTGGTCGATTCATTCACGGAGATGAGCTAATTTTTTAAAGTTGTTTTCTCGAAGACTTTGAACTGTGAAAGTCTAAACTATTGGAATGATCAAATTGTAATTACACTCTACAAAATGGAACAAAATTTTCCCCTGCCTTTCTTCTATGTCATGGTGCATCTAACTGTACATCTTGCAAATGAAGCAAGAGTTGGTGGGCTTGTACAGTATAGATTGATGTATCCAGTTGAGCGATTTCTAAAGAAACTAAAAGATTATGTTTTAAATAAAGCTAAGCTAGAGGGTTCAATCGTCGAAGGTTACCTTTTAGAAGAATGCATAAACTTTTAGGCTATGTACATGGATAATGTCGACAACAAATTTAATCGACTAGAGAGAAGAATTTTGATGGGGAATACAATGAAATAAATGATGATTCATTGACAATTTTTGACACGAGGGGAAGATCTATGCTGCACACTGAATATAGAATGATTGATTTAATGGATCGACAGTTAGCTTACTTGTATACCTTGAAACAGATTCTCGATGTCGATCCTTTTCTTAATGAATTTAAATCGTCTTCACCTCATGCCATTCAGGAGCTACAGTTCCTTAATTGGTTTAAGCAACGGTGTACAGATGAAATGAAAAGAGGGCCCGCGTTGGGTGGATGACTTTGATGTAATATGCGAGACTCCGTTGAGTTGCAGACATTATCATCCTAGTTACATAAATTCAAGTTCAGATAAAGTCATTCGATGATGCGAAGGCATCACAACAGGCTAGAGTTCTTGTCATTTGCAATATTGGAATAGGTTGTGATGGCTACTACATGTAAATCATTGAGATCGTGGAGATGAGTTGCAGATATGACCGCAGGGTGGTTTTATTTAAGTGTGATTGGTTTGATATTTTCAAGGAAGGGATTGGTTTGAAAAAAGATAATAAACATGGTTTCATCAATTTAAAAAAGAACCGCCGAATTCTTCAAACAGCTGAACCATCACATTAGCCTGCCAAGTATCACAAGTTTTTAATGTGCCTAATAATAGCAGGAATGGGTGAATTATACCACTAAAAACCATGCCTCATTATTTCTTTGATGAAAAAGAAGATAATGAAATTTCTGTTACATCTAAAGCATATCAAGAAATTCCAGTGGAAGCACAAATAGGCCTCAGTGCAACAGATACTGGTGTACAAGGTATAAGAGCATCTATTTTCTAATGAACTCAATTTAAATTTTGTTACTTTTTTAAAAATAATTATTTACATTTTTTCCTTTTATCATTTGCATTTTCCAATATATGTTTACTTAATTCTATTTTTATTTATGTGCAAATGAGGCCATGGAGGAGGGGGGCTGCCAAGGGTATGTTGTAGGAGAATTGAGGAGATTTAATGTGCGTTCGTTGTAGTACACTCCTAAAGTGCACAACAAACATTTAAATTTATGAAACTCAAATTCAAAAAGGTGGAGTCCGAGGTCTTTCGCAAGGAGCAAATGTGGAATTCATGCATTAATCTTCATTCAGAATAAATGTGCACAACAAATTAAGCAGAATAACAGATACACAATGAATTTATCTCAGGAAGTATAGAGACAAAAAGAATAGAAGAAACCCAAAAAGTGGTGATTTAGATCACCATTTAGATTCCTCTAATTAAGTACATCTCATATTCAGACTAAAATTATCCAACAATAGCTTCAATCAATAATCGACTTTAATTAATTAGGTACTTAAATGTTCCAACAGTACCAACAAAATCAACCTCAAGCCTCAAACAACAGAACAAGGCATCAGGCACCTTAACAGAAGCACAGTTTCAACAGAGCACAAGGCTCTCTCAAGAGCCTTCTTAAAACCAAGGCTTTTCTTCTTCAGGCCTTCTCCTTCCTCAAGCCTTTAAGCACAGCACACGGCTAGCACTTTTTAGAGGCTAAGTATAAGCCTCTCTTCCTTCAGCTCACGCCCAAGGCACGTGATTAGCCCATATTTATGGTTTATTTAAGTATTTAAGTGTCCAGACATTAAGTTAATTTAAGCATTTAAATAGCATACATTTGGATGTAAATAAATTAATTCATATTTCTAGCTTAAGTGCATAATTCATGTGTGACATCCATATATAATGCATTTAGAATTAACCTAGGATTGCATACATTTGATTAGTTAATTGATTAGGTGCATTACATACATTGTTTTTAATTAACATAGAAGTTAAGGAGTTATGTATAAATAATCCTAATTATTTTATTATTCTTTTTCTTTCTCCTTTGTGACGGTAACCGCTCCATCTCTGTCTCCTCCTCCTGTGCATTCACTCGTCCAGCATTGACTCCACGGTGGCCTTTTGAACTTCAAATCTTTGTAGCTGTGACAACAAAGGATGGGGAATGGCTGCCGTTCAGGGAGGCCTCCACCCCAATTCATCACGGTGCAGAGAGTGCATCACTCTCATCCGCTCCACCACCACTGGCCTCAACCATTGCAGCAAGCCTCTACCACCGTGGGCGTGTGGTGTGACAGGACGCATCGCCATTCGGAGCCTGCTCTTATCACCCAGTAGGACTGTGCGCTACGCCTCCAGAACAATCGCAGCAGCTCTCCACGTGCTTCAGTAGCCTCTCGCACCACCAGCCAGTGGCCTCAGCCCTTGTCACCCGCAGCAGCTGCACCCACTTCAGCCTACGCGCACCTCCTTGTGTGTGTCCACACCTTGCCACACTACTGCCCGCAACACCAGCCGATTGCCCTCCAGCCATAGCACGCTCAAGAGCAGCAGCGATAGCCACCGCCATCGCCGCTTATCTCCTCCATCTAGCCAGCCCAAGCCATCTCACAACACGCCGCTGCCACCGTCACGAAGGCCTCGCTCTGGCCAACCTTTTATTAGAGTAGCTCCTCGAACGAGCCTCTCTCCTGTGCGCGAGGAGGAGAGAGGTATAATCCTCTATTTTAGCTTGAATTTCTATTTACAGGATGTGCCATTGTCAACATTCATTTTCTTGATTTATTTGATTAATTAAATTATGGTGAATTTATAGCTCTATGCCTATGCTTCTAGAAAATTGTTAAGACTTATTGATGCATCTCTATGTGCATTACATTTAATTTTGAATTACATTTTTGTATTCAAGCAAGTGAAAAGTACATGGCATACCCTTGCACATGGATAATTTTCTTACGTAAAAATTACATTAACACCCTTTGACTTCTCCATAAATTTAAGGTTTACATTCAGAGCTACATAGGCATTGTTTGATTTGACAAATATTTCAGCGAACTTGATTTCTACCTAATTGAGAGTTTAAATAAGTCATTGTCTCCTTGTGGACACGACCCGCTCTCCTGTGAGTGGTTTAATCTTAATTTTCATTATTTTGTTAAGCGATTTTCCACCACTTTAACCCTAAAATGACAAATCATCTTAATCACATTATTCGAAAGTGAAAACCGACTTATCAAATGGCACCATTGTTGGGGAGGCAATTGGATTAATTAAATCACATTCATTCATTCATTCTTTCACATTGATTTAAATTTTAAATCATATGGAACTCTAGATTTTTTTTTTTCTAATGCGAGTGCAACGACTTGAAATCACACCAGCCATCGTGAGAGGCAACCCATGACATCACCATAGGAGAAATTATTTGAGCCACCTTGCAAGGAACCAGATTGCCTGGAGGGGAAGGACGAGGATGTGACGATCGTCACTGCACATTTAGTCGCTGATTTGATTAAAGTAGGATTAAGACTATAGAACTTAATTTTCACTGCACATTTGGTTTGAGACCCTTATTCGGGGGTACATTTTTAGGGGTTTGTTCCTCGATTTTATTTTAGGCCCGTGTTGGGTGGATAATTTTTGAGAGCCTATTCCCTTTCTTTAGATCAAGGTTTTTATTTTATTTTGTGGATTGTTTATCCTTAATTTGTTTGTACATAAGTTGCTAAAAAAAATAGAAAAAAAACACGAGCTACCTACTAGAAGCTGCTTGCCCTTAGGTCGAATCATTTAGGATTGAATGAGTAGCATCTAGATCTAACTTCTTGTCTTGCATATTGCATGAAGAATGCTGGAATCAGGTATGCACTTCTAACTTTGCATTTCTACCTGTCATGTAGATGCATTTGGATTAAATTTTAGACCACATAATCTGTCTTGAAGCGATCTAATAAAGTGGTCACATTTAATTTTTGAAAAAGGACTAATTAAAGGAGGGACATTTAAAAAATCAAGGACTTGATTTTCAAATGTGGCATGCGATTCAAAATTCAAAATCTTTTGTGGTGTATGCATACTTATATCTCTTGCACCACGACACGCATTTAGACACTCCTAAGTCTTGGAACTACTAGCACAAGAGCCCTCCTACCATTGGATTCTGAAGTGTTTGAAACTTAAGATCAAAGGTCTTGTAAATCCAAAGAGGGGGATACCCTGTCACGGATTTTTGGGGGTAGTTGAGAAGCACCGCGAAAGCGCAACTTGAAAGGAAGGCTTAGGCCTACTTGCATCCCTCAATCTTCCATCTTTGGAGTTGCTCTACCATTTGAGATATAGGGAAGAACACCTAAGCTCCAACTAGGTCTTTTTAGGCAGTTCAAAGGTCGACGATAGGCGCATAATTGATTGGGAAACTTGCTTTGTCACCTACAATTTGAACTAAAATCAAAAGCCTAAATTTGGAAAGACCAAACAAGTCCTTTTGAATTGTGTTTGTAGTTCATGCTTGGTAGGCGATCTCTTAGGAGACAACTTGTGTTTGATCCTGAACCTGAAAGAATCTTAAGAAGAAACCTCCCAAGGGAAGTAATGGCCTGTCAAAGGAGCCTTAAGGAATATTTCATTCCAACCAATCAAGCTGGCCCTGCACTACGTAGACCTGGAGGGGTCAATCCTTTTGAGATCAAAAGTAGTACCATATCGTTGCTGCCCTCCTTTTATGGTACTGCTAAGGAAGACCCTTACAGGCATATAGAGGAATTCACCGAGGTCTACTCCACGGTGAAGCTGCAGGGCGTTACTGATGACGCTCAAATGCGGACCCTCTTTCCTTTCTCCCTCAAGGACAAAGCCAAGTATTGGTATCACACCCTTGATGATATTAACACTTGGGATGCCCTGAAGAAGGAGTTTTTGAAGAAGTACTTCCACATGAGCAAAATAAATCACTTTAGGAGGGAAATTATGAGTTTTGTTCAAAAGGATGGGGAAGCTTTCCATGATGCATGGGAGTGATTTAATGACTTGTTGAGACTTTGCCCACATCACCAGGTGCCTAAGTGGCAACTGGTTGAAAGGTTCTAATGATTCTCATAGGCAGGCTGTGGATGGTGCCTGTGTAGGAACCTTTCTATATAAGATTGAGGATGAAGCTTGGAACCTTTTTGATATTTTGAGTGAGAATTCTATTCACTTGAATTCTTCCTACATTGATAGAAAACCCAATCTCATGCAAAGAAAGTTGGAGGCGAATGAGGCAAGGGTCACACATAATTAAGCTTATCAGATTCAATTTTTGAATCAAAACATGGAAAGGCTTATGTCGAGCCTAAGCCAATTCATATCTAACACCTCCAAATCCCAAGCTTATGAATTCTCCATTTTCCAAGGCAATACACATGCCACTGTGGATTGCCACTTGGCCTCCCAATTCCCTGAGCTTGTACAGGCGGATCTGAATGCCGCTTAAGGGTTCCGTCTTGGACCTCGTAATGACCCTTTTTCCAACACTTATAATGAGGGATGGAGGAACCACCTAATCGTTTCATTGAGACAAGGAAATGTCTCAAATTCAGGGAATTATAAACCACAATCCTTTCAAAACCATCAAATGAACCAACCTCAGACCTTTGCCCAACCTAAGACCTCTGAGATGGATGAATTGAAGGCAATGTTGAGAACTATGCAAGAAAGTCAAAGTGCCATCATCCAATCTCATGACAAGGATATACATGAGATGAAATCACAGATAGGACACCTTGTTGAGGTCGTTAGATAGAGGGAAACTAGGAAGCTCCCCAGTGCTGCTGAGGAGAATCCTAAAGGAAAAGGGATTGTCTTTTGGGAGCATGCTCAGGCGATGACTATTCTGAGGAGTGGGAAAGAAATTTCCAAACCCGATGCTCCTATAGTTTCATCCCCTGAAAAACCATCCACCTTGACTTTCACCCCCACCGGAGAAGACTTGTGCAATTCTTCTCCACTTGAAATCACCTCACCAGAAGAAGTTGCCCCCGTTCCACCACTTACTCGACATGACAACCCTTCCACCCAGAGATCGAGAGTGCCCTTTCTAGAGTGCTTATCAACCTCTGGGCTGACTTTTGCTGGCTCATCTGGAGCCAAAGATAAGACAGATCAGATCATGGAAACTTTCAAGCAAGTGCAGATTAACCTGCCATTTCTTGAAGCTATCAGGTAGATTCCGTCATATGCTCGCTTCTTAAAGGATCTGTGCACGAAAAAGTGGCAATCTAGGAAACAGGTCCAATCAAAAGTTGTCCTGCCTGATTCTGTTAGCTCAATTTTTCAACATGGCACACCCCGAAACTTGAGGACCCAGGAGCCTCGTACATCTTAGTGGTTATTGGTGACTTACAGATTGATTAGGCTCTACTTGATCTGGGTGTGGGGGTGAACATCTTTCCGAGCTACGTGTATGAACAACTTAGGGGAGGCAATCTAAAGCCTAGCCCAGTAATCCTTCAAGTTGCAGATCGATCACTTAAGACACTGCAGGGAATTTTGGAAGATGTCCTCGTAAGAGTGGAGGATTTCTTATTCCCCATTGACTTCTTAGTTTTGGACACTGACCCTACCAACAAGCCAACCAAACCCTCCATCATTTTGGGCCGCCCCTTCCTTGCAACTTCGCATGCTTCAATCAATTGCAATACTAGGGCATTGAAAATGGGCGTTGGGAACAGGAAAATTTGGCTTAATGTGTTTGATGCTTACAAACAATCCAGGCTTGCGGATTGTTCTCAAGTTGAGGTGATTGATGACCTGATTGAAGAGGCAACCCATGCAATGTTATGTGATGACCCCCTTCAACATGTCATGCTAAATGAGCATTCCCATCTCTTGGGGGAATGTGAAGGGGATATACTAGAACTTGAGGAGTTGCTGGGTGTTTCTGCTGAGTCTCTTTCCCCATCATCTCTACCCAAGGTAGATCTGCTACCTGAGATGGGGACATCTATTATGAAACCCTCAACCATACAAGCCCCCAACCATGAGTTGAAACCCGTCCTTGACACTCTCAAGTACGTCTTCCTAGGTGCTAATGATACGCTCCACGTTATCATTTCAGTTGTGCTATCTGAGGCACAGGAGGGAGCCCTGATTGAATGCTTGTCTAGGAACAAGGAAGCTATTGCTTGTAGCATTGCTGACATTAAGGGTATAGACTTTACACTCTGCATGCACCACATTTATACTGATGATTCCATCAGACCATTTAGGGACATGCAGAGACGTCTGAACCCTAATATGAGGGAGGTGGTTAAAAAGGAAATTTTGAAGTGTTTGGACGCTGGGATCATATATCCCATTGCAGATAGTAAATGGGTAAGTCCTATTCACGTGGTGGCAAAGAAGGCAGGCTTTACTGTGGAATTTAATGACCAAGGTGAACAAGTTGTCACTAGACCCTCAATTGGATGGAGAGTCTGTATTGATTACCACAAGCTGAACACCGCTACACTGAAGGATCACTTTCCCTTGCCTTTTATTGATCAAATTCTCGAGAAATTGGTGGGGAATAAATGATATTGCTTTCTCGATGGATATTCTAGGTACAACCAGGTTGTCGTCTTCCCTGATGACTAGGAGAAGATGACATTCACGAGTACTTGCAGTACCTTTGCATTCAGGCGTATGCCATTTGGATTATGTAATGCACCTGCAACCTTCCAGCGGTGTATGATGTCCATTTTTTCTGACATGATTAATGAGTGTGTTGAAGTGTTTATGGATGACTTCTCCATTTATGGTTCATCTTTCAACTAGTGTCTCCTACACTTGGAGAATGTGTTGAAGCGATGTAAGGAGATTGGTTTAGTCCTCAGCTAGGAGAAAAGTCACTTCATGGTACAGAAAGGAATTGTACTTGGGCATGTTGTGTCTGAGTGAGGCTTGGAAGTAGATAAAGCCAAGATTGATTCTATTTCCAAACTCCCATTGCCCACGAATGTCAAATAGATTAGATCCTTTCTGGGCCATTCCAGCTTTTATAGGCACTTTATTAAAATTTTCAGTAAAATTTCTAGGCGACTTTGTGACTTGTTGGCGAAGAAATCTTCCTTCAATTTTGATTCAAAGTGTGCTGAGGCCTTTCAAACTCTGAAGGAGGCCTTGATCTCTGCACCTATTCTCCAAGCTCCTGATTGGACACTCCCATTTGAGCTGATGTGTGATGCTTTGGATATGGAGTGGGAGCAATCCTTGGACAAAGGGTTGAGGGAAGACCTCATGTGCTGCATTATGCCAGCAAGACTTTAACCAAACCGCAGCAAAACTACACCGTCACTGAAAAGGAATTACTTGCTGTAGTTTTTGCTCTGGAGAAGTTTAGGTCTTATCGTCTTGGGTCTAAGGTTGTTATTTTCACTGATCATGCAACAGTGAAACATCTCATTACTAACAAAGATTCTAAGCCATGTCTGATTAGGTAGATCCTACTCCTTCAAGAGTTTGACTTGGAGATACATGAAAAGAAAGGAGTAGAAAATGTTGTGGCTGACCAACTTTCTCACCTTCCACTTAATGACTCTCTATCTAGAGACATCCACAAGACATTTCCCGATGAAACCCTTATGGCAGTAACACCAACTTCACCTTGGTATGCTGATACCATAAATTAGTTGGTCACTAGAGAAACTCTTGGCTAATGGGATGAGCAGAAAAGAAAGAGATTCATTTCCCAAACGAGATACTTTCATTAGCCTGAATTATTTAGATTGGATAAGACCAAGTATTGAGACAATGTATACCTAAAGAGGAACAACAAAGTGTGCTAAGTTTTTGCCATGAACTTCATTGTGGAGGACACCTTGGCGCTAAGAAAACTGCTTTTAAGGTTCTCCAGTCTAGTTTTTGGTGGCCTTCCTTATTTAAGGATTCTCATAATTTTGTTAAGGCCTGTATTAGATGTCAACAGACTGGAACGATTGGGAAGAGGAATGAGATGCCCCAACACCCTATTCAATCTATTGAAATTTTTGATGTGTGGGGAATTGACTTTATGGGCCCCTTCCTTTCGTCCCATGGTTATGAATATATCCTGGTGGTAGTTGATTATGTCTCTAAATAGATAGAGGCCATTCCTACACGCACAAATGACCACTCTGTGGTTTTAAAATTTTTGAAGGCCAATATCATATCTCGTTTTGGCTACCCCAAGTCCATTATAAGTGATGGGGGACCTCATTTCTGAAACCACCACTTCAATCGGCTAATCAGGAGTTTCCGAGTGACTCACAAGGTCACTACCCCTTACTATCCTCAGATGATGGCCAGGTTGAAGTGTCGAATAGGGAGCTAAAAAATATTTTAGAAAAGATCATTAGACCTGATAGGAAAGACTGGTCCCAAAAGCTCGATGATGCTTTGTGGGCATATCGAACGACCTATATGACCCTTTTAGGTACATCTCCCTTTCGGATGGTGTATAGGAAAGCGTGCCATTTACCCATTGAGCTGGAACATAGGGCACTTTGGGCTATTCGAAGTGTTAACATGGATTTAGAAAAGGTGGGTAAGGCATGACTTCTGGAATTAAGTGAGCTTGAGGAGCTGAGGAATGATGCTTATGACACCTCTCAAGCTTATAAAGAGAGAACTAAGGTCTTGCATGATAAGTATATCCTTCGAAAGACCTTTGAGCCCAACCAACAAGTCTGGCTTTTCAATTCCAGACTTAAGCATTTTCCAGGGAAATGAAAATCTCGTTGGGATGGGCCTTACATAATCACTAAAGTGTTTCCACATGGAGCTGTGGAGATTAAAAGCCTTTCCTCTTCAGCAACTCCCTTTATCGTCAACAGTCAACGGTTAAAACCATACATTACTTTGGATGGCCATCTAGTTGACGAGGTCACTCTTGAGGAGCCTTAGCTCCTACCATTCTCCGCCTCAGGTAATATCTTCCTTTAACTATTTTGTTTCCAATGAGGACATTGATTGAACCAGGCATGGGGGAGAGGAGCTGAGGCATCTGTTTATAGCATGTTTATATTTTGCATTCATTCATGCATATTGCATTAAAAGAAAAATTTTGAGCTTAACTGGATGGGCCATGCATTCTTAGGCAAATCAGAACTCTAGGTTAGACTAAGTTGATTCTAGGGTCGAACATCAGAAGCTAAGTGAGCTACTAGCTTTAGACCTTTAGGGTCCTTTGTGGACTTAAAAACTTAAGTAGGAGTTAAGTTGTGGACCATTCCACAAGAGGTTGAGGAAGGAAAGTTAGGGATTGAGTTAAAAGGTGGAGTAGTACCTGGAGTCATGTTCTACCTTTCGGTTTACAGGTCCTTTAACTAAAGCATCCAAATTTCACACACACTTGGTCTTGTGTAAGTAAGTGATCACCTTAATTCCTTTCTTAAAAGAAATTTGGTTCTCTTAGTTTTGACTTAGGAGAAGCTTGAAAACGCAATTTGATTGGAAGAGTTCTTGCGGCAGGAGAGGTGGAGTATATACTCACCTTGAGGATGCGATGATAACATGTTACCTCCTCGGTGCTTGTCTCTTAGGATATCCATCCTACTAGGGGCATGTAAGCGCATTGTGCAGTTCAGGTACCATGGGCGTCCCTATCTCGAAGTGCCGAGTGCCATAGGCCTGAATTCGCTTAAGAAACCCATGGGCAATATTATCTCAAAGTGTCAATTGCCAAGGGTTCTTGGGGTCGCTATGGGCAGTCCTATCTCGAATCATCGAAAGCCAGGCACCCTTCGAGGTACGGTGATGGGGACAATGAATCCGACACAGACCGTGTTGATAGCTGATCCAAGGTTAGACTTAGAGGAATCAAACAAAAATATATATTAAAAAAAAATCCTTTTTCCACTCTAGGTTGGCAATCATACCAACCTCAAATAACTCATACCAATGCACATGCACGAATGCTTTAATCTCAGGGATCAATAAACCCTAGGGTAGAGTTAGAAATCAGGGAAACCTGTGCCTACATCTCATCCTTAGACGACCTAGTCTGTAACTTAGCAACTACTTGGGAACCCTAGGTCTACAGTCTGAACTTAACATGTTTCTAAAGGAAGACCGATTGGGTTGGCTAGTCTACTTGGAGTGCTAGGTTATTGCTTGGATTTGCTAGGGACTAGCAAAAACTAGGCATGGGGGTATTTGATTAGCCCATATTTGTAGGCTATTCAAGTATTTAAGTGTCTAGACTTTAAGTTAATTTTAGCATTTAGATAGCATACATTAGGTTGTAAATAAATTAATTCATATTTTTAGCTTAAGTACATAATTCATGCGTGACATCCATATCTAAATGCATTTAGAATTAACCTAGGATTGCATAGATTTGATTAGTTAATTAATTAGGTGCATTACATACATTGTTTTTAAATAACATAGAAGTTAAGGAGTTATGTATAAATAATCCTAATTATTTTATTATTCTTTTTCTTTCTCCTTTGTCAAGGTAACCGCTCCATCTCCACCTCCTCCGCTTGTGCATTCACTCATCCAGCATTGACTCGACGGTGGCCTTTTAAATTTCAAATCTTTGTAGCTGTGGCAACAAGGAGGGGGAATGGCTGCCGTTCAGGAGGCCTCCACCCCAATTCATCACTGTGCAGAGAGTGCATCACTCTCATCCGCTCCACCACCACTGGCCTCAATTGTGGTGGCAAGCCTCCACCACCGTGGGCGTACAGTGTGATAGGCCACACCACCACTCAGATCTTGCTCGCATCACCCAGCAGGACTGTGCGCTGCACCTCCAGAACAACCGCAGCAGCCCTCCATGCGCATGTCCTCTACATGTGAGACCAGTGTACACGCACCCTCACCATGCTCGCTGCGGCACACAGAGCTTCAACCACCGCCTCTCCTCCCTGCGCCTCAGCCCCTGCCGCATGCGCCACCACCCGTGCCTCCCCTAGGCAAGCATCACCTTTTGCAGCAGCCCACCCGCCAGCGCTACACCTCCACCACAGCAGGCGTGTGCCCCACTTCCAGCAGCCACCCGCACGCACTGCACCTCCACCGCAGGAGGCGTTCACCCCACTACTGCCCTCAGCAGCCACGCCTACTTCAGCCCACGCACACCTCCCTGTGTGGTCCGCACCTTGCCACATCGCTGCCCACAGCACCAGCCACTTGCCCTCCATCCAAGACTACAGTATTATACATTCCACTAGTTTTCCCATCCTAGGATTCATGCTATATCCTAGGATCTATCATACAACCTAGTTTTCCAGCCCTAGGATTCATGCAACACCTAGGAGCTATCATTCCATCTATTTCTCATTCCTAGGATTCATGCAATGTCCTAGGTTCTATTTATGGTTCCATAATTTAACAGATTTTATTAATAACTTAAAGCCACTCTACCAGGTACAACGGGAGTAATGGGGGCGTGGTCGGGAATCCCGCGTGCCTCTGCGACCCCCGAGACTGCAACGGAACGGGGTCCTATCACAAGGATCAAACACAAGGAGTATCTCAAAACCGCGTATAGCTACTGTAGATGGGTAGAGGAATTAATTCCGAAAAGAATGCAACTCGAATCGCGGGAAACGGAACCCGAACGGGCCCTAAACGGGTCGAAAACAATGACACTGTGCAAAATCAGACGTCTGGAACTTCTTCCAGACGTCTTAAAAAGTGGATCAGAGAATTACTTTGTTCTGCGTGGTTTCTCAGACGTCCAGAAGTCTGCGGGGACGTCTGGCCTAGCTCCCAGACGTCCGATGGTCACCCCGGACGTCTGGAGGTCGCTCCCGCCGTTTGGTACTACAGCCAGACGTCTGATTCGCGTTGGATGGCGAATCACCGAGCCTGCGCACACCCATCTCTCTCCCTCAGTACGGTCAGTCTACAGGAAGGAAGAGGAAGACGGAAAGCTCACCTTTCAGATGTCTGGACAGTCTTCCAGACGTCGACCTCGCCGTCTAGCTATCAGCACAGACGTCTAATTTTGGAAATTTTTCCAGAACCAGGGCGCGACTCGCCCTCCGCTCGCGACGTCGCCCACGTCGCACCTCGTGCGCCTGCTGCTCGAGCCGCAGCAGGCCTCCCGCGCCATTGCGCGCCCGCTGCGCTCCCCGTCGGCCGGCCCTGGCAGCCTCGGCGAGCTCGCCCTCACGGCTGAGCGCCGCTCTCGCACGCAGCACCCCCTCCGCGCTCACTGCGGCCGTCACCGCCACAGCAACCCCGCGCCCGCTCTCGCGCTCGCTCACTGGAAGAAGAAGAGGAAAGGGGTGGAGGCGACAGAAACGAGGGGAGGCATGGTCTTTTTAAGGCCGTGCGAGGAGGAGAGAGAGGGAGCACGGCAGCGGCGTCTGCAGCCACAGAGAGAAGAATAAGAGAATATGCGGTCTGCGCGCTCAGGCACGCAGACGACCCGCGCGTGTCAAGAATAACTGATTTCCAGACGTCTGGAAACGATCCCAGATGTTTGGTCAGACGTCTGGATGTGATCCCAGACGTCTGGTCCGATGTCTGGGCCACCTCCAAGACGTCTTAAAAGACGTCTGGGGCACGTGTTCGTGACAGTGAATGAATGGTGCAACCCTAGAGAAGAATGAAGGTGTGAGAAAAAGAAGAGTAGGTATTGAGTACTGAAAAACTATGAAATTAAAATTTATAGTTTTGCTATTTACGTTTAGGTTTCTGAAAGTGTCCTTTTTGAATATTTGGTTCAGGGAGTGTTTAGAGTTCGATTTCGACGAGCCACCTAGACATTGGAATCACATCAAGGCATACTCTAACATGGTTAGATTTCTTCTCTCATCATAAGAGGTAAATTTTGATTTTACCCTTGAGATTCATATTATTTATGCTTTGACTTGTTCTCATCTTAATTTAGAGACATACACCTAAAGAGTGTGTAGAGTCTGAGGAATCTCCAATGCATTTATAGTTGTCATTGTGACCCCTTGGTGATTGATTGCACAGTAATCATGCAACCTAAATCATCTAAATTAAGCTATATTCTAGCATAACTTAAGAATAATGCATTCATAGGCATCGTAATTTACACAATAGCTGGTTTATTAGCCATATAGATAATATTGTCATTTTATGACCTAAAAGAGAGATGATTTTAATCGTAGATGATTCGAAGTCATGGATGTCAGATCAGACTTGACAGATCTGATCAGAACAACAACGGGAGTCCAACGGTTCTGAAATTGCCCTGATCAGACAACTACGACACCTTGTGCAGTCTATAAAAGAATGGAGATCATAAAGCCAAAGGACAAGGATCTGAGACTTAGATGAACAAGCTAACCGTACGAATGAATCCGGATCGACAATCGTAGTACAACAACATAAAAATCAACTCGATCGAAGGTCTATATCACTAGATACAAGGAAAAGAAGATGAACGGCCATGATGGTGCCATCACAGCCGCTCCCTCACCACCGCCCCATCTAGGAAGGTCGCACTACACGTTGTGGGCTGTTGGATCTTCATCCAATCACCACGAGAGTGCCATGTCGTCTTCCCAGATCAGATAAGCATAAATAGAAACAAACATATATATATAACAGAAGGTTTGCACACCGTGTTGGCTCACGTGCATGCGTGGAATCGTGTGACGCAGGTTCGAGCCGTATGTTACGTGAAATTGAAGTAGCGTTGGCTGTGCAGGTGCACGTGGGCTCAATTGCACGATCGTAAGGCGAGGCGCACCCACGTGGCATGATGAGAGCGTGTCGCGAGTCGACGTGCGATCTCATGCGCTTACTTCGACGTTAAGGCAGTGGCGCTCGTTACGATCAGACGGCTAACGTTGAGGCAGGATTTGAAGGCGAGTGGTGGGCGAAGAACATAAGCTCACGCGTGAGGAGGAATCAGAGCCGCACGATTGAAGATCGATTACGCAGCGGTTGCCACGTGTCGCCACCAGAGTGAATCCGAGCATTTTAGGTGCAAATGAAGGTATTTTGAGGCCAAATCAGAGCTATTGATCTCCCGATCAATGGATCTGATCAAATAAGAGTTGTTACACAAGACTAAGTCCTCAAATACCCTTTTTGCCCTCCATCAAAATTATAAAATAAGATCCAGGGCCCTCAAGTTGAAGCATCTCTCTTCCATCAACTCCAGATCTCTTCTACCATCTTCTCTGCAATTCTCTGTCTCCTCTGCAACTCCATCCCGGCGCTCTGGATCTGAGGTGCTGCTGCATGTCGCACAAGCATTCCACAAGTGGTGTCATTTCTCAGCCACTTTCTTCTCTCTCTCTCTCTTTCTCTCTATCTATTTCTACTTTTTGGATAGTAATTTCTATTGTAAAAAACTCTTTATCAATGTAATTAAATTTGATCTTATGGATATTTGATGCTTCTTTATACATATATACATTTATAAATACAGTTAAAACTAGTTTATTGAAAAGCTTCTCTTAAAAATCGAGATTACCTCCCTGCGAACGACCCAGTACTCATCAAAGTTTTATAAATTTGTTTGTCAATGCATTTTCACTCTATACTAATAATCTTTTAAAACGTGAATTATGCGCCAAAAAAGTTGGCGCCGTTGCTAGGGAGGCAACAGAAATTTTTGAAGCTTTCTTTGGTGCGAATTTGAGATTTCTAACTTGCTATTTTCATTGGCTTAGTGTGTGCAAGAAAGCAAAGAAATCAAAACGAAACACGACAATGGGAATTGCGGGTTTGAACCTCAGGTAAGTACCTGTAATTTAGATTAGTTAGATTTAGGATTTGCTTGAAGCTTAGGATTAGTTAGAATTTGTTTGCTTATTAAAAAAAAATTCTTGATTTTGGGATGAAATAAAACTTTATCTTGAAAATTCAATTCTTGAAGATCCTTACGTCCAAAAATTGTCAAATTTTTACTGGACATAGATTTTAAAGTCATGAACAACAAAACCAAATTTTGAGCAAATCAAAGTTATATAAAAACTTTAAAAATTCGTACACTGATCTATTATCAATACGGTTATTGTTCCTAAGTTTTTAGAGTTCAAAATATCATAAGAATTTTTATACAACTCTGATTGACTTGAAATTTGAGGTACTAAATTTATGAGATAATCAAGAATTTAGGAAAAATATGAAAAAATTATTTATTGCACGTTTTATTACATGGATTATCCAATCACCAATTGAGGGTCAAAACAAACAAGAAAACCCTCAGTACACATTAAATCTGAAAAAAATAGAAGACATGCAATAAAATTCCTGAAAAAAAATTTTGTGAGTGCCTAGTTAGTGGTGCTATAAGGACCAATTGATTTCATTGCTTGGGTCACACCACTCATCATTTTGGACCTAAAAGATTCATTTATAACTATCTATGCTTAGGGTTTCATGCTACGAATAGAGTACACCTGCATTTCCATATTGAAAGGAAATTTATCAAACAAATTGAGATTTACAAAACTCTTTGTGTGCTTCATCAGAACCTTGATAGAAATTATTTAATCAAGTGAACCCTAAAATTTATTAACACAAGCATTTGAATCTTAAAAGACACCTCGTCATAAGAAATTGCTTGTGAACCCTACTTGCCTGAGCACTTCACACATTTCAAAATCAATTTTATGGGAAAACACATCCCTAACGCCCATCATATTCGAAAAGCACATCAAACTCAAACCTAAAATTGAGTAGATGTGCCATAGGCAGGACTAATAGACTTGGGGACTTGAAACTAGATTGGGCTAAGGTCAAGGCCTTATCTACTTGGACTCACTGGTGACAAGAAAGATCAGTGCGGTAACCGCGTTAACCTTTAGTGGTGTCCTGCCGTGCAGGGTGTCCTAAGGGTTCCCACCCTTTTGGCTTGCCAAGTAATTCAAGGGTTGATCTAACCTAGTCGTGTTTTGGGGAGCCAAGATAAGGTCTATTTAGAGTTGACACTCTAATGATCAGTTTGATTGCTTGTATTAAAAAGGTAGGATATTATCTCATCTATATTATCTTTCTCATCTATTAAATTTCCTTTGATACATGGATGCTAAAAGGTCTCTGAACCCTGATTTGGTACCACCTTTAGAGAGTAAACTAAGGAGAAGACTTAATTTTTCTGAATACATTCCAATCACTAATTGCCATGAGGAAGAACTAATTGAGGAGGAAACCATTGACCCATACTCTTGCCTTACACTATTCTCCCTATCCCAACCCTTCCCTTACTTCAACTTCTTCAGGATGGGAGAACTCTCCTCAACACCCGGGACTTCATTCCCTTGCCTACACCTCATATTCACTAGGTATAGCTAGGCCTACCTCGACTCCCACACGAATCGTTGGATATCAAGGATCTCTACAACCTTAGAAGACACTCCATGTAGGACCAGCACCTGATTGGCATGTCCAACTATCTTGACCGGTTTATCCAGACTCATCTCTCCCGAGATCAGGGATATACCTCAGAATCCCAACACCTAGAATATCAATCGTATCGTCGAAATCACTTTGCAAATTATCCCAATTCTACCCAAACAACTTTACCTTCTCATTAGGATAACCCTACAACACCAAACCAAGGATAAGATTCTTACCCTAGGTATTCAGATGATAGATATTCTAATTCAACTAAGGAAAGAAATCCTGGAAATTATTATCCTTGTTCTGATCAAATCCTTGACCATGGAGGCAATCTTGAGATCACCCAATTACTCCAAGTAGTCCAGGGTATGAGAGAAGCTAACAAAAGAAATATAGATAATCTGACAAAATAGCTCAATAGAATCTGGAAAGC
Organism: Thalassia testudinum; assembly: GCA_037157565.1. Lineage (NCBI taxonomy): Eukaryota > Viridiplantae > Streptophyta > Magnoliopsida > Alismatales > Hydrocharitaceae > Thalassia > Thalassia testudinum. The sequence continues at coordinate 150,144,974 of JAZHRO010000014.1, read as the reverse complement.
ACAAGGTGATAAAATTGGTTTGAGTATGAAACAAGTTGGTGGTAAGCCACTCAAGGTTGAGGATCCAACCTTAAGTATGACATCTTATCAAATCCCAACATCCACATACACTGAGCCAACCCAGCAGCCTCGTGATTATGTAGAATAGATCCTTTTTGATATCGCAAAAACTAACTTTGAGGAGGAAGGTCAATTAAGGAATTATATTTTGATTTAGGCCCTGAATTGCAACCGTTCTATTTTGAGGAGCCAATCCATGGTGGGCTAGAGTATGAGTCTTTTATATTTAAAGACACACAATTGGATTACATGGATGATTTGGGAGAATCAGAGCAAGATCAAGAAGAAAGAAAGATTGGGAACAGTGACACTCCCAGCCAAGCACAGCTAGATGGCTCTGATGAAATCTTGTCTGAGGATTACCATGATCAAATATGTTTAAATGATTCGATATATGGATTTGGCGATACTGATCATTCCCATATAGAAGCCAAATCTGCTTTCACTTCTGTTTCAGCTAATCTGCACCTTTCTCTCCCCATCCACCAGACTCTTGAGGAAAACCCCAACTCTTATCCTCAACATCTTGAGATTAACAAGACAAACAATCCCCTTATGAAAAAGATGTTCAAGAAATTGCAAAATTACTTGGATGACTTATGAGGATCTATCAGAAGAAACAAAGAATTTAGCTAAATCATGGAATCCTGAGGAGTTTGATTTGAGTGATGAGGAGTAGAAAAATAATCCCTTAGAAGATGTAATTGAAAAGAAAGACAATTGGGTTCAAATTCAGAAGTCCACAGAACTAAAAGAATTCGAGATCTTGACTACTGTAGATTCTGATCTTACTCCCCCTTGGGCTATAATTTTAAGGAATAATGAGAATTGAAATGGACACCTTTAGGAAGGGGAGAATGTCGATCCCGACGGCAGGCGGTTTAGGTGCGACGGCTGGTGGTAATAGGGAGGGTGAGGGGAAGCATACTTGGAGGTCGAAAGGATGCAGGAGGATGGAATGGGGGAACTCTGACACATATGGACAAAGGGGGATGGAGGCAAGGTGGTCTGAGAGAAGAGGAACAAAGCTGACTGGCAGAACTGTTTGCTTCCGGTGCTGATGACGGGGACACTTTGCGGCCACCTGTCGATCCCCTGTGGTGTGTCTGGAGTGTGGGGGATTTTTCCACAAAAGGGATTCGTGCAGAGGTTTGGGGGGGCAGATGAGTTATCGCCGTTTCCTGCGCTCTGGAAATTTGAATTTTAGGGCTGGGCAGATGCCACCTCAGCCCCCACCTATGCGCAACTCGGGAGGGATTATAGCAGATGTTGAGGTTCCTTTGACGGCGAGCATCAAGGCTACAGAGATGGCCTTGCATGAAGCTCTGGTTGGGGAGATTATGACTAGAAGACCGACAGCGGAGAACGTTCGTGCCCTGGTAACCTCTCTGTCTCTCTCGACTGATTCCTGGCAGATCTCTTTTCTGTCATGTACACATTTTGTGCTCTTTGGTTTAGGTGTGGGGGATGTTGAGAAATTGCGATTCCATACATCATGTAACGAAGGTGTCACGATGACCTGGAGGCTGGTTTCTCCTTTTGATGGAGCCCTATCGGAGAGACCACCACAGAGAGTGGGAATTAGGTCTGGAAATCTTGAGATTGAGGGACTCCCTCTGCATCTGAGGTCGAAGGAGGTTGTGTCGTCAATGATCTCAAGCTTTGCATCTGTGGCTGAAGACGCGATCGTCGGACTGCTTGAGGGGAATGGGCGTCTACTAAGTGTTAGGGTCGTTGTCTTCATCGCTGGCTCTATACCTGATCTTCTGATTTTGAGATGTGGTGGAATCTCTTGGATGCTGAGACTGAAGTTCCTGATGGGGGATGATGTAGCAAAGCAGCTTAAGTCGTCTGAACCTACAGCTGATGAGGAAGCGACTGCTCAGGAGTTGCACATGGTGCATGGCGATAAGTCCTTGGCTGCCGAGACATCTAAGGACTTGTGTGATGGGGAGACGGGGATGCTTCAGAATAAAGAAATGGAGGAATTGGGCGGCGGATAGTTGGCAGGACCATCAACCACGATGGTAGGGGATGTGTTGTCATGTGGTAGGGAGAATCAGGAGCAGGGGAACCTTGATACGCAACCTAAATCTCTGAAGGGCAAACAGGTCTTGCAGGGGAAGGAAGATCCTGAATGTGAAGGGAGATCATGCACAAAAATCAATAAGCGGAGATCACCATACAGCCTTCGACAAAGAAAATCAAAGGTTATTTCTCTGATTGATGAAGATGAAGTTGCCAAAGTTATGCAAGCGTGTAGTTGCTAGACCCTCAGGAGAGAGGGTTCCAATGAGGAGTGATGAGAATCCTCACTTGGAACGTGCGTGGGTTGCGCGACAGATGCCGGAGGGCATCTCTGATGCGGTACTTGAGAGAATGGGGAATTGATTGTGCACTCATTCAAGAGACACACATTGAGAGTAATTCTGATAGACTTTGGTCTAACTTGTTAGCTGTAGGGATGAATGAATGTGTACAGATTGATGTGCATGGGAGGTCGGGGGGCATTGCTATCTGGTGGAGGAAGAGGTGGGCTCAATGTTTGGAAGTTCACAAAGCCAGACATATGCTAACATGCAAGTTTCAGATTCAACAGGGGCAGGAGTGTATCTGTATTACTGGGATCTATGGACCTTGTACTGCTTTTGCCAGGCAGGTGTTGTGGGAGGAATGGTCCACTGTAGCTGATTTGGTGTAGGGGGAAATGTGGCTGACGGGAGGAGATTTTAATTGTGGGTTAACAGGGGCTGATAGGTCTAGTGGCAGCACAGATAGCTTGGCTATTGGATTTCAGATGACGATTCAGTCTCTACAGTTGACTGAATATCCATCCTCTGGTGTGGAATTTACTTGGCGTAATGGAAACGGGCTGGCTTCCAGGCTTGATAGATTTTTTGGGAATGTGGGCATCCTTGCCAGATTCCAATTGTCGACTGTGAATGGGTTGAGCCGACCTTTCTCTGATCATACCCCCTAGTGTGGGACAGTGGGGAAGAAACTCTGGCTGGCACCTATTTCACACTGAAAAGGTCATGGCTGACTGAATCGGGTTTCTATCAGATGATCTATTCTTGGTGGAGAGCTAAAAGGTACAGGGGTCTGCTACTGTCAGATTATCAACTAAGCTGGCTGGATTGCGTCCGATCTTAAAAGAATATGGATCTGCTGTTACCTTGGTGAGGGAACAAAGGAGAAGGGAAGCTCTGAGTAGAATCCATAAGCTGGACTCCAAGGAAGCTGCTGGCCCTCATTTTGAAGATGAGCAGGCTGACAGGAGAATGTGGCAAGGTGTGGTACTAGATGAAGACCTTAAATAGGAAATCGATTGGAGGGAAAGATCCTGGCAGTTATGGCTTAAGGAGGGGGATGTCAATACGAAATTCTTCCACCATGCAGCTAGCTCTCAGAGCCTTTTAGCTTCATTTCCTCTATTCTTTATGATGGACATAAGGTCTCCTCTAATCAGGAGATTAAATCTGAAGCCATCAAGTATTTCACAGTAGCTTCTCGGGCAACTAAGAGAGGGAAATGGAGAATGGCAGGAGACATTGGTCCCAAGGTGACAAGCGAACAAGCCGAACAACTGATTGCACTAATTACTGAACAAGAAACCTTACAAGCAATCAAAGAATTAAATGCAGAAGGCTCCCTGGGCCCGGATGGAATACAAGTTTTCTTTTACAAAGAGATGTGGAGTGTGGTGTGTAAGGAGGTGATGGATGTTGTCAGAGAATTTGAGGTGGGTAATGCTGGTTTCGAGAGGATTAACAAGTCATATCTTTTCCTCTTGCCAAAATCAATGGGAGCAGAACAATTTTCAGATTTCAAGCCGATTGCCCTTTCAGACTCCATCTATCTTATCATCAGCAAGGTCTTGGCTAACAGGCTAAGAATTGTTATACAAGGCCTGATTCACCCAGTACAGGCTGCTTTCTTGCCCAACAGATCACTTCAGGAATCATTTATTTTGGCTCAGGAAATGGTTAATGGTTGGCAACGGAGGAAATGCAAGGCCTTCCTGTGGAAAGTAGATTTCCAGAAAGTCTATGACTCGATTTCCTGGCCGTATCTTTGGGAGGTGTTTAGAAGAAGAGGCTTCCCCCCCCTTTGGATTCAATGGATGAAACACTGTATCACCACTGCTTCATTTTCTCCTTCGATCAATGGGAAGCCATGTGGAGCCTGGATCCAGCCGCAGCGTGGGGTTAGACAAGGGTGTCCCCTAGCCCCATTGGTCTTTAACCTTGTGGTAGATGGACTTGCAAGGTACGCTTGCAAATTGGCAGAGATGGGTATAACTAAAGGGTACTCGCTATCAAACAGAAGACATTTGGCCCCCATTTTACAATATGCAGATGACACTGTGTTCTTCATGGAAGGGTCCAAGTCTGAGATGCATGCTTTGGGATTAATGGTGAAGATATTCGGTGATATTTTAGGTTTATGTTTGAACAAAGACAAGTCTCTTTTGATCTGTTTTGATATGAGTGAATAGGAACAGATGGAATTGGAGGGTATACTGGGCTCACCCCATACTAAATTGCCTCTGAGATACCTTGGATTACCTTTAAGGGCTACAAAACTGAAAAAATCAGATTGGAATGTCCTGTTCGAGAAGGTGGCTGGAAAGCTAAAAGGGTGGAGTAGTAAATTCCTATCTAAGGGTGGGAGACTGATTTTACTCAACTCGGTTATTACTGCCATACCAGTCTTTTTCTTCAGCATATTTGAGGCCCCTAAATGCATCTGGAAGAGATTGGATCTTATGAGGAAGAGATTCTTCTGGAAAGGAGCAGGACACGAGGGCAGGTTCATGCAGCCCATCAAATTGAACACTATCTGCAGACCAAAGGAGGCTGGGGGGTTGGGAATTAAAGCATTAAAAGAGTTCAATGAGGCCCTACTGCTGAAATGGGGCATCAGAATTTTGAATTGCAAGGAGGGGCTGATGATGATCTGATTAGGGAAAGCTATGGGGGATCCAATAGCTGTCTGCAAAGGCTTCAGCCGAAGAGGCCTTCTCCCTTTTGGCGATCAGTGATCTCTGCAATCACCTGCTACTGGCATCTGCTACAGCCTAAGCTTTGTGATGGCAGATGTTTTAGCTTATGGAATGAGAGGTGGTTTGAATTGGGCCTGCTGAAAGAGACCTTCCCGAGGGTGTATGATGCTACTACTGGTTAAGATGCCACAGTTTGCAGTCTGTGGTCCCAGGCTGAAGGTTGCTGGCAGCTGGAAGGGCTACAACAATGCAGGCCGGGCACTCGACTTTGGGAGGAGAGGCAGAAACTGATGGAGAATCTGCAGTAGCTGTATCTTATGACAGATGTGAAGGACACATACTGCTGGAAAGGTTTTTTATCAGTGAAGAAGGCATATGAAAAAATTATTAGGTCTGATAATGAGGTGGAATGGGATCTTATCGACAGAAAGATTTGGCTTTTGAGAATTCCTCTAAAGGTCCAAATTTTCTTGTGACTTTGCAGACGGGAAGGGTTGATCACTAGCGATCTTAGGCACAGAAGGATGGGGATTAATATGAATGCCTGCCACCTATGTGGATTACACTCTGATAGTGCAACACACATATTCTCCTCTTGCTTGATCACGGATAAAATTTGGAGGTTGGTGTGCTTAGAACCACTCCCTCCCTCGGATGCTATGTGTCAGAGCTTCATCAACCCTGTTCGACCATTGGGGGCTATGGCTGCCGTTCTGTGGTGTGTGTGGAGGGTGCGGAATGATAAGCTATTTCAGGGGAGACCGGTGAGATGTGAGAATGTTGTAAAGGAATGTTGGTCTCTCATACATAGTTGGGAAACTTTTTTGTAATACTCTTTTGATATACAATACAATACCCTCCGGATTGCTATCGGTTTATGATAGCAATCCCCACTGATTCAAAAAAAAAAAAAAATTTAAAGAATAATGAATTTCCGTCCATTACATTTGAAGACTTGCAACATGCTTTGAGTGACTCAAATAAGATTTTTGATCACCCCAGGGATAAGATTGAGGATTCTGATAAGTCCGGAACTAGTGAGATGGATGACTGGATCTTATTTGACTTACCTACTTGTCATCCATCCATACCTAACTTGACTTGCGATGTGGTTCCCTATACCATTTCAGACAACACCACTCGGGTTCCTCCTTTCATTTCCCATCACTTTCAGGACCCGTGCGATTTATTCCCCATGGACCACACAGTATCCACCACATCTGCCTTCCTCATGCATCACATCTTAAGGTTGCCACTATCTACTTTCCACTCTGGTACCCGCACTAATGTTTCTTTCTTTTGTAGCATCTGGCTGCAATTGGTTTCAAGCCCATTCTGTTTATTTTTCAGACCTTTTGAGCTTGGTATTCACCATCAGTTGATTCGCATTTGTGGATCACTGATCCTTGCATTACATGATCACATCTTCATTTTAATCTTGACTCAACCCATTTATTTGAACTACATATTTTTGGGTTTAAGTTCGCCAAATGACATTAACCTTAGCGCTAGCTGGAAGGCAACCTAGTGTTCATTATAGGTAGTTCTGCATTCTCTGCATTCATACTAACCTGGATTAACAAGCATAGTTAGGTGATATCCCCTCCTCTTGCTTATTATATTTTGATTTTCATGCATGCATTTCAATGAGGACATTGTAATGAATAGGCATGGGGGGGTGGACATTGCATGTCTTAGCTTTATGTCTAAAAAAAAAGAATTGCATTTACGCATAAAGAATTTTTATTAAGGTTTTATTAGGGATTTATTCTTAAGTTGATTCCTGAGTTTAGAATCTAGTATAATTTCACATTTACACGTAGAATTTGCAATGGATTCTCTGTGACGACCGATAAACATCTTTAGTTTGTCGAGAAGAAGCATTGCTTCTCCTAAACCCTTGGACAGTAATTAGGGAGTCAGGCAAACTATCTTCTAACAAATTCACCAAACAAGTGTGAGGTGAGAGTAGAAAGTCTACTAGTGCTCTAAGGCTAGTATGAGGAATCCTAAGCTCGGAATAATGAGATAATGATACTCAGAGTTAGGCATAGTTTTCGCTCTCGATTTCTGCATATAAGTTCTTAGTGCGAATCTTGAGAGCTACCAAATAAGGCAAATATGCAGAGAGAGGGTTCTGATAAAACTAGGACTGAGGTGGATGGTGATGACCGTCTTTTATGGAATCATCGACTAAAGGAGGGTATTAATGTCAAAGTCAAAAATACACTGTCCTATCTATTACTTTCTCGATGCTGAGAATAGACACTTCCACCAAATAAGCAACCCAATATCCTCTTGAACATCCCCCAATCCTGAATAATGCCTCCTGAATAAAAGTCGTATGTGTTTACTGTGTTGCGTTAGTAGATGTCCAGATGCAAAAGAAAGAAAAAAAGAGATATATATGTCAATGCATATAGAAAATATATATATATATATATAAAAAAGAGGAGTAGAAAAGAAAGAAAGAAAAAGCAAAGAAAAAAAGAGTTCATAAGTGTTTTTAGAGTTTATTTCAAGTGTATTGAGGTAACAACACCCATCATCCACACGATCCACCAAATACAACCTTGACCTACTTTTCTGTATTTCTAGCTGCCTGAATACGGCCTGAGGAATTCTAACTTAGTCGTACAGTTATCAGAACCTAATCAAAGTGCTAGTGTCAGGAGAGACCACCAAATATACTGAAAAATTTGGTGAGATTGTGAACTCAAAAAGAAAGAAAAGAAAAAGAAAAAGAAAAAGGAAGAGAAAGAAAGAGAGAACGAGTACAAAGGAACTAAACAGAACACAGTTTCTCATCTCTCTTTGAGTTGAATTATTTAATAATCTGAAAATTTAGGTTCTAAAGTTCTAGTCTATATGTAGCACCAGATGAGTGCGAGCCACCAAATATAAATCCACTTGACTCAGTTGTCTTCTACCTAACCCAAAAGCCGGGGCTGAATATAAAGGTTACCTTATAACCTCGAGGGGAGAAGTTTGCCTATCCCAATAGATTTTTACTAAGGGTCAAGTACGAGCTTTAGATGTGGATTGACTCTTCACTTAGATCCGTTGCATAGGCTACAACAAAACACAATCACGATTATCTAGATTACTAAAGCTTTGGATAAAAATAAAAGATATAAACCTCTAGTCAAACTATTGATAAAAATTACACATATAGGACCACTTTGCATTTAGTCATGCATTTGCTAGGGACTCGTAAGATTTAGGCATGGGGGTGTGATTGCACAGCAATCATGCAACCTAAATCACTTGAATTAAGCTATATTCTAGCATAACTTAGGAATAATGCATTCATAGGCATCGTAATTTGCATAATAGCTAGTTTATTAGTCATATAGATAATATCGTCATTTTATGACCTAAAAGAGAGATGATTTTAATCGCAGATGATTTGAAGTCGTAGATATCAGATCAGACCAGACAGATTTGATCAGAACGACGAGGGAGTTCAACGGTTCCGAAATTGTCCCGATCAGACAACCAGGGCACCATGTGCAGTCCATAAAAGAATGGAGATCATAAAGCCAAAGGACAAAGATTCAAGACTCAGATGAAGAATCTAACCACACAGATGAATCCGGATCAACGATCACAGTCCAATGGCGCAAAAATCAACCCAATCGGAGTTCTATATCACCAGATACAAGGAGAAGAAGATGAATGGCCATGGTGGCACCATGTGGCGCCATCACAGCCACTCCCTCATCATCGCCCCATCTAGGAAGGCTGCACCGCACGCTGTGGGTCGTTGGATCTTCATCCAACGGCCACGAGCGCACCACATCGCCTGGCCAGACCAAATAAGCATAAATAGAAAAAACACATATATATAACATAAGGTTCGTGCATCGTGTTGGCTCAACGACATATATATAACAGACCAGAAGTGTGTAACGTGCGTTCGAGCCGTGTGCTGTGCAAAATTGAAGCGACGTTGGCTATGCGGGTGCGCACGGGTGCTATTGTGCGATCGTAAGGCATAGGTGAGCCTACATGGCACGATGAGAGCGTGCCGTGGGCAGACGTGTGATCTCACGCGCTTTCTTCGATGCTAAGGCAGCGGTGCTCGTTACGATCGGACGGCTGACATTGAGGCAAGATTTGAAGGGGAGCGGTGGGCGAAGAAGATAAGCATGCGCTTGAGGAATCAGAGCTACGCGATCAAAGATCAACGACGCAGCAGCTGCTACGTGTCACCACTAGAGCGAATCCAAGCATTTTAGGTGAAAATGAAGGTATTTTGAGACCAAATCAGAGCCTTTGATGTCCCGGTCAATGGATCTAATCAAATAAGAGTTGTTACACGAGATTAAGGCCTCAAATACCATTTTTGTTCTCCATCAAAACTATAAAAGAAGACCTAGGGCCCCCAGTTGAAGCATCTCTCTCTCCCGTCAACTCCAGATCTCTTCTACCATCTTCTCTGCAATTCTTTGTCTCCTCTACAACTCCGTCTTGGCACTCTGGTTCTGAGGTGCTGTTGCATCTCGCACAAGCATCCCACAAGCAACGTCGTTTCTCTGCCACTTTCTTCTCTCTCTCTTTCTCTCTTTCTCTCTATCTATCTATACTTTTTTGCATAGCAATTTCTATTATGAAAAACTCTTTATCAATGCAATTAAATTTGATCTTATGGATATCTGATGCCTCTTTATACATATATACATATATAAATACCGTTAGAACTAGTTTATTGAAAAGCTTTTGTTAAAAATCGAGATTGCTTCCCTACGAATGACCTGGTACTCACCGGAGTTTTATAAATTTATTTGTCGACGTGTTTTCTCACTATACTACAACTAAATAATCTTTTAAAACGTAAATTACACGTCGAACAGTGACCCTATGTAGGGTAGCCCATAATTTGCACTCATAAGACTCGTGTGTTATTGTAGATTCATGTCAAGCTTTTGCCGATGTCCAAATAGATTATTTTCCTTACCGAGTACTGAGTTTCGTGATTCTACCTCATTGATTTTTGGTACTCGGATTACTTAATTGCTAAATGGAATCAAATGTTTAATTAAGTTTGCTTTTGTTAATTGACGGTTATGATTAGGAAATAAATCAATGAGGGAATGGACGAGTATATATTGGCTAGACATGAACATTCCTATTTAATGAATTGAGAATTATGACCTCAATTATTAATTAGGGTATAAAAAAAGACTTGGGATTGATGTGTCTACGTGGAAAATAATGTGAGCATAAATCAAACAAATGCTAAATATGATAAGTGATCGTCGAAAAATCATGAAGGAATTAGGTTTAGAAAACCCACATCGTAGTATGTGGAAAATTCTAAGATCAAATAAAGTTATAACCGAGATGCTAAGTCCCAAGTCAAATACAGGGAGGCTAGATTCGATTTATTAATCCTTATTAGATTTTTTGTTTTTGGTATTTTTTTGATTTTACAATTTTTATGAATTTTATATAGAGAAAACAAAAAGTAGGGAGTAGGATTAACTAGAATAACCACATGAATAAAATAAAGAGAGAACGCGAGAACTCATATTATAAATCTAAAGGGTTTTATTACAACTAAAGAGAATAAATATAATAATTAAAGAAAAAGACAAGTAGAATAAGAGAGAGAGAGAGAGCGTGAGAAGAGTCTCCTACGACAATTGCTCGGCGAAACGACGTACTTGGCGGTGACCCAAAGATGGAGGTGCGGAGGTCAGATGACGAGGCCGAGGGTTTAGGAAGATAATAGGTAGAGGAAGTCTTAGGCCAACCGTATCGTAGAGTATGGAGTGAGGGAAAAAGGTCCTAAACTAGATGGAATGGTGGTGAGGAGGTGGATATGATCATCTACCTTGAATAGGGCTATGAGGACAGCTTTAGGATGCCCTATGAAGGTGGTATGGTGTTGGAGGAATATAGGGAGAGGGAAGGATTTTCTTTACTCTAATAAGGCACCTAAGGCTTGGGAGGAGGGGTTGGAGCTTTGGGAGGCTTCCTTAGCTCTATAAGGGGTAGAGGAAATGTTGGTAGAGATGATTGGACAATGGGAGGGTAAAGGGGTATATATAGGTGGAGGAGAGTGGTCTTAGCCAACCCTTGGCGAGGGAGCATGCGCGACATGGACGTGAGACACATGCAGCACATGGTTTGGGCACGTGGAGTGCACCTTGCAATTGGTTTGCAAACACGGTCAGATTCATGTGCGCACTAAAGCTGGTGAGGAGCAACTAGGGCACTGTTACAATGCAAGCATCGCGCGCGCCCACTATTGCATAAGGAGCATGGGCCATCACATCTCAATCTGATGGATGAGGGTGCGTGATCGTCACACGTTATAGTTGCGCGTAGTATGTGCTTTGCTGATATGGGGGCCATGTGGCGAGATCACTACCATTCGCTCGAGATCGATAGCCACAATCAATCCAGGATTGCGTTGGGAAGGGGGTAGCTGATCGCGACTTAAACATGCATCTCTCATTTGAGAGATGTGCTTTGTCACCACTGAGCTGCCACCTTGACCGCTCGATCATGGCTATTGGATGGAGATCCAACAGTTGCAATTTATCTTCGCTTAAGAGCAGGCTGCGAGCGGGCAACATGGAGCAGGCTTTAGCCATTGGATGGCAATCTTGCGACTAAGATTGCGTGAGGGAGCGCACCCTTAGAATGTGAAGGCGAGGTGGAGGATGATGTACATTGTGAACTGCAAGTTAATTAGGATTAATTAATAATGTCGTAGTATAGTGTTGCAATCCTGACGAATGTCATTTATTTATATATAATTCTAACTGGTTTATTCCAGGTTGCTCATTAGGAGGCAATTATTGATATACATCACTCTCTATTATCCAAAAATCATCTTTTATTCCAAAAATGTTAAGTTTATTTACAAATGAATGAATAATGAATGAAAAAAATCAACGAATGAACTAATCTAAGTCAATTATGTACAACAATGAATGAGTTAATGCTAATGACATTGCCTCAAAGGTATAATAAACTGGTAAACGAAAAGGTATCAAAAACTAATCTAAACTAATTGAGGTTAATCATGTACAACACAAAGTAATGCCTCAATATAGGCACAAAAGGAATACATATACAACTATATTACATACTATACTAACATGTATAAATTAGATACACTAACACATATAAATGTCACTAAAGAGCCTAAAAAACATTTATATAACAAAAGGAAAAAAGAATGTATTTAGTATATAATATGTATACTTTATGTACATATATATACTAATACTTATTCAAAATAACACATACAGTGCACTTAACACTCACATGACACTCGCACACACGTTAACACTTAGTAAATTTACACTCACTTAACTCGCACACAACACTTAACCAAAAATTTATTTAATTAAAGGGCCCAACCCTTTGCATGATCGATAACCCACAGGAGCCAGATTAACTGGTACTAAACTTGTGCCTTAGTGTTTAATTAGTATTCTTTTAGCATAGTTTCGGGCCAATACTGACCCACATAGACCACTTGGCCCAGTCGGGCCTGGGCTCCCAGCCCCTCTCTCTCTTCTCTCTCTCTCAATGGTCAGGTGATAAATGCTTGTACGGATTCGACCCCCGTACTGGACGAGTTGTCCAGCGACACATTTGCTTATATACTGCTATGTGCTCTCAATTATTTCCGATGTGGCACTCTCTAGTGCCAATTTGATGCACTGGATCGTAATTTAATGCCAAGTTTAGAGCTTAATTTAGGGATTAAATAATTAATTAATTTACAATTAAATTATATGATAATGTTGCTAATAGTTACGGCTTCCAATTAGTATAATTTATTTACTATAATTAAATATATAATTATATTTAAAAATTCCTTAAAGTTAGTGAAAAATGCATATTGATTTTAAATTTAATTATTAATTAAAATGTAAATTATTAAATTATTGGTACAATTGACTTATAAATTAGTTAATATACATTATTAACTTATTATTACAGATTTTTAATTTATTTTTATTGATTTATTTCTATTTATACATATTTAAATACATGATTTACATATTTATACATATATATATAGCATAAATACTATTCTATAGTATAATTAAGTTATAGATATACTGAAAATACTTTAAACTATAATATACAAGTATACAACATAATTTATTAATTTACTAATTTAAATTATATTAACTTACTAATATACCTAATTAACTTACAAATATAATATATAGAATATATAGCTAAATAACTAAACATAAAGGTACAGTACGGTACATTATAATTACTTCAAGTCATATCTATAGTTATAATTATAATTCTAAGTATATACATAGCTATTTATAAGTACATAACGAATATATGCATATAATATAAATAAATAAATAGATAATTATATTATTATAATATATGCAGTATAACTTAATATAAATACCTACCTAAGTAAATAAAATAGATATATAAGTTATTTATATACTTAATATACATATAAGATACTATTTACACTTAGTGTTATTTACAAGTATAAATATTATGTACATAGGGATTTTCAGGGGTATTTGAAGTTTTTCATATTTTTATTTTCTTTTTGTGTTTTATAGAGATAAGGGAAGATGAGAGAAAGGTGAGAAGAGAAGAAGAATGATTCTTTTTGGTATTTTTGTTTGTTTTTCTTTTATTTCAAATTAAAAAAGACCTAAGCTTCTACAGGTATGTTCTCCTAACTCACACACTCAAATCCAAAATCTAAACTCACACACACCAAAAACTAAACCTATTCTTACTCAAGACACATTTATTTTAGATTATTTTATGTATTTACAGTTTCGACAAAAATAGGTTTAACGAATGTTAGAACATGAATCCAAGCCTTATAAAACTCAAAGTCAAGTGCTGGAAAGATGAGATATGACCTAAAATACTTCCAGCCAACTATTAAAACAGATTCAAACTTTAAAACATGATTCAATCATTGAATTACACATAGTCTCTCAGTTGGATAGATTTTAGAGATGTATTTACTATGAATAGACTTATATATATAAGACTTTACAATGGATTTCAAATCATTTCCAAGCCATAAAAATTATTTAAAAAGTCAGGAAATAAAGAATCAATCATGAGAAACTTCTAGATATCAATGGAAATCTAATTCAAAGTCAACATTAAGTTTTGTATACTGAATTTACATCAAATACAACATCTGCATAGTCTATAGTCCTCAAACTAGCCGACAATAAATTTCAACATAATTGCTCCATAAATTATACATTCAACCATCAAAACTAAATCAACATTAATCGATCAAATCAAATCCACATCAACAAGTAGGGAGGGTCCTTGTGATCCATATGAAAGGAGTGAAGAACCCTCCTAGTGATTTGGCGCACCATTAGATATGAGAGCTAAAAAGCTTCAAATCTGATGGCTGCCTAGATGGATGGGTGAATTATGATTAAAACGTTCAGGAGATCAGAAGGAGGTGATTATGAGGCATAGAGGAAGATTGTGGATAAAAATGGAGGTGTGAATTCATCCTCTCTGATCAGAATTGATCATAGAGGGTGGATTGGCACTACACTGATCTACTTCTAACTAAATTAATTCAAATGAAATCCATCAGTAATTGCTACTCTAATCTAACTAATTTAATCTAAGAAAATAATAAAACTATCTAGAAAGCATTAAAATCTACTCTAATTGGAAGAATGGGATCTTTAGGACCATGACCCAACGGTCAATGGTGACGAATTGAGGAAGAAGGTCTCCAGCGATTAAAGAATTCACTAGTGGGACTCTTAGGACCTCCCCTGGAGTTATGGGTTCCAGCTCGACGTGGACAACGGAGGGAGATGATGTCACCTCTATCACAGGTGGTGGGGAGTGAAGAAGAAGGAGAAGCTGGAGAGGGAAGAATGACCGACCCAAGGGAGTAGGAGAGGGATCGATGATTGGCTCAAGGGGGAGGGAGTTGATAGGCTCACGTAGGGGTCAGTGATCAAGTATTTGTAAGCAATGGAGCTATGGGTACCTGGGATTGAAGGTGGCAAGCCATTGGGTGTGAACGATGGAGATGGAGTTTGGAGGGCACGCAAGGGTTTTGGTTGAACTCTGACCGTTAGATCAGATCTAGGATAAGGCACGAAGAGATTGGCATGACTCCATCAGGTTGGATGAGGATTGATCGTTGGATCGACAGTGAAGGTAATGGATGGCTCTGGTGCGCTGAGTTCGTCGAGGTGAATAGTATCAAGTGTTGCCTGCCCAGGTGTATTGGTGATTTTGTACAAAAGGCATAGAGGGGCTGAAGAGGTAGAACAATTGTACAAGAGCCCATAAGTGGTTGGAAATCAATACAAGATCCCTAGTGGCTAGCAAAGAGGTCCTTACGACTTTTAGACTTATTGAAATGTAAAGTCTTAAAGGACTTAAGTGTAAAACATGTATTTCGAGATCCAAACGATGTCCAAATGCAATGTAATTTTCATGGCATGTTAATTGAACATATCATAACATAATTCAACCATTATTAGTACTTTTATGCTTAAATTGGTGTTCAATTGGCATTTAGGTCATCTATTTACATATTTAAATATAAAATCTCTCAAAATTGACATAATTATACACTTTTAGAATAAATTGAGTGTTTTAGGTCTTTTTCTTCAATTCCCACACTTAAGCCATTTCTTGTGTTAATTGATAGTGTTTAACTTAGTTTCTAGCCTAACATAGGCATTTTAGCTATGATGTGCCACACCTCAACATACCCCCATACTTAGGCTTTGTTAGTTGCTTAGCAAACAACTCATTAAGTACAAAGCAAAATAGTATCAGCTAGGTAAGTGTGAAGAGATTTCTATTTAACTCAATTTCAAATGTTAAGTGTTTAGAGATGATCTCTAAGCTGAATTTTCTGTAGCAAACCAACTGCGTTTATATAGTGGACATTGTGAGAACCAGTTTGTTAGGAAGACTACTAGACTTGAAGTCTTATATGACATAAACCATCTCTTAACTAACAAGGACTCTTGATATTTAAACCTTAAGTGCAATTTTCAAGACTTACAAGGTTTTACTAAGCTCAAACGCTAAGAAGTTATGATTGTGTTCAGTGTATAATCAAGACTAACCAGTTGAACTCTAAGAGTCAAATCTAGGGTTTCACTTCTTTTTAAGTCTAGGTTGATCTCAGCTTCAACTTATGTTTTCGAATTGACTCTCAAAATAACTGCAAAACTCAAACCTTACACTTGTTGCATTTGTGGCTCAAAGAATATTTGGTGGAAACTCAAGGTATTTGTAATGCACCTTGAAACAACCATATTTGGTAGAAATACAAATATATACAGCTAGAATTGGAGAACATACTATCTTATTTAAAAGAATGTCTTTTTGTTTTCTTTTTGACTTTTCTTTTTTTTCTTGATTTTTTGATTTCTTTCTTGATTTTTCTTCTTTATTTGAAAGCAAATGTCAGTATGTCTCCTTCAACTTTATTTGGTGGGTGAGCATTTTGGTGGAAAGAGCTTCTCCTAGACACAAGACTAAATACTGAGACAAAGAGTCTACTTGCACGCATAGGTAAGGACTCCACCTTCCCTAATGAAGACTAGGGTTGAGACTTAAGTTCATTTGATTTTTCTTGAATCTGTGTAGTGTAAACCAAGGTTAGTTAGACTCTTAAACAAAGGAAAATCAACAAATCCTGTACTGGTAAATCAGGTACAACAATATGTCCTAAGTTAGGAGAGATCTTGGTCTATCTTGTCGAAGATTAAGTGTATTAAGCATAAGCCTGAGCGAATCAAGCTTATGTGGCCAGGAAAGTTTAACCAATAATGGTTGAATGTCCATAAACAGTTATTCTATTTTTGGTTTAGCTTTAAGAACATAATTAAACACTTATAAGACTTTGTTCCTTATTTCTCCCATCTCAAAATATAAATAAGGTCCCTTATTGTCTTTTTGGAATTTTTGCTTTTTACATTTTTTGTGCTTTTCTTTTGTAATTTTTTTCAAATTTTCCAAAATTTTTAAAAACTTTTGGATTTTTTCACAAATATCATCTATATACACTAAAGGTGTGTCTATAATTGCATTCCAGTAAATAATTTCCCCATTTATAAGCCCCAATGCTTAAATGATGCAATTTCCTCATAAAATTATTAGGATGGATGCAAATGCATGCTTCCAGTAACTTAGACTAGGGTGACGAAAGGAAGTCAGAATGAGGAGATAAAATCTCTCTGCAGACGATTTCAAGTTTGATAAAAATCAGAGTGGACAGTTGGGCTAAGTAGTGAAATGCAGGACAAAATGTGACTGCATGCAGACTAAGAATGCAAGGATAAACACGTAAGAAAGAAAGAAAAAGTAAAGAATGATAAAGCAGCTAGACACAACATGGGTGCTAAGTTTTATGCCTACAGCTAGGCGCAAACCCAGAAGAAGTATTAGAAGTAGGTCCAAATATAGGAGTGAAACAACATAATTGACAATTTTGAGTTCATGAGGCTCAATGAAATATTTCAATCTTTGTCAATTCATAGTAAAATGTTCAGATTTGTCAATCTCAGTGATCTCAACAGCTCCATTATCAATATGAATCATAATTAGAGATACCTCGTACAAGGTCCAAGTAAAGAATCTGGATCCAATCAGAAGACTTGGATCAAGATCCAAGTTCAAGGGATATCAAGCAAAATCTATAGCTTATACCCCTTCAAATCAATAAGTGCAGATCAAGATGTGCAAGGTGAATTAGGATTAGGAAGAAGAGGTGGTTGCTGATTAGAATATGGTGTAGAATAATCAGAATTGTGCAAGGCTTATGATATGACATGTGCTTGGCCTTGGGTAGGATTAGGATGGACATACCTCTAGGCAAGTACATTCCTAGGGTTAGGGTTAGTTTGAAATGGCAATGAGTGTGATTGATAAGGTGTAGTCAAGTGTGCTAGCATGTCATCAAGTGCTTTCACGATATATCCCAACTTCTCATCTCATGTATGCCCAGATTGAGAGTACTGGGTGGGCCTTGGTTGGGGCTACTAGTAGGCACGTGGTGGATATCTGTGTTGTTGCGGAGGTGGTGCTTAGGTCAGGTTTTGAAGTGGTGGTATACAAGGTTGTGGATAATTTGTTTTTTGTGAATTTCCCTACCACAAGAAATTTGGATCACACCATCCAGGGTTGTAGGTTTTTGAATAGGAGTCATTGTGTATGGAGTGGAGCTCCTTCGAAGCTTCGGGAAGTGCAGGAAAATCAGAATATGGTGGTGAAGAATAGTGCAATGAATAATTAGAAGATGGTGGTGGTGTCACAAAAGGGTTATTCACAGTTTCCCTCTCTGTAGGAAACTAGGAAGTGTGATGTGCTGATGACTGAGAAGAAGATGGTTTAGATAGGAATTTCTGCACCTCATCTACTTTCTTCTCTATCAAGCCCACTTTATCCAACTAACTGGCCATACTCTCCATGTCATGTGTGATGGATTGGACTTCATGTACCCTAGTATGGTTGAGGTTGGTTTGGGAAATCAAGATACGGAGGAGGTGGAAAATGTTAGGGTGGTGGAGGAGGTGGGTGATGTACGAAGTGGAGAGGATCTTGAAAATCCTCGTATTATGTGGAATCATAGTCATCCCCTAGATGAACGGAGTGGTGGATGGGTGTTTGAGGCTTGAGAGGTAAAGGATTGGAAGTGGAAGGCATCGTGGAAGTGGTGGATTAGGCATCACCACCCAAGGGAAGTACTAGTGGTGGGTTTTAGGATCTCCTATCGTCCATGAGTTTGATTTTTGAAAAGGATTTTTTGAAGTAGTCACAAACTCACAATGATATCTAAAATCTCAATCAAATCAAAATCAATCTCACAAACTCAAGACCAATCCATACAATCAAGCAAGATAAATCACGAATTTTTCCTAAATTCTTCTACATAAAATAGATTTGTGCAAATAGATGTTTCAGTACAATTGTATGCATCTTAAGGAAAACCTAGCAGAGTGCAAACCTCTATAATCCACCCAGAATTTGGATAAGATCCCTGTGGGTGCATAGAAACATAAGATAGAAATTCGTGTTTGTACCTTATGTGATCGTGTAGTGTGTACATGATAAGCAATCAACAAAATATCATAAAAGCCACACAAGGTATCAATCAAATTATTAAGTCTCTTTTTGATTAAATCTAAGTTCTTAGGAGTGTATTTCAGGCAGATGGTCTCACTTTTTAGTCTTTTGTAAACAAGTGATGGTCATGATTACTTAGTCAAATTCAAAATATGGTAGGAGCTAAGAAAGGATAGAAACTCGTACCTAGCTCCAGCACTCTATGGTAATGCAATTTTGATAAGAAAAACTAGCAGGAAATGTGCAAACCTAAGATGGAATGCTGAAGGATATACTGTTGGTAGATAAGAGAATGAAGCATTTTTGGTTTTCGTATTTTTCTAATTTTTTTGGATTTTCTAATGCAACAAACAAAATCAAATCAGAAAGATAAGTGAATCAAAAAATTGAATCAGTGAGATAAAAGAGAAAGAAATCACAAGGTCCACATCCAGATTATTACAAAGATGTGCGAAAACAAGCTCTCACAACTTATGCTTAACAACAAATCCTAAGTTTATGTCCTAAACCTAAACCTAATATCCATACTATAGAAAATAATAAACAATAGCTCTAGGTCGAGGCCGACTCCGCCAGAAGGTCGAGTCAAAGCTACAGTGTCTCCTCCAGGAAGCAAAAACTCAACCAGGAAGGTGACACTCCTCCTCCTACTTCTACTCCTTAAGTGTTGCAAAAACAACAAATGATTAGTAAGAAAATTATATACAAAACAAATCAAAGAATATAATGAATCAAAGAATGTACATACAATAAAGAATTAGAATAAAAGAATCAATATATACAAAGAAATCAAAAATATATGCAATGAAAGAATAAAAGGCAAATTTTGCCGTATAGAGAGTTGCTTCCCTAGCAACGGTGCCAAAAAAAGATGATGTCCATCTGACACATCATAAAATCGTACCATTATCAAGTTTAAATCCCCAACAATGGAGCTAAAAAATGATGTACCTTCGGATTGCTAGTTAATTAGGGTTAATTAATCTTGTCGTAGTATAGTGTTGTAATCCAGATTGATGTCATTTACTTATATATAATTTTTACTAATTTATTCTAAGTTGTTTATTAGAAGGTAGTTATTGATATACGTCACTCTCCATTATCCAAAAATCATCTTTTATTCCAAAAATGTTAAGTTTATTTATAAATGAATGATTAATGAATGAAAGAATCAATGAATGAACTAATATAAGTTAATTATGTACAATAATGAATGAGCTAATGTTAATGACAATGCCTCAAAGATATATACAAGTAAAAAAAATGGATAAAAAATTAATCTAAACTAACCTAAGTTAATCATGTACAACACTAGGTAATGCCTCAATATAGGCACAAAAAGAATATATATACAACTATATTACATACTATACTAACATATATAAACTAGATACACTGACACATATCAGCGTCACTAAAGAGCCTTTAAAATATTTATATACAAAAAGGCAAAAAGAATGTATTTAGTATATAATACGTATACTCTATGAACATATATATGCTAACACTTATACTAAATAACACACACAAGTGCACTTAACACTCACAAAACACTCACACGCACGCTAATGATCGGGAGTTTTTCGTATTTGCAGATAATATCAAGAAAATATGTAGTCGTAGTATAAATTATTGTGGAAAAATTTCAAACAAAAAAGAAGAATAAGTCAAATACTCTGATAAGCACGCATCAAGGATGTAATCAAACACAAACATGAGCCTCATCTATCCATATAAAAATCAAATAAACAATGAACCACATAAAATAATGTCATCTCCACAAGGAGGGAAGTATGCACAAATAGATTATATATATGAGAATAAAAATGATAAGCAGTGATTTCCAATTAATGAAAGAAAATAATTGAACTAAAGAAAATAAAAGCAAATGTGGTAAATCACAATGAGAATATGCAGTTACGGACGCATTACGGTGATGTTGAGGGCCAACACAGTCGATGGTGCATGATCGAAGTCATGCAGTAATTGTCGTAGTTGTGGAGTCGGTGCTGTCACCACCGACTGCAATGATGGACAATTGCGGAGAATGCTCGTGGTCGAGGTGGAGGACGAGATGCAGTGGAGGTGCTCATGTCAGGCAAGGTGACTGTCGAGTAGAAGAGGTGCAGCTGTGCAGTGGTTGCTCGATGGAGGAGGATGTTGTCATGGAGAGGAAGCTCATGGTTGAGAGCGGATGAGACATGGTGGTGAGGAAGCTTCATGTGGTGCAGTTCCAGAAGAGGTGTGTGCCGTCGTGGAGGGTGAGCACGATGGTTGTAGTTGCTGGAGAAGGAGGGGTGTGGTCATGGGCCTCCCCCATTACGAGGAAGGTAGTCGAGGCTGCACGCAATTGCGAGGGTGAGGGCAGACTTGCACTATCACTAGAGAGGGAGTCAAGGGCGTCGACACGTGGTGATGGTGGCTACCTTTTGTCGTGCGTGATTGTGGTGGCTCACCATCTCTGTGATCAGGATAAAGAGGGCGAGGTGAACAAGATAAGGAGGAAAGCTTAGCGTGGTGGTGGCAGTCTTGGTCTCTCTATGCACATAGAAGGGATGTCGGGGTTGTGCATTCAAGGACGTTGCTTTGATGAGAGGGCGATGAGCACTCGAGAGAGAGAGAAACAAAGGGGGTGGCGGTTCACGTAAGTGGCATTTGTGTAGTGTGGGTAAATGAGAAGATAATGTATGTTGGGGGGTTACATGTAGAGAGAGATTGAGACGATGTCGTACGCATGCAGATTGGGAGAGATGGACGGAGATGTGGACAGGCGGAGGTGCATCTGTCGTGGGTGCTTCGTGTGCATGAGGGGAAGAGGAGAGGATCGAAGGGGTCATGGGGAGCAGGGGGGTTGGCTGTTTGTGTTAGCGAGTGGGAGAGGGAGATTACGTCGGGGGTCTAGCATGTGCATGTAGAGATCGAGAGTAGGGGGAAGGTGAACATGGCGATGGTGGGTTTTCCTGTGGGCCTTTAGTCATCCACATGCATTGGGCCTTTTCTTATTGTGAGAGGGGGAGCAAAATTTGGGAGAGGGCCAAAATTTATGGTGGAATAATAAGAAAGAGTGGAATTGGGGAGAGAGATTGGACCGACGAAATCAGAGATGGTGGCCATGGGTCTTCGATGATTTTTTTCTTTTCTTGTTAGTCACCATTTTGTTTCCCTTTCCATGGAGTTTGCAAAATTAAGAGCCAAAGAAGGCAAGCCTAATGTTGATTGCTTTTGC
Source organism: Thalassia testudinum (assembly GCA_037157565.1). Classification (NCBI taxonomy): domain Eukaryota; kingdom Viridiplantae; phylum Streptophyta; class Magnoliopsida; order Alismatales; family Hydrocharitaceae; genus Thalassia; species Thalassia testudinum. The sequence continues at coordinate 150,122,580 of JAZHRO010000014.1, read as the reverse complement.
TAAAAAATCAAGTGCGAAGATGGCATTCCAAATCTTCATCCACAATTAATTCCTACAAGAAAGCAAACAAACATAAGTAATAAATCAACATATGAATGTGTATTAAGCAAATAACATATGTAAATGAAGCACATAAATTAGAAAATGCAGGAATGGTAATTTTCAAGCTTAACTAATATTCCTATGTAAAGCATGCTCGAAATCTATTTCCATCTCCAAATTAAATGCTATCACGCATAATTAATGTCCATTAAAGTGAACCCATCAATACCCTCATGCCTAAGTTTTGCTAGTCACGAGCAAAATCATATGGAAAAGAACTAGGTCTCTAGACTAGAAATTCCAGTCAGAATTCCTTATCGTGCTTCACCTCTAGAGATCAGTTTGAAATACCATCCTTAGACCTTAACGTACTGAAGTAGTAGCCAAGATACAAACCTGATCGGTTTTAGCCTTGGGTCTTCGACATAGGTTTTTGAGGCCCCAAAGCCAGCCTAAGGGTTTGTTGACCCCAGAGGTTAAAGCACCTGTGAGTTCGTGCAAAAGGTCTAGGTTCAACTTGCCAGCGCATTTTTCAAAATAAAGATGGATATATTTTTGAGATTTTTCTCTGTTTTCAATTTTGTGAATCCTCTAAATCTAACCTCGGATTAGCTCTTAACATGGTCTGCATGGGATTCCTTGTTTCCATCATCGATCCTCGAAGGGTTCCTGGCATTCAATGCTTCAGGATAGCACCACCCATGGCAACCCCCAAAACCCTAGCAATGAACATTTCGTGAAAGTACTACCCATGGCCTTCTTTAGATAATCTAGGCCCTGGCAATATAAATTTCAGGATAATGCCACCCATGGCACCTGAACAGTACAATGTGCTAACATGCCCCCGGTAGGATATTTAAATATCCTAAGAGACAAGTGTCAAGGAGATGACATATTATAATGCATCCTAAAGTGGAGTATTTACTCCTCTCATGCGATGGGAACTCTTCTAATCAACTTGTGTTTTTGAACCTTTCCTAAGTCAGATTTTTGAGAAACCATGTTTTTAGACAAAGGAATTTTTGACGTTCTTCATTAAGCTCACTGAACCTGACCAGTTTGTGAGATGTGGAAGCTTAAGTTACCAAGACCTGTAAACCAAAGGGCAGACAAAGAGGCTAGATACTCCATAAGCCGTAGACTTAATATATCAGCTTCTCAACTTCCTCAACCACTTGAAGAATAATTCTTATCTCAGCAAATAGTTGACTTTTTTGCCAAACAAGCCTTAGAGCCGTAAATTCAGTATATCGCATTTAGCTCCTAAGGTTTAGCACTTCTAGTCTTAATTCATCACTTGTTCCAGCCTATAACTTGGGTAAACTCTTCCACAACCAAATGTTGAGACTAACATAAATTTGCTTTTTTTCCTCTATGTTTCTCTCTTCTCTTTTTTTTTATGGGTGCAATATATATAACTACTAATTGTTCGTTGGGAATTGTGGAAAAAGATTTTTATATAGGCGTAGTTGCGAATCACGTAGAACAAAATAAATTTTTAAATCTTTTGGTTTGTTTACAGGGAGGCAAAACATGATTTTTTAGCGAAAGCTTTTTGGAAAGATGTTCTAAGAAAATATTTATATATGGATATTTGTATATATAGACATGCATTCATGGGACCAAATAATTATTTTATTGATAAAGAGAATGTCTCACAACTCTAATGTAATTGAATGCTTGAAAATAATATGAAACATAAGAATAAACTATGGATGAGGAAATAGAAGAAGAAAATGTGATGGAGATGACGGAGCCACTTGAGAGATGCTTGTGCAAAGTGTGGTAGCACTTCAGATCTAGGGCACTGGGAAGAAGACAGGAGATAGATGTTGTAGAGAGAGGGGTTATGCACTTTGGTGGACTAAAACTGTATTGAGACTAATTAACTCTCTAAGGGTTGGAGGTTAGGTCTATTTATAAGAATCTAGGTGGCTTCTTATTGTCAATCTAAGGTGGCTAGGATCACTAAGTTGGATGGCTTAAATTTAATCAAGAGTGAAGCCTAGGATTGGTTAACTAAGAACTTCAGGATCTAGGTTGTAAGCTAGGATAGGTTGGTGGTTTTTTTAAAATAGGCAACCCTAATTAGGTGAAAGGATAGAATAGGAATTAAGGCTTAAAAAAATATATGTTCAGGTGGTTTTCGGGTTGTTACAAGGGGATAAGGCCATGTTCGGAGGTTTTTGTACGTAGGAGGAGGGTTCTGGACGTCCAAACACCTTCTTGGACATCTTATAGTGCAAAATTAGAAGTTCAAAGGGTGTCTTGGATGCCCAAGCAAAGATAAGGGTCATGGGTGAGCCTAGGAAGGATTTTGGCATTGGGTTTGTTAAATTGGATGTCCAAATAGGTGTTTGGACATCCAGACTGGGTGTTGGTCCTAGTTTGAAGGAGTTTGCATGTGTAATTGGGTTGGGGAAGCTTCTAAATAGGTTTGGGTGATCTTAATTAGGTTCCTAGGCTAGGGATAGGGTATAGGATAGGTGGACTAGGGTATGGATAAGGGTATCCTAAGATTCTAAGGGTAGGGCAAGGTTATCCTAGTCCCTCTATCTCTTCTTCTTTAATTAGATCTTCATTTCTTCCTTAATCAAATCTTGGTCTTCAACCAGCTCCTAACTCTGATGCAGCTTCTTTTTCATATCCAGCTTTTATTCCTCAACACTCCAACTTATACTAAGATGACCCACATTATTGACAAAAGGCTAGAATTGAATAAATAGGCCTAAAATAAACATAATGCATAGAATGTGCATGCATGATCTAAATGCAACATATATATTCTAAAAGCAAGATTTTATAAAGAGCTAACCTTAGATTAAGCCAATTAGGATAATAAATTAAGCTGTTATCACACCCCCATGCCTATCTTTTGCTTGTCCCTTAGCAAATGCAAGAATGAAAAATGAGTGCAAAATTTATGATCCATGCTAATTACAACTCGGCTCCCAAAGGACTGCTTATTCCTTTTTATCAAGGGTTTAACAAACGATTTCTTCTTGTCTTCTTCCAAAAATTTAGAAATCTAGACAAATGCGAAAATGATGTGATAGTAGCCTAAGTAACTGATCAAAGTGAAAGCCAACACACACTTAAAGTTCGTACTTGGCCCTCGGTAAAAATTTTATGAAGATAGGCAAACTTTTTCCCTCAGGGATACAAATAATATGAAATTTCTACCCTAAGTTTCTAGCTTAGGTAGATATTTGAGTCAAATGATTTTATATTTGGTGGCTCACACTCATTTTGTGCTACATGTAGCCTATTACTACAGACTCTAGATCTCTAGACTATCAAACAAATCAACCTAGAGAGAGGCTCAAAGCTGTGTTCTCTTTTAGTTCCTTTGCACTCTCTTTTTTTTTCTTTTTCTTTTTCGAGCTCACAATCTCACCAGATTTTGTAAATACACTCAATATTTGGTGGCCTCAAATGGAATTAACACTTCAATTAAAGTTCTGATAACCCTATAGCTAATTCAGAATTCCTCAGCCCGTATTCAGGTGATTAGAAATACATAAAAAGCAGGTTGGGGTCATATTTTGCAAATCACAAAGGGAGTGGGTGTTGTTGCCTCAATGTAATGAAATAAACACAACCACAAACTCAACACTTTTTTTTTCAGACTTTTTCTAATTTCCCCTTTTTCTTCTTTCTTTTCTTTTCATATATATATATATTTAAATCTATCAATACAACTTGACACAACACATGCAAATTTTTATTCATGAGGCATTAATGGGGATTGGTGATGTTCAAGAGGATATCAAGTGGCTTATTTGGTGGAAGTGACTACTCTCAGCACTGGGAAAGGAATTGATAGGATGGCATTTTTTTTACCTTGAAATTGATATCCTCCTTCAGCTGAGGATTCCGTAAATTATGGTCGTAGCTATCCACATAAGTCTTAGTTTTATTACAACTCGATCTCTATGTATTTACTATATTTGGTGGCTCTCAAGAATTCTCATAGAAAATTTGCATGTAGGAACCAAGAGAGACAAATTATACCTAGCTTTGAATGTCATTATCCAATTATCTAGAAACTAAGAATCCTTACACTAGACTTAGAATACCAGTAGATACTCTACTCTCACCTTACAATTGTTTACTGGATCTACTAAAAGATAGCTTGCTTGACTCCCTAACCACTGTCCAAGGGTTCAGGAAAATTAGCAATGCCTCTCCTCGATAAATTGAAAATGTCTATTGGTTTTCACAAAGGATCCATTACAAAGTCTACGTGCAAGTGAAATAGTTGTACTGGATTCTAAATTAAGAAATAATTCCAGAAGAAAATCCTCAATAAAACCTTCTTGATAAAAATACTTTACACATGAATCCAATATGTATAAATGATTTTTGTTTAAATGCTATTTATAAGTTCTGTCATAAAAATAAGGCATGTAATGTCCACCCTCATGCCTATTCATTACAATGTCCTCATTGAAATGTATGTTGGAAAATCAAAATGTAATAAGCAAGAGGAGGGGATATAACCTGACTGAGCTTGTTAATCCAGGTTAGCTTGGACAGACAAAAATGAAAAATTCCTATATAGGATACTGGGTTGCCTCCTAGTCAGTGCTAAGTTTAACGTCATTTGCTGGACTTAGTTTAGCTCTAAGATAATTCCAGGAGGTTAATGTCATTATCAGGAATATGATCAAGATACTGAGTAATATAAGTCTTCAGCCTCTGACTGTTGTCCTTAGTTTCCTGGCCAGTCTTGGGATCTAGAATTAGAACAACTCCACGAGGAAAAATTTTTCTTACAATAAAAGGATCTATCCATTTTGATGTTAATTTTCCCGGAAAGAGCTTCAAGCATGCATCAAATAACCAAACTTTTTGATTACAGGCAATGCCTTTTCGAGATATATACTTATCATGTAAAGATTTTATCCTATTCTTATAAATTGTTGCACTACCATAAGCGTCATTTCGGATTTCCTCCAATTCTGTCAATTGGAGTTTCATTTGTCATCCAGATTGATCAAGATTTAGATTAAAAGTCCTAATTGCCCAATAAGCTTTATGTTCAAAATCAACTGGTAAATGGTAAGATTTTCTATAGACCAAACAGAATGGAGACATTGCAATCAAGGTCTTATGCACAGTCCTGTAGGCCCAGAGAGTGTCATCCAATTTTGTAGACCAATCATTCTGATCTGGGCTGACAGTCTGTTGTAGGATTTTCTTAATTTCCCAATTGGAAATTTCAACATGTCTGTTGGTTTGCGGATGGTATAGAGTAGAGATTTTATGAGTGACTCCATACTTAGTCAGTAAGGTCCTGAATTGATTGTGAGTGAAATGGGACTCGCCATCACTAATCAGAGCCTTTGGTAAATTGAATCGGCTAAAGATGTTTTTCTTTACAAAGTCCATGACCACCATATGGTCATTGGTTTGGGATGGGATGGCCTCAATCCATTTGGAAATGTAGTTGACTGCAACTAGTATATACAGATACCTAAAGGAATTGGTAAAAGGTTCCATAAAATCAATGCCCTGAACATTAAAGATCTTGACTTCAAGAATTGGATTTAGGGTATCATATCTTTCCTGGTAATGTTGCCTAAAGTTTAGCAATTAATACATGACCTACAGAAATTACAAGAATTGCGGAATAAAGACAACCAATATAATCCACTTTGCAGCACTTTGGCTGCCATCTTTTCTCCTAAGAAGTGACCTCCACAAGCAAAAGTACGACAAAATTCTAGCACACTTATGATCTCCTCATCTGGAATACAACAACGGATAACCTGATCTGCACATATTCTAAATAGTTCTGGGTCTTTCCAAAAGAAGTATTTGGCATCATAAATTATCTTATCATGACTATGCTTAGGCCAATCCATGGGTAATTTTTCAATTGCCAAATTGTTAACATTGTCTGCAAACAAAGCTAGTTTACAAATAGACAAAAGAGTCACATCAGGGAATGGATCAGAAAGTGAGGAGTTGCAGATTCTACAAAGATTCTTGAAAGATGATTTGCTACTACATTTTGGGCATTAGATTTATCTCTGATTTCTAAATCAAATTCTTGGAGTAGAAGGATCCATCTAATTAATTCGGGTTTTACATCCCTCATAGACTTCAAGTGCCTTAATGTAGTATGATTTGTGAAATGTGTGACATGAGATCCAAGTAGATAGGGTCTAAACTTCTTTAGAGCAAACACAACTACTAGCAACTCTTTTTTTGTAGTGGTATAATTCTCTTGATCCTCATCAAGAGTTTTACTAGAATACTAAATCACGGAGGGTTTCTTATCAATCTTTTGTCCCAAGATCGCGCCAATAGCAAAATCAAAGGTGTCGATCATGGTTTCAAATGGGTGATCCCAATTAAGAGGTTGAAGGATAGGTGATTGCATAATGGCCTCCTTCAATACATTAAAAGTCCTTAAGAAGCTTGAATCAAAATCAAAGTTTCGTTCTTTCACCAGTAGATTACTTAAGGGCCTAGCCAACTTAGAAAAATCCTTAATGAATCGACGGTAAATTTCCACATGTCCAAGCAATGACCTGACTTGTTTAAGCGTCAATGGTGACGAGAGTTTTATGATAGCATCCACCTTGGCTCTATCCATTTCAATTCCTCTTTCAGATATGACATGGCCAAGGATAATACCTTCGCTAACCATGAAGCAGCTCTTTTCCCAAGATAGGACAAGATTTACCTCTATGCACTTTTGAAAAGTTTTCTCCAGATTGATCAGACAAGATTCAAAGGAGTCCTCGAACATAGAAAAATCATTCGTAAAGATTTCCATAAAATCACCCACCATGTCAAAAATGATTGCAAGTATGCACCTTTGAAGAGTCGCTGGTGCATTGCATAATCCAAATGGCATCCTACAAAATGCGAAGGTTCCATAGGGACATGAGAAGGTGGTTTTCTCTTGATCATCGAGGTGGATAGGTACTTGATTGTAGCCAGAGTAGCCATCAAAGAAATAGAAAAACTTTTGGCCGGCTAGTCTTTCAAGAATCTTATCAACGAAGGGAAGTGGAAAGTGGTCTTTCTTAGTTGTATTGTTCAGCTTCCTGTAATCGATATAGACTCTCCAAGGGGAAGCTGTGCGGGTTGGAATTAAGTCCCCATTATCATTATTAATCACAATCAGCCCAGCTTTCTTAGGAACCACTTGTATAGGACTGATCCATGGGCTGTGAGAGATTGGGTAGTTTATTCCTCTATCTAACCATTTAATCATCTCCTTTTTCACAACCTCTAATTTATTAGGATTTAATCATCTTTGCATTTCCCAGGAGGGTTTAGATACATCCTCAACATATATTCTATGGGTGTAGTAAGTAGGCCTGATTCCCTTCAGATCATCCAATGTCCAACCACTTGCCTTACTATTTCTTCCCAAGACTTGAATTAATTGACGTTCCTAAGTTTGGGTTAGGTAAGAGCTGATGATCACTGGATAAGTGTAATCAGATCCTAGGGAAAGACACTTTAGATAATCAGGAAGAGGTTTTAGTTCAGGTTTGGGTCCTTGGGATGAAGGGTCCAAAGGCAGATCACAATTATCCTCAAGAGGTCTTGGAATCAAGTCAGTGATTGGGTGACTGACCGCTTGATTGGTTTAGGGATCATGGCCTATAGGGTTGGATTGGGAAACTCCTAAGTTCATACAGTATTCAACATTATGGTCCACATCCTCAAAATTTTCTATCATTCCATAATCATCAAATTTACGATGGCCTTAAAAATATTAATCCCTATCTTCTTGTCCCCAAATTTGATTTCCATACCACCAAATTCACAATCAAGATTAGCTTTGGCAATAGCTAAGAATGATCTTCCCAAAATTATTGTAGTATTCTTCAAATTTTCTGGCACTTCCATGTCAAGGACCAAGAAATCCACAAGAAAATAAAAATTGCAAACCTTAACAATTATATCCTCAATAATTCCCCGTGGTGTGGTCACAGCTTGATCAGCTAGCTGTAGTGTGACCTTAGTAGATTTTAACTCTACAAAGTTGAATTAATATAACATCGTGGGGATCAAATTGAAGGACTCACCTAAATCTAAAAGAGCCCTATCAAAGACAGTATCTCCAATAACAAAAGAAATTAGAGGAGCTCCAGTAGCTTTTTGCTTTTGGGGTAGAGTTTTAAGGATAATTGTATTAGCTTGTTCAAATAACACTACCCTTTTAGATGATTTGGCCTGGCATTTAGGTGTGCACATTTCCCTTAAAAAATTCACACAGGCTGGGATATTTTCAATTGCTTTTAGAAGTGGTATATTCACCTGGACTTGTTTAAAAATATCAAGCCACTCCTCAGATGGATTGGTTTTCTTTTTTCTGGGTTTATTCAAGGCATCAGGAAAGGATGCTTGATAGAAATCATGACTGCTCGGGTCCTAATCCTTGTCTTCTAGACTAGCTCGGTCTCCTAGCTTAGATTCAGGCTCCCTAAGATCTTGATTAAATTTAGATTTGGGGGAGTAAGGATCTTAGATTTGTTTTCCACTTCTCAAAGTTACAACACTAGCAAAGGCATTATAGTTAGAAGGTTGAGGTGGGTTTTTCAAGATAGGTTGAGCCTGGTTAGGATTAGGGTTAACAAAGTCATGTGGGTGCTGGGGAGTAGGTTGAACTATATGTGCCTATTGAGCCTATGTGTTATTTTGGTTAACCCAATTAAAGTTTATAGGGTTGGGGACGGGTTAGGATGGCAGCATCCTGTGTTGCCTAGCATCAGCTAATTGGTCCAATCATCTTGTCAATTATGTTCTCAATTGATTCATTTCTTCTTTATGTCTCAAATTCATTTCCCACATTTCCTTGAGGACTAAACTCATATTTGATTGGTGGGCTTCTTTGGTAGGCTGAGGTTGGTAAGTTTGTGGTTGTTTGTACCTACTAGGTTGCCCACAATTATTCTGCCTAGTCAAGTTAGGACCCTAGGTAGGTTTCTATCTTGACCAGGCAACATTAGGATGGTTACACCATCCAGGGTTGTAAGTGTTCGAATATGGATCATTTCTAGTGAGTCCCTGGAGTGCATTAACATCCTCATGTTAATTAGGCATTGGGATGCCTAATTTAGAATTTGAGGGAATCAAGGTTGATGATAATGTCATCATCAGCCATATTTAGCTTTATTTAGTCATATTCCATCATTAAATGCTCCTACATAACAACTAGAGCACCCTAATTCATTGCACAATCATTCTGAGTGAAAGATAGTAAAACAGGGGTAAAATTATAATTTTAACATATCTCAATTGCAAAATAATCATGGGATTTCTCAAGGGTTAATTAAAGGTCAAATGGTCTTAATGGTCTAACAAATAGGTCCGTGCAGACAGAAATGAGTTTTCACGTGTTTCAAGAAATAAATGACATCTGAAATCCAAAAAACAAACCCACTTAATTAACTAAGGTTTTGGTCAGGATAAAATTCACCAAAGCCCTTTAAAATTCATAGAAAACTATTCTCTAGGGTTTAGTACCTTCAATATGACCATCAGAACCCGTTTTGACCTAAAATAGAGTAATAAATAGACTTATGCCCTAATTTAGGTTTTTGCATAAATTACCCAATCAAAAGAGGTCAAAACCAAAATCAAACTTAGCCATTAAATTCCTTAGGTCCAAATTAGATTTGTATCAAAATTTGGACCCAATCTGAGATTGTTTCGACCTATTTTACACTTTGGTCCAAGTCTGACTTTCTTTATCTCCAATAGCCCTCAGCTTTTGAATTCCTCACAAAATGCCCCCAACTTCTTTGTCTTCTTCACAAACTGGTTCCTACCGCCCTAGAATTCTAATCCTACAACTCTGGCGAGCTTCATTTCGCAAGATCTCTTTGATTTCTTGACTAATCCTTTTTATATTTGAAAGGGGAATTCGTCAAGAAATTAGCTTCCTTTTTAGCCAGATCGGAAGTTTCAAAAATCTCCCAAATCCTCATGCAAATGCTTCAAAGAGTTGGGTTTCCAACTCTAGCAAGCCTTCCAAGCTTGGGAAGCTTGCTTCCCAAGCTCTAATCACCCTCTAGAGGCCTAGATAAGCATGCCCAATGCAAGGTTGTGTTTCTCTAGCTCAATTTCGGCCTGGAACTCCTCTGTTTCATCTCTCCTCTCCAGCCGAGAGGCTCCTCCACATTTGGAGACTCGTCCTGGTCTTCCTCGTCATCAGTCCGCAATACCAACGATAGATTCCTTCCCCTCAACTTCTTCCGCCCTTGGCCATACCAGCAGGAGCCTCCTTCCCATTGTCGTCGCCGCTTCTACCTCACCGGAGCACTTCGTCTTCTCCGTCACCGATGTACTCCTAGCATGGATTCCCCTCCTTTCGTCCACTTAGAATAGTTAGAATTAGATCCTCAGTTCTTTTACGTTAATTCCCTATTCCCAAAAACCCAAAATGACTCTCGACACTATGAACCACCCTCATCTTCTCCGTCTTTGACAGAACCTCTGGCGAGGCATCGCCACTGCTACACACCTCCAACCTCCTCGTCGAAACCCTCATACGCTCCATCGCACCACCCTCTATAAAACCCCTCTCCTATTACACCAATTCCAACTCTCGAACTTCCCGACGAGCAACCCACCTCTAGACCTTCATCTCCACCTTCGCTCCACCTCCACACTTCATGAAACACCATGAAAACACCGTCATTAACTTCCTTGCCACATGGCGATGCTATTGATCCTTTTAACTGGAGCTTTTAGCCCGTACTTCATGTTTCAGGTATAACATCAGAGCTCCACCCCCGTTGCTCATCTCTGATCTTGTTCTTCGAGCTCGAGGCCACTCATGGTCCAGGCGTCCTCTCCAGGTAATGTAGGTTACTCCCAGGAACTGATCTGGAGCATCAGTTGAAAGGCGCATGGCAGTAACCACTTCAATTGAGGAACAACCTTCAGCTAATAGCGATGCGAAGAGAAGTGGCAGTTTAGTCCCGCATCGGTGGGAGAGGAGCGAGTGAAGCCGCATATATTATTTTTGTGATTGGGGCTTACCGCCTCCAACCACGGGGTGAGGTCCCATTACACCCTTACTCAATCGAGCTGCCTTAGCTTCACTCCTCGATCACTACACCATGCTAGTGACCTTGGACTCGGGTGCATGCATACGCAATAGCCGACTACCTGGTTACCCTTGAGAGAGGAAGAGAAGGAAGAAAGAGAGAGCATGGGGTTACAGAGGGTTTTGCTCTATTGTGTATTGGCTAACACTTAGCCAAAAATTGAAGCCTTCTTCCCTTTGCATAATGGAAAAGAGAAGAAGAGGAAGGAGAGCTGAAGGGAAGAGAAGAGACAGAAGCCAAAGAAGAAGGGCCTGTGCACGCAGAGAAAGAAGAATAAGAAAGAAGAGGACAATAGAAAGAAAGAAGAAGAAGAAGAGAAAGGCCACAGCAAAAGAAAAAGAAAAGAGGAATCACTATAGCAGCACATTTTAAGACATCTGATTTCCCGATTATATGCTCTTTCATATTGGTTATATTTGAGTAATTGCTATTTGTGTTTGACTAATAATTGGTGATCTAAATCACCATTATTTTGTCTAGAATTCTTTTTGACTCATCATATACTCATGTTTTACATTGCATATTAGTTTTTGAGTAATTAATCGTGCTAATTTACATTATTTGTTGGGATTAGTACGTGAATTCCATATTTGCTCCTAGCGAATGACCTCGGACTTCATTCGAGTTATAAAATTTATTTGTTGTTCGAGCTATTTTTGAGGAATTATTACTACAATGAATGCATCTTTTAAATCCCCTCGATCTAGCCCATATAACATTTTGGCACCATTGCTGGGGAGTAATGTGCAATTCACCGCTATTCTCTTGCCATAATTTTATATTTGAGAACTAACATGCCCTATTTACTTTATTGTGATTTTGTGAGGTACTTTACGAGGAGATCATCCATGCAAATCAACCACTCTAGGGCAGGTAACTTCTCTATTCTTCCCTAACCAACCTCCTAATCTTGGGAAGACAAAAAGGAAACACTCAATTAGGAATCACCTACCTTATTTTTCATAGTAATTATCATTTAAAAGGCAAGTTTCCTGATTTGCAAAAACTTTTTCAAATCTATTTGAAGATTGAGACGATTTTGTTTAGAATTCCCTACCCCAAATTTCCTGTACCTATTAGGAATCATGCTTAATTTCTGATCATCTTGGACTACTCACCTTCTTGTTTGAGTCCAAGGTGTACATGTTGACATCAAATTGGATGTAGAATAGAGTGCTAGTACACATTTTTGCTTGAATTAAAGGAAAGTTACCCTCTCGCATTTATGTGCTACCCAAGCCATTGATTGAAAATATCTAATCAGAAAAACTCTAAAATCCGGCTCTAATTTTACTTGAATCTTAAAATCTTGGACCTAATAACTTGGGAGTAAAATCAGGGTTATTTCTAGGTCTTGACCTAGATCTCATTCCGCCATCTTCAAGGCAAGTTAGGTGGAGTTGGTCTACATTGTAGGCCAACCAACCTCCAAATTCGATCACAAGTTGAATTAACTTCTAATCAAGTGAAATCAAAGGCACAAATTAGGACATAAAACTGGTAGACTTAAGGTCTTAAGTTCGTACATTCCGGTCTACCTAGACCCTCAGTGACAAGGAAGGTCGAGTGGGGGTAACCCTGTGACCCACGGGGATGCTTAATCGTGTAGGGGTCTTTCTGGGTGATGCAGACACAATTATTGAGGGTAAAATGCTTATTCATGCATGTTCCTAGGCTTAGATTTACATTTCATGTTATAAATATTGCATAGCATGCATTATTCTGCATTTAGAGTAGTTGTATATAATTTAGGTTAATTGCATCCTTTTTATGGACAGGAGAGAAGGATATTTGTTTCGGAGCCTCAGATTAATGTTTCGACCATACGGATCTGATCAAGACGACGATCGGAGTCCAACGCCTTTGAAATCGGCTTGATCGGTGTCCCATAGCACTATATCCAATCCAAGGAAAATCAACAGCTGAGGGACTATGTGACGTAATCTAGAATGTCAAATGAAAAATCCGATCACAAGGATGGATTCGAGTCGACGATCACAGCCCAATGGCATGAAAATATTCTCAATCTGACCTCTGTAGCATCCCCTACAAAGAAACGAAGATGGACAACCTAGATTTTGCATTTCATGTTATAAATATTGCATAGGATGCATCATTTTGCATTTAGAGTAGTTGTATATAATTTAGGTTAATTACATCCTTTTCATGGTCAAGAGAGAAGGATATTTATTTTGGAGCCTCGGATTCATGATCCAACCGTACGGATTTGATCAAGATGACGATTGGAGTCCAACGCCTCCAAAATCGCCTCGATCAGAGTCTCGTAGCACCATATGCAACCAAGGAAGATCAATGGCTGAGGGATAGGTGATGCAATCCGGAGTGTTAAATGACAAATCCAATTGCACAGATGGAATCGGATCGACGATCGCAACCCAACGATGCGAAAATCGACTCAATCCATCCTCTGTAACATCTCTTATAAAGGAAAGAAGATGGGCAGCCCAGATTGTGCCATGTGGTGCAACCCAGGCTGCCTACACCCACGCACGCGCATAGTAGCGTGGGCACGTAGTGGTACGCACACGCAGGTGCAGCGGCACACGAAGCAGTGCAGGGCGTGTTTAGAGGCAGCGATAGCAGTGACGCATATTGCGTGTGCATGCGCGACAACGGCGCGTATGGCGCACGCCAGTGATGTAGCAGCAGGGGCGTGTGAGCGAGATCTTAAGTAATGTTTGCGGCGGATCTTCAGTGACATTTATGACTATCACTAAATGTCCTGTATACGAATTTGATTCTTTTCTCCACTATAAAAGGACCCCTACGCCTCCCATTTTTCTTCATCTCTTCCTTTCTTCCTTTCACCACCTCCAAGGCTTTAGAGAGAGCTTGTCCCAAGCCTGGGATGCTCTCTAGAGTAGAAAACCAAATAGGTTTCCCTCCCCTCATCCCCATTCCTGGAGCATCTCGTGGCTGTCCACTCATTGCCCTTCAGGAAGAAGATCCTTGCCGCGTCGTTGTCCTGCCCATCCTCCATCCTCTGGCTACATCCTCCTTCATCCTGCTCCTCACCACCTTCCTCCAGGTGACGTTAGAGCAAGTCATCCTTCGAGCAATCGTCAAGGAGGATTCTCTCACCTCTTTCTATCTTTTTCACTTTCGTAGTGTAGTTTTTTCACTTTCGTAGTTGTAACAAACATTTATTCATAAATAAATGATTGTTCTTCTCTCTCTCTGTCTCTCTCTTTTTATTTTGCAAGAGAATAGCTAGATTTCATTGACCTGATCTCTTGCCCTATTAAAAATACTAGAAAAATTAGAAAAAATAAAAATAACAAAAATAAATATTGCAAAACGCGGATATTTTAAAACCAAACGTTCGCCTCCCCGTGTTCGACTCGAGACTCACATTTCGAGTTTCGGTTATAAATTTTATCTAATAGACGTGTTTTATGAGCTATGATGACGGGTCCTTTGAACCCTAATTTTAATTCGCGAAACACGCCTCGATCATTTTGACACCGTTGCTGGGGACGCAACTCTCTCTGGTTTCTTTTTTCTGTGTTTTTCCGCCTTACCTAACTTTTATCTCACTTTCTCTTTGATCTTACTGTGATTGCAGGTACTCATCCGAGGCGGGCTAGAGCGATTAGATTGGAGAAAAGTGCGGATGAAGGTTTTGTAAGTGTACCCCACTTCCCCCACCCTAGTTTTCATTCCATAACCTAATAACTCAAACCTAAATCAACTTAGGTGCTTACATAAACCCTAGGGTAGATTTTGGTTGTTTGATTGTCACTCCACTCACCTCACCCACCCTCATGTATAAAAAAATAACTTCTCTTGTGGGATTTAACTGAAAGCTACACACTTAACACCTACAACTTCTTATCCTAAGGTGCACAATCACTTTGATTCTACCACTTAACTGGGATCTGACCTGTGGATCCGATTCACTTCAACTCAATACACATAAGTGACTAGAAATCTAAATAGGATAAACATTCTTGTGTGCCTTAAATAAGTGGTGCAACAGGCCAATTGATTGAGATGTTTGGGCCACAACAGTCATTTTAAAACAGATCTATCAAGTAGCTTTCCTCTTAGGGTTGATTTTTAGGGCTGAACCAGGCACTCCACATTTTTTCTGACTTTTAGAAAAAGGAATATTTCATCATTAGTGTTTTCAAAACTTGGAGTGTTCTACTGAACCTTGATTGAATATACCTAAAGATTAAACCCTAAAGGCTACTAAACAATGTTGAACCCTAAACGACACATCATTAAATAACCTTGTTTGTAAACCCAGGTTGTGCACGCACATACATTTGAATCAATCATTAGGGGCACAACCCATCTAAAGGACCCATCACATTCTAAGAGCGCAATCATCCCAAGCCTAATTAAAACTGAGCAGACGTTGGCCTTAAGGATTGATTCACTCTTTGGGGCTTAGACTTAGACTTTTTTCAATTAATCTGCTTTTGCCAGTCCATCTGATGTCTAGCTAGGGGAGTAGAGTCAAACGACTGCAGTTGTGGGGTACACTAGGAACCAGAGGCATAAGCCAAAGGAAGAACCTTCTCCCCATCCCTCCTTCAAACTGGTTGGATTGGCCTGATAAAAGTAAACCAAATTGTTTATAATCTCAAGATGGGTCTTGGGAGTCTGTAGGTCTTTAGGCTAACCCACCTAAGGATAGGGTTGATTGCTTGTATTGTAGGGCTCCTTTCTTTCTTCTGATTTCCCCTCATTTTCTTCCATGCATCCTTCCACATCATACACTCATTTCACATCCTATCCTCCTACCACCACTTATCCTCAAGATGATTACCATCCCGACTTGACTTGTAATTACCCATCCACTAGCCAGGATAACTTTGATTGGGGGTATGAATCCTGACCTCAGTGTCCAGGGTCTAACCCTGGACAACAAGACTATGATTACTATCCTTTCCAGGGCTACAATGATTATAGATCTTCGTCCTTTGATCACCAAACCAACCTGATCTACAATCAGGAAGGATATGATGATTATAACACCTACCCTCCCATGTATTCAACTGAATATAGGTCACCACCATTCTTTAAACAACATGAAACAACCTACTATCAGGGAGGGACTCGAGAACCTTGATATCTTGACTCCCCTAGATTGAACCCAAACCCACCCAACCCTTAACCGAACTAGTCGATTCAGGTGAACCAGATCCAGGATAGGATGTTGGCTAATTTGAGGAACACTATGCAATCTTTAGAAGCTCAACCAACACCATGCACTGAAGCATTGGAGCTTATGATCAAAATGATTGATGAACTTAATAGTTCTCTATTGGTTTTGCTCCAAAATGTTAGGGATAGGGACCTGGGTGAGTTTCTTCTTGGGAAATTATCAAGGTTGAGGATGAAATTTGTGGTTGCCTTAGTCAAATCTTGGGATGATTCTCAAGAAAAACCCCCTTCAGGAGAGCCAATGTCAGAAGCTGCTCAGGTGCTTATCGGGGGGATACATATTCTGAGATTGGAGATGACCAGGTTGGTCTAGAGCAGCCCATTGAGGATGAACCGAGTTTCTCACCCAAGATCCCAGAGCCAGGGAATGATGAAAAATATGTCTCCATGGACAATGAAATGACATATGATTTTGAGACATATATAAATGAGGATCATGAATTCCTTGATTTTGAGGGTGAGGAATCTCTTAGTAAAGTCTCAATTGAGCTTAAGGAGGATGATTTTAGTGAGACAAATGGGCTTGAGGAATCTGAGGAACCATTTGATAGCCCAATTATTGAAGATTTGGATTCGGTTGGGCCTAACTTGGAGGATTCAAATCCTCATTTACTAGAAGATTCAATCAATAGCCCCATTCCTCAACCACACCCCAAATGGATTGATTTTGATTTTGAAATCATTATACCCAATTCAATTCTTAGTCAGCCATGATTTCTGGACTTGGGTAAATCATATGGGGTGAATGATATGCTAGAGGTCCCAGAGTGCGAACAATTGATGTTGGAGGATGGGAATTTGGAAGTGAGTATCTGGGAAGTTAACTTCAAGGAAAGCAAGAGTTTGGATTTAAGGGTTCCTGTTGACCTAAAATCACCTACTTTTTACTGGGAGCCTTACGATACCGTTGATGTGCGACCCAAGCCTGGAATAATTGATTATTTTTCTAAACTGAACATTAAGTGAACATCTGAACCGAGTGAACCAGATCTACCTATTGTCCACCATTTTAGTCTTGGGTTGCACACCACCAAATCGCAAGCTCAGCCCCGTAAATACAACAATCTTCGATTCTGGGTGACTTTCATCCAGAACCTTAGAACCACTCAACCCTGGGGCATGGGTCTCAACCATAATCTGGTCCACATTTGTGGACACCTACTGATGGGTTTGAGGATCAACATTTTTATTTTGATTCTGACCTATACTTGTGAATTCTCAATTTCTTCCATGTATGTATGTTATGCTTAGATGAAGGCATTAAATTTAGCACGTGTGTATATTCCATGTTCTCTTCAGAGCTGACCGCATTTTCACGAAATTCAGGTGATATTCTATTTACTCTGCCCTTTTTCATGTCTTTATTTTTACAATGAGGACATTGCATCATTTAAGCATGGGGGGTTAGATACTTTATCTTGAAATCATTTTGTTAATTCCGTAGAATTTCTTTTAATTTCTTTAAAAAAAGTTTGAAAATAAAAAAAAAGAATTAACAGAAGATAACTTAGGCATTTGGAGGTTATTAACTTTAGGAAATGATACGATAGGACCTGAATACTTAGACTCTTCAGGTCTTCGGGCTTAATTAGCTTGGATGTCCACTCGAATGTGGACTTAGTCTCGAGTCTTCACCAATTCAAATTCATCTTTAATCTGGTGAATAAATTAGGGTGATAGGTATACAACTTATCAACCCACACTCTGATTTGAGGGGCTTTAAGCCTACGCATCTATACACTTTTTAGCACTGACTGACTTTTTGGTGGTTTCTTCAGAAATTGGGTAGCTAATGAACCGTCTAGGGTGGTATGGCTGGTAAGTTGTCAGTGGTAACAGCTCATCGGGCGATTGTCCAGAGCCCAGAGACAAGACCATTTTCTTCGTACTACCATCAGGTAAATCTTAAATCAGGGAAGCCACCTACTTAAAAAAAAAGAAGGAAAAGGAAAGAAAAAAATAGAAAAAGGAGAAAATAAAAAGTAAATAAATAAAACCACACTACACTACACGAGTATGGCTGGCAAGTTACCGTGGGTAACAGCCCATTGGCTGGTTGTCTGGAGCCCAGCTCACAAAAATGCATAATAAATCCCAAAACACCTAGGGAAGAAGCAGAAAAGTAGAATAAACTAGGGATATATACACTGGGTTCGCCCTTATGCTGACCCCATAAATAAAAAAAGTAAGGAGAAAGCTACCTTTCGAAAAGATAAACATTTAGGAAAGGTCACCTAGGGTCGTAGAAACCCGAAGTCCGTTTTAACGGTCGCCTAGTGAGCCTTTCACTCTTTTAACAAGATGCTTAGCACTTAGAGTCTTTTTCGAGTCTTAGGTGTGTTGGGTAGCTGTAAAAAGTTATCGCAGAACTCTCAAACTCCAAAAGTACAAAAATAATTAGAAAAGAAGAAAAGCAAAAAAAAAAAAGTATCTTCCCTTTTCAAATAAGGCGAAGACTTGCAGGTATTGTTGAGTCTTCATAGTTTAGGACCTAGTTGATAATTTCTATTCTTAATAAACAACATAGGCCTAAGTGATCAAATCCTAATTCTATTTTTATACATAGCATGTAGTTTAATATAGTTTAATATTGCTAGGGACTAGCAAAAGATAGGCATGGGGTATGATGTAGACACAATTATTGAGGGTAAAATGCCTATTCATGCATATTCTTGGGCATATATTTGCATTTCATGTTAAAAATATTGCATAGGATGCATCATTCTGTATTTAGAGTAGTTGTATATAATTTAGGTTATTGCATCCTTTTTGTGGTCAAGAGAGAAGGATATTTATTTTAGAGCCTCAGATGACGATCCGACCGTACGGATCTGATCAAGACGATAATCGAAGTCCAACGCCTCCGAAATCGCCTCGATCGAAGTCTTATAACATCATATGCAATCCAAGGAAGATCAATGATCGAGGGACTAGGTGACGCAATCCAGATCGTCAAATGACAAATCCAATTGCACGGATGGATTTGGGTCGATGATCGCAGCCCAATGATGTGAAAATCGACTCAATCTGACCTTTGTAGCATCCCTTACAATGGAAAGAAGATGGATAGCTCAGATTGCACCACATGGTGCAACCCAGGCCACCCATGCGCATGCATGCGCCATTACATGCGCACAGCAGCACGAGCGTGCGCGTACGTACGGAGGCACGCACGCACAAGCACAGTGGCACACGCAGCAGTGTAGCGCACACGTGGAGGCAACAGCAGCAACGGCGTGTATCGCACGTGCGCTCGTGACAAGGTCTTGTACAGCACCCCAGCGATGTAGCAGCAAGGGTGCGTGAGTGGGATCTTCAGCGATGTTTGCGACGGATCTTCAGCGACATTTATGACTATCACTAAATGTCCTGTATACAAATTTGATTCTTTCTACCACTGCAAAAGGACCCCTACCCCTCCCATTTTTCTTCATCTCTTCCTTTCTTCCTCTCACCACCTCCAAGGCTTTAGAGAGAGCTTGTCCCAAGCTCAGCATGCTCCTCTAGAGTAGAAAATCAAACTGTTTTCCCTCCCCTCATCCCCATTCATGGAGCATCCTGTGGCTGTTTTCTCACCACCCTTCGAGAAGAAGATCCTCGCCGCGATGCCGTCCTGCCCCATCCTCCATCCTCCAGCTACATCCTCGTTCGTCTTGCTCCTCACCACCTTCCTCCAGGCGATGTCAGTGCAAGTCATCCTCCAAGCAACCGTCGAGGGGGATTCTCTCACCTTTTTCTATCTTTCTCGCTTTCGTAGTGTAGTTTTTTCACTTTTGTAGTTGTAATAAACATTTATTCATAAATAGATGATTATTCTTCTTTCTCTCTCTCTATGTCTCTTTTTATTTTGCATGTAGATTAGCTAGATTTCATCGACTTGATCTCTTGCCCTATTAAAAATACCAAAAAAATTAGAAAAGATAAAAACAACAAAAATAAATAAAAGTAAAATGCAGATATTTCAAAACCAAATGTTTGCCTCCCTATGTTCGACTTGGGACTCACATTTCAAGTTTCGATTATAAATTTTATCTGATAGATGCATTTTACAGGCTATGATGACAGACTCTCTGAACCCTAATTTTAATTCGCGAAACGTGCCTCCATCAGTGGGGCTCTCCCTTCCTAGCTACCCAAGTAATTCTCAGGTAGATGACTTTCTGATCTAGGGGTATTATCCTCCTCGAACCTCTATAGTCATCCAAAAATCTTTGGGTGCCATGATTGGGTCAAATTTCACATCTAGTCCCTCATCTTTTCTATTAGAGCACATACAAGGTTCTTCTTGGGAATTTCTAATTTGATCTGATCAACTGCAATCTAATCTTGAGTTTGATTCTACATCCTGGTTCCACCACTTGATTCAAAAATGCAGCCTGGCTATATATTGAGACTGTTTAAGAAACCTGAGTCCCAAATGAGCATAAAAGAAAAGATACTTGAGAATGCTTATAGAAATCATGAAGAATATTATAAAAGGGTCATTTAGGAAAAATTTCTGTAAACAACAAACATCATCACAAACCATGCAGGGATAACATGGACACAAATGAACCACGATTCAATTCGGGATAATCTACTAGCAAAACACAGTGAATTGGTGAAATTACACAACAATGAGTGTCTGCAATGTTGGTCAAACCCTTCATTTCCGGAAAAACTCCAGGAATTTTTAGAAGAGCGAGGAAAATTGCTGAATGGGTTATATAGAACCATCGATCAAAAATACCCGTTAGAAGTTAATAAAACATCTTGAAGTAAGTCTAATGATCAACACAATTTCCCAGATCCCGGGTTCAATAATAATAGTTGTTGTGGAACCTCAACCCAAATGAATTCAGATTCAAATTTCATAGCAATTGACATTTGATAGCGAAATACGCATGATTTGTAAAAGCGGGTTTTTAACATTGTTGTAACACGTGAATTTGCATACGCTTTTAAATTTATAAACCTAGATAGGGGAGTATCTAGGGTCGTTCAAGGAGGCAAAAATTGCAATTCAATTCTCTTGCTAAAAACACATCCCAACTTTCTTTTTTTATTTTAAATATGTAAATTTTTTTTGTTTTGAAAAGACAAGGGAAAAATGCAAATTGTAACGGAAAGTACTAACACCTACAATTTCTTAACTAAAACTTAAAAGATAGATATATCTTCTTCCTAAGCTCACTCTAGGCAAGTGGAGGCCTAGAGTAATTAGGAAGAAGAGGTGAAACAAGTACTAGAACCAAAAGTAACAATTGTAATAAAAAGCTAAAAGAAGGCAATTTAATTAACGAGAATTAGGGTTCTCTTCAAGGACAAGTAGAGGAATGCTTCTACTAGAACTAAACAAATTTAAAAGAAAATAAAGAAACACTAATCCTTTTGCAAAATTTGGTGAAGAAGGGAGTCTTCTTGCTCCAAGCCTAGCTGCTCCTTGGCTTGAAAAGAGGGCCTCCTTCTTCTCCTTCCTTGAGAGCTCCTCCAAGGTGGAAGCTACCACCTTCAATGCTCTCTCCAAGGGGTGGGCGTGCACCACCCTCAAAAGCTCCTCCAAGGTGGCGTGGACCACCTTCAAGATCTCCTCCAGAGATCTTCCTTGCCTGCCTTCTCCTTTGGCTGGCGAGACTCAAGAGAGAAGGGAAGAGGGGAAGGCACCAAGGGGACAGAATATCCCCTTAATCTTCTTCTTCTTCTTCTCTCTTGGACGTGGGCTTCTAGGTGGAATATGAGAGTGAATTTGGTAGCCAAGGATGCCTTGAATGGTTGTGGGTAGTGGTCTTTTTATAGGGCAGGATGGGGGGTTAAGGTGCCCCTTGAAATGGAGGGCTAGGATGGAAGGATGGAGGTGGTTGGTGATCCTATGGCCAAGGGTATTTGGCACCAACCCAAGGGGTGTTAAAGGGGGTGGTTGTGGTGGTGTTGGTGGCTTTTGGTGGCGGAGAGACACCACCAATTTGACACCAACCTAGGGTCTTCTAGAAGGGGGGTTAGGTGGATGGTGGAGATGGATTTAAGGAGAGGTGTTTGGTGGAGATGAAGGGGGTTTTTGGAGGGAAAAGTGGCACCATCAAGGGGGTGGTTAGGGTGGTTTTGGCACCACTTTTCGGTGTCTTTTGGAGGTGGTGGGTAGGCTAGGTTGGTGCCAAGTAGGTTAGCTTATGTGGAGCTTAGGTGGAGCTAGTTAGGTGGAGTTGTTAGGTGGGTTTTTGGGGTGGTACAAGCCAAGGAAGTTGGAGCTAAGCTAAGCTAAGCTAAGCTAAGCTAGCTTAGCTAGTGGAGGACTAAAGGAGAAGGTGTTGGAGCTAGGGCTTGGAGGGAGGAGCTGAGGAGAAGTCTGGAACTGAAACTGGAGCTGGCTGCTGCTGAAGAGGTTGGCATGGAGCTACTCTAGGTAGCTTAGCTTGCTAGTTCTTTGCTAGCTGCTAAGCCAAGCTAAAGTGAGCTAGATTTTACCATAATGAGCTGAGGTGATCTAGGTCAGATGCTCCCAGGGAGGATCAAGTGGGTTGAGGCAGTTAAGGTAGCTTAGCTCAATTGAGTTGAGCTAAGCTGAATCCCCGAGAGTTGGACTTGAGCTTCCGGAGCTGAGATGAGTTCTTCTTCATCTGGCTGGTGTTGAGTGGAGCTGGATGTAGCTAGGTCTGAGTTGAGGTGAACTCCTGTCAACACACCTGAGCTAGCTAGAGCTCCCTGTGGACTAGTGGGAGCAGAGATGAGCTAGACTCAGCTAAGTTGAGCTAGATCTAAGCTTACTTGAGCTAGGGTGAGCTAAGATGAACTTTCTTGAGCTGCCATTCTGCTGAGATTAGCTGCATGGAGCTGGGATGAGCTAACCCTAGTTCAAGTGAGCTAGGTTCCAACTGTGGTGAGTGATGTAAACACATTTACACTACTTAAAATGTCTATTTATGCATGTTCTTAAGCATAGGATTGCATTTCATGATATAAATATTGCATTACATGCATCATCTTGCATTTAGAGTAGTTTGAATAAAATGGAGGTTAATTGTCTCCTTTTATGTGCTTGGACAGGGCAAATATTTTATCGGGGCCTCGGATCAAAGATCCAACCGTATGGATATGATCAGGGCGACGATTGGAGTTCAACGACTCCAAGATCGCCCTAATCAGGCATCCGTAGCATCAGATAGAGACCGGGGAACCCTAGAAGATCAAGGGCCAGGATGGTGTAAATCCGCACTTCAGATGGAAAATCCGACCACACGGATGAATTCGGATTGACGATCGCAGCCGAACGACACAAAAATCGAGTCAATCCGACATCCATGGCACCATCTACAACTTCCAGAAGATGGACGGCCAAGATGGCGCCACGTGGCGCCATCCTAGCCGCCCAATTGGCCGCAGGAGTCCTGTGAAGACCGCGCACCGTCTCCTCTCCGCCGTTGGATCTCAATCCAACGGCTGCGGTCGCTCGCGTTTAAAAACGCCCGCGCGACCATTTCGCCCGCGTAGCGCAGCGGCGACGCAGCTGCGGGCGAAGCGGAGGTCGCGGGTTCGAGCCGCGGTGAGGGGGATCGAAGGCGCGGGCGAGCAGGCGCGCACGAGCGTCGGATGAAGATCCAACGGCCGCGCGCGCCCGATAGCGCCGACGCGCAATTGGACGCTCTGGTGGACGCTCGATCGCACGCGGGCGGGCGCGCTACGCAGCGGGCGCGGACGCGATCTAAGCCGTCCGATCTCGCGATCGGACGGCTGAGACGACGCGAACGTGCGTATGCGTTACGCGCGCAGGCCAGCCGAGCGGGCGCGCGTGGGCGCGCGTGGGCGCGGCGGCGACGGCGACGGCGGGGCTTTAGCGACGGTTTTATCCGTCACTAAAGACCCCTTATTTATTATTTTGAAGATGTAATGTCCATTTTGCCCCCACTCCTTGCAACTATAAAAGGAGACCCCCTCCATACGAAATTTTCATCCCTTCCTTCTCCTCTCTACCTCTCCAAAGCTCAAGAGAAGCTTGTCCCACACCCGGGATGCTTCTCGCGAGATAAAGTCCAAATTTTCGTCCCCCTTCGGAAGTGGATCCCACGACGACGACGGCGTGCTGCTTCGTTCCTATTCTTCTGCTTCGTCCTCCTTCATCCCGCTTCGTTCTCCTTCGTCCAGGCGTCGTCCCGTCCGGCTCGTCCTCCAAGCGACCGTCGAGGAGGATTTCTCTCTCCCTATTCTTTTTACTGCTTTCTAGTATAGATTTACTGCTTTCTAAGAGTAGTCTATTCGTCCTCCGAGCGATCGTCGAGGAGGACATTTCTCCCTCCATTCTTTTAATGCTTTCTAGAGTAATTGTTTTATGTTTTCTAGTTGTAATGAAAGAACTCTTTTATGATAAATTCCTTGTCTATTCTACATCTCATTTTGATTTCCATGTATAGTATTCCTTCTCTCTCTCTTACTCCCTCTCTCTCTTTTATTTGTTGTAGATACTTAGATAGTTTAAATTTAATTTCTTTGTGACAAAATAAAAAGAAACGCGGAGTTTTTAAATCAAACGTTCGCCTCCCTGTGTTCGACCCGGAATTCTTATTTCGGTATAAATTTTATTTGTTGAACACGAATCCTTCGCTTTCGAACTACAACGACGGGTTTTCCAAAACCAAACATGTTAGCGTAGATTCTCGTTCAACAGTGAGCTGGATCAAGCTGAGTTCCAGCTAGTTTGAGCTTCTCCTTCACCATTTGCCTTCTTGAGTGCTAGGGTTTTAGGGATCTGCATATCTGTTCATCCTTAACACTCACAAAAACATATCAAAAAAAGACAATAAAAAATGCAATGCATACCTAACCTAATTTATGCCTAAATGCAACCCAAAAACCCATTTGCAAAGTAAAATCCTAAGAGCTAGGTTTGTTTTAATTCATAAGAATGATGATAAATTGACGTTTATCACACCCCCGTGCTTATCTTTTGCTAGTCTCATAGTAAAACTTCAATTTTTTGGGAAATGGAATTTTTGGGAAATCTAATTTTTTTGACTTTTGCGAAGAAAAGAGATTAAGGGACCTTGGTAGATTAAAACACAGGAGGTATGAGATTTATTAAAGATAAATATCGGGATTTATTTTTTGATCCAACCATTAGAAAGAACAGGATCAATATATTCTCCAGAAAATTCACAAATTAACCCCTTGTTAATTCAGATGACTTGAAATGTTTGTTTTTAGGATTTTTCTAACTCATGGATCTGATTCGCAACTTGCA
The DNA here is from genome assembly GCA_037157565.1 of Thalassia testudinum. NCBI lineage: Eukaryota > Viridiplantae > Streptophyta > Magnoliopsida > Alismatales > Hydrocharitaceae > Thalassia > Thalassia testudinum. The sequence goes on along the minus strand of JAZHRO010000014.1, from coordinate 150,097,047 downwards.
AGATCCTTTAAAACCTTTTGCCTGTGCTTGTGAAAAGCCAACATTTATAAGGGCGTGTTATTATTACTTTTTTTCTCCCCCATGCTTATTTTTAGCTTAGTCTTACAACAGATGTGTTGAGATCATCATTCCCGTTACCATTCCTCGAGGGGGCTGTGGCACCAGTACTTTGGGATATCACTGTCCATGACACCACCCAGGAGCTCACTACCCCAAAATACGATGCGGTGTAAAGGGGCGCTCCAAGAAAACTCAATCTCTTGCTCCGACACTATAGGTAGAGCACCGTCCAAGACACTTGAGCTGCTAAAATGCGCTTTAATGCTCCATCTAAAGATATGAAATATAGATATGGAGCAGCGTTGAGGCGGTAACATGGTGACATCGCATCCTCAAAGGAGGCATTTTCCTCCTTCTCGGCTGTGGGAACTCAAACCAATGATCTGCTTCAGACTTTTAGTAAGTTCAAACAAGGGAGTTTTTCAAATTTTTATCTATTTTTAAGTGTTGGCTTGTGTGTGAAGAGTGACACAAGAAGTTTCTTAAGACATGCAAGTTTTTGAATCAGAAACTAAGTCAAATACTTTCCACATTACAAAATAGGATCAAGTCACCTGAACTATCATGAGTTCAGGTGGAATTTTAGAGAAGGATATCTGATCTAGTCTAAAATAGACCCTGAAATTCTAATGATCAGATATGCATCCTTATCCCTAGTTTATTAAAGATTAAATCCCATTGTACCAAAAGTGAGTTTTTCAACCTTAGTCCCGATTTCAGAAATTTTTCCTCAAAAAGTTTTTCATCATTTTTATTTTTTTGGGAATGGAAGCAGGAAATAAATTAAAGAAAAATGCATGTTTTAAGGTTTTAAACATCCTAAATCGATAGTCAAAATTTAAAAACACCCCCCCATGCTTAAGATATGCTATGTCCTCATGCATTAGGACGGAAAAGGGATCACCTTTGTGAAGAATGGTTGGGTTTAGGATGATCAAAACCTAGAAAAAGAAGAAGAAAAGGAAAGTAGGAAAAAAATGATGGGTTACCTCCCATCCAGTGCTATCATTTACGACATTCAGCCGGGAGTGATGTGCATTAGTGATCAAGGGTGGCTGGCTCAGTAAAATTAAAAGATTCATACGAAATTTTAGGCGTATGGTCAAAATAGGGCTTTAAAGGTTGGCCATTGACTTGAAATGTAGAATTAGTTTTCGGATCAAAAAGGTCAACAGCGCCGTATGGATATGTTTTATGGACAATAAAGGGGCCGGTCCATTTAGATTTTAATTTGCCATTAAAAAGACGTAATCTCGCATCGAAAAGCCAAATGCGTTGATTAATGTCAAAGTGTTTTCGAACAATATATTTATTGTGAAATTTCTTTGTTCGATCTTTATAAATCCTCGCATTTTCATAGGAAAAATTACGTAATTCTTCCAATTCAGTTAATTGTAATTTTCTATGGTTACTGGTGTCAGATAAATCCATATTAAGTTGTTTTATTGCCCAAAAACCCTATGTTCTAATTCTATCGGGAGATGGCATGCCTTCCCAAAAATCAGACGGAAGGGAGACATGCCAAGTGGAGTTTTAAAAGCGGTACGTAGGCCTATAAAGCATCATCCAATTTGGTGGACCAATCTTTACGGTCGGGCCTAACCGTCTTTTGTAAAATATTTTTAATTTCCCAGTTAGAAACTTCAACCTAGCCATTTCTTTTGGACTGATAAGGTGTGAAAATTTTATGATTAACCCCATATTTAGAAAGAAGGTGACGGAATTGTGAGTGGGTGAAATGTGAGCCTCCGTCATTGATAATGGCTTTTGGTTTGCCGAATCTTTAGAAAATATTTTTCTTAAGAAATTTGACAACCACACGGTGATCACTAGTATGGGTGGGTATTGCTTCTATCCATTTAGAAACATAGTCGACTGCGACTAATATATATAAATACCCACCAGAGTTGATGAACGGTCCCATGAAGTCGATGCCCTAAACATAAAAAATTTCAACCTCTAAAATAGGATTAAGGGGCATCATATCCTTTCGAGTCATGTTGCCGATGCTCTGGCAACGCCCACAAGACCGAACGAAGTCATGAGCATCTTTGTGCAAGCTGGGCCAATAAAATCCCGCATTAAGGATTTTAGCTACAGTTTTCTTGCCCAAAAAATGTCCGCCACAGGCCATTGAGTGACAATGTGTCAAGATATCATGGATTTCAGAATCGGGTACACATCGTCGAATGACCTGATCAGCACAAATGCGGAAAAGGTCGGGCTCCTCCCAAAAATAATATTTAATATCAGCAAAGAACTTATCCCGTTTTGCTTTTGTTCAATCAGTGGGGATTTGTTCTGTTGCTAAGTAGTTTACGATGGGCGCAAACCAAGGGAGGGTTGTAGCAGCTAAAATGCTTTCATCGGGGAACTGATCTGGCAGGGTCATTATGTCATTCGTCATAAGACGAGAGAGATGGTCGGCCACTACATTGTGCAATCCTGCCTTATCCTTGATTTCCAGGTCAAATTCCTGGAGCAAGAGAATACAACGGATATGGTGGGGTTTCGCATCTTTCTTAGTTAGCAAATATTTAATTGCTGAGTGATCGGTATAAACAGTGACATGTGACCCCAACAGATATGATCTAAATTTTTCTAAGGCAAATACAATGGCATGAAGTTTCTTTTCAGTAACCGTGTAATTCCGTTGTGCATCATCAAGGGTTTTGCTAGCATAATAGATCACAATGGGCTTCTTGCCAATTCTTTGCCCTAGAACGGCTGCTACAGCAAAATCTGAGGCATCTATCATTAATTCAAAGGGACTATTCCAATCAGGTCCCTGCAATATTGGTGCCTCAGTAACCCCTTTCTTCAACCTCAAAAAACTCTCTAGGCACTTATTATTAAAATCAAATGGCTGGTCCTCAGTGAGAAGCTGACTTAAGGGCTTGAAGATTTGGGAAAAATTTTGTATGAATCGACAGTAGAAACCCACATGACCGAAAAATGATCCGATCTGTTTGACAGTAGTGGGTGGTGGGAGCTTAGATATAGCATCTATTTTTGCTTTATCTACCGCGATTCCTTGTTTTGAAATAACATGGCCCAAGACAATACCTTCCTGGACCATGAAATGACTTTTTCCCCAGTTGAGGACCAGATTAACTTCTATGCATTGTTGGAGAGTTCATTCAAGATTTTTGAGACAATGGTCAAAAGAATCTCCAAAAATATAGAAATCATCCATAAAGACTTCTAAACATTCACCTACCAGGTTTGAAAAAATTGCAAGCATGCACCTTTGAAAAGTCGCAAGTGCGTTGCAAAGATCGAAGGGCATTCTTCCGAAAGCAACGGTTTCGAAAGGGCAGGTGAAAGTTGTTTTGTCATGATCCTCAGGATGAACTGCTACTTGATTATAGCCAGAATAAACATCCAAAAAATAGTAAAAATCTCGTCCGGCTAACTGCTCCAAGATTTGATCAATAAAAGGGAGCGGGAAATGATCCTTCTTGGTGGCGGTGTTTAATTTTCGCTAATCAATACACACGTGACAAGAAGAAGCGGTTTGAGTGGCTACATTTTCCCCATTATCATTAGTGACAACTGTTAGTCTAGCCTTTTTGGGGACAACTTGTGTTGGACTAACCCAGGAGTTGTTAGAAATGGGGTAGATGATATCAGCATCCAGCCACTTAATAATCTCCTTTTTTACCACTTCCTGCATAATAGGATTCAAGCGCCTTTATGGTTGGTGGGAGGGGCGAGAATCGTCCTCTAAATATATACGATGTGTACAATAGGACGGATGAATGCCTTTAAGATCAGAAAGGGTCCAGCTAGTAGCTTTCCGATATTTACTCAAAACCTGGAGGAGTTTGTGCTCTTGTGCCCCGGTGAGTCCAGAATTTATAACCAAGGGTAGGGTCTGATTTGGACCCAGGAAGATGTATTTAAGGGAGTCGGGCAAAGGTTTTAATTCCAATTGTGGCCCTGGCTCCGAAAGAGTTTCTGCTTTGTGGGTTAGAGGTGAGGTGAGAGTGAAAGGGTCAGCTGGAATGTTAGCTGGACGTGTGGTTGGGGTGGAAGGGTGAGAAAAAGTGAATTGTTCAGGAACCGTATTGACAGCAAAACAGGAACCTAAGTGGGAAATCTGCAAAGTTTCCTCGACAGTGTTTTCTATTTCTGAATCTGAATCATCAAAGAAATCTAGTTCTTGGAACCACCTAGAACCTTGAAATATGTCTAGGGTTACAGATTCACCACCACACATGATCTTCATCTTTCCAGAATCACAATCAATATTGGCACGGGCGGTGGCTAAGAATGGTCTTCCAAGAATAATGGGGGCAAACTTAAGTGCTTCAGGTACCTCTATGTCCAGGACTAAAAAGTCTACTGCAAATAGACAATTTTTTACTCGGACACGAACATATTCAACAGTTCCCCTTGGTTTAATCGTAGATCGGTCAGCTAATTGGAGAGTAACCTCAAGAGGCTTCAATTCACCGATCTTAAATTCCTCAAAAACAACTGTGGGGATAAGATTAATTGCGGCACCAAGATCCAACAAAGCGTGATCAAATGAGGTATCATTAATGATAACTTGGATTAGGGGGGCGCCGGGATCTTTCCTCTTAAGAGGCAGTCAGCTCTGCACAACTGAGCTGACTATCTTTAGAAGAATTACCTTTCCTAAATTTCTAAGCTGCCTTTTCGGAGTACATAAATCTTTTAAGAATTTTGCATAGGCAGGGATATATTTAATGGCATCTAGGAGAGGGATATTAATTTCTACTTGCCCAAATAAATCCAATAGTTCCTTCTCAGTGGGCTCGGATTTTGTCTTTTTCTTTTTTGAAGAGTGGAGGGCTTATGGAAATGGGGTAGGGTTGCTCTATTTTGCATAAATTGGTTCCTGAACAATAGGAGTGGAAGAGTTAATCTGTGTGTCATTAGAGCGGGTTTCTTTAACAGGCAGGGTATTGTGAGTGGTTTTCCCATTCCTCAAGGTAACTGCATTTGCAGTCTGGTTGTTTCTAGGATGAGGATGGGGGGCCTAGCTATTATTAAAACCCGGCGGATGCTGAGGTGCTGGCTGAATGGGTTGATTGGGATATCCACCTTCGAATTGATTCCTTTGATTATTTGGGTTGGGCATGGGTTGCGAAGGTAAATTCCCAATAGGTCAATGATCAGGACTAACCTTAACTTGGTGTTGCAAGTTGGTAATCATGCGGGTTACTTCAGTCATTTGAGTCTGCATTCCTTGCAGAGCTTTCATGACCTGATTATTAATATCATCCAGGGATGCTCCAGGTTGATACATAGGTTGCCCATAATTCCCAAAATAGTTTTGTTCGGGAAAAGGAATCGGATTTGGGTTTTTCCATGAGTGATTTGGGTTAGTCCTCCAATTTTGATTGGAAGTGTTGGAGGGGTTTCTAAATTTCTCCTGGAGAGCATAAATATTTTCCGAGGTGGGGTCAAAAATATTTTGATCAAAATTCCCAGTCAAATCTTGCGGGAAATCAACCGGAAATTGCTGGCCAGCAGATGTGGCATCAATATTGTGTAGATTTTCTCTTCGGAGAATGTGTGGGGGGTTAGTGTGTGGAGAGTGGACGTGTGGAGCTTGTTTGTTTTTGAGCTTTTCTTCCATTTTCTTTCGGTGAATTTGCATCTGGTCCAGTCATTGAGCTAACATATATAGATCATCTTGCGTGACTGGAACAGAGGTTGATTTAGAGTCAATTTCATGGACTCCATGTCTGGAGTTTTGTGATCTGCCAAAAGTGTCCATTGAAGTCATGTTAAATGAGTTTTCACTCATTTCTTCAAAGAGAAGATAGGCACTTTCGGCGTCTTTGTTAAGAAAATTGCCTCCACATGAGGCATCCACAAATCGTTTCAATTGATCTTCTAATCCATGATAGAAGATCTGCACTAACTGCCATTGTGGAATTTCATGGTGGGGACAACTTCTTAGAAGTTCCTGAAATCTTTCTTAGGCTTCGTGGAGGGGTTCACCAATTTTTTGTTGAAAGGTCGTTATGGATCTTCTTAATGCATTCGTTCGACTGATCGAAAATTTTTTTTTAAGAAAAACACTTTTTAATTGGGGCCAGGTGGTAATAGGGCGCCCAACCGTTCTAAACCAATGTGATGCTTTGTCTTTATGAGAGAGAGGAAAGAGTCTCATTAACCACACATCTTCCTACACATTGCGAGAACAAGTGGTTTGAGCGAGGACAGTTAATTCCTCGAGATGACAAAAAGGGTCCTCTCTTGGAAGACCATGAAAATGCTTGATAAGGTTTAGAATGGTTGGTTTGATCTCGAAATCCCCTTGTGGTATGACCACCCTTGGTCTTTCCTCATAATTGGAAGGATCATAGAAATCCTTAAGAGGAACGACAGGCTGTTGGTGGGGTGGTGGATTTTGTCCTTGATTAGCTAGGTTCGTGACAGTCCTAAATAGATCTTCTTGATTTTGTTGTAGTCGAGCCAAATGGTCGACCATTAATGCAAAAGGATTTGTATTTTGGGTTATAATTAGAGGGCCACCTGGCCCTGCTGGTATTTCTGGTTGCTCCAAGTTAGGAAGGTGAGGGAGGGTGAAGTCAGCTTGTTGGTCGGATGACGGGTTAGAAGTGGAAGTAGAATTTTTTTGATGGCTTCCTAGGTTTTCCATTTTTTTAGAAGAGGAGGGGGAAGAAAATAATGATTTCCTGTTGCAGGAGGTGAAATCAGATGGTCCCTCGAGGTGTGGTTTTTGGGACCGTCGCCCATGCAAGCACAACTTGGGAAGAATTGGAGGGGAGGAGAAGAGAAAGAGATGAGAGAAAGTGTGCAATTCAAACAAACAAAACTAGACCTAACTTAAATACGACTCCCTAATAATAACCTAAGACTTGGTTTATCTAGGAAATAAGTAGTCAATAGTGAATACCCGTTCTATCAACAAATCTAGCCAAGTTGCTTAAGGGGAGGTTTGGGCCCAAACGTTTCCTAGGGAAAACACCAGGTGCTTGTACAAACCCGCGCCTGGTCGTTTGACACGACCCCTCAGCCTAAACACTAGATATAGATGACAGAATTGGTACTAACTAAAGAAAACTTAAGACCTAGATAGCAAGCCTAAGTTGATGAAGCCTTAGGGGTCAAGTTGCTACAAGTTTTAATTAGGTTTAGGATATTACAGTGCACACGGAATGTGGAGGGCGTTAATTGGTTTGTTGCCCTGTTATTTCGATTTTTTTGGTGTGTGTGCAGGAATTGGAGAGTGGCTCTAATGAAAATCAAGTTGTCACACAATTTTTTTGTATTTTTGTCTTTTAGGAATTATTTTAATTAAATGTGTTTTAGGGTTTTTCTTTTTAAATTTTCAAACAAGTTTGAAACTCCACAATCAAAGGAAAGATAAGTTGTATTGGTGATGGTTAATTTCCTTTAATGTGAGTATCTGAAAAGAAAGAAAGAAACCCTAAGCCAATTATCCCTAAGATAGAAAATTACTACCAATGAATTAATTTTAGGCTTTCTGTATTAAGTAGTGGTTCAAACAAGTCAAACAACACCACTACTTTGAATAAAATCAAACAAGGATTCCAAAAAAGATTTTTGTAAGATTTTAGGAATTTGTTTGATAATTATTTTGAATTTTTAATTGTACTGGTGTTAAAGTCCAGAAATGATACCTGTGGGTATTTTGGACTTTTCAGTATTACCACCGACCTCAGAAAATTTTTGTGATTTTATATGATTGTAAAATTTCACAAGAATTCCGACAACCTAAATTTCACAAAAATTGGATGAGCATAAAAATTCTAAAAATTCACAGACAGTAGTAAAACAGGAAGATTAGAGGGTGTGACCCCTCTGCAGTCCACGAATTTTTAAAAATTAAATGCAAATCCAATTGATTTGAAATTGGGAACAGATGTTCCTAACTAAATTGGAAATCACTTGATGAGATTTTATGATTTTAGGAGGCCTGTGGTGTTCACAATCAATTTGTCATGTCCGGATAGAAATCTGGACCCAAAAAATAAAACACCAATACTTGCAATGGAGTGGTGCTAAAGAAGTATTCAAGCAAACAATGGATTTTAAAATGCACCACTCCACTTAATCAAGTTGTTTGGGATCCTGAAAGCCAAGTTTAATATGTTTTTGGTAGTTTTAATTAATTATGTGACCAAAAAGTGGAAGCAACCTGAATTTCGTAGGAAGAAAAAGAACTTTGGGCTCTTGCTTCCAGATTCCCGCTTTCTTCCTGCAATAGTTCCTGCATACACGAAAGAGAAGGGGATGAGATCTACTTCAAGCAAGAGGAGAAAGAATAGCAAAGCCGTGCCTCCCTGGCAACGACGCCAAAAAGTGATAGCGAAATATGCGTGATTTGTAAAAGAGAGTTTTTAATGTCGTTGTAACATGCGAATTCGCATACGCTTTTAAATTTATAAACCTAGATAGGGGAGTATCTACGGTCCTCCAAGGAGGCAAAAATTGCAATTCAATTCTCTTGCTAAAAACACATCTCAACTTTCTTTTTGTATTTTAAATATGTAAATTTTTTTGTTTTGAAAAGACAAGGGAAAAATGCAAATTGTAACGGAAAGTACTAACACCTACAATTTCTTAACTAAAACTTAAAAGATAGATATATCTTCTTCCTAATCTCACTCTAGGCAAGTGGAGGCCTAGAGTAATTAGGAAGAAGAGGTGAAACAAGTACTAGAACCAAAAGTAACAATTGTAATAAAAAGCTAAAAGAAGGCAATTTAATTAACTAGAATTAGGGTTCTCTTCAAGGACAAGTAGAGGAATGCTTCTACTAGAACTAAACAAATTTAAAAGAAAATAAAGAAACACTAATCCTTTTGCAAAATTTGGTGAAGAAGGGAGTCTTCTTGCTCCAAGCCTAGCTGCTCCTTGGCTTGAAAAGAGGGCCTCCTTCTTCTCCTTCCTTGAGAGCTCCTCCAAGGTGGAAGCTACCACCTTGATTGCTCTCTCCAAGGGTTGGGTGTGCACCACCCTCAAAAGCTCCTCCAAGGTGGTGTGGACCACCTTCAAGATCTCCTCCAAAGATCTTCCTTGCCTGCCTTCTCCTTTGGCTGGCATGACTCAAGAGAGAAGGGAAGAGGGGAAGGCACCAATGGGACAGAATATCCCCTTAATCTTCTTCTTCTTCTTCTTCTTCTTCTTCTTCTTCTCTCTTGGATGTGGGCTTCTAGGTGGAATATGAGAGTGAATTTGGTAGCCAAGGATGCCTTCAATGGTGGTGGGTAGTGGTCTTTTTATAGGGTAGGATGGGGGGTTAAGGTGCCCCTCGAAATGGAGGGCTAGGATGGAAGGATGGAGGTGGTTGGTGATCCTATGGCCAAGGGTATTTGGCGCCAACCCAAGGGGTGTTAAAGGGGGTGGTTATGGTGGTGTTGGTGGCTTTTGGTGGTGGAGAGACACCACCAATTTGGCACCAACCTAGGGACTTCTAGAAGGGGGGTTAGGTGGATGGTGGAGATGAATTTAAGGAGATGTGTATGGTGGAGATGAAGGGGGTTTTTGGAGGGAAAGGTGGCGCCATCAAGGGGCTGGTTAGGGTGGTTTTGGCGCAACTTTTAGGTGTCTTTCGGAGGTGGTGGGTAGGCTAGGTTGGTGCCAAGTAGGTTAGCTTATGTGGAGCTTAGGTGGAGCTAGTTAGGTGGAGTTGTTGGGTGGGTTTCTGGGGTGGTACAAGCCAAGGAAATTGGAGCATAGCTAAGCTAAGCTAAGCTAGCATAGTTAATGGAGGAGTAAAGGAGAAGGTGTTGGAGCTAGGGTTTAGAGGGAGGGGCTGAGGAGAAGAAGTCCGGTGCTGAACTGGAGCTGGCTGCTGCTGAAGAGGCTGGCATGGAGCTACTCTAGCTGGCTTTGCTTGCTAGTTCTTTGCTAGCTGCTAAGCCAAGCTAAAGTGAGCTAGCTTCTACCATAATCAGCTGAGGTGAGCTAGGTCGGGTGCTCCCGAGGAGGATCAAGCTGGTTGAGGCAGTTAAGGTAGCTTAGCTCAGCTGAGTTGAGCTAAGCTAAATCCCCGAGAGCTAGACTTGTGCTTCCTGAGCTGAGATGAGTTCTTCTTCATCTGGCTAGAGTTGAGTGGAGCTGGATGTAGCTGGGTCTGAGCTAGGGTGAACTCTTGTCAACTCAGCTGAGCTAGCTAAAGCTCCCTATGGACTAGTGGGAGCTGAGATGAGCTAGACTCAGCAAAGTTGAGCTAGATCTGAGCTAACTTGAGCTAGGGTGAGCTAAGATGAACTCTCTTGAGCTACCATTCAGCTGAGATTAGCTGAATGGAGCTGGGATGAGCTAACCCTAGTTCAAGTGAGCTAGGTTCCAGCTGTGGTGAGCTAGATCAAGCTGAGTTCCAGCTAGTTTGAGCTTCTCCTTCACCATTTGCCTTCTTGAGTGCTAGGGTTTTAGGGATCTGCATATTTATTCATCCCTAACACTCACAAAAACATATGAAAAAAAGATAATAAAAAATGCAATGCATGCCTAACCTAATTTATGCCTAAATGCATCCCAAAAACCAATTTGCTGAGTAAAATCCTAAAAGCTAGGTTTGTTTTAATGCATAAGAATGATGGTAAACTGGCGTTTATCAACATTCCTGATGTTGATGAGGGTTGGGAAGATCCAATTGTAGGTGCTCCTGATCTCGAGCCAGCCTTAAAGATACAAGATCCTGGTTCACCGAGCTTAGATTTCCCAGACACCTGTGATACTGAGATTGAATCAGAACCTCTCGAGGGTATAAATTCCATCCCTTATTCTAATAAGGAGACTCTCGAAATAATTCTGACATCCCTATACACCCCAACCTAGATTCTAGTGATCCAACCCACACCCTTAACCTAGAATCTAGATCTAAGCCTTATTGGGATGATTACAAGGCCCTGTATGATGGAAGTCAGATTTTAAATCTAGATTATGATTCTGGGCCTGTATTTAATGAGTCCACCTCTCCAACCTCCTCAGAGATACAGGTTGATTTTTTGAAAGTCACGCCGATCTACGATAGAGAAATCGAGGAGCTAGAAGAGTTGGGTTTTGATTGGGTCTTCCCTATAAGCCAAGAACCCAAACCCATGCCTAATAAGAACATCTTTTTTAGTTCGGATTCTGAGAATAGGCTAGGTCCAAGTCAGGTTGCTGATTATCCACATCATGATTTATCTTGTGGTGGAACCTCTGATCCTAAATCAGATTCAAAACAAGATTCTCACAAATTATCCAACGATTTCAATTCTTACTCTGATTTCGGAGAACTGTTGTTTCCTGACAACTTTAAACCAATCTACGACCTCAACATACATGATCCATTCTTTGACTCTAACTTTGAGGTCCCTGATCCCAAGATCGTTGATTCAAAATCAGGTTTCATTGAGATGAAATTATTTTTTTTTTATCCTCAGGAATCAGAAATAGTAATTATTGAGAGTGTCTACAATCCAGAGTTTGAATCTTTTCTTGACTTAGATTTCCTTGATCCTATAAACACTATCCAGGTATTTACATTTGATTTTAATGGGTTCTTTGAGGACTCTCTAGATACACCTACCTTTGAACATTTTCTAAAGGAGCTCGCACATACAGTTATTCTTGAAGCCACCTCTCCTACAGCACATACAAAACCTTCCCAAACCCATTTTCAACCTCGACCCACAACCGGACTCAATTTCTACTCTGACCTCCTCTCAATGATTTGGTAGCATATGATTCCTTGCCACATTTTGATCGGTTTTCAGACTTTGATCAGACTACAAATCATGCCCCATCCTTCTCTGAACACTCCCATAGGGATCTCACATACTCCACTGATTCATTCCCTTTTGAGGATCCCTACTTTGACCAGGCTGATCCGGCTCAGCCAAACCCTAATTTTTCACTTCCACATCATTCCGAGCTTCACAATATCTGGTGGGCACCGCATCTCTTGATCCACAACTATCAACCCGCCAAATTAATTTGGTTTGGGCTGCATCATCAGCCTGTTGACTTGAACAAACACCTGGATGGACCAACCAGGCTATTGATGAAGGTGCTTGTTCTACAAAATTCATCTGATTTGACCACTTCTCCATGACCATTTCTACTCGGCTGAAGGCATTGAATTTAGTGCTTAACAAGAGGCAACCTGTCATTCCAAAAGCCTGAGATCCTTCTGATTATCCTTTCGTACTTCACGTCTAATGCACTTCAAGTTCAGTTTTAGAACAGTCGACTCAACCACTGGTACTCGTACCAGAGCTTGAAATCATTCGCAACAGTCATCCCGACCCGTTCGCCCACCTAACTGTTCTAACTCCTAAACCCTAAATGTTTCATACCCTCTGCTTAAAATGAGGACATTGCAAAACTTAGGCATGGGGGGTGTTAAAGTGCAAACATATAAAAATTCACAATTTTGAAGGATTCTCACAAAAAAAGTATATTCCAAAAAAATTTAAAAAAAAATTGAAAGAAGAACAAAAAAATTGGGGGAAGGGAGAAAATTTTGAAAAATCGAATGCATATCATTCTTGAGGAGAAAGATAGGTGATTTAAATGTCAAAAAGGAGAAATAGTTTGAAATAAAAAGAGATAGTTATTAGTAAAAGATTATGGAATCTACTTAGTTCTAGACCATATGAAAAGAAAAAAAATGAAAATCAAAAGTGCTACATAAACACGAAGGTTAGTATGAGTGCTGATCTTAGGCCTCTTGGGCTATGTTTAGCTTAAAAATTCACGTATCCGTTAAGATCTGGAGAGTCCTCAAGAGGTTGAGGAAAATGCGAAGCTTAAGTATTAGGTCTAAGGCTTAGGGAGTATTCAACCTCGTTAACTGACCTTCAGTTTGCGGGGCTCGGTAACTTAGGCACCTTAATCCACACACAGTTTAGTTCAGTGTGCTTACTTATCAAAATCACGCAAATACATTAATTCTGTTCTGAAAAAGCTATCTAGATTAGAAGCGGCTTATCAACACAACTTGATTTGGATGAGTTCTCGACATGGAGATGCGGGAAATTCCCCTCGAAGATGCACAATAACATACCGACTCCTCGATGCTTGTCTCCTACGATATCTAAATATCCTAACGGGGGCATGTAAGCACCCTATGCTGATTCAGGTGCTATGGGCGAAATTATCCTGAAATGTCGATTGCTAGGGCCTGAATTTAGTTACAAAACACCTTGGGCAGCACTATCTCGAAGTGTCGAAAGCCAGAGTTGTAAGAGTTGCCATGGGTGGTGCTATCTCGAAGCATCGAAAGCCAGGGACCCTACGAGGATTGATGGTAGGAGCCAGGAATCCGATATAGACCGTGTTGTAAGGCCAATCCAAACCTAGAAATAAAGAAGAAAACGAGAGAGAAAGCTCTCCAAAACAAATGCAAAAAATTATTCTATCTCTCTCTTACAAAAATGCACTGCAAACTGAATCTGGACTAACCATGTTTTAAGCACGGGTGCTTTAATTGCAAAGTTCAATGAACCTAAGGTTAGTTCCTGTGGGCCTTAGAAACCTTCGCGACAGACTGAGGCTAAAGCTGGACAGGTCTGAATCTTGGTTGGTACTTGAGTACCTCTAGGTCTACTATTAGCATTCTAACCTAATCTTATAAAAGAAAGCACATCAGAGATCTGAATACATGGTCTAGAATTTGAGTTAATTCCGTGAGATATTGCTAAGGGAATAACAAAAGTTAGGCATGAGGATATGATGATATCATCATCATCAGCCATATCTAGCTTTATTTAGTCATATTCCATCATTAAATGCTCCTACATAATAGCCAGAGGACCCTAATTCATTGCACAATCATTTTGAGAGAAAGATAGTAAAACAGGGGTAAAACTGCAACTTTAATGGCATTTCTCAATTACAAAATGATCACGGGATTTCTCAGGGGTTAATTAAAGGTCAAATGTTCTTAATGCTCTAACAAGTAGGTCGGTGCAGATACAAATGGGTTTTCGTGTGTTTCAAGAATTAAATGACATCTGAAATCCTAAAAACAGATCCACTTAATTGACTCAGGGTATGGTCAGAATAAAATTCACCTAAACCCTCTAAAATTCATTGAAAAATATTCTCCAGGGTTTGGTACCTTTAATTTGACCATTAAAACTCGTTTTAACCTAAAATAGAGTCACAAACAGACCTATGCCCTAATTAGGGTTTTTGCATAAATTACCTGGTCAAAACCAAAATCCAACTCCACCATTGGATTCGTTAGGTCCAAATTAGATTTGTATCAAAATTTGGGCCCAATTTGGGATTGTTTCGACCTAGTTTACACTTTGGTCTAAGTCTAACTTTCTTTATCTCCAATAACACCTCAGTTTTTGAATTCCTCACAAAAAGCCCCCCAACGTCTTTGTCTCCTTCACAAACAGGTCCCTACCATCCTAGAATCCTAATCCTACAACTTCGACGAGCTTCATTTGGTAGGATCTCTTTGATTTCTTGATGAATCCTTCTTAGATTTGAAAGGGCAATTCGTCAATAAATTAGCTTCCTTTTACTCCAGATCTGAACTCCCAAAAATCGTCCAAATCCTCATGTGAATTCTTCAAAGAGTTGGGTTTCCAACTCCGATGAGCCTTTCAAGATTAGGAAGCTTGCTTCCCAAGCTCTAATCACCCTCTAGAGGCCTATATAAGCATGCCCAATGCAAGGCCATGTTTCTCACACTCGATTTCGGCCTGGAACACCTCAATTTCATCTCTCCTCTCTGGTCGAGAGGCTCTTGACATTCGGCGACCCCTCCTGATCTTCCTCGTCGTCCATCTACAATTCCAGTGGCGGATCCTTCCCCTCAACTTCTTTCGCTCTTGGCCTTCCCAGCAGGAGCCTCCTTCTAATCGTCGTCGCCGCTTCTACCTCACTGGAGAGCTTCATCTTCTCCGTTGCCCACATACCCTCAACGTGGATTCCCCTCCTTTTGTCCACTTAGATTAGTTAGAATTAGATCCTTAGTTGTTTTAGGTTAATTCCCTATTCCTAAAAACCTAAAAAGACCCTCGACGTCGTCAACAACCCTCATTTTCTCTGTCTCCGAAAGAACCTCTGGTGAGGCATCCCTACTGCTACACACCTCCATCCACCTTGTCGAAAACCTCATAAGTTCCACCGCACCACCCTCTATAAAACCTCTCTCCTATTATGCCAATTCCACCTCCCAAACTTCCCGATGAGCAACCCACCTCCTGACCTTCATCTCCGCCTTCACTCCACCTCCACACTTTACGAAACACCACAAAAACACCGCCGTTCACTTCCTTGCCTCACGGCGATGCTATTGAACGTTTCAGCCGGGGCATTTAGCCCATATTTCATGTTTCAGGTATAACATCGGAGCTCTTCCACCGTTGCTCATCTCTGGCCTTACTCTTCGAGCTCAAGGCCACACATTCTCTAGGCGTATGCTCCAGGTGATGCAGGTTACTCCCATGAATTGATCTGAAGCATCAATTGAAAGGCACATAGCAGCAACCACTTCAATTGAGGAATGACCTTTAGTTGCCAGCAGTGCGAAGAGAAGTGGGAGTTTAGTCCCACATCAGTGGGAGAGGAGTAAGTGAAGTCTAATTTATTATTTTTGTGATTGGGGCTTATCGCCTCCAACCATGGGGTGAGTTCCCATTACACCCTCACTCACCCGAGCTACCTTAGCCTCACTCCTTGGTCACTACACCACGGTGGTGACCCTGGACCCGGGTGCATGCATACCCGATACCTGACTACCCAGTTATCCCTGAGAGAGGAAGAGGAGAAGGAAGAAAGAGAGAGTGTGGGGTTACCGGGGGTTATGCTCTGTTGTGTATTGGCTAACACCTAGCCAAAAATTCAGTCCTTCCCTCCTCTGCATAAAGGAAAAGAGAAGAAGAGGAAGGAGAGTTGAAGGAAAGAGAAGAGATGGAAGCCAGAGAAGAAGGGCCTATGCACGTAGAGAAAGAAGAAGAAAGAAGAGGACAGTAGAAAGAAAGGAGAAGAAGAAGAGAAAGGGAAGGGCCACAATAGAAGAAAAAGAAAAGAGGAATCTCTATAGCAACACATTTTAAGATGTCTGATTTTCTGATGTCAGCTCCTTCGTATTGATTATATTTGAGTAATTGCTATGTGTTAGACTAATAATTGGTGATCTAAATTATCATTATTTTTTTTAGAATTCTTTTTGAATCATCATATACTTATGTTTTACATTGCATATTAGTTTTTGAGTAATTAATTATGCTCATTTACATTATTTTTTGAGATTAGTGCATGAATTCCATATTTGCTCCCAACGAACGACCTCAGACTTCATTCGAGTTATCAATTTTATCTATTGCTTGAGCTATTTTTGTGGAATTATTACTACAACAAATGCATCTTTTAAATCCCCTTGATCTAGCCCATAGAACAAAGGTCCCTCCTTGGTACCCAGAAAGAGATGGGTCCAAGTAAAGTGGGCTTATGGGTGGAGCCACTGTTAGGTCATTAATATTGTACACTAATTCTTGACCTAAAGGATTGGGGAGTTGGGTGCAGGTTAACATAGAAATTCCTTGGGTAGGCATAGGGTTCAATTTCAAATGTGTACCTAAGAAATTCCCGCCCTTTAGAAGGTTATCCAATTTCTTATCCAAATTATCTACATTCCTTCCAACAAGTTCCACATTATCCAATCATTATGAAATTAGTACTAAATCAACCAAATTCGAATCGTCCTTAATTTCATAGACTTTGCTCCTTTGTTGATTTGATCTATTGAAGGTGGAAATCAAGGAATTGTTGAGGGATCTTTTAATCATATTTTCAAATAATTCAAAGGCTCCCTTAGCATCTTTACTTAGGAAATTGCCCCTACATGCTACATCAACAAAATTCTTCAGGTTGTCACTTATCGCATAATAAAAATATGGGCCAAGTGCCACCTGGGAATCCTATGATGATGGCATTTCCTAGTTAAGTGAAATCTCTCCTAAGCCTATGTGCTTGTTCCCCTAGGTTCTGCTTAAAGGTTGTATTGGCACATCTAAGGGCATTTGTTTTTCCTATGGGAAAGAATTTCTTCAAAAAAGTGCTTCTCAAATCTTCCCAAGTTAGGATTGGTTTACCAATAATCCTCAACCATTGAGTAGCTTTATCTTTTAAGGAAAGTGAGAACATTTTCATCATCAAGGTATCTTCATTCATGTTCCTAAGGGCAAAGGTCCTTCATATGTGTAGAACTTCTTCAAGGTGGTGGAAGGGGTCATCAGAATTGTGGCCATCGAAGTGGGGAATCAGATTGATGATTTATGGTTTCAACTCAAAATCATCACCATCCTGAGGTACCCTGACAAAAGGTTCAGGTTGGGCATTAGGTGGATTGTAGAAATCTCTGAGAGGGTGGTCTGTTCACCCATTTTGAAGTCTTGTAATGGCCTATACTATTGTTTGTATCAGTCTATAATGATGCTAGCCTCGCCTATCAATCTGCCTCTGTAAAAGAGCCATTGGATCTAGATTTTGTTAATCCCCTTCAACATCATCTCCCTAATGGTGACTAGCCATTGAAGAAAATTCAAATTCAGATTTTGGAAAATCAGGTCTTCTCCTAGGATTTCTCTCTAAAGGTGGTAGCAAATTGAGTTTTAGAGATCTTCTCCCTTGTATAAACCAAAAGAAAGTCTATAGATGAGAGAGAGAAGACAGATGAGAGAATCTCCAATCAAGCAAACAAACTAAGCCTTAAAGTGTAAACCTTAATTAGACCTAATCCTAGCTCCCCAAAAATGCAACTAGGTTAGACCAACCCTTGAATTACTTGACTGGCTAGAAGGGTGGGACCCCCTAGAACACCCCGTATGACAGGACACCACTAAGGGTTAGCACGGTTACCGCACTGACCTTTCTTGTCACTAGTTAGCCCAAGTAGACAAGACCTTGATCTTAACCCAATCTAACTTCAAGTTACCAAGAAAATTAGTCCTTCCTAAGGAACGCCTAATCAATTTTTAGGCATAGGCTTAAAGTACTTTTGAAATGTGACAGGCATTAGGGGGCGTGTTGCCTTTAAAATTGATTTCAAATGTGTGAAGTGCATAGACAAGGGTTCACAAGCAATTTTATGATGAAGTGAATTTTAAAGTTCAATTGCTTGTATAATTGTGTTTTAGGGTTTCGTAGTTAGATAAATTCATGCAAGGTTTTGTTGAGCACACAAGAGTTTCTTTGCAAGTCCCAATCTACAAGATAGATTTCCTTTAAAAGCATGCAATGCCAAGGGTGCTCTACCTTAAGGCTTGAAACCCTAGAAATAAGTAGCTGCTAAGATGATCCTTTTAAGTGCAAAATCAAAAATGTGGTGCAACCTAAACAATGCAATCAATTGGTCATGTTACACCACTAAGTTGGTACAAAAAAGGTACTTTTTCAGGAATTTAATTCACGTTTTCAAAATTTTCAAGATTTAAAGTGCACTAGGAGTCCAGCAATCTATTTTCACCCCTAGTCAAGTATTGGATATTCCATGTAACTAAACGTAAAGAAATTTTTTTTCACAATTTTTGGAGATTCTATATTATCATAGGAATCCAATGCAACAAATTTTAGATTGAGTTATATAAAAATTTCAATAATTTTTTAAAGTTAGGAATAATAATAAATTTGATAACAGATCAGTTCAAGAATGTTTAAAAATGTTGTATAAAATGGAATTACGTGAAATTTGGATATATTGTTCCTAACTTCAATGCTCACATCTAGTAGAAATTTCATAATTTCTGGCCGTGTAAATTCTTGGGAATTGAATTTTTAATATCAGCATTTGTTGCAGCCTGAACATTTCAAGAGGTGGTTTTGTTGATTTCAAAGGGATAATGTTTGGCAAGAAGATTTTTTTTTATTTTTTCTTTTTTATACAAACAACTCAAGCAAATGACTAACCTAAGAATCAAGCAAAGCACCTAATTTTTTAGATTTTCTTTTTTGAAAGGAAATCTAACCTAATCTAAGATACGAGTACTTACCTAAGATTTGAACCTCTTTTTTTCATTGTTGCAATTTTCTTCTCATAATTTCATGATTCTTGCACACAAGCAATCAAAGAGAATAGGAACTTAGAATCTCGAATAAGCACTTTATAAGAAAAGCTTTAAAAAATTTCCATTGCCTTCCCGGCAATGCCACCAATTTGTTCATTGCGAATCACATAGAAAAATTTTTATATCATTGTAGTTGCGAATCACGCAGAAACAAAATAAATTTTCAAATCTTTCAGTAAGTATCGAGTTGTTTATAGGGAGCCAAAATGTGATTTTTGTGTGAAACCTTTTCGGAAAGACATTCTAAGTGAATATTGATATATGTATATATGTATATATGTATATATAGACATGCATTAATGAGATCAAATAAGCATTTTATTGGTAAAGAGAATGTCTCACAACTCTAACGTAATTGAATGCTTGAAAATAATATGAAACATAAGAATAAACTATGGAGGAGGAAATAGAAGAAGAAAATATGGTGGAGATGACGGAGCCACTTGAGTGATGCTTGTGTGAAGTGCGGCAACACTTCAGATCAGGGTGCTGGCAAGAAGACCAATGAGAGATGCTACAGAGAGAGGAGGCGTGCACTATTGTGGACAAAAACTATAATGGACTAATTAATTCTCTAAGGGTTGGAGGCTAGGTCTATTTATAGGAATCTAGGTGGCTTCCTATTGATCAATCTAAGGTGCCTAGGATGACTAAGTTGGATGGCTTAGATTTAATAAAGAGTGATGGCCATGATTGGTTAAGGACCTCAGGATCTAGGTTGTAAGGCTAGGATAGGTTGGTGGTTTTCTAAAAATAGGCAACCCTAATTAGGTGGAAGGATAGAATAGGAATTTGGGCTTAAAAAAAATGTTCGCATGGTTTTTGGGTTGTTACAAGGGGATAAGGCCATGTTTGGAGGTTTTTGTGCGTAGGAGGGTTCTAGATGTCCAAACACTTTCTTGGACGTCTTATACTACAAAATTAGAATTCCAGAGGGTGTCTTGGATGTTCAAGCAGAGATAAGGGTCACGGGTGCTCCTGGGAAGGATTTTTGTGTTGGGTTTGTTAAATTGGATGTCTAGAGGTGTGTTTGGATGTCTAGACTAGGTGTTGGTCCTAGTATGAAGGTGTTTGCATGTGTAATTTGATTGGGGAACCTTCTAAATAGGTTAGGGTGATCCTAATTAGGTTCCTAGGCTAAGGACAGGGTATAGAATAGGTAGACTGGGGTATGGATAAGGGTATCCTATGATTTTAAAGGTAGGGCAAGGTTATCCTAGTCCCTCTCTCTCTTCTTTACTTGGATCTTCATTTCTTCCTTAATCAAATCTTTGTCTTCAACCAGCTTCTAACTCTGATGTAGCTTCTTTTTCCTATCCAGCTTTTATTCCTCAATTCTCCAAATTATTCTAAGATGACCTACATTATTAAAAAATGACTAGAATTAGAAAATTGGCCTAAAATAAACATAAGGCATAGAATATGCGTGCATGCTCTAAATGCATGATTTTATTAAGGAGTTAACCCTAGATTAAGCCAATTTGGGTAATAAATTGTGATGTTATCACTAATGCCCTAATTACATGCATGCAAAATATGTATAAATGCTATGTACAACCTTAGGTTATACCCCTCATGCCTAGATCTAAGAATGTCCTCATTGGAAAGTGAAAAGCAAGGGAAGATATTACCTAAAGTAGAGAGTGATTGGAGCTAAGGCTCCTCCAACCTGCAAGTGTCCAAAACATGGCCATCAGAAAGAGTAACATAGGGTTTTAAACATTGGTCGTTTACTTTCAAAGTCTCACCTGAGGGATTTTGAATCTCAATAGCACCATCAGGGAGCATTTCTGTGATAGTGTACGTCCCATCCTAACAGGACATAAGTTTCCCAGGGAATAGCTTGAGTCTAGAATTGAATAGCCAGACCCGTTGGTTGGGCACAAAGATTTTTCTGAGGATGTGCTTATCATGAAATATCTTAGTGCACTCCTTGTAAGCTTGGGCAACCTCAAAGGCTTCATTCCCTAACTCTTCAAGCTAAGTTAGCTCTAATAAGCACTCTTTTCCTGCTTTCTCAAGATCCATGTTGACATTTTTGATAGCCCAATAAGCCTTATGCTCAACCTCAACAGGCAAATGGTAGGCTTTGCCATACACTATACGAAAGGGAGACATACCTAGGGGGGTTTTATATGCAGTTATGTAAGCCCATAGTGCATCATCCAATTTCTTCAACCAATCTTTCCTATTGGGTCTTAAAGTTTTCTCAATTCTTTTGATCTCCCTATTGGACACCTCGACATGTCCACTCATCTGTAGATGATATGGAGTTGCCACTTTGTGGGTGACACCAATACTTTTTGAGTAGACAGGTGAAGTGATCATTCTTGAAATGAGGTCCCCCATCACTAATGATGGTCCTCGAGCTACCAAATTAGGAAATAATGTTGGCCTTAACAAAATTTAGGACCACAGAGTGATTGCTGGTGCAAGTTGGAATGGCCTCTATCCATTTTGACACATAATCAGCTACCACGTGGATATATCATAGCTGTGGAATGATGGGAAGGGGCTTATGAAATCCAGACCCTAGACATCGAATATCTCGACAAGAAGAATAGGCTGCTGGGGCATCTTATCCTACTTCTCGATTGTTCCAGTTTGTTGACAACGAAGACATGCCCCTACATAAGTATGAGCATCTTTGAATGGTAAGGGCCACGAGAAACCAGACTGGAAAATCGTGTAAGTAGTCTTCTTAGCACTAAAGTGTCCTCCATAGTGTAGTGTGTGACAAAAATTCATGACACTCAGTTGCTCCTCCTCTAGAACACACTTATGGAAGACTTGGTCGCGACCTATTCTAAAGAGTTCGGGGTCCTCCCTATGATAATGCTTAGTATCAACAAGCAATCTATCTCGCTTCTGCTTATCCTACGTACTAGAGTCTCGCCAGTGACCAAGTAGTTGACGACATCAGCATACCAAGGGATCATTAGGGGTACTGCCATTATAGTTTCGTTAAGAAAGGTGTCATGAATGTCTCCTGATGGGGTCAAAGCCTCAGCTGCGATACTGGATAAATGATCTGCTACTAGATTTATGACCCCTTTCTTGTCACGGATATCAAGGTCGAACTCCTGTAGTAACAGAATCCATCTAATAGGACTAGGTTTGGTGTCTTTCTTAGCAAGCAAATGCTTCAAGGCAGAATGGTTAGGATACACCACAACCTTAGATCCTAGAAGATAAGACCTAACCTTCTTCAAAGCAAAAACTACGTAAGAAGTTCTTTTTCATCACAATTTAGTTTTGCTATGGACCAGTAAGGGTCTTGTTAGCATAATAAAGCACATGAGGCTTTTTATCAACCATCTGATCAAGGATCGCTCCCAGGGCAAAATTCGAGGCATTGCACATCAACTCAAATGAGAGGGTCGAATAGGGTGCTCTCAGAATAGTTGTAGTTATGAGGGCCTCTTTCAAGACTTACAAGGCCTCAAAACACTTTGCATCAAAATTGAAGGCACTATCCTTTCCTAGTAAGTCATAAAGTGTCCTAGAAATCTTACTAAAATCCTCAACGAAATGCCTATAAAATCCTGCATGGCCCATAAATGATCATATTTGCTTGACATTGGTGGGTAGTGGAAGCTTGGAAATGGACTCAACTTTGGCTTTGACCACTTCTAAACCCTGCTCAGACACTACATGCCCAAGAACAATGCCTTGCTGAACCATGAAATGGCTTTTCTCCTAGCTGAGCACTAATCTTGTCTCTTCACAGCGGATGAGAGTTTTTTCTAAATGCAAGAGGCAGTGGTCAAAAGACATGCCATAGATGAAAAATTCATCCCTGAAAACCTCTAAGAGCTCGTCAATCATGTACGAAAAGATGAACATCATACACTGCTAAAATGTTCCTGGAGCATTACATAGTCCAAATGGCATTCGGTGGAAAGTAAATGTGCCATAAGGACTCGTAAAAGTAGTACGCTCCTGGTCATCTAGAATGACGGCAATTTGATTGTACCTAGAATATCCATCAAGAAAACAAAAGTATTTATTACCTACCTGTTTCTCCAATATTTAATCAATAAATGGCAAAGGGAAGTTGTTAACGAGCAAAATCGAGGTTATAAAAGCTGTGTCATAGTATAGGTTGAAATCGCTTGAAAATAAATAGAATTTATTACTCGAATGGAAGTTCGATGTCGAACATAGGGAGCAATTAACAAAATGATTCTCAAGATTGCAATTCAACACAATATAAGCACTTTATAATAGAATTCCAAGAAGTAATGATATATGAATGAAAGCATATGTCAAAGAGTGCAAAAATAATGAGGTAAAATGGTGATTTGAATCATCAATTACCCCTCACAATTATATCTAATAAATCAATAGTACTAATCAATCTAAATTCCACGTAGGATAAGTGCACAGTGCACTTCTGTTGAATCTCAAAGTTTTTTCTTTGTTTGCTTTAGCCCTTCTTCTTCTTCTGTGCCTTCTTCTCCTTCTTCCTCTTCTTTCGCTTCCTCCCCTTCCTCTCTTCGCTGTGGCTGCTCTTCTTCTTCTCTTCATGCACAAGGGGGAAAGATTCCTTCTTCAAACGGCTAAGTGTCAGCTGTTGAATCACAAAGCAAAAAACCCCTGCCCCCACATGCTCTCTCTCTTTCTCTCTCTGGGATCTTCTTCCTCACCTTCCCAAGGCCACAGTGGGTTATTGGGTGGTGAGCTAGGAGTGCACGGGTTAGGCTGGTCGGGTCTACGCTAGGCATACGGAGGACGTGTTACGGGCGAGGTGCAGGTGAAGGGGCGTGCAGGGACATCACCCCCTATGTTCAGTTGAGGCGATAAGCCTATGTGACAAGAATAATATATGTGGTGTCGCACGTCTGTCAGCTTCCGAGGTGGGACTAAAGTCTTTGCTTCCTTCTACGTGCAGCTGCAGTGGGTTTCCTTCACTGAATTGGAGCAGCAGTAGTGGATGCTGGTGCCAATTGAAGGCCTAGAGATCTGCCTAGAGCCTCTCCGCACAACCTGGGCATAGCACATGGGATGTGCAACAGCTGAAGAAGGCTTCCAGCTTCGCTCGAAGCTACAGCAATGGTGGCAGAGGAGTAAACATCTGAAAATCAGAATACGGCCTCTCAGCTCTGTTACATAGGTTTAGGAGCTTCGTCGTAGGGCGTGGAGTGTGTTGGTGGTGGTTGTGTGGTTGGTGGTCGTGTGTGGTGATCGGATGGTGACGAAGAAGGATGTGGGAAGGTGGGTTGTTCGGTGGATGATTTGGGCAAGTGGAGTGTCAAATAAGGAGAGGGGTTTTATAGAGGGTGGTGTGGCGAAGGTCGTGAGGTGGTCGGCGAGGTGTTTGGAGTAGTGGAATGAGTGGGGAGTCTCACTGGAGTGGTCGCCAGACATGGGGAAGATGAGGGTGTCAGGGTGAGTTGGTCGTGTAAATAGAGTTGAGAATGTACGGGAATGATAAGTGGAATATGAGGTGTCAATAGGGCTAGATAGCGGACGAAGTAGGGTAGGGGCAGCATCGATTATGGTATTCTTGGTGCCGAGGATGAAGGTGCTCTGGTGTGGGATGGATAGCGACGACAACGAAGATACAAGGGCGCAAGCCGGTATGGTGCGACACAGAGGAAGGTAGGGAAGGAGAATCCATCGCCGGTGTTGTGGTCAGATGAATGAAAGAGATGTAGGAGGTTGCCGGAGCTTGAGGAGCTTTTCAGCCGGATAAGGAGGGAGGAATTGAGGGTGTTCCAGGCTAAAATCAATCTTGGGATCTTCAGTCTGATCTGGGGGGTCTTTTATAGATCTCTAGAGGGTGTTTTGGGCTTGGGAAGGCTTGGGAAGCAAGCTTCCCAAGCTAGGAAATCTCACTGGAGTTTGGAAACTCTATGATACCGAATATCTCATGTGTTCGCATGAGAGCTTGAGAAGGTTTTGGGGCTTAGGATTTGGCTCAAAAGGAAGGGAATTCCTTGACGAACTTCCCTTTCTCTGAGAGGGATTCGCCAAGGAATCAAAGAGAACATGCCATATTAAGGTCGCCGGAGTTGTAGGATTAGGATTCATGGTGGTAGGGTACTTTTTGAAGAAAACAATGATAATGATGGGGAACTTTGTGTAAGAAATTCAAAAGTAAGGACCCATGTGGAATAAAAGAAATCAGAGTTGGACCAAAGGGCAAACTAGGTTGAAACAATCTCAGGTTGGGCCCAAATTTTGGTACAAACCTAATTTTCACCTAAGGAATCTAATGGTGAAGTTGGATTTTGGTTTTGACCGAGTTTGATTGGGTAATTTGCATAATTATCCAAATTAGGGCAAATGTCTATCTGAAACTCTATTTTAGGTCAAGATGGGTTTCAATGTCAAATTGAAGGTACAAAACCATAGAGAATATTTTTCTATGATTTTTAGAGAGTTTGGGTGAATTTTATCCTAACCAAACCTTAGTAGATTAAGAGGGCCTGTTTTTAGGGTTTCAAATGTTCATTAATTATTGTAACGCATGAAAACCCTTTTCTATCTGTTCTAACCCACTTATTGGACTCTTAAGACCATTTGACCTTTGTTCCACCCTTGAGAGAATCATGGTTATTCTATTTTTGCGATAGAATGGTAAATTTGTAGAAATAACGATGTATTCTTGTTTTCTTCTCCAATCACTATTTTGTGCCCTTAAGACCTTATGATGGATATGTAGGAGATTTTACTGACTTAATCATATCAAACTAAGCTAGTTATGGCTCATGATGGTGTTCTCATCATATCCCCATGCCTAGCTTTTGTAGTCCCTTTGCAAAGTCTCGTGGAATTAACTTAAATTCTAGACCATGCCTTTTTATGCTCAAATTTCTAATGTGTGCTTTCTATTGTAGATCAGGTCAAAATGGCAATAGTAGGCCTAGAGATACTCAAGTACCAACCAAGATCGGGACCTAACCAGCTATAGTCTCAGTCTGCCACAAAGGTTTCTAAGGCCCACAGGAACTAACCTAGGGTTCGTTGAACTCCATGGTTAAAGCACCCGTGCTTAAAACATGTTTAGTCCCAGTTCAGTTTGCAGTGCATTTTTTGTAAGAGAGAGAAGATTTTTTTTTTGGGGAGTTTTCTCTCACTTTTCTTTCTTTATTTCTAGCTTTGGATTAGCTTTACAACATGGTCCGTATCAGATTCCTGGCTCCCACCATCAATCCTTGCAGGGTCCCTGGTAATCGATGCTTCGAGATAGCACCGCCCATGGCAACCCCCAGAACCTTGGCTTTCGACACTTCGAGATAGTGACGCCCATGGTGTTCTATAGCTAAATTCAGGCCCTGGCAATCGGCATTTCGGGATAATCCCACCCATGGCACCTGAACTAGCACAAGGTGCTTACATGCCCCCGGTAGGATATTTAGATATCCTAGGAGACAAGTACTGAGGAGACGGTATGTTAGAGGGGAATTTCCTGCCTCTCCGCGTTGGGAACTCTTTCAAATCAACTTGTGTTGATAAGTCACTCCTAATCCAGGTAGCTTTTTCAGAATAGAATTAACTCATTCACCTGATTTTGATAATTAAGTGCACTGAACCAAATTGTGTGTGGATTAGGGTGCTTAGGTTATCAAGTCCCGCAAACCAGAGGTCAGTTAACGAAGTCGAATAATCCCTAAGCCTTAGACCTAATACTTAAGCTTTGTATTTTTCCAAACCTCTTGAGGACTATCCAGATCTTAACGGATACGTGAATTTTTAAGCCTAAACACAAGCCCAAGAGGCCTAAGATCAGCGTTCACACTAATATCTTTTGTCTCTTATCACTTTTTTGTCTTTTATTTCTTTCTTTTGATTGGTTTAGAACTAAGCAGATTCCTTAATCTTTTATTAATGACTTTATCTTTTTATTTCAAATTGTTGCTCCTTTTTGACATTTGTATCACCTCCTCTTTCCCTCCAAAAAAATGATATGCAAATTTATCTTTTAAAATTTCCTCCCTTCTCCATTTTTTTTAAATTTTTTAATTTTTTTGGTCTTTTGGAATATGTATATCTATATATTTTTTATGAAATCCTTTCTTATTAAGTGATTCGCACAGCATTTTGCACTTTAATACCCTCCCATGCCTATGATTTAAAATGTCCTCATTGTAAATTAGGTGGGTTCGAATTCAGCTTAGATCGTACATTAGAACAGGTTTTCGATGGGTGGACGGGTTGGGGTGACTGTTGTGGACGATTTCAAGCTCTGGTACGAGTACCAGAGGTGGAGTCAGCTATTCTAATGGATGAACCCTAAAGTGCAATATGAGTTCAGCATGATGTGTCAAGGAGGGTATCAATTTTTTTCAAAAGATGACGGGTTGCCTCCCATTAAGCGTTGAGTTTAACGCCATCAGTCGAGCGTAATATGCTCAGGGAGAATGGAGATCAAAAGATACTTCAGCCAAGTTTGTATCGGTGAGTTCAACGAGCGGCTTAAGTCACTGTCCATTCACAATAAAAGGCTTAGAATCAAGGCTAGGTTGACTGATTTCAACGGCTCCATTTCAAAAAATCCATCGGATAAGATATGGTCCAATCCATTTTATCTGAGTTTGCCTGGGAAGAGTTTTAGTTTTTCATCAAAGAGTAGGACTTTCTGACCAAGGTGAAAGATCTTTCTGGATATGTGCTTGTCGTGAAAGGCCTTAACTCGCTTTTTGTAAATTCTTGAGTTCTTGTACGCATCATTGTGTAGTTCATCGATCTCACCCATTTGAAGCTTTCTATGGGTTCCTACCTTAGAAAGATCTAGATTACACTTTCGTATAGCCCAATACGCTTTGTGCTCCTACTTGACAGGGTGGTGACATGCCTTCCTGTACAGCAATATGAAAGGTGACATGCCCAATTAGGTCTTGTGGGTGGTCCTATAGGCCCACAAGTCTTCCGAAAGTTGGGACGACTAATCTTTCTTGTTAGGTTGTACCATGACCTGAAGGATTTTCTTGATCTCCCGATTTGATAGCTCAGCTAGACCATTGGTTTAGGGGTGATAATGAGTATAGATTTGATGTGACACCCTATACTTGGTCATCAGTGATCTGAACTGAGCATTCATGAAATGGGTCCCTCCATCAGAGATAATGGCACATGGGATACCTAACTGGGAAAATATGTTCTGATGAATGAATTTGATTACAATGTTATGATCATTGGTTTGGGTTGGGATGGATTGGATCCACTTGAACACGTAGTCAACCGCAAGAAAAATATGTACTCGAAGCCGTCTGAGGTAGGGAAGGGTCCTATTAAATCAATCCCCCAAATATCGAAGATTTTGCATACAAGAATCAACTGTAAAGGCATCATATCGCGGTGGCTCATGTTACCCAAGGTTTGGCAACGAGTGCATGCCTTACAGTGATCATATGCATCTTTGAAAATCGTGGGCCAGTAAAAGCCGCACTGGAGGATTTTTGCTACGGTTTTATGTTCGGAGAAGTGTCCGCTGCAAGCCTGGTCATGGCAGAAGGATAAAATGTCCTGAATTTCTGCTTCCAAGATGCATCGTCTGATGATCTGATCGGCACCAATGTGAAAGAGGTACGGGTCTTCTTAGATGTAGTACTTGGCATTGGAAAGCAATTTGTCCTTCTTGGCCTTCAGAAAATCCGATGGAATCTAACGTGACACCAAGTAGTTCACCAAATTAGCAAACTAAGGAAGTCTCGTACTAATAGTCAGGAGGTGCTCATCAGGAAAGTGCTCAGTGATGGGTCTGGAAGGGTCAATAATGACACAAAGAAAGTAGGATAAGTGGTCAGCTACCACGTTCTACTTTCTTGCTTTATCGCGAATCTCGTGATCAAATTCATACAACAGCAAGATCCAACAGATTAGTCGAGGCTTTGCATCCTTCTTCTCGAGGAGATGCCTCACTGCAGTGTGATCTGGGTATATGATAACATAGGAACGCAAAAGATACGATTTGAATTTCTCTAGGGCATATACTACGGCTAGCAGCTCTTTCTCAGAAACTATGTAGTTACGTTGAGCCTTGTCAGGTGTCTTGCTAACGTAGTAGATGACCATGGGTTTCCCATCTATTTTATGCCCAAGTATCGCACCCACAGCGTAATCTGATGCATCGCACATGATCTTAAAGGGTTGAGACCAATCAGGGGGCTGCAGGATAGGTGCTTAGGTAACTCGATCATGTAGGATCTCAAATGACTAAGTGCACTCCTTGGTAATTTCAAAGGAGACATCCTTGGAGAGAAGATTAGTCAGGGGGTGTGTGATTTTCAAGAAATTGGGAATGAATCGACAGTAAAAACTGACGTGCCCCAGGAATGAACGAATGTCCTTGACCGAGCTAGGATAGGGAGTTTGGAAATCGGATTGACCATGGCTTGATCAACCTGGATGCCTTTTTCAGAGATGAGATGTCCCAGGATAATTCCCTTAGGTACCATGAAGTGGCTTTCTTCCCAGGAAAGATCAAGATTCACGTCAATGCACTACTTGAGGATTTGGACTAAGTGCAGGAGGCAATCTTCAAAAGATTCTCCAAATACCGAGAAATCATCCATGAAGACTTCAAGGTATTCACCTACCATATCTGAGAATATGGCTAGCATGCATTGCTGAAAAGTAGTAGGTGCATTACAGAGATTGGGCGGCATCCTTCAGAATGTGTATGTTCCGAAGGGGTAGGTGAAGGTGGTCTTCTCTTGGTCCTCAGGATGGATTGCAACCTAGTTATAACCGAAGTACCCATCCAAAAAGTAGAAGAATCAATTTCCTGCTAGTTTATCAAGATCTGATTAACGAACGGTAGTAGGAAATGATCCTTCTTCATGGAGGAATTGAGTCTTCTGTAATGAATGTAGACTCTCCGTGAATTCGCTATACGGGTTGGTATGGTTTCTTTGGTTTCAGTCATGATCACGGTGAGTCTTACCTTCTTAGGCACAACTTGGATTGGACTCACCCACCGACTATCGAAGATTGGGTAGATGATCCATGCATCTAACCACTTAATGATCTCCTTTTTCATGACATCTTGCAGATTTGGATTTAGGCGTCTTTGCATTTCACGGGATGGTCATGAGCCCTCTTCAGTATAGATGTGATGTGTGTAGTATGAGGAGCTGATGCCAGTTAGATCATCGAGAGTCCAACCAATGGCTCTCCGATGCTGCTGGAGGATAGTAATCAGGTGTGTTTCCTGATCAGATGTGAGTTGGGAGTTGATAATATCAGGAAACGTCTAATTGGAACCCAGAAAGACGTATTTAAGATGGTCAGGGAGGGGTTTCAATTTCATAATAGGATTATCAGCAACAACAGGTGGTTTAGGGTGGGTGTCGGGAGTAAAGGAAGGAGCTATGGGTGTGTTTAGGTTAGGTTCAAGCTCCTCTAATTGCGGGTTTTGATCTTCTTGCGGTTGATAAAAAAAATTGGGTTTTCCTCGATATATGGGTCATCAACCATGGCCTCAATATCACAAATTTAATCTATAACTCCGCAATTAATTCCTTGTTGGGCCTTAAAGATGTCAATCTTTAGTGTCTTGCTCCTAAGTTTTAACTCCGTTTGGACCTCCTCACAATTAACATTGGCCTTAGCTGTGGCAAGAAAGGGTCTCCCTAATATGATCGGTGTATTCTTCAAGTTCTCAGGAGCATCCATGTCTAAGATGATGAAATCAACGAGAACATAGAAATCATGTACCCTAACTATTACATCCTCGAGTACTCCTTTTTGTGACTTAATAGATCGATCGGTTAACTACAAAGTTATCTCTATTAACTTAAGCCCAGATTCCTCAAAGTGGTCTAGTAGGGATGTAGGTATCAAATTGATGGAAGCTCTTAGGTCCAATAAGGCTCGGTCAAACTGTATATCACCTATAGCACAAGAGATCAAAGGGGTGATTGCACAGCAATCATAGGCCTTAATTTGGCTGAATTAAGCCAGAACTTAGCTTAACATGAACATTCTACATGCATATGCATCGTATTATGCATCGTAGTTGATATGTGTTTTACGCATAAAACTGTTGATCAGGAGTTTTTTTTGCTTTGTAAATGATATCCGCAAAATATGTCGTCGCAATATGTAATGTGGTAAAAAAACCTCGATCAAAGTTACTAAATTACTGAAATAATACCACACTTCAGGTTGTATCACAGGGAGACATAGAACCAATAAGATCACCAATAATCATGTTCAAGAAAAATAAATAGTCATTGATATCAATTCATTATGGGAGGAAAGAAAACAAAATGCATTAACTAGTACTTCCAATCCTTCAATATTGTCACAAATAACCAAGAACAGAAGGGCCTCCCACAAATTTCTTGTAATAAAAGAATCAATATCAAAATCCCATTCTTTGGCAATGGCAACCAATGTAATTTTTAATTGAGCCAAAAACAGGGGATTTGCTACTGGCGCATGCATGTGGAGGGAGGATGGTCGGCCTTGCCATGCTCGAAGGAGGTTGGCATTGTAGAGAGCTTTGCGTCGGACGTCGCACCGAGGAAAACGATGGCTGGTGGCGATCGGCCAGTGGAAAGGTTGGTCGATGACGTGGAGCCTCACCGACGGTCGTGTGGTCTATCGTTGGCGGATCTGGGGGCGTGGCTGTACTCGTGAGGGCCGACGAGTTCCATGATGTTGACAGACCGAAGGATGATGGCTGAAGGAGGTGGCTACGTGTGAGGGGAACTGGCATTGATGTTGGGTTCCCCTTGGTTTGTTGGAGAGGAAGATGAAGAAGATGAGGGTGCTGCTGTGTGTGAGGAGGAAGGTTGTAGGGCAGGAGTGTGAAGGCTTGCACGCGTGGGGGAAGGCCGGAGGACAGGCATGTGAGGGCCTACACGTGTGGGGGAAGGCCGAACGATGGGCGCATGAGGGCCTGTGCGTGGGGCTAGTTGCGCTGTCGGCGGTGCTACGTGTGTTGCGCATGCGAGTGGCTGCATGCATTAGGTGTAGAAGTGAGCAGTGAACGCAGTGGTGGTGGGATGAGTCTCAGACACCCAGGAACCTTCCCAGTCATCTTAACTGAAGAGGCCGACGCACAGTGAGGGTGTTGGCAGTGTCGATGGAGGCTCGCTGTGGTGGATGGGTGTGCGGTGAGGGGAAGGAGATGGAGGCCATTTTTTTTTCTCCAGTGAAGCAGTCCCCCTCTTTGTCGTTCCTTTCCTATTAAATAAGGAGAAAATGAGAGAACGAGAGAGAGAGAGTTAGAGAAGGAAGGAAACAATCAATCAACCATGATTTAGTGTTGCCATTTTAGGGAGAGAGAAATAGGGAATCAAACAGATTTTAAGGCAAATAAGGAAGGGATTAAGAGATGCCAAGGAATGATTCTTTTGCCAAATTTTACCAAGATAAAAAAATCCCACAATGTAACATCTAAAATCTATATTTGATGTGAAGTCCTTGCCTTTAAAGTGAATAATCAATTTTTTTACATAAATATTCAAGCAATTAATGCATGAAATGATACATTCAAAGCTTTCACATTTTGTTATTATCAGCATGCCTTAGATTAAGTTATGATCCAAATAATTCAATACTTAAGCACTAAATTAGTCCACTCAAGTGGACCCATCAAATACGCCCATGCTTAAGTTTTGCTAGTCCCGAGCAAAATCATATGAACCAGACCAAGTCTCCAGGCTAGATTTTACCGTCAGGATGCCTTATCGCACCATACTCTAGAAATTAGATTGAAATACCAACTATAGGCCTAAAGGTACTCAAGTACCAGCCAAGTATGGACCTGACTAGCCTCAGTCATGAGTCTGCCGCGAAAGTTTCTAAGGCCCACAAAAACTGCCCAGAGGTTCGTTGACCCCAGTGGTTAAAACACCCGTGCATATGTGCAAAAAGGTTAGGTTCAGGTTTACGAGTGCAATTTTAGTAAGAGAGGGAGGGAGAAATATTATTTTGAGAGTTTTCACTCTTTCTTTTTAAATTCCTATAGACTTAACATTGGATTGGCCCTACGCATGATCTGTATCTGATTCCTTGTCCCCACCATCAATCCTCACAAGGTCCCTGGCAATCTATGCTTCGAGATAGAACCGCCCATGGCAACCCCCAGAACCTTGGCTTTTGACACTTTGGGATAGTGCCGCCCATGGCTTTCTATAGCTAAATTCAGACCCTAGCAATTGACATTTCGGGATAATGCCACCCGCGGCATCTGAACTAGCATAAGATGCTTCTGTGCCCCTGGTAGGATATTTAGATATCCAAAGAGACAAGCATCGAGGAGATGATATGTTATAATACTTCTTCGAGGGGCTTATTTTACATTCCTCCTCTCCACACCGGGAACTCATCCAATCAACTTGTGTCTTCAAGTTGCTCCTAAGTCAACTTTATTGGAAAACATTTTCAGAACACACTTTTTGGTATTATTCTTTGTTATGCGCACTGAACCAGACCAGTGTGCGATTTTTGGGTGCTCCGGTTACCAAGTTCCACAAACCAAAGGGCAGGCAACGGGGCCGAATACTCCATAAGCCTTAGACTTAATACATCAGCCTCGCAACTCCCTCAACCTCTTGTGGAATAGTCCATATCTTAACAAATACATGAGTGTTTAAGCCCTAAAATAGACCCAGAAGGCCTAAAGTCAGTATCCCTCACTTATCTCCTTTTCTTTAGTACTTTAGGACTTAATTCATCATCCGATCCAGCCCGAAACTTAGGTGACTCTTTCATAATCACATGCTGGGACTAACATGATTTTTCCTTGCCTATCTTTTTCTTTTGGCTCTTTCCTTTTCATCTCTCTTCTTCTTCTCTCTCTCTATTTTTTTTTAACAAAACTAAAGTCCTAATTATGCATGTAGAATATGTATAAATGCTATAAACAACCTCAGGTTATACCCCCCATGCCTAGATCTGACAATGTCTGCATTGGAAAGCCAAAATAAGGAAAGACACAACCTGAGGTGGCGAGCAGTTGGAGCTAAGGCTCCTCCAATCTGTAGGTGTCTAATACCTACCCATCAGAAAGTGTGACATAAGGTTTCAAGCACTGGCCATTTACCTTGAATGTCTCACCAGATGAGGGATTCTGAATTTCAATTGCACCATATGGGAACACCTATGTGATAGTGTATGGCCCATCCTAATGGGACTTCAGTTTCCCCGGGAAAAGCTTGAGTCTGGAATTGAAAAGCCAGACTCGTTGGTGGGGCTCAAAGGTTTTGCAGAGGATGTGTTTATCGTGAAAGACCTTAGTGCGCTCCTTATAAGCTTGAGCAGTGTCATAGGCCTCATTCCTTAATTCTTCAAGCTCGGTTAGTTCTAATAAGCGTGCATTGCCTGCATGTTCTAGATCCATGTTGACATTTTTAATAGCCCAATAAGCTCTATGCTCAATCTCAACAGGCAAATGGCAGGCTTTGCCATACACCATACGGAAGGGAGACATACCGAAGGGGGTCTTATAAGCCATTCTGTAAGCCCATAGAGTGTCATCTAATTTCTTCAACCAATCTTTCCTGTCGGGTCTTTCATTTTTTTCCAGAATTTATTTGATCCCCCTATTTGACACTTCAACCTGTCCGCTTGTCTGTGGATGATACGAGGTGGCCACCTTGTGGGTGTCACCAAGACTTTTGAGGAGATAGGTGAAGTGTGCATTCCTGAAATGAGGTCCCCCATCACTAATGTTCATCCTTGGGCAGCCAAATCGGGAAATGATATTGGCCTTAACGAAAGGCAGGACCACGGAGTGATCGTTGGTCCTTGTCAGAATAGCTTCTATCCACTTTGACACATAATCAACTGCCACGAGGATATATTCAAAGCCATTAGATGATGGGAAAGGACCCATGAAATCTATGCCCCAAATGTTAAATATCTCAATCGGAAGAATAGGTTGTTGGGGCATCTCATCTCTCTTGCCAATAGTTCCAGTTTGTTGACAATGAAGACAAGCCTCCACAAAGGTGTGCGTGTCTTTGAAAAGTGAAGGCTACCAGAAACCAGACTGGAGAACCTTATACGTAGTCTTCTTAACACTAAAGTGTCCATAGTGTAGTGTGTGGCAAAAATTGAAGAGACTTTGTTCCTCTTTCGGGACACATCTCCATAACACTTGATCATGACCTATTCTAAAGAGCTCCAGGTCCTCCCAGTGATAATACTTGATGATAGCGAGAAATTTATCTCGCTTATGCTTATTCCACATATTGGGGGTTTCACCAATGACCAAGTACTTGCAAACATCAGCATACCACGGTGTCGAAAGTTGTCACGAATGTCTCCAAACGGGGTTGAAGCCTCAACTGGGATCCTAAACAAATGATCTGCAACAACATTTTTGACCCCTTTCTTGTCACAGATATCAAGGTCGAACTCTTGTAATAATATAATCCAATGAATCAGCCTAGGTTTGGTGTCCTTCTTTGTGAGCAAATGTTTTAAGGCTAAGTGATCAATATAAACCACAACCTTTGATCCCAGAAGATAAGACCTAAACTTCTTCAAAGCAAATACTAACGCAAGAAGTTCTTTTTCTGTCACAGTGTAGCTTTGCTGTGGATTCGTAAGAGTCTTACTTGCATAGTATAGTACATGAGGCTTTTTATCAATCTGTTGACCAAGGATCGCACCCACAGCAAAATCAGAGGCATCACACATTATCTCAAATGGTAGGGTCCAATCAGGTGCTTGTAGGATCGACACAGTTATGAGGGCCTCCTTCCAAAATTGGAAGGCCTTGGCACACTTTCAATCAAAAGTGAAGGGAGTATCCTTATCCAGTAGGTCACAAAGTGGCCTAGAAATCTTGCTAAAGTCTTTAATGAAGCACCTATAAAAGCCAGCATGGCCTAAGAATGAATGAATCTGCTCGACATTGGTGGGCGGTGGAAGCTTAGAAATGGACTCAACCTTGGCCTTGTCCACTTCTAAACCTCCCTCGGACACTACATGCCCAAGAACAATGCCTTGTTGAACCATAAAATGGCTTTTCTCCCAACTAAGCACCAATCCCGTCTCCTCACAGCAGGTGAGAACTTTTTCTAAATGTGAGAGACGATGGTTAAACGATGAGCCGTATATGGAAAAATCATCCATGAAAACCTCAACGAACTCGTCAATCATGTCTGAAAAGATGGACATCATACATCACTGAAATGTTCCTGGAGCATTACATAGTCCAAATGGCATTCGGCGGAAGGCAAATGTGCCATAAGGACTTGTAAAAGTCATGCACTCCTGGTCGTCCAAAAAGATGGCAATCTGATTGTACCCAAAATATCCATTGAGAAAGCAGAAGTATTTATTCGCTGCCAATTTTTCTAGTATCTGATCAATAAATGGTAGAGGAAAGTGGTCTTTCTGGGAAGTGGTGTTTAAGCAGTAGTAATAGATGCATACCCTCCAACCTGTTGTGGGTCTAGTGGTGACGTGCTCCCCTTTCACATTAGTCTCCACCATGAATCCTGCCTTTTTGGTCACCACGTGAATAGGACTGACCCATTTACTATCAGAAATGGGGTAGATTATCCCTACATCCAACCATTTTAAATTTCCTTTTTCACCACTTCCCGCATGTTGGGATTTAACTGCGTCTGCATATCTTTGAAAGGTTTCACAGAGTCATCTGTGTGAATGTGATGCATGCAGAGAGTTGAGTCAACCCCTTTGATATCAGCTATAGTCCAAGCAATGGCTTCCTTGTGCCATTTTAGGCATTCAATTAGTGCTCCCTCCTGCATCTCAGATAGAGTAGTCGAGATGATGACAGGAAGCGTATCATTAGGCCCAAGGAAGACATATTTGAGGGTCTTAGAAAGTGGTTTAAGCACCAATTTGGGAGCTTTTTGAATCGAGGGAATTATGTTCGATGTCCCAACCTTCAGTAGCGGATCAACCTTGATTGTCCATGGTGGGGAGAGGGACTCAGCTTTGACACCCAACAGCTCTTCTAATTCAGGCATATCTTCCCCTCCAAAATTTAGAGTGCGGTCCTTGGAAATGACCATTTGGAGAGGATCATCACACAAAAAAGCTAGTGTCGTCTCCTTGATAATCTCATCGATCACCTTGATTTGGGAACAATCTTCTAATCTTGGTTGCTTATAGGCATCAAACACATTGAGCCGGGTCTTTCAGTTCCCAAAGCCCATCTTGAGTGCCCCTGATTTGCAATTGATCGATGCATTGGCTATAGCCAAAAAGGGACGCCCCAGGATAATTGAGGGTTTGGTGGGCATGTTGGAAGGGTCAGTGTCTAATATCATAAAGTTGACAGGAAAGAAGAAGTCTACTCTTACCAAGACATCTTTTAAGAGCCCACATGGTGTCTTTAGTGATCTATCAGCTAGTTGGAGGATTACAGGACTAGGCTTCAAATCACCTCCTCCTAATAGTTCATAGACAGAGCTCGGCAATATATTAACCCCCACGCCCAGATCGAGGAGAGCCTCATCGATGCGTTGGTCTCCAATGACCACAGAAATATACAGGGCTCGTGGGTCCTTCATCTTGGGGGTTGTACCTTGTTGTAGGACCGAGCTGACTAAGTCGGGCAAAACGACCTTAGCCTAGACTTGTTTCCTAGACTTCCTCTTCTGGGTGCACAGGTCCTTTGGAAATTTAGCATAGGATGGTATTTGCTTGATAGCATCCAAGAGAGGCAATTTAATGTGAACTTGCTTGAATGTCTCCATTATTTCATCCATCTTATCGTTGGCTCCAGATGAGCCATCAACAGGTGCCACAGGGGCGGAAATCGCTTAGGAAAAGGCACTCTTGGCCTCTGAGTGGAGGGGTTGTCATGGCGAGATAAGGGTGGAACGGGAACAACATCCTCCGGATGGGTGATTTCAAGCGAGGAAGGGCTGAGTGGTTCTTCCTCAGTGGATGTGTAGGTGGTTGGAGTGGTAGGAGGGGTGACCGTAGGAGTGAGTTCAGGTTTGGAGAGTTGGTTACCACTCCTCAAAATGGTCACAGCCTTAGCATGCTCCCTTATGAAGGGCCCTTTACCCCTTGGGTTCTCCTCAAATGAGCTGAGCAATTTCCCAGGGTCGAGTTGTCTAATAGCCTCAGCAAGATGGCCAATTTGAGATTGCATTTCTTGGATAGCCTTATTCTGAGATTGAATGATCATACTTTGATTTTCTTGCATGGCCTTCATCATCACTTTCAGATCATCCATCTCAGAATTGTTAGGCTGAGGACGAGACTGGAATTGTTGTGCCTGAAAGGGTTAGGTGGGTTGGGCTCTTATTTTCCTCGAATTTGAAGCATCACCTTGCTTCATGAGAAATTAGGATGGTTTCTCCATCCAGGATTGTAGGTGTTTCCAAAAGGATTGTTCCTATGTGGTGGACGAAACCCTTGGGCAGCATTTAGGTCTGCTTGTACTAAATTGGGGAATTGATTAGCCAAATGGCACTCAACAGTTGCATGAAGAGTGCTTCTGCAAATGGTGCATTTAGAAAGAGTCTGGACTTGGGAAGCAATTTGTGGGATAGTGTGTGGGTTAGTCATGAGTCTTTCAAAGTTCTGGTTCAACAATTGTATCTAAAAAGCCAAATTCTGAGCTGCCCTGGCTTCACTAGCTTCAGCTTTCCTTTGGAGGATGGATGGTTTCCTACCTTGATAAGCTGAGGTCAAGTGGATAGAATGGTCGCTCAGTGACTCAAATAATATCCAAGCCTCATCCTCCATTTTGGTGAGAAAGGTTCCGGCACAAGCAGCACCCACAATTTGCCTATGCCTATCAGATAGTCCAGTATAAAACCTTTCTACCAACCGCCATTTAGGCACTTCATGGTGGGGGCATAGTTGAATCAGATCATTGAATCGCTACCAAGTCTCAT
Organism: Thalassia testudinum; assembly: GCA_037157565.1. Classification (NCBI taxonomy): domain Eukaryota; kingdom Viridiplantae; phylum Streptophyta; class Magnoliopsida; order Alismatales; family Hydrocharitaceae; genus Thalassia; species Thalassia testudinum. Next base: position 150,058,136 of record JAZHRO010000014.1, on the reverse strand, counting down.
GGAAGTGTTCCCCATCTAATTGAGTAAAACCCTTGATTTCCCTCCTGAAGTGGTTGGTTTTGCTCATAGGGAAGTATTTTTTCAAGAATTCTCCCTTAAGGGTGTTCCAATCATTCACCCTTGCATCCAAGGTGTGATACTAGTGTTTTGCCTTGTCATTAAGGGAGAAGGGGAAGAGGGTTCTCATTAGAGCTTCATCAGTAAAGTTCTGAAGTTTCACCATAGAGCAGACCTCGGTGAATTCCTCTAAATGCTGGTAGGGGTCCTCCCTAGTACTACCATAAAAGGAGGGTAACAAAGATATGGTACTGCTCTTGATCTCATATCGATTATCCCCTGCCAGTTGTCTCAGTGCTTGAGTAGGTTGGTTGGTTGGAATAAAATAGTCCCTTAGGGTCCTTTGTTGATTTGCTCCTTGATTAGCCATGTCTTCTCTTTTACTTCCTTTGTGGGCTCTCCTAAGAATTCTCTCAGGTTCAGGATCAAACACTAGACTGCACTCAAGAGAGAGTCTACCAAGCATACAATAGCAATCACAATTCAAGTTCTTGTTGATTCAGTAAGTGAAACCTCCATTACAAAGATAGGTCAAAAGGTCAAGGCATTATCCCTCCATTCTCACGTAAGTGGTATAAGAGGGGTGATGACTTAAGATCTTGATCTTCTTTGTTGTTGAGGTAGAATTGGTTGATATAGATGGCCAAACAAGTTATTCACTACAATTACATGACCTAATTCAACCTTCGAGTGCCCTAGGACCTATACTTTGCTTAGATGATACTCCCAAGTGATCAAGTGAGAAGTTGCTCCAAGGATGAATAAAGGGATGCAAGTAGGGCGAACCCTTCCTTTGAGGCGATGCATGCACGGTGCCTCTTAACTACCCTTTTGTTCTTTAAGGGGTGTCCACCTCCGTAAAGTATCAAAACACTTGATCAAAAGATAGTACCACCACCACAAAGCACGATAGGAGGGTCTACACCGATAAAGAGATCGATGCCTATAGCCTTAAGGGATCGAGCCTTAGTGCGGTGCCTAATGTTCATGCTTAGTGCCAGATGTGTGCATCACACCACAAATCATTTTTATTTTCAAAATGTAGACAAGTCCCTGTGAATCAGATCAAGTGTGATTTGGTTTTAAGATCAAATCTGATTAGTAGTCCTAATTGTAGTTAGGCGACCACTGGATTAAGTAATTTCAATTAGCTTTGTGGTCTTGAATTTTAACCCTAATGCAAATGGTGGACAGGAGCTGGACGCAAAAGTTAGAAAGGTGTACCTGTCTCCAGCAATCTTCGTGCAAATATGCTCTCAATGCAACAATGAAATCTAATGTGCTGCTCAATCACCCCTAAATGCACGCACCTAAGGGCATGCAACTCCTAAACAGGAAGCTTGATATTTTCTTCTGTTTGTTTTAGAGGCAAGCAAGCAGAAAAATGAATCACGTGAGTAGCAAAAATATAGTCCCTAGTCTCTAAAGAATGTGGGGACAGACCCCCAAAAATTAGCCCCAATTACTACAAGGGTGAGAAAATAGGAGTAAAACTTGTGACAAAGGAGAATCCCCTATGAAAGTGGAATCCAGGTCTCTAGCATCTTCACTGTGTGTAGACGTCGCTCAAGGTCGACGTCGTCTACCAGCTGTGCCTTTCGCTTCGTCAGATTCCTCACATAGAAAAAAATAACAACTGGTCAGATCACTATGCAACTCAGAATCATCAGAAATAAAAATCAAGTGAAACTATTACGTTTGTTGCCTCCTCAGCGACGGCACCATTGATCAGGAGGTTTTTTTCGCTTTGCAAGTGATATCGGCAAAATATGTCATCATAATATGTAATGTGGTAAGAAAACCATGATCAAAGTTACTAAAATACTGAAATAATACCACACTTCAGGTCGTATCACAGGGTGACATAGAACAAATAAGATCACCAATAATCTTGTTCAAGAAAAATAAATTGCCATTGATATCAATTCACCATGGGAGGAAAGAAAACAAAACGCATTAACTAGAAATTTCAATCCTTCAATATTGTCACAAATAACCAAGAACAGAAGGGCCTCCCACAAATTTCCTGTAATAAAATAATCAATACCAAAATCCCATTCTTTGGCAATGGCAATCAAGGTAATTTTTAATTGAGCCAAAAACATGGGATTTGCTATCGGCGGACGCACGTGGAGGAGGAGAGGACGGTCGGCCTTGCCGTGCTCGGAGGAGGTTGGTGTTGTCGAGAGCTTCGCGTCGGAGTTCGCATCGAGGAAAACGATGGCCTGTTGGTGTTGGCTGGCGACGTGGAGCCTCGCCGATGGTCGTGTGGCCTGCTGTTGGCAGATCTGAGGGCGTGGCCGTGCTCGTGAAGGCCGGCGAGTTCCATGGCATCAACAGACCGAAGGATGATGGTTGAAGGAGGTGGCTGTGCGTTTGGGGAACCGATGTTGATGTTGGGTTCCCTTCGATCTGTTGGAGAGGAAGACGAAGAAGAAGAAGACGAGGGCGTTGCTGCGCACGAGGAGTAAGGCAGTAGGGTGGACGCGTGAGGGCCTACGCACATGGGGGAAGGCCAGAGGATGGGCGCGTGAGGGCCTGCGCGTGCGGGGGAAGGCCGGAGGACGGGTGCGTGAGGGCCTATGCGTGGGGCTAGTTGCACTGTCGGTGGTGCTGCGCATGTTGCACACGCGAGTGGCTATGCACAATAGGTGCTGAGGAGAGCGGTGAACGCAGTGGCTGTGGGACGAGTCTCAGACATCCAGGAACCTTCCCGGTTGTCTTAACTGAAGAGGCCGACACACGGTGAGGGTGTTGGCGATGTCGACGGAGGCTCGCGGTGGCGGATGGGTGCGCGGTGAGGAGGAGATGGAGGCCATTTTCTTTTCTCCAGGGAAGCAACCCCCTTTTTGTCGTTCCTTTTCTGTTAAATAAGGAGAAAATGAAAGAATGAGAAAGAGAGTCAGAGAAGGAAAGAAACAATCAATCAACCGTGATTTAGTGTTGCCATTTGAGTGAGAGAGACATAAGGAATCAAAGAGATTTTATGGCAAATAAGGAAGGGATTAAGAGATGCAAAAGAATGATTCTTTTGCCTACAAAGATAAAAAAATCCCTCAATGTAACATCTCAAATCTATATTTGATGTGAAGTCCTTGCCTTTAAAGTGAATAATCACTTCTTTCACATAAATATTCAAGTAATTAATGCATGGAATGATACATTCAAGGCTTTCACATTTTGTCATTATCATCATGCCTTAGATTAAATTATGCTCCAAATAATTCAATACTTAAGCACTAAATTAGTCCACTCAAGTGGACCCATCATCTGTGCTATTTGAGAGGTATCACTCATTACAGGTAATTCAGGGCTGCGGATGACCGATCCAACCACATGGATCTGTTTCGAACTACAACAGAAGTCCAATGCTTCCAAGATCACATCAATCAAACTCTCATAGCACCCTAGGGAATCTACAGAAGATCAAGAGCCCAGGGGAAAAATAAAGAAGATCCAGACCTTAGATGACAAATCCAACCATACGGAAGGATTCGGATCGATGTTCGTAGCCCAACGGTGCAGGAATCAATTCGATCGAAGGCCTACATCACCAAATACAAGGAAAAGAAGATGAACGGTCATGATAGTGCCACGTGGTGCCATCACAGCCACTCCTTCACCATCGCCCCATCCAGGAAGGATGCATCGCACGCTGTGGTTCGTTGGATCTTCATCCAATGGCCACGAGCATGACATGTCGCCCGCCCAGATCGAAAAAGCATAAATAGAAACAAACAAGTATATATAACAAAATGATTGTGCAGCATGTTGGCTCACGCATGCGTGCATAAGTGTGGGATGTGGGTTCAAGCTGGTATTGCGCAAAATTGAAGCAGCATTGGTTGTGTGGGCACGTGTAGGCACAATTGCACGATTGGAGGGCAGAGGCATGACCACGTGGTGCGATCTGAGTGCACCGCGGGTGAACGCACGATCGCAAGCATTTTAGGAGATTAAGAAGGTGAGGCAAGTGCGAGTAAGCTATCCGATTGTAAGATCGGACAGCTGAGGTTGAAGCGCTTAGAAGAGGTGAGCGGTGAAGGCGAAAACACGAAGGGCGAGCGCAGGTGATCTGTCACCGTGTGATGGAGGATCGACGCTCCACGGAGTGCCATGTGGCAGCATCAGAGTGATCCAAGGGAAAAAGAAGGATTTGGAAGGTTTTTGCACGAGATTAAGGGGGCCAAATGCCCTCTTTACCCCCTACTAAAGCTATAAAAAGAGCCCAAAGGGCACCCTTTGAAGGCATTCCATCATTATCTTCTTCCTCCTTCTTCAACCTTTCTTTCTTCTTCTTCTACCTGCCTTCTCTACATCCCCGAATGAAGCGTCCGTTGGGCCACTATTCGTGAGCACTAAATCGATATTTAAGAGTGTCGCATTGTAGTATAGCTGAAAAAGTGTTCAAAACAAATATAATTTTATTACTCGAATTTGAAGACCGAGGTCGAACATAGGGAGCAAATGGAATTCACGCACTAATCTCAACATTAAATGTAAATTGAACACATAAAACTATTCAAAATCTAATTAGAAGTGTAAAGCATGAGTATATGAAGAGTAAAAATAATTGAAAATAAAACAGTGTAGAGCTTATGAAAATTTGTCTTAAAAGTTATGTGCTATAGTGCCTTCCTTTCCTTAGCTTTCTTTTGCTGATTTCTTCTTGCAAGCTCTATTCTTCTTTCTCTTCTTTCTTTCCTTAGCTTTCTCTGTCTTCTTCTTCCTTCTATCTTTAACCTTCTCTTCCTTAGCTTATTCCTCTTTCCTTCTTCTCTGGCCCTTCTCTTTCCTTCTTCTTCGCTATCTTTAGCCTTCCCTTCTTTAGCTTCTTGCTTACTTGCCTAAGCCTGCAGTCCCTCTTCTTTAGTTTCTTCCTTCTTCTCTTTCTCTAACTTTTGCTTTTTCTTCCTTTTCTTCTCTTTCTATCATTAGCCTTCCCTTCCTTAGCTTCTTCCTCCTTGCTTCTTCCCTGGTCCTTCTCTTTCCTTCTTCTTCTTCGCTGCCTGACCTCCTCTTATCTAAATTTGGCTAAGTGTGGAGCCAAACTTTCCAAGGCAAAACCCCCCTCCCCTGCATAGCTTTCCTCTCTTTCTCTCTTCTCTATTTCAGGTTCGCTCTCCTAGAGCCACAACTGGTTCGAGTAATCGGACCTAACGGAGACCCGAGTCCAAGCTCACTATCGTGAGTGGTGAGTGAGGAGTGAGTCGGTTGGGTAAATGAGTCGTGGCCAAGCCCGCGTGGGTAGTGCCGCGGACGAGGCCATGAGAGGGGGGAGAGGGACCTCACCCCGTGATTTGGAGGCAACAAGGCTATGGCGTAAATTCAACTTATGCGCACACGGCCACTCTTCCAGTTCTGAGGTGGGACTAAATGTCCCACCTTCCATTGCGTGCTGCAGCAGCAGATATGTGGCTCAATTGGTGAGGCTGCAAGGGCTCTTGACTTCGATTGAGAACTCGAGTATGTTCGTGCCTCAAGTCCACACCGCTTGGGACTCTTGCCTGGAGCAGCAGCACCAAGAGCATAGCAAGCGGGCTTCAAGCTTCTTCGTCAATGGCGGCCGGTGTGCCTGAACCTGAAAACATGAGAACAGCCTTGCAGCCACGTCAAAGTGCTTAGGGAGCTTCGCCCGACCACGGCGGATGTGATGGGCATGATTTCGTGGCGTGTGGGTGGCTTTGGTGGAGGATCTAGGGCTTACTGTGTCCATGTAAGTGGGTGTGTTCGGGAGTGTTTTTAGGTGGTCGACAGAGTGAATGGACTGAGGGGTTGTGATCAGGGAGTCAAGGCAGAGGTCGTAGGGTGGTTGGAGAGGTGGATGGAGGTGTGGAGCGACGAGGGCACCACGTTGGAGGGATTGTTGGAGGTTGAGAAGGTGATGGTGATCAGTGGTGTTGAGGGTTGGTTTAGGGAAATAAAGAGAGGGAACGAGAGTAGAAGAGAGTGGGAATCTAATAAACCATATCTAAGGACAAAGGGAAAGGGAATCCCATGCCAGTATAGTCGCTGGAGGTGGGGATGATGAATACCTTTGTAGGTGAGGCAGCGGCAAGGATAGGGCAGAGGTAACATCGGCCAGTGTTGCGCGACGCGGATGAATGAGAGGAAGACAACCCAACCACTGGTATTGTGGTTGGGTGATGAGAGAGCGAGGGAGGAGCCGCCGGAGCTTGCGGAGGGTTGCGGTCGGCGAGGAGAGAAGAATGTGAGGGTTATCCAGCTCAATTTCAAGTTGAGGAGACTCGGTTGAATCTGGGGAGTCTTAAATAGGTCTCTGGAGAAAGATTTATTCTTGGAAGGCAAGATTCCAAGCAAGGCATGGTCGCTGGAGTTGGAATCTTCAAAATACCCAAATCTCTCTTGCATTCGCATGAGAGATTGAGTAGGAATTATGGATCACCGATGGGTTCAGACTGGAGGAGATTACTCAAAGAATCTCCCTTTCAATTTTGGGAGGGATTCTCTGAGCAATTAAGGAGAAATCACCTTCTAAAGCTTTCCGGAGTAGGATTCCTCTACTATAATGGTGGAGGGACTCATCTGTGAAGACGATAAGAAAGCTTGGGGGCTGATTGTAAGGGTTTTCGAAAATAGGGGTAGAAATGTAATCAAGTTGGACCTATTCGCAAAGTGGGTCAAGATGAGTTCTCCTTAGGTCTAAATTTTGGTACAAATCTAATTTGGACATAAGGAATCCAATGGCTAATTTGGATTTTGGGTTTGACCACGTTTGATTCAAAAATTTTTGCAAAAACCCAATTTAGGGAAAATATTTGTCTGAGACCCCATTGTAGGTCAAGATGGGTTCCAATGGCCAAATTGAAGGTACCAAACCTTAGAGGATATTTTTCTATGATTTTTAGAGTGTTTAGGTGAATTTTATTCTGACCAGAACTTTGGTTAATCAAGTGGGTTTGTTTTAGGGTTTCAAGAAGTCATTTAATTCACAGGGTACACATAAACCCTTTTCTATCAAATCCAACCCACTTTTTATCTTGTTAAGACCTTTTGACCTTGTTAAGCCATTGAGAAAATCTGTTGTTGTACTGCAATGGTAAAATTATAGTTTTACCCCTTGCTTCTTACTTTTCTCTCAGAAAGGTTATTTAGTGAATTATGACCTCCAATTGGTTATGTAGGAGCTTTTATTCTCTTCATTGGGTCAAAATGAGCTATTTAGGGCTCATGATGGTGTTTCCATCAGCCAACTCGATGGATTGTTGCTGCTCCTCCCAACCTCTCCAAAAGGCCACCACGAACCACCCATGATGCTCTTATTCTGTTACAACAGCAGTTTGTTTTATGTTTTATTCGGATACCTGTATCCAGTTTATGTTCAATCTCTTATTGTGATATAAATATTATGATTGATTGTTCCTTTTACTTAGCCTTTATATTTGAAATAAACTCATGAAATCAAAAGTGCTTTCTACCTCCCTATGACCGACTGGGACTCACCAGTTCTGTTAATTATTTGCTCAGAATGTATTTTGTGCTATACTACAACACATTCATCTTTTACATTATCTATGCCGCAAACAAGGGGTGCTTGGGTCTTTTGCCTTAGGCGGGAGTTTGCTCAAAATAATGAAGTTGGCTTTCTCCGACAGTATGATTGCGTTCATGCCATTGGTTCGCAGCTTATGCTTGGGTGTACATATGTCATTCAAGAATTGTGTGTAAACCAGTACATGGCAAATCACATCCATCAAGGGGATGTTTATATGGACCTAGTCAAAGAGCTTGACTAGGTCCTCCTCAGGTGACATGGGTTTGGTTGTCTTCTTTCCCTTGGTCAAGGCCTCAGGAAATGGAACTTTAGATGGTTCCTCTAGAATGGGCTCAGGCTCTTTATCAGGGATGGATGTGTCCTAGATAACCTATCTAGGTTTAGGGTTTACAGTTTTGGGCATGTTGTGGCTAGGAAAAGGTGTGTCTTGTGTTGCTCTGCCACTACAAGTGGTGACATAATTTAATCCTGCCTGATGTTGGGTTGGATTGGGTAAAATAGGTGTCTGCTGTTGAAATCCCAAGTATGAAGTTGAAGCATCCATCCCATTAGGTGATGGAGCAGAAGGGGCCTGATAAAAAGTGTGAGCTTGGCCCTGATTTGTGTTAATAACGCTCCTCCGGTTCGTTAAGTTATTTGGGTTTGGAAGAGGCTGAGAAGAAAGTGCACCAGGCTGGCGAGCACTTGCCAGCTGGGCCAATTGATTTCGTAACTTAGAGATCTCTTCTTTCTGTTGCTTTTGCATGTCAACCAAGGTCTCAAGAATCAAAGCTGTCTGATCTTCTTTAGGTGGTCCAGATTGGAAATTTTGATTTGGTCTTGGTTGAATAGGTTGATATGGTCACTGGTTTTGTGGTCGGGGTTGGAATTGGGATCTTAGATTTGGGTTATTTCTCATCCAAGCAAAATTAGGATGATTCCATCATCCAAGGTTGTAAGTGTTGGAGAAAGGATTATTCTGGACAGCGTGGAGATCCTCGTAGGTTTGAGGAGCTCTAAGATAATCAGGGTATGGGGGTTCAGAGGTTCCCCAACTGAAGTGGGCTGACCCAGAGTTGCCTCCGAAGCCATAATTAGACGGGGGTGGAAATGCATCCATTCATGGGGAGTGGTAGATGTTGTGTGTAGCCTCCCTTCTCATGGGTGGGTGCGTGTATGTGCTTTGAGGTGTAGAGGTGGAATTGTGTAGCTGACGAGTGATGTTGTCCACCTTCTTCTCAATAATGAAGACTTTATCCAATTGACTGGCTACCAACTCAAGATCAACAAATGTGGAAAGGCCTCGGGATTCATGAAACCCCTGATTATTTGTCAATGTGCGCATGGATGTCTAGTCGTATGCACCTAATGACTCATTGTTCAGGGAGTTCTCGCACATGTTCTCAGGAATTTCCCAGATCGTGTCCTCATGTTGACCCATGATGCTACCACCATAGGTTGCATTAACAAAGAGCTTGATGTCTTAACGGAGTCCATGATAAAAGAATTGGACTTGTTCCCACTTCGAAACTCCGTGATGGGGGCATTTACGCATGAGATCCAGAAAATGATCCCATGCCTCATGTAGAGATTCTCCTACTCCTTAAGAGAAGTGCATGATTTTGTACCGCATCTTATTTGTACGATCGATGGGGTAGAATTTTCGTAGGAAGGTGGTTTGATGTTCTCCCCATGTGTTGATCATGTGTGGTTGAGTTTGGAACCAGTGAGCGACTTTTTCAGCCAGAGAGAATGAGAAGAGTTTCAGGAGTAATCCATCTTGATTTTGTACATCTACCACAAAAGTGTGGGCCAGATGTTTTAGGTTTTTGATGTGCTAGAAAGGATCCTTGGAGTTCAAGCCATGAAATTTTAGGGCTATTGAAAAATGCCAATTTATCATCATTCTTATGCATTAAAACAAAACCTAGCTCTTAGGATTTTGGTCTACAAATGGGTTTTTAAGTTGCATTTAGGAATTAATTAGGTTAGGCATGCATTGCATTCTTTATTATGTTTTTGATTTGCTTTTGTGAGTGTTAGGGATAAGCAGATTGCCAGATCCATAGAACCCTAGCACTTAGGAAGGCAACTGTTGCAGGAGAAGCTCAAACCAGCTGGAACTCAGCTTGATCCACCTCACCATAGATGGAATCCAACTCATCTGAAGTAGGGTTAGCTCATCCTAGATCCATTCAGCTCATCTTAGCTAAATGGCAGCTCAAGAGAGCTTATCTTAGCTTACCCTAGCTCAAGTCAAGTCAGATCTAGCTCAACTTAGCTGAGTCTAGCTCATCTCAGCTCCCATTAGTTCACAAGGAGCTCTAGCTAGCTCAGCTGAGTTGACTGGAGTTCACCTCAGCTTAAGACTAGCTTGATCCAGCTCCACTCAACTCCAACCAGCGGAAGATGACTTCATTTCAGCTCAGGAAGCTCACGCCCAGCTCCCAGGGACTTAGCTTAGATCAACTCAGTTGAGCTAAGGTACCTTAGTTGCCTCAACCAGCTTGATCCTCCCTGGGAGCACCATACCCAGCTCACCTCATCTCCTTGTGGCAGAAGCCAGCTTACTTTAGCTTAGCTTAGTAGCTAGCAAAGAACTAGCAAGCTAAGCCAGATAAAGTAGCTCCATGCCATCCTCTTCCAGCTCCAGTTTAGCTCCAAACTTCTTCTGTCCAGCTCCTCTCCTCAAACCCTAGCTCCCATTGCCTAATTCTCTACTCCATTACTAGCTAAGGTAGCTTAGCTTAGCTTACCTTAGCTAGGTTCCAACTCATTTGGCATTTACCACCCTAAAACTCTACCTAACTTGCTCCACAAACTAAGCCCTACCTAAGCTCACCTAAGGTAGCTCCATCCACTCCAAGTTGGTGCCACCACCATCACCACCTTTCACCCCTCAACCACCACCAAATGGCACCAAGAAGTTGGCGCCAAAATCACCCTAACTACCCCCCTTTTTCTGCACCAACTTTTCCCTCCAAAAATGCCCTAATCTCCACCCTACACCTAAGCCTAAAGCCCATCTCCACCTTCCATTTTCCATCCCAAATTCCCCCCTTCTAAAACACCATTTTGGCACCAAAATGGAGGCACCCTCTCCCCCATGGACGTCCACCATAGGGTACCTCCATGTCCTTAACAACCCCCCTCCACATCTCTTTGAATGGCACCAAAAATCCATGACCATAGATCCCATAACCACCACTCCAAACTCCATCTTAGCCATCGATTTCAAGAGCCACCTATACCCCCCCATCCTACTCTATAAAAAGACCTTTAACCACCACCATTTTCCCATCCTCCCTTTAGTATAATTCCACCCTACAACAACCATATCCACGACCAAGGAAGAAGAAGAAGAAAAGAAGATTATGGGGGCATCCTACATAACCCCTTGGTGCCTTCTTCACCCTTTTCTTCTCTGTTGTGCCATGCCAAGGAGGAGGAGCAGTTCCCCACTAGGAGGACAGCTAGGAAAGGAGGAGCAAGGGTGGTGCACGCCCACCCTTGAAGGAGATCATTGAAGGTGGTAGCTTCCACCTTGGTGGACACCATCTTGGAAGAGCATGGCAAGGAAGGAGAAGGAGGAGCCCTTTTTAAGCCTAGGAGCAACTAAGCTTGGAGCAAGGAGCTTCCCCTCTTCACCAACAATTTAGGAGGATTTGTGGTTTATTTTTTTTGTTGCAATTATCTAGTAGTAGAAGCATTCATCCACTAGGGTTTTGTTAAAACACTTTCTCATTAACAAAGTTACCTTCATTGAAATTTCTTTTTAGTTGCATTTTAATTGCTGTGATTCTAGCACTCTTCACTCCCTCTCCCTAAGTACTCTAGGTCTCCACATGCTTAGAGTGAGCTTAGCAAGAGGAATTATTTGTCACTTAAGTGTTAGCTTAGTCATTGTAGGTGTTAGTTGCTTTTCTGTCAACAATTCGCATTTTGCCTTCATCATTTCAAAACATAAAAATTATATATTCGAAAAGACAAAAAAGAATGTTGATTTCCATTTCCAAGCAAGAGATTTGATTTGTAAACAATTGGCCTCCTTGTATGACCCTAGATACCCCATTATCCAGGTTATAAATTTAAGAGTTGATCGATTTTACGCGTTATGACATATTTTTACATACCATGTAAAGTTCGTAACACCTTTTGGCGCCATTGCCAGGGAGGCATGGCTTTGCAAATTGTTTTTCTCTTGCTTGAAGTGGATCTCATCCCCTTACCTCCCTTCTTTCTTGTGTGTGCAGGAACTACAGGAAGAAAGTGGGAATTTGGAAGCGAGAGCTGAAAGTTCCTTTTCTTCCCATGATTCAAGGTTGGTTTCTTCTTTCTTGTCACACTTAGCCTAAAAGACTATCAAAATACATTAAACTTGGCTTTCAGGATCTTAAACATCAAATTTCGGTAGAGTGGTACCTTTAAAACCTATTGTTTGATTGATTGCCCCATTAAACACCACTCTACCTTAAGTGTGGGTGTTCTATTTTTCAGATCCAGACTACAATCTAGATTTGAAAAATCAATTTCGAACACCACAGACCTCATAAAATCTTTAACTTTCACCCAGAGATTTTAATTCAAGTTGGAAACATTTGTTCCAAATTGCAGCATAATTGGGTTTGTATTTAATTTTTAAAAATTCACGGGCTGCAGAGGGGTCACACCCTCTAATCTTCCTATTTTGCTAATGTTCATGAATTTTTAGAATTTTTATGCTCATCCAACTTTTGTGAAATTTAGGTTTCTATTATCCTTGTGAAATTTTACACATCTTATAAAATTACCAAAATTTTCTTAGGTTAGTGATAATATTGAAAAGTCTAAAATGCCTACAGATATCATTTCTAGACTTTGACACTAGTACAAGAAAAAATTCTTTAAAAATTTCAAACAAATTCCTAAAAACTTAAAATTTTTTTTTTTTGGAATCCTTGTTTGATTTTCAATAAAGTAGTGGTGTTGTTTGATCTATTTCGACCATTACTTAACAGAAAGCCTAAAAAAGATCCATTGGTAGTTAAATTTCTATCTTAGGATCAATTGGATTAGGGTTTCTTTTTCATTTTTAGGGACAAACCACTAAAAGGAAATTGATCTCAACCCATACAACTTGATTTCCTTTTGTTTGTGGAATCTCAAAAACTTGTTTGAACTCTTAAGAAGGAAACCCTAAAACACACTAACTTATATTCAATTTTAAAAGATAGAAATACATCAGAATTGTGTGACAACTAGTATGAAATTGGAACCAATTTCCAATTCCTGCACATATAAAAAAATTAAAATAACAGGGCAATAACCCAATCAACGCCCTCCACGTTCCGTGTGCACTTTAGTATCCTAGACCTAATTAAAATCTATAGCAATTTGACCCCTTAGGTTTCTTCAACTTAGGCTTGCTATCTAGATCTTAAGTTTTCTTTAGTTAATATCAATTTTGTCATCTATATCTAGTGTTTCGACTGAGGAGTAGTGTCAAACGACCAGGCACAGGTTTGTATAATCACTTGGGGATTTTCCTGGGAAACGCTTGGGCCCAAACCTCCCCATAACCAACTTGGCTAGATTTGTTGACAGAACGGGTATTCACTATTGATTACTTATTTCCAAGATAGACCAAGTCTTAGGTTAATTTTTAAGGGAGTCACACTTAAGCTAGGTCTAGATTTTTGATTAATTGTTTGCACACTTTCTCTCATCTCCATCTCTTCTCCTCTCCTTCCGTTCTTCCATTATATGCACGGGCAACGGTCACAAAATCCGCACTTGGAGGGACCTTTTGATTTTGCCCCACGTGCAAAAAGATCGCTTTTTCCTTCTTTTTCTTCTAAAATGAAAAATCAATAAAATAGGTCCACTAACCCTTCCACTTCCACCTCTAATCCCACCTCTAACCCCACTACTAACCCTAGTTCTGACCCTTCCACCCAAAACACCTCCACCTTTGACTTCCCATACTTGGAGGTCCCTAATACTGATTTGCCTCAATCACAATATCAAGCCCCCCACCTGATCTCTTGACTATGATGGTTGAGCAGATTGCTCAACTGAATGCCAATCAACAAACATTGACTAGGAACATCCAAAGCCTAGCCAACCAAAGGCCAAGCCTACCACCCTGTCAGTAGCCTATCATTCCTCTAAAAGATTTTTATGATCCTTCTTATTATGAGGAACGACCAGGGGTGCTCATACCAGAGGGGAACTTCGAGATCAAGCCAGCGATCCTGAACCTGATTAAACACTTCATGGCCTTCTTAGGGAAGACCCTTTCAGCCACCTTGAAGAGTTGACTCTTCTTGCACAAACAACTCGTTCCCGAAATGTGCAAGAAGACCTGTGGCTGATGTGGCTATTTCCATTATCTCTTAAAGATAAGGCTGCTTATTGGTTCAGCACCATTGGCTAATCCATCATAACTTGGCCTCAGCTTAAGAGCGCCTTCCTCAAGAAATTCTTTCCCATAGGTCATACTAATTCCCTACGATGATCTATTACGACCCTTCAACAAAAATCTAGTGAGATTTTCCATGATTCTTAGGAAAGATTTCAAGATCTATTAAGAAGTTGCCCACAACACGAGATTCCTTTATGGTAGCTCGTGCAGATCTTCTATCATGGATTAGAAGATCAAATTCGATGTTTCATCGATGCCGCGTGTGGCGGCAATTTCTTGAATAAGGATGCTGAGAGTGCCTATGACTTATTTGAAGAAATGAGTGAAACTCATTTAATCAAGCTTCCATGAACATATTTTGTAGAACTCAAAACCCACAGTTCGATGTTCATGAAGTAGACACTCAATCTATTCTTGTAACCCAAGATGATCTTCAAATGATTGCAAAAAAACTTGACCCGATGCACATTAATCAAAAGAAGATTGAGGAAAGACTTGCCACAACAACCCAAGCTCCACACAGTCCACATCTAACCCAACCTAACTTTCCATGAAGAGAAAATTTGCACAATCTAAACACTACTGCTGATTATTACCAATATTCTGAGGTTGCCATGATTCACTGGGGAATTACAACTATCCAGATCTTAACCCCCCTTAAAATATTTCTGCCATCCAGGAGTCATTTAAAAATTCTTTCAATTGGAAGAATTAATCAAACTTCTCGAATAATTAGGTTCTTCCCCAACCAAATCAATTTAATGAGTATGGGTCTAATTCGACCTTTCATCCTGGGCCATCCCAACAAGACATCAGTGCCTAGATATGAGAACATTGAAGGAAATGCAGACAAAGATTACGGAAGTAACCCGCACCATCATAAATCTGAATAATCAAATCAGGGTTACTCCCACTCAAAGACCTGCAGGACATCTTCCCTCCCAACCCATGCCCAACTCTAATCACCAAAGGAACCAGTATCCTGGCAGAAATCCACACTGCCCAAATCAGCCTCCTACTAATCCACCACCTCAGAAGCAACCCAGGTTCCCACAACCATAGGCCCGTACACCTCCTCCAAATAATAATCCGACTGCACATGAAGTTATGTTAAGGAGTGGGAAAACCACCACTGATCTCGGGCCTTCACAAAAACCTGGGGAAATCCCCATCCTTATGCAAATTGACTCTCCACCTCCCCATCCTGAAGAACAAGAAACACAAAAATGTCAAGACACGACTCCTATCCATTTTCCACAAGCTCTCCACCCCACCACCAATAGAAAAAAGAAATCTGAGCCCACCACAAAAGAACTCATGGATCTATTTGGGCAAATTAAATTCAATATTCCTCTCCTAGATGTCATCAAATATATACCTGCCTACGCCAAATTTTTGAAGGAGATTTGTACTCCTAAAAGGCAGGCCAAAAAGCTAGGGCAGGTACATCTTTCGGAGAAAGTAAGCTCTATCATACAGAGCAAGCTACCTCCTAAGATGAAAGATCCAGGGGGCGTCATTAATTTCAGTGATTATTGACGATACTACCTTTGATCGTGCCCTCCTTGATCTTGGTGCCTTAGTTAATATCATTCCCACAATTTTATTTGAAGAGTTTCAGATCGGTGAATTAAAACCCATCGAGGTTACCCTGCAATTAGTCGAACAATCTACAATCAAACCTCGTGGGATTGCTGAGGATGTTTTTGTCAAGGTCGTGAATTGTGTCTTCCCTGTAGACTTTCTGGTCCTTAACATTGAGGTACCTGAATCTTTACTAAATGCCCTAATAATCCTTGGATGATCCCTTTTGGCCACTGCAAAGGTAAATATTAATTGCCACATAGGAAAAATGGATATCACCTGCGCAAGCCAAACTATCACTCTTGATATTTTCAAATCCTCCAAGAGATTCCATAATGATAACTTTTTTGAGGACTCGGATATTGAAATTTGAAATATGGTGGAGACAATGTTGATAGATACTCTTACTAACCACAATATTTTTGAGGAATCAGATTTAGAATCAGTGGTCGGCGAAATCTGTTATTTGAAGACTTGTCTTGACCAAAAATCCATTCCTAATGAACCTCCTAATCACCCTGACCCACCCACTCCTCCCTTACCCCACCTTTCCACACTAATTTCACCCACCCTTCACCATTCTTCCCCCAAACCCTTTCCATTGGACCTGCCACCAGACCCACCCGAGTTTGGTATTCAACCTGATTTAAAACCATGGCCAAACTCGAGTTACACTTATCATTTTCCATCCAACTTTGATCTCTATATTTCTTCTAATCAATTTTCTCAGGATCCAGAAGAAGATGCCTTTTATGCGGGCATCCACGTTCAACTATTTACATGATTTTTCATCTTCCGTGCATACCTTCACACTCGACTGAATGGCGTAAAAGATAGCATTGGATGGGAGGTAACCCATCATTTTTCCTACTTTCCTTTTTCCTTTCTTTTTCCAGGTTTTGACCATCCTAAACCCGACTGCCCTTCACTAAGGTGATCCCTTTTCCCTCCTAATGCATGAGGACATTGCATATCATAAGCATGGGGGGGTATTTTCAAAATTTTGATGATCGATTTAGGATTTTCAAAACCTCAAAACATGCATTTTTTTCTTTAGTCATTTTGGTTTCCCTGCTTGCATCACCCAAAAAAAAATAAAAATGTTGAAAACTTTTTGAGGAAAATTTTGAAATTGGGACTAAGGCTGAAAGCTATCTTTTGGTACAATGGGATTTTATCTTTAACAAACTAGGGATGAGGAAATAGATCTGATTAGTAGAATTTCAGGGTCTTTCTTTTGACTAGATCAGATATCCTTCTCAGAAATTCCACTTGAACTCATGATAGTTCAGGTGACTTGATCCTCTTTTGTAATATGAAAAGTATCTAGCGTAGTATCTGATTCAAAAACTTGCATTTCTTACGGAACTTCCAGTGTCAAATTTCACACAAGCCAACACCTAAAAATCATTAAAAATTAGAAAAACCCCCTTGTTTGGACTTAGTAAAAGTCTGAAGCAGATCATTAGTTTGAGTTCCCACCACCGAGGAGGAAAATACCTCCTTTGATGATGCGATGTCAACATGTTACCACCTTGGCGCTGCTCCACACCTACATTTCATATCTTTAGACGGAGCATTAAAGCGCATTTTTCCAGCTCAAGTGTCTTGGATGGTGCTCTACCAATAGTGTCAGAGCAAGAGCTTGAGTTTGTTTGGAGCACCCATTTACACCGCATTGTGTTTGGGGTTGTGAGCTCCTAGGTGGTGTCATGGATAGAGATATCTCGAAGTACTGGCACCAGAGCCCCCTCGAGGATTGGTAATGGGAATGATGATCCCAACACATCTGTTGTAAGACTAAGCTAAAAATAAGCATGGGGGAGAGAAGAAAAAGAAAAGTTTAAACCAAAAACACGCCCTTATAAATGTTGGCTTTTTACAAGCGTAGAGACAAAGTTTTAAAAGTTATTGCAAGTTGCGAATTAGATTCAAGAGCTAGAAAAATCCTAAAAATAGAAATTTCAAGTCATCTGAATTAATAAGGGGTTAATCTATGAATTTTCTGGAGGATATATTGATCCCATTTTTGTCTAATTTTTGGATCTAAAAATAAATCCCGATGTTTATCTTTAACAAATCCCATACCTCCTATGTTTAGACCAACCAAGCTCCCATAAACATTTTTCTCCTCAAAAGTCAAAAAAATTTGATTTCCCCAAAATTCCATTTTGAATTAAAGTTTTGGTAAGAGACTAGCAAAACGTAAGCATGGGGGTGTGATAAATTCCAGTTTATCATCATTCTTATGCATTAAAACAATCCTAGCTCTTAGGATTTTGCTCCGCAAATGGGTTTTTGGGTTGCATTTAGGCATTAATTAGGTTAGGCATGCATTGCATTCTTTATTATGTTTTTGATATGTTTTTGAGAGTGTTAGGGATAAGTAGATTGCCAGACCCCTAGAACCCTAGCACTCAGGAAGACACCTAGCGAAGGAGAAGCTCAAACCAGCTGGAACTCAACTTGATCCAGCTCGCCATAGCTGGAATCCAACTCACTTGAAGTAGGGTTAGCTCATCCTAGCTCCATTCTGCTCATCTCAACTGAATGGCAGCTCAAGAGAGATCATCTTAGCTCACCCTAGCTCAGGTCAGCTCAGATCTAGCTCAACTTAGCTGAGTCTAGCTCATCTCAGCTCCTATTAGTTAACAAGGAGCTTTAGCTAGCTCAACTGAGTTGACTGGAGTTCACCTCAGCTTAGGACAAACCTCCACTCAACTCTAGCCAGCTGAAGATGACTTCATTTCAGCTCAAGAAGCTCAAGTCTAGCTCCAGGGGACTCAACTTAGCTCAACTTAGTTGAGCTAGGCTACCTTAGCTACCTCAACCAGCTTGATCCTCCCTTGGAGCACCAGCCCCAGCTCACCACATCTCCTCATGGCAGAAGCCAGTTTACTTTACCTTGGTTTAGCAGCTAGCAAAGAACTAGTAAGCTAAGCTAGCTAAAGTAGCTCCATGCCATCCTCTTCAGTAGCTGCCAGCTCCAGTTTAGCTCTAGACTTCTTTTGTTCAGCTCCTCTCCTCAAACCCTGCCTCCCATTGCCTACTCCTCTACTCCATTACTAGGTAAGCTAGCTTAGCTAGGTTCCAGCTCCCTTGGCATTTACCATCCTAAAACTCCACCAAACTAGCTCCACCAACTAAGCCTACCTAAGCTCTCCTAAGCTAGCTCCATCCACTCCAAGTTGGCTCCACCACCATCACCACCTTTCACCCCTCAACCACCATCAAAGGGCACCAAGAAGTTGGCTCCAAAACCACCCTAACTACAACCCTTTTTTGGCGCCAACTTTTCCCTCCAAAAATGCCCTAATCTCCACCCTACACCTAAGCCTAAAGCCCATCTCCACCTTCCATTTTCCCTCCAAAATTCCCCCTTCTAGAACACCATTTTGTTGCCAAAATGGAGGCACCCCCTCCACCATGGATGTGCACCATAGGGTGCCTCCATGTCCTTAGCTACCCCCCTCAACATCTCCTTGAATGGTGCCAAAAATCCATGACCATAGATCCCATTACAACCACTCCAAACTCCACCTTAGCCATCCATTCCAAGAGCCACCTATACCTCCATCCTACTCTATAAAAAGACCTTTAACCACCATAATTTTCCCCATTGTCCCTTTAGTGTAATTCCACCCTGCAACCACCATATCCATGGCAAAGGAAGAAGAAGAAGAAAAGAAGATTAAGGGGCCATCCTACCTGCCCCCTTGGTGCCCTCTTCACCTTTTTCTTCTCCCTTGGGAGGAGGAGCACTTCCCCACTAAGAGGATGGCCAAGCAAGGAGGAGCAAGGGTGGTGCACACCCACCCTTGAAGGAGATCATTGAAGGTGGTAGCTTCCACCTTGGAGGAGCGTAGCAACGAAGGAGAAGGAGCCCTTTTCAAGCCTAGGAGCCACTAAGCTTGGAGCAAGGAGCTTCCCCTCTTCACCAACAATTCAGGAGGATTTGTGTTTTATTTTTTTTGTTGCAATTATCTAGTAGTAGAAGTATTCATCTACTAGGGTTTTTGTAAAATACTTTCCCATTAATCAAGTTGCCATCTTTGAAATTTCTTTTTAGTTGCATTTTAATTGCTGTGATTCTAGCACTCTTCACTCCTTCTCCCTAATTACTCTAGGCCTCCACAAGCCTGGAGTGAACTTAGGGAGATGAATTATTTGTCACCTAGGTGTTAGCTTATTCATTATAGGTGTTAGCTGCTTTTCCGTCAAAAATTCGCATTTGGCCTTCGTTATTTCAAAACAAAAATTATATATTGAAAAATACCAAAAAGAAAGTTGATTTCCATTTCCAAGCAAGAGATTTGATTTGTAAACAATTTGGCCTCTTTGGACGACCCTAGATACCCCACTATCTAGGTTGTAAGTTCAAGAGTTGATCAGTTTTACGCGTTACAACGATGTATTTTTACAAAACAGCATAAAATCCTCATTAGCCATATGAAGCATTGAGGCATGAGATCCACCTCGGGTCCTCCCGCAGGAATGTTGATTCGAGGTTTGATCTCCATCTCTACGGGATTATAATGCTCTCATTTGAGGACGTGGCGGTGGGTTGATGATGGCATTGATTCGATTTCAAAAATATGGAATTGTTGCTCAAGGTTAGGTTGTTCTTCTTGGTGATCCATAGATGATGAAGTGGAAGTAGGTTCTGAATCAAAGGATATGTCAATGTGATTAGGTTGTTGCACAAATATGGAAGTCGATGCTCGACCTCGACGAGAGTGAATAGCTAATGGAGGCCTCAAGGATGGTCTTAGGAACCTCCTCTCGAACATGTACTGATGGAAGAGATGAAGGATAGTAGGTTATGGACCCAATCACGACACCCAAAATTTTTGGATGATTATAGAGGTTCGGAGAGGATGATACCCCTTAGTCAGAAAGCCATCCACCTGAGAATTACCAGGGTAGCTAGAGAGGGAGAGTCCCGCGAAGACCCCTACACGGTAGAGCGCCCCTACGAGTTACAGGGTTTCCCCCACCTGACCTCTCTTCTCACTGAGGATCCAGGTAGACCAGAATGGAGACTTGACCTCTTAAGTCTACCAGCTTTAAGTTAAGAGCAAAGGTGCTTATGATCTCACTTGAACTTTAAGATGTTTTTATGCAAAGTGACCTAATTTGAAGATTGTTTAACCTAACAAGATGGGTCAACTTCACCTATTTTGTCCTTTGAGAATTTTAGGTCCCTCTTTTCGTGTTCAAATGGGATTAAGAGCCTTATTTTAGGGTTTGCTTGAATAGATCAATTCAACCAAGGCTTAAGCACACACTACTTGAGAAGGTTAATTCTTGATTAAGCAAGTGTGTCTCTAAAACCCTAAACTGGAAACCCTAATTGGTTGTGATTAGTCCAATTTAATTCATCCAAATGTGGCACCTAGGGCTTAAGCAAGAAGGTGATAGCCCTAGAAACCTTAAACCCTAAGTAGGTGCACAAATCAGGGTTGGGTGCTTTCTAGAAATGAACAAAATCAGGCAACTTGTTTGTGATTGAATCTAAAAATAGAATGCAAGTTGGACCTAATTGATTTCTTCTTTTAGCTTTTCAGAATCTAGGGCTTAGGAGAAATTGGATTTGTGTTTTACCTACCCCTGGAGTGGCTGATGTGTGGCTGATCTTCCTTCAATGAATCCCTGAAATAGATCACAGTCAAAAGAGATAGAGCAAGTTAGTACCAAATCAGGTATTGCAATCAAGGGATCTAAGTTGTGCGTTGCTCCCTGGCAACGACGCCAAAATGTTAACAAGTGAAATCAAGGTTATAAAAGCTACGTCGTAGTATAGGCTGAAATTGCTTGAAAACAAATAGAATTTATTACTTGAATGGAAGTTCGAGGTCGAACACATGGAGTAATTAACAAAATGATTATCAAGATTGCAATTCAACACAATATAAGCAGTTTATAATATATTTCCAAGCAATAGTGATATATGAATGAAAGCGTATGTCAAAGAGTGCAAAAAGAATGGGGTAAATTGGTGATTTGAATCACCAATTACCCCTCACAGTTATATCAAATAACTCAATAGTACTAATCAATCTAAATTCTACGTAGGATAAGTGCATAGTTCACTTCTGTTGAATTCGAAGTCTTCTTCTTTTGTTTGCTTCAGCCCTTCTTCTTTTTCTGTTCCTTCTTCTCCTTCTTCCTCTTCTCTGGCTTCCTCTCCTTCTTCTTCTCTTCACTGTGGCTGCTCTTCTTCTTCTTCTCTTTACGCTCAAGGGGGAAAGATTCCTTCTTCAAATGGCTAAGTGTCAGCCATTGAATCACAAAGCAAAACCCCCCTACTCCTACGTGCTCTCTCTCTCTTTCTCTCTTTGGGATCTTCTTCCTTGCCTTCCCAAGCCCACAGTGGGTTATCGGATATTCGGGTAGAGCGCACCTGGGACCAGGCTCATCGGAAGTGGGTGGTGAGCGAGAAGTGCGCAGGTTAGGCAGGTCGGGTTTGTGCCAAGTCCGCGGGGGACGGGTCACAGGCGAGGTGCAGGTGAAGGGGTGTGTGGGGATCTCAACCCCTGTGTTTAGTTGAGGCGATAAGCCTATGCAACGAAAATAATATTTGTGGTGTCGCGCATCTGTTAACTTTCGAGGTGGGATTAAAGTCCCTGCTTCCTTCTGCGTACAGCTGTAGTGGGTTTCCCTCACCAAATTGAAGCAACGGTAGTGGATGCAGGTGCCAATTGAAGGCTTGGAGATTTGCCTGGAGTTTCTCCGCACAACCTAGGCATAGCACCTGGGACGTGCAACAGCTGAAGACGGCTTCAAGCTTCGCTTGAAGCTACGGCAATGGAGGTGGAGGAGCAACCACCTAAAAATCAGAATATGGCCTATTGGCCCCATTAAATAGGTTTAGGAGCTTCGCCGTAGGGTGTGGAGTGTGTTGGTAGTGGTTGTGTGGTGGGTGGTCATGTGTGGTGATCGGATAGTGACGGAGAAGGGTGAGGGAAGGTGGGTTGTCCGGTGAATGATTTCGGTGAGTGGAGTGGCAAATAGGGAGAGGGGTTTTGTAGAGGGTGGTGTGCCGAAGGTCGTGAGGTGGTCGGCGAGGAATTTGGAGTAGTGGAATGAGCGAGGAGCCTTGCCGGAGTGGTCGCCAGATGTGGGGAAGACGAGGGTGTCAGGGCGAGTCGGTGGTCGAAACAGAGTTGCCAATGTACGGGAATGATAAGTGGAAGATGTGGCGTCAATAGGGCTATATAGCAGACGAAGTAGGGTAGAGGCAATGTCGATTATGGTGTGGTTGGTGCCGGGGATGAAGGTGCTTTGGTGAGGGAAGGACAGCGATGATGATGGAGATAGAAGGGTGCCCACTGGTATGGAGCTATGCGGAGGAAGGTAGGGAAGGAGAATCTACAGTTGGTGTTGCAGTCAAATGAATGAAGGAGACGTAGGAGGTCGCCGAAGCTTGAGGAGCTTTTCGACCAGATTATGAGGGAGGAATTGAGAGTGTTCCAGGCCAAAATCAAGCTTGGGATCTTCGATCTTATCTGGGGGGTCTTTTATAGATCTCCGGAGGGAGTTTCATGCTTGGGAAGCAAGCTTCCCAAGCTAAGAAAGTTCGTCGGATTTTGGAAGCTCTATGATACCTGAATCTCTCATGCATTCGCATGAGAGATCGGGAAGGTTTTAGGGCTTAGGATTTGGCTCAAAAGAAAGAAAATTCCTTGACGAACTTCGTCTGCTAATTCATGCCATATTAAGGTTACCAGAGTTGTAGGATTAGGATTCATGGTGGAAGGCATCTTTTTGAAGAAAATGATGATAAAGATGGGGACCTTTGTGTATGAAATTCAAAAGCTAAGGACCCATGAGGAATAAACGAAATCAGACTTGGACCAAAGTGTAAACTAGGTTGAAACAATCTCAGGTTGGGCCCAAATTTTGGTACAAACCTAATTTTGATTTATGAGATCCAATGGTGAAGTTGGATTTTGGTTTTGACCTTGTTTGACAGGATAATTTACATAATTACCCAAATTATGGCAAATAGTTGTTTGAAGCTCTATTTTAGGTCAAGATGGGTTCCAATGGTCAAATTGAAGGTACCAAATCATAGAAAATATTTTTATATGACTTTTAGAGGGTTTAGGTGAATTTTATCCTTACCAGAACCTTAGTAGATTAAGCGGGTTTGCTTTTAGGGTTTCAGATGTCCATTAATTCTTGTAACGCTTGAAAACCCTTTTCTGTCTATTCTAACCCACTTATTAGACTCTTAAGACCATTTGACCTTTGCTCCACCCCTGAGAGAACCTGTGGTTATTATATTTTTGTGATAGAATGGTAAATTTGTAGAAATAACCCTGTATTCTTATTTTCTTCTCAAATCAATATTTTGTGCCCTTAAGATCTTCTGATGGATATGTAGGAGCTTTTACTAACTTAATAAGATCAAACTAAACTAGTTATGGCTTATGATGGTGTTCCCATCGGAAGTGGTCTTTCTAGGTTGCAGTGTTTAGGCAGCGGTTATTTACGTAAACCCTCTAGCCAGTTGAGGGTTTGGTGGTGACTTTCTCCCCTTTCTCGTTTATCCCAATAGCGAATCCTACCTTCTTAGGCACCACATGAACAGGACTGACCCATTTACTATTAGAAATGGGATAAATTATCCCAACATCTAACCACTTCAAAATATCCTTCTTCACCACTTTCCACATGTTGGGGTTTAACCTTCTCTGCATATCTTGGAAGGGTTTCACGGAGTCATCCATGTAAATGTGGTGCATGCAGAGAGTTGAGTCAACCCCTTTGATATCAGCTATAGTCTAAGCAATGGCTTCCTTGTGCCGTTTTAGGCATTCAATCAAGGCTCCTTCATTGTGTTGATTTTCAATGACCACAGAAATATATGGGGCTCCTGGGTCCTTTAATTTAGGGTTGTTCCATGTTGTTGGACTGAGCTAACAAGGTCGGGTAGGACAACTTTAGCCTGGACCTATTTTCATGATGTTCTCTACTGCGTGCTCAATTCCTTCAAAAATCTAGCGTAGGATGGAATTTGCTTGAGAGCATCCAATAGAGGCAAGTGTAGAATCCCTACCAGAAGGCGGTGACGTAATAAAATTGCGGAAATATAATATAAACAATCTCACAAAAATTCAATCACAGAAGGTACACAATTATTTTTAGGTGGAAACCCAAACCGGGTGAAAACCACCGCCGAACCCTCTTGAGTTAGGATTTTCTGATCAACAAAGTTGATCAAATCCACTAATCGAATCACTTAAACGAGGGTGATTCAACCTTAATTACAACCACGCTACTTTATACGAGGGTAGTGTACCTCAAACCCCTTCTCTTCACGAGAAGGATTTTGTCCCACGAAGGAGACGGGAATTCACAAAGCGAATACCCAACCAAATAACAAAGTAAAATAACAAATATAGTCCTATAGAGCCAACAAAGATTTAAACCTAGCTTCTATAGGAATTAGGAAACTCCCCTTTGCAAGGAGTGCATCGAATCGATGACGCGGGTGTGTGAGCCACGTGACGGCGCAACATCGCTCTCGTGAACTACGGCGGGAGAGCGAGTGTGCAAAGGCTTGATGCTCTCAAGATGTAGAACTTGAGCTTGGAGAGCAAGAGCTTCTTTTTGGACACAAAAGAGTGGAAAGTATGTTGCTTGGCTGTGTCTTGTGTATCTAGGTGTGTGTTTGTGTGCAAGAGGTTCCTCTCTATTTATAGAGGCCTTAGGAAAGCTTTGGAAGGCTTTGGAAATCTTCCATAGCCGTTGGGAGCAAAGTCCAAGAGAATCAGGCCGAAATCAGGAACAATGATTGCACTGACAGGGTTATTAGACGTCTGGGAAACCAGTTTAAGACGTTTGAAAATAAGGTCAGACGTCTGATTTTATGCGGGTTTCCTCCTAACTTGAATCAGATCTAAACAGGGTTCTAGTGCAAGTCCATCAGACGACATATATGACATCTGGCACTGTGTCTGGACGTCTGGAAACCTACTTTTTCTGCGGGAATGGATTTCCAAGAGTTGCAATGGCTAGAAAATCTCTGAGAAGAGATTTTGGTTCAGCCGAGGCAAAACGGTCATTTATCAGACGTCTGGAAAGGCTTAAGGACGTCTGATAAGGCTCTAATGGTCATATCCTTTGGTGTTTGCTAAGGTAGCCAACAGTCCACTAATTGGACGTCTGGCAAAAACATCAGACGTCTTCTAGGACGTCTTGTCTAAGGTCTGGACGTTTGATTTTATCAGACAGAGCTAACAAGTCCAGCCTAAATGTTATCAGACGTCTGAATCAACGGTCAGACATCTTAAAACATATTATCAGACGTCTGATTTTGGAATTAGACGTCTGAAAAAGCAGTTTGAACCCTATATTGGTTTTCTAAGTTCTCTACAAAAAACCTAAGTATCCTAAGGTTGTGCTGGTGTTCCTAGGACTACTGTTAGGGTACTTTGAGGCTCTTTAACATGATGTTCTAAGGAACAAAAGGAGCAAGGAAATAAAGACAAGAGTACATGAAAGAAATAAACAGACTTCTATCCTATTCTTCTTTTCCTTCCATCTTCAATCTATCGCTCCTCACGAATCTCCTCTATTTTCCACCAAGCTCCTCCAATCCATCCTGG
Source organism: Thalassia testudinum (assembly GCA_037157565.1). Classification (NCBI taxonomy): domain Eukaryota; kingdom Viridiplantae; phylum Streptophyta; class Magnoliopsida; order Alismatales; family Hydrocharitaceae; genus Thalassia; species Thalassia testudinum. Next base: position 150,031,981 of record JAZHRO010000014.1, on the reverse strand, counting down.
ATGCGAGCTCGAACTTCGTCTAATCATGTCTCCATTTGTAATTTTCCTAAAATCTAAGACTTCAAGTGCAAATGTTAAATGACATGTGTTTTGTTATCATCAAAACAAATGATCGTGGTGTTCTAGCACCAACAGCAAGTTCATATGAACCTGCTTGAATGTCTCCAAAATCTCTTCCATATTATCTTTAGCTCTAGATGAACCAGCAGAAGTTGCCTCAAGGGCAAATAAGCACTTAGGAAAGGGTATCCTCAACCTCTAGGTGGAGGGGTTGTCATGGTGGGAAAGAGGTGGAATGGGGAAAACATCCTCTGAATGGGCAATTTCAAGTAAGGAAGGGCTATGTGGCTCTTCCTCGGTGGATGTGTAGGTTAGTGTTAGGTTGCTAGGAGGGTGACCGTATGAGTGATTTCAGGTTTGGAAATTTCTTTGTCACTCCTTAGAATGGTCACAACCTTAGCTTGCTCCCTTAAAAAGGGCCCTTTACCCCTAGTGCTAATGCATTCTCGTCGAGTTTTAGAAATATGTCATACTATAGTGATGAAATATGAGTCAACACTTAAATGTATATGCTCGAAAAACCATTAGTTTCTGAGGTCATTCGGAGGGAGCAAAAGATTGCAAATCAAACACTAATCAAGTAATGAAATTGAATATCAAATTGCACAAGATACGAAATGAGTTCTCAATTTATTGTAATATCAAAAAGATATGAATCAATATATATAAAGCTCAAAATGTATATGATTCAAGGGCAAAAAATGATGAAGAGAGAAGTAGGGAGAGAGGAGAAAAAAAGTATTGTGGTTTTTAAACCACTAAGTATTAATTCAATAGCTTAATCAGACATTGCTCAATAGGCCTTAAACAGGTTAAATGTTTAAGCCCAAGTCAAGGACAAATTCAACTCAGAGCAAAACCCCCCTTTTTCTCTCAGCCCAAACCTTCTTTTCTCTCTCTAATAGGATTGGGTAATTGGACCTAGCCTGCCTAGGTGTGGGCAACAGGCGAGGTCTGTGAAGCTCGTGCGTAGGGGACCCAACTCCTCGTGTACTGTGAGAATAGCTAAGGAACACATAATGTAATGAAGGCATTTCTAGTTTTTCTTCCTAGGATGTAGCACTAAAGCTCCTGCAGTTCCTTCGTTTCTTCGCGAGGAGGAGGTGCTGTCAATTGGTGCTGTTGTTGTTCGTTTGACCATTCGAGAGCCAGGAGATGCTCTTGGAGATGGCCCACTTTGATTGGTGGTGATGGTTAGGTGGACACTTGCCGGATGGTGACTGCCATAGATGAGGATGATGATGGCAACGAGAACAACCTGCAAGATGAATACTGACCTAAAGGCCCAAATCAGAATGCTCAGAAGTTTCATTAAGGTACAACGAATGTGTTGGTGGTGGTGATTTGGTGAACGGTGGTGAGTGGTGGCTGGATGGTGAAGGCGAGCGGAGGTTCGGTGTATGTGATCAGAGAGGGTGATGGAGGCAGTGTAGAGCTCAATTAGGTTAGGCTAAATGTTCATGGAGGTAAATGGAAGCTTTCACCTAACCTAATTGAGGTGGATAAGGGCGGATGGGATCTGGTGTTGACGGTGGTCGATGGAGGTGTTTGCCGAAGTTAGAGACGAAGATAGAGAGGAAGAATGGAGCTCAAACTTAACATAAACCTAATTAGAGGAATAAGAAATAGAAACCCTAACCTAATTGGATGAAAGGGGGATCGGAGGAGCTTGCTAGAGTTATGTCGGAGTTGAGGAAGAAAGTGGAGTGTTCAGAGTGGAGGAGGGAGAATTAAGGGTCAAAGCTTCGTAGGAACTTGTGGAAGAGAACCCCTTTATCTATCATACGTGATAGAGCGTGAGGAAGAGGTTCAAAGGGCTCTAGTGGTGCTTCAACTTGCATCGGAGAGATGAAAGAAAGGGGGTAGAACTAGTCAAATTGGGCACAAGTTTGTACTTGGAAGAATGTGACCCTTTAATAGAGGGTCTTCCCTCTTCAATTAAGCTCAAACAAAGCAAGTTTGACCTGCCCAAGACTAACTTTGGAGCTTTGGAAAGCTTGAGTTCGTCGATGCAATTCTGACAGTGATTGAAGCCATGAAGATGTGCAACATATTCGGATTGATCTCAAGATCAATCTCGTCAAATTTGGCGAGATTTGATTGAGGTTTGGTCCTTGAAATCCCAGATTGAGATTCGGCATTTTGGGTTTCAAGCTCTGCGGTTGCCTTATATGGCTCGGGGAAGAAGATGGTGGTTGGGGTGTTTTTTGTAAAAATGATGAAAAGATGGGGACTTATCAAGACTAAAGGGGCTTTATATGATAAATACAGAATTCTTGACTAAAATGCAAACTAGGTAAAGTTGGGCTTTGATTGGACTTAAACTTTGGGGTTAACCTAATTTGGACCCACGGAATCTAATGGTGACTTCAAATTTGGGTTTTGACCATGTTTGACTAGGTAAATTACATAGAAGTCAAAAGCAAGGCTAATTCTTGCCTGAATCTCTATTTTTAGTCAAAATGGGTTCCGTTGGTCAAAGTGAAGGTAGTAAACCTTTTAGAATATTTTTTATTGATTTTTAAGAGGTTTAGATTGAATCTATTTCTACCAGAACCCTTTCAATTTGAGTGAGGTTGAAATTAGGGTTTTTAGGTAATAAATTAATCTTCAAAATAAAGAAAACCCTGATTCAGTCAACACAAGCCCACTTCTTTGGAAATTAAACTCATTTAACCTTGGATTAAGCCCTAATTAATCCCTTAGTTAATCTGCATTAGTGATTAGATAGTAAAATGGTAGAATTAACCCATTTTCTTGTCTTCTTCTCAAATGCAATTTAGAACAGAGTTATGATTGTCTGATGTATTTAGGAGTATTTATTCCTTCAAATAAGCTAAATTAGGCTTATTAACATCAATGATGGTGGTACCATCGCCTAGGATTCTCCTCAGATGAGTTGGGCAATTTCCTAGGATCATGTTGCCTAACAGCCTCAACAAGGTAGCAATTTGAGATTGCATTTCTTGGATTGCCTTATTCTGAGATTGAATGATCATACCCTGGTTTTCTTGCTTGGTCTTCATCATGGCTTTAAGGTCATCCAACTCAAAATTGTTGGGTTGAGGAGGTGGTTTGAATTGTTGGGCATGAAAGGGTTGGGTGGGTTGGGATCTTGAGTTCCCTGAGTTTGAAGCATCACTTTGCTTCCATGAGAAATTGGGATGATTCCTCCATCCAGGATTGTAGATGTTGCCAAAAGGGTTATTCTTGGGAGGTGGACGAAACCCTTGGGCAACATTCATGTTTGCTTGAACTTTAGGAATTGATTATCCAAGTGACACACAACAGTGGCGTGGAGGGTGCTTTGGCAAATGAAGCATTCAGAAATAGAGCCTAGACTTGGGAAGCTGATTGTGGGAATGTGTTGGGGTTTGACATGAGCCTCTCAAAATTCTGGTTCAATAATTGGATTGGAAGGATAAATTCTGAGTAGCCCCGGCTTCACTAGCTTTCGCTTTGTTTTGGAGGATGGATGCTTTTCTATCCTAATAGGCTGAAGTCAAGTGGATAGAATTATCACTCAGTGACTCAAATATTGTCTAGGCCTCATCCTCCATTTTGGTGAGAAAGGTTCCAGCACAAGCAGCATCCACTATTTGCCTATGCCTATCGGATAGTCCAATATAGAATCTTTCTACCAATTGCCATTTAGGCACTTGATGGTGGGGGCATAATCGAATCAAATCATTGAAATGCTCCTAAGTCTCGTGGAATTTCTCCCCATTTAACTGAGTAAAACCCATGATCTCCCTCTTAAAGTGGTTGGTTTTGCTCATCGGGAAGTATTTCTTCAAAGATTCTCCCTTAAGGGCATTCTAATCATTCACCCTAGCATCTAAGGTGTGATACAAATGTTTTGCCTTATCCTTAAGGGAGAATGGAAAGAGGGTTCTCATCAGAGCTTCATCGATAAAGTTATGAAGTTTCACTGTCGAACAGATCTTGGTGAACTCCTTTAAATGATTGTAGGGGTCCTCCCTAGTAGTACTGTAAATGGAGAGCAACAAAGATACGGTATTGCTCTTGATCACATATGGATTGTCCCCTGTTGGTCTTCTCAGTGCTTGAGTAGGCTAACTGTCAGAATAAAATAGTCTCTCAAAGTTCTTTGTTGATTTGCCCATTGATCAACCATCTCTTCTCTCCTTTCTCTTTAGTGGGCTCTCCAAAGGATTCTCTTAGGCTTAGGATCAAATACTAAACTACCCTCAAGAGAGCATCTACCAAGCATACAATTGCCACCAAACACAATTCAAGTTCTTACCAACTTGAGTAGGTGCAACCCTCAAACCAACTTCATAGATCAGTCAAGATTGGATCGAGGAGGTGTTCCTCCGTTCCTACTTAAGTAGTATAAGAGGAATGGGTTTACTTGAGATCCTACCAATTATGTTTGAAGAAGGTTGAGGTCAAGTTAGTTGGTATAGGTGGCCAAACAAGTTGTTCAATCCAGTTATGTGACCTAAGCCAATCTTCAAGTGCCCAAATATCTACACCATGCTTAAGTGATATTCTCAAGTGATTTAGTGAGAAGTTACTCCAAGGACAGAACTAAGGGACGCAAGTAGGGTGAACCCTTCCTTTGAGGTGATGCATGTGCGGTGCCTCTTAACTACCCTTTTGTTCCTTTAAGGGGTGTCCCCCTCCTTAGAGTATCAAAACACTTGGTCATAGAATAATACCACCACCACAAAGTGAAATAGGAGGATTTGCACTAATAAAGTGATCGATTCCTATAGCCTTAAGGGACCGACACCTAGTGCAGTGCCTAAAGTACGTGCTTTGCGCGACAAGTGTGCAACACACCACGAAATCAATTTTTCTTTATGAAAGAATCTCACACAAGTCCTTTAACCAAATCAAGTGCGATTTTGCTTTTAAGGCCCAGTCTGATTAGTAGTCCCAATTTTTAGAAAGTAACAATTTAATTTGGTAGATTCAATCACAATAAGGTGGTCTTTGAATTTAGCCCAAAATGCAATGTGTGATCAGGCACTAAGTGCAAAAATAAGAAAATATAACCGACTCCAACAATCTTTGTGCAGGCATGTACACAAGTAGGTAAATAGATCTAACTTGTTGCTCAATCAGCCCTAAAATGTACGAACCTAAGGGTATGCACTTCTAAGTAGGTAGCTTAATGATGTAGACACATTCATTTAGGTTAACATGCCTATTTATGCATGTTCCTAGGCTTAGATTTGCATTCCATATTATAAATATTGCATAGCATGCATCATTTTGCATTTAGAGTAATTGTGTATATTTTAGGTTAATTGCCTCCTTTCTATGGTCAAGGGAGGAGATTTATTTTGGACCCTCGGATTGATGATCCGACTGTACGGATTTGATTAGGACGACGATAGGAGTGCAACACCTCCGAAATTGCCTTGATTGGAGTCCCGTAACACCATATGTAGTTCGAGGAAGATCAATAGCCAAGGGACTAGGTGACACAATCCGGAGCTTCAAACTATAAATCCAACCACACGGTTGGATTCGAGTCAACGATCGCAGCCCAACAACGCAAAAATCAACTCAATCCGACCTCTGTAGCAGCCCCTACAAAGGAAAGAAGATGGATGGCCTAGGTCGGGCCACATGGCGCAACCCAGGTTGCCCATGCACATGCATGCACGCAGGTGCAGCAGCGAACCCAAGAGTGAGGCATATGGGCACGTAGTGCCCGTGCGCGCACGACAAGGGCACATGGAGCGTGCACTAGCGATGCGGCAGTATGGGCGCATGAGCGGGATCTTCAACGATGTTTGAGGTGGATCTTCAACGACCTTTATGACTGTCACTAAATGTCCTATATACGAATTTCATTCTTTCCTACACTATAAAAGGACCCCTACCCATCCCATTTTTCTTCATTTGTTCCTTTCTTCCTCCTACCACTTCCAAGGCTCTAGAGAAAGCTTGTCCCAAGCCTGAGATGCTGCTCTAGAGTAGAATCAAATATTTTTCCCTCCCCTCATCTCCATTCGTGAAGCATCCCATGGTCGTCTTCTCACCTACTTCGGGAAGTAGATACTCACCACAACGCTGTCCTACCCCACCCTCCGTCCTCCGGCTCCGCCCTTGTTTGTCCTGCTCCTCACCACCTTCCTCCAGGAGACGTTAGAGTGAGTTGTCCTCCAAGCGACCGTCGAGGGGGATTTCTCTCACCTATCTCTATCTTTATTACTTTCATAGTATAGTTTTTCTGCTTTCCTAGTTGTAATAAACATTTGATTATTAAAATAAATGATTTTTTCTCTCTCTTTTTGTCTCTCTTTTTATTTTGCAAGTAGATTAGCTAGAATTCATCAACCTGATCTCTTGCCTTATTAAAATACCAAAAAAAAAAAAGATAAAAATGACAAAAAAAAATAAAAAGCTAAACAATGGATCTTCGAGGATGCCACCATGGCTATACAAAAAAAGATACTTCTTGTGGGACAAATCAACATACACACGACATACATCTACATTTGAGGCACATAACCTAACTTGATTTTTATCTACTCAACCGGGATTCTAACCTGTGGAATTGGTACACGTAATTCAACACATAAAGGAGTAGAAATCATACTAGGTTAATCATTTTTTTTGTGTGCCCTAATGGTGGTGCATCTGGGCCAATTGATTGAATTATTTAGGCTGCACCACCTAATCTGAAAGGAATTCATTTTGTAGCTTCCCCACAGGATTCAATAATTAGGTCAAGCCATGCACTCCATATTTTCTTGATTTGTAAAGGAAAATACTTAAACTCATGATTTCAAATTTGGTTTACCTCATGGAAATTTGGTTGAATCTACCTAATATTTGATCCTAAAAGCTACGAAGCAAGATTCAAACCCTAAAACTCACTTCATTACCAATAATCTTGCTTGAAAACTTTTTGGTTGTGCACATACACACATTTTCAACTAATCATTAAGGGTACAACCCATTAAGGGCCCATCATATTCCTAAAGCACTAAATATCCCAAGGCTAATTAAAATTGATCAGACGTTGGCTATAAGGAGCGATTCACCCTTCGGGGCCCAGATTGAGATTGTTCATGATTAACCTGCTTATACTAGTCAATCTGATGTCTATTTAGGGGAGTGGCATCAAAAGACCACTGTTGGGGGGTACACTAGGAACCGGAAGTACAAGCCAGAGGAAGAACCTTCTCCCCAGCTCCTCCTTCTAACTAGTTGGATTGACTGGATACAAGTAGAGTAAATCATCTATAATCTTAAGATGGATTCTGAGCGTCTGTAGACCTTTAGGCTACCCAACCTAATGATAGCCTTGTATTTTTTGTGCTGTAGGGTTCTTTCTCTTCCCCGTCCTTCCGACTTCCTTCCAGTGTATACATGGAAGGAGGTCATTGAACCTTCATCTAGAAGGACCTTTAGACCTTTCCCGGAGGCGGAGGTTGAGTTATAGCCAAGCAGATCCCATGGCTAATCAACAACCACCTCCCCTGCCCCTGAACCAGCAAGAGCTAATTTAGAGGTAGTTGGAAGAATTGCAGTAGATGCAGCAATGGTGATTTCTATGATCCTTCAAGCTATGGGGAACATCCCAACTTTATGATTCCCACCGGAGACATAGAAATCAAGCCCCAAGTCTTAAGTTTGATTAAGCATTTCCATGGGCTTAGCTCGGAGGACCCATTCCAGCAATTGGAGGATCTGACCACTTTGGTTCATACCACCAAAGCAAGAAATGTGAACGAAAAGCAAATGATCATGAGGCTCTTTCCCCACTCTCTCAGAGATAAGGCCACACATTAGTACTGGACCATCGGAAGGCTGATAGAAACATGGGCTACTCTTAAGTCAGCTTAAATACTCTAGTCAGTATTTAAGTGCCTAGACATTAGGTTAATTCTAAAATTTATTTAGCATAAATTAGGATGTAAATAGATTAATTCATATTTTTAATTTAATTACATAATCCATGCATTGCATTCATATTTTAAGTGCATTTAGAATTAGCTTAGAGTGGCATTCATCTAATTAGTTAACCAATTAGGTACATTGTTTTAGTTAACATAAAAGTTAAGGGTCTGTATATAAATAATCATAATATTTTAACATTACTTTCTTTATTGTTCTTCTTGCAGGAATGGCTGCATTTCCTTTGGTTGTCGCTCCAACGCCACCAGCTGCCGCACTGAAGCCTGCATTCAAGGACGAGCGGAGAATGTGGATCTGCTCCCGCCTCTCCGTTCAAATCTATGCAAGCGGCTACAAAAGGAGAGAGGTAGCCGAGCTCGGAAGGCCTCCACCGTCGACCCACCAATGTGCAGAGAGATCTTCTCTCTTCCATTCCACACCACCGGCCTCAACCGTGGCGACGAGTCTATACCACCGTGGGCGTGTGGTGTGACAAGCCACACCGCCATCCGGAGCTCGTCCGCATTACGTGAGCACCTCCCCGTGCACCGCCGTCGCCGTCGTCATCAACAACCACCGCCGCAGCCACTGTGCAATCACCTTCTCAGTCAGTTAAGATGACTGAGAAATTTCCCGGACGTCTAAAGCCACACCCTACTCCAGCAGCAATCACCGTTCACGCCCTCTCACCTTCCACCTGAATCGCAGCCCTTGCCCGCTCACTCCACGTCGCCCGCACGCCCTCCAGCCACACGCAAGGCGGGCACAGCCTCCACCGCACCTGCGCCTCCCGCCCTTGCAGCATCTCACTACTCACGCCGCACCACCACCCCCGCGCCTGCAACCTTCACCCGTGTGCACCCACACCTGCAGCAATCACGCTCACAGGCCGCGAGCGCACACCAACGCCTCCAGCCAGCACGTAGCAGCAGAGCTGGCAGAGCCGCCCTTCTCCTACACCTGCAGCGCCTCCCGCTCCTGCAGCGCCTCCCGCCAGCAGAACCGCGCTCACCACCAACAGTGCACGTCCATGCCTCCAGCCAGCATGCAGTACCGGCTGCGGTGTGCACCTACGCCGCAGTAGTCCTTCCTCACCCTCCAGCCAGCGTGCACCCGCCTGCAGCGTGCGCACCACCCGCCAACAGCAGCTGCAGCACCAGCTGCAGCCACCTCCGCCGAAGCTCGTCCGGCCAGCTCCGGCCACCACAAGACACGCCGCCACCATCACTTCGAAGCCCTCGGTCCAAGGAACTTCCTTCGAGCTTCCCACATCTGGCCGTCCACTCCTCGTCGCGCATGCCAAAGGGGAAAAAATCCCCTATTTTGCTACAGTAACATGGCCATTAAAAATTACATTTTCTGCCATTGTCAATTTTTAATAATATTTTATTGATTCTGCATTGCGACAAATATCCTCTAGTTACTCAGAATTGCTATTTCAGCATGATTTCTTGATTCAACCTTAATCTGAAAGCAATTTTGGCTTGATTCTTGTCCAAACTAACTACGAACAAACGTTTTTAACTGGTGCGAATTTAAATATGTCATTGCCTCCCTGTGGATATGACCCGCTCTTCTGCGAGTGGTTATTTCTTTTTAAATATTGATTAGTCGATTTTTCCACCACATAAAACTGCATACGACTTTAAAGCGAACAATTGACTCGTTAGCAACTCTTGTAGATATTCTATCATGGGTTGGTCTAACAACTCCGTAATCACGTGTATGCCTCTTATCGAGGTAATTTCCTCAATAGGGATGTAGATAATGCATACAACCTATTTGAGGAAATGAGTGAGAATTCAATTAATCACACCTCCATGGATGCCTTCAACCGTTCCCAACAACCCAAGTCAAATGCTAATGAGATCTAGGATTCTGATTCATTTGACATGGAATTGATTCGTAACAAGCTTGATAAGATGGACTTGGTTGCTAAAAGAATGGAAGAATGGATGTCTGGGAATTCGTGAAACACATCTACACCCACTCAATCCCATAACTTGGGATTCCATTCCTCACGAGCTCCCACGAGACGTGAGTTCGTGAACCAACTTGAATCGCTCAACCTATGAGCCAGGATTTGTCGGAACCATATGGGTTCTAAGCTAGGACCTTTGATCCAAGTTTTTCAAATCCTTCCTTCTCTCCATCCTCGCCCTATGAGGAAGCATATGCAATACAGGAGAATGCATGGTCCAACCCATATTCCAACAGTTATAACTCGGGTTGGAGGAACCACCCTATCTTCTCTTGGAAAAGTCAGGGGCAGCAGACCTAAACACGACCCAGCAACTATGCACCTTAGAGACAAATGGGTTAGGGTCAAGTATACACCTAGTTTCCCCTAAGATGAATTACTCAGCTATTTGCAAGGCGAAATCAGGTTTATAATAATTGCATCATAGTATAGTTGAAATTGCTTTGAAAATAAATAAATTTTATTACTCGAAGTTTAAGTCCGAGGTCGAACACAGGGAGAAAATTGAGTTCATGCACTAATCTCAACAATAGAGGCAATTTGAACATTTAAAACTACTCAAAATATAATTTAGAATGTCAAGCATGAGTTTATGAATAATAAAATGTAGCTAGAAAACATATAAAAGAGAAATTGGGAAGAATTGGACGTTTGATTATAGAATTAGACGCCTTAAAAGTGCTTGATTTTTCTTTCTGCTTTTGCTTCTTCCTTTGGCTCGTTCCTCGCTTTCTCTTCTTTGTTGTCTATTCTTCTTTCCTTCCTCTTTGGCTTCTTTGGCTTCTTTCTTCTTCTGCTTTCTCTTCCTTCTTTCTTTTCTTGCTTCTTCTCTGGCTTTGGCCTTGCGAGCCTCAACTGTCTTCTTCCTTTCTTCTTTCTTCTTTCCTTAGCTTCTGATCCTCTTCAGCTTTCTTCTGCCTTTAGCCCTTAGCTCCTTTAGCATTCTCCTTCTTCAACCGTGCCTTCTCTTTAGCCTTCTTCTCTGTGGCTTCACCTGTGCCTTCCTCCTTCTTTCCTTAGCTTGTCCTCCAGCTTCCTCTTTCTCTTTAGCCGTGCCTTCTCCTTAGCTTCTTTTCCTTAGCTTCTCCTTCAGCTTCCTCTGCAGCTTCTTCTCCTTAGCTTCTTCTTCCTTCCTCTTTCTTCTTCCTTTTCCTGCAAGAGCGAAACCTACCCCTACCCTCCCTCCTGAACTCTCTCTCTTTTCTCTCTTACGCTTGCTCTTCCAGAGCCTTTTTCGGCTAAACGGGTCAGGTCAGTGCACCCAGGACCAAGCCCACCGGTGTGTGTGGTGGGCGAGGAGTGCACGAGTAATCAAGTCAAGAACCAAGTTCGCGGAGGCATGTGTTGCGGAGGAGGCTTAAGGGATGAGTGGGATCTCATCCTGTGTCAGGAGGCGAGAAGCCCCTAGCACTTTTACAATTTATACCACACCGCTCGCTTGAAAGTTTTCGAGGTGGGACTAAATGTCCCAACAGCTTCTCATGCGCGCCCGCAGGAGTCGCGCTAAATTGCTGAAGCTGCAGAGCACTCAAAAGCCAATCACCTGGCTAAAAGTGTGTGGGCAATAGATCCACGTTGCCTGGACCTGGATGCCTGAAGCCTGGCGCCTGGAGTGAAGGCTGCGAGCTGCTTCAAGTCTGCTCCAATGGCGGCCGATGTCCAAACCTGCACTCAAGTAAAATGGCCTTGTGGACTCATTAAAACTTGTAGGAAGCTTTGCCGTGGCACGGTGAAGATAACTCGGTGGTCGGTGTGGTGCATGGTGGCATGGGCATGCGTGCCTAGGTCATTCTGTGGCTGTGGAGTTGGGTTTGTTCGGGGGAAGAGTGTGTAGCATGTGGCAGTCAATGGAAAGGGGGGAAATGATCAGTGAGTTGTGGCGGAGATTTTTAGGTGATTGGCGAGGTGGATGGGTGCATGGATGACAGGAGCACCTCGCCGGTGGTATGCCAGAGGTGGAGAAGATGGTGGTGGTCTGTGAGCGTCGAGGGGTGAAAATAGAAATAGATGAGGGGAAAATAAAGAGAAGAGAGGGGGGAACTATCTAACCTAGTCTAAAGACGAAAGCAGAGAGGATGGCGGTTGGCTCGTGTCTGCCACCGCCAGAGACGTAGATCCCAGTAGGAAGGGGACGACGATGATGAGAGGGTAGCTAGCGAATGCGTAGGTATGGCACGACGCGGACGACGGAGGTAGCGGGGACTCTGCCACAGGTATTGTGACGGAGTGACAAGAGGAGGAGATGTAGGTCGCCAGAGCTCGCTGGGCCTTTGGCCGAAGTAGAAGAGATGAAATTGGGGGTTATCTCCGGCCAAACCAAGCTAGGGATGAATGGTAGGGTCAGGGGGAGCTTTTATAACCCCTGGCAGAGGGCCTTATGCTTGGAAGGTAGGCTTCCAAGCACGGGCAAGCCACCAGAGTTGGAAGGTCGAGAAATACCCAAATCTCTTATGCGTTCGCATGAGAGATTTGGTAGAGATCAAAGCTCATGACTGGGTTCATATGAATGGGAATTCCTTAGAGAATCTCCCTTTCAAATTTAAGAGGGAGTCTCGAAGGAATCGAGGAGATATCCCCCTCAAATCCTCGCTGGAGTAGGATTCCTCTGCTGTAATGGTGGAGGGGCCTAACTGCAAAGAACGACGAGGAAGCTAGGGGAGTGTCTGCAAGGGTTTTCAAAAGTTAGGGGCATAAAAGTAATTGGGTTGGAATACTTTGCAAAGTAGGTCAAGGTGAACTCCCCTTAGGTCCAAATTTTGGTATAAAACTAATTTGGACCTGAGGAATCCAATGGTGAAGTTGGATTTTAGGTTTGAGCACGTTTGACTAGGCATTTTACATAAATACCCAATTTAGGCCAAATATTTGACTAGGACCCCTATTTAGGTTAAAATAGGTTCCAAAACCAAATTGAAGGTTCTAAACCTTAGAGGATATTTTTCCGTGAAGTTTAGAGGGTTTATTTGAATTTTATCATGACCAGAACCTTGTTAAATTAAGTGGATCTGTTTTAGGGTTACAAGAAGTCATTTAATTCCCATATTGCACAGTAACCCTTTTCTGATTTAACCAACCTACTTTTTATCTTGTTAAGACCATTTGACCTATTTTAACCCTTGAGAAATTCCATTGTTGCATTGAAATGGTAAAATTACAGTTTTACGCTTTGTTTCTTACTTTTCTCTCAGACTGATTATTCCTTGAGTTATGCCCTTCACTTGGTTATGTAGGAGCTTTGGTTCTCTTTTCTAGGTCAAAATGAGCTAGTTAGGACCTAGAGGTACTCAAGTACCAACCAAGATCTAGACCTGACCAGCTCTAGCCTTGGTCCTCCACGAAGGTTTTTAAGGCCCGCAAGAACTATCCTAAGGTTTGTTGGACTCCGCGGTTAAAGCACCCATGCTTGAGACATATTTTAGCCTCGATTCAGTTTAAAGTGCATTTTTTGTAAGAGAGGCAAAGGATTTATTTTTTTGGAGAGTTTTCTCTCTCTTTTCTTTTTATTTCTAGCTTCAGATTGGCTTCTCAACATGGTCTGTATCGGATTCCTTGTCTCCATCATCAATCCTCAAAGGTCCCTGGCAATCAATGCTTCGTGATAGCACCACCCATGGCAACCCCCAGAACCCTGGCTTTCAAGATTTCGAGATAATCCCGCCAATGGCATTCTGCAGCTAAATCCAGACCCTGGCAATCGACATTTCATCATAATGCCGCCCATGGTATCTGAATCAGCAGGGTGCTTACGTGCCCCCAGTAGGATATGTAAATATCCTAGGAGACGATATGTTGTTATGCATCTTCGAGGGGAATTTCCCACCTCTCCGCATCGGGAAATCATCCAAATCAACTTGTGTTGATCGGCCACTCCTAATCTTGGCAACTTTTTTAGAACATTTAAATGCTTTTCCATGATTTTGATAGTTATGCACACTGAACTAGATTGTGTGTGGATTGGGGTGCTTAGGTTACCGAGTCCCGTAAACCAAAGGTCAGTTAACAAGGCCGAATACTCCCTAAGCCTTAGACCTAATACATAAGCTTCACATTTTCCCCAACATCTTGAGGATTATCCAGATTTTAGCAGATGCTTGAATGTTTAAGCCTAAGAGTCTAGCCCAAAAGGCCTAAGATAAACGTTCTTACTAATCTCTTCTTGTGTCTCATTAGCACTTTTCTTCAATTCTATTTTCCTTGATGTGGTCTAGAACTTCGGTTAATCCCTTAATTTCTTACTAATGACTATCTTTTTTTCTTTCTCATTTTGTGCTCCCTTTGACATTTTGCTCTTTTCCTCCTCATGCTTATATGGCCTCAAAATTTTCTTCCCTCCAAGTTTTTTGTTCTTGTTCACAATTTTCTTTTTATTTTGGTATTTTTGGCATATGTCAATTTTTTTTGTGAGAATCCTTCTGACTTTTCTTGATTTCTGTATGTTTCCACTTTACCACCCCCCATGCCTAAGTTTTGCAATGTCCTCATTATAAACGGAGGGTGTGAAATAGTGTTGGTTTCAGGGACTTAGGACAGGATTTATCGGGTGGGTGAAAAGGGTTAGGAATGACTGTTACGGATGATTTCAAGCTCTGGCACGTGTACCAGAGGTGGGATCGACTGTTCTCAGACTGAACTCAGGGTGCAATAGGCGTGAAGTATGGATGGATAATCAGATGGATCTTGGGTTTTTGGAATGACGGGTTTCCTCCAGTTAAGCACTAAATTCAATGCCTTCAACCGAGTGGGAAATGGTATGGAGAGGGAGTGGCCAAATCAGTGGAGTTTTGTAGAGCAAGCACCTTGATCAAGAGCCTGGTTGGTCCAACCAGGTGCTTGTTCAGATCCATAGGCTGATGATGCAGCCCAAACCCAATCAATCTGGTGGGTTGATAAATGTAGATTAAGAGATGTGGAACCCACCATATGCTATGGAGCTTGTATGGATGTGGAAGTGTGAGTTCGAGGTTTGGCTGAGTTGAATCATCTACAATCTGCTCAGTAAGAGGGGAGTCAGAATAGAAATTGAGTCCGGTTGCAAGTCGGGGTTGAAAACGGGTTTGGATAGGTTCTGTATATGTGGAGGAGGTAGCTTCAATAAGAATTGTGTATGAGGGCTCTTCTAGAAAGGAGTTACAGGTGGTTTCATGTAAAGAGTCCTCATAGTAGCTCTCAAAGTCAAAAGTGAATGCCTGAAGAGTGTCTGTAGGATGAGGGAAATCTGAGTCGAGAAAAGATTCAAACTCTGGGTTGCAGTCACTCTCGACATTTTCTGGTTTTGATTCTTGAGGATTGAAAAGAAATAATTCCATCTCATTGGAACCTGAATTTAAATTGGTGATCTCAGGATCAGGTACCTCAAGGGCAGAGTTGGAGAATGATTCATGTGAGTTGAGGTCATGGATTGGCTCGTCGAAGTTTGGAAGCAGAGTTTCTCCGAAATCATGGTAAGATTTGCATCATCGGAGATCTTGTGAAAATCAAGTTCTGAACGAGATTCAAGATCATGGGTTCCACCATTGAAGAAATCATATGATGTAGACTCAGCAACCTGACTGGGGTCTAGCCTATCTGGGCTTAAAAAGGTGTCATTATAGGGTCTGGGCTCAAGTGTTTAGCTTGTAGTGAAGACCCAATCAAAACCCCACTCTTCCAACTCCTCAATTTCTGTATCGTAGATTGGCATGACTTTCAAAACATCGATCGGTATCTCTGAGGATGTTGGAGAGGGATATTCATCAAATAGAGTCCCAGAATCATACTCTTCATTGAAACATTGATCTTCATCATACAAGGCCTCGTAATCTTCCCAATAAATTTTCGATCCAGATTCTAGGCTGAGGATGTGGGTTGAATTACTAGAATCTAGGTTAGAATTACCTTCGAGGGTCACCTTATCAGAATAAGGGGTGGGATTTACACCCTCGAGAGGTTCAATTCTAATCTCATCATTGCAGGAGTCTCGGAATTCTATGCTTGGTGATCCAGGATCTAGGGCTGGCTCAAAATCGTGTTCTCCTATAATTGGAATTTCCCAACCTAATTCAAGATTAGGCATGTTGTATTCCATCTCGGTTGGGAATCCATGGCAGCCTTGTGCCTCAGACCCGAGATTTGGGAAATCGGATTAATCCTCAATACTATTCCAAGTTGGTTCATCATTTGTTTGGGGCATGTACGGGTATTTCTGATCAATAACTTGTTTCAATAACCTCATCATCTCTTCCCATTTTTGAAGATCATCTTGGTGTTGTTCCCATAGTACAAGATTTGTCATGCATTGAAGGTATTCAAAGTTGTGCAATTTTTCTATCTCAATGTATCCTGTTATGAGAATTTCTCGGGTTGATCCTTTTGTGGCTTTTGTCAATAACACTTGGGCATAGTTTACGATGAAAGTTATGGTTGATGGTACAATAACTTGAATGTCTTCTACTGGTGTTGAGGTATTGTATTCAATTTCATAGAATTCAAGGGCATTCTCAATTATCCTGTCTCTCATGGATCTTTGTGATTCAGGTTTGTTGAATGGTAATCCTAAGTAACTAGGTTGCATATTTGGATCAGATGGTGGAATTAAGATGTAGAATTAGAATTCAGATTTTAGAAAGAGGTGATTAGTTCTGAATAGAGAATCCCACTGAAAATCTATGTATGTGCTCTAAAGAGAAGGGATGAGGGACTGGATGTGTTTTTGACCCAATCAAGGCACCCAAAGATGTTTGGATGACTTATGGAGGTTTGGGGCAGATGATTCCCCTGGATCGGAAAGTCGTCCACCTGAGAATTACCTGGGCAGCTAGAAAGGGAGGGTCCCGCAAAGACCCCTACACGGTAGAGCGTCCCCACGGGTTACAGGGTTTCCCCCACCTGACCTCTCTTGTCACTAAGATTCCAGGTAGACCAGAATGGGGACCTTGACCTCTTAAGTCTACCACTTTTATTTAAGATCAAAGGTGCTTAGGGTTTCACTTGAACTTTAGATGTTTTGATTTTGTGACCTAATTTGGAGGTTGGTTGGCCTACAATGTAGTCCAACTTCACCTGACCTACCCTAAAGATGGCAGAATGATTCTAGGTCAACACCTAGAAATCACCCTGATTTGACTCCCAGGTTATTAGGTAGAAGGTTTTTAAGCTTCAAGTGATTTTTAGAGCTTGATTTTAGGGTTGTCTTGATTAAAACCTTTCAATCAGGGGCTTGGGTAGCACACAGATGCGGGTGGGTTTAGTTCCTTTTATGTAAGCAAGTGTAAACTAGCACTCCAAAACCCTATTGTAGAAACCCTAATTTGGTTCTATTTCCAATCCTCTTTTATTTTCACAGAAGTTCTCTTTGGACTTCAAACAAGAAATGTGTAGTCCGCGGAGATTTAGGAATTAAGCATGATTCCTAATATGCATAGGAATTTTTTGGGTAGGGTCTCAAGAAATTGCTTCAACTTCAATAAGATTTGAAAAAATTTTCTCAACTTAGGAAATTTTGCCTCTAAAATGATAATTACTAAAAAGAATAAGGCAGTTGATTCCTAATTGATTGCTTCCTTTTTGTCTTCCCAGAATTAGGAGATGGATTAGGGAAGAAGAGAGAAGTTACCTGCCCTGGAGTGGTTGATTTGCGTGGGAGATCTCCTCATGAAATACCTTGCAAAATCATAGCAAAACAAATAGGGCAAGTTAGTGCACAAATATAATTAAAATAATGCAGAGACAAGTGATGAATTATGCGTTGCTCCATGGCAACTGCGCCAAAATGTTTGCAAGGTGAAATTGGGCTTATAATAATTACGTCTTAGCATAGTTGAAATCGCTTTAAAAATAAATAAATTTTATTACTCGAAGTTTAAGTCCGAGGTAGAACATAGGGAGCAAATGGAGTAGATGCACTAATCTCAACAATAGAGGCAATTTGAACACTTAAAGCTACTCAAAATGTAATTTAGAATGTCAAGCGTGAGATTATGAATAATAAAATGTAGCTAGAAAACATATAAAAGTGAAATTGGGAATAATTGGACATCTAATTATAGAATTAGACGTCTTAAAAGTGCTTGCTTTTTCTTTCTGCTTTTGCTTCTTCCTTTGGCTCGTTCCTCTCTTTCTCTTCTTTCTTCTTTGTTCTTCTTTCCTTCCTCTTTGGCTTCTTTGGCTTCTTTCTTCTTCTGCTTTCTCTTCCTTCTTTCTTCTCTTGCTTCTTCTCTGGGTTTGGCCTTGCGAGCCTCAACAATCTTCTTCCTTTCTTCTTTCTTCTTTCCTTAGCTTCTGATCCTCTTCAGCTTTCTTCTACCTTTAGCCCTCAGCTCCTTCTTCAGCTTTCTCCTTCAACCGTTCCCTTTCTTCAACCTTCTTCTTCTCTGTGGCTTCACTTGCAGCTTCCTCCTTCTTTCCTTAGCTTGTCCTTCAGCTTCCTCTTTCTCTTTAGCCGTGCCTTCTCCTTAGCTTCTTCTTCCTTCCTCTTTCTTCTTCCTTTTCCCTACAAGAGCAAAACCTACCCCTACCCTCCCCCGTGAACTCTCTCTTTTCTCTCTTAGGCTCGCTCTCCAAAAGCCTTTCTTGGGTAAACGGGTTGGGTCAACGTGCTCGGGACTAGGTCCACTGGCGTGTGTGGTCGGTGAGGATTGCACGGGTAATTGGGTCGAGAACCAGGTCTGCGAAGGCGTGTGTTGCGGATGAGGCTTAAGGGATGAGTGGTTCCTTACCCTGTGTCACGAGGCAATAAGCTCCTAGCACTTTTACAATTTATACCACACCGCTCGCTTCTTACACGTGCCCACAGGAGTCGGACTCAATTGTTGAAGCTACAGAGCCCTCCAAAGCCAATCACCTAGCTGAAAGTGTGCGGGTGACAAATCTTCATCGCTTGGACCTGGATGCCTGAAGCCTAGTGCCTGGAGTGAGGGTTGCGAGCTGCTTCAAGTCTGCTCCAATGGCGGCCGATGTCCAAACCTACACTCAAGTAAAACGGCCTTGCAGCCTCATTAAAACTTGCAGGAATCTTCGCCATGGCACGACGAAGATGCCTCGGTGGTCAATGTGGTGCTTGGTGGCCTAGGCATGCGTGCCTAGGTCGTTCTGAGGCTGTGGAGTTGGGTTTGTTCGGGGGAAGAGTGTGGAGCATGTGGCGGTCAATGGAAAAGGGGGAAATGTTCAGTGAGTCATGGCGGAGCTTTTGAGGTGATTTGCGAGGTGGATGGGTGCGTGCAATGACGAGAGCACCTCATCGGTGGTCAGCTAGAGGTGGAGAAGATGGTGGTGGTTTGTGAGAGTTGAGGGGTGAAAATAGAAATAAATGAGGGGAAAATAAAGACAAGAAAGGGGGGAAGTATCTGACCTAGTCTAAAGACGAAAGAAGAGAGGATGGCGGTCAGCTCATGTCTGCTGCCGTCAGAGACAAAGATCCCAATAAGAAGGGGAAGACGATGACGAGAGTGTAGCTAGCGCATGGGCAGTTATGGCGCGATGCGGATGATGGAGGCAGAGGTGACTCTGCCATTGGTATTGTGGCAGAGCGACGAGAGGAGGAGATATAGGTTGTCGGGGCTTGCTGGGTGTTTGGCTAGAGGAGAAGAGATGAAATTGGGGGTTATCTCCAGCCAAACCAAGCTGGGGATGAATGATAGGGTCAGGGGGAGCTTCTATAACCCTTGGCGTAGGGCCTTGTACTTGGAAGGCAAGCTTCCAAGCACAAGCAAGCCACCAGAGTTGGAAGGTTGAGAAATACCCAAATCTCTCATGCATTCGCATGAGAGATTGGGTGGAAATCAGAGCTCATGACTGGGTTCATATGAACGGGAGTTCCTTAGAGAATCTCCCTTTCAATTTTGAGAGGGAGTCTCTGAGGAATCAAGGAGATATCCCCCTCAAATCCTCGTCGGAGTAGGATTCCTCCGTTGTAATGGCGGAGGGACCTAATTGCAAAGAACGACGAGGAAGCTAGGGGGTGTTTGCAAGGGTTTTCAAAAGCTAGGGCCATAAAAGTAATTAGGTTGGACTATTTTGCAAAGTAGGTCAAGGTGAATTCCCCTTAGGCCCAAATTTTAGTATAAACCTAATTTGGAGATAAGGAATCCAATGGTGAAGTTGGATTTTAGGTTTGACCACATTTGATTGGGCATTTTACACAAAGACCCAATTTAGGGTAAATATTTGACTAGAACCCCTATTTAGGTCAAAATAGGTTCCAAAGGTCAAATTGAAGGTTATAAACCCTAGAGGATATTTTTCCATGAATTTTAGAGGGCTTAGTTGAATTTTATCCTGACCAGAACCTTGTTAAATTAAGTGGGTCTATTTTAGGGTTACAAGAAGTCATTTAATTCCCAGATTGCACATTAACTCTTTTTTGAATGAACCAACCTACTTTTTATCTTGTTAATACCATTTGACCTATGTTTAACCCCTAAGAAATCCTGTTGTTGCACTAAAATGGTAAAATTGTAATTTTACCCTTTGTTTCTTGCTTTTCTCTCAGACTGATTATTCCTTGAGTTAGGCCCTTCACTTGGTTATATAGAAGCTTTTATTCTCTTTTCTAGGTCAAAATGAGCTAGTTAGGACTCATGATGGTGTTCCCATCGTTAGAAACCTTGGAATGCCCAACAATCTGCAAGGCAGGCTGATTTAAGCCGGTAGATTGTAGAAATGCAAGGGTCCATGCTTCAACTTATGGTGCAAATGAAGACATCATTGGACAACTTACAATCCAGGTTTATTGCTAACACTTGACAACACGGATCTCTACCATCCCAACCCATACCCAACCCACGCAATGTGCAAAATTAGGGCAATAGACCCCAAGGGTATGGAAATCAAATGGACCCACATGCACATGCTTAGGTGGTTGAACATGGTCCTTCCTTTTCTTCTTCTGGATACATGACCAATCAAGGCCCTCCAATCTTCACTAACCCACCTCAAGACCCGAACCCATAAGCCTCTGCAAACTCCATAACCTTGAGAAGTGGAAAGTAGACCTAGGACCCTCTATTACCATCTAAAAGCCAAAACCCTGGGTAGCTCGAGAGAGAAAAGGAGATTGAAGAGGATAATAAGGCCCAGGGACTGGAAATTGAAGACACCACCCACATCCTGCTCCCTGAAGCCTTATTGAAAATTAGGAAGAAGAAAACCTTAGAGGGCAACGAGGAGCTCCTGAATTTATCCAAGAGTGTAGAGATCAATATGCTGCTCCTCAATGCTATTAAGCACATCCTGGCTTACACTAAATTTTTGAAAGATCTATGTACTCAAAAGAGTAAGTCGAGAGAACCCACTCAAAGGAAGGTGATTCTCTCTGAGCAGGTAAGTTTTGTTATCCTACATCACCTTGCTCAAAAGAAGAAAGATCTAGGTGCCCCCTTGATTTCATGCGTCATTAGGGAGTACACTTTTGATAGGGCATTGTTGGATCTAGGTGTATCCATCAACCTAATCCCTACCTCGCTTTATGAGAGGTTTGGGTTAGGTGGACTTAGGCCAACCTCAGTAACGCTACAATTAGTGGACCATTCGGTCACCACAGCGAAGGGCGTTATTGAGGATGTAATCGTCAAGGTTAAGGACTTCTATTTTCCCATAGATTTTTTGGTCCTTGACATGGATGTACCTAACGATTTGAGGAACATGCCCATCATTTTTGGGTGTTAGTTCCTAGTTACCACCAAGGCCAACATAAATTGTGAGAGATGTAGTATGGAAATCGCCTTTGGGGATAGGAAGCTAACTCTTGATATTTTCAAGGTGATAAAAGGATTTGAGGATTGTGGATTCATTGAGGAGCTCGAAGATCATGATTTCGATTTGGAGGCATGTATGTCCATTAATGTACTTGAGGACTCCATTGGACTTAGCAAACTTAACCCACAACCCTCCATGGCAGACCTGCCACACCCTGAAAAGGCTGTTGATTTTGTTCATTCCCAGCCTATTCCATTGGGTCGTCTTGATGAATCTTCAACAACATCCTCGCTTCCCTCTATACTAAACCCACCTCAGTTAGAACTGAAACCATTTCCTAAAAATTTGAAATACGAGTTCTTAGGACCTAATAATATGCTCCCTGTGATTATTAGTGTTGAGTTTAGTAAGGAGCAAGAATTAAGGTTGATTAATGTCCTTAAGAAAAATAAAGAGGTAATTGGTTGGACCATACACGATCTTAGAGGGATCGAGCCATCTTACTGTAATCACTGTATTTTTATGGAAGATGGATCCCACCCTTCTTGCAAAATGCAAAGGAGACTAAACTCGAATATGAGAGAAGTGGTTAAAAAGGAGATAATAAAGTGGCCCGATGTAGGCGTTATTTTCCCTATCTCGGATAGTCCGTGCATTGGCCTCATTCAAATTGTACCTAAAATAGCAAAAAAGGTAGGAATAATCGTTACGACTAACGAGAAGGGGGAATCCTTTACCACCTATTTAGCTTTTTCTTGGAGAGTTTGTATTGACTATAGGAAGCTGAACATAGCCACCAAAAAGGATCATTTCCCTTGCCATTCGTTGATCAAATCCTAGAAAGGTTAGCTGGGCAAAAATACTTTTGCTTCCTGGATGGTTATTTGGGATATAACCAAGTACCTATCCATCCCAAAGACCAGGAGAAGACAACTTGCACATGTCCCTACGGAACCTTTGCATTCCGTAGAATGTCGTTCGGGCTTTGCAATGCACCTACGACTTTTTAAAGGTTCATGCTGTCCATCTTTTCAGACATGGTGGGAGATTGTCTTGAGGTGTTCATGGATGATTTCTTCATTTTTGATTCCCTCGAGTCATGCCTAGCTAACTTGGAATTGATCCTCCAGAGATGCATCAAGACACAACTGATCCTTAGCTAGGAGAAGAACCACTTCATAACCCGAGAATGCATTGTCTTGGGTCGCGTGGTTTCTAATTGGGGTATTGAAGTTGATAAGGCTAAGGTGGATGCTATCTCTAGACTTCCTCCACCCACATCTATGAAACAGATCCGATCATTCCTTGGGCATGCGATTTTTTATCGAACATTTATCAAGGACTTCTCGAAGGTTGCTTGACCCTTGAGTAACCTTCTAGCCAAAGGCACGTCGTTCGAGTTTGATGAATCATGCCGTAAGGCATTTGATTTATTAAAAACGACAGTAATTTGTGCCCCGGTGTTGCAACCATTGGTCTGGACAGCCCCATTTGAGATAATGGTAGATGCATCTGATTATGCAGTCTGGGTTGCCTTGGATCAAAAAATTGAGAAAAAGCCCTCTATAATCTACTACGCTAGCAAGACTCTGGACGAGGCCTAGAGGAATTGCACTGTTGCCGAAAAAGAATTGCTAGCCGTAGTTTTTACTTTAGAAAAATTTAGGGCTTATCTTTTCAGTTCTCACATTATCATTTACACTAACCACTCATTCTTGAAACATCTCTTGGCCAAAAGGGATGCCAAGCCCCAGCTTATACACTGATTCTATTACTTCAACAATTTAATCTTGAAATCAGGGACAATGCCAAGGCACAAAATGTAGTGGTGGATCACCTATCGAGAATCGTAATTTATTCTCCTCATCTAGATATCCCTATCTCTAAATCATTTCCAGATGAGACTATCCTTACAGTCTCGGGTATCCAAATCCCCTTGTTTGCGAATATTGTCAATTATTTGGCCATTGGTCAAACCCTTAGGATTGGACTAAATAACAGCAGGACAGACTTATGTCCGAGGCCAAATATTATTTTTGGGATGATCCCGAGCTTTACCATATCAACGTTGACCCGATTATTCGTCGAGGCATTCTGGAAAATGAGTTCCATAGTATACTTGAGTTCTGCCATGCATCTGCGTGTGGTGGACATTTTTCTAGGAAAATGTTGACAACCAAAATTTTCCAATCCGGATTCTGTTCGTCGTCGTTAT
Source organism: Thalassia testudinum (assembly GCA_037157565.1). NCBI lineage: Eukaryota > Viridiplantae > Streptophyta > Magnoliopsida > Alismatales > Hydrocharitaceae > Thalassia > Thalassia testudinum. The sequence goes on along the minus strand of JAZHRO010000014.1, from coordinate 150,008,171 downwards.
TTAAGGATGCCCAGGAATTCTCAAAATCGTGTGCCCGATGCCAGACACTCGGGAACATGGCCAAGAAAGACATGATTCCCCTAAACCCAATACTTTCCGTTGAAATTTTTGACATTTGGGGCATCGACTTCATGGGACCCTTCCCTCCTTCATTTGGACACCAGTATATTCTAGTCACTATTGATTACGTGTCCAAATGGATTGAGGCAATCCCCTTCCGGACCAATGACCACAAGGTGGTCATCGATTTTGTGAAGAAAAATATCTTCAGTTGGTTCGGGATTCCTCAAGCAATTATCAGTGATGGTGGCACACATTTCACTCATGCCCAATTTCAGAATTTTCTGGGGAAATATGAGGTTAATCATCAGATTTCCACACCCTATCACCCACAGATGACCGGATAGGCCAAGGTCTCCAATCAGGAGATCAAAAATATTTTGCAGAAAATTGTAAGGCCTGATAGGAAGGATTGGACCCAAAAGCTAGATGATGCTCTTTGGGCCTGTTGTACAACATACAAAATGCCTATTAGTATGTCTCTATTCCATCTGGAGTTTTGTAAGGCATTTCACTTACCCGTAGAGTTAGAACACTGGCCATTTTGGGCCATCAAGAAATGTAATTTCGACCTAGAGTTCGCCAAGAAGACCAGGAAGCTCCAACTATCTGAGTTGGAGGAGCTTAGAAATGATGCGTATGAAAATGCCAGAATCTATAAGGTAAAGACTAAAGCTCTTCATGACTAGATGATTTCACGTAAGAGCTTTGAGTCGAACTAGAAGGTCTTGCTTTTCGATTCTCAACTGCAACTTTTCCCCAGTAAGCTTAGGTCTAAGTTGAACAACCCGTTCATTATTGAGCAGACTTTTTCTAACGCGGCTGTCGAAATCTTTGACGCAAAGACATGGAATTCCTTTAAGGTCAATGGATAGTGTCTCAAACCGTATATTGCCCATGTGCTCCTTGAACCCGTCTTGGATAAGGTTGCTATCACCTTGCCCTAACCACCACTAGCTAAATATTGCCTAGCTGAAGGCACTAAACTCAGCACGTGTAAAGGTTGTTTCGAGCTAACCAAAATCTCAAGGAAACTAGGTGCTATTCTTCCAATTCTACTCTCCTGCATGCTTTCATTTTAATGAGGACATTGCATTAGCTAAGCATGGGTGGGTGGAAATCTTATGAAATAATCTTTTTGTCAACCATAATAGTAATTTCCTTTTATTTATCAATAAAAAAATAAAATTAGGAGAAGAGAACTTTGGCATTAGGAGTTGCAAACTTTAGGAATTGATACTTTATTACCTGAATACTTAGACTCTTCAGGTCTTCGAGCTTAATTAGCCTCGGTGTCCACTCGAATGTGGACTTAGTCTCAAATCCTCACTAAGTAATTTTATTCTAATTTGCCTAATAATTAGGTTGATAAGTAAATGACTTTCAACCCGCCCTTTGATTTGAGGGGACTTTAAGTCTAAGCATCTACACACTATTTGCACTGACTTACTTTTCAGTAGTTTCTTTGGAAATTAGGTATCTGATGAACTTTCTAGGGTAGTATAGTTGGCAAGTTGTCATGGGTAACAACCCATTGGCTGGTTGTCCAGAGCCCAACTACTTGACCATACTTATTCTACTGCTTTTAGGTAAATCTTAGATCAGGGAAGCCACCTACTTAAAAAAATAAGAAAAATAGAAAAAAATAGAAAAAGAAACCACACTTCACTATATGAGTATGGCTGGCAAGTTGCCATGGGTAGCAGCACATTGGCCTATTGTTCAGAGCCTAGCTCACAAAAATGCACAAATAATTTCCAAAACACTTAGGGAAGAAGCGGGGAAGTAGAATAAATCGTGGAGATATACATTAGGTTCGCCTATGTGTTGACCCCATAAAAAATTTTAAAAGTAGGGAGAAGGCTACCATTCAAAAAGATAAACCTTTAAGCAGAAACTTTAAGGTTACCTAGGGTCGTAGAAACCTAAAGTCTATTTTAACGGCCGCCTAGTGAGTGTTTCACTCTTTCACAAGATGCTTAGAGTGCTTTTCGAGTCTTGGGCGGGTTGGGTAGTCGTAAAAAGTTAACCCGAATTTCTCAAACTCAAAAAGCCCAAAAAAAATTAGAAAAGAAGAAAAAGCACAAAAATGTATCTTCTTCTTCAAACAAGGTGGGGCTTGGATGGTCTACATTTTGGCAGACACCCGGCCATTGTCAAGTTTTTATAACTGGGTCTTGGGTTGAAAGTTTCTAAAGCAAGCAACAAATAGTGCCTAAGTGATCAAATCCTAGTTCTACTTTGATACATAGCATTTAAGTTAATTTTACTAGGGACTAGCAAAAAATAAGCATGGGGGTATGATAATCACGCATGAATTCATGATAAAATGCTTATTCATGATAGTTTCTAGGACTAGCATTGCATATCATAGTATAAATATTGCATAACATTCATTGCATTATATTTAGGATAGTTTGTATATTCTATATATCAATTCAAACATTTTACATGGCCAGGAGGTAGTGTGACATCTTTATAGGCTTTGGATGAAGAATCCGACCATACAGATGGATCCAGAGTGATGATCGTAATCCATCAATTCAAAAATCATCCCAATCCGAGCTCCGTGGCACCCTCTATAAGAAGAAGATGGACGGCCCAAATGGTGCCATGTGCCGCCATCCAGGCTGCCCTACATGAGCCACCGTGCCCTAGCTTCACGCAAGGAATGATCCCAGCCATTGAATCTCAATCCAATCGCTAAGACACGTGCTAAATAAGTCGGTTCTCCCCTCCACAGCACTGCAGTAGAGGCTTCATCTTGATCGTTGGATCTTCATCCAACAGTCGAGGTGCATGACTGCACTGCTTTCCACGTGACCATCCAGCACATTGGCCAAATGGCAGCACACCTGCCCCTCAAATGAGAGCCGTGGGTTTGAGCCGCAATCCTCTATGCCCGCTACAGCTCCGATGAAAATTGGACCTCTTGATCAAGAGGTCACCTAGTGACGTCAGGACCTAAGCCAGATTGCACGTGCGCAATTAGAGGCACTCATTTAAGACCACCGGATGCACTCTCGATCATCAGATCTTCGAGGTGCGTGATCCTCACGTGTTCAAACCAGTGAAGGCACGATCCATGGACTCCTCTCAACCGTGTGATGAAAGATCCAACGACTGCTGTTCAGCGCGGGATTCAAACTCCATTAAGTGCGTGCTTCCTCCTCGCGATCTCAGCCCTCCACTCCTGATCCAATGGTTGATCTAATGGCTGAAGTCCTCCGTGCACTGTGCCAGCTACATCCACGCCTCCTCATACCAGTAGAGGCGTTTGAATGTGTAGCAACACCCTTGGTGGGTCTTTAGCGATGTTTTAAATGTCGCTGAAGACCCGTGCATGCAAAAGACCTCCATTCCTCCACTATATAAACCCTATGACCCCTCCCCTTCCAAACCATCTCTACCTACTCTACTCCCACCTACTCCTAAGCTCTAGTAGCCTACCAAAGCTCCCTTAGAGCTTATTCCCAAGCTCCAAAGGCCTCCTATTAGTGTAACGATCCTATACCCCACCAAATATTCATCCTCCATCTCACTACCTTCATTGGAAGCCTCAGAGCCGTCTTCCCACGTCCATTCTGGTAAAAGATTGCCTCTATCTCCTCATCCCCATTTCAAAGCCATGGTGAAGCATTCCTCTACCCGATGTCCTCTTGCATCTCACCTCCATCGTCTAGCACCTCACCCTCTTTATCCAAGCTGTCGCTAAGCGCTGTTGTCTCGCCAAACAACCAATTTGGTAGATTTCTTGTCACCCCTATCTCTCTTTTTTATTTCTTAGCATATTGTAGTAAAAGCTTGCATGTTATGTCAAATTTATTTCCATCTCCTTTGTGAGTTATCTTGCTTTCCTTTTCTCTACAAAAACACCAAAAAAAGAAAAAACAAAAGATAAAAATGACAAAAACAAATAAAAAGAAAAATGTGGATTTTTCAAATCAAGCATTCGCCTCCCCATGTTAGACTTAGGACTCCCTTGGAGTTTTAGTTAAAAATTGTATTTGATAATGTGTTTTGCGAACTACGATGACGGGTTCTCGAAACCCTAATTTTTCTTCGCCAAAACCCATTCATCATTTTGGCCCCATTGTCGGGGAGGCAATGCACTTTGGTTTTTCTTGCATTTTTCCACCTTACTTAACTTTTTAGCACACTTTGCTCCTTTCTTTCTGTGATTACAGGTACACTTCTAAGGCAAGCCAAAGCAGATAGATCAGAGTAAAGTGCGGTTAAAGAGTTTTGTAAGTTTATCCCAACCACCCCCACCCTAGATTTCATTTCATCACACTAATAACTCAAACCCAAATAAACTAGGTGCTTTTTATAAACCCTACAATAGATCTAGTTGTTTTGCCACCTCCACCCATCTCATCCCCGCATATAAAAAACAAAATCTCTTCTCTTGTGGGATTTACTGAAAGTCACACACATTAAACACCCACAACTTTTGACTTAAGGTGCACCAGTCCACTTTGATTCTACCACTTAACCAATATCTGACCTATGGACCCGGTACACTTCAACTCAATACACATAAGTGAGTAGAAAATCTGAATAGGTTAAACATTTGTGTGCCTTAACTAAGTGGTGCAATAGGACAATTGATTGAGTTGTTTGGGCTACACCACTGAAGATAGAAGTCATTCATCAGTAGCTTGCCACTTAGGATTAATCTTTAGGGCTGAACCAGGCACTCCACAATATTTTTTGATTTCTAAAGGAATATATCATCACCAGTACTTTCAAAACTTGGAGTGTTCTCTTGAACTTGATTGAATACGCCTAAGATTAAACCCTAAAGGCTACTAAACAAGGTTAAACCCTAAAAGACACATCATCAAATAACCTTGTTTGCAAACCCTAGTTGTGCACGCACACACATTTGAATTGATCATTAAGGGCATAACCCATCTAAAGGGCCCTTCACATTCCAAGAGAACAATCATCCCAAGCCTAATTAAAACTAAGTAGACATTGGCCTTAAGGATTGATTCGCTCTTTGAGGCTTAGAATGAGATTTTTTTCGATTAATCTACTTTTGCTGGTCCATCTGATGACTAGCTAGGGGGTAGCGTCAAACGACCGTGGTTAGGGGATACACTAAGAACTGAAGGTGCAAGCCAAAGGAAGAACCTTCTCTCCATCCCATCCTTCTAACTGGTTGGATTGACTAGATAAAAGTAGACTAAATCGGTTATAATCTCAAGACGGGTCCTGACGAGGGCGCGCTTCGCAAATTAAAATCAGGGTTCGGAGGACCCGTCATCGTAGCTTGCAAAACACGTCTATCAAATAAAATTTATAACCGAAACTCAAAAAGTGAGTCCCGAGTTGAACATAGGGAGACGAACATTTGGTTTTGAAAAATCATGCTTTGTTTTGTTTGTTTTTGGTATTTTAAAGTTTTGTTATTTTTTTGTGTTTTCGAAAGAAGAAGATAAGCAGAATAAATCACAAGTGATATGGAACAAATATTTTATATATCATGAATGTCGATTACAATAATCTATGAAAGCATAAAAAGAAAGGGTGGTGAGAAGGAATCTCCTGAAGTGGCTGTTCGATGAGACGACGATGCCTGGTGGAAGCTGGGACGAAGGAGGTGAGGAACGAGACGACGGAGGTGAGATGTAGGAGGACGTTGGAGAGGAAAGCTTCAGCATGGCTCTGGAATGTAGGTGAGAAGGCGGAGATGTTCTGCTACCGGAATGGAGGTGGGAGGATGACTGCAAGGAGACTTATGAATGGGGATGGGAAGATGAAGGAATATTTGGTGAGGCAGAGGTTTGTTACACTAATAGGAGCCTTGGGAGCTTGAGAGTAAGCTTTAATAGAGCATTAGTAGGCTTGCTAGTGCTTAGGAGTAGGTGGGAGTAGAGTAGGTAGAGATGAAGAGGAATGGAGGGTGTAGGGGTGATTATATAGTGGAGGGAGGAAGAGCATCCCGCGCACAGGCATTCAGTGACAGCTATAAGCATCACTAAAGGCTACTCAAGCTGTCGCCAAAAGATCCGCACCTCTTCAGTACATTGGCTAGTGCATGCACTACGCAGGTCATTTAGTGATAGCTTCAAGTGTCACTACAGGCTCGCTCTTCTATTGTTGTAAATCCTGCGCTCATCGCTAATGCCCGCAGCTGTCATAGGCATGGCGATCGTCGGCTGTTCGATCAGGTGTGGACGGCTGTGATTGCAAGAGGAGAGTGCACATTTAAAAGCATTTGAAATTCGCACTGCTAGCACGTGCGCTGGTAGCCGTCAGATTAGGCATCATACAGTCGAGGCACGCCCACAGATCGCATGTGCTCAGATTTGAATCACTCGCCTCACACTATTATGAGGATCAGATAGTGGGCACTGCTCACGGCCGACTTAAATGCACATCCCAGATGGCATGCGTGTGATCTAGTGTGCGGCTTCGAGTCGGTGGGCGAACATTTTACTGCTACCCGACCCGCCCAAGGCTCAAAAAGGACTCTAATTGCTAAGCATCTAGTGAAAAGAATGAAAGACTCACTAGGCGGCCGTTAAAATGGACTTCGGGTTTCTACAACCCTAGGTGACCTTGTCTAGAGGTTTATCTTTTTGAACGGTAGCTTTCTCACTACTTCTTTTATTTATGGGGTCAACACAAGGGCAAACTCATTGTATATCTCCCCAGCTTATTGTACTTCCCTGCTTCTTCCCTAGGTGTTTTGGGAATTATTGTGCATTTTTTTGTGAGCTGGGTTCTGGACATCCGACTAATAGGCTGCTACCGACGTTAACTTGCTGACCATACTTGTGCGGTGAAGTGTGGTTTTATTATTATTTTCTTCTCCTTTTTCTTTTTTTTTTTATTAAGTAGGTGGCTTTCATGATCTAAGATTTACCTAAAGGGAGTACAATGAAAACCTTTTTTCTGTGAGACTCTGGTAAGCTTGGAATAGTCTTTACAAGTGTTGAGTTTAGTGCCTTCAGCTGGGCGATGATCGGCCCACGGTGGTTAGAGCAAGGTAAGAGCAACCTTGTCCGAGACAGGTTCAGGGAGCACATGGTCAACAAAGGGTTTGAGACACTGTCTGTTGACCATGAAGATATTACTCGTCATTGGGTCAGAGATTCGACGGCCCCATTCAGGAAAATCCGCTCAATAATGAATGGGCCATCTGACTTAGACTTGAGTTTTCCAGGGAAAACCTTCAATCGAGAATTGAAAAGCCAGACCTTCTAGTTCAGTTCAAAGCTCTTACGTAAAATCATTTTGTCATGGAAAGCTTTGGTCCTTGCCTTATACATTCTGGCATTTTCATAAGCATCATTTTGAAGCTCCTCCAACTCAGATAGTTAGAGTTTCCTGGTTTTCCCGACCAACTCAAGGTCAAAATTACATTCACTAATAATTGCCCCAGGAACCTCGAACTGACTGAAGATATTTTTCTTCACAAAATCGATGACCACCTTGTGGTCATTGGTCCAGGTAGGAATTGCCTCAATCCATTTGGACATATAATCAACAGCGACTAGAATATACTGGTGCCCAAATGAAGGAGGGAAGGGTCCCATAAAGTCGATGCCCCAAATGTCAAAAATTTCGACGGGAAGAATTGGGTCCAGGGGCATCATATCTCTCTTAACCATGTTCCCGAGTGTTTGGCATCGGGTGCATGACTTTGAGAATTCCTGGGCATCCTTAAATAATGACGGCAAATAGAATCTCGATTGCAAGAGTTTTGCTACTGTCTTTTTCTTGGAAAAGTGTCCACCACACGTAGATATGTGGCAGAACTGGAGTATGCTATGGAACTCGATTTCCAGGATGCATCGATGAATAATCTAGTCTGCGCTGATGTGGTACAACCTAGGATCGTCCCAAAAATAATATTTGGCCTCAAACACAATTCTATCCCATTGTTGTTTGCTCCAATCCTTGAGGATTTGACCAACAGGTAAATAATTGACAATATCTACAAACTAGGGGGTTCGGATACCCGAGACTGTAAGGATAGTCTCATTTGGAAATGTATCAGAGATGGGACATCCGGATGAGGAGAATCAATTAGGATTCTTGAGAGGTGATCTGCCACTACATTTTATGCCCCTGCTTTATCCCCGATTTCAAGATCGAATTCTTAAAGCTGCAGAATCCAGTGAACAAACTGCGGTTTGGCATCCTTTTAGCCAAGAGATGTTTCAAGGCCGAGAGGTTAGTATAGATGATGACACGAGAACGTAATAAATAAGCCCTGAATTTTTCTAAAGAGAAAACTATGGCTAGCAATTCTTTTTCAGTAATGGTGTAGTTCCTCTGGGCCTTGTTTAGAGTCTTGCTAGCGTAGTAAGTCACAGAGGGTCTTTTCTCAATCTTTTGACCCAAGACAGCCCTAATGGAATAATCAGATGCATCAGCCATAATCTCAAATGGCCCTGTCCAGACCAGTGGTTGCAACATCAGGGCACAGGTGACTGCCATTTTTAATAAATCAAATGCCTTACGGCTTGATTCATCAAACTCGAATGGCGTGTCTTTGGCTAGAAGGTTACTCAAGGGCCAAGCAGCCTTTGAGAAATCCATAATGAATCTTCTGTAAAAAACCACATGCCCAAGGAAAGAGCAGATCTGTTTTACGGATGTGGGTGAAGGAAGTCTAGAGATAGCATCCAACTTTGCCTTATCAATTTCAATACCCCGACTAGAGACCACATGACCCAGGACAATGCCTTCCTGAGTCATAAAGTGGTTTTTTTCCCAGCTAAGGACCAGCAGTGTTTTGATGCATCTCTGGAGGATCAATTCCAAGTTAGCTAGGTAAGACTCAAAAGAATCTCCGAAAATGGAGAAATCATCCATGAACACCTCAAGACAATCTCCCACCATGTCAGAAAATATGGTTAGCATGCACCTTTGAAAAGTCATAGGCGCATTGCAAAGCCTGAATGGCATTCTACGGAATGCAAAGGTTCCATAGGGACATGTGAAAGTTGTCTTTTCCTGGTCTTCGGGATGGATAGGGACTTGTTTATATCCTGAATAACCATCCAGGAAGCAAAAATATTTTTGCCCAGCTAACCTTTCAAGGATTTGAACGATGAATGGCAAGGGAAAGCTATCCATTTTAGTGGTTGTGTTCAGTTTCCTATAGTCAATACAGACTCTCCAAGTGGAAGCTGAACGAGTGGTGAATGTTTCCCCTTTCTCATTAGTCATAACGGTTATTCCCGTCTTCTTGGGTACAATCTGAATGGGGCTAACCCACGGACTATCCAAGATTGTGTAAATAATACTAGAATTGAGCCACTCGATAGTCTCCTTCTTGACCACTTCTCACAAATTCAGGTTTAGTCTCCTTTGCATTTCACGAGAAGGGCGGGATCCATCTTCCATGAACATACGATCATTACAATAAGATGGCTCGATCCCCCTAAGGTTGTGGATGGTCCAACCAATTGCCTCCTTATTGTTTTTAAGGACCTTAATTAACCTCGATTCTTGATCCTTAGTGAAATCAGCACTAATAATCATAGGGAGCGTGTTTTCAGGTCCTAAGAACTCATATTTCAAATTTTTGGGCAATGGTTTTAATTCTAGCTGGGGTGGGTTTAGAATAGAAGGTAGGGAGGAAGTTGATGAAGATTCATCAGGACAATCCAGTGGAAGAGGCTGGGAATGAATAAAATCAACAGCCTCTTCAGGATGTGGCAGGTCTACCATGGAGGGTTGTGGGTTGGGTTCGCTAAAGCTGGTGGAGTCCCCGAGTGCACTGATTGTCATACAAGTCTTAAGATCCTGATCCTCGAGCTCCTCAATGAATCCACAATCCTTAAATCCTCTTATCGCCTTAAAAATATCCAGAATTAATTTACTATCCCCAAAGACGATCTCCATACTACTGCTTTCACAGTTTATGTTGGCCTTGGCAGTAGCTAGGAATGGATGCCCCAGAATGATGGGCATGTTCCTCAAATAATTAGGTACATTCATGTCAAGGATAAGGAAATCTATAGGAAAATAGAAATCTTTGACCTTGACAATTACATCCTCAATAATGCCTCTCTGAGTGGTGACTGATCGGTCCGCTAATTGTAGCGTCACTGAGATTGGCCTGAGTTCACCTAACCCAAACCTCTCATAAAGAGAAGTCGGGATTAGGTTGATGGATGCACCTATATCCAACAGTGCCCTACCAAATGTGTATTCCCCAATAACACATGAGATCAAAGAGACACCTGGATCTTTCTTCTTTTGAGGTAGGTGATGCAGGATCACATAACTTGCCTGCTTAGAGTGAATCAGCTTCCACGAAGTGGGTTCTCTCCATTTACGCTTTTGGGCACATAGTTCTTTTGAAAATTTAGCGTAAGCAGCGATGTGCTTAATAGCATCGAGGAGCAGAATATTGATTTCTACGCTCTTGAATAAATCCAGGAGCTCCTCATTGCTATCTAGGGTTTTCTTCATTTTCAATAGGGTTTTAGGGAATGGGATATAGGTGGAATTTTCAATTTTCGATCCCTGGGCCGTATTGTCTTCTTCAATCTCCTCTTCTCTCTCAAGCTCCCCAGGGAGTTGGCATCTATAAGGTAATTTAGGGTCCCGAGTTTGCTTTCCACTTCTCAAGGTGACAGAGTTTCCAGAGGCATACAGGTTTGGGTCTTGAGGTGGGTTAGTGAAGATTGGAGGGCCTTGGTTAGTCATTAACGAGAAGAAGAAGAAGATGAGGGACCTTCCTCAACCACCTGAGCATGTGCGTGTGGGTCCCTTCGATTCTCGTACCCTTGGGCTCTATTACTATAATTTTGCACATTGCACGGGTTGGGTACGGGTTGGGATGGTAGAGATCCGGGTTGTCGAGTGTTAGCAATTAACCCGGATTGCAAGTTTTCCAATGATGTCTTCATTTGCTGCATAAGCTAAAGCATGGACCCTTGTATTTCTACCAGCATAGTTGCTGGGTTGAGTTTGGGTCCGTTGCCCCTGACATTTCTAGAAGTTAGGGTGGTTCCTCCATCCCGAGTTTTAAGTGTTGGAATACGAGTTGGACCTAACATTCTCCTACATTACATATGCATCCTCATAGGACGAGGATGGAGAGAAGGAAGGATTAGAAAAACTGGGATCAAAGGCCCCAGTATGGAACCCATAAGGTTCTGAGAAATCCTGGCTCATGGTTGAGCCAAATCAAGTTGGTTCACAAATTCCCACACCGTGGGAGCTTGTGAGGAATGGAATTCTGAATTCTGGGATTGAGTAGGTATAGAAGTGTTTCCTGAATTCCCAGACATCCATTCTTCCATTCTCTTAGCAACCAAGTCCACCTTATCTAGTTTATTGCAAATTAATTCCATGTCAAATGAATGAGAATTCTGGATCTCATTAGCACTTGACCTGGGTAGTTGGGACTGTTTGAATGCATCCATGGAGGCGTGATTAATTGAGTTCTCGCTCCTTTCCTCAAACAGGTCATATGTCCTATGTGTATCCCTGTTGAAGAAATTGCCTCTGCAAGAGGCATCCACGTGATCACGGAGTTGCTCAACTGACCCATGATAGAAAATCTGCATGAGTTGGCATTTCGGCACCTCGTGGTGTGGACACTTCCTCAAAAGTTCTTGTAATCGCTCTCAGGCACCATGAAATGGTTCCCCCGGCCACTGGGTGAAAGTGGTGATCGCCCGTTGCAAGGCATTGGCCCTTCCTATATGGAAGAATTTCGTCAAGAAAGCCGACTTAAGTGCAACCCAAGTTTCAATTGGCCTTCCTATGGTCCAGTACTAATGTGCGGCCTTATCCTTGAGAAAGTAGGGGAAAAGCCTCGTGATCATTTGCTCTTCATTCACATTCCTTACTCTGGTGGTCTAAACCAAAGTGGTCAGATCCTCCAGGTGCTGGAATGGGTCCTCCGAGCCAAGCCCATGAAAATGCTTAATCAAACATAAGACGTGGGACTTGATTTCTATGTCTCAAGCAAGAATCATGATGCTGGGATGTTCCCCATATTTTGAAGGATCATAAAAATCCTTCAAGGGTCGAGCACCCTTATCATGCATATGTTGGAACCATTACTGCATCCGCTGTAATTCTTCCAACTGCCTTTGAATCAGCTCTTGCTGGTTCGGGGGCGGGGGAGGTGGTTGTTGATCAGCCATGGGATCTACTTGGCTATAGCTCAACCTCCACCTCCTGGAATGGTCTAAAGATCCCTCCAATCTAGGATTCAGTGACCTCCTTCCAAGCATACGTTGGAAGGAAGTCGGAAGGATGAGGAAAAGAGGGAACCCTGTAGAACAAGAATACAAGCCAGTCCTTAGATGGGGTAGCCTAAAGGTCTACTGACTCTCAGAATCCATCCTAAGATTATGGATGATTTACTCTACTTATGTCCAGGCAATCTGACCAGTTAGACGGAGGGACGGGGGAGAAGGTTCTTCCTCTGGCTTGTGCCTCCGGTTCTTAATGTACCCCCCAGGCACAGTCGTTTGATGCTACTCCCCTAACTAGACATTAGATTGACTAGTATAAGTAGGTTAATCGTGAATAATCTTAATCTGGATCCCGACAAGCGAATGAATCTTTAGGGCCAACGTCTAATTTTTAGTTAGGCTTGGGAAATTAGTGCTTCTAGAATGTGATGGGCCCTTAAGGGGTTGTGCCCTTAATAATTTGTTTAAGAATGTGTGAATGTAAACAACCAAGAGGTTTTCAAGCAAGATTATTAATGATGAGGTAAGCTTTAGAGTTCGAATCTTTCTTAATAGCTCTTAGGATTCAAATATTAGGTGCTTTCAACCATGTTTTGTGAGGCAAACCAAGTTTGTTTTTAAAAGCACGTGTTCAAGTATCTTCCTTTAGAAATTAAAAAAAAAATGGAGTGCCTGGCTTGACCTAGTTATTGAATCCTATGGGACAGCTACAAAATGAACCTCTTTTAAAGTAGGTGGTGTGGCCCAAACAATAAATCAATCGGCTCAAATACACCACCGATTAAGGCACGCAAAAAGCTGATTAACCTAATATGATTTCTACTCTTTTATATGTTTAATTCGTGTACCTGGTCCATAGGTCAGAATCTCGGTCGAGTAGAAAAAAATCAAGTCAGGTTATGTGCCTTTGATGTGGGTGTATATAGTGTGTAAATTGATTCGTCCCACGGAAAATATCTTTTTATTTTTTTTTTATAAGATGTGGGTGAGTTGGGTGAAGGTGGCAAACAAGACAAACAAAGTCTATCCTAGGGTTTATGCAAACACCTAAGTAGATTAGGTCTTGGTTATGATTGTGGCAAAATGGACTAGTGGTGGGGGGAATGTAGGGGACACTTACAAAACACTCTACCCGAACTTTACTCTGGTCTACCGCACTTGGATCTCCATGGTAGGGTACCTGCAATACAGTAGATCAAAGACAAGTGGGGTTAGTGCTATGTAAATGCAAAGAAGCGCAGAAAACAATAAAGTAAATTTCGTTGCCTCCTTAGAAACTACACCAAAATGATCGCACATGTTTCGCTAGTTTGAAATCAGGGTTATGAGTAACCCATCGTCGTAGTTGCAAAACTCATGATCAAATAAAATTTATACCGAAACTCCAAGGGAGTTTCGGGTCAAACATAGGGAGGCGACGTTTACCTTAATTGAAAGCCTCACTTCGTTTTGTTTGTTTTTGGTATTTTAAGGTTTTGTTATTTTTTTGTGTTTTTGAAAGAAGAAGACAAACAGAATAAATCACAAGAGATATGGAATAAATATGTTATATATCATGAATGTCTATTATAATAATCTACGAAAGCATAAAAAGAGAGGAAGGTGAGAAGGAATCTCCTGAAGCAACTGTTCAGTGAGACGACGGTGCCTAGGGGAAGCTCAGACGAAGGAGGTGAGGAGCGGGATGATAGAGGTGAGATGCAGGAGGATGTCAGATAGAGGAAAGCTTTGGCGTGGCTCCGGAATGGAGGTGAGAAGGCGGAGATGATCTGCTACCGGAATGGTGGTGGGAGGACGGCTCCAAGGTGACCTATGTATGGGGATGGGAAGATGGAGGAATATTTGCTGAGGCAGAGGTTCGCTACACTAATAGGAGCCTTGGGAGCTTGAGAGTAAGCTCTAATAGAGCATTGGTAGGCTTGCTAGAGCTTAGGAGTAGGTAGAGATGAAGAGGAATGAGGGGTGTAGGGGTGTTTATATAGTGGAGGGAGGAAGAGCATCCAGCGCACAGGCATTCAGCGACAGCTACAAGCATCACTAAAGGCCGCTCAAGTTGTCGCCAAAAGATCCGCGCCTCTTCAATGCCTTGGCTAGCACACGCACTGCGCAAGCCATTTAATGACAGCTGCAAGTGTCACTAAAGGCCCGCTCTTCTGTCGTTGTAAATCCCGTGCCCACCGCTCTTGCCCACAGCTGTCATAGGCACGGTGATCGTCGGCCATTGGATCAAGCGTGGACGGCTGTGATTGTGAGAGAATAGTGTGCACCAGCCAGCATTTGAAATTCGCATTGCTAGTGCATGCGCTGGTAGCCGTCGGATGAGGCCTCGCATGGTTAAGGCACGCTCGTAGATCGTGCGCACTTTGATTTGAATTGCGTGCCTTATGCGATTGTCAGGATCAGATGGCGAGCACTACTCGCGGTTGACTTAAATGAATGCCCCAGATTGCATGCGTGTGATCTGGCATGCGCCATCGCGTATGGGCGAAGTTGGATTGCGCATGGGAATCTCGACCTCTCGATTGTGATCTGGCAACTCTATTACAGTTGGCACTGTAGCGGGTGCGGCGAATCGCGGCTCGATCTCACGCTCACTCTTTGAGACAGCTCGTCCTCACCGTTGCGCCACATCTGCGGGTGTGTTGCAAAGAGGAATTGCGGTCACGTGGTGAGGGCGGCCTCTCAGCCGTTGGATTTTCATCCAATGGCTGAGATCACTTGATGGGCGACCTTTGGAGATGTGGCGGGTGGCTCTGGGTGCTCCAGATGGTGCCACGTGGCGACATCTAGACCGTCCACACTTCATTGCTTGTAGAGGATGCCACGATGCTCGGATCGAGGTGATTTCTATGTTGTCGGGCTGCGATCGTCACTCCGGATCCATTCGTAGAGTCGTATTTTTCATCCGACGTCCGTAAGGACATCGCATTGCCTCCTGACCATATAAAATGAGGGAATTAATATACAAGACATACAACTACCCTAAATGCCATGCAATGGATGTTCTGCAGTTTTTATAACATGATATGCAATGCTAAGCCTAGGAACTATCATAAATAAGCAATTTATCATGAATTCATGTGTGTTTATCATACCCCATGCTTACTTTTTGCTAATCCCTGGAAAAATTAACCTTTGACCTAATTACAAAAGTATTTAGGATTTGAGTATTTAGGCAAAATTCGTTGATTGCTTTAGAAAATCTCAACCCCATGACCTAATTACAAAACCTCAACAATGGCCGAGTGTCTGGCAGAATGCAGAGCATCCAAGCCCTCACCTTATTTGAGAAGAGACGATACAAAATTTTTTTTTCTTGTTTTTCTTCTTTTCTAATTTTTTTATAGTTTTGGAGTTTGAGAGTTTCGAGATAACTTTTTACGGCTACCCGATCAGCCCAAGACTCGAAAAGGACTCTAAGTGCTAAGTATCTAGTGAAAAGAGTGAAAGACTCATTAGGCGGCCGTCAAAACGGACATCGGGTTTCTACGACCCTAGGTGACCTTGCTTAGAGGTTTATCTTTTCGAACTACAGCTTTTTCCCTATTTCTTTTATTTATGGGGTTAACACAAGGGCGAACCCAGTGTATATCTCCCCAGTTTATTCTACTTCTCTGCTTCTTGCCTGAGTGTTTTAGGAATTATTGTGTATTTTTTTGTGAGCTAGGTTGTGGACAACTGACCAATGGGTTGTTACCTACGGTAACTTGCCAGCCATACTCGTGCGGTGAAGTGTGATTTTATTATTTATTTTCTTTTTTCTCCTTTTTCTTTTATTCTTTTTTTAAGTAGGTGGCTTTCCTGATCTAAGATTTTCCTAAAGGCAGTACAATGAAAATCGTCTTGTGACTAGGCTCTAGACAACCGGCCGATGAGCTGTTACCACTGACAACTTGGTAGCCATACCACCCTAAGCAGTTCATTAGCTACCAAATTTCTAAAGAAATCGCTGACAAGTTTGTCAGTGCAAAAAATGTGTGTAGATGCTTAGGCTTAAAGTCCCCATAAATCAGAGGGTGGATTGATAAGTCTCATACTTATCATCCCAATTTATTTACCAAATTAAAATGAATTTTAATTGGCGAGGACTTGAGACTAAGTCCACATTCGAGTGAACACCCAGGCTAATTAAGCCTGAAGACCTGCAAAGTCTAAGTATTTAGGTCTCAAAGTATCAATTCCTAAAGTTTTCAACTCCTAATGCCTAAGTTCTCATCTCCTAACTCTATATTTTTTTAATAGAATAAAAAAAAGAAATTACTCTTATAGCTGACAAAATGATTATAAGATATTTCCACCCCCCCATGCTTATCTATTGCACTGTCCTCATTGTTAAAAATGAAAGCATGCAGGAGTGTAGAAGTGATAGAATAGCACCTGGTTTCCATGAGACTCTGGTCAACTTGGAATAATCTTTACATGTGCTGAGTTTAGTGCCTTCAGCTGAGCAATGATAGGCTTGCAGTGGTCAAGGCAAGGTAAGAGCAACCTTGTCCGAGATGGGTTCAAGGAGCACATGGTCAACAAATGGTTTGAGATGCTGCCTGTTAAGCTTGAAGATATTACCCGTCTTTGGGTCAGAGATTTCGAGAACCCCATTAGGGAAAATCTGCTCAATAACGAATGAGCCATCCCACTTAGACCTGAGTTTTTGGGGAAAAACCTTCAATCGAGAATCAAAAAGCCAGACCTTCTGGTTCAGCTCAAAGCTCTTATGTGAAATCATCTGGTCATGGAGAGCTTTGGTCCTTGCCTTATAGATTCTGGCATTTTCATAAGCATCATTTTGAAGCTCCTCCAACTTAGATAGTTGGAGTTTCCTAGTTTTCCTGGTCAACTCAAGGTCAAAATTACATTTCCTGATGGCCCAAAATGCCCGGTGTTCCAGTTCTATGGGTAAGTGACACGCCTTACCAAACACCAGAAAGAACGGAGACATCAATAGGTGTTTTGTACGCCGTACGGTAAACCCAAACAGCATCATCTAGCTTTTGGGTCCAATCATTCCTATTAGGCCAAATAGTTTTCTGCAAAATGTTTTTGATCTCTCGATCGGAGTCCTTGGCTTGTCTGTTCGTCTAAGGGTGGTAAGGTGTGGAAATATGTTGATTCACCCCGTATTTCCCCAATAAATTTTGAAACTGGGCATGAGTGAAATGTGTGCCACCATCACTGATAATTGCCCTAGGAACCCTGAACCGACTGAAGATATTTTTCTTCACAAAATATATGACCACCTTGTGATCATTGGTCCAGGTGGGAATTGCCTCAGTCCATTTGGACACGTAATCAACAGCGACCAAAATATACTGGCATCCAAATGAAGGAGGGAAGGATCCCATAAAGTCGATGACCCAAATGTCAAAAATTTTGATAGAAAGAATTGGGTTCAGAGGCATCAGGTGCATGACTTTCAGATTTCCTAGGAATCCTTAAATAATAACAGCCAATAGAATATGGATTGCAAGATTTTTGATGCCGTCTTTTTCTCAAAAAAATGTCCACCACACGAAGATGTGTGGTAGAACTCAAGTATGCTATGGAACTCGATTTCCAGGACACATTGACAAATAATTCATTCTGCACCGATGCAGTACAACTTGGGATCATACCAAAAGTAATATTTGGCCTTAAACACAAGTCTATCTCGTTCTTGTTTAGTCCAATCTCGAGGGATTTGACCAACGGACAAATAATTGACAATATTTGCAAACCAGGGTGTTCGAATACCCAAGACTGTAAGGATAGTCTCATTCGGAAATGTATCAGAGATCGAGACATCTGAATGAGGAGAATCAATTAGGATTCTCGAGAGGTGATCCACCACTACATTTTGCACCCCGACTTTATCCCTGATTTCAAGATCGAATTCTTGAAGCTGCAGAATCCAGCGAATAAGCCAGGGTTTGGCATTCTTTTTGGCTAAGAGATGTTTCAAGGCCGAGTGGTCGGTATAGATGATGTCACGAGATCCTAACAGATAAGCCTTGAATTTTTCTAAAGTGAAAACTACGGCTAGTAATTCTCTTTCACTAATGGTGTGGTTCCTCTGGGCCTCATCTAGAGTCTTGCTAGCATAGTAAATCACAGAGACTTTTTCTCAATCTTTTGACCCAAGATAGCCCTGACAGCATAATCAGATGCGTCAGCCATAATCTCAAATGAGGTTGTCTAGACTGGTGGTTGCAATACCGGGGCACAGGTGACTAGAATTTTTAGTAAATCAAATGCCTTACTGCATGATTCATCAAACTCGAACAGTGTGTCTTTGGCCAAAAGGTTACTCAAGGGTCGAGCAACCTTCAAGAAATCCTTAATGATTCTTCTGTAAAATCCCACATGCCCAGGGAAAGAGCAGATCTGTTTTACAGATGTGGGTGGACGAAGTCTAGAGATAGCATCAACCTTCACTTTATCAACTTCAATACGCCAACTAAAGACCACATGACCCAGGACAATGCCTTCCTGAGTCATAAAGTGGCTCTTTTCCCAACTAAGGACCAACTGTGCTTTGATGAATCTTTGGAGGATCAATTCCAAGTTAGCTAGGCAAGACTCAAAAGAATCTCCAAAAATGGAGAAATCATCCATGAATACCTCGAGACAGTCTCCCACCATGTCAGGAAAAATGGCCAGCATGCACCTTTGAAAAGTCGCAGGTGCATTGCAAAGCCTGAATGGCATTCTACATAATGCAAAGGTTCTATAGGGACATGTGAAAGTTGTCTTTTCCTGGTCTTCGAGATGGATTGGGACTTAGTTATATCCTGAATAACTGTCCAGGAAGCAAAAATATTTTTGCACAGCTAACCTTTCAAGGATTTGATCGATGAATGGCAAGGGAAAGTGATCCTTTTTAGTGGTTGTGTTCAGCTTCCTATAGTCAATACAGACTCTCCAAGTAGAAGCTGAACGAGTGGTGAAGGTTTCCCCTTTCTCGTTAGTCATAACAGTTATTCCTGCCTTCTTGGGTACAATCTAAACGGGGCTAAGCCATGGACTATTCAAGATTGGGTAAATAATCCTAGCATCGAGCCACTTGATTATCTCCTTGACCACTTCTCGAATATTCAAGTGAACCAGGTCCAAGGCAAGATGTTGGCTAACTTGAGGAACACCATCCAATCTTTAGAAGCTCAGCCAATACCATGCACTAAAGCATTGGAGCCTATGATCAAAATGATTGATTACTTGAATAGCTCTTTATTGGATTTGCTCCAAAATATTAGGGATAGGAGCTTGGGTGAGTTTCTACGTGGGAAATTGTCGAGGTTGAGGATGAAATTTGTCATTGCCCTTGAGGATAGTCCAATCCTGGGATGATTTGCAAGATGAACCCCCTTCAGGAAAGCCAATGTCTAAACTTGCTCAGGCTCCTGTTGTGGGGGATACATGTTCTGAGACCAGGGATGACTAGGTTGGGCTAGAGCAACCCATTGGGGATGAACCGAGTTTCTCACCCCAGATCCCAGAGTCGGGGAATGATGAAAAATGTGTCTCTATGGACCATGAAATGACATATGATTTTGAGACATATATAAATGGGGATCAAGAATTTTGAGGGTGAGGAATCTTGGAGTGATGCCTCACTTGCAGTTAAGGAAAATGATTTCAGTGAGACAAACAGGCTTGAGGAACATGACGAACCATTTCATAACCTGATCATTGATGATTGTGATCATGTTTGGGCTAACTTGGACGATCCAAATTCTGATGATTCAACCAGTAGCCCTATTCGTCAACCACACCCTAACGAGCTGAATTATGATGTTCTTGAGATCACTAGACCCAAGTCAATCCTAATTGAGCCACAATTGTTGGGCTTAGGTATTTTAAAAGGGGTGTATGATGATTTGGAGGTCCTGGAAATATTGCTTTTATAGGATAGGAATTTGGCAATGAAAATTTGGAAGGCTAACTCTGAGGGAAACATAATTTTGGATTTAAGGGTTCCTTTTGACCTAAAATCACCTACTTTTTACCAGAACCCTTATGATATATTTCAGCTGCAACCCAAGCTTAGAATCTTCGATTATCTTTTTGAGTTGAAATCTAAAAGGACATCCAAATCTAGTGAATCAAATCTACCTTTTATCCAACACTTTAGTCTTAGGTTACATACTACAAAACCATAGGCCGGGCCTCGTAAGCACAATAATCTTCAATTTTGGGTGATTTTCATCCAGAACCTTAAAACAACTTGACCCTGGGGCATGGGCTTGCACCACAACTTGGTCCACATCTGTGAACATCTTCTACTGGCAGGTCAGAGAATTAATCTTTTGATTTTGATTCTAACCTACACTTGTGAATTCTCAATTTCTTCCTTCCATGTATCTGATGCCTAGCTAAAGGAATTAAACTTAGCTCGTGTGTATACTCTCTTCTCTCTATAGAGCTGACTAGATTGTCACAAAACTCAGGTGATATTCTGTTATTCCGCCCATTTCATGCCTTTATTTTCTACAATGAGGACATTGTATCATTTAGGCATGGGGGGATACTAATTCCTGAAATCATTTTGTTAACTCCATGGAAATTCTTTTACTTTTATTTTATTAAAAAGAAAGAATGAAAGAATGAAATTAGGAGAAGAGAACTTAGGCATTTGAAAGTTATTAACTTTAGGAAATGATACCTTAGGACCTGAACACATAGACTCTTCAGGTCCTCAAGCTTAATTAGCCTAGGTGTCCACTCAGATGTGGACTTAGTCTCAAGTCCTTGTAAAGTAATTTTACTCTAATTTGGAGAATAATTTGGGGTGGTAAGTATACAACTTATCAACCCACCCTCTGATTTGAGGGGACTTTAAGCCTAAGCATCTACACACTATTTGCACTAACTAGCTTTTCGACGGTTTTACGGAAATTGGGTAGCTAATGAATCATCTAGGGTGGTATGCCTAGCAAGTTATCATGGGTAATAGCCCATTGGTTGGTTGTCTAGAGCCCAACTATATGACCATACTCATTTTACAACTTTTAGGTAAATCTTAGATCAGGGAAGTCACTTACTTAGAAAAAGAAAAAAATGGTACTCAAAAATAACAAGAAAAGCAAAGATAAATAGAAAAAGGAGAAAAAAAATAGAAAAATAAACCACACTTCACCGCATGAGTATGGCTGAAAAGTTGTCGTGCGTAACAGCCCATTGGCTGGTTGTCCAGAGCCCAACTCACAAAAATGCACAAATAATTCCCAAAACACTTAGGGAAGAAGCGAGGAAGTAGATTAAACTGGGGAGATATACACTAGGTTCGCCCTTGTGTTGAACCCATAAGAAATAAAAAAAAGTAGGGAGAAAGCTACCGATCGGAAAGATAAACCCTGAGGCAGAATTTTTTAGGTCACCTAGGGTCGTAGAAACCTAAAATCCATTTTAATGGTCGTTTAGAGAGTCTATCACCCTTTCACAAGATGCTTTCCACTTAGAGTCCTTTTCAAGTCTTGGGCGGGTCGGGTAGTCGTAAAAAGTTATCCCGAAACTCTCAAACTCCAAAAGTCCAAAAAAATTTGAAATGAAGAAAAAACAAAAAATGTATCTTCCCTTTTCAAATAAGGTGAGGACTTGAGCGGTATGCAGTCTGGCAAACACCTGGGTACTGTTGAGTTTTCCTAGTTTAGGACCTTAGTTGGAATTCTCTATTGTTAATAAACAACTTAGGCCTAAGCGATCGAATTCTAATTCTATTTTTATACATAGCATGTAGTTTAATTTTGCTAAAGATTAGCAAAAGATAGGCATAGGGGTATGATGTAGACACATCCACTTAGGTTAAAATGACTATTTATGCATGTTCCTAGGCTTAGATTTGCATTCCATATTATAAATATTGCATAACATGCATCATTCTGCATTTAGAGTAGTTTTGTATATTTTAGGTTAATTACGTCATTTTTTTGGTTATGGAAAAAGGAGATTTATTTTGCAGCCTCGGATTGATGATTCGACCAAATGGATCCGATCAAGACGACGATCGGAGTCCAACACCTTCGAAATCACCTTAATTGGAGTCCTGTAGCACCATATGCAATCTGATGAAAATCAATGGCCAACGGACTAGGTGATGCAATCTGGAGCTTCAAACGATCATAGCCCAATGGCGTTAAAATTGACTCAATTCAACCTCTGTAGCAGCCCCTATGAAGGAAAGAAGATGGATGGCCTAGGTCGTGCCACGCGGCATAAGCCAGGCCGCCCATGCGCATGCATGGGCACAGGCACAACGGTGTGTGTAGCAGCACATGCAGATGCGTAGCATGGTGCATGCGTGACAAGGGTGTGTGGAGCACACTCCAGTAGTGCAGAAGGAGGGGCACGTGAGAGGGATCTTCAATGACGTTTATAACCGTCACTAAATGTCCTATATACGAATTTGATTCTTTCCTCCACTATAAAAGGACCCCTACCCCTCCCATTTTTCTTCATCTCTTCCTTTCTTCCTCTCACCACCTCCAAGGCTCTAGAGGGAGCTTGTCCTAAGCCCTGGATGCTCCTCTAGAGTAGAGTTAAATATCTTTCCCTCCCCTCATCCACATTCATGGAGTATCCTGCGGCCATCGTCTCACCTACTTCGGGAAGTAGGTTCTTGCCGCAACACCATCTTGCCCCACCCTCTGGCTCCATCATCGTTCGTCTTGCTCCTCACCACCTTCCTCCAGGCGACGTCAAAGCAAGTCATCCTCCAAGCGACTGTCGAGGGGGATTTCTCTCACCTATCTCTATCTTTATTTCTTTCGTAGTATAGTTTTCCAGCTTTCCTGGTTGTAATAAACATTTGATAATAAAAATACATCATTATTTCTCTCTCTCTCAGTCTCCCTCTTTTTATTTTGCAACTAGATTAGCTAGAATTCATCGACTTGATCTCTTGCCCTATTAAAATACCAAAAAAAATAACAAAAGTTAAAAATGACCAAAGCAAATAAAAAGTGAAGCGCGGATTTCTCAAACCAAACGTTCGCCTCCCCATGTTCAACCTGGGACTCCCTTGGAGTTTCGATTAAAAAATGTATTTGATAACGTGTTTTGCGAACAACGACGACAGGTTCTCGAAACCCTAATTTTTCTTCACCAAAACCCATCCATCACTTGATTTTTTTTTTTGGGCAAGCAAGCAAACAGCTAAACTAGATAACCCTAATAGAGAAAGAAAGTGGGGAGACCCTCAAAAACCAACTCCGATGCTACAAGGGCAAGAAAACTGAAATGCAGGCTAGTAACCTCAGATCTCAGATCTCCTAATTTGCTCAGTCTCGAAGGAGAATCCCTTTCCTATGGGATCCAGGTCTCCTTCCATCTCCTCATGTCTTCTTGTGGGTGTGGCTCAAGGTCCATGCCGAAGCTCTAATGTGCCTATCATCTCAACCTGTTGATTCCCTCACAAAAGAGAATAGAGATGAGAGTCAAGACAAATTGTTCCACAGAATAGATCAAAAATATCAAGTGAACCTACACAACAAGAAAAACTACTTTTAGTGCTGGTTGAAAATCGTCACCAAAAGTAACAAAATCATCTCAAGTTGGTGTCACGGAAAGATGCAAAGCGAATACTCTTTTGCAATAGTCATTAATGGTAATTGTCTCTAATAGTACCGATGCTATCTATTGTGAGTGGCTTTCTTTTGTGACGATCGAGAACCGTCGATAAACCACTTTAATGATAATTATTAAATAACTATCGCAAAAGTATTATTGACAATGGTTATTATGAAAACATTGCTAATATAGTTTCGCAATGGTTGAATAAACATCGTAAAAAATAGGTTGGGAGGAGTGGCTGGTTATTCTCCGACTTTTGCGATGATTTTATAACCGTCGCTAATGTACTTTTGGTGGCTATTCAAATAACCATCACAAAATATAATTTAAAAAAAATTGATTATATTTTACCAATAGTGATCAAAGGTAACATTTAAATTAACCTATATAACATTCACTAGAATAAATATAATAGGAAATATGCATTACACTACTAAAAATTAACTTAGGGAATATTCACCACTACTACAAAATGCATGTTTTGTGATGGCTTTTGAGCGACCACTTTACAACCGTCGCCAATGATTCTATTTAGAGACGGTTATTTAAATAACTATTGCCAAAAACCCTTTTGCCTTTCTCGCCAACCTAAGGTGCAGGGTGGTAATATTTTGGGATGGTTATTTTGAAACTATCGCTAAAGGATACTTGAGGAGGGCACGCTTTTCGTGTGCTCAATGAAAAAATTAGGCTTTTAGGGACGGTTTTTATCAAAATCATCGCTAAGTGATAATTGAGAAAGGCAGGCTTTTTGAGTGCCCGATGCCAAAATTAGGGTTTTGGTGACAATATTTTTTGAAATGATCGCCAAGCTAAAAGTTGTGCATCGAAAATTAAGCTAACCTAAAAGTTGATGATGGTTCAGTGGCGACAATTTTGTGTGACAACTGCCACTAATACCAACCTGTTTAAATTCTTGTAGCGACAGTTTCAAAAAGAACCATCGCTAAATGTCAAGATATTTCCATAAAATCGATTGACCATCCCCTCGTCTCCCTCATTTCTTCTTCGATCGCCTCCGCTCCTCTACTACTCACCTCTGCTCCTCCCCCTTCATGCCTTCTCATCTGCAACCTCCTACTCGTCTGCTCGTCCGCAACCTCGACCGACTAGGTCGACCTCACATGAGAGAAAAGGTATGCCCTTTCCCCGTACCCGTCGCCATTGATGTTGCCACGTCGCATCGCTCCCTTCCTGATGCACTACTCCATCCTCCTCCTTGCTCTGCCATACAGCACAGCGCCATCACCCTCCTTGTGCCACCCCCCTCCCCACACGACTGCCCCATGGGCCCCCTCCTCGCCATGTAGCCCATCCCCTATCCCCTCCTCGCTGCGCAGCACCACCCCCCTTCCCCATGCAGGCCCTCCCCATGTCATCGCGTAGCACCTTCCTCCACCCTACCCGTAGCCCCTCCCCCCTGACTGTACTGCCACAGTGCCACGCGCCACTGCTGTGTCGCCCCCCATGATCCTCCCGTGCCGCTGCCTCCTGCCCCGCGCCTGGCGTGCTACCCTCAAAACTGCCACTAGCCCACCCATCCCCTCCTAAAGCCCCCTATGAATGCCCCCTGCCCCTCTATTTTTTTTGTTAATTAAAATTTTCTTATATCAGTTACATTAAATTTTTGTGTAATGAATTTAATTGTTATGCATAAAATTAGTTTATTATTTTAGTTAGGTGTTAATGCATGCAAATTGATGTTTAATGAATTTGTTGGCATGAAAAGTAGTTGACATGAAATTTATTAAATTTTGCATGTAATATATTTATTTTTTTGAAATATGCATGTAATTAATTGTGTTCTTCCTAAATTTAAATTTTCCTATTAGATTAGGTTATTTCTATTGTTTAGCTTGAATGTAGGGTGTGCCTACAATTTAAATTTGTGTAGATTGAATTTATTGTGTTACATGTGGGGCGTGCTCACATGTTGTGAATAATTTATTCTATTTTTGCAGGAAATGTGAATGTCTAATACTATAGGGGAAACTCTGTTGAAAAGCTTTTGGCAGTGTTATAGTATTTAGGTTTTCGATTTAGGTTTTAAGGTCATAGGCTTTGGGTTTAGGCTTTAAAGTTTTGATTTTAGAATTAATGGTTTTCTATTTTCGATTTAGGGTATTTGATTTGATGTTAATGCTTTAGGGTTTTGAGTTTAGGTTTTTTGATTTAAGATTTAGGGTTTAGAGTTTAGGCCTTTGAATTTCAATTGTTGGGTTTAGGGTTTTGAATTTTGAGTATAGGGTCTTGGTTTTCTAGTTTAGGTTTTAAATGTAGGGTTTAGTGTTTAGTGTTTGGGTTTAAAATTTACAGTTAGTGTTTAGGGTTTAAGGGTTATGGTTGAGGATTTTTTTATGAAGTTTAGTTATAGAAATTTAATTGAAAACTAAATTCAATTTAAATTTGGGTTTAGGTTTATGAGTTAGAGTTTTCTATTTAGGTTTTTAGGTTTACAAATTTTGATTTAGGTTTTCGATTTAGTTTAGGGTTTAGTTTGGCTTTACCTTTTAGATTTTGAGGTTAGGATTTAATGTTTAGGATTTAGGTTTCTTGTGCATAAAATTTACATCTAACAATTTAATTTATAAGTTATATGTTTGTTTGTCATCTTTTAGTACCACACATACTTGCACAAATTTAGAAGCACTTTATGATAAATAATAGGAATTCTAACCCCTTGGTAGTAGTTTGTGGAAGGGATATAATTGTGCCAAAATACTAGCCCGTCGAGACTTATGATCATGTTATACATACAATGCAGAGTGTGTGTATACCTCACTTACATGCACGATGCATTGCCTTTATAACATGCCATAAGTGTCGTCGTCTTTAGTTCAAAGAAGTTCTGAGCTATGGGGAGTCCTTGAAGATTTGATCACAACTTGGTGTTACTTGTTACATGTAACTAGTGTGTAGAGAAATTTCGAAAGCATTTTCTCGCTCTTTTCTAGCATACCAACTAATCTTAGCTTCGTTCTTGAAGTGCCCCTTAGTGGGAGCTAATGGGAGCGTAGTTAAGGTTAGTCTTGGGGGGTATATAGGTGAAGTGTTGGGAGGTGCTACCGAAATTTCTCCACACACTAGTTGCATGTAACAAGTAACGTTGTGATCAAATCTTTAGGGATGGGCTATCAAGTGAAAATCTTCTTTAAAGGTCAAATACCTTCCGAATATTCGCTCCTAACTTGCGAGTTGTTTGCAATAAAATTTTAGGTTATCATGGACAAGTCTTGGATTGGTCTAAGTATAAGAGTGGAGTGATCTCATACATGGATTGGGCCTTCCACGAAGATAGGAATTTTCAGAGAAAATATTCTACCCATGTAGGAAGTGTTTCAATGAATTTGTCCAGGATAAGAAGATAATTCTAGAACATGTGATCTGTAATGGTTGGTGGTAGCATTACAAGAAGTGGACTACACATGGAGAGGAACCAGCGTAGGATGATACACGGAATACAGTGAAGTGGATGATTGTGATGATGAGGAAGATGATGTTAATTGAATCGATGAGATGCTACATGAGATGAGAGAGACTTATCTTGACATTACAAATGATGAGGAAGGACTTAATAGTTGCAATCAATTTTTTGATTCAATGAAAGTAGCTAAGGAGCTTATCGCACCTGGAATAAGTTTCATGTTGAGGCTATCCTTTTCTATTGAGATTATTTCAGATGAAATTATGAATAGAGCTACAATGAAAATGATGTTGGGGGTGCTTTACTTTATACAAGAGTTGTTCAATAATCACAACGGTGTGCCAGAGTCATGGTATGATGCTAAGCGGAAAATCTGCGTACTTGGTATGAATTGTGAGAATATTTACACATGCCCCAATGATTGTGTTATATAGAAATGAGTACGCTAGTTTGACTTCCTTCCTAGAATGTGGTAAGGAAAAATATTAAGGAGAGAGGAAATAAGACAGAAAGGTTCTTTGTTACTTTTCATTAATTCCAAGGTTGCAATGACTGTTTATATTGACTAAGACTACAACGTCGATGAGGTGACATCACGAGAACAAGCCTTGACGGTCTTACCCGCCATCCAACTGGTTCAAAGGAGTGGAAAAACTTCGACAGCAAACATGTATATTTTGCAGAGGATTCACGTAATGTCAAATTGGGACTTGCAAGCGACGGGTTTAACCCATTTAAGAACATGTACTCGTCATACTCTATATGGCCAGTAGTGATTGTTACTTATAACTTACTTGCCTGGCTATGCATGCGATCCTTGTCTATGATGTTGACCCTCTTAATCCCAGGTCTTAAGCAACCAGGAAATGCAATTGACATCTATTTGCAGCCGTTAGTAGATGAATTGAAACAATTATGGCACGACGGTGTTCGAACATGATGAGGGCATTTCGGGAATTAAAATAGGGTTTAGAAGACCGATCATCGTAGCTCGCACAACACATCTATCAAATAAAATTTATAATCGAAACTTGAAAAGTGAGTCCCAGGTCGAACACAGAGAGGTGAACGTTTGGTTTTATAAAATTCCACCCTTCGCTTTTATTTATTTTTTGTCATTTTTATCTTTTCTAATTTTTTTAGTTTTTAGTAACCAAGAGATCAGGTCGATGACTTCTGGCTAATCTACTTGCAACAATATAAGAGAGAGAGAAAGATAGAGAAACAATCATTTATTTATAAACGAATGTTTGTTACATTACGAAAGCAAAAAATCTCCACTACGAAAGAGTAAAAAGATAGAATGAGGTGAGAGAAATCCCCCTCGATGATTGCTCAGAGGATGACTAGCTCTGATGTCTCCTGGAGGAAGGTGGTGAGAAGCAGGACGAACGGGGATGGAGTCGAAGGATGGAGGGCGGGGCAGGACAACGTTGCAGCAAGGATCTTCTTCCTGAAGGGAGGTGAGAAGACGGCCATGGGATGCTCCACGAAGGGAGATGAGAGGCGGGAAAATGTTTAGTTCTACTATAGAGGAACATCTCAGGCTTGGGAAACGCTCTCTCTAGAGCCTTGGAGGTGGTGAGGTGAGAAAAGGAAGAGATGGTTTGGAATGGTGGTGGGTAGGTCCTTCTATAGTGGAGGAAGAAAAAATTCGATTTGGGTCATTACTGACGTCCATAAATGTTGCACAGATCCATCCTTTCTGTCGCTGAAGATCATCACCTTCAATTCCTTTGCTGGTGCGCATAGGCCATTAGTGACATCTACAAGCATCACTAAAGCCCCGCATCTTTGAAGATCCTCCCTCTCCCACTGGCACGCCCCGCTAGTGCTGTGCTTGTGTGCCTATCACGTGACGTGTCGCACTGGTTTGTGCGCGCGATTCTGGTGGTTGTGCGGGTGTGTCCATGCACGTGCTGCATTGAGCATTGGCTTAATTGAGGAATTAGGGGGGCTGCGGGGATTTGAACTCGTGCCCCTCCTTTGGGAGTGCCTCTCTCCACCACTTTTGCTACGTCGTGAGATGGCATGTGGAGGATCCTTTGAAGAGCGGCATGGATGGCTTCTCAGTCGTTGGATCTTGATCCAATGCCTGAGAATTTATGATGTGGATGAAGAGGAGCCGATGTTGGGACTGCTAGCCGGTGTTGGGCAGCCTGGATGGTGCCACATGGTGCCATCTGGGTCATCTATTCTTCTTTCAGTTGTAGAGGGTGCCACGGTGCTTAGATCGAGATGATTTCTGCATTGCCGGACTATGATCGTTGCTCCAAATCCATCCATACAGTCAGATTTTCCATTTGAAACCCGTATGGATGTTGCATTGTCCCCTGGCCGTTGATCATCCTCAGACATCATATGATGCTACGGGATCTCGATCTAGACGATTTTGGAGGCGTTAGCCTACGATCGTCGTCCTGATTAGATCCGTACGGTCCGATCGTCCATCCGAGGTCCTGAAATAACTCTTCTTCTTTCTTGACCATAAAAAGGACCTAATTATCCTAAAATATATACAACTACTCTAAATGCAGAATGATGCATGCTATGCAATATTTATAACATGAAATGCAAATCTAAGCCTAGGAACATGCATGAATAGGAATTTTATCTTCAATAATTGTGTCTACATCAGGACATATGATGTAAAGAATAAAGAATTCTTTCAGATGTACGAGGCTTTACTATGGACCATTAATGACTTCCTAGTGCATGTGAATCTTTTTTGTTGGAGCACGAAAGGGAAGATTGCCTGCCCAGTACGTATGGATGATAGACATCATTTGCGACTCCCTGAAAGTAACAAATTTGGATTATTAGGGCACCGCGGATTTCTTCTAATTGAGTACAGATGGCATGATGCATAGTTTAAAGATAGATTTGATGGTACAACTTGTTGGTATTCCAATAGGAATCAGAGAAATAAGTTGTCAAAAAATTCCATTGGATTGTTAGGGTCTGAAGTAATGGCAAACTTACAAAAGCTTGCCAACATACGACTGGGCTACCCCTTCAAGAAAGTTCTGATAGCATTGAGGGACTCTGGGTTTAAGAATAAAAGCATCTTCTTCATGGATCTTCCGTATTGGAAAGATCTCACAATACGTTACAATCTTGATGTCATGCATATTGAAAAAAATGTCATCAACAACATCTTAGACATGTTAAATTTAACAAAGAATCCCAAAGACACATTAAGATCGAGAAATGACATGAAGAAACTGGGTATTTGTCCAGAGCTACATGTCATCGAAGAAGAAGAAATGCCACCAGTAATGTACAGTCTACAATAAGGACAAAGGGATAAGATATTGTCTTTTTTGAAAGGAATTCAGGTCCTAGGTGAGTTTTCCTCACGGCTCTTACACTGTGTGAATGAAGTTCAAAAGAAGATCAGTGGATTGAAAAGTCACGATTCAAATGTTTACATGCAGATTTTGTTTCCGTTAGCTATTCGTGGAGTATTGCTAGATCTAGTGGTCGATTCATTCACAGAGATGAGCTAATTTTTTAAAGTTGTTTTCTCGAAGACTTTGAACTGTGAAAGTCTAAACTATTGGAATGATCAAATTGTAATTACACTCTACAAAATGGAACAAAATTTTCCCCTGCCTTTCTTCTATGTCATGGTGCATCTAACTGTACATCTTGCAAACGGAGCAAGAGTTGGTGGGCTTGTACAGTATAGATTGATGTATCCAGTTGAACGATTTCTAAAGAAACTAAAAGATTATGTTTTAAATAAAGCTAAGCTAGAGGGTTCAATCGTCGAAGGTTACCTTTTAGAAGAATGCATAAACTTTTAGGCTATGTACATGGATAATGTCGACAACAAATTTAATCGACTAGAGAGAAGAATTTTGATGGGGAATACACTGAAATAAATGATGATTCATTGACAATTTTTGACACGAGGGGAAGATCTATGCTGCACACTGAATATAGAATGATTGATTTAATGGATCAACAGTTAGCTTACTTGTATATCTTGAAACAGATTCTCGATGTCGATCCTTTTCTTAATGAATTTAAATCGTCTTCACCTCATGCCATTCAGGAGCTACAGTTCCTTAATTGGTTTAAGCAACGGTGTACAGATGAAATGAAAAGAGGACCCGCGTTGGGTGGATGACTTTGATGTAATATGCGAGACTCCGTTGAGTTGCAAACATTATCATCCTGGTTACATAAATTCAAGTTCAGAATAAAGTCATTCGATGATGCGAAGGCATCACAACAGGCTAGAGTTCTTGTCATTTGCGATATTGGAATAGGTTGTGATGGCTACTACATGTAAATCATTGAGATCGTGGAGATGAGTTGCAGATACGACCGCAGCGTGGTTTTATTTAAGTGTGATTGGTTTGATATTTTCAAGGAAGGGATTGGTTTGAAAAAAGATAATAAACATGGTTTCATCAATTTAAAAAAGAACCGCCAAATTCTTCAAACAGCTGAACCATCACATTAGCCTACCAAGTATCACAAGTTTTTAATGTGCCTAATAATAGCAGGAATGGGTGAATTATACCACTAAAAACCATGCCTCATTATTTCTTTGATGAAAAAGAAAATGAAATTTCTGTTACATCTAAAGCATATCAAGAAATTCCAGTGGAAGCACAAATAGGCCTCAGTGCAACAGATACTAGTGTACATGGTATAAGAGCATCTATTTTCTAATGAACTCAATTTAAATTTTGTTACATTTTTAAAAATAATTATTTACATTTTTTCCTTTTATCATTTGCATTTTCCAATATGTTTACTTAATTCTATTTTTATTTATGTGCAAATGAGGCCATGGAGGAGGGGGGCTGCCAGGGGTATGTTGTAGGAGAATTGAGGACATTTAATGTGCATTCGTTGTAGTACACTCCTAAAGTGCACAACAAACATTTAAATTTATAAAACTCAAATTCAAAAAGGTGGAGTCCGAGGTCTTTCGCAAGGAGCAAATGTGGAATTCATGCATTAATCTTCATTCACAATAAATGTGCACAACAAATTAAGCAGAATAACAGATACACAATGAATTTATCTCAGGAAGTATAGAGACAAAAAGAATAGAAGAAACCCAAAAAGTGGTGATTTAGATCACCATTTAGATTCCTCTAATTAAGTACATCTCATATTCAGACTACTCAAATTATCCAACAATAGCTTCAATCAATAATCCACTTTAATTTAATTAGGTACTTAAATGTTCCAACAGTACCAACAAAATCAACCTCAAGCCTCAAACAACAGAACAAGGCATCAGGCACCTTAATAGAAGCACAGTTTCAACAGAGCACAAGGCTCTTTCAAGAGCCTTCTTAAAACCAAGGCTTTTCTTCTTCAGGCCTTCTCCTTCCTCAAGCCTTTAAGCACAGCACATGGCTAGCACTCCTTAGAGGCTAAGTATAAGCCTCTCTTCCTTCAGCTCATGCCCAAGGCACGTGATTAGCCCATATTTATGGTTTACTTAAGTATTTAAGTGTCTAGACATTAACTTAATCTAAGCATTTAAATAGCATACATTTGGATGTAAATAAATTAATTCATATTTTTAGCTTAAGTGCATAATTCATGTGTGACATCCATATATAATGCATTTAGAATTAACCTAGGATTGCATACATTTGATTAGTTAATTAATTAGGTGCATTAAATACATTATTTTTAATTAACATAGAAGTTAAGGAGTTATGTATAAATAATCCTAATTATTTTATTATTCTTTTTCTTTCTCCTTTGTGAAGGTAACCGCTCCATCTCGGTCTCCTCCTATGCATTCACTCGTCCAGCATTGACTCCACGGTGTCCTTTTGAACTTCAAATCTTTGTAGCTGTGACAACAAAGGAGGGGGAATGGCTGCCGTTCAGGGAGGCCTCCACCCCAATTCATCACTGTGTAGAGAGTGCATCACTCTCATCCGCTCCACCACCACTGGCCTCAACCATTGCAGCAAGCCTCTACCACCGTGGGCGTGTGGTGTGAAAGGACGCACAGCCATTCGGAGCCTGCTCTTATCACCCAGTAGGACCGTGCGCTACGCCTCCAGAACAATCGCAGCAACTCTCCACGCGCTTCAGTAGCCTCCTGCACCACCAGCCAGTGGCCTCAGCCCTTGTCACCCGCAGCAGCCGCACCCACTTCAGCCTGCACGCACCTCCCTGCGTGTGTCCACACCTTGCCACACTACTGCCTGCAACACCAGCCGATTGCCCTCCAGCCATAGCACGCTCAAGAGTAGCAGTGATAGCCACCGCCATCGTCGCTTATCTCCTCCATCTAGCCAGCCTAAGCCATCTCACAACATGCCGTTGCCACCGTCACGAAGGCCTCGCTCTGGCCGACCTTTTATCAGAGTACCTCCTTGAACGAGCCTCTCTCCTGTGCGCGGGGAGGAGAGAGGTATAATCCTCTATTTTAGCTTGAATTTCTATTTACAGGATGTGCCATTGTCAACATTCATTTTCTTGATTTATTTGATTAATTAAATTATGGTGAATTTATAGCTCTATGCCTATGCTTCTAGAAAATTGTTAAGACTTATTGATGCATATCTATGTGCATTACATTTAATTTTGAATTACATTTTTGTATTCAAGCAAGTGAAAAGTACATGGCATACCCTTGCACATGGATAATTTTCTTACGTAAAAATTACATTAACACCCTTTGACTTCTCCATAAATTTAAGGTTTACATTCAGAGCTGCATAGGCATTGTTTGATTTGACAAATATTTCAGCGAACTTGATTTCTACCTAATTGAGAGTTTAAATAAGTCATTGCCTCCTTGTGGACACGACCCGCTCTCCTGTGAGTGGTTTAATCTTAATTTTCATTATTTTGTTAAGCAATTTTCCACCACTTTAACCCTAAAATGACAAATCATCTTAATCACATTATTCGAAAGCGAAAATCGACTTATCAAATGGCACCGTTGTCGGGGAGGCAATTGGATTAATTAAATCACATTCATTCATTCATTCTTTCACATTGATTTAAATTTTAAATCATATCGAACTCTAGATTTTTTTTTTTTTAATGCGAGTGCAATGACTTGAAATCACACCAGCCATCGTGAGAGGCAACCCATGACATCACCATAGGAGAAATTATTCGAGCCACCTTGCAAGGAACCAGATTGCCTGGAGGGGAAGGACGAGGACATGACGATCGTCTCTGCACATTTAGTCGCTGATTTGATTAAAGTAGGATTAAGACTATAGAACTTAATTTTCACTGCACATTTGGTTTGAGACCCTTGTTCGTGGGTACATTTTTAGGGGTTTGTTCCTCGATTTTATTTTAGGCCCGTGTTGGGTGGATAATTTTTGAGAGCCTATTCCCTTTCTTTAGATCTAGGTTTTTATTTTATTTTGTGGATTGTTTATCCTTAATTTGTTTGTGCATAAGTTGCTAAAAAAAAATAAAAAAAAAACACGAGCTACCTACTAGAAGCTGCTTGCCCTTAGGTCGAATCATTTAGGATTGAATGAGTAGCATCTAGATCTAACTTCTTGTCTTGCATATTGCATGAAGAATGCTGGAATCAGGTATGCACTTCTAACTTTGCATTTCTACCTGTCATGCAGATGCATTTGAATTAAATTTTAGACCACATAATCTGTCTTGAAGCGATCTAATAAAGTGGTCACATTTAATTTTTGAAAAAGGACTAATTAAATGAGGGACATTTAAAAAATCAAGGACTTGATTTTCAAATGTGGCATGCGATTCAAAATTCAAAATCTTTTGTGGTGTATGCATACTTATATCTCTTGCACCACGACACGCATTTAGACACTCCTAAGTCTTGGAACTACTAGCACAAGAGCCCTCCTACCATTGGATTCTGAAGTGTTTGAAACTTAAGATCAAAGGTTTTGTAAATCCAAAGAGGGGGATACCCTGTCACGGATTTTTGGGGGTAGTTGAGAAGCACCGCGAAAGCGCAAATTCAAAGGAAGGCTTAGGCCTACTTGCATCCCTCAATCTTCCATCTTTGGAGTTGCTCTACCATTTGAGATATAGGGAAGAACACCTAAGCTCCAACTAGGTCTTTTTAGGCAGTTCAAAGGTCGACGATAGGTGCATAATTGATTGGGAAACTTGCTTTGTCACCTACAATTTGAACTAAAATCAAAAGCCTAAATTTGGAAAGACCAAACAAGTCCTTTTGAATTGTGTTTGTAGTGCGTGCTTGGTAGGCGATCTCTTAGGAGACACTTGTGTTTGATCCTGAACCTGAAAGAATCTTAAGAAGAAACCTCCCAAGGGAAGTAATGGCCGGTCAAAGGAGCCTTAAGGAATATTTCATTCCAACCAATCAAGCTGGCCCTGCACTATGTAGACCTGGAGGGGTCAATCCTTTTGAGATCAAAAGTAGTACCATATCCTTGCCGCCCTCCTTTTATGGTACTACTAAGGAAGACCCTTACAGGCATATAGACGAATTCACAGAGGTCTACTCCACGGTGAAGCTGCAGGGCGTTACTGATGATGCCCAAATGCAGACCCTCTTTCCTTTCTCCCTCAAGGACAAAGCCAAGTATTGGTATCACACCCTTGATGATATTAACACTTGGGATGCCCTGAAGAAGGAGTTTTTGAAGAAGTACTTCCCCATGAGCAAAATAAATCACTTTAGGAGGGAAATTATGAGTTTTGTTCAAAAGGATGGGGAAGCTTTCCATGATGCATGGGAGTGATTTAATGACTTGTTGAGACTTTGCCCACATCACCAGGTGCCTAAGTGGCAACTGGTTGAAAGGTTCTAATGATTCTCATAGGCAAGCTGTGGATGGTGCCTGTGTAGGAACCTTTCTATATAAGACTGAGGATGAAGCTTGGAACCTTTTTGATATTTTGAGTGAGAATTCTATTCACTTGAATTCTGCCTACATTGATAGAAAACCCACTCTCATGCAAAGAAAGTTGGAGGCGAATGAGGCAAGGGTCACACATAATTTAGCTTATCAGATTTAATTTTTGAATCAAAACAAGGAAAGGCTTATGTCGAGCCTGAGCCAATTCATATCTAACACCTCCAAATCCCAAGCTTATGAATGCTCCATTTTCCAAGGCAATACACATGCCACTGTGGATTGCCACTTGGCCTCCCAATTCCCTGAGCTTGTACAGGCGGATCTGAATGCCGCTCAAGGGTTCCGTCTTGGACCTCGTAATGACCCTTTTTCCAACACTTATAATGAGGGATGGAGGAACCACCCAAACGTTTCATGGAGACAAGGAAATTCTCAAATTCAGGGAATTATAAACCATAATCCTTTCAAAACCATCAAATGAACCAACCTCAGACCTTTGCCCAACCTAAGACCTCTGAGATGGATGAATTGAAGGCAATGTTGAGAACTACGCAAGAAAGTCAAAGTGCCATCATCCAATCTCATGACAAGGCTATACATGAGATGAAATCACAGATAGGACACCTTGTTGAGGTCGTTAGATAGAGGGAAACTAGGAAGCTCCCCAGTGCTGCTGAGGAGAATCCTAAAGGAAAAGGGATTGTCTTTTGGGAGCATGCTCAGGCGGTGACTATTCTGAGGAGTGGGAAAGAAATTTCCAAACCCGATGCTCCTATAGTTTCATCCCCTGAAAAACCATCCACCTTGACTTTCACCCCCATCGGAGAAGACTTGTGCAATTCTTCTCCACTTGAAATCACCTCACCAGAAGAAGTTGCCCCCGTTCCACCAGTTACTCGACATGACAACCCTTCCACCCAGAGATCGAGAGTGCCCTTTCTAGAGTGCTTATCCACCTCTGGGCTGACTTTTGATGGCTCATCTGGAGCCAAAGATAAGACAGATGAGATCATGGAAACTTTCAAGCAAGTGCAGATTAACCTGCCGTTTCTTGAAGCTATCAGGTAGATTCCGTCATATGCTCGCTTCTTAAAGGATCTGTGCACGAAAAAGTGGCAATCTAGGAAACAGGTCCAATCAAAAGTTGTCCTGCCTGATTCTGTTAGCTCAATTTTTCAACATGGCACACCCCCAAAACTTGAGGACCCAGGAGCCTCGTACATCTCAGTGGTTATTGGTGACTTACAGATTGATTAGGCTCTACTTGCTCTGGGTGTGGGGGTGAACATCTTTCCGAGCTACGTGTATGAACAACTTGGGGGAGGAAATCTAAAGCCTAGCCCAGTAATCCTTCAAGTTGCTGATCGATCACTTAAGACACTGCAGGGAATTTTGGAAGATGTCCTCGTAAGAGTGGAGGATTTCTTATTCCCCATTGACTTCTTAGTTTTGGACACTGACCCTACCAACAAGCCAACCAAACCCTCCATCATTTTGGGCCGCCCCTTCCTTGCAACTTCGCATGCTTCAATCAATTGCAATACTAGGGCATTGAAAATGGGCTTTGGGAATAGGAAAATTTGGCTTAATGTGTTTGATGCTTACAAACAATCCAGGCTTGAGGATTGATCTCAAGTTGAGGTGATAGATGACCTGATTGAAGAGGCAACCCATGCAATGTTATGTGATGACCCCCTTCAACATGTCATGCTAAATGAGCATTCCCATCTCTTGGGGGAATGTGAAGTGGATATACTAGAACTTGAGGAGTTGCTGGGTGTTTCTGCTGAGTCTCTTTCCCCATCATCTCTACCCAAGGTAGATCTACTACCTAAGATGGGGACATCTATTATGAAACCCTCAACCATACAAGCCCCCAACCTTGAGTTGAAACCCATCCTTGACACTCTCAAGTACGTCTTCCTAGGTGCCAATGATACGCTCCCCGTTATCATTTCAGTTGTGCTATCTGAGGCACAGGAGGGAGCCCTGATTGAATGCTTGTCTAGGCACAAGGAAGCTATTGCTTGTAGAATTGCTGACATTAAGGGTATAGACTTTACACTCTGCATGCACCACATTTATACTGATGATTCCATCAAACCATTTAGGGACATGCAGAGACGTCTGAACCCTAATATGAGGGAGGTGGTTAAAAAGGAAATTTTGAAGTGGTTGGACGCTGGGATCATATATCCCATTGCAGATAGTAAATGGGTAAGTCCTATTCACGTGGTGGCAAAGAAGGCAAGCCTTACTGTGGAATTTAATGACCAAGGTGAACAAGTTGTCACTAGACCCTCAACTGGATGGAGGGTCTGTATTGATTACCACAAGCTGAACACCGCTACCCTGAAGGATCACTTTCCCTTGCCTTTTATTGATCAAATTCTTGAGAAATTGGTGGGGAATAAATGATATTGCTTTCTCGATGGATATTCTAGGTACAACCAGGTTGTCGTCTTCCCTGATGACTAGGAGAAGATGACATTCACGAGTCCTTGCAGTACCTTTGTATTTAGGCGTATGCCATTTGGATTATGTAATGCACCTGCAACCTTCCAACGGTGTATGATGTCCATTTTTTCTAACATGATTAATGAGTGTGTTGAAGTGTTTATGGATGACTTCTCCATTTATGGTTCATCTTTCAACTAGTGTCTCCTACACTTGGAGAATGTGTTGAAGCGATGTAAGGAGATTGGTTTAGTCCTCAACTGGGAGAAAAGTCACTTCATGGTATAGAAAGGAATTGTACTTGGGCATGTTGTGTCTGAGTGAGGCTTGGAAGTAGATAAGGCCAAGATTGATTCTATTTCCAAACTCCCATTGCCCACGAATGTCAAATAGATTAGATCCTTTCTGGGCCATTCCAGCTTTTATAGGCGCTTTATTAAAAATTTCAGTAAAATTTCTAGGCCACTTTGTAACTTGTTGGCGAAGAAATCTTCCTTCAATTTTGATTCAAAGTGTGCTGAGGCCTTTCAAACTCTGAAGGAGGCCTTGATCTCTGCACCTATTCTCCAAGCTCCTGATTGGACACTCCCATTTGAGCTGATGTGTGATGCTTTGGATATGCAGTGGGAGCAATCCTTGGACAAAGGGTTGAGGGAAGACCTCATGTGCTGCATTATGCCAGCAAGACTTTAACCAAACCACAGCAAAACTACACCGTCATTGAAAAGGAATTACTTGCTGTAGTTTTTGCTCTGGAGAAGTTTAGGTCTTATCTTCTTGGGTCTAAGGTTGTTATTTTCACTGATCATGCAACAGTGAAACATCTCATTACTAACAAAGATTCTAAGCCATGTCTGATTAGGTGGATCCTACTCCTTCAAGAGTTTGACTTGGAGATACATGAAAAGAAAGGAGTAGAAAATGTTGTGGCTGACCACCTGTCTCGCCTTCCACTTAATGACTCTCTATCTGGAGACATCCACAAGACATTTCCCGATGAAACCCTTATGGCGGTAACACCAACTTCACCTTGGTACGATGATACCGTAAATTAGTTGGTCACTAGAGAAACTCCTGGCTAATGGGATCAGCAGAAAAGAAAAAGATTCATTTCCCAAACGAGATACTTTCATTGGGAAGAGCCTAAATTATTTAGATTGGATAAGACCAAGTATTGAGACAATGTGTACCTAAAGAGGAACAACAAAGTGTGCGAAGTTTTTGCCATGAACTTCATTGTGGAGGACACCTTGGCG
This sequence comes from Thalassia testudinum, assembly GCA_037157565.1. Classification (NCBI taxonomy): domain Eukaryota; kingdom Viridiplantae; phylum Streptophyta; class Magnoliopsida; order Alismatales; family Hydrocharitaceae; genus Thalassia; species Thalassia testudinum. The sequence goes on along the minus strand of JAZHRO010000014.1, from coordinate 149,968,420 downwards.
CTAAGAAAACTGCTTTTAAGGTTCTCCTGTCTGGTTTTTGGTGGCCTTCCTTATTTAAGGATTCTCATAATTTTGTTAAGGCCTGTATTAGATGTCAACAGACTGGAATGATTGGGAAGAGGAATGAGATGCCCCAACACCCTATTCAATCTATTGAAATTTTTGATGTGTGGGGAATTGACTTTATGGGCCCCTTCCCTTCGTCCCATGGTTATGAATATATCCTGGTGGCAGTTGATTATGTCTCTAAATAGATAGAGGCCATTCCTACATGCACAAATGACCACTCTGTGGTTTTGAAATTTTTGAAGGCCAATATCATATCTCGTTTTGGCTACCCCAAGTCCATTATAAGTGATGGGGGACCTCATTTCTGAAACCACCACTTCAATCGACTAATCAGGAGTTTCGGAGTGACTCACAAGGTCGCTACCCCTTACTATCCTCAGATGATGGCCAGGTTGAAGTGTCGAATAGGGAGCTAAAAAATATTTTAGAAAAGATCGTTAGACCTCATAGGAAAGACTGGTCCCAAAAGCTCGATGATGCTTTGTGGGCATATCGAATGACCTATATGACCCTTTTAGGTACATCTCCCTTTCGGATGGTGTATAGGAAAGCGTGCCATTTACCCGTTGAGCTGGAACATAGGGCACTTTGGGCTATTCGAAGTGTTAACAAGGATTTAGAAAAGGTGGGTAAGGCATGACTTCTGGAATTAAATGAGCTTGAGGAGCTGAAGAATGATGCTTATGACACCTCTCAAGCTTATAAAGAGAGAACTAAGGTCTTGCATGATAAGTATATCCTTCGAAAGACCTTTGAGCCCAACCAACAAGTCTGGCTTTTCAATTCCAGACTTAAGCTTTTTCCAGGGAAATGAAAATCTCGTTGGGATGGGCCTTACATAATCACTAAAGTGTTTCCACATGGAGCTGTGGAGATTAAAAGCCCTTCCTCTTCAGCAACTCCCTTTATCATCAACAGTCAACGGTTAAAACCATACATTACTTTGGATGGCCATCTGGTTGACGAGGTCACTCTTGAGGAGACTTAGCTCCTACCATTCTCCGCCTCAGGTAATATCTTCCTTTAACTATTTTGTTTCCAATGAGGACATTGATTGAACCAGGCATGGGGGAGAGGAGCTGAGCCATCTGTTTATAGCATGCTTATATTTTGCATTCATTCATGCATATTGCATTAAAAAAAAAATTTTGAGCTTAACTGGCTGGGCCATGCATTCTTAGGCAAATCAGAACTCTAGGTTAGACTAAGTTGATTCTAGGGTCGAACATCAGAAGCTAAGTGAGCTACTAGCTTTAGACCTTTAGGGTCCTTTGTGGACTTAAAAACGTAAGTAGGAGTTAAGTTGTGGACCATTCCACAAGAGGTTGAGGAAGGAAAGTTAGGGATTGAGTTAAAAGGTGGAGTAGTACCTGGAGTCATGTTCTACCTTTCGATTTACAGGTCCTTTAACTAAAGCATCCAAATTTCACACACACTTGGTCTTGTGTAAGTAAGTGATCACCTTAATTCCTTTCTTAAAAGAAATTTGGTTCTCTTAGTTTTGACTTAGGAGAAGCTTGAAAATGCAATTTGATTGGAAGAGTTCTTGCGGCAGGAGAGGTGGGGTATATACTCACCTTGAGGATGCGATGATAACATGTTACCTCCTCGGTGCTTGTCTCTTAGGATATCCATCCTACTGGGGGCAGGTAAGCGCATTGTGCAGTTCAGGTACCATGGGCGTCCCTATCTCGAAGTGCCGAGTGCCACAGGCCTGAATTCGCTTAAGAAACCCATGGGCAATATTATCTCAAAGTGTCAATTGCCAAGAGTTCTTGCGGTCGCTATGGGCAGTCCTATCTCGAATCATCGAAAGCCAGGCACCCTTCGAGGTACGGTGATGGGGACAATGAATCTGACACAGATCGTGTTGATAGCTGATCCAAGGTTAGACTTAGAGGAATCAAACAAAAATATGTATTAAAAAAAAATCCTTTTTCCACTCTAGGTTGGCAATCATACCAACCTCAAATAACTCAGACCAATGCACATGCACGGATGCTTTAATCTCAGGGATCAATAAACCCTAGGGTAGAGTTAGAAATCAGGGAAACCTGTGCCTACAACTCATCCTTAGACGACCTAGTCTGTAACTTAGCAACTACTTGGGAACCCTAGGTCTACAGTCTGAACTTAACATGTTTCTAAAGGAAGATCGATTGGGTTGGCTAGTCTACTTGGAGTGCTAGGTTATTGCTTGGATTTGCTACGGACTAGCAAAAACTAGGCATGGGGGTATTTGATTGGCCCATATTTGTGGGCTATTTAAGTATTTAAGTGTCTAGGCATTAAGTTAATTTTAGCATTTAGATAGCATACATTAGGTTGTAAATAAATTAATTCATATTTTTAGCTTAAGTGCATAATTCATGAGTGACATCCATATCTAAATGCATTTAGAATTAACCTAGGATTGCATAGATTTGATTAGTTAATTAATTAGGTGCATTACATACATTATTTTTAAATAACATAGAAGTTAAGGAGTTATGTATAAATAATCCTAATTATTTTATTATTCTTTTTCTTTCTCTTTTGTCAAGGTAACCGCTCCATCTCCACCTCCTCCGCTTGTGCATTCACTCGTCCAGCATTGACTCGACGGTGGCCTTTTAAATTTCAAATCTTTGTAGCTGTGGCAACAAGGAGGTGGAATGGCAGCCGTTCAGGAGGCCTCCACCCCAATTCATCACTGTGCAGAGAGTGCATCACTCTCATCTGCTGCACCACCACTGGCCTCAATTGTGGTGGCAAGCCTCCACCACCGTGGGCGTATAGTGTGACAGGCCACACCACCACTCAGAGCTTGCTCGCATCACCCAGCAGGACTGTGCACTGCACCTCCAGAACAACCGCAGCAGCCCTCCATGCGCATGTCCTCTACATGTGAGACCAGTGTACACGCACCCTCACCATGCTCGCTGCAGCACACAGAGCTGCAACCACCGCCTCTCCTCCCTGCGCCTCAGCCCCTGCCGCATGCGCCACCACCCGTGCCTCCCCTAGGCGTGCTTCACCTTTTGCAGTAGCCCACCCGCCAGTGCTACACCGCCACCACAGCAGGCGTGTGCCCAACTTCCAGCAGCCACCCGCACGCACTGCACCTCCACCGCAGGAGGCGTTCACCCCACTACTGCCCTTAGCAGCCACGCCTACTTCAGCCCACGCACACCTCCCTGTGTGGTCCGCACCTCGCCACATCGCTGCCCACAGCACCAGCCGCTTGCCCTCCATCCACAGCACGTGCAAGAGCAGCAGCAACAGCCACCGCCGTCGTCGCTTCTCTCCTCCATCCAGCCGACCCAAGCCATCTCATGACGCGCCGTTGCCACGATCGCGAAGGCCTCACTCCAGCCGACCTTTTCCTAGAGTAGCTCCTCGAACGGGCCTCTCTCTCATGCGCAAGGAAGAGAGAGGTATAATCCTCTATTTTAGCTTGAATTTCTATTTACAGGATGTGCCATTATCAACATTAATTTTCTTGATTTATTTGATTAAATAAATTGTGGTGAATTTATAGCTCTATGCTATGCTTCTACAGAATTGTTAAGCCTTATTGATGCATCTCTATGTGCATTACATTTAATTTTGAGTTACATTTTTGTATTCAAGCAAGTGAAAAGTACATGGCATACCCTTGCACATGGGTAATTTTATTAAGTAAAAATTACATTAACACCCCTTGACTTCTCCATAAATTTAAGATTTACATTCAGAGCTTCATAAGCGTTGTTTGATTTGATAAATATTTCAGCGAACTTGATTTCTACCTAATTGCGTGTTTAAATAAGTCATTGCCTCCCTGTGGACACAACCTGCTCTCCTGTGAGTGGTTTAATCTTAATTTTAATTATTTTGTTAAGCAATTTTCCACCACTTTAATCCTAAAATGACAAATCATCTTAATCACATTATTCGAAAGCGAAAATTGACTTATCAACATGTAGAGCAAAACCCTCCCCCATCCTCCTCATAGATCTCTCCTTTTTACTCTTTCTCTCTCAAACTAGGGCTAATCAGGTATATAGGTCAGGTCCAGCCCTGTGTGCAGGTGTGCACGAGCGAGGGTGCGAAGATAAGCATGAGGGGACCCGACCCCCTGTGTTTGTGGGTGACAAGGCTTATGCACAAAATCAATTTATTTGCTCTTGGCACATCGGCTACATCGATGTGAGAGTATCCCACTCACCTCCTTTGCGTGACTAGCTGCAACGAAGGCTTCATCAAATTGTAGGTGTGCTGCTACTGTCTTAGCTAATTGGAAGTCCAGGCACCTTCATGGTGCCAACTTGCACCTGAAGGAAGTTGTGGCAAAGCTGGAGCGGGTCAGATGAAGCGTGACAAACCTGAGGAAGATGATGATGATGGCGAGGCACAACGAAACCTAAAACTCATGAACATGGGCACTAGGCCCCAATCAGTAGGTCCAGGAGAATCATTAGAGGACGATGAAGGTGGTGGTGGTGTCCGTGTGGAGTATGGAGGAGTGTGGTGGTCTGGCGAAGTTGAGGAGGTGGTGCGAGGGAGACGGTGCTCGATGGGATTTTTGGAGGCATACTCCCGCAATTTCTTGAGGGGTTCATTTGGCATGAGATGTTGGAGCTTTTGGGAGAGATGCAAGGGTGTTTGGTGTGGTGTCTTGGCTGGGCGAGCTCACTAGAGCTTCGCCGGTCGTGGAGAAGATGGTTGGGGAGCAAGGTGAGCATCGGTTGAAACGAAAAGGGAAAGGGTTAGGAAAGATTAAAGTGGAAGAGGAGTAGGTTGGACCTAAATTAGGGATGATGGGAGGAGGATTTGGAGTTGGCTATGATTGGCTGGTGCCGGAGAAGGTGGAGTCTCTATTGAGGGAAGATGGTAGCGACAACGGGGGAAGGTAGTCCTGCTGTTGCTAGCGAGGAGTGGAGGAAGGCGAGGAAGATGGTGGACCACATGATTTGTTCGTCTAGTGGTCAAAGAAGGGAGGTCGAGAGTGCTTGCTGGAGTCATGGTCAGAGTTGGCCAGTGGGAGAAAGGAAGAAGGTTTTTGGTCTAAATTAGACTAGTTTTGGAAGGTAGGAGATGCTAAAGTTTATATTAAGCTCCTGGGCAAGCTCTAGACAAGGAAATAGCCATGATTGCTTGGGTATTAGGACAAGGAAAGCAATGGATTTTCATGGATTTGTGCGAGCTTCCTGCTTCGAATTAGAGCTCGAGATTACGTTTAGATGGAAGAGGATCTTGTTGCGATCATGTCCAATTTTAGAGGAGATTGGATGTTGATTGAAGGAGATGCACACGGTCAAAGTCAGTGTGGTTAGGGTTGACCGTGTGCTTTAGGAGTCCTCGAAGCTTCAGGCGGTAGGGATTATTTTGTGAAGAAGAAGACAAAAGATAGGGGGCTATTTATAATTAATTCCAAAGTTAAGGGCCTGGATGTGAGGAATAGAGATCTTGAAGACTAAATTGCAAACTAGGTCAATATGGACTCTAATTGGACCCAAACATTGTTACAAACCTAATTTAGATTCAAGGAATCTAATGGTGAAGTCGGATTTGAGTTTTGACCATATTTGACTGGGTAATTTATTTAGAAACCTAAATTAGGGTAGAAATCTATCTGTGACTGTTTATGGTCAAAATATGTTTAGATTGTCAAATCAAGGATACTAAACCTCAAAGAATATTTTTTTATAAATTTTAGGAGGTTTAGATGAATTTTATCTTGACCGAAACCTTTTTAATTAAAGCGGGTTTGAACTTAGGATTTTGGGTGTTGTTTTGGTTCTCAAAATATGTGAAACCCAATTTCTGTCTATGTAGACCCTCTTATTAGACTTTAATGTACATTAGACCTTAGGTTAACTCTTGGAAAACTCCATGGTTACTATGCTTTCATGATATGATGTTAAAACTGTTGAATTAACCCTGATTTATTATTCTCTTAAAATGGATCTGAGTGGAATTTTGACTCTCAAGCGACTATGTAGGAGCATTTGTCATTTGATTTTGACTAATTAAAGCTAGCTATGGCTCGTGATTGTTTTACAATCATACACTCATGCCTAACTTTTGCTAGTCCCTTAGCAAAATCTTATAGAAAGAACTAGATTTCTAGACCATGCATTGATGTTCAGATGCCTGATTTGTTCCACTTTCTAGAAATTATGTCAAAATGCCAATAATAGGCCTAGAGGTACTCAAGTATCAATCAAGATACAGACCTGACCAGCTTCAGTCTGTGTCTGTCATGAAGGTTTCTAAGGCCCACAAAAATTGCCCAGAGGTTCGTTGATCGTAGCGGTTAAAGCACCTGTGCGTAGAATGTAACATGTCTAGGTGCAGTTTGCCAGTGCATTTTTGTAAGAGAGAGATAGAAGGATTTTTCATTTGCAGGGTTTTCTCTCTTTTCTTTTTATTTTTCCCTAGATCCAGCCTCCAATTGGCCTTAAACATGGTCTATATCAGATTCCTTGTCCCCACCATCAATCCTTGAAGGATCCCTAGCAATTGACATTTTGGGATAATCCTACCCATGGCATTTGATCCAACACAAGGTGCTTACATGGCCCTGGTAGTATATTTAGATATCCTAGGAGACAAGCACTGAGGAGACAATATATTATTATGCATCTTCGAGGGTAATTTCCCACCACTCCGCATCGGAAACTCATCCAATCAACTTGTGTTGTCGAGCCACTCCTAGGCTAGATCTTTGACATAGCTTTTCATAACAGAATACTTCTAGCATGATTTTCTTTATTAAGCACATTGAACCAGACTAAGTGTGTGATTTTGGGTGCTTAGGTTACCAAGCCCCGCAAACTAAAGGACAAGTAACGGGCCGAATAGACTTACTACATCAGCTTCGCACTTTCCTCAACCTCTTGAGGATTAATCTAGATCTTAACAAATACACGAATGTTTAAGCCCTAAAACAAGCCTAAGAGGCCTAAAATCAGCACTTATACTAATCTCCTTGTTTCTATCATTTGAAGACTTAATTTTCTTTTGAGCAGGTCTAGAAGTTAAGTAAATTCCATGATCAATTGGTATGACTATCATTTTCTTCTTGATTTTACTCCTTTTTTGATGTTTAAATTTCGTCCTCTTTTCCTCCTCAAGAAAGATTTGCAATCAATTCTCAAAATTTCCTCCCTTTCTACAATTTTTTTTTATTTTTAATTTTTTAATTTTTTGATCATTTTTGAATATTCACTTTTTTTGTGAGAACCCCTCAGAGAATTAAATTTCCATATGTTTGCACTTTAACAAACCCCATGCCTAAGTTTTGTAATGTCCTCATTGTAAACCAAGTGGGTACAAATTCAATTTGGTTCAAAGATTTGAATAGGATAAAAGGGTGGGTGAATGGGTTGGGATGACTGTTGCGAATGATTTCAAGCTTTGAACAAGTATCAAAGGTGGAGTCGGCTATTGTAAAGTTAAACTCAATAGTGTAGTAGGAGTGTAACTCAAAAGATGATCAGAAGGGTTCAGGTTTTTGGAATGATGGTTTGCCTACCATTAAGAGCTAAATTGAATGCCTTCAGTGGAGTAGAAGGTTGTCAAGGAGAAGGGGTGGCCAAATAAGAAGAGTTTTGTAGAACAAGCACCTTGATAAGTAGTCTAGTTGGCCCAACCAGGTGCTTGTTCAAATCAACAAGCTAATGATACAGACTAGACCCAATTAACCTGGTGGATTGATGGATATGAATCAGTAACTGTGGAGCCCACCAGATACTATGAAGCTAAAAAAGATATGGAAATGTGAATCTAGGGTTTGGCTGAGTCGGTTCAACCTAATCATAGTAGGGGTCCTCGAAAGAAAATGGATTTATGGAGGATGTAGGAACCCTACAGGTTGGATCAGAGAAGGATAAGTCGTGATTATCAGTTTGGTCAATGTCCAATACCCAATCAAAAGATGGAGGTGAATCATATGCAACCGAATCATAGAGAGGTGAATCAGAATAGAAGTTGATTCTAGTGGTGGGTCGAGGTTGGGATCAGATTTGGAAGGGTTTGTATGTGGATCGGAAGGTGTGGCTTCTTTGAGGTCCAAATCATTGGCCTCAGCATCAGAATCAAAGAACGGGTCATGGATACCGAGGTCATAAACTGGCTTGTAATCATCAAGAAACAAAGGTTCTTTGAAATCAAAGTATGATTCAAAATCATCAGAGAATTTGCAAAAATCAGTTTCTAAACAGGATTTTAGAACAGGAATTCCACCATAGGATAAATAATGATGTGTAGAATCAACAACCTGACTTGAATCTAACCTAATCTAAAATTCAAACTCAAAGAGGTGTCCTTATTAGGCATAGGCTCAAGTTCTTGGCTCCTAGCATAGACCCAATCAAATCCCAACTCCTCTAACTACTCCATTTCTATATCGTAAATCAGTGTGACTTCTAAAAGATCAATTTGTATTTATGAGGAGTTTGGAGAGGTGTATTCATCAAATATAGGCCTAGAATCATGATCTAGATATACAATCTGATTCTCCTTAAATTGAATCTCTTGATCATCTCAAATAGGTTTAGATCTAGATTCTTGGTTAAAGGTAGAAATTGAGTTACTAGAATTTGGACATGGTTCTATTGTGATATCAGAATCACTCTTGAGGATTACCTTAACAGGATAAGGTTCGGGAATTACATCCTTGAGAGGTTTTGATTCAAGCTCACTATAGGTGTCTGAGAAATCAAGGCATGACGGACCAGCTTCATGGCTCTCTTAGGCTAGTTCAAAATCAGGAACACCGGCAATTGGATCCACCCAACAAAAAACAAGATCAAGTATGTCAATCTGTACAAGGTTTGAATCTGATTCCATTTGGGTTGGGGGTTCATAACAACCTTGATTTTCGAACCTGAGATTTGGAAAATCATGTTGATCCTCAATGTTGTTCCAAGATGTCTCATCATTTTCTGAGGGGATATATGAGTATTTTTGATTAATGGCTTGTGGTAATGTATTTAGCATATGCCCATGTTTCTCCATGATACCCTAGTGTATTTTCCAAAGTTGTGATTTTTACAAACATTGTATATACACAGTATTGTGTATCTCCACAATTCACTGTATTCTAATAAAAGCTCATCTCGAGTTAAACCATGTATCATTTGTGTAAATATCATTCCAGCATGGTTCATAATGTAGGTTCTTGTTTCTGATATATTAATCTAAATGTGCTTAAATGGATTTGAGGTTTTGTAATATTCATCATGATGTCTAAGAGCATTCTCAATCATCTTTTCTTTCATGCTCATTTAGGATTCATGTTTCCTAAATATTCCTAAATTGTCAGGTTGCATTTTCAAATCAGGTGGTGGATCAAGATGTAGAATGAAATTTAGGTTCAGATTGAATCGATCAGATCAACAATCCCACAGAAGATCAATTCTAATGGGGGGCTCCAGGTTACCAATCTAGGGACCTTTCCTGTGTATCTTCTCTAAAGAATAGATGAGGGACTGGATATGAATTGGACCTAATCAAGGCACCAAAGATTTTTGGATGACTATGGCTATTCCGAGGCAGATGATACCTCTGAATCAAAAATCCACACACCTGAGAAGTACTTGGGCAACCAGGAAGGGAGAGCCTCACAAAGACCCCTACATGGTAGAGCATCCCCACGGGTTATAGGGTTTCCCCTACTTGACATTCCTTGTCACTGCGATTCCAAATAGATCAAAATGTATGAATTTAGATCTTAAGTGTACCAATTTTTGTTCTAATTTGTGCCTTGAATTTCATTTGATTAGATGTTGATTTAGTTTGTGACCTAATTTAAAAGTTGATTGGCCCACAAGGTAGACAACTTCACCTGACCTACCCTAAAGATGGAGAATGAACTCTGGGCCAACACCCAAAATCACCCTGAATTGACTCTCGGGTTATTAGGTCCAAAGTTTTAGGGTTTAAGTGATTTTAGAGCTTGATTTTAGGGTTTTCCTTGAATAGCTCTTTTCAAACAAGGGTTTTGGTAGCACACAAATGCAGGAGGGTTGATTTCCTTTAATGCATGCAAGTATGCACTAGCACTTCAAAACCCTAATGTGGAACCCTAATTGATTCTATTTCAAGTCCAATTTTTTCTCAAGGGTAACACCTTGGATTCAAACAAGTAGTCCAAGATGTTTGTGATTTAAGTGCAAATCCCTAATAGGTATAGGAAATTAGGTTTGGGAATTCTAATCAAAATCATCTTAGCTTCAATCAGATATGAAGTTAAGTTTGCAAATTAGGAATCTTTTGCCTTTGAATGATAATTACTAAGAAAATAAGGTAGATGAATCCTAATACATTTGTCACCTTTTCTCTTTAACAAGATTAGGAGGTTGATTACGGAAGAAGAGAAAGCTTACCTACCCCTGGAGTGGTTGTTTGTGCGGAAGATCTCTTCCTAATGTATCACACAAAAATCATAAGCATAGCAAATAGGGCAAGTTAGTGCTCAGATAAATCAATAAAGATAAGACTAATGGTGAATTGCACGTCGCTTCCTGGCAACGGCGCTAAAATGTTGCAGGTGAATTGAGGAGATTTAATGTGCATTTGTTGTAGTACACTCCTAAATTGCACAACAAACATTTAAATTTATAAAACTCAAATTCAGAAAGGTGGAGTCCAAGGTCGTTCATAGGGAGTAAATGTGGAATTCACGCATTAATCTTCATTTAGAATAAATGAGCTCGGTAAATTAAGCACAATAACAGATATGCAATGAATGTATCTTAGAAAGTATAGAGATAAAAAGAATAGGAGAAACGCAAAAAGTGGTGATTTAGATCACCATTTAGATTCCTCTAATTAAGCACATCTCATATTTAGATTACTCAAATTATCCAACAGTAACTTCAATCAATAATCCACTTTAATTAGGTACTTAAATAACCAGCAGAATCAACATCAAGCCTCAGACAATAGAATAAGGCATTAGACACTATAACAGAAGCACAACTTCAAAAGAGCACAAGGCTCTCCCAAGAGCTCTCTCTTCTTCTTTAAGCCTTCACAAGACTAAGACTTTTCTTCTTCAAGCCTTCTCCTTCCTCAATCCTTTAAGCACAGCACATAGCAAACTCTCTTTAGAGGCTAAGTATAAGCCTCTCTTTCTTTAGCTCGCACCCAAGGAATGCAAAGAAAAACCCTTCCCCATCCTCCTCATAGATCTCTCCTTTTCCCACTTTCTCTCTCAGACCAGGGCTAATCGGGTATATGGGTTGATAAACACTCATAAATTCATTGTAAAATGCTTATTTACGATAATTTTTAGGCCTAGCATTGCATATCATGATATAAATATTGCATAAACATCCATTGCATTGCATTTAGGATAGTTGTATATTATGTACATTAATTCCGTCATTTTATATAGCTAGGAGGTAGTGCAACATCTTTACGAGCTTCAGATGAAGAATCCGACCATACGGATGGATTCAGAGTGTCGATCACAGTCCGTCAACATAAGAATCACCCTGATCAGAGCTCGGTAGCACCCTCTAAAAGAAGAAGAAGACAAATGGCTCAAATTGTGCCACGTGGTGCCATCTAGGCCGCACCACTTAAGCCAAAGCATCCCCAAGCTTGCCGCAAGATGAGATCCCAGCCGTTGGATCTCAATCCAATGGTTGAGGTGTGTGCACCATGGCTAAAGAAGCATCTCTCTTCACCCGGTATCAAGCAACTCAAGCAAGGCCTCATCTCGGCCGTTGGATCCTCATCCAACGGTCAAGATGTGTGACAATAGCATCCTCCACTTGACAAAAAGTGCGTGTTGGCCAAATGGTGAGGCACTCTCTCCGCAGACACAAGATGCGAGTTCGACTCCTGATCCACTGCGCTTGCACCTGCCTTAGCAAATTGGACCACTCGATCTTGATCAAGTGGTCAACTTTGCCCCACACGTAGGGTGCGTGATTCAAATTTCAAGAGAGGCACCGACCTTCAGCGATAGCCTAGCGGGCCTTTAGTGATGCTTACAGCCGTCACTAATTGCTCATAGGTGCAAGGTCAGCTGCGCGCATGAGCAGGCGTGAGCTGGCTACAGCGACACTTGAGTTGGACCTACAGCGACGTCATGGAGGTCGCTATTGGTCTTATGCCTATTTTAGCCCCCTCTCATCCACTATATAAAGACCTACACCCCTTCCCTTCCAAGGTATCTCTACCTACTCTACTTCCACTTACTCCTAAGCTCTAGAAAGCCTACCAACGCTCCATTAGAGCTTACTCTCAAGCTCCCAAGGCTCTTATTAGTGTAACGAACCTCTGCCCCACCAAATATTCCTCCATCTTCCCATCACCATTCGTAGGTCGCCTTGGAGCTGTCCACCTACCTCCATTCCGATAGCAGATCATCTCCACCTTCTCACCTCCATTCCGGAGCCACGCTGAAGCTTTCCACTACCCAACGTCCTCCAACAGCTCACCTCTGTCATCTTGCTTCCCAACTCCTTCTTCCAAGCTTTTGCCAGGCGCTGTCGTCTCGCCGAATACCCGATTAAGGAGATTCTTTGTCACCTCTCTCTTTCTTATGCTTTCTACATTATTGTAATAAACATTTGTGCAATATATATCATATTTGCTTCTATCTCCATTGTGATCGCTATTGTGTTCTTGCTTTATAATAATAAACGAAAAAAAATAACAAAACTAAAACACCAAAAAAAAACAAAACGAAGAACTATTTTCTAATTAAGTAGATGTCACCTTCCTGTGTTCGACTCGGGACTCTCTTGGAGTTTCAGTAAAATTTTATTTGACAACGTGTTTTGTGACTACAATGACGGGTTACTCTTAACCCCGATTTCAAACATGTGAAACACGTACATCATTTTGGTGCCGTTGCCAGGGAGGCAATGGAATTTACTTTATTGTTTTCTATGCTTCTTTTCATTTACATAGCACTAACCCTACTTATCTCTGATCTATTGTCTCGCAAGTACCTTAGTATGGAGATCCATGTGCGGTAGACCAGAGTAAAGTGCGAGCAGAGTACTTTGTAAGTGTCCCCCACATTCCCCCGCACTAGTTTAATTTTTCAACACCTATAACCAGGGCTTAATCTACTTAGGTGTTTGCATAAACCCTAGGATAGACTTTGTGTGTCTTGTTTGCCACCTTCATCCATTTCACCCTTGCATTTTATAAAATAAAAAATAAAAAGATACTTTCTGTGGGACGAATCAATTTACACACTTTATATAGCGACATCGGAGGCACATAACATGACTTGATTTTCATCTACTCAACCGGGATTCTGACCTGTGGACCCAGTACACCAATTCAACACATAAAAGAGTAGAAATCATATTAGGTTAATCACCTTTATGTGTGCCTTAATTGGCGGTGCATTTGAGCCGATTAATTGAATTGTTTGGGCCGCACCACCTAATTTAAAACTGATTCATTTTGTAGCTGCCCCATAGGATTCAATAATTTGGTCAAGCTAGGCACTCCACATTTTTTCTTGATTTTTAAAGGAAAATACTTGAATTCGTGATTTCAGACTTTGTTTGCCTCCTGGAAATTTGGTTGAATATACCTAATATTTGAATCCTAAAAGCTACTAAGCAAGATTCAAACCCTAAAATTCACCTCATCCTAAAAAACCTTTCTTGAAAACATTTTGGTTGTGCACATACACATAGTCTCAAACAAGTCATTAAGGGCACAACCCATTAAGGGCCCATCACATTCCGAAAGCACTAAATATCCCAAGCCTAAGTAAAATTGATTAAACGTTGGCCATAAGGGCTGATTCGCTCTTTAGGGCCCAGATTGAGATTGTTCACGATTAACTTGCTTATACTAGTCAATCTGATGTCTAGTTAGGGGATTAGCATCAAACGACCACAGCTGGGGGGTGGACTAGTAACTAGAGGCGTAAGCCAAAGGAAGAACCTTCTCCCCAGTCCCTCCTTCTAACTGGCTTGATTGACTGGATACAAGTAGTGTAAATCATCCATAATTTTAGGAAAAATTTTGAGAGCCTGTAGACCTTTAGGCTACCTAACCTAAGGACAGGCTTGTATTTTTTATGCTGTAGGGTCCCTTCTCTTCCCCGTCCTTCCGACTTCCTTCAGTGTATGATTGGAAGGAGGTCATTGAACCCTCATTTGGAAGGACCTATTGACCATTCCCAGAGGTGAAGATTGAGTTTTAGCCAAGTATATCCCATGGCTGATCAACAACCACCTCCCCCACCCTCGAACCAGCAGGAGCTGATTCAGAGGCAGTTGGAAGAATTGCAGCAATGGTTCCAACAAATGAATGGTTAGGGTGCTCATCCCTTGAATGATTTTGATGATCCGTCAAATTATGAGGATCTTCCCGGTGTTGTGATCCCCGAAGGAGATGTTGAGATCAAGCCCCAGGTTTTGAGCCCAATTAAACACTTTCACGTGCTTGCCTTAGAGGACCCATTCCAACTTTTGGAGGACCTGATCACTCTGGTTCACACCAGCAAATCATGGAATGTGGATGAAGAACAGATGCTTATTAGGCTTTTCCCCCATTCACTCAGGGATAAGGCCGCACATTGGTATCGTACCATTGGAAGACCGATTGCTACCTGGACAGCTTTGGAATTAGCCTTCCTGAAGAAATTCTTCCCAATTGGGTGAACCAATGCATTGCGACGGGCAAATACCACTTTTGACTAGCGACAGGGGGAACCATTTCATGGGGCTTGGGAGAGATTCCAAGATTTGTTGCGGAAGTGTCCACACCACGAGGTGCCTAAATGGCAACTTGTGCAGATTTTTTATCATGAGTTGAATGATCAACTCTGTAATCTTGTGGATGCTTCATGAGGAGTCAATTTCCTCAGCAAAGATGCAAATAGCATGTATGATTTGTTTGAGGAAATGAGTGAAAATTCTTTAAACCATGCCTCCATGGAATCCTTCAACTGTTCCCAACAGACTAGATCAAATGCCAATGAGGCCCAAGATTCTCATACATTTGATATGGAATTGATCTACGATAGATTAGATAAGATGGATCTGGTTGCTAAACGAATGGAAGAGTGGATGTCCGGAAACTCTAATTTTTCTAGATCCACTCAATCTCAGGGATCGGGATTCCATTCTTCACAATCTCCTACGAGATGGGAGTTTGTTAACCAGTTGGAGCCGACTCAACCTTCAGGCTAGCTCTTCTCAGAACCGTATCGGTTCCAAACTGGGGCCTTTGATCCCAGTTTTTCTAATCCTTCTTCATCTTCATCTTATGAGGATGTTCAGGCTATGTAGGAGAATGTTAGGTCCAACCCTTACTCGAATTCCTATAATTCTGGTTGAAAAGATCATCCTAACTTCTCTTGGAAAGATCAGGGGTAGCAGACCCAATATCGACCCAACAACTATGTATTGGAAAAACCAATGGGTCGGGGTCATGTATATACTTAGTTGCTTTTGAATCAGGTTAATCAATCCATGTGGAATGCTCAACAACCCGCCAAGCAGGCTGATTTAAACCTGAAAATGGTAGAAATGCAAGGGTCAATGCTCCATCTCATGCAACAAATGAAAACTTCGCTGGATACCTTGCAATCCTGACTTGGTGCAAACAACCGATATCCCGGATCTCTACCATCACAACCTGTACCAAACCCAAGGAATGTATAGATTCGAGGCCCTAGGCTTCAAGGGTTTGGTAATAATGGGGAGTTGTATGCTCAAGCTGATGCTATCTATCAGGCTACCCCAGCCCCTTCCGGAGAGAACCAAGTTCCTACCATAATCAACCGGGAGCCTCCTATTTTGCCCAACCCTCCCCAAGGCACTAGCCAACAGCATTTTGCCATGGCAAACACCATCACCTTGGGGAGTGGTAGTAGGCACAAGTGACCTACCCAACCCCATGTCAACACTATTAGGCCCCGTACTAAGAATTCTAAACTCCCAACAAGGAATGTGATCAACAAAACATCAGAGTCTGATTTGGGAGTATGTTGCTGTTGTATGGGAAAATAGAAAAAGTCAGAGGAGAAATTGGAGGAAAGGATGTTCTTACTTCAAGCTTTCAAATTGACAATCATTTTACTCCTTGCGGCTATCGGATAAATCCTTGCCTACGCATAGGTTTACTGAATTCATATAAATCAAAGCGTAGAGCAGAATCTGAAAACATTAGGAGAGTAGTCTTGTCTGATAACACAAGCACACTGATCTTAAACAAGCTACCTCCTAAGAAGTCGAACTCAGGAGCCCCGCTGATTTCTTGCACAATAGCAAACATCACTTCTGACCGGGCTCTTCTCGACTTGGGCGCTTCCATTAATGTGATCCCCACCTCACTGCACATGGAATTTGGTCTAGGCTACCTGAAATGCACTAACATAACCTTGCAATTAGCTGATAGATCCGTTACAAAACAAGGGGTATTTTGGAGGATGTTTTAGTCAAGGTTAATGATTTGCATTACCTTGCTGATTTCATGGTCCTGGACATGGAAGCACCAAAACAACTCAACGACACCTCGATTATTTTGGGAAGACCTATCTTGGAAGGATTGAATGTGAATCGGGAAATATAGAAATGGCCTCTGGGAATAAAACGAATCGATTTAATATTTTTGAAGTCTGAAAGAAGGATAAAATTAAGTGTGGTTTGATGGAGGAGCTTGGCAGAATAGAGGAGGTAATGGCCATACATACCTTAGACAACCTTTGAAGGGCCACCTCAACCCAAACTTAGGAAGAAAATCACACGGTTGCAAGGATAATTGAGGATAATAAAGACATACAACAAAATGTGGCAACCCGGGATGAGGAAGATATTTATGAATTTGGAAATTTGTTGGATGATTCACATGATCAAGTTAAAACCCAACAATGTCCTCATCTTGAATTTTTAGAGTTTGAGGTTCAACATTTGGGTGGGAATCATGAAGATTAGGATGGTTGGATTAAGCACCGAAATTGTGAGGATGAAATTGAACTTTGGGGAGAAACTCTTGAAATATTAGATATTCTAGAATACCCATAAACCCCCAACTCATCACCAAACCCTCACCATCCTTTTTCACCCCACCATTGCACAAATTATATAGCCACCCACACCTCCTCTGTAATGAATCAAGAAAACTCCTATTGGAGACCATTTGAGCTCTCCTTGCACCACCAGCTTGCCACCCTTTCATTGATCATTTCTTTGGCAAGCCCGTTTTTACTCTCCAGGACCCATATCTAGGGGCCCAGAAACTGTGTTATTGTAGCCTCAATGTTAGTTTTTTTTTTTTTATTGAGGACCTCACCTAGCTGAAGGCATTAAACTCAACACCTGTAAAGACTATTCCGAGATGACCAAAATCTCACGAAAATTGGGTTCTATTCTTCCACTTTTACTCTCCTGCATGCTTTCATTTTTAACAATGAGGACATTGCATTAGCTAAGCATGGGGGCGTAGATATTTCTTATGAATCTTTTTGTCAACCGTAACAGTAATTTCCTATTTCTTATCTTAAATATATATATAACTAACATTGAGGCTGCAATAACACAGTTTCCGGACCCCTAGGTATGGGTCCTGGAGAGAAAAAAAAAAAAGAATTAGGAGGTGAGAACTTAGGCATTAGGAGTTGCAAACTTTAGGAATTTATACTTTGGGACCTGAATACTTAGACTCTTCAGGTCTTTAGGCTTAATTAGCTCGGGTGTCCACTCAAATGTGGACTTAGTCTCAAGTACTCGCCAAATAATTTTATCTTAAACTGGCCAAGAAATTGGGGAGATAAGTATATGACCTATCAACCCACCCCCTTATTTGAGGGGACTTTAAGCCTAAGCATCTACACACTTTTTGCACTGACTCACTTTTCGATGGTTTCTTCGAAAATTGGATAGCTAATGAACTATCTAGGGTGGTATGGTTGGCAAGTTGTCAATGGTAACAAGTCATCGGCCAGTTGTCCATAGCCCAGCAATAAGACCATTTTCTTCATACTGCCTTTAGATAAATCCTAGATCAGGGAAGCCACCTACTTAGAAAAAAAATAATAGAAAAAGGAGAAAATATAAAAAATATAAAAAAATAATAAACAAATAAAACTACACTTTACTGCACTAGTATGGTTGGCATGTTACCGTGGGTAACAGCCGACTGGCCGGTTGTCCAGAGCCCAGCTCACAAAAATGCACAATAATTCCCAAAACACATAGGGAACAATAGGGGAAGTAGATAAACTGGGGAGATATACATTGGGATCGCCCTTGTGTTGACCCGATAAATAAAAGAACTAGGGAGAAAGCTACTAATCAAAAAGATAAACCTCTAGGCAAGGTCACCTAGGGTCGTAGAAACCCGAAGTCCATTTTAACGACCTCATAGTGAGTCTTTCACTCTTTTCACTAGATGCTTAGCACTTAGAGTCCTTTTCAAGTTTGGGCAGGTCAGGTAGCCGTAAAAAGTTATCCCAGAACTCTCAAACTCCAAAAGTCCAAAAAAAAAATAGAAAAGAAAAAAAAAATAAGAATTTTTTTTGTGTATATCTTCTCTTTTCAAATAAGGCGAGGGCTTGGATGGTCTATATTCTGGTAGACGCTCAGGCACTGTTGAGTTTTTGTAATTAGGTCTTGGGGTTGAAATTTTCTAAAGCAATAGACGAATTTTGCCAAAATAATCGAATCCTGACTTTACTTTTATACATAGCATTTAGGTTAATTTTGCTAGGGACTAGCAAAAAGTAAGCATGGGGGTATGATAAACACGCATAAATTCATCGTAAAATGCTTATTTACGATAGTTCCTAGGCCTAGCATTGTATATCATGATATAAA
Source organism: Thalassia testudinum (assembly GCA_037157565.1). NCBI lineage: Eukaryota > Viridiplantae > Streptophyta > Magnoliopsida > Alismatales > Hydrocharitaceae > Thalassia > Thalassia testudinum. The sequence continues at coordinate 149,949,575 of JAZHRO010000014.1, read as the reverse complement.
TATTGCATAAACATCCATTGCAATGTACTTAGGATAGTTGTATATTATGTACATTAGTTCCATCATTTTATATGGCTGGGAGGTAGTGCAACATCTTTATGGACTTCCAATGAAGAATCCGACTGTACGGTTGGATTAAGAGTGTCGATTGCAGTCCATCAACACGAGAATCACCCCGATCAGAGCTCTGTAGCACCCTCTACAAGGAGAAGACAGACGACCCAGATGGCGCCACGTGGCACCATCCAGGCTGCCCCACCTAAGCCAAAGCATCCCCAAGCTCGCTGCAAGATGAGATCCCAGCCGTTCGATCTCAATCCAACGATTGAGATGTGTGCTCCACGGCTAAAGAAGCATCTCTCGTCACCCGGTCTCAAGCAACTCAAGCAAGGCTTCATCTCAACCGTTGGATCTTCATCCAAAGATCGAGACACGTGACAGCAGTATTCTCCACTTGACAAAAAGATCACCTTGGCCAAACGGTGAGGCACTCTCTCCGCCGACGCATGATGCGAGTTTGACTCTTGATCTGTTGCGCCTACGCCTGCCTCAGCAAATTGGACCGCTTGATCTTGATTGATAGGTCAGTGTCGCCCCACGCGCAAGGCACGTGATTCAAATTTCAAGAGAGGCGTCAACCTTCAGCGACAACTTGGTGAGCTTTTAGTGATGCTTACAGCAGTCACTAATTGCTCGTAGGCATAAGGCCAACGAGCATGTGAGCAATGTGAGCTGCCTACAGTGACACTTGAGCTGGACCTACAGTGACATTCTGGAGGTTGCTATTGGTCTTATGCCTATTTTAGCTTCCTCTCATCCACTATATAAAGACCTACACCCCTTCCCTTCCAAGGTATCTCTACCTACTCTACTCCCACCTACTCTTAAGCTCCAGCAAGCCCATAACGCTCCACTAGAGCTTACTCTCAAGCTCCCAAGGCTCCTATTAGTGTAACAAACCTCAGCCCCACCAAATATTCCTCCACCTTCCCATCACCATTCGTAGGTCACCTTGGAGCCATCCTCCCACCTCCATTCTGGTAGCAGATCATCTCCACCTCCTCACCTCCATTCTAGAGCCACGCTGAAGCTTTCCCCTACCCGATGTCCTCCTACATCTCGCCTCCATCATCCTGCTTCCCAACTACTTCTTGCAAGCTTCTGTCAGGCGCCATCACCTCGTCGAACAGCTGATTCGCAAGATTCTTTGTCACCTCTCTCTTTTTTATGCTTTCTAGATTATTGTAATAAACATTTGTGCAATATATATCCTATTTGCTTCTATCTCCATTGTGATCCATATTTTTTTCATGCTTTATAATAACAAAAGAAAAAAAAATAACAAAACTAAAACACCAAAGACAAACAAAACGAAGCACGGTTTTTGAATTAAGTAAACATCGCCTCTCTGTGTTTGACCCGAGACTCCCTTGGAGTTTCGGTAAAATTTTATCTAACAACGAGTTTTGCGACTACAACGACGGGTTACTCTTAACCCCAATTTCAAACTCGTGAAACACGTACATCATGGGTTAAGTCCAAGCTCGTGTGCAGGTGTGCATGGGTGAGGGTGTGCAAGTAAGCGTGAGGGGACCCGACACCCTGTGTTCGTGGGAGACAAGGCTTATGAACAAAATCAGTTTATACACTGTTGGCACATTGGCTATATCCTATGTAAGACTATCCCATTAGCCGCTTTTGCGTGAGCAGCTACAGTGTAGGCTTGGTCAAATTGAGGGTGTGTTGCTGCTCTCTTGGCTAATTGGAAGCCCAGGCACCTTCATGGTGCCAACAAGCACCTGATGGAAGTTGTGGCAAAGTCGAAGCGGGTCAGATGAAGTGTGATGGCACCGAGGAAGACGATGGTGACGGCGAGGCACGGTGATGATGACAATTGTAATTAGGATAAATTGCCTATTTATGCATGTTCCTAAGCTTAGATATGCATTCCATGTTATAAATATTGAATAGCATGCATCATTTTAAATTTACAGTAGTCTGTATAAATTTTAGGTTAATTGTGTCCTTTTATCGCCAGAAGAGGTGATATAATTTGGAGCCTCGGGTTGACGATTTGATCATACGAATCTTATCAGTACGATGATTGGAGTCCAACGCCTCCAAAATTATCTTCATCGGAGTCCTATAGCACCTTATATAGTTTGAGGAAGATCAATGGCCAAGCGACTAGGTGATGCAAGTCAGAGATTCAAACATCAAATCTGATAGCACGGATGGATTCGGGTCAATGATTATAGCCCAACAGCACGAAAAATGACTTAATCCAACTTCTGTAGCAGCCCTTGCAAAGGAAAGAAGATAGACGACCCATATTGCGCCATGTGGCACTATCCAGGCCACCCATGGTGCACACACACCACAGCATGTGTGCAGCGCATGGGCATGCATTGTAGTGGGCGCACGTAGTAGTAAGCATGCTGAAGTAGTGTAGCGCTAGCGGGTGCATGGAGCATGCACACGAGAACCATGGGTGGGGCGTGTGAGCTGGAGCTTTAGCAACGTTTACGTCGGATCTTCAGTGATGTTTATGTTTGTCACTAAATGTCCTATGTACGAAATGGATCATTTCCTACACTATAAAAGGACCCCTACCCATCCTATTCTTCTTCATCTTTTCCTTTCTTCTCCTCACCACCTCTAAGGCTCTGAGAGAGCTTGTCCCAAGCCTGGGATGCTCCTCTAGTGTAGAATCAAATATTTTCCCTCCTCTCATCCTCATTTGTGGAGCATCCCGCGGCCGTCCTCTCACCACCTTCCTGAAGATCCTTCCCACGACAATGTCCTACCCTGTCGTCCTTCCTCTACCGCCATTCTCCTTCGCCCCGCTCCTTACCACTTTCTTTAGGGTGCCGTCAGAGCAAGCCGTCCTCTAAGCAATCGTCGAGGGGGATTCTTCTCACCTATCTCTATCTTTTCGCTTTTGTAGTGTAGTTTTCCCATTTTCATAGTTGTAGAAACATTTGTTCAAAAATAAATGATTGTCCCTCTTTGTCTCTCCTGCAGTATTATTTTTGCAAGTAGATAAGGTTTTCATAGACCTGATCTCTTGCTTGACAAGAACACAAAAAAGATTATAGAAGATAAAAATCATAGAAACAAATAAAAAGCGAAATGCAACTTTTTCAAAGCAAACGTTCGCCTCTCTGTGTTCTACTTGGGACTCACCTCGAGTTTTGATTATAAATATTATCCCATAGCGGATTTCTATGCACTACAATGATGGGTTTTCCAACTCAAAGCTTTTCGCGTATGAAATCGCGCTCATCATTTTGGCATCGTTGCTGGGAAGGCAACGCTTTTTGGTTTTTCTCGTGTTTTTCTGCCTTACCTAACTTTTATCTCAATTTTTCTCTAATCCTACTATGATTGCAGGTACTCTTCCGAGGCAAGTCAGAGCGATTAGATCGGAGAAAAGTGGGATGAAGGTTTTGTAAGTGTACCCCCATCACCCCCACCCTAGATTTCATTTCACCACACTAATAGCTCAAACTCAAATCAGCCATGGTACTTTTATAAACCCTAGGATAGATTTGGCTATTTGATTGTCACTTCGCTTCATCTTACCCACCCATGTAAATTGAAACAATTAAAAAAAAGTTATCTGATTATGGGATTTATTAAAAGTGACACACATTAACACCCACAACTCTCAACTTAAGGTGCACCACTTTACATTGATTCTACCACTTAACTGGAATCTAACTTGTGGATTCGGTACACCTTAACTCAACACACAAATAAGTGAGTATTAAATTTGAACAAGTTAAACAATTTGTGTGCCTTAATCAAGTGGTGCAACAGGTCGATTGATTAATCTATTTGGGCCACACCACTTAAGATAAAAGTAATCCATCAAGTAACTTGCCACTTAGGGTTGATCTTTAGGGTTAAACCAGGCACTCCACCTTATTTTTTGATTTCTAAAGGAATATATCATCACCAGTGCTTTCAAAACCTAGAGTGTTTTACTAAACCTTGATTGGATACACCTAAAGATTAAAACCTAAAAGCTACTAAACAAGGTTAAACCCTAAAAGCCACATCATCAAATAACCTTATTGGCAAACCTTGGTTGTGCACGCACACACATATTAACTATTTTTTAAGGGCACAACCCATCTAAAGGGCCCATCAAAATCCAAGAGCACAATCTACCCAAGCCTTAATTAAAATTGAGTAGACGTTGGCCTAGGATTCATTGAGTCCATTTCAGGGTGTTCTCTTGGACGCATTTCGAATTAGTGGCATCTGCTTACATCAAAAGGTGCTAAGTTGGGGGGCCCGATTGTCAAATGCCTTAAGCAAGTAGGGGTTTGGCATAATTAGCGACCCTTGGGACACTCTCCCTATGCTTCACCGACCCAACTTTACCACCTTCGGGAGTAAGGACAACACCAAATTCATTGTGTGGCCAGAGTTCATTTCTGAAGCATAGGTCCTTAAGCTATTCAATTTAAGGATAGGATTGATTGATTGTAATGCAGGGTACCTTTCTCTCTTCTGTTTTCCCTCCTACTTCACCATGTATGCTTCCACATCCAACACATATTTCCAATCCTACCCTCCTACCAACACTTATTCTCAAGATGATTACTATCCCAACTCGACTTTTGATTCCCCTTCGACTAGCCAGGATAACTTTGATTGGGGATATGAATCCGGACCTTAGTGTCCAGGGCCTAACCCAAGACAACAAGACTATGATTATTATCCTTCTCATGCCTACAATGATTATAGATCTCCACCTTTTGCTGATCAACCTAACCCGATCTACAATTAAGTAGGATATGATGATTATAAATCTTATTAGGAACAGCCCGAAATGACCTATTATTATTAGGAAGGACCTCAATTTCTTGACTCCCCTAGTTTTAACCAAAACCCACCCAACCTTGAACTGAACCATTCAGTTCCGGTGAACCAAGTCCAAGATAGGGTGTTGGCTAACTTGAGAAACACTATACAATCTTTAGAAGCTTAGCCAACACCATGCACTGAAGCATTGGAGCCCATGATCAAAATGATTGATGAGCTTAAATAGTTCATTATTGGATTGGCTCCAAGATGTTAACGATAGGGGCTTGGGTGAGTTTTTACTTGGGAAATTGTTGACATTGAGGATGAAATTCGTGGTTACCATAGTCCAATAGTGGGATGATCCTCAAGATGAACACCCTTTAGGAGAGCCAATGTCTGAACCTGCTTAGGCACCTATCAGGGGGGACATTTTTTATGAAACCGAGGATGACCAGGTTGGTCTAAAGCAACCCATTGATGATAAATCGATTTTCTCACCCGAGATCCCTAAGCTAGGGAGAGAGGAAAAATATGTCTCTATAGACCAAGGAACAACATATGATTTTAAGACATATGTAAATGAGGATCAAGAATTCTTTGATTGTGAGGGTGAAGAATCATAGGTCTTAATTGACCTAAATTAGGCTAGGACTTAGCATAAGTTAGGGTAATTCATGCATGCATGAGCATTACTAGCACCTTTACTGCTTTCTTTTAGCTATGCATAAAATAATGCTATAATGTACTTATTAGGTGTATTATGTCAATTATAGGTAATAAGTTGATCAAAAGCTAGATCTGAAGCTGGATCTAAAGCTGGATCTGAAGAATAAAGAATAACTGGTGTTGCATCAGAGCTGGAGTGGAAGACCTAGATTAGATGTAGTAGATAATAATGTAAGGGAGTTAAGGTATGCTATTCCATTAAGTAGGAATAAAGCAATAAATTGTGAAGAACTTAGGTCCACCCTAGCCCTAGGACAGCCTAGAAGCTTCCCCAAGCCTTGACAACCCTTAGATTAGGCCACCGCACCCTAGGAAACCTTAAAACCCTAATTCCAACCTCTATCTGGATGTCCAAATGAGTTATAGGATGTCCAGAACCCTTAGCCAACTCCCACACACCTTAAACCCACTTCTGCAGTGTTATTGGACGTCCAGACACTTGGTCAGACATCCAATTTCTGCAGAATACCCACGACAGAACCTAGAATCCCTCCTGACTCTGATTGAACGTCTAAACAATATGTCTAGACTTCTAATTTTTCACTATAAGACATCTGACACTATTATAGGATGTCCAAAACAGCCCTCTAGACCTTGTTTTGAGATTCAAGCCTTGATCTTCTATCTTTAGATCGCTAAACTCAATTCCAACCCCATAGAAACCTAAATTAAGGTTCTCTAACCCTAGTACATCACCTATAGACCACCCTAAGGACCTAATTAGGTCCTCACTAAACCTAATTGACTTGGATCATGGTCAATCTCTTCAGTCTATTCAATTAGACTCATTGAGTCCAATTGAGCCCTGATCTTAGCACACACTGTCCAATTGGACTTAGTGAGAGTCTAATTGACCTAGACCTAACTTAATTGAGTTGTTTTACTCTCAATTAGGTTTCCACCACCCAATTAAACTTGTATTAAGTTTAATTGCACATTACCTTAGTGAATTAGTGTTTACAACCCTAATTTATGACCTACCTTGACCTAAACCCACTAAAACCTAACCTAATCAACCTGGCCACCTAAGTTTTGACCCACACACACCCACACACATCATTTACATGAAAATACCTAGCCTAGATTTCTCTATAACTTTCTACCATGTGTTGTTGACTTGGTTCCTAAAATTATCGACTAAGAGCCATTCAATTTTTAGATCCACATTTGGTGGATCTAAAAACCACCATCCACCCTCTCTCTCACTCTCCCACGAGCTCCCACCATAGACCTCTCTAGAGAATTCCATAATTCTCTAGAGAGCTTCCCTTAGGTCTATAAAAAAACCTAAGGGGTGGCCATTTGCATCCATTTAGCCTATTTTCATTCGGCATCCACTCCACCTCCACGTCCACGAGTAGATGCAACATGGCCACCACCACGTCCATGCCAAGTTGCTGGATCACCTCTCCAACCTCTCTCCAAGGGTTGGCCTAAGCACCATTGGTTGCCCCTCCTCCTCTCAACCACTCAAAGGCCATCGGAGCCACCTCCGAACGCCCTTATTTATACTAGATTAGATTATAGTTCTTCTTAGAGTTACATGCTTTATTTCCTGCTTAATAGTGTAGTTCCTTACTTCTCCCCCAATGATGCATGCAAAATCTCCCCATAGATTCATGTATGTAGTCATTTTCTTGTAGCGAGTAGTTTTATTTCTCTGTACAAGCATTCCTCTATCTGTGCTCTGCAACTCTGATATCATCATCATCCTTTATATTTATAAATATATATGTTGAAAATCACCATGTGCCTAGTTATCATCTTTTGGTGTGACTGAAGTTGCATGTTTTAATTACTATCTTTTGGCAACTAGCATGTCGTACATCAATACGTAAATCACCATAAATCGGCATGAGATTTTAAGCAAGTACACTGGAAGAGATCAATTTCAAATTTGCATTTCCATAAATGCCTCCTAAAGATGAATGACCGAGACTCCAAGTCTCATTATCTTCATAAATATTTTTGTTGATCGTATTACGTAGTATACTACGATGCTTTTTCTTATAAAAAATGCGCTTTACGAGTCACAACAAATGGCGCCGTTGCTGGGGAGGCAACGTCATTTTTTATTTTAATCTTTTGAGCTATCACTGATAAATCTTCCTCTGCTTGTCTTTTGGTATGCTGGAAAATAGGAAAAATGGGAATCTACGCACGTAATGAGCGCAGATTAAAACAAAAATCAGGTGCGCATCTCATCTTAGATTAGGATTTCCCTTTCTGAACCCTAGGTTAGATTTATTTTAAAAAAGGCATATTTATTTTCATGAAAAAGAAAAAAAAATCAAAGAAAAAAAATCTAGGTAGTTAGATTACGTTTCTTTTTGAATCCTAGGTTAGTTTTGAAAAATAAAAAAAATAAAAAAAATGGAATCCTTCGAGAAAAAAAAATTCAAAATTCTTTTTTAGAAAAAAAAATCTTGGTGGAAAGTTTGAATTTTAAACTCAAACACCTTTTGAATGCTTTCCCACCATCCTCTGACTTTCGGCCAGACTTCAAATTCCAATTTACAAATTCAATTGCCAAAATATTAGTGAACAAAAAATTCCGAAATTCAAACTAGACCTTCAATTTCAAACCACCTTTCAAAAAGCACCATTCATTTAAAAAAATTTCAGGCACAAAATTTTTAAAAATTCATGAAGTGCAAGTGGGTCAAACTAACCTAGATTTGAAAATTTTCAAAATTCCAAAAGCAATTTTGAGCAATCCGAAAATTTGTTTTAACTAAAAATAGTGGAGTTTGAAAGCGAATCTCATTAGCTTTAATTTACATATTGTTCCTGAATTTTTGAAAGTCATTTGATACTGTTTCAATTTGAAAAATCGACTAGGGGTCAAAATCCCAGATCTGACCCTTTGACATTCAAAAATCTCTAGCAATTTGGTTGAAATAGTCAAAATTAAAAAAATATATTCTCTGAAAAGAAAATTAAAAAAGGAATCCACTTGCAAAATTTCAACTTATTTAGATTCCAATTTTTTCCTGAGAAGTATTTTTATTTCGTGGTCTACTGAAAAAAATGCCCTAGAATTGCATGAACCCTAGGTTACATATTTAGGGTTACACTATAGAGAATATACATTTGGACTAGACTAGATTGAATCAAGTCTAAGTTTTAGCCGGTGATCTTGGTCACCTTGTGGGCCACTCACCATAAACCCCAATTGAAGAAAAAGGGCTAAAATTAATTTTAAAACACAAAATTAACCCGAATTCATTGTCGTACTACTGGGTGTTTTCAATCTCTCTTGCCAAACCTGATGACTAAGTCTGCAGGGTGGTGTCAAATGACAACAGCTAAGGGGTAATGAAACCGGAGGCATAAGCCAAAGGAAGAACCTTCCCCTTAGTTCCCTCGTAACCAGACTGGCTGGGTTAGCTTGAGAGGTGGAAATCACTTTCAGGTGATTGCACAACGAATTTTTCTTCAAGAATTGAAACTTAAAATGAAAAATCTGCTCACCCGATCATAAGGACCATCTGATTGACAGGGCCTTAGCCTTGTCTGCCTTGGCTACACCAACCCAGGGGTTGGGTGGTGTATGCAAGGAAGGAGGTCACTTAGACCTCAACTGGTTGGACTTTGGGAGCCACTCCCAAGGAGGCGACTCACCTCGCCAGGACCATCTTCTCCCCCCACTTCTTCTACTCCCTTAGCCGCAATGGCTAATCCTAGACCTAGACCAGGTCAGGATGCTGGTAATCTGGACCCGATGGCTCGTCTGGAGGCCCGGGTGGTTGAATCTAAGGAGCGGCATCAGCAGACCATGGATCGTATTCTGACAACGCTTGGCAGAATGTAGTACCCACCGTGAGGAGAACAACTTCGGGATTCTATGATCCAGCTGCACCGATCGTTGCGCCCTTAGTCAGGATTCCCCTAGGCGAAGATGCATTTGAGCTCAAGCCTAATGTGATCGGTTTGATCAATAGTTATTTTTTTGGAAACTCAAGCGAAGATCCATTCCAGCACTTAGAGGATCTGAGTCAACTCGCAGAAATAATTCGACCCAGGAATGTTGATCTTGGGATTGTTCTGATGAAGCTTTTCCCATTTCCTCTAAGTGACAAAGCTTCATACTAGTTCAAGACCATTAGGATGCCAAATGGAACCTGCTCGGAATTACGACATGAATTCCAGCAAAAGTTCTTCCCGATCGGTTGAACGAACACGATGAGGCGTGCAATCACGACTTTCTCCCAAGGAACTTGGGAGAAGTTGCATGACACCTGGGACCGATTTCACGACCTTCTCCGAAAATGCCTGCACCATGGTATACCAGATGGCACCTAGCTCAGATCTTTTACCATGGGCTGGATGACACACACGGTATCTGACCGATGCATCTAGTGGCGGGAATTTCCACATGAAAGATGAGAACAGTGCATTTGAGTTGTTCAAATCTTTGGCAGAGAACTCGATGAATGCCGCATCCATGAAGTAGTTCCAGCAGCCTGGTCAGTAGCAGGTTGGTGTCCATGAGGCTCACACCAAGTCTATTCGAGCTGACATGGATATCATCATCAAGCAACTAGATAGAATAAACTTGATCGAGAAAAAGATTGACCAAATTAGTTAGGGTCAATCTAACCTGAACTCTACTACTCCAAGACCCTCCTATGCACCATGAGCCCCTCCTTCTCGAGTTAATCTACTCACTCGGGATGCATCCTCTCCTTATTTACGAGATCCTGCATATCAAGATCCCGTAAATAGTCCCGATCTATCACCATATGACCAGGGTTATGCACCACCCGCTGACTATAATACATATCCCCTTAATGGATATACTTCTCAGACGTCTTCGACCTAAGAGCACGTCAGTGCTATTCAAGGATATGGATGTAATAACTCGTATTCAGAGATGTATAACCCTGCTTGGCGGCAGCATCCGAAGTTCTCCTGGTCTGGTAACTCACAAAGACCACATCAAGATCCACACTACCAGACCAGGAAATATGGGAATGCGCAAAATACATACCTTAGGCAGCAACCATTCCAGTATCAGCAGCAGCAACCCTATTCTATATACCAGCCGCTGCACCAAGTTGTCAGTTACCCTCCAAAGCAGGCTGACCCTCTAGAGGCACTAAAAGAGGAGCTGCAAGAATCGATGAGGAAATCTACATAGGATAGCTTGCAGATAATGAAGGCAATGGCTGACTAGATATAGACTACACATAACACGCAAAACCAACTGTTGCAGGAGCATAGGACTCAAGGAGCCTTGCCCTCCCAACCCGTCCCGAACCCTCGATATGTGCAGAACCAAGGCGCCAACCTAGGTTTCAGGCACCACAGGGATAGGCACATGCCATATTACAGGCACCTCCTGCACCACCTAGTTATGCTCAAGGCCAGCCGCCTTTGATGCAGAACCCCGCATACTCTGCCCCTTCCACTCCCCCACCACCTCATGGACAGCAAACTGATGCAAATGCTATCTCATTGAGGAGTGGAAGGAAGACATTCGACCCACCACATAGGCAGGCGGGTGCTGATTTTTCTCACCCGTTGCCATTGGCGAGTTCGACTCCTTCATCTCAGGAGCCACCTATGGTAGATAAGGGTAAGAGGCCACTTGACCCTGAGATTCCTATCCCTTTTCCCGAGGCTCTGACGTGAAATGTAGTACGGAAGGACACACGAAATTTTGAGGACCTGAAGTAAATGTTCAAGGATGTACATATTCAGGTCCCCCTCCTCGAGGCAATTGATCACATCCCCACTGTTGCTAGGTTCTTCAAGGACTATTTTTCCCGAAGCAACAGCCTAAAATTGGATGATAGGCGATTCTGTCAAAAGAAGCTAGCACCGTGATTCTAGCTGACTTGCCATCGAAAAAGAAAGACCCTGGTACCCCACTCATATCCTACTTCTTGCAGGATTCTCCATTTGATCGGGTCCTTCTAGATCTGGGTCCGTCCATCAACCTAACTCCCACTACCGTTTTTGATCGATTTCGATTTGGGGAGGTAAAGCCTACCTCGGTCACAATTCAGCTGGCTAATAGATCAGTAAAAACACGGTGGGGAGTGGTTGAGAACGTGATCGTAAAAGTTCGCAGATTCTACTTTCCCACAGATTTTTTCATTCTCGATATGGAGGTTCCTCCTAATCTTCAAGATGCACCAATCATTTTGGGTCGCTTATTTCTAGCGACAGCTTGAGCAAACATTGATTGTGCATCCAAGTGTATGGAGATAGCCCTAGGTAATGAGCAACTTCGACTTGACATATTCAGGGCATCAAGGAATTTTGACTTTGATCGCATAGAGGAGGATGGTGAAGATGAAGATTCGGCATACTGTGGTAACATTGGACTCCTTTGTGATGACCCATTGTCTCATTCATATGCACTGTCAGGGTTCTTGGACCTTTATCGACACAGGACTGAGACCACTACACTGCACATATCTCCCTGAGGATTCGATTGTTTAGGGTGTGTTTCTGACCACAGCAACCCTGAATCTAGCTATCCTGATCCGTACACTACTGGATCGCCCCTATTGTTACTAGAAGACATGACTACATCTAACGAGTTCCCTGTTAGCATAATCACAACCGACTATCTCACAGGTCGCGAATCAGTGGGAGTTCACATGCATCCGGATCATTAGATTTCCACCTTCTAGTCTGCTCCTCCTATTCCCATCTCTAACTCTGACCCTCCCGTGATTGAATTGAAGCCCTTACCTGACTCACTTAAGTATGTGTTCTTGGGCGAAAGTGAGACATACCCGGTCACTATTAGTTCCCACTTAACCCAAGAACAGGAGCATCAATTGATTTCAACACTACAAGACCATAGGGCTGCTATACGGTGGAGCATTGCTAATCTCTGCGGTATTCCCCCTCGTTTTGCACTCATCACATTTACAAGGATGAGGGGGTGAAACGTTCGAGACAACCTCAAAGAAGGCTAAACCCGAATATGCTAGAGGTTGTTAAGAAGGAGATCATCAAATGGCTGGATGCAGGTATTGTATACCTAATCTCTAACAGCCAATGGGTGAGTCCGATCCAGATAGTGCCCAAGAAAGCAGGACTCACCATAGTGGAAAATGATAAAGGCGAATCCATCCTGACCCACACTGTGACATCTTGGTAGGTCTGCATCGATTATAGGAAACTGAACATGGCTACCCAGAAGGATCACTTTCCTCTGCCTTTCATTGATCAGATCTTAGAACGGTTAGCCGGACGTAGTTTCTTTTGCTTTCTACATGGATACTCCGGGTATAATCAAGTAGTGATTAGCCCGGAAGATCAAGACAAAACCACATTCACATGCCCCTTTGGAACATTCTCTTTCAAGCAGATGCCCTTTGGCCTCTGTAATGCACCAGCAACATTTCAGCCTTGTATGATGGCCGTCTTCTTTGACTTGATTGGGGACTATGTGGAGGTGTTCATGGATGACCTCTCCATTTTTGGAGATGATTTGTCATCTTGTCTTGATAACCTCACCAAAATCCTGAAACGGTGTATTGAGGTAAACCTGGTACTATCCTGGGAGAAAATCCATTTCATGGTGGGGGATGGCATAGTACCAGGGCACAGGATCTCTAAAAATGGACTCGAGGTTGATCGAGCTAAATTTGAGATTATTTTCCACTTATCCCCACCTAGCTCAGTCAAGCAGATCAGATCATTCTTGGGTCACGTCGGCTTCTTTTGGAGATTTATACGCGATTTCTCAAAAATTGCATGACCTTTGACAAATCTCCTTATTGCCGATGCCCCATTCGAATTCAACACCTCGTCTTTGAGCGCCTTCGAGACTTTACGAAGCACTATCTGTAATTCCCTAATTCTCCAACCACCTGACTGGTCACTTGATTTCAAGATGATCTGCAACGCTTCTAATTTCGACGTTGGTGCTATTTTAGGCTAGCATCGAGAGAAACAACCTGTTGTCATATACTATGCTAGTAAGATGCTGAATGAGGCTTAGCGCAATTATACTGTCACCGAAAAAGAACTTCTAGCAATAGTATTCGGGTTGGAGAAATTCAGATCTTATTTATTAGGGTCCAAAGTTATCATCTTCACTGAACACTCCGCCCTCCGGCATTTGTTGGCAAAGAAGGTTGCCAAACCTCGACTCATCAGATGGATCCTTCTATTGCAAGAATTTGATATTGAAATCCGTGACAAAGCCGGAAAGTAGAATGTTGTGGTTGATCACCTATCCAGACTGGACCCAGCCCACATTCCTTACTCCCTACCTATCCACGACCAATTTTCGGATGAATCCCTTTTGGCAATTCACTCTGTTGAGTTCCCCTGGTACATGGATATCGCAAACTATCTTGCCGCAGGCAAGATTCCCATGAACCTATCGAAGGACCAGAAACTCAAATTTACTGCAGAGACCAAATTCTACCTCTGGGATGACCCACTACTCTTCCACATTGGAGCGGATTAGATTATTCTAAGATGCATCCTAGAGTCTGAGATCCCCAGTGTGTTATCTTTTTGCCACAATGATGCTTGTGGTGGTCATTTCTCGAGACGGAAAACCACTGCAAAAATTTTGCAGTCAGGATTTTTCTGGCCAACTATTTTTCAGGGAAGCTCAAGTCCAAGTGGACTGGCCCATATGTTGTGATTCACCCATATCCTGATGGGGCGGTCCAAATTAAGGACCCAAAATCTGGGCAAGTATCTATGGTAAATGGCCAGTGCCTCAAGCCATTTTTGACCTTGGAACCTCCTCCAGTTGACGAGATCATTCATCTTATTGAGGACGTGTGTTTGAGTTTTCGCCTAGCTAAAGGCATTAAACTTAGCATCTACTCCGCATCCATCATTTATACATATTCATTTTTATACAAAGCATATTTTTCTTTTAAGCAAATTTCTTTTACATATTGCATATTGTCAGGTTGGCCAATGCTGAAATTTAAAATTTCAGGAGCAATTCCAGGTGATTTCTACCCATTTACTCCTAGCTGTACTTATGTTCTTTTATATTCATGCATGAGGACATGCAAGAACTTAGGCATGGGGGGTAGATACAACAAAACTGAAAATTTTTATGCCAACATTTAGGAAAACCTTGGAGCTGCATGTCAAACATACTTTAGGACCCTAAATGAAAGAATAACCGACTCCACCTCCAATGCTCGCATTGGAGCTAAAAATCGTCCGCAACAGCCACTTTCGGCTCACCCGCTCACCTTTTGTTCTAAATATAGGGTCAAGCTAAATGTAACCCAAAAGGGAAAATTTCATGAAGTATGAATATAAGAGGTTACTTGTTTATAGCATATACATAGTGCTTTCATGAATAAGATTATCTTATTAAGAGAATGAATTAGGGATTTTATCCTTTAGTTGATTCCTATAATCTGGAATCCAGTATAATTTTTCACACACACGTACAATTTACAATGGATTCACGGTGAAGGCTGATAAACGTCTTTAGTCTGTTGAGAAGTAGTGCCTCTTCTCCTGAACCCCTCGACAGTGTTTTCGGAGTCAAGCATATTTTCCTCCAAAAATCCACCAAATAGTGTGAGATGAGAGTAGAGTGTACTGGTGCTCTAAGATTAGTGCAGGAATCTGGAATCCTAGATAATTAAGTGATGGTACTCAGAGATAAGGCATATTTTTCGCTCTCGGTTCCTATGTATACATTTTGCGTGAATTATCAGAGCCACCAAATAAGCCAAATACACGGAGAGCAGTTTTCATAAAACTAGGGCTAAGGTGAATAGTTACGACCATTCTTTATGAAATCCTCAGCTGAAGGAGGGTATTGATGTCAAGGTCAAAAATACACCGTCCTATCCATCTCTCCCAGTGCCTTGAGTAGGCACTTCCACCAAATAAGCCACCCAATGTCCCTTGAGTACCACCAATCCCTAATAATGCCTCTTCAATAAAATTCATGAATGTGTTGCTAGATTGTGTTAATTAGAAAAATTATATATGAAAGAAAAAAAAAAGATTGAAAAAAATGAGAAAATGAGAAAAATAAAAAAATGAAAAATGAGGAAAAGGAAAAAAAAGAGAAAAAAAGGGAAAAGGAAAAAAAAAAAAGAAAAGAGCCAAAAAAGAGTTTGTGAATATTTAGTGTTTACTTCATTTGCATTGAGGCAATACCACCAAATAAATTTGTGATCCACCAAATATGGCCTTAACCTACCTTTCTTGTGTTTCTAACCGCCCGAATACTAGCTGAGGAATTCTGACTTTGTGTTAGAGTTATGGGAACTCAATTAAAGTGTTAATGCCAAGGAAGACCACCAAATACGGATCACACGTGAGAATCTGGTGGGATTGTGAGCTCTAAAAAGAAAATAGAGAGAGAAAGAAAGAATGAATACAAAGGAACCAGAAAAGAGCATAGTTTTTCTCATCTTTCTCTGAGTTGAGTTACATAATAATTTGGGAATATAGATTCTATAGTACTAATCTCTATGTAGCACCAAGTGAGAGTGAGCCACCAAATATATAATCTTTTTCCCCTAAGATTCTCTACCTAAGCTTAAAGCTAGGTGGAATTCATAGAATATCTTAAATACCCCGAGGGAAGAAGTCCACCTATCCGGGTAGAATTTTTATAAGGGGTCAAGTATAGGCTTCAGAGGTGAATTAGTTTTTAACTCAAATCCATTGCAAAAGCTCCGTAGCTACACTTTCATGATTGTCTGGATTTCTAGAGCATAGGATGAAAATAAAAAGGAGAAAAATCTCAAGGCATACACTTGATAAAATAATCAATCCCTTAGGGACCCTTCTATGAATAATTTAGTCTCGCATTTGCTAGGGACTAGCAAGATTTAGGCTTGGGGGTATGATTGCATAGTAATCATAGGTCTTAATTGACCTAAATTAGGCTAGAACTTAGCAAAAGTTAGGGTAATTCTTTCATGCATGAGCATTACTAACACCTGTAATGCTTTCTTTTAGCTATGCATAAAATAATGTTATAATGTACTGATTAGGTGCATTATGCAATTGTAGGTAATAAGCTGATTAGAAGCTAGATCTGAACCTGGATCTAAAGCTGGATCAGAAGAATAAAGAATAACTCGTGTTGTAGCAGAGTTGGAGTGAAAGACCTAGATTAGATCTAGTAGATAATAATGTAAGGGAGTTAAGGTATGCTATTCTATTAAGTAGGAATAAAGCAATAAATTGTGAAGAACTTAGGTCCATCCTAGCCCTAGGACAGCCTAGAAGCTTCCCCAAGCCTTAACCACCCTTAGATTAGGTCACCGCACCCTAAGAAACCTTAAAACCCTACATCCAACCTCTATCTGGACGTCCAGATGAGTTATAGGACGTCCAACACCCTTATCCAACTTCCGCACACCTTAAACCCACTTTTGTAGTGTTATTGGACGTCTAGACACTTGGTCAGACGTTTAATTTGTACAGAATACCCAAGACTGAACCTAGAATCCCTCCTAACTCTGATTGGATGTCTAGACAATAAGTCTGGACTTCTAATTTTTCACTATAAGATGTCTGACACTATTATTGGATGTCTAGAACTGCCCTCCAGACCCTATTTTGAGATTCAAGCCTTGATCTTGGATCTTTAGGTCCCTAAACCCAATTCCAACCCCATAGGAACCTAAATTAAGGTGCCTTAACCCTAGTGCATCACCTCTAAACCTCCCTAAGGACCTAATTAGGTCCTCACTAAACCTAATTGACTTGGATCATGGATAATCTCTTCAGTCTATTCAATTGGACTCATTGAGTCCAATTGAGCCCTAATCTCAACACACGTTGTCCAATTGGATCAGTGAGAGTCCAATTGACCTATACCTAACTTAGTTGAGTTGTTTTACCCTCAATTAGGTTTCCACACATCCAATTAAACTTGTATTAAGTTTATTTGCACTTTACATTAGTGAATTAGGGTTTACAACCCTAATTTGAGACCTACCTTGACCTAAACCCACTAGAACCTAACCTAATCAACCTAGCCACCTAAGTTTTGACCCACACACACCCACACACACCATCCACACAAAAATACCTAGCCTAGAGTTCTCTAGAACTTTCTACCATGTGTTGTTGCCTTGGTTGCTAAAATTAGCAACCAAGAGTCATTCAATTTTTAGATCCACATTTGGTGGATCTAAAAACCACCATCCATGCTCTCTCTCACTCTCCCATGAGCTCCCACCATAGGTCTCTCTAAAGAATTCCATAATTCTCTGGAGAGCTTCCCTTAGGTCTATAAAAAGACATAAGGGGTGGCCATTTGCACCCATTCACTCTTGGTTCCATTTATCTTAGCTTCATTCCACATCCACTCCACCTCCATGTCCAAGAGTAGCTTCACCATGGCCACCATCACCTCCACGCCAAGATGCTGGATCACCTCTCCAACCTCTCTCCAAGGGCCGACCTAAGCACCATTGGTTGCCCCTCATTCTCCCCTCAACCACTCAAAGGCCGTCGGAGCCACCTCCGAATGCCCTTATTTCTGCTAGATTAGAATATAGTTCTTAGATTTACATTATTTATTTACTACATAATAGTGTAGTTCCTTACTTCTCCCCCAATGATCATGCAAAATCCCCCCATAGATTCATGTATGCAGTAGTTTTCTAGTAGCAAGTAGTTTTATTTCCCTGTACAAGCATTCCTCTACCTGTGCTCTGCAACTCTGATATCATCATCATCTTTTATATAAATAAATATATATGTTGAAAATCACCATGTGCCTAGTTATCATCTTTTGGTGTGATTGAAGTTGCATGTTTTAATTACTATCTTTTGGCAACTAGCATGTCGTACATCAATACGTAAATCACCATAAATCGGAATGAGATTTTAAGCAAGTAGAGCAAAAGAGATCAATTTCAAATCTGCATTTCCATAAATGCCTCCCAGAGACGAATGACCGGGACTCCAAGTCTCATTATCTTTATAAATATTATTATTGATCGTATTGTGCACTATACTACGACTCTTTTTCTTATCAAAAATGCGCTTTACGAGTCACAACAGGTATCACCAGAGGACAGTGAAGGTGGTGGAGGTGTTTGTGTGGCGTATGGAGGTGTGTGGTGGTCTGGTGAAGTCAAGGAGGTGGTACAAGGGAGATGGTGTTCGGTGGGAGTTTTGGAGGCATACTCCCCTCAATTTCTTGAGAAGTTTTGGTGGGCATGAGATGGTGGAGCTTTTGGGAGCGACGCAAGGGTGTTTGGTGTGGTGTGTTGGCTGGACGAGCTCACTGAAGCTTTGCCGATCGTGGAGAAGATGGTGGGGGAGCGAGGTGAGTGTCGGTTGAAATTAGAGGGGAAAGGGTTTGGAAAGATCATGAGAGGAAGAGGAGGAGGTTGGACCTAAAGTAGGGATGAAGGGGGGAGGATTTAGCACTGGCTCTGATTGGCCAGTGTCAAAGAAGGTGGAATCTCCATTGAGTGAAGACGGTGGCAACGATGGGGGAAGGAACTCCTGTTGTGGCTAATGAGGAGCGAAGGAAGGTGAGGAAGATGGTGGACCGCTTGATTTGTCCATCTAGTGGTTGGAGGAAGGAGGTTAAGAGTGCTCGTCGGAGTCATGGTTGGAGTTGGCCGAAGGAAGAATGTTTTATGGCCAAACCAGACTAGTTTTGGATGGTGGGAGATGCAAGAGTTTATATAGAGCTCCTAGGCAAGCTCCAGACAAGGAAATAGCCATGATTGCTTGGGGATTAGGTCAAAGAAACCCACGGATTTTCATGGATTCATGGAAGTTTCCCACTTCGAATCTGAGCTTGACATTACATTTAGTTGGGAGAGGATCTTGTTGCGTTCATCTCTAATTTTGGAGGAGATTGGATGTTGGTTGAAGGAGATGCACACGGTCAAAGTCGATGTGGTTAGGGTTAACCGTGTGCTTTAGGAGTCCTCGAAGCTTCAGGCAACAGGGACTGTTATGTGAAGAAGACAATAAAAGATAGTTGTCTATTTGTAACTAATTCGAAAATTAAGGGCTTCGATGCGAGGAATAGAGATTTTAGGGACTAAAATGCAAACTAGGTCAATATGGAGTCTAATTGGGTCCACATTTTGGTAAAAGCCTAATTTAGACCCAAGAAATCTGATGGTGAACTCGGATTTGAGTTTTGACCAAGTTTGACTGGACAATTTGCATAGAAACTCAAATTAGGGTAAAAATCCATTTGAGACTCTATTCAAGGTCAGAATAGATTCAGATGCTCAAATCACGGATACCAAACCCCAAGGAATATTTTTATATGAATTTTAGGATGATTAGATGAATTTTATCTTAATTGGAACCTCTGTAATTTAGGCAGGTCAGAAATTAGGGTTTTGGGTGTTGTTTTGGTTCTCAAAATGCGTGAAACCCTGTTTCTATCTGTGTGGACCCTCTTATTAGACTTTAATGCTCATTAAACCTTAGATTAACCCCTGGAAAATCCTGTGGTTACTCTACTTTCGTTATATGATGTTAAAACTATAGAATTAACCCTACTTTAATGTTCTCTCAAAATGTATCTGAGTGGAATTATGACTCTCAATCGGCTCATGATGGTGTTACCATCAGGGTAGAACACCACCTATGCATGAGGTTAGGGAGGAGGCATAGTCTCAACCTCCTGTTTCCCAACCTCCTCCCGATATCCATTATACCGAGATTCCCTCCCACTATCTCCAGTACCTCCCTCAACATATTTTAGCCTAATACCGTCACGCTTTTTGTAGAGGTCAGTCGTCAATCCTAGATCCTTATGATGTTAAGGTGAATCCACAACTTAAGACCTATCATGAGGAGTTACTACGGTAGCAAGGGACTATGGATGAGGAGGTAGAGTAGCCGTTTCAATAGCTAGATACTCAAGCTGGCATGATATAAGAGCCAGATACTTAGGCTAGCACGTCGTAGTAGCTTGATACTTAGGTAGGCACCATTGCTAGTAAGAATTTAAAATAAATTTATTCAAAAGCTTATTATATTTAATTTCACTTATTTAATCTTTTATCATATGCTTATTCATGTTTTCAACCAGGAAAAACATGCGAGGTCCAACACGAAATGCGAACCTCGACACACTACTCGAGGGCATAAGGATTATGGTGTCCGTTACTGAAGTTTGGGAAGCAAAGAACTACCCCAGCTTTACAAGCTAGTTAACCTCAAATGTTAAGGCAACTGTGCCACTTTCTTATTTTGACTGGAGATGGGTCGCCAAGGAGTCGAAGGCATCCATTATTGGAGAGTTGCAGGTACAAATGTGAAATTCATTTGTTCAAATTTATAACAATTATAATCGATTTAAATATTATTGAATATAGGGTACTTTTGATTGGGATGATAATTCGAATGCACCAATGGCTATCTTGGAGCATTCAGGTAGGAAACATCGTGGATGGAGAGAGGAGATGAAGTGTACGGTATGAATTTATTTCAAATTCTAAATTTATTTAATTATTTAAATGTAGTTAAAATTTTCTAGAAAATTTTGTAAAATTATTTCAGCATTTTAACAATAAATCATATGAGGGGGCAATGAGAAATGCTCCTTCTATGATTGTGTCTTCCATTTAGAGGGTGTGTTGAGAGCACTGGACTGATCCGGCGGTAGCGGTAAATAAATACTCTCGAATTTTATTTCTATACTCATTTTATAATGAATAACCACATAATCTTTTAGTTATAAAATTTATATTTCTTACAGGAGCAAATTAGGAAGAATAAGGCCAATAGGTCCTGAGCTCCTACCCAGACCCACTACTTGGGTCGAATGAGTATTGACTCATTACAGGATAGATATGCAAGTTTACTAATTCATTATTTGAAATAAAATTACTTCATTACTTCATTTTCAAGCAGAGATGAATGAGGGTACTCAGTTAGATCGAGTGGGAGTTTATGAGCAAACTCATAGTAAACAAACACTTGACGACCCATGTGCATAGATACGTCCGACATACCAGGAGACACAAGTAAGTAAATAAAATTTAGTTAATTATATAAAAACTAATTGTGAATATATAGATATTTACAAGGTCATATGATGCATTTGATCCATCCTCCTGAGGTCACGGATGAGACCTCTGGTAATGTTCCGCGAACCCTTCTTACACCAAAGGAGGCCTTCAGGAAAGTGATACTTCCAGAGCATGGAGGCTTCATCCGAGCGTAGGGAGGAGTGCGACGATCTCTTCCTAGTATGGTAGGAAATGTTCCTCCTCGTCCACCAACAACGACAGTAAATGCACTGAACTTCAACCTTATTGCATCAAGATGTGGAGTGAGAGAAAAGGTTGGAGGAGGTCATCGCCCAGCTGCAGATCATCACTCGCAAGATGGAGCGCCAAGAGGAGTTGTTAGAGCGGCATAATGATTGGCGACTATCAGGTTGCAATAAATGGGTGTTTTAAGTATGTGTCATTATTGTAGTATAGGCATCCTAAATGCAAACTGATGTCATGTCATTTTTACTTAATTATAATTTTTACTGGTTTATTTCCAGGTCATTCACTGTGAGGCAGTTTATTGATAGACATCTTCTCTAAGTCCAAAAATATCCTTTTATTCCAAAAAATGTTAACTTTATTTACAAAATGAATGAATAAATCAATAAATGAAAGAATTGGTTAAATATTTACAAAGGTATCAACTAATATGCATTACAATGGCTAAAATAAAAGTACAGCAAACAGGCATAAAAAACTAACTAATACTACACTATGTTAATTATATACAACTACTATAAGTAATACCTAAATATAGGTACAAAAATAGCTATTAATATCTATAATAACATATATTTCATATACAAAAACATAAATATGCATCACTGTAGCCTTAGTAAAATATTTACATAAGGCAAAGAAAACTACTTTTACTAATGTATATCCACATAGGTAGTGACCAATATTTCTATCGCTAAAGCTCTTATGTTATTTATGTGCATAGAAGGCTAAAACAAAATCTTACTACATACTTATACATATATATACATATGCACTATTATATATTTATATTATTTACTTTACTTATATACATATTTATATTATATATACACCAACAATTTTCGATTTTGCCATCCGTTGAAACCGACAGCAAAGGTCTTTTAACCAATGCCAACAAGCGACGACGTAAATAGCATCATTGTTTCTTTTTCTAGTCAGTTACAAGAACATTCGACATCGAAATATCATTCGCCCAGCGGATGGATTGGATCTTTTGTCGTCATTTTAAAACCGATGAAAATTTGATTTCTCATCGGTTATAAAAATATGATGGCATTTTTACATTACATTTTCTCGCCATAATGCACCATTTTTTGAGTTTTGTTGTCATTTAAAATAAAATGTCATCGCTTATACAAGAGACGGTAAAAATATTTTTGCCGTTGCTTTTGAAAATAAGCAACGGCAAATATCTTTTATACAACAACATAGTTTCAAATTTTTGTCATTGCATTCTGTAATAAGCTACGGCAAATTGTCACCCTTGTTAATAAATTATCTTTTAATGCTATCAATTTTTTAAATAACCGATGGCAAAGGTGGGAGTTTTTTTTTTAAAAGCTGATTTGATGCAAGATCCTTTGCACCTGCCTTGGCCCCCCCAAACTGCCATGTTGATCCATCCCTGCATGTAACAGTCTCCAATTCAAACAGGACCAAAACACCACACAACCAAGTTAAACTTGAGCAGTTGCATTATAAATGGAAGACAAGACCAAGAAAAAACATGATTGTACAGTTCATAGCAAGCATTGAGAATCTCTAGAAAATATCAAAAAATATTGAAATACACCAAGCAAACCAATATATATCCGATATTAAGAAGATAGGTGCTACTGCCAAATCCAAACTCTACATGCATATCACCCTAGTGATTCTCAACCTTGGTAACCTATGCAAAAAATGCCGACCACCACCCAAGCGATCATCCATATTGGTGGATCCTTTGGATTCGAATTCATCCTCTGCAAGCAGATCTTCAGTTTACTACCTCATTGGTGGTGTAGCACCTCTACCAACAAGACCACCTCATCCAACAACGACCTACAACAAAAAGGCAACATGATCTTTATTTTTCAAAATATTTCCTCTTTTAAAATATTGTATATAAAAAGGGCATCCAACCAAAGAGAATAGAAAGAACTCACCCTAGCATGCATTGCAATAGCATGACCACGGCCAACTCCCAAAGAAGAGCCTTTTCCCTATAGAAGACTCAAACAAATCATCAAACCAAGATTTTAAGCTAAAATATTGACAATAGATACATTTATGTTCTCTTAAAAGTATTCCTTGCAAAAAGCTATTAACAGTTTTCTATCAAAAAAACTTACTTGACTTTGCCGCCCTTGATGAAAACATGTTCAA
Source organism: Thalassia testudinum (assembly GCA_037157565.1). Taxonomy (NCBI): domain Eukaryota; kingdom Viridiplantae; phylum Streptophyta; class Magnoliopsida; order Alismatales; family Hydrocharitaceae; genus Thalassia; species Thalassia testudinum. Next base: position 149,925,690 of record JAZHRO010000014.1, on the reverse strand, counting down.
GCTTATCTAATGTGTAAAGCTCCCTTCTTAAGTAATTTTTCACACAAACAGCCAATCAAAGTAGAAAAAAGAAAAAGAAAACACAAAGTGCTTATCTAAAGTGTAAAGCTCCCTTCTTAAGTAATTTTTCACACAAATAGCTAATCAAAGTAGAAAAAAGAAAAAGAAAACACAAAGTTGCAAGCACACACCTTATCTGTAGAAGAGCTATCCAAAAAAATTGTGTCACTTCCATTCTAATTACCAAATAGTTCTAAGGAAAATATTTTCAGATCCACCAACTTGTTTATCCAAGCCACGAAATCTCTTCCATTTCAGCTTCAGATGCTTAACCTTAGCACATTTAGATAAAAGATTTGGTAGGTCTGGGGAAGGTAGGTGATCCACCAAAAATGGGCCATTGAGAGATTTTCCATTGACTGGAGCATGTTGTTGATAGTGCTTGTGGGATCTCTACATCTGTAAAAGAATAGAATTATTACTCTAAGTTGATCCTTTATGTACAAGAAGCTATATTTGCCAACAAATGTAGTTCATTAATATTTTGAACCTTTCTAGTAGAATGCTGGACTAACCTCAGCCCTTGGTTTATAGTCAACCTCTTGAAATTCTCAAAAATTTGCCCCCATAGCAAGTAGCAATGCTTTCAAGGTGGAACTGGAGATGAAAAAGAGAGGAAAAAATCCAAGTTAAGCAATAATTAACTTGGAAAAATGTGAAACATATATGGAAATGCTCTCTACCTTGGCACCATAATGAGGCCTTGTAGAGTGTTTAATTCCCATGGTGATATTTGAATAGCATCCAAATGGAGGTTGACTTTTCCCTTTGAAGTACTTGAAAGATGATATATCAGGATCTTGGACATCAAGAAAGGAAAGCATTTTTGAGGAAGTAGTCCATGCTGTTGGTAATAGATTCTTTGGAAGAGTTTCTGGATCTATTATGAGTGAATGGTAATGAACAAGCTACATAAAACAATAGTGATGGCATGTATTTTCTAGCAAATGAATCAGGATGTTAGCACTAAGTTTGAAAGAGTTTGCCTGATGCAAGTTGACATAAATCCTCTGACATAAAGAAGAATGCTCCTATACCTCAATGGCTCACTGCCTAAGCTTCTAAATTGAATTCAGAAATCCCATAAGGAAATTGGCAAGTGCAGTTCTTTCTTTCCATGAGTGGAGAAGCCATACATTAAAATTGAGGATATGAAACAAACACGATATCAACTGAGTTACCAACCTTGTATCTTGAATTTATTCCTAAAGGAATCCCTTCAAACAACTCACATTCGTTATGCTCAACTTCACTGAATGCACGAGGAATAAGTTAATAAGCGCCATAAGTACAAGCTATATGATAACTAAGTAAAGAAAATTTCATCATTTATCAAAATAATAAAAAAAAAATAGAGTGAAGATGATAAAGGGAAAAGGCACAAGTAGAGATTTCCAGGTCCATTCATTATTATAAATAACCACAGGAGGCACTGGGCAATTCAAGAGCAAATAAATGAATCTCTATTCATGATGTTCAATTGATAGAAATGGGGAAAAATCAGATTAAGTGACTTTCTAAATCTTATAAATAACTTGTAGCACCCTTTCAACAACCCCCCCAAAAAAAAAGCCATGCCAGTTTTATCTTCCGCATTTCAAGTTAGCAGCTCCTCAAACCACAAGGAGTAGGCTTCTTACATAATGTGGTGCTACCTTTATATGATGGAGAGAGGTAAGGCTGCCTTCCTCTATACGGTGGATGAAACACCAGGAAATGACATGCTTGAGGCAAGCTTCAGGCATGAACTTGCCATGTGGATGTGGCTTACCCATGGGACGAAGAAAACCATGGGAGCGAATCCTAGACCTCCTCTCTAAATGGAGCCTAGGTATTTTCTTCACTAGAAAACAAATGACAGGAGTGTGACAGTATATAAGGCTAATGGTACACACAAATCCACCCCAAGATCCATATACCTCATTACATAATAATTCAACACAAGTCAAGGCTCACAAAGGCTTCAATGAATGAAAGTTTGACCTTGGATTTGAGCATGGGCCTAGTCTTAAAATGCAAGCCATCCTATTAGAGTTTCTTTTGAAATAAGCAATCAATGGCTAGAGTACCTTGGCATGGAGGCTAAAGCTCAAATGCCTAGCATAGATCAGTGACATGTCACAATGGGAGCAAATATACCTTACACAGGTGTTAGAGAACATGTAAATTCCCTAGAATCAAGTGGAAATTAAGAAAATCACATCTGAGAAGAGAATAACTTGGTTAAGTGTAGGAATCTATCCAAAAAACCCATATGGCATATCCTTTTAGAAAAAATAGCCCATAAGGAAAATATTGGGAATTGCAATTTATGTAAGCTAATACGAATAAGATGAAATCTAGTGGATATAGAAGCACGTGTAGGATATGAAAGGAGCTTGGTTTCATGCAAATATTGTATTTTTCATTTCAAATCCAAATAACCCATAAGCTAACTGATACAAAGATGAGAAGCAGTCTTAAACTTTCAGTTGCCACTTGAAAAAGGAAGGAAAATCAGCTTCCATTACTGTTGTAAACTAACCTCAGAAATGTAAAAGGCCACAAAACAAAAGTCTCCAACATAAACCTAGCAAAATCCTTCATGACAATGGCCATGCCCAAAGAATTGATTTATAGAGCTTGACATTATAGGTATCTCACAAAATCTTCAAGAAAGTACATCACATTTGCAATCACATTCCTTTTTGACCTTGAGATGTGAAGCATATGCTACCTTTCAATTAATGTTACACCATTCAGGTTTACTAATATTGGTTGAGTAAACATTCTTATCAGCCTTTAACCAATTGGTGGTCTTGTGACAACCAGGTTGAGAAGGTAAGTTGAAAGAAAGAAAGAAAAAAAGAACAGCACAGGGGAAATCTTACAGGAGCAAAAACATACAACAGAAATGAAGGCTCCAACTGATGGATTTAAAATATGAAATATCTACGCACACAAAAACTCAAACAAAATATTAATAATACAAAGAAGATTTGCACAAATAATCAAACCACAGAAATAGGCACAATATGTATAGTGGTTCCCCTCCCTTGGGTACTCCACTACCTAAACCTCCCAGCTTAGGGTTTTTAACCCGATTCCCTCAACCTCGAGGAAATCAATCTACTAATCCGAGGTAATTAATGGGTTACCTCAACCCAAATACAACAGCGGGTTTGTTACAACCCAATGAGCAGCAAGCTCAATTACAAAAGAAGTACAGGTGTAAGAAAGGTAAATCTTACAACTAAGTTCCTAAGCCTCTCAACAATATATAAAATAATATTACCGATTTGAGAGCCTAATGAAGATGTGAATGCCGTGTGAATGCGTGAACAAAACACGTTGATGTGTTTGCTAAACTAGTAGTGAGATTGAAAAGCAGCAAACTATTTCTTCCCCTTTGAATATGGAGGAATGTATGAAATATAGCTCTAGGATTATTTTCTTATCTCTCTTGTATCTCTAGTGTGCAAACAAAGAGTCCTAGGATCATTTTACAGAGTTTAGGATCTAGGATACTCATCTACTAGATGTTGGGATTTAATTCCCAACGTTCACATTGATAAAATAAATATTCCAGCCATTCTATTTTGAGTCATTAGCTAGTTGGTATCAGTACTAAAGTATGGGTACCAGTACTCGTTGCTTCCAGATTTGAGTTTTAAACACTTAACACAAATTTGTAACCCATTTGTATTGGTACTGATCATGAGTACCAGTATTCGTTACCTCCAGTACTGGTACTGATCATGAGTATCAGTACTCGCAAGATATAGGTTCGTTTCTTTGGAAGAACCCAAACCTATAACTCACATGTACCGGTACTAAACTTTAGTACCGGTACTTGTGGGTTAACAAGTACCTATTTTAAGTGATTTAATCAATTACATTATGTGAAAATGATCGCAATATTAATCCTAATTTATCCATAATTATTTTTACGATCTAAGTTATATTCCTTTGTTAAGAGGCATATACAATCTATAAATATAAAATCTAAATTAGAAAAACTAAACGTCGAAGATGATCTTTCTCCTTCTCTACTCATCCTTGTCATCTTGCCTCCTCCATGATATGATCTTTTTCTTCTCATCATCATGCCTCCATCATTTCCTTTTTACCTTACTTCACCTAAATCTGAAAAGTAGTTAATGGCAAACATTAATCCATAATAATTTTGTTAACACCTAAATAAGATGTGGAATAAGGTTCCAACAATCTCCCCCTTTTTAGTGTTGACAAAACTACCTTGCAAGTAGAAAAACTAATTTTTAGCAATCTTATATGAAGGAAAAATCCTCCCCCTAAATATATGCTCCCCCTAAAAATTTTACTATTTGCTCTTTATTTTTCTCCCCCTTTTTGTCAACAAAAAAAAAAATATGAAGGGGTAAATAGAGTATCATACCATAATGTTTACCAGTAGTAAAATGATGAATGAGGGTACCAAGCTCCATTAGGCCATCGTTCTTAGTCTTCATTGAACCTATAGAATGGTTGAAATGTTCCGTTGTGTGTCTTGAACACCCACTGATCACTTTTATCTATTCCTGCAAAATAATGTAAAATATCTTTCCTAGGTACACATTTTCTTGTGGGTCCTTTCAAGTTAGTACCTTTCAAACCCTGAGATTTATAGGCCTTTCTTTTGTTAGATCTATAATTCTTGGAATTTTTGGCCTTTTGGTACATCCATGCATGCCTAGGTGCATGCCATTTATTTTGTATATTCGTTTTACTTTGAAATTTTGATTTTAATGAATCACAAAATTAAGTGTTTAGCCTAGTTGTTGTTTTAAGATTATTCAAAGTCCCTTCAAAGTGCTCATAAATATCTTCTAGTTCTAATATCTTTGCATGCAACTGATTGTTAGTGTCTTTTAGCATTTCTAATTTCATTTCTAAACATGATTTATTTTTTTCTAATGTTCGATAATTATTCTTTAAAACCTTATTTTCATTTTTAAATGACTTAGCTTTATGATATAGTTCTTCATATGCTTCTAATAATTCTTCAAAATAAAACTCAAGGTTTACCTCATTATCCATGTCTTCCGTAGTTGCTACCAAGCAAAGATGTGTGACCTCTTTGTCATCTGATTCGCTAGAGTTGGTGTCCATGTCGGATTCACTATCATCCCATGTCACTTTAAATGCTTTTTTCTTCTTCTTCTTGAGCTCCTTTGTTTCTGTCCTATTGTCCTTATTTATGGGGCAATCCTTTCTCAAGTGGCCCTTTTTCTTACACTCATAGCAAATAACATTAGTTGAAATTTTATTGACTTGCTTACGTTATTTCATGAGGAATTTTTGGAATTTCCTAGTAAGCATTTCCATCTCCTTGTCTTTGGATTCTAATGTTGTTGAGTCTGAGTTCTCCTTGATTGCTCTAGAAGCAATATTCTTCCTTTTGCTAGACAACTTCTCCTCCTCATTCTTCTTCATGTTTTCTAGTTGTACTTTGTAAGCCATAAGGCTACCAACTAGATCATCCAAGGGGAGAGTGGATAGATCCTTTGCCTCTTGGATCGCTGTGGTCTTTGGAGATCAATCACTTATAAGAGATATTAAGATCTTCCTTACAAGCTGCTCTTCCATGAACTTTACTCCAAGGTTCTTTAGCGGTTAACTATTTCCCCAAACCTTGCGTACTTGTCTTTGATCATTTCTCCTTTAGTCATCCTAAAACACTCATAATTATTAGTTAGAATTGAGATACGAGTTTCCTTTACCTTGTTTGTACCTTTGTAGGTGACCTCGAGAGTGTTCCAAATTTCGCATGCGGATTCGCATGCTGAAATTCGGTTGAACTCTTCCCTTGACAATGCATAATAAAGTGCGTTAATCCCTTTGCATTTCCCATGATCCTTTTCTTCTGATCCGATGTCCACGCTACTCCTTGTGGCTATGGATCCGAGTACTTCTCTCGAATAAGGGTCTAAGCCTCCTCATCCATTGCTTTGAGGAAGACTTGCATCCTCCTCTTCCAATACCCAAAGTCCATGCCATCAAAATAGGGAAGATGGGTAGAAGATTGTCCTTCGTTGTGCCTTGAGACCATCGCAAGTCGAGTTGTTACGTCTTCTTGCAATCGGGCTCTGATACCACTTGATAGGATCTAAAATATGAAATATCTACAGCACAAAAACTCAAATAAAATTTTAGTAATACAAAGAAGATTTGCACAAATAATCAAATCATAGAAATAGGCACAATATGTATAGTGGTTCCCCTCCCTTGGGTATTCCACTACCTAATCCTCCCAGCTTAGGATTTTTAACCCGATTCCCTCAACCCCGAGGAAACCAATCTACTACTAATCCGTGGTCATTAAGAGGTTACCTCAACACAAATACAACAGCGGGTTTGTTACAACCCAATGAGCTGCAAGCTCAAATACAAAAGAACTAAATGTGTAAGAAAGACAAATCTTACAACTAAGTTCCTAAGCCTCTCAACAATGTATAAAATAATATTACCGATTTGAGAGCCTAGTGAAGACGTGAATGCCTTGTGAATGCGTGAACAAAACATGTCGATGTGTTTGCTAAAATCGTAGCAAGATTGAAAAGCAGCAAACTATTTCTTCCTCTTTGAATATGGTGGAATGTATGAAATATAGCTCTAGGATTATTTTCTTATCTCTCTTTTATCTCTAGTGTGCAAATAAAGAGTCCTAGGATCATTTATAGAGTTTGGGACCTAGGATACTCATCTACTAGACATTGGGATTTAATACCCAATGTTCACATTGATAAAATAAATATTCCAACCATTTTGTTTTGAGCCAACGGCTAGTTGGTACCTGTACTCAAGTATTGGTACCGGTACTTGTTGCTTCCAGATTTGAGTTTTAAACACTTAACACAAATCTGTAAGCCATTTGTACCAGTACTGATCATGAGTATCGGTACTCGTTACCTCTAGTACCGGTACTGATCATGAGTACCGGTACTCACAAGGTACAGGTTTGCTTCTATGAAAAAACCCAAACCTCTGTACCTCACATGTACTGGTACTAAACTTTAGTATCGGTACGTGTGGGTTAACAAGTACCTTTTTTAATTGATTTAATCAATTACATTCTTTGAAAATGATCGCAATATTAATCCTAATTTATCTCCAATTATTTTTACATTCTAAGTTATATTCCTTTGTTAAGAGTCATATACAATCTATAAATATAAAATCTAAATTAGAAAACCTAAAGGTCCAATATGATCTTTCTCCTTCTCAACTCATCCTTGTCATCTTGCCTCCTCCACGACATGATCTTTTTCTTCCCATCGTCATGCCTCCATCATTTCCTGTTTGCCTTACTTCACCTAAATCTGAAAAACACTTAATGGCAAACATTAATCCATAATAATTTTGTTAACACCAAAACAAGATGTGGAACAAGGTTCCAACACCAACTTCCCAAGTCATCCAAAATAAAGATATACGTATAGTATTTCAAATCCACAACTCTCAACAAGTGGACAGTTGGGATATGCCACTTCTTTTCCACAAAAACACATTGCACTTTTTGTATCACAATGGCCAAGGCAGATTGACACTACCCATGAGCCAAATGGCATATCAAGAGTGTTGGAAAGATTGTAATCTAATTGTATCTCTTCTGTGCATCCTTGCCCTAATAAGATAAACATTGAAAATGATATCCAACCAAATTAAAATTACAACATTTGACTGATGATGGATTAGTAGCTTTGGCAATAGACAAAAAAGGACATCAACATATCCCTATATCCTTCCCTAACGAAAATAACTAAGATATTTTTTTGAAAAGGAATAAACTAAGATATTTGCAGCCCCTTCTCAAACAAATGATATTTAGAACAAGATCTTTTGCTGGGTTGGAAGGAGGAGACAGGTGGGGCGGTAGGAGAGGCAAAGGACAGGCAGAGGAGACGAGGAGGAGAGGAGGAGGGAGTGGGGAGGAGGACAAGCGAAGGGTGGTGGGGAGGAGAAGGAAGGTGGCGCATCAGTAGGATGAGGAGAAGAGGAGGTAGTGCACTAGTAGGATGAGGAGGAGAGGAAGTACCATAAGGAGGAGGAGAAGGATGGGGCGGCAGAAGTGGGGAGGAGGAGGAAGGCAGCGTAGCAGTAGGACGACAAGGAGAGGAGGTGGCGTAGTAGTAGGATGAGGAGAGGAGGCAGCGCATGGAGGAGGAAGGGGAGAAGACAATGGGGCAATCGCAATGACAACAAGGAAGAGGAGGAGGACGGGGGAGGATGCCCAACGATGAGGAGGGGTGGAGAGGAGGGCAGTGTCGATAGTAGTGCGTGGTGAGGGTTTGAGATAGAATATTCGGTGGGGGAGGAGAAGATAGTGGTCGTGGGTAGAAGTACGAACATTTTTCGTCGATTTTAGTAGTAATCGACGACAATTGTGGAAATAAAATTTCGACTCCCACCGAAATTTCAATTGCGTTAGCGGGTTAATTTTTATCCGCAATTCACCATTAGTTGATCAGCAAAACAATGACAAAAAATGTTTTACCATCGCTTTGCTAACCGACGGTGAATATTAATACCACCCTCATGCGCCCAATGTACCTTTTGCTGGTGATGGTCACAGGTTAGTTGTAATCACACATTTGTCGTCACTTAAGTAACTAAGCGACGCGAAATACATTTTCGCCGTCGCTTCCCAAACCGATGACAACTAACCGACGAGGAATCCTAATTTTTTAGTAGTGATATATACTTATATATATACTTGTACTAACATACATACACACAAACACAAATACACTCTCACTTAGCCTTTGAGCATGGCTCACTCTTCTCTCTTCTTTTTCTAAGCACTTAGCCATTTCTTAGGGTTCACTCTCTCATAGTGCACGGACAATGTTCACATGGGCCAAAAGTTGATTTAGTGGGCGAGTCGGCCCTTGTTCGGAGCATACATAGTACCCATACGGGTGGGACCAAACTCCTACTAGTGAGCCAACTCTAGTTTAGATTAGGTGTATTTTTATCCATTTTTCAGGCCCAAACCAGGCCCATATAGACCTCTCTACAATAAAGGCCCTCGACCCACCACTATTCAAATGCTCAATGTATCATGTCATGTTCAGATCAAAGGAGAAGAAGGTAACATGGTGATGTGCGCCCGGCGCATGATGACTAAGCGATCGTCAGTGCCAAAATAATTTATATTGAATTACGAGAACACCAACTACCGATGTGTGACTATCCCCTAGGCAAACAATGCACTGCTGCGTGTGATGCTGCGTTCGAAATCAAGGTTTTTGGCCCTCGATTTGTTGGCCATAAATTATTCAAATTAAAATTAAATTACATGAATACAAAGCCCTTACATAGGGCTACCTAATTGCACAATTTATTTAGAGAAATAAGTTATTTAAAACTATATTAAAATTGGTTAAATTTGGCTGATTATAAAAGATAAATTATGTGTTAATTTCTTAATTAAAGTATAAATTAGTTAGTTAATTATACAATTGACCTAATACAAAGTTAATTTAAATAATAACCTATTTATTACATATTTTTATTGTATTTTAAAGACTTTATTTTAATTTATATACATTTAAATACATGTTTTAGCTAGTTATGTACATAATTAAGTTATAAATACTGTAATATACTATAAATATAGTATAAATACATTGAAAATATTTAATATAACATTATACAAGTATACATTATAACTTACTTCAATTTTAACTTAAAATACTAATTTATTTTATTTTAAGTTAATAAATTACCTAATTAACCTAATAACTTAATTACCTACTATAATTACTTAATTAAATCAGTTTGCAGGTATTATACAGTATATATTACATGGTTAAATATGTATGTATAGTATTAGGTACAAATATGTACATATAGATAGTTTTATATATTACTTAGATTATTATAGATTTAAGTTAATATAAATTAATAGATAATTATACAATAAAGACATATATATAATAAATCATTCTAGATATTTAATTTAAAATATAGAATACATAGATAAGTTAATTATAGACATTGTATACATATTGTATAATATCTACATATAGCTTAGGTTTAATTTATATATACAGGAATATACACAGTATATAGAGTATTTTTGGAAATTCTTGGTGTTTTTCTGATTTTTATGATTTTTCATAGGTATAATAGAGATAGGAGATGAGAGAGAAATGGTGAGATGAGAGAAAAGATTTTCTTTTTGGAGTTTTTGATTTGTTTCTTTTATTAAGTTTCAAAGTATACCCAACCGTCGGCTAGTATGTTCTACTAAGTCGGAGGTTCGGAATACTTTGCAACTTCACAAATACTTAAAAATATATCTAATCCTACTCAAGACAACTTTTTTTCTTTTGTGATTTTTTTATGATTTTTATTTATTTACAAACCAACTCCAAAAGTTACCCAAAGGGGTCTGAAATCCAAAGGCCTCAAATTCAATTCCAAGGGTTGAAAATGCAGATAAATAGCTCATACATGTTCAGCACAATACATGTATGGTGATTGAACCAATAAACATGATTTTAACATTTAATTTCACTCAATTCACCATTTAGATAGTTAGGACAGTGTATATGTAGCTGACATTGATTCTCAAACATGAATTACAAGTAATTTTTAGATCAAATTTGAGTTACAAAAGTTCATGAAAGCTTATAAACCATGCTGGATCAATATCACACAATTCAGGTCATTAAATTCCTTAGAAACCCCTTCAAATTCCCAGTTTAGATCCTTAATTCAAAATTGCAATTGCTGCTATCAGCCTCCAATAAATGCTGCTCAGTCATCCAGCAACTGCTGCTGTTTCATTTCAATTCAGACATTGCAGCTGCTGGGTAGCCGTCTTAAATTACACAGTAGTTGCAATATGCTTCCCAGCAGCTACTGCTACCACTGTTTCAGTGTTGCTATCCAATGGCAACAATTGTTGCCTTTGCTCTGATCAGACCAAGTAGGTCTAATCTGAGCTCAAATTCAGTAAACCAACTTCTATAAAATCTCAATCATGCTACTACCATGAAAATCCAAATCTAACTCAAATCCAAATCCACATCACAGCTACAAAATGCAAAGGAAAATCTGACCTAAACTTTCTCTCATGCTATAGACAACATGAAGAGAATGTTTCAACTCAGACTTTAAACCCTCACTAAAATCAATCTCAAATTTTCAAATTACTTGAAATAATCCCAAATAATGTAGCTCCTAGGTAGCTCCTTCATGTACTGATATGGGAGATTTTCAATCAAAACTCACATGTTCAAGCCATTGTTCAAAACATACTCAATCTGGAAATTCATTCAAAAGAAAATTCTAGTGTTGAAATCTTCATCAAAGACCTCATCAATCTCATGAGACCCATCTGAAAACTCCTCTAATTATTTTGAAAACCAAAAGGAATTCAGATAAATCTCCCCAAAAAATTCCTTGAAATCCTAATATGCCCCTCATTTTACATTATAGACAATGTAAGATAAGGATGCAAATTAGAATTTCAATTGTGATAGAATCTAAATTCAAAAGTATCTTAAATTTTCTTTGATAGATTTGGGATTCATTCACTCTCAATTAAAGCCCAAAACCCAAGAAGAAATTTTGATCTACCTTCTCTCTTGTTCCATAGACAACATAAAGAGAGAGTTTAAATCATTCGATGAAATCCACTAAAATTAAATCCCTAAATTCTCAGATCTTTCAAACCAAGAGCTACTTCATTCAGAACCATGTGAGGACCATTGTGGCTAGATGAAATGAATGGAGTGATTTTCATATGTGGGTTGGTGCTCAAATTATATTTGAATGCTCAAGAGCATCAGATTTGATTTGATGCCTTGATGGGTGGGTGATTAGTGAGTAAATTACGACAAAATCAAAGAACGTGAATAATGATATATGGAGGAATATCAGGGAGTCGAAGTGAAAGTGAAAAATCACCTCTCCCATCATTGAATTTGATTTCTAATCTACTCCTAGCTAATCTAATTACACTAAGCACTAATCCAAATTACTATCAAAAGTAAGAAAACCAATCTAAGGGAAGAAGGTGATGTCCAAGGTCACCAGCCAGTGGCTGATGACGAAGAAAGAGAAGACCCTTCAGCTAACGAGGGAGGTGTCCAAGTGCCAATAGCCAGTGTTTAGAGGCAATCGACAGAGGGAGGAGAACCTGCTTTGTCACTACAGGCAAGGAATGGGGGTGAAGAGCTGAGGGAGTAGAAGAATTTGAACCACTCAGGGAAGAGGGAGTTGGTTAAGCATGGTGGATTTAGGCATTTAGGGCATGGGTGCTAGGATGGGATCGAGAGGAGTGATATAGACACATCTATTTAGGTTAAAATGCCTATTCAGGCATGTTCCTATGCTTAGATTTGCATTTCATGTTATAAATATTGCATAACATGCATCATTTTGCATTTAGAGTAGTTGTATATATTTTAGGTTACTTAGGTCCTTTTTATGGTCAGGAGAGAGGAATTATTTTAAGGCCTCAAATGGATGATCGGATCGTACGGATTTGATTAAGATGATAATCGGAGTCTAATGCCTCTGAAATTGTCTAGATCGGAGAACCATAGCATTGTACGAAGTCTGAGGAAGATCAACGGCCAGGGGGCAATGAGACATCCATATGGGTTTTGGATGGAAAATCCGACCATACGGATGGATTCAAGGCGATGATCGCAGTCCAGCAGCATGGGAATCATCTTGATCTGAGCACCTTGGCACCCTCTATAAAGAAAGAAGAATGGATAGCCTATATGACACCATGTGGCACCATCTAGGCCGCCCAACTCTAGCCAACAGCAGTGCACCACGCACAGCTGCTGCTACGCTGCGCATGCCAGCGCGCACTTACGGCGCAAGGAGCATGGGCGCGTAAAGTGTGCAGTGCACGATGCGCGTGCCAGCAGAGTGGATCATCAGTGATGTGGGCCTTTAGTGATGCTTATAGCTATCACTAATGGTCTGTGCACGCTAGCAAGAGGAATTGAAGGGTGGATCTTCAGCGACAGCTGCAGCAACGTTTATGGATGTCAGTAATGACCCAGATGCAAATTTGTTCTTACTCCATTACAAAGGACCTACCCACCACCATTCCCAACCATCTCTTCCTTTCATCCTCTCACCACCTCCAAGGCTCTAGAGAGAGCTTGTCCCAAGCCTGGGATGCTCCTTTAGAGTAGAAACCCAAATAGTTTTCCCTCCCCTCATCCCCCTTCGTGGAGCATCCCATGGCCATCCTTTCACCGCCCTTTGGGAAGAAGATCCTCGCCACGATGCCATCCTACCCCATCCGACCTCCTCTAGCTCTGTCCTTCGTCCCGCTCCTCACCACCTTCCTCCAAGAGACGTAAGAGCGAGTCATCCTCCTAGCAACTGTCGAGGGGGATTTCTCTCACCTCTTTTTATCTTTTTACGCTTTTCTAGTGTAGTTTTCCTACTTTCATAGTTGTAACAAATAGTTGTTCATGAATAGATGATTGTTTCTTTCTCTCTCTCTCTCTCTTCCTCTCTCTTATATTTTTGCAAGTAGATAAAGTTTTCATCAACCTAATCTCTTGCTTGTTAAAAATACCAAAAAAATTAGAAAAGATAAAAATGAAATAAATAAATAAAAGCGAAGCGTGGATTTTTATAAATTCAAATGTTCGCCTCCCCATGATCGACCCGGGACTCACTTTTCGAGTTTCGATATAAATTTTATTTGATCACGAGTTTTGCAACTACGATGACGGGTTACTTGTAACCCTAATTTCAAACTCGTGAAACACATCTGATCAAGGGGTGCGAAGGTTTCAAATCAAAATCCCACCATCAGATGGGATCTGAGGCAAGGAGTGATTCCACATGCATGAGTGTGCGCGAAATGGATGAGGCTCGATCATAGGATCAAAGGGCATGGGAGGAACGGCTGTGATTGCCTATGTTCTTTGGTAGCTATAGTGGACTGCCAGCTGCAGTTATGTTGGGATTTTGCAAAGAAGCCCTTAAAGGCGAATGGGTACGGAAATTGCAGATCGACCCAAAAGTGGAGAGGAAGTCTTGTAGAGCGGTCCCTATGGTTTCCAAAGAGGCCCTTGGTGACTTATAATTAGGTCTTTAAGAAGTTTTGAGCTTAATTAAAAGATAGAATGAAGGACCTAATTGTAATCTACTGAATGCAGGGTCCTAATGATGTCCAAATGGGACCAAATTTTTATTGAAGCATAGTTGAACATTTATGAAATTGATTTCACTTTTTATTTGAACTTTTGAACCTGAATAAGTGTTTAATTTTCATTTGGATCATCAAATTACATTTTTTAATAAAATATCTCAATTTTTGACCTAATTTTGCATCTTGAACACAAATTTGCTATTTTAGGTCATTTCTATTAATTCCCACACTTAACCCATTTCTTTTGTTAATTATGTAGTGTTTAGCGTAGTTTCTAGCTTAACTTGGGCATTTTAACTATAATGAGCCACAACTCATCACATAACTAGTAATGGGAGTAGGTCTTATCCTATGTCTGTGGGGGGGGGACCTGATCATTCGTCATTCCACATTCTGAGGTGTGGCGATGACGATGGCGATGGTTATGGGGCTGGTGGCATAAGTGCTACAACATAATGTATATGTGTTTATATCGCATATGTAATTGTTTACATTGTTATAATATTTAATCCTCATTTATAAATATATAGAAATTAGTTTCACTATATAATTACTTTAAATTGTATGTTTTGAAAAATTTACATTATTTCAATGAATTTTTTATTTCTTTTGTATAATTACTTTTTAAAAAAAGTAAATCATTCTTGGTGATGGTTTAAAAATCGTCTCCAATAGATTAATAAGTTTCCTTACATTGGCTGATGGTTATTAAACTGTCTCAACTAGGGATGATTTTTCTATAACGGACCCTGAAAGTACAAAACTTTTTGGCATGTAAATCGAGTTCCCACCAAGAAAATTGGCAATGGTTAATTGATAACTATTACAAATTCAATTTAGGGATGGTTTTCAATTGTCATCAAATCCCACTTCCATGGTCATCTGCGTGTGCTCAGATGGCGACGATAAGGGATTGTAACCGTCGCACAAAGAAAACAGTGACACGATATACTGCGATGGTGTATGTCATCGGTTAATAGCATTTTGGCAATGGTTTAGAACCTTCGCAAAAGTGGCATACTGTTGTAGTGCATAAAAGAGTTACATTAATAGATAAAAGTAAGAAATACAAAGAAAAGATGCGAGCTAAACTCCCGCACCAATACCATGGCCAGCACCTCTTGTGCTAAAGTCGTCGTCTACCTCATGACGTGCAGGATAATGGAAGCTATTGAGATCAGGTCCACCTTCACCTCAAAGTGTGGCCATCATCTCTGCCCACTGCACTTGTTACTATGCCATCTACTCCTTGAAATCCTGTCTCTCTAGCATCTCACAGCCCTTTGGTCACATAGATTAGCTGCCTCTAAGTCTATTGTACTTACAATCCTAGCTGCTCCATCTCAATAGAAGATGTGCTAGATGATCCCTTCGGTTTGTACCAACTTGTTAGTGTTTGGCTCCTACATCCACTATGAACAAATCCACCAAGTTCCAGAGGCATATTGCCCTAAAAGCCTCCTCAGGTGTCATAGGAGGCTGCTGGGTCACAGAGTTCTCGTTTGTAGGCAAAGGTGGATGGACCAAGTCATACATTTCTCCTTAATTACATTTTTATCTAAGTAATATGTTCGACTAAAATGGAAATTAAATTTAAATAAGTAACTTACATGCCTGGCTTGATAGTTCTCATGAATCCATGTGTGCCCGTCGTTTATAACCTTACTATGTAATAGACTTCGTGATGATCCAATTGGGCATCGTCATGTGTACTTCCCTCAAATTAAGTAAATATAAAAGATAGTTAATAATTTAAACTGGCATGTTAATTAGAAATATAAACAAATTGGAAATGTACTTACATATCTTGTCTTGAGGTTATCAACACTCATTCATCCCAAGACATGAGTCTACGATGGAGCTTTGGCCTTGTTGGCCTTGTTCTTCTTTGCCTGATCCTGTAGAAAATACACATATATTTTTATTAGTAAACAAATTAATTGTAATTAAATTTTAATGCATAACAATTATTTAACTACCTCCGTCTCAGGCTTCCTCCAATGCTGATAACAATCCTTCCATACCTCTTGTAGCATGGAAGGAGGTACATTCCTCAAGTCCTCCTCATATGACCTTTTCACAAAATACTAAATAACACGGAAGATAAATTATATAATTAAAATGTATATGAAAGGAATTAAAAAACTTTTTTGTTACTACTTTTCTCATATGAAGTCTTCAATCTCGATGATGCCTCACCGCATGACTAAGGATATACTTGGAAAGGTTAGGATCATCCCCTTAATCTAAGATCACCTATAAGTTAAACTTTTATATACATCAAATCACATTAAAAGAAACATATGTAAGCCTCAATATATATTAATTACCGCTAAATGACGAATGATCTCCCTCTTGAGCTCCTTTGAGACAATCCGCTAATCAAAAGAAGAGAGGGGGATGACGCTCTTCACAACCTTGGAGAGCCTGTTGCTAAATAGTGGGTAGTCGGGATCTTTGCCACCAGGGGTGATCTTCACCTTCACCCTCATGACCTCTGGTATAGCCTCCAAGTCCCTATTTCTCGTCGGACATCTTCCTTTCTTCCTCTTCACTAAAATTAATAATAACAATCGTATTATGAATAAAGAGTAGATATGAAATTTAAGAACTTTTAAAATATAGAAAATAACAATTTACTTACCATTAATACTAGGCCCTGCCCGATCAAGCTCTATCTCGGCCTCAAGCTGTCCAACCTTAGCATCCCCCTCCTTGTCCCCCCTTGTCCCCCTCTTTGTCCTTATCATCTTCGGAGCCTTACATGTCATCCCCGTCCCACTCGTCTTGGCTAGGGTGGTGACTGTCAACCTCATCCTCAGGTGCAGGTAACGTCACAAACTCAGGGATGACTGGCTTCTTCCCCTTCCTAGCAACGAGGGACTGTGCAAGTGCACCAGGATAGATATATGTGTGTATAGGGGGGATTGAAATTGGGAGTGTGTACTAATTATGTATCGATGGTATGAGTGTCGGGGTCTTGGGGGGGAGCAGGCTAGGTAGGTGATGAACGGAACTTTATACACGTAAAAGTTTGAGTTTGAAACCTTGCCGTTCCAATTATGTAAAAATCCGTCAATCAGATAAAATTTGTAACCGAAACTTTGGTGAGTCCTAGGTCGAACACGGGGAGGCAAACGTTTGATCAAAAATCACACTTATAATTATTGTCACGAAGTAGATTAGCTGGTCGAATTAAATCTACACTAGCTATTCTACTTAAAGAATAAATAATAGAAGAAAGAGAAAGAATACTACAGAGAGAGAGAATAATATAGAGAAAAGAGAGAGAAAGAGAACCAATATTTGATAATCATATGTTCATTACAACTAATTTCTATAACTAGAAATCTAGAAATCTACACTAGGAAGCGATAAAAGGAGGTGAGAAGTTATCATTCTCGACGGTTGCTTGGAGGACGAGCCATGTTGATAGAGTGCCCATACGAGGGTGGTGAGATGTTGGACAAGGGAGAATGGAGTTGGATGATGGAGAATGAAGCAGGGTGGCATTGCAACAGGATTCGCTTCCCGAATGGCAGTGAGAGGACAACATCAGGCACTCCATGAACAGGGATGAGAAGATGGAAAAATAATATTTAAGACTTTAGTGGAGATTGAGCAACCCAGGTATGGGACTAGCTCATAGAGCTTTGAGGGAGGTAAGAGAAGAGACGAGATGAGAAAATGTGTAGGAGGGGTAGGCTATTTATAGGTATAGTCATGTGGGAAAAAGGGCCTTTTTAAGGCCTTTAAAATAAATGCAGCGCTTTTAGTGACGCTTATAAGCATTACTAAAGCCCCACATTGCTGAAGCACGCATGGAACATGGTCCATCTAATCATGATCTAAGTGCCCACATGCAGCCACGTGTCCAAACACTTCATCTTCAACCGTTCGTGAGTCAGATCGCACCCATCTTAATCAGACGGCCGAGATTGCATCCTAATGTCCTAAGAGTGTGCTCGTGCATCAGATCACACGTGTGATTGTGCGTCATCATGCACATTCAATGCGCTCACCATCCATGATGCCACATCTCTACCACCATCGTTGCTCATCGCTGATCCAACAAGCGAATTTCAGCTGTGCTCGCCTAAAGTGAATTTCACTGCTTATCGCGATTTGAGCATGCATCGCACGTCGTGCATAAGGCACACGGTTGCTGTACTGCACTCAATTCTTTATCTTATTTACGTTTTAAGGGTTGATCACTCACAATTGTTGGATGGCGATCCAATGATCGAGATCACTCGAGACCTCGCCTTCAGGAGATGTAAAGCGCAGCTTGGGGAGCGACGTGGCCAAATCGTTGCCATTGGATGGCAATCCAACAACCTAGATTATAGGTTGCAGCACTTCATAGGTTGGGTAGGGCACCACATGTAGTCTGGATGGTGCCACATGGTGCCATTTGGGCCGTCCATCTTCAAATGCTCATAGATGGTGCCACGAACATTGGATTGGTTTGATTTTCACATCATTGGGTTGCGATCATCGATCCAAACCCATCCATGTGGTTGGATTTGTCATTTAAGGTATGGATTTAGACCACCTTGCCCCTTGGCCTTTAATCATCCTTAGACTACATCTAATGCTACTGAGGTCCAATCGGGGCAATCTTGGATGAGTTAGACTTCGATCGTCGCCTTGATCAGATTAGTATGGTTGGATTTCAATCCAAGGCCCCAAAATGATATTGCCCTATCCCGTAGCCACAAAAGGGGAAAATTAACCTAAAATTTGTACAAACTAATCTAAATGCAGAATGATCCATGTTATGCAAATTTATAATGCATTATGCAATTATACGCCAAAGAGCATGCAAAAATAGACAGTTTATGTGAAATAGATGTGTCAACATCAGTAGGGAAGGTCTAGGCGTGGGGAGCCCATGTACGGGGAGGCTAGATGGTAGGTAGCTATGTAGTAGGTGGCTATGTGGTATGGGGGTCCTAGGTATCGAGGGTAGTGTCAGGACTCCTCCGATGAGAAGCCCACTTCTTCAGTTTCACCATCTAAAAAACACAAAGAAACAATTAGTGATAAAAACCACATAAATATATAATTCATATCAAAAGTATGCATATAACTACAAGAAATCATTAACGTTACCCTAAAATAATACTAGCCATGTAGAAGAAAAGAAATTAACAGAACTGTGTCAAAAACATATAATAAGAGTAAACAAATTACTATATCAGAATAGTATAAGAATGACTTATGAGGAAATTTATATTCTAAGGTAAATTATACCTTATATGTCAATACTTTTCACACTTGGATCTAAATCTGGTTGTTAAAGTTCTTGATATGCTTCAAGTTCTAATTCAGGTTCCCCTTCCTTTTGAGAATCATAATAACTACGTGGCATTGTTCTAATGGGAATTATTCATCCACTTTTAATATTATCAGTCACATAAAAGACTTGAGAGACTTGATAGGTGATCGCACGGGTTTCACATGTTTGAAATCGGGGTTATGAGTAACCCGTCGTCGTAGTTGCAAAACTCGTAATCAAATATAATTTATACCGAAACTCCAAGGGAGTCCCAAGTCAAACATAGGGAGCTAACGTTTACTTTGTATGAAAACTGCACTTTGTTTTGTTTTCTTTTGGTCTTTCAAAGTTTTGTTTTTTTTTGTTTTTGAAATAAAAAAAGATAAGCAATCACAAGAAAGAGATCGAATCGAATATGATATATTGCATGAATGTCAATTACAATAATCTGAAAAACATAAAACGAGGGGGAGGTAATAAGAAATCTCCCAAATCGGTTGTTCGGTGAGACGACGTCTAGTGGAAGCTTGGACGAAGGAGTTGGGAAGCAGGTTGACGGAGGTGAGATTCGAGAGGACGTCGGGTAGAGGAAAGCTTCAGCATGGCTCCGGAGTGGAGGTGAGAAGGCGGAGATGATTTGTTGCCAGAATGGAGGTGGGAGGACGGCTCCAAGGCGACCTATAAATGGGGATGGGAAGATGGAGGAGTATTTGTTAGGGCAGAGTTTCTTCACACTAATAGGTGCCTTAGGAGATTAAGAGTAAGCTCTAACAGAGCATTGGTAGGCTTTCTAGAGCTTGGGAGTAGGTGGAAGTAGAGTAGGTAGAGATGCCTTTGAAGGGAGGGGGTGTAGGTCCTTATATAATGGATGAGAGGAGGCTAGAATAGGCATAAGACCAATAGCGACCTTCAGAACATCGTTTTAAGGGTCGTTGTAGCCAGGTTACACCCGCTCACGCACGCAACTAGCCTTGCACCTATGAGCAATTAGTGATGGATTTTAGGGTCGCTAAATGTCTACTAGGCTATTGCTGAAGGCTAGTGCCAACCAAGCACACGCTTGCAGCTGGTCCACGGATCACGCGCCCCTGGTCACGTGCGCACACTCAAGCGATGGCGCTGCGGTTGGCTGTGCGCGCACACGTGCGTTCTTGCGCTACACTTTGGCTGGCCATTGCTGCTTCATGCGCTCAATTAGGGGGGCCAGCGGGTTTCGAACCCACGGCCCTTCGTTGAAAGCTCCTACCTTCACCACTGCGCCAGGACATTCAGAATGATGCGCGGACATTTTAACGCTTGCGATAAAGAAGAATCCTCGGCCATTGGATCTTGATCCAATGGTTGTCGTGCAAGATCAATGATGAAGTGCCTTCAGTTGCTGCTGGCCATTGTTGGGTGGCCTGGATGGTGCCATGTGGCACCATCTAGGTCATCCATTCTTCTTTCTTTTGTAGAGGGTGCCATTGTGCTCAGATCAAGATGATTCCCACACTACTAGATTGCGATCCTCACTCCAAATCCATCTGTATGGTCGGATTTTCCATCTGAAATGCTTATGGATGTCGCTGTTGGTGCTAGAGCACCACGATCATTTGTTTTGATGATAACAAAACATGTGTCATTTAACATTTGCACTTGGAGTCTTAGATTTCAAGTCAATTGCAAATGGAGACGTGATTAGACAGAGTTCGAGCTAGCATCCAGGATGGATTGGTGGAGCTTGATGGAGAACAAAGGAGATTTGCGAGGAGCGATAGATTGAAGATGGAAGGATAAGAAGAATGGGATAGAATTCTATTTATTTCTTTCATGTACTTTTGACTTTATTTCCTTGCTCTTTTTGTTCCATAGAACATCATGTTAAAGAGCCTCAAAGTACCCTAACAGTAGTCTTAGGAACACCGGCACAACCTTAGGATACTTAGGTTTTCTATAGAAAACTTAGAAAATCAAAATAGGGTTCAAACATCCTTTTCTGACGTCTAATTCCAAAAACAAACATTTGATAATGGGTTTTAAGATGTCTGACTATTGATTCAGATGTCTGATAAAATTTAGGCTAGACTTACTTTTGTCTGATGAAATCAGACATCCAGACCTTAGACCAAACATCTTAGAAGACGTCTGATGTTTTTGCCAGATGTCCAATTAGTGGACTGTTGGCTGGCTTAACAAACATTGAAGAATATGACCGTTAGAGCCTTATCAGACATCCTCAAGCCTTTCCAGATGTCTGATAAATGATCGTTTCACCTTGGCTTACCCAAAATCTCTTTCCAGAGATCTTATAGCCATTGCAATCTCTTGGAAATCCATTCCCACAGAAAAAGTAGGCTTCCAGACATTCGGACATAGTGAAAGACGTCCTGTATGTCATTTGATGGACTTGCACTAGAACCCTGTTTAGATCTGATTCAAGTCAGGAAGAAACCCGCCTAAAATTAGAAGTCTGACTTTGTTCCCAGATGTCTTAAACTAGTTTTCCAGACGTCTGATAACCCTGTCAGTGTAATGATTGTTCCTAATTTCAGCCTGATTCTCTTGGGCTTTGCACCCAACGGCTATGGAAGCTTTCCAAAGCCTTCCAAAGCCTTCCTAAGGCCTCTATAAATAGAGGAGAACCTCTTGCACACAAAACACACCCTAGTCATACACTTTCACACCATTTTGTGTCTCTTGATCCTAAGAAGCAAGCTCTTGCTCTCCAAGCTCAAGTTCATCATCTAGAGAGCATCAAGCATTTGCACACCCGCTCTCCCATCGTAGTCCACAAGAGCAACATTGCACCGCCATGTAGTTCACACATCCGCGTCGTCAATGCACTCCTTGCAAAGGGAAGCATCTTAATTCCTATAGAAGCTTAGGATAAAAATTACTTTGTTGGCTCTATAGGATTGTTGTTATTTTATCTTTGTTCTTTCGCTGGGTATTCGCTTTGTGAATTCCCGTCTCCTTTGTGGGACAAAATCCTTCTCGTGAAGAGAAGGGGTTTGAGGTATGCTACCCTCGTCTAAAGTAGCGTGGTTGTAATTGAGGTTGAATCACCCTCATTTAAGTGATTCGTTTAGTGGATTTGATCAACTTGGTTGATCGGAAAATCCTAACTCGAGAGGGTTAGGTGGTGGTTTTCACCCGGTTTGGGTTTCCACCTAAAAATCTTTGTGCACTTTGTGTGATTGTTTATTTTGTGAGATTGTTTATATTCTATTCAACAATTTATTACGTCACCCCCTCCTAGTTGGGATTCTACAGTCGCATTGCCCCCTGGCCGTTGATCTTCCTCGGACATCATATGATGCTACGAGACTCCAATCTAGACGATTTCGGAGGTGTTAGTCTCCGATCGTCGTCCTGATAAGATCTGTACGGTCTGATCATCCATCCAAGGCCTTGAAATAAGTCTTCTTCTCTTCTGACCATAAAAAGGACCTAATTAACCTAAAATATATACAACTACTCTAAATGCAGAATGATGCATGCTATGCAATATTTATAACATGAAATGCAAATCTCAACCTAGGAATTTGCATGATTAGGCATTTTAACCTAAATAAATGTGTCTATATCAACAGGCTAAAGTGAGTGTTTCAGTGTTCTGAAGAATTCGATGGTTATTATTAAGACTTATATATACTTGTGCTTCTTACCAACCTTAAACCCGACTCCTTCTTTGAAAACGTCAAACCATTCATACTTGAAGAGGACAAATCTACAATCATATATGAAGCTAATTTTGAGAATTTCCTCAATCTTTCTGTAATAACCATCATACCTCCGGCTAATTTGCAAAGGATAATAGTGCCATCTTGCTATGTACCCTTTGCCCTATCAACAGATTCAATTCTGTATCGAAGCCATTTATGATGTACCCAGAATGGTAATGTCCACAACTTAATGTATGATCAGATATTACATCAAAATCTTTCACCCACCATGGGTCGTTATTGTCTTTCATTTTAGTAACAAGCTACTTAAACCACTCAGGAAAGAGTACATCACGTGCATTTGGATATAACGATTATTTAAATTCATCGTAGAAAGGTGACTTCAGGAATTTGCTTTAATATATACAAGTGTGCCAATTGCCGATCTACTTCTAGAATCTCAATAAATTCTATGTGCAGAATTGACCTTCCTGGAATTTCAAAAATAGAAAGACAATCTTTGCCATGTTCGTTGTATCCTCGGTCATAATTTCTCTCGAAATGATTGAATTCATGGTCTATCTCACCCAGATACATGGTATAGAAATTTATGGATTCCTCAACTAAATATCCCTTGAAAAATGACCCTTCCAGCTTAGCTTATTTAACATGTAATCCTTCAATTTTTTCAAATACCTCCCTGTAGGATACATCCATCTAAATAGACTGGCCTTATGATCCTTGCTTCATTTTAGAAATGTATTGTTAAATGCACCATTATGTCAAAAAAAGCTGGGGGCAACTCTATTCCATTTTACACAATATGATGACAACTTATCTATCCTAGTAGCGTAGCATTTCAACATCTAAAGCCTTCGAATAAATAGCTTTGAAATATCGACACATGTTTGTAAAACCATCTACAATGAGATGTTTACACAGCGAGATCGATGTTTAAAAGTGTTGCGTTCCAGTATAGTCGAAATCACTTTGAAAATAAATACAATTTTATTACTCGAAAAGATTCCAAAGTCGAACACAGGAAGCAAATGGAATTCACACACTAATCTTAGCAATTAATGTTAATTGAACACATAATATTACTCAAAAACTAATTAGGATTGTAGATCATATGAGTATATGAAGAATAAAAAGAGTTTTAGACAAAATAATGGTGATTTGAATCACCAATTATAAGTCTAATACATAGAATAATTGCTTAAATCTACTTAAAGAAGGAAATATGAATTCAGACGTCTGATTTTGCAATCAGATGTCTTAAATGACTTTGGCTACAATCCCTTTCTTCTTTCCTTCTTCTCTTTCTCTTTCTCTGATTTCTTCCTTTCTCTTCTATTCTTCTCAGGCTGGCTTCTTCTTCTTTTCTCTTTCTTCTATAATCCTTTTCTTCTTCTTTTTCTCCTTAGGTCTTCAGCTCATGCCTTCACTTCTTCTTCTCTTCTCTATCTCTTCTTCCTTCAACCCTATGCTCCTCCACTTCTTCATTCTTCTTCCTTAGGCTTTCTTCTTCTCTAGCCTTCCTGCCTTCTGAATCCGACTATGTGTCGGAGCTAATCTTCCTAGGGCAAAAACCCCCCTACCCCTGTGCAACTCTCCTCTCTCTTTCTCTCTTTCTATTTCAGTCTCACTCTCCCAGAGCCACAGCCGATCAGGTAATCGGACTTAACACATACCCGGGTCCAGGTTCACCAGCATACGTGGTTAGAGAGGAGTGTAAGTCAGGTGGGTAGTTGGGTTGGCCAAGTTCGCAGGTGAGGTGTCGCAGATGAGTTAGGTGGAGGGGGAGGACGACCCCACTCTTAGTGTTGGAGGCGAACAGCTACAGGTAATTATTCATTTTATGTGCAAGAAAGTGGCTCTTCATTTCCGAGGTGGGACTAAATGTTCCAACTGCCTTCTGCGCAGCACAACAGCAGGGTGCTTTGGCTAAATTGGCGAGGCTTTAGCTGCTGAAGCCTTCGCTTGAGGACTTGGACACTTGCATACCTCTATTCCGTGGAGCCTGGGACTGAAGCCTAGGCGTAGCAAGACCTGGAGCAACTCGAAGCTTGCTCGAAGCTTGGAGGCAATGGCGGGCATTGACCTGCTACCTGAAATCAAGAACAGGGGCCTTATGGCCACATCAGAATGCTCAGCAGGGTCGTCGTGGCACGGCGAATGTAACGGTGGCCTTGGCGTGGAGCGCGGGTGGTTGTGGTGGCGTGCCTAGGGCGTACTGTGTGAGTATGATTGGGTGTGTTCGGGGAGGTGTTTGGGTGGTCGATGGACTGAATGGAGTGAGGGGAAATGATCATGGAGGTGCTATGGAGGTTGTAGTGTGGTCGACGAGGTGGATGGTGGTGCGTAGCGGTGGGAGCACCTTGTCGGAGGAGTCATCGGAGATGGAGGAGATGAAGGTGTTCAGTGGCATCGATGGTTGGTTTTGGGAAATAGAGAGAGGGGAAGAAAGTATGTGAGAGAGGGAACATAAAAACCTACTTCTAAGGGATGAAAGGGAAAGAGATCCCACACCGGTGTGGTTGCCAGATGTGTGGAAGACAAACCTCCGTAGGAGAGGCGGCGGCGAGGACGAGGCAGAAATGACGTTGGTAGGTATTGCTCGATGAGGAGGACGGTGATGAAGGTGAATCCGCCACTAGTATTGTGGCAGGATGGCGAAAAAGCTAGGGAGAGGCCGTCAGAGCTTGCAGAGTCTTGTGGCTGGCGGGGAGAGGGGAATAGAGGGGATTACGGTCCAATTTCAAGCTGAGGAGTACGGTTGGATCTGGGGCTTCTTGAATAGGTCTTCAGAGAGAGTTTTGTGCTTGGAAGCCAAGCTTCCAAGCAAGGAAGGCTCTCCAGAGAAGGAAGCTTTCAAGAGACCCAAATATCTCATGCATTCGCATGAGAGATTGGGAAAGAATGAGGGCATTGATGTGTTCATATTGTAGAGGATTAATTAATGAATGTTCCCTCCCAATATTGGAAGGGATTCATCAATCAATCAAGGAGAAAATCCTAGTTGGAGATCATCGGAGTAGGTTTCCTCTGTGAAAATGGTGGAGGGACCTATTTGTGAATATTATGAGGAAGTTAGGGGTCTATTTGCAAGGTTTTTGAAAGTTAGGGGTAGAAATGTAATTAGATAAGACCTTTTTGCAAACTAGGTCAAGATGAGTTCCCCTTAGATCAAAATTTTTGTACAAACCTAATTTGGACCTAAGAAATCCAATGGTGAAGTTGGATTTTGGTTTTGACCACGTTTGACTAGGTAATTTATTCAAAAACCCAAATTAGGGTAAATATCTGTCTAAGACTCCATTTTAGGTCAAAATGGTTTCTGATGGCAAAATTGAAGGTACTAAACCCTAGAGAATATTTTTCTATGATTTTTAGAGGATTTAAGTAAATTTTATCCTAACCAGAACCTTGGTTATTTAAGTGGGTCTATTTTCTAGGATTTCAAGAAGTCATTTAATTCCCAGAACATACACAAACCCTTTTCTGTCAAATCCAACCCACTAATTATCTTATTAAGATCATTTGACCTTTGTTTAGACCTTGAGAAAATCCATGGTTGTACTGCATTGGTAAAATTACAGTTTTAACCTTAGATTCTTGTGTTTCTCCCAGAAAGGTTATGTAGTGAATTATGACCTTCAATTTGTTATGTAGGAGCATTTATTGACTTAATTGGATCAAAATGAGCTAGTTAGGGCTCATGATGGTGTTTCCATGATACCCCCATGCCTAGCTTTTTCTAGTCCCTTAGCAAAATTTTAAGGTATCAACTTTGATTCTAGACCATACGATCCTTTGATGCTTATAAATTGTGATGTGTGCTTTCTTTTGTATATTGGTTAGAATGCCGATAGTAGGCCTAGAGGAACTTAAGTACCAACCAAGATCCGGACCTGACCGACTCTAGCCTCAGTTTGCCGTGAAGGTTTGTAAGGCCCACAGGAACTATCCTAAGGTTCATTGAACTCCATGGTTAAAACACCCGTGCTTGTAACATGTTTTAGCCTTGGTTCAGTTTGCAGTGTGTTTTTGTCAGAGAGAGATAGAGGAATTTTCGTTATGGAGAGTTTTCTCTCTTTTCTTTATTTCTAGCTTTGGATTAGCTTTACAACATGATCTATATCGGATTCTTAGTCCTCATCATCAATCCTCGAAGGGTCCGTGGAATCGATGCTTCAAGATAGCACCGCCCATGGCAACCCCTAGAACCTTGGTGTTGAATGCTCGAATTGCTATGCTAACATGTTTGGAAAACCTGTCGTTGTAGCTTGAAAGCGAAGAATTCGTGTTCAATAAATAAAATTTATACTGAAAAGAATTCCGGGTCGAACATAGGGAGGCTATGTTGATCTATATTCGCAATTATATTTTTTTTTAGAATTTTTGAAAAGCGAGGTGATATAATTACAATGGAACTATCAAACTAAAAGAAAAAGAGAGAGAGAGAGAGAGAGAAAGAGAACATGCATTCAATATTTCAAACTGTTTATACAATCAAACTAAATAAAAGTTACAAGAGGAAGCGGGAAATCAGTTACACTATAAAGTAGAAAAATTCTACATTAGAAAAGCTGCAAAGAAGAATGGGAGAGAGAAGTTATCCTCCTCGACGATTACTTGGAGGACGAGCCGAACGAGACGACGCCTGGCCGAAGGAGAACGAAGCAAGATGAAGGATGATGAAGCAGAAGAGCGGGAACGGAGCAGCATGTCATCGTCATCATGGGATCCACTTCCGAAGGGGGAGGAAAATTTGGACTTTATCTCACGAGGAGCATCCCGGGTGTGGGACAAGCTTCTCTTGAGCTTTGGAGAGGTAGAGAAGAGAAGGAAGGGATGAGAATTTCATGTGGAGGGGGTCTCCTTTTATAGTTGAGAGTGGGGACAAAATGGTCATTACATCTTTAAAATAATAAATGAGGGGTCTTTAGTGATGGATAAAACCGTCACTAAAGCCCCAACGTGGGCGTAGCACCCGCGCCCACGCGTGCCTCCTCAGCTGCCCGCGCTCAACGCATTCGCCCACGTTCATCAAATCTCAGTCGTCCGATCACGAGATCGGATGGCTTAAGACGTGCCTGACCCGCTCGCTGTGCGCCCTCCTGATGCGTGCGATGCCGCGTGATGCCGCGTGTGCAATAGCGTGTGAACGCTATCGGGCACGCGCAGCCGTTGGATTGCGATCTGACGGTTGATAATAGCGCGCCCACTCGCTTCAGAATTCGCTTTGAGCTGCTCGAATGCACGCTAGCGCCTCGCGATAAGGCGCTGGACCGCTGCGCTGCCTCGCCCAAAAGGTTACGCGGATGATTTCAACGAGCCGCGTCCACAGCCGTTGGATCGAGATCCAACGACAAAGAGGGAGCGGGTGTAGGGTCTTCAGAGAATGTATGCGGCCGTTTGGGCGGCCGAGATGGTGCCACATGGCGCCATCTTGGTCGTCCATCTTCTGGACGTTGTAGATGGTGCCATGGATGTCGGATTGACTTGATTTTTGCATCGTTGGGCTGCGATCGTCGATTCGAATTCATCCATGTGGTCAGATTTGTCATTTGAAGTGCGGATTTACACCATCCTGGCCATTGATCTTCTAGGGTTCCCCGATCACTATCTGATGCTACAGATGCCTGATTAAGGTGATCTTGGAGTCGTTGAACTCCAATCGTCGCCCTGATCACATCCATATAGTTGGATCTTTGATCCGAGGCCCTGATAAAATGTTTGCCCTGTCCAAGCACATAAAAGGAGGCAATTAACCTCCATTTTATTCAAACTAATCTAAATACAAGATGATGCATGTTATGCATTATTTATATCATGAAATGCAATCCTATTCTTAAGAACATGCATAAATAGATATTTTAAGTAGTGTAAATGTGTTTACATCATACCCCCATGCCTATCTTTTGCTAGTCCCTAGGAAAAACTATATGCTATTTATAAAAGAATTAGGTTGGATTATTTGTGCATGAGTTATTTTCAATCATTAAGAAATTGTCTACTTAGGAACTGAACTTACAAAGATACAACAGCACCCGAGTATCAGCCAAAATGCAGACTGCCTCAAGCCCTCGCCTTATTCAAAGAAAAAAATTTTTTTCTCTTTTTTTTTCTAATTTTTTTGATTTTCAAATTTAACGGTTTAAGAGTGGCTTTCTATGGCCATTCAACTCACCCAAGATTTGATGAGAACCCTAAGTTTTAAGCATCTTATTGTGATTGTGATAGACTCGTTGACCAGTAATTAAAACGGACTTCGGATTTCTACACCTTTAGGTGACCTCAAAAAGAACTCTGCCTAAAGGTGTATCTTTACAACCGGTAGCTTTCTCCCTACTTTTATTTCTTTACGGGGTCAATACAACGGTGAATCCAGTGTATATCTCCCTGATTTATTCTACTTCGCCGCTTCTTCCTAAGTGATTTGGGAATTTTTAGTGCATTTACTGAGCTGGGTTCTAGATAACCGGTCGATGAGCTGTTACCACCGACAACTTGCCAACCATACTCGTGCGGTGAAGTGTGGCTTATTTCTTTTTTTTTCTCCTTTTCTTTTTGATTTTTTTTTTCTTTTCTTTTTTTTTTTTTAAAGTAGGTGGCTTCCCTGGTCTAAGATTTACCTAAGGGTAGGAAAAAGAGAAAGGTCCAGTGACTGGGCTCTGGACAACCTACCAATGGGCTGTTACCCATGATAACTTGCCAGCCATATCACCCTAGAAGGTTCATTAGCTACCCAATTTTCGTTAGAATCGTTGAACAATGAGTCAGTGCAAAGAAAGTATGTAGATGCTTAAAACTCAGAAATTCCCTCAAATCAGAGGGTGGGTTGATAAGTCGTGTACTTATCACCCAACTTATTTATTCCAATTACAATAGAATTAAGATGGCAAGGACTCAAAGACAAATCCACATTTTAGTGGATGCACAGGCTAATTAAGTCCAAAGACCTGAAGGGTCTTTCTGTTTAGATCCTAATGTAAAATTTCTTGGGATTGAAAAGTCCTAATGTCCAACTAATCCTTCCTAATTTTGATTTTTTTTATATCAATAAGAAGAGAAAAACAATTTATATGGATTTCACAAAGCTGACCAAATAATTCAAAAATGAATCCACCTCCCCATGCCTAGCTGATGCAATGTCCTCATTGAAAAAGAGACATGAAAGAAAGGGTAGAATATGAAAGATGTCACCTGGATATGAAGCTCGTATCAGCCTTGTGTCATATGTACAACTGCTGAGTTTAATGCCGTCAGCTAGGCGAAGTCCAGCCAAAGAAGTCACAGAATGGCTAGAGCAACAGAGTCTGAGATGGGTTCTGGAAGATTACAGTCAACAACAACCTTCAGACATTGACCGTTGACTTTAAAGGTGTTACCCGTCCTTGGGTCAGAAATCTGAACAACACCATTTGGAAAAATCTGATCAATTATGAATGGGCCATTCCATTTAGATCTAAGTTTTCCAGGAAAGGGCTGAAGTTTAGAATCGAATAACTAGAACTTTTGGTTTGGCTCAAAGCTCTTGTGGGAAATCAATTGATCATGTAGAGCTTTGGTCCGAGCCTTGTAGATCTTGGCATTCTCATAAGCATCATTTCTAAGCTCCTCCAACTCAGATAGTTGGAGTTTCCTGGTCTTCCCAGCTTGATTCAGATCTAAATTGCATTATTTGATTGCCCAGAATGCCATGTGTTCAATCTCTACGGGTAGATGGCATGCCTTTCCATACACCAAATGGAATGGAGACATGCCGATGGGCATTTTATACGCCATACGGTAGGCCCAAAGAGCGTCCTCAAGCTTTTGAGTCCAATCCTTGCGATCAGGCCTAACCATTTTTTGCAGAATGTTCTTGATCCCTTGATTGGAGATCTCGGCTTATCCATTCGTCTGGGGATGGTAAGGTGTGGAAATTTGATGATTAACCCCATATTTGGCCAATAAATTCTGGAATTGGGCATTAGTAAAATGAGTGCCACCATCACTGATGATAGCCCTCGGAATCCCGAACCTGCCAAAGATATTTTTCTTGACAAAATTGTTGACCACCTTGTGGTCATTGGCTCGGGTGGGAATTGCCTCAATCCATTTGGACACATAATCAATAGCAACAAGAATGTACTGATGTCCAAATGAAGGAATAAAGGGTCCCATGAAATTGATGGCCCAAACATCGAAAATTTCAACAAGAAGATAGGGTTTAGGGGCATCATGCCTCTCTTAGTTATGCTCCCGAGTGGCTAACATCAAGAACATGACCTTGAGAAATCCTGAGCATCCTTGAATAAAGATGGCCAATAGAAGCCAGATTGCAAGATTTTTGCATCCGTCTTTTTCCTGGAGAAATGTCCACCACACCCAGATGCATGGCAGAACTCGAGTATACTGTTGAATTCATTCTTTGGTATGCATCGGCGAATAATCTGATCAGAGTCAATGCGATACAGTTCAGGGTCCTCCCAGAAGTAGTATTTGGCCTCAGATTTGAGTCTATCTCTTTGTTGCTTGGTCCAATCCTGGGGGATTTGACTAACGGCCAAATAGTTAACAATGTCAGCAAACCATGGGGTGTGGACACCTAAAACTATAAGAATGGTTTTGTCTAGAAAAGTGTCAGTAATCGGAATGTCCGGACAAGAAGAATCACCTAGGAGTCTCGACAAATGATCCACCACCACATTTGTACCCTAGTTTTATCCTTGATTTCAAGATCAAATTCTTGAAGAAGAAGAATCCAACGAATAACCCGGGGTTTAGCATCCTTTTTAGCCAAGAGATGTCTCAAGGCCGAGTGGTCGGTATAAACGATAACATGAGACCCTAAGAGATAAGCCCTGAATTTTTCCAAAGCAAATACTATAGCTAGTAATTCCTTTTTATTAACAGTGTAATTCCTCTGGGCTTCATCCAGAGTTTTACTAGTGTAGTAAATGACAGAGGGCTTTCGATCAATTTTCTGACCTAGGATAGCCTCGACCGCGTAATTAGAAGCGTCGGTCATGATCTCAAAAGGGGTTGTCCAAACTGGTGGTTGCAAAATTGGAGCATAGGTGACTGCCGTTTTCAGGAAATCAAATGCCTTTTGGCATGATTCTTCAAAAACAAACGGCATTTCTTTGGCAAGAAGATTGCTCAAAGGACAAGCAACCTTCGAGAAATCCTTGATGAATCTTCGATAAAATCCCACATGGCCAAGAAATGATCTGATTTGTTTAACATATGTGGGAAGGGGAAGTTTAGCGATAGCATCAACCTTAGCTTTGTCCACTTCAATTCCTCGTTCAGAGATTACATGACCCAAAATGATAACCTATTCGGTCATGAAATGACTCTTTTCCTAGCTAAGGACCAGTCGTGTCTTGATACATCGCTTAAGAATCATTTCCAAATTAGCCAAACAAGAGTCAAATGATTCTCCAAAAATAGAGAAATCATCGATGAAGACTTCCATAAACTCTCCCACCATGTCGGAAAATATGGCTAGCATACACCTTTGAAAAGTCACAAGTGCATTACATAACCCGAAAGGCATCCTACGAAAAGCAAAGGTTCTGTAGGGACAGGTGAAAGTAGTTTTTTCCTGATCCTCGGGATGGATAGGAACTTGGTTGTATCTCGGGTAGCCATCAAGGAAACAGAAGTACTTCTGCCCGGCTAATTTTTCCAAGATTTGATCAATGAAGGGCAGGGGAAAATGATCCTTTTTAGTGGCTGTGTTCAGCTTCCTGTAATCAATACAAACTCTCCAAGAGGAAGTTGAACAAGTTGTGAGAGATTCTCCTCTCTCATTAGTCACAACAGTAGTCCCGGCTTTCTTTGGAATAATCTGAACGGGACTTACCCAAGGACTGTTAGAGGTCGGATAAATATATCCTACATTGAGCCACTTGATGATTTCCGTTTTGACTACTTCTCACATATTTGGATTCAATCTCCTCTACATCGGGCGAGAAGGGCGGGATCCATCTTCCAAAAATATTCTATGATTACAGTAAGATGGCTCTATCCCCCTAAGGTCATGAATGGTCCAACCAATTGCTTCCTTATGTTCCTTTAGGACCTTGATCAATTTAATCTCTTGCTCCTTTGTCAATTTAGCACTGATAATCACAGGGAGAGTATTCTGAGGTCCTAAAAATTGATATTTCAAATTCTCGGGCAATGGTTTCAATTCAAGCTGGGGTGGGGTGATGATTGATGGTAGGGTAGATGCTGAAGATTCAACAAGAGGAAGAGGTTGTGAGTGAACAAAATCAGTAACCTCTTACGAAGATGTCAGGTCAGCTAAAGAGGGTTGCAGGTCAAATTCATCAACCAAAGAGGAACTTTCAATTGAAGAAACTGTCAAACAAGTTTCAATATTATCATTATCCTCATCAAGTTCCTCAATAAATCCACAATCCTCAAATTTGTTGATCGCCTTAAAAATATCCAATTTCATTCATTGGTCCCCAAAGGCGATTTCCATGCTACCTCTTTCGCAATTAATGTTGGCCTTTGTGGTAGCCAGGAACGGATGCCCCAGAATGATGGGCGTGTTCCTCAGATTATCCGATACATCCATGTCAAGGATAAGGAAATCTACAGGAAAATAGAAATCCTTGACCTTAACTATAACATCTTCAATAATGGCTCGTAGGTTTGTGACCGAAGGGTCCGCTAACTATAGCGTTACTGAAGTTGGCCGAAGTTCACCTAACCCAAACATCTCATAGAGAGAAGTCGGAATTAGGTTGATGGATGCACCGAGATCCAAAAGTGCTCTATCAAATGTGTAATCTCCGATACGCAAGAAATCAAAGGAGCACCAGGATCTCTCTTCTTCTGAGGGAGGTAGTGCAGGATAACAGAACTAGCATGCTCGGAGAGTACCACCTTCCTCGGAACAGATTCTCTCGACTTACGCTTTTGTGTACATAATTCCTTTAAAAATCTTGCGTAAGCCGGTATGTGCTTGATAGCATCAAGGAGTAGGATATTGATCTCAACATTCTTAAATAAATTTAGAAGCTCCTCATTGCTATCAACAGACTTCTTTGATTTAGTTAAGGCTTTAGGAAAAGGAACATGAGTAAGATCTTTGGAATCAGGTTCCTGAGCCTTGATTTCTCCTCTAGAATTCTCCTCTCTCTCCTCAGGTTCTTCAGGATTCAAAAGATCAAAATAGTGTGGTTGTGGATCCTGAGTCTTCTTAACACTCCTCAATGTTACAGAATTTGCAGAAGCGTAAGAATTTGGGTCTTGGGGAGGGTTAAGAAAGATTGGAGGGCTTGATTGACCATGAATTGTTGATTTGCAGAAGAAGAAGATGAGGAACCCTACTCAACCACCTGAGCATGTGCGTGCGGGTCCCTCTGATTTCCGTACCCTTGGGCTTGATTGCCCAAATTCAGAATGTTTCGTGGGTTGGGTACGGGTTGGGATGGTAGAGATCCTGGTTGATGAGAGTTAGCAATGAGCCCGGATTTCAAGTTGTCCAGCGAGTTTTTGATTTGCTACATGAGCTGGAGCATAGATCCTTGCATCTCTACCATTTGACGGTTCAAATCAGCCTGCCCTGCGGGTTGACGGGCATTCCAAGCTGGCAGATTGACCTGATTCGGAGGCAACTAAGTATATACTGGACCCAGACCCATTGGTCGTTGCAGAGCATAGTTGCCGGGTCGGAATTGGGTCTGTTGCCCTAGATTTTTCCAAGAGAAGTTAGGGTGGTTTCTCCAACCTAGATTATAGGACTTTGAGTAGGGGTTGGATCTAACATTCTCTTGTACAGCACAGACATCCTCATAGGGTGAGGATGGAGAGAAAGAAAGGGAAGGATCAGAAAAATTGGGATCAAAGGCCCCAGTTGGGAACCCGTGGACTTCCAAAAAATGCTGACTCATAGGTTGAGTTGCATCGAGTTGATTCACGAACTCCCGTCCAGAAGGAGCTCGTGAGGAATGGAATCCTGAATTTTGGGATTGAGTGGATCGAGAGTTGTTCATAGAATTGCCAGCCATCCACTCTTCCATTCTTTTAGCAACCAACTCCACCTTATCAAGTTTATTAGAAATCAATCCCATATCAAATGAATGAGAGTCATGGACTTCATTGACATTTGATCTGGGTTGCTGGGACCGGTTAAAAGTATCCATGGAGGCATGATTAATTGAATTCTCACTCATTTCCTCAAATATATCATGTGCACTATCTGCATCTTTAGTGAGGAAATTGCCTCCGCAAGAAGCATCCACATGGTTTCTGAGTTGCTTAGTCAACCCATGATAGAAAATCTTCACGAGTTGCCATTTCGGCACCTCGTGGTGTGGACACCTCCGCAATAAGTCCTGGAATCGCTCCCAGGCCACATGAAACTGCTCCCCCAGCCACTGGGTAAAGGTAGTGATTGCCCGTCTTAAAGCATTAGTACGACCGACTAGGAAAAATTTCTTCAGAAAGGCCGATTTCAACTCATTCCAAGTTGTAATTGGTCTTCCTATTGTCCTATACCAATGCGCGACCTTATCCCTAAGAGAGTGGGGGAAGAGCCTCATGATCATTTGCTCCTCGTTTTCGTTTCGAGCTTTGGTGGTCTAGACCAAAGTGGTCAAGTCCTCCAAGTGCTGAAATGGATCTTCGGAGCCAAGCCCATGATAATGTTTAATCAGGCTTAACACCTGGGGCTTGATTTCTACGTCACCAGCTGGAATCTGGACGTCGGGACGTTCCCCGTAATTTGAAGGATCATAAAAATCCTTCAAGGGCTGAGAGCCCTGCATTCTCTAGAACCATTCCTGCATTTTCTGCATTTGTTCCAGCTGCCTTCGAAATTCTTCCTGTGGATTTCCAAGCAAAGGAGGCTGTTGTTCGGCCATGGGATCAAATTGACCAAAATCCAACTTGCACCTCCTAGAATGTTCTAACGGTCCTTCCAATTGGGGATTCAATGACCATCCCCCAGCATAAACTAGGAGAAGGTCGGAAGGACTGGGGATAGGGACCTTGTAGCACAACAAAACAAGGCTGTCCTTAAGTGGGGTAGCCTAGGGATCTACTGACTCCCAAAACCCGCCTTAAGACTGTAAGTGATTTACTCTACTTGTGTCTGTTTAATCCAACCAGTTAGAAGGAGGGACTGGGGAGAAGGTTCTTCCTTTGACTTTCGCCTCCAGTTCCTAGTGTACCCCCCAACCACGGTCGTTTGACGCTACTCCCCTAGCAAGACATCAGATTAATCAGTATAAGCAGGTTAATCAAAAATAATCTCAGACTAGGCCCTGAAGAGCGATTCAAACCTTAAGGTAACGTCTACTCAATTTTATTAAGGCCTGGGATTGTGGTGCTTATGGAATGTGATGGACCTTTACAATGGGTTGTGCCCTTAGTGATTGATTGACATTTGTCTAAGTGCGTGTACAACCAGGGTTTTCAAGCAAGATTATTATGATGCGTGAATTTTAATGTTCAAATCTTGCTAAAGTAGCTTTTAGGGTTTCAAATTAGGTGAATTGCAATCATGTTTCTAGGCAAACCAAGTTGTAAAACATGGGTGAAGATTGTTTTCCTTTAAAATCAGAAAGAAAGTGCAGTGCCTGGAATATACCTAGATTGAAAACCTTAAGGAGGAGCTACTTGATGAGTTGGTTTTAAATAAAGTGGTGCGGCCCAAACAACTCAAACAATTGGCCACAATTGCACCTCTAAGTTAGGCACCCAAAAATGGTTAACCTAGATTGATTTCTACTCTGTTATGTGTTGCTTTGTGTGTACCAGTTCCACAGATCAAAACCCAGTTTAGTAGAAGAAACAAATCAAGTTGATTAAGTGCCTTGAATGTGGGTGTGTGTTGTGTGTTTGTTGAAAATTACCCCACAAGATTATCTTTTTGTTATTTTTTTATGAATGAGGGTGGAATGAATGTGAGTGGAAATCCAGAGAACCAAATTATTCCTATGATTTATACAAACACCTAGGTTAATTGGAATTTGGATTTAATGTGGCAAATGAAATCTATGGAGGGGGAAAGAATGGGAAGCACTTACAGTTGTCTTCAACTGCAATTTACTCCAGTCTACCGCTTGTTGATTCCTTGATGGAGGTCTCTGCAAAACAATAGACACAAGAGAAAGCAAGTTAGAAAACACTAAAGTGCAAGAAATATGAAGAAAAGATCGAAAATCGTTGCCTCCCCTACAACGGCGCCAAAATGTCGAACGCTCGAATTGCTACGCTAACGTGTTTGGAAAACCTGTCGTTGTAGCTTGAAAGAGAAGACTTCGTGTTCAACAAATAAAATTTATACCGAAAAGAATTCCAGGTCGAACACAGGGAGGCTACGTTGATCTATATTCGCAATTATATTTTTTTCTAGAATTTTTGAAAAGCGAGGCGATATAATTACAATAGAACTATCAGACTAAAAGAAAAAGAGAGAGAGAGAGAAAGCAAACATGCATTCAATATTTAAAACTGTTTATGCAATCAAACTAAATAAAAGTTACACTAGAAAGCGGGAAATCAGTTACACTATAAAGCAGGAAAATTCTACACTAAAAAAGCTATAAAGAAGAATGGGAGAGAGAAGTTATCCTCCTCGACGATTGCTTGGAGGACGAGCTGGACGAGACGACGCCTGGACGAAGGAGAACGAAGCAGGACGAAGGAGGACGAAGCAAAAGAGCTGGAACGGAGCAGCACATCGTCGTCATCGCAAGATCCACTTCCGAACGGGGACGAAAATTTGGACTTTATCTCGCGAGGAGCATCCAGGGTTTGGGACAAACTTCTCTTGAGCTTTGGAGAGGTAGAGAAGAGAAGGAAGGGATGAGAATTTCGTGTGGAGGGGTCTCCTTTTATAGTTGCAAGGAGTGGGGGCAAAATGGTCATTACATCTTTAAAATAATAAATGAGGGGTCTTTAGTGACGGATAAAGCCGTCACTAAAGCCCCAACGTGGGTGTAGCACCTGTGCCCATGCATGCCTCCTCAGCTGCCGATGCTCAACGCATTCACCCACGTTCATCAGATCTCAGCCGTCCGATCGCGAGATCGGACGGCTTAAGACGCGCCAGACCCACTCGCTGCGCGCCCGCCCGGCGGGTGCGATGCTGCGTGATGCCGCGTGTGCAATAGCGCGTGAACGCTATCGGGCCCGCGCGGCTGTTGGATTGCGATATGACGGTTGATAATAGCATGCCCGCTCGCTTTAGAATTCACTTGGCGAGGTTCGAACGTGCGCTAGCGCCTCGCGATAAGGCATTGGACAGCTGTGCTGCCTCGCCCAAAAGGTCGCACGGATGACTTCAACGAGCCGCATCCACAGCTGTTGGATCAAGATCCAACGGCGTAGCGGGAATGGGTGTGGGGTCTTTAGAGAATGTATGCGAAAGTTTGGATGGCCGAGATGGCGCCACGTGGTGCCATCTTGGCCGTCCATCTTCTGGATGTTGTAGATGATGCCATGGATGTCGGATTGACTCGATTTTTGCATCGTTGGGCTGCGATCATCAATCCAAATTCATCCGTGTGGTCGGATTTGTCATTTGAAGTGCGGATTTACACCATCCTGGCCCTTGATCTTCTAGGGTTCCCCGGTCACTATCTGATGCTACGGATGCCTGATTAGGGTAATCTTGAAGTCGTTGAACTCCAATCGTTGCCCTGATCACATCCATACGGTTGGATATTTGATCCGAGGCTCTGATAAAATGTTTACCCTGTCCAAGCACATAAAAGGAGATAATTA
This sequence comes from Thalassia testudinum, assembly GCA_037157565.1. Lineage (NCBI taxonomy): Eukaryota > Viridiplantae > Streptophyta > Magnoliopsida > Alismatales > Hydrocharitaceae > Thalassia > Thalassia testudinum. The sequence continues at coordinate 149,886,815 of JAZHRO010000014.1, read as the reverse complement.
ACTTCCATTTTATTCAAACTAATCTAAATGCAATATGATGCATGTTATGCAATATTTATATCATGAAATGCAATCCTATGCTTAAGAACATGCATAAATAGACATTTTAAGTAGTGTAAATCTGTTTACATCACCTAGCTTTATAGATTTTGAGATAATCTCGCTCATGGTGTTCTGTAGCTAAATCCAGACCCTGGCAATCAACATTTTGGGATAATGCCACCCATGGCATCTGAACTAGCATAGGGTGTTTACATGCCCCTGGTAGGATATGTAGATATCTTAGGAGACAAGCACCGAGGAGACGATATGTTATTGAACATCTTCAAGGGGAATTTCTTGCCTCTCTGCACTGGGAACTCGTTCATATCATTTTGTGTTGATCAGCCACTCCTAATTTAGGCGACTTTTTCAGAACAATTTAGACGCATTTGCGTGATTTTGATACTTAAGCGCATTGAATCAGACTATGTGTGGATTGGGGTGCTTAGGTTACCAACTCCCGCAAACCAGAGGTCAATTAACAAGGTTGAATACTCCCTAACCCTTAGACCTAGTACTTAAGCTTCGCATTTTCCCCAACCACTTGGAGATTATCCAAATCTTAGCAGGTACTCGAATTTTTAAGCCTAGGATTACCGCCTAAGAGGCCAAAAATTAGCGTTCCTACTAATCTCTTCTCTATTTCATTAGCACATTTTGCCTTTCATTTTCTTTGTTTTGACTTGGTCTAGAACTAAGTTAATTCCTTAATCCTTTACTAATAACTATCTCTTTTTCTTTTTCTTTTCAACTTGTGCTTCTTTTTGACATTTTTATCTCTTTCCCCTTTTCTCCTCCTCAAAACTAATGTGCCATCAAAATTTTCTCTCCTCTCATTTTTTTATTCTTTTTCAAGAATTTTTTTATTATTTTATTTTTGATATTTTTGGAATATGTGATTTTTTTGTGAGAACCCTTCCGAACTTTTGATTTTTGAATACTTACACTTTACCACCCCCCATGCCTAAGTTTTGCAATGTCGTCAGTGTAAATGGAGGGTGCAAAATAGTTTTGGGTTCAAGGATTTAGAATAGGATTTATCGGGTGGGCGAACGGGTCGAGACTGACTGTTGCGAACAATTTCAAGCTTTAGCACATGTACTAGAGGTGGGATCAACTGTTCTAAAATCGAACTCAGGGTGTAATAGATGTGAAGTACAAAAGGATAATCAGAAGGATTTTGATTTGTTGGAATGACAGGTTGCCTCTTGTTAAGCGCTAAATTCAACGCCTTCAGCCAAGTGAGAAATGATCTCGAGAAGGAATGGTCAAATCAGATGAGTTTTGCAGAACAAGCACCTTGATCAAGAGCTTGGTTGGTCCAACTAGGTGCTTGTTCAGGTAAGCAGGTTGATGATGCAGCGCTAACCTAATCAATCTTGTGGGTTGATAAATGTAGATGAAGAGATGTGGAACCCACCATATACTTTGGAACTCGAAATGATATGGAAGTGTATAGTTAGGGTTTGGCTGAGTCGAATCAGCCTGATCAGAGTAGGGAACCTTAAATGAAAAAGAATCAGTGGGGGATGTAGGAACCCTACAGGAGTGATCCGAAAAAGGTGGGGCGTGATTTGTAGTCTGATCGATGTCCGAAACCCAATAAAAGTGTGTAGGAGAATCATCTGCAATCGTCACAGTAAGAGGGGAATTAGAATAAAAATTGAGTCTGGTTACAAGTCAGGGTTGAAAATGGGTTTGAGTAGGTTCTGTATATGTAGAGGAGGTGGCATCAATAAGAATTGTGTATGAGGGCTCTTCTAGTAAGGGTTCAAAAGTGGGTTCATTTAGAGAGTCCTTATAGTAGCCATCAAATTCAAAGGTAAATGCCTGAAGAGTGTTTATAGGATGAAGAAAATTTGAGTCAAGAAAAGATTCGAATTCTGGATTGTAGTCACTCTCGGCACTTCTTGTTTATGATTCTTGAGGATCGAAAAGAAATGATTCCATCTCAATGGAACCTGATTTTAAATCAGTGATCTCGGGATTAGGGACCTCAGAGTCAGAATCGAAGAATGGATCATGTGTGCAAAGGTCATAGATTGGCTCATAGCTGTCGGGAAACAATGGTTCTCCGTAATCATAGTAAGATTTGAAATCATCGGAGAAATTGCGAGAATCAAGTTCTGAATTTGATTTGAGATCAAAGGTTCCACCACAGAAGATATCACAAGATGTAGACTCAGCAACCTGACTTGGGTCAAGCCTATTCGTAGATTCTGAGTTTAAAAAGGTGTCCCTATTGGATCTGGGCTCAAGTTTTTGGCTTGTAGGGAAGACCCAATCAAAACCCCACTTTTCCAACTCGAGTTTTGTATCGTAGATTGGCGTGACTTTCAAAAAATCAATCTATATTTCTGAGGATGTTGGAGAGGTACATTCATCAAATATAGGCCCAGAATCATAATCCAAATTCAAACTTTGATTTTCGTCATGCAGGACCTTGTAATTCTCCTAAGAAGATTCAGATCCAAATTCTAGGCTAAGGATGTGGGTTGAATTACTAGAATCTAGGTCATAATTGCCTTCGGGGGTCACCTTATCAGAGTAAGGGGCGGGATTTACACCCTCGAGAGGTTCTGATTCAATCTCAGTATTACAGGAGTCTAGGAATTCTATGCTTGGTGAACCAGGATTTTGGTTTACTAGGGCTAGCTCAAAATTGTGTTCTACAATTGGGACCTCCCAACCTATTTCAAGATCAAGCCTATTATATTCCATCTGGGTTGGGAATCCACAATAAACTTGTGTCTCAAACTTGGGATTTGGGAAATCATGTTGATCATCAATATTATTCCAAGATGTTTCATTATCTGTTTGGGGCATGTACGGGTATTTTTGATTGATAACTTGTTTCAACAATTTCATCATTTCTTCCCATTTTTCAACATCATCTTGGTTTTTTTCCCAAAGTGTAGAATTTTTTATGCATTAGAGATATTCAAAGTTTGCAATTTTTCTATCTTGATGTATCCTGTTATGAAAATATCCAAGGTTGATCCCTTTGTTGCTTCTGTTAATAATAATTAGGCACAGCTTATGATGAAGGTTGTTGTTGATACATCAACCTGAATGTCTTCAATTGAATTTTACAATTTTGTAATCGATCTCATAAAATCTAAGGGCATCCTCAACCATTCTATCTCTTATGGATCTTTGAGATTCAGGTTTCTTCAATAGTTTTCCTAAGTAGCCAGGCTGCAAATTTGAATCAGATGGTGGAATCAAGGTGTAGAATAAAAATTCAAGTTTGGATCAAAATTGATTAGATCTAAAAGAGATTCCCAAGAAAATTTATGTGTGTGCTCTAAATAGAAGGGATGAGGGACTGGATGTGGTATTGACCCAATCAAGGCACCCAAAGATTTTTCGATGACTATAGAGGTTCAGGGAGAATGATACCCCTAGATTAGAAAGTCATTCACCTGAGAATTACCTAAGTAGCCAGGAAGGGAGAGTCCCGCAAAGACCCCTACACGGTAGAGCACCTCCATGGGTTACATGGTTTCCCCCACTCGACCTTCCTTGTCACTGAGGGTCCAGGTAGACCAGAATAGATAAGTTAACCTCTTAAGTCTACCAGTTTTATGTCCTAATTGGTGCCTTTATTTTCACTTGAATTAGCAGTTGATTTGACTTGTGACCTAATTTGGAGGTTGGTTGGGCTACAATGTAGACCAACTTTTCCTGACTTGCCCTAAAGATGGCAGAATGAACTTCTAGGTCAAGACCTAGAAATCACCCTGATTTGACTCCCAGGTTATTAAGTCTAAAGATTTTTGGGTTCAAGTGAGCTTAGAGCCTGATTTTAGGATTTTTCTTGATTAGATCTTTTCAATCAAGGGCTTGGATAGTACATAAATGCGGGTGGGTTTGTTTCCTTTTATGCAGGCAAGTGTGAACTAGCACTCCAAAATCCTAAAAATTGAAACCCTAATTGGTTCTATTTCCAAGTCCTCTTTGATCTTCAAAAATATTCTCCTTGGACTTCAAACAAGAAGTGCATAGTCTAAGAAGATTAGAAATTAAGCGTAGTCCCTAATAGGCACAGGAAATTTGGGGTAGGATCTCTTAAACAGAATCACTTCAAATTCAATGAGATTTGAAAAAAAATTGCAAATTAGGAATCTTGCCTTTTAAATGATAATTACTATGAAAAATAAGGCAAGTGATTCCTAATTGATTGTTTCCTTTTTGTCTTCCCAAGATTAGGAGGTTGGTTAGGGAAGAATAGAGAAGTTACCTACCATGGAGTGGTGATTTGTGTAGAAGATCTCCTCATGAAGTACCTCGCAAAATAACAATAAAGCAAATAGGGCAAGTCAGTGCTCAAATATAATCAAATAATGTAGAGAATAGCGGTGAATTGCGCGTTGCTCCCCAACAACGACGCCAAAATGTTTACGCAGCAAGATCGATGTTTAAAAGTGTCGCGTTGCAGTATAGTCGAAATCGCTTTGGAAATAAATACAATTTTATTACTCGATGAGATTCTGAGGTCAAACATAGGGAGCAAATGGAATTCACACACTAAACTTAGCAATTAATGCAAATTGAACACATAATATTACTCAAAAACTAATTAGGAATGTAGATCACATGAGTATATGAAGAGTAAAAAGAGTTTTAGACAAAATAATGGTGATTTTAATCACCAATTATAAGTCTAATACATAGAATAATTACTTAAATCATATGTAGAGCATATGAATTCAGACATCTGATTTTGCAATCAGACATCCTAAATGACTTTGGCTATAGTCCCCTTCTTTTCTTCTTCCCTTTCTCTTTCTCTGATTTCTTCCTTTCTCTTCTATTCTTCTCAAGCTAGCTTCTTCTTTTATCTTTCTTCTTTTGTAATCCTTTTCTTCTTCTTTTTCTCCTTAGGTCTTCAGCTCATGCCTTTACTTCTCTTCTCTATCTCTTCTTCCTTCAGGCCTGTGCTCCTCCTCTTCTTCATTCTTCTTCCTTAGGCTTTCTTCTTCTCTGGCCTTCCTACCTTCTGAATCCGACTATGTGTCGGAGCTAATCTTCCCAAGGCAAAAACCCCCCTACCCCCGTGCAACTATACTCTCTCTTTCTTTCTTTCTTTCTATTTCAGTCTTACTCTCCCAGAGCCACAGCTGGTCGAATAATCGGACCTAACACATACCCGGGTCCAGGCTCACCAATGTGCGTGGTGTGCGAGGAGTGTAAGTCAAGCGAGTAGTCGGGTCGGCCAGGTCCGTAGGTGAGGTGTAGCAGATGAGTCCAATGAGGGGGGAGGAGGACCTCACCATCAGTGTTGGAGACAAATAGCTGCAGGCAATTATTCAATTTATGTGCATTAAAGTGCCTCTTCGTTTCCGAGGTGGGACTAAATGTCCCACCTGCCTTCCGTGCAATACAGCAGCAGGGTGCTTTGGCCAAATTGGCGAGGCTGCAGCTGCTGAAGCCCTGGCTTGAGGACTTGGACACCTGCAAGCCTCTATTCTGCGCAGCCTGGGACTAAAGCCTGGGCGTAGCATGACCTGGAGCAACTCAAAGCTTGGCAGTAATGATAGGCGTTGACCTGCTACCTAAAATCAAGAATAGGGGCGTTATGGCCACATCAAAATGCTCAGCATGGTACCCATGGCAAGGTGAATGTAACGGTGTCCTTGGCGTGGAGTGCGGGTTGTTGTGGTGGCGTGCCTAGGGCGTACTGTGTGCGTATGAGTGGGTGTGTTCAGGGAGGTGTTTGGGTGGTCGATGGAGTGACTGGAGTGATGGGAAATGATCAGGGAGGTGTGGTGGAGGTTGTAGGGTGGTCGGCGAGGTGGATGGAGGTGCGTAGCGGTGGGAGCCCCTCGCCGGAGATGGAGGAGATGAAGGTGTTCGGTGGCATCGATGGTTGGTTTTGGGAAATAGAGAGAGGGGAAGAAGGTATGAGAGAGAGAGGGAACTTAAAAACCTACTTCTAAGGAACGAAAGGGAAAGAGATCCCCCGCCAGTGTGGCTGCCCGATGTGGGGAAGATGAACCTCCATAGGAGAGGCAGCGACGTAAATGGGGCAGGAACGACGTGGAGGACGGTGGTGAAGGTGAATCCACCACTGGTATTGTGGCCGAACAACGAAAAAGTTAGGGAGAGGCTGCCGGAGCTTGCAGAGTCTTGTGGCCAGAGGGGAGAGATGAATTGAGGGGATTCCGACCCAATTTCAAGCTAAGGAGTATGGTTGGATCTGGGGCTTGTTAAATAGGTCTTCAGAGAGGGTTTTGTGCTTGGAAGCCAAGCTTCCAAGAAAGGAAGGCTCACTAAAGAAGGAAGCTTTCAAGAGACCCAAATCTCTCAAGCATTCGCATGAGAGATTGGGAAAGAATCAGGGCTCATCAATGAGTTCATATTGTAGAGGATTAATTGATGAATCTCCCTTCCAATTTTGGAAGGGATTCATCAATCAATCAGGGAGAAAATCCCACTTGAAGATCATTGGAGTAGGTTTCCTTGCCGATAATGGGGGAGGGACCTATTTGTGAAGATGATGAAGAAGTTAGGGGGTAGTTTGCAAGTGTTTTTGAAATTTAGGGGTATAAATGTAATCAGACAGGACCATTTTGCAAACTAGGTCATGATGAGTTCTTGTTAAGTCTAAATTTTGGTACAAACCTAATTTGGACCTAAGGAATCCAATGGTGAAGTTGGATTTTGATTTTGACTATGTTTCATTAGGTAATTTATGTAAAAACCCAAATTACAACAAATATCTGTCTGAGACTCCATTTTAGGTCAAAATGGGTTCTGATGGTTAAATTGAAGGTACTAAACCCTAAAGAATATTTTTATATGATTTTTAGAGGGTTTAAGTGAATTTAATCCTAACCAGAACCTTGGTTAATTAAGTGGGTCTATTTTTTAGTGTTTCATGAAGCCATTTAATTCACAGAATATACACAAACCCTTTTCTGTCAAATCCAACCCACTTGTTATCTTATTAAGACCATTTGACTTTTGTTTAGCCCTTGAGAAATCCCATGGTTGTACTGCATTAGCAAAATTGCAGTTTTAACCCTAGTTTCTTATGTTTCTCTCAAAAAGGTTACGCAGTGAATTATGACCTTCAGTTGGTTATGTAGAAGCATTTGTTGACTCAATTGGATCAAAATGAGCTAGTTAAGGCTCATGATGGTACTCCCATCACAGGATCAGGTAGACTCCACGTATAGCCATTGGGAGAAACACTTTCATATAAACATGCAAGTCATGACTTTTTAACCCACTAATCCATTTTTGAGATTTATTAACATAACACAACTGTGATGAGTAGCCATTCGACACTCGTATCTCCTTCAAAGATGAGAATATTTCCTGAATTTGTTCATGCTTTAAGTTGTATAGCATTTAGGAATTCAACACTATCATCATCCTTAACTATCGTATGTAGCTCTAGATGAATGCCTAAAATCTCCATATCTTTTCTTGTTTTAATTGTATCTTTTGACTATTTGTTAAATTTAGGATACCAGCATATTGTCCATGACATTTTTCTCTTTGTGCATCACATCGAGGCTGTGACAGACTGTCAGATCTTTCCAATATAGGAGTTGCATGAAGAAAATGGTTTTTTTCCTAAAGCCCAAATGCTTTAATGTACTAAGGTCATATTTAAAAAGATGTCCCAATCTTATGTTTCCAAGTTCTTGCAATTTCTACATTATTATTACTCTTGACAACATAACATAATATGTGCTTAGCTTATTTCTTGGATTCCTGGAGGAATATTGATAAGATTTGCCATGAAATCTGTCTTTGAATTGTGTTGTTCGCCATCTATGGTCAATTGGAAGGAATCTGCGATGACCCAAGTAACATAACTTGTTGCTTTTAGGCAATCGGAGATGATGTGCGTTATCCATAGAAAAGGGACATGGCAATTTTCCTTTGTACTCCACATAAACATATTTGCATATGTTGGAAAGTCATTGATAGACCATAGCAATGCAACACGCATCATAAAGAATTCTTTCTTTCCTGTGCCGTATGTTTGAATGTCGTTATCCTACAATTGTTTCAATTCATCCACCAACGGTTGCAAGTATATATCTATAGCATTTCCTGGTTGCCTTATGCCTAGGATCAATAATGTCAGCATCATAAACGATGATCGCATACATAGCCAAGGAGGTAGGTTGTAAGTTACCATCACCACTGGCCATATTGAATATAATAGATACATATTTTGAATTGGATTAAATGCGTTGCTTCCAAGACCTAATCTTACGTTATGTGATTCCTACGCAAACGATACATGTCTTTTATCAAATTGTATCCACTCATTAGAATCTATGGGGTGACGAAAGCGACCATCTCATGATTTGTTCTGCTCATGCCATTTCATCCATTTCGCAGTCTTACTTAATATAAATAGGCATTGAAGTCTAGGAATCAATGAAAAGTATCGTAGGATCTTCTCTGCCTATTTCTTGCGATGTTGATTCCTAGATTTTCCAATGTTATATCTTGACACACCACACTTCGAACAAGCATCAAGGCCAGCATATTCACCTCTGAATAATATGCAATCATTAGGATAAGCATCAATCCATTCTCAATTCAAGGCCAGTACCTTAATCTATTTCATTGCATCATACTACAACTCTGGATAACCTTTAGGCTTAGATAGGAAATTTCTGATACCTCAGACATTAATTTAGATGTGGCTCTATTGATAATCTTCATCCAAAATAATTTCAATATAAATGTCAACCTTGACATAGAGCTCACTCCAAGAGTAATTGGTTCATCAGCTGCCTTAATAGCATCATAAAGTTGTTATAACTTTGTAGCATGTCACCAATATCTATACTATTATCTACTGCTCTAAGTTCATCCAATATCTCCTCGATTTCATCACCTTCAATATTACCAGTAGTCTTTTCATCAACTTTCATTGAATTAGTTTCATAAGCTTCTACGACGAATTCTCCATGAGTAATCCACTTGGTGTAATATTTCCACCGACCATTATAGATTACGTGCTTTAACACAGTGTTACAATCATGTACTTCTATTGGAGCCTAGTTTCACCTCTCTTTTATGTTTTGGTGTTGACGAAACTATTTTAAATCTAATGAGTTTGTGAAGTAATATTTATAGGGAAAATCACAGGATTATAGGATGTGTGGATGATGACAAGGAAGAAGATTAAAGTGGATGAAGATTTTGTTGGTGTTTATTTGTTGTAATTTAGAAGTTTGTATGCCTCCTAAACATGAAAAAATTGACTTAGGAAGTAAAATCAAAATACAGATAATTAGGTATGAAACCCACGTATAATTGTTCGTTTGATAAATTAAAATTGTTTCTTAGTTGTACTAATAGTTTAATTGAGTTTGAAAAGTGCTAAAATTGATTAAAAGTGTTAATACTAGGTACTTGTAGCACGTACCAGTACTTTTCATAAGTACCAGTACCTAGAAGGCACAGGTTTGAGCCATAGCCTCAAACTGTGAACAACAAGTATCGGTACTCATCATGAGTACCGATATCAAGTGCTCATAGTTTGTGGAGACTAGTGGTGCCTGGACCTTACATGTACAGGTACTTATCATTAGTACCGGTATGTGTAGGTCGTAGTGCTTGGTTCACCTCAAACCTGTGAGTCACAAGTACTAATATCCATGATGAGTATCGGTACCTGGTGACTTAGTGGGTACTCAACTAGAAGAACTGAGTATCGGTACCTGGTTACCACTTTGTTCGTCTTTGTGGTTATTATAGTCGTTGTGGTATATGACAAAAATGATTACTAGTCTAGTACAATTTATTACTTGGAATGAAAAGTTTCCCGAGGTCGAACTCAGGGAGCAAACCAAAATTCCAGAAGCATATAAATTCACAATATAAATAAGGTTTTACAAAAAATTAACAGAGAGAGAGAGAGAAAGAGAGAGAGGGTAATTGACTTTTTCTTCTTCTCTTTCTTCAGCTGGCTCTTCTCTTCAACTTGTTTTCTTCTTCATTCTTCTTTTCTTCTTCTCTGCTTCTTCTTTCTTCTTCTTCAGCAGCGGTTCCTCTTTCTTCTTCTTCCTGTCCTCTTCTTCTTCTCTCTTCTTCTGGTCTTCTTCTTTTTCAGCCTGTCTTCCTCTTTCTTCTTCTTCAGCCTGCCTTCTTCTTTCTTCTTTTCTTCTTCTCTACTTCTTCTTTCTTCTTTTTCTTCTTCCTGTCTTCTTCTTCTTCTTCTTTCGTTTGCTCTGGCCCTCCTTCTTCTTTCCTCTCTTGCTGCTAACTCTCCTTCTTTCTCGCCGACGTCTGATTCAGCGCTCAGATGACTTAACTACTCAGTTGCTACAGTGCACCTCCTCTTCTTTTCCTTCAGCTTCTTTCCTTCCTGTCTTCTTCCTTCGCCTGCTTCTTCCTTCTTCTTTCTTCTTTCCTACGCACACATGCAAACATCAGTGCAAAACCTACCCTACCCCTTCCCCGCATCTCTCTCTCTCTATGGATCTCTCTTTAGGAAGCTCTCCCAGAGCCAGGTAATCAAGTTGGGTCGCGTGCCTAGGTCTAGGCGCACCGGCGTGGGTGGTGCGCGAGGAGTGCACAGGAGGTTGTCAGGTCGTGTCAGATCTGCGTGGGTGAGCTGCGGACGAGACCCGGTGATAGGTGAGGGACCTCACCGCGTGTGCAATCGAAGGTGAAGAGCCTATACCACCTTTTCAATTTTTGTGGTGGCGCTCGCTCCTACACTTACGAGGTGGGACTAAATTCCCACCTCCGCTCCGCTCGCCCGTAGGTGAGAAGCAGCTGTCGATTGGGCAGTAGCGAAGGCTTCGCGCTCCCAATTGAGAACCTAGGCACATTCGCGGACTTGCCCCGCGTTGCCTGGAGCCCGCGCCTGGCATCGAAGGGACCTGGAGCTACCTGCGAAAGAGCTCCTATAGCTCGTCAATGGCGACGAGGAGGGTGAACCCTGAAAACACGAAGATGGCCTCCCGGCCACGTCAAACAACACAGGGAACTTCGCCGGAGTGTGGCGAAGGTGGTGCGAGGGGCGACGTGTGGTGAGAGTGCCTGTGGGTGTGCACTTATGGGAAAATGCATGCGCAGAAGTGGGTGTGTTCGGGGGGTGCTCAGAGTGTGCAGGGTGATGAATGGAGTAGGGGAATCGCTAGAGTGGAGTGAGGGGAAGCTTCTGGGCTTGTCGGCAAGGGGTGGAAAGGTCTGTGGAAGTGGGGCAATCTCGCTGGAGATGGTGGCTGAAGGCAGAGCAGATGAAGGTGGTCGTGGCAGTTGAGGGGTTTAAAATATTAATTCAAGAGGGGAAAAGTGAGAGGAGAGTAAGGAGAAAGTTTCTACCTAGATTGTCGACGAAGAGGGAGAGGGAGACTACCCGGCACGTGCCTGCCGGAGCTGAGGACGAAGGTGCCTAGGGAAGGAGTGATGGCGACGTGGAAGAGATCTGAGGATGCCAGCTGGTGCGGCCTTGCATGGGACAACGAGGCAGAGTGGGATCTGCTGCAGGTATGGTAGCAGAGCGATGAGGAGGAGGAGGAGAGTTCGCCGGAATCTAGGGCAATTTGACCGGAGAGAGGGGAGACGAAAGAGGGGTTTTCTCCGCCAGAAATAGCTTGGAGTGGATGGCAGCCCCTGCCGCTCCTTATAAAGGCACTGGGGAGGAGAGTGGCCCGAGGGAGCGATGTCCGGAGCTCGCCGGAGTTGGTCGAAGATGGAGACCCATGCCTGTTGTGCATTCGCACAAGAGGCATGGGCGGTTGTAGGTCTCAAGGGAGGGTCCCTGCGATAGTGGATGATGCAGGGAACCCCCCGTTCATTCTTGAGAACGGGCGCGCCATACGCTGCGCGACGCCATCCTCCGCGTAAAGTCGCTAGAGGTATGGTGCCTACTCAGAATGGCAAGGAGGACCGTTCTGTAAAGAACGATGAGAAAGATAGGGGGCAATGTGTAATGGTTTCAAAAGATAAAGGTCAAAAAGTAATTCATGAGGACCAATTTATAAAGTCGGTAAAGATGGTCATTTCTTAGGCCCAAATTTTTATACCAGCCTAATTTAAACCAACAGATTTTAATGGTGAAATTTTATTTTAGGTTTGACCACGTTTGAATGGTAAATTTATGCAAAAACCCAAATTAGGTTATAAATTGGGCATGGTTTTCATTTTAGGTCAAAATAGGTTGCAAAGGCCAAATTGAAGGTTATAAACCCTAGGGAATATTTTTCCATGAATTTTATAGGGTTTAGTTGATTTTTATCCTGCCTCAAGCCTCGTCAATTAAAGTGGGCTTTTTTAAGGTTACAGATTGTCATTTAATTCCTAGAAGTTGTTATAACCCTTTTCAGATCAAATCGTCCCACTTCCTTATTAAGCTTATTTGACCTGTGTTTAGACCCTTAATTACTTTGTTTGTGTACTTCATTGGTAAAATTATAGTTTTACCCCTTATGATTTGCCTTACTCTTTAATTCAGAATTCTCTAAGTTAAGCTTCTTTTTAGGTTTTGTAGGAGCTTCTTCACACTTACTTAGATTAAATTGTGCTAGTTAGGGTTCATGATGAGGCTCTCATCATAACCCCATACCTAGCTTTTGCTAGTCCCTTAGCAAAATTTTTAGGTTTGAACCCTAGTTCTAGACCATGAAGTTCTTATTGTGTTTAGATAAGTGCTTTTTCTTTTGTAACCTTGATTAGGTCAGAATGCCAACCATAGGCCTAAAAGGTACTCTAGTACCAACCAAGATCTAGATTTGTCTAGCCTTAGCCTCAATCCTTAGCAAAGGTTTTTATGGCCTACAGGAGCTAACCTAAGGTTTGTTGGACTTTGTGGTTAAAGCACCCGTGTTTGGGATAATTTTAGCCCTGGTTCAGTTCGTAGTGCATTTTGTAAGAAAGAGAGGTAGAAGATTTATGTGTTTGGAGAGTTTTCTCTCCCTTTTTCTTTTTTAATTCTAGATTAGGATTGGCTTCTGAACACGGTCTGTATCAGATTCCTTGTCCCCATCATCAATCCTCAAGGGTTCCTAGTAGTCGATGCTTTGAGATAACACCGCCCATGGTAACCCCCAGAACCCTGGCTTTCGAGATTTCGAGATAATCCCGTCCATGGTGTTCCGTGGCCGAATTCAGACCCTGGCAATTGACACTTCGTGATAATGCCATCCATGGAATTTGAACCAGCAGAGTGCTTACATGCCCGCAGTAGGATATGTAAATATCCTAAGAGACAAACACCGAGGAGATGATATTTTGTTACGCATCTTCGAGGGGAATTTCCCACCTCTCCGCGCTGGGAACTCGTCCAAATCAACTTGTGTTGATCGGCCTCTCCTACTCTAGGTGTCATTTTAAGAATTTTTGCAACGCTTCTGCGTGATTTTGATTTTTATGCTTACTGAACCAGGCTATGTGTGAAATTTGGGTGCTTAGGTTACTGAGTCCGGTAATCCAAAAGTTAGTTAATGAGGCCAAATACTCCCTAAGCCTTCGACCTAATACTTAAGCTTTTCATTTTCCTCAACCTCTTGAGGAATATCTAGAACTTAATGGGTACTAAGAGTCTATCCAAGAATGCCTAAGGTTTGTGTTCTTACTAATCTCACTGTGCACTTTCCGTTTCTTTTCCTGAATGAGATATAGAACTTAGGTTAATTCCTTAATTTCTTACTAATGACTATCTCTTTTCTTTCATTTTGTGCTCCTTTTTATCATTTTGTTCTTTTTCTCCTCCTCCTTTGTAGAGTCCACAAAATTTTCTTTCCTCCTCTCATTTTATTATATTTTTGAAAATTTTTTAACTTTTATGGTGTTTTTGGCATATGTGAATTTTTTTGTTTAAAACCATTTCTTGTGAGTTTGCACTTTCATGCCCCCCCCATGCTTAAGATTTGCAATGTCCTCATTGTAACTTAGGAGGGTTTTTATTAAACTTAGTTCATACATTAGGACAGATGTTTTGAAGAGTGAATGGGTCAGGGTGACTGTTGCGGACGATTTCTAATCTTAGATGCAAGCACCTGAGGTGGAGTCGGCTGTCCTAAAGGGTGAACCTTAAGTGCAAAGAGGTGTCAAAAAATATTTCAGGTTTTTTCAAAAAGAATGATGGGCTGCCTCCCGTTGAGCGCTGATTTTTACACCATCGGCTGGGTGCAACATGCTTAGGGAAAATGGAGGATAAATGATGACTCAGCCAAATCTGTAAAGGTTACATCAATGAACGGTTTGAGTCTTTGACCATTCACGATGAAAGGTTCGGAATTCTAGCTGAGCGGACTGATTTTGACGGCTCCATTTCCAAAAACTTATCGGACAAGGTATGGTCCGACCCACTTGGATCGCAGTTTCCCAGGGAAGAGTTTGAGTCGGGCATCAACGAGTAGGACCTTCTGACCAGGATGAAAGATCTTTCTAGATATGTGCTTGTCATGGAAGGCTTTAACCCGCTCTTTGTAGATTCACGAGTTCTCATACGCATCAAGGCATAATTCATTGATCTCTCTTATCTCAAGCTTTCTGTGGGTTCCAGCCTTAGAAAGATCTAAATTACAGCTTCGTACTGCCCATAGGCTTTGTGCTCCAATTCGACGGAAAGGTGACACGCCTTCTCATACACTAGTCTAAAAGGAGACATGCCTAGTTGGGTTTTGTGGGTGGTCTTATAAGGCCACAAAGCTTTCGGAAGTCAGGACGAGCAGTCCTTCCTGTCAGGCCGAACAGTGACTTGCAGGATTTTCTTGATCTCCTGATTTGATAGCTCAGCTAGACCATTAGTCTGGGGGTGGTAAGGAGTATAGATTCGGTGAGACACCCCATATTTGGTCATCAGTGACCTGAACTGAGCATTCGTAAAATGGGTCCCCCTGTCAGAGATGATTGCACGAGGAATCCTGAACCGTGAGAAGACATTGTGATGAATGAATTTGATAATGATTTTATGATCACAGGTTCGGGTCAGTATGGTTTCGATTCATTTGGACACATAGTCCATAGCCAGCAGAATGTACTCGAAGCCGTCTGAAACAGGAAAGGGGCCCGTAAAATTAATCCCCCAAATGTTAAAGATTTCGCATACGAGAATCGGCTGCAAAGGCATCATGTCACGATGGCTCATGTTGCCCAAAGTTTGGCAAAGACTACATGCCTTACAGTGATTGTATGCATCCTTGAATAAAGTGGGCCAATAAAAGCCACACTGGAGAATTTTTGATGCGATTTTGTGCACAGAGAAATGGCCACCGCATGCCTGGTCATGGCAGAAGGAGAGAATATATTGATTTCACCCTCTGGGACACATCACCGGATGATTTGGTCAGCACCTATGAAGGAAAGGTATGGGTCTTCCTAGATGTAGTACTTGGCATCAGAGCGCAATTTGTCTTTCTTGGCCTTCGGCCAATCAGACGGGATCTGATGAGATGCCAAGTAGTTTACTATATTAGCAAACCATGGAAGCCTAGTACCAATAGTCAGTAGGTGCTCATCAGGAAAATGTTGCGTGATGGGTCCAGAAGGGTTGATGATCTCAGAAGGA
Source organism: Thalassia testudinum (assembly GCA_037157565.1). Taxonomy (NCBI): domain Eukaryota; kingdom Viridiplantae; phylum Streptophyta; class Magnoliopsida; order Alismatales; family Hydrocharitaceae; genus Thalassia; species Thalassia testudinum. The sequence continues at coordinate 149,871,271 of JAZHRO010000014.1, read as the reverse complement.
AGGCGAGACAAATGGTCAGCTACCACGTTTTGTCTTCCCGCCTTGTTGCGAATCTTGAGGTCGAATTCTTACAATAGCAGGATCCATCAGATTAGTCGGGGCTTCACGTCCTTCTTGGAAAGGAGATGTCTCACAGCTATGTGATCCGAGTAGATGATAACATGGGAACCTAGGAGATAGGATCAAAATTTTTCGATGGAAAATACTACGGCTAGCATCTCTTTCTCCGTAACTGTATAGTTACGCTGAGCCTCGTCAAGTGTCTTGCTAGCGTAGTAGATGACCACGGGTTTCCCATCAACTGTCTGCCCTAGAACCGCTCCTACAGCGAAATCAAATGCATCGCACATGATCTCAAAGGGTTGAGACCAATCAGGGGACTGTAGGATCGGGGACTGGGTGACTCGGTCACGAAGGTTCTCAAAGGCTTGAGTGCATTCCATGGAGATCTCAAAGGGTACATCCTTGGAGAGAAGAGTAGTCAGGGGACGCACGATTTTCGAGAAATCAGGAATGAAACGATTGTAAAAATCGGCGTGCCCCAAAAAAGAATGGATGTCCCTGATCGAGCTAGGCAGAGGAAGCTGAGAAATTAGATCAACCTTGGCTCGATCCACTTGGATGCCTTTCTCAGAAATTAGATGACCTCGGACGATCCCCTCAGGCACCATAAGTGGCTCTTTTCCCAGGAAAGAACCAAATTTACATTGATGCAACGCCTGAGTATATGAACCAAGTGCTGGAGGCAATCATCAAATGATGCCCCGAAAATTGAGAAGTCATCCATGAAGACTTTCCAGATAATCACCTACCATATCAGAGAATATGGCAAGCATGCACTGCTAAAAAGTCGCGGGTGCATTGTAGAGACCGAAAGGCATCCTTCGGAATGCGTATGTCCCGAAGGGGTAAGTGAACGTGGTCTTCTCTTGGTCCTCAGGATGAATAGCCACTTGGTTATAACTGGAGTACCCGTTAAGAAAGCAGAAGAATCGATTTCCTGCTAGTTTCTCAAGAATCTGATCAATGAAAGGTAGTGGGAAATGATCCTTCTTCGTGGAGGAATTGAGTCTTCTGTAATCAATGCAAACTCTTCATGAGTTGCCTATTCAGGTAGGTATGATCTCTCCGGTTTCATTCGTAATGGTGGTGAGCCCTGCCTTTTTAGGCACAACCTGGATTGCGCTCACCCAACGACTGTCGGAGATCGGGTAGATGATCCATGCATCTAACCACTTAATGATCTCCTTTTTCACGACCTCCTGTAGATTGGGATTCAAACGTCTCTGCATCTCACGGGAAGGTCGTGCACCCTCCATAGAATAGATACGGTGTGTGCAATAAGAGGACTTATTCCAGTCAAGTCATCGAGAGTCCAACCAATGGCTCTGCGATGTTGCTAGAGAACAGCAATCAGACGGGCTTCCTGATCAGGAGTGAGCTTGGAATTTATAATCATAGGAAATGTCTGATTAGAACCCAAAAAGATGTATTTCAAATGGTCTGGAAGGGGTTTGAGTTCAAGAATGGGATTATCAGTAGCAGCGGGTGGTTCAGGGTGAGTCTGAGGTTCAAGGATAGGAGTTATGGGTTTGTCTGAATCAGGGTCTGACTCCTCTAATTGTGGTTCGAGATCTTCTTGTGGTTGATGAGGCATAATCAGGTTATTCTCAAATTGTGTTTCATCAACCAAAGCTCTAATATCACAGATTTGTTCAATGACACCGCAATTGATTCCTTGTTGGGCCTTAAAGATATCAATTTTGAGGGTTTGATTCCCAAATTTCAGTTCTATTTGGCCCTCCTCACAACTAATGTTGGCCCTAGCAGTGGCCAGGAAAGGTCTCGCTAGAATGATTGGTGTATCACTAGGGTTTTCAGGTGCATCCATGTCTAAGACTATGAAGTCTATAGGGAAATAGAAATCCCGCACCCTTACAAGAACATCATCAAGAATCCCTTTAGGTGACTTTATAGATCGATCTGCTAACTGTAGTGTCACCTCAGTCGGTTTTAGCTTAGATTCTTCAAGGTGGTTAAGTAAGGATGTGGGTATCAAATTTATGGAAGCACCCAAGTCTAGCAATTCTCTGTTGAACTGGATTTCACCTATCTTGCATGAAATCAGGGGAGTGCCTGGGTCTTTTGCCTTGGGTGGGAGTTTGCTCAGGATTACAGAGTTAGCTTGCTCTGACAGTACAATTGGACTCCCACTCTTGGTTCGCAGCTTACGCTGAGGTGTACACACATTCTTCAAAAACCGTGCATAAGCTGGTATGTGGTGAATCGCATCCATCAAGGGGATGTTTATTTGGACCTGCTCAAAGAGCTTGACTAGGTCCTCCTCAGGATTTGGTTGTCTTCTTTCCCTTGGTCAAGGCCTCGGGAAATGGAACCTTGGTTGGTTCTTCTCGGATAGGTCCAGGTCTTTGATCTGGGACATGGATAGGAACGTCCTGGATTACTATCCTAGGTTTTGGGTCACTACCAGGTTTGGAGTGGTCTAGATAAGGTGGATCTTGGGTCTCGTTACACTGCGGGTGGTCACAGAATTCAGTCCTGCCTGGTTCTGGTTAGGGTTTGATAGGATGGGTTGCTGTTGATAACTTGCATAAGAAGTTGAGGCCTCCATCCCGTCAGGTGAAGGAACAGAGGGGGCTTGATAAACCATGTGTGCTTGCCCCAGGTTTAGGTTCATAACGCGCCGCTGGGTCGGCACGTTATTAGGGTTAGGAAGAGGTCAAAAAGGAAGTGTGCCTGGTTGGCGAGAATTTGCCAACTGGGCCAGTTGGTTTCGAACCTCTGTCATTTCGTCCTTGTGTTGCTTCTGAATAGTTGCATTCATTCTCTGAATGTCAGCCAAAGTCTGAAGGATGAGGGACAATTGGTCCTGGTTTGGCCCGGATGGATAAGTAGGGTTTGGCCGAGGCTGAGGCTGCTGGTAAGGACGAGGTGGTTGTGGACGAGGCTGAAAGGGTGGTCTTTGAGTTTAGGAATTTCCCGCCCACTACAAGTTGGGATGGTTTTGCCATCCAGGATTGTAGGTATTGGAAAATGGGTCATTCTGGATGGCGTTGAGGTCCTCGCAGGTCTGAGGAGCCTCAGAAAAGTCAGAAAATGGGGGAGTGGAATTCCCCCGGCTAGTATAGAAGGGGTCGGAGGTTCCTCTGATCCGAGAGTTAGATGGGGGTGGATATGGGTCCATCCCAGGAGAAGGTCGGTGGAGAATGTTTTGCACAGTCTCCCGTGTGGAAGGAGGCTATGCAAAGCAATTATGCGCAGAGGTGGCTCGCTGCAAGTGCTGAGTCAGCACATCCACCTTCTTCTCAATAATAGAGACCTTGTCCAATCGACTGGCCATCAATTCCAGGTCGACTGATGCGGTTCCTCTTTCTTCTTCTTCTTTCTTTTTATTCTTCCTGTCTTCTTCTTCGTCTTCTTTTTCTTCTTCCTGTCTTCTTCTTCTTCTTCAGCCTGTCTTCTTCTTTCTTCTTCTTCAACCTGCCTTCTTCTTTCTTCCTTTCTTCTTCTCTGCTTCTTCTTTCTTCTTCTTTTTCTTCTTCCTGTCTTTTTATTCTTCTTCTTTCGTTTGCACTGTCCCTCCTTCTTCTTCTTTCCTCTCTTGCTGCTGACTCTCCTTTATCGCCGACGTCTGATTCAACGCTCAAATGACTTAACTACTCAGTTGCAACAGTGCACCTCCTCTTCTTTTCCTTTAGCTTCTTTCCTTCCTGTCTTCTTCCTTCGCCTGCTTCTTCCTTCTTCTTTCTTCTTTCCTACGCACACACGCAAACATCAGCGCAAAACCTACCCTACCCCTTCCCCACGTCTCTCTCTCTCTGGATCTCTCTTTACGAAGCTCTCCCATAGGCAGGTAATCAGGTCAGGTCGCGTGCCCAGGTCCAGGCGCACCGGCGTGGGTGGTAAGCGAGGAGTGCACAGGAGGGTGTTGGGTCAGGTCAAATCCGCGTGGATGAGCCGCGGATGAGACGCAGTGATAGGTCAGGACCTCACCCCGTGTGTAATCGGAGGCGAAGAGCCTATACCACTTTTTCAATTTAAGTGGTGGCGCTCGCTCCAACACTTATGAGGTGGGACTAAATTCCCACCTCTACTCCGCTCGCCTGCAGATGAGAAGCAGCTGTCGATTGGGCAGCAGCGAAGGCTTCGCGCTCCCAATTGAGAACCTAGGCACCTTTGCGGACTTGCCCCGTGTTGCCTGGAGCCCGCGCCTGGCATCGAAGGGACCTGGAGCTACCTGCGAAGGAGCTCCTGCAGCTCATCAATGGTGGTGAGGAGGGTGAACCCTGAAAACACGAAGACGGCCTCCAGACCACATCAGACAACACAGGGAGCTTCATCAGAGTGTGGTGAAGGCGGTGCGAGGGGCTGCGTGTGGTGAGAGTGACTGTGGGCGTGCACCTAGGGCAAACTGCGTGCGCGGAAGTGGGTGTGTTCGGGGGGTGCTCAGAGTGTGCAGGGGATGAATGGAGTAGGGGAATCGCTTGAGTGGAGTGAGGGGAATCTTCTAGGCTTGTCAGCAAGGGGTGGAGAGGTCTGTGGAAGTGGGGCGATCTCACCGGAGATGGTGGCCGGAGGCGGAGCAGATGAAGGTGGTCGTGGCAGTCGAGGGGTTTAAAATATTAATTCAAGAGGGGAAAAGTGAGAAGAGAGTAAGGAGAAAGTTTCTACCTACTTAGCCGATGAAGTGGGAGAGAGGTACTGCCCGACGCGTGCCTGCTGGAGCTGAGGACGTAGGTGCCCAGGGAAGGAGCGACGACGACGAGGAAGAGATCTGAGGACACCAGCTGGTGCTGCCAGGCGTGGGATGACGATGTAGAGTGGGCTCTGCTGTAGGTATGGTAGCAGAGCGAAGAGGAGGAGGAGGAGAGTTCATCGGAAGCTAGGGCAATCTGACAGGAGAGAGGGGAGACGAAAGATAGGGTTTTTCTCCGCCAGAAATAGCTTGGACTGGACGGCAGCCCCTGCCGCTCGTTATAAAGGCACTGGCGAGGAGAGTGGCTCGAGGGAGCGACGTGCGGAGCTCGCTGGAGATGGTCGGAGATGGAGACCCATGCCTTTCATGCATTCGCACGAGAGGCATTGGTGGTTGCAGGTCTCAAGGGAGGGTCCCCATGACAGAGGACGACGTAGGGAACCTCCCATTCATTCTTAAGAACGGGCGCCATACCCTACGCGGCACCATCCTCCGCGCAAGGTCGCCGAAGGTATGGCGCCTGCTCAAAATAGCAGGGAGGACCGTTCTGCAAAGAACGATGAGAAAGATAGGGGGCAATGTGTAAGGGTTTCAAAAGATAAGGGTCAAAAAGTAATTCAAGAGGACCAATTTGTAAATCCGATCAAGATGGTCCTTTCTTAGGCCCAAATTTTTATACCAGCCTAGTTTGAACCTAAGGATTTTAATGGTGAAATTTGATTTTAGGTTTGACCACGTTTGATCAGTCAATTTGCTCAAAAACCCAAATTAGGTCAAAAATTGGGCATGGTTCTCGTTTTAGGTCAAAATAGGTTGCAAAGGCCAAATTGAAGGTTCTAAACCCTAGGGAATATTTTTCCATGAATTTTAGAGGGTTTAGTTGATTTTTATCCTGCCTCAAACCTTGTGAATTAAAGTGGGTTTGTTTTAGGATTATAGAATGTTATTTAATTCCTAGAAGTTGCTATAACCCTTTTCAGATCAGATCATCCCACTTCCTTCCTTATTAAGCTTATTTGACCTGTGTTTAGACCCTTAACTACCCTGTTTGTGTACTGCATTGGTAAAATTGTAGTTTTACCCCTTATGATTTATCTTATTCTTTAATTCAGAATTCTCTGAGTTAAGCTTCTTTTTAGGTTTTGTATGTGCTTCTTCACACTTATTTAGACCAAATTATGCTAGTTAGGGTTAATGATGAGGCTCTCATCAGTACCTTTGATGAGTATCGGTACCCAGGCTTTGTTGTAATAGCTACTAAGTAACTATGAGTAGCTAGTACCGGTACAAACTAACCATCGTGCCAAATCTGAACGGTTATTTTGTGACTAAATTTAACACTACTAGGAAAATGAGAATTGGTGATAGGTATTTGGTGACGATTTTGGGAACTATGATCAAAAGTACCTTATATTCACAATTCCACTCAAAACCATGACCATTGTAGGAGAGTGAGATTTGTTTTCTTTTATAAACTTTTGTAATGGGTTTAAGAACCATGACAAAAGTCTTTGGTGATGGTTCCAAGTGGGACCGTGACCATAGCCTTCCCTTTGGTGACAGTTTCAAGTGGAACCGTGACCATTGCTCTCTCCAAAAATTTCCCTCCTTCCGGTGCACCCTCTCTCGAATTTTCTCGCCTCCAACTTTCCCCAAAACCCACTCCCACCCCAATCGCCTTCCCCCTCCCCCGACTCCCCAGCTCCCTCCCCAACAATGTTAGCTCCCTCGACCATCACCTGCCGCCTTCCCTCTCCCGACAACAGTGGTGCCTCCCCTGACTCCCCCTCAAGATTGCCAGCAACACCTCTCCTACCCCTCAAGACCACCATCGAAAATCAACTCACGCTGCCATTACCTTCCCCTACCCTCGACTCTTGGACTGCCTCATCGAAGTTGTCACCTCCCTTGACCATCCCAAACCTCCTTCCCTCTCCTAACGAAGGCACCTCCCTTGACCATCCCCTCCCCAGTAGCATGTCTCCTCCCCTTCAAGACCACTACCTCTCTCCCTCCCTCATCTTCCCCAGCAGCACCTCCATTACCACTACTGCTTGCTACAACTAGGGTTAGTCCACCACTCTTCCTTCTTTTTATTTATTCGTTCATTTCATTCCTCGTCCTCCAACTCCACTTCTCTTGATCTCCTTTTATTATTATTGTTACGGTACTTGGTGGATCTATTGGCTGTGAAGTGGCTCAAGGAGATCTATTGACCTTGAATTGGCTTAACGGTTAACACGCATGCCAGGTGTTTGATGGTATGCCAACAAGTTTTGAAACTAGGAAGCTTTTTTTGGTCATAGACAACATGCATCTAGGAAGCTCTAAGATTATAATAGTGTCAAGATTGCAACATTCTACATTATTAATAATCAAGATCAAAGAACATACCCTAGCTGCGTTGTTCTGTATCCTTCAATCTGAGAAGCTTCTTTAAATGGACAAATCTCATGAACATATATAATAGAAAAGGCATTTTCCATGTCAAAATAGCATGGCTAGATGGTAAGCATAGTCCTTTATAATCAGAGTGAAGAAAGTTCGTACATGTTTTCCCTATTCTCGAAGCATTGATCATAGAATGAATAGAATTCTTTCTTATTCCTAGGTCATCAGACAAATGAATCAGCAATGCAAAAAAAGGAAGCATTTGCCTAGTTCTTATGTTCGTTCAATAAATTTAGACATAGTTAAGTCTGGCATAATCAGGATGGTGCTGAGAAAACCATAAGGTTTCAAGATATCGAATTATGAGAGTTTTTTTTGTTTAACTTGGACTCCATAAGACCACATATATCTCCTCTCAATATCTCAAACTTGCCAATTTGCCAAACCCCAGAGTAATATAGATTCAAAAAGCTAGTTAGATCAAAAACATCCACTTCAAAAAACTTCATTCTGCTCAACTCTCTTTTCAGGCATTGTCATTTGAAATGATGGAAACTAGCATGTCAAGACCCAGATAGGGTTAGGTTGCAAGGAGATCTAAGTAGAGAAGCCCTTTCTTTACAATCAATTGAATGGGTGCCAAGGTGTGCTTCCATAACAAAGAAGAATGTTATACACCCTTATGTGTAATCTTGCCCATTTGTCCCAAGACACCCCCAACAATCCTTCTACACACTAATCAATTTAATTTCACTAGAATGGAAATCATTAGCTGCCATCATTTCTGTATGTGTTTTTATCTGAAATCTCCACTGGAAATTGGATCGGTAATTACCCATAGAAAAGAATGTCCCTATAATTGAAACCCCATATAAGTTTGCACTTTCGCTACAGTTACATTTGCTACTAGAAAGCTAAATGCCCACTATGTCAGTAATGCAATATTACTTGTGAGTGTTGCACACAAGGCATTCCTGACAAATTTTTTAATAAAAAAGACATTGTTGAAAGTTACTATCAATTTGATTTGCCATTGAAAGAAATAAATTGTACACTTTGGGTAAGTCCCTTTGTCATTCAAGCAATGCATCTATTTGTGCTCTTGACAATGGGAGAATCACATGTGTGCAAAAGAGATTGCCACTGCTAATATTTCCTTTTCAAATGCTTTGCACTCAGAAGTTATAAGTTCCAACACTAAAAGTCAAGTTTAACCTTACATAGAGTTCAAAGCCCACTTGGAGTTCAATCAAACTCAATTTCATTTCAGAACTCTCAACCTTAAGCTCAACCTCATAGACGACTAATAGCATCACAAGCTACGGTGATGTTTAATTTTTTAAGATTTACTAATTTTGGGAAGAAAAGGATGGTAATACAAAGATCTTTCGCTCTGCTTTAAGATCTGCACATGATTTTTATCTCCATTAATATAATCACCAGTGTAGCTTCATTAAGGGATATTTTTTTCATGGAGGGTAATATTTCTAGGTTACTTGGTATTGAGATATCTACAAGGGGCATCAAAATATTCATACTTCATGGTGGTACGATTGACCTTTCAAGGGTTTCAGTCCTGATGAAAAGCACAAACATGGGAAGGAATTGACTTCAAATACAAACCCTAAGTCAGATCTTGTATTTCTACTCTTTAAGCTATTTGATTTACAGAGTCTAAACAATGGCATTTATATTATGTTTATTGGGTTCTTTTCTCTTTGAAGATCAATCATTTCATTTTACTTCATGAGAAAGGAAAAAGAACATTGGTCTACGGCTAAGAGGGGTAGAGGGTAGCTATCTTGCAATCATGTATTGGATGCAAATGAAAAATTGGTCTTGCCTATAACGACTAAATACAATTTATCCTGAAGTTCACGTAATATGATCCAAGTGTCCAATATTCTCAAAAACTTATCCAATCATTTGATACAATTCAAATACTTCTTGATTTGATTGAACTTTTTTGGTCAATTAAAACAAAATAACTGGTTTCCATTGTTTTCTTTCTTTAATGTACATCATGAACTTTTGAAAGTTAATGAATATCTTGTTAGTCAATTTGAAGTAGATTCGATCAAGATTTTATTGTTAAAAGGATGATTTATGTGGATTCTTATTTAGAATAATATGGCAATTGGACCTAAATTAAAACATCAAAGATTGCTTAACCCTCTGATGTGTAACACCTCCCATGCTAGTTTGCCCATCCACGTTGAGCCACCAGTTTGCCTAACTCAACCTATCCTACTCAGCCTGGATAATGCTACTCCTCTCTTCGACCTTCTCTTCCCGAAAATCATGATTCTATAGGGATGATATAAATGTAGCAATAACATTCATGAACTTTTGAAAGTTAATGAATGTTATTGCTACATATATATCATCCCTGTAGAATCATGATTTTCGGGAAGAGAAGGTCGAAGAGAGGAGTAGCATTATCCAGTCTGAGTAGGATAGGTTGAGTTAGGCAAACTGGTGGATCAACTTGGATGGGCAAACTAGCATGGGAGGTGTTACACATCAGTGGGTTAAGCAATCTTTGATGTTTTAATTTAGGTCCAATTGCCATATTATTCTAAATAAGAATCCACATAAATCATCCTTTTAACAAGAAAATCTTGATCGAATCTACTTCAAATTGACTAACAAGATATTCTTAATTGCCCTTGATGTTAAAGGTCAACCAGTGGGAATTCCTAACTTTGGTAAAAGGGACTTGGGTTTTCATTAGTGCATTCGAGAGATAGATGGTAAATTTTCCCCTTACTTTGCTCTCACCATCACGAAGCAGTGGTAGGCCCAAGGTTCTAAGTTATAAACAAGGGCCTATTTATGAGTGAGTTCATTTGACAATATAATTCAATCCCTAACAATAATTCAAATCCCACAAGATAGCCTTAAATAGGATGGGGTCATAGGCTCAAAGATCTTTCTTGATTCATGTACATCCTTGGCAATGGAAATAGTAGTGATGAGTGATATCTACCTAGGAGTCATTTAGTCATTATTAACGGCAAAAAGAACTAAAATATTTTACTAATTTTGATATATGAACGTTGTAAAAATGCTAGACTTGGTTATAGTGATCTTTAAAATTGACTAAAAAATGGCCACCTAACTTTTATATTGTAATATATCATTTCCTCCACCAAGTTTTCTGTCTAAATGCTACTATCTTCATCAAAGATAATTACATATATGCTTATGGGGACATTACAAAAGACATATATACCTTCAAATGTTTATGCCTATCAAAAGATGCATTACAGTAATCCTACTCTTCAGAGAAATGTATTCGAGATAATATATCATTTGTTACATTTATAAGTCGTTCAACTCCATGAGTGACAAAACTCAACTTGAATGCACCAAGACTGATAGGTTGTTGCGGTTAGTGTGTTCAATATCTTTACAAATTTGTAAACTAGCAGTTCATTTCTCCATTAGGGTGTGGGATTCATACATGTTTGTTTTTTCATGCATTTTTATTCCATTCTTGGTAGTAACTAGCCAATATTCGTTGTTATTCTTTGCAAAAATTTCTAAGGATGGTAAACATTATTCCTTGATTAGTGAAGCATTAGGAACTATAACTATCTTGTTTGTTGTTAAACTGCTAGTACCTAGCAAGTTGAAAATCAATATGATTCTAAGTTAACACTTTTATGGTGATTTCTTAAAAACTCTTTGTTTTTATGGGAGAAGGATTTTGTGGATTGCGATTGTTATGATTGTGGATTTTGTGAATTTTTATAACACAATATCTGACTTATGTTATTATTGTTCTTTTCTTTGTTAGTATTTATTTATGCAATTTGTAGATAACCACACTTGCACAACCTTAGATGCACTCAATGACAAACAATAAGAAATATAACCCTTAGGGTATAAATTGAAAGGGTAGGTCAAATTGTATTAATATACCTTCTCATTCAAGACTTCTGATCTTGTCATACGGACAAGCGTTAATGTATGTATATCTCACATACATGCATGACGAGTTGTCTTTATAATATACCATAAGTCTTGATCGTCCTCAGTTCGGTAAAGTTCCGAACTAAGGAGGGTTCTTGAAGATTTGATCACAACTTAGGTGTTACTTGTTACATGTAATCTGTGCTTGGAGACATCTCGGTGACATCTTTCCGCTCTTCTCTGGTATAGTAACTAAACTTACCTAGGTTTCTTAAGCACCTTAAATTGGGTGTTAAAGGAATCTAGTTGTGGTTAGTCTTGGGGGTATACTGGAGAAGTGTAGAGAGATGCTACTGAAATTTCTCCAGGCACAGGTTGCATGTAACAAGTAATGTTGTGATCAAATCTTCAAGGATGAGCTATTAAGTGAAAATAATAACTAAAATATATAAATATCTAATGTTTCTTTATGTAACTTACTGTCATTGTTTGCGGGTTTATTTGATTATAGGTTTCTATGGATAAGTGTTGGATTGTTTTGAGGATTTCTGATTATTTTCAATATAAGGGAGGAGTGATTTTATTCTTAGACTGGGCATTCCATGAAGATAGGAAGCAATATAAAAGAGGAGACTTCTATGAGAGAATTTGTTGTCTACGCAAAAGTTGTTTGAATGGATTTATGCATGATCGTAACACAGTATTTGAGCATCTAATTTGCACCAGTTGGTGGCCTCACTACACAGTTTGGACCTCACATGGAGAAGAAATAACTTATCCTTCTATTGATAATGATGCTGAGAATTGCATTGAAGATATTGGAGGTGATAATGTTGCAAAGATGTTAGAAGAGATGAGGGCTGCAAATGCTGATAATATAATATAGATAATGATAATATGTTTGGAGATTGTAATCATTTTTATGATGCACTGAAGGCAGCAGAGGAACCCATTTCTCTTGGAATTAATTCCATGTAAAGGTTGTCATTTCTTTTGAGAATGTTTCAAATTAAAGTGATGAATAAGGCAACATCTAAGATAATGTTTGGTGTCCTTAAGTTCATAGAAGTGTTGTTAAATAATCCCAAAGATTTTCCTCATTCATGGTATGATGCGAAGAAACAATTTTGCATACTTAGCTTGAAGTGTGAAAAGATTGATTCTTGTAGGAATGACTGTATGCTATACACTAAAGAAAATGCATGCTTGAATAGTTGCCTGCAATGTGGAGAAGGAAGATATGAAGAAAATACCAATTCAAATACATAAGGAAGAAACGATCAGGGAAGGTACTGCATTACTTTCCGTTGATTCCTATGCTACAATGTCTTTTTATGTCGAGTAAAATTGCAAAGTGGATGACATGGCATCATAGTAATAAATCACGAGATGGACTTATGCGTCATCTGATAGATTCTAATGAGTAGGATGCATTTGATAACAAACATGCTCTAGGATGATATGCATTTGATAACGATCAGGAAACACGTAATGTTAGGCTTGGTCTTGCAAGTGATGGATTCAATCCTTTCAAAAATATGCAACCGTCATATTCAATATGGCTAGTGGTGATCTTTACATATAATTTGTGCCATGGATGTGTATGAGATCTTCGTTTTTGATGCTGACACTTCTCATCCCTAGGAAAATGGCACCAGGAAATGCAATCGATGTTTACATGCAACCACTCATCGATGAGTTGAAATTGCTATGGTATAACGGGGTTGAAACATATGATGCAAATAGAAAAAAAATTTTTAAGATACATGCAGCACTGTTGTGGACTATTAATGATTTCTCAGCTTATGCAAATTTATCTGGTTGGAGCACTAAAGGCATGTTAGCATGTCCTATATGTTTGGACGATACTCATTACTTGTGTTTACCTGAAAGCAATAAATTATGTTATTTAGGGCATCGTAGATTCCTACCAATTGAACATAGATGGCGACAATCAAAGTTTAAAGATAAATTTGATGGTAAACCATGCCGCTATCCATCCATGAATCCAAAAAATTTTCTAAGAACAGATACAATCAGGTTGTCAGGATATAAAAAATGGAGAAGTTATAATAGATTGGTAATATCCGATTGGGTCATCTGTTTCAGAAAGATCTTAACGATTTATGTAATTCTGGATTTAGAAGAAGAGCATATTCTTCATAGGGTTCCCTTATTGGCAAGATCTCACAGTTCATCACAATCTTGATGTGATGCATATCGAAAAAAATGTTATGGATAACATTTTAGATATGCTAAACTTAGCGGATAGTCCAAAAGACACGTTGAAGACCTGTAATAATTTGAAGATGTTGGGCATTCATCCTGAGTTGCGTGTAAATCATAAAGATGATGGCAGTTATGACATTCCTAAGGCAATATATACTTTGAAAGATGAGAAACGACTGAAGATATTATCTTTTATAAAAAATATCAAGGTTCCAGATGGATTCTCGTCACAACTTTCTACCTGTGTAAATGAAGCATTGAAGAAGATAAGTGGGTTAAAGAGTCATGATTGCCATATTTATATGCAAATCTTGTTCCCATTAGCAATTCCTAGAGTGCTTCCTCAACCAGTGGTTGACTCTGTGATGGAGATAAGCCGATTCTTCAAGGTTTTATGTTTAAAGACATTGGATTCTCAATTGTTAGACTATTGTGACAAGAAATTTGTGATCACACTATGAAAGATGGAGCAGATTTTCCCTCCAACATTTTTCGATGTCATGGTACATCTTATACTCTACCTAGCGAATGAAGTAACGATTGCTGGACCAGTTCAATATAGGTGGATGTATCCAGTTGAGCGCTTCTTGAAAAAATTGAAAGACTACGTCTTCAATAAGGCTATGCCAGAAGGTTCAATTGTTGAAGGGTATCTTGTAGAAGAATGCATCAACTTTTGTGTGATGTATATGGATGGTTCAGATAATCGATTCAATTAATTGGAAAGGAATGATGATAGACAAAACAGTGAAAATGTGGATGATTATTTTTCTGTATTTGATATCCGAGGAAGGCCAATCATAAGAACGGAATTTAAACCAATGTCTAAATATGATCGACAATTAGCTCATATATATATATATTAAAGTAGATTCCGGATTTTCACGATGAATTTTGATAATCTTCGCACATTTCTAGATGTAAAGAAGACTTCATTGACTGGTTTAGAACTTGTGTGCAAGAAATGAAACAAAATAATCATCCTTAACGGATAGAAGATTTTGATGCAATGATGAACATGCCTTTAAATCATGCACATTATCACCTGGATATATAATAAATGGGTTCAGATTTAGAGTGCAATCAGTTCATAATTTGAAGGTGACACAACATTCAGGCATTATTGTGAAATGTGATGGCATACAAACTAGTTGTGACGGTTACTATGAGAAAATTAAAGAGATTGTTGAAGTCAGCTATAGTCATGATTGCCGAGTCATCTTATTTAAGTATGACTGGTTTGATATTTTTAATAGCAGTTATGGTGTTAAAGTGGACAAAGAAACTAGTTTCATAAGTTTGAATAAGGATCGTACAATTCTTCAGGCATCTGAACCGTTTACATTATCTTGTCATGTTGAACAAGTTTCTTACATGCCTAATAATGGTAGGAATGGCTGGATAGTACTAATAAGAATAACACTGCGTGATTATTATGATATACAACATGATAAAGATCTCAACTTTGATTCTGAAGCATACCAAGATGTGGTACAAGATGGAGAAATAGGTCATGGTGCAATGGATATTGATATTTGAGGTAAACATTTTCAATTAAGCTATTTTCTAGAGTTTAACTATTTCATTCTTAAAATTTTTTTCGTATATTTTCTCCAGTTGAGGTTTTCTTATTGTACTGGGCTGATCTTTTACTTGCTTTGGCATACTTCTTTCATCACAATTTACTATATAAAAAGTATGACATCATCCTTTTATAATTTGTAGCTCCTCTCTTATTTCCTGTAACCAAAGTTATGATCTTTTTTTTTAATGAATCATATAAGAGTAGGCTTTTTATTTTCAAGTTTGTGCTTTCTATACATAGTGGCATGAAGTATAATCAAACTAAAATTATTCTATTGGAATAATCAAAGTGAAAATTTCTACATATAGTGGCATCAAGTTGGAGTAAATAAATTGGTCATATTCAGTAGCCTTAAAATTTGGAGAATTTAATAGTACCTTCCTTTTAGAGGATGTGCTTATTCACTTTATCAAAATTTATCTTTTGACAAATATATTTGATGATGTAATCATCGTTCTATTGTATTTTTTGTAATTAATAATTCTTTTTACATCTGTAGATGGCAACTAAGTTGATGGCATAAAAAAAGCATCGTCTTGATATGTGCAGTGATGACTCTTCATTTGAGCCAGATGACCAGGTCCAAGGACACGAGGGTGGCATCGATACCCAACCTAAGCCCCAACATGATCATCAACCCCACCCACAACATGACCATCAACTCCAGCTGCCTTCCCACATGCTTAATCTTTAGACTTCGCTACTTCCTCAAACCCGACTTCGATCTCATACTAGACATGCGATGATCCCACCTCATACTCTTGTAAAATCTAGGCCTCAGCATAGACCTCAAGAAAATACACAGCCTCACTCTTAGCTTCCACCTAGGCACACACACCCTCAACCCTTACACCCTCCCCTCAACCAGTCCCAGTTCCTAGACTCACCCAAGAGCTAGTCCCAGCAGTAGACACCAGCTTAGCCCTTACATCCTCCCTAGAGCTAGTCCAAGCAACAGACACGAGCTCAGCCCCTACACCCTCCCCAGAGCCAGTCCGAGCAGTGGACACAAGCTCAGCCCCTACACCCTCCCTAGAGCCAGTCCCAGCAGCAAACACCAGTTCAGCACCTACACCCTCCCTAGAGCCAACCCAGTAGCAGACACAAGCTCATCCCGTACACCCTCCCTAGAGCCAGTCTCAGCAGTAAACACCAGCTTAGCCCTTACACCTTCCCCAGAGCTAGTCCCAGCAACGAACACCAACTTAGCCCCTACACTCTCCCCAGAGCCAGTCTTAGTAGCGGACACCAGCTCAGCCCTTACACCCTCCCCAGAGCCAGTGCCATCAGTAGACACTAGCTCAACCCTTACACCCTCCCCAGAGCCAGTCCCAGCAGTAGACATAATCTTAGCCCTTACACCCTCCCAGAGCCAGTCCAAGCAACAGACAGCAGCTCTGCCCCTACATCCTCCCGAGAGCTAGTCCTAGCAGCAGACACCAGCTTAGCCCTTACACCTTCCCCAGAGCCAGTCCCAGCAGCAGACATGAGCTCTGCCCCTACACCCTCCCCAGAGCTAATCCCAACAGCAGACACGAGCTCAGCCCCTACACCCTCCCCAGAGCCAGTCCTAGTAGCAGACACGAGCTCGGCCCCTACACCCTCCTCAAAGCCAGTCCCAGTAGCAGACACTAGCTCATCCTCTACACCCTCCCCAAAGTCGGTCCTAGCAGCAGTCACCATCTCAGCTCGTAGACCCTCCTTAGATCCAGTCACATGCCAATCTCAGTGGAATAGTCAGTGACAGAGTTAGTCACAGATCCAATCTCAGAAGCAAAGTCACGTAGGGTCTAATGGTACATAAATTCTCACATTAATTTTCTTTGATATTAACTCTTTACAATAATTTTATTTCTACTATTTGTTTACTGAAGGTATAAAATCAAAGCCAAGGGGTAAGACAAGGATTTGGAATTGAGAAAATTAATTGAAAGGACTCGAATAACGGTTGAAGTAAATTGTAGCGGAATATGTTCATGTTACGCACCATTTAATAGTAGGATCCCTACACTTGTGAGACTATTGATACCCCCATGCTATTTTGATTGTAGGCAAGTTCCTCAGCAACATAAGGATGTGTTCATTCATGAGCTAGGGGTATTAATATGATATTTTTATGTCATTCATTTGGTTTACTTAAAATCCTTTATCTAATTATTCATTATAATATAAAATGCATGTGACGTATGATTGGGGAACAAATCCAATGACAACTACATATATTCTCCAAGCAGCAAGGAGGGCACTTTGTAGTTGGAGAGAAGAGCTTAAAAGCCAAGTAAAACATAAGGATAGATATAGAATTCATAACAGTACAATAACACAACTATTTACTTTTAGGTGTTGCTAACTTTTCTGTATATATAAATTGTTATTTATTGGTAAGAATTATGAGGATGCATTAAGAGACGTGCCACTAGGAATACAAGCTGGTCATTGGGTGGAGTGCTGCAGATATTGGGATCAGGAAAACTCGAAGGTAATTAATATTTCATATTAATTACTTCTATTCTAAAAGCAAAATGAATAGGACATAATTTCAATAATTTGCTGTTATAGGAGCAAGCTAAGAAAAATAAAGCTAATAGGGTGAAAGCTCCGACGGCAACCCATTGCTTGGGATGGATGAGCATAGATAACTTGAGGGATAATTATGTAAGTACATTTTCACCAACTTAATTGACGATATAAAAACTATTGATTATAATATCTATTATAAAACTTACAAGTCAGGAGAGTTAAATAAGAGAAGGTAAAATTTAGGATAACTTAATTTATAACATCTTAAATATGCAATCGGATACCCATAATGGTATACAACTTGATCATGTTTCGATCTATGAGAGGAGTCATAGCAAGTCTACTACTGATGGCCCTCATGTTTGGATTGATCCAATATATCAAGAGAGACATGTAAGCTCATTGAAACAAGTAATGAATAACTTAGTGATAAACATTTAGGAGAACTTACCATAAGCTCAACATGTGTAGGGTCGCATGATGGAGTTGATGCATCTACTTGTTGGACATCTACATTGCTTTCTCATATTAGGGATGTGTGGTTTCGATCATTGTCTCTGATGGAAAAATCCTAATAAGTGGTTCCAGTTTTAAATAGCATGATGTTCTTTCCATGTTAGCATTGTGTTACCTATCTGTAGCATGTGTCAAATGCAAGGACATTTTTGAGATGTTTACGTAAATACCTACTAGTAAAACTTACTAGCTAACTTTTATTTCATCAAATGTTGATGCAACACAGAATTGTTGATTGCTTTATTAATAATTTTCTGGAGCATTTGTCAATCAAGGAGTCTCTCATAAAATGTCTTTGAGACCAAGAGGGAGACTCCAAAAGTTTTAATCATTATGCTTCTCAGTTATCATAGAGAGAATGGGGAAAGAATATGCTCATTAGAGTTTACCTACCAATCTGGTATGCATCGCACTTCTCATTCTCTATTGTCTCATCAAATTAGTTGTTATGCTTTGATTATGTATTAGTCTTGTCACCCCTTTGGTTCAATTAAAAATTTAGTTGGAAAGCAAAATAAAAATTGAATTGTGTAGTTCCTCTTTCAAGTCAAATGGTCGTTTCTTTTTCTTTCCATAACTAGGATGCTTTTCACATTGGTCAATTTGACAGGGATTTTGGAGAGGTAATGTTTGTGCTTATCTAATGGTCATGCCTGACACCGCTATACAGCTTATAGTACTGCTAGTAAAAAATAAAATCAATGTCTACAAGCTCTTCGAAATCTGGTATTTTTGCGTTTCTTAAGACTTTATCACAACATTTCAATTTTTTCTTCAATATGTTTAAGGCCAAGTACAACTTGGGATGAAATTAACTTCCTACACGATAGAACAATTTGAAAAGGATTGATATCTTACGAATGGTTCAAATAGGTAATGCAAAATCCCTATTGGAATAAGAAAGATGCACTAGCTTATATGTGTCATTTTCATCAAATTGGAAATTAAGATCAACAAAAATTTAATTGTACAACCTTTAAGAAAGATAAAATAATCATCCATCTGAAATTGGTTTAATTTTGGGTTGGGAGAGCAATGGAACTTGGAACCTTTTAACCCTAATCGAGAAATGCAAGTTCACAAACTTTCAAGCTAAGAACAAATTTCTCTTCTCCAATTTCACATTGCTTGGAGCCAATTGGCTACATCCATGGTTGTAGCCTGAAAGTTCAAGGCATTATAGCATGCAAAATACGGTTTCCAGCCACGTAATCACAAGCAAAGAACATGTATGCTAAACTGAAGAGCTAAACTAAAAAAGCAACAAAAACTCTTCTAACCATATACCTAATACAAACTGATGGTATGCTGCTCATAGTCAATGTAAAACCTTTAGAGCAGGTTTCTCCTTTTTCACTAGACTGAGGGCATAAACTGGACGAGTACTATTAGTAAGAAGTACTTGTTCTAAACCTTTTTTTTAATTAAAAATAAAAAGAAAATCAAAATCTAGTTAACTTGAATGCCTATTTTGAATCGAGACAAAACCCTATGTCTAATTGAATAAGAATAGATCCTACTAACTCTGTTTCTTTCAGGTTAAGTTGGTGGAGTCAGATCAAGAACTTGAATTGGTCAAGAAATACGATGATACCTTTTAGTGTGTTGCCAGTCGAATTGATCATATATAAACTGAACTACGTAGTTTGGAGTGTTGCCCTGAACTACATAGTGAGTAAGCCAAACTGATGTATACAAGTGATTCATGTAACTTCATTAAGGTGGCATCTCCATCTACTAGTGCAAGGCATACCGGTCATCCTAAAATTAGGCTAATTGAAAAAATTGGTGCAGATATCCAACAGCCTCTATCGAAAATAACCTTGGTAGGGTTTTTTCCTCTTCGGTGATGATCAGTTAGGACAAAAGCAGTTGTTATAATCTACATTCATAAGACATATCAATAATCATGATTTTTTGGTACTAACATGTTCTATTCGTTTAATGTTAAAATCTGAGCTAATAAGGTCACCCAAAAAGTCTACTCAAAGATTAAGGCATCTAATAGTAGCCCCATTCATGAAGTTGAGAATAGAGAAGATCACTGTTCTGGTCATCTACTTGCAGATGCAACAAAAATAGATCACAGAAATGATGTAACATCGAGTGGTGCAAGTACACCTACAGGAGATACACAAGCCAATCATTTTGGTCATAGTTATGCCAGTAATGAAGAGAAAGCCTCGAGTAAAGCAGCCAAAGCCAACACTAATAATGCTGAAGGGAAGGTAGGTATTCAAAAAATCTTGGGCTCAAAGGTTGAGTCATGGGTAGCTAAAAAGGGCCTTAGTTGGCACTGGAAAGAGAATGACCATGATGGTCCAGATGTTAAGAACTAGATAACTTGGCCTTGGTCACAAAATGTGAATGAGTGATGGAAATCATCCAAAATCAAATGGGTTGGTGCAGGCTATGGATAACAATGACAGTAGAATGGTAAATCATGATGTATATGGTTCACTATCTTCTACAGATGGTACTTATGAAGTGCAGAAAATATTTATGCAAGGATGAAATAAATGCCAAAAATAGGATTTTTTTATGTGCAAAATTTAATGTGCAGCTGGATATAATAAATGCGATAGCCTTTTCAAAAAATAAAATGAAATAGCAAGCTACGATGCTACTACTAGCTAGTTATGACATTTCTACATCAATTGCATTTTCTCTTTCTTTTTTTGGACTGGTTGCATTACATTTATTGACATGTAGTGATCTAAGATTTTTTTTTTTTGTTACATCAAGGCATTTATCATTCACAGAATGCGAAAATTGACTAAGGAGGGCTTGTAGAGAACTGCTAAGAGAATAGGTTTGATGAATGAAGTATTGGCAACAATGGATACAATCAAGTATGACAACTTTAACGCAATGACATCTATTTATTTATCTGTTAACTTGTTTTGATACTGCTTCAATATTTAAACTAGTAATAAATGCTATGCTTGGGAGCAAAGATTCCAATCCAAGGTTCAGGTTATTAGAAATGATGAATTGTCCTAGATTCATAAGTCATAGATTCTTGGTGTGGTAAGAAACTGATCTATTTTCTTTTATATGGAGCTTTAAAATCTTAGTTCTGATTGGTTCATTTTAGTTGCCAATGTTGTGGGTACTAACTGCAAAATCTTTTCTCAATTTTGTAAAGGTGAATGTTTGATGTGTTATTTTTACATGAATTTTCCCATTATTTGGTTTCTTTCTTCTACCTAGATTTCATGGGTTCCTAACTTGCTGCCTTAGCACTTATGCCACTAAAAGCTGTATTTTTCTTTGGTGTAGCTGAACATTTTTCTTTTGAACAACATTTCTATTCTTGTGACGGTCATTTAATTTGGAATGTAATCTTTACTTGGAGGCAATTTGACACCTACAAAAGCATTCACATCCCTTTTTCTTTTTTTTGTCTTAAGATTCCCTCTATTCACACTTCCTAATTTGATTACTCAGGTACACCTAATAACAAGTTCTATTGGTTTTGTTTAGGACCTTTGGAGATTGGATTGTTCATCCCAGTTACTCTGAGCATTGGGCCTTGCATGACACGGTTGTTGGTGGATACCTATTTGTTTGTTTCTTTAATAATGTATCATGTATTTTACTGAAACTTGTTTTCGTCATGCAACAACAATAAGGTCTCAGGCTTAGGTCTAGAGCCATCGAAGAACCTAATGATAGTGGTGCAAGCTTCAAGAAGGAAAGAGAAGATGTGGTGGACATGCTGCAACCTTTAGTCACGGTTTGTAAACCGTGACCAAAGAGAACATTTGCTGACGGCTGGTTAGCTGTCAGCAAAGGTAACCTTTGGTCATGGTGGCACCTTTGGTGATGATTAAGGAACCGTGACCAAAGGAACGCTCTTTCTTCCACTCCAAACTCTGGTCATGGTTACTAACCATGACCAAAGCTCTCTCTTTGGTCACGGTTCTACAATTGTGACTAAAGGACTTTAATCACAGTTTATAACCATGACCAAAGCTATTTAACCTAGCTAACGGTGGGGGCTTCGGTGATGGATTTATGTGGAACCATGACCAAAGCTCTTTGTCTTTCGTAATAGTTGTTAGTGGAACCGTCATTAAAGGCCCTTCTGCACTGCAATTTTTGCTGTTACTAATTGGTGATGGTTATAAGCCATTTGGTCATGGTTTTTGATCATGACCGAAACCCTTATTTGTTGTAGTGTAATTCTAACATTCTAATTGCACCCCCAATGGCTAGGGAGCATAGGAGAGTTGCTTAGTGGTTTATAAAAAGGCCCTTGAGAGCCATCTTTACACAATACAAGAATCACAAAAACCTTCCTTGCTTCCAGAATTCATATTCTCTACATTTTAGCAGCAAGGGTGATAGTGCTTGTTGCCTTAAGCTTTCAAGAGGATTTCTAAATTGCAGTAAGTTCTTTTGGCACATAATTTAATTTCTACAATTTCTTTTTGCACACTAATTTCCATGCTAGCTATTTTTATATAATATTACTAAAGATATTCTTGTTGGAGACTTAGGATTCTAGTTGTAAGCTTTTATATTTCTTTCTTACACCTATAATATCTTGTTCTTATTTGTTCTTGTAATTAGGTTGAGGTAACTTGTTAATTGCCTCGTATGCAGTAAATTGATTCCCTCTGGATTGAGGGAATTAGGTTAAAAGTCCTAAGTCGGGAGATTTAGGTAGTGGAGTACCCAAGTGAGGGGACTGCTATATATTTGGTGTTTAATTTCTATGGCCTGTATTATTTGCAAATTTTTTTCAAACTGTTCATTCCCCCTTCTAGTGTGCCTACAATTTCACCATTTAAGCACCTTCGACAAGGATAGAAAATCAACTGTAGAAGTTCTTGTCATCTGAATGATTTACGATCATCATGAAATGCCCAATCCAAGAACTCTCTCACTGCATTCTTATATCGAATGTAATCTGAATTTCATAGACTAATTCAAGACTTGTCCATAGTGACCTAAATAATTATTAACAGATATAAAGTTCTCAAGTCAATGTCATTTTATATTTATAAACGTATATAAAAAAAAGCTACTCTTAAGTGTACCTCAATCACCCACTAATTGTGAACAAACATTGACATGTTATATTTATGTTTGTATTTTGATTATGATTTTCACTTTAATAGCCTATCCTTGAAGATTTGATCACAACATTAATTGTTACAAGTAATCGATGTCTGGAAAAATTTTGGTAGCATCTCCTTGTACTTCTCCAACATACCCCCCAAGGTTAATGATTGCATAATAATCATGGGTCCTAATCAACCTAAATAATGCCTGAACCTAGCTTAATTTGTGGATATTGCACTCATATCTTGCATATCATGCATTGATCAGTCTATTTAGAATAAAATGAGATAACCTTCTATTGAATGGTTTTTATTACTATTTGTAGGTAATAAAGTGATCCAGGATGAAGGAGATAGTGGAATAAAGTAATAAAGGAAGAAGAAGACTGATCCGGATAAGAGGAGTGAGGAAGATAGCCTTATCCCTATCCTTAGACACCCTAGGAAACCTAATTAGAGACCTCCAAAGCCTAGTCCACTATCCATAGCCCTACTTATCCTATCCCTAATCCAATTAAACCATCCCATACCTAATTGGGTGCATCTACAGTTGATTGGGTGCACTTGAGCCCAATTAGATCCACCCAGGATCTAATTGACTCATACCTATTAGGGTTACCCTAGCCTAATCACATGCATACATCCAATTAGACTTGACCTAGATCTAATTAGGTTCACTCCTATCCAATTAGACTTTCCTAAGCCTAATTAGGTCCACACCCAGTTCATGTAGGTTAACCCAACCTAGATTCACCAAACCCACTCTACGAAAAACACACACACACTCCTAAACCCTACCTTCCTATTCTACCCCTACCAAACCTACGCACACCCTCTTGGAAACACTAAGACCCATGCGTCAACTCTAGATCCTACATTGGTGAAAATTCTATTTTGGGAGCCACCAAAAGTGGCGACTACCATTTTGAAGTTGCCTTCCCATAAAAGCCAAAATGAAGAGCCACGAAATTATTCACTCTCCCATTCTCCTCCACCTTAACTTGCGACCACTCCCTTCCACCCTCCAACCCTAAGGCCATCCTCCTCCACCTTCTTCAAGGTGCTCCTCCTCCCCCAAGCACCACCATGGGCAGCTAAGCAAGAAGAGGAAGAAGGCCACCTTCCTCCTCTACTCTCCTTCATGAGGGTGTGGCCATAAAGGGGACATTCTCCTCTTCTCCATGGTCGACTAGAAAAGCTAGAGAAGCTTCTCTCCAAAGCTTCAAGGACGGCTAGGAAGTAGAAGGGTTCTCCACCCTCTCTTCTTCTTGCGGGCGTGCTACCCTCTCTTCACTTGGGTGCACTCGCTCCCTCTCTTTCTTCTTCTTCTTGGATGGCCATGAAGGCTCACCCATAGCCTCTTGTGGCCGACCATCTCTTTTGGTAGGCGTGTAGACAGGTCTGCATATCCAAGGTCTAGCCTACACCCTCACACAAGGCATATGGTCCCAGTGGCAACCTTCCAGCGTGAGGGATTTTCTCTGTTTATATGCTTTCTAGTGTAGATGTGTTGACATTTTTATACATAAATAATATTGTGTGATCATTATTTATGATTGATTGTGTTTGTCTTCATGCAACTTTGGCTTGTCACACCGTGCACAGCCACCATGGCCTCATTTAGATGCACATAGTCACTTAGGTTTTTGCTAGTTTATCTAGATCTATGTTTCATTTCGCTTTTTAAAATAAAAATCAAAAACACAAAAAAAGAGTGCAAAAAACAAAAGGACCAAAAATATTAGGTTAGATTTAGGTTAAAAAAGCCGATTCAAATCTCAACTTGTTTTTATGCCTCCCGGAGACGAACGACAGGGACTCAAATTCTACAAAGAAAAGAAATCTACGTGAGTTTCGTAATCAATTAAATATTTTGATCAAGGGTTTAGAGTGACTATATCACGATTTTTGACAATTTCAAAATGCGTGAAAACAGGCTTGTCAACTAACCTTAACTACATTCCCAATAACTCTCATTTAAGGGTGTTTTAGGAATGTAGATAAGATCAGTTGGTATACTGAAGAAGAGTGAAAAGAAACTGTTGAAATTCCTCTAGACATCGGTTCCATGTAACATGTAACCCTATGTTGTGAATAAATATTCAAGGATCCCCTTGGTTTAGAACTTCTTTGAACTAAGGATAACAACTCTTATAACATGTTATAATGACAAAACTTCATGTATGTAAGTGAGGTATACGCACACTTTGCATTGACCATATAACATGATCATAAGTGTTGATAGGGAAGTATTTTGACACGATTATCCCCTCCCTATAACCTAGGGATCAGAATATCTATTGTTTGGCCTCAAGTGCATTTAGATTTGTGCAAGTGTGTGTATCTATAAATTCATTAAAATAATACATTTCATTAAAATTAAAAATTCATTAAAAGAATACAATTCGCAAAGAAATCAATAAATTAGAAATGTTGTCCTCCCCCTTACCTCTTATACCCTACCTCCCCTCCTCTTTGCTTCTTTTCATCATTCTTTCCCTCTTCTGCCTATCCATCCTCTCATCCTTTGCTTCTTCCAAAATTTTCGTTATCTATCTCTCCTCCTCTTAAACCTCCTTTTAAGATTAATTCTCTCCTTCCTCCTCTCCTTCACAATGTTCTTCCAAATATTTATTTTCTACTTCCTCCTCTCCTGTAATCCCTTCTCTTCTCTCCACCTATCCTCTCCACATTAACTCAAGGAAACAACATAGCATCAAACATAATTAACTAAGTAGGTACACCCCACAATTATGTATTAACATTTAAAATAAAATAATTAACTAGTGGATACACTCCACAATCATGCATTAACATTTGAAATAGAATTAACTAGTGGGTGCACCGCACAATCATGCATTCACATTCGAAACAGAATTATAACAAGTGAGTGCACCCATAATCATACATTCACATTTATATAAAATTAAAATGCATACACACATTCGTACCTCGACGAAGACGTGAATTGGAGAAGATGTCTCCAAAGATAAGCGTAACCGATACTAAATTACACAAATAAATCATAATAAATAAAACTTTATAATACAAAAATTAAAACATAAATAAAAAATAAAAATTGGTGAGGAGGTAGTGTGGAAGACGGGGGAATAGTTGAGGGAGGAGGAGGGGATGGGGTGGTGGAGAAGGGAAGGGCGCAGGGGCGGCAGGCTAGGGAGGGGACAACGCAGGGGTGGTGGTGCGTGGGAGGGGTACTGGGGAAGGGGCGGTGTCACGTGGGAGGGGTCTCGAGGAGGGGGTGGCAATGTAGGGGTGGGGGCGTAGGGGATGGCTCACTAGAGGGAGGGAGGGTTGATGACGTGGGGGGAAGCGACAGCCGCAGGGGGGACATCTCGAGATCTTGGGGAGGAGAAATGAGAAGTAGTTTCACGGGGAGGGGGAAGGGGTGTGCGGTTTGGGAGTTATATGCACAATTGGTGATGATTGATCGGATCAACCGTGGCTAAATTATGAGTTAACTTTATCTCCCACGTGCAGTCGGCTATTTGCGATGGCTGATCAGATCAACCGTCATGAATTTGAGAATGGCAGCTTTTCCATTCCTACATATTAGTAGTTATTTTCACGCGGCAACACTTATTTGTGATAGTTAAGGATTAACTGTCGCAAGATGTGGAAATTTTCCATGCCCGCACCAAAACCTGCTTAATGGTGACCGTTGATTCTCTATGGCGACGGTTTCTACCTAGCCCTCGCAAAATTTATGCTAAGCACACTCCCAGCTCAAGGATTGCGACATTCAAATGCGTAACCGTCACTAATTAGGCACTATTAGCGATGGTTTCATGACAGTCACAAATTAAATATCGCTAATAGTGGTTTTTCTTGTAGTGCTGTTGCATCTGTTGCCTCCTTAGCAATGGCGCAATTTTTTCAGAACTTTTAGGCTTTTGCATATAATATCAAGAAAATACGTCATCATAGTATAAATTGTTGTGGAAAAATCCCAAACAAAAAAAAGTAAATCAGTCAAATACACAGATAAGCATGCATCAAGGATGTAATCAAACTCAAACATGCATCTCATTTATCCATATAAAAATCAAATCAACAATGAACCACATAAAATAATGTCGTCTCCACAAGGAGGCAAATATGCATAAATAGGTTCCGTATACAAGTATAAAAATGATATGCAATGATTTCCAATTAATCAAAGAAAATAACTAAACTTAAGAAAATAAAAGCAAATGCGGTAAATCACAGTGAGAATACGTAGTTACGGACACAGTACGATGACGTCGGGGATGAATGAAGTCGATGGTGCATGGTCATTGTCGTGGTTGTGGAGTCGATGCTGTCACCAACAACCACAGCAATGGACGATGATGGAGAATGCTCACGATCGAGGTGGAGGACGAGACAAAGTGGTGGTGCTCGCGTCGTGCAGGGTGGCTGTCGAGTAGAAGAGGTGCAACCTCACAATGGTTGCTTGGCAGAGGAGGACGTTGTCGTAGAGAGGAAGAAGCTCACTGTCGAGAGAGAATGAGATGCGGTGGTGAGGAAGCTTCACGTGGTGCAATTTCGGCAGAGGTGTGTGCCGTCGTCGAGGGCGAGCACGGTGGTCGCAGTCGCTGGAGAGGGAGGGGCGTGATCATGGGCCTCCCCTATTGTGAGGAAGGTAGTTGAGGCCGCACGCAGTTGCGAGGGTGAGGGTGGACTTGCATGGTCGCAGTCGCTGGAGGAGTCAAGGGCGTCGACACGCCGTGATGGTGGCTGCCCATGTCGTGCGCGGTCGCAGTGGCTCACGGTGTCTGTGATCAGGATAGAGAGGCGAAGAGAACAAGACGAGGGGAAGGCTTAGCGTAATGGTGGCAGTCTCGGTCTCTGCATGCAAGGGCGTGGTCGTGATGAGAGGGCGGTGAGCGCTCAAGAGAGAGAGAAACGAAGGGGGTGGTGGTTCACGTAGGTGGCATTTACGTGGTCTGGGCGTATGAGAAGAGAACGTGGGTTGGGGGTCGCATGCAGAGAGATTGAGAGGGGATCATGGGCATGTAAATCAGGACAGATGGACGAAGATGAGGACAGGCCGAGGTGCGTCTGTCGTGGGTGCTTCGTGTGCGCGAGGGGAAGAGAATGAGAGGAACGGAGGGGTCGCGGGTGGGCATTGGTGATCTGTGTTATTGAGAGGGAGAGAGAGATTACGTGGGGAGGACTGGCGTGTGCTTGCGGAGATAGGGAGCGAGGGTTGAGGTGAGAGCAGCGACAGTGGGTTTTCCCGTGGGCCTCGAGTCATCTGCATCTAGTGGCCCTTTTTTATCGTGAGAAGGGGAGCAAAAATTGGGAGGGGCCCGAGATTTACGGTGGAATAATAAGAAAGAGAAGGAGAATTGGAGAGAGGGATTGGACCGAGGAAATCAAATATGGTGGCCTGGGTCTTCGGTGATTTTTTTCTTTTCTCGTCAGCCACCATTTTCTTTCGCTTTCAACGGAGTTTGCAAAATCAAGCGCCAAGTTAAAATATCAAATGTCAAAGATGTCATTCCAAATTTTCATCCACAATTAATTTCTATAAGAAAACAAACATACATAACTAGTAAATCAGTATATGAATGTGTATTAAGTAAATAACATATGTAAATGGAATATATTAATTAAAAACGAAAGGAATGGTAATTTTCGAGTTAAACTAATATATTTTTGTAATGCATGTTCAAAATCGATTTCCAACTCCAAATTAATTTCTCTAGTCATAATTAATATCCATTAAAGTAGACCTATCACCTAACACTTAGCTACTAACACTTAGTTAACCAAAAATTTATTTAATTGGCAGGTCCAACCCTTCCCAAGATTGAGAGCCCACAAGGGCCAAATCAACCACTAGTAAACATGGGCCCTAGTGTTTAATTAGTGTTTTTTTAGCATAGTTTTGGGCCAATACCAACCCACATAGAGCACTCGACCTTGTCGGGCCTGGTCTCCTAACCCCCCCTCTCTTTTCTCTCTCTCGATGGTCAGGTGATAAATGCTCATAGGGATCCAACCTTTGTACTAGACTAGTTGTCTAGCGACGCGATCACTTATATAGCACTATGTGCGCTCAATTGTTTTTGATGTGGCTCTATCTCCGGTGGCAATTTGACATGATGGATGGTGATTTAATGCCAAGTTTACAGCTTAATTTTGGGATTAAATAATAAATTAATTTACAATTAAACTAAATGGCCATGTAGCTAATACTTAAAGCTTTCAATTGGTATAATTTATTTACAATAATTAAATATATAATTATATTTAACAATTCCTTAAAGTTAATGAAAAATACATAGTGATTTTAAGTTTAATTCATTAATTAAAGTATAAATTAATAAATTAATGATACAATTGTCTTATAAATTAATCAATATACATTATTAACTTATTAGTACATATTTCTAATTTATGTTTATTGATTTATTTCTATTTATACATATTTAAATACTTGATTTACATATATATACATATATATACAACATGAATACTATTCTATAGTATAAATAAGTTATAAATATACTAAAATACTCTAAACTATAATATACAAGTATACAACATAATTTATTTTGATAAGTTATTTATTAATTTAAATTAATATAACTTACTAATATACCTAATTAACTTATAAATATAATTATATACAATATATAGTTAAATAAATAAATATAAAGGTACATTACTATAAACTATAATTACTTTAAGTTATATCAACATTTATAATTATAATTCTACGTATATATATAGCTATTTATAAATACATAAGAAATATATGCATATAATATAAATAAATAAATACATTTTATTTATTTATTATTGTAATATAAAATAGTATAAATAAATAAATACATAATTATATTATTATAATATATACTGTATAAATTAATATAAATACCTACCTAAGTAAATAAAATAGATATATAAGTTATTTGTATACTTGATATACATATAGGATACAATTTACACTTAGTATTATGTACAAGTATAAATACTATGTACATAGGTATTTTTATGAGGTTTTGAAGTTTTTTAGATTTTTATTTTCTTTTTGGGTTTTATAGAGATAAGGAAAGAGGAGAGAATGGTTAGAAGACAAGAAGAATGATTCTTTTGATATTTTTGTTTATTTTCCTTTTATTTCAAACTAGACAAGACCTAAGCTTTTACTGGTATGTTCTCCTAACTCTCACACTCAAATCCTAAATCTAAACTCACATACACCTAAAACTAAACCTATTCTTACTCAAGACACATTTATTTTATTTAATTACATTTATTTTTGATTATTTTCTGTATTTACAGTTTCAACAAAACTATGTTTAATGAATGTTTGAACATGAATCCAACCCTTATAAAACTCAAATTCAGGTGCGGAAAGATAAGATATGACTTAGAATATTTCCAGATAGCTATTAAAACATATTCTAGTTTTCAAACATGATTCAATCATTAAATTACACATAATCACTCAGTTTGACAGATTTTAGAGATGTATTTACTGACTACACAGATGAATGGGTTTTTGTGAAGAAAAGTTAGGGTTTCGGGAAACCTGTTATCGTAGTCGCAAAATCCTCTAACCAAATAAAATTTATGCCAAAACTCGAAAGGTAGTCCCAGGTCGAACATAGGGAGGTGATGTTTGTTTCTTGAAATCCGTGTTTCACTTTGTTTCTTTTTTGGCATTTGTATTTGCTATTTTTTTGGCATTTTATGATAGTGTGGGAACAAGCAGGAATATTATCAATACTAAGCTATTCTAGAAAGCAGGAAAGAACTATTCTACTTGCTTAGTATGAAGGAAGAGAGAATCAAAAGCTAGTTCTAGATAAATGCTTGACAAATATTTATTACAAATGCTTCTACACTATGAAGCAGTAAAAGGGAAAGGGGGTGAGAGAAATCCTCTTTGTTGACTACTCGGAGGATGATGCTGCGTTGATGTGGCCTAGACGAAGATGTTGAGGAGTTGGAGGGAGGAGAACGGTGTCGGAAGATGAGGGGAGGACGGGCGGCATCGCGACGTGATTCACTTCCCTGATTGGGGTTGAGAAGACAATCGATGAGAGCTCTACAAATGGGGATGGGAGGGTGGAAAATAATTTTTCTTTTCTCTAATGGAGCATTCCAAAGTCTTGGGACATATGCTCAAAGTGTGTTTTGAGCTCTAGAGTGGGTAAGGAGAGCATTGGAAGGGATGAAGGTGGATGGAGGAGTGTTGGTCCTTTTATAGTGGAAGGGGAGAGAATAATTCATATATAGGGCATTTAGTGACATCAAAGGCATCTCTCGAGCTCTACCCTAAATGTCGCTGAAGGTCACCAGCTCACACTTGCTTGCAGTTATGCTCGCATGCTCACCTTCTCGCCATCATATGCTTGATCGATGGTTATGATCACTCGAGGATCACGCGCTCAGCTAGCACGTTTGATTAGGCGTCGAACTGGGCGTGTGGTCACGTGTCGCATGCAGCTGCATTCGTTGCACCACGTGGTGAGGTCTTGACTGCTCAATCATGATAGAGCGGTGGAATTTAGGCGCACCTCACCGCTGGGCTGGATTGGATGCTTCTGGGGATTCGACCCCACGCCATGGTGTTGAGACGAGCGTGAGTGGCCGATGCGCCAAAGGGGTGAGATTGTCGAGTTGACCTATCGGCATCCACTGATCGTTTGATCGTGGCTGTTGGATTGAAATCCAATGGTCACGATAAGATCTTGAGCTCTCCTCTTATTTGTGAAGGCTAGGAAGGGTTCGTTTCCAGTCGTTGGATTGAAATTCAATGGCTAGGATTGCATGATGAAGTTGAGTTGAAGGACTTGGCTAGCTTTGGGTGGTTCAGCTGGTGCCACATGGCACCATCTGGATTATTCATCTTTAGATGCTTGTAAGTGGCTCCACGAACGTTGGATTGGGTCGATTTTCATGTTGTTGGGCTACGATCATTGATCTGGACCCATCCGTACAGTTGGATTTGTCATTTGAAGGTTTGAATTGTGTCACCTAGCCTCTTAGCCGTTGATCTTCCTCGGACTATGTATGGTGCTACGAGACCCCGATTAAGGCAATTTCAGAGGCATTAGATTCCGATCGTCGTCCTAATCAGGTCTGTATGGTTGGATTGTCAATCCAAGGCCTCGAAATAGATCTTCTTCTCTCCTGGCCATAAAAGGACACGAATTAACCTAAACTTTATACAAACTATTCTAAATGCAGACTGATGCATGTTATGTAATATTTATAGTATGGAATGGAACATGCATAAATAGGCATTATATTGTGAATAAATGTGTCTATATCAAACACACTTATATAAGACTCTATAATGGATTTCAAATTATTTCCAAGCCATAAAAGCTATTTAAAAAGTCTGGAAATAAAGAATCAATCATGAGAAACTTCCAGATATCAATGGAAATCTAATTCAAACTCAACATTAGGTTTTATACACTAAATTTACATCAAATACAACATCTGCATAGCCTGCAGTTCTCAAACTATCTGACAATAGACTCTCAAATAGATTAACAATGTATTACAATTGATATTGACAACCATTGACAGTAGACGAATGCTTCTGAGAGTTATGTTTATATAAGAGCACACAAATAAGATCAACACATGTAGAATTCTCAAATTTCAATCTCAATTTTTTGACAGTAAAGTGAAGTTGTTGTAACTGACAAAAACTCATCAGACCTATTTCTAAAGCTTAAAACTACAATCAAATCATATTTTCATGCTATAGAATTATCACAGACCATCTTTACATCTTGATCAAAGCCTTAACACACTAATTGAATTTTTTTTTTTTTGAAACAGAAAGGAAAGCTATCATCTTACGATAGCAATTCGGAGTAGTATATTATATAAACAAGTAAGGACACTAATTGAATATTAGAACTGCAAAATCACTCTAGTTTTGGAAGATGAAGGCAAGCATCCCAAATCTAGAATGAAGTAATTAAAATCCCATCTCAAGTGTCATAAATCATCTAAATAGAGTCTATAACTCAATGAAACTCAGATCAATAACCAATAAACTAAGAAAATCTTAATTTGGTGTCTACCTCACACTATAGATAGCATGAGGAGAAATCAAATCAGGCATTCAAATCACTTTAAAAACATTCACAGCCCCTCATTAAGATGTTACAAACATCATTTAGACCTGATTAGCAACTAAAGACTAATGTGGACTAAAATCAGGATGTCGCCTACCTGGGTGATAGATGTGGCTTCGCTATAATGAATTGATCATCTAGGACACTTGCACTCTATTGATTGGTGTTCAGGGATCCTAAGCAATGCTTTTGAAACTATCAGGTCATCAAGATGAGCTCCAATCAATGACACTAATTTCATCAGCAAATGCTACTAGTGAAGAACACAAACCCGGAACTGAGTTAGAAATTAGGCGTGAAAAATTAGACAAAGAAAATATGATAATGTTGGCTTAATCCCATCTCATTAGATCCAATTAAAACAATATTGACTTAATATGATTGGTTAAAATCAATTTCCACATTATTTCTCCATAAATTCTTCATTGAACTACCAAAACTAAATCAACATTAATGGATCAAATCAAATCCAATTCAATGTGCAGAGAGGGTCCACGTGATCCATTTGGAATGAGTGAAGAACCCTCTTGGTGATTTGGTGTGCCATTAGATATGACAGCTAAGAAGCTTCAAAGCTGATGGCTGCCTAGATGGATAAGTGATTTGTTATTAAAACATCGAGGTGATAAAAAGAAGACAATCATGAAGTGTAGAGGAAGATTGTGGATCAAAAAAGAGGTGTGAATTCATTCTCTTTGATTAGAATTGATCAGAGAGGGTGGATTGGAACTACATTGATGTTCATGGTGTAAATCAAGTAAAGAAGATGAATACGTCATAGTACACCGTGAAATACATCTCGAAAAATATATTTTAATGGAACAGGTGAGTTCCGGTCGAACTTAGGGAGGTAGAAAGTGTTTCAGAATTCATAACTAATCTAGATATAATTACTAACTGGACAATATGCTACTAATTGTGAACTAATCCATATATATCACAATATGTATATGATGCAAATAGTCTGATCATGAATTTTAGAAATATAATTATGATTAGAAGAAGTTCTTGCTATCTATAACTAGAGCATAAATGAAAAGCTACTATCTAGTAGAATACGAGGAACACGAGTAGTCTGTGGTGACGTTCTAGAGGGATTGGGGAGAGCAACGGCGGTCCACCAAGGTGCTTGGCGGCACTTCAGAGGAAGAGAGCCAGAGACGGAGAGAGCCGGATAAGAAGATCTAAAGAACTGGAGAGGGTCTGGAGGAGTTGGTGGGAAATTGATGAGTTGGGGGAGCCCTAGGCCTTCTTTTATAGCTTTTATGAGGGGAAGATGGGCATTTGAGCCACCAAACCAGGCAACAACCCTCTGGTGATCAGATTTGTTGATCGGGAGATCAACGGCTCTAATTTGGCCTCAAAATAACCTTCAAAATGCCTTCTACGCATAGATTCACCCTCGTATTGACCCATGGCAGCTTCTGGACGGTTGGATCATGTTTGGATGCTCACCGCTAGCGCTTTCCACTTTTGTGCCTGCCTGCCTCGCGATTTCCTCGTGCCTAATGCGTGCACCAAGTCTCAGTCATCCGATCGTGATCCACAGCATCGCTTTTGCTTTTCGAAACACATGTGCATGCATGTCGTCACATGCGTCGTCGCCCAATGCCATCCAATGCGCCATGCAGTCACCTCTAGGTCGCCCGATGGCCATCAACCGGATGGATTTCATCCGTGCTTGAGACCTTCACTGATTTCTCACTAAGGCAGTTCGAGTGTGCACCTTCTGATCTAGCGCAAGTGCGTGAGCGAACGTGCTATTGATATAGACACATCTATTGAGGTTAAAATGCCTATTCATGCATGTTCTTTGGCTTAGATTTGCATTTCTTGTTATAAAATTACATAGCATGCATGACGTGCCTTCGTGCGTGTGTGTTAAGAGGTGTCGTTATAGTTGCACTTGATACGTCGGTTTTAAAAGAAGTAAACGGAGGTGAGTCTGAGTGTCGATCTCAGGGAGGCGTGGAAATCGGATTTTGTTTACCACTTGTTGTCACGAAAAAGGCGGAGTTTTGCTTGCGAACGAGACGGTTTTGAAAAGCGAGAGATAGAGAGAGAGTTTAGGGTTAGAAAGCCCTTGGTTTTGATCATGCACTTTAAACAGAAATTAAAATGGCAACTAAATGGAAAATAATTTCATTAAACATGCATTCATAGTTCATGGTTTACAACATTAAATACATGCTTCAACAAAAGTAAATGAAAGCTTAAAAGAGAGAGAGAGAGAGGTAGAGAGAGAGTGGAGAGAGACGAGGCAGCCACGGCGGTGGAGGAGGCTCCGTCGGCGGCTCGTCGTCTCTGGCGATTACAAGAGTGCCTAATACTAGCTAGGAGAGGAGTGGAGTAGTTGCAAGTGGGAGAGGATGCCTTGAATGGTGGTAGAAGGGGGTTTAAATAGAGTTAAGGGCTTCCTAAAAGAAGAATGTGCTTTAGCGACATCCAGAACGTCGCTAAAACCACATCCAGATACGTCGGAGAAGGCCTTCTGTTGCCGGTCAGCCGCCCGCTCCCTCTCTCTCTCCAAGCGCGATCCGTGGATGATGAACGAGAGTCGTCCGATCGAAGATCGGACGGCTGAGATCCTCCCGCGCCCGTGTTGAGATCACGCTTCGGGCGCGCGTGCGCGCCCGCGTTTCCGCCCAGCGTGCGCGCACGCGTGGTCGCTCGAGCGCTGTTGTCGCGCCGCGTGGCTCAATCCTGACCGCTAGCTGCTGATCGGGCGGGTCAATTTCGCCGCGCCCTTCGCTCGCGCTTGATTTCCGCTCCGCGTGATTCAAACGCACGTCGCTACGACGCAGGCGTGCACGCTAACCGTTGCGCCACGCCCGCGCTTTGTCGCGGCGACCGCGGGCGAGCGCGCGGATCTCGGCCGTTCGATCGAAGATCAACGGCCGAGATTCGTTCTTGGCTGGCTTGAGGGCGAGAGAGCGGCGGGGGTGGGGCGACGTGGCGCGTTCTGGGCCGTTGATCTCCAGATCAACGGTCATGATTTCTTGGGCCCATTGTGGGAGCTCCGGATGTCGGATTTGGATGATCTTGAGTCCGTTGGACTCCGTTCGTCGTCCTGAATCCATCCGTGCGGTTCGATTGCTCATCTGAGGCCTGTTTTGACAAATACTTTACACAAATGACCATTAATACGGTTTATAAGCAATCTTGGTACTTGATGCATGCAACGCTCCTATTCTACTTTATGTTGTGCCTTTTATTCTAAATATGGGCCATATTCAACCTAGTTACTACCCCCTTGCGTGGTGTTATCATACCCCCATGCTTACTCCTTGATAGTCCCTAGCAAGGTTTATTCTAGCCTTTATTTCTTTGGAGAATTCAAGAAGTAATTGCTTAGGCACTTCGTTACTCGTCAATAAGAGGAAATATACGAAGATCTTAATCTACAAAGACTAAGCAGCGCCCGGGTGTCTTCCAAAATACGAATCGCCCGAATCCTTGCTTTGTATATATAACTATACATATGTATACGTATATATCTATATATGTCTTTTTAGAATTTTCGAAATTCAGTATGGGTTGGTAACTTTTTACGGCTACCCAACCCACCCAAAACTCGGTCAAAACCCTAAGTGCTAAGCATCTTGGTGCGAATGTTGTGATAGACTCACTTAACGGTAATTGAGACAGACTTCGAGTTTCTATGCCTCTTGGTGTCCGGAAAAGAAAATAAATTTTTGCCTGAAGGTGTATTTGTTCGACTGGTAGCTTTCTCCCTACGTTCATTTTACTTGAGGTCAACACAAGGATTTTCCAGTGTATATCTCCCCGGCTTGTACTACTTCCCCGCTTCGTCCTTAGGTGTTTTGGTCTTTTTTGTGCAATTATTGAGCTGGGCTCTAGACAACCGAGTAATGGGCTGTTACCCACGATCACTTGCCAGCCATACTTGTGCGGTGAAGTGTGGTTTATTTTCTTTTCTTTTCTTTTTTTTTTTTTTTTTCGTAGGTGGCTTCCCTAATCTCAAATGTACCCAGAGGCAACGAAAAAGAAATGGCCTGTGGCTGGGTTCTGGACAACCTGCCAATGGGTTGTTACCCATGACAACTTGCCAGCCATACCACCCTAGAGAGTTCATTAGCTACCCAATTTCTGTCAAAATCTCCGAGAAGTGAGTCTGTGCAAAATTGTGTGTAGATGCTTAGACTCAAAGTTTCCTGAGTTAGAGGGTGAGTTGATAAGTCGTATACTTATTACCTTATTTATTAGGTGGATTAGAATAGCTTAAAGTTGCAAGGATTCGCCGCTAAATCCATATTTTAATGGACACCAGGGATAATTAAGCCTGAAGGCCTGAAAAGTCTAAGTGTTTAAGTTCTTTTTGTATTATTTCCCACTATTGACAAGTTTCTAATGCCTAAGTTTTTCTTCCTAAATTCAAAAACATTTTTTTTTTTAATCAATTAATTTACTCATTCAGACTGATTAATTAAGCTCAGGATTATGCAGTTTACCATCCCCCCCATGCTTAAGTTGGACAATGTCCTCATTGGCAGATGCATGGATGCAGAAGGGTTCAAAAAGATAGTACCTGAGTGACGTAAACTACCAGATCAGTCTAAATCCGCTGGGTTGCCTCCCAGGAAGCGCTGAGTTTAACGCCTCCAGCTGGGCGGTGCTTGGTGTCAGCCCTCAACAAGGGTGACACTTTCCTTGGGGGGTACCTGGGCCAGGAAATGCTTCAATCTTTGACCATTGACTGTAAAGGTGTGCCCGGTATTAAGATCGGTGATTTCGACTGCCCCATTGGAATAGGGCTTGACCACCCGAAATGGTCCTGTCCATTTGGACCTAAGTTTCCCTGGGAAGAGTTTCAGGCATGCATCAAATAGCCAGACTTGTTGGTTTGGCTCAAAGGTTTTCCTATGAATGAGTCGGTCGTGGGCGGCTTTCATTTTTTCCTTATATAGCCGACTATTGTCAAAGGCGTCCCGACGAATTTCTTCAAGCTCAGATAATTGAAGAGTCCTTTGCGCACCAGCTAACTGGGCATCCATGTTACATTGCTTAACGGCCCAGTAAGCCCGGTGTTCCAATTCGATAGGGAGATGGCAAGCTTTGCCAAAGACCAAGCGGTAAGGTGACATGCCTATCGGGGTCTTAAAAGCGGTCCTGTATGCCCACAGGGCATCATCAAGTCGTGTGGACCAGTCTTTCCTGTCAGGTCTCACAGTCTTCTGTAAAATGTTCTTGATTTGTCTGTTTGAGACCTCAGTCTGCCCATTTGTTTGTGGATGATACGGGGTGGCAATGCGGTGGTTTACCCCGTATTTTCTAAGTAGGGCACGGAACTGGGAATGGATAAAATGGCTTCCACCA
The DNA here is from genome assembly GCA_037157565.1 of Thalassia testudinum. Classification (NCBI taxonomy): domain Eukaryota; kingdom Viridiplantae; phylum Streptophyta; class Magnoliopsida; order Alismatales; family Hydrocharitaceae; genus Thalassia; species Thalassia testudinum. The sequence continues at coordinate 149,832,868 of JAZHRO010000014.1, read as the reverse complement.
TCACTGATCATGGCCTTGGGTATTCCAAACCGGGAAAAGATGTTCTTCTTTACAAAGTCCATGACCGTCTTGTGATCGCATCGTCGGGTGGCGACGGCTTCAATCCATTTGGAAACATAGTCTACCGAGACCAGGATATACTTGAAGCCGTTGGATGGTGGAAAGGGGCCCATAAAATCGATACCCCAAACGTCGAAAATTTCGACAATCAAAATAGGCTGAAGGGGCATCATATCTTTTTTGGTCATTGTCCCCAGTGTTTGGCATCGTGAGCAAGTCTTGGCAAAGATGTGTGCATCCTTGAATAGGGACGGCCAATAAAATCCAGACTGCAAAACTTTTGCAGCTGTTTTCTTGCCAGAGAAATGGCCGCCACACGCTTGGTCATGACAAAAGGAAAGCACACTCTGAACTTCGTCTTCGGGGAGGCACCTCCTGATGATCTGATCAGCACAGAGGCGAAACAGCATGGGATCCTCCCAGAAATAGTGCTTGGCCTCAGCCAAGAACCTGTCCCGTTGCTGTCTGGACCAGCTGTGCGGGGTTTGTCCTATAACCAGGTAGTTGACATAGTCATCATACCATGGCATTTTCTTGTCTTGCACGGCTAGGATGTGTTCATCAGGGAAGGTATCAGATAGAGGTAGGGAGGGTCCAATGTGGTCTAGATGAAGTCTTGACAGGTGGTCAGCCACCACATTTTTCGATCTGGCCTTGTCTCGGATTTCCAGGTCAAATTCCTGCAAAAGCAGGATCCATCTGATGAGCCTGGGTTTTGCGTCCTTTTTGGCCAACAGGTGCTGGATGGCTGAATGGTCGGTGTAGATAGTCACGTGGGATCCCAGCAAGTATGATCGGAATTTTTCCAGTCCAAAGACTACAGCGAGCAACTCCTTTTCTGTGACCGTATAGTTACGTTGGGCCTCGTCCAACGTTTTGCTCACGTAGTAGATCACCACGGGCTTCTTATCTTGCCTTTGTCCCAGGACAGCGCCTATGGCAAAATCTGATGCGTCACACATAATCTCAAAATCCTGGGACCAGTCTGGGGGTTGAAGTACAGGTGCGGTGGAGACTAAGTCCCGGAGGGTATGATAAGCCTGGGTACAATCAGGAGACATGTGGAAAGTGGCGTCGTTGGCTAGAAGGTCGGTCAAGGGTTTGGAAAGTTTGGAAAAGTCTTTGATGAACCTTCGGTAGAAGCCAACATGTCCTAGGAAAGAGTGAATCTATCGGACCGAACTAGGTGGAGGAAGTTTGGAAATTAAATCAACCTTAGCTCGATCTACCTCGATGCCCCTATGCGAAATGATGTGTCCGAGGACAATTCCTTCTTGAACCATAAAATGGCTCTTTTCCCAACTTAACACCAAGTTAACCTCAATACATCGTTTCAGGATTTTCTCCAAGTTGCTCAAACAATGGTCGAATGAATTCCCGAATACAGAGAAATCATCCATAAAGACCTCCAAGTATTCACCCACCATTTCTGAAAAAATGGCTAGCATGCAACGCTGGAAGGTCGCGGGTGCGTTGCATAACCCAAACGGCATTCGACGGAATGCAAATGTGCCATACGGGCAAGTGAATGTGGTCTTTTCCTGATCTTCCGGAGCAATTGCGACTTGGTTATATCCTGAATATCCATCCAGGAAGCAAAAATACTTCTGCCCTACCAATCTTTCAAGGATTTGGTCAATGAATGGCAAGGGAAAGTGGTCCTTCTTAGTGGCTTCATTAAGCTTCCTATAATCAATACACACCCGCCATGCGGTGGTGGTGCGGGTGGGAATGGATTCGCCATGATCATTAGTGACAACGGTGAGCCCAGCCTTCTTTGGAACCACTTGAGTGGGGCTCACCCAGGGGCTATGAGAGATAGGGTAGATGATGTCGGCGTCGAGCCACTTGATAATTTCTTTTTTAACGACCTCCCGCATGTTAGGGTTTAACCGTCTCTCCATCTGGCGGGAAGGTCGAGCCCGGTCTTCCAGGTAAATCTTGTGGGTGCAATAGGTGGGGCTAATTCCTCTTAGATCTGAGATGGTCCAACCAATGGCGGCCCGATGTTCTGAAAGAGTTGCAGTCAACCTTAGTTCCTGATCCTTGGTTAGATGGGAATTAATAATCATTGGGAAGGTCAGGCCAGGTCCCAAGAAGACGTACTTGAGATTCTCGGGCAATGGTTTAAGTTCAGGTGCGGGTGGGACCACAGTCGATGGGAATGGAAAGGGCGGTAGTTGATCAACATCGATTTCTTCAAATGGTGTCATGTGATGATACTCAGCCTTACAGAGGTCCACAGGTAATGATGGTGATGAGTCAGAACTATGGGTTTGGTGGTCTGAGACAGAACTGAGGGTAAGGCATTCCTCGATTAAAGTTTCCACGGGATCATGTTCCTCAATGTAATCACAATCAAAAGACTTTGTTGCCCGGAAGATATCCAATTGCATTTTCCTGTCTCCGAAGGTGATTTCCATACATCCCGTGTCGCAATCGATGTTTGCTTTAGCCGTAGCTAAGAAAGGTCTGCCTAAGATTATGGGTGCATTCTGTAATTTTTTAGGGACTTCCATGTCGAGCACCAAAAAGTCGACTGGGAAATAGAAGTCCTTCACCCGTACAATCACGTCCTCGACAACCCCCTTCGGGGTTTTCACTGATCTATCCGCCAGCTGGATGGTGACAGGGGTTGGTGCCAGCTCCCCAAAACCAAATTGGTGGTACAAGGTTGTGGGAATTAGGTTGATAGAAGCACCTAGGTCCAGGAGCGCTCTATCAAATGTCATGTCCCTGATGTTGCAGGAAATCAGGGGTGCTCCTGGGTCAGTTCGTTTGAGTGGAAGGTTGCTTGATATCACGGAACTGGCTTGCTCAGAGAGTACAACCTTCCTAGGTGCTTGAGGTCTCGGCTTACGCTTGGGTGTACAGGCATCCTTTAAGAACTTGGCGTAAGCGGGGATGTGTTTGACAGCTTCTAGAAGCAGAATATTAATTTGTACTTGTTTAAAAATTTCCATCAGCTCCTCAGTTTCCACAGTATTCTTTTTTCTCTTGATTGTTTCTAAGGCCTCAGGATAGGGTGTCTGAATTGGTTCCATGTTTGGGTCCTTGGTTGGTGTTTCTTCTAAGTCGGGTAAAGTCTCGGGGAGAGTTGGCCATTTGGGATCCTGGGTTTTGGTGCCGCTTCTCAAGGTCACTGCATTCGCAGAGGCATTGGGGCCATGGGGTGATCCTTGAGAAGACGAGGATGAAGAAGCGCCAAACCCAGGAGGTGTTTGTGGGGCCGGTTGGACCATATGAGCCTGCCCGGGGTTGCCTTGGAACCCTTGCGAATTGGGGCCTCTGTTAATTATGTTTCGCGGGTTTGGTTGCGGTTGGGAAGGTAGAGATCCTTGCTGTTTACAGTCCAAGAGTTGGCTTAACTGTCCCTTTACCAAGGCCATTTCTTCCTGATGTTTTTGGTTCATGTCAGCCATCATCTTTATTAGGGTGTCCATTTGATTTTGTGGGGGAGGGGCCGCCCTATTTTGGTTATATTGGGGTCTAACTGGTGGTCCTTGCTGATAGGGGGGCAAGTGTGGCTGTTGGTTTGGCCTGGGCTGGTTTTGGAATTGCGGTAGTTTCTGGTTTGTCCAACCAAAGTTGGGGTGATTACGCCAGCCGGTGTTGTAAGTGTTGGAGAAAGGGTCAGGTTTTGCATATCCTTGGACGGCTTGCACATCTTCTAGAATAGCCGATGTTGATGAAGAAGGAAGGGAGTAATCAAGGGTCGAGGGAGCAAAGGTCCCTCCTTGGAACATGGTTGGGGGTTGTTCCAGGTTCAGTTGGGTGAAGGGTTGGACCAGGTCAACATTATGTGCTCCCTTTGCTAGGGTGAAAGTCTGCAAGGGGTTCCTGGTCTGGTTTAGAAGCTCATCAATATTCTTGTCCACCAATTCCACTCGATCCAACTTTTTGGCAATGATGTCCATATCAACCATTCCAGAATTTGCTTGCACCTCATAAATCCCACCACGGGGTTGACTGGACCTGTTAAACTGGTTCATGGAGGCATTGTTGAGCGAATTCTCGCTCATAGACTCAAAGAGCTCAAATGCGCTCTCCTCGTCTTTGTTTAGGAAGTTTCCCCCGCATGAGGCATCGACGAACTTCCGTAGGTTGCTATCCAGACCGTGGTAGAAGATCTGGGCCAATTGCCACCTTGGAACTTCGTGGTGTGGGCATTTCCTCAAAAGTTCATTGAATCTTTCCCACACCTCATGAAATTGTTCCCCACCCTGGAGTGTGAAGGTAGTGATAGCTCTTCTGAGGGCATTGGTCTTTCCTATGGGGAAGAATTTCTTTAAAAATGCATGCCTTAGTTCCTCCCAGGTGGTGATGGGTCTACCTAGGGTTCTAAGCCAATGAGAAGCCTTGTCTCTTAATGAGAAAGGGAACATCTTGATTAGAACATTGTCAAGGCTAACGTTCCTAGGTTTTACTGTTCTTGCTATGCGGTCGAGATCTTCTAGGTGCTGAAAGGGGTCTTCATTTGAGCTTCCATGAAAGTGGTTCTGGATTAGACTTAATACATTAGGTTTTAGCTCAAAATCGTCTCCCCCTTCGGGGATCCTAAGGTGTGGCTCGACTCTAATGGCAGAAGGGTTATAGAAATCATGGAGGGGTCTTGGCTGGTCCTGAAATGGTGGTAAATCAAGTGGTGGTTGTCCTGGTATGTCATTGAAAGGTGGTGGTTGTTCTTGCGGGTTCTGTAACCGTTGTATGGCTTGCATGATGGTGTGGATTTGTTGTTGCTGAAGCCGATGGTTAGCATTGATTTGAGCCTGGACGACAGCCATAGCATCTGGTGGGGGTTGATCTTCAGCCTCGTCTACCCTAGGTTCAGCCATGTTTTCAACAGAATTACGTCGCCTAGATTCCTGCCCCAAAACACACAATTCGGGATGCAGTGAGCGCCTCCCGTGCATACACTAGAGAAGAACAGGAGGGGATGCGGAGGGCGACAGATGCGAGAAATGTGTTTCAATCAAGCACGCAAGCCTAATCCTTATGGTATATTCCTTAGGAGACCTAGAAATCTCACAAAGGGTGATTAAGTCCGTAAGCACTGGACTCCCCTTCTCAAGGCTAATCTGGCCAGGTTGATTACGAGGGGATTGCAGGGAAGGTTCTTCCTTTGGCTTGCGCCTCCGGTTCCATAGACCCCACAACCACGGTCGTTTGACACTGCCCCGCAGCCTAGTCACCAGATTCTACCAAGGGAATGAAAGCCAAGTGCCTAGCAGACAAAACCTCACCTTTTGAGACTTAACTCAGTCCTGCCTAGGGCACGTCTACTCAGTTTTAAAGGGCTAGGATAGTGCTTGTGCTTAGGGTGATGTGATGAGGCGTTGATTGGGGTGATGCCTCTTAATTTTCCACTTTCAAAGTGTGTGCTTCTAGCAAAACATGGTTTTCAAGCAAGGATTTTTAAGGTGTGGTGTCTTTTAGTATTTTATCCTTACTTTAGTGCTTTTTAGGGTTGACGTGTCTTAGTGTTTTCAACCAAGTTTCAGTGGGCACGTCAAGTTCTGCACACAATTTGATGAAAGTAGATTTCCTTTTTCTTTTGTAGAGGCTCTAAAACCCTAGTGTACTCATCCTAATGATCATGCAGCTTCTATTAGATGAGTCAGTTTTAGGGTTGAGTGGTGCGGCCCAGGTCAACTCACGGTGGCTTCGCAAACACCACTCAAGAGAAAGAAAAAAGAACACTCCAAGAATTTATCCATCATATTAGAGTGTACATTTTTTTGTAGGGTGATGTGTTAAGAATGTGGGTCAAGCAATCATTCACCACGCCAATTTTTTTAGTTTTTATGATTTTTTTTTTTTTTTATCTTTTTCACTCAAGCAAACAATGAGAGATAGGTTACTCACTATCGGTCCTCGAGGCGCCTACTCCCTTGCTACCGTCGTGGAATGCGTCGCTTCGCCGTCCATGCACCGAATTCCTGCAACCGTCAAGTAAAAAGGAAAATAGGGCATTAGAAGATGTGAGAATGAGTGTGGAATGGAGGTGATAAAACAAATCCGTTGCCTCCCCGGCAACGGCGCCAAAAACTGACGTGCCTTCGTGCGTGTGTGTTAAGAGGTGTCGTTATAGTTGCATTTGATACGTCGGTTTTAAAAGAAGTAAATGGAGGTGAGTCCGAGTGTCGATCTCAGGGAGGCATGGAAATCGGATTTTGTTTACCACTTGTTGTCACGAAAAAGGCGGAGTTTTGCTTGCAAAAGAGACGGTTTTGAAAAGCGAGAGATAGAGAGAGAGTTTAGGGTTAGAAAGCTCTTGGTTTTGATCATGCACTTTAAACAGAAACTAAAATGGCAACTAAATGGAAAATAATTTCATTAAACATGCATTCATAGTTCATGGTTTACAACATTAAATACATGCTTCAACAAAAGTAAATGAAAGCTTAAAAGAGAGAGAGAGAGAGGTAGAGAGAGAGTGGAGAGCGACGAGGCAGCCACGGTGGTGGAGGAGGCTCCGTCGGCGGCTCGTCGTCTCCGGCGATTACAAGAGTGCCTAATACTAGCTAGGAGAGGAGTGGAGTAGTTGCAAGTGGGAGAGGATGCCTTGAATGGTGGTAGAAGGGGGTTTAAATAGAGTTAAGGGCTTCCTAAAAGAAGAATGTGCTTTAGCGACATCCAGAACGTCGCTAAAACCGCTTCCAGATACGTCGGTGAAGGCCTTCTGCCGCTGGTCAGCCGCCCGCTCCCTCTCTCTCTCCAAGCGCGATCTGTGGATGATGAACGAGAGCCGTCCGATCATCCTCCCGTGCCCGTGCTGAGATCACGCTTCGGGCGCGCGTGCGCGCCCGAGTTTCCGCCCGGCGTGCGCGCGCGCGTGGTCGCTCGGGCGCAGTCGTCGCGCCGCGTGGCGCAATCCTGACATCTCGCTGCTGATCGGGCGGGTCAATTTCGCCGCGCCCTTCGCTCGCGCTTGATTTCCGCTCCGCGCGATTCGAACGCGCGTCGCAGCGACGCCGGCGTGCGCGCTAACCGTTGCGCCATGCCCGCGCTTTGTCGCGGCGACCGCGGGCGAGCGCGCGGATCTCGACCGTTCGATCGAAGATCAACGGCCGAGATTCGTTCTTGGCTGGCTTGAGGGCGAGAGAGCGGTGGGGGCGGGGCGACGTGGCGCGTTCTAGGCCGTTGATCTCCAGATCAACGGTCATGATTTCTTGGGCCCATTGTGGGAGCTCCGGATGTCGGATTTGGCTAATCTTTAGTCCGTTGGACTCCGTTCGTCGTCCTGAATCCATCCGTGCAGTTCGATTGCTCATCTGAGGCCTGTTTTGACAAATACTTTACACAAATGACCATTAATACGGTTTATAAGCAATCTTGGTACTTGATGCATGCAACGCTCCTATTCTACTTTATGTTGTGCCTTTTATTCTAAATATGGGCCATATTCAACCTAATTACTACCCCCTTGTGTGGTGTTATCAATGCATCATTCTGCATTTAGAGTAGTATATATTTTAGGTTAATTAGGTCCTTTTTATGGTCAGGAGAGAAGAAGATTTATTTTAGGCCCTTAGCTGGATGATCGGACCGTACGGATCTGATTAGGATGACGATCGATGTCTAACACCTTTGAAATCGTCTACATCGAAGAATCGTAGCATCATACGAAGTCTAAGGAAGATCAATGGCCAGGGGGAAATACGACATCCGTAGAGGTTTCAGATGGAAAATCTGACTGTACGGATGGATCTGGAGTGACGATCGCAAGCTAGCAGCATGGGAATCATCTCAATCTGTGTATTGTGGCACCCTCTATAAAAGAAAGAAGAATGGATTGCCTAGATGGCTCCACGTGGTGCCATATGGGCAGCCCAATGCTGGCCAGCAATAGCACACACGGGCAACCGTAGCCTTGCGTAGCGCACTACGCACATCCACAGCCGTAGCAACGCGTAGCCGCACGCAGCAATAACGCATGCGCATAATCGCAACCACGCGCAGTGCACTGCGCACAGCCACAGCCGCAGCTGCGCGCAGTAGCAGCATAGTGCTTGCCAGCATGCACGTGCAAGGTGCGGGGAGCACGGGCGCATGAAGCACCTAGCACGCGATGTGCACTCCTGCGGGTCGGGCGTGGATCTTCAGCGATGCACGCCTTTTGTGATGCTTGCAACTGTCACTAATGGTCTGCTCGTGCCAGCAAGAGGATTTGAATGGTGGATCTCCAGCGACAGCTGTAGCGATGTTTATGGACCTCAGTAATGACCCAGATGCGAATTTGTTCTTCCTCCACTATAAAAGGACCTACCCACCACCATTCCAAAGCATCTCTTCATTTCTTCCTCTCACCACCTCCAAGGCTCTAGAGAGAGCTTGTCCCAAGCCCGGGATGCTCCTCTAGAGTAGAAAACCAAATAGTTTTCCTTCCCCTCACCCCCATTCATGGAGCATCCCATGGCCATCCTCTCATTGCCCTTTAGGAAGAAGATCCTCACCGCGACGTCGTCCTGCCCCATCCTCCATCCTCCGGCTCCATCCTCCTTCGTCCCTCTCCTCACCACCTTCCTCGAAGCGACATTAGAGAGAGTCGTCCTCTGAGCAACCGCCGAGGGGGATTTCTCTCACCTTTTTCTATCTTTTTATGCTTTCGTAGTGTAGTTTTCCTACTTTCGTAGTTGTAAAAACAATTATTCATGAATAGATGATTGTTTCTCTCTCTCTTATATTTTTGCAAGTAGATAAATTTTTCATCGACCTAATCTCTTGCTTGTTAAAAATGCCAAAAAAATTAGAAAAGATAAAAATGAATAAACAAATAAAAAGAGAAGAATGGATTTTCACAAAACCAAATGTTAGCTTGCCCGTGTTCGACCCGAGACTCCCTTGGAGTTTCGGTATAAATTTTATTTGACCACGCATTTTGCAACTACGACGACGGATTACTTGTAACCCTGATTTCAAACTCATGAAACACTTGCGATCATTTTGGCGCCTTTGCCGGGGGGGCAACGCTCTTTGGTTTTTGTTCTGTGCTTTTTCCGCCTTACCTAACTTTTATCTCACTTTTTCTCTGATCTTACTATGATTGTTGGTACTCTTTTGAGGCGGGCCAAAGCAGCTAGATCGGAGAAAAGTGCGGATGAAGGTTCTATAATTGTCCCCCACACCACCCCTACCTTAGTTTTCATTCCATAACCTAATAACTTAAACCTAAATCAACTTAGGTGCTTTTTATAAATCCTAGGATAGATTTGGTTGCTTATTTGCCACCTCCCCTCACCTCGCCATCCACGTAAATAAAAGATAAATAAAAAAAAAGTGTTATTTGATTGTGGGATTTTCTAAAAGAGACACACCTTAACACCCACGACTCTCAACTTAGGGTGCACCACTCCACTTTGATTCTACCACTTAACCAAGATCTAACCTGTGGACCCAGAACACTTCAACTCAAAACAAATAAGTGAGTAGAAATCTATTTATCCTAAGACATTCTGTGCCTTAATCTGTGGTGCGAATAGGCCAGTTGATTGATTTGTTTGGGCTGCACCACTCAAATTAAAAGCGATTCATCAAGTAGCTTGCTGCTTAGGGTCGATTCTTAGGGCTAAACTAGGCACCCCACATTTTTTTCTCTGATTTCTAAAGGAATATATCATCACCAGTGCTTGCAAAACTTGGAGTGTTCTCCTAAACTTGATTGAACCAACCTAAGAATTAAAACCTAAAAGCTACTAAACAAGGTTAAATCTTAAAAGACACATCATCAAATAACCTTGTTTGAAAACCTTGGTTGTGCACACACACACATTTTAACTGATCATTAAGGGCACAACCCATCTAAAGGGCCCATCACATTCCAAGAGCACAATCATCTCAAGCCTAACTAAAACTGAGTAAACGTTGGCCTAAAGGATTGATTCGCCCTTTGGGTTTCAGACTGAGATTTTTTTTTATTAATCTAATTCTGCTGGTCCATCTGATGTCAAGCTAGGGGAGTAGCGTCAAACGATTGTGGCTTGGGGGTACACTAGGAACCAGAGGTGTAAGCCAAAGGAAGAACCTTCTCCCTAGTCCCTCCTTCTAACTGGTTGGATTGGCTGGATAAAAGTAGACCGAATCATTTATAATCTCAAGATGGGTCTTGGGAGTCTGTAGGTCTCTAGGCTAACCCACCTAAGGACAGGGTTGATTGTTTGTATTACAGGACTCCTTCTTTCTCTTCTAATTTCCCTCCTTACTTCACCATGTACCGTTCCACATCTTACACACATTTCCAATCCTATCCTCCTACCACCACTTATTCCCAAGATGATTACTATCTCGACTTGACTTGTAATTACCCATCCACTAGCCAGGATAACTTTGATTGGGGATATGAATTCGGACCTCAGTGCCTAAGGTCTAACCCTAGACAACAAGACTGTTATTGCTATCCTTCCCAAACCTACAATGATTATGGATCTCCATCCTTTGATGACCAAACCAACCCGATCTACAATCAGGAAGGATATATTGATTATAACACCTACCCTCCCCAGTATTCCACTGAATATAGGTTGCCACCATCCTTTGAACAACCTAGAATGACCTACTTTTAGGGAGGGACCTGAGAACCTTGACATCTTCACTCCCCTAGATTTAACCCAAAGCCACCCAAACCTGAACCAAACCAGTCGGTTCAGATGAACCAGATCTAGGATAGGGTGTTGGCTAGTTTGCGAAACACTATACGATCTTTAGAAGCTGAGCCAACACCATGCACTGAAGCACTGGAGCTTATGATCAAGATGATTGATGAACTGAATAGTTCTCTATTGGATTTGCTCCAAAATATTAGGGATAGGGACCTGGGTTAGTTTCTACTTGGGAAATTATCGAGGTTGAGGATGAAATTTGTGGTTGCCCTAGTCAAATCTTGGGATGATTCACAAGATGAACCCTCTTCAGGAGAGCCAATATCAGAACCCGCTCAGGCGCCTGTCGGAGGGGATACATTTTCTAAAATCGAGGTTCACTAGGTTGGGCTAAAGCAACCCATTGAGGATGAACTGATTGATTCACCCAAGATCCTTTAGCCAGGGTGCAAGGAAAAATATGTCTCTTTGAACCAGGAAATGACAATTGAGTTTGAGACATATATAAATATGGATCATGAATTCTTTGATTCTGAGGGTGAGGAATCTCTTAGTGAAGTCTCACTTAAGCTTAAGGAAGGTGATTTTACTGAGACAAATGGGCTTGAGGAATCTGAAGAATCGCTTGATATTCCAATTATTGAAGATTTGGATTCAGTTGGGGCTAACTTGGAGGATTCGAATCCTCATTTACTAGAAGATTCAATCAATAGCCCCATTCTTCAACCAAACCCGAAAGGGATTGATTTTGATTTGGAAATCATTGCATCCAAGACAATTCTGAGTCAGCCATGATTTCTAGACTTGGGTAAATCTTATGGGGTGAACAGTATGCTAGAAGTTCCGGAACCTAAGCACTTGATTTTAGAGCATAGGAAGTTGGAATTAAAAAATTGGGAGGCTAATTCTGAGGGAACTTTGAGTTTGGATCTAAGGGTACCTATTGACATGAAACCACCTACTCTCTACTAGGGCCCTTACGATATCTTTCACGTCCAACCCAAGCTCGAAATAACTGATTATTTTTCAGAGCTGAATGTTAAGAGGACTTCTGAACCTATTGAACCATCTTTATCCGTTGTCTTATACTTTGGTCTTGGGTTGCACACCACAAAACCTCAGGCCCGATCCCGTAAGCACAACAACCTTCGATTTTGGGAGATTTTCATCCAAAACCTAAGAACCACTCGACCCTGGGGTATGGGTCTGCATCATAATCTGGTCCATATCTGTGGACATCTTTTGTTGGTAGGTCTGAGAATCAATATTTTTATTTTGATTCTGACCTGCACTTGTGAATTCTCAATTTCTTCCTTGTATGTATTTTATGCCTAGCTAAAGGCATTAAATTTAGCTCGTGTTTATATTTCACGTTCTCTACAAAGCTGACCGGATTCCACACGATGTTCAGGTGATATTCTATTTAATCTGCCCTTTTCATGTCTTTATGTTTACAATGAGGACATTGCATCATTTAGGCATGGGGTGGTGGATACCTAATTCTGAAATGATTTTGTTAACTCCATAGAATTTCTTTTAGTTTCTTTTTAAAAAAAGGAAAAAAAAATTGAAAATTCAAAATGATAAGAAAAGAAAGAAGAAGAAGAATTAGGAGAAGAAAACTTAGGCATCTGGAAGTTATTAACTTTAGGAAATGATATGATAGGACTGAATACTTAGACTCTTTAGGTCATTGGGCTTAATTAGCCCGGGTGTCCACTCGAATGTTGACTTAGTCTCCAGTTCTTACCAAGTCAATCTTATTTTAATTCGGTAAATAAATTGGGGTGATAAGTATACGACGTATCAACTCACCCTCTGATTTGGGGGGACTTTAAGCCTAAGCATCTACACACTTTTTTTTGCACTAACTCACTTTTTGGTGGTTTCTTTGGAAATTGGGTAGTTAATGAACTATCTAGGGTGGTATGGCTGGCAAGTTGTCAGTGGTAGCAGCTCATTGGCTGGTTGTCCAGAGCCCTGTCACATGACCATTTTCATTGTACTGCCTTTAGGTAAATCTTAGATCAGGGAAGCTACCTACTTAAAGAAGAAAAATAAAAAAAAAGAAAATAGAAAAAAATAGAAAAAGGAGAAAAAATAAAAAATAAAACCACACTTGACCGCACGAGTATGGCTAGCAAGTTGCCTTGGGTAACAACCCATTGGCTGATTGTCTAGAACCCAGCTCACAAAAAATGCACAATAATTCGCAAAACACTTAGGGAAGAGGCGGGGAAGTAGAATAAATCTGGGAGATATACATTGGGTTCGCCCTTGTGTTGACCCCATAAATAACAGAAATAGGGAGAAAGCTACTAGTCGAAAAGATAAACCTTTAGGCAAGGTCACCTAGGGTCGTAGAAACTTGAAGTCCATTTTAACAGTCGCCTAGTGAGTCTTTCACTATTTCCATAAGATGCTTAGCACTTAGAGTCCTTTTCAAGTCTTTGGCAGGTCGGGTAGTTGTAAAAAATTATCTCGGAACTCTCAAACTCCAAAAGTATAAAAAAAATTAAAAAAGAAGAAAAATAATAAAAAATGCATCTTCCCTTTTCAAATAAGGTAAGGACTTGGGCAGTTTGCATTCTGGCAGGCACCCGGGTACTATTGAGTTTTCGTTGTTTAGGACCTTAGTTGAAATTTCCTATTGTTAATAAATGACTTAGGCCTAAGCAATCTAATCCTAATTTTGATTTTATACATAGCATGTAGTTTAATTTTGCTACGGACTAGCAAAAGATAGGCATGGGGGTATGATATAGCACATCTATTTAGGTTAAAATGCCTATTCATGCATGTTCCTAGGCTTAGATTTACATTTCATGTTATAAATATTGCATAGCATATATCATTCTGCATTTAGAGTAGTTGTATATATTTTAGGTTAATTAGGTCTTTTTTATGGTCAGGAGAGAAGAAGTCTTATTTCAAGGCCTCGGATGGATGATTGGACTGTACGGATCTGATTAGGACGATGATCGGAGTCTAATGCCTCTGAAATCGTCTAGATCAAAGAACCGTAGCATCATACGAAGCCTGAGGAAGATCAATGGCCAAGGGGAAATGCGAAATCTATATGGGTTTTGGATGGAAAATCCGACCGTACGGATGGATCCGGAGCTATGATCGTAGTCCAATAGCGTGGGAATCATCTCTATTTGTGCATTGTGGCACCCTCTAAGAAAGAAAGAAGAATGGATGGCCCAGATGATGCCACGTGGTGCCATCCAGTCTGGCCAACGTCGGCCAGCAGCAGTGCACGAATACAGCCGCAACCGGACACTGCACATAGCCGTAGCCACGCGCAGCAGCAGTTTACCACACACACCACAGCCACATGCAGTAGCAGTGCAGCGCATACCAGCACATGCGCACACGGCGCGAGGAGCACGGGAGAGTGAAGCGCGTAGCACTCGATGCGCGTGCAAGCGGAGCAGGTGCCAGCAGGGTAGGAATGGATCTTCACTGACGTGCACCTTTAGTGATGCTTGCAGTTGTCACTAATGGTCCACGCGTGCCAGCAAGAGGATTTGAAGGGCAGATCTTTAGTGACGTTTATGGATGTCAGTAATGACCAGATACGAATTTGTTCTTCCTCCACCACTATAAAAGGACATACCCACCAACATTCCAAAGCATGTCTTCCTTCGTCTCACCTCTGGAGAGAGCTTGTACCAAGCCCGAGATGCTAACTCTAGAGTACAATACCAAATAGTTTTCACTCCCCTCACCCCCATTCGTGAAGCAACCCGTGGTCGTCCTATCACCGCCCTTAGGGAAGAAGATTCTCGCTGCGATGCCATCTAATATAGACACATCCATTTAGGTTAAAATACCTATTCATGCATGTTCCTAGGCTTAGATTTGCATTTCATGTTATAAATATTGCATAGCATGCATCATTCTGCATTTAGAGTAGTTGTATATAATTTAGGTTAATTGCATCCTTTTTGTGGTCAGGAGAGAAGGGTATTTATTTTGGAGCCTTGGATTAATGATCCGACTGTACGAATCTGATCAAGATGACGATCAGAGTCCAACGCCTCTGAAATCGCCTTGATCGGAGTCTCGTAACACCATATGTAGTCCGAGGAAGATAACGGCCAAGAGGCCTAGGTGACATAATTCAACTCTTCAAATGACAAATCTGACCGTGTGGATGGATTTGGGTTGACGATCGCAGCCTAATGGAGTGAAAATCGATTCAATCCAACCTCTGTAGCATCCCCTACAATGAAAAGAAGATGGATGCCCACATTGCGCCATGTGGCACAGCCCAGGCCACCCAGCGCACGCACGCACCACTGCATGCATGTAGCAGCACGGGTGCGTGCACGCGTGGAGGCATGCATGACCATAGTACAACGTCAGCTCATGGGTGCGTGCATGTAGGGTAAGAGCGCCCAGGGCAGGGCCAGCTGAGCATGCAGCGGATCTTCAGCGACAAACTAGCAGACTTACAGCGATGCTTATAGCCGTCGCAAATTCATCGCATGCCAGCAAAGGTAGCTATGGGCGCTAACAGGAATGAGCTGCTTAGAGCGACGTTTCTAGTGACGGCCTGAATGCACTAATGGTCTCATACCTATTTTTTGCCTCTTCTCCACTATAAAAGGACCTACACCCCCTCCCTTCCAAGCCATCTCTGCCTACTCTACTCCCACCTACTCCTAAGCTCTAGCAAGCCTACCAACGTTCCATTAGAGCTTGTTCTCAAGCTCTCAAGGCTCCTATTAGTGTAGCAAACCTCTGCCCCACCAAATATTCGTCCATCTTCCCATCCCCCTTCATAGGTCGCTTTGGAGCCATCCTCCCGCCTCCATTCCAGTAGCAGATCATCTTCGTCTTCTCACCTCCATTCCAAAGCCACGCTGAAGCTTTTCTGAACCCGACATCCTCCTGCATCTCACCTCCATCGTCTCGCTCCTCACCTCCTTCGTTCGAGCTTCCACCAGGTGCCATCATCTTGCCGAACAGCCGATTCGGGAGATTTCCTCTCACCCCCCTCCCTTTTTATGCTTTCATAGATTATTATAACAGACATTAATGCAATACATCACATTTGATTCCACCTATATCTTGTGATTGCTTCTCTTTTACTTCGAAAACACAAAAAAATAACAAAACCCTAAAATACCAAAAATAAACAAATCGAACTGCTATTTTCAATTAAAGTAAAAGTCGCCTCCCTATGTTTGACCCGGGAATCCCCTGGAGTTTCGATATAAATTTTATCTGATCGACGTGTTTTGCAACTACGATGACAAGTTACTTGTAACTACGATTTCGAACACGCGAAACACGTGCGACCATTTTGGCGCCGTTGTCGAGGGGCCAACAGAATTTACCTTATTATTTTCTGTGCTTCTTTGAATTTACATAACACTAACCCCGCTTATCTCAGATCTATTGTCTTGCAGGTACCCTAGCATGGGGATCCAAGTACGGTAGACCAGAGTAAAGTGCAGGTAGAGTGCTTTGTAAGTGTCCCCCACACCACCCCCCACCTTAGTTTTCATTCCATAACCTAATAATTCAGACCCAAATCAACTTAGGTGATTTTTATAAACCCTAGGTTAGATTTGGTTGTTTATTTGCCACCTCCACTCACCTTGCCATCCACATAAATAAAATAAAAAAAAGTGTTATCTGATTGTGGGATTTTCTAAAAGCTACACACTTAACACCCACAACTTCTCACCCTAAGGCGCACAATCACATTGATTCTACCACTTAACCAGGATCTGACCTGTGGACCCAGTACACTTAATTCAACACACAAATAAGTGAGTAGAAATCTGAATAGGTCAAACATTTCTGTGTGCCTTAACTAATTGGTGCAATAGGCCAATTGATTAAACTGTTTGGGCCAGACCACTTAAGATAAAAGTGATTCATCAAGTAGCTTGCCACTTAGGGTTGATTTTTAGGACTGAACCAGGCACTCCACATTTTATTTCTAATTTTTGAAGGAATATATCTACACTAGTGCTTTCAAAACTTTGAGTGTTCTATTGAACCTTGATTGAATATACCTAAAGATTAAACCCTAAAAGCTACTAAACAAGGTTGAACCTTAAAAGACACGTCATCAAATAACCTTGTTTGAAAACCCTGGTTGTGCACGCACACACATTTTAACTGATCATTAAGGGCACAACCCATCTAAAGGGCCCATCACATTCCTGATGGACCATTGTCCCAAGCCCAACTAAAATTGATTAGACATTTGTCCTAAGGACTGGTATGCCCACCGGGATCCAGATTGAGATTGTTCACATTAACTTGCTTCTACTAGTCAATCTGATGTCTAGCTAGCGGAGTAGCGTCAAACGACTGTGGCTGGGGGGTACACTAGGAACCGGAGGCGCAAGCCAAAGGAAGAACCTTCTCCCCAGTCCCTCCTTCTAACTGGTTAGATTTGAAAGTTCCCTTCTAGGAGGGGTGACGTAATTATTGCGGAAATAAAATATAAAGCAATCTCACAGAAATCAATTGCACAAGTACACAAGTAATTTTTAGGTGGAAACCCAAACCGGGTGAAAACCACCACCTAACCCTCTCGAGTTAGGATTTTCCGATCAACCTAGTTGATCAAATCCACTAAGCGAATCACTTTAAAACGAGGGTGATTCAACCTCAGTACAACCACGCTACAAGTACGAGGGTAGCATTCCTCAACCCCTTCTCTCCACGAGAAGGATTTTGTCCCACGAAGGAGACGGGAATTCGCAAGGTGAATACCCAACCAAAAGACAAAGATAAAATAAAACAACAAACCTATAGAGCCAACAAAGTAATAAACCTAAACTTCTATAGGATTTAGGAAACTCCCCTTTGCAAGGAGTGCGTCGACGATGACGCGGGTGCGTGAGCCACGCAACGGCGCAATGTCGCTCTCGTGAACAACGGCGGGAGAGCGGGTGCGCGAAGGCTTGATGCTCTCAAGAGAATGGAGCTTGAGCTTGGAGAGCAAGAGTTAGCTAGGACACAAGAGAGTGGAACTATGTTGCTTAAGTGTGTCTTGTGTTTCTCGTGTTGTGTCTTGGTGTGTCAAAGGCTCCCCTCTATTTATAGAGGCCTTAGGAAAGCTTTGGAAGGCTTAGGAAAGGTTCTATAGCCGTTGGGAACAAAGCCCAAGAGAATCAGGCCGAAATCAGGACAATGATTACACTTGACAGGGTGATCAGACGTCTAACTCTTGCATCAGACATCTGAAGGGCCACTTTAAGACGTCTGATTTCAAGGTCAGACATCTGATTCTATGCGGGTTTCTCCCTGACTTGAATCAGATCTAAACAGGATTTTTGTGTAAGTCCATCAGACGACATACAAGACGTCTGGCACTATGTATGGACGTCTGGAAACCTACTTTTACTGTGGGAATTGATTTCCAAATGTTGCAACGGCTAGAAAATCTCTGAGAAGAGATTTTGGGTCAGCCGAGGCAAAACGGTCATTTATCAGACGTCTGGAAAGGCCTAAGGACGTCTGATAAGGCTCTAACGGTCATATTCTTGACTGTTTGCTAAGCCAGCCAACGGTCCACTAATTGGACGTCTGGCAAAGTCATCAGACGTCTGGACTAAGGTCTGGACGTCTGATTTCATCAGACAGAACTAAGTACGTACAGCCTAATAGTTATCAGACGTCTGAAACAACAGTCAGACGTCTTAAAATACTTTATCAGAAGTCTAATTTTGGAATTAGACGTCTGGAAGTGCTGTTTGAGCCCTATATTGGTTTTCTAAGTATTCTACAGAAAACCCAAGTATCCTAGGGTTGTGCAGGTGTTCATAGGACTACTGTTAGGGTACTTTGAGGCTCTTTAACAATATTCGAAGGAAAATAAAAAGAGAAAGAAAATAAAGACAAGAGATACAAGAAAGGATTAAAAAGAATCTATCCTATTCTTCTTGTCTTCTATCTTCAATCTGTTGCTCCACGCGAACCTCCTCTATTCTTCATTAAGCTCCTCCAATCCATCCTGGATGCGAGCTCGAGTTCCGTCTAAACACGTCCACATTTGCAATTGACTTGAAATCTAGGACTCAAATTGCAAATGTTAAATAACACGTGTTTTGTTATCATCAAAACAAATGATCGTGGTGCTCTAGCACCAACAAGATTGCCTTGACATAAGTAGAGTAAATCGTCCATAATCTTAGGACGGATTCTGAGAGTCTGTAGACCTTTAGGCTACTCAACCTAAGGACAGGCTTGTATTTTGGTATTGCAGGGCTCCTTTCTCTTCTGATTTCCCTCCTTACTTCACCATGTACCCTTCCACATCTTACACACATTTCCAATCCTATCCTCCTATCAGCACTTATCCGCAAGATGATTACTATCCTGACTTAACTTGTAATTACCCATCCATTAGCTGGGATAACATTGGTTGGGGATATGAATCTGGACCTCAGTGTTTAGGTCCTAACCCTAGACAACAAGACTATGATTACTATCCTTCCCAAACCTACAATGATTATGGATCTCTATCCTTTGATGAGAAAACCAACCCGATTTATAGTCAGGAAGGATATGTTGATTATAACACCTACCCTCCCCTGTATTCCATTGAAAATAGGTCAACACCATTCTTTGAACAACCTGAGATGACCTACTATCATTGAGGAATCCAAGAACGTCGACATCTTAACTCCCCTAGATTTAACCCAAAACCACCCAAACATGAACCGAACCAGTCGGTTAAGGTGAACCAGATCTAGGATATGATGTTGGCTAATTTGTGGAACACTATACAATTGCTAGAACTCAGCCAACACCATGCACTGAGGCACTGGAGCCTATGATCAAAATGATTCATGAACTTAATAGTTCTCTATTGGATTTGCTCCAAATGTTAGGGATAGGGACTTGGGTGAGTTTGTTCTTCGAAAATTGTTGAGGTTGAGGATGAAATTTGTGGTTTCCCTAGTCATATCTTGGGATGATTCTCAAGATGAATCCCCTTCAGGAGATCCAATGTCTGAACCCGCTCAGCCGCCTGTTGGGGGGATACATTTTCTGAGACTTGGGATGACTAGGTTGGGCTAGAGCAACCATTTTAGGATGAACTGATTGATTCACCCGAGATCCCCAGGTCAGGAAACAAAGAAAATTATGTCTCCTTGGATCATGAAATGATTTATGATTTTGAGACATATATAAATGAGGATCATCAATTCTTTGACTCTAAGGGTGAAGAATCTTTAGGTGAAGTCTCACTTGAACATAAGGAAAATGATTTTAGTGAGACAAAAGGGCATGAGGAATCTAATGAACCATTTGATAGCTCGCTCATTGAAGATATGGATTCGGTTGTGGTTAATTTGAAGGATCCGAATCTTGATGATTCAATTAGTGATTCCAGTCCTCATCAGCACCCCGAAGAGCTGACTTCTGATATCATTGTGCCCAAGTCAATCTTGATTCAGCCACGATTTTTGGACTTGGGACAATCATATGGGGTGAATGATATGCTAGAGGTCCTAGAGCCTGAGTTCTTGATATTGGAGGATAGAATTGTTGAATTAAAAATCTGGGAAGCTAATTCTGAGGGAACATTGATTTTGGATATAAGGGTTCTTGTTGACCTAAAACCACCTACTTTCTAGCAGGACCCATACGATATCTTTCACAAGCAACCCAAGCTTGAAATAACTGATTATTTTTATGAGCTAGATGTTAAGTGGACAACTGCACCTATTGAGCCATCTTTACCCATTGTCCGACACTTTGGTCTTGGGTTGCACACCACTAAACGGCAGGCCCGACCCCACAAATAAGAACCACTCGACCTTGGGGCATGGGTCTACACCATAATCTGGTCGACATATGTGGACATCTTCTGCAGACGGGTTTCAGGATCAACCTTTTGATTTTGATTTTGACTCGCACTTGTGAATTCTCAATTTCTTCTTTGTATTTATGTTATGCCTAGCTGAAGGCATTAAACTTAGCATGTGTGTATACACTCTTCTCTCTACGGAGCTGACCGGATTTTCACGACACTCAGGTGATATTCTGTTTACTCCACCCTTTTCATGTCTTTATTTTTACAATGAGGACATTGCATCATTTATCCATGGGGGGTGGATAATCAATTCCTGAAATCTTTTTGCTAACTCCATAGAAATTCTTTTAGTTTCTTATAAAATTAAAAGAAAATTGAAAATTTGAAGAAAGATAAAAAAAGAAAGAAATTAGGAAAAGAGAACTTAGGCATTTGGAAGTTATTAACTTTAGGAAATGATATGAGAGGACTTAAACACTTAGACTCTTCAGGTCTTCGTGCTTATTTAGCCTAGGTGTCCACTCGAATGTGGACTTAGTCTCGAGTCCTCGCCAATTCAAATTCATTTTTAATTTGGCTAATAAATTGGGGTGATAAGTATGCGACTTATCAACCCGTGCTCTGATTTTGGGGGACTTTAAGCCTAAGTATCTACACACATTTTTCTGCACAAACTCACTTTTTGGCAGTTTCTTCGGAAATTGGGTAGCTAATGAACTATCTAGGGTGGTATGGCTGGCAAGTTGCCGGTGGTAACAGCTCATCAGCCAATTGTCCAAAGCCTAGTCACAAGACCATTTTCATTATACTGCCTTTAGGTAAATCTTAGATCAGGAAAGCCACTTACATAAAAAAAAAAGAAAAGAAAATATAGAGAAAAAAATAGAAAAAGGAGAAAATAAAAAAAACAAATAAAACCACACATCATCGCACGAGTATGGCTGGCAAGTGGTCGGTGGTAACAGTTCATCGGCTGGTTGTCCAGAACCCAGCTCACAAAAAAAAAAATGCATAATAATTCCCAAAACACTTAGGGAAGAAGCAGGGAAGTAGAATAAACTGGGGAGATATACACTGGGTTCTCCCTTGGGTTGACCACATAAATAAAAATAGAGAGAAAGCTACCGATTGAAAAGATAAACTTTTAGGTAAGGTCACCTAGGGTTTTAGAAATCTGAAGTCTGTGTTAACGGCCGTCTAGTGAGTCTTTCACTATTTTCACAAGATGCTTAGCACTTAGAGTCCTTTTCGAGTCTTGGGCGGGTCGAGTAGCCATAAAAAGTTATCCCGGAACTCTCAAACTCTAAAAGTACAAAAAAATTAGAAAAGAAGAAAAAAAAGTATCTTCCCTTTTCAAATAAGGAGTGGACTTGGGTGGTTTGCATTCTTGCAGATACCCAGGTACTGTTGAGTCTCCATGGTTTAGGACCTCAGTTGAAATTTTCTATTATTAATAAACAACTTAGGCATAAGCGATCAAGTCCTAATTCTATTTTTATACATAGCATGTAGTTTAATTTTGCTAGGGACTAGCAAAAGATAGGCATGGGGGTATGATATAGACACATCCATTTAGGTTAAAATGCCTACTCATGCATGTTCTTAGGCTTAGATTTGCATTCCATGTTATAAATATTGCATAGCATGCATCATTCTGCATTTAGAGTAGTTGTATATAATTTAGGTTAATTGCATCCTTTTTATGGTTAGGAGAGAAGAGTATTTATTTTGGAGGCTCAGATTGATGATCCGACTGTACAGATCTGATCAATACGACGATCAGAGTCCCGTAGCACCATATGCAGTTCGAGGAAGATCAACGGCCAAGGGACTAGGTGACATAATTTGGCACCTCAAATGACAAATCTGATCGTGTGGATGGATTCAAGTCAACGATTGCAGCCTAACGGTGTGAAAATCGACTTAATCCAACCTATGTAGCAACCCCTACAACGAAAAGAAGATGGACGACCCAAACTGCACCACGTGGCACAGCTCAGGCCGACCAGCGCACGCCTGCGCCACTGCACGCGCGTAGCAGCACGTGTGCACGCTCGTGCACGGAGGTGTGCATGCACACAGCGTAGCCCCAGCGCGTGGGTGCCCACGCACGTGGCATGAGCACCCAGCGTAGCGCCAGTGGAGCATGGAGCAGATCTTTAGCGACAAACTGGCAGACTTACAGCGACGCTTGTAGCCGTCGCTAATTCATCGCATGCCAGCAAAGCCAGCTATGGGTGCCAGTGGGCATGAGCTGCTTACAGTGACATTTCCAACAATGTCCTAGATGTCACTAATGGTCTCATACTTATTTTTTGCCTCTTCTCCTCCACTATAAAAGGACCTACACGCCTCTCTTCCAAGCCATCTCTACCTACTCTACTCCCACCTACTCCCAAGCTCTAGAAAGCCTAACAACACTCCATTAGAGCTTGTTCTCAAGCTCCCAAGGCTCCTATTAGTGTAGCAAACCACTGCCCCACCAAATATTCATCCATCTTCCCATCCCCCTTCATAGGTCACCTTGGAGCTATCCTCCCACCTCCATTCCGATAGCAGATAATTTCCATCTTCTCATCTCCATTCTGGAGTCACGCTGAAGCTTTCCTCAACCCAACGTCCTCCTGCATCGCACCTCCGTCGTCTCGTTTCTCACCTTCTTCGTCAGAGCTTCCGCCAGGCACCGTCGTCTCACCGACAGCCGATTCGGGAGATTTTCTCTCACACCACTCTCTTTTTATGCTTTCATAGATTATTATAATAGACATTAATGCAATACATCACATTTGATTCCATCTCTATCTTGTGATTGCTTGTCTTTTATTTCGAAAACATAAAGAAATAACAAAACCCTAAAATACCAAAAATAAACAAATTGAAGTGCGATTTTCAGTTAAAGTAAATGTTGCCTCCCTGTGTTTGACTCGGGAGTCACTTGGAGTTTCGATATAAATTTTATTTGATTGACATGTTTTGCAACTATGACGATGGGCTACTTGTAACCCCGATTTCAAACATGCGAAACAGGTGCGATCACCGTCTGCCCCATTCTCCATCCTTCAGCTCCTTCCTCCTTTGTCCCGCTCCTCACCACCTTCCTCCAGGTGAAGTTAGAGCGAGTCATCCTCCGAGAAACCGTCGAGGGGGATTTCTCTCACCTCTTTCTATCTTTTTACGCTTTCATAGTGTAGTTTTATTACTACTTTCATAATTGTAACAAATAGTTGTTCATGAATAGATGATTGTTTCTCTCTCTCTTATATTTTTGCAAGTAGATATAGTTTTCATCAACCTAATCTCTTGCTTGTTAAAAGTACCAAAAAAATTAGAAAAGATAAAAATGAAATAAAGAAATAAAAAGAGAAACGTAGATTTTCACAAAACAAAATGTTTGCCTCCCCGTGTTCGACCCGAGACTCCCTTGGAGTTTCGGTATAAATTTTATTTGAGTACGCATTTTGTAACTATGATGATGGTTTACTTGGAACCCTGATTTCGAACTCGCGAAACACCTGCGATCAGTGTGAGTTTTGTTACGGTTTCCTCTTTGCGTTTAGTTGTCATTAGCCATTGGATGGAGATCTAATGGCTGAGGTTTCTTCTTTCCTTATTGAAGCACTCTTGAAGCAGCGACGTGGCTACGCTGTGGCCGTTGGATGATGATCCAATGGCCCATAGCGTATGGGGAGAGCCTCTTCAGAAGTTGGCCGACGATGAGGGGTGGCTGCGATGGTGCCACGTGGCACCATCATGGCCGTCCATCTTCTCTCTTTCGTAGACAGTGCTGTAGGCCTCCGATCGGGATGATTCTTGCACCGTTGGACTACGATCGTTGATTTGGATCCATCCGTGTGGTCGGATTTATCATCTGAGGTCCAAATTTTCACCTACTTGCTTCTTGGCTCTTGCTCTTCTGTAGACTCCATCGGATTCAATGGGAGTCTGATCGATGCGATCTTGGAAGAGTTAGACTCATGTCGTCATTTTGCATAGATCCATGCGGTTGGATTGGTCATTCGCAACCCTAAATTACCTGAAATTATTAATATCTCTCAATTAGAACATAATACGACATTATTATTTACAAAGCTAATAAATCAATTACGATGAAAAGTATGATGCGAATAAATGCAGAATGCCTAAGTTAAACTAGGTTCTAACTTAATTCAGGAAGATTAGAGCCTATGATTGCTGCACAATCATACCCCCATGCCTAAATCTTGCTAGCCCTAGTGAGTGAAGGACTAGATGCATTCTATCAAGAGTTTAACTAGAGATTTATTTCTTTTTGTTTCATCTGGAAATTTAGAATCCAGATAACCATGAACGTGTAGTGGTGTAGCTGCTACATTGGAATCAAGCGAAAAGTCAACATACATCTAAAGCTCGTACTCAACCCTTAGTAAGACTCTATTAGGATAGGCAAACCACTTCTTTCTGGGACATAGAATATCCTCTAGTTTTAGCCCTGGCTTTTTGGCGTAGGTAGAAAATGTTTGAGTTAAATGGATTTGTATTTGGTGGCTCACTATCCTTTAGTGCTACATAGAGGCTAGTATTTCAAAATGTTGATTTTTAGATTATTAAATAAATCAACTTAGAGAGAGGTTGGAAAACTGTGCTCTCCAAAGTCTTTTGTACTTCTTCTCTCCCTCTTTTTCCTTCCTTTTTTTTTCTTTTTCTTTTTTCTTTTTTCTTTTTTCTTCTTGAGCTCACATCTCACTAGTTTTGTGGATATATTTGGTGGTCTCTCATGGCATTACACATCAATTAGGTTTTGATAACCTTATGACTAAGTCAGAATTCCTCAGCTCGTATTCAGGCGGTTAGAAATACAGGGAAAGTAGGTCAAGGCTATATTTGGTGGTTCATGAGGGTGGTAGGTGTTGTTGCCTCAATGTACTTGACCCATCATAACTCACACTTCTTAGTATGGCAAGATTTCTTTTCCTATTTTTTCTTTTTACTTTATTTTTTCTTTGTTCTTTTTCTTTTTCTTTTATTTTTTTTCTTTTTGTTATATAGTAATATACTACCATATCTATTAATACAACGACACATAACAAATGTACTTTTATTTACGAGGCATTATTTGGAATTAGGAGTGTTCAAGAAGATATCGAGTGGCTTATTTGCTGGAAGTGCCTATTCTCGGCATCGGGAAGGGAATGGATAGGACAAAGTATTTTTGACCATGATATCAGCACCCTCCTTCGGCCGAGGATTCCGTAAAGGATAGTCATAACTATCCACCCAGTCCAAGTTTTATCATAACTCACTCTCTATGTATTTGCCTTATTTGGTGGTTGTCATAATGAATCTCTTAAAGAATTTGTATGCAAGAACTGAGAGAGAAAACTGTGCCTAACTTCGAGTATCATTGTCTAATTATCCAGAATTTAAGATTCCTTACACTAGTCTTAGAGCACTAGTTGACTCTCTACTCTCATCTCACACAACTTTTTGGTGGATCTACTAGAATATGGTTCACCTAACTCCCTGATTACTATCCAAGGGTTCAAGAGAAGAAGCCATGCTTCTTCTCGACAAACTAGAGATGTCTATTAGTTTTTGCATTGGATCCATTGCAAATTCTACAAGCAAGTGTGAAATTGTACTGGATTTTAAGTTCAGGAATCTACTAAAGAATAAATCCTTAATAAAACTGACTGGTCGATCTTTCATTTTTAAGTCGGTTGCAGTTTAATGTGATGGAAAAATCGACTGATCAATATTTAAGAAGAAATAACCACTCGCAGAGGAGCGGGTCGTATCCACAGGGAGGCAATGACGTATTAAAATTTGCACCAATGAAAAACGTTCGTTCGTAGTTAGTTTGGACAAGAATCAAGTCAAGATTGCCTTTAGATTAAGGTTTAAGCAAGAAATAATGCTGAAATGGCAATTATGAGAAACTAAAGGATATTTTCCGCAATGCAGAATCAATAAAATATCATTAAAAAGTGACAATGGCATAAAATGTAATTTCCAATTGATGGTTTACTGTAGCAAAATAGGGGAATTTTTCCCCTTTGTCTTGCGTGACGAGGAGCGGATGGCTGGGCGCGGGAAGCTCGGAGGAGGTCCCTTGGACCAAGAGCTTCGAATCGGTGGTGGCGGCGAGTCGCGCGGTGGCCGGAGGTGGCCGGACGAGCTCCGGCGGAGGTGCTGCAGCCGGTGAGCACGCGCGGCCTGTTGGCGGTGAGGACTGCCGCGCATTGCTGCTAGCGTGGCTTCAGGCGGGTGCTGCCGCACGCGTGGCTTCAGGCGGGTGCGGGTGCGGGTGTGGTTGCGGTTGGAGTTCTGCAGGCGTGGTTGCTGCTGCAGGCGTGGTTGCTGCTGCAAGCGCGGGAGGTGGGCGCTGATTAGCCCATAGTTGTGGGTTATTTAAGTATTTAAGTGCCTACACATTAGGTTAATTCTAACATTTATTTAGTATAAATTAGGATGTAAATAGATTAATTCATAGTTTTAATCTAATTACATAATCCATACATTGCATTCATATCTTAAGTGCATTTAGAATTAGCTTAGAATAGCATTCATTTAATTAGATAACCAATTAGGTATATTGTTTTTATTAACATAGAAGTTGAGGGTCTATACATAAATAACCCTAATATTTTAATAATATTTGCTTTATTCGTCTTCTTTCAGAACGGCTGGCTGCCGCTCCAACGCCCGGCTGCTGCAGTGATGAAGCATTTCAAGGGGGAGCGGATGTGGTGGATCTGGTCGACGACTGATTTCAAAATTGTTCAAGACACTATAAAAGGAGCACGGAAGCTGCCGGCTGCAGCAGGCCTCCGCCACCGACCCACCACTGTGCAGAGAGATCCTCTCTCTTCCACTCCACACTGCCGGCCTTTACCGTGGCGGCGAGTCTCCACCACCGTGGGCGTGTGGTGTGACAGGCCACACCGCCATCCGGAGCTCGCCCGCATTACCGTGAGTACCTTAGCGTGCAACTCCCTCGCCGTCATCGCCGACCACCGTCACCAACCTACTGATCAGCCACCCTCTCAGTAACTTAAGACGTCTGGGAAATTTCCCAGACGTCTGAAGTTACCCGCTCACTTCACCGCACACGCCTGAAGTCGCTTGCAGACCCCTTCCCGCACCTGCAAAACCTTCAGCGCACCCACGTCCGTCAACCTTCAGCTCAAACACGCACAACCGCCTGCAGTCCACGCCGTTCACCACTGTGTCTGCAGAACCGCCAGCAACCGACCTCTGCGCCCTCCACCGCTCACCGGCTGCTGACCTGCGCACGCCTGCAGATCAGCCCGCGCTCTCCTCCAACGCCTGCAGACCAGCCTGCATCATCCACGCACAGCCACCTGCAGAACCGCCAGCAACCGACCTCTGCAGCTACCACCGCAGCCACGCCTCCGCTCGCCAGCGCCTTCCGCAGACCCTCCGCGCGCCCACGCACAACCGCCTGCAGCACCTCCGCCGGAGCTCGTCCGGCCACCTCCGGCCGCCGCGCGACTCGCCGTCACCACCGATTCGAAGCCCTTGATCCAAGGGACCTCCGCCGAGCTTCCCGCGCCCAGCCATCGGCTCCTCGTCGCGCAAGACAACGGGGAAAAATTCCCCTGTTTTGCTACAGTAAAGCATTGATTAAAATTTACATTTTCTGCCATTGCCAGATTTTATTCATATTCTATTCAGTCTGCATTGCGGAAAATATCCTGTAGTTTATCATAATTGCCATTTCAGCATTATTTCTTGCTTAAACCTTAATCTAAAGGCAATCTTGGCTTGGTTCTTGTCCAAATTGACTCCGAACAAACATTTTTAAGTGGCGCGAATTTTAATACGTTATTGCCTCCCTGTGGAAACGACCCGCTCCTCTGCGAGTGGTTATTTCTTATTAAAAATTGATTAGTCGATTTTTCCACCACATTAAACTATGAACGACTTAAAAGCGAAAGATCGACACGATCAAATGGCGCCGTTGCCGGGGAGGCAACAGACGCAATAATTTCGCCTAATTTTATTTTGATTATTTGTCAATTGCACAGAGATTTGACCATTCATTATTTTCTTTTCTGTGCGAGAAATTTTGTGCAAGAATCAGCCACTGTGAGAGGCGACCCTTGACGTCGCCAGACGAGAAGTGGACAAGAAATTTTGAAAGGAGGAGAAGGACGAGGACGCGACGGACACCACTGTATTTAATCGCTAATTTAATTAGAATAGAATTAAGACTGAAGACTTAATTTTTTCATTACAGTTAGTTTGAAACCCTTGTTCTGGGGCATATTTTGAGGGTTTGTTCCCTGATTTTATTTTGGACCCGTGTTGGGTAATTTTTGGGAGCCTGTTCCCTTTTCTTTAGATTTAGGTTTATTTTTTTTATTATTTCTTTTATTTGCTTGTGCATAAGTAGTTCTAAAAAAAACAGAAAAAGAAAAAAAACGAGCTGCCTGCTAGAAGCTGCCTGCCCTAGGACGAACCATTTAGGTCTGTATGAGCAGCCTCTAGATTTGCTTTTCTGCATTGCGTACATTTTTGCATCGAAGATCGCTGGAGGCAAGGTACGCATTCTCTTACTTTGCATCCTATTTTTGATCACGCATTGCATTTGGGATTTAATGCGAAGACCACCTAATCTGTACTGAATAAATCTAACAAGTGGTCACATTTTTTTATAGAAAAAGGACTAATTAAAGGAAGGACATTTTAAAAACCAAGGATTTCATTTTCAAACTTGGCGTGCGATTCAAAGTTCAAAATCTTTTACGGTGTATGCACACTTATTTCACTTGCACCACGGCACGCTTCTAGACACTCCTTAGGTTTGGAAATACTAGGACAAGAGCCCTCCTTTCGTTGGATTCTGAAGTGTTCGGAACTTGAGATCAAAGGTTTTGTAAATCCAAAGAGGGAGATACCCTGTCACGGATTTTTGGGGGTAGTTGAGGAGCACCGCGAAAGCACAGCTTCAAAGGAAGGCTTAGGCCTACTTGCATCCCTCGATCTTCCGTCTTTGGATTTACTTGACCATTTGAGATTTAGGGAAGAACACCTAAGCTCCAACTAGGTTTTTTTAGGCGAGCCGTAGGTCGACAATAGGCGCGTAAATTGATTGAACAAATTGTATTGTCACCTGCAATCTGACTTAAAATCAAAAGCCTAAATTGGGAAAGACCTAAAAGGTCCTTTTTGAATTGTGTCTTGCTTGGGGAATTCTGATTGAAGTGTGAGTTAGAATGGACCACATTGATTTTCATCCTTTCACATCTTGCCCACACCCTCACCCCCACTCTGCATCCTTTGATCCCAGACGCCGAGATGGTCCATTCCTTGATGGATATAATGACAATCATTGGGATCCGTTTTACTCCTATTATAGGAGTATTGGCCTAGTTAAGCCACAAATTAGTAAGCAGAACTCAGGAGCGGGATTTGCTTTGCCCAATATCCCACATACCAAAGAAATACCCAACCCACCCTCCCTGAAAACTTATAATGGTTGGACAAACACTCCTGGGTACTATAAGCCTGAGCCTGACTTCTCTTATGATAAAAATGACCTCTCCTCTTTGAAGATGGAAATACAGAAAATGCAAAATGAAATGAGTGAATTGTTAGGAGAATCTTTGAGATCAGGCCAACAAGAAAGAGATGAAATTAGCCACCCAATCTGCCCCATTGACAATGACGTACACCCCTCTACAATAGATGCATCTCCCGTGGGAAAGCTACACTTTAAGTTGAAGGGAAATTCTGGGGAAAATAGCTACTTTTCGAGGATCGATTTTGAAACCTCCCCATTAGATGACACTTCCTTGAGAGATCTACACTTTAGGTGGGAGGAAAATACACATGAAAGTAGCTATGCATTGGATGAAGAAAGGTGGCAACCCGAGGAAGATGATGATAAGGTTGAGTATCCACCTGAATTATATTGGAGTCAAAAGAAGGGAATGATGGTGCCATTGGAAGACCTCGACCCAGATGATAGTATTTTCGTGACATTTGATGAAGTGGGTCAAAGTCAAGTTGTTAATCCTACCCTCCCTTCTGATCATGATATGGAACTCAAACCCACCCTTAGGGAACCTAACCCTAAAGAAATTGACCTATCTGAGGAGTCTGATGTAACCAATGTAAATAATTTACCTCAGATAGAGCACCCTAGGGGATCTGCTGATATATTAAATGATTCTAGACCTCGGGTACATGATGAATTGTGTGATGAGGAGGAAGATGAATTATATGAGGAACCTACATTCAAGATTTGGAGTGACACTAAGGGTGATTATGTATTATTTGAAGAGTTAACCCCTGAGGATGTCACAAATTTGACCAAATTAGGTTTCCTTGGCACACCCATTGATGATATTTCTCCTCATGATAAAATGATGGAAAATTTGGAAGCAATTTCTAAGATTTATGTGGATTCACATATAGACTCCGGGGAAGATTTGAGTAAAGAACAAAAACCTGGGGATGACATTGATAGGATAATCCCTAGATCTGTTGCTTCCAACCTGCCTTCATTCACTTCGAAGTCACCCTCTGATTCTCTTATATCTGAAAGCGAAATTGTGACTCCTGATGAAGAGCAGGAAGATCCACGTGATGGTGCAAGGAATGCTAGGGATGAAATTGAGGAGTTAGAAAGAGTGTTTGGGATGGACACCAAGCTGATTAAACCCAACCTAGATCTTATGGCCATCCCACAACCTCGTAACTTGGACACCCTAGACGATCCTTGCCTTAGAGAATTGCTCATTTTTGTTCTGACTAGGGGGCTTAACAGACCAATATTTTCTGTAATGGAGTATCGGGTATGGATTGATGATTTCTTTAGTCAGTCCATTACCCTGGGGGTTTATCTCTATACCATTCCTTCCCCATTCTTTTTGGAGGATCCTTGTCATCCTACCCCTACCCCTTTGGAGGTTATTTTAACTGTTTATCCTTTAGAACCTCTTCTGGTGACCTGGGAAGATTTCATTCCCATTTTAGTTGGGCGAGCATTTGCTATCGGGATTCATCATCAGCTCGCCAACATCCTAGGTTACCTATTTTCTAGGCCAACTTTGCTTTCCTCATTTTTAGGGCCTATTTCTGCAATTCTTGAACCTGATTTGCAGGTTCTTCGGCTATTCAGCCCAGCTTTGACCCAGGTAATATCCTTCTATGCAATGAGGACATTGCAGATTTTAGGCATGGGGGGGTGTACTTGGGGATATACATAGCATAATTGCATACATTTGTACATATATAAAAAAAAAAAAAAAAAAAAAAGAGGTTTTGAGCTTAACTGGCTAGATCTTGCCGTCTTAAGCAAATCAGAACTCTAGGGTAGACTAAGTTAATTCTAGGGTCAAACTTTAGAAGCTAAATAAGCTACTAGCTTTAGACCTTTAGGGTCCTTTGTGGACTTAAAAACTTAAGTAGGAGTTAAGTTGCGGACCATTCTTCAAGAGGTTGAGGAAGGGAAGCTAGGGTTTGAGTTAAAAGGTGGGGTAGTACCTGGAGTCTTATTCTACCTTTTGGTTTACAGGTCCTTGTAACCCAAGCATCCAAATTGTTCACACTTGGTCTGGTAATTAACTTAATTTCTGAAAAGAGATTTGGTTCTCTTAGTTTTGACTTAAGAAAGGCTTGAAAACATATTTTGATTGGAAGAGTTCCCGCCGCAGGAGAGGTCGAGTATATACTCACCTTGAGGATGTGATGGTAACATATTACCTCCTCGGCGCTTGTCTCTTAGGATATCCATCCTACTGGGGGCATGTAAGCACATTGCGCGGTTCAGGTACCATGGGCGGCCCTATCTCGAAGTGCCGATTGCCATAGGCCTGAATTCGCTTAAGAAATCCATGGGCGATACTATCTCGAAGTGTCGATTGCCAGGAGTTCTTGGGGTCGTTATGGGCGGTGCTATCTCGAAGCATCGAAAGCCAGGCACCCTTCGAGGTATGGTAATGGGGACAATGAATCCGACACAGGCTGTGTTGATAGCTGATCTGAGGTTAGACTTAGAAGAATCAAACAAAAAAAAAAATTCCTTTAACTCAAATAACTCGGACCAATGCACAAGCACGGATGCTTTAATCTCAGGGATCAATAAACTTTAGGGTAGAGTCAGAAATCAGGGAAACTTGTGCTGGCAACTCGTCTTTAGCCGACCTAGTCTGTAACTTAGCAACTACTTAGGAACCTTGGGTTTAGAACCTGAACTTAATATGCTTCTGAAGGAAGACTAAGTGAGTTGACTAGTCTACTTAGAGTGCTAGGTTTCGCTTAATTTTGCTAGGGACTAGCAAAAACTAGGCATGGGGGTATTTGATTAGCCCATAGTTGTGGGTTATTTAAGTATTTAAGTGCCTACACATTAGGTTAATTCTAACATTTATTTAGTATAAATTAGGATGTAAATAGATTAATTCATAGTTTTAATCTAATTACATAATCCATACATTGCATTCATATCTTAAGTGCATTTAGAATTAGCTTAGAATAGCATTCATTTAATTAGATAACCAATTAGGTATATTGTTTTTATTAACATAGAAGTTGAGGGTCTATACATAAATAACCCTAATATTTTAATAATATTTGCTTTATTCGTCTTCTTTCAGAACGGCTGGCTGCCGCTCCAACGCCCGGCTGCTGCAGTGATGAAGCATTTCAAGGGGGAGCGGATGTGGTGGATCTGGTCGACGACTGATTTCAAAATTGTTCAAGACACTATAAAAGGAGCACGGAAGCTGCCGGCTGCAGCAGGCCTCCGCCACCGACCCACCACTGTGCAGAGAGATCCTCTCTCTTCCACTCCACACTGCCGGCCTCTACCGTGGCGGCGAGTCTCCACCACCGTGGGCGTGTGGTGTGACAGGCCACACCGCCATCCGGAGCTCGCCCGCATTACCGTGAGCACCTTAGCGTGCAACTCCCTCGCCGTCATCGCCGACCACCGTCACCAACCTACTGATCAGCCACCCTCTCAGTAACTTAAGACGTCTGGGAAATTTCCCAGACGTCTGAAGTTACCCGCTCACTTCACCGCACACGCCTGAAGTCGCTTGCAGACCCCTTCCCGCACCTGCAAAACCTTCAGCGCACCCACGTCCGTCAACCTTCAGCTCAAACACGCACAACCGCCTGCAGTCCACGCCGTTCACCACTGTGTCTGCAGAACCGCCAGCAACCGACCTCTGCGCCCTCCACCGCTCACCGGCTGCTGACCTGCGCACGCCTGCAGATCAGCCCGCGCTCTCCTCTAACGCCTGCAGACCAGCCTGCAGCATCCACGCACAGCCACCTGCAGAACCGCCAGCAACCGACCTCTGCAGCTACCACCGCAGCCACGCCTCCGCGCGCCAGCGCCCGCCTGCAGACCACCGCAGCCACGCCTCCGCGCGCCAGCGCCTTCCGCAGACCCTCCGCGCGCCCACGCACAACCGCCTGCAGCACCTCCGCCGGAGCTCGTCCGGCCACCTCCGGCCGCCGCGCGACTCGCCGTCACCACCGATTCGAAGCCCTTGATCCAAGGGACCTCCGCCGAGCTTCCCGCGCCCAGCCATCGGCTCCTCGTCGCGCAAGACAACGGGGAAAAATTCCCCTGTTTTGCTACAGTAAAGCATTGATTAAAATTTACATTTTCTGCCATTGCCAGATTTTATTCATATTCTATTCAGTCTGCATTGCGGAAAATATCCTGTAGTTTATCATAATTGCCATTTCAGCATTATTTTTTGCTTAAACCTTAATCTAAAGGCAATCTTGGCTTGGTTCTTGTCCAAATTGACTCCGAACAAACATTTTTAAGTGGCGCGAATTTTAATACGTTATTGCCTCCCTGTGGAAACGACCCGCTCCTCTGCGAGTGGTTATTTCTTATTAAAAATTGATTAGTCGATTTTTCCACCACATTAAACTACGAACGACTTAAAAGTGAAAGATCGACACGATCAGGCGCTGCAACCTGAGGAGGGCATGCGCGGTCTGGAGGG
Source organism: Thalassia testudinum (assembly GCA_037157565.1). NCBI lineage: Eukaryota > Viridiplantae > Streptophyta > Magnoliopsida > Alismatales > Hydrocharitaceae > Thalassia > Thalassia testudinum. The sequence goes on along the minus strand of JAZHRO010000014.1, from coordinate 149,798,432 downwards.
TGTGGAGATGGCAAAGGCTGATGGTGGGCGCGGTTGCGCTGGTGGCTGGTAGGTGGCACTGCAGGCGTGGGCACGCACGGATGAAGGTGCAGGCTCGGGGGTGGTGGTGCGGGCGTGAACGGTGAGGTGGGCGGATGTGGTTGTGCAGGTGCGGGTGGACTTCAGACGGTACGCAGGCGGGTGATCGCAGGTGAGCGGGTAGCTTCAGACGTCCAGGAAATTTCCCGGACGTCTTAAGTGAATGAGAAGGTGATTGCAGTGACGGTGGTTGCGGCGGTGGTGGTTGGTGACGACGGCGAGGGAGATGCACGCTAAGGTGCTCACGGTAATGCGGGCAAGCTCCAGATGGCGGTGTGGCCTGTCACACCACACGCCCACGGTGGTGGAGACTCGCCGCCACGGTAGAGGTCGGCAGTATGGAGTGGAAGAGAGAAGTTCTCTCTGCACAGTGGTGGGTCGGTGGTGGAGGCCTGCCTTGCTCAGCATCCTCTCTCCTCCTTTTGTAGCGGCCTGCACAAATTTGAATGGAGAGGCGGGAGCAGATCCACCTTCTCCGCCTATCCATGAATGCGCTTTTAGTGAGGCCGGAGGCGTTGTAGCAGCAGCCGAGCCGTTGCTGAGAAGAAGAAGAATAAAGGATATTTTTAAAATTTTATGGTTATTTATATATAAACCCTCAAGTTTTATGTTAACTAAAACAATGTACATAATTAGTTAACTAATTAGATGAATGGCATTCTAAGCTAATTCTAAATGCACTTAAAATATGAATGCAATGTATGGATTATGTAATTAAATTAAAAATATGAATTAATCTATTTACATCCTAATTTATGCTAAATAAATGTTAGAATTATCCTAATGTTTAGGCATTTAAATACTTAAATAGCCCACAACTATGGGCTAATCAAATACTCCCATGCCTAGTTTTTGCTAGTCCCTAGCAAAATTAAGCGAAACCTAGCAATCTAAGTAGACTAGTCAACTCACTTAGTCTTCCTTCAAAAGCATATTAAATTCAGGCTCTAGACCCAAGGTTCCTAAGTAGTTGCTAAGTTACAGACTAGGTTGGCTAAAGACGAGTTGCAGGCACAAGTTTCCCTGATTTCTGACTCTACCCTAAAGTTTATTGATCCCTGAGATTAAAGCATCCGTGCCTATGTATTGGTCTGAGTTATTTGAGTTAAAGGATTTTTTTTTTATATATATATATACTCTTTTTTTTTTTTGTTTGATTCTTCTAAGTCTAACCTCAGATCAGCTATCAACACGGTCTGTGTCAGATTCATTGTCCCCATTACCATACCTCGAAGGGTGCCTGGCTTTCGATGCTTCGAGATAGCACCGCCCATAACGACCCCAAGAACTCCTGGCAATCGACACTTCGAGATAGTATTGCCCATGGATTTCTTAAGCGAATTCAGGCCTATGGCAATCGGCACTTCGAGATAGGGCCGCCCATGGTACCTGAACCGCGCAATGCACTTACATGCCCCCAGTAGGATGGATATCCTAAGAGACAAGTGCCGAGGAGGTAATATGTTATCATCGCATCCTCAAGGTGAGTATATACTCCACCTCTCCTGCGGCGAGAACTCTTCCAATCAAAATGTGTTTTCAAGCCTCTCTTAAGTCAAAACTAAGAGAACCAAATCTCTTTTCAGAAAGATAGAAATTAAGTTGATTACTAGACCAAGTGTGTGAAATTTGGATGCCTGGGTTACAAGGACCCGTAAACCAAAAGGTGGAATAAGACTCCAGGTACTACCCCACCTTTTAACTCAAACCCTAGCTTCCCTTCCTCAACCTCTTGAGGAATGGTCTGCAACTTAACTCCTACTTAAGTTTTTAAGTCCAAAAAGGACCCTAAAGGTCTAAAGCTAGTAGCTCATTTAGCTTCTAAAGTTTGACCCTAGAATTAACTTAGTCTACCCTAGAGTTCTGATTTGCTTAAGACTGCAAGATCTAGCCAGTTAAGCTCAAAATCTTTTTTTTTTTTTTATATTCCAGAAACAAAATGCCTCAGGTCCTCTCTCCCATGCTTGGTTCAAACAATGTCCTCATTGAAAACAAAAAAAAAAAAAGCTAAAGGAAGATATTACCTGAGGCGGAGAAAGGTAGGAGCTAAGCTTCCTCAAGAGTGACTTCGTCAACCAGATGGCCATCTAAAGTTATGTACGGTTTTAACCGTTGACCGTTGATGATAAGGGAGTTGCTGAAGAGGAAGGATTTTTGATCTCCACAGCTCCATGGGGGAATACTTTGGTGATTATGTAAGGTCCATCCCAATGAGATTTTAATTTCCCAGGAAAAAGCTTAAGTCTGGAATTGAAAAGCCAGACTTGTTGGTTGGGTTCAAAGGTCTTTCGAAGAATAAACTTGTCATGCGAGACCTTAGTTCTTTCTTTATAAGCTTGAGAGGTGTCATAAGCATCATTCCTCAGCTCCTCAAGCTGACTTAATTCTAGAAATCGTGCCTTACCTGCCTTCTCTAAATCCATGTTAACACTTCGAATAGCCCAAAGTGCTTTATGTTCCAACTTAACAAGTAAATGGCACACTTTTCCATACATAATCCGAAAGGGAGAAGTACCCAAAGGGGTCTTATAGGCCATTCGATAAGCCCACAAAGCATCATCGAGCTTTTGGGACCAATCTTTCCTATCAGGTCTAACGGTCTTTTCCAAAATATTTTTTATCTCCCTATTTGATACTTCAACCTGGCCACTTGTCTGAGGGTGGTAAGGGGTAGCAACCTTGTGAGTCACTCCCAAACTCTTAATTAACCGATTGAAGTGGTGGTTTCGGAAATGAGGTCCCCCATCACTTATAATAGTCTTGGGGCAGCCGAAACAGGATATGATATTGGCCTTCACAAATTTCAAAACCACAGAGTGGTCATTTGTGAGCATAGGAATGGGCTCTATCCATTTAGAGACAATCGACTGCCACCAAGATATATTCAAAACCATGGGACGACGGGAAGGGGCCCATAAAGTCAATTCCCCACACATCAAAAATTTCAACAGGTTGAATAGGATGTTGAGGCATTTCACTCCTCTTCCCAATCGTTCCAGTCCATTGATATCTAATACAGGCCTTAACAAAATTATTAGAATCCTTAAATAAGGAAGGCCACCAAAAACTGGACTGGAGAACCTTAAAAGCAATTTTCTTAGCACCAAAGTGTCCTCCGCAATGACGTTCATGGCAAAAACTCAGCACACTTTGTTGTTCCTCTTCAGGCACACAACGTCTCAATACTTGGTCTTGTCCAATTCTGAATAATTCTGACTCTTCCAAATGAAAATATCTTGCTTGAGAAATGAATCTCTTTCTTTTCTGCTCATCCCAAGAGCCAGGAGTTTGTCCAGTGACCAAGTAATTTACAATGTCTGCATACCAAGGTAAAGTTGATGTTACCGCCATCATAGTTTCATCGGGAAATGTCTCGCGAATGTCTTCAGAAATAGAGTCATTAAGAGGAAGGCGAGACAGGTGGTCAGCCACAACATTTTCTACTCCTTTCTTTTCACGTATTTCCAAGTCAAATTCTTGAAGGAGTAAGATCCACCTAATCAGACGTGGCTTAGAATCTTTCTTAGCAATGAGATGTTTCACTACTGCATGATCAGTAAAAATAACCACCTTAGACCCAAGTAAATAAGACCTAAACTTCTCCAGAGCAAAAGCTACAACAAGTAATTCTTTTTCAGTGACGATGTAGTTTTACTGAGGTTCAGTTAAAGTCTTGCTTGCATAATGCAGCACATGAGGTCTTCCCTCAACCCTTTGTCCAAGGACTGCTCCCACTGCATAATCCAAAGCATCACACATAAGCTCAAATGGGAGTGTCCAATCAGGAGCTTGAGAACAGGAGCAGAGATCAAGGCCTCCTTTAGAGCTTGAAAGGCCTCGGCACACTTTGAATCAAAACTGAAGGAAGATTCCTTCGCCAATAAGTCACAAAGTGGCCTAGAAATCTTACTAAAATTTTTAATAAAGTGCCTGTAAAAGCCAGCAAGGCCCAGAAAGGATCTAATCTGTTTGACATTCGTAGGCAATGGAAGTTTGGAAATAGAATCAATCTTGGCTTTATCTACTTCCAAACCTTGCTCGGATACAACATGCCCAAGTACAATTCCTTTCTGTGCCATGAAGTGACTTTTCTCCCAGCTGAGGACTAAACCAGTCTCCTTACATCGTTTCAACACATTCTCCAGGTGCAGGAGACACTGGTCGAAAGACGAGCCATAAATAGAGAAGTCATCCATAAATACTTCAACACACTCGTCAATCATGTCCGAAAAGATAGACATCATACACCGCTGGAAAGTTGCAGGGGCATTACATAATCCAAACGACATACGCCTGAATGCAAAAGTACCGTAAGGACTTGTGAATGTCGTCTTTTCCTGGTCATTAGGAAAGACTGCCACCTGATTGTACCCAGAATATCCATCGAGGAAGCAATAATACTTATTCCCTGCCAATTTTTCAAGAATTTGATCAATAAAAGGAAAAGGAAAGTGATCCTTCTGGGTAGCGGTGTTCAGCTTGCGGTAATCAACACAGACCCTCCATCCAGTTGAGGGTCTAGTGACAACTTGCTCACCTTGGTCATTGAGTTCCACAGTAAAGCCTGCCTTCTTTGGCACCACATGAATGGGACTGACCCATTTACTATCAGCAATGGGATATATGATCGCAGCGTCCAACCACTTTAGGATTTCCTTTTTTACAACCTCCCTCATATTAGGGTTCAGACGTCTCTCCATGTCCCTAAAAGGCTTGATGGAATCATCAGTATAAATGTGATGCATGCAGAGTGTAGAGTCTATACCCTTAATGTCAACAATGCTCCAAGCAATAGCTTCCTTGTGCCTAGACCGGCATTCAATCAAGGCTCCCTCCTGTGCCTCAGACAGCACAGCCAAAATGATAACGGGGAGCGTATCATTGGCACCTAGGAAAACATACTTGAGAGTGTCAGGGAGGGGTTTCAACTCAAGGTTGGGGGCTTGTATGGTTGAGGGTTTCATAATAGATGTCCCCATCTCAGGTAGCAAATCTGCCTTCGGCGGAAATGATGGGGGAAGAGACTCAGCAGAAACTCCTAGCAATTCCTCTAGTTTTAGTATATCCCCTTCACATTCCTCCAAGAGATGGGAATGCTCATTTAGCATGACATGCTGAAGGGGGTCATCACATAACATTGCAGGAGTTGCCTCTTCAATCAGGTCATCTATCACCTCAACTTGAGAACAATCTTCAAGTCCAGCTTGTTTGTAAGCATCAAACGCATTAAGCTGGATTTTCCTGTTCCCAAAGCCCATTTTCAATGCCCCAGTATTGCAATTAATTGAATCATGGGAAGTTGCAAGGAAGGGGCGGCCCAAAATGATGGAGGGTTTGGTTGGCTTGTTGGTAGGGTCAGTGTCCAAAACTAAGAAGTCAACGGGAAAGAAGAAATCCTCCACTCTTATGAGGACATCTTCCAAAATTCCCCATGGTGTCTTAAGTGATCGATCAGCAACTTGAAGGATTACAGGGCTAGGCTTCAGATTGCCTCCCCCAAGTTGTTCATACACGTAGCTCGGGAGGATGTTCACCCCCGCACCCAGATCAAGTAGAGCCTCATCAATTTGTAAGTCACCAATAACTACAGAGATGTATGGGGCTCCTGGGTCCTTAAGTTTCGGGGGTGTGCCATGTTGAACAATTGAGCTAACAGAATCAGGCAGGAAAACTTTAGATTGGACCTGTTTTCTAGATTGTCGCTTTTTCGTGCACAAGTCCTTTAAGAAGCGGGCATAAGACGGAATCTGCCTGATAGCTTCAAGCAAAGGTAGGTTAATCTGCACTTGCTTGAAAGTTTCCATAATCTCATCCGTCTTATCTTTGGCTCCAGATGAGCCAGCAGAAGTCTGCCCAGAGGTGGATAAGCGCTCTGGAAAAGGCACTCTTGATCTCTGGGTGGAAGGGTTGTCATGTCGAGTAAGGGGTGGAACGGGGGCAACTTCTTCCGGTGAGGTGATTTCAAGCGGAGAAGATTTGGGTAAATCTTCTCCAATGGGGGTGGAAGTCGGGGTGGATGGTTTTTTAGGTGGTGAGACTATAGGAGCATCGGGTTTGAAAATTTCTTTCCCACTCCTCAGAATAGTCACTGCCTGAGCATGCTCCCTAAAGACAATCCCTTTTCCTTTAGGATTTTCCTCAGCAGCACTGGGAAACTTCCCAGTCTCCCTCTGTCTAACGGCCTCAACAAGGTGTCCAATTTGTGATTTCATCTCATGTATAGCCTTGTCATGAGATTGGATGATGGCACTTTGACTTTCTTGCATAGTTTTCAACATCACCTTCAATTCATCCATCTTAGAGGTTTTAGGTTGGGCAAAGGTCTGAGGTTGGTTCATTTGATGGTTTTGAAAGGATTGTGGTTTGTAATTCCCTGAATTTGAGACAATTCCTTGTCTCCATGAAAAGTTTGGGTGGTTCCTCCATCCCTCATTATAAGTGTTGGAGAAAGGATCATTACGAGGTCTTGGACGGAACCCTTGAGCGGCATTCAAATCCGCTTGTACAAGCTCAGGGAATTGGGAGGCCAAGTGGCAATCCACAGTGGTGTGTGTATTGCCTTGACAAATTACGCATTCGGAAGCTTGGGATGTGGAGGTGTTAGGTACGAATGAACTCGGGTTCGACATAAGCCTTTCCATGTTTTGATTCATTAATTGAATTTGATGGGCTAAATTCTGGGTGTCCCTTACTTCATTCGCCTCCAACTTTCTTTGCATGAGAGTGGGCTTTCAATCCATGTAGGCAGAATTCAAGTGAATAGAATTCTCACTCAAAGTATCAAATAAGTTCCAAGCTTCATCCTCAGTCTCAGATAGAAAGGTTCCTGCACAGGCACCATCCACAGTTTGCCTATGCGAATCATTAAGTCCGGTGTAGAACCTTTCAACCAGTTTCCATTTAGGCACCTGGTGATGTGGGCAAAGTCTCAACAAATCGTTAAAGCGCTCCCATGCATCATGGAATGCTTCCCCATCCTTTTGAGCAAAACTCATAATTTCCCTCCTAAAGTGATTTGTTTTGCTCATGGGGAAGTACTTCTTCAAAAACTCCTTCTTCAGGGCATCCCAAGTATTTATATTATCAAGGGTGTGATACCAATACTTGTCTTTGTCCTTTAGGGAGAAGGGAAAGAGGGTCCGCATTTGAGCGTCATCAGTAACGCCCTGCAGCTTCACCGTGGAACAGACCTCGGTGAATTCCTCGATATGCCTGTAAGTGTCTTCCCTAGTAGTACCATAGAAGGAGGGTAGCAAGGATATGGTACTACTTTTGATCTCATATGGATTGTCCCCTCCAGGTCTACGTAGTGCTGGGCCAACTTGGTTGGTTGGGATGAAATATTCCTTAAGGCTCCTTTGACCGGCCATTTCTACCCTTGGGAGGTCTTTTCTTAGGATTCTTTCAGGTTCAGGATCAAATACAAGTTGTCTCCTAAGAGAACGCCTACCAAGCATGCACTACAAACACAATTCAAATGGACTTGTTTGGTCTTTACAGATTTTAGGCTTTTGAATTTAGTTCAAATTGTAGGTGACAAAACAAGTTGGCCAATCAATTACGCGCCTATTGTCAACCTTCGAAATGCCTAAAAAGACCTAGTTGGAACTTAGGTATTATTCCATAAATCTCAAATGGTCAAGTAAATCCAAAGACGGAAGATCGAGGGATGCAAGTAGGCCTAAGCCTTCCTTTGAAGCTGTGCTTTTGCGGTGCTCCTCAACTACCCCCAAAAATCTGTGACAGGGTATCCCCCTCTTTGGATTTACAAAACCTTTGATTTCCAGTTCCAAACACTTCAGAATCCAACTATAGGAGGGCTCTTGTCCTAGTCATTCCAAGACTTAGGAGTATCTAAATGAGTGCTATGGTGCAACAGATATAAGTGTGCATTCACCGCAAAATGATTTTGAATTTTGAATCGCACACCACATTTTACAATCAAGTCCTTGATTTTTAGATGTCCCTCCTTTAATTAGTCCTTTTTTCGAATATATGTGACCACTTGTTAGATCGCTTCAAGACAAACTTTGTGGTCTTTACATTAAATCCTAAATGCAATGCATGATCAAAAATAGGATGCAAAGTAAGAGAATACGTACCTTGCCTCCAGCGACCTTCGATGCAAAAATGCACGCAATGTAGAAAAGTAAATCTAGAAGCTGCTCATACAGACCTAAATGGTTCGTCCTAGGGCAGGCAGCTTCTAGCAGGCAGCTCATTTTTTTTTTTCTCTATTTTTTTTTTTAGAACTACTTATGCACAAGCAAATAAAAGTAATAATAATAATAAAAAAAAACCTAAATCTAAAGAAAAGGGAACAGACTCCCAAAAATTACCCAACACGGGCCTAAAACAAAATCGGGGAACAAACCCCTCAAAATACTCCCCAGAACAAGGGTTTCAAACTATCTGCAATGAAAAATTAAGTCTACAGTCTTAATTCTAGTCTAATTAAACTAGCGACTAAATACAATGGTGTCCGTCGCATCCTCGTCCTTCTCCTCCATTCAAAATTGCTCGTCCACTTCTCGTCTGGCAACGTCAAGGGTCGTCTCTCACACAGGCTGATTCTTGCACAAAATTTCTCGCACAGAAAAGAAAATAATAGATGGTCAAATCTCTGTGCAATTGACAAATAATCAAAATAAAATTAGGCAAAATTATTGCGTCTGTTGCCTCCCCGGCAACGGCGCCATTTGACTGGTCGATCTTTCACTTTTAAGTCGGTTGCAGTTTAATGTGGTGGAAAAATTGACTGATCAATATTTAAGAAGAAATAACCACTCGCAGAGGAGTGGGTCGTATCCATAGGGAGGCAATGACGTATTAAAATTCGCATCAATCAAAAACGTTCGTTCGTAGTTAGTTTGGACAAGAATCAAGTCAAGATTGCCTTTAGATTAAGGTTTAAGCAAGAAACAATGCTGAAATGGCAATTATGAGAAACTAGAGGATATTTTCAGCAATGCAGAATCAATAAAATATCATTAAAAAGTGACAATGGCATAAAATGTAATTTCTAGTTGATGGTTTACTGTAGCAAAACAGGGGAATTTTTCCCCTTTGTCTTGCGCGACGAGGAGCGGATGGCCGCGCACGGGAAGCTCGGAGGAGGTCCCTTGGACCAAGAGCTTCGAATCGGTGGTGGCGGCGAGTCGCGCGGTGGCCGGAGGTGGCCGGACGAGCTCCGGCGGAGGTGCTACAGCCGGTGAGCACGCGCGGCCTATTGGCGGTGAGGACTGCCGCGCGTTGCTGCTGGCGTGGCTTCAGGTGGGTGCTGCCGCGCACGTGGCTTCAGGCGGGTGCGGGTGCGGTTGTGGTTGGAGTTCTGCAGGCGTGGTTGCTGCTGCAAGCGCAGGAGGTGGGCGCTGCAGGCTGAGGAGGGCGTGTGCTGTCTGGAGGGCGTGGAGATGGCGAAGGCTGATGGTGGGCGCGGTTGCTCTAGAGGCTGGTGGGTGGCGCTGCAGGCGTGGACGCGCAGGGATGAAGGTGCAGGCACGGGGCTGGTGGTGCGGGTGTGAACGGTGAGGTGGGCGGATGTGGTTGTGCGGGTGGGGGTGGACTTCAGATGGTACGCAGGCTGGTGATCGCAGGTGAGCGGGTAGCTTCAGACGTCCGGGAAATTTCCCCGACGTCTTAAGTGAATGAGAAGGTGATTGCAGTGACGGTGGTTGCGGCGGTGGTGGTTGGTGACAACGGCGAGGGAGATGCACGCTAAGGTGCTCACAGTAATGCGGGTGAGCTCCGGATGGCGGTGTGGCCTGTCACACCACACGCCCACGGTGGTGGAGACTCGCCGCCACGGTAGAGGCCGGCAGTATGGAGTGGAAGAGAGAAGTTCTCTCTGCACAGTGGTGGGTTGGTGGTGGAGGCCTACCTCGCTCAGCATCCTCTCTCCTCCTTTTGTAGCGGCCTGCACAAATTTGAATGGAGAGGCGGGAGCAGATCCACCTTCTCCTCCTATCCATGAATGCGCTTTTAGTGAGGCCGGAGGCGTTGCAGCGGCAGCCGAGCCATTGCTGAGAAGAGGAATAAAGGATATTATTAAAATATTATGGTTATTTATATATAAACCCTCAAGTTTTATGTTAACTAAAACAATGTACTTAATTAGTTAACTAATTAGATGAATGGCATTCTAAGCTAATTCTAAATACACTTAAAATATGAATGCAATGTATGGATTATGTAATTAAATTAAAAATATGAATTAATCTATTTACATCCTAATTTATGCTAAATAAATGTTAGAATTATCCTAATGTTTAGGCATTTAAATACTTAAATAGCCCACAACTATGGGCTAATCAAAAACCTCTTGATAAAATGATCTATTCCCCCCAAGTGTTTGCAGAAAATTTTCAGTTTATATGTACTACCCCCCAATGCCTATGTTCTTGCATGTCCTCATGCATGAATGAAAGAAATTGAAATAAGGCAAGGTTCAAGTGGATAAAAATCACCTGGAACTGCTCCTGACTTGTCATTCAGCACATGCCAACACTAGAAAGGCAATCACAATATGCAGAATACCATGCTAGAATGAAATATGCTATTATAAAGGATATGTATAAGTGTTGAGTCTAACGCCTCCAGCTGGGTGAAACGTCAGTCACACGTCAACAAGAAGATGTATCATTTTGTCAGTAGGAGGAGGTTCCTGGGCTAAAAATGGCTTCAGGCTCTGGCCATTTACTGTAAAAACATGACTAATTTTCAGGTCCATAATTTGGACCGCCTCGTTAGGATACGGGTGGATCACCAGATACGGCCCAGTCTACTTGGACTTAAGCTTTCCTACAAGGAATTTGAGTCGGGAATCAAATAACCAGACCTGCTGGTTAGGTGTGAACTCCTTCCTCTGAATGTGTCAGTCATGGAAAGCCTTAGTCTTATCTTTGTATATCTTTGCATTCTCGTAGGCTTCCCGCCAAATCTCTTCTAACTTGCTGAGCTGGAGCTTTCCTTCATAACCTCTTGAATCGAGGTTGAAATTACATTTTTGCACTGCCCGAAAGGCACGGTGCTCCAACTCAACAGGAAGGTGACAGGCCTTTCCATACACCATGCAATATGGTAACATTCTGAGAGGGGCCTTGTACACGGTCCGATATGCCCAAATTGCATCGATCAATCGATCAGACGAATCCTTCCTATTAGGTCTAACCATCTTTTGGAGAATGAGCTTGATTTAACGGTTAGACACTTAAGCTTGCCCATTAGTTTATGCGTGATACGGAGTAGCAATACGATGTCGTACCCAGTATTTCTTCAAAGGACACCTGAAATGGGCATGGCTGAAGTGACTACCCCCATCGCTAATTAGAGCGCGGGGTACTCCGAATCTTGTGAAAATAAATTCCTGGACAAAGGATATAATGGTCTTATGATCAGCCCGCCTTGCCGGGATAGCTTCAACCCACCTAATGGCATAGTTAACTGCAAGAAATATGTACTCGATGTCGTGCAAGTTCGAGAAAGGGCCCATAAAGTAGATGCCCTAGATGTCGAACACTTCTACGACCATAATAGGTTGGAGAGGTATCATGTCTGTCCGGGTCATAGAATCGACCGACTGACATTGCTTACAGCACTTGGCAAAACTTGTGTGTGTCTCTGAAAATGGTTGGCTAAAAGAATCCAGACTACAAAATCTTTACAACAATTTTTTGCACTGAGAAACGGCCCCCACAAGCATTGCTGTGGTAGAAGGATAACACACTTGAGATTTTAGAGTCTGGGATGCATCTTCTGATGATTTGATCAACCCCAATGTGGAAGAGCATTGGGTCATCCCAGAAATAAAACTTAGTCTCCGAAATAAATCTGAGTTTTTGATCCTTGGATAATCCTGTTGGCAGCTTGCCTGTGACAAGATGGTTTGCAATATCGGCATACCAAGGAAACTCAACAAAGTTAATTCCAATAGAGACTCATCTGGAAATTGATCAGCAATAGGTGGGGAGCATGGAATGTGCTCAGGGTTTATCTGAGATAGGTGATCTGCCACGACATTATGAGCTCCGACTTTGTCACGGCTCTCAACATCAAACTCCTACAAAAGAAGGATCCATCTGATAAGTTTGGGTTTGTCATCCTTCTTTTCCAACAAATGCCGGAAAGCAGAATGGTCAGTGAAGTTTACTTTTGACCCGAGTAGGTACGACGTAAACTTGTCCAATCCGAATACCACAGCTAGCAGCTCTTTCTTAGTAACTGTATAGTTACTCTAAGCCTCATCCAACATCTTGCTAGCGTACTATATTATGAATGGATGGCACTCCCGACATTGGCCTAGAACAGCTCCAACAGCGAAGTCAGAGGCATCACACATCATCTCAAAGTCGAGAGACCAGTGGAGAGGTTGGAGAATAGGTGCGTTGGAAACAACGCTTCGTAAAGTATTGAAACACTGAGACAGGAGGAATCAAAGTTAAAGGGAATGTCAGCTACCAAGAGATTTGTCAATCGACAAGAAATTTTCGAGAAGTCTCGAATGAATCTCCAGTAGAATCAGACATACCCTATGAATGATCTGATTTGTTTTACTGAGGCAGGTGGAGGTAATTGAGAAATGATTTTTGACCTATCTCGATCGACCTCAAGTCCATTAGAAGAGATCCTGTGACCTAGTACAATGCCATCCCTCACCATAAAATGGCTTCTCTCCCATGAAAGTACTAGGTTAACATCTATGCATGATAGCACAAGTTTCGCGTGTTTGTAATTGAGCTTACGAGTAACCCATCGTCATAGTTGTAAATATCGTGGTCAAATATAATTTATACCGAAACTCCAAGTGATTCCTGGGTCAAACATAAGAGGCGACATTTACTTTGTATGAAAATCATGCTTCGATTTGTTTCTTTTTGATGTTTTAGGGTTTTGTTATTTTTTTTGTTTTTGAAATAAAAAGACAAGTAATCACAAGAGGGAGATGGAATCAAATATGATATATTGCATGAATGTCCATTACAATAATCTACGAAAGCATAAAATGAGAGGGAGGTGAGAAGAAATCTCTCGAATCGGCTGTTTGGCAAGACGATGACGCCTGGCGGAAGCTCGGACAAAGGAGGTGAAGAGTGGGACGATGGAGGTGAGATGCAAGAGGACGTTGATCACACGTGTTCACGAGTTCAAAATTAGGGTTACAAGTAACCCATCGACGTAGTTGCAAAACTCGTGGTCAAATAAAATTTATATCGAAACTCCGAGGGAGTCCTGGATTGAACACAGGGAGGAGACGTTTACTTTAATTGGAAACTACATTTCGATTTGTTCCTTTTTGGTATTTTGGGGTTTTGTTTTTTTTTTTTGTATTTTTGAAAAGTGGACAAGCAGAATGAATCGCAAGATAGAAATGGAACAAATATGATATATGTATCCATCCAATGTCGAATACAATAAACTATGAAAGCATAACAAGAGAGTAGGGTGAGAGGAAATCTCCTAAATCAGCTGTTCGGTGAGATGATGGTGCCTGGCGGAAGCTCGGACGAAGGAGGTGAGGAGCGGGATGATGGAGGTGAGATGCAGGAGAACGTCGGGTAGAAGAAAGCTTCGGCGTGGCTCTAAAATGGAGGTGAGAAGGTGGAGATGATCTGTTGTTTGCACCTCAAAACACGCCTATAAGAACGCCTTCTTATGCTATTTCCTAGCACTACCTATGCATATTAGGATTCCATTGTTGCATTTGTAAAAATACATGCATTCATGCATTTAATTGAGAGGAGAGGAGAATGAAATAAAAGGGCTTCATAATTTACATTTTCCTCAAGTGCCTCTTTACAAAAATCCATCTCTTCTATTTTTTATCTCCACTTGTTTTTTATTTTTCCTACGGCTGCAACTTCTCCGCAACCTCTCCCCGCCATGCGCCTTCCCGCAGCCGCATGCAGCAGTCCCGCCTTTCCCTGCGGCTGCCATTCCTCCCATCTCCCGCTGCTGCAGCCACTCTCCAACGCCTCTCCCTGCTGCTGCCATGCCTCCCCGCCATGCTCTCCTCCTCTATAAAGCCGCAGCTCTTCCTCGCGACGAAGAGGGAGAGGAACATTGCTGCAATACGCAGCTGCGGCGAGCTGCTGCAAAACGCCACCCTGCAGTCCACCACCTTCCTCTCCACCGTTCTCCCCTCCCATACGTCGGCCCTCCGTCGAGGAGGCACCCGGCGAGCAGGAGAACCCACTGTGGTGCTCACCACCACAGTGGGAACACCACCGCCCAGCTCTTCAACGAGCAGGTGGGCGTGGTGTCTTCATTTCTTTTCGGTTTCATCTCCACGCCATTGTTGCCGCTTCAAGGTCCGAAGCTTGAAGCAGCAGCAGCAGCAGCAGCCCAGCGTCGACAGCAGCAGCAGCAGCACCCCCGCCTCCTCCGCGACCTTCCCCGCAGGCGCTCAGCTCTCCGCGCGCGCCTGCAGGGCACTTCCCCGCCTCCTCCGCGACCTTCCCCGCAGGCGCGCAACCCTCCGCGCGCGCCTGCAGGCCCGTTCCCCGCCTCCGTCTCCGTTCTGTCCACGCCGCAGTTGCAGCCGCAGCAGGCCGCTGCGCGCACTGCAGCGGCCAGGCCTCCTCGCGCCGACCCCCGCGACCCTCCGCGACCACTGCAGAACCTCCCCTCGCACCTCCGCGACCTTCCCCGCAGGCGCTCAGCTCTCCGCGCGTGCCTGCAGGGCACTTCCCCGTCTCCGCCTCTGCTCTGTCGCCTCTGCAATTCCACCCGCAGCAGGCCGCTGCGCGCACTGCAGCGGCCGGCCAGGCCCCTTCCCGCCCCCCTGCGGCACCTGCAAGCTCCACTCGCGCCTGCAGGTGCCCTCGCCCTCCAGCCTCGCGCGCTCTGTCGCGAGTTCTTGGTGCACGCAACTGGCAGACGCAGGTCTCCTCCTGCGCGAATACGCGCCCACGACCATCAGACGACGGCCTTCGACTGCAGACGACTTAAAACGTGCTCCCTCGCCTCCTGCAGTGCGGCTGCCTCCGTTCTCTCCTCTCCTGCCAGCTCTCTCCTGCATTCTCTCCCTCTGCCGATCTCTCTCTCTCTCTCTCTTTCTCTTTTTTTCACTTACAGCAACACACACACACCCATTCACCGACACACACACTCACACACTAATAGTAACTTATATACATACATATATATATATATATATATATACATATACATATATCTATATATATATACTTATATATACATAGTATATCTATATAGTTATGTATACATACATATAATATAATATATATATACATATACATATATAATATATATATATATATATATACACATACTCATATACATATATATATATATACATATCTATATACTTATACATATACACATATATATATATACATATATATCTAGATACATATATACCTATATACATATATATATATATATATCTATATAGTATTATATATATATACTTATATACATATATACATAGCTATATACATATATACATATATATATATATATATACACCTATATATATATATATATATCTATCTATATATATCTATACATATATACTTATACATTTATATACATACATATGTACATATATTTTCACGTTATTTACTATACGCTGTATCGCGGGAATATTTGCACCAGTTGCTGATATTCTGCGATACAGCGTGTACAAAAAGCGTGGTCCCATACATCATCCATCCTCCATCCACACTCCACGCGGCACCTAGTCGTGTTGGTTGCGTCTCTCTAGACGTCGGCTGACTCGACATAGTGCTACACTCCATCGTCACCTCCACCCCCACCCCTTTATATATATACTACATATAAATATATATCTATAGCTACTATATTTACTTTCTATCTGATAGCTTCCTTAGTAAAAAGATAAAAAAAAAAAAGGTATAAAAGTGAAAAGATAATCTTTGATTTGCAGGTACCCCATCTTGCAAGTAGCAAGACGTGTTTTGAAACTCTGTTTTGGCTAAAAGCCAAGGACACAATTTTGAGGGTGTGCCTCAAGAACAAGGATTACCAGAAAAAAAACCTAAATAAGAAAAATACCAAAAACAGAATAAACGAACGGAAGAGACGCGTTTTAAGGAAAACGTAGAAACTCGACTTGAACCCCACTTCCCTGAGTTCGACCCTGGGCTTAAAAGTGACAAGATAAAATCAATTAGGCCAGGTTAAAAATTTTGTAAAGAGATGGTTAGGTCTGAATTAGGTTAACCACTATACACATTTCAACGATAAAAATATCATATTAATAACCTATCCAGGCGGACCATCATCTGTTATCGGAATGGAGGTGGGAGGATGACTCCAAGGTGATAGAGGAATGGGGATGGGAAGATGGATGAATATTTGGTAAGGCAGAGGTTTGCTACACTAATAGCAGCCTTGGGAGCTTGAGAGCAAGCTCTAACAGAGATTGGTAGGCTTGCTGGTGCTTGGGAGTAGGTGGGAGTAGAGTAGGTAGAGATGGCTTGGAAGTGAGGGGGTGTAAGACCTTTAATAGTGGTGGAGAAGAGGCAAAAATAACTATGGGACCATTAGTGACCCCTAGGCTGTCGCTGGAAGCGTTGCTGTAGGTAGCTCATGCCTGCTTATGCCACTCACGCCGATAGCTGGCTTTGGTAGCATGCGAAGAATTAGCAACGGTTGTAACCGTCGTTGTATGTCTAGCTCATGCGTCACTGTAGGCTGGCGCCAACTGAGCATGCTCCCACGCTACTGCTGTGCTGGCGCGCACTCCGTGCGCCATGTCGTGCGTGCACACGATCATGCGATGGTGCTACTCTATGCGCATGCATGCCTCTACGCATGCATGCACCCGTGTTGCTATGTGCGTGCGGTGGCACGTGCATGCGCATGGGTAGCCTGGGCTACGCCACATGGCACAATCTGAGTCATCCATCTTATTTTCATTCTAGGGGCTGCTATAGAGGTCGGATTGAGTCGATTTTCATGCTGTTAAGTTGCGATCGTTGACCAGAATCCATCCACGTGGTCGGATTTGTCGTTTGAAGCTCTAAATTATGTCACCTAGTCCCTTGGCCATTAATCTTCCTCGGACTGCATATGGTGCTACAGGACTACGATCGAGGCAATTTCACAGGCTTTGGACTCCGATCGTCATCTTGATCAAATCCATACAGTCAGATCGTCAATATGATGCTCTGAAATAAATACCCTTCTCTCCTGACCACAAAAAGGACGTAATTAACCTAAATTATATACAAGTACTCTAAATGCAGAATGATGCATGCTATGCAATATTTATAACGTGAAATGCAAATCTAAGCCTAGGAAGATGCTTCAATAGGCATTTTACCCTCAATAAATGTGTTACATCATACCCCCATGCCTATCTTTTGTTAGTCCCTAGCAAAATTAAACTATATGCTATGTATAAAAGCAGAATTAGGATTAGATCGCTTAGGCCTAAGTCATTTATTAGCAATAGAAAATTTCAACTAAGGTCTTAAACTACGAAGACTCAACAATACTCTGGTGTCTGCCAGAATGCAGACCACCCAAGTCCTCGCCTTATTTGAAAAGGGAAGATACATTTTTTTCATTATTTTTCTTCTTTTCTAATTTTTTATACTTTTGGAGTTTAAGAGTTCCAGGATAACTTTTTATAACTACCCGACCCACCCAAGACTCGAAAAGGACTCCAAGTGCTAAGCATCTTGTAAAAATAGTGAAAGACTCACTAGGTGGCCTTGGAAATGGACTTTCGGTTTCTACGACCCTAGGTGACCTTGCCTAAAGGTTTATCTTTTCGATCAGTAGCTTTCTCCCTACTTCTTTTATTTATCAGGTCAATACAAGGGTGAACCCAGTGTATATCTCCCCAATTTATTCTACTTTCCCGCTTCTTCCCTAAGTGTTTTGGGAATTATTGTGCATTTTTTTGTGAGCTGGGTTCTAGACAACCGACCAATGGGCTGTTACCCTCGGCAACTTGCTAGCCATACTTGTGCGGTGAAGTGTGATTTTGTTTATTTTTTTTGTCCTTTTTCTATATATATTTTTTTCTTTCTCTTCCATTTTTTTTTTTAAGTAGGTGGCTTCCCTGATCTAAGATTTACCTAACTGCAGTACAATGAAAATGGTCTTATGACTGGGCTCTAGATAACCAGCCGATGAGATGTTCTATCGACAACTTGCCAGCCATACCACCCTAGATAGTTCATTAGATACCCAATTTCTGAAGAAACCGCTGAAAAGTCAGTCAGTAAAAAAAAAAGTGTGTAGATGCTTAGGCTTAAAGTCTCCCCAAATTAAAGGGTGGGTTGATAAGTTGCATACTTATCATCCCAATTTACTTACCAGCTTAAAATGAATTTTAATTAGCGAGAACTCGAGACTAAGTCGACATTTGTGTGGATACCTGAGCTAATTAGGCCCGAAGACCTGAAAAATTCTAAGTGTTTAGGTCCTCTCGTATCATTTCCTAATGTTAATAACTTCCAAATGCCTAAGTTCTCTTCTAATTCTTCTTCTTATTTTTTTTTTTTCAATTTTTTTATAAGAAACTAAAAGAAATTCTACGGAGTTAACAAAATGATTTCAGGATAAAGTATCTAGCCCCCCATGCCTAAATGATGCAATGTCCTCATTGCAAAAATAGGGACATGAAAAGGGCAGAGTAAACAGATTATCACCTAAATTTTGTGACAACTTGATCGGCTCCGCATATAGAAGAGAGTATACACATGTGCTAAGTTTAATGCCTTTAGCTGGGCATAATATACATACAAAGAAGTTGAGAATTCACAAGTGCAAGTCAGAATCAAAATCAAAAGGTTGATCCTGAAACCTGTCAGTAGAAGATGTCCACAGACGTGGACCAGATTACGATGCAGACCCATGCCCCAGGGTCAAGTGGTTCTAAGGTTCTAGATGAAAATCACCCAGAACCTAAGATTATTGTGTTTGAAGGGCCGAACCTATGGTTTTGTGGTGTGCAACCCATGACCAAAGTGTCGGACAACGGGTTGATCTGATTCATTAAAATTGGGTGTCCACTTATAGTGCAGCTCAGAAAAATAATCAGTTATTTCGAGCTTGGGTTGCATGTGAAAGATATCGTAAGGGTCTTAGTAAAAAGTTAGTGGTTTTAGGTCAATAGGAACCCTTAGATCCAAACTTGTTTTTCCCTCAAAATTAACCACCCAAATTTTCATTTCAACATTCCTATCCTCCAACATCAAGTGCTCAAGTTCCGGGACCTCTAGCATATCGTTCAACCCATAAGATTTACCCAAGTCCAAAAATCATGGTTGACTCAAAACTGACTTGGGTACAATGATTTCCAAATCAAAATCAATCCCTTTAGGGTGTGGTTGAGGAATGGGGCTATTGATTGAATCTTCTAGTAAATGAGGATTCAAATCCTCTAAGTTAGCCCCAATCGAATCCAAATCTTCAATAATTAGGCTACGAAATAATTCATCAGATTCCTCAAGCCCGTTTGTCTCACTAAAATCATCTTTCTTACACTCAAGTGAGACTTCAGTAAGAGATTCTTCACCCTTAGAATCAAAGAATCCATGATCCTCATTTATATATGTCTCAAAATCGATTGTCATTTCTTGGTTCAAACAGACATATTTTTCCTCGCTCCCTAGCTCGGGGATCTCCGGTAAGAAACTCGGTTCATCCTCAAAGGGTTGCTTTAGCCCAACCTGATCATCTCCAATCTTAGAATATGTATCCCCCTCGACTGGCGCCTGAGCGGGTTCAAACATTGGCTATCTTGAAGGGGGTTCATCATGAGAATCATCGCAAGATTTGACTAGGGCAACCATAAATTTCATCCCCAACCTCGATAATTTCCCAAGAAGAAACTCACCTAGGTCCCTATCCCTAACACTTTGGAGCAAATCCAATAAATAGCTATTTAGCTCATTAATCATTTTTATCATAGGATCCAAATGCTTCAGTGCATGGTGTTGGCTGGGCTTCTAAAGATTGTATGGTGTTCCTCAAATTAGCCAACACCCTATCTTGGATCTGGTTCCCCTGAACTGACTAGTTCGATTTAGGTTTGGGTGGGTTTGGGTTAAATCTAGGGGAGTCAAGTTGTCGAGGTTCTCAGGTCCCTCTTTGAAAGTAGGTCATTTTAGGTTATTGAAAGGATGGTGGCAACCAATATTCAATGGAATAATGGGAAGGGTAGGTGTTATAATCATTATATCCTTCCTGATTGTAGATCGGGTTGGTTTGTTCATCAAAGGATGGAGATCCATAATCATTGTAGGTTTGGGAAGGATAGCAATCATAGTCTTGTTGTTCAGGGTTAGGCCCTGGACATTGAGGTCCGGATTTGTATCCCCAATCAATGTTATCTCAGCTAGTGGATGGGTAATTACAAGTCAGGTCGGGATAGTAATCATCATGGGGATAAGTGGTGGTAGGAGAATAGGATTGGAAATGTGTGTAAGATGTGGAAGGGTACATGGTGAAGTAAGTAGGGAAATTAGAAGAGAAATAAGGAGCCTTGCAATACAAAAATACAAGCCTGTCGTTAGGTTGGGTAGCTTAAAGGTCTATAGACTCTTAGAATCTGTCCTAAGATTATGGACAATTTACTCTACTTATGTCTAGGCAATCCAACCAGTTAGGAGGGACTGGGGAGAAGGTTCTTCCTTTGGCTTGCACCTCCGGTTCCTAGTGTACCTCCCAGCCACGGTCATTTGATGCTATTCCACTAGCTAGACATCAGATTGACTAGTACAAGCAGGTTAATCGTGAACAATCTCAATCTGGATCCAGATGAGCGAACCAGTCCTTAGGGCAAACGTCTAATCAATTTTAGTTAGGCTTGGGACAATGGTGCTTCAGGAATGTGATGGACCTTTTAGATGTGTTGTTCCCTTAATGATCAGTTAAAATGTGTGTGCGTGCACAACCAGGGTTTTCAAACAAGGTTATTTGATGATGTGTCTTTTAGGGTTCAACCTTGTTTAGTAGCTTTTAGGGTTTAATCTTTAGGTATATTCAATCAAGGTTCAATAGAACACTCCAAGTTTTGAAAGCATTTGTGTAGATATATTCTTTTAAAAATCAGAAATAAAATGTGGAGTGCCTGGTTCAGTCCTAAAAATCAACCCTAACTGGCAAGCTACTTGATGAATTGCTTTTATCTTAAGTGGTGCGACCCAAATAGTTCAATTAATTGGCCTATTGCTCCACTTAGTTAAGGCACATAGAAATGTTTGACCTATTCAAATTTTTACTCACTTATTTGTGTGTTGAATTAAGTGTATCGACTCCACAGGTCAGATCCCGGTTAAATTGTAGAATCGATGTGATTGTGCGCCTTAGGGTGAGAAGTTGTGGGTGTTAAGTGCGTAGCTTTCAGAAAATCCCACAAGAGATAACACTCTTTTTATTTTTTTTATTTATGTGGATGGCGAGGTGAGTGGAGGTGCTAACAAACAACCAAATATATCCTAGGGTTTATAAAAAGCACCTAAGTTGATTTGGGTTTGAGTTATTAGGTTATGGAATGAAAACTAAGCTGGGGGTGTTGTGGGGGACACTTACAAAACACTCTACCCACACTTTACTCCTGTCTACAGCACTTGGATCTCCATGCTAAGGTACCTGCAAGGCAATAGATCAAAGATAAGCGGGGTTAGTGTTATGCAAATGTAAAGAAGCACAGAAAACAATAAAGTAAATTCCGTTGCCTCCCTGGAAACGGCACCAAAATGATGGTGCGTGTTTTGCGAGTTTGAAATCAGGGTTACAAGTAACTTGTCATCATAGTTGCAAAACTCGTGGTCAAATAAAATTTGTACCGAAACTCCAAGGGAGTCCCAGGTCGAACACAAGGAGGCGGTGTTTACTATAATTGAAAATTGTGCTTCGATTTGTTTCTTTTGGGTATTTTAGGGTTTTGTTTTTCTTTTTTGTATTTTTGAAAAGTGGATGAGCAGAAAGAATCACATGATAGAAATGTAACAAATATGATATATATATCAATCCAATGTCAATTACAATAAACTATGAAATCATAAAAAGAGAGGGGGGTGAAAGGAAATATCCCAAATCGATTGTTTGGTGAGATGACGATGCCTACTGGAAGCTTGGATGAAGGAGGTGAGGAGCGGGATGACAGAGGTGAGATGTAGGAGGACGTCGAGTAGAGGAAAGCTTTGGCGTGGATCCGGAATGGAGGTGAGAAGGTGAAGATGATCTGCTACCGGAATGGAGGTGGGAGGATGGCTCCAAGGTGACCTATGATTGGGGATGGGAAGATAGATGAATATTTGGTGAGGCAGATGTTTGATACACTAATAGGAGCCTTGGGAGCTTGTGAGGAAGCTCTAACAGAGCATTGGTAGGCTTGCTAGAGCTTGGGAGTACGTGGGAGTAGAGTAGGTAGAGATGGCTTGGAAGTGAGGGGGTGTAGGTCCTTTTATAGTGGAGGAGAAGAGACAAAAATAGGTATGGGACCATTAGTGATTTCCAGGCCGTCGTTGGGAGCGTTGCTGTATGCAGCTCACGCCGGCTCATGCCCGCTCACACCGATAGTTGGCTTTGCTAGCGTGTGAAGAATTAGCTATAGCTGTAAGCATCGCTGTATGTCCAGCTCATGCGTTGCTGTAGGCTGGTGCCAACTGAGCATGCGCCCACACTACCACTGTGCTGGCATGCGCTCTGCGCATCGTGTCGCTCACGTGTAGGCACTGCACTGTGTGCACGCATACCTCGTTGCGTGCCCGCACCTGTGCTGTTGTGTGCGTGCGGTAGTGCGTGCTTGTGCATGGGCGGCCTGGGCTGCACCACGTGGTGCAATCTAGGTCGTCCATCTTCTTTTCTTTGTAAGGGCTGCTATAGAGGTAGATTGAGTGGATTTTCTCGCTGTTAGGCTGTGATCGTCGACTCGAACCATCCGTGCAGTCAGATTTATCATTTGAAGCTCCAAATTATGTCACCTAGTCCCTTGGCTGTTGATCTTCCTCGGACTGCACATGGTGCTATGGGACTCCGATTTAGGCGATTTCGAGGGCTTTGGACTTCGCTCACCATCTTGATCAGATCCATATGGTCGGATCGTTAATCATAGGCTTCGAAGTAAATATCTTTCTCTCTTGCCCACAAAAAGGATGAAATTAACCTAAATTATATACAACTACTTTAAATGCAGAATGATGCATGCTATGCAATATTTATAACTTGAAATGAAAATCTAAGCCTAGGAACATGCATGAATAGGCATTTTACCCTCAATCAATGTATTTACATCAGACGTCGGGTAGAGAAAAGCTTTAGCATGGCTCCGGAATGGAGGTGAGGAGTTTGAGTTGATCTACTATCAGAATGGAGGTGGGAGGACGACTCCACGGCGACCTATGAATGGGGATGGGAAGATGGAGGGATATTTAGTGTGGCAGAGGCTCACTACATTAATAGGAGCCTTGGGAGCTTGAGAGTAAGCTCTAATGGAGCGTTGGTTGGCTTGCTAGAGCTTAGGAATAGGTGGGAGTAGAGTAGGTAGAGATGGTTTGGTAAGGGGGTGTGTAGGCCTTTATAGAGTGGATGGGAACAAGAGAATCCCATGCACAGGCATTCAGCGACAGCTATAAGCATCACCAATGACCGCTCGAGTTGTCGCTGAAGATCCGCGCCTATTCATTGCATTGGCTGGCGTACACACTGCATAGGCCATTTAGTGATAGCTACAAGTGTCACTAAAGGCAGCCTTTCTGTCACTACAGATCCTGTAACCACCGCTCATGCCTGCAGCTGTCTTCGCTCGATGAGATCTCTAGCCGTTCATCTTCGATCGTGTGGTGCGTAGGCAGAGCGTGCCTCTCTAAAATTTGGATCGCGCACCCCACAAGCTCAGCCGTCGAATGCACCTCCTAGAGTCTTATCTGTGAGCATCAGATGGCGTGTTCTCGATGTGTGTCAGCTGCTGTGTGTTGCATCCGTGCTCAACTATGTGTCCACGTAGCTGCTTCCTTTGCCTCCTGATCTTCCATCAACGACTTAATTTCCATCCCGCATGTGCTTCTGCGGATAAAATCCTCACCTGGGGCTTCGAATGAATGGTCGTGCGTTGTGAGCTGAGGCGTAAACCGTTGTGTTGTGGATTATTTTGTGCTCTGCTTACGAATTAAGCTTCCGCACTCACGACCAATGGACGAAGATCCAATGGTCAAGATGACTCCTCACTTGATCTGCCTGAGGCTAGGTGAGATGAGATTCTTCTTCAGTTGTGGAGTGCACATCTTAGCTGTTGTATTGAGATCGAACGGTTAGGATCTAATCTTGCGGCGGGTTTGGGGATGACTTGGCCTAGGTGGGGTGGCCTTGATGGCACCACGTGGCGCCATCTGGGCCGTCCATCTTCTTCTTGCGGAGGGTGCTACATAGCTCTGATCGGGGTGATTCTCGCATTGATGGACTACGATCGTCGCTCTGAATTCATCTGTATAGTCGAATTCTTCATCTGAAGCTCGTAAAGATGTCGCACTTCCTCCTGGCCATGTAAAATGATGGAATTAATGTACATAATATACAACTATCCTAAATGCAATGCAATGGATATTTGTGCAATATTTATATCATGATATGCAATGCTAGGCCTAGGAATTATCATAAATAAGCATTTTACGATGAATTTATACGTGTTTATCATACCCCCATGCTTACTTTTTGCTAGTCCCTAGCAAAATTAACCTAAATGCTATGTATAAAAGTAGAATCAGGATTCGAGTATTTAGGCAAAATTCGTCAATTGCTTTAGAAAATCTCAACCCAAGACCTAATTACAAAAACTCAATAGTGCCTGGGTGTTTACTAGAATGCAGACTGTCCAAGCCCTTGCCTTATTTGAAAAGGGAAGATAATTTTTTGTTTTCTTTTGGACTTTTTGGAGTTTGAGAATGTCAGGATAACTTTTACGGCTACCTAACCCACCCAAGACTCGAAAAGGGCTCTAAGTGCTAAGCATCTTGTGAAAATAGTGAAAGACTCACTAGGTGGCTGTTGAAATGGACTTCGAGTTTTTATGACCCTAGGTGACCTTGCCTAAAGGTTTATCTTTTCGATTGGTAGCCTTCTCCCTACTTCTTTTATTTATGGGGTCAACACAAGGGTGACCTAGGTTTCGTGTCCTTCTTAGATAGAAGGTGTCGAATAGCTGAGTGATCAGAGTACACTATGATTTGAGATCCGAGTATGTAAGATCTAAATTTTTCTAATCCAAATACTATTGCTAGTAACTCTTTCTCTGTAACTGTGTAATTCCTTTGTGTCTCATTCAATGTTTTACTAGCATAGTAAATTACCACCGGATTCTTCTCAATTTTCTATCCTAAAACAACTCCTATTGCATAATCTGATGCATCACACATGATTTCAAGTGGTATATCCCAATTAGGTGGTTGCAAAATTGGAGCCTGTGTAACTCTGTCTCTCAAAGTTTTAAATGCTAAAATACACTCCTCATCCATCTCAAAAATCGCATCCTCTGCGCGGAGGTTTGTGAGTGGTCAGGCAATTCTTGAAAAATCAAGGATGAATCTTCTATAAAATCCCACATGGCCAAGAAATGATCTAATGCCTTTGATCAAGTCAGGGATTGGAAGATTTGTAATTTGATTGATCTTGGCTCGATCTACTTGGATACCTCACTCAGATACGAGATGACCAAGTACTATGCCCTCAGGAATCATAAAATGGCTCTTCTCCCAACTAAGGACAAGGTTAACCTCAATACATCTTTTTAGACCCTTCGACAAATTATCCAAGCAAATATCAAATGTCTCCCTAAAGATTGAAAAATCATCCATAAAATCCTCCATAAATTCACCCACCATTTTGGTAAAAATGGCTAACATGCAACGCTGAAAAGTCGTGGGTGCGTTGCAAAGCCCAAATGGCATTCTTCGAAAAGCAAAAGTTTCGAAGGGGTAAGTGAAAGTCATTTTCTCTTGATCTTCGGGGTAAATTGCAACTTGATTATATCCAGAGTAACCATCTAAAAGCAGAACCTATTACCAGCTAATCTCTCAAGGATCTGATCAATGAATGGTAAAGGGAAATGGTCCTTCTTTGTAATAGAATTCCGTTTTCGATAATCTATACAAACCTGCCATGAATTCGCAATTCGTGTGGGAATGGTTTCTCCAGATTCAGTTTTGATTATGGTGAGCCCTGCCTTTTTGGGTACCACTTGAATTGGACTCACCCAAGGGCTATCAGATATAGGAAAAATAATATCTGCATCAAGCCACTTGATTATCTCATTCTTAACGACCTCCTTTAGATTAGGGTTTAGGCGTCTTTGAGCTTCTCTTGAAGGTCGTGCCCCATCTTCAATATAGATGCGATGAGTACAAAAATTGGGGCTAATCCCGGTGAGATCATGTAAAGTCCACCCAATTGCCTTCTTGTGATCTTGAAGAACTTTGATCAATTTGGATTCTTGTGATTTAGAGAGATGAGAATTGATTATTACATTTGATCAGATTCGAGATATACATATTTAAGATTATCAGGCAATGGTTTCAATTCAAGCATAGGAGTAGAATCAACAGTAGGATTTGGGGTGGGATTTTTAATTGTGGAAAGTGATTCAGATTCAGAGTCAAATTCGGGATTGAGTAGAGATTCTAATAATGTTTCATTGCTTTGAGGGTATGGGATATCAAAAGATGTGCTTTCTAGTTCTAAAGAACTAATGTCATCCACAAAAACTTCTATTGATTTTATTTCTTCAATCCATTCACAATCAAATCCACTAGAAGATCTAAATATATCTTGCTTAATTGTCTTCTCCCCAAATTTCAATTCAATCTCTCCTGACTCGCAATCAATGTTGGCTTTTGCAATAGCCAAAAAGGGTCTCCCTAAAATAATTGGGGTGTGGCTAATGTATTCAGGTACTTCCATATCAAGAACAATAAAATCTACAGGGAAGTAAAAATCCCGAACTCTTACAATAACATCCTCCAACATTCCTTTTGGTGACTTAATAGATCTATCAGCTAATTGTAAAGTCACATTGGTAGACTTAACGTTTTCTATTTGAAAGTGTTTTACCAAAGAGAAAGGAATGAGGTTAAAAGAAGCTCCTAAATCTAGGAGAACTCTATCAAAACGCTGACCACCAATTATACAGGAAATAAATGGAGATCTTGGGTCTTTCTTTTTTAAAGGAAGTGTACTTGAAATAATAGAGCTCACATGCTCTGAAAGTACAACAGTGCTTCCTTTCTTCGACTTACGCTTAGGAGTACACAATTCCTTAAGAAATCTCGTGTAAGTCGGAATGTGTTTGATAGCATCTAGGAGTGGGATATTAATATGTACCTGTTCAAAAATTTTAATCAAATCTTCATCTAATGTAACAGGTTGTTTTTGTTTCCTAGTCTTCTTCAAAGCTTCTCGGAATGGGACGTGGGTTTCCTATTCTACTGAGGTGTTATCCTGATCTTGCGAATTAGCGGGAATTGCAGGATCGGGTTCTGCACCTCTTCCAGGTGTAGAAGCAGGGGTTAATCTAGATGTACTAGGGTCTTGGGATAGGTTCCTTGGAAAAACTAGATCCCTAGTGGAAGTTCCACGACAGGTTGTAACAGAGTTAGTACCCACATGAGAAGAAGCAGCTAAAGAAGAAGATGCTTGTGAATTTTGGAAAGATAGATCATTAATTAATGGTTGATTTGCAATTGATTGCTGTTGATTTGGATATTCAAAATCAAGATTAGAAATAGGCGGATTCAGATTTTGACTCAAATTTGGATTCAGGGGTAATTGATTAAGAAGATGGACATATCCCTGATTCGGATTTTGAACTCCCAGGTGTTGTCTTTGCTAGATATTCCTAGGGTTTGGAATTGGCTGGGATGGAAGGGTCCCTAGCTGACGAGATTTAGCTAACTGCATGATTTAAACCCCAAGATCAGCCAATTCTGCCGAACATTGTCGTTGGACTTCAGCAAGAGCCTTAGCATTTTTTCGCTGGCTCTCAGTCAAAGCTCTCAAAATCTGGTTTAGCTATGAATCTCTATTTTGCCCTACAAGGTTTTACAAACCCGTGTAAAATGGCCTCGCATTGTGTTGCTGAAACGACAATGTAGGCAGGTTTTGTCTGGTCTGAGTCGGATATGATGGTCTTTGTGTATGGTTAGACAAAGAAAAATTAGGGTGATTACGCCATCCAGGATTATAGGAATTTGAATATGGGTTTGATCTTGGTGTGTTCTCCTGAATGGCATTCAAGTCTAAAAGATACGGCATGTTTTCTGCAACAGTAAAGGGTGGGGAAAAGGTTGGGTAAGATTGTGGGACAAAGGTCCCTCCTTGGGTTAGTGAAGGAGTAGATAGAAAACCCAAGGAAGATGGATCTCTAGAATCCAGATTATTCACAAATTCCCTCCCTGCGGGAATTTGCAAAACAGGTGAATACGCAGGATTCGTAGCAAGTAGAGGCGTAAGAGTCTTCATTGTGTTTCTAACCTCGTCGAGATGCTTTGCTACGAAATCGACTTTGTCCAATTTTTCTGCAATAATCTCTAAATCCTTTGAACTGGATGGATTACCGATCTCATGAATGCCCTTATGCGGATTTTGATGATTCGTGTTTGC
The DNA here is from genome assembly GCA_037157565.1 of Thalassia testudinum. Classification (NCBI taxonomy): domain Eukaryota; kingdom Viridiplantae; phylum Streptophyta; class Magnoliopsida; order Alismatales; family Hydrocharitaceae; genus Thalassia; species Thalassia testudinum. Next base: position 149,769,758 of record JAZHRO010000014.1, on the reverse strand, counting down.
TCCCTGTGTAAATTGCGACATTGATGCATTATTGATCGAGTTTTCCGCCATCCCTTCAAATAATTCTGAAGCGGATTATGCATTGCGATTTAGAAAATTCCCTCCACAAGAGGCATAGACTAGATTGCGAATGCTCTCTTGTAAATCATAATAAAAGATATGCATGAGTTGCCAACGAGGGATGTCATGATGTGGGCATTTCCTTTGCAATTCATGAAAACGTTCCCACACTTCATGAATTGGTTCTCCTTGATTTTGATTGAAAGTAGTAACAGCTCGCCTTAAACCATTGGTTCGACCAATAGGAAAGAATTTCTTCAAAAATGCAGATTCGAGTTCAGCCCAAGTTGAGATTGGTCTTGCTATAGTTCTATACCAATAAGCTGCTTTATCTTTAAGGCTAAAAGAGAACATTTTCATTAGTAGGATTTCCTTATTTTGATTTCAAGGACCAAGAGTTTGGGATAAATTTTTAAGATCTTCAATATGTTGAAATGGATCCTCGGATGCAAATCCGTGAAAGTGGGGGATTAGACCTATAATGTTTGGCTTTAATTCTGGACCATTTTCCCCAATACGAATCCTAACATTAGGTTCTACTTATGCATTGGATGGGTTATAATAATCTCTAAGTAGAGGCCTTGGATGATTGATCGGTAAATTAGGGTTTTCAAAACCCGCCTCAGGTTGAGGTGAAGAACGGGTTTGAAGAGTCTATAAATTATTTAAGGTTGATGTTAATAGATTGATTTGTCTTGTTTGCTCTAGCATCCTAAGGTTCTGGTTCAGGAGCACCTTATGAACATCAAAAGGCGGCATCTCCCCCTGACCAGAAGAAGAAGGGATCTCGGGATTTAGATTCTGCATTGGATCCATAGAAGTAGATGGATTAGATGGGAAAACCATTGGTTGCTTATTTGCAACCGGCCTAGGATCACCTGTCAATGGTGGTGCAAGAGCCGGATGCAAGGATCGCCTCCCATCCATAAACGGAAAATAATGTGCAAGTACACACGCACACCACTGGTAAAACAGCAGCACAAAAACCCTGCAAAATAGCGTAAAAGACGCGGGTTTTGCTCTTCTTTCAAAGGAAAGAAGAAATTCCTAAGATACGCAAAGTAATTTGATGAAAAAAAATAGAGTAACAATATCAAAATACGTATCCTAATCCGTGACTACGCAGGTGTGTACCTTAAAGCTCAAAGGTCTCAGGTCTAGGATCGAGACCGCTCACTACTGGCTCCCCGGGCTCTAGTAGTGAGACAAACTTGTTGATCTTCGACCAAAGCCCTAAGAGGTGCAAAGAGGAGAGATAGAAAAATAGACTCGTGTGACTTTAGTGATCGCGTTAGGTATGCGATAGCATGCAACAGACGATAGCGATTGAAAAACCCGCATGCATTTCTACAATCAGATTTAAGTCACAAATTTTACTTCCTCTTTTTAGTTAATCTTTTTCAAAAATATATCAATTTAAACTACAATGGCCACTTTTTATATCTTTTCAAACAAAAATATGTGGTTTTTTAAATCTTAGAGGACAGGGATCTACGCGGGTTTTCTCGTGTTTTCCCGCTGATGCGAGAAAAATAGTTTAAAAATTCTCGTGTCAGATCACACTAATACTAGCAGAATAATGCACTCCTAAGAGTGTATGCCTATGATATGCTGCTGCCAGTCAGATAAAGATGTATTTTTTTGTATTTTTTTAATTTTTAAATGCAACAATACAAAAGATTAAGAGATACTCACAAAAACAAAAACAACAACAAAATCCCACCTTCTCCTGAGATTACCCGTGAAGGTAAACTTGAAAAGAAGACAGAAAATAAAAACAAAACAAAATACAACTAGTTAGAACAAAAGTTAGTAAAAACAAAATATTTACAAAATACCTCCTAATTAGACAATTAATCTAATTAATTCAAGTGAGGCAAAATATTACCACCTGGGTTTTTTACTTTTTAACCAAAAATTATTTTTATTTGCAGCAAGGTCCTTTCGAGGATACACAGCACCTTGAGACCAAGGTGGGACCAGACCCTACTCTCAATTAGGTTCGATTTCAGTTTATTTCATTTCAGTTCATAGTTTCAAGCAAATTCGGCTCAACCTGGCCTCCCAGGCCTCTCGCCCTCCCAGGGCACAACACTCGCTTACACCCACAAGGGCACACACCCGCAGGCACACAAGCCCACACACACGTGCACATGCTCAGAATATTCAGAATGCTCAGATAGATCGGTAAACGGTGCGCCGAGCGTTGACGGCTGGATAACTGGGGTAACAAAATCATTTTATCCCCATGCGTGCACTCAGAATTTGACGATGTGGGACTATCCTAACCCCTTCCAGATCCAACCTCAAATGATCATAACTTCTTACCTAGAGCTCCAAATCGAGTGATTTAAAGTTTGTTAGAAAGCTCTAAGATAGATCTATACAATTGCAGGGTCAATTTAAGGTTGAGAGGATGTTTTCCTCTTCAATTTGAAAGAGAAAATCAGGGGTTCCTATAGGTTATTTATCACCTGGAAATGAAATTATGTCTACAGAGTCCTCAGATGGACTTTTCTTTCTTATTTAAAGGTTTGTACAGGTTCTAAAAATGATTCCGCATCTATTAGAGTAGGTTTTAAGCTCTCAAGACCTTCAGACAGTGTACAGAAGGTTGAAGGTTCTCTAAAAGCTTCAAAGATCGAATTTCAGACTTCAAAATGTGAAATAGACACTTAAGAATTTTTCTAATTGATTTAAACTAATTCTAAGGGTTACAACAGACTTAACTAGGCAGGATTCAAATTCAAATTTCAACCAAATGGCACTGTTGTTAGTTTGGGTTCGAAAGTAACCCAAATTGACAAAGTTCAAATTCTCACACAATAAATCATCTGAGCTCACTTTAATCACTTTCAGATCATTCAACAAATTCTCAGAAACAATTTACACTCCTCAATACCTCAATTTGAGCTCAGATCTCCATTATCAAGCTCAGTTTGACTGTGGAGGCCCAAAAAGTTGACTTTCTATTAAAAGCTTCCCCACAGGAAATCAAAGCCTCGAATAAAGTCTTCTCATCCTCAAGAACTTATTCAGATCTTCAGATAGGTGTTCTAGCCCTGATTTCTAGGGTTTCAGGCTCGCTGCCTGAGGTTCAAATTGTGTTTGTTCGACAGTGCAATTGGAAGGTTGTTACAGTATCCAGAGGGTTTAAATAGCTTCAGTGCATTGCACTGAAGCTTCTAGGTTCCTTCAATGCTTCTTAAATCTCTCTATCAGACTTCTCCAACTCTGCCGGAGTTGGAGAAGATGAAGTCATATCTACAGCTCCGGTCATTTAATCCTCAAAGAAACATTCTTAAAACAATCAGTGATCCATTTAATATCATTCTGGAGCTTCTCAATAAATTCTAGAGTCTGAAACACAGTTTTGGCTCGTCGGAGCTCTGTGAGTCCAGAAAATATGTAATCTAAGTACAGATTGTGAAAACTTGCCATTTTTAATCTAAAAAAAATCGTGAGGTTGCAAGGAACCTCAGTATCACATTTAATTCTTCATTTGTCCATTAAAATTAAAATTTGACAGTGAATTCGTTTGTTTAAAAATTTGATTTGAAATACGCTCAGTACTTGTTTAACCACTCGATTGAGAGGTTAAAACAAGTCAACATGTGTTAGCAGTTACAATTTTATAGTTAATTAATAGTTTGAATTGCTCCTGAGGCACCATGGACAGCGAGGTTAGGAACTTAATTAGATTTTGGTGTTTAATTTATATGTGGTATTTATATGCATTATAGTGTCAATTAGGGTCCATAAGTGGTGGAAAGATGATGAAAGACCCTATGAAGGTGGAATTAACTCGAGTACTGTCACCATGGATAGTGACAGTAGTTGGTGGAGGTGAAATGTGAACTAGGCAATTAGATGATTCGATTAGGTGTTTAAATGATTTGGAAATGGTCATGGAAGTTAAAGGAAGGTGTACAGTGAATTAAAAAGATAAGATTAAAGCTTTGGCGAGCTCAAGGAGCTCGTCGGAGTTGGAGAAGATGAAACTAAAATTCTAAAATTACATCTAATCTGACTAACTACCTACCTAACTAAGCTAGCCTACTCCTACTCCTACTCCTAATCTACTGTTACCTAGATGAAGGGGTCAATAGGGTTCCGCCAAAGTCTCATGGAGGACGATGAAATCAGAGGGTGGAAGAAAGATCTCCGGCGAGTGGATTTGAGGTGGAGCAGAGGATTCCTTGGGTCGGTGCCTGTGTTAGAGACGCGGAAGACCACGATGGATCTCCTCGGCTGATCAAGATGGATGGAGGAAGTAGGACAGTGGAATGGGAAGTCATCGGAGTTTTGGACGAATAGCCTATTGGGTCGGCTGCAATGTTAGAAGAGGGAAGGGAGCCAACTTGAGTAAAATCTGAGGGGTGAGGGGGTATTTATAGTAGTTGGCGGTGAAGAGAATGGTAGGGTCTGGTCGAAGAAGGAGCTTGAGGAGCTTAACCTCCGTCGTTGTCTCCGACGACAGTGAGGTTATCTCCCACTGAAAAATAGGATTTCCAGTTAATCTAGATCGGTGGATGAAGCGGAGGAGGTGACTGCAAGCTGCAAGAGCTTAGACAAAGAAGATTGATGTCGGCATGGAGGTGATCATACGGTGGCGTGACTCTCTGCTGCCAGCCGTTCATTCGGCTGAAGAAGAAGTGGGAAAGGGACTTAAATGTAATAAATATTAAGGACCTGTGTGAGAAATAAGGACCCGATTGTAATAAATTTTAAGGACCAAAATGTAAACTCAGGTTTTGAAGGTTTATTTTGACTTAGATCTTTTTCAACTTTTTATATATGTTAGTAAATAAGGTAAATATTATGTTTTCACCTTGAATTTACATTTTTGACCTTTTTAGGTTAATTTATTAGATTAAGTAAAATCACTTAAGTTATTATATACTTAGGTATACATTAAGTTTAAGTTATCTTATTAATTAAGGGAAAGATTAATAGGATTTTGAGTCCAATTATTAACTAAATTATTAATAATGTTAATTGAATATTAAAATGTCATTTTAAACTGATTTTAAGGTCCTTGACTAAATATCCCTTATTCTATAATTAACCCTTATATGTTCATAACCTTAGCTAATTAACTAGGAAGACTAATTAATTAGGGGTAATTAGAGATCATGATGAGTGTCTCATCACTACGTCCAATCCCTAGGGTTGTCTACCACTCCCTCCTTTAAGGGGTCCTCCTCCTCCAAGGCTCCTCCATGGACGGCTAAAGAAGAAGCTCCTCCAAGGCATCTTCATGTGGGCGGCTAGAAGAAGGAGATCACAAAGGCTGCAACACCCTCTTCTCCTCTCTTCACTTGGGTGTGCCTTCTATTCTCCATAGAGTTGATGCCCCCCTCTCTTTCTTCTTTATCTTGGTCAGCCACAAGGTTTTCCATACCTTGTTTGTCTGTCCTCTCTTGTTGGTAGGCGTGTAGACAGGTTTGCATACCTAAGGTCTAGCCTACACCCTCACACATAGCCGATGGCCCTAGTGGCAATTTTTCGGCATGAGGGATTTCTTCTATTTATGTGCTTTCTAGCGTAGATGTGTTTGACACTCTTATGCATAAATAATATTGCTTGATTCTTGTTTATGTGCGTGCTATGATCTTCACTTCTTACACTTTGATGCATGCCTATTAGTTTACTTGAGAACAACCCCTTTGGGTTTGTCACACCATGCACGGCCACCATGGCCCCACTTAGATGCACGTAGTCACTTAGGTTTTAGCTAGCACATCTAAATATAGGTTTCGTTTTATGTTTCAAAATTAAAATCAAAAAACACAAAAATGATAAAAATATTAGGTTAGGTTAGATTTAGGTTAGAAAAGTTGATTCAAATCTCAACTTGTTTTTACGCCTCCCAGAGACAAATGACCAGGACTCAAATTCTAAAAAGCGAAGAAATCTAAGCGAGTTTCGTAAACAATTAAATATTTTGATCAAGAGTTTAGAGCAACTATGCTATGATTTCTAACAATTTCAAAATGCGTGAAAACGCCCTCTTGTCAAATGGCGCCAATGCCAGGGAGGCAACGTGCGAGTTTAGATTTGGATTTGCTTATCTTCTATTTGTTTTGATTGTAGGTCAAGATGAGGATCTGCGCATGCATCAACCTGTGTTGAAGACCACAGGTATTGTTCTTTATCCATAATTTTGTTGCTTTCTTAGGTTAGAAAAAAAATTATATATATAAAAATTAAATTTTAAATTCTTGGATTTGAATTTACAAAAAAAAAAAATTTGGTTTGTGTTTTAACTTGGAAAGTATTTAAACACACCAAAGTCATATTTGGAAATCAGGCCAGAAATTATTGATGATTTTAAAAAAATTTTTGCTGTTAAATTAGGGAAAAAAATATCTTGGGATTCGATTTGATCTTAGGGTTTCAAACAGGCTTTCTAAATCAACCTTTTATTCGAAAAAATTTGCAATATACGAATTTTAAAAATTCGTAAAGTTGAAGGTGGTTAGAACAGTCTATACTCTGATTTTATTCAATTTCAAATAGTAATTCTGACCTTTACATAAATCAGATTAACATGAAAATTGTGGATTGGAAAACCACTGAAACCTTATTTTTTTTTGTAAAGATTCAAGAATTTTTGGATTTTCTTTGATACTGTTTCAAACTGCATTTCTCGTAGGGGGTCCATCTGTTCTATTTGACCCTCTGGAACATAAAAATTCATGAAAAATTAAATGTTATAGTAAAATTATTTAAAAATTATTCCTTGAAAAAATTTTTGAAGATGGAAGATCTCTATGAAATTTCATCTTCTTTTGCTTTGTGTATTGATCTGGGGGATGATTTCAAGTCAGAATAAGGTCAGACTGTATATTCTTAGAGAAGCATAAACCCTAGGACATACAACTTTAGGATTTAAATTTTTCTAGAGACATAAACTAACTTGATTTAATTTAGTTTCCTAGTAGGTGAGGTTGATTTCTTGATTGACCCCCTTACTTACCTGAACTAAATTGATTTACATTTCAACTTAAGCAACCAATTAGGTCTATTTCACTTAGTAGTGGCGCATTAGGACCATTATTTTCCTTGATTGGGTCACGCTGCTTCTACCTTATTGGACTTAAAAGCATCATATAGACCTATTTGATATTAGGGTTTCCACACCAAGGTGGAGCACATTTGCATTCCATACTTAAAGGAAATTCATATAACAAATTGGGACTTGCAAAACTTGTTGTGTGCTCCACTACAACCTTGTTTGAATTGACCTAAACAAGGAAACCCTAAAATCTGCTACACCAATTAAAGCTTGTATTGAAAATCCTTTGTCTGTGCACTTCACACTCACTAAGCTAATTTTAAGGGCAACACCCCTAAAATGCCCAATCACATTCTAAGAGCACTCTAAGCCCAAGCCTAAAACTAAGTAGACGTGCCCTAGGCAAGACAAATTTACTTGGTAACCAAAATTTAATTGGGTAAAAATCAAGGCCTTGTCTATTTGGACCAACTAGTGAAAGAAAGGTCTATGCGGTAACCACATTAGCCTCTAGTGGTGTCCCACTGTGGCAGGTGTCCTAGGGGGTCCCACCATTCTGGCTAGCCAAGTAATTCAAGGGTTTGTTTAACCCCGTTCCATTTTAGGATACCAGGTTTAGATCCAATTAGGGTATATAATTTAAGGCTAGCTTTGCTTGATTTAGGGCTCTCTCATCTTTCTTTCTAGGCCATTGCCTTAATTCCACCAGCCTCTTGTAGCTGGTTGAGTCTTCCTCAGGAAGACTATTTCTTACCTTTATTCGCTTCTTTTCTCAAATATCCATGAACCCATATCATTCTTTTGACCCTTAGGGTCCTCTATCTCCCAACCCAACTATGATTTCGACTCCTCCTGGTTGGGAGACTCATCCTAACCAGCTGGGATATGATTATCCTTATCCCCCAGCTTATTTAGAACCTGAACCTCATGGATCCGACCTTTATCTAAATCAGGACCGATTGAAAGCCATAGTTGTTGAATTCTAGGAATATAACAAGGACTATACAGATCAATGTGCCAAGCTCCTAGAGTAAATTAGACGATCCCAGGCATAATCTAAATCTTATCACTCCTCCCAAGAACAAGTGACCTAGAACAACCAGCCTAGTGACCCATATTTTGGATCCACGGCTACTCTACTAATTCTTGCTACCATGGGGAGGCATCCTGGACTTAGCCAACCCAAAAGGCACGTTTGGACCTAATTCGTGATTTGGGTAGATCATTTGAGGAATGCACCATTTCTGATACACTTGTACCTGATGATATATCACTAAGGAATTGGAATAATGGATCACAAGTACAGGACTACATAACAGATTCTCAATCAACTTCCTCTATAGTCTGCCCCACTCAGGGCGATACACCTATTGATTCAATCCGAATTCGTAAAACCCTGAGTGGAGAGACAACCTTGATCTTTCATGGCCACCACAAAGATCGACTCAAACTGAACATCAATCTAGGCCAGCCCAATATTCCACTCAAACCACTTTAGGGCAACCATCTAGTCAAACCCAACTTGCAACCACCCTTGATGATATCATGAACATTTTGTTGGACTTTGACAAGAAAAATGAAGAAAGGCTGACCAAGTTGAAAAATCAAGTGAAATCTCAAGGGGATCAAATCAAGAGACTTTAAGAATCACTTTATCCCTGGATGCACACTCCTTTTCACTCCTATTCTCCACCTATTCTTCCAACCCCTCCTCCAATCTATCATACATGCCATTGTATAGGGGCCAACTCTTTGGCCTCTAAAAGGAAGAGAAAAGCTAAGATCCCACCCAAATGATCTAATTCGGGCTCAACCACAAATCATAAGACCAAACCCACATCAAGCTCTGACTCAGACTCTAGGGACAAAAAGAAGAAAAAGGCTTCTGAAGTTGATTTGACCTATCTACCCTTTTCTGAGGCATTAAAGAAAGAGTCACAAAAGAAGAAAAAGACTTGCACACCTAAAGAGGTGGTTTTATCAACTAACATAAGTGCATTTGTTTCTGGCACTCTACCACCCAAAAAGATTGACCCTGGAAAACCTTTCATATCTTGTGCCATCATGGGATTCACCTTCAATAGAGTCCTTATAGATCTAGGGTCTTCCATTAGCTTGATTATTACCACCCTTTTTTATTGCACCAGACTTGGAGATCTACACCACACACCTATCACCATTAGGATGGTAGTGGCTCCATCGAAACACCTACGGGGGTAGTTTAGGATGTGATTATTAAAGTGTAAGGTCTTAGCTTTCTAGTCGATTTTATTGTCTTGGACATGAATATACTGGAGAAGCTAAGTAATTCAGCCATCATTCGGGGTCGGCCTTTCTTGGCTACGGCCAATGCACAGATTGACTGTTACTCAGGATGTATGGAGATGAGTAGCGGAAATGAGAAGATTCACTTTGATATTTATGCAATTGCTAAGAAAACAAAGTCAGGGTATTTTCTGGATGACATGGAAAGTGATTTAGAGGGAAATTCAGAAGAAACCATGGCAATTGACACCTGGGTAGAACCGCATGACCTAAATCAACAATCCACTAGATAAGATAAGTCACCCTCAATACCAGATCAAATCATTGATAGCATGGTTGACTATCTTGATCGACCTAGCCCAATTCAAACCCCTGCCCCTTGCAATGAATCCCAGATTCCTCAATTGATCAAAGTGGTTCACGAAATAAAAGAAGCTAGTGCTAGAGAATATGATGATATACGAAATGAGCTTCATAGAATCCGGGATGAGCAACAAAAATCAGAAACATTTGAATTTGGGTCAGGTGTGTCACAACCGATTTGTGATACGCTGGTGGTTTTGCAGGATTCTATTGATCAAAACATCCAAGGTGGATGATATTGATAAACCTATTGAAGTTGAGAATGGAGATTTATTTGAGAATCTTGATCATGATTTAGGGCCTGAATACCAATCTTTTCATTTTAAGGAACCAAGTATTAAGGGACTTGAATACGATTTTGTTGCATTTGCGAATACCCATGGAGACATTGATGAATTAATTCAAATGATCTCATACACGGAGCAACAAAATCAAAAAGATTGTAACAACTCCTCAATCAATGATTTAGCCCATTCCACTTTCATGGAGGGACTCACTACTAAATCTAATGCCAAATTTCATCTAAGTGTGAAGGTGAAATATCCCCCTATGAAATAGATATTCAAGAAATTGAAAGATTATTGTGGATTTCATATGATGAGTTATCGGAGGAAGCTATAAATTTTGGGGAATCATGTGATAATTGGGAATTAGAATTGAAAATTTTTTAAGAGATAAAAGAAGATGATACCCAAACATCTTTGGTAGAGACAAAGACTGATCACTAGACAATGATTTCTAGATCTGGCCACACTACTTAGGTCATGCCTTCCATTCATCACCATTATCAGGACCCATATGACTTTATCCCACACGACTCTACCCATACCCCAACTACCCACATTCTCCATCACCTCTTCGGGATGCCTTCACCTTCATTTCTTCCAGGCACCCGTATTTGTCTATCTTTCTTCTATAGCATCTGGCGGAAGATAATCCCAAGCTCCATCTACATATTTTTTTGATTATTTGGGCTTGGAATTCATGGATAGCTGGTCAGCATTTGAGGCCTGCTGTTGGCGAACGAGATTAAAATTCTTATCATTTTACTCACCATTCTCAATAGTGTATTGATATATCCTTTTTGAGTGTATGCCCAGCTAGAGGCGTTAATCTCAGCACTTATATATAGCATATTTTATTTGTCATACTTTCCATGCATATTCAATTTTAGGTGTTGGAATAAGCGGCATGTCAAATTTAGGAGCTATTCCAGGTAATTTCTACCCATTTACCCCTGTCTTAAGTAATTTTTTATTATATTCATTCATGAGGACATGCAAGAAAGTAGGCATGGGGGGGTAGTAATTATAAACTGAAATTTTTTTCTACCAACACCTAAGAAAAACCTTTCGTACATCATGCTAATTGCACTTTAGGGCCCTTAAATTAAGAACAACTAACTCCACCTCCAATGTTCACATTGGAGCTAAAAATCGTTCGCAACCACATTCGACTCATCCATTCACCTTTTTGTTCTAAATTTAGGGTGAAGCTGTATATAACCAAACTTAGGGAAATTTTCAAAGTGCAACTTTGAAAGGTTACAAATAGTATTTATATATATTGCATTCATGAATAAGATTTTTATCAAAAGAATGTATTACGGATTTTATCCTCTAGTTGATTCCAATAATTTGGTATGTAGTGCAATTTTCAATCACATGTAGATTTTGCTATGGATTCACGGTGAAGACAGATGAATGTCTTCAGTTTGTCAAGAAGAAGCAGTGCTTCTTTTCCTGAACCCCTATACAGTGTTTTGGGAGTCAGGCAGATTTTCTTCCAAAAGTCAACTAAATAGTGTGAGATGAGAGTAGAGTACTAGTGCTCTAAGATTAGTACAAGGAATCTAGAGTCCAAGATAATTAGGTAATGATACTCAAAGATTAGGCATAGTTTTCACTCTTGGATCCTACGTATACATTTTTGTGTGAAATTTTGAGAGTCACCAAATAAGGAAAATATGCAGAGAGCGAGTTTTCAAAAAACTAGGGCTAAGGTGAATGGTTACAACCATTCCTTACGGAATCCTCGGCTGAAGGAAGGTATTGATGTCAAGGTCAGAAATACACCGTCCTATCCATCTCACCTGATGCTGTGAGTAGGCACTTCCACCAAATAAGTCACCCAATGTCTCTTGAGTATCACTAATCCCTAATAATGGCTTCTCAATAAAGTTCATGAATGTATGCTAGCTTATGTTGTGTTGAAAAAGAAAAATTATACATAGAAAAGAAAGGAAAAAACATGAAAAAAGAAAAAAAATGAAAAAAAAAGAAAAAGCAAAGAAAAAGAGTATGAATATTTAGTGTTTATTTCAGTTGTATTGAGGCAATACCACCAAATAAATTTGAGATCCACCAAATAAGGCCTTAACCTATCTTTTTGTGTTTCTGACCACCCGAATACTGACCGAGGAATTCTGACTTAATGTTAGGGTTATGGGAACTCAATTTTAGTGTTAATGCCAAGTGAGACCACCAAATATGGGTCATATGTGTGGATCTTGTGAGATAATGAGCTCTAAAAAAAAAGAGAAAAAAGAAAGAAAAGAAAAGAAAAAGAAAAAAGAAAAAAGAAAAAGAGCGAATGAATACAAAGGAACCATAAGAGAGCATAGTTTTCTCATCTTTCTCTGGGTTGACTTACTTAAGAATTTGGGAATCTAGATTCTATAGTACTGATTTCTATGTAGCACCAAATGAGTGAGCTACCAAGTACACACCATGTGCTTTAGACTTCCTCTACCAAAGATTAAAGCTGGGGTGGAATTCATAGAATATCTTGAATATCCCGAGGGAAGAAGTCAATCTATCTCGCTAGAATTTTTACTAGGGGTCAAGCACAGACTTTAGAGGCGAATCAGGTCTTTCACTTGAATCCATTGCGAAAGCTACATAGCTGCATTTTCATGTATCTGGATTTCAAGATTTTTGGAAGAAACAAAATGAGAAAAATTTTTAGTCAAACTCTTTGATAAAAAGAATAAGTAGTCCTTTAGGAATCGAATTTGTAAATAACTTAGCCATGCACTTAGTCTTGCATTTGCTAGGGACTAGAAATGTTTAGGAATGGGGGTATGATTGCATAGTAATCATAGGTCCTAATCAACCTAAATAATGCCTGAACCTAGCTTAATTTGTGGATATTGCACTCATATCTTGCATATCATGCATTGCATTAGTTTATTTAGAATAAGACGAGATATCCTGCTATTTAATGGCTTTTATTGCTATTTGCATATAATAAAGTGATCCAGGATGCAGGAGATAATGGAATAAAGCAATAAAGGAAGAAGAAGACTGATCTAGATAAGAGGAGTGAGGAGGATAGCCTTATCCCTACCCTTAGAAACACTAGGAAACCTAATTAGAGACCTCCTAAGCCTATCCCACTATTCATTGCCCTACTTATCCTATCCCTAATCCAATTGAACCATCCCATACCTAATTGGGTGCATCTACAGTTGATTGGGTGGACCTGAGCCCAATTAGATCCACCCAGGATCTAATTGACTCATACCTATTAGGTTTACCTATGCCTAACACACACATCCAATTAGACTCGACCTAGACCCAATTAGGTTCACTCCTCTCCAATTAGATTTTCCTAAGCCTAATTAGATCCATACCCACCTAATCTAGGTCAACCTAACCTAGATTTACCAAAACCCACACAACATCACTCTACAAAATTCCAATCACACACACACAGCTTCCTAAACCCTACCTTCCTATTCTACCCCTACCAAACCCACCCACGCCCACTCTTGGAAACCCTAAAACCCAGGCATCAACTTTAGAACCTACATTGGTGGAAATTCTATTTTGGGAGCCACCAAAAGTGGCAACCAAATTGAGCCTTCCCATATGAGCGAAAGGGAGAGCCATGAAATGATTGACTCCAATTCATTCTCCTCCACTCCACACTTGCGACCACCCTCCCCTCCAACCCTAAGAGCCACCACCTCCAATCCCTAGGGTCGTCTACCACTCCCTCCTCTAAGGGGCCCTCCTCCTCCAAGGCTCCTCCATGGATGGCTAAGGAAGAAGCTCCTCCAAGGCATCTTCATGTGGGCGGCTAGAAGAAGGAGATCACAAAGGGTGTAACACCCTCTTCTCCTCTCTTCACTTAGGCATGCCCTCTCTTCTCCATAGAGTGGACACCCCCCTCTCTTTCTTCTTTATCTTGGTCGGCCACAAGTTTCCCATACCTTGCTTGTCCATCCTCTATTGTTGGTAGGCATGTAGATGGGTTTGCATACCTAAGGTCTAGCCTACACCTTACACATAGCCGATGACCCTAGTGGAAACTTTCTGGTGTGAGGGATTTCTTCTATTTATGCGCTTTCTAGCACATATGTGTTTGACACTCTTTTGCATAAATAATATTGCTTGATTGTTGTTTATGTGCGTGATATGATCTTCACAACTTACACTTTGATGCATGCCTGTTCGTTTACTTAGGAACATCCCCTTTTTGTGTTTATCACACCATGCACGACCACCATGGCCCCACTTAGATGCACGTAGTCACTTAGGTTTTAGCTAGTACATCTGGATCTAGGTTTCATTTTTTTGTTTCAAAATAAAAATCAAAAAACACAAAAAAGATAAAAATATTAGGTTAGGTTAGATTTAGGTTATAAAAGCTGATTCAAACTTCAACTTGTTTTTACGCCTCTCAGAGATGAACGATCGGGACTTAAACTCTAAAAAGAAAATAAATCTAAGCGAGTTTCATAAATAATTAAATATTTTGATCATGAGTTTAGCGCAACTATACTACAATTTTCGACAATTTCAAAACGTGCGAAAACACCCTCTTTTCAAGAACCTAACAGATAAGTCCTGAATTTTCTAAAGCGAAAACTATGACTATCAATTCCTTTTCAGTAATAGTGTAGTTCCTCTGGGCCTCGTCCAGAGTCTTGCTAGCGTAGTAAATCACAGAGGGCTTTTTCTCAATCTTCTGACCCAAGATAGCCCTGACGACATAATCAGATGCGTCAGCCATAATCTCAAATGGGGCTATCTAGGCCGGTGGTTGCAACACCGAGGCACAGGTGATTGCCATTTTTAATAAATTAAATGCCTTACGGCATGATTCATCAAACTTGGATAGCGTGTCTTTGGCTAGAAGGTTACTTAAGGGCCAAGCAACCTTCTAGAAATCCTTAATGAATCTTCTATAAAAACCTGCATGCCCAAGGAAAGAGCGGATCCATTTTACAGATGTGGGTCGAGGAAGTCTAGAGATAGCATCTACCTTAGCTTTATCAACCTCAATAACCTAACTAGAGACCACATGACCTAGGACAATGCCTTCCTGAGTCATAAAGTGGCTCTTTTCCCAGCTAAGGACCAGCCGTGTTTTGATGCATATCTAGAGGATCAATTCCAAGTTAGCTGGGCAAGACTCAAAAGAATCTTCGAAAATGGAGAAATCATCCATGAATACCTCAAGACAATCTCCCACCATGTCAGACAAGATGGCCAGCATGCACCTTTGAAAAGTCACAGGCACATTACAAAGCCCGAATGGCATTCTACGGAATGCAAAGGTTCCGTAGGGACATGTGAAGGTTGTCTTTTCCTGGTCTTCGAGATGGATAGGGACTTGGTTATATTCCGAATAACCATCCAGGAAGCAAAATAATGTTTCCTAGCTAACCTTTTAAGGATTTGATTGATGAATGGCAAGAGAAAATGATCCTTTTTAGTGGCTGTGTTCAGCTTCCTATAGTCAATACAGACTCTCCAAGTAGATGCTGAACGAGTGGTGAAGGTTTCCCCTTTCTCGTTAGTCGTAACAGTTATTCCTGCATTCTTGGGTACAATCTGAATGGGGCTAACCCACGAACTATCCGAGATTGGGTATATAATCCTAGCATCGAGCCACTTGATTATCTCCTTCTTGACCACTTCTCCCATATTCGGGTTTAGTCTCCTTTGAGTTTCATAAGAAGGGCGAGATCCATCTTCCATGAAAATACGATGATTACAATAAGATGGCTCGATCCCCTTAAGGTCATAGATGGTCCAACCAATTGCCTCCTTATTGTTCCTAAGGACCTTAATTAACCTCGATTCTTGCTCCTTAGTCAAATCAGTACTAATAATCACAGGGAGTATGTTTTCAGGTCCTAAGAACTCATATTTCAGATTTTTAGGCAATGGCTTCAGTTCAAGCTGAGGTGGGTTCAGTATATGAGGTAGGGAGGATGCTGATGAAGATTCATCAGAATGATCTAGTGGAAGAGGCTGGGAATGAACAAAATCAACAGCCTCTTCAGGATGTGGCAGGTCTACCATGGAGGGTTGTGGGTTGGGTTCACTAAAGCTGGTGGAGTCCTCGAGTGCATTGATCATCATACAAGTCTCAAAATCTTGATCCTCGAGCTCCTCAATGAATCCACAATCCTCAAATCTTCTTATTGCCTTAAAAATATCTAGAGATAGCTTCTTATCCCCAAAGGCGATCTCCATACTATTGCTTTCACAGTTTATGTTGGCCTTGGCAGTAGTTAGGAATGGATGCCCCAGAATGATGGGCGTGTTCCCCAAATCATTAGGTACATCCATGTCAAGGACAAGGAAATCTACGGGAAAATAGAAATCCTTGACCTTGACAATTACATCCTCAGTAATGCCCCTTAGTATGGTGACCAAACGGTTCGCTAATTGTAGTGTTACTGAGGTTGGCCTGAGTTCACCGAACCCAAACCTCCCATAAAGAGAAGTCAGGATTAGGTTGATGGATGCACTTAGATCCAACAATGCCCTATGAAAAGTGTATTCCCTAATAATGCATGAGATTAAGGGGGCACTTGGGTCATTCTTCTTTTGAGGAAGGTGATGTAGGATCATAGAACTTGCTTGCTCAGAGAGAATCAACTTCCTCGAAGTCGGTTCTCTTGGCTTACACTTTTGGGTACATAGTTTTTTCAAAAATTTAGCGTAAGCCAGGATGTGCTTAAGAGCATCGAGGAGTGGAATATTGATCTCTACGCTCTTGAATAAAGCAAGGAGCTCCTCGTTGCTATCTAGGGTTTTCTTCTTCTTGGTTTTCAATGGGGCTTTATGGAATGGGATATGGGTGGTATTTTCAATTTTCGGTCCGTGGGCCTTATTGTCTTCTTCAATCTCGTCTCTTCTCTCTCAAGCTCCCCAGGGTTTTGGCATCTAGAAGGTAATTTAGGGTCTTGGGTTTGCCTTCCACTTTTCAAGGTGACAGTGTTTGTAGACGCAAAAGGGTTTGGGTCTTGAGGTGGGTTAGTGAAGATTGGAGGGCTTTGGTTGGTCATGTAACTAAAAGAAGAAGAAGATGAGGGACCCTGCTCAACAACCTGAGCAAGTGCATGTGGGTCCCTTTGATTCTCGTATCCTTGGGCTCTATTGCCCTAATTTTGCACATTACATGGGTTGGGTACGGGTTGGGATGGTAGAGATCCGGGTTGTCGGGTGTTAGCAATTAACCCAGATTGCAAGTTATCCAATGATGTCTTCATTTGCTGCATAAGCTGAAGCATGGACCCTTGCATTTCCATCATTTGTCGATTTAAATCAGCCTGCCCTGCAGATTGTTGGGCATTCCAAGATGGCTGAGTAACCGATCTCGGGGGCAACAGGGTGTATACTTGACCTTGACCCATAGGTCTTTGTGATTCATAGTTGCCGGGACGAGTTTGGGTCTGTTGCCTCTGACTTTTCCAGGAGAAGTTAGGATGGTTCCTCCAACCTGAGTTTGGGAAACGGATGCAATTGGTTTGTGCCTGCACTTGTGAGATTAGAGGCCATGGCAGGTTTTGAACGGACACTGCTGGGTTGTGAGTAAGCTTCCCGACTGCTGCACTATTGTGCTGGATTGTGGAGCGGAGAGATCAGATGGCACGAGCGCTCGACCATTGGATGGAGATCCAATAGTCGAGATTTAAAGTTGGTGAACTCTTCAGATGAAGCGGGCGATGTGGCATGATTACAGCCGTTGGATCTCAATCCAACGGTCCTGTTTTGGTGTGTCTCTCCTTCAGCTCATGAGGGATGACCAATATTGGGTGGCCTAGATGGCGCCACGTGGTGTCATCTGGGCCGTCTATCTTCTTTCCTTTGTAGGTGGCACCACGGACGTCGGATTGGGTTGATTTCCACGTCGTTGGGCTGCGATGGTCAATCCAGATCCATCTGTGAGGTCAGATTTGTTATTTGAAGCTCCAAATTGCATCACCTTATCCCTTGGCCGTTGATCTTCCTTAGATTGCATAACGTGCTACGAGATTCCGATCATGATGATTTCGGAGGCGTTGGACTCGGATCGTCATCTTATTCAGATTTGTATGGTTGAATCATCAATAAAAGGCCCTGAAATAAAACTCCTCTACTGACCACGAAAACGACACGATTTAACAAATATTTTATACATATTACTCTAAATGCAGAATGATGCATGTTATGAAATATTTATAACTTGGAATGCATGTCTAAGCTTATGAACATGCATAAATAAGCATTTTATCCTAAATAAATGTTTACGTTATACCCCCATGTCTACCTTTTGCTAGTTGATTAGCCCATATTCGTGGGATATTTAAGTATTTAAATGTCTAGACATTAAATTAATTTTAACATTTAGATAGCATACAATAGGATGTAAATAAATTAATTCATATTTTTAGCTTAAGTACATAATTCATGCATTTAGAATTAACCAAGGGTTGCATACATTTAATTAGTTAATTAATTAGGTGCACTATTTTAATTAACATAGAAGTTAAGGAGTTATGTATAAATAACCCTAATTATTTTATTCTTTTTCTCCTTTGCACAAGTAACTCCAACGGCTCCGCCTCCTCCTGCGCATCACATTCATTCTACAGCATTTTGAATTTCAAATCAGTGTGGCCGTGGCTACAAAAGGAGAAGGAAGAACTGCCATTGAGGAGGAGGCCACCACCCTTTGTTTCTTACTATGCTTAGAGGACCTTGCCCCTCTTCCATTCCATACAACCAGCCTCACTGCAGTAGAATGACTCACCATCATGGGCGTGTGGGGTGACAGCCCACACTGCCAAAGAGTCTCTCCAGTGGCTCACCTCAGCCATCAACTCATGCCAGCCTCTGCGCACTCACCTCCAACGCACCCACCTTCAGTGCACACACCATCTGCCACCATGCCTTTACCTTCATCCAGCCCACTGCGACCTCAACTCAGCCAGCGCATGCCCGCGACTTCGCCTTCATGATGAGTCGGCCTGGATAGGTTGTTAATATGATGTTTTTATCGTTGAAATATGTATAGTGGTTAGCCTAATTCAGACCTAACCATCTCTTTACAAAATTTTTAACCTGGCCTAATTGATTTTATCTTGTCACTTTTAGGCCCAGGGTCGAACTCAGGGAAGTGGGGTTAAAGTCGAGTTTCTACGTTTTCCTTAAAACGCGTCTCTTCCGTTTGTTTATTGTGTTTTTGGTGTTTTTCTTATTTAGGTTTTTTATGGTAATCCTTGTTCTTGAGGCACACCCTCAAAATTGTGTCCTTGGCTTTTAGCCAAACAGAGTCCCAAAACAAGTCTTGCTACTCGCAAGACGGGGGTACCTGCAAATCAAAGATTATCTTTTCACTTTTATACCTTTTTTTATCTTTTTACTAAGAAGGAAGCTAACAGATAGAAAGTAAATATAGTAGCTATAGATATATATTTATATGTAGTATATATATAAAGGGGTGGGGGTGGAGGTGACGATGGAGTGTAGCACTATGTCGAGTCAGTTGACGTCTAGAGAGATGCAACCAACACAACTATGTGCCGCGTGGAGTGTGGATGGAGGATGGATGATGTATGGGACCACGCTTTTTTTTGTACGCGTGTATCAGGGAATATCAGCAACTGGTGCAGATATCCCCGTGATACAGCGTATAGTAAATAACGTGAAAATATATGTACATATGTATGTATATGAGTAAATATATCTATATGTATATAAATGTATAAGTATATATGTATAGATATATATAGATATATATGTATTATATATATATATATATAGGTGTATATGTATATATATATATGTATGTATATATGTATATAGCTATGTATATATGTATATAAGTATATATATATAATACTATATAGATGTATATATATATATATGTATATAAGTATATATGTATCTAGATATATATATATATATATGTGTGTATATATATAAGTATATAGATATGTATATATATATATGTATATAAGTATATATGTATATATATATAAGTATATGTATAAGTATATAGATATATATATACGTGTATATATATATATATAGATATATTATATAAATGTGTGTGTATACATAAATATATAGATATACTATGTATATAAGTATATATATATATATATAAGTATATGTATAAGTATATAGATATATATAAGTAGATATATATATATATTATATATATATGTATGTATACATAACTATAGATATTACTATGTATATAAGTGTATATATATATATATATATATGTATATATTATATATAGATGTATATAAGTATATATATGTTACTATATATAACTATACGTATAGTGTGTGTGTGTGGGTGTGTGTGTGTGTCGGTGAAGATGTGTGTGTGTTGGTGTAGTGTGTGTCTGTGAGTGAGTGAAAAAGAGAGAGAATACGTGAGAGAGAGAGAGCGGGAGAGAGAGATCAGCAGAGAGAGAGAGCGGGCTGGAGAGATCGCGAGCGCGGACGATGGCAGCGAGTTAAGACGTCTGCTCGCGGCGGCGGACGTCTGAAGACGGCGGGTGCGGGCGCGCCTTCGCGCAGGGTTCTGCAGGCCTGCGCGAAGTCGACGAGCGGGCGATGGCACAGAGGAGCGAGCGTGGAGGAGGTCTGCAGGTGGTCGCGGAGGGTCGCGGAGGGGGGCAGGGGTCGGCGTGAGGCGTCGCGAGGATGAAGCTGCAGCTACTTATAGAGGAGGGGAGAGTGGTGTGTCGGCTGCAGCAGGGAGAGGGTGTGCGAGTTGCAGCTATAGGGAGCGGCGTTGGCAGGGAGAAGTGACGGGAAGAAGTGCTGCGGGCTGCTGCATGCAGCTGCGGGAAGAGTGCAGCCGCGGGAAGGAGAGAAATGAAGAAATCAAGAGGAAAAATAAAAAGAGGGTGATTTTGCAAGGAGGCACTTGAAGAAAAATGTAACTATGTAGGCGATTGTTTCACTCCTCTTCCTCTCTTGATTAAATGCATGCATGCAAGTGTTTTTACAAATGCGATTACAGGATCCTATTATGCAATGTTAATGCTAGAAAATAGCACAAGAAGGCGTTATTACAGGCGTGTTTTGAGGTGCAAACATATACCCCCATGCCTATCTTTTGCTAGTCCCTAGCAAAATAGTATTTAGAAATGATCTTAAGCTGAAGATTTTCTTCTGAGGTGATACAGGTGTGTTTACTATGGAATATTGTGAGAACCAATTGTAAAGAAGACTACCAGTACTTTAAGTCTCACATGACATAGATCATCTCTCAACTAACCAGGACTCTTGATATTTAAACCTTAAGTACGATTTCCAGGACCCAGGAGGTTTTTGCCGTACTCGAGAGCTCAAGAGGTTATGGTTTGTGCATAGTGAAGGATCAAGACTGACCAAATGAACATTAAGACTCAATCCCAGGGTTTCACGAATTTTTAAGTACAGGTTGGTCCCAGTTTCAGCTCATGTCTTCGAATTGACCCTTAAGATGATGACGGAAAACTCAACTCCCATTTTCTGACTTTTTTTTTTTTTTTTTTTTTTGACTCACCGAAAAACAAAGTATATAGACATTTATGAGATATACTGACTCTTTTAAAACATCTCTTTTCTGATTTTTTTTTTTTTTGAAACACGTGTCAGCATATCTCTTACAACACATTTTGAAACATACATTTTTTTTTTTTTTTGGTGGGAGAGTTTCTTTTTGGTGGAAAGAGTCGCTCCTAAACACAAGACTAAAGCCTGGGATAAAAAGTCTACCTGCGCACACAGGTAAGGACTCCACCTTCCCTAATGAACACTAGGGTTGGATCTTATGTTCACCTGGTCTTTCCTGATATGTGTAGTGTGAACCAAGTTTACTTAAGCTCTCAAGAAAAAGCAAACCAACGGATCCTGTACTGGTGTCTCAGGTACAAGAATACATCCTTAGTTAGGAGAGATCTTGATCTATTTTGTCAATGCTTTAAGTGAATTAAGCCGAGCCTGAGCGAATCAAGCTTTTGTGGCCTGGAAAGTCTTCAAAACAGAGGTTGAATATCCATAAACAGTTATTGCCTTTTTGTTTCAGCTTCAAGATCATTATTAAACACCATTTATTATAATATATATATATTTTTTTTTTCTTTTCTTTTCTTTTCTTCTTTTTTTTTTTTTTTTTTTTTGCATATTTATAAATAGGTGGGAACTGTATAATACCATAACATACCCGGATCCTATGGATGCCTATCCACCCCCCCATGCCAAACAATGCTATGTCCTCATATGCATGCAGGGAAAGGCAGAGGAAGGATGGAAGATCGGGTAACAAGAGCTGAGGTTCAGGGTATAGATCAGGGTGGAAGGGTGGGTGGATGGTGGGTGGTGAAGAGAAAAGTGAAGTGATTGCGATAGAGGTGTGAAAAGTGATGGTGGATGGTGAGTGCTGTTAGGGTGCCTCCCAACAAGCGCTGAATTTAATGTCCCCAGCTAGACTCAGAATGAGGCAAAGAATTAGTTACCCTCCAGCAGGTCAACGGTTTCTCCAACGGGGGCAGGTTCATGAGTCAGATAGGGTTTCAAACGCTGCCCGTTGACCGTAAATTTACGCCCAGATTTGGGATCTTCGATTTCGACGGCCCCATTGGGGAATGGTCTTGAGACCAGAAAAGGACCAGTCCATTTGGACTTTAATTTCCCAGGAAAGAATTTGAGTCGGGCATTATAGAGCCAAACTTGCTGAGATGGCTCAAATTCCTTCCGCCGAACATGGCTGTCATGAAAAGCCTTAGTGCGCTGTTTAAAGGTTAGAGCAGAATCATAGGCTTCACGACGGAGCTCTTCCAGCTCTTGGAGTTGGAGTTTCCTTTCTCGTTCACACAAGTCTGGGTCGAGGTTACATTGGCGAACCGCCCAATAAGCGCGGTGCTCCAACTCCACAGGCAAATGACAAGGCTTCCCGTAAACGATTCTATATGGAGACATACCAAGGGGAGCCTTGAAGGCGGTCCGATACGCCCAAAGTGCGTCAGTCAGCTTGTCGGACCAATCCTTACGGTCAGGCCGAACCGTTTTCTGGAGAATCTGCTTGATTTGCCGGTTCGACACTTTCGCCTGGCCGTTCGTCTGAGGATGATACGGGGATGCGATACGATGGTGGACTCCGTACCTCCTCAGAAGTGCCCGAAAAGAAGCATGGGTAAAGTGGCTTCCTCCATCCGAGATAATGGCCCGAGGGATCCCAAAACGTGCAAAGATATGGTCTTTGACGAATCGGGTGGAGATAACATGGTCAGCACGGCGCGCGGGAATAGCCTCGATCCATTTTGAAACATAGTCGACGGCCACGAGGATGAATTCGAAGCCGTTGGATGGAGGAAAGGGACCCATGAAGTCAATTCCCCAGATGTCGAAGATTTCCGCAGCTAGGATGTGTTGCAAGGGCATCATGTCACGACGTGCCATTGACCCTAATGACTGGCACCTAGTGCAATGTTTGGCATAAGTGTGCGCGTCCTGGTGAAGGGAGGGCCAAAAGAAACCACATTGCAACACCTTGGCTGCAGTTTTCCTCCCAGAGAAATGGCCTCCACAGGCCTGATCGTGGCAGAAGGATAGCACACTGGGGAACTCATTGTCAGGAATACAGCGACGGATGATTTGATCAGCACCTATCCGAAAAAGAAGTGGATTATCCCAGAAATAATACTTTGCTTCTGCCATGAGACGCTCGCGTTGGTTTTTAGGCCAGCCACGTGGAAGAGATCCAGAAGCAAGGTAATTGGCAATGTCGGCATACCACGGTCCACTTGCCACATTTATTGCCAATAGGTGCTCATCAGGAAAAACTTCATTAATTGGCAGAGTAAGTCCAATATGGTCAGGGTCCAGTCTGGAAAGGTGATCAGCCACAACATTCTGGGCTCCGACCTTATCACGAATCTCAATGTCAAATTCCTGGAGCAGAAGGATCCAACGAATCAGTCTAGGCTTGGCATCCTTCTTGTGCATGAGATGGCAAATGGCCGCGTGATCAGTGAAAACAATAACGTGAGAGCCTAGAAGGTAAGAACGGAATTTCTCCAACCCAAAGACGACTACCAGTAGTTCCTTTTCAGTGGTAGTATAATTACGCTGGGCCTCGTCCAACGTCTTACTGGCGTAGTATACCACGAAGGGGTGTCTATCGCGTCTTTGTCCCAGGATGGCTCCGACTGCAAGGTCTGAAGCGTCACACATAAGTTCAAAGTCGAGGGACCAATCAGGCGGCTGGAGAACAGGGGCCTTGGTGACAGCATTACGCAGCTGCGTGAATGCTTGTATACAGTCAGGGCCCATGTCGAAGGGCACGTCGGTTGATAGGAGATGAGTTAAGGGTCGAGAAATTTTGGAGAAGTCTTTGATGAATCTCCTATAGAAACTGACGTGTCCCAAGAAGGAGCGGATTTGTTTGACAGAACCAGGCACAGGTAAATCAGCAATGATATCGAGCTTAGCTCTATCAACCTCGATACCCCTATCGGAGATGATATGTCCAAGAACAATTCCCTCGTGCACCATAAAATGACTTTTTTCCCAGGAAAGTACGAGGTTTACATCAATACATCTCCTAAGGATGCGAGTCAGGTTGGCAAGACATTCGTCGAAAGATGGTCCAAAGACTGAAAAGTCATCCATGAAGACCTCGAGAAAGTCTCCCACCATGTCATGAAATATCGCCAGCATGCATCTCTGGAAAGTTGCTGGCACGTTACAAAGTCCGAACGGCATCCTTCTAAAGGTGAAGGTGCCGAAAGGGCAGGTAAAAGTGGTTTTCTCTTGGTCTCGGGGGTCTATTGCCACCTGGTTATATCCTGAGAATCCATCCAGGAAGCAGAAAAATTTATTTCCCGCTAACCGCTCAAGGATTTGGTCAATAAATGGTAGCGGGAAGTGATCTTTCTTGGTTGCAGCATTGAGTTTCCTATAATCTACACACACTCTCCAAGATGTAGGAGTGCGTGTAGGGATGGATTCGCCCCTGTCATTGACACGGATGGTGAGTCCTGCCTTTTTGGGCACAACGTGAATCGGACTCACCCAGGGGCTATCGCTGATCGGGTAGATTATACCCGCATCCAGCCACTTAATGATTTCATTCTTAACGACCTCCCGCATGTTAGGGTTGAGACATCGCTGCATCTCGCGAGAAGGTCGAGCCTCCTCCTCCGTATATATACGATGAGTGCAGTAGGAGGGACTAATACCAGATAAGTCTGATAAAGACCATCCAATAGCTGCCTTGTGTTCTAGGAGGACCTTAGTTAGTTTGCACTCCTGCTCCATGGTTAATTTTGAACTGATGATTACAGGGAGCGTTTCATTTGGTCCCAGGAAAACATACTTGAGTGTATTAGGCAGCACTTTTAGCTCGGGAGTGGATGGGGAAGGATCTGGCATTTCTTGGGACGAGAGTGTCCCAGACGGGTAGGAGAACAAGTTAGGAGGAAGAAACTGGCCTTCAGATTGGCCAAGAAGAGGGGCTTCTTGGATAGATGGATCCAAAAATGAATAGCCCCAGTGAGAAGTATATGGGCTCAAGGTCCCAGTGTGGATTTGTAAATCCGCCTGATTTGGCGGGGAAGAAAGGGCAATTCGGTCTTCATGAGTATGGACCGACAGTGAGTAGCCCAGATATGACTCAGACCACGAGGTATGGGAAGCGGAGAAAACCTCGTTAGAAGTCTGGCCAGGAGAAGGTACTGGACAAGGGAGGGATTGGGGAACGTCACAGTATGCGTTGGTCAGGCAGTTATCAGTGTTTATAGGTAATCCGCAGCAGTCCGAATAGGTCCCAATTAGTCCGATACACGCGCTGACGGCCATGTCCTCGTCAGACGTGTCATCCTCAATGCAATCGCAATCAAAGTTCTTGGCTGCCTTGAATATGTTAAGCTTGAGCTTCTCAGATCCAACGGCAATCTCAATACAGCCCGACTCGCAGTCGATGTGGGCGCGGGCTGTGGCCAAGAAAGGTCGACCGAGGATGATCGGACAATCAGAAAGTGAACTAGGAACTTCCATATCTAAAACAAGAAAGTCAACAGGAAAACAGAGACTGTTGACCCTAACCACCACGTCTTCCACCACACCCTTCGGGATTTTGACAGAACGATCTGCCAACTGTAACGTGACAGGGGTGGGTTTCAGATTTCCCAAGGAAAATTTTTTGAGCATGATGGTCGGTATGAGATTGATGGAAGATCCTAGATCAAGCAAGGCACGGTTAAAACTGCAGCCTTGGATGCTACAGGAAATCAGTGGTGTGCCCGGATCTTTCTGCTTCGGTGGTAAGTTTGACAGTATAGCACAACTCGCATGAGGCGAGAGAACCACCGGATTCTTAGTCTTCTTTGACTGTCGCCTGGGTGTTGTGTAGTCTTTGAAAAATCGAGCGACAGTAGGTATGTGGTCGATTGCCTCGAGCAGGGGTACCTTGATTTCTACATCCCTGAACAAATTACGTAGGTTGTCAAAGGCCTGCGTATTTTTCTTTTTGCCTTTTGGCTCCCTTAGTAGAGCCTCAGGGAATGGGACTGATTCTGGCACAAGTTTTGGTGCATCATTCTCTCGCGAATGCGGTATGCATCCCGAATGAGAGGGCGAAGAAGAAGATGGGCCAAGATCAGGTCGAGGCGGATCGACGGTCTGCTTACCGCTCCTCGTAGTGATAGCATTGGACGATGCGGGTCCAGTGGGATCATACGGTGGAGGAGGGTTTGCAATGGGGATATAAGAGTGTGGTGCTGCAGTAGGATTAGCCTGAAATCCCGGTGGAATGCTCGGAGCTTGCAGAACTTGATTAACCTGTCCCTGAGAAGGTCGTACCTGTGGTTGAGAACCACGGGGCACGAAACTTCGCGGGTTTGGAACAGGTTGGGCGGGAAGAGTGCCCTGAGATCGAGTCGCCATGCGTAGTTGACTGATCTCGGCGTTCTGCTGCGCCAATTGGTGCTGAAGAGAGGTCATGTTCTCTTCATGGCGCTTTGACATTTCCGTCATCATTCGCATCAATTTGTCAAGAGGGCTTGATGCGTGTTCAGTTTGTGGTACGCAAGGGCCTGATGGCGGATTTGCCATAGGATTAAACTGGACCCTTGGGATGACCGGTGCGGACGGTCGCATTGGTCCACCCGTGGGGTTTTGGCGCTGCGGGTTGTTGGACCATGCGAAGTTCGGATGATTACGCCACCCTGGGTTATAAGTGGCAGAGAATGGGTTGTTCCCCAGGGCGCAAGCATCTTCTATGCCAGAAGACGCGTCCGCATGTAGATATGCGTCTGAGCACACGGAGGCTTGGTCCTCCGTGTCGAAATATTGGCTCGCAGAAACCAGTTCCACATGACTTACCGAGTCGCTTGGCGCGACACTCGGTAAGGAAGGTCTAACGGGGTTTCTCGGGATAAGCCTGGTATTAGAAGAACTTGGATTGTGACGAAGTGGTGAAGAGGTGGTGTTTGCCATAGATCGGGCGGGGTTGGCCAGAAGCTCGTCCAGCTTCTTGTGCACGACGGAGACTTCATCCAGTTTTTGTGCAATAAGGCTTAGAACAGTGGATGAATGGGAGGGTCCCGTGTCAACTTCGTGGACATTTCGGGGCTGGCTGGTACGATTAAAGGCGACAATGGAAGCATTGTTCATCGAGTTTTCACTCATATTTTCAAATAGCTCGAATGCTCCATTCTCGTCTTTATTCATAAAGTTCCCTCCGCAGGAAGCGTCTGCAATCTGCTTCAAAGTCTCATTTAGCCCATAGTAGAAAATCTGGGCTATATGCCACTTAGGCAGACCGTGGTGTGGACACTTCCTGAGGAGGTCGTTATACCTCTCCCATGCCTCATGAAATTGTTCGTCGTTTTGTTGCGTAAATGAAGTGATAGCACGGCGAAGCGCATTGGTCCGCCCGATTGGGAAGAACTTCTTGAGAAACGTTGTTCGCATTTCTTCCCAAGAGTGGATGGTTCTCCCAAGGGTGCGTAACCATTGCGACGCTTTATCCCGTAATGAAAACGGGAACATCTTCATGAGGACTATAGATAACCCGACATTTCTTGGTTTAACGGTTTCAGCAAGTCGGGTTAGGTCTTCCAAGTGGAGAAATGGGTCTTCACTTGCAAGACCATGAAAGTGAAAATTGATTAGGCCAATTATGTTTGGTTTTAATTCAAAGTCGTCCCCGCCCATGGGGACCCGAATTTGTCCTATGGTCTCTGTAGCAGCGGGATTCTTATAAGAGCTAAGAGACCTAGGCTCCACCCGTTCAGGAGGGTTCTGCATTTCCTCCAATGTTTCCCGAATGGCTTCGATTTGCTCATTATACATTTCCATTTGGGCTTGGAGGCGGGTTATGGGATCTAAGGCTCCACCACCTGGTGGGTTCTGAGGGCGGTTTCCTCCCTCGGGATTTGGGGGTGGGCGTGCAGCCATGTTTGTGGAGGAGGAGGATGATTCGACTTGTTTTCTAGATTTATCAGTCAATTCAAATAGTTCAGGGTTTTGTGACCTCCTCCCAAACATGCACTACCGCAGGAAGAATTGGGGAGATGAGAAGGGAAAAGGGATGAGAGAAATGACGCCGCAAAGGTACACTTGATTACAAATCAATACAGTCAAGTTCCTAACCTCTACAGTGTGCCCTTAGACCTAAAGATCTAAGTTACCTACTATCACGAACTACGGAACCGAATGCGAGCACCGCGGAACCACCGGGCCAGATTGAAAGGCCGTTTGCCCCAGTCTTAGACACCCGATAGCACGCGGGAACTCTCACCAGCACGTAGTCGCTACACACAGGTAGTTAGACCTCCAATCCTTAGTAAGGGTCAAGTTACTACCAGTTTTAATTAGAGGCTTAGGCTCAAGTGCTTTTGGAATGTGAAGGGCGTTGTTTACGGGTAATGCCCAAGTGATTGATTTTAAGAGTGTGTAAGAACAAGCATGCAACGGGGAAATCTCCCCGAATTGAAGTTTTTATTGGCGAATGGTTTTTAGAGTTCAGCCTTAAGTAGTATGAATTTTAGGGTTTTGCTGAATTACCGATTCAACCAATCTCCGGGTTTTTGCAAAAATACAGGTTTTCCTTCTAAAACCCAAGAAACCCTTCTTCAATTATCAGTTAGTTAATGCATGCTTAAAATGCAATGGGCTACCCTAAATGGAGATTTCTAAGTGTGGATGCAGGAATCAGTTTTATATCAATGTGACAGGGAGCCAAAGCACTTCAATTCAAGTGCTCCCAATCACTAGAAATGATTTCCACACACAAGGCTTCAACCAAAAGATAAAGAAAATAAAATTGTTGGGGTTGAAGTATTCAGGATCGAATCACGGGCAAGTTTGAAAAGTCGTGGTGGGGTTGGAATCAACTCAATTCCAAGTCTCCCCACCAAAAATGTGATCCTGAATTAAAGATAAGTGAGGCAAAAGAGGGATACAAGCAATCTTTTTCTTTGCCTCAAAGAATACTTCCCACGGCGAAAAATCTAAGAATCAAGATTCTCGGATTTTCGCTATGCGAAGTAAGGCGGGAAATCCCAGGACAGTGGGAGTGAAGACAACCAATCAATCAAGTTAATTTTAATCCACTTGCCCTCAAGAAATCCCAAGAAGTTTTTCTAGTTTTTAGTTTTTAAATTTTTTTTTTTTTTTTATTGCGGTGGCAAGTTAACCCTAATTTGATGAGAAAAGAAAACCTACTTGTTCGGCAACGTGTGCGAAGCTCCAATGCGATGTCGACGTCTTCACACTCTCGTTCCCGCCTTGGATCTGCTCACGTCCTCGACTTCGTCAGCCTTCTTCTCCTTCCACCAGGTTCACCTGCACACCAAAAAACAACAATACCCGTGAAGAGAGAAGAGACAAATTTAAAGGAATTGGATAGAAACTTACTCGAATGCGCACCTCCCCGGCAACGGCGCCAGAAAAGTCATGATGAGTCGCCCTGGATAGGTTGTTAATATGATGTTTTTATCGTTGAAATATGTATAGTGGTTAGCCTAATTCAGACCTAACCATCTCTTTACAAAATTTTTAACCTGGCCTAATTGATTTTATCTTGTCACTTTTAGGCCCAGGGTCGAACTCAGGGAAGTGGGGTTAAAGTCGAGTTTCTACGTTTTCCTTAAAACGCGTCTCTTCCGTTTGTTTATTGTGTTTTTGGTGTTTTTCTTATTTAGGTTTTTTATGGTAATCCTTGTTCTTGAGGCACACCCTCAAAATTGTGTCCTTGGCTTTTAGCCAAACAGAGTCCCAAAACAAGTCTTGCTACTCGCAAGACGGGGGTACCTGCAAATCAAAGATTATCTTTTCACTTTTATACCTTTTTTTATCTTTTTACTAAGAAGGAAGCTAACAGATAGAAAGTAAATATAGTAGCTATAGATATATATTTATATGTAGTATATATATAAAGGGGTGGGGGTGGAGGTGACGATGGAGTGTAGCACTATGTTGAGTCAGTTGACGTCTAGAGAGACGCAACCAACACGACTATGTGCCGCGTGGAGTGTGGATGGAGGATGGATGATGTATGGGACCACGCTTTTTTTTGTACGCGTGTATCAGGGAATATCAGCAACTGGTGCAGATATCCCCGTGATACAGCGTATAGTAAATAACGTGAAAATATATGTACATATGTATGTATATGAGTAAATATATCTATATGTATATAAATGTATAAGTATATATGTATAGATATATATAGATATATATGTATTATATATATATATATATAGGTGTATATGTATATATATATATGTATGTATATATGTATATAGCTATGTATATATGTATATAAGTATATATATATAATACTATATAGATGTATATATATATATATGTATATAAGTATATATGTATCAAGATATATATATATATATGTGTGTATATATATAAGTATATAGATATGTATATATATATATGTATATAAGTATATATGTATATATATATAAGTATATGTATAAGTATATAGATATATATATACGTGTATATATATATATAGATATATTATATATATGTGTGTGTATACATAAATATATAGATATACTATGTATATAAGTATATATATATATATATAAGTATATGTATAAGTATATAGATATATATAAGTAGATATATATATATATTATATATATATGTATGTATACATAACTATAGATATTACTATGTATATAAGTGTATATATATATATATATATATGTATATATTATATATAGATGTATATAAGTATATATATGTTACTATATATAACTATACGTATAGTGTAAGTGTGTGTGTGGGTGTGTGTGTGTGTCGGTGAAGATGTGTGTGTGTTGGTGTAGTGTGTGTCTGTGAGTGAGTGAAAAAGAGAGAGAATACGTGAGAGAGAGAGAGCGGGAGAGAGAGATCAGCAGAGAGAGAGAGAGCGGGCTGGAGAGATCGCGAGCGCGGACGATGGCAGCGAGTTAAGACGTCTGCTCGCGGCGGCGGACGTCTGAAGACGGCGGGTGCGGGCGCGCCTTCGCGCAGGGTTCTGCAGGCCTGCGCGAAGTCGACGAGCGGGCGATGGCGCGGAGGAGCGAGCGTGGAGGAGGTCTGCAGGTGGTCGCGGAGGGTCGCGGAGGGGGGCAGCGGTCGGCGTGAGGCTGTAGCCGGCCGCTGCAGTGCGCACGGCGGCGGGCTACGGGTGCAACTGCGAGGCGGACAGAACGGAGACGGAGGCGGGGAACGCCCTGCAGACGCGCGCGGAGGCGGTGAGAGGACTTGCTGCTGCTGCTGCTGGGCTGCTGCTGCCGTGGCTTCAAGCTTCGAAGCTTGGAGCGGCGGCAATGGCGTTAAAGAGAAAAAATGAAGCGAGGGAATGCACCACGCCCACCGGCTCGTCGAAGAGCTGGGCGGTGGTGCTCCCACTGTGGTGGTGTGCACCACAGTGGGTTCTCCTGCTCGCCGGGTGCCTCCTCGACGGAGGGCCGACGTATGGGAGGGGAAAGCGGTGGAGAAGATGGCTGCGGGTTTTTTTTCAGCAGTTGCAGCCGCTGCGTCGCGAGGATGAAGCTGCAGCTACTTATAGAGGAGGGGAGAGTGGTGTGTCGGCTGCAGCAGGGAGAGGGTGTGCGAGTTGCAGCTATAGGGAGCGGCGTTGGCAGGGAGAAGTGACGGGAAGAAGTGCTGCGGGCTGCTGCATGCAGCTGCGGGAAGAGTGCAGCCGCGGGAAGGGGAGAAATGAAGAAATCAAGAGGAAAAATAAAAAGAGGGTGATTTTGCAAGGAGGCACTTGAAGAAAAATGTAACTATGTAGGCGATTGTTTCACTCCTCTTCCTCTCTTGATTAAATGCATGCATGCAAGTGTTTTTACAAATGCGATTACAGGATCCTATTATGCAATGTTAATGCTAGAAAATAGCACAAGAAGGCGTTATTACAGGCGTGTTTTGAGGTGCAAACACTTCACCGGCAACTCCAATCTATCCACCAACACCTGCACCACCTCGCTCTCGCATCAGTAGCTTGCGCGCCTTCACCATAACCTCCACGCCCGTTCTCCTTCACCTCATTGCAGTCCCAACGCCTTAACCTCCACGCACCTTCACGCCTGCGATCCAGCAGCCCGCGCTCTAGCACCCACGCTCGCACACCCCTTGCGGCCTACAGAGCCATGCCTCCACGTGCCCATGCTCCAGCTCCTCCCTACAGTACCTGCAGCCGGTGCCACCAGCACGCACGTGCACACCTATGCACCTTGCAGAGCCCGTGCCTCCACGTGCCCATGCTCTGCGTGCATCTGCAGCTCCTGCAGTGCCCGCGTGCTGCTCTCCTTGCACCTGCAGCACGTATGGCCAGTAGTAGGCTCCTCCATCACCAGCACTCCTTTCCTCCGGCAGGCCAACTCTAGCCATCTCACGATGCACCACCGCCACCATCGCAAAGGCCTCACTTCAGCCGACCACTTGTAGGACTAGCTCCTCGAATGACCCTCTCTCCCATGTGCAAGGAGGAGAGAGGTAGAATCATCTGCTTTTACTTTAATTAATAATTACATTTGAATGCCATTGCCATTAAAATGAATTTTGGTTTATGATTATTTTATTGTGGTGAAATTGTGACTTCATACTCACGCTTTCTTATAATTGCATGGCTTTTGTTATTCACATATTTTAACATTGGTTTAGGATTAAAATGAGCACAAATTTTCTCTAATGCGTGTCAATTGGAAATTACATAGATTCATCACATATTTATTGAATATTTCAGTAAGGAAAAGTTGCACATATACCCTTACATTTTTTAGTTATTGTGTATCTTCTTTTCATTACATTTCATGTCAGATTTGACTCAGGATTTCGCACTTGAATGAACGAATACGATAAAAATATTCATGATTTTATTGCATCATTTCCTCGTTGTGGACATGACCTGCTCTTCTGTGAGTGGTTTAATTTTAATTTTAATTATTTTGTTAAGCGATTTTCCACCACTTTGATCCTACAACGATAAATCATTTGAATACATTATTCGAAAGCGAAAATCGTCTTATCAAATGGCACTGTTGCTGGGGAGTTCATTCATTCGCTCACATTGATTTAAATTTTGAGTCATATTTAACTCTGAATTTTTTTTTCTGATGCTAGTGCAATGATCTGCAACACGCATTCTACGACTCACAATCACACCAGCCATCGTGAGAGGTGACCCTTGATGTCGCCAGAGGAGAAATTGTTCGAACTACCTTGCAAGGAACTAGATCACTAGGAGGGGAAGGACGAGGACACAACGATCATCTCTGCACATTTAGTCACTGATTTGATTAAAGTAGGATTAAGACTTTAGACTTAATTTTTCATTGCACATTTGGTTTGAAACCCTTGTTCTGGGGTACAGTTGAGGGGTTTGTTCCCGAATTTTGTTTTAGGCCCGTGTTGAGTAATTTTTGGGAGCCTATTCCCTTTTCTTTAGATTTAGGTTTTTAATTTATTTTGTGGATTGTTTACCTTTAATTTGCCTGTGCATAAGTAGTTAAAAAAAAAAACTAAAACAAAAAAAAAAACACGAGCTACCTGCTAGAAGCTGCTTGCCCTTAGGTCGAATCATTTAGGATTGAATGAGCAGCATCTAGATCTAATTCTTGTCTTGCATATTGTATGAAGAATGCTGGAATCAGGTATGCACTTTGAACATTTCATTTCTACCTATCATGCAAATGCATTTAGATTAATTTCAGGACCACCTAATCTCTATTGAATAGATCTAACAAGTGGTCACATATTTTCTGGAAAAAGGACTAATTAAAGGAGGGACATTTTAAAAACCAAGGATTTGATTTTCAAACTTGGCGTCTGATTCAAAATTCAAAATCTTTTGCGGTGTATGCACTCTTATATCTCTTGCACTATAGCACATTTTTAGACATTCCTTAGGTTTGGAAATACTAGGACAAGAGCTCTCCTATCGCTGGATTCTGAAGTGTTTAGAACTTAAGATTAAAGGTTTTGTAACTCCAAAGAGGGGGATACTCTGTCACGGATTTTTGGGGGTAGTTGAGAAGCACCGCGAAAGCACAGCTTCAAAGGAAGGCTTAGGCTACTTGCATCCCTCCATCTTCCATCTTTGGAGTTGCTCTACCATTTGAGATTTAAGGAAGAACACCTAAGCTCCAACTAGGTCTTCTTAGGCGATCTGTAGGTCAACAATAAGCGCGTAAATTGATTGAACAAATTTTATTGTCACCTACAATCTACTTAAAATCAAAAGCCTAAATTGGGAAAGACCTAAAAAGTCCTTTTTGAATTGCGTTTTTCTTGGGGAATTCTGATTGAGGTGTGAGTTAGAATGAACCACATGGATTTTCATCCTTTCACATCTTGCCCACACCCTCACCCCCACTCTGCACTCTTCGATCCCATATGCCGAGATGGTCCATCCTTTGATGGACATAATGACAATCATTGGGATCCGTTTTACTCCTATTATAGGAGTATTGGCCTGGTTAAGCCCCAAATTAGTGAGCAGAACCTAGGAGCGGGATTTGCTTTGCCCAATATACCACACACCATAGAAATACCCAACCAACTCTCCCTGAATAATTATAATGGTTGGACAAACACTCCTGGGTACTATAAGCCTGAACCTGACTTCTCTCCTGATAGAAATCACCTCTCCTCCTTGAAGATGGAAATACAGAAAATGTAAGACAAAATGATTGAATTGTTAGGAGAATCAGTGAGAGCAGGCCAACAAGAAGGAGATGAAATTAGCTACCCAATCTACCCCATTGAGGATGACATACACCCCTCTACAATAGATGCATCTCCCGTGGGAGAGCTACACTTTAAGTTGGAGGGAAATTTTAGGGATTATGTAAGGGAGAATAGCTAATTTTCGAGGATCGATTTTGAAACCTCCATGTTAGATGACACTTCCTTGAGAGATCCACGCCTTAAGTGGGAAGAAGATACATATGAAAGTAGCTATGCATTAGATGAAGAAAGGTGGCAACCCAAGGAAGAAGATGATAAGGTTGAGTATCCACCTGAATTATATTGGAGTCAAAAGAAGGGAATGATGGTACCATTGAAAGACCTCAACCCAAATGATAGTATTTTCGTGACATTTGATGAAGTGGGTCAAAGTCAAGTTGTTAATCCTACCCTCCCTTCTGATCACGAGATGGAACTCAAGCCCACCCTTAGGGAACTTAACCCTCAAGAAATTGACCTATCTGAGGAGGTCGATGTTACCAGTGTAAACCATTTACCTCAGATAGAGTACCCTAGGGGATCTGTTGAGATTTTAGATGATTCTAGACCTTGGGTATATGATGAATTGTATGTTGAGGAGAAAGATGAATTAAATGAGGAACCTACATTTAAGATTTGGAGTGACACTAAGGGTGATTATGTCGTATTTGAAGAGTTAGCCCCTGAGGATGTCAAAAATTTGACCAAATTAGGTTTCCTTAGCACACCCTTTGATGATATTTCTCCTCATGATGGAATGATGGAAAATTTGGAATCAACTTCTATGATTTATGTGGATTCACATATAGACTCCGGGGAAGATTTGAGTAAAGAACAAGAACCTGGAGATAACTTTGATAGGATAATCCCCAGATCTGTTGCTTCCAACCTGCCTTCATTTGATTCGAAGTCACCCTTTGATTCACTTATGTTTGAAGGCGAAATTGTGACTCCTAATGAATTCCAGGAAGATACAAGTGATAGTGCAAGGAATGCTAGGGATGCAATTGAGGATTTGGAAAGATTGTTAGGGATGGACACCGAGCTGATTAAACTCAACCTAGATCTTATTGCCATCCCGCAACCTCGAAACTTGGACACCCTAGACGATCCTTGGCTCAAAGTTATGCTCACTTTTGTTCTGACCGGGGGGCTTAATAGACTAATATTTCCTGTAATGGAGTATTGGGTATGGATTGATGATTTCTTTAGTTAGTCCATTACCCTGGGGGTTTATATCTGCACCATTCCTTCCCCATTTCTTTTGGAGGATCCTTGTCATCCTCCCCCTACCCCTTTGGAGGTTGTTATGCCTGTTTATCCTTTAGAACCTCCTCTGGTGACCTGGGAAGATTTCATTCCCATCTTGGTGGGGTGAGCATTTGCTATCGGGATTCATCATTAGCTCGCCAACATCCTAGGTTACCTATTTTCTAGGCTGGCATTACTTTTCTCATTTTTAGTGCCTATTTCTGTGATCCTTAAGCCTGATTGCAGGTTCTTTGGCTACTCGGCTGCTAACAAAAGAATGGCATCCCATCTCTGACCCAGGTAATATCCTTCTATGTAGTGGGGACATTGCAGATTTTAGTTATGGGGGGCGTACTTGGGGATATACATAGCATTTATACGTAGAGCATTCATGCATTTAGTTAAAGCATTCTGCATTGCATACATTTGCATTAAAAAAAAATGTAATTATTGAGCTTAACTGGCTGGGCTCTACATTCTTAAGCAAATCAGAACTCTAGGTTAGACTAAGTTGATTCTAGGGTCGAACTTTAGAAGCTAAGTGAGCTACTAGCTTTAGACGTTTAGGGTCCTTTGCGGACTTAAAAACCTAAGTAGGAGTTAAGTGGAGGACCATTCCTCAAGAGGTTGAGGAAGTAAAGCTAGGGATTGAGTTAAAAGGTGGGGTAGCACCTGGAATCTTATTTTACCTTTTGGTTTACGGGTCCTTGTAACCCAAGTATCCAAATTTCAGACACTTAGTCTTGTGTAAGTGATCACCTTAATTCCTTTCTTAAAAGAAATCTGGTTCTCTTAGTTTTGACTTAGGAGAGGCTTGAAAACACAATTTGATTAGAAGAGTTCCTGCCGCAGGAGAGGTGGAGTATATACTCATCTTGAGGATGTGATGATAACATATTACCTCCTCGGCGCTTGTCTCTTAGGATATCCATCCTACTGGGGGCATGTAAGCGCATTGGGCGATTTAGGTACCATGGGCGGCCCTATCTCGAAGTGTCCATTGCCACAGGCCTGAATTTGCTTACGAAATCCATGGGCGATACTATCTTGAAGTGTTGATTGCCAGGAGTTCTTGGGGTCGCTATGGGCGGTGCTATCTTGAAGCATCGAAATCTAGGCACACTTCGAGGTAGGGTGATGGGGACAATGAATCTGACACAGACCGTGTTGATAGCTGATCCGAGGTTACACTTAGAGGAATCAAACAAAAAAAATATATACATATAATATATATTATTCAAAAAAAAAATCCTTTTTCCTTTAAGTCAAATAACTCAGACCAATGCACATGCACAGATGCTTTAATCTCAGGGATCAATAAACCTTAGGGTAGAGTCAGAAATTAGGGAAACTTGTGCCTGCAACTCGTCTTTAGTCGACCTAGTCTATAACTTAGCAACTACTTGGGAACCTTAGGTCTAAAGTCTGAACTTAATATGTTTCTAAAGGAAGGCCGATTGGGTTGGCTAGTCTACTTGGAGTGCTAGGTTTTGCATAGATTTGCTAGGGACTAGCAAAAATTAGGCATGGGGATATTTGATTAGCCCATACTCATGGGCTATTTAAGTATCTAAATGTTTAGACATTAAATTAATTTAACATTTAGATAGCATACATTAGGATGTAAATAGATTAATTCATATTTTTAGCTTAAGTACATAATTATGCATTTAGAATTAACCTAGGGTTGCATACATTTAATCAGTTAATTAATTAGGTGTACTATTTTAATTAACATAGAAGTTAAGGAGTTATGTATAAATAACCCTAATTATTTTATTATTTTATTCTTTTTCTCCTTTGCACAGGTAACTCCTCCGACTCCTCTTGCGCATCACATTCATTCTACGACGTTTTGAATTTCAAATCAGTGTGGCCATGGCTACAAAAGGAGAAGGAAGAGCTGCTATTGAGGAGGAGGCCACCACCCTTTGTTTCTCACTGTGCTTAGAGGACCTTGCTCCTCTTCCACTCCATACCACCAGCCTTACCGCGGCAGAACGACTCACCACCGTGGGCGTGTGGGGTGACAGCCCACACCGCCAAAGAGTCTCTAGAACTCCTCACCCCAGCCATCAACCCGCGCCAGCCTCTATGCACCCACCTTTAGCACACGTGCCATCTGGCACCGTGCCTTCACTTTAATCCAGCCCACCGCACCCTCAACTCAGCCAGCGCACGCCCGTGCCTTTGCTTTCACTAGCAGCTCCAATCCACGCACCAGCACCTGCACCACCTCGCCCGCACGGCTTCACCAGAACCTCCATGCCCGTTCACCTTCACCCCATCACAGTCCTAGCACCTTAACCTCCACGCACCCTCATGCTCGCGCACCAGCAGCTCGCGCTCCAGCACCCACACCCACGCACTCCTTACGGCCTATAGAGTCGCACCTTCATGCACCCATGCTCTAGCGCCTCCCTGCAGCACCTGCAGCAGGTGCCACCAGCACACCTGCACGTGCCTGTGCGCCCTGCAGAGTCCGCGCCTCCACACGCCCACGCTCCGCATGCATCTGCAGCTCCTACAGTGCTCGCACGTTTCCCTCCTTGCACCTGCAGCATGCGTAGCCAGCAGCAGGCTCCTCCACTGCTGCCACTCCTTTCCTCCGGTAGGCCATCTCTGGCCATCTCATGACGCACGATCGCCACCACCACGAAGGCCTCGCTTCAGCCAACCTCTTGTAGGAGTAGCTCCTCGAATCAGCCTCTCTCCCATGTCCAAGGAGGAGAGACGTAGAATCCTCTGCTTTTACTTTAATTAATAATTACATTTGAATGCCATTGCCATGAAAATGAATTTTGATTTATGATTATTTTATTATGATGAAATTGTGACTTCATACTCATGCTTTCTTATAATTCCGTGCTTTTGTTATTCACATGTTTCAACATTGGTTTTGGATTAAAATGAGCACAAATTTTCTCTAATGCATGTCAATTGGAAATTACATAGATTCATCACATATTTATTGAATATTTCAGTAAGGAAAAATTGCACATATACCCTTACATTTTAGTTATTGTGTATCTTATTTTCATTACATTTCATGTCAGATTTGACTTGGGATTTCGCACTTGATTGAACGAATACGAGAAAAATATTCATGATTTTATTGCATCATTGCCTCCCTGTGGGCACGACCCGCTCTTCTATGAGTGGTTTAATTTTAATTTTAATTATTTTGTTAAGTAGTTTTCCACCACTTTAATCCTACAACAGTAAATCATCTTAATATATTATTCGAAAGCGAAAATCGTCTTATCACTAGTCTCTAGAAAAATCAAACTAAATGCTATGTATAAAACTAGAATTAGGACTCGATTACTTACGCTTAAGTTGTTCATTAACAATAGAAAATTTCAACTAAGGTCCTAAACTACGAAAACTTAATAGTACTCGGGTGTTTGCCATAATGTTGATTGCCCAAGTCCTCGCCTTATTTGAAAAGGGAAGATACATTTTTTTTGGTTTTTGTTCTTTGCTAATATTTTTTTGAAAGTTTAGAATTGAGAGTTTCGAGATAACTTTTTACGGCTACTCGACCCGCCCAAGACTTGAAAAGAACTCGAAGTTCTAGGAATCTTTGTGAATGTGATAGAATCAATAAGTGGTCATTAAAATGGACTTCGGGTTTCTACAACCCTAAGTGATCTTAAGACTTTCCGCCTAAAGGTTTATCTTTTCAATCGATAGCTTTCTCCTCACTTTTTTTTATTTTTTATGGGGTCAACACAAGGGCAAACCCAGTGTATATCTCCCCGATTTATTCTACTTCTCTGCTTCTTCCCTAAGTGTTTTGGGAATTATTTGTACATTTTTCCGAGCTAGGCTTTGGACAATTAGCCAATGGGTTGTTACCTACCGCAACTTGCCAGCCATACTTGTGCGGTGAAGTGTGATTTATTTTTCTCATTTTTCTATTTTTTAATTTTTTTTATTTTTGAGTATCATTTTTTTTCTTTTTCTAAGTTGGTGGCTTCCCTGATCTAAGATTTACCTAAAAGTAGTAGAATGAGTATCGACATGTAGCTGGGCTCTAGATAACTGGCCAATGGCTGTTACCCATGACAACTTGCCAGCCATACTACCCTAGAAAGTTCATTAGCTGCCTAATTTTCGTAAAAATCGCCGAGAAGTGAGTTAGTGCAAATAGTGTGTAGATGCTTAGACTTAAAGTCCCTTCAAATCAGAGATGGGTTAATAAGTCATGTACTTATCACCCCAATTTACTAGCCATATTAAAGTGAAATTAACGTGGCAAGGACTTGAGAACAAGTCCACATTTTAGTAGACACCCGAGCTGATTAAGCCTAAAGATTTAAAGAGTCTAAGTGTCAGGTCCTAAAGTATCATTTTCTAAAGTTAACAACTCCTAATGCCTAAGTTCTCTTCTAATTCTAATTTTATTTTTTTTAAATAACAAATTACTGTTACGAGCTGACAAAATAATCAAATCATTATGTATCCATCGCCTATGACTAGCTAATGCAATGTCCTCATTGTAAAATAAAAGCATAAAGGAGGGCAGAATAGGAAGAATATCACCTGTATTATGTGAAACTCTGGTCAGCTCCAAAATAGTCTATACACGTATTGAGTTTAGTTCCTGCAGCTAGGCACAGTCCTCAAATAAAAATTATAAACATTGAGGCTACAAAAGCAAAGTTTCCAAGCCCCAAGATATGTGTCCCAGAGAGTGAAAGTGGGCTTGCAAAAGAGATGATCAATGAAAGTGGCAAGCTGGTGATGTAGGGAGAGCCCAAATGGTGTCTAATAGGTGTTTTGTTGACTCAATACAGAGGTGGTTTGGGTGGGTGTAGGATTTGTGCAATGGTTGGGAGAGAAAGGACGATGAGGTTTGTGTGATGTGTTGGGGTTTGTAATGTGTGAGTGTACTCTAGAATACCAAGCTTTTCAAGAGTTTCTCCCCAAAGTTCAATTTCATCCTCAAAATCTAGTTGCTTGATCCAACCATTCTGATCTTTGTGATTTCCACCCATTATTTGATCCTCAAACTTTAAAAATTTAGGATAGGAACGTTGTTGGGTTTTAACTTGATTAGGTGAATCTTCCAACATATTCCTTATTTCATGAATATTTTCCTCATCCCGATTTGCCACTGTTGGTTGCATGTCTTCATTGTCCTCAATTATCCCTACTACCTTGTGATTTTCTTCCTGAGTTTGGGTTGGCCATTAGGGGGTTGTTTAATGTGTGTAAGGCTATTACCTCCTCTATTCGGCCAAGCTCCACAATCAAGCCACACATACTTTTATTCTTCTTTGAGGCCTTAAAAATATTAAATCAATTTGTTTTATTCCTTGAGGCAATCTCTCTATTCCCCGATTCACAATCAATCCTTGCCTTGGCGGTGGCCAAGAATGGTCTTCCCAAAATAATCGAGGTGTGGTTGAACTGTTTTGGTGCTTCCATGTCAAGGACCATGAAAATCATTAACCTTTATTAAATAACTTCCAAGAGACCCCTTGGTTTTGTAATAGATCTATCGGCCAACTGCAGGGTTATGTTAGTGTGTTTCAAGTGGCCTAGACCTAGTTTCTTATGTAGTAAGGTAGGGATCACATTAATGGAAGCACCCAAGTCGAGGAGGGCCCAGTTAGAAGTATGTTTCCTATTGTGCAGGAAATCAGCGGGGCTCCCGTGTCCTTAGGTGGTAGCTTGTTTAA
Organism: Thalassia testudinum; assembly: GCA_037157565.1. Lineage (NCBI taxonomy): Eukaryota > Viridiplantae > Streptophyta > Magnoliopsida > Alismatales > Hydrocharitaceae > Thalassia > Thalassia testudinum. Next base: position 149,727,631 of record JAZHRO010000014.1, on the reverse strand, counting down.
GATTAGTGTGCTTGTGTTGTTAGACAAGACTACTCTCTTAGTGTTTGAGATTCTGCTCTACACTTCTCTTTATATGAATTCAGTAAAGCTTTGGCATAGGTGGGGATTGATCCAATAGCCATGAGGAGTAAAATGATTGTCAATTTGAAAGCCCAAAGTAAGGACATCCTTTCCTCCAATTTCCCCTTCGGCTTTTTCTGTTTGCCCATACAACAACGACATACTCCCAAATTAGTCCCTGATATTTTGTTGCTTACATTCTTAGTTGGGAGTCTAGAATTCTTATTATGGGTCCTAATGGTATTAACGTGGGTTTGGGTGCGACCCTTGTATCTACTACCACTCCTCAAGCTGATGGCATTTGTAGTGGCAAAGTGTTGCTAGTTTATGGCTTGGGGAGGGTTGGGAAAAGTAGGAGATTACCGGTTGATTATGGTAGGAACTTGGTTAGCTCCAGGAGGGACTGGGGTAGCCTGATAGGTAGCATGAGCTTGAGCATGTGACTCCCCACTATTACCAAACCTTGAAGCCCAGTGATTAGCCCATATTTGTTGGCTATTTAAGTATGTGAATGCCTAAACATTAAGATATCTTTAAGATTTAGTTAACATGCATTAGGATGTAAATAAATTAATGTATGTTTTTAGCTTGATTGCATAATTCATGCATTTCATTCATATGCATTTAAAATTCGCTTAGTTAACCAATTAGGTGTATTACATGCATTATTTTGGGTTTAACATAGAAGTTAAGGGTTTGTGTATAAATAACCCTAATATTTTATTTTATTTCTCTTCTTCATAGGAAACGAGCCCACTTCCTCCTCCTCCAGCCATGAAATCCTTAATGGCCGTGAGAAGCAGATTTGCTCCCGCCTCACCCATTTCAAATCCATGCAGTCGCAACTATAAAGGAGGAGGGCCTGCCATGCTAAGGAGGCCACCATCCCACCCCTTTCACAACTATAAAGAGAATTCAAACTCCCATCCTCTCATCACGACCAGCCTCAACCGTTATGGAGCTTCGCCACCGTGGGCGTACAGGGTGACAGCCTGCACCACCATCGCAGAGCTTCGCACTACAACCTCACCGTGCCCCCTATTCATTGTAGGAGGCCACCTTCACCACCACCTCCATGCTCGCTGTTCCCCAACAACCCAACAACACCACTGTGACCACCACAACCACCTCTGCCATCCATAAGACCCCACCTCATCCTCTTCTTCATCTTCTTCATCTTTCATGTGAAGAACAAAACCCACCACCACCTTCTTTTTATTTTACCACAATTCATCTTCTTCCCCAATCTCAAAAACAACCCAAACTACCACCCACTACCGCCACCTCCAACAGCACCAACACCACTCTCCACCACCTCGCCGGGCCATCCACGTGCGGCCACAGTTTTGTGCACACTTCTCTCCCCGCAGCTTCCCCTGCACATGCACAGCTATGCCACCCTCCTCACCACCACTAGCAGATTGTCGCAGCCACCTCCAGCAGCTCCCCTCGGCATACCTCTACCCAGCAGCAGTAGCCACTGCACACGCCCCTCTTCAACAGCCCGTGCATGGAGTAGCTCCAACAGCAGCAGCAACCACCGTTGGAACCCACAACCTCTATCGCTCCCTCCGGCCACCTCAGGCTGCACCACACTTCGCTGAGACCTCCATCGTGAAGCCTTTAGTCTAGAGATTCTCCTCCAAGCACCTCACCGCCGACCATCACGTCCTTCACGTGCAACAATGCCACGAAGAAATCCTCTACTTTGTGTTTCATTTCTTATTACATTCAATGCCACTGCCACATTTTGATTTTTGATTTATTAGATAAATATTATGGTTAGTTTATGCAAAGAACCTTCCTCTTTTTCATAAACGTGATTTCAACATTAGCTCTTGTTGTTTACTTAATCCGAAAGTGTTTTTGGCTTGATTTCTTAGTGAAATTAATTGTGAACATCTGTTTTTGATGTGTGCTAGTTTTAACAGGCACAAGCCTCCCTGTCGAGATGACTTGCTCCCTTGTGAGTGGTTATTTAATTTTCATCTATTTTGATCATGCATTTTACCACTCTGTTTTTATACTACAATGCAATCTTAGATAATATTTTTTGAACACTATTTTAGCACTTGATCAAATGGTGTACTTGCCTGTTAAACTCGCATTTATTTATTTGTTCACTTTTTATTTGAGGCACATTTCAATTCGATTATCTGTTTGGTGCATGGTACATGTATCTCGAGATGAATTACTGCACCAGCCTCAACGACGCCAAGGTAAATCTTTTTGCCACTATTAGGAGGACACGTGGAGCTCCATTTCTAAAGGTAGGAGTTCGACACAATGTGGTGGCCCTTGTCTCCACCACCGAAGGAGGACATCTGAAGTGATCATCTTCGTCTTTGTCGATTGTTTTTTTCAGTAGATAGAATTTAGGTTTTGGAACTTTATTTCTCTTTATTTTCTTGCACATTCATTTGGTTTGAGATCCTTGTTCTGGGGTACAATTTAGGGGTTTGTTCCCCAACCTTCTTTTAGGCCCATGTTGGGTAATTTTTCGAGAGCATGTTCTCTTTTCTTTAGTCCAAGGTTTTCATTTTATTTTGTGGTTGTTTATCTTTTCCTTTGTTTGTTCATAAGTAGGTAAAAAAAAAAAAAAGAACAAGCTAACTGCTATAAGTTGCCTGCCACTAGGGATGAGCATTTAGGATTGTATGAGCAGCATCTAGACTTTATTTTCTGCATTGCATGCATCTTGCATCATTGAATGCTGGAAGCAAGGTACGCATCCTCTTACTTTGCATCCATATCTTGATCATGCATTTGCATTTGGACTTATTTCCTAGACCACATAATTTGTCTTGAAATGATCTAATAAGTGGTCACATAAATTTCTGAAAAAGACAAATTAAAAAAGGAACACATTAAAACCCAAGGAGTTGATTGGAGACAATGTGCTGCGGTTCAAAGTTAAATTTTTTTTTTCTATGAATGCACACATGTATGTCATTTTCTTTTGCACAAAGCAGCACTCTAGACACTCCTAGGTTGGAGCCTCTAGGAAAGAGCCTCCTATTGCTGGACACTGAGGTGATCCAAACTATATTCCAAAAGTGAGGTTGCCTCTAAACCTTACGAATTGAGGGTAGTTAAGAAGTACCGTGAAAGAAATGTTTCAAAGGAATGACTTGACCCTACTTGCATCCCTCTTTGCCATGTTTGGAAGTGACTAAACTTTTTGGTCTTTGGAGAGGATCTCTGAAGTTCCAGTTAGGTCTTTATTAAGGCATTCCGTAGGTCAACAATAGGCATGTAATTGATTGGGCAATTTGTATTGTCACCTACAATCTGAACTAAAGTTGAAAGCCTAAATCTATAAATACCTAATAAGTCCTTTTGAATTGTGTTTTTAGTGCATGCTTGGTAGGCAATCTCTTAGGAGACAACTTATGTTTGATCCAGAACCTAAACGATTCCTAAGAAGAAACCACCCAATTGAAGAAATGGCCAGTCAAAGGAGCTTTAAGGAATATTTCATTTTGACCAATCACCCTAGCTCTGCACTACATAGATCTGGAGGAGACAATCCCTATGAGATCAAAAGTAGTACCATATCCTTGCTGCCCTCCTTTTATGGTACTGCTAGGGAAGACCCCTATAGCTATGTAAAGGAATTCACCGAGGTCTGTTCCATGGTGAAGTTGTAGGGTGTTTCTGATGATGCCCAAATGTGGACCCTCTTTCTTTTCTCCCTCAAGGACAAGGCCAAGTATTGGTATCATACCCTCGTTGGTATTAACACTTGGGATGCCTTGAAGAAGGAGTTTATGAAGAAGTACTTCCCCATGAGCAAAACTAATCACTTTCGGAGGGAAATTATGAGTTTTGCTCAAAAGGATGGTGTTGAAAGCTACGAGTTGCTACGCTAACGTGTTTGGTTTTAAAAAACTTGTTATCGTAGTATGAAAGTGAAGAACTCGTGTTCAACAAATAAAATTTATACCGGAATAGAAATCCCGGGTCGAACTCAGGGATCTAGACGTTTGATTTAAAAATATGCATTTAATTTATTTGTCACGAAGTAGAATAATTGATTAGAAACTATCTATCTATTTACAATAAATAGAAGAGAGAAAGAGAGTGAGAGAGAGAGAATATTATAAACAAAAATCAAAAGAGATGTAGAATGAACATGGAATTCATCATCAAAAAGATTGTTCATTACACTAAACATTATGACTAGAAAGCGAGAAAATGATTACACTAGAAAGCAGTAAATCTACTCTAGAAAGTAGTAAATCTACTATAGAAAGTTGTAAAAAGAATGGGGAGAGAGATATCCTCCTTGACGGTCGCTTGGAGGATGAGCCGGACGGGATAACACCTGGACGATGGGGAATGGAGCAGGACGAAGGAGGACGAAGTAGGAAGAATGGGAATGGGGCAACACGTCGTCGTCGCCGTGGGATCCGCTTTCGAAAGGGGGATGAGAAATTGACTTTACCTCACGAAAAGCATCCCGGGTGTGGGACAAGCTTCTCTTGAGCTTTTGAGAGGGAAAGAAGAGAAGGAAGGGATGAGAATTTCGTGTGGAGGGGGTCTCTTTTTATAGTTGCAAGGAGTGAGGGAAATTTGGTCATTTAAATCTCAAAACATTAAATAAGGGGCCTTTAGTGACGGATAAAACCATCGCTAAAGCTCCATCGTGGGCGACGTGTGGCAGAGCGTGCGCGCCTGCTTGCCTCCTCTAATTGTAATGCTCGCTCACATTCTGCCGATCTCATGATCGGACGGCTTAAGTTGCCTCTCCCCTCGCCTCCTCTACGCACGCTTACCACGTCTGATCCCACGTTACATTCGACGTGCGATATGGCGTGAGAGCAATTGCGCACGTTCGACCGCTTGATGGCGATCAAGCGGTCAATCGCGCCTGCTCACAGCGCCTCAGCAGCTGCTCGCGAGGAGTCGAATGCGTGCCCTGCCTTCTCGCAAGCATGTTCGACTAACGCGCTATCAGCGCGTTTGTGTCACGCTTTGAGTTTTGTGTGAGAGCGCGTACAGCCGTTGGATGTGCATCCAACGATGGAGAATTGTCGAAAAAGAGAGGGTGCGATGGGTGTAGCGACGGATTGGGCAGCTGAGATGGCACCACGTGGCACCATGGCCGTCCATCTTCTGGATGATGTAGATGGTTCCACGATTGTTGGATTGAGTCGATTTTCATGTTGTTAGGCTACGATCGTCGATCCAAATCCATCCGTGCAGTCGGATTTGTTGTTTGAAGTGGGGATTCACACCATCTTGGCCCTTGATCTTCTATGGTTTCCCGATCTCTATCTGATGCTACAGATGTCTGATTAGGGCGATCTTGGAGTCGTTGAACTCCAATTGTCGCCCTGACCACAGCTGTATGGTTGGATCTTCGATTCGAGGCCCTAATAAAAATTTTTCCTTGTCCCTAAACGTAAAAGGAGACAATTAAACTTCATTTTATTCAAACTATTCTAAATGCAAGATGATCCATGCTATGCAATATTTATAATATGCAATGTAGTTCTATGCTTAAGAACATGCATAAATAGACAACTTAAGTAGTGTAAACATGTTTACATCAGATGGGGAAGCTTTACATGATGCATGGGAGAGCTTTAATGATCTTTTGAGACTTTGCTTGCATCACTTGAAAGGTTCTACACTTGACTTAGTGATTCACACAAGTAGACTATGGATAGGGCATGTGCAGGAACCTTTCTGTCTAAGACTGAGGATGAAACTTGGAATCTATTTGATACTTTGAGTGAGAACTCTACTCACCTGAATTCTACCTACTTGGATAGAAAACCCACTCTCATGAAAAGAAAGTTGGAGGCAAATGAGGCTAGGGACACCCAAAATTTAGCTTACTAGATCCAATTGCTGAATCAAAATATGGAAAGGCCTATGTCAAGCCCAGGGAAATTCACACCTAGTACCTCCACATCCCAAGCTTTAAAATGCTCCATTTGCCAAGGCAATACGCTTGCCACTGTGGATTGCCCCTTGACTTTCTAATTCCCTGAGCGTGTACAGGCAGACTTGAATGTTGCCCAGGCATTCCATCCCAAACCTCGTAATGACTCTTTTTCCAACACTTATAAAGAGGGATGAAGGAACAACCCAAACTTTTCATGGAGAGAAGGGAATGTCTCAAATTCAAGGAATTATAAACCACAACCCTTTCAAAACCAACAAATGAACCAACCTTAGACCTTTGCCTAACTAAATACTTCTAAGATGGATGAATTGAAGGTGATGCTGAGAACTAGGTAGGAAAGTCAAAGTGTCATCATCTAATCTCATGACAATGCTATACACGAAATGAAATCACAGATAGGACACCTTGTAGAGGCTATTAGATAGAGGGAGACTGCAAAGCTTCCCAGTGCTGCTGAGATTCCTAAAGGAAAAGGGATTGCCTTTAGGGAGCATGCCTAGGCAGTGACTATTTTGAAGAGTGGAAAAGAAAATTTCAAACCTGATGCTCTTATAGCCTTGCCTTCTAAAAACCCATCCACCTTGACATTCATCCCGATTGGAGAAAAGTTACCCAACTCTCCTCTGCTTGAAATCATCTCATTGGAAGAGATTGTCCACATTGCACCCCTTACCTGACATGACAACCCTTCCACCCAAAGACTGAGAGTGCCTTTTCCAAAGCGCTTATGCACCTTTGGGTAGACTTCTACTAGCTCATCTAGAGCTAAAGATAGGATGGATGAAATAACGGAGACTTTCAAGGAAGTGTAGAATAACCTTCTGATGAGAGCCTCATCATGAGCCCTAACTAGCTCATTTTGACCTAAGAAAGAGAATAAAAGCTCCTACATAACCTGGAGAAGGACCTAATTCAAGGAATTAATGTTCTGAGAAGAAAACATGAAATAAAGAGTAAAATTGCAATTTTACCATTGCAGTACATAAATTGGATTTCTCAGAGGCAAAACATAGGTCAAATGGTCTGAATAAGATAAAAAGTAGGTTCGTTCAGTCAGAAATGGGTTCATGTGCAGTCTAAGAATTAAATGACATTTTGTAACCCTAAAACAGACTCACATAATTCAACAAGGTTCTTGTTAGGATAAAAATCAAATAAACCCTCTAAAATTTATGGAAAAATATTCCTTAGGGTTTATCACCTTTAATTTGGCCTTTGGAACATATTTTGACCTAGATTAGGGTCCTAGCTCATTATTTGACCTAATTTGGGCTTTGTGTAAAATGTCTAGTCAAACGTGGTCAAACTTAAAATCCAACTTCACCATTAGATTCCTGAGGTCAAAATTAGGTTTGTACCAAAATTTGGACTTAAGGGGAGGTCATCTTGACCTACTTTACAAAATAGTCCACCCAATTACATTTTGATCCCTATCTTTCCAAACCATTGCACAAACCCCCCTAACTTCGTCGCCACTATTACAATCAGGTCCCTCCACCATTAAAGTGGAGGAATCCTACTCTGGTGAGGAATGGAGGGGGATTACTCTTTGATTCCTTAGAGATCTCCCAGATTTGGAAGGGAGATTCTCTAAGGAATTCCCTTCCATCTGAGCATGGTCCAAATCACTGATTCGCACCCAATCTCTCGTCCGAATGCATGAAAGATTTGGGTCTCTAATTGCTTCCATCTCCGATGAGGTCTCTTGTGCTTGGAAGCTTGTCTTCCAAGCATAAGAGCCCCTACCAGTGCCTATAAAAGGTCCACCACCTCCAGTCGCATCTCTTCAGCTTGACTTGGTCGGAGAACTCCCCCCAATTTCGTCTCTTCTCCTCCGGCCAGGTGACCAGCAGGATCCGGTGACCCTTTCTCCTCTTTCTCGTCGCTCTGCCAAAATACCAGTGGCAGAGCTATCTTCGTCTCCTTCCTCCACGTTACGACATACCTGCGTGCGCGTCTCCAGCCCTGTCGTCATCGTCATTCTCCCTCCTCTGGTACTTCCTTCTTCGGTGATGGTAGGTATGAGCTGCTCGCCTCCTCTCTCCCTTCGTCCATTAATTTAGGTTAGAACACTTCCCCTCTCTCCCCTCTTCATTTCCCCTCTCTTAATTTGCACTTTCGAGCACTCGACGCCACAGACCACCACCACCTTCTCCACCTCTGGTAGGCTACTGGTGTGGCGCATCCACCACTCCGCACCTCCACACGCCTCTCTAGACCCCTCATCACCTCCTCCATCACCCATTGAGTATCTTCTACCCCTCCACTAACCTCCATCACCTCCCTTAGTGCCCCCCACCTAACCCACCTTCACGGCCACAAGGCGACCTAGGCACGCTTGCCTAGGCCACCCCACGGCCAGCCATCCACCTTAGCACCTTCACCGTGCCACGGTGAAGCTCTCCATCTGGTTTAACGAGGATGCAAGGCCGTATTTGTGAACGTCAGGTCGACCCCCCTGTCCAGCATTGAAGCAGAAGCAAGGAGCTTGTATCCTCTCTCCAAGTCATGTGCTCCAGGCATCAGAGTCCTAGAAGGTGTGGGTTGAGTGTGCGAACTCATCTAGCCAAGATATTGGCTTAGCGAACGACTACAGCAGTGGCAATTGAAGGCGACATCCTGCGGGCGGGCGAGAGTGGCGGGTGGGACACTTTAGTCCCACCTCGAAAGTCTTCAGTGCAGGTGCATAGTATAAGTTGAATTTATGATTTCTTCTCATTGCCTCCACTACACAGGGTGAGGTTCCTCACCCACATACGCCCCCACCTCATCCGTGACACACACCCACGTGGACCTAGTGACCGACCCAATTATCCCTCACACTCCTCGCGCACCACACCCATGCCGATGCGCCTGGACATGGGCACGTGAAACCCGACCGGATTACCCTGCTATGGGAGAGCGAACCGAAGAGAGAAATAGAGGGAGAGTGATGGGGGGAGGGTAGGGGATAGGTTTTGCTCTTCACTTTGCAAGGAAGAAGAGAAGAAGGAAGAGGAAGGCACAGCTAAGGCAAGGTGAAGCTAAGGTCAAGCAGGGAAGGAAGGACTTAGTTGCAGCAAAGGAAGAAGAAGGAAGGAAGAAAGAAAAGAAGCAGAAGAAAGAGAAAGCAAAGAGGGCGTGGCAAAGAAGAGAAGTCAGAAGAGAAGAAGGAAAGACATGGAAAAAGAAGCACTATAGCAGAGGTGCAGCTAAAGAAAAGAAAGACAAAGGAAGAAGATCCAAAGAAGAAAGAAGGAAGAAAGAAATCAAGGGACGAGAAAGCTAAGTCAGAGAGGGAAGAAAGAGAAGAACCAACAAGAAAGAAAGAGGAAAGAAGAAGGCCAAAGAATCGAAGAAGAAAGGAGAAGGAAAGAAAGAGAGAGAAGCATATCTTTTAAGACGTCTGATTATAGAATCAGATGTCCAATTCTTTTGTTGGGTACATTTTAATTCATCAACTCTTGAACGATATTCTAAATTAGATTTTGAGTAAATTTAAGTGTTCAAATTACATTATTGAGAGTAGTGAATAGATTCCATTTGCTCCCTATGTTTGATCTTGAATACATAGGTTTTCTAGTAATAAAAATTTTTATTTGTTTTCGAGGCAATTTCGTTTATAATGCAACAATCATCTTTTTAAAACCATGATCTCGCCCCGTTAACATTTTGGCGTCATTGCTGGGGAGCAATGCGCAATTTATCAATAGTCTCTACACAATTTTTGATTATATTTGAACACTAACTTGCCCTATTATGTTTTGTTGTGATCTTGCTAGGTATTTCACGATAAGATCTCCCACGCAAGTCAAGCACTCCATGGCAGGTAATCTCCCTTCTTCCCAAATCCATCTCCTAATCCTTGAAAGACAAAAAAAGAAATAACTAAATTAGGAATCACTTGCCTTCTTTTCATAGTAATTACCATCTTTAAGGCAAACATTTCCTAATTTTGCGAAATTTTTGAAATCTTCTTGAAGTTGGAGCGTTTTTTTTTAGATCCTATCCCACAAATTCTTGTGCCTATTAGAAATCACGCTTAATCTCTACGGACTACACACTTCTTGTTTAGAAGTCCAAGGAGAACTTTTGAGAAGCAAGAGGATTGGAAATAGAACCAAATTAGGGTTTCTACAGTAGGGTTTTGAAGTGCTAGTTCACACATGCTTGCATAAAAGGAACAAACCCACCTACATCAGTGTGCTACCCAAGCCCTTGATTGAAGAGATTTATCCAAGAGAAACCCTAAGAAAATCAAGCAATTAAATCACTTGAATCTTAAAAAGCTTGGACCTAATAACCTGGGAGTCAAATCAGGGTGATTTCTAGGTCTTGACCTAGAATCATTCTGCCATCTTTAGGGCAGGTCAGGTGAAGTTGACCCCTTGGGTCAACCAACCTTGAAATTAGGTAACAAACCAAAAACATCTAAAGTTCAAGTTAGAACCCTAAAGCACATTTGAAATAAAAGTGGTAGACTTAAGAGGTCAAGGTCCCTATTCTGGTCTACCTGGAATCTCAGTGACAAGAGAGGTCAGGTGGGGGAAACCCTGTAACCCGTGGGGACGCTCTACCATGTAGGGGTCTTTGCGGGACTCTCCCTCTCTAGATACCCAGGTACTTCTCAGGTGGACAACTTTCCGATCAAAGGGTATCATCCGCCCCGAACCTCCATAGTCATCCAAATGTCTTTGGGTGCCTCGATTAGGTCAAAAACCTCCAGTCCCTCATCTCTTTTCTTTAGAGCACACACATAAAATTTCAATGGGACTCTTTATTCAGATCTATTCGCTTCACAACTTGATTCTACATATGGATTCAAATTCTGATTCTACATCTTGATTCCACCACCTCATCCAAATATGCAGCCAAACTACTTAGGACTACCATTCAAAAAACTTGAATCCCGAAGAACCATGAAAGATAGAATGATTGAGGATGCCCTTAAATTCTATGAAAATGAAGACAAAACCTCAACACCTGTAGAAAACATTCAGGTTGATGTCCCAATAACCACAACCTTCATCATAACCTGTGCCCAAGTGTTATTGACAGAAGCCACAAGAGGATCAACTCGAGACATGCTCATAACAGGATACATTGAGATAGAAAAGTTACACAATTTTGAATACCTTCAATGTTTGGCAAATCCTGTATTATGGGAACAACAGCAGGATGATCTTCAAAAACAGGAAGAGATAATGAGATTGTTGAAACAAATTATCGATTAGAAATACCCGTACGTACCCCAAATAGAGGATGAACCATCTTGGAGTAATATCGAGGATCAATCCGATTTTCCAGATCTCGGGTTTGAGGCACAAAATGGTTGTGGATTCCCAACCTAGATAGAATACAACACGCCTGATATTGAATTAGGTTGGGAAATTGCTGGAGAACACAATGTTGAGCCACCCCTAGACCACGAATCACCAGGCTTAGAATGCCAAAACTCTTGCACTGATGAAAGTAGAACTGAACCACTCGAGGGTGTAAATTCCACCCCTTATTCTGATAAGGTGACCCTCGAGGGTACTTCGAACCTAGATCCTAGTGATTCGACCCACAACCTAAGCCTAGAATCTGGATTTGAAACCTATTGGGAAGATTACAAGGCCCCATATGAAGAAGATCAAAATTTCAATAGAGAATATGATTCTGTGCCTCTTTTTGATGAATATCCCTCTCCAACATCCTCAGAAAATCAAATCAATTTTTTGGAAGTCATGCCAATCTATGATACAGAAATTGAGTTGGACGAGTAGGGTTTCAATTTGGTCTGTCCTACTAGCTTGGAACTTGAGCCTAGTAAAAAGGACACCTTTTTAAGCTCAGAATTCACTTATAGGCTAGACCCAAGTCAGGTTGCTGAAGCCACATCATATGATTTATTTTGTGGTGGAACTCATGATCTCGAATCTCAATCCAACCTTGATTTTCGCAAACTCTTCGACGATTTCAAATCTTATCATAACTTCAGAGAAATTCTGTTGCCGAAATTCAACAAACCAATCTACGACCTCAGTTCACATGACTCATTCTCTGACTCCGATTCTAAGGTCCCACTTCTCGAGATCACTGATTTCAGTTCAGGTTCCAGTGTCATGGAATCATTTCTTTTTGATCCTTAGGAACCAAAACCAGAAAATGCCGAGAGTGACTGCAACCTAGAGTGTGAATCTTTTCTCAATTTAGATTTCCATTATCCTATCAACACTTTTCAGGCATTCACTTTTGATTTTGAAAGCTACTATGAGGACTCTCTAGATAAGACCACCTGTCATTCCTTTCTAGAAGAGCCCTCATACACAATCGTCATAGAAGCCACCTCTTCCACATATATAGAACCGATCAAAACCCATTTCCAACCCCGACCCACAATCAGACTCAATTTCTATTCTGATTCACCTCTCACTAAGCCGTTTATAGTTGATTCAACTTCGCACATACACCAAGTTTCAAACATTGATCAGACTGAAAATCATGATCCATCATTCTCTGATCACCCTTATAGGGTTTCCACATTATTCACTGATCATTTTTTGAAGCCCTACTCTGACTAGGCTGATTTGACTCAGCCTAAACCCTAGTTTTCATTTCCACATCCATCAGAGCTTCATTGCATATGGTGGGTTTCGCATTTGTTAATCTACGTTTATCAACCCACCAGATTAATAGGGTTTGGGCTGCATCATCAGCCTGTTGATCTGAATAAGCACCTGGTTGGATCAACCAAGCTCTTAATCAAGGTGCTTGTTTCACAAAATTCCGCTAATTTGACCACTCCCTCTCCATCCCATGTTCCGCTCGGCTGAAGGCATTGAATTTAGTACTTAACGGGAGGCAACTAGTCATTTCAAAAACTCAAGATCTGTCTGATTATCCATTTGTACTCCACGTCTATTGCACCCTGAGTTTAGCCTTAGATAGTTGATCCCACCACTGCCATACGTACCAAAGCTTGAAATCATCCGCAAAACTCATTCCCGACCCATTCACCCACCCAATTAATCCTGTTCTAAGTACCTAAACCCAACACTATTTCACACCCTCCGTTTACAATGAGCACATTACAAAATTTAAGCATGGGGGGGTGCTAAAGTGCATACATACAAAACCAAATAAAAGTCAAAAGGATTCTAACAAAAAATTCACATATGTCAAAAACATAAAAAATTGAAAAATTATAAAAAGGAATAAAAAAATGGGGGAGGGAAGAAAATTTTGAAGCCATATAATCATGAGGAGGAAAAGAGCAAAATGAAAAAAAAAAGGAGCACAAAATGAAAAAGAAAAAAGAGATAGCATTAGTAAGAGATTAAGGTAATAACCAAAGTTCTAGACCACATCAAGAAGATAAAGAAAAATGAAGGAAAATAGTGCTAATGAGACACGAAAAGAAATTAGCAGGAATGCTGATCTTAGGCCTTTTGGGCTAGACTCTTAGGCTTAAAAATTCACGTATCTACTAAGATCTGGATAATCCTCAAGAGGTTGGGGGAAAATGCGAATCTTAAGTATTAGGTCTAAGGCTTAGGGAGTATTCGACCTCATTAACTGACCTTCAATTTACAGGACTTGGTAACCTAAGCAGTCCAATCCACACACAGTCTGGTTCAGTGCACATAATCATCAAAATCACTCAAAAGCAATTAAATGTTCTGAAAACAAGTTGCCTAGATTAGGAGCGGCCGATCAACACAAGTTGATTTGGACGAGTTCCCAGAGCAGAGTGGCAGGAAATTTCCCTCGAAGATGCGTAACAACATATCGTCTCCTTGGTGCTTGTCTCCTAGGATATTTACATATCCTACCAGGGGCATGTAAGCACTCTACTGGTTCAGATACCATGGATGACATTATCATGAAATATCGATTGCCAGGGTCTGGATTCGACCATGGAATGCCATGGGTGGGATTATCTCGAAATCTCGAAAACCAGGGTTCTGAGGGTTGCCATGGGTAGTGCTATCATGAAGCATTGATTGCTAGGGACTTTTAAGGATTGATGATGGGGACAAGGAATCCGATACAGACCATGTTGAGAAGCCAATCTGAAGCTAGAAATAAAAAGAAAAGAGGGAGAAAACTCTCCAAACAAATAAATCTTCTGTCTCTCTCTTACAAAAATGCACTGTAAACTGAACTAAGGCTAAAAATGTCTCAAGCACGAGTGCTTTAACCGTGGAGTCCAACAAACCTTAGGATAGTTTCTGCAGACCTTAAAAACCTTCGCAGAGGATCGAGGCTAAAGCTGGTCAGGTCCGGATCATGGTTGGTACTTGAGTACCTCTAGGCCTACTATCAACATTCTAACCTAATCAAAAGAAAAAGAAAAAGCACTTATCATAACTCGTGAAAGAAACTCATGGTCTAGAACAAAACTTAAAACCTTGAAATTTTGCTAAGGGACTAGCAAAAGCTAGGCAAGGGGGTATGATGAGAGCCTCATCATGAGCCATAACTAGCTCATTTTGACCTAAGAAAGAGAATAAAAGCTCCTATATAACCTCGAGAAGGACCTAATTCAAGGAATTAATGTTCTAAGAGGAAAACTTGAAATAAAGAGTAAAACTGCAATTTTACCATTGCAGTACAAAAATGGGATTTCTCAGAGGCAAAACATAGGTCAAATGGTCTGAATAAGATACAAAGTGGGTTGGTTCAGTCAGAAATGGGTTCATGTGCAGTCTAAGAATTAAATGACATTTTGTAACCCTTAAACAAACTCACATAATTAAATAAGGTTTTGGTTAGGATAAAAATAAACTAAACCTTCTAAACTTCATGAAGAAATATTCCCTAGGGTTTAGAACCTTTAATTTAGCCTTTGGAACCTATTTTGACCTAGATTGGGGTCCTAGCTCATTATTTAACTTAATTTGGGTTTTTATGTAAAATGTCCAATCAAAGTGGTCAAACCTAAAATCCAACTTCACCATTGGATTTCTTAGGTCAAAATTAGGCTTTTACCAAAATTTGGACCTAAGGGGAGGTCATCTTGACTTACTTTGCAAAATAGTCCACCTAATTGCATTTTGGTCCCTATCTTTTGAAAACCGTTGCACAGACCCTACTAACTTCCTCGCCACTCCTACAATCAGGTCCCTCTGCCATTAAAGCGGAGGAATCCTACTCCAGTGAGGAATGGTGGGGGATTACTCTCTAATTCCTCAGAGATCTCCAGATTTGGAAGGGAGATTCTCTGAGGAATTTCCTTCCATCTGAGCATGGTCCCAATCACTGATTCGCACCCAATCGCTCATGCGAACGCATGAGAGATTTGGGTCTCCAACTGTTTCCATCCCCGGAGAGGTCCCTTGTGCTTGGAAGCTTTTCTTCCAAGCATAAGAGCCCCTGCCAGTACCTATAAAAGGTTCACCACCTCCAGTTGCATCTCTTCAGCTTGACTTGGCTGGAGAACTCCACCCAATTTTGTCTCTTCTCCTCCGGCCAAGTGACCAGCATGCTTCGGCGATCCTTTCTCCTCCTTATCATTGCTCTTCCACAATACCAGTGGCAGAGCTGTCTTCATCTCCTTCCTCTACGTTGCATCATACCTGCGGGTGTGTCTCCAGCCCTATCGTCATCGCCATTCTCCCTCCTCTAGTACTTCCTTCTCTGTCGATGGAAGGTACGAGCCACCCACCTCCTCTCTCCCTTCATCCATTAATTTAGTATAGAACACTTCCCCTCTCTCCCCTCTTCATTTCCCCTCTCTTAATTTGCACTTTCGAGCCCTCGAAGCCGCAAACCACCACCACCTTCACCTCCAGCAGACCACCGACAAGGTGCATCGACCACTCCGCACCTCCACACGCCTTGCCAGACCCCTCATAAGCTCCGATATCACCCACTGGGCATCTTCCGCCCCTCCACTGACTACCATCACCTCTGTAAATGCTCCCCGACCTAACCCACCTTCACGGCCATAAGGCGACCTAGGCACGCATGCCTAGGCCACCCCGCAACTAGCCATCCACCTAGGCACCTTCGCTAAAGCTCCCCATCTGGCTTAAGGAGGCCACAAGGCCGTATTTGTGAATGTTAGGTCAACCCCCCTGTCTGCCATTGAAGCAGAAGCAAGGAGCTTGTATCCTCGCTCCAAGTTGTGTGCTCCAGGCATCAAAGTCCCAGAAGGCGAACTGATTACCTGACTTTGGGAGAGCGAACCGAAGAGAGAAATAGAGAGAGAGTGATGTGGGGGAGGGTAGGGGATTGGTTTTGCTCTTCACTGTGCAGGAAAGAGGTAGAGAAGAACGAAGAGGAAGGTGCAGTTAAGGCAAGGTGAAGCTAAGGCCAAGCAGGGAAGGAAGGACTTAGCCGCAGAAAGGAAGAAGAAGGAGGGAAGAAAGAAAAGAAGCAGAAGAAAGAGAGAAAAGAGGGTGCAGTAAAGAAGAGAAGGAAAGACAAGGCAGAAGAAGAAGCATTGTAGTAGAGGTGCGGATAAAGAAATGAAAGACAAATGCAGAAGATCTAAAGAAGAAAGAAGGAAGAAAGAAATCAAGGGCCGAGAAAGCTAAGTTAGAGAGGGAAGAAAAAGAAGAACCAACGAGAAAGAAAGAGGAAAGAAGAAGGCCAAAGAATAGAAGAAGAAAGGAGAAGGAAGAAAGAGAAGAAAGAGAGAGAAGCATATCTTTTAATACATCTGATTATAGAATCAGACGTCTGATCAGACGTCCAATTCTTTTGTTGGCTACATTTTAATTCATCAACTCTTGCATGATATTATAAATTAGATTTTGAGTAAATTTAAGTGTTCAAATTACATTGTTGAGATTACTGAATAGATTCCATTTTCTCCCTATGTTCGACCTCAGATACTTAGGTTTTCGAGTAATAAAAATTCTTATTTGTTTTCGAGGTGATTTCGTTTATACTACAACGATCATCTTTTTAAAACCATGATCTCGCCCCGTTAACACCTGCCTTTGCTTGAGGCTATCAGGTAGATTCTATCTTATGCTGACTTTCTAAAGGATCTGTGTATGAAAAAGTGGCAATCTAGGAAATAGGTCCAATCAAAAGTTGTCCTGCCTGATTTCGTTAGCTCAATAGTTCAACATGGCACACCCCCAAAACTTAAGGACCCAAGAGCCCCGTATATCTCAGTGGTCATTAGTGTCCTACATATAGATGAGGTTCTAGTTGATCTGGGTGCGAGGGTAAACATCCTCCCGAGCTACGTGTATGAACAACTTGGAGGAGGCAATATGAAGCCTAGCCCAGTAATCCCCCATGTTGCAGACCAAGAACTCAAGACGCCTAGGGGAATGCTAGAAGATGTCCTTGTGAGAGTGGAGGACTTCATCTTCCCCGTAGACTTTTTAGTTTTGGACACAGACCCTACCAACAAGCCAACCAAGCCCTCTATCATTTTGGGCTGCCCCTTCCTTGCAACTTCCAATGCTTTGATAAATTGCAATACTAGGGCATTAAAAATGGGCTTTGGGAATAGGAAAATCTGACATAATCTGTTTGATGCTTATAAACACGCCGGGCTTGAGGATTGTTCCCAAGTTGAGGTGGTAGATGACCTGATTGAAGAGACAACCACTGCAATATTATGTGATGATCCCCTTCAGCATGTTATGCTTAATGAGCTTTCCCATCTCTTGGAGGAATGTGAAGGGGATATACTAGAACTTGAGGAGTTGCTTGGTGTTTCTGTTGAGTCTCTTTCCCTATCATCTCTGCCCAAGGTAGATCTGGTACCTGAGATGGGGACATCTATTATGAAACCCTCAACCATACAAGCCCCCAACCTTGAGCTGAAACCCCTCCGGAAACTCTCAAGTATGTCTTCTTCGGTGCCAATGATATGCTTCCCATTATCATTTAGGTTGTGATATCTGAGGCACAGGAGGGAGCCTTGATTGAATGTTTGTCTAAACACAAGGAAGCTATTGCATGGAGCATCCCTGATATTAAGTGTACAGACTCTACCCTCTGCATGCACCACATTTATACTAATTATTCCATCAAGCCATTTAGGGACATGCAGAGACGTCTTAACCCCAATATGAGGGAGGTGGTTAAAAAGGCAATTCTGAAGTGGTTGGACGCTAGGATGATATATCCCATTGCAGATAGTAAATGGGTTAGTCCTATCCATGTGGTGCCAAAAAAGGCAAGCTTTACTGTAGAAATTAATGACCAAGGAGAACAAGTAGTGACTAGACCCTCAACTGGATGGAGGGTCTACATTGATTACCGCAAATTGAACACCGCTACCCAGAAAGATCACTTTCCTTTGCCTTTTATTAACCAAATTCTCAAAAAATTGGCAAAGAATAAGTACTATTTTTTTCTCGATGGATATTCTAGGTTCAACCAGGTTGCAGTCTTCCTTGATGACCAGGAGAAGACGACTTTCATTCGGACTATGTAATGCAATTGGCATATGCCATTTGGACTATGCATTGCACCGGCAACCTTCTAGCAGTGTAAGATGTCCATTTTCTCAGACATGATTGACGAGTGTGTTGAAGTGTTTATGGATGACTTCTCTATATATAGCTCTTCTTTTGACCAATGTCTCTTGCACCTTGAGAATGTGCTGAAGCGATGTAAGGAGATTGGTTTTGTCCTCAGCTGGGAGAAAAGAAAAGCATTGTACTTGGGCATTTTTGTCTATAAGGGGCTTGGAAGTAGATAAGGCTAAAGTTGATTCTATTTCCAAACTCCCAATGCCCACGAATGTCAAACAGATTGGATCCTTTCTGGGCCATGCATGCTTTTATAGGTGCTTTATTAAAAATTTCAGTAAAATTTCTAGGCCACTTTGTGACCTATTGGTGAAGGAATCTTCTAGACTCCCATTCGAGCTAATGTGTGATGCTTCAGATTATGCCGTAGGAGATGCCCTTGGACAAAGGGTTGAGGAAAGACCTCATGTGCTACATTGCGCTAGCAAAACCTTAACTGACCCATAGCGAAACTACACTGTGATAGAAAAGGAATTAGTCGCTGTAGTATTTGCTTTGGAGAAGTTTAGTTCTTATCTTGTTGGGTCTAAGGTAGTCATTTTTACTGATCATGAGATAGTGAAACACCTCATTGCCAAGAAAGATTCTAAGCCATGACTTATTAGGTGTATTCTACTCCTTTGAGAGTTTGACTTGGAGATTTGTGGAAGAAAAGGAGTGGAAAATGTAGTGGCTTATCGCCTGTCTCGCCTCCCACTTGATGACTCTCCATCGAGAGACATCTGCGAGACATTTCCCAATGAAACCCTTATGGCAATAACACTAACTTCACCTTGATATGCTGATATAGTTAATTACTTCGTCATTGGAGAGACTCCTGGCTCTTGGGATGAGCGGAAAAGGAAGAGATTTATTGCCCAAGCTAGATACTTTCATTGAGAAGAGCCCAAATTATTTAGAATTGGACAAGACCATGTATTGAGATGATGCATGCTTGAAAAGCAACAAAGTGTGTTGGGTTTTTGCCATGAACTTCATTGTGGAGGACACTTTGGTACTAAGAAAATAGCTTTTAAGGTTCCTTAGTCCGGATTTTGGTGGCCTACTTTATTTAAGGATTCTCATAACTTTGTTAAGGCTTGTATTAGATGTCAACAGACTAGAACAATTGGGAAGAGTAATGAGATGCCTCAAAACCCGATCCAACCTGTTGAAATTTTTGATGTTTGGGGAAAAGACTTTATGGGCCCCTTCCCTTTGTCCCAAGGTTATGAGTATATCTTAGTGGCAGTTGACTGTCTCTAAATGGATAGAGGCTATTCCTACATGCACAAATGACCACTAGGTGGTCTTGAAATTTATGAAGAGCAATATCATATCCCAATTCAGCTGCCCTAAGACTATTATTAGTGATGGGGCACTTCATTTCCGGAATCATCACTTCAATCAGTTACTCCAGAGTCTAGGGATCACTCACAAGATTGCTACCCCATACCACCCCCAGACGAATGGCCAAGTTGAGGTGTCAAATAGGGAGATGAAAAGCATTTTGGAAAAGACCGTTAGGCTTGGTAGGAAGGACTAGTTCCAAAAGCTGGATGATGCTTTATGGGCTTATCAAAAGGCTTACAAAACCCCTTTAGGTACATCTCCCTTCTAGATAGTGTACGGAAAAGCATGACATTTACTTGTTGAGCTGGAACATAGAGCACTTTGGGCTATCCGAAGTGTCAACATGGATTTAGAAAAGGCGGGTAAAACACGTCTTCTGGAATTAAGTGAGCTTGAGGAGTTGACGAATGATGCCTATGACACCTCTCAAGCCTATAAAGAGAGAACTAAGGTCTTGCATAATAAGTATATTCTTAGAAAGACCTTTGAGCCCAACCAACAAGTCTGGCATTTCAATTCTGATTGCGCAGCAATCATATGTCTTAATTGGCCTAAATTAGTCTAGAACTTAGCAAAAGCTAGTGTAATCCATGCATACATGAGCATTAATTGCATCTTCATTGCTTTCCCTTAGCTATGCATAAAATAATGTAATGTACTAATTAAGTGCATTATATAAATTGTAGGTAATAAGAAGCTTAGAGCTGGATCAAAAGTTGGATTTGAATCTAGATTTGAAGATGGATTCGGAGATGGGGATGCAGTAGAGCTGGAGCATAAGATTAGAATAAAATGTAGTAGAGAAATAATGTAAGCATTGAGGTATGTTACTCTATTAAGTAAAAGTAAGGTAGAGTTAAATTATGAACTTAGGATCATTCCCAACCCTAGGTAGCCCTAGAAGGCTTCCTAAGCCTCAACCACCCATAGATTTGGTCACCATAGCCTAGGAAACCTCAAAACCCTAGTTCTAGTCCTTATCTGGATGTCCAGATAAGTTATTGGACATCTAGGACCCTTAGCCACAACCTGCACACCTTAAACCCATGTTTGCAGTATTATTGGACATCCAGACACTTGGTCAGACGTCAAATTTCTGTAATATCCCCAAGACAGAAACCTGATTCTCCCCAGAATCAAATTGGACATCCAAACAAGTGATCTGGACTTTTGATTTTTGAGTATACGTCATTTGGCACTTAAATTGTACGTCTGATACTCCTCTCTAGACCCTATTTTGGAATTCAAGCTTGGATCTTGAGTGCTTGGGTCATTAAACCCAATTCTAAACCCATGGGAACCTAAATTAAGGTACCCTAACCCTAATACACCACCTCTAGACCTTCCTAAGAACCTAATTAGGTTCTCACTAAGCCCAATTACAATTGCCTAGTCAATTGGACTCATAGAGTCCAATTGAGCTTAGATCTCAACCCACACAAGTCCAATTGGACTCAGTGAGAGTCCAATTGACCTAATCCCAACTTAATGGAGTAATCTCACTCTCAATTAGGTTTACACTCACTCAATTAAACTTAGTACAAGTTTAATTGCACATTCCCTTTAGCAATTTGGGTTTACAACCCTAATTTTATGACCTACCCTAACCCAAACCCTTAGGACATAACCTAGACCACTCGACCACCTAGCCACCTAGGTCACACACACACCCACACACACTCACCTAGCTGCACACACCTAGATTCTTCTAGACTCTTCTCCAAGTGGTGCCATACTTGGGTGCTAAAAATAGCAACCAAGGGAGAGTCCACTCTTAGATCCACAATTTATGAATCTAAGAAGACCCACTCAAGACCTAGTGGACGACCACCTAAGGGCCTCTCTAGAGTATTCTATAATTCTCTAGAGAGACCACTTGAAAGTTGCCAAAGAGTCTATAAAAGGACTCCCTTGGATGGCCATGCTCCCATCTTGCATCTTGGCTTCATCTTGGCATTTGGCTTCATTCCACCTCCCATTAGCATAACTCCACCTCCACTCTACCTTCACCCCACGAGTTCCACCACCATGGCCATCACCACCTCTACACCAAGAGGCTAGAGAAATCTCTCCACCACCTCTCCAAGGGCTAGCCTACCCACCATTGGCCTCCCCTCCTTCTCTCAACAACCTCAAAGGCCATTGGAGACCACCTCCGAATGCCCTTCCTTCTACTAGCTTTATAGATAATGGTTCTTCTAATTTTTATACCTTATTTTATGCTTAGTAGTGTAGCTATATCTCTCCCTCCTACATGGTGCATGTGCAATCTCCTGTAGATCCACATGTGTATGCATTTTCTGATAGCTAGTAATCTTTCAAGCTTTCTTGTACAAGCTTTTCATAGCTTGGCTCTGTAACTGCCATCATGAAATCAATGAAAAATCTCTGAGTTCTTTCTATATATATATCTATGTGTGAAAAATCACATGAGTTTGCTTGCAATTCTTGCTTGTGATAATAAGTTGCCTGCTTTGATTTCTGATATTTTTACAACAAGCATGTCGATGCATGAAGACATTAATGACCTAACGATCGATGCTTTTTCAGTAAATAGCCATCGCATAACAAAGACCATGAGCACTGATACTCATACGTTCACTTTTGTTATCTATCTAACTCACGCACATGTCATTAGGGTTAATAACGCGACTAGCAACACCTTTATTGGTAGGTTGGAAACTGGTGTGCATTTCTAAGCAACTAGAGAGGAAAAGATCGAAATCAAGATTAGCATTTCCATAAACGCCTTGTAGAGACGAACGACTGGGTCTCATAGTCTCGTTAATCTAGAAATATTTTTTATCAAGGGTTTCACGCGACTACTACCTACTACAACATATTTCAAAACACGTGCACAAACGACACTTGTTAAATGGCTCCATTGCGAGGGAAGCAACGCTATTCATGATTTTCGATCATAGAACTTTTAGTGACAAATCTCCCTCTACTTATTTTTGGATGTGTAGGAAATCAGGAGGACAGGATCTACGCATACAACGAGCACTGATTAAAAAAAATTAGGAGCACATCTCCTCTCTTAGTTTAGGATTTCCCTTTTGAATCTTAGGTTAGACTTGATTTTTTTTTGCTAGAATCTTCTTTCTAAAAAACAAAATCGCATATTTTCAGAAAAAATTTTTTTCTTTTAGGTTGTTAGATTAGGGTTCTTTCTGAATCCTAGGTTAGTTTAGTTTTGTTTTAAAAAAAAATAGAGAGAAAAAAAAGTTTTTCCCAAAAAAAAAATTAAACATTTTTGAAAACAAAAAAATCATTTTTGGTGGAAGGTTGAATTTTAAATTCAAACCTCTTTCGAAAAAGCTCTTCCATCTCCTGATGAAATTCGGTCAAACTTCATTTTTCGAATAAAAATTCATTTGCTGAATATTTATGAATTGAAAAATTCTGGAATTCGGGCAAAAGCTTCATCTTCAAACCATCTTTCAAACAATACCATTCATTTGAAAAAATTCAAAGTATAAAATGTCTAAAAATTTGTAAATTACACGGGGGTCAAACTGACCCAGATTTGAAAATTTTCAAATTTCAAAAACGATTCAGATTAATCCATGTTTTTTATTTTACCAAAAAGGTGGTGTTTGAAAACTTAACAAACTAGCTTTAATTTCCATATTTTTATGAAATTTTTGGAATTTATTTAATACTATTTCAAATTTCAAAACTGACAAGGGGTCAAAATTCCAAACTTGATCGCCTGAGAGTTAAAAATTCATATTTATTCGATTGAAATAGAAAAAATTTCAAAGAACTATTCTCTAGAAAGCTAATTGAAAAAAGATTCTGCCTGTTAAATTTCAAATTAATTGAATTCAAATTTTGTCATAGAGAATAATTTAAATTTCAAGTTGGTCTGTAGCAACTTAAAACTTGCATGAACCCTAGGCTCAACCCTTAGGATCAAATTTCTAGAGACCACATTTGGTCTAACCTAGACTAAATCAAGTCTAGTGGTAGCCGATTAGGTTGGACACCTTGTGGGCCACTCACCACAAACCCCAGCTAAAGAAAAATGTTAAAGAAAAATTATTAAAATACATAAATCAACCAAAATTCATTGCCATACTACTAGGTGATTTGAACCTCTTCAGCCAAACCAGGTGACTAAGTCTACGGGGTAGTGTCAAATGACTGCGACTAACAGGTACAAAAGAACTGGAGGCGAAAGCCAAAGGAAGAACCTTCCTCTTAGTCCCTTCGTATACAGACTGGTTGGGTTAGCTTTAGAGGCAGGGATTATCTTCAGTCGGTTGAACGACGAATTTTTCTACAGGAATTAGAATTCTAACGAAAAATCCAGTCATTTGACCATAAGGACCATCTGATTGATAGGGCCTTAGCCTTTTCTGGCTTGGCTACACCAACCCAAGAGTTGGTTGGTGTATGTAAGGGAGGAGATCACTTAGACCTCAACTGGTTGGATCTTAGTAGCCAATCCCAAGGAGGTGAAGGCGATTCGTCGCATCGCTCACACCATCTTCTCACCCTTCTTCTACTCTCTTAGCCAAGATGGCTAATCCTGGACCTACAGCTGATTAGGATCCAGAGAATCTGGACCCAAGGGCTCATCTATGATCCTGGGTCACTAAATCAGAATGGCCTTGGGAACCAAACCTAAGACGACGAACATGACTTTTCGCTTCGCTTGATCCTTCTCCTCGGGTTATCGAAATGGTCAACCCATATCCTAACCCTGTATAATATAACACATACCACTTGGCCCCACAACAAACCCAATCTTATGACCCTGGATAAAATTTCCATACTACTCCATCCTACCCATGGAATATGGGTAAACCTGATTCACCCTCGAGAATCCTTGAAGAACTCCCACTTTATATGCGACCACATTACATATTGCAGCAAGTATAGCTAAGATTAAAGACAAAGTCACATTCTATTTGCATGAAATCCAGGCCATTACGGATCTAGAACAAAGATGAGCTTGGATTCCATATCAAGAACTTTTGATGGAGGTCCTTCAGGAAATAGCAGAGATGACAAGGCTAATTGGACAAAATCGAGAACTTCAAGAAATACTGATTTTACAATATCAAGTGGAAAATAGCCTTGAGGACCTCGAAGAACTGGAAGTGACCACACCTGAAGGAGACATGTGAGATTGGGGAAGACCCTCAAAATTGAGGGAAGAAGAACCTAGTGTGGGTATGGAACATGAGCAGGGAATATCATAAGTGGACTCATCTGAGAGCCCCATTCAGGAAAATGAGGAGGACAGGATTAGTATCTCTAAGACTGATTCGCAATCTGGATACCATGAATCTTAGGAGATACCTCATGGGTTCGACAACCCAAATGAGATGAAAAAAGTAGAGCCACTAGAGAATAAGGATCATGAGGGAAACCAGGAAGTAAGAGCATTCCATTTAGAAGAAGTGATCATTCCTAATAATTAATCGTGCTTAGATGAATTGAGTGCAACATTTGGATTTGACACTACTGATAAGTCTGAGTCACTTCCCATGGGAAGTGAATCCGATTTGAATCCAACATCATCTGATTTGCATCTTTTTCCTGCCGCCTACCAGGGGGATGACAGAAACTCTGAAATTGCACTCTATACTCCTAATGCTAATATCCGAATATCAGGAATAGCTCAGGATAATTTTCCTATGGAAATGGAAATGCCATATGATGAGGAACCTACTACATATGAGGGGGAAATATTGAGCAGAATGAATTGGGGACTTACATTCCTAGTCAATCTAATGGATGGCTCAACTTAGAGACTGAGGCAGCTTCCAAGGAATAGTAGATGAACATCAATGAGGACGAAGTGATTTCAGATGAGGATTTCAGTGACCTCCCCACAGAACTTCTACTTTCCCGCATACCCCTATATGACCCAAAGCCTGGAGAGGGTATGATCTTTGACGTTAATTACCATTATGAAGACCCCTATGATCCAAACTCTGATGCTGACATACATTTTATCAATCCACCTCTTCAGCATTTTCCCATGGAATTCTAGAACATGATGGATCAGCAGAATCATCATTAGAATCCTCCCTCTGATTATCCTCTGTTTTGTGCCCTTTGCATTTTGTTATAGCTAGACTTTTTGGAGTAGGAGTACATAACCAGTTGGTTCACATTTGTGGACAAATGATTTTAGGAGCACACGAACACATCTTCCTGTTGATCTTAACCTACCCTTATGCAATCAATGATCCATCTGATTGAGTTTTCACCTAGCTGGAGGCGCTAAACTCAACATTTATAAATAGCATTTGATATCTTCTTATACATAGCATGTTTTCTTTTAGCATATTTCGTTTTATGCAAATTGCATATTGTTAAGCTGATCGGTGCTGAACATTAAAATTCAGGTGCAATTCCAGGTGATCTCTACCCATTTACTCCCTGTCGTATTTATTTTCCTTTATATTCATGCATGAGGACATGCAAGAACTTAGGCATAAGGGAGTAGATACATTAAAATTGAAAAAAATTTATGCCAACACTTAGGAAAACCTCAGAGTAGCATGTTATATGTACTTTAAGGTCCTAAATATAAGAACAACAAACTCCACCTCCAATGCTCGCATTGGAGCTAGAAATCATTCGCAATAGCCACTTCTGACTCATCCACTCAACCTTCTTGTTCTAAATTTAGGACCAAGTTGAATGTTACCCGAAAAGGGAATTTTATGAGGTACATATTAAAAGAGGTTACTTATATATAGCATTTATATATAGTGCATTGATGAATAAGATTTTATCAAGAGAATGCATTTTATCCTCTAGTTGATTCCTATAATCTGGAATCCAGTACAATTTTCACATTCGCATGTAGATTTTGTAATGGATTCACTGTGAAGATTGATAGATGTCTTTAGTCTGTTGAGAAGTAGTGCTTCTTTACCTGAACGCCTGGACAGTGTTTTGGGAGTAAGGCAAATCTTCTTCTAAAAATCTACCAAATAGTATGAGATGAGAATAAGGAGTACTGGTGCTTTAAGATTTGTGCAAGGAATCTAAAATCCTAGATAATTAGGTGCTTGATGTAAACACGCTTATATCACATAAATCATCTATTTATGCACGTTATTAGACAAAGAGTTGCATCATATATTATAAATATTGCATAACATCCATCATCTTGCATTTAGGCTAGGTTGTATAAAGTTTAGGTTAATTTTCCCTTTTTGTAGTAAGGCAATAGGGCGATATTCAATCGGGGGCTCGGATTGAATATCCAACCGTATGAATCTGATCAAGGCAACAATTGGAGTTCAACTCCAAGATCGCCCCGATCGGACTTCCATAACATCAAATCCAGTCCAAGAAAGATCAGAGGTCAAGGGGCCAGGTGTTGTAAATCCGTTCATCATATGACAAATCCTACCACACGGATGGGTTCGAATTGACGATCGCAGCCCAACAACGTGAAAATCAGTTCAATCTGACATCCATGGCACCGCCTACGAGCATATGAAGATGGACGGCCAAGATGGCACCACGAGGTGCCATCTCAACCACCCAAACTAGCCTAGCTAAATGGTGAGGACCCACCGCACCCTCTCTCTCCTCGCATGCATGATCAAATCTGGGTCATTGGATCTTGATCTAACAGCCATGGGCATATGTGCTTAAAACTTAAGCGAGACAAAGCAATAGCCGTAGCACGTTGGTCGTGAACATGCTTGCGAAGCTGAAGGCGTGGGTACGAGCCTCATCAAGCGCTCAAATTGAGCGTGAGCACTAGTGCAGCTGATTTCAACTGTTGGATGAAGCGTGAGTGGCGCAGATGCGAGTGATGTGGCTGCACGAGATGTGAGGAGCATAAATGCACGATCAGACGCATGGGAGGCACGATTTGTGAAGGTGCACAATCGCGTATTCTGGGCCATCGATCCTTCATCTAATGGTGAAGAGTGGGAGCATGCATGCGTTGAGGCACGATGAAGAGGAGCAGGTGCACGCATCTTAAGCCGTCCAATCGTAAGACTGCTTGGACATGCGCATGCGTTGATCAAAGGAAGAAGAAGAGGCGTGGTGAGCGACACCTACGCCCATGTTTAGGGGCTTTAGTGATGTTTAAATCCATCACTAAAGGGCATGAATTAAAGTTTTATATGTCAAAAGACCTAATTGCCCCCAACCTCTAACCTATATATAGCCCTACACTTTCTTGATCCCTTCTTCTCTTCTCTCACCCCCTCCAAAGCTTTGAGAGGTTGTCCCAAACTTGGGATGCTCCATTAGAGATAAATATACAATTTTTCAACCTTCTCACTTCCTTAGTGGAGCATCCCGCGGTTGTCTTCTCACTGCCATTTGGGAAGTGGATCCTGCTACGACGTCATCCTACCCCATTCTCCATCCTCCTTCATCGTTCTCCTTCATCCTGCATCTCACCACCTTCGTCCTGGTGCTCCGTCGTTGCAGCTCATCCTCCAAGTAGCCGTCGAGGAGGATAACTTCTTTCCACCTTTTACTGCTTTCTAGTGTAGATTTCCTACTATCTATTATAGCAAGTAGTTGTAATGAACATTGCTCTATGGTAATGAAATCCATATTTATTCTATCTCTATTTTGTCTTTGTTTGTAACATTCTCCCTCTCTCTTCTATTCATTATTATTTAAGTAGATAGCTAGTTTTGAATAATTTCGACCAGCTATTCTGCTTTGTGATAAATAAAACAAATGTAGTTTTTAATCAAATTTCCGCATCCCTGTGTTTGACCTGGAATTCTTTTCAAGTTTCTGTTAAATTTATCTGTTGACGGCTTTTCTCACAAATCGCCCTACAATGGCAGGTTTTCAAAACTCAACTCCGTTTGCGCAGATTTTCTGACACAATAGTGATGATACTAAGAGAATAGGTATAGTTTTCTCTCTCGGTTCTTATGTGTACATTTTGTGTGAAATATTGAGAGCCACCAAATAAGGAAAATACGCGGAGAAAGAGTTTTCATAAAACTAGGACTAAGGTGGATGGTTACGACCATTTTTTATGGAATCCTTGGCTGAAGGAGGGTATTGATGTCAAGGTCAGAAATACACCGTTCTATACATATTTTTCCTGGTTCTGGAATAGGCACTTCCACCAAATAAGCCACCCAATATCTCTTGAGTACCACCAATCCCTAATAATGCCTTTTGAATAAAAGTTGTTATGCCATGTGCTGTATTGCATCATGTTGATATAAATATGTATAAAAAAAAGATATAGAAAAAATTAGAAAAAGGAAAAAAGGAAAAAAAAGAGTATAAATATTTTAGTGCTTATTTGATTTGCATTGAGGCACTACCACAGAATACATTTGAGATCCACCAAATATGGCCTTAACCTATCTTTTCTGTGTTTTTGACCGCTCGAATACTGGCTGAGGAATTTCGAATTAGTGTTAGGGTTATTGGAACTATATTAAAGTGTTAATGCCATGTGAGACCACTAAGTATAGATTATATGCATGAATCCAGTGAGATTGTGGGCTCAAAAAGAAAAGAAAAGGAAAAGAGAAAATGAGAGACTAAATACAAAGGAACCAAAGAGAGCATAGTTTTTCTCGCTTTTCTCTAGGCTAATTTTCTTAATAATTTAGGAATCTAGATTCTATAGCACTAATCTCTGTGTAGCACCAAACGACAGTGAGCTACCAAATAAACACCAATTTTCCTCAGACATTCTCTACCCAAGCTTAAAGCTGGGGTGGAATTCATAGAATATCTTGAATACCCCAAGGGAAGAAGTTTGCCTATCATGCTAGAATTTTACTGGGTGTCAAGTACAGGCTTTAGAGGTAAATTAGGTTTTTCACACGAATCCATTGCAAAAGCTACATAGCTATACTTTCATGATTGTCTGGATTTATAGATTTTAGGATGAACACAAAACAGAAAAGAATTTCTAGAAATACACTTGATAAAAATAATTAGTCCTTGAGGGACCCAGTTGTAAATAACTTAGTTTTGCATTTGCTAGTCACTAGCATGATTTAGGCTTGGGGGTATGATTGCACAGCAATCATAGGTCTTAATTGACCTAAATTAATCTAGACCAAAGCATAATCTAGAGTAATCCATGCATACATGAGCATTAATTGCATCTTTATTGCTTCCCCTTAGATATGCATGAAATAATTAAGCTGGGTCTGAAGCTTAATACTAGTTAAGTGCATTATATAAATTGCAGGTAATAAGAAGCTTAGGAGCTGGATTTGAAGTTGTATTTGAAGCTGGATTTGAAGCTGGATCCACAGATGGGGATGCAACAGAGCTAGAGCAGAAGAATAGAATAAAATTTAGTAGAGAAATAATGTAAGGGTTGAGGTATGTTACTTTATTAAGTAAAATTAAGGTAGAGTTAAATTATGAAGAACTTAGGATCATTCCTAACCCTAGGATAGCCCTAGAAGCCTTCCCAAGCCTTAGCCACCCATAGATTAGGTCACCATAGCCTAGGAAACCCCAAAATCCTAATTCCAACCCTCATCTAGATGTCCAGATAAGTTATTGGACATCCAAGACCCTTAGCCACAACCTGCACAACTTAAACCCATGTCTGCAGTATTATTAGATGTCCAGACACCTGGTCAGATGTCCAATTTCTACAGAATCCCCAAGACAGAACCCTGATTCTTCTCAGACTGAAATTGGACATCCAGACAAGAGGTCTAGACTTCTGATTTTTTAGTATAAATCGTCTGAAACTTAAATTAGACGTCTAATACTCCTCTCCAAACCCCATTTTGGGATTCAAGCTTGGATCTTGAGTGCCTAGGTTCCTAAAACTAATTCCAACCCCTTGGGAACCTAAATTAAGGTACCCTAAGCCTAGTACACCACCTCTAGACCTTCCTAAGAACCTAATTAGGTTCTCACTAAGCCCAATTACAATTGCCTAGTCAATCGGACTCATAGAGTCCAATTGAGCTTAGATCTCAACCCACATAAGTCCAATTGGACTCGCTGAGAGTCCAATTGACCTAATCCCAACTTAGTTGAGCAGTATCACTCTCAACTAGGTTTACACTCACTCAATTAAACTTAGCACAGGTTTAATTGCACATTCCCTTTTAGCAATTTGGGTTTACAACCCTAATTTTAGCACCTACCCTAACCCAAAGCCTTAGGACGTAACATAGACCACTCGACCACCTAGCCATCTAGGTCACACACTCACCTAGCTGCACATAGACTCTTCTCCAAGTGGCGCCACCCTTGGATGCTAAAAATAGCAACCAAGGGAGAGTCCAGTCTTCGATCCACAATTTGTGGATCTAAGAAGACCCACTCATGACCTAGTAGACGACCACCTAAGGGTCTCTCTAGAGTCTTCTATAATTCTCCAGAGGAACTACTTGAAGGCCACCCGAGAGTCTATAAAAAGACCCTCTTGGACGGCCATGCTCCTATCTTGCATCTTGGCTTCATCTTGGCATTTGGCTTCATTCCACCTCCCATTAGCATAACTCCACCTCCACTCTACCTTCAACCACACGAGTTCCGCCATCGTGGCCATCACCACCTCTACGCTAAGAGGCTAGAGAAAGCTCTCCACCACCACTCCAAGGGCCAACCTACCCACCATTGGTCGCCCCTCATTCTCTCAATGACCTCAAAGGCCATCAGAGACCACCTCCGAATGCCCTTCCTTCTGCTAGTTAGATAGATAAGTAATTCTTCTAATTTTTCTTCCTTATTTTATGCTTAGTAGTGTATCTATCTCTCTCCTTCCTACATAGTGCACGTGCAATCTCCAGTAGATCCACACGTGTACACATTTTCTAGTAGCTAGTAATCTTTTAAGCTTTTATGTACAAGCTTTCCTCTAGCTTTGCTCTGTAATCGCCATCATGCAATCAATCAAAAATCTCTGAGCTTTTTCTATATATATATCTATGTGTGAATAATCACATGAGTTTTCTTGCAATATCTTGCTTGTGATAATAAGTTGCCTGCTTTGATTTCTGATATTTTTGCAACAACCATGGCGATGCATGAAGATATTAATGACCTAACGATTGATGATATTTTAGCAAATAGCCATCGCATAACTAGGATCATGCACATTGATACTCACATGTTCACTTTTGTTATCTATCTAATGCACACACATGTCATTAGGGTTAATAATGCGACTGGCGACACCCTTTTTCATAGGTTGGAAACCGACGTGCATTTCTAAGCAAGTGAGAGGAACATATCGAAATCAAGATTAGCATTTCCATAAACGCCTTATAGAGATGAATGACCGAGACTCATAGTCTCATTAATCTAGAAATATTTTTGATCAAGGGTTTCGTGCGACTACACTACGAACTACGACATATTTCAAAACACGCACGCAAACGGCACTCGTCAAATTCTTGACTTAAGCTTTTTCCAGGGAAATTAAAATCTCGTTGGGATAGGTCATACATAATCACTAAAATGTTTCCACATGGGGCTATGGAGATCAAGAGTCCCTTCTCTTCAGCAATGCCCTTTACCATGGATGACCCACAGTTGAAACCGTATATTACTTTGGATGGCCATCTGGTTGACGAGGTCACTCACGAGGAGCCTTAACTCCTGTCATTCTTCGCCTCAGGTAACATCTTCACTTGGCTATTTTACTTCCAATGTGGACATTGTTTGAACCAGGCATGGGGGGAATAGGACCTGAGGCATTTGTTTATAGCATGTCTACATTTTGCATTTCTACATGCATATTGCATTCAAAAAAAAAAGTAA
Organism: Thalassia testudinum; assembly: GCA_037157565.1. NCBI lineage: Eukaryota > Viridiplantae > Streptophyta > Magnoliopsida > Alismatales > Hydrocharitaceae > Thalassia > Thalassia testudinum. The sequence goes on along the minus strand of JAZHRO010000014.1, from coordinate 149,695,129 downwards.
ACGAAAAACTATAAATAAAAAAAAATTTAGGCCATGTTATTATGCTTAACCGGTTGGGCTCTGCTTCTTTAGGCATGAGACCAAGACTTTAGGTTTTCATAGCTGACTCTGGGTGCCTAATTATAGGATCTAGGGTTGAACTACTGACTTTAGAACTCTAGGGTCCGTTTGGACTTAAAACTTATGGAGTTAAGTTGCAGACCATTCGTCAAGAGGTTGAGGAAGGAAAGCTAGGGATTGAGTTAAAGGCTGGGTAGTACCTTGTGTCTTTTTTTACCTTTTGATTTACAGGTCCTTGTAATCTAAGCATCCATATCACACACTTGGTCTTGTGTAAATAGTGATCCCCTTAACTCCTTTAATGAAGAAAATTTGGTTCTCTTAGTTCTGACTTAGGAGATGCTTGAAAACACAACTAGATTGGGTAAGTTCCTACTGCAAAAGAGGTGGAGTATATGATGGGAACACCATCATGAGCCCTAACTAGCTCATTTTGAACCAAAAAAGAGAATAAAAGCTCCTACATAACCAAATGGAGGTCCTAACTCAATGAATAACCCTTTTGAAAGAAAAGTAAGAAATAAGGGGTAAAATTGCAATTTTACCATTGCAGTACAACAACAGGATTTCTGATGGGCTAAACACAAATCAAATGGTCTTAACAAGATAAAAAGTGGGTTGGTTCAAACAGAAGAATGTTCATATGAAATCTTGGAATTAAATGACTTCTTGTAACTCTAAAACAGACCCACTTAATTTAACAAGGTTCTAGCCAAAATAAAATTCACCTAAACCTTCTAAAATTCATGGAAAAATATCCTCTAGGGTTTAGAATCTTCAATTTGGCCCTTAGAACCTATTTTCACCTAAATTGGTGTCTTAGTTAAATGTTTACGCTAATTGGGTTTTTATGTAAATTTCCCAATCAAACATGGTCAAACCTAAAATCCAATTCCACCATTGGATTTCATAGGTCCAAATTAGGTTTGTACCAAAACTTGGTCCTAAGGGTAATTCACCTTGACCTACTTTGAAAATAGGTCCAACATTAATTACATTTCTACCCCTAACTTTTGAAAACCTCTACAAAAACCCCCTAACTTCCTTGTCGTTCTTTGCAATTAGGTGAATCCTACTTCGGTGAGGTATCAAGGGAAAGAACTCCCTGATTCCTTAGAGAATCCCTTTCAAATTTGAAAGGGAGATTCTCTGAGAAATCTCCTCTCAAGTGAACCCATTGTCAAGCCCTAATTCCTACCCAATCTCTCATGCGAATGCATGAGATATTTGGGTCTCTCTAAGTTTCCATCTCCTGCAACATGATCATGCTTGGAAGCTTGGCTTCCAAGCACATGACCTCCTGCCAGGGCCTATAAAAGCCTTCCCAGATCATTCCGCATCTCCTAAGCTTGAATTTGGCCTGAGATACCCCTAATTCATCTCTTCCCCCTCTGGTCAACCACCCAGCAAGCTCGGGCGACCCTTCTCTCTCTCTCTCATCGCTTTTTCACAGTACCAGTGGTAGAGCTCCCTTTATCCACTTCTTCCACGTCGCATCGCACCAGCCGTTGTCTCTACAACCCCCTCGTCATCGCCGTCCTCCTCCCACTGGATCCTTCGTCTCAGGTGACGGCAGTACGAGCCGTCCGCCTCCTCTGCATCCCCCTTCATCTACCCATACTCAGTTAAGTCCTCTCTCTCTTCTCATCATTTTTCTACCATCTGTTTTTGCAAATACTCCTCGATGCTTGCACACCACCGTCACCTTCTCCACCTCCGGCTAGACCTCCGGTGAGTCTTCCCGCCGCTCCACGCCTCCACCCACCTCGCCAGCTACCTTAAGAGTACTGCCACACCTCACTGACCCTAACCCCTCACTCCACTCACCATGCCAAGCCCCCAGAATGCCCTCGAACACACCCACCTTCGCAACCACAGGGTGACCTAGGCACGAACGCTCAGGCCACCCCACACCACACTGACCACCGTACCACCTTCTCTGTGTTCAGGCGAAGCTCCCTACATGTTCGGACGAGGCCGCAAGGCCGTTTTCTTGTTGACAAGTTTTAGGCCTTCACCGCCATTGGCGAAGCACGAAGCTTCCTTGGAAGCTTCATCTAGGACTCCAAGCACCAGGCTCCTGGTCCTAGGTCGCGCAGATTCCCTTCGCGCACATCCTCAGCCCAGTAATTGGTGTTGACGCCCACGCAGCTACAGCAATTTGAGGAGACATCTGCTGCAGGTGCTTGCGAAGAAGGTGGGGCAACATAGTCCCACCTTAGAAGTGTAGGAGCGAGCGTAGTGATATAAGTTGAAAAAGTCACAGAGGCTCATCGCCTCTTAACCAAAAGGTGAGGTCCCAATCGCCGTCACCACGTCGTCCGTGGCCCCACTTCCCGCGGACCTAGCTCTAACCCGTATACCCGATTAGCTTGCACTCCTCACCCACCATGCATGCCGGTGGGTTTGGTCCTAGGCACGCATACCTGACCAGAAGGCTCTTGGAGAGCGAGCCTAAGAGAGAATGATGAAGAGAGATCGCAGGGGAGGGTAGGGGTATGTTTTGCTCTCAGGAGAAAAAGAGGGAGCTAAGGAAGGAAAGAGCAGCAACCAGAGAAGCTAAGGAAGGAGAAGGCATGGCTAAAGAGGAGCAAGTTTGAAGAGGAGCTGAGGTTAGAGACAGAAGGAAAGGAGAAAGATGAGGAAGAAGAAGACAAAGGCCAGAGCAATCAAAGAAGGAAGAAGAAGAAGAAGAAGCCAAGAAGAAAGAAGGCCGTCAGAGACAGAGAATAGAAGCAAGGAAAAAAAGGAGAAGAAGGAGATCAAACAGAAGACAAAGAAGAGTAGCACCGTAGCAACCTGATATTTAAGATGTCTGATTTCCAAAATCAGACGACCATATTCTTTTTGTGCTTCTATATATGTTGACATTATATTTCTTGCATTATAACTTTGCTTTTTCATTGCATATTATATCCAATTTGAAAGTTGTGCTCTTGATTTTTAGACCTAAATTTGCTCCCTGTGTTCGACCTCGGATTTATAATTTCGAGTAATAAAATTCATTATTTTCGAGCGATTTCAGCTATACTATGACGCATTGATTTTACATTGATCTCGCTTCACAAAAACATTTTGGCACCGTTGTCGGGGAGCAACGGGTGATTTAGAAATCTTGATCACAACTTCTGATTCAATACTAACTTGATACATCTCTTTTATTGTGATTGTTTCAGGGGAGAAGATTCAAAAGAAGATAGCCACACAACAACCACACCTAGGGCAGGTAATCAATGATTAGCCTTTTCTCTTAATCCCCTCATTTTGAAAACGAAAAACAAGATAAAAATCAATTTAGGGCTACCTGCTTTCCATATTTAGCTAATTCACCCAAGTTGATTTATTTTGATTTCAACAAATATTGAATTGTGCATCCATTTAAGGTAACTAGGGCTACCACCTTCTTGATTGAGCCCTAGCTACCATATCTATGGCAACTAAATTGGACCACAATTAGAGCCAAATTAAGGATTCCAATTTAGGGTTTAGAGACACATCTTTTCTAAATAAGAATCAACTATTCCAAAAAGAGGTGTGCCTAAACCTTGATTGAAAAGACTTATTCAAGAGAAGCCCTAAAAAGATCAAGCTCTTAATTGCACTTGAACCCTAAAAGAAAGGACCTAAATATCTCAAAGGACAAATAGGTGAAGTTGACCTCTTGTTGGGTCAACTGACCTTGAAATTAGGTCACTTTTGCACTCAAAACATCTAAAATTCAAGTGGAATCCTAAGCACCTTTGATCTTAATAAAAGTGGTAGACTTAAGAGGTCAAGGTCCCCATTCTAGTCTACCTGGAATCTTAGTGACAAGAGAGGTTGGGTGGGGGAAACCCTGTAACTCATGGGATGCTCTACCGTGTAAGGGTCTTTGCGAGACTCTCTCTCTTTGGCTGCCCAGGTATTTCTTAGGTGGACAACTTTTCTGACTAAGGGGTATCATCCTCTCCGAACCTCTATAGTCATCCAAATTCTTTTGATGTCTTGATTGGGTCCAACACATTCTAATCTCGTCTAAACCATCAGTGCATGTTTGGTAGGAGGTTCTTGAGAACATCCTTAAGACCTCCTTTAGCAATCAACGCCCGCTGAGGCCAAGCCTCAACATCCGTGTTTGTGCAGCAACCCCACCACATAGACATCTCCTCTTATTCATCTGAACCAAATTCTCCTTCTTCCATCATCATGGCACAACCATTTGAAGAAGAGAACAATCTTGAACACCGACTCTAGCGCCTAAATGATCTATTTCAAAACTTTGTAAACTCGTCGCAGCATCCTATGATGCGAGATCACTATAATCCCACTGCAGTGGCGATCGAACCTCGAGTCCAAATCCCTGTTGGAGGTCCTGATTCTGAGCTCAAGCCCAACATGATTCATTATATCCCAAAGTTTCGTGGGCTTAACTCTGAGGATCCCTTCCAGCACATCAAACAACTCAAATATCTGACCTAGACCTTCGGGTCAGATGTACAAAACTGGGATATTCTTCTTATGAAGATGTTTTCCTTCTCTCTCATAGACAAGGCATCTCATTGGTATTAGACTTAGACACGTCCAATCAACATGTGGGTTGAACTACAGTCCGAATTTTTGAAAAAGTTCTTCCCAGTTGGTCGGACGAATGCCTTGCGCCACTAGATCACACACTCCACTCAGCAATCTGGAGAACCTTTTCATGAGGCTTGGGATTGTTTCTTGGATCTCATGTGAAAGTGTCCCCATCATGGAGTTCCTAAATGGGAGCAAGTCTAGCCTTTTTACCAGGGACTCCGTGAAGACATTCGCTTATTCGTCAATGCAACCTACGGAGAAATACAATGGGTCAACACGAAGAAACAGTGTGGGAGATTCTCGAGGAAATGTGCGATAACTCCATCAATAATGACTCCATGGGTGTATTCGAATGGACGAATGCCCGCGCATCGATGAATCCAGGAGGAGCACATGAGACACAGGGTCAGTCTGCATCCGTCGACTTGGAACTGATGTCCAGTCGGTTGGATAAGGTCTCTATCATAGTGAAGAAGGTAGATGAGCTGACTCGACATCTGCAGTGAGCCACCTCTGCGGAAAACTAGTTTGCATAGCCACCTCTTGGGAAGGAATCTTTGCATAACATCTATCACCGATCGTCTTAGGAGATGGACTATAATTCCCTACTTGGAGGGGGTGGGATATGCGTGACATATAAAATGCAGAATTAAAAAAGATAGCAATCTCACAAAATAAGCAATCGTACAATGTACACAATTATTTTTAGGTGGAAACCCAAATCAATTGAAAACCACCACCTAACCCTCTCGAGTTAGGATTTCCCGATTGATCTAGTCGATCAAATCCACTATACGAACTACTTAAACGAGGGTAGTTCAACCTCAAGTACAACCATGCTACAAGTACGAGGGTAGCATTCCTCAACCCCTCCTCTTCATAAGGAGGATTTTGTCCCTCGATGGAGACGAGAATTCGCAAAGCGAATACTCAAACCAAAGAACAATAAAAGTACAACCATCCTATAGATCCACAAATATTAAAACCTAGATTCTATAGGAGTTAGGAAACTTCCCTTTGGTGGAAGTGCATCGATGTGACAGTGCAGGTGCGTGAACCACACGGCGACGCTTCGTTGCTCTCGTAATCACAGAGGGATAGTGGGTGCACAAATTGGATGAGGCACTTGGATGTGGAATTAGCCTTTGAGAGCAAGTACTTCTACTTCAATTTGACATAGAATGAGTGGAAATATTCTTGCAAGGTGTGTTTCTACAAGGCAAGGGTTCTCCTCTATTTATAGAGGGCCAAGGAAGGCTTTGGATGGCCTTGAAAGGCTTCCATAGCAGTTGGGTGCAAATCCAAGGCAAATCAAGTCAGAATCAAGATCAATCATGACTTTGACAGGGTTATCATATGTCTGGTCTGGGCATTAAATATTTGGAAAACTTGTTTAAGACATCTGGGAACTAAGTCAGATATCTGATTCTAAGTGGGTTGATTGCGCAGCAGTCATAGGTCTTAATTGACCTAAATTAGGCTAGGACTTAGCATAAGTTAGGGTTATTCATGCATGCATACGCATATCTGCATCTTTACTGCTTTCCTTTAGCTAGGCATAAAATAATGTTATAATGTGCTGATTAAGTGCATTATGTCGATTGCAGGGAATAAGCTGATCAGGAGCTGGAACTGAAGCTGGATCAGGAATAACAGGAGTTGTAGCAGAGCTGGAGTAGAATGCCTAGTTTAGATGTAGGAATAATAATGTAAGGGGGTTAAAAGTTTGCTATTCTATTAAGTAGGAATAAAGCAATAAAATGTGAAGAGCTTAGGTTCATCCTAGCCCTAGGATAGCCTAGAGACTTCCCTAAGCCTTAGCCACCCTTAGATTAGGTCACAACACCCTAGGAAGCCATAAAACCCTAGTTCCAACCCTTCTCTGGACGTCCAGATAAGTTTTAAGACATCCATGACCCTTAGCCAACTCCCGCACACTTCAAACCTACTTCTGCAGAGTTATTGGACGTTCAGACACTTTGTCAGACGTCTAATTTCTGCAGAATACCCAAAAGAGAACCCGAAATCCTTCCTGACTCTGATTGGGCGTCCAGACAACAAGTCTGGACTTCTGATTTTTGAGTATAAGACGTCTGATTCTATAATTAGATGTCTAATACTGCTCTCCAATTCCTGTTTTGAGATTTAAGCCTTGATCTTGGATCTCTAGGTCCCTAAACCCAATTCCAACCCCATAGGAACCTAAATTAAGGTGCCCTAACCTTAGTACATCACCTCTAAACCTCCCTAAGGACCTAATTAGGTCCTCACTAAACCTAATTGACTTGGATCTTAGTCAATTCCATCAGCCTATTCAATTAGACTCATTGAGTCCAATTGAGCCCTGATCTCAACACACACTGTCCAATTGGACTCAGTGAGAGTCTAATTGACCTAGACCTGACTTAATTGAGTTGTTTTGCTCTCAATTAAGTTTCCACACACCCAATTAAACTTGTATTAAGTTTAATTGCAATTTACCTTAGTGAATTAGGGTTTACAATGCTAATTTGAGACCTACCTTGACCTAAACCCACTACAACCCAACCTAATCAACCTAACCACCTAAGTTTCGACCCACACATACCCACACACACCCACACACACCATCCACACGAAAATATCTATCCTGGAGTTCTCTAGAACTCTCTACCATGTGTGGTTGCCTTGGTTGCCAAAAATAGCAACCAAGAGCCATTCAATTTTTAGATCCACATTTGGCGGATCTAAAAACCACCATCCACCCTCTCTCTCTCACTCTCCCACGAGCTCCCACCATAGGCCTCTCTAGAGAATTCCATAATTCTCTAGAGAGCTTCCCTTAGGTCTATAAAAAGACCCCTTGGGTGGCCATTTGCACCCATTCACTTCCTTGGCATCCATTCCACTTAGGCTAGCCACTTCCATCTCCACTCCACCTCCACAAGTTGAGCACCACCATGGAGGCCACCATCTCCACGCCAGGAAGCTGGATCAGCTCCCCAACCTCTCTCCAAGGGCCAGCCTAAGTTCCATTGGCCGCCCCTCCTTCTCTCAACCACTCAATGGCCATCGGGGATCACCCCTGAATGCCCTTCCATTCTGCTAGATTTAGATTATGCTCTTCGTATATTTGCTGCTTTTATGTACTGCTTAGTAGCGTAGTCTTATTTCTCCCCTAATGATGCATGCGAAATCCCCCATCGATTCTTGTATGCGATCATTTTTTGGTAGCTAGATTTAATTTTCAAGCATTTATGTACAAGCTTCCCTCTACGTTTTATGTTGCAAACGACTCTCCTACTGAATGAAAGAAAAATGCATTTATATATATATATCTCTTTATGTGTTTGAAATCACCATCAGCTGAATGATTATTTTATTTGTGTGATTTAAGTGCCTGTTCTTTAACCGCCTATATATTGTGCACCAGAATACTAAGTATGGCAGCTTTAAGAACGATTTCAAAAATAGAAACACGCCTCCCAGAGATGAACGACCGGGACTCAAGTCTCGTTATTTTACAAAGCAATATTTTTGACGAACGTTTTTCCGTGACTATACTACGATTTTCAAATGCATGAAAACGGCTTTCTGTCACGGGTTTCCTTCCTGCCTTAAGTCAGACCTAAACAGGGTTCTAGTGTATGGCCATCAGACGACATACAAGACATTTGGCACTGGGTTTGGACATCTAGAAGCCTATTTGTTATGTGGAAATGGATTCCCAAGGAAGGTAGCGGCTAGAAAATCTCTCAAAGGAGATTTGGGTTAGTCGAGGCAAAACAGTCACATATCAGACATCTAGGGTCCTCTACGGATGTCTGATATAAGGATAACGGTCATTTCCCTCAACGTTTATGCAGGCAGCCCACGTTCCACAAATTGGATGTCTGGCAAATGCATCAGTCGTCTCCTAAGATGTCTGGACTAAGGTCTGGACAACTGATTCTAATAGACAGATCCTATTAAGTCCAGCCTAGATGTTTTGGACGTCTGATCAAATAGTCAGGCGTCTTAAAAGTCACTATCATACATCTGATTTCCAGATTGGATGTCTGATAAGCTGTCTGAACCCTATTTTGGTTTTCTAAGTTCTTTACAGAAAACCTAAGTATCCTAGGGTTTGTGCAAGTGTTCCTAGGACTACTGTAAGGGTTCTTTGAGTCTCTTTAGTAGACATTCTAATAAATAAAAGAGCAAGAATAAAAGGACAAAAGTATGTAGAACAAAATAAAAAGAATTCTATCCTATTCTTCTTGTCTTTCCATCTTCATGATTTCGCTCCTCGCAAAGCCCCTCCACCTCTATCATGCTCCTCTAATCCTCTATGGATGCGAGCTCGAACTCCATCTAAACACCTGTCTCTATTTGCAATTTGACCTAAAAATAAGGACTCAAAAGCAAATGTTAAAGGGCACATGTTTTGTTATCATCAAAATAAACAATCGTGGTGCTCTAGCACTAACATGGACCCCTATCCACCCCTGTCTAACTCCAAGACCGGAGGAAACTCCAATCCGACCTACTCTAGTTATGGGAACTCTGAACCCTCATACTCTGATTTTCCTGAGGTTCCATAGACCAGCGAGGACCTCAACTCCATCCAGAATGACCAATTCTCCAATACCTATAACCCTGGATGCCGAAATCATCCCAACTTCCTTTGGGCGAGAAATACTCAGAATCAAAGACCACCTTATTAACCTCGTCCACAAGCTCTACATCCATACCAGCCACCACAGCCTTGACCCAACCCTACCTATCAATCTGGGCCAACCGAAGTAGATCAAATGACTCTTATCCTTCAGACTCCGGCTGACATTTAGAAGACGAATGCAGATATGCAGAAATAGCACAAGAATGAGATCACAGAGTTTCACAATCAACTTTCCCAGATGGAAAATTCTCACCAACCTAGCACACTCCGTTCGCAACCTCTGCAGAATCCAAATAACATGCCGAAGCAGAGGTGCGTTATGAACCCAAATCTAGGCCAGGCCCACATGATTTATCAGGCCCCTTCTGTTCCATCACCCGACATGATGGAAGCTTTGACATCTTATGTGGGATTTCAACAACAACCACCTATTTTACCAACCCCAAACCAAAACCAGGCAGGACTAAACTCTGTAACAACCCGTAGTGGTAAAGCAACTCAAGACCCACCTTACCCAAGCCATTATAAGCCTGGTAGTAACCTAAGGCCTAGGATAGTTATCCAGGACACCCCTATCCCAAATCAAGAACCTGGACCTATTCTAGAGGAACCAACCAAGGTTCCATTTCCTGTGGCCCTAACCAATGGAAAGAGGATAACCAAACCCATGGCTCCTGAGGAGGATCTGGTCAAGCACTTTGAACAGGTCCATATAAACATCCTCTTGATGGATGCAATCCACCACGTACCGGCTTACGCACAATTTCTGAAGGACGTGCGTACACCCAAGAGTAAGCCATGAACCAAAAGTGGGAGTCCGATCATACTGTTAGAGCAAGCCAGCTCTGTAATTTTGAACAAACTCCCACCTAAGGCTAAAGACCCTGGTACTCCCCTGATTTCATGTACCATTGGTGATACCAAATTTGATAGAGCCTTATTAGATTTAGGTGCCTCCATAAACCTAATACCTACATCCCTCCTTGACCACCTTGAGGAATCTGTGCTTAAACCAATCGAGGTGACATTGCAGTTAGCTGACCGATCCATTAAGTCACCTAAAGGAGTACTCAAGGATGTCATCGTTAGGGTATGAGGTTTCTACTTCCTGGTGGATTTTATAGTCATGGATATGGATACACCAATTATACTAAGGAGACCCTTTTTGGCCACTGCTAGGGCCAATATAAACTGTGAGGTGGGCCAAATTGAACTGAAATTCGAGAACCAAACACTAAAAATTGACATCTTTACGGCCTAACAAGGGATTAATTGCGGTGTTATAGAACAAATATGTGATATCAAGGTCATGGTTGATGAACCGTATATCAAGGACAACCTAATTACTCCCGATCAACCACAAGGAGATCAAAACTCGCAATCAGAGGACTCTGACCCTGATCTAGAAACACCCATAACTCCTTCCCTTACTCCTGACACACACCTTGAATCTCCTGCTGCTGCTGATAACCCCATTTTGGAACTCAAGCCTCTTCCCAACCATCTAAAGTACATCTTTTTGGGTTCCAATCAGACGTTTCTTGTGATTATCTACTCCAGACTCACATATGACCAGGAATCCCATCTGATTACTGTTCTCCAGCAACACCGTAGAGCCATTGGATGGACTCTTGATTATTTGACTGGTATCAGACCTTCTTACTGCATACACCGTATCTACATCGAAGAGGGCACATGACCTTCCTGTGAAATGCAGAGACGTTTAAATCCTAATCTACAGGAGGTCGTAAAAAAGGAGATCATTAACTGGTTAGATGCAGGGATCATCTACCCAATCTCCGACAATCTGTGGGTGAGTCCAATCTAGGTTGTGCCTAAGAAGGCAAGACTCACCATTATCACAACTAAAACCAGACAAGTCATACCAACCCGTGTGGCAAACTCGTGGAGAGTCTGCATTGATTATAGAAGACTCAATTCCTCCATGAAGAAGGATCATTTCCCACTCCCGTTTATTGATCAGATCCTCGAGAAACTAGCAGGAAATAGGTTCTTCTACTTTTTGGATGGGTACTCCGGTTATAACCAGGTGGCAATCCATCCTGAGGACCAAGGAAAGACCACTTTCACCTACCCCTTTGGGACGTACATGTTTCGAAGGATGTCGTTTGGTCTCTGCAATGCACTCACTACTTTTCAGCGGTGCATGCTTGCCATATTCTCAGATATGGTAGGTGATTATCTGGAAGTCTTCATGGATGACTTTTCAGTATTCGGAGAGTCATTTGACGATTGTCTCCTGCACTTGGTCCAAATCCTCAGGCGGTGCATTGACGTGAATCAGTTTCTTTCCTAGGAAAAGAGCCATTTCATGGTGCTTGAAGGAATTGTCCTGGGACATCTTATTTCAGAAAAAGGCATCCAAGTCGATCGAGCCAAGGTGAACCTGATTTCCAAACTCTCGATGCCTAGCTTGATCAAGGACATCTGATCTTTCCTCGGGCACGTCGGTTTTTACCGTCGATTTATTCCTGATTTCTCGAAAATCATGCGTGCCCTGACCTCTCTACTCTCTAAGGATGTACCTTTCGAAATCTCCAAGGAATGCACTCAAGCATTTGAAATCCTCCGTGATCGAGTTACCCAAGCCCCAATCCCACAGTCCCCTGATTGGTCTCAACCCTTTGAGATCATGTGTGATGCATCTGATTTCGCTGTAGGAGCAGTACTTGGGCAGAAAATTGATGGGAAACCCGTGGTCATCTACTACACTAGTAAGACACTAGACAAGGCTTAGCGTAACTACATAATTACTGAGAAAGAGCTGCTAGCCGTAGTATTTGCCCTAGAAAAATTCAGATCTTATCTCTTGGGTTCCCATGTTATCATTTACTCGGATCACACAGCTGTGAGGCATCTCCTTGCGAAGGATGTGAAACATTGATTAATCCACTGGATCTTGCTGTTGCAAGAATTTGACCTCGAGATTCACGAAAAAGTGGGAAAATAGAACGTGGTAGCTGATCACTCGTCCCGCCTTCCTTCTGAAATCATCGACCCTTCCAGACCCATCACGGAACATTTTCCCGATGAGCACTTTTTGACTATCAATACAGGGCTTCCATGGTTTGCTGATATAGTAAACTACCTGGCATCACATCAGATCCTGTCCGATTGCCCGAAGGCCAAGAAGGACAAATTGCTTTTTGATGCCAAGTATTACTTCTTCGAAGAACTGTATCTTTTCCGCATCGGTGCTGATCAGATCATTTGACGATGTGTCGCAGAAGCAGAAATTCAAGACATATTATCTTTCTTCCATGACCAGGCATGCAGTGGACATTTTTCAGGTCATAAAACTGCATTGAAAGTCCTCTAGTGCGGCTTCTATTGGCCCACAATTTTCAAAGTTGGGTACAATCACTGTAGGGCATGCACTCGTTGCTAGACCTTAGGCAACATGAGCCATCGTGATATGATGCCTTTACAGTTGATTCTGGTATGCCAAATCTTTGACATAAGGGGGATTGATTTTATGGGACCCTTCCCTATTTCGGACGGCTTCGAGTACATTTTACTTGTTGTTGACTATGTGTACAAATGGATCGAAGCCATTCTGACCCGAACCAATGATCATAAAGTGGTCATCAAATTCATTCATCATAACATCCTTTCATGGTTCGGGACTTCACGTGCCATAATTTCTGACGGAGGGACCCATTTCATTAATGCTCAATTCAGGTCACTAATGACCAAATATGGGGTGTCACACCGAATCTCTACTCCTTACCACCCCCAAACTAATGGTCTAGCTGAGCTATCAAATCAGGAGATTAAGAAAATCCTCCAGGTTACTATTCGACCTGACAGGAAGCACTAGTCATCCCGACTTCCGAAAGCTTTGTGGGCTTATAGGACCGCCCACAAAACCCAATTAGGTATGTCTCCCTTCAGATTGGTGTATGGGAAGGCATGTCACCTCCTAATCAAGTTGGATCACAAAGCCTATTGGGTAGTACAGAACTGCGACCTAGATCTTTCTAAGGCAGGAACCCATAGAAAGCTTCAAATGAGCGAGATCGATGAATTACGCCACGACGTGTGTGAGAACTCGCGAATTTAGAAAGAGTGGGTTAAGGCCTTTCACGACAAGCACATATCTAGAAAGATCTTCCATCTTGGTCAAAAAGTCCTACTCTTCGATGCCAAGCTTAAACTGTTCGTAGGAAAGCTACAATCAAAATGGATTAGACCCTACCTAGTCCAACGAATCTTTGGAAATGGAGCCATTGAGATCAGTCCACTCAACCATGATTCCGAACCTTCCATCATGAATGGTCAAAGACTCAAACCATTCATTGACTTGACCGATATAAATTTGGCTAAGATATCCTTACCCTCCATTCTCTTTGAGCTCATTGTACGTAGCTGATGGTGTAAAACTCAACGCTTAACGGGAGGCAACCTGTCATTCTTGGAAAACCTGAAACCTTTCTTGACATTCCTATGTTGAATTCATATTGCACTTTAGGGTTCATCCATTAGAATAGTCGACCCCACCTCAGGTACCTGTACCCGAGTCTAGAAATCGTTTGCAACAGTCACCTCGATCCGTTCTCCCACGCAAAACCTGTTCTAATGAATGATCTAAGTTGAATTCGAACTCACCTAATTTACAATGAGGACATTGCAAATCATAAGCATGGGGGGCATGAAAGTGCAAAACACCATGAAAACTCATCTCACAAGAAAAGGTTTCAACAAGAAATCACATATCACAAAAAACACCAAAAAAATATGAAAAAAATCTTAAAAAAGAATAAAAAATACTAAGGGGAGAGAATTTTGAGGCCATACAAATCATAAGGAGAAAATGAGGAGGAAAAGAGCAAAATGTCAAAAAAAGAGCATAAAATGAAAAAGAAAAAAGAAATAGTCATTAGTAAGAAATTAAGTTATTAACCGAAGTTCTAGACCATATCAAGAAAAAAAAAATGAATGACAAAAAGTGTTAATGCGACACAAAAGAGATTAGTAGTAATGCTGATCTTAGGCCTCTTGCGATAGACTCTTAGGCTTAAAAATTCAAGTATCTACTAAGATCTGGATAGTCCTCAAGTGGTTAGGGAAAATGCAAAGCTTAAGTATTAGGTCTAAGGCTTAGGGAGTATTCGACCTCGTTAACTGACCTTTGGTTTACTCAACTTGGTAACCTAAGCATCCCAATCCACACATAGTCTGGTTCAGTGCACATAACTATCAAAATCACGCAAAAGCGTTTAAATGTTCTGAAAAAGTAGCCTAGATTAGGAGCGGCCGATCAACACAAGTTGATTTGGATGAGTTCCCGGTGCGGAGAGGTGGGAAAATCCCCTCAAAGATGCAAAATAACATATCGTCTCCTCGGTGCTTGTCTCCTAGGATATTTACATATCCTACCGGGGGCACGTAAGCACCTTGTGCTGGTTTAGATGCCATGGGTAGCATTATCATGAAATGTCGATTGCTAGGGTATGGATTTAACTACAGAACGCCATGGGAGAGATTACCTCAAAATATCAAAAGCCAGGGTTCTGGGTGTTGCATGGGTGGTGCTATCACGAAGCATCGATTGCCAGGGACCATTTAAGGATTGATGATGGGGACGAGGAATCTGATATAGACCGTGTTGAGAAGCCAATCTGAAGCTAGAAAGAAAAAGAAAAGAGAGAGAAAACTCTCCAAACAAAGAAAATCCTCTGTCACTCTCTTACAAAAAATGCACTGCAAACTGAATCGAGGCTAAAATACATTACAAGCATGAGTGCTTTCACCATGGAGTCCAACAAACCTTAGGATAGTTCTTGTGGGCCTTAAAAAATTTCGTGGAGGACCGAGGCTAGAGCTGGTCAGGTCTGGATCTTGGTTGATACTTGAGTACCTCTAGGCCTACTATCGGCATTCTAACCTAATCAAAAAGAAAAGAAAAAAAAGCGCTCATCGTAATCTCTGAACATCAAGGAATTTGTGGTGTAGAGCAGAAGTTAAAACGTTAAAATTTTACTAAGGGACTAGCGAAAGCTAGGCATGGGGGTATGATGGGAACACCATCATGAGCCCTAACTAGCTTACTTTGACCTAAAAAAGAGAACAAAAGCTCCTACATAACCAAATGGAGGTCCTAACTCGATGAATAACTCTTTTGAAAGAAAGGTAAGAAATAAGGGGTAAAACTACAATTTTACCGTTGAAGTGAAACAATGGGATTTCTCATCGGCTAAACACAGGTCAAATGGTCTTAACAAAATAAAAATTGGGTTGGTTCAAACAGAAAAGGGTTCATGTGAAATCTGGGAATTAAATGACTTCTTGTAACCCTAAAACAGACCCACTTAATTTAACAAGGTTCTAGTCAGAATAAAATTCACCTAAACCTTCTAAAATTCATTGAAAAATATCCTCTAGGGTTTAGAACCTTCAATTTGGCCCTTAAAACCTATTTTGACCTAAATTGGGGCCATAGTCAAATGTTTGCCCTAAATTGGGTTTTTATGTAAATTGCCTAGCCAAACACGATCAAACATAAAATCCAATTTTGCCATTGGATTCCTTAGGTCAAAATTAGGTTTGTAGCAAAATTTGGACCTAAGGGAATTCACCTTGACCTACTTTGCAAATAGGTCCAACCCAAATTACATTTCTACCCCTAAATTTTGAAAACCTCCACAAAAGCCCCCTAACTTCCTCGTCCTTCATTGAAATTAGGTCCCTCCACCATTACAGTGGAGGGAATCCTACTCTGACGAGGTATCGAGGGAAAAAACACCCTGATTCCTTAGAGAATCCCTTTCAAAATTGAAAGGGAAATTCTCTGAGAAATCTCCTCTCATGTGAACTCATTATCAAGCCCTAATTCCTACCCAATCTCTCATGCGAATGCATTAGAGATTTGGGTCTCTATAAGTTTCCATCTCCGGTGACATGACCATGCTTGGAATCTTGGCTTCCAAGCACAAGACCTCCTGCCAGGGCCTATAAAAGCCTTCCCAAATCATTCCGCACCTCCCACGCTTGAATTTTGCCTGAGATACCCCTAATTCATCTCTTCCCCCTCCGGTCAACCACCCAGCAAGCTTCGATGACCCTTCTCTCCCTCTCTCGTCACTTTGGCACAATACCAGTGGTGGAGTTCCCTTTATCCTCTTCGTTCGCGTTGCACTGCAGTAGCTGACATCTCTACAACCTCCTCGTCGTCGTTGTCCTCCTCTAACTGCGTCCTTTGTCTCCAGCGACAGCAGTACGAGCCGGCCACCTCCTCTGCATCCCCCTTCATCTAAGCATACTCAGTTAAGTCCTCTCTCTCTTCTCATCATTTTTCTACCATCTATTTCTGCAAATATGCCTCGACGCTCACACACCACTGTCACCTTCTCCACATCTGGTCGGACATCCGAAGAGGTGTTCCTACCGCTCCACGCATCCACCCACCTCGCCAGCTACCTCACGAGCACCGCCACACCTCACTGACCCTAACCCCTCACTCCACTCACCACGCCAAGTCCCCAGAACACCCCCCGAACACACCCACCTTTGCACCCATAGGGTGACCTAGGCATGCACGCTCAGGCCACCCCACACCACGCCGACCACCGTACCACATTCATCGTGTTCAGGCGAAGCTCCCTACATGTTCTGACAAGGTCTCAAGGCCGTTTTCTTGCTAACAAGTTCAAGGCCTTCGCCACCATTGACGAAGCACGAAGCTTGCTTGGAAGCTTCATCCAGGACTCCAGGCACCTGGCTCCCAGTCCCAGGTCGCGTGGATTCCCTTGGCGCACATCGTCAGCCTAGTAATTAGTGTCGATGCCTACACAGGTGCTACAATTCGAGGAGACATCTGCTGCAGGCGCTTGCGAAGAAGGTGGGACAACATAGTCCCACCTTGGAAGTGTAGGAGTGAGCACAGTGATATAACTTGAAGAAGTCACAGAGGCTTATCGCCTCCTGACCACGAGGTGAGCTCCCACTCTCCCTCACCGCATTGTTCGTGACCCCACTGCTCGTGGACCTGGCTTTGACCTGCATACCCGATTAGCCTGCACTACTCACCCATCATACATGCCAGTGGGCCTGGTCCCCGGCACGCATAGCCAACTTGATAACAGAGAAGGCTTTGGGAGAGCGAGCCTAAGAGAGAAGGAAGAAGAGAGATCACAGGGGAGGGTAGGGGTAGGTTTTACTCTCAGGAGAAAAAGAGGGAGCCAAGGAAGGAAAAGGCGGCAACCAGAGAAGCTAAGGAAGGAGAAGGCACCGTTGAAGAGGAGCTGAGGTCAGAGATAGAAGGAAAGGAGAAAGAAGAGGAAGAAGAAGTCAAAGACTAGGGCAATCAAAAAAGGAAGAAGAGGAAGAAGCCAAGAAGAAAGAATGTCGTTAGAGATAGAGAATAGAAGTAAGAAAAGAAAGGAGAAGAAGGAAATCAGACAAAAGACAAAGAAGAGCAGCACTGTAGTAACCTGATATTTCTTTTTTTGAAACAGAAAGGAAAGCTATCATCTTACAATAGCAATCCGGAGTGGTATATTATATAAACAAGTAAGAGAAGTTACAAAAGAGATCCCCAAAAATGTATGAGGGACCAGCACTCTCTTACAATTCTTTCACAGTACACCGGCCTCTCATGAAAAGGTCTCTCATTTCTTGCCTTCCACACACACCATAGAGTGATAGCCATGCGTACATGTGGCTTCCCTCTCATACCAAACCCATGCCAGATAGAATCCCAATCTGGTAGTGGCTCCTGACATGTCCTTCTCCAAATAGAATTAGTGCCAAGGTAAGAAGAAAAGAGGTGATTTACATTGTCAGTATTCATCTCAAACAAAAAAGAAACATGGTGATCAGTTCCCAACCTTCTATGTCGCAGATCACTTGTGATCAATCCATCTCTCCTACATAGCCAGAGAAATATCTGTACCTTGAGAGGAACTTTTAGAAGCCAGATCTTCTTATCAATGAAGTCGCATCTCCACCCACTTTCAAGGTTCAAAATTCTGTTATAGCCAGATTGCACATTATAAATACCCTACCAAAGGTACTTGTCCTCCACTCCAGGCCTAGGCCTAAAGATCTCAAGGTCTGAAATTAGCCTCCACCTTTCTTCCCACAGCCGGGTAGCTCTCCTGCTGGAATCCTCCTCAATCAGATTCTAGCTACTACTGTCGCAGGACCAGACCCTGCTGACATTGGCCTCCTTGTCAGATGCTGCAGAAAATGCTCTTGGATAGAGCTCCTTCAAGACACCCATCCCTGACCACCCTTCCTTCCAGAAGCTGAAGGTCCTGCCATCCCCAAGAGCCGGCTGCAGCAGGTGGAAGTGATCAGCCAAAGCTGTTGTCACTGATTTCCAGAAAGGAGAAGGACTGCTAGGCTGAAGTCTAGATAGCACATTGTTGGATGCACCATAGCTATCTCTAATCCGGACAGTCCTTGGTTTCAGGTCTCCTTCCAAGAGTTTAATAGCCCACTTAAGTAGCAAACCATCATTAAAGTGTTTCAAGGACTTAATCCCAAGTCCACCCCTATCTTTTGGACAACAAATCTGCTCCCATTTGAGTGTCTACAAGAATTTGCCCTCATGTTTAGCTCCCTTCCAAAACAACCTCTTTCTCAACACATCCAACCTTTTCCAAATGGAGTTAGGTGCCTTAAATATGAACTGGACTAGTAACCTGATATTTAAGACGTCTGATTTCCAAAATCAGACGTCCATATTTTTTTTGAGCTTCTATATACATTGACATTATATTTCTTGCATTATAACTATGATTTTTCATTGCATATTATATCCAATTTGAAAGTTGTGCTCTTGATTTTTGGACCCTAATTTGCTCCTTGTGTTCGACCTCGGATTTACAATTTCAAGTAATAAAATTCATTTGTTTTCGAGTGATTTCAACTATACTATAATGCATTGATTTCATGTTGATCTCGCTTTGCAAAAATAGTATATATGCACGTTGATGATGCGATGATAACATGTCATCTCCTCGGTGCTTATCTCTTAGGATATCCATCCTATTAGGGGCATGTAAGTGCATTGTGCGGTTCAAGTACCATGGGTGGCCCTTTCTCGAAGTGTCGATTGCCATAGGCTTGAATTTGCCTAAGAAATCCATGGGTGATACCATCTCGAAGTGGCAATTTCCAGGAGTTCTTGGGGTTGCTATGGACGATGCTATCTCAAAGCATCGAAAGCCAGGCACCCTTCGAGGTTCAATGATGGGGACAATGAATTCGACACAAACTGTGTTGATACCTGATTCAAGGTTAGACTTAAGAGTAATCACATAAAAATATATATATATTAAAAAAAATTCCTCTTACTCTCTTTCAAGGTTGGAAAACATACCAACCTCAAATAAATCAGAACAATGCACATGCATGGATGCTTTAATCTTTGGGGCCAATAAACCTTAGGGTAGAGTTAGAAATCAAAGAAACCTATGCCTATCACTTATCCTTAGTAGACCTAGTCTGTAATTTAGTAACAACTTGGGTACCTTATGATCTAGAGTTAGATAGTTCAACCTAATTTCCATGAAAACGTCAATTGATTAGCCTGGATAACTTGGAGTATTAAGTCATGCTTGAATTTGCTAGGGACTAGTAAAATTTAGGCATAGGGGCATTTGATTAGCCCATATTTGTGGGCTAATTAAGTATGTGAATTCCTAGACATTAAGATATCTTTAAGATTTAGTCAACATGCATTAGGATGTAAATAAATTAATTTATGATTTTAGCTTGATTGCTATTGTAGGCTAAAATGGGTTTAAAAATGTCTTCATTGCAATATAACTGAAATAGCGTGCGAACACAAAAAATTCATAACTCGAATTTGAAGTTGGAGGTCAACATAGGGGGAAAATTTGAAATTCACGTGCTAATCTTAATGAATATATAAATGAGCACAATGAATGAAGCACAATAAAAATATTTCAATTGATAACTACTCAAAATTGATATTCAATAAGAACATGAGTATTTCAAGACTTTAAGAGGACAAAAAGAAGGCTTAGGGTAAAATAATGGTTATTTAGATCACCAATTATTAGCCTTAATTAAGCACATATATATCAAATATCTTAATTAAACCAAATAATCCAACAGTAATTAGATGTCTGGCATGTAAATTAGATGACTTAAGTGAAGCCTGGCTACAATGCCTTTTTGCTCTTCTTCTTCTTACCTTCTTTTCTTCATTGATCCTTCTTCTTCCTTCTGCCTTTCTCCTTCTCCTTTCTTTCATGAACAAGGGACTTCTCTTCTCCTTCTCTCCACAGCCAGTACCTTCTTTTCCTTTCACAAGTGTTCCCTCTTCATACAAAAGGAGAGCTAAGGCTTCTCAATGACTAAGTGTTGAGCATCTGAACAAAGGAGCAAAACCCTCCCCTCCCTCGCACTCTCTCTTTCTTGCCTCTTCCTCTTCCTCAAATAACTGGGCATAATCGTGTATTCGGGTATGAGCAATAATTGGGACCAGGGTTGCCTGCATGGGGTCATAGCCGAGTGAAGCTTAGGCGGATCTGGTCGTGTGTGGGTGTAGGTGGGGACCTCACCCCAAGTGTCTTGAGGAAATAAGCCACATGCAGAAAATCAATTCATGCATGGCTAGATGCTTGCTTCGTTACAATGTGGGACTAAACCCGCATGCCTCTTCTCACATGCGAGTGCTAATGAAGGCAAGTCTAATTATAGTAGTTACTGGGGTTCACGTCCTCAATCAAGGACCTAGGAGGGGTCCTGGGGCTATTCCACGCTACCAAGGAGTATCCTCGATGTAGAACATGGCCTGGAGCTCGAAGAACATGGTGGTAGCGATGGTAACGGTGGTGGAGCGATGGCGAGACCTGAAAATCATACAAACAGCCTCACAGCCACAATAAAACACCTCAAGATGGTCGCTGGAGGACAGTGAAGATGATGGTGATGCCCTTGTGTTGTGGGAGTGCGTGGAATGGTCAGATGGAGGCAGAGATGAAGTGTGGATGATGGGTTGGTCGATGGTGTGTTTGGATGGGCGATAGGGTGGAATAGGTTAGGGCTTTTGTTAGTAGGGCCACGGTGGAGCTTGTGGACTTGTCAACGAGGCGTTTGGAGTTGTGTCGCATGTGGAGGACCTTGTCGGAGGTGCAGCCAGAGGTGAAGGAGATGAGGGTGAATGGCAGCGTCGAGGGTTGTTTTTGGGTTTTGAATAGAGGGAATTAACCTAAT
Organism: Thalassia testudinum; assembly: GCA_037157565.1. Lineage (NCBI taxonomy): Eukaryota > Viridiplantae > Streptophyta > Magnoliopsida > Alismatales > Hydrocharitaceae > Thalassia > Thalassia testudinum. The sequence goes on along the minus strand of JAZHRO010000014.1, from coordinate 149,673,660 downwards.
AACCAAGGGAACCTAACTAACCCTAAATCTATCAGATGAAAGGGAGGATTCCCACGCTAGCAGTAACCAAGCGTGGGGAAGATGAACTCTCTGGTGATAGGAGCGGCGATGACGAGAGGGCATAGGAAACGACTGCTAGTATTGTGATGTGTGGAGGATGTTATGGAAGGAGAATCCATCCACTGTGGTCTATGAGAGTGGATGAGGAAGGTGGTCGGAGAACGTCACTGGAGTTGGTGGAGATAAAGGTTGGGGAGAAGGGAAGAAGGGAGAACCAGCCTCCAAACCAAGCTCAGGAGTTAAGGCATGCATCCTGGGTTCTTTTATAGCCCCTAAGGAGGAGTTCCAAGCTTGTAAGTCCATGGTTTTCACACAAGTAGGACATGTGAACCTTTTAAGAATTCTCATGAACCCTAGGGTGAGATTTGGAAGGCAAGGTCGGGTTTAGATGGAAGAGAATTCCTCAAGGAATCTCTAGTTCAGATTTAGGACTGATTAATTGAGAAACAAGCGAGAAAATCTCGCTCGAATCTCTCCAATGAGGTGTAGCTATTCCTAATGGCGGAAGGGACCTAGATGTGAATGAGATGACAAAGTTAGGGGGGTCCCTGCAATAGATTTCAAAAGTTAGGGGTTTAAGTGAGAGAGTGTCTGATTGGACCAAAATGCAAACTAGGTCAAGATGATCTCAGATTAGCCCCAAATTTTGGTACAAACCTAATTTGTACCCAAAAAATCTGATCATGAAGTCAGATTTTTTTTGACCAAGTTTGACTAGTAATTTGCATAGAAACTTAAATTAAGGCAATTATCTGTCTATGGCTCTATTTTAGGTCAAATTAGGTTCCAATGGTCAAATCAAAGGTACCAAACCTTAGGAAATATTTTTATATGTTTCTTAGAAGGCTTAGATGAATTTTGTCTTGACCAGAACATCAGTTAATTAAACGAGTTTATTTTTAGGATTTTAGATTCCATTAATTCTCGAAATGTGTGAAAACTATTTCTGTATACATGCACCCTCTTATTAGACATTTATGATCATTTGACCTTTATTTAACCCCTAGGAAATCATGTGATTGTTCTGTATTCATGATATGATAAAATTATAGTTTACCCTTGTTTTAATGCATTTCTGTTATAATGAATATGCAATGAGTTATGGCTCTTTGGTGGTTATGTAGGAGCATTTATCTATTGATTATGACTAATTAAAGCTAAATATGGCTGATGATGACATTATCATGATACTCCCATGCCTAACTTTTGCTAGTTCCTTAGTAAAATCTTATGAAAAAAACTTGAATTCTAGACCATGCTTTGAAGTTCAAAGTCATGATTTATTCTTCTTTTTTAGAAATTAGGTCAAAATGCTAAAAGTAGGCCTAGAGGTACTTAAGTGCCAACCAAGATCCAGACCTGATCAGCTTTAGCCTCAGTCTACCGCGAAGGTTTCTAAGGCCCACATAAACTATCCTAAGGTTCATTGGATCCAGCAGTTAAAGCACCCATGCTTATAACATGATTAGTCCAGGTTCAGTTTGCAGTGCATTTTCGTAAGAGAGAGGGATAGAAGAATTTTTACATTTTTGGAGAGCTTTCTCTCTCTTTTTCTTTTCTTTATTTCTAGCTTTGGTTTGGCTCAAAAACACAGTCTGTATTGGATTCCTAGTTCCCACGATCAATCCTCATAGGGTCCCTAGCATTTGATGCTTTGAGATAGCACCGCCCATGGAAACCCCCAGAACCCTTGCTTTTGACACTTCGAGATAGTGTTGCCCATGGCATTCTGTAGCTAAATTTAGACCTTGGCACCTGAACCAGCACAAGGTACTTACATGCCCCCAGTAGGATATTTCGATATCCTAGGAGACAAGCACTGAGGAGATAATATGTTATTGCACATCTTCGAGGGAAATTTCCCACCTCTCCGCACTGAGAACTCATCCAAATCAACTTGTGTTGATAAGCCGCTCCTAATTTAGGTAGCTTTTTCAGAATAGAATGAACACTTTTGCTTGATTTTTATTGATTAAGCGCATTGAACTAGAATTGTGTGTGGATTAGGTTGCTTAGGTTATCAAGTCCTGCAAACCAGAGGTCAGTTAACGAGGCTGAATAATCCCTAATCCTTAGACCTAATACGTAGGCTTAACATTTTCCTCAACCCCTTGAGGAATATCCAGATCTTAATGGATACGTGAATTTTTAAGCCTAAAAATAAGCCCAAGAGGCTTAAGATTAGCACTCATACTAATCTCCATGTCTGTTTGTTATTTCAGGGCTTAAATTTTTTCTTTTGATTTGGTCTAGAACTTAAGTAGATTCCATAATCATTTACTAATGACTAACACTTTTTGTTTCAAATTGTAGCTCCTTTTTGACATTTAAAACACCTCCTCTTTTCCTCCTGAAAATGATATGATATGAAGATCACAAAATTCCCCCCCTTTCTCCATTTTTTTGTTCCTTTTCAAGAAGATTTTTATTTTTTTGGTTTTTTGGATATGTATTTTTTGTGAGAACCCTTTAGAAGCGTTAATTTCTATGTGTTTGCACTTTAACACCCCCTCATGCCTAATTTGTGCGATGTCCTCATTGTAAACTGGATGGTATGAAATTAATTGGGTTCATGGACTAGAATAGGGTAAAAAGGGTGGGTGAACTGGTCGGGATGACTGTTGCGGACGATTTCGAGCTCTGGTAGGAGTACCAAAGGTGGAGTTGGTTGTTCTAGCTCTGAACTTAAAGTGCAGTAGACGTAAAGCTCAAAAGGATAATCAGAAGGGTCTCAGGTTTTTGGAATGACGGGTTGCCTCCCTTTTAGCGCTAAATTCAATGCCTTCAGCCGAGCAGAAAGTGGTCAAGGAGGAGTGGTCAAATCATATGAGTTTGGTAGAATAAGCACCTTGATCAATAGCCTGATTGGTCCAACCAGGTGCTTGTTCAGATCAAAAGGATGTTGATGTAGCCCAAACCCGACCAGTCTGGTGGGTTGGTGGATGTGAATCAGTAGATGAGGAGCCCACTAGATATTTTGAAGTTTAAGTAGATATGCAAGTGAGAATCCAGGGTTTGGCTGAGTTGATTTAGCCTGGTCAGAGTACGGATCCATAAATGAGAATGGAGATGTAGAAGATGTAGAACCCTACTAGAGTGATCAGAGAAGGATGGAACATGATTTGCATTCTAATCGATATATGAATCCCGATCAAAAGATGGAGAAGAATCATATGTGATAGGATCATTGAGAACAGAATCAGAGTAGAAATTGATTTCGATGGTGGGTCAGGGTTGGGATCAGATTTGAGAAGGTTTTGTATGTTCCATAGAAGAGGTGGTTTCTTACAAATCAGTGACCTCAGTGTCAGAATCAAAGGACGAGTCATGGTCACTGAGGTCGTAAACTAGTTTGGAGTCATTAGGAAGCAACAGTTCTCCGAAATCAGAGTAAGATTCAAAATCATCGGAGAACTTGCGAAGATCATGTTCTAAACTCGATTCTAGATCAGAGGTTCCACCATAGAAAGAATCAAGATGTGTAAAATCAGCAACTTGACTTGGATCTAACCTAATTTCAGATTCTGAGCTCAAAGAGGTGTCCTTATTAGGCATGGGCTCAGGTTCTTGGCTCCTAGGGTAGACCCAATTGAGTCCTAGCTATTCCAACCCCTCGATTTCTATATCATAGATTTACGTGACTTTTGAAAAATCAGTTAGTGTCTCTGAGGAGGTTGGAGATGTGTATTCATCAAATACAAGCCCTGAATCGTATTTCAAATTTGAAATTTGTATTTCATCACATGGGGCCTCATGATTATCCCAAATAGGCTTGAATCAAGAGTCTTGGTTAAGGGTAAGGATTGGATTACTAGAATCTAGGTTGAGCTCTATTGGGATGTCAAAATCATTCTCAAGAATACCCTTAACAAGATAAGGCTCGGGATTTACATTCTCGAGAAGTTATGTTTTAAGCTCATCATAAAAGGTGTCGGGGAAATCTAAGCTCGATGGACCAGCTTCCTGGTTTCCTAGGGCTAGTTCAGAATTGGGAACACCTGCAACTGGATCCTCCCTATAGTCATCAAGATCAGGAATGCCAATTGTTATGAAATTTGAATCTGAATTCATTTGGGTTGGGGGTCCACAACAGCCTTGATCATCAAACTCAGGATTTGGGAAATTATGTAGATCACTAGAATCACTCCAAGATATCTTATTAACTTCTGACAGGTATTTTTAATCAATGGTTCTATAGAACTTATTTAACAATTCTCCCCATATTTCCAAAATTTTTGGAGGTCTTCCGGAAATGAAGGATTTGACCAATATTGCAGACAATCATTGTTGTGTAATTTCACCAATTCAATTTGTTTTGCTAAGAGATTATCCTAGGTTGAACAGTGGTTCATTCGTATCCATATTATCTCCACACGGTTCATAATGTGATCCATTATTTTCTTAAATTTGTCCTGAATGTCCCTTTTAAAATATTCCTCGTGGTGTCTATAAGCATCCTCAATTATTTTGTCTTTGATGATCATTTGGGACACAGATTTCCTAATCACTTTTCCTAACATGTCAGGTTACATTTTCAAATCAGGTGGAATTAAGATGTAGAATCAAACTCAAGTTAGATTGAAGTTGATCAGATCTGAAAGAGATTCCCAAGAAAATCTACTGAGGCCTCTTATGTTAAAAACTTAAGGACCTTCCTGTGTGTGTGCTCTAGAGAAAAGATGAGGGACTGGATATTATTTAGACCCAATCAAGGAACCAGAAGATTTTTGGATGACTATGGTTGTTTCGAGGCGAATGATACCTCTGAATCAGAAATCTACACACTCGAGGAATACCTGGGTAGCCAGGAAGGGAGAGCCCTGCAAAGACCCCTACATGGTAGAGCATCCGTATGGGTTACAGGGTTTCCCCCACCCGACCTTCCTTGTCACTGTAGTTCCAAATAGACCAGAATGTATGAACTTGAGACCTTAGGTCTACCAATTTTTAGCCTAATTAGTGCCTTGAATTTCACTTGATTAGAAGTTGATTTGACTTGTGACTTGATTTGGATGTTGATTGACCCATAATGTAGATCAACTTCACCTAACCTGCCCTAAAAGATGCAAAATGAAATCTAGGTCAAGACCTAGAAATCACTCCGAATTGACTCTTAGGTTGTTAGATCCGTAATTTGTAAGGTTCAAGTGAATCTTAGAGCCTGATTTTAGGGTTCCTCTTGATTAGATCTTTTCAAACAGGGGCTTGGGTAGCACACAAATGTGGGAGGGTTAATTCTCTTTATGCAGGAAAAATGTGAGCTAACTCTTCAAAACCCTAGTGTTGAAACCCTAATTTTAAGTACAATTAAATCTCAAGCTATTCTTCTTAGACTTCAAACAAGAAGTGCATAGTCCAAGAAGATTAGAAGTTAAGCATAATCCCTAGTAGGTATAGGAAATCAAGGTCAGGATTTCTAAATAGAATCGCATCAAGCTTTAATTAGATATTGATTTTTTTGTAAATCAGGAAACCTTCCTTTAAATGAAAATTACCCTGAAAATAAGGTAGGTAGTTCCAAATTGATTTGTTTCCTTTTTTATCTTCCCAAGATTAGAAGGTTGATTAGGGAAGAACAAAAATTACTTGCTCCTAGAGTGGTTGTTTTGCGTGGAAGATCGTCTCATGATGTACCTTGCAAAATCACAAGAAATCAAACAGGGTAAGTTAGTGCTTAGATATAACCAAATAGAAAGAAGAACAGCGGTGAATTGCGCATTATTCCCCAGCAACAATGCCAAATTGTTGTGGGTTAAAACAGGGTTTAAAAATCACTTCGTTGCAATATACCTAAAATATAGTGTGAACATATAAAACTTATAAGTCGAATTTGAAGTCCGAGGTCTAACACAGGGAGCAAATATGGAATTTACTCACTAATCTTAATGAATATATGAATGGGCATAATGAATGAAGCATAATAAGGATATTTCAATGAATAAAAACTACTCAAAATTGATATTCAATAAGAACATGAGTATTTCAAGACTTTATGGGGGCAACAAGAAAGCTTGAGACAAAATAATGGTGATTTAGATCACCAATTATTAGACTTAATTAAGAACATATATATCAGATATCTTAATTAAACCAAATAATCCAACAGTAATCAGGCGTTTGCCATGTGGATCAGATGACTTAAGTGAAACCTTGCTATAGTGCCTTTTTGCTCTTCTTCTTCTTAGCTTCTTTTCTTCACAGATCCTTCTTCTTCCTTCTGCCTTTCTTCTTCTTCCTTCTTTCACGAACAAGGGTCTTCTCTTCTCCTCTTCATAGCCAATACCTTTTTCCTTTTACAAGCCTTCCCTCTTCATGCACAAGGAGAGCCAAGGCTTCTCAATGACTAAGTGTTGAGCATCTACATAGAGGAGTAAAACCTCCCCTCCCTCTCTCTCTCTCTCTCTTTCCTACCTCTTCCTCTTCCTCTTCCTTAGATAATCTGTCTTAATCGGGTATTCGGGTATGAGCAATAATTGGGTCCAGCGTTGCGTACGTGGGATTGTAGCCGAGTGAAGCTTAGGCAGGTCGGGCCATGTGCGGGTGTAGGTGGGGACCTCAGCCCCAAGTGTCTTAAGGCGATAAGCTACAAGCATAAAATCAATTTATGCATGGCCAGATGCTCATCTCTTTATGATGTGGGACTAAACCCACATGCCTCTTCTCCCGTGCTGCTATTGATGAAGACCCATCCAATTATATGAGCTGCTGGGGTTAACATCCTTAATCAAGGACCTGGGAGGGGTCCTGGGTTATTCCGCATAGTTTATGAGTATCCTCGATGAAGAACACGGCCTGGAGCTCAAAGAACATGGTGGCGGCATTGGCGACGGTGGCAGAGCGACGACGAGACCTGAAAATCATACAAACGGCCTCACGACCACATTAAAACACCACAAGATGGTTGTCGGAGGAAAGTGAAGATGATGGTGATGTCCTCGTAGTATGGGAGTGCGTGGAGCGATCGGACGGAGGTGGAGATGAAGTGCGGATGATGGGTTGGTCGATGGCATGTTTTGATGGGCGATAGGGTGGAATAGATTAGGGCTTTTGTTCATAGGGCCACGGCGGAGCTTGTGGACTTGTCGACGTGGCATTTGGAGTTGTGTAATGTGCGGAGGACCTCATCGGAGGTACGGTCGGAAGTGAACGTGATGACGATGAACGACGACGTAGAGCATTATTTTTGGGTTTTGAATAGAGGGAATTAATGTAATAACCTAGGGGAACCTAGCTAACCATAAATCTAAGGGATGAAAGGGAGGACTCCCTTGCCGATGGTATGTTGGACGTGGGGAAGATGAACTCTCCAGTGCTAAGAGCAACGACGATGAGAGGACATAGGTAGCGGCCACTAGTATTGTGACGTGCGGAGGAAGTTGAGGAAGGAGAATCCACCCACTATGGTCTGTAAGGGTTGATGAGGAAGGTAGTTGGAGAAGGTTGCCAGAGTTGGTGGAGATGAAGGTTGGGGAGAAGGGAAGACGGGAGAACCAGCCTTTAAACCAAGCTAAGGAGGTAAGGCATGCATCGTAGGTTCATTTATAGGCCCTAAGGTGGAGTTACAAGCTTGGAAACTAAGCTTGCAACTCCACATTTTCACGCAAGTAGGACATTCGAACATTTTAAAAATTCACATGAACCCTATGGTGAGATTTGGAAGGAAAGGATGGGCTCAAATGGAAGAGAATTCCTTAAGGAATCTCTAGTTCAAATTTGGGACTGATTGATTGAGAAAAGAGCAAGAAAATCTTGCTCGAATATCACTGGTGAGGTGAAGCTATTCCTTTTGGCAGTAGAAACCTAGATGTGAAGGAGATGACAAAGTTAGGGGGTCCCTGCAATAGATCTTAAAAGCTAGGTGTTTAAGTGAGAGAGAAGGAGTTTGACTATATCAAAATGCAAACTTGGTCAGGATGATCACTAATTGAGCCCAAATTATGGTACAAACTTAGTTTGGATCCAAGGAATCTGATGGTGAAGTCAGATTTTGGTTTTGATCAAGTTTGACTAGGTAATTTGCGTAGAAATCCAAATTAGGGAAATTGTCTGTTTGAGACTCTATTTTAGGTCATTGGGTTCCAATGGTCAAATGAAAGGTAGCAAACCTTAGGGAGTACTCTTCTATGATTTTTAGAAGGTTTAGATGAATTTTATCTTAACCAGAACCTCAGTTTATTACGGGGTCTATTTTTAGGGTTTTAGATTCCATTAATTCTCGAAACGTGTGAAATCCTGTTTCTATCTGCACGGACACTCTTATTAGACATTTATGACCATTTGACCTTTATTTAACCCTGGGAAACCCCAAGATTATTTTGCATTCATGATATGATGTTAAAATTATAGTTTTACCCTTATTTTAATGCATTTCTCTCAGAATGAATATGCAATGAGTTATGGCTCTTTGGCGGTTATGTAGGAGCATTTATTTGTTGATTATGACTAATTAAAGCTAGATATGTTGATGATGATGTTATCATTAATTGTGTAATTCAAGCATTTAGAATTGACTTAGTTAACTAATTACGTGTATTACATGCATTATTTTGTGTTTAACATAGAAGTTAAGGGTTTGTGAATAAATAACCTTAATATTTTATTTTATTTCTCTTCTTCACAGGAAACAGGCTCGCTTCCACCTCCTCTAGTCATGAAATCCTTAATTGCCGTGAGAAGCGGATTTGCTCTCACCTCTCCCATTTCAAATCCATGTAGCCGTAGCTACAAATGAGCAGGAGAGCCTGCCATGCTGAGGAGGCCACTATCCCACCCCTTTCACTACCATGCAGAGAATTCAAACTCTCAGCCTCTCGTCATCACCAGCCTCAACTGTAGCCGAGCTTCGCTACCGTGGGCGTGTAGGGTGATAGCCTGCACCACCATCTCAGCGCTTTGCACTACAACCTCACCGTGCCCCCTATTTATTGTAGGAGACCACCTTCACCACCACCTCCATGCTCGTTGTTCCCCAACAACCCAACAACACCACTGTGACCAACACAACCACCTCTACCATCCACACGACCCCACCTCATCCTCTTCTTCATCTTCTTCATCTTTTATGTGAAGAACAAAACCCACCACCAGCTTCTTTTTATTTTACCACTATTCATCCTCTTCCCCCATCTCTTCTTCCTCCCCTATTTTATTTTCCTCCACCAAAAACAACCCAAACTACCACCCACTACCTCCACCTCCAAGAGCACTAGCACCACCCTCCACCACCTTGCTGCACTATCCACATGCGGCCATGGTTATGTGCACACCTCTCTCCCCGCAACTTCTTGCGCACACGCATAGCTGCGTCACCCTCATCGCCACCTCCAACAGAGCACCGCAACCACTTCCAACAGCTTCCCTCGGAGCACCTCCACCCACACGCGTGCGACTCCTTGTGCATGCACAGCAGCAACAGCCACCATGCTGCCCTTCCTTCGCAACCCGCACATGGAGCAACCGAACAGCAACAATAGCCACCAATAGAACCCATAACTTCCATCGCTCCATCCTACCATCTCGGGCTACCCCACACTTTGCTACGATTGCCATTATGAAGCCCTTGATCTAGAGATTCTCTTCCGAGAACCTCACCACCAACCATTGCGTCCTTTACGCACAGCAACACCATGAAGAAATCCTCTATTTTGTGTTTCAATTCTTATTACATTCAATGCAATTGCCACATTTTGATTTTTGATTTATTTATTAAATATTCTGGTTAGTTTATGCAAATAAGTTCCTCTTTCTCATAAACGTGATTTCGGCATTAACTCTTGTTGTTTACTTATTTTGAAAGCATTTTTGGCTTGATTTCTTGGCAAAATTAATTGTTAGCATCTATTTTCGACGTGTTCTAGTTTTAACAGGCATAAGCCTCCCTATGGAGATGACTCGATCCCTTGTGAGTGGTTATTTATTTTTCATCTATTTTGATCGCACATTTTACCCCTGGATTTCTATACTACAATGTAATCTTAGATCCTATTTTTCGAACGTTGTTTTAGTGCTCGATCACCCAATGCCTTGGTTTTGCACATTCCTTGGGTTTGGTATAGGCTATGGTGGAAAAGATCTAGCTGTCGGTTGCTTGCATTAAGTCCGAATTGCAAGGTGTCCAGTGAAGTTTTCATTTGTTGCATGAGCAATAACGTTGACCCTTGCATTTCTACCATCTTCAGATTTAAATTAGCCTACCTGGTGGATTTTTGGCATTCCACAAGGGCTGGTTAACCTGATTCGAGGATAGTTGAGTATATACATGACCCTGACTCATTGGTTTTTGTGGTACATAGTTGTTAGGTCGATATTGAGTCTGTTGCCCCTGATCTTTTCAAGAGAAGTTAGGGTGATTTTTTGAACTAGAATTATAGGAGTTTGAGTAAGGGTTGGACCTAGCGTTCACCTGTACAGTATAAACTTCCTCATAAGATGAGGATGAAGAATTAGAAGGATCAGAAAAACTAGGATCAAAGGCCCCAGTTTGAAACACATAAGGTTCCGAGATGTGCTTGCTCGAAGGTTGAGTCGACTCAAGTTGGTTCATAAACTATTGTCCCATAGGAGTTTGTAGAGAATGTAATCCTGAGTTCTAGAATTGAGTGGATCTAGAAGTATTAAAGTTTCCAGACATCCACTCTTCCATTTGTTTGGCAACCAGACCCACCTTATCTAATTTATTGCAGATCAATTCCATATCAAATGTTTGAGAATCTTAGACCTCATTGGCATTTGATCTAGTTTGTTGGGATTGGTTGAAGGTTTCCATGGAGGCATGGTTTATAGAGAATTCGCTCATTTCCTCGAACAAATCCTTTGCGTTATCTGCATCTGTGTTGAGGAAATTGCCTCCGCAAGAAGCATCCATATTGTGACGGAGTTGATCATTCAGTCTATGGTAGAAAATCTGCATAAGTTGCCATTTAGGCACCTCATGATGTGGACACTTCCGCAATAGATCCTGGAATCACTCCCAGGCCCCATGAAATGGTTCCCCTGACCGCTAGGCGAAAGTGGTAATTGCCTGTTGCAAAGCATTGGTTCGTCCAATTTGGAATAATTTCTTTAGGAAGGCCACTTTCAAAGCTGCCCAGGTAGCAGTCGATCTTCCAATGGTACGATACCATTGTGCAGCCTTATCCCTAAGTGAATGGGGGAAAACCCTCATGAGAATCTGTTCCTCATCCACATTTCACGATTTGGTGGTCTAGACCAAGGTGATCAGATTGTCCAAATGTTGGAATGGGTCTTCTAAGCCAAGCCCGTGAAAGTGTTTAATCAAACTCAAAACCTTATGCTTGATCTCAACATCACTAGTGGGTTCACAACACTGGGACGATCCTCGTAATTTGAAGGATCATAAAAATCCTTCAAGGGCCGAGCGCCTTGATCATTCATCCGTTGGAACCATTCCTGCATCTGCTACAGCTGATCCAACTGCCTCTGAATCAGATCCTGCTGGTCCAGGAGAGGGGGAGATGATTGTTGATCAGCCATGGGATCTGCTTAGCTATAACTCAACCTTCGCCTCTGGGAATGGTCTAAAGGTCCAAGCGAGGATTCATTGACCTCCTTTCAAGCATGTACTGGAAGGAAGTCAGAAGGACAAGGAAAAAGGAACCTTGTAGCACAAAAAATACAAGCCTATCCTTAAATTGGGTAGCTTAAGGACTTATGCTTCAGAAATAAACTCTGACCACACAATAAATTTGATGTTGTACTTACTCCCAAAGGTGATAAAGTTGGGCCGACGAAGTAAGGGGAGCGTATCCTGAGGGTGCTGATTATGCCAAACCCTTGCTTAAGTCATTTGACATTCGGGCCCCCCAACTTAGTGCCTTTTGAAGCCTGCAAACGTCACTAATTTGAAATGTGTTCAAGAGAATACCCTGAAATGGACTCAATGAATCATAGGGCCAATGTCTACTTAATTTTATTTAAGGCCTGGGATAACAGTGCTTTTGGATTGTGATGGGCCCTTAAGTGTGTATGTGCACAACCAATGGTTTCTCAAGCAAGATTAAAACTTTGTGAGGTGAATTTTAAGGTTCGGATCTTGCTTAGTAGCTTTTAGGATTTAGATATTAGGTGTATTCAACCAAGTTTTGTGATGCAAACCAAGTTTGAAAGCATGAGTTCAAGTATTTTCCTTTGTAAATCAAGAAAATGTGGAGTCCCTAGCTTGACCTAACTATTTGAATCCTATGGGGCAGCTACAAGATGAATGAGTTTTAAATTAGGTGGTGCGGCTCAAACAATTCAACCAATTGGCCCAGATGCACCACCAATTATGGCACATAAAAGGTGATTAACCTAATCTGAGTTCTACTCTTTTATGTGTGTTGATGGATGTACTGGTTCCACAGGCCAGAATCTCGATTGAGTAGATATAATCAAAAGAGTTATGTGCCTCAAATGTGGGTGTGTGCAGTGTGCATGTTAATTTTGTCCCACAATCAGAAAGTATATATATTTTTTTTTGTGCTTTTTTATACGGGGGTGAGATGAGTGGAAGTGGCAAAGAAGACAAACAACTTTTATCCTAGGGTTCGTGAAAACACCTAAGTAGATTAGGTCTTGATTATTAAGGTGGCAAAATGAAATAGTGGGTGGGGAAGTGGGGGGAAACACTTACAAACTACTTCACCCGCACTTTACTCCTATTTACTGCACTTGGATCTCCTTGCTAGGATACCTTCAAGATAGGAAATCAGAGGCAAGAGGGGTTAGTCAATAAGAAAATGTAAAGAAACATGGAAAAAGAAATCAAATTCCATTGCCTCCCCGGCGACGACACCAATATGATAAGTGGGTTTTCATGAAGAAAAGTTAGGATTTCGGGAAACCCTTCATTGTAGTTGCAAAATCTGCTAACTAAATAAATTTTGTACTAAAACTCGAAAGGGAGTCCCGAGTTGAACATAGGGAGGCGACATTTATTTCTTGAAATCAACGTTTTGCTTTGTTTCCTTTTGGTATTTTGTATTTGCTATTTTTTTAGCATTTTATGACAGTGTGGGAACAAGAAGGAATATTATCTATACAAAGATATTCTAGAAAGCAAGAAAGAACTATTCTACTTGGTAAGTATGAAGGAGGAGAGAGAATCAAAAACTACTTTTAGATAAATGCTTGACAAATGTTTATTACAAATGCTTCTATACTATGAAAGTAGTAAAAGGGAAAGGGGGTCAAAAAAATCCTCTTTGTCGACTGATGAGAACGTCATCATGAGCCATAACTAGCTCATTTTGACCCAATACAAAGGATAAAAGCTCCTACATAACTCAAGGAAAGGCTTAACTCAGAGAATTCTGAGTTTAAGGAGAAAATAAGTCATAAGGGGTAAAAATGCAATTTTACCAGTATAATCTGCATACAGGGTAATTCAGGGTCCAAACATAGGTCAAAGCAACTTAATAAGAATAAAAGTGGGATGAGATGATCTAGCAAGGGCTACAGCAATTCCAAGGAACTAAATGATAATCTGTAACCCTAAAACAACCCACTTCAATTCACGAGGTTCGAGGCAAAGTAAAAATAGAATAAACCCTCTAAAATTCATAGAAAAATAATCTCTAGGGTTTAGAACCTTCAATTTGGCCTTCAGAACCCATGTTGACCTACATTGAGAACCATGCCCAATTAATAACTTAATCTGGGTTTTCGCATAAATTGACCGGTCAAACAAGGTTTAATATAGAAATAAAATTCACCATCAGATTCCTTAGGTCCTAATTAATCATGTATAAAAACTTGAGCCTAAGAAGAAACCTCCTTGACCGACTTTACACTTTGGTCCTCATATATTTACTTTTTGGCCCTCAACTTTTGAACCGTCGCATTTTGGCCCCTAACTCTCCTTCGTTCTTTGCATTCAGGTCCCCCCTGCAAAACCGGCCAGCACCATGCTCCGGCGACCTTGGGCGGAGCACGGCGCCGCGCAGGGTGAGGGGGAAAGCCTGGCAAGTAAACCAGGGGTGCCCTGCGTTGTCAGCCGTCGCAGGGACACCCCCCTGGTCGCTGTAGCCCACCATACCGGCCGTGCGAACGCACGGACGGTATGGGCTTTCGTCTCCGGCCATCCTCCGGCGAGGGAGACACGTCGTCTCCCTCCGCCTCCCTCCCTGTTTTGATCCCTATAAATACCCCCGTCGCTCCACCGTTCTTCCCAGCTCGGATCTGACGGAGAAAATCCCCAACTTTCCTCTCTTCTCTCTCCAGCAGACGCTCACCAGCTCCGGCGGTTCCTCCCCCTCCTCCTCTTCGCTCTGCCGCAATACCAGCAGCAGAGACTTCTTCTCCCTGCTCTTCCCGCGCCACGCCGCACCCAGCTGGCGCCTCTCCGGCTCTCTGCTCGCCGCCGCCTCCTTCCCTGAGCATCTTCTTCTCCGGCGACAGTCGATACGACTGTCGCCCTACTGCTCCCCCTTCGTCCCTGCAAGTAAGTTAGAACTATTTCCCTTCTTCTCCTCTTTCTTTCCCCGGTTCCAATTTGTTCAATTATGCCCTCGACCGACCCTGACCATCGTCACCCCCTTCGACTCCGGCCACCCTCCGGTGAGATGTTCCCATCGCTCCACAGCCTCACACACCTCGCCGACCCTCACCGAACCTCCGCCTCATCACACTGAGCACCCCCCACCCCTCCACTGCCACTCCACACCTCCGTAACACTCCCCCGAACAAACCCATTCCTCCGGTTGCAGTCCAACCTAGGGCTGCCGCCAGACACCACCTTGCGGCCTGCCGCGCAGCTCCTCACCTTCGCCGTGCCACGGCGAAGGTTACCCAGTGGTTTGATCAGGCCGAGAGGCCATATTCGTGTCCGACAGGTTTTGAGGTTCGACCGCCATTAACGCACATTGAAGCAGCTTCTCCCGCGCTCCAGGCTTGAGGACTCCAGGTCTCCAGCTGCTGCGGATTACGGGGAGTCTTGCGAAGGCAGCCAGCCAGCAACCTACGCAAATCAAAGCCGCAGCTGCAGAAGCCAGGCCGCGGTTTCCCAGCAGGCGCACGCGAGGAAAGGTCTGTGTTTAGTCCCACATCGGTAAGCCTCACACCCTTTCCACTGTTTAAATTGATTTTGTGCACTAGCCTTACTGCCTCAGCACACGGGGTGAGGTCCCCTTACACCCGCCCGGTTACCCGGTCTCGTCCGCGCTCACGCCCCGCGGACCTGACCCGACCCGACTTAGACTGACCTGCACTCCTCGTCCACCACGCACGCCGGTGGGCCTGGACCCGGGCGTGACCCGAACCCGATTACCCGGCAGCTCTGGGAGAGCTTTCCCAAGAGTGGTTTCAGAGAGAGAGAGATGCGGGGGGAGAGGGTAGAGTAGGTTTTGTTCTCTGACGTAAGCTCTGAAGTGTGCAGGCACAGGTGAAGAAGAAGAACCGCGGAAGAAGAAGGAAGCTGACTGTAGCAACAGGCAGTTTAAGTCGTCTGATTTGGAAATCAGACGACGTCCTGAAGGGAAAAGAAGAAAGACGGAGGAAGATCTGAAGAACAACAGAAGAAGGCGAGGCAGAGGAGAACACAAAAGAACAAGGAAAGAACTGAAAGAAGAAAAACAAAGAAGAAAGAAGAAGATCTGAAGAAAGACAGAAGAAAAAGGAGGAGCAGGAACAGCAGGAAGAAGAAGAAGAGCATCACCATTGCAGAAGAAAGACATCACCTCTGCAGACAAAGAAGAAGAAGAACTGAAAGAAGAAAACAAAGAAAAGAAGACAACAAATTCTTTCCCTCTCTCTTTCTTTTTGTAAAAGAAACATGTATATCTCTAGAATACAACTTGCTCCCTGAGTTCGACCTCGGGAACTCTTTTATTTTCCGAGTAAAAAAAAAATTATATTTGAAATGTTGGCAATAACTGGCTATACTACAACGCTATAACAATAAAACCTGGTTATCTCTCGAAGCCAACGTCTCAATTATTTGGCGCCGTTGCCGGGGAGCAACGGCTATTCTAGAGGTAAACATTCCTGTTTCTTTTTAATTTCTGATAATCTCCTCTCTTTTGTGCAGCTACAGGAAATCAAGAAGACAAGCATCCGCACGACAACCACTCCGAGGACAGGTAAATTTTTCCTCTCGCTATTAACCCCTAAACTCTAAAGAGGAAGAAAAGAAAAGAACAAGCAATATAGGGCTAACCTGTCTTCCATACTTAGTAACCATAAAGAGTTGCATGTTTTCAACTCATCACTCCTGCACACTATTAAGGGTATTTAAGGGCTAACACATTCTTGCTTGAGCCCTAATTACCCAACAAAGAGTTAAATGGACCAAGTAGAGCCAACATAAGGTCAAACATTAGGATTTCAGTAGAGACACACCCCTTAATCAAGAATTGAGGAAATCCAAAAGAGGTGTGCCCAAGCCATTGATTGAAAATAATTAATAAGAAAAATCCTAAACAATTGGCTCTCTCTAAACACTTGAACCCTAAAACAAGGCCTAACTTCTCAAGGAAACCACTAGGTGAAGTTGACCCCTGGGGTCAACCAACCTTCAAACTAGGCCACTTTGTTCACAAAAACACCTAAAGTTCAAGTGAAACCTTAAGCACCCTGATCTTAAAATTAGTAGACTTAAGAGGTCAGGATCCCCATTCTGGTCTACCTAGAACCGCAGTGACAAGAGAGGTCGGGTGGGGGAAACCCTGTAACCCGTGGGGACTCTCTACCGTGTAGGGGTCTTTGCGGGACTCTCCCTCTCTGGCTGCCCAGGTAATTCTCAGGTGGACGATCTTTCTGATCAAGGGGTCCATCTGCCCCGCACCTCTATAGTCACCCAACAAATTTTTGGGTGTCTTGATTGGGTCCAGCACCTGCTTATCTCATCCAGTCCTTCAGTATTTTTCAGGAGGTCCTTGAAACCTCCTATAGAAATTCACTCTCCCCGAGGCTAAGCCTCGGCTCCTTTGTTTTTTTTCAAAAAAATCATTCACACAGCCCTTCTTTCCTCTGATTCTGAACAAAATCCCCTTCTTCCATCTTGATTCAAACCTTGATTCTATATCTTGATTCCACCACCTGATCCAATTATGCAGCCTAATTACCTAGCAAGACTACCATTCAAAAAACCTGAATATATGAGATCCATGAAAGATAAAATGATTGAGGATGCCCTTGAAATCTATGAAATCAAATATAAACCCTCAACACCAATAGGAAACATTCAGGTTGATGTTCCAACAACCACAGCTTTCATCATAAACTGTGCCCAAATTCTATTGACTGAAATTTCAAAAGGATCAACCCGAGATATGCTCATGACAGGATACATTGAGATGGAAAAATTACACCAATCTGAATACCTTCAATGCTTGACAAATCCTGTACTTTGGGAACAACACCAAGATGCCCTTATGAAACGGGTAGAAATGATGAAATCAGTAGAACAAATTATCAACCAGAAATACCCGTATATACCAGAAATAGAGGATGAACCATCTTGGAATAGTATTAAGGAACAATCCAGTTTCCCAGATCTCGGGACTGAGGCACAAGGTGGTTGTCGACTCCCAACCCAAATAGAAGATAGCATTAAAATAGGTTGGGAAGTTGCAGGAGAACACAATGCTGAGCCAACCCTAGGCCATAAATCACCAAGCTTAGAACTCCAAGACTCCTGCAATAACAAGATTAGAATTGAACCTCTGGAGGGTATAAATTCCGCCCCTTGTTTTGATAAGGTGACCCTCGAAGGTTATTCGGACTTAGGTTCTAATAATTCTACCCACATCCTAAGCCTAGAACCTAGATCTGAAACTTATTGGGAAGATTATGAGGCCCTTTATGAGAAAGATCAAATTTTTACAGAATATGATTCCGGGCCTCTATTTAATGAATATCCCTCTCCAACATCCTCTGGAAATCTGATCGATTTTTCAGAAAACATGCCAATTTATGATACAGAAACTGAGGAGTTGGATGAGCAAGGTTTTAATGGGGTCTATCCTACCAGCTTAGAGCTTGAACAGAACATCTTTTTGAGCCCAGAAGTGACATATAGGCTAGAACCCAGTCAGGCTGCTGATTCCACATCTGAGGATTTTTGCTGTGGTGGAATTCATGATCATGAATCTCATTTTCGCCAACTCTCCGACAATTTCAAATCTGACTATAATTGCGGAGAGATTCCCCTTCCTGAACACGCCAGGCCCATCTACGACCTCAGTTCACATGACTCTGACTCCGACTCTGAGGTCCTGATTCCCGAGATCACTGATAACACAGAATCATTCCTTCTCGATCCTCAGGAACCAAAAAGAGAAAATGCCAAGAGTGATTGCAACCCAGAATTCAAATCTTTTCTCAATTCAGATTTCTTTCATCCTACAGACACTCTTCCGGCATTTGATAGTTACCCAGAGGACTCTCTACAGAAAACCACCTATCATCCGTTTCTAGAAGAGCCCTCGTACACAATGGCCACCTCATCCGCACACACAGAACGGATCAAAACCTCTTCCCAACCCCGACCCGCAACCGGACTCAATTTCTATTCAGATTCACCTCTCACCAAGCCGATTGCATTTCCACATCGGGTTCTGAACACTGATCAGACTACATACCACGCCCCATCATTCTCTGATCACCCCTGTAGGGTTTCCGCGTCATTCATTGATTATTCTACGGATCCCTACTCTGACCAGGCTGATTCGACTCAGCCAAACCCTGCGTTTACACTTCCACATCCATCTGAGCTTCATAGTTTATGGTGGGTTCCACACCTTTTTATCCACATCTATCAACCCACCAGATTGATTGGGTTTGGGCTGCATCATCAGCCTGTTGATCTGAACAAGCACCTGGTTGGACCAACCAGGCTCTTAATCAAGGTGCTTGTCTTACAAAACTCTGCTGATTTGACCATCCCCTCTCCATCGCATTTCCCGCTTGGCTGAAGGCATCAAATTTAGCGCTCAACGGGAGGCAGCCCGTCATTCTCTTTGAAAACCTGAAACTTGTTCTGACAACTTTTTGCACTTGAAGTTCACACTTTAGGACAGCCGACTCCACCTCAGGTGCTTGCATCTGAGATTCATCAAAACAGCTATCCTAATGTATGAACTTAGTTGAATAAAAACCCCTAGGTTACAATGAGGACATTGCAAATCTTAGGCATGGGGGGGTATGGAAGTGCAAAACTTGTAAGAAAAGGTTTCAAACAAAAAAATTCACATATGACAAAAACACCATAAAAATTAAAAGATTTTTTCGAAAAAGAATAAGAGGAAAAGAGGGGAAGGAAATTTTGTGAAGGAGAAAAGAAACAAAATGAAAAAGGAGCACAAAAATTAAGAGAAAAGGTGATAGTCATTAGTAAGGAACTAAGGAATTAACCTAAGTTCTAGACCTCATTCAAAAAAATAACTGAAAAGTGCATAATTAGATTAGTAAGAACGCAAACCTTAGGCATTCTTGAATAGACTCTTAGTACCCATTAAGATCTAGACACTCCTCAAGAGGTTGAGGAAAATGAAAAGCTGAAGTATTAGGTCTAAGGCTTAGGGAGTATTTGGCCTCGTTAACTAATTTTTGGTTTACGGGACTCAGTAACCTAAGCACCCTAACCTCACACAGCCTGGTTCAGTAAGCGTAAAAATCAGAATCACGCAGAAGCGTCGCAAAATTCTGAAAAGAACACCTAGAATAGGAGCGGTCGATCAACACAAGTTTATTTGGACGAGTTCCCAGCGCGGAGAGGCGGGAAATCCCCTCGAAGATGCGCAACAAAATATCATCTCCTCGGTGCTTGTCTCTTAGGATATTTACATATCCTACTGGGGGCATGTAAGCACTCTGTTGGTTCAGATTCCATGGATGGCATTATCTCGAAGTGTCAATTGCCAGGGTCTGGATTCGGCCACGGAACACCATGGATGGGATTATCTCGAAATCTCAATAGCCAGGGTTCCGGGGGTTACCATGGGCGGTGCTATCTCGAAGCATCGATCGCCAGGAACCCTTGAGGATTGATGATGGGAGCAAGGAATCTGATACAGACCGTGTTGAAAAGCCAATCCTAGGCTAGAACTAAAAAGAAAAAGAGAGAGAAAACTCTCCAAACAGAAAAACTTTCTATCTCTCTCTTACAAACGCACTGCGAACTGAGCCAGGGCTAAAATCATTTCAAGCACGGGTGCTTTAACCACAAAGTCCAATAAACCTTAGGTTAGTTCTTGTGGACCTTAAAAACCTTTGCTAGAGACTGAGGCTAAGGCTAGACAGATTTGGATCTTGATTGGTACTAAAGTACCTTTTAGGCCTTTGGTCAGCATTCTAACCTAATCTAAGCTCAAATAAAAAAGCACTTATCTAAAGCTATTAAGAACTTCATGGTCTAGAACAAGGGTTGAAACCTTAAGTTTTTGCTAAGGGACTAGCAAAAGCTAGGCATGGGGGTATGATGAGAACCTCATCATGAGCCATAACTAGCTCATTTTGACCCAATACAAAGGATAAAAGCTCCTACATAACTCAAGGAAAGGCTTAACTCAGAGAATTCTGAGTTTAAGGAGAAAATAAGTCATAAGGGGTAAAAATGCAATTTTACCTGTATAATCTGCATACAGGGTAATTCAGGGTCCAAACATAGGTCAAAGCAACTTAATAAGAATAAAAGTGGGATGAGATGATCTAGCAAGGGCTACAGCAATTCCAAGGAACTAAATGATAATCTGTAACCCTAAAACAACCCACTTCAATTCACGAGGTTCGAGGCAAAGTAAAAATAGAATAAACCCTCTAAAATTCATAGAAAAGTAATCTCTAGGGTTTAGAACCTTCAATTTGGCCTTCAGAACCCATGTTGACCTACATTGAGAACCATGCCCAATTAATAACTTAATCTGGGTTTTCGCATAAATTGACCGGTCAAACAAGGTTTAATATAGAAATAAAATTCACCATCAGATTCCTTAGGTCCTAATTAATCATGTATAAAAACTTGAGCCTAAGAAGAAACCTCCTTGACCGACTTTACACTTTGGTCCTCATATATTTACTTTTTGGCCCTCAACTTTTGAACCGTCGCATTTTGGCCCCTAACTCTCCTTCGTTCTTTGCATTCAGGTCCCCCTGCAAAACCGGCCAGCACCATGCTCCGGCGACCTTGCGCGGAGCATGGCGCCGCGCAGGGTGAGGGGGAAAGCCTGGCAAGTAAACCAGGGGTGCCCTGCGTTGTCAGCCGTCGCAGGGACACCCCCCTGGTCGCTGTAGCCCACCATACCGGCCGTGCGAACGCACGGACGGTATGGGCTTTCGTCTCCGGCCATCCTCCGGCGAGGGAGACACGTCGTCTCCCTCCGCCTCCCTCCCTGTTTTGATCCCTATAAATACCCCCGTCGCTCCACCGTTCTTCCCAGCTCGGATCTGACGGAGAAAATCCCCAACTTTCCTCTCTTCTCTCTCCGGCAGACGCTCACCAGCTCCGGCGGTTCCTCCCCCTCCTCCTCTTCGCTCTGCCGCAATACCAGCAGCAGAGACTTCTTCTCCCTGCTCTTCCCGCGCCACGCCGCACCCAGCTGGCGCCTCCTCGGCTCTCTGCTCGCCGCCGCCTCCTTCCCTGAGCATCTTCTTCTCCGGCGACAGTCGATACGACTGTCGCCCTACTGCTCCCCCTTCGTCCCTGCAAGTAAGTTAGAACTATTTCCCTTCTTCTCCTCTTTCTTTCCCCGGTTCCAATTTGTTCAATTACGCCCTCGACCGACCCTGACCATCGTCACCCCCTTCGACTCCGGCCACCCTCCGGCGAGATGTTCCCATCGCTCCACAGCCTCACACACCTCGCCGACCCTCACCGAACCTCCGCCTCATCACACTGAGCACCCCCCACCCCTCCACTACCACTCCACACCTCCGTAACACTCCCGCGAACAAACCCATTCCTCCGGTTGCAGTCCAACCTAGGGCTGCCGCCAGACACCACCTTGCGGCCTGCCACGCAGCTCCTCACCTTCGCCGTGCCACGGCGAAGGTTCCCCAGTGGTTTGATCAGGCCGAGAGGCCATATTCGTGTCCGACAGATTTTGAGGTTCGACCGCCATTAACGCACATTGAAGCAGCTTCTCCCGCGCTCCAGGCTTGAGGACTCCAGGTCTCCAGCTGCTGCGGATTACGGGGAGTCTTGCGAAGGCAGCCAGCCAGCAACCTACGCAAATCAAAGCCGCAGCTGCAGAAGCCAGGCCGCGGTCTCCCAGCAGGCGCACGCGAGGAAAGGTCTGCGTTTAGTCCCACATCGGTAAGCCTCACACCCTTTCCACTGTTTAAATTGATTTTGTGCACTAGCCTTACTGCCTCAGCACACGGGGTGAGGTCCCCTTACACCCACCCGGTTACCCGGTCTCGTCCGCGCTCACGCCCCGCGGACCTGACCCGACCCGACTTAGACTGACCTGCACTCCTCGTCCACCACGCACGCCGGTGGGCCTGGACCCGGGCGTGACCCGAACCCGATTACCCGGCAGCTCTGGGAGAGCTTTCCCAAGAGTGTTTTCAGAGAGAGAGAGACGCGGGGGGAGAGGGTAGAGTAGGTTTTGTTCTCTGACGTAAGCTCTGAAGTGTGCAGGCACAGGTGAAGAAGAAGAACCGCAGAAGAAGAAGGAAGCTGACTGTAGCAACAGGCAGTTTAAGTCGTCTGATTTGGAAATCAGACGACGTCCTGAAGGGAAAAGAAGAAAGACGGCGGAAGATCTGAAGAACAACAGAAGAAGGCGAGGCAGAGGAGAACACAAAAGAACAAGGAAAGAACTGAAAGAAGAAAAACAAAGAAGAAAGAAGAAGATCTGAAGAAAGACAGAAGAAAAAGGAGGAGCAGGAACAGCAGGAAGAAGAAGAAGAGCATCACCATTGCAGAAGAAAGACATCACCTCTGCAGACAAAGAAGAAGAAGAACTGAAAGAAGAAAACAAAGAAAAGAAGACAACAAATTCTTTCCCTCTCTCTTTCTTTTTGTAAAAGAAACATGTATATCTCTAGAATACAACTTGCTCCCTGAGTTCGACCTCGGGAACTCTTTTATTTTCCGAGTAAAAAAAAAATTATATTTGAAATGTTGGCAATAACTGGCTATACTACAACGCTATAACAATAAAACCCGGTTATCTCTCGAAGCCAACGTCTCAATTATCGACTGCTCAGAGGATGAAGCTGTGTTGACATGGCCCAAATGAAGATGTTGAGGAGTTGGAGGAAGGAGAATTACGTCGAAAGATGAGGGGAGGATAGGTGGTGTCACGGGGTGATCCACTTCTCGAAATGGGGTTGAGAAGACGGCCGATGAGAGCTCCATGAATGGTGATGCGAGTGTGGAAAATAATTTTCTTTTCTCTAGTGAAACAACCCAAAGGCTTGGGACACAAGCTCAGAGTGTGTTTTGAGCTCTAGAGTAGGTGAAGAGAGCATAGGACGGAATGATGGTGGATGGAGGGGTGTTGGTCCTTTTATAGTGGAAGGAGAAGAGGCTTTGGTCATCCACAGTAAATAGCGACATCAAATGCGTCGCTGAAGCTCCAGCCTAAATGTTGCTGAAGGGTCTGCTAGCGCATGCACACGCTCGTGCAGTGCGCCTGCTCTGCTGGCGTAGGCAGGGACAGTTGGCAACTGTTGGATTGGAAGTGGACGGCTGAGATAGCATGAGGATTGCACTCTCAGATCGCGCACTTGATGGTGAGCCAGATTGGACGTCCGTCAATGCATTATCGCTCATGTACGGATCACGTGGGTCTGATAATGCCACGCCGTTGCCCTCTCTGCTGCTTGATGACCATCCAACGGACACAATTGATTTGTGACTGCATTAGTGAGAATAGAGGCTGTGGCAGGTTTCGAATGGGCACTACTGGGTTGCGAGTAAGCTTCACAACCACTGCACTACTGCATTGATTATCGAGCGGAGAGATCAGATGGCACGAGCTCTCGACCATTGGATGGAGATCCAGCAGTCGAGATTCAAAGTTGGTGAACTCTTTAGATGAAGCAGGCGACATGGCGTGATTACGGCCATTGGATCTCGATCCAACGGTCATGATCTGGCATGGCTCTCCTTCACCTCATGAGGCATAGCCGATATTGGGCTACCTAGCTGGCACCTCGTGGTGCCATTTGGGTCGTCTATCTTCTTTCCTTTGTAGGTTGCACCACGAACGTCGGATTGGGTTGATTTCCACTTCGTTGGGCTGCGATCATCGATCTGAATCCATCTGTGTGGTTAGATTTGTCATTTGAAGCTCAAAATTGCATCACTTAGTCCCTTGGCCATTGATCTTCCTCAGACTTCATAAGGTGCTATGTGATTTTGATCAAGATGGTTTTTGAGGTGTTGGACTCCGATCGTCGTCCTAATCAGATTCGTATGGTCGGATCATCAATCCGAGGCCCTGAAATAAATCTCCTCTCCTTACCACCAAAAAGACATGAACTAACCTATAATTTATAGAGACTACTCTAAATGCAAAATGATGCATGCTATGCAATATTTATAACTTGGAATGCATGTCTAAGGTTAGGAACATGCATAAATAGGTATTTTATCCTAACTAAATGTGTCTACATCAATAGTAATAGTATATTACTTAGAAGAATAATAACGCATAAATTAAACTACGACGAAGAACTACGCGATAAGAAATAAGGGCACTGGAGGTGGTCTCTAGTAGCCGTGTTGGCTTTAGGTGGTACGAGGAAATAGAGGGACAACCAATGGTGGGTAGGTCGACCTCTTGAGAGGTGGAGGGAGTGGCTGATCCTGGACGTGGAGAAGCTTAGAGCAATGGTGGCATGGAGGTGTGCTAATGTAGGTGGAGATGGTGGAGTCTACTTGATGGAGTCCAAGATGGGGTGCATGGCCATCCACTCTAGTCTTTTTATAGACTTGTGGGATGACCAAGGGCTCTCAATAGAAGTCGCTAGACTTCTCTAGAGTGGCATTCCACCTTGGCTGTATTGAGTCTTCTTAGATCCACTTTTTGTTGATCTAAGAATGACCAGGTGTGGTGGTCCTAGAGTATTCTCTAGAGTGTGCGTGAGTGTGTAGGTCTAGGTGTGTGTCTGTGCGTGTGATTGTGTGGTCAAGTGGACTACTTGGTCCACTTCTAATTATGTTCTAGGTGGGTCCTATTAAGGTGTCTAAAAGTAGGTTTTAGCTGTAACCTATTCCAAAGTGGTTGGTCCAATTAAACCTAACCAAGTTTAATTGGGTCAATATGTGTGAAATTGTGAGAGAAAATTCTCATTTAGATTAGGCTTGAGTTAATTGTATTCTCACTAAGTCCAATTAGACTTGTGTTGGTTGAGAATTGAGCTTAATTGGACTTTATGAGTCTAATTGATTAAATGTAATCTAGTTGACTAGATCCAAGTCAATTGGTTTAGAGGGAACCTATTTAAGTTCTTAGAAGGGTCCTAGGGTGGTGTACTAGGCTTAGGGTACATTAAATTAGGTTTCCTAGGGTGTAGGATTGGGTTTATAGGCCTCAGAAATGAAGATTAGACTTGATTCTAGAAATAGTGAAAGGGGGAGGGTACCAGACGCCTGATATTAATATCAGGTGTCTTAAATGTGAAAATTGGACGTCCAGACAGATAATTAGGCATCCAATTTTGGGTCAATACTTGAATTAGGTTGTGCAGGTGATTTTGCAGAAATTGGACATCTGGACTTAATGTTTGGACGTCTAGAACTATTGTGGAAAGTGGTTTTAGGGTGTTCTAGGCTAATTTGTCCTAATGGTAGGGTGGCTAAGGTATGGGAAGGTGCCTAGGGCTATCCTAAGGCTATTGATAGCTGTAGGGATGTCCTATCTTTTTCGTAATTTAATCTAAGCTTTAAAATCCTAGAAGTAATGTAGTATACTTCTTCCCTACATTATTTCTTCAGCTTGTGTGCAGCTTTATTCCATGGCTTCTGCTCTAGCTCTGCTACTGCTCTAGCCTATATCCTACCTCAGATTCAACTTCTTCTGAGCTTCTTGTTACCTACAAACCAAATAATGCACTAATTAGCACAAAATATTATCATTATTGCAAAAATATGTATGCAAAGTAGTAAAGATGTAAAGTTTGCAATTGTTGCATGAATTATGCTATAATTATGCTAAGTTCTAACTTAATTTAGGTCATTTAAGTCCTATGATTGCTGCGCAATTATAACCCCATGCCTAAATCTTGCTAGTCCCTAGCAAATGGAAGACTAAGTTATCTACAAATAAGTCCCTAAAGGACTAATTATTTTTATCAAGTGTAAGACTAGAGATCCTTGTCTTTTTGTTTTCATCTGAAAGCCTAGAAATCCAGACAAACGTGAAAGTGTAGTGATGTAGCTTATGCAACGGATCCAAGTGGAAAGCCAATCTACATCTAAAGTTTGTACTTTACCCCTAGTAAAAATCTATTGAGATAGGCTAACTTCTTCCCTCGGGGAGTAACGAAATATACTATAATTCTTACCCCGACTTTTAGCTTAGGAAGAAATTGTCTAGGTCAAGTGGGTTTGTATTTGGTGGTTTACACTCATTTGGTGCTACATATAGACTAGTACTGCAGAATCTAGATTTCTAGACTATCAAATAATTCAACTCAGAGAGAAGTGGGAAAACGATGCTCTCTTTGGTTCCTTTGTACTCACTCTCTATCTTTTTCATTTATTTCTTTTCTCTTTTTACTTTTCAAGCTCACAATCTCACCAGATTTGTAAATATAATCCATATTTAGTGGTCTCACATGGCATTAATACTTTAATAAAGTTCTGATAACCCTAAAAGTAAGTCAGACTTCCTCAGCCAATATTCGGGTGGTTAGAAATACAGAAAAGTAGGTCAAGGCCATATTTCATGGATTACAAATGTGCTCGGCAATGTTGCCTCAATATAAATGAAATAAATAAAACTATAACTCAACACTTTTTTTCTTTTTTTTTCTTTCTTTTCTTTTTCTTTTTTTTCTTTGTCTATTTGTTTCCACATATATATATATTTATTCTTCTTGTTCTAATATCAACACGAATAATAGAACATGATGTACGTGCATTTTATTAAGAGGCATTATTGGGGATTGATGTTGTTCAGGAGGATATCAAGTGACTTACTTGGTGGAACTGCCTAGTCTTGACACCGAGGAAGGAACGAATAGAGCAATATATCATCTGACCTTGACATCAATACCTTCCTTAAGTTGAGGATTCCATAAAGGATGGTTGTAATCATCTGCCTTAGTCCTAGTTTTATTAGAACCTAATCTCTATGTATTTACCTTATTTGTTGGCTCTAAAAAATACACACAAAGCTCGTACATAGGAACCGAGAGTGAAAACTATGCCTGACTATGAGTATCATTACCTATTTATCAAAATATTAAGATTCCTTGCACTCATCTTGGAGCACCAGGAGACACTCTACTCTCACCTTACAATTGTTTGGTGGATCTAATAGAAGATGGTTTTCCTGACTTCGTAGCCACTATCTAGGGGTTCAGGAAAAGGAGCAATGCTTCTTCTACACAAACTAAAGATGTCTATCAATCTTCGCAATGGATCAATTGCAAAATCTACGTGCAACTATGAAAATTGTACTGGATTCGAAATTCAAGACTCAACTGAAGAATAAAATCCTTAATAAAACCTCTTGATAAAAAACCTTATTCATGGATGCAATATATATAAATGCTTTCTCAAATTAACCACACATGATTGCATTTCTAAATTTTCCCTTATTCGGGTTGCATTTAGCTTGATCCTAATCTAGAATAAAATGTGAGCGAACGAGTCAGAAGTGGCTATTGCGCACGATTTCTCGCTCCAATGCGAACAATGGAGGTGGAGTCACTTGTTCTTGAATTATGGACCTTAAAGTGCAATGAACATGTTGCTCAGAGGTTTTCTACATGTTGGCAAAAAAATTTTCAGCTTGTCTGTACTACCCCCCATGATTAAGTTCTTGCATGTCCTCATGCATGAATGTAAGGAAAATAAATTAAGACAAGGGGTAAGTGGATAGAAATCACCTGAGATTGCTCCTGATTCTTCATTCAGCCAAGGCCAACATAATGACATAACACATGATGCAGAAATATATGCTAAAATGAAAAGATGCTATGTATAAAAAGGGAAAGCAAATGCTATTTACAAATGCTAAGTTTAACGCCTCTAGCTAGGTGAAAACCCAATCAGATGGATGAGTTATTGCTGAAGGGATGATCAAGACTAAAATGATGTGCTCGTCTGCTCTAAGAATTAGTGCTTTGCAAATGCGAACTAGCTGTTGATGCATCCCTACTCCAAAGAGTTTCTCTATAGAAGATTATAGAATAAGGGTGAAAAGTGGAGGATAATCAGGATGAGGATCATGATGCCAATTCTACTCATTAATCCTGTTCCAAAATTCAACGAGAAATTGCTGAGAAAGTGGATTGATATGATGATCAAAATGTTTGTCAGCATTAGAGTCTGGATCATAGGAGTCTTCATAATAGTGAGTAACATAAAAAATCATGCTCTTTCGAGGCCCTAGGTTGTATGAGGGTACATGTGAGATTGAAAGTTCTGTATATAGGTCACTAAAATCCTCGTCAGAAATCATCTCATCCTCATCGGTACTAATTTCATATTCATCGAAATCTATCTCAGTCTCTGAGTTGAGCCATCCATTAGATTGACTAGGATTGTGAGTAAGTCCCCAATTCATTGTACTCAGTGTTCCACCCTCATAAGTTTTAGATTCCTCAGCATTTTGTGATTCAGATGGCCTTTCTGTTTCCCTCGATAAATCATCAGAAGCATTCATCAATAATTGGAGACCAGAATCAAGAGTAGAGAATGCAGACTCAGGGTTTCCTTCACAACCTTCGTAGGTGGGAGGAGAAAAATGCAAATCAAATGATGTTGGATTGAAAGTGGATTCGCTTCTCAGCGGAAGTAATTTGGACTGAGCAATCGCATTAAATACAGATTCATCCTGGCACATGTGATTATCAGAATTTCTAGGCAAAGCCATCTCAGAACTACCTAGGTGAGCTTGACCAGTGATGTTGACAAGGCAAAATCAAGTTTAGAGTAATGCATCGTAGTATAGTTGAAATCACTTTGAAAACAAATAAATTTTTATTACTCGAAGTTTAAGTCCGAGGTCCAACACAGGGAGCAAATGGAGTTCATGCACTAATCTCAATAATAGATGCAATTTGAACACTTAAAATTACTCAAAATCTAATTCAAAATGTAAAGCATGAGATTATGAATAATAAAATGTAGCATAGAAGAGAAATTGGGAAGAATTGGATAAAAGTGTTTGATTTTTCTTTCTCTTTTGCTTGTTCTCTTTGGTTTGTTATTCTTCTTCTGTCCTTCTTTCTTCCTCTTTTGGCTTTGGTTCTTCCTTTGTCTTCTTCTTTCCTTCTCTGACTTCTTCTTCTTCTTCTTCTTCCTTCCTTTGGCAGTGGCTTCTATTTCTCTTCAGCTTTCTTCTTTAGCTTCCTCTTCCTTCTTCCTTTGGCTTCAGCTTTGCCTTTTCCTTTTCCTTCCTTAGCTTTTCCTTCAGGGTCCTCTTCCTTCTTCCTTTCCCTGCAAGCAAGTGCAAAACCTACCCCTACCCTCCCCTATGAATGCTCTCTCTTTTCTCCCTTAGGCTCACTCTCCCAGAGCCTTTCTCGAGTAAACGGGTAGGGTTAGCGTGCTAGGGACCAGGCGCACCAGCATGGGTGATGCACGAGGAGTGCATGGTAATCGGGTCAGGCTACCAGGTCCGTGGAGGAGTGAATCATGGACGAGGAAAGAGTAGGTGAGAGGGACCCCACCCCATGTCAGAAGGTGATAAGCCCCAGACACAATTACAATTTATTCCACACTACCTGCTTGAAAACAACCGAGGTAGGACTAAAAGTCCAACCCGCTTCACGTGTGCGGCCACAGGGGTCTTCACTTAATTGCAGCGACTACAGTACCTTGCAAAGCCAATTACCTGGCTGAATGTGTGCATGATGTGAATTCGCGTCGCCTGGAACTTGGGGCCTTGAGCGAGGCTGCCTGATTCGAATGTTGCAAGTTCCTTCACGTCTACTCCAATGGCAGTCGAGGTCAGAACCTGCTCTCAAGTAAAACGACCTTGCGGCATCATTAGAATATGAAAGAGGCTTCGTCATGGCATGATGAAGGTGTCTCGGTGGGTGGCATGGTGCGGGGCGGCCTAGGCGTGCATGCCTAGGTCATTCTGTGGCCGTGGTGATGGGTTTGTTCGGGGGCAGTGTGTGGAGGCTGTGGCAGTTGATGGTGAGGGGGAGAATGATTAGTGGAAGGTGGCGGAGCTTCTGAGGGGTTTGGCGAGGTTGATGGATGCATGGAGTGACAGAGGCACCTCGCCGGTGGTCTGCCGGAGGTGGAGAAGATGGTGGTGGTTTGTGGTTGTCGAGGGGTGTTTTGCGAAATAAAGATGGGGAAAATAAAGAGGAGAGAGAGAGGAAAGTACCTAACCTAGTTTAAGGATGAAGAAGGGTGAGATGGCAGATGGCACGTACCTACCGCCGCTAGAGACGAGGATCCTAGTGGAGGGGGACGGCGACGACGAAGAGGATAGCTGATGCATGAGTAGGTATGGTGCAACGCAGATGAAGGAGGTGGAGATGACTCTGCCACTAGTATTGTGTTAGAGTGACCAGAGGAGGGGGCATAGGTCGCCGAAACTTGCTGGGTGTCTGGTCGGAGAAGAATAAACAAATTTGAGGAGTTGTCTCCGGCCAAACCAAGCTGGGGATGATCGGCAGGGTCAAGGGAACCTTTTATAGTCCCAAGAAGAGGGCCTTGTGCTTGGAAGGCAAGCTTCCAAGCACAGGCATCCTTGCCAGACATGGAAGGTGAGAGATACTGAAATCTCTCATGCATTCGCATGAGAGATTGGGTGGCAATCAGGGCTTGAGATTGTGTTCATATGATTAGGAATTCCTCAGAGAATCTCCCTTTCAAATTTGTGAGGGAGTCTCTGAGAAATCAAGGAGAAATCCCCCTTGAATTTTCGCTGGAGTAGGACTCCTCCACTGTAATGGCAGAGGGACCTAATTGAAAGGAATGGAGAGGAAGATAGGAGGTTGTCTGTAAGGTTTTCAAAAGCTAGGGGCATAAAAGTAATTGGGTTGGACTGTTTTACAAAGTAGGTCAAGGTGAACTCCCCTTAGGTCCAAATTGTGGTACAAACCTAATTTAGACCTAAGGAATCCAATAGTGAAGTTGTATTTTAGATTTTACTACATTTGACTTGGCATTTTACATAAAAACCCAATTTAGGGTAAATATTTGACTAGGACCCCTATTTCGGTCAAAATAGGTTCTAAATGACAAATTGAAGGTTCTAAACCCTAGAGGATATTTTTTCATGAATTTTAGAGGTTTTAGTTGAATTTTATCCTAACCAGAATCTTGTTGAATTAAATGGGTCTGTTTTGGGGTTACAAGAAATTTAATTCCCAGATTGCATATTAACCCTTTTCTAATTGAACCAACCAACTTTTTATATTGTTAAGACCATTTGACCTATGTTTAGCCCTAGAGAAATCTTGTTGTTGTACTGCAATGGTAAAATTATAGTTTTACCCTTTGTTTCTTGCTTTTCTCTTAAAACAGTTATTCTTTGATTTAGGCCCTTCATTTGGTTATGTAGGAGCTTTTATTCTCTTCTATAGGTCAGCTAGTTAGGGCTCATGATGGTGTTCCCATCAGATGTCCAAGGAATTAATCTCACAATTTTCATTGAATCCAACCTATCTTTCCTCAAATTCGCATAAATTAGTCGATACATCCAAATCTAGATCGTCTTGTGAATCCTCACCTTGACAATCCTTAAATACATATAAATCATATTCATGTTCATGGCTGATTGGTGTATGTTAGTTCAACCCCTCATAAATAATATTTTGATGATTTTACAAAATAAGGACAAAGAAATAAAAGATAGATATAGCATATTTTTTCTATCATGACATAATTGCAGGTTTTATGTAAAGAAATTAGAAGCGTAAAGAAAGATTGTAGTAGGTTTTAGGCCATAGGAAATTTTTTGCATACTTTCAAAAGTTATAATCTTATTTTTATTGAGTCTAGAGATGTTGTAAGGAGCCCCCAAATATAATATTTACATAGCTAAGTTAGGCTCTCTACGGTTAGGAAAATAAGAAAGAAAAATCTAACACTAAACACATATCAGACGTCCTACACTAATGACAGACATCAGATTTTCAACTTTAAGATGTCTAATAATTGTTTCAGATGTCTGATCACCTATAGTCTTGCCTTTGCACTCATAACACTTAGGTTCCAGAAGTTGCAACCTCAAACCAGTCGTCCATAGCCTTACCTAGACGTCCAATACATACCATTGATGTCTTTAAACCGACCGTTAGACTCCATTGCCTGCTTCCTTCATTATTGTGCATGTCTAATGGGCAAATACACTTTTAGACGTCTGGTCATGTCACCAGACATGTAACAATGGACCGTTGCCCATTAATTTTGCACACACTTATCAGAAACCAATGTTCGGCTCTTAGATTACCAAGGCAAGTCATTAATCTCTTTCCAGACGTCTAGAATACTTGGAAGATGTCTACACTGACGCCTATTCCTTAAAATCTACAACCCTATTTAGATCTAGTCAAAACAGGAACGAACCCACTTACTATTAAATGTCCAAAATTTGTATCAGATGTCTTATATGAACATATCAGGCGTCCTTATTTCGACCCAAAAAAAATAGTAAGCCTGACTAATAGAATCAGACATCCAAAATTGTACTAAGATTTCTTACAAGACGTCTATCCCAAAAATTAGACACCTAATATTGCCGTCAGGATCATAATTGCCTTGATTTATATTGGCTTCTATCCGCATCTCTTGGGGCTTGCCTCCAATGGCTAGGAGACCTCTCCAAGACTTCTTGAAGGTTATAAACTTGCCTATAAATACACTACAACCCCTCTTTGGCAAAACACACCTCTTGAGATACAATTCACCTATAAAATCACTTGCTCACTACTAATTGCTTTCTCTTGCCCTTGTGCAGTGCCATCACTCTGATCAAAGGGCAATCCAACACTCCCGGTGTACTACATTTTGCTGATCTTCAATGAGTTTCCTTTACCCATAGTAGATAAACAAATCATTTATATTTTGGGGTGCTTTGTAGGCTACATTTCATTTTTATTTCATTGTTGTAGTTGGGTATCTGACTTGTCGAATCCCCATCTCTTCATAGTGAAGGGAGAAACCTCCGTTTAGGGTTCAGAGGTGGGATTTGTATTTGAGGTACACTACCCTTGTTAAGGTAGTGTGGTTAGTGGATTGATCAATTTGTGATCATAAATCCTAACTCAAGGGATTGGCTTAGGTGGTGGTTTTCACCGGGTTTGGGTTTCCACCTAAAAATCTTGTGCCTCCTTATTGTTATTGTGTTTTTATCTTGCAATTATTTTTAAATTCACTATTCACTCCCCTCTAGTGTAATTTTATTTGGTATCAGAGCAGATCTTCCACTTTTAGGAGTAATATCCATGGAAGATCTTATGGAGGGGAGAGTTGTTTCCGTTAGCAGATTGGAGGGGCAATCCAATACTTGACCACCCCTCTTCAAAGGAACCAACTACACTTATTGGAAGCTGAGAATGAAAATGTGGCTTCAAGCCAATGATTTCTCCATTTGGGAGAAATGCAAATCAACATATGTCATTCTTGACAAACCAGAAACACGGTGGAGCAGATTCATCACCTTGGACTAAGTGCAAAGGAGATGAACTCACTGCACTGTGCATTCAACTCGGAGTTCAACTGCATTAGCCAATGCACAATCACCCACGAGATATGGAGAACATTAGAGGTAACTCACGAAGGTACGTCTAGAGTTAAATCCTATAAGATTAACATGTTATTGCAGGAATTTGAGGCCTTCTCTATGAAGGAAAATGGGAGACTTGGGGACACGTACACTCGATTCACGTTAATCGTGAATAACCTCAAGTCTCTAGGAAAGACATTTATGAAGGGGGAGCTTCAAGCCAAGATCCTTTGTTCCCTTGGACTCGAGTGGGAGCAAAAGGTCACAATGATAGAAGAAGCCAACCAAGTAGAGGATCTAGACATGGAGAGTCTACTTGGGAATTTAATGGCTTATGAGACAAAAATGGAGCAAAAGAAGAAATCAATCACACTAGAGCCAAAGAAGAAGACTTAGCTTTCGAAGTGACATCAGACGATGAGGTAAGTATTAATGACGAAGAATTCATTTTTTTAGCTAAAAAGTATAAAAAGTTTCCTAGAAATAGAAGAGAGATCAAGGGAAAGAAAAGGGAAGAAGAACCTCTAGTTTGCTAAAATTGCAAAAAGAGAGGTCACATAAGGAAGGAGTGTCCCTTGCTCAAAAGATATGATGAAAAGAAACACAAGAAGCCTTCTAAAAATAAGTTCTCAAAGCCCAAGGCACCCAAGAAGAAAGCATTACAAGCAACATGGGATGACACCACTTTCTAAGAAGAAGAGGAGGAAATAAATGAAGAAACGACGTGCTTGGGACTCATGGCAACCAATGACACTTCTGAATCTAGGTCTGAGGACCCTGAGGTAAATACCTATTCACTAGATGAATTACAAGATGCTTTTGATTCATTAAATCTAGATCTTAAGGAAATGAAGACTAAAAGAAAAGTACTAAAAGAAGAAAACCTAGAGAGTAAGAAATTAACCAATGACCTTAAAGAATAGAACCTAATCCTCACTAAAGAAACCACAGCTTTGAATATGCAAATAGGAAACCTAATGTTTGAAAAGGAATCACTAACAAAGGACTTGTATACGAACATGAGTGAACAAAAATTCCTAGATAGAGAAGAACTACTTGACAAAATCCATGTACTTGAACAATCAAACTCTTTTAAAAATGATGAGAATGGCCTCCTTAGATTGGAAATCAAAGGACTAGAAGATAAACTAGACATAATGAAAATGGGGATAAATCACTTTAAAGAAAAATCAAATCAACTGCTTGAGGACTTTGTAAAATTTACAAAAGGAAAAGATAACTTGGACAAGCTCATTGCCCATCAAAAACCTTCTTCAAGTAAATTTGGACTAGGCTTTTATGAACCCAGTCAAAATGAATCGAAAAAGGGTCCTCCTCCAAAGAGGACCACTACACATTACAATGGATATCGGAAAGACAATTTCCGCTTTGTTTTGTAGGTTTCAAAGGACATTATAATGTCAAAAACTGGATATACAAAATGAAGGATGGGAAACTCAAATTAGAAAGACCTAAAGAAACACCAAGTCACCAAAGGAGGTCTTTTGTAGGAACAAAGGGACCTATAAGAAAGAAGACAAGGAGACCACCGCCATCAAGGAGGCCGATAGGTGATGGACTTTGAGTGTTCCAAACACATGACAAGAGACAAGCACCTATTTTTGGACCTCCAACCTTTGGATGGAGGAACAGTTACATTTGGCAACAACCACAAGGGCCTTATTATTAGCATTGGTAAAATAGGTAACCCTCTTTCTCCTATCTCAAATGTCTCTTTAGTAAAAGGACTAAAAGATAACTTATTAAGTGTTAGCCAAATTTGTGATAAGGAATTTAAGGTAGTATTTACTTCAAAAATATTTGACATTATGCGTGCATCAACAAATGAAACCCTTCTTAAGGGAACTGGATTTAAAGATATTTACATTGTAGAATTTGATAATGATAACACTTTTGATGTCTTGTAGCTAATAATGAGTTAAGTGTATGGCATAGAAGGCTAGGACATGTTCATATCAAGCTAGTTCAAAAACTAGCCAAACATGAACTAGTTCGAGGTCTTCCTAAAAGAAAATTTTTAAATGATCCTATCTGTGATTCATGTAAATTATGTAAAATCATGAAATCTAGTTTTAAAAACAAAGTTTTATCCACATCAAGATCACAAGAATTACTTCACCTAGACTTGTTTGGACCAACAAAATATGAGTCTTAGTGGATGCAAATATTTCCTTATGATTGTAGATGATTTTTCAAGGTTTTCATGGGTCTCCCTCTTGAGATCCAAAGATGGAATATTTCCGCCTTTTCTATTTTTTATAGGAAAGTTCAAACTGAAGAAGGCTACCACACCACTCGTATTCATAGTGATCATGGGGGTGAGTTTGAAAATTGCTTGTTTGATGATTTTTGTTAAGAGCATAGTATTGCTCACGAGTTTTCTTTCTCCCAAACACCTCAACAAAATGAGGTAGTTGAGAGAAGGAACCGTACTCTTCAAGAGTGTGTTCAAATATTGCTCATAGACTCTAGGTTACCGAAGTATTTTTGGGTCGAGGCAGTTAACACGGCTTGTTACGTGTTAAATTGCACCTTAATTTGATCCGAGTTGTGAAAAACTTGTTTTGAATTATATTATGGGAAAATACCCAAAATTAGTTATTTTAAAGTTTTTTGATGCCGATGATTTATTTTGAATACCTGCTCTAATTTAGGTAAATTTGATGCCAAAGGTGAAGAAGTCATCTTTATTGGTTATTCTTCACGTAGTAAGGCATATTAGGTCTTTAACTTGACCACATTAATAGTAGAGGAAACCCTTCACGTTTCCTTCGATGAATCACCTCACTCTTCCTTTATTGACCTAGTCAATATGGAAGACGAAGATGATTCTTCTATTGATGTGCCTAACATCCCAAATTTCAATATCCATATTCTTCCAAAAGATTGAATATATCAAAGGGATCATCCCGAAAGTCAAGTCATTGGAAGTGTTTCCGATGGCATTAAAACTCGATCTCGTTTTAGTTGCTCTTTTTGTCTCTTCGCCTTTGTATCTCAAGTTGAACCAAAGAGTGTCGAGGAAGCATGCTCCGAAGAACCTTGGATGATGGCCATGCAGGAGAAACTCAACCAATTCCAAAGGAATGAAGTTTGGGATCTAATACCTAAGCCCAAAGGGCAAAAAGTAATAAGAACCAAATGGGTATTCTGGAATAAGTTAAATGAATCCGGTGTAGTCATTCGAAACAAGGCTCGCCTAGAAGCACAAGGGTACAACCAAGAAGGAGAAATTGATTTTTACGAGACCTACACTCTCGTAGCTTGACTCGAATCAATTTGCATACTTCTTGCTTATGCCGCTTTCCTTGGCTTTAAACTCTTTCAAATCTATGTTAAGAGCACTTTTCTTAACGGATTCATTAAGGAGGAAGTTTTTGTAAAACAACCTCCCATTTTTGAGTCTCATGATAAGCCTAACTTTGTCTATAAATTAAACAAGGCATTATATGGTCTAAAGCAAGCTCTTTGAACTTGGCATGAGAGGCTTAAAGACTATTTGTTGAGTGCAAACCTCTCTATCGGAGAAGCTGATTCTACATTATTCACTAAAAGAAAAGAAAAAGACATTTTATTAGTTAGACATATGTAGATGATATTCTCTTTGGTGCTACTAATAAATCTATTTGTAGAAAGTTCTCAAACATTATGCGGGAAGAATTCGAAATGAGTTTGATGAGTGAACTCAAGTTCTTCTTGGGTTTACAAATCACTCAACTCTAACTCGGAACCTTTGTGTGTCAATCAAAATACACAAAGGAGATGTTGAAAAGATTTGAGATGGAGAAAAGTAAACGGAAGAACACTCCTATGAGTGTCACAACCTCCCTAGACTTGGATGAATTAGGTACTCCCATAGATCAAAACTCTATTGTAGCAAGATTGGATCCTTGTTGTATTAACTTCTAGTAGACCTAATATTTTATTTAGTACCTGTTTATGTGATAGGTTTCAATCAAAGCCCAAACAATCACACTTAACTGCAGTAAAACAAACATTTAGATATCTAGTTGACACATTTGAGTATGGTTTATTCTACCCTAGGAGTCCACAATTCAACTTAGTCACATATAACGATGCGAACTACATAGGTAGCTGCACCGATAGGAAGAGTACTAGTGGAACATGTCAATTCTTGGGCGAATCACTAGTCTCTTGGTTTTCAAAGAAACAATATATTGTAGCCCTAACAACCAGGGAGGCTGAGTATATAGCCACCGCTCTAGCATGTTCTCAAGTGTTATGGATGAAAAATACTTTGAAGGATTTTAATTTGATATTTAATGAGATAAAATATTATGTGATAATACTAGTGTTATCAACATCTCGAAAAATCCTGTACATCACTCCCATACAAAACATACTAATGTTCAACATCATTTTTTGAGATATAATATACCTAAGGGAGAAATCGAGGTTGAATTTATTTATACTGAATTGAAATTGGCTAATATTTTCACTAAACCTTTGAATTACGATCGTTTTAATTATATACGTAGGAAACTAGGCATATGTAACCTAAGTGATGTTTCAAGAATTTATGGACTTAGTGAAATTTTGTTTATCATGAACATAGAAGTTTTGACTTTATTAAGTCAAGAACCTTTAAACATACTTAACAAAGATGAAAATGCACATTCTATGCAATATCCGACGTTGGATGGAAATACCTGATGTCCTATACTTAAAAATTTGATGTCTAAATATGTTGAACAGACGACAATTTCATTAAATCATATCTCAGTAGAAGGATTAAGAAAAATGTTATGTCATACATCTGATGATAGTAAAAGACGTCTGGTATGTCGTCAAATCTCTATTGTTAGATGTTGATTTAGCATCAGGTTCAGAACCAAGGAAGTTTGTATTTAGACAACAGACATCTGAGGCTTGATTCAGACATCGTAGTAGTCATCTGATTCCAAAACTAGAAGACAACCTGTAGCTTTGACTAAAATCAAGGAAGGACTAATTTTAGAGATCAGACGTCTAATTCGTTGTTTAGATGATGGGTCTATCGTCTGATACAAAAATTAGACGACAACCTGGAGCTTGAACAATTTCTAGGAAGGTCTATCTGCAGAAATCAGACATCTAACATTTTAATCAGATTTCTTATGGTTCGTCTGATCTTAGAATCATAAGACGTGATCGAAAGGGTTAAAATCCAAAATGGTCAGTTCCGACATCCGACGACGTGTCCAGACATCTAATCAGAGTGAAATCTATAGTTTCACGTATGTTTCTTGGGTGGTTTTGAAATGCAATTGTCCCCAACTTCAGGGGGAGACTTGCTCAACCCCTTGGGATATAAGATTTGTGCCCTCAAGCACCCACTTGTCAGACATCCATACCAAAAACCTCCAAAAACCCTCCTTGACGACAACTGCTACTGCAGCTGCTCCTTAAGCCGCTAGTCGTCCCCGTAGTCTATTCATCGATCGACCGCCCAGTTGCTCTCCTCCACGCATGTCCCTCTCATCCTCCTCACGTCAGGGGCAGCTCCTTAGTGGGTATACCATTTTTTTTAACCCTTCTCCTTCCACGATTTGAATGAGGCATTGGTCTATGTTTTAGTTTGAAATGCCCATCTCATTATACTACACCTCATGAGATTTCCATTTTCGACCATCTTCTTTTGCCCTAAGAGCTCAAACCCTAGGATCTAGACCTAGGGTGTGTGATGTGTTTTAACAAATCATAGGTCTATGATTGTATCTTGTTTGTATGGCAAGTGTATTACCTCAAATGACTTAAGCCGTCATCTTAGTGGCTTGGGTCCAAAGGTATATTGCCACAAGAATATGTTAGGTTGTATTGCCCTAAGGCATACTACCACACAATTTGGTTTTTTTGTTGTGGGAATGTGAAATGAACAATTTTTATGCAAATTAGTTGAATGGATTGACCTTTGTTTTTGCAGGTACCCTATCCCACCCACCAACCCCACCTTCCAAAACTAATCCACACAACCCATCCAAAATGCCTCCCCGTAGGAAGCAAGCCGAGGGCTCTTCCACCTCCTCTTCCACCTATATGGTTGACCAACTACCTGCAACATCACTAGACAACAATTTCGTCGCTTCATAAATGCTAAAGTCAAGAGTCCTCGATTCATTGTATGGAATGACTTTGCCCATCTAAACCTTTGGGAACATTTTGAAACCCTTCATCTCTTCCACTATTTTGATCGATAGTTCCACTCTGGCATTGAAACTATTGGCGTGTTTCTTGACCATGTTCGACTTTTCTATGCCAACATTGTTGAAGACTACAGCAAGGATGAACTTGAGTTACATACCCGTTTATTTAGGTGTGAAACTCATATCACCTCTGATTCTATTTCCGTCCTTCTTGCCATCCATAATGAGGGAATGATTTTAATGACATTATAAGGCAGTATGACTCAAAAGTCATCAACCAAGAATTAACTAGACAAATATGAAGAAAATCTTGGTACCCTACCATGCAAGAATATCAAACCCCTTCCCCGATTACTCTCTCGCATTTTTGGGTGGGACCTCCTCAATAAATCAAGAGGGTTTGATTGTATCTCACGCCAACACAAGGCACTTCTTTCTGCCACCGTACATCAGATTCCCTTCAATTATCACTACCTCATTGTTCGTGTCATGAATGATGACCATGGGGCATCTTAGCCTTTTGGGTCCATATTATCCAAGTTTTTTCAAGCCATTAAATTTTCATAGATGACCAAGCAATTGATAAAAAGGTTGAACTTTACAACCAGGCCACAGCTGCCAAGATGCACTTACCTATGGAGCATCTTGAGCCAGTCGATGAATCCATTGAAGAGGAACCACTTCCACCATTTCCAGATCTCCATGAAGAGCATCCTTTTCAAATTGAAGCTCCTCGATCAAGCTTTGATGAGACATGGGATTCAGTCATGGATTCCATCTCCTCAGGCATCTCTCTCTAGATGCGGTGAACAGGATAGATGTATACTTATATGGGAGGTATGCATCATGACATCAACGAACTTCATACCGATGTTCGCAATCTACGGATGGGTCAAGGACTCGCTTGCTACCGCCGCCACCATGATCAAGAAGACTAGTTTAGTTCTTTTATTTTCTTTTTTTC
Source organism: Thalassia testudinum (assembly GCA_037157565.1). Classification (NCBI taxonomy): domain Eukaryota; kingdom Viridiplantae; phylum Streptophyta; class Magnoliopsida; order Alismatales; family Hydrocharitaceae; genus Thalassia; species Thalassia testudinum. Next base: position 149,632,660 of record JAZHRO010000014.1, on the reverse strand, counting down.
TGTCTTTCCATGTTGGCTTGTATTAAAGGACTTTGACCCCATACTTATATATATATATATATATATTTAGGAACAATAGCTAGTTTGTGCTTAGGGCACATACATTTTCTTCATAGTTAGTTTACTTTAATGCTCTAACAAAACATGATCTCTTAAATGCTCTATCACTTTGATTAAGCTTGTAACTTCTTATATTCATGATTTATGTTCAACTTTAAATATGACACTTGTAGCTAAAACATGTTCACTAAAAACACTTGTAGCTCACTTAAGCTTTAACATGTTTTCTTAGTAAAAACTCTTAAGTTTGGTTCAACCCCTTTCAAAACCCTTCTTGGTGATATTCAAAAAGGGGGAGAAGAACTTAGGACAGGACATGAAACAAACATAGGACATGACATGAAAACATACTAAAACTTTTTAGTCAAGATTGGTATAGATCATGAAGTACAACATTCAGGGGGACAAAATAAAAACCTAGTGATACATTTTGAAAATCATCAAAAAGGGGAAGATTGTCAGTTCAACCCCTCATAAATAATATTTTGATGATTTTAGAAAATAATGAAAAAGAAATAAAACTTAGATATAACATATTTTTTCTATCATGACATAATTATAGGTTTGTTTTTTGAAAAGAAAAGTAGTGCTATCAAATCGTCGATAGCATTCCAGGAGAGCATTTATTGATTATATGAAAGAAATTAATTACATGAGTGAAGCCCACTGATGTATGAGATTCCAGCAATTATTTACAATATTATCCACATTCACTGGTCTCTCCTGAAACAAACTCTCATTTCTAACTCTCCACACCGACCATAGCACAGCCACCATGGGCAAATATGGCTTATTCAACATCAAAAAAGAGCTCCAAAGATCATCCCACATGGGAATAGTTTCTCTACAGACCTTCCTCCAAATGCAATCTATTATTAAGCATGTGGAGAAAATGTGAAGATTGGAGTCATTATGCATCCCACACAAATGGCAGAAATGAGCAGGGGTGCCCATTCTCCTATGCCTCATATCTCCCTTTATCAAACCATCTCTTCTGCACAACCATAAAAAGATTTGTACCTTCAATGGCACTTTCAATTTCCATAGCTTCTTCCCAATCTCATCCACCTCCGCCAACCTGGAAGAAAGGATGAGTTCCTCATAGGCAACCGCTAACGAGAAGGCCCCATCCCATTTATATGTATCACACTCCTTTGGCGTAGGTCTGAAGGTAGCAAGTTCCTATAGGAGTTCATTTTCTACCCATGTTCTTGTTCCATGGACGTTCCCCACCTCATTATTTAACATCCAAATCTCAGAAGCCGTGTCACAATAGTCACAAACCAAAGCATTTTTATCATTAGCAGCCGAAAATGCAAGAGGGTACCCGTCCTTTATCACCCCACCAGGCAATCATTTTTCCATCTATTATTTAAAGCTTCTCCCATCACCCAAGACAAATTTGAATAAAATCCAGTTATCAGCCAAGGCACACACCACTGAGGACCAGAAGGGAGATGGCTTATGAGGATTCAAGTGGCTCTTCTTATCATTTTCCACCCCATAACTATCATGAATGATTTTCGTCCAAGGCTTTTGTTCCCCATGCAACAATCGAACTGCCCATAGGCATCATTAAACTCTTTGAGAGATCAGACTCCCATGCCACCATACCTCTTAGGTGAATAAATCGAATCCCATTTAAAAAGTTGGAGGAAGGCACCTTGGTGAGAAGCCCCTTTCCAGAAGAACATTTTGCGCATAACGTCAAGGTTTTTCCAAATTGACTTTGGAGCTCGGAGAACCGAGAAGAAGAAGACTGGAATGGATGTGATAACTGAAGTTAATAAGATCTACCTCCCCCCTTTCGACAAGTAGCAGCTACTCCAGCCTTCTAGCTTTGTAGCTACCTTTGACATAATTGCAGGTTTTATGAACAGATGATTAGAAGCATGAAGACACAGATTGTAATAAGTCTTAGGTCTTAGGCATTTTTTTGTATACTTTCAAAGGTTGTAACCTTATTTTTATTGAGTCTAGAGATGTTGTAAAGAGCCCCCAAATATAACATATACATAGCTAAGTTAGGCTCTGTACACAGGAAAAACAACAAAGAAAAATCTAACACTAAACACATATCAGATGTCCAACACTAATGATAGACATCTGATAATTGTTTTAGATGTCTGATCACCTATAGTCATGCTTTTGCACTCTTAACACTTAGGCCTCAAACGTTGCAACCTAAAATCAGTCATCCATAGCCTTATCTAGACATCCAATACATACCTCAGACGTCTTTAAACCTACCGTTAGACTCCATTGCCTATTTCCTTCTTTATTATGCATGTATAATGGGCAAATACACTTTTAGATGTCTGGGCATGTCACCAGATGTCTAACAGTGGATGGTTACCCATTTATTTTGTGCACACTTATCAAAAATCAAAGTTTGGCTCTTACATTACCAAGGAAAGTCATTAATCTCTTTCCACACATCTAGAAAACCTGGCAGACGTCCACACTGACGTTTGTTCCTTAAAATTTAGAACCCTGTTTGGATCTGGTCAAAATAGGAATGAAACCCTTATAGTTAGACATCCAAAATTTGTATCAGACCTCTTATATGAACATATCAGATGACCCTATTTCAATCCAACGAAAATAGTAAGCCAGACTAATAGAATCAAACATCCAAAATTGTACTTAGACGTATTACAAGACAATTGACCCAAAAATCATATGTTAGATATTGCTATCAAGATCATAATTGCCTTGATTTGTGTTGGATTTCATCCCAATATCTTGGGACTTTCCTCCAACGGCTAGGAGATCTCTTCCTTGCCTTCTTGGAGGTTTTAAACTTGCCTATAAATAGACTACAACCCCTCTTAGGCAAGAGACACCTCTTGAGATAAATTCACCTTGAAAGTCACTTGCTCACTAGTCATTGCTTTCACTTACCCTTGTGCTATGCCATCACTTTGATCAAAGGGCAATTCGACACTCCCGATGTACTACATTCTACTAATCTTCAGGGAGGTCCTTTTACCCTTAGTACATAAACAGATCATTTATATTTTGGGGTGCTCTATAGGTTACATTTCATTTTTACTTCATTGTTGTAGTTGGGTATTCGACTTATCGGATCCCCGTCACTTCATAGTGTTGGGAGAAACCTCTGTTTAGGGATCAGAGGTGGGATTTGTATTTGATGTACACTACCTTCATTAAGGTAGTATGGTTAGTGGATTGATCACTTTGTGATCGTAAATCCTAAATCAAGGGATTGGCTTAGGTGGTGGTTTACACCCAGTTTGGGTTTCCACCTAAAAATCTTGTGCCCCCTTATTGTGATTGTGTTTTTATCTTTCAACTATTTTTAAATTCACTATTCATCGCCCCTCTAGTGCAATTTCAATGTATACACATCCATTTAGGTTAAAATGCCTATTTATGCATGTTCCTAGGCTTAGATATGCATTCTATAGTATAAATATCGCATAGCATGCATCATTCTCTGTTGACGCATGAAGCTCGATCGTATTTTAACAGTTAATTACGTCGTAGTATTGGTGATCAAGTGTCGTCAACAAATAAAAGTTTTATTACTCAAAAATCGTAGTATCCGAGGTCGAACACAGGGAGTAATTGGAATTTACTACTAATCTCAATGTAATTGAACACTTTAATTACTCAAAACTTTAATTCAAATGTAAAAGCAAGAGTTTGAAAAGCAATTATGGTAAAAAGAAAGAATTGGACATCTGATCATGAGATCAGACGTCTTAAAAGATGTCTTTTCCTTTGTTTCTTCTTCATTTGTAGTGCCTTGCTTTTCTTCTGCCTTCTTTCTTTCTTCTCCTGCAGTATCTCTCTCTTCTTCTTTTCCTCTGTCGTGTTTGCTCTGTAGTTAGTTTCTCTCTCTGCAGGTCTTCGTCCTTGGCTCTGCTTCCTTCAGTTCCCTCTTCTCTGCCTTGCCTCTCTTGCTTCCTTGGCAGAACTTCTTTCCTTGCAGCGGCCAAGTGTTGGCTTCTTCCTCTCTTCTTGCTTTCCTGCACACAACACAGCCAAGGCAAAACCTACCCTTCTACCCACACCCGTGCGTCTCTCTGTCTCTCTCTGTAAACCACTCTCAGGATGCTCTCCCAGAGCCGGTAAATGGGTCAGATCGCATGCCCGTGACCAGGTGCACCGGCGTGAGGGTGATGCGCGAGGTGTGCTCAGGATAGAGTCGGGTAGGATCGCGCAACATTCGCGTGGTGAAATTGCGGACACGGCGGCATGAGAGAGGTGAAGGGACCTCACCCCAGGTGCGTTCGGAGGCGACCAGCTTGTTGCATAAAATCAATATAAAGGATATCAGTGCATCGTGAATTACCGATGTGGGACTAAAGCTCCCAGCCTTCTCTCACGTGCGCCCGCAGAAATCTATCATTCAATTGCCACAGCTGCGGACGTCGCAGCGTCTCTTGCTTGGTCAGATAGCTTCACAATGCTTCCCCGAGTGAGCTGCACCTGAAGCCTGGCGATCCTGAAGCCTGGAGCGAGCGTGGAGCTTCCTCGAGTTGCCGTCAATGGCGGCCGGGGCGTGGAACCTGTCAAACACGAAATGAGCCTCGCGGCCTAATCAGATCACCGGGGAACCTTCGCCTTGTCATGGAGAAGGTGAAGGGAAAGGTGGAAGGCCGCGGGGCAGCCTGGGCGTGCGTGCCTAGGTTGTCCTGTGGCCGGATGGATGGTGAGTTCTGGGGATTATTGTGGAGGTGTAGAGGGACAGTGGATGGGCGGATGTTACTCAGTGAGATGAGGCGGAGGTTATGTGAGGGTCGGCGAGGCGTGTGGGGCTGCAGAGCGATGGGAGCGTGTTTGCACCTCAAAACACGCCTGTAATAAAGCCTTCTTGTGCTATTTTCTAGCATTAACATTGCATAATAGGATCCTGTAATCGCATTTGTAAAAACGCTTGCATGAATGCATTTAATCATGAGAGGAGGAGAAATGAATAAATGGCTTCGTAATTCACATTTTATCTCAAGTGCCTCCCTGCAAATTCCACCTTTTTATTTTTCCTCTTAATTTCTTCTTTTTTCTCATTCCCGCGGCTACCTTCTTCTTCCCGCGCCCACATGCACTCCATGCTGCAATGCCATACCCTGCCAACGCCTCTCCCTGCGGTTGCCACTCTCCAACGCCTCTCCCTGCTACAGCCATGCCCCACGCCACGCTCTCCTCCTTTATAAAGCCGCAGCTTCCTCCTCGCGAGGGGGGACAGACGCAGCTACTGCAGCAACAAAAAAAACCGCAGCCTCCTTCCTCCACCGTTCTCCCCTCCCATGCGCCGGCCCTCCGTCGAGGAGGCACCCGGCGAGTAGGAGAACCCACTGTGGTGCACACCACCACAGTGGGAGCACCACCGCCCAGCTCTTCGATGAGCCGGTGGGCGTGGTGCCTTCCTTCGTTGCGTTTTTTCTCTTTAACGCCATTGACGCCGCTCCAAGCTTCAAAGCTTGAAGCCACGACAGCAGCAGCCACGCAGCAGCCGCAGCAGCAGCAGCAGGTCCTCCCCGCTCCTCCACGACCGTCCCCGCAGCCATTCACCGCCTCCACGCGTGTCTGCAGGGCGTTCTCCGCCTCCGTCTCCGTTCTGTCCACGCCGCAGTTGCACCCGCAGCCGGCCGCCGCGCGCACTGCAGCGGCCGGCTACGGCCTCGCATCGCCCCCTGCCCTCCTCCGCGACCCTCCGCGACCACTGCAGAACCTCCTCCACGCTCGCTCCTCCGCGCCTTCGCCTGCCCGTCATCTTCGTGTTCGCCTGCAAGAACCCTACGCAAAGCCTTGCCCGCACCCGCCGTTTCCAGACGTCCGCCTCCACCTTCAGACGACGCGGCGTCAGACGTCCGCCGCCGCGAGCAGACGTCTTAACTCGCTGCCATCGTCCGCGCTCGCGATCTCTCCCGCCCGCTCTTTCTCTCTCTAGCGCTCTCTATCTCTCTCTCTCTCTCTCTCTCCCTCTCTCTCTCTCTCTCTCTCTTTTTCACTCACTCACAGACACACACTACACCAACACACACACATCTTCACCGACACACACACACACCCACACACACACTTACACTATACGTATAGTTATATATAGTAACATATATATACATACATATATATATATACATACATATATCTATTATATATATATACTTATATACATAGTATATCTATATAGTTATGTATACATACATATATATATAATATATCTCTATATATATATATATACACGTATATATATATCTATATACTTATACATATACTTATATATATATACATACAAATATATACATATCTATATACTTATATACATACACACATATATATATATATCTAGATACATATATACTTATATACATATATATATATATATACATATATATAGTAATATATATATATACTTATATACATATATATACACATATATATCTATATATATATATATCTATACATATATAACTATACATTTATATATATATATAGATACATTTACTTATATACATACATATGTACATATACTTTCATGTTATTCATTATACGCTGTATCGCGGGGATATCTGCACCAGTTGCTGATATTCCCTGATACACGCGTACAAAAAAAGCGTGGTCCCATACATCATCCATCCTCCATCCACACTCCACGCGGCACCTAGTCGTGTTGGTTGCGTCTCTCTAGACGTCGACTGACTCGACATAGTGCTACACTCCATCGTCACCTCCACCCCCACCCCTTTATATATATACTACATATAAATATATATCTATAGCTACTATATTTACTTTCTATCTATTAGCTTCCTTCTTAGTAAAAAGATAAAAAAAGGTATAAAAGTGAAAAGATAATCTTTGATTTGCAGGTACCCCGTCTTGCAAGTAGCAAGACGTGTTTTCTAACTCTGTTTTGGCTAAAAGGCAAGGACACAATTTTGAGGGTGTGCCTCAAGAACAAGGATTACCAGAAAAAAACCTAAATAAGAAAAATACCAAAAACAGAATAAACGAACGGAAGAGACGTGTTTTAAGGAAAACGTAGAAATTCGACTTGAACCCCACTTCCCTGAGTTCGACCCTGGGCTTAAAAGTGACAAGATAAAATCAATTAGGCCGGGTTAAAAATTTTGTAAAGAGATGGTTAGGTCTGAATTAGGTTAACCACTATACACATTTCAATGATAAAAATATCATATTAACAACCTATTCGGGCTGACCCATCATAACTTTTCTAGCGCCGTTGCCGGGGAGGTGCACTTTCGAGTAAGTTTCTATCCAATTCCTTTAAATTTGTCTCTTCTCTCTTCACGGGTATTTTGTTTTTGGTGTGCAGGTGAACCTGGTGGAAGGAGAAGAAGGCTGACGAAGTCGAGGACGTGAGCAGATCCAAGGCGGGAACGAGAGCGTGAAGACGCCGACATCGCATTGGAGCTTCGCACACGTTGCCGAACAAGTAGGTTTTCTTTTCTCATCAAATTAGGGTTAACTTGCCACCACAATAAAAAAAAAAAATTTTAAACTAAAAACTAGAAAAACTTCTTGGGATTTCTTGAGGGCAAGTGGATTAAAATTCACTTGATTGATTGGTTGTCTTCACTCCCACTGCCCCGGGATTTCCCGCCTTACTTCGCATAGCGAAAATCCTAGAATCTTGATTCTTAGATTTTTCGCCATGGGAAGTATTCTTTGAGGCAAAGAAAAAGATTGCTTGTATCCCTCTTTTGCCTCACTTATCTTTAATTCAGGATCACATTTTTGGTGGGGAGACTTGGAATTGAGTTGATTCCAACCCCACCACGACTTTTCAAACTTGCCTGTGATTCGATCTTGAATACTTCAACCCCAACAATTTTAGTTTCTTTATCTGTTGGTTGAAGCCTTGTGTGTGGATATCTTTCTGGTGATTGGGAGCACTTGAATTGAAGTGCTTTGGTTCCCTTTCACATTGGTATAAAATTGATTCGTGCATCCATACATAGAAATCTCCATTTAGGGTAGCCCATTGCATTTTAGCATGCATTAACTAACTGATAATTGAAGAATGGTTTCTTTGGCTTTAGAAAGAAAACCTGTATTCTTGCAAAACCCGGAGATTGGTTGAATTGGTAATTTAGCAAAATCATTAAATTCATACTACTTAAGGTTGAACTCTAAAAACCATTCACCAATTAAAACTTTAATTCGGGGAGATTTCCCCGTTGCATGCTTGTTCTTACACACTCTTAAAATCAATCACCTCTAATTAAAATTGGTAGTAACTTGACCCTTTTTAAGGATTGGAGGTCTAACTACCTACGTGTAGCGGCTATGTACTGGTGAGAGTTCCCGCGTGCTATCGGGTGTCTAAGACTGGGGCAAACGGCCTTTCAATCTGGCCCGGTGGTTCCGCGGTGCTCGCATTCGGTTCCGTAGTTCGTGATAGTAGGTAACTTAGATCTTTAGGTCTAAGGGCACACTGTAGAGGTTAGGAACTTGACTGTATTGATTTGTAATCAAGTGTACCTTTGCGGCGTCATTTCTCTCATCCCTTTTCCCTTCTCATCTCCCCAATTCTTCCTGCGGTAGTGCATGTTTGGGAGGAGGTCACAAAACCCGGAACTATTTGAATTGACTGATAAATCTAGAAAACAAGTCGAATCGTCCTCCTCCTCCACAAACATGGCTGCACGCCCACCCCCAAATCCCGAGGGAGGAAACCGCCCTCAGAACCCACCAGGTGGTGGAGCCTTAGATCCCATAACCCGCCTCCAAGCCCAAATGGAAATGTATAATGAGCAAATCGAAGCCATTAGGGAAACATTGGAGGAAATGCAGAACCCTCCCGAACGGGAGGAGCCTAGGTCTCTTAGCTCTTATCAGAATCCCACTGCTACAGAGACCATAGGACAAATTCGGGTCCCCATGGGCGGGGACGACTTTGAATTAAAACCAAATATAATTGGCCTAATCAATTTTCACTTTCATGGTCTTACAAGTGAAGACCCATTTCTCCACTTGGAAGACCTAACCCGACTTGCTGAAACCGTTAAACCAAGAAATGTCGGGTTATCTATAGTCCTCATGAAGATGTTCCCGTTTTCATTACGGGATAAAGCGTCCCAATGGTTACGCACCCTTGGGAGAACCATCCACTCTTGGGAAGAGATGCGAACAACGTTTCTCAAGAAGTTCTTCCCAATCGGGCGGACCAATGCGCTTCGTCGTGCTATCACTTCATTTACGCAACAAAACGGTGAACAATTTCATGAGGCATGGGAGAGGTATAACGACCTCCTCAGGAAGTGTCCGCACCACGGTCTGCCTAAGTGGCATATAGCCCAGATTTTCTACTATGGGCTAAATGAGACTTTGAAGCAGATTGCAGACGCTTCCTGCGGAGGGAACTTTATGAATAAAGACGATAATGGAGCATTCGAGCTGTTTGAAAATATGAGTGAAAACTCGATGAACAATGCTTCCATTGTCGCCCTTAATCGTACCAGCCAGCCCCGAAATGTCCACGAAGTTGACACGGGACCCTCCCATTCATCCACTGATCTAAGCCTTATTGCACAAAAACTGGATGAAGTCTCCGTCGTGCACAAGAAGCTGGACGAGCTTCTGGCCAACCCCGCCCGATCTATGGCAAACACCACCTCTTCACCACTTCGTCACAATCCAAGTTCTTCTAATACCAGGCTTATCCCGAGAAACCCCGTTAGACCTTCCTTACCGAGTGTCGCGCCAAGTGACTCGGTAAGTCATGTGGAACTGGCTTCTGCGAGCCAGTATTTCGACACGGAGGACCAAGCCTCCGTGTGCTCAGACGCATATCTACATGCGGACGCGTCTTCTGGCATAGAAGATGCTTGCGCCCTGGGGAACAACCCGTTCTCTGCCACTTATAACCCAGGGTGGCGTAATCATCCGAACTTCGCATGGTCCAACAACCCGCAGCGCCAAAACCCCGCGAGTGGACCAATGCGACCGTCCGCACCTGTCATCCCAAGGGTCCAGTTTAATCCTATGGCAAATCCGCCATCAGGCCCTTGCGTACCACAAACTGAACATGCATCAAGCCCTCTTGACAAATTGATGAGAATGATGACGGAAATGTCAAAGCGCCATGAAGAGAACATGACCTCTCTTCAGCACCAATTGGCGCAGCAGAACGCCGAGATCAGTCAACTACGCATGGCGACTCGATCTCAGGGCACTCTTCCCGCCCAACCTGTTCCAAACCCGCGAAGTTTCATGCCCCGTGGTTCTCAACCACAGGTAGGACCTTCTCAGGGACAGGTTAATCAAGTTCTGCAAGCTCCGAGCATTCCACCGGGATTTCAGGCTAATCCTGCTGCAGCACCACACTCTTATATCCCCATTGCAAACCCTCCTCCACCGTATGATCCCACTGGACCCGCATCGTCCAATGCTATCACTACGAGGAGCGGTAAGCAGACCGTCGATCCGCCTCGACCTGATCCTGGCCCGTCTTCTTCTTCGCCCTCTCATTCGGGATGCATACCGCATTCGCGAGAGGATGATGCACCAAAACTTGTGCCAGAATCAGTCCCATTCCCTGAGGCTCTACTAAGGGAGCCAAAAGGCAAAAAGAAAAATACGTAGGCCTTTGACAACCTACGTAATTTGTTCAGGGATGTAGATATCAAGGTACCCCTGCTCGAGGCAATCGACCACATATCTACTGTCGCTTGATTTTTCAAAGACTACACAACACCCAGGCGACAGTCAAAGAAGACTAAGAATCTGGTGGTTCTCTCGCCTCATGCGAGTTATGCTATACTGTCAAACTTACCACTGAAGCAGAAAGATCCAGGCACACCACTGATTTCCTGTTGCATCCAAGGCTGCAGTTTTAACCGTGCCTTGCTTGATCTAGGATCTTCCATCAATCTCATACCGACCATCATGCTCAAAAAATTTTCCTTGGGAAATCTGAAACCCACCCCTGTCACGTTACAGTTGGCAGATCGTTCTGTCAAAATCCCGAAGGGTGTGGTGGAAGACGTGGTGGTTAGGGTCAACAGTCTCTGTTTTCCTGTTGACTTTCTTGTTTTAGATATGGAAGTTCCTAGTTCACTTTCTGATTGTCCGATCATCCTCGGTCGACCTTTCTTGGCCACAGCCCGCACCCACATCGACTGCGAGTCGGGCTGTATTGAGATTGCCGTTGGATCTGAGAAGCTCAAGCTTAACATATTCAAGGCAGCCAAGAACTTTGATTGCGATTGCATTGAGGATGACACGTCTGACGAGGACATGGCCGTCAGCGCGTGTATCGGACTAATTGGGACCTATTCGGACTGCTGCGGATTACCTATAAACACTGATAACTGCCTGACCAACGCATACTGTGACGTTCCCCAATCCCTCCCTTGTCCAGTACCTTCTCCTGGCCAGACTTCTGACGAGGTTTTCTCCGCTTCCCATACCTCGTGGTCTGAGTCATATCCGGGCTACTCACTATCGGTCCACACTCATGAAGACCGAATTGCCCTTTCTTCCCCGCCAAATCAGGCGGATTTACAAATCCACACTGGGACCTTGAGCCCATATACTTCTCACTGGGGCTATTCATTTTTGGATCCATCTATCCAAGAAGCCCCTCTTCTTGGCCAATCTGAAGGCCAGTTTCTTCCTCCTAACTTCTTCTCCTACCCGTCTGGGACACTCTCGTCCCAAGAAATGCCAGATCCTTCCCCATCCAGTCCCGAGCTAAAAGTGCTGCCTAATACACTCAAGTATGTTTTCCTGGGACCAAATGAAACGCTCCCTGTAATCATCAGTTCAAAATTAACCATGGAGCAGGAGTGCAAACTAGCTAAGGTCCTCCTAGAACACAAGGCAGCTATTGGATGGTCTTTATCAGACTTATCTGGTATTAGCCCCTCCTACTGCACTCATCGTATATATACGGAGGAGGAGGCTCGACCTTCTCGCGAGATGCAGCGACGTCTCAACCCTAACATGCGGGAGGTCGTTAAGAATGAAATCATTAAGTGGCTGGATGCGGGTATAATCTACCCGATCAGCGATAGCCCCTGGGTGAGTCCGATTCACGTTGTGCCCAAAAAGGCAGGACTGACCATCCGTGTCAATGACAGGGGCGAATCCATCCCTACACGCACTCCTACATCTTGGAGAGTGTGTGTAGATTATAGGAAACTCAATGCTGCAACCAAGAAAGATCACTTCCCGCTACCATTTATTGACCAAATCCTGGAGCGGTTAGCGGGAAATAAATTTTTCTGCTTCCTGGATGGATTCTCAGGATATAACCAGGTGGCAATAGACCCCCAAGACCAAGAGAAAACCACTTTTACCTGCCCTTTCGGCACCTTCACCTTTAGAAGGATGCCGTTCGGACTTTGTAACGCGCCAGCAACTTTCCAGAGATGCATGCTGGCGATATTTCATGACATGGTGGGTGAGTTTCTCGAGGTCTTCATGGATGACTTTTCAGTCTTTGGATCATCTTTCGACGAATGTCTTGCCAACCTGACTCGCATCCTTAGGAGATGTATTGATGTAAACCTCGTGCTTTCCTGGGAAAAAAGTCATTTTATGGTGCACGAGGGAATTGTTCTTGGACATATCATCTCCGATAGGGGTATCGAGGTTGACAGAGCTAAGCTCGATATCATTGCTGATTTACCTGTGCCTGGTTCTGTCAAACAAATCCGCTCCTTCTTGGGACACGTCGGTTTCTATAGGAGATTCATCAAAGACTTCTCCAAAATTTCTCGACCCTTAACTCATCTCCTATCAACCGACGTGCCCTTCGACATGGGCCCTGACTGTATACAAGCATTCACGCAGCTGCGTAATGCTGTCACCAAGACCCCTGTTCTCCAGCCGCCTGATTGGTCCCTCGACTTTGAACTTATGTGTGACGCTTCAGACCTTGCAGTCGGAGCCATCATGGGACAAAGACGCGATAGACACCCCTTCGTGGTATACTACACCAGTAAGACGTTGGACGAGGTCCAGCGTAATTATACTACCACTGAAAAGGAACTACTGGCAGTCGTCTTTGGGCTGGAAAAATTCCGTTCTTACCTTCTGGGCTCTCACGTTATTGTTTTCACTGATCACGCGGCCATTCGCCATCTCATGCACAAGAAGGATGCCAAGCCTAGACTGATTCGTTGGATCCTTCTGCTCCAGGAATTTGACATTGAGATTCGTGATAAGGTCGGAGCCCAGAATGTTGTGGCTGATCACCTTTCCAGACTGGACCCTGACCATATTGGACTTACTCTGCCAATTAATGAAGTTTTTCCTGATGAGCACCTATTGGCAATAAATGTGGCAAGTGGACCGTGGTATGCCGACATTGCCAATTACCTTGCTTCTGGATTTCTTCCACGTGGCTGGCCTAAAAACCAGCGCGAGCGTCTCATGGCAGAAGCAAAGTATTATTTCTGGGATAATCCACTTCTTTTTCGGATAGGTGCTGATCAAATCATCCGTCGCTGTATTCCTGACAGTGAGTTCCCCAGTGTGCCATCCTTCTGCCATGATCAGGCCTGTGGAGGCCATTTCTCTGGGAGGAAAATTGCAGCCAAGGTGTTGCAGTGCGGTTTCTTTTGGCCCTCCCTTCACCAGGACGCGCACACTTATGCCAAACATTGCACTAGGTGCCAGTCATTAGCGTCAATGGCACGTCGTGACATGATGCCCTTGCAACACATCCTAGCTGCGGAAATCTTCGACATCTGGGGAATTGACTTCATGGGTCCCTTTCCTCCATCCAACGGCTTCGAATTCATCCTCGTGGCCGTCGACTATGTTTCAAAATGGATCGAGGCTATTCCCGCGCGCCGTGCTGACCATGTTATCTCCACCCGATTCGTCAAGGACCATATCTTTGCGCGTTTTGGGATCCCTCGGGCCATTATCTCGGATGGAGGAAGCCACCTTACCCATGCTTCTTTTCGGGCACTTCTGAGGAGGTACGGAGTCCACCATCGTATCGCATCCCCGTATCATCCTCAGACGAACGGCCAGGCGGAAGTGTCGAACCGGCAAATCAAGCAGATTCTCCAGAAAACGGTTCGGCCTGACCGTAAGGATTGGTCCGACAAGCTGACTGACGCACTTTGGGCGTATCGGACCGCCTTCAAGGCTCTCCTTGGTATGTCTCCATATAGAATCGTTTACGGGAAGCCTTGTCATTTGCCTGTGGAGTTGGAGCACCGCGCTTATTGGGCGGTTCGCCAATGTAACCTCGACCCAGACTTGTGTGAACGAGAAAGGAAACTCCAACTCCAAGAGCTGGAAGAGCTCCGTCGTGAAGCCTATGATTCTGCTCTAACCTTTAAACAGCGCACTAAGGCTTTTCACGACAGCCATGTTCGGCGGAAGGAATTTGAGCCATCTCAGCAAGTTTGGCTCTATAATGCCCGACTCAAATTCTTTCCTGGGAAATTAAAGTCCAAATGGACTGGTCCTTTTCTGGTCTCAAGACCATTCCCCAATGGGGTCGTCGAAATCGAAGATCCCAAATCTGGCCGTAAATTTACGGTCAACGGGCAGCGTTTGAAACCCTATCTGACTCATGAACCTGCCCCCATTGGAGAAACCGTTGCCCTGCTGAAGGGTAACTAATTCTTTGCCTCATTCTAAGTCTAGCTGGGGACATTAAATTCAGCGCTTGTTGGGAGGCACCCTAACAGCACTCACCATCCACCATCACTTTTCACACCTCTATCGCAATCACTTCACTTTTCTCTTCACCACCCACCATCCACCCACCCTTCCACCCTGATCTATACCCTGAACCTCAGCTCTTGTTACCCGATCTTCCATCCTTCCTCTACCTTTCCCTGCATGCATATGAGGACATAGCATTGTTTGGCATGGGGGGGTGGATAGGCATCCATAGGATCCGGGTATGTTATGGTATCATACAGTTCCCACCTATTTATAAATATGCAAGAAAGAGAAAAAAAAATATATATATATATATTATAATAAATGGTGTTTAGTAATGATCTTGAAGCTGAAACAAAAAGGCAATAAGTGTTTATGGATATTCAACCTCTGTTTTGAAGACTTTCCAGGCCACAAAAGCTTGATTCGCTCAGGCTCGGCTTAATTCACTTAAAGCATTGACAAAATAGATCAAGATCTCCCCTAACTAAGGATGTATTCTTGTACCTGAGACACCAGTACAGGATCCGTTGGTTTGCTTTTTCTTGAGAGCTTAAGTAAACTTGGTTCACACTACATATATCAGGAAAGACCAAGTGAACATAAGATCCAACCCTAGTGTTCATTAGGGAAGGTGGAGTCCTTACCTATGCGCGCAAGTAGACTTTTTATCCCAGGCTTTAGTCTTGTGTTTAGGAGCGACTCTTTCCACAAAAAAGAAACTCCCCCACCAAAAAAAAAAAAAAAAATCAGAAAATGGGAGTTGAGTTTTCCGTCATCATCTTAAGGGTCAATTCGAAGACATGAGCTGAAACTGGGACCAACCTGTACTTAAATATTCGTGAAACCCTGGGATTGAGTCTTAATGTTCATCTGGTCAGTCTTGATCCTTCACTATGCACAAACCATAACCTCTTGAGCTCTCGAGTACGGCAAAAACCTCCTGGGTCCTGGAAATCGTACTTAAGGTTTAAATATCAAGAGTCCTGGTTAGTTGAGAGATGATCTATGTCATGTGAGACTTAAAGTACTGGTAGTCTTCTTTACAATTGGTTCTCACAATATTCGATAAAAAACACACCTATATCACCTTAGAAGAAAATCTTCAGCTTAAGATCACTTCTAAATACTATTTTGCTAGGGACTAGCAAAAGATAGGCATGGGGGTATATGTTTGCACCTCAAAACACGCCTGTAATAACGCCTTCTTGTGCTATTTTCTAGCATTAACATTGCATAATAAGATCCTATAATCGCATTTGTAAAAACGCTTGCATGCATGCATTTAATCATGAGAGGAGGAGAAATGAATAAATGGCTTCGTAATTCACATTTTATCTCAAGTGCCTCCCTGCAAATTCCACCTTTTTATTTTTCCTCTTAATTTCTTCTTTTTTCTCATTCCCGCAGCTGCCTTCTTCTTCCCACGCCCACATGCACTCCATGCTGCGATGCCATACCTTGCCAACGCCTCTCCCTGTGGTTGCCACTCTCCAACGCCTCTCCCTGCTACAGCCATGCCCCACGCCACGCTCTCCTCCTTTATAAAGCCGCAGCTTCCTCCTCGCGAGGGGGGACAGACGCAGCTACTGCAGCAACAAAAAAAACCGCAGCCTCCTTCCTCCACCGTTCTCCCCTCCCATGCGCCGGCCCTCCGTCGAGGAGGCACCCGGCGAGCAGGAGAACCCACTGTGGTGCACACCACCACAGTGGGAGCACCACCGCCCAGCTCTTCGACGAGCCGGTGGGCGTGGTGCCTTCCTTCGTTGCGTTTTTTCTCTTTAACGCCATTGATGCCGCTCCAAGCTTCGAAGCTTGAAGCCACGACAGCAGCAGCCACGCAGCAGCCGCAGCAGCAGCAGCAGGTCCTCCCCGCTCCTCCGCGACCGTCCCCGCAGCCGCTCACCGCCTCGACGCGCGTCTGCAGGGCGTTCTCCGCCTCCGTCTCCGTTCTGTCCACGCCGCAGTTGCACCCGCAGCCGGCCGCCGCGCGCACTGCAGCGGCCGGCTACGGCCTCGCATCGCCCCCTGCCCTCCTCCGCGACCCTCCGCGACCACTGCAGAACCTCCTCCACGCTCGCTCCTCCGCGCCTTCGCCTGCCCGTCGTCTTCGTGTTCGCCTGCAAGAACCCTACGCGAAGCCGCACCCGCACCCGCCGTTTCCAGACGTCCGCCTCCGCCTTCAGACGACGCGGCGTCAGACGTCCGCCGCCGCGAGCAGACGTCTTAACTCGCTGCCATCGTCCGCGCTCGCGATCTCTCCCGCCCGCTCTTTCTCTCTCTGGCGCTCTCTATCTCTCTCTCTCTCTCTCTCCCGCTCTCTCTCTCTCTCTTTTTCACTCACTCACAGACACACACTACACCAACACACACACATCTTCACCGACACACACACACACCCACACACACACTTACACTATACGTATAGTTATATATAGTAACATATATATCCATACATATATATATATATACATACATATATCTATTATATATATATAATTATATACATAGTATATCTATATAGTTATGTATACATACATATATATATAATATATCTCTATATATATATATATACACGTATATATATATCTATATACTTATACATATAGTTATATATATATACATATATACTTATATACATATATATATACATATCTATATACTTATATATATACACACATATATATATATATCTAGATACATATATACTTATATACATATATGTATATATACATATATATAGTAATATATATATATACTTATATACATATATATACACATATATATCTATATATATATATCTATACATATATAACTATACATTTATATATATATATACATACATATGTACATATACTTTCATGTTATTTATTATACGCTGTATCGCGGGGATATCTGCACCAGTTGCTGATATTCCCTGATACACGCGTACAAAAAAAGCGTGGTCCCATACATCATCCATCCTCCATCCACACTCCACGCAGCACCTAGTCGTGTTGGTTGCGTCTCTCTAGACGTCGACTGACTCGACATACTGCTACACTCCATCGTCACCTCCACCCCCACCCCTTTATATATATACTACATATAAATATATATCTATAGCTACTATATTTACTTTCTATCTGTTAGCTTCCTTCTTAGTAAAAAGATAAAAAAAGGTATAAAAGTGAAAAGATAATCTTTGATTTGCAGGTACCCCCGTCTTGCAAGTAGCAAGACGTGTTTTGAAACTCTGTTTTGGCTAAAAGCCAAGGACACAATTTTGAGGGTGTGCCTCAAGAACAAGGATTACCAGAAAAAAACCTAAATAAGAAGAATACCAAAAATAGAATAAACGAACGGAAGAGACGCGTTTTAAGGAAAACGTAGAAATTCAACTTGAACCCCACTTCCCTGAGTTCGACCCTGGGCCTAAAAGTGACAAGATAAAATCAATTAGGCCAGGTTA
Source organism: Thalassia testudinum (assembly GCA_037157565.1). Taxonomy (NCBI): domain Eukaryota; kingdom Viridiplantae; phylum Streptophyta; class Magnoliopsida; order Alismatales; family Hydrocharitaceae; genus Thalassia; species Thalassia testudinum. The sequence goes on along the minus strand of JAZHRO010000014.1, from coordinate 149,614,518 downwards.
AAAATTTTGTAAAGAGATGGTTAGGTCTGAATTAGGTTAACCACTATACACATTTCAATGATAAAAATATCATATTAACAACCTATTCGGGCTGACCCATCAGAGCGCCTCGCCGAAGGGTGGCCAGAGATGAGGAAGGTGATGGTGAACAGCGGCGGTCGAGGGTTCGATTGAGTGAAATAAAGTGAGGAAATGAAAGAGGGGGTAGAGAAGAAGAGTTTGAACCTAACTAAAGGGACGAAGGGGATGAGGAGGCAGACGGCTGTACCTGCTGTCGCCGGAGAAGAAGACACCCAGTGGACGAAGGCGGCGGCAACGACGGGGCTAGGGCAGCGTGCGCGGGTATTATGCGACGTGGAGGAGGATGAGGAAGATGGATCTGCCACTGGTTTTGTGGAAGAGTGAAGAGGAAGGGGAGGAGGGCTCGCCGGAGCTCGCTGGACACCTTGGCCGGAGAAGAAGGAGAGGAATTTGAGGTGGAAATCCCAGCCAAGTCAAGCTGAGGAGGTGCGACCGGAGTTAGGGTTTAATTTATAGGTGTTTGGCCGTGCTTTTGGGGCATGGAGGGCACGCCTTCTGTCGCCGACATCTCGCTGGAGATGGAAGGTGGTTGGATACCCAAATCTCTCGTGCGTTCGCACGAGAGATTGGGTGCAAATCTGGGATCAAGATCAGGCTCAAATGGAAGGGGATCTCTGAGGGATTAGAGCGTATCCTCCCTGTCAACCTCGCCGGAGAAGGATTATGCCCCAATAATGGTGTAAGGACTTGATTGTAAGATTGGTGAGAAAGATAGGGGGGTTTTTTTGATGGTTTTCAAAAGATAGGGACCGAAATGTGATTGGGTGTACTAAATTGCAAAGTTGGTCAAGATGACCTCCCCTTAGGTCCAAATTTTGGTACAAACCTAATTTGGACGTAAGGAATCTAATGGTGAGGTTGGATTTTAGGTTTGACCATGTTTGACTGGACGTTTTGCATAAAAACCCAAATTAGGTTAATTGATGAGCTAGGACCCTATTCTAGGTCAAACTAGGTTCCAAAGGCCAATTTGAATGTTCTAAACCCTAGAGGATATTTTTCCATGAATTTTAGAGGCCTTACTTGATTTTATCCTGACCGGAACCTTGTTGAATTAAGCAGGTATGTTTTAGGGTTACCAAATGTCATTTAATTCCTGGATTGCACATAAACCCATTTCGGATTGACTTAACCCACTTTTTATCTTATTTAGATCATTTGACCTATGTTTTGCCTCTGAGAAATCCTGTTTATGTACTGCAATGGTAAAATTGCAGTTTTAACCTTTATTTAATGTTTTCTTCTCAGAACACTTATTCCTTCAATTAGGCCCTCTTCTAGGTTATGTAGGAGCTTTTATTCTCTCTATTAGGTCAAAATGAACTAGTTATGGCTCATGATGAGGCTCTCATCATTCTCCATTTATAATAGTTTGTATAAAGTTTAGGTTAATTCGTGTCTTTTTATGGATAGAAAAGGCCTGAATGTGTGCACACGAAGGCCACGTTCAGGCCTTTAGTTACGGATTTATCCGTCACTAAAGGTCTTGAATTAATGTTTTTCAAATTGTAATGACCAAAATGCCCCCACTCCTTGCAACTATAAAAGGAGACCCCCTCCATTTGAATTTCTCATCCCTTCTCTTCTATCCCTCTCCAAAGCTCAAGAGAAGCTTGTCCCACACCCGGGATGCTCCTCAAGAGATAAAATCAATTTTTCGACCCCATTCCGGAAGCGGATCCCGTGACGACGATGATGTGCTGCCTCGTTCCCATTCTTCCTGCCTTGACCTCCTTCTTCCCGCTCCGTTCCTCGTCTTCCAGGCGTCGTCTCGTCCGGCTCGTCCTCCAAGCGATCGTCAAGGAGGATAACTTCTCTCTCCCATTCCTTTTTCTTGCATTCTGGAGTAGAATTTTCCTGCTTTGTAGTTGTAATAGTTTTTCTACTTTCTAGTGTAATTTCCCACTTTCTTAGTTATATAAACATTTTGCAACATCAAGTGGATGTTTTCCTTCTCTCTCTCTCTTTATCATATTGTCTATAGTATTTCATTTCATTGTAATTACTCCATTTTTTAACAAAAACACAAAAAGAATATAATTGTGAATTTTGATTGATGTATCCTCCCTGAATTCGACCTGGGATTTCTATTCCGATATAAATTTTATTTGTTGAACCTGAGTTCATCACTATTCGAACTACAACGACAGGTTTTCAAAACCAACTCCGATAGCATAGTCGTCCAACGTTCAATAGCAAGCTAAAAGAAAAACCTTCTCCCCAACCCCTCCCGCTAACTGGTTGGATTAACCGGATAGAAGTAGACCAAATCATTTATTTCATCTCAAGACGAGTCCTAGGAGGCTGTAGGTCTTTAGGCTACTAATGTAAACACATTTATTGAGGATAAAATGCCTATGCATGCATGTTCCTACAGTTAGATTTGCATTTCATGTTATAAATATTGCATAGCATGCATCATTCTACATTTAGAGTAGTTATATATAATTTAGGTTAATTGTGTCCTTCTTATGGTTAGGAGAGAAGGATGTCTATTTCAAAGCCTCGGATTGACGATCCAACCGTATGGATCTGATCAAGACGACGATCGGAGTCTAACGCCCCTGAAATTGCCTCGATCGGAGTTTCGTAGCATCATATGTAGTGTGACGAAAATCAATGGCCAAGGTACTAGGAGACATAATTTGGAGCTTCAAATGATAAATCCGACTATGTGAATGGATTTGGGTCGATGATCGCAGCCTAACGGCACAAAAATCGACTCAATCCGACCTCTATAGCAGCCCCTATAACAAGAAGAAGACGGATGGCCTAGACTACCCCATGTGGCGCAACCTAGGAAGGTAGCACACGCACGTAGCACCGCACACGCGCAGCAGCGCAGGTGCGTGCGTGGGCACGCAGGCGTGCATGCACATAGCGCAGCCCAACGCATCACCAATACATGGGCACGTACGCACGCAGCGTGGCAGGAGTGCGGCGCTAGCGCAGCGTAAGCTGGACCTACAGTGATTAATGAGCTGGACTTACAGCGATGCTTACAGCCGTTGATAATTCATCGCATGCCAGCAAAGCTAGCTGTGGGCGCTAGTGAGCATGAGCTGCCTGCAGCGACATTTCCAGCAACAGCCTGGATGTCACTAATGGTCCAATACCTACTTTTGCCTCTTCTCCTCCAAAATAAAAGGACCTACACCCCCTCCCTTCCAAGCCATCTCTACCTACTCTACTCCTACCTACTCCTAAGCTCTAGCAAGCCTAACAACGCTCCATTAGAGCTTGTTCTCAAGCTCCCAAGGAGCCTATTAGTGTAACGAAACTCTACCCCACTAAATACTCCTCCATCTTCCCATCTCCCTTCATTGGTCACCTTGGAGTTGTCTTCCCACCTCCATTCCGGTAGCAGATCAACTTTGTCTTCTCACCTCCATTCTAGAGCTACGCCGAAGCTTTCCTTAACCCGACATCCTCCAGCATCTCACCTCCGTCGTCCCGCTCCTCACCTCCTTCGTCTGTGCTTCCGCCAAGCACCGTCCTCTCGCCGAACAGCCGATTCGGGAGATTTCCTCTCACCTCCCTCTCTTTTTGTGCTTTCATAGTAGATTGTAATAGACATTGGATTGATATATATACCATTTTCATTCCACATCTCTATCTTGTGATTCATTTGCTTGTCTTTTATTTCAAAAACACAAAAACATATAACAAAACCCTAAACTACCAAAAAGAAACGAATCGAAGCATGGTTTTCACGTAAAGTAAACGTTGCCTCCCTGTGTTCGACCTGGGACTCCATTGATGTTTCTGTATAAATGTTATCTGATCGACGTGTTTTGCAACTACGATGATGGGTTACTTCTAACCCCGATTTCTAACATGCGAAACACGCTCGACCATTTTCGCACCATTATCGGGGAGGCAACGGAATTTACTTTATTGTTTATTGCATTTCTTTATATTTACATTGCACTAACCCTACTTGTCTTTGATCTACTGTCTTGTAGGTACCCTAGCATGGATATCCAAGTGCGGTAGACCAAAGTAAAGTGCACGTAGAGTGTTTTGTAAGTGTCCCCCACACCACCCCCACCTTAGTTTTCATTCCATAACCGAATAACTCAAACCCAAATCAACTTAGGTGTTTTTATAACCCCTACGATAGATTTGGTTGTTTGTTTGCCACGTCCACTCACCTCGCCATCCACATAAATAAAAAAAAATATAAAAAAAGTGTTATCTGATTGTGGGATTTTCTGAAAGCTACACACTTAACACCCACAACTTCTTATCCAAAGGCGCACAATCACTTTGTTCTACCACTTAACTGGGATCTGACCTATGGACCCGGTATACTTCAACTAAAAACACATAAGTGAGTAGAAATCTGAATAGGTTAAGCATTCTTGTGTGCCTTAACTAAGTGGTGCAATAGGGCAATTGATTGAGCTGTTTGGGCCACACAACTAAATCTAAAACTGATCGATCAAGTAGCTTGCCACTTAGGGTTGATTCTTAGGGCTGAACCAGGCACTCCACATTATTTTTGATTTTTAAAGGAACATATCAGCACCCGTACTTTTAAAACTTGGAGTGTTTACTAAACCTTGATTGAACCAACCTAAGAATTAAACCCTAAAAGCTACTAAGCAAGGTTGAACCCTAAAAGACACATCATCAAATAACCTTGTTCGAGAACCCTAGTTGTGCACGCACACACATTTTAACTGATCATTAAGGGCACAACCCATCTAAAGAGCCCATCACATTCCTAAAGCACCATTGTCCCAAGCCTAAATAAAATTGATTAGATGTTGGCCCTAAGGACTGGTTCGCTCATCAGGATCCAGATTGAGATTGTTCACGATTAACCTTCTTATAGTAGTCAATCTATTGTCTAGCTAGGGGAGTAGCGTTAAACGACCGTGGCTGGGGGGTACACTAGGAACCGGAGGTGCAAGCCAAAGTAAGAACCTTTTCCCCAGTCCCTCCTTCTAATTGGTTGGATTGCCTCAACATAAGTGGAGTAAATTGTCCATAATCTTAGGATGTATTTTGAGAGTCAGTAGACCTTTAGGCTACCAAACCTAAGGATAGGCTTGTATTTTTTTATTGCACGGCTCCTTTCTCTTCTGATTCCCTCCGTACTTCACCATGTACCCTTCCACATCATACACACATTTCACATCCTATCCTCCTACCACCACTTATCCGCAAGATGATTACTATCCCGACTTGACTTGTAATTACCCATCCACTAGCGAGGATGACTTTGATTGGGGATATGAATCTGGACCTCAGTGTTCAGGGCCTAATCCTGGACAACAAGACTATGATTATTATCCTTCCTATAGCTATAATGATTATAGATCTCTATCCGTTGATGACCAAACCAACCCGATCTAAAATCAAGATGGATATCATGACTGTAACACCTACCCTCCCCAGTATTCCACTGAATATAGGTTTCCACCATCCTTTGAACAACCTAGAAAAACCTACTTTCAGGGAGGGACTCGAGAACCTCAACATCTTGACTCCCCTAGATTCAACCCAAACCCACCCAAATCTGAATCGAACCAGTCAGTTCAGGTGAACCAGATCCAAGATAGAGTGTTGGCTAATTTGAGGAACAGCATACAATCTTTAGAAGCCCAGACAACACCATGCACTGAAGCACTAGAGCCAATGATCAAAATGATTGACGAACTTAATAGTTCTCTATTGGATTTGCTCCAAAGTGTTAGGGATAGGAACCATGGTGAGTTTCTTCTTGGGAAATTGTCGAGGTTGAGGATGAAATTTGTGGTTGCACTAGTCAAATCATGGGATGATTCTCAAGATGAACCCCCTTCAGGAGAGCCAATGTCTAAACCCGCTCAGGTGCCTATCGGTGGGGATACATTTTCTGAGACCAGGGATGACCAGGTTGGGCTAGAGCAACCATTTGAGGATGAACCAATTGATTCACTCGAGATCCCCAAATCGAGAAACGAAGAAAATTATGTCTCCTTGGATCATGAAATGATTTATGATTTTGAGACATATATAAATGCGGATCATCAATTCTTTGACTCTGAGGGTGAAGAATCTTTAGGTGAAGTCTCACTTAAACATAAGGAAAATGATTTTACTGAGACAAACGGGCATGAGGAATTTGATGAACCATTTGATAGCCCGTTCATTGAACGTTTGGATTTGGTTGGGGTTAACTTAGAGGATCCGAATCATGATGATTCAATTAGTGACCCCAATCCTCATCTGCACCCCGAAGAGCTGACTTTTGACATCTTTGTGCCGAAGTCAATCTTGATTCAAGCGCGATTTTTTGATTTGGGAGAATCATATGGGGTGAATAATATGCTAGATGTCCCAAAGCTTGAGCCCATGATGTTAGTTAGAGGATAGAATTGTTGAAATAAAAATTTGGTAGGCTAATTTGGAGGGAAGTTTGATTCTGGATCTAAGGGTACCTATTGACCTAAAACCACCTACTTTCTACCAGGACCCCTACAATATCTTTCATGTGTAACCCAAGCTCGAAATAACTGATTATTTTTCTGAGCTAGATGTTAAGTGGACAACCGCAACTATTGAACCATCTTTACCCATTGTTTGACACTTTGGTCTTGGGTTGCACACCACTAAACCATAGGCCCGATCCTGTAAACATAGCAACCTTCGATTCTGGGTGAGTTTCATCCAGAACCTGAGAACCACTCGACCCTGGGGCATGGGTCTGCACCATAATCTTGTCCACATCTGTGGACATCTTCTGCGGATGGGTTTCAAGATCAACCTTTTGATTTTGACTCTGACCTGCACTTGTGAATTCTCAATTTCTTCTTTGTATGTATGTTATGCCTAGATGAAGGCATTAAACTTAGCAGATGTGTATACACTCTTCTCTCTGTGGAGCTAACCGGATTTTCATGACACTCAGGTGATGTTCTGTTTACTCTACCCTTTTCATGTCTTTATTTTTACAATGAGGACATTGCATCATTTAGGCATCTGGGGGGTGGATAATCAATTCCTGAAATCATTATGTTAACTCCATAGAATTTCTTTTAGTTTCTTATAAAAAAAATTGAAAATTAAAAAAAAATTTAAAAAAAGAAAGAAATTAGGGATAAAGAACTTAGGCATTTGGAAGTTATTAACTTTAGGAAATGATACGAGAGGACCTAAACACTTAGACTCTTCAGGTCTTCGGACTTAATTAGCCCGATTGTCCACTTGAATGTGGATTTAGTCTTGAGTCCTCACCAATTAAAATTTATTTTAATTTGGTAAAAAATTTGGGATGATAAGTATGCGACTTATCAACCCGCCCTCTGATTTGGGGGGACTTTAAGACTAAGCATCTACACACATTTTTTTGCACTGACTCACTTTCCAGCAGTTTTTACAGAAATTGGGTAGCTAATGAACCGACTTGGCTGGTATGGCTAGTAAGTTGTTTGTGGTAACAGCTAATCGGCCGGTTGTCCAAATCTTAGATCAGGGAAGCCACCTACTTAGGAAAAAAAAAAAAAGAAACACTGAAAAAGAAAAGAAAAAAAATAAAAAGGAGAAAATAAAAAATAAAATAAAATGACACTTGACCACATGAGTATGGCTGGCAAGTTGTCGGTGGTAACAGCTCATTGGCTGGTTGTCCGGAATCCAGCTCACAAAAAAAATGCACAATAATTTCCAAAACACTTAGGGAAGAAGTGGAGAAGTAAAATAAGCCGGGGAGATATACACTGGGCTCACCCTTGTGTTGACCCTATAAATAAAAGAAGTAGAGAGAAAGCTACCGATCGTAAAGATAAACCTTTAGGCAAGGTCACCTAGGGTCGTAGAAACCCAAAGTTCGTCTTAACGGCCATTTTATGAGTCTATCACTTTTTGACAAAGATGCTTAGTACTTAGCATCCTTTTCGAGTCTTGGGTGGGTCGGCTAGCCATAAAAAGTTATCCTAGAACTTTCAAACTCCAAAAGTACAAAAAAATTAGAAAAGAAGAAAAATAGAAAAAAATATATCTTCTCTTCTCAAATAAGGCGAGAACATGGGTGGTCTACATTCTGGCAGACACCCAGGTACTGTTGAGTTTTCGTAGTTTAGGACCTTAGCTGAAATTTTCTATTGTTAATAAACGACTTAGGCTTAAGCGATCTAATCCTAATTTTACTTTTATGCATAGCATAAAGTTTAATTTTGCTCGGGACTAGCAAAAGATAGGCATGGCGGTATGATGAAAATATATTTATTGAGGGTAAAATGCCTATTCATGCATGTTCCTAAGCTTAGATTTGCATTTCATGTTATAAATATTGCATAGCATGCATCATTCTGCATATAGAGTAGCTGTATATAATTTAGGTTAATTGCATCCTTTTTGTTGTTAGGAGAGAAGAATATTTATTTTGGAGCCTTGGATTGACGATCCTACCATACGGATCTAATCAAGACGACGATCGGTGTCCGACGCCTCTAAAATGACCTCGATCGGAGTCTTGTAGCACCATATGCAATCCGAGGGAGATCAACAACCAAGGGACTAGGGACATAATTTGGAGCTTCAAATGATAAACCCGACCGCGCGAATGGATTCGGGTCAACGATCGCAGCCTAACGGTGCAAAAATTGACTCAATCTGACCTCTGTAGCAGCCCCTAAACAAGAAGAATATGGATGGCCCAGACTGCGCCATGTGTGCAGCCCAGGCTGCCAGCACACGCACATGGCACCGCACGTGTGCAGCAGCGTGAGTGCGCACTCGGGCGCATAGGCATGCATGCACACAGCGTAGTGCCAACACATGGGCGAGCACACGCGCAGCAAGGCAGGAGTGCGGCGCTAGCACAGCATGAGCTGGACCTGCAGTGACGCATGAGCTGGATTTACAACGACGCTTACAGCCATCGGTAATTCATCGCATGCCAGCAAAGGCAACTGTGGGCGTTAGCGGGCATGAGCTACCTACAGCGACGTTTCCAGTGATGGCCTGGATGTCACTAATGGTCCCATACTGATTTTTGCCTCTTCTCCACCACTATAAAAGGACCTTGACCCCTTCCCTTCCAATCCATCTCTATCTACTCTACTCCCACCTACTCTCAAGCTCAAGCAAGCTTACCAACGGTCCATTAGAGCTTGTTCTCATGCTCCCAAGGTGCCTATTAGTGCAGCGAACCACTACCCCACCAAATACTCTTGCATCTTCCCATCTCCCTTCATAGGTCGCCTTGGAGCTGCCCTCCCACCTCCATTCCAGTAGCAGATCAACTCCGTCTTCTCACCTCCATTCTAGAGCTACGCTGAAGCTTTCCTCAACCTGACGTCCTCCAGCATCTCACCTCCATCGTCCCGCTCCTCACCTCCTTCATCTGAGCTTCCGCCAGGCACCATCGTCTCGCCGAATAGTCGATTCGGGAGATTTCCTCTCACCTCCCTCTCTTTTTATGCTTTCATAGTAGATTGTAATAGACATTGGATTGATATATATGCCATTTTCATTCCACATCTCTATCTTGTGATTCATTTACTTGTCTTTTATTTCAAAAACACAAAAGAAAAATAACAAAACCCTAAAGTACCAAAAAGAAATGAATTGAAGCGTGGTTTTCACGTAAAGTAAACGTCGCCTCCCTGTGTTCGACCTGAGACTCCCTTGATGTTTCAGTATAAATTCTATCCGATTGACGTGTTTTGCAACTACGACGATGGGTTACTTGTAACCTTGATTTCTAACATGTGAAACATGCCAACCAGCTAGCCACGTAAGGATAGCTTTGGTTGATTGTACAATAGGGTACCTTTCTCTATTCCTTTTACCTCCTACTTCATCATGTACTCTTCCATACTGTTGGAACCTTGTTCCACATCTTGTTTTGGTGTTAACAAAATTATTATGGATTAATGTTTGCTTTAAGTGTTTTTCAGGTTTAGGTGAAGGAGCAAGTCAAACAAGAAATGATGGAGGCATAATCACGTCATGGAGGATGACAAGGATGAGTCGAGGAGAAGAAGATCATCTTCGACTTTAGTTTCTTTAGTTTAGATTTTATTTTTATAGATTGTTATGCCTCATAATAAGAGAACTTAACTTAGATCGTAAAAATAAGTAGAGATAAATTAGGATTTATATGGCATTCATTTTCAAAGTATGTAAATGAATTAAAACTCTTAAAATGGATACTTGTAAGGAAGTATCGGTACTGTTCATCAGTACTGGTATTTGCAAGGCACAAGTTTGAGAATTCATCTCAAACTGTGAACAACAAGTGCCGATACTAACCATGAGTATCGGTACCGGTTGGCCACAGGTTGAAGGCTTAATTCTGGCCTAAACCTTACAAGTACCGGTATCCATGATGAGTACCGTTACTGGTAGGTTACTGTGCCCTTGTAATCTTAAACCTAGGAGTCACAAGTACCGGTACCTATGATGAGTGCTGGTACTGGGACTCAGGTACTGGTGTCAGTGAGCTGCTAGTACCATTATAGGTACTTTAGTACCGGTACCAGGTAGTCGTTGGCTCAATTCTGAACGGCTAGAAAATTAATTCCAACAACGTGAACGTTGGTCATTTTATAGAGTTTAGGACCTAGGATACACGTCTACAAGACGTTGGGAATTAATTCCCAACGTCTTGTAGACGAGTATCCTAGGTCCTAAACTCTATAAAATGACCCTAGGACTCTTTGTTTGCACACTAGAGAGAAGAGAAAAGAGAAGAAAATTCCTAGAGCTATAATTCATATCGTCCACCACATATTCAAGAGAAGAAATCATGTTTGCTGCTTTTCGTCGTGCTACACTTTTGCAAACACTTCAATGATGTGTTTTAACACACATCTACAAAGTGATTCACACTCATTCTAGGCTCTCAAATTGGTATTATCTTTTAATTATTGTTGAGAGGCTTAGGTTCTAGTAGTAAGATTCTTTTTGTCTTACACCTGTACTTCTTTTATATTTGAGCTTGTTACTCGTTGGGTTGTAACAAACCCGTTATTGTACTTGGGTTAAGTTAACCCGTTAATTACCTTGGTTAGTAAATTGATTCTCTTGAGGTTGAGAGAATCGGGTTAAAAACCCTAAGCTAGGAGGCTTAGGCAGTGGTGTACCCAAGGGAGGGGAACCACTAGACATCTTGTGCATTTTCTGTGATTTGATTATTTGTGCAAATTATTTCTTGTTATTACTAACATTGTGTTTGAGATTTTGTGCACGTAGCCATATCCTATATTCCACAGCTCCTACACATACCATACACATAATTCCAATCCTACCCTCCTACCACCACTTATCCTCAAAATGATTACTATCTTGACTCGACTGATGATTACCCATCTCCTTGTTGGGATAACTTTGATTGGGGATATGATTTCGGATCTCAATGTCCAAGACCTAACCCTGGACATCATGATTATGATTATTATCCTTCCTAGAACTACATTTATTATAGATCACTGGCCTCTTATGAATAAACCAACCCAATCTACAATTAGGAAGGATATGATGATTATAACACCTACCCTCCCCAAGATTATACTGAATATAGGTCACCACCCATCTTTAAATAGTATAAAATGACCTATTATCTTGGAGGAACCCATGAACCTTAATTTCTTGACTCCCCTAGTTTTAACCCAAACCCACCCAACCCTGAAAACCATTGATGGGGTGTACAATGATCTGAAGGTCCTAGGAACCATTGATCTTGGAGGATAGGAATTTGGAAATTAAGATCTGGTAAGTGATGGGAACACCATCATGAACCCTAACTAGCTCATTTTGATCTAGAAAAGAGAACAAAAGCTCCTACATAACCAAATGAAGGGCCTAATTCAAGGAATAACTGTTTTGAGAGAAAAGTAAGAAATAAAGGGTAAAATGGTAATTTTACCATTGCAATGCAACATCAGGATTTCTCAAGGGATAAACATAGGTTAAATGGTCTTAACAAGATAAAATGGGGTTGGTTCAATCAGAAAAGGGTTAATGTGCAATCTGGGAATTAAATGACTTCTTGTAACCCAAAAATAGACTCACCTAATTCAATAAGGTTCTGGTCAGGATAAAATTCTCCCAAACCCTCTAAAATTTATGAAAAAATATCCTCTAGGGTTTAGAACCTTCAATTTGGCCTTTTGAACCTATTTTGACCTAAATAGAGGTCCTAACTAAATATTTGCCTTAAATTGGGTTTTTGCGTAAAATACCCAGACAAACGTGGTCAAACCTAAAATCAAACTTCACCATTGGATTTCTTAGGTCTATGTTAGGTTTATACCAAAACTTGGACCTGAGGGGAGTTCACCTTTCCCCACTTTGCAAAATAGTCCAATCGAATTACATTTGTACCCCTAGCTTTTGAAAACCATTGCAAAGACCCCCCTATATTCCTCACCATTCTTAGCAATTAGGTCCCTCCACTATTGCAGCGGAGGAGTCCTACTCCGGCAAGGATTCAAGGGGGAGTTCTTGATTCCTCAGAGACTCCCTCTCAAATTTGAAAGGGAGATTCTTCGAGGAATTCCCGATCTTCTGAACATAATCTCTAGCCCTAATTGTCACCCAATCTCTCATGTGAATGCATGAGAGATTTGGGTATCTCTTGCAATCCAACCTCGGTGAGGATACCTATGCTTGGAAGCTTTCCTTCCAAGCACAAGGCCCTCTGTCAGAGGCTATTTAATGTTCCCTTGACCCTGCCCTCCATCCTCAGCTTGGTTTGGCCGGAGACAAACCCCCAAATTCATCTCTTCTCCTCTGGCCAAACATCCAGTGAGCTTCGGTGACATATTCTCCCTCTTCTCATTGCTTTGCCACAATACCAGTAGCAGAGTTGTCTCTGCCTCCGTCGTCCGTGTCGCGCCACACCTGTACACGTGCCAACTACCCTCTTCGTCGTCGCCGTCCCCCTCCACTGGAACTTCATCTCCAGCGGTGGTAGGTACGCTCCATCTGCCATCCTTTCTCCTCTCATCCTTAAACTAGGTTAGATATCTTCCCCTCTTTCTTCTCTTCATTTTCGCTCTCTCTATTTCTATTTCCACCCCTCGACAACCACAAACTGCCACCATCGTCTCCACCTCCGGTAGACCATCGGCGAGGCGCATCCACCACTCCACGCACCCACATGCCTCTCCAACTACCTCAGAAGCTCCACCTCCATCCACTGATCATTTCCCCCCTCTCCATCAATTGCCATAGCCTCCACACAATCCCCCCGAACAGACCCATTACCACGGCCACAAAATGACCTAGGCACACATGGCTAGGCCGCCCCGCGTCACATCAACCATCGATTCATCTTTGCCGTGTCACGGCAAAGCCTCCTACATATTCTAATGAGGCCGCAAGGCTGTGTTGTTTGAGAACAAATTCTGACCTCCACCGCCATTGGAGCAGACGTGAAGGAGCTTGCAACCTTTGCTCTAGGCAGCTGCGCCTAGGCGCCAGGTTCCAGGTAATGCATAATTGCATCACGCATGCATTCAGCCAGGTAATTGGCTTTGCAAGGTCTTGCAGCCACAACAATTGAGCAAGGCACCTCCTCCGGGTGCACGCAAAGCAGGTGGGACTTTTAGTCACACCTCGAGCATTTTGGAGTAGGTGGAGTGGTATACGACGAATTTGTGTCAGGGGCTTATCGCCTCCTAACACGGGGTGAGGTCCCTCTCACCTATCCATGTCTCGTTCGTGGCCACGCTACGCGGACATGGTTACCTAACCCGATAACCCGTGCACTCCTCGCGCATCACCCACGCTGGTGCATCTAGACCTGGGTGGATTAACCTGACCCGTTTACTCGAGAAAGGCTCTGGGAGAGTGAGCCTAAGGGAGAAAAGAGAGACCGTTCGCGGGGGATGGTAGGGGTAGGTTTTGCACTTGCTTGCTGGGAAAAGGAGGAAGAAGTTGAAGGAGGAAGCTGAAGAAGGAAAAGCTAAGGGTAGGAGGAGCTGCAGAGGAAGCTGAGGATCTGAAGGTAAAGTTGAAGAAAGAAGAAGGAAGGAGAAGGCACGACTGAGGAAAAGGCAAAGCCAAAGAAGGAAGAAGGAAGAGCCAAAGAAAGAAGAGGAGGCACGGCTGAAGAAGAAAGAGGAAGCTAAGGGACAAGTCAGAGAAGAAGAAGGAGAAGAAAAGCCAGAGAAAGAAAGAAGAAAAGGATCAAAGCTAAAGAAGAGGCACGGTTAAAGAAGAAGGAAGAAGAAGGCAGGAAGAAAAGAGAAGCCAAAGAAGAGAAAAAGGAGAACAAACCAAAGAAAAGAAGAAAGAGAAAGAAAAATAAAACACTTTTATCCAATTCTTCCCAATTCGTCTTTTATGCTACATTTCATTATTCATAAATTCGTGCTTGACATTCTGAATTATATTTTGAGTAATTTTAAGTGTTCAAATTGCATCTATTGTTGAGATTAGTGTATGAATTCCATTTGCTCCTTGTGTTCGACCTTGGACTTAAAATTCGAGTAATAAAATTTATTTGTTTTGAATGCCTTTTCAACTGTACTACAATGCTACCTTTTCAAAACCCAATCAAGCACTCTTAAATAGTAAGTTAACTACAGGGAAGATAGGAGTATGGATCTAAGGGTTTCTATTTGGCTCAAACCACCTACTTTTTACCAGGACCCTTATTTCATTTTTTATTCCGAAGATGTGCAACCCAAGTACAGAATATTTGACTATCCTTCTAAACCAAATTCCACATGGACAAACTGACCCAGTGATTTAGACCTACCCATTGTCCAACATTTTAGACTTGCGTCGCATACCACAAAACCACAGGCCCGATCCAGTAAGTACAACAATCTCCAGTTCTGGGTGATTTTCATCCAGAACCTTAGAATCACTCGACCCTAGGGCATGAGTCTGCATCACAATCTGGTCCACATCTGTGGACATTTCCTGCTGGTGGGTTTAGGGATCAATCTTTTAATTCTGATCTTGAGTCGCACCTATGATTTCTTAATTTCTTCCTTGTTTGTACATTATGCCTAGCTAAAGGCAATAAACCTAGCACATGTGTATACTTCTTTCTCTCTATGGAGCTGACCAGATCTACCACAAAATTCAAGTGATATTCTATTGATTCCACCTTTTTCAAGTCTTTATTTTTACAATGAGGATATTACATCATTTTGGCATAGGGGGTGGCTACTTAATTCTGAAATTATTTTGTTAGCTCCGTGGAATTTCTTATACTTAAAAGAAAATTTAAAATTCAAGAAGAAAAAAAAGAATTAGGAAAAGAGAACTTAGACATTAAGAGTTGTCAACTTTAGGAAACGATACTTTAGGACCTGAACACTTAGACTCTTCAAGTCTTTAGGATTAATCAGCCTGGGTCTCCACTAAAATGTGGACCTATTTCTTGAGTCCTCGCTAAGTTAATTTTCTTTTAGTTTGGTAAATGAAATATGGTGATAAGTACATGACTTATTAAATCGTCCTCTGATTTAAGGGGACTTTAAGTCTAAAGCATCTACACACTATTTGCACTAACTCACTTTTTGATGATTTTGACAGAAATTAGATAGCAAATGAACTGTTTAGGGTAGTATCGCTGGTAAGTTGTCATGGGTAATAGCCCAATGGCCGATTGTCTGAGCCCAACTACATGACCATTCTCTTTCTACTATCTTTAGGTAAATCTTAAATCAATGAAGCCACCCATTTAGAAGAAGAAATGTATATATATATATATTTAAAAAATTAATAAAAAAATAAAATTGTAAAATAACAGAAAAGGTGAAAAATAAATAAACTACACTTCACCGCACTAATATGGCTGGCAAGTTGTCGTGGGTAACAACCCATTAGTCATTTGTCCAAAGCCCAGCTCATAGAAAAATGCATAAATAATTCCCAAAACACCTAGGGAAGAAGCAGAGGAGTAGAATAAATTAGGGAGATATACACTGTGTTCACCCTTGTGTTGACCCTACAAAAAAACAAGTAGGGAGAAAGCTAGCGATCAGATAGATAAACCTTTAGGCAGAAAATCTTAAGGTCACCTATGGTCGTAGAAACTTGAAGTCTATTTTAACGGCCGCTTATTGAGTCTATCACTTTTCACAAGATGCTTAGAACATAAAGTACTTTTTGAGTCTTCGGTGGGTTGGGTAGCCGTAGAAAGCTGTCCCGAAACTCTAAACTAAAAAATCCCAAAAATTTAGAAAAGAAGAAAAAAAACATTAAAAATGTATCTTCCCTTCTCAAAATAAGGCAAGGACATGGGCAATTTGCATTTTGGTAGGCACCTGGGCACTGTTCAGTCTTCATAGTTTAAGACCTTAGTTGAAATTTCCTTTTGTTAATAAACAACTAATTCCTCAAGCGATTGAGACCTAATTCTATTTTATACATTGCATATAAGCTAGTTTTCCTAGGGACTAGCAAAAGATAGGCATGGGGGTATGATGCATACACATCCATTTAGGTTAAAATGCCTATTTATGCTTGTTCCTAGGCTTAGATATGCATTCCATAGTATAAATATCTCATAGCATACATCATTTTGCATTTAGAATAGTTTGTATAAAGTTTAGGTTAATTCGTGTCCTTTTATGGCTAGGAGAGAATGAGATCTATTTCAGGGCCTAAGATTGACGATCTAATCGTACAAATCTGATCAATACGACAATCGGAGTCCAATGCCTTTGAAATCGTGTTTATCGGAGTTTCGTACCACCTTACGCATCTCGAGCAAGATCAACGGCCAAGAGGCTAGGTGATGCAATTTAGAGCTTCAAACGATAAATCCCACTACACGGATGGATCCGAACCAACGATCCTAGCCCAACGACGTGAAAATCGAATCAATCCGATGTCCGTAGTGCCACATACAAAGAAAAGAAGATAGATGACCCAGATGGTGCCATGTGGTGTCGTTTGAGCCGCCCAATATCGACAGTAGCCACTGCCTCGCCACAAAGAGAAATCCCAGCCGTTAGATCCTAATCCATCGGCTGAGATCCATCCTCAGCTATGCCTTATGGGGTGGAAAGTGCCATGGTAAATAGCGACCGTTGGGTCAAGATCCAACGGTCGAGATCACACATGAGCCCCTTCATCTTCTCAACTCTCATGGGAGTAGCATGATCTACATACATCTAAATAGCCAAAAATGCCTATTAATGCATGTTCTTAGTATCATATTAGCATAATACATTGTAAATATTGCATAACATGCATAATCATGCATTTAGGTCAAGTTGTATAAATTGTATAGTAATTGTCTCATTTTATGGCCAGGGACAGGCAACTTATTAATCGGGGCCTCAGGTTGAAGATCCAACCATACTGATCTGATTAAGGCGATGATTGGAGTTCAACAACTCCAAGATCGCCCTGATCGAACATCCATAGCACCAGTTAGAGACCGAGGAACCCTAAAGGTTAGGGGCCAAGATGGTGCCAATCCACACTTCAGATGACAAATCCAACCGCATGGATGAATTTGGACCGATGATTGAGCTTAATGAAGTGAAAATCGATCCAATCCAAAACCCGTGGCACCGTATACAACACACAGAAGATGGACGACCAAGATGGCGCCACGTGGTGCCATCTTAGCCAGCCAACAGACCCCAAGGGCCCGCCTCTACTTTTCTTCTTCACCTGCTCGATAAATCTCCACTGTTGGATGCCGATCCAACGACCACAATCGCGTGCGCCTAATCTCTCCTCACGACAAAGTTGAGGCCTCAACGCAGCGGTCGCGCCCCTGTGGGTGACGCAGGAGTCGCACGTTCGAGCCTCGCTGAGTGCCTCAAGCCATCCGGGGAGCAGGGTGCATTCAATTTAGCCATCAGATGAAGATCAGGTGGCCAAGGGGAGGAGAAGTGGCACGTGGAGCAATGTTTGATCGAGTACATGCACGATGACAAGTGTCTACACGCTTCATCACACATGGGCGCGCAATTAAGGCTAGGGCGAGGATTTTAAGCCGTCCGATATTGAGATCGAACGATTGATATCACCTAAACGTGCACGGGTATTTAGGGCACGAAAGAGGAGCGGGTACGTGTAGTGCACGCACACATCGCCCACAATGAACCTTTAGCAACGTTTAAGTCCGTCACTAAAGGTCCCGTATTAATGTTTTTGATATTGTAATGACCAAAATGGCCCTAATCCTTGCAACTATAAAAGGAGACCCATACCATATGAATTTTTCATCCCTTCCTTCTCCTCTCTCCCTCTCCAAAGCTTAAGAGAAGCTTGTCCCACACCTGGGATGCTCCTCAAGAGCTAAAACTAAGCTTTCGCCCCCATTCTAGAAGTTGATCCCGCAATGACGATGATGTGCTACCTCGTTCCCATTCTTCCAACTTCGTCCTCCTTCTTCTTGCCTCGTCCTCCGTCTTCCAAGCATCGCCTCCATCCGGGTCGTCCTCCAAGCATATGTCAAGGAGGATAGCATCTCTGTCCCCTCTTTTATCACTTTCTAGAGTAGAATTTCTTGCTTTCTAGTTGTAACAATTTCCTACTTTCTAGTGTAATCATTTCCCACTTTCTTAGTTGTAAAAACATTATTCAAATACCAAGTGATCATTCTCTCTCTCTCTCTTATTGTTTATATCAATTCCATTATGATTATTTCATCTTCAAACAAAAACACAGAAAAATATAATTGCGGATTTTGAGATCGACATAGCCTCCCTATGTTTGACTCGGAACTTCTTTACGAATTTTCTGTATAAATTTTATCTGTTGAAAGGATTTCTTCATGACTCGAACTATGACGACAGGTTTTCGAATCCAACTGCGAATGCGTAGTTTTCCGTTGTCAACAATTTGGCGCCATTGCCGAGGAGGCAACAATTTTTCGATCTTCTTTTCTCATTTTGCGCACTTTACCATTTTCTAACTTGCTTTATCTCTTGTTTATTGTTTTCTAGATACCTTGATCAGGGAATTGTCAAGCGGTAGATCGGAGTAAAGTGCAGTTGAAGACGACCGTAAGTGCTCCCCATTTCCCCCCCTCCATAGATTTCATTTCACAATATTAATTCAAACTCCAATTAACCTAAGTGTTTGCATAAATACGAGGATAAGTTTGGTTGCTTGGATTTCCACCCACATTCATTTCACCCTCGCATTAAAAAAAAAAATCAACAAAAAGATACTTTTGTGGTATAAATCAAACATACACACAACATACACCCACATTCAAGTTACATAGCCTAATTGATTTTCTTCTACTCAATTGGATTCTGACCTATGGAATCGGTACACAAAAATCAACATATAAAAGAGTAGAAATCAGTCTAGGTCAATTGCTTTGTGTGCCTAACTTAGTGGTGCAATTTTGGACAATTGTTTGAGTTGTTTGGGCCGCACCACTTAACTTAAAATCAACCTAAAAATCTGTGGGAAGAAAAGGAACTTTGAGATATCAATTTTGTAAGAAAAACATGAGAGAGAGAGGAAGAGAGAGCGGTCGGCATTGGGTGGCGGGCGGCATTGCTGTGGAGGCATCTAGGGCTGAAGAAGGGGGTGAGTGGAAGACATGGAGGTCGAGGAACTGGAGGAGAAGGGAGCGGATCTAGCAGGAGAGGGCTGGTAGGACGACTGAAAACTATCCAAGAAGGCCTTGGAGGAGAACAAACGACGACGTCCTGTGTTTCAGATGTCGACAAAGGGGGCACTTGGCAGCGATCTGCAGAAACCCTTTGATTTGCTTGGGGTGCAGGGATGAAGGGCACAAATGCGATTCCTGCCCTAGGAGGAAGCCACTACATACAAAGATGGCATTCTCGCGCCCTAGCTAGGTGGTGAAGAAAGAGGCTCGATTGCCACCACCGCTAATGTTTGGCAGGCATTCAATTGAAGTGGAGATCCCAATATCTGAAGAGATCTTTTCTACAGAGATCATGCTAGGGGCGTTCTGATTGGTGAGATTATGGAAGGCATACCATTGATAGAAAGGCTTCAATATCTGGTATGTTCCCTAAACCTTTTGTCTGTGGGCTGGAAGGTGGCTATGCTATCCCAATCTCATTTTCTGGTATATGGTTTGGGCATGATGGATGTTGAGCGACTGAGATTTTGTTCGAGCTTGTTCAAAGAGATTATTGTGATCTGGAGAATGGTGTCCCCCTCTGATGGGGCTCTCCCTGATCGGCCTCCTCAAAGAGTGGGTTCTAGGAGGGTTCTTCTTGAGATTAGTGGACTGCCATTGCATCTGAGATCTAAGGGAGTTGTTACTAAGATGGTCGTAGGCTTTGCTTCCATCAGTGAAGGGTCTGAAGCCTTGATTGGAGAAGGGGACATCCGATCTCTTAGAATTGAGGCTGATGTCTTCAATGTTGGCTTGATTCCTGACATGGTTACGATCAGATGTGGGGGTTCCTCATGGCTTCTTCGTCTAACAGTGGTTGGACAGGTGCCCGGGCAGTTTGAACAAGGGCAGGTTAAGACGTATGGAGCCAACACTGAGGTGAGGAAACAGGATGAAAGGGTCGGCTACACTTCACCAGATGAAGCTCCTGAGTCCAAAAAGGGGAAGGACTGTCACCAGGACTATGTAGAGGAGGACCTGATACACATGGAAGAGGTTAATGCGGTAGGAGGTTGCAGCCAAGCCTTGGTAGCTAAAGAGGATGGTTATATGGAAGCTGCTCATAGCAGAGCTCTCAAGGAGGTGAATCAGGTGCAGTTCTCAATTCCTGCTGATCTGAAATATGGTAGTGGATCCAATCAGAAAAGAGGTGTGGGTAGATCCCCTTATATGCTTAGAAGGAGAACTTGACCCCTATTGCAGAGCAGACTATTGCAAACTCAATCATGGTTGAGTTTGTCGGTTGTGTGGCTCAAGGGCAGCAATCTGGCAAGGAATGAGAGTGTTGACTTGGAATGTGCGTGGGTTGCGCAATAAGATGAGGACTTCATTGTGTAGATATCTCTCTGAGTGGGAGAATGATTGTGCTCTCATCCAAGAGACACATGTGGAGATGGAGAATGGTCAATGATGTAAACACATTTATTGAGTGTAAAATGCCTATTCATGCATGTTCCTAGGCTTAGACTTGCATTTCATGTTATAAATATTACATAGCATGCATCATTCTGCATTTAGAGTAGTTGTATATAATTTAGGTCAACTGCATCCTTTTTGTGGTTAGGAGAGAAGGATATTCACTTCGGAGCCTCGGATTGACAATCTGAACGAACGGATCTGATCAAGACGACGATCGGAGTCCAATGCCTCTGAAATCGCCTCAATCGGAGTTCCGTAGCATCATATGTAGTTCAAGGAAGATCAATGGCCAAGGGACTAGGAGAGATAATATGGAGCTTCAAATGATAAATCCGACCACGCGGATGGATTTGGGTTGACGATCGCAGCCTAATGGCGTGAAAATCGACTCAATCCGACCTTTGTAGCAGCCCCTACAACAAGAAGAAGATGGACGGCCCAGACTGTGCCACGTGGCGCAGCCCAGGCCGCCAGTGCACGCATGCAGCACCGCACGCATGCAGCAGCATTGGTGCGCTCGCGAGCGCACCAGCGCGCATGCACACAGCGCCAGTGCATGGGTGCGTGCGCGCGTGGCAAGGCAAGAGTGGCGCCAGCGCAGCGTGTGGTGGACTACAGTGACGAATGAGCTGGACTTACAGCGATGCTTATAGCTGTTGGTAATTCATTGCATGCCAGCAAAGCTAACTGTGGGCGCCAGCGGGCATGAGCTGCCTATAGCGATGTTTCCAGCGATGGCTTGGATGTCACTAATGGTCCCATATTGATTTTTGCCTCTTCTCCAACACTATAAAAGAACCTTCACCCCCTCCCTTCCAAGCCATCTCTACCTACTCTACTCGCACCTACCCCTAAGCTCTAGCAAGCCTACTGATCAGAACCTCATCATGAGCCATAACTAGCTCATTTTGACCCAATACAAAGGATAAAAGCTCCTACATAACTCAAGGAAAGGCTTAACTCAGAGAATTCTGAGTTTAAGGAGAAAACAAGTCATAAGGGGTAAAAATGCAATTTTACCAGTATAATCTGCATACAGGGTAATTCAAGGTCCAAACATAGGTCAAAGCAACTTAATAAGAATAAAAGTGGTATGAGATGATCTAGCAAGGGCTACAGCAATTCCAAGGAACTAAATGATAATCTGTAACCCTAAAACAACCCACTTCAATTCACGAGGTTCGAGGCAAAGTAAAAATAGAATAAACCCTCTAAAATTCATAGAAAAATAATCTCTAGGGTTTAGAACCTTCAATTTGGCCTTCAGAACCCATGTTGACCTACATTGAGAACCATGCCCAATTAATAACTTAATCTGGGTTTTCGCATAAATTGACCGGTCAAACAAGGTTTAATATAGAAATAAAATTCATCATCAGATTCCTTAGGTCCTAATTAATCATGTATAAAAACTTGAGCCTAAGAAGAAACCTCCTTGACCGACTTTACACTTTGGTCCTCATATATTTACTTTTTGGCCCTCAACTTTTGAACCGTCGCATTTTGGGCCCTAACTCTCCTTCGTTCTTTGCATTCAGGTCCCCCCTGCAAAACCGGCCAGCACCATGCTCCGGCGACCTTGCGCGGAGCATGGCGCCGCGCAGGGTGAGGGGGAAAGCCTGGCAAGTAAACCAGGGGTGCCCTGCGTTGTCAGCCGTCGCAGGGACAACCCCCTGGTCGCTGTAGCCCACCATACCGGCCGTGCGAACGCACGGACGGTATGGGTTTTCGTCTCCGGCCATCCTCCGGCGAGGGAGACACGTCGTCTCCCTCCGCCTCCCTCCCTGTTTTGATCCCTATAAATACCCCCCGTTGCTCCACAGGCCGGGGCAGCTCGGATCTGACGGAGAAAATCCCCAACTTTCCTCTCTTCTCTCTCCGGCAGACGCTCACCAGCTCCGGCGGTTCCTCCCCCTCCTCCTCTTCGCTCTGCCGCAATACCAGCAGCAGAGACTTCCTCCCCTGCTCTTCTCGCGCCACGCCGTACCCAGCTGGCGCCTCTCCGGCTCTCTGCTCGCCGCCACCTCCTTCCCTGAGCATCTTCTTCTCCGGCGACAGTCGATACGACTGTCGCCCTACTGCTCCCCCTTCGTCCCTGCAAGTAAGTTAGAACTACTTCCCTTCTTCTCCTCTTTCTTTCCCCAGTTTCAATTTGTTCAATTAAGCCCTCGACCGACCCTGACCATCGTCACCCCCTTCGACTCCGGCCACCCTCCGGCGAGATGTTCCCATCGCTCCACAGCCTCACACACCTCGCCGACCCTCACCGAACCTCCGCCTCATCACACTGAGCACCCCCCACCCCTCCACTGCCACTCCACACCTCCGTAACGCTCCCCGGAACAAACCCATTCCTCCGGTTGCAGTCCAACCTAGGGCTGCCGCCAGACACCACCTTACGGCCTGCCGCGCAGCTCCTCACCTTCGTCGTGCCACGGCGAAGGTTCCCCAGTGGTTTGATCAGGCCGAGAGGCCATATTCGTGTCCGACAGGTTTTGAGGTTCGACCGCCATTAACGCACATTGAAGCAGCTTCTCCCGCGCTCCAGGCTTGAGGACTCCAGGTCTCCAGCTGCTGCGGAGTACGGGGAGTCTTGCGAAGGCAGCCAGCCAGCAACCTACGCAAATCGAAGCCGCAGCTGCAGAAGCCAGGCCGCGGTCTCCCAGCAGGCGCACGCGAGGAAAGGTCTGCGTTTAGTCCCACATCGGTGAGCCTCACAACCTTTCCACTGTTTAAATTGATTTAGTGCACTAGCCTTACTGCCTCAGCACACGGGGTGAGGTCCCCTTTCACCCGCCCGGATACCCGGTCTCGTCCGCGCTCACGCCCCGCGGACCTGACCCGACCCGACTTAGACTGACCTGCACTCCTCGCCCACCACGCATGCCGGTGGGCCTGGACCCGGGCGTGACCCGAACCCGATTACCCGGCAGCTCTGGGAGAGCTTTCCCAAGAGTGGTTTCAGAGAGAGAGAGACGTGGGGGGGAGAGGGTAGAGTAGGTTTTGTTCTCTGACGTAAGCTCTGAAGTGTGCAGGCACAGGTGAAGAAGAAGAACCGCGGAAGAAGAAGGAAGCTGAGGGAGACACTGTAGCAACAGGCAGTTTAAGTCGTCTGATTTGGAAATCAGACGACGTCCTGAAGGGAAAAGAAGAAAGAAGGAGGGAGATCTGAAGAACAACAGAAGAAGGCGAGGCAGAGGAGAACACAAAAGAACAAGGGAAGAACTGAAAGAAGAAAAACAAAGAAGAAAGAAGAAGATCTGAAGAAAGACAGAAGAAAAAGGAGGAGTAGGAACAGCTGGAAGAAGAAGAAGAGCATCACCATTGCAGAAGAAAGACATCACCTCTGCAGATAAAGAAGAAGAAGATCTGAGACAAGGAGAAAACAAAGAGAAAAGAAGACAACAAATTCTTTCCCTCTCTCTTTCTTTATTTTTGTAAAAGAAACATGTATATCTCTAGAATACAACTTGCTCCCTGAGTTCGACCTCGGGAACTCTTTTATTTTCCGAGTAAAAAAATTTATATTTGAAATGTTGGCAATAACTGGCTATACTACAACGCTATAACAATAAAACCCGGTTATCTCTCGAAGCCACGTTTCATTATTTGGCGCCGCTGCCGGGGAGCAACGGCTATTCTAGAGGTAAACATTCCTGTTTCTTTTTTTTAATTTCTGATAATCTCCTCTCTTTTGTGCAGCTACAGGAACTCAAGAAGACAAGCAACCACACGACAACCACTCCGAAGACAGGTAAATTTTTCCTCTCGCTATTAACCCCTAAACTCTAAAGAGGAAGAAAAGAAAAGAACAAGCAATATTGGGCTAACCTGTCTTCCATACTTAGTAACCATAAAGAGTTGCATGTTTTCAACTCATCACTCCTGCACACTATTAAGGGTATTTAAGGGCTAACACATTCTTGCTTGAGCCCTAATTGCCCAACAAAGAGTTAAATGGACCAAGTAGAGCCAACATAAGGTCAAACATTAGGATTTCAGTAGAGACACACCCCTTAATCAAGAATTGAGGAAATCCAAAAGAGGTGTGCCCAAGCCATTGATTGAAAATAATTAACAAGAAAAATCCTAAACAATTGGCTCTCTCTAAACACTTGAACCCTAAAACAAGGCCTAACTTCTCAAGGAAACCACTAGGTGAAGTTAACCCCTGGGGTCAACCAACCTTCAAACTAGGCCACTTTGTTCACAAAAACACCTAAAGTTCAAGTGAAACCTTAAGCACCCTGATCTTAAAATTAGTAGACTTAAGAGGTCAAGATCCCCATTCTGGTCTACCTGGAACCGCAGTGACAAGAGAGGTCGGGTGGGGGAAACCCTGTAACCCGTGGGGACGCTCTACCGTTTAGGGGTCTTCGCGGGACTCTCCCTCTCTGGCTGCCCAGGTAATTCTCAGGTGGACGATCTTTCTGATCAAGGGGTCCATCTGCCCCGCACCTCTATAGTCACCCAACACATTTTTGGGTGTCTTGATTGGGTCCAGCACCTTCTAAACTTACCTCTTCCAACAGTGCATGTACGGAAGGAGGTCCCTAAGACCACCCTTAAGACCTCCTTTAGAAATTCGCTCTCGTCAAGGCCAAGCCTCGACGCTCGTGTTTGTACAGCAACACCCTCACATTATTCTCTCTTCTGATTCAGAACCAAGTTCTTCTTCCCCCATCATGGCTCAGCCAGTTGAGGAAGAAAATAATCTGGAACACCAGCTCCAGCGACTCAATGACCTCTTCCAAAACTTCGTGCACCCACCACAGCGTCCTATGATGCGGGACCACTACAATCCTGCTGCGGTGGCCATTGAGCCTCGAGTCAGAATCCCGACTGGAGGACCTGATTCCGAATTAAAGCCCAACATGATTCATGCTATACCTAAATTCCATGGGCTTAATTCTGAAGATCCCTTCCAGCACATCAAGCAGCTAAAGCATCTGGCCCACACTTTTGGATCAGATGCGCAAAATCGGGATATTCTTCTCATGAAGATGTTCTCCTTTTCTCTTATGGACAAGGCCGCCCATTGGTATCAAACTCAGACCCGGCCGATCAACACTTGGGAAGAACTTCAATCCGAATTTTTGAAAAAGTTTTTTCCCGTTGGTCGGACAAACGCCTTGCGCCATCAGATTACACACTTCACTCAACAATCAGGAGAACCTCTCCATGAGGCATGGGATCGCTATCAGGATCTCATGAGAAAGTGCCCCCATCACGGAGTTCCTAAATGGGAACAAGTCCAATCTTTTTACCAGGGACTCCGTGAGGACATCCGCCTTTTCGTCAATGCAACTTGCGGAGGAAACATCATGGGTCAACATGAAGACACCGTATGGGAAATTCTCGAAAATATGTGCGAGAACTCCATCAACAATGACTCCATGGGATTATTCGACAGGACGAATACCCGCGCAGCGACGAATCTTAAGGGAGCACATGAGACGCAGGGCCTGTCCGCATCGGTCGACCTAGAATTAATGGCCAGTCGATTGGACAAGGTCTCAATCATTGAAAAGAAGGTGGATGAGCTGACTCAGCACTTGCAGCAAGCCACCTCCGCGCGTAACTCCTTTGCACAACCTCCCTCCACACAGGAAATTGTGCAAAACATCCTCCACCGACCTTCCCCTGGGATGGATCCATATCCATCCCCATCTGATTCTTGGATCGGAAGATCATCCGATCCTTTCTACACCAGCCGGGGGAACTCCATTCCCCCTTTCCCTGACTCTCAGGAGGTTCCTCAGACCTGCGAGGACCTCAACGCCATCCAGAACGACCCATTCTCCAACACTTACAACCCTGGATGGCGAAACCATCCCAATTTTCAGTGGGCAGGAAATTCCCAAACTCAAAGACCACCTTTTCAGTCCCGCCCACAGCCCCCTCGTCATTACCAGCCGCCTCAGCCTCGGCCCAACCCTACTTATCCATCAGGGCCAAATCAGGATCAAATGTCCCTAATCCTTCAGACTCTGGCTGACATTCAAAAAATGAATGCAGCTATTCAAAAACAGCACAAGGACGAGCTTACTGAAGTTAAAACTCAACTGGCCCAGTTGGAAAATTCTCGCCAGCCAGGCACACTCCCTTCCCAACCTCTTCCTAACCTAAATAACGTGCCAACCCAGAAGCGCGTTATGAATCCAAATTTAGGCCACGCTCAATGGATTTATCAGGCCCCTACTGCTCCATCTCCAGACGAGATGGAAGCCTCAACTTCTTATGCGGGATTTCAGCAGCAGCCACCCCTCTTACCAAACCCAAACCAGAATCAGGCCGGATTAAATTCTGTAACAACATGTAGTGGTAAAACAACTGAAGACCCGCATTATCCAAACCACTCCAAGCCTGATAACCATGATCCTAGGATAGTTATCCAAGATACCGCTGTTCCGGATCCACAACCTGGACCTATCCTAGAAGAACCAACCAAGATGCCGTTTCCCGAGGCCTTGACCAAGGGAAAGAAGACCACCAAACCCGTGGCCCCTGAGGAGGACCTGGTCAAGCTCTTTGAGCAGGTCCACATAAACATCCCCTTGATGGATGCAATCCGCCACGTACCAGCTTACGCACGATTTCTAAAGAATATATGTACACCCCAGCGTAAGCCGCGAACCAAGGGAGGGAGCCCAATTGTTATGTCAGAGCAAGCCGGCTCTGTAATCCTTAGTAGACTCCCACCCAAGGCAAAAGATCCTGGGACTCCCCTGATTTCCTGTAAGATAGGTGGTACCCAATTTGATAGAGCATTGTTAGACTTGGGTGCATCCATAAACCTGATACCCACATCCTTACTTGACCATCTAGAAGAATCTGAGCTAAAACCAACCGAGGTGACATTACAATTAGCAGATCGATCTATAAAGTCACCAAAAGGGATTCTCAAGGATGTTATTGTAAGAGTGCGGGATTTCTATTTTCCAGTGGACTTTATAGTCTTAGATATGGATGCACCTGAGAACCCTAGGGATACACCAATCATTCTAGGGAGACCTTTCTTGGCTACTGCTAGAGCCAACATCAGCTGTGAGGAGGGCCAAATAGAGCTTAAGTTTGGAGATCAAACACTGAAAATTGATATATTTAAGGCCCAACAAGGAATTAATTGCGGCGTCATCGAACAAATTTGTGACATCAAGACTTTGGTTGATGAATCACACCTCCAGAATGACTCGAGTATGCCTCATCAACCATAGAAGGATCTTGACCCGCAAACAGAGGAGTCGAATCCAGATGTGAACAACCCAGTAACTCCCACCCTTGAACCTCACATCTATACTGAACCACCCGCTGCTGCTGAAAACCCCATCCTCGAACTGAAACCCCTTCCTGCTCACTTGAAATACGTCTTTTTGGGTTCTAATCAGACCCTTCCTGTGATTATTAATTCCAACCTCAGTCCTGAACAGGAATCCCGTCTGATTGTTGTCCTCCAGCAACATCGCAGAGCCATCGGATGGACTCTCGATGATTTGACTGGAATAAGTCCCTCTTATTGTACTCATCATATCTATTCAGAAGAGGGCACACGACCTTCTCGTGAAATGCAGAGACGCTTAAACCCCAATCTGCAGGAGGTCGTGAAAAAGGAGATCATCAAGTGGTTAGATGCCGGGATCATCTACCCGATCTCCGATAGTCGTTGGGTGAGCCCAATTCAGGTCGTGCCCAAGAAGGCAGGACTCACCACTATAACGACTGAGACCGGAGAAATCATTCCTACCCGATTAGCCAACTCGTGGAGAGTCTGTATAGATTACCGCCGACTAAATTCCTCCACAAAGAAGGATCATTTCCCACTACCCTTCATTGATCAAATTCTCGAAAAACTTGCGGGAAATAGGTTCTTCTGCTTTCTTGACGGGTACTCCGGTTATAACCAGGTGGCAATCCATCCTGAGGACCAAGAAAAGACCACGTTCACCTGCCCCTTCGGAGCATACGCTTTCCGAAGGATGCCTTTCGGTCTTTGCAATGCACCCGCTACTTTTCAGCGATGCATGCTTGCCGTATTCTCAGATATGGTAGGTGATTATCTGGAAGTCTTCATGGATGACTTTTCAGCTTTCGGAGCATCATTCGACGATTGCCTCCAACACTTGGTCCAGATACTCAGGCGGTGCATCGATGTGAATTTGGTTCTTTCCTGGGAAAAGAGCCATTTCATGGTGCCTGAGGGAATTGTCCTGGGACACTCGATTTCGGAGAAAGGTATCCAAGTGGATCGAGCTAAGGTTAATTTGATTTCTCACCTTCCTATGCCTAGCTCGATCAGGGACATCCGTTCCTTTTTAGGGCATGTCGGTTTTTATCGACAATTTATCCCGAATTTTTCAAAAATCGCGCGCCCCCTGACCACTCTTCTCTCCAAGGATGTTCCTTTTGAAATTTCCAAGGAATGCACTCAAGCATTTGAAATCCTGCGTGACCGAGTCACCCAAGCCCCGATCCTACAGTCCCCTGATTGGTCTCAACCCTTTGAGATCATGTGCGATGCATCCAACTTCGCTGTAGGAGCAGTTTTGGGGCAGAAAATTGACAGGAAACCTGTAGCCATTTACTACGCCAGCAAAACACTCGATGAGGCTCAGCGTAACTATACGGTTGCTGAGAAAGAGCTGCTAGCTGTAGTATTTGCCCTAGAAAAGTTCAGATCGTACCTTCTGGGTTCCCGTGTCATCATATACTCGGATCACACGGCTGTGAGGCATCTCCTTGCAAAGAAGGACGCGAAACCTCGATTAATCCGATGGATCTTGCTGTTGCAAGAATTTGACCTTGAGATTCGCGACAAAGCGGGAAAGCAAAATGTGGTAGCTGATCACTTGTCCCGTCTTCCTTCTGAAATAATTGACCCTTCCGGACCCATTACTGAGCATTTTCCCAATGAGCACCTGCTGACTATTGGTACTAGCCTTCCATGGTTTGCTAATGTAGTAAATTACTTGGCATCTCATCAGATCCCCTCCGATTGGCCGAAGGCCAAGAAAGACAAATTACGCTCCAATGCCAAGTATTACATCTGGGAAGACCCGTACCTCTTCCGCATAGGTGCCGATCAGATCATCCGGAGATGTGTCCCGGAGGGGGAATTCAACAATATCCTCTCTTTCTGCCATGACCAGGCATGCGGTGGCCATTTCGCCGGGCATAAAACCGCATCAAAAGTCCTCCAGTGCGGCTTTTACTGGCCCACACTGTTCAAAGACGCATACAATCACTGCAAGGCATGCAGTCGTTGCCAGACTTTGGGCAACATGAGCCATCGCGACATGATGCCTATGCAACCGATTCTAGTATGCGAAATCTTTGATGTTTGGGGGATTGATTTTATGGGCCCCTTTCCTGTTTCGGATGGTTTCGAATACATTCTGTTGGCTGTGGACTACGTGTCCAAATGGATCGAAGCCATACCGACCCGAACCTGTGATCACAAAATCGTTCTCAAATTCATTCATCAACACATTTTCTCAAGGTTCGGGATTCCTCGTGCAATAATCTCTGATGGAGGGACCCATTTCACAAATGCTCAGTTTAGGTCACTGATGACCAAATACGGGGTGTCTCACCAAATCTCTACTCCTTACCACCCCCAAACTAATGGTCAAGCTGAGCTATCTAATCGGGAGATCAAGAAAATCTTGCAAGTCACTGTTCGACCTGACAGGAAGGACTGGTCGTCCCGACTTCCGGAAGCATTGTGGGCCTATAGGACCGCCCACAAGACCCAATTGGGCATGTCTCCCTTTAGACTGGTGTACGGAAAGGCATGCCACCTTCCCGTAGAACTGGAGCATAAAGCCTATTGGGCAGTACGGAACTGTAATCTCGATCTTTCCAAGGCTGGGACCCACAGAAAACTCCAAATCAGCGAGATCGATGAATTACGGCTAGACGCGTACGAGAACTCGCAAATCTACAAGGAGCGGGTTAAAGCCTTCCACGACAAACACATCTCGAGAAAGATCTTTCATCCTGGTCAAAAGGTCCTACTCTTTGATGCCCGACTAAAACTCTTCCCAGGAAAACTGAGATCCAAGTGGGTCGGACCATTTTTGGTCCGACAGGTTTTTGGAAATGGAGCAATCGAAATCAGTCCACTCAGCCACGATTCTGAACCTTTCATCGTGAACGGTCAAAGACTCAAGCCGTTCATTGATGTAACTTCTACTGATTTGGCTGAGGCATCTTATATCCTCCTTTCCCCTTGAGCTTATTGCGCCCAGCCGATGGCGTAAAACTCAGCGCTTAACGGGAGGCAGCCCGTCATTCTCTTTGAAAACCTGAAACTTGTTCCGACACCTTTTTGCACTCAAAGTTCACCCTTGTAGACAGCCGACCCCACCTCAGATGCTTGCATCTGGGATTAGAAATCGTCCGCAAAAATTCAACCCAACCCATCCACTCATCCAAATTTCTGTCTTAAGGAATGAACTAAGTTAAATAAAAACCCCCAAGGTTACAATGAGGACATTGCAAATCTTAGGCATGGGGGGGTATGGAAGTGCAAAACTTGTAAGAAAAGGTTTCAAACAAAAAAAATTCACATATGACAAAAACACCATAAAAATTAAAAAAATTTTTCGAAAAAGAATAAGAGGAAAAGAGGAGAAGGAAATTTTGTGAAGGAGAAAAGAAACAAAATGAAAAAGGAGCACAAAATTATGAGAAAAGGTGATAGTCATTAGTAAGGAACTAAGGAATTAACCTAAGTTCTAGACCTCCTTCAAGAAAATAACTGAAAAGTGCATAATAAGATTAGTAAGAACGCAAACCTTAGGCATTCTTGAATAGACTCTTAGTACCCATTAAGATCTAGACACTCCTCAAGAGGTTGAGGAAAATGAAAAGCTGAAGTATTTGGTCTAAGGCTTAGGGAGTATTTGGCCTCGTTAACTAATTTTTGGTTTACGGGACTCAGTAACCTAAGCACCCTAACCTCACACACAGCCTGGTTCAGTAAGCGTAAAAATCAGAATCACGCAGAAGCATTGCGAAATTCTGAAAAGAACACCTAGAATAGGAGCGGCCGATCAACACAAGTTGATTTGGACGAGTTCCCAGCGCAGAGAGGCGGGAAATCCCCTCGAAGATGCGTAACAAAATATCATCTCCTCGGTGCTTGTCTCTTAGGATATTTACATATCCTACTGGGGGCATGTAAGCACTCTGCTGGTTCAGATTCCATGGATGGCATTATCTCGAAGTGTCAATTGCCAGGGTCTGGATTCGGCCACGGAACACCATGGATGGGATTATCTCGAAATCTCAATAGCCAGGGTTCCGGGGGTTGCCATGGGCGGTGCTATCTCGAAGCATCGATCGCCAGGAACCCTTGAGGATTAATGATGGGAGCAAGGAATCTGATACAGACCGTGTTGAAAAGCCAATCCTAGGCTAGAACTAAAAAAAAAAAAAAAAAAAAAAAAGAGAGAAAACTCTCCAAACAGAAAAACTTTCTATCTCTCTCTTACAAAACGCACTGCGAACTGAGCCAGGGCTAAAATCATTTCAAGCACGGGTGCTTTAACCACAAAGTCCAATAAACCTTAGGTTAGTTCTTGTGGACCTTAAAAACCTTTGCTAAAGACTGAGGCTAAGGCTAGACAGATTTGGATCTTGATTGGTACTAGAGTACCTTTTAGGCCTATGGTCAGCATTCTAACCTAATCTATGCTCAAATAAAAAAGGCACTTATCTAAAACTATTAAAAACTTCATGGTCTAGAACAAGGGTTGAAACCTTAAGTTTTTGCTAAGGGACTAGCAAAAGCTAGGCATGGGGGTATGATGAGAACCTCATCATGAGCCATAACTAGCTCATTTTGACCCAATACAAAGGATAAAAGCTCCTACATAACTCAAGGAAAGGATTAACTCAGAGAATTCTGAGTTTAAGGAGAAAACAAGTCATAAGGGGTAAAAATGCAATTTTACTAGTATAATCTGCATACAGGGTAATTCAGGGTCCAAACATAGGTCAAAGCAACTTAATAAGAATAAAAGTGGGATGAGATGATCTAGCAAGGGCTAGAGCAATTCCAAGGAACTAAATGATAATCTGTAACCCTAAAACAACCCACTTCAATTCACGAGGTTCGAGGCAAAGTAAAAATAGAATAAACCCTCTAAAATTCATAGAAAAATAATCTCTAGGGTTTAGAACCTTCAATTTGGCCTTCAGAACCCATGTTGACCTACATTGAGAACCATGCCCAATTAATAACTTAATCTGGGTTTTCGCATAAATTTATCGGTCAAACAAGGTTTAATATAGAAATAAAATTCATCATCAGATTCCTTAGGTCCTAATTAATCATGTATAAAAACTTGAGCCTAAGAAGAAACCTCCTTGACCGACTTTACACTTTGGTCCTCATATATTTACTTTTTGGCCCTCAACTTTTGAACCGTCGCATTTTGGCCCCTAACTCTCCTTCGTTCTTTGCATTCAGGTCCCCCCTGCAAAACCGGCCAGCACCATGCTCCGGTGACCTTGCGCGGAGCATGGCGCCGCGCAGGGTGAGGGGGAAAGCCTGGCAAGTAAACTAGGGGTGCCCTGCGTTGTCAGCCGTCGCAGGGACACCCCCCCTGGTCGCTGTAGCCCACCATACCGGCCGTGCGAACGCACGGACGGTATGGGTTTTCGTCTCCGGCCATCCTCCGGCGAGGGAGACACGTCGTCTCCCTCCGCCTCCCTCCCTGTTTTGATCCCTATAAATACCCCCCGTTGCTCCACAGGCCGGGGCAGCTCGGATCTGACGGAGAAAATCCCCAACTTTCCTCTCTTCTCTCTCCGGCAGACGCTCACCAGCTCCGGCGGTTCCTCCCCCTCCTCCTCTTCGCTCTGCCGCAATACCAGCAGCAGAGACTTCCTCCCCTGCTCTTCCCGCGCCACGCCGTACCCAGCTGGCGCCTCTCCGGCTCTCTGCTCGCCGCCGCCTCCTTCCCTGAGCATCTTCTTCTCCGGCGACAGTCGATACGACTGTCGCCCTACTGCTCCCCCTTCGTCCCTGCAAGTAAGTTAGAACTACTTCCCTTCTTCTCCTCTTTCTTTCCCCAGTTTCAATTTGTTCAATTAAGCCCTCGACCGACCCTGACCATCGTCACCCCCTTCGACTCCGGCCATCCTCCGGCGAGATGTTCCCATCGCTCCACAGCCTCACACACCTCGCCGACCCTCACCGAACCTCCGCCTCATCACACTGAGCACCCCCCACCCCTCCACTGCCACTCCACAGCTCCGTAACGCTCCCCCGAACAAACCCATTCCTCCGGTTGCAGTCCAACCTAGGGCTGCCGCCAGACACCACCTTGTGGCCTGCCGCACAGCTCCTCACCTTCGCCGTGCCACGGCGAAGGTTCCCCAGTGGTTTGATCAGGCCGAGACGCCATATTCGTGTCCGACAGGTTTTGAGGTTCGACCGCCATTAACGCACATTGAAGCAGCTTCTCCCGCGCTCCAGGCTTGAGGACTCCAGGTCTCCAGCTGCTGCGGAGTACGGGGAGTCTTGCGAAGGCAGCCAGCCAGCAACCTACGCAAATCGAAGTCGCAGCTGCAGAAGCCAGGCCGCGGTCTCCCAGCAGGCACACGCGAGGAAAGGTCTGCATTTAGTCCCACATCGGTGAGCCTCACAACCTTTCCACTGTTTAAATTGATTTAGTGCACTAGCCTTACTGCCTCAGCACACGGGGTGAGGTCCCCTTTCACCCGCCCGGTTACCCGGTCTCGTCCGCGCTCACGCCCCGCGGACCTGACCCGACCCGACTTAGACTGACCTGCACTCCTCGCCCACCACGCACGCCGGTGGGCCTGGACCCGGGCGTGACCCGAACCCGATTACCCGGCAGCTCTGGGAGAGCTTTCCCAAGAGTGGTTTCAGAGAGAGAGAGACGCGGGGGGGAGAGGGTAGAGTAGGTTTTGTTCTCTGACGTAAGCTCTGAAGTGTGCAGGCACAGGTGAAGAAGAAGAACCGCGGAAGAAGAAGGAAGCTGAGGGAGACACTGTAGCAACAGGCAGTTTAAGTCGTCTGATTTGGAAATCAGACGACGTCCTGAAGGGAAAAGAAGAAAGAAGGAGGGGCGACGTCCTGACTGAAAAAGAAAAGAAGAAAGAATGAGGGAGATCTGAAGAACAACAGAAGAAGGCGAGGCAGAGGAGAACACAAAAGAACAAGGGAAGAACTGAAAGAAGAAAAACAAAGAAGAAAGAAGAAGATCTGAAGAAAGACAGAAGAAAAAGGAGGAGCAGGAACAGCTGGAAGAAGAAGAAGAGCATCACCATTGCAGAAGAAAGACATCACCTCTGCAGACAAAGAAGAAGAAGATCTGAGACAAGGAGAAAACAAAGAGAAAAGAAGACAACAAATTCTTTCCCTCTCTCTTTCTTTATTTTTGTAAAAGAAACATGTATATCTCTAGAATACAACTTGCTCCCTGAGTTCAACCTCGGGAACTCTTTTATTTTCCGAGTAAAAAAATTTATATTTGAAATGTTGGCAATAACTGGCTATACTACAACGCTATAACAATAAAACCCGGTTATCTCTCGAAGCCACCGTCTCATTACCTACCAATGCTCCATTAGAGCTTGTTCCCAAGCTCCCAAGGTGCCTATTAGTGTAGCGAATCTCTGCCCCACCAAATACTCCTCCAACTTCCCATCTACCTTCGTAGGTCACCTTGGAGCCGTCCTCCCTCCTCCATTCTGGTAGCAGATCAACTCCATCTTCTCACCACCATTCCAAAGCTACGCTGAAGCTTTCCTCAAACCGACGTCCTCCAGCATCTCACCTCCATCATCCCACTCCTCAACTTCTTCGTTCGAGCTTTCGCCAGGTGCCGTCGTCTCGCTGAACAGCCGATTTGGGAGATTTCCTCCCACCTCCCTATTTATATGCTTTCATAGTTTCTTGTAATTGACATTAGAAGTAATATATATCAGATTTGTTCGAGATCTCTATCTTGTGATACGTTTGCTTGATTTCTTTTATTTCAAAAATACAAAAAAATATCAAAACCCAAAAATACCAAAAAGAAACGAAACGAAGCGTGGTTTTCATGTAAAGTAAACGTCGCCTCCCTGTGTTCGACCTGGGACTCCCTTGGAGTTTCGGTATAAATTTTATTTGATTGACGTGTTTTGCTTCTATGATGATAGGTTGCTTGTAACCTCGATTTCTAAGACATGAAACATGCTCGAACATTTTGGCGCCGTTGCCGGGGAGGCAACGGAATTTACTTTATTGTTTATTGCATTTCTTTGCATTTACATAGCACTAACCCTACTTCTCTTTGATCTACTATCTTGTAGGTACCCTAGCATGGAGATCCAAGTGCTGTAGACCAGAGTAAAGTGTGGGTAGAGTGTGTTGTAAGTGTCCCCCATACCAGCCCCCCTTAGTTTTCATTCCATAATCAAATAACTCAAACCCAAATCAACTTAGGTGCATTTTATGAACCCTAGGATAGATTTAATTGTTTGTTTGCGACCTCCACTCACCTCACCATCCACATAAATAAAAATAAAAAATAAAAAGAAGTGTTATCTGATTGTGGGATTTTCAGTAAGCTACACACTTAACACCTATAACTTCTCACCCTAAGGCGCACAATCACATCAATTCTACCACTTAATCGGGATCTAACCTGTGGGCCCGGTACACTTAATTCAACACAAAAATAAGTGAGTAGAAATCTGAATTGGTCAAAAATTTCTGTGTGCCTTAACTAAGTGGTGCAATAGGCCAATTGATTGAACTGTTTGGGCTGCACCACTTAAGATAAAAGTGATTCATCAAGTAGCTTGCCACTTAGGGTTGATTCTTAGGGCTGAAGCAGGCACTCAACATTTTTTTGTTTGATTTCTAAAGGAATATATCATCACCAGTGCTTGCAAAACATGGAGTGTTTTCCTAAACTTGATTGAATATACCTAAGATTAAACCCTAAAAGCTACTAAACAAGGTTGAACTCTAAGAGACACATAATCAAATAACCTTATTTGTAAACCCTAGTTGAGCACGCACACACATTTTAACTGATCATTAAGGGCACAATCCATCTAAAGGGCCCATCACATTCTCGAAGCACCATTGTCCCAAGCCTAACTAGAATTGATTAAACGTTGGCCCTAAGGACTGGTTCACTCATCGGGATCCAGATTGAGATTGTTCATGATTAACCTGCTTATACTAGTCAATCTGATGTCTAGCTAGGGGAGTAGTGTCAAACGACCACAGCTGGGGGGTATAATAGGAACTGGAGGCGCAAGCCAAAGGAAGAACCTTCTCCCCAGTCCCTCCATCTAACTGGTTGGATTGCCTGGACATAAGTAGAGTAAATCATCTATAATATTAGGATGGATTCTGAGAGTCTGTAGACCTTTAGGCTACCCAACCTATGGGCAGGCTTGTATTTTTTTATTGCAGGGCTCCTTTCTTTTCTGATTTCCCTCATTACTTCGCCATGTACGCTTCCACATCCTACACACATTTCACATCCTACCTCCTACCACCACTTACCCCTAAGATGATTA
The DNA here is from genome assembly GCA_037157565.1 of Thalassia testudinum. Classification (NCBI taxonomy): domain Eukaryota; kingdom Viridiplantae; phylum Streptophyta; class Magnoliopsida; order Alismatales; family Hydrocharitaceae; genus Thalassia; species Thalassia testudinum. Next base: position 149,576,930 of record JAZHRO010000014.1, on the reverse strand, counting down.
CTCTCCCGACTTAACTTGTAATTATCCATCCACTAGCTAGGATGACTTTGATTAGGGATATGAATCTAGACCTCAGTGTCTAGGGCTTAACCCTGGACAACAAGAGTATGACTGCTATCCTTCCCAGAGCTACAATAATTATAGATCTCCATCCATTGATGATCAACCTAACTAGATCTACAACTGTGAAGGATATGCTGATTATAACAGTTACCCTCCCTAGAATTATGCTGAACTTAGGTTGCCACCAACCTTTAAACAACCTGAAACGACCTACTACCAAGGAGGGACCCGAGAACCACGACACCTTGACTCCCCTAGATTCAACCCAAACCCACGCAAACCTAAATCAAACTAGTCGGTTCAGGTGAACCAGATCTAGGATAGGGTGTTGGCTAATTTGAGGAACACTATATAATCTTTAGAAGCTCAGCCAACACCATGCATTGAAGCATTGGAGCCTATGATCAAAATGATTAATGAACTTAATAGTTCTCTATTGGATTTGCTCCAAAGTGTTAGGGATAGGGACCTGGGTGAGTTCCTTCTTGGGAAATTGTCGAGGTTGGGGATGAAATTTGTGGTTGCACTAGTAAATCTTAGGATGATTCTCAAGATGAACCTTATTCAGGAGAGCCAATGTCAAAACCCGCTCAGGCACCTGTCGGGGGGGACACATATTCGGAGATTGGAGATGACCAGATTGGTCTAGAGAAACCATTTGAGGATGAATCGATTGATTCACCCGAGATCCCCAAGTCAGGAAACAAAAAAAATTATGTCTCCTTGGATGATGGAATGACTTGTGATGTTGAGACATATACAAATGAGGATCATGAATTATTTGATTTTGAGGGTGAGGAATCTCTTAGTGAAGTCTCACTTAAGCTTGAGGAGAATGATTTTAGTGAGACATACGGTCTCGAGGCGTATGACGACCAATTTGGTAGCCCGACTACTGAAAACTCTAATTTGGTTGGGGCTAACATGGAGGATCCGATACCTGACAACTCAATTGGTAGCCCCATTCCTCAACCACACCCTAAAGAGCAGAATAAACATACTTTTAAGATCGTTGTGCCCAAGTGAATCTTGATTCAGCCACAATTGTTGGACTTGGGTACTTTAGATGGGGTGTACAATGATCTGGAGGTCCCGAAAACCTTGATTTCAAAGGGTAGGAAGTTGGAAATGAAAATTAGGGAGGTTAATTTTGAGGGAAAAACAAGCTTGGATATAAGGGTACCTATTGACCTGAAACCACCTATCTTCTATATGGACCCTTATGATATCTTTCACGTGTGACTGAAGCCTGGACAAACTGATTATTTTTTTGAGCTAGATGTTAAGTGGACAACCGCACCTATTGAACCATCTCTACCCATTATCCGACACCTTGATCTTGCGTTGCACACCACTAAACCGTAGGCCCAGCCCCGCAAACACAACAACCTTCGATTCTGGGTGATTTTCATCCAGAACCTGGGAACCACTCAAACCTGGGGCATGGGTCTACACCATAATCTCGTCCACGCCTGTGGACATCTTCTGCAGATGGGTTTCAGGATCAACCTTTTGATTTTGATTCTAACCCCCACTTGTGAATTCTCAATTTCTTCCTTGTCTGTATTTTATGCCTAACTGAAGGCATTAAATTTAGCACGTGTTTATATTTCACATTCTCTACGGAGTTGACTGGATTCCTCGCAATGTTCAGGTGATATTCTGTTTACTCCACCCCTTTCATGTCTTTATTTTTACAATGAGGACATTAGATCATTTAGACATTGGGGGGTGGATAATTGATTCCTGAAATCATTTTGTTAACTCCGTAGAATTTCCTTTAGTTTCTTATAAAATTAAAAAAAATTTTGAAAATTTGAAAAAGGAAGGAAATTAGGAAAAGAGAACTTAGGCATTTGGAAGTTATTAACTTTAAGAAATGATACGAGAGGACCTAAACACTTAGACTATTCAGGTCTTAGAGCTTAACTAGCCTAAGTGTCCACTCGAATGAGGATTTAGTGTCGAGTCCTCACCAATTAAAATTTATTTTCATTTGGTAAATAATTTGGGATGATAAGCATGCGACTTATCAACCTGTCCTCTGATTTGGGGGGACTGTAAGCCTAAGCATCTACACACATTTTTTGCACTGACTCACTTTCCGGTGATTTTTACAGAAATTGGGTAGCTAATGGACCGACTTGGGTGGTATGGCTGGCAAGTTGTTGGTGGTAACAGCTCATTGGCCGATTGTCCACAGCCCAGCCACAAGACCATTTTCGTTGTACTGCCTTTAGGTAAATCTTAGATCAGGGAAGCCACCTACTTATATAAAAAAAAGAAACACTCAAAAAGAAAAGAAAAAAATAAAGAGAAAAGGAAAAGGAGAAAATAAAAAATAAATAAAACCACACTTCACCACACGAGTATGGCTGGCAAGTTGTTGGTGGTAACAGCTCATCGACCGGTTGTCCAGAACCCAACTCACAAAAAAAATGCACAATAATTCCCAAAACACTTTGGGAAGAAGCGGGGAAGTATAATAAATTGGGGAGATATACACTGGGTTCGCCCTTGTGTTTACCTCATAAATAAAAGAACTAGGGAGAATGCTACCGATCATATAGATAAACCTTTAGGCAAGGTCACCTAGGGTCGTAAAAACCCGAAGTCCATTTTAACGGTCATTTTGTGAGTCTATCACTTTTTCACAAAGATGCTTAGTACTTAGAGTCCTTTTCGAGTCTTGGGTGGGTCGGGTAGCCGTAAAAAGTTATCCTGGAACTCTCAAACTCCAAAAGTACAAAAAAATTAGAAAAGAAGAAAAATAAAAAATATATATTTCTTCCCTTCTCAAATAAGTCAAGAACTTGGGCGGTCTGCATTCTAGCCGACACCTGGGGACTGTTGAGTTTTCGTAGTTTAGGACCTTAGTTGAAATTTTCTATTGTTAATGAATGACTTAGGCTTAAGCGATCTAATCATAATTCTGCTTTTATACTTGGCATATAGTTTAATTTTGCTAGGGTCTGGCAAAATATAGGCATGGGGGTATGATGTAAACACATTTATTGAGGGTAAAATGCCTATTTATGCATGTTCCTAGGCTTAGATTTGTATTTCATGTTATAAATATTGCATAGCATGCATCATTCTGCATTTAAAGTAGTTGCATATAATTTAGGTTAATTGCATCCTTTTTGCGGTTAGGAGAGAAGCATATTTATTTCAGAGCGTCAGATTGACGATCCGACCATACGGATCTGATCAAGATGACGATCGGAGTCTAACGCCTCTGAAATTGCCTCAATCGGACTTCCGTAGCACCATATGCAGTCCAAGGAAGATAAACGGCCAAGGGACTAGGAGACATAATTCAGAGCTTCAAATGATAAATCTGACCACGTGGATGGATTCGGGTCGACGATCACAACCTAACAGCATGAAAATCGACTCAATCCGACCTCTGTAGCAGCCCCTACAACAAGAAGAAGATGGACGGCCAAGACTACGCCACGTGGTGTAGCCCAGGCAGCCAGCACACGCACGCAGCACCGCACGTGCATAGTAGCATGGGTGCACATGCAGCCGTGCAAGCGTGCATGCGCGCAGTGCCAACGCAGCGCTAGCCAGTGGGCGCACGCACGTGCGACAAGGCAGTTGTGGTGCCAGCACGGCGTGAGGTGGACTACAGCGACCCATGAGCTGGATTTACAGCGATGCTTACAATCGTCGGTAATTCATCACATGCCAGCAAAGCCAGCTGGGGGCGCCAGCAAGCATGAGCTTCCTACAGCGACATTTCTAGCGACAGCCTGGTTGTCACTAATGGTCCCATACTGATTTTTGCCTCTTCTCTACCACTATAAAAGGACCTTCACCCCTCCCTTCCAAGCCATCTCCACCTACTCTACTCCCACCAGCTCCCAAGCTCTAGCAAGCCTACCAACACTCCATTAGAGCTTGTTCTCAAGCTCCTAAGGTGCTTATTAGTGTAGCGAATCTCTACCCCACCAAATACTCCTCCAACTTCCCATCTCCCTTCATAGGTCACCTTGGAGCCATCCTCCCACCTCCATTCCAATAGCAAATCAACTCCGTCTTCTCACCTCCATTCCGAAGCTACGCCGAAGCTTTCCTCAACCCGACATCCTCCAACATCTCACCTCCGTCGTCTCGCTCCTCACCTCCTTCACCCGAGCTTCCACCAGGTGTCGTCCTCTCGTCGAACAGCCGATTCGAGAGATTTCCTCTCACCTTCCTCTCTTTATATGCTTTCATAGTTTATTGTAATTGACATTAGAAGTAATATATATCAGATTTGTTCCAGATCTCTATCTTGTGATACGTCTGCTTGATTTCTTTTATTTCAAAAATACAAAAAAATATCAAAACCTGAAAATACCAAAAAGAAAAGAAATGAAGCGTAGCTTTCACGTAAAGTAAACATCACCTCCCTGTGTTTGACCCGGGACTCCCTTGGAGTTTCGGTATAAATTTTATTTGATCGACGTGTTTTGCAACTACAACGACAGGTTACTTGTACCTTGATTTCTAACACCCGAAACACGCTCGACCTGTCAGGAATGGGATTGCTTTAAGCAGTCTGGATGCGCTGGTGCTGTGGTAAAAGGTGAATCTGGATGGTATGGTGGAATGGCTTTTTGGTGGAGAAAGTCTTGCCTTTTGGTAATTAAAGTCATTCATGATAGGCACATGCTTACTTGCAGATGCCAATCTTCCCAAGGAGATATGGAATGATTTGTGTCATGCATTTATGGCCCTTGTGTGGCTTTAGATAGGTCTGGTCTTTGGGAGGAACTCTCTGCAATGCATCAAAGAGTAAAGGAGGTCCCTTGGCTTTTAGGGGGTGACTTTAATTGTCATCTCTCAAGTGATGACAGTCTTGATGGGAGGTTGGACAGTTCAATGGCAGACTTTCAAATGGTTGTGCGGAATGTGAGAGTGACAGAATACCCTATTAGTGGAGTGGAGTTCACTTGGAGAAATGGCAGTGGACAAACTTCTAAGTTGGATAGGTGTTTTGGCAGTCCTAGCTTGTTGGAGAGGCATCAATTATCAGCAGTTATGAGCCTTGATAGTCCTTTCTCTGATCACACTCCACTTGTATGTGACAGTGGGACAAATTCTAACATTGGATCCTATTTCAAACTCAAGAGATCTTGGTTTAGGGAGGAGGGGTTTTCTATTTACCTTATTATTAGTAAAATTATAGCCAACAGATTGTGGGAGGTTTTGAGGGACTTGATAATGCCAATCCAATCTGCCTTTCTTCCTGGGAGATCACTACAGAAGTCCTTCATTATGGCATAGGAGATGGTAATGGGATGGCACAGGAGAAAGACCAAGGCCTTTTTATGGAAAGTAGATTTCTCCAAGGCTTATGATTCAGTCTCCTGGTTGTATTTGTGGGAAATCATTAAAAGAAGGAAATTTCCACCGTAGTTGATACAGTGGGTGAAGAGATGCATCACGATAGCCTCCTTCTCCCCATTCATAAATGGGAAACCTTGCCGAACTTGGATTCAGCCCCAATGTGGAGTTAGGCAAGGATGTCCACTTGCCCCTTTGATTTTTAATCTAGCAGTGGATACATTGGCAAGATATGCATGCAAACTGGCAGCAGATGGATTTATAAGGGGCTATTCAATGTCTAATAACAAGGCTTTAGCTCCCATCCTCCAATACGTAGACGACACTGTTTTTTTTGTGGAAGGGGGAAGAGGGAAGCGCAAGCACATTTTCATATGGTTAAGATTTTTGGTCTGATTTCTGGTCTTATACTTAATGGAAATAAATCCTCCCTGGTCTATTTTGGGATGAATGGAATGATCTAGAATGACATCTCTACCATTTTGGGTACACCTGTGGTCTCATTGCCTATCAAATATCTGGGTTTGCCTCTAAAATGCACTAAAATGAGGAAAGCAGATTGGTCCTTCTTATATGTAAAGGTGGCTACGAAATTGGAGGGTTGGAACAGTCGATACCTATCAAAAGTGGGGAGGTATATATTACTAAATTCTGTCATTACATCGATTCCAGTTTTCTTTTTCTCTGTTCTCGAAGCCTCGAAGTCAATTTGGAAAAAACTTGAAGTGTTGCGTAAAAGATTCTTCTGGAAAGGGGCCTCTCACCAAGGGGCTTTTCTTCAACCTTTGAAATGGGATTCAATCTGCAAGCCAAAAAAGATTGGTGGCATGAGTGTTAGATCCCTCAAGGAATTTAATGATGCTTTGCTGTTGAAGTGGGCTGTTCGATTGAAGGGGGAAAAAAATGTGGGAAGAAATAGTTCAGGATAGTTATGGGGCTACCAATGATGAGAAGAATCGCCTAAACCCCTATAATCCATCTCCTTTTTGGTCTTCGGTGGTGCGTGCCCTGAGGGGTAATTGGAGTTTGTTCAAATCCGTATTAGGTGATGGGAAAAGCTTCAAATTCTAGTTGGAGAATTGGGTACCTAAGGGGTGATTAAAGACAGGTTCCCCCTTGCTTATCTAGCGGCTTCGGATAAAAATGCTGTGGTGTCAAATTATTGGGATGTGGAGTCTGAGTAGTGGTCATTTAATAATGCTATGTGGAATAATCATGAAACAGGATCATGAGTAGAGAATGAATGTCTCATGCAAGAACTTGCTGCCTTCAAACTCATGCCTCATGAATATGACACATACAAATGGGAGGGTAAGTTTTCTTTTGCGGTTGCCTATGGCAAGTTGATTATTTCTTCCAGAGTGGCGGAACTTGATGAGGCAGGGAAAAAGTTATGGAAATTAAAAATACCACTGAAGGTACAAATTTTTTTGTGGCTCTGCAGAAGGGATGGTCTAATTACTAGGGATTTGAGGCACAGGAGAATGGGAACTCCCACTCAGTTTTGCCACCTATGTGGGACGCATAATGATTCTAGCATTCATATTTTTTCTTTGTGAGTGATCACTGATTATATCTGGTGGAGAGTCTGTAATGATTCCCTTCCCACATGGGAGAATCTGTGGTGTTATCTTGTGGATGAGAGTAACCCATGTTTACCTATGGTGGCTGTGCTATGGTCTGTATGGAGGGCTAGGAATGAGTGTGTTTTCCAGGAGACCCTAGTGAATGTGGATAAGATTGTAAATTGTTGCTGGAGTCTAATACAACAATGGGATTCGAATATGTAATTATTCATTTTTTATTAATAAAAGCTCTCCTGGTTTGCTATCGGTGATTCGATAGCATTCCTTTCTTTTTTTTTTAAAAAAAAAGTCAACTCACCAAGTAGCTTCCCCTTAGGATTTTCAATTTAGGTCAATGCCTAGCACTCCACTTTATTTTTGATTTCAAAAGGAAAGTGATCTTCATCTGTGCTTGAAAACCTAGTTTGCCTCAAACTTGATTGAATTAAACCTAATTCTAAACCTTCAAAGCTACTTAAGCAAGATTTGAACCCTAAAATCTACTCATCACAAATAATCTTGCTTGGAAACTCTAGTTGTGCATGCACTCACACATACTCAATTGATCATTAAGGGCACAACCCATTTTAAGGGCCCACCACATTCCATAAGCACTATAATCCCAGGCCTAAATAAAATCAAGTAGACATTGGCCTTAAGGACTGATTCGCTCTTTGGGGTCCAGTCTGAGATTGTTTACCATTAACCTGCCTGTATTGATCAATCTGATGTCTAGCTAGGGGAGTACCGTCAAACGACCACGGCTGGGGGCTACATTAGGAACTGAAGGCGCAAGCCGAAGGAAGAACCTTCTCCCCAGTCCCACCTTCTAACTGGTTGGATTGAGCAGACACAAGTAGAGTATATCATTTATAATCTTACAGCGGATTTTGAGAGTCTGTAGATCCTTAGTCTACCCCACTTAAGGACAGGATTGTTTTCTTATGCTGCAGGGTTCTTATCCCCAGTCCTTCTGACCTCTTCCTAGTTTATGATGGGAAGGAGGTCATTGAGTCCCCGATTGGACGGACCACTAGAGTATTCTTGGAGGCATAGATTGGATTTTGGCAAAATTGATCCCATGGCTAATCAACAGCCTCCACTGCCTCAGGACCCATAGGAGGTATTTGAAAGGCAGCTGGAACAAATGCAAAGAATGTAGGGTGCTGAACCCTTGAAGGATTTTTATGATCCTTCAAACTACGGGGTACATCCTAGTGTCCAGATTCCTGCCGGTCACATAGAAATCAAGCCCCAGCTATTAAGCTTGATCAAACATTTCCATGGGCTTGGCTCTGAAGACCCGTTTCAGCACATGGAGGAGTTGACCACTTTGGTCCAGGCCACTAAGGCACAAAATGTGAATGAGGAGCAGATGATCATGAGGCCCTTCCCCCACTCTCTTAGGGATAAAGCCGCTCATTGGTACAGGACTGTAGGAAGGCCAATTGCAACTTTGAATGATTTGAAATTGGCCTTCCTGAAGAAATTCTTCCTTGTCAAACGTGCCAATGCTTTGAGACGGGAAATTACTACCTTCACCCAGCAGTCGGGAGAGTAGTTTCATGTTGCCTAGGAGCGATTCCAGTACTTAATGCGGAGGTGTCCACACCAGGAGGTGTCGAAATGGTAACTCGTGTAGATCTTCTACCACGGGTTGACTGAGCAACTCAAAAATCATGTGGACGCTTCTTGCGGAGGCAGTTTCCTCAACAAAGATGCAGATAGTGCACACGATTTGTTTGAGAGGATGAGCGAGAATTCGATCAATCATGCCTCCATGGATACTTTTAACCGATCCCAGTAGCCCAGATCGAATGTTAATTAAGTCCATGACTCTCATTCATTTGATATGGAATTGATTTGTAATAAATTTGATAAGGTGGACTTGGTTACTAAGAGAATGGAGGAGTGGATGGCTGGAAACTTAATGAACAACTCTTGATCCACTTAATCTCATAATTCAGGATTCCATTCATCGTGAGCTCCTTCTGGATTGCAGTTCATGAATCAACTTAATGCGGGTCAACCAGTGAGTCAGCATTATTCGGAACCCTACGGGTTCCAAACTGGGGCTTTGATCCCAGTTTCTCTGATCCCTCCCTTTCTTTCTCTCCATCCTCACCCTATGAGGATGTCTATCCCGCATAATATCCAGAATCTGGGCAATCAAGCCCATGGGTATGGGAATCAGAGGGACCCACACGCATATGCTCAGGTGGTTGAGCAGGGTCCTTCCTCTTCTTCCACAAATCAAAGGTTTTTGGCTAATGAAGCCCCTCCAATCTTTCCTAACCCTTCCCAAGACCCAAACTCGTATGCATCTGCTAATTCTATTACCTTGAGGAGTGGTAAACAAACTCAGGATCCACAATCACATTATTCTGATTTACCGAATCCTAAAGAGCCTGAGGAAAGAAAGGAGAACTTTGGAGAAGAAATCAAGGCTCAAGAACCTGATTCCAAAGATCCGACTCATGTTCCTTTTCCTGAGGCCTTGATTAGAACAAGGAAGAAGAAGTCTGTTGATAGTAATGAGGAGCTTCTGAATATTTTCAAGAATGTCGAGATCAATATCCCACTCCTCAACGCTATCAAACATATACCGGCTTGCATGAAATTTTTAAAGGATTTATGTACATTGAAGCGTAAGTCGAGAGAATTTGTTCTGAGGAAGGTGGTACTCTCGGAGCAGGCTAGTTCTGTTATCCTGCACCACTCCCTCAAAAAAAGAGAGATCCAAGTGCTCCTTTAATTTCTTGTGCCATCGGAGATTACACTTTTGATAGAGCACTACCAGATCTGGGTGCATCTATTAACCTAATTCCAACTTCTCTTTACAAGAAGTTTGGATTAGGTGAACCTCGGACGACTTCAGTAACACTGCAGATAGTAGATCGTTCGGTCACAAATCTGCGGGGCGTTATTGAAGATGTTATTGTCAAGGTGAAGGATTTCTATTTTCTTGTAGATTTCTTTGTCCTTGATATGGATGTATCTAAGAATTTAAGGAACACACCCATCATTCTAGGGCGTCCATTCTTGGCTACCGCAAACGCCAACATTAACTGTGAGAGCGGTAGCATGGAAATCACCTTTGGGGATCAAAGAATGAAATTAGATATTTTTAACGTGATTAACAAATTTGAGGACATTTGATTTATTGAGGAACTTGAGGACGATAATGTGAATATTGAAACTTGTATGGCGGTTTCATCATTTGAAAGTTCCTCCTTTGATGATGATTTGGACCTGCAACCCTCTTTGGCAAACCTGCCACCTTCTGAAGAGGTTATTGATTTTGTTTACTCTCAACCTCTTCCTCTTGATGACTCTTCATCAGCATCTTCCTTAACTTCAATCATCAACCCACCCCAACTTGAATGAAACCATTGCCTGAGAATCTGAAATATCAGTTTTTAGGACCACATAAGACTCTCCCTGTGATTATCAGTACTAAATTAACAAAGGAGTAGGAGATTAAACTGATTAAGGTCCTAAAGGAACAGAAGGAGGTAATTGGTTGGACCATTCATGACCTTAAGGGGATTAAGCCATCTTATTGCAATCACAGAATATTTTCGGAAGATGGATCCCACCCTTCTTACTAAATGCAGAGGAGATTAAACCCGAATATGCAAGAAGTGGTCAAGGAGGAGATTATCAAGTGGCTCGATGCAGGAATCATTTATCCAATCTCTGATAGTCCATGGGTAAGTCCCTTGCAAATTATTCCTAAGAAAGTCAGGATTACCATTGTGACTAACAAGAAAGGAGAATATGTCACAACTTGTTCAGCTTCCTCTTGAAGAGTTTGTATTGATTATAGGAAGTTGAACATAGCCACAAAAAAGGATCATTTCCCTTTGCCTTTTATTGATCAAATCTTTGAAAGACTAACTGGGCAGAAGTACTTCTGCTTCCTCGATGGCTACTCAGGATATAACCAAGTCCCTATCCATCTCGAGGATCAGGAAAGAATGACTTTCACCTATCGCTATAGAACCTTTTCTTTCTGTAGGATGCCATTTGGCTTATGCAATACACCTGCGACTTTTCAAAGGTGTATGTTGGCCATATTCTCTGACATGGTGGTAGAGTTTATGGAAGTCTTCATGGTTGATTTCTCTATTTTTTGAGAATCGTTTGACTCTTGTCTAGTTAATCTTGAAATGATCCTTAAACGATGCATCAAAACAAGACTGGTCCTTAGCTGGGGAAAGAGTCATTTCACGACACAAGGAGGCATCATCTTGGGTCATGTAATCTCTGAATGGGGAATCGATGTGGACAAAGCTAAGGTTGATGCTATCGCTAAACTTCCTCCACCCACATCTATCAAACAAATTCGATCATTTCTTGGTCATGTGGGATTCTATAGGAGGTTCATCAAGGACTTTTCTATGGTTGCTCGTCCTCTGAGCAACCTTCTCGCCAAAGATACGCTATTTGATTTCAATGAATCATGCTGTATGGCATTTGATTTTCTTAAAATGGCAGTCACTTGTGCTCCGGTGTTGCAACCACCGATTTGGACAGCCCCATTTGAGATCATGATCGACGCTTCTGATTATGCGATCAGGGATGTTTTAGGTTAGAAGATTGATAGGAAGCCCTCTGTCATATACTGTGCTAGTAAAACTCTAGACGAAGCCCAAAGGAATTACACTATTATTGAGAAGGAATTACTAGCTGTAGTGTTTGCTTTGGAGAAATTTAGGGCTTATCTCTTAGGGTCTCATGTCAACATATATACCGACCACTCGGCCTTGAGACATCTCTTGGCCAAAAAGGATGCCAAACCTTGGATTATTCGATGGATTCTTCTGCTTCAAGAATTTGATCTTGAAATCAAGGATAAATCTAGGGTACAGAATGTGGTGTCGGATCATCTGTTGAGACTTCTGAGTGATTCTTCTCTTCTAGACATTCCGATTGCTAATACTTTTCCGAAGGAGACTATCCTTACAGTTTCAGGTGCCAAACCCTGTGGTTTGCTGACTTCATTAATTATTTGGTGGTTGGTTAAATCCCCTAGGATTGGACAAAGTAACAATGGGAAAGACTCAAATCTGAGGCCAAATATTACTTCTGGGAGGACCTTGAACTGTACTGCATTGGCTCTTTTTAGATTATTCGCCGATGTGTTTCGGAGAACGAATTCAAGAGTATACTCAAGTTCTGCCATGCATCTACGTGTAGTGGACACTTCTTCAAGAAAAAGACAGCTGCAAAAATTTTGCAATCTGGATTCTATTGGCCGTCTTTATTCAAGGATGCTCAAGATTTCTTGAGGTCATGTTCCCGATGCTAGGCACTTGGGAGCATAACTAAGAGTGATATGATTCCTCCAAACCCGATTCTTCCCGTCGAAATCTTTGACGTTTGGGGCATTGATTTCATGGGACCATTCCTCCCTTCATTTCGACACCAATACATTCCTGTTGCTGTTGATTATATGTCCAAGTGGATCGAGACTATTCCCACCCAAACCAATGACCATAAGGTGGTCATCGATTTTGTCAAGAAGAACATCTTTAGCAAGTTTAGGATTCCGAGAGCCATCATCAGCGATGGTGGCACTCATTTCACTAACGGCCAGTTCCATAATTTTCTGGCAAAATACGGGGTAAATCACTGAATCTCCACACCTTACCATCCCCAGATGAATGGACAGGCCGAGATCTCCAATCGGGAGATCAAGAATATTCTGCAGAAAACGGTTAGACCTGATCGTAAAGACTAGATTGAAAAGCTTGAGGACTCTCTTTGGGCCTACCGTACATCATATAAAATGCCCATCGGTATGTCTCTGTTTTGTGTGGTTTATGGAAAGGCATGCCATTTACCCGTAGAAATTGAACATAGGGCATTCTGGGCAATCAAGCAATGTAATCTAGGTCTAATTTTAGCTGGAAAAATCAGGAAACTCTAAGTATCTAAGTTGGAGGTGCTTAGAAATGACGCATATGAGAATGCCAAGATTTATAAGGCTCGGGCCAAAGCTCTTCGTGACTAATTGATTTAACACAAGAGCTTTCAGCTGAACCAGAAAGTCTGGCTCTTTGATTCTCGAGTTAAGCTTTTTCCTGGCGACCTTAGGTCAAAATGGAATGGCCTGTTCATTAGCAATCAAATATTTCCAAATGGGGTGGTTTAGATCTCTGACCCGAAGATGGGTAATTCATTCAAAGTCAACGGTCAACGTCTGAAGCCTGTTATTGACCATACTGTTCCAGAATCTGTCTCAGACACGGTTGCTTTTGCTATGTTATGACTTCTTTGGCTGGACTACGCCTAGCTAACATTCTTAAACTCAGTAGTTATACAATCTGACTTAGAGCTGACCTGAGCTTCATATTCAGGTGATATCTTTGGCATTGTACCCTTCCTTTCATGTCTTTTATTCTCAATGTGGACATTGCATAGCTAGGCATGAGGGGGTGGATTCATTTCTGAATCAATTTGCCAGCTCTATGGAATTCTTGCAAATACTACTTATTTTCTTATATATAGATAAAAGAAAATTGAATTAGGAAGTACTGCTTGGGCATTAGGACCTCTCAATCTTAGGAAATATTACAGTAGGATCTGAACACTAAGACCCTTTAGGTCTTTGGGCTTAATCAGCCTGGGTGTCCACTAAAATGTGGATTTGTTTATCAAGTCTTCGCCATCCTAAATTCTATTTTAATTTGATTAAATAAGTTTGGGTGATAAGTACACAACTTATCAAGCCTCGCTCTAATTTGATGGAACTTTAAGTCTAAGCATCTACACACTATTCATCACTGACTAGTTGCTCGGTGGTTTTAACAGAAATTTGGCAGCTAATGAACCTTCTAGGGTGATATGGCTGGCAAGTTATCATGGGTAACAGCCAATAGTAGGTTGTCCAGAGTCCAGTCATAGGACCACTCTCTTCTTCCAACCTTTAGGTAAATCTTAGACCAGGGAACCCACCTATTTAAAAAAAGAAAAAGAAAGTCAAAAAAGAAAAGAAAAAGAGAAAAAAGAAAAAGAGAAAGAAACAAAAAGAAACAAAAAGAAATACGCCATACTTTGCCGCACGAGTATGGCTGGCAAGTTGTCGATGGTAACAACTTATCAACCGGTTGTCCAGATCCCAGCTCAAGAAATGCACATAAAAATTCCTAAAACAGTTAGGAAGAAGCAGAGAAGTAGAATAAGATGGGGAGATATACACTGGATTCACCCTTGTGTTGACCCGATAAAAAAATAAAAGTAGGGAGAAAGCTACCAGTCGTATAGATACACCTTTAGGTAGAATTCTTTTTAATGTCACCTAGGGGAGTAGAAACCCGAAGTCTATTTTGATTGCCGATCAACGAGTCTACCACATTCACAAAAAGATGCTTAGAACTTAGGGTTCTCATCAAATCTTGGGTGGGTTGAGTGTCCGTAGAAAGCCACTCTATAACCTTAAACTCAAAAATCCAAAAAATTAAAAGAGAAGAAAAAGAGAAAAAGAGATCTTTCTTTGAATAAGGCGAGGGCTTGAGGTGGTCTACAGTTTGGCAGATACTAGGGTGTTGTTGTGTCTTTGAAAGTTCAGGTCCATAGTAAAAATTTCTTAATGTTAAAAATGACTTGTTCCCAAGTAATCCAACCCTAATTCTTTTATAAATAGCGTATAGCTTTTGCTAGGGACTAGCAAAAGATAGGCATGCGGGTGTGATTTGTATACATCTAAATAGCCAAAATTATCTATTAATGCATGTTTGTAGTGTCACATTAGCATCATACATTGTAAATATTGCATAACATGCATAATCATGCATTTAGGTCAAGTTGTATAAATTGTATAGTAATTGTCTCCATTTATGGCCAAGGACAGGGCAACTTGTTAATCGGGGCCTTGGATCGAAGATTCAACCATATGGATCAAATAAGGGCGACGATTGGAGTTCAACGACTCCAAGATCGCCTTGATCAGACATCCATAGCACAAGATAGAGACTGAAGAACCCTAAAGATTAAGGGCCAAGATGGTGCTAATCAGCACTTCAGACGACAAATCTAACCACACAGATGGGCTCAGATCGATGATCGCAACCTAACGGCATTAAATCGGTCCAACCCGACACCCGTGACACTTTCTACAACAAATAGAAGATGGACGACCATGATGGCACCACGTGGCGCCATCTCAACCGCCCAACCGGCCCCAAGGACTTGCCTCTGCTTTCCTTCTTCACCCGCTTGACGAATCTCCACCGTTGGATGCCCATCCAACGGCCACGATTGTGCATGCCTAATCCCCTCGAGTGACAAAGTTGAGGCCTCACGTAGCGGTCGCACCCCTGTGGGCGACGCAAGGGTCGCACGTTCGAGCCTCGCTAAGTGCCTCAATCTATCCGGGGCGTGGGGCGCATTCAATTCGGCCGTCAGATGAAGATCGGGCAGCCAAGGGGAGGAGACGTGGCTTGTGGTGGAATCTTCAATCACGTACACGCGTGATAACGCACGCTTAGACGCCGTATCTCACACGGGTGTGTGGTGAAGGCATAGGCAAGCATCATTTTCAGCCATCTGATCTTGAGATCGGATGACTGATCTCATCCAAACATGGGTGGCCATTTAGGGTGCGGAAGAGGAGTGGGTGCACGCATCGCATGCAGAAATCACCCTCGACGGACCTTTAGCGACGTTTAAGTCCATCACTAAAGGTCCCATATTAATGTCTTTGATATTGTAATGACCAAAATGCCCCTAATCATTGCAACAATAAAAGGAGACCTCTACCTTATGAATTTTTCATCCCTTCCTTCCCCTCTCTCCCTCTCCAAGGCTTAAGAGAAGCTTGTCCCACACCAAGGATGCTCCTCAAGAGCTAAAACCAAGCTTTTGTCCCCATTCCAGAAGTGGATGCCGCGATGACGATGACATGCTGCCTCATTCCCGTTCTTCCAACTTCATCCTCCTTCTTCCCACCTCATCCTCCGTCTTCCAGGCGTCGCCTCCGTCTAGCTCATCCTCAAAGCATTCGTCGAGGAGGATAACATCTCTCTCCCTTCTTTTATCACTTTCTAGTTGTAACAATTTTCCGCTTTCTAGTGTAATCATTTCCCACTTTCTTAGTTGTAAAAACATTATTCAAATACCAAGTGATCATTCTCTCTCTCTCTCTTATTGTTTATATCGATTCCATTGTGATTATTTCATCTTCAAAAAAAAACACAAAAAAATATAATTATGGATTTTGAGATCAGCGTAGCCTCCATATGTTCGACCTGGAACTTCTTTATGAATTTTCGGTATAGATTTTATCTGTTGATTGGATTTCTTCGTGACTCAAACCACGACGACGAGTTTTTGAATCAAACTGCAAACTCATAGTTTTCCGCTGTCAACATAGCACAATGGTCGCGCAAAGCACTACCAAATTCGTGCCCCAGTTCAACTACTCTGGCGCCTCCAATCTAGAACAGTAGTGAGGCATGCCCAAATTCGACCGCTCGATTGTGATCAAGCGGCTGAGATGCAGCCACGCGACTCAATGGATGAGTGCATATATGCTCACGCACGAACGAACAGTCAAACGTCCTATTTGATGTGTTAGCAGAGCATGCGATCTTTGCATGATCCCAGTCATCCATCTTCGATCGAACGGTGCACCTTCGAGCGTGCGTGATAGCTGTGCGAGAGTGAGTAGGCGCATGAGCTGGAGCCTTTAGCAACACTTGCAGCAGATCTTCAACAACGGCTGAAATGTTGCTATAGCCAATTGACAGATTTTTTGCCTCTTCTCGTCCACTATAAGAGGATCTACACCCCTCCATCCACCTACATCTCTCCCTTTCTCTCCCTCACCACCTCCAAGGCTCTAAGGAGAGCTTGTCCTAAGCTCAGGATGGTCCTCTAGAGTAGAAAATCAAATTATTTTCCCACCACTCATCCCCCTTCATGGAGCATCCCATTGCCGTCCTCTCACTACTTCGGGAAGTAGATCCTCCCAATGACGCTGTCCTGCCACGTCCTCCTTCCTCCAACACCGTTCTCCTTCGTCTAACTTCCTGCCACCTTCATCCGGGCACCGTCAGAGCGAGTCATCCTCCAAGCGACCGTCGAGGGGGATTTTTCTCACCTCTCTCTATCCTTTTTCTTTCTAGTGTAGTTTGCCACTTTCTTATCTGTAGCAAACTCTTTGAGATATATATTGATTCTCTCTCTATCTTATTTTGCAAGTAGATTAGTTAGATTTCATCGATCTGATCTCTTGCCAAATAAAATATCAAAAAATTGCAAAAGATGAAAACGAAAAAAATAAATAAAACCTAAGTGCGGATTTCAAAACCAAATCTTCGCCTCCTTGTGTTCAACCCTAGACTCACTCCAAGTTTCAGTATAAATTTTATCTGGGAGTGAGTTTTGTGACTATGATGATGGGTTCTCCAAAACCATGATTTTTCCTCGCAAAAAACATGCTCATCACTGATTGATTCCTCAAAATGGAAAGTTTTCATCTCAGGGCTTTCATTAAGATCTTGATCCATAGGTTGATTTTCTTCCTTAATTCCATCAAGTGTCTCCCATGATTGTAAATCAATGTTGGGCGTATTGACCCTTTCCTCAGCACTTTCCCGAATGGGACTCTCAAATGAGTCCATTTGGGTTAGTTTCATTCATATCCCACATCAACTCTCTCCCCTTGAATCTATTTTGAGTATTTTCCCTAGAGAATCCTTTGTAGCACTTTTAGGTATAGCCACATCAGGTTCTTCAATGTCATCAAAGCTATTCTCCACTTGATGCTACAAAAGTAGTATTTTTTGAAGCGCATGATTTTTTCTGGTTAAACAAGTTAGGGATTTCAGTTCTTGAAGGACCATCAATAAAGATTCTTGGGCTGGAATCTAGGTTCCTCTTTATTCCGAATCAATGGTGGTCTGGATTTTGTGCAGATAAATTGTGACCCTTTCTTTAGTCTTGGCTATCATTTGTTGTAATATGAAATGTGGTTGCATATGTGGTGGTAGTTCATCGGGGCTTGCAGGGGGTGAATTAGGTCTACCAGCATTCGATGGTTGAGATGTAAAAGTATGGAAATCATACCCTGGAACATAAGATGGGGTCCTTTGTGGAGCCATTGGGCATTGGTCATAATGACTAGGGTTACGATTTGGGTTAGCCATTTCAGCTACCAGAGAAGAAGAGGGTGTTGAAGAAGGATGGCTGATGCGAAAAGTTGCCTTCACCACCTTGGATTTGGTTCCCAAGGTTCCATTAATGCAGGTCAAAATGACCTCCTCCCTTGCATACACCAACCAACTCTGATTGGTATAGCTAAGCCAAACAAGGCTAAGGCCTTGTTAATCAAAGTGGCCCTTTAAAATCATATGACCAGATACTTTGTTAAGATTTAATTATTGAAGAAAATTCGTTACAGAATCGACTGAAAGTAATCCCAACCTCTTAAGTTAACCCATCCAATCTATTACGAGGGACTAAGGGGAAGGTTCTTCCTTTGGCTTTCGTCTCTAGGTCCTTGATACCCCTTAGACACGGTCATTTGACACTACCCCATAGACTTGGTACAGGGTTTGGATAAAGCGGTTGTGATGACCCAGTAGTACGATAACAAATTCATGTTAATTGATAAATTATTATGAATTTTTTTCCTTAACCTTTTCTCCAATCAGGTGCTTGGTGAGTGGTCCACAAGGTGACCTAACTCACCGACTAGTCAATGGATGCGATTGAGTCCAAGCTAGTCCAACATGGTCCCCAAATGTAACTCTGAAGGTCAAACCTAGGGTTCATGCAATTTAACTAAGTGTTTAGGTAGAAGATCACAAAACAACTTTAAAATACTCTCTAAGGTGTAATTTGAACCCAAATGGCCTAAATTTTTGTATAAAGATTCTTTTTCAATAATATTTCCAAAAAATATTTTTGAGAATTTTTACTACTTCAAATAAATAAATACGAATTTCTAACTAACAAGGGATCAGATCTGGGATTTTGACCCCGAGTTGGTTTTTCCTTTTGAAATAGTATCCACCGTGCTCCAAAAATTCGGCAAAAAGATGGAAATGAAAGTTAACTTCATAATATTTCAAGCGACCAGTTTTACTCGAATCTAATTTGTATGCTATTCGAAATCGCATTTTGAAGATCAGAAACATCTGTATTTGAGATTGTTTGACCCCTATACACTACAAGAATTTTTAAAAACTCCAAAAATTGATTTTTTTCAAACAAATGATGGAGTTGGAAACGTAACTTGAAAACCTTTGTTCATCCTGAATTTCAAAAATTTTTTGCCACTAGAAACTCAACAAATGATTTTTTAATTTCATTTAAAAACTCTGGCCAAATTTCTAAAAATAGCAAAAGGCTTTTAAAAGTGTTTTCAATCAAAAGTAAGCCTCTCACGAAAAATCTTTTTTTTGAAATTTTGTGAAATTTTTTTTTCATAGAAAATTTTTAAAATTATTTTTTTTTCAAAAGCAAATTCTAATCTAAGATTCAAAGGAAATCCTAACCTAGGATGTGATGTGTACTTGATTTTTTTTAATTACGCTTGATGCGTGCACAGAATCTGATCTTTTCTGTTCCTACACACCAAAAGCAAGTAGAAGCAAATATGTCAGAAATAAGATCGAAAATCAGAAATTAAAAATCACCTTTCCTTCATGGAAGTGGTGCCATTTCTTGGAATCATAAATCGTATGTTTGATTACATTGTAGTATAGTGCGAAATTCTATCCAAACAACAAAAATATTTATAACGAGATAGTGAGTCCTAATCGATCTTAGTGAGCCGTGATTGCAAAATTGATTTTTGATTTTATTATCTACTTTGCTTGCTTAGAATCGGGCTCTGATTTCAAGTCTACGATTGTAAGATTTGCCTTTCATGTTGTTTACCCTTAAAACATGTGCATGAGTTAGAAAAATTATAAATGTGAAAGCATGAGTGCTCGTTCGCACGGCCCTTTCTTCACGATGGTTATTAACGAAAAATGCATCAATCGCTAAACCTTTGATTTCTTCTGGAATAGAAATCTTTTATTGCAACGAAATAGAAATATAAAGTAGGCAACTTTTATTTCATTTCCTCAAAATATGTCATTTCAACACAAGGGGCTCTAGAGGAATGACTGTACAATGGAAATGTAAATCTATGCTAACAAAAAAGATATGCTCACATGGATCTTGGAAAGATTATGCGTGCATGCTACAAAATAGCAATACTATATTACTTAGCTAGATAATAACACATAAATTAAACTTTGAAGAACAACTACGGTATAAGAAATCGGGGCATCGGAGGTGGTCTTCAGTGGCCATGTGGGCTTTAGGTGGTAGGAGGGAATAAAGGAATGGCTAATGATGGGTAGGCCAACCTCTTGAGAGGTGGAGGTAGAGGTTGATCTTGGACGTGGATAAGCTTGGAGCAATGGTGGCATGGAGGTGCGCTAATGGAGATGGAGATGATGGCATCTACTTGATGGAGTCCAAGATGGGGTGCATGGTCATCCACTCTAGTCTTTTTATAGACTTGGGGGATGACCAAGGGCTCTCAATAGAAGTCTCTAGACTTTCCTAGGGTGGTCGTCCACCTTGGCTATATTGAGTCTTCTTAGATCCACTTTTTATGGATCTAAGAATGACCAAGTGTGGTGGTTTTAGAGTATTTTCTAGAGTATGCGTGAGTGTGTAGGTGTAGATGTGTCTGTGTGTGCTTGAATGTGTGGTTAAGTGTGTGCATGTATGTGTGGTCATGTGGACTACTTGGCCCACTTCTAATTAAGTCCTAGATGGGTCCTATTAAGGTGTCTAAAAATAGCTTTTAGGTGTAACTATTCCTAAGTGGTTCGTCCAATTAAACTTAACCAAGTTTAATTGTGTCATCATTTGTACAATTGGGAGAGAAAATTCCTAATTAGATTAGACTTGTGTTGGTTGAGAATTGAGCTCCATTGGACTCAATGAGTCCAACTGACTAAGTGTAATGCAATTGACTAGATCCAAGTCAATGGGGTTTAGAGGGAAACAATCTAGGTTCTTAGGAGGGTTCTCTGGTGGTGTACTAGGCTTAGGGTACCTTAAATTAGGCTTCTAGGGTGTAGGATTGGGTTTATAGGAGTTAGGAATCCAAATCTGGGCTTGATTCTAAAAACAACAAAACGAGGAGGGTACCAGACGTCTTTGTAATTTCAGACTAAGAGGGTGGTCATATTTGTGTGAAATGAAAGATAATGAATAAATGAAATAGACAATCACACAAAAAGCAACCTCAGAATGACAATGATTTTTAGGTGTAAACCCAAACCTAGGTTAAAACCATCACACAAACCTCTCAGTTTAGGATTTCCCGATCTACCAAGAGATCAAATCCACTAACAAACTACTTAATCGAGGGTAGTTCAACCTCTTGCAACCATGGTACTTTACAACAGAGGGTAACGTAACCTCAAACCCCTCCTCTTCATGAGGAGTATTTTGTCTCGTGATGGAAGCAATAATTTGCATAGCGAATACCCAACCAAAAACAAGTTTAACAATCCTATAGATCCACAAAGTAAATATATGAGATCTAGTTTCTATAGGAAAAATATACTTCCCTGAGATGGAAATCTGTCAGCTACCAATGAGGTGTGGGTGAACCACAGAAGGCACAAGGACACTCTCGAATACGCTAAGGTGGTAGAGTGGGTGTGCAGCAAAGATAGTGCTCTTGGATTTTTAGACTAAGGCTTGGAAAGCAAGATCACCTGTAGATGATTTCTTTCTTCTCCTGGACACAATATGAGTGGAAGTAGTTTCTCTAGGTGTATTTGGATTAGGAAGGGTCCTCTCCTATTAATAGAGGTTGTAGGAAGTGTTGGAAGGCTTAGGAATTCTCTTGTAGCCTTTAGGAACAAGGTTCAAGAGATTGGGCCAAAATCCCAACAAAATCAGGGTCATTATGACCCTGACAGAGTTATCAGACGTCTAATATACAAGTCAGACGTCTAGTAAGACATCTGATGTCAAGTTTAGACGTCTGCTCTAAAGGGTCAGAGTCCTTGACCTTATTGGATCGAAACAGGGATCTAGGTCGACATCTAATATGCCATTATAAGACGTTTGGCACTAAAATTGGACATCTAATAGTAGGCGAGTTCATTCCTATTTTGTCCATATCCAAAAGGGGTTCTATATTTTAAAGGTCAGACAATAGACTAGATGTCTGTCATAAAGTTTGGATGCCTGGAAACTAAGGGAATTAATTACAGAGAGCTAACGGTTAGATATGAGTCTGAGACTCTTGTATTTTGGTCCAATATCAATTTATCAGATGTCTGGGCACATCTATGGACGTCTGGAATTGGTATTAAAGGGATTAAAAGGTAATCCTCTAAGATATTCTCTAATAGGCCAATTATCCTCTAATTGGACATCTGGCATGGTCATCAGATGTCGTTTAAGACATCTGGACTATGGGTTGGTCGTCTGAGTGCAGAGATCACTAAGTCCTGCCTAAGTCTTTGGATGTTTGTACAAACTATCATACATCTTAAAATCCACAATTAGACGTCTGATGATAATGTTAGATGACTGATTGGGTTTACGGATGCCTATTGTAGTTTTCTAAGTGATTTCTAAGATTCTCTAAGATTGTCTAAATGTCCTACTGATGGAATAGTGTTCCTAAGGCTAAGGCATGTTACTTTTGGGCTCTTTGACAATGTATCTAAGAAATGTAAAGAGCAAAACAAATAACGAGTATAAATACAAAGATAAAAGGGTATCTATCCTATTCTTCTTGTCTTCAAGCTCTCACTCCTCGCGAAGCTTCCATCTTCTCTTCTCCATCAAGCTCCTCCCATCCGCCATGGATGCAAGCTTGAGCTCCTTTACACTTGATTCCATTTGCATTATTCTTGAAAACTTAAACTCAAATGCAGATGTTAAATACCAAGTGTTTGTTGTCATCAAAATCAATGATTGTGGTGCCCTTGCACCAACTGTCTTAAATGTCAAACCTAGATGTCCAGATAGAGAATTAGAAGTTCAATTCTGGGTCAGTACTTCAATTAGGTTCTAGCGGGTGATGCTATAGAAATTGGACATCTAGAATTAGTGTTTGGATGTCTAGAACTCTACTGGAAAGTGGTTTTAGGGTGTTTTAGGCTAATTTGACCTAATGGAAGGGTGGCTAAGGTATGGGAAGGTGCCTAGGGCTATCCTAAGGCTACAGATAGGTGTAAGGATGTCTTATGTTCTTCATAAATTAATCTAGGCACTAAAATCCTACAAGTAATGTAGTATACTTCTTCCCTACATTATGTCTTCAACTTGTGTGCAACTTTATTCCATGGCTTCTACTCCAGCTCTACTGCAGCTTTAGCCTCTATCCTACCTTAGATTCAGCTTCAAGCTGTCTCGTAAGCTTCTTATTACCTACAAACCAAATAATACAGTAATCAGTACAAAATATTGACATTATTGCTGAAATATGTATGCAAAGTAGTAAAGATGCAAAGTATGCAATTGATACATGAATTATGCTATAATTATACTAAGTTCTAACTTAATTTAGGTCATTTAATTCCTATGATTGACGTGCAATCACTACATATGTCTTACTCCTAAGTCAACTTAAGAATAAGTTAGACTTTACTACATTAAAGTGCAAGTTTATTGGTTACTTTGAACAATCCAAAGGATATAGGTTTTTCTATGAATCTAAAGGTCTCATTGAAAGTTGAGATGCTACCTTTCTTTAAAATCAAGAAAAGAAATATGGAATAGGGAAAATAGAACCTCTAATTATCTTAAAGTATAAAGATGACGACTCTGTAGTGAGATTAGAAGTGATGAATGATATCATTCATCCAGAAGTGGAAGATGAACTTATGATAAATGATCAACCTTTGGAGGAAATGGGTAAACCCACATCACCCACAGGTATAATCGGCAACAAGAGGGCCAAGACATGGCCTGCATGGGTGGATGATTATTATCTTTATGAATGCGAGGCATCATGTTACACCATTTGTGAAGATGTAAGGGATTCTAAAAATCCTTTTCCATTTGATGAAGCAATGACTTCGATTGAGCATACGATGCCTAAGAATTATGTAACTTGTTAGAAGGTAGGTAGTACATAGGGTGCAAGTTGGTATTGAAGAAGAAGTACATAGTTGATGGTTCCATTGAAAAGTATGAAGCGAGATTAGTTGCCAAGGGTTACACCTAGAAAGCTAGAATAGATTTCCAAGAAACATATTCTTCAGTAGCCAAGTTTTTATTCATCAAGATGTTTCTAGCAGTATGCATATACTAATTTAGAATTGTTCCAAATGGATATGAAGATAACCTTTCTCAATGAACAATTGAGGAAGGATATATATATGCAACAACCTAATGGATTTCAAGTGGAAGTGTAGGAGAATATGTTGTACAAATTCAAAAAGTCATTATATGGCTTAAACTAGTCTTCATGGCAATGGTATCTCAAATTTCATGAGACAATGATCAAATTTGGGTTTGTTGCAAATAAATTGGATAATAGTGTATATATGAAGAAATGTGGGAGCAAGTTTGCTATAATGTCATTATATGTAGATGACATTTTGCTTGCTGTAAATGATTTGGTAATGCCCAATGAAACTAAATAGAAATTGAGCAATAAATTTGATATGAAGGTCATGGGTAACGCATCCTGTTGAGAAAGAAGAGAATGAATTGTTTTATTGAGAAAAGAACCCTAGGCCTTTCTATATAGAGGCTTCAAGAAGATTACATAACAGGCCCTTAAGAAATAACAGTATAAGAAAAAATGTCCCCCCAACATAAGTAACTCCAACACTCCCTAAGACAAAGAAAAGTCATTAGCGACAATTATATAGTGGGATATTATGTATTTACCACTAATTCAATTAAGTTATTGATGACAATTAGTTTTTGTGGTAAATATATATGTCGCTATATATATGATTTAGAGGCAAAATAAAATTTTCCCACTATTTTTCTTTTTGTCAAACAACAATTAGCATTAGTGGCAAAAATATTGTTTGCCTCTACACGTATGACACGTATTATTATATTAATCTTTCAAAAGTAATTAAGTGATGATAAACATATATGCCATTAAAAATATTTTGATGGTGAACAATTAATATTAAGGACAAATATATATGCCACTATATGTATATAACATGTTTTCATTTTAATTTTTAAATAAAATTTAGAAGGAGAAAATTATGATGTACTAAAATTTTTTAGCTAACTAACAACTAACATTTTAGTAACATCATAATCAACAAATTCATCACAAACATAAATTTGTAGAAAATCCTTCTATCAATTAATCTAATACCCTTATTAATAGAGTTGTTCATCCAAATCCTATCCTCCCCAACGAAGGCCCCTCGATCCCTTCTCCTCTTCAGTTTTGCCTTACCCTACCCTTCCTATATATTCTTTTCCCACCTAATTTGCCTCCCCCAATTTTTCTCCTTTACCCTGTTTTTTCATTGCTAGTATTCCCCTTTCCTTTCACTTTTTTCAACTATAACCCATCCATCGAGTTCCATTCTCATAGCAAAGAGCCCCACATCTCCTATTTCCTCTTCAATTTTGACTATGCTTCATTAATTTTACATGGTTTTTAGTTCTTACAATTAGAATAGCCAAATAAATTTCTTTATGTATATAAAAATACCATCAAAATCTATTGTCAGATTACAAACCATGAAAACCATTGAACCATCATGCCAACGAAAATCGCCAAATTGGTTCCAACCCTCCTGAAACCTGAAAATCATACCACCCCGTACAATGAATGAACATGCCAATAAAAAAAAAAATGAAATATCCAAACCACCCCTAGCCATCCCAATTCCCACCCCCACCAACCCCATGGGCATTTCAGTTAGAGTGAAAGCAAAGAAGCCAACCAGGGCCACCTACCCACCTTGGTTTCCCATTCGTACCATCTCACCTACAATCCGTTATTGTCCCCTATCCTCCAATGCCTCTCTTCCTTCCTTTTCCCTTCTCTCCTAAATCCAAAAGGGACAATCGAGCAATACCTAACCTTGATCATGACGGTGAGGGACCAATTTAGACTCGAGGGGGGACACCGGTACCAGAAGATGCAGTTAGTGGCAATGATCCTCTCAAGCATGAGAGATTCAAGGAATTTCCCAAGTCAATGATCGAATCAGTTTTGAGGCCTAGCACTAGTGACATCAGCCTATCCTCACCTACATTGACGAGTTCCAGTAAAAGTAGGTCGCTAATAATTATAAGATATTTCATGATAAAATGCCTATTTATGAATGTTCCTAGGCTCATAGATGCATTCAGTATTATAAATATTGCATAACATGCATCTTTGTGCATTTAGAATAATTTTTTGTAAATTATGCAATACTTTGACTAATTATTTGACAAGGGGACAAGGAGACACATCTCTAGGCTTCAGATGGAAGATCCAACCATACAGATATGATCAAGGCAACGATCGAAGTCCAACACCTCTGAAATCACCCAAATCAGACCTCTATAACATCTTTTACAAGCCATAGAAGATCAATGCTAAGGGACAAGGTAATGCAAATCTATGCACCAAATGACAAATACAACTATACAAATGGATTTGAGTCGATGATCACAGCCAAACGACATGAAAATTGACCCAATTCAACATCCGTAGCTTCACCTAGGAAGAAATGAAGATGGACAACCATGATGGTGTCATGTGGCACCATCACAAACATCCACACCACCCACAGATACCCCTTCCACGTCTTTGAAGAGAGAATGCACATGCAACATTAGTCATTGGATTCCCATCCAATGACTGACCTCTCGTCACATCACTGTGTAGCCATCCTTTATCCTAGTTGTTGGATTTGAATCCAACAACTTGGATGCAGCCTTATCGCACCTCTCATCATCAAAAGGATGTTTTGTCAGTTTTCCTAAACCATTGGATTTCCCTCTCATGGTTTGCCACATTCCTCAGATGAAGTAGCACAGTGGTGAGGCGATGCACTCCTATTGGAAAATCACACGTTCGATTCCTATCACACCCCCTTTCCTAATGCACTCCAATTTCAATTGGCATCGTTCGATGGGAAGCAAAGGGCAGGGATTGAGCCATGTCACACGAGCAGGCTCTACATACATTCCACATGCATGACGCATGCAACCAACACATCTGATCGCGATTGAGTGGACGTCATAGAGGCACGTGGAGGTTTGAATTTGCGATCACATGATATGCGCACATGTGCAAGGCATAATTTGTGGGACATGCTGGTATGTGATCTCAGTGCTTCTTCAAGCATTCAATAGTTGTGTGTCCTCATCCTACTAGCGTAGATCCAGTGCACCGCACACAGCTATGCGCACGAGCCATGTCTGATGCGTGGTCTTGATGGTTCTGCGGTGGCAAATGATTTGCCATGCATAGCGCATGCCTCCCTTTGCCTTCTTTTCAACTTATAAATAGCAAATGACTTGCCCTCTGATAAACACCAGTTTATCATCATTCGTCTGTCCCAAAAAACCCTAGCTCTTAGGGTTTTAACACTGTAAATGGGTTTTTGGGCTACATTTAGGCATTTACCTAAGATAGGCATGCCTTGCATTTTTATGTGTTTTTGATGCATTTATTTGAGTGTTAGGATTAGGCAAAATGTCGGACCCCACACATCTTGGCACTCAAGAAGGCAGAAGATGAAGAAGAAGCTCCTATCAGCTGGATCCTAGTTTGATCCAACTCATTTCAGCTGAATCCTAACTAGATCTAGCTCATGTCAGCTGAATCCTAGCAAGATCTAGCTCATCCCAGCTAGATCCCAACTCCTTCTAGCTAGATCAACTCACCCTTAGCTCCATTCAACTCATGTCAGTTAAATGGTAGCTCTAGCTAGTTCATCTTAGCTCCATTCAACTCATGTCAGTTAAATGGTAGCTCTAGCTAGTTCATCTTAGCTCCATTCAGCTTAGCTCACCTCACCTGGATTACAGCTCAAACAAGCTAAAGACAGTTGATCCCAGCTTAATTCTAGCACTTCTAGATCAGATGAATTCACTGGAAGTTCAACCTGACTAGGGCTAGCTACTACTATCAACTAGCTAGACCTAGTCAGCTAAATATGACCTTAACCAGCTCAAGTCCAACCCTCGGGGACTTCACTTAGCTCAACTTAGTTGAGCTAGGCTACCTTAGCTACTCCAGCTAGCTAGGTCCTCCCCAGGAATATCAAACCCCTCTCACCTCAGCTCACATTAGCGGAAGCCAGCTTATCTTAGCTTGGCTTAGCAGCTGGCAAACAACTAGCAACCAAAGTGAGCTAAGGTAGCTCCTTGTAGCTCTCTTCAACAGCCACTAGCTCCAGTGCAGCTCAAGATGACTATCTCCATCTCTTCACCCTTTGTTAGGTCCATAAAAATTCCACCCCATCTCCATGCCAAGGAGGAGGTCACCTTGATCAAGATGGGACGACGAGGCAAAGGAGCCAACAAGGTGGTTGATGCCCACCTTGGAGAAGAGCTTGAAGGAAGGCCACTTGAAGAAGGAAGAGAAGGAGATGTCCTTTCAGGTGTAGGGCAACCACATTTGGAGCAAGAGCCACCTGGATCTTCCATCAGAATCAACCCTTCTTCTTTATCTTCCACTCTATTTTTTTTGTTAGTTAGTAGTTTAATGTTCTTATAGAAGCATTCCTCTACTTGTATTTAACTCTACTATTGATACAAAAATTATTTCACCTTCTAAATTTCATGTTACAGCAAGTGTGTTCTTCCGTGTTTTTATAGTTGAGTGCACACACTCCCCCCTTCTAATTACCGTAGGCACACTTGCCTAGGGTGAGCTTAGAAGAGAGGACTTCATTCTTGTCAGCTAGGGCAAGTTGTAGCATAATTAAATCTTCTCATTCCGTTGCCTCAAACCCGATTGTTTCTAAAAAACAAAAAAACAACAAAATCAAAAATCACAAAAACAAAGTGTGGATTTGAGAGGCGAGAGAGTGAACCATTTATGTGATTAATAAAATTGGCTTCCTTGGATGATCCTAGATACTTCCACTATCTAGGTTATAAATTTAAGAGCTGATTGCGGATTTACATGTCTCAATGACACTTTCGTATAATTACAATCCACATATTTTCCATACCACTCTCCTTCCTCTTCATCCTGCTCTTCTCCATTTTTACCCTCTCTAAAGCTCTAAGAGCTACTCCAGAGCTAGTCCCACTCCTAAGATGCTTCATTAGAGTAGAAATAATTTTTGCAATTCCTTCTCTCTCGTCCCCTTTGTGAAGTGCCTGTGGCCATCCTCTTACCCCCTTTCTGGAAGTGGATCATGTTATGACATCGTCTCGCTTTATCCTCATTTCTTCCAGCTTCATCCTCCCTCCTCCAACTCCTCACCACCTTGTTTCAGGTGTCACGTCAGTGTGGCTCATCCCCTAAGTAGTCGACAAGGGGGATTCTATCTCACCTCTTTTTTTTATCACTTTCATAGTTTAAATTAATTTTATGCAATTAGATGTAACAAACATTATTCTACTTATAACATATTTGTTCTCTCTCTTTTTTGTTCTTTTATTCTACAAGTAGAGTAGCATGTAATCATTCTATCCTGATCTCATGCTATCAAAAATACCAAAAAATAAAAAATAAAAGTACAAAACACTAAAAACAAATAAACCAACGTAGATTTTAATAAATCAAGCGTTCACCTCTCCCTGTTCTACTCGGGACTCACCGAGTCTCAATTATTTCTATTTCATAGTCTAATTTTTTGCACGTACTACTACACGAGTTTCTCTGAAACCCTAATCACTACATTTCCTCCAAAATTTTTCGACCAATCGTTTTGGCGCCATTGCTGGGGAGACATTGGAATTTGATTTTCTTTTCTACGTTCACCTGTACTTAACTTTTAGCTGACTTTTCTCTTTTCCTTCTATGATTTTAGGTACCCTCCCAAGGCTAGCCAAAGTAGTATAGATTGGAGAAAAGTGCGATTTCAAGGTTTTGTAAGTCTTCCCCCATTCCCCATCCACTAGTTTCATTTCATCACATAAATAACTCAAATCTGAATCGACTTAGGTGTTCACATCAACCCTAGGTTAAGTTCTATTTGATTTTCACTCCACTCACCTTGCCCACTCTCATAAAAAAACTACAAAAAAAAATTTCTTATTTGAATTTAGGATTAAATTAACCTACACATTATAAACACCTATACACCATGGCAAACTCTGCCTAATTCTACCACTTAACCAAAATCTGACCTATGGATCTAGTACACGTTAACTTAATACACACTTAAGTAGAAATCTAAATAGGTTAAACATTTTTTTTGTATGCCTTAACTCGGTGTAACAAGGCCAACTGTCTGAGTTGTTTGAGCTACACCACTTAATATAAAATTGATTCTTCAAGTAGTTGCCCCTTAGGATTCAATTGTTAGGACTCACTAGGCACTCCACATTATTTTTCAATTTTAAAGGAAAATACTTTTACCAGTGCTTTCAAAATCTAGTGTGCCTTACTAAACCTGATTGAATAAACCCAACAATTGAACCCTAAAAGCTACTAAAAAAGCTTAAATCTTAAAAGACAAATTATCAAATAAACTTATTTGAGAACCCTTGTTGTGCACGCACAAATTGTTTAATCGATCTTCGAGGGCACAACATATCTGAAGGGCCCATCACATTTCGGTGAACAATTAAACCTAAGCCTAATTAAAATCGAGTAGACGTTGGCTTTAAGGATTGACTCGCTCTTCGAGACTCAGATTGAGAATATTTACAGTTAATCTACTTCTACCGATCCATCTAATGTCTAGCTAGCGGAGTACCTGATCTCATCGAAACCTCGAAGATAAAAACACATTCTTTGGAGGGCGAGTTTTCGAGACAAAAATAAAATAACCGAGACCTTGGTGATTTCCAAGTCGAATATGGAGAAGTATAGGATCATTTCAACCTAAATATAAGAAAATATAAAATGAAATACAAACTATTTTTTTTTTGTATTTTTGAATCAAAGGAATGATGGTGAGAAGATTAAAATCAATCATAATATATATAATGAGAAGGGGGTAAGAAGCTGGGGATGCAAATAATATAATTTAGAAATAAAAGTTTTATTTCTACTATAATAGAGTCAAATTACAATTATACTTAATTAGAACATGAATTAGGAAAGCAATAAGAACTAGAAATAAAGATATAGAAATGATTCGGCTGGAGTGCAGTTCATTGTTGCAGCGGAGGTAGAACGAAGTTGAGATGGAGATGAAAGAACCATAGATGAGATGAGATTCCGAGAGCAGAGTGGCAATGGAGAGGAGACCGGAGATGAAAGGTGTGAGTGGATTAATTTAGTGGAGCTGTAGATTAGGAATTTGAGGGGTGAGGAGAGAGGGTGTGAAGATGGGGAAAATGATTACGGTGGAAGAGGGGACGTGCCCACGAGAGATGAGGATGGGAGGTTTAAATAATGAAGGGGAGGAGATAAATTGGGAAGTGAAGTCGGCGGAGGGAGAAGAGTTTACGTGGGGTTTGTTGGAGGGGAATCGGATGTTGGGATTGGGTGTTCGGTGCTTGTGTTGACGTGAAGGTGTTGGGTTTGCGTGGTTAGGAAATTAGTGAGTAGATAGGAGGGTGCATTGAGTATGGGATTCGTGGAATGTGTAGGATTATGTGGACGTGAGGTGGACGTGGTGGGGGATTGGGTCACGTGATGTTCGTAGGGATTGAGGTTTTGGACGTAATGTTGTTGCATGGGATTTAGTGGAGGCCGAGAGAAAGGTTTCGGTTAAGGGGATATAGGATAATGGGTTTTACATGCATGCGATTTCCATGGGATGTATTGCATGTCGGTGAAATTGCATGGGTTGGTTGGGTGGTGGACGTGAGTTTGGACTTACGTGGGTTTTATGGAATAGTCGGTTGAGGTGTGTGTGGGTGTTTATGGGATTTATGGATATTTTGGGTGGTGGATTATATGCAAGTGTTACGTGGGTTGGTTGCCGGATGGGAGGCAGGGATCTAAGAGGAGGGGGTACGTTTGGTTGCATGGGTAGAATTTTTATTGATTGTGGAGTAGGGAAAGGACATAAATGGTGATAGGATTTGGAAGGCAAAGAGGAATGTATTAATAAGAATTAATGCAACTTGGGTCGGAAAATAGGTTCCTAAATAGGCTAGGGGTAAGGGTTAAATTGGGTTTTGGTATTGAAAACAGGTGCAACCCCATCAGAAAATCCGAACTCAAGTTGATTGATTCTCATTAATTAGAACAGTCTGCACCTACACTGACAATTAGTAACCATTGATATAGGTCGAAATGACCTTCACTGTAGGTATATAGATCTATTCGAACGATCAAATGGGGTGTTGTCTTAAGAGGCATCGCTATAGCCTATACGGACAATAAAAACCATCGGTGTTGCATGTATAACACAGCAACAATCGTATTTCCAAAGCTGTCCAATTTTGGTAAAAGTAACAATAGCAACAATTTTATCCGTTAGTGTAGGATAAAAATGTCAATCACTGTAGCCAATAACTACCATTTTATTTAGAACATAATACTAACAGGATTATTTGTCACTAGATCTATCATTGTAGATATGAAGATCTTGACTACCATATCCCATTCAATTTTATGATCCTGCAATATCTTACATCACCATCAACAACAATGTTTACATTTATTCAAGATTAAAGAAAAATATAAAAGATATAACTCTCTATTGAAATAACAAATTGAATTATTCATAAACCATAGATTCGCATCCAATAGAATAATATTTTCTTATAATTCTAAAAGGAAATTGTGTATCTGCAAGCATTATAAGTGGCATGAACTACAAGTATCCATCGATCTCACTCTATACACTCTTAAACAAATAGACAACATTCTAACCTATGGTTAGAAAATACAAGCAACTCCAATCATAGAAGTTGTTCATAAAAATGTAAGCCCTCCTTGGATCTTCCTCCAATTGTTCCAACAGTTCATTGGTTTCTAGGTACCTCAACTATGAGATCTCGAGTAACTTGTGAAGGTTCTTGATCAACTTAAGCTGATGCACAACTACAAAGCATTAAACATGATGTTATTCAAGGGTAAACCATCATGAACCCTAACTAGCCCATTTTAGTCTAGAATAAAAGATAAAAGCCCCTACATATCTCCACCTTATTATGTTTTGAGAAGAGAATAAGAAACCAAGGTTAATTCTGTAATTTTAATAGCATATCATGAATAGAGAATAACTAGTGGATTTGCTAGGAGTGAAATAAAGGTCAAATGAGCATTAAAGTTTAATAAGTGGGTCCATACAGATAGAAATACGATTTTGTGCATTCCAAGAACTAATATAGCACCCAAAACCCTAATTTCTGACCTAATTAAATTACTGAGGTTATGGTTAAGATAAAATTCATCTAAACCTTCTAAAATTCATAGAAAGATATTTCATAAAGTTTGGTACCCTTGATTTGACTTTTGGAATCCATTTTGACCTTAAATAGAGTCACAAACACAATTCTTCCCTAATTTAGGTTTCTGTACAAATTTCCTAGTCATACTTGGTCAAAACTAAAATCCGACATCACCACAAGATTTCTTGACTTCGAATTAGGTTTGTTCCAAAATTTGGTTTGAATCAAAGGTCATCTTTACCTAGTTTGCATTTAGTCCAGTCAGACTCTTTCCCTCTCAATTATCCCCTCAGCTTTTGAATTATTTGCAAATTGGTCCCTAACTTTCTAATCATTCTTTGCAAATGGGTCCTTGCCACCATTTGTGTGAACATAAGAGCTTCGTTGAGATTCGAGCGAGGATTTCTCGCTCGATTCTAAACCAAACTCTTCCAAATTTGAATCGGAGATTCCTTATGGAATTCCCTTTCAAATGGACCTAATTTTGGAATGTGATTCTTCCCTAAAAGCTAATGCGAATGGTTTGAAGATGTGGGTATCCAGTTTGTGTGAAATAGTTAGAGTTAATAAGCTTGTTTCCAAGCTTGGAACTCCTCTCCTAGGCCTATGAAAGGACCCAGGACAAGAATCCTAGCTCCTTAGCAACTTTTGGATAGAGAAACCTCTTCTCCTTCCCTCTTCGACCACCTTCGCACCTTGCTCTGACGACATCTCTCTGCTCTCCTCGTCTGGCCACCCAACATTTAAATTGGACAGCCTTCTGCCTTCCTCCGTCTCTTCCGCATCTCTCCGGCCAAGGAGGGATTGCTCTCCACCACTTCATTATCATCGTCACTTCACCAGACTCCATTACCTTCTCTGGATCCAGCCCATTACAGTCGGATGCCCTCGACCGCTCCCACTCTCCCTAAGTGACCTAAACCCTCTCTCCCTCTCCCTTCGAACATTTTCACACACTCACAACTCACTCACGACCACACTAACACCTGCATGACCTGTGTGTGCCCTACAGATCTTACTTGTCCATAACACAAGATCAAGTGTGATATCGATTGTAATAAAAATATAGCACAAACAAATAATCCCACAATATACACACAGATTTATAGTGGAAACCCTACGGGTAAAATCCACTACCTAAGCCTCCTAGCTTAGGATTTTCCGACTAGGTAACGCTTGTCAATCCGCTAACATACCACTTGAACGAGGGTGGCACAACCTCTTACAAACCACTTCTCTTTTTATGCTGAAGAGAAGGAAAGACAACAACTACAGATCTCTCCCAACAACTTGGGATCCATAATCAAAGAAATAAGTAAAATAAAATAAGATAATCCTATGGAACCTCAAGGAATTGAAATACACAAATTGAGTTTTCTTTCGAGAAGTGCAGACCGACGTGCTTTTGATGAGTGTAGAAGAATGAGGATGAAAGCACGAGGAAGAATTGAAGTAGAAGTACTTTTTCTCTTTGAAATCTTTTCAATGTATGTTTTGAAATGAGGGGCATTAAGCCCTATTTATAGGTGAAAACAGAGCATATTTGGAATGTTGAGAAAAATTATTCGAATCAAATTACTCGATCAATTTACTTAATTGGTCAATCAATTTTCATTTTAATCGATAAATTAACTTAATTGGTCGATCAATTGCTGATCGATCAAATATTTAATTGGTCAATCAATTGCGGGAAAATTGGATTTGACCACTAGGCTAAATTGGTCGATCAACACTATCTAGATATTTCTTTTACTATTTAAAAAGATTTATCTTTAATCCTGTGGTTCCTAATAGTAATTCTAGACTCAAGAAATATAAAAGAATTACATTGACTAAAGATAATCTTCACTTTGATCCATACGGAGGATAATTGACTTGATTTGCACGAGCGAGATCCTGAAAAATGAATTCACAATAAAACATTATTTTGTTTCATCAAAACAGAGGTACCTACATTCTCCCTCTTTTTGATGATAACAAAATTACAATTATACATGTGAGAATAATAAATAATTACTTTAGAATTACTCCCCTCATCATCATGCATATTTTATATTTCTCCCCCTTTTTGTTATCAGCAAAAAGATATATCTCAAGGGACTTGTTATTAATTATGCTTAAATAAGTAAAATTCTAAAAATGAAATTCACATTTTTCTCCCCCTTTTTCAAGTAAAATTTTATTAAGCATGATGTCAATATGAAAATTATCAAATTTATGATTTGGGGATGACAAATCTCATGATACTCTAACAAAAATAAAGTGTTGGATAAGAGTTATGCAGTTCAATATAGATAAATATGTTATCTAAATGATACTAAGAAAGTGACCTTGGTTCTCCCCCTTAAAGAATGATCCCTTATCAAGGTTTGATTCTCTTTATTCTTCTCCCCCTATCAAGTTGTTATCTCAAATTAATTAATTCAATGCTTAGTCAATTTTATATCAAAAACTTATTTATAACTAAGCAGGTAATAAAGATTTAGTTTTGGGAATCATGCCTGCTAAGGTATAAGGAGTTATATCGAATAATAGTTGCCAGGTGGAGGGGGTCTCCACCAAAAATTTGGCATCCATTGACATTGTTGGTTCCAACATCCTTCATAGCCAAATTGATGATTATTGGCTTGTTGAAGGTTGTCTCTCCAATTGTAATTTCCACATTGATCTTTCCCATAACTTGCAACACAATTTTCCAAAATTTTTTTCGGTACCCATATTCTTTTGGGTCCATGGTTGTTAATTCCTTTTGAGTTAGAGGGTTCATTAGACTCTCTTCTCTTGGACTTTTGATATAAAAATGCATGCCTAGTCTTCTTTTGATTTTTCCTTTTAATGTCCTCACATTTTTTATATATGTTCTAGTAGAATATTTGAGGTTATTAAGTATGTCTTCGAAGTGAATATATTATTCCTTGAGATCTTCTACCTTCTGATGAAAATTTACATTCACAACTCTTCTTACATCTAATTCTCTTTTCTTATTTTCTAAATCTAAAGATAAATCATCCTTTTTATTTTCTAAACTTGAGTACTTATCCTTAAGTTCCTTATTTTCCTTTTTTTATTTTTTAGCTAATTTGTATAAAACATGATATGCATCTAATAATTCATCTAATGTAAGGTCAGAGTTTACCACTTCACTTGATTCTGTTGGAGCCATGAGACATAGATGAGTAACTCCATCTTCATGGCTTTCTTCCTTGACATCTGATTTCGAATTTGAGTTGGAATCATCCCATGTTACTTTCTCTTTAGTGGTTTCTTTGTGCATGATAGAGAGCTGGTTCCATATCTCATATGCACTTTTGCATGACACAACTTTGTCAAATTCCTCTCTTGTTAATGCACAACATAGTGCATTCATGGCTTTAGCATTATTTGTCACTTTCTTCTTCTCTTCCTTCATTAACTCTTTTTCTTCTTTCTTCTTTGGCATATATTTGGACTCAATGATATGCCAAATCTCAAAGTCAATTGCTTCAAGGAAAATTTTCACTCTTCTTTTCCAATCATCATAATCTGATCTGACAAATAGTGGTGGTTGGAAAAATAGTTGCCCCTCCATAAAACTTGTTAAAGCCATGTGAAGGTTAGGTGTGACATCTCCTTCATGGTTAGTCTCTGATACCAAATGTGTGTGCCCTACGGATCTTGGCCACAAACACAAGATCAAGTGTGATATCGATTGTAATAAAAATATAGCACAAAACAACAATCTCACAATATCCACAAAGATTTATAGTGGAAACCCTATGGGTAAAAACCACTACCTAAGCCTCCCAGCTTAGGATTTTCCCAACTAGGCAACGCTTGTCAATCCACTGACATACCACTTGAATGAGGGTGGCACAACCTCTTACAAACCACTTCTCTTTTTATCCTAAAGAGAAGCAAAAACAACCACGGATCTCATCCAACAACTTGGGATCCGTAATCAAACCAACAATTAAAATAAAATAATATAATCCTTTGGAATCACAAGGAATTGAAATATGCAAACTGAGTTTTCTTTTGAAAAGTGCAGAGCGACGTGCTTTTGAAGAGTGTAGAAGAATGAGCACGAAAGCACGAGAAAGAATTGAAGTAGAACCACTTTTTTTCTTTGAAATCTTTTTCAATATATGTTTTGAAATGAGGGGTGTTGAGCATTATTTATATGTGAAAACAAAGCATATTTCGAATGTTGAGAAAAATCATTCGAACCAAATTGGTCAATCAATTTTCATTTTGATCGATCAATCAACTTAATTGGTCGATCAATTGCTAGTTGATCAAATATTTAATTGGTTGATCAATTGCGGGAAAGTTGGATTTGATCGTTAGGCTAAATTGGTCGGTCGATATTCCCATTTTGATCAATCAATTGATTTAATCGATCAATTCTAATATTTTGGTTGATCAGCACTATCTAAATGTTTCTTTTACGATTTAGAAAGGTTTGTCTTTAATACTGAGGTTCCATGCAATAATTCTAGACTCAGGAAATATAAAAGAGTTACATTAACTAAAGATAATCTTCACTTTGATTCACACAAAGGATAATTGACTTGATTTGTGCGAGTGTGATCCTGAAAGATTAGTTCACAATAAAACATAATTTTGATTCATCAAAACTGAGGTACTTACGCGACCTTCATCTTCCCCGCCTCCGGCAAGGGCTCTGGTGAGCCTGTTCCAACACTACACCATACCAAAATGCATGCCACGACCACCCACACCTTCACCGTTCTCTACTGACCAAAAGTCCCAGCTTAGTTGGGCATATTGGTCTCTCATTTATGTTATCGAACTCTTCCCTTGCCACACTTCCTCTCTGACCTTGACAAAGGTCCACCAGCCCCCAATCGCCATGAAACCACCACCAATGCACTCGCCGTTCCACAGCTATCCTCTTGAGCATATTTGACACGGCTACAAGGTCATTTTCTACTTTTTATGTAATTGTCGGACCTCTGCCGCCACCCTCGAAGTCTCCGACATTAGCTACAGTTTTTTGGCAATGACCCCTCCAGATTCCACCTTTAGACTTCACGGCTAACCTCTAGGTCCTCCTCCAAGCACTCAATTGGACTCCGCAGCCTCATCTTCAACTTCAATTAGGGTCTTCACCCTATAGCTGCATGCGACGAGAACTGTGGGACAGATAGTCTTACATCATGGAACCTGAAGACACTCGTACGAGATAAGAGGAATTCCTCTCCTCGACCCCTCGCCCAAGACACGAGGGTCAGGTCCCCAGCCACTATCACCTGCTTACCCACCTCTGTGCACTCCTCGCTTGTGACCACGCTTGATGTAGACGCAATTATTTTTTTTTTGAAACATTGAGGATTGCTATCATGAGCTGATAGCAATCTGGAGGGTAGTATATTCCATATCAACAAAAAAATAATTACAGGTAAGATGGCCAACTATATATGAGAGAGCAGCACTCCTTTACAATATCCTCACATCTCACTGATCTCTCCTAAAAAAGCTTATCATTATGCGCCCTCCACACACACCACAAAACAGCTGCCATAGCCACCATGGGTCGCCCAGGAGTGATGAACCTCTACCATACTGAATCCCAGGAGGGAAGGGGTTCTAAACAAACCAACCTCCAAATCTTATCCGTGATCAAACAGGAGGAGAAAATGTGTGATGCACTATCAGAATGAAAACCACATAGAGGGCAGGCATTTAGAGTAGTCCCCATCCTTCTGTGTCTCAGATCACCAGTGTTCAACCCTTCACGTCAGCATAGCCACAGGAATATCTGAACCTTTAGAGGAATTTTCAGGAGCCAAATATTTCTGTCAATAGGGTCCCATTCCACCTCAGTATTGGCTCTAATGACTTTCTCATACAATTGCTTCACTGAAAAATTGCCCTGCCAGCAGTAAGTATCTGTCTCATTACTCACAAGTTGCATCTGCTGTAGACTCGCCATCATTTTCCCCCTCCTCCCACAGACGAGTGCTTGGCCTGCACTGTCGCAGTCCTTCCAGCCGTCAGCACCCCTCTTCCTGAGACCACAGACTGCTAAGTGTGGCTTCCTTATCTGCAGCAGCATCATACACTCTCGGATAAACCTCTTTCAGCAGGCCCAAGTTTGACCATCGCTCATTCCATAAGCTGAAGCCTCTACCATCTCCGAGCTTGGGTTGCAGCAGATGCCAAAAACTAGAGACTGCAGAAATCACTGACCGCTAGAAGGGAGAAGGTTTCTTCGGCTGAAGCCTTTGCAAACTGTTATTAGAATCACCATAGCAGTCCCTGATCAGGTCCTCCATCAACCCCTCCTTGCCATCCAGAATCCTGATGGCCCATTTCAGCAACAAGGCCTCATTGAATTCTTAAAGAGCTTTAATTCCCAACCCCCCAATCTCCTTAGATCTGCAGATACAACTCCATCTGATGGGCTGCATGAATCCACCCTCATGACCTGCACCCTTCCAGAAGAATCTCTTCCTCATAGTATCCAATCTCTTCCAAATGCATTTAGGGGCCTTAAAAATGCTGAAGTAGAACATCGGTATGGTTGTTATGACTGAATTGAGTAGGATTAATCTTCCACCTTTGGAAAGGAATCTACTACTCCAGCCTTTCAATTTACCAGACACCCTCTCAGAAAGAACATTCCAATCTGATTTTTTCAGTTTTGTGGCCGTCAAAGGCAGACCAAGGTATCTCAATGGCAATTTAGCACGGGGTGACCCCAAAACACCCTCCAACTCCCTCTACTCCTGTTCACTCATGCCAAAGCAAATCAAAATCGATTTATCCTTATTCAGACATAAGCCTGAAATGTCAACAAAAATTTTTACTAGTAACTCCAGAGCATGTGCTTCAGACCTGGATCCTTCAACAAAAAACACCGTGTCGTCTGCATATTGTAAAATGGGGGCCAGGTTTCCCCTGTTAGACAGTGAGTACCCCTTAATAATACCCACCTTAGCCAAATTGCAAGCATAGCTTGCAAGCCCATCCACCGTAAGGTTGAAGATCAAAGGGGCTAGGGGACGTCCTTGTCTAACCCCTTGCTGAGGTTGGATCCATGCCCCACATGGCTTTCCATTGACCAACGACGAGAAAGAAGCCGTAGTGATACATCGTTTCATCCAATGGATCCAAATAGGGGGAAATCCTCTTCTTCTAAAATTCTCCCACAGGTACGACCAAGAGATCGAATCGTAGGTCTTCTAGAAATCCACTTTCCACATGAATGCCTTGCACTTCCTTCAATGCCATCCATTAACCATTTCCTGAGCCAGTATGAAGGATTCTTGAAGAGATCTATTGGGCAAGAAGGCAGCCTGCACTGGATGAATCAGATCCTGTAGGACAACTCTCAACCTATTGGCCAAGGTCTTGCTTATGATAAGGTAGATGGAATTTGAGAGGGAAATCGACCTGAACTCAGAAAAGTACTCTGCTCCCATTAATTTAGGCAAAAGAAATAGGTAAGACTTATTAATCCTCTCAAAACCTGTATTCCCCACCTCAAATTCTTTGATAACATCCATCACCTCCTTTCCCACCACACCCACATTTCCTTGTAAAAGAAAACCTGTACTCCGTTAGGGCCCGGAGAGCCTTCCACATTTAGTTCACTGATTGCTTGCAAGGTCTCCTATTCAGTAATAGGTGCCGTCAAGTGGTCAGCCTGTTCACTCAACACCCTAGGACCCTCATTTCCTGCCATTCTCCAATTCCCCCCTTAGATGCCTGAGATGCCTCTCTAAAATATTTGATGGCTACAGATTTAATCTCTTGATCAGAAGAGACCCTATGTCCACCACATTGAACAGAGGAAATGAAATTAGCACGTCTCCGAGAACTAGCTACAAGGTGAAAAAACTTTGCATTGGCATCCCCCTCCTTAAGCCATAGCTACCTGGATCTCTCCCTCCAATCTATTTCTTGCTTTAAGTCTTCATCAAGAACCACACCCTGCCACATTTTTCTTTCAACCAACTCATCTTCAGACAACCAGCCAGCTTCTTCCTTGGAGTCCAGCTCCTGAGTTTTACTCAGCACTTCCCTTCTCCTCTGTCCCCTCAGTAGCCCAACAGTTGATCCATGTTCTTTCAAGATCATGCGCAAACCAGCCAACTTGGCTGCCAGCCTGACATTGGCAGATCCCTGGACCTATTTAGCTTCAACCAAGAGCTGATCATCTGGTGAAAACCCGGTTCATACTGCCATGAGCATTTCATTTTGAAGTAAGATCCAACCTGGTTTTCTTCCCCACTGTCCCTTACAAACGGGGTGTGATCTGAAAAGGGTCAGCTCAGCCCACTCACATTTGACAGTTGAAATCTAACAAGGATGTCCACATTCTCGAAGAATCTATCCAGCCTAGAAGCCAGCCCATTCCCATTGCGCCAGGTAAATTCCACTCCCGAGGAAGGATATTCATTCAACAGCAGAGATTGAACCATCATTTGAAACCCAATACCCGAACTGTCCATGCTGCCATTTGGCCTGTCAGCCCTGTTAACACACAATTAAAGTTGCCACTTGTCAGCCACATTCCCCCCTGCACCAAATCAGCCACCACAGACCACTCCTCCGACAGCTTCTGCCTGGCAGATGCATTACGAGGACCATATACTCCAGTAATCCAAATATATTCCTGCCCCTATTGAATCTGAAATTTGCATGTCAGCATATGTTTGGCTTTGTGAACCTCCAAACACTAAGCCCACCTCTTCCTCCACCAAATAGCTATGCCACTCGACCTCCCCTTTGCATCAGTCTGCACTCAATCATTCATCCCTGAGTCTAACAAATCGGACCACAACCTATCAGAGTTGCCTTCAATGTGTGTCTCTTGAATGAGCGCACAATCGATTCCCCATTCTCTCAAATACCTCATCAAGGATGCCCTCCGGCTTTTATCATGCAGCCCATGCACGTTCCAAGTGAGGATCCTCATCAATCCTCACTGGATCCCTCTCTCCTGAGGGAATGGCATTTGCACACTTGCATGACCTTCGCAACCTCATCTTCATCCATCGGTATAATAGCCTTTGATTTTCTCTGCCACAAGCTATATGGTGATCTCCACTTGCCATTCTTTGCACGAGATCCTCCTTCACATTTATGGTCTTCCTTCTCCTGCAGGTCCTGTTGATCCTTTATAGACCCAGACTATGCACCCAAATTCTCCAGCTCCTCACTCTCCACACCAACAGACATTGCATCCCCTGCCATTATGGGCGACGGTTCTATCATTTCCCCTCCGCCCACTACCTCCTTTTTTTCAATTTGAATCCCCCTCATCTCCCCTCCACAGCAGTCCTTACCAGCCTCGACAGCTAAAGGTTCATCGCCATGAGCTGTGCACAGCTCCTATGCAGTCGCCTCCTCATCAGCTGTAGATCCAGATGACTTAAGTTGCTTGGCTACAATATCACCGACCACAAATTTCAGCCTTAGCATCCAAGAGCTTCCATCGCACCTCAAAATCAGATTGTCAGGTACAGAACTAGCGATGAAGGCATCAACCTTCACACTCAGCAGACGTCCACTCCCCTCCAACACTTCGACGACCGCGTCCTCTGCCACTATTTCAAAGCCAGAAATCATCGTCAACACAACCTCCTTTGACCTCAAGTGCAGTGGCAGACCCTCGATCTCTAGTTTTCCCATCCTATTCCCTATTCTCTGGGGTGGTCTCTCCGGCAAGGCTCTGTCGAAAGGAGAAACTAGTCTCCAGATCATCGTGCAGCCATCATTGCAAGATGTTCAAAACCGTAGCTTCTCGACGTCCCCATACCCAACCCAAAGAGGACAAAGCGCGTATTTGATAGCAAAGAGATCTGCCGTGAGTTGGTCGAAAGGGATAAAGAGGTTACCAGGGTGCGAACACTCTTATGACCCTGGGATCAAACGTCGTTCAAGACGTCTGGGAGTTGTTCCGGAAGTTTGGAAGCCTTCCCAGACGTCTGGAATTTAATTATTTCGACGTACGATTTCGCGTCTGTGTGCATGCGTGCGCAAACTGAACTGTCACCCTCCTTTCTCCTATTTCTTCCTCCCTGCAGGCGCAACCATCTTTCTCTCTCTCTCCCCACGGCAGCCTTCAAATACTCCCCCTCTCCTCTCCCTCACCCTCACTCCACCGCCTTCTTCTTCTTCTTCCTATTAGAGAGAGAGAGTGAGCAGGCGAGGGCAGCAGCAACTGCTGCCGTGAGTGCATGGGGAGGAGGGGTTGCTGCGAGAGGGAGAGAGCTAGATCGCGAGGGTGCGAGCTCGCCAAAGCAGCCAGGGTCGACCGACAGGTGCGTAGTAGGAGCGTGGTGTTGGGGAGGAGCTGCTGCAGCTCAGGAGCAAGCGACGCGGCATGGCCGTGCGCAGCAGGTGGAGGGCGAGGAGGTCCTGATTCTGGGAAAATTTCCCAGAATCAGACGTCTGGACATACGTCCAGACGACGCAAGAGATGTTTGGAGAAAGGTCCTGATAAATGCCAGTTTATCATCATTCTTATGCATTAAAACAAACCTAGCTCTTAGGATTTTACTCTGCAAATGAGTTTTTGGGCTGCATTTAGGCATAAAATAGGTTAGGCATGCATTGCATTTTTTATTGTCTTTTTAATATGTTTTTGTGAGTGTTAGGGATGTACAGATATATAGATCCCTAAAACCGTAGCACTCAAGAAGGAAAATGGTGAAGGAGAAGCCCAGACTAGCTGGAACTCAGCCTAATCCAGCTCACCTCAGCTTGATCCAGCTCACCTCAGCTTGATCCAGCTCACCGCAGCTGGAACCTAGCTTACTTGAACAAGGGTTAGCTCATCCCAGCTCCATTCAGCTAATCTCAGCTGGATGGCAGCTCAAGAGAGTTCACCTTAGCTCACCCTAGCTCAAGTCAGCTCAGATACAACTCAGCTTAGCTGAGTCTAGCTCATCTCAGCTCCCACTAGTCCACAGGGAGCTCTAGCTAGCTCAGCTAAGTTGACCGGAGTTCACCCCAGCTCAGATCCAGCTACATCCAGCTCCACTCAACTCCAGCCAGCTGAAGAAGAACTCATCCTAGCTCAGGAAGCTCAAGTCCAGCTCCAGGGGAGTCAGCTTAGCTCAACTCAGTTGAGCTAAGCTACCTTAGCTACCTCAACCAGCTTGATTCTCCCTGGGAGCACCAGACCCAGCTCACCTTAGCTCATTATGGTAGAAGCTAGCTTACCTTAGCTCGGCTTAGTAGCTAGCAAAGAACTAGCAAGCTAAGCCAGCTAGAATAGCTCCATGCCAGCCTCTTCAGCAGTAGCCAACTCCAAATTTCAGTTCCAGACTTCTCCTCCTCAACTCCTTCCTCTAAACCCTAGCTCCATTACCTTCTCCTCTACTCCTCCATTAGCTAAGCTAGCTTAGCTTAGC
This sequence comes from Thalassia testudinum, assembly GCA_037157565.1. Classification (NCBI taxonomy): domain Eukaryota; kingdom Viridiplantae; phylum Streptophyta; class Magnoliopsida; order Alismatales; family Hydrocharitaceae; genus Thalassia; species Thalassia testudinum. Next base: position 149,532,151 of record JAZHRO010000014.1, on the reverse strand, counting down.
TTAGCTTAGCTATGCTCCAACGTCCTTGGCTTGTACCACCCCAAAAACCCACCTACCAACTCCACCCAACTAGCTCCACCTAAGCTCCACATAAGCTAACCTACTTGGCACCAACCTAACCTACCCACCACCTCCAAAAGAAACCTAAAAGTGGCGCCAAAAACTACCCATAACCACCCCTTAATGGCGCCACTTTTTCCCTCCAAAATCTCCCCTCATCTCCACCACACAATCCCCCTTGAACCCATCTCCACCATCCACCTAACCCCCCTTCTGGAAGACCCCATGTTGGCGCCAACATGGTGGTGTCTCTCCACCACCAAAAGACACCAACACCACCATAACTACCCCCTTTAACACCTCTTGGGTTGGCGCCAACTCTCCTTAGCCATAGGATCACCAACCACCTCCATTCTTCCATCCTAGCCCTCCATTTCAAGGGGCACCTTAACCCCCCATCCTACCCTATAAAAAGACCACTACCCACCACCATTCAAGCCATCCTTGGCTAGCAATTTCACTCTCATATTCCACCAAGAAGCCCACGTCCAAGAGAGAAGAAGAAGAAGAAGATTAAGGGGATATTCTATCCCCTTGGTGCCTTCCCCTCTTCCGTTCTCTCTTGGGTCACGCTAGCCAAAGGAGAAGCCAGGCAAGGAAGATCTTGGAGGAGATCTTGAAGGTGGTCCACGCCACCTTGGAGGAGTTCTTGAGGGTGGTGCATGCCCACCCCTTGGAGAGAGCATTGAAGGTGGAAGCTTCCACCTTGGAGGAGATCTCAAGGAAGGAGGAGAAGGAAGCCCTCTTTCCAAGCCAAGGAGCTGCTAGGCTTGGAGCAAGAAGACAACCTTCTTCACCATTGTTACAAGAGGATTTGTGTTTCTTTTCTTGCTTTTAGATTGTTTAATTTTAGTAGAAGCATTCCTCAACTTGTCCTTGAAAGGAACACTCATTCTACTCAATCAAAATTGCCTTCTTTTATCTTTATTGCAGTTGTTTGTTTTGGTTCTAGCACTTGTTTCACCTCTTCTTCCTAATTACCCTAGGCCTCCACTTGCCTAGAGTGAGCTTAGGAAGAAGATATTTCTATCTTTTAGATTTTAGTTAATCATTTGTAGGTGTTAGTTCTTTTAGCTACAATCTGCAGTTTGCCCTCGTCATTTCAAAATACAAAAAAAATTACATATTGAAAAATATCAAAAAGAAAGTTGAGATCTATCTGTAAGCAAGAGGATTAATTTTGCATTTTTTTTGCCTCCTTGGACGACCTTAGATACTCCCCTATCTAGGATATAAATTTAAAAGCGAAAGCGGATTCGCGTGTGGTCCAGACGACTAAAAGGTACATTATTTTTCCTCCCCTTCTTCTTTCACGTGTACGGCCATGCAGTCGTTCTGCCGAAGGGTTATGCATCGTTCTGTGCTGAGGACGGTCGCATATGTGTATAGGTCTCATTCGGGATGGCACGAGGGCATGCCCTCCAACACAGATCGGACATCTACACACAGCACCAGACGACGGAGAGGGTCTCCAGACGTCCAGAGTGACAGTCGGACGTCTAGAAACTAAGTCCAAATGGTTCAATAGGATTCTGGACGTCTGAAGGACCACGCAGGATCAAGGTATGACCTGAGCCATCGTTTAGGACGTCAGGAAGATGTTCCAGACGTCTGATTTTGGGAAGACTTGTCATTTTTTACCCGTTTAGGGTCCGTTCGAAGTCCACTTTCCGTGTTTCAAGTTTCATTCTTCTCAGATTTAGCTCCTCTACCTGTTTACAGTATTTGTATCATATTCCGAGTAGCTCCTTGTAATTGATCCTTGTGTTAGGACCCCATTCTGTTGCAGCACTAGGGGTTGCTGAGGCACGCAGGCTTACCGATCACACCCCCAGTACTCCCGATTTTGCGGGTAGAGTGGCTCCCTTTAATTGTTTATAAAAAATTATGCACTTGTGAAATAATTAATAGATTCTAAGGTATGACATGAATCCTAGGACTGAAAAACTAGATTGAACGATAGATCCTAGGGAATGGCATGAACCCTAGGATTGGAAAACTAGATTGAGTGATAGATCAAAGGGAATGGCTTGAATCCTAGGACTGGAAAACTAGATTGAATATATATATATATTATAGTCTTGGAAAAGTAGAAAGGAGAACGATAATTGCCTGCAATTGGTTAACAGTTGCCTGTTTTTGAATGGATAATTACTGTTGAGAATATGGGCTATATAATATAAAGCTGAAATGATGAAACCTAAATTGGCTGAGTCAAAGAAAAATGAGCATAAACCCTATGGGGAATTAGGAGTAGAGCTCCTGAGAGGTAAATGGAATGGAATTGGGGAAGTGAGCTGGCCCTCGAGTACGGAGTACCAAGGAGAGCAACTGTCCCCCTATTTAGCGTAGAGCAGAGCTAGCCGCCCCAGGGACCCAGGGTTAGGTCTGGACACTTTGTACTGACTTTTGGCCCTCGTGTACACAGTACCGAGGAGAGCTACTAGTGTAGGGAGAGCACTAGCTAACCCACAGGCCCCGAGGTTCTGCTAGCCCTCCTACACAGACTTATTAGGCCCACTGGGCAAACCTGGGTAGTCAGGCGTGGGTGCGCGGACTGTGAAGGGGCAAGACCCCTGTTTGGTTACTGTGGAGGGGTTGGACCCCTATTATTGAGAGGGCTTTGCCCTATACTGGTTCCGTGCTAGGCTTCGGGGCACACCCGTTAACGGAAACGACTGAGCACATGCCAGTGCAGGGTAGCTACCCGTATGTTTATCGCGCTTGCCGTAGTCACCGTTACATCTGTTAGTGACCTTGGGGTGGTTGACTGGGGTAGGACCACCACAGGGGACTCTCCCAGCCAGAAGAGCACCACGTGTTACTTCTACTTTTTGGAAAAGACTGCAATCAAGATCGTTCCCACGAGGAACATTCGAGATCAAGAGAAAGATCTCAGGAATTACTCAATAATGAGTAAATGGAAAATAAAGAAAGAGAACAAAAAAAATATAATAGCTACTGTCCACCTTACTATTTTTCTTAGCTTTTGGTTGCCACTTTATTCAGCGTTTCGCTGACGTGTCACCTTTGTCACCTTTTCAGGACTAGGTGTTGAGCAACCAGAGCCGGCGGCTGTAGAGGGTGCTAGGCCTAATAGAGCCCAGTAGTTTCACTTGTGTAGTGCCTACTGTACCTTTCCTTCTGTTGTAGTGAGTATTTTCTATTACCACTGTACTCTTTTATTGTAAGCTTCATGTTTATGTACTTGTTTATTTCTTTACTGTTGTGGTGGTGTATACTGTAGTAGTACTTTTCTTTACTGCTGTTTTTGGTACTGCTAGTTATATACGTGGTGAATGTAGTTTATTTTACTGCACTTTTGGTTACTTTCTGGTTGGACGATTGGATCTTGGGACCAGTCGAGTCGGTCCGATTCTCGTGTCTCGTAGGGATTCGAGAATTGGGTCGTAACAAGATGGTATCAGAGCAAGGTCGTCCCGAGAAGTGAACCAACTAACTGGAAAATAACCAATTCACGTGTCTATAACTAGAGTAGCCACCACAACGTTTCTTTTGACATATGTTCTTAGACTTCTCCGTTAGATATCATTTCGTATTGACTTATTTCTGTTCTGTATTCGCGTCTCCTTACAAGAGATGCCTCGACGCAGGACTAGCGAGGCGGGCTGCGAGCACGGTCGAGGGTGAGGTCGGAGGGGTGGGTGCGTTGAGGTCGACATTTCAGTGGACCAGCCACTGCTCCCGGGCATTCATGCCCAGGACCTTGCTTAGCTGATATGGGACATCGTGCGAGAGGAGCTCCACCCGCCGCCTCGAGCGCCTCTCCTTGGGGCTGCAGAGGGGGAGTCCTCTATGGGACCACGCGACAGACATGGCGCTGGACGCGGGTGAGGGGATGGGCCGCCACCGCCCCCACCTTCCTCCGACACTTCCGAGCAAGAGGCTCCCTTACCTGGTGGTGCACCAGCATCTCCACTTCAGTGCCACTTCGAGCTTTTCGGACAGTTCCGGAAGCTGAAGCCCCCCTACTTCAAGGGGGATGAGCACCTGACCAAGGCGGAGGACTGGCTCGAGCAGATTGACAAGGTTTTTGACACCCTTCGCCCCCCGGTGGAGTGCCGCGTGGCCTTTGCCACGTACCAGCTGGAGAGCACAGCACACAGGTGGTGGAGGGCAGTCAGGGGATAGGAGAGGGAAGAGCCGACTTGGGACCGGTTCGTCACCCTCTTCTGCTAGCAGTGCTTTCCCCAGACATGGCAGGACCAGAGGAGGCAGGAGTTCCACACTCTCCGCCAGGGAACGATGACCATGAGCGTGTATTGCACGCATTTTCTAGAGCTGTCTCGCTTCGCAGCGACAGCAGTGGCCACTGAGGAGGAGCACCGTTGGAGGTTCATCGAGGGGCTCCGGCCTACGATTTAGGGGTATGTCAAACCCCTGAAGCTACCTACATTCTCGAGGGTGGTGGCGACAACTATGACATACAAAGGGACCAACTTGTCCGCGCGAGATACTGACAGCGGGCGGAAGAGGCCCTATCAGCCAAACTTGTCATAGGGCCGACGAGAGAGGAGACACGTGGCACCCATAGGAGAGCCATCACATTTTGCAGGGCCATCAGTGGCCTTTGGGGGCCCTCGACAGGGGCCAGCTGCTAGCACCGGACCCTCGCCCAGCCAATAGAGGGACCGACTGAGGGCGGGAGTCAAGTCCCTCTTTGCTACCAGTGTGGCCAGCCGGGCCACATCTGGAGGGACTACCCGTCTAGGGTAGGAGGTCAGCAGATGCTTCCCGTACCGAGCACTATAGGGCGAATAGGAGGCCGAGGTTTCTAGGTGCGAGGAGGAGGACAACAGTCACGGGGAGGGTACCGGCCAACAGCTACTTGTCCGACGTAGAGTGTGGCTGCTTTGTCCGCAACTAGGGCTAAGGGGCATATCAATGCCCTGACACATAGGGATGCCAGAGCTTCGGGATCAGTGGTGATAGGTATGGTTTTAGTTTCCGGCAGACTCATTTTCATGCTTTTCTATTCTGGCCCTACGCACTCGTTTGTCGCTGCCAGTTTCGCGGTTAGTTTGAGGTAGGACTATATGCTCTTAGAGGAGCCGTTCGTGATCAGAGGTCTGAGTGATCAGCTGTTTGTCGCTGAGGAGGTATACACGAGTTGCGAGGTCAGTGTTGGGGGACACAGCCTCCCGCTGACCTGATTATGATACAGATGGAGGACTTTGGCGTAATTCTAGGGATGGACTGGCTGTCCGCTTACCACGCCTTGGTGGACTGCTTTGAGAGAAAGATCGTCTTCTCCATACTGGAGTTTCCTTCTTTCGTGTTCCACGGGTAGCCAGTGGATGGAGACTTTAGGTGCATTTCTGCACTTCGAGCGGCGAGACTTTTGAGCTAGGGGTGTGAGGGCTTCCTAGCTTGTGTGGTGGCAGAGCCCAACCCTGTGGCAGACTTTCAGGGTACCTCGGTGGTCAGAGAGTACCCCGACGTGTTTCCAGACGAGTTGCCAGGACTACCGCCCGAGCGTGAGTTTGAGTTTGAGATCTCGCTGGTACCAGGGACCAGCCCCATCTCCACAGCACCATACAGGATGGCACCACTTGAGCTGCGAGAGCTCAAGTCTTAGTTGCAGAATCTTTTGGAGAAGGGCTTTGTGAGGCCCAGTGCGTCTGCTTGAAGAGCCCCGGTACTGTTTGTAAAGAAGAAGGATGGTACCCTATGCCTTTGTGTGGACTACCGATAGCTGAATAGGGTCACCATCAAGAACAGGTATCCACTGCCGAGGATTGAAGACTTGTTTGACCAGCTACGAGGTGCCATGGTATTCTCCAAGAACGACTTGAGGTCTGGATACCATTAGTTGAGGATCAAGGAGGCAGATGTCTCCAAGACAGCTTTCCTCACCCGGTACGGACACTACGAGTTTCTGGTCATGCTGTTTGGGCTGACCAATGCCCCCGCTGCCTTCATGGACTTGATGAACTGGGTGTTTAGACCGTACTTGGACCAGTTCATGGTGGTATTCATTGATGATGTGCTCATCTATTCTTGAGATCAGACGCAGCACGGATAGCACTTGCAGATGGTTTTAGACACACTGAGACGATGTAGGCTGTACGCCAAATACAGCAAGTGCGAGTTCTGGTTGAGGGAGGTGACCTTCTTAGGTCATGTGATCTCTGTGGATGGCTTGGCTGTGGACCCAGCGAAGGTCGAGGCAGTGCTCAAGTGGGAGAGACCGCATACGGTTACCGAGATTCGCAGTTTCTTGGGACTGGCAGGCTACTACAGGCGGTTTATCAGGGGCTTTTCACAGATTGCACATCCTATGACACAGTTGACACGAAAGGACGCACCCTTTACTTGGATAGACGCCTGTGAGGCGTGTTTTCCGGAGCTGAAGGAGAGGCTGACTTTGGCACCTATGCTTACCATCCCAGACAGTAGTGGCGGGTTCGTTGTGTACACGGACACCTCTTTGCAGGGGTTAGGGGGTGTGCTCATGCAGAGGGGTCATGTTATCGCTTACGCTTCACAGGAACTGAAGCCCCATGAGCATAGCTACCCTACCCACGACCTGGAGCTGGCAACTGTCGTCTTCACGCTGAAGACCTAGAGACACTACTTGTACGGTGAGACCTTCGAGATTTTCACAGATCACAAGAGCCTCAGATACCTGTTTGATCAAAAGAAGCTCAACATGAGACAGAGACATTGGTTGGAGCTCCTGAAGTACTATGACTGCAGCATTTCCTACCACCCGGGAAAGGCCAACGTGGTGGCTGATGCCTTGAGCCGGAAGGCGCCCGCACACTTGGCCAGTTTACAGGTGTAGAGTTGGAGCCTCTTGAAGGAGATGGGTAGTTGGCGACCCCTAGAGTTACAGGGGCACTGTGGGGTAGTGACTATGACGCAATAGATGATGCCAGAGCTGATAGATCGCATCATCACAGGGCAGTTGGTCGACCCGTTCTTGCAGTCCTTACGTGACGGAGTACTATCAGGAGACCCTGGGAACTTCTCTTCCACAGACCAGGTGCTGCTCATGATGGGACGTTTGTGCATTCCCAGAGACGAGGAGCTGTTGAGAGAGCTCCTGACTAAGGCACACGGTTCCAGATTCACCATGCATCTCAAAAACACAAAGATGTACCATGATTTAGGACGTGACTTTTGGTGGAGGGGAACGAAGCGGGATGTGGGTGAATTTGTGTAGCAGTGTTTAGTGTGCCAGCAGGTGAAAGCCGAGCATCAGAGGCCTGCAGGGCCGTTACAGGCACTTCCAGTGCCAGAGTAGAAGTGGGAGAGCATCACCATGGACTTGGTGGTGGGCTTACCTGTTACCCACTGAGGACACGATGAAGTCTGGGTAATCATTGACAGATTGAGGAAGACGACGCGTTTCTTGCCGATCCGAGTCACCTTGAGGACCTTTTGCGTGCTTGTGTACTGGATTGGAGGGGTTCTTCGGAGGAGCACTTGCCCCTGGCGGAGTTTGCATATAATAACAGTTATCACTTGAGCATCGGCATGGCATCCTACTAGGCTCTGTACGGACGGAGGTGTAAGGCACCCTTGAGTTGGGTTGAGGTGGGGACCAAGTGGGAGGTTGGCCCTAGGCTGATCCGGCAGAGTCAGGAGGTAGTCGAGCAGATTCACAGGCGACTCCACACTATCAGGAGTAGGCAGAAGAGCTATGCAAATCGGAAACGCAGAGAGGCAGTTTGAGGTTGGGGACCACGTCTTCCTTCGCATTTCGCCCATGAAGGGCCTACAGTGGTTTGGGCTGAGAGGGAAGCTCACGTCGAGGTTTGCGGGACCCTTTGAGGTCCTGGAGTGGGTTGGACCCGTTGCTTACAGGGTTGCCCTTCCTCCTCAGTTTTTCGGTGTGCACGACGTGTTCCACCTCAGGAAGTACATCGCCGATCCCAATCACGTCCTGAGTCAAGAGAGCATCAAGGTGGGTGACGACCTGACCTACCCGAAGCGGCCAGTGCAGATTCTCAACTGTAACGACCCGATTCCCGAGTCGCTACGAGACACGAGAACCGGACCGACGCGACTAATCCCAAGACCCAGTCGTCCAACGAGGAAGTAACCAAAAGACAGTAAAATAAACCACATTCAGCATGAATATAACTAACAGTAAGAAAGTACAGCAGTAAGGAAAGAAACTACTACAGTAGGCACCACCACAACAGTAAAACAACATTTATCATATAACAAAAACTGCAGGTAAAGAAGGTACAGCGGAAACAGAAACTACTCACTAGAACAGAAACAAAAAGGGGTACAAAGCTGGGGTAACTCTACTGGACCCTACTCGGCCCAGCGTCCTCTGCAGCCGCCGACCTTGGCTGCTCAACACCTGGTCCTGAAAAAGGTAACGAGTGTAACACGTCAGCAAAACGCAGAGTAGAGTGGCAAACTAACTAAAGGCAACAGTAGAGTGTACAGTAGCTGTTATGTTCTATTACTTCCTTTATTTACAACTTTCAATTTTTCTCACTATTTCATTTACTTCTCAGATCCTTTACTTGATCTCGGATGTCCTCGTGGGACGATCTTGATTGCAGTCTTTTCCAAAAGTAGAAGTAGCACGTGGTGCTCTCCTGGCCGGGAGAGTCCCCCGTGGTGATCCTACCCTCAGTCAACCACCCCAAGGTCACTGACAGACGTAACGGTGACTACGGCAAGCGCGATAAACGCACAGGTAGCTAGCCCGCACTGGCACGCGGTCAGTCGTTTCCGTTAACGGGTGCGCCCAAAGCACAGCACGGAACCAGGGCAGAGCCCTCTCAGAAACAGGGGTCCAACCCCTCTACAGTAACCAAACCGGGGCCTTGCCCCTCCACAGTCCGCGCACCCTCGCCTGACTACCCTGGTTTGCCCTAGTGGGCCTAACAAGTCGGTGAAGGAGGCTAGCAGAACCCCGGGGCCTGTGGGGTAGCTAGGACTCTCCTAACACTACTAGCTCTCCTCGGTACTACGTACACGAGGGCCAACAAGTCGGTACAGAGCGGCCAATCCTAACCCCGGGTCCCTGGGGCGGCTGGCCCCACTCTGCACTAAAACAGGTACAAGTACTTCCCTTGGTACTGCGTACCCAAGAGACAGTACAAACTACATCTCAGTTCCATTCCTTTTCTTTCCAGGAGTTCCACTCCTAATTCCCCGTAGGGTTCCAGCTCTTTATCTCAGAACATCATATGTTTCACTTTCCAGATTCACGTTCTCAAATTCCATGATCTCAAACATGTTTCTTTATGCATAACAGGCAGCTGTTAATTAAATTTACAGGCAGCTTTATATATTCCTTTCCATTTTTCCAAGACTGCAGTAATATACATTCCACTAGTTTTTCCATCCTAGGATTCATGCCATATCCTAGGATCTATCATACAATCTAGTTTTCTGGCCCTACGATTCATGCAACACCTAGGAGCTATCATTCCATATATTTCTCATTCCTAGGATTCATGCAATGCCCTAGGTTCTAGTTATGGTTCCATACTTTAACAGATTTTATTAATACTTAAAGCCACTCTACCAGGTACAACGGGAGTAAAGGGGGCGTGATCGGGAATCCCGTGCGCCTCCGCGACTCTCAAGACTGCAACCGAACGAGGTCCTATCACAAGGATCAAACACAAGGAGAGTCTCAAAATAGGGTATAGCTACTGTAGGCGGGTAGAGGAATTAATTCTGAAACGAACGCAACTCGAATCGCGGAAAACGGAGCCCAAACGGGCCCTAAACGGGTCGAGAAAGACGATACTGTGCAAAATCAGACGTCTGGAACTCCTTCCAGATGTCTTAAACGGTGGATCAGAGAATTACCTGTTCGGCTTGGTTCCCCGGACGTCCAGAAGTCTGCAGGGACGTCTTTCCTAGATCCCAGACGTCCGATGGTCACTCCGGACGTCTGGAGGTCACTCCCGCCGTCTGGTACAACTTCCAGACGTCCGATTCGCAAAGATGACGAATCAGAGAACCTGCGCACAGCCAACCCCCCTCCCTCAGTACGGTCAGTCGACAAAAACGATGAAGAAAGCGGAAACTCACCTTTCAGACGTCTGTATGATCTCACAGACGTCGACCTTGCCGTATGGATATCAATCCAGACATCTGATTCTGCAAATTTTTCCAGAATCAGAGCCCTGCTCGGCCTCCGCTCGCGACGCCGCCCGCGTCGCACCTCGCGCGTACGCTGCTCCGCCCGCAGCAGGTCCCTCTCCGCGACACTCTGCGCCCCCTGCGCCCTCCCCCGGCCGGCCAAGCCGCTCCTGGCGAGCTCGCCCTCACGGCAGAGCCCCGCCCTCGCACGCCGCAGCTCCTCCGCGCTCACTGCGGCTGCCGCTGCCGCTGCGCCCTCGCGTCCGCTCGCTCTCGCGCACAGGCAGGAGAAGAAGGAGGAAGATGGTGGAGACGGGAGGGGAGGCGCGCCCCCCCTTTCAACGCCGCGCGGAGAGGAGAGAGAAGGCGATCGCAGCCGCCTGCAGCCGCAGAGAAAAAGGGCAGAATCGCAGGTCTGCGCGCACAGGCGCGCAGACGAATATCCCGTGCGAGCATAACTGTTCGCCAGACGTCTGTAAACTATCCCGGACGTCTGGTCAGACGTCTGGATGTGATCCCAGACGTCTTGACAGACGTCTGGGCCACCTCCCAGACGTCTTAAAAGGCGTCTGGGGCACGTGCTCGTTACATCAACAGAGTCGTCCGCAGTTTGAGACGGAAGCAAGTACCCCTGGTGAAGGTTTTGTGGAGGAGCCAGCGGTATGAGGCTAACTGGGTGCCAGAGGCGGCGATGCGGGAGCGAAACCCGGAGCTTTTTGCAAGTACGTCCTTTTGGACCGGCTTTGATCCACTTTGAGCTTGTTATACATATACATCATTCTTTTCCATACCCTAGTTAGCATAAGTTTCGAGGATGGAACTTCCTTTGAGTTTGTTATGTTGTTAAGACCTAGGCATCAAACGTCGTTTAAGACGTCTGGGAGTAGTTCCGGACATCTGGTCAGACGTCTGGAAGCCTTCCCAGACATCTGGAATTTAATTTTTTTGGCATACAGTTTCGCGTTTGCGCGCATGCGCGCGTAGACTAAACTGCCGCTCCCTTTGTTCTCTTTCTTCCTCCCTACAGGTGCAGCCATCTTTCTCTCTCTCTCCCTACGGCAGGCTTCAAATACTCCCCCTCTCCTCTCCCTCACCCTCACTCCACCACCCTTTTCTTCTTCTTCTTCCTGTTAGCAAGAGAGCGAGCAGGCGAGGGCAGCAGTAGCTGTTGCCGTGAGTGTGTGGGGAGGAGGGGTTGCTGTGAGAGGGAGAGAGCTAGATCGCGAGGGTACGAGCTCATCGGAGCAGCAAGGGTCGGCCAGTGGGTGCGCAGCAAGAGCGTGGTGTTGGGGAGGAGCTGCTGCAGCTCAGGCAATAGGCGAGCGTGGCACGGCATGGCCGTGCGCAGCAGGCGGAGGGTGAGGAGGTCCTGATTTTGGGAAAATTTCCCTGAATCAGACGTCTGGACATACGTCCAGACGACACAGGAGACGTCTGGAGGAAGTTCCGAACGTCTGAAAGGTACGATAGTTTTCCTCCCCTTCTTCTTTCACGTGTACGGCCATGCATCCGTTCCGCCGAAGGGTTCTGCTTCGTTCCGTGTTGTGGACGATCACATATGTGTACAGGTCTCATTCGGGAAGGCACGAGGGCATGCCCTCCCACGTAGATCGGACATCTGGGGACAGCACTAGACAACAGAGAGGGTCTCCAGACATCCGGAGTGACAGTCGGACGTCTGGAAACTAAGTCCAGACGGTTCAGCGGGATTCTGGACGTCTGAAGGACCGCGCACGATCAAGGTATGACCTGAGCCATCGTTTAGGACGTATGGAAGATGTTCCAGACGTCTGATTTTGGGAAGACTTGTCATTTTTGACCGGTTTAGGGTTCGTTCGAAGTCCGTTCTCCGCATTTCAAGTTTCATTCTTCTCAGATTTAGTTCTCTACCTGTTTACAGTATTTGTATCCTATTCTGAGTAGCTGCTTGTAATTGATCCTTGTGTTAGGACCCCATTACGTTGCAGCGCTGGGGGTTGCGGAGGCACGCGAGCATGTCGATCACGCCCCCAGTACTCCCGATTTTGCAGGTAGAGTGGCTCCCTTTAATTGTTTATCAAAAATTATGCACTTGTGAAATAATTAATAGATTCTAGGATATGGCACGTATCCTAGGACTGAAAAACTAGATTGAACAATAAATCCTAGGGAATGGCTTGAACCCTAGGATTGGAATACTAGATTGAATGATAGATCCTAGGGAATGGCATGAATCCTAGGACTGGAAAATGAGATTGAATGTATATATATTGCAGTCTTGGAAAAGTAGAAAGGAAAACGATAATTGCCTGTAATTGGTTAATAGTTGCCTATTTTTTAATGGATAATCACTGTTGAGAACATGGGCTATATCAATATAGAGTTGAAATGATGAAACCTAAATTGGTTGAGTCAAAGAAAAATCAGCATGAACCCTACAGGGAATTAGGAGTAGAGCTCCTAAGAGGTAAATGGAATGGAATTGGTGAAGTGAGCTGGCCCTTGAGTACGGAGTACCAAGGAGAGTGACTGTCCCCCTATTTAGCGCAGGGCGGAGCTAGCCGCCCCAGGGACTCGGGGTTAGGTCTAGCCACTTTGTACCAACTTTTGGCCCTTGTGTACACAGTACCAAGGAGAGCTACTAGTGTAGGGAGAGCACTCGCTACCCCACGGGCCCCGAGGTTCTGCTAGCCCTCCTACACCGACTTGTTAGGCCTACTGGGCAAACCAGGGTAGTCAAGCGAGGGTGCGCGGACTGTGAAGGGGAAAGACCCCTGTTTGGTTACTATGGAGGGGTTGGAACCCTATTACTGAGAGTGCTCTGCCCTATACTGGTTCCGTGCTGTGGTTTGGGGCACACCCGTTAACGGAAACGACTGACCGCATGCTAGTGCGGGGTAGCTACCCGTGCATTTATCTCCTGTGCCGTAGTCACCGTTACGTCTGTCAGTGACCTTGGGGTGGTTGACTGAGGGTAGGACCACCACGGGGGACTCTCCCAACCAGGAGAGCACCACGTGTTACTTCTACTTTTCAGAAAAGACTGCAATCAAGATTGTTCCCACGAGGAACATTCGAGATCAAGAGAAAGATCTGAGGAATAACTCAATAATGAGTAAATGGAAAATAAAGAAAGAGAACAAAGGAAATATAACAGCTACTGTCCACCTTACTATTTTTCTTAGCTTTTGGTTGCCACTCTACTCAGCGTTTCGCTGACGTGTCAACTTTGTCACCATTTCAGGACCAAGTGTTGAGCAGCAAGAGCCGGCGGCTGCAGAGGGTGTTGAGCCTAGTAGAGCCCCGTAGTTTTACTTGTGTAGTACCCACTGTACCTTTCCTTTGTTATAGTGAGTATTTTCTGTTACCACTGTACTCTTTTATTGTAAGCATCATGTTTATGTACCTGTTTATTTCTCTACTGTTGTGGTGGTGTGTACTGTAGTAGTTCTTTTCTTTACTGCAGTATTTTGTTACTGATAGTTATATACATGGCGAATGTGGTTTATTTTACTGCTCTTTTGGTTACTTTCTCGTTGGACGACTGGGTCTTGGGATCAGTCGAGTCGGTCCGATTCTCGTGTCTCGTAGGGATTTGGGAATCGGGTCGTAACACATGAGTTGGTCGAAAGGGATAAAGAGGTTATCAAGGTGCGAACACTCTCCGGCGACGGTCTTTCAGACATAACCTCTCCCACCAACGCTCCACGCAAGGCCATCTCCGTAGCTTTGATGTTCTCCATCATCGGTTCCTCCACATCAGCCACAAGCCCCCTCGGTTCACGCAGAGCTAGGGGCGGAGGCGGAATCTGCGCGGCCCTAAAATTCAAATTTCCCGAAGGCAGGAAAGGGTGAAAACCCCTCGGTCCCCCCCACCTTCTACACGAATCCCTTTTGTGTCCGAATCCCCCACATCTCAGATAGACCATGGGGAGTCGGCAGTTGGCGGCCATGTGTCCCCGCCGTCGGCAACGGAAAAACATAACCTTTCCGAGTAGCTTTGCACCCCTTCTACCAGACCACCTCTCCTCCATCCCCCTTGCACCACAAGCCACAGACACCCCCAACTCCCTCCTCCTCCATCCCTTAGGTCTCCAAATCTGCCAACCTTCCCCCACCCTATTCCCGCCCGCCGTCGCCCCATGATCTCCTGCCGTCGTGACAGCCATGTCGGCTTCCACCTCAGTTCTATTTCCTCGATTACTTGTTGACTTCTCTAATGTAGACACAATTATTGAGGATAAAATTTCTATTCAAGCATGTTCCTAGGCTTAGATATGCATTCTATATTATTAATATTACCTAGCATGCATCATTCTACATTTAAAGCAGTTGTGTATATTTTAGGTTAATTGCATCCTTTTTATGGCTAGGGGAGAAGGAGATTTATTTCGAGGCCTCAGATCTGATCAGGATGATGATCGAAGTCCAATGCCTCCGAGATCGTCGTGATTAGAATCCCATATCACGTTATGCTACTCAAGGAAGATCAATGGCTAGGGGGCAATGCGACATCAATACAGAGTTCAGATAAAAAATCCAACCATACGGATGGATCCGAAGTGACGATCGTAGTCCGACATGGAAATCATCTCAATCCAAGCACCGTGCACCCTCTGCAATAGAAAGAAGATGGACGGCCAAGATGGTGTCATGTGGCGCCATCTAGATCACCCAGCACCAACCAGTAGTAGCCGTTCCTCCTTAAAGGCATCTACCCTCGCGAGATCTGGGCCATTGGATACCCATCCAATGGCTCCTGTGAAGCCATGTTTCCTACCCTACTGCGAAAGAACCTCCATTGCATGATCTTAACTGTTGGATGAAAATCCACTGGCTAGGATTGTTTGACCACCGGCTGCAGTTAATTCAAAATTGAAACATCTTTAGCATGTGGCACAACAGTCTCAAGAGGAGCTTACACAGCTGTGGCATGGGTTCGACTCTCCCAAGCTCCTCTAATCGGCCACAGAAGAGAAGCGCCTTAATTTCAACCACTCGATCGTGCACGAGTGGTTGAGATGAGGCTACATGGGCACATGGATGAGTGCGGATGCAACATGCGACCGTCGGCGCACCTCTGGACATGCCATCTCATGCATGATCAAGAGGCATTGATGAGCCCATATTTGTGGGATAATTAGTTACTTAAATGCCTAGACATTAGACTAATATTAACTTATATATAGCATGTATTAAGATGTAAATAATATAGTTTATACATATTTGCTTGTATGCATTACGTTCATATATAAATTATCTAGCATCATTTAGTTTACATGCATACATTACATGCATTAAATAGTTAGAAATATAAGGGTTTTGCATACAAATAATCCACATATATTTTTATATCTTTCTTCATGCAGCAACAACCGGTCCACCCCAGTAGGCCATTTATTGCCAGATTAGGCAATGAACATTGTAGTGAAGAGGACCAGAAGAAGCGGATCTCCATCAGTCCTCCATTCGAATTGTAGATGGCTACAAGAGGGGGAACACTGCCATGCTCAGGGAGACACTGCCCCACTCACCACCTTGTACTCCACTCCAGTACAGTCTCCAAGGCTGGGCTCCACACCATGGGCAGGTGAGGTGACAGCTCGTCATGCCAATCCATCGAGCTCGGCCATCACTTTGTGCGTGTGTCTCCGACGGCCACGCAACCATCACTGTGCAACTACCAGATCACCCTCCCTGTCCACGCACCACCAACACCATCTTCTTCTTTTTCTTCTTCCTCTGTTTTCAGAACAAAACCATACCCGCATCCTCCTCGCTGCACCACCACCCCGTAGACGAAGCAGCGTGCAACCTCCTGCATGCACTCCCTCGCCATCCCTGTGCGACTGCCCTCGAGCTCCACCGCAGCAGGCGAGCATGCCCTTACTGCGTGCACTGACCTCCACGCTCCAACCCCTAGCGCATGGCCCTCAGCGCAGCCACTTGCCTCCAGACCGTGTGGCCGCACTCCTTGCAGCGCGCCGTCGACACTTGCAGCAGTGACCACACGTCCTCCAGCCCACCGGCCCTCGCTCGATTAAGGTTGACTCTATGAAAGAAAGAAGAGAGAGGGGGGTTTGCTTGTCTACTCTCTACTGTTAGCCGATCTTGAGGCCTTATCCTCTGTGGTCCTGTGGTTGCCTCTCTCCTAAGGCACAAAAAAGAGGCCTTTGCCTCTTCTATTAGAGTTGTCTTCTGTTTGTGCCTTAGTTTTGAAGCTTCTGTTGGGATATTTAATTTAGTTGATGTGGTAAATTTGGTTGGGAATTACTATTAAATTATTTGAGATACTTGAGCTTAATTTCAAGGGTTAATTTAGTTATTAAAATCACCATTTTAATCCATTCTTTCTTGCACTTTGCTACATGATTTCATATATATATAATTTTGAGTAATTCTAAATGTGCTTTGGTCATAATTGCTTATATTTCTGATTAAATTATGATTAGTGAGATCGAATTGCCATTATTTGCTCCTTGTGTTCGACCTCGGATTTTTTTTGTGATTCTAAGTTATAAATTTAAATAATTTGAGTGATTTTGTCCTATACTATGATGCATCTCTTATAAAATGACGAATTCGCTTAAACATTTTGGCACCGTTGCTCGAGAGCAACACGCAGTTTGATTTCACTAATTACAATTTCTGATTTCATACTAACTTGCTTTACTTGATTTCCTGTGGTTGTACGAGGTTCGAAGCGAATATTAGGCGCATGACAGCCACTCCAGGGGCAAGTAATCTCATATCCTTCTTCTTAAGTCCCTATTTCTGGAAAGAACTAAAATGAGAAATTGATCAACTTGCATTTATTATTAAACTTAATCACTTGAGTTGCCTGATTTGATTCATTTTAGACAACTTCATCCAGACTTTTGCACCTACTAAGAACTTATGGTATCAAGGGCTATTCACCTTCTTGATTGAGCCCTAGGTACCCAATTTGGAAGGAACTGATTGGACCAAAAGTGCCAAATTGGGGTTTCCATCTTAGGGTTGAGAAGACACACCTGCCTAAAATAACAAGAATTGATTTTCCCACATTGTGTGTCACACAAACCCTTCCTTGAATTGACCTAATCAAGAAAACCCTAAAATTAACCTCTAATCATCCACTTGAATCCTAAAATTGGGACTTAACAACCTGTTTACAAATCATTTAGGGTGATTTTGGGCTCATTACCCAACTCATCCTCAACCTTAGGGTAGGTGAGGTGAAGTTGATCCACCTTGTGGGTCAGCCAACCTTCAAATTAGGTCACCAAGCATAAATCAAATCTAAAGTTCAAATGAAATTCTAAGCACCTTAATTCAGGTTTAAAATTTTGTAGACTTAAGAGATTAAGTTATTTATTTCGATCAACCTGGATCCACGGTGACAAAGATGGTCTGGTGAGGAAAACCTGGTAACTCGTGGGGGCGTTATGCCGTGTAGGGGTCATGGTAGGACTCTCCCTTTCTAATAGCCCAAGTATTTCTCGAGTGGACAAATTTCTGATCAAGAGGTATCTTCTGCCTCAAACCTCCTTACTCATCCAAAAATTTTTTGGTGCCTCGATTAGGTCCGTCACATATTCTGTGCCTCACCTGGTTCCCTAGTGCATGTTTGGGAGGAGGTCCATATGACCACCCTTGAGGCCTACATTAGCTACTCACTCTCATCAAGGTCAAGCTTCGACTCGCTTGTTTGTGCTACCTCCCGACCATATCGATATCTCTTCTAATTCATCTGAGCCTAGATCTCCTTTATCCATAGCCATGGAACACCAAGCAAAAGAAGAACCCAATCTCTAGAATTAGCTTCAGCGCCTCAAAGATCTTTTCCAAGCATTCATGAATCCACCGCAATGTCCTATGATGTGAGATCATTACAATGTCACTGCGGTAGCAATTGATCCCAGGGTGCAAATCCCTACTGGAGGGCCGGATACTGAACTCAACCCCAACATGAGTCATGCTAACCATAAATTTCATGGGTTGAACTCCGAGTATCCCTTCCAGCAAATCAAACAACTCGAGCATCTGGCCCAGACCTTTGGGACAACTGCTAATGATTAGGACATCTTGCTCATGAAGATGTTCTACTTCTCCCTCATGGACAAGGCTACCCACTGGTACCAAACCCTAACTCGTCCGATCAACACATGGGCTGAACTTCAATCAGAATTTCTGAAGAAGTTTTCCCTCGTTGGTCAGACAAATGCTTTAAGGCACCAAAACACACACTTTACTCAGAATGTGGGAGAACCACTTCATAAGGTATTGGATCGCTTTTTGGATCTCATGTGGAAATGCCCCCATCACGAAGATCCTAAATGGGAACAAGTCCAGTCTTTTCACTAAGGACTCCGTGACGGTATCCAATTATTTGTCAATAAGACCTGTGGTGGCAACATCATGGGTCGACATGAGGACACCGTGTGGGAGATCCTGGAGAATATGTGCGAGAACTCCACAAATAATGAATCCATGGGCATGTTCAACCAAACGATTGCCCTTGCATTGACGAACACCAAAGGGGCACATGAAACCCAAGGCCTGTCCGCATCCGTCAATCTAGAACTAGTGGCCAGTTGCTTTGACAAGGACTCGATTATTGAGAAGAAGGTGGACAAATTGACTCGACACTTGCAGAGAGCCACCTCAGCATAGCAAAACCCATTTGTACAACTGACCTATGGTAGGGAGGCTGTGCATACTATCTATCGCCACTCTTCCCATGCGATGGACCCATATCCACCCCTATCTAATCCTAGTTTCGGAGGAAACTCTTGACCAACCTACTCTACTTGGGGAAACTTTGAACCCTCATATTATGACTTCTCTGGCTCTCCCTAGACCTATGAGGACCTCAACGCCTTCCAGAATGATCCATTCTCAAACACTTATAAGCCTAGACGGCGTAATCATCCCAATTTTTTGTGGTCATGGAATAATCAAAATCAAAGATCTCAATTCCAGCCCCAACCACAAGCTCCACGCCCATATCAACTTGCTCCACCTGGGCCAAATCTGAATTGCCAAGCTTGGCCAACACGGGAAGATAAAATGCCTTTAGTCCTTTAAACCCTGGCTGACAATAAAAAATTGATTGTGGCTTTATAGAAACAACATAAGGATGAGATCACAGAGGTGTATAATCAGCTCACATAGATGCCGAATTCTCGCTAGCCTGGTCAATTCCTTTACAACCTTTGCTAAATTCGAATAACATGCCGAACCTGAGGCACGTTATGAACCTGAATCAAGGCCAAGCTCACTTTGTTTACCAGGCCCCTTTTGCTCCATGACCCAACGGGACGGAGGCATCGACATCGTACTCGGGATATTAGGAGGAACCACCACTTTTGTAAACTCCAAACCAAAACCTGGCAGGATTAAACTCTGTCATCGCCTGTACTGGCAAGATAACTCAGGATCCACCTCATCCAAGCTACTCTCAACCTGGTAGTTTAGAGTCTAACCCTAGTTTGGTTATCGAGGACACCCCTATCCCAGATCCAAACCTGAACTAATCCTAGAGGAACGAACAGGGGTTCCATTTCCTAAGGCTTTGTCCAAAGGAAAGTGGAAACCTAAATGCCTGGCGGTTGAGGAAGATCTTGTCAAGCTCTTTGAGCAAGTCCCGATAAACATCCCCTTGATGGATGCAATCTGCCACATCTCAACATATGCAAGATTTCTAAAGGATTTGTGTACACCTAAGCATAAGCCACAAACCAAAGAAAGGAGTCCAATTGTATTGTCTGAGCAAGTCAGCTCGATCATTTTGAGCAAAAAGTAAAAGATCCTGGCACCCCTTTGATCTCCTGTAAAATCAATGATCTAGTGTTTTCTCGAGCATTATTGGATTTATGAGCCTCCATAAACTTGATACCTACATCCCTACTAGACCATTAGGAGGAAACTAAGCTCAAATCAATAGAGGTGACTTTACTGTTAATAGACCGATCAATCAAATCACCTAGAGGAATTCTTGGGGATGTTCTGGTTTGGATTCCTGATTTCTTCTTCCTAGTGGACTTTATCATATTAGATATGGACACTCTTGAGAATCTGAAGAATACACCAAATATTTTAGGAAGACCATTTCTAACCACTGCTAGGGCAAATATAAACTGCGAGAGGGCTAGATAGAATTAAATTTGGGAACAAAACATTGAATATTGATATATTCAAGGCCCAGAAAGGAATTAACTATGGGGCAATTGAGCAAGTTTACGACATCGATTCTGTGATTGAGGACCCACTTCTAGAAGAAAACCTGATTACCCCTGATCCTCAATCCCAAGTAGATCATGCCCCACAAATAGAGGACACTAGAGCTGATCCAGATTCACCCACAACTCCCACCATATCTTCTGAGCCACATCCTGAACCTCCTTCCACTGCTGATAACCCAGTCATGGAATTGAAACCTCTTCTCGATCATCTTAAATATGTCTTCATGGGTTCTAATCAAACATTTCCTATGATTATCAATTCTAGACTCACATCTGATTAGGAAATAAAGCTAATTTCTATCCTTTGACAGCATCGGAGAGCCATTAGATGGACTCTTAATGATCTGACTGGTATCAGTCCCTCATATTGCACACATCATATCTACACTAAGGAGGGATCATGACCATCTCGAGAGATGTAGAGATGACTCAATCCAAATCTGCAAGAGGTTGTGAAAAAGATCATCAAGTGGTTAGATGCTAGGATCATCATCTGATCTTTGACAGCCATTGGGTTAGCGTGATCCAGGTTGTGTCTAAGAAGGTAGGGCTCATCATAATCATGACTGAATTTGGAGAGACCATCCCAACCTGCATCACGAATTCGGGGAGAGTTTGCATTGATTACCAAAGACTGAATGCCTCCATGAAGAAGGATCATTTCCCACTGCCATTTATTGATCAAATTCTCAAGAAATTAGTGGGAAATCGATTCTTCTATTTCTTGGATGGTTACTCCAGGTATAATCAGGTGGCAATTCATCAAGAGGACCAGAAAAAGACCACCTTTACCTGCCCCTACGGTACATACGCATTCCATAGGATGCCTTTTGGGTTACGAAATGCACCCGCCACCTTTCAGCGGTGAATGCTAGCCATATTCTCTGACATGGTAGGTAAATACCTTGAAGTATTCATGGGTGACTTCTCAGTATTTGGTGAATCTTTTGATGAGTTCCTCCTGCATCTGGTCTAAATCCTCAAAAGATGCATTGATGTGAACCTAGTGCTCTTCTGGGAAGAGAGCCACTTTATGGTTCAAGAAGGCATCGTCCGGGGACATCTTATTTCTTAGAAAGGTATTCAAGTCGACCAAGATAAGGTGAATTTGATTTCCAAACTTCCTATTCCTAACTTGGTCAAAGATATCAGATCATTCTTTGGGCACGTGCGTTTTTATCGATGATTTATATCTGAGTTTTCCAAGATCGCGCACCCCTTGACAAACCTCCTCTCAAAAGACATGCCTTTCGAGATGACAAGTGGGCGCATTCATGCATTTAAGATCCTACATGGCTGATTCACCCAAGCACCATTCCTGCAATCCCTTGACTTGTCTCAACCCTTTGAGGTCATGTGTGATGCATCTGACTACACAGTGGGAGCGGTGTTAGGGTAGAAAATCGATGGGAAACCCATGGTCATATATTACGCTAGCAGGACATTAGACAAGCCTCAACATAACTGCACAATTACGGAGAAAGAGTGATGTAAACACATTTACACGACATAAAATGTCTATTTATGCATGTTCTTAAGCATAGGATTGCATTTCAAGATATAAATATTGCATTACATGCATCATCTTGCATTTAGAGTAGTTTGAATAAAATGGAGGTTAATTGTCTCCTTTTGTGTGCTTGGACAGGGCAAACATTTTATCGGGGCCTCGGATCAAAGATCCAACCGTATGGATGTGATCAGGGCGACGATTGGAGTTCAACGACTCCAAGATTGCCCTAATCAGACATCTGTAGCATCAGATAGTGACCAGGGAACCCTAGAAGATCAAGGGCCAGGATGGTCAAAATCCACACTTCAGATGACAAATCTGACCGCACGGATGAATTCGGATCAACGATCACAGCCCAACGACGCAAAAATCAAGTCAATTCGACATTCGTGGCACCATCTACAACTTCCAGAAGATGGACGGCCAAGATGGCGCCACGTGGTGTCATCTCGGACTCCCAAACGGCCGCACGCATTCTACGAAGGCCCCGTACCTACTTGCTCTCCACCGTTAGATCTTGATCCAACGACTGTGGTCGGCCGCTCTTAAAATCATCCACTCGACCATCCGCGCCCCGTAGCGCAGCGGTTGAGCGCGCTTACGTGACCAGCAGGCGCGGGTTTGAGCCGCAGCAGAGGGCTGGAGGCGCGGGTAGTTGGGCGCGGGTGGAGCGTCAGATGGAGATCGGACGGCCGCACGCGCCCGATAGCATCCACGCGCAATCGCACGCGGGCAGGGGTGCAACGCAGCAGGCGGAGACACATCTTAAGCCGTCCGATGTTACGATCGGATGGCTGAGTATCGTTGTGCGTGCGATAGCGTTGAGCACGTGGGCAGCTGAAGCAGCGCGCATGGGCGCGGAAGCTACGCCCACGTCGGAGCTTTAGTGACGGATTTATCCGTCACTGAAGATCCCTCATTTATTGTTTTGAAGTTGTAATGTCCATTTTGCCCCCACTCCTTGCAACTATAAAAGGAGACCCCCTCAATACGAAATTCTCATCCCTTCCTTCTCCTCTCTACCCCTCCAAAGCTCAAGAGAAGCTTGTTTGACACTCGGGATGCTTCTCACGAGATAAAGTCCAATTTTCGTTCCCCTTCGGAAGTGGATCCCACGATGACGACGGCGTGTTACTTCGTTCCCGTTCTTCTGCTTCGTCCTCCTTCGTCCTACTTCGTTCTCCTTCGTCTAGGCGTCGTCCCATCTGACTCATCCTCCAAGCAACCGTCGAGGAGGATTTCTCTCTCCCTATTCGTTTTACTGCTTTCTAATATAGATTTACTGCTTTCTAGTGTACTTTTGTTCGTCCTTCAAGCAATCGTCGAGGAGGACATTTCTCCCTCCATTCTTTTAATCTTTTCTAGAGTAAATTTATCGCTTTCTAGAGTAATTATTTTATGCTTTCTAGTTGTAATGAACAATCTCCTCAATGAAAAATTCCTTGTTTATTCTACATCTCATTTTAATTTCTCTTTGTAATATTCTCTTTCTCTCTTACTCTCTCTCTCTTCTATTTATTGTAAATAATTAGATAGTTTTAAATTGAATTATTCTGTGACAAATAAAAAGAAACGCATGATTTTTAAATCAAACGTCTGCCTCCCTGTGTTCGACCCAGAATTTTAATTTCGGTATAAATTTTATTTGTTGAACATGAATTCTTCGCTTTTGAACTACAACGGCAGGTTTTCCAAAATTGGACACGTTAGCGTAGTGTTCGTTAACGTTCAACATTTTGGCACTGTCGCCGGGGAGGCAACGGTCATTGATTTCTCTTTGCGTTTTGTAACTTACAAATCATTTACCTCACTTTTCTCCTTTCTTATTGTAATTGCAGGTACTCTTTTGAGACGAGCAAAAGCGGTAGATTGGAGTAAAGTGCTGTGGAAGGTTTTGTAAGTTATCCCCCATTCTTTCCCCCTCCATAGTTTTCATTCGCCACATTGAATCCAAATTCCAATTAACCTAGGTGTTTGCATAAATCCTAGGAATAGTTTGGTTGTTTGGATTCTCACTCACATTCATTCCACCTTCATTTATATAAAAACAAAAAAAATAAAAAGATAATTCTGTGGGGCAATTTTCAACAAACACACAACGTACACCCACATTCAAAGGCACTTAACCAAATTGATTTGTTTCTACTAAACCGAGTTCTGATCTGTGGAACCGATACACATAAAGTAACACATAAATGAGTAGAAATCATTCTAGGTTAACCATCTTTGTGTGCCTAACTTAGTGGTGCATATGTGGCCAGTTGTTTGAGTTGTTTGGGCCGCACCACTTCAATTAAAATCAACTCATCAAGTAGCTGCCAATCAGGTTCAACTCTTAGGGATTTACCAGGCACTCCACATTCTTTTTAAGCTTCAGTGGAAAACATTTTCACCAGTGCTTGTAAAACTTGGTATGCCAATGAAACTTGTTCGAGAATACCTAAAGTTGAATCTTAAAAGCTACTAAGCAAGATTTGAACCTTAAAATTCACCACATCAAAAATAATCTTGCTTGAAAACCACTGGTTGTGCACGCACACACAAATCAATCAATCATTAAGGGCACAACCCATTTAAAGGGCCCATCACATTCCAAAGCACATTTAAACCTAGCCCTAAATAAAACAGAGTAGACGTTGGCCTTAAGGATTGGACTCGCTCTTCAGAACCCAGAACGAGATTATTTTCGATTAGTTTGTTTCTACTGTTCAATCTGATGTCTAGCTTGGGGAGCAGAGTCAAACGATCGCGGCTGGGGGGTACACTAGGAACCGGAGGCGCAAGCTGAAGGAAGAACCTTCTCCCCAGTCCCTCCTTCTAACTGGTTGGATTGAACAGACAGAAGTAGATCAAATCGTTCCTTTATCTCATGATAGGTTTTGGGAGTCTGTAGGTCTGTAGGCTAACCCATTTAAGGACAGGTTTGATTGTTTGTATTGCAGGGCACCTTTCTTCCTCCCGTGTCTCATGAATCCTTCCATATATTTCATGCATTCCTGCTCTTTCCCACCTGTTGTGAATTATCCTTAACATGAAGATTATCCTAACTCGTATTGTAATCAACCATCAGTTAGTTGGGATAATTCGGATTGGGGATACAATTCTGGACCCCCGTGTTTAGGGTCTAACCATGAACACTTTGATTCTGATTTCTATCCTTCTCAGAGCTACATCGATTATAGATCATCTTCCTTTCATGCACAACCTAATACGATCTACAATCAAGAAGGATACACCGATCCTTACCCATCCTCTGATTTCACTGCCTTTAGGTCATCACCATCTTTTCAACAATCTGAAATGACCTATTATAAGGAAGGGTATAATGAATCTCAATTCGTTAATTCCCCTGCATTAAGCCCAAACCCGCCCAACCCTGAACCAACTCATTTGGTTCAGGTTAACCAGGCTCAAGATAAGGTTCTGGCTAACTTGTGGAATATCATTCAATCTTTAGAAGTTCAGCCAATACCTTGCATTGAGAGATTGGAGCCCCTGATTGAAATGAATGATGATTTAAACAAGTCTTTGTTGGATTGGCTCCAGGATGTTAAGGATAAGAACCCGGGTGAGTTTCTACTTGGGAAATTAGCGAAATTGAGGATGAGATTCGTGGTTGCTTTGATTCATTCTTGGAATAATTCCCAGGATGAACCCTCTTCAGGAAAGCCAATGACAGAACCTGCTCAGGCACCTGTTGGGGGGGACACGTGTTACAAGGCTGACCAGATTAAATTAAAGCAATCAATTAAGGATGATATGATTTTTTCACCTAAGATCCCTGAGCTGGGTTACAAGGAAACGTATGTCTCTGGGGAACACAAAGTGACAACTGATTTTGGGACATACATTGATACGGATCCTGATGGTGAAGATTCAAGTTGCGAAGTCTCACGCGAGTTTTCTGAACACGATTTCTGTGAGACGATTGGGCTTGAGGAATCTGATAGATCATTTGATACCTCAATAACTGAGGAAACTGATCTTATTAGGGCTCACATTACGGATCCATCGTATTTTCTGGAGGAATCAATTCAATGCCCTGATTATCAGTTACACCCTGTTGAGCTTATTGATGATTCTAATTCTGAGATAATTAGACCCAAGTCAATTTTGATTCTGCCACATCATTTAGACTTGGAGATTTCAGACGGGGTGATAAATATACAAGAAGTCCTGGAATTTGATATCCTGAATGAGGAGGATAGGAGCTGGGAAGTTTTGATTTAGGAAGTTAATTTTGGAGGAAATAAAAGATTGAGTCGAAGGGTTCCTTTTAAGCTGAAACCATCAAATCAGAACCCTTACGACATTTGTTTCTAGGATGTTCAACTCAAGCACACATTCAACGATTATCCTTTTGAGCTTCAATTCTTTGTAACCCGACGTTTTGGTCTTGGGTTGCATCCTCATAAATCGCAGGCCCGACACCGCTTGCATTCTGATTTTAGGTTTTGGGTAATTTTTATCCAGAACCTAAGATATTCTCGATTATGGGGTGTGGGTCTGCACCACAATCTTGTCCACATCTGTGGGCCTCTGTTGATAGGTCGGAGGATTCTTCTGTTTATTCTAATTCTGACCTGCACTTGTGAATTCTTCATTTCTTTTCCTTGTATAGTGTGCCTAGCTGAAGGCACTAAACTCAGCACATATACAGCTCTTTTTCGTTTTCATCTTGGAGCGGACTTGACATTCACGCAATTCAGGTGCGTTCTACGCTTTTCCACTCTGTTTTAGGTCTTTTTAATACAATGAGGACATTGCATTAGATAGGCATGGGGGCGTGGATATTTATCTCTGAATTCATTCGTCAGCTCCGTAGATTTGTTTTATTTTTTTTATATAAAAAGAATCAGAATTAGGAAAGAGAATTTGGGTTTAAGAAAATTTTCAATCTTAAGAAATACTACATTAAGATCTGAATAGAAAGACCCTTCAAGTCTTTGAACTTAATCAGCCCGTGTATCCACTAAAATATGGATTTGTATTTCGAGTTCTTGCCAACTTGAATTTTATTTTAATTAGAGTAAATAAAGTTTGGGTGATAAGTACATGACTTATCAACCCACCCTCTGATTTGAGGGAATTTTGAGTCTTAAGCATTTACACACTTTCTTTGCATTGACTCGTTGTTTGGCGATTTTAACGGAAATTGGGTAGCTAATGAACCTTCTAGGGTGATATGGCTGGCAAGTTATCGTGGGGAACAGCCCATAGGTAGGTTGTCCAGAGCCCAGTCACTGGACCTTTCTCTTTTTCCTGCCCTTAGGTAAATCTTAGACTAGGGAAGCCACCTATTTAAAAAAAAAAAAAAAATCAGAAAGAAAAGGTGAAAAGAACAAAAAGAAATAAGCCACACTTCGCCGCACGAGTATGGCTGGCAAGTTGTCGGTGGTAACAGCTCATCGATCGGTTGTCCAGAACCCAGCTCAAAAAATGTACTAAAAATTCCCAAAACACTTAGGAAGAAGCGGAGAAGTAGAATAAATAGGGGAGATATACACTGGATTCACTCTTGTGTTGACCCCGTAAAAAAATAAAAGTAGGGAGAAAGCTACCGATTGTAAAGATACACCTTTAGGCAAAAGCCTTTTTGAGGTCACCTAGAGGTGTAGAAATCCAAAGTCCATTTTAATTACCGGTGAACGAATCTATCACAATCACAATAAGATGATTAAAACTTAGGGTTCTCATCAAATCTTGGGTGAGTTGAATGGCCGTAGAAAGCGACTCTTAAACCGTAAAATTTGAAAATTCAAAAAAATTAGAAAAGAGTAAATAGAGAAAAAGAAATTTTTCTTTCAATAAGGTGAGGGCTTGAGGCGGTCTGCATTTTGGCTGATACCCGGGCAATGTTGTGTCTTTGAAAGTTCAGTTCTTAAGTAGACAATTTCTTAATGATTGAAAATAACTTAGGTCCAAATAATCCAACCTAATTCTTTTATAAATAGCATATAGTTTTTGTTAGGGACTAGCAAAAGATATGCATGGGGGTATGATGTAAACACATTTACACAACTTAAAATGTCTATTTATGCATGTTCTTAAGCATAGGATTGCATTTCAAGATATAAATATTGCATAACATACATCATCTTGCATTTAGAGTAGTTTGAATAAAATGGAGGTTAATTGTCTCCTTCTATGTGCTTGGACAAGGCAAACATATTATCAGGGCCTCGGATCAAAGATCCAACCGTATGGATGTGATCAGGGCGACGATTGGAGTTCAACGACTCCAAGATTGCCCTCATCAGACATCCGTAGCATCAGATAGTGATCGGGGAACCCTAGAAGATCAAGGGCCAGGATGGTGAAAATCCACACTTCAGATGACAAATCCAACCACACGGATGAATTCGGATCGACGATCGCAGCCCAATGACGCAAAAATTAAGTCAATCCAACATCCGTGGCACCATCTACAACTTCCAGAAGATGGATGGCCAAGATGGCACCACGTGGCGCCATCTCAACTGCCCAAACGGCCGCACGCATTCTACGAAGGCCCCGTACCCGCTCGCTCTCCGCCATTGGATCTTGATGCAATGGCAGTGGTCGGCCGCGCTTAAAAGCGTCCGCTCGACCATCTGCGCCCCGTAGTGCAACGGTCGAGCGCGCTTACGGGACCAGTGGGCGTAGGTTTGAGCAGCAGCA
Source organism: Thalassia testudinum (assembly GCA_037157565.1). Lineage (NCBI taxonomy): Eukaryota > Viridiplantae > Streptophyta > Magnoliopsida > Alismatales > Hydrocharitaceae > Thalassia > Thalassia testudinum. The sequence goes on along the minus strand of JAZHRO010000014.1, from coordinate 149,503,624 downwards.
GAGGGCTGGAGGCACGGGCAATTGGGCGCGGGTGGAGCATCAAATGGATATTGGACAGCCTTGTGCGCCCGATAGCGTCTACGCACGATTGAACGCGCAGCGTGGACGCGCGATTGCACGCGGGCGGGTGCACAACGCAGCGGGCAGAGACGCATCTTAAGCCGTCCGATCTTGCGATCGGATGGCTAAGGATCGTTGTGCGTGCGATAGAGTTGAGCGCGCGGGCAGCTGAAGCGGCTCGCGTGGGCGCGGAAGCTACGCCCATGTCGGGGCTTTAGAGACGGATTTATCCGTCACTAAAGACCCCTCATTTATTGTTTTGAAGTTGTAATGTCCATTTTGCCCCCACTCCTTGCAACTATAAAAGGAGACCCCCTCCAAACGAAATTCTCATCCCTTCCTTCTCCTCTCTACCCCTCCAAAGCTCAAGAGAAGCTTGTCCCACACCCGGGATGCTTCTCGCGAGATAAAGTCCAATTTTCGTTCCCCTTCGGAAGTGGATCTTGCGACGACGACGGCGTGCTGCTTCATTCCCATTCTTTTGCTTCATCCTCCTTTGTCCTACTTCGTTCTCCTTGGTCCAGGCATCGTCCCATCCGGCTTGTCCTCCAAGCAACTGTCGAGGAGGATTTCTCTCTCCCTATTCTTTTTACTGCTTTCTAATATAGATTTACTACTTCCTAGTGTAGTTTTGTTCATCCTTCAAGCAATCGTCGTGGAGGACATTTCTCCCTCCATTCTTTTAATGCTTTCTAGAGTAAATTTATCGCTTTCTAGAGTAATTGTTTTATGCTTTCTAGTTGTAATGAACAATCTCCTCAATGAAAAATTCCTTGTTTATTCTACATCTCATTTTAATTTCTCTGTGTAGTACTCTCTTTCTCCCTTACTCTCTCTCTCTCTTCTATTTATTGTAAATAATTAGATAGTTTTAAATTGAATTATTCTGTGACAAATGAAAAGAAATGCATAGTTTTTAAATCAAACATCCTCCTCCCTGTGTTCGACTCAGAATTTTAATTTCGGTATAAATTTTATTTATTGAACACGAATTCTTCACTTTCGAACTACAACGACAGGTTTTCCAAAATTGGACATGTTAGCGTAGTGTTCGTTAACGTTCAACAAAGAGCTGCTGGCTGTAGTATTTGGCCTGAAAAAATTCATATCACACCGCAAAGAGGTACTTACTCATGAAGAAGGATGCGAAACGTAAATTAATTCGATGGATCTTGCTATTGTGAGAATTCGATCCTGAAATTCGCTACAAGGTGGGAAAGCAAACGTGGTAGCTGACCATTCGCCTCGCCTTCCTTCTTTGGTCATTGGCCCATCCAAAGCTATTACTGAGCATTTTCTGAATGAACATCTATTGTCCATTAAAGGACTTCCCTGGTTTGCTGACATGGTAAACTACTTGGTTACAGGGAAAGTCCTGGCAGATTGGGCAACTTCCAAATGAGACAAGTTATTTCCGATGCCAAGTACTACATTTGGGAAGAACCATATCTTTTCCATATTGGCAATGATCAGGTAATCTAGAGATACATTCATGACAACGAGGTCAATAACATCATCTCATTCTATCATGACCAGGACTATGGTGGCCATTTCTCTAGCCAGAACAACCGCAGTGAAGATTCTTTAGTGTGGGTTCTTCTGGGCCATAATGTTCAAAAATGCACAAACTTATTGTAGGGCAAGCGCTTGTTATCATACCTTAGGCAATATGGGCCCACGTGATAGGATGCCCTTGAATCTGATCACTGTGCATGAAATCTTTGACATATGGGGAATTGATTTCATGGGGCCCTTTCCAGGATCTAATGGATTCAAATATATCTTAGTCGTTGTTGATTACGTCTCTAAATGGATCAAAGCCATTCCCACCAGAACAAGTGACCATAAAGTTGTTTCCAGTTCATTCAGGAGAACATCTTTTCCAGATTTGGGGTTCCAAAAGCCATCATCAACGATAGCGGGTCTCATTTCGCCAATGTGCATTTCTACTCCCTGATGAAAAAGTATGGGGTGTTGCATCGTATCTCAACTCCTCACCACCTCTAGACTAATGGATTGGTAGAATTGTCAAATCGGAATATCAAGAAGATCTTCAGGTCACTGTTCGGCATGACAGAAAGGTTTGGTCTACTCGCCTTCCGGAAGCCTTGTGGACCTATAGGACTGCCCATAAGACCCAGTTAGGCATGTCTCCCTTCAGACTCATGCACAGGAAGGCATGTCACCTCCTCATGGAAATGGAGCATAAAGCGTACTAGGCAGTATGGAAGTACAATCTACATCTTGTGAAGGCTGGAATCCATCGTCGGTTACAATTGAGTGCGATCAAGGAGTTACGCAATGACGCGTACGAGAACTTGCAAATCTACAAAGTGCAGGTGAAAGCCTTCCATGATAGGCACATTTCAAGAAAATCCTTCCATCCTGGTTAGAAAATACTACTTTTTGATGCCAAACTCAAGATCTTCCCAAGCAAACTCAGATCTAAATGGATTGGACCATTTCTGGTGAGACAAGTATTCGGAAATGGAGCCATCGAAATCAGTAAACACAACCATGATTCTAAACCTTTTGTTGTTAATGATCAGCAACTCAAACCATTCTTTGAATGCACTGACACAAATTTGGTAGGAGTATCTTTTGATCTCCATTCTCTTTGAGCTTCATTGTGCTCAGCTGATTGCGTTAAACTTAGCACTTAATGGGAGGCAACCCATCATCTTTGAAAAATCTAAAACCTTCCTGACATATCCTTTTGCTGAATTCCTATTGCACTTTAAGGTTCGTCCATTAGAACTGACGACTGCACCTTTGATACTTATATCAGAGCTAGACATCATTCGCAATAGTCATTCTGACCCATTCACCACTCACCAGCTCTAATGTATGATCTGAATTGAACTTGAACCCACCTAATTTACAATGAGGACATTGCAAATCTTTTGCATGGGGAGATATTAAAGTGCAAAATGCTGTGAACTCAATGCATGGAAGGGTTTCGTATAAAAGAAAATAAAAAAAAAGAGATGAGAAAAGAGGAAAGGAGAGGATAATTTGAGCTAAATGAAAAAAGTGAAGGGAAGGAAAAGAAAAGAAAAGAACAAAAGGAGAAAACAACAAAAAGAAGAAAATGAATTAGTTCCTTGAAATTTAATGTGGAACCTACCTAACTTATATGTTGGATCGGATGATGGATTAAGACTTGGAAGGCTAAAACCTAGGAAAGTAGTGGCAGATACCAACCTTAGGCCTCTTGGATCTATTTTAGGGTTTAAACACTCAAGTATTCGTTAAGATCTGAATTAATCCTTAAGAGGTTGATGAGAATGCGAGGCTGATGTAGTAGGTTTAAGGCTTATGGATTATTTGGCCCTGTTGCTTACCCTTTGGTTTGTGGGACTCAGTAACCTAAGCACCCAAAAATCAAACACTAAGTATGGTTCAGTACGCTTAATAATGAAAAATCATGCCAAAAGTGTTCTATTATGAAAAGCCATCTTAATGATCTAGCTTAGGGGTGGCCCAAGAACACAAGTTGATTGGACGAGTTCCCAGTGTAGAGAGGTGGAAAATTACCCTTGAAGATGCATAATAACATATCATCTCCTCGGTGCTTGTCTCATAGGATATCTAAATATCCTACTAGGGGCATGTAAGTAGCTCGTGCTGGTTCAGGTGCCATGGGCAGGATTATCCTGAAATGTTGATTGCTAAGGCATGAATTTTGCTATAGAATGCCATGGGTGGCACTACCTCGAAGTGTCAAAAGCCAGGGTTCTAGGTGTTTCCATGGGTGGTGCTATCCCAAAGCATTGAAAGCTAAGGACCCTTCGATGATTGATAGTAGGGACAAGGAATTCGATACAGACCGTGTTTAGAGCCAATTCGAGGTTGGATTTAGGGAAAAATAAAATGAAAAGAGAGAAAACTCTCCAAATGAAAAAAGTCCTTCTCTGTTTCCTTCTTACAAAAAATGTACTAGCAAACTGATCTTGGACATGTCACATCTATGCACTGGTGCTTTAATTGTTGAGGTCAACAAACCTCTAAGCAGTTTGTGCGGGCCTTAGAAACCTTCATGGCGGACTCATGCTGAAGTTGGTCAAGTCTAGATCTTGGCTAGTACTTGAGTACCTCTAGGCCTATTATTTGTATTCAAATCTGATTTCTAGAGTTGTAGCTTAGTAAGGCACCTTGACAGCTACATCAACTGAAAAACTTAGTCTAATACATAAGATTTTTGCTAAGGGACTAGCAAAAGCTATGCATGGGGATATGTTGGGAAGACCATCATGAGCCCTAACTAGGCCATTTTAGTCTGGAATAAAAGATAAAGCTCTTACATATTCATCTAAGGGTTATATCTCCACATTAATATGTTTTGAGAAGAGAACAAGAAACAAAGGTTAATTATGTAATTTTAATAACATATCATTAACACAAAATAGCCAAGGGATTTGCTAGGAGTGAAATAAAGGTCAAATGAACATTAAAGTTTAATAAGTGGGTCAACGTAGATAGAAACGGGGTTTTGTGCATTTCAAGAACTAATGCAGCACCCAAAACCCTAATTTTAGACCTGCTTAAATTTCTGAGGTTTTGGTCAAGATAAAATTCATCTAAACCTTCTAAAATTTATAGAAAAATATTCCATAATGTTTGGTACCCTTGATTTGACCTTAAATAGAGTCACAGACATAATTCTACCCAAATTTTGGTTTTTATGCAAATTACTCAATCAAACTTCATCAAAACTAAAATCTGACTTCACCATCAGATTTCTTGGGTCCAAATTAGGCTTTTACCTAAATTTGGGCCCAATCAGAGGTCATCTTGATCTAGTTTGCATTTTAGTCCAGTCAGACAGTTTCTCTCTCAATTAGCCCAACAGCTTTCGAATTATTTGCAACTTGGTCCCTAACTTTCTCATCATTCTTTGTAAATGGGTCCCTACCACCATTAGTGTGAACACAGGAGCTCTGTTGAGATTCGAGCGTGGATTTCCCACTGGATTCTAAATCAAACTGTTCTAAATTTGAACTAGAGATTCCTTAAGGAATCCCCTTCCAAATGAACCAAATCTTGGAACATGATTCTTCCCCAAAAGCTCATTCAAACGGTTTGAGGATGTGGGTATTCGGTTTACATGAAATAGCCGAAGTTCGTAAGCTTGTTTCCAAGCTTGGAACTCCTCTCTTACGTCTATAAAAGTACCCAGGACAAGAATCCTACCTCCTTAGGAAATTTTGGCTAGAGAAACCTCTCCTCCATCCCTCTCTGGCCACCTTCGCACCTTGCTCCAGCAACATCTCTCTACTCTCCTCTTCTGGCCACCCAACAATCAAACTGAATGGTCTTCTGCCTTCCTCCATCTCTTCCACATCTCTCCGGCCAAAGAGGGACTGCTCTCCGCCTCTTCATCATCGCTGCCACTTCACCGGAGTCCATCACCTTCTCCAGCTCTGGCCCATCACAGTCAGATGCCCATTACCGCTCCCGCTATCCCTAAGTGCCATAAACTCTCTCTCCCTCTCCCTCAAACATTTCTACACACTCACAACTCACTCATGACCACACTATCACTTACATGACCTTCGTCTTCCTTACCTCCTCCAACGACTCCTGTGAGCTTGTGCCAACGCTACACCACACCAAAACACACGCTACGACCACCCACACCTTCGCATTCTCAACTGACCAAAAGCCCCAACTTAGTTGGGCTTATTTGTCTCTCATTAACATTGTCAAACTCATCCCCCACTGCACTACCTCTCCGACCCCAACAAAGGTCCACCGGACCCCAACTGCCATGAAACCACCACCAAGGCACTCGTCATTCCACGATGATCCTCCTTAGCATATTTGATGTGGCTGTGAGGCCGTTTTCTGCTTTTCAGGTGATCATTAGACCTCCACTACCACCCCCGACTTCTCCGATGTTAATTGCAGTTTTTCAGCCATGACCCCTCCAGATTCCACATCCAGGCTTCGTGGCTGACCTCTAGGTGATTAGCCCATATTTGTGGGCTATTTAAGTATTAAAGTGTCTAGACATTAAGTTAATTTCAACATTTAGATAGCATACATTAGGATGTAAATAAATTAATTCATATTTTTAGCTTAAGTGCATAAATCATGCATTTAGAATTAACCTAGGATTGCATACATTTGACTAGTTAATTAATTAGGTGCATGACATACACTATTTTAATTAACATAGAACTTAAGGAGTTATGTATAAATAATCCTAATTATTTTTATTTTTTTTCTTCTTTTTCTCCTTTGCAAGTAACTGCTCCGTCTCCGCCTCCTCCTCCTGTGCATCAGCATTGAGTCAACAGGCCTTTTGAATTTGAAATCTTTCTAGTTGTGGCTACAAAAGTGGAGGAAGAGCTACTGTTTGGAGGAGGCAACCACCCCTTTGTTCCTAACTGCATAGAGAACTTTTCTTCTCATCCATTCCATACAACCGGCCTCCTACCGTGGTAGTGCGACTCCACCACTGTGGGCGTGTGGGGTGACAGCCCACACCACCAAGAGTCCCTGCAACTTCCCCTCCCCGCACCTCAACCCTGCCAAGTGCACCACCGCACGTGCCTCCAGCCAGCACACTTCATCTTCTGTAGCAGACCGCGCGTGCGCGCTGCACCTCCACTGCAATAAGCATGCATGTGCCTACCTCAACCTCTACCCTCACCTCAGCTAGCACCCATGCTTCATTGCGCTATTAGACCCTACGCACCTTCACCTCCAATGTCCTCTCCTAGCGTGCCTGCCCACCATGTGCCTTCATCTCCAGCCAGCCTGCCCACGTGCTCTAGCCTAGCACAGGTCCTCCAACAGTCCCTTCACTTCCACGCGCCCACGCATGCGCCTTCACCTTCAGCACCTCTACTTCCTCCCTGCAGCACCTGCAGCCGGTGCCATCAATGCTCACACATCGCCGCTCCATGCACCCATGCCTCCTCATGCCCGCAGCGCCTGCAGCAAGCGCAGCCAGCAGCAGCAACCTCCACCACCGCTGCTTCTCTCCTTAGTCTGGCCGATTCTGACCGTCTTGCAACTTGTCACCGCTACCATTGTGGAGCCCTCACTCTGGCCAACCTACGCCAGGAAGAGTTCCTCGAATGAACCTCTCTCCCATGCACGTGGAGGAGAGAGGTAGAATCCTCTGTTTATGGTGGAATTAATATTTACACTTCATGCCATTAACACAAAAATGAATTTTGATTGATCATTATTTTATTGTGGTGAATTTATGCCTTCGTGCTCATGCTTCTAGAGAATTGTTAAACCTTATTATTCATCTCTATGTGCTTTGAATTTAATTTTGAATTACATTTTAGTATGCATGTAAGTGATTAGTACATGGCATACCCTTGCACATGGATAATTTTCTGACATAAAAATTACATTAACACCCCTTGACTTCTCCATAAATTTAAGGTTTACTTTCAGAGCTACACAAGCATTGTTTGATCTGACGAATAGCTCAGCGAGCTGGATTTCGACCTAATTGCGAGTTTAAATAAGTCATTGCCTCCCTGTGGACATGACCCACTCTCCTATGAGTGGTTTAATTTTAATTATTTTGTTAAGTAGTTTTCCACCACTTTGATACTACAACGACAAATCATTTTAATAACATTATTCGAAAGCGAAAAGCATCTTATTAAATGGCGCCATTGCCGGGGAGGTAACAGACGCAATAATTTCACCTGATTTTTATTTATGATTATTTCTTATTGCATAGTGATCTAACCATTTATTATCTTTTCTATGCGAGGAATTTGTGCGACGAATTTGAGAGAGGTGAAAGGCACATCTGGGAGACAGCGTCGACCTTTAGCAACACATACACGCGGGAAGATGCAAGAGACCTGGATCCTACCTCCATAGGAGATTCTCCATGTCACAAGTTTTATTTCTATTTTCTCACCCTTTTAGTAATTGGGGTTGATTTTTGGGATCCTGTTCCCTTTTCTTTAGATTTAAGTTTTTAATTTATTTTGTGGATTGTTTATCCTTAATTTGTTTGTGCATAAGGTGTCAAAAAAAAATTAAATTAAAAAAAAATGAGCTACCAGCTAGAAGCTACCTTCCCCTAGGTCGTATCATTTAGGATTGAATAAGCAGCATATAGATCTAATTTCCTATTTTGCATATTGCATGAAGAATGCTGGAATCAGGTATGCACTCCTAACTTTGCATTTCTACCTGTCATGCAAATGCATTTGGGTTAATTTCAAGATCACCTAATCTCTATTGAATAGATCTAATAAGTGGTCACATATTTTCTGGAAAAAGGACTAATTAAAGGAGGGACATTTAAAAATCAAGGACTTGATTTTCAAACGTGGCAAGCGATTCAAAATTGAAAATCTTTTGCGGTGTATGCAAACTTACATCTTTTGCACCACGGCATGCATTTAGACACTCCTAAGTCTTGGAACTACTAGGACAAGAGCCCTCCTACCGTTGGATTCTAAAGTGTTCGGAACTTGACATCAAAGGTTTGTAAATCCAAAGAGGGGGATACCCTGTCATGGATTTTTGGGGGTAGTTGACAAGCACCGCAAAAGCACACTTCAAAGGAAGGCTTAGGCCTACTTGCATCGCTCAATTTTCCATCTTTGGATTTGCTCTACCATTTGAGATTTAGGGAAGAACACTTAAGCTCTAACTAGGTCTTTTTAGGAATTTTGAAGGTTAACAACAGGTGCATAATTGACTGGGCAACTTGCTTTGTCACCTACAATTTGAAATAAAGACAAAAGCCTAAATTTTTAAAGACCGAACAAGTCCTTTTGAATTGTGTCTGTAGTGCATGATTGGTAGGCGTTCTCTTAGGAGACAACTTGTGCTTGATCCTGAACTTGGAAAGAATCTTAAGAAGAAACCTTCCCACGGTAGAAATGGTCGGTCAAAGGAGCCCTAAGGAATATTTCGTTCCAACCAATCAAGCTGGCCTTGCACTACATAGACTTGGAGGGGACAATCCTTATGAGATCAAAAGTAGTACCATATCCTTGTTGCCCTCCTTTTATGGTACTATTTGGGAAGACCCCTACAGGCATATAGAGGAATTCACTAAGGTCTGTTCCACGGTGAAGCTGCAGGGCATTACTGATGACTCTCAAATGTGGACTGTCTTTCCCTTCTCCCTTAAGGACAAAGCCAAGTATTGGTATTACACCCTTGATGATATTAACACTTGGGATGCCCTGAAGAAGGAGTTTTCAAAGAAGTACTTCCCCATGAGCAAAACAAATCACTTTAGGAGGGAAATTATGAGTTTTGTTCAAAAGGATGGGGAAACTTTCCATGATGCGCGGGAGCGCTTTAATGACTTGTTGAGACTTTGCCCATATTGCCAGGTGCCTAAGTGGCAACTGGTTGAAAGTTTCGACACCGAACTTAATGATTCGCATAGGCAAACTGTGGAAGGTGCCTGTGCAGGAACCTTTCTATCTAAGATTGAGGATGAAGCTTGGAACCTTTTTGATACTTTGAGTGATAATTCTATTCACTTGAATTTTGCCTATATGGATAGAAAACCAACTCTGATGCAAAGAAAGTTGGAGGCGAATGAGGCAAGGGACACCCAGAATTTAGCTTATCAGATTCAATTATTGAATCAAAACATGGAAAGGCTTATGTTGAGTGATTACGTAGAAACTTTAGGTCTTAATTGACCTAAATTAGGCTAGGACTTAGCATAAGTTAAGGTAATTCATGCATGCATAAGCATTATCTACATCTTTACTGCTTTACTTTAGCTATGCATAAAATAATGTTTTAATATGCTGATTAAGTGCAATATGTCGATTGCCGGCAATAAGCTGATCAGGAGCTAGATCTGGAGCTGGATTTGGAGTAGGATCTGAAGCTAGATCAGGAATAACGGGTGTTGCAGCAGAGCTGGAGCAGAAGACTTAGATTAGTTGTAGGAATAATGATGTAAGGGAGTTAAGGTTTGCTATTCTATTAAGTAGGAATAAAGTACTAAAATGTGAAGGACTTAGGTCAATCTTAGCCCTAGGATAGCCTAGAAACTTCCCCAAGCCTTAGCCACCCTTAGATTAGGTCACAAAACCATAGTTCCAACCCTTATCTGGAAGTCCAGATGAATTATAGGATGTCCAGAACCCTTAGCCAACTCCCGCACACCTTAAACTTACTTCTGCAATGTTATTGGATGTCCAGACACTTGGTCAGACGTCCAATTTCTGTGGATTACCCAAGACAGAATCTTGAATCCTTCCTGACTCTGATTGGACGTCCAGACAAGTCTGGACCTCTGATTTTTGTGTATAAGACGTCTGACACTATTATTAGACGTTTGATACTGCTCTCCAGTTCCTGTTTTGAGATTCAAGCCTTGATATTGGATCTCTAGGTCTCTAAACGCAATTCTAACCCCATAGGAACCAAAATTAAGGTGCCCTAACCCTAATACATCACCTCTAGACCTCCCTAAGGACCTCATTAGGTCCTCACTGAACCTAATTGACTTGGATCTTAGTCAATTCCATTAGCCTATTCAATTGGACTCATTGAGTCCAATTAAGCACTGATCTCAGCACACACTGTCCAATTGGACTCAGTGAGAGTCTAATTGACCTAGACATAAATTAATTTAGTTGTTTTACTCTCAATTAAGTTTCCACACACCCAATTAAACTTGTCTTAACTTTAATTGCATTTTACCTTAGTGAATTAGGGTTTATAACTGCAATTTGAGACATACCTTGACCTAAACCCACTAGAACCTAACCTAATCAACCTAGCCACCTAACTTTCGACCCACACACACCCACACACATCCACACACACCATCCACATGAAAATACCTAGCCTAGAGTTCTCTAGAACTCACTACCATGTGTGGTTGCCTTGGTTGCTAAAATTAGCAACCAAGAGCCATTCAATTTTTAGATCCACATTTGGTGGATCTAAAAACCACCATCCATCCTCTCTCTCTTACTCTCCCACGAGATCCCACCATAGGCCTCTCTAGGGAATTCTGTAATTCTCTAGAGATCTTCCCTTAGGTCTATAAAAAGACCTACGGGGTGGCCATTTGCACCTATCAACTTTTGGCCATACATGCTTGGCTCCATCCGGCACCACTTAGGCTAGCCACCACCATCTCCACTCCATCTCCATGAGCTGAGCACCACCATGAAGGACACCATGCCAGGATGCTGGATCACTCCTCCAACCTCTCACCAAGGGCCAGCCTAAGCTCCATTGGCCGCCCCTCTTTCTCCTCTCCACCACTCCAAGGCCATCGGAGCCCACCTCCGAATGCCCTCACTTCTGATAGATTAGTAGCTAGCTCTTTGCATTTACTGCTTTTATTTACTTCTTAGTAGTGTAGACCTTATTCTCCTCCAATGATACATGCAAAATCCCCCCGTAGATTCTTGTATGCGATCGTTTTCTTATAGCTTGCTTTACATTTTTAAGCATTCATGTACAAGCTTTCCTCTACAAGTACATGTTGCAAATACTCTCCAAATGAATGAATGAAAAATATATTTTCTATATATATATGTCTATGTGTTGATAATCACCATGAGCTCATTGCAATATCTTTTGTGTGATTAATGTTGCCTATTTTCAATTCCTGATATACTTGCAACTAAGCATGTCGTACTTCAATACGTAATAATCATAAACCGGCGTGATTTTAAACAGAGTAGTGCAGTAAAAGTTCGAATTCAAAAGTAAAACAAATGCCTCCTATAGATGAACGACTAGGACTCATGTCTCATTATCTTTTATTAAATATCTTTCTTTCATCGTATTGAGCACTATACTACAACGTTTCCATAGCAAACACACACTTTACACATCTTGAACAAATGCCGCCGTTACCGGGGATGCAACGTTATTTTCCTTGATTGCAATCTTTGATACCATCACTAACGAATTTATCTCTACTTTGTTTCTGGATGTGCAGGAAAAGCGGAAGAAGAATGGGATATGTGCACACAACGAGCGTGGAAAACAAATCCAGGTTCACATTTTATCCTTTTTAGATTAGGTTTTCCTTCAAACCTTAGGAGTGGATTTATTTTCTACAATTTCTTTCTAAGAAAAAGAAAAAAGAAATTATTTATTCTTTTTTGCGAGAAAAGGAAAAAAAATAAAAAATAATGTAGATTAGGTCATTTTTTGAATCCTAGTTAGTTTGAAAAAAAAGCAAAAAAAAACGTATATATATAGTTGTGAAAACCCTTCAAAAAAAAAGAAAAAAAAGTTGCAAAATTTTTTGAAAACAAGAAAAAATTTTAGGTGGAGAGCTTGGATTTCAAACCCAAACCCTCTTTAAAAGCTTTTCCACCATCTTCTCATTTTCGACTAAATTTCAAGTCTGATTTAAAAATTCCATTGCCAAAAAATTAGTGAGCAAAAAATTCTGAAATTCAGGCCAAACTTTCATTTTCAAACCATCTTTCAAAAGCCACCATTATTTTAAAAAAATTTCAAGCATAAAATTTGTAAAAATTCGCAAAGTGCATACGGGTCAGACTAACCCAAATTTGAGATTTTTTAAACTTCAAAAAGTAATTTCGAGTAATCCGTGAATCTATTTTGACTAAAACAGTGGGGTGGGAAAGCTGATCTCATTGGCTTTATTTTCCATATTTTTTCTGAATTTTTGAAAGTCATTTGATACTATTTCAAACAGAAAAACTAATTAGGGGTCAAAATTCCAAATCTGACCCCCTGACATTCAAAATCTCTAAAAATTCGGTTGAAATAGTAAAAATTTCAAAAAAATATTCTTTGAAAAGTAATTGAAAAAGGAATCTACTCACCAAATTTAAAGTTAATTGGATTCCAACTATTGTCAGAGAACGAATTTTATTTTGTGGTCTACTAAACTTCAACAAAACCCTAGAATTGCATGAACCTTAGGTTAAGTCTTTAGGTTTACAACTTAGAGACCACACTTGTGCTAACCTAGACTTAATCAAGTCTAGAACTTAGCCGGTGAGCTTGGTCACCTTGTGGGCCACTCACCAAGAGAAAACCCCACTGAAGAAAATGGTCTAAAATAAATTTTAAAACTTGAAGTAGAACCTGAATTTGTTGTCATACTACTGGGTGTTTTCAACCTCTTGCCTGGTGTAGCGAAGAGGTGGGAATCACTTTCAGTCGGTTGTATGACGAATTTATTCAGGAATTAAAATCTAAAATGAAAAATCTGGTCACCTGATCCATATGGACCACTTGATTGACAGGGCCTTAGCCTTGTCCGACTTGGCTACACCAACCCAGGGGTTGGGTGGTGTATGTGGGAAGGAGGTCACTTAGACCTCACTTGGTTGGACCTTGGGAGCCACTCCCAAGGAGGCGAGTTACCTCGCCAGGACCATCTTCTCCCCCCACTTCTACTCCCAGAGCCACCATGGCTAATCCTGGACTTGGACCTAGACCAGGTCAGGATATTGAGAATCTGGACCTGGTGGCTCATCTAGAAGCCAGGGTAGTCAAATCCGAGGAGCGGCATTGGTAGAGGATGGATCGCATTCTGACAGCGCTTGATAGGATGCAGCACCTACCGTGAGGAGAACAACTGTAGGATTTCTACGACCCAGCCGCACAAATAGTCGCACCACTGGTCAAAATTGCCGCAGACGGAGATGCGTTTGAGCTCATGCCCAATGTGATTGGGTTGATCAACACTCACTTCTATGGGAACTCAAGCGAAGATCCGTTCCAGCACTTTGAGGACCTAAGTCGACTCACTGAAATGATTCAACCTAGGAATATCGATCTCGGGATTATTCTAATGAAGCTTTTCCCATTCTCTCTGAGGGACAAAGCTTCATACTGGTTCATGGCCATTGGGAAGCCAATTGGAACCTGGTTGGAATTACGATGTGAATTCCTACAGAAGTTCTTCCCAATCAGTTGAGCAAACGCAATGTGGCGCGCAATCACGACTTTCTCCCAGGGAGCTGGGGAGAAGTTACATGAAGCATGGGACCGATTTCACGACCTTCTCCGGAAATGCCCGCACCAAGGTATACCTAGATGGCACCTACCTCAAATCTTTTACCATGGGCTGAATGACACACATCAATATCTGGCCGATGCATCTAGTGGCGGAAATTTCCTCCTAAAAGATGAGAACAATGCATTTGAGCTGTTTGAATCATTAGCGGAGAACTTGTTGAATGCCGCATCCATGAACCAGTTCCAGTGGACTGGTTAGCAACGGGTTGGTGTCCACGAGGCTCACACTGAGCCTATTTGAGTTGACATGGATATCATCATCAAGCAGCTGGATAGAATAAATCTAATCGAGAAGAAGATTGACCAGATCAGTCAGGGTCAATCTGACTTGATCTCTGCCGCCTTAAGACCCTCCTATGCACCCCGAGCCCCTCCTGCTCAAGTTAATCTACTCACTCGGGATGCATCTTCTCCGTATTTACGAGATCCCACATATCAGGAACCCATAAATAATCCAGATCTGGCACCCTACGACCAGCATTACGCACCACTCGCAGATTATAATGCGTACCCCATTGCCGGATATAGGTCTCAAACATCTTCGGCCTAGGATGACGTCAGTGCTATCCAAGGATACGAGAGTAATAACCCATACTCATAGACGTATAATCCTGGTTGGCGCCAGCATTTGAACTTCTCTTGGTCTGGTAATTCACAGAGACCACATCAAGATCCACACTACCAGACCAGGCAATATGGGAATGAGCAAAACACATACCATAGGTAGCAGCCATTCCCATCTCAGCAGCAGCAACACTGTTCTCTATACTAGTCACTGCACCAAGCTGCCAATCACCCTCCAAAGTGGGCTGAGCCTTTGGAGGCACTGAAAGAGGAGCTACAAGAATCAATGAGGAAATCTACACATGATAGCTTGCAGATTATGAAGGCAATGGCTGATCAGATACAGTCCATACAGAACACGCAGAACTAGCTATTGCAAGAACATAGAACTCAGGGAGTCTTGCCCTCCCAACCTGTCCTGAATCCTCGATATGTGCAGAACCAAGGCATCCCGCCTAGGTTTCCGGCACCGTAGAGATAGGCACACGTCATACTACAGGCTCCTCCTGCACCACCTGGTTACATGCAAGGCCAGCCACCTTTACAGAACCCTATGTATCCTTCCCCTTCTGCTCCCCCACCACCTCATGGACAGCAAGCCGATGCACACATTATCTCTTTGAGGAGTGGAAGGAAGACATTCAACCCACCACCTAGTCAGGCGGGCCCCGATTTCTCCCACCCTTCGCTGTAGGTGGTAGCGACTCCTTTTTCATCTCAGGAGCCACCTACGGTAGATAAGGATAAGAGGCCACTCAACCCTGAGATTCCCATCCCTTTTTTTGAGGCTTTGACACGAAATGCAGTACGGAAAAATGACATGTGAAATTTTGAGGACCTGAAATCGATGTTCAAGGAAGTACATATTTAGGTGTCACACTTCTCGAGGCAATCAATCACATTCCCATAATCACTAGGTTCTTCAAGGACTATTGTAACCTGAAGCAACATCCGAGAATTGGACGACAGGTGGTACTATCGAGAGAGGCTAGCACCGTGATTTTAGCCAACTTGCCACCGAAGAAGAAAGACCCTGGTACTCCACTCATATCCTGCTTCTTGTAGGATTCCCCATTTGATTGGGCCCTTTTAGATCTGGGTTCTTCCATCAACCTAACTCCCACTGTCGTATTTGATCGATTTCGATTTGGGGAGTTGAAGCCCACTTTGATCATGATTCAGCTGGCTGACAGATCAGTTAAAACATCGAGGGGGTGGTTAAGAATGTGATCGTGAAAGTCTGCGGGTTCTGCTTTCCCACAGATTTTTTCGTTCTAGATATGGAAGTTCTTTCTAATCTCTGAGATGCACCAATTATTTTGGGTCGCCCCTTTCTGGCGGCAGCTCGAGCGAACATCGATTGTGCATCTGGGTATATGGAGATAGCCTTAGGCAATGAGCAACTTCGACTGGAGATATTCAGGGCAGCAAGAAGTTCGACTGTGATCGAATAGAGGATGGTGAAGATGAAGATGTGGCATACTGTGGTAACATTGGGTTCCTTTGTGACGACCCAATGTCTCATTCATCTGCACTATCAAGGTTCTTGGACCTCGATCCACACGGAACTGAAACCATTGCACTACACATATCTCCTCGAGGATTTGACTGTTTAGGGTGTGCTTCTGACCATAGCACCCCAGAATCCAGCTATCCTGATCCATACATTACTGAATCGCCCCTGTGGTTGCAGGAAGACGTGACTATAGCCAATGGGTTTTCCATTAACGTAGTCACAACCAATTATTTCACAGGGAGCGACTTAGCTGGAATTCACATGGACATGGATCAGTAGATTCTCACCATTGATTCTACTCCTCCCACTCCCATTTCTAACTCTGACCTACCCGTGATTGAATTGAAGCCCTTACCAGACTCAGTCAAGTATGTGTTCTTGGGCGAAAGTGAGACATACCCAGTCATTATCAATGCCTACTTAACCCAAGAATAGGAGCACCAATTGATTTTCTATGCTGCAAGACCATAGAGTTGCTATCGAGTGGAGTATTGCTGATCTCCCCGGATTTACCCCTCGTATTGCACTCATCACATCTACACGAATGAGGGGGTGAAACCATTGAGACATCCTCAAAGATGGCTAAACCCGAATATGCTAGAGGTTGTTAAGAAGGAGATCATCAAATGGCTTGATGTAGGTAATGTATACCCAATCTCAGATAGCCAGTGGGTGACTCCGATCTCGATAGTGCCCAAGAAAGCAGGACTCACCATCGTAAAGAATGATAAGGGCAAATCCATCCCAACCCGCACTGTGACATCTTGGCGGGTCTACATCGACTATAGGAAGCTGAACACGGCTACCCAAAAGGATCACTTTCCTTTGCCTTTCATTGATTTGGTCTTGGAACGGTTAGTCGGATGTAGTTTCTTCTGCTTTCTGGATGGATAGTCTGGATATAATCAAGTAGCGATTTGCCAGGAAGATCAAGACAAGGCCACATTCACATGCCCCTTTGGAACATTCACTTTCAAGCAAATTCCCTTTGGCCTCTACAACGCACAAGCAACATTTCAGTGTTGTATGATGGCCATCTTCTCTAAATGATTGGGGACTATGTGGAGGTATTCATGGATGACTTCTCCATTTTCGGAGATGATTTCACATCTTGTCTTGATAACTTCACCAAGTTCCTGAAATAGTGTATTGAGGTGAGACTAGTACTATCCTGGGAGAAAAGCCATTTCATGGTGAGGGATGGCATAGTACTAGGGCATAGGATCTCCAAAAATGGAGTCGAGGTCGACTAAGCTAAATCAGAGATTATTTCTCACTTAACGCCACCTAGCTCAGTCAAGCAGATCAGATCGCTCTTGGGTCACATCGGCTGCTATCAGATATTTATACGCGATTTCTCAAAAATTGAATGACCTTTGACGAATCTCCTGGTTGCCGATGTCCCATTTGAATTTAATACCTCGTGTCTCAGCGCTTTTGAGACTTTACGAAGAGTTGTCTCTGATTCCCCGATTCTCCAACCACACGACTGGTCGCTCAATTTCAAGATGATGTGCGACACTTCTGACTTTTATTGTTGGTGATGTTTTAGGCCAGCGTCAGGAGAAACAACCCTTCATCATATAGTATGCTAGCAAGATGCCAAATGAGGCTCAGCGTAATTACACTGTCACCAAAAAAGAACTATTAGGAGTAGTATTCGGGTTGGAGAAATTCAGATCGTACTTATTAGGGTCCAAGGTCATCATTTTCACTGACCACTCTGCCCTTTGGCATTTGTTGGCAAAGAAGGATGCTAAACCATGACTCACCATATGGATCCTTCTATTGTAGGAATTAGATATCGAAATCCGTGACAAAGCTGGAAAGTAGAATGTTGTGGTGGATAAACTATCTAGACTGGGCCCAGACCACATTCCTTATTCCCTGCCTATCCATGAGCAATTTCTAGATGAATCTCTTTTGGCAGTTCATTCTATTGAGTTCCCCTGATACGCAGATACAGCGAACTACCTTGCCGCAGGCAAGATTCCTACAAACCTATCCAAGGACTAGAAACTCAAATTCACTGCGGAGGCTAAATTCTACCTCTGGGATGACCCACTGCTCTTCCACATTGGAGTGGACCAGATTATTCGAAGATGTATCCCAGACTCTGAGATCCCTAGTGTGTTATCTTTCTGCTACAATGATCCTTGTGGTGGTTATTTCTCGGGACAGAAATCCGCTGCAAAAATTTTGTAGTTGGGATTTTTTTGGCCAACCATCTTCAGAGATACACACGAATACGCCCAACACTGCAAACGATGCCAGTCGATCGGTTCTACGACCAGGAGAGACATAATGCCAATCCAGCCCATCATGGTCGTAGAAGCGTTCGATGTCTGGGGCATCAATTTTATTGGCCCTTTTCCAAACTCGCATGGTTTCAAGTACATATTACTAGCCGTTGATTATGTCTCGAAGTGGGTCGAGGCCATCCCAGCGAGATGGGTTGATCATAAGAGTGTCATTTCTTTCGTACGGCAGTACATCTTCGCGAGATTCAGAATACCCCTCACTCTGATTAGTGATGGGGGAAGCCACTTCATTCATGCCCATTTCAGGTCATTACTAAAGAAATATGGGGTACATCATCATATAGCCACCCCATATCACCCGCTGACCAATGGGCAAGCTGAAATGTCTAACCATCAGATCAAGTTGATTCTCCAGAAGACAGTTAGACCAGATAGGAAGGACTGGTCCGACAAATTAGTTGATGCACTCTAGGCATATCAGACCGCATACAAGGCCCCACTCTGAATGCCACCATATCGAATGGTGTATGGCAAGGCCTGTCACCTTCCTGTAGAGCTAGACACCATGCCTTTTGGGTAGTGCGAAAAGTAACCTTGACCTCGATGCAGGAGGTCAAGAACGGAAACTCTAGCTCAGCGAATTAGAAGAGATCTGGCAGGAGGCCTATGAGAATGCAGTGATATACAAGGACAAGACAAAGGCCTTTCATGACTGCCACATCCGGAGGAAAGCATTCACGCCAAACCAGCGAGTCTGGTTGTTTGATTCACGATTAAACCTGTTCGCAGGGAAGCACAAGTCCAAATGGACTGGCCCGTATATTGTGATTCATCCATATCCTAATGGGGCAGTGTAGATCTGGGACCCAAAATCTGGGCATATATCCATGGTAAATGGCCAATGCCTCAAGCCAATTTTGGCCCAGGAACCTCCTCCACAAGACGAGATTATTCATCTTATTGAGGATGTGTGACTGAATGCTCGTCCAGCTAGAGGCGCTAAACTCAACATCTATCTCACATTCCACCATCATCTATACATAACCATTTTTATATATAGCATATTTTTTCTGTTAGCATAATTTCTTCCTGCATAGTGCATACTGACAGGATGGCCGGTGTTGAATGTATAATTTCAGGAGCAATTACAGGTGATTTCTACCCATTCTCTCCCTACTGTATTTATTTTCTTTTATATTCTTGCCTGAGGACATGCAAGAACTTAGGCATGAGGGGGTAGATACAACAAAACTGAAAATTTTTATGCCGACATTTAGGAAAACCTCGGAGCTACATGTAAAACATACTTTAGGACCATAAATAAAACAACAACGGACACCACCTCCAATGCTCACATTGGAGCTAGAAATAGTCCGCAACAGCCAGTTCCGACTCACCCACTCACCTCTTGTTCTAAATTTAGGGTCAAGCTGAATGTAACCCGATACGGGAATTTCACGAAGTACAAATTATTTGAGGTTACTTGTTCATAGCATATATACATATTGCATTCATGAATAAGATTATTTTATTAAGAGAATGCATTAGGGATTTTATCCTCTAGTTGATTCCTGTAATCTGGAATCCAGTACAACTTTTCACACACACATGGAATTTGCAATGGATTCACTGTGAAGGCTGATAAATGTCTTAGTCTGTCCTGTAGACAGTGTTTCTTTTCCTAAATGCAAGTAGTGCTTCTTTTCCTAAACCCCTAGACAGTGTTTTGGGAGTTGGGTAGATTTTCTTCCAAAAATCCACCAAGTTGTGTGAGATGAGTGTAGAGTGTATTGGTGCTCTAAGATTAGTACAAGGAATCCGGAATCCTAAATAATTAGGTGACGATACTCTGAGATAAGGCATAGTTTTCACTCTTAGTTCCTGCGTATACATTTTTGTGCAAAATATTGAGAGCCACCAAATAAGGCAAATACGCAAAGAGCAAGTTTTCATAAACTAGGGCTAAGGTGGATGGTTACAACCATTCTTTACGGAATCCTCAGCTGAAGGAGGGTATTGATGCCAAGGTTAGAAATACACCATCCTATCCATCTCTCCCGGTGCTGTGAGTAGGCAGTTCCACCAAATAAGCCACCCAATGTCTCTTGAGTACCACCAATCCCTAATAATGCCTCCTCAATAAAGTTCATGGATGTGTTATGTTGAAAAAAAAAATGATGATGAAAAAAAAAAGAGAAAAGAAAGAAAAATTGAAAAAATTAGAAAAAGAAGAAAAAGCAAAGAAAAAACAGAGTGAATATTTAGTTCAATTGCATTGAGGCAATACCACCAAATAAATTTGAGATCCACCAATTATGGCCTTAACCTATTTTTCTTGTGTTTCTAACCGCCCGAATACTGGCTGAGGAAATCTGACATAGTGTTAGGGTTATGGAAACTCAATTAAAGTGTTAATGCCAAGTGAGACCACCAAATATAGATCATATGTGTGAATCTGGTGAGATTGTGAGCTCTAAGAAAAAGAAAAAGAGTAAGAGAAAATGAATACAAAGGAATCAAAAGAGAGTATAGTTTTTCTCATCTTTCTCTGAGTTGAGTTACTTAGTAATCCAGGAATCTAGATTCTATAGTACTAGTCTCTATGTTGCACCAAGTGATGGTGAGCCACCAAATATATAATCTTTTCCCTCAGAGATTCTCTACCTAAGCCTAAAGTCGGCGTGAAATTCATAGAATATCTTGAATACCCAGTGGGAAGAAGTCCGCCTATCCTGCTAGAATTTTTACTAGGGGTCAAGTACAGGCTTTAGAGGTGATTATTTTTTTACTCGAATCCATTGCAAAAGCTACGTAGTTGCACTTTCACGATTGTCTGGATTTCTAGAGCATAGGATGAAAACAAAACGGAGAAAAATCTCTATGCATACACTTGATAAAATAATCATTCCCTCAGGGACCCTTATTGTAAATAATTTAGTCTTGCATTTGCTAGGGACTAGCAAGATTTAGGCATGGCGGTATGATTGCACAGCAATCATAAGCCTTAATTGACCTAAATTAGGCTAGGACTTAGAATAAGTTAGGTTAATTCATGCATGCATAAGCATTATCTGCATCTTTACTACTTTAATTTAGCTATGCATAAAATAACGTTATAATGTGCTGATTAAGTGCATTATGTCAATTGCAGGCAATAAGCTGATCAGGAGCTAGATCTGGAGCTGGATCTAGAGTAGGATCTGAAGCTGGATCAGGAATATTGGGTGTTGCAGTAGAGCTGGAGCAAAAGACTAAGATTAGATGTAGGAATAATGATGTAATGGAGTTAAGGTTTGTTATTCTATTAAGTAGGAATAAAGCAGCAAAATGTGAGGAGCTTAGGTCCATCCTAGCCTTAGGATAGCTTAAAGACTTCCCCAAGCCTTAGCCACCGTTAGATTAGGACACAGCACCCTAGGAAGGCCCAAGTCCCAAGTTCCAACCCTTATCTAGATGTCCAGATGAATTATAGGACGTCCAGAACCCTTAGCCAACTCCAACACACCTTAAACCCACTTTTGCAATGTTATTTTACGTCCAGACACTTGGTCAAACGTCCAATTTCTGTAGAATACCCAAGACAGAACCTTGAATCCTTCCTAACTCTGATTGGACGTCCAGACAACAAGTCTCGACGTCTGATTTTTGAGTATAAGAAGTTTGACACTATTAGACATCTGATACTGCTCTTCAGTTCCTGTTTTGATTTTCAAGCCTTGATCTTGGATCTCTAGGTCCCTAAACCCAATTCCAACCCCATAGGAACCTAAATTAAGGTGCCCTAACTCTAGTACATCACCTCTAGACCTCTTTAAGGAGCTAACTAGGCCCTCACTAAACCTAATTGGCTTGGATCTTAGTCAATTCCATCAGCCAATTCAAATGGACTCAATGAGTCCAATTGAGCCCTGATCTCAGCACACAATGTCCAATTGGACTCAGTGAGAGTCCAATTGACCTAGACCTAAATTAATTGAGTTGTTTTACTCTCAATTAAGTTTCCACACACCCAATTAAACTTGTATTAAGTTTAATTGCACTTTACCTTAGTGAATTAGGGTTTATAACGCTAATTTGAGACATACCTTGACCTAAACCCACTAGAACCTAACCTAATCGACCTAGCCAGCTAAGTTTCGACCCACACACACCCACACACAGCCACACATGCCATCCACATGAAAATACCTAGCCAAGGGCTCTCTTGAACTGTCTACCATGTGTGGTTGCCTTGGTTGCTAAAATTAGCAACCAAGAGCCATTCAATTTTTAGATCCACATTTGGTGGATCTAAAAACCACCATCCATCATCTCTCTCTCACTCTCCCACGAGCTCCCACCATAGGCCTCTCTAGAGAATTTCATAATTCTCTAGAGAGCTTCCCTTTGGTCTATAAAAAGACCTAAGGGGTGGCCATTTGCACCCATCCACTTTTGGCCATACATGCTTGGCTCCATCCACCTCCACTTGGGCTAGCCACCACCATCTCCAATCCATCTCCATGAGCTGAGTGCCACCATGAAGGACACCATGCCAGGATGCTGGATCACTCCTCCAACCTCTCTCCAAGGGCTGGCCTAAGCTCCATTGGCCGCCCCTCTTTCTCCTCTCGACCACACCAAGGCCATCGGGGCCCACCTCCGAATGCCCTCACTTCTGATAGATTAGTAGCTAGCTCCTTACATTTACTACTTTTATTTACTGCTTAGTAGTGTAGCCCTTATTCTCCCCCAATGATACATGCAAAATCCCCCTGTAGATGTAGCCCTTATGCGATCATTTTCTTATAGTTAGCTTTACATTTTTAAGAATTCATGTACAAGCTTTCCTCTACAAGTACATGTTGCAAACACTCTCCAAGTGAATGAATGAAAAGTATATTTTATATATATATATGTCAATTTGTTGATAATCACCATGAGCTCATTGCAATATCTTTTGTGTGATTAATGTTGCCTGTTTTCAATTCCTGATATACTTACAATTAAGCATGTCGTACTTCCATACGTAATAATCATAAACCGGTGTGTGATTTTAAACAGAGTAGAGCGGTAAAAGATCGAATTCAAAAGTAAAACAAACACCTCCTGGAGTCGAATGACCGGGACACATGTGTTGTTATCTTTTATTGAATATCTTTGTTTGATTGTATTGCACACTATACTACGATGTTTCCTTAGCAAACACGCGCTTTACGCATCTCGAACATCGAGCCCGAGTCAATTCATATCTAACACCTCCACATCCTAAGCTTCTGAATGCTCCATTTGCCAAGGAAATACACACGCCACTGTGGACTGCCACTTGGCCTCCCAATTCCCTGAGCTTGCACAAGCGGATCTAAATGCCTCTTAAGGGTTCCATCGTAGACCTCGTAATGACCCTTTTTCCAACACTTATAATGAGGGATGGAGGAACCACCCAAACTTTTCTTGGAGACAAGGAAATGTCTCAAATACAAGGTATTATAAACCACAACCATTTCAAAACCATTAAATGAACCAACCTCAGACCTTTGCCCAACCTATGACCTCTGAGATGGATGAATTGAAGGTAATGTTGAGAACTATGCAAGAAAGTCAAAGTGCCATCATCCAATCTCATGACAAGGCTATACATGAGATGAAATCACAGATAGGACACCTTGTTGAGGCCATTAGATAGAGGGAAACTGGGAAGCTCCCTAGTGCTGCTGAGGAGAATCCTAAAGGAAAAGGGATTGTCTTTAGGGAACATGCTCTGGCGGTGACTATTCTGAGGAGTGGGAAAGAAATTTCCAAACCCGATGCTCCTATAGTCTCACCCCCTAAAAAACCATCCACCCTTACTTTCACCCCCATCGGAGAAGACTTGCACAAATCTTCTCTGCTTGAAATCACCTCACCGGAAGAAGTTGCCCCTTTTCCACCCCTTACTCGACATGACAACCCTTCCACCCAAAGATCGAGAGTGCCCTTTCCAAAGCGCTTATCCACCTCTGGGAAGACTTCTACTGGCTCATATGGACCCAAAGAAAAGACAGATGAGAACATGGAAACTTTCAAGCAAGTGCAGATTAACTTGCCTTTACTTGAAGCTATCAGGCAGATTCTGCCTTATGCCTGCTTCTTAAAGGACCTATGCACGAAAAAGCAGCATTCTAGGAAATAGGTCCAATCAAAAGTTGTCCTACCTGATTCTATTAGCTCAATTGTTCAACGTGGCACACCCCCAAAACTTAAGGACCCAGGAGCCCCATACATCTCAGTGGTTATTGGTGACATACAGATTGATGAGGCTCTACTTGATCTGGGTGCGGGGGTGAACATCCTTCCGAGCTACGTGTATGAACAACTTGGGGGAGGCAATTTGGAGCCTAGCCCTGTAATCCTTCAAGTTGCTAATCGATCACTTAAGACACCGCGGGGAATTTTGGAAGATGTCCTCGTAAGAGTGGAGGATTTCTTCTTTCCCATTGACTTCTTAGTTTTGGACACTAACCCTACCAACAAGCCAACCAAACCCTCCATCATTTTGGGCCGCCTCTTCCTTGCAACTTTGCATGCTTCAATCAATTGCAATACTGGGGCATTGAAAATGGGCTTTGGGAATAGGAAAATCTGGCTTAATGTGTTTGATGCTTACAAAGAAGCCAGACTTGAGGATTGTTCTCAAGTTGAAGTGATAGATGACCTGATTAAAGAGGCAACCCCTGCAATGTTATGTGATGACCTCCTTTAGCATGTCATGCTAAATGACCATTCCCTTCTCTTAGAGGAATGTGAAGGGGATATACTAGAACTTGAGGAGTTGCTGGGTGTTTCTGCTAAGTCTCTTCCCCCATCATCTCTGCCCAAGGGAGATCAGCTACCTGAGATGGGGACATCTATGATGAAACCCTCAACCTTACAAGCCCCCAACCTTGAGTTGAAACCCTCCCTGACACTCTCAAGTATGTCTTCCTAGGTGCCAATGATACACTCCCCATTATCATTTCGACTGTGTTATCTGAGGCACAGGAGGGAGCCCTGAATGAATGCTTGTCTAGGCACAAGGAAGCTATTGCTTTGAGCATTGCTGAAATTAAGGGTATAGACTCTACACTTTGCATGCACCACATTTATACCAATGATTCCATCAAGCCATTTAGGGACATGCAGAGACGTTTAAACCCTAATATGAGGGAGGTGGTTAAAAAGGAAATCCTAAGGTGGTTGGATGCTGGGATCATATATCCCATTGCAGATAGTAAATGGGTAAGTCCTATTCATGTGGTGCCAAGGAAGGTAGGGTTTAACATGGAATTTAACGACCAAGGTGAACAAGTTGTCACTAGACCCTCAACTGGATGGAGGGTCTGTATTGATTACCGCAAGCTGAACACTTTTACCCAGACGGATCACTTTCCCTTGTTTTTTATTGATCAAATTCTCAAGAAATTGGCAGGGAATAAGTATTATTGAGTTCTTGATGGATATTCTGGGTACAACCAGGTTGCAGTCTTCCCTGATGACCAGGAGAAGATGACATTCACGAGTCCTTACGATACTTTTGCATTCAGGCGTATGCCGTTTGGATTATGTAATGCCCCTGCAACGTTCCAGCGGTGTATGATGTCCATTTTCTCGGACATGATTGAGGAGTGTGCTGAAATGTTTATGGATGACTTCTCCATTTATGGCTCGCCTTTCGACCAGTGTCTCCTGCACCTAGAGAATGTGTTGAAGCGATGTAAGGAGACTAGTTTAGTCCTCAGCTGGGAGAAAAGTCATTTCATGGTACAGAAAGGAATTGTACTTGGGCATGTTGTGTCTGAGAGAGGTTTCGAAGTAGATAAAGCCAAGATTGATTCTATTTCCAAACTCCCATTGCCCACGAATGTCAAACAGATTAGATCCTTTCTGGGCCATGCCGACTTTTATAGGCACTTTATTAAAAATTTTAGTAAAACTTCTAGGGCACTCTGTGACTTGTTGGCGAAGGAATCTTCAATTTTGATTCAAAGTGTGCCGAGGCCTTTCAAACTCTGAAGGAGGCCTTGATCTCTACGCCTATTCTCCGAGCTCCTGATTGGACACTCCCATTTGTGCTGATGTGTGATGCTTTAGATTATGCAGTGGGAGCAGTCCTTGGACAAAGGGTTGAGGGAAGACCTCATGTGTTGCATTATGCCAGCAAGACTTTAACTGAACCACAACAAAACTACACCGTCATTGAAAAAGAATTACTTGCTGTAGTTTTTGCTTTGGAGAAGCTTAGGTCTTATCTTCTTGGGTCTAAGGTGGTTATTTTCACTGATCATGCAGCAGTGAAACATCTCATTGCTAAGAAAGATTCTAAGCCACGTCTGATTAGGTGGATCCTACTCCTTCAAGAATTTTGCTTGGAGATACGTGAAAAGAAAGGAGTAGAAAATGTTGTGGCTGATCACCTATCTCGCCTTCCACTTAAGGACTCTCTTTCTGGAGACATCCGTGAGACATTTCCTGATGAAACCCTGATGGTGGTAACACCAACTTTACCTTGGTATGCTGATACTGTAAATTACTTGGTCACTAGAGAAACTCCTGGCTCTTGGGATGAGTAGAAAAGAAAGAGATTCATTTCCCAAGCGAGATACTTTCATTGGGAAGAGCCTGAATTATTTAGAATTGGACAAGACCAAGTATTGAGATGTTATGTACCAGAAGAGGAACAACAAACTGTGCTGAGTTTTTGCCTTGAACTTCATTGTGGAGGACACTTTGGCATTAAGAAAATAGCTTTTAAGGTTCTCTAGTCTGATTTTTGGTGGCGTTCGTTATTTAAGGATTCTCAAAATTTTGTTAAGGCTTGCATTAGATGTCAATAGACTGGAATGATTGGGAAGAGGAATGAAATGCCTCAACACCTTATTCAATCTATTGAAATTTTTGATGTGTGGGTAATTGACTTTATGGGCCCCTTCCCTTCGTCCCATGGTTATAAATATATCTTGGTGGCAGTTGATTATGTCTCTAAATGGATAGAGGCCATTCCTACGTGCACAAATGACCACTCTGTGGTTTTGAAATTTTTGAAGGCCAATATCATATCTTGTTTCAGCTACCCCAAGACCATTATAAGTGATGGGGGACCTCATTTCCGAAACCACCACTTTTATCGGCTAATCAGGAGTTTGGGAATGACTCATAAGGTCGCTACCCCTTACCATCCTCAGACGAGTGGCCAGGTAGAAGTGTCAAATAGGGAGATAAAAAACATTTTAGAAAAGACCATTAGACTTTATAGGAAAGACTGGTCCCAAAAGCTTGATGATGCTTTGTGGGCATATCGAACGGCCTATAAGACCCCTTTAGGTACTTCTCCCTTTCGGATTATGTATGGGAAAGCGTGCCATTTACCTGTTGAGTTGGAACATAGGGCACTTTGGGCTATTCGAAGTGTTAACATGGAATTTGAGAAGGTGGGTAAGGCACGACTTCTGGAATTAAGTGAGCTTGAGGAGCCGAGGAATGATGCTTATGACATCTCTCAGGCTTATAAAGAAGGAACTAAGGTCTTGCATGATAAGTATATACTTTCAGAGACCTTTGAGCCCAACCAACAAGTCTGGCTTTTCAATTCAAGACTTAAGCTTTTCCTAGGAAGTTAAAATCTCATTGGGATGGGCCTTACATAATCACTAAAGTGTTTTCGCATGGAGCTGTGAAGATTAAAAGCCCTTCCTCTTCAGCAACTACCTTTATCATCAATGGTCAACAGTTAAAACCATACATTACTTTGGATGGCCATCTGGTTGACGAGGTCACTCTTGAGGAGCCTTAGCTCCTACCATTCTCTGTCTCAGGTAATATCTTCCTTTAGCTATTTTTGTTTCCAATGAGGACATTGTTTGAACCAAGCATGGGGGAGAGGACTTGAGGAATTTGTTTATAGCATGTCAACATTTTGCATTCAGTCATGCATATCGCATTAAAAAGAAAAAAGAAAAATTTTTGAGCTTAACTGACTAGGCCTTGCATTCTGAAGCAAATCAGAACTCTAGCTTAGACTAAGTTGATTCTAGGGTCGAACTTTAGAAGCTAAGTGAGCTACTAGCTTTAGACCTTTAGGGTCCTTTGTGGACTTAAAAACTTATGTAGGAGTTAAGTTGCAGACCATTCATCAAGATGTTGAGGAAGGAAAGATAGGGATTGAGTTAAAAGGTGGGGTAGTACCTGTAGTCTTGTTATACCTTTTGGATTACGGCTCCTTGTAACCCAAGCATCCAAATTTCACAACTTGGTCCTGTGTAAGTAAGTGATCACCTTAATTCCTTTCTTAAAAGTAATTTGGTTCTCTTAGTTTTGACTTTGGAGAGGATTGAAAACACAATTTGACTAGAAGAGTTCCTGCCATAGGAGAGGTGGAGTATATACTCACCTTGAGGATGCGATGATAACATATTACCTCCTCGGCGCTTGTCTCTTAGGATATCCATCCTACTGGGGGCATGTAAGTGCATTGTACAGTTCAGGTACCATGGGCAGCCCTATCTCGAAGTGCTGATTGCCATAGGCCTGAATCCGCTTAAGAAATCCATGGGAGATACTATCTCGAAGTGTCGAATGCTAGGAGTTCTTGGGGTCTCTATGTCCGATGCTATCGCGAAGCATCGA
This sequence comes from Thalassia testudinum, assembly GCA_037157565.1. NCBI lineage: Eukaryota > Viridiplantae > Streptophyta > Magnoliopsida > Alismatales > Hydrocharitaceae > Thalassia > Thalassia testudinum. The sequence continues at coordinate 149,474,608 of JAZHRO010000014.1, read as the reverse complement.
AAGCTAGTCACCCTTTGAGGTACGGTGATGGGGACAATGAATCCGACACAGACCGTGTTGATAGCTGATCTGAGGTTAGACTTAGAGGAATCAAGCAAAATATATATGTATATATATAAAAACTTTTTCCTTTCTAGGTTGGCATTCATACCAACCTCAAATAACTCAAACCAATGCTCATGCACGGATGCTTTAATCTCAAGGATCAATAAACCTTAGGGTAGAGTCGAAAATCAGGGAAACTTGTGCCTGCAACTCATCTTTAGCCGACCTAGTCTGTAACATAGCAACTACTTGGGAACCTTAGGTCTAAAGTCTGAACTTAACATGTTTCTAAAGGAAGACCGTTTGGGTTGGTTAGTCTACTTGGAGTGCTAGGTTTTTGCTTGGATTTGCTAGGGACTAGCAAAAACTAGGCATGGAGGTATTTGATTAGCCCATATTTGTGGGCTATTTAAGTATTTAAGTGTTTAGACATTAAGTTAATTTAAACATTTAGATAGCATACATTAGGATGTAAATAAATTAGTTCATATTTTTAGCTTAATTGCATAATTCATGCATTTAGAATTACCTTAGGATTCCATACATTTGATTAGTTAATTAATTAGGTGCATGACATAAAATATTTTAATTAACATAGAAGTTAAGGAATTATGTATAAATAATCCTAATTATTTTATTCTTTTTCTTCTTATTCTCCTTTGCAGGTAACTACTCCATCTACGCCTCCTCCTCCTGCACATCAGCATTGACTCAACAGGCCTTTTGAATTTGAAATGTTTGTAGCTATGGCTACAAAAGAGGACGAAGGGCTGCCGTTCAGATGAGGCCACCACCCCTTTGTTCCTCATTGCATAAAGAACTTTGCTTCTCATCCATTCCAAACCAACGGCCTCCCACCACAGCAGTTTGATTGCACCACTGTGGGTGTGTGGGGTGACAACCCACATTGCCAAGAGTCCCTGCAACTTCTCCTCCCCGCGCCTCAACCTTGCCAAGTGTGCCACTGCTCGTGCCTCTAGCCAACACACTTCATCTTCTGCAGCAGACTGGGCGCACGCGCCGCACCTCTACCACAGCAGGCGTGTGCGTGCCTACCTCAACCAATGCCCTCACCATAGCCAACACCCATGCTTCCTCGTGCCATCAAACCCCACACACCTTCACCTCCAGTGCCCTCGCCTAGCGCACCTGCCCACCGCGTGCCTTCACCTCCAGCCAACCCTCCAGCTCGCTCTCACCTAGCGCACGTCCTCCAGCAGCCCCTTCACCTCCACATGCCCACGCCCATGCCTTCACCTTCAGCTTCTCCAACGCCCCCCTGCAGCGACTACAGCCATCGCCATCAGCACCCACGCGTCGACCCTTCATGTGCCCATGCCTCCTCTTGCCCGCAGTGCCTGTAGCACCTGCGCGCCGCCCTTCCTCGTGCCTGCGGCAAGCGTGGTCAGCAGCAGCAACCTCCACCACCACCACTTCTCTCCTCTGTTCAGCCGACTCTGGCCATCTCGCAACTTGCCTCCACTACCGTTGCGGAGCCCTCACTCCAGCCAACCTACACCCAGAAGAGTTCCTCGAGCAATCCTCTCTCCCATGCGCAAGGAGGTGAGAGGTAGAATCCTATGTTTATGGTGGAATTAATATTTACATTTCATGCCATTGCCACAAAAATGAATTTTGATTTATCATTATTTTATTGTGGTGAATTTATGCCTTCATGCTCATGCTTCTAGAGAATTGTTAAACCTTATTATTCATCTCTATGTACATTGAATTTAATTTTGAATTACATTTTAGTATGCATGCAAGTGAATAGTACATGGCATACCCTTGCACATCAAAAATTTTTGGACGTAAAAATTACATTAACACCCCTTGACTTCTCCATAAATTTAAGGTTTACTTTTGGAGCTACACAGGCATTGTTTGATCTGACGAATAGCTCGACGAACTTGATTTCGACCTAATTGAGAGTTCAAATAAGTCATTGCCTCCCTGTGAACACGACCCGCACTCGTATGAGTGGTTTAATTTTAATTTTAACTATTTTGTTAAGCGGTTTTCCACCACTTTGATCCTACAATGACAAATCATCTTAATAACACTATTCGAAAGCGAAAATCGTCTTATCACCAGGTCCTCCTCTAGGGACTCAATTGGGCTACGCAACCTCATCTTTGACTTCAATCAGGGGCTTCATCATGTAGCTGCACGTGAGAACTGTGGGATAGATAGTCCCACATCATTGAACCTGAAGCCACACGCGCGACATAAGAGGAATTCCTCTCGCTGACCCCTCGCCTAGGACATGGGGGCCGGGTCCCCAGCCACTATCACCTACTTACTCGCCTTTGTGCACTCCTCACTTGTGACAATTCCTGCAAGCCTAGTCCATTGTTCACGCCCGATTACCTTGTCGATTGCTTGATTAAGGTCGGGTCTCTAAGAGAACGAAGAAGAAAGATAGAGGGGGGGCTTTGTGCTTCTGCTCTCTACCATTTTCCAATCCTGTGGACTTTACGTCTGTGGTGCTGTGGTTGCTTCTCTCCTGAGGCATGAAAGAGAGGAGGCCTTTGCCTCTTCTATTGGAGTTGTGTTCTAGTGGTGCCTTAGTTCTGAAGCTACTATTGGGAAATTTTATTTAGTTGACGTGGTATATTTGGTTGAGAATTACTGTGAAATTGTTTGAGATACTTGAGCTTAATTTCAAGGGTTAATTTGGTGATTCAAATCACCATTTTAACCCTTTTTTTTGCACTTGGCTACTTGATTTCATATATATATCATTTTGAGTAGTTCTAAAGAACCTTTGGTCATAATTACTTATATGTCTAATTAAATTGTGATTAGCAAGATCGAATTGCCATTATTTTCTCCCTATGTTCGACCTCGGAATCTTTTTGCGATTCTTAGTTATAAATTTAAATGATTTGAGAGATTTTGTCCTATACTACGATTCATCTTTTAAACAACGACTAATTTGCTTAAATAGTTATAACCCTTGAATGAAAGATGATGTTACAGTTTGCCTACATAAATACAAGTTGCATGACTGTTATAAAATATGCATGAAATTATCATCATATAATTATTTATAATTCTATTGCACTTCATGATTACATCGTTGAACAACCTTCCAATTTTTTCTTTACAATAAAAAAATCATGAAACATAAAGAATTAGAAATTGAATGCTTTAACTTGGAACTAAAGAAAAGATGCACCAACTTGGAATTGAACCCAGGTCTGTACCGTAGAAGGGTACTATTCTACCACTAAACCATTGGTGCTATTTATGTTTCAAGAACTTAAATTAATACAAACTAGGAGTAGTCAGAAAATGAATAATCTTTTAGTCCTTCCTAATAATTTTAAAATTAATAATCATTTAAAACTTCAATACTTTAATACAAACTAAGAGTTTCTATTCATGCATGATTGTTAGAAAAGAAGATGGGAGGTTGTGTTTCATTCTTATTGATAATAAATATACAACACATTTACATTGAGAAAGAATGAGATGAATCATGATTGCATCACCTTTTGTTACATAAAGATTACAGAGGCCTATACAAGACACGATATCGGTTAAGTGAAATATTTACCTGGTGACAATTACAAATCTGAACTAGCTACCATTCAAGTAGAAGTGGCAACCGAGTGACACGGGCACCTGCATCATCACTGCTATAGGGAGCACTGTAACTTGGCTACTGATTAGATGCCACATTCCTTCTAGAAGGAATCCTCCTATTTAACTGTTGAGGAAGGACCTACAATCTGGAGTTTGATTTTGTACACAATAAACAAGATCATTATATATAAAGTCAACATATATCAAGCATCAGTCAATTACCTAAAGCTTACCTTAACTATTCATATACTCAAGGCATTAATGAAAATTAAAGAAGCATACAAAACATGACTACTAACTATAAAGTATGTATCACAGAAAGAAACTAACATTTCCATGTTAAGAGTAAAGTAGAGTGATGCCTTCCAAAATGTTTCAGACAATTCAGATTTTCTGCACCAAGTTAAGAGTCGCTGCCATATACAGCTACAGCACATGGGGTACCATTACAATTATGCACCAATCCAAACTCACAAAAGAAAGATCCTTGTACAATAAAGTGCCAACCTATACTCTAAACACAATGCTTGCTATCAACACCTGAAAAATTCAGAAACACTTACCATCACCACCATGGTTAGGGGTAAACTCAGATTTTTGACACCCTTGACTCTCTTTGCAAAGCAGAGAGGGACTGAACTACATTAAAGAAAACAAACAGATGGGATAAAATTTGATGAATACATCTTCATAAAATAAAAGCTATATGAAAAAATCCATATATATCACTGGCACTAGAAAATGTTCACCATTAAGTTAACTCATTCCCCCATTATGCTACACTATCACTAGAAAATGCAAGAAACCTCTAAACATAGTCAAGAAGTGAAGCCCAAAATCCACCTCTTCATTGGCAAGCCAAGTGACTAGGGAATATCAAAGGATAAATTCCATGCACAAGGGTTACTCATTTCAATATGGATCATTAATGCTTGACTTTTCATGCCATTCTTAGTTAAGGCATCCAATAGGTGAAGCATAGTGGACATTTTATAACAAGAAAATGTCACAAAGAACATGAAGATTTTCCACCTAGAACTTGATCATCATATGTAGGCCTCTGATGGGAGCACCATCATGAGCCATCTCTAGCTCAATTTAATCTGATTAGGTCATTAAATGTCCTACATAACCACCAGAGGATTGTAATTCATTGCATTAGCATTTTGAGAGAAAGAGAAGAAACCAGGGTTAAAACTGTAATTTTACCATCATAACTTGAATGCAGTACAACCATGGGTTTTCTCAATGGTTAATTAAGGTCCTAAAAGGCTAAGAAGTGGGTTAGAATAGATAGAAAATTATTTTCACATGTTTTGAGAATTAAATGACTTTTGAAACCCTAAAAACAAACCTGCTTAATTAACTGAGGTTTTAGTCAGGATAAAATTCACCTAAACCCTTGAAAATTCATAGAAAGATATTCTCTATGGTTTGGTAACCTCAAATTGACCATCAGAACCCGTCTTGACCCAAAATAGAGTCTCAAATAGATATTTACCCTAATTTGAGTTTTTGCATAAATTACACAGTCAAACGTGGCCAAAACCAAAATCCAACCTCACCATTAGATTCCTTAGGTCCAAATTAGGTTTGTACCAAATTTTAGACCCAAGCTAAGATTTTCTTGACCTAGTTTGCAACTTGGTCATGTCAGATGACATATATGCCCTAAACTTTCAAAGCCTTTACAAATAGGCTCCTAACATTATCATCATTTTCATAAATAGGTCACTGCCACCATTAATTCTATTCCAACAAGCTCCAATGACCTAAAATTGGCAAGATCTTTTTGATTCCTTGACGAATCCCTTTCAAATTTGAAAGGGAAGTTCGTCAAGGAATTCCCTTCCTTTTGAGCAATTTCCTAAGCCCCAAAACCTTGAATGGTAAGTTTGTCAAGGAATTCCCTTCTTTTTTAGCCAATTCCCATGCCCCAAAACCTTCCCAATCTCTCATGCGAATGCATGAGAGATTAGGGTATCAAAAAATCCCAACTCCGACGAAGCTTTTCAAGCTTGGGAAGCTTGCTTCCCAAGCCCAAAACTCCCTATAAAGGCCTATAAAAAGACCTCCAAAGCAAACCAATCTTCCCACCCTCGAATTCAACCTTGAACACCTCAAAATTCCTCTCCTTTTTCTTGGATGAATCACTCCTTGACGTTCGGCGATCCTCCCTGCCTCCGTTCTTCCTCCATTCGCAGTACCGGCGGTGGAGTTATTTCCCCCATCTTCCACCGTATCTAGCCGAACCAACCGACACCCCCTTCGTCGTCTACAACACCATTTCCTATCCACCGAAGCAGCCTCCTTCTCTAGCACCAGCCATACCACAACCGGTGCCATCTCCTCCCCCCTTCATCTGCTACTGCTCTCAATTGATGCCTCATCTTCCACTTGCCATTTCTGTACATTCACAACTTCGATGCAACCACCATCTCACCCTAACATTCTCTATCTTCCACCTCGCTGACGTGCCTCCAGCGAGCACTAGCAGCTTCCACACTCGCCCAAATGCACCGCTTCCACTCTCCACATCTCCACCTCATCTCGATGATCAAAAGCCCTCACTCCTTGAGAGCTATTGATCCACCTATAGTGCCACTAAACACACCCACCTTCACATGCACAGTTCGCCTCCGTCAGCCTTCATCACTCACGGCCACGCCACGCCAACCCCCTAAGCAAGTTCACCGTGCTCCAGCGATCATTCCTGAACATTTTGACATGATCGAAAGGCCTTACTGCTATTTCCTGGTGTTCACTTTTTTGCCACCATGAACGCAATCATTAAGCTTACTTGAAGCCCTCTCTAGCACCTGCAGGCCCCAGACAAAACCCCAAGCTTAGCGAAACCTACCCAGGAGTGAAAGTAAGGAGGCAATTTGTTTCTTTAACTAAGACTTTGATCACAATCACGTGAAGAAGTAGCAGTGTAGCATACGTAGAAGAAGGGAGGTGGGATTAGTCCCACCTCAAAAGTTGATAAGCACGCTCGACCGCATAAATTGAATTTGTGCCTGGGGCTTATCACCTCAGACACAAGGGGTGAGCTCCCTCATGCCCATCACATGCCTCATTCGTGACACGCCCCTACAGACCTGGTGCAAATCCGTTTACCGCCTTAGCCTTACACTCCTTGGATGTGACCCACGCCAGCAGCCTTGGACCCAGGTATGCTCTAGGTCCGGAAACCCAATAACCCGGTACTGTTGGAGGCTCTAGGAGAGCATGATCCAAGGAGAAAAAGAAAGGAGAGGTTGCAGGGTGTAAGGGGGGCTTTTGCTCTGAGAAGAATTGGCTGACAGTTAGCCAAAATTGAGGATCCTTCCCGCTCTATGTAAAGAAGAGCAAAAGAATATAGTAGAGAAGTAGAAGAAGAATCGAAGAGCAAAGAAAGGAAAGGAAGAGAGAGTAGGAAAAGGAGAGAGTGAAAAGAAGAACCGTAGCAGAAGAGGAGCAGAGAAAGAGGAAGAAGAAAGAAGAAGAAGAGAGAAAGTAGAGAAAGAGAAGCAGAAAAAGAAGGAAGAAGAAAAGAAGAGCCACACAAGAACAGAGAAAGAAGAAGAATCAGAGCACTATAGAATCCGATGTTTAAAATGTCTGATCCTACCATCAGATGGCTGATTGGAGTTTATTTCATATATAACTATTGAGTTCCATTTGATATTATTGTTATGAGAAATTGGTTATTCAAATCTCCATTTTACTCCGTTTCTTTTGCAATCTGATACTTGATCTTATTGCCACATTATTCTGAATCAATTTTTGATTATAATTTCTTATCTCTATTGTTTTAAATTGAAATTTTCAGAATTGAATTCCTACTTTCTCTCAGCAAATGATCTCTGACTTTTTAAAGTATAAATTTTATCTATTTTTCGCGAGATTTCAACTATACTACAACATAATGATTTAAAACTTGATTTTGAGCGACCAACATTTTGGTGCTGTTGCTTGGGAGCAACGCGCAATTCAGATCTCTTGATTGTAATATTAGATTGGGTACTAACTTGCTACATCTCTTCTGATTGTGATCTGCTTTGAGGACTCATTAAAGGAAGATCAACTGCACATTAGCCACTCCAAGGGTAGGTAAAACACGAATCCAAATTCCTTCTAAGCCCCTAATCCTCAAAAACTAAAAAAGAAAATCAATTAGGGCCACTAGCATTATAGTCTTAGCTTAATCATCAAGTTGCCTGATTTGATACATTCTATTTAGACAACACTCCAACCTTGATTTGTGCACCTACTTGAAATTTAAGGTAGTTAAGGCTATCACCTTCTTATTTGAGCCCTAGGTACCACATGTGGACAAATTAAACTGGACCAAATCAGAGCCAATTAAGGATTCTAGTTTAGGATTTTTAGAAACACACCTACTTAATCAAGAATTGATCTTCCCAAACATTGTGTTCCTAAACCTTGAGTGAGTTGATCTATTTGAGCAAAACTCTAAAATCAGGCTCTTAAATTCATTTGAACACTAAAACAGGGACCTAAATTTCTCAAAAGGATAATACAGGTGAAGTTGACCCACCTTGGTTGGTTAACCAATCTTCAAATTAGGTCACATTGCACAAAAACATCTTAAAAGATCAAGTGAAATCATAAGCACCCTTGTTTTTTAATTAAAACTAGTAGACTTAAGAGGTCAAGTCCCCACTCTAGTCTACTTGGATCATCAATGACAAGAGAGGTTGGGTGGGGGAAACCCTGTAACTTGTGGGGATGCTCTACCATGTAGGGGTCTTTGCTGGACTCTCCCTCTCTAGCTGCCCAGGTAATTCTTAGGTGCACGACTTTCTGACTAAGGGGTATCATCCACCCCGAACCTCTATAGTCACTCAAAATTTTTGGGTGTCTTGATTGGGTCCATCACATTCTTTCTCTCATCTAATCCATCGGTGCATGTTTGGGAGGAGGTCCTTAATACCATCCTTGAGGCCTCCATTAGATATTCACTCTCGTTGAGGTCGAGCCTCGACTTTCGTGTTTGTGCAACAACCTGTTCACATTGACATATCCTCTGATTTAGAACCTACTTCCCCGTCATCAACTATGGATCACCAAGAAGAACAACCTAATCTTGAGCAACAATTACATGATTTCCAAAATCGAAGCAATGCCAACATCAACCCACCGCCGCATCCTCAAATGCAAGATCACTATAATCCCATAGTGGTGGAGATCGAACCCTGAATCAACATTCCTGTCGTAGGAGTTGAGGTAGATCTTAAGCCTAGCATGCTTCATATGACACCAAAATTTCATGGCTTGAACTTCGAGGATCCTTTCCAGCACATCAAGAAACTAAAACATCTAGCTCACACCTTTGGGGTAGATGTACAGAATCCGGACGGATTACTCTTAAAGCTCTTCTCATTCTTCTTGGCTGACAAAGCCGCTCACTGGTTTCAGACTCAACCACACACAATTAGCACTTGAGGTGAACTTCAAACCACCTTCCTGCAAAAATTCTACCCCATTGGTCATACCAACACAATGTAGCACCAAATCAAGCACTTCTCCGAAGGAGCGGAAAAATCTCTACACGAAGCATGGGATCGCTTTCTTGATGTGATGCACAAGTGCCCCCATTATGGAGTTCTGAAATGGGAACAAGTCCAATCCTTTTACCATGCACTCCTTGAGGATATCAAGCTCTTTTTCAATGCAACCTGTGGTGGTAGCATCATGGGTCAACATGAAGACACAATCTGGGAAATTCTCAAAAACATGTGCGAGAACTCCCTGAACAATGAGTCTTTGGGTGCGTATGATCGGACGTCCACCTGTGCATTGGCAAATAATCGGGGGGTACACGAATCCCGATGCCTTTCCACATCTGTTGAGCTGGAGTTGGTAGCCAGTCAATTGGATAAGGCCTCCATTATCGAGAAAAAAGTGGATGACATCACTCGTCATCTACATAAATCAACCTCTGCACCTCAAGGCACATACACACACCAGCCCACAGGAAGGGAGGCTGCGCACAACATCTACCATTCGCTGAGGATGGATGCATACCCACCTCCGTCTGATTATGGCTTTGGAGGCAACTCCGAGTTAGCCCACTTTAGTTGGGGGAACTTTGAAACCTCATACCTTGATTATCTCGGAGCTCCTCAGACTTGCAAGGATCTTCACTCCATCCAGAATAATCCTTTCTCCAATACTTACAACTTTAGATGGTGTAATCATCGTAAATTTTTGTGGTCAGGAAACAACCCAAATCCAAGACCTCAATTTCAACCCCGACCACAGGCTCTACATCCTTGTCAACCCACCCAACCAAGGCCCACCCAAAATTTTCAATCTGGACCACCTAAAGAGGATCATACATCTTCGATTCTCGAGACCTTGATTGACATGCAGAAATAGCACAAAGAAGACATCACTGAACTTTGCAATCAAGTGATCCAGCTGGCAAGCTCTTGCTAGCCTGGCGCACTTCCTTCCCAACCTTTGCCAATTCCTAAGAACTTGTTGCCCAAAAACACGTTGTCAACAAAATCCAAGGTCAAACATGTTATACCCAACCTGGTCCAATGACTCATACCTGCGTATTTTCTCCATCCACCTCAATAGGGCCAAAACGCACCATGACTTAGCCAACACCACCCCCACAACAACAGCAAGGCCCAACTTTTCCCCATGCACCTCCCCACCTTGATTGTGCTATGATCAATGTTATGAAACCCATCCTTAAAGATGGCCAATCTATTCCCTTATCCTAGGTCATATCTCACCTCCACACTAAAGGATTGTCAGAAATTGATATAATGGGACCTTTGAGGAATGCACAAGTCACTATTCCATTACTTGATATCCTCACTCTCAACCCAAACTCACCTGACTTACCCAAAATGGAGATGAAAGGACAAACATTAGGAAAGGTAGTGTTGTCTGAAAATATAAGTGCCATAATCCAAAATAGTCTACACCCTAAGAAATCTGATCCAGGCACGTCGCTAATTCCTTGCAATATCGGTGATACAAACTTCAAGCGGGCTATACTAGACTTAGGCACCTCCGTCAACCTCATCCCTACCAACCTATTAGAAAAATTATTGATTGGACAGTTGAAACCCACTCATGTCACTTTACAACTAGCTAATGGAACCCTAATCACACCAATTGGGATGATAGAGGATGTGGTAATTAAAGTTAAGGATTTCAGCTACCTAGCAGATTTCCTAATTCTTGACATAGAGACACCATAACTGATACAGGGTATGCCGTGATTTTGGGAAGACCATTCTTAGCCACTGTGAGAGCCATAATCAATTGTGAATCAGGGCATATGACAATTGCCTCAGGAGATCAACATACTGAGATTAATATTTTTAAGGCAACAAAAGGAAAATGCTTGATAGAACAACTAGGTTTTATATAGGACCTCATGACCATATCCTTAATAGAAAACCTAGAACCTGAATTAGAAACCTTTCACATCCTAGATAATGATCTAGTCCAGCATAAAGACATGAGTACAGTGGAGGCTTTCACATTTGAACTTGAGGATACACCTAGGAATGTCAGGAAACATGGTGACAGACCATATTTAGAGTGCATGGATAGGGAGACTTTTTGTTTCGAGGACCACTAGGAATTACGATTGAATAGTAATGAGAGTGACCTTCACCTAGAATATGAATCCTTTATAGATTTCAAGTTTTATGACTCAAAAGGCGCTCTCCAAGCATTCACTTTTAATTGGGATGACGATTATAGGGAAGATTTATTTGAAGACCCAATATATGACTCATTTTTTTAGGTGATAATCTCAAACCCAAAAGAAAAAAGTCACAATGACTCATCAGGTATTGATTTGATAGGTCACAGAGCACGAGAGGAACCACACATCTAGGATACACTAACAAGACTCATTTCTATTGAGCCTTGGAATCACTATAATCCTTCTACAAAATCCCATGATCACTATCCCGTGAAACTACTTCCTCTGCAGAAGCTTCAGAAGGATCATCCAGAAACAAATCAACCTGACTTATACTTGAGACATTCTGGAATGACTCTCCACCATGCTTGGATACTTATCCGTGGCCATCCAATTCTCATCCATCACGATCATATCATTCATGAAGACGATCACATCTCTCTGAGACTATTGCACCCAGCTGATGGCATTAAACTCAGCACTTAACGGGAGGCAATCTATCATCTTTTTGAAAAACCTGAAACCCTTCTTGACACATCTTATGCTGAACTCATAATGCACTTTAGGGTTCATTCCTTATAACATCTGACTCCACCTCTGGTATCGATACCCAAGCTTGAAATCATCTGCAATAGTCACCCCAACCTGTCCACCCACCCAAAACATGTTCTAATGTACAATCTAAGCTGAACTCGAACCCACCTAATTTATAATGAGGACATTACAAATTGTTGGTATGGGGGGGGGGGTATTACAGTGCAAAACGCTGTGAGAATCACTACACAAGAAAGGGTTTCATCCAAAAAAAAAAAAACACATATTCCAAAAACCAAAAAATAAAAAATTGAAAAAAGAACAAAAAAAGGAGAAGGGAGGAAATTTTGAGTGAATTGATTGCATATCATTTTTTAGGAGAAAAAGGGGAGGAGATAAAAATGTCAAAAAGGTGCATAATTTAAAAAGAAAACAAAAAGAGATTGTCACTAGTAAAGGATTAAGTAATTGACTTAGTTCTAGACCAAATAAAAAAGAAAGAAAATGAAAGACAAAAAGTGCTAAGAGATAAAAAGAGATTAGTATGAATGCTGATCTTAGGCCTCTTGGGCAGTAATTTTAGGCTTAAAAATTCAAGTATCCATTAAGATCTAGATAGTCTTCAAGAGGTTGGGGAAAATGTGAAGCTTAAGTATTAGGTCTAAGGCTTAAGGATTATTCGACCTTATTAACTGACCTCTAGTTTGCGGGACTCGGTAACCAAAGCACCCCAATCCATACATAGTCTGGTTCTGTGCGCTTAATTATCAAAATCATGCAAAGTCATTAAATCTACTCTGAAAAGGCTACCTGGATTAGGAATGGCTGATCAACATAAGTTGATTTGGACGAGTTCCCAACGCAAAGAGGTGGAAAATTTCCCTCGAAGATGCACAATAACATATCGTCTCCTTGGTGCTTGTCTCCTAGGATATCTAAATATCCTACCGGGGGCATGTAAGCACCTTGTGCTAGTTCAGATGCCATGGGTGGCATTATCACGAAATGTCGATTGCCAGGGTCTGGATTTAGCTACAGAATGCCATGGGTGGGATTATCTCAAAATCTTGAAAGCCAGGGTTCTTGGGGTTGCCATGGGCAGTGCTATCTCGAAGCATCGATTGTCAGGGACTCTACGAGGATTGATGGTGGGAACTAGGAGTCCGATATAGACTGTGTTGTAAAGCTAATCCGAAGCTAGAAATAAAAAGAAAAGAGTGAGAAAACTATCCAAAAACAAAGAAAAAAAATTCCTCTATCTCACTCTTAGAAAAATGTACTGCAAATTGAACCTAGGTTAAAACATATTAACGCACGGATGCTTTAACGACAGAGTTCAACGAACCTTAGGTTAGTTCCTATAGGCCTTAGAAACCTTCCCAGTGGACTAAAGCTGGAGTTGGTCTGGTCCAGATCTTGGTTGGTACTTGAGTACGTCTAGGCCTATTATCAACGTTCTGATCTAATCTACAAAAGAAAGCACACATCAGAGTTCTGAGCATAAAAAGACATGTGGTCTAGAATTTGAGTAAATCCCTTAAAATTTTGCTAAGGGACTAGCAAAAGCTAGGCATGGGGGTATGATGGGAACACCATCATGAGCCATAAACTAGCTCAATTTAATTTTATTAGGTCATTAAACACTCCTACATAACCACTAGAGGATTGCAATTCATTGCATTAGCATTCTGAGAGAAAGGTAAGAAACCAGGGTTAAAATTGTAATTTTACCATCATAACTTGAAGGAAATACAACCACGGGTTTTCTTAGGGGTTAGTTAAGGGTTAAATGGTCCTAAAAGGCTAACAAGTGGGCTAGAACAGATAGAAAATGATTTTCACATGTTTTGAGAATTAAATGACTTTTGAAACCCTACAAGCAAACCTGCTTAATTAATTGAGGTTCTGGTTGGGATAAAAAATTCACCTAAATCTTCTAAAATTCATATAAAAATATTCTCTAGGGTTTGGTGCCTTCAAATTGACCATCAGAACCTATCTTGATCGAAAATAGAGTCTCAAACAGACATTTACCTTAATTTGGGTTTTTGCATAAATTACTCATTCAAACGTGGCCAAAGACAAAATCCAACCTCACTATTAGATTCTTTAGGTCCAAATTAGGTTGGAACCAAAATTTTGACCCAAGCTGAGATTATCTTGACCTAGTTTGCAACTTGGTCCTATCTAATTACATATATGCCATTAACTTACAAAATATTTATAAAAAGGCCCCTAACTTTATCATCATTTTCATAAATAGGTCCCTGCCACCATTAATCCTATTCCTGCAAGCTCTAGCAAGCTAAAATTGGCAAGATCTCCTTGATTCCTTGACGAATCCCTTTCAAATTTTAAAGGGAAGTTCGTCAAGGAATTTCTTTCCTTTTGAGCTGATTCCCACTCCCCAAAACCTTCATAATCTCTCATGCGAATGTATGAGAGAATAGGGTATCAAAAAATCCCAACTCTGGTGAAGCTTAACAAGCTTGGTAACCTTGCTTCCCAAGCCCAAAACTCCCTCTAAAGGCCTACAAAAAGACCTCTAGATCAAACCAATCTTCCCACGCACGAATTCGGCCTTGAACACCTCAAAATTCCTCTCCTCTTTCTTGGCCAAATCGCTTCACGACGTCCAGCGATCCTCCCTACGTCTGTTCATCCTCCATTCGCAATACCGGTGGCGGAGTTATTTCCCCCATCTTCCTCCGCATCGAAACGTACTAGCCGATGCCCCCTTCGCCATCTTCTTCGCCATTTCCTATCCATTGTAGCAGCCTCCTCCAGCACTGGCCAGAACACAACCGGTGCCATCTCCTCTCTCCTTCGTTCGCTACTGCTCTCAACTGATGCCTCATCTTCCACTTGTCATTTTCGTACATTTGCAACTCTGGTTCAACCACCGACTCACTCTAACGCCCTCTGTCTTCCACCACGCCAACGTACCTTCGACGAACCCTAGCAGCTCCCACTCACCCAAACATGCCACTTCCATGCTCCACACCTCCGCCTCATCACAAGGATCAAAAGCCGTTACTCATTAAGAGCTATTGATCCCCGTACAGTGCCACTGAACACACCCACACTCACATGCACAGTTCTCCTTCGTTAGCCTTCATTACTCACGCCCACGCCATGTTGAACCCCTTAGCAAGTTCGCTTTGCTCCGATGATCGTTCCTAAACATTTTTACGTGGCTGAAAGGCCTTACTACTATTTCTAGGTGTTCACTCTTTTGCTGCCATGAACGGAAGCTTCAAGCTTGCTTAAAGCCCTCTCCAACACTTGTAGGCCCCTGACAAAACCCAAGCACAGTGGAACCTACCTAGGAGAGCAACCAAGGAGCCAATTTGGCTCTTTTACTGAGCCTTTGATCACAATCGCACGAAGAAGCAGCTGTGCAGTGTACACGGAAGAAGGGAGGTGGGATTAGTCCCACCTCGGATGTTGATAAGCATGCTCGCTCGTATAAATTGAATTTGTGCCTGGAGCTTATCACCTTAGACACAAGGGGTGAGGTCCCGTACACCCCTCACGTGCCTCGTCCTTGACATGCCCCCGCAGACCTAGTGTAGATCCATTTACCGCCTAAGCCTTACACTCCTTGGATGCCACCCACGCACACAGCCCTAGACCCAGGTATGCTCTAGGTCCGAAAACCCAATAACCTGGTATTGTTGGAGACTCTGGGAGAGAGTGACCCAAGGAGATAAAGAAAGGAGAGTTTGCGAGGGGTAAGGCAGGCTTTTGCTTTGAGAAGAATTGGTTGACACTAAGCCAAAATTATGGATCCTTCCCGCTCTGTGTGAAGAAGAAGAGCAAAAGAACATAAGAGGAAAGAAAGGAAAGGAAGAGAGGGCAACAAAAGGAGAGAGAGAAGAAGAACCACAAAAAAAGAAGAGCAAAGAAAGAGGAAGAGGAAAGAAGAAGAGAGAAAGCAGAGAAAGAGAAGCAAAAAAAGAATGAAGAAGAAATGAAGAGTTGCACAAGAACAGAGAAAGAAGAAGAATCAAAGCACTGTAGAATCAAACGTTTAAGATGTCTGATCCTACCATCAAATGACTGATTTGAGTTTAATTCATATATAACTATTAAGTTCCATTAGATATTATTGTTAGGAATAATTAGTGATTCAAATCACCATTTTACTCCATTCTTTTTAAAGTATGATACTTGATCTTATTGCCACATTATTTTGAATCAATTTCTTGTTATAATTTCTTATCTCCATTATTTTAAATTGCAATTTTCAGAATTGAATTCCTACTTGCTCTCAGTGAACGTCCTCGGACTTTTTCGAGTATAAATTTTATCTGTTGTTCGCGA
The DNA here is from genome assembly GCA_037157565.1 of Thalassia testudinum. Classification (NCBI taxonomy): domain Eukaryota; kingdom Viridiplantae; phylum Streptophyta; class Magnoliopsida; order Alismatales; family Hydrocharitaceae; genus Thalassia; species Thalassia testudinum. The sequence continues at coordinate 149,458,428 of JAZHRO010000014.1, read as the reverse complement.
GATTTCAACTATACTACAACGTAACAATTTAAAACTTGATTTCGAGCTACCAATAGCCTCATTTAAATTAAAACATAAATTTAAACCTAGAAGAGGGTGAGAAAAGCTTCTGTTGACAAAAGCAAAGGGAAACTACCATACATATGCTTCTTGAGTTTGATTTGGTTTGGTTTGGGGGTTGGGGTGGGAGGAGGCAAGATTAGAGTCCTGTTTATTTTAGAATTTGTGTTGAAGAACTTACCAATTTGGCTAAAAAGTCATTCTGAAATTTTGGTTTATTCTTTATCTCGAGTGCTACCTGCCAAAAAAAAAAACAATAATAAGACTCATCGAGATTTTGTGCTAAATTGCCATACAAGGTTTTGTAGAGATGACAATTTATACGTTCTGTTTCTACTTAAGTTCTAGTTGTGCAAGTCACATGTTTAATGTTTTATTGCACATAGCTCTACTTGCTAAGGATAATGGGTTCAACCAAATGAGAAGTGGAATGAGATACTAGTGTGGACTATATATCCTACCTATGTAAGATGGGTGATTTTAATCCCTTCCTTGAATGTTTAGTATCTAAGTCACCATAATGTTTGGTATTTAAGTATCTAGCAAAAGCCATTGCTCCACCTACATCTTGCTACCATTCTAACCCCTTGCTTGAATGAGGTGTATGCAAACAAAATGGGTTGACTAGGCTACCTTGGCTTGGAACTCGGTTGCCCCTGCCGAAGGTGTATCAAGAAAAACAATGTTTTTGTAATAAATGTAGTTTTCTATTCATTTTAAATAGCAGGTAATTTCAACACCTCTCAAAGAAGAGCTTGTATTTTCATGAAGCCAAACATTGAGCATTGGAATTAGAGTTATTATTTCTTTTTCTTGTTGTTGTCTCATTCATTTTGTTTACCATAAAAGATCTATTAGTCAGTTGCTTATTTTCATGGCCAAGGAAATGCAAGTGCCTAAGAAAAAATATGTAGGAAAGCCCAAAAAAATTATTCAGTTTCATGACCAAGAATGCTCAATTCAAGCAAAATACAAATCAAAGAAACAAGTAGAAATGTTGGACTCTTGCCTTTGGACAACCTAGTGGAATTCACTAGCAATAATTGCATGGAGGATTTCTTTTCCTGATTAGGGGTCAGAACAACAGACAAGTTCACTTCCAGCACTATTTCACACTTACCTTTGTTCACAATCTGCAACTTGAGTTCTAGTGTATCAAACATAATCTTGAATAGCATAAACCAAAGGAAATTGATTGGCATCCATAATACCCATCAAAAGCAATAAAATGAAACCCTATACAAGTTGCTAAAAAATGTTACAATATTTGCAATTCTACACATTTGAAACCACAGGTTATGGACTAGTAAAAGATTGCACAATTTTGTCGAGTCACAAAAATGCATAAATTTATCATTTACAAGTTTTGGTTGTTTGTGACAGATTGGGGTTGTCATTAGAGCTTCTATGAGCTAATTGTTGGATAGAGTTTATTTGGAAACTAGTTGAGGTGCTGCCATTTATTTAAAACTAATGAAAAAGCTAGGGGAAGACGCTGTGCTAAAGGGAAGAATTACAAGATGCAAAAATGTTCCTGAAGCTATTGTCATAGATTGTTCACTAAAAAGGCAATTTCAGCAAAGGATAGTGTTTGGGTTGCTCATGAAGATAAAGAGGAAATTCTTCAATTCTCAGAAGTTTGTAATGATTGAGAAGTTTGTGATGTGCTTATTAGGGGTTTAACTTATTTAAATTATTAACTATAGATCTACTGATAGATTCAAGATGAATGGTAGAAAAATGGTTCACTTAAAAGTGTGTGATAGGTTACCTTGACGTGATTGCACTAATAATTGAGATGAATTCTATGAGTGTCTTTGTCCATGCATTTTAATATTTCTAGCAAATGCCTCACTTGGAAGTAAAAATTTGTTCCTTAACAAAAGATTGCATGGAGAATAATATATGTAGATTTCATATGATAATATGATCATCTCCTTGACAAAAAGGATGAGATTGGTAGACTCAAGAATGAACTAGAAAATGGATTTGAAATGAAACTTTAGGGAAGATTAAAAAACTTCCATAATGTTAAGATACCTGAATCCAACATGAGCTTGTTATGTCTCAAGCAGGAATATGTGCTGGACTTATTCAAAGATGCTAGAATATTTAGGTGTAACTGAAGCTAGTCAAAGAATTCTTGATCAGAAGAATAGTTATTAGAACTTGTAAATGTCTGCTCTTGTAGGAATTAGTCCATCTATTGAAAATAAGTCATCAGATCCAAGAAAGGCATGGTTATAATTGAATCTCTTGAGTAGTATAGAGATGCTTGTAATGAATTAAGTTCATCCTGCATTAGATTATTAAAAAGTCTTTTCACATTTCTTATGAATCTCTTAAACAAGTATTTTGCTAGGCATCTTGGAAATCTGATTCATCCTACATAAGAGGTAAAATTCTTGTCTTTGGAAAGTGTGAAGGCATCTAAGGTTGGATATGTTAGCTTAGAGTGTCTAGAAGGAATGAACAATATTTTACTGGACCTAAAGAAATATTCAGCTGCAAATGTTAATGCCAACCTTTCATAGACTGAAAGGTATAAAGGCGGACTTGGATCCATTGACCATTAAGAATGATATGACCCCTTTCCAAAGCCATGTATGTATAATTGTGGCAACCTTAACTGCAGCATCCCTCGATCTGTCATGGGAATCGAGTTGTGGAGAGACACTCATGACTAACAAGTTGTCAAAATCAGTCTGCAACTCGATTGAGTAGCCCTAGCCGCCCCTTTTCAAATTAGAATATAAGTTGTATATATAATTTGAGGATCATGTCAATTGATACAAAGAATAGTTGTATTGCTAACTTTAAGAAATCAAATAATGCATTTTATTTATTTTATATTTTATTAATCCTCTACACTTGACCTGACACCCTCTATTATATATATGCATGCTGCGCAAACTACTATCTATTTATTGTCACTTGAATTTCCCCCTTTGAGAATATTGAAGGACCTCTTTTCTTCGTTGAGATTTTTGTAGTGAGTTTTCAGACCTTAGAATTATGCACATATTGGACTAGAAATACGAATAGTTGAAAAAGAAAAAAACATAATGTATCAGGAATTATTTATGTTGAATACTTCTAGATTTACGCATGTGGGGGTTTATATCAATTGGAACAAATATGTTTTCCTCCTCAATTCTCTCATAAAGGAGGTTAGATATAAGCATTAACTTTAGGAGTAAACTGTACCTCAAGTTTGAAGGCTTTCGTAGCTGGCTCCATTTCTTCGGAAAGTTATTTTTTTTCATTGTTGACTTGTCTTCCATGATATCTTATTTATCCATACCTATATTTATCAAACATCTTGTCGCTACTAGTTCTAAAGATTGTCATTATAATATTTAATGGCATGAAGCTCTATATATTTTTATGAAATTGTTGTACCTTTCTTTTTCAATCTAGGAAACTTCTACCACAATAGAGGATATGTATGAGGATTTATCGACTGTTGATGTAGATAGGAATCTAGTTATGACCATATTGGATTCATATAAATCACAACAAGGCCTTCTTTGTCTGGATTCTAACTTTATTGGTTCTCTTAGTTTAAAGCTTCCAAATAGCAAAATTGAGGTGAAGAAATGAGAAGTAATAGGAGAGACTGGGTTTAAGATATTCATTTACCCAACATGGTGAACATGCATAATATCTTTTGTTGGCTTTACCAATGGCTTTATCTACAAAAAGGAAATGACAACATTAGGACCATATAAAGTGTCTAAGTCTTCAGATCATTGGGTTTGATTTCAAATTAGAAACAAAAATCTACTTGGATATAATTGTTAAATGCAAACTTGGAGAAAAGAAGTAAAATCCAAAACAAAGTATACATGACAATGGGAAATAAAATATAAGTTGCAAGTAGGACACAATTCAAGACATTTTTCTTAGAAATGCTTTGCACTTATTTCAAGAGTGCAAACTGATTATTTCTCTTAGAAATGCTTTGCATGTACTTCAAGAGTGCAAACAGGCTATTCTTCTGAGTAAGTTTAGATAGACAAGGCAGACATCAATTTGGAAGTAGTCCTTTTAACCCAACTTTAAGTTTAATTAGCAATAAGTGTAACCTTCAGCTCAAAACTGTACCCAAAAGGTTAATAAGTTCTATGTCTAATTAGAAGGAAACATTGGTCTGGAGAACTTTTTTTCCATTCATAAACCAACTAATGGGTGGAAAATCTCATCGTCCTCCTTCATGGCTACTAGCAGGTTAATCAGATGTGTGTCTGATTGGAAGGAAATATTGGGATAGTTCTGGAATGTTGAAACATGAATAAACAAAGCGATATATGATAAACGCCAGTTTATCATCATTTCTATGCCCTAAAATAGATCTAGCTCCTAGATTTTTAACTATGCAAATAGGTTTTTGGGTTACATTTAGGGATAACCCAAGTTAGTCATGCATTGCAATCTTTTTGTGTTTTTGACATGTTTATTTGAGTGTTAACGGTAAGCAGATGTTCGAACCTTTAAAACCCTAGCACTTAGAAAGGTAGAAAGTGAAGAAGAAGATGATTTCAACTGAACCGTAGCTGGATCCAACTCATCTTAGTTGGATCCAGCTCATCTTAGCTAGTTATCAGCCCACATGAGCTAGGTTTAGCTCTCGCAAGCTCCATGCAGCTCAACTTAGCTGGAGGGTTGCTCAACTTAGCTCAACTCACTACAACTCAGCTCAAACCCAGCTCAACTTAGTTGACTCTAGCGCATTCTAGCTTCAATTAGTTCACTGGGAGCTCTAGCTAGCTTAATTTAGTTGACAGAAGTTCACCTCAGCTCAGGTCCAACTCTACCAAGCTCCACTCAACTCTCAGCAGCTGAACTCCCACTAGCTTAGCTACTACTTGCCTACTTAGTAGCTAAGCTAGCTCGATAGTTCCCATCAGAGGTAGTTCTAGCTCAACCTAGCTTTAGTTAGGCTGAAACTAGCTCAACTTAGCTCAACAACTCAAGCTTAGCTATTAGCATAAGAACTAGCTAGCTAAGCTAAGTAGTTGAGCTCCTAAGAAGACCTCTTCAACCATCATCATCTCCAGGAGAATTATCTTAGCCCCAGACAGCTCCTGGCTACCTCCTTCCAGCTAAACCTTAGCTCCTCCACTACTACACTACTAGCTAAGCTAGCTTCACTATGCTCAATACCTACTCCTCTACTCCATGGCCATCCATCATCACCCAAGATCCTACCTAGATAATTCCACCAGAAATACCAAACCTTAAGTCCACCTATGCTACCACCTAGTCCTAGCCTTTTGGCACCAACCCTAAAGCATCCCATTGCCCCACTAACCACAAAAAGTCACCACTAATTTCCCTCCAAAATCACCTAAAGTTGGCACCACTTTTCCCTCCAAAACACCTGCACATCCAAGACATACACCTACCCCTACAAGCCATCCCTACCCTACAGAAAAACCCCTTTCTAGAACCCTACTTGGTGGCACAAAAATGGAGGTTTCTCTTCAACTTTGGCTCCATCTTTTAGGTGCCTTTCCACCCATAACTACCCCTTGCAACCCTTACGATGGCGCCAAGTAACCCTAGCCCTAGATCCTACAACTACCCAGTCCTAGCCATCCACCCAAAAGCAACCGAAACCATTCAGTTGGTGCAAACTAACCAAAGTGTTGAATGCACGGGTTGCTACGCTAATGTGTTTGGTTTTGAAAACCTATCGTTGTAGTTTGAAAGCGACAAACTCGTGTTCAACAAATAAAATTTATACCAGAATGGAAATCCCAGGTCGACCATAGGGAGGTGGACGTTTGATTTAAAAGCACGCGTTTGTTTTAGTTGTCACGAACTAAATTAATTGATTAGAACTATCTAACTATTTACAATAAATAGAAGAGAGAGAGAGAGTAAGTGAGAGAGAGAATATTACAAACAAAAACCAAATAGAGGTGTAGAATGAACATGAAATTCATCATTAAAATGATTGTTTGTTACACTAAACATTACGACTAGAAAGTAGGAAAATGATTACACTAGAAAGTAGTAAATCTACCCTAGAAAGCAGTAAAAGGAATGGGGAAGGAGATATCCTTCTTGACGGTCGCTTGGAGGACGAGCCGGATGGGATGACGCCTGGATGAAGGGGAACGGAGTAGGATGAAGGAGGATGAAGCAGGAAGAACGGGAATGAGGCAACACATCATCGTCGTCGTGGGATCCGCTTTCGTAAGGGGGACGAAAATTTGACTTTATCTCGCGAGAAGAATCCCAGATGTGGGACAAGTTTCTCTTGAGCTTTGGAGAGGGAGAGAAGAGAAGGAAGGGATGAGAATTTCGTGTGGAGGGGGTCTCCTTTTATAGTTGCAAGGAGTGAGGGCAATTTGGTCATTTAAATCTCAAAACATTAAATAAGGGGTCTTTTGTGATGGATAAAACCGTCCCTAAATCCCCATCGTGGGTGTAGTGGGGTGCCACCTGCGTGCTTGCTTGCGCTTGTAATGTTCATTCACGTACTGCCGATCTCAGCCATCGATCGTGAGATCGGGCGGCATAAGTCGCCTCTTCTCCCGCCTCCTCTACGTGCCCACCTCACAATCGTGTGGCATAAGTCACCTCTTCTCCCACCTCCTCTATGTGCCTGCCTGCATCTGATCTCGCATGAGGCACAACGTTCGATATGGCGTGAGCGCAATTGCGTGCGCACGACCGCTCGATCGTGATCAAGCAGTCAATCGCACACACTCTCTCATGCCCGCTCACCTCCTCATGTGGTTTCGAATCCGTGCCTGAAGGCAACCGAGCGCCTTATCCACTATGCTGCAGAGGAGAGATGGTCGCGTGGATGAGTTGAGGAGTAGCTGTCCATGACCATTAGATCATGATCGTGCGGTCCAGATCTAACGCGCGGTGGTCTTCAAGATCTACTAGGTGGGTTTGGGCGGTCGAGATGGCACCACATGGCACCATCTTAGCTGTCCATCTATTGGATGATGTAGATGGTGCCATGGTTGTCGGATTGAATCGATTTTCATGCTGTTAGGCTACGATCGTCGATCCAAATCTATCCATGCAGTTGGATTTGTTGTTCGAAATGCGGATTCACACCATCTCATCCCTTGATCTTCTAGGGCTCCCCGATAGCTATTTGATGCTACAGATGTCTGATTAGGGCGATCTTGGAGTCGTTGAACTCTAATCATCACCCTGATCACGTCTGTACGGTTGGATCCTCTATCCGAGGCCCTGATAAAAAGTTTGCCCTGTCCATGAATAGGAGACAATTAACCTCCATTTTATTCAAACTAATCTTAATGCAAGATGATACATGTTATGCAATATTTATAATATGTAATGCAATTCTCTACTTAAGAACATGCATAAATAGACATCTTAGGTAGTGTAAACATGTTTACATCATACCCCCATGCCTATGTTTTGCTAGTCTCTAGAAAAAACTATATGCTATCTATAAAAGAATCAGGTTGGATTATTTGGGCTTGAGTTATTTTCAATCATTAAGAAAATGTTTACTTAGGATCTGAACTTTCAAAGACACAAGAGTACCCGAGTATCTGCCAACATACAGATCGCCTCAAGCCCTCACCTTATTGAAAGAAAAATTTCCTTTTTCTGTTTTTCTTCTTTTCTAATTTTTTTTGGATTTTCAAGTTTTAGGGTTTAAGAGTGGCTTTCGACGGCCATTCAACTCACCCAAGATTTGATGAGAACCCTAAGTTCTAAGCATCTTATTGTGAATGTGATAGACTCATTGACTGGCAGTAAAAACAAACTTCGAATTTCTATGCCTCTAGGTGACCTTAAAAAGAGAATTTTGCCTAAAAGTGTATCTTTACAACCGGTAGCTTTCTCCCTACTTTTATTTTTACGGGGTCAACACAAGGATGAATCCAATGTATATCTCCCCGGTTTATTCTACTTCTCCGCTTCTACCTAAGTGTTTTAGGAATTTTCAGTGCATTTATTGAGCTAAGTTCTGGACAACCGGTCAATGAGTTGTTACCACTGACAACTTGTCAGCCGTACTCGTGCAGCAAAGTCTGGTTTATTTCTTTTTTTTTCTTTTCTCCTTTTCTTTTGGACTTTTTTTTAAGTAGGTGGCTTCCCTGGTCTAAGATTTACCTAAAGGCAACAAAAAAGAGAAAGGTCCAGTGACTGGGCTCTGGACAACCTACCTATGGGCTGTTACCCATGATAACTTGCAAGCCATATCACCCTAGAAGGTTCATTAGCTACCCAATTTCCGTTAGAATTGCCGAACAACGATGGTTTATTTCTTTTTTTTTCTTTTCTCCTTTTTTTTTGGACTTTTTTTTAAATAGGTGGCTTCCTTGGTCTAAGATTTACCTAAAGGCAGCAAAAAAGAGAAAGGTCCAATGACTGGGCTCTGGACAACCTACTTATGGGCTACCCATGATAACTTGCCAGCCATATCACCCTAGAAGGTTCATTAGCTACCCAATTTCCGTTAGAATTGCCGAACAACGAGTCAGTGATAAGATAGTGTGTAGAAGCTTAAAACTCAAAATTCCCTCAAATTAGAGGGTGGGTTGATAAGTCGTGTACTTATCACCCAAACTTATTACTCCAATTAAAATAGAATTCAGGTTGATGAGGACTTGAAAAACAAATCCACAGTTAATGGATACACGGGCTAATTAAGTCCAAAGACTTGAAGGGTCTTTGTGTTCAGATCATAATATAGTATTTCCTAAGGTTGAAAATTTTCTTAAACCTAAGTTCTCTTTCCTAATTCCAATTTTTTTGAAATAAATAAAAGGAAATAAAACAAATCTACGAAGCTGACGAATTAATTCAGAGATGAATATCCACCCCCCATGGCTATCTAATGCATTGTCCTCATTATATAAAAAAGACAAATCAGAGTGGAATAGAGTAGAAAGCACCTGAATCGCGTGAATGTCAGGTCCGCTCTGAGATAAAAACTAAAAAGAACTGTATACATGCTGAATTTAGTGCCTTCAGTTGGGCACACTATACAAAGAAGAGAAATAAACAATTCATAGGTGCACATTAGAATTAGAATAAAAAGATAAAACCTCTGACCTACCAGCAGAGGTCCACGAACGTGGACCAAATTGTGGTGCAGACCCATACCCCATAATCGAGAATATCTCAGGTTCTGGATAAAAATTACCCAAAACCTAAAATCAGTATGCAAGCGAGGTCGGGCCTGCGATTTATGAGGATGCAACCCAAGACCAAAGTGTCGGGTTACAGAGAATTCAAGCTCCAAAGGATAATCATTGAATGTGTGCTTGGGTTTGACACCCTCAGAATAGATGTCATAAGGGTCTTGGTTTGATGATTTTCGATGAATTGGAACCCTTAGACTTAGTCTTCTATTTCCTCCAAAGTTTACTTCCCAACTCCTATCCTCCTCAATTAGAATGTTAAATTCCGGGACCTCTTGCATATTAATCACCCCATCTGAAATTTCCAAGTCTAAAAGATGTGGCTGAATCAGAATTGACTTGAGTCTAGTTATCTCAAAAACAAAATCATCGATAAGCTCAATGGGGTGTAACTGGCAATCAGGACATTGGATTGAATCCTCTAGAAAATGCGATTCTAGATCCATAATGTGAGCCCTAATACGATCAATTTCCTCAGTTATTAGGCTATCAAATGATTTATCAGATTCCTCATGCCCAATTGTCTCACAGAAATCATATTCTATAAATTTGCGTGAGACTTCGCAACTTGAATCTTCACCATCAGAATCGAAATCTATATTAATGTATGTCCTAAAATCATCTGTCACTTTCTGATCCATGGAGACATACTTTTCCTCGTACGCCAGCACAAGGATCTCAGGTGAAGAATTCATATCATCCTTAATTGGTTGCTCTAATTAAATCTGGTCAGCCTCGTAACACGTGTTCCCCCCAACAGGTGCTTGAAAAGGTTCTGACATTGGCTCGCTTGAAGGGGGTTCATCTAAGGAATCATCCCATGATTGAACTAAAGCAACCACAAATCTCATCCTCAATTTCGCTAACTTCCTAATTAGAAACTCACCCGGGTTCTTATCCTTAACATCCTGGAGCCAATCGAAGAAGTACTTGTTCAAATCATCAATCATTTCAATCAGGGGCTCCAATCTCTCAATGCAAGGTATTGGCTGAAGTTCTAAAGATTGTATGATATTCCTCAAGTTAGCCAAAACCTTATCTTGAACCTGGTTACCCTGAACCAAATGAGTTGGTTAAGGGTTGGGCGGGTTTGGGATCAATGTAGGGGAATTAACGAATTGAGATTCGTTATACCCTTCCTGATAATAGGCCATTTCAGATTGTTCAAAAGGTGGTGATGACCTCAAGGCAGTGTAATCAGAGGATGGGTAAGGATCAGTGTATCCTTCTTGATTGTAGATCATATTAGGTTGTTCATGAAAGGTTGACGATCTATAATTGATGTGGCTCTGAGGAGGATAGAAATCACAATCATAGTGTTCAAGGTTAGACCCTAAACACGAATGTCTGGAACTATATCCCCAATCCAAGTTATCCCAACTAACTGATGGTTGATTACAGTACGAGTTGGAATAATCATCATGTTGAGGATAATTCAAAACAGGAGGGAAAGAGCGGAAATGCATGTAATATGTGGAATGATTCATGATAAATGGGAGGAAGAAAGGTATCCTACAATACAAGCAATCAAACCTGTCCTTAAGTGGGCTAGCCTAAAGATCTATAGACTCCCACAACCCATCTTGAGATAAAGGAACGATTTGATCTACTTCTGTCTATTCAATCCAACTAGTTAGAAGGAGGGACTGGGGAGAAGGTTCTTCCTTTAGCTTGTGCCTCCGGTTCCTAGTGTACCCCCCAGCCGCGATCGTTTGATTCTACTCCCCTAGCTAGACATCATATTGAACAGTAGAAATAGACTAATCAAAAATAATCTCGTTCTGGGCTCTGAAGAGCGACTCGAATCCTTAAGGCCAATGTCTACTCTGTTTTATTTAAGGCTAGGTTTGAATGTGCTTTGGAATGTGATGGGCCCTTTATCTGGGTTGTTCCCTTAATGATTGATTGATTTGTGTGTGCGTGCACAACCAGTGGTTTTCAAGCAAGATTACTTTTGATGCAGTGAATTTTAAGGTTAAAATCTTGCTTAGTAGCTTTTAGGATTCAACTTTAGGTGTTTTCAAACAAGTTTTGTTGGCACACCAGGTTTTGAAAGCACAGGTGAAGATGTTTTCCTTTAAAACTTAAAATAATGTGGATTGCCTGGTAAATCCCTAAGAGTTGAACCTAAGCAGCAGCTACTTGATGAGTTGATTTTAATTGAAGTGGTGCGGCCCAATCAACTCAAATAATTGGCCTGTTGCACCACTTAATTAGGCACACAAGTGATTACCTAATCTGATTTCTACTCAATTATGTGTTTGGATGTGTGTACCAGCTCCAAAGATCGATTTAACGGTCGAGTTTGAAAATTAGATGAGGTTATGTACCTCTGTGAGAATTTTTTTTATTTTTCTTTCTAAATGTGGAGGTTGGGGCGGGTGTAGGTGTTAAGCAACAAACAATCTAACCTTAGAGTTTATAAGAACACCTAGGTTGATTGATGTTTGTGTTATTATGTGATGGAATGAAAACTAATGGGTGGGAGGTAGGGGATAACTTACAAAACCTTCCACAGCACTTTATTCCAAACTACCGCTTTTGCTCATCTCAAAAGAGTACCTGCAATCACAATAAGAAAGGAGAGAAGTGAGGTAAATGATTTGTAAGTTGGAAAATGTGAAAACAAATCAAATACCATCGCCTCCCCAGCAACGGCGCCAAAATGTTGAACACACGGGTTGCTACGCTAACGTGTTTGGCTTTGAAAACCTGTCGTTGTAGTTTGAAAGTGAAGAACTCATGTTCAACAAATAAAATTTATACCGAAATGGAGATCCTGGGTCGAACACAGGGAGGCGGATGTTTGATTTAAAAACACGTGTTTGTTTTATTTGTCACGAACTAAATTAATTTATTAGAACTATCTAACTATTTACAATAAATAGAAGAGAGAGAGTAAGAGAGAGAGAGAGAGAATATTACAAACAAAAACCAAAAAGAAGTGTAGAATGAACATGAAATTCATCATTAGAAAGATTGTTTGTTACACTAAACATTACAACTAAAAAGCAGTAAATCTACTCTAGAAAGCAATAAAAAGAATGGGGAGAGAGATATCCTCCTCGATGGTCTTTTGGAAGACGAGCTGGACGGGACGATGCCTAGACGAAGGAGGAAGAAGCAAGAAGAATGGGAATGGGGCAGCACGTCTTCGTCGTCGCAGGATCTACTTCCGAAAGGGGACGAAAATTTGACTTTATCTTGCGAGAAGCATCCCGGGTGTGGGACAAGCTTCTCTTGAGCTTAGGACAGGGAGTGAAAAGAAGGAAGGGATGAGAATTTCGTGTGGAGGGGGTCTCCTTTTATTGTTGCAAATAGTGAGGGCAATTTGGTCATTTAAATATCAAAGCATTAAATAAGGGGTCTTTAGTGACGGATAAAACTGTTGCTAAAGCCCCATTGTGGGTGTAGTGGGGCGCTAACTGTGCGCTTGCTCACCTACTCATGCTTGTAATGAGCATTCACGTACTGTCGATTTCACGATCGAACGGCTTAAGTCTCCTCTTCGCCTGCCACCTCTGCGTGCCCGCCTACTTCTGATCTCGCGTGAGGCGTGGCATGTGATACGTCATGAGTGCAATTGTGCGCACACGACCGCTCGATCACGATTGAGTGATCAATCGCACCTGCTCGCCTGTGCCCACTAGCCCCCTCATGCAGATTCGAACCCGCGCCTGAAGGTGACTGAGTGCCTTATCCACTACACTGCGGAGGAGAGATGGCCGCACGGATGAGTTGAGGAGTAGCTGTCCATGGCTGTTGGATCATGATCATGCGGTCCAGATCTAACGTGCGGTGGTCTTCAAGATCAGCTGGGCCGGTTTGGGCGGTCGAGATGGCACCACCTGGTGCCATCTTAGCCGACCATCTTCTGGATGATGTAGATGGTACCACAATTGTCGGATTGAGTCAATTTTCACGCCGTTAGGCTGCGATCGTCGATCCGAATCCATCAGTGTAATCGGATGTGTCATTTGAAGTGCAGATTCACACCATCTTGGCCCTTCATCTTCTAGGGTTCCCCGGTCTCTATCTGATGCTACAGATGTCTGATTAGGGCGATCTTGGAGTCGTTGAACTCTAATCGTCACCCTGATCATATCTGTATGGTTGGATCCTCAATCTGAGGCCTCGATAAAAGGTTTGCCCTTTCCATGAACATAAAAGGAGACAATTAACCTCCATTTTATTCAAACTAATCTAAATGCAAGATGATGCATGTTATGCAATATTTATAATATGCAATGCAATTCTATGCTTAAGAACATGCATAAATAGACATCTTAGGTAGTGTAAACATGTTTACATCACAAAGCCATTAGGTCATCTAACCACCAGCAAAAATACATCCTAGCCATCCATTTCTCTACACACCTACCCTACCCCCTTACCACTTTATAGATAACCACATAACCACCATATTAGGATCATGCTTGGTTACATTTATTCTCCACCTAGATCCACCATTATCAACATCAAAGGAAGGAAGGAGAGGAGGAAGAAGATCAAGGAGATACTCTTGTTAAAGCAAATTGATCATTTGTTAAAGAGATGCATTGTAGTATAGGATAATCGCTGAAATCATTTAAATTTATAGCTCAAAATCAAAGAAGTGTCTGAGGTCAAATACAGGGAGCAATTATTGGCAATTCAATATCACTAATCACAATTTAATCAAAAATATAAGAAATTACAGCCAAAACTTTTTTTAGAACTACTCAAAATGATATAGATATAGAATCTAGTAGCAAAGTGCAAAAAGTATGGGTTAAAATGGTGATTTGAATCACCAAATTAACCCTTGAAATTAAGCTCAAATATCTCAAATAAGTGAACAGTAATTCTCAACGAAATATCCACATTAACCAAGTTAAATGATCCAGCAATAGCTTCGGAACCAGCAGAACACAACTCCAACAAAAGAGGCAAAGGCCTTGTTATAACGCTTTGTCGAGGTTTTTAGATGAGTATAAGTCAGTCGCGTTGTAGTGTAGGTGACCAAGTGTTGATAGCAAATAAGAATTTATTACTTGAAAACCTATGTATCCGAGGTTGAACACAGGGAGCAAATGGAATTTATTCACTAATCTAAATAATGTAATTGAACACTTAGAGTTACTTAAAACTTAATTCAGAATATAAATGCAAGAGTTTATGAACTAAAATTAAAGCAAAAATAAAAGAATTGGATGTCTGATTCTATGATCAGACGTCTTAAATGATGGCCCTTCTTTCTGTCTTCTCTTCTTCTTCTTCTTTCTTTATCTCTGGCTTTCCTCAGCTCTTCTATTCTTCTCTAACTTTGGTCATCTATAGCACTTCTTCCATGTCTCTTTATTTCTTCTCTTGCACAGTGCCTTTCTCCTTCTTTTGCAGTCTTCTTCTTTCTTCCTCAGTTGCACCTCTACTACAGTGCTGCTCCTTCTTATTTCCTTTGTCTTCTACCTTTGACTTTCTTCCTTCTCTTTTTGTCCCTGCTTGTCTTCTTCTGCCGCTCCTCTTTTTCAGTGCTGCTCCTTCCCTTGGCTTCTTCCTTTCTTCATCTTCCTTTTCCTTCCTTGGCTTGATTTCCTTGTTCAGCCTTTTCCTCAGCTCTCCTCTTTTTCTACTTCTCTTTGGCCTTCCTTCTTTATTTCTGCGGCTAAGAATCCTTCCTTCCCTGCTCAGATTCGCCTTCCTCTTCCTTCTTCTTCCCTATAAAACACCATGTAGCAAAACTTATCCCCTACCCTCCCCTACATCTCACCCTCTCCTTTTCTCTCCTCGGTACGCTCTCCCAGAGCTGGGCAATTGGGTCGGGTATCGCTTACCAAGGTCCAGGCAGAACGGTGTGGGTGTGATGTGCGAGGAGTGCTAGGTTTAGGTAAACGGGCCGGGTGCTAGATCCGCAGGGGCAAGTCGGGGACAAGGAGTGAGGGCGAGGGACCTCACCCTGTGTGACTTGAGGCAAATAGCTAAAGGCACAAAAATAATTTAAGTGTTGCCACTCACCTGTGAGTTTACAAGGTGGGACTAAATGTCCCACCTGCTTCTACGCTCGCGGCTGCAGGGGTGTCGCACTCAATTGCTGATGGAGCAGTGTGCTGGGACTTTAATTGCTAGACATGAGGGGTTTGCGAAGGGAGCCCACGCACCTGGGAATCTGATGCCTAGAGTGCGTGGCCTGGAGCGAAGCCTTGTGACTTTTGTGTTGTGTGCTTCAATGGCAGTAGGTGCCCAAGTCTGGCACACACAAGCTTGTGGCCCCATTAAAATACATGAGAAGCTTCATCGTGTCGAGGCAAAGGTGGGGCAGTATGTGGCAGGCCGCAAGGTGGCCTGGGCGTGCGTGCCTAGGTCACCCTGTTGTCATGCTTATGGGTTTGGTCAGGGGACGTTTAGAGAGGTGATGGTGTTCGAAAGGGAAAATAGAGAGAGGGGAATTTAAGAGGGGATAGAGAGGAGTAATTTTAACCTAAGTGGATGAAGAGGGAGAGGTGGCTAGTGGTTGTAGCTACTGTTGCCGGAGATGAAGGTGTCCAAGGGAGAGGTGACGGCGATGACGACGGGGCTAGAGGTACATGCATGGGTGTTGCGCAACGTGAAGGAAGATGGTGAGGGCAACTCTGCCACTTGTAGTGTCGCAGACCAACAAGAAAGAGGAGGGAGGCTCGTCGAAGCTCGCTGGACTTCCAAATCGAAGGAGAAGAAGATGAAATTGGGGTGATTCTCTGGCCAAGTCGAGCTGAAGAGATGTAGCTGGGGTTGAGGATCCTTTAATAGATGCTGGCAGGGGCTCTTGTGATTGGAAGACAAGCTTCCAAGTGCGAGAGTCCTTGCTAGAGAAGGAATCCATTCGATACCCAAATCTCTCGAGCCTTCGCATGAGAGATTGGGTGAAAATCAGAGATTGAAATCATGCTAAAATGGAAGGGAATTCCTCATATAATCTCCCTTCTAAATCTTGGAGTAGATCTTTGAGGAATCAGGGAGTACTCCCCCATCATTCCTCGTTGGAGCAGGATTTCTCCCCATTAATGGTGGAGGGACCTGATTGCAAGAGTGGCGAGGAAGTTAGGGGGTCTGCGTAAGAGTTTTCAAAAGTTTGCAGCCAGAATGTAATTGGGTGGACTATTTTGCAAAGTAGGTCCAGATGACCTCCTCTTAGGTCCAAATTTTGGTAAAAACCTAATTTGGACCTAAGGAATCCAATGATGAAGTTGTATTTTAGGTTTGACCACGTTTGATTGGACATTTTACATAAAAACCAAAATTAGGTCAAATATTGAGTTGAGACCCTAATCTTGGTCAAAAGAGATTCCAAAGGACGAATTGAAGGTTCTAAACCCTAGGGGACATTTTTCCATGAATTTTAGAGCATTTAGTTGATTTTTATCTTGACCAGAACCTTGTTGAATTAAGCGGTTCTATTTTAGGGTTACAGAATGTCATTTAATTCTTGGATTGCACAATATCCCATTTCTGACTGAACCAACCCACTTTTTATCTTATTCAGGACATTTGACCTATGTTTTGCCTCTGATAAATCCAATTTATGTACTACAATGGTAAAATTGCAGTTTTAACCTTTGTTTCATGTTTTCTTCTTAGAACATTAATTCCTTGAATTAGGTCCTTCTCCAAGTTATGTAGGAGCTCTTATTTTCTTTCATAGGTCAGACTGAGCTTGTTAGGACTCATGATGAGGCTCTCATCATACCCCCATGCTTAGCTTTTGCTAGTCTCTTAGCAAAATTTCAATGTTTTAACTTCTACTCTAGACCCTGAGTGTCTGTCACCAGTCATGATAAGTGCTTTTCTTCTTTTGATTAGGTTTAGAATGCTGTCAATAGGCCTAGAGGTACTCAAGTATCAACCAAAATCTAGACCTGACCCGCTTTAGCCTCAATCCTCTGTAAAGGTTTTTAAGGCCCGCAGAAACTATCCCACAATTTATTTGACTCTGCGGTTAAAGCACTCGTACTTGAGACATTTTTACCCTTTGTTTAGATTGCCATGCATTTTTGTAACAGAGAGACAAAGGATTTATTTGCTTGGATTGCTTTCTCTCTCTTTCCTTTTTGTTTCTAGCTTTGGATTGGCTTCTCAACACGGTCTGTATTGGATTCCTCGTCCCCATCATCAATCCTCAAAGGTCTCTGGCAATTGATGCTTCCTGATAGCACCGCCAATGGCAGCCCCGAGAACCCTAGCTTTCGAGATTTTGAGATAATCCCACCCATGGCGTTCCATGGCTGAATCCAGACCCTGGCAATCAACATTTCATGATAATGTCGCCCATGGTATCTGAACCAGCAGAGTGCTTTCATGCCCCCGGTAAGATTTTTAAATATCCTAAGATACAAGCACCGAGGAGACGATATGTTACGCATCTTCGAGGGGAATTTCCCGCCTCTCCACATTGGAAACTCGTCCAAATCAACTTGTGTTACTCGGCCGCTCCTAATCTAGGCAACTTTTTCAGATCATTAAAATGCTTTTGCGTGATTTTGATAGTTATGCGCACTGAACCAGACTGTGTTTGGATTGGGGTGCTTCGGTTACCGAATCCCGCAAACCGAAGGTCAGTTAATGAGGCTGAATACTCCCTAAGCCACAGACCAAATACTTAAGCTTCACATTTCCAGCAATCTCTTGAGGATTATCTAGATCTTAGTGGGTACGTGAATTTTTAAGCCTGAAAGTCTAGCCCAGAAGGCCTAAGATCAGCGTTCCTACTAATTTCTTTCTATGTCTCATTAGCAGTTTTCTCGCATTTTTTTTCTTGATGTGGTCAAGAACTTTGGTTAATTCCTTAACTTTTTACTAATTACTCTCACTTTTTCATTTTATGCTCCTTTTTGTCATTTTACTCTTTTTCTCCTTATGATTATGTGGCTTACAAAATTTCCTCCCTTTATTTTTTGTCCCTTTTCATAATTTTTCAATTTTTTGGTGTTTTTGACATATATGAAATTTTTTTGTGAGAATCCTTCTTACTTTTTCTTGGTTCTGTATGCATGCATTTTACCACCCCCAAAAGCCTAAGTTTTGCAATGTCCTCATTGTAAACGTAGGGTATGAAATAATGTTGAGGTCAGGGACTTAGAACAGGATACAACGGGTGGGTGAATGGGTCAAAAATGACTGATGCAGACGATTTCAAGCTCTGGTACATGTACCAAAGGTGGGATCAACTGTCTAAGGCTGAACTCAAGGTGCAATGGATGTGGAGTATAGACAGATAATCAGATGGGTCTCTATTTTTGGAATGACGGGTTGCCTCCCGTTAAGTGCTAAATTCAACGCCTTCAGCCGAGTGGAACATGGGGTGGAGAGGGAGTGGTCAACTGAGTGGAATTTTGTAAAACAAGCACCTTGATTAAGACCTGGTTGGTCCAACCAGGTGGTTGTTAAGATCAGTGGGCTGATGATGTAGCCCAAACCCAATCAGTCTGGTGGGTTGATAGATGTAGATCAACAGATGCGGAACCCACCATATGCAATGTGGCTCGGATGAATATGGAAGTGAAAACTTGGGTTTAGGCTAAGTCAAATCAGCCTGGTCAGGGTAGGGTTTCGAAAAATAATCAGTGCATGGTGTGGAAACCCTACGGGGGTGATCAGAGAATGATGGATCATGTTTTTCTATCTGATCGATACCCGATGCCGGATTGGATGTGGAGTTGAATCATCTGCAAACAGCTCAATGAGAGGTGAATCGGAATAGAAATTGAGTCCAGTTGCAGGTCGGGGTAGAGAACTAGTTTTGATCAGTTCTGTATGTGTGGAAGAGGTGGCTTCAATGAGAATTGTGTATGAGGGCTCTTCTAGAAAGGAATGACAGGTGGTCTCATGTAGAGACTCCTCATAGTAACCCTCAAAATCAAAAGCGAATGCCTGGAGAGTGTCTATGGGATACTGGTAATCGAGTCGAGAAAAGATTCGTATTTTGGGTTGCAATCACTCTTGTCATTTGCTGGTTCTGATTCCTGAGGATCGAAAAGAAATGATTCCATGTTACTGGAACCTGAACTGAAATCAGTGATCTCAGGAATCGGGACCTCAGAATCGAAGTTAGAGAATGAGTCATGTGAGCTGAGGTCGTAGATTGTCTTGTTATAATTAGGAATCAGATTTTCTCCGATGTTATGGTCAGATTCTAAATCATCGGAGAGTTTGCGAAAATCAAAATCTGAATGAGATTCAAGATCATGAGTTCCACCATAGAATAAATCATATGCAATAGATTCAGCAACCTGACTGGTGTCTAGCCTAGATGTCAATTCTAAGCTTAGAAAGGTGTCCTTCTCTGGTAGAGGCTCAGGTTCCAAGCTGGTAGGACAGACCCAATTGAAACCCCACTTGTCCAACTCAATTTTTTTATCGTAAATTGGCATGACTTTGGAAAAATTGATTGGTTTCTCTGAGGATGTTGGCAAGGGATATTGATCAAATAGAGGCCCAAAATCATATTCTTCATTGAAAAATTGTTCTTCCTCATATGGGGCCTCGAAATCTTCCCAATAGGTTTCAGATCTACATTCTGGGCTTAGGATGTGGGTTGAATCACTAGAATCTAGGTCCGAATAACCTTCGAGGGTCACCTTATCAGAATAAGGGGCAGAATTTACACCCTCGAGAAGTTCAGTTTTAATCTCATGATTGCAGGAGTTTTAGAATTCTACGCCTGGTGATTCATGGTCTAAGGTTGGCTCAACATTGTGTTCTCCTGCAATTGGAACTTCCCAACCTTCTCCAATATCAGTCACATTGTACTCCATCTAGGTTGGGAATCTACAACCATTTTGTGCCTCAAACTCAAGATCAGATTGATCCTCGATGTTGTCTCAGGATGGTTCATCCTCTATTTGTGGCATATACGGGTATTTCTGATCGATAATTTATTTTAATAATCTCATTATCTCTTCCCATTTTTCAAGATCATCTTGGTGTTGTTCCCAAAGTATAGGATTTGTCATGCATTGAATGTATTCAAGATTGTGCAATTTTTCTATCTCAATGTATCCTCTGATGGGCATGTCTCGGGTTGATCCTTTTGTGGCTTCTGCCAATAGCAATTGGGCACAAGTTATGATGAAGGTTGTGGTTGTTGGGACATCAACCGAAATGTTTTCTACTAGTGTTGAGGTTTTGTCTTCTTTTTCATAGAATTTTAGGTCATCCTCAATCATCCTATCTCTCAAGGATCTCCAATATTCAGGTTTCATGAATGGTAGTGCTAAGTGGTTTGGAAGCATATTTGGATCAGGTGGTGGAATCAAGATGTAGAATCGGAGTTTGAATCAAGATGTAGAATCAAGTTATGAGGCGATTAAATCTGAATGAAGAGTCCCACTGAAAATGTATGTGTGTGCTCTAAAGAGAAAAGATGAGGGACTGGAGATGTTTTTGACCCAATCGAGGCACCCAAAAATGTTGGATGACTATGGAGGTTCGAGGCTGATGATACCCCTGGATCAAAAGGTCAACCACCTGAGAATTACCTAGGCAGCCAGAGAGGGAGAGTCTTGCAAAGACCCCTACACGGTAGAGCATCCCCATGAGTTATAGGGTTTCCCCCACCCGACCTCTCTTGTCACTGAGATTCCAAGTAGACTAGAATGGGGACCTTGACCTCTTAAGTCTACCACTTTTATTTCAAAGGTGCTTTAGGGTTTTCACTTGAACTTTAGATGTTTTGATGTTGTGACCTAATTTGGAGGTTCGTTGACCCATGGGGTCAACTTCACCTGACCTATCCTAAAGATGGCAGAATGATTCTAGGCTTGGGACTTAGAGACCACCCTAATTTGACTCACTATTTATTAGGTCCAAGATTTTAAGATTCAAGTGATTTTAGAGCTCAACTTTTAGGGTTTGTCTTGTTTAGATCTCTTTAATCAAGGGCTTGGGTATCACACTGATGCGAGAGGGTTCATTTCCTTTTATACAAGCATGTGTGACTAGCACTCCAAAAATCCTACTGTTGAAACCCTAATTTAGTTCTACTTCCAATCCTCTTTTTCACAAAAATTCTCTTTGGACTAAAAAACAAGAAGTGCATTGTCCATAGCGATTAAGCGTGATTTCTATTAGGCACAGGAATTTTGTGGGAAAGGATCTCTAAGAAATCGCTTCCACTTCAATAAGTTTTTAAAAATTTTCGCAAAATCAGGAAACCTTTGCCTTAAATATGGTAATTAATATAAAAAGAAGGCAATTGATTCCTAAGTTGGTTTCTTCCTTTTGTCTTTCTAGGGTTTGGCGATGGATTCTAGAGAAGAGAGGTTACCTGCCCTAGAGAGGTTGACTTGCACGGGAGATTTCTTCTCTTGAAACACCTAGCAAGATCACAATAAAATAAATTGGGCAAGTTAGTGTTCAATATAGTCAAAAAGAATGTAGAGATTAGTGATAAATTGCGCGTTGCTCCCCTGCAACGACGCAAAAATGTTACAACGCTTTGTCGAGCTTTTTAGATGATTATAAGTCAGTCGCATTGTAGTATAGTTGACCAAGCATTGATAATAAATAAGAATTTATTACTCAAAAACCTAAGTACCCGAGGTTGAACATAGGGAGCAAACGGAATTTATTCACTAATCTCAATAATGTAATTGAACACTTAGAGTTACTCAAAACTTAATTCAGAATATAAATTCAAGAGTTTATGAACTAAAATTATAGCAAAAAGAAAAGAATTGGACGTCTGATTCTATGATCAGATGTCCTAAATGATGGCTCTTCTTTCTGCCTTCACTTCTTCATCTTCTTTCTTTATCTCTGGCTTTCCTCAGCTCTTCTATTCTTCTCTGACTTTTGCCATCTGCAGCTCTTCTTCCTTGTCTCTTTCTTTCTTCTCTTGCATAGTGCCTTTCTCCTTCTTCTGCGGTCTTCTTTCTTCCTCAGCTGCACCTCTGCTACAGTGCTGCTCCTTATTTTCCTCTGTCTTCTGCCTTTGACTTTCTTCCTTCTCTTTCGAACTCTACTTGTCTTCTTCTACCGCTCCTCTTTTTCAGAGCTACTCCTTCCCTTGGCTTTTGCCTTTCTTCTTCTTCCTTTTCCTTCCTAGCCTTGAATTCCTTCTTCAGCCTTTTCCTTAGCTCTCCACTTTTTCTTCTTCTCTTTAGCCTTACTTCCTTCTTCCTTTCTACGGCTAAGTATCCTTCCCTCCCTACTCAGCTTCACCTTCCTCTTCCTTCTTCTTCCACGCAAAACACCAAGTAGCAAAACCTATCCCCTACCCTCCCTCGCATCTCTCTCTCTTTTTCTCCGCTCGGTACGCTCTCCCAGAGCCGGGCAATCAGGTCGGTTATTGCGTGCCCGGGTCCACGTGCACCAGCGTGGGTGTGGTGCGCGAGGAGTGCTAGGTTAAGGGAAATGGGTCGGGTGCCAGATCTGTAGGTGTGGGTCATGGACGAGGTGTGAAGGCAAGGGACCTCACCCCTGTGTGACTTGAGGCAAATAGCTGAAGGCACAAAAACAACTTAAGTGTTGCCACTCACCTGTGAGTTTATGAGGTGGGACTAAATGTCCCACCCGTTTCTGTGCTTATGTCTGCAAGGGTGTTGCACTCAATTGCTGATGCTACAGAGTGTTGGGACTTCAATTGCTAGACATGAGGGGTTTGCAAAGGGAGACCACGCACCTGGGAATTTGAAGCCTGTAGCTTGTGGCCTGGAGCGAAGCTTTGCGACTTTCGTGTTGTGTGCTTCAATGGTAGTTGGTGCTTAGGATTGACACACATAAACACGGCCTTGCAGCCCCATTAAAATACATGAGTAGCTTTGCCGTCTCGAGGCGAAGATGGAATGGTATGTGGCAGGCCGCAGGGTGGCCTGGGCGTGTGTGCCTAGGTCACCCTATTGCCATGCTTATGGGTTTGGTCGAGGGACGTTTAGAGAGGTGATGGTGGTCGAAAGGGAAAATAGAGAGAGGGCAATTTAAGAGGGGATAGAGAGGAGTAATTCTAACCTAACTAAGTGGACGAAGGGGGAGAGGTGGCTATTGGCTTACCTACTGTCGCAGGAGAATACGATGTCCAGGGGAGAGGTGACGGCGACGACGATGGGGATAGAGGTGCGTGCGTAGGTGTTGGGCGATGTGGAGGAAGATGGTGAGGGCAACTCAGCCACTCATAGTGTGGCAGAGAGACGATAAAGCGGAGGGAGGCTCGCCGAAGCTCGCTGGACTTCCTAACCGGAGGAGAAGAAGATGAAATTGGGGTGATTCTCTGGCCAAGTCGAGCTGAAGAGATGCTGCTGGGGTTGAGGATCCTTTTATAGATGCTGGTAGGGGCTCTTGTGGTTGGAAGACAAGCTTCCAAGCGTGAGAGTCCTCACTGGAGAAGGAATCCGTTGGATACCCAAATCTCTCGAGCGTTCGCATGAGAGATTGGCTGCAAATCAGAGATTGAAATCACGCTCAAATGGAAGGGAATTCCTTAGCGAATCTCCCTTCCAAATCTGGGAGGAGATCTCTGAGGAATCAGGGAATACTCCCCCTCCATTCCTTTCCAGAGTAGGATTTTTCCACAATAATGTAGGAGGGACCTGATTGTAAGAGTGGCAAGGAAGTTAGGGGGGTCTGCGCAAGAGTTTTCAAATGTTAGCGACCAGAATGTAATTGGGTGAACTATTTTGCAAAGTTGGTCCAAATGACCTCCCCTTAGGTCCAAATTTTTGTAAAAACCTAATTTGGACCTGAGGAATCTAATGACGAAGTTGTATTTTAGGTTTGACCACATTTGACTAGACATTTTACACAGAAACCCAAATTAGGTCAAATAATGAGCTGAGACCCCAATCTAGGTCAAAAGAGGTTCCAAAGGTCGAAGTGAAGGTTCTAAACCCTATGGGATATTTTTCCATGAATTATAGAGTGTTTAGTTGATTTTTATCCGAACCAGAACCTTGTTGAGTTAAGTGGGTCTATTTTAAGGTTACAAAATGTCATTTAATTCTTCGATTGCACAATAACCCATTTCTGACTGAACCAACTCATTTTTTATCTTATTCGGACCATTTGATATATGTTTTGCCTATGAGAAATCTCATTTATGTACTGCAATGGTAAAATTTCTATTTTAACCTTTGTTTCATGTTTTCTTCTTAGAACATTAATTCCTTGAATTAGGTCCTTCTCCAGGTTATGTAGGAGCTCTTATTCTCTTTCATAGGTCAAACTGAGCTAGCTAGGACTCATGATGAGGCTCTCATCAGGCCTCCTCTCTCTTCCTCCTACCTCAAGGGAGAGGCAACCACAGCATAGCACAGAGGCAAAGGCCTCCTTTGAGATCGGCTAAGTGCAGAGAGCAAAAGGTGTAAAGGGCAAAACACCCCTCCCTCTCTCTCTTCCTTCTTCTCTCTCAAATCAGACAGACTCGAATGGACGTGGCTAGCCAAGTAATTGGATCAGAGCCTAGACCATGTGGCGTGACTGCAGGCACTGGTGTGCATGTTGAGGGGCATGTGAGGGACCTGACTCCTGTGTCGAAGGCGATAAGGCAGAGGCACAAATTGCCTTTGTGCTTGGTCGTGGCTCCTGTGTTCCACAATGTGGGACTAAGATGTCCACCTCTTCTCTTCGTGTAGTAGCAAGTGATGAAGGCTCCAATTGAGGCAGCAGCTGAGGATGACGGCTTCGATTGAGGATCTGGAGATGCACCTGGAGGAAATCCGCAGCATCTGGGGGTGTTGCCTGGAGGAATTATGGTCGAAGGATTGCAGCTATCATCGGAGAAGTCAAGGGTGGTGGCTATCATCTGGTAAAGACTTGAAACCAAGAATAAGATCTCGCGACCATGTCAAATGTGCTCAAAAGCTTCACCGGTGTACGGCGAGTGCATTGGTGGCAGTGGTATGCAGAGGGCTGACGGTGATGGAGACGGCGAGCGAAGAAGGTGGTGTTCAGGTTGTAGTTTAAGTGGGTGGAAGCACAAATTAGGAGAGGGCTTTTGTGAGGGTGGTGCTGCAGAGCTCATGGAGGTGGCAGCGAGGTGTTTGTTGAAGTGTAGAGGGCTGGAGGCTATGTTGAAGCATCACCGGAGCAGAGAATGAAGGTGATGTAACGGGCAGTACCATGGTCGTGAGTGTGTTGTGAGCATCTGGAAAGAAAGTAGAGGGAGAGAGGAAGTGATAGAGGGACTTAAGGGTGAAGGAGATGGATGGAGAGCACCGGTTGTGGTTGATCAGAGCCGAAGATGAAGACGAGGTCGGTGAGTTGGAGCGACAAGGAGGAGGAAGAAGACCCCTATTGTGGCTGGCAAGGAGTGGAAGAGACGGAGGAAGGTAGACGATTGTCCAATTTGATTGTTGAATAGCTAGATGAGGAGAACGGAGAGGGGTCGTCGAAGCAAGGTATGAAGGTGGTCGAAGTGGGAAGGAGGGGTTTCTCTAGCCAAAACTTGCTAAGGAGCTCGGTTATGCGTTTGGGAGGATTTTATAGAGCGTTAGGAAAGCTTCCAAGCTTGGAAACAAGCTTGAGAAGCTCAAATTTTTAGGAGGAAGATCCTTGAAATCGAAGGATTCGCATGTGCTTCATGAAGGGATTTGGAATCCAAAACTAGGTTTAGATGGTTAAGGATTTCCTCAGGGTCATCCCTTCCAAATTTGGAAGGGATTGGCCAAGAATCAGGGAGGAACCATTGATTGGAAGTTTAGGATTTTTGGTTCAATTGCCATGGCAGTAGGGACCCATTTGAAGAAGATGAAAATAAGTTAGGGGGCTATTTGTAAAGATTTAGAAAGTTAAGGGTACGATGAGAGAGAAAGAGTCAAATCAGACCAAACTGCAAACTAGGTCTTTCATTAGGCCCAAATTTTGGTACAAACCTAATTTGGACCCGAAGAATCTAATGGTGAAGTTGGATTTTAGTTTTGACCAAGTTTGACTGGGCAATTTGTTCAAAAACCTTAACTAGGGTAGAATTGTGTCTATGACCCTATTTAAGGTCAAAATAGTTTCAAATGGTCAAATAAAGTTGACCAAACCTTATGGAATATTTTTATATGAATTTTATAAGATTTATATGAATTTTATCCTAACCAAAATCTCTGTTATTTAAGTAAGTCTAAAATTAGGGTTTTGGGTGATGTATTAGTTCTTGAAATGCATGAAATCTCATTTCTGTCTGCATAGACACACTTATTAGACTTTAATGCTCATTTGACCTTTATTTCACCCCTACCCAACCCCTTGGTTATTTTGTCTTCATGATATGCTATTAAAATTACAAAATTAACCCTGGTTTCTTATTCTCTTCTAAAAATAACCTGAAGTGGTGTTATGACCCTCAGATGGATATGTGGGAGCTTTTATCTTTTATTATAGTTTAGAAGTGGCTAGTTAGGGCCTTTGATGGTGTTCCCATCAATTCTTTCTCCTTGGTGCTTCAACTTCATCCTTGTGTCATCACCAAACCAAGGAAGAAGGCTAGGCAAGGGGGACATATAGAGGAGGAGCAAGAAGGGTGGTCCACACGACCCTAAGGAGGATACTTGGAGTGGAAATTTTCCACTCTAGGAGGAGCCAGGAACACCCCTTCTAGGCCTTTCCAAAAGGAAGGAGAGCCAGGAACCAGGACCAAGCTTCATTTAATTCAGGCGCAACCTGAATTGCAGCGAGAGTCAGCAGCAACATCATCTTTTTCCTAAGCTTTCTTCTATACTATTTTTATAGTTTTTTTTTCATGGTAGTGTAGTGTTGGAATTGTTTTCGAGAATACAAGTAGGAATCCGTCTCACTTGTGAGTTCTCCATCCTGCTATAAAAATAAATTTTCAATTCAAGAAGCATTCCTCTACTTTCTGTTTAGTTAGCTTGTGATTTTCGTTGTGACTTGTTTCTCCATCTTTCCAAGCCTCCCTTGCTTGGAGTGAGTTGGAGAATCAATGCACTTGTTGCTTTGATTTCTCGTGGTTCCAATTCCCATTTTCTCCCTAATTATTTTTCCTTTATTCAAAACCTTAAAAAAATACATATTTCGAAACCCTAAAGGAAAGTTGATTTCTAAAATTCAAGAGAGATTTTAGAAAGCATTCCTACCTCCTTTGGGATGACCCAAATACTCATCGAGTACTCAGTCTTTTACAAATTCAAAAGCGATCAAAAATGCATGTTGCAACGACTTAATTTTTGGATTTTACAAATCACACATTTTTGTGATCACTTTTTGGTACCGTTGCTGGGGTGGCATGGCTTTACATTCATATCTCTTGCTTGACAGATAGATCTCATCCCCTTCTCTTTCTCTCATCTCGTTTGTGCAGGCACTACAAGAAGAAAGCGGGATTTTGAAAGCAAAAGCTTAAAGTCCCTTTTCTTCCCTTGGACTCAGGGTTAGTGCCATCTTTTTTGTCACATAATCTCTTAAAAACTATCAAAAAAACATTAAATCAGGCTTTCAGGATCAAAAACATTAAAATTAGGTAGAGTGGTGACTTTAAAAATTCATTGTTTGCTTGTTTGAATCATTTAACACTACTGTACCTTAAGTGTTTGTGTTTTGATTTTTGGGTTGAGACTTCTATCTGGACTTC
Source organism: Thalassia testudinum (assembly GCA_037157565.1). Lineage (NCBI taxonomy): Eukaryota > Viridiplantae > Streptophyta > Magnoliopsida > Alismatales > Hydrocharitaceae > Thalassia > Thalassia testudinum. The sequence goes on along the minus strand of JAZHRO010000014.1, from coordinate 149,430,693 downwards.
TAAAATCATTTCTTGACACCACAGGCCTCCTAAATCTTCAAATTTCACCCATAGATTCCAAATCAAGTCAGGAACATTTGTTCCGGATTTTAGAGTATTTGAAGTTGTAGGGAATTTTTAAAAATTAGCAAACCATAGAAGGGTCATCTCCTCTGATTTCATTATTTTGTTACTATCCACGAATTTTAGGAATTTTTATAGTTATCTAATATCAATGAAATTTACCTTTTTGGAATCCTTATGAAATTATACATAACATATAAAATCAGTAAAATTTTTGGTGGCCAATATAGTTAGTGAAAAGTCCAAAATAGCCACAAGTATCAATTTTGTACTTTGACACCAGCACAAAGAAAAGTCCCAAACAAATATCAAACGAATTCTGAAAATCATAAAAAAATATTTTTCGGAATCCTTGTTTGGTTTGCTTTCCAGTAGTGGTGTTTTTTGCTTTGTTTGGACCATTGCTAAACAAGAAAAGCTTGAAACAATTAACTGATAGTAACATTTCTCTTCATTTATTCTAGTCCCACATTCTAATGGAAATCTACTTTCACCAATATAACTTGATTTCTCTTTGATTGTGGATCTCAAACTTGTTTTAAAGAATAAAAAGAAAACCCTAAAAGACATTAACTTAAATCAAATCCTAAAAGCAAAAAGACAACAAAAATTGTGTGATAATTTGATTTGGCATTGAACTTACTTCGTCCAATTTTCACACACAAAAAAATTTTGAAATAACAAGGCATTACCCTAATCAACACCCTCCACATTCCCATTCACATTCAGGTACCCAAGCCTAATTAAAATAAGTAGTCATTTTACCACTTAAGGACTTCATCCAATTTAGGCTTGATATCTGACATTTATGAATCATTAAGTGCTCCTAATTCCCTTAGAAAATGCGACTACTAACTTGGAGAGAAGTCAAACGATGGGTAAGGGTTTACACAAGCCCTTGGTGATTTTCCAAGGACATGGTTGGACCCAAGCCACCTTTTTAGTCTAGCCAAGTGTCCTTTGGGATGTAAGTTCACTTGTTGATCCCTTACTTGCCGGGTTCCCAAGTTTTAGGTTTTTAAGGAGTCAACCCTATGACAGAATTAGGTTTGGCTGTTTGTTTTGCACAATTTCTCTCATCTATCTCTTCTCCTCCCCTCCATCTCCCATTTAGTGTATGCACAGTCGACAGTCCCAAAACTTGCACTTGGAGGTGCCAACTGATTTTTCGACTCGCCACACCGCCCATACTTGCTTGTTTTCTTCTTCTTCCTCTACAGAAAAACAACAAAAAATGGAAAATGCCCAAAATTCTACAAGAAATACTAAGAACCCATCATCTTGTAACCAACAAAATGGGATCAACATGCATCAAATTCACCAACCAGAAATTGAAGTTCCTGAGCCACAATTTGAAATGCCGCAATTTGAGCTGCCACCTTAGCGAAATCTGATGAGAAATTTAAATCTTGAAAATTTCAACTCATTACTCATGGTAGTAACCCAACTTCAACAACTCCAAGCAAATCAGTAACAATTGACTAGGACTGTCACAAACCTACCCATTAATAGACCAACCAATGCTGCACCCACTATTTCGTTGAGGGATTTCTATGATCCCTCCAATTATGAAGAAAGACCAAGGGTTGTCATCCTTGATGGAGAATTTGAAATTAAACCTGCAGTCCTTCACCTCATTAAGCATTTTCATGGCCTTCCTCACGAAGACCCATTTGCCATTTAGAGGAGCTCACGGTCCTCGCTCAAACCACCAAATCCCAGAATATTTCGGAAGATTTATGGCTAATGCAGCTCTTCCTGTTATCTCCTAAAGATAAGGTCGCTTATTGGTTTAGGATTGCGGGAAAACCAATTACTACCTGAACACAACTAAAGAGCGCACTTCTAAAAAAATATTTCTCGATTGGTTGGACTAATGCTTTACGTCGCACAATAACTACCTTCCAACAATAATCCAATGAGCCTATGCATGAAACATGGGAAAGATTTCAGGACTTATTAAGGAGCTACCCCCACCATGTGGTGCCACTTTGTCAACTCGTGCAAATATTTTACCATGGTCTTGATAACAAATTGAGGCGGTTTTTTGTTGCCTCATGTGACGGCAACTTTTTAAATGAAGATGCTGAAAGCACCTGTGAACTTTTCAATGAAATGAGTGAAAATTCTTTCAATCATTCTTCCATGGACACCTTTGGCAGAAATGCCAACCCCCGTGAAAGCATCCATGAAGTAGTCGCACAACAACAATCTCTCCTGGTTACACAAGATCAATTGCAACTTTTTGCACAAAGACTCAACCAGATGCAAATCAATCAAAAGAAAATGGAAGAAAAATTTAACGCACACCACAAAACTCACTGCCGACTGACCCTAACTCATTTTTCTAACACCAACACTAACCCGACCCTCCTCCATCAGGAAAATTTGCAACAATAGATGATAGCAGATTTCAAAACCTTGACCTTGCACTTGAATTTGCTAGGAATTTTGATAATTCATCTATGTTTGTCCCATTTAATGAAAAGATTTTCACTCTCCAGGATAATTTTAGAAACAATTCCTCAACTTCTATAATCCAACTTGGAGAAATAACCCTAATTTTTCCTGGAAAATACTAATCCAAACCCATAATTTCAAAATCAAATGGGAAATATTGGCCAACCTTTGCAGGCTGATATTAATAATCAACTAATGAAAACCCTACAAGGAATGGAGCAGCAAATGAATGACGTCACCCATGCTGCTTCCAATTTACAAAATCAAATCATGGTAATGCCCGATCAAAGGCTAATGGGAAATCTACCCTCCCAACCCATTCGAAACCCCTGAAATCAGCAGCATCAATTTCAAAGCAAAAATAATCAAGGTCAACAAGGTCAACAATGAATAAATCTTGCACCTCAATTTCCACCCAATTTTCAAAACCCACAACAAAATCAATGTTTTCATAGCGAAATAATCACACTACCTATGTAGTAACATTAAGAAGTGGTAAAACTACACACAACGCAAGTACCTCACAACCGGAACAAGAGCAAAATTTTCCCACCACTGTTCACTCTCAGGAAAAGGAAAATAACACAAACACAACACCTTTTCCACAAGCATTTAACTCAAAAAAAAGGAAACATAGAAAAACTGAGCCAACTGAAGAACAATTACATGAATTATTTGGACAAGTGCAAATAAATGTTCCTCTCCTAGATGGAATTAAATACGTTCTAGCCTATGAAAAAATTTTAGAGGAAATTTATACACCAAAAAGGTAGCCAGCAAATTCAGGAAAGGTGGTCCTTTCTAAAGCAGTTTGTTGTGTTGTTCAGTGCAAACTACCTCATAAAAGAAAGTATCTGGGCACCCCACTAGTATTAGTTGTCATTAATGACAAAACTTTTGATCACGCCCTTTTAGACATAGATGCATACATAAACCTGATCCATACTATCCTCTTTGATGAATTCCAGTTTTGTGAACTTAAACCAATGAAGGTCACCCTTCAACTTGTTGACCGATCTATTATTCATCCAAAAGGGATTGTAGAGGATGTTGTTGTTTAGGTACAAAATTGTTTCTTTGCTATGGACTTTTTGGTCCTCGACATTGATGTACCTGAAGCTCTTAAAGATGCACCTATTATTCTTGGAAAACCCTTTCTCGCCACTGCTTAAGCCAATATAAATTGCGATTCTGATAAAATGGACATCAGTTGCTGTGGCAAGACACTCACCTTAGATATTTTTAGGGCTTCCAAAGGATTCCATGAGCTGGATTTCTTCGATGACTCAGATTCTAAAACCTCAAATCTTGTTGGCGAAATGCTTTCAATGGATACTTGTTTTGCAATAAATCTTTCTCCTAAGTTGCATCAATTGTCTAACCAACCCTCACCCACCACACCTAATTTCACACTAACCCCTAACCCCATTCCGAAACCTGGCTTCCAATTAGATCTGAAACCTTTGTCGGATTCCATAAAATATGTGTTTTTGGGCCCACATCAGACAAAACCCCATATTATTAATGCACATCTTTTGGGGTTCCAAGAGGAAAAACTTCTCCAAGTCTTAAAAAAATATCAAAAAGACATTGGTTAGACATTAAAAGATTTAAAAGGCATTGAAGCATCCTATTGCACTCACCACATTTATCTTGAGGATGACTCTAAACCATCCTTCCAACCTCAACGTCGCCTAAACCCTAACCTACAGGAGGTTGTAAAATGGGAAATCATTAAATGGCTTGACGCAGGAATTATTTACCCTATCTCTGATAGCTAGTGGGTTAGCCCTACACAAGTTTTACCCAAGAAAGCTAGCCTCACTACTATTACAAATGATAAGGGTGAAGAAATTCCCACTCGGACTTCTTTGTGGCGTGTCTGTATTGATTATCGAAAATTAAATACCGCCACAAAGAAGAATCATTTTTCACTCCGCTTTATCGATCATATTTTGGAGCGGCTAGCTGGATAAGAATATTATTATTTTCTTGATGAATATTCCTGCTATAATCAAGTCGCAGTTCACCCTAAGGACCAGGAAAATACCACTTTCACCTGCCCCTTCAGGACCTTTTCTTACCGAAGAATGCCATTTGGATTTTGTAATGCACCCATGACTTTTCAATGGTGCATATTAGCAATCTTTTCTGATTTGGTAGGTGATTGCCTGGAGGTCTTTGTGGATGATTTTTCCATTTTTGGAGATTCTTTTGATCACTGCCTTTGGAATTTAAAAAGAACTCTCCAAAAATGCATTGAGGTTAACTTGGTTCTCAGTTGGAAGAAGAGCCATTTCATGGTTCAGGAAGGCATTATCCTAGGCCACGTTATTTTTAGAAAACGAATCTCAGTACACAAAGCTAAAGTTGATACAATCTCCAAACTTCCCCTACCTAGTTCAGTGAAACAAATAAGATCTTTTATGGGGCATCTGGGATTCTACTGACGATTCATTAAGGATTTCTCCAGAATTTCCCGACATTTAAGCCACCTTTTGACTAATGACCAACATTTTGAATTTGATAAAATTGATTGGAGAGTTTTAATATTTTGAAACAAGCAATTATTGAGTCACCCATTCTACAAGCCCCTCATTCTCGCTTGTAAAACTAATGCGAGATTTGCATGATTTTATAAATGGGGGTTTTAATGTCATTGCAACATGCAAAATCAATCAACTTTTAAATTTATATTCCTAGATAGTGGTGGCATCTAGGGTCATCCAAGGAGGCCAATCTGTTAGTTAAATAAGTGATTCTCTCTCTCGTCTCTCAAATCAGCACTTCTCTTTTTGTATTTTTATTTTTGTACATTTTTATGTTTGGAAATAAGCGGGATACGAATGCAAAGATGGAACTACTCTAAAGAAACTTGTCCAACAACTAGAACCTAAGTGAGAAGGGAAGTCTTCTCTTCTATGCTCACCCTAGGCAAGTGTGCCAAGGGTAATTAGAAGAGAGATGTGATGCACTAAAATAAATAGTTGCTACTTGAAATCGAAAATTCAAGAATAAAGGAAGACACATTGCTATTAAGAAGAAATGTTTAGAAAGTACCTAGGGAGCTCAACTAAGCAGAGGTTCCACAAAGGTAATCCCTAGGTAGATGAATGCTTAACAGTAATTAAAATGCAACAAAATGAAAGATAGAAAGTTCTCTAGAGCAACTGAGGCTGCCTTCCCTCCAAGAATGGTGGCTCCTGGACTTGAAGAAGAATTCCTTCTAGCTCCTTGAGTTGCTCCTCTTAAATGTGGACATCCTCCACCCTTCCTTCCTCCTGCCTGGCTATCCTCCCTAGATGGAAGCTTGCTCCTTGGCATGGCACAAGGAAGGAGAGAGAAGAGGAAGAAGTCACTAAGGGAGAGGGTAGGCTACTCCCTTAATCTTCTTCTCTCCTCCTTTCCTGGGCATGGGATGTATGGTGGATATAGGGGTTTGAAAGGAAGAATTGTTGCTTGCCAAGGATGGTTTGAATGGTAGGATGGGGGTCCTTTTATAGGCTAGTATAGATGGTGGTTAGGAAGCTTCCTTGGCACCATGTGAAAGGGTACCAAGTAGGATGGTTAAGGCACCAATGCTTGGTGATTTTAATGTAGGTGGATGGCCATTAAGGTGGAGGGGGACTAGGGTAGGAATTGGATTTATGTTGGATCCAGCTGAGTTGAGCTGGGGTCCAACTACTGGAGCTTCTGTCTTCACAAATTTTCCAAGTACGTTCCATAGTACCAGGGTTTCTCTGATTTCCAATGCACTCATCCTTGGAAAACAAACTGAAACTACATGAGATAATTTGAAATGAATGCTAATGTATGCTCTAAACCCAAAATGTATATGCATGCTAAATGAAATGATATAATGCAATGCAATGGACAAAATCTTAAGAATTGGATGTGAATGAATGCTAAGGATGGTGATAAACTGTCGTTTATCACACGCCCATTCTTATCTTTTTGTTAGTCCCTTAGCAAAAATTGTGATTGCACCACATTATTTCTTAAGAAATGAACTTTTTATGTTTTGAGGAAAAAGTTCAAGATAGGACCTTGGTTGATTTTTGGTTAAGGTAGGTACGAGGTTTATTAAGGATAAAACATTTGGACTTAGCTTTGGATTCAAACATTAGACAAATCAGGACCACTCTAACCTTTGAGAATTCACTATATAACTCCTTTTTAATTCAAATATCTCAAAATAATTTTTACTGTTAGAATCTCTCAAGCTCGTGAACTAGATCCGTAACTCACAAATTGCTGAAAATTCAGGTGTTAGTGCTTTGTGATATGCCAACATTATTTGGATAAGGTCATGTTATTGAAACTTTTTCTTTTCAATTATTTCCCCCATGCTTAGCCTTAGCTTAGTCCTACTACAGATGTGTCGGACCAAGAGTAGCGCCAAGGTGGTAACATGTTAACATCACATCCTCAAAGGAAGTGTTTTTACTTCTTGGTGGTGGGAACTCAAACCAATCATCTGTCTCGATCTTTTACTAAGATTTTGCAAGAGTTTTTTAATTATTTAGATGTTTTTCGGCATGGATAGTGTTGGCTTTGTGTGTGAAATGTTTGACACCAGGATTTCGAAAGAAAGTCAAATTTTTGGATTGAGAGCTAAGTCAGGTACTATCTAGGCTGCTAAACAAAGTCAGGTTTCTTGAATCATCAAGTGTTAGGATGGACTTCTTTGTAGGATACTTAATCTAGTCTAGGTTTCTTGACCTAAAAAGTCTAAAAATGAATCCACAACTTCATCCTTAGTTTGTTAATGATTAAACCTTTGGTGTACCTAGTTTGAATTAAAGTTAAACCATTGGTCCTTTCTTTCACTAAAAATTCTCAAAATACTTTTTTAGAAGTTATGTAAATGCAGTGCATATGCAGATGTAGATGATGCGAATGCAAAATATCTTAACATTTTCAGGTTCTGAGAAATAATGAAATCCCTAACAAAATTGAAGTACCCCCAGGCTTAAGGTTTGCAACAGTGCCAAAAAAGTGATCGGGTTTTTGCACAGTTTGTAAAATTAGGGTTTTATCGTTGTAATGCACAAAAATCAAGTAACTTTTAAATTTGTAATCCTAGATAGGGAGAGTATCTAGGGTTATCCAAGGAGGCCAAATGTTTATGAAATACATCTCTTGCTTGAAAATCGAAATTCATCTTTCCTTTTGGTTTTTTCAAATATATAATTTTTTTGTTTTGAAATAATGGGGCAATGACAAAATTGCTGGCGAGAAAGACTACACTAAATTTACTACACTAACACTATGGTGATAATTAACTCCTCTCTCTAAGCTCACCCTAGGCATGTGGAGGCCTAGGGTAATTAGGGAGAGGGGGTGAAAAAGTGCTAGAAAAGAATACGGATGCAAACTAAAGAAAGAATGCAATTTTATACTTGGAGAAATTCGTTTTACAAAAACTCCTTGTAGAGGAATGCTTCTACAACAAACTAGAAATGAAAAGAAGTAAAAGTAAGATCCTTCTGATGATGGTGGTGAAGAGGAGGGAATCCTTGCTCCAAGCTCAGTGGCTCCTGGGCTTGAAAAGGAACTTTCCAACTCCTTCCTTGCTATGCTCCTTCAAGATGGTGTCCTTCAGGGCAAGCCAAAAAAGGGGGAGTGCACTATGCTCCTCTAAGGAGGATGGTACCACATTCAAATCTTCTCCATGGGTGGGCGTGCACCACCATTCTCCTCAATGCCTAACCATCCTCCAAGTTGGAAGCTTGCTCCACCTTGCCATGACAAAAGGGAGAAGAGAGAAGGGGAAGAAGGCACCAAGGGGGCGAGTAGGATGCCACTGTTTGCACCTCAAAACACGCCTATAAGAACGCCTTCTTATGCTATTTTCTAGCATTAACTATGTATATTATAATCCTGTAGTTGCATTTGTAAAAACGCTTGCATGCATGCATTTAATTGAGAGGGGAAGAGAATGGAATAAATGGCTTGCATTTTTACATTTTTCTTCAAGTGTCTCTTTGCAAAAGTCCCCTCTCCATATTTTATTTTCATCTTTCTTTCTTCTTCCCACGGTTTTTCTTCTTCCTACGGCTGAATTTCGTCCACGCCATGCGCCTCTCCCTGCAGCTGCCACTCTCCGCGCCTCTCCCTGCTGTCCTTCCCGCACCTCTCCCTGCAGCTGCCATTCTCCCCCATTCCCCGCATGCTCCACGCCATGCTCTCCTCCTCTATAAAGCCGCAGCTCTTCCTCGCGACGAGAAGGAGGGACGTTGCTGCAATACGTAGCTGCGGCAGCTGCTGAAAAATCGCCACGCTGCAGTCCACCACCTTCCTCGCCCGTTCTCCCCTCCCATACGCCGGCCCTCCGTCGAGGAGGCACCCGACGAGCAGGAGAACCCACTGTGGTGCACACCACCACAGTGGGAGCACCACCGCCCAGCTCTTCAACGAGCCGGTGGGCGTGGTGTGTTCTTTTCTCTTCGTTTGCATCTCCACGCCATTGCTGCCGCTTCAAGGTCCGAAGCTTGAAGTAGCAGCAGCAGCAGCAGCAGCCCAGCGGTGACAACAGCAGCAGCAGCACCCCCGCCTCCTCCGCGACCTTCCCCGCAGGCACGCAACCCTCCGCGCGCGCCTGCAGGCCCGTTCCCCGCCTCCATCTCCGTTCTGTCCACGCCGCAGTTACAGCTGCAGCAGGCCGCTGCGCGCACTGCAGCGGCCGGCTACGGCCTCGCGCCGACCCCCGCGACCCTCCGCGACCACTGCAGAACCTCCCCTCGCACCTCCGCGACCTTCCCCGCAGGCGCTCAGCTCTCCGCGCGCGCCTGCAGGGCACTTCTCTGCTCAGTCCTCTGCTCTGTCGCCTCTGCCATTCCACCCGCGACCGGCCGCTGCGCGCACTGCAGCGGCCGGCCAGGCCTTCGCGCCGACCCCCGCGAACCTCTGCAACCCTCCGCGACCGACTGCAGACTCCCCGCCGCCTTCTCCGAGCGCGCCATCGCCCGCTCTCCGTCCTCGCACCCGGTCTGCAGGAGACGTCTCACGTCCACTGCGCGAAGGCGCGGTGCACCGCGACGTCAGACGTCCGCCACCGCGAGCAGACGCCTTAACTCGCGCGTCCGCGATCACTCCTTCGCCCCTCTCTCTCTTCGCCGATCTCTCCCGCCCGCTCCCTCTCTGTCTTCCGCTCTCTCTCTCTCACGTATTCTCTATCTCTCTCTCTCTCTCTCTCTCTCTTTTTTTTCACTTACAGCAACACACACACACCCATTCACCGACACACACACTCACACACTAATAGTAACTTATATACATACATATATATATATATATATATATATATACATATACATATATCTATATATATATACTTATATATACATAGTATATCTATATAGTTATGTATACATACATATAATATAATATATATATGCATATACATATATAATATATATATATATATATACACATACTCATATACATATATATATATATACATATCTATATACTTATACATATACACATATATATATACATATATATCTAGATACATATATACTTATATACATATATATATATATATATACTTATATACATATATACATAGCTATATACATATATACATACATATATATATATATATATATATACACCTATATATATATATATATCTATATATATCTATACATATATACTTATACATTTATATACATACATATGTACATATATTTTCACGTTATTTATTATACGCTGTATCGCGGGGATATCTGCACCAGTTGCTGATATTCCCTGATACACGCGTACAAAAAAGCGTGGTCCCATACATCATCCATCCTCCATCCACACTCCACGCGGCACCTAGTCGTGTTGGTTGCGTCTCTCTAGACGTCGGCTGACTCGACATAGTGCTACACTCCATCGTCACCTCCACCCCCACCCTTTTATATATATACTACATATAAATATATATCTATAGCTACTATATTTACTTTCTATCTGATAGCTTCCTTAGTAAAAAGATAAAAAAAGGTATAAAAGTGAAAAGATAATCTTTGATTTGCAGGTACCCCCGTCTTGCAAGTAGCAAGACGTGTTTTGAAACTCTGTTTTGGCTAAAAGCCAAGGACACAATTTTGAGGGTGTGCCTCAAGAACAAGGATTACCAGAAAAAAACCTAAATAAGAAAAATACCAAAAACAGAATAAACGAACGGAAGAGACACGTTTTAAGGAAAACGTAGAAACTCGACTTGAACCCCACTTCCCTGAGTTCGACCCTGGGCTTAAAAGTGACAAGATAAAATCAATTAGGCCAGGTTAAAAATTTTGTAAAGAGATGGTTAGGTCTGAATTAGGTTAACCACTATACACATTTCAACGATAAAAATATCATATTAACAACCTATCCAGGCCGACCATCATAACTTTTCTGGCGCCGTTGCCGGGGAGGTGCACTTTCGAGTAAGTTTCTATCCAATTCCTTTAAATTTGTCTCTTCTCTCTTCACGGGTATTGTTGTTTTTGGTGTGCAGGTGAACCTGGTGGAAGGAGAAGAAGGCTGACGAAGTCGAGGACGTGAGCAGATCCAAGGCGGGAACGAGAGCGTGAAGACGCCGACATCGCATTGGAACTTCGCACACGTTGCCGAACAAGTAGGTTTTCTTTTCTCATCAAATTAGGGTTAACTTGCCACCACACAAAAAAAAAAAAAAAATTTAAAACTAAAAATTAGAAAAACTTCTTGGGATTTCTTGATAGCAAGTGGATTAAAATTCACTTGATTGATTGGTTGTCTTCACTCCCACTGCCCCGGGATTTCCCGCCTTACTTCGCATAGCGAAAATTCTAGAATCTTGATTCTTAGATTTTTCGCCATGGGAAGTATTCTTTGAGGCAAAGAAAAAGATTGCTTGTATCCCTCTTTTGCCTCAATTATCTTTAATTCAGGATCACATTTTTGGTGGGGAGATTTGGAATTGAGTTGATTCCAACCCCACCACGACTTTTCAAACTTGCCTGTGATTCGATCCTGAATACTTCAACCCCAACAGTTTTAGTTTCTTTATCTGTTGGTTGAAGCCTTGTGTGTGGATATCTTTCTGGTGATTGGGAGCACTTGAATTGAAGTGCTTTGGCTCCCTTTCACATTGGTATAAAATTGATTCGCGCATCCACACATAGAAATCTCCATTTAGGGTAGCCCATTGCATTTTAGCATGCATTAACTAACTGATAATTGAAGAAGGGTTTCTTGGGCTTTAGAAAGAAAACCTGTATTCTTGCAAAACCCGGAGATTGGTTGAATTGGTAATTCAGCAAAACCCTAAAATTCATACTACTTAAGGCTGAACTCTAAAAACCATTCACCAATTAAAACTTCAATTCGAGGAGATTTCCCCGTTGCATGCTTGTTCTTACACACTCTTAAAATCAATCACTTGGGCATTACCCGTAAACAACGCCCTTCACATTCCAAAAGCACTTGACCCTAAGCCTCTAATTAAAACTGGTAGTAACTTGACCCTTACTAAGGATTGGAGGTCTAACTACCTGTGTGTAGCGACTACGTGCTGGTGAGAGTTCCCGCGTGCTATCGGGTGTCTAAGACTGGGGCAAACGGCCTTTCAATCTGGCCCGGTGGTTCCGCGGTGCTCGCATTCAGTTCCGTAGTTCGTGATAGTAGGTAACTTAGATCTTTAGGTCTAAGGGCACACTGTAGAGGTTAGGAACTTGACTGTATTGATTTGTAATCAAGTGTACCTTTGCGGCATCATTTCTCTCATCCCTGTTCCCTTCTCATCTCCACAATTCTTCCTACGGTAGTGCATGTTTGGGAGGAGGTCACAAAACCCTGAATTGCTTGTATTGACTGATAAATCTAGAAAAAGAGCCGAATCATCCTTCTCCTCCACAAACATGGCACACACCCCCGCCTCACAACTTCGTCACAATTTCAATTCTTTCAACACCAGGCTTATCCCGAGAAACCCTGCAAGACCTTCCTTATCGAGTGTCGCGCCAAGCGACTCGGTAAGTCATGTGGAACTGGCTTCTGTGAGCCAGTATTTCAACACGGAGGACCAAGCCTCCGTGTACTCGGACACATATGCGGACACGTCTTCTGGCATAGAAGATGCCTGCACCCTGGGGAATAACCCGTTTTCTACCACGTATAACCCAGGGTGGCACAATCATCCCAATTTTGCATGGTCCAACAACCCGCAGCGTCGAAACCCCGCTGGTGGACCAATGCGAGCGTCTGCACCCGTCATCCCAAGGGCCCAGTCTAATCCTATGGCAACTCTGCCATCAGGCCCTTGTGTACAGAAAACCAAACACGCATCAAAACCTCTTGATAAATTGATGCGAATGATGACGGAAATGTCAAAGCGCCATAAAGAAAACATGACCTCTCTTCAGCATTTGGCGCAGCAGAATGCTGAGATCAGTCAACTAAGCATGGTGACTCGATCTCAGGGCACTTTTCCCGCCCAACCTGTTCCAAACCCGCAAAACTTTGTACCCTGTGGTCCGCAACCACAGGTACAACCTTCTCAGGACCAGGTTCATCAAATTCTGCAAGCTCCGAGTATTCCTTCGGGATTTCAGGTTAATCCCGCTGCAGCACCGCACTCTTATGATGATAGTGATCACATCAAGGATGACACGTCTGACGAGGACGTGACTGTCAGTACGTGTATCGAACTAATTGGAGCCGATTCAGACTGCTGCAAATTACCTGACGACTGCCTGACCAACACAAACTGTGACGTTCCCCAATCCCTCCCTATTCCTGTACCTTCTCCTGACCAGACTTCTGACGAGGTTTTCTCCGCTTCCCATACCTCGTGGTCTGAGTCATTGCCGGGCTGCTCACCGCCGGTCCACACTATGGAAGACCGGATTGCCCTTTCTTTCCCGCTAAATCAGGCGGATTTGCAAATCCACACTGGGACCTTGAGCCCACAGCTTACTCACCGGGGCTATTCCCTTTTGGATCCATCTATCCAAAAAGCCCCCCTTATTGGCCAATCTAAGGGCCAACTTCCTCTTCCTGATCTGTTTTCTGATCCGCCTGGGACACTCTCGTCCCAGAAAACGCCAAATCTCTCACCATCCACCATTACTTTTCACGCCTCTATCGCGATTACTTCGCTTTTCTCTTCACCACCCACCATCCACCCACCCTTCCACCCTGATTTATACCCTAAACCTCAGCTCCTGTTACCCGATCTGTCGTCCGTTCTCTGCCTTTCCCTGCATGCATATGAGGACATAGCATTGTTTGGCATGGGGGGGTGGATAGGCATCCATAGGATCCGGGTATTTTATGGTATCAGACAATTACCACCTATTTATAAATATGCAAGAAAAAGAAAAAAAAAGAAAAAAAAAATATATATATATATACATTAGTAATAAATGGTGTTTAGTAATGATCTAAAAGCTGAAAAAAAAAAATAATACAATAAGTGTTTATGGATATTCAACCTCTGTTTTGAAGAATTTCCAGGCCACAGAAGCTTGATTCGCTCAGGCTCGGCTTAATTCACTTAAAGCATTGACGAAATAGATCAAAATCTCTCCTAACTAAGAACGTTTCTTGTACCTGAGACACCAGTACAGGATTCGTTGGTTTGCTTTTTCTTGAGAGCTTAAGTAAACTTGGTTCACACTACACATATCAGGAAAGAACAGGTGAACATAAGATCCAACCCTAGTGTTCATTAGGGAAGGTGGAGTCCTTACCTGTGCGCGCAGGTAGACTTTTTATCCCAGGCTTTAGTCTTGTGTTTAGGAGCGACCCTTTTCACCAAAAAGAAACTCTCCCACCAAAAAGAAAAAAAAAAAAAAAAAAAAAAAAAGAGAGAAAGAAAAAAATATAAAAGAGTCAGTATATCTCATAAATGTCTGTATACTTTATTTTTCGGTGAGCCACAAAAAAAAAAGAAAAAAAAAATCAAAAATGGGAGTTTAGTTTTCCGTATTCATCTTAAGGGTCAATCCGAAAACACGAGCTGAAACTGGGACCAACCTGTACTTAAAAATTCGTGAAACCCTGGAATTGAGTCTTAATGTTCATCTGGTTAGTCTTGATCCATCACTATGCACAAACCATAACCTCTTGAGCTCTCGAGTACGGCAAAACCTCCTGGGTCCTGGAAATCGTACTTAAGGTTTAAATATCAAGAGTCCGGGTTAGTTGAGAGATGATCTTTGTCATGTAAGACTTAAAGTACTGGTAATTTTCTCTACAATTGGTTCTCACAATATTCGATAATAAACACACCGATATCACCTCAGAAGAAAATCTTCAGCTTAAGATCATTTCTAAATACGGTTTTGCTAGGGACTAGCAAAAGATAGGCATGGGGGTATATGTTTGCACCTCAAAACACGCCTATAAGAACGCCTTCTTATGCTATTTTCTAGCATTAACTATGTATATTATAATCCTGTAGTTGCATTTGTAAAAACGCTTGCATGCATGCATTTAATTGAGAGGGGAAGAGAATGGAATAAATGGCTTGCATTTTTACATTTTTCTTCAAGTGTCTCTTTGCAAAAGTCCCCTCTCCATATTTTATTTTCATCTTTCTTTCTTCTTCCCACGGTTTTTCTTCTTCCTGCGGCTGAATTTCGTCCACGCCATGCGCCTCTCCCTGCAGCTGCCACTCTCCGCGCCTCTCCCTGCTGTCCTTCCCGCACCTCTCCCTGCAGCTGCCATTCTCCCCCATTCCCCGCATGCTCCACGCCATGCTCTCCTCCTCTATAAAGCCGCAGCTCTTCCTCGCGACGAGAAAGAGGGACGTTGCTGCAATACGCAGCTGTGGCAGCTGCTGAAAAATCGCCACGCTGCAGTCCACCACCTTCCTCGCCCGTTCTCCCCTCCCATACGCCGGCCCTCCGTCGAGGAGGCACCCGACGAGCAGGAGAACCCACTGTGGTGCACACCACCACAGTGGGAGCACCACCGCCCAGCTCTTCAACGAGCCGGTGGGCGTGGTGTGTTCTTTTCTCTTCGTTTGCATCTCCACGCCATTGCTGCCGCTTCAAGGTCCGAAGCTTGAAGCAGCAGCAGCAGCAGCAGCCCAGCGGCGACAACAGCAGCAGCAGCACCCCCGCCTCCTCCGCGACCTTCCCCGCAGGCGCGCAACCCTCCGCGCGCGCCTGCAGGCCCGTTCCCCGCCTCCGTCTCCGTTCTGTCCACGCCGCAGTTGCAGCCGCAGCAGGCCGCTGCGCGCACTGCAGCGGCCGGCTACGGCCTCGCGCCGACCCCCGCGACCCTCCGCGACCACTGCAGAACCTCCCCTCGCACCTCCGCGACCTTCCCCGCAGGCGCTCAGCTCTCCGCGCGCGCCTGCAGGGCACTTCTCCGCTCAGTCCTCTGCTCTGTCGCCTCTGCCATTCCACCCGCGACCGGCCGCTGCGCGCACTGCAGCGGCCGGCCAGGCCTTCGCGCCGACCCCCGCGAACCTCTGCAACCCTCCGCGACCGACTGCAGACTCCCCGCCGCCTTCTCCGAGCGTGCCATCGCCCGCTCTCCGTCCTCGCACCCGGTCTGCAGGAGACGTCTCACGTCCACTGCGCGAAGGCGCGGTGCACCGCGACGTCAGACGTCCGCCACCGCGAGCAGACGCCTTAACTCGCGCGTCCGCGATCACTCCTTCGCCCGCTCTCTCTCTTCGCCGATCTCTCCCGCCCGCTCCCTCTCTGTCTTCCGCTCTCTCTCTCTCACGTATTCTCTATCTCTCTCTCTCTCTCTCTTTTTTTCCACTTACAGCAACACACACACACCCATTCACCGACACACACACTCACACACTAATAGTAACTTATATACATACATATATATATATATATACATATACATATATCTATATATATATACTTATAGATACATAGTATATCTATATAGTTATGTATACATACATATAATATAATATATATATGCATATACATATATAATATATATATATATATATATACACATACTCATATACATATATATATATATACATATCTATATACTTATACATATACACATATATATATACATATATATCTAGATACATATATACTTATATACATATATATATATATATATCTATATAGTATTATATATATATACTTATATACATATATACATAGCTATATACATATATACATACATATATATATATATATATATATATATATACACCTATATATATATATATATCTATATATATCTATACATATATACTTACACATTTATATACATACATATGTACATATATTTTCACGTTATTTATTATACGCTGTATCGCGGGGATATCTGCACCAGTTGCTGATATTCCCTGATACACGCGTACAAAAAAGCGTGGTCCCATACATCATCCATCCTCCATCCACACTCCACGCGGCACCTAGTCTTGTCGGTTGCGTCTCTCTAGACGTCGGCTGACTCGACATAGTGCTACACTCCATCGTCACCTCCACCCCCACCCCTTTATATATATACTACATATAAATATCTATCTATAGCTACTATATTTACTTTCTATCTGATAGCTTCCTTAGTAAAAAGATAAAAAAAGGTATAAAAGTGAAAAGATAATCTTTGATTTGCAGGTACCCCCGTCTTGCAAGTAGCAAGACGTGTTTTGAAACTCTGTTTTGGCTAAAAGCCAAGGACACAATTTTGAGGGTGTGCCTCAAGAACAAGGATTACCAGAAAAAAACCTAAATAAGAAAAATACCAAAAACAGAATAAACGAACGGAAGAGACGCGTTTTAAGGAAAACGTAGAAACTCGACTTGAACCCCACTTCCCTGAGTTCGACCCTGGGCTTAAAAGTGACAAGATAAAATCAATTAGGCCAGGTTAAAAATTTTGTAAAGAGATGGTTAGGTCTGAATTAGGTTAACCACTATACACATTTCAACGATAAAAATATCATATTAACAACCTATCCAGGCCGACCATCAGCCACCTTAATCTTCTTCTCTTCTTCTCCTTCCTTGGCCGTGGGTTCTGGTTGGTGTAGGGTAGAATTAATCTAAATGGAGCATATGGAAAATTGTGGTGGTTAAGGATCTTTTCATAGAGTAGGATAGGGGGTATAGGTGGCTCTTAGAATGGATGGCTAGGATGGGATTTTAGGGTAGTTAATAGATCCTAGGGTGGAGTGATGTCTGCACCAACTCAAAGGATGCAAGGGTGGAGTAAGATGTTTTGGCCAAGGTGGAAGGATTTCATACAATGTGCCTGTCATGGAGGGCTTTGACCTGCTCTTTGTAGATATGCGAGTTCTCATACACATCATTGCGTAGTTCCTCAATCTCGCTCAGTTGCAACCGACGGTGTATTCCAGGCTTCAATACATTCAGATTGCACTTCCATACTACCAAGTAGGCCATATGCTCCATCCCTATGGGAAGACGACATGCCTTTCCGTACACTAATCTGAAGGGCGGCATGCCTAATTGGGTCTTGTGGGTGGTCCTATAGGTCCACAAAGCTTTTGGAAGGCGAGTAGACTAGTCCTTCCTATCAGCCCGAATAGTGACCCGAAGAATCTTCTTGATCTCTTGATTCGACAGTTCTACTAGTCCATTAGTTTGGCGATGGTAAGGAGTCGAGATATGATGCAAGACCCTGTACTTTTTCATCAGGGACTGGAAGTGCACATTGTCGAAATGAGACCTGCCATCGCTGATGATGGCCTTAGGAACCTCAAATCTAGTAAAGATATTCTCGTGGATAAATCGGAGGATAACTTTATGATCACTAGTTCTCATGGGGACGGCTTCGATCCATTTAGAGACAATCAACAGCGAGTAGAATGTATTCGAAGCTGTTGGATCCAAGAAAGGGTACCATGAAATCGATTCCCCATATGTCAAGATTTCGCACATAATTCGCAGGTTTAAGGGCATCCTATCTCATGGGCCCATGTTGCCGAGGGTCTGATAATGAGCACATTCCCTACAATACGTCTATGCATCTTTTAGCAAAGTAGGCCAAAAGAACCCACATTGGAGAATTTTTGCTGTGGTTTTACGCCTAGAGAAATGGCCACCGTAGGGCTGTTCATGACAGAATGATATCATGTCATTGACCTTGTCATCAGGAATGCATCTTTGGATCACCTGATCATTGCTAATGTGGAAGAGGTATGGTTCCCCCCAAATATAGTACTTGACCTCGGAAATCAATTTGTCTCACCTGGAAGTCGCCCAATCTGGCAAGTGGGAGACTGTGAATGGCTAGCAGGTGCTCATCTGGAAAATGCACGGTGATCAGACCAGATGGGTCGATGACTGAAGAAGGAAGACGGGACAAATGACAACTACCACATTTTGCTTTCCTGCCTTATCACGAATCTCGAAATCGAATTTTTGCAATAGCAAGATCAAGCGGATTAGTCGAGGTTTCACGTCCTTCTTCGCGAGGAGGTGCCTCACTACGGTGTGTTCTGAGTATATGATGACATGGGAACCCAGAAGATAAGATCTGAATTTTTATAGGCCAAACACTATAGCCAGTAGCTCTTTCTCAGTAACTATGTAGTTATGCTGAGCTTCGTCAAGTGTCTTTCTAGCGTAGTAGATGGCCACGGGTTTCCCATCTATTTTCTACCCATGTACCGCACCCACAGCATAATTAGATGCATCGCACATGATCTCAAAGGGTTGAGACCAATCAAGGGACTGCAAGATAGGTGCTTGGGTAACTCGATCACATAGGATCTCAAACACCTGAGTGCACTCCTCTGTAATTTTGAAAGAGACATCCTTTGAGAGCAGATTAGTTAGAGGGCGTGCGATTTTCGAAAAATCTAGAATGAATCAACTGTAAAAATCGACATGCCCGAGAAATGAACGGATATCCATGATCAAGCTAGGCATAGGTGTTTAGAAATCAAATTCACCTCAGCTTGATCAACTTGTATGCCTTTTTCATAGACGAGATGTCCCAGGACAATTCCCTCGGGTACTACGAAGTGGCTCCTTTCCCAGGAAAGACCTAAATTCACATTGATGCATCGCTTGAGGATTTAGACCAAGTGTATGTGGCAATCATCAAAAGATTCTCTAAATACCAAGAAGTCATCCATGAAGACCACAAGGTGCTCACCTACCACATTTGAGAATATGGCAAGCATGCATCACTGAAAAGTAGCGAGTGCATTGCAGAGACCGAATGGCATCCTTCGGAATGTTTACGTCCCAAAGGGGCAGGTGAAGGTAGTCTCCCCTTGGTCCTCAGGATTGATTGCAACCTGGTTATGACCAAAGTACTCATCCAAGAAGTAGAAGAATCGATTTCCCACTAGTTTCTCGAGTATCTGGTCAATGAACGGTAGTGGGAAATGATCCTCCTTCCTGGAGGAATTGAGTCTTTTGTAATCAATTTAGACTCTCCACAAGTTCACTATACGGGTCGATATGGTTTCTCAGATTTCAGTCGTAATCACGATGAGTCCTGCCTTCTTAGTTACAACTTCGATTGGACTCACCCACAGACTGTCGGAGATCAGGTAGATGATCCCTACATCTAACCACTTGATGATATCCTTTTTCACGACCTCCTGTAGACATGGATTTAGGCATCTCTTCATTTCACGGGGAGGTCGTGCACCCACTTCGGTATAAATGTGATGTGTATAGTATGAGGGGCTGATGCCAGTCAGATCATCGAGAGTCCAACCAATGGCTCTTCGATGCTGCTGGAGAGTAGAAATCAGACGTGTTTCCTGATCAGAGGTGAGTCGGGAGTTGATAATCATAGGAAACGTCTGATTGGAACCCAAAAAGACATTTTTGAGATGGTTAGGGAGGGGTTTCAATTCCATAATAGGATTATTAGTAGCAACTGGTGGTTCGGGATGAGTCTCAGAAGAAAGAGTAGGAACTGTGGGTAAGTCTGAACTGGTGGTCAGCTTCTCTATCTGCGGGGTATGTTCAGCTTGATGTTGAGGATCAGGGATAAACGGATCTTCCTCAAAAAATGTGTCCTCAACTTTTGTACCGATGTCACATATTTGTTCTACCACCCTGCAGTTAATTCCTTCTTGGCTCTTAAATATATCAATTTTCAGCATCTTATTCCCTAACTTTAATTCAATCTTGCCCTCTTTGCAATTGATATTTGCCTTAGCGGTTGCTAAGAATGTAATCCCTAGTATAATCAGTGTATTTTTGAGATTTTCAGGAGATTCCATATCTAATACGAGGAAGTCCACAGGAAAATAGAAATTGCGAATTCTGACCAGAACATCCTTGAGAACTCCTCTAGGTGACTTGATTGACTGATCTACTAACTGTAAAGTCACCCCAATTGGTTTAAGCTCAGTTTCCTCGAAATGCTCTAGAGGGTTGTGGGGATTAAATTAATAAAAGCTCCTAAGTCCAAAAGGGCTCTGTCAAACTCCAAATCACCAATCTTGCATGAAATTGAGGGGTACCAGGGTCCTTTGCCTTAGGCGGGATCTTGCTCAAGATGATGGAGCTGGCTTGCTCCGACAGTATGATTGGGTTCCCACCTTTGGTTCGCTGCTTATGCTTGGGTGTGCACACGTCTTTTAGGAATTGTACGTAAGCTGATACGTGGCGAATTGCATCCATCAAGGGGATGTTTATATGGACCCGCACAAAGAGCTTGACCAGGTCCTCCTCAAGTACCATGGGTTTGGGTTTCCTTTTTCCTTTGGTCAAGGCATCGTAAAATGAAATCTCTATAGGTTCCTATAGAATGGGTCTAGGTTCTTGATCTAGGATACGGGTATCTTATATGACTATCGTAGGGCTTGGGTTTGCAATAACAGGTTGAGAGTGGCTTGGATAAGGTGGGTCCTGTGTTGCTTTGAAACTACAGGTGGTAATCAAATTTAGTGCTTCCTGGTTCTAGGTTGGTGCAGGCAAAAGAGGTGATTGCTGTTGATAACCCGTGTATGATGTCGAAGCCTCCATCCCGTTGGGTGATGGAGCAGAAGGGGCCTAATAGACATGGTGAGCTTGGCCCTAAGTCAGGTTCATAACGCGCCTCTAGTTTGGCACATTATTTGAGTAAGGTAGAGGTTGCGAAGGAAGTGTACCAGGTTGGTGGGGATTTGCCATCTGGGCGAGTTAATTGTGAACCTCTGTTATCTCATCTTTATGCCATTTTTGCATAGCCACATTCATTTTCTAAATGTCAGCTAGAGTCAGAAGGATAAGAGTTATCTGATCTTTGTGAGTTGGCCTAGATTGATAAGTTGGGTTGGGCCGAGGCTAAGGTGGCCGATATGGACGAGAAGCTTGTGGTCGGGGCTGATATTGTGGTCTCAAATTTTGATTACTCCCTGACCACATGAAATTAGGATGATTACGCCATCCAAGGTTGTAGGTGTTTGAGAATGGATCATTTTGGGTGGTGTTGAGGTCCTTGCAGGTATGAGGAGCCTTAGAAAAGTTAGAATATGAGTGTTTAGAGTTCCCCCAACTAAAATAGGCGAGTCCAGAGTTTCCTCCAAACCTAGAATCAAACGGGGGTTGATACGGGCCCATCCTCTGAGAAGATTGGTGGTAGATGTTATGCACAGCCTCCCTACCAGAGGGCGATTACATGAACAGGTTTTGCATAGAGGTGTCTCGCTGTAGGTGTCGAGTCAGCTCATTCACCTTCTTCTCAATAATAGAGATCTTGTCCAGGTGACTGGCCATCAGCTCCAAGTCGATGAAAGAGGACAAGCCTTACGTCTCATGCGCTCCCCTTGGATTTGTCAATGCACGAGCATTCGTCTGGTCAAACATGCCCATGGATTCATTATTGACGGAGTTCTCGCACATGTTCTCGAGAATCTCCCACACGGTGTCTTCGTGTTGAGCCATGATGTTTCCTCCACAAGTCACATTGGTGAAAAATCAAATTTCCTCACGGAGTCCCTAGTAAAAAGACTAGACTTGTTCCCATTTAGGAACTCCGTGGTGGGGGCACTTTTGCATGAGATCCAGAAAATGATCCCATGCCTCATGAAGTGGTTAGCCTGCTTGTTGTGCAAAATGCGTGATTTGGTTCCATAGAGAATTTGTCCAACCAATAGGGAAGAACTTTTTCAGAAACTCAGATTGTAGTTTTGCCCATGTGTTGATTGGATGCATTAAGGTTTGGTACTAGTGAGCAACCTTGTCCAAGAGAGGAGAACATTTTCATGAGTAAGATATCCCGATTTTGAGCTTCTGACCTAAAGGTCTAGGCTAGATGCTTGAGTTGTTTGATATGCTGGAAAGGATCCTCGAAATTACGCCCATGAAATTTGGGAATAGCATGAATCATCTTGGGCTTGAGTTCAGTATCCGGACCTACAGCTGGGATTTGGACTCAAGGTTCGATTGCCACCACAGTAGGGTTGTAATGATCTCGCATCATAGGATGTTGCTGTGGGTTCATAATGGCTTGGAATAGATTATTGAGGCATTGAAGCTGATCCTCGAGATTGTTTTCTTCTACTAGTTGCTCCATGATGATGGATGAAGGAGAGCTAGGCTCAGATGAATCAGAAGAGATGTCAATCTGGTTGGGTTGTTGCACACAAAGGGAGGTTGAGGCTTGAACTCGACAGGAGTTAATAGCTAAAGGAGGACTCAAGGGTGGTCTTAGAGACCTCCTCCTGAACATGCATCGATGATAAGATGAGGGATAGAATGTGATGGACCAAATCAAAACACCCAAAAAATTTTGGATGACTATAGAGGTTCAGGGTGGATGATACGCCTAAGTCAGAAAGCCGACCAGCTGAGAATTACCTGGGCAGCTAAAAAGGGAGAGTCCCGTGAAGACCCTACACGATAGAGCACCCCCATAGGTTATTGGTTTTCCCCTACCTAACCTTTCTTGTCACTGAGGATCCAGGTAGACAAGAATGGGCACTTGACCTCTTAATTCTACCAGTTTTAGATTAAGAGCATGGGTTCTTATGATTTCACTTGGACTTTAGAATTTTTTAGTGCAAGGTGACCTAATTTGAAGATTGGTTAACCCAACATGGTAGGTCAACTTCACCTGTTTTGTCCTTTGAGAAATTTAGGACCTCTTTTAGTGTTCAAATGAAATTAAGAGCCTAATTTTAGGATTTGCTTGAATAGATCAATTCAACCAAGGCTTAGGAACACACTTTTTGGGAAGGTTAATTCTTGATTAAGCAAGTGTGTCTCTAAAACCCTAAACTGGAAACCAAATTGGCTCTTGATTGGTCCAATTCAATTTTGTCCAAATGTGGTACCTAGGGCTCAAGCAAGAAGGCGATAGCCCCAGATACCATAAATCCTAAGTAGGTGCACAAAACTGGGTTTGGATGTTCTCTAAACAGAATGTATCAAATTAGGAAACTTGATGATTAATATAAGAATAGAATGCAAGTTGAACCTAATTGATTTGTTTCTTCTTTTAGCTTTTTCAGAATAAGGGGCTTACGGGAAATTGGATGGAGTTTACCTGCCCTGGAGTGTTCTAATATGCTGCTGATCTTCCTCCAATGAATCCCTGAAATGGATCACAAGCTAAAGAGATAGAACTAGTTAGTATCAAATCAAGTATTGCAATTAAGAGATCAAAGTTGTGCGTTGCTCCTCGGCAACGACACCAAAATGTTAATCGCTTTGAAATGGGTTTTAAAGTCATTACATTGCAGTACAGTTTGAATCAGCATAGAAAACAGATAATATTTATACTCGAAAGAAATCCAATGTCGTCGTTGGGAGCAAGTGGCAATTTAATCTCAAAATCACAATTCTAAGTAAAAGATATGAGCAATTACAATCAGAATTGATTTAGAATGATATTGCAATAATTTCATGTAGCAATGTGCAAAAAGAAGAGGGTGAAATGATGATTTGAATCACCAAATCACCCTACAATGTTAGGCTTTCCAAGTTACTCAAGTAATAGAATTGTATAAGCCAAGCAAATCTCAATTTAACTAATAGAACCAAGGTATCAACAAATATCATACGACAGAATAGGCACTCACATGCCTTAACCGATGCTCAGTTGATAAAGGCAAAGGCCTCTTTCTTCCGTCTCTTCAAGCCTCAGGGAGAGAAGTAGGCACAACAACTTCAGAGGCAAAGGCCTCCTAATCAGCTAAGTGTAGAGAGGGCAAGAGGTAAAAACCCCCTTCTCTCTCTTTTCTTCTCTTCCCTCTTAGAACCCCGCTTTAATCGGCAAAACAGGTGGGTAATCGGATCTAGCAAAACTCGAGTGGCATGACCACGGGTAAGGCGTGCATATGGGCATGCATGTGGGGATGTCACCCCCTGTGCATGCTGAGGCGAATAGTCTACAGCATAAAAAAAATATTTGTCACTGCATCGCTTCTGCTGTTAATGATGTGGGACTAAGGATGCCCACTTCTTTTGCGTGCATGCTTCAGCAGCGGTGGCTTGTGATTAGCATCTAAGGGATGGCTGATGGCTCCAATTGGATGGCTCGAGATGGATGTAGGAGTCTTCCATGTCACCTGGGCATGGAAGCGAGGAGGAACTCAGCTGGAGGGCAGCAACCGAAAGCGGAGAAGACTGTACGGTGGTAGAGCTCCGCTGAAGATACCTGAGATAGAAATATGGGCTATAAGCCCTAGTTAAAGCTCTCATGAGGATCGCCGGATGACGGTGAAGGTGCTGCGGGTGGTGATGTGTCGTGCGAGTGTGTGAATGTTCATGGAGAGGTTGAAGATGGTGCATGGAGGTGGGCATGCTCGGGGAGACGAATGCGTGGGCAATAGTCTTAATTAGGTTAGGGCTTTTGCTTTGAGGGTCGTAGTGGAGGTTTTGATGGTGGTGGTGTGAAGTTTGATGCGGTGTGGCGATGGCACGACTTCATCGGATGTCCGCCGGCCGTGAAGAAGATGAAGTCTGGGGGGAGAGGTTGGCGGTCGTGCATGTGTTGTGAGTGTGGGAGAGAGACGTAGAGTGAAAGAGAGAGCAATAGAGGGACTTAGCTAGGTGAAAGAGAGGCGGAGGCAGCCAGTTTTGGTTGACCGGTGCTAGATAAGACAGAGAGATAGGTGAAGCGGCGATGACGATTGAGGTAGAGAAACGACCTCCGTTTGGCTGGGGAGGTGCGCGAGGAAGAGAGGAAGATGTTGGCACCACCAATTTGATGGTTGGAGGTGCGGATGAGCAATACAGTGAGAGGATACCGAAGCAAGGGTTTTGGTGGCCGAAGGAGGAGAATTAGAGGTTGTTGACTCACCAAAATTTGCTGAGAATCACGGTGAGGCATTGGGCATGCTTATATAGGCCATAGGAGGCCTTAACAATCTTGGAAAGAAGCTTCCAAGCTTGGAAGGTCCTCGCAAAATAGGATACCTGAACCTTTAAACGGTTCGCATGACCTTTTGAGAAAGAATTGGAGCCAAAGATTGGTCTCATGTGGAAGGGAATTTCACAAAGAATCTCTGGTTCAATTTTGGGAAGGTTTGATTAAGAATCGAGCGAGAAATCTTTGCTCGAATCTCGCTAGAGCAGCGTGCGTTCACACCAATGGCGACAGGGACTAGTTTGTAAATAAGATGACAAAAGTTAGGGACTCAAATGTAGATTTTTGGAAACTTAGGGCACAGGTGTGAGAAAAAATTGCTAGATAGGACCAAAATGTAAACTTGGTCAATATGACCTCAGATTAGGCCCAAATTTTGTTGCAAATCTAGTTTTGACCCAAGAAATCCAATGGTGTAGTTAGATTTAGGTTTTGACCATCTTTGATTGGAGAAATTGCTTAATTACCTTAATTAGTGCAAAAGTCTATTTGTGGCACTATTTCAGGTCAAGACAGGTTCTAATGGTCAAACTGAAGGCACTAAACCCTAAAGAATATCTTTCTATGAATTTTAGAGGGTTTAGGTGAATTTTATCATGATCGGACCTCAGTTAATTAAGTAGGTCTACTTTTAGAGTTTTAGATGTCCTTTAATTCTCAAAATATGCGAAAACTCTTTTCTGTCTATACTAACCCACTTGTTTGACTCTTAAGAGCATTTAGCCACTAATGTACCCCTTAGAAAATCCGTGATTGTTTTACATTCAAGATATGATGGTAAAATTACAGTCTTAGCCCTAGTTCCTTTTATTTCTCTCTGAAAGGATTTGCAACGAATTATAGCCTTCCGATGGTTATGTAGGAGTATTTAATGACTTAATCAAATCGAGTTGAGCTAGTTATGGCTCATGATGGTGTTCCCATCAACATCATGCCCTCAAAGGAGACATTTTCCTCCTTCTCGACGATGGAAACTCAAACCAGTGACCTACTTCAGACTTTTACTAAGGCCAAACAAAGGTGTTTTTACAAATATTAATTATTTTTAGGTGTTGGCTTGTGTGTGAAATTTTAGACAAGAAGTTTTGCACGAGATGCAAGTTTTTGAATCAAAAACTAAGCCAAATACTTCCATGTTACAAAAGAGGATCAAGTCACCTGAACTAGCATGAGTTCAGGTGGAATTTTAGAGAAGGATATTTGATCTAGTCTAAAGGTAGACCCTGAAATTCTATTGATCATATTCATATCCTTTCCCTAGTTTGTTAAGATTAAATCCCATTGTACCAAAAGAGATTTTTCAACCTTAGTTCCGATTTTAAAATTTTCCTTAAAAAGTTTTCAACATTTTTAATTTTTTGGGGATGCATGCAAGAAAACAAAGCAAAACGACAAAAGAAAAATGCATATTTTTAGGTTTGAAAATCGTAAATCTATCATCAAAATTATAAAAAAACCCCCCCACGCTTATGATATGCAATGTCCTCATGCATTAGGAGGGAAAAAGTGATCACCTTAGTGAAAGGCGGTCAGGTTTAGGATAGTCAAACACCTAGAAAAAGAAAGAAAAAGCAAGTAGAAAAAATGATGGGTTACTTCTCATCCAGTGCTACCTTTTATGCCATTCAGTCAGGCGTAAAGGTATGCACGGAAAATAGACAATCATGTAAATAATTGGACACTTGGATGTCCTCAAGAAATTTGTCTTACTTAGGATCCCTAAAGATATGATTGATAAAGAAGTCAGAATCAAAATGAAATGGAAAAATGGAAGAATGACCTGAGTCTGGCCACGGTTTGAGTTCAAGTAAAAAGACAAACTTGGGCGGGTCAGGTGGTAGGTCCAATGGAAAGGGAGTGGGAAAGGAGTCAATAACATGTAGGGTAGGTGAAGTTAGTGTGAATGTTTTTGGTGAAAAATCATTGAAAGAGTAAAAGTTAAGCCCTAGTTGATATGAAAAGTTTTAGACCACAAAATCATCCTGAGAATAGGAATCAATAAAATCTAGATCCATGGCTGTCAAAGCTAAGTAGATTTAATCACCAAAGATTTCTCACATACTGCTTCCATTGTATTATCAGTGTCCTAAAAATTTTATGATCATTGGACTTCTTGGAAGCTTGAAATAAATCTAATGAGAAAGTCTGATTACCGCAACTTATATTCATTTTCCCAGAATGAGATTTGATTTTAGTTGCTGCAGTAATCAGAAAAGGTCTTCCAAGGATGGCATTAATGAGAGCCTCAAGTACTAGAAAATTAACCGGAAATAGATAATTTCGAACCTTTACAATACTATCCTCAACAATTCCTCGCGGTTGAATGGTAGATCGGTCTTTAAATTAAAATTGAGCCTTAGTAGGTTTAAAATCACCAAATCAAGATTCCTCGAATAAGATCAGGGAAATGATATTAATAGAGGTACCAAAGTCGACAGGGGCGCGAAAAAAGGTGGTGTCATTTATGACAACCAAGATGAGTGATGCACCCGGGTCCTTTTCTGTGAAAGGCAACTTACTTTGAAAAACTGAGCTTGCTGTCTTAGAAAGGACCACCTTTCCTAGATTTTGAGCCTGCCATTTTGGAGTATATCTTTCTTCCAACAATTTAGCATAGGCAAGGGTGGCATCTAGGAGGGGGATATTAGTCTCGACTTGCTAAAAGAACAAAAGATCTTGGTGAGAGGCTCTGATTTCTGATTAGAAGGATTGGGTTGCAATGCTTGTGGGTAAGAGATAGGATTTGAATCTAGTGTTTTTGGTGTTTCTCTTTCTTCTTCCTGAGTTGGGTTAGGAGAGTGGATTTGCGTAGGTTGAGAGTGGGTTTCATCAATTTGATTTGAAGGCACTAAATCAATGGTGGTTTTCCCACTCCTTGATGAATCTGCATATGCAATTTCATTGTCACTTGGACGAAGTGGGGGGGCCTGTCATTGATGGAAACCGAGTTGTTGCTGAGGTATCGGGTTAATAGGAGGCTGATTAGTGTGGTTCTAATGTTGATGTCCACCCGACTGTTGGTTCCTTTGATTGACAAAGTTTTGTGTGGGCTAGGATGGTGAATGTCTTGTAGGTCTTTGAGTCGAAATAACCTTAACTTGATCTTTGAGAATGTTAATAACATGGGTGATTTTCGTAGTTTTTCTTTGCATCTTCTGTACGATTTTCATCATCTGGGCATTGATGTTCATTGGTGCTAGAGGACCATGATTGTTTATTTTGATGATAACAAAACACTTGTTATTTAACATTTGCTTTTGAGTCCTAGCTTTCATGTCAAATTGCAAATGGAGACAAGTGTAGAGACGGAGTTCGAGCTTGCGTCCATGGTGGATTGGTGGAGCTTGACAGAGGAGAAGGAGTTTTGTAAGGAGTGAAAGCTTGAAGAAGGAAGGAGATGAAGAGTAGGATAGATTTCCTTTCTTGTTTGTTGTACTTTTTTGTTTATTCTTTTGTTGCTCATTATTTTCTTTCTTAGTAGCATTTTAAGGAGCCTCAAAGTACCCTCAAAGTAGTCCTAGGAACACCTACCAGACCCTAGGATACATAGGATTTTTAGAGAACTTAGAAAACCAAGATAGGTTGATCAAACGTCCAATCTCAAAAGTAGACATCTGATCTTGACTTTTAAGGTGTTTGACTGTTGACTCAAACATCCAATAACTTAGGCTGGACTTAGTTGATTCTGTTTGTTGAAATCAGACATCTAAACCTTAGTCCAAATGTCGTAGAAGACGACTGATGATTGTGCCAGACGTCCATTTAGTGGAATGTTGGCTAACAAAGTAAATGTTGAGGAAAATGACCTTTAGGCTCCTATCAGACGTCCGTAGAGGACCCCAGACATCTGATATGTGACTGTTGAGCCTCGATTGAGCTAAAATCACTTGTCTTGAGGAATATAGTCATTTAGGTTCTTGGGAATCCATTCCTACACTTAATTAGGTTTCCAGACATCCAGACCTAGTGCTAAACATCCTGTATGTCGTCTGATGGTTTTACACTAGAACCTTGTTTAGGTCTGAACCAAGTCTGTAAGGGAACCCGTCTAGGATTAGATGTTTGACTTAGTTCCTAGGCATCTTAAGAGTGACTTCCAGATGTCTGATCTTTTTCCCAGACATCTGATGACCCTGTCAGAATCATTAATGATTCTAATTTTGGCCTATTCTACCTTGGGATGATTCCCAATAGCTATGGAAGCCTTCTAAGGCCATCCAAAGCCTTCCTAGGCCCTCTATAAATAGAGGACTACCCTAGCCTTGCAAACACACACCAAGCAACACATTTCCACATCTTTAGTGTCCATTTGATCTTGAGAAGAAACCCTAGCTCTCCAAGCATTTTTTCCACTTCAAGAGAGCTTCATTGTTGTTGTGCACTCACTCTCCCTTCGTAGTTACGAGAGCGACAAAGTGCCGCTGAGTGATTCACGCACCCACGTCAGCCGACGCACTTCCAGCAAAGGGAAGTAATCTTTACCTATAGTAGCTAAGTTTAGGATTCATACTTTGCGGCTCTATAGGGTTGCTTTGTAATCTTTCTTTGTTATTTGGTTGGGTATTCGCTTTGAAAATTTTCGTCTCCACCGAGAGACAAAATCCTTCTTCTGAAGAGAAGGGGTCTGAGGAATGCTACCCTCGTAGTTGTAGCATAGTTGTAATAGAGTTTGAACTACCCTCATTAAAGTAGTTCGTTAGTGGATTTTGATTGACTCGATCGATCGAAAAATCCTAACTCGAAAGGGTTAAGTGGTGGTTTTCACCTAGTTTGGGTTTCAACCTAAAAATACTTGTGCATATTGTGTGATTGTTCTTTTTGTGTGATTGCTTATTTTATATTTCCGCACTTTATTTTTATCCTGCAAATCTCACCCCTCACATAGGGATTCCATAATGTCTTCTTGAGATGGCCCAGATTGATAAGTTTGATTTGAACCATACTCTCCAAACGAGTTTTGTTGTTGGTGAAGAACCAGATTGGTCTAGGAGTGAGTCAAATAATTCCTCCAATTAGAGGAATTTTTAAATTGCTCCTGGAAGGTGGAGACATTTTGGGTGGGGTGATGATTTCGATAAGTATAATTCCTCGTTGAACCATAGAAAGCCTCAGAATAATGATTATACTAGGCTCGAGCAATATTTAGGTTATGCAAATTTTCTCTCTTTGGGCTATTAGAAGGGGTGAGATGTGGAATTCGTGGAGCTTAGGTAGGTGTGGTAGGTCTCCCTTGGTTGGCTAGGTTTGCTATATCCCTATTCAACTATTGTTGATTAGCTTGTGGCATAGTCATTATGGAGTAGAAATTAGGTGGGGGGGCCTGATTAAGTATTTCCTGGGTGGATAGATTGGGGAAAGAAAAATTAGCATGCAGGTTAGAGAACCTATTTTGATTTTCCATTTTTAAAGAAGAGGAAGAATGTAGGAAAAGGTCTTTTTGGGGAGGCAGAAATCAAGTGGTCCCTCCAAGTGTGGAGTTTTGAACCGTCGCCCATGCAAAATGGAAGAATGATGAGGGGAGGAGAAGAAATGGAGATGAGAGAAAGTGTGCAATCAATTAATTAAAATGTCTAGACTTAGCTTAAGTGTAACTCCCTAAAAAATTAACCTAAGACTTGTTTTACCTAGGGAATAGGAGTTTAATAGTGAATACCTGTTCTATCAACAAATCTGGCTTAGTTGAATATGGGGAGGGTTGGGCCTAGGCATATCCAAGGAAAATCTATAGGGGCTTCTGTAAACTCACTCCTGGTCATTTGACATGGCCCCTCAGCCTGTCACCAGATATAAATGAAAGAATTGGTATTAACTAGAGAAAACTTAAGACCTATATAGCAAGCCTAAGTTGATGAAACCTTACGGGTTAAATCGCTACAAATTTTATTAAGGTCTAGGAGACTAGAGTGCACATGGAATGTGGAGGGCATTGATTTGGGTATTGCCCTGTTATTTATAGTGTGTGCAGAAATTGGAAAGTGATTCCAATATCAAACAAGTTGACATGCAAATTAATGTATTTTAGTCTTTTAGGATTTGATTTAGCTTAATATGTTTTAGGGTTTTCCTTTTAAATATTTAAATAAGTTTGAAATTTGACAAACAAAAGGAAATCAGGTTGTATTGGTGAGGATCACTTTCCTTTAATTTGTTGGTCTTTAGAAATGAAAAGAAACCCTAGTCAATTTAATCCAAAGCAGAAATTTAACTACCAATGAGTTTGTTTTTGGCTTTCTTTTTAATTAGTGGTCCAAACAATGTAAATAGGACCACTACTATACAAAAAATCAAGCAAGGATTCCACAAAATATTTTTTTATAATTTTAGGAATTTCTTAATATTTTTAAAATATTTTCTTTATGCTAGTGTCAAAGTCCAAAAATGATACTCGTGGATATTTTGGACTTTTCAATGCCACTACCAATCTTAGAAAATTTTTTTGAATTTATATGATGTGTATAATTTCAAAAGGATTCTACAAAGCTAAATTTCACAAAAAATTGGACAACTATAAAAATTCCTAAAATTTGCTAACATTGGCAAAACAGGAAGATTAGATAAGATGGACCCTCTACAGTCCTTGAATTTTTAAAACATTTTTACAGATCCAATTACTCTGAAATTTGGCATAGATGTTCCTTACTTGAATTGGAATCATTGGGTGAAATTTTAAGATTTTAGAAGGTTGTGGTGTCGATAATTGATTTTTGAAGTCCAGACATAAGTCTGGAGCCGTAAACCAGAACACTAATACTCGAAGTGAAGTGGTGTTAAATGGTGCAAACAAGCAAACAATGAATTTTAATTGTCACTACTCTTAATTTTAATGTTTAGGATCCTGAAAGCCAAGTTTAATGTATTTTTGGTAGTTTTTAAAGAATTGTGTGACAATGAAAGAAGAACCAACCAGAAATCTTAGGGAAGAAAAGGGACTTTAAGCTCTTACTTCCAAAATCCCTCCTTCTTCCTACAATGCCTGCACATAAGAGAGAGAAGAGAGAAAAGGGGATAAGATCCACTTATCAAGCATAAGAATGAATAAAAATGCAAAGCTGTGCCTCCCTGGCAACGATGCCAAAAAGTGATCGAGTTTTCATGCAGTATGTAAAATTAGGGTTTTATCATGGTAATGCACAAAAAAATGAGTCGCTTTTAAATTTGTAATCCTAGATAGGGAGAGTATCTAGGATCGTCCAAGGAGACCAAATGCTTTCAAAATACGTCTCTTACCTGAAAACTGAAATTCACCTTTCTTTTTGGTATTTTCAAATATACATTTTTTATGTTTTGAAATAATGCGGCAATCGCAA
Organism: Thalassia testudinum; assembly: GCA_037157565.1. Classification (NCBI taxonomy): domain Eukaryota; kingdom Viridiplantae; phylum Streptophyta; class Magnoliopsida; order Alismatales; family Hydrocharitaceae; genus Thalassia; species Thalassia testudinum. The sequence continues at coordinate 149,397,613 of JAZHRO010000014.1, read as the reverse complement.
AATTGTTGGCGAGAAAGACTACACTAAATTTACTCCACTAAAACTATGGTGATAATTGACTCCTCTCTTTAAGCACACCCTAGGCACATGGAGGCCTAGGGTAATTAGGGAGAGGGGGTGAAAAAGGATGCAAACTAAAGAAAGAAGGCAATTTTATACTTGGAGAAATTCGTTTTACAAAAAATCCTTGTAGAGGAATGCTTCTACAACAAACTAGAAATAAAAGGAAGTAAAACTAAGATTCTCTTGATGATGGTGGTGAAGAGGAGAGAATCCTTGCTTCAAGCTCAGTGAATCCTAGGCTTCAAAAGGAGCTCTCCATTTCCTTCCTTGCTATTCTCCTTCAAGATGGTTTCCTCCAGGGCAAGAACACAAAGGTGGCATGCACTATGCTCCTCCAAGGTGGATGGTACCACCTTCGAATCTTCTCCAAGTGTTGGTGATGTAGATACATCCATTTAGGTTAAAATTCCTATTTATGCATGTTGCTAAGCATAGATTTGCATTCCATATTATAAATATTGCATAGCATGCATCATTCTGCATTTAGAGTTGTTGTGTATATTTTATGTTAATTGCATCCTTTTTGTGGTCAGGAGAGAAGGAGATTTATTTTGGAGCCTCAGATTGATGATCCAACCATACGGATCTGATCAAGATGACAATTGGAGTCCAATGTCTTCGAAATTGCCTTCATCGAAGTCTTGTACCACCTTATGCAGTTAGAGGAAGATCAACGACCAAGGGACTAGTTGTCGTAATTCAAAGCTTCAAACAACAAATCAGACTGTGTAGATGGATTCAGGTTGATGATTGCAGGCCAACGATGCAAAAATCAACTCAATTTGACCTCTGTAGCAGCCTCTACAATGAAAAGAAGATGGACAGGCTAAATCGCACCATGTGGCGTGACCCAAGCCGTCCATGCACACGCACGTGCCACTACACGTGCATAGTAGTGTGGGCGCATAGAGCACGCAAGCGCAGCAGCAACGTGGCTTGCATGGGCATGCACGAAGGCAATGGTAGTAGCATACGCGCGGAGGCACGCAACACAGACAAGGGGAGCACGTGCCAGCGTAGTAGTGGGTAAGCATGTGGGCTGTCTTCGGCAACGTTTGCAGTGAATCGTCAGAAATGTTTATGACCGTCAGTAAATGTCTTGTATACAAATTTGATTCTTTCCTCCACTATAAAAGGACCCCAACCCCTCGCATTTTTCTTCATCTCTTCCTATCTTCCTCTCACCACCTCAAAGGCTCTAGAGAGAGTTTGTCCCAAGCCTAGGATGCTCCTTTAGAGTAGAAAGCCAAATATTTTTCCCTCCCCTCATCCCCATTCATGGAGCATCCCATGGTCATCTTCTCACCTACTTCGGGAAGTAGATCTTCGCTGCGATGACATCCCGTCCCCTCCTTCTGCCTCCGTTCTCCTTCGTCCCGCTCCTCACCATCTTCGTCTGGGTGCCATCAAAGCGAGTCATCCTCCAAGCAACAATCGAGGGGGATTATTCTCATCTCAATCTATCTTTATTGCTTTCTAGTGAAGTTTTTCTCGCATTCGTAGTGGTAGAAACACTTCTTCAGAAATATATGTGATTGTCTCTCTCTCTCTCTTTTATATTTTGCAAGTAGATTAGCTAGATAAAATTTCATTGCCCTGATCTCTTTCCCTATTGAAAATACAAAAAAATTATAGAAGGAAAAAACATTAAAAACAAATAAAAGTGAAATGCGTAATTTTCCAAACCAAACGTTCGCCTCCTCGTGTTCGACCCAGGACTCACTTTTCGAGTTTCGATTATAAATTTTATCTAATCGATGGATTTTCCTATGAATCGAACTACGATGATGGGTTTTCCAAACTCCAATCCCTTTTAGGTGCGAATCCAATTCATCATTTTGGCACCTTTACCGGGGAGGCAATGCTCTTTATTTTCTTTTCAAATTTTCCTGCATTACTTAAAAATTTTTCTAACCTATCTTTCTTCTTCGATTTATTATCTTGTAGGAACCCAGTTGAGGAGCCAAAGGTGGTATATTGGAGTAAAGTGCGGGTAGAGACATTTATAGGTTTTCCCCCACCACCCCCACCCTAGATTTCATTTCACCACACTAATAAGTCAAACCCAAATCAACTTAGGTGTTTTTTTATAAACCCTAGAATAGATTTTGTTGTTTGTTTGCCACCTCCACCCATCGCATCCCCGCATATATAAAAAAAAACTCTTCTCTTGTGGGATTTACTGAAAGTGACACATGTTAAACACCCACAACTTTCGACTTAAGGTCACCATCCCACTTTGATTCTACCACTTAACTGGGATCTAACCTGTGGACCCGATACACTTCAACTCAATACACATAAATGAGTAGAAATCTGAATAGGTTAAAGATCTATGTGCCTTGACTAAGTGGTGCAACAGTCCAATTGATTGAGTTGTTTGAGTTAATCTTTAGGGCTAAACTAGGCACTCCACATTATCTTTTGATTTCTAAAGGAATATATCATCACCAGTGCTTTTAGAACCTGGAGTGTTCTTCTGAACCATGATTGAACCAACCTAAGGATTAAACCCTAAAAGCTATTAAACAAGGTTATACCCTAAAAGACACATCATTAAATAACCTTGTTTGCAAACCCTGGTTGTTCACGCACACACATTTGAATTAATCATTAAGGGCACAACCCATCTAAAGGGCCCATCACATTCCAAGAGCACAATCATCCCAAGCCTAATTAAATTTGAGTAGACGTTGGCATTAAGTATTGATTCGCTCTTTGGGGCTCAGACTGAGAATTTTTTTGATTAATCTACTTCTGCTGCCCCATCTGATGTCTAGCTAGGGGAGTAGTATCAAACGACAGCAGTTGGGGCGTACACTAGGAACCGGATGCACAAGCCAAAGGAAGAACCTTCTCCCTAGCCCCTCCTTCTTACTAGTTGGATTGACCGAATAAAAGTAGACCAAATCGATTGTAGTCTCAAGACGGGTCCTGGGAGTCTGTAGGTTTTTAGGCTAACCGACCTAAGAACAGGGTTGATTGCTTGTATTGCCAGGCTCCTTTCTCTCTTCAGATTTCCCTCTTATTCTACCATGTGTCCTTCCACATCCTACACTCATTTCCCATCCTACCCTCCTACCACCACTTATACCCAAGATGATTACTATCCCGACTTTGCTTATAATTACCCATCCACTAGCCAGGATAACTTTGATTGGGGATACGATATCGGACCTCAATGTCCAGGGCCTAACTCTTGACAACAAAATTATGATTGTTATCTTTCCCACACCTATGATGATTACAGATCTCAATCTTTTGATGACCAAACCAACCCAATCTACAATCAGGAAGGATATGATGATTATAACACCTACCCTCCCCAATATTCCACTAAATATATGTCACCACCAATCTTTGATCAACCCGAGATGACCTAATATCAAGGAGGAACCCAAGAACCTCAATATCTTGACTCAGCTAGAATGAACCCAAACCCTCCCATCCCTGAACCAAACCATTCGGTTCAGGTGAACCAAGTCCACGACAAGGTGTTGGCTAACTTGAGGAACACCATCCAATCCTTAGAAGATCAGCCAATACCATGCATTGAACCATTGAAGCCTATGATCAAAATGATTGATGAACTTAATAGTTCTCTATAGGATTTGCTCCAAAATGTTAGGGATAGGAGCTTGGGTGAGTTTCTATTTGGGAAGTTGTCGAGATTGAGGATGAAATTCATGGTTGCCCTAGTCTAGTCTTAGGATGATTTTCAAGATGAACCCTCTTCAGGAGAGCCTGTTTGAACCCGCTCAGGTGCCTATCGAGGGGAATACATTTTCTGAGTCTGGGGATGACCAGGTTGGTCTAGAGAAACCCATTGAGGATTAATCGATTGATTCACCCAAGATCCCTGAGCTAGGGAGTGAGGAAAAATATGTCTCTTGGAACCAGGAAATGACAATCGATTTTGAGACTTATATAAATGAGGATCATGAATTCTTTGACTCTGAGGGTGAAGAATCTCTAAGTGAAGTCTTACATGAGTGTAAGGAATATGATTTTAGTGAGACAAACGGGCTTAAGGAATCTAATGAACCATTTGATAGCCCAATCATTGAAGAGTATGATCTTGTTGGGGCTAACTTGGATGATTCGAATTCTGAAGATTCAATTAGTAGTCCCATTCCTCGAATACACCCTAAAGAATTGAATGATGATATTTTTGAGATCACCAGACCCAAGTCAATCCTGATTCAGTCACAATTGCTGGACTTAGGTACTTTAGATGGGGTGTACAACGATTTGGAGGTCCCGAGAACATTGATTTTAGAAGGTAGAAATGTGGAAATGAAATCTGGGAAGCTACCTCTAAGGGAAATACGATTTTAAATATAAGAGTTCCTGTTGACCTGAAACCACCTACCTTCTATTTGGACCCTTCGATATCTTTCACATGCGACCCAAGCTTAGAATAATTGACTATCTTCCTGAGCTGAACTATAAGTGGACACCCTATTTTAATGAATCAGATCAATCCATTTTCCAACACTTTAGTCTTCCGTTGCACACCACCAAATCGCAAGTCCGACCCAGCAAGCACAATAATATTTCATTCTAGGTGATTTTCATCCTGAACCTTAGAACCACTAGACCCTGGGGCATAGATCAACACCACAACTTGGTCCACATTTGTGGACATCTTCTATTAGTGGTTCTGAGGATTAATCTTTTTATTTTGATTCTGACCCATACTTGTTAATTCTCCATTTCTTCCTTGTATGTATTTTACGCCTAGGTAAAGGCATTAAACTTAGCACATGTGTATACTCACTTTTCTCTGCGGAGCTGACCAGATTTTCAGGAAATTCAGGTGATGTTTTATTTACTTTGCCCTTTTCATGTCTTTATTTTTATAATGAGGTCATTGCATCGTTTAGGCATGGGGGTGGATACTTTATCCTGAAATCATTTTCTTAACTCCGTAGAATTTCTTTTAGTTTGTTTAAAAAAAATGAAAATTCAAAATGAAAAGGAAAGAATTCGAAGAAGAGAACTTAGGCATTTGGAGGTTATAAACTTTAGGAATTGATACTTTGGGACCTGAATACTTGGATTTTTCAGGACTTCAGGCTTAATTAGCCTGAGTATCCACTCAAATGTGGACTTAGTCTCCAATCCTCGCCAATTCAATTTCATCATTAATCTAATAAATAAATTGGGATGATAAGTACACGACTTATCAACTCACCCTATGATTTGTGGGGATTTTAAGTCTAAGCATCTACACACTATTCGCACTGACTCACTTTCTGGTGGTTTTTATGGAAATTGGTAGCTAATGAACTATCAAGGGTGGTATGCTGGCAAGTTGTTGTGTGTAACAGCCCATTGGCTAGTAGTCCAGAGCCCAGCTACATGACCATTTTCTTTGTATTGCCTTTAGGTAATTCTTAGATTAGGAAGGCCACCTACTTAGGAAAAAATAAAATAGAAAAAGTATAAAATAAAAAAATAAACAAAACCACATTTCACCGTACGAGTATGGCTAGCAAGTAGTCATGGATAATAGCCCATTGGCTGGCTGTTCAGAGCCTACCTCACAAAAATGCACAACAATTCCCAAAACACTTAGGGAAGAAGCGGGTAAGTAGAATAAACCAAGGAAATATACACTGGGTTCATCCTTCTATTGACCCCATAAATAAAAGAAGTAGGGAGAAAGCTATCGTTTGAAAAGATAAACCTCTAGGTAAGGTCACCTAGGGTCATAGAAACCCAAAGTCCATTTTAATGGTCTCCTAGTGAGTCTTTCACTCTTTTCACTAGATGCTTAGCACTTAGTGTCCTTTTCAAGTCTTGGGCTGGTTGGGTAGCCGTAAAATATTTTCTCAAAACTCTTAACTCCAAAAGTACAAAAAAAATTAGAAAAGAAGAAAAACAAAAAAAATGTTTATCTTCCCTTTTCAAATATGGCGAGGACTTGGGCGGTCTGCATTCTAGTAGACACATGGGTACAATTGAGTTTCCCTAGTTTAGGACCTTAGTTGAAATTTTCTATTGTTAATAAATGACTTAGGCCTAAGTGATCGAGTCCTAATTCAATTTTTATACATAGCATATAGTTTAATTTTGCTAGGGACTAGCAAAAGATAGGCATGGGGGTATGATGTAGACACATCCATTTAGGTTAAAATGCCTATTTATGCGTGTTCCTTGTCTTAGTTTTGCATTCGATATTATAAATATTGCATAACATGCATCATTCTGCATTTAGAGTAGTTGTGTATATTTTAGGTTAATTGCATCCTTTTTGTGGTCAAGATTGAAGGAGATTTATTTCAGAGCCTCAAATTGACATTCGACCGTACGGATCTAATCAAGACGATGATCGGAGTCCAACGTCTACAAAATCGCCTTGATCGGAGTCCTGTAGCACCATATGCAACCTGAGGAAGATCAATAGCCAAGGGACTAGGTGATGTAATTCAGACCATCAAATGACAAATCCGATCGAGTGGATGGATTTGGGTCGACGATTGCAGCCCAACATTGCGAAAATCAACTCAATCCAACCTTTGTAGAAGCCCCTCCAACGAAAAGAAGTTATATGGCCTAGATTGCACCACATGGTGCAACCTAGGCTGCCCATGCGCACTCACGCGCCACTACACGTGCACAGTAGCACAGGCGTGGGAGTGAATGCGGTGGCACGGATGCGCAGCAGCAATGCGAGCACCCATGGCTAAGTGTGGAGGCACGAGACACGGGCGCGCGGATCGTGCGCTAGCACAGCAGTGGGTGGGTGCATGGGATGTCATCATCGACGTTTATGACCATTACTAAATGTCTTATATACGAATTTGATTTTTTCAACTATAAAAGTACCCCTACCCTCCCAATTTTCTTCATTTCTTCCTGTCTTCCTCTCAACACCTCTATGGCTTTAGAGAGAGCCTGTCCTAAGCCCGGGATGCTCCTCTAGAGTTGAAAACAAAATATTTTTCCCTCCCGTCATCCCCATTCATGGAGCATCCCATGGCCGTCTTCTCACCTACCTTGGGAAGCAGATGTCACCGCAACGACCTTCTATCCCATCCTCCTTCCTCCGCAACCATTCTCCTTTGTCCCGCTCCTCACCATGTTCGTCCAAGCACAGTCAAAGTGAGTCGCCCTCCAAGCGACCATCGAGGGGGATTCTTCTCATCTCCATCTATCTTTACTACTTTCTAGTGTAGGTTTTCCCACATTGATAGTTGTAGAAACACTTGTTCAAAAATATATATGATTGTTTCTGTCTCTCTTTCTTTTATATTTTGCAAGTAGATTAGCTAGATAAAATTTCATTGACCTAATATCTTGCCTTATTAAAAATGCAAAAGAAAATTATAAAAGACAAAAATGACTAAAGCAAATAAAAGAGAAACTCGTAATTTTCAAAGCCAAACATTCGTCTCCTCGTGCTCAACCTGGGACTCACCTTTTGAGTTTTGGTTATAAATTTTATCTGGCTGACGAATTTTCTCATGAATCGAACTACGATGATGGGTTTTCCAAACTCCAATCCTTTTTGTGTGCGAATCTGCTTCATCAGTGGGCATGCACCATCCTTCTCCTTTAATGCCTGTCCATCCTCCAAGTTTGAAGCTTGCTCCTCCTTGGCGTGGCACAAGGAAGAAGGGAGAAGGGGAAGAAGGTACTAAGGGGGTCGGTAGGATGCCCCCTCAATCTTCTTCACATCTTCTCCTTCCTTGGCTGTGGGTTATGGTGGGTGTAGGGTAGAATTAAAGTAAATGGAGGATATGGAAAATGTGGTGGTTAAGGGTATTTTTATAGAGTAGGATGGGGGGTATAGGTGGCTCTTTGAATGGATGGCTAGAATGGGATTTTAGGGTAGTTAGTAGATCCTAAGGTGGAGTGATGTTGGTACTGGTCGAGTCGTGTTTTGCATGTTAGAAATATAGGTTACAAGTAACCTGTCGTCGTAGTTGCGAAACACGTCGATCAAATAAAATTTATACCAAAACACGAAGGGAGTCCCAGGTCGAACACAGGGAGGTGATGTTTACTTTATTGAAAATCGTGCATCATTTTATTTGTTCTTGGTCATTTTTATCTTTTCTAATTTTTTTGGTATTTTTCAGAAGAAAGAGATTGGATCGACAAATGCTTATCTAGCTAATCTACTTGCAAATATAACAGAGAGAGATAGAGAAACAATCATCTATTCATCAAGAATTGTTTGTTACACTATGAAAGCGGGAAAAATCTACACTATGAAAGCATAAAAAGATAGAATGAGGTGAGAGAAATCCCCCTCGACGGTTGCTCGGAGGATGACTTGCACTGACGTTGCGTGGAGGAAGGTGGTGAGGAGCAGGACGAAGGAGGACTGAGCCGGAGGACAGAGGGTGGGGCAGGACAACGTCGCGGCGAGGATCTTCTTCCTGAAGGGCGGTGCGAGGATGGCCACGGGATGCTCCACGAAGGGGGGTGAGAGGATGGAAAACTATTTGGTTTACTCTAGAGGAGCATCCTGAGCTTGGGACAAGCTCTCTCCAGAGCCTTGGAGGTGGTGAGAGGAAGAAAGGAAGAGATGCTTTGGAATGGGGGTGTCTAGGTCCTTTTATAGTGGAGGAGGAACAAATACGCTTCTGGGTCATTACTGTCGTCCATAAACGTCGCTGCAGCTGTCGCTGAAAATCCACCCTTCAAATCCACTTGTTGGCTTGTGCTGACCATTAGTGACAGCTGCAAGCGTCACTAAAGGTGCAGCGCTGAAGATCCGTGCCCACCCTGTTGGCACCCGCCCCGCTGGCATGCTCCGCTTGGGCGCATCACGTGCCTTGTGCGCGCGCGCAAGGGATACACTGTGCTGCTACTGCGCGCGGTGCGCTTCGCATGGCCGTGGCTGTGCGTGCATGCTGCACGTGGTTGTGGCTGTGCACGTGCGCTGCTGCTACTGGCCGACGTTGGGCGACCTGGATGGCGCCACGTGGCGCTACCTGGGCCGCCCATTCTTCTTTCTTTTGTATAGGGTGCCACGGTGCTCCGATCGAGATGATTCCTGTGTTGTCGAACTGCGATCGTCGCTCTGGATCCATCCGTACGGTTGGATTTTCCATCCAAAACTTGTATGGTTGTCGCATTGCCCTCCTGGTTGTTAATCTTCCTCGAGCTTCATGTGATGCTACGGGACTCCGATCTGGACGATTTCAGAGGCGTTAGACTCCGACCGTCGTATTAATCAGATCCGTATGGTCTGATCATCCATTCGAGGCTTTGAAATAAATCCACTCTTCTCCTGACCATACAAAAACCTAATTAACCCAAAATATATACTACTCTAAATGCACAATGATGCCTGTTACGCTATATTTATAACATGAAATGCAAATCTAAGCCTAGGAACATGCATGAATAGGCATTTTAACCAAGATAGATGTGTCTATATCATACTCCCATGGCTATCTTTTGCTAGTCCCTAGCACAATTAAACTACATGCTATGTATAAAATCAAAATTAGGATTAGATCGCTTAGGCCTAAGTTGTTTGCTAACAATATAAAATTTCAACTAAGGTTCTAAACTACAAAGACTAAACAGTACCCGGGTGTCTGCCAGAATGCAGACCGCCCAAATCCTCACCTTATTTGAAAAGGGAAGATGCATTTTTTTATTTTTCTTCTTTTCTAATTTTTTTGTACATTTGGAGTTTGAGAGTTACAGGATAACTTTTTACGGCTACCTGACCGACCCAAGACTCGAAAAGGACTCTAACTACTAAGCATCTTTGCGAAAAAGTGATAGACTCACAAAATGGCCATTAAGACGGACTTCGGGTTTCTACGACCTTAGGTGACTTTGCCTAAAGGTTTATCTTTATGATTGGTAGATTTCTCCCTACTTCTTTTATTTTTGGGGTCAACACAAGGGCGAACCCAGTGTATATCTCCCCGATTTATTCTACTTCCCCGCTTCTTCCCTACATGTTTTGGGAATTATTGTGCATTTTTATGGGCTGGGCTCTGGACAACTGGCCAATGGGCTGTTACTCACGACCACATTCCAGCCATACTCGTGTGGTGAAGTGTGGCTTTATTATTTTCTTTTTTTATTTTCTCCTTTTCCAATATTTTTCTTTTTGGGTGTTTCTTTTTTTTCTTTTTTTCTTTTTTTTAAATAGGTGGCTTCCCTGATCTAAGATTTACCTAAAGGCAGTACGAAATGGTCTTGTGGCTGGGCTCTAGACAACTGGCCGATGAGCTGTTACCACCGACAACTTGCCAGCCATACCACCCAAGTTGGTCCATTAGCTACCCAATTTCTGTAAAAATCATCGGAAAGTGAGTCAGTGCAAAAAGTGTGTAGATGCTTAGCCTTAAAATCCCCCCAAATCAGAGGGTGGGTTGATAAGTCGTATACTTATCATCCCAATTTATTTACCAACTTGAAATGAATTTTAGTTGGCGAGGACTTGAGACTAAGTCCACATTCGAGTGGACACCCGGTCTAATTAAGCCCGAAGACCTGAAGAGTCTAAGAGTTTAGGTCCTCTCGTATCATTTCCTAAAGTTAATAACTTCCAAATGCCTAGGTTCTCTTTTCCTAATTTCCTTTTTGTTTTTTTAATGTTCAAATTTCTTTAATTTTATAAGAAACTAAAAGAAATTCTACGGAGTTAACATAATGATTTCAGGAATTGATTATCCACCCCCCCGTGCCTAAATGATGCAATGTCCTCATTGTGAAAATAAAGACATGAAAAGGGCAAAGTAAATAGAACATCACCTGAGTGTCGTGAAAATCTGGTCAGCTCCGCAGAGAGAAGGGTGTATACACACGTGCAAAGTTTAATGCCTTCAGCTAGGCATAGCATACATACAAAGAGGAGATTGAGAATTCACAAGTGTGGTTCAGAATCAAAATCAAAATATTGATCCTGAAACCCGCTAGCAAAAGATGTCCACAGATGTGGATGAGATTAAGGTGCAGACCCATGCCCTAGGGTCGAGTGGTTCTTAGGTTCTAGACGAAAATCACCCAGAACTGAAGGCTGTTGTGTTTGCGGGGCCGAGCCTGCAGTTTAGTGGTGTGCAACCCAAGACCAAAGTGTCAGACGACGGGTAAAGATGGTTCAATAGGTGCGATTGTCCACTTAACATCTAGCTCAGAAAAATAATCAGTTATTTTGAGCTTGGGTTGCATGTGAAAGATATCGTAAGGGTCCTGGTAGAAAGTAGGTGGTCTTAAGTCAATAGGTACCCTTAGATCCAAAATCAACCTTCCCTAGGAATTAGCCTCCCAAATATTTATTTCAACAATTCTATCCTCCAACATCAAGGGCTTAGGCTTCGTGACCTCTAGCGTATTATTCACCCCATATGATTCTCCTAAGTCCAGAAATCATGGCTGAGTCAAGATTGACTTGGACACAAAGATCTCAGAAGTCATCTCTTCATGGTGCGGATGAGGACTAGGGTCATTGATTGAATCATCAAGATTCAGATCCTCCAAGTTAACCACAACTAAATCCAAATCTTCAATAATTGGGCTATCAACTGGTTTGTCAGATTCCTCAAGCCCATTTGTCTCACTAAAATCCTCTTCCTTAAGTTCAAGTGAGACTTCACCAAAAGATTCTTCACCCTCAGAGTCAAAGAATTGATGATCCTCATTTATATATGTCTCAAAATCATGTCATTTCATGGTCCATGAAGGCATATTTTTCCTCGCTCCCTGGCTCAGGGATCTCAGGTGAATCAATCGGTTCATCCTCAAATGGTTGCTCTAGCCCATCCTGGTCAGCCCCAGTCTCAGAAAATGTATCCCCCCCAACAGGCACCTGAGCAGGTTCAAACATTGGCTCTCCTGAAGGGGGTTCATCTTGAGAATCATCCCAAGATTTGACTAGTGAAACCGCAAATTTCATCCTCAACCTCGACAATTTCCCAAGAAGGAACTCACCCAAGTCCCTATCCCTAACACTTTGGAGCAAATCCAATAGAGAACTATTAAGTTCATCAATCATTTTGATCATAGGATCTAGTGCTTCAGTGCATGGTGTTGGCTGAGCTTCTAAAGATTGTATAGTGTTCCTCAAATTAGTCAACACGCTATCCTGGATCTTGTCCACCTGAACCGACTGGTTCGGTTCAGGTTTGGGTAGGTTCAGATTAAATCTAGGGGAGTCAAGATGTCGAGGTTCTCGGGTTCCTCCCTGGTAGTAGGTCGTCTTGGATTGTTCAAAGAAGGGTGATGACCTATTTTCAGTGGAATACTAGGGAGGGTAGGTGTTATAATCATTATATCCTTCCTGATTGTAGATCAGGTTGGTTTGGTCATCAAAGGATGGAGATCCATAATCATTATAGCTCTGGGAAGGATAATAATCATAATCTTGTTGTCCAGTGTTAGGCCCTGGCCACTGAGGTCTGGATTCATATCCCCAATCAAAGTCATCCTAGCTAGTGGATGGGTAATTATAAGTCAAGTCGGGATAGTAATCATCTTGGGGATAAGTGGTGGTAGGAGGGTAGGATGTGAAATATGTGTAGGATGTGGAAGGGTACATGGTGAAGTACGGAGGGAAATCAGAAGTGAAAGGAGCCCTGCAATACAAAAATACAAGCCTATCCTTAGTTTGGGTAGCCTAAAGGTCTACAGACTCTTAGAATCCATCCCAAGATTATAAACGATTTACTCTACTTATGTCCAAGCAATCCAACCAGTTAGGAGGGACTGGGGACAAGGTTTTTCCTTTGGCTTGCGCCTCCGGTTCCTCGTGTACCCCCCAGCCGCGGTCGTTTGACGCTACTCCCCTAGCTAGACATTAGATTGACTAGTATAAGCAGGTTAATCATGAACAATCTCAATCTGGATCCCAACGAGCGAACCAGTCTTTAGGGCCAACGTCTAATCAATTTTAGTTAAGCTTGGGACAATGGTGCTTTAGGAATTTGATGGGCCCTTTACAAGGGTTATTCCCTTAATGATCAGTTAAAATGTGTGTTGTGCACAACCAGGGTTCTCAAGCAAGGTTATTTGATGATGTGTCTTTTAGTGTTCAACCTTGTTTAGTAGCTTTTAGGGTTTAATTCTTAGGTTGGTTCAATCAAGGTTTAGTAGAACACTCCAAGTTTTGAAAGCACGGGTGATGATATGTTCCTTTAAAAATCAAAAATAATGTGGAGTGCCTGGTTCAGCCCTAAGAATCAACCCTAAGTGGCAAGCTACTTGATGAATCGCTTTTATATTAAGTGGTGCGGCCCAAACAGTTCAATCAATTGGCCTTTTGCACCACTTAGTTAAGGCACACAGAAATTTTTAACCTATTCAAATTTCTACTCACTTATTTGTGTGTTAAATTAAGTGTACTGGGTCCACAGGTCAGATCCTGGTTAAGTGGTACAATCGATGTGATTGTGCACCTTAGGGTGAGAAGTTGTGGGTGTTAAGTTTGTAGCTTACATAAAATCCCATAATCAGATAACACTTTTTTTATTTTTTTAATTTTATTTACGTAAATGGCGAGGTGAGTGGAGGTGGCAAACAAACAGCCAAATCTATCCTAGGGTTCATAAAAAGCACCTAAGTTGATTTGGGTTTGAGTTATTCGGTTATGGAATTAAAACTAATGGGGGTGGTGTGGGGGACACTTACAAAACACTCTACCCGCACTTTACTCTGGTCTACCGCACTTGGATCTCCATTATAAGGTACCTACAAGAAAGTAGATCAAAGACAAGTAGGGTTAATGCTATGTAAATGCAAAGAAACGCAATAAAAAATAAAGTAAATTCCATTGCCTACCCGGCAACGGCGCCAAAATGGTCGAGGCGGGTTTTGCATGTTAGAAATATAGGCTACAAGTAACCTGTCGTCGTAGTTGCAAAACACGTCGATCAAATAAAATTTATACCGAAACTCTAAGGGAGTCCCTGGTTGAACACAGGGAGGCGACATTTACTTTATTGAAAATCGTGCTTCATTTTATTTGTTCTTGGTCATTTCTACCTTTTCTAATTTTTTTGGTATTTTTCGGAAGCAGGAGATTAGATCGACAAATGCTTATCTAGCTAATCTACTTGCAAATATAAGAGAGAGAGAGAGAGAAACAATCATTTATTCATTAAGAATTGTTTGTTACACTACGAAAGCGGGAAAAATCTACACTATGAAAGCATAAAAAGATAGAATGGGGTGAGAGAAATCCCCCTCGACGGTTGCTCGGAGGATGACTTGCTCTGACGTTCTGTGGAGGAAGGTGGTGAGGAGCAGGATGAAGGAGGATGGAGCCGGAGGACAGAGGATGGGGTAGGACGACGTCGCGGCGAGGATCTTCTTCCCGAAGGGCAGTGAGAGGATGGCCACGGGATGCTCCACGAAGGGGGTGAGAGGATGGAAAACTATTTGGTTTTACTCTAGAGGAGCATCCCGGGCATGGGACAAGCTCTCTCTAGAGCCTTGGAGGTGGTGAGAAGAAGAAAGGAAGAGATGCTTTGGAATGGTGGTGGGTACGTCCTTTTATAGTGGAGGAATAACAAATTCACTTCTGGGTCATTACCGACATCCATAAACGTTGCTGCAGCTGTCGCTGAAAATCCACCCTTCAAATCCACTTGCTGGCATGCACTAACCATTAGTGACAGCTGCAAGCATCACAAAAGGTGCGTCGCTGAAGATCCACACCCGCCCCGCTGGCACCCACCCCGCTGGCGTGCTCCGCTTGCGTGCATCACGAGCCTTGTGCGCATACACGCGGGATACGCTGTGCTGCTGCTACGCACGGCTGTGGCTGTGCGCGTGAGCTGCGCGCGGCTGCGGCTGTGCACGTGCACTGCTGCTGCTGGCTGATGTTGGGCGACCTGGATGGTGCCACGTGGTGCCACCTGGGCCACCCATTCTTCTTTCTTTTGTAGAGGGTGCCACGGTGCTTCGACCAGGATGATTCCCACGTTGTCGGACTGTAATCATCGCTCCAGATCCATCCGTACGATTGGATTTTCCATCCAATACCTGTATGGATGTCGCATTGCCCTCCTGGCCGTTAATCTGCCTCGGGCTTCATGTGATGCTACGGGACACCGATCTGGACGATTTCAGAGGCGTTAGACTCCAATTGTCATATTAATCAGATCCGTATGATCTGATCATCCATCCGAGGCCCTGAAATAAATCCTCTCCTCTCCTGACCATAAAAAGAACCTAATTAACCCAATATATATACAACTACTCTAAATGCACAATGATACATGTTATGCAATATTTATAACTTGAAATGCAAAGCTAAGCCTAGGAACATGCATGAATAGGCATTTTAACCTAGATAGATGTGTCTATATCAGGTACTGACTAGTCGATTGTTTGCCTTAAAGTTGTTTGCAGTTTAATGTGGTGGAAAAATCGACTAATCAATATTTAAGAAGAAATAACCACTCGCAGAGTAGCGGGTCGTATCCACAGGGAGGCAATGACGTAATAAAATTCGCACCAAATAAAAACGCTTGTTCGTAGTCAGTTCAGACAAGAATCTAGCCAAGATTGCCTTCAAATTAAGGTTTAAGCAAGAAACAATGCTAAAATAGCAATTCTGAGAAACTAGAGGATATTTTCCGTAATGCAGAATCAATAAAATATGATTAAAAAGTGATAATGGCAGAAAATGTAATTTCTAATTGGCAGGTTACTGTAGCAAAACAGTGGAATTTTTCTCCTTTGTCTTGTGCGACGAGAAGTGGATGGCTGGGCGTGGGAAGCTCGGAGGAAGTCCCTTGGACCGAGGGCTTTGAAGCGGTGGTGGCGGCAAGTTGTGCGACGGCCGGACGAGCTTCGGCGGAGGTGCTGCAGTCGGTGAGTGCGCGTGGCCTGTTGGCGGTGAGGACTGCCGTGCGCTGCTGCTGGCGTGGCTTCAGTCGGTGCTGCCGCATGTGTGGCTTTAGGCGGGTGCGCAAGCTGGTGCGCGTGGAGAGCGGATGCTGTTGGCAGTTCTGCAGGCGCGGGAGGAGGTTCGGCAGGCGCGGTTGAGGTTGCAGGCGCAGGGAAGGTGTGCGAGGTTGTGCAGGTCGGCAGGTGCGGGAAGAGGGCACTGCATGCTGAGGAGGGCGTGCGTGGTTGGAGATGAGCGGGTGGGCAGCCTCTTGGTAGAGGGCGTGGGAGCGGCTGGCTCTGCAGGCACGGGAAGAGTGCGGTTGCAGGCTGAGCAGGTGCAGGTGCGGTTGGAGGGGGCGTGCGCAGAAGGTGGAGTGGGCAGATGTGGTTGTGCGGGTGCGGATAGACTTGAGACGGGTATGCAGGCGGGTGGTCGTAGGTGAGCGGGTAGCTTCAGACGTCCGGGAAATTTTCCGGGCATCTTAAGTGACTAAAAGGGTGGTTGAATGGTATCTGCGGCGATGGTGGTTGGTGACGACGGCGAGGGAGATGCACGCTAAGGTGCTCATGGTAATGTGGGCAAGCCCCAGATGGCGGTGTGGCCTGTCACACCACACGCCCACGGTGGTGGAGACTCGCCGCCACGTTATAGGCCGGCAGTATGGAATGGAAGAGAGAAGGTCTCTCTGCACAGTGGTGGGTCGGTGGTGGAGGCCTCCCGAGCTTGGCTGCCTCCCTCCTCCTTTTGTAGTGTCCTGCACCAATTTGAAATCAGCTACCTGACCAGATCCAACACATCCGCTCCTCCTTGAATGGGTTCTTCACTGCGGCTGCTGCTGGCGTTGGAGCGGCAGACAGCTGTTCCTGCAAGAAGAAGAATAAAGAAAATAATGTTAAAATATTGGGGTCATTTATATACAGACGCTCAACTTTTATGTTGATGAAAACAATGTACCTAATTGGTTATCTAATTAGATGAATGCCATTCTAAGCTAATTCTAAATGCACCTAAGATATGAATGCAATGCATGGATTATGTAATTAAATTAAAACTATGAATTAATCTATTTACATCGTAATTTATGCTAAATAAATGTTAGAATTAACCTAATGTGTAGGCACTTAAATACTTAAATAGCCCACAACTATGGGCTAATCAAATAACCCCATGCCTAGTTTTTGCTAGTCCCTAGCAAAATTAAGCGAAACCTAGCACTCCAAGTAGACTAGTCAACCCACTTGGTCTTCCTCCAGAAGCATATTAAGTTCAGACTCTATACCCAAGGTTCCTAAGTAGTTGCTAAGTTACAAAATAGGTCGGCTAAAGACGAGTTGCAGGCACAAGTTTCCCTGATTTCTGACTCTACCCTAAAGTTTATTAATTCCTGAGATTAAAGCATCCATGCCTGTGCATTGGTCTGAGTTATTTGAGTTAAAGGATTTTTTTTTTTATATACTTTTTTTTTTTATTCTTCTAAGTCTAACCTCAGATCAGCTATCAACACGGTCTGTGTCGGATTCATTGTCCCCATTACCATACCTCGAAGGGTGCCTGGCTTTCGATGCTTCGAGATAGCACCGCCCATAACGACCCCAAGAACTCCTGGCAATCGACACTTCGAGATAGTATCGCCCATGGATTTCTTAAGCGAATTCAAGCCTATGGCAATCGGCACTTCGAGATAGGGCCGCCCATGGTACCTGAAACGCGCAATGCGCTTACATGCCCCAAGTAGGATGGATATCCTACGAAACAAGCGCCGAGGAGGTAATATGTTATCATCACATCCTCAAGGTGAGTATATACTCCACCTCTCCTACAGCGGGAACTCTTCTAATCAAAATGTGTTTTCAAGCCTCTCTTAAGTCAAAACTAGGAGAACCAAATCTCTTTTTAGACAGACAGAAATTAAGTTAATTACCAGACCATGTGTGTGAAATTTGGATGCGTGGGTTACAAGGACCCGTAAACCAAAATGTAGAATAAGACTCCAGGTACTACCCCACCTTTTAACTCAAACCCTAGCTTCCCTTCCTCAACCTCTCATGGAATGGTCCGCAACTTAACTCCTACTTACGTTTTTAAGTCTACAAAGGACCCTAAAGGTCTAAAGCTAGTAGCTCATTTAGCTTCTAAAGTTTTACCCTAGAATTAACTTAGTCTACCCTAGAGTTCTGATTTGCTTAAGAATGTAGGACTAAGCCAATTAAGCTCAAAACATTTTTTTTTTATATATATGCAAATGTACGCAATTATGCTATGTATATCCCCAAGTACACCCCCTTGCCTAAAATCTGCAATGTCCTCATTGCATAGAAGGATATTACCTGGGTCATAGCTGCGCTGAATAGCCAAAGATACTGCAAATCAGGTTCAAGAATTGTAGAAATAGGCCCAAAAAATGATCAAAGCAATGCTGGCCTAGAACATAGGTAACCTAGGATGTCGGCGAGCTGATGATGAATCCCGATAGCAAATGCTCGCCTAACTAAAATGGGAATGAAATCTTCCCAGGTCACCAGAAGAGGTTCTAAAGGGTAAACAGGTAAAACAACCTCCAAATGGGTAGGGGGAGGATAAGATGGATCCTCCAAAAGGTATGGGGAAGGAATGGTACAGAGATAAACCCCCAGGGTAATGGACTGACTAAAGGAATCATCAATCCATACTCGATACTCCATTACAGGAAATATTGGTTTGTTAAGTCCGCCGGTCAGAACAAAAGTGGGTAATTTTCTAAGGCAAGGATCATCTAAGGTGTCCAAGTTACGAGGTTGCAGGATGGCCATAAGATCTAGGTTGCGTTTAATCAGCTCGGTGTCCATCCCTAACACTCTTTCTAAATCCTCAATTTCATCCCTAGTATTCCTTGCACCATCACATGTATCTTCCTGCTCTTCATCAGGAGTCACAATTTTGCTTTCAGATATAAGCGAATCAGAGGGTGACTTCGAAATGAATGAAGGCAGGTTGGAAGCAACAGATCTAGGGATTATCCTATCAATGTCATCCCTGGGTTTTTGTTCTTTACTCAAATTTTCCCCAGAGTGTATATGTGAATCCACATAAATCTTAGAAATTGCTTCCAAATTTTCCATCATTTCATCATGAGGAGAAATATCATCAATGGGAGTGCTAAGGAAACCTAATTTGGTCAAATTTGTGACATCCTCAGGGGCTAACTCTTCAAATAAGACATAATCACCCTTAGTGTCACACCAAATCTTGAATGCAGGTTCCTCATATAATTCATCTTTCTCCTCATCACACAATTCATCATGTACCCGAGGTCTAGAATCATTTAATATCTCAGCGTATCCCCTAGGGTGCTCTATCTGAGGTAAATGGTTTACACTAGTAACATCAGACTCCTAAAATAGGTCAATTTCTTTAGGGTTAGGTTCCCTAAGGGTGGGTTTGAGTTCCATATCGTGATAAGAAGGGAGGGTAGGATTAACAACTTGACTTTGACCCACTTCATCAAATGTCACGAAAATACTATCATCTGGGTTGAGGTCTTCCAATGGTACCATCATTCCCTTCTTTCGACTCCAATATAATTCAGGTGGATACTCAACCTTATCATCATCTTCCTCGGTTTGCCACCTTTCTTCATCCCATGCATAGCTACTTTCATGTGTATCTTCCTCCCACCTAAGGTGTGGATCTCTTAAGGAAGTGTCATCTAATGGGGGGGTTTCAAAATCGATCCTCGAAAAGTAGCTGTTCTCCCCAGAATTTCCCTCCAACTTAAATTGTAGATCTCCCACGGAAGATGCATCTATTGTAGAGGGGTGTACATCATCCTCAATGGGGTAGATTCGGTGGCTAATTTCATCTCTTTGTTGTTGGCCTGCTCTCAAAGATTCTCCTAACAATTCACTCTTTTTGTTTTGCATTTTCTGTATTTCCATCTTCAAAGAGGAGAGGTCATTTCTATCATGTGAGAAGTCAGGCTCAGGCTTATAGTACCCAGGAGTGTTTGTCCAACCATTATAATTTTTCAGGGAGGGTGGGTTGGGTATTTCTTTGGTATGTGGGATATTGGGCAAAGCAAATCCCGCTCCTAGGTTCTGCTCACTGATTTGGGGCTTAACCAGGCCAATATTCCTATAAAAGGAGTAAAACGGATCCCAATGATTGTCATTATGTCCATCAAGGAATGGACCATCTCAGCATCTGGGATCGAAGGATGTAGAGTGGGGGTGAGGGTGTGGGCAAGATGTGAAAGGATGAAAATCAATGTGGTCCATTCTAACTCTTACTTCAATCAGAATTCCCCAAGAAAAATACAATTCAAAAAGGACCTTTTAGGGCTTTCCCAATTTAGGCTTTTGATTTTAAGTTAGATTGCAGGTGACAATACAATTTGTTCAATCACTTTAAGCGCCTATTGTCGACCTACGGCTTGCCTAAGAAGACCTAGTTGGAACTTAGGTATTCTTCCCTAAATCTCAAATGGTCACGTAAATCCAAAGATGGAAGATCGAGGGATACAAGTAGGCCTAAGCCTTCCTTTGAAGCTACGCTTTCGCAATGCTTCTCAACTACCCCCAAAAATCCTTGACAGGGTATCCCCCTCTTTGGATTTACAAAACCTTTGATCTCAAGTTCCGAACACTTCAGAATCCAACGATAGGAGGGCTCTTGTCCTAGTCGTTTCAAGACTTAGGAGTGTCTAAATGAGTGCTGTGGTGCAACAGATAAAGTGTGCATTCACCACAAAATGATTTTGAATTTTGAATCGCACACCACGTTTTACAATCAAGTTCTTGATTTTTAGATGTCCCTCCTTTAATTAGTCTTTTTTTTTGAATATATGTGACCACTTGTTAGATCGCTTCAAGAAAAACTTTGTGGTCTTTGAATTAAATCCCAAATGCAATGCGTGATCAAGAATAGGATGCAAAGTAAGAGAATGCGTACCTTGCCTCCAGCGATCTACGATGCAAGAATGCATGCAATGCAGAGAAGTAAATCTAGAGGCTACTCATATAGACCTAAATGGTTCGTCCTAAGGCAGGCAGCTTCTAGCAGGCAACTCATTTTTTTTCTATTTTTTAGAACTACTTATGGACAAGCAAATAAAAGTAATAAAAAAAAACCTAAATCTAAAGAAAAGGGAACAGGCTCCAAAAAATTACCCAACACGTGCCCAAAACAAAATCGGGGAACAAACCCCACAAAATATACCCCAAAACAAGGGTTTCAAACTAACTGCAATGTAAAATTAAATCTAAAGTCTTAATTCTATTCTAATTAAACTAGCGACTAAATACAATGGTGTCTGTCGTGTCCTCGTCCTTCTCCTCCTTTCAAAATTGCTCATCCAATTCTCCTCTGGCGATGTCCAGCATCGCCTCTCACAGTGGCTGATTCTTACACAAATTTTTGTAGCATAGAAAAGAAAATAATAAATGGTCAAATCACTGTGCAATTGACAAATAATCAAAATAAAATCAAGCGAAATTATTGCATCTGTTGCCTCCCTGGCAACGGCGCCATTTGACTGGTCGATTGTTCGCTTTAAAGTCATTTGCAGTTTAATGTGGTGGAAAAATCGACTAATCAATATTTAAGAAGAAATAACCACTCGCAGAGGAGCGGGTCGTATCCACAGGGAGGCAATGACGTATTAAAATTCGCACCAGATAAAAACGTTTGTTCGCAGTCAGTTTGGACAAGAATCAAGCCAAGATTACCTTCAGATTAAGGTTTAAGCAAGAAATAATGCTGAAATAGCAATTCTGAGAAACTAGAGGAAATTTTCCGCAATGCAGAATCAATAAAATATGATTAAAAAGTGACAATGGTAGAAAATGTAATTTCTAATTGGCAGGTTACTGTAGCAAAACAGGGGAATTTTTCCCCTTTGTCTTGCGCGACGAGAAGTGGATGGCCAGCCACAGGAAGCTCGAAAGAAGTCCCTTGGACCGAGGGGTTTGAAGCGGTGGTGGCGGCGTGTCGTGCGGCAGCCAGAGGTGGTCGGACGAGCTCCGGCAGAGGTGCTACAGCCGGTGAGCGCGCGCGGCCTGTTGGCGGTGAGGAATGCCGCGCGGTGCTGTTGGCGTGGCTTCAGCCGATGCTGCTGCGCATGTGGCTTCAGGCGGGTGCGCAAGTAGTGCGCGTGGAGAGCGGGTGCTGCTGGCGGTTCTGCAGGCACGGGAGGAGGTTCGGCAGGCGCGGTTGAGGTTGTGGGCGCAGGGAAAGTGTGCGCGGTTGTGCGGGTCTGCAGGCGCGGGAAGAGGGTGCTGCAGGCTGAGGAGGGCGTGCGTGGTTGGAGATGAGCGAGTGGGCAGCCTCTTGGCAGAAGGCGCGGGAGCAGCTGGAGGTGAGCCGATGGCTCTGCAGGTGTGGGAAGAGTGCAGCTGTAGGCTGAGCGGGTGCGGGTGCGGTTGGAGGGGGCGTGCGCGGAAGGTGGAGTGGGCTGATGTGGTTGTGCAGGTGCAGGTAGACTTGAGACAGGTATGCAGGTGGGTGGTCGCAGGCGAGCGGGTACCTTCAGACATCCGGGAAATTTTCCGAACGTTTTAAGTGACTGAAAGGGTGGTTGAATGGTATCTGCGGCTATGGTGGTTGGTGACGACGGCTGGGGAGATGCACGCTAAGGTGCTCACGGTAATGCGGGCGACCTCCAGATGGTGGTGTGGCCTGTCACACCACATGCCCACGGTGGTGGAGACTCGCCACCACGGTAGAGGCCGGCAGTATGGAATGGAAGAGAGAAGGTGTCTCTGCATAGTGGTGGGTCGGTGGTGGAGGCCT
The DNA here is from genome assembly GCA_037157565.1 of Thalassia testudinum. Lineage (NCBI taxonomy): Eukaryota > Viridiplantae > Streptophyta > Magnoliopsida > Alismatales > Hydrocharitaceae > Thalassia > Thalassia testudinum. Next base: position 149,374,968 of record JAZHRO010000014.1, on the reverse strand, counting down.
CCCGAGCTCGGCTGCCTCCCTCCTCCATTTGTAGTGTCCTGCACCAATTTGAAATCAGCTGCCCAACCAAATCCAACACATCCGCTCCTCCTTGAATGGGTTCTTCACTGCGGCAGCTGGTGGCATTGGAGCGGCAGACAGTCGTTCTTGCGAGAAGAAGAATAAAGAAAATAATGTTAAAATATTAGGGTCATTTCTATACAGACCCTCAACTTCTATGTTAATGAAAATAATGTACCAAATTGGTTATCTAATTAGATGAATGCCATTCTAAGCTAATTCTAAATGCACTTAAGATATGAATGAAATGCATGGGTTATGTAATTAAATTAAAACTATGAATTAATCTATTTACATCCTAATTTATGCTAAATAAATGTTAGAATTAACCTAATGTGTAGGCACTTAAATACTTAAATAGCCCACAACTATGGGCTAATCAGGTACCAACTCAAAGGATGCAAGGGGTGGTTATAGGTTGTGGAGTCCCTTGAGTTGGCACCAAAATAAGGTTCTAAAAGGAGGCTAAGGTGGCGCCAACTTAGGGTTCTAGAAGGGGGTATGTTGTTGGCTATGATAGGTTGTAGGGTTAGGTGTAGGGCCATGATGTGGGGGTGTTTTGGCACCAAAAGGGAGGGATTCTAGAAGGCTATTTTGGCACCAAAACAAGGTTCCTTTTGGGTGTAGTTGGTGGGCTAAGGGATGTCAATCTTGGTGCCACAATAGAGTAGAGGTGGAGGAAGCTTAAGTGGTCTTAGGTGTGCTTAGTTGGTGGAGCTAGTTAGGTAGGGTTTTAGGGTGGTGGATGGCCAAGGGAGCTGGAGCTTAGATAAGCTAAGCTAGATAAGCTAGCTTAGCTAATAGTAGGGTAGAGGAGTCGACATCGAGAGCTAAGGTTTAGAGGATCAGAGCTGTAGGAAGTTGTCTAGAGCTAAACTAGAGCTGGTAGCTGTTGAAGAAGGTGGCATGGAACTACTTTAGCTGGCTTAGCTTGCTAGTTCTTTGCTAGCTACTAAGCCAAGCAAAAGTAAGTTGGCTTCTGCTGAATAATGCTGAGGATAGCTGGGTCTGATCTTCCTAGGGATGACCTAGCTATTTAGAGTAGCTAAGGTAGCTTAGCTCAACTAAGTTGAGTAAAGCCAAGTCCCCAGGAGCTGGGCTTGAGCTTCCTAAGCTAAGATGAAGTCATCTTCAGTTGGCTGGAGTTGAGTGGAGGTGGATGTAGTTGGTCTAGAGTTGAGGTGAACTCGAGTCAACTCAGTTGAGCTAGCTAGATCTCCCAGTGAAGTAATGGGAGTTGAGATGGGCTAGACTCAGCTAACTTGAGCTGGATCTGAGCTGACTTGAGCTAATGTGAGCTAAGATGAGCTCTTGAGTTGACATTTAGCTGACATGACCTTAATGGAGCTAGGATCAGCTAACCTTAGTTCAAGTGAGCTGGAATCTAGCTATGGTGAGCTGGATCAAGCTGAGTTCCAACTTATTTGAGCTTCTCCTTCACTAGTTACCTTCCTGAGTGCTAGGGTTGTAGGGATCTGACAATCTGATTAACCCTAACACTCAAATAAACACATTAAAAAGACAATAAAAATTATATTGCATGCCTAACCTAATTTATGCCTAATGTAGCTCAAAAACCCACTTACGGAGTTCAATTCCTAAAGGCTAGGTTCATTTTTGAAAAAGAAAAAAAAACTGAAAGGAAAGCTATCGTGTTACGATAGCAATCCGGGAGGGCATTTTATTGATAAGGAGATAAATTAAAAAATTACAAATCAGATCCCCTTCTACGTATGAGGAACTAGCACTCATTTACAATTTGCTCACAGCACACTGGTCTCTCTTGAAATAACCTCTCATTTCTTGCCCTCCACACGCACCAAAGTGTTGCAGCCATGTGCAGGTGCGACCTCTCCAAAATTAAAAAATTGTGCCACAATGAATCCCATGGGGGGAGTGCTTCCTGACAAATCCTCCTCCATATTACATCAGTAATCAAGCAAGAAGAAAAAATGTTGCTGAGACTGTCAGTGTGCATTCCACGTAAGTGGCATTCATGAAGAGCTACTCCCATCCTTTTGTGCCTTAGATCACCTGTTATCAAGCCCTCCCTTCTGCATAACCAAAGGAAAATTTGTACCTTGAGGGGGATCTTCAAGAGCCAGATTTTTTTATCAATGTGGTCATAACCCCAACCTCTACCATTATTCGTAATCCTTCCATAAGCATGCTGGACTGTATATATTCCATCCCAAGCATAGCAATCTTCCATGCCAGGTCAGGGTTTGAATCTTTCCAAGTCTGAAATCATGTTCAGTCTTTCTTCCCACAGCCAAGTGCCCACCCTGATAGACTCAGCTTTGTTCAATTGCCAGCAGACCTCTATTTCGGACTAGTAGCAGTTCACAGCACCTGTTTTGTCCCTTACTACAGCAAATACCCTCGGGTTGGATTCCTTTAAAGGGCCCAACGGGGACCATTGTTCACACGAAAAATCAAATGTCCTGTCGTCTCCTAGCATAGGTTGTAGCAGATGCCAATTACATTTTAGAGCTTGAATTATAGACAGCCAGAAAGGTGATGGCCTGGGAGGATATAACCTCTTCAACACGCTGTTGGACTAACTGTAGCTATCTTTAATTAACTCGGTCCATGGCTTCTCTTCCCCATTCAGAACTTTTATAGCCCATTCGATCAATAAGGCCTCATTAAATGCTTTCAACGCTTTGATTCCCAATCCACCACTTTCCTTACGCCGGCAGATTTGCTCCCACTTCAAAGGCTGCATAAATCTACCTTCATGCTTGGCACCTTTCCAGAAGAACCTCTTTCACATTAAATCCATGCGCTTCCAGATAGACATCGGAGCTTTGATGAGGGAGAAGTAGAAAATGGGGATTGAGGTAATAACATAGTTGAATAAGATGAGTCTGCCACCCTTAGATAAGAACCTGCTATTCCATCCTTCCAACTTGACTGAAATTCTATCAAAAAGATTGTTCCAATAACATTTTTTCATTTTTGAACATCTTAGGGGCAGCCCCAAGTATCTGATGGGTAGGTTGGTGCATGGATTCCCCAAAATATCCGAAATAGCTTCTTGTTCTTGCTCATTCAGACCAAAGCATACTATATTGGACTTCTCCCTATTTAATTTCAGACTTGATATGTCACCAAAGATAGTAACCATATGACCTAGTGCATGGGCTTTACCCTCTGCCCCTTCCATGAAAAAGACCGTTTCATCCGCATACTGGAGAATAGGAGCTTTGGCTCTCCTATTAGAAAGAGAGTATCCTCTGATAATGCCCGCTTCAAAAGGTTTGCAAGCATATCTCACCAGACCATCAACAGCAAGGTTGAAACCTAAAGGGGCCAAAGGGCATCCCTGCCTCACACCACGCTACTGTTTAATCCAGGCCCAGCAAGGCTTCCCATTGATCAAGGGAGTGAAAGAAGTAGTAGTGATGCACCTTTTCATCCATTAAATCTAAACAGGGGGAAATCCTCATCTCTTGAAAACCTCCCACAAATAGGGCCATGAAATATAGTCATTGGCCTTATGGAAATAAACTTTCCACATAAAGGCTTTACATTTCCTTTTGTGCCAACCACACACCATCTCTTGGGCCATGATGAATGACTTTTGTAAGGATCTATTAGGGAGGAATGCAGATTGGACTGGATGAATCAAATCCTGCAAGATAGGCCATAACCTATTTTCCATGATTTTTCTCACCACCAATTAAGTGGAGTTCGAGAGAGCTATAGGTCAGAAATCCTGGAATTTCTCTACACCTTGTGTCTTTCGTGGTAAGAAAAGAAAAGTTCTATTGATCTTAGCAAAGCCAGAGTTGCCCCCCTCAAATTCCCTAATAACAACCATCACTTCTTTACCAACCATACCCCACATCTCCTTATAAAAAGAAACTTGGATATCATCAGGGCTAGGAGAACCTTCATTATTTAAATCTTTAATGGTAGCCACTGTTTCTTTCTCAGTGATGGTTGCTGTCAAACTAGATACTTCTACCCCAGAGACGCTAGGTGAGTCATTCACCACCATTCTTCATTGACCTCTCCCTGCTGCCCTTGACAAGTCTCTAACATACTTGATGGCCTTAGCTCTAATATCTGGCATAGATGAGGTTCTCTGATCGTCCTTGAGTATGGATGAAATTAAGTTCATCCTTCTATGAGAGCTAGCAGCCAAGTGAGAGAATTTGGTATTGGCGTCCCCCTCTTTAAGCCAAAGTTGTCTGGAATGTTCCCTCCAATCCATCTCCAATTTTAAATCTTCTTCAGCCACCACATCTTGCCACATTCTTCTAGCTCTGAGCTCTTGGTCAATTAAAGGAGCAGTTGCTTCTATTGCATCAAGGCCTTGCATTTCCAGCAGTGCCTCATTACGCCTCTGATGTATTACAGCTGACACTGTAGCCCCGTATTCCTTTAGCATGGTGCGCATAGCAGTCAGCTTGGATGCAAGCTTGATAGTGGCCGATCCATCTACACGTTTGGCCCTCCGCCACCCTTCAAGCATCTCATGGAATCCTGGTTCTCTCAACCAGGATTTTTTAAACTTGAAATAAGAGCCAGCACGCACTTGTTCCCCACTATCCCAAACCAGGGGCATGTGATCAGAAAAGGGCCATTCCAACCCACACACAGAGGATAACTAAAACACATCCAGCAGCCCAGCATTACCAAAGAATCTATCAATTTTTTACATGAGGCCACTACCATTTCGCCAGGTGAATTCAATTCTAGAGGAGGGATGTTCACTCAAGCCTAGTGTCTGAACCATCAGTTGGAACCTAGTGGATGTGCTGTCCACCATGCCATTCGGTCTGTCCCTTCTCGTCAGGACACAATTAAAGTCTCCTCCCACAACCCATGCTGCCCCATTCACAAAACCAATAGATTCACTCCAATCTTCCCACATCTCCTACCTTGTATAGGCATCACAAGGGCCGTAGCTCCTGTAATGTAGAGGTCACTCCCCCACTGATTCATTTCAAATTTCCAAGTCAGCATATGTCTAGCTATAGAGACATCCAACATTTGCAGAACATTTTTCCTCCACCACATAACAATACCCCTAGACCTACCATGTGAATTGAGCATCACACAGTCATTCACACCACCAACCTTCATATCACCCAAGCCTTATCTTCCTCACTTTCTATGTGCGTCTCTTGAATAATGGCACAATCTGTCACCCATTCACTCATATATCTCAGAAGGGAAGCCTTCCAGCTTTTGTTGCGCAGCCCATGCATGTTCCAAGAGAGAATCCTCATTAAGATTCTTGGGTGCACCCCTTTTTGGGGTTCGGAGCTCCGTCAACCCTCATCATAGCTGCAATGGCATCTTCATCAAGTTTCAACATTGTGTTTTGTAACCTCTATCTGAGCTTATACGGAGATCTGCCCATGCTAGTCCTGGATGCTAACCCTGCACCAAATTTTAGCCCTTCTACTACTGGCAAGCTGGGTTGCAGACTCAAGGAATTTGTGGGAATCTCTTGCAAAACACACTGATCAGATGTATCTGCCCTTGGTATAACAGCATTCATTTCCTCTGCCACAACTTCTATCAATTTCACTTCCATCCCTTCCTTCATTTCCTCTGTGCAATGATGATCCTTGCATTTTTTATGCTTAGGAGCCTCATTAGGGGTCTCACGGCCTGGCTATTGTGAGGCTGCCTCAGGCTTTACAGCCTCAACATAAAATGCATTATTCTAATTGAGTCCCCCATACATACCTTCCATTGTGAAACTCAAAATCAACAGCCATGAACTCCCCCCACAGCGGAGGATAAGCTTCTTAGGAACAGAACCAGCTTTGAATACATCAACCCAAACAATCAATAATCGGCATCACCCTCTAGCAATCCGATCTCAGCATCTTCAGCCAAAGTAGCAAACCTTGCTATCATAGCTGCCACCACCACTTTTGGTCTTAAATGCAACGGTAGGCCCTTAATTCTGTAGGATCTGTAAATGACAAGCACACAAGAAGGGGGGGATGAATAGTGTGGGAAATAAAAGTTGCAAGACAAATCAAACCACAAAAGGCACAAGATGTATAGTGGTTCCCCTCACCGGGGTACTCCACTACCTAAGTCTCCTGACTTAGGATTTTTAACCCGATTCCCTCAACTCAGAGGGAATCAATTTACTAATATCAGAGGCAATTAACAGGTTACCTCAACCCAATTACAAGATATGAAGAAAAGATAAAGATACAGGTGTAAGAAAAATGTAAATAGAAGCTTGCAACTATTTCCTAAGTCTCCAACAAGAACATATCTTATTACAAGTATAATCAAATCTAACGAGAAAAACTAAGGCACAAAACAAACGATTGATTTTAGAAAAATACGATCGCCTTTCATGATTTGTTGCAAATGATGAGATGCCTTGAAATGTATGCAACAAAAGAAACTCTCTTTTAGCTTGAAAATGGAGAATTGAAGGTGTAGCCAACAGTATATTTCTTAGCATAGAAGTGTGTCTAAAACAACACTCAAAGAGTGCTTATATAGACCACTAATCACCTCTCCCATGAATTCTAGCTGTTTGGGGTATTTTAGGAACATTAGAATTATGATTAATTGCAAATTAGCCGTTCAGACTGGTCACAACTATTAGTTGGTACCAGTACTAAACTCTTGGTACCGGTACCGACTACATACAGTCAGTACAGCCAAATCACTAGGTGCCGGTACTCATTGTGAGTACCGGTACTTGTGACGCACAGTCTTTGGTCCTGTGACCTACATGTACCGGTACTCATGATGAGTACCAGTACTTGTAATGCATAGTCTTACGTCCTGTGACCTTCATATACCGGTACTCATGATGAGTACTGGTACTTGTAAGGTCCAAGCAAAAACCCAGTTCACAAACTGTGACCACTTGATACCGGTACTCATGATGAGTACCGGTACTTGATGTTTACAATTTGGAACTTAGGTCCAAACTTGTGCCAAGAAAGTACCAAAGATCATTAGTGTTAATCAGTTGAGAAATCCAATCTACTCTAGGTAACTTTGTTTTGAAAGAGTCGATTTTGAGTTAAGAACCGAGTAAATGAACGATATTTTGAATCCTAGTTATCTCTACTTTAATTTTATTACCTAGATTTTATTTTACTTGTTTGGAGACAAACAAAAATTCTAAGATACAAATAAAAACTAAAATCTTCAAAAAACTTCTTCCTTAATTTGCAATCTTTTTGTCTACATCCATAGATTCTTTTGACCTGTAATCACTTCATAAACATATTAGAATTTAAAATGGTTTTGTTAACATCAAAACACAGAAGAGTGATGGAACTAGGGTCCAACAATCTTCCCCTTTTTATGTTTACAAAACAAATAAGATACTCATATTAAAAATAAACCGAGACTTAATAAGAGAGGAATAAAAGGAAACTCCACAAGAGAGTAAAGAACCTCCCCCTCAAAGTAAGCTCTCTCTATTTTGGATATAAAGTATCCATTCATTCATTTCTCCCCGTTTTTGTCAAGCAAAAAAAAATTTGAGCAAATACCATAAAAGTTCAAAATACATAATCAAACAAAGCATCAAATTTCATAACATGATAAAGTTCATTACACAAAAGAAATATTACATGCCATAGAAATTTAACAATGTTAAGAGTCATACAATCAACAACAAGCTTACATATTCAAAAACTAAACTAATTTCTACGACGTTTTCTAATAAGTGGTTGTTCATCTTCTTCATTATCTTCATTGTCATCATCATTGTCATTGGTGCCGTCGTCACCATCATCATCATTTTCTTCATATGAAACATTTTCTTCATCTTCTGTGTCTTCTTCTTCCTCATCTTCATTAATAATTGGTTCTTTTTTTGCTAGAGGAGATGGATCTTGGAAGTGTTTATGTCTTCTTTCGCTGTATTCCGGAGGTGCTTTTGGTTGAATCCGCTTCCTTTGTTTGGTATGTTGAGTGGAAGATGGAACATAGGAAGACTCAAGAGACATAAAAAGATCATGAAATTTGAGTTCATTTGACGGATGGCAAAATTCAGATTGGTTAAATTTTGGCAAATGTAATTGAAAGTGTTGATCATGTAGGGATCGGTGCCAGGCTCATGAGAAAGGTTCTTCCAAGGAGTTAAAGGTTCTTCCAAGGAGTTTCAGCTTCTGGAAATGGATAGGTAATGGGGACAAAAGCTGAAGATGATTCAGGAGGTGGATGAGAAGAAGATTGTGCATTTGGATCAACTTCATCTTCTTCATCACTAGTAGATTCCTCTGTAGCGGGTTTCACTCCCATTTTCCGGAGTGTGGTCCATTTGAAATAAACCACTTTTCTAGGAGGAGTGAAATTAGAAAGGTCAATTTTATTTTTATGAAATATATGAGACACCAAGATATCCAAAGGTAAAGCCGACGCATGGTAATGTGGTCTAAGAAAGTGAACGAAAATCGTGTTCCAGTTGACCGGAAATCCTGTAATGATAGCATAAATTAAGGGTAAAATGTCAATAGGAATTTTGTGAAAACCTGAACTTTTAGCCCTTAAATTCCATGCTAAAATATAGAAAAGAACACGAGCAAAAAGAGTCATATTGGGGGCAACCAATGCTTTGCCATGGCAATTAGGAAGCAATAAAATTTCATGTATTTTGTGAGTAGGAAATTACTCTTTAAGTGTGTTAAAAGGATGACCTTCATTAGGACATTGGGTGATGGTTGATAAAAATTTAGGAGTTATAGTGATTTTTTGACCAAAGACTTTAGAAGTTAAGATAAGATGGCCCCGATTTTCTTGTTCTTGGAGATTAGCAAAAATTAGACAACTAATGTCAGGGTAAACTCTAGAAACATCAGCAAAAAAAGCCCCATCAAAGAAATACATAAGATGCTGATAGGAAAAATAGGTAGTGAACTCAAAGATTTGTAGAGAAAAATCTTTCCACTTAATAGGCCTACAGTGATGAAGTTTTAGGCCTTTATACCAATCAAATCTAGATTTAGCATCCTCATTGATGCAAAACTTGTGGAATGCATCTTGAGGTGCCTTTCCCTTACTTTTAGATTTTGGTGCCATCTGAAAACATACAACAACAAGAAATAGCAATACAGTTAAAGATAAAGATTGTGTTCAAGTAACAACACATTTAAGCCTGCATGTACCGGTACTGGTGATTGGTACCGGTACTAGTTGGTTTCTGTCCCAACAAAAAATATGAGCTAGTACCGGTACTAATCTTCAGTATCAGTACCTGCTCTGTAAAGCAGGCACTATTGTGCCTAGAGAGTACTGGTACTGATGATGGGTATCGGTACCATCTGGTACCCGATGAAAAACACATTGCAGCAGCAGAAATGACATCGGGAAAGAACAAAACAAGATGTAGAACAAGTTAAGGAAACAAGATTTGATGAGAAGAGAAGAATGCACCTAAGGTATGAAGATTGGAGATGATTCTTCTTCTTCTTGGCAAGGGCTTGGAGAGGCTTGAGGTGGAACTAGGGTTTGGTTGTGAAGAAATTAGGCAAGTGTTTGCACTTGACCTCTTTTATATGGGATGGGTCATGTGCTTATCACATGACCACTTAAGTGGTTGAGAAAAAAATATTGACAACTTAGGTGTTGAAAAAATAATGTGATCAACAACCTAAGTTAAGCAACCAAATTGCAAACAACACCCTAGTATTTCTAGACATATGAAAATATTACATTTTACCCCTCTTTTAGTAAACATGGGTAATTTTCAAAAAAGCCCTTAGGAATTTTCATAAATGCAAATAAAGTTTATATCAAACAAAATGTTAGATTAGAATATCTTTTATTGTACAAAGTCCTAATTTTCTCCTTATAAAGTAGAATCTCTCTACTACAAGAGGTTTTGTAAAGATGTCTGCCAATAGGTTTTGAGTGTCAATGAATTCTAATTGAATAGAGCCTTGAAGTACATTATCTTTGAGAAAATGATGTCTAATGTCTACGTGTTTGGTACGTGAATGATGTACTGGATTTTTGGATTGATTTATTGTGCTTGTAGTATCACATAATATCTTGGATTGCGCAAAAATCAATCCAAAGTCGGACAAAATTTGTCTCATCCAAATGACCTAAGAGCAAGCAAGTGAAGCTGCAATATACTCAGCTTCAGTTGTAGAAAGTGAAACACAAGTCTGCTTCTTATAGAACCAGGAGAATAGAGATTTTCCAATAAAATGACATGTGCCGCTAGTGCTCTTTCGGTCTGTCCGACTCCCTACATAGTCTGCACACTATAGGATAATAGATCTAAAGATTGTGCTTTAGGATAGAAAAGACCAAGGTCTTTTGTGCTATTTAGGTATCTAAATATTCTTTTTACTGCATTATAATGAGATTCCTTGGCTTCGGATTGAAATCTCGAACATAAACATGTAGCAAAAAGAATATCAGCTCTAGAAGCTGTGAGATATAGTAGTGGACCTATCATACCTCGGTATTTCTTTTCATCTACCCTCTTGTCGAATAAATCTTCACCAAGAGAAGTAGATAGAGCAGTCGGAGTCTCTTTGCCATTTACATTTTCAAAGTCAAATTTCTTGAGAATTTCAAGAACATATTTTGTTTGACTAATGTAAATTCCTGTGTCTAATTGTTGAATTTGGAGTCCTAAGAAGAATCTGAGTTCACCCTTCATACTCATTTCAAACTCAGTCTTCATAGTTTCACAGAAATGTTGACACAGGAACTCCTTATTTGATCCAAATATAATATCGTTAACATATATTTGAACCAATAAGATGTCATTACCTTCTTTCACAAAAAGAGTTGAATCAACAACTTCAATTCTAAAATCGTGTTGAAGAAGAAAGGTCTTGAGCCTATCATACCAGGCCCTGGGAGCTTATTTAAGTCCATATAACGCTTTATTGAGCTTGTATACATGATCTAGGTGTGCTGGGCCCTCGAACCCGGGAGGCTGATGGACATAAACTTCTTCCTTAATATAACCATTAAGAAAAGCACTCTTGACATTCATTTGATATAACTTGAAGTCCTTTGCACTTGTAAAGGCAAGTAGCATCCGAATGGACTCCAAGCGAGCAAAAGGAGCATATGTCTCATCAAAGTCAATACCTTCCTGTTGGTTATAGCCCTGAGCTACAAGTTTGGCTTTATTCCTGACCACTGAACCAGATTCATCCAATTTATTTCGGAACACCCACTTGGTTCCAATGATGGAATTACCCTCAGGAATGGGTACCAAGTTCCATACATTGTTCCTAGTAAATTGGAGTAGCTCCTCCTACATAGCTATAACCCATGATTCATCATTTAGTGCCTCATCAATTTTCTTGGGTACAAGTTGTGAAACAAAAGCATTAAGGACAAAATCGGCTCTAAAGTGAGATTGGGTTTTTACACCTTGTTCAATATCACCAATAATCTATTCTTGAGGATGATCCTTATGGTGTACCCATTCTTTTGGAAGATCATGTACATTTCGTGAATCTTCTATCTTTGATACATCAATGAAGGGGGTATCTTCATCATTAGAATTTAAATGATTTGGTTTTGGTTCACCTAAATTTGTTTCATCAAATGAAACATGCAGGGATTCTTCAATGACAAAAGTCCGTTTATTAAAGACTCGATAAGCTTTGCTTCTTGTTGAATAGCCAATAAAAATGCCTTCATCACCATTAGCATCAAACTTATCAAGCCAGTCACGGGTGTTTAATAAATAGCATCTACTTCCAAACACCCAAAAATATGATATCCTGGGAGACTTCTCATAATAAAGATCATATGGAGTTTTCTTAATAATAGGCCTTAAGAGTGTTGAATTTAGAACATAACATGCCATATTAATGGCTTCAGCCTAGAAATATTTTTGAAGCCCAAACTCCAAGATAAAGTTCGGGCGCATTCTTGTAGAGTGCGATTCTTGCACTCTACAACACCATTTTGAGATGGAGCTCGAGGAAATGAAAATTCATGGGTTATGCCAGAATTGACAGAAAAACTTGATAATTTTTCATTTTCAAATTCACCCCCATGATCAGTCCTAACTCTAAGAATAGAAGATGATTTTTCCTTTTGAACTCTTCGAGTAAGAGTTAGGAAGGAATCAAATGAGTCATCCTTATGTTTCAAGAAGATGACCCAAGTGAACATAGAGAAGTCATCAACAATAACTAGGCAAAATTTTAATCCATTTAGACTCTCAAATCGTGTTGGTCCAAATAGATCAAGATGTAACAACTCTAAAGGTCATTTTGTTGAAACTAAGTCTTTAGGTTTAAAAGAAGTTTTGTGCATTTTTTTCGAGTTCACACGACTTGCACAAAACATCCTTTTTATAAGTTAGTTTAGGTAGGCCTCTTACTAACTCATTTTTGGCTAACCTATTAAGATGTTTGTGATTAATGTGACCTAGCCTACGATGCCAAAGATCTACTTCAATATGGGAGGCAAGCAGACATTTTACATACTTCTCTTTTGAAAAATGAATAGCATGGATATTTTCATATCTAAATCTTTCAATTAAAACCATTTTTGTTCCTTATTTTAATATTTTAAATCCAACTTTAGTAAACAAAACATCACATTCATTATCACATATTTGACTAACACTAAGCAGGTTATGTGTTAAGTTTTCTACTAAGAGAACATTACGCACCTGCTTAGAAGAGTTTCATATTGTACCTTCACCAATAATGCAACAATGTTTGTTATTGCCCAACTTGGCTTGTCCTCCATCTTCGATCTTGGTCCATTTGATAAAGAGGTCAGAGTGTCCCATCATGTGCTTGGAACACCCACTGTCTAGGATCCATTTGTCCTTTTTGTCCTGCAAGATAATTTATTAAAGCTATTTTAGGTACCCATTTTCTTTTGGGTCCTTGATGGTTAGTACCTTTCAATTTATAGATCATTTTTGTGTTAGATCTATAATTCTTAGGATTATTGACCTTTGATAAATCCATGCATGTCTAGGTGCGTGTGATTTATTTTGTGTGTAATTTTTATTATTAAACTTAGCTTTTAGATTATTACAAAATTCCATATTCAGCCCAGTTGTTTCTAAATTATTCAAAGTATCTTCAAAGTGTTCATAAATGTCTTCTAATTCTACTATTTTTGCATGTAATTGATTGTTAGTTTCTTTGGACATATCTAATTCTATTTCTAAACAAGATTTCTCTATTTCTAGAGTTCCATAACTATCATTCATAACCTTATTTTATTTTTTTAATCGTCCTAGCCTTATTATATTAATCTTCATATGCTTGAACTAATTCAGTAAAGGTGCCTTCAGAATCTACCTCAGTTTCCGAGTTGTCATCATTTGCCATTAAGCAAAGATGTGCAACTTCTATTTCTTCAAATTCTTTGGAAGATGATTCCATGTCGGAATCACTATCATCCCAAGTTTCCTTGAATGCCTTTCTTGAAGTCTTCTTTTTCTTTCGATCAAGTTCCTTGTCCTTCTTTTCTTCCTTCTTCTTCTTGATCATTGGAAAATCTTTCTGTACGTGTCCCTTCTTCTTGCACTCAAAATAAATTATGTCATTTGAAAATTTATTGACTTTCTTACCTTGTTTTCGGATGAGTCTTCTGAATCTTCTTGTTGGAAGAGCAACCTCCTCTTCTTCATCGGAATTTGAGTCTTCAAAGTCCGATACCTCCTTTAAAGCTTTGAAAGCAAGCTCCTTTTTCTTGCTTATGGATTTTTCTTCATTTTTCTTCATATTTTATAACTGGACTTTGTATGCCATGAGGCTTCCAATTAACTCATCTAATGAGAGAGTAGAAAGATCTTTTGCCTCTTGAATGGCTGTGGTCTTTGGAGACCAGTTGCTTGTAAGGGATCTTAAGATTTTCCTTACAAGTTGTTCCTCCTTGAGTTTGACTCCAAGATTCTTCATTGGATTCACAATCTCTCCAAATCTTGTCTACATCCCTTTAATTGATTCTCCTTTCTGCATCCTGAAACACTCATAGCTTTCTATTAGAATAGAAATATGTGTTTCTTTAACTTTACTCGTACCTTCATAGGTGACTTGCAATGTGTTCCATATCTCGTATGCGGACTCGCATGCGGAGATACGGTTAAATTCTTCTCTTGATAACGCACAATAGAGTGTGTTCATCACTTTTGCATTTCCTGTGAAACTTTTCTTTTGTTCTGCCATCCATGCCACTCCTTCTTGTGGCTCCAGATCCACGTACTTCTCTTGGATAAATATCCATGAGTCCTTATCCATGGCCTTGAGAAAGATTTGCATCCTCCTCTTCAAGTATCCATAGTCCGTCCCATGAAAGTAGGGAGGACGTGTGGATGACTATCCTTCGGTGTGCTTTACTGGAGATGCCAAAGCAAAATAGAATTGTCACTTCTTTTCGCAACCTGCTCTGATACCACCTGTAGTATCTATAAATGACAAGCACACAAGAAGGGGGGACGAATAGTGTGGGAAATAAAAAGTTGCAAGACAAATCAAATCATAAAAGGCACAAGATGTATAGTGGTTCCCCTCACCTGGGTACTCCACTACCTAAGTCTCCCAACGTAGGATTTTTAACCCGATTCCCTCAACTCAGAGGAAATCAATTTACTAACATCAGAGGTAATTAACGGGTTACCTCAACCCAATTACAAGATATGAAGAAAAGATAAAGATATAGGTGTATGCAAAATGTAAATAGAAGCTTACAACTATTTCCTAAGTCTGCAACAAGAATATATCTTATAACAAGTGTAATCAAATCTAACGAGAGAAACTAAGGCATAAAACAAATGATTGATTTCAGAAAAGTACGATCGCCTTTGATGATTTGTTGCAAATGATGAGATGCCTTGAAGTGTATGCAGCAAAACAAACTCTCTTTCAACTTGAAAATGGAGAATTGAATGTGTAGGCAAGAGTATATTTCTTATCTTAGAGGTGTCTCTAAAATAACACTCAAAGAGTGCTTGTATAGACCATTAATCACCTCTCCCATGAATTCTAGCTGTTATGGGTATTTTAGGAACATTAGAATTATGATAATTGCAAATTAGCCATTCAGGCTAGTCACAATGGTTAGTTCATACTGGTACTGTACTCTTGGTACCGATACTGACTACATACAATCAGTACAGCCAAATCACTGGGTACCGGTACTTATTGTGAGTACCGATACTTGTGATGCACAGTCTTGGATCCTGTGACCTACATGTACCGGTACTCATGACAAGTACCGGTACTTGTAATGCATAATCTTAAGTCATGTGACCTTCACATACCGGTACTCATAATGAGTACCGGTACTTGTAAGGTCCAGGCAAAAACCCATTTCACAAACTGTGACCACCTAATATCAGTACTTATAATGAGTATCGGTACTTGATGTTCACAGTTTGGAACTTAGGTCCAAACCTGTGCCAGGCAAGTACCAAAGATCATTAGTGTTAATCAGTTGAGAAATCCAATCTACTCTAGGCGACTTTGTTTTGAAAGAGTCGACTTTGTGTTAAGAATCGAGTAAATGAACGATATTTTGAATCCTAGTTATCTCTACTTTGATTGTGATACCTAGATTATATTTTACTTGTTTGGGGACATATAAAAATTCTAAGATACAAATAAATACTAAAATCTTCAAAAAACTTCTTCCTTCATATGCAATCTTTTTGCCTGCATCCATAGATTCTTTTGACCTGTAATCCCTTCATAAACATATTAGAATTAAAATGGCTTTGTTAACATCAAAACACAGAAGAGAGATGGAAATAGGGTCCAACAATTTCTAGCTTCCCCAATCTAGAAGCTGCTCTCTGGGGTGGCTACTCAGGCAATGATCCATCAAAGGAGGATAGCAGCCTCTAAATCACCATCAATCCATCCAGAGCACTCAAGCGGAAACACAAACATTCTACATCCATCATCCCTAACCCAAAGAGCACAAAATGCATAGGGGAAAGAGACGTAACCTTCCAACCACCAGTCGATAAGGATAGAGAACTTACCAATTGATGAATCATTTCTACGGAAGGACTACACGTCATCACCTCTCTGACTAGAGCCCCTCATAACACAAGCTTCGTCGTCCTGATGTCATCATTCATAGGGATTTCCACGTCCACCGTGTGTCCCCCATAAGTAGGTGGAGGCAAAGGCGGAAGTGGCTGCATTCCGAACATTTTTACCCTATTGTGCATGCTCATCCTTCCCCATGGTTGTCCATGATTAGCCATGCAAGAGTCTCGTTTGTGGCCATGTCCCCGACATGCTAGGCAGACTAAAGGGAAGTGGCACACCACTACCATATGCCCTCGACGTCGACAACAGAAACACACAATTTCCATATTGCCCCACATTCTGCCATCGTTAACACGACTTTTGCCTGCTACCCTTCTTCTAGCAGCCATCGAACCTCTTTTCTTCTTCCTCCTCCAAACCCTAGATCTCCAGGTTATCCATCCTTCATCACCATGGACCCTCTCTCCTATCGCCCTAGGGTTGGCTTCCATCTCTCCTCTTTGTTGATTATGAAGGAAAAGGTCAAATCACCACTATTTGAGATCTATAGTGTGTATGTTGATTTGTCCCACCAAGGGCTAGATTTGTTTTAATGCATGAGAATGATGACAAACTGGCGTTTATCAGAAACCCACCTAATTTAATGCATATTATTATTTCAAGAATTTGACATGGAAATCAACGATAAAGCAGGTTTGCAAAATGTCATGGCCGATCATCTTTCAAGACTTGAGAGTGGTGATGTTTTGAGCAGAATTGCTATTTTTCTAGATGAAATTCTCCTAACAATGAAATCCCTCCGTTGGTATGCTGATTATGCAAATTATCTCACCATTGGATGACTCCCTTTTGACTACCCTCAACGAAAAAGGGATAAGTTCTTTGTTGAGATCAAATATTACTTCTAGGAGGATTCTCTTCAGTTCCGCATCTGTGCCAATCAAGTCATTCAATGGTGCATTCCCGATTCAGAAATGCATGATATTCTGAACCACTGCCACTCAATGGCTTGCAGTGGACATTTTTAGGGAAGAAAATGGTAGCCAAGGTGTTCAATGCAAGATTTTATTGGCCTAGTGTACAGAAAGATGCTCATGAATTTTCTCGGTCCTGTGAGCATTGCTTGAGCATTGACAACATGAACTCTAAGGATATGATGCCCCTCAACCCGAATTTGGAAGTTGAAATATTTGATGTGTGGGGCATCAATTTCATGGGATTGTTTATCACTTCTTTCAGGTACCAATACATTTTAGTCATCAACTATGTTTCAAAATGGATTGAAGCCATACCAACGGGCACTAATGACTGTTGGGTCATTGTGGATTTCATCAAGAAAAACATTTTTTCGCGTTTCAATGTTCCTAATGCCATTATTAGTGATGAAGGATCACATTTTACACACTCCCAATTCCGTCAACTTCTTGCTAAATATGGGGTGAATCATAAAATCTCAGCACCATATCACCCTCAAACAAATGGACAAGCTGAAGTCTCCAACCAGGAGATCAAAAATATTTTGCAAAAGATGGTAAAGCCCGATAGAATAGATTGGTCGCTAAAACTTGACAATGCATTATGGGCTTATCGTACTATTTTTAAAACCCTGATTAGCTTGTCACCTCTTCTTCTTATTTTGGACAGGCATGTCATCTCCTGGTTGAATTAGAACATAGGGCTTATTAGTCTATAGAAGAATTTAATTACAATTTGGACGCAGTCGGTAAAGACAGGAAAATACAATTAACTAAACATGAAGAACTTTGCAACCTAGCTTATGAAGACATGCATTTACTAGGATGGAACCAAGAAATTTCATGTTAGATTCATCTCTTAGAAATCTTTTGAACCTAAATAACACATGTGGCTTTTTGATGCAAGGTTACCGATATTTCCTGGTAAACTAAAATCCGAATGGATGGGTCCTTATATTGTACTTCAAACTTATCCCCATGGTGACATTGAAATTTTGGATAAAAAAATCAACAATACTTTCAAATTTAACGGCCAATGACTTATGCCCTATCTTGATAACAACCTTAACGCGAAATTTGATTCTCAAGACCTCCACGACCTACCCGATAATTAGTGACTTTACGCTCAGCTAAATGGTGTAAAAGATAGCACTGGATGGTAGGTAACCCATCATTTCTTTTCCTTCTTTTCATTTTTATTTTTCAGAGGTTTTGACTATCTTGATCTCGACGACCTTCACCAAGGTGTTCTCTTTTCCCTTCCTGTTGCATGCAGACATGCCATATCTTGGCATGGGGGGTGTTTTTAAATTTTGACGATCAAATCAGGATTTTCAAATCCTAAAAACATTCTAAATTTTTGTTTCAATTTTTTCATCCATAACCAAAAAAATAAAAATATTGACAACTTTTTGAGCAAAATTTTGAAAATCAGGACTGATGTTGAAAGAATCATTTCAAGGCACAATGGCATTTAATCTTTAACAAACTAGGGATAAGGATACGATTTTGATTGTTAGAATCTCTAGGTATATTGTTAGACTAGATCAACTATCTTTCTCTAAATTCCACCTAAACTCGTGATGATTTGGGTGACTTGATCTCTTTTTGCGACTTGGAAACTATTTGGATTAGTTTCTGACTCAAAAATTTTCATCCCTTGCGAAATTCTTGTGTCAATTTTCACACACACCCAACACTTAAAAACAAATTAGAAAAATTAGAAGAGTCACTTGTTTACTCTCAGTGAAATCCAAATAAGATCACTTGTTTGAGTTCCCACCGCTAAGGAGGAAAATGCCTCTTCTGAGGATGCGATGTCAACATGTTACCACCTTGGTGCTACTCGATATCTATATTTCATATCATTAGATAGAGCATTAAGGTGCATTTTACAGCTCAAGTTTCTTGGATGGTGCTCTACCCATAGCATCGGAGCAAGAGCTTGAGTTTGCTTGGAGTGCCCCTTTACAATGCATTGTGTTTTGGAGTTGTGAGCTCCTGGTTGGTATCCAGGATAGTACTATCTTGAAGTGCTAGTGCCAGAGCCCCCTTAAGGATTGGTAATGGGAATGATGATCCTGACACATCTATTGTAGGATTAAGCTAGGAGTAAGCATGGGAGAGACAAAAGAAATGTTTGAAAACCATGACCTAATAAATGTCCTTATAACTGTTGGCATTCACAAAGCACAGACACAAGATTTTAAAGGTTATTGCAAGTTGCGAGTCAGATTCAAGTGCCGAAGAAATCCTAACTTCAAAATGGTTTCGTGTCATTTGAGTTAACAATGAATTAATTGGTTAATTTTTTAATTATACACTGATCCATACTCATCTAACTTCAGATCTGAAGATGAATCCCAATGTTTTATCTTTAACAAATCTCATGCCTTTCATGTTTTTAATCAACCAAAGTCTCGTAATCTTCTCCTCAAAAGTAAAGAAATTAGTCTTTCCCAAAAATCCATTTTGTGAAATTAGTTTTGGTAAGAGACTAACAAAAGATAAGCATGGGGGTGTGATAAACTCCAGTTTATCATCATATTTATGCCCAAAAATAGAACTAACTCTTAAGTTTTTAACTTCGCAAATGGGCTTTTGGGTTACATTTACGCATAGCCCAGGTTAGGCATGCATTGCATTCTTTTTGTGTTTTTAACATGTTTACTTGAGTGTTATGGATAAGCAGATGATCAAACTTTTAAAACCCTAGCACTCAAGTAGGCAGAAAGTCAAGAAGATCATTTCAGCTGAACACTAGCTGGATCTAGCTCATCTCAGCAGGTTATCAACCCACATGAGTTAGGTTTATCTCCCTCAAGCTCCATTCAGCTCATCTTAGCTAGATGGTATCTCAAGGTAGGTCAACTTAGCTCAAGTCACCTTAACTCAGCTTAGATATAGCTAAACTTAGTGGAATCTAGCTCATCCTAGCTCTAATCAGTTCACAGGGAGCTTTAGCTAGCTCAACTTAGTTGACAGAAGTTCACCTCAGCTCTGGTCCAGCTCTACCCAGCTCCACTCAACTCTCGGTAGCTAAGCTCCCTCTAGCTTAGCTACTACCTTCCTACTTAATAGCTAAGATAGCTCAGGAGTTCTCATCAGAGGCAGTTCCAGCTCAACCTAGCTTCAGTTAGGTTGAAACTAGCTCAACTTAGCTCAACTACTCAAGCCTAGCTACTAACATAAGAACTAGCTAGCTAAGCTAAGTAGTTGAGCTCCTATGATGACTTCTTCAACCATCATCAGCTCCGAGACAATTATTTCATCTGCAGACAGCTCCTAGCTACCTCCTTCCAGATAAACCCTAGATTCTCCACTACTACACTACTAGCTAAGTTAGCTTAGCTAAGCTCAATACCAACTCCAATACTCCTTGGCCATTCGTCAACACCTAGGATCCTACCAAGCTAACTCCACCAAAAATACCTAACTTTAAGTCCACCTAAGCTATCACCTAGTCCTATCCTTTTGGCACCAACCCTAAAGCATCGCTTCACCCCACTAACCACCAAAAGTCACCACTAATTTCCCTCCAAAATCACATAAAGTTGGCATGACTTTTCCCTCCAAAACACCCCCACATCCTAGCCATACACCTACCCCAACAAGCCATCCCTATCCTACACATAGCCCCCCTTCTAGAACCCTCCTTGGTGGCACCAAAATGGTGGTTTCTCTTCTTTTTTGGCACCAACTTTTAGGTACCCTTCCACCCATAACTACCCCATTGCAACCCTTAGGATGGCATCAAGTAACGCTAGCCCTAGATCCTACAACTACCCCATCCTAGCCATTCACCCAAAAGCCTCCAAAACCCTTCACTTGGTGACAACTAACGATTGCCATTAGATCATCTAACCACCACCAAAAATACATCCTAGCCATCCATCTCCCTACACTCCTACCCTACCCCCTTACTACTCTATAAATACCCACATAACAACCACATTAAGATCATCCTTGGTTACATTTTTTCCCACCTAGATCAACCATTATCAATGTCCAAGGATGGATGGAGAGGTGGAAGAGAATCAAGGGGACACTCTGTCTCCTTGGTGGCTTCAACTTCTTCTTCTTCTTCCTTGTGTCATCACCAAACCAAGGAGGACATCTACAGGTGAAGCAAGAAGGGTGATCCATGCCACCCTAAGGAGGAGATTTGGAGTGAAAATTTTCCACTCTAGGAGGATCCAGGCATGCCCCACCTAGGGCTTGCCAAAAGGAAGGAGAGCCAAGATCAAGGTTCCTTCAATTCTGGGGCAACTTGAATTGGAGCGGGAGTCTGCAGCAACATCATCTTTTTCCTAAGCTTTCTTCTACACTCTTTTTCTATCTTTCTTGAATGGTTTGTTGTGTTAGAATTGTGTTGGTGATTACAAGTGGGAATCCCTTTCACTTATGAGTTCTCCAACCCGTTGTAAGAGCAAATTTTCAATTCAAGAAGCATTCCTCTACTTTCTGTTTAGTCAGCTTGTGATTGTTGTTGTCACTTTTTTCTCCATTATTCCAAGTCTCCCTTGCTTAGAGTGAGTTGGATAATCAAGGCACTTGTTGCTTTGATTTCTCATAGTTCCAGTTCCCATTTTCTCCATAGTTGTTTTGCCCTTTTTCAAAACCCTAAAAAAGTACAAATTTCAAAACCCTAAAAGAAAGTTGATTCCTAAGATTCAAGTGAGAGATTTTAAAAAGCATTCTTACCTCCCTTGGGATGACCCGAATGATCATTGAGTACTCGATCTTTTACAAATTCAAAAGCTATCAAAATTGTGTGCTGCAATGACTTAATTTTCGAATTTTACAAATCATGGATTTTTGTGATCAATATACATGGTTATTTCTTGATAATATTAGTTGGTGAGAATGTAAGACCTTCAGTTGATCTATTCATGATATCATGCATTGCAAAATAACAAATAGCTTGCCTTTTCTTCACCCCTTCTTCTGATTTTTTTTTCCAAAATGTGATCTCTCAGTGGCATCACATTAAATGGCTCTTGCTATTTTTACTTTTTTCTCTGATTATTCTTTGGATGCTACAGAGAGGATTTTCATAGTTTTTTGTGGGTGATGGGGCAGTTGTGGTGATGATTGTTGGTTTCTTTTTAACCAAGGAAAGGACAACATGACCATACCTTATGAATTGGCCAACACTTCAATTAGTTGAAGCTTGAACTCAAGTTTTTCTTATCTCCATTTTGTTTTCAATTTCAGTTGTTATTACCTAAGGAAAGAACTCTGAATTGTTAGCAGCAGTAGGAGCAATATAACAAGCATAGAGTATATAAATGGCATCATCTTTTTTGTTTGAAAAGGTAAAGTAGAAATAGTTGATTCTTCATTAGTAGCTTCAGCATATTCTTAAGCAGTAGTAGTAGTCGCGGCAGGTTCAACAACAACAGTTGCTGCTCTACTGCTGCTCTATTACGCATGCAGGGGTTTAAATTGCAAAATACTCTATGTTGCATTTAACATTTCACAGAAGAGGGAAAGTGGTGGTAACCTTTGTTGAAGGTGGACAATCCCCATTCCTCCCCCTGGGTTAGTACCTGACCATACCACCTAATTCCAAGACACTTCAAGTCAAATTTGATTTGCAGTTCTCAGCTTTAAGTACAAAGGAGCAATACTCTTTAAATTCACAAGTGCAAAATCTAAAGCTTATATTGATCAACAATACCAATAGAGAAGCAAGTTTATTATTAGATCATATGCTTAAATATATAGTGTAGACTATATATAACATTGTTCTCTTTAAATCATGTTAGTTGACATGCAAATTCTCTAAAGCACTTGCATTAAGAAACTATATAGTATAGACTATAGTGATGCTGCTAATGCATTTGAAGCACAACAATCCACCACAAATCCATCACTGTCAAGATGATGAAATAGATAGAATCCTCATTTGAACACCCTCAAATCCATGCAACAAATTTGAAAAGAGGCACTTGTGAGGGTTTACCCACCAACAAATGTGTATTAAAAACTACCAACTAGCTTCTTTCTCTCCACTAACTGAATGATTATTTTTTCTAATAATGTCCTTTTTAACAACCTAAAGAGATTAGGGTTCTCCACCCTCCTAATGACTTATTGATCAAATAGTGTCCTAAATGTGTATGTATTGGGTATTGCTTGCACCGCAAAAATACACCTGCAATAGTACCTTCTTGTGCTATTTCCTAGCACTACCTATGCATATTAGGATTCTGTAGTTGCATTTGTAAAATTACATGTATACATGCATCTAATTGAGTGGAAAGAAGAACGAAATAAGTGGCCTTGCATTTTACCTTTTTTCCTCAAGTGCCTCTTTGCAAAAATCCACCACCTCTATTTTTATTTCAACTTGATTTTTTTTATCTTTCCCGTGGCTGAATTTTCTTCCTCGCGCCATGCTTGCTACAACTACCCTTGCCATTCCCTACCAAGCCGTTCCATCCCTCACCCTACAGCTGCATGCGGCCATGCCATTCCTCTTCTATTTATAGACTGCAACTCTTGCCTTTGAAGAAGCGGGTCGCAACAGCCAAAAACTCCACCTGCAACTCCATCACCACCACCGTCCTCTCCTCCATTCCCCTCCATACGTCGACCCTCCTCCGAGGAGATACCCTGCGGACAGGAGCTCTCACTGTGGTGCACACCACCACAGTGAGACCACCATAGCCCAGCTCTTCAAAGAGCCGGTGGGCGTGGTGGCTCTTCTTTCACTTTTTTTCGTTCCCGCACCTTCCCGCCATTGGAGCCGCTTCAAGGTCTAAAGCTTCGCAGCTTGGCAGCAGCAGCAGCCCCAGCAGCTTCCGCGCCTCCCTGTAGGCACCCTAGCCCTCCGCGTGCTCCTACAGGTCCTCTCCGCCTCCACTTTCTCCGCTCTGTCGCATGCCCTATCACCCGCAACCGGCCACCGCACGTCACTGCAGCGGCCAGCCAAGCGCCTCCCAGCCTCCGTACTAGCCTCTACAAGCTTCTACGCACGCCTGCAGACACCTTGCCTCCCTCTCCGCATGCCCTGTCACGAGCTCTCCATGCTCGCAACCGGTCGACGCAGGCGCTCTCCTCTCTGCACGAACAAGCGCCTCCGTGCGCATGCGTTGAAGACCTCCTGACGACACCCACCATCTGCAGATGACTTAACCCTCCTGCGGCAGTGCTCTCTCTGCTCTCTCCCGCTCTCTTCTCTCTAGCTCTCGCTCTCTCTCTCTCTCTCTCTCACAACACTCACTCTCTCTTTACACCGACGCACACACACACCTACACCAACACTTCCACACACCCACACCCACATAAACACTATTATAAACATATATATATACGTATACATATATATTGTGATATATATATATACTTATATTTATAAATATAGTAGTACCTATATACTTATGTATTAGTATACATACATACATATATATATATACATATACTACTATGCATATACATATAGATATATATATACACTTACATCTATATATATAGTAGTATTAGTATACTTATATACAAATATATATATATATCTATATACTTATATATATATATACATATCTAGATACATATACCTATATACCTATATATATACATCTATATAGTATTATATACATACATATATATATATATATACATACATGCATAGATATATATATATAACTATATATATATACTTAGCTACATATATCTATATATACATATATTACTATATACTTAGTTATATATATATACATACACACACATATATATATATACACTTATACATATATATCTACATATATATATATGCCTGTATATTTATAACCATATATATATATATTTACATATATATGTATATTTATATTTTCACATTATTTACCATATGCTGTATCGCGGGAATATCTGCACCAGTTGCTGATATTCCCTGATACACACGTACAAAAAGCGTGGTTACATACATCTTCCACCATCCATCCCATACTCCACGTGGCACCTAGTCCTGTTGGTTGCATCTCTATAAATGACGACTGAATCGACACCGTGCTACACTCCATCTCCGCCTCCACCCCACCCCTTTATATATATAATATATACATATATATATATACTGTATTTACTTTATTTCTGTTTCGCTTTCCTGTTAGTAAAAAGATCAAAAATATATATATAAAAGAGAAAAGATAATCTTTGACTTGAAGGTACCCCATCTTGCGAATAGTAAGACCCATTTTTGATTCTGTTTTGGCTCAAAGCCAAGAACCCAATTTTGTGGGTGTGCCTCAATGACAAAGATTACCAAAAAAAAATCTAAATAAGAAAAACACAATAAACGAACGGAAGAGACCCATTGTAGGAAAGGCGTAGAAACTTAACTTGTACCCCACTTCCTTGAGTTTGACCTTGGGCCTAAAAGTGGTAAGATAAATTCAAGTAGGCCAGGTTAAAAATTTTGTAAAGAGATGGTTAGGTCTGATTTAGGTTAACCATTATACACATTTCAATGATAAAGTATTCATATTAACAACCTATCCGAGTCCGACCATACAGGTATGCAAATATATATGCACAGAACACTTATGTGTTTCAGCACTCTCATGACATCCAGGTGGTCATAGAGAGTATATATGATAAGATCTACCATCTCCTCCAATATATGTGCACACAACACTTATGTGGCTATTAGTGTTAGAATTGAATCCAAGTGGGAGGACTTGAATTAGTTCTCCAATGAAAAATAGATGTGTGTCCATTAAAAGTTTTTCTGATACACGAAACAAAGTTACTCTAATGAAAATAATAGAAAAACAAAACCTTAAGCTTCCTTATAGATTGAATCCCATTTTCAAGTATGAGAAGATAAATTATCAACAGGTGGAAAATCTGTCAGCATCAAGTGTCCTTCCAGGTAGAAGTTGATGAAGGGGGAAGTCATGTGATGGGATCTAATTTTATTGATACCAATGACGAGAATGTCATCTTAGAACATGCTACCCTTAAGAGCCAAGCTAGTAAAAGCAAAGGCACTTTTGATGGTGGAAAGACTAATAGGAAGTACATACATTATTTCCTCAAAATCAGACAAAATGTTTTTTTAAAAGTAAAAGGGAGGCTATTCAAGACACAACTCTCCACTTCATTAAATCTTAAAACCAGACACATTATGGAATGTTTTTGGACCTTCATCCAGAAGAGAAAAATATAAGAGGAAAAGCTTGGCAAAAGAATGTAGATCATTCATAGAGTTCAAAACTAGTTGTCACATCCAACAATAATACAGTTGGCAAGTGCTAACAAGGTAATACTAAGCATGCCTTGGGAGATTTAGCAAAGGATCATAACTTATGAAGTGAAAGATTTAACTTTGGAATTTTTTCAAAGTGTTGTCCACCAAGGAGGGATCCTCATATTCTAATATTGTCATTCATGCTCTATCTATCCATTGAAAATAAGGATGGATGAATTGTTGATAGTTGGGGGCCATATACCATATGACAAGAAATACTTAGTACTTCCATCGAAAAGAACTTGGCTTTGGAAGGGATCGAGAGACCATGGAACATGGACACAATGCAACAGTTGCATGAAGAGGGAGCATATCCATCTTAAATTGTTTTGGTTGAGTAATGCTTTGCATGTGTTTGGTCATCCTTCAAAGCCTTTCTCTTTGAGTAAGAATACAAGGGAGTAAACTACCAATTAATTTTTTGTGATGAGTGTCGTGTTTTACCGATCTGGAGATAGAGAGGAAAATTGAAATGTTTCAATTAGCTAAGCACTATTGTTTTTACTTTCCTATGTACGAAATAAATAGAGTAGTGAATTTTTCATTAGTGCAGTCTAATGTTTGGAAATTTGCAAATGCTTAACTAATTAATGACTTTTGGTGTTTCATTGAGCTTGTTGATAACTGGTCCAATTGTACTTTTGCTTATTTGATGAAAAATTAAGCCGATGTAACAAAAATTATGGAAATATTTGTAGCTATGGTGGCAAATCAACTTAGTCATCTACTATGAATTTTAGGTCTCATACACATAGTGCTCATGAGTATCTTGATAACTTGTTAAAAGATTTTTTCCACATAAATATATTTTCCATGGGACTTCACATAGATACACCAACAGCAAATGAAGTGGTTGAATGAAAATTTGGATAGCTTTAGGAACTACCTATGCATTTTGGGAAATGTCTCATGCCATTTTTGGGTTGAAACAATGTTGGCAACTATTTATTGTTTCTCTTGTTCATTTCTCATCACAATTACACCATTTCTATATGAAGAATGCTTTTCTAAATAGGAATATGAAAGAGGAGATTTTAATGTACAAAGCATGAATAAAATTGCGAACATTTCAGGCTTAGAAAAGCATTGAATGGTTTGAAATAGTTGCCTTAGGCTTGGTTTGAAGGACTATATATTAGAACATTGGAACAAAGATACAAACAAGAGAATGGCAATTGTGCACTTATTGCGAATACAGAGCAAGGATAACATTTTCCTGTGAGGCTAAGGTTTTTTTCATACAAAAATGGTGAGGTCCAAGGATAGTCTTCTCATGTGCTAAAGGAATGTGTTTTTTTTATTGCATATACTTATTTGTTCAGTATATGCACTTTATAACAACAATATGTTATTATTTTGACAATAAAGATGTTCAGTATATTCACTTATATTTAAGTGTGTGTGTGTGCATGCTGGGGGGGGATTAATTGTAAAATGCATCAAGACAAAAATCTGACTTTCCTATCAAATCGAATCTTAGAGAAATGGATATGATAAAACAAAAAAAAAGTCATTGTTTTAGACAAAGAGCTGCTATAATGTTCACAAGGAAAATGTCATTAGCGAAGCAACATCTCCTAACAAATACCATCATCATCCAAATCAGACCTCCCCGAGCTCAGCCTAAGCCTTCTCAGTTCGTTTACATGAACCACTTATTTTTGCTAAAATTAGAGTTAGCATGTGCACGCCCATTCTTTTTCTCCTCAGTCTATATGGTTTGTTCCCCTGCTTTTGCTACAATGTCGAGGAACCCCTAATCATGTTTAAATGATTGAATCTTTTATTTCAATCTACAAAGGTACAAGCATAAACCCTCGGCTGTGTACACATCAATTTTTTTAGCAAAGTCCCATGGATGCAAATTCCCATCTTCCACCTCATTTTTGGATCCTTCAAAACGAAAATTCAAAAATCATCCAAAGGAAAATCCTTAGTACAAGTCATCCTTTCCTTTAGCTCCTATTCAACAATATGGACCCTTTCTGCCTACATTACATCCTAATCAATTTTCAGAGCAACAGGGCATCATTCTTCGCAAGTAAGCAGGAATCCCGCACCTCTCTCCTAAAACAACTACACAAGCCCCAACCCTTCTAGTAGGCCACATTCATACCTCATCCAAACATCCAACACTTTTCGTACACCACAAATCTCATCACCGTCACTCCAGACACTCCACCTCACACCTTAGAATAAACCCGACCAAATACAACTTGGCACAGCCACCAACACCACATCAGCACTCTAAATGCAAGTTCTAACACACAGGCACGATTGTGAGAACGTTGCCAAGAAGCAAGGGAAAGTGAGTTAGAAGAAGCTCACACAGGGGGTTTAGGATGCGATGGCGACCTCAGGAGGCCTACGGATCCTTTCTCCCCTATGCTGTCATCAGGGGATCTGCATCGCTTGGTTATCCATGGTCGATGTGATTTCGTACGCGAAAAGATTTGAATTGGAAACCCATCGACATAGTGCGCAGAAATCCGCTAATCAGATAAAATTTACTGAAACTCGAGGTGAGTCCCGGGTCGAACATGGGGAGGCAAACATTTGATTTTGAAATCCGCACTTCAGTTTTACTTCTTTTTGCTATTTTTATCTTCTGTAATTTTTTTCTATTTTATAAGGCTAGAGATCAGGTCAAAATAATTTCTATCTAATCTACTTGCAGAGAGAGAAAGAGAGAAACAATCACATATATATCTAATCAAGTGTTTGCTACAGATAAGAAAGTGAAAAACTACACTACAAAAGTGATAAAGATAGAGAGAGGTGAGAAGAGTCCCCCTCGATGGTCGCTTGGAGGATGGCTCGCTCTAATGTTTTCTAGATGAAGGTGGTGGGAAGCTGGAGGATGAAGATCGACACCGGAGGAAGGAGGTCGAGGCAAGACAGTGTCGCAGTGAGGATCTACTTCTAGAACTGGAGAGAGGACGGCCATAAGATGCTCCACGAAGTTTGTTTGCCATGTAATTCATGTTTTAAGAGTTATTTAGTTGTAGTATAATGCAAAAGCATGTCGACAAATAAATTTGTAAAACTCCGGTGAGTATCTGGTCGTTCGCAGGGAGGCAATCTCAATTTTAGCAGAAACTTTTCTATGAAACTAGTTCTAACAGGTATTTATATATATATATATGTATAAAGAAGCATCAGATATCTGTAAGATCAAATTTAATTGCATTGATAAAGAGTTTTTCACAATAGAAATTGCTATGCAAAAAGTAGAGATAGATAGAGAGAAAGAGAAAAAAATAAAGATAGAGGGAGACAAGAACGTGGTAGAGAAATGATGCTGCTTGTGGGATGCTTATGTGAGATGCAGCAGCACCTCAGATCCAGAGCACTAGGATGGAGTTGCAAAGGAGATGGAGAATTGTAGAGAAGACGGCAGAAGAGATCTGGAGTTGATGGGAGAGAGATTCTTCAACTAGGGGGCCCTAGGTCTTCTTTTATAGTTTTGATGGAGAGCAAAAAGGATATTTTGGCCTTAAAATCATCCAGCAACTCTTATTTGATCAGATCCATTGATCAAAATCATCCAGCAACTCTTATTTGATCAGATCCGTTGATCGGGAGATCAACAGCTCTAATTTGGCCTCAAAATACCTTCATTTGCACCTAAAATGCTCGGATTCAACTGCTACGTCGTCGATCTTCAATCACATGGCTTTGATTCCTCCTCATGCGCAAGCCTATCTTCACCTACTACTCACCTTCAAGACTTGCCTCAACATCAGCCATTTGATCATAACGAGCACCGCTGCCTTAGCATCGAAGCAAGTGCATTAGATCACGTGTCTGCCCATGGTACTTTCTCTTCATGCCACGTGGGCTTACAATTGCGCATGCTCGCATTGCCAACGATGCTTTGATTCTTGCAGCGCATGGTTCGAACACATGTCATTTGCTTATATGCGCATGTGCAAGCCAATGAGATACGCGAACCTTTTGTTATATATACTTGTTTGTTTCTATTTATCATTATCCAGTATGGGTGGGCGATGTGGCACGCTCGTGATTGTTGGATGGAGATCCAACGGCCTACACTGCGCGGTGCGGCCTTCCTAGACGGGGCGGTGGTGAGGGAGCAACTGTGATGGCACCACGTGGTGCCATCATGGCCGTCCATCTTCTTTTCTTTGTGTTTGGTGATGTACACCTCCGATCGTGTTGATTTTTGCACCATTGGACTACTATCGTCGATCCCAATTCATCTGTGTAGTTGGATTCTTCATCTGAGGCTCGGTTCCTTGTCCTTTGGCTCCATGATCTTAGTTCTTCTATGGAGTACACACGATTCTTTGGTTGTATGATCTGGACGACTTCGGAAGCATTGAACTCCCATCATCATTCTAATGAGATCTGTCTTGTCTAATCTGACATCCAGGGCTTTGAATAATTTACGATTAAAGTCATCTCTCTATTAGGTCATAAAATGACAATATTATCTATATTACTAATAAACTAACTATTATGCAAATTACGTTGCCTATGAATGCATTATTCCTAAGTTGTGCTGGAATCTATCTTAATTCAAGTGATTTAGGTTGCATGATTGTTGTGCAATCAGGGGATGAGAGGTAGGAAAAATCTTTGTTTTCTACTCTAGAGGAGCATCTCGGGCTTGGGACAAGGCCTTTCTATAGCCTTGGAGGTGGAGAGCGAGAGAAAGGAAGAGATGAAGATGGAGGGAGGGGTGTGGGTCCTTTTATAGTGGAAAGGAAGAATTCTATCCATGGGCTATAGCAACATCAAAGTCATCACTGAAGATCCACCCCTAAATGTCACTAAAGTTCCTTACACACCCCCACTAGCACTCGCACACGTGCCTCACTAGAGCTGCTGTCACTACATGCATCTCATGCCCGTGCCTCACGCTGTTGTGCTGTGTGCATGCGTGCTGGCACTGAGTTCTGTGCGCTGCTGCACATTGCAGGTGTGCAGCTCTTGCACTCGCATGTCACGTGCAATTGTGTGCGGCTACGTCCAATTGAGAATTTCGGGGGGTTGCGAGATTCAAACCCACACCCCTTCATTGGGAGTGCCCTTCAGGACCAATGTGCTACCCTTGTGATTGTATCTCGAGGAGGAATTGAGTGTAGAGGGTGCAGAGGCATCTCAGCTGTTGGATGTTGATCCAACGGCTATGGTACGAGGTCATAGATGATGAGGGGCACCCGTAGTTGCTGTTGGCCGTTGTTGGGTGGCCTAGAGGCGTCATCTGAGTCGTCCATCTTCTTTCACTTGCAGAGGATGCCATGGTGCTCGGATCAAGATGATCTTTACATTGGTTGGTTACGATCATCGCTCCGGATCCATCCATACGGCCGGATTTTTCATCCGAAGCCCATAAGGATGTCGCATTGCCCCCTGGCCATTCATCTTCTTCGGACTGCATATGGTGCTATAGGATTCCGATCTAGATGATTTTGGAGGCATTGGACTTCGATCGTTGCCCTGATCAGATCCGTATGGTCGGATCATCAATCCAATGCCATGAATTAAATCTCCTTCCCTCCTAGCCAAAATAGGACATAATTAACCTAAATTATACACAAACTACTCTAAACGTAGAATGATGCATGATATGCAATATTTATGGTATGGAATGCACATCTAAGCCGAGCACATGCATAAATAGGCATTTTATCCTAAATAAATGTGTCTACAATTGTGATTGTGCGACCCAAACAGTTCAAGCAATTGTCCTAATGCTCCACTTGATTAAGGCACACAAAAATGTTTAACCTAATAAAATTTCTACTCATTTGTGTGTTGAGTTAAGGTGTACCAAATCCACAGGCCAGATTTCAATTAAGTGGTAGAATCATTGTGATTGTACACCTTAGGTCGAGAAATTTGTGGGTGTTTAAGTTGTGTCACTTTTAGCTTAATCCCACAAAAAAGAGATGAGTAATTTTTTTTGTATTTTTAGTTTATACGGATGGGTGAGGTGAGGTGAAGTGACAATCAAACAACCAAGATCTAACTTAGGGTTTATCTAAGCACCTAAGTTGATTTGAGTTTGAGTTATTAAGTGATGGAATGGAATCTAGGGGGGAAAAGGGTGTGTACACACTTACAAAACCTTCAAACCACACTTTACTCTGATCTATCTACTTTGGCTCACCATGGAGGGGTACCTGTAATCACAGAAAGAAAGGAGCAAAGTGAACTAAAAAGTTAAGGCGGAAATCACAGAAAAAAAATAAAGAGTGTTGCCTCCCAGACAACAGCACCAAAGTGGTCGGTGTGATTTCGTACGTGATAAGATTTGAGTTGGAAACCCATCATCCTAGTGCATAGAAATCTTCTAACTTGATAAAATTTACCGAAGCTCGAGGTGAGTCTTGGGTAGAACATGGAGAGGCGAATGTTTGGTTTTGAAATCAGTGCTTCGATTTTATTTCTTTTTGTTGTTTTTTTCTTTTGTAAATTTTTTTGTATTTCTATAAGTCAACAGATCAGGTCAAAATAATTTTTGTTTAATCTACATGCAATGAGAGAGAGAGAGAAACAATCACATTTATATCTAGACAAGTGTTTGCTACAGATAAGAAAATGGAAAGCTACACTACAAAAGCGATAAAGATAGAGAGAGGTGAGAAGAGTCCCCCTCGATGATCGCTTGGAGGATCTCTTGGAGGATGGCTTGAAGGTGGTGGGAAGCTAGAGGAAGAAGAACGACGGCGGAGGAAGGAGGATGGGGTAGGAGGGTGTTGCGGCGAGGATCTACTTCCCGAAGTGGTGAGAGGATGGCCACGGGATTCTCCACGAAGGGGGATTAGATGTGGGAAAAATCTTTGTTTTCTACTCTCGAGGAGCTTCCCATGCATGGGACAAGCTCTCTTTAGATCCTTGGAGGTGGTGAGGGAGATGAAGATGGAGGGAGGGGTGTGGGTCCTTTTGCAGTGGAGGAGAGGAAGAATTTTGACCATGGGCTGTAGCTACATCAAAGTCGTTGCTGAAGATCCACCCTTAAATGTTGCTAAAGATCTGCATACACACCCGCTGGGACTCGTGCATGAGCATCCCTGGCATTGCTACCGCTACGCGGATCTCGCACCCGTGCCTTGCGTTGGCACTAGGCTTTGTACGCTGTTGCACGTTGTGGGTGTGCAGCTTTCACATGCGTGAGTCACATGCCCTTGCATGTGGCTGTGTCCAATTGAGAATTTGGGTAGGGTTGCAGGATTCAAGCCTGTGCCCCATCTTTGGGAGTGCACTTCATGACCAATGCGCTACCCTTGTGATTGTGTCACTAGGGGGAAGTGAGTGCTGAGGGTATGGAGGCATCCCAGCCATTGGATCTTGATCCATCAGTTGTGGTGTGAGATCCAAGATGATGAGGGGTGCCCGCGGTTGCTGTTACCCGATGTTGGGCAGCCTAGATGGTGCCACGTGGCACCATTTGTGCAGGCATCTTCTTTCACTTGCAGAGGATGCCACAGTGCTCGGATCAAGTTGATTTTTACGTTGGTGGGTTGCGATCGTCACTTCGAATCCATCTGTATGGTCATATTTTTCATTCGAAGCCCATAAGGATGCCGCATTGCCCCCTAGCCATTGATCTTTTTCGAACTACATATGGTGCTACAGGATTCCGATCTTGGCGATATTAGAGGCGTTGGACTCTGAACGTCATTCTGATCAGATCTGTACATTTGGATCATCAATGTGAGGCCAAGAATTAAATCAACTTCCCTCCTAGCCATAAAAGGATGCAATTAACCTAAAATATACACAAACTACTCAAAATGCAGAATGATGCATGCTATGCAATATTCATAGTATGGAATGCATATTTAAGCATAGGACATGCATAAATAGGCATTTCATCCTAAAGAAATGTGTCTACATCAGTCCACAAACCCTAGAAGCTTCTCCAGATCTTGACTCACCCCACCTCTGCTCCCCCTCCACTAAATGCAAGCGGATATATAGAGAGAGACGTGGAGAGGGAAGGGATTGCCGACACTCTCTTGAAGAAGATTCGAGGATGAGTAGGAGATTAGGTAATCAGGGGTAGAGTTGGAGGGACTCGAGCGGTGTCCAAGTTGGCATGTTTGAGGTTAGCGAGGAGTGGTGCGGAAAGAGCTCATGGTGTAAAGAGATGAGTAGCAGGGTTAGTAATGTAAGAATCTAAAGACATATTTACCCCTCATGATTCTTCTTTTTTACTTGAAGGTGCCCGTCGGTGTAGCATGCATTATTAGTAACATATAATAGGACCTATATCGACATATATTTGATGTCAGTGTAGATACACCATTAGTGTAGGGTAACTTTTTTATCGTGAATGTGGAGCTCTAATTAATTCAAGACTTGGTACCTTGAACATGTAAACAATTATCATCAAGGCAACAAATATAAGTGGCAAGAGAAATTATAATTAAACCACTAAAAATGCAATATTTAAAAAATGATTCCACATGACTAATCTAACCTAATCTAATGCAATGTGACCTAATTAACCATTAAGCTAGCATTAGTTAGGCATAAATTAGGCAAATAAATTTGGCTGTATTAGTACCATCAAACGATAGTAGTTGGGGGATATCAAAGGAACCCAAGCCACAAACCAAAGGAAGAACCTTCTCCCTAATTCCTTCCACTAACTAGATGGATTGACCTGATAGAAGTAGATCAAATCGTTTATAATCTTAAGATGGGTTATGGAGGTTTGTAGGTCTTTATGCTATCGACCTAGGTGAGAAACTTGGTTCATCGTCAATGGGTTACTCTAGCTCAACGTGGTCATCCCCAGTCTCAGCATATGTATCTCCCCCGATAGGCGCCAGAGTAGGTTCAGAGATTAGCTCTCCTAAAGAGGGTTCATCTTGGGAATCATCCCAAGATTGGACTAGGGCAACCACAAAATTTCATCCTCAACCTCGACAATTTCCCAAGTGGAAACTCACCCAGGTCCCTATCCCTAACATTTTGGAGCAAATCCAATAGAGAACTATTATGTTCATTAATCATTTTGATCATAGGCTCCAATGCTTCAATGCATGGTATTGGTTGAGCTTCTAAAGATTGCATGGTGTTCCTCAAGTTAGCTAATACCTTGTCTTGGACCTGGTTCACCTAAATCGAATGGTTCGGTTCAGGTTTGGGTGGCTTTGGGTTAAATCTAGAGGAGTCAAGATATCGAGGTTCTGGGGTCCCTCCTTGATAGTAGGTTATTTCAGGTTATTCAAAGAATGGTGGTGACCTATACTCAGTGGAATACTGGGGAGGGTAAGTGTTACAATCAACATATCCTTCTTGATTGTAGATCAGGTTGGTTCGGCCATCAAAGGGTGGAGATAAATAATTATTGTAACTTTGGGAAGGATAGTAATCATAGTTGTGTTGCCTAGGGTTAGGCCCTGGACACTGAGGTCTGGTGTCATATTCCGAATCAAAGTTATCTCGGCTAGTGGATGGGTAATTATAAGTCGTGTCGGGATAGTAATCATCTTGGGTATAAGTGGTGGTAGGAGGGTAGGATGGGAAATGAGTGTAGGATGTGGAAGGATACATGGTAGAATATGAGGGGAAATCAGAAGAAAGAAAGGAGCCCTACAATACAAGCAATCAACCTTATCCTTAGATGGGTTAGCCTAAAGACCTACAGACTCCTAGGACCCTTTTTGAGATTCTAACTGATTTGGTCTACTTTTATTCGGTCAATCCAACCAGTTAGAAAGAGGGGCTGGGGAGAAGGTTCTCCCTTTAGCTTGCACCTCTAGTTCCTAGTGTACCCCCCAGCCGCAGTCATTTGACGCTACTCCCCTAGCTAGACATCAGATGGACCAGCAAAAGCAGATTAATAAAAAAAATTCTTAGTCTAAGCCACAAAGATCGAGTCAATCCTTAAGGCCAACGTCTACTCAATTTTAATTAGGCTTGGGATGATTGTGCTCTTCGAATGTAATGGGCTCTTTAGATGGGTTGTGCCCTTAATGATCAATTCAAATGTATGTGCATGCACGACTAGGGTTTGCAAACAAGGTTGTTTGATGATGTGTCTTTTAGGGTTTAACCTTGTCTAGTAGCTTTTAGGGTATAATCTTAGGTGTATTCAATCAAGTTTAGGAGAACACTCCAAGTTTTGAAAACACGGGTGTAGATATATTCCTTTAAAAATCAGAAATAAAATGAGGAGTGCTTAGTTCAGTCCTAAAAATCAACCTTAAGTGGAAAGCTACTTGATGAATCAATTTTAATTTGAGTGGTGCGGCCCAAACAACTCAATCAATTAACCTGTTGCTCCATTTATTTAAGGCACACAAAAAGTCTTAACCTAGTCAAGTTTTGTACTCACTTATTAATGTGTTGGGTTAGGGTGTATTGGATCCACAGGTCAGATTCCAGTTAAGTGGTAGAATCGATGTAAAGTGGTGTGCCTTAAGTCTACAGTTGTGGGTGTTTATTGTGTGTCACTTTTAGTAAATCCCACAAGAGAACAATATATAAATATATTTTTTATATAAGTGGGGATGAGATGGGTGGAGGTGGGAAATAAACAACCAGATCTATCCTAGGGTTTGTAAAAAGCACCTAAGTTGATTTAGGTTTGAGTTATTAGTGTGGTGAAATGAAATCTAGGGTGGGGGTGGTGGGGGAAAACTTACAAATGTCCCTACCCGCATTTTCCTCCAATCTACTGCCTTCGACTCCTCGACCAGGTTCCTGCAAGAAAATAAATCAAAAAGGAAAGATAGGTTGGAAAATATGTAAGTAATGCGGGAAAATGCCAAAAAACTAAAGAGCATTGCCTCCTCGGCAATGGTGCCAAAATGATCATGGCAAATTCTCACATGTAAAGGGTCCAAGTTTGGAAAACCCATCGTCGTAATTCGATTCGTGAGAAAATCCATCGATCTGATAAAATCTATAATCGAAACCTGTGAAGTAAGTCCCGAGTCGAACACTGGGAGGTGAACGTTTGGTGTGAAAAATCCACATTTCATTTTTTATTTGTTTTTTGTCGTTTTTATCTTTTGCTATTTTTTTTGGTATTTTTAAAGGGCAAGAGATCAGATCGATGAATTCTAGCTAATCTACTTGCAAAATAAAAAGAGAGAGACAGAGAGAGAAACAGTGATGCCTTTTCAAAATCAAATGTTTTCTACAACTAAGAAAGTGAGAAAGATTACACTACGAAAGTAAAAAGAAAGATAAAGGTGAGAGAAATCCACCTTGACAGTCTCTTGGAGGATGACTTGCTCTGACGTTGCCTAGAGGAAGGTGGTGTGGAGGGGATGAACGAGGACGGAGCTGGAGGACAGAGGGTGGGATAGAATGGCGTCGTGGCGAGGATCTTCTTCCTGAAGGTAGGTGAGAGGATGGTCACGGCATGCTCCTTGAAGGGGGATGAGAGGCGGGAACAAATGTTTGCTTCTACTCTAGAGGAGCATCGCAGGCTTGGGACAAGCTCTTTCTAGAGACTTGGAGGTGATGAGGAGAAGAAAGGAAGAGATGAAGAGGAAGGGGAGGTGTAGGGGTCCTTTTATAGTAAAAGAAAGACAAGGAAGTCCATGCAAGGGCTATAGTGACATCAAATGCGTCGTTGAAGATTAGCGCCAACCAATGCCCCAAATGTTGCTAAAGCCTGCTGGCACTCATGCTCTATCTCCGCTGGTATCTGTTGGTGTGCCTCCTTGCCATTTGATCAAGATCTAAAGGCTCAAGGGCACTCGCTGATCGCACCCTTTGAAGACACATATCGTTGGCACCGAAGAGAGGCTCGCACACCGATGGATCAGCATCAGAGGACTAACAAAGCCAACGGATGTCTTAAGTTCGTGCCTGCATATGATAATGCATCTGATTTCACGTGATTGCACGCGTGCACGAATCTAGCCCATGGGATTGCGCCACATGGAAGCTTCGTGGTCGCTCAATAAAGATCCGATGACCGAATTTCAATTGATGCAGTGAGGATGCTTCAACGGGATTCGACCCTACGCCATTTGATCTACGGAGAGTGCTTACCCAATGCGCAAGGCCCTCCTTTGTGCCGTAAGGAGGAGAGCGGTGCGAAGGCTTCTCAACTGTTGGATCATGATCCAGCGGTTTGGAATGGAGGTTGCCGATGAGGAGTGGTGTGGGCAGGCACTGCTGGCTAATGTTGGCTTGCCAAAATGGTGCCACGTGGTGGCATCTAGGCTGTCCATCTTCTTTATGTTGCAAAGGGTGCCACAGTGCTTGGATCGAGGTGATTTTCGTGTTACTGGACTGCGATCGCCTCTCTGGATCCATCCGTATAGTTGGATTTTTCATTCAAAGCCCGTATGGATGTCGCATTGTCCCGTAGTTGTTGATCTTCCTCAGACTTCATATGATGCTATGGGATTCCGATATGGATGATTTCGGAGGCATTGGACTCCGATCGTCGTCCTAATCAAATCCGTTTGGTTAGAGCATCCATCCAAGGCACTTAAATAAATCTCCTTCCCTCCTGGCCATAAAAAGGATGTAATTATCCTAAAATATATACAACTACTTTAAATGCAGGATGATGCATGCTATGCAATATTTATAACATGAAATGCAAATATAAGCCTAGGAACATGCATGAATAAGCATTTTATCCTCAATAATTATGTCTACATCAAGCTCTAATTGAAGGAGGCCTGGTTTGGTCGACTTTCAGGGAAGAAAGATCCTTGAATTTCTCGAGCTCATCTGAGCTTGAGGGCATGATTTGGAGATCAAAAGGTGGTTAGAGAGATTGGGAATCTTCTTTAGGATCTTCCCTCCAATTTTGAAGGAGATTGGAATCGATTTGAGGGAGAAATCGGCCCATGATTCTTGTAGTAGGTGCGTTCCCACCGCTAATGCTAGTAGGGACCAAATTATGGAGGAGATGACAAGGTTGGGGACCCACTTGCATAAAATTGAAAGTTAGGGGTTTAAGTGAGAGAAATAAAGATCTTAGTTACTAAATTGCAAACTTGGTCAAGATTAACTCTGGTTGGGCAAAAATTTTTGTGCTAGCCTAATTTAGACCCAAGAAATCTTATGGTGAACCTGGATTAGTTTTGACCATGTTTAGCTAGGTAATTTGCATAGAAGCCCAAATTAGGACAAAATCCCATCTAAAAGTCTATTCAAGGTCAAAATAGGTTCAGATGTCAAACCAAGGGTACCAATCCTCTTAGAATGCTTTTCTATAAATTTTTGGAGGTTTGGATGTATTTTATCCATACTATAACCTATTTTATTTAAATGGGTCTGAAAAAGGGTTTTGGTGTACTATTTTGGTTCTAGGAATACGTAAACCCTGTTTCTACTAGTGTTGACCACTTTTTGGACTTTTGAGCTCACTTGGCCTTCATTTAACTCTTGAGTGACCCCGTGGATAATCTGTGTTTGTGATGTGCTGTTAAAATTACAGAATTAACCCTAATTTCCCATTCTTATCTCAAATTAGAATAATACGGAATTACGACCCTAACATGATTATGTAAGAGATTTAATCAATTAAACCTGACTAAATGTGGCTAGTTAGGGCCCATGATGGTGTTCCCATCATACCCCCATTGCTAGCATTTGCTAGTCCCTAGCAAAATCCTATTGATCAAACTAGATCTCCAAGTCAGATGTAACCATCAAGATGCCCTACTAAGCCATATCTCTAGAAATCAGATCAAAATACCAACAATGGGACTAGAGGTACTCAAGTACTAGCCAAGATTCAGACCAGACTAGCTTCAGCCAAGGTCAATTGCGAAGGTTTCTAAGGCCCACAGAAACTGCCCAGAGGTTTGTTGACCATAGCGATTAAAGTACCCATGCGTAGACGTACCATGTCCAAGTTTAGTTTGCCAATGCATTTTGACAAGACAGAGAGAGATAGAGAAGGATTTTTCATTTTGAGAGTTTTCTCTCTTTTCCTTTTATATTTCCCTAGATCCAGCCCTAGATTGGCCCTGAACACAGTCTATATCAGATTCCTTATTCCCGCTATCAATCCTCGAAGGGTCCCTAACTTTCGATGCTTTAGGATAGCATCTCCCATGGCATTCTCTAGGTAAATTCAGGCCTTGGCAATCGACATTTTGGGATAATCCCGTCGATGGCACCTGAACCTGCATAAAGTGCTTACATGCCCCTAGTAGTATATTTAGATATCCTAGGAGACAAGCACTGAGAAGATATGTTATTGCACATCTTCAAGGGGAATTTTCCACCTCTCTATGTCGACAACTCATCCAATCAATTTGTGTCTTAGAGCCATTCTTAAGCTAGATCCTCGAGATGACTTTTCATAATAGAACACTTTTGGCATTTATCTCTTCATTCAGTGCACTAAACCAGACTAGTGTATGAATTTTGGGTGTTTAGGTTACCAAGTCTCACAAACTAAGGGGCAGGCAACGAGGTCGAATACTCCCTAAGCCTTAGAGTTAATACATCAGCCTCACACTTTTGTCAACCTCTTGAGGACTAATCCTGATCTTAACGAATGCGTGAGTGTTTAAGACCCTAAAGCTTGCCCAAGAGGCCTAAGGTCGGTACTCATCACTAATCTCATAAGTTTTAGCCTTCTAGGCCTCAATTCATCATTCGATCCAGCCTAGAAGTTAGTTAAGTTCCATATTCAATCACAAGGGACTCTCTTTTTTTTTCTTTTTGATGGCTTCTTTCTTTTCTTTTCTTTTCTCTCCTCCTTAATTATTTTCAATTTAGCACTCATTGACCTCTCCTTTCCTCCTTTCTCCTCTTTTTTTTTTTTTTAATCAAACCCCTCCATGAATTGATTCTTATAGCATTTTCGACTTTAATACCCCCCATGCCTAAGATTTGCAATGCCCTCATTGTAAATTAAGTGGGTTCGAGTTCAATTCAGATTGTTCATTAGAACTGGTGGGTGGTGAATAGGTCGGAATGACTTTTGCAGACAATTTCTAGCTCTGATATAAGTATCAAAGGTGGAGTCAGCTGCTCTAACGGACGAATCCTAAGGTGCAATATGATTTCAATAGAAAAGATATGTCAGAAGGGTCTTGATTTCTTCAAATGACGGGTTGCTTCACATTAAACACTAAGTTTAACGCCATTGGCTTGGCATAAGGAGCTCAAAAGGATATGTCATCTGCCTTGCTATGATGAGTGGTAGGAGAGAATATGTGATCATGGTGGAAGAGAATCAAATGGCCACAAATGAGTATCAAATCATGATAGAGAGTCAATCTAGAAGGTCTATGATATGTATCAAGTTAATTCATTTCTGGGTGGCTCTTATTAAGATTTTGTAGAGGAATCACTGGAAAGATGTAGTGATCGTGATACTCTGAAGTAAGAATGTTGTGAGTCCAGGACCCAACAGAGGTGAAACTAGTCAACGTAGCCTAGATGTGTGGTTCCTCTCGTGCAATGTGACCTAATGGATCATTGTCCAACGAGTCATCTTGATTCTTCTCAAATGGGTGCAAGATCAATTCACCAAGAAATGACTCAAAGATTGGTTCTTGTAATGAATCTTCTTTATAGCTCTCAACCCAATCAAAAGCGAATGTCTGGAGAGTGCCTTTTTGATCATTTAACTCCAATTTTGTAAAGGATTCATACTCTCGATTGTGGCTACTCTCGGTATCTATCATGCCTGAATCTTGGAGATCCTCAAAACAATCCTCATAAAAAAATGTGTCCTGATCCATGGAATAGAAATCCGAATCCTATTGACTGTTATCCTATTCCCCCAAATGCATGTGTTTGTCCACAAAATCAAAGGTAAATGCCTCGAATGCTCTTAACTTGCTGGAATCATGCTTGACTAAATCGAGATCCTCCATTATGCAGCAAACTTCTAGTTTTGGTTTTAGGTTTTCTACTACTGAAATGGTCATGAGATCCTGTATCAAACCTAGCTATTCTAGCAAGCACTTTTCTTCTCCTTTAGAAGATGCCTTAAAAATATTGACCTTAGTTTTCTTATCCCCAGAGGCAATTATCATGTGCCCTAATTCATAATTAATTATGGCTCCTACAGTAGCTAAGAAAGGTCGCCCTAAAATCAACGGCATATCTTGTATTTGTTGTGGCACATCCATGTCAAGAACTAGAAAATCATCTAGGTAGCTAAAATCCATGACTCTAATTACTACATCCTCTACCAACCCAATAGGAGTGATTATGATTTGGTCAGCAAATGTTGACAAGCGAAATCGAGGTTTATAAATGCTGTGTTGTAGTATAAGTTGAAATCGCTTGAAAACAAATAGAATTTATTACTCAAATGAAAGTCTGAGGTCGAACATAGGAAGCAATTAGCAAAAATAATTCTCCAAATTGCAATATAAGCAATGTAAAATAGAAATTCAAACAAGAATGATATATAAATGAAATAAGATGTCACTAATGCAAAAAGAATGGGGTAAAATGGTGATTTGAATCACCAATTACCCCTCACAATTATATCAAATATTTCAATGGTACTATGCAATTAAGTGCCATGTAGGATAAGTGCACAGTGCACTTCAATTGAAGCTTAGGCATCTACTCAGCTGGTCAGATGGCTTATCCTGCTCACTGCTATAGTGCCCGGCTACTTCTTCTTTCCATGGCTTCTTTTTTCTCCTTCTTTTGGGCTTCTCTTCTACAGCTCCTCTTCTCTTCTTCTTCTCTTTTGCTCAGGCTTCCTCTCCTTCTTCCTTCTTCACATGCAAGGGGGCGGTTCCTTAAATGACTAAGTGTTAGCCGTTGGTTTTAAGAGCAAAACACCCCCTTTTCCCCCACGTGCTTTCTCCCCTTCTCTCTCTAGGATCCACCCTCCCAGGGCCTCAGGTTATCAGGTATTCAGGTAGAGCACACTCGGAACCAGGCTCACTAGCATGAGTGGTGAGTGAGGAGTGCTTAGGTTAGGCGGGTTATCAGATCAGCCAGACCAACGTGTAAGGTGTCGCAGGC
Organism: Thalassia testudinum; assembly: GCA_037157565.1. NCBI lineage: Eukaryota > Viridiplantae > Streptophyta > Magnoliopsida > Alismatales > Hydrocharitaceae > Thalassia > Thalassia testudinum. The sequence continues at coordinate 149,331,808 of JAZHRO010000014.1, read as the reverse complement.
GTGGCACGTGAGGGTCATGGGATCCTCACCCCCTATGTGTGCTGAGGAGATAAGCTAGAGGCAGAAAATCAATTTATGCACCTCTTTGTGGCCGTCAACTTCCAAGGTAGGACTAAAGCCCCACCCTTCCATTGAGTGCACTGCGTTGATGCCTCTCTGTCTGATTGCACCTACTGCTGGGGGTATCCCCCCCAATTGAAGTCCAAAGCACATTGCTTGAGAAAAGCCACAATGCCTGGAGGGTGTGGCCTGGAGCTCGAAGAACAAAGGTAGCGACGGGCGGAGGGTGGCAGAGGTCCGACGTATACCTGAAAGGAGAAGCACAGCATTTCGGCCCCATTAAAATACTCCAGGTGCTTCTCTGGATGATGATGAATGTAGTGGTGCATGTAATGAGGCGAATGCATGCATGTAGGTGTAGGGCAAAGTCAGAGATGGTGCGTGATGGTGGGTTTGTTTGGAAGATGATGTGGGCAAGTGGAGTGGCAAAAAGGGAGAGGAGTTGTGTAGTGGAGGATGAGGCAAAGGTCGTGAGGTGGTTGATCGAGCGCACTTCGCAAATTGAAATCAGAGGTTTGGAGGACCCATCGTCGTAGCTCGCCAAATACTTCTATCACATAAAATTTATAACTGAAACTCAAAAAGTGACTCCTAGGTTGAACACAGGGATGCGAATGTTTGGTTTTATGAAATCTGCATTTCGCTTTTATATCTTTTTGTAGTTTTTATTTTTATAATTTTTTTGGTAGGAAGTAAAAGATCAGATTGACAATTGCTTATCTAGCTAATCAACTTGCAAATATAAAAGAGAGAGAGAAATAATCATCTATTTATCAATGAATGTTTGTTAACTACGAAAGCGGGAAAAATCCACACTACGAAAGCATAAAAAGATAGAATAAGGTGATAGAAATCCCCCTCGATGGTTGCTCGAAGGACAACTCGCTCTAACGTCGCCTGAAAGAAGGTGGTGAGGAGCAGGACGAACGAGGATAGAGCCGGAAGACGGAGGATGGGACAGGACGGCGTCGCGGGGAGGATCTTCTTCCTGAAGGGTGGTGAGAGGATGGCCATGGGATGCTCCATGAATGGGGATGAGGGGAGGGAAAACTATTTGGTTTTCAACTCTAGAGGAACATCTCAGGCTTGGGACAAGATCTCTCTAGAGCCTTGGAGGTGGTGAGTGGAAGAAAGGAAGAGATGAAGAAAAATGGGAAGGCTAAGGGTCCTTTTATAGTGGAGGAAAGAACCAAATTCGTATATAGGACATTTAGTGATGGTGATAAACGTCACTGAAGATCCACCACAAACATTGCTGAAGACAGCCCACGCGCTCACACTGGCACGCAGTCCGCACTTCGTGTCACGCGCCTCCGTGTGCTACCGCTTTGCACGTGCGTGCACCCGTGCTGCTGTGCGCGTGCGGCGGTGCACTAGTGTGCATGGGCGTCCCAGGTTACGCCATGTGGTGTGATCTTGACCGTCCATCTCTTTTCATTGTAGAGGCTACTGTAGAGGTTGGATTGAGTCAATTTTTGCGAATAGGAAGATAAAAAATATTTTAGAAAAGACCGTTAGACCTGATAGGAAAGACTGGTCCCAAAAGGTCGATGATGCTTTGTGGGCATATCGAACAACCTATAAAACCCCTTTGGGTACTTCTCCCTTTCGGATTGTGTATGGGAAAGTGTGCCATTTACCCATTGAGTTGGAACATAGGGCACTTTTGGCTATTCGAAGTGTTAACATGGATTTAGAGAAGGCGGGTAAGGCATGACTTTTGGAATTAAGTGAGCTTAAGGAGCTGAGGAATGATGCTTATGACACCTCTCAAGCTTATAAAGAAAGAACTAAGGTCTTGCATGATAAGTATATACTTCGAAAGACCTTTGAGCCCAACCAACAAGTCTGGCTTTTAAATTCCAGACTTAAGCTCTTTCCTGGGAAGTTAAAATCTCATTTGGATGGGCCTTACATAATCACTAAAGTGTTTCCACATGGAGCTGTGGAGATTAAAAGCCCTTCCTCTTCAGTAACTCCCTTTATCATCAACGATCAACGGTTAAAATAATACATTACTTTGGCTGGCCACCTAGTTGACGAGGTCACTCTTGAGGAGCCTTAGTTCCTACCATTCTTTGCCTCAGGTAATATCTTCCTTTAACTATTTTTGTTTCCAATGAGGACATTGTTTGAACCAGGCATAGGGGAGGGGATGTGACGCATTTGTTTATAGCATGTCTACATTTTGCATTCAATCATGCATATTGCATTAAAAAAAAAAAGAAAATTTTTTTAGCTTAACTGGCTAGGCCCTACATTCTTAAGCAAATCAGAACTCTAGGTTAGACTAAGTTGATTCTAGGGTTGAACTTTAGAAGCTAGGTGAGCTACTAGCTTTAGGCCTTTAGGGTCCTTTGTGGACTTAAAAACTTAAGTAGGAGTTAACTTGCGGACCATTCATCAAGAGGTTGAGGAAGGAAAGCTAGGGATTGAGTTAAAAGGTGGGGTAGTACCTGGAGTCTTGTTCTGCCTTTCGGTTTACAGGTCCTTGTAACCCAAGCATCCAAATTTCACACACATGGTCTTGTGTAAGTAAGTGATCACCTTAATTATTTCTTAAAAGAAATTTGGTTCTCTTAGTTTTGACTTAGGAGAGGCTTGAAAACACAATTTGAATAGAAGAGTTCTTCCCATAGGAGAGGTGGAGTATATACTCACCTTGAGGGTGCGATAATAACATATTACCTCCTCAGCGCTTGTCTTTTAGGATATCCATCTTACTGGGGGCATGTAAGCACATTGTGTGGTTCAGGTACCATGGGCGGCCCTATCTCGAAGTGCCGATTGCCACAGGCCTGAATTCGCTTAAGAAATCCATGGGCAATACTATCTCGAAGTGTCGATTGCCAGGAGTTCTTGGGGTCGCTATGGGCGGTGCTATCTCGAAGCATTGAAAGCCAGGCACCCTTCGAGGCACGGTGATGGGGACAATGAATCCGACATAGGCCGTGTTGATAGCTGATCCAAGGGTAGACTTAGAGGAATCAAGCAATATATATATATATATATATAAACCTTTTTCCTTTCTAGGTTGGCATTCATACCAACCTCAAATAACTCAGACCAATGCACATGCACGGATGCTTTAATCTCAGGGATCAATAAACCTTAGGCTAGAGTTGGAAATCAGAGAAACTTGTGCCTGTAACTCATCTTTAGCCTACCTAATCTGTAACATAGCAACTACTTGGGAACGTTAGGTATAAAGTCTGAACTTAAGATGTTTCTAAAGGAGGACCGTATGGGTGGGTTAGTCAACTTGGAGTGCCAGGTTTTTGCTTGGATTTGCTAGGGACTAGCAAAAACTAGGCATGGGGATATTTTATTAGCCCATATTTGTAGGCTATTTAAGTATTTAAGTGTCTAGACATTAAGTTAATTTTAAATTTTAGATAGCATACATTAGGATGTAAATAAATTAATTCATATTTTTAGCTTAAGTGCATAATTCAAGCATTTAGAATTAACCTAGCATTGCATACATTTGATTAGTTAATTAATTAGGTGCATGACATATACTATTTTAACTAACATAGAATTTAAGGAGTTATGTATAAATAATCCTAATTATTTTTATTATTTTTCTTCTTCTTCTCCTTTGCAGGTAATTGCTCCGTCTCCACCTCCACCTCCTATGCATCAACATTGACTCAACGAGCCTTTTGAATTTGAAATCTTTGTAGTTGTGGCTACAAAAGAGGAGGAAGGGCTACCGTTCAGAGGAGGCCACCACCCCTTTGTTCCTAACTGCATAGAGAACTTTGCTTCTCATCCATTCCAAACCACCTTCCTCCCACCGCAGCAGTGCGACTCCACCACTGTGGTTGAGTGGGGTGACAACCCACACCACCAAGAGTCCCTGCAACTTCTCCTCCCCATGCCTTAACCCTGCCAAGCGTGACACCGCGTGTGCCTCAAGCCAGTGCACTTCATCTTCTACAGCAGACCGCGCGGACTCGCTGTACCTCCACCACAGCAGGCGTGCACACACCTACATCAACTGCTACCCTCACCTCAGCCAGCACCCATGCTTCCTCACGCCATCAGACTCCGTGCACCTTCACCTCCAACGCCCTTGCCTAACACGCCTGCCCACTGCGTGCCAATAACTCCAGCCAGCATGCCTGCGTGCCCTCACCTAGCGCACATCCTCTAGCAGTCCCTTCACCTCCACGTGCCCATGCCTACTCCTTCACCTTTAGCGCCTCCAGCGCCTCCTTGCAGCACCAAAAGCCAGTGCCATCAGCGCCCATGCATCGCCCCTCCACGTGCCCATGCCTCGCGCCCGCAACACCTGCAGCGCGCGTGCGTGGCCCCTCCTCGTGCCTATGCAAGCGCCGCCAGTGACGAGTTGATTTTTTGCATTGAAGTCATTTGTAGTTTTATATGGTGGAAAAATTAACTAATCAATATTTAAAAAGAAATAATCACCCGCAAAAGTGTAGGTCGTATCCACAGGGAGGAAATGACTTATTTAAATTCGTACCAGTTAAAAATGTTTGATCGTAGTTAGTTTCGACAAGAATCAAGCCAAAATTGCCTTTAGATTAAGGTTGAATCAAGAAACAATGCTGAAATAGCAATTCTGAGTAACTAGAGGATATTTGTCGCAATGCAGAATCAATAAAATATTATTAAAAATTGACAATGGTAGAAAATGTAATTATTAATAGCCATTTTACTATAGCAAAACAAGGGATTTTTTCCCCTTTGGCGTGCGCGACGAAGAGTGGACGACCGGATGCAGGAAGCTCGAAGGAAGTTCCTTGGACCGAGGGCTTCGAAGCAGTGGTGGCGGCGTGTTGCGTGGCGACCGGAGCCTGCCAGACGAATCTTCGGCGGAAATGGCTGCAGCTACTATTGGCGGGTGCACGCTGGCTAGAGGGCACGCAAGGACTGCTGTGGCATGGGTGCACACTGGAGCCAGTACTGCACGCTGGTTGGAGGCATGGGCACACGCGCGGCCTGTTGGTGGTTAGGTGTACACGGGACTGCTGGCGGGAGGGCGCTGCAGGCGAGGGAGAAGGGCGGCTTTGCCGGCTCTGCTGCTGTGTGCTGCTAGAGGGGTGGGCGATCACGCGGCCTATTGCCGGTGAGCGCGAGTGCGGCTACAGGTGGAAGTGCGCCGGAAGGTGGTCGCGATGAGGTTGCAGGCGGAAGGTGAGCGGGTGAGGGGTGGAGGCTGTGCATGCCTTGCGTGCGGCTGGAGGGCGTGCACGGCTTGGAGTCGATGCAGGAGTGAGCAGTGAGACTGCATGCGGGAGGCGAGAGGGTGAGTGTGGTTGTGCGAGTGTGGCTACAGGCTGTAGGTGTCGCGGGTGCGTTGGAGGCTGTGCACAGGCTGAAGGTGTCGCGGGTGCGTTGGAAGTGAGCGGGTGAGGTTGCGGTTCAGGTGCTGGAGGTGAAGTGGTCGGACGGTGGTTGCTACTGGAGTGGGGGGTGGCTTCAGACGTCCGGGAAATTTCCCGGACATCTTAACTGACTGAGAATGTGATTAGACAGTGGTTGCGGCGGTGGTTGTTGATGACGACGGCGAGGGCGATGCATGGTGAGGTGCTCACGATAATGCGGACAAGCTCCGGATGGCGGTGTGGCCTGTTACACCACACACCCATGGTGGTGGAGACTCATCGCCACGGTTGAGGCCAGCGGTGTGAAATGGAAGAGAGAAGATCTCTCTACACAGTGGTGGGTCAGTGGTGGAGGCCTCCCGAGCTCGGCTGGCTCTCTCCACCTTTTGTAGCCGCTTGCATATGTTTGAACGGAGAGGCGGGAGCAGATCCACATTCTCCGCTAATCCTTGAATGCAGGCTTCATTGCGGTAGCTGGTGGTGTTAGAGCGGTAGTCGAAGAAAATGCAGTCGTTCCTGCAAGAAGTAGAATAAATAAAATAATGTTAAAATATTATGGTTATTTATATACAGACCCTTATCTTTTATGTTAACGAAAATAATGTACCTAATTGGTTAACTAATTAGATGAATGTCATTCTAAGCTAATTCTAAATGCACTTAAAATATGAATGCAATGCATGGATTACGTAATTAAATTAAAAATATCAATTAATCTATTTACATCCTAATTTATGCTAAATAAATGTTAGAATTAACCTAATGTCTAGGCACTTAAATACTTAAATAACCCACAATATGGGCTAATCAAATACCCCCATGCCTAGTTTTTGCTAGTCCCTAGCAAAATTAAGCGAAACCTAGCACTCCAAGTAGACTAGTCAACTCACTTAGTCTTCCTTCAGAAGCATATTAAGTTCAGACTCTAGACCCAAGGTTCCTAAGTAGTTGCTAAGTTACAGACTAGGTCGGCTAGAGACGAGTTGCAGGCACAAGTTTCCCTGATTTCTGACTCTACCCTAAAGTTTATTGATCCCTGAGATTAAAGCATCTGTGCCTGTGCATTGGTCTGAGTTATTTGAGCTAAATTTATATATATATATATATATTTTTTTTTTTTTTTTGTTTGTTTGATTCTTCTAAGTCTAACCTCAGATCAGCTATCAACACGGTCAGTGTTGGATTCATTGTCCCCATTACCATACCTCGAAGGGTGCCTGGCTTTCGATGCTTCGAGATAGCACCGCCCATAATGACCCCAAGAACTCCTGGCAATCGACACTTCAAGATAGTATCGCCCATGGATTTCTTAAGTGAATTCAGGCCTATGGCAATCGGTACTTCGAGATAGGGCCACCCATGGTACCTGAATTGCACAATGTGCTTACATGCTCCCAGTAGGATGGATATCCTAAGAGACAAGCGTCGAGGAGGTAATATGTTATCATCGCATCCTCAAGGTGAGTATTTACTCCACCTCTCCTGCGGCGGGAACTCTTCCAATCAAAATGTGTTTTCAAGCCTGTCCTAAGTCAAAACTAAGAGAACCAAATCTCTTTTCAGAAAGACAGAAAATAAGTTAATTACCAGACCATGTGTGTGAAATTTGGATGCTTGGGTTACAAGGACCCGTAAACCAAAAGGTAGAATAAGACTCCAGGTACTACCCCACCTTTTAACTCAAACCCTAGCTTCCCTTCCTCAACCTCTTGAGGAATGGTCCGCAACTTAACTCCTACTTAAGTTTTTAAGTCCACAAAGGACCCTAAAGGTCTAAAGCTAGCAGCTCATTTAGCTTCTAAAGTTTCACCCTAGAATTAATTTAGTCTACCTTAGAGTTCTGATTTGCTTAAGAATGCAGACTTAGCCAGTTAAGCTCAAAACTTATTTATTTATTTATTTATTTTTAATGCAAATGTATGTAATGAATACACTATGCTATGTATATCCCCAAGTACACCCCCCCATGCCTAAATTCTGCAATGTCCTCACTGCATAGAAGGATGTTACCTGTGTCAGAGTTGGGCTGAATAGCCAAAGAACCTGCAAATCAGGTTCAAGAATTACAGAAATCGGCTCTAAAAATGAACAAAGCAATGTTGGCCTAGAAAATAGGTAACCTAGGATGTTGGCGAGCTGATGATGAATCCCGATAGCAAATGCTCACCCAACTAAGATGGGAATGAAATTTTCCCAGGTCACCAAAGGAGATTCTAAAGGATAAACAGGTATCACAACCTCCAAAGGGGTAGTGGGAGGATGACAAGGGTCCTCCAAAAGGTATGGGGAAGGAATGGTGCAAAGATAAAACCCCAGGGTAATGAACTGACTAAAGAAATCTTCAATCCATACTCGATACTCCATTACGGGAAATATTGGTCTGTTAAGCCCCCTGATCAGAACAAAAGTGAGCAATTCTCTAAGGCAAGGATTGTCTAGGGTGTCTAGGTTACGAGGTTGCAGGATGGCCATAAGATCTAGGTTGGGTTTAATCAGCTCGGTGTCCATCTATAACACTCTTTCTAAATCCTCAATTTCATCCCTAGAATTCCTTGCACCATCACATGTATCTTCCTGCTCTTCATCAAGAGTCACAATTTCGCTTTCAGATATAAGCGAATCAGAGGGTGACTTCGAAATGAATGAAAGCAGGTTGGAAGCAACAGATCTAGGGATTATCCTATCAATGTCATCCCCGAGTTTTTGTTCTTTACTCAAATCTTCCCCGGAGTCTATATGTGAATCCACATAAATCTTAGAAATTGCTTCCAAATTTTCCATCATTTCATCATGAGGAGAAATATCATCAATGGGTGTGCTAAGGAAACCTAATTTGGTCAAATTTGCGACATCCTCAGGGGATAACTCTTTAAATAAGACGTAATCACCCTTAGTGTCACTCCAAATCTTGAATGTAGGTTCCTCATATAATTCGTCTTCCTCCTCATCACACAATTCATCATGTACCCCAGGTCTGGAATCATTTAATATCTCAGCAGATCCCCTTGGGTGCTCTATCTGAGGTAAATGGTTTACACTGGTAACGTCAGACTCCACAGATAGGTCAATTTCTTTAGGGTTAGGTTCCCTAAGGGTGGGCTTGAGTTCCACATCGTGATCAGAAGGGAGGGTAGGATTAACAACTTGACTTTGACCCACTTCATCAAGTGTCACGAAAATACTATCATCTGGGTCGAGGTGTTCCAATGGTACCATCATTCCCTTCTTTTGACTCCAATATAATTCAGGTGGATACTCAACCTTATCATCATCTTCCTCGAGGTGCCACCTTTCTTCATCCAATGCATAGCTACTTTCATGTGTATCTTCCTCCCACCTAAGGTGTGGATCTCTCAAGGAAATGTCATCTAATGGGGAGGTTTCAAAATTGATCCTTGAAAAGTAGCTATTCTCCCCAGAATTTCCCTCCAACTTAAAGTGTAGCTCTCCCATGGGAGATGCATCTGTTGTAGAGGGGTATACGTCATCTTCAATGGGGTAGATTGGGTGGCTAATTTCATCTCTTTCTTGTTGTCCTGCTCTCGAAGATTCTCCTAACAATTCAATCATTTCATTTTGCATTTTCTGTATTTCCATCTTCAAAGAGGAGAGGACATTTCTATCATGAGAGAAGTCAGGCTCAGGCTTATAGTACCCAGGAGTGTTTGTCCAACCATTTTAATTTTTCAGGGATGGTGGGTTGGGTATTTCTATGGGATATTGGGCAAAGCAAATCCCACTCCTAGGTTCTGCTCACTGATTTGGGGCTTAACCAGGCCAATACTCCTATAATAGGAGTAAAATGGATCCCAATGATTGTCATTATGTCCATCAAGGGATGGACCATCTCGGCATCTGGGATCGAAGGATGCAGAGTGGGGGTGAGGGTGTGGGCAAGATGTGAAAGGATAAAAATCAATGTGGTCCATTCTAACTCACACCTCAATCGGAATTCCCCAAGCAAAACACTATTCAAAAGGGACCTTTTAGGTCTTTCCCAATTTAGGCTTTTGATTTTAAGTCAGATTGCAGGTGACAATACAATTTGTTCAATCAATTTACGTGCCTATTGTCGACCTATGGCTAGCCTAAGAAGACCAAGTTGGAGCTTAGGTGTTCTTCCCTAACTCTCAAATGGTCAAGTAAATCCAAAGACGGAAGATCGAGGGATGCAAGTAGGCCTAAGCCTTCCTTTGAAGCTGTGCTTTTGCGGTACTTCTCAACTACCCCCAAAAATCCGTGACAGGGTATCCCCCTCTTTGGATTTACAAAACCTTTGATCTCAAGTTCTGAACACTTCAGAATCCAACGATAGGAGGGCTCTTGTCCTAGTACTTCCAAACCTAAGGAATGTCTAGAAGCGTGCTGTGGTGCAAGTGAAATAAGTGTGCATACACCGCAAAAGATTTTGAATTTTGAATTGCACGCCAAGTTTGAAAATCAAATCCTTAGTTTTTAAAATGTCCCTCCTTTAATTAGTCCTTTTTCTAGAAAATATGTGACAACTTGTTAGATTTATTCAGTACAGATTAGGTGGTCTTCGCATTAAGTCCAAATGCATTACGTGATCAAGAATAGGATGCAAAGTAAGAGAATGCATACCTTTCTTCCAGCAATCTACAATGCAAGAATGCACGCAATGCAGAGAAGTAAATCTAGAAGCTACTCATACAGACCTAAACGGTTCATCCTAATGTAGGCAGCTTCTAGCAGGCAGCTCATTTTTTTTATTTTTTTATTTTTAATCTACTTATGCACAAGCAAATAAAAGTAATAAATAAACTAAAAACCTAACTCTAAAGAAAAGGGAATAGGCACCCAAAAAATATCCAACATAGGCCCAAAACAAAATCAGGGAACAAACCCCTCAAAATATACCCCAAAACAAGGGTTTCAAACAAAATGTAATGAAAAATTAAATCTAAAGTCTTAATTCTATTCTAATCAAACTAGCGACTAAATATACAATGATGTTCATCGTGTCCTCGCCTTTCTCTACCTTTCCAAAATAGCTCGTCCAATTCTCCTCTAGTGACTTTAAGGGTCGCCTCTCACAATGGCTGATTCTTGCATAAATTTCTCTCACAGAAGAGAAAATAATAAATGGTCAAATCACTGTGCAAATGAAAAATAATCAAAATAAAATCAGGTGAAATTATTGCATCTGTTTCCTCACTGGCAACGATGCCATTTGACGAGTCGATTTTTCATTTTGAACTCGTTTGTAGTTTTATGCGGTGGAAAAATCGACTAATTAATATTTAAAAAGAAATAACCACTCGTAGAAGAGCAAGTTGTATCCAAAGGGAGGCAATGACGTATTTAAATTTGCACCAGTTAAAAACGTTTGTTCATAGTTAGTTTGGACAATAATCAAGCCAAAATTGCCTTCAAATTAAGGTTGAATGAAGAAACAATGCTGAAATAGCAATTCTGAGTAACTAGAGGATATTATCGCAATGTAGAATTGATAAAATACTATTAAAAATTGACAATGGCAGAAAATGTAATTATTAATAGCCATTTTACTATAGCAAAACAGGGGATTTTTTCCTCTTTACCGTGCGCGACGAGGAATGGACGGTCGGACGCGGGAAGCTCAGAGGAAGTTCCTTGGACAGAGGGCTTCGAAGCGGTGGTGGCGACGTGTCCCGGGGGGGCCGGAGCCAACCGGACGAAGCTCCGGCAGAGGTGGCTGCAGCCGGTGCTGCAGCTGTTGTTGGCGGGCGGTGCGCGCGCTGCAGGCGGGTGCACGCTAGCTGGAGGGCGCGAAAGGACTGCTGCGGTGTGGGTGCACACTGCAGCTGGTATTGCACACTGGCTGGAGGCGTGGGCGAGCACGCGGCCTGTTGGCAGTGAGGTGTGCACGGGAATGGTGGCGGGGGGGCACTGTAGGCATGGGAGGCGCTACAGGCGCGGGAGAAGGGCGGCTATGCCGGCTCTGCAACTGCGTGCTGGCTGGAGGTGTGGGCGCACGCGTGGCCTGTTGGCTGTGAGCACGGGTGCAGCTACAGGTGGAAGTGCGCAGGCGGGTGGTCGCGATGAGGTTGCAGGCGAAAGGTGAGTGGGTGAGGGCCGGAGGCTGTGCTCGCCTTGTGTGCGGCTTGAGGGCGTGCGCGGCCTGGAGTTGATGTGGGAGTGAGCGGTGAGACTGCAGGCAGGAGGTGAGTGGGAGAGTGTGGTTGTGCGGGTGCGGCTGCAGGCTGTAGGTGTCGCGGGTGTGCTGGAGGCTGTGTGCAGGCTGAAGGTGTCGCGGGGGCATTGGAAGTGAGCGGGTGAGGTTGCGGTTCAGGTGCTGGAGGTGAAGTGGGCGAACGGTGGTTGCTGCTGGAGTGGGGGGGTGGCTTCAGACGTCCGGGAAATTTCCCAGACGTCTTAACTAACTGAGAAGGTGATTAGACAGTGGTTGCGGTGGTGGTTGTTGATGACAACGGCGAGGGCGGTGCACGGCGAGGTGCTCACGGTAATGCGGATGAGCTCCTGATGGCGGTGTGGTCTGTCACACCACACGCCCACGGTGGTGGAGACTCGTCGCCACGGTTGAGGCCGACAATGTGAAATGGAAGAGAGAAGATCTCTTTACACAGTGGTGGAGGCCTCCCGAGCTCGGCTGCCTCTCTCCTTTTGTAGCCGCTTGCATAGATTTAAACGGAGAGGCGGGAGCAAATCCACATTCTCTGCTCGTCCTTGAATGCAGGCTTCATTGCAGCAACTGGTGGTGTTGGAGCAGCAGCCGATGGAAATGCAGCCGTTCCTGGAAGAAGAAGAATAAAGAAAATAATGTTAAAATATTATGGTTATTTATATACAGACCCTTAACTTTTTTGTTAATGAAAATAATGTACCTAATTGGTTAACTAATTAGATCAATGCCATTCTAAACTAATTCTAAATGTACTTAAAATATGAAAGCAATGCATGGATTATGTAATTAAATTAAAAATATGAATTAATCTATTTACATCCTAATTTATGCTAAATAAATGTTAGAATTAACATAATGTCTAAGCACTTAAATACTTAAATAACCCACAACTATGGGCTAATCAGCCAACAACAGCAACCTCCACCACTGCCACTTCTCTCCTTCATCCGATCGACTTCGGCTGTCTCACAACTTGCCGCCGCCATCGTTTTGGAGCCCTCACTCCACCCAACCTACACCCAAAAAGTGTTCCTCGAACGAACCTCTCTCCCATGAGCGAGGAGGAGAGAGGTAGAATCGTCTCTTTATGGTGGAATTGATATTTACATTTCATGCCATTTCCACAAAAATGATTTTTGATTTATCATTATTTTATTGTGGTGAATTTATGCCTTCATGCTGACACTTCTAGAGAATTGTTAATCCTTATTATTCATCTCTAGAAGTGTGAGCATGCTGATTAGATGCCACATGCCTTTTAGAAGGCATCCTCCTATTTAACTGTTGAGGAAGGACCTACAATCTGGAGTTTGATTTTGTACACAATAAACAAGATCATTATATACAAACTCAACATATATGAAGCATTAGTCAATTACCTAAAGCTTACCTTAACTATTCGTATACTAATGGCATTGATGAAAATTGAGGAAACATACAAAACATGACTACTAACTATAAAGTATGTATCACATAAAGAAACTAACATTTCCATGTTAAGAGTAAAGGAGACTGATGCCTTCCAAAACGTTTCAGACAATTCAAATTTTCTGCACCATGTTAAGAGTCGCTACCCATATACTGCTACAGCACATCGGGTACCATTACAATTAGGCGCCAATCCAAATTCACAAAAGAAAGATCCCTATATAATAAAGTGCCAACCTATACTCTAAACCCAATGCTTGCTATCAACACCTGAAAAATTCAGAAACACTTCCCATCACCACCATGGTTAGGGGTAAACTCAGATTTTCGTCACCCTTGACTCTTTTTTGCAAAGCAGAGAGGGACCAAACTACATTAAAGAAAACAAACGGATGGGATAAAATTTGATGAATACATCTTCATAGAATAAAAGATATGCGACAAAATCCATATATATCACTGGCACTAGAAAATGTTCACCATTAAGTTAACTCATTCCCCAATTGTGCTACACTATCATTAGAAAATGCAAGATACCTCTAAACATAGTGAAGAAGTGAAGCCCGAAATCAACCTCTTCATCGGCAAGCCAAGTGACTAGGGAATATCAAAGGATAAATTCCATGCACGAGGGTTACTCATTTCAATATGGATCACTAATGCTCCACTTTTCATGCCATTCTTAGTTAAGGCATCCAATAAGTGAAGCATAGTGGACATTTTAAAATAAGAAAATGTCACAAACAACATGAAGATTTTCCCGCTAGAACTTGATCACCATATGTAGGCCTCTAATGGGAGCACCATCATGAGCCATAAACTAGCTTAATTTAATCTGATTAGCTCATTAAATGCTCCTACATAACCACCAAAGGATTGCAATTCATTACATTAGCATTCTGAGAGAAAGAGAAGAAACCAGGGTTAAAACTATAATTTTACCATCATAACTTGAATCGAGTACAACCATGGGTTTTCTCAGGGGTTAATTAAGGGTCAAATGGTCCTAAAAGGCTAAGAAGCGGGTTAGAACAGACAGAAAACGATTTTCACGTGTTTTGAGGATTAAATAACTTTTGAAACCCTAAAAATGAACCCGCTTAATTAACTGAGGTTTTGGTTAGGATAAAATTCACCTAAACCCTCAAAAATTTATAGAAAGATATTCTCTATGGTTTGGTACCTTCAAATTGGCCATCAGAACCCATCTTCACCCAAAACGGAGTCTCAAACAGACATTTACCCTAATTTGAGTTTTTGCATAAATTACCTAGTTAAACATGGTCAAAACCAAAATCCAACCTTGCCATTAGATTCCTTAGGTCCAAATTAGGTTTGCAGCAAAATTTAGACCCGAGCTGAGATTGTCTTGACCTAGTTTGCAACTTGGTCCTGTCTGATTACATATATGCACTAAACTTTCAAAGCATTTACAAATAGGCCCCTAACTTTATCATTATTTCCATAAATAGGTCACTGTCGCCATTAATTCTATTCCTACAGCTCTAGTGACATAAAATTGGCAAGATCTCTTTGATTCCTTGACGAATCCCTTTCAAATTTGAAAGGGAAGTTCGTCAAGGAATTCCCTTCCTTTTGAGCCAATTCCAAAGCCCCAAAACCTTTAAAGGTAAGTTTATCAAGGAATTCCCTTCTTTTTGAGCCAATTCCCATGCCCTAAAACCTTCCCAATCTCTCATGCGAATGCATGGGAGATTAAGGTATCAAAAAATCCCAACTCTGGTGAAGCTTCACCGGAGTTGGGATTTTTTGATACACTTGCTTCCCAAGCCCAAAACTCCCTCTAAAGGCCTATAAAAAGATCTCCAGATCAAACCAATCTTCCCACCCTCGAATTCAGCCTTGAACACCTCAAAATTCCTCTCCTCTTTCTTGCCCAAATCTCTCCTCGACGTCTAGTGATCCTCCCTGCCTCCTTTCTTCCTCCGTTCGCAATATCGGTGACGGATTTATTTCCCCCATCTTCCTCCATATCGAGCCGTACCAGCCAATGCCCCCTTCGTTGTCTTCCTCACCATGTCCTATCCACCGGAGCGACCTCCTTCTCTGGCGTCGGTGATTCCACAACCAGTGACATCTCCTCCCCCCTTTGTCTGTTACTACTCTCAACTGACGCCTCATCTTCCACTTGTCATTTTTGTACATTCATAATTTTGATTCAACCACCGACTCGCCCTAACGTCCTCTGTCTTCCACCTCGCCGACGTTCCTCCGACGAGCACTAGCAACTTCCATACTTGCCCAAATGCACCGCTTCCACTCTCCACACCTCCGCCTCATCTCGACGATCAAAAGCCCTCACTCCTTGAGAGCTATTGATCCCCCTACAGTGCCACCGAACACACCCACCTTCACATGCACAATTTGCCTCCATCAGTCTTCATCACTCACACCCACGCCATGCCGACCCCCTAAGCAAGTTTGCCATGCTCTCGCGATCATTCCTAAACATTTTGACCTGGTCGAAAGGCCTTACTACTGCTTCTTGGTGTTCGCTCTTTCGCCACCATGAATGCAAGCTTCGAGCTTACTTGAAGCCCTCTCCAGCATGTACAGGCCCTAGACAAAACCCCAAGCGTAGTGGAACCTACCCAGGAGCGCAACCAAGGAGGCAATTTGGCTCTTTGACTGAGCCTTTGACCACAATCAAGTGAAGAAGCAGTAGTGCAGTGTATGTAGAAGAAGGGAGGTGGGATTAGTCCCACCTCGAAAGTTGATAAGCATGCTCGCCCACATAAATTGAATTTGTGCCTAGGGCTTACCGTCTCAGACACAAGGGGTGAGGTCCCTTACACCCCTCACGTGCCTCCTTTGTGACACACCCTTGCAGACTTGGTGTAAATCCATTTACCGACTAAGCCTTACACTCCTCGGCTGTGACCCACACCCACAGCCCTGGACCCAGGTATGCTCTAGGTCCGAAAACCTGATAACTCGGAACTATTGGAGGCTCTAGGAGAGCATGACCCAACTAGATAAAGAAAGGAGAGTTTGTGTCGGGTAAGGGGGTTTTGCTCTGAGAAGAATTAGCTAACACGTAGCCAAAATTGAGGATCCCTCCCCCTCTGTGTGAAGAAGAGTGGGAGAAGAACAGAAGAGCAAAGAAAGGAAAGGAAGAGAGAGTAGGAAAAGGAGAGAGAGAAGAAGAACCATAGCAGAAGAGGAGCAGAGAAAAAGGAAGAAGAAAGAAGGAGAGAGAAAGCAGAGAAAGAGAAGTAGAAAAAGATGGAAGAAGAAAAGAAGAGCCACACAAGAATAGAGAAAGAAGAAGAATCAGAGCACTATAGAATCGGACGTTTAAGACGTCTCATCCTACCATCAGATGGCTGATTAGAGTTTATTTCATATATAACTATTGAGTTCCATTTGATATTATTGTTACAAGTAATTAGTTATTCAAATCATCATTTTACTCCATTCTTTTTGCAATCTGATACTTGATCTTATTGCCACATTATTCTGAATCAATTTTTTATTATAATTTCTTATCTCTATTTTGTAAATTGCAATTTTGAGAATTGAATTCCTACTTTCTCTTAGCGAACGATCTCGGACTTTTTAAAGTATAAATTTTATCTATTTTTCACGAGATTTCAACTATACTAAAACATAATGATTTAAAACTTGATTTTGAGAGATCAACATTTTGGTGCCGTTGCCGAGGAGCAACACGCAATTCAGATCTCTTGATTGCAATATCAGATTGGGTACTAACTTGCTACATCTCTTTTGATTGTGATCTGTTTTGGGGACTCATTAAAGGAAGATCAGCTACACATCAGCCACTCCAAGGGTAGGTAAAACACCAATCCAAATTCCTTCTAAGGCCATGATCCTCAAAAGCTAAAAAAGAAAATCAATTAAGGCCACTAGCATTATAGTCTTAGCTTAATCATCAAGTTTCCTGATTTGATACATTCTATTTAGACAACACTCCAACCTTGATTTTTGCACCTACTTGAAATTTAAGGTATTTAAGTCTATCACCTTCTTATTTGAGCCCTAGGTACCACATGTGGACAAATTAAATTGGACCAAATCAGAGCCAAATAAGGATTATAGTTTAGGATTTTTAGAGACACCTGCTTAATCAAGAATTGATCTTTCCAAACATTGTGTGCCTAAACCTTGAGTGAATTGATCTATTTGAGCAAAACTCTAAAATCAGGCTCTTAAATTCATTTGAACACTGAAAGAAGGACCTAAATTTATCAAAAGGATAATATAGGTGAAGTTGACCCACCTTGTTGGGTTAACCAATCTTCAAATTAGGTCACGTTGCACAAAAACATCTTAAAAGATCAAGTGAAATCATAAGAACCCTTGTTTTTTAATTAAAACTGGTAGACTTAAGATGTCAAGTCCCCATTCTGGTCTACTTGGATCATCAATGACAAGAGAGGTCAGGTGGAGGAAACCCTATAACTCGTGGGGATGCTCTAACATGTAGGGGTCTTTGCGGGACTCTCCCTCTTTAGCTGCCCAGGTAATTCTCTGGTGCATGGCTTTCTGACTAAGGGGTATCATCCGCCCCAAACCTCTATAGGCATCCAAAATTTTTGGGTGTCTTGATTGGGTCCATCACATTCTTTCTCTCATCTGATCCATCAGTGCATGTTTGGGAGGAGGTCCTTAAGACCATCTTTGAGGCCTCCATTGGATATTCACTCTCGTCGAGGTCGAGCCTGGACTTCCGTGTTTGTGCAACAACCTGTTCACATTGACATATCCTCTGATTTAGAACCTACTTCCCCTTCATACACTATGGATCACCAAGAAGGACAACCTAATCTTGAGCAACAATTCCATGATTTCCAAAATCGAAGCAATGCCATCATCAACCCACAACTGCATCCTTAAATGCAAGATCACTATAATCCCATAGGGGTGGAGATCGAACCCCGAATCAACATTCCCGTGGGAGGACCCGAGGTAGATCTCATGCCTAGCATGCTTCAAATGACCCCAAAATTTCATGGCTTGAACTCTAAGGATCCTTTCCAGCACATCAAGAACCTAAAACATCTAGCTCACACCTTTGGGGAAGATGTACAGAATCCGGATGGATTACTCTTAAATCTATTCTCATTCTCCTTGGCTAACAAAGCCACTCACTGGTTTCAAACTCAACCACACACATCAACACATGGGGTGAACTGCAAAATGCCTTCCTGCAAAAATTCTACCCCATTGGTCATACCAACACAATGCAGCACCAAATCACACACTTCTCCGAAGGAGCGGGAGAATCTCTACACGAAGCATGGGATCGCTTTCTTGATGTGATGCGTAACTGCCGCCATTACGGAGTTCCGAAATGGGGACAAGTCCAATCCTTTTACCACGCACTCCATGAAGATATCAAGCTATTTTTCAATGCAACCTGTGATGGTAGCATCATGGGTCAAGATGAAGACATGATCTAGGAAATTCTTGAAAACATGTGCGAGAACTCCCTGAACAATGAGTCATTGGGTGCGTACGACTGGACATCCACTTGCGCATTGGCAAATAATTGGGGGGTGCACGAATCCTAAGGCCTTTTCGCATCCATTAATCTGGAGTTGGCAGCCAGTCAATTGGATAAGGTCTCCATTATCGAGAAAAAAGTGGATGACATTACTCGTCATCTACACAAATCCACCTTTGCACCTCAAGGCACATACACGCACCAGCCCATGGGAAGGGAGGCTACGCAAAACATCTACCATTCCCCGAGGATGGATGCATACCCACCTCCATCTTATTATGGCTTTGGAGGCAACTCCGAGTCAGCCCACCTTAGTTGGGGGAACTCTGAACCCCCATACCCTGATTATCTCAGAGCTCCTCAGACCTGCGAGGATCTTCACTCCATCCAGAATAATCCTTTCTCCAATACTTACAACTTTGGATGGCATAATCATCCTAACTTTTTGTTGTTAGGAAACAACCCAAATCCATGACCTCAATTTCAACCCTGACCACAGGCTCTACATCATTATCAATGCACCCAACCAAGGCCCATCGAAAATTTCCAATCTGGACCACCTAAAGAAGATCATACATCTTTGATTCTCCAGACCCTGATTAACATGCAGAAATAGCACAAGAAGACATCATTGAACTTCACAATCAAGTGATCCAGCTGGCAAGCTCTTGCTAGCCTAGCACACTTCCTTCCCAACCTTTTCCAAATCCTAACAACATGTTGACCCAAAAACATGTTTTCAACCAAATCCAAGGTCAAACATGTTATACCCAACCTGGTTTAAGGACTCATACCTACGTATTTTCTCCATCCACCTTAGTAGAGCCAAAACACACCATGACTTACCCAACACCACCCCACAACAACACAAGGCCTCACTTTTCCCCATGCACCTCCCCACCTTGATTGTGCTATGATCAATGTTATGAAACCCATCCTTAAAGATAGCCAATCTATTCCCTTATCCCAGGTCATATCTCACCTCCACACGAAAGTATTGTAAAAAATTGATATAACGGGAACTTTGAGGAATGCACAAGTCACTATTCCATTACTTGATATCCTCACTCTCAACCCAAACTCACCAGAATTACCCTGAAGGGAGATGAAAGAACAAACAGTAGGAAAGGTAGTGCAGTCTGAAAATATAAGTGCCATAATCCAAAGTAGTCTACGTCCTAAGAAATCTGATCCAGGCACATCCCTAATTCCTTGCAATATCAGTGATACAAACTTCAAGTAGGCTATACTAGACTTGGGCACCACCGTCAACCTCATCCCTCCCAACCTATTAGAAAAATTACAGATTGGACAACTAAAACCCGCTCATGTCACTTTGCAACTAGCTAATCGAACCCTAATCACACCAATTGGGATGATAGAGGATGTTGTAATTAAAGTTAAGGATTTCAACTACCTAGCAGATTTCCTAATTCTTGACATGGAGACACCACAACAGATATAGGATATGCCCATGATTTTGGGAAGACCATTCTTAGCCACTGTGAGAGCCATAATCAATTATGAATCAGGGCATATGACAATTGCCTCAGGAGATCAGCCTACTGAGATTAATATTTTTAAGGCAACAAAAGGAAAATGCTTGATAGAACAACTAGGTTTTATGTAGGACCTCATGACCATATCCTTAACAGAAAACCTAGAACCTGAATTAGAAACCTTTCACATCCTAGATAATAATCTAGTCCAGCATAATGACATGAGTATAGTGGAGGCTTTCACCTTTGAACTTGAGGATACACCTAGGAATGTCGGGAAACATGGTGACAGACCATATTTAGAGTCCATGGATAAGGAAACTTTTTGTTTCGAGGACCACTAGGAATCAGGATTGAACAATCCTGAGAGTGACCTTCACCTAGAGTATGAATCCTTTACAGATTTCAAGTTTTATGATTCAAAATGCACTCTCCAAGCATTCACTTTTAGTTGGGATAACGATTATAGGAAGATTTATTTGAAGACCCAATGTATTAGTCATTTCTTGAGGAGATAATCTCAAACCCAAAATGAAAAAATCACAGTGACTCATCAGGTATCGATTTGATAGGTCACAGAGCATGAGAGGAACCACACATCTGGGATACACTAACTAGACTCATTTCTATTGAGCCTTGGAATCACTATAATCCTTCTACAGAATCCCATGATCACTATACCGTCCAACTATTTCCTCCGTAGAAGCTTCAGAAGGATCATCCAGAAACAAATCAACCTGACTTATATCTGAGACATTCTGGAATGACTCTCCACCATGCTTGGAAACTTATCTGTGGCCATCCAATTCTCATCCATCACGATCATATCATTCATGAAGACGATCACATCTCTCTGAGACTATTGCGCTCAGCTGATGCCATTAAGCTCAACGCTTAATGGGAGGCAACCCGTCATCTTTATGAAAAACCCGAAACCCTTCTTGACACATCATATGCTAAACTCATATTGCACTTTAGGGTTCGTCCATTACAACAGCCAACTCCACCTCTGGTACCCATACCCGAGCTTGAAATCATGCACAATAGTCACCCCGACTCGTCCACCCACCTAAAACATGTTCTAATGTACAATCTAAGCTGAACTCGAACCCACCTAATTTGCAATGAGGACATTGCAAATCGTAGGCATGAGGGGGTATTAGAGTGCAAAACACTATGAGAATCACTTCACAAGAAAGGGTTTCATAAGAAAAAACACATATTCCAAAAACCAATAAAATAAAAAATTGAAAAAGGAACAAAAAAAGGAGAAGGAAGGAAATTTTGAGTGAATTGATTGCATATCATTTTTTAGGAGAAGGGGAGGAGATAAAAATGTCAAAAAGGAGCACAATTTGAAAAGAAAAAAAAAGAGATAGTCACTAGTAAAAGATTAAGTAATTGACCTAGTTCGAGACCAAATCAAAAGGAAAGAAAATGAAAGACAAAAAGTGCTAAGATATAAAAAGAGATTAGTATGAATGTTGATCTTAGGCCTCTTGGGTAGTAATTTTAGTCTTAAAAATTCAAGTATCCGTTAAGATCTAGATACTCCGCAAGAGGTTGGGGAAAATGTAAAGCTTAAGTATCAGGTCTAAGCTTAGGGATTGTTTGACCTTGTTAACTAACCTCTGGTTTGCGGGGCTTGATAACCAAAGACCCCAATCTACACATAGTCTGGCTTAGTGTGCTTAATTATCAAAATCATGCAATGGCAATAAATCTGCTCTGAAAAGGCTACCTGGATTAGGAGTGGCTGATCAACACAAGTTGATTTGGATGAGTTCCCAATGTGGAGAGGTGGAAAATTTCCCTCGAAGATGTGCAATAACATATCGTCTTCTTGGTGCTTGTCTCTTAGGATATCTAAATATCCTACCAGGGGCATATAAGCACCTTGTGCTGGTTCAGATGCCATGGGTGGCATTATCACGGAATGTCGATTTCCAGGGTCGAGATTTAGCTACAGAATGCCATGGGTGGGATTATCTCAAATTCTCGAAAGCCAAGGTTCTGGGGGTTGCCATGGGTAGTGCTATCTCGAAGTATCGATTGCTTGGGACCTTGCAAGGATTGATGGTGGGAATTAGGAATCCGATGCAGACCATGTTGTAAAGCTAATCTGAAGCTAGAAATAAAAAGAAAAGAGAGAGAAAACTATCCAAAAATAAAGAAAAAAAGTTCCTCTGTCTCTCTCTTAGAAAACGTACTATATATTGAACCTAGGCTAAAACATATTAAAGCTCGGATGCTTTAACCACAGAGTTGAACGAACCTTAGGTTAGTTCATGTGGGCCTTACAAACCTTCGCAATGGACTGAAGCTGGAGCTGGTCAGGTCCGGATCTTGATTGGTACTTGAGTACATGTAGGCCTATTATCAGCATTCTGACCTAATCTACAAAAGAAAGCACACATGAGAGTTCGAAGCATGAAAAGACATGTGGTCTAGAATTTGAGTAAATCCCTTGAAATTTTGCTAAGGGACTAGAGAAAGCTAGGAAAGGGGGTATGATGGGAATAGCATCATGAGCCATAGATTAGCTCAATTTAATCTGATTAGGTCATTAAATGCTCCTACAAAACCACCAGAGGATTGCAATTCATTGCATTAGCATTCTGAGAGAAAGATAGGAAACTAGGGTTAAAACTGTAATTTTACTATCATAACTTGAATGCAGTGCAACAACAGGTTTTCTCAAGGGTTAATTAAGGGTCAAATGGTCCTAAAAGGCTAACAAGTGGGTTAAAACTCACAGGAAAAGATTTTCACATGTTTTGAGAATTAAATGACTTTTGAAACTCTAAAAGCAAACTTGCTTAATTAATTGAGATTCTGGCTAGGATAAATTCACCTAAACCTTCTAAAATTCATAGAAAAATATTCTCTATGGTTTGGTGCCTTCATATTATCTATCAGAACTTATCTTGACCAAAAATAGTGTCTCAAACTGACATTTACCCTAATTTGGGTGTTTGCATAAACTACCTAGTCAAATGTGGTCAAAATCAAAATCCAACCTCACTATTAGATTCCTTAGGTCCAAATTAGGTTTGTACCAAAATTTTGACCCAAGCTGAGATTGTCTTGACCAAGTTTGCAACTTGGTCCTGTCTAATTACATATATACCCTTAACTTACAAAATCTCTATAAAAAGGCCCCTAACTTTAGCATCATTTTCATAAATAGGTACCTGCCACCATTAATCCTATTCCTACAAGCTCCGGAAAGCTAAAATTGTCATAATCTCCTTGATTCCTTGACGAATCCATTTCAAATTTGAAAGGGAAGTTCGTCAAGGAATTTCCTTCCTTTTGAGACAATTCCCACACCCCAAAACCTTCACAATCTCTCATTAGAATGCATGAGAGATTAGGGTATCAAAAAATCCCAACTTTGGTGAAGCTTTACAAGCTTGGGAAGTTTGCTTCCCAAGCCTAAAACTCCCTCTAAAGGCCTATAAAATGACCCCTAGATCAAACCAATCTTCCCACGCTCGAATTCGGCCTTGAACACCTCAAAATTCCTCTCCTCTTTCTTGGCCGAATCGCTCCACGACGTCCAGCGATCCTCCCTACCTCCATTCATCCTCCATTCGCAATACTGGTGGTGGAGTTATTTCCCCCATCTTCCTCCGTGTCGAGCCGCACCAGCCGATGCCCACTTCGCCATCTTCTTCGCCATTACCTATCCACTAGAGCAGCCTCCTTCTCCGGCACTGGACATAACACAACCGGCACCATCTTCTCTCCCCTTCTTTCACTACTACTCTCAACTGACTCCCCATCTTCCACGTGTCATTTCCATACATTCGCAACTCTGATTCAACCACCGACTCGCCTTAACGCCCTCTATCTTCCACCATGCCAGCATACCTTTGGCGAGCCCTAGCGGCTTCCACACTCGCCCAAATGTGCTGCTTCCACACTCCACACCTCCACCTCATCACAAGGATCAAAAGCCCTTACTCATTGAGAGCTATTGATCCCCGAACAGTGCCACCGAACACACCCACCATCACATGCATAGTTCCCCTCCATCAGCCTTCATCACTCACGTCCACACCATGCCGACCACCTTAGGAAGTTTGTCGTGCTCCAACGATCATTCCTAAACATTATGATGTGGCTAAAAGGCCTTACTACTATTTTCATGTGTTCTCTCTTTCGCCGCCATGAATGCAAGCTTTAAGCTTCCTTGAAGCCCTCTCCAGCACCTGCAGGCCCCTGACAAAGCCCAGGCACAGCGGAACCCACCTAAGAGTGCAACCAAGGAGCCAATTTGGCTCTTTTACTGAGCCTTTGACCGCAATCACGTGAAGAAGCAGCAATGCAGTTTATGAAGAAGAAGGGAGGTGGGATTAGTCCCACCTTGGAAGTTGATAAGCGTGCTCACCTGCATAAGTTGAGTTTGTGCCTGGGGTTTATCGCCTCAGACACAAGGGGTAAGGTCCCTCACTCCCCTCAAGTGCCTCATCCTCGACAGGCCCCCGTGGACCTAGTGCATATCCATTTATCGCCTAAGCCTTACACTCCTTGGTTGCGACCCACGCCCGCAGCCCTGGACCCAGGTATGCTCTAGGTCCGAAAACCCGATAACCCGGTACTGTTGGAGGCTCTGGGAGAGCGTGACTGAAGGAGATAAAGAAGGGAGAGTTTGCTGGGGGTAAGGGGGGCTTTTGCTCTGATAAGAATTGGCTGACACTTAGCCAAAATTGAGGATCCTTCCTGGTCTGTGAGAAGAAGAAGAGCAAAAGAATAGGGTAGAGAAGTAGAAGAAGAACAGAAGAGCAAAGAAAGGAAAGGAAGAGAGAGCAGGAAGAGGAGAGAGAGAGAAGAAGAATTGTAGTAGTAGAAGAGCAAAGAAGGAGGAAGAGGAAAGAAGAAGAGAGAAAGCAGAGAGAAAGAAGTTGAAAAAGAAGGAAGAAGAAAAGAAGAAGAGTCTCACAAGAATAGAGAAAGAAGAAAAATCAAAGCACTGTAGAATCAAACTTTTAAGACATCTAATCCTACCATTAGGCGACTGATTTGAGTTTATTTCACTTATAACTATTGAGTTTCATTAGATATTATTGTTAGGAGCAATTGGTGATTCAAATCACCATTTTTCTCCATTCCTTTTAAAGTATGATACTTGATCTTATTGCCACATTATTTTGAATCAATTTCTGATTATAATTTCTTACCTCCATTATTTTAAATTGCAATTTTGAGAATTGAATTCCTATTTATTCTCAGCAAACGTCCTCGGACTTTTTCGAGTATAAATTTTATCTGTTGTTCACGAGATTTCAACTATACTACAACGTAACAATTTAAAACTTGATTTCGAGCGACTAACATCCTCATTTAAATTAAAACGTAAATTTAAACATAGAAGAGGGTGAGAAAAGCTTCTGTTGACAAAAGCAAAGAGAAACTACCATACATATGCTTCTTGAGTTTGATTTGGTTTGGTTTGGGGGTTGGGGTGGGAGGAGGTAAGACTAGAGTCTTGTTTATTTTAGAATTTGTGTTGAAGTACTTACCAATTTGGCTAAAAAGTCATTCTGAAATTTTTCTTTAATCTTTATCTCGAGTGCTACCTACCAAATAGAATAACAATAATAAGACTCATCAAGTTCTAAACACTAAAGAGATTTTGTGCTAAATTGCCATGCAAGGTTTTGTAGAGATGACAATTTATATGTTCTTTTCCTACTTAAGTTCTAGTTGTGCAAGTCACATGTTTAACGTTTTATTGCACATAGTTCTACTTGCTAAGGATAATCGGTTCAACCAAATGAGAAGTGGAATGAGATACTAGTGTGGACTATATATCCTACCTATGTAAGATGGACGATTTTAATCCCTTGCATGAATGTTTGGAATCTAAGTCACCATAATGTTTGGTATCCAAGTATCTACCAAAAGCCAATGCTCGACCTACATCTTGCTACCATTCTAACCCCTTGCTTGAATGAGGTGTATGCAAACAAAATGATTTGACTAGGCCACCTTGGCTTGGAACTCGGTTGCCCCTACCGCAGGTGTATCAAGAAAAACAATGTTTTTGTAATAAATGTAGTTTTCTATTTGTTTTAAATAGCAGGTAATTTCAACACCTCTCAAAGAAGAGCTTGTATTTTCATGAAGCCACACATTGAGCATTGGAATTAGAGTTATTATTTCTTTTCTTTGTTATTGTCTCATTCATTTTGGTTACCATAAAAGATCTATAGTCAGTTGTTTATTTTCATGGCCAAGGAAATGCAAGTGCCTAAGAAAAAATATGTAGGAAAGCCTAAAAAAATTGTTCAGTTTCATGATGGAGAATGCTCAATTTAAGCAAAATACAAATCAAAGAAACAACTAGAAATGTAAGACTCTTGGCTTTGGACAACCTAGTGGAATTCACTAGCAATAATTGCATGGAGGATTCCTTTTCATGATTAGGGGTCAGAACAACAGACAAGTTCGCTTCCAGCACTATTTCATACCTACCTTTGTTCACAATCTGCAACTAGAGTTCTGGTGCATCAAACATAATCTTGAAAAGCATAAACCAAATGCAATTGATTGGCATCCATAAAACCCATCAAAAGCAATAAAATGAAACCCTATACAAGTTGCTAAAAAAATTTACAATATCTGCAATTCTACACATTTGAAACCACAGGTTATTGATCGTGCGGCTTACTCAACTCAGTAATTAAGTTAATTTCACTTAATTAAGAGTAGAGGAAGTCACTTAGGTTAACTCGAAGTTGTGTCGGTTGTGTAGTATAGGGTGGAATTAACCTATGATTTTAGAAATTTTTACTAGTTGAGTCCAGGTCGTTCACTGGGAGGTATAATAATTTTCTCCAAATTCACCATTTTTCTTTTATTTCTCTATAAGTTTAGGACGTATAACTAGGTTGATTTTTAAAACATGAATTTTGCCAAAATATTTAAACTATAAAGAATATACAAAATTCCATATGCAAAACATATTTACTCAAAATGTTGTACGTTATTAACAAATAAACATGTTAGTTTTTCAATTCAATTTCATTCCAAAGAAATTAAGGCAACTAAAAGTTATTCTATTAAAACATCCTTTTTTTTTTGAAATAGATTCTATTGAAACATCCTTTTTACAATTAAGAATAAAAAGTAATTAAAAATGATCCAAGAAAATATTTTCTTCAGCCTCTCATCTTCTTTCTTTTACTTTCTTCTCTCTCTCGAACACTTTTCTTACCTTTCTTCTTTTCTTCCTGTCTTCTCCTGCCTTCTTTTCTTCCCTTAGTCTTCTCCTTTTGTTCCTTAATCTCTTTTCCTTCTTTAGTGCCTGTGCTCCTTTCTTCCTTAGCCTTCAGCTTCAACACTTAGCAATTTAACCATCAGCTCTTCTTTTCCTTAAGTCCTTCGGCTGAACTGGGTTTTTTTACTTTTTTAACCAAAATTTATTTTATTTACGGCGAGGTCCTTTCGAGGTTACACAGCACCCTGAGACCATGGTGGGACCAGACCCTACTCAATCCTCTCCTAATCTCAATTAGGTTCGTTTTTGGTTTATTTCATATCGGTTCACAGTCTCGAGCCATTTCGGCTCAACCCGGCCTCCCAGGCCTCTCGCCCTCCCAAGGCACATACTCGCTCATGCATCCAAGGGTGCACACCTGTAGGCACACAAGCCCACACACATACACACATGCACATGCTCAGATCAGATCGGTAACTGGTGCGTCGAGCGCTGACGACTGGATAGCCCATGCAACATATTGCTTTTATCCCCATGCGTGCGCTCGTGAACTAGCAATGTGGGACTAACCTACCCCTTCCAGACCCAACGTCAAATGATCATAACTTTCTACCCAGAGCACCAAATCAAGTGATTTCAAGTTTGTTAGAAAGCTCTAAGATAGATCTACACAATTACTGGGTTAATTTAAGGTTTTGATGATGTTTTCCTCTTCAATTTGAAAGATGAAATGAGGGGTTCCTGCGGGTTATTACTAGCCTAGAAAATGAAATTATATCTACAGAGTCCTCAGATGGACTTCTCTCTTTTATTTAAAGGTCTGTATAGGTTATACAATTAATTGCGCATCTGTTAGAGTAAGTTTTAAGCTCTTAAGACCTTCAGAATAGTAGAGAAGCTCTTCACTTCAATATCTGCAATAGACACTTAAGAGTATTTCTAATTGATTTAAACTAATTCTAAGGGTTATAATTAACTCATCCGGGCAGGATTTAAGTTGAAATTTCAACAAAATGGCACTACTGTTGATTTGGGTTCGAAAGTAACCAAAATTGACAGGAACTAAATTCTCAAACATTTATTCACTCGAGCTCACCTAATTCTCTCTAAAACCATCAAACATCATCCCAGAAATAGTTTACACTCCTCAATACCACAATTCAAGCTCAGAACTCCATTAGCAGATTCAGTTTGACTGTGGAAGCACAAAAAGTTGACTTTCTGTTCAAAACTTTTCCACAGGAAACCAATTCCTCAATAAGAGTCTCCTCAACATCCAGAACTTATTCAGATCTTCAGGAAGGTGTTATGACCTTGATTTCTAGGGTTTCAGGCTTGCCGCCTGAACTTGAAAAAATGTGTGTTCAACAGAGCAATTTAGAGGTTGTTACAGTGTTCTAAAGGTTTAAATAGCTTCAGTCCATTACACTAAAGCTTCTGAGTTCCTTAAATGCTTCTTATGTCTCTTTATCAGACTTCTCGAACTCTGTTGGAGTTGGAGAAGATGAAGTTCATATCTATAGCTCCATACATTAAAATCTCAATGAAACATCCTCAAAACAATAAGTGATCCACATTATACCATTTTGGAGCTTCTCAATAGATTCTAGAAATTGAAACACGAATTTGGCTCGCTGGAGCTCCGGTGAGTCCAGAAAATGTGTGAAATTGTGTATAGATTGTTAAAACTTACATTTTTGATTCAAAAAGGATCCTGAGGTTGCAAGGAACCTCAGTATCACATTTAATTCATCATTATTTCTATAAATTTAAGATTTGACAGTGAAATCATTTTCTTAAAGGATCTGAGTGGTTAAATCTTAGGACTTGTTTAACCACTCGATTGAGAGGTTAAAACAAGTCAACAAGTAATAGTAGTCATAATTATATAGTTAATTAATAGTTTAAACTGTTCCTGAGTCTCCATGGATAGCGAGCTTTGGAACTTAATTAAGATTTGGGCGTTTAATTTATATGTGGTATTTATAGGTATTATAGTTCAATTAGGGTTCATAAGTGGTGGATAGATGATGAAAGAACCCATGAAGGTGGAATTATGTCGATTACTATCACCATAGACAGTGATAGTAGTCAGTGGAGGTGAAATTTGAATTAGGCAATTAGGTGATCAATTAAGCAACTAAGTGATTTAGAAATGGTCATGGAAGTTAAAGGAAGGTGGACAGTGATTTCAAAAGATGAAATTATGCCTCTGGTGAGCTCAAGCAACTCACCGGAGTCGAAGAAGATGAAGCTAAAATCTAAAATTACTCTATTCTAACTACCTAAACTAACTAACTAAGCTAACCTACTCCTACTCCTAATCTACTATTACCTGGACAAAGGGGTCAATAGGGTTACGCCGAAGGTTCATAGCGGATGACGAAATCTGAGGGTGGAAGAAAGATCTCCGGCGGGCAGATTTGAGGTGGAGCGGAGGATTCCTTGGGTCGACGCCTGTGTCAAAGTCGTGGAAGACCACGGCGGATCTCCTCAGCTGATTAAGATGGATGGAGGAAGTCGGAAATTGGAATGGGAAGTCACCGGAGTTTTGGAAGAATAGCCTAACGAAGTTAGCTGCAGTGTTAGAAGAGGGAAGGGAGCCAACTTGAATAAAATCGGAGGTCTGAGGGGGTATTTATAGTAGTTGGCGGCAAAGAGAGTGGTAGGGTTTGGCCGAAGGAGCTTGAGGAGCTTAACCTCCGTCGTCGGCTTCGACGATGGTGAGGTTATCTCCCACTAAAAAATAGGATTTTCAGTTAATCCAGACCAGTGGAGGTGGTGAGCGCAAGCTCTAAGAGCTTGGACAAGGAAGGATGATGTCAGTAGGGCGGTAATCGTGCGTTGGGGTGACTCTCTGCCGCAAGCCATTCATTCAGTTGAAGAAGAAGAAGAAGAAGACGAAGAGGGACTTAAATGAAATAAAACTTAATAAATTGTGTGAGAAATAAGGACCTGATTGTAATGAATTTTAAGGACCAAAATGTAAACTCTGGTTTTAAAGGTTTATTTTAACTTAGATCTTTTTCAACTTTTATATCTGTTAGTAAATAAGGTAAATATTATGTTTACACCTTGAATTTGCATTTTTGAACTTTTTAAGTTAATTTATTAGATTAAGTAAAATCACTTAAGTTATTATATACTTAGGTTTACATTAAGTTTAAGTTAGTTATCTTATTCATTAAGAGAATGATTAATAAAATTTTGAGTACAATTATTAACTATATTATTAATAATATTAATTGAATGATAAAATATCATTTTTAACTTATTTTAAGGTCCTTGACTAAATATCCCTTATTCTATAATTAACCCTTATATATTCATAACCTTAGCTAATTAGGGGTAACTAGAGATCATGATGAGTGTCTCATCACACCCCTAAGCCAAAGTTTTGCTAGTCCCTAGCAAAATTAACTAAGACTATGATGATTTAAAGCACTTGGGTTTAAATTATTGTAAATAGTAACTATGTGAGGAAAGCTTAGGTGAGAAAATTTTTTTTAATATAAATGATTGATGTATAGAGCATATATGAAAATTTTCTTACTTAGACTTATACTTATAACATTTTCAAAACACACTTAAAATAATTTGTAAACAAGAATTTTTTTCTGAATTAGAATTCTTCAAAAATCTCTTAATCTTTGTAATTATTCTTAACTCAAATTAGAATACAAAGTGTTTTAAGAAAAATAAAACTTAAGGATTGAGAATTAAATTTTAAGTCAAAAACTCAAATAGATTTAAGTTAATCCCTTGTTTATGATATTTGACTTTTATCAATATAAGTTTAAGCAAATTAACCAGATACTCATTATTAATCAAACTTAGAGTAGTAAAACTCCAATTTACTAGCCTACAACACTAAAGATTAACTTCTAGACCTAGGATTCTATCAATTCTTCTCCTTTAGGTCTCAACTTAAAATCTTCAAAACCCAATTTCTTAGGCTTCATTGCCAAATACCAAGGTTCAACACCTATGATTTTAAAACATTTGTTCTTAGTGAAGAGAATTGTCCTAAAGACATCCAAAGTTGCAAAAATCCAGATCTTAAGACATCACTTTCCAATCCCAATTATTCCAATTCAAGCCTTTCACTTGGCCTTACTCAGGCTTGGTTGCTTTCTCCTCACCAGTTTTCTATCCCGAGGTCAACACCTTTTGTGTATATCTCCCCAGTGGACCACTGGGTCTCTTATTCCTAATATTTTTTTCTCTATTTTTTTTCCCTTTTTCTATAGGTTAGAACACCCATTTGTAGCGAGGTGTTCTTTTTATTTGATGGAAGGAAGGGTAGCATCCATTTGTATTGAATGCTTTTATTTATTTGTGGAAAAACTGCATAAGTACCCATTTTCCACAAGGCACTTAACTACAGGGTCTTTTATTTATTATTTTTTTCTTTTCTTTTCTTTTCTTTCTTTTCCCCCTTCTCATTTTTCTTACTACCATTATTCTCCAAATCCTTTTTCTAGGTGAGTGGCACATCCATCACCTTTTCAAGAACCACCCTGCGGAAATCCTTGGACTAAAGAGGATTCAGAATTGATCTCTTAACCTTTGTGTTTTCGCGATCTCAGAAGTCAACAAGACAATTCTATGTGAGTGAATTTAGATGTTTAGGTTACTTAGCTCTCAAACCAGAGCTTGGACAACAAAGCCCTTTACTCTTAGGTTCTTCATATTCTTAGTTTCCTCCTATAGGATCTGTCAAGACAAAATTTACCAAGTCTAGTTATTTATCTCCAGCTTGTAAGTTTTGTAAACTAAAATTCTATCAACTCTCTATTTAATTAACTCTGAATATCTGGCATTTCACTTAAATTTATGATAATATCAAATTTTCAAAAAGTAAAAGGATTACTTAATCTAATTGATTAAAAAGTTATAATTCAATTCCAAAACTTAAGTTGAAATCTTAACACACTTAGTTTCTTAATTCCAGGTAAGAATAGAAAAATAAATCTTTAAAAGATTTAAAAGATTCCTAATTCAAATAAAATCTTGTTTTAAAAATTTTAAACACAAAAGTGTGTTTTTGCAGAATGTTTCAGTAAAAATCTAATTAAGAACTGAATGCTCTTAAATACTCTAAATATATTCTATATACATTTTAAACTTCCGACCTAAAAGAAAATTAAGCTCTTAATTATAATATATATATTCTTCTTCTTTTCTTCTTCATTAAAAATGAATATTCCCCTCTTATTACTTTTATGAATTTTCTTTCCAAATTTTTGTATTTATATATTTTTATTTTTATGTATATAAGATTTTCCATTTTTTTATGAATTTTTCAAATTTTTTTTTAAAATTTTTATGAAATTTTTGACTTTTTTTTAATTTTTTATCATTTTTAGATTTTCTATTTTTTAAAATTTTATGGATATTTAATTTTTATGTGTTTTTATTTTTCTAACCCACACACAAAGTGAAAATTTCACTTCAACACCCCCCAAGCCAAAATTTTACAATGTCCTCATTGTAAGAAGGGTGAAACGATATTACGCTTCATTTAGTATAGGGTGATGGAAGAAGTCGAATAGAGGAGATTAAAAATCTCTATGCGGACGATTTTGAGTCTGACCAAAGGTCAGAGCAGTCAGTCGGACTAAATGAAGGTAATCAATATGATATGAAGTGAAATTTTAAAGTAAGTGTATAATAAAATCAAAAAGGGTAAAAACAGGAAACAACTATGTACAAGTGTGGTGGATGGATAGAAAAGCCCAAGTGGAGCCGGTAACATTCTCCAACAAGACCCAAAGGATGTGAATCCAAGAAAGGTTTAAGACGTTGACCATTGACTTTGAAGGGTTGATCCTTGTTGTGTCCAGTGATTTAGATAGCTCCATTGTCGAAGACTCTAACTACAATAAATGGCCCTTGCCATTTAGACCTAAGTTTACCAGGGAAGAGCTTCAAACGGGCATCAAATAACAACACCTTCTGACCAGGTGCAAAGGATTTACAGGAAATGAATTTGTCATGGAAGGCTTTAAGTTTCTCCTTATATAGCTTTGAACTTTCATAGGAATCATGACGTAATTCCTCGAGTTCACTAAGCTGTAACCTACGATTTTCACTAGCCTTCAAGAGGTCTAAATTACAGGCTTTAATCGCCCAATAGGCCTTGTGTTCAATTTCTATGGGAAGATAACAGGGTTTCCCATAAACAAGTGTGTATGGTGACGTGCCTATTGGTGTTTTGTGGGCAGTCCTATAAGCCCACAAAGCCTCATCAAAATGGGAAGAACAATCCTTCCTATTGGGTTGGATTGTCATTTGAAGGATATTTTTGATCTCCCGATTAGAGACCTCGGTTTCCATATTAGTCTGGGGATGATAAGGTGTAGAAATACAACGTGTAACCCCAAACTTTCTAAGTAAATGTTTACACTGGGCATTAATAAAATGGTAACTGTCGTCAGAAATAATAGCACGACTTACCCCAAAATGAGAGAAAATATGACTCTGTATAAAAGGAATGACAACTCGATGGTCATTTGTGCGTGTGGGTATGGCTTCAATCCAACGAGAAACATAGTCGATGGCAAATAAAATATAATGGAAGCCAAAGGAGGACGGAAATGGACCCATAAAATCTATGCCCCAAATATCAAAGATTTCACAGACTAGAATCGGGTTCAAAGGCATCATGTCTTTCCGAGACATGCCACCAAGTGTTTGGTAGTGACTACATGCCTTACAATAAGTCTGAGAATCAGCAAATAACGTGGGCCAATAAAACCCGCATTGCAAAACTTTTTCAGTGGTCTTTCTACCAGAAAAGTGACCACCACAGGCCTGGTCGTGACAAAATGATAGGATAGAATCAATCTCAGAAGAGGTGACACAACGCCTGATGATTTGATCATTACAGAGTCTAAAAAGATGTGGATCTTCCCAAAAATAGTATTTGGCTTCTGCTTTGAGTCGTGATTTGCGATTCCCGTCCCAATCTGGCGGGAATGATGTGTAACCAAATAAATAACAATATCTGCATACCAAGGAAGATCTGTGGATATAGTGAAAAGATGTTCATCAGGGAAGTGTTCTGTGATTGGGGGAGATGATTCGATTGTATCAGAAGGAAGATGGGAAAGATGATCTGCAACAACATTTTTCTTACCCATCTTATCACAAATTTCTAGGTCAAATTCCTGCAAAAGCAAGATCCATCGGATTAACCTAGGTTTCGTGTCCTTCTTAGATACAAGGTGTCGAATAGCTAAGTGATCAGAGTACACTACGATTTGAGATCTGAGTATGTAAGATCTAAATTTTTCTAATCCAAATACTATTGCTAGTAACTCTTTCTCTGTAACTGTGTAATTCCTTTGTGTCTCATTGATTGTTTTACTAGCATAGTAAATTACCACCGGATTCTTCTCAATTTTCTGTCCTAAAATAGCTCCTATTGCATAATCTGATGCATCACACATGATTTCAAATGCTAAATCCCAATTAGGTGGTTGCAAAATTGGAGCCTGTGTAACTCTGTCTCTCAAAGTTATAAAGGCAAAAATACACTCCTCATCCATTTCAAAAATTGCATCCTTTGTGAGGAGGTTTGTGAGTGGTCGGGCAATTTTTGAAAAATCAAGGATGAATCTTCTATGAAATCCCACATGCCCGAGAAATGATCTAATTCCTTTGATCGAGTTAGGAATTGGAAGATTTGCAATTTGATTGATCTTGGCTCGATCTACTTGGATACCCCGCTCAGATACGAGATGACCAAGTACTATGCCCTCAGAAATCATAAAATGGCTCTTCTCCCAACTAAGGATAAGGTTAACCTCAATACATCCTTTTAGAACCTTCGATAAATTATCCAAGCAAATATCAAATGTCTCCCCAAAGACTGAAAAATCATCCATAAAAACCTCCATATATTCACCCACCATTTCAGTAAAAATGGCTAACATGTAACGCTAAAAAGTCGTGGGTGCATTGCAAAGCGCAAATGGCATTCTTCGGAAAGCAAAAGTTCCGAAGGGGTAGGTGAAAGTCATTTTCTCTTGTACTTCGGGATAAATTGCAACTTGATTATATCCAGAGTAACCATCAAAAAAGTAGAAGAACCTATTACCAGCTAATCTCTCAAGGATCTGATCAATGAATGGTAAAGGAAAATGGTCCTTCTTTGTAACAGAATTCAATTTTTGATAATCTATACAAACCCGCCATGAATTTGCAATTCGTGTGGGAATGGTTTCTCCAGATTCAGTTTTGATTGTAGTGAGTCCTGCCTTTTTGGGTACCACATGAATTGGACTCACCCAAGGGCTATCAGATATAGGATAAATAATATCAGCATCAAGCCACTTGATTATCTCTTTCTTAATGACCTCCTTTAGAGTAGGGTTTAGGCATCTTTGAGCTTCTCTTAAAGGTCATGCCTCATCTTCAATATAGATGCAATGAGTACAAAAATTAGGGCTAATCCCGGTGAGATCATGTAAAGTCCACCCAATTGACTTCTTATGATCTCGAAGTACTTTGATCAATTTGGATTCTTGTGATTTAGAGAGATGAGAATTGATTACTATAGGAAATGTTTGATCAGATTCGAGATATACATATTTAAGATTATCAGGCAATGGTTTCAATTCAAGCGTAGGAGTAGAATCAATAGCAGGATTTGGGGCGAGATTCTCAATTGTGAAAAGCGATTTAGATTCAGAGTCAAATTCGGGATTGAGTAGGGATTCCAATAATGTTTCATTGCTTTGAGGATATGGGATATCAAAAGATGTGCCTTCTAAATCTAGAGAACTAATGTCATGCTCAAAAACTTCTATTGATTTTATTTGCTCAATCCATTCATAATCAAATCCACTAGAAGCTCTACATATATCTAACTTAATTATCTTCTCCCCAAATTTCAATTCAATCTTTCCTGATTCACAATCAATATTGGCTTTTGCAGTAGCCAAAAAGGGTCACCCTAAGATAATTGAGGTGTCTTTAATGTGTTCGGGTACTTCATATCAAGAACAATAAAATCTACAAGGAAGTAAAAATCCCGAAATCTTATAATAACATCCTCCAACATTCCTTGTGGTGACTTAATAGATCTATCAGCTAATTGCAAAGTCACATTAGTAGACTTAAGGTTTTCTATTTGAAAGTGTTTTACCAAAGAGAATGGAATGAGGTTAAGAGAAGCTCCTAAATCTAGGAGGACTCTATTAAAACTCTGACCCCCAATTATACAGGAAATAAATGGAGATCCTGGGTCTTTCTTTTTCAAAGGAAGCGTACTTGAAATAATAGAGCTCACATGGTCTGAAAGTACAATAGTTCTTCCTTTCCTCGACTTACGCTTAAGAGTACACAATTCCTTAAGAAATCTTGCGTAAGTCGGAATGTGTTTGATGGCATCTAGTAGTGGAATATTAATATGTACTTGTTAAAAAATCTTAATCAAATCTTCATCTAATGTAATAGGTGTTTTTGTTTCCTAGTCTTCTTCAAAGCTTCTGGGAAAGGGATGTGGGTTTCCTATTCTACTGAGGTGTTATCCTGATCTTGCGAATTAGCGAAATTACGGGATTGGGTTCTCCATCTCTTCCAGGTGTAGAAACAGGGGTTGATATAGATGTACTAGGGTCTTGGGATAGGTTCCTTGGAAAAACTGGATCCCTAGTGGAAGTTCCACAGCGGGTTGTAACAGAGTTAATACCCGCATGAGAAGAAGAAGCAGTTGAAGAAGAAGATGCTTGTGAATTTTGGAAAGATAGATCATTAATTAATGGTTGATTCGCAATTGATTGCTGTTGATTTAGATATTCAAAATCAAGATTAGAAATAGGTGGATTCGGATTTTGATTCAGATTTGGATTCAAGGGTAATTGATTAAGAAGATGGACATGTCCTTGATTCAGATTTTGAACTCTCAGGTGTTGTCTTTGCTGGATATTCCTAAGGTTTGGAATTGGCTGGGATGGAGGGTCCTTAGCTGACGAGATTCAGCTAACTGCGTGATTTGACCCCTAAGATAAGCCAATTCTGCCGAACATTGTCGTTGGACTTCAGGAAGAGACTCAGCATTTTGTCACTGGCTCTCAATCACAGCTCTCAAAATCTGGTCTAGCTATGAATCTCTATTTGGCCCTACGGGGTTTTGCGAAGCAGCGTAAAATGGTCTCGCATTGTGTTGCTAAAACAACAATGTAGGCAGGTTTTGTCTGGTCTGAGTCGGATATGATGGTCTTTGTGTATGGTCAAACCAAGAAAAATTAGGGTGATTACGCCATCCAGGATTATAGGAATTTGAATATGGGTTTGATCTTGGTGTGTATCCCAGAATGGCATTTAAATCAACAAGGTATGGTGTGTTTTCTACAACAGTTAAGGGTGGGGAAAAGGGTGGGTAAGATTGTGGGACAAAGGTCCCTCCTTGGGTTGGTGAAGTAGATAGAAAAGCCAAGGAAGATGGATCTCTAGAATCCAGATTATTCACAAATTCTCTCCCCACGGGAATTTGTGAAACAGGTGAATACGTGGGATTCGTAGCAAGTAGAAATGTAAGAGTCTTCATTGTATTTTTAACCTCGTCGAGATGCTTTGCTACGATATCGACTTTGTCCTATTTTTCTGCAATAATCTCTAAATCCTTTGAACTGGACGGATTACTGATCTCGTGAATGCCCTTATGCGGATTTTGATGATTCGTATTCGCTCCCCACATGAATTGCAACATTGATGCATTGTTGATCGAGTTTTCTGCCATCCCTTCAAATAATTCTAAAGCAGATTCTGCATTGCGATTTAGAAAATTTCCTCCACAAGCGGCATCGACTAGATTGCAAATGCCCTCTTGTAAACCATAACAAAAGATATGCATGAGTTGCCAACGAGGGATGTCATGATGTGGGCATTTCCTTTGCAATTCAAGAAAATGTTCCCATGCTTCATGAATTGGTTCTCCTTGATTTTGATTGAAAGTAGTAATAGCTCGCCTTAAAGCATTCGTTCGACAATAGAAAAGAATTTCTTCAAAAATGTGGATTCGAGTTCAGCCCAAGTTGAGATTGGTCTTGCTATAGTTCTATACCAATAAGTTGCTTTATCTTTAAGGCTAAAAGAGAACATTTTCTTTAGTAGGATTTCCATATTTTGATTTCGAGGACCAAGAGTTTGAGATAAATTTTTAAGATCTTCAATATGTTGAAATGGATCATTGGATGCAAATCCGTGAAAGTGGGGATTAAACCTGTAATGTTTGGCTTTAATTCAGGATCATTCTCCCCAATAGGAATCCTAAATTAGGCTCTACTTGTGCATTAGATGGGTTATAATAATCTCTAAGTAGAGGCCTTGGATGATTGATCAGTAAATCAGGGTTTTCAAAACCCACCTCAGGTCGAGGTGAAGAACGGGTTTGAAGAGTCTGCAAATTTTTTAAGGCTGCTGTTAATAAATTGATTTGTCTTGTTTGCTCTAGCATTCTATGATTCTGGTTCAAGAGCACCTCATGAACATCAAAAGGCGGCATCTCCCCTTGACTAGAAGAAGGGATCTCGAGATTAAGATTCTGCATTGGATCCATAGAAGTAGATCGATCTGATAGGAAAACCATTGGTTGCTTATCTGCAACCGACCTAGGATCACTTGTCAATGGTGGTGCAAGAGGCGGATGCAAGGATCGCCTCCCATCCATAAACGAAAAATAATGTGCAAAGGCACACGCACACCACAAATAAGAAAACATCGGCACAAAAAAAGACCTGCAAAATAGCGCAAAAGATGCAGGTTTTGCTCTTCTTTCAAAGGAAAGAAGAAATTCCTAAGATACGCAAAATAATTTGACGCAAACAAATAGTGTAACAGTATCAAAATACACGTCCTAATTTGTGACTACATAGGTGCATACCTTAAAGCTGAAAGGTCTAAGGTCTAGGATTGAGACCGCTCACTACTGGCTCCCCGGGGCTCGAGTAGTCAGACAAACTTGTTGATCTTCGGCCAAAGCCCTAAGAGGTGCAAAGAGGAGAGATAGAAAAATCGACTCATGTGACTCTAGTGATTGCGCTGTGTGCGCGATAGCATGCAACAAACAATAGCGATTGAAAACCCACATGCATTCTGCAAATAGATTTAAGTCTCCAATTTTACTTCCTCTCTTTAATTTGTCTTTTTCAAAAATATATCAATCTATTACAATGGCCGCTTTTTATATCTTTTCAAACAAAAAATATGTGGTCTTTCAAATTCTCAAAGGACAGGGATCTACGTGGGTTTTCTCGTGTTTTCCCGCTGATGTGAGAAAAATAATTTAAAAATTCCCGAGTCAGATCGCTCTAATACTAGCAGAATAATGCACTCCTAAGAGTGTATGCCTATGTATATGCTGCTGCTAGTAAGAAAAGATGTATTTTTGTATTTTTTTATTTTTTTAAATGCAACAATACAAAAGAATAAGAAATACTCACAAAACAAAAATAGCAAAACTAATTCCCGCCTTCTCCTGAGATTACCCGGAAAGGTAAACCTAAAAAGAAGACAGAAAATAAAAGCAAAGCAAAAACAAAAACAAAACAAAACACACTAAGTAGAACAAAAGTTAGTAAAAAAACAAAAATATTATTTACAAAATACGTCCTAATTAGACAACTAAACCTTTTAAATTTTAGTGAATCAAAATATTACCTCCCCGGCAATGGTCCCACTCAGTAATTAAGTTAATTTCACTTAATTAAGAGTAGAAGAACTCACTTAGGTTAACTCGAAGTTGTGTCGATTGTGTAGTATAGGGTTGAATTAACCTAACATTTTAGAAATTTTTACTGGTTGAGTCTAGGTCGTTCACTGGGAGGTATAATAATTTTCTCCAAATTCACCAATTTTCTTTTATTTCTCTATAAGTTTAGGAGGTATAACTAAGTTGATTTTTAAAACATGAATTTTTCCAAAATATTTAAACTATAAAGAGTATACAAAATTCCATATGCAAAACATATTTACTCAAAATGTTGTACTTTATTAACAAATAAACAAGTTAGTTTTTCAATTCAATTTCATTCCAAAGAAATTAAGGCAATTAAAGTTATTCTATTAAAACATGCCTTTTTACAATTAAGAACAAAAAGTTATTAAAAATGATGCAAGGAAAGATTTTCTTCAGCCTCTCATCTTCTTCTATCTTTCTTTTATTTTCTTCTCTCTCTCGAACTCTTTTCTTACCTTTCCTCTTTTCTTCCTGTCTTCTCCTACCTTCTTTTCTTCCCTTAGTCTTCTCCATTTGTTCCTTAATCTCTTTTCCTTCCTTAGTGCCTGTGCTCCTTTCTTCCTTAGCCTTCAGCTTCAACACTTAGCATTTTAGCCATCAGCTCTTCTTTTCCTTAAGCCATGCAGCTGAACTGGGTTTTTTTACCTTTTAACCAAAATTTATTTTATTTGTGGTGAGGTCCTTTCGAGGATACACAACACCTTGAGACCAGGGTGGGACCAGACCCTACTCGGTCCTTGCCTAATCTTAATTAGGTTCGTTTTCGATTTATTTCATATCAGTTCACAGTCTAGAGCCATTTCGGCTCAACCAGGCCTCCTAGGCCTCTCGCACTCCCAGGGCACATACTCGCTCACGCCCCCAAGGGTGCACACCCGCAGGCACACAAGCCCGCACACACACACACATGCACAAGCTTAGATCAGATCGGTAACCGGTGCGTCGAGCACTGACGACTGGATAGCCCATGCAGCAAATTGCTTTT
This sequence comes from Thalassia testudinum, assembly GCA_037157565.1. Classification (NCBI taxonomy): domain Eukaryota; kingdom Viridiplantae; phylum Streptophyta; class Magnoliopsida; order Alismatales; family Hydrocharitaceae; genus Thalassia; species Thalassia testudinum. The sequence continues at coordinate 149,290,870 of JAZHRO010000014.1, read as the reverse complement.
ATCCCCATACGCGCACTTGTGAACTAGCGATGTGGGACTAACCTACCCCTTCCAGACCCAACTTCAAATGATCATAACTTTCTACCCAGAGCTCCAAATAGAATGATTTTAAGTTTGTTAGAAAGTTATAAGATAGATCTACACAATTGCAGGGTCAATTTAAGGTTTTGATGATGTTTTCCTCTTCAATTTGAAAGATGAAATCAGGGGTTCCTAGGGGTTCTTACTAGCATGGAAAATGAAATTATATCTATAGAGTCCTCGATGGACTTCTCTCTTTTATTTAAAGGTTTGTACAGGTTATACAATTAATTCTGCATCTGTTAGAGTAAGTTTTAAGCTCTTAAGACCTTCAGAATAGCAGAGAAGCTCTTCACTTCAATATGTGCAACAAACACTTAAGAGTATTTCTAATTGATTTAAACTAATTCTAAGGGTTATAGTTAACTCATCTGGGCAGGATTTAAGTTCAAATTTCAACAAAATGGCACTGCTGTTGATTTGGGTTCAGAAGTAACCCAAATTGATAGGAACTAAATTCTCAAACATTTATTCACTTGAGCTCACTTAATTCTCTCTAAAACCATCAAACAATATCCCATAAACAATTTACACTCCTCAATACCTCAATTGAAGCTCAGAACTCCATTAGCAGATTCAGTTTGACTGTGGAAGCATAAGAAGTTTACTTTCTATTCAAAACTTTTCCACAAGAAATCAAAGCCTTAATAAGAGTCTCCTGAACATTCATAACTTATTCAGATCTTCAAGAAGGTGTTCTGACCTTGATTTCTAGGGTTTCAGGCTCACCGCCCGAACTTGAAAAAGTGTGTCTTTGACAGAGCAATTCAGAGGTTGTTACAGTGTTCCAAAGGTTTAAACAGCTTTAGTCCATTGCACTGAAGCTTCTGAGTTCATTAAATGCTTTTTATGTCTATTTATCAGACTTCTCCAACTCTGCCTGGGTTGGAGAAGATGTTCATATCTACAGCTCCATATGTTAAAATCTCAATTAAACATCCTTAAAATAATCAGTGATCCACATTATACCATTTTGGAGCTTCTCAACAGTTTCTAGAGGCTGAAACACAAATTTGGCTCGTCGGAGCTCGCCGGAGCTCCGGTGAGTCCAGAAAATATGTGAAATTATGCACAGATTATTAAAACTTACCATTTTTGATTAAAAAAGGATCCTGAGGTTGCAAGGAACCTCAGTATCACATTTAATTCCTCATTATTTCTTTAAATGTAAGATTTGACAGTGAAATCATTTTCTTAAAGGATCTGAGTGGTTAAAGCTCAAGACATGTTTAACCACTCGATTGAGAGGTTAAAACAAGTCAACAAGTAAGAGTGGCCATAATTATATAGTTAATTAATAGTTTGAACTATTCTTGAGCCGCCATGCACAGCGAGCTCAGGAACTTAATTAAGATTTGGGCATTTAATTTATATGTGGTATTTATAGGTATTATAGTGTCGATTACGGTTCATAAGTGGTGGATAGATGATGAAAGAACCCATGAAGGTGGAATTAGGTTGATTACTGTCACCACAGACAGTGATAGTAGTCGATGGAGGTGAAATTTGAATAGGCGATTAGGTGATCAATTAAGTGATTTAGAAATGGTCATGGAAGTTAAAGGAAGGTTTACAGCAATTTCAAAAGATGAAATTAAGTCTTTGGCAAGCTCAAGGAACTCACCGGAGTCGAAGAAGATGAAGCTAAAATCTAAAATTACTTTAATCTAACTACCTAAACTAACTAACTAAGCTAGCCTACTCCTACTCCTACTCCTAATCTACTGTTACCTGGATGAAGGGGTCAATAGGGTTCCGCCGAAGGTTCATAGCGGACGACGAAATCAGAGGTGGAAGAAAGATCTCCGGTAGGCAGATTTGAGGTGGAGTGGAAGATTCCTTGGGTCGGCGCCTATGTCAGAGATGTGGAAGACCACAACGGATCTCCTCGGCTGATTAAGTTGGATGGAGGAAGTTGGAAATTGGAATGGGAAGTCACCGGAGTTTTGGACAAATAGCCTATCGAAGTCGGCTGTAGTGTTAGAAGAGGGAAGGGAGCCAACTTGAATAAAATCAAAGGTGTAAGGCAGTATTTATAGCAGTTGGCGGCGAAGAGAGTGGCAGGGTCTTGCCGAAGAAGGAGCTTGAGGAACTTAACCTCTGTCATCGTCTCCAACGATGGTGAGGTTATCTCCCAATGAAAAATAGGATTTCAAGTTAATCCAGACGGGTGGATGACGTTGAGGTGGTGAGCACAAGCTGCAAGAGCTTGGACAAAGAAGGATGATGTCGGTAGGGTGGTAATTGCACGGTGGGGTGACTCTCTGCTGCCAGCCTTTCATTCGACTGAGAAGAAGACGAAGAGGGACTTAAATGAAATAAAACTTAAGGACCTATTTGAGAAATAAGGACACGATTGTAATAAATTTTTAGGACCAAAATGTAAACTCAAGTTTTAAGGTTTTAATTTAACTTAGATCTTTTTCAAATTTTTTTATATGTTAGTAAATAAGGTAAATATTATGTTTACACCTTGAATTTTCATTTTTGACCTTTTTATTTTAATTTATTAGATTAAGTAAAATCACTTAAGTTATTATATACTTAGGTTTACATTAAGTTTATGTTACTTATCTTATTAATTAAGAGAATGATTAATAAGATTTTGAGTCCAATTATTAACTATATTATTAATAATGTTAATTGAATGATAAAATGTCATTTTTAACTTATTTTAATGTCCTTGACTAAATATCCCTTTTTCTATAATTGACCCTTATATAATCATAACCTTAGCTAATTAACTAGGAAGACTAGTTAATTAGGGGTAATTAGAGATCATGATGAGTGTCCATCAGTTATCGGCTAGTAAAAGGCTACATAATTTTGTCGAGTCACAAAAATGCATAAATTTATCATTTAAAAGTTTTGGTTGTTTGTGACAGATTCGGGCTATCTTTGGAGCTTCTATGAGCTAATTGTTGGATAGAGTTTATTTGGAAACTAGCTAAGGTGCTGCCATTTATTTAAAACTAATCAAAATGCTAGTGGAAGATGCTATGCTAAAGGGAAGAATTACAAGATGCAAAAAAGTGCCTGAAGCTGTTGTCCTATCACAGATTGTTCAGTAAAAAGGCAATTTCATCAAAGGATAGTGTTTGGGTTGCTCATGAAGATAAAGAGGAAATTCTTCAATTCTCAGAAGTTTGTAATGGTTGAGAAGTTTGTGATGTGCTTATTAGGGGTTTAACTTATGTAAATTATTAGCTATAGATCTGCTAATAGATTCAGGATGAATGGTTGAAAAATGGTTCACTTAAAAGTATGTGATAGGTTACCTTGAGGTTATTGCACTAATAATAAAGATGAATTCTGTGAGTGTCATTGTCCAAGCACCTCACTTGGAAGTAAAAATGTGTTCCTTAACAAAAGATTGCATGGAGAATAATATATGTAGACTTCATATGATAATATGATCATCTCCTTGACAAAAAGGATGAGATTGGTAGACTCAAGAATGAACTAGAAAATGGATTTGAAATGAAACTTTAGGGAAGATTAAAAAAATTCCATAATGTTAAGATACCTGAATCCAACATGAGCTTGTTATAACCCAAGAAGGAATATGTGCTGGACTTATTCAAAGATGCTAGAATATTTAGGTGTAACTGAAGCTAGTCAAAGAATTCTTGATCAGAAGAATAGTTATTCGAACTTGTAAATGTCAACTATTGTAGGAATTAGTCCATCTACTGAAAATAAGTCTTCAGATCCTAGAAAGGGATGGTTATAATTGAATCTCTTGAGTAGTATAGAGATGCTTGTAATGAATTAAGTTGATCCTGCATTAGATTATTAAAAAGGCTTTTCACATTTCTTATGAATCTCTTAAACAGGTAATTAGCTAGGCATCTTGGAAATCTGATTCATCCTACATAAGAGGTAAAATTCTTGTCTTTGGAAAGTGTGAAGGCATCTAAGGTTGGATATGTTAGCTTAGAGTGTCTAGAAGGAATGAATAATATTTTACTGGACCTAAAGAAATATTCAGCTGCAAATGTTAATGCCAACCTTTCATAGACTGAAAGGTAAAAAGGCCGACTTGGATCCATTGACCATAAGGAATATTTGACCCCTTTCCAAAGCCATGTATGTATAGTTGTGGCAACCTTAACTGTAGCATCCCTCGATCTCTCATGGGAATCGAGTTGTGGAGAGATGCTCATGACTAACAAATTGTCAAAATCGGTCTGCAAGACGATTGAGTAGCCCTAGCCATCTCTTTTCAAATTAGAATATAAGTTGTATATATAATTTGAAGATCTTGTCAATTGATACAAAGAATAGTTGTATTGCTAGGTTTAATAAATCAAATAATGCATTTTATTCATTTTATATTTTATTAATCCTCTACACTTGACCTGACACCCTCTATTATATATATGCAAGCTGTGCAAACTACTATCTACTTATTGTCACTTGAATTGCCCCCTTTGAGAATATTGAAAGACCTCTTTTCTTCCTTGAGATTTTTGTAGTGAGATTTTAGACCTTAGAATTATGCACATACTGGACTAGAAATACGAATAGTTGAAAAAGAAAAAAACATAGCATATCAGGAACTATGTATGTTGAATACATCTAGATTTGTGCATGTGGGTGTTTATATCAATTGGAACAAATGTGTTTTCCTCCTCAATTCTCTCATAAAGGAGGATAGATGTAAGCATTAACTTTAGGAGTTAACTGTACCTCAAGTTTGAAGGCTTTCGTAGCTGGCTCCAGTTCTTAGGAAAGTTGTTTTTTTCCATTGTTGACTTGTCTTCCATGATATCTTATTTTTCCATACCTATATTTATCAAACAGCTTGTAGCTGCTAATTCTAAAGATTGTCATCATAATACTTAATGGCATGAAGCTCTGTATATTTTTATGAAATTGTTGTACCTTTCTTTTTCAATCCAGGAAACTTCTACCACAACAGAGGACATGTATGAGGATTTATCGACTGTTGATGTAGATAGGAATCTGGTTATGACCTTATTGGATTCATATAAATCACAACAAGGCCTTCCTTTTTAGGATTCCAACTTTATTGGTTCTCTTAGTTTAAAGCTTCCAAATAGCAAAATTGAGGTGAAAAAGTGAGAAGTAATAGGAGAGACTGGGTTTAAGATATTCTTTTATTCATTTACCCAACATGGTGAACATGCATAATATCTTTTGTTGGCTTTACCAATGGCTTTATTTACAAAAAGGAAATGACAAGATTAGGACCATATAAAGTGTCTAAGTCTTCGGATCATTGGGTTTGATTTCAAATTAGAAACAAAAATTTACTTGGATATAATCGTTAAATGTGAACTTGGAGAAAAGAAATAAAATCCAAAACAAAGTATACTTGACAGTGGAAAATAAAAAATAAGTTGCAAGTAGGATACAATCCAAGACATTTTTCTTAGAAATGCTTTGCACTTATTTCGAGAGTGCAAACTGATTATTTCTCTTAGAAATGCTTTGCATGTACTTCAAGAGTGCAAACTGGCTATTTTTCTGAGTAAGTTTAGATAGACAAGGCAGACATCAATTTGGAAGTAGTCCTTTTAACCCAACTTTAAGTTTAATTAGCAGTAAGTGTAACCTTCAGCTCAAAACTGTACCCAAAAGGTTAACAAGTTTTGTGTCTAATTAGAAGGAAATATTGGTCTGGAGAACATTTTTGCCATTCATAAACCAACTAATGGGTGGAAATTCTCATTGTCCTCCTTCATGGCTACTGGCAGGTTAATTAGATGTGTGTCTGATTGGAAGGAAATATTGGGATAGTTTTGGAATGTTGAAGCATGAATAAACAAAGTGATATATGATAAGCACCAGTTTATCATCATTTTCATGACCTAAAATAGATCTAGCTCCTAGATTTTTAACTCCGCAAATAGGTTTTTCGGTTACATTGAGGCATAACCCAGGTTAGGCATGCATTGCATTCTTTTTGTGTTTTTGACATGTTTATTTGAGTGTTAATGGTAAGTAGATGTTCAAACCTTTAAAACCCTAGCACTTAGAAAGGTAGAAAATGAAGAAGAAGATCATTTCAGCTAAACCCTAGCTAGATCCTACTCATCTTAGCTGGATCCAGCTCATCTTAGTCAGTTACTAGCTCATCTTAGGTGGTTATCAACCACATGAGCTAGGTTTAGCTCTCGCAAGCTCCATATAGCTCAACTTAGCTGGAGGTAGCTCAACTTAGCTTAACTCACTACAACTCAGCTCAAACCTAGCTCAACTTAGTTGACTCTAGCTCATTCTAGCTTCAATTATTTCACTGAGAGATCTAGCTAGCCCAATTTAGTTGACAAAAGTTCCCCTCAGCTCAGGTCCAGCTCTACCCAGCTCCACTCAAGATGAACTCCCACTAGCATAGCTACTACTTGCCTACTTAGTAGCTAAGTTATCTCGATAGTTCCCATCAGAGGTAGTTCTAGCTCAACCTAGCTTCAGTTAGGCTGAAACTAGCTCAACTTAGCTCAATAACTCAAGCCTAGCTACTAGCATAAGAACTAGCTAGCTAAGCTAAGTAGTTGAGCTCCTAAGAAGACCTCTTCAGCCATCATCAGCTCCAGGAGAATTATCTTAGCCCCAGACAGCTCCTGGCTACCTCCTTCCAACTAAACCTTATATCCTCCATTACTACACTACTAGCTAAGCTAGCTTCACTATGCCCAATATCTACTCATCTACTCCATGGCCATCCATCATCACCCAAGATCCTACCTAACTAATTCCACCAAAAATACCTAACCTTAAGTCCACCTAAGGTACCACCTAGTCCTAGCCTTTTGGCACCAACCCTAAAGCATCCCTTTACCCCACTAACCACAAAAAGTCACCACTAATTTCCCTCCAAAATAAGCTAAAGTTGGCACCACTTTTCCCTCCAAAACACCTGCACATCCTAGACATACACCTACCCCTACAAGCCATCCCTACCCTACACAAAAACCCCCTTCCAGAAACCTCCTTGGTGGCACCAAAATGGAGGTTTCTCTTCAACTTTGGTGACATCTTTTTTTTGTCATTCCACCCATAACTACCCCCTTACAACCCTTACGATGGTGCCAAGTAACCCTAGCCCTAGATCCTACAACTACCCTGTCCTAGCCATCCACCCAAAAGCCACCAGAACCCTTTAGTTGGTGCCAACTAACCAAATCCATTAGATCATCTAACCACCAGCAAAAATACATCCTAGCCATCCATTTCTCTACACACCTACCCTACCACCTTACCACTCTATAAATACCCACATAACCACCTAGATCATGCTTGGTTTCATTTTTTCTCCACCTAGATCCACCATTATCAACATCAAAGGAAGGAAGGAGAGGAGGAAGATCAAGGAGATACTGTTGTTAAAGCAAATTCATCATTTGTTAAAGTGATGCATCGTAGTATAGGACAATCGCTCAAATCATTTAAATTTATAGCTCAAAATCAAAGAAGTGTTTGAGGTCAAACACAGGGAGCAATTAATGGCAATTCAATATCACTAATCACAATTTAATCAGAAATAAAAGCAATTATGGCCAAAACTTTATTTAGAACTACTCAAAATGATATAGATATAGAATCTAGTAGTAAAATGCGAAAATAATAGGTTAAAATGGTGATTTGAATCACCAAATTAACCCTTGAAATTAAGCTCAAATATCTCAAATAAATTAACAGTAATTCTCAACCAAATATCCATGTTAACCAAGTTAAATGATCTAGCAATAGCTTCAGAACCAGCAGAACACAGCTACAACAAAAGAGGCAAAGGCCTCCTCTCTCTTCCTCCTACCTCAAGGGAGAGGCAACCACAGCATAGCACAGAGGCAAAGGCCTTCTTTGAGATCAGCTAAGCGTAGAGATCAGAAGGTGTAAAGGGCAAAACACCCCTCCCTCTCTCTCTTCCTTCTTCTCTCTTAGAACAGATAGACTAGATCAGATGGGGGTAGCCAGGTAATCGGATTAGAGCCTAGACCCACGTGGCAAAGGTGTGCATGGGGAGGGGCATGTGAGAGACTTGATTCCTGTGTCGAAGGCGATATGGCAGAGGAACAAATTGCCTTTGTGCATGGTCTTGGCTTCTGTGTTCCACGATGTGAGACTAAGATGTCCACCTCTTCTCTTCGTGCAGTAACAAGTAATGAAGTCTCCAATTGAGGCAGCAGCTGAGGATGACGGCTTTGATCGAGGATCTGGAGATGCACTTGGAGGTAATCCGCAACATCTAGGGGTGTTGCCTGGAGGAATTGTGGTCAAAGGACTACAGTTGTCGTTGGAGAAGTCAAGGGCGGTGGCTGTCATCCGGTGAAGACTTGAAACTAAGAACACCATCTCATGACCACGTCAAATGTGCTCAAAAGCTTTGCCAGTGTGCGGCGAGTGCATTGGTGGCAGTGGTGGGCATTTGGTGGTATGCGGAGGGCTAACAGTGATGGAGACGGTGAGCGAAGAAGGTGGCGTTTGGGTAGGAGTTTCAGTGGGTGGAAGCACAAATTAGGAGAGGCTTTTGATGAGGGTGGTGCTGCAGAGCTCATGGAGGTGGCAGCGAGGTGTTTGTTGAAGTGTAGAGGGTTGGAGGCTATGTTGAATCATTGCTAGAGCAGAGAACGAAGGTGATGTAACGGGCAGTACCATGGTCGTGAGTGTGTTGTGAGAGTGGGGAATGAAAGTAGAGGGAGAGTGGAAGGGATAGAGGGACTTAAGTGCAAAGGAGATGGATGGAGAGCACCGGTTGTGGTTGACCGGAGTCGAAGATGAAGATGAGGTCAGTGAGTTGGAGCGACGACGAGGAGGAAGAAGACCCCTGTTGTGGTTGGCAAGGAGTGGAAGAGATGGAGGAAGGTAGAGGGCCATCGAATTTGATTGTTGGACAGCCAGATGAGGAGAGCGGAGAGGGGTTGTCGAAGCAAGGTATGAAGGTGGCTGATGTGGGAAGGAGGGGTTTCTCTAGCCAAAACTTGCTAAGGGGCTCGATTATGCGTTGGGGAAGCTTCTATAGAGCTTTAGGAAAGCTTCCAAGCTTGGAAATAAGCTTGAGAAGCTCAAATTTTTAGGAAGAAGATCCTTGAAATCCAAGGAATTGCACGTGCTTCATGAAGGGATTTGGAATCCAAAACTAGGTTGAGATGGTTGAGGATTTCCTTAGGGTCATCCCTTCCAAATTTGGAAGGGATTTGCCAAGAATTAGGGAGGAATCCTTGATTGGAAGCTCGAGTTTTTGGTTCACACGTACCATGGCAGTAGGGACCCATTAGAAGGATATGAAAAGAAGTTAGGGGCTATTAGTAAAGATTTCGAAAGTTAAGGGTATGAATGAGAGAGAAAGAATCAGATCGGACCAAACTGCAAACTAGGTCATTCATTGGGCCCAAATTTTGGTATAAACCTAATTTGAACTTGAAGAATCTAATGGTGAAGTTGGATTTTAGTTTTAACCAAGTTTGACTAGGCAATTTGTGCGAAAACTTTAATTAGGGTTGAATTGTGTCTGTGACCCTATTTAAGGTTAAAATAGGTTCAAATGGTCAAATCAAGTTGATCAAACCTTATGGAATATATTTATATTAATTTCATAAGATTTAGATGAAATTTAACCTAACCAAAATCTCTGTCATTTAAGTTTGAAATTAGGGTTTTGGGTGATGTATTAGTTCTCGAAATGTGTGAAATCTCATTTCTGTTTGCATGGACACACTTATTACACATTAATGCTCATTTGACCTTTATTTCACCTTAGCCAACCCCTTGGTTATTTTGTCTTCATGATATGCTGTTAAAATTACAAAATTAACCTTGGTTTCTTATTCTCTTCTCAAAATAGCCTGAAGTGGTGCTATGACCCTCATATGGATATGTGGGAGCTTTTATCTTTTATTCCAAATTAGAAGTGGCCAGTTAGGGCCTATGATGGTGTTCCCATCAACTTTGTCTCCTTGGTGCTTCAACTTCTTCCATGTGTCATCACCAAACCAAGGAAGAAGGCCAGGCAAGGAGGATGTCCAGAGGAGGAGCAAGGAGGGTGGTCCACGCCACCCTAAGGAGGAGACTTGGAGTGGAAATTTTCCACTCTAGGAGGAGCCAGGAACACCCCACCTAGGCCTTTCCAAAAGGAAGGAGAGCCAGGAGCTAGGACCAAGCTTCATTTAATTCAGGGGCAACTTGAATTACAGCGAGAGTCTGCAGCAACATCGTCCTTTTCCTAAGCTTTATTCTATACTCACTTTATGTATTTTTTCATGGTAGTGTAGTGTTGGAATTGTTTTTGTGATTACAAGTAGGAATCGCTCTGACTTGTGAGTTCTCCATCCTAGTATAGAAACAAATTTTCAATTCAAGAAGCATTCCTCTACTTTCTGTTTAGTTAGCTTGTGATTGTTGTTGTGACTTGTTTCTCCATCATTCCAAGCCTCCCTTGATTGGAGTGAGTTGGAGAATCAAGGCACTTGTTGCTTTGATTTCTCGTGGTTCCAAATCCCATTTTCTCCCTAATTATTTTACCCTTATTCAAATCGCTAAAAAAATACATATTTCAAAACCCTAAAAGAAGGTTGATTTCTAAAATTCAAGTGAGAGATTTTAGAAAGCATTCCTACCTCCCTTGGGATGACCCGAATACTCATCGAGTACTCAGTCTTTTAGAAATTCAAAAGCGATCAAAAATGCATGTTGCAACGACTTAATTTTCAAATTTCACAAATCACACATTTTTGTGATCACTTTTTGGTGTCGTTGCTAGGGAGGCATGGCTTTACATTCATATCTCTTGCTTGATACATAGATCTCATCCCCTTCTCTTTATTTCATCACGTGTGTGCAGGCACTACAAGAAGAAGGCGGGATTTTGAAAGCAAAAGCTTGAAGTCCCTTTTCTTCCCATGGACTCAAGGTTAGTGCCATCTTTTTTGTCACATAATATCTTAAAAACTATCGAAAAAAATTAAGTCAGGTTTTCAGGTTCAAAAACATTAAAATTAGTTAGAGTGGTGACTTTAAAAATTCATTGTTTGCTTGTTTGAATCATTTAACACTACTGTACCTTAAGTGTTTGTGTTCGATTTTTTGGGTTCAGACTTACATCTGGACTTCTAAAATCATTTCTTAACACCACAGGCCTCCTAAATCTTCAAATTTCACCAATAGATTCCAAATCAAGTCAAGAACATTTGTTCCAAATTTTAGAGCATTTGTAATTGTAGGGAATTTTTAAAAATTAGTAGACCATAGAAGGGTCATCTCCTCTAATTTCATTATTTTGTTATTGTCAGTGAATTTTAGGAACTTTTATACTTATCCAATATCTATGAAATTTACCTTTTTGTAATCCTTGTGAAATTATAGACAACATATAAAATCAGTAAAATTTTTGGTGGATGATATTGTTACTGAAAAGTCCAAAATAGGCACAAGTATCAATTCTGGACTTTGACACCAGCACAAAGAAAAGTCCCAAACAAATATCAAACGTATTCTGAAAATCATAAAAAAATATTTTTTGGAATTCTTGTTTTGTTTACCTTCCAGAAGTGGTGCTTTTGCTTTGTTTGGACCATTACTTAACAAGAAAAGCTTTAAACAATTCACTGATAGTAACATTTCACTTCATTTATTCTAGTCCCACATTCTAATGGAAATCTACTTTCACCAATATAACTTGATTTCTCTTGGATTGTGGATCTCAAACTTGTTTGAAAGAGTAAAAAGAAAACCCTAAAAGACATTAACTTAAATCAAATCCTAAAAGCAGAAAGACAACAAAAATTGTGTGACAATTTGATTTGGCATTGGACTTACTTCGTCCAATTTGCACACAGAAAAAAAATTTGAAATAACAGGGCATTACCCTAATCAACACCCTCCACATTCTCTTTCACATTCAGGTACCCAAGCTTAATTAAAATAAGTAGTCATTTGACCACTTAAGGACTTCATCCAATTTAGGCTTCATATCTGACATTTATGAATCATTAAGGACTCCTAATTCCCTTAGAAAATGCGACGACTGACTTGGAGGGAAGTCAAACGATGGGTAAGGGTTTACACATGCCCTTGGTGATTTTCCCAGGATATGGTTGGGCCCAAGCCACCTTTTTAGTCTAGCCAAGTGGTCTTTGGGAAGTGAGTTCACTTGTTGATCCCTTACTTGCCGAGTTCCCAAGTTTTAGGTTTTTAAGGAGTCAACCCTATGATAGAATTCGGCATGGTTATTTGTTTTGCACACTTTCTCTCATCTTTCTCTTCTCCTCCCCTCCCGTCTTCCATTTAGTGTATGCATAGTCGACGATCCCGAAACCTGCACTTGGAGGTACCAACTGATTTTTCGACCCGCCACACCGCCCGTTCTTACTTGTTTTCTTCTTCTTCCTCTGCAGAAAACCAACAAAAAATGGAAAATGCCCAAAATCCTACAAAAAATACTAACAACCCATCGTCTTGTAACCAACAAAATGGAAACAACATGCATCAATTTCACCAACCAGAAATTGAAGTTCCCGAGCCACAATTTGAAATGCCACCTTAGCGAAATATGACGGGAAATTTAAATCTTGAAAATTTCAACTCATTACTCATGGTAGTAACCCAACTTCAACAACTCCAGGCAAATCAGTAACAATTGACTAGGACTATCACAAACCTAGCCAATACTAAACCACCCAATGCTGCACCCACTATTCCGTTGAGGGATTTCTACGATCCCTCTAATTATGAAGAAAGACCAAGGGTGGTCATCCTTGATGGAGAATTTAAAATTAAACCTGTAGTCCTTCACCTCATTAAGCATTTTCATGGCCTTCCACACGAAGAACCATTTGGCCATTTAGAGGAGCTCACGATCCTCGCTCAAACCACCAAATCCCGGAATATTTTGGAAGATTTATGGCTAATGCAGCTCTTCCCATTATATCCTAAAGATAAGGCCACTTATTTGTTTAGGACTGCAGGAAAACCAATTACTACCTCAACACAACTAAAGAGTGCATTTCTAAGAAGTATTTCTCAATTGGTCGGACTAATGCTTGACATCGTGCAATAACTACCTTCCAATAATAATCCGATGAGCCTATGCATGAAACATGGGAAAGATTTCAAGACTTATTGAGGAGCTACCCCCACCACGAGGTGCCACTTTGGAAACTCGTGCAAATATTCTACCATGGTCTTGATTACAAATTGAGGCAGTTTGTTGATGCCTCATGTGAGGGCAATTTCTTAAATAAAGATGCCAAAAGCACCTATGAACTTTTCAATGAAAAGAGCAAAAATTCTTTCAATCGTTCATCCATGGACACCTCTGGCAGAAATGCCAACCCCTGTGAAAGCATCCATGAAGTAGTCATACAACAACAATCTCTCCTAGTTACACAAGATCATTTGCAACTTTTTGCACAAAGACTCTACCAGATGCAAATCAATCAAAAGAAAAAGGAAGAAAAATTTAATGCACACCACAAAACTACTCCTGGCCAACCCTTACTCATTTTTATAAGACCAACACTAACTCGACCCTCCTCCACCAGGAAAATTTGCAACAAATAGATGATAGCGGACTTCAAAACCTTGACCTTGCACTTGAATTTGCTAGAATTTCGATAATTCATCTATGTTTGTCCCAGGCAATGAAAAGATTTTCACTCTCCAGGATAATTTTAGAAACAATTCTTCCAACTTCTATAATCCAACTTGGAGAAATAACCCTAATTTTTCCTGGAAAATACCAATCCAAACCCGTAATTTCAAAATCAAATGGGAAATATTGGCCAACCTTCGTAGGCTGATATTAATAATCAATTAATGAAAACCCTGCAAGGAATGGAGCAGCAAATGAATGACGTTACCCATGCTGCTTCTAATTTACAAAATCAAATATTGGTAACGCTGGATCAAAGGCTAACGGGAAATCTGCCCTCCCAAACCTTTCCAAACCCCTGAAATCAACGGCATCAATTTCAAAATGGAAATAATCAAGGTCAACAACGAATAAATCCCGCACATCAATTTCCACCCGATTTTCAAAACCCACAACAAAATCAATGTTTTCACAGCGAAATAATCACACTACCTATGTAGTAACATTAAGAAGTGGTAAAACTACACACAACGCAAGTACCTCACACCCGGAATAAGAGAAAAATTTTCCCACTACTGTTCACTCTCAGGAAAAGGAAAATAACACAAGCACAACACCTTTTCCACAAGCATTTAACTCAAAAAAAAAAGAAAAGTAGAAAAACTGAGCCAACTAAAGAACAATTACATGAATTATTTGGCCAAGTGCAAATAAATCTTCCTCTCCAAGATGGAATTAAATATCTTTTGGCCTATGAAAAAATTTTAGATGAAATTTATACACCAAAAAGGTAGCCAACAAATTCATGAAATGTGGTCCTTTCTGAAGTACTTCGGTATGTTGTTCAGTGCAAACTACCTCATAAAAGAAAGGATCTGGGTGCCCCACTAATATTAGTTGTCATTAATGACAAAACTTTTGATCGCTCCCTTTTAGACATAGGTGCATTCATAAACTTGATCCCTACTATCCTCTTTGATGAATTCCAGTTTGGTGAACTTAAACCAGTGAAGGTCACCCTTCAACTTGCTGACCTATCTTTTATTCATCCAAAAGGGCTTGTAGAGGATGTTATTGTTCGGGTACAAAATTGTCTCCTTGGTGTGGACTTTTTGGTCCTCGAAATTGATGTACCTGAAGCTCATAAAGATGCACTTATTATTCTTGGAAGACCCTTCCTTGCCACCGCTAAAGCCAATATAAATTGCGATTTCGATAAAATGGACATCACTTGCTGTGGCAAGACACTCACCTTAGATATTTTTAGGGCTTCCAAAGGATTCCACGAGCTGGATTTCTTTGATTACTCAGATTCTAAAACCTCAAATCTTGTTGAGGAAATGCTTTCAGTGGATACGTGTTTTGCAATAAATCTTTCTCCTAAGTTGTAACAATTGTCTAACCAACCCTCACCCACCACACCTAATTTCACACTAACCCATAACCCCATTCTGAAACTTGGCTTGCAATTAGATCTAAAACTTTTGCTGGATTTTGTAAAATATGTGTTTTTAGGCCCACATCAGACAAAACCCTTTATTATTAATGGACATCTTTCAGGGTTACAAGAGGAAAAACTTCTCCAAGTCTTAAACAAATATCAGAAAGACATTTGTTAGACATTGAATGATTTAAAAGGCACTGAAGCATCCTATTGCACTCACCACATTTATCTTGAGGATGACTCGAAACCATCCTTCCAACCTCAACTTTGCCTAAACCTAACCTGTAGGTGGTTGTAAAATGGGAAATCATTAAATGGGTTGATGTGGGAATTATTTACCCTATCTCTGACAGCTAGTGGGTTAGCCCTAAACAAGTTGTACCCAAGAAAGCTGGCCTCACTATTATTACAAATAATAAGGGCGAAGAAATTCCCACTCGGACTTCTTTGTGGCGCATCTGTATTGATTACCGAAAATTAAATACCGCCACAAAGAAGGATCATTTTCCGCTCCACTTTATCGATCATATTTTTGAGCAGCTAGTTGGACAAGAATATTATTATTTTTTTGACGAATATTCTGGCGACAATTAAGTCGCAATCCACCCTGAGGACCAGGAAAAGACAACTTTCACCTGCCCCTTCGGAACCTTTCTTTACTGAAAAATGCCATTTGGATTGTGTAATGTGCCCATGACTTTTCAATGGTGCATATTAGCAATCCTTTCTAATTTGGTAGGTGATTGTCTGGAGGTCTTTCTGGATGATTTTTCCATTTTTGGAGATTATTTGGATCACTGCCTTTGGAATTTAAAAAGAACTCTTTAAAAATGTATTGAGGTTAACTTGGTTCTCAGTTGGAAGAAGAGCCATTTCATGGTTCAGGAAAGCATTGTACTAGGCTATGTTATTTTTAGAAGAGGAATCTCGGTAGACAAAGCTAAAGTTGATACAATCTCCAAACTTCCCCTACCCAGTTCAGTGAAACAAATAAGATCTTTTATGGGGCATCTGGGATTCTACCAATGATTCATTAAGGATTTCACTAGAATTTCCTGATTGATCGGTCAATTTCACAGTGTTTTAAATATATGTTCACTGTAGTATGTTGCGAAAAACAATGATCAATTTAATTTATTTACTACTCGAAATTTAGAATGTTACGAGGTCGAACTCAAGGAGCAAACTTAATTCTAGAAGCATAAAAATTCACAATTTACTACAATATACTGCTTTAAAAAAATTAAAGACGGAATAAAAATTTTTCTTCTCTTCTTTTCTTCTCTCTTCTTCTTTCTGTCTTCAGACATCTGATTCCATGAATCAGACGTCTTAAGTAGCATTTGCTACAGTGCTGGTCTTCTTCTTTTTCTTTAGTTGGCTTCTCCTCTTCAGCTTCTGCTCCTGTCTCTTCTTTTTCTTCCTTTCCTTCTCCTTCTTCCTCTCTGCTGTCCGAGGCCTTCTTTGTCTTCATCTTCTTTCCTCCTCTTCTTCTCTACTGTTACACTATCTCCTCCTTCTCCTTTTGCTCCTCTGTGCGGCTAAGTCAGCTGTTCATCCTTCTTTCTTCTTCTTCTTCTCCTGCTTCCCTGCATAGTGTAAGGTTAGGCAAAACCTACCCCTCTACCCACACCCGCATTTCTCTCTCTGTGCATCACTCTTCGATATGCTCTCCCAGAGCCAGGTAATCGAGTCAGGTCACGTGCCCGGGTCCAGGCACACCGGCGTGGGTGTGGTGCACAAGGAGTGATCGGTAGGCTAGTCGGGTCGGGTTGCCAAATCTGTGGGTCAGAATGTAGCGGATGAGGTGCGATAGGTGAGGGACGTCGCCCCATGTGTATCTCGAGGCGAAGAGGCTAATTCACTTTTTCAATTTATTTGGCTGCGACGCTTCAAGGATTTCTGAGGTGGGACTAAATGTACCACCATTATTTCGCGAATGCTCGCAGCAGGAATTGCATTCAATTACCAAAGCTGCAGGAGTCCTCAAAGCCAATCACTTGGCTGGGGTTGTGCGCGAGGGCTTCTGCACTACCTGGGGCACTTCACCTGGTGTGGAGAGACCTACAGCTGCAGGAAGCACACTTCAAGCTTTCTTGTCAATGGTGGAGGGACGTCGGAACATGAAATGCGTGAATACGGCCTTGCAACCCTATCAGATCGAAGGAAAACATTCACTGTATCACCGTGAAGGTGAGGAAAGGGTTGGCTGGCTGCGAGGTGACCTAGGCATGCGTGCCTAGTTCACACTATGGCCGTGATGGTGGGTTAGGTCGGTGGAGGTGTGCAGTGTGCGTGGTAATTGGTGAAGGTGCGGAGGATGATCAGTTGGAGGTGGCGGAGCTTCTGGGGTGTTTGGCGAGGTGGATGGGTGACTGGAATGACGGGAGCACCTCGCCGGAGGTCTGGCCGGAGGTGGAGAAGGTGGGGATGGATAGTGGATGCCGAGGGGTCGAAACAACAAATTAACAGAGGGGAAAAATAAGGGAGAGTAAGCGAAACTTATCTACGAGTCCAGACCGAAGGGGGAGGTGCGGAAGTGGCGAGCGGCCGGTGCTGCCGTCATTGGAGACGAAGGTGCTAGGGGAGAGAATGGCAACGAGGAAAAGGGGTTGAAGAGTGCCTGCTAGTATGGGATGGCACTGCAGAGGATGGCGGAGTTAACCCTGCTGCTGGTATGGTGGCAGGGCGACAAGAGAGGAGAGGGAGAGTCACCGGAAGCTCTGGCAGTTGGCCGGAGTTGGGAGGAGATGAAGAAGAGGCGGAATCTCAGGCCAAACGAAGCTTGGGAGAAGCGGCAGAGCATGCTGCTTCTTAAATAGGCGAGGGTAGGATGGCAGGCGTGCAAGAGTGGGGGGAAAAACCCTGCCAGAGACGTGGGCAGTCAGAGACCAGTACCTCTCACATGTTCGCACGAGAGGTATGGTGGCCAGTAGGGCATTGGAGGTGGTCCATGCAGTAGGGGACTCCATAGAGAGTCTCTCTTTCAAATCAGGGGCTGGCTTCCATGCCTTGCATGGTGCCATCCTCCACGTGAAGTCGCCAAAGGTATGGACTACTACTGCAGGTGGCAGAGGGACCGGTCTGTAGAAAATGATGAGAAAGTTCAGGGGGTAAACGCAAGAGTTCAAAAAGTTAAGGGTCAGAAAATAACTATTGAGGACCAATTTGTAAAGTAGATCAAGATGACCTTCCCTTAGGTCCAAATTTTGGTATCAACTTAATTTTGACCTAAGGAACCCAATGGCAATGTTGGATTTTAGGTTCGACCACGTTTGACCAGACATTTTGCATGAAAACACAAATTAGGTCAGAAATTGGGTATGGACCTCAATCTAGATAAAAACCGATTCGAAGAACCAAATTGAAGGTTCTAAGCCCTAGGGATATTTTCTCATGAATTTTAGAGGGTTTAATTGATTTTTATCTTGCCTGGAACTTCGTGAATTAAAGCGGGGTTATTTTAGTGTTACAGAATGTCATTTAATTCCCAGATTTTGCCATAACCCTTTCCTGATCGAATCATCCCACTTTTTCTCTTATTAAGTGCATTTTACCTATGTCTAGACCCTTAGAAATCCTATTTATGTATTGCATTGATAAAATTACAGTTTTACCCCTTATGCATTATTTTATACTCAAATTTGTAATTTCCTGATTTAGGCTTTCCCTTAGGTTTTGTATGAGCTTTTGTACACTTATTTAGGTAAAAATGTGCTAGTTAGGGTTCATGATGAGGTTATCATCATACGCCAGTGCCTAGCTTTTGCTAGTCTCTTAGCAAAATTTTAAGGTTTTAACCTCT
Source organism: Thalassia testudinum (assembly GCA_037157565.1). Lineage (NCBI taxonomy): Eukaryota > Viridiplantae > Streptophyta > Magnoliopsida > Alismatales > Hydrocharitaceae > Thalassia > Thalassia testudinum. Next base: position 149,271,985 of record JAZHRO010000014.1, on the reverse strand, counting down.
GTTCTAGATCATGAATTTCTTTCATCAATTTTGATAAGTGCTTTTCCTTCTCTTTGTCTCTTTGATTAGGTCAAAATGCCAATCATGGGCCTAAAATGTACTCTAGTACCAACCAAGATCCAGATCTGTCTAGCTTTAGCGTCAGTCTTTAGCAAAGGTTTTTAAGGCCTACAGGAACTAACCTAAAGTTTATTGGACTCTGTGGTTAAAGCACCCATGCCTGAGATATCTTTAGCCTCGGTTCAGTTTCCAGTGCATTTTGTAAGAGAGAGATAGAAGGTTTATTTGTTTGGAGAATTTTCTCTCTCTTTTCTTTTTTAATTTTAGCTTAGGATTGGCTTCACAACCCGATTTGTATCGGATTCCTCGTCCCCATCATCAATCCTCAAAGGTCCTTAGCAATCTATGCTTCGAGGTAGCACCGCCCATGGCAACCCCCAGAACCCTAGCTTTCGGGATTTCGAGATAATCCCATCCACGGTGTTCCGTGTTCGAATTCAGACCCTGGCAATTGACACTTTGTGATAATGCCATCCATCGAATCTAAACCAGCTGGATGCTTACATGCCCCTGGTAGGATATGTAAATATCCTAGAAGACAACCACCGAGGAGATGATATGTTGTTACGCATCTTCGAGGGGAATTTCCCACCTCTCCTTGTCGGGAACTCGTCCAAATCAACTTGTGTTGATCGGCCGCTCCTAATCTAGGTGACATTTTCAGAATATTTGAAATGCTTCTACATGATTTTGATATTTATGCTCGTTGAACCAGACTGTGTGTGTGAATTTAGGTGCCTAGGTTACTGAGTCCCGTAAATCGAAGGTCAGTTAACGAGGCTGAATACTCCCAAAGCCTTAGACTTAATACTTAAGCTTTTCATTTTCCTCAACCTCTTGAGGATTATCTAGATCTTAATGGGTACTAAGAGTCTAGCCAAGAATGCCCAAGGTTTGCGTTCTTACTAATCTTGTTGTGCACTTTCACTTTACTTTTCCTTAATGTGGTCTAGAACTTTGGTTAATTCCTTAATTTCTTACTAATGATTACCCCTTTTCTTTTTCATTTTGTGCTCCTTTTTAGCATTCTGCTCTTTTTCTCCTCCTCCTTCTATAAAGTTTACCAGCATTTTCTTCCTCCTTCAAAGTTTTTTTTTTGTATATGTGAATTTTTTTGTTGAAACCTTTTCTTGTTATTTCATTTCATTACACTTTCATACCCCCCATGCCTAAGGTTTACGATGGTCTCATTGTTCATTGGGTGGGTTTTTATTTGGTCAGGTTCAAGCATTAGGATAGAAATTTGGGCGAGTGGATGGGTCGAGGTAACTGTTGCAGACGATTTCTAATCTCAGATACGAGTACCTGAGGTGAAGTTGGCTGTACAAAGGAATGAACCTAAAGTGCAAAGAAATGTCAAAAAGGGTTTTGGTTTTCAAAAAGAATGATAGGCTGCCTCCCATTAAGCGCTGAGTTTTACGCCATCGGATGGGCGCAATAAGCTCAGGGAGAATGGAGGATAAATGATGACTTAGCCAAATCTGTAATGGTTACGTCAATGAAAAGTTTGAGTCTCTGACCGTTCATGATGAAATGTTCAGAATCGTGGCTGAGTGGACTGATCTCGACAGCTTCATTTCCAAAAATTTGTCAAATAAGATATGGTTCGACCCACTTGGATCGCAGTTTCCTAGGGAAGAATTTGAGTCGGGCATCGAAGAGTAGGACCTTCTGACCAGGGGGAAGATCTGTCTAGATATGTGCTTGTCGTGAAAGGCTTTAACCCGCTCTTTGTAGATTCATGAGTTCTCATACACATCAAGGCGTAATTCAACAATCTCGCTTATCTGAAGCTTTCTGTGGGCTCCATCCTTAGAAGATCTAAGTTGCATCTCTGTACTGCCTAATAGGCTTTATGCTCCAGTTCGACGGGAAGGTGACACGCCTTCTCGTACACCAGCCTAAAAGGAGGCATCCTAATTGGGTCTTGTGGGTGGTCCTATAAGCCCACAAAGCTTCCAGAAGTTGGGACGACCAGTCTTTCCTGTCAGGTCGAACAGTAACCTGTAGGATTTTCTTGATCTCCTGATTTGATAGCTCAGCTAGACCATTAGTCTGAGGGTGGTAAGGAGTAGAGATTCGGTGGGACACCCCGTATTTGGTCATCAGTGACCTGAACTGAGCATTGGTAAAATGGGTCCCTCCATCAAAGATGATCGCACGAGGAATCCCAAATCATAAGAAGATATTCTGATGAATGAATTTGATGATGATCTTATGATCACAGGTTCGGGTCGAAATGGCTTCAATCCATTTGGACACGTAGTCCACAACAAGTAAAATCTACTTGAAGCCATCCGAAATAGGGAATGGGCCCATAAAATCAATACCCCAAATATCAAAAATCTCGCATGTGAGAATCGACTGTAAAGACATCATGTTGCCATGGCTCTTGTGGCCCAATGTTTGCCAATGACTGCATGCCTTACAGTGACTATATGCATCCTTGAAGATAGTGGGCCAGTAAAAGCCACACTGGAGAATTTTTTATGCGATTTTGTGCCCAGAAAAATGGCCACCTCATGCCTGGTCATGGTAGAAAGAGAGAATGTCATTGATTTCGCCCTTCGGGACACATCACTGGATGATTTGATTAGCACCTATGCGGAATAGGTATGGGTCTTCCCAAATGTAGTACTTGACATTAGAGTGCAACTTGTCTTTCTTAGCCTTTGGCCAATCATATGGGATCAGGTGTGATGCAAAGTAGTTTACTATATCAGCAAACCATGGAAGCTTGGTACCAATAGTCAAGAGGTGTTCATCAGGAAAATGCTCCGTGATGGGTCCAAAAGGGTCGATGATCTCAGAAGGAAGGCGAGACAAGTGGTCAACTACCACGTTCTATCTTCCCACCTTGTCGCGAATCTCGAGGTCGAATTCTTGCAACAACAAGATCCATTGGATTAATCGAGGCTTCACGTCCTTCTTAGAAAGGAGATGCCTCACAGCTGTGTGATTCGAGTAGATTATGATGTGGGAACCCAGGAGATAAGATCTAAATTTTTCAAGGAAAAATACTACCGTTAGCAACTCTTTCTCTGTAACCGTGTAGTTATGCTAAGCCTCGTCAAGTGTCTTGCTAGAGTAGTAGATGACTACGGGATTCCCGTCAATCTTCTATCCCAGAATCGATCCTACAGCGAAGTCAGATGCATCGCACATGATCTTAAAGGGTTGAGACCAATCAGGGGACTGTAGGATCGGGGCTTGGGTGACTCAGTCACGAAGAATCTCAAAAGCTTGAGTGCATTCCGTGGAAATTTCAAAGGGGACATCCTTGGAGAGAAAAGTAGTCAGGGGGCATGCGATTTTTGGAAATCAGGGATGGAACGACGGTAAAAATCGACATGCCCCAGAAAAGATCGAATGTCCCTGATCGAGCTAGGCATAGGAAGTCTAGAAATCAGATTAACCTTAGCTCGATCCACCTGGATGCCTCTCTCAGAAATTAAGTGTCCCAGGATGATCCCCTCAGGCACCATAAAGTGGCACTTTTCCCAGGAAAGAACCAGATTTACGTCAATGCAATGCCTGAGTATGTGAACCAAGTGTTGGATGCAATCGTCAAATGATGCCTCAAAAACTGAGAAGTCATCCATGAAGACTTCCAGATAATCACCTACCATATCAAAGAATATGGCAAGCATGCATCGCTGAAAAGTTGCGGGTGCATTGTAGAGACTGAAGGATGCCTTTCTTTGATATGGGGTAGGTGAATGTGGTCTTCTCTTGGTCCTCTGGATGAATCACCACTTAGTTGTGAACAGAGTACCCGTCAAGAAAGCAGAAGAATCTATTTGCTACTAACTCTCGAGAATTTGATCAATAAAACTCTCGAGAATTTGATCAATAAATGGTAGTGGGAAATGATCCTTCTTCGTGGAGGAATTGAGTCTTCGGTAATCTATGCAGACTCTCCACGAGTTGGCTATATGGGTAGGTATGACCTCTTCGGTTTCAGTTGTGATGGTGGTGAGCCCTGCCTTCTTAGGCACAACCTGGATTGGGCTCACCCAATGACTGTCATAGATCAGGTAGATGATCCCTAAATCTAACCACTTAATGATCTCCTTCTTCATGACCTCCTGCAGATTGGGATTCGAACATCTCTGCATTTCACGTGAAGGTCGTGCACCCTCTCTAGAATAGATGCAGTGTGTGCAATAAGAGGGACTTATTCCAGTCAAATCATCGAGAGTCCAACCAATGGCTCTGCGATGTTGCTGGAGAACAACAATCAGATGGGATTCCTAATCAGGTGTGAGTTTGGAGTTTATAATCACATGAAGCATCTGATTGGAACCCAAAAAGATGTATTTCAAATGATCGGGAAGGGGTTTGAGTTCAAGAAAGGGGTTATCAGCAGTAGCGGGTAGTTCAGAGTGGGTGTGGGGTACAAGGGTAGGAGTTATGGGTCTGTCTAGGTCAAGTCCTGACTCCTCTAACTGCGACTTTAGATCTTCTTCTAGTTGATGAGGGATAATCATGTTGTCCTCAATTTGTGGTTCATCAACCACAGCTCTGATGTCAAAAATTTGTTCAACGACACCGCAATTGATCCCTTGTTGGGCCTTAAAGATATCATTTTTGGGAATCCGATTCCTAAATTTCAGCTCTATTTGGCCCTCTTCACAGCTTATGTTTCCCCTTGCAGTGGCTAGAAAAGGTCTCCCTAGTATGATTGGTGTATCCCTTGGGTTTTCAGGTGCGTCCATATCTAAAACTATGAAATTTACAGGTAAGTAGAAATTCCGCACCCTAACAATAACATCCTCAAGAATTCCCTTAGGTGACGTGATAGATTGATATGCTAACTGCAATGTCACCTCGGTCGGTTTCAGCTCAGATTCTTCTAGATGGTTAAGCAGGGATGTGGGTATCAAGTTTATGGAGGCACCTAGGTCCAATAATGCTCTATCAAACTAGGTTTCACCGATTTTACATGAAATTGAGGGAGTGCCTGGGTCTTTTTCCTTGGGTTGGAGTCTACTCAGTATTATAGAGCTGGCTTGCTCTGATAGTACAATTGGACTTCCACTCTTGGTTCGCAGCTTATGCTAATGTGTACACACGTTCTTCAAGAATCGTGCGTAAGGCGGTACATGGCAGATTGCATCCATCAAGGGGATGTTTATTTGGACCTGCTCAAAAAACTTGATCAGGTCCTCCTCAGGAGCCACGGGTTTAGTTGATCGCTTTCCCTTGGTGAAGGCCTCGAGAAATGGAACCTTGGTTGGTTCCTCTAGGATAGGTCTAGATTTTTGATCTGGGACAGGGATAGGAACATCCTGGATGACTATCCTAGGATTTGTGTCACTACCAGGCTTGGAGTGGTCTAGATAGGGTGGATCTTGGGTTGCCTTACACTACGAGTTGTTACAGAATTTATTCCTACTTGGTTCTAGTTGGGGGTTGGTATGATGGGATGCTGCTGTTGGTAACCCTCATAGGAGGTTGATGCATCCATCCCGTTATGTGATGGAATAGAAGGGGCCTGATAGATCAAGTGTGCTTGGCCTGGGTTTGGGTTCATAACGCACCACTGGGTTGGCAGAATATTTGGGTTAGGAAGAGGCTGAGAAGGAAGTGTGCCCGGTTGGCGAGAATTTGCCAACTGGGCAAGTTGGTTGCGGACCTCTATGATTTCGTCCTTATGTTGCTTCTGGATAGCCGCATTTGTTCTCTGAATGTCAGCCAGAGTCCGGAGGATAAGGGACATTTGATCTTGGTTGGGCCAGGATGGATAAGTGGGGTTGGGCCGAGGCCGAGGCTGAGGTGGTTGATAAGGACGAGGGGCTTGTGGATGAGGCTGAAAGGGTGGTCTTGGATTCTGAGAATTTCTTACCCACTGGAAATTGGGATGGTTTCACCATCCAAGATTCTTGGTGTTGGAAAATGGGTCATTTTGAATGGCGTTGAGGTCCTTGCAGGTCTGAGGAGCCTTAGAAAAGTCGGAGAATGGGGAAGTGGGGCTCCCTCGGCAAGGATAGAAAGGATCGGAGGTCCCTCCAGTCCTGGAGTTAGATGGGGGTGGATAAGGGTCCATCCCAGGAGAAGGGCGGTGGAAAATGTTCTACACAGTTTCCCGTGAGGGAGGGGGCTGTGCGAAGGAGTTCTACGTAGAGGTGGCTCGCTGCAAATGCTGAGTCAGCTCATCCACCTTCTTCTCAATAATTAGGACCTTGTCCAATCGACTGGCCATTAATTCCAGGTCGACTGATGCGGACAAGCCCTGCATCTCATGTGCTCCCCTAAGGTTCGTCGCTGCGCAGGTATTCGTCCGGTCGAATAATCCCATGGAGTCATTGTTGATGGAGTTCTCGCACATATTCTCGAGAATCTCCCACACGGTGTCCTCATGTTGACCCATGATATTTCCTCCACAAGTTGCATTGACTAATAGTCTAATATCTTCACGGAGTCCCTGGTAAAAAGACTGGACCTGTTCCCATTTAGGAACTCCATGATGGGGGCACTTTCTAATGAGATCCTGAAAACGATCCCATGCCTCATGAAGAGGTTCTCCTGTCTATTGCATGAAGTGAGTAATCTGATGACGCAAGGCGTTTGTCCAACCAACGACGAAGAACTTCTTCAAAAACTCGGACCGAAGTTCTTCCCAAGTGTTGATCGAGCAGGTCTGTGTCTGATACCAATGAGCCACCTTGTCCATAAGGGAGAAAGAGAACATCTTCATGAGTATGATATCCCGATTCTGTGCATCTGACCTAAAAGTCTGGGCCAGATGCTTAAGCTATTTGATGTGCTGGAAGGGGTCTTAGGAGTTAAGCCCATAGAATTTAGGTATGGCATGAATCATGTTGGGCTTCAATTCGGAATCAGGTCATCCAGTCGGGATTTTGACTCGATGCTCAATTGCCACCGCAGCGGGATTATAGTGATCTCGCATCATGGGGTGCTGCGGTGGGTTCATGAAGTTTTGGAAGAGATCATTGAGTCACTGGAGCTAGTGCTCAAGATTATTCTCTTCTTCAACGGGCTAAGCAATTGTGGAAGAAGAAGGGGAATTAGGTTCAGAATCCGAAGAGAGGTCTATGTGAAGTGGTTTTCGCACAAACAAGGGTACCGAGGCTTGGCCTCGGGGAGAGTGAATTTCTAGAGGAGGTTTCAAGGACCTCCTACAGAACATGCATTGATGGATTAGACGAGGTTAGAAGGTGCTGGACCCAATCAAGACACCCAAAATTTGGGTGACTATAAAGGTTCGGGTCAGATGATACCCCTTAATCAGAAAGTCATCCACTTGAGAATTACCTGGGCAGACAGAGAGGGTGAGTCCTGCGAAGACCTCTACGTGGTAGAGCGCCCCCACGGGTTGCAGGGTTTCCCCCACCCGACCTCTCTTGTCTCTAAGATTCCAGGTAGACCAGAATGGGGGCCTTGACCTCTTAAGTCTACCACTTTTAATCAAGATCAAGGTGCTTTAGGGTTTCACTTGAACTTTAACCTTTTGTGTGCAAAGAGTGACCTAATTTAAAGGTTGGTTGATCCAAGGGATCAACTTCACCTGTTAGTTCCTGTGAGAGCTTATTAGGTCCTTTTTTTATGGTTCAAGTGATTTAAGAGCCAGATTGCTTAGGGTTTCTCTTAATAGGTCTTTTCAAGCAATGGTTTAGGCACATCACTTTTTGGGAATTTTCAGTTCTTGATTAGAAGGTGTGTCTCTAAAATCCTAGCTTACAATCATAGGTTGGCTCTAATTGGTTCAGTTATTTGCCTCAGGATTAGGTAACTAGGGCTCAAGCAAGAAGGTTTTAGTCCTGATTACCTTTAGTGGATATGCAGATAGAATATGTTGAAATTAAAAATAAGCAACTCTTGTGATTTACTATGTATTAATGATAAGTAACCCTAGACTGATTTCTCTTTTCCTTTTCCTCTTTAGAATTTAAGGGGCTTAAGAGAGAGGATAGAAGATTTCCTGTCCCTTGGTGTGGTTGTTGTGTGGCTGCTTGTTACTTCTTGCCTTCCTGTGCCTACACAACAAAAGAGAGATTAAGTCAGTAGTCAATCAGAAATTCTGATTTAATAGCTTCTAAAATGCCCGTTGCTCCCCGGCAACGGTGCCAAAAACTAATCGGTCGATTTCGCAGTGTTTTAAAGATATGTTCATTGTAGTATGTTGCAAAAAACAATGATCATTTTACCTTATTTATTACTCGAAATTTAGAATGTTTCGAGGTCAAACTCAGGGAGCAAACTTAGTTCTAGAAGCATAAAAATTCACAATTTCTACAATATACTGCTTTACAAAAATTAAAGAGAGAGGGAATAAAATTTTTCGTCTCTTCTTTTCTTCTCTCTTCTTTCTGTCTTCAGATGTCTGATTCCATGAATTAGACATCTTAAGTAGCATTTGCTACAGTGCTCATCTTCTTTTTCTTCAGTTGGCTTCCCCTCTTCAGCTTCTGCTCCTATCTCTTCTTTTTCTTCCTTTCCTTCTCCTTCTTCCCCTATGCTGTATGAGGCCTTCTCTATCTTCGTCTTCTTTCCTTTTCTTCTTCTCTACTATTGCACTATCTCCTCCTTCCTCTCCTTCTGCTCCTCTGTGCTGCTAAGTCCTCAGTCATTCCTCCTTCTTTCTTCTTCTCCTTCTTCTCCTGCTTCCCTGCACAGTGTATGGTTAGGCAAAACGTACCCCTCTACCCACACTCGCGTCTCTCTCTCTATGCATCACTCTTTAGTATGCTCTCCCAGAGCTGGGTAATCAGGTCGGGTCGCGTGCTCGGGTCCAGGCGCACCAATGTGGGTGTGGTGCACGAGGAGTGATCGGTAGGTGGTGGTCGGACCCAGTTAGGTTGTTAATATGGTGATTTTATCGTTGAAATGTGTATTGTGGTTAACCTAAATCGAGCCTAACCATCTGTTTACAAAACTTTTTTTAACCTGGGCTACCTGATTTTATCTTGGTCACTTTTAGGCCCAGGGTCGAACTCAGGGAAGTGCGGTTACAGGTCAAGTTTCTATGCCTTTCCTACAATGAATCTCTTCCGTTTGTTTATTATGTTTCTGGTGCTTTTCTATTTAGATTTTTTTCTGATAATTCTTGTCCTTGTGGCACACCCTCAAAATTAGGTTGTTGGCTTTGAGCCAAATCAGGATTCCAAAATGGGTCTTGCTATTCGCAAGATGGAGTACCTGCAAGTCAAGGATTATCTTTTCACTTTTATATTTTTTTATCTTTTTATTGGGAAGAAAGAGAAGCAGAAGTAAAGTAACTATACTATATGTATATACTATATATGTATAAAGGGGTGGGGGTAGAGGCGGAGATGGAGTGTAGCACGGTGTCGAGTCGGTCGTCGTCTAGAAAGACACAACCAATAGGATGAGGTGCTGCATGGAGTGTAAGGTGGATGGATGGAAGATGAGTGTGACCAAACTTTTTGTGCACGTGTATCGGGGAATATCAGCAACTGGTGCAAATATTCCTGCGATACAACGTATGTTAAGTAATGTGAAAATATATTTATAGATGTATATATGTAAATATATATAAGTATATATATATATATGTAACTGTATGTATAGATAGATATATGTATAGATATATATATATTTATATATATATATGTATATATAGTTACATAGATATATATGTATAAGTAGGTGTGCATATATGTGTATATATATATATATATATGTATGTATCTATACTTATACTTAGTTATATAGGTAATAATATATATATAGATATATGTATATATATATATATGTATATAAATATACGTATATATGTAAGTATATATGTGTATATATATATATGTATATATGTAAATATATATATATAAGTACATAGATATAGGTATATATATATATGTATACTAATACTTAGTCATATACATACTACTATATATATTGATATAATTATATATATATATATAAATATGAATATAAATATATGTATAAATATCAATATATATATGTAAACGTATATATATTTGTATATAATATTGTATAGGCGTGTGTGTGTGTATGAAAGTGTGAGTGTAAGTGTGTAAGTGTCGGTAAAGAGAGTGAGAGAGTGTGTGTGAGAGAGAGAGAGAGAGAGAGCTGCCGCATGCTACCTGCTATAGTGAAGACGAGTGGGTTAAGTCGTCTGAGGCTTCCAAGTGCCATCTGGAGTCTCTACGCATGTGCAGGTGCATATGCACGTAGAGAGGAGCGCGATGGGAGTGAGTAAGCACGCGGAGGAGAAGAGGCCACAGTGCACCACGCTGTGTGAAGAGCAGGTGCTAAAGAAGCAGGCGAGAGCGGGCGAAGCAGGCAGGTGCGGGCGACGTGGGCGCACGCCGACGTGTGGACGGGCACTAGAGCCGATGCGAGGTAGGATGCGGGTGCGGGCAGTGGCCGGTAGCGGTGCGCCGAGTGACCGGATAAGCAAGAAACTCACCGGTCACCCCACTGTAGCCACAGCGTTTCGCAGAAATGCATGAACAGTGACTACAATGGTCCGGCGAGCAGCGCAACCGGATGCTGCAGGTGCTGTGAGTGCAGACGACTCGGCGCGTGCGTGGAAGAGTGGCTCCGGTTGCTGGCTTGCGGGCGGGACTTCGCGACAGAGCACACAGAGAGGGCTACTGGCGTGTGCAGTGGAGGGCGAGGGTGACCTGCTGCTTGCGTGGGTGCTTGCGGGTGTTGGCTGGCAGGTGCGTTGAAGCTTGGTTGGCCACTGCAGGGGCGTGCAGTGGCCGGTTGCTGGTGGGAAGGTTAGTGCAGTGAGGAGAAGCGGGAGGTGAGGGTGCCTGCAGGCGTGCGCTGGAGGCGAGGGCGGCCTGCTAGGGTGGGTGGAAAGGGCTGGGCAGCTGCAGCTGCGTTGCTGTTGCTGCCGCCTTGTTGCTGCTGCTACGTGTGGACCTTTGATCTTCAAAGCTTGAAGCTCCCGCTCCAATGGTTGGAATGGCTGGAAAGTGAAATAGGGAAGAAGGCCACCATGCCCACCGGCTCTTGATGAGCTAGGCGGTGGTGGTTTCACGGTGATCTGTGTGCACCACAGTGAAGACTCCTGGCCGCAGAGTGGCTCCTCTGAGGAGGATGTCCTACGTATGGAGGGAGAGGGGAGGGGACGGTGGCTTGGAAGGAGAAGTGGAGCTACTATGTTTTGGCATTTTTTGTGTGGAAGGACCAGGAACCCCTGCAAAGGAAGAAGCCACCCTCTTTTTAAAGAAGAGGAAAGCATGCAAAGCCATTCCCTGGCTGTGCATGGCTCATGCATGGCTCATGGCAGGGAGAGGCTGGGCATGCGGCTACTGGCAAGGTGCGAAGAAGAAGAAGTCAAGCTTTGCAGCCATGGGGAAGATTTCAAAAATAAAATAGAAATAAAAATAAAGGTGGAATTTTTGCGAAGCAGTACTTGGAGAAAATGTAAATTGCGAGGCCATTTTATTCACTCTCCTCCCCTCTCAATTAAATGCATGCATGCATGTATTTTCACAAATGCGACTATGGAACCCTAATATGCACTGGTATTGCTTGGAAATAGCACAAGATGGCACAATTGCAGGTGTATTTTTGCGGTGCAATCATACCCGCATGCCTGTCTTTTGCTAGTCCCTAGCAAAACATTTTTTTTTGTTGTATTTAGAAATGATCTTTAGCTGAAGATTTTCTTTTGAGGCAACATAGGAGTGTTTACTGTTGGATATTGTGAGAACCAATTGCAGAGAAGACTACCAGTACTTTAAGTCTCACATGACATAGATCATCTCTCGACTAACCAGGACTCTTGATATTTAAACCTTAAGTACGATTTCTAGGACCCAAGAGATTTTTGCCATACTCGAGAGCTTAAGAGGTTATGGGTTGTTCTTAGTGAAGGATCAAGACTGACCAGATGAACATTAAGACTCAAGCCCAGGGTTTCACAAATTTTTAGGTACAGGTTGGTCCCAGTTTCAGCTCATGTCTTCGGATTGACCCTTAAAAAGATGATAGACACTCAACTCCCATTTTCTGACATTTGTGGCTAAAAGAGAACAAGGTATTTGCCCTGAAGAACTTTTTTATGGTGGGGACTTTTACAGACATTTGCAAGATATACTGACTTATTTGCATCCTTCCTTCCTTTTTTTTTTTTCGAAACACGTGTCAGTATATCTCTTACAATATTATTTGGAGGGGCACACTTTATTTCTTTTTGGTGGGGGAGTTCCTTTTTGGCAGAAAGAGTCTCTCCTAAATAAGAGTCTAAAGCCTGGGATAAAAAGTCTACCTGACCGCACAATTAAGGACTCCACCTTCCCTAATGAACACTAGGGTTGGATCTTATGTTCACCTGGTCTTTCTTGATATGTGTAGTGCGAACCAAGATTACTTAAGCTCTTGAGTAGAAGCAAACCACCGGATCCTGTACTGGTGTCTCAGGTACAAGAATACATCCTTAGTTAGGAGAGATTCTGATCTATCTTGTCAATGTTCTAGTGAATTAAGCCAAGCCTGAGTGAATCAAGCTTCTATGGCCTGGAAAGTCTTCAAAACAAAGGTTGAATATCAATAAACACTTATTGTATTTTTGTTTTAGCCTTCAGATCATTACTAAACACTATATATATATATATTTTTTATTTTTCTTTTTCTTGCATATTTATAAATAGTTGGAAACTGCGTTATACCATAAAATACCTAGATCCTATGAATGCTTATCCACCCCCCCCATGCCAAACGATGCTATGTCCTCATATGCATGCAGGGAAGGTAGAGAAAGGATGAAAGATCGGGTAAAAAGAGCTGAGGTGCAGGGTATACAGTAGGGTGGTAGGGTGGGTGGATGGTGGGTGGTGAAGTGAAAAGTGAAGTGATCGTGACAGTGGCGTGAAAAGTGATGGTGGATGGTGAGAGATTTGGCATTTCTTTGGATGAGAGTGTCCCAAGCGAATCAGAACACAAGTCAGGAGGAAGAAATTGGCCCTCAGATTGGCCAAGAAGAGGGGCTTCTTGGATAGATGGATCCAAAAGGGAATAGCCCCAATGAGTAGGATGTGGGCTCAAGGTCCCAGTGTGGAGTTGCAACTCCGCTTGATTTGGCCGGAAAGAAAGGGCAATCTGTTCTTCAAGAGTGTGGACCGGAGGTGAGTAGCCTGAATATGACTCAGACCACGAGGTATGGGAAGTAGAGAAAACCTCGTCAGAAGTCTGGTCAGGAGAAGGTATGGGACAATGGAGGGAAGGGGGAACGTCACAATATGTGATGGTCAGGCAATCGTCAGTGTTTACAGGTAATCCGCAACAGTCTGAATAGGTCCTAATTAGTCCGATATATGCGCTGACGGCCATGTCCTCGTCAAACGTGTCATCCTCGATACAATCGCAATAAAAGTTCTTTGCTGCCTTGAAGATGTTAAGCTTGAGCTTTTCAGATCCAACGGCAATCTCAATACAGCCTGACTTACAGTCGATAAGGGCACGGGCTGTGGCCAAGAAATGCCGACCAAGGATGATCGGACAATCAGAAAGTGAGCTAGGAAATTGCATATCTAAAACAAGAAAGTCAACAGGAAAACAGAGACTATTGACCCTAACACCACGTCTTCCACCACACCCTTCGGGATTTTGTCAAAAAGATCTGCCAACTGTAACGTGACAGGGGTGGGTTTTAGATTTCCCAAGGCAAATTTTTTGAGCATGATTGTCGGTATAAGATTAATGGAAGATCCTAGATCAAGAAGGGAACGGTTAAAATTGCAGCCTTGGATGCAACAGGAAATAAGCGGTGTGCCCGGATCTTTCTGCTTCGATGGTAGGTTTGACAGTATAGGAGAACTCGCATGAGGCGAGAGAACCACCGGATTTTTAGTTTTCTTTGACTGTCACCTGGGTGTCGTGTAGTCTTTGAAAAATCGGGCGACAGTAGGTATGTGGTCGATAGCCTCGAGCAAGGATACCTTGATTTATACATCCCTGAACAAATTACGCACATTATCAGGGGCCTACGTATCTTTCTTTTTTCCTTTTGGCTACCTCAGTAGAGCCACAGGGAATGGAATTGATTCTGGCACCAATTTGGGTGTATCATCCTCTCGCGAATGCGGTGCGCATCCTGAATGAGAGGATGATGAAGAAGATGGGCCAGGATCAGCTTAAGGCAGATCGACGGTTCGCTTACCGCTCCTCGTGGTGATAGCATTGGATGATGCAGGTCCAATGGGATCATACAGCGAAGGGTTTGCAATAGGGACATAAGAGTGCGGTGCTGCTGCAAGATTAGCCTGAAATCCCGGTGGAATGCTCGGAGCTTGCAGAATCTGATAAACCTACCCCTCAGAAGGTCGTACCTGTGGTTGAGGACCACAGGGTACGAAATTTCACTGGTTCAGAATAGGTTGGGCGGGAAGAGTGCCCTGAGATCGAGTCGCCATGCGTAGTTGACTGATCTCAGCATTTTGCTGCGCCAATTGCTGCTGAAGAGAGGTCATGTTCTCTTCATGGCGCTTTGACATTTCCATCATCATTCGCATCAATTTGTCAAGAGGACTTGATGCGTGTTCGGTTTGCGGTATGTAAGGGCATGATGGCGGAATAGCCATAGGATTAGACTCGGCCCTTGGGATGACAGGTGCAGATGGTCGCATTGGTCCACTCGTGGGGTTTTGGCTCTGCGGGCTGTTGGACCATGTGAAATTTGGATGATTTCGCCACCATGGGTTATAAGTGGTAGAGAACGGGTTGTTCCCTAGGGTGCAAGCGTCTTCTATGCCAGAAGATGTGTCAGCATGTAAATATGCATCCGAGCACATAGATGCTTGGTCCTTCGTGTAGAAATACTGGCTCGCAGAAGCCAGATCCACATGACTTACTGAGTCTCTCGGCGCGACACTCGGTAAGGAAGGTATTACGGGGCTTGTTGGGATAAGCCTGGTGTTGGAAGAATTGGAATTGTGACGAAGTGGTGATGTGGGGGTGTTTGCCATAGAATGGGCGGGGTTGGCCAGAAGCTCGTCTAGCTTCTTGTGCACAACGGAGAATTCATCCAATTTTTGGGTGATATGGCTAAGATCAGTGGATGAATGTGAGGGTCCCGTGTCAACTTCGTGGACATTTCGAGGCAGGATGGTACGATTAAAGGCGACAATGGAAGCATTATTCATTGAGTTTTCACTCATATTTTCAATTAATTCAAATGCTCCATTCTCATCTTTATTCATAAAATTCCCTCCGCAGGAAGCATCTGCAATCTGCTTCAAAGTCTCATTTAGGCCGTAGTAGAAAATCTGGGCTATATGCCACTTAGGTAGACCGTGGTGTGGACACTTCCTGAGGAGGTCATTATACCTCTCCCATGCCTCATGAAGTTGTTCGCCGTTTTGTTGCATAAAAGAAGTGATAGCACAACGAAGCGCATTGGTTCGCCCGATTGGAAAGAACTTGAGAAACGCTGTTCGCATCTCTTCCCAAGAGTGGATGGTTCTCCCAAGGGTGCATAACCACTACGACGCTTTATCCCGCAATGAAAATGGGAACATTTTCATGAGGACTATAGGTAACCCGATATTTCTTAGTTTAACAGTTTCAGCTAATCGGGTTAAGTCTTCCAATTGGAGAAAAGGATCTTCACTTGCATGACCATGGAAGTGAAAATTAATTAGGCCAATTATGTTAGGTTTCAGTTCAAAGTCGTCCCCGCCCATGGGGACCCGAATTTGTCCCATGGTCATTGTAGCAGCGGGATTCTGATAAGAGCTAAGAGACCTAGGTTCCTCCCGTTCGGGAGGGTTCTGCATTTCCTCCAATGTTTCCCTAATGCCCTCAATTCGTTCATTATACATTTCCATTTGGGCTTGGAGGCGGGTTATGGTATCTAAGGCTCCACAACCTGGTAGGTTCTGACGACGATTTCCTCCCTCGGGATTTGGGGGTGGGCGTGCAGCCATGTTTGTGGAGGAGGACAATTTTGCTTGTTTTCTAGATTTATCAGGCAATTCAAATAGTTCAGGGTTTTGTGACCTTCTCCTAAACATGCACTACCATAGGAAGAATTAGGGGGGATAAGAAGGGAAAAGAGATGAGAGAAATGACGCCGCAAAGGTACACTTGATGACAAATCAATTCAATCAAATTCCTAACCTCTACAGTGTGCCTTTAGACCTAAAGATCTAAGTTACCTACTATCATGAACTACGGAACCGAATGCGAGCACCGCGGAACCACCGGACCAGATTGAAAGGCCATTTGCCCCAGTCTTAGGCACCCGATAGCACGTGGGAACCCTCACCAGCACGTAGACGCTACATGCAGGTAGTTAGACCTCCAATCCTTAATAATGGTCAAGTTGCTACCAATTTTAGTTAGAGGCTTAGGATCAAGTGTTTTTGGAATGTGAAGGGCATTGTTTACGGGTAATGCCCAAGTGATTGATTTTTAGAGTGTGTAAAACAAGCATGCAACGGGGAAATCTCCCCGAATTGAAGTTTTTAATTGGTGAATGGTTTTTAGAGTTCAGCCTTAAGTAGTATGGATTTTAGGATTTCGCTGAAATACCAATTCAACCAATCTCCGGGTTTTGCAAGAATACAAGTTTTCTTCTAAACCCAACAAACCCTTCTTCAATGTCAATTGGTTAATGCATGCTATACGCAATGGGCTTCCCTAACTGGAGATTTCTATGTGTGGATGCATGAATCAGTTTTATATTAGTGTGAAAGGGAGCCAAAGCACTTCAATTGAGGTGCTCCCAATCACCAAAAGGATGTCCACACATAAGTCTCAACCAAAAGATAAGGAAAATCAAATTATTGGGGTTGAAGTATTCGGGATCAAATCTTAGGCAAGTTGAAAAGTCATGGTGGGGTTGGAATCAACTCAATTCCAAGTCTCCCCACCAAAAACTGTGATCTCGAATTTGCAGATAAGTGAGGCAAAGAGGGGTGCAATCAATCTTTTTTTGTTTGCCTCAAAGAATACTTCACATGGTGAAAAATTCAAGAATCAAGATTCTTGGATTTTCGCTATGCGAAGTCAGGTGGGAAATCTCAGGGCGGTAGGCGTAAAGGTAATCAATCAAACAAGTGAATTTTAATCCACTTGCCCCAAGAGATCCCAAGAAGTTTTTCTAGTTTTTTTTTGTTTTTAGTTTTTTTTATTTATTAAGGTGACAAGTTAACCTAGGTTGCTAAGAAAGAAAGACCTACTTGTGCAGCAACGGGTGTGGAGCTCCAGTGTGGTGTCGGCATCTTCACGCTCTTGCTCCCGCCTTGGTTCTGCCCACGTCTTTGACTTCGTCTACCTGCCTTCTCCTTGCAATAGGTTTACCAGCACACCAAAAATAGAGACACCCATGAAGAGAGAAGAGAAAAAAATGAAAGGAATGGAATAGAAACTTACCTGAAGGTGCACTTCCCCGGCAACGGTGCCAGAAAAGGATAGTGGTCGGACTCGGCTAGGTTGTTAATGTGGTGATTTTATCGTTGAAATGTGTATAGTGGTTAGCCTAAATCCAGCCTAACCATCTCTTTACAAAAATTTTTTTAACCTGGCCTACTTGATTTTATCTTGGTCACTTTTATGCCCAGGGTCGAACCTAGGGAAGTGGGGCTACACGCCAAGTTTCTACGCCTTTCCTACAACGAATCTCTTCCGTTTGTTTACTATGTTTCTAGTGTTTTTCTATTTAGATTTTTTTCTGATAATTCTTGTCCTTGAGGCACACCCTCAAAAGTAGGTTCTTGGCTTTGAGCCAAATCAGGATTCCAAAATGGGTCTTGCTATTCGCAAGACGGAGTACCTACAAGTCAAGGATTATCTTTTCTCTTTTATATTTTTTTATCTTTTTGTTGGCAGGAAAGCAAAGTAGAAGTAAAGTAACTATACTATATGTATATACTATATATGTATAAAGGGGTGGGGGTGGAGGTGGAGATGGAGTGTAGCACGGTGTCGAGTCGGTTGTCGTCTAGAAAGATGCAACCGACAGGATGAGGTGCTGCATGGAGTGTAAGGTGGATGGAAGGAAGATGAGTGTGACCACGCTTTTTGTACGCGTGTATCGGGGAATATCCGCAACTAGTGAAAATATTCCCGCAATACAACGTATGGTAAGTAATGTGAAAAAAAATATATATATGTATATATGTAAATATATCTATATGCATATATGGTTATAAATATGTAGGTATATATGTAGTTATATGTATAAATATATATGTATATATGTAAATATATATAAGTATTTATATATCTAGATATGTATGTAACTGTATGTATAGATATATATATGTATATGTATGTATATATAACTATATAGATGTATATATATATATCTATATATATATATATATAGATGTATATAAATATATGCATATATGTAAGTATATATGTGTATATATATATATAAGTAGATAGATATATATATATAGACTAATACATAGTTATATAAGTACTAATATATGTATAGATATATGTATACTAATACTTAGTTATATACATACTACTATATATATAGATATAAGTATATATATATATACGTATATAAATATATGTAAATATATCAATATATATATGTATACGTATATATATATGTATATAATAGTGTATAGGTGTGTGTGTGTATGAAAGTGTGAGGGTAAGTGTGTAAGTGTCGGTAAAGAGAATGTGAGAGTGTGTTGTGTGAGAGAGAGAGAGAGGGAGAGCTACCGCACACTTCCTGTTGGAGTGAAGATGCGCAGGTTAAGTCATCTGAGGCTTCCAAGCACCGTCTGGAGTCCACGCACTCACACGCAGGCGTGTATGCACGCAGGCGCGTACGCGCGCAAAGAGGAGCGTGTTGGGAGTGAGTAAGCATACACAGGAGAAGAGGCCACAGCGCACCGCTTTGAGTGAAGAGCAGGCGCTGAAGAAGCGGGCAGGCATACGTGGGCGGGAGAAGGTGAAGCGGGCGGGTGCGGGTGACGTGGCGCACGCAAACATGCAGGCGGGCACTGGAGCCGGCACGGGGCTGGATGCGAGTGCGAGGAGTGGCCGGTAGCAGTGCGTCGGGTGCCCGGATAAGTGGGAAACTCACCGGTCACCCCAGTGTAGCCACAGTGTTCCACAGAAACTCATGAACAGTGGCTACAGTGGCCGAGAGAGCCGCGCAACCGGATGCTGCTGGTGCTGTGAGTGCGGACAGCTCGGCGCGAGTGCGGAAGAGTGGCTCCGACTGCTGGCTTGCGGGTGGGATTTTGCGACAGAGCGCACGGAGAAGGGTTCTGGCATACGCGGTGGAGGGCGAAGGCGACCTGCTGCTTGCGTGGGTGCTTACGGGTGTTGGCTGGCAAGTGTGTTGAAGCTTGGCTGACCGCTGCAGGGGCGTGCGGTGGTCGGCTGCAGGCGGGAATGCGAGTGCAGTGCAAAGAAGCGAGAGGCGAGGGCACCTGTAGGCGCGCGCTGGAGGCGAAGGTTGCCTACTGGAATGCGCGGAAAGGGCTGGGCAGCTGCTGCTGCGTTGCTGCTGCTGCCGCCTTGCTGTTGCTGCGTGCGGAGCTTTGAGCTTCAAAGCTTGAAGCTCCCGCTCCAATGGCTGGAATGGATAGAAAGTGAAACAGGGAAGAAGGCCACCACGCCCATCGACTCTTGATGAGCTGGACGATGGTGGTTTCACGTTGGTGGGTGTGCACCATAGTGATGACTCTTGCCTGCAGAGTGGCTCCTCTGAGGAGGAGGTCCTGCGTATGGAGGGAGAGGGGAGGGGACGGTGCCCTGGAAGCAGAAGTGGAGCTACTGTGTTTTTGGCATTTTGTGTATGGAAGGACCAGGCGCCCTTGCAAAGGAAGAAGCTGCCCACTTTATAAAGAAGAGGAAAACATGCACAGCCATGCCCTGGCTATGCATGGCTCATGGTAGGGAGAGGCTGGGCATGCAGCTGCAGGGCAAGGTGCGAAGAAGAAGTCAAGCTTTGCAGCCGCGGGGAAGATTTCAAAAAACAAATAGAAATAAAAATAAAGATGGAAACTTTGCGAAGCAGTACTTGGAGAAAATGTAAATTGCGAGGCCATTTTATTCACTGTCGCGGATGAGGAGTGATAGGTCAGGGACCTCATCCCATGTGTATCTCGAGGCGAAGAAGCTAATGCACTTTTTCAATTTATTTGGCTGCGGTGCTTCAAGGATTTCTGAGGTGGGACTAAATGTCCCACATTTATTTCACGAACGCTCACAGCAAGAATTGCATTCAATTGCTGAAGCTGCAGGAGTCCTCGAAGCCAATCACTTGGCTGGGGTTGTGCGCAAGGGCTTCCGCACGACCTGGGGCACTTCACCTGGAGCGGAGAGACCTGCAGCTGCAGCAAGCTCGCTTCAAGCTTCCACGTCAATGGTGGAGGGACGTCGGAACCTGAAATGCATGAATACGGCCTTGCGACCCTGTTAGACTAGAGGAAACCCTTCGCTGTATCATGCTGAAGGTGAGGCGAGGGTTGGCTGGCCGTGAGGCAACCTTGGCATGTGGACCTAGGTCGCACTATGGCCGTGATGGTGGGTTAGTTTAGTGGAGATGTGCAGTGTGCGTGGCAGCTGGTTAAGGTGCAGTGGATGATCAGTGGGAGGTGGCAGAGCTTCTGGGGTGTTTGGCGAGGTGTTTGGGTAAGTGGAATGATGGGAGCACCTCGCCGGAGGTCTGGCTGGAGGTGGAGAAGGTGGTGATGGAAAGTGGATGTCGAGGGGTCGAAACAACAAATTAACAGAAGGGAAATACAGGGGAGAGTAAGCAAAACTTATCTACGAGTCCAGAGAGAAGGGGGAGGTGCAAAAGTGGCGAGCGGCTGGTGCTTCCGTCAACGGAGACAAAGGTGCCAGGGGAGAGAATGGCGACGAGGAAAAGGGGTCGAAGAGTGCTTGCTGGTATGGTGCGGCACTACAGAGGATGGCAGAGTTAAACCTACCATTGGTATGCTGGCAGGGCGACGAGAGAGGAGAGGGAGAGTCGCCGAAAGCTCTAAAAGTTGGCCAGAGTTGGGAGGAGACAAGAGGAGGGGGAATCTCAGGCCAAACGAAGCTTGGGAGAAGCAGTAGAGAGTGCTGCTTCTTAAATAGGCGAGGGCAGGCCGGTAGGCACTCGAGAGTGGGGGAAAAACCCTGCCAGAGATGTGGGCAGTCGGAGACCCATAACTCTTGCACGTTCACACGAGATGTATGGCGGCCGACAGGGCATGGGAGGTGGTCCATGCGGTAGGGGACTCTGCAGAGTGTCTCTTTCAAATAAAGGGCTAGCTCCCATGCCCTGCATAGTGCCATCCTCCGCGCAATGTCGTCGGAGGTATGGCCAGCTGCTGCGGGTGTTAGAGGGATCGGTCTGAAGAAAACAATGGGAAAGTTGAGGGGGTAAATGCAAGAGTTCAAAAAGTTAAGGGTCAGAAGGTAATTATTGAGGATAAATTTGTAAAGTGGGTCAAGACGACCTTCCCTTAGGTCCAAATTTTGGTATCAACCTAATTTGGACCTAAGGAACCCAATGGTGAAGTTGGATTTTAGGTTTGACCATGTTTGCAAGACATTTTGCATGAAAACCCAAATTAGGTCAGAAATTGGGTATGGACCTCAATTTAGGTCAAAACTGGTTTCAAGGACCAAATTGAAAGTTCTAAACCCTAGGAGATATTTTTTCATGAATTTTAGAGGGTTTAATTGATTTTTATCTTGCCTAGAACTTCATGAATTAAAGTGGGTTTGTTTTAGGGTTACAGAATGTCATTTAATTCACAGATTTTGCCATAACCCTTTCTTGATCGAATCATCCCACTTTTTCTCTTAGTAAGCCCATTTGACCTGTATCTAGACCCTTAGAAATCCCATTTATGTACTGCATTGGTAAAATTACAGTTTTACCCCTTGTGCATTATTTTATACTCAAATTTGTAATTTCCTAATTTAGGCTTTCCCTTAGGTTTTGTCGGAGCTTTTGTATACTTATTTAGGTCAAAATGTGCTAGTTAGGGTTCATGATGTAGTTCTCATCACCGACCTTTAAGCCACCTTTTGACTAATGACAAACCTTTTGAATTTAATAAAATTGATTGGTGAGTTTTAATATTTTGAAACAAGCAATTGTTGAGGCACCCATTCTACAAACCCCTCATTGGGCTCATCCTTTTCAGCTTATGACAGATGCCTCAGATTACGCAGTAGGAGCCTTCTTAGGGCAACGAGTCAACAAGAAACTCATTGTGATTTATTATGCCAGTAAAACACTTGATGAAACACAATGGAAATATACCATCACTGAAAAAGAACTTCTTGCAATCATTTTTCCCCTTGAAAAATTTCATTCATTTCTATTAGGGTCACACATCACCATTTATGCTGATCACTTGGCCTTGAAATATTTGCTTAATAGGAAAGAGGTAAAACTGATGCGACATTTGCATGATTTTATAAATGGGGGTTTTAATGTCGTTGCAACATGCAAAATCAATCAACTTTTAAATTTATATTCCTAGATAGTGGTGGTATCTAGGGTCATCCAAGGAGGCCAATTTGTTAGTCAAATAAGTGATTCTCTCTCCCGTCTCTCAAATTAGAACTTCTCTTTTGTATTTTGATTTTCGTAAATTTTTATGCTTGGAAATAAGTGAGATATGAATGCAAAGATGGAACTACACTAAAGAAACTTGTCTAACAACTAGAACCTAAGTGAGAAGGGATGTCTTCTCTTCTATGCTCACCCTAGGCAAGTGTGCTAAGGGTAATTAGAAGAGAGATGTGATGCACTAAAATAAATAAAGTTTCTACTTGAAATTTAAAATTCAAGAATAAAGAAAGACACTTTGCTATTAAGAAGAAATGTTTACAAAGTACCTAGGGAGCTCAACTAAGCATAGGTTCCACATAGGTAATCCCTAGGTAGATGAATGCTTAATAGTAATTAAAATGCAACAAAATAAAAGATAGAAAGTTCTCCAAAGCAATTGAGGCTGCCTCCGCTCTAAGAATGGTGGCTCCCAGACTTGAAGAAGAATTCCTTCTAGCTCCTTGAGTTGCTCCTCTCAAATGTGGACGTCCTCCACCCTTCTTTCCTACTACCTGGCTATCCTCCCTAGATGGAAGCTTGCTCCTTGGCTTGGCACAAGGAAGGAGAGAGAAGAGGAAGAAGGCTCCAAGGGAGAGGGTAGGCAACTCCCTTAATCTTCTTCTCTCCTCCTTTCCTGGGCATGGGATGTATGGTGGCTATAGGCATTTGATAGGAAGAATTGTTGCTTGCCAAGGATGGTTTGAATGGAAGGATGGGGGGTCTTTTTATAGGCTTGTATAGATGGTGGTTAGGAAGCTTCCTTGGCACCATGTGAAAGGGTACCAAGTAGGATGGTTAAGGCACCAATGGTTGGTGATTTTAATGTAAGTGGACAACCATTATGGTGGAGAGGGAGTAGGGTAGGAATTGGATTTGAGTTGGATCCAGCTGAGTTGAGCTAGGGTCCAACTACTTCAACTTCTGTCTTCATAAATGTTCCAAGTACCTTCCAAAGTGCCAGGGTTTCTTTGATTTCCAATGCATTCAACCCTGGAAAACAAACTGAAACTACATGAGATAATGTGAAATGAATGCTAATGTATGCTCTAAACACAAAATGCATATGCATGCTAAATGCAATAATATAATGCAATGTAGTGGACAAAATCTTAGGAATTGGATGTGAATGAATGCTAAGGATGGTGATAAACTGTCATTTATCACACCCCCATTCTTATCTTTTTGCTAGTCCCTTAGCAAAAATTGTGATTGCATGACATTATTTCTCAAGATGGAACCTTGGTTGATTTTTGGTTAAGGTAGGTACGAGGTTTATTAAGTCTAAATCATTTGGACATAGCTTTGGATTCAAACATTAGACAAATCAGGACCACTCTATCCTTTGAGAATTCACTATTTAACTCCTTTTTAATTCAAATATCTCAAAATCATTTTTACTGTTAGGATCTCCCTGACTCGTGAACTAGATCGGTAACTTGCAAATTGATGAAAATTCAAGTGTTAGTGCTTTGTGATATGCCAACATTATTTGAATAAGGTCATGTTATTGAAACTTTTTTTTTCAATTATTTCCCCCATGCTTAGCCTTAGCTTAGTCCTACTATAGATGTGTCGGGACCTAGAGTAGCACCAAGGTGGTAACATGTTGACATCACATCCTTAAAGGAAGTGTTTTTACTTCTTGGTGGTGGGAACTCAAACCAATCATCTGTCTCTATCTTTTACTAAGATTTTGCAAGAGTTTTTTAATTATTTAGATGTTTCTTGGAATGGGTAGTGTTGGCTGTGTGTGAAATGTTTGACACCAGGATTTTAAAAGAAAAGCAGATTTTTGGATCAAGAGCTAAGTCAGGTATTATCCAGGCTGCTAAACAAAGTCAGGTTTCTTGAATCATCAAGTGTTAGGATGGACTTTGCGGGATACCTGATCTAGTCTTGGTTTCTTCACCTGAAAAGTCGAAAAATGAATTCCCAACTTCATCCTTTGTTTGTTAATGATTAAACCATTGGTGTACCTAGTTTGAATTAAAGTTGAACCATTAGTCCTTTCTTTCACTAAAAATTCTCAAAATATTTTTCTATGTAAATGGAGTGCATATGTAGTTGCAGATGATGCGAATGCAAAATATTTTAATGTTTTTAGGTTCTGTGAAATAATGAAATCCATAACAAAATTGAAGTACCCCCTAGGCTTAAGGTTTGCAATAGTGCCAAAAAAGTGATCGGGTTTTTGCACAGTTTGTAAAATTAGGATTTTATCGCTGTAATGCACGAAAATCGAGTCACTTTTAAATTTGTAATCCTAGATGGGGAAAGTATCTAGGGTCATCCAAGGAGGCCAAATGTTTACAAAATACGTAGCTTGCTGGAAAATCAAAATTCATCTTTCTTTTTGGTATTTTCAAATATATAATTTTTTTGTTTTGAAATAATGGGGCAATGACAAAATTGTTGGCGAGAAAGACTACACTAAATTTACTACACTAACACTATGGTGATAATTAACTCCTCCCTCTAAACTCACACTAGGCATGTGGAGGCCTACGGTAATAAGGGAGAGGGGGTGAAAAAGTTCTAGAAAAGAATATTGATGCAAACTAAAGAAAGAAGGCAATTTTATACTTGGATAAATTCGTTTTACAAAAAATCCTTGTATAGGAATGCTTCTACAACAAACTAGAAATGAAAAGAAGCAAAACTAAGATCCTTCTGATGATGGTGGTGAAGAGGAGAGAATCCTTGCTCCAAGCTCAGTGGCTCCTGGGCTTGAAAAGGAACTTTCCAACTCCTTTTTTGCTATGCTCCTTCAAGATGGTGTGCTCCAGGGCAAACCCATAAAGGGGGTATGCACTATGCTCCTCCAAGAAGGATGGTACCATCTTCAAATCTTCACCATGTGTGGGCGTGCACCACCCTTCTCCTCTAATGCCTAGCCATCCTCCAAGTTGGAAGTTTGCTCCTCCTTGGCATGACACAAGGGAGAAGAGAGAAGGGGAAGAAGGCACCAAGGGGGCGAGTAGGATGCCCCCATAAATCTTCTTCTCCTTCCTTGGCCGTGGGTTCTGGTGGGTGTATGGTAGAATTAATCTAAATGGAGGATATGGAAAATGGTGGTGGTTAAGGATCTTTTTATAGAGTAGGATAGGGGGTATAGGTGGCTCTTAGAATGGATGGCTAGGATGGGATTTTAGGGTAGTTAGTAGATCCTAGGGTGGAGTGATGTCCGCACCAACTCAAAGGATGCAAGGTGGGTAGTTATAGGTTGTGGTGTCCCTTGAGATGGCACCAAAATAAGGTTCTAGAAGGGGGCCTAGGTGATGCCAACTTAGGGTTCTAGAAGGGGGTATGTGGATGGCTGGGATAGGTTGTAAGGTTAGGTGTAGGGCCATGTTGTGGGGGTGTTTTGGTGCCAAAAGGGAGGGCTTCTAGAAGGCTATTTTGGCACCAAAATAAGGTGCCTTTTGGGTGTAGTTGATAGGCTAAGGGATGTCATTCTTGGTGATAAAATAGAGTAGAGGTGGAGGTAGCTTTGGTGGTCTTAGTTGGTGGAGCAAGTTAGGTAGGGTTTTAGGGTGGTGCATGGCCAAGGGAGCTAGTGCTTAGCTAAGAAAAGCTAGATAAGCTAACTTAGCTAATAGTAGGGTAGAGGAGTAGGCATCTAGAGCTAGGGTTTAGAGGAGAGGAGCTGGAGGAAGTTGTTTGGAGTTGAACTGGAGCTAGTAGCTACAGAGGAAGGTTGCATGGAGCTACTTTAGCTGGCGTAGCTTGCTAGTTCTTTGCTAGCTACTAAGCCAAGCTAAAGCAAATGGGCTTCTAATGAATAATGCTAAGGAGAGCTGGGTCTATTATTCCTGGGGATGACCAAGCTAGTTGGAGTAGTTAAGGTATCTTAGCTCAACTAGGTTGAGCTAAGTTGAGTCTTCAGGAGCTGGACTTGTGCTTCCTGAGCTAAGATGAAGTCATCTTCAGCTGGCTAGAGTTGAGTAGAGCTAGATATAGGTGGTCCTGAGCTGAGGTGAACTCCAGTCAACTCGGTTGAGCTAGCTAGAGCTCCTAGTGAACTAATGGGAGCTGAGATGAGCTAGACTCAACTAGGTTTAGCTAACTTGAGCTAAGGTGGGCTAAGATGAGCTCTCTTGAGCTGCCATTCAGCTTACATGAGATTAATGGAGTTAGGATGAGCTAACCCTAATTCAAGTGAGCCGGAATCTAGCTATGGTGAGCTGGATCAAGTTGAGTTCCAACTGGTTTGAGCTTCTCCTTCACTACTTGGCATCCTAAGTGCTAGGGTTCTTGGGATTTGACAATTTGATTAAACCTAACACTCAAATAAACACATTAAAAAGGTATAATGCATGCCTAACATAATTTATGCCTAATGTAGCCCAAAAACACGTTTGCAGAGTTGAATTCCTAAGGGCTATGTTTGTTTTAATGCGTAAGAATGATGATAAAATGGCATTTATCACACCCCCATGCTTATCTTTTACTAGTCTCTTGCCAAAACTTTAATTTCTACAAAACAAAATTTTAGGGAAATCTAATTTTTTTAATTTTTGAGGAGAAAGAGATTAGGGGACGTTGGTTGATCCAAACATAAGAGATATAGGATTTGTTAAAGATAAACATCAAGATTTATTTTCGGATCCAAAAATTAGACAAAAACAGGATCAATATATTCTCCAAAAAATTCACAGATTAACCCCTTGTTAATTCAGATGACTTAAAATTATTGTATTTAGGATTTTTTTAGCTCTTGAATCTGATTCGTAACTTGAAATATACTTTAAAACGTTATGTCTATGCTTGTGAAAACCAACATTTATAAGAGCTTGTTTTTGGCTTGAAACATTTTTTTTTGTGTCCCCCATGCTTATTTTTTGCTTAGTCTTACAACAGATGTGTCAGGATCATCATTACCATTACCAATCCTCGAGAGGGCTCTGGCACTAGTACTTCATGATAGCACTGTCCATGACACCACCCAGGAGCTCACAACCTCAAAACACAAAGCAATGCAAAGGGTCGCTCCAAGCAAACTCAAGCTCTTGCTCTGACACTCCAGGTAGAGCAATGTCCAAGACACTTAAGTTGTAAAAATGTGATTTAGTGCTCCGTCTAAAGATATGAAATATAGATATAGAGTAGTGCCGAGCAGTAACATGTTGACATCTATTAATCACTCTGAAATGGGTTTTAAAGTTGTTGCGTTGTAGTACAGTTCGAATCAGCACGAAAAATTGATAACATTTATACTTGAAAGAAATCTGAGGTCATTCACTAGGAGAAGTGGGTGTTTAATCTCAAAATCATAATTCTAAGTAAAAGATATGAGCAATTACAATCAGAATTGATTCATAATGATATAGCAATAATTTCAAGTAGCAATGTGCAAAAGGAAGAGGGTAAAATGGCAACTTGAATCACCAAATCACCCTACAATGTTAAGCTTTGCATGTTACTCAAGTAATGGAATTATATAAGCCAAGCAAATCCCAATTTAACCAATGGAGCCAAGTTATCAGCAAATATCATACGACAGAATAGGCACTCAGATGGCTTAGCCGATGCTCAGTAGACAGAGGCAAAGGCCTCTTCCTTCCTTCTATTCAAGCCTCAAGGAGAAGTGTAGGCATAACGACTTCAGAGGCGAAGGTCTCCCAATCGGCTAAGTGTAGAGAGGGCGTGAGGCAAAAATCCCCCCTTCTCTCTCTTTTCGTCTCTTCCCTCTCAGAACCCCACTCTAATTGACGAAACAAGCAGGTAATCGGATCTGGCCAGACCCATGTGGCGTGACAGCGGGTGAGGCATGCATATGGGTGTGCATGTGGGGACCCCACCCCCTGTGCGTGCTGAGGTAAATAGCATACAACACAAAAATAATATATGTTACTACGTCACTTCTACTGTTAATGATGTGTTACTAAAGATGCCGCTTCTTCTACGTGACACTTCAACAGCTGGGGCTTGCGATTGGCGTTGAAGGGATGGCTGATGGCTCTAATTGGTGCCTTGGAGATGGACCTGGGAGACTTTCGCGTCACCTGGGCTTGGAAGCGAGGAGGAACTCGGCTGGAGTGTAGTAGCCAGAGGCGGAGAAGACTGTAGGGTGGCAGAGCTCCGATGAAGGTACCTGAGATTGAAATGTGGGCTATAAGCCCTAGTTAAAAGCTCTCAGGAGGATTGCTGGATGACGGTGAAGGTGGTGGGGGTGGTGATGTGTCGTTCCAGTGTGTGAATGTGAATAGCAAGGTCTAAGATGGTGTGTGGAGGTGGGCGTGTTCGGGGAGACGAATGCGTGGGCAATAGTCCTAATTTGGTTAAGGCTTTTGCTTCTAAAGTCGCGGCGGACATTTTGAAGGAGGTGGTGTGATGTTTGATGTGGTGTGGCGATTGCACGGGTTCATCAGAGTTGCACCAGCCATGAAGAAGATGAAGTGCGGGGGGAGTAGTTGGCGGTCGTGCATGTGTTGTGAGTGTGGGAGAGAGAAGTACAGTGAGAGAGAACAATAAAGGGACCTAGCTAGGTGAAAGAGAGCCGGAGGCAGCCGATTCTGGTTGATCGATGCTGGAGAAGACGGAGAGATCAGCGAAGCGGCGACGACGATTGAGGCAGAGAAACGACCTCCCTTTGGCTGGGGAGGTGCGTGAGGAAGAGAGGAAGATGGTGGCACAACCAATTTGATGGTTGGAGGTGCGGAGGAGCAAGATGGAGAGAGGTCACTGGAGCAAGGGTTTTGGTGGCCAGAGGAGGAGAATTAGAGGTGGTTGACTCACCAAAATTTGCTGAGAATCATAGTGAGGCATTGGGCATGCTTATATAGGCCATAGGAGGCCTTTCCAAGCTTAGAAGGAAGCCTCCAAGCTTGGAAGGTCATCGCAAAATAGGATACTAGAGCCTTCAAACGGTTTGCATGACCTTTTGGGAAGGAATTAGAGCCCAAGACTGGTCTCATGTAGAAGGGAATTTCACAAAGAATCTCTGGTTCAATTTTGGGAAGGTTTGATTGAGAATCGAGCGAGAAATCTTCGCTTGAATCTCGTTGGAGCAAGGTGAGTTCACAGCAATGGCGGCAGGGACCAGTTTGTAAAGAATATGAGAAAAATTAGGGATCCAAATGCAAATTTTTTGAAAGTTAGGGGCACGGGTGTGAGAAAAAATAGTAGACAGGACCAAAATGCAAACTTGGTCAATATGACCATAGATTGGGCTCAAACTTTGGTACAAACCTAATTTGGACCCAAGGAATCCATTGGTGAAGTTAGATTTAGGTTTTGACCATGTTTTATTGGATAAATTGTATAATTACCCAAATTAGGGCAAAAGTCTGTCTGTGGCTCTATTTTAGGTCAAGACAGGTTTTGATGGTCAAATTGAAAGCACTAAACCATAGAGAATATTTTTATATGAATTTTAGAGGGTTTAGGTGAATTTTATCCTGATCAGAACCTCAATTAATTAAGCGAGTCTTCTTTTAGGGTTTCAGATGTCATTTAGTTCTCAAAACACGCGAAAACCCTTTTCTATCTATATTAACCAACTTGTTAGACTCTTAAGATCACTTAACCCTTAATTAACCCCTGAGAGAACCCATGATTGTTCTGCATTCAAGATATGATAATAAAATTGTAGTTTTAACCCTAGTATCTTGTATTTCTCTCTGAAAGGGTTTGCAATGAATTATAGCCTTCTGATGGTTATGTAGGAGTATTTAATGACTTAATCAGATCAAATTGAGCTAGTTATGGCTCATGATGGTGTTCCCATCATACCCCCATGCCTAGCTTTTTCCTACCCCTTAGCAAAACCATCTGAATCAAACTAGTTATTTAGGTTAGATTTAACCGTCAGGATGCCTTACTAAGCCACAACTCTAGGAATCAAATCTTAATACCAACAATAGGCCTAGAGGTACTCAAGTACCGGCCCAGATCCAAACCTAACTGGCTTTTACCTTAGTCTTCCGTGAAGTTTTCTAAGGCCTACAAAAACTAACTTAGGGTTCATTGGACCCAACGGTTAAAGCACCTATGCTTAAAACATCGTTAGTCCGGTTCAGTTTGCCAATGCATTTTGAGAGAGACATAGAAGGAGAATTTGATTTGTGGAGAGCTTTCTCTCTCTTCTCTTTTCATTATATTTTTCCTTAGATCCATCCCTAAATTGGCCATAAACACTATCTGTATCAGATTCCTTGTCCCTACCATCAATCCTCGCAAGGTCCCTAGCAATTAATCCTTCAAGATAGCACTGCCCAAGGCAACCCCCAGAACCCTAGCATTAGAGATTTTGAGACAATCCCACCCATGGCATTCTATAGCTAAATCCAAACCTTGGTAATTGAAATTTCGTGATAATGCTGCCCGTGGCATCTGAACTGGCACAAGGTGCTTACATGCCCCAGTAGGATATTTAGATATCCTAGGAGACAAGCATCGACGAGACGATATGTTATTGTGCATCTTCGAGGGGAATTTCCCACCTAGAAATCAATTTGTGTTTCCGAGCCGCTCCTAATCTAGATCTTAGGACCTTTTTCAGAATAGATTAAATGTCTTTTAGATTGATTTTATCTTTTAAAGCGCACTGAACTAGACTATGTGCGATTTAGGGTGCTTAAGTTATTGAGTCCCACAAACCAGAGGTCAGTTAACGGGGCTGAATACTCCCTAAGCCTTAGACATAATACACAAGCATTACATTTTCCTCAACCTCTTGAGGAATAATCCGGATCTTGACAAGTACATGAATGTTTAAATCCAATACAGATCCAAGAGGCCTAAGGTCGATATTCGCCACTAATCCCTTACGTTTAAGCCTTTCAAGACTTAATTCATCATTTGATCCAACCTAGAAGGTTGGTAGGTTCCAAATTGTTTCTAAGGGACTCAATTTTCTTTTCTTTTTCTTTGTGCTCCTTTCTTCTCTTTTCAATTTTCTTCCCTCCTTTTCAAAATGGCTCTTCTTTTTCTTCAACCTCCTTTTTTTTTGGAATATGTAATTTTTTCGTTGAAACCCTTTCCTATGAAGTGATTCTCACAGCATTTTACACTTTAATCCCCCCCATGCCTACGATTTCCAATGTCCTCATTGTAAATTAGGTGGGCTCGAATTCAACTTCGATCATACATTAGAACAGGTTTAGGTGGGTGGATGAGTCGGGGTGACTGTTGCGGACGATTTCAAGCTCTGGTTCGGGTACCAGAGGTGGAGTGGGCTGTTCTAATGGACGAACCTTAAAGTGAAATATGAGTACAGCATGAGATATGTAATGAAGGGTTTTGGGTTTTTTTTTCAAAATGATGAGGGGCTACCTCCCGTTAAGCACTGAGTTTAACTCCATCAGCCGGGAGCAATGAGCTCAGGGAGAATGGAGATCAAAAGAGATAGCAGACAAGTTTGTGTCAGTGAGTTTGATGAATGGTTTGAGTCTCTGATCATTCATGACAAAAGGTTCAGAATCAAGGTTGAGTTCACTAATTTCGACTACTCCATTTCCAAAGATTTGTCTCACCAAGAATGGTACAATCCATTTTGATCTGAGTTTTCCTGCGAACAGCTTGAGTTTCGCAACAAAGAGTAAGACTTTTTGACCAAGGTGGAAATATTTTGTACAATGTGCCTGTCATGGAAGGCTTTGACTTGCTCTTTGTAGAAACGTGAGTTCTCATGCACATCATTGCATAGTTCCTTGATCTGGCTCAGTTGCAACCGACAGTGTATTCCAGCCTTCATTAGATTCAGATTGCACTTCTGTATTGCCCAGTAGGCCGTATGCTCCATCTCTATGGGAATATGACACTCCTTTCCAAACACTAATTTGAAGGGAGACATGCCTAATTCGGTCTTGTGGCTGGTCCTATAGGCCCACAAAGCTTCTGAAAGGTCAGTAGACTACTCCTTCTATCTGGCCGAATAGTGACCTGAAGAATCTTCTTGATCTCTTGATTCGACAACTCTGCTAGTCCATTAGTCTGGGGGTGATAAGGAGTCGAGATACGATGTGAGACCCTATACTTTTTCATCATGGATTGGAAGTGCACATTGTTGAAATTAGACTCGCCATCGCTGATGATGGCCTTAGGAACCCCAAATCTGGTAAAGATGTTCTCGGGGATAAATCAGAGGATAACTTTATGATCACTAGTTCTCATGGGGATGGCTTCAATCCATTTAGAGACATAATCAACAGCGAGTAGAATGTATTCAAAGCCGTTGGATCCAGGAAAGGGTACCTTGAAATCGATTCCCCATATGTCAAAGATTTCGCACACAATTAGCAGGTTTAAGGGCATCCTATCTCATGGGCCCATGTTGCCAAGGGTCTAACAATAAGCGCATGCCCTACAATATGTCTATATGTCTTTTAACAAAGTGGGCCAAAAGAAGCCACATTAGAGAATTTTCACTGTGGTTTTACGCCTAGAGAAATGGCCACCGTAGGCTTGGTCATGACAGAATGATATCATGTCATTGACCTCATTATCAGGAATGCATCTCCAGATCACCTGATCATTGCTAATGTGGAAGAGGTATGGTTCCTCCCAAATATAGTACTTGGCCTCAGAAATCAATTTGTCCTACCTGGAAGTTACCCAATCTGGCGGGACTTTCCCCATAACCAAGTAGTTTACAATATTAGCAAACTATGGGAGACTATGAATGGCTAGCAGGTGCTCATCTGGAAAAAGCAAGGTGATCGAACCAGATGGGTCGATGACTGAAGAAGGAAGATGGGACAAATGGTCAACTACCATGTTTTTCTTTCCTTCATTATCACGAATCTCGAGATCAAATTCTTGCAACAGCAAGATTGAGTGGATTAGTCGAGGTTTCGCATCTTGCTTCGCGAGGAGGTGCCTCACTGCGTTGTGTTCTGAGTATATGATGACATGGGAACCTAAAAGATAAGATCTGAATTTTTCTAGTCTAAATACTACAGCCAGTAGCTCCTTCTCAGTAACTATGCAGTTATGCTGAGATTCGTCAAGTGTCTTGCTAGCGTAGTAGATGACCACGGGTTTCTCGTCTATTTTTTTCCCATGTACCACACCCACAACATAATCAGATGCATTGCACATGATCTCAAAGGGTTGAGACCAATCAAGGGACTGTAGGATAGGTGCTTGGGTAACTCGATCATGTAGGATCTTAAACACCTACATGCACTCCTCTGTAATTTTGAAAGAGACATCCTTTGAGAGCAGATTAGTCAGGGGGCATGAAATTTTTGAAAAATCTAGAATGAATCGACGGAAAAAATTGACATGCCCGAGAAATGAACGGATGTCCTTGACTGAGCTAGGCATAGGGGTTTAGAAATCAAATTCACCTTGGCTCGATCAACATGGATGCCTTTTTCATAGATGAGATGTCCTAGGACAATTCCCATGGGTACTATGAAGTGGCTCCTTTCCCAGGAAAGAACTAAATTCACATCGATGCACTGCCTGATAATTTGGACCAAATGCAGGTGGCAATCATCAAAAGATTCTCTAAATACTAAGAAGTCATCCATGAAGACCTCAAGGTATTCACCTACCATATTTGAGAATATGGCAAGCATGCATTGCTGAAAAGTAGCAGGTGCATTGTAGAGACCGAATGGCATCCTTCGGAATGTGTACTTCCTGAAGGGGTAGGTGAAAGTAGCCTCCTCTTGGTCCTCAGGATGCATTGCAACCTGGTTATAACCAGAGTACCCGTCCAAGAAGTAGAAGAATCGATTTCCTGCTAGTTTCTCGACTATCTGATCAATGAACGGTAGTGGGAAATGATCCTTCTTCCTAGACGAATTGAATCTTCTATAATCAATGCAGACTCTCCCCGAGTTCGCTATACGGTCGATATGGTTTCTCAGATTTCAGTAGTAATCACGGTGAGTCCTGCCTTATTAGTTACAACTTGGATTAGACTCACCCACCGACTATCGGAGATCGGGTAGATGATCCCTACATCTAACCACCTGATGATCTCCTTTTTCCCGACCTCCTACAGACATGGATTTAGGCATCTCCTCATTTCACGGGAAGGCCGTGTGCCCACTTCGGTATAAATGTGATGTGTACAGTATGAGGGGTTGATGCTAGTTAGATCATTGAGAGTTCAACCAATGGCTCTTCAATGCTGCTGGAGAATAGAAATCAGATGTGTTTCCTGATCAGAGGTGAGTCGGGTGTTGATAATCATAGGAAACGTCTGATTGGAACCCAAAAAGACGTATTTGATATGGTCAGGGAGGGGTTTCAATTCCATAACAGGATTATTAGCAGCAGTGGGTGGTTCGGGATGAGTCTTAGAAGAAAGAGTGGGAGCTGTGGGTAGGTCTGAATTGGTGGTCAGCTCCTCTATCTATGGGGTATGTTCAGCTTAATGTTGAGGATCAGGGATAACCGGATCTTCCTCAAAAAATGTGTCCTCAACATCTGTATCGATGTCACATACTTGTTCTGCCACCCTACAGTTAATTCCTTCCTGGGTCTTAAATATATCAATTTTCGGCATCTTGTTCCCTAACTTTAATTCAATCTTGCCCTCTTCACAATTGATATTTGCCTTAGTGATTGATAAGAACGTTCTACCTAGTATAATCAGGGTATTTTTGGGATTTTCAGGAGATTCCATATCCAATATGAGGAAGTCCACAAGAAAATAGCAATTGCGAATTCTAACCAGAACTTCCTCTAGAAGTCCTCTAGGTGACTTGATTGATTGATCTGCTAACTGTAAAGTCACCCTGATTGGTTTAAGCTCAATTTCCTCAAAATGCTCCAGCAGGGTTGTGGGGATTAAATTAATGGAAGCTCCTAAGTCTAAAAGGGCACTGTCAAACTCCAAATCACCGATCTTGCATGAAATTAGAGGGGTACCAGGGTCCTTTGCCTTAGGCGGGATCTTGCTCAAGATGATGGAGCTGGCTTGCTCTGACAGTATGATTGGGTTCCCACCTTTGTTTCACGGCTTATGTTTGGGTGTACACACGTCTTTCAGGAATCATGCTCAAGCCGATACGTGGCAAATTGCATCCATTAAGGGGATGTTTATATGGACCTGCTCAAAGTGCTTGACCAGGTCCTCCTCGAGTACACCTCAAGTACCATGGGTTTGGGTTTCCTTTTTCCTTTGGTCAAGGCATCCGAAAATGAAATCTCTGCAGGTTCCTCTAGAATGGGTCTAGGTTCTTGATCTAGGACTGGGGTATCTTAGATGACTATTCTAGGGTTTGGGTTTGCAATAACAGGATGAGAGTGTCTTGGATAATGTGGGTCTTGTGTTGCTTTGACACTACGGGTGGTAATTGAATCTAGTCCTTCCTGGTTTTAGGTTGGTACAGGCAAAAGAGTTGATTGTACAGATAATCCATGTACGATGTCGAAGCCTCCATCTCATGGGGTGATGGAGCTAAAGGGGCCAAATAGACATAGTGAGCTTGGCCCAGAGTCAGGTTCATAACGTGCCTCTAGCTCGGCACGTTGTTCAGGTAAGGTAGAGGTTGCGAAGGAAGTGTATCAGGTTGGCGGGGATTTGCCATCTGGGCGAGATGATTGCGAACCTCTGTGATCTCATCTTTGTGCTGTTTTCGTATAGCCACATTCATTTTCTGAATGTCACCAGAATTAGAAGCATAAGAGTCATCTGATCATTGTGAGTTGGCCCGGATTGATAAGTTGGGTTGGGCCGAGGCTGAGGTGGCTGCTATGGATGAGCTTGTGGTCGAGGCTAATATTGAGGTCTCTAATTTGATTATTCCCTGATCACATGAAATTAGGATGATTACGCCATCCAAGGTTGTAGGTGTTTGAGAATGGATCATTTTGCATGGCGTTGAGGTCCGTGCAGGTATGAGGAGCCTAAAAAAAGTTAGAATACGAGGGTTCAGAGTTCCCCAAAGTAGAAGAGGCTAGTCCAAAGTTTCCTCCGAACCCGGAATGAAATGGGGTTGGATACGAGCCCATCCTCTAAGAAGATTGGTGGTAGCTGTTATGCACAGCCTCCCTACCAAAGGGAAATTACATGAATGGGTTTTGCATAGAGGTGGCTCGCTGTAGGTGTCTAGTCAGCTCATCCACCTTCTTCTCAATAATAGAGACCTTGTCTAGGCATCTGGCCATCAGCTCCAGGACGATAGAAGAGGACAAGCCCTGCATCTTATGTGCTCCCCTTGGACTTATCATTACACGAGAATTCATCCAGTCAAACATGCCCATGGATTCATTATTGATGGAGTTCTCGCACATGTTCTCAAGAATCTCCCATACGGTGTCTTCATGTTGAGCCATGATGTTTCCTCCACAAGTCACATTGATGAAAAATCGAATTTCCTCATGGAGTCCCTGGTAAAAAGACTGGACTTGTTCCCATTTAGGAACTCCATGGTGGGGGCACTTTTGCATGAGATCCAGAAAATGATCCCATGCCTCATGTAGTGGTTCTCCTGCTTGCTGTGTAAAATGTGTGATCTGGTGTCGTAGAGAATTTGTCTGACCAACAGGGAAGAACATTTTTAGAAACTCATATTGTAGTTCCTCTCATGTGTTGATTGGATGCATTAAGGTTTGGTACCAGTGAGCAGCCTTGTCCATGAGAGAGGAGAACAATTTAATGAGTAAGATATCCTGATTTTGAGCTTCTGACCCAAAGGTTTGGGCCAGATGCTTGAGTTGTTTGATATGCTGGAAAGGATCCTCGGAATTACACCCATGAAATCATGTTGGGCTTGAGTTTAGTGTTAGGACCTACAGCTGGGATTTGGACTCAAGGTTCGATCACCACCGCAGTGGGGTTGTAATGATCTCGCATCATATGATGTTGCTGTGGGTTCATAAAGGCTTGGAATAGATCGTTGAGGCACCGAAGTTGATCCTCGAGATTGTTTTCTTCTGCTAGTTGCTCCATGATCATGGATGAAGGAGAGCTAGGCTCAGATGAATCAGAAGAGATGTCGATCTAGTTGGGTTGTTGCACAAATAGGGAGGTTGAGGCTTAAACTCGACGGGAGTGAATAGCTAAAGGAGGACTCAAGGGTGGTCTTAGAGACCTCCTCCCGAACATGCACTGATGATAAAACGAGGGATAGAATGTGATGGACCCAATGAAAACACCTAAAAAATTTTGGATGACTATAGAGGTTCGGGGTGGATGATACCCCTAAGTTAGAAAGCCGTCCACCTGAGAATTACCTGGGTAGCCAGAAAGGGAGAGTCCCACGAAAACCCTACATGGTAGAGCACCCCCACGAGTTACAGGTTTTCCCCTACCTGACTTTTCTTGTCATTGAGGATCTAGGTAGACAAGAATGGGGACTTGACCTCTTAATTCTACTAGTTTTAGATTAAGGGCACAGGTGCTTATGATTTCACTTGGACTTTAGGATTTTTTAGTGCAAGGTGACCTAATTTGAAGATTGGTTAACCCAATATGGTAGGTCAACTTCACCTGTTTTGTCCTTTGAGAAATTTAGGTCCTCTTTTAGTGTTCAAATGAAATTAAGAGCCTGATTTTAGGGTTTGCTTGTATAGATCAATTCAACCAAGGCTTAGGAACACACTGTTTGAGAAGGTTAATTCTTGATTAAGCAAGTGTGTCTCTAAAACTCTAAACTGGAAACCCTAATTGGCTCTTGATTGGTCCAATTCAATTTTGTCCAAATGTGGTACCTAGGGCTCAAGCAAGAAAGCGATAGCCCCAGATAACATAAATCCTAAGTAGGTGCACAAAATAGGGTTTGGATGTTCTCTAAACAGAATGTATCAAATTAGGAAAATTGATGATTAATCTAAGAATATATTGCAGGTTGAACGTAATTGATTTGTTTCTTCTTTTAGCTCTTTCAGAATAAGGGGCTTATGGGAAATTGGATGGAGTTTACCTACCCTGGGGTGTTCTGATGTGCTGCTGATCTTCCTCCAATGAATCCATGAAACAGATCACAATCAAAAGAGATAGAATAAGTTAGTATCAAATCAGATATTGCACTTAAGAGATCAAAGTTGTGTGTTACTCCTCAGGAACGACGCCAAAATGTTAATCCCTTTGTAATGGGTTTTAAAGTCATTACATTGTATTACAGTTTGAATCATCACAGAAAATAGATAATATTTATACTCGAAAGAAATCTAAGGTCATTTGCTGGGAGCAAGTGGAAATTTAATCTCAAAATCACAATTCTAAGTAAAAGATATGAGCAATTACAATAAGAATTGATTTAGAATGATATAGCAATAATTTCAAGTAGCAATGTACAAAAAGAAGAGGGTAAAATGATGATTTGAATCACCAAATCACCCTACACTGTTAACCTTTGCAAGTTACTCAAGTAATAGAATTGTATAAGCCAAGCAAATCTCAATTTAACTAACAAAACCAAGGTATGAACAAATATCATACGATATAATAGGCGCTCAAATTCCTTAACCGATGCTCAGTAGACAGAGGCAAAGGCCTCTTTCTTCCATCTCTTCAATCCTCAGGGAGAGAAGTAGGCACAACAACTTCAGAGGCAAAAGCCTCCTAATAGACTAAGTGTAGAGAGGGCATGAGGCAAAAACCCCCTTCTCTCTCTTTTCTTCTCTTCCCTCTCAGAACCCCACTCTAATCGGTGAAACAGGTGGGTAATCGGATCTAGCCAAACTCGAGTGGTGTGACCGCGGGTGAGGCGTGCATATGGGCATGCATGTGGGACCTCACCCCCTGTGCAAGCTGAGGTGAATAGCCTACAGAATAAAAAAAATATTTGCCACTACGTCGCTTCTGCTGTTAACGATGTGGGACTAAAGATGTCCACTTCTTCTGCGTGCACACTTCAGCAGGTGGGGCTTGCGATTAGCATCGAAGGGATGGCTGATGGCTCCAATTGGATGGCTCGAGATGGACGTAGGAGTCTTCCATGTCACCTGGGCACGGAAGTGAGGAGGAACTCGGGTGGAGGGCAACAACCAAAAGCGGAGAAGACTGTACTGTGGCAGAGCTCCGATGAAGGTACGTGAGATAGAAATACAAGCTATAAGCCCTACTTAAAACTCTCATGAGGATCATCGGATGATGGTGAAGGTGCTGGGGGTGGAGATGTGTCATGTGAGTGTGTGAATGTGCATGGAGGTGGGAGTGCTCGGGGAGATGAATGCGTGGGAAATATCCTAATTAGATTAGGGCTTTTGCTTTTAGAGTTGTGGTGGAGGTTTTGATGGTGGTGGTGTGAAGTTTGATGCGGAGTGGCGATGGCACAAATTCACCAGACTTCCACCAGCCATGAAGAAGATGAAGTCTGGGGGGAGAAGTTGGTGGTCATGCATGTGTTGTGAGCGTGGGAGAGAGAAGTAGAGTGAGAGAGAGAGAGAGCAATAGAGGGACTTAGCTAGGTGAAAGAGAGGCAGAGGTAGTCGATTTTGGTTGAACGGTGCCGGAGAAGATGGAGAGATAGGCGAAGTGGCGATGATGATTGAGGCAGAGAAACGACCTTCCTTTGGCTGGGGAGGTGCACGGGGAAGAGAGGAAGACCTTGGCACCACCAATTTAATGCTTGGAGGTGTGGATGAGCAATACGGAGAGAGGTTGCCGAAGCAACGATTTTGGTGGCCGAAGGAGGAGAATTAGAGGTGGTTGACTCACCAAAATTTGCTGAGAATCACGGTGAGGCATTGGGCATGCTTATATAGGCCATAAGAAGGCCTTAATGGTCATGTGTGTTTCGTGTGTTAGAAATCAAGGTTACAAGTAACCTATCGTCGTAGTTGCAAAACACGTCGATCAAATAAAATTTATACCGAAACCCCAAGGGAGTCCCGGGTCGAATAGAGGGAGGTGACGTTTACTTTACGTGAAAACTGTGCTTCATTTCATTTCTTTTTGGTATTTTTGGGTTTTTATATTTTTTTGTATTGTTGAAATAAAAGAAATGAAGCAAACGTTTCACAAGAAAGAGATCTAGAACAAATCTGATATATCTTACTTCCAATGTCAATTACAAGAAACTTTGAAAGCATATAA
This sequence comes from Thalassia testudinum, assembly GCA_037157565.1. Taxonomy (NCBI): domain Eukaryota; kingdom Viridiplantae; phylum Streptophyta; class Magnoliopsida; order Alismatales; family Hydrocharitaceae; genus Thalassia; species Thalassia testudinum. Next base: position 149,231,480 of record JAZHRO010000014.1, on the reverse strand, counting down.
AGAGAGGGAGGTGAGAGGAAATCTCCTAAATCGGCTGTTCGGCGAGATGACGACACCTAGCAGAAGCTCGGAGGAAGGAGATGAGGAGCGGGACAATGGAGGTGACATGCAGGAGGACATCGAGTTAAGGAAAGCTTCGGCATAGCTCCGGAATGGAGGTGAGAAGATGAGTTGATCAGCTACCGGAATGGAGGTGGGAGGATGACTCCAAGGTGACCTATGAAGGGAGATGGGAAGTTGGAGGAGTATTTGGTGGGGCGGAGGTTCGCTACACTAATAGGCACCTTGGGAGCTTGAGAACAATCTCTAATGGAGCGTTGGTAGGATTGCTAAAGCATGGGAGTATGTGGGAGTAGAGTTGGTAGAGATGGCTTGGAAGGTGGGGGTGTAGGTCCTTTTATAGTGGAGGAGAGGCAAAAATCGTATCTCGGTCTTTACTGACATCCACAAACATTGCTGCAGCTGTTGCTGAAGATCTGCCCTTGAATTGCTCTTGCTGGCGCTCACGGGCCTTTAGTGTCGTCCACAAACGTCGCTACAGTTGTTGCTGAACATCCGCCCTTCAATTCCTCTTGCTAGCACGTGCGGGCCTTTAGTGACAGCTATGAGTGTCGCTAAAGGCCCTCATAAATGTTGCTGAAGATCCGTGCGTCTCCTTGCTGGTGTGCGGTCCGCTGGCGCTGTGCGCTTCGTGCACCCATGTCGTGTGCGCGCTGGCATGCGCGTGCACATACGCCACGTTGCTGCTGCTGCATGCCACACGCTGTACGGCTGTTGCTGAGCGGCCGGCCAAATTGGAAATTAGGGTGGCTGCAGGGATTCGAACTCGTGCCCCACCCTTGAGAACTGCAGTCTGGACCATTGCGCCAGGTGTGTGGATGTGTCGTGAGGAGGAGCTTGGTGCAAAGCTTCCCAGCCCTTGGATCTTGATCAACAGCTAGGATTCAAGGGTGCGGATGAAGAAGGAATTGGGCGGTGCTGCTGGCCAGTGTTGGGCAGCTTGGATGGCTCCACGTGGTGCCATCTAGATCGTTTTTCTTCTTCTTCTTGTAGAGGGTGCCACGGTGCTCGGATTGGGATGGTTCTCGCAATGCCGAACTGCAATCATTGCTCCGGATCCATCCGTACAGTTGGATTATCCATTCGAAACCCATATGGATTCGCATTGTCCCCTTGGCCATTGATCTTCCTCGGGCTTAGTGTGTTGCTACGGGATTTCGATCTGGATGATTTCAGAGGCATTAGTCTCCGATGGTCATCCCGATCAGATCTGTATGGTCTAATCATCCATCCGAGGCCCTGAAATAAATCCTCTTTTCTCCTGACCATTAAAAGGACCTAATTAACCTAAAATATAAACAACTACTCTAAATACAGAATGATGCATGCTATGCAATATTTATATCATGATATGCAGTGCTAAGCATAGGAACTATCACAAATAAGCATTTTACGATGAATTTATATGTGTTTATCATACCCCCATGCTTACCTTTTTGCTAGTCCCTAGCAAAATTAACCTAGAGGCTATGCGTAAGAGTAGAATCAGTGTTCAAGTATTTAGGCAAAATTCATTGATTGCTTTAGAAAATCTCATCACTAAGACCTAATTACAAAAACTCAACATTGCCCAGGTGCCTGCCAGAATGCAGACCGTCCGAGCCCTCACCTTATTTGAGAAGATAATTTTTTTTTTCTTTTCTAATTTTTTTGTACTTTTTGAGTTTGAGAGTTATGAGATAACTTTTTACGGTTACCCGAACTGCCTAAGACTCAAAAAAGACTCCAAGTGCTAAACATCTTTGTCAAAAAGTGATAGACTCACAAAACGACCATTAAGACGGACTTCGAGTTTCTACGACCCTAGGTGACCTTGCCTAAAGGTTTATCTTTATGATCGGTAGCTTTCTCCTTACTTCTTTTATTTATGGGGTCAACACAAGGGTAAATCCAGTGTATATCTCCCCGATTTATTCTACTTCCCCGCTTCTTTCCTAAGTGTTTTGGGAATTATTGTGCATTTTTTGTGAGCTGGGTTCTGGACAATCGGCCGATGAGCTGTTACCACCGACAACTTGCCAGCCATACTCGTGCGGTGAAGTGTGGTTTTATTTATTTTTTTATTTTCTCCTTTTTTTCTCTTTTTTTTTTTTTGAGTGTTTCTTTATTTTTTTTTCTAAGTAGGTGGCTTCCCTGATCTAAGATTTACCTAAAGGTATTACAACGAAAATGGTCTTGTGGCTAGGCTCTGGACAACCGGCCGATGAGCTATTACAACCGACAACTTACAGGCCATACCACCTAAGTTTGTCAATTGGCTACCCAATTTCCGTAAAATCTATTGGAAAGTGAGTCAGTGAAAAATAATGTGTAGATGCTTAGGCTTAAAGTTCCCCCAAATCAGAGGGTGGGTTGATAAGTCACATACTTATCATCCCAAATTATTTACCAAATTAAAATAAATTTTAATTGGTGAGGACACCTAGGCTAATTAAGCTCGAAGACCTGAAGAGTCTAAGTATTCAGGTCTCAAAGAATCAATTCCTAATGTTTACAACTCCTAATGCCTAAGTTCTCATCTCTTAATTCTAATTTTTTTTAACAAGAATCAAATAACAGGAAATTACTGTTACAACTAACAAAAAGGTTATAAAATATGTCCACCCCCCCATGCTTAGCTTTTGCAATGTCCTCATTATGAAAAAAATGAAAGCATGCAAGAGAGTAGAAGTGGAAGAATAGCACCTGGTTTCCGTGGGACACTGGTCAGCTTGGAACAGTCTTTACACGTGCTAAGTCTAGTGCCTTTAGCTATGTGAGGTTCTCAATCAACAATAACTAAACATTAAGACCACAACAACACAGTTTCCGGGCCCCCAGGCATGGGTCGCGGAGAGTGAAAATGGGCTTGCCAAAGAGATGAACAATGAAAGTGGTAAGCTGGTGGTGCAAGGAGAGCCCAAATGGTCTCCAATAGGAGATTTGTTGATTTATTACAGAGGAAGTGTAGTTGGGTATAGAATTTATGCAGTGGTTGGGTGAAAAAGGACGATGAGGGTTTTGTGATGGGTTGGGGATTTGGGGGTACTCTAGAATACCTAATGTTTGAAGAGTTCTTCCCTAATGTTCAATTTCATCCTCACACTCTAGGTTCTTAAACCAACCATCCTGATCCTCAGAATTCCCACCCGCAAGTTGGACCTCAAACTCTAAGCATTCAGGATAAGGATATTGTTGGATTTTATCTTGATCACGTGAATCATCCAACAATTTTTTGATTTCATGTACATCTTCCTCATCCCGTGTTGCTACAATTGGTCGCATTTTTGCTTTTTCCTCAATTATTTCAGCAACTATGTGATCCTCTTCCCGAGTTTGGGTTGAGTTGGCCATTAAAATGTTGTCTAAGGTATGTAGAGTCATTACTTCCTCTATTCTACCAAGCTCCTCCATCGAACCACACTTAGTTTTATTCTTCTTTGAGACCTCGAAAATATTGAATCGATTTGTCTTATACCTTGAGGCCATTTCTATATTTCCCGATTGACAATCAATCCTCGCCTTGGCAGTAGCCAGGAAAGGTCTTCCCAAAATAATTGCGGTGTGGTTGAGCTATTTTAGGGCTTCCATTTCCAGGACCATGAATCAGCAAGGTCATGTAAATCATTAACCGTAACTAAAACATCCTCCAAAATACCCCTTGGTTTTGTAATGGATCTATCAGTTAACTGCAAGGTTATGTCAGTGTGTTTTAGGTAGCCTAGATCCATTTCCATGTGCAGTGAGGTGGGGATCACATTAATGGAAGCACCTAAGTTGAGGAGGGCCCGGTCAGAAGTAACGTTTCCTATTGTGCAGGAAATCAGTGGGGCTCCTGGGTCCTGCTTCTTAGGAGGTAGCTTGTTTATGATCAATGTGCTTGTGTTATCCGACAAAACTACTCTCATATTGATTTCAGATTTTTCTCTACGCCTTTCTTTATATGCATTCAGTAAACCTATGGCATAGGCAGGGATTGATCCGATAGCCGCGAGGAGTAAAATGATTGTTAATTTGAAAGCCTGAAGTATGGACATCCATTTTTCCAATTTCTCCTTCGACTTTTTCTGTTTTCCCATACAACAACATACTCCCAAATCAGACCCTAATGTTTTGTTGATCACATTCTTAGTTGGGAGTTTGGAATTCTTGCTACGGGGCCTAATGAGGTTGACAAGGGGTTGGGTATGTCCCTTGCGTTTACTACCACTGCTCAAGGTGATGGTGTTTGCCGTGGCAAAATGCCGTTGGTTAGTGCCTTGTGGCTGGTTGGGCAAAACAGGACGCTCCCAGTTGATTATGGTAGGAACTTGGTTAGCTCTAGGAGGGGTTGGGGTAGCCTGATAGATAGAATGAGCTTGTGCATGCGACTCCCCATCATTACCGAACCCTTGAGGCCCAGCGCCTCAGTTCTGAACATTCCTTGGGTTTGGTATAGAATGTGATGGTAGAGATCTGGGCTACCGGTTGTTTGTACTAAGTCCGGATTGCAAGGTGTCCAGTGAAGTTTTCATCTATTGCATGAGCAGGAGCATTGACCCTTGCATTTCTACCATTTTCAGGTTCAAGTCAGCCTGCTCGGTGGGTTGTTGAGCATTCCACATCAGCTGATTAACCTGATTCAGGGGCAACTGAGTATATACATGAACTTTACCCATTGGTTTTTGTGGTACATAGTTGTTGGGTCGATATTGGGTCTGTTGCCCTTGATCTTTCCAAGAGAACTTAGGATGATTTTTCCAACCAGAATTGCAGGAATTCAAGTAAGGGTTGGACCTAACATTCTCTTGCACAGCATAAACATTCTCGTAAGATGAGGATGAAGAAGGATCAGAAAGACTGGGATCAAAGGCCCCAGTTTGGAACCCATAAAGTTCTGAGAAGAGTTGGCTCGAAGGTTGAGTCGTCCCTAGTTGGTTCACAAACTCCTGTCCCGTAGGAGTTTACAAAGAATGGAATCCCGATCCCTGGGATTGAGCGAATCTAGAAAAATTAGAGTTTTTGGACATCCACTCTTCCATTCATTTAGTAACCAGATCCATCTTATCTAATCTATTGCAGATCAATTCCATATTAAATGTACGAGAATCTTGGACCTCATTGGCATTTGATCTAATTTGTTGGGATTGGTTGAAGGTTTCCATGGAGGCGTGGTTTAAAGAATTTTCGCTCATTTCCTCAAACAAATCATACGCGTTATCTACGTCCTTGTTGAGGAAATTGCCTCCGCAAGAAGTGTCCACATGATTACGGAGTTGATCATTCAACCTGCGATAAAAAATCTACACAAGTTGCCATTTAGGCACCTCATTGTGTGGACACTTCCGCAACAGATCCTGGAATCTCTCCCTGGCCTCATGAAACGGTTCCACCTGCCACTGGGAAAAAGTGGTAATTGCCCGTCGCAATGCATTGGTTTGCCCAATTGGGAAGAATTTCCTCAGGAAGGCCGATTTCAAAGCTGTCCAAGTAGTAATCGATCTTCCAATGGTATGATACCAATGTGCGGCCTTATCCCTGAGTGAATGGGGGAAAAGCCTCATGAGCATCTATTCTTCATCCACATTCCACAATTTGGTAGTCTGAACCAGAGTGATCAGGTCTTGCAAATGTTGGAATGGGTCAACTGAGCCAAGCCCGTGAAAGTGTTTAATTATACACAAAACCTGGGGCTTGATCTCAACATCTCCAACGGGGATCACAACGCCAGGACAATCCTCATAATTTGAAGGATCATAAAAATCCTTCATGGGTCGAGTGCCCTGACCATTCATTCGTTGGAGCCATTACTGCATTTGCTGTAATTCTTCCAACTACCTCTGAATCAGCTCCTGCTGGTTCGGAGGAGGGGGAGGTGGTTGTTCATCAGCCATGGGATCTACTTGGCTAAGCTCAACCTCCACCTCCAAGAATGGTCTAAAGGTCATTCCAAACGAGGGTTCAATGACCTCCTTCCAAGCATACACTGGAAGGAAGTTGGAAGGACGAGGAAGAGAAGGGACCCTGCAGTACAAAAAATACAAGCCTGTCCTTAGGTTAGGTAGCCTAAAGGTCTACAGACTCTCATAATCCATCCTAAGATTATGGATGATTTAGTCTACTTATGTCCAGACAATCCAACAAGTTAGAAGGAGGGACTGGGGAGAAGGTTCTTCCTTTGCCTTGCGCCTTCGGTTCCTAGTGTACCCCCTAGCCATGGTCGTTTGACGCTACTCGCCTAGCTAGACATCAAATTGACTAGTATAAGTAGGTTAATCGTGAATAATCTCAATCTGGATCCCATAGAGCGAACCAGTCCTTATGGCCAACGTCTACTCAATTTTAGTTAGTCTTGGGATATTGGTGCTTTTGGAATGTGATAGGCCCTTAATGGGTTGTGCCCTTAATGATTCATTTGATAATGTGTGAATGTGCACAACCAAGAGGTTTCAAGCAAGATTATTAATGATGAGGTTAGTCTTAGGATTCAAATCTTGCTTAATAGATTTTAGGATTAAAATATTAGGTGTTTTCAAGTAAAGTTTGTGAGGCAATCCAAGTTTTGAAAGCATGAGTTCAAGTATTTTTCCTTTGTAAATCAAGAAAATATGGAGTGCCTGGCTTCACCTAAGTATTGAATCCTATTGGGCAGCTACACAATGAACCTCTTTTAGATTAGGTGGTGTGGCCCAAACAATTCAATCAATCGGCTCAAATGCACCACAGATTAAGGCACACAGAAAGGTGATTAACCTAATATGATTTCTACTCTTTTATGTGTTGAATTCGTGTACTGGGTCCACAAGTCGGAATTCCAGTTGAGTAGATAAAAATCAAGTTCGATTATGTGCCTCAAATATGGGTGTATAAAGTGTGTATATTGATTCGTCCCACAGCAAGTATCTCTTTTTTTTTTGTTTTTTTTGTTTAAATGCAGGGGTGAGGTGGATAAAGGTGGCAAACAAGACAAACAATTCTATCCTAGGGCTTATGCAAACACCTAAGTAGATTAGGTCTTGGTTATGAGTGTGGCGAAATGAACTAGTGGGGGGATGTGGGGGACACTTACAGAGCACTCTACCTGCACTTTACTCTGATCTACCACACTTGGATCTCCATGATAGGGTACCTGCAAGACAGTTGATCAAAGACAAGTAGGGTTAGTGCTATGTAAATGCAAAGAAACGCAGTAAACAATAAAGTAAATTATGTTGCCTCCCCGGCAACAGTGCTAAAATGGTCGTGTTGTCCCCAGCAATGTTGCCAAAATGGTCGGGCGTGTTTCGTATATTAGAAATCAAGGTTACAAGTAACCTGTCATCATAGTTGCAAAACACGTCAATCCAATAAAATTTATATCGAAACTCCAAGGGAGTCCCGGGTCGAACACAAGGAGGTGATGTTTACTTTACGTGAAAACTGCGCTTCGTTTCATTTCTTTTTGGTATATTAGGGTTTTGATATTTTTTTGTATTTTTGAAATAAAAGAAATCAAGCGAATGTATCACAAGATAGAGATCTAGAACAAATCTGATATATATTACTTCGAATGTCAATTACAAGAAGCTATGGAAGCATATAAAGAGAGGGAGGTGAGAGGAAATCTCCCAAATCGGCTGTTCGGCGAGACAACGGCGCCTAGCGGAAGCTCAGACGAAGGAAATGAGAAGTGGGACAACGGTGGTGAGATGCAAGAGGACGTCGGGTTAAGGAAAGCTTCGGCGTAGCTCTGGAATGGAGGTGAGAAGACGAGTTGATCTGCTACCGGAATGGAGGTCGGTGGATGGGTCCAAGGTGACCTATGAAGGGAGATAGGAAGTTGGAGGAGTATTTGGTGGGGCAGAGGTTCGCTACACTAATAGGCACCTTGGGAGCTTGAGAACACGCTCTAATGGAGCGTTGGTAGGCTTGCTTGAGCTTGGGAGTAGGCGGGAGTAGAGTAGGTAGAGATGGCTTGGAAGGGAGGGGGTGTAGGTCCTTTTATAGTGGAGGAGAGGCAAAAATCGTATCTGGGTCTTTACTAACTTCCACAAACATCGCTATAGCTGTCACTGAAGATCTGGCCTTCAATTGCTCTTGTTGGCACGCACAAGCCTTTAGTGATGTCTACAAACATTGTTGTAGCTATCGCTAAAGATCCGCCCTTCAATTCATCTTGCTGGCACGTGCGGGCCTTTAGTGACAGCTACGAGTGTCACTAAAGGCCCTCATAAATGTTGCTGAAGATCCGCGCGTTGCTTTGCTGGCGCTGTGCACTTTGCGCACCCGTGTCGCATGTGCGCTGCCGTGTGCTGGCATGCATGTGCACGTACGCTGCGCTGCTACTGCTGCAAGCTGGGCGTTGCGCGGCTGTTGCTTAGCAGTCGGCCAAATTGGAAATTCGGGGGCACTATGGGGATTTAAACTCGTGCCCTACCCTTGAGAACTGCAGTTTGGACCATTGCGCCAGGTGTGTGGATGTGTCATGAGGAGGAGCTTGGTGCAAAGCTTCCCAGCCATGGGATCTTGATCCAATGGCTAGGATTCAAGGGTGCGGATGAAGAAGGAATTGGGCGATGCTGCTGGCCGGTGTTGGGTGGCCTGGATGTCACCACGTGGCGCCATCTGGAGCACCTGTCTTGTTCTTGTAGAGGGTACCACAGTGCTCAGATCAAGATGGTTCTCGCGATAACAGACTGCAATCATTACTTCGGATCCATCCATATGGTCAGGTATCTATCCGAAACCCATATGGATGTCACATTGCCCCCTTGGCCATTGATCTTCCTCAGGCTTAATGCGATGCTACGGGACTCCGATCTGGACGATTTCAGAGGTGTTAGTCTTCGATCGTCATCCCGATCAGATCCGTATGGTCTGATCGTCCATCCGAGGCCCTGAAATAAATCCTCTTTTCTCCTGACCATAAAAAGGACCTAATTAACATAAAATCTAAAAAACTACTCGAAATGCGGAATGATGCATGCTATGCAATATTTATATCATGATATGTAGTGCTAAGCCTAGGAACTATCACAAATAAGCATCTTACGATGAATTTATATGTGTTTATCACTTAACAAGCTTGGAAAGAAGCTTCCAAGCTTGGAAGGTCCTCGCGAAATAAGATACCCGAACCTTCAAACTATTCACATGACCTTTTGGGAAAGAATTGGAGCCCAAGACTGGTCTTATGCGGAAGGGAATTTCACAAAGAACCTCAAGTTCAATTTTGGGAAGGTTTGATTAAGAATCGAGTGAGAAATCTTCGCTCGAATCTTGTCAGAGCAACGTGCGTTCACACCAATGGTGGTAGGGACTAGCTTGTAAAGAAGATGACAAAAGTTAGGGACCCAAATGCAGATCTTTTGAAACTTTGGGGCACGCGTGTGAGAAAAAATAGCCAGATAGGACCAAAATGTAAACTTGGTCAATGTGACCTCAGATTGGGCCCAAAGTTTGGTACAAATCTACTTTCGACCGAAGAAATCCAATGGTGATGTTAGATTTAGGTTTTAATCATCTTTGACTAGAGAAATTGCTCAATTAGTGGCTCTATTTTAGGTCAAGACAGGTTCTGATGGTCAAATTGAAGGCACTAAACCCTAAAGAATATCTTTCTATGAATTTTAGAGGGTTTAGGTGAATTTTATCCTGATCGAAACCTCAGTTAATTAACTGGGTCTGTTTTTAGGATTTTAGATGTCACTTAATTCTCAAAATATGCGAAAACCCTTTTCTGTCTGTACTAACCCACTTGTTTGACTATTAAGATCATTTAACCATTAATTTACCCTTTTGAAAATCCTTGATTGCTTTGCATTCAAGATATGATGGTGAAATTGTAGTTCTAACCATAATTTCTTGTATTTCTCTCTGAAAGGATTTGCAATGAATTATAGCCTTCTGATGGTTATGTAGGAGCATTTAATGACTTAATCAGATCGAATTGAGCTAGTTATAGCTCATGATGGTGTTCCCATCAACATCGTGTCCTCAAAGGAGACATTTTCCTCCTTCTCGACGGTGGAAACTCAAACCAATGATCTACTTCAGACTTTTACTCAAGCCAAACAAAGGTGTTTTTACAAATTTTAATTATTTTTTGGTGTTGGCTTGTGTGTGAAATTTTACACAAGAAATTTTGCATGAGATGCAAGTTTTTGAATGAAAAACTAAGCCAGATACTTTCCATGTTACAAAAGAGGATCAATTCACTAGAACTAGCTTGAGTTCAAGTGGAATTTTAAAGAAGGATATCTCATCTAGTCTAAAGGTAGACCCTGAAATTCTACTGATCATATTCGTATCCTTATCCCTAGTTTGTTAAGATTAAATCCCATTGTACTAAAAGAGTGTTTTCAACCTTAGTCCCGATTTCAAATTTTTCCGTAAAAAGTTTTCAACAATTTTATTTTTTTGTGGATGCATGCAGGAAAACAAAACAAATTGACAAAAGAAAAATGCATATTTTTAGGTTTTGAAAATCCTAGATTGATTGTCAAAATTATAAAAACACCCCCCCATGCTTATGATATGCAATGTTCTCATGCATTAGGATGGAAAAAGGGATCACCTTAGTGAAAGGCTATTGAGTTTAGGATGGTTAAAGACCTGGAAAAAGAAAGTAGAAAAAATGATGGGTTACTTCTCATCCAGTGCTATCTTTTACGCCATTCAGTTGAGCGTAAAGGTATGCACGGAAAATAGACAATCATGTAAATAATTGGACACTTGGATGTCCTCAAGAAATGTGCATTACTCAAGATCCCTGAAGATATGATTGATAAAGAAGTCAGAATCAAAATGAAATGGAAAAAATGGAAGAATGACCTGAGTCTGGCCATGGTTTGTGTTCATGTAAAAAGACAAACTTGGGCGGGTCGTGCGGCAATTCCAATGGAAAGGGAGGGGGAAAGGAGTCAATAACATGTAGGGTGAGTGAAGTTAGTGTGAATGTTTTCGGTGAAAAATCGTGAAGATTGAAAGAGTAAAAGTTAAACCCTAGTTGATATGAAAAGTTTTGGACCACAAAATCATCCTGAGAATAGGAATCAATAAAATCTAGATCCATGGCAGTTAAAGTTGAGTAGGATTTAATCACCAAAGATTTCTCACATACTACTTCCATTGTATTATCAGTGTCCTAAAAAATTTTATGTTCGTTGGACTTCTTGGAAGCTTGAAATAAATCTAATGAGAAAGTCTAATTACCACAACTTATATTCATTTTCCCATAAAGAGATTTGATATTAGTTGTTACAGTAATTAGAAAAGCTCTTCTGAGGATGGCATTAATGAGAGCCTTAAGTACCTCTATTCCAAGGACTAGAAAATTAATCGAAAATAGATAATTCCGAACCTTTACAATACTATCCTCAACAATTCCACGGGGTTGAATGGTAGATCGGTCTTCCAATTGAAATTGAACCTTAGTAGGTTTAAAATCACCAAATCAAGATTCCTCGAATAAGATCAGGGGAATGATATTAATAGAGGTACGAAAGTCGAGTGGGGCACGAGAAAAGGTGGTGTCATTTATGACAACCAAGATGAGTGATGCACTCGGGTCCTTTTCTGTGAAAGGCAGCTTACTTTGAAAAACTGACCTTGCTATCTTAGAAAGGACCACCTTTCGTAGATTTTGAGCCTGCCATTTTGGAGTATATCTTTCTTTCAACAATTTAGCATAGGCAAGGGTGGCATCTAGGAGGGGGATATTAGTCTCAACTTGCCAAAATAAGTCCAAAAGATCTTGGTGAGAGGCTCTGATTTTTTATTAGAAGGATTAGGTGGCAATGGTTGAGGGTGAGAGAAAGGATTTGAATCTAGTGTTTTTGGTGTTTCTCTTTCTTCTTCCTGAGTTGGGTTACGAGAGTGGAATTGCGTAGGTTGAGAGTCAGTTTCAACAATTTGATTTGAAGGCCCTAAATCAATGGTGGTTTTCCCACTCCTTGATGAATCTACATATGCAATTTGATTGTCACAAGGAGGAAGTGGGGGGGGCTATCATTGATGGAAATCGAGTTGGTGCTAAGGTATCGGGTAAATAGGAGGCTGATTAGCATGGTTCTAATGTTGATGTCCACCCAGCTGATGGTTCCTTTGATTGACAAAGTTTTGTGTGGGCCATAGGATGGTGAATGTCTTGCAGGTCTTTAAGTCAGAATAACCCCAACTTGATCATTGAGATTGTTAATAACATGGGTGATTTCCATAGTTTTTCTTTGCATCTTATGTAGGGTTTTCATCATCTGATCATTGATGTTCGTTGGTGCTAGAGCACCACGATCATTTATTTTGGTAATAACAAAACACTTGTTATTTAACATTTACTTTTGAGTCCTAGCTTCCATGTCAAATTGCAAATGGAGACAAGTGTAGAGATGAAGTTCGAGTCGCATCCATGGTGGATTGGTGGAGCTTGACAGAGGAGGAGCTTCGCGAGGAGCGAAACCTTGAATAAGGAAGGAGATGAAGAGTAGGATAGATTTTCTTTCTTGTTAGTTGTACTTTGTTATTTGTTCTTTTGTTGCTCGTTATTTGCTTTCTTAGTAGCATGTTAAGGAACCTCAAAGTACCATTAAAGTAGACCTAGGAACACCTGCGAGACCCTAGGATACTTAGGTCTTTTAGAGAACTTAGAAAACCAAGATAGGTTGATCAAACATCCAATCTCGAAATCAGACGTCTGATCTTGACTTTTAAGATGTCTGACTATTGACTCAAATGTCCAATAACATAGGCTGGACTTAGTAGATTATGTCTGTTGAAATCAGACATCTACACCTTAGTCGAAACGTCATAGAAGATGACTGATGGTTGTGCCAGACATCCATTTAGTGGAACGTTGGCTAACAAATTAAACATTGAGGAAAATGAACTTTAGTCTCCTATTAGACGTCCGTAGAGGACCCCAAACATCTGATATATGACCATTGAGCCTCGATTGATCCGAAATCACTTGTCTTGAGGATTATAGTCTTTTAAGTTCTTGGGAATCCATTCCTACACTTAATTAGGTTTCTAGACGTCCAAACCTAGTGTCAGACATCCTGTATGTTGTCTAATGGTTTTACACTAGAACCTTGTTTAGGTCTGAACCAAGTCAGTAAGGGAACCTATTTAGAATTAGATGTCTGACTTTGTTCCTAGACATCTTAAGAGTGACTTCCAGATGTCTGATCTTTTTCCGAGACATCTGTTGACCCTGTCAGAATCATTAATGATTCTAATTTTGGCCTATTCTACCTTGGGATAATTCCCAACAGCTATGGAAGCCATCCAAGAACGTCCAAAGCCCTCCTAGTCCATTTATAAATAGAGTAGTACCCTAGCCTTGCTAACACACACACCAAGTAGCACATTTCCACATCTTTAGTGTCCATTTGATCTTGAGAAGAAGCCCTAGCTCTCCAAGCTTTTGTTCCACTTCAAGAGAGCTTCATTGTTGTGCACTCGCTCTCCCTTCGTAGTCACGAGAGCGACAAAGTCGTCGAGTAGTTCACGCACCCATGTCAATCAATGCACTTCCAACAAAGGGATGTAATCTTTACCTATAGTAGCAAAGTTTAGGATTCATATTTTGTGGCTCTATAAGATTGCTTTGTAATCTTTCTTTGTTTTTTGGTTGGGTATTCGCTTTGAAAATTCCCATCTCTATCGAGAGACAAAATCCTTCTTATGAAGAGAAGGGGTCTGAGGAACGCTACGCTTGCACTTGTAGCATGGTTCTAATAGAGGTTGAACTACCCTCATTAAAGTAGTTCGTTAGTGGATTTTGATCGACTCAGTCGATCGGAAAATCCTAACTGGAAAGGGTTAGGTGGTGGTTTTCACCCAGTTTGGGTTTCCACCTAAAAATACTTGAGCATATTATGTGATTATTCTTTTTGTGTGATTGCTTATTTTATATTTCCGCACTTTATTTTTATCCTGTAAATCTCACCCCATCCCATAGGGATTCCACAATGTCTTCTTGAGATGGCCTAGATTGATAAGTTTGATTTGAACCATACCCTCCAAACGGGTTTTATTGTTGGTGAAGAACCAGATTGGTCCAGGAGTGAGTCGGATAATTCCTCCAATTAGAGGAATCTTTAAATTGCTACTGGAAGGTGGAGACATTTTCGGTGGGGTGATGATTTCGATAAGTATATTGCCTTGTTGAACCAAAGAAAGCCTCGAAATAATGATTATACTAAGCTCGAGCAATATTTATGTTATGCCAATTTTCTCTCTTTGGGCTGTTAGAAGGGGTGAGATGTGGAATTCCTGCAGCTTAGGTAGGTGTGGTAGGTCTCCCTTGGTTGGCTAGGTTTGCTATATCCCCATTCAACTGCTGTTGATTAGCTTGTAGCAGAGTCATTATGGAGTAGAAATTAGGTGGGGGGCCTGATTAAGTATTTCCTAGGCTGATAGATTGGGGAAAGAAAAATTAGCATGTAGGTTAGAGTACCTATTTTGATTTTCTATTTTTAAAGAAGAGGAAGAATGTAGGAAAAGGTCTTTTTGGGGAGGCAAAAATCAAGTGGTCCCTCCAAGTGTGGAGTTTTGAACCACCGCCTGTGCAAAATGGAAGAACGACGAGGGGAGGAGAAGAAATGGACATGAGGGAAAGTGTGCAATCAATTATCAAAATTTCTAGACCTAGCTTAAGTGTGACTCCCTAAAAAATTAACTTAAGAGTTATTTTACCAAGGAAATAGGAGTTCAATAGTGAATACCCGTTCTATCAACAAATCTGGCTAAGTTGAATAAGGGGAGGGTTGGGCCCCGGCATATCATAGGAAAATCCCTAGGGGCTTGTGTAAACTCGCTCCTGGTCATTTGACATGGCCCCTCAGCCTGTCACCAGATATAAATGAAAGAATTGGTATTAACTAGAGAAAACTTAAGACCTATATAGCAAGCCTAAGTTGATGAAACCTTAGGGGTTAAATCGCTACAAATTTTACTAAGGTCTAGGAGACTAGAATGCACATGGAATGTGGAGGGCATTGATTTGGGTATTGCCCTGTTATTTATAGTATGTGCAGAAATTGGAAAGTAATTCCAATATCAAACAAGTTGACATAGAAATTAATGATTTCAGTCTTTTAGGATTTGATTTAGCTTAATATGTTTTAATGTTTTCCTTTTAAATTTTCAAATAAGTTTGAAATTTGACAAACAAAAGGAAATCAGGTTGTATTGCTGAGGAACACTTTCCTTTAATTTGTTGGTCTCTAGAAATGAAAAGAAAACCCAGTCAATTTAATCCAAAGTAGAAATTTGACTACCAATGAGTTTGTTTTTGTCTTTCCTTTTAATTAGTGGTCCAAACAATGTAAATAGGACAACTACTATATGGAAAATCAAGCAAGGATTCCACAAAATATTTTTTTATAATTTTACGAATTTTTTTTAATATTTTTAAAATATTTCTCTTTATGCTGGGGTCAAAGTCTAGAATGATACTCGTGGGTATTTTGGACTTTTCAGTGCCACTACCGATCTCAGAATATTTTTTTGAATTTATATGATGTGTATAATTTCAAAAGGATTCTAGAAAGCTAAATTTTACAAAAAATTGAACAAGTATAAAAATTCCTAAAATTTTATGATATTAGCAAAACAGGAAGATTAGACGAGATGGACCCTCTACAATCCTCAAATTTTTAAAACATTTTTACAGATCCAATTACTATGAAATTTGGAATAGATGTTCCTTACTTGAATTGAAATCACTGGGTGAAATTTCAAGATTTTAGAAGGTTGTGGCATCGAGAATTGATTTTTGAAGTTCAGATAGAAGTCTGGACCCGAAAATTAGAACAACAATACTTAAGGTGAAGTGGTGTTAAATGGTGTAAACAAGCAAACAATGAATTTTAATTATCACTACTCCTCTTAATTTTAATGTTTAGGATCCTGAAAGCCAAGTTTAATGTATTTTTGGTAGTTTTTAAAGAGTTGTGTGACAATGAAAGAGGAACCAACCAGAAATCTTAGGGAAGAAAAGGGACTTTAAGCTCTTGCTTCCAAAATCCTGCCTTCTTCCTACAATGCCTGCACACACGAGAGAGAAGAGAGAAAAGGGGATGAGATCTGCTTATCAAGCATAAGAATGAATAAAAATGCAAAGCCGTGCCTCCTAGCAACGGTGCCAAAAAGTGATCGGGTTTTCGTGTGGTATGTAAAATTAGGGTTTTATCGTTGCAATGCATAAGAAAATGAGTCGCTTTTAAATTTGCAATCCTAGATAGGGAGAGTATCTAGGGTCGTCCAAGGAGGCCAAGTGTTTGCAAAATAAATCTCTTACTAGAAAACTAAAATTCACCTTTCTTTTGGGTATTTTCAAATATATAATTTTTACCCCTTTGGTTTGGGATAGTGGGGAGGAGATCCAAGTTGGCTCTTACTTCAAACTTAGAAGATCATGGCTGAATGAACTGGGGTTCCATCAGATGATCAGCTCATGGTGGCAAGCTAAAAAGGTGGAGGGTTCTGCTACTGTCAGATTGGCATCCAAGCTGGCAGCCTTGCGCACAATCTTAAAAGAGTATGGTGCTATCGTGAAAACCTTAAGGCAACAAAGGCAGATAGAGGCTTTGAGTAACATCTAGGAGCTGGACTCTAAGGAAGCAACAGGTCCTCTATCAGAGGAGGAACTTGCAGACAGGAAGACGTGGTAGGTGCAATATTGGAAGAGGATCTTAAACCGGAGATTTATTGGGGGGAGAGATCAAGACAATTATGGCTTAAGGAGGGAGATGCTAACACAAAATTCTTCCATCTAGCAGCTAGCTCTATGAGGCATGCAAACTTGATCTCCTCTATTCTCAAAGATGGACATAGGATTTCTTCCATTCAGAAGATAGGGTCAAAATCTATCAAATACTATAGGGGAGCCTCTCGGGCAGCTAAGAGAGGGGAATGGAGAATGGCAGGGAATGATGCACCTGGTGTGACAAGAGAACAGGCTTCTCAACTGACAGCAGCCATCTTCGAACATGAGACCCTGCAGCCAATAAAAGAGCTTAATATGGAAGGCTCCCCAGGCCCTGATGGGATACAAGTATTCTTCTATAGAGAAATGTGGAATGTGGTGGGCAATGAGGTAATGGAAGTCATTAAAGAGTTCGAGAAGGGAAATGTTGGCTTTGAAAAGATCAACAAATCATATCTCTTCTTATTGCAAAGACATTGGGAGCAGAGAAGTTTCTAGATTTCAGGCTGATCTCTTTATCAAATTCCATCTACCTTATTGTGAGCAAGATACTAGCAAATCGATTGAGAACTGTTCTTCAAAGCCTTATCCATCCTGTGCAATCTGCTTTTTTACCTGGTAGATCTCTCCAAGAATCCTCCAAATTGGCTCAAGAAATGGTGTGTGGATGGCACAGAAGGAAATGCAAGGCATTCATGTGGAAAGTTGACTTTCAAAAGGCATATGATTCGATTTCTTGGTCTTATATCTGGGAGGTTTTTAAAAGGAGAGGATTCCCTCCTATTTGGATCCAATCGATGAAACGTTTATCACAACTGCTTCCTTCTCTCCTTTGATCAATGGGAAGCCATGTGGTGCTTGGATTCAACCTCAATGTGGGGTTAGATAAGGATGTCCTTTAGCCCTTCTAATTTTCAACCTTGTAGTGGATGGGCTTGCAAGGTATGCATGCAGATTGGTAGAGGTGGGGGTCGTCAGAGGGTATTCACTGTCCAACAGGAGAACCTTGGCTCCCATTTTGTAATATGCAGATGACATGGTCTTCTTTGTAGAAGGGATCAATCTGGCTGCACATGCTCTGGGGCTTATGGTAAAGATCTTTGGGGACATGTCAGGCTTGAAATTGAATAAGGAAAAGTCTACTATGATATGTTTTGGCATGAACGAGCAGGAACAGAAGGAATTGGAGAATAGTTTGGGTTCACCTCAAGCTAAGCTACCAATGAGGTACCTAGGACTTCCATTGAGAGCTGCAAAGCTGAAGAGAAATGATTGGAATATATTGTTTGATAAAGTATCTAGCAAGTTGAAAGGATGGAGTAGTAAATTCCTATGGAAGGGTGGGAGATTAATCCTCCTTAACTTAGTCACAACATCCATCCCGGTCTTCTATTTTAGCATCTTTAATGCCCCGAAATCTATTTGGAAATGCTTGGATGTTATGCGGAGAAGATTTTTCTGGAAAGGTGCTGGCCAAGAGGGAGGTTTCATGCAGCCCATCAGATGGGAAAAGATTTGTAGGCCAAAGGAGGTAGGTGGTTTGGGGATTAAGGCGCTCAAGGAGTTCAATGAAGCTCTTCTGATCAAATGGGCCATCAAGATTCTAGATTGCAAGGATGGGTTAGTAACAGACTTGATCAAAGACATCTATGGTGATTCTAATAGTGCACTGAACAGGCTACAACTAGTGAAGCCTTCCCCTTTTTGGTGGTCTGTTATCCTTGCAATCAACAACAATTGGCATCTACTGCAGCCTAGACTTGGAGATGGCAGTGATTTCACTCTGTGGAATGAGCATTGGTCATGTTTGGGATTTTGAAAGATGCATACCCGAGGGCATATGCTGCTACTACAGATAAGGAGGCCAATGTCAGCAGTGTGTGGTCTGCTACAGACGGATGTTGGAGGCTGGAAGATCATGAGCAATGCAGATTAGGCACTCGGTTATGGGAGGATAGGCAGAATTTGTTGGATGCACTACAGTAGATGCATCCTAGGCATAATGTGGCTGATACTTATGACTGGAACGGGGCCTTCTCAGTGCAGCAGGCCTATGAGAAGATCATGAGATCAAATACTGAGATGGAGAGTGATTCAATTGACAGGAAAATATGGCTATTGAAATTCCCCTTGAAGGTTCAAATTTTCTTGTGGCTTTGTAGGTGGAAAGGCTTGATCACTAGTGATCTTAGACACAGAAGAATGGGGACTACTTTGAATGCCTATCATCTATGTGGTTTACACACTGACAGTGTGTCGCATATCTTTTCTTCGCACCTAGTCATAGACAAGCTTTGGAGGAAGATGCCTGGAACCTCTACCTACTTGGGACTCCCTCTGGCAGAGGTTTGGTACTATGGCTGCCACCCTGTGTTGTGTGTGGAGGACACGAAATGAAAAGTGATTTTAGGAGAGACCGGTTAGATGTGAAAAAATTGTAAATGAGTGCTGGTCCCTCATACACAGTTGCGGATCTATTTTGTAATGGTTTGTTTGTTTTGAAATATATTGCCCTCTGGATTGCTATCATCTAACGATAGCTTTCCTCACTATTTCAAAAAAAATAATTTTTATGTTTTGAAATAATGGGGCAGTTGCAAAATTGTTGGCGAGAAAGACTACACTAAATTTACTACACTAAAACTATGGTGATAATTAACTCCTCTTTAAGCCCACACTAGGCACATGGAGGCCTAGAGAGAGGGGGTGAAAAGTGCTAGAAAAGAATACGGATGCAAAGTAAAGAAAGAAGGCAATTTTATACTTGGAGAAATTTGTTTTACAAAAAATCCTTGTAGAGGAATGTTTCTACAACAAACGAGAAATAAAAAGAAGTAAAACTAAGATCCTCTTGATGATGGTGGTGAAGAGGAGAGAATCCTTGCTTCAAGCTTAGTGAATCCTAGGCTTCGAAAGGAGCTCTCCAATTCCTTGCTTGCTATGCTCCTTCAAGATGGTTTCCTCTAGGGCAAGCCCACAAAGGGGGCGTGCACTATGCTCCTCCAAGGTGGATGGTACCACCTTCGAATCTTCTCCAAGTGTTGGTGATGTAGATACATCCATTTAGGTTAAAATGCCTATTTATGCTTGTTCCTAGGCATAGATTTGCATTTCATATTATAAATATTGCATAGCATGCATCATTCTGCATTTAGAGTAGTTGTGTATATTTTATGTTAATTGCATCCTTTTTGTGGTCAGGAGAGGAGGAGATTTATTTTCGAGCCTCAAATTGACGATCCAACGATACGGATCTAATCGGGATGACAATTGGAGTCCATCGTCTTCAAAATCACCTTCATCGAAGTCTCATAGCAGCATATGCAGTCCAAGGAAGATCAACGGCCAAGGGACTAGGTGTCATAATTCAAAGCTTCAAACGACAAATCAGATCATGCGGATGGATTCAGGTCGACGATCGCTGGCCAACGATGCAAAAATCAACTCAATCCGACCTCTGTAGCAGCCTCTACAACGAAAAGAAGATGGATGGGCCAGATCGGACCACGTGGCATGACCCAGGCCGCCAATGCGCACGCACGTGCCACTACATGTGCATAGCAGTGTGGAAGTGTGGAGGCATGCACGCACAATAGCAGCGTAGGCTCTCATGGGTGCGCACGAAGGTAGCGGCAGCAGCATATGCTCGGAGGCGTGCGACACAGACAAGCAAAGCGCATGCCAGCGTAGCAGTGGGAAAGCGTGTGGGCTATCTTCGACGACGTTTGTAGTGGATCTTCAGAAACGCTTATGACTGTCAGTAAATGTCCTGTATACGAGTTTGATTCTTTCCTCCACTATAAAAGGACCCCAACCCCTCGCATTTTTCTTCATCTCTTCTTATCTTCCTCTCACCACCTCTAAGGCTCTAGAGTGAGCTTGTCGCAAGCCTGGGATGCTCCTCTATAGTAGAAAGCCAAATATTTTTCCCTCCCCTCATCCCCATTCATGGAGCATCCCATGGTCGTCTTCTCACCTACTTTGGGAAGTAGATCTTTGCTGCGATGACGTCCCGTCCCCTCCTTCTGCCGCCATTCTCCTTTGTCCCACTCCTTACCATCATCATCCGAGTGCCATCAGAGCGAGTCGTCCTCCAAGCAGCCATCGAATGGGATTATTCTCATCTCAATCTATCTTTACTGCTTTCTAGTGTAGTTTTTCTCGCATTCGTAGTTGTAGAAACACTTGTTCAGAAATATATGTGATTATTTCTCTCTCTCATTCTTTTATATTTTGTAAGTAGATTAGCTAGATAAAATTTCATCGACCAGGTCTCTTTCCCTATTAAAATACAAAAAAAGTCATAAAAGACAAAAACATTAAAAACAAATAAAAGTGAATCACGTAATTTTCAAAACCAAACGTTCACCTTCCTGTGTTCAACCTAGGGCTCAATTTTCGAGTTTCGGTTATAAATTTTATCTAATCGACAGGAAGGTGCCTGCGAATCAAACTACGATGACGGGTTTTCCGAACTCCAATCCTTTTCGGGTGCGAATCCGCTTCATCATTTTGGTGCTGTTGCCGGGGAGGCAATGCTCTTTGGGTTTTTTTCCACGTTTTCCTGCATTACCTAAAAATTTTTCTAACCTGTCTTTCTTCTTCGATTTATTATCTTGTAAGAACCCAGTCGAGGAGCCGAAGGTGGTAGATTGGAGTAAAGTGCAAGTAGAGACATTTGTAAGTTTTCCCCCACCACCCCCATCCTAGATTTCATTTCTCCACACTAATAACTCAAACCCAAATCAACTTAGGTGTTTTTTTATAAACCTTAGGATAGATTTGGTTGTTTGTTTTCCACCTCCACCCATCGCATCCCCGCATATATAAAGAAAAACTCTTCTCTTGTGGGATTTACTAAAAGTGACACACATTAGACACCCACAACTTTTGACTTAAGGTGACCATTCCACTTTGATTCTACCACTTAACTACGATCTGACCTGTTGACCCAGTACGCTTCAACTCAATACACGTAAATGAGTAGAAATTTGATTAGGTTAAACATCTATGTGCCTTAACTAAGTGGTGCAATAGGGCAATTGATTGAGCTGTTTGGGTTAATCTTTAGGGCTAAACTAGGTACTCCACAATATTTTTTTATTTCTAAAGGAATATATCATCACCAGTGCTTTTAGAACCTGGAGTGTTCTTCTGAATCCTGATTGAACCAACCTAAGGATTAAACCCTAAAAGCTAATAAACATGGTTGAACCCTAAAAGACACATCATTAAATAACCTTGTTTGCAAACCCTGGTTGTGCACACACATACATTTGAATTGATCATTAAGGACACAACCCATCTAAGGGGTCCATCACATTCAAAGAGCACAATCATCCCAAGCCTAATTAAAATTGAGTAGATGTTGGCCTTAAGGATTGATTCGCTCTTTGGGGCTCAGACTGAGAATTTTTTTTATTAATCTACTTCTTCTGGTCCATCCGATATCTAGCTAGGGGAGTAGTGTCAAACGATAGCGGTTGGGGGGTACACTAAGAACCGGAGGCACAAGCCAAAGGAAGAACCATCTCCCTAGCCCCTCCTTCATACTGGTTGGATTGACCAGATAAAAGTAGACCAAATCGATTGTAATCTCAAGACGGGTCCTGGGAGTCTGTAGGTTTCTAGGCTAACCCACCTAAGGACAAGGTTGATTGCTTGTATTGCAGGGCTCCTTTCTCTCTTCAGATTTCCCTTCTATTCTACCCATCAACTTGCCGGGATAACTTTGATTGGGGATACGATACCGGACCTCAATGTTCAGGGCCTAACCTTGGACAACAAAATTATGACTGTTATCTTTCCCACACCTATGATGACTATAGATCTCAATCCTTTGATGACCAAACCAACCCGATCTACAATCAAGAAGGATATGATGATTATAACACCTATCATCCCCAGTATTCCACTAAATATAGGTCACCACCATTCTTTGATCAACCTGAGACGACCTAATATTAGGGAGGAACCCGAGAACCTCAATATCTTGACTCGGCTAGAATGAACCCAAACCCACCCAACCTTGAACCAAACCATTCGGTTCAGGTAAACCAAGTGCAAGACAAGGTGTTGGCTAACTTGCGGAACACCATCCAATCTTTTGAAGCTCAGCCAATACCATGCACTGAACCATTGGAGCCTATTATCAAAATGATTGATGAACCTAATAGTTCTCTATAGGATTTGCTCCAAAATGTTAGGGATAGGGGCCTGGGTTAGTTTCTATTTGGGAAATTGTCAAGATTGAGGATGAAATTCGTGGTTGCCCTAGTCCAGTCTTTGGATGATTCTCAAGATGAACCCCCTCCAGGAGAGCCTGTCTGAACCTGCTCAGGTGCTTATCGGGGGGATACATTTTCTGAGTCTGGGGATGACCAGGTTGGTTTGAGGATTAATCGATTGATTGACCTGAGATCCCCAAGCCAGGGAGTGAGGAAAAATAAGTCTCTTTGAACCTGGAAATGACAATCGATTTTGAGACTTATATAAATGAGGATCATGAATTCTTTGACTCTGAGGGTAAAGAATCTCTAAGTGAAGTCTTACTTGAGTGTAAGGAATATGATTTTAGTGAGACAAATAGGCTTGAGAAATCTAATAAACCATTTGATAGCCCAATCATTGAAGAGTATGATCATGTTAGGGCTAACTTGGACAATTTGAATCCTAATGATTCAATCAGTAGCCCCATTGCTCAAACACACCCTAAAGAATTGATTGATGATACTTTTGAGATTACCATATCCAAGTCAATCTTGATTCAGTCACAATTGTTGGACTTAAGTACTTTAGATGCGGTGTACAATGATTTGGAGGTCCCGAGAACATTGAGTTTAGAGGGTAGAAATGTCAAAATGAAAATCTGGGAAGGTACTTCTGAGGGAAATACGATTTTGGATATAAGGGTTCCTTTTGACCTGAAACCACCAACCCTCTATCAGGACCCTTACAATATCTTTCATGTGCTACCCAAGCTTAGAACAATTGACTATCTTCCTGAACTATAAGTGGACGCCCTATTTTAACGAATTAGACCAATCCATTTTCCGACACTTTAGTCTTTGGTTGCACACCACCAAACCACAAGCCTAGCCCTGCAAGCACAATAATCTTTGGTTCTGGGTGATTTTCATCCTAAACCTTAGAACCACTCGACCCTGGGGCATGGATCAACACCACAACTTGGTCCACATTTGTGGACATCTTCTTTAAGTGGGTTTGAGGATTAATCTTTTTATTTTGATTCTGATCCACACTTGTTAATTCTCCATTTCTTCCTTGTATGTATTTTACGCCTAGCTAAAGGCATTAAATTTAGCACATGTGTATACTCTCTTTTCTCTACAGAGCTGACCGGATTGTCAGGAAATTCAGGTGATACTCTGTTTACTTTTCCCTTTTCATGTTTTTATTTTTACAATGAGGACATTGCATCATTTAGGCATGGGTGGTGGATGCTTTATCCTGAAATCATTTTCTTAACTCTGTAGAATTTCTTTTAGCTTCGTTAAAAAAAATGAAAATTCAAAATGAAAAGAAAAGAATTAGGAGAAGAGAACTTAGGCATTTGGAGGTTATAAACTTTAGGAATTGATACTTTGGGACCTGAATACTCAGACTCTTCAGGTCTTCAGACTTAATTAGCCCGGTTATCCACTCGAATGTGGACTTAGTCTCTAGTTCTCACCAATTCAATTTCATCTTTAATCTATTAAATAAATTAGGATGATAAGTACACGACTTATCAACTCACCCTCTGATTTGTGGGGATTTTATGTCTAAGCATCTACACATTATTTGCACTGACTCACTTTCCGGTGGTTTTTATGGAAATTGGTAGCTAATGAACTATCAAGGGTGGTATGGCTGACAAGTTGTCGTGGATAATAGCCCATTGGCTGGTTGTCCAGAGCCCAGCTACAAGATCATTTTCTTTGTATTGCCTTTAGGTAATTCTTAGATCAAGGAAGTCACCTACTTAGGAAAAAAGAAAATAGAAAAAGGAGAAAATAAAAAAATAAACAAAACCACATTTCACTACACGAGTATGGCTGGCAAGTAGTCGTGGGTAACAGCCCATTGGTTGGCTGTTCAGAGCCTACCTCACAAAAATACACAATAATTCCCAAAACACTTAGGGAAGAAGCGAGTAAGTAGAATAAACCAAGGAAATATACACTGGATTCACCCTTCTATTGACCCCATAAAAAAAGTAGGGAGAAAGCTATCGTTTGCAAAGATAAACCACTAGGCAAAGTCACCTAGGGTCATAGAAACCCAAAGTCCATTTTAACGGCTGCCTAGTGAGTCTTTTACTCTTTTCACTAGATGCTTAGCACTTAGAGTCCTTTTTGAGTGTTTGGTGGGTTGGGTAGTCGTAAAATGTTATCCCGAAACTCTCAAACTCCAAAAGTACAAAAAAAATTAGAAAAGAAGAAAAACAAAAAAATGTTTCTCTTCCCTTTTCAAATATGGTGAGGACTTGGGCGACTGGCACTCTAGTAGACACACGGGTACTATTGAGTTTTCCTAGTTTAGGACCTTAGTTCAAATTTTCTATTGTTAATAAATGACTTAGGCCTATGTGATTGAGTCCTAATTCTATTTTTATACATAACATATAGTTTAATTTTACCAGGGACTAGCAAATGATAGGCATGGGGGTATGATGTAACCACATATATTTAGGTTAAAATGGCTATTTATGCATGTTCCTAGTCCTAGTTTTGCATTCGATATTATAAATATTACATAGCATGTATCATTGTGCATTTAGAGTAGTTGTGTATATTTTAGGTTAATTGCATCCTTTTTGTGGTCAGGATTGAAGGAGATTTATTTCAGGGCCTCAGATTGACATCCGACCGTACGGATCTAATTAGGGTGACGATTGGAGTCCAACGTCTACGAAATTGCATTGCTCAGAGTCCTGTAGCACCATATGCAATCCAAGGAAGATCAACAACCAAGGGACTAGGTGATGTAATTCAGACCTTCAAACGACAAATCTGATCAAGTGGATGGATTTGGGTTGACGATCGCAGCCCAGCGATACGAAAATCAACTCAATCTGACCTTTGTAGAAGCCCCTGCAACAAAAAGAAGTTGGATGGCCTAGATTGTGCCACGAGGTGCAACCTAGGTTGCCCATGCGCACGCACGCGCCACTGCACGCGCACAGCAGCACAGGCGCGGGCGCGCATGCGGTGTCACGGACACGAAGTAGCAATGCGGGCGCCCATGGTCAAGTGTGGAGGCATGCGACATGGGCTTGCGGATCGTGCACCAGCGTAGTAGTGGGTTGGTGCGTGGGCTGTCTTCACCGACGTTTATGACTGTCACTAAATGTCCTATATACGAATTTGATTCTTTCAACTATAAAAGGACCCCTACCCTCCATTTTTCTTCATTTCTTCCTTTCTTCCTGTCAACACCTCCAAGGCTCTAAAGAGAGCTTGTCCCAAGCCCGGGATGCTCCTCTAGAGTAGAAAAAATATTTTTCCCTCTCGTCATCCCCATTCATAGAGCATCCCATGGTCGTCTACTCACCTACTTTGGGAAATAAATGTCACTGCAACGACCTTTCGTCCCATCCTCCTTACTCTGCAGCCATTCTCCTTCGTCCTGCTTGTCACCATCTTTGTTCGGGCACCGTCAGAGCGAGTCGCCCTCCAAGCTACCGTCGAGGGGGATTCTTCTCATCTCCATCTATCTTTACTACTTTCTAGTGTAGCTTTTCCCCCATTCATAGTTGTAGAAACACTTTTTCAAAAATATATGTGATTGTTTCTCTCTCTCTTTCTTTTATATTTTGCAGATAAATTAGCTAGATAAAATTTCATCGACCTAATCTATTGCCCTATTAAAAATACAAAAGAAAATTATAAAAGATAAAAATGACTAAAGTAAATAAAAGCAAAATGTATAATTTTCAAAACCAAACGTTTGCCTCCCCGTGTTCAACCCAGGACTCACTTTTTGAGTTTTGGTTATAAATTTTATCTGAGGGATGAATTTTCTCATGAATTGAACTATGATGATGGGTTTTCCAAACTCTAATCCTTTTTGCATGCGAATCTGCTTCATCAGTGGGCATGCACCACCCTTCTCTAATGCCTGGCCGTCCTCCAAGTTGGAGGCTTGCTCCTCCTTGGCGTGGCACAAGGAAGAAGGGAGAAGGGGAAGAATGTACCAAGGGGGCCGGTAGGATGCCCCCTTAATCTTCTTGTCTTCTTCTTCTTCCTTGGCCGTGGGTTATCTTGAGTGTAGGGTAGAATGAAACTAAATGGAGGATAAGGAAAATGTTGGTGCTTAAGGGTATTTTTATAGAGTAGGATGGGGGGTATAGGTGGCTCTTGGAATGGATGGCTAGGATGGGATTTTAGGGTAGTTAGTAGATCCTAGGGTGGAGTGATGTTGGCACCAACTCAAAGGATGCAAGGGGGTAGTTATAGGTTGTGGTGTCCCTTGAGTTGGCACCAAAATAAGGTTCTAGAAGGAGGCTAAGGTGGCACCAACTTAGGGTTCTAGAAGGGGCTATGTGGATGGCTAGGACAGGCTGTAGGGTTAGGTGTAGGGCCATGATGTGGGGGTGTTTTGGAGCCAAAAGGGAGGGATTGTAGAAGACTATTTTGGCACCAAAACAAGGTGCCTTTTGGGTATAGTTGAGGGGCTAAGGGATGTCATTCTTGGTGCTAAAATAGAGTAGAGGTGGAAGAAGCTTAAGTGGTGTTAGGTGTGCATAGTTGGTGGAGATAGTTAGGTAGGGTATTAGGGTGGTGGATGGCCATGGGAGCTAGAGCTTAGATGAGCTAGCTTAGCTAATAGTAGGGTAGAGAAGTAAGCATCAGGAGCTAGGGTTTAGAGGATCGAAGCTGTAGGAAGTTGTCTAGAGCTAAACTAGAGCTGGTAGCTGCTGAAGAAGGTGGCATGGAACTACTTTAGCTGGCTTAGCTTGATAGTTCTTTGCTAACTACTAATCCAAGATAAAGTAAGCTAGCTTCTGCTGAATAATGCTGAGGATAGCTAGGTTTGATCTTCCTAGGGGTGACCTAGCTATTTAGAGTAGCTAAGGTGGCTTAGCTCAACTAGGTTGAGCAAAGCCAAGTCCCTGGGAACTGGACTTGAGCTTCCTGAGCTAAGATGAAGTCATCTTCAGTTGGCTGGAGTTGAGTGGAGGTGGATGTAGCTGGTCTTGAGTTGAGGTGAACTCCAGTCAACTAAGTTGAGCTAGCTAAAGCTCCCAATGAACTAATCAGAGTCGAGATGAGCTAGACTCAGCTAACTTGAGCTGGATCTGAGCTGACTTGAGCTAATGTGAACTAAGATGAGCTCTCTTGAGCTGCCATTTAGCTGACATGACCTTAATGGAACTATGATCAGCTAACCATAGTTCAAGTGAGCTGGAATCTAGCTATGGTGAGCTGGATCAAGCTAAGTTCCAGCTTGTTTGAGCTTCTCCTTCACCAGTTGCCTTCCAAAGTGCTATGGTTCTAGGTATCTTACAATCTAATTAACCCTAACACTCAAATAAACACATTAAAAAGATAATAAAAATTATAATGCATGCCTAACCTAATTTATGCCTAATGTAGCTCAAAAACCCACTTGCGGAGTTAAATTCCTAAGGACTAGGTTTGATTTTTTTTAGAAAAAAAAACTAAAAAAAAGCTATCATGTTACGATAGCAATCCGGGAGGGCATTTTATTGATGAGGAAATAAATAAAAAAATTAGAAATCAGATCCTCATCTATGTATGAGGGACCAGCACTCATTTACAATTTGCGCATGGCACACTGGTCTCTCTTGAAATAACCACTCATTTCTCGCCGTCCACACGCACCAAAGTGTTGCGGCCATGCACAGGTATGGCCTCTCCAAAATAAAAAAATTGTACCACAATGAATCCCACGGGGGGAGTGGTTCCCGACAAATCCTCCACCATATTACATCAGTAATCAAGCAGCAAGAAAAAATGTGGCTGAGACTGTCGTGTGCATTCCACATAAGTGGCATTCATGAAGTGCTACTCCCATCCTTTTGTGCCTTAGATCACCTGTTATCAAGCCCTCCCATCTGCATAACCAAAGAAAAATTTGTACCTTGACGGGGATCTTCAAGAGCCAGATTTTTTTATCAATGTGGTCATAACCCCAACCTCTGCCATCATCCATAATCCTTCCATAAGCAAGCTAGACAGTATATATTCCATCCCAAGCATAGCTATCTTCCACACCAGGTCATGGTTTTAATCTTTCGAGGTCTAAAATCATGTTCAGTCTTTCTTCCCACAATCGGGTTCCCTCCCTGATAGACTCAGCTTCGTTTAATTGCTAGCAAACCTCTATTTCAGACCAGTAGCAGTTCACAGCACCTATTTTGTCCCTTGCTGTAGCAAATACCCTCGAGTTGGATTCCTCTAAAGGGCCCAGTGAGGACCATTGTTCACACCTGAAATCAAATGTCCTACCGTCTCTTACCATAGGTTGCAGTAGATGCCAATTACATTTTAGAGCTTGAATTACAGATTTCCAGAAAGGTGATGTCCTGGCATGATATAACCTCTTCAATGCGCTGTTGGACTAACCGTAGCTATCTTTAATTAACTCGGTCCATGGCTTCTCTTCCCCATTCTGAACTTTTATAGCCCATTTGATCAATAAGGCCTCATTAAATTCTTTCAAAGCTTTGATTCCCAATCCACCACTTTCCATAGGCCAGCAGATTTGCTCCCACTTCAAAGGCTGCATAAATCTACCTTCATGCTTGGCACCTTTCCAAAAGAACCTCTTTCTCATTAAATCCATGTGCTTCCAGATAGACTTCGGAGCTTTGAAGAGGGAGAAGTATAAAACAGGGATTGAGGTAATAATAGAGTTCAGTAAGATGAATTTGCCACCCTTAGATAAGAACCTGCTATTCAATCCTTCCAACTTGACTGAAATTTTATCAAAAAGATTGTTTCAATCACATTTTTTAAATTTTTAACATCTTAAGGGTAGGCCCAAGTATCTGATGGGTAGTTTGGTGCGTGGAGTCCACAAAATATCCAAAATAGCTTCTTATTCTTGCTCATTTGGACCAAAGCATACTAGATTGGACTTCTCCCTATTTAATTTCAGACCTGATATGTCACCAAAGATATTAACCATATGACCTAGTGCATGGGCTTCACCCTGTGACCCTTCCATGAAAAAAATCGTATCATCCGCATACTGGAGAATAGGAGCTTTGGCTCTCCTGTTAGAAAGAGAGTATCCTCTGATAATGCCCGCCTTAGAAAGTTTGCAAGCATATCTCACCAGACCATCAACAGCAAGGTTAAAAACTAAAGGGGCCAAAGGGCAACCCTGCCTCACACCACACTGCAGTTGAATCCAGGCCCCACAAGGCTTGCCATTGATTAAGGGAGTGAAAGAAGTAGTAGTGATGCACCTTTTCATCCATTAAATTTGGAGAGTGGGAAATCCTCATCTCTTGAAAACTTCCCACAAATAGGGCCATGAAATAGAATCATAGGCCTTATGGTAATAAACTTTCCACATAAAGGCTTTAAATTTCCTTTTGTGACAACCACACACCATCTCCTAGGCCATGATGAATGAATCTTGTAAGGATCTGTTAGGGAGGAATGCAGATTGGACTGGATGAATGAAATCCTGCCGGACAGGGCGTAGCCTATTTGCCATAATTTTGCTCACCACCAAATAAGTGGAGTTCGAGAGAGCTATAGGTTTGAAATCCTGGAATTTCTCTGCACCTTGTGTCTTTCGCAGTAAGAAAAGAAAAGAGCTATTGATCTTATCA
Source organism: Thalassia testudinum (assembly GCA_037157565.1). NCBI lineage: Eukaryota > Viridiplantae > Streptophyta > Magnoliopsida > Alismatales > Hydrocharitaceae > Thalassia > Thalassia testudinum. The sequence continues at coordinate 149,200,959 of JAZHRO010000014.1, read as the reverse complement.
AATCCAGAATTGTCCCCCTCAAATTCCCTAATAACAACCATCACTTCTTTACCAACCACACCCCACATCTCCTTATAGAAACAAACTTGGATACCATCAGGGGTAGGAGAACCTTCATTATTTAAATCTTTAATGGTAGCCACTATTTCTTTCTCAGTGATGGTTGCTGTCAAACTAGATACTTGTACCCCAGAGACGTTAGGTGAGTCAGTCACCACCGTTCTCCATTGACCTCTCCCTTCTGTCCATGACGAGTCTCTAAAATACTTGATGGCCACAACTCTAATATATGGCATAGATGAGATTCTCTGATCATCCTTGAGTATGGATGTAATTAAGTTCATCCTTCTACGAGAGCTGGTAGCCAAGTGAGAAAATTTGGTATTGATGTCCCTTACTTTAAGCCAAAGTTGTCTGGAATGTTCCCTCCAATCCATCTCCAATTTTAAATCATCTTCAGCCACCACATCCTGCCACATTCTTCTAGCTCTGAGCTCCTGGTCAGTTAAAGGAGCAGTTGCTTCTTTTTCATCAAGGCCTTGGATTTCCAGCAGTGCCTCATTGCACCTCTGATGTCTCACAGTAGACACTGTAGCCCCGTATTCCTTGAGCATTGTGCGCATAGTAGTCAGCTTGGATGCAAACTTGATAGTGGCCGATCCATCTACACGTTTGGCCCTCCACCACCCTTCAAGCATCTCATGGAATCCTGGTTCTCTCAACCAGGATTTTTTAAACTTGAAATAAGAGCCAGCAAGCACTGGTTCCCCACTATCCCAAACCAGGGCCATGTGATCAGAAAAAGGACATTCCAACCCACACATAGAGGATAACTAAAACGTATCTAGCAGCCTAGCATTACCAAAGAATCAATCAATTTTTGACATGAGGCCACTACCATTTCTCTAGGTGAATTCAGTTCTAGAGGAGGGATATTCACTCAAGCCTACTGTCTGAACCATAAGTTGGAACCCAGTGGATGTGCTGTCCACCATGCCATTCGGTTTGTCCCTTCTTGTTTAGGACACAATTAAAGTCTCCTCCCACAACCCATGCAGCCCCATTCACAAAACCAACATCTTCACTCTAATCTTCCCACATCTCCTGCCTTGTATAGGCATCACAAGGGCCATAGACTCCTGTAATGTAGAGGTCACTCGCCCCTAATTCATTTCAAATTTACAAGTCAGCATATGTCTAGCTATAGAGACCTCCAACATTTGCAGAACATTTTTCCTCCATCACATAACAATACCCCCAGACCTACCATGTGAATTGAGCATCACGCAGTCATTCACACCACCAACCTTCATATCAGCCCAAGCCTTATCTTCCTCACTTTCTATGTGCGTCTCTTGAATAATGGCACAATCTATCTCCCATTCTCTCATATATCTTAGAAGGGAAGCCTTCTGACTTTTGTCGCGTAGCCTACGCATGTTCCAAGAGAGAATCCTCATTAAGATTCTTGGGTGCCCCCCATCTTGGGGTTAGGGGCTCTGTCAACCCTCATCATAGCCACAATGGCATCTTCATCAAGTTTCAGCGTTGTGTTTTGTCACCTCTGTCTGAGCTTATATGGAGATCTACCCATGCTAGTCCTAGATGCTAACCCTGCACCAAATTTCAGCCCTTCTACTACTGGCAAGCTATGTTGCAAACACAAGGAATTTGTGGGAATCTCTTGCAAAACACACTGATCAAATGTATCTGCCCTTGGTATAACAGCATTCGTTTCCTTTGCCACAACTTCTTCTATCAATGTCACTTCCATCCCTTCCTTCATTTCCTCTATGCAATGATGATCCTTGCATTTTTAAGGCTCAGGCATCTCATCAATGGTCTCGTGGCCTAGCTATTGTGAGGATGCCTTAGGCTTTACAACCTCCGCATAAGATGCATTATTCTGAATGAGTCCCCCATACGTACCATCCATTGTGAAACTCAAAATCAACAGCCATGAACTCCCCCCACAGCGGAGGATACAACCCAGACATCAACCCAAACATTCAATACTCGGCATCACCCTCTAGCAATCCAATCTCCACATCTTCAGCCAATGTAGCAAACCTTGCTATCATAGCTGCCACCACGTCTTTTGGTCTTAAATGTAACAGTAGGCCCCAAATTTCTAGCTTCCCTAATCTAGAAGCTACTCTCTGGGGTGGTCCCTCAGGCAATGATCCAGCAAACGGGGATACCAGCCTCTAAATCACCATCAATCCATCTAGAGCACTCAAGCGGGAACGCAAACATTCTACATCCATCAACCCCAACCCAAAGAGCACAAAATGCGTGGGGGAAAGAGACGTAATCTTCCAACCACCAGTCGACAAGGATAGAGAACTTACCAACTGATGAATCATTTCCAGGGAAGGACTACCCGTCACCACCTCTCTGACTAGAGCCCCTCGTAACACAAGCTCTACCATCCTGATGTCATCATTCATAGGGATTTCCATGTCCATCGTGCGTCCACCATAAGTATGTGGAGGGCAAAGGTTGAAGTGGCTGCATTCCGAACATTGTTGCCATATTGTGCATGCTCGTCCTTCCCCTTGGTTGTCCATGATTAGTCGTGCAAGAGTCTTGTTTGTGGCCATGTCCCTGACATGCTTGGCAAACCAAAGGAAAGTGGCACACAGCTGCCATATGCCCTCGACGTCGACAACGGAAACACACAATTTCCATGTTGCCCCATGGCCTGCCATTGTTAACACAACTTTTGCCTGCTACCCTTGTTCTAGCGGCCATCAAACCTCTTCTCTTCTTCCTCCTCCAAACCCTAGATCTCCAGGTTATCCATCGTTCATCACCATGGACCCTCTCTCCTGTCGCCCTAGGGTTGGCTTCCATCTCTCCTCTTTGTTGATTACGAAGGAGAAGGTCAAATCACCACTTTTTGAGATCTGTAGTGTGTATGTTGATTTGTCCCACCAAGGGCTAGGTTTGTTTTAATGCATAAGAATGATGGAAAACTGGCATTTATCAGAAACCCACCAAATTTAATGCATATTATTATTACAAGAATTTGACTTGGAAATCAAGGATAAACTGAGTTCACAAAATGTCATGGCCGATCATCTTTCAAGGAGGTGGTTGGGAGAGCGGAGGGATGCGGGCGACGGTAGGCAAATCAGGGGCGACGACTGGTGGTAGTAGGGATGGTGAAGGATGGCATACTTGGAGATCGATGGTTTGGAGGCGGAAGGAGAGGAGGGATTCTGATGCTTACGGAAAAAGGGGGATGGAGGCGAGGTGGTCTGATAGAAGGGGAACAAAGGTGCTCAGCAAGACCGTATGTTTCTACTACCGACGGCGGGGACATATGGAAGCCACTTGCCGATCTCCTATGGTGTGCTTGGGTTGCAGGGGACTGGGTCACAAAAGGGATTCGTGTAGGGGTTTAGGGGGACAGATGAAAGAATGCCATTTCCTACACTCTGGAAGTTTGAATTTTAGGGCTCTGCAGATGCTGCCTCTGCCCCCTTCTCTACGCAAACTAGGGGGGCTTACGGTTGATGTGGAGGTTCCTATTACTGAGAACATCAAAGTGGCAGAGGTGGCCTTGCATGGGGCTCTGGTCGGGGAGGTTATGTCTGGAAGACTAACGGTGGAGAATGTTCGCACCCTGGTAAACTCTCTCTCCCTTTCGACCAACTCCTGGCAGTTATCTTTTCTGTGAAATACACGATTTGTCCACTTTGGCTTAGGTATGGTGGATGTTGAGAAGCTGCGATTTCAAACATCCTGCAACATTGGCTTCACGGTGATCTGGAGACTGGTTTCTCCCTTTGATGGAGTGAAGTCGTCGGTTTTTGTTTTGTTATAACGTTGTAGTAAAGCCGGTTATGACCAACACTTCAAATATAAATTTTTTACTCGGAAAATAAAAGAGTTCCCGAGGTCGAACTCAGGGAGCAAGTTGTATTCTAGAGATATACATGTTTCTTTTACAAAATAAAGACAGAGAGAGGGAAAGAATTTGTTGTTTTCTCTTTGTTCTGCAGAGGGGGTGCTCTTCTTTCTCTCTTTCTTTAGATCTCCTTCTTTCTCTCTGTTCTGCAGAGGTGATGTTCTTCTTCTGCAATGGTGATGCTCTTCTTCTTCTTCCTGCTGTTCCTGCTTTGGTGATGTTCTTCTTTCTTCAGAGCTCCTTGTTCTTCTTCTTCTGCAATTGTGGTGACCCTTTCTCTTTTCCCTTTTTTTCTTTATGGCTGCAGAGCTTCTGCCTTCAGCTACTAAGTCTTCCTTTCTTCTTCTTCTGCTTTGGCCGTTGCTCTTCCTTCTTCTTCAGCCTGCCTTCTTTCCTGCTCTGGCTGCTAACCTTCCGTCGTCTGACCCGGTGCTTAGACGACTTAACTATGCCTTTTCTACAGTGCAGCTCCTTCTTCTTCCGCGAGTCTTCTTCTTCGCCTGTGCCTGCACACTTCAGGGTTTTTCGTCAAGAGGCAAAACCTACTCTACCCCCCTCCCCCCGCGTCTCTCTTCCTCTCTGAAACCACTCTTCGGAAAGCTCTCCCAGAGCTACCGGGTAATCGGGTTCGGGTCACGCCCGGGTCCAGGCCCACCGGCGTGCGGTGGTGGGCGAGGAGTGCAGGTCGGTTTAATCGGGTCGGGCCAGGTCCGCGGAGCATGGTCACGGACGAGGCCGGGTCGGGTGAGAGGGACCTCACCCCGTGGTCAGGAGGCAGACAGCATAAGGCACTTTTTGCCTTTATGCGTCCGCGCGCCTCCGAGAAGTTCCGAGGTGGGACTAAATGTCCCACCCCAATTGAGCGCCCGCCGCGGAGGGAGCAATGGGCGATCGTGGCTTCACGCGCGGCTTTCGCCCCATCTGCGAGCCTGGGACGTTTCGCGGAGACTCCCCACGCAACCTGGGAGTCGAACCTGGGCGAAGGCGTGCCTGCACCTGCAGGTGAAGGAGCTCTGCCTGCTCAGTAATGGCGACGGCGGGCGAGTCACCTGGTCACAGAAGAACGGCCTCTCGGCCAAATCAGACAGGCGGGGGACCTTCGCCGTGGCACGGCGAAGGTGGTCAGGGGGTCTGCAGGGGGCGTGATGGAGCCAACAGGTCGTCCTAGGTCAAACTGTGAGCGAAGAAGTGGGTGTGTTCGGTGGATCTGCAGAGGGCGTTTGGTGGGCAGTGGAGGGGCGGAAGAGGATCAGGGTGAGGAGGCGGAGGTTCTGCGGTGGTCGGTGAGCCGTGTGGGTCGCTGAGGTGATGGGAGCGGCTCGAGGGTTTAATCAAATAAAAGACAATGAGGAAAAGAAAGAGAGGGAGATGGGGAGGAGTTCTGACCTAGCTACGGAGACGAAAGGGGCCGGGGCAGGGCGACAGTCGTATCGACTGTCGCCGGAGAAGAAGATGCCCTGGGGAAGGGGCGGCGGCGAGCAGAGGGCTGGAGAGGCGCCAGCTGGGTACGGCGTGGCGCAGGAAGAGCAGGGGAGGAGGTCTCTGCTGCTGGTATTGCGGCAGAGCGAAGAGGAGGAGGAGGAGGAGCCGCCGGAGCTGGTGGGCGTCTGCCGGAGGGAGAGGAGAAGAAAGTTGGGGGTTTTCTCCGTCAGACCCGAGCTGCTCTGGTCGGTGGAGCAGCGGGGGGTATTTATAGGGATGAAACAGGGAGGAAGGCGGAGGGAGACGACGTGTCTCCCTCGCCGGAGAATGGTCGGAAACATGAACCCATACCGTCCGTGCGTTCGCACGGCCGGTATGGTGGGCTACAATGACCAGGGGGGTGCCCCTGCGACGGCTGACGACGCAGGGCACCCCCAGTTTACTTGCTAGGTCTCCCACCTCACCCTGCGCGGCGCCATGCTCCGCGCAAGGTCGCCGGAGCATGGTGCTGGCAGGTTTTTGCAGGAGGGACCTGATTGCAAAGAACGAAGGAGAGTTAGGGGCCAAAATGCGAGGGTTCAAAAGTTGAGGGCCAAAGAGTAAATATATGAGGACCAAAGTGTAAAGTCGGTCAAGGAGGTTTCTTCTTAGGCTCAAGTTTTTATACATGACTAATTAGGACCTAAGGAATCTGATGGTGAATTTCATTTTCATATTAAACCTTGTTTGACTGGTCAATTTGCGCAAAAACCCAAATTAAGTTATTAATTGGGCATGGTTCTCAATGTAGGTCAAAATGGGTTCTAAAGGCCAAATTGAAGGTTCTAAACCCTAGAGATTATTTTTCTATGAATTTTAGAGGGTTTATTCTATTTTTACTTTGCCTCGAACCTTGTGAATTGAAGTGGGTTGTTTTAGGGTTACAGATTATCATTTAGTTTCTTGGAATTGCTGTAGCCCTTGCTAGATCATCTCATCCCACTTTTATTCTTATTAAGCTGCTTTGACCTATGTTTGGGCCCTGAATTACCCTGTATGCAGATTATACTGGTAAAATTACATTTTTACCCCTTATGACTTGTTTTCTTCTCAAACTCAGGATTCTCTGAGTTAAGCCTTTCCTTGAGATATGTAGGAGCTTTTATCCTTTGTATTAGGTCAAAATGAGCTAGTTATGGCTCATGATGAGGTTCTCATCATGGAGCCTTGCCAGAGAGACCACCTCAGAGAGTGGGATCCAGATCGGGAAAACTCAAGATTGAGGGACTACATTTGCATCTGAGGTCGAAGGAGGTCGTATCATTAATGATTTCATGATTTGCATCAATGGCAGAGGATGCGGTTATCGGACTGCTTGAGGGTGATGGATGCCTGCTGAATGTGATGGTCGATGTATTTATAGTTGGATCTGTACCTATTAGTCTGATTCTGAGATGTGGTGGGAGCTCCTAGATGCTGAGGTCGAGGTTCTTGGTGGGTGACACTGTAGCAAAGCAAGTTAAGTCATTTGGACCTGCAGCTGGTGAGGAGGCGGCTGCGCAGGAAATGTGCATGGTTCGTGGTGATGAATCCCTATCTATCGAAACTCGTAAGGACCTCCATGTAGGGGAGAAGGGGAGGTTCAGAATGATGAAAGGGAGGAATCGAGTGGGGGGGAAACAACAGGACCAACGCCCATGGTGGCAGGGGATGTGCTGTTAGATGATATGGAGACTGAGGTGCAGGGGAGTCATGAGACGCAGCTTGAGTCTTTGAAGGATAAATAGGACCTGCAGGAGAAGGAAGGCCTTAAATGTGAAGGTGGTTCTTGCGCAAAAATTGGTAAGGGCAGATCACCATATAGCCTTCGATAGAGAAAATCAAAGGCTATCATTCTGATGGATGAAGACGAGATTGCAAAAGTTATGCAAGTATGCAAATGCCAAACCCTCAGGGGGGAGGGGTCCAGTGAGGATAGATGAGAATCCTCACTTGGAACGTGCATGGGTTGCGCGACAAAAGCTGGAGGGCTTCTCTGATGAGATATTTGAGAGAATGGGGAATTGAATGTGTGCTCATTCAAGAGACACACATTGAAAATAGTTCTGATAGGCTTTGGTCTGACTTGCTGGTGTCAGGGCTAAATGATTGTGTGCAGATTGATGCACAAGGGTGGTCGAGGGGTATTGCTATCTGGTGGAGGAAGGTGTGGGCTCAATGCCTAGAAGTTCACAAATCCAAGAATATACTGACATGCAAATTCCAGGTTCACTAGGGGCAGGAGTGTATCTGGATTACTAGGGTATATGGACCATGTGTTGCATCTGCCAGGCAGGAGCTGTGGGAGGAATGGTCTGCTGTGGCTGAGTTGGTGTAGGGGGGAGTGTGGTTGATGGGTGGGGATTTCAATTGTGTGCTAATAGGGGCAGACAGGCCCAATGGTAGCATAGACAGGTCAGCTATTATCTTCCAGATGATGGTGCAATCTCTGCATTTGAGTGAGTATTCATCTTTTGGTGTGGAATTTACTTGGCGCAATGGGAATGGGCTGGCATCCAGACTTGATAGATTTTTTGGGAATGTGGACATTCTTGAAATATTCCAGTTGTCGACTGTGAGTGGATTGAGCCGACCCTTCTCTAATCACACTCCTTTGGTGTGGGACAGTGGGGAAGAAACCCATGTTGGCTCTTATTTCAAACTGAAAAGATCATGGCTGAATGAACTAGGCTTCTGTCAGATGGTCAGCTCTTGGTGGCAAGCTAAAAAGGTGGAGGGGTCTGCTACTGTCAGATTGGCAACCAAGCTGGCTGATTTGTGCACTATCTTAAAAGAGTATGGATTTACTGTTAGCTTGATGAGGCAGCAAAGGAGGAGGGAAGCTTTGAATGAAATTTAGGAGCTGGATTATAGGGAAGCAGCTGGCCCTTTATCTGAGGAAGAATTGACTGAGAGGAAAATGTGGCAGGGTGTGATACTGGATGAAGACCTCAAACAAGAAATCGATTAGAGGGAGAGATCAAGGCAGTTATGGCTTAAGGAGGGAGATGCCAAAACGAAATTCTTCCATCCTGCGGCTAGCTCCCGGAGGGATGTTAACTTTATTTCCTCTATTCTTAGTGATGGACATAGGGTCTATTCTAATCAGGAGATTAAATCTGAAGCCATTAAATTTTATAGAGAGGCATCTCGGGCAGCTAAGAGGGGGAAATGGAGATTGGCAGGAAGTGATGATCCTAGGGTGACGAGTGAATAGGCTTCTCAGCTGACTGCACTCATCACTAAATAGGAGACACTATAGGCAATCAGAGAATTAAATATGGAAGGTTCCCCGAGCCCTGATGGAATACAAGTCTTCTTGTACAGAGAGATGTGGAGTGTGGTGGGCAAGGAAGTGATGGATGTTATCAGAGAATTTGAGGTGGGAAATGCTGGATTTGAGAAAATTAACAAGTCCTATCTTTTTCTCTTGCCTAAGTCAATGGGAGCAGAAAAATTCTCAGACTTTAGGCCAATCTCCCTTTCAAATTCCATCTACCTTGTCATCAGCAAGATTTTGGCTAATAGGCTAAGAAATGTTCTACAGGGCTTGATCCACCCGGTACAAGCTGCATTCCTGCCTAACAGATCACTTCAAGAATCTTTTATTTTGGCTCAGGAATTGGTTATTGGTTGGCATAGAAGGAAATGCAGGGCATTCATGTGGAAAGTTGATTTCCAGAAGGCATATGATTCAATCTCTTGGCCATATGTCTGGGAGGTTTTTAGAAGAAGAGGCTTTCCCCCCCTCTGGATCCAATGGATGAAAAGCTATATCACTACTACTTCATCTTCTCCACTGATCAATGGGAAGCCTTGTGGAGTTTGGATCCAGCCTCAACGTGGGGTTAGACAAGGATACCCTCTAGCCCCGTTGGTTTTTAACCTTGCGGTGGATGGGCTTGCAAGGTATGCTTGTAGGTTGGTAGAGGTGGGTATAATTAAAGGGTACTCATTATCTAACAGGAGAAATCTGGCCCTCATTTTGCAATATGCAGATGACACGGTGTTCTTTGTGGAAGGGTCCAAGCCTGCTGCACATGCTCTGGGATTATTGGTAAAGATATTTAGGGATATTTCAGGCTTATGCTTGAACAAGGAAAGTCGATCTTGATCTATTTTGGCATGAATGACCAGGAGCAGATGGATTTAGAGGGTACATTGGGGTCACCTCGAACTAAACTGCCACTGAGCTACCTAGGATTTCCACTAAGGGCTGCAAAATTGAAAAAATCTGATTGGAATGTCTTGTTTGATAAGGTTTCTGGAAAGCTGAAAGGATGGAGTAGTAAGTTTTTGTCTAAGGGTGGAAGACTAATCCTTCTCAATTCAGTCATTACATCCATATCGGTCTTCTATTTTAGCATATTCAGGGCCCCTAAGTTTATTTAGAAGCGATTGGATGTTATGAGGAAGAGATTCTTCTGGAAAGGAGCAGGTCACGAGGGCGGTTTCATGCGGCCCATCAGATGGAGCAATATCTGTAGGCCAAAGGAGATTGGTGGTATGGGAATTAAGGCACTCAAAGAGTTCAATGAGGCTTTATTGATGAAGTGGGCCATCAGGATTTTGGACTGCAAGGAGGGGTTGATGGCTGATCTGATCAGGGATAGCTATTGGGGATCAAACAGCAGTCTGCAGAGGCTACAACCAAAGAAACCCTCCCCTTTCTGGCGATCAGTGATCAGTGCAATCAGCAGCTACTAGCATTTGTTGCAGACTAGGCTCGGAGATGGCAGAGATTTCAACTTGTGGAATGAGAAGTGGTTTGATTTGGGGATGCTGAAAGATGTCTACCCGAGAGTTTATGATGCTGCTGCAGACAAGGAAGCCACAGTCAGCAGCTTGTGGTCTACTATAGAGGACTGCCGGTGGCTAGAAGGGCTGGAACAGTGCTGCAGATCAGGCACTGGACTATGGGAGGAGAGGTAGAACCTGTTGGCTGATCTATAGCAAGTGCGTCTTACAAGGAATGCGACGGATACTTATGGCTGGCAGGGTATCTTCTCAGTGCAGCAGGCATATGAGAAAGTCATTCGATCCAACAGTGAGATGGAATGTGATCCTGTTGACAGAAAGATTTGGCTCTTGAGAGTCCCATTGAAGGTTCAGATATTCTTATGGCTTTGCAGACGGGAAGGATTGATCACTGGTGATCTGAGTCACAGAAGGATGGGGACTGTTCTAAATGCCTGTCCTCTTTGTGGTTTACACTCTGACAGTGCAACACACATTTTCTCCTGTTGCCTGGTCACCGAAAAGATTTGGAGAATGGTTTGCTTAGAACCTCTTCCCACCTAGGATTCACTTTAGCAGAGGTTCATCAGTCTTGGTCGGCCATTAGGGGCTATGGCAGCTGCTTTCTGGTGTGTGTAGAGGGCACTGTTCTAACGTTTTTGTGCGGGTTTAAAGTGTATCACGTTGTAATATAACTGACAAAACGTTTAAACAAATATAAAGAATTTTATTACTCGAAAAACTAGAGTATCTGAGGTCGAACATAAGGAGCAATCTCAGTACTTTTTAAAACCACAGAGTACAACTGTTAAGTGAAAATGAGTGATTCAAAGAGATAACTTTAAAAAGGATTTGTAAAAGAAAATAGAATTGGACGTCTGATTTCTGTATCAGACGTCTTAAATGTAATCCCCTCTCTCTTCTTCTCCTTTCTGCTTCTTTCTCTTTCTGCCTTTGCTTCTTGTTTCTTATTTCTTCTCCTGCCTTGCCTTCCTTCTTCCTTCTTCTTCTTCTGATCTTTGCAGAGTCTTCACTTGGCCTCTCTTCGTTCTTCTCTTTCTTTTTCCTTGCCTTCCTTCTTCTTTCTCTTTTCTGCCAAGGCTTCTTCTTCCTTGGTCTCTTCTCTTCTTCCTTTTCTGCAGCTGCTAAGTGTTCGCTTCTTCCTTTGCTTCTTCTTTCCTACGCACACCACAACCAAGGCAAAACCTACCCCCATCCCTCTACCCGAACGTCTCTCTTTTTCTCTGCAATTCGCTCAAGGACGCTCTCCCTAGAGCTACACGGGTAATCAGGTTGGCTTCACACCTGGGACCAGGCGCACCGACAGGTGGTGATGCACGAGGAGTGCTCAAGGATTGGGTCGGGTCGGATCCCGCCAGATCCGCAAGGTCAAGCCGCGGACGAGGCAGGTGTGAGGGTAGGTGAGGGACCTCACCCCTGTGCTTACGGAGGCAGTGAGATTAAAAGACAAAAACAATTTATATTATACCTGTGTTTCGTGATTCCACGATGTGGGACTATCTGATCAGTCCCGATTTCACGCACGTCCGCAGAGCTCCCGTCGTACAATTGCCCCAGCTGCTGGCCTCGCAGTGCGACTTGCTGGCCTCACTCGCTTCGCGACACTTGCGTGAGTCTGCTGCACCTGCAGCCTGGGCGCCCTGGTACCTGAAGCTGCTACAGGCTCCTTGCTTCTTCGACCTTCAATGGCGGCAAGAGCTGCGACCTGTCATACACAAGAACGGCCTATTAGCCCAATCAGATTAGCTAGAAACCTTCATCGTAGCACGGCGAAGATGATGCGCAGTGCTGGAGGCCGCAAGTTGGCCTAGGCGTGCGTGCCTAGGCCAACCTGTGGTCGGAGATGTGGGGTTGATCGGGAGGTGCTTGTGGAGGTCTGGAGTGGCAGTGGAGGGGCGGACTGAGTTCCTGGTGGTGAGGCGAAGCTCACGAGAGGGTTGGCGGGCCGTGTGGAGGGGCGGAGTGGTGTGGGCGGCTCCCCGGAGGGCGGTCTGAGGCAAGGACGATGGAGGTGGTCAGGCACTGTCGGGGGGTAATTGGATAAAATAGCAGGGGGAAAAGAGAGAGGAGAGGATGGAGAGGGTATATGGGGTGATCTGGAAGGAATGGAGGCAGCGAAGTGGATGGCGCGTAACTGCCGTCGTCGGGGAAGGATCTTGAGGGAGGAAGCGGCGACGAGGATAAGGGCAGGGGCACGTGCACTTGGTACGGCGCGACGCGGGAGCAAGTGGCGGAGTTGACTCTGCTACTGGTATGGTAGCAAAGCGACGAGAAGGAGGGGAGAAGGTCGCCGGAGCTTGCGGGTCTTTTGGCCGGAGTGGGAGAGAGGAAATTTGAGGGGATCTCCGTCAAATTCAAGCTTAAGATCTGCGGCAGGGTCTGGGGAGTCTTTTATAGGTGCTGGCCGATCCTTCTTCCGCGTGGAAACCGCGCAATGAACTCTGCCGGCTCGCCGGAGATGGAAAGAGGGTGGATACCCAAATCTCTCGTGCGTTCGCATGAGAGATTGGGTTCACACCAGAGATCGTGATCTGCTTTAGATGGAAGGGAATTCCTCAGAGAATCCCCCTTCCATTTCTGGGAGGGAATCTCTGAGGGATTAGAGAGTAATCCCTCTATAAACCTCGTCGGAGCTCGGTTCTGCCCTAACAATGGCGGTAGGACCGGATTGCAACGGGGGCGAAGAACTTAGGGGGCTCTTTGCAAAGATATTCAAAAGTTAGGGACCAATTTGTGATTTGGGTGTACTAAATTGCAAAGTAGGTCAAGATGACCTCCCCTTAGGTTCAAATTTTGGTATATACCTAATTTGGACCTAGGGAATCCAATGGTTAAGTTGGAGTTTAGGTTTGACCACGTTTGACTAGATATTTTGCGTAAAAACCCAAATTAGGTTAATTGAAGAGCTAGGACCCTAATCTAGGTCAAACTGGGTTCCAAAGGCCAAATTAAGTGTTCTAAACCCTAGAGGATGTTTTTCCATGATTTTTAGAGGATTTACTTGATTTTTATTCTGACTGGAACCTTGTTAATTTAAGCAGGTCTGTTTTTAGGGTTACTAAGTGTCATTTCATTCTTAGATTGCACATAAACCCATTTCTGATTGACTCAACCCACTTTCTATCACATTTAGACCATTTGACCTATGTTTTGCCTCTGAGAAATCCCGTTTATGTACTGCAATGGTAAATTTGCAGTTTTAGCCTTTATTTCATGTTTTCTTCTCAAAGCACTTGTTCCTTCAGTTAAGCCTTCTTCTAGGCTATGTAGGAGCTTTTATCTTCTTTATTGGGTCAAAATGAGCTAGTTATGGCTCATGATGAGGCTCTCATCATACCCCATGCCTAGCTTTTACTAGTCCCTTAGCAAAATTTCATTATTTTAACTTCCATTCTAAACCCTGAGTGTCTGTCAACAATGATAAGTGCTTCTCCTTTTGTGATTAGGTATGAATGCTGACAATAGGCCTAGAGGTACTGAAGTACTACCCAAAATCCAGACCTGTTCTGCTTTAGCCTCAGTCCTCCGGAAAGGTTTCTACGGCCCACAAAAACTAACCTAGGGTTTGTTGGACTCCGCGGTTAAAGCACCCGTGCTTGAGACATTTTTAGCCTAAATTCAGTTTGCAGTGCTGTCTTTTTTTTGTAAGAGAGAGATAGAAGATTTATTTGTTTGGAGAGCTTTTCTCTCTCTTTTCTTTTTATTTCTAGCTTCGGATTGGCTTCTCAACACTATCTGTATCGGATTCCTCGTCCCCATCATCAATCCTCAAGGGTCCCTGGCTTTCGAGATTTCGAGATAATCCCGCCCATGGCAATCCCCGGAACCCTGGCTTTCGAGATAATCCCGCCCATGGCATTTCGTGGCCGAATCGAGACCCTGGCGATCGACATTTCGCGATAATGCCGCCCATGGTATCTGAACCAGCAGAGTGCTTACATACCCGCAGTAGGATATTTAAATATCCTAAGAGACAAGCACTGAGGAGACGATATGTTGTTACGCATCTTCGAGGGGAATTTCCCGCCTCTCCGCGCTGGGAACTCGTCCAAATCAATTTGTGTTGATTGACCGCTCGTAATCTAGGTGACTTTTTCAGAACATTAAACTCTTTTCGCGTGATTTGGATGTTTATGAGCACTGAACTAGACAGTGTGTGAATTTGGGGTGCTTAGGTTACCGAATCCCACAAACCGGAGGTCAGTTAACGAGGCCGAAAACTTCCTAAGCCTTAGACCTAATACTCAAACTTCTCATTTTCCTCAACCTCTTGAGGACTATCCAGATTTTAATGGATACGTGAATTTTTAAGCTAAAGATACTTGCCCAAGAGGCCTAAGACCAGCGTTCCTGCCAACCTCTTGTTATATCTCCGTAGCACCTTTCTTTTCTTTTTCTTGATTCGGTCTAGAACTTCAGTTAACCCCTTAATCTTTTACTAATGACTATTTCTTTTTATTTTCCTTTTGTGCTCCTTTTTGTCATTTTGCTCTCTTTTCTTCCTCTCATTTGTATGACCCTGAATTGTTCCTCCCCTCTATCAAATGTTTTTTTTTATTTATTTTTTTTATTTTTTACTTATTTTTTATTTTTATGAAACCCTTTCTTTATAAGAATTTCCTGACATTTTGCACTTTCATACCCCCCCATGCCTAAGACTTGCAATGTCCCCATTGTAATTTAGGTGGGTTCGAATTTAGCTTAGTTCATGCATTAGGACAGGTGTGTGGTGAGTGAATGGGTCGACGTGACTTGTTGCGAACGATTTCTAATCTCGGGTAGGTATACCTGAGGTGAAGTTGGCTATGCTAATGGACGAACCCTAAAGTGCAATATGAGTTCCGCATAGAGATGTCAGAAAAGGTTTCAGGTTTTTCAAAAGAATGACGGGTTGCCTCCCGTTAAGCGCTGAGTTTCACGCCATCGGCTGGGCGCAATGAGCTCAAGAGGAATGGAGAGTAAAGGAGGACTCAGCCAAATCTATATCGGTCATGTCAATGAACGGCTTGAGTCTCTGACTGTTCATGACAAAAGGTTCAGAATCATGGCTGAGTGGGCTGATTTCAATGGCTCCATTTCCGAAGATTTGCCGGACTAGGTAGGGTCCGACCCACTTGGATCTTAGCTTTCCTGGGAATAATTTGAGTCGGGCATCAAACAGTAAAACTTTTTGACTAGGATGAAAAACCTTTCTAGAAATGTGTTTGTCGTGAAAAGCTTTAACCCGTTCTTTGTAAATTCGCGAGTTCTCATACGCGTCGTGGCGTAACTCATCGATCTCACTCATTTGAAGTCTTCTGTGGGTTCCAGCCTTGGAAAGGTCAAGATTATAGGTCTGTACTGCCCAATAGGCTTTATGCTCCAACTCGACGGGGAGGTGACATGCCTTCCCGTACACTAGTCTGAAGGGAGACATTCCTAATTGGGTCTTGTGGGCGGTCCTATAGGCCCACAATGCTTCTGGAAGCTGAGAAGACCAATCTTTTCTATCATGTCGAACAGTAACCTGAAGGATCTTCTTGATCTCTCGGTTAGATAGCTCAGCTAGACCATTAGTTTCGGGGTGGTAAGGAGTAGAGATTCGGTGTGACACCCCGTACTTGGTCATCAGTGACCTGAACTGAGCGTTTGTAAAATGGGTCCCTCCGTCGAAAATTATAGCACGCGAAATCCCGAACCTGGAGAAAATGTTTTGGTGGAGGAATTTTATAACGACTTTATGATTGTTGGTTCGGGTCGGAATGGCTTCTATCCACTTGGAAACGTAGTCAACTGCGAGTAAGATATATTCGAAGCCATCTTAGATCGGGAAGGGTCCCATGAAATCAATCCCCCAAATATCAAAAATTTCGCATACCAGGATTGGCTGTAGAGGCATCATGTCTCGATGGCTCATGTTGCCCAGAGTCTGGCAACGGGAACATGCCTTATAGTGATCGTATGCATCCTTGAAAATTGTGGGCCAGTAAAAGCCACACTGGAGGACTTTTGATGCAGTTTTATGTCCTAAAAAATGTCCACCGCATGCCTGGTCATGGCAGAATGAGAGTATGTCTTCGATTTCCACTTCCACGACACACCGGCGGATTATCTGATCAGCACCAATGCGGAATAGATACGGGTCTTCCCATAGGTAATACTTGGCATCGGAACGCAATTTATCCTTTTTGGCCTTCGACCAATCGGACGGAATCTGATGTGATGCCAGGTAATTAACTATATTAACGAACCATGGAAGACTTGTACTGATGGTCAGGAGGTGCTCATCAGGAAAGTGTTCTGTAATAGGTCCGAAAGGATCAATAATTTCAGAAGGAAGGCAGGACAAGTGATCGGCTACCACATTTTGCTTTCCCTCCTTGTCGCGAATCTCGAGGTCAAATTCTTGCAATAGCAAGATCCATCGGATTAATCGAGGTTTCGCATCCTTCTTAGCAAGGAGATGCCTCACAGCTGTGTGATACGAGTATATGATAACACAGGAACCCAATAGGTATGATCTGAATTTTTCCAAGGCAAATACTACGGCCAGCAGCTCTTTCTCAGTAACCGTATAGTTACGCTAAGCCTCATCCAGTGTTTTGCTGGCGTAGTAAATGACCACAGGTTTCCCGTCAATTTTCTGCCCCAAAATCGCTCCTACAGCGAAGTCAGATGCATCGCACATGATCTCAAAGGATTGAGACCAATCAGGGGACTGTAGGATCAGGGCTTGGGTGACTCGGTCACGTAGGCTCTCAAATGCTTGAGTGCATTCCTTGGAAATTTCGAAAGGCGCATCCTTGGGAAGAAGATTGGTCAAGGGGCGCGCGATTTTTGAGAAATCAGGGATGAATCGACGGTAGAAACCGACGTGCCCCAAAAAAGATCGGATGTCCTTAATCGAGCTAGGCATAGGAAGCTTGGAAATCAGGTTAACCTTAGCTCGATCCACTTGGATGCCTTTCTCCGAGATTAGATGTCCCAGGACAATTCCCTCAGGCACCATGAAATGGCTCTTTTCCCAGGAAAGAACCAAATTCACCTCGATGCACCGCCTGAGTATTTGGACCAAGTGTTGGAGGCAATCGTCAAATGATTCTCCAAAAACTGAAAAGTCATCCATGAAGACTTCCAGATAATCACCTACCATATCTGAGAATATGGCAAGCATGCTCTGCTGAAAAGTTGCGGGTGCATTGCAGAGACCGAACGGCATCCTTCGAAACGCGTACGTCCCGAAGGGGCAGGTGAATGTGGTCTTTTCTTGGTCCTCTAGATGGATTGCCACCTGGTTGTAACCGGAATACCTGTCAAGAAAGCAGAAGAACCTATTTCCCGCTAGTTTTTTATGGATTTGATCAATAAACGGTAGTGGGAAATGATCCTTCTTTGTGGAGGAATTGAGTCTTCTGTAATCAATGCAGACTCTCCACGAGTTAGCTATTCGGGTAGGAATGACTTCTTCGATTTCAGTCGTGATGATGGTAAGTCCTACCTTCTTAGGCACCACTTGTATTAGACTTACACAACGACTATCGGAGATCGGGTAGATGATCCCTGCATCTAACCACTTTATGATCTCCTTTTTCACGACCTCTTACAAGTTAGGGTTTAGGCGTCTTTGCATTTCTCTTGAAGGTCGTGCGCCTTCTTCTGTGTAGATTCGATGTGTGCAGTATGAAGGGCTTATACAAGTCAAATCATTGAGAGTCCATCCAATGGCTCTAGGATGTTGCTGGAGAATAGAAATCAAACGGAGTTCCTGGTCAGGTGTGAGTCGAGAATTGATAATCACAGGAAACGTCTGATTTGAATCCAAAAAGACGTACTTCAGATGTTCGGGAAGGGGTTTGAGTTCCATGATAGGGTTGTCAGCAGCAGTGGGTGGTTCGGGGTTTGTATCAGGAGCAATGGAAGGAGTCATAGGTGTGTCTAGATCATGTTCGCACTTCTCTGTTAGCAGTTTTCAATTCTTTATTGGTTGATCAGGAATAATCAGGTGTCCTCTATATGCAATTAATCAACCACGGCTTTGACATCACATATTTCCTCTATAACCCCGCAATTAATCCCTTGCTGGGACTTGAAAATGTCAATCTTCATGTTTTGATTACCAAATTTTAATTCTATCTGGCCCTCTTCGCAGTTAATGTTGGCCTTAGCAGTGGCCAAAAAGGGTCTCCCTAATATGATTGGTGTGTCCCTTGGGTTCTTAGGTGCATCCATGTCTAGTACTATGAAGTCCACTGGGAAATAAAAATCTCTTACCCTCACAATGACATCCTCGAGTATTCCTTTGGGTGACTTGATGGATCGATCGGCTAACTGTAATGCCACCTCAGTGGGTTTAAGTTCAGATTCTTCAAGGTGGTCAAGGAGGGATGTAGGTATTAAATTTATGGAGGCACCTAGATCTAGTAGGGCTCTATCAAATTGGGTTTCACCAATTTTACAAGAAATCAAGGGAGTTCCTGGGTCTTTAGCCTTGGGTGGGAGTTTGCTGAAGATGACAGAGCTGGCTTGCTCTGACAGTACGATTGGATTCCCATCCTTGGTTCGCGGTTTACGTTTAGGCGTGCATATGTCGTTCAAGAATCTTGCGTAAGCCGGTATGTGGCGAATTTCATCCATCAACGGGATGTTTATCTGGACCTGTTCAAAGAGCTTGACCAGATCCTCCTCGGGAGCCACGGGTTTGGTTATTCTTTTTCCTTTGGTCAAGGCCTCAGGAAATGGGATCATAGCTGATTCCTCCAGGATAGGTCCAGGTTCCTGATCTGGGACAGTAGTATCTTGGATAACTATCCTAGGGTCTTGGCTATTATCAGGCTTGGAGTGGTTCGGATAATGTGGGTCCTGGGTTGTTCTACCACCACGTGTTGTTACAGAGTTCAACCCGGCCTGATTTGGGTTAGGTAGGAGGGGTGGCTGCAGCTGAAATCCCGCATAAGATGTTGAAGCCTCCATCCCGTCTGGTGATGGAGTAGCAGGGGCCTGATAAATCACATGTGTTTGGCCCGAATTTGGATTCGTAATGCGCTTCTGGGTAAGCACGTTATTTGGGTTGGGTAGAGGTTGGGAAGGAAGGGTGCCAGGTTGGCGGGAATTTGCCATCTGGGCCAGTTGGTTGCGAACCTCTGTGATCTCATCCTTGTGCTGTTTTTGATTTGCCGCATTCGTCTTTTGAATGTCAGCCAGTGCTTAAAGGATAAGAGTCATTTGATCCTGGTTTTGCCCGGATTGGTAGGTGGGATTGGGCCGAGGCTGAGGCGGCTGAAATGGACGAGAGGCTTGTGGACGGGGTTGATATGGTAGTCTTTGAGAATTTCCCGCCCACTGAAAGTTAGGATGATTTCGCCATCCAGGGTTGCAGGTATTGGAGAATGGGTCATTCTGGATGGCGTTGAGGTCCTCGCAGTTCTGAGGAACCTCGGGAAAGTCAGAATACGAGGGTTCAGAGTTCCCGCAACTCGAGTAGAATGGATCAGAGGTCACTCCAGTCCGAGAGGCAAACGGGGGTGGATATGGGTCCATCCCCTTGGCAGGTTGGTGATAGATGTTGTGCACAGTTTCCCTTGCCAGAGGAGGTCGTGCAAAAGAGTCTTGTGCAGAGATTGCTTGCTGCAAATGTCGAGTTAGCTCATCTACCTTCTTTTCTATGATAGAAACCTTGTCCAACCGACTGGCCATCAGTTCCAAGTCGACGAAAGTGGATAGGTCCTGCATCTCATGTGTCCCTCTTAGATTCGTCGATGTGTGGGCATTCGTCCTGTCGAATAAGCCCATGGAGTCATTATTTATGGAGTTCTCGCACATGTTTTCGAGAATCTCCCACACCGTGTCCTCGTGTTGACCCATGATGTTTCCTCCGCATGTTGCATTGACGAATAAACGAATATCCTCACGGAGTCCCTGGTAAAAAGACTGGACTTGTTCCCACATAGGAACTCCGTGATGGGGGCACTTTCGCATGAGATCTAGGAATCGATCCCAAGCTTCGTGAAGAGGTTCTCCCGGTTGTTTAGTGAAATGAGTGATCTGGTGGTGCAAGGCATTCGTCCGGCCAACGGGGAAGAATTTTTTCAAAAATTCAGACTGCAGTTCCTCCCATGTGTTGATCAGAAGGGTTTGAGTTTGATACCAATGTGCGGCCTTGTCCATGAGAGAGAACGAAAACATTTTCATGAGTACGATATCCCGATTTTGTACATCTGACCCGAGGTCTGGGCCAGATGCTTGAGTTGTTTGATGTGTTGGAATGGATCCTCAGAGTTAAGCCCATGGAACTTCGGTATGGCATGAATCATATTGGGCTTCAGTTCAGAATCAGGTCCTCCAATTGGGATTCGTACTTGGGGTTCGATTGCCACCGCAGCGGGATTATAGTGATCTCGCATCATAGGTCGCTGTGGTGGGTTTACAATGTTCTGAAACAGATCATTAAGGCGTTGAAGTTGGTGTTCAAGGTTGTTTTCCTCTTCAATGGGTTGTGCCATGATGGAAGAAGAAGGAGAACCAGGGTCTGAATCAGATGAGAGATTTATATACTGGGGTTGCTGCACAAACAAGGTCGTCGAGGCTTGGCCTCGACGAGAATGAATTTCTAAAGGAGGTCTTAAGGGTGGCCTTAAGGACCTCCTACCGAACATGCACCGAGAGATGTGATAAGATTTAGAAGGTGCTGGACCCAATCAAGACACCCAAAAAAAAATTGTTGGGTGACTATAGAGGTTCGGGGCAGATGGACCCCTGGATTAGAAGATCGTCCACCTGAGAAATACCTGGGTAGCCAGAGAGGGAGAGTCCCGCAAAGACCCCTACACGGTAGAGCATCCACATGGGTTACAAGGTTTCCCCCACCCAACCTCTCTTGTCACTGCAGTTCCAGGTAGACCAGAATGGAGACCTTGACCTCTTAAGTCTACTTTTTTTAAGATCAAGGTGCTTAATGTTCCACTTGAGCTTTTAAGTATTTTGAGTGCAAAAGTGACCTAATTTTAAGGTTGGTTGACCCAAGGGATCAACTTCACCTCTTGTTCCTTTGAGAGCTTTTAGGTCCTTTCTTTTATGGTTCAAATGGATTAACAGCCTGATTTGCTTAGGGTTCCTTTTGTGTAGATCTTTTCAAACATGGTTTAGGCACACCTCTTTTTGGACAATTTGTTTCTTTGTTTTAAGTGAAGATGTGTCTCTAGAAACCCTAGCTTTGCTATCCCTAACTTGGCTCTAGTCGGTCCAATTTAGTTGCCTCAGAAATTAGCACCTAGGGCTCAATCAAGAAAGGTTAGCCCTAGTTGCCTTAGTCGGATGAACAGATAAAAATGTGTTGAAATGAAAATTAGGAAACTTGATGAGTTACTAATTATGAAACAGGTAGCCCTAAGTTGATTTTTCTTTTTTTTTTCCTTTTTAGATTTTGAGAGGGTTAAGAGAGAGGGCTTATGGAAATTACCTGTTCCACGGAGAATTTGTTGTGAAGTTATTGTTCTTTCCTTTTTGTTTTGCTTTCCCTGTGTGAACACAACAAAAGAGAGAAGTTAAGTAAGATATTAGATAGAACAGTTGTAATCAAAAGCTTTAAAAGTGCCCATTGCTCCCCAGCAACGGTGCCAAAATGTTCTAACGTTTTTGTGCGGGTTTAAAGTGTATCACGTTGTAGTATAACCGACAAAACATTTAAACAAATATAAAGAATTTTATTACTCGAAAAACTAGAGTATCCGAGGTCGAACACGGGGAGCAATCTCAGTACTTTTTAAAACCACAGAATACAACTGTTAAGTGAAAATGAGTGATTCAAAGAGAGAACTTCAAAAAGGATTTGTAAAAGAAAGTAGAATTGGACGTCTGATTTCTGTATCAGACGTCTTAAATGTAATCCCCTCTCTCTTCTTCTCCTTTCTGCTTCTTTCTCTTTCTGCCTTTGCTTCTTGTTTCTTATTTCTTCTCCTGCCTTGCCTTCCTTCTTCCTTCTTCTTCTTCTGATCTTTGCAGAGTCTTCACTTGGCCTCTCTTCGTTCTTCACTTTTTTTTCCTTGCCTTCCTTCTTCTTTCTCTTTTCTGCCAAGGCTTCTTCATCCTTGGTCTCTTCTCTTCTTCCTTCTCTGCAGCTGCTAAGTGTTTGCTTCTTCCTTTGCTTCTTCTTTCCTGCGCACACCACAGCCAAGGCAAAACCTACCCCCGTCCCTCTACCCAAACATCTCTTTCTTTCTCTGCAATTCACTCAAGGATGCTCTCCCCTGAGCTACACGGGTAATCGGGTTGGCTTCGCACCCGGGACCAGGCACACCGGCAGGTGGTGATGCGCGAGGTGTGCTCAAGGATTGGGTCAGGTCGGATCCTGCCAGATTCGCGAGGTCAAGCCGCGGACGAGGCGGGTGTGAGGGTAGGTGAGGGACCTCACCCCTGTTCTTACGGAGGCAGTGAGATTAAAACACAAAAATAATTCATATTATACCTGTGTTTCACGATTCCACGATGTGGGACAATCTGATCAGTCCCGATTTCACGCACGTCCGCAGAGCTCCCGTCGTGCAATTTCCCCAGCTATTGGCCTCGCAGTGCGACTTGCTGGCCTCACTCGCTTCGCGACACTTGCGTGAGTCTGCTGCACCTGCAGCCTGGGCGCCCTGGTGCCTGAAGCTGCTACAAGCTCCTCGCTGCTTCGACCTTCAATGGCAGCAAGAGCTGCGACCTATCATACACAAGAACGGCCTATTGGCACAATCAGATTAGCTAGAAACCTTCGCCGTAGCACGGCGAAGATGATGCGCAGTGCTGCAGGCCGCAAGTTGGCCAAGGCGTGCTTGCCTAGGACAACCAGCGGTCGGAGATGTGCGGTTGATCGGGGGTGCTTGTGGAGGTCTGGAGTGGCAGTGGAGGGGTGGACTGAGTTCCTGGTGGTGAGGCAGAGCTCATGAGAGGGTTGGCGGGCCGTGTGGAGGGGCGGAGTGGTGTGGGCGGCTCACCGGAGGGCGGTCGGAGGCGAGGACGATGGAGGTGGTCAGGCACTGTCGGGGGGTAATTGGATAAAATAGCAGGGGGAAAAGAGAGAGGAGAGGATGGAGAGGGTATATGGGATGATCTGGAAGGAATGGAGGCAGCGGAGTGGATGGCGCGTAACTACCGTCGTCGGGGAAGGACCCTGAGGGAGGAAGTGGCGACGAGGATGAGGGCAGGGGCACATGCGCTTGGTACGACGCGACGCGGGAGGAAGCGGCGGAGTTGACTCTGCTGCTGGTATGGCAGCAGAGCGACGAGAAGGAGGGGAGAAGGTCACTGGAGCTTGCGATTCTTTTGGCCGGAGTGGGAGAGAGGAAATTTGAGGGGATCTCCGTCAAATTCAAGCTTAAGATCTGCGGCAGGGTCTGGGGAGTCTTTTATAGGTGCTGGCCGCTCCTTCTAGCGCGTGGAAACCGTGCAATGAACTCTGCCGGCTCACCGGAGATGGAAAGAGGGTGGATACCCAAATCTCTCGTGCGTTCGCATGAGAGATTGGGTTCACACCAGATATCGTGATCTGCTTTAGATGGAAGGGAATTCCTCATAGAATCCCCCTTCCATTTCTGGGAGGGAATCTCTGAGGGATTAGAGAGTAATCCCTCTCTAAACCTCACCGGAGCTCGGTTCTGCCCTAACAATGGTGGCAAGACCGGATTGCAAAGGGGACGAAGAACTTAGGGGGCTCTCTGCAAAGATATTCAAAAGATAGGGACCAATTTGTGATTTGGGTGTACTAAATTGCAAAGTAGGTCAAGATGACCTCCCCTTAGGTCCAAATTTTGGTATAAACCTAATTTGGACCTAGGGAATCCAATGGTGAAGTTGGATTTTAGGTTTGACCACGTTTGACTGGACATTTTGCATAAAAATCCAAATTAGGTTAATTGAAGAGCTAGGACCTTAATCTCGGTCAAACTGGGTTCCAAAGGCCAAATTAAGTGTTCTAAACCACAGAGGATGTTTTTCCATGATTTTTAGAGGATTTACTTGATTTTTATTCCGACCAGAACCTTGTTAATTTAAGCAGGTCTATTTCTAGGGTTACCAAGTGTCGTTTAATTCTTTGATTGCACATAAACCCATTTCTGATTGACTCAACCCACTTTCTATCCCATTTAGACCATTTGACCTATGTTTTGCCTCTGAGAAATCCCATTTATGTACTGCAATGGTAAATTTGCAGTTTTAACCTTTAGTTCATGTTTTCTTCTCAGAGCACTTGTTCCTTCAGTTAAGCCTTCTTCTAGGCTATGTAGGAGCTTTTATCTTCTTTATTGGGTCAAAATGAGCTAGTTATGGCTCATGATGAGGCTCTCATCAGGCACGTAATGATAAGATTTTTCAGGAGAGACCGGTGAGATGTGAGAACATTGTAAAGGAATGCTGGTCCCTCATACATAGTTGGGAATCTCTTTTGTAATACTTTTTTGATAAGAAATATACTACCCTTCGGATTGCTATCGGTTCATGATAGCATTCCTCACTGTTTCAAAAAGAAAATCTTTCAAGACTTGTGACTGGTGATGTTTTGAGCAGAATTGCTATTTTTCCAGACAAAATGCTCCTAACAATGAAATCCCTCCGTTGGTATGCCGATTATGAAAATTATCTCACCGTTGGATGATTCCCTTCTGACTACCCTAAACGAAAAAGGGATAAGTTCTTTGTTGAGATCAAATATTACTTCTTGGAGGACTTCAATCAGTTCCACATCTGTGCTGATCAAGTCATTCAGTGGTGCGTTCCCGATTCATAAGCGCATGATATTCTGAACTGCTGTCACTCAATGGCTTGCAGTGGACATTTCCAAGGAGGAAAAAGGTAGCCAAGGTGTTAAATGCTAGATTTTATTGGCCTAGCATACAGAAAGATGCTCATGAGTTTTCTCGATCCTATGAGCATTGCTAGAGCATTGACAACATGAACTCCAAGGATATGATGCCTCTCAACCCAATTTTGGAAGTTGAAATCTTTGATGTGTGGGGCATCGATTTCATGGGATTGTTTATCAGTTCTTTTGGGTTCCAGTACATTTTAGTCATCGACTATGTTTCAAAATGGATTGAAGTTGTACCCACGGGCACCAATGATCATTGGGTCATCGTGGATTTCATGAAGAAAAACATTTTTTCACATTTCGATGTTCCTAAGGTCATTATTAGTGATGAAGGATCACATTTTACACGCTCCCAGTTCCATCAACTTCTCACTAAATATGGGGTGAACCATAAAATCTCAACACCATATCACCCTTAAACAAATGGCCAAGCTGAAGTCCCCAACTAGGAGATAAAAAATATTTTGCAAAAGACAGTAAAGCCCGATCGAATAGATTGGTCGCTAAAACTTGACAATGCATTATGGGCTTATCGTTCTATTTTTAAAACCCTGATTGGCTTGTCACCTTTTCTTATTTTTGGCAAGGCATGTCATCTCCTGGTTGAATTAGAACATAAGGCTTATTAGGTGATAAAAGAATTTAATTACAATTTAGACGCTGTCGGTAAACACAGGAAAATACAATTAAATAAACATGAAGAACTTTGCAACCTGGCTTATGAAAATGCATGCATTTACAGAGACCGAACCAAGAAATTTCATGATAAATTCATCTCTCAGAAATCTTTTGAGCCTAAACAACACCTGTGGCTTTTTGATGCTAAACCAAGAAACTAAAATTCAGATGGATGGGTCCTTATATTATACTTCAAACTTATCCCCACGGTGACGTTGAAATTTTGGATCAAGAAATCAATAATACTTTCAAAGTTAACGGCCAACAACTTACGCCCTATCTTGATAACAACCTTAATGTGAAATCCGATTCTCAAGACCTCCATGACCTACCCGATAATTAGTGACTTTACGCCTAGTTGAATGGTGTAAAAGATAGCATTGGATGGTAGGTAACCCATCATTTTTTTTCCTTCTTTTCATTTTTATTTTTCAGAGGTTTCGACTATCCTGATCTCGATGGCCTCACTAAGGTGTTATCTTTTCCCTTCCTATTGCATGTTGGCATGCCATATCTTAAGCATGGGGCGGTGTTTTTAAATTTTGACTATCAAATAAAGATTTTCAAATCCTAAAAACATTCAAAATTTTTGTTTCAATTTTTGCATCCATAATTAGAAAAAATTAAAATATTGACAACTTTTTGAGCAAAATTTTGAAAATCGGGACTAACGTTGAAAGAATCATTTCAAGGCACAATGGGATTTAATCTTTAACAAACTAGGGATAAGGATACGATTTTGATTGTTAGAATCTCTAGGTATATTGTAAGACTAGATCAAGTATCTTTCTCTAAATTCCACCGAAACTCATGATGATTTTGGTGGCTTGATCTCTTTTTGTGACTTGGAAACTATTTGGATTAGTTTCTAACTCAAAAATTTGCATCTCTTGCCAAATTCTTGTGTCAAATTTCACACACAACCAACACTTAAAAATAAATCAGAAAAATTAGAAGAGTCACTTGTTTACTCTCAGTGAAATCCGAAGAAGATCATTGGTTTGAGTTCCGACCGCTTAGGAGGAAAATGACTCCTTTGAGGATGCAATGTCAGCATGTTACCACCTTGGCGCTACTCGATATCTATATTTCATATCTTTAGATAAAGCATTAAGGTTCATTTTACAGCTCAAGTGCCTTGGATGGTGCTCTACCCATAGCATCAGAGCAAGAGCTTGAGTTTGCTTCGAGCGCCCCTTTACAACGCATTGTGTTTTGGGGTTGTGAGCTCCTGGGTGGTATCCTAGATAGTACTATCTTGAAGTGCTTGTGCCGGAGCCCCCTTAAGGATTGGTAACGGGAATGATGATCTCGACACATCTGTTGTAGGATTAAGCTAGGAGTAAGCATGGGAGAGACAAAAAAAAAGTTTCAAAACCACGACCTAATAAATATCCTTATAAGTGTTGGCATTCACAAAGCACAAACACAAGATTTTAATGGTTTATGCAAGTTGCGAGTCAGATTCAAGAGCCGAGGAAATCCTAGCTGCAAAATGGTTTCGGGTCATTTGAACTAACAATGAATTAATTTGTTAATTTTTGAAGGATACACTGATCCATACTCATCTAGCTTTAGATCTAAAGATGAATCCTAATGTTTTATCTTTAACAAATCCCATGCCTTTCATGTTTTTAATCAACCAAAGTCTCATAATCTTCTTCTCAAAAGTAAAAAGTTAGTCTTTCCCAAAAATCCATTTTATGAAATTAGTTTTGGTAAGAGACTAACAAAAAATAAGCATGGGGGTGTGATAAACACTAGTTTATCATCATTTTTATGCCCTAAAATTGAACTAGCTCTTAAGATTTTAACTTCGCAAATGGGTTTTCAGGTTACATTTAGGCATAACCCAGGTTAGGCATGCATTGCATTCTTTTTGTGTTTTTAACATGTTTACTTGAGTGTTAATGATAAGCAGATGATCAAGCTTTTAAAACCCTAGCACTCAAGTAGGCAGAAAGTCAAGAAGATCATTTCAGCTAAACACTAGCTAGATCTAGCTCATCTCAACAGGTTATCAGCCCACATGAGTTAGGTTTATCTCCCTCAAGCTCCATTCAGCTCATCTTAGCTAGATGGTAGCTCAAGTCACCTTAACTCAGCTTAGATCTAGCTAAACTTAGTGGAGTCTAGCTCATCCTAGCTCTAATCAGTTCATTGGGAGCTCTAGCTAGCTTAACTTAATTGACAGAAGTTCACCTCAGCTCAGGTCCAGCTCTACCCAGCTCCACTCAACTTTCAACAGCTGAACTCCCTCTAGCTTAGCTACTACTTGCCTACTTAGTAGCTAAGCTAGCTCGGGAGTTCTCATCAGAGGTAGCTCCAGCTCAACCTAGCTTCAGTTAAGTTGAAACTAGCTCAACTTAGCTCAACTACTCAAGCCTAGCTACTAGCATAAGAACTAGCTAGCTAAGCTAAGTAGTTGAGCTCCTATGATGACCTCTTCAACCATCATCAGCTCCAAGCCAATTATTTCAGCTGTAGACAGCTCCTAGCTACCTCCTTCCAGCTAAACCCTAGATTCTCCACTACTACACTAGTAGCTAAGCTAGCTTAGCTAAGCTCAATACCTACTCCCATACTCCATGGCCATTCATCATCACCTAGGATCCTACCAAGCTAACTCCACCAAAAATACCTAACCTTAAGTCCACCTAAGCTACCACCTAGCCCTATCCTTTTGGCACCAACCCTAAATCATCGCTTCACCCCACTAACCTCCAAAAGTCACCACTAATTTCCCTCCAAAATCACCTAAGGTTGGCATGACTTTTCCCTCCAAAACACACCCACATCCTAGCCATACACCTACCACAACAAGCCATCCCTATCCTACACATAGCCCTCTTCTAGAACCCTCCTTGGTGGTGCCAAAATGGTGGTTTCTCTTCTTTTTTGGCTTTAGGTACCCTTCCACCCATAACTACCCTGTTGCAACCCTTAGGATGGCGTCAAGTAACCCTAGCACTAGACCCTACAACTACCCCATCCTAGCCGACCACCCAAAAGCCTCCAAAACCCTTCACTTGGTGACAACTAACCATTGCCATTAGATCATCTAACCACCACCAAAAATACATCCTAGCCATCCATTTCCCTACACTCCTACCCTTCCCCCTTACTACTCTATAATTACCCACATAACCACCACATTAAGATCATCCTTGGTTACAGTTTTTCTGCACCTAGATCCACCATTATCAATGTCCAAGGATGGAAGGAGAGGTGGAAGAAGATCAAGGGGACACTCTGTCTCCTTGGTGGCTTCAACTTCTTCTTCCTTATGTCATCACCAAACCAAGGAGGAAGGCCAAGCAAGGAGGACGTCTAGAGGTGAAGCAAGAAGGGTGGTCCATGCCACCCTAAGGAGGAGATTTGGAGTGAAAATTTTCCACTCTAGGAGGAGCCAAGCATGCCCCACCTAGGGCTTGCCAAAAGGAAGGAGAGCCAGGATCAAGGTTCCTTCAATTCAGGGGCAACCTGAATTGGAGCAGTAGTTTGCAGCAACATCATCTTTTTCCTAAGCTTTCTTCTACACTCTTTTTCTATCTTTCTTGAATGGTTTGTTGTGTTAGAATTGTGTTGGAGATTACAAGTGGGAATCCCTTTCACTTATGAGTTCTCCAGCCCGTTGTAAGAGCAAATTTTCAATTCAAGAACCATTCCTCTACTTTCTATTTAGTTAGCATGTGATTGTTGTTGTGACTTGTTCCTCAATTATTCCAAGTCTCCCTTGCTTAGAGTTAGTTGGATAATCAAGGTACCTGTTGCTTTGATTTCTCATAGTTCCAATTCCCATTTTCTCCATAGTTGTTTTGCCCTTTTTCAAAACCCTAAAAAAGTACAAATTTCAAAACCCTAAAAGAAAGTTGATTCCTAAGATTCAAGTGAGAGATTTTAAACAACATTCCAACCTGCCTTGGGATGACCTGAATGATCATTGAGTATTCGATCTTTTACAAATTCAAAAGCTATTAAAATTGCGTGCCGCAATGACTTAATTTTTGAATTTTACAAATCACGGAATTTTGTGATCAATATACATGGTTCTTTCTTGATAATATTAGTTGGTGAGAATGTAAGACATTCAGTTGATCTCTTCATGATATCACGCATTGCAGAATAACAAATAGCTTGCCTTTGCGTCACCCCTTCTTTTGATTTTCTTTTCCAAAATGTGATCTCTTAGTGGCATCACATTAAATGGCTCTTGCTATTTTTACTTTTTTCTCTGATTATTCTTTGGATTCTACAGAGAGGATTTCCATAGTTTTCTATGGGTGATGGTGTAGTTGTGGACATGATGGTTGGTTTCTTTTTAACCGAGGAAAGGACAACATGACCTAACCTTTGGAATTGGCCAACACTTCAATTAGTTGAAGCTTGAACTCAACTTTTTCTTATCTCCATTTTGTTTTCAATTTCAGTTGTTATTACCTAAGGAAAGAACTCTGAATTGTTAGCGACAACAAGAGCAATATAACATGCATAGAGTATACAAATGGCATCATCTTTTTTGTTTGAAAAGGTAAAGTAGCAATAGTTGATTCTTCATTAGTAGCTTTAGCATATTCTTAAGTAGTAGTAGTATCCGCGGCAGGTTCAACAACAACAGTTGCTGCTCTACTGCTGCCCTATTAAGTATGCAGGGGTTTAAATTGTAAAATACTTTGTGTTGCCTTTTACATTTCAGGGAAGAGGGAAAGTGGTGGTAACCTCTGTTGAAGGTGGACAATCCCCATTCCCCCTCTTCGGTTAGTACCTGACCATACCACCTAACTCCAAGATGCTTCATGTCAAATTTGATTTGTAGTTCTCTGCTTTAAGTACAAAGAAGCAATACTCCTCTTTAAATTCACAAGTGCAAAATCTGAACCTTATATTGATCAACAATACCAATAGAGAAGCAAGTTTATTATGAGATCATATGCTTAAATATATAGTGTAGACTATATATAACATTATTCTCTTTAAATCATGTTAGTTGGCATGCAAATTCTCTAAAGCACTTGCATTAAGAAACTATATAGTATAGAGTATAGTGATGCTGCTAATGCATTTGGAGCACAACAATCCACCACAAATCCATCACTTTCAAGATGATGAAATAGATAGAATCCTCATTTAAGCACCCTCATATCCATGCAACAATTTTGAAAAGAGGCACTTGTGAGGGTTTACCCACCAACAAATGTGTATTAAAAACTACCAACTAGCTTCTTTCTCTCCACTAACTAAATGATTATTTTTTCTAGTAATGTCCGTTTTAACAACCTAAAGTGATTAGGGTTGTCCATTCTCCTAATAACTTGTTGATCAATTAGTTTCCTAAATGTGTATGTATTGGGTATGCAAATATATATGCACACAACACTT
The DNA here is from genome assembly GCA_037157565.1 of Thalassia testudinum. NCBI lineage: Eukaryota > Viridiplantae > Streptophyta > Magnoliopsida > Alismatales > Hydrocharitaceae > Thalassia > Thalassia testudinum. Next base: position 149,169,967 of record JAZHRO010000014.1, on the reverse strand, counting down.
GTGTAGTTCAGCACTCTCATGACATCCAAGTGGTCATAGAGAGTATATATGATAAGATCTACCATCTCCTCAAATATATGTGCACAAAACACTTATGTGGCTATTAGTGTTAGAATTGAATCCAAGTGGGAGGACTTGAATTAGTTCTCCAATGAAAACTAGCTGTGTGTCCATCAAAAGTTTTTCTGATACACCCAACAAAGTTACTCTAAAGCAAGTAATAGAAAAACAAAACCTTAAGCTTCCTTATAGATTGAATCCCATTTTTGAGTATGAGAAGATAAATTCTCAACTGGTGGTAAATCTCTCAGCATGAAGTGTACTTCTAGGTAGAAGTTGATGAAGAGGGAAGTCATGTGATGGGATCTAATTTTGTTGATACCAATGATGAGAATGTCGTCTTAGAACATGCTACCCTTAAGAGCCAACCTAGTAAAATCAAAGGCACTTTTGATGGTGGAAAGACTAACAAGAAGTACATACATTATTTCCTCAAAATCACACAAAAAGTTTTTTTAAAAGTAAAAGGGAGGCTATTCAAGACACAACAACCCTCCACTTCATTAAATCTAAAAACAAGACACATTACGGAATATTTTTGGACCTCCATCTAGAAGAGAAGAATATAAGAGGAAAAGCTTGGCAAAAGAATGTAGATTATTCATAGAGTTCAAAACTAGTTGTCACATCTAACAACAATATAGTTGGCAAGTGCTAACAAGGTAATACTAATCATGCCATGCGAGACTTAGCAAAGGATCATAACTTATGAAGTGAAAGATTTCACTTTGGAATTTTTTCAAAGTGTTGTTCACCAAGGAGGGATCCTCATATTCTAATATTGTCATTCATGCTCTATCTATCCATTGAGAATAAGGATGGAAGAATTGTTGATAGATGGGGGCAAGGAGGGATCCTCATATTCAAATATTGTCATTCATGCTCTATCTATCCATTGAAAATAAGGATGGATGAATTGTTGATAGTTGGGGGCTATATACCATATGATAGGAAATACATAGTTCTTCCATCGAAAAGAACTTGGCTTTGGAAGGGATTGGGAGACCATGCAACATGGACCCAATGCAACAGTTGCATGAAGAGGGAGCATATCCATCTTAAATTGTTTTGGTTGAGTAATTCTTTGCATGTGTTTGGTCATCCTTCAAAGCCTTTCTCTTTAAGTAAGAATACAATGGAGTAAACTACCAATTAAATTTTTGTGATGAGTGTCGTGTTTTACCAATCTGGAAATAGAGAGGAAAATTGAAATGTTTCAATTAGCTAAGCACTATCATTTTTACTTTCCTATGTAAGAAAATAAATAGAGTAGTGAATTTTCATGAGTGCAGTCTGATGTTTGGAAATTTGCAAATGCTTAACCAATTAATGGCTTTTGATATTTCATTGAGATTGTTGATAACTAGTCCAATTGTATTTTTTCTTATTTCATGAAAAATTAAGCCGATGTAACTAAAATTGTGGAAATATTTGTAGCTATGGTGGCAAATCAGCTTAGTCATCTACTATGAATTTTAGGTCTCATACACATAGTGCTCATGAGTATCTTGATAACTTGTTAAACGATTTTTTTCCACATAAATATATTTTCCTTGGGACTTCACATAGATAAACCAACAGCAAATGAAGTGGTTGAATGAAAAATTGGACAGCTTTAGGAACTACCTATGCATTTTGGGAAATGTCTCATGCCAATTTTGGGCTAAAGCAATGTTGGAAACTATTTTTTATTGTTTCTCTTGTTCATTTCTTATCGCAATTACAACATTTCTATATGGAGAATGCTTTTCTAAATAGGAATATGAAAGAGGAGATTTTAATGTACAAAGCAAGAATAAAACTGCAAACATTTCAAGCTTAGAAAAGCACTGAATGGTTTGAAACAATTGCCTTAGGCTTGGTTTGAAGGACTATATATTAGAACATTGGAACAAAGATACAAACAAGAGAATGGCAATTGTGCACTCTTTGCGAATACAGAGCAAGGATAACTTTTCCCTGTGAGGCTAAGGTTTTTTTCATACAAAAATGGTGAGGTCCAAGGATAGTCTTCTCATGTGCCAAAGGAATGTGTTTTACTTATTGCATATACTTATTTGTTCAGTATATGCACTTTATAACAACAATATGTTATTGTTTTGACAATATAGATGTTCAGTATATTCACTTTATATTTAAGTGTGTGCATGCATGCTGGGGGGATTAATTGTAAAATGCATCAAGGCAAAAATCTGACTTTCCTATCAAATCGAAAAATGTCATTTCCTGATAAAAAATAAAAAAAGTCATTGTTTTAGACAAAGAGCTGCTACAATGTTCACAAGGAAAATGTCATTAGTGAAGCAACATGTCCTAACAAATACCATCATCATCCAAATCAGACCTCCCCGAGCTCAGCCTAAGCCTTCTCAATTCGTTTACATGCAACCACTTCTTTTTGCTAAAATTAGAGTTAGCATGTGCATGCCCATTCTTTTTCTCCTTAGTCTATATGGTTTTTTCCCCTGCTTGCACTACAATGTTGAGGAACCCCTAATCATGTTTAAATGATTGAATCTTTTATCTCAATCTACAAAGGTATAAGCATAAACCCTCGGCTGTGTACACATCAATTTTTTTAGCAAAGTCCCATGGATGCAGATTCCAATCTCCCTCCTCATTTTTGGATCCTTCAAAAGGAATTTTCAAAAAGCATCTGAAGGAAAATCCTTAGTACAAGTCATCCTTTCCTTTAGCTCCTCCTATTCAACAATATGGACCCTTTCTGCCTACATTACATCATAAGCATGTTTCAGAGCAACAAGGCAACATTCTCCGCAAGTAAGCAGGAATCCCACACCTCACTCCTAAAACAACTACACAAGCCCCAACCCTTCTAGTAGGCCACATTCATACCTCATCCAAACATCCAACACTTTTTGTACACCACAAATCTCATCACTATCACTCCTGACACTCCACCTCACACCTTAGACCAAACCCGACCAAATCCAACTTGGCACAGCCACCAGCACCACATCAGCACTCTAAATGCAAGTTCTAACACACAAGCACGATTGCGAGAGCTTTGCCAAGAAGCAAGGGAAAGTGAGTTAGAAGAAGCTCACACTGGGGGTTTAAGATGCGACGGCGACCTCAGGAGGCCTACGGATCCTTGCTCCCCTTTGTTGTCCTCACGGGATCCGCATCACCTGGTTATCCATGGTTGGTGTGAATTTGTACACAAAAAGATTTGAATTGGAAACCTACCATTGTAGTATGTAGAAATCCGTTAATCAGATAAAATTTATCGAAACTCGAGGTGAGTCTCGGGTCGAACACGGGGAGGCAAACATTTGGTTTTGAAATCTACACTTCAGTTTTATTTATTTTTGTTGCTTTTATCTTTTATAATTTTTTTGTATTTTTTTAAGGCTAGGGATCAGGTTGAAATAATTTCTATCTAATCTACTTGTAGAGAGAGAGAGAAATAATCACATATATATCTAATCAAGTGTTTGCTACAGATAAGAAAGCAAAAATCTACACTACAAAAGTGATAAAGATAGAGAGAGGTGAGAAGAGTCCCCCTCGATGGTCTCTTGGAGGATGGCTTGCTCTAACGTTGCCTAGATGAAGGTGGTGGGAAGCTGGAGGATGAAGATTGGCAGCGGAGGAAGGAGGACAAGGAAGGACAGTGTCGTAGCGAGGATCTACTTCCAGAACTGGTGAGAGGATGGCCACAAGATGCTCCATGAAGTTTGTTTGGTGCGTAATTCATGTTTTAAGAGTTATTTAGTTGTAGTATAGTGCAAAAGCACGTCGACAAATAAATTTATAAAGCTCTGGTGAGTACCGGGTCGTTCGCAAGGAGGCAATCTCGGTTTTAGCAGAAACATTTCTATAAAACTAGTTCTAATAGGTATTTATATATGTATATATGTATAACGAGGCATCAGATATCCATAAGATCAAATTTAATTGCATTGATAAAGAGTTTTTCACAATAGAAATTGCTATGCAAAAAGTAGAGATAGATAGAGAGAAAGAGAAAAAAATAGAGAAAGAGAGAGAAAAGAACATGGCAGAGAAACGACGCTGCTTGTGGGATGCTTGTGTGAGATGCGACAGCACCTTATATCCGAAGCACCAGGATGGAGTTGCAGAGGAGACGGAGAATTATAGAGAAGACAATAGAAGAGGTTTGGAGTTAATGGGAGAGAGATTCTTCAACTAGGGGGCCCTGGGTCTTCCTTTATAGTTTTGATGGACGACAAAAAGGGTATGTTGGCCTTAAAATCATCCAACAACTCTTATTTGATCAGATCCATTGATCGGGAGATCAATGACTCTAATTTGGCCTCAAAATACCTTCATTTGCACCTAAAATGCTCGGATTCAGCCGCTACGTCATCGATCTTCGATCACGTGCCTCTGATTCCTCCACACGCGCATGCCTATCTTCACCTATTGCTCACCTTCAAGACCTGCCTGAACGTTAGTCGTCTGATCGTAATGAGCGCCGCTGCCTTAGCATCGAAGCAAGTGCATTAGATCGCACGTCTGCCCACAGCATGCTCTTATTGTGCCACGTGGCCTTAAAATTGTGTGTGCTTGCATAGCCAACAATGCTTTGATTCATCCAACGCACGATTCGAACACGCGTCATCTGCTTATATGTGCATGTACAAGCCAATGAGATATGCAAACCTTTTGTTATATATACTTATTTGTTTCTATTTATCCTTATCCAGTTTGGGTGGGCGACGTGGCACGCTCGTGATTGTTGGATGGAGATCCAATGGACTACAGTGTGTGGTGCAGCCTTCCTAGATGGGGCGGTGGTGAGGGAGACGCTGTGATGGCACCACGTGGTCCTATCACGGCCGTTCATCTTCTTTTCTTTGTATTTGGTGATGTACACCTCCGATCTGGTTGATTTTTGCCCCGTTGGACTACGATCGTCGATCAGGATTCATCTATGTGGTTGGATTCTTCATCTGAGGCTCGATTCTTTGTCCTTTGGCTCCATGATCTCAGTTCTTCTATGGAGTACGCACGATGCTCTAGCTGTCTGTTCAGGATGATTTTGGAAGCCTTGAACTCCCATCGTCGTTCTGATGAGATATGTTTGGTCTGATCTGACATCCGTGGCTTCGAATCATCTGCAATTAAAATCATCTCTCTATTGGGCCATAAAATGATAATATTATCTATATGACTAATAAACTAACTATTATGCAAATTACAATGCCTATGAATGCATTATTCCTAAGTTATGCTAAAATCTATCTTAATTCAGGTGATTCAGGTTGCATGATTGTTGTGCAATTAGGGCATGAGAGGTAGGAAAAATCTTTGTTTTCTACTTTAGAGGAGCATCTCGAGCTTGGGACAAGGACTTTCTATAGCCTTGGAGGTGGTGAGCGAGAGAAAGGAAGAGATGAAGATGGAGGAAGGGGTGTGGGTCCTTTTATAGTGGAGAGGAAGAATTCCGTCCATGGGTTGTAGTGACATCAAAGTTGTCATTGAAGATCTGCCCTTAAATGTCGCTAAAGCTCCGCACACACCCCCACTAGCACTCGCACACGTGCCTCACTAGAGTTGCTGTCACTACGTGCATCTTACGGCCGCGCCTCACGCTGCCATGCCGTGTGCTTGCATGCTTGCATTGAGCTTTGTGTGTTGCTGCACGTTGCGGGTGCGTGGCTCTTGCACTCGCGTGTCACGTGCCCTTGCGTGCGGCTGCATCCAATTGAGAATTGGGGGGTGTTGCAGGATTAAAACCCACGCCCCTTCATTGAGATTGCCCTTTAAGACCAATGCGCTACCCTTGTGATTGTATCTCGAGGAGGAATTGAGTGTAGAGCTTGCGGAGGCATCTCAGCCATTGGATGTTGATCCAATGCTGTGGTGTGAGGTCGCAGATGATGACGGGTGCCCGCAGTTGCTGTTGGCCGATGTTGGGTGGCCTAGAGGCACCATCTGAGTCGTCCATCTTCTTTCACTTGCAGAGGATGCCATGGTGCTCGGATCAAGATGATCTTTGCATTGGTGGGTTGCAATCATGGCTCCAGATCCATCCATATGGTCGGATTTTTCATCCGAAGCCCATAAGGATGTCGCATTTCCCCCTTGCCATTATCTTCTTCGGGCTGCATATGGTGCAATAGGATTCTGATCTAGACGATTTCGAAGGCATTGGACTCCGATCGTCGCCCTGATCATATTCGTATGGTCGGATCGTCAATCAAATGCCATGAATTAAATCTCCTTCCCTCCTGGCCAGAAAAGGACATAATTAACCTAAAATATATACAAACTACTTTAAATGTAGAATGATGCATGCTATGCAATATTTATGGTATGGAATGCACATCTAAGACTTGGACATGCATAAATAGGCATTTTATCCTAAATAAATGTGTCTACAATTGTGATTGTGCGACCCAAATAGTTTAAGCAATTGTCCTGTTGCACCACATGATTAAGGCACACAAAAATGTTTAACCTAATAAAATTTCTACTCACTTATTTGTGTGTTCAGTTAAGGTGTACCTGATCCATAGGCCAGATTTCAATTAAGTGGTAGAATCAATGTGATTGTACACCTTAGGTCGAGAAATTTGTGGGTGTTTAAGTTGTGTCACTTTTAGCTTAATCCCACAAGAAGAGAGAAGTAATTTCTTTTTGTATTTTTACTTTATACGGATGGGTGAGGTGAAGTGACAATCAAACAACCAAGATCTGAATTAGGGTTTATGTAAGCACCTAAGTTGATTTGAGTTTGAGTTATTAAGTGATGGAATGGAATCTAGGGTGGGGATGGGTGGATACACACTTACAAAACCTTCAAACCGCACTTTACTTTGATCTATCAGCTTTGGCTCACCTTGGAAGGGTACCTATAATCACAGAAAGAAAGGAGCAAAGTGAGCTAAAAAGTTAAGGCAGAAATCGCAGAAAAAAAAAACAAAGAGTGTTGCCTCCCAGACAACAGCGCCAAAATGGTCGGTGTGATTTCGTACAGGAAAAGATTTGAGTTGGAAACCTATCGTCGTAGTGCATAGAAATCTTGTAACCAAATAAAATTTACCGAAACTCTAGGTGAGTCATGGGTAGAACATGGGGAGGTGAACATTGGTTTTGAAATCCTTGCTTCGATTTTCTTTCTCTTTGTTCTTTCTATATTTTCTAAATTTTTTTTATTTCTATAAGGCAACAGATCAGGTCAAAATAATTTCTATTTAATCTACATGCAAAGAGAGAGAGAGAGAAACAATCACATTTATATCTAGACAAGTGTTCGCTACGAATAAGAAAGTGGAAAACTACACTACAGAAGTGATAAAGATAGAGAGAGGTGAGAAGAGTCCCCCTCGATGATCGCTTGGAGGATCGCTTGGAGGATGGCTTGAAGGTGGTGGGAAGCTGGAGGAAGAAGAACGATGGCAGAGGAAGGAGGATGGGGTAGGATGGTGTCACGGCGAGGATCTACTTCCCGATGTGGTGAGAGCATGGCCACGGGATGCTCCACGAAGGGGGATTAGAGGCGGGAAAAATCTTTGTTTCCTACTCTCAAGGAGCATCCCAGGCTTGGGACAAGCTCTCTCTACATCCTTGAAGGTGGTGAGGGAGATGAAGATGGAGGGAGGGGTGTGGGTCCTTTTACAGTGGAGGAGAGGAAGAATTTTGACCATGGGCTATAGCGATATCAAAGTCATTGCTAAAGATCCACCGTTAAATGTCGTTAAAGATCTGCACACACCCCTGCTGGCACTCGCGCATGAGCCTCCCTGGCATTGCTATCGCTACGCGGATCTCGTACCCGTGACTCGTGCTGGCACTGAGCTTCATGCGCTGCTCCACGCTACGGGTGTGCAGCTCCCACACGCGTGAGTCATGCGCCCTTGCTTGAGGCTGTGTCAAATTGAGAATTTGGGTAGGGTTGTGGGATTCAAACCCGTGCCCCACCTTTGGGATTGCGCCTCATGACCAATGCTCTACCCTTGTGATTGTGTCACTAGGAGGAAGTGAGTGCTGAGGGTACAGAGGCATCCCAACTGTTGGATCTTGATCCAACGATTGTGGTGTGAGATCGCAGATGATGAGGGGCACCAGCTGTTGCTGTTAGTCGATGTTGGGCAACCTAGATGGTGCCACGTGGCACCATTTGTGTAGTGCATCTTCTTTCACTTGCAGAGGATGCCATAGTGCTCGGATCAAGATGATCTTTATGTTGGTGGGTTGCGATCGTCACTCCGAATCCATCTGTATGGTTGGATTTTTCATCCGAAGCTCATAAGGATGTCGCATTGCCCCCTAGCCATTGAGCTTCTTCGGACTGCATACGGTGCTACAGGGTCCAATCTAGGCGATATCAGAGGAATTGGACTCCGAACGTCATTCTAATCAGATCTGTACGGTCGGATCGTCAATCTAAGGCCCAGAATTAAATCTCCTTCCCTCCTGGCCATAAAAGGATGCAATTAACCTAAAAAATACACAAACTACTCTAAATGCAGAATGATGCATGCTATGCAATATTTATAGTATGGAATGCATATTTAAGCATAGGACATGCATAAATTGCCATTTCATCCTAAAGAAATGTGTCTACATCAATCCACAAACCCTAGAAGCTTCTTCGGATCTCGACTCGCCCCACCACTGCTCGCCCTCCACCAAATGTAAGCGGATATATAGAGAGAGATGTGGAGAGGGAAGGGATTGCCGGCACTCTCTCGAAGAAGATTCGAGGATGAGTAGGAGATTAGGTAATCAGGGGTAGAGTTGGAGGGACTCGAGCGGTGTCGAAGTTGGCATGTTTGAGGTCAGGGAGGAGTGGTGCGGAAAGAGCTCGAGGAGGAAAGAGATGAGTAGTAGGGTTAGCAATGTAAGAATCTAAAGACATATTTGCCCCTCATGATTCTTCTTTTTTACTTGATGGTGCCCATCAGTGTAGCATGCATTATTAGTAACATATAATAGGACCTATATCGACATATATTTGATGTCAGTGTAGATACATCATTAGTGTAGGGTAACTTTTTTATCGTGAATGTGGAGCTCCAATTAATTCAAGACTTGGTACGTTGAACATGTAAACAAATATCATCAAGGCAACAAATATAAGTGGCAACAGAAATTATAATTAAACCACTAAAAATGCAATATTTAAAAAATGATGCCACATGACTAATCTAACCTAATCTAATACAATACGACCTAATTAACCATTAAGCTAGCATTAGTTAGGCATAAATTAGGCAAATAAATTTGGCTATATCAGTAACTTCAAACGATAGTAGTTGGGAGATATCAAAGGAACTTGAGGCACAAACCAAAGGAAGAACCTTCTCCCTAATTCCTTCCACTAACTAGATGGATTTACTGGACAGAAGTAGATCAAATTGTTTACAATCTTAAGATGGGTTATGGAGGTTTGTACGTCTTTGATGAGAGCCTCATCATGAGCCATAACTAGCTCATTTTAACCTAATAAAGAGAATAAAAGCTCCTACATGACGTAGAAGAGGGCTTAATTGGAGGAATAAGTGTTCTAAGAAGAAAACATGAAATCAAGGTTAAAACTGTAATTTTACCATTGCAGTACATAAATGGGATTTCTCAGAGGCAAAACATAGCTCAAATGGTCTAAATGACATAAAAAGTGGGTTGAATCAATCAGAAATGGATTCATGTGCAATCCAGGAATTAAATGGCATCTCGTAACCATAAAATAGACCCGCTTAATTCAACAAGGTTCCAGTTGGGATAAAAATCAAATAAACCCTCTAAAATTCATGTAAAATATCCCCTAGGGTGTAGAACATTCAATTTGGCCTTTGGAACCTAGTTTGACCTAGATTAGTGTCCTACCTCATCAATCGACCTAATTTAGGTTTTTACGCAAAAATGTCCAGTCAAACGTGGTCAAACCTAAAATCCAACTTCACCATTAGATTCCATAGGTCCAAATTAGGTATTAACCAAAATTTGGACCTAAGGGGAGGTCATCTTGACCAACTTTGCAATTTAGTACACCCAATCACATTTTGGTCCCTATCTTTTGAAAACCATCACATAAACCCTGCTAGCTTTCTCGCCAGTATTACAGTCAGGTCCCTCCGCCATTAATGGGGAAGAATCCTTCCCTGGCGAGGAAGGCAGGGGGGATACTCTCAGATCCCTCAGAGATCTCCTCCCATTATTGGAACGGAGATTCTCTGAGGAATCCTGTTCCATCTAAGCCCGATCATAATCTTTGATTCCTGTCCAATCTCTCATGCGAACGCACGAAAGATTTGGATCCCAACCACCTTCATTTTCCGACGAGACGACGGTGGCTAAAGGCTTGCCCTCCACGCACCACAAGCTCAGCCTGCACCTATAAAAGGACCTCCGACCCACTACAAATCTCTCAAACTTGCTTTGGCCGTAGAATCCTTCAAATTTCATCTCTCCTCTATTCGGCCAAGAAACCCGCAAGCTCTGGAGATTAGCTCTCCTCCTTCTCGTCACTCTGCTGCTATACTGGCAGCAGAGTCCACTCCGCCTCATCTTCCCGCGTCGCGCCACACCAAGTGCACGCCTCCCTAACCTCCTCCTCGTTGCCATTGCCTCCCTCAGGTTTGTCTTCACCGACGACGGCACAAACGAGCCGTCTGACTCCGCTGCCCATTTTCTCTCCCAACAGTCCAAATAAGTTCCCCATCTTCCACTGTTTCATTTCCCTCACATTATTTCACACAACCGCCCCTCGACCGTCCCTGTCCACCGCCACCTTCCTCTTCTACGGCCACCATCAGGCAAGACACTCCCATCGCTCCGCAGCCTCACACGTCTCGCCGACCATCGCATATCCTCCACCTCTACTCACTGAGTACCCTCCACTCATCCACAATCCCTCTACACCGCCACAACAGCCCCCTGAACACACCCATCCATTCGGCCATAGAGCGACCTAGGCATGCACGCCTAGGCTGCCCCCTGGCCTGCCACCTAGCGCTTCACATGGTGAAGGTCCCCCGGAGATCTGATTAGGCTGCGAGGTTCTTTTTGTGTCAGACAGATTTCAAGCCCCGACTGCCATTGGTGGCAACTCGAGGAAGCTTCTTGCTTGCTCTAGGTCGTAGGACTGCAGGATCCAGGTGCTGCAAACTTGGGTAGGTCTTGCGAAGACAGTCGACCGAGCGAGTGACGCCAATAGATCCTACCGTTGTGGGAATTGAAGGCATGGTCTATTGCTGGCGCGCGGGAGAAAGCGGTGGGCATTAGTCCCACATCGGTAAGTCACAAAGTGCGTGTATACTTTATATTATTTTTGTGATATGAGCCGGTTGCCTCCAGTTACACTTGGGGTGATGTCCCTTACCTTACCACTGTGCCTCGTCCGTGAGTTCACCACACGGATCTGGCGTGACCCGACCCGACACTACCCTGACCACTCCTCACGCACCACACCCACGTCGGTGAGCCTGTACCCGGGCACGTGACCCGACCCGTTTACCTGGCTCTGGGAGAGTGTGCTAAAGAGTGATATACAGAGAGAGAGAGACGCGTGGGAAGGGTAGGGGAGCAGGTTTTGCTGTGTGCTTGTGTGCAGGACGTAGAGACTTAGCCACTACAAATGAAGGAGAAGAAGGAAGGAAGGTCTGCAGAGGAGAAAGAAAGGCAAGGCAGAAAAGAAGAAGCGAGGCCAAAGGGAAACAGAACCAAGGAAGGAAGGAGAAGAAGGAAGGAGGCTCTGCTGAGAAAAAGAAAGGCAAGGCAGAGAAGAAGAAGCGAGGCCAAGGAGAACAGAACTGAAGAAGGAAGAAGAAAAAGACAAGGGGTAAATAAAGATTCAAGAAAGCAAAGGAAAAGAAGAGGAAGAAGAAAGAGATGACCACTTAAGAAGAGGAAAGCCAGATCTTGGTCGCAAGTCAAGAAGAAAAGAAATAAAGAAGTGGAACAGAAGCAGTAAGGGAAGAGAAGAAAAGGAGCTACTTTAAGACGTCTGATATTGTATCAGATGTCCAATTTTTTTCCTTGAGCAATTTCTTTCTATATCACACTCATTGAACTAGCCATTTCTTCTCATTTAAAAAGTTGTGTTCTCATGTTTTGGAAATACTTAGATTGCTCCCTGTGTTCAACCTCGGATACTCTAATTTTCAATTTATAAATCTTTATTTATTTTCGCGGAAAGTTCGTCTATATTACGATGCAATATTTGTTAAAACTCGATCTAGCCATGTCAACATTTTCGCGCCATTGCCGGAGAGCAAGGGGCACTTCTAAAGCTTTTGATCACAACTTTTGATCCAATATTGACCTAATTCCTCTCTTTTATTATGCTTGTCTCAGGGAAAGCAGAGAAAAGAAGAACAGCTGCACAACAGACACACCAAAGAACAGGTAATTTTCATTAGCCCTCTCTCTTAACTCCCTCAATGTTTGAAAAGGAACAAAAGAAGAACCAACTTAGGGTTACCTATTTCATACTTAGTAATTCATCAAAGTTGCCTAATTTTCATTTCAACACATTTTTAGCTACTCATCCAACTAAGGTAACTAGGGCTAAAACTTTCTTGATCGAGCCCTAGATACCAATTTTTGAGGGAACTAAATATGACCAACTAGAGCCAACTTAAGGATTGCAAAGCTAGGGTTTTTAGAGACACATCTTCTCTTAAACAAAGAAAAAAGTTTTTCCAAAAAGAGGTGTGCCTAAACCTTGTCTGAAAAGATCTATACAAGAGAAGCCCTAAGCAAATCCGGCTTTTAAAACCATTTTGAACCCTAAAAGAACGTACCCAAAAACTCTCAAAGGAACAATAGGTGAAGTTGATCCCTTGGGTCAACCAACCTTAAAATTAGGTCACTTTTTCACTCAAAAGACATAAAAGTTCAAGTGGAACCTTAAGCACCTTGATCTTAAAGTAAAAAAGGTAGACTTAAGAGGTCAAGGTCCCCATTCTGGTCTACCTAGAACAGAAGTGATAAGAGAGGTTGGGTCGGGGAAACCCTGTAACTCGTAGGGATGGTGTACTGTGTAGGAGTCTTTGCGGGACTGTCCCTCTCTGGCTACCCAGGTACTTCTCAAGTGGACGGCCTTTCTGACTAAGGGGTATCATCTGCCCCGAACCTCTATAGTCAGCCAACAATTTTTGGGTGTCTCGATTGGGTCCAGCACCTTCTAATCTCATCACATCCTTCGGTGCATGTTCGGTAGGAGGTCCTTAAGACCATCCTTAAGGCCTCCTTTAGAAATTCATTCTCATCGAGGCCAAGCCTCGACGCCCTTGTTTGTGCAGCAACCCCACCACATAAATCTTTCATCTGATTCAGAACCAAGTTCTCCTTCTTCTCCCATCATGACACAACCCACTGAAGAGGAGAATAACCTTGAGCACCAACTTCAACGCCTGAATGATCTCTTTTAAAACTTTGTAAACCCACCGCAGAGACCAATGATGTGAGGTCACTATAATCCCGCTGTGGTGGCGATCGAACCTCGAGTCTGAATCCCGATTGGAGGTCCTGATTCAGAACTGAAGCCCAATATGATTCATACCATACCAAAGTTTCATGGGCTTAACTCCAAGGATCCATTCCAACACATTAAACAACTCAAGCATCTGGCCCAGACCTTCTAGTCAGATCCACAAAATCGGGATATCCTACCCATGAAAATGTTTTTGTTCTCCCTCCTGGACAAGGCTGCCCATTGGTATCAAACTCAGACCCGTCCGATCAACACATGGGAGGAACTTCAGTCAGAATTTTTGAAAAAATTCTTCCCCGTTGGCCGGACAAATGCCTTGTGCCACCAAATCACTCATTTCACTCAACAATCGGGAGAACCTCTTCACGAAGCATGGGACCGATTCTTAGATCTCATGCGAAAGTGCCCCCATCACGGAGTTCCTAAATGGGAACAAGTCCAGTCTTTTTACTAGGGACTCTGTGAAGACATTTGATTATTCGTCAATGCAGCATGCGGAGGAAACATCATGGGTCAACATGAGGACCCGGTGTGGGAGATTCTCGAAAACATGTGCGAGAACTCCATAAATAAGGACTCCATGGGCTTATTAGACAGGACGAATGCCCGTGCATCGATGAATCTAAGAGGGGCACATGAGATGCAGGACCTGTCCACTTCTGTCGACTTGAAACTGATGACCAGTCGGTTTGACAAGGTTTCCATCATAGAAAAGAAGGTGGACGAGCTAACTTGGCATTTGCAGCAAGCCACCTCTACGTAGAACTCTTTTGCACGACCACCTCTGTCGAGGGAAACTATGCAAAACATCTACCACCAATCTGCTAAGGTGATGGACCCATAACCACCCCCGTCTGCCTCTCGGACCGGAGTGGCCTCTGATCCATTCTACTCGAGTTGGGGGAACTCTGAACCCTCGTATTCTGACATTCCTGAGGTTCCTCAGAACTGCGAGGATCTCAATGCCATCTAGAATGACCCATTCTCCAATACCTACAACCTTGGATGCCGAAATCATCCTAACTTTCAGTGGACGGGAAATTCTCAAACTCAAAGACCACCATATCAACCACGTCTACAAGCCCCTCGTCCATATCAGCCGCCTCAGCCTCAGCCCAATCCCACCTACCAATCCGGGCCAAACCAGGATCAAATGACCCTTATCCTTCAAGCACTGGCTGACATTCAAAAAATGAATGCGGCAATGCAAAAACAGTACAATGATGAGATCACAGAGGTTCGCAACCAACTGGCCCAGATGGCAAATTCCCACCAACCTGACACCCTTCCTTCGCAACCTCTGCCAAACCCAAAAAATGTGCCGACCCAGAGGCGCGTTATGAATCAAATTTCAGGCCATGCACATTTTATTTATCAGGCCCCTACTGCTCCATCACCAGACAACATGGAAGCTTCAACATCTTTTGCGGGATTTCAGTAGCAGCCACCCCTCTTACCAAACCCAAACCAAAACCAGGCCAGATTAAACTCTGTAACAGCACGTAGTGGTAAAACAACCCAAGACCCACATTATCCGAACCACTCCAAGCCTAGTAGTAGCCAAGACCCTAGGATAGTTATCCAGGATACCACTATCGCAAATCAAGAACCTGGACCTATTCTAGAGGAACCAACTAGGATTCCATTTCATGAGGCCTTGACCAAAGGAAAAAGGATAACCAAACCCGTGGACCCCGAGGAGGATCTGGTCAAGCTCTTTGAACAGGTCCAGATAAACATCCCCTTGATGGATGCAATTCGCCATGTACCGACTTACGCAAGATTCTTGAAAGAAGTATATACACCTAAACGTAAGCTGCGAACCAAGGATGGGAATCCGATCATACTGTCAGAGCAAGCCTGCTCTGTCATCTTGAGTAAACTCCCACCCAAGGATAAAGACCTTGGAACTCACCTGATTTCTTGTAAAATTGGTGAAACCCAATTTGACAGAGCTTTACGAGATTTGGGTGCCTCCATAAATCTAATACCTGCATCCCTCCTTGACCACTTGAAGAGTCCGAACTTAAACCAACTGAAGTGACGTTGTAGTTAGCTGATCGATCCATCAAGTCACCTAAAGGAATACTCGAGGATGTCACTGTTAGGGTACGGGATTTCTACTTCCTGGTGGACTTCATAGTGCTGGACATGGATGCACCTGAGAACCCAAGGGACACACCAATCATATTAGGGAGACCCTTTTTGGCCACTGCTAGGGCCAACATAAACTGCGAAGAGGGCCAGATAGAATTAAAATTTGGGAATCAAACTCTGAGGATTGACATTTTTAAGGCCAAACAAGGGATTAATTGCGGGGTTATAGAACAAATATGTGATATCAGAGCCATGGTTGATGAATTGCATACAGAGGACAACTTGATTATCCCTAATCATACACTAGAAAATCGAAACCCACCAATAGAGGAGTGCGAACAAGATCTAGACACACCTATGATTCTGAGCCTTGTTCCTGATACAAACCTCGAACCACCCACTGCTGCTGACAATCCTGTCATGGAACTCAAGTCCCTTCCTGAGCATCTGAAGTACGTCTTTTTGGGTTCTAATCAGACGTTTCCTGTGATTATCAACTCTCGACTGACACCTGACCAAGAACTCCATTTGATTATTGTTCTCCAGCAACATCATAGAGCCATTGGATGGACTCTCGATGATTTGACTGGCATAAGCCCTTCATACTGCACACAACGAATCTACACAGAAGAAGGCGCACGACCTTCAAGAGAAATGCAGAGACGCTTAAACCCTAACCTGCAAGAGGTCGTGAAAAATGAGATCATAAAGTGGTTAGATGTAGGGATCATCTACCCGATCTCCGACAGTCATTGGGTGAGTCCAATACAAGTGGTGCCTAAAAAAGCCAGAGTTACCATCATCACGACTGAAATCGGAGAAGTCATTCCTACCCGAATAGCTAACTCGTGGAGAGTCTGCATTGATTACAGAAGACTCAATTCCTCCACAAAGAAGGACCATTTCCCACTACCGTTTATTGATTAGATCCTCGAGAAACTAGCGGGAAATAGGTTCTTCTGCTTTCTTGATGGGTACTCTGGTTACAACCAAGTGGCAATCCTTCCAAAAGACCAAGAAAAGACCACATTCACTTGCCCCTTTGAGACGTACGTGTTTTGAAGGATGCCTTTTGGTCTCTGCAATGCACCCGCAACTTTTCAGTGGTGCATGCTTGCCATATTCTCAGATATAGTAGGTGACTATCTGGAAGTCTTCATGGATGACTTTTCAATTTTTGGAGCATCATTTGACGATTGCCTCCAGCACACTTGGTCCAAATACTCAGGTGGTGCATCGATCTGAATTTGGTTCTTTCCTAGGAAAAGTGCCATTTCATGGTGCCTGAGGGAATTGTCCTGGGACATTTAATCTCGAAGAAAGGCATCCAAGTGGATCGAGTTAAGGTTAACCTGATTTCCAAGCTCCCTATGCCGAGCTCGATTAAGGACATTCGATCTTTTTTGGGGCATGTCGACTTTTATCATCGATTTATCCTTGATTTTTCAAAAATCACACGCCCCCTGACTACTCTTCTCTCCAAGGATGTGCCTTTCAAAATTTCCAATGAATGCACTCAAGCATTTGAGATCCTACATGACCGAGTCACCCAAGCCCCGATCCTATAGTCCCCTGATTGGTCTTAACCCTTTGAGATCATGTGCGATGCATCTGACTTCACTGTAGGAGCAGTTTTGGGGCAGAAAATTGACGGGAAACCTGTGGTCATTTACTACGCTAGCAAAACACTGGACGAGGCTGAATGTAACTACACGGCTACTGGGAAAGAGCTGCTAGCTATAGTATTTGCCCTAGAAAAATTCATATCATACCTTCTGGCTTCCCATGTTATCATATACTCGGATCACACAGCTATGAAGCATCTCCTTGCAAAGGCTCCTCGATTAATTTGATGGATCTTGCTGTTGCAAGAATTTGACATTGAGATTTGCGACAAAGCGGGAAAGCAAAATGTGGTAGCTAATCACTTGTCCCGTCTTCCCTCTGAAATAATTTACCCTTCCAGACCCATCACAGAACACTTTCCTGATGAGCACCTCCTGACTATCATTACAGGCCTTCCATGGTTCGCAGATATAGTGAATTACCTGGCATCACATCAGATTCCGTCTGATTGGCCGAAGGCCAAGAAGGACAAATTATGTTCCGATGCCAACTATTACCTATGGGAAAACTCGTATCTATTCCGCATTGGTGCTGATTAGATAATTCGACGGTGTGTCGTGGAAGTGGAAATCGAAGACATACTCTCATTTTCCATGACCAGGCATGCGGTGGACATTTCTCGGGACATAAAACCGCATCAAAAGTCCTCCAATGTGGCTTTTACTACCCCACAGTTTTGAAAGATGCATACGATCACTGTAAGGCATGTTCCCGTTGCCAGACTTTGGGCAACATGAGCATTCGAGACATGATGCCTCTGCAGCCGATCCTGGTATGCAAAATTTTTGATATCTGGGGGATTGATTTTATGGGACCCTTCCTGATCTCGAATGGCTTCGAATGCATCTTACTCGCAGTTGTCTACGTGTCCAAGTGGATAGAAGCTATTCCGACCCAAACCAACAGTCATAAAGTTGTTATCAAATTCATTCATCAAAACATCTTCTCAAGGTTCGGGATTCAACGAGCAATAATTTCTGACGGAGGGACCCATTTCACAAACGCTCAATTCAGGTCACTGATGACCAAATACGGGGTGTCACATAGAATCTCTACTCCTTACCACCCTAAAACTAATGGTCTAGCTGAGCTATCAAACCGAGAGATCAAGAAAATCCTTCACGTTACTGTTCGACCTAATAGAAAAGATTGGTCTTCTCGGCTGCCGGAAGCATTGTGGTCCTATAGGACCACCCACAAGACCCAATTAGGAATGTCTCCCTTCAGACTAGTGTATGGGAAGGCATGTCACCTCCCCGTCGAATTGGAGCGTAAATCCTATTGGGCAGTACGGAATTGTAATTTAGATCTTTCTAAGGCTAGAACCCACAAAAGGCTTCAAATAAGCAAGATCGATGAATTACGCCATGACGCATATGAGAACTCACGAATTTACAAAGAATGGGTTAAAGCTTTTCGTGAAAAACACATTTCTAGAAAGATCTTTCATCCTGGTCAAAAGGTTTTACTCTTTGATGCCTGACTCAAATTATTCCTAGGAAAGCTATGATCTAAGTGGGTTGGACCCTACCTAGTACGACAAATCTTTGGAAATGGAGCCATTGAAATCAATCCACTCAGCCACCATTCCGAACCCTTTGTTGTGAATGGTTAGAGACTCAAACTGTTCATTGACATGACTGATACAAATTTGGCTGAGTCATCCTTTACCCTCCATTCCCCTTGAGCTTATTGCGCCCCGCCAACGGCGTAAAACTCAGTGCTTAATGGGAGGCAACCCGTCATTCTTTGAAAAACCCGAAACCTTTTCTGACATTTCTACATGGAATTCATATTGCACTTTAGGGTTCATCCATTAGAATAGCTGACTTCACCTTAGGTACCCCTACCATAGATTAGAAATTGTTCACAACAAGTCACTTCGACCCGTTCATTCACCAAACACCTGTCCTAATGCATGAACTAAGCTGAAATCGAGCCCACCTAATTTACAATGGGGACATTGCAAATCTTAGGCATGGGGGGGTATGAAAGTGCAAAATGTCATGAAAATTCATATCAAGAAAGGGTTTCAATTCAAAAAAGAAAAAACTTGAAGGAGGGGAGAAACAATTCAGGGTCATACAAAATGAGAGGAGGAAAAGAGTAAAATGACAAAAAAGGAGCACAAAATGAAAAAGAAAAAGAAATAGTCATTAGTAAAAGATTAAGGGATTAACTGAAGTTCGAGACCAAATCAAGAAAACAGAAGAAGAAGAAAATAGTGCTAGGGTTACATAACAAGAGATTAGTGGCAATGCTGGTTTTAGGCCTCGGGCTAGAATCTTTAGCTTAAAAATTCATGTATCCGCTAAAATCTGGATAATCCTCAAGAGGTAGGGGAAAATGTGAAGCTTAAGTATTAGGTCTAAGGCTTAGGAAGTATTCGACCTCGTTAACTGACCTTCGATTTACGAGATTCTGTAACCTAAGAACCCCAAATTCACACACAGTCTGGTTTAGTGCGCATAAATATCCAAATCATGCAAAAGCGTTTAATGTTCTGAAAAAGTCACCTAGATTAGGAGTAGCCGATCAACACAATTTGATTTGGATGAATTCCCGATGCGGAGAGGCGGGAAATTCCCCTCGAAGATGCGTAACAACATATCATCTCCTTGGTGCTTGTCTCTTAGGATATTTAAATATCCTACTGGGGGCATGTAAGCACTTTGCTGGTTCTGATACCATGGGCAGCATTATCATGAAATGTCGATCGCCAGGGTCTGAATTCGACCACGGAACACTATGGGCGAGATTATCTCGAAATCTCGAAAGCCAGGGTTCTGGGGTTGCCATGGGCGGTGCTATCTTGAAGCATCGATAGCCAGGGACCCTTGAGGATTGATGATGGGGATGAGGAATCTGATACAGACCATGTTGAGAAGCTAATCTGAAGCTAGAAATAAAAAGAAAAGAGAGAGAAAGCTCTCCAAACAAATAAATCTTCTGTTTATCTCTTACAAAAACGCACTGCAAATTGAACCTAGGCTAAAAATGTCTCTAGCACGGGTGCTTTAACCGCGGAGTCTAACAAACCCTAGGTTAGTTTCTATGGGCCTTAGAAACCTTTGCGAAGGACTGAGGCTAAAGCAGGTCAGGTCCAGATTTTGGTTGATACTTGAGTACCTCTAGGCCTATTGTCGGCATTCTGACCTAATCACAAAAGAAAAAGAGAAGTACTTATCATAATTGATGACAGACACTCAGGGTCTAGAACGAAAGTTAAAACCTTGAAATTTTGCTAAGGGACTAGCAAAAGCTAGGCATGGGGGTATGATGAGAGCCTCATCATGAGCCATATCTAGCTCATTTTAACCTAATAAAGAGAATAAAAGCTCCTACATGACTTAGAAGAGGGCTTAAATGGAGGAATAAGTGTTCTGAGAAGAAAGCATGAAATAAAGGTTAAAACTACAATTTTACCATTGCAGTACATAAACGGGATTTCTCAGAGACAAAACATATGTCAAATGGTATAAATGAGATAAAAAGTGGGTTGAATCAATCAGAAATGGGCTCATGTGCAATCCAGGAATTAAATGACATCTCGTAACACTAAAATAGACCCGCTTAATTCAACAAGGTTTCGGTCAGGATAAAAATCAAGTAAAACCTCTAAAATTCATGGAAAATATCCCCTAGGGTGTAGAACATTCAATTTATCCTTTGGAACCAAATTTGACCAAGATTAGGGTCCTAGCTCATCAATTGACCTAATTTGGGTTTTTACGCAAAATGTCTAGTCAAACGTGGTCAAACCTAAAATCCAACTTCACCATTGGATTCCTTAGGTCCAAATTAGGTTTTTACCAAAATTTGGACCTAAGGGGAGGTCATCTTTACCTACTTTGCAATTTAGTACACCCAATCACATTTTGGTCCCTATCTTTTGAAAACCATCACAAAATCCCGCTAGCTTTCTCGCCAATCTTACAATTAGGTCCCTTTACCATTAATGGCGAAGAATCCTTCTCCGGTGAGGAAGGTAGGGGGGAATACTCTCAGATCCCTCAGAGATCTCCTCTCGGAATTGGAAGGGAGATTCTCTGAGGAATCCCCTTCCATCTGAGCCCGATCATAATCTCTGATTCCTATCCAATCTCTTGTGCGAACGCAAGAAAGATTTGGATCCCAACCACCTTCCTTCTCCGACGAGACAACAGTGGCTAAAGGCTTGCCCTCCATGCACCAGAAGCTCGGCCAGCACCTATAAAAGGACCACCGACCCTCTGTAAATATCTCAGACTTGCTTTGGCCGTAGAATCCTCCAAATTTCATCTCTCCTCCCTCTGGCCAAGAAACCCGCAAGCTCCAGTGATTACCTCTCCTCCTTCTCGTCACTCTGCTGCCATACCTGCAGTAGAGTACACTCTGCCTCATCTCCCCGCGTCGCACCGCACCAAGTGCATGTCTCCCTGACCTCCTCGTCGCCGTTATCTCCTTCAGGGTTGTCTTCTACGACGATGGCACAAACTAGCCATCTGACTCCGCCGCCCCCTTTCACTCCCAACAGTCCAGATAAGTTCCCCATCTTCCACTCTTTCATTTCCCTCACTTTATTTCACACAACCGCCCCTCGACCATCCCTGTCCACCGCCACCTTCCTCATCTCCGGCCACCATCCAGCGAGAAGCTCCCGTCACTCCGCAGCCCCACATGTCTCGTCGACCAACGCAAAACCTCCGCCTCACCTCATTGAGTACCCTCCACTCATCCACTGTCCCTCTACACCGCCACAACAGCCCCTCGAACACACCCATCCTTCCAGCCACAGAGCAACCTAGGCATGCAAGCCATGGCCGCCCCGCGGCCTGCCACCTAGTGCTTCACCTTCGCTGTGACACGGCGAAGGTCCCCCAGTGATCTAATTAGGCCGCTAGGCTCTTTTTGTGTCAGACAGATTTCAAGCCCCGGCTGCCATTGGCGGCAACTCGAGGAAGCTTCTTGTTTGCTCTAGGTCGCAGGACTGTAGGATTCTAGGTGCTGCAAACTTGGGTAGGTCTTGCGAAGACAGTCGACCCAGCGAGTGATGCCAATAGAGCCTGCAGTTGTGGGAATTGAAGACACAGTCTACTGCGGGCACGTGAGAGAAAGCAATGGCCATTACTCCCACATCGGTAAGTCACAAAGAGCATGTATCCTTTATATTATTTTTGTGATGAGCCGGTTGCCTCCAGTTACACTTGGGGTGAGGTCCCTCACCTAACCACTGTGTCTCGCCCATGAGTTCACCGCACGGATCTGGCGTGACCCAACCCGACACTACCCTGACCACTCCTCGCGCACCACACCCACGTCGGTGCGCCTTGACCCGAGCGTGCAACCCGACCCGTTTACCTGCCTCTGGGAGAGTGTGCTAAAGAGTGATATACAGAGAGAGAGAGACGCGTGGGAAGGGTAGGGGAGTAGGTTTTGCTGTGTGCTTGTGTGCAGGACGCAGAGACTTAGCCATTGCACGCGAAGGAGAAGAAGGAAGGAAGGTCTGCAGAGGAGAAAGAAAGGTAAGGCAGAAAAGAAGAAGCGAGGCCAAAGGGAAACAGAACCAAGGAAGGAAGGAGAAGAACGAAGGAGGCTTTGTTGAGAAAAAGAAAGGCAAGGCAGAGAAGAAGAAGCGAGGCCAAGGAGAACAGAACTGAAGAAGGAAGAAGAAAAAGGCAAGGGGCAGACAAAGATTCGAGAAAGCAAAGGAAAAGAAGAGGAAGAAGAAAGGGAAGACCACTTAAGAAGAGGAAAGCCAGACCTTGGTCGCAAATCAAGAAGAAAAGAAATAAAGAAGAGGAACTGAAGCGACAAGGGAAGAGAAGAAAAGGAGCTACTTTAAGATGTCTAATATTGTATCAGACGTCCATTTTTTTTCCTTGAGCAATTTCTTTCTATATCACTCTCATTGAACTAGTCATTTCTTCTCATTTAAGAAGTTGTGTTCTCAAGTTTTTGAAATACTTAGATTGCTCCCTGTGTTCAACCTCGGATACTCTAATTTTCGAGTTATAAATCTTTATTATTTTCGTGGAAAGTTCGTCTATATTACAACGCAATATTTGTTAAAACTCGATCTAGCCGCGTCAACAGTATTTATGCTACCCACCTAGGGACGGGTTTGCATTGCTTGTACTGCAAGGCACCTTTCTCCTTCCCACCCCATATCTCCATGTATTCTTCCAACTCTTACTCACACTTCCATTCCAACCCTCCTAGCACCTCTTATCCGCAAAATGATTACCATCTCGACCTTCCCTATGACCACCCATCCACCAGTTGGGATAACTCTGATTGGGGATATGATTCCAGACGTCAATTTTTAGGGCCTAGCCCTAGATACCAAAACTATGATTAGTATCCTTCTAACAACTACACTTTATATAGATCTCCACCTTCATATGAACAACCTAATACTATCTACAATCAAGAAGGATATGGTGATTACAGCACCTACCCTCTCCAGGATTACACTGCAAATAGGCGACCACAACTCAATGAAGAACATAAAATGATCTACTATCAGGGAGGACCCCAATAACCTTAATCCCTTAACCCTCATAAAATAGATCCAAACCCACCTAACCCTGAATCAAACTATCTAGCTCAGGTAAACCAGGTCCAAGATAAGGTGTTGGTTAACTTGAGGAACACCATACAATCTTTAGAAGCTTAGCCAACACCTTGTACTGAAGCATTGGAGCCCTTGATTAAAATGATAGATAATCTTATTAAGACTTTATTAGATTGGCTCCAGGATGTTGAGGATAAGGATAGGAGTGTTTGTTGTGAAAATCATCATTTTAAGGAAAAGCGCATTGCAGTATAGGACGAAAATCACAACAACACTTAATATTTATAAAAATCGATATTGGGAAATGAGTCTGAGGTCGTTCGCAAGAAGCAAATTGGCAATTTCAATCAACTAATCACAATAATAATGGCAGATATGCAAATATAACCAAAATGATACTCAATGTATATATCAGAATATCTCAAGAGTCAAGTGCAAAAAGATGGGGTTAAAATGGTGGTTTGAACCACCTATTTAACCCTAGTGTTAAGCTCTACAATTAACTCAAATAAATGAATAGTTGATGCAATCAGATATCAATGCCAGAACCAAGTTATCAGAACCAAATCAAACATTAGGTTCAAGGCCTAAATGCCTTATCCACAAGCCTCAGCAAAATGCTATGGCACAGCAGCAGCAAAGAGACAAAAGGGTCTCAAATGAGTAAGGCACAAGGTCCTTACTAGCCATAAAATGAGTAAGTGTTGAGCAGGGTAAAGGGAGTGAGAATCCCAAGGTCTGAACAGGGCAAAAACCCCCATCTTCCCTCACAAATTTCTTCTCTTCAGAACTAGAACAATCCTGGGTATCCAGGTATATGGATCTAGCCTAGACTAGCGTGGTGTGAACTGTGGGCTTGGGCATGTGTAGTGGCGTGTGTGTGGGGCCCTCACCCCTCGAGTGTGTTGAGGCAACGAGCCTTCGGCAAGAATTGAACATATGTGCTATAGGTGGCTCTCTCCCACACGATGTGGGACAAAAGAGCGTTCTCTTCAATTGTGTGCACTAGCAACTGAAGTGTTTGTCGAATTGAGGTAGGGGCTGCGGCTTGGTGCTTCGATTGAGGGCTTGAAGGCACTAGCACCTGGAACAACTTTGGCTATGAGTTGCAATAAGTTGTATGAAGGCCAAAAGTAGGTGGTCGGTGGTAGAGAAGATGGTGGGTGGGCCGAGCAATGATTAGTACTTGAAAAGCACAAGTACAGCCTCGTGACCTCATCAAATTCATTCAGGAGCTTCGCTGGAGGATGGCGAATGCAATGGCGGTGGTCTGAAGGCATTTGGTGGCCAGTGGAGGTCTGTTGACGTCAGAAGGGACGACTAGTGATGGGTGTGGTCTGTAGGGTGAACAAGAGTCAGAAACCCCAAATTTCTTTAGGGCTTTGGCTCAAGGCGGTACGGCGATGGTCGTGGACTTTGTGGCAGGTGCTTTCGTGTAGTGCATCATGCATGCAGCTTTGTTGGAGCTTCGTCGACGCGATGGATGATAGAGGAGGTGCAGATGTGGTTGTGTTCGAACCTAAGGTCTAAGGGCATAGGAAGAAGTGGGTAGGTGAGAGGAAGTGCTTACGAACAAAGTAGGGAAGAATTTGGCACCGGTTATGATTGGCCGATGCTAGAGAGGACAAGTGCTCTATTGATGAGAACGACGAGGATGTGGGGTCAAGGCAGCTCGTACTTAGTCCAAGGAGGAAGTTCCCTCAGCCTATTGTATGTAGAAGAGGGTGACGAAGACGATTTAAGTAGTTCGCCAGAGTAGGTTGGAGCAGGCCGGGGAAGGAGAAGAGTAGTTTCTGGCTTAAAACCTCGCTAAGGAGTACGGTTTGGGTCATGAACTTATAGAGCTCGCGAATGAGCTCTGATCGCGGTTGGATTTGCACGTGTAAAGCCTTCAAGTCAGGAAAACCTATCATCATAGTGCGATTCACAAGAAAATCTGTCGATCAAATAAAATTCATAATCGAAACTCGAAAAGTAAGACCCAGGTTAAACACGGGGGGAGAATGTTTGGTTTGAAAAATCCACATTTCCCTTTTTTTTGTTTTTTCCATTTTTAACTTTGTTATTTTTTTTGGTATTTTAGTGGGGCAAGAGATCTGATTGATAAATTCTAGCTAATCTACTTGCAAAATAAAAAGAGAGAGACAGAGAAAGAAACAATCATGTATTTTCATAATCAAATGGTTTCTAATACTAAGAAAGAGGGAAAGATTACACTACAAAAGCAAAAGGAAAGATATAGGTGAGAGAAATCCCCCTCCACGGTTACTTCGAGGATGACTCACTCTAACATCACCTGAAGGAAGGTGGTGAGGAGCAGAATGAACAAGGATGGAGCCTGAGGATGGAGGGCGAGGCAGGACGATGTCGCGACGAGGATCTTCTTCCCGAAGATTGGTGAGAGGATGGTTGCGGGATGCTCTACGAAGGGGGATGAGAGGCAGGAACAATTGTTTGTTTTCTACTCTAGAGGAGCATCCCAAGATTAGGACAAGCTCTCTCTAGAGCCTTGGAGGTGGTGAGGAGAAGAAAGGAAGAGATGAAGAGGAAGACGAGTTGTAGGTGTCCTTTTATTGTGAAGGGAACTATTGGAAATCCGTCCAAGGGCTATAGCGACATCAAATGCATCACTGAAGATCCATGCCAACCAATGCCTCAAATGTTGCTAAAGCCTACTGGCTCTCATGCTCTATCTCTGCTGGCATCTATTGGAGAGCCTCCTCGTCGTTCGATCATGATCTGAAGGATCAGGCGCACCCGCTGGTCGCGCTTTTTGAAGACACATACCACTGGTGTCGAAGAGAGGCATGCAGATCGCTGGATTAGCATCAGACGTCGGACAACACCAACGGACGTGTTAAGTTTGCGCCCACGTATGATCATGCGTGTCATTTCGCATGATTGCACACGTGCGTGAATCTAGCCCAAGGGATTGCACTGCATGGAAGCTTCATGGTCACTCGATGAAGATCTAGCAGTTGAATTTCAATTGATGCTACGAGGATGCTTCAGCGGGATTCAACCCCGTGCCATTTGATCTGCGAAGAGTGCTTAGCCAATGCGCTATGCCCTCCCTTGTGTCGTGAAGAGGAGAGCGGTGCAAAGGCTTCTCAATCGTTGGATCAAGATCCAACGGCTGGGAATGGAGGTCGTGGATGAGTAGTGGTGTGGGCAGGCACTGCTGGCCGATGTTGGGCGGCCCAGATGGAGCCATGATGGTCGGCCTGGATAGGTTGTTAATATGATATTTTTATCGTTGAAATGTGTATAGTGGTTAACCTAATTCAGACCTAACCATCTCTTTACAAAATTTTTAACCTGGCCTAATTGATTTTATCTTGTCACTTTTAAGCCCAGGGTCGAACTCAGGGAAGTGGGGTTCAAGTCGAGTTTCTACGTTTTCCTTAAAACGCGTCTCTTCCGTTCGTTTATTCTATTTTTGGTATTTTTCTTATTTAGGTTTTTTTCTGGTAATCCTTGTTCTTGAGGCACACCCTCAAAATTGTGTCCTTGGCTTTTAGCCAAAACAGAGTTTCAAAACACGTCTTGCTACTTGCAAGACGGGGGTACCTGCAAATCAAAGATTATCTTTTCACTTTTATACCTTTTTTATCTTTTTACTAAGAAAGAAACTAACAGATAGAAAGTAAATATAGTAGCTATAGATATATATTTATATGTAGTATATATATAAAGGGGTGGGGGTGGAGGTGACGATGGAGTGTAGCACTATGTCGAGTCAGCCGACGTCTAGAGAGACGCAACCAACACGACTAGGTGCCGCGTGGAGTGTGGATGGAGGATGGATGATGTATGGGACCACGCTTTTTTTGTACGCGTGTATCAGGGAATATCAGCAACTGGTGCAGATATCCCCGCGATACAGCGTATAATAAATAACGTGAAAATATATGTACATATGTATGTATATAAATGTATAAGTATATATGTATAGATATATATAGATATATATATATATATATATATATATATATATATATATATATATATATGTATGTATATATGTATATAGCTATGTATATATGTATATAAGTATATATATATAATACTATATGTATGTATACATAACTATATAGATATACTATGTATATATAAGTATATATATATAATACTATATAGATATATATATATATATGTATATAAGTATATATGTATCTAGATATGTAGATATATGTATATAGTTATATAGATATATATATGTATATATGTATGTATATATGTATCAATATATAAGTATGCGTATATATATGTTTATAGTATAGGTGTGTGTGTGTGTGTGTGTGAAAGTGTGAGTGTAGATGTCTGTGTGCATCGGTGTAGTGTGTGAGAAAGTGTTGTGAGAGAGAGTGAGAGAGAGAGAGAGAGAGAATGGGAGAGAGAGAGCAGGAGAGAGCGGGCAGGAGAGAGCGAAGGCAGGAGAGAGCGGGCCGCACTGCAGGGGACGAGTTAAGACGTCCGGAGGTGAAGACCGTCGTCTGATGGTCGCGGGCGCACGGGCGCGTCTTCGCCCAGAGGAGGAGAGGAGTCTGCGTCGCCGGCTGCGAGCGCGGAGGCTCGCGACAGCGCGCCCGGAGAAGGAGGCGGGGAGTCTGCAGGCACGCGCGGGCGCTTGCAGAGGCTGGTAGGGAGGCAGGGAGACGCTTGGCCGGCCGCTGCTGAGGAGCGGAGCGACCGGTTGCGGGCGCAGAGGCGGGCGACAGAGCAGACGAACGGAGGCGGAGAAGGCCTGCAGGCGCGTGCAGAGGGGTTGGGGCGCCTGCAGACGCTCGCGGAAGCTGCGGGGGCCGCTGCCGCT
Organism: Thalassia testudinum; assembly: GCA_037157565.1. Classification (NCBI taxonomy): domain Eukaryota; kingdom Viridiplantae; phylum Streptophyta; class Magnoliopsida; order Alismatales; family Hydrocharitaceae; genus Thalassia; species Thalassia testudinum. The sequence continues at coordinate 149,141,380 of JAZHRO010000014.1, read as the reverse complement.
GCTGCTGCTGCTGCCGCTTCCGCTTAGCTGCTGCTGCTGCTTCCGCTTAGCTGCTGCTGCTGCTTCAAGCTTCAGACTTTGAAGAAGCAGCAATGGCGGGAAGGGCAGGAACGGAAAACAAATGAAAACAGAGAGCCACCACGCCCACCGGCTCTTTGAAGAGCTGGGCGGTGATGGTCTCACTGTGGTAGTGTGCACCACAGTGAGCTCCTGCCCGTCGGGTTTCTCCTCGGAGGAGGACCGACGTATGGAGGGGAGAGGGAGGAGAGGAAGGTGGCGGCCTGCTGGTGGTGATTCTTTCTTGCTGCAGCCAGCCCGCAGCTGCGTATTGCAGCAATGTTCCCCAGCTGCGTATTGCAGCCCCCCGTCCCCCTTGGTCGCGAGGAAGAGCTGCGGCTTTATAGAGGAGGAGAGCATGGCGGGGCATGCGGGGAATGGGGGGAATGGCAGCTGCAGGGAGAGGTGCGGGAAGGTGCAGCAGCGGGAAGGACGCCAGGGAGAGGCAGCGGAGAAGAAGTTGCAGCAGCGGGAGAAAAAAATAGAAATCAAGAGGAAATAAAAAAATAGAAGAGATGGATTTTTGTAAAGAGGCACTTGAGGAAAATGTAAATTATGAAGCCCTTTATTTCAATCTTCCCTCCTCTTAATTAAATGCATGAATGCAAGTATTTTTACAGATGCGACTATAGGATTATAATATACATAGTTAATGCTAGAAAATAGCATAAGAAGGCGTCCCTATAGGCGTGTTTTGAGGTGCAAACATATACCCCCATGCCTATCTTTTGCTAGTCCCTAGCAAAACCGTATTTAGAAATGTTCTTAAGCTGAAGATTTTCTTCTGAGATGATATCGGTGTGTTTATTATCGGATATTGTGAGAACCAATTGTAAAGAAGACTACCAGTACTTTAAGTCTTACATGACAAAGATTATCTCTCAACTAACCAGGACTCTTGATATTTAAACCTTAAGTACGATTTCCAGGACCCAGGAGGTTTTTCCATACTCGAGAGCTCAAGAGGTTATGGTTTGTGCATAGTGAAGGATCAAGACTGACCAGATGAACCTTAAGACTCACTCCCAGGGTTTCACGAATTTTTAAGTACAGGTTGGTCCCAATTTCAGCTCGTGTTTTCGGATTGACCCTTAAGATGATTACGGAAAACTCAACTCCCATTTTTGAAAAACAAATTATACCGACATTTATGAGATATACTGATTCTTTTGCAACATCTTTTTTTTTTTTTTTTTTTTTTTTTTTTTTTTGAAACATATGTCAGTATATCTCTTACAACACATTTTGAAAGAGCACACTTTTTTTTTTTTTTTTTTTTTTTTTTTTTTTTTTTTTTTTTTTTGTGGGAGAGTTTCTTTTTGGTGGAAAGAGCCACTCCTAAACACAAGACTAAAACTTGGGATAAAAAGTCTACCTGCACGCACAGGTAAGGACTCCACCTTTCCTAATGAACACTAGGGTTGGATCTTATGTTCACCTGATCTTCCCTGATATGTGTAGTGTGAACCAAGTTTACTTAAGCTCTCAAGAAAAAGCAAACCAACGAATCCTGTACTGTGTCTCAGGTACAAGAAACGTTCTTAGTTAGGAGAGATTTTGATCTATTTCGTCAATGCTTTAAGTGAATTAAGCCGAGCCTGAGCGAATCAAGCTTCTGTGGCCTGGAAATTCTTCAAAACAGAGGTTGAATATCCATAAACACTTATTGTATTTTTGTTTCAGCTTTTAGATCATTACTAAACACCATTTATTACTATATATATATATATTTTTTTTTTTTTTTTTTTTCTTGCATATTTATAAATAGGTGGTAATTGTCTGATACCATAAAATACCCGGATCCTATGGATGCCTATCCACCCCCCCATGCCAAACAATGCTATGTCCTCATATGCATGCAGGGAAAGGCAGAGGAAGATCGGGTAAGAAGAGCTGAGGTTCAGGGTATAGATCAGGGTGGAAGGGTGGGTGGATGGTGGGTGGTGAAGAGAAAAGTGAAGTGATTGCGATAGAGGTGTGAAAAGTGATGGTGGATGGTGAGTGCTGTTAGGGTGCCTCCCAACAAGCGCTGAATTTAATGTCCCCAGCTGGACTCAGAATGAGGCAAAGAATTAGTTACCCTCCAGCAGGGCAACGGTTTCTCCAACGGGGGCAGGTTCATGAGTCAGATAAGGTTTCAAACGCTGCCCGTTGACCGTAAATTTACGCCCAGATTTGGGATCTTCGATTTCGACGGCCCCATTGGGGAATGGTCTTGAGACCAGAAAAGGACCAGTCCATTTGGACTTTAATTTCCCAGGAAAGAATTTGAGTCGGGCATTATAGAGCCAAACTTGCTGAGATGGCTCAAATTCCTTCCGCCGAACATGGCTGTCATGAAAAGCCTTAGTGCGCTGTTTAAAGGTTAGAGCAGAATCATAGGCTTCACGACGGAGCTCTTCCAGCTCTTGGAGTTGGAGTTTCCTTTCTCGTTCACACAAGTCTGGGTCGAGGTTACATTGGCGAACCGCCCAATAAGCGCGGTGCTCCAACTCCACAGGCAAATGACAAGGCTTCCCGTAAACGATTCTATATGGAGACATACCAAGGGGAGCCTTGAAGGCGGTCCGATACGCCCAAAGTGCGTCAGTCAGCTTGTCGGACCAATCCTTACGGTCAGGCCGAACCGTTTTCTGGAGAATCTGCTTGATTTGCCGGTTCGACACTTCCGCCTGGCCGTTCGTCTGAGGATGATACGGGGATGCGATACGATGGTGGACTCCGTATCTCCTCAGAAGTGCCCGAAAAGAAGCATGGGTAAAGTGGCTTCCTCCATCCGAGATAATGGCCCGAGGGATCCCAAAACGCGCAAAGATATGGTCTTTGACGAATCGGGTGGAGATAACATGGTCAGCACGGCGCGCGGGAATAGCCTCGATCCATTTTGAAACATAGTCGACGGCCACGAGGATGAATTCGAAGCCGTTGGAAGGAGGGAAGGGACCCATGAAGTCAATTCCCCAGATGTCGAAGATTTCCGCAGCTAGGATGTGTTGCAAGGGCATCATGTCACGACGTGCCATTGACCCTAAAGACTGGCACCTAGTGCAATGTTTGGCATAAGCGTGCGCATCCTGGTGAAGGGAGGGCCAAAAGAAACCGCACTGCAACACCTTGGCTGCAGTTTTCCTCCCAGAGAAATGGCCTCCACAGGCCTGATCGTGGCAGAAGGATAGCACACTGGGGAACTCACTGTCAGGAATACAGCGACGGATGATTTGATCAGCACCTATCCGAAAAAGAAGTGGATTATCCCAGAAATAATACTTTGCTTCTGCCATGAGACGCTCACGCTGGTTTTTAGGCCAGCCACGTGGAAGAGATCCAGAAGCAAGGTAATTGGCAATGTCGGCATACCACGGTCCACTTGCCGCATTTATTGCCAATAGGTGCTCATCAGGAAAAACTTCATTAATTGGCAGAGTAAGTCCAATATGGTCAGGGTCCAGTCTGGAAAGGTGATCAGCCACAACATTCTGGGCTCCGACCTTATCACGAATCTCAATGTCAAATTCCTGGAGCAGAAGGATCCAACGAATCAGTCTAGGCTTGGCATCCTTCTTGTGCATGAGATGGCGAATGGCCGCGTGATCAGTGAAAACAATAATGTGAGAGCCCAGAAGGTAAGAACGGAATTTTTCCAGCCCAAAGACGACTGCCAGTAGTTCCTTTTCAGTGGTAGTATAATTACGCTGGGCCTCGTCCAACGTCTTACTGGCGTAGTATACCACGAAGGGGTGTCTATCGCGTCTTTGTCCCAGGATGGCTCCGACTGCAAGGTCTGAAGCGTCACACATAAGTTCAAAGTTGAGGGACCAATCAGGCGGCTGGAGAACAGGGGCCTTGGTGACAGCATTACGCAGTTGCGTGAATGCTTGTATACAGTCAGGGCCCATGTCGAAGGGCACGTCGGTTGATAGGAGATGAGTTAAGGGTCGAGAAATTTTGGAGAAGTCTTTGATGAATCTCCTATAGAAACCGACGTGTCCCAAGAAGGAGCGGATTTGTTTGACAGAACCAGGCACAGGTAAATCAGCAATGATATCGAGCTTAGCTCTGTCAACCTCGATACCCCTATCGGAGATGATATGTCCAAGAACAATTCCTTCGTGCACCATAAAATGACTTTTTTCCCCGGAAAGCACGAGGTTTACATCAATACATCTCCTAAGGATGCGAGTCAGGTTGGCAAGACATTCGTCGAAAGATGGTCCAAAGACTGAAAAGTCATCCATGAAGACCTCAAGAAAGTCACCCACCATGTCATGAAATATCGCCAGCATGCATCTCTGGAAAGTTGCTGGCGCGTTACAAAGTCCGAACGGCATCCTTCTAAAGGTGAAGGTGCCGAAAGGGCAGGTAAAAGTGGTTTTCTCTTGGTCTCGGGGGTCTATTGCCACCTGGTTATATCCTGAGAATCCATCCAGGAAGCAGAAAAATTTATTTCCCGCTAACCGCTCCAGGATTTGGTCAATAAATGGTAGCGGGAAGTGATCTTTCTTGGTTGCAGCATTGAGTTTCCTATAATCCACACACACTCTCCAAGATGTAGGAGTGCGTGTAGGGATGGATTCGCCCCTGTCATTGACACGGATGGTGAGTCCTGCCTTTTTGGGCACAACGTGAATCGGACTCACCCAGGGGCTATCGCTGATCGGGTAGATTATACCCGCATCCAGCCACTTAATGATTTCATTCTTAACGACCTCCCGCATGTTAGGGTTGAGACGTCGCTGCATCTCGCGAGAAGGTCGAGCCTCCTCCTCCGTATATATACGATGAGTGCAGTAGGAGGGACTAATACCAGATAAGTCTGATAAAGACCATCCAATAGCTGCCTTGTGTTCTAGGAGGACCTTAGTTAGTTTGCACTCCTGCTCCATGGTTAATTTTGAACTGATGATTACAGGGAGCGTTTCATTTGGTCCCAGGAAAACATACTTGAGTGTATTAGGCAGCACTTTTAGCTCGGGAGTGGATGGGGAAGGATCTGGCATTTCTTGGGACGAGAGTGTCCCAGACGGGTAGGAGAACAAGTTAGGAGGAAGAAACTGGCCTTCAGATTGGCCAAGAAGAGGGGCTTCTTGGATAGATGGATCCAAAAATGAATAGCCCCAGTGAGAAGTATATGGGCTCAAGGTCCCAGTGTGGATTTGTAAATCCGCCTGATTTGGCGGGGAAGAAAGGGCAATTCGGTCTTCATGAGTGTGGACTGACAGTGAGTAGCCCGGATATGACTCAGACCACGAGGTATGGGAAGCGGAGAAAACCTCGTCAGAAGTCTGGCTAGGAGAAGGTACTGGACAAGGGAGGGATTGGGGAACGTCACAGTATGCGTTGGTCAGGCAGTTATCAGTGTTTATAGGTAATCCGCAACAGTCCGAATAGGTCCCAATTAGTCCGATACACGCGCTGACGGCCATGTCCTCGTCAGACGTGTCATCCTCAATGCAATCGCAATCAAAGTTCTTGGCTGCCTTGAATATGTTAAGCTTGAGCTTCTCAGATCCAACGGCAATCTCAATACAGCCCGACTCGCAGTCGATGTGGGCGCGGGCTGTGGCCAAGAAAGGTCGACCGAGGATGATCGGACAATCAGAAAGTGAACTAGGAACTTCCATATCTAAAACAAGAAAGTCAACAGGAAAACAGAGACTGTTGACCCTAACCACCACGTCTTCCACCACACCCTTCGGGATTTTGACAGAACGATCTGCCAACTGTAACGTGACAGGGGTGGGTTTCAGATTTCCCAAGGAAAATTTTTTGAGCATGATGGTCGGTATGAGATTGATGGAAGATCCTAGATCAAGCAAGGCACGGTTAAAACTGCAGCCTTGGATGCTACAGGAAATCAGTGGTGTGCCCGGATCTTTCTGCTTCGGTGGTAAGTTTGATAGTATAGCACAACTCGCATGAGGCGAGAGAACCACCGGATTCTTAGTCTTCTTTGACTGTCGCCTGGGTGTTGTGTAGTCTTTGAAAAATCGAGCGACAGTAGGTATGTGGTCGATTGCCTCGAGCAGGGGTACCTTGATTTCTACATCCCTGAACAAATTACGTAGGTTGTCAAAGGCCTGCGTATTTTTCTTTTTGCCTTTTGGCTCCCTTAGTAGAGCCTCAGGGAATGGGACTGATTCTGGCACAAGTTTTGGTGCATCATCCTCTCGCGAATGCGGTATGCATTCCGAATGAGAGGGCGAAGAAGAAGATGGGCCAGGATCAGGTCGAGGCGGATCGACGGTCTGCTTACCGCTCCTCGTAGTGATAGCATTGGACGATGCGGGTCCAGTGGGATCATACGGTGGAGGAGGGTTTGCAATGGGGATATAAGAGTGTGGTGCTGCAGCAGGATTAGCCTGAAATCCCGGTGGAATGTTCGGAGCTTGCAGAACTTGATTAACCTGTCCCAGAGAAGGTCGTACCTGTGGTTGAGAACCACGGGGCACGAAATTTCGCGGGTTTGGAACAGGTTGGGCGGGAAGAGTGCCCTGAGATCGAGTCGCCATGCGTAGTTGACTGATCTCGGCATTCTGCTGCGCCAATTGGTGCTGAAGAGAGGTCATGTTCTCTTCATGGCGCTTTGACATTTCCGTCATCATTCGCATCAATTTGTCAAGAGGGCTTGATGCGTGTTCAGTTTGTGGTACGCAAGGGCCTGATGGCGGATTTGCCATAGGATTAAACTGGACCCTTGGGATGACGGGTGCGGACGGTCGCATTGGTCCACCCGCGGGGTTTTGGCGCTGCGGGTTGTTGGACCATGCAAAGTTCGGGTGATTACGCCACCCTGGGTTATAAGTGGCAGAGAACGGGTTGTTCCCCAGGGCGCAAGCATCTTCTATGCCAGAAGACGCGTCCGCATGTAGATATGCGTCAGAGCACACGGAGGCTTGGTCCTCCGTGTCGAAATACTGGCTCGCAGAAGCCAGTTCCACATGACTTACCGAGTCGCTTGGCGCGACACTTGGTAAGGAAGGTCTAACGGGGTTTCTCGGGATAAGCCTGGTATTAGAAGAACTTGGATTGTGACGAAGTGGTGAAGAGGTGGTGTTTGCCATAGATCGGGCGGGGTTGGCCAGAAGCTCGTCCAGCTTCTTGTGCACGACGGAGACTTCATCCAGTTTTTGTGCAATAAGGCTTAGATCAGTGGATGAATGGGAGGGTCCCGTGTCAACTTCGTGGACATTTCGGGGCTGGCTGGTACGATTAAAGGCGACAATGGAAGCATTGTTCATCGAGTTTTCACTCATATTTTCAAACAGCTCGAATGCTCCATTCTCGTCTTTATTCATAAAGTTCCCTCCGCAGGAAGCGTCTGCAATCTGCTTCAAAGTCTCATTTAGCCCATAGTAGAAAATCTGGGCTATATGCCACTTAGGCAGACCGTGATGCGGACACTTCCTGAGGAGGTCGTTATACCTCTCCCATGCCTCATGAAATTGTTCGCCGTTTTGTTGCGTAAATGAAGTGATAGCACGGCGAAGCGCATTGGTTCGCCCGATTGGGAAGAACTTCTTGAGAAATGCTGTTCGCATCTCTTCCCAAGAGTGGATGGTTCTCCCAAGGGTGCGTAACCATTGCGACGCTTTATCCCGTAATGAAAACGGGAACATCTTCATGAGGACTATAGATAACCCGACATTTCTTGGTTTAACGGTTTCAGCAAGTCGGGTTAGGTCTTCCAAGTGGAGAAATGGGTCTTCACTTGCAAGACCATGAAAGTGAAAATTGATTAGGCCAATTATGTTTGGTTTTAATTCAAAGTCGTCCCCGCCCATGGGAACCCGAATTTGTCCTATGGTCTCTGTAGCAGCGGGATTCTGATAAGAGCTAAGAGACCTAGGCTCCTCCCGTTCGGGAGGGTTCTGCATTTCCTCCAATGTTTCCCGAATGGCTTCGATTTGCTCATTATACATTTCCATTTGGGCTTGGAGGCGGGTTATGGGTTCTAAGGCTCCACCACCTGGTGGATTCTGAGGGCGGTTTCCTCCCTCGGGATTTGGGGGTGGGCGTGCAGCCATGTTTGTGGAGGAGGAGGACGATTCAACTTGTTTTCTAGATTTATCAGTCAATTCAAATAGTTCAGGGTTTTGTGACCTCCTCCCAAACATGCACTACCGCAGGAAGAATTGGGGAGATGAGAAGGGAAAAGGGATGAGAGAAATGACGCCGCAAAGGTACACTTGATTACAAATCAATACAGTCAAGTTCCTAACCTCTACAGTGTGCCCTTAGACCTAAAGATCTAAGTTACCTACTATCACGAACTACGGAACCGAATGCGAGCACCGCGGAACCACCGGGCCAGATTGAAAGGCCGTTTGCCCCAGTCTTAGACACCCGATAGCACGCGGGAACTCTCACCAGCACGTAGTCGCTACACACAGGTAGTTAGACCTCCAATCCTTAGTAAGGGTCAAGTTACTACCAGTTTTAATTAGAGGCTTAGGGTCAAGTGCTTTTGGAATGTGAAGGGCGTTGTTTACGGGTAATGCCCAAGTGATTGATTTTAAGAGTGTGTAAGAACAAGCATGCAACGGGGAAATCTCCCCGAATTGAAGTTTTTATTGGCGAATGGTTTTTTAGAGTTCAGCCTTAAGTAGTATGAATTTTAGGGTTTTGCTGAATTACCAATTCAACCAATCTCCGGGTTTTTTTGCAAAAATACAGGTTTTCCTTCTAAAACCCAAGAAACCCTTCTTCAATTATCAGTTAGTTAATGCATGCTAAAATGCAATGGGCTACCCTAAATGGAGATTTCTAAGTGTGGATGCACGAATCAGTTTTATATCAATGTGACAGGGAGCCAAAGCACTTCAATTCAAGTGCTCCCAATCACCAGAAAGATATCCACACACAAGGCTTCAACCAACAGATAAAGAAAATAAAATTTTTGGGGTTGAAGTATTCAGGATCGAATCACAGGCAAATTTGAAAAGTCGTGGTGGGGTTGGAATCAACTCAATTCCAAGTCTCCCCACCAAAAAAATGTGATCCTGAATTAAAGATAAGTGAGGCAAAAGAGGGATACAAGCAATCTTTTTCTTTGCCTCAAAGAATACTTCCCACGGCGAAAAATCTAAGAATGAAGATTCTCGGATTTTCGCTATGCGAAGTAAGGCAGGAAATCCCGGGGCAGTGGGAGTGAAGACAACCAATCAATCAAGTGAATTTTAATCCACTTGCCCTCAAGAAATCCCAAGAAGTTTTTCTAATTTTTTAGTTTTAAAATTTTTTTTTTTTTTTTTTGTGTGGTGGCAAGTTAACCCTAATTTGATGAGAAAAGAAAACCTACTTGTTCGGCAACGTGTGCGAAGTTCCAATGCGATGTCGGCGTCTTCACGCTCTCGTTCCCGCCTTGGATCTGCTCACGTCCTCGACTTTGTCAGCCTTCTTCTCCTTCCACCAGGTTCACCTGCACACCAAAAACAATAATACCCGTGAAGAGAGAAGAGACAAATTTAAAGGAATTGGACAGAAACTTACTCGAAAGCGCACCTCCCCGGCAGCGGCGCCAGAAAAGCTATGATGGTCGGCCTGGATAGGTTGTTAATATGATATTTTTATCGTTGAAATGTGTATAGTGGTTAACCTAATTCAGACCTAACCATCTCTTTACAAAATTTTTAACCTGGCCTAATTGATTTTATCTTGTCACTTTTAAGCCCAGGGTCGAACTCAGGGAAGTGGGGTTCAAGTCGAGTTTCTACGTTTTCCTTAAAACGCGTCTCTTCCATTCGTTTATTCTGTTTTTGGTATTTTTCTTATTTAGGTTTTTTTCTGGTAATCCTTGTTCTTGAGGCACACCCTCAAAATTGTGTCCTTGGCTTTTAGCCAAAACAGAGTTTCAAAACACGTCTTGCTACTTGCAAGACGGGGGTACCTGCAAATCAAAGATTATCTTTTCACTTTTATACCTCTTTTATCTTTTTACTAAGAAAGAAACTAACAGATAGAAAGTAAATATAGTAGCTATAGATATATATTTATATGTAGTATATATATAAAGGGGTGGGGGTGGAGGTGACGATGGAGTGTAGCACTATGTCGAGTCAGCCGACGTCTAGAGAGACGCAACCAACACGACTAGGTGCCGTGTGGAGTGTGGATGGAGGATGGATGATGTATGGGACCACGCTTTTTTTGTACGCGTGTATCAGGGAATATCAGCAACTGGTGCAGATATCCCCGCGATACAGCGTATAATAAATAACGTGAAAATATATGTACATATGTATGTATATAAATGTATAAGTATATATGTATAGATATATATAGATATATATATATATATATATATATATATGTATGTATATATGTATATAGCTATGTATATATGTATATAAGTATATATATATAATACTATATGTATGTATACATAACTATATAGATATACTATGTATATATAAGTATATATATATAATACTATATAGATATATATATATATATGTATATAAGTATATATGTATCTAGATATGTAGATATATGTATATAGTTATATAGATATATATATGTATATATGTATGTATATATGTATCAATATATAAGTATGCGTATATATATGTTTATAGTATAGGTGTGTGTGTGTGTGTGTGTGAAAGTGTGAGTGTAGATGTCTGTGTGCGTCGGTGTAGTGTGTGAGAAAGTGTTGTGAGAGAGAGTGAGAGAGAGAGAGAGAGAGAATGGGAGAGAGAGAGCAGGAGAGAGCGGGCAGGAGAGAGCGAAGGCAGGAGAGAGCGGGCCGCACTGCAGGGGACGAGTTAAGACGTCCGGAGGTGAAGACCGTCGTCTGATGGTCGCGGGCGCACGGGCGCGTCTTCGCCCAGAGGAGGAGAGGAGTCTGCGTCGCCGGCTGCGAGCGCGGAGGCTCGCGACAGCGCGCCCGGAGAAGGAGGCGGGGAGTCTGCAGGCACGCGCGGGCGCTTGCAGAGGCTGGTAGGGAGGCAGGGAGACGCTTGGCCGGCCGCTGCTGAGGAGCGGAGCGACCGGTTGCGGGCGCAGAGGCGGGCGACAGAGCAGACGAACGGAGGCGGAGAAGGCCTGCAGGCGCGTGCAGAGGGGCTGGGGCGCCTGCAGACGCTCGCGGAAGCTGCGGGGGCCGCTGCCGCTGCTGCTGCTGCTGCCGCTTCCGCTTAGCTGCTGCTGCTGCTTCCGCTTAGCTGCTGCTGCTGCTTCAAGCTTCAGACTTTGAAGAAGCAGCAATGGCGGGAAGGGCAGGAACGGAAAACAAATGAAAACAGAGAGCCACCACGCCCACCGGCTCTTTGAAGAGCTGGGCGGTGATGGTCTCACTGTGGTAGTGTGCACCACAGTGAGCTCCTGCCCGTCGGGTTTCTCCTCGGAGGATGTTGAGCGCGAGAATCTACGCTAACGTGTTTGGTTTTTTTGAAAAACCCGTCGTTGTAGTTCGAAAGCGAAGGATTCGTGTTCAACAAATAAAATTTATACCGAAATAAGAATTCCGGGTCGAACTCAGGGAGGCTACGTTGATCTATATTCGCAATTATGTTTTTTTAGGATTTTTGATAAACAAGGCGAAATAATTACAATGGAGCTATCAAATTGAGAGAGAGAGAGAGAAAGAGAACATGCATTCAATATTTCAATTGTTTATACAAGCAAACGAAATTAAAGTTACACTAGAAAGCGGGAAATCAATTACACTATAAAGCAGGAAAATTCTACACTAGAAAAGCTGTAAATAAGAATGGGAGAGAGAAGTTATCCTCCTCGACGGTCGCTTGGAGGACGAGCCGAACGGAACGACGCCTGGACGAAGGAGAACGAGGCGGGACGAAGGAGGACGAAGCAGAAGAACGGGAACGAAGCAGCACGCCGTCGTCGTCGCGGGATCCACTTCCGAAGGGGGACGAAAATTTGGACTTTATCTCGCGAGAGGCATCCCGGGTGTGGGACAAGCTTCTCTTGAGCTTTGGAGAGGTAGAGAGGAGAAGGAAGGGATGAAAATTTCGTATGGAGGGGGTCTCCTTTTATAGTTGCAAGGAGTGGGGGCAAAATGGACATTACATCTTCAAAATAATAAATAAGGGGTCTTTAGTGACGGATAAAACCGTCGCTAAAGCCCCGCCGTCGCCGTCGCCGCCGCGCCACGCGCGCCCGCTCGGCTGGCCTGTGCGCGTAACGCAGACGCACGTCCGCGTCGTCTCAGCCGTCCGATCGCGAGATCGGACGGCTTAGATCGCGCCCGCGCCCGCTGCGTAGCGCGCCGTGGGCGTGCGATCGCGCGCCCACCAGGGCGTCCAATTGCGCGTCGGCGCTATCGGGCGCGCGCGGCCGTTGGATCTTCATCCGACGCTCGTGCGCGCCCGCTCGCCCGCGCCTTCGCCCCCCTCTCCGCGGCTCGAACCCGCGACCTCCGCTTCGCCCGCGGCTGCGTAGCCGCTGCGCTACGCGGCGAAATGGTCGCGCGGACGTTTTTAAACGCGCGCGACCGCAGCCGTTGGATCGAGATCCAACGGCGGAGAGGAGACGTTGCGCGATCTTCACAGGACTCCTGCGGCCGATTGGGCGGCTGGGATGGCGCCACGTGGCGCCATCTTGGCCGTCCATCTTCTGGAAGTTGTAGATGGTGCCACGGATGTCGGATTGACTTGATTTTTGTGTCGTTCGGCTGCGATCGTCGATCCGAATTCATCCGTGTGGTCGGATTTTCCATCTGAAGTGCGGATTTACACCATCCTGGCCCTTGATCTTCTAGGGTTCCCCGGTCTCTATCTGATGCTACGGATGCCTGATTAGGGCGATCTTGGAGTCGTTGAACTCCAATCGTCGCCCTGATCATATCCATACGGTTGGATCTTTGATCCGAGGCCCCGATAAAATATTTGCCCTGTCCAAGCACATAAAAGGAGACAATTAACCTCCATTTTATTCAAACTACTCTAAATGCAAGATGATGCATGTAATGCAATATTTATATCATGAAATGCAATCCTATGCTTAAGAACATGCATAAATAGACATTTTAAGTAGTGTAAATGTGTTTACATCAGAGGAGGACCGACGTATGGAGGGGAGAGGGAGGAGAGGAAGGTGGCGGCCTGCTGGTGGTGATTCTTTCTTGCTGCAGCCAGCCCGCAGCTGCGTATTGCAGCAATGTTCCCCAGCTGCGTATTGCAGCCCCCCGTCCCCCTTGGTCGCGAGGAAGAGCTGCGGCTTTATAGAGGAGGAGAGCATGGCGGGGCATGCGGGGAATGGGGGGAATGCCAGCTGCAGGGAGAGGTGCGGGAAGGTGCAGCAGCGGGAAGGACGCCAGGGAGAGGCAGCGGAGAAGAAGTTGCAGCAGCGGGAGAAAAAAATAGAAATCAAGAGGAAATAAAAAAATAGAAGAGATGGATTTTTGTAAAGAGGCACTTGAGGAAAATGTAAATTATGAATCCCTTTATTTCAATCTTCCCTCCTCTTAATTAAATGCATGAATGCAAGTATTTTTACAGATGCGACTATAGGATTATAATATACATAGTTAATGCTAGAAAATAGCATAAGAAGGCGTCCCTATAGGCGTGTTTTGAGGTGCAAACAAGCCACGTGGCACCATTTAGGCCGTTCATCTTCTGTCTACTGTAGAGGGTACCACGGTGCTTGGATTGAGGTGATTTTCATGTTGCTGGTTTGCGATCGTCACTCCAGATCTATCTATATAGTTGGATATTTCATTCAAAGCCTGTATGGATGTCGCATTACCCCCTGGCCGTTGATCTTCCTTGGACTTCATATGATGCTACAAGATTTTGATCTAGACGATTTCAGAGGCGTTAGACTCCAATCGACATCCAAATTAGATTTGTACGGTTAGATCGTCCATCCAAGGCCATGAAATAAATCTCTTTCCCTCGTGGCCATAAAAAGGATGTAATTATCCTAAATATACACAACTACTCTGAATGTAGGATGATGCATGCTATGCAATATTTATAACATGAAATGCAAATCTAAGCCTAGGAACATGCATGAATAAGTATTTTATCCTCAATAATTGTGTCACATCATACCCCCATGCCTATCTTTTGCTAATCCCTAACAGAATTAAACTACATGCTATTTATAAAAACATAATTTGGATTCGATTGCTTAGGACTAAGTTGTTTATTAACAATAGAAAATTTCAACTGGGGTCCTAAACTACAAAAATTCAATAGTGCCTGACTATCTACTAGAAAGCAGACTGCCTAAGTCCTTGCCTTATTTGAAAAGGGATATTATATTTCTTTTGCATTTTCTTCTTTTCTAATTTTTTTTGGACTTTTGGAGTTTGAGAGTTTTGGGATAACTTTTTATGGCTACCGGACCTGCCCATGACTCGAAATGGACTCTAAGTGCTAAGCATCAAGTGAAAAGAGTGAAAGACTCACTAGGCGGCTGTTCAAATGGACTTCGGGTTTCTACGACCCCAAGTGACCTTAAGAGTTTCTACCTAAATGTTTATCTTTTTGAACTGTAGCTTTCTCCCTACTTTATTTTTTATGGAGTCAACATAGGGGCGAACCTAGTGTATATCTCCTCGCTTCTTCCCTAAGTGTTTTGGGAATTATTTGTGTATTTTTGTGAGCTGGGCTCTGGACAACCGACCAATGGGCTATTACTCACAACAACTTGCCAGCCATACTACTGTGATGAACTATTATTTATTTTTCTATTTTTTTCTCCTTTTTCTATTTTCCTATCTTTTATTTTTTATTTTTCAGTGCCATTTTTTTCTTTTCCTAAGTAGGTGGCTTCCTTGATCTAAGATTTACCTAAAAGTAGTAGAATGAGTGTGGTCAAGTAGCTGGGCTCTAGACAACTGGCCAATAGGATGTTACCCACGACAACTTGTTAGCCATACTTCCCTAGAAAGTTCATTAAATACCCAATTTTTGAAGAAACCACCAAAAACTAAGTCAGTGAAAGTAGTGTGCAGATGCTTAGACTTAAAGTCCCCTCAAATCAGAGGGCAGGTTGATAATTCGCATACTTATCATCCCAATTTATTTACTAAATTACATTAAAACTACTTGGCGAGGACTCGAGACTAAGTCCACATTCGAGTGGACACCCAGGCTAATTAAGCCTAAAGACCTGAAGAGTCTAAGTGTTAAGGTCCTAAATTATCATTTCCTAAAGTTAATAACTTTCAAAAGCTTAAGTTCTCTTCTCCTAATTCTATTTTTTTCTTTTTTGTCTTTTTGAATATTCAATTTTTTTTTATGAAAATAAAAGAAATTTTACAAAGCTAATGAAATAATTTCAGGATTAACTATTCACCCCTCCGTGCCTAAATGATGTAATGTCCCCATAGTAGAAATAAAGACATGAAATGGGCAGAATAATAGAGTATCACCTGAGTTTCATGACAATCCAGTCAGCTCCATAGAGAACGTGGAATATACACACATGCTAAATTTATTGCCTTCAGCTAGGCATAAAATACATACAAGGAAGAAATGGGGAATTCATAAGTGCGGGTTAGAATCAAAATCAAAAGATTAATCCTCAAATCCGCCAGTAGAAGATGTCCACAGATGTGGACCAAGTTGTTGTGTAGACCCATTTCCTAGATTCAAGTGGTTATAATGTTTTGGATGAAAATCAACCAGAGCTGAAGATTATTTTGCTTGCAGGGCTGGGCCTGTGGTTTAGTGGTGTGCAACCCAAGACTAAAGTATCGAACAAAAGGTAGATTTGATTTACAAGGTTCAGATGTCCACTTAAAATTTAGCTCAGAAAGATAGTCAATAATTCTGAGCTTAGGTTGCATGTGAGAGATATCATAAGGGTCCTAGTAGAAAGTAGGTGGTTTCAGGTCAATAGGAACCCTTAGATCCAAAATGGTGTTTCCCTCTGAGTTAGCCTTCGAGATTTTCATTGCCAAATTCCTATCCTCTAAAATCAATGCTTCTGGGACCTTCAAATCATTGTACACCCCATCTAAAGTACCCAAGTCCAACAATTGTGGCTCAATCAGGACTGACTTGGGTCTGGTGATCTCAAGAATATCATAATTCAACTCTTTAGGGTGTGGTTGAGCAATGGGGCTACTGATTGAATCATCAAGATTCGGATCGTCCAAGTTATCCCTAGCATGATCCTAATCATCAATAATCGAGCTGTCAAATGGTTCATCTTGCTCCTCGAGTGCATTAGTCTCACTAAAATCATTCTCCTTAAGCTCCAAGGAGACTTCAGAAAGAGATTCCTTACCCTTAGAATCAAAGAATTCATGATCCTCATTTATATATGTATCAAAATCATATTTCATTTCATGGTCCATGGAGACATATTGTTCATCATTCCCTAGCTCTGGGATCTCAGGTGAGAAACTCGGTTCATCATCAATGGGTTGCTCTAGCCCAACTTGGTCATCCCCAGTCTCAGCATATGTATCCCCCCCAACAGGCACCTGAGTAGGTTCAGAGATTAGCTCTCCTGAAGAGGGTTCATCTTGAGAATCATCCCAAGATTGGACTAGGGCAACCACAAAATTTCATCCTCAACCTCGATAATTTCCCAAGTAGAAACTCACCCAAGCCCCTATCCCTAACATTTTGGAGCAAATCCAATGGTGAACTATCATGTTCATCAATCATTTTGATCATAGGCTCCAATGATTCAGTGCATGGTATTGGCTGAGCTTCTAACGATTGGATGGTGTTCCTCAAGTTAGCCAACACATTGTTTTAGACTTGGTTCACCTAAATCGAATGGTTCGGTTCAGGTTTGGGTGGCTTTGGGTTAAATCTAGGAGAGTCAAGATATCGAGGTTCTCGGGTCCCTCCTTGATAGTAGGTCATTGTAGGTTGTTCAAAGAATGGTGGCAACCTATATTCAGTGGAATACTAGGGAGGGTAAGTGTTATAATCAACATATCCTTCTTGATTGTAGATCAAGTTGGTTCGACCATCAAAGGGTGGAGATAAATAATCATTGTAACTTTGGGAAGGATAGTAATCATAGTCGTGTTGCCTAGGGTTAGGCCCTAGACACTAAGGTCCGGTATCGTATTCCCAATCAAAGTTATCCCGGCTAGTGGATGGGTAATTATAAGTCGAGTCGGGATAGTAATCATCCTGGGAATAAGTGGTGGTAGGAGGGTAGGATGTGACATGAGTGTAGGATGTGGAAGGATACATTGTAGAATATGATGGGAAATCAGAAGAAAGAAAGGAGCCCTGCAATACAAGTAATCAACCTTGTCCTTAGGTGGGTTAGCCTAATGACCTATAGACTCCTAGGACCTGTGTTGAGATTATAACTGATTTGGTCTCCTTTTATCCGATTAATCCAACCAGTTAGAAGGAGGGGCTGGGGAGAAGGTTCTTCCTTTCACTTGCACCTCTAGCTCCTAGTGTACCCCCCAGCTCAGTCATTTGATACCACTCCCCTAGCTAGACATCAGATGGTCCAGTAAAAGCAGATTAATCGAAAAAAATCTCTGTCTGAGCAATAAAGAGCGAGTCAATCTTTAAGGCCAATGTCTACTAAGTTTTAATTAGGCATGGGATGATTGTGCTCTTTGAATTTGATGGGCCCTTTAGATGGGTTGTGCCCTTAATGATCAATTCAAATCTGTGTGCGTGCACAACTAGGGTTTGCAAACAAGGTTATTTTATGATGTGTCTTTTAGGGTTTAACCTTGTCTACTAGCTTTTAGGGTTTAATCTTAGGTGTATTCAGTCAAGTTTAGGAGAACACTCCATGTTTTGAAAACACGAGTGTAGATATATTCCATTAAAAATTAGAAATAAAATGTGGAGTGCCTAGTTCAGTCCTAAAAATCAACCCTAAGTCGAAAGCTACTTGATGAATCAATTTTAATTTGAGTGGTGTAGCCTAAACAACTCGATCAATTAGCCTGTTGCACCATTTAGTTACGGCACAAAAAAAGTCTTAACCTAGTCAAGTTTTCTACTCACTTATTAGTGTGTTGGGTTAGGGTGTACTAGATCCACAGGTCAGATTCTAGTTAAGTGGTAGAATCGATGTAAAGTTGTGCACCTTAAGTCTAGAGTTGTGGGTGTTTAATGTGTGTCACTTTCAGTAGATCCCACAAGAGAATAATATATATATTTTTTATATAAGTGGGGATGAGATTGGTGGTGGTGGGAAACAAACAACCAGATCTATCCTAAGGTTTGTAAAAATCACCTAAGTTGATTTGGGTTTTAGTTATTAGTGTGGTGAAATGAAATCTAGGGTGGGGGTGGTGGGGGAAAACTTACAAATGTCTCTACCCACATTTTCCTCCAATCTACTACATTCAACTCCTCGACCGGGTTCCTGCAAGAAAATAAATCAAAAAGGAAAGATAGGATGGAAAATATGTAAGTAATGCGGGAAAACGCCAAAAAACTAAAGAGCATTGCCTCCTCGGCAACGACGCTAAAATGATCGCGGCAGATTCTCACGCGTAAAGGGTTCGGGTTTGGAAAACCCGTCATCGTAGTTAGATTCGTGAGAAAATCCATCGATCTGATAAAATTTATAATCGAAACCTGAAAAGTGAGTCCCAAGTCGAACATGGCGAGGTGAAACATTGGTTTGAAAAATCCATATTTCACTTTTTATTTGTTTTTGTCGTTTTTATCTGTTGCTATTTTTTTTGGTATTTTAAAAGGGCAAGAGATTAGGTCGATGAATTCTAGCTAATCTACTTGCAAAATAAAAAGAGAGAGACAGAAAGTGAAACAATCATGTATTTTCATAATCAAATGTTTTCTACAACTAAGAAAGCAAGAAAGATTACACTACGAAAGTAAAAAGAAAGATAAAGGTGAGAGAAATCCACCTCAACAGTCTCTTGGAGGATGACTCACTCTGACGACGCCTAGAGGAAGGTGGTGAGGAGCGCGATGAATGAGGATGGAGCCGGGGGACAGAGGGCGGGACAGGACGACGTCGTGGCGAGGACCTTGTTCCCGAAGGGATGTGAGAGGACGGTCGCAGAATGCTCCATGAAGGGGGATGAGAGGTGGGAACAAATGTTTGTTTCTACTCTAGAAGAGCATCCTGAGCTTGGTACAAGCTTTTTCTAGAGCCTTGGAGGTGATGAGGAGAAGAAAGGAAGAGATGAAGAGGAAGGGGAGGTGTAGGGGTTCTTTTATAGTGAAGGAAAGACAAGGAAATCCATGCAAGGGCTATAGCGACATCAAATGCGTCGCTGAAGATCAAAGCCAACCAATGCCCCAAATGTTGCTAAATCCTACTGGCACTTGTGCTCTATCTCCGCTGGCATCTGTTGGCGTGCCTCCTTACCATTCGATCAAGATCTAAAGGCTCAGGGGCACCCGCTGATCGCGCCCTTTGAAGACGCATACCATTGGCATCGAAGAGAGGCTCGCACACAGATGGATCAGCATTAGACGACAAACAACACCAGCGGACGTCTTAAGTTCGTGCCTATGTATGATCATGCATGTGATTTCATGTGATCGCACACATGCATGAATGTAGCCCACGGGATTGCGCCGTATGGAAGCTTCGTGGTCACTCTATAAAGACCCGACAATCGAATTTCAAATGATGTAGCAAGGATGCTTCAGCGGGATTCGACCCCATGCCATTTGATCTACGGAGAATGCTTAGCCAAGGCGCAAGGCCCTCCTTTGTGTCTCGAAGAGGAGAGCGGTGAGAAGGCTTCTCAACCATTGGATCATTATCCAACAGTTGGGAATGGAGGTCGCGGATGAGAAGTGGTGTGGGCAGGCACTACTGGCCGATGTTGGCTAGCCGAGATGGTGCCACGTGGTGCCATCTGGGCCATCCATCTTCTTTATATTGCAAAGGGGCCACAGTGCTTGGATCGAGGTGATTTTTGCATTACGAGACTGCGATCGTCTTTGGATCCATCCATATAGTTGGATTTTTCATTCAAAGCCCATATGGATGTCGCATTGCCCCTAGTTGTTGATCTTCCTCAAACTTCATATGATGCTAAAGGATTCTGATCTGGACGTTTTCAGAGGCATTGGACTCCGATCATCATCCTAATCAAATCCGTATGGTCAGAGCATCCATCCAAGGCACTGAAATAAATCTCCTTCCCTCCTGGCCATAAAAAGGATGCAATTATCCTAAAATATACACAACTACATTAAATGCAGGATGATGCATGCTATGCAATATTTATAACATGAAATGCAAATCTAAGCCTAGGAACATGCATTAATAAGCATTTTATCCTCAATAATTGTGTCAACATCAAGATCTAATTGAAGGACGCTTGATTTGGCTGACTATCATAGAAGAAAGATCCTTGAATTTCTCGAGCTCGTCCGAGCTTGAGGGCATGATTTGGATATCAAAAGGTGGTTAGAGAGATTGGGAATCTTCTCTAGGATCTTCCCTCCAATTTTGAAGGAGATTGGATTTGATTTAAGGGAGAAATCGCCCAACGATTCTTGTAGCAGGTGCGTTCCCACAGCTAATGGAGATAGGGACCAAATTGTGAAGGAGATGGCAAGGTTGGGGACCCACTTGCAATAAAATTGAAAGTTAGGGGTTTAAGTGAGAGAAACAAAGATCTTAGGGACTAAATTGCAAACTTGGTCAAGATGGACTCTCATTGGGTGCAAATTTTTATGCTAGCCTAATTTAGATTCATGAAATCTTATGGTGAACTTGGATTTCAGTTTTGACCATGTTTGGCTAGGAAATTTGCATAGAAGACAAAATTAGGGCAAAATCCTATCTAAAACTCTATTCAAGGTAAAAATAGGTTAAGATGTCAAACCAAGGGTGACAATCCTCTTAGAATATTTTTCTATGAATTTTTGGAGGTTTAGATGAATTTTATCCAGACTGTAACCTATTTAATTTAAATGGGTCTGAAATAAGGGTTTTGGTGTGCTGTTTTGGTTCTCGGAATGCGTAAAACCCTGTTTCTACTAGTGTTAACCACTTTTTGGACTTTTGAGCTCACTTGGCCTTCATTTAACTCCTGAGTGATCCCATGGATAATCTGTGTTTGTGATGTGCTATTAAAACTACAAAATTAACCCTGATTTCCCATTCTTATCTCAAATTAGAATAATATGAATTACGACCCTAAGATCATTATGTAAGAGATTTAATCAATTAAACCTGACTAAATGTGGCTAGTTAGGACCCATGATGGTGTTCCCATCATACCCCCATTGCTAGCTTTTGCTAGTCCCTAGCAAAATCCTATGGATCAAACCAGATCTCTAAGCTAGATGTAACCGTCAAGATGACCTACTAAGCTTTATCTCTAGAATTCAGATCAAAATACCAACAATTGGACTAGAGGTACTCAAGTACTAGCCAAGATTCAGACCTGGCCAGCTTCAGCCAAGGTCAGCTGCGAAGGTTTCTAAGGCCAATAGAAATTGCCTAGAGGTTTGTTGACCATAGCAGTTAAAGTACCGATGCATAGACGTATCATGTCCAAGTTTAGTTTGCCAATGCATTTTGATAAGAGAGAGAATAGAGAAGGATTTTTCATTTTGAGAGTTTTCTCTCTTTTCCCTTTATATTTCCCTAGATCCAGCCCTAGATTGGCCCTGAACACAGTCTGTATCAAATTCCTTATCCCTGCTATCAATCCTCGAAGGGTCCTTAACTTTCAATGCTTCGAGATAGCACCGACCATGGCATTCTGTAGGTAAATTCAGGCCTTGGCAATTGACATTTTGGGATAATCTCACCCATGGCACCTGAACCTACACAAAGTGCTTACATGCCCTTGGTAGTATATTTAGATATCCTAGGAGGCAAGCACCGAGGAGAAGATATGTTATTACGCATCTTCAAGGGGAATTTTCCACCTCTCTACATCGGTAAATCATCGAATTAATTTGTGTCTTAGAGCCATTCCTATGCTAGATCCTCGAGATGACTTTTCATAATAGAACACTTTTGGCATTTATCTCTTCATTCAGTGCACTAAACCAGACTAGTGTATGAATTTTGGGTGCTTAGGTTACCAAGTCTCGCAAAGCCTTAGACGCAACGAGGTCAAATACTCCCTAAGCCTTAGACATAATACATCAGTCTCCCACTTTCCTCAACCTCTCGATGACTAATCTAGATCTTAACGAATACATGAGTGTTTAAGACCCTAAAGCTGGCCCAAGAGGCCTAAGGTCAGTACTCATCACTAATCTCATAAGTTTCAGCCTTCTAGGCCTTAATTCATCATTCGATTCAGCCTAGAAGTTAGTTGAGTTCCATATTCAATCACAAGGGACTATCTCTTTTCTTTTTCTTTTTGATGGCTCCTTTCTTTTCCTTTCTTTTCTCTCCTTAATTATTTTCAATTTAGCACTCACTAACCTCTCCTTTCCTCCTTTCTCCTCTTTCTTTTTCTTTTAATCAAACCCTCCATGAATTGATTCTTATAGCATTTTGGACTTTATACCCCCCATTCCTAAGATTTGCAATGTTCTGAATGTAAATTAGGTGGGTTCGAGTTCAATTCAGATCATTCATTAGAACTGGTGGGTGGTGAACAGGTCGGAATGACTATTGTAAATGATTTCTAGCTTTGATATAAGTATCAAAGGTGGAGTTAGCTGCTCTAACGGACGAACCCTAAGGTGCATTATGATTTCACTAGAGAAGATACGTTAGAAGGGTCTTCATTTTTTCAAATGATGGGTTGCTTCAAATTAAATGGTAAGTTTAATGGCATTGGCTTGGCAAAAGGAGCTCAAAAGGATATGTCATCTGCCTTGCTATGATGAGTGGTAGGAGAGAATATGTGATCATGGTGGATGAGAATCAAATGGCCACAAGTGAGTATCGAATCACTATAGAGAGTCAATCCAGAAGGTCTATGATATGTATCAAGTTAATTCATTTCTGGGTGGCTCTTATTGAGATTTTGTAGAGGAATCAATGGGAAGATGTAGTGATCGTGAGACTCTGAAGTAAGAATGTCGTGAGTCCAAGAGCCAACAGAGGTGAATCTAGTCAGCATAGCCCAGATGTGTGGTTCCTCTCGTGCAATGTGACCCAATGGATCATTGTCCAATGAGTCATCTTGATTCTTCTCAAATGGGTGCAAGATCAATTCAACAAGAAATGACTCGAAGATTGGGTCTTCTAATGATTCCTCTCTATAGTTCTCATCCCAATCAAAAGCGACAGTCTGGAGAGTGCCTTTTTTATCATTTAACTCCAATTTTGTAAAGGATTCATACTCTGGGTTGTGGCCACTCTCGGTATCTATAATGCCTGAATCTTGGAGATCCTCAAAACAATCCTCATAATAAAATGTCTCCTAATCCATGGAATAGAAATCTAAATCCTGTTGACTGTTATCCTATTCCCCCAAATGCATGTGTTTGTCCTCAAAATTAAAGGTAAATGCCTTAAATACTCTTAACTTGCTGGAATCATGCTCGGCTAAATCGAGATCCTCCATTATGTAGCAAACTTTTAGTTTTCGTTCTAGATTTTCTACTACCGAAATGGTCATGAGATCCTGTATCAAACCAAGCTATTCTACCAAGCACTTTTCTTCTCCTTTAGAAGATGCCTAAAAAATATTGATCTTAGTTTGCTTATCCCCTGAGGCAATTATCATGTGCCCTGATTCACAATTGATTATGGCTCCTACAGTAGCTAAGAAAGGTCTCCCTAAAATCAAGGTCATATCTTGTATTTGTTGTGGCACATCCATGTCAAGAACG
This sequence comes from Thalassia testudinum, assembly GCA_037157565.1. NCBI lineage: Eukaryota > Viridiplantae > Streptophyta > Magnoliopsida > Alismatales > Hydrocharitaceae > Thalassia > Thalassia testudinum. The sequence goes on along the minus strand of JAZHRO010000014.1, from coordinate 149,117,666 downwards.
AGAAAATCATCTAGGTAGCTAAAATCCTTGACTCTAATTACTACATCCTCTACTAGCCCAATCGGGGTGATTACGGTTTGGTCAGCAAATGTTGACAAGCGAAATCGAGGTTTATAAATGATGTGTTGTAGTATAAGTTAAAATCGCTTGGAAACAAATAAAATTTATTACTTGAATGAAAGTCCAAGGTCGAACACATGGAGCAATTGGCAAAAATAATTCTCCAGATTTCAATATAAGCAACGTAAAATAGAATTTCAAACAAGAATGATATACAAATGAAATCTGATGTCAATAATGCAAAAAGAATGGGGTAAAATGGTGATTTGAATCACCAATTACCGCTCACAATTATATCAAATATTTCAATGGTACTAAGCAAATTAAATGCCACGTTGGATAAGTGCACAGTGCACTTCAAATGAAGCTTAGACATTTGCTCAGCTAGTCAGACGACTTATCTTGCTCACTGCTACAGTGCCCGGCTAGTTATTTCTATAGCTTCTTTCTTCTCCTTCTCTTAGGCTTCTTCTCTTCTACAACCCCTCTTCTCTTCTTCTTCTCTTTTGCCCAGGCTTCCTCTCCTTCGTCCTTCTTCACATGTAAGGGGGTGGTTCCATAAATGGATAAGTGTTAGCCATTGGTTCTAAGAGCAAAACGCCCCCTTTTCCCCGCGTGCTTTCTCTCCTCTCTTTAGGATCCGCCCTCCTAGGGCCTCAGGTTATCGGGTATTCGGGTAGAGCTCACCTTGGACAAGGCTCACCGGCATGGGTGGTGAGTGAGGAGTGCTTAGGTTAGGCGGGTTATCTGATCGGCCAGACCCGCATGTAAGGTGTCGCAGGCAAGGCGCATGAGGGACGCGGGGTCCTCACCCCCTATGTGTGCTAAGGCGATAAGCTAGAGGAAGAAAATCAATTTATGTGCCTCTTTGTTGCCATCAACTTCCGAGGTAGGACTAAAACCCCACCCTTCCTTTGAGTGCACTACGCTGATGCCTCTCCGTCTGATTGCACCTGCTGCTGGGGGTATCCCCCCAATTGGATTCCAGAGCACGTTCCTTGAGCAAAGCCACAACGCCTGGAGGGTGTGGCCTAGGGCTCCATAGCTGGAACTCAAAGAATAAAGGCGGCGACTGGTGGAGGGCGGCGAAGGTCCAACATATACCTGAAAGAAGCATAGACTTTCGGCCGCATTAAAATACTCCAAGCAAATGCGTGCATGTAGGTGTAGGGCGAAGTCAGAGATGGAGCACGATGCTGGGTTTATTTGGTGGATGATGTGGGCGAGTGGAGTGGCAAATAGGGAGGGAGTGGTCTAGAGGAGGATGAGGCAAAGGTCATGAGGTGGTTGATCAAGCGCACTTCGTGAATTAAAATCAAGGGTTTGGAGGACCCGTTGTCGTAGCTCGCAAAATGCATCTATCAAATAAAATTTATAACTGAAACTCGAAAAGTGAGTCCTAGGTCGAACACAGGGATGCGAATGTTTGGTTTTTTGAAATCTGCATTTCGTTTTTATTTCTCTTTGTAGTTTTTATCTTTTATAGCTTCTTTAGTAGGAAGCAAGAGATCAGATTGATAATTGCTTATCTAGCTAATCTACTTGCAAATATAAAAGAGAGAGACCAAGAGAGAGAGAGAGAAATAATCATCAATTTATCAATGAATATTTGTTAACTACGAAAGTGGGAAAAATCTACACTATGAAAGCATAAAAGGATAGAATGAGGTGATAGAAATCCCCCTCGATGGTTGCTCGGAAGACGACTCGCTCTAACATCGCCTGGAGGAAGGTGGTGAGGAGCGGGATGAACGAGGACGGAGCTCGAAGATGGAGGATGGGGTAGGACGGCGTCGTGGGGAGGATCTTCTTCCCGAAGGGCGATGAGAGGATGGCCATGGGATGCTCCACCATTGGGGATGAGGGGAGGGAAAACTATTTGGTTTTCTACTATAGAGGAGCATCTTGGGCTTGGGACAAGCTCTCTCTAGAGCCTCGGAGGTGGTGAGAGGAAGAAATGAAGAGATGAAGAAAAATGGGAGGGCTAAGGGTCCTTTTATAGTGGAGGAAAGAATCAAATTCGTATACAGGACATTTAGTGATGGTCATAAACGTCACCAAAGATCCACCATAAACGTCGCTGAAGACAGCCCATGCGCCGACACTGTGCATGCTTCGCACGTTGTGTCATGCACCTCCATGTGCTACACGCCTGCGTGAGCCCGCACTGCTGTGCGTGTGCGGTGGTGTGTGCGTGCGCATGGGCGGCCTGGGTTTCGCCATGTGGCGCGATCTAGTTCGTCCATCTTCTTTTCATTGTAGGGGCAGCTACAGAGGTTGGATTGAGTCGATTTTTGCACCGTTGGGCTGTGATCGTTGACCCTAATCCATCTACGCTGTTGGATTTGTTGTTTGAAGCTCCGAATTATGTCACCTAGTCCCTTGGCCATTGATCTTCCTCAGACTGCATATGGTGCTACGGAACTCAGGTCAAGGTGATTTTGGAGGCATTGGACTTCAATCGTTTTCCTAATTAGATTCGTATGGTTGGATCGTCAATACGATGCTCCGAAATAAATCTCCTCTCCTGACCACAAAAAGTATGTAATTAACCAAAAATATACACAACTACTCTAAATGCAGAATGATGCATGCTATGTAATATTTATAATATGCAATGCAAATCTAAGCCTAGGAACATGCATAAATAGACATTTTAACCTAAATAGATGTGTCTATATCAGTGGTTGATGAGGTGGACGGAGTTGTGAAGCGACGGAGACACTTCGCCCAAGATGTGGCTGGAGGCGGAGAAGATGAAGTGCGGGGGTAGTGGTTGGTGATCGTGCATGTGTCGTAAGTGTGTGAGAGAGAAATAGAGTGAGAGAGAGAGCAAGAGAGGGACTTATCTAGGAGCAAGAGACGTGGAGGCAGCCGATTTTGGTTGACCGGCACCGCAGAAGGAAGATAGAACAACGAGGCGGCGATGACGAGGTAGATGCAGATATGCCCTCCCTTTGGCTGCGGAGGGTCATGATGAAGTGAGGAGTCGAGGGAGCCGACCAATTTGGTCATTGGATGGCTGGAGGAGGAGGATTGAAGAGGGTCATCGGAGCAGGGGTTTTGGTGGCCGGAGAAGGAGAATCAAAGGTGGTTGACGCACCAAAACTTGCTGAGGAAATGCACAAGGCCACGGGGGTCCTTTTATAGGCTCAAGGCGGATTTCTAAGCTTCGAAAATAAGCTTAGAACCTCCAAGCTTCTCACCGGTGTAAGATACCCAATCAATCAAACCATTCTCATTAGAATTCTAGAGGGATTTAGGATCCCTAAATGGGCTCATTTAGAAGGTAATTACTTGACGAATTTCCCGTTCAATTTTTAGAAGGATTCATCAAGAAATCATAGAGATCTTGCCCTTTAAAGGTCATCGGAGTTTGTAGGATTAGGATTTCATGGCAGTAGGGACCTTTTTGTGAAGATGATGATAAAGTTAGGGACTAAAATGCAAAGAATTCAAAAGTTAATGTCATATGTGCGAGATAAAACAGTTAAATAGGACCAAGTTGCAAACTTGGTTAAGATGATTTTAGATTACTCCCAAACTTTTGTACAAACCTTAGTTGGACATAAGGAATCCAATGGTGCAGTTGGATTTTGGCTTTTACCTAGTTTCACTGGGTAATTTATGCAGAAACCCAAATTAGGGTAAATGTCTATCTAGGACTCTATTTTGGGTCAAGATGGGTTTTGATAGTCAAGTCAATCATACCAAACCCTAGAGAATATTTTTATATGAATTTTTAAGGCTTTAGGTGAATTTTATCCTGACCAAAACCTCAGTTAATTAAGTGGGTTTGTTTTTAGGGTTTTAGATGTCCATTAATTCCAATAACCCATGAAAACCCTTTTTTGTCTGTTTTAACCTATTTATTAAACTCTTAAGACCATTTGACTTTTGTTCAACCCTTGAGAAAACCCATGATTATACTGCAATTGAGATATGATGGAAAAATTATAGTTTTAACCCTATTTTCTTATCTTTCTCTCAGAATGATTATGCTATGAATTAGGGCTCTCTGGTGGTTATGTAGGAGCATTTAATGACTTAATCTGATCAAATTGAGCTAGTTATGGTTCATGATGGTATTCCCATCATAACGTCAATGGGTTTTAACAGTCCTATCTATAGTTTCTCAAATGGGACAGTCGGGATTAGGTTGATTGAAGCACCAAGACCTAGTATAGGCCACTTGAAATTTGTACCATCGATCTTGCAGGGGATTAGCAGGGTACCTTTATCAGATTTCTTAGGAGATAGACTATTTTTCAGATAGTACTACCTTCTCTTATAAGGGTTCCTCCACCTCTTTTCTGGATAAGTCAGGTGAGGTGGAGTTAAGAGTGATGATATCAAGTAACGGGATAGTGACTTGTGCATTCCTCAATGGTCCTGTTATGTCATATCTCAATAGTCCCCTAGTGTGGAGGTGGGATAAGATTTGGCATAGGGGAATGGATTGGCTATCTTGGGGGGATGGGTTTCTATTTCCACCTCTTGGTTTTGTTCTCGACCTTGTTGCGTTAATCATAAGTTGGGTGAGATTTGGGAGATGGGCCTCGAGGTCTAGTCTTGTGATCTTTTCTTATGCCCATAACATTGATCATAACACAGACATGATGTGGAGGCATAGGAGAGAGAATTGGACCCTATTGTCGAACAGTACGGTTAGTCATGGAGGCTTGATTCAGATCAACTGAGGTGGATGCTCCAAACATGTAGGTATGAGTTGATGGGCCTGGTGAGTGTAGCCAGATTGACCCTGGATTTGATTCAACACGTGTTTTTGCATCGACACATTGTTTGGACTTTGTATAGGTTGGGAAGGAAGTGCACCAGGATGGCGAGTCTACGACATCTGTTTGAGCTAATTTTGAACCTCTATGATCTTATCTTTGTGCTGCTTCTGCAATGTCGCATTGGTCTTTTTGATTTCAGCTAGTGCTTGCAGAATCATGCTCAATTGATCTTCCTTGCTAGGCCCAGATTGATAATTTGGATTGGGCCTAGGTCGATCAAGCTAATATGGGCGCGGAGCTTGTGGTCGGGGTTGCAATTGAGGTCTCATGTTCTGATGATTTCCCGACCATGCAAAATTGGGATGATTACACCATCCAAGTTTGTAGGTATTATAGAAGGGATCATTCTGGATTGCGTAGAGAACCTCGTATGTCTGAGAAACTCCAGAGAAGTCAGGATACGAGGGTTCAGAGTTCCTCCAACTAGAGTAGGCATGTTTGGAGTTTCCTCCGAAACTAAGATCGAACGAGGGTGGATATGAGTCCATCCCCTAGCGAGAGTGGTGGTAAATGTTATACATAGCTTCCCTACCTGAGGGCAGTTGCACATACATGTTCTGCTATGCGACGGTGACCTTCTGAAGATGTCGAGTCAATTCGTTCAACCTTTTCCCAATGATAGAGCCTTATCCAAGAGACTGGCCACCAACTCCAGATCGATGGATGAGGATAGGACTTGAGTGTCTTGTGCCCCTCGTGTGTTTGTCAATGCAATGGTGGACGTTCGGTTAAACACACCCATAGATTCATTGTTTATGGAGTTCTCGCACATGTTCTTGAGAATCTCCCAAACTGTATCTTCATGCTGACCCATGATGTTCCCACCACAGGTTGCATTGACAAAGAGCTTAACGTCCTCATGGAGTCTATGGTAAAAAGACTGGACATGTTCCCACTTAGGAACTCCGCGATGGGGGCATTTTTGCACGAGATCCAAAAAGCAGTCCGATGGCTCATGAAGTGGTTATGTTGCATTCTGTGTGAAATGTGTGATTTGGTGCCTCAAAGCATTTGTCTGACCAACTGGGAAGAATTTCTTCAGGAATTCAATTTAGAGTTCCTCCCATGTGTTGATCGGACGAGTCAGAGTCTAATACCAGTGGGCAGCTTTACTCATGTCGGAGAAGGAGAGCATCTTCATGAGTAAAATATCCTGATTTTGAACAGTAGGCCCAAAGGTCTGGGCCAGATGTTTTAGCTGCTGGATGTGCTGGAAAGGATCTTTGGAGTTTGAACCGTGGAAGTTGGGAATTGCACCGATCATATTTGGTTTGAGTTTAGCATCAGGCCCTCCAACAGAGATTTGTACCCTGGGTTCGATCGTCACTGTGGTGGGGCTGTAATGATCATGCATTTGTAGCTATGGTGGAGGGTTCATGAGTGCATGCAGAAGATCTGTGAGATGCTATATCTGATTCTAGACATTGGGTTCTTCTTCTTGGTTCTCCATTGTTGTGGATGAAGGAGATCTGGGCTTAGAAACAGATTACTGTGTATACATCTAAATAGCCTAAAATGTCTATTTATGCATGTTCTTTGTATCATAGAAGCATCATGCATTATAAAAAGTGCATAACATGCATCATCATGCATTTAAGTCAATTTGTATAAATTGTATAGCAATTCACCTCTTTTTGTGGCCAGGGACAAGGAAGCATTCATCAGGGCCTCAGATTGAAGATTGAACTATACGGATCTAATCAGGGTGATGATTGGAATTCAACGACTCCGATCGCCCTGATCGAACTTCCATAGGATCAGATATAGTGCAAGAAACATCAAAGGTCAAGGGGTCAGGTGGTGTAAATCCGTACCTTAGATGAAAAATCCAATCGCACGGATGGATTCAGATCGACAATCGTAGCCCAACAACGTGAAAATCGGTCAAATCCGACATCCATGGCATCACTTTCGAGCATATGAAGATGGATGGCTAGGATGGTGCCACGTGGCACCATCCCAACCATCCAAACCCATCCTCATCCCTCCGTTCGACTTCTGAAGGCTTAAGCGACGAACGATCTCGGTCGTTGGATGAAGATCCAACGGCCATGAATGGCTAAGCACAAAAGCCTCCGCACGACGTAATTGTAGGCGTGGTGCAGTGGTTGAGCACGTGTCCACGATGAGGGAGGTGCAGGTTCGAACCCTGCCTTGCCTCAAATCCACTAAAGGAGCATGCACAACTAAATTCAGCCGTTGGATGAAGTGCAAACAGACGATCGAGCGGTGACTTGGAGCATGGAGAGGAGTTCATCACGCATGCGCGCGATGTCGTGCAATCAAACGTGCCATCGTACATGGGTGTGCTTAACGTCTAAAAAGGAATTAGCGCTCAAGGCTTTTAAGTTGTCCGATCTTTTGATTAGACGGCTGAGATCTTAAGATTGTGGGAGCATGCCTCAACAGTTGAAGAGCAGTGACCGGTGACATGGTGCATTGTGGTGCATTTGATCAGAAGCGAGCGACGGTAATGAGGCACGCAGCTACAGCAACGTTTGTCTGCGGTGACGCTCATAAACGCCACTAAAGGTCCTGATATTAATGTTAAAGCTTGTAAAAGGACCTTTTTGCCCCATGACTACACCTACAAAAGGCCCTACACCATCCACATATTCTTCATCCCTTCTATCCTCTCTAACCTCTCTAAGAGCTAAGAACTCAAGCTCAAAGCTCACTCTACTGTTCCCAAGTTATGGGAAGCTCCGCTAGAGTTGAAAATAATTTTTTTCCACCTCTCATCCCCTTCGCGGAGCTCTCGACACCAGTTTTCTCATCCCTGTTCTGGAAGTGGATCCCGCGATGTCGATGCCCTACCTCACCCTCGGTTCTTCCCAATCCATCCTCCATCATCCGTCTTCGCTCTCCTTCCAGCCAACGTCTGTTTGACTCGTCCTCCAAGCAACCATTGTAGAGGATAACTTTTCTCCCCCTTTCTTTTTTGCTTTCTAGATTAGATTTCCCACTTTCTAGTTGTAGTTGTAATGACATTATTTTGAGTATAAAAGTTGTTTCTCCTTCTCTCTCTCTTTCTCTCTCTCGCACTCTTTAGTTGTAGTGTTTATATTATAAATAGAATAGCAATCATTGTGAATGTCTCATTTATAAACAAAAATTACAAAAAAATATTATTGCGAATTTCAAATCAACATAGCCTCCCTATGTCGACTCAGGACTCATTCTGAGTTCTGGTAAAAAATTATTTGATTGACAGATTTTCTTGCGAAACACACTTGATGGGAACACCATCGTGAGCCATAACTAGCTCATTTTGACCCAATGAAGAGAATAAATGCTCCTACATAACTAACTAAAGGTCATAATTCACTACATAACCTTTCTGAGAGAAACACAAGAAACAAGGGGTAAAACAGCAATTTTACCAATGTAGTGCAACCATGGGTTTTCTCAAGGGCTAAGAAAAGGTCAAATAGTCTTAATAAGATAACAAGTTGGTTGGATTCGATAGAAAAGAGTTTATGTATTCCGTAAATTAAATGACTTCTTGAAACACTAAAAACAGACTCACTTGATTAACCATGTTTATGGTTTGGATAAATTTTACTTAAACCATCTAAAGATCATAGAAAAATATTCTCTACGGTTTAAACCTTCAATTTAACCATTAGAACCAATTTTGACCAAGAATAGGGTCTTAAACAGATATTTGCCTTAAATTGAGTTTTTACATAAATTTTCCAGTCAAACATGATTAAATTCAAAATCTAACTTCACCATTGGATTCCTTTGGTTCAAATTAGGTTTGTACCAAAATTTGTATCTAAGGTGAGTTTGCCTTTACCTAGTTCTCAAAAAGGTCTAGCCTGATTACATTTCTACCCCTAACTTTCAAAAACCCTTGCCAACAACCCCCTAGCTTTCCGTCATCTTCACAAGTAGGTCCCTCTACCATTATTGGCGAGGAAACCTACTTTGGCAACCTTAAACTTGGAAGTTCCCCTTGATTTCTTGGAGGATCTCTTCCAAAATTGGAGGGAAGATCCTCTGAGAAATTTCCGTCAGTATGAACCCATCCTTGAGATCTAATTGTCTCCCAATCTCTCATGTGAACACATGAGAGATGTGGGTATCCTAACAAGCTTTCATCACCAGCAACTTTCCAAGCTTGGGACCAACCTGTAGAGCTCTATATAAAGGAGCCATGACCTCTCTGACTCCTTCACACTCGATTTCGGCTGTGAATACCTCAAATTACTCTCTTACCCACACAAACGTAGGCTCCTCGATGTTTGGCGACCTTCCCTACTCCTCCGCATCATCCGTCCGCCATACCTACGGTGGATCCATCATCCCTGACTTTGTCCGCACCTCGTCGTACCAGTAGGAGCTACTCTCTCTTCGTCCTCGCCGATCCCACCTCACCGAAGCTGATTTCATCTCCGACGTCGGCCACACCAGACCCGATGCCCTCGGTCACCCCCTTCGTCCATTGACCACCCAGATAGCTTCCCTCTCACCTCTACTTTCTTCCTACATTTATTCCACTTCAAATCGACTACTACCACCCCTCGCACCATCATCCCTTCCTTCTCCGACCACCAACTCCAGCGAGGCCACCCCACCTCCATAGGCCACCACAACCCTCGCCGACAAGCCCACGAGCTCCACCTCACTTCACTGATCACTTCCCCTCACTCCACTCACCGTGCCACTCACCCAAACACCTCCTCGAATGCACCCACTCACTCGCACATAGTGTGCCCTAAGCACACACTCATAGGCACCCACAAGCCACGCCATAAACCCTAGCACATCCACCGTGCTCCGGCGACGCTTCATGAATGATTTGATGTGGCCGCAAAGCCATTCTTGTGTTTTTAGGTAGCAAGCCCCATCCGCCAATGGCACAAGCTTGAAACTTGCTCGCAACCACTCCAGGCCTTACTGCTCCGGGTGTTGCTATCCCAGGCTATGCGAAATTCCCTCGCGCACACATCCAGTCTCTCAATTCCAGTCGAAGGCCTCCGCAGCTACTACAATTGGAATCCACTCCCTGCTGCAAACAAGCAGAAGACAGGCGGGACATTTTGTCCCACCTCGGAAGTGAAAGAGCTCCCGCACCCATGTAAAGTGAAAATGTGCAAGAGGTTGTTCACCTCCAACACTGAGAGTGAGGTCCTCCTTCCCCCCTTCACCATACTCATTTGCGGCACTACCCACGCCGACTTGGCTGACCCGACTACTCGCCTAACTTCACTCCTTGCTCACCACACCGAGCGGTAAGCTTAGACCCAGGTATACGATTAGTTCGATTACCCGACCCAGCTAAGGCTCTGGGAGAGCGTGAATGAAATAGAAAAGAGAGAAAGAGAGAGGAGAGCTGCGTGGGGTTAGGGGGTTTTTGCCCTGAAGAGATTGGCTCCAACACTTAGCCAATTTCGAGGAAGAAGAGGAGGTCAGGAGAAAGAAGAGAAAGAGAAGCCCTCAGAGAAGGAAGAGGCAAAGGCAGAGAAAGAAGAAGAGAAGGCCAAAGGAAGAAGTTGAAGAGAAAGAGAAGGATCGAAGAAGAAGAAGAAGAGCAGAAGCCAAGGCAGAAGGAAGAAGAAGAAAGGAAGACACAGCGACAGCAAAGGCAGAAAAAGAGAAGGAAGGATCAGACACTTTAAGTCATCTGATTCCTTCATCATATGATAGACTCTAGTTTACATTGCCCATTCATATATTGAGTTCCTTGGTGATATTGTAGAAGTATTTGGTGATCTACATCACCATTTTACTCCCATACTTTTGCACTCTAATACTGATATTATTGCATACTATTTTAATTGTAGATTGTGATCTTGATTTGTAAATATGAATTTGCTCACTGTGTTTAACCTCGGAAATCTTTTTGAGTAATAAAATTATATTTATTTTGAATGCTATTTCAGCTGTACTATAACGCAACACTTTTTAAAACCCTGATTTAGTGCGACAAATATTTTGGCACCGTTGCCGGGAAGCAATGGGAAATTTAGAATTTTTTATCACAATTCTTGATTTTGTACAAACTTGCTATATCTCTTTTGTTGTGGTTGTTTCAGGGAGAAGATTCAAAGAAAGTACAACCGTACAACAAACACTAGGGGCAGGTAAATTCAGATTGCTTACTCTCTTAAGCCCCTCATTCTAAAAAGGCTAAAAAGAGCAAAATCAATTAGGGCTACTAGCTCTCAATTCTTAGCTAATTCATCAAGTTGTTTGATTTGATTTCAACAACAAAAACTTGATTTGTGCACCCATTTAAGGTAACTAGGTCTATCACTTTCTTATTTGAGCCCTAAATACCACATTTGGCAAACTAAATTGGACTAAAATTAGAGCCTATTAAGGATTTTAAGTTAGGGTTTTTAGAGACACACATAAACAAGAATCAACTTTCCAAAATGATGTGTGCCTAAGCCTTGGTTGAATCGATCTAGTCAAGAAAACACTAAATATTATGCTCTTAATCTCACTTGAATCCTGAAAAAAAAAGGACCTAAAACTTCTCAAAGGTCAAATAGGTGAAGTTGACCCACCTTGTTGGGTCAACCAATCTTAAAATTAGGTCACTTTTGCAATCAATACATCTAAAGTTCAAGTGAAATCTTAAGCACCCTTGCTCTTTAATAAAACTGGTAGACTTAAGAGGTCAAGTCCCCATTCTAGTCTGCTTGGAACATCAGTGACAAGAGAGGTCAGGTGGGGGAAACCCTGTAACCTGTGGGGGCACTCTATCATGTAGGGGTCTTTGCCGAACTCTCCCTTTCTGGCTAACCAAGAATTTCTCAAATGGAATGCTTTACGACACCAGATCACACACTTCACACAGTAGCCTGGAGAACCACTTCACGAGGCATGGGACCGTTTCCAAGACCTCATGCGGAAGTGCCCACATCACGGAGTTCCTAAATGGGAACATGTCCAGTCTTTTTACTAGGGACTCCATGAAGATATCCGTTTATTCGTCAATGCAACTTGCGGAGGAAATATCATCGGTCAACAAGAAGACACTATGTGGGAGATTCTCAAGAATACGTGTGAGAACTTCATCAATAACGACTCTATGGGCTTATTCAACCGAACGAATGACAATGCATTGATGAATCTAAGGGGAGCACATGAGAAGCAGGGCTTGTCCGCATCTGTCGACTTCGAATTAATGGCCAACCATTTGGACAAGGTCTCTATGATTGAGAAGAAGGTGGATGGGCTAACTCAAGATCTGCAACGAGCCACCTCTGTGCAAAAGCCGGTCACATAATCGCCCTCTGGGAGGGAAGCTGTTCATAACATCTATCACTAATCTTCTAAGGGGATGGGCCCGTATCCACCACCGTCTGACTCTAGGGTCGGAGAAAACTCTGATCTTGCCTTTTCTAATTAGGGGAACTCTGAACCCTCGTACTCTAACTTTTCTAAAGTTCCTTAGACCTGCGAGGACCTCAATGCCATCCAGAATGACCCATTCTCTAATACCTATAACCTTGGATGGTGGAATCATCCCAATTTCTTGTGGGCAGAAAACAATTAGAATCAGAGACCACCATATCGACCCCGTACACAAGCTCCTCGTCCATATCAGCCGCGTCAACCTCGGCCCAACCCTACCTATCAATCTGGGAAAACTCAGATAGATCAAATCACTCATATCCTTTGTACTTTGTCTGACATTCGAAAGATGAATGCGGCTATGTAAAAATAGCACAAAGATGAGATCACAGAGGTTCGCAATCAACTCACCCAGATGGCAAATTCCCGCCAACCTGCCACACTCCCTTCGCAACCTCTACCGAATCTAAATAACGTGCTGAACCAGAGGTGCATTATGAACCCAAATCCGAGCCAAGCACACATGATTTATCAGGCCCCTTCCGCTCCATCACCTAACAAGATGGAAGCTTAGACATCATACTCGGGATTTCAGCAGCAGCCACCTATTTTACCAACACCAAACCAGAACTAGGCATGATTGAATTCAGTAGCAACACATAGTTGCAAAGCAACACAAGACCGACCTTGCCCAAGCCACTTTCAACCTGGTAGTGCTAACCTAAACCTTAGGATAGTCATCCAGGATACCCCTGTCCTAGATCAAGAACCTGGACCTATTCTTGAGGAACCATCCAAGGTTCCATTTCCTGAGGCCTTATCAAGGGAAAGAGAACAACCAAACCCATAGCACCTGAGGAGGACCTAGTCAAGCTCTTTGAGTAGGTCCATATAAACATCACCTTGATGGATGCGATTCACCATGTATCAGCCTATTCACGATTCCTGAAAAATGTGTGTACACCTAAGCATAAGGCACAAACCAAAAGTGGGAGTCCAATCGTATTGTCAGAGCAAGCCAGCTTTATAATTTTGAGCAAACTCGCACCTAAGGCAAAAGACCCAGGTACTCCCCTGATTTCCTGTACAATTGGATGTATCCAATTTGATAGAGCATTATTGGATCTAAGAGCCTCCATAAACCTAATACCTACATCCCTACTTCACCATCTTGAGGAATCTGAGCTCAAACCGACAGAGGTGACATTACAGTTGGTAGATCGATCTATTAAGTCACCTAAAGGAGTTCTTGGGGATGTCATTGTTAGGGTTAGGGATTTCGACTTCCTGATGGATTTCGTAGTCTTGGATATGGATGCTCCAGAAAATTTTAAATACACACCAATCATATTAGGGAGACCCTTTTCGACCACTACTAGGGCCAACATTAATTGTGAGGAGGGCCAAATTGAATTGAAATTTGGGAACCAGACATTAAAAATTGACATCTTTAAGGCCTAACAAGGGATTAATTGCAGAGTTATAGAATAGATATGTGATATCAAGGCTGTGGTTGACGACCCGTATATTGAGGAAAACCTGACTACTCCTGATCAACCGCAAGAGGATCAAAACCTGCAATAAGAGGAGTCTGAACATAACCTATCCCTTTCTCCTGACACACACCCTGAACCATCCGCTGCTGCTGATAACCCTAGTTTGGAACTTAAGCCCCTTCCCGAAAATTTAAAGTATGACTTTCTGGGTTCCAATCAGACATTTCCTGTGATTATTTACTCCAGACTCACACCTGATTAAGAATCCCATCTGATTACTATTCTCCAGCAACATCGAAGAGCCATTAGATGGACTCTCGATGATTTGTCTAGTATCAACCCCTCTTACTGTGCACACCGTATCTATACTAAAGAGGATACATGACCTTCCCATGAAATACAGACACGTCTGAATCCTAATCTGTAGGAGGTAGTGAAAAAGGAGATCATCAAGTGGTTAGATGCTGGGATCATCTACCCGATCTCCGACAGTCGGTGGGTGAGTCCAATCCAAGTTGTGCCTAAGAAGGCAGGACTCACCGTGATCAAGACTGAAATTGGAGAAATCATACAGACCCGTGTGGCGAATTCGTCGAGAGTCTGCATTAATTACAGAAGACTCAATACCTCCATGAAGAAGGATCATTTCCCCTTAACGTTTATTGATCATATCCTTGAGAAATTAGCGGGAAATAGATTCTTCTACTTTTTGGACAGGTGCTCCGGTTATAACCAGGTGGCAATCCATCTTGAGGACCAAGAGAAGACCACTTTGACCTACCCCTTCAGGACATACACATTCTGAAGGATGTCGTTCGGTCTCTGCAATGCATGCTTGCCAACAACGGTGCATGCTTGCCATATTCTCAGATATGGTAGGTGATTATATGGAATTCTTCATGGATGACTTCTCAGTGTTTGGAGAATCATTTGACAAATCCTCTTGCACCTGGTCCAGAACCTCAGGCGGTGCATTGACGTGAATCTAATTCTTTCCTGGGAAAAGAGACACTTCATAGTGCCTGAAGGAATTTTCCTGGGACATCTCATCTCAAAAAAAGGCATCCAAATTGATCGAGCCAAGGTGAATTTGATTTCCAAACTCCCTTTGCCTAGCTTCATCAAGGACGTCCGATCTTTCCTAGGGCACCTTGGATTTTACTGTCGATTCATTCCTAATTTCACAAAGATTGCATGCCCCTTGACTAACCTACTATCTAAGGATGTTCCTTTTGAAATCTCCAAGGAATACACTCAAGTATTTGAGATCCTACGTGATCGAGTTACCCAAGCTCTGATCCTACAGTTCCCTGATTGGTCTCAACCCTTTGAGATCATGTGCGATGCATCAGATTTCACTGTAAGAGAGGTACTTGGGTAGAAAATTGACAGGAAACCCGTGGTCATCTACTATGTTAGGAAGCCACTTGACGAGGCTCAGTGTAACTACACAGTTACTGAGAAAGAGCTGCTAGCCGTAGTATTTACCCTAAAAAAATTTAGGTCATATCTTTTGGGTTCCTGTGTTATCATTTACTTTAATCAAACAGTTGTGAGGCATCTCCTTGCAAAGAAGGACACGAAACCTTGACTAATCCACTGGATCTTGCTGTTACAAGAGTTTGACCTTTAGATTCGTGACAAGGTGGGAAAATAGAACATGGTAGTTAATCACTTGTCCTACCTTCCTTCTGATATTATCAACCCTTCAAGACCCATTACGGAACTTTTTTCGGATGAGCACCTCCTGATTATCAATACAAGGCTTCCATGGTTTGCTGATCTAGTAAACTACCTGGCATCACACCAGATCCCGTCCGATTGGCCGAAGGCCAAGAAAGACAAATTGCTTTCCTATGCCAAATACTACTTCAGTGAAGACCTGTATCTATTCCGCATCGGTGCTGATCAAATCATACGACGATGTGTCCTGGAAGCAGAAATTTAGGGCATCTTGTCCTTCTGCCATGACCAGGCATGCGGTGGACACTGTTGGACCCTAGTTCCATCTCTCTTCTGTGTTTTGATATTAACGAAACTATTTTAAAATCTAATATGTTTATGAAGTATTTCAAGTCAAAAGAATTTGTGGATGCAAGCAAAAAGATTGCACATGAAGGAAGAAGTTTTTGAAGACTTTAGTTTTTATTGTATCTTATAATTTTTGTATGTCTCCAAACAAGTAAAATATAATCTAGGTTTTAAAATCAAAGTAGACATAACTAGGATTCAGAATATCGTTCATTTACTCGGTTCCTAACTCAAAATCGACTCTTTCAAAATAGCCTGGAGTAAATTGGATTTCTCTAATTGATTCACTAATGATCTTTGCTACTTGCTTGGCACACGTTTGGACCTAAGTTCCAAACTGTGAACAAGTACTGGTACTCATAATGAGTACTGGTATCAAGTGGTCATAGTTTGTGAACTGGGTTTTTGCCTGGACCTTACAAGTACCGGTACTCATCATGAGTACCGGTACATGAAGGTCACAGGAGCCAAGACTGTGCATTACAAGTACAGGTACTCATCATGAGTACTAGTACATGTAGGTCATAGGACCCAAGACTGTGCGTCACAAGTACCGGTACTCACAATGAGTACTGATACCAAGTGATTTGGCTGTAGTGACTGTATGTAGTCAGTACCGATACCAAGAGTTCAGTACTGGTACCAACAAACCGTTGTGACCAGTCTGAACGACTAGTTTGCAATTAATCATAATTCTAATGTTCCTAAAATACCCCAAATAGCTAGAATTTGTGGGAGAGGTGATTAGTGGTCTACACAAGCACTCTTTGAGTGTTGTTTTAGGCAGATCTCTAAAAAGGAATTATACTCTTGCGTACACCTTCAATTCTCCATTTTCAAGCTGAAAGAGAGTTTGTTTTGTTGCATACATTTCAAGGCATCTCATCATTTGCAACAAATCATCAAAGGCAATCGTATTTTTCTATAATCAATCGTTTGTTTTATTCCCTAATTTTTCATATTAGATTTGATTATACTTGTTATAAGATATATTCTTGTTGGAGACTTAGGAAATAGTTGTAAACTTCTTTTTTACATTTTGCTTACACCTGTATCTTTATCTTCTTTTCATATCTTGTAATTGGGTTGAGGTAACACATTAATTACCTCTGATATTAGTAAATTGATTCCCTTTGACTTGAGGGAATCGGGTTAAAAATCCTAAGTCGGGAGACTTAGGTAGTGGAGTACCCAGGTGAGCGGAACCACTATACGTCTTGTGCCTTTGTTTTTGTGGTTTGATTTGTCTTGCAATTTTTTATTTCCCACACTATTTATCCCCCCTTCTAGTGTGCTTGTGATTTACAGATCCTGCAGGTGGTATCAGAGCGGGTTGCAAAAAAAAGTGACAATTGTCTTTCACTATGGCATCTCTAGTAAAGCGCATCGAAGGGCAGTCATCCACAGGTCCTCCCTACTTTGATAGGATGGACTATGGATACTGGAAGAGGAGGATGCAAATCTTCCTCAAGGCCATGGATGAGGACTCATGGATGTTTATCCAAGAGAAGTACACGGATCCAGAGCCACAAGGAGTGGCATGGACGGTAGAACAAAAGAGAAGGATCGCTGGAAATGCAAAAGCGATGAACGCACTCTATTGTGCATTATCAAGAGAAGAATTTAACCTTATCTCCGCATGTGAGTCCGCATACGAGATATGGAACACATTGCAAGTCACCTATGAAGGTACAAGTAAAGTTAAAGAAACACATATTTCTATTCTAGTAGAAAGCTATGAGTGTTTCACGATGTAGAAAGGTGAAACAATCAAAGGGATGTACACAAGATTTGGAGAGATTGTTAATCTAATCAAGAATCTTGGAGTTAAGCTGAAGGAGGAACAACTTGTAAGGAATATCTTCAGATCCCTTACAAGCGATTGGTCTCCAAAAACCACAGCCATTCAAGAGGCAAAAGATCTTTCTACCCTCTCATTAGATGAGTTAATTGGAAGCGTCATGCTATATGAAGTCCAGTTAGAAAATATGAAGAAGAATGAAGAAAAATCCATAAGCAAGAAAGGGAGCTTGCTTTCAAAGCTTTAATGAAGGTATCAGACATTGAAGTCTCAAATTTCAATGAAGAAGAGGAGCTTGCTCTTCTAACAAGAAGATTCAGAAGATTCATTTGAAAACAAGGTAAGAAAGTCAATAAATTTTCAAATGACATTATTTGTTTTGCGTGCAAGAAGATGGATCATGTACGAAAGGATTGTCCAATGATCAAGAACAAGAAGGAAGAAAAGAAGGACAAAGAACTTGATCGAAAGAAAAAGAAGATTTCAAGAAAGGCATACAAGGCAACTTAGCATGACAGTGATTCCGGCACGGAATCATCTTCCGAAAATCTGATGAAACAGAAGTTGCACATCTTTGCTTAATGGCAAATGATGACAACTCGAAAAATGAGGTAGATTACGAAGTTACCTTTAATGAATTAGTACAAGCATATGAAGATTTATATAATAAGGCAAGGACGATTAAAAAGGAAAATAAGGTTTTGCATGATAGTTATAGAACTCTAGAAATAGAGAAATCTTGTTTAGAAATAGAATTAGATTTGTCCAAAGAAAGTAAGAATCAATTACATGCAAAAATAGTAGAATTAGAGGATATTTATGAACACTTTGAGGACACTTTGAATAATCTAAAAACAAGAACTAGGCTAAATAAGAAATTTTATAATAATCTAAAAGCTATGTTTAATAATAAAAAGAACACACAAAATAAATCACATGCACCTAGACCTGCATGGATTTATCAAAAGGTCAATAATCTTAAGAATTATAGATCTAACACCAAAATAATCTATAAACCTAAGGATTTGAAATGTACTAACCATCAAGGACCCAAAAGAAAATGGGTACCTAAAATAGATTTAATAAATTATCTTGCAAGTGAAAAAGGACAAATGGATCGTAGACAGTGGATGTTCCAAGCACATGACGGGACACTCCGACCTCGTTATCAAATGGACCAAAATCGAAGATGGAGGACACATCAAGTTGGGCGACAAGAAACATTGTCGCATTATTGGTGAAGGTACAATAGGAAACTCTTCTAAGTAGGTACGTAATGTTCTTTTAGTAGAAAACTTAAAACATAACCTGCTTAGTGTTAGTTAATTATGTGATAATGGATGTGATGTTTTGTTTACTAAAGTTGGATTTAAAATATTAAAAGAAGGAACAAATACAGTTTTAATTGAAGGATTTAGATATGAAAATATCTATGCTCTTCATTTTTCAAAAGAGAACTATGTAAAATATCTGCTTGCCTCCCATATTGAAGTAGATCTTTGGCACCGTAGGCTAGGTCACATTAATCACAAATATCTTAATAGGTTAGCCAAAAATGAGTTAGTAAGGGGCCTACCTAAACTAACTTATAAAAAAGATGTTTTGTGCAAGTTGTGTGAACTCAGAAAAATGCACAAAACTTCTTTTAAACCTAAAGACTTTGTTTCAACAACACGACCTTTAGAGTTAATACACCTTGATCTATTTAGACCAACACGATTTGAGAGTCTAAATGGTTCAAAATTCTACCTAGTTATTGTTGATGACTTCTCTAGGTTCACTTGGGTCATCTTCTTAAAACATAACCTTCCTAAGTCTTACTCGAAGACTTCAAAAGGAAAAATCATCCTCTATCCTTAGACTTAAGACTGATCATGGGGGTGAATTTGAAAATGAAAAATTTTCAAGTTTTTGTGTCAATTATGGCATAACCCATGAATTTTCATTTCCTCGGGCTCCATCTCAAAATGGTGTTGTAGAGCACAAGAATCGCACTCTGCAAGAATGCCCTCGAACTTTGCTCTTGGAGTCTGGGCTTCAAAAATATTTCTGGGCAGAAGCCATTAATACGACATGCTATGTTCTAAATGAAACACTCTAATGGCCTATTATAAAGAAAACTCCATATGAGCTTTATTATGAGAAGTCTCCTAGGATATCATATTTCAAGGTGTTTGGAAGTAGATGTTATTTATTAAACACCAGTGACTGGCTTGATAAGTTTGATGCTAAAGGTGATGAAGGCATTTTTATTGGCTATTAAATAAGAAGCAAAGCTTATCGAGTCTTTAATAAAATGACTTTTGTCATTGAAGAATCCTTGCATGTTTCATTTGATGAAACAAACTTAGGTGAGCCGAAACCAAATCATTTAGATTCTGATGATGAAGATACCCCCTTCATTGATGTATCAAACATAGAAGATTCACGAAATGTAAATGATCTTCCAAAAGAATGGATACACCATAAGGATCACCCTCAAGAATAGATTATTGGTGATATTGAACAAGGTGTAAAAATCCGATCTCGCTTTAGAGCTGATTTTGTCCTTAATGCTTTTGTTTCACAACTTGAACCCAAGAAAGTTGATGAGGCATTAAAGGATGAATCATTGGTTGTAGCTATGCAGGAGAGCTACTCCAATTTACTAGGAACATTGTATGGAACTTGTACCCGCTCCTGAGGGTAATTCCATCATTGGAACCAAGTGGGTGTTCCGAAATAAATTAGATGAATCTGGTTCAGTGATCAGGAACAAAGCTAGACTTGTAGCTCAAGGCTATTACCAACAGGAGGGTATTGAGTTTGATGAGACATATTCTCCTGTTGCTCACTTGGAGTCCATACGGATGCTACTTGCCTTTGCAAGTGCAAAGGACTTCAAGTTATATCAAATGGATGTCAAAATCACTTTTCATAATGGTTATATTAAGGAGGAAGTCTATGTCCATCAGCCTCCTGGGTTCGAGGACCCAGCACACCTAGAGCATGTATACAAGCTCAATAAGGCATTATATGGACTTAAACAAGCTCGCAGGGCTGGTATGACAGGCTCAGGACCTTTCTTCTTCAGCACGATTTTAGAATTGGAGTTGTTGATTCAACTCTTTTTGTAAAAGAAGGTAACGACATCTTATTGGTTCAAATGTATGTCGGCGATATTATATTTGGATCAAATAAGGAGTCCCTGTTCAACATTTCTGTAAGACTATGAAGACTGAGTTTGAAATGAGTATGATGGGTGAACTCAGATTCTTTTTAGGACTCCAAATTCAACAATTAGACACAGGAATTTACATTAGTCAAACAAAATATGTTCTTGAAATTCTCAGGAAATTTGACTTTGAAAATCTAAATGGCAAAGAGACTCCGATTACTCTATCTACTTCTCTTGGTGAAGATTTATCCAGCAAGAGTGTAGATGAAAAGAAATACTGGGGAATGATAGGTTCACTACTATATCTCATAGCTTCTAGACTTGATATTCTTTTTGCTACATGCTTATGTGCGAGATTCCATTAAGAACCCAAGGAATCTCATTTTAAAGCAGTAAAAAGAATATTTAGATACCTAAACAACACAAAAGAGCTTGGTCTTTTCTATCCTAAAGCATAATCCTTAGATCTATTATCCTATAGTGATGCAGACTATGCAGGGAGTCGGACAGACCAAAAGAGCAGTAGCATCACATGTCACTCTATTAGAGAATCTCTAGTCTCATGGTTCTCTAAGAAATGGACTTGTGTTTCACTTTCTACAACTGAAGCTGAGTACATTGCAGCTTCACTTACTTGCTCTTAGGTCATTTGGATGAGATAGACTTTGTCCGACTTTGGATTGATTTTCACAAAATCTAAGATATTATGTGATAATACAAGCGCAATAAATCAATCCAAAAATCTGGTGCATCATTTACGTACCAAGCACATAAACATTAAACATCATTTTCTCAGAGATAATGTACTTCAAGGCTCTATTCAATTAGAATTCATTGACACTCAAAACCAATTGGCAGACATCTTTACAAAACCTCTTGCAGCAGAGAGATTCTGCTTTATTATGAGAAAATTAGGACTTTGTACAATAAAAGTCATTCTAATCTAACATTTTGTTTGATATAAACTTTGTTTGTATTTATGAAAATTCCTAAGGGCTTTTTTGCAAATTACCCATCCTTACTAAAAGAGATGTAAAATGTAATATTTCCATATGTCTGTAAATACCAGGGTGTTGTTTGCAATTTGGTTTCTTAACTTAGGTTATTGATCACATTATTTTTTCAACAACTAAGTTGTCAATTTTTCTTCTCTCAACCACTTAAGTGGTCATGTGACAAGCACATGACCCATCCCATATAAAAGAGGTCAAGTGCAAACACTTGCCTCATTTCTTCGCAACCAAACCCTAGTTCCACCACAAGTCCCTCCAAGCCCTTGCCAAGAAGAAGAAGAATCATCTCCAATCTTTAGACCCTAAGTATGTTCTTCTCTTCTCATCAAATCTTGTTTCCTTGATTCGTTCTATATCATGTTTTTTGTTTCCCGTCATCAGTTCTGCTGTTGCAATAGGTTTTCATCGGGTACCAGATGGTACCGGTACCCATCATCGATACTGATACTCACTGGGCGCATATAGTGCCTGCTTTACAGAGCAGGTACTGGTTAGGATAGAAACCAACCGGTACTGGTACCAATCACCAGTACTGGTACATGCAGGCTTAAATGTGTTGTTACTTGAACACATGATCTTTATCTCTAATTGTATTCCTATTTCTTGTTGTTGTGTGTTTTCAGATGGCACCAAAATCTAAAAGTAAGGGAAAAGCACCTCAAGATGCAGTCCACAAGTTTTGCATCAATGAGGATGCTAAATCAAAATTTGATTGGTATAAATGCCTAAAACTCCATCACTGTAGGCCTATTGAGTGGAAAGATTTTTCTCTAGAAATCTATGAGTTCACTACCTGTCTTTCCGATCAGCATCTTATGCATTTCTTTGATGAGGCATTTTTTGTTGATGTTCCTGGAGTTTATCCTGACATTAATTATCTATTTTTTGCTAATCTCCAAGAATAAGAAAATCAAGGCCATCTAGTCTTAACTTCCAAAGTCTTTGGTCAAAAAATCACCATTACTCCTAAATATTTATCAACCATCACCCAATGCCCTAATGAAGGTCATCCTTTTAACACACTTAAGGAGCAATTTCCTACTCACAAAATTCATGAAACTTTATTGCTTCCTAATTGCCACGGCAAAGCATTGGCTGCGCCCAACATGAATCTTTTTGCTCGTGCTCTTTTCCATATCTTAGCATGGAATTTAAGAGCTAAAAATTCAGGTTTTCACAAAATTCCCGTTGACATTTTACTCTTAATTTATTCTATCATTACTGGATTTCCAGTAAATAGAAACACAATTTTCCCGTGCATCGGCTTTACCCTTGGATATCTTGGTGTCCCACATATTTCATAAAAATAAAATTGACCTTTCTAATTTCACTCATCTTAGAAAAGTGGTCTATTTCAAATGGACTACTCTCTCAAAGATGGGAGTGAAACCCGCTAGAAAGGAATCTACTAGTGATGATGAAGAAGATGAAGTTGATCCAAATGCTCAATCTTCTTCTCATCCACCTCCTGAATCATCTTCGACTTTTGTCCCCATTGCCTATCCCTTTCCGAAAGCCGAAACTCCTTGGAAGAACCTATCTCATGAGTCTGGCACGGATCCCTACATGATCAACACTTTCAATTACATTGGCCAAAATTTAACCAAGCTAAAATTTGCCTTCCATCACATGGAACGCAAATTTCATGATCTTTCTATGCCTCTTGAGTCTTCCTATGTTGCATCTTCCACTCAACATACCAAACAAAGGAAGCAGACTCAGCAAAAAGTACCTCTGGAATACAGCGAAAGAAGACAAAAACTCTTTCAAGATCCATCATTTGTAGCAGAAAAAGAACCAATTGTCAATGAAGATGATGAAGAAGACATAGAAGATGAAGAAAATGTTTCATATGAAGAAGACGATGATGATGATGACGACGGCAATGACAATGATGATGATGACAATAACGATGATGAGGATGAACAACCACTTATTAGAAAATGTCGTAGAAATTAGTTTAGTTTTTTTTTTAAGTATGTAAGTTTGTTGTTGCTTGTATGACTCTTAACATTGTTAAATTTCTATGGCTCTTAATATTTATTTTGTGTCATGAACTTTATCATGTTATGAAATTTGATGCTTTGTTTGATTACGTATCTATGCTATGTTATGAAATTTGAACTTTTATGGTATTTGCTCAATTTTTTTGGTTGCTTGAAAAAAAGGGGGAGAAATGAAATGAATGAATGGATACTTGATGAGAACCTCATCATGAGCCATAACTAGCTCATTTTGACCCAATACAAAGGATAAAAGCTCCTACATAACTCAAGGAAAGGCTTAACTCAGAGAATTCTGAGTTTAAGGAGAAAATAAGTCATAAGGGGTAAAAATGCAATTTTACCAGTATAATCTGCATACAGGGTAATTCAGGGTCCAAACATAGGTCAAAGCAACTTAATAAGAATAAAAGTGGGATGAGATGATCTAGCAAGGGCTACAGCAATTCCAAGGAACTAAATGATAATCTGTAACCCTAAAACAACCCACTTCAATTCACGAGGTTCGAGGCAAAGTAAAAATAGAATAAACCCTCTAAAATTCATAGAAAAATAATCTCTAGGGTTTAGAACCTTCAATTTGGCCTTCAGAACCCATGTTGACCTACATTGAGAACCATGCCCAATTAATAACTTAATCTGGGTTTTCGCATAAATTGACCGGTCAAACAAGGTTTAATATAGAAATAAAATTTACCATCAGATTCCTTAGGTCCTAATTCATCATGTATAAAAACTTGAGCCTAAGAAGAAACCTCCTTGACCGACTTTACACTTTGGTCCTCATATATTTACTTTTTGGCCCTCAACTTTTGAACCGTCGCATTTTGGCCCCTAACTCTCCTTCGTTCTTTGCATTCAGGTCCCCCCTGCAAAACCGGCCAGCACCATGCTCCGGCGACCTTGCGCGGAGCATGGCGCCGTGCAGGGTGAGGGGGAAAGCCTGGCAAGTAAACCAGGGGTGCCCTGCGTTGTCAGCCGTCGCAGGGACACCCCCCTGGTCGCTGTAGCCCACCATACCGGCCGTGCGAATGCACGGACGGTATGGGTTTTCGTCTCCGGCCA
This sequence comes from Thalassia testudinum, assembly GCA_037157565.1. Taxonomy (NCBI): domain Eukaryota; kingdom Viridiplantae; phylum Streptophyta; class Magnoliopsida; order Alismatales; family Hydrocharitaceae; genus Thalassia; species Thalassia testudinum. The sequence continues at coordinate 149,092,927 of JAZHRO010000014.1, read as the reverse complement.
TCCTCCGGCGAGGGAGACACGTCGTCTCCCTCCGCCTCCCTCCCTGTTTTGATCCCTATAAATACCCCCCGTTGCTCCACAGGCCGGGGCAGCTCGGATCTGACGGAGAAAATCCCCAACTTTCCTCTCTTCTCTCTCCGGCAGACGCTCACCAGCTCCGGCGGTTCCTCCCCCTCCTCCTCTTCGCTCTGCCGCAATACCAGCAGCAGAGACTTCCACCCCTGCTCTTCCCGCGCCACGCCGCACCCAGCTGGCGCTTCTCCGGCTCTCTGCTCGCCGCCGCCTCCTTCCCTGAGCATCTTCTTCTCCGGCGACAGTCGATACGACTGTCGCCCTACTGCTCCCCCTTCGTCCCTGCAAGTAAGTTAGAACTACTTCCCTTCTTCTCCTCTTTCTTTCCCCAGTTTCAATTTGTTCAATTAAGCCCTCGACCGACCCTGACCATCGTCACCCCCTTCGACTCCGACCACCCTCCGGCGAGATGTTCCCATCGCTCCACAGCCTCACACACCTCGCCGACCCTCACCGAACCTCCGCCTCATCACACTGAGCACCCCCCACCCCTCCACTGCCACTCCACACCTCCGTAACGCTCCCCCGAACAAACCCATTCCTCCGGTTGCAGTCCAACCTAGGGCTGCCGCCAGACACCACCTTGCGGCCTGCCGCGCAGCTCCTCACCTTCGCCGTGCCACGGCGAAGGTTCCCCAGTGGTTTGATCAGGCCGAGAGGCCATATTCGTGTCCGACAGGTTTTGAGGTTCGACCGCCATTAACGCACATTGAAGCAGCTTCTCCCGCGCTCCAGGCTTGAGGACTCCAGGTCTCCAGCTGCTGCGGAGTACGGGGAGTCTTGCGAAGGCAGCCAGCCAGCAACCTACGCAAATCGAAGCCGCAGCTGCAGAAGCCAGGTCGCGGTCTCCCAGCAGGCGCACGCGAGGAAAGGTCTGCGTTTAGTCCCACATCGGTAAGCCTCACAACCTTTCCACTGTTTAAATTGATTTTGTGCACTAGCCTTACTGCCTCAGCACACGGGGTGAGGTCCCCTTTCACCCGCCCGGTTACCCGGTCTCGTCCGCGCTCACGCCCCGCGGACCTGACCCGACCCGACTTAGACTGACCTGCACTCCTCGCCCACCACGCACGCCGGTGGGCCTGGACCCGGGCGTGACCCGAACCCGATTACCCGGCAGCTCTGGGAGAGCTTTCCCAAGAGTGGTTTCAGAGAGAGAGAGACGTAGGGGGGAGAGGGTAGAGTAGGTTTTGTTCTCTGACGTAAGCTCTGAAGTGTGCAGGCACAGGTGAAGAAGAAGAACCGCGGAAGAAGAAGGAAGCTAAGGGAGACACTGTAGCAACAGGCAGTTTAAGTCGTCTGATTTGGAAATCAGACGACGTCCTGAAGGGAGAAGAAGAAAGAAGGAGGGGCGACGTCCTGACTGAAAAAGAAAAGAAGAAAGAAGGAGGGAGATCTGAAGAACAACAGAAGAAGGCGAGGCAAAGGAGAACACAAAAGAACAAGGGAAGAACTGAAAGAAGAAAAACAAAGAAGAAGAAGAGCATCACCATTGCAGAAGAAAGACATCACCTCTGCAGACAAAGAAGAAGAAGATCTGAGACGAGGAGAAAACAAAGAAAAAAGAAGACAACAAATTCTTTCCCTCTCTCTTTCTTTATTTTTGTAAAAGAAACATGTATATCTCTAGAATACAACTTGCTCCCTGAGTTCGACCTCGGGAACTCTTTTATTTTCCAAGTAAAAAAATTATATTTGAAATGTTGGCAATAACTGGCTATACTACAACGTTATAACAATAAAACCCGGTTATCTCTCGAAGCCACCGTCTCCATTATTTGGCGCCGTTGCCGGGGAGCAACGGCTATTCTAGAGGTAAACATTCCTGTTTCTTTTTTTTAATTTCTGATAATCTCCTCTCTTTTGTGCAGCTACAGGAACTCAAGAAGACAAGCAACCACACGACAACCACTCCGAAGACAGGTAAATTTTTCCTCTCGCTATTAACCCCTAAACTCTAAAGAGGAAGAAAAGAAAAGAACAAGCAATATAGGACTAACCTGTCTTCCATACTTAGTAACCATAAAGAGTTGCATGTTTTCAACTCATCACTCCTGCACACTATTAAGGGTATTTAAGGGCTAACACATTCTTGCTTGAGCCCTAATTGCCCAACAAAGAGTTAAATGCACCAAGTAGAGCCAACATAAGGTCAAACATTAGGATTTCAGTAGAGACACACCCCTTAATCAAGAATTGAGGAAATCCAAAAGAGGTGTGCCCAAGCCATTGATTGAAAATAATTAACAAGAAAAATCCTAAACAATTGGCTCTCTCTAAACACTTGAACCCTAAAACAAGGCCTAACTTCTCAACGAAACCACTAGGTGAAGTTAACCCCTGGGGTCAACCAACCTTCAAACTAGGCCACTTTGTTCACAAAAACACCTAAAGTTCAAGTGAAAACCTAAGCACCATGATCTTAACATAAAAATTGGTAGACTTAAGAGGTCAAGATCCCCATTCTGGTCTACCTGGAACCGCAGTGACAAGAGAGGTCGGGTGGGGGAAACCCTGTAACCCGTGGGGACGCTCTACCGTGTAGGGGTCTTCGCGGGACTCTCCCTCTCTGGCTGCCCAGGGAATTCTCAGGTGGACGATCTTTCTGATCAAGGGGTCCATCTGCCCCGCACCTCTATAGTCACCCAACAAATTTTTGGGTGTCTTGATTGGGTCCAGCACCTGCTTATCTCATCCAGTCCTTCAGTATTTTTCAGGAGGTCCTTGAAACCTCCTATAGAAATTCACTCTCCCCGAGGCTAAGCCTCGGCTCCTTTGTTTTTTTTCAAAAATCATTCACACAGCCCTTCTTTCCTCTGATTCTGAACAAAATCCCCTTCTTCCATCTTGATTCAAGCTTTGATTCTATATCTTGATTCCACCACCTGATCCAATTATGCAGCCTAATTACCTAGCAAGACTACCATTCAAAAAACCTGAATATATGAGATCCATGAAAGATAAGATGATTGAGGATGCCCTTGAAATCTATGAAATCAAACCCTCAACACCAGTAGAAAACATTCAGGTTGATGTCCCAACAACCACAGCTTTCATCATGAACTGTGCCCAAATCCTATTGACTGAAATTTCAAAAGGATCAACCCGAGATATGCTCATGATAGGATACATTGAGATAGACAAATTACACAAATCTGAATACCTTCAATGCTTGACAAATCCTGTACTTTGGGAACAAAACCAAGATGCTATTGAAAAACGGGTAGAGATGATGAGACTTTTAGAAAAAACTATCAACCAAAAATACCCGTATACACCAGAAATAGAGGATGAGTCATCTTGGAACAGTACTAAAAATCAATCCAGTTTCCCAGACCTCGGGACTGAGGCACAAGGTGGTTGTCGACTCCCAACCCAAATAGAAGATAGCATTAAAATAGGTTGGGAAGTTGCAGGAGAACACAATGCTGAGCCAACCCTAGGCCATAAATCACCAAGCTTAGAACTCCAAGACTCCTGCAATAACAAGATTAGAATTGAACCTCTGGAGGGTATAAATTCCGCCCCTTGTTTTGATAAGGTAACCCTCGAAGGTTATTCGGACTTAGGTTCTAATAATTCTACCCACATCCTAAGCCTAGAACCTAGATCTGAAACTTATTGGGAAGATTATGAGGCCCCTTATGAGAAAGATCAAATTTTTACAGAATATGATTCCGGGCCTCTATTTGATGAATATCCCTCTCCAACATCCTCAGGAAATCTAATCGATTTTTCAGAAAACATGCCAATTTATGATACAGAAACTGAGGAGTTGGATGAGCAAGGTTTTAATGGGGTCTATCCTACCAGCTTAGAGCTTGAACAGAACATCTTTTTGAGCCCAGAAGTGACATATAGGCTAGAACCCAGTCAGGCTGCTGATTCCACATCTGATGATTTTTGCTGTGGCGGAATTCATGATCATTTTCGCCAACTCTCCGACAATTTCAGATCTGACTATAATTGCGGAGAGATTCCCCTTCCTGAACACGCCAGGCATATCTACGACCTCAGTTCACATGACTCTGACTCTGACTCTGAGGTCCTGATTCCCGAGATCACTAATAACACAGAATCATTCCTTTTCGATCCTCAGGAACCAAAAATAGAAAATGCCAAGAGTGATTACAACCAAGAATCCAAATTTTTTCTCGAATCCGATTCCTTTCATCCTACAGACACTCTTCCGGCATTTGATAGTTACCCAGAGGACTCCCTACAGAAAACCAACTATCATCTGTTTCTAGAAGAGCCCTCGTACACAATGGCCACCTCGTTCGCACACACAGAACGGATCAAAACCTCTCCCAAACCCCGACCCGCAACCGGACTCAATTTCTATTCAGATTCACCTCTCACCAAGCCGATTGCATTTCCACATCGGGTTTCGAACATTGATCAGACTACATACCATGCTCTATCATTCTCTGATCACCCCTGTAGGGTTTCCGCGTCATTCATTGATTATTCTACGGGTCCCTACTCTGACCAGGCTGATTCGACTCAGCCAAACCCTACGTTTACACTTCCACATCCATCTGAGCTTCATAGTTTATGGTGGGTTCCACACCTTTTTATCCACATCTATCAACCCACCAGATTGATTGGGTTTGGGCTGCATCATCAGCCTGTTAATCTGAACAAGCACCTGGTTGGACCAACCAGGCTCTTAATCAAGGTGCTTGTCTTACAAAACTCTGCTGATTTGACCATCCCCTCTCCATCGCATTTCCTGCTTGGCTGAAGGCATCAAATTTAGCGCTCAACGGGAGGCAGCCCGTCATTCTCTTTGAAAACCTGAAACTTGTTCTGACAGCATTTTGCACTTGAAGTTCACACTTTAGGACAGCCGACTCCACCTCAGGTGCTTGCATCTGAGATTCATCAAAACAGCTATCCTAATGTATGAACTTAGTTGAATAAAAACCCCTAGGTTACAATGAGGACATTGCAAATCTTAGGCATGGGGGGGTAGGAAAGTACAAAAACTTGTAAGAAAAGATTTCAAACAAAAAAATTCACATATGACAAAAACACCATAAAAATTAAAAAAAAATTTTTCGAAAAAGAATAAGAGGAAAAGAGGAGAAGGAAATTTTGTGAAGGAGAAAAGAAACAAAATGAAAAAGGAGCACAAAAATTAAGAGAAAAGGTGATAGTCATTAGTAAGGAACTAAGGAATTAACCTAAGTTCTAGACCTCATTCAAGAAAATAACTGAAAAGTGCATAATGAGATTAGTAAGAACGCAAACCTTAGGCATTCTTGAACAGACTCTTAGTACCCATTAAGATCTAGACACTCCTCAAGAGGTTGAGGAAAATGAAAAGCTGAAGTATTAGGTCTAAGGCTTAGGGAGTATTTGGCCTCGTTAACTAATTTTTGGTTTACGGGACTCAGTAACCTAAGCACCCTAACCTCACACACAGCCTGGTTCAGTAAGCGTAAAAATCAGAATCACGCAGAAGCGTCGCAAAATTCTGAAAAGAACACCTAGAATAGGAGCGGCCGATCAACACAAGTTGATTTGGACGAGTTCTCAGCACGGAGAGGCGGGAAATCCCCTCGAAGATGCGTAACAAAATATCATCTCCTCGGTGCTTGTTTCTTAGGATATTTACATATCCTACTGGGGGCATGTAAGCACTCTGCTAGTTCAGATTCCATGGATGGCATTATCTCGAAGTGTCAATTGCCAGGGTCTGGATTCGGCCACGGAACACCATGGATGGGATTATCTCAAAATCTCAATAGCCAGGGTTCCGGGGGTTGCCATGGGCGGTGCTATCTCGAAGCATCGATCGCCAGGAACCCTTGAGGATTGATGATGGGAGCAAGGAATCTGATACAGACCGTGTTGAAAAGCCAATCCTAGGCTAGAACTAAAAAGAAAAAGAGAGAGAAAACTCTCCAAAAAGAAAAACTTTCTATCTCTCTCTTACAAACGCACTGCGAACTGAGCCAGGGCTAAAATCATTTCAAGCACGGGTGCTTTAACCACAAAGTCCAATAAATCTTAGGTTAGTTCTTGTGGACCTTAAAAACCTTTACTAGAGACTGAGGCTAAGGCTAGACAGATTTGGATCTTGATTGGTACTAGAGTACCTTTTAGGCCTATGGTCAGCATTCTAACCTAATCTAAGCTCAAATAAAAAAGCACTTATCTAAAGCTATTAAGAACTTCATGGTCTAGAACAAGGGTTGAAACCTTAAGTTTTTGCTAAGGGACTAGCAAAAGCTAGGCATGGGGGTATGATGAGAACCTCATCATGAGCCATAACTAGCTCATTTTGACCCAATACAAAGGATAAAAGCTCCTGCATAACTCAAGGAAAGGCTTAACTCAGAGAATTCTGAGTTTAAGGAGAAAACAAGTCATAAAGGGTAAAAATGCAATTTTACCAGTATAATCTGCATACAGGGTAATTCAGGGTCCAAACATAGGTCAAAGCAACTTAATAAGAATAAAAGTGGGATGAGATGATCTAGCAAGGGCTACAGCAATTCCAAGGAACTAAATGATAATCTGTAAACCTAAAACAACCCACTTCAATTCACGAGGTTCGAGGCAAAGTAAAAATAGAATAAACCCTCTAAAATTCATAGAAAAATAATCTCTAGGGTTTAGAACCTTCAATTTGGCCTTCAGAACCCATGTTGACCTACATTGAGAACCATGCCCAATTAATAACTTAATCTGGGTTTTCGCATAAATTGACCGGTCAAACAAGGTTTAATATAGAAATAAAATTTACCATCAGATTCCTTAGCTCCTAATTAATCATGTATAAAAACTTGAGCCTAAGAAGAAACCTCCTTGACCGACTTTACACTTTGGTCCTCATATATTTACTTTTTGGCCCTCAACTTTTGAACCGTCGCATTTTGGCCCCTAACTCTCCTTCGTTCTTTGCATTCAGGTCCCCCTGCAAAACCGGCCAGCACCATGCTCCGGCGACCTTGCGCGGAGCATGGCGCCGCGCAGGGTGAGGGGGAAAGCCTGGCAAGTAAACCAGGGGTGCCCTGCGTTGTCAGCCGTCGCAGGGACACCCCCCTGGTCGCTGTAGCCCACCATACCAGCCGTGCGAATGCACGGACGGTATGGGTTTTTGTCTCCGGCCATCCTCCGGCGAGGGAGACACGTCGTCTCCCTCCGCCTCCCTCCCTGTTTTGATCCCTATAAATACCCCCCGTTGCTCCACAGGCCGGGGCAGCTCGGATCTGACGGAGAAAATCCCCAACTTTCCTCTCTTCTCTCTCCGGCAGACGCTCACCAGCTCCAGCGGTTCCTCCCCCTCCTCCTCTTCGCTCTGCCGCAATACCAGCAGCAGATACTTCCTCCCCTGCTCTTCCCGCGCCACGCCGCACCCAGCTGGCGCTTCTCCGGCTCTCTGCTCGCCGCCGCCTCCTTCCCTGAGCATCTTCTTCTCCGGCGACAGTCGATACGACTGTCGCCCTACTGCTCCCCCTTCGTCCCTGCAAGTAAGTTAGAACTACTTCCCTTCTTCTCCTCTTTCTTTCCCCGGTTTCAATTTGTTCAATTAAGCCCTCGACCGACCCTGACCATCGTCACCCCCTTCGACTCCGGCCACCCTCCGGCGAGATGTTCCCATCGCTCCACAGCCTCACACACCTCGCCGACCCTCACCGAACCTCCGCCTCATCACACTGAGCACCCCCCACCCCTCCACTGCCACTCCACACCTCCGTAACGCTCCCCCGAACAAACCCATTCCTCCGGTTGCAGTCCAACCTAGGGCTGCCGCCAGACACCACCTTGCGGCCTGCCGCACAGCTCCTCACCTTCGCCGTGCCACGGCGAAGGTTCCCCAGTGGTTTGATCAGGCCGAGAGGCCATATTCGTGTCCGACAGGTTTTGAGGTTCGACCGCCATTAACGCACATTGAAGCAGCTTCTCCCGCGCTCCAGGCTTGAGGACTCCAGGTCTCCAGCTGCTGCGGAGTACGGGGAGTCTTGCGAAGGCAGCCAGCCAGCAACCTACGCAAATCGAAGCCGCAGCTGCAGAAGCCAGGTCGCGGTCTCCCAGCAGGCGTACGCGAGGAAAGGTCTGCGTTTAGTCCCACATCGGTAAGCCTCACAACCTTTCCACTGTTTAAATTGATTTTGTGCACTAGCCTTACTGCCTCAGCACACGGGTTGAGGTCCCCTTTCACCCGCTCGGTTACCCGGTCTCGTCCGCGCTCACGCCCTGCGGACCTGACCCGACCCGACTTAGACTGACCTGCACTCCTCGCCCACCACGCACGCCGGTGGGCCTGGACCCGGGCGTGACCCGAACCCGATTACCCGGCAGCTCTGGGAGAGCTTTCCCAAGAGTGGTTTCAGAGAGAGAGAGACGCGGGGGGGAGAGGGTAGAGTAGGTTTTGTTCTCTGACGTAAGCTCTGAAGTGTGCAGGCACAGGTGAAGAAGAAGAACCGCGGAAGAAGAAGGAAGCTGAGGGAGACACTGTAGCAACAGGCAGTTTAAGTCATCTGATTTGGAAATCAGTCGACGTCCTGAAGGGAGAAGAAGAAAGAAGGAGGGGTGACGTCCTGACTGAAAAAGAAAAGAAGAAAGAAGGAGGGAGATCTGAAGAACAACAGAAGAAGGCGAGGCAGAGGAGAACACAAAATAACAAGGGAAGACCTGAAAGAAGAAAAACAAAGAAGAAGAAGAAGAGCATCACCATTGCAGAAGAAAGACATCACCTCTGCAGACAAAGAAGAAGAAGATCTGAGACGAGGAGAAAACAAAGAAAAAAGAAGACAACAAATTCTTTCCCTCTCTCTTTCTTTATTTTTGTAAAAGAAACATGTATATCTCTAGAATACAACTTGCTCCCTGAGTTCGACCTCGGGAACTCTTTTATTTTCCGAGTAAAAAAGTTATATTTGAAATGTTGGCAATAACTGGCTATACTACAACGTTATAACAATAAAACCCGGTTATCTCTCGAAGCCACCGTCTCCATTAATACTTCATATCTAAAATAGGGAAAGCTTAGTTTGAGGGGGAGCTTTTTTACTCTGTTGTGGAGTTTTTTTATTCTTCTCTTATTAAGTCTCTGTTTATTTTTAATATGAGTATCCTATTTGTTTTGTCAACATCAGAAAGGGGGAGATTGTTGGACCCTAGTTACATCTCTCTTCTACGTTTTGATGTTAACAAAATCATTTTAAAATCCAATATGTTTATGAAGTTTTTCAGGTCAAAAGAATCTGTGGATGCAAGCAAAAAGATTGCACATGAAGGAAGAAGTTTTTGAAGACCTTAGTTTTTATTGTATCGTAGAATTTTTGTATGTCTCCAAACAAGTAAAACATAATCTTGGTGTTAAAATCAAAGTTGAGATAACTAGGATTCAGAATATCGTTCATTTACTCAGTTTTTAACTCAAAATCGACTCTTTCAAAACAAAGTCGCCTAGAGTAAATTGGATTTCTCTAATTGATTCACTAATGATCTTTGGTACTTGCTTGGCACAGGTTTGGGCCTAAGTTCCAAACTGAGAACATCAAGTACCGGTACTCATCATGAGTACCAGTATCAAGTGGTCACAGTTTGTGAACTGGGTTTTTGCCTGGACCTTACAAGTACCGGTACTCATCATGAGTATCGTTACATGAAGGTCACAGTAGCCAAGACTGTGCATTACAAGTACTAGTACTCATCATGAGTACCGGTACATATAGGTCACAGGACCCAAGACTGTGCGTCACATGTACCGGAACTCACAATGAGTACCGGTACCCAGTGATTTGGCTGTACTGACTGTATGTAGTCAGTACCAATACCAAGAGTTCAGTACCGGTACCAACTGACAGTTGCGACCAGTCTGAATAGCTAGTTTGCAATTAATCATAATTCTAATATTCCTAAAATACCCCTAACGGCTAGAATTCATGGGAGAGGTGATTAGTGGTCTATATAAGCACTCTTTGAGTGTTGTTTTGGGCAGATCTCTAAAAAGGAATTATACTCCTGCCTACACCTTCAATTCTCCATTTTCAAGCTGAAAGAGAGTTTATTTTGTTGCATACATTTCAAGGCATCTCATCATTTGCAACAAATCATCAAAGGCGATCGTATTTTTCTATAATCAATCATTTGTTTTACGCCTTAGTTTTTCTCGTTAGATTTAATTATACTTGTTATAAGATATATTCTTGTTGGAGACCTAGGAAATAGTTGTAAGCTTCTTTTTACATTTTGCTTACACCTATATCTTTTTCTTCATTTCATATCTTGTAATTGGGTTGAGATAGCCCGTTAATTACCTCTCATATTAGTAAATTGATTCCCTCTGAGTTGAGGGAATCGGGTTAAAAATCCTAAGTCGGGATACTTAAGTAGTGGAGTACCCAGGTGAGGGGAACCACTATACATCTTGTGCCTTTGTTTTTGTGGTTTGATTTGTCTTGCAATTTTTTATTTCCCACACTATTCATCCCCCCTTCAAGTGTGCTTATGATTTACAGATCCTACAGACACTTCTTCGGTCATAAAAACACGCTAAACTCCTCCAGTGCGGCTTCTATTGGCCCACGATTTTCAAAGACGCATACAATCACTGTAAGGCATGCACTCATTTCGAGGCCTTAGGCAATATGAGCCATCGTGATATGATGCCCTTACAGCCGATTCTCGTATGCGAAATCTTTGATGTTTGGGATTGATTTTATGGAACCCTTTCCTTTTTAGGATGGCTTCAAGTGCATTCTATTCCCTGTTGACTACGTGTCCAAATGGATCAAAGCCATTCTGACCCGAACCAATGATCGTAGAATGGTTATCAAATTCATTCATCAGAACATCTTTTCTTCGTTCGAGATTCCATGTGCTATAATCTCCGATGGAGGGACCTATTTCACTAATGCTCTGTTCAGATCATTGATGACCAAATACGGGGTGTCACACCGAATCTTTACTCCTTACCACCCCCAAGCTAATGGTCTAGCTGAGCTATCAAATTGAGATATCAAGAAAATCCTCCGGGTTACTATTCGACCTGACAGGAAAGACTGGTCATCTCGACTTCCGGAAGCTTTGTGGGCTTATAGGACCACCCACAAAACCGAATTAGGTATGTCTCCCTTCAGATTGGTGTACGTGAAGGCATGTCACCTCCCCGTCAAATTGGAGCACAAAGTCTATTGGGTAGTACGGAACTGGAATCTAGATCTTTCTAAGGCAGGAACCCACAGAAAGCTTCAAATGAGAGAGATCGATGAAATACGCCATGACGTGTTTGAGAACTTGCGAATTTACAAAGAGCAGGTTAAAGCCTTTCACGACAAGTACATATCCAGAATGATCTTTTACCCTAGTCAAAAAGTCCTACTCTTTGATGCCAAACTCAAACTGTTCCAAGGAAAACTCAGATCAAAATGGATCAGACCTTACCTCATCCGATGAATCTCTGGAAATGGAGCCATCGAGATCAGTCAACTTAGCCATGATTCAAAACCTTTCATCGTGAATGATCAGAGACTCAAACTGTTCATTGAACTTACTGATAGAAATCTAGCTGAGACATCTTTTACCCTCCATTCTCCTTGAGCTCATTGCACCCAGCCGATGGCGTTAAACTCAGTGCTTAACGGGAGGCAACCCGACATTTTGAAAAACCTGAAACCTTTCTTGACACATTCCTATGCTGAACTCATATTGCACTTTAGGGTTCATCCATTAGAATAGCCGACTTCACCTCTAGTACATGTAATTGAGCTTGAAATCGTCGGCAATAGTCATCCCAACCCATACACCCACCCAACACCTGTTCTAATGAATGATCTAAGCTGAACTCGAACCCACCTAATTTACAATGGGAACATTGCAAATCATAGGCATGGGGGGTATGAAAGTACAAAACACCATGAAAATCATCGCACAACAAAAGGTTTCATAAAAAAAAATCACATATCTAAAAAAATACCAAAAAGATGAGAAAATTCTTGAAAAAGAACAAAAAAATGAGAGGAGAGAAAATTTTGAGGGCATATCAATTTTGAGGAAAAAAAGGGGAGAAGTTAAAACTGTCAAAAAAAGGAGCACAAATTGAAAAGAAAAGAAAAGAAATAGTCATTAGTAAGAAATTAAGGAATTAACTTAGTTCTAGACCATATCAAGAGAAAGAAAATGGAAGATAAAAATTGCTAATGAAACACAGAAGAGATTATTAAGAATGCTGGTCTTAGTTCTTTTGGGCTATGATCACAGGTTTAGAAGCTTCAGCCTCATTAACTAACCTCTGGTTTGCAGGACTTGGTAACTGATGAGACACTCATCATGATCTCTAATTATCCCTAATTACCTAGTCTTCCTAGTTAATTAGCTAAGGTTATGAACATATAAGGGTTAATTATAGAATAAGGGATATTTTGTAAAGGACCTTAAAATAAGTTGAAAATGGCATTTTATCATTCAATTAACATTACTAACAATTTAGTTAATAATTGGACTCGAAATCCTATTAATCATTCCCTTAATTAATAAGATAAGTAACTTAAACTTAATGTAAACCTAAGTATATAATAACTTAAGTAATTTCACTTAATATAATAAATTAATCTAAAAAGGTCAAAAATGTAAATTCAAGGTGAAAACATAATATTTACCTTATTTACTAACATTTATAAAAAGTTGGAAAAGATCTAAGTTAAAATAAACCTTCAAAACCAAAATTTACATTTTGGTCTTTAAAATTCATTGCAATCGGGTCCTTATTTCTCACACAGGTCCTTAAGATTTATTACATTTAGGTCCCTTTTCCTTCTTCTTCTTCAGCCGAATGAACGGCTGGCAGCGGAGAGTCACGCCACCACATGATCACCTCCCTGCCAACATCATTATTCTTTGTCCAAGCTCTTGCAGCTTGCGCTCACCACCTCCACTTCATCCACCGGTCTGGATTAACCGAAAATCCAATTTTTCAGTGGGAGATAACCTCACTGTCGTCGGAGACGACATCGGAGGTTAAGCTCCTTCTTCGGCTAGACCCTGCCATTCTCTTCGCCACCAACTACTATAATACCCCCTCACCCCTCGGATTTTACTCAAGTTGGCTCTCTTCCCTCTTCTAACACTGTAGCCGACTTTGATAGGCTATTCGTCCAAAACTCCTACGACTTTCCATTTCATTTTCCGACTTCCTCCATTCATTCTGATTAGCCAAAGAGATCCGCCATGGTCTGCCGTGTCTTTGACATAGGCGCCGACCCAAGGAGTCCTCCGCTCCACCTCAAATCCCCCCGCCGGAGATCTTTCTTCCACCCTCTAATTTCGTCGTCCGCTATGAACCTTTGGCGAAACCTTACTGACCCCTTCGTCCAGGTAACAGTAGATTAGGAGTAGTAGTAGCAGTAGGAGTAGGAGTAGGTTAGCTTAGTTAGGTAGGTAGGTAGTTAGATTAGATGTAATTTTAGAATTTCAGTGTTCATCTTCTGTGACTCCAGCGAATTCCTTGACTTCGCCATCTGTGTATACTTTTCATATTTTCTGGACTCACCGGAGCTCTAGCAAGCTCTAACGAGCCATTTTTGAGTTTCAGCCTCTAGAACTTAGCAAGAAGCTCCAGATCAATGATTTGAGGATCATTGATTGTGCTGAGGTATTTAAATTGAGATTTTAATGTCTGGAGCTATCGATATGACTTCATCTTCCCCAACTCTTGCGGAGTTGAGAAGTCTGATAAAGAGATACAAGAAGAATTTAAGAAGCTCAGAAGCTTTGGTGCAATGCACTGAAGCTGTTTAAACCCTGAGAATACTGTAACAACCTCTGAACGGCTCTGACGAACACACATCTTTTCAAGCTCAGGCGGCGAGCCTGAAACCCTAGAAATTTTGGTCAGAGCGCCTAACTAAGAATCTGAATGAGTTTCTGAGGTTAAAAAGATCCTATTCGAGGCTTTGATTTCTTGAGAGAAGGCTTCGAACATAAAGTCAAACTTTTGTACCTTCACAGTCAAACTGAGTCTAATTATGGAGTTCTGAGCTCAATCTGAGGAATTGATGAGATTAAATGGATTTTGAGATTTTTTTGAATGATCTGAGAGAGAATAAAGTGAGCTCAGATGAGTTATTGTGTGAAAATTTGAACTCTGTTAATTTGGGTTACTTTTGAAACCAAACTAACAATAGTATCATTTTGTTGAAATATGAACTTGAATCCTTCCCAGATAAGTCTGTTATAACCCTTAGAATTAGTTTAAATCAATTGGAAAAATTCTTAAGTGTCTGTTGCACATATTAAAGTCTGAAAATTCGATCTCTGAACCTTTCAGAGAAGCTTCAACCTTCTGTACACTATTTGAAGGTCTTATGAACTTAGAGACTACTCCAACAGATGTGAAATAATTTGTAGAACCTATACAGACCTTTAAATGAGAGAGAAAAGTGCATCTGAGGACTCTGTGAAGTTAAAATCATTTCCAGGAAATTAATAACCCGTAGGAACCCCTAATTTTATCTGTCAAATTGAAGAGGAAAACATCCTCTAATCCTTAAATTGACCCTGTAATTGAGTAGATCAACCTTAAAGCTTTCTAACAAACTTTAAATCACTTGATTTGGAGCTCTGAGTTGGAAGTTATGATCAGTTGAAGTTGGGTCTGGAAGGGGTTACGATAGTCCCACATCGTCAGATTCTGAGCACGCGCATGGGGATAAAATGATTTTGTTACATGGGCACTTCAGTCATCAGCGGTCGGCGCACCGGTTACCGATCAGATTATCTGAGCATGTGCATGTGTGTGTGCGGGCTTGTGTGCCTACGGGTGTGCACCCTTGTGGTCGTGAGCGAGTGTGCCCTGGGAGGGCGAGGCTTGGGAGGCTGGTTGAGCCGGATTGGCTCGAGACAATGAATCAAAATGAAATAAAGAAAAATTGAACCTAACCAAGATTAGGCGAGGATCGAGTAGGGTCTGGTCCCACCCTGATCTCAAGGTGCTGTGTATCCTCGAAAGGTCCTCACCGCAAATAAAATAATTTTTGGTTAAAAAGTTAAAAAACCTGGTTCAACTGAAGGACTTAAGGAAAAGAAGAGCCGATGGTTAAAATGCCAAGTGTTGAGCAGAAGGCAAAGGAAAGAAAGAAGATCAGGCACGGAAGGAACTAAGAGAACAGGCACTAAGGGAAAGAGAATAAGAGACAAGAAGAAAAAAAGGCAGGAACAGAAGAGAGGTAAGAAAGAGAGCTCGAGATAGAGAATAAAAATAAAGGAAAAGAAGAGAAAGAAAGAGAGAAGAAGAGAGAGGATGAAGAAGTAAAGAAAGAATATTATTTTTCTTTCATCATTTTAATTACTTTTTGTTCTTAAATGTTGTAATAAGGCATGTTTTAATAGAAAAACTAGCATGTTTACTTGTTAATAAAGTATATCATTTTGAGTAAATATGTTCACTTATGGGATTTTGAATATTACTTCATTTTAATTAATATTTTGGCAAAATTCATGTTCTTAAAATCAACTTATTATACCTCCTAAACTTATAAAGGAAAATAAAAGAAAATTGGTGAATGTAGAAAAAATTATTATACCTCCCAGTGAACAACCTGGACTCAACCAGTAAAAATTTCTAAAATGTTAGGTTAATTTGACCCTATACTACACAACCGACACAATTTCGAGTTAACCTAAGTGACTTTTTCTACTCTTAATTAAGTGAAATTAACTTAATTATTGAGTTGAGTGGGCCACCTGATCATTTTAATGGCTCCGTTGCTAGGGAGGTAATATTTTCCCTCATTCACTCATCAAAATATTCCCTGGCATTACTTCGTCCAAACATCATTTTAATGGCACTGTTGCTAGGGAGGTAATATCTTAATTCACTAAAAATTTAGTTAGATTAATTGTATAATTACGAGGTATTTTGTAAATATATTTTTGTTTTTTTTTTAACTTTTGTTCAAATTAGTTGTATTTTGTTTTGTTTTTGTTTTTATTTTTTGTCTTCTTTTCAGGCTTACCTTCACGGGCGATCTCAGGAGATGGCGGGAATCAATTTTGCTGTTTCTGCTTTTTGTGAGTACTCCTTAATCTTTTATTTTGTTGCATTTAAAAATAAAAAAATACAAAAATACATTTTTTTTCTAACTAGCAGCAGCATAACATAGGCATACACTCTTAGGAGTGCATATTTCCTACTAGTATTAATACGATCTAACTCGGGAATTTTTAAACTATTTTTCTTGCATCTGCGGGAAAACACGAGAAAATCTGTGTAGATCGCTGTCCTCTGAGATTTAAAAAGACCACATATTTTTGTTTGAAAAGATATAAAAAGCGGCCATTATAGTTTAGATTGATATATTTTTGTAAAAGATTAACTAAAAAGAGGAAGTAAAAATTTGTGACTTAAATCTGATTGCAGAAATGCATGCGGGTTTTTATATCGATATCATCTATTGCATGCTATCCAGTACACAGTGCGATCACTAGAGTCACACGAGTCTATTTTTCTATCTCTCCTCTTTGCACCTCTCAGGGTTTTGGCTGAAGATCAACAAGTCTATCTCACTACTAGAGCCCTGGGGAGCCAGTAGTAAGCGGTCTACATCCTAGACCTTAGACCTTTGAGCTTTAAGGTACGCACCCGTGTAGACATGGATTAGGATGCATATTTTGATACTGTTACTCTATTTGTTTGCGTCAAATTACTTTTCGTATCTTAGGAATTTCTTCCTTCCTTTGAAAGAAGAGCAAAACTCGCATCTTTTGCACTGTTTTGTGGGTTTTTTGTGCCGCTGTTTTCTTATCGGTGGTGCGTGTACCTTTGCACATTATTTTTCTGTTTATGGACGAGAGGCGATCCTTGCATCTGCCTCTTGCACCACCGTTGACAGGTGTTCCTAGGCCGGTTGCAGATAAGCAACCAATGGTTTTCCCGTCTGATCCATCTACTTCTATGGATCTAATGCAAAATCTTAATCCCGAGATCCCTTCTTCTGGTCAGGAGGAGATGCCGCCTTTTGATGTTCATGAGGCACTCCTGAACCAGAACCTTAGGATGCTAGAGAAAACAAGACAAATCAATTTATTAACAGCAGCCCTAAATAATTTACAGACTCTTCAAACCTATCCTTCACCTCGACCTGAGGCAGGTTTTGAAAACCCTGATTTACCGATCCATCATCCAAGGCCTCTACTTAGAGATTATTATAACTCATCTAATGCACAAGTAGAGCCTAATCTTAGGATTCCTATTAGGGAGAATGATCCTGAATTAAGGCCAAACATTATAGGTTTAATCCCCCACTTTCATGGATTTGCATCCGAGGATCCATTTTAACATATAGAAGATCTAAAACTCTTGGTCCTCGAAATCAAAATAGGCAAATCCTACTGTTTGCACCTCAAAACACGCCTATAAGAACGCCTTCTTATGCTATTTTCTAGCATTAACTATGTATATTATAATCCTGTAGTTGCATTTGTAAAAACGCTTGCATGCATGTTTTTAATTGAGAGGAGAAGAGAATGGAATAAATGACTTGCATTTTTACATTTTTCTTCAAGTGTCTCTTTGCAAAAGTCCCCTCTCCATATTTTATTTTCATCTTTCTTTCTTCTTCCCGCGGTTCTTCTACTTCCCGCGGCTGAATTTCGTCCACGCCATGCTGCATGCAACGCCTCTCCCTGCTGTCCTTCCCGCGCCTCTCCCTGCAGCTGCCACTCTCCGCGCCTCTCCCTGCTACTGCCATGCCTCCCCGCCATGCTCTCCTCCTCTATAAAGCCGCAGCTCTTCCTCGCGACGAGAGAGAGGGACGTTGCTGCAATACGCAGCTGCGGCAGCTGCTGAAAAATCGCCACGCTGCAGTCCACCACCTTCCTCACCCGTTCTCCCCTCCCATACGCCGGCCCTCCGTCGAGGAGGCACCCGACGAGCAGGAGAACCCACTGTGGTGCTCACCACCACAGTGGGAACACCACCGCCCAGCTCTTCAACGAGCAGGTGGGCGTGGTGTTTTCTTTTTTCTTCGTTTTCATCTCCACGCCATTGCTGCCGCTTCAAGGTCCGAAGCTTGAAACAGCAGCAGCAGCAGCAGCCCAGCGGCGACAGCAGCAGCAGCCGCACCCCCGCCTCCTCCGCGACCTTCCCCGCAGGCGCGCAACCCTCCGCGCGCGCCTGCAGGCCCGTTCCCCGCCTCCGTCTCCGTTCTGTCCACGCCGCAGTTGCAGCCGCAGCAGGCCGCTGCGCGCACTGCAGCGGCCGGCTACGGCCTCGCGCCGACCCCCGCGACCCTCCGCGACCACTGCAGAACCTCCCCTCGCACCTCCGCGACCTTCCCCGCAGGCGCTCAGCTCTCCGCGCGCGCCTGCAGGGCACTTCTCCGCTCAGTCCTCTGCTCTGTCGCCTCTGCCATTCCACCCGCGACCGGCCGCTGCGCGCACTGCAGCGGCCGGCCAGGCCTTCTCGCCGCCCCCTGCCAACCTCTGCAACCCTCTGCGACCGACTGCAGACTCCCTGCCGCCTTCTCCGAGCGCGCCATCGCCCGCTCTCCGTCCTCGCACCCGGTCTGCAGGAGACGTCTCACGTCCACTGCGCGAAGGCGCGGTGCACCGCGACGATCAGACGTCCGCCTCCGCCTTCAAACGACGTAGAGTCAGACGTCTGCCGCCTCCGGCAGACGTCTTAACTCGCGCGTCCGCGATCACTCCTTCGCCCGCTCTCTCTCTCCGCCGATCTCTCCCGCCCGCTCCCTCTCTGTCTGCCGCTCTCTCTCTCTCACGTATTCTCTATCTCTCTCTCTCTCTCTCTCTCTCTCTCTCTCTCTTTTTTCACTTACAGCAACACACACACACCCATTCACCGACACACACACACACACACACTCATAGTAACATATATACATATATATATATATATATACATATATCTATATATATATACTTATATATACATAGTATATCTATATAGTTATGTGTACATACATATAATATAATATATATATACATATACATATATAATATATATATATATATATATATATATATATATATATACACATACTCATATACATATATATATATATACATATCTATATACTTATACATATACACATATATATATACGTATATATCTAGATACATATATACTTATATACATATATATATATATATCTATATAGTATTATATATATATACTTATATACATATATACATAGCTATATACATATATACATACATACATATATATATATATATATCTATATATATCTATACATATATACTTATACATTTATATACATACATATGTACATATATTTTCATGTTATTTACTGTACGCTGTATCGCGGGAATATTTGCACCAGTTGCTGATATTCTGCGATACAGCGTGTACAGAAAGCGTGGACACATCCATCCTCCATCCACACTCCACGCGGCACCTAGTCGTGTTGGTTGCGTCTCTCTAGACGTCGACTGACTCGACATAGTGCTACACTCCATCGTCACCTCCACCCCCACCCCTTTATATATATACTACATATAAATATATATCTATAGCTACTATATTTACTTTCTATCTGTTAGCTTCCTTCTTAGTAAAAAGATAAAAAAAAGGTATAAAAGTGAAAAGATAATCTTTGATTTGCAGGTACCCCATCTTGCAAGTAGCAAGACGTGTTTTGAAACTCTGTTTTGGCTAAAAGCCAAGGACACAATTTTGAGGGTGTGCCTCAGGAACAAGGATTACCAGAAAAAAAACCTAAATAAGAAAAATACCAAAAACAGAATAAAAGAACGGAAGAGACGCATTTTAAGGAAAACGTAGAAACTCGACTTGAACCCCACTTCCCTGAGTTCGACCCTGGGCTTAAAAGTGACAAGATAAAATCAATTAGGCCAGGTTAAAAATTTTGTAAAGAGATGGTTAGGTCTGAATTAGGTTAACCACTATACACATTTCAACGGTAAAAATATCATATTAACAACCTATCCGGGCCGACCATCACCTACTAATGAAAATGTTCTCTTTTAGCCTTAAAGATAAAGTAGCTTATTGGTATAGAACTATAGCAAGACCAATCTCAACTTGGGCTGAACTCAAATCAA
Organism: Thalassia testudinum; assembly: GCA_037157565.1. NCBI lineage: Eukaryota > Viridiplantae > Streptophyta > Magnoliopsida > Alismatales > Hydrocharitaceae > Thalassia > Thalassia testudinum. The sequence goes on along the minus strand of JAZHRO010000014.1, from coordinate 149,072,794 downwards.
CATTTTTGAAGAAATTCTTTCCTATTGGTCGAAGCAATGCTTTAAGACGAGCTATTACTACTTTCAATCAAAATCAAGGAGAACCAATTCATGAAGCGTGGGAACGTTTTCATGAATTGCAAAGGAAATGCCCACATCATGATATCCCTTGTTGGCAACTCATGCACATCTTGTATTATGGTTTACAAGAGGGCATTCGCAATCTAGTCGATGCCTCTTGTGGACAGAATTTTCTAAATCGCGACGTGGAATCTGCTTCAGAATTATTTGAAGGGATGGCGGAAAACTTGATTAACAATGCAAATGTCGCAATTTTCGCGGGGCGCAAATACGAATCACCAAAATCCACATAAGGGCATTCACGAGATCAGTAATCCGTCCAGTTCAAAGGATTTAGAGATTATTGCAGAAAAACTGGACAAAGTCAATATCGTAGTAAAGCATCTCGATGAGGTTAAAAATAGAATGAAGACTCTTATGCCTCTACTTGCTAATCCTGCGTATTTACTTGCTTCGCAAATCTCCGCGAGGAGGGAATTTGTGAATAATTTGGATTCTAGAGATCCACCTTCCTTGGGTTTTCTATCTACTCCTTCACCAACCCAGGGAGGGACCTTTGTTCCACAATCTTACCCACCCTTTTCCCCACCCTTTCCAATTGCAGAAAACACGCCTTATCCTCTTGACTTAAACACCATTCAGGGATACACACCAAGATCAAACCCATATTCAAATTGCTATAATCCTGGCTGGCTTAATCACCCTAACTCTTCTTGGTCTGACCATACACAAAGACCATCATATCCGACTCAGACCAGACAAAACCTGCCTACAATGTCGTTTCAGCAGGACAATGCGAGGCCATTTTATGCGGGTTCACAAAACCCCGTAGGACCAAATAGAGATTCATAGCTAGACCAGATTTTGAGAGATGTGACTGAGAGCCAGCAACAAAATGCTGAGGCTCTTGCTGAAGTCTAATGACAGTGTTTGGCATAATTGGCTGATCTTAGGGGTCAAATCACGTAGTTACCTGAATCTCGTCAGCAAGGGACCCTTCCATCCCAGCCAATTCCAAACCCTAGGAATATCCAACAAAGACAATACCCAGGAGTTCAAAATCCGAATCAGGGACATGTCCATCTTCTTAATCAATTACACCTGAATCGAAATCTGAATCGAAATCTAAATCCACCTATTTCTAATCTTGATTTTGAATATCCAAATCAACAACAATCAGTTGTGAATCAACCATTAATTAATGATCTATCTTTCCAAAATTCACAAGCATCTTCTTCTTCAGCTGCTACCTCTCATGCAGCTATTAACTCTATTACAACCTGCCATGGAACTTCCACTAGGGATCCAGTTTTTCCGAGGAACTTATCCCAAGACCCTAGTACATCTAGATTAACCCCTGTTTCTACACATGGAAGAGGTGAAGAACCCGATCCCGCAATTCCTGCCAATTCACGAGATCAGGATAACACCTCAGTAGAATAGGAAACCCATGTCCCATTCCCAAAAGCTTTGAAGAAGACTAGGAAACAAAAATAACCTGTTACATTAGATGAAGATTTGATTAAGATTTTTAAACAGGTACATATTAATATCCCACTCCAAGATGCTATTAAACACATTCTGACTTACACAAGATTTCTTAAGGAATTGTGTACTCCTAACCGTCAGTCAAAGGAAGGAAGCACTGTTATACTTTCAAAACATGTGAGCTCTATTATTTCAACTATGCTTCCATAGAAAATGAAAGACCCAAGATCTCCATTTATTTCCTATATAATTGGGGGTCAGTGTTTTAATAGAGTCCTAGATTTAGGAGCTTCTATTAACCTCATTCCTTTCTCTTTGGTAAACCACTTTAAAATAGAAAACCTTAAGTCTACCAATGTGACTTTACAATTAGCTGATAGATCTATTAAGTCGCTAAAGGGAATGTTGGAGGATGTTATTGTAAGAGTTCGAGATTTTTACTTCCCTGTAGATTTTATTGTTCTTGATATGGAAGTACCCGAATACATTAGCCACACCCCAATTACTTTAGGGAGACCCTTTTTGGCTACTGCAAAAGCCAACATTGGTTGCAAGTCAGGAAAGATTGAATTGAAATTTGGGGAGAAGACAATTAAGTTAGATATATTTAGAGCTTCTAGTGGATTTGATTGTGAATGGACTGTGGAAATAAAATCAATAGAAGTTTTTGAGGATGACATTAGTTCTCTAGAACTAGAAAGCACATCTTTTGATATCCCATATCCTCAAAGCAATGAAACGTTATTGGAATCTCTACTCAATCCCGAATTTGACTCTGGATCTGAATCACTTTACACAATTGAAAATCCTATCCCAAATCCTACTATTGATTCTACTCCTATGCTTGAATTGAAACCATTGCCTGATAATCTTATTTATGTATATCTCGAATCTGATCAAACATATCCTGTAATAATCAATTCTCATCTCTCTGAATCACAAGAATCCAAATTGATCAAAGTTCTTCGAGATCACAAGAAGGAAATTGGGTGGACTTTACATGATCTCACCGGGATTAGCCCCAATATTTTTACTCATCGCATCTATATTGAAGATGGGGCATGACCTTCAAGAGAAGCTCAAAGACGCCTAAACCCTAATCTAAAGGAGGTCGTTAAGAAAGAGATAATCAAGTGGCTTGATGCTGATATTATTTTTCCTATATCTGATAGCCCTTGGGTAATTCCAATTGAAGTGGTACCCAAAAATGCAGGACTCACCATAATCAAAACTGAATCTGGAGAAACCATTCCCACACGAATTGCGAATTCGTGGCGGGTTTGTATTGATTATCGAAAACATAATTCTATTACAAAGGACCATTTCCCTTTACCATTCATTGATCAGATCCTTGAGAGATTAGCTGGTAATAGGTTCTTCTACTTTTTAGATGGTTACTCTGGATATAATCAAGTTGCAATTTATCCCGAAGATCAAGAGAAAATGACTTTCACCTGCCCCTTCGGAACCTTTGCTTTCCGAAGAATGCCATTTGGGCTTTGCAACGCACCCGCGATTTTTCAGCGTCACATGTTAGCCATTTTTACCGAAATGGTGGGTGAATTTATGGAGGTTTTTATGGATGATTTTTCAGTCTTCTGGGAAACATTTGATATTTGCTTGGATAATTTGTCGAAGGTTCTAAAATGATGCATTGAGGTAAACCTTGTCCTTAGTTGGGAGAAGAGCCATTTTATGATTCCTGAGGGCATAGTACTTGGTCATCTCATATCTGAGTGGGGTATCCAAGTAGATCGAGCCGAGATCAATCAAATTGCAAATCTTCCAATCCCTAACTCGATCAAAGGCATTAGATCATTTCTCGGGCAGGTGGGATTTTATAGGAGATTTATCCTTGATTTTTCAAAAATTGCCTGACCACTCACAAACCTCCTCACGAAAGATGCAATTTTTGAGATGGATGAGGAGTGTATTTTAGCATTTAAAACTTTAAGAGACCGAGTTACATAGGCTCCAATTTTGTAACCACCAAATTGGGATTTACCATTTCAAATCATGTGTGTTGCATTAGATTATGCAATAGGAGCTGTTTTAGGATAAAAAATTGAGAAGAATCCGGTGGCAATTTACTATGCTGGTAAAAATTGAATGAGACACAAAGGAATTACACAATTACAGAGAAAGAGTTACTAGCAATAGTATTTTGATTAGAAAAATTTAGACCTTAAATACTCAGATCTCAAATCATAGTGTACTCTGATCACTCAGCTCTCCGACACCTTCGATCTAAGAAGGACACAAAACCTAGGTTAATCAGATGGATCTTGCTTTTGCAAGAATTTGACCTAGAAATTCATGATAAGATAGGTACGAAAAATGTTGTTGCAGATCATCTTTCCCGTCTTCCTTCTCATACAATCGAATCATCTCCACCAATCACAGAACACTTCCCTGATGAACATCTTTTGACTATATCCACAGATCTTCCTTGGTATGCAGATATTGTTAATTATTTGGTTACACATAAATTCTCGCCAGATTGGGACAGGAATCGCAAATCACGACTCAAAGCAGAAGCCAAATACTATTTTTGGGAAGATCCATATCTTTTTAGACTCTGTAACGATCAAATCATCAGGCGTTGTGCTACCTCTTCTGAGATTGATTCTATCCTATCTTTTTGTCATGACCAGGCCTGTGGTGGTCACTTTTCTGGTAGAAAGACCAATGCAAAAGTTTTGCAATGCGGGTTTTATTGGCCCACGTTATTTGTTGATTCTCAGACTTATTGTAAGACATGTAGTCACTGCCAAACACTTGGTGGCATGTCACGGAAAGACATGATGCCTTTGAACCTGATTTTAGCCTATGAAATCTATGACATATGGGGCATATATTTTATGGGTCTGTTTCCATCCTCTTTTGGCTTCCATTATATTTTACTTGCCGTCGACTATGTTTCTTGTTGGATTGAAGCCATACCCACATGCACAAACGACCATCGAGTTGTCATTGCTTTTATATAGAGTCACATTTTCACTCGTTTTGGGGTACCTCGTGCTATTATTTCTGACGGTGGTTCCCATTTTATTAATGCCCAGTTTAAAACATTACTTAGAAAATATGGGGTTGCACATCGTATTTCTATACCTTATCATCCCCAGACTAATGGGCAAATCGAGGTCTCTAATCGGGAGATCAAAAAGATCCTTCAAATGACAATCCGACTCGATAGGAAGGATTGGTCTTCCTATTTAGATGAAGCTTTGTGGGCATATAGGATTGCCCACAAAACACCAATAGGCATGTCACCATATAGACTTGTTTACGGGAAACCCTGTCATCTTCCCGTAGAAATTGAACACAAGGAGAAACTTAAAGCCATCCATGACAAATTCATTTCCCGCAAATCCTTTGCACCTGGTCAGAAGGTGTTGTTATTTGATGCCCATTTGAAGCTCTTCCCGGGTAAACTTAGGTCTAAATGGCAAGGGCCATTTATTGTAGTTAGAGTGTTCGACAACGGAGCTGTCGAAATCACTGAACCAAACAAGGATCAACCCTTCAAAGTCAATGGTCAACATCTTAAACCTTTCTCGGAATCACATCCTTTGGGTCTTGTTGGAGAATGTTACCGACTCCACTAGGGTTTTTCTATCCATTACCACACTTGTATATAGCTGTTTCCTATTTTTACCTTTTATATTTTCTTCTACACTTACTTTAAAATTTCACTTCATATCATATTGATTATCTTCATTTAGTCCGACTGACCACTCTGACCTTTGGTTAGAATTTTTTTTTTTTTGAAATAGAAAGGAGAGCTATCGTCTTACGATAGCAGTCCAGAGCAGTATATTATATGAACATATAAGGGAAATTACAAAAAGGATCCCAAAGAGTGTATGAGGGACTAGCACTCTCTTACAATACTTTCACAACATACCAGCCTCTCTTGAAAAAGTCACTCATTCGTTGCCTTCCATACATACCAAATAGTAGCAGCCATGTGAACATGAGGCTTCCCTCTCACATCAAACCCGTGCCAGATAGAATCCCACTCTGGGAATGGCTCCTGAGATATTTTTCTCCAGATGGCATCAGTGACAAGGCAAGAAGAAAGGAGGTGATTTACATTGTCAGTATTCATCTTGCATAAGAAATAAACATGGTGATCAGTTCCCAACCTTCTGTGGCATAGATCACTTGTGATTAAACCATCTCTCCTGCATAGCCAGAGAAAAAGTTGTACCTTGAGAGGAATTTTTAACAACTAGATCTTCTTGTCAACGAAACCACATCTCCATCCATCTTCAATTATCAACATTCTGTTATAGCCAGATTGGACACTATAAATCCCCTCCCAAAGGTATTTGTCCTCCATTCTAGGCCTAGGTCAGAAGCTCTCAAAGTCAGAGATAAGCCTTCTCCTTTCTTCCCACAGCCGGGTAGCTCTTCTGTTGGACTCCTTACCATCCAGATTCCAGCTATTGCTGCTGCAGGACCAGACCTTGCTAACAGTGGCATCCTTGTTAGCTTCTGCAGAAAAAGCTCTTGGATAGAGCTCCTTCAAGACACCCAGCTCAGACCACCCCTCCTTCCAAAAATTGAAGGACTTACCATCTCCAAGTGACGGTTGCAGCAGATGGAAGTGATTAGTCAATGCCTTAGTCACAGATTTCCAGAAGGGAGAAGGACAGCTAGGCTGAAGTCTGGGCAGCATGCTGTTAGATGCTCCATATCTGTCTTTAATCAGAATAGACCATGGCTTCAGGTTTCCTTGCAATAGTTTAATAGCCAATTTAAGTAACAGGGCAACATTAAAATGCTTCAGGGATTTAATCCCAAGACCACCCCTCTCTTTAGGATAGCAGATCTGATCCCATTTGAGAGGCTGCAAGAATCTGCCCTCATGTCTAGCTCCCTTCCAAAAGAACCTCTTCCACATCACATCCAACCTTTTCCAAATGGATTTTGGTGCTTTAAATATGGAAAAGTAGAAAATAGGGATGGAGGTAACCACCGAGTTGAGCAAGACAAGTCTTCCACCTTTGGAAAGGAAACTGCTATGCCAGCCATCTAATTTCATAGAAATCTTGTCAAAAAGGCAATTCCAATCACTCTTCTTCATCCTGGAACACCTCAAAGGTAGCCCTAGATATCTGATAGGAAGACTGATGCGGGGAGTCATCAAAATGGCTGCTAAAGCATCTTGCTCCTCCTCAGGTAAACCAAAGCAAACCAAACCAGACTTATCTCTATTCAACCTCAAGGCAGAAAGCTCACAAAAAATATTAACCATATGATGTAGAGCCAATGCTTCATCCATGGACCCTTCAACAAAAAAAATAGTATCATCTACATATTGAAGAATGGGAGCCAGATTATTCGTGCAAGATAATGAATATCCTCTAACAAGACCAGCTTCAACAAGCTTACAAGCAAACCAAGCCAAGCTATCAGCTGCCAAATTGAAGATCAGGGGAGCCAGGGGACATCCTTGCTTGATACCACATTGCGGCAAAATCCACGCACCACAGGGTTTTCCATTTATTAGAGGCGTGAAGGAGGTAGTGGTAATACATCTTTTAACCCAACAGATCCGAGTAGAAGGAAAGCCCCTTCTTTTGAGCACATCCCACAGATAAGGCCAAGTGATGGAGTCATAAGCTTTACGAAAGTCAACCCTCCAAAGGAAGGCCTTGCATTTTCTCTTATGCCAGCCACAAATCATCTCTTGGCCCATGATAAATGATTCTTGTAGAGATCTGCTAGGGCGGAATGCTGATTGAGTAGGGTGGATCAGATCTTGCAAGACGGGCCTCAATCTATTGGCTAGGACCTTGCCAATCACCAAGTACAAGGAGTTAGAGAGGGCAATAGGTCGAAACTCCTGAAAGGATTCAGCACTCGGGGTCTTTGGCAGAAGAAACAGATAAGATCTCTTTATCCTTTCAAAGCCAAAATTGCCACTTTCAAACTCTCTAATCACTTCCATAACCTCAGTGCCCACAATGTCCCACAGTTCTTTGTAGAAGGAAACTTGGATTCCATTAGGACCGGGTGACCCTTCACAGTTGAGATCCTTAATGGCCTTCAGGACTTCAGCTTCAGATATGGGTTCAATCAAGCTGGAACCCTGAGTCTCATTAATTTTGGGTAGATCACTAGCTGTCATCCTCCAACTACCCCGACCTGCAGCTCTTGAAGATTCCTTGAAATACCTGACAGCCTCATCTCTGATATCAGATATGGAGGTAATTGTCTGCCCCTCTATAACAATTGACGAGATCAGATTAGTTCTTCTCCTAGAACTGGCAACCAGGTGAAAGAATTTAGTGTTTGCATCCCCCTCACTTAGCCACAACTGCCTAGAACGCTCCCTCCAATCCATCTACAGTTTAAGGTCTTCTTCAATCACCATCCCCTACCATCTCTTTCTATCTGCAAGGTCCAGCTCAAACAGATGAGCCACAGCTTCCTTGGTATACAGTTCTTGAATCTTCAGCAAGGCCTCAAGACGCCTCTGATGTCTGAGGACAGAGATAATATCTCCATATTCCTTCAGCATACCTTTCAAAGCCACAATCTTGGAAGCCAATCTGAAGGTAGCCCTGCCTTCACCCTACTGTCACCTCCACCAGCAAGCAAACATGTCTCTGAAACCTGGTTCCCTCAGCCAAGACTTTCTAAATTTGAAGTAGGAACAACCACCACCTGTTCACCATTATCCCACACCAAGGGTGTATGGTTGGAGAATGGGCATTCAAGACCACAAATAAAGGACATCTGGAAGAGATTCCTTAGCTCAGCATTGCCAAAAAACCTGTCAATCTTGGACATGAGCCCCTTACCATTCCACCAAGTGAATTCAGCACCTGGCGAAGGAAAATCACACATTCCCAAGGCCTGGACCATCAATTGGAATCCAGTGGTAGAGTTGTCCACCACCCCATTAGGTTTGTCACTCCCTAATAAAGTACAATTGAAGTCCCCTCCAACAAGCCAAGGCCCCCCATCTATAAAATCTGTAGCCAGGTTCCAATCCTCCAACAGCTCCTGCCTCCTGCTAGGATCATTTGGACCATACACACCTGTCACAAAGAAGACATTGTCCCCCTGGCCTCTTTTGAATTTGCAAGTCAGAAGGTGCCTAGCCACAGAAACCTCCTCCAAACACAGCAGCTGCTTCTTCCACCAGATGGCAATTCCCCACAATCTGCCATTGGAATTGATCACCACAAGGTCATTTGCAAGACCTACTCTCATCTCCACCCATTCCCTATCAGACTCACAATCTATGTGTGTCTATTGAAGGATGGCACAGTCAATTTCCCATTCTCACAGATATCTAAGCAGAGACCCCCTCCTACTTCTATCGCACAGCCCACGCACATTCCAAGTTAGGACCCTCATTTGGGAGTCAGGTCTGTCCCCTTCTTAGCTGCAGAAGCTCCGCCAACCTTCATCACAGCTGCAATGACAGATTCATCAACTCTTTGTGTAGGTGTGTGCCTTCTTAGCCTCAACTTGTAGGGAGGTTTCCCAATCCTAGTAGTAGAAGGAGTCTTTGACTTCAAGTGCACGACATCAGCCATAGCAGAGCAATTCTGCAAGTCCAAGGAATTCATAGAGGAGTCCACCAGAACAGAATCAACAGGATCACCAGAATGGGCTTTCAGGTCAGCCATAGCTTCATTAATCACATTCACTTCCACCCCTTTTTCAGCCACCACTGCAGCTACCTCTTGGATCAGAGGTACTTCAGCCACATCCTCCAGAGCTTCAGTCCTCATCTCCTCAACTCCCAAGCTCCCTACCCCATCTACAAATTCCATACCTTTAGTGCATTCTGCCACCACCTCCTGGCTAGCACAGTTTGGTTTCAAGGAAGGAACTTTGGTTTTCAGCACCATAGCATAAGAGGGGGGTGATGTCTAGACACGACCTCCCTGTTTGCCACAACAAAATTCAAAAGGAGCATCCAAGAGCTACCCCCACACCTGAGAATCAGCTTATCAGGAATGGAACTATCCCTTAAGACATTCACCCTCACTTTCAGAGCACTGGCATCTCCTTCAGTCAGACCAACAATAGCATCCTCAGCCACAGATGCAAACCCGGCAACCATGTTTTCCACCACCTTCACAGACCTCAGATGCAAAGGCAGATCTCTGATCTCGAGAACTCCAGACATGGAAGCTGTTCTTTGAGGGGGATGCTCAGGCAAAGAGCCATCAAAGGGGGATACCAGCCGCCAGATCACTGATAATCCACCCAATTTGCTAGTCTGAAAATAATACTTCTCTACATCTATCGCACCCACATCAGAAAGCACAATTCGCGATGAAGAGATAACCACAATTTTCCAAGCATCAGTTGATAAAGGAAGAGATCTCACCAATTGCCGAATTCTGTCCAGCGAAAGGGTACCCAACATCATTTCCCCAATCAAAGCACCACGCAGTACCAGCTTCGCTACCTTGACATCCTCAGTTTGGGGAATCTCCACATCCATAGCGTGTCCCCCGAGAGTTGAGGGGGGGTAGGAGGGGCATCTACGGCTCACCCATAGGATGAGAAGGTGCATTGCATGCCCTACCCCCAGAATCATTGCAAGTCGCCAGGCGGATGTCCCTCTTGTTGCCAAAGCCTCCACAAGCAAGATAAAGCAGTGGTCGTCGGTAGGTCGCCGCCAGGTGCCCTCGAAGCCAACATCTGAAACAAATCACCTACCTTCGACTTCTGCCCCAGCCACCTTGATAACCCCTCCTGCCCAGGGTCCTAACTCCATCAGGCACATGGACGCCACACACATTCCTGTTCCAAGATCGCGAGCGCCATACTGCGCATCCATCAGAGTCATCGGAACAGGCGTCGAGGCCCCTCAGGCGGCCGGCCATCCTTGCCAGAGCTTCCCGCCCAAAGGAGAATTCAAATTTCGCCAGATCTTCTCTGTCCTCCAAGTGCATGCCTTGTTGCTGTTCACCTTTGGTCAGAATTGAAATCATCCGCACAGAGATTTTTACTCTCCTCTATTTGAGTCCTTCCATCACCTTATACTAAATGAAGTGCAATATTTTTCACCCTTCTTACAACGAGGACATTGTAAAATTTTGGCTTGGGGGGGTGTTGAAGTGAAATTTTCACTTTAAGTGTGGGCTAAAAAATAAAAAAACGTAAAAATTCAATATCCACGAAATTTAAAAAAATAAAAATTCCAAAAATGATAAAAATTTGAAATTTTTTTTTGAAAAAAAATCATAAAAATTTGAAAAATCTTATATACAAAAAAATAAAAATATGTAAATAAAGAAAAAATTTGAAAATGAAAATTCATAAAAATAACAAGAGTGGTTTATTCATTTTTAATAAAGAAGAAAGAAGACGTGTATATATATATTACAATTAAGAGCTTAATTTTCTTTTAGGTCAGAAGTTTAAAATGTATATAGAGTATATATAGAATATTTAAGAGCATTCAATTCTTAATTAGATTTTACTTAAACATTTTGTAAAAAATACACTTTCGTGTTTAAATTTTTAAGATAAGATTTTATTTGAATTAGGAATCTTTTAAATCTTTTAAAGATTTATTTTTCTATCCTTACTTTGAATTAAGAAACTAAGTGTGTTAAGATTTAAACTTAAGTTTTGGAACTAAATTATAACTTTTTAATCAATTAGAATAACTAATCCTTTTACTTTTTGAAGGATTTGATTTTATCATAAAGTTAAATAAAAAGGCCAGATATTCAGAGTTAATTAAATAGAGAGTTGGTAGAATTTTAGTTTACAAAACTTACAAGCTAAAGATAAAAAACTAGACTTGGTAAATTTTGTCTTGAGGGATCCTATAGGAGGAAACTAAAAATTTGAAGAATCTAAGAGTGAAGGGCTTTGTTGTCTAAGCTCTGGTTTGAGAGTTAAGTAACCTAAACATCTAAATTCACACACATAGAATTGTCTTGTTGGCATCTGAGATCGTGAAAACACGAAGGTTTAGAGATCAGTTCTGAATCTTCTTTAGTCCAAGGATTTTCACGGGGCGGTTCTTGAAAGGGTGAAGGATGTGCCACTCACCTAGAAAAAGGATTTGGAGAATAAATTTACTAAGAAAAATGAGAAGGGGGGTAAAGGAAAGAAAAAGAAAAAGAAAAAATAAATAAATAAAACACCCTGCATTTATGAGCCTTGTTAAAAATGGGTGCTTATGCAGTTTTTCCACATAATAAATAAAAGCATCTCGTTACAAATGGATGCTACCCTTCCTTCCACGAAAAGAACACCTCACTACAAATGGGTGTTCCAACCTATAGAAAAAGATAAAAGAATAAATATGGATAAAAAAATATTAGGAATAAAAGACCCAGTGGTCCACCGAGGAGATATACACAAAAAAGTGTTGACCTCGGGATAGAAAACTGGTGAGGAGAAAGCAACCAAACTTGAGTAAGGCCAAGCCAAAGGCTTGAATTGGAATAATTGGGATTGGAAAATGATGTCTTAAGATCTAGATTTTTGCAACTTTTGTTGTCTTTAAGACAATTCTCTTCACTGGGCATAGATGTTTTAAAATCGTAGCTACTGAACCTTGGTATTGGCCAATGAAGCCTAAGAAATTGGGTTTTGAAGATATTAAGTTGAGACCTAAAGGAGAAGAATTGACATAATCCTAGGTCTAGAAGTTAATCTTTAGTGTTGTAGGCTAGTAAATTAGAGTTTTACTACTCCAAGTTTGATTAATAATGAGTATCTGGTTAATTTGCTTAAACTTATATTGATAAAAGTCAAATATCATAAATAAGGGACTAACTTAAATCTATTTGAGTTTTTGAGTTAAAATTTAATTCTCAATCCTTAAGTTTTGTTTTCTTAAAACACATTGTATTCTAATTTGAGTTAAGAATAGTTACAAAGATTAAGAGATTTTTGAAGAATTCTATTTTAGAGTAAAATTCTTGTTTACAAATTATTTTAAGTGTGTTTTTGAAAATGTTATAAGTATAAATCTAAGTAAGAAAAATTTCACATATGCTCTATACATTAATCATTTATATTAAACTTTAAAAAAATTTCTGACCTAAGCTTTCCTCTACATAGTTACTATTTATATTAATTTAAACCCAAGTGCTTTAAATCATCATAGTCTTAGTTAATTTTGCTAGGGACTGGCAAAACATTGGCTTGGGGGTATGATGAGACACTCATCATGATCTCTAATTACAACTACTTAACAAGTCTTCCTATTTAATTAGCTAAGGTTATAAACATATAAGGGTTAATTATAGAATAAGGGATATTTAGTAAAGGACCTTAAAATAAGTTGAAAATGGCATTTTATCATTCAATTAACATTATTAACAATGTAGTTAATAATTAGACTCGAAATACTATTCATCATTCCCTTAATTAATAAGATAAGTAACTTCAACTTAATGTAAACCTAAGTATATAATAACTTAAGTAATTTTACTTATTATAATAAATTAATCTAAAAAGGTCAAAAATGTAAATTCAAGGTGAAAACATAATATTTACCTTATTTACTAACATATACAAAAAGTTGAAAAGGATCTAAGTTAACATAAACCATGAAAACCTAAGTTTACATTTTAGTCATTAAAATTCATTACAACCGGGTCCTTATTTCTCACATAGGCCCTTAAGATTTATTACATTTAAGTCCCTTTTCCTTCTTCTTCAGCTGAATGAACGGCTGGCGGCGGAGAGTCACGCCACCGCATGATCACCTCCCTGCCGACATCATTATTCTTTGTCCAAGCTCTTGCAGCTTGTGCTCACCACCTCCACTTCATCCACCGGTCTGGATTAACCGGAAATCCTATTTTTCAGTGCGAGATAACCTCACCGTCATCAGAGACGATGCCGAAGGCTAAGCTCCTCAAGCTCCTTCTTCGGCTAGACCCCACCATTCTCTTCGCCACCAACTACTATAAATACCCCCTCACCCCTCGGATTTTACTCAAGTTGGCTCTCTTCCCTCTTCTAACACTGTAGCCAACTTCGATAGGCTATTCGTCCAAAACTCCTGTGACTTTCCATTTCATTTTCCAACTTCCTCCATTCATTCTGATTAGCCGAGGAGATTCGCCACGGTCTGCTGTGACTCTGACACAGGTGCCGACCCAACGAGTCCTCTCCACCTCAAATCCACCCGCCGGAGATCTTTCTTCCACCCTCTGATTTCATTATCCGCTATGAACCTTTGGTGGAATGCTATTGACCCCTTCATCCAGGTAACAGTAGATTAGGAGTAGGAGTAGGAGTAGGAGTAGGAGTAGGTTAGCATAGTTAGGTAGGTAGGTAGTTAGATTAGATGTAATTTTAAAATTTCAGAGTTCATCTTCTCTGACTCTGGCGAATTCCTTGAGTTTGCCAGAGCCTTATTCTTGTCTTTTTAAATCGCTGTCCACCTTCCTTTATCTTCCATGACCATTTCTATCACACTTAAACACTTAATTAATCATCTAATCACCTAATTCACATTTCACCTCCACCGGCTACTGTCACTATCGATGGTGATAGTAATCGACTTAATTTCACCTCCACTGGGTTCTTCATCATCTATTCACCACTTATGGGCCCTAATCGACAATATAATACATATTATTATCACATATAAATTAAACACCCAAATATAATTAAGTTCTTGAGCTCGCTATCAGTGGCAGCTCAGGAGCAGTTCAAACAATTAATTAACTATATAATTATGACTGCTATTATCTATTGACTTGTTTTAATCGCTCAGTTGAGTGGTAAAACAAGTCCTGAGCTTAATTCAAATCAGATTTTTAAGGAGACGATTTCACTGTCAAATCTTACATTTAAAGAAATAATGAGGAATTAAATGTGATACTGATAACACTGCATAAGGGAGTGATAATTCTATTAAATAGGGCCCATCTTAAGAATAAAAGGCACAACATAAGTAGAATGGGAGCATTGCATGAATCATGTACCAAGATTGCCAATAAAACTGTATTAATGGCCATTTGTGCATGTACTTGTCAAAGCAGGCCTTAGATGAGCAATCAGACCGCACAGTTGGATTCAGAACGACGAACGGAGTCCAATGGACTCAAGATCTGCCAAATACGACATCCGGAGATCCTACAATGGGCCCAAGAAGTTCTGACCATTGATCTGGTGATCAACGGCCCTCATTGCTCCACGTCGCCCTCACTCCACCACTCGCCACTTCATCCACCAGCTGAGATCAAATCTCGGCCATCGATCTTCGATCGGACGATCGAGAACCACACAGTCGACGCAACAAATCGCGGGCATGGCACAACGGTTAGCGCGCATGCCCGCATGCATGCGATGCGGGTTCGAGCCGCACGGTGCGTGAAATTGAAGACAAAGGAAGTGCACTGCGAAATTGGGCCGCCCGATCTACAGCAGGCGACCGAGATCGCGCCATGCGACGCACCCCCTAATCATGAGCGCTCATGCACATGCGCACATTGGGAGATGACGCTTGTGCACACGCGTGCCCGAGGCACGATCCAAGCGCATCCAAGGAAGATCTCTGCCATCCGATCTTCGATCGGGCAGCTCTCACGCAGCGGCCGCGAAGAAGAACGGCGTGGGTGGTTGACTGGCGGGTTGGAGGGCTTCACCGATAGTTTTGGAGTGGTTTTAGCGTCTCCCGGATGTCGCTAAAGCCCCTTCTTCTTTTAGAAAGCCCTTAACCCTATTTAAACCCCCTCCAACCACTCATTCAAGGCATTCACTTCCCTTGCAACTACTCCACCCCTCTTCTAGCTAGCTTTAGGCCCTCTTGTAATCTCCGGAGACGACGAGCTGCCAACGTGGCTGCCTCGTCGCTCTCCCTCCTCTCTCTCTCTCTCTTCCTCTCTTTTAAGCTTTCCATTACTTTTGTTTGATCATGTATTTAATGTTGTAAGCTATGAACTAAAAGTGCATGATTAATGAAGTTACTTTCTGTTCAGTTGTTTACTTTAATTTCTGTTTAAGTTGCATGATCAAGCAAGAAACATTTTAACCCTAATCTCTCTCTCTCTATCTCTCTCTCGCTTTTCAAACTGCACCTCCGCAAGCAAAACTCCGCGCTTTCCGTGACAACAAGTGATAAGAAAAATCTGATTTTCACGCCTCCCTGAGACCGACACTCGGACTCACCTCCGTTTATTTACTTTAAAATCGGCGTTGCAAGTACGACTATAACGACACTTCTTAACACACACGCACAAGCGCACAACAGTTTTTGGCACCGTTGCCAGGGAGGTAATGGATTTGTTTTGTCACCTCCATTCCACATCCATTCTCACATCGTCTACTGCCTTGTTTCCTTTTTACTTGATGGCTGCAGGAATTCGGTGCGTGGACAGCGAAGCGACGCATCACATGACGGTAACAAGGGAGTAGGCGCGTGGATTGATAGTGAGTAATTCTTCACTCATGAATGTTTGCTTGCGTAAAAAAACTAAAAAATTGTAAAAATTGAAAAAAATGGGCGTGGTGTATGATTGCTTGACCCACATCCTTAACACATTACCCCACAAAAAAATGTACACTCTAACATCCGGAATAAATTCTTGGAGTGTTCTTTTCTTTTTCTTTTGAGTGGTGTTTGCAAATCCACCGTGAGTTGACTTGGACCGCACCACTCAACCCTAAAATCGACTCATCTAAGAGAAGCTGCAAGATCATTAGGATGAGTACATTAGGGTTTTAGAGCCTCTATAGAATAAAAGGAAATCTACTTTCGCTGAATTGTGTGCAGAACTTTACGTGCCCACTGAAACTTGTCAGAAAACATTAAGACACGTCAACCCTAAAAATCACTAAAGTAAGGATGAAACACTAAAAGTCACCACATCTTAAAATCCTTGCTTGAAAACCATGTTTTGATAGAAGCACACACTTTGAAATTGGAAAATTAAGAGGCACCACCCCAATCAACGCCTCATCACATAACCCTAGCGCAAGCACTATCCTAGCCCTCTAAAACTGAGTAGACGTGCCCTAGGCAGGATTGAGTTAAGTCTCGAAAGGCGAGGTTTTGTTTGCTAGGCACTTTGCTTTCATTCCCTTGGTAGAATCTGGTGAGTAGGCTGCGGGGCAGTGTCAAACGATCGCGGTTGTGGGGTCTACGGAATCGGAGGCGTAACCCAAAGGAAGAACCTTCCCTGCAATCCCCTCGTGATCAACCTAGCTAGATTAGCCTTGGGAAGGGGAGTCCAGTGCTTACGGACTTAATCACCTTTTGTGAGATTTCTAGGTCTCCTAAGGAATACACCACATGGACTAGGCTTGTGTGCTTGATTGAAACACATTTCTCGCATCTGTTGCCCTCCGCATCCCCTCCTGTTCTTCTCTAGTGTATGCACGAGAGACGCTCACTGCATCCCGAGTTGTGTGTTTTGGGGTAGGAATCTAGGCGACATAATTCTATTGGAAACATGGCTGAACCTAGGGTAGATGAGGCTGAGGATCAACCCCCACCAGGCGCTATGGCCATCATCTAAGCCGAAATTAATGCAAACCACCGGCTTCGGCAACAACAAATCCACACCATCATGCAAGCCATACAATGGTTACAGAACCCACAAGAACAACCACCACCACCTTTCCAAGACATACCAGGGCAACCACCACTTGATATACTACCATTTCAGGATCAGCTAAGGCGCCTCCGCGATTTCTATAATCCCTCTACTATTAGTGTCGAGCCGCACCTTAGGATCCCCGAAAGGGAAGATGATTTTGATCTAAAATCGAATGTCTTAAGTCTGATCCAGAACCACTTTCATGGAAGCTTAAATGAGGACCCCTTCCAGCATCTTGAGGATCTCGATCGCATAGCACGAGCTGTGAAACCTAGGAACATTAGCCTTGACATTGTTCTAATCAAGATGTTTCCCTTTTCATTAAGAGACAAGGCTTCTCATTGGCTTAGAACCCTAGGTAGACCCATCACCACCTGGGAAGAGCTGAGGCATGCATTTTTAAAGAAATTCTTCCCCATAGGAAAGACCGATGCCCTCAGAAGAGCTATCACTACCTTTACACTCCAGGGTGGGGAACAATTTCATGAGGCGTGGGAAAGATTTGATGAACTCTTGAGGAAATGCCCACACCACGAAGTACCAAGGTGGCAATTGGCCCTGATTTTCTACCACGGTCTGGACAGTAACCTACGGAACTTTGTCGATGACTCATGCGGGGCGAACTTCCTGAACAAAGATGAGGAGAGCGTGTTTGAGCTCTTTGAGTCAATGAGCGAGAATTCGCTCAACAATGCCTCCATGAACCAGTTTAATAGGTCCAGTCAACCCCTTGGCGGGATTTATGAGGTACAAGCAAATTTTGGAATGGTTGACATGGACATCATTGCCAAAAAATTGGATCGAGTGGAATTGGTGGACAAAAAGATTGATGAGCTACTCAACCATACCAGGAACCCCTTATAGACTTTCTCCCTAGCAAAGGGAGCTCATAATGTTGACCTGGTCCAGCCCTTAACCCAACTGAACATGGAACAACCCCTGACCACATTCCTGGGAGGGACTTTTGCTCCCTTAACCCTTGATTACTCTTTTCCCTCTTCATCGACATCGGCTATCCTTGAAGATGTGCAAGCTGTCCAAGGTCATGCGAAACCTGACCCTTTCTCCAACACTTACAACACTGGCTGGCGTAACCACCCCAACTTTGGTTGGACAAACCAGAAACCACCGCAATTTCAAAACCAGCCCAAGCCAAACCAGCAGCGACACTTGCCCCCCATCAGCAAGGACCACCAGTTAGACCCCAATATAATCAGAATAGGGTGGGCTCTCACCCACAAAACCAAATGGATACCCTAATAAAGATGATGGCTGACATGAACCAGAAACATCAGGAGGAAATGGCCTTGGTAAAGGGACAGTTAAGCCAACTCTTAGACTATAAACAACAAGGATCCCTACCTTCCCAAGCAGAACCGAACCCGCAAAACATAATTAAAAGAGGCCCCAATTCGCAAGGGTTCCAAGGCAACCCCAGGCAGGCTTACATGGTCCAGCCAACCCCGCAAACACCTCGTGGGTTTGGTGCTTCTTCGTCCTCGTCTTCTCAAGGATCAACCCATGCCCCAATGCTTCTGCGAATGCTGTGACCTTGAGAAGCGGCACCAAGACCCAGGATCCCAAATGGCCGACTCTCCCTGAGACTTCACCTGCTGAAATACCCGACTCAGAGGAGGCACCAACCAAAGACCCAGAAATAGAACCAATCCACATTCAGACACCTTACCCTGAGGCCTTGGAAACAATCAAGAAAAAGAAGAATGTTGTGGAAACTGAGGAGCTGTTGGAAATCTTTAAGCAGGTATAGATTAATATTCCACTCCTTGAAGCCGCCAAACACATCTCTACTTACGCCAAGTTTTTAAAGGATGCCTGTACACCCAAGCGTAAGCCGAGACCTCAAGCACCTACGAAGGTTGTGCTCTCTGAACAAGCAAGTTCCGTAATATCAAGCAACCTTCCACTCAAGCGGACTACCTAGGAGCGCCCCTGATTTCCTGCAATACCAGGGACATGACATTTGATAGAGTGCTCCTGGACTTAGGTGCTTCTATCAATCTGATTCCAACAACCCTGTACCACCAATTTTGTTTTGGAGAGCTGACACCAACCCCTGTCACCATCCAGCTGGCTGATAGTTCAGTGAAAACCCCAAAGGGGGTTGTCGAGGACGTGACTGTACGGGTCAAGGATTTCTATTTCCCGGTCGACTTTTTGGTGCTCGACATGGAAGTCCCTGAAAAATTACAGAACGCACCCATAATCTTTGGCAAGCCTTTCTTAGCTACGACTAAGGCAAACAATGATTGTGACACAGGATGTACGGAAATTGCCTTCGGGGATAGGAAAATGCAATTGGATATCCTCCGGACGACTAAGTCTTTTGATTGTGATTGCGTTAAGGAACATGATCCCGTGGAAACTCTGATCGAGGAGTGCCTCACCCTCAGTTCTGTATTAGACCGCTAAACCTGTAATGACTGTTCTGACCTGTCACCATCACTACCCATGGACCTCTGTAAGGCTGACTACCAACACACGACACCATTTGTGGAGATCGATGTTGATCAACTCCCGCCCTTTCCCTTCCCATCGACTGTGGTTCCACCAGCACCTGAACTTAAGCCATTGCCCGAGAATCTCAAGTATGTTTTCTTGGGACCTGACTAGACCTTCCAGTGATTATTAATTCTCATCTAACCAAGCATCCAGAACTTAGGTTGACTATGACCCTTTTACAACATCGGGTAGCCATTTGTTGGACCATCTCTGACTTAAGAGGAATTAGCCCCACCTAATGCACCCATAAAGATTTACCTGGAAGATGAGGAACGGCCCTCCCGTCAGATGTAGAGACGTTTAAACCAAAACATGTGGGAGGTCATTAAGAAAGAAATTGTCAAGTGGCTTGATACCGACATCATCTATCCTATCTCCGATAGGCCCTAGGTGAGCCCCACTCAAGTGGTTCCGAAGAAAGCTGGGCTCACCGTTGTCACCAATGATCATGGCGAATCCATCCCCACCCGCACCACCACTGCATGCAGGTGTGTATTGATTATTGGAAGCTCAATGAAGCCACTAAGAAGGATCACTTCCCCTTGCCATTCATTGACCAAATCCTTGATAGATTGGCAGGGCAGAAGTATTTTTGCTTCCTGGATGGATATTTAGGATATAACCAAGTTGCAATTGCTCCGGAGGATCAAGAAAAGACCACATTCACTTGCCCGTATGGCACATTTGCATTCCGTCGAATGCTGTTCGGGTTATGCAACGCACCTGCAACCTTCCAGCGTTGCATGCTAGCCATTTTTTCAGAATGGTGGGTGAATACTTAGAGGTATTTATGGATGATTTCTCTGTATTCGGGAATTCATTCGACCATTGTCTGAGCAACTTGGAGAAAATCCTGAAATGATGTATCGAGGTTAATCTAGTGTTAAGTTGGGAAAAGAGCCATTTTATGGTTCAAGAAGGAATTGTCCTCGGGCACATGGTATCGCATAGGGGCATCGAGGTAGATCGGGCTAAGGTTGATTTGATTTCCAAACTTCCTCCACCTAGCTCGGTCAGACAGATTCACTCATTCTTAGGACATGTTGGCTTCTACCGAAGGTTCATTAAAGACTTTTCCAAGCTTTCCAAATCCTTGACCGACCTTCTAGCCAACGACGCCATATTCCACATGTCTTCTGATTGCATCCAGGCTTATCACACCCTCCGGGACTTAGTCTCCATCGCACCTATACTTCAACCCCCAAACTGGTCCCAGGACTTTGATATTATGCGTAATGCATCAGATTTTGCCATAGGCGCTGTCCTAGGACGAAGGCAGGATAAGAAACCCATGGTGATCTACAACGTGAGCAATTCGTTGGATGAGGCCTAACGAAATTATACGGTCACAGAGAAAGAGCTGCTCGCTGTAGTCTTTGGACTTGAAAAGTTCTGATCATACTTGCTGGGATCCCACATGATGATTTACACTGACCATTCAGCCATCTGGCACCTATTGGCCAAGAAGGACGCAAAGCCCAGGCTCATCAGATGGATCCTGCTTTTGCAGGAATTTGACCTGGAAATCCGAGACAAGGCCGAATCAAAGAATGCGGTGGCTGACCACTTGTCTAGACTTCATCCAGACCACATTGTACCCTCCCTACCTTTATCTGATGCCTTCCCAGATGAACACGTCCTGGCTATGCAAGACACGAAAATGCCATGGTGTGCTGACTACCTCAACTATTTGGTTGTAGGACAAACCCTGCACAGCTAGTCCAGACAACAATGGGATAGCTTCTTGGCTGAGGCCAAGCACTATTTCTGGGATGATCCCATGCTGTTTTGCCTCTGTGCTGACCAGATCATTAGGAGGTGTATCCCGGAAGATGAAGTTCAAAGTGTGCGTTCCTTCTATCATGACCAGGCTTCTGGCGGCCACTTCTTTGGAAAGAAAATAGCTGCAAAGGTTTTGCAGTCTGGATTTTACTGGCCGTCACTATTTAAGGATGCACACAACTTTGCCAGGACTTGCTCACGCTACCAAATGCTGGGGACCATGACCAAGAAAGATATGATGACCCTCCAGCCCATTTTGATTGTCGAAATCTTCAACGTTTGGGGTGTCGATTTTATGGGCCCCTTTCCACCATCAAACGGCTTCGAGTACATCCTGTTCATGGTAGACTATGTTTCCAAATGGATTGAAGCCATCACCACCCGCCGATGAGATCATAGGACTGCCATGGAATTTGTTAAGAAGAACATCTTTTCCCGATTTGGAATACCCAAGGCCATGATCAGTGATGGTGGAAGCCATTTTATTCATTCCCAATTTCGTGCCCTACTTAGAAAATACAGGGTGAACCACCGCATTTCTACCCCATATCATCCGCAAACAAATGGGCAGACCGAGGTCTCAAATAGACAAATCAAGAACATTTTACAGAAGACTGTGAGACCTGACAGGAAAGACTGGTCCACACGACTTGATGATGCCCTGTGGGCATACAGGACTGCTTTCAAGACCCCGATAGGCATGTCGCCTTATCGCCTGGTCTTTGGCAAAGCCTGCCATCTTCCTGTCGAATTGGAACACCGGGCTTACTGGGCTGTCAAGCAATGTAACATGGATCCCCAGTTAGCCGCTGCGCAGCGGACGCTGCAATTATCTGAGCTTGAAGAAATTCATCAGGACACTTTTGAAAATAGTCAACTGTATAAGGAGAAAATGAAAGCTGTCCCTGACCGACTCATTCATAAAAAAACCTTTGAGCTTAAACAGCAAGTCTGGCTGTTTGACGCCCGCCTAAAACTCTTCACGGGGAAACTCAGGTCCAATTGGACAGGACCATTTCAGGTGGTTAAGCCATACTCTAATGGGGCGGTTGAAATCGCTGATCCTAACACTGGGCACACTTTTACAGTTAATGGTCAAAGATTGAAGCATTTCCTAGCCTAGGTTCCCCCAAAGGAGAGTGTCACCCTCGTTGAGGGCTAACACGGAGCACCGCCCAGCTGGAGGCGTTAAACTCAGTGCTTCCTGGGAGGCAACACAGAGGATTCAGACTGATCCGATATTTTACGTCACTCAGATCTATCTTTTTGAACCCTTATGCATCCATGTACTTGCCAATGAGGACATTGTCCAACTTAAGCATGGGGGTGATAAATTGCATAATCCTGAGCTCATTTAATCAATCCAAATCAAATAAACTAATTAAAAAAAATTGAATTTAGGAAGAAAACTTAGGCATTAGAAACTTGTCAATAGTGGGAAATAATACAAAAAGAACTTAAACACTTAGACTTTTTAGGCATTTTGGCTTAATCAGCCCTAGTGTCCGTTAAAATATGGATTTAGCTTCGAATCCTTGCAACCTTAAGCTATTCTAATCCACCTACTAAATAAGGTGATAAGTATATAACTTATCAACTCACCCTCTAACTCAGAAAAACTTTGAGTCAAAGCATATGCACACATTTTTCCACAGACTCACTCCTCGGAGATTTTGACAGAAATTGGGTAGCTAATGAACTCTCTATGGTGGTATGGCTGGCAAGTTGTCGTAGGTAACAGCCCATTGGCAGGTTGTCCAGAACCCAGCCACAAACCATTTCATCTTCATTGCCTCTAGGTACATTTGAGATTAGGGAAGCCACCTATGAAAAAAAAAAATTGAGAAGAAAATAAAATAAACCACACTTCACCGCACAAGTATGGTTGGCAAGTGATCGTGGGTAACAGCCCATTGGTCGGTTGTCCAGTGCCTAGCTCAATAACTGCATAAAAAGAACCAAAACACTTAAGGAAGAAGCAGGGAAGTAGTACAAGCTGGGGAGATATACACTGGAAAAATCCTTGTGTTGACCCCAATTAAAACAAACGTAGGGAGAAAGCTACCAATCGAACAAATACACCTTCAGGCAAATATATTTTCTTTTCCAGTCACCTAGGGTAGTAGAAACCCAAAGTCTGTCTGAATTACCGTTAAGTGAGTCTATCACAATCTTCACACTAAGAAGCTTAGCACTTAGGGTTTTGACTGTGTTTTTGGTGGGTTGGGTAGGCGTAAAAAGTTACCAACCAACACTAAATTCCGAAAAAAAATACTAAAAATATATATATAAATATACATATACATATGTATAGTTATATACATTAAAGCAAGGAGTCAGGCGATTCGTATTTTGGCAGACACCCAGGCGCTACTTAGTCTTTGTAGATTAAGATCTTCGTATATTTCCTTATATTGATAAGAGAGGAAGTGTCTAAGCAATTACTTCTTAAATTCTGAAAGAAAATAAAGGCTAGAATAAACCATGCTAGGGACTAGCAAGGAGTAAGCATGGAGGTATGATAACACTACACAAGGGAGTGATAATTCTATTAAATAGGGCCCATCTTAAGAATAAAAGGCACAACATAAGTAGAATGGGAGAATTGCATGCATCATGTACCAATATTGCTTATAAAACTGTATTAATGGCCATTTGTGTAAGTACTTATGAAAGCAGGCCTTAGATGAGCAATCGGATAGCAAGGATGGATTCAGAATGACGAACAGAGTCCAACGGACTCAAGATCGGCCAAATCCGACATCCGGAGCTCCTACAATGGGCCCAAGAAGTTCTGATCGTTGATTTGGTGATCAGCGACCCTCATTGCGCCACGTCGCCCCCGCTCCACCGCTCGCCACTTCATCCATCAGCTGAGATCGAATCTCGATCGTCGATCTTCGATCGGACAATCGAGAACCATGCAGTCGACGCGACAAAGCACCGGCGTGGCACAACGGTTAGCGCGCACGGCTGCACGCACGCGACGCAGGTTCGAGCCGTGCGGTGCATGAAATTGAAGACGAAGGAAGCATGCGGCGAAATTGGGTCACCCGATCAGTAGCGGGCAGCCGAGATCATGCCATGCGGTGTGCCCTCAGATCGAGAACACTGACGCACGCGCGCACGCAGGGCGACGATGCCCACGGACACACGTGCTCGAGGCGCGATCCAAGCGTATCCAAGGAAGATGTTAGCCGTCTGATCTTCGATCGGATGGCTCTCACACAGCAGTCGTGGATCGAGCGTGAAGAACGGCGCGGGCGGTTGACCGACGGGCTAGAGCACTTCACCGACACTTTTGGAGTGGTTTTAGCGACGTCCCGGATGTCGCTAAAGCCCCTTCTTCTTTTAGAAAGCCCTTAACCCTATTTAAACTCCCTCCAACCACTCATTCAAGGCATTCACTTCCCTTGCAACTACTCTACCCCTCTCTTAGCTAGCTTTAGGCCCTCTTGTAATCGCTGGAGACAACGAGCCACCGACGGAGCCTCCTCCATCGCCTGGCTGCCACGCTACTCTCCCTCCTCTCTCTCTCTCTTCCTCTCTTTTAAGCTTTCCATTACTTTTGTTTGAGCATGTATTTAATGTTGTAAGCTCTGAACTAAAAGTGCATGATTAATGAAGTTACTTTCTATTCAGTTGTTTACTTTAATTTCTGTTTAAGTTGCATGATCAGGCAAGAAACATTCTAACACTAATCTCTGTCTCTCTCTTTTCAAACCGCACCTCCGCAAGCAAAACTCCATGCTTTCCGTGACAACAAGTGATAAGAAAATTCCGATTTTCACACCTCCTTGAGACCAACACTTGGACTCACCTCCGTTTATTTACTTTGAAATCGACGTTGCAAGTGCGGCTATAACGACACTTCTTAACACACACGCACAAGCGCACGTCAGATACTATGGTTCCTTGCAACCTCAGGATCCTTTGTAGATTAAAAATGACAAGTTTTCATAATCTGTGTATACTTTTCATATTTTCTGGACTCACTGGAGCTCTGGGGAGCTCCGGCGAGCCATTTTTAGTTTCTGCCTCTAGAACTTAGCAAGAAGCTCCATATCAATGATTTGAGGATCATTGATTGTGTTGGGGTATTTAAATTGAAATTTTAATGTCTGGAGCTGTAGATTTGACTTCATCTTCCCCAACTGATGTGGAATAATTTTTAGAACCTATACTAACCTTTAAATGAGAGAGAAAAGTCCATCTGAGGAATCCGTGAAGTTAAAATCATTTCCAGGCAATTAATAACCCGTAGGAACCCCTGATTTTGTCTTTCAAATTGAAGAGGAAAACATCCTCTAATCCTTAAATTGACCCTATAATTAATTAGATCAACCTTAGAGCTTTCTAACAAACTTTAAATCACTCGATTTGGAGCTCTGAGCTGGATGTTATGATCAGTTGAAGTTGGGTCTGGAAGGGGTTATGATAGTCCCACATCGTCAGATTCTGAGCGTGCGCATGGGGATAAAACGATTTTGTTACATGGGCACTTCATTCATCAGCGCTCGATGCACCGGTTACCGTTCTAATTATCTGAGCATGTTCATGTGTGTGTGCGGGCTTGTGTGCCTGCAGGTGTGCGCCCTTGTGGTCGTGAGCGAGTGTGCCCTAGGAGGCTGGTTGAGCTGGATTGGCTCGAGACTATGAACCGGAATGAAATAAACCAAAATTGAACCTAACTGAGATTAGGCAAGGACTGAGTAGGGTCTGGTCTCACCCTGATCTCAGGGTGCTGTGTATCCTCGAAAGGTCCTCGCTACAAATAAAATAATTTTTGGTTAAAAAGTCAAAAAACCTGGTTCAGCTGAAGGACTTAACGAAAAGAAGAGCCGATGGTTAAAATGCGAAGTGTTGAGCTGAAGGCAAAGGAAAGAAAGAAGGTCAGGCATGGAAGGAACTAAGAGAACAGGCACTAAGGGAAAGAGAATAAGAGACAGGAAGAGAAGAAGGCAGGAACAGAAGAAGAGAGGTAAGAAAGAGAGCTCGAGATAGAGAATAAAAATAAAGGAAAAGAAGAGAAAGAAAGAGAGAAGAGAGAGGCTGAAGAAGTTAAGAAAGAATATTATTTTTCTTGCATCATTTTAATTACTTTTTGTTCTTAAATGTTGCAAGAAGGCATGTTTTAATAGAACAATTCTTATTGCCTTAATTTCTTTTGAAATGAAATTGGAAAACTAACATGTTTGCTTGTTAATAAAGTAGATCATTTTGAGTAAATATGTTCACTTATGGGATTTTGCATATTACTTCATTTTAATTAATATTTTGACAAAATTCATGTTCTTAAAATCAATTTAGTTATACCTCCTAAAATTATAAAGGAAAATAAAAAAAAATTGGTGAATGTAGAAAAAATTATTATACCTCCCAGTGAACGACCTGGATCAACCAGTATAAATTTTTAAAATGTTAGGTTAATTCGACCCTATACTACACAACCGACACAATTTTGAGTTAACCTAAGTGACTTTTTCTACTCTTAATTAAGTGAAATTAACTTATTTACTGAGTTGAGTGAGCCACCCGATCATTTTAATGGCACCGTTGCTGGGGAGGTAATATTTTGGCGCATTCACTCATCAAAATATTCCCTGGCATTACTTCATCTAAACATCCGTAGCCTAAGCATCCCAATCCACACACAGTCTGGTTCAGTGCGCATAAGTAACAAAATCATGCAAATGTGATTAAATCATTCTGAAAAAGTTACCTAGATTAGGAGCAGCCGATTGATGTATATGTAAACTATATACTAATGGTCGGTGATGGTTATGAATTGATGGTAATGTAATCCATTATATGATTATCCACGGTTCATATAAAAAAAGATTTCGTTGTTGTTGTAGTATATGTTGGAAATACAAACCGTTATCACGACCATTTTATTTAATTACCTACCTTTTACTGGTTTATTCCAGGTCATTCACTGGGAGGTAGTTATTGATATACATCACTCTCTAGGTTAAAAATTATTCCTTAATTCCAAAAATGATTAATTTTATATACAATCAATAATGAATGAATGAATGAATCCATAAAGAATGAATTAAGGGTTCCATTATGTACAGAAAGAGTCAATGAAAATGCTTGCAAAAATCTACTTACAAACAAGCATCAAATAATACATAGGTATATTCTATACTATCTATTTATAAGTTATATTACTAATACTTACATAAATATACACTACTAGCTAATATTACATTGCATACTAAACTTAATACACTGACATATACAGTAACATATATAATAGCTACAGTGACAGATATAAACATCGCTGGACCCCAGAAGAACTATATACAAACTGTAAGAAGGAAACAAGGGTCTATAGCGACAGTTATTTCACCTATAGTGATGTTTTATTTTGTTAGTAAAAGTATGAAGTTATATATATATGTAAATAGCTATACTACGTATATATATATACGTTATTTGTCATATACATATTTATTTATAAGTACTATTTATATGAATTTCTGTTATATATTATACATATACATACTTCTCTCTTTCATTCTTCGTATGTTCTCAATACTACTTCTCTTCTCAATTTCACTCTTCGTTTTAACACTTAGGCATTTTTAGCTTTTTTTCTTCTCCATGCTTAAAGTGTCATTAGGTCTCTTAATCAAAAATTTATTTAATTTGCAGGCATGCTTTTCGAGGGATACACAGCACCTAGAGACTGCGTGGGACCAGACCTGTACTAAGCGCACCCTAAATTCTTAATTAGGTTGCTTAATTACATTTTCAGCTCAGATTTAGGCTTAAACCAAGCCCTTGCACTCACAGGCCCCCGGCCCTACACACACACGTTCAGAATATATCAATGCTCATATAAGATGATCAGTTGTTCAGGCACCCGATACCCATGACGACTGATCGTCCAGTATGACAAAAATAATTTAAAGCGCTCCGCGCACTCGCATGCCCACGATGTGGGACAAATCAGGCGCCTGTGCAGTGCTGGAAATCAGGCGCGGTTGTGCCAAATTCATGATTTTGGCCCTCAATTCGAGGGCCATGTTTATTAGATATTAAAAATAAATTATATGAAAATAAAGTATTTATAAAGTATTTTACAAATGTACAATTAATTTAGATTTTTAATTATATTTACTACATAAATAAATTAGCTAAATATATATTTTATCCATACTTAATTTTTGATTTTGTTCCTTAATTACGTATAAATGAGTTACTATATGGTTTAATTGACCTTATACAGAGTTAGTAAACATGTCTAAATATTTTATAAACATTTTTATTGTATTTCACAGGTTTAATTTCTACTTCATTTACATTTAATTAGTATAATTTTAGACTATTTTAGTTGTAAATTAAGTTATATAGTATAATCGATATAAATATACTTAAATTAGCTTAAATTAATTAAAATATATTAGTACAGATATACAGTATAGGTTAGTTGAATTATAACTTAAATTACTAATTTATTTTAATTTAATCTACTAACTTAACTACTAACGTAATAAATTCATACATAATTAAATTAAGGTAAAGGGTTTAATAGGCTTATAATATACATATAAATACATATATACAGTATTATAACTTAATATGGTTATTTATAGTGTTTACTAAATTATATAGCTTAGTAGTACATATAAATTTGTTTAATTAATAATTAATTATAAAATTTAGATATTTATAGTGTAATCTAACTTAAATACTTAAATTATATACTACAATATATACATGAGTTATTTATATTATAAATATGTATAATTTACATTATAGCTACTAGGCTTATTAAATAGCTTAAATATATGCCTATATACACATTATACAAAGGATTTTTAATATTTTTAGACTTTTTTCACTTTTTATGATTTCTGTATATGTGTTAGAGATAAGAGATGAGAAGGGAAGAGGTAGATGAGGAGAAAGAATTATTTTTGCTCCTTTTCAACTTTAGTTCATTTTATTTAATTTCATGGTATACAGAATCATTGACTAGCAAATTATACCAAGTTGAAGGTTTTGATTACCATCAAACTTGGTACAGGTGTAACGAAATACCTAATCTTCAATCAGACAGGTTTATTTTATTTTTTTATATTTTTTATACGATATTTATTTAAATCCAAAGTTCACACATTCTAGGCCTTTTAAAGGTTTTCTAAAGCGTGTTAAAGCCTAGAATGGATCCTAAGGGGTCTAACAGGCAGTGGACTGCCTCTAACATATTTAGTATATCATATGGAAGGGATCTATGCAATGTAGAATGCTAATCAACTTGGAATTCAACTTACTTAACCTAATGGACAGTTAAGCTTAAAGTATAGCTGGCAAAAGAAGATTTAACAAATTACAAGCCTTCAATTGATGGAAACATGCATAAAAAAAAATACATGAAAGCCTGTTTATAATATTCAACACAAAAAGCTACATCAGTTAGCTATTTAACCAACTTCATCCTAGGCTACTGTCCACTAAGATCTCAGGACAGAATCTGCTGCAACAACAGCAGCAGGGCAGAAGGTAATGCAACATCAAGCAGCTACTGAAACTCATCTACTAGGAATCAGCAGATCTGATGTCCAGCAGTCAAAGACAGCAGCTGAAGCCACTGAACTCCAACCCTGCAGCAGGGCAGATTGAATTCCTGGTGACTTAATTACAGAACCCATTTCACGCGTTTTGAAAGTCATCGGGGTCGTAGTATAATCGTGCAAAAATGTTCATTAGAAATTAAGTTTGTAAAAATAACGAGACTTAAGTCCTGATCGTTCATCTCTTGGAGGCGTTTGTTTTACTTTTGAAATCGATCTTTTTGCCGCTCTGCTTTGTTCAAAAATGCACGCCAGTTTCCAATCTCCTAATTAAGATTTCACCACTTCTATTATGGACTCGAATTACATGTGCATGCGTTAAGTAAATCACAAAGGTGAATGTGTGAGTTTCTATGCGCACGATTCTAGTGAGGTGGTGACTATTTATGGAGAAAGCGTCTATCGTTTGATTTTCAATATTCTCAGGAAATGACATGCTTGTTGTGGAATGGATAGACAATTGAAAAACAGGCAACTTGAATCATGCAAATATAATAGCAATCAATAAGCTCATCGTGATTTCACAACGTGGAGAGATATACATGTATAAAAGCATTTTTCATTCATTCAGTGAGAGAGTTGTTTGCAACAAAAACTATAGAGGAAAGCTTGTACAGAAATGCTTGGAATTTAAATCAAGCTACCAGAAAATGACTTCCTACAAGAATTAATGGGGGGATTTTGCATGCATCATTGGGGGAGAATAAAGACTACTCTACTAAGTAGCAATAAAAAGCAGTAAAACTATGAAGAGCATAAACTAAATCTAGTAGAATGAAAGGGCATTCAGGGGTGGTCCCCGATGGCCTTGGAGTGGTCAAGAGGAGAATGAGGGGCAACCAAGGTAGCTTTGGTCAACCCTTCGAGAGAGGGAGGAGTGATCCAGCATCCCGGCATGATGTCCTCCATGATGGTGTTGAGCTCGTGGAGGTGGAGTGGCTAGCCTAAGTGAAGGTGGGCGTGAATGGAACCAATGGAGTGAGTGGTGCCAAGTATGTTAAGTGGAAAACCAATGGATGTGAATGAATGCACTTGGCCTCCCATGGGGTCTTTTTATAGACTTAAGGGCTTCTCTCTAGAGAGGTGTGGAACTCTCAAGAGAGAGTCCAAGAGTGGCCAGCCACATGAGGATAGAGGTGATTTTTGAGATCCAAAAAATGTGGATCTCAATTTGAATGCCTCTTAGGTTCTAAATTTGGCAACCAAGAGGTGGCGCCACTTCAACAGAGTTCTAGAGAACTCTAGAGAAGTGTATTCGTGAATGGGTGTGTATGTGTGTGGTGTGCTTGTGCTCTATCTAGCTAGGTGGTTTAGGTTAGGTCCTAAGGGGTTTGGGTATGTGTAGGTCTTGAATTAAGGTTACAAACCCTAATTGCTAAGGGGAAAATCCAATTAAACTTAACCTAAGTTTAATTGAATGAGTGTGAACCTAATTGAGAGTGAAATAACTCATTTAGGTTGGGTTTAGGTCAATTGGACTCTCACTAAGTCCAATTGAACCTGTGTGGGTTGAGATCTAAGCTCAATTGTACTCAATGAGTCCAATTGACTTAAGTGAAGGTAATTGACTTTGATCTAAGTCAATTGGATTTTGTGAGGACCTAATTAGGTCCTTAGGTAGGTATAGAAGTGATGTATTATGGTTAAGACACCTTAATTTAGGTTCCTATGGGGTTGGGATTAGGTCTAGGGAGTAAGAGATCCAAGATCAAGACTTGAATCACAAAATAAGGACTAAAGACCAGTATCAGACATCCAATAATGTGATCAGATGACTTACACTCAAAAATCAGAAGTCCAGACTTCCATTCTGGACGTCCAATCTGAGTCAGGGGGAAATCAAGGTTCTGTTTTGGGTATTCTGCACAAATTGGACGTCTGACAAAGTGTCTGGATGTCCAATAACACTGCAGAAGTGGGTTTGAGGTGTGCGGGAGATGGCTAAGGGTCCTAGATGTCCTATAACTTATCTAGACATCCAGATAATGGTTGAAACTAGGGTTTAGGGCTTCCTAGGGTGTTGTGACCTAATCTATGGGTGGTTAAGACTTGGCGAAGTCTCTAGGCTATCCTAGGTATTGGATGGACCTAAGCTCTTTGCATTTTACTGCTTTATTCTTACTTAATAGAATAGAAACCTTTAACTCACTTACATTATTATTCCTACATCTAAACTAAGCCTTCTACTCTAGCTCTACTGCAACTCCCGTTATTCCTAATCCAGCTTCAGATCCTATTCCAGATCTAGCTCCTGATCAGCCTATTGCCTGCAATTGCACATAATCAGCACATTATAACATTATTTCATGCATAGCTAAATAAAAGCAGTAAAGATGCAGATAATTCTTATGCATGCAAGAATTACCCAAACTTATGCTAAGTTCTAGCTTAATCTAGGTCAATTAAGACCTATGATTGCTATGCAAAATACCTAATCTTCAATCAGGCAGGTTTATTTTATTTTTTTAGATTTTTGATATGATATTTATTTAAATCAAAAGTTCACACATTCTAGGCCTTTTAAAGGTTTTCTAAAGCGTGTTAAAGCCTGGAATGGATCCTAAGGGGTCTAACAGGCAGTGGACTACCTCTAACATATTCAATATATCGTATGGAAGGGATCTACGCAATGTAGCTTGCTAATCAACTTGGAATTCAACTTAATCTAATGGACAGTTAAGCTTAAAGTATAGCTGACAAAAGAAGATTTAACAAATTACAAGCCTTCAATTAATGGAAACATTCATAAAAAAAAAGCCTATTTACAATATTCAACACAAAATTCTACATCAGTTAGCTATTTAACCAACTTCATCCTAGGCTACTGTCCACTGAGCTCTCAAGACAGAATCTGCTGCAACGACAGTAGCAAGGCAGAAGGTAATGCAACAACAAGCAAATGCTGAAACTCATCTGTTGGGAATCAGCAGATCTGATGTCCAGCAGTCAAAGACAGCAGCTGAAGCCACTGAACTCCAACCCTGCAGCAGGGCAGATTGAATTCCAGTTGACTTAATTGCTGCTGCAGTTAATCCATCTAGAAAGAAATCAAGTCCACAACAGGCAGGAACACCAATTCAGTTACCTAATAACTTAAATCAAAAAATCAAATTCCGTATCTGGCTGTACACAACATGATCAGGAATTCAATATGACTGAGTCAAGAAATCCGATACTAAAAAAAAATGGGAATGTAGCTGCTTTTGTAACAAATTGCTATACAACTGGGATTTAAAGGAAAAATAAAAAATCACTCTAAAGAATAACTCTGACAAGGATTTAAAAAAAAACACTTGGGAATACAAATCAAGATCAAGATCCCTTGTCAGTAGCATCTTATCAAATCAGATCTAAAAGAGAGCTGATCTCGCTCTTTCTAATGCTATAGACAGCATGTAGGAGTTGGGTCAGTCAATTGAAAACATAAATTCAAATCCCCAAATTCTGAAACCTTAAGGAATATGGAGAATTCCTTAGGTCGAAAAATCAAAACCATTCTTCAAAATCAACTAATGAATACAAGGTAGAACCTCAAATCAACAACATTGATTTTTCATTGATTCTGCCATGCATTAAAGGCATTAAAATCCTTACAAAAACTCAAATCAGATTATGGCTCATCTGAGGTGAATTCTGACTTCATAGTCACCTCACCAAACTGTGAATCAATCAACAAAATTCTTCAGTTTGCAAGATAAAAGCATTCAAAGCCCAAATGAATAAAAATCTTTGAAATCTAAATTCATAGAAAATCCAGCAAATTGATTCACTTTTTAGCTCAGATCAGGGGCTTTTGTGAAAAAGATGGAATGACTGAGAAGTCCCTACTATGATTTTTGACACTAATTTCAGATCTGAGGTTAGAAACCAATCAGATCTAAAATTAGGTCTAATGTGTGGGTTAATTGCGAGAAATAAGTTGTGGAAATCAGAAGTGATATGGAAAACATGAAGAGGGAGAAAATTCATGATCAATGACTATGTGAAACAATCCCCTCTAATCTAGAATGATCAGAGGAGGTGAGGGGGGAATCTAATCTAAATATTCT
The DNA here is from genome assembly GCA_037157565.1 of Thalassia testudinum. Lineage (NCBI taxonomy): Eukaryota > Viridiplantae > Streptophyta > Magnoliopsida > Alismatales > Hydrocharitaceae > Thalassia > Thalassia testudinum. The sequence continues at coordinate 149,038,747 of JAZHRO010000014.1, read as the reverse complement.
CCAAATGCTAAACTAACAGAATAATAAATTAATCACTAATTCTAACTCTAATTCTACTGCTAATCTACCTAGCTACCGCTACAGCTAAACTACAAAGCAATAAAAACTATTCTAACAAGAAGAAAGGGACCTATGGGTCCTTAGCCGATGGCTAAAGAGGAAGAAGGGAGGGAGGTGAGATCCAGTAGAGGGAAAAGCCTTCTAATGGAGCTTTAGAGTTGTCCTCAGGTGCTATGAGGTCCATAGTGACGAGGGTTGGAGAGAAGTCAAGGATTTCGTAGCCAGTGGCTGTGAAATCAGGGATTTGGTGGGGAGGAGTAGCTGGAGTGGAAGAATGATCGCTAGGAAGGTAGGAGAGAGCGATCCCTTACGTGCGTGACCACTGAGGTGCTTAAGTAGCAATCTCAGTGGCTCAGATCACCAAGTGGGTGAAGATAGTCATAGAGGGAACCGACGATAAGGATGAGAGGAGAGGAGTGCGTAGGCTGCCAAATTGAAATATGACCGTCAGATGGGATCTGGGGGATTGGGTGAGCACACGCGCCGCTTCGTGCGAAGGTTCGTTTCAGATCGGGCCACAGATCATAATCAAGGGAGATTGGACAGCCGAGATCCTTCGAGTTCATCGCATGCTACAATGCACATGCGGGGACAGTAGGTGGCCGGATCTATTGTGCAAATTGCAGGGAGAGGCCCCTTACGAAGGGGTTGAAAAATTATAGGTAGGTCCATAAGTGGTAAGAAATGATAACCGAACGGACCCTAAGGGCTTCCAAAGAGGTCCATGCGGGTTGCAAATAGGTCCGTGAAACTTTTCTAAAAAAGAAAATGTGATGCATAAAGGACCTAGATGTAAACTCTAAGTTTCAAGGCATTAATAATGATGTCCAAATGCCTTCAAGATTTTATATGTGCTCAATTGAACATTTGACAAATTAATTATGCTTTTGATTTGGACTTTTAAACTTGTTTGTGTGTTCAATTAACACTTTGATCACCATTTGACCTTTTTCTTATGAATATCTCATTTTATGACCTAATTATGTAATTTTAACACAGAATTAAGGTTTTAGGTCTTTTTCTTTGATTCCCACACTTAACCCTTTTTATGTGTTAACTTGATATTGTTTAACCCTGTTTCTAGCTTAACTTTAGCTTTCTAGCTATGATGAGTACCCACTCATCATACCCCCATGCTTAGGTTTTGCTAGTCCCATAGCAAACAATTCATTAAAGTGCAAAGCAGTTTAAGTATCATCAATGTAAGTGTGAACAGATATCTTTTCATCTTTTCATTTTCTTGAAGTTTTAAGTGTTTAAAGATGAGCTTTAAGCTGAAAGATTTTTCCGATAAACCAATTATGCTTATGTTTGGACATTGTGAGAACCCTATTCCTGAGGAAGACTGACCTGAACTCAAGACTTAAATGACATAGACCATCTACCAACTAACAAGGACTCTTGATATTTAAACCTTAAGTTGAATTCTAGGACTCAGGGGGTTTTACAAAGACTTAGAATGGTATGAGGTTATGGTTGTGCTTTGTGATAAGTCAGGACTAACCAAGTGAATTCAAAAACTCAATCCCGGGGTTTCATCTCTTTTTAAGTCCAGGTTGGTCCTAACTTCAACGCATGTTTTTGGATGACTCTAAAGAAATGATGAGTACTCAAACCCAACTCTTATTGTGTTTGTGGCTCAAAGAATGTTTGGTGGAAGAACAGGGTATTTGTATTGAACCCTGAAAATATTTTTGGTAGAACTTTTGTATTTACAGACTTTGGAGAACATACTTGTCATATTATAAAGAACTTTCTTTTTAAACTTTTCTAATTTTTTTTTCTATCAGTATGTCTCCGACAACTTCATTTGGTAAGGCGCACCTTATTTGGTGGGTGAGGTTTTTTTTTTTCTTTTTTTTGAGGAAAGAGCTTCTCCTAGACACGAGAATAAATGTTAGGATAAAGAGTCTACCTACACGCACAAGGACTCCACCTTCCCTAATGAACACTAGAGTTTAATTACAGGTTCAAATGTTTTTTCCTGACATTGTGTAGTGTAAGCCATGGTTACTTAGACTCCTAAGTCAAAGCAAACTAGTTAATCCTGTACTGGTGACTCAGGTACAAGAATATGTCCCAAAGTTAGGAGAGACTGTGGTCTATCTTGTCAAAGCTTGAAGTGTATTAAGCCAAAGCTTGAATCAAGCTACAGTGGCCCAGCAAGTCAAACTAGCAAAGGTTAAATGTCCGTAAACACTTATTCTATTTTTGTTTTTAGCTCGAAGATCATAGTTAAACACTTATTTTTCTTCTTTTAAAACTTTTTCTCTCTCCTTAGAAATTTTTTTGGAGTTTTCTCTTGACAATAGAGTGCATGTCCCTTATTATATTTTTGAAGCTCTTGTGTTTTGTCATTTTTTTGTATTTTTTCCTTGGAATTTCCTTTTCAAAATTTTCAAAAAATTTTTTTCTTTTTTTTTTTTGGTATTTTTGATAATACTATGCTATAGGTGTGTCTACAATTGCATTTCAGTTGAATGGTTCACCATTTACACCCCCCCATGCTTAAATATTCCAATGTCCTCATTTAATGAATAGGGTGGATGCAAATGAATGCTCTGCATTTCACTCTACTAGACTGGGTGACAGAAGGAAGTCAGAATTAGGAGATGAAATCTCAGTGAGGATGATTTCATGTCTGATATAAGATCAGAGTGGAAAGTCGGGCTAGGAAGTGAAATGCATGACATGTGTGTCAATGAAAGTATGCTATAAATGCAAAGGTAGACGCCTAATGAAAGTAAAGGTAGAAATAAGAGAGGTGAAAAATAGCTATATACAAGGATAGGTCTTGCTAAGTTTAACGCCTTTAGCTAGGCGTAAACCCAGTCGGCAATTCAAAATGTAGGACCAAAATGGTGGAGTTGACAAGTCTGAGATCATGTGGCTCAATGAAAGGTTTTAGTATTTGTCCATTGAGAGTGAAAGGTTCAGATTTGTCAATTTCAGTGATCTCAACGACTCCATTGTCAAAGATTCTCATGATTTTGAAAGGTCCTGTCCATTTTTATCTTAGTTTCCCTGGAAAGAGTTTTATTCTAGAGTCGAAGAGAAGGACTTTTTGACTAGGGTGAAATGGTTTCCTATGAATGTGATGGTCATGGAAGGCCTTAAGTTTATCCTTATAAATCCTTGAGCTTTCATAAGATTCATTCCATAACTCATCTAGCTCAAAAATTTGTAATTTTCTATGATCACTAGCCTTCCCTATGTCCAAGTTACATTTTCTGATGGCCCAGTAGGCTTTGTTCTCAAGTTCTACGAGAAGATGGCAGTGTTTCCCATACACAAGTTTAAAAGGAGACATGCCTAATGGGGTTTTGTGAGCTATCCTATGTGCCCACAGTGCATCAGAAAGGTGGGAAGACCAATCCTTTCTATCTGGTCGGATGGTAGACTGTAAAATCTTCTTGATCTCCTGATTGGACAATTCAGTAAGTCCATTGGTTTGAGGGTGATATGGTGTAGCAATCCTATGTGACACCCCATACTTTTGGAGTAGGGACTGAAAATGTGTGTTTCTAAAATGAGACCCTCCATCACTAATGATGGCTTTTGGTACCCCAAATCTAGAGAAGATGAAATCTTGACAAAATTGTGTCACAACTCTATGATCATTAGTCCTCGAGGGGATGGCACCTATCCATTTAGAAACATACTCAACTGCCAAAAAGATATACTCGAAGCCATAAGATTCAGGAAGAGGTCCCTTGAACTCAACGCCCCAAATGTCAAAGATTTTGCACACTATGATCTCATTCAAGGGCATCATGTCCCGGCAGCCAATACTGCTGAGAGACTGACAGAGTGAACATGCCCTGCTATATTCATGTGTATCTTTAAAGATTGTGGGCCAATAAAAATCGCTCTATAAAATCTTTGCAGCATACTTTTTGCCAGAGAAATGACCGCCACATGCCTGGTCATGGCAGAACGACAAGATTCTTTCTATCTCCTCATCAGGGACACACTTCCTAAGAATCTAGTCTTTGCAGTGTTTGAAAAGCCATGGTTCTTCCCAGTAATAGTGCTTGGCCTCGGATCTAAGTCTATCATTTTGATGTCAAACACAATTAGTGGGGAGGATTCCAGAAGCCAGGTAGTTGACAATGTCAGCATACCAGGGAAGATTGGAATGAATGACCAGCAATTGCTCATCAGGGAAGTGGTCAGAAATAGGCAAAGAAGGAGAAATCGCTCCAGAAGGAATGTGGGATAAGTGGTCAGCTATCACATTCTGCTTTCCAGCCACATCACAAATCTCTAAATCAAATTCTTGCAAAAGTTGGATCCATCTAATCAGGCGAGATTTCATGTCCTTCTTGGCGAGCAGATGTTGAACTGCAATCTGGTCAGTGTAGACTATAATGTGGGAACCTAAAAGATAAAGTCTGAATTTCTCCAGTGCAAATACTACAGCTAGCAATTCCTTTTTTTTGACGGTGTAATTCCTTTGAGCTTCATCTAAGGTCTTGCCAGCGTAATAGATGATTGTGGGTTTCTCATTCAGTTTTTGACCAAGGACAGCTCCTACTGCATAATTAAGGGATCACACATGATCTCAAAAGTGTGAGACCAATCTGGAAGTTGCAGTATTAGTGCCTTGGTGACCAGATCACGAAGTGTCGTATATGCATGAACACAATCGTCAGAGATCTAGAAGTCTACATCTTTAGAGAGGAGATTAGTGAGAGGTTAGGCTATTTTCGAGAAATCTACTATAAAGCAGCAATAAAAACCAACATGCTAGAGAAAAGATCTAATTTGTTTAACCAATGAAGGTAGTGGTAATTCAGAAATCAATTTTACCTTCGCATGGTCAACCACTATTCCTCTCTCCGAGATAAGGTGACCTAATACTAGTCATTTTGGTACCATGAAATGTGATTCTTCTAGGAAAGTACCAGATTCACATTTATGCATCTTTGCAGGACCTTAGTCAGGTGGTCTAAGCATGCATCAAATGTGCTCTCGAAGATCGAAAAGTCATCCATGAAGACTTCTAAGCAATCACCTACCAAGTCAGAAAAGATTGCAAACATACACCACTGAAATGTAGTAGGTGTGCTGCACAATCCAAAAGGCATCCTACGGAATGCAAAGGTTCCATAGGTGCAGGTGAATGTCATTTTCTCCTGATCATCAGGGTGAATCACCACCTGATTACATCCTGAATAGCCATCCAAAACGCAAAAAAATCTATTGCCCACCAGTCTTTCCAGTATCTGATCAATGAAGGGCAATGGGAAATGATCTTTCTTCGTGGCTTGATTGAGTTTCTGGTAATCAATACATACTCTCCATGAACTAGCAATACGTGTAGGGATGACTTCACTAGAATTAGTGGTGATGACGGTAAGTCCAGCCTTCTTTGGCACAACTTGAATAAGACTTACCCATCTACTATCAAAAATGGGGAAGATAATTCCATTGTCTAAACATTTAATCATTTCATTTTTCACCACCTCTTGAAGTGTAGGGTTCAATTTACGTTGGGGCTATCTAGTAGGTCTAGATCCTTCTTCAGTGAAAATCCTATGTGTGTAGTAAGAAGGACTAATGCCAGTCAGGTTAGAGAGGCTCCATCCTATAGCATGTCTATGTGCTCTCAAGACAGATAAGAGTCGTGATTCTTGATTAGATGATATGAAAGAGTTAATAATCACAAGGTAAGTCTAATCAGGTGCTAAGAAAACATACTTAAGAGAATCAGGGAGAGGTTTGAGCTCAATAGGTACAGGATCAGAAGGAGCAGGTGTGGAAGTTTCAGGAGATCCTAGAGACACTAATGGAATAGGAGGTAAGTCCTCATTTTCTAAAGTGGGTATCTCAGTGAAGGTCAAGTCAGAGTCCAAAGAGTGTTGAGGTTCTAAATTTAGTGAATCAATTAAGGTATCCTCAACCAACAGATCCAAAGAATCCAAGGGATAGATTTCCTCAATTAAACTACAAGTCGATACTCTTTGGGGTTGAAAAATATCAATTTTTATTTTGTGATCTCCGAACTTCAATTCTGTAAGGCCCTCCTCACAATTAATGTTTGCCTTGGCGGTAGCCAAGAAAGGTCTTCCTAAAATTATAGGTTTGTTCTAGATATCCTCAGGTACTTCCATGTCAAGGACTATAAAGTCTATAGGAAAGTAAAAATCCTTCACCCGCACTATAACATCTTTCAATACTCCCTGATGTGTCTTAACTGACCTGTCAGCTAATTGCAGGGACACCTCGGTTGGCTTCAAATTGCCAACCTCAAAATGTGTCGGTAGAGAGGTTGGGATAAGATTGATGGAAGCTCCTAAGTCAAGTAGTGCTCTGTTAAATGTGGTGTTACCTATCATGTAGGATAGGAGAGGGGTGCCTGGATCTTTCATCTTATTAGGGAGGGTACTGGAAATAATGGAACTAGCTTATTCCGAGAGGATGATTGGACCATCACGTACATAGGTCTTTTAAAAACTTAGCGTAAAGCGGTATGTGGTGAATTTCATCCAACAAGGGGATGTTTGTGGACTTGCTCAAAGAGCTTAAGCAAATCCTCCTCAGGTGCCACACAGGTCTTTTTCTTTCCTTTCTCCTTCTTCTTTAAAGCCTCAGGAAATGGTACAGAAGTGGTGACAAGAGGTTCATTCTTACGTAAAGGAGAAGCAGGAAATGGTAAATCGATGGAGGTGTGGTGGTAGAAGACTTGGGACAAGATGTAGAAGTAGGAAAAGGTGGATCTATGGTGCTTTTACCACTCCTAGTGACTATGGCATTTAGTTCAGCCCTAGATGTAGATGGTAATTAGAAATGAGGTAGCAGAGGTGGTTGGGTTTCTGTATAGCAAGAATTTGGGTTAGTGTAAAATTCAGTGACGTGCAAGGGTTGTGAAATGACATGTGCTTGACCTTGCATTGCCGATCTACGTTGGACATACCTCTGGGCAGGTATGTTCCTAGGGTTGGGTTGTGCTTGAGATGGAAGTGAATGTGGTTGACGGGATTCCGTCAAGTGTGATAGTTGAGCTCTCATCTCATCAAAGGCCGCATCCTGTCCTTGCTGCATGGCAAGATTCTGCTGTTGCATATCAGCTAGAGCTTTCATGATAGACCCCAACTGGTCATCTCGTGTAGGCCCAGGTTGAGAGTATTGGGCAGGCCTGGGTGGGGTTGCCGGTAGGCACACGGTGGATATCCATGTGATTGTGGAGGTGGTGCTTGGATTGGGTTATACTGTGGTGGTGCAGAAGGTTGTTGAAAAGGAGGTCTCTGTGAATTTCCTGACCACGAGAAATTTGGATGATTGTGCCATCCAGGATTGTATGTCTATACAAAAGGGTCATTGTGAATGGCATGGTGCTCCTCCGAAGCTTCAGAAGGTGCGGGGAAGTCAGTGTAGGAAGGAATAAAGGTTCCTCCAACCAGTGAAGGATATGGAAATGGAAAATTCGGTAGTGCAGATTGCGTCATAGAAAGGTTATTCAAAGTTTCCCTCCCTGTGGGAAACTGGGAAGAAGTGTTTTGTGCCAGTGACTGAGAAGGAGATGATGAAGGTTTTGAGAGAAATTTCCATACTTCATCTACTTTCTTCCAGATTAAGCCTACCTTATCTAGTTGACTAGCCACTATCTCTAAGTCTCTACAACTGGATTGGGCTTCGTGTACCCTCGTATGTGAGTGAGAATGTGAGGACTTTCTATTAAACATGCTCATCGAAGCATTATTAATAGAATTCTCGGCCATACCTTTGAAGAGCTCAAAGGCTAAGTCCTCGTCCCAACACAGGAAATTGCCTCCACAAGCGTCATCTACGAAATTCCGTGTGTCATCATGGAGCCCATGGTAGAAGATCTGGACCTGTTGCTAGCATGGGACACCATGGTGGGGAGATTTTCTTAGAAGCTCATGGAATCTCTCCCAAGCCTCATGCATTTGTTCTCCTGAATTCGGAGTGAATGTGGTGATATCATGCCCTAAGGCATTAGTGCGGCTTACAAGAAAGTACTTCTTTAAGAACTCATGTTCTAAAGAAGCCCAAGAATCTATAGGTGTAGTTCGTGCAACTAAACCAAAAGGAGACCTTATCTTTTAATGAAAAGGATAACATTTTCATTAAAAGCGTGTGCTGATCATGACCTTGTGGACCCAGACTTTTAGCAAGATTTTTCAGCTCCTCTAAATGCTGAAAAGGGTCCTCAGAAGCAAGTCCACGGAAGTGAGGAATGAGTGCTATAATGTTCGGCTTCTGTCCAGCAGCATGACCCCCATTAGGATATCATACCACAGGCATCGGTTGAGCAACTGCGGGATTATAGTAATCCCGTAGTTGAGGTCTGTGAAGTTGGGGTGGTGCCTGAGGGTTTCTAGGTTAGGGTGATTGCAGTTGGGGGTTAGCTATGAGATTAACAGCTTGAGCAAGCTGTTGCACCTGTTGGATTAAGGTATTCATTTGTAGTTGTGTTTCAAACAGGTGATGAAGATGAGGCACAGGTCCTCTCTCTGGGGGTGGGTTAGGAAGATTAGGATATGGTAGAGGTTAGAACCTATGGATAGGCGGTGGTGGTGGTGGAGGATGTGCAATCAGATGTGGTGGAAGTTCTTCAAAATCCTCGAATTGTGATGACTCATGATCATTCTCTTGGTGAGTGGAATAATGAATAGGAGTTTGAGACTCGAGAGGCAAAGGATTGGAAGTGGAAGGCAAAGAAGTGGATGCAATTACTTGGACATCAGTACCCAAGGGGAGTACTAGCTCAGGGTTCTGGGATCTCCTACCTTCCATTGAGTTGGTTTTCGAAAACAAATTTAATTCAATCCATCACAACTCAATGGAAAAGTAATGTTTTAGTTTAATTTACATAAAGTGGAAAATCCCAATCAAATCTCAATCAACTCAAGAGACCAATTCAAGCAAGCGAGAAGAATGAAATTTTTACCTAGAGACTACTATGCAAAATTATATAGTACACAAACAACTGTTTCAAATAATTGTACATGTCCTAAAATAGACCTAGCGATGTGTAGACCTCTAAAATCCACTGGGAGTCAAGATAAGATTGGTGTGCGAATCCAGATCCTGCGGTTGCACAAGGAGATGAGGTAAAAACCTGTGTGTTGTGATCTTAAGTGATCGTGCTATGTGCATGATAGCAATCAACACGATGTGGTAAAATCTCAATCAAGGTTTCACTCAAACAAAATGTCTCCTTTTGATTTAGTTCAAGTAATTATGAGATGACTTCTATGCTGCTTGTCACGCTTTTTAATCAATTCAATACATGAGATGGTCTTCTTTGAGTGTGAGTCTGACAGGGCATGGGAAGAGGTAGGGAATTGGTGGAGGAGGTAGGGAGCCTGGGAGTTGTGGAGACGAGGACTGAAGCTCTGGCTGGTGTGGCTGAAGTACCTCTGATCCAAGACCTCCCCTCCTGTGTTGAGGTGCTCAAGGCCAAAGCCCCTTCCTTGCAACCAAATGGTGATTGTCAGGAGGTGGTGGCAGTATGCACAAAAGAGAAGGAATCAGTAGATGAGGTAGGGAGCCTGGGAATTGTGGAGATGAGGACTGAAGCTCTGCATGATGGAGTTGAAGTGCCCCTGGCCCAAGAGGTAGCTGCAATGCTGGATGTTAAAGGGAAGGAAATGATTTTTTCTAATGATGTTGTGGTTGAGGAACTGAAAACCCAACTTGGTGAGCCTGATGAATGGTTGATAATGAATATGATCAATGAGCCTGTTGATTCTGCTATGGTGGACTCCTCTGTGAGTTCATTGAACTTGCAGATTTGTTCTCCTATGGCTGATGTCCTGCACTCGAAGTTTAAGACTCCTTCTACTGCTAGGAATGGGAAGCCTCCCTACAAGCTGAGGCTAAGAAGGCACACTCCCACACGAAAGGTTGATGAATCAGTCGTTGCAGTTGTAATGAAGGTTAGCAGGACTTTTGCAGCTAAGAAGGGGATAGACCTGACTCTCAAATGAAAGTCCTGACCTGGAATGTGCATGGGCTGTGCGATAGAAGCAGGAGGGGTTCTCTACTTAGATATCTGCATGAATGGGAAATCGACTGTGCTATCCTTAAAGAGACACACATTGAGTGTGAGTCTGACAGGTCATGGGAAGAGATGAGGGCAGGATCTGCAAATGACCATGTGGTGGTCAATTCAAATGGTAGATCTGGGGGAGTTTCCATTTGGTGGAAGAAGGAGATGCTGTGCTTGCAGGAGTTTTCTGTGGCTAGGCACCTTCTGACCTGTAGATTCACAAGAGGCCATCGGGACAATGTCTTCTATGTGACTGGTGTGTATGGGCCAAACGACCGTAACAAGAGGCAGGAATTGTGGGAGGACTGGAATCTGGCTGCAGACTTCGTAGGTTGGGGGGCTTGGCTTGTTGGAGGTGAGTTTAATTGTACTTTGGTGGGGAGTGACAGACCTAATGGGGTGGTTGACAGCTCCACCACTGGATTTCAATTGGTTGTCCAGGCATTGGGGATGTGCGAATTTCCCTCATCAGGGGCTAAATTCACTTGGAGGAATGGTAATGGGCTCATGTCAAGATTGATAGAATTTTTGGTAATGTTGAGCTGTTGGATCTCTTCCAGATGTCATTTGTGTGTGGTCTTGAACGTCCATTTTCTGACCCTACACCCTTCGTGTGGGACAATGGTGAGTAGGTGGTGGCTGGATCCTACTTTAAATTTAGGCGATCTTGGCTGAGTGAAACAGGGTTCAGAGACATGTTTGCCAGCTGGTGGAGGGCATAGTAGGGTGAAGGCACTGCCAGCTCTTGACTGGCTTCTAATTTTATGGCTTTGAAAGGTATGCTGAAGGAGTATGCAGATATTGTTTCAGTTCTCAGACATCAGAAGCGTCAGGAGGCCTTGTTTAAAATTCAAGAGCTGGATACCAAGGAAGCTGTGAATCATCTGTCTGAACTGGATCTTGCTCATAGAAGAAGATGGCAGGGGGTGGTTATTGAAGAAGACCTGAAATTGGAGATGGTTTGGAGGGAGCATTCTAGGCAGCTATGGCTATGTGAGGGGCATGCAAACACCAAATTCTTTCATCTGGCTACTAGCTCTAGGAGGAGAACAAATCTGATCTCTTCAATGGTTGTAAAGGGGCAGAGAATTACCTCTTTATCTAATATCAGAGCTGAGGCCATCAGAAACTTCAAGGAATCTTCAAGAGCTATAGGTAGGGGCAACTGGAGAATGATAGCAAATGATCTGCCCATGATTAATGATTCTTAGGGGTCCAGCCTGATTGAGCCCATATCTAAAGCTAAGGTCCTGAAGGCTATTAAAGATCTCAACGCAAAGGATCGCCTGGTCCTGATGGAATCCAAGTGTTTTACAAAGAACTATGGCACATTGTGGGTTCTGAGGTTATGGATGTGATTAGAGAATGCCAAAGTGGCAATTTTGGCTTTGAAAGAATTAATAGATTTGTCTATTTCTTCTGCCAAAAACCTCGGGTGCTGAATCCTTCCAAGAATTTAGACCCATTACTCTTTCTAACTCCTCGTATTTGGTGGTTGGCAAGGTCCTGCCTAATAGGTTGAGGACTGTATTGCAAGAACTTGTCCATCCTGCTCAGTCTGCTTTCCTCCCGGGTAGATCCCTACAAGAATCTTTTATCTTGGCCGAAGAGATGGTTTGTGGCTAGCATAAAAGAAGATGCAAGGCCTACCTATGGAAGGTTGACTTTCGTAAGGCTTATGATTCAATCAGTTGGCCGTATCTTTGGGATGTTCTTAAAAGAAGGGGCTTTCCCTCTACTTGCATAGGCTGGGTTAAGAGATGTATTACCACTGCCTCCTTTACCCCTCTAATAAATGGGAAACCCTGTGGTGCATGGATCCAGCCTCAATGTGGCATTAGACAAGGATGTCCCCTGGCCCCTTTGATCTTTAATTTGGCAATTGACAGTTTAGCTTGGTTTGCTTGTAAGCTTTCTAAAGCGGGTCTTGTTAGAGGATATTCACTATCTTGTAGGAACAATCTGGCTCCTATTCTTCAATATGCAGATGATACTATTTTTTTTGTTGAAGGATCCATGGATGGAATGTTGGCTCTACATCATTTGGTTAATATCTTTGGTGAGCTTTCTGGATTGAGGTTAAATAGAGACAAGTCTAGTTTGGTATGCTTTGGTTGATCTGAGGAGGAGCAAGAAGCCTTAGAAGCCATCCTGGTGACTCCCCGCATCAGTCTTCCTATCAGATATCTTAAGTTGCCTTTGAGGTTTTCCAAGTTGAAGAAAGGTGATTGGAACTACCTTTTTGAAAAGATTTTTATGAAACTTGATGGTTGTCATAGCATGTTCTTGTCTAGAGGTGGAAGACTTGTCTTGCTCAACTCGGTGATCACCTCTGTCCCTGTCTTCTACTTTTCCATTTTCAAAGCTCCAAGATCCATTTGGAAAAGATTAGATGTGATGAGGAAGAGATTTTTTCGGAAGGGAGCTAGACATAAGGGCAGTTTCTTGTAGCCTATCAAGTGGGATCAAATATGCTATCCTAAGGAGTTGGGTGGACTTGGGATTAAATCCTTGTAGCATTTTAATGATGCCTTGCTGCTCAAATGGGCTATTAAACTATTGCAAGGTGATCTGAAACCATGGTCTGCTTTGATCAGATATAGATATGGAGCTTCCAACAACATGATACCCAGACTTCAGCCCAACTGTCCATCACCTTTCTGGAAATCTGTAACTAAGGCTTTGGCTGCTCACCTCCATCTACTGCAACCGTCACTTGGAGATGGCAGGTCCTTCAGTTTCTGGGAGGGATGGTCTGAAATGGTTGTCTTGGAGGAGCTCTATTCGAGAGCTTTTGCAGTAGCAGCTGACAAGGATGCTATGGTCAACAAGTCTGGTCCTGCAATAGCAACAGTTGGAATCTGGATGGTGTGGAGTCTGGCAGAAGAGCTACCCGGTTATGGGAAGAAAAGAGAAGGCTGATATCAAACCTTGAAAGTTTCAAACCTAGGCCTGGAATGGAGGACAGATATCTGTGGGAGGGGATTTATAGTGTCTAATCTGGCTATAACAAAATGTTGAATTTTGAAGAGGGATGGAGGCATGATTCCATTGACAAGAAGATATGGTTGTTAAAAATTCCTCTCAATTTACAAATTTTCCTTTGGCTGTGTAGGAGGGATGGGTTAATCACAAGTGATCTACGCCACAGAAGATTGGGTACTGATCATCATGTGTGTTTTTTATGTGAGATGAGCACTGATAATGTAAATCACCTCTTCTCTTCTTGCCTTATCACTGATGTCATCTGGAGAAAGATTTGTCAGGAGCCATTACTAGAGTGGGATTCTACCTGGCATGGGTTTGAAGTGAGAGGGAAGCCACATGTCCACATGGCTGCTACTTTTTGGTCTGTATGGAAGGCAAGGAATGAGAAACTTTTTCAGGAGAGGCCGGTATGTTGTTAGAGTATTGTTAGAGAGTGCTAGTCCCTCATACATTCTTGGGGATCCTTTTTGTAATCTCCCTTGCTTTGCATATAATATACTGTTCCGGATTGCTATCGCAGGACGATAGCTCTTCTTTCTGTTTCGAAAAAAAAAAAGATGGTCTTCTTAGATTTTAAGTCAAATGCACATATGATAGGAGTTTAAGAAAGGTAAGGAATGCGTACCTGACTCCAGCAATCTACAATATGCAAATTTGACTTGGAATTAAAATCTAGTAGGCAAAATATGCAACCTAAGATGGATGCCTAGGGGTATGCTGCTGCTAGATAAGGATGAGATCTTTTTTATTTTTTTGAATTTTTGAATTTTTTCTTTTTTGGATTTTGAATAATGAAACAAACAAAAACAAGGAAAGAAATCGATTCAGAAAATCGTGAATGGAAAATCATGTCGATGAGAGATGAGTATGAGAAATCGAAAAATAGAGTCCAGAAAGTCCACAATTATTACAATAAATGTGTGAGAACAGGCTCTCACAACTTATGACTAACAGATGGTCCTAAGTAGTATACCTAAGTCTAACTAAACTGTACTATTACTATACTAATACTCCTACAGCTGCTCTGAGGGAACACTCCACCTGGATGTCGGGTCAGAAGCATGGCGGATCCATCCTCCCTGACTTCGTCCGTGCCTCGCCGTACCAACAGGCACTACTCTCTCTTCATCCTCGCCGATCCCACCTCACTGGAGCCGCTTTCGTCTCCGACGTCGGCCACACCAAACCCGACACCCTCACTCACCCCATTCGTCCCTTGACCTCCAAGATAAGTTCCCTCTCACCTCTACTTTCTTCTTGCATTTATTCCACTTCAAATCGACCACTACTGCCCCTTGCACCTTCATCCCTTCCATCTTTGACCACCAACTTCGGCGAGGCCATCCTACCTCGATAGGCCACTACAAACCTCATCAACAAGCCCATGAGCTCCACCTCACTTCACTGATCACTTCCCCTCACTCCACTCACTGCACCACTCACCTAAACACCTCCTCGAACACACCCACTCACTCGCACATAGTGTACCCTAGGCATGCACTCACAGGCACCAACGAGCCACGCCATCACCCCCAGCACATCTGTCGTGCTCCGACTATGCTTCTTGAACAATTTGACATGGCTGCGAGACCGTTCATGTGTTTTCAGGTAGCAGGCCCCATCCACCATTAGTGCAAGCTTGAAGCTTACTCGCAACCACTCTAGGCCTTGCTACTCCAGGTGCTGCTATCCCAAGCTATGCGGAATTCCCTCGCGCACGCATCCAAGCTCCCAATTCCAATCGAAGGCCTCCGCAACTACAACAATTGGAAGCCACTCCCTACTATAGACGCGCGGAAGGCAGGTGGGACATTTAGCCCCACCTCAGATGTGAATGAGCTCCCGCACCCACATGAAGTGAAAAAGTGCAAGAGGCTGTTCGCCTAGAACACTAAGGGTGAGGTCCTCCTTTTCCTCTTCACCGGACTCATCCACGGCACTGCCTACGTGGATCTGGTCGACATGAATAGCTGGCTATCTTCACTCCTCACTCACCACATACGCCAGTGAGCCTAGACCTGGGTATGAGATAGGTCTGATTACCTGAACTGGCTAAGTCTCTAGGAGAGCGTGACTTAAATAGAAAAGAGAGAAAGTGAGAGGAGAGTTGCGCGAGGTTAGGTGGTTTTTGCCCTAAAGAGATTGGATCCAACATTTAGCCAATTCAATGGAAGAAGAGGATGTCAGGTAGAAGAAGAGAAAGAGAAGGACCTCAGAGTAGGAAGAGGAAAAGGCAGAGGAAGAAGACAAGAAGGCCAAATGAAGAAGCTGAAGAGAAAGAGAAGGATCAAAGAAGAAGAAGAGCAGAAGCCAAGACAGAAGGAAGAAGAAGAAGAAGAAGAAAGGAAGACATAGAGACAGCAAAGGCAGAAAAAGAGAAGGAAGGATTAGACACTTTAAGTCGTCTAATTCCTTCATCAGACGATAAATTCTAGTTTACATTACATGTTCATATATTGAGTTCATTGGTGATATTGTAGGAGTATTTGGTGATCTACATCACCATTTTACTCCCATATTTTTGCACTATGATACTAATATTATTGCATACTCTTTTAATTCTGAATTGTAATCTTGATTTCTAAATACCAATTTGCTCCTTATGTTCAACCTTGAAAATCTTTTCGAGTAAAAAAATTATATTTGTTTTGAACGCTATTTCGACTGTACTACAATGCAACACTTTTTAAAATCCTGAGTTAACGCGACAAACAGCACTACAACGATGGGTTTTCTAAACTCAAATCTTTCTGCAACGAAATCCTGTACATCATTTTGGTGCTTTGCTGTCGAGGCAATAGATCTCAATTTTTTTTCCGCATTCCATACACTTAATTGCTTTCTAACTCTCCTTTCTTTCTTTTCCATTGTCTTGCAGGAAACCCAGCCAGGAATCTTTCCCCCTTCATAAATTTCATTCCATCACCCTAATTCAAACCCTAATTAACCTAGGTGCTTTCATAAACCCTAGGATTAGTTTGGTTGCTTTGATTTCCACCTCCACTCACCTCACCCCTACTTTAAAAAAAAAATCTAATAAAACCACAGAGACACACAACCTCTTCTGATTCTTCATACTCAATCGATAATCCGATCTTTGGAATTGGTACTCAACCAAGCACATAATTGAGTAGAAATCAGATTAGGTAACCACCTGTTTGCCTAACTCAGTGGTGTATCAAGGCCAATTGTTTGAGTTGTTTGGGTCACACCGCTTCATATAAAAATAACCCATCAAGTAGCTTGCTCATTAGGTTTAACAACTAAGGTCAATACCAAGCACTCCACTTTATTTTGATTTCAAAGGAAAACATCTTTACTCATGTTTGCAAATCTTGGTGTGCCTCTTGAATTTGATTGAAATCACCCTAATTCAAATACTAAAAGTTACTTAAGAAAGATATGAACTCTAAAAACCACTCATCCAAATAATCTTTCTTGAAAACCCTGGTTGTTCATGCACTCACACTTATTCAATTAATCATTAAGGGCACAACCCATTTTAAGAGCCCACCACATTCCAAAATCACTACCTTCCCAGGCCTACTCTAAAATCAAGTAGAAGTTGGCCCTAGGACCCCTCAATCTATCTTATGATATTTCCCATACTGTGGTGCAAATTTGTGATGTCTACTTTCTCCATAAGGTGCTAAGTTGGGTGGCCTGATTGTCAAATGACTTAAGCAGGTAGGGGTTTGGCATAATTAGCGACCTTCGGGACACGCTTCCCTTATCTAGCCATCCCAACTTAACCAGCTTTTGGATTAAGGACAACACAAAAATTTGTGTTGTGGATTGAGTCTATTTTGGAGCATAGGTATTTAGGCTACCCAACATAAGGATGGGATTGTATTGTTGTGTTGTAGGGTTCTTATCCTTAGTCCTTCTGACCCCTTTCTAGTCTATGCTTGGAAGGTGATCAGTGAATCCCCGCTTGGAAGGACTATTAGACCATTCAAGGAGGCATAGGTTGAATTTTAATCCAATTGATCCCATGGCAGATCAACCACCTCCTTTGCCTCAGAATCTGTAAGAGATGCTGCAAAGGCAGCCAGAACAAATGTAGCAAATGCATGGTCAAGGTGCTCAGCCCTTGAAGGATTGTTATGATCCTTCTAATTACGAGGAATGTTTTGGTGTCCATATTACAGCCGGTGACGTAGAAATCAAGCCCCAGGTGTTAAGCTTGATCAAACATTTCCATGGGCTTGGCTCTGAAGACCCGTTTCAGCATTTGGAGGACTTGACCACTTTGGTCTAGACCACCAAAGCATGAAACGTGGATGAGGAGCAAATGATTATGAGGCCTTTTTGCTAGTCTCTTAGGGATAAGGCCACACATTGGTACCAAACTATTGCAAGGACGATTGCAACTTGGAATGATCTTAAATTGGCTTTCCTAAAGAAAATTTTTCCAGTTGGGCGTACCAATGCTTTGCGATGGCCGATTACTAGTTTCGTCCAGCGGCCAGGAGAACCGCTTCATGGTGCCGAGGAGCGATTCCAGGATTTCTTGCAAAAGTGTCCACACAACGAGGTGCCAAAATGTCAACTCGTTTAGATTTTTTATCATGGGCTGACTGAGCAACTCTGTAACCACGTGGACACTTCTTTCGGAGGTAATTTCTTCAACAAGGATGCAGATAGTGCACATGAATTGTTTGAGGGAATGAGTGAAAATTCCATCAATCATGCCTCCATGGATACTTTTAACCGGTCCCGACAACCCAGATCGAATGTTAATGAGTTCCATGACTCTCATTCATTCGATATTTAACTGATTTGCAATAAACTTGATAAGGTGGACCTAGTTAACAAAAGAATGGAAGAGTGGATGGCTGGAAACTCTGCAAATACTTCTCGATCCACTCAATCCCAAAAGTCCAGATTCCATTATTCATGAGCTTCTACTATACGGGAGTACGTGAAACAACTGAAAGCAACTCATCCTGTGACCCAACATTACTCAAAATCCCACGGGTTTCAAACTGGGGCCTTTGATACAAGTTTCTCTGATCTCTCTCCTTTCCCACCATCCTCTCCCTATGAGGGTGTGTGTGCTGTACAGGATAACGTTAGGTCCAACCCATATTCTAACTCTTATAATTTGGGTTGGAGGAACTACCCTAACTTCTAGAAAAATCTAGGGCAGCTGACCCAAATCTAACCCAAAAACTATGCACCGCAAAGACCAATGGGTCAGGGTCATGTATACACTCAGCTGCCCCTTAACCAGGTCAACCAGCCAAACTGGAATGCCTGTCAACCTGTAGGGCAAGCTGATTTTAACCAACAAATGGTAGAGATGCAAGGATCCATGCACCAGCTCATGCAACAAATGAAGACATCTCTGGGTAACTTGCAATCTGGGCTCATTACTAATTCTTGTTAGCCCGAATCTCTACCATCTCAACCTGTACCCCACCCTCGCAACATACAGAATCAGGGCAACCGAGCCCAAGGGTACAGGAATCAAAGGGACCCACATGTACATGCTCAGGTGGTTGAGTAGGGTCCTTCTAGTTTTCCATTCCATTATGGTTATTTGGCAAATCAAGCCCCTCCGATCTTTCCTAACCCTCCCCAGGATCCAAACCCATATGCTTCTGCAAGTTTTGTTACCTTGAGGAGTGGATGGAAAACCCTAGACCCAAAATTAGCCTCTTCTAGTCAGTCACACCCTGGTGAGCCTGAGGAAGGTAAAAAGAACACTGGAGAAGAGATTAAAGCTTAGGAACCTGATTCCAAAGATTTGACTCATTTTCCATTCCTTAAAGCCATGCTTAAACCCAGGAAGAAGTTTGTTGATAGCGACAAGGAGCTCTTGAATATATTCAAGAATGTTGAAATCAATATCCCTCTCCTTAATGCTATCAAACACATTCCGGCTTATGCTAAATTCTTAAAGGATTTATGCACTTAAAAGCATAAGCCAAGGGAATCTACCCCGAGGAAGGTGATACACTCCAAGCAGTCTAGTTCTATTATCCTGCATCACCTTCACCAGAAATGGAGAAATCCAAGTGCCCCATTGATTTCATGTGTTATTGGGGATTACACTTTTGATAGGGCACTTTTGGATCTATGTGCATCCATTAACCTAATTTCGACTTTCCTTTACGAAAAGTTTGGATTATGTGAACTTAGGCCAACCTCAGTAATGCTGCAATTAGTAGAATGTTCAGTCACAAACTCTAAAGGTGTTATTGAGGATGTTATCATCAAGGTTAAGGATTTTATTTTCCTTTATATTTCCTTGCCCTTGACATGGATATACTTGAAGATTTAAGGAACATGCCCATCATTTAGGGGCATCCATTCCTGGCTACTACTAATGCCATTATTAACTGTGAAAGCAGTAGTATGGAAATTCCCTTTTGGGATAGAAAAATGAAACTTGATGTTTTCAAGATGATTAACAAATTTGAGGATTGTGGACATATTGAGGAGCTTGAGGATGATGATATGAATGTTGAGACTTGTATGGCTTTACTATCCTTGAGAATTCCTCCTACACCAATGAACCCAACCCACAACCCTCCATGGCAAGCCTGCCACAGCCTAAAGAGGTTGCTGATTTTGTTCACTTCCAACCTCTTCCATTAGATCGTCCTGATGAATCTTCATCAGCATCCTCCTTAGCCTCCATCCTAAACCTGCCCCAACTTGAACTGAAACCATTGCATGAGAGTCTGAAATATGAATTTTTAGGATCTAAGAAAATGCTCCTTGTGACTATAAGTGCACAAATGACTAAGGAGCAAGACATGAAAATGATCAAGTTCCTAAAAGCAAATAAGGAGGCAATTGGTTGGACAATCTATGAGTTTAGGGGGATTGAGCCATCTTATTGCAATCATTGAATTTTTATGGAAGACAGATCCCTCCCTTCTCGCCAGATGTAGAGGAGATTTAACCCTAATATGCGAGAAGTGGTCAAGAAGGAAATCATTAAGTGGCTCAATGCAGGAATCATTTATCCAATCACTGATAGTCCCTGGGTTAGTCTTGTACAAGTTGTTCCCCAGAAAGCCAGGATTACCATTGTGACTAACGAGAAAGTAGAATCTATCACAACTCATTCAGCTTCCTCTTGGAGAGTCTGTATCGATTATAGGAAGCTAAACAGAACCACTAAAAAGGATCATTTCCCTCTACTTTTCATTGACCAAATCCTTAAAAGGTTAGTCAGGCAAAAGTATTTTTGTTTCCTGGATGGTTACTCAGGATACAATCAAGTCCTTATCCATCCTAAGGACTAGGAAAAGATGACTTTCACCAGTCCCTATGAAACCTTTGCATTCCATAGAATGCCATTCGGGCTTTGCAACGCACCTGCGACTTTTCAAAGTTGTATGCTAGCCATTTTCTCAGACATGGTGGGATAGTTTATGGAAGTATTCATGGATGATTTCTCAATTATTGTAGATTCGTTTGATTCTTGGCTGGCTAACCTTGAATTGATCCTTAAGAGATGCATCAAAGCATGGTTGGTCCTTAGCTAGGAAAAGAGTCACTTAATGACACAAGAAGACATCATCTTGGGTCTTGTAGTCTCTAAGCGGGGAATTGAAGTTGATAAAGCTAGGTGGATGCTATCTCCAAATTTCCTCCTCCTACATCTGTTAAACAAATCAAATCATTTCTTGGTCATGTGGTATTTTATAGGAGGTTTATCAAGGACTTTTCTAAGGTTTCTCGACCTTTAAGCAACCTTCTGGCCAAAGATATGCCATTCAATTTTGATAAATCATGCCACAAGGCATGAGATTTTCTTAAAATGACAATCACTTGTGCTTCGGTGCAGCAACCACTAGTCTGGATAGCCCCATTTAAGATCATGACCGATGCTTCTGATTACACGGTCGGGGTTGTTTTGGGTTAGAAGATAGACAAGAAGCCCTCTGTCATCTAATACACTAGCAAGAATCTGGATGAGACCCAGAGAAACTATATGTTACTAAAAAGAACTGCTAGCTATAGTATTCACATTGGAAAAATTCAAGGCTTATCTCTTAGAATATCATGTCAATCTACACTGACCACTCGGCCTTGAGACATCTCTTGGTTAAAAAGGATGTGAAACCCCAACTCATCTGATGGATTCTTTTACTTCAAGAATTTTATCTTGAAATTAAAGACAAATTCGGGTACAAAATGTGGTGGCAGATCATCTTTCGAGACTCCTAAGTGATTCTTCTCATCTGGATATTTCTATTATTGATACTTTTTTGGATGAGACTATTCTTAAAATTTCTGGTGTCCAAAACCCCTTGCTTTGCAGACATGGTAATTTATTTGGCTGTTGGTCAAATCCCCCAGGATTGGACAAAGCAACGAAGGGATAGACTTATATCTAAGGCCAAATATTACTTCAGGGATGACCCTGAACTATATCGCATTGACTCTAACAAATTATCCACTAATGTGTTCTGGAGAATGAGTTTCAAAGCATACTTGAGTTCCACCATGTATTTGCATGTGGTGGTCATTTCTCTGGGAAAAAGATGACTGTAAAAATTTTACAATCTGTATTTTATTGCCCGTCATTATGCAAGGATGCTTACAAATTCTCCATGTCATGTTCCCAATGGCAAGCACCTAGGAGCATAGCCAAGAGAGACATGATGCCTCTAAACCCGATTCTTCCCGTCGAAGTCGTTGACATTTGGGGCATCGATTTCATGGGACCTTTCCTCTCTCCTTTTGGACGTCGATACATTCTTGAAGCTATTGATTACGTGTCCAAGTGGATTGATGCTATTCCCATCTGAACCAATGAGCACAAGGTGGTCATCAATTTTGTCAAGAAGAACATCTTCAGCTAGTTCGGGATTCCAAGGGCCATCATGAGCGATGGTGGTACTCACTTCACCAATGCCCAGTCTTGCAATTTACTGGTGAAATACGGGGTGAATCACAGAATTTCCACACCTTACCACCCCCAGACGAACCGACAGACTGAGATCTCTAATCGAGAGATAAGAACATCCTGCAAAAGATGGCTAGGCCTGATAGAAAAGATTGGACTCAAAAGCTTGATTATGCTCTTTGGGCCTACCGTACGACATACAAGACACCTATCAGCATGTCACCATTTCATATGGTGTATGGAAAGGCGTGTCATTTACCCATTGAGATTGAACATAAGGCATTATGGGCAATTAAGAAATGTAACTTTGATTTAAGTTTAGCCGAAAAGACCAAGAAACTCCAACTATCTGACTTGAAGGAGCTTAGAAATGACGCATATGAGAATGCCAAGATCTATAAGGCTAGGACGAAAGCTCTTCATGACCAGCTGATTTACTGCAAGAGCTTTGAGCCAAACCAGAAGGTCTGCCTTTTGATTCTCAACTTAAGCTCCTTCCTAGCAAGCGTAGGCTAAACTGGAACATCCCGTTCAACATTTATCGAATATTCCCAAATGGAGCCATTAAGATTTTCACCCAAAGATGGGAAATTCTTTCAAGGTCAACGGATGGTGTCTAAAACATTACGTTGACTGTGTTATTCCCGAACTCGTGTCAGACAATGTTGCTTTAACCTTAATTTGACTTTCTTTGGCGGGACCCTGCCTAGCTGATGCCATTAAACTCAACACTTATATAGTCTGACTCAGATCTGATCAGAGCATCATGGAATACAGGTGATATCTTTCCATTCTACCCTTTTTATCATGCCTTTTATTTTTAATGAGGACATTTCATAAGCTAGACATGGGGGGTTGGATTCATTTTTGAATCCTATTGTCAACTCTGAGGACTTGTTGTAAATGTTCCTTATTTTTCATTTTTATTAGAAAAAACATAAAAAAAATATATTTAATTAGGAAAAGAAAACTTGGGCTTTAGAAATTTTCAACCTTAGGAAATAATACAGTATGACCTGAACAGTTAGACTCATCAGGTCTTTGGGCTTAACCAGCCTAGGTGTCCACTAAAATGAGGACTTGTTTCTCAAGTCCTCACCATTTGAAAATTCATTTCAAATTGGTTAAATAAGTTGGGGTGATAAGTACATGACTTATTAACTTGCCCTCTGATTTGAGGGGACCTTAAGTCTAAGCATCTATACACTATTTGCACTAACTCACTATTCGATAGTTTTAATGGAAATTGGGTAGCTAATGAACCATCTAGGGTGGTATGGCTGGCAAGTTGTCAGTGGTAACAGCTCATCGGCTGATTGTCTAGAGCCCAGCCACACGACCATTCTCTTCTTGCTACCTTTAGGTAAATCTTAAATCAAGGAAGCCACCTACTTAAAAAAAAAGCATATAAAAAGGACAAAGAAAAAATAAGCCACACTTTACCGCACAAGTATGGTTGGCAAGTTGTCGGTGGTAATAACAGATTGATCGGTTGTCCGAAACCCAGCTCACAAAAATACACGTTTAATTCCAAACACTTAGGAAGAAGCAGAGAAGTAGAATAAGTCTGGGAGATATACACTATGTTCACCCTTGTGTTGACCCTATAAAAATAAAAGTAGGGAGAAAGCTACCAGTCCTATAGATACACCTTTAAGTAGAATTCCTTTTCAAGGTAACCTAAGGGCATAGAAACTCAAAGTCTGCTTTGATTACTAATTAGTGGGTCTATCACATTCACATAAAAAATGCTTGGTACTTAGAGTTCTCTTCGAGTATTGGGTGGGTTTGGTAGTGATACAAAGCTGCCTCGAAACCCTTAACATAAAAAATTCAAAAAAAATTATTAAAGAACAAAAAGAAAAAGATCCTTTTGCTTTTGAATAAGGCGAGGGCTTAGGCGGTCTGCATTTTGGCAAACACTCGGGCACTGTTGTGTCTCCGTAGTTTAGGTCATAGTAGAAATTTCCTTGTGTTGAAAAATAACCTTTGCCTAAGTAATTCAATCCTAATTATGTTTATAAATAATATATAGTCTTTGCTAGGGACTAGTAAAAGATAGGCATGGGGGTGTGATGTGTATATATCTAACTAACCTAAAATGCCTATTTATGCATGTTCTTAGTATCATAAATTTAGGTCAATTAGCATAAATTGTATATGCATTATCATGCCAGTGATGATAACATCATCATCAGCTATATCTAACTTTGATTAGTCATAATCCATTGATAGATGCTCCTACATAACAGCCAAAGGACCGTACTTCACTACATATCCATTTTAAGCAATAAAAATGAAAATAGGGCTAAAACTAAAGTTTTAATAGAATATCCTAAGTGTAGAGCAATTACAGGGTTTCCAGGGGTTAATTAAAAGGTCAAATTGCCATAAATGCCTAATAAGTGAGTTCATGCAGACAGAAATGGGTTTTCATGCATTTAAAGAATTAAATGTCAACTAAAATCGTAAAAATAGACCTGCTTAATTAACTGAGGTTCTGAACAGGATAAAATTCACCTAATCCCTTTAAAAATCATAGAAAAATATTTGCTAGGGTTTGACATCCTTGATTTGACCATCATAGCCCATTTTGACCTAAAACAGAGTGTTAGACAGATTCCTTGGGTCCAAATTAGGTTTGTACCAAAATTTAAGCCCAATCAGAGATCACCATGACCTAGTTTAAATTTCAGTCCTATTTGACTCTTTTCTCTAACACATATGGCCCTAACTTTTGAAATAATTGCAAATGGGTCCTAAAGTTTATCTTCGTTCTTTGCAAAAAGGTCTCCGTGCCATTTTTGGACGGTCAGAACTTTATCGTCGAGATTTATGCGAGGATTTCTCACTCGATTATCAATCAAACAATTCTAAAATTGAAAGAGAGATTCCTTGAGGAATAACCTTCCAAATGGGACCGTTCACAGATCTTAGAACCCTTTGGAAGTCCCATGCGAATGGTTTACATGCACATGTATCATACATGCACAAGATGCTCAGAGTTTCCAACCTTGTTTCCATGCTTAAAACTCCATCTAAGCTCTATAAAAGACTCACTAAGGCATGCCTTCCTTAGCTAGTTTTTGGCCCAAAAACCCTCTTCAAACTCCCTCTCTGGCCACCTCTGCTCTAGCTCTAACGATCCTCCTCCACTATCATCCTATGGCCTCCCAATGGCCAATTAGGGAGTGTCTCCTTCCTTCCCAACTTCCTCTACCTCTCGACATTCAAATCAGAGGTTCTTAAGTCCCCTGCTTCCTCGTTGCTCCACCACTAGAGAATCCTTCATGCTCAGCATCGGCCAACCACATCCGCATCTCCCTACCTCCTTTCCCTACAATTCTAGGTCCTAAATCTCCCTTATCCCCTCTATTCTTTTCCCCCCTCTTTAGATTCTAATTTCCATTACCAACGTCGCCATTCACCCTCTATCTTCCCCATCTCCAGCTGCCCTCTAGCAAGGTTCTCAGTACGCTACACACAACCACCCTCGTCGCTGACAACTCCATAGCCTTCGCCAGAACACTCCACACAAAACCTTTCAACTAATTTGTCATTCCATTCCCCAAAAGTGCCATCGAACACCACCTCCTTCTCATGCCTTCACTGACCTCCGTTGTCCACCACACACCCCAATTTGCCATGAAACCACCATGACCACCCTCACCGTCCTTAGGCCATCATCTTGCACTATTTTAATGGGGCCATTGGACCCTATTTCATGTTTCAGGTCATCGTTCTACACCGTCAATGATGCCATTACCTTCAGCCTCGATCTCCAAGCTTTAGGCCATATTCTTCGTCGAGGAAACACTCAGGCTGTGCGGAATCCTCAACTCCATGTCTCTAGATCATTAATCGAGTGGGAGTGCCACATCTGCAGCACCAATTGGACGAGGTTCTCATAGCGATTGCACACAATGGGGGATGTGGGATTAGTCCCACCTGATAAAAATAAAGGCATGCAGCAACTCATAAATGTGTTTTGTAGCTAAGGCTTATTAGATCAGACACCGCGGGTGAGGTCCCCTTCACCCACGCACCCTCGTCCAAGCCCACATGCATGTTGACCTGGACCTTTGATCAGATAACCTGTAATCGGTTCTGACTATGCCTCGGGTCTTGAGAGAGTGGAGGAGGAAGATTTGTGAGAGAGAGGGGGGGTTTTGCTCTCTGAAGAGTGTTCCTATGCGACACCTAGCCTTAGAAGAGATTGATTCCTTTGAGCTATGAAGGAAAAGAACTTGAAGAAGGAGAAGAGGTTCTGAAGAAGAATAGAAGGCTTGTGCTTGCCTTCTATTAAGATGTCTATTCACTGTAGTGTTCGAGCTACTGTTAGGTTATTTGAATAAATTAAGATGCATGCTTAAATGTAGATCTCAAAGGTGATTTAAATCACCACATTTTAGGATCATTTCCATTCCTTTTGTCTCATGAAATTCTTGTAATACTCTTGCTTATTATTAAATATCATTTGAGTAGATTTTTATTCATGAATATCTCTATTTTTTCTCCATTTATGATGCTCATTATTTCTGATTAGAGATTAGCATGTGAATTCCTATTTGCTCCCTGTGTTGGACCTCGGACTTCATTTCAAGTTATAAATTGTATTTATTGTTTGATCAATCTAGGATTTGAACTATGACGACGATAATATAAGCCCTCGATAGATCGCTTCCAACATTTTGACATCGTTTTCAAGGAGTAATGCCCAAATCACTGCTATTCTCTTTCTTATTTAATTATATATTTGGGCACTAACTTGCCCTATCTATTTTCCTGTGATTTTGTAAGGTACTTCACAAGGAGATCTTTTGTGCAAATCAGCTACTCTCGAGGTAAGTAATTTCTGTTCTTCCCTAATCAACCTCCTAATCTTTGGTAGATAAAAAAGGAGCCAATCAATTAGGAATCACCTGCATTAGTTTCATAGTAATCTTTTCAACCAAAAGGCAAGTTTTCTTGATTTGCAAAAAAAATTCATATCTAATTGAAGTTGAGACGATTTTGTTAGAGATCCCGACCCAAATTTCTCCTATCTATTAGGGATTAATCTTAACTTCTAATCTTCTTAGACTGTACATTTCTTGTTTGAAGTCCAAGAACATTTTAAAGATCAAATTGGATTCAGAATAGAGCCAATTACGATTTCTGCATCAGGGTTTCTGGAGTGCTAGTTCACATTTGCCTACATAAAAGAAAATAAATCCTCCCGCATTTGTGTGCTACCCAAGCCCCTGTTTGAAAAGACCTAATTAGGAAAACCCCAACAATTAGGCTCTAAATTCACATGAATATTAAAATCTTGGACCCAATAACCTTGGAGACAAATCAGAGTGATTTTTGAGTCTTGACCTAGATTTCATTCTCTATCTTTTAAGGC
Organism: Thalassia testudinum; assembly: GCA_037157565.1. Classification (NCBI taxonomy): domain Eukaryota; kingdom Viridiplantae; phylum Streptophyta; class Magnoliopsida; order Alismatales; family Hydrocharitaceae; genus Thalassia; species Thalassia testudinum. The sequence goes on along the minus strand of JAZHRO010000014.1, from coordinate 149,011,417 downwards.
AGGTCAAGTAATGTTGGTCTACATTGCGGTCCAACAAACCTCCAAATTAGGTCAGGAGTCAAATTAACTTCTAATCAAGTAGAACTAAAGGAACAAATTAGGACTTAAAAATGGTAGACCTAAGAGGTCAAGTTATCCATTCTGGTCTACTTGGATCCACGGTGACAAGAAAGGTCGAGTGAGGGCAACCCTGTAACCCGTGGGGATGCTCTATCGTGTAGGGGTCTTTGTCGGACTCTCCCTTCCTAGCTACCAAGGTAATTCTCAGGTGGACGACTTTTTGATCTGGGGATATCATTCGCTCCGAACCTCTATAGTCATCCAAAAATCTTTGGGTGCCTTAATTTGGGTCCAATTCATACCCAGTCCCTCATCAATTCTTTAAAGCACATACACAGGAAGTTCTTAGGTTTTTAACCTAAGAGGCCTCATTAGATCTTCTACGTGATTTCTGATCTAATAGAATCACTTCAATCTACACTTGAATTTGATTCTACATTCTGATCCACCACCTAATTTGAAGATGCAACCTAGCAATTTAGGAAGACCATTTAGGAAAATTGAATCCCAAATGAGCATGAAAGAGAAGATGATTGAGGCTACTCTTAAACACCATGACGATTATTTCAAAACCTCAAATCTAGTTAGTAGGATTCAGGTTAATATCCCAGAAACAACAACCCATGTCATGAGCCATGCTAGATTGCTATTTACACAAATGATACATAGTTCAACCTGAGATAATCTTTTAGCTGAATACAGTGAGTTGCGGAGACTACACAATACCGAGTATGTCCATTGTTTGTCCAATCCACACCTTTGGGAAATGTACCAAAGTCTCTTGGAAAAATGTGGGTGCATGTTGAACACATTAAGCGAACCATTGATGAGAAATACCCATACAACTTGTTAGATATTGATGAGACACCTTCGAATAGCATTAAGGATCAATACGATATTCCCAGAGCCCGGCGAAGAAAATCAAGGTTGTTATGGACCCCCAATCCAAATGGAATATGATTCAAATTATGTATAGATTGATACACCTAATCTTCAGATGGGTTGGGAGGAACCAATTGTAGGTGTTCTAGATTTTGAGCCAGCCTAAGAAAGTCAAAAGCCTGGTTCACCAAGCTTTGAATTCCTAGACCACTATAATGATGAACTTAAAATAGAACTTTTCGAGAATGTAAATCTCGAGCCTTATCCTATGAAGGAGATTCTCAAGAATGTTTCTGACATCACTGTAGAGCCAGCCTAGGTTCTAGTAATCCAATCCTTAGCCTTGAGGTAAACACATTTACACTACTTAAAATGTCTATTTATGCATGTTCTTAAGCATAGGATTGCATTTCATGATGTAAATACTACATAACATGCATCATCTTACATTTAGAGTAGTTTGAATAAAATGGAGGTTAATTGTCTCCTTTTATGTGCTTGGACAGGGCAAACATTTTATCGGAGCCTCAGATCAAAGATCCAACCATATGGATGTGATCAGGGCGACGATTGGAGTTCAACGACTCCAAGATCGCCCTAATCAAGCATCTGTAGCATCAGGTAGTGACCCGAGAACCCTAGAAGATCAAGGGCCAGGATGGTGTAAATCCACACTTCAGATGATAAATCCGACCACACGGATGAATTCGGATCAACGATCGCAGCCCAACAACATAAAAATCGAGTCAATCCGACATCCGTGGCACCATCTACAACTTCCAGAAGATGGACGGCCAAGATAGTGCCACGTGGTGCCATCTCATCCGCCCAAACGGCCACTTCATCCTGTGAAGGCCCCGCGCCCAATCACTCTCCGCCGTTGGATCTTAATACAATGGCTGTGGGTGCTCGCATTTAAAAGTGCCCGCTCAACCATCCGCGCCCCATAGTGCAGTGGTCGAGCGCGCTATCGCGAGCGCGGGGCACGGGTTCAAGCCGTGGTGAGGAGCGGCAGGCACGAGCGATTGGGCGCAGGTGGAGTGTCAGATGGAGATCGGACGGTCGCGCGCGCCTGATAGCGTCGATGCGCGATTGGACGCGCAATCGGATGCGCAATCAGACGCGCAGGGGGCGCGCAACGCAGCGGGTGCGGATGCATCTTAAGCCGTCCGATCTCGCAATCGGATGACTGAAAAGCGCTGGACGTGCGTGGACGTTTATGAGCGGGCAACCGAGGAGGCGCGCGTGGCTGCGGAAGCTACGTCCACGTTGGGGCTTTAGTGACGGATTTATCCGTCACTAAAGACCCCTTATTTGTTGTTTTGAAGTTGTAATGTCCATTTTTCCCCCACTCCTTGCAACTATAAAAGGAGACCCCCTCCATGTGAAATTCTCATCCCTTCTTTCTCCTCTCTACCCCTCCAAAGCTCAAGAGAAGCTTGTCCCACACCCGGGATGCTTATCGCTAGATAAAGTCCAATTTTCGTTCCCCTTCAGAAGTGGATCCCGCGACGACGATGGCGTGCTGCTTCGTTCCCGTTCTTCTGCTTCGTCCTCCTTTGTCCTGCTTCATTCTCCTTCGTCCACGCGTCGTCCCGTCCGACTCGTCCTCCAAGCAACCGCCGAGGAGGATTTCTCTCTCCTTATTCTTTTTACTGGTTTCTAGTATAGATTTACTGCTTTCTAGATTAATCTACTCGTCCTCCAAGCGACCGTCGAGGAGGAAATTTTTCCCTCCATTCTTTTAATGCTTTCTAGAGTAAATTTATCGCTTTCTAGTGTAATTGTTTTATGCATTCTAATTGTAATGAACAGTCTCTTCTATGATAAATTCTTTGTTTATTCTACATCTCATTTTGATTTCCATGTGTAATACTCTCTCCCTCTCTTACCCTCTCTCTCTCTCTTCTATTAATTGTAAATAATTAGATAGTTTAAATTGTATTACTTCGTGAAAAATAAAAAGAAATGCGTAGTTTTTAAATCAAACGTCCGCCTCCCTGTGTTCGACTCGGAATTTTAATTTCGGTATAAATTTTATTTGTTGAACACGAATTCTTCGCTTTCGAACTACAAAGACAGGTTCTCCAAAACCAAACACATAAGCGTTGCTATTCGCAAAACACATTCAACAACCCTTAACCTAGAATCTGGATTCGAGCCTATTTGAGATAATCATGAGGCCCAAAATGATTGAAGCCAGATTTGAATTTGAATTACAATTATGGGCCTATATTTGATGAATACACCTCTCCAACCTCCTCTAAGACACAAACTATTTTCTCGAAAGTCATGCCAATCTATGATACAAAAATCGAGGAGTTGGATGAGTTGGAAATTGATTTGGTCTATCCTAGTAGCCAAGAACTTGAGCCTATACCAACAAATGACACCTTTTTGAGCTTGGAATATGAAAATAGGTTAGATCCAAGTCAGGTTACTGATTCTACATCTATTCACCATTTCTGTGATGGAACCTCTAATCCGAAATCAAACTTAGAATGCAATCTTCGTAAATTCTCTGATGATTTCAAATCCTACTCTATTTTTGGAGAACCTTTGTTCTTTGACAATTGTGAACTAGTTTACGACCTCAACATCCGTGACCCATTCCTCGACTCTGACTCTAAGATCCCTGATCTCAAGATGATTGATTCAAAATTTGCTTCCATTTAGATGGATTCATTCCTTTATGATCTGTAGGATTCAGAAGTAGTAAGTGCCGAAAGTGTCTGCAATCCAGGATTTGAATTTTTTATTGATTCAAATTTCCATGATCCTATAAGCACTCTCCAGGCATTTTCATTTGAGTTTGATGAGCATTATGAGGGCCCTCTAGATGAATTGATCGTTGAAACTTTTCTAGAGGAACCCTCAACACAAACAATTCTCCTTGAAGCCACCTCTTCTGATTCATATACAGAACCTTCTCGAATCCAAACCCAACTATGACCCATAATCGGAATTAACTTCTACTTTGATTCACCTCTATTTGATCTGGTTGCATATGATTCTCTTCTAGCTTTTGATTGGGTTTCAGAGTATGATCAGATTGATAATCACTTCCCATCTTTTTCTGATCCTATTAGTGTGGTTCCTACATTCTCTACAGCTCCATTCCCCTTTGAGGATCCCTACTCTGATCAGGCTGAAGAAAATCAACCAAACCTTAGATTCTCACTTCCATATCTTCTAGAGTCTTACAACATATGGTGGGCTCTGTATCTCTTGATTCAAATCCATCAACACACCAGATTGATTGGGTTTGGGCTGCATCATTATCTTGTATATCTGAACAAGCACCTGGTTGAACCACCAGGCTTTTGATCAAGGTGCGTGTTTTACAAAATTCATTTGATTTGACCACTCCTCCAAGGCCATTTTCTGCTCAGCGAAGGCATTGAATTTAGTCTTTAATGGGAGGCAACCAGGTGGTTTCAAAATCCCGAGACCCTTCTGATTATCCTTTTGAGCTTCACATCTACTGCACTTTGAGTTTAGAGTTAGAACAGTCGACCCACTTTCGGTACCTATACCAGAGCTTGAAATCATTCGCAATAGTCACCCAGACCCATTCACCCACGCTTTTACCCTGTTCTAACCCATGAACCATACTGATTTCATACCCTCCGCTTTACAATGATGACATTACAAAACTTAGGCATGAGGGGTGTTCAAGTGCAAACACATAAAAATTCAAGTTTCTGAAGGGTTCTCACAAAAAAATACATTTTACAAAAAAGCAAAAAAATAAAAAATTGAAAAAGAACAAAGAATTGAGAAAGGGGAGGAAATTTTGTGAGCTTAAAATTGCATATCATTCTTGAGGAGGAAATCGGGAGATGATTTAAATTTCAAAAAGGAGCACAATTTGAAACAAAAAAGTGAGTCATTAGTAAATGATTATGGAATCTACTTAAGTTCTAGACCAAATCATAAGAAAAAAAATTAAGTCTTAGAATGACAAAGTGACAAAGAGATTAGTATGATTGCTGATCTTACACCTCTTGGGCTTGTTTTAGGGCTTAAAAATTCAAGTATCCATTAAGATTTGGATAATACTTAAGAGGTTGAGGAAAATGCGAAGCTTATGTATTAGGTCTAAGGCTTAGGGAGTATTCCACCTCATTAACTGACTTCTAATTTATGAGACTCGGTAACCTAAGCACTCTAATCCACGCATAGTCTGGTTTAGTGCGATTAATAATAAAAATCATGCAAAAGCATTTCCTATTCTGAAAAGGCTATCAAGACTAAGAGCGGCTTATCAACAAAAGTTGATTTGGACGAGTTCCCAACACGAAGAGGTGGGAAATTTCCCTCAAAGATGTGCAATAACATACTGTCTCCTAGGTACTTGTCTCCTAGGATATCTAAATATCCTACCAGGGGCATATAAGCACCTTAAGCTGGTTCTGGTGTCATGGGTGGGATTATCCCGAAATCTTAATTGCCAGGGCCTGAATTTAGCTATAGAACATCGTGGGAAGCACTATCTCAAAGTGTTGAAAACCAAGGTTCTGGGGGTTGCTATGGGTGGTGCTATCTCGAAGCATTGATAGCCAGGGACCCTGTAAGGATTGATGGTAGGAGCAAAGAATCTGATACAGGCCGTATTTTTGAGCCAATCCGAAGGCAGAAATAAAGAAAAGAAAAAGAGAGAGAAAGCTCTCCAAAAATGAAAAAAATCTGCCATCTCTCTCTCCTATAAAAAATCACTGCAAACTAAATCTAGACTAACCATGTTACAAGCATAGGTGCTTTAACTATGGGGTTCAACAAACCTTTGGATAGTTTTTTATGGGCCTTAGAAACCTTTGCGGTAAACTAAGGCTAAAGTTGGCAAGGTCTGGATCTTAGCTGGTACTTGAGTACCTCTAGGCATACTATTAGCATTTTGACCTAATTTCTAAAAAGAAGAAAGAATCTGGACTTTGGGCATCAAGGAATGGTCTAGAATTCGAGTTCTTTACATAAGAATTTGCTAAGGGACTAGCAAAAGCTAGGCATAGGGGTATGATGATAACATCATCATCAACAATATCTAACTTCACTTAGTCATAATCCATTGATACATGCTCCTACATAACTGCCAAAGGACCATAATCCACTACATATCTTTTCTAAGAAATAAACATTAAAATAGGGGTACAACTGTAGTTTTAGCAGAATATCCTAAATGTAGAGCAATTACAGGGTTTTCCAGGGATTAATTAAAGGTCAAATGATCATAAATGCCTAACAAGTAGGTCCATGTAGATAGAAATGGGCTTTCGCGCTTTTCGAGAATTAAATGACATCCAAAACCCTAAAACAAACCTACTTAATTAACTTAGGTTCTGGTATGGATAAAATTCACCTAAACCCTCTAAAATTCGTAGAAAAATATGTTTTAGGGTTTGGCATCTTTGATTTGACCATTAGAGCCCATTTTGACCTAAAACAAAGTCTCATACAAATAATTACCTTAATTTTGGTTTTTGCATAAATTACCTAGTCAAACTTGGTCAAAACCTTAATTCAACTTCACCATCAAATTTTTTGGGTCAAAATTAGGTTTGTACCAAATTTTGGGCTATATCAAAGGTCACATTGACCTAGTTTACATTTCAGTCCTCTTTGACTCTTTTCTTTCACACATGTCCCCTAACTTTTGAAACAATTGCAAATGGGTCCCTAAGTTTAACATCGCTCTTTGCAAGTAGGAACTGACGTCATTTTTTGAAGGGCAGAACTTCACCGTCAAGATTCGAGTGAGGATTTCTCGCTTGATTATCAATCAAGCACTCCCAAAAATGATGGGGAGATTCCCTGAGGAATTCCCTTCCAAAGGGGACCATCCACAGATCCTAAAACCCTCAGGAAGTCCCATGCGAATGGTTTAAATGCACATGTATAATATGTGTGCAAGGAGCTTGGAGTTTCCAAGGTTGTTTCCAAGCTTGGAAATCCATCCTAAGCCCTTTAAAAGACTCCCTAAGGCATGCCTTAGTTCCTTAGCTAGGTTTTGGCCCAAAAACCCTCTTCAAACTCCGTCTCTGGCCACCTCCACCATAGCTTCAGTGAGCCTCCTCCTCCTTCATCTATGGCCTCCCAACAACCAAATTGGGAGTTTCTCCTTCCTCCTCGACTTCCTCCACCTCTTGATGATCAAATCAGAGGTTCCCAAGTCCCTTGCTTCCTCGTCGCTCCTCCACTGGAGAATCCTTCGTCCTTAGCACTAGCCAACAATAGCAGATGCCGCCCCACCTCCTTTGCTCACAATTCTTGGTCCTGAAGCTCCCTTATCCCCTCTATTATTTTCCCCACTCTTTAGATTCTAGTTTCGATTACCAACGCTACCATTTGCCCTCCATCTTTCCCTTGTCTGGCCACCCTCTGACGAGTCTCTCTGCATGCTACACAAGACCACCTACCTTGCCGACAACTCCACAACTTTCCCCACAACACTCCACACCAAACCCCTCTACCTATTTGTGATTCTATCCACCCAAAAGTGCCACCGAACACCACCTCCTTCTCACGCCTTCGCTGACCTCCGCTGGCCACAACACACCCCAATTCGCCATGAAACCACCACGACCACACTTGCCATCCATAGGCGATCATCTTAAATTATTTTAACAGGGTCGTGAGGCCCTATTTCATGATTCAGGCCATCGTCATGCACTGTCGTTGCCGCTATTACCTCTGGCCTTGCTTTTCAAGCTTTAGGGCATATTCTTCGTCGAAGAAACTCTCAGGCTGTGCGAAATACTCAGCTCCAGTTCTCCAGATCATCAATCGAGTAGGAGAGCCACATCTATAGCACCAATTGGATGAGGTTCGCGCAATGATTGCATGTAAGGAGGTTGTGGGATTAGTCCCCCCTTGTAAAGAGAAAGGCATGCGGTAGCACATAAATGTGTTTTGTCCCTAAGGCTTATCGCCTCAGACACCAGGGGTGAGGTCCCCTTCACCCACGCACACTCGCCCATGCCCACTGATGTGCATACATATAAATAACCAAAAATGTCTATTAATGCATGTTCTTAGTGTTATATTAATATCATCATTGTAAATATTACATAACATTCACAATCATTCATTTAGGTCAAATTGTATAAATTGTATAGTAGTTGTCTCCTTTTATGTCCAAGGACAAGGTGATTTTTAATCAGGGTTTCGGACGAAAGATCCGACCATACGGGAGTTCAACGACTCCAAGATCGCCCTGATCAGACATCCGTAGCACCAGATGTAGTCTGAGGAAGCCTAGAGATCAAGGGCCATGATGGTGCCAAACCACACTTTAGACAACAAATCGGACCACACAGATGGGTTCGAATCGATGATTGCAGCCTTATAGCACGAAAATCAGCTCAATCTGACATCCGTGGCACCTTCTACATGTCACAAAAGATGGATGGCCATGATGGCGCCACGTAGGGCCAACACAGCCGCCCAAACCATCCACAGCATCGCTTCTCATCCTTTGAAGGCATGCGTGAGGTGAGATCTGGACCGTTGTATCTTCATCCAATGCCCACGAGTGTGCACGCTTAAAACATAAATGCGACAAAGAAGAGGCCATAGTGTAGTGGTCGAGCGCCCTTGCGTAAGTGCGAGGCGTGGGTTTAACTAACGATCAAAGGTGCACGCGACTTTAATCTCAATCGCTTGATCAGCTGCGGATGGCCTAGATTGCCCAATCGGGTGCAATGTGAACAAATGTGCCACCTCATGTTGGTAGTCGTAGATCGAGTTTTTGATAGAAAAAAGCATCGTAGTATAGTTGTGAAGTATGATCCAACAAAGATATTATTTTGTAAAAATTACGAGACTTGAGTCCCGGTCGTTCATCTCTGGGAGGCGTTGCATTTAATTTTAAAATGGATCTTTTTGCCACTTTATTTCATTTAAAGACGCACGCCGGTTTCCAATCTCCTAGATAAAACTTCACCACTTCTGTTATTAACTCGGATTACGTGTGTGTGCATCAAATAAATTACGAAGGTGAATGTGTGAGTTTCTGTACGCGTGATTCTGGTGAGGTGGTGACTATTTATGGAGAAAGCATCTATTATTAGATTCTCAATATCCTCGAGAAATGACATGCTTGTTGCAAATAGATAAACAGTTGAAAAATAGGCAACTTGAATCACACGAAAAGAATGACAGTTATTAAGCTCATAGTGATTTCAAACATATAGAGAGATATATATAAAAATGCATTTTCATTCATTTCATTGGAGAGTTGTTTGCACAAGAAATTATACATAAATGCTTATCCATAAATGCTTGAAACAGAAATCTAGCTACCAGAAATGACTGCATACAAGAATCAATGGGGGGATTTTGCATGCATCATTAGGGGAGAAGTTAAGATTACGCTATTAAGTAGTAAAAATTATGGAGAGCATAAACTAAATCTAGCACAATAGAGGGCATTCAAGGGTGGTCCCCGATGGCCTTGGAGTGGTCGGGAGGAGAATGAGGGGCGGCCAATGTTGCTTAGGCCGACCATTGGAGAGACGGAGGAGTGATCCAGCATCCCGACATGATGTCCTCCATGGTGGTGGTAGTGAGCTCGTGGAGGTGGAGGGGCTATCTAAGTGGAAGTGGGCATGAATGGCACCAATGGAGTCAAGAGTGTGAATTTGCCAAGTGAATGGGGTCACTTGGCTGCCGATGGGGTCTTTCTATTGACCCAATGGCTTCTCTCTAGAGAGGTGTGGAACTCTCATTAGAGAGTCCAAGAGTGGCTGACCAAGTGGTTTTGAGATCCAAAAATTATGGATCTCATTTTGAATGCCTCTTGGTGGCTAATTTTGGCAACCAAGAGGTGGCGCCACTACAAAGAGGGTTCTAGAGAATTCTAGAGAAGTATGTGTGCATGAATGGGTGTGCGTGTGTGTGTGTGTGTGGTTGTGCTCGATGTGGCTAGGTGGGTTAGGTTAGGTCCTGAGGGGTCAGGGTAGGTGTAGGTCTTGAATTAGGGTTACAAACCCTAATTGCAGAGGGGAAAATGCAATTAAACTTAACCTAAGTTTAATTGAATGGGTGTGAACCTAATTGAGAGTGAAATGACTCAATTAGGTTGGGTTTAGGTCAATTGGACTCTCACCAAGTACAATTGAACTTGTGTGGGTTGAGATCTAAGCTCTATTGGACTCAATGAGTCCAATTGACAGAGGTGAAGGTAATTGACTTTGATCTAATTCAATTGGGTTTGGTGAGGACCTAATTAGGTCCTTCAGTAGGTCTATAGGTGTTGTACTAGGGTTAGGACATGTTAATTTGGGTTCCTATGGGGATGGGATTAGGTCTAGGGAGTTTGAGATCCAAGATCAAGACTTAATCTCAAAACAGGGACTGGAGACCAGTATCAGACGTTCAATATTGTGATCAGACGACTTATACTCAAAAATCAAAAGTATAGACTTCAATTTTGGACGTCCAATCTGAGTCAAGGGGAAATCAAGTTTCTATTTTGGGTGTTCTGCAAAAAATTTGACATCTGACAAAGTGTCTGGACGTCCAATAACAATGCAAAAGTGGGTTTGAGGTGTGCAGGAGATGGCTAAGGGTCCTGGACGTCCTATAACTTCTCTGGACGTCTAGATAAGGGTTGGAACTAGGGTTTTAGGGCTTCCTAGTGTTTTGTTACCTAATCTAAGGGTGGCTAGGGCTTGGGGAAGTCTCTAGGCTATCTTAGGGCGAGGATGGACCTATGCTCTTCACATTTTATTATTTTGTTCCTACTTAATAGCATAGCAAACCTTTAACTCCCTTACATTATTATTCCTACATCTAATCTAAGCCTTCTACTCTAGCTCTGCTGCAACTCCCGTTATTCCTGATCCTGCTTCAGATCCAGCTCCTGATCAGCTTATTCCCTACAATCGACATAATGCACTTAATCAGCACATTATAACATTATTTTATGCATAGCTAAAGGAAAGCACTAAAGATACAGATAATGCGTATGCATGAATGAATAACCCTAACTTTTGCCAAGTCCTAGCTTAATCTAGGTCAATTAAGACCTACGATTGCTGCGCAATCATACCCCCATGCCTAAATCTTGCTAGTCCCTAGCAAATGCTAGACTAAATTATTTACAGCAAAGGTCCTTAAGGGACTGATTATTTTATCAAGTGTATGCATAGAGATTTTCCTCCTTTTTATTTTCATCCTATGCTCTAGAAATCCAGACAATCGTGAAAGTGCAACTATGTAGCTTTTGCAACGGATTCGAGTGAAAAAACTGATTCACCTCTAAAGCTTGTACTTGACCCCTAGTAAAAATTCTAGCCGGATAGGTGGACTTCTTCCCTCGAGGTATTCAAGATATTATATGAATTCCACCCCAGCTTTAAGCTTAGGTAGAGAATCTTTGAGGGCTAAGATTATATATTTGGTGGCTCACTCTCACTTGGTGCCACATAGAGACTAATACTACAAAATCTAGATTCCCGGATTACTAAGTAACTCAACTCAGAGAAAGACGAGAAAAACTATGCTCCCTTTTGATTCCTTTGTATCTATTCTCTCTTACTCTTTTTCTTTTCGTTCTTTTTCTTAGAGCTCACAACCTCACCAGATTCACATATACGATCTGTATTTGGTGGTCTCACATGGCATTAACACTTTAATTGAGTTCTCATAACCCTAGCACTAAGTCAAAATTCCTTAGCCATTATTCGGGAGTCAGAAACACAGAAAAATAGGTTAAGGCCATATTTGGTGGATCTCAGATTTATTTGGTGGTATTGCCTCAATGCAACTGAAATAAATATTAAATATTCACTCTTTTTTTCCTTGCTTTTTCTTTTTTTTCTAATTTTTTTTTTCTCAATTTTTCTTTCTTTTCATCATTTTTTTTTCATTTCAACTTTTTTTCTACTTTTTTTTCACAACATAACACAACTAGCACACATCCATGAACTTTATTGAGGAGGCATTATTAGGGATTGGCGGTACTCAAGAGACATTGGGTGACTTATTTGGTGGAAGTGCCTACTCATGGCACCGGGAAAGACGGATAGGACGGTGTATTTCTGACCTTGGCATCAATACCCTCCTTCAGCCGGGGTTTCTGTAAAGAATGGTTGTAACCATCCACCTTAGCCGTAGTTTTATGAAAACTCGCTCTCCACATATTTGCCTTGTTTGGTGGCTCTCAGTATTTCGCACATAAATGCATACGCAGGAACCGAAAGCGGAAACTATGCCTAATCTCTGAGTATCATCACCTAATTTTCTAGGATTCAAGATTCCTTGCACTAATCTTGGAGCACCAGTACACTCTACTCTCATCTCACACTATTTGGTGGATTTTTGGAAGAAAATCTGCCTGACTCCCAAAACACTGTCCAGGGGTTTGGGAAAAGAAGCACTGCTTCTTCTTGACAGACTGAAGACATTTATCAGCCTTTACCATGAATCCATTGCAAATTCTACGTGTGTGTGAAAAGTTGTACTGGATTCCAGATTATAGGAATTGACTAGAGGATAAAATCCCTAATGCATTCTATTAACAAAATAATCATATTCATGAATGCAATATGTATATATGCTATAAACAATTAACCTTGTATAATTTTTACTTCATGAAATTCTCGTATTGGGTTATAATCAGCTTAACCCAAAATTTAGAATAAGAGGTGAGTGGGTGAGTCGGAAGTGGTTGTTGCGAACGATTTCTAGCTCCAATGCCAGCATTGGAGGTGGAGTCGGTTGTTCTTTTATTTAAGGTCCTAGAGTACTTTTTACATGCAACTCTGAGGTTTTCCTAAGTGTTGGCAAAAAATTTTTCAGTTTTTTCTGTATCTACCCCCACATGCCTAAGTTCTTGCATGTCCTCATGCATGAATATGAAAGAAAATAAATACTGCAGGGAGAGAATGGGTAGAAATAACCTGTAATTGCTCCTGAAATTATACATTCAGCACCAGCCAACTTGTCAATATGCAATATTCAAAAAGGAAATATGCTAAAACAAAAATATGCTATGTATAAAAAAGGTTATATATAAATGATGGTGGAATGTGGGGGGAATGGCATCTATATGTGCTAAGTTTAACGCCTTCAGCTAAGAGAAAACTCAATCAGATGTGTCATTTCTAGCATAGGAGCTGGCTAAGATTAAGAGAAAGATATGCTCGTATGCTCCCAGAATCAGTGGTCTGAAGATGCGAACCAGCTGATTGTGCACCCCTACTCCAAAAATTCTAGCTATAAGAAAGTGTGGAGTGGTGGTGGAAAATAGAGGATAATTAGAGGGGGAATCAAGATGTTGATTCAACTGATTTATCATGTCCCACAATTCAGCAGGAAGTTGCTGAGAGAGTAGATCAAAATGTATCTCAGAACCAGAATCTGAGTCATAGGGATCCTCAAAATGATAATTGACATCAAAGATCATGCCCTCTCCAGGCTCTGGGTCATACGAGGGTATTCGTGAAAGCAGAAAATCTATGGGGAGGTCACTGAAATCCTCGCAAAAATTACTTCGTCATCATTAGTATTCATCTCTGATTTATCAGAGGCTGACTCTTCAGGCTTGGGGTCGAGCTAATGACAAGGATGGTAGGTGCATCCCCAGCTCATTCTGCTCGAAGCTTCACCCTCATATGCATTGGGCTCCTCAGTAATTCTTGCCTCGGGTAGCATATTTATTTCTTCGTTCAAGTTATCCAGACCTACTTCTGGTTTTTGGATGTCAGGATCAGGGATAAAAAGTGTCATCTCAAAATCTCTAACATCCAAATTAGGGAAGTAGGTGAAAGAAGAAGAGTGCAGATCAGAAGATGTTGGCTCTAGCATAGGTTCACCTACAATGGGAAGTGGCCTAGATTGATCAATAGTGTCACATGTAATGCTTGCCTCGAGATCCATATCTTCAATTGGATCTACTTCCCTTGTCTCAATTGGGTTATCTAACCCGAGAGGTGTCTCCCAGGATTCAGGATAATCTGATTGCAGCTCAATCATGGAGACATCAATCCTTTCCTCCTCAATTTCAGATGAACCCATTCGGCATACTTCATGCTCCTGTATCATATCCACGCTAGATTCTTTTGCCCCTGAGTGATCTTCCAGTATCTTCTCCCGAGAATCTTCTGTGTGTCCTTCCGACGTAATCGTTTCAGATTCCTCGAGGTCTTCAAGGCTATTTTCCACTTGATATCTCAAAATTAGTAGTTCTTGAGTTTCTCGATTTTATCTCATTAGCCTTGTTATCTCTACTGTTTCCTGAAGAAGCTCCATTATAGCTTGTTGATGCGGAATCCAACTTTGTTTTTGGTTCGGCTCAATGATAGCCTGGATTTCGTGCAGATAGGATGCGGCCTTTTTTTTAGCGCTCGCTATAGCTCTCTGTATTCTATAATGCGGTCGCATATGCATCGATAGCTCTTTAGGGGTTCCAGGGGGTGAATCACGTCTACCCATATTCCATGGGTGAGAAGGAGGAGTCTAAAATCCATATCCTGGGTTATAAGATGTGGTCCCTTTAGGGACCGACTGGTATGGGTCATAATATCCAGGGTTAGGATATGGGTTAACCATTTTGGTAACCCGAGAAGAAGGATCAGGTGAAGCGAAAATTCATCTTCGCCACCTTGGGTTCTGATCCCAAGGTTGAGCTGACTCAGTGACCCGAGCTCTCAGATAAGCTCGTGGGTCCAGCTCTTCTGGATCCTGATTAGGTCCAGATCCAGTGTTAGCCATTACGGCTCAGCAGATAGAAGTGACTCGCCTCCTTGGTAGCAGCTCCCAAGGTCCAATCAGCTGAGGTCTAAGTGACCTCCTTCCTTGCATACACCACCCAACCCCTAGGTTGGTGTAGGCAAGCAGGACAACGCTAAGGCCTTGTCAATCAAATGGTCCTTATAGATTAGGTGACCAAATTTTTTCGTTAGAGATCTGAATTCCTGAAGATAAGTTCATCGTTCAATCGATTGAAAGTGATTCCCACCTTTCAAGCTAACCCAGCCAGTCTGGTTACGGGGGGAATAAGGGGAAGGTTCTTCCTTTGGCTTACGCCTCCGATTCCATTGACCCCCGAGCTGCGGTCGTTTGACACTACCCTGTAGACTTAGTCACCAGGTTTGGTAAGAGAGATTAAAAACATCCAGAAGTATGACAATGAACTCGGGTTGATTTCGCGTTTTAAAATTAATTTCAATCTGTTTTCTTCAGTGAGGTTTGTGGTGAGTGGCCCACAAGGAGACCAAGCTCACCAGCTAACTAGACTTGATTAAGTCTAGGTTAGCCCCAAGTGTGGTCTCTACTTGTAACCCTAAAGATTCAACCTAAGTTGCATGCACTTCTAGGTTTTTTCTTTTTTCTATTTCAGCAAACCACAAAAGTAATGTTTGTTCTCTGATGATAATTGGAATCTAATAAATTTGAAATTTTGTGAGTAGATTCCTTTTTCAATTACTTTTTCAGAGAATATTTTTTTGGAATTTTTACTATTTCAACCAAATTTTTAAAGAATTTTGAATATCAGGGTTTCAGATTTGGAATTCTGACCCCTGGTTGGCTTTTCACTTTGAAATAGTACAAAACGATCTTCAAAAATTTAGGAAAAATATGGGAAATAAAGCCAATGAGATCAGCTTTCAAAACCCATGATTTTCAGTCAAAATCGATTTACGAATTGCTCAAAATCTCTTTCTAAAATTTGAAAAATTTTGAATCTGGATCAGTCTGACCCCCGTAAACTTCATGAATTTTTAAAAATTATATGCTTGAAATTTTCTCAAAATAATGGTGTCGTTTGAAAGATGATTTGAAAATAAATGTTTAGGCTGAATTTCAGAATTTTCTGCTTGCTAATTTTTCGACAATTGAATTTTTAAATCAAGCTTGAAATCTGACCGAAAATCAGAACATGGTGGAAAAGCTTTTTAAAAAGGTTTGAATTTGAAATCTAAGTTTTCCACCAAAAATGCTTTTTTTTTCTTTTCAAAACTTTTGTACTTTTTTTCTTACGAAGAATTTTTCAAACAAATTCAATGAAAATATCTTCTTTTTTTTGCTTTTTTTTTTTGAACTAACATAAAGATTCGAAAGGCAACCTAATCTAGATTTTTTTTCAAAATTGTTTATTTTTTTATTTTTTTTATTTCACCAAAATACGTAAAATCTTCTTCTTCTTTTTTTCACAAAAGAGATTGCAAGAAGTAGATCTAGTCTTAGGGTTCAGAAAAAGAAAACCTAATCTAAGGAGAATGATGATGTGCACCTAGATTGTTTCCTAGTCGCGCTCGTTGTGTGCGCAGGTCCCCTTCTCTTCCTGTTTTTCCTACACATCAAAAACAAAGCAGAGGCAAATTCGTCAGTGATGTTTTAAAAGATCGAACTCAAAGAAAATGATGTTGCCTCCCCGGCAACGGTGCCATTTGATAGGAGTCGGTTTCATGTATTATGAAAGTCATCGGAAATCATAGTATAGTCGTGCAAAACCGTTCGTCAAAAATTAAGTTTCTAAAAATTAGGAGACTTGAGTCCCAGTCGTTCATCTTTGGGAGGTGTTGCTTTTACTTTTGTAATCGATCTTTTTGCCACTTTACTTCATGTAAAGGCGCACGTTGGTTTACAATCTCCTAACTAAAACTTCACCACTTCTGCTATTAACTTGGATTACATGCATGTGCGTCAAATAAATTACGAAGGTGAATGTGTGAGTTTCTATGCGCATGATTCTGGTGAGGTGGTGACTATTTATGGAGAAAGCATCTATTGTCAGATTTTCAATATCCTCAGGAAATGGCAAGCTTGTTGCGAATAGAAAAACAGTTGAAAAATAGGCAACTTGAATCACACGAAAAGAATGACAGTTATTAAGCTCATGGTGATTTCAAACATATAGAGAGATATATATATAAAAATGCATTTTCATTCATTTCATTGTAGAGTTGTTTGCACAAGAAATTATACATAAATGCTTATACATAAATGCTTGAAACAGAAATCTAGCTACCAGAAAATGACTGCATACAAAAATCAATGGGGGGATTTTGCATGCATCATTAGGGGAGAAGTTAAGATTATGCTACTAAGTAGTAAAAATTATGGAGAGCATAAACTAAATCTAGCAGAATATCGGGCATTTAGGGGTCGTCCCCGATGGCCTTAGAGTGGTGAAGAGGAGAATGATGGGTGGCCAATGTAGCTTAGGCCAACCCTTGGAGAGAGGGAGGAGTGATCCAGCATCTCGGCATGATGTCCTCCATGGTGGTGGTAGTGAGCTCGTGGAGGTGGAGTGGCTATCTAAGTGGAAGTAGGCGTGAATGGCACCAATGGAGTGAAGAGTGTGAATTTGCCAAGGGAGTGAATAGGGTCACTTGGCTGCCCATGGGGTGTTTTTATTGACCCAATGGCTTCTCTCTAGAGAGGTGTGGAACTCCCTAGAGAGTGTCCAAGAGTGGCCGGCCAAGAGGTTATGAGATCCAAAAATTATGGATCTCATTTTGAATGCCTCTTGGTTGCTAATTTTGGCAACCAAGAGGTGGTGCCACTACAAAGAGAGTTCTAGAGAACTCTAGAGAAGTGTGTGTGCATGAATGGGTGCGTACGTGTGTGTGTGGTCGTGCTCTTTGTGTCTAGGTAGCTTAGGTTAGGTCCTAAGCGGTTTGCAACAGTGTAGGTCTTGAATTAGGGTTACAAACCCTAATTGCTAAGGGGAAAATGCAATTAAACTTAACCTAATTTTAATTGATTGGATGTGAAACTAATTGAGAATGAAATAACTCAATTAGGTTGGGTTTAGGTCAATTGGACTCTCACCAGGTCCAATTGAACTTGTGTGGGTTGAGATCTAAGCTCAATTGGACTCAATGAGTCCAATTGACTTAGGTGAAGGTAATTGACTTTGATCTAAGTCAATTGGGTTTGGTGAGGACCTAATTAGGTCCTTTGGTAGGTTTAGAGGTGATGTACTACGGTTAGGACACCTTAATTTAGGTTGCTATGTGGTTGGGATTAAGTCTAGGGAGCTTGAGATCCAAGATCAAGACTTGAATCTCAAAACAGGGACTGGAGACCAGTATCAGACGTCCAATAATGTGATTAGATAACTTATACTCAAAAATCAGAAGTCCAGACTTCAGTTTTGGACATCCAATCTGAGTCAGGGGGAAATCAAGGTTCTATTTTTGGTGTTCTGCAGAAATTTGACTTCTGACAAACTATCTGGACGTCTAATAACACTATAGAAGTGGGTTTGAGGTGTGCGGGAGATGGCTAAGGGTCCTGGATGTCCTATAACTTTTCTGGACGTCGAGATAAGGGTTTGAACTAGGGTTTTAGGGCTTCCTAGGGTGTTGTGACCTAATCTAAGGGTGGTTAAGGCTTAGGGAAGTCTCTAGGCTATCCTAGGGCTAGGCTGGACCTATGCTCTTCACATTTTTCTGCTTTGTTCGTACTTAATAGCATAGCAAACCTTTAACTCCCTTACATTATTATTCCTACATCTAATCTAAGCCTTCTGCTCTAGCTCTGTTGTAACTCCAGTTATTCCTGATCCAGCTTCAGATCCAGCTCCTGATCAGCTTATTCCTTGCAATCAACATAATGCACTTAATCAACACATTATAACATTATTTTATGCATAGCTAAAGGAAAGCATTAAAGATGCAGATAATGTGTATGCATTCATGAATAACCCTAACTTATGCTAAGTCCTAGCTTAATCTAGGTCAATTAAGACCTACGATTGCTGTGCAATCACCTCACACCCTATCGCACACACAGGCGCATGTAGTTGAAGCGGGCGAAAGCTATTTGAGCCATTCAATCTCGCGATTGGACGACTGAAATCCATTGAACATGCGCCTGGCGTTAAGGCATGGGAGACGAGGAGGCATGCGTGGCGCGTACACATCGCCCATGGTTAGACCTTTAGTGACAGATAAATCTGTCACTAAAGACCTTTTTTTAATGCTTTTGAACATGTAATGACTAAATTACCCTTATCATTGCAACCATAAAAGGAGACCCTTATCCTACGAAATTCTCATCACTTCCTTCACCTCTCTCCCTCTCTAAAGCTTAAGAGAAGCTTGTCCCACACTAGGGATGCCGCTCTTGAGCCAAATCCAAGTTTCCTTGCCCCCATTTTGGAAGTGGATCACACGACGACAATGACGTGCTGCCTCACTCTCGCTTCTTCCTACTCCATCCTCCTTCTTCCCACTCCGTCCTCCGTCACCCAGGCGTCACTCCATCCGACTCGTCCTCCAAGCATTCTTTGAGGAGGATAACATCTCTCTCCCTTCTTTTTAATCGCTTTCTAGAATAGAATTTCTAACTTTCTAGTTGTAAAAATAATATTATTTTATCAAGTGATTGTTCTCTCTCTTTATCTCTCTCTCTTATTGTTTATATTCCATTGAAATTATCCTAGTTTCAAGCAAAAATACAAAAATATATATATAATCGTGGATTTAAAATTGATGTAGCCTTCCAGTGTTCGACCTGAAATTTCTTTACAAATTTCGGTTAAATTTATCTATTGACGGATTGCTTTGCAAATCGAACTAGAACGAAGGGTTTTCAAATCCAACTTCAATTGTGTAGTATTCCGATCTCAACTTTTCCACACCGTTGTCAGGGATGCAACCATTTTTTATTTTCTTTTTGCATTTTGCGTACTTTATTATTTTCTAACTTGCTTTATTTCTCAACTATTGTTTTGCAGGTATGTTAATAAGGAATCTTCAATTGGTAGATCAGAGTAAAGTGCAGTTGAAGACAACTGTAAGTGCTCCCCATTCTTCCCCCTCCATAGATTTCATCTCACAACATTAACTCAAACTCCAATTAACCTAGGTGTTTGGATAAATTCTAAGGTTAGTTTGGTTGCTTGGATTTCCACTCACATTCATCTCACCCTCATATAAAAAAAATCAACAAATAAATATTTCTTGTGGGGTAAATCAATATACACACTACATACACCCATATTCAAGGCACATAACCTAATTGATTTTTATTTACTCAACGGGATTCTGATTTGTGGAACCTATACACGTAAATCAACATATAAAAGAGTAGAAATTAGTTTAGGTTAATCATTTTATGTGCCTAACTCAGTGGTGCAATTTAGTCCAATTGTCCGAGTTGTTTGGGCCGCACCACTTAACCTAAAATCAACTCACCAAGTAGCTTCCCCTTAAGGTTTTCAATTTAGGTCAATACTAGGCACTCCACTTTACTTTTGATTTCAAAAGGAAAAAGATCTTCACCCGTGCTTGAGAAACTGGTTTGCCACGAAACTTGATTGAATTAACCTAATTCCAAACCATAAAAGCTACTTAAGCAAGATTTGAACCTTAAAATCCACTGATTAAAAATAATCTTGCTTGAAAACCCTGGTTGTGCATGCACTTAGACATATTCAATCAATCATTAAGGGCACAACCCATATTAAGGGCCCACCACATTCCATGAGCACTACAATCCCAGGCCTAAACAAAATCAAGTAGATGTTGGCCTTAAGAATTGATTCACTCTTCGGGGCCTAGTCTGAGACTGTTTACGATTAACTTGCTTATACTAATCAATCTGATGTCTAGCTAGGGGAGTAGTGTCAAACGACCATAGTTGGGGTACAATAAGAACTGAAGGCACAAGCCCAAGGAAGAACCTTCTCCCCAGTCCCTCCTTCTAGCTGGTTTGATTGATTGGACACAATTAGAGTAAATTGTTTATAACCTTAAGATGGATTTTGGGAGTCTGTAGATCCTTAGGCTACCCCACTGAAGGACAGGCTTGTTTTGTTGTGTTGCAGGGTTCTTATCCCTAGTCCTTCCGACCTCTTCCTAGTTTATGCTAGGAAGGAGGTCATTAAATCCCCTATTGAAAGGACCACTAGAGTATTCTAGGAGGTGTAGATTGGATTTTGGCCAAATTGATCCCATGGCCGATCAACAACCTCCTCTACCTCAGAATCCACAGGAGGTATTTCAAAGGTAACTAGAACAAATGCAGAGAATGCAGGCCACTCAGCCCTTGAAGGATTTTTATTATCCTTCAAATTACGGGGAACATCCCGGCGTCTAGATTCCTACCTAAGACATAGAAATCAAGCCCCAGGTATTAAGCCTGATCAAACACTTTCATGGGCTTGGCTCTGAAGACCCGTTTCAGCATTTGGAGGAGTTGACCACTTTGGCCCAAACCACCAAGGCATGAAACATGAATGAAGAGTAGATGATCATGAGCATCTTTCCCCACTATCTTATGGATGAAGCTGCTCATTGGTACAGGACCATAAGAAGGCCAATTGCAACATGGAATGATCTGAAATTGACTTTCCTAAAGAAATTCTTCCCTGTCGAACAAACCAACGCTTTATGATGGGCGATTACTAGCATCACTCAGTGACCGGGGGAGCAGTTTCATGTCGCCTGGGAGCGATTCGAGGACTTATTGTGGAGGTGTCCACATGATGAGGTACCGAAATGGCTGCACGTGTAGATCTTCTGCCACAGGTTAACAGAGCAACTGAGAAATCATGTGTATGCTTCTTGTGGAGGCAATTTCCTCAACAATGACACAGATAGCACGCACGATTTGTCTGAGGAGATGAGCAAAAATTCGATCAATCATGCCTCCATGGATACTTTTGACCTGTCCCAACAACCTAGATTTAATGTTAATGAAGTCCATGACTCTCGTTCATTCAATATGGAATTGATTTGTAATAAAGAAGATAAGGTGGACTTGGATACTAAAAGGATGGAGGAGTGGATGGCTGGAAACTCAATGAACAATTCTCGGTCCAGTCAATCCCAGAATTTGGGATTCCATTCATTGTGAGCTCCTTCTAGACTGGAGTTGGTGAATCAACTTGATGTGGCTTAACCTTTAAGCTAGCATTATTCGAAACCACACGGGTTCCAAACTGGGGCCTTTGATCCAGTTTCTCTGATCCCTCTCTTTCTTTCTCTCCATCCTCACCCTATGAGGATGTCTATGCTGTACAGGAGAACGTTAGGTCCAACACTTACTCCAGTGCTTATAATTCGGGTTGGAGGAACCACCCTAACTTCTCCTAGAAAAACCCGAGGCAGTAGACCCAATTTCGACCTAGCAACTATGCTCTACAAAGACAAATGGGTCAGGGTCATGTTTACACTTTACTGCCCCTGAATCAAGTCAATCAGCCAACTTGGAATGCCCATCAGCTCGTAGGGCAGGCTGATTTGAACCGATAGATAGTAGAAATGCAAGGATCTATGCTCCAACTCATGTAGCAAATGTAAATCTCGCTGGACAACATGCAAATTGAGTTCATTGCTAATTCTTGTCAACCCAGATCTCTGCCATCTCAACCCGTTCCCAACCCGCTTAATATCTAGAATCCGGGCAATCAAGCCCAAGGGTATGGGAATTAGAGGGACCTACACGCACATGCTCAGGTGGTTGAGCAGGGTCCTTCCTCTTCTGCTTCTTCAAATCAAAGGTTTCTGGCTAATGAAGCCCCTTCAATCTTTCTTAACCCTCCCCAAGACCCAAACCCATATGCATCTTCTAATTCTATTACCTTGAGGAGTGGAAAACAAACTCAAGATCCACAACCACACGGTTTTGATTTATCAAACCCTGGTGAGCCTGAGGAGAGAAAGGAGAACTCTGAAGGGGAAATCAAGGCTCAGGAACCTGATTCCAGTCATGTTCCTTTTCTTGAGGCTTTAATTAAACCTAGGAAGAAGAAGCCTGTTCTTAGTAACAAAGAGCTCTTGAATATATTCAAGAATGTTGAGATCAATATCCCACTCCTCGATGCTATCAAACACATGCCAGCTTACGCTAAATTTTTAAAGGATTTATGCACATAGAAGCGTAAGTCAAAGGAATCTGTTTCGAGGAAGGTGATACACTCAGACAAGGCTAGTTGTGTTATCCCGCATCACCTTCCTCAGAAAAAGAGAGATCCAGGTGCTCCTTGGATTTCTTGTGTCATCAAAGATTGCACCTTTAATAGAGCAATTCGGGATATAGGTGCATCTATTAACCTAATTCCAACATCTCTTTACGAAAAGTTCAAATTAAGTGAACCTTGACCAACTTCAGCAACGCTGCAGTTAGCAGACCGTTCAGTCACAAATCCCTGAGGTGTTATTGAAGATGTTATTGTCAAGATTAAGGATTTCTGTTTTCCTACAGATTTTCTTATTCTTGACATGGATGTACTTGAAAATTTAAGGAACACGCCCATCATTCTGGAGTGTCCATTCCTGGTTACCACTAAGGCCAATATCAGATATGAGAGCGGTAGCATGGAAATCACCTTTGGGGATCAGAAATTGAAATTGGATATTTTTAAGGCGATTAACAAATTGAAAGATTGTTTATTTATAGAGGAACTTAAGGAAGACAATTTGAACGTTGAAACATGTATGGTGGTTTCTGCAACCGAAAGTTTCTCCTGTTGTGATGGATCTGACCCGCAACCCTCTATGTTAAACCAGCCACATTCTAAAGAGGTTATTGATTTTGTTCATTTTCAACCTCTTCCTCTTAATGAATCTTCTTCAGCAACATCCTTACCTTCAATCCTAAACCTACCCCAGCTCGAACTGAAACCATTGCCTGGGAGTCTGAAATATCAATTTTTGTTACCACAAAAGACGCTCCCTATGATTATCAGTGCTAGATTAACTATGGAGTAGGAGATTAAACTGATCACGGTCTTAAAGGAACACAAGGAGGGAATTGGTTGGACCATTCATGACCTTAGGGGTTTTGAGCCATCTTACTGCAAGCATAAAATATTCTTGGAAGATGGATCCCACCCTTCTCGCCAAATGCAGAGGAGAATAAACACTAATATGCGAGAAGTGGTCAAGAAGGAAATTATCAAGTAGCTCAATGCAGGAATCATTTATCCGATCTCTGATAGTCCTTGGGTAAGTCCCATGCAAAATATTCCCAAAAAGGCTGGGATTATTATTGTGACTAATGAGAAAGGGGAATTTGTCATAACTCAGTTAGCTTCCTCTTGGAGGGCTTGTACTGATTACAGGAAGCTGAACACAACCACGAAAAAGGATCATTTCCCTTCGCCCTTAATCGATCAAATCCTGGAAAGGTTAGCCAGGAAGAAGTACTTCTATTTCCTAAATAACCAAAAATGTCTATTAGTGCATGTTCTTATTGTCATATTTACATCATACATTGCAAATATTGCGTGACATGCATAATCATGCATTTAGGTCAAGTTGTATAAATTGTATAGTGATTATCTCCTTTTATGCTCAAGGAAAAGGCGATTTTTAATAAGGGCCTCGGATCGAAGATCCAACCGTATGGATTTGACGAGGACAACGATTGGAGTTCAATGACTCCAAGTTCGTCTTGATCGGAGATCCATAGCACCAGATGGAGACTGAGGAAGCCTAAAGATCAATGGCCAAGATGGTGCCAATCCACACTTCAAACGATAAATCTAACCGCATGGATGGGTTCGGATCGATGATTGTAGCCTAACAGCATGAAAATCGGTCCAATCCAACATCTGTGGCACCATCTACAACACGTAGAAGATGGATGGCCAAGATGTCGCCATCACAGCCGGCCAAATCAACTGCAGCACCACTCCCAATCTTCCGAAGGTGCAGCGAGGCATGATCTGGGCCATTGGATCTTGATCCAATGGCCGTGAAGCACGTACACTTAATTTGTAGCCGCGATAAAGCGTGCCGCTAGGACAATGGTCGAGCAACGTTGCATGAGCATGCGACGCACGTTCGACTTGCCATCCGTAGCACTGAGCGATTAATCGTGACCACATGATTGGAGGCGGGTGGCTCAGATGATCCAATCACCCACACACTTGATCTGACGCACAACGCACAGTCCCGATCGCACGTAGGCATGTCGTTAAGCGTAGATGAAGGCACATGAGAGGAGAAATCTGAGTCGTTCGATCTTGCAATTAGACGACTATGATTATGAGGACGTGGGCGTGGATTTTGCGCATGCCAAGCAGGGAGGCACACGTAGCGCATGCATGTTGGCCACGAACAGACCTTTAGTGATAGATAAATCTGTCACTAAAGACTTGATTTTAGTGCTTTAAGCTTGAAATGACAAATTTATCCTCAATTCCTACAACCATAAAAGGTGACCCAACCTCTACTTCTTCTTCGTCCCTTCCTTCACTTCTCTCCCTCTCCAAAGCTCAAGAGAAGCTTGTCCCACACTCAGGATGCTATTTTAGAGCTAAATCCAATTTTCTCGCCCCTATTCTAAAAGTGGATCCCGAGACGACGACAACGTGCTACCTCGTTAACGCTTCTTCCTACTTCGTCCTCTTTCTTCCCTCTCTATCACCTATCATCCAGCCATCGCTCTATCCGACTCATCCTCCAAGCATTCGTTGCGGAGGATAACATCTCTCTCCCTTCTTTTTAATCGCTTTCTAGAATAGAATTTTCTAGTTTCTAGTTGTAATCATTTCCCGCTTTGTAATTGTAAAAATATTCTGATTATATCAAGTGATTCTTCTCTCTCTCTTTCTCTTTCTCTCTCTTATTATTTATATAAATTCCATTGTAATTATTTCATTTTCAAACAAAAACACAACGGAAATATAAATCGCAGATTTTAGATCAACGCAGCCTCCCTGTGTTCGACCCAAAATTCTTAGAATTTTATTATAAATTTATCTGTCAACGGATATCTTCTCAAATTGAACTACAACGACGGGTTTTTCGAAACCAACTTCGATCGCTTAGTTTTCCACTCTCAACATTTTGGCACCATTGCTTAGGAGGCAATGATTTTCAATTTTCTTTCCGTATTTCACGTAGTTTATTATTTTCTAACTTACTTTATTTCTTATCTATTATTTTGTAGGTACCTTGATAGGGAGTCCTGAAGTGGAAGATTGGAGTAAAGTGCAGTTGAAGACAACTATTAGTCCTCCCCATTCTTTCCCCTCCATTGATTCCATTTCACCACATTAATTCAAACTTCAATTAACCTAGGTGTTTGCATAAATCCTAGGGTTAGTTTGGTTTCTTGGATTTCCACTCACATTCATCTCACCAGCATATAAAAAATAGCAAAAAGATATTTCTTGTGGGGTAATTGAACATACACACGACATACACCCACATTCAAGGCACATAACCTAATTGATTTTCTTCTACTCAACCGGATTCTGATCTTTGGAACCATTACACATAAATCAACATATAAAAGAGTAGAAATCAGTCTCAGTTAATCATTTTGTGTGCCAAACTTAGTGGTGCAATCATGGCCAATTGTTTGAGTCTTTGAGTTGCACCACTTAACCTAAAATCAACTCACCATGTAGCTTCCCCTTAGGGTTTCAAATTTAGGTCAATACCAGGAAATCTACTTTTCTTTTTGGATTTCAAAAGGAAAGAGATCTTCACCCGTGCTTGAAAACCTGGTTTACCTCGAATTTGATTGAATTAAACCTAATTCGAAATCCTAAAGGCTACTTAAGCAAGATTTGAACCTTAAAATCTACTCATAAAAAATAATCTTGCTTGAAAACCCTGGTTGTGCATGCACTCATATATACTCCATTGATAATTAAGGGCACAACCCATTTTAAGGGCCCACCACATTCCATAAGCACTACAATCCCAATCCTGAATAAAATCAAGTAGACGTTGGCCTTAAGGATTGATTCGCTCTTCGAGGTCCAGTCTAAGATTGTTTACAATTAACCTACTTGTACTGATCAATCTAATGTCTAGCTAGGGGACTAGAGTCAAATGACCGTGGCTGGGGGCACACTAGGAACCGGAGGCACAAGCAGAAGGAAGAATCTTCTCCCTAGTCCCTCCCTCTAACTGGTTGGATTGAGTGGACGCAAAGAGAGTAAATTATTTATAATCTTAAGATGGATTCTGAGAATCTATAGATCCTTAGGCTACCCCACTTAAGGACAGGCTTGTTTTGTTGTGCTGTAGGGTTCTTATCCCTAGTCCTTCCGACCTCTTCCTAGTTTATGCTGGGAAGGAGGTCATTGAATCCCCAATTGAAAGAGCACTAGAGTATTCTCGGAGGCGTAGATTGGATTTTTGCCAAATTGATCCCATGGCCGATCAATAGCCTCCTTCACCTCAGAATCCACAAGAGGTATTTCAAAGGCAGCTGGAACAAAAGCAGAGAATGCAAGAATGGTTTCAGAGAATGTAGGGCACTCAACCCTTAAAGGATTTTTATGATCCTTCAAATTACGGGGAATGTCCCGGCATCTAGATTCTTGCCAGAGATGTAGAAATCAAGCCCCAGGTGTTAAGCCTGATCAAACATTTCTTTGGGTTTGGATTTGAAGACCCATTTCAACACTTGGAGAACTTAACCACTTTGGTCCAGACCACCAAGGCATGAAATGTGAATAAGGAGCAGATAATCATGAGGCTCTTCCCCCACTCTCTTAGGGATAAAGCTGCTCATTGGTACAAGACTATAGGAAGGCCAATTGCAAATTGGAATGATTTGAAATTGACTTTCCAGAAGAAATTCTTCCTTGTCGAACATACCAATGCTTTGAAATGGCAATTACTACCTTCACCCAGTGGTCGGGGAAGCAGTTTCATGTTGCCTGGGTGTGATTCCAGGACTTATTGCGGAGGTGTCCACACCACGAGGTGTTGAAATGGCAGCTCATACAGATCTTCTACCACGACTTGATTGAGCAACTCAAAAACCGCGTGGATGCTTCTTGTAGAGGCAATTTCCTCAACAAAGATGCAGATAGCGTGCATGATTTTCTTAAGGAGATGAGCGAGAATTCGATGAATCATGCCTCCATGGATACTTTTAACCGGTCCCAACAACCCAGATCGAATGTTAATGAAGTCCATGACTCTCATTCATTTGATATGGAATTGTTTTGCAATAAATTAGATAAGGTGTACTTGGTTACTAAAAGGATGGAGTGGATGGCTGGAAATTCAATGAACAATTCTCGATCTACTAAATCCTAGAATTTGGGATTCCATTCGTCGTGAGCTCCTTCTAGATGGAAGTTCGTGAATCAACATGATGCGGCTCAACCTATGAGTCAGCATTATTCAGAACCCCATGGGTTCCAAACTAGGGCCTTTGATCCTAGTTTCTCTGATCCCTCCCTTTCTTTCTCTCCATCCTCACCCTATGAGGATGTCTATGTTGTACAAGAGAATGTTAGGTCCAACCCTTATTCCAGTGCTTATAATCAGGGTTGGATGAACCACCCTAACTTCTCTTGGAAAAATCCAGGGCAACAGAACCAATTTTGACCCAGCAACTATGCTCCTCAAAGATCAATGGGTCAGGGTCATGTTTACACTCAGTTGGCCCTGAATCAGGTTAATCAGTCATCTTGGAATGCCTGTCAACCCGTAGGGTAGGCTGATTTGAACCGACAAATGGTAGAAATGCAAGAATCTATGCTCCAACTCATGCAGCAAATGAAAGCCTCACTGGACAACTTGCAAACCTGGTTCATCACTAATTCTCATCAACCGGAAACTCTACCATCTCAACCCGTACCCAACCCGCATAATATCCAGAATTCGGGCAATCATGTCCAAGGGTATGGGAATCAGAGGGACCCACATGCACATGCTCAGGTGGTTGAGCAGGGTCCTTCCTCTTCTGCTTCTTCTTCAAATCAAAGGTTTTTGGCTAATGAAGCCCCTCCAATCTTTCCTAACCCTCCCCAAGACACAAACCCGTATGCATCTACTAATTCTGTTACTTTGAAGAGTGGAAAGCAAACTCAGGATCCACAACCACACTGTTCGGATGTATCAAATCCTAGAGATTTTGAGAAGAGAAAGGAGAACTCTGAAGAAGAAATCAAGGCTCAGGAACCTGATTCCGAAGATCTGACTCATGTCCCATTTCCTGAGGCCTTGATTAAACCTAAGAAGAAGAAGCCTATTGATAGTAACGAGGAGCTCTTGAATATATTCAAGAATGTCGAGGTCAATATCCCACTCCTTGATGCTATCAAACACATACTGGCTTACACTAAATTTTTGAAGGATTTATGTACACAAAAGCGTAAGTCGAGAGAATTTGTTCCAAGGAAGCTGGTACTCTATGAGTAGGCTAGTTCTATTATCCTACATCACCTTCCTCAAAAAAAGTGAGATCGAGGTGCTCCTTTGATTTCTTGTGTCATCGGAGATTACACTTTTGATAGAGAACTTTGGGATCTAGGTGCATCTATTAACCTAATTCTAAGTTCTCTTTATGAGAAGTTTGGATTAGGTGAACTTCGGCCGACTTCAGTAACGGTGCATTTAGCGGACCATTCAGTCACAAATTTGTGAGGAGTTATTGAAGATATTATTGTTAAGGTTAAGGATTTCTATTTTCGTATAGATTTCCTTGTTCTTAACATGGATGTACTTGAAAATTTAAGGAACATGCCCATCATTCTGCGGCATTCGTTCCTAGCCATCGCTAAGGCCAATATCAATTGTGTTAGCGGTAGCATGGAAATTGCCTTTGGGGATCAGAAATTGAAATTGGATATTTTTAAGGCGATTAACAAATTTGAGGATTGTGGATTTATTGAGGAACTTAAGGAAGACAATTTGAACATTGAAACATGTACGGTGGTTTCTACAATCAAAAGTTCCTCCTGTTGTGATGGATCTGACCCACAAACCTCTATAGCGAACTTGCCACATTCTGAAGAGGTTATTGATTTTATTCATTTTCAACCACTTGCACTTGATGAATCTTGTTTAGCATCATCTTTACACTCAATCCAAAACCCACCCCAGCTTAAACTGAAACCATTGCCTGATAATTTGAAATATCAATTTTTGGGACCTCAAAGGATGCTCCCTGTGATTATTAGTGCCTGATTGAGTAAGGAGCAGGAGATTAAGTTGATCAAGGTCCTGAAGGAACATAAGGATGCAATTGGTTGGATCATTTATGACCTTAGGGGGATCGAGCCATCTTACTGCAATCACAGAATATTTTTGGATGATGGATCCCACCCTTCTCGCCAAATGCAGTGGAGATTAAACCTTAATATGCGAGAAGTGGTCAAGAGGGAAATTATCAAGTGGCTCGATGTAGGAATCATTTATTCTATCTCTGATAGTCCTTGGGTAAGTCTCGTGCAAATTATTCCCAAGAAAGTAAGGATTACCATTGTGACTAACGAGAAAGGAGAATCTGTCACAACTCGTTCAGCTTCCTCTTGGAGGGTTTGTATTAATTACAGGAAATCGAACATAACCACAAAAAAGGATCATTTCCCTTTGCCCTATTTTGACCAAATCCTTGAAAGACAGGCTGGCAGAAGTACTTCTGTTTTCTTGATGGTTACTTCGGATACAATCAAGTTCCTATCCATCCCGAGGATTAGGAAAAAATGACTTTCACCTGTCCCTACAGAACTTTTGCTTTCCATAGGATGGCATTCGGCTTATGTAGCACACCTGCGACTTTTCCAAGGTGTATGCTAGCCATATTCTCAGAAATGGTTGGAGAGTTTATGGAAGCCTTCATGGATGATTTCTCTATTTTTGGAGAATCGTTTGATTCTTGTTTGGCTAATCTTGAAATGATTCAGAAAAGATGCATTAAAATAAAACTGGTCCTTAGCTGGGTAAAGAGTCATTTCATGACACAAGAAGACATTGTCTAGGGTCATGTAATCTCTGAATGGGGTATCGAATTTGACAAAGCTAAGGTTGATGCTTTCTTTGAACTTCCTCCTCCCACATCTATCAAACAAATTTGATCATTTCTGGGTCATGTGGGATTCTATAGAAGGTTCATCAAGGACTTTTCTAAGGTTTTTTGCCCTCTGAGCAACCTTCTTGACAAAGATACGCCATTTGATTTCAACGAATCATGTCGTAAGGCATTTGATTTTCTTAAAATGGCAATCACTTGTGCTCCGGTGTTGCAACCATCGGTTTGGACAGGCCCATTTGAGATCATGACCGACGCTTCTGAATACGCAGTCGGGGAGATTTTGGGTCAGAAGATTGACAGGAAGCCCTCTGTCATCTACTACGCTAGTAAAACTCTGGATAGGGCCCAGAGGAATTACACTGTTACTGAGAAGGAATTGCTAGCTATAGTATTTGCTTTAGAGAAATTCAGGGCTTATCTCTTAGGGACTCACGTCATCATATATACCGACCACTCGACCTTGAGACATCTCTTAAACAGAAAGGATGCCAAACCCTGGCTTATTCGATGGATTCTTCTACTTCAAGAATTTGATCTTGAAATCAAGGATAAATCTGGGGCACAGAATGTCATGATTCTTCTTGTCCAGATATTCTGATTGTTGATACTTTTCCAAATGAGACTATCCTTACAGTTTCAGGTGTCCAAACCCCGTGGTTTGCAGACATCGTAAACTATTTGGCCGTTGGTCAAATCACTCAGGATTGAACCAAGCAACAACGAGATTGACTCAAATCTGAGGCCAAATATTACTTTTGGGAGGACCCTGAACTGTATCGCATCGACTCTTATGAGATTATTGGCCGATGTGTTCCAGAGATTGAATTCAAAAGTATAATCGACTTCTGCCATGCATCTGCGTGTGGTGGACATTTCTTCGTGAAAAAGATGGCTGCAAAAATTTTGCAATCTGGATTCTTTTGGCCATCTTTATTCAAGGATGCCCAGGAATTCTCGAGGTCGTGTTTCCGATGCCAGGCACTTGGGAGCAAAACCAAGAGAGACATCATGCCACTAAACCTGATTCTTCTCATTGAAATCTTCAATGTTTGGGGCATCAATTTCATGGGACCCTTCCTCCCTTCATTTGGACATCAGTACATTCTCGTCGCTATTGATTACGTGCCCAAGTGGATCAAGGCCATTCCCATCTGAACCAATGACTACAAGGTGGTCATCGATTTCGTCAAGAAGAATATCTTCAGTCAGTTCGGGATTCCAAGGGCCATCATTAGCAATGGTTGTTCTCACTTCACTAATGCCCAATTTCATAATTTACTAGAAAAATATAGGGTAAATCACAGAATCTCTACACCTTACCATCCCCAGATGAATGAACAAGCTGAGATCTCCAATTGGGAGATGAAGAATATTCTTCAGAAAATGATTAGGCCTGATTGTAAAGACTGGACTCAAAAGCTTGAGGATGCTCTTTGGGATTATCGTACGGCGTACAAAATGCCTATTGGCATGTCACCATTTCGTCTAGTGTGTGGAAAGCCATGCCATTTACTCGTAGAAATTGAACATAGGGCATTCTAGGAAATCCAGCAGTACAATCTTGATTTGAGTTCAACCAGAATGACCAAGAAACTCCAGCTATCTGAGTTGGAGGAGCTTAGAAATGACGCATAAGAGAATGCCAAGATCTATAAGGCTCGGACCAAAGCTCTTCATGACCAACTGATATCCCGCATGAGCATTGAGCCGAACCAAAAGGTCTGGCTTTTTGATTCTCAACTTAATCTCTTTCCCGGCAAACTTAAGTCAAAATGGAGTGGCCCGTTCATGATCAATCAGATTTTTTCAAACGGGGTCATTCAGATTTCTGACCCAAAGATAGGTAATTCATTCAAAGTCAATGGTCAATGTCTAAAGTTCTTTATTGACCATATTATTCCAGAACCCATCTCAGACAAGGTTGCTTTCATCATGTTGTGATCTCTTTTGTTGGACTTCACCAGCTGATGGAAATAAACTCAGTAGTTGTATAGTCTGACTTAGAGCTAACCTGAGCATCATATTCAGGTGAA
Source organism: Thalassia testudinum (assembly GCA_037157565.1). NCBI lineage: Eukaryota > Viridiplantae > Streptophyta > Magnoliopsida > Alismatales > Hydrocharitaceae > Thalassia > Thalassia testudinum. Next base: position 148,978,742 of record JAZHRO010000014.1, on the reverse strand, counting down.
AACTTCTACATTCTAGCTTCCTTTCATGTCTTTTATTCTCAATGTGGACATTACATTAGCTAGGCATGGGGGGGTGGATTCGTTTCTGAATCAATTTGTTAGCTCTATGGAATTCTTGTCAATTCCTCTTATTTTCTTATATATACATAAAAAAAATAGAATTAGGAAAGAATACTTAGGCACTAGGACTTTTCAATCTTAGGAAATATTACAGTAGGATCTGAACACTATGACCCTTCAGGTGTTTAGGCTTAATTAACCCGGGTATCCACTAAAATGTGGATTCGTTTATCGAGTCCTCGCCATCTTAAATTCTATTTCAATTTTATTAAATAAGTTTGGTTGATAAGTACACGACTTATCAACCCGCCCTTTGATTTGAGGGAACTTTAAGTCTAAGCACCTATACACTATTTGCACTGACTCGTTGTTTGGTGGTTTTAATGGAAATTAGGTAGCTAATGAACCTTCTAGGGTGGTATGGCTAGCAAGGTATCGTGGGTAACAGCCCATAGATAGGTTGTCCAGAGCCTAGCCACTAGACCATTCTTTTCCAGCTGCCTTTAGGTAAACCTTAGGCTAGGGAAGCCACCTACATAAAAAAAAAAAAAGAAAAGAGAAAGAAAGTCCAAAAAGAAAAAAAAGAGAAAAGAAAAAGGAAAAGAAAAGGAGAAAAAGAAAACAGAAGAAATAAGCCACACTTCACTGCATGAATATAGCTGACAGGTTATCATGGGCAACAGTCGATTGGTAGGTTGTCCAGAACCCAGCTCAAGAAATGCATGTCAAATTCCTAAAACACTTTGGAAGAAGTGGAGAAGTGGAATAAGCCAGGGAGATATACACTAGATTCACCCTTGTATTGACCCATAAAATGAAAAGTAGGGAGAAAGCTACCGATCGTATAGATACACCTTTAGGCAGAATTTTTTTTTAAGGTCACCTACGGGTGTAAAAACCCGAAGTCTATTCTGATTGTCGATCAATGAGTCTACCACATTCACAAATAGATGCTTAGAACTTAGGGTTCTCATCAAGTCTTGTGTGGGTTGAGTGGTCATAGAAAGCCACTCTGTAACTCTAAACTCAACAATCCAAAAAAATTAGAAAAGAAGAAAAAGGAGAAAAAGAGATCTTTCTTTGAATAAGGCGAGGGCTTGAGGCGGTCTGCATTTTGGAAGAAACCCGGGCGTTGTTGTGTCCTTGAAAGTTCAGGTCCTAAGTAAAAATTTCTTAATGTTGAAAATGATTTGTGCCCGAGTAATCTAACCCTAATTCTTTTGTAAATAGCATATAGTTTTTGCTAGGGACTTGCAATAGGTAGGATTGGGGGTGTGATGTGCATACATCTAAATAGCCAAAAATGTCTATTAATGCATGGCCTTAGTGTTAGGTTAGCATCATACATTGTAAATATTACATAACACGCATAATCATGCATTTAGGTCAAGTTGTATAAATTGTATAGTAATTTCTCCTTTTATGGTCAGGGATAGGGTGACTTTTAATCGGAGCCTTGGATCGAAGATCCAACTGTACGGATCTGATCACAGTGACGATTGGAGTTCAATGACTCCAAGATCACCCTGATCAGACATCCGTAGCACTAGATAGTGACCGAGGAAGCCTAAGGATCGAGGGCTAAGATGGTGCCAATCCACACTTCAAATGACAAATATGACCACACGGATGGGTTTGGATCAATGATCGCAGCCTAACGACGTGAAAATAGGTCCAATTCGACATCCGTGGCACCATCTACAACACGTAGAAGATGGACAACCAAGATGATGCCACGTGGTGCCATCACAGTCGCCCAAATCAACTTCAGCACCACACCCCATCTTCTGAAGGCGTGGTGAGGCTTGTTCTAAGCTGTTGGATCTTGATCCAATGGCCGTGAATCACGCACTGTTAATTCGTAATCGCAACAAAGCGTGCCGCTAGTACAACGGTCGAGCAGTGTTGCGCGAGCACGCAATGGCTGTTTGACTCGCCATCCGCAGTGCTAAGCGATTAATTGCGACCACACAATCGGCTGCGGGCAGCTCAGATGATCCAATAGCCCATACACGTGATCTAACGCACAGTGCGCACGACCGATCGCACGCGGACACATGGTTAAGATCAGATGAAGGTGCGAGTGAGGAGAAATCTAAGTCGTCCGATCTCACGATCGGACTACTGTTATTGCGAAGATGTGGGTGTGCATTTTGAGCACAACTGGCGAGGAGGTGCGCGCAGCACGTGCACGTCGGCCTCAATCAGACTTGATTTTAATGCTATAAGCTTGAGATGACAAATATTCCCTTAATTCCTACAACTATAAAAGGAGACCCGACCTTCACTTCTTCTGAATCCCTTCGTTTACTTCTCTCCCTCTCCAAAGCTCAAGTGAAGCTTGTCCCACACCCGGGATGCTATTCTAGGACTAAATCCAATTTTCTCTTCCTTATTCCAGAAGTGGATCCCACGACAACGACGACATGCTGCCTCGTTCCCGCTTCTTCCTGCTTTGTCCTCCTTCCCGCTCCATCCTCCATCTTCCAGGCGTTGCTCTGTCTGGCTCATCCTCCAAGCATTCATCGAGGAGGATAACATCTCTCTCCCTTCTTTTTAATCACTTTCTAGAATAGAATTTTCTGCTTTCTAGTTGTAATCATTTCCCGCTTTGTCGTAGTAAAAACATTCTGATTATATCAAGTGATTGTTCTTTCTCTCTCTCTCTTTCTCTTTCTCTCATTGTTTATATCAATTCCATTATAATTATTTCATTTTCAAACAAAAACATAAAAAAATATAAATCACGGATTTTAGATCAATATAGCCTCCTTGTGCTCGACCTGAAATTCTTAGAATGTCAGTATAAATTTATTTGTTGATCAATTTCTTCGCAAATCGAACTACAACGATGGGTTTATTGAAACTAACTTCAATCACATAGTTTTCCACTCTCAACAGTTACTCGGGAAAAATCAAGTCTTTATCCTTTTCGAGGATCAGGAAAAAATGACTTTCACCTATCCCTACAGAACCTTTGCTTTCCGTAGGATGCCATTTGGCTTATGCAATGCACCTGCGACTTTTCAAATGTGTATGCAAGCCATATTCTCTGACATGGTGGGAGAGTTTATGGAAGTCTTCATGGATGATTTCTCTATTTTCGGAGAATCGTTTGATTCTTGCCTAGCTAATCTTGAAATGATCCTTAAAAGATGCATCAAAACATGACTGGTTCTTAGCTGGGAAAAGAGTCATTTCATGACACAAGAAGGCATCGTCTTGGGTCATGTAATCATTGAACGGGGAATCGAAGTTTACAAAGCTAAGGCTAATGCTATCGCTAAACTTTCTCCTCCCACATCTGTCAAACAAATTCGATCATTTCTTGGTAATGTGGGATTCTATAGGAGGTTCATCAAGGACTTTACTAAGGTTGCTCTCCCTCTGAGAAATCTTCTCGCCAAAGATTCGTCATTTGATTTCAACGAATCATAATGTAAGGCATTTGATTTTCTTAAAATGGCAGTCACTTATGCTCCGGTGTTGCAACCACTGGTTTGGATGGCCCAATTTGAGATCATGATCGATGCTTCTGATTACGTGCTCAAGGATGTTTTGGGTCAGAAGATTGACAGGAAGCCCTCTGCCATTTACTACGCTAGCAAAACTCTGGATGAAGCCCAGTGGAATTACACTATTACTGAGAAGGAATTGCTGGCTGTAGTATTTGCTTTCGAGAAATTCAGAGCTTATCTCTTTGGGTCTCATGTCATAATTTATACCGACAACTCGGCCTTGAGACATCTCCTAGCCATAAAGGATGCCAAACCCTGGCTTACTCAATGGATTCTTCTACTTCAAGAATTGATCTTGTAATCAAAGATAAATCTGGGGCACAGAATGTGGTGGTGGATCATCTGTCGAGACTTCCGAGTGATTCTTCTTGTCCATATTTTTCGATTGCTGATACTTTTCTGGATGAGACAATCCTTGTAGTATCAGGTGTCCAAACCCCATGATTTGTAAACGTCATAAATTATTTTGCTATTGGTTAACTCCCTCAGGATTGGACCAAGCAACAACGAGATAGACTCAAATCTGAGGCCATATATTACTTTTGGGAGGACCCTGAACTATATCGCATTGGCTTTGATCATATTATTTGCTGATGTGTTCCGAAGATTGAATTCGAAAGTATACTCGAGTTCTACCATGCATCTATGTGTGGTGGACATTTCTCCGAGAAAAAGATGGCTGCAAAGATTTTCCAATCTAGATTTTATTGGCCATCTTTATCTTTATTCAATGATGCCAAGGAATTCTAGAAGTTGTGTTCTCGATGCCAGGCACTTGGGAGCATAACCAAGAGAGACATGATGCCCCTAAATCCGATTCTTCCCATTGAAATCTTTGATGTTTGGGGCATCTATTTTATGGGACCCTTTCTCCCTTCATTTGGACACCAAAACATTCTTGTCACTGCTAATTGCGTGTCCAAGTGGATCAAGGCCATTCCCACCTGAACCAATGACCACAAGGTGGTCATCGATTTCGTTAAGAAAAACATCATTAGTCAGTTTGGGATTTCGAGGGCCATCATCAGCAACGGTGGTACTCACTTCACTAATGCTCAGTTTCATAATTTACTGGAAAAATACGGGGTAAATCACATAATTTCCACATCTTACCATCCCCATACGAATGGATAGGTCAAGATCTCCAATCGGGAGATCAAGAATATTCTTCAGAAAATGGTTAGGCCTGATCGTAAAGATTGGACTCAAAAGCTTGAGGATGCTCTTTGGGCCTACTGTACGGCGTACAAAACACCTATCGGCATATCACCATTTCATTTGATGTATGGAAAGGCATGCCATTTACCTGTCAAAATTGAACAAAGGGCATCCTATGCAATCAAACAATGTAATCTGGATTTGAGTTTAGTCGGAAAGACCAGGAAACTCAAACTATCTGAGTTGGAGGAGCATAGAAAGGACGTGTATGAGAATGCCAAGATCTACAAGGCTCGGACCAAAGCTCTTCATGACCAATTGATATCCTGCAAGAGCTTTGAGCTGAACAAGAAGGTTTGGCTCTTTGATTCTTGACTTAAGCTCTTTCTCGGGAAACTTAGGTCAAAATGGAATGGCCCATTCATCATCAATCAGATATTTTCAAACAAGGCCGTTCATATTTCTAACCCAAAGACTAGTAATTCATTTAAAGTCAATGGTCAACGTCTGAAGCCTTTTATTGACCGTATTGTTCCAGAACTTGTCTCAAACATGGTTTCTCTCATCATGTTGTGATTTCTTTCGCTGGACTTTGCCTAGCTAATGGCATTAAACTTAGCAATTGTATAGCTTGACTCAGTGCTAACTCGAGCAACATATTTAGATGATATCCTCTACATTCTACCATCCTTTCATGTCTTTTACTCTCAATGCAGACATTGCATCAGAAAGGCATGGCGGGTGGATTCATTTCTGAATTATTTTGTCAGCTCTGTGGAATTCTTCTAAATTCTAATTATTTTCTTATGTATATATATAAATTGAATTAGGAAAGAATACTTGGGCATTAGGACTTTTCAATTTTAAGAAATATTACAGTAGGGTCTGAACACTAAGACCCTTCAGGTCTTTAGGCTTAATCAGCCCGGGTATCCACTAAAATGTGGATTTATTTATTGAGTCCTCCACATCATGAATTCCATTTCAATTTTATTAAATAAGTTTGGGTGATAAGTACACGACTTATCAACCTACCCTCTGATTTGAGGGAGCTTTAAGTTTAAGCATCTACACACTATTCGCATTGACTTGTTGTTCGGTGGTTTAAATAGAAATTGGATAGCTAATGAAGCTTCTAGGGTGGTATGGCTAGCAAGTTATCGTGGGTAATAGCCCATAGGTAGGTTATCCAGAGCCCAGCCACTGGACCATTCTTCTCCTACTGCCTTTAGGCAAATTTTAGACCAGGGAAGCCACCTACTTAAAAAAAAAAAGAAAAATAAAGAAAAATAAAATGAAAAGTAGAAAAAAAAAGAAAAAAAATAAGGCACACTGCACCGCACTAGTATGTCTAGCAAGTTATCGTGGGTAATAACCCATTGGTAGGTTATCTAGAATGTAGCTCAAGAAATGCACATTTAACTCCTAAAACACTTAGGAAGAAGCAGAGAAGTAGAATATGCCGGGGAGATACACACTAGATTCTCCCTTGTGTTGACCCCATAAAAGGAAAAGTATGGAGAAAGCTACCAGTCGTATAGATACACCTTTAGCCAGAATTCTTTTTAAGGTCACAAAGGGGCGTAGAAACCTGAAGTTTGTTCTGATTGCCGATCAACGAGTCTACGACATTCACAAAAAGATGCTTAGAACTTATGGTTCTCATCAAGTCTAAGGTGAGTTGAGTGGCCGTAGAAAGCTGCTCTATAACCCTAAACTTAAAAATTAAAAAAAAAAATTAGAAAAGAAGAAAAGGGAGAAAAATATATTCTTCTTTGAATAAGGAAAGGGCTTGAGATGGTCTATATTTTGGTAGATACCCGAGTGTTACTGTGTCTTTGAAAGTTCAGGTCTTAGGTAAAAATTTCTTAATGTTGAAAATGACTTTTGCCCGAGTAATCCAATCCTAGTTCTTTTATAAATAACATGTTGTTTTTGCTAGGGACTAGCAAAAGATAGCCATGGGGGTGTGATGTGCATACATCTAAATAGCCAAAAATGTATATTAATGCATATTCTTAATGTTATATTAGCATCATACATTGTAACTAATGGATAACATGTATAACCATGCATTTAGGTTAAATTGTATAAATTATATAGTAATTATCTCCTTTTATGGCCATGGATAGGGTGATTTTTAATCAAGGCTTCGGATGGAAGATCCAACCATACATATCTGATTAGGGCAATGACGGGAGTTCAACGACTCCAAGATCACCCTGATCGGACATCTGTAGCACCAGATATTGTCCAAGGAAGCTAGAGATCAAGGGCTAAGATGGTGCCAAGCCGCACCTCATATGACAAATCCGATCTGCATGGATGGGTTCGGATCGATGATTGTAGCCTAACGGCATGAAAATCGGCTCAATCAGACATTCATGGCACCTTCAACATGTCACAGAAGATGAACGGCCATGATGGCGCCACGCTGATTGCACAGCAATCATAGATCTTAATTGACTTAAATTAGAGTAGGACTTAGCATAAGATAGGGTAATTCATTCATGCATAACCATTACTAGCACCTTTACTGCCTTCGTTTAGCTATGCATAAAATAATGCTATAATGTACTGATTAGGTGTATTATGTCAATTGCAGGTAATAAGCTGATCAGAAGCTAGATCTAAAGCTGGATCTAAAGCTGGATCTGAAGAATAATGAATAACTGATGTTGTAGCAGAGCTGGAGTAGAAGACCAAGATTAGATACAGTAGATAATAATGTAAGGGAGTTAAGGTATGATATTCTATTAAGTAGGAATAAAGTAATAAATTGTGAAGAACATAGGTCCATCTTAGCCCTAAGACAGCTTAGAAGCCTCCCCAAGCCTAAGCCACCTGCAGATTAGGTCACCGCACCCTAGGAAAACTTAAAACCCTAATTCTAGCCTCTATCTGGACGTCCAGAAGAGTTAAAGGACATCCAGAACCCTTAACCAACTCCCGCACACCTTAAACCCACTTCTGTAGTGTTATTGGACATCCAGAAACATGGTCAGACGTCCAATTTCTGCAGAATACCCAAAACAGAACCCAAAATCCCTCTTGACTCTGATTGGATGTCCAGACAACAAGTTTGGACTTTTGATTTTTCACTATAAGATGTCTGACAACTTTATTAGACGTCTGATACTATCCTCCAGTTCCTATTTCGGAATTCTAGCCTTGATCTTGGATCTCTAACCCCCTAAACCCAATTCTAGCCCCATAGAAACCTAAATTAAGTTGCCCTAACCCTAATACGTCACCTCTTGACCTCCTTAAGGACCAAATTAGGTCCTCACTAAACCTAATTGACTTGGATCTTAGTCAATTCCAACAGCCTATTCAATTGGACTCATTGAGTCCAATTGAGCCCTGATCTCATTACACACTATCCAATTGGGCTCTGTGAGAGTCCAATTGACCTAGACCTGAGTTAATTGAGTTATTTTACTCTCAATTATGTTTTCACACACCCAACTAAACTTGTATTAAGTTTAATTGCACTTTACCTTAATGAATTAGGGTTTACAACCCTAATTTGAGACCTACCTTGACCTAAACCCACTAGAACCTAACCTAATCAACCTAGCCACATAAGTTTCAACCCGCACACACCCACACACACCATCCACACGAAAATACCTAGCCTAGAGTACTCTAGAACTCTTTATCATGTGTTGTTGCCTTGGTTGCTAAAATTAGTAACCAAGAACCATTCAATTTTTAGATCCACATTTGGTGGATCTAAAAACCACCATCCACCCTCTCTCTCTCGCTCTCCCATGAGCTCCCACCAAAGGCCTTAGTAAAGAATTCCATAATTCTTTGCTCCCATCCACTCTTGGTTCCATTGAGCTTAGTTTCATTCCACATCCACTCCACCTCCATGTCCACGAGTAGCTTCACCATGGCCACCACCATGTCCATGCCAAGATGTTGGATCACCTCTCCAACCTCTCTCCATGGCCCAGCCTAAGCAGCATTGGCCGCCCCTCCTCCTCTCAACCAACTCGAAGGACATCGGAGCCCACATCCGAATGTCCTTATTTCTGCTAGATTAGTAGCTTAGTTCTTAAATTTACATGCTTTATTTACTGCTTAGTGGTGTAGCTCTTTATTATCCCCCAATGATACATGCAAAATCCCCCCATAGATTCATGTATGCAGTCGTTTTCTGGTAATGAGTTGTTTTATTTCCCTATACAAGCATTCCTCAACCTGTGCTCTGTAACTTTGATATCATCATCATCTTTTATATATATAAATATATATGTTGAAAATCACCATGTGCCAAGTTATCATCAATTGGTGTGATTGAAGTTGCATGTTTTAATTATTATCATTTGGCAACTAGCATGTCGTACATCAACACGTAAATCACCATTAACCGGCGTGCAATTTAAGCAAGTAGAGTGAGTGAGGTCGATTTCAAATGTGTATTTCCATAAATGCCTCCGAGAGACAAACGACCATGAGTCAAGTCTCATTATCTTTAGAATTGATTTTTGTTGATCGTATTGTGCACTATACTATGACACTTTTTCTTATCAAATACGCGTTATACGATTCCCAACAAAATGGCACCATTGCCGGGGAGGCAACGTCATTTTCTGATTTTGATCTTTTAAGCTATCATTGACAAATCCTCCTCTACTTTTCTTTTTGATGTACAGGAAAACTGGAAAAACAAGAATCTACTCATGCAACGAGCGCAGCTTAAAAAATAATCAAGTGCACACATCAGCTTAGATTAGGATTTCCCTTCTGAACCCTAGGTTAGATTTATTTTTCTAAAAGAAAGCCAATTTACTTTTCTGAAAAATAAAAAAATAAAAAAAATCTAGGTAGTTAGATTAGGTTTCTTTTTGAATCCTAGGTTAGTATTGGAAAAGCAAAAATATATATATATTTTTGTAAAAACTTAAAAAAAAAAACCTTCTTGAGAAAAAAAAATTTTCAAAATTTTTTTAAAAAATAGAAATTTTCTTTTGGTGGAAAGTTTGAATTTCAAATTCAACCACCCTTTCTAAAGCTTCACCACTCTCTGATTTTCGATCAGATTTCAAGTTCCAATTTAAAAATTCAATTGTCAAAAAGCTAATGAGCAAAAAATTTTCAAATTTGGGTTAGATCTTCATTTTCAAATCATCTTTCAAATAGCACCAGTCTTTTGAAAAAATTCTAAGTAAAAAATGTTTAAAAATTTGTGAACTGCAAAAAGGTCAAACTTACCTAGATTTAAGATTTTTCAAAATTCAAAAAGCAATTTCAAGCAATCCGCGAATCTGTTTTGACCAAAAATGGTGCGGTTTGAGAGTGGATCTCATTGGCTTTAACTTCCATATTTTTTTTCAAATTTTTAAAGATTATTTGATACTATCTCAATTTGAAAAATCGACTAGGCGTCACAATTCCAGATCTGACCCCTTGACATATAAAAATCTATAGAAATTCGGTTGAAATAGTAAAAATTACAAAAAAATTATTCTCTAGAAAGATAATTGAAAAAGGAATCTACTTGCAAAATTTTAACTTATTCTAATTCCAATTTTTTTCAGAGAATTAATCTTAATTTCATTGGTCTGTTGAAGAAGGGAAAAAAAAACCCTAGAATTGCATGAACCGTAGGTTACATCTTTCGGGTTACAATCTACAGACCACATTTAGGCTAACCTAGACTTAGTTAAGTCTAGTGTTTAGCCGGTGAGCTTGGCCACCTTGTGGGCTACTCACTACAAACCCCAACTGAAGAAAAACGGGCTCAAATTAATTTTAAAACACGAAATCAACCCAAATTCGTTGTCATACTACTGAGTGTTTTCAACCTTTCTTGCCAAACCTAGTGACTAAGTCTGCAGGGTAGTGTCAAACAACTGTGGCTCGAGGGTAACAGAACCGAAGGCGTAAGCAAAGGAAGAACCTTCCCCTTAGTCTCCTCGTAATCAGACGGGCTGGGTTAGATTGAGAGGCGGAAATCACTTTCAATCGGTTGTAGGATGAATTTTTCTTATGGAATTCGAACTTAGAACGAAAAATCTGGTCAATCAATTATAAGGACCATCTGATTGATAGGGCCTTAGCCATGTCTGCTTTGGCTACACCAACCCAGGGGTTGGGTGGTGTATGCAAGGAAGGAGGTCACTTAGACCTCAACTGGTTAAACCTTGGGAGTCGCTCCTAAGGAGGTGAGTCACCTAGCCAGGACCATCTTCTCCCCCCACTTCTTCTATTGCCTTAGCTGCAATGGCTAATACTGGACCTGGACTTAGATCGGGTCAAGATGCTGGTAATCTGGACCTGATGGCTCGTCTGGAGGCCCGGGTTATTGAATCTGAGGAGCATCATCAGCAGAGCATGGACCGTATTTCAACGACGCTTGACAGAATGTAGCATCCACAGTGAGGAGAACAACTTCGGGATTTCTATGATCCATCTTCATCAATTCGCTTGATGCATTTGAGCTCAAGCCTAATGTGATTGGTTTGATCAACAACCATTTTTATGGAAACTCAAGCGAAGATCTATTCCAGCACCTAGAGGACCTGAGTCGACTCGCAGAAATGATTCGACCCAAGAATGTTATGATGAGGCTTTTCCCATTTTCTCCAAGGGACAAAGCTTCATACTGGTTCAAGACCATTGGGAAGCCAATTGGAACCCAGCCAAAATTACGACGTGAATTCCTGCAAAAGTTCTTGCCAATCGATCAAATGAACGTGATGAGGCATACGATCATGACTTTCTCCCAAGGAGCTGGGAAGAAGTTGCATGACGCCTGGGACCAATTTCACGGCCTTCTCCGAAAATTCCCGCACCTTGGTATACCTAGATGGCACCTAGCTCAAATCTGTTACCATGGGTTGTATGACACACATCGATATATGGTAGATGCATCTAGTGGCGGGAATTTCCTCGTGAAAGACAAGAACAACGCATTTGAGTTGTTCGAATCTTTGGCGGAGAACTCGATGAATGCTGTGTCCATGAACCAGTTCTAGCGGCCTGGTCAACAGCGGGTTGGTGTCAATGAGGCTCACACAGAGTCTATTCGAGCCGACATGGATATCATCATTAAGCAGCTGGATAGAATATACCTGGTCGAGAAAAAGATTGACAAAATTAGTTAGAGTTAACCTGACCAGAACTCTGCTACTCCAAGACCCTGCTATGCACCCCGAGCCCCCATCTCAAGTTAATCTACTCACTCGGGATGCATCTTCTCCTTATTTACGAGATCCTGCATATCAGGATCCCGTAAACAATCCCAATTTGGCACCATATGACCAGGGTTACGCACCACCCGCAGACTATAATACGTTTCCCCTTGATGGATATACGTCTCAGACATCTTCGGCTTACAAGAAGGATACGGGCGTAATAACTCGTAATCAGAGATGTATAACCCTGGTTGGCACCAGCATCCAAACTTCTTGTCTGGCAACTCACAGAGACCACATCAAGATCCACACTACCAGACCAGGCAATACGGGAATGCGCAAAACACATACCCTTGGCAGCAGCCATTCCCGTATCATCAGTAGCAACCCCGTTCTATATACCAGCCACTGCACCAAGCTGCCAGTCACCCTCCAAAGTGTGCTGATCCTCCAGAGGCACTTAAAGAGGAGCTGCAAGAATCGATGAGGAAATCTAGATAGGATAGCTTGCAGATAATGAAGGTGATGGCTGACCAGATATAGACTATACAGAACACGCAAAACCAGTTGTTGCAGGAGCATAGGACTCAGGGAGCCTTGCCCTCCCAACCTATCCGAACCCTCGGTATGTGCAGAACCAAGGCACCCCGCCTAAGTTTCAGGTACCACAGGGATAGGCACAAGCCATATTGCAGGCACGTCTTGCACCACCTTGTTATGCTCAAGGCCAGCCACCTTTGATGTAGAACCATGCACACTCTACCCCTTCCGCTCCCCCACCACCTCATGCACAGTAAGTAAACCCATGCAAATGCTGTCTCATTGAATAGTGGAAGGAAGACATTTGACCCACCACATAGGCAGGTGGGTCCTGATTTTTCTCATCCTTCGCCGCAGGTGGGTTCGACTCCATCTCAAGAGCCACCTATGGTAGATAAGGGTAAGAGGCCACTTGACCCTGAGATTCCCATCCCTTTTCCTGAGGCTCTAACACGAAATGTAGTATGGAAGAAGGACACATGGAATTTTGATGACCTGAAGTCAATGTTTAAGGAAGTACATATTCAGGTCCCTCTCCTCGAGGCAATTGATCACATCCCTGCTGTTGCTAGGTTCTTCAAGGACTATTGTACCCCGAAGCGATAGCCTAGAATTGGACGATAGGCGGTACTATAAAAGGAAGCTAGCACCGTGATTCTAGCTGACTTGCCACCGAAAAAGAAAGACCCTGGTACCCCACTCATATCCTACTTCTTGCAGGATTCTCCATTTGATCGGGCCCTTCTAAATCTAGGTTCGTCCATTAGCCTAACTCTCACTGCTGTATTTGATCGATTTCGATTTGGGGAGTTAAAGCCTACCTCAGTCACGATTCAGCTGGCAAATAGATCAGTATAAACATCGAGGGGGTGGTTAGGAACATAATCACAAAAGTCCGTGGATTCTGCTTTCCTTCAAACTTTTTTGTTCTCGATATGGAGGTTCCTCCTAATCTCCAAGATGCACCAATCATTTTAGGTCACCCATTTCTAGCGACAGCCCGAGCAAACATTGATTATGCAAGTGTATGGAGATAGCCCTAGGTAATGAGTGACTTCGACTTGACATGTTCAGGGCATCAAGGAATTTTGACTATGATCACATAGAGGATGGTGAAGATTAAGATTCAGCATACTGTGGTAACATTAGGCTCCTTTGCGACGACCCAATGTCTCATTCGTCTGCACTATCAAGTTTCCTGGACCTCGATCCTCACGGGACTGAGACCACTTCACTGCACATATCTCCCCAAGGATCCAACTATTTAGGGTGTGTTTTTGACCATAGAACCCTTGAATCTAGCTATCCTGATCCGTACACTACTGGATCACCCTTGTTGTTACAAAAAGACATGACCACAGCTAGCGGGTTTCTCGTTAACACAGTCACAACCTACTTTCTCACAAGTCGCGAATCAACGGGAATTCACATGCATCCGGATCATTAGATTTCCACCTTCGAATCTATTACTCCTATTCCCATCTCTGACTCTGACCCACCCGTGATTGAATTGAAGCCTTTACTTGACTCACTTAAGTATGTGTTCTTGGGCGAAACTGAGACAATCCCGGTCATTATTAGTACCCACCTAACCCAAGAATAGGTGCATCAATTGATTTCTACACTACAAGACAATTAGGCTGCTATAGGTGGAGCATTGCTGATCTCCACGGTATTCGCCCCTCGTATTGCACTCATCACATTTACACGGATGAGGGGGTGAAACCTTCGAGACAACCTCAAAGAAGGCTAAACCCGAATATGCTAGAGGTTGTTAAGAAGGAGATCATCAAATGGCTGGATGCAGGTATTGTATACCCAATCTTTGACAGCTAATGGGCGAGTCCGATCCAGATAGTTCCAAAGAAAGCAGGACTCACCGTAGTGAAAAATGATAAAGGAAAAGCCATCCCGACCTACACTATGACATCTTGGTGGGTCTAGATCAACTATAGGAAGCTGAACATGGCTACCCGAAAAGGTCACTTTCCTTTGCCTTTCATTGATTAGATCTTGCAACGGTTAGCCCGACGCAGTTTCATTTGCTTTCTGGATGGATACCCCGGATATAATCAAGTAGCGGTTAGCCTGGAAGATCAAAACAAGACCACATTCACATGCCCCTTTGGAACATTTGCTTTCAAGCAGATGCCCTTTGGCCTCTGCAATGCACCAGTAACATTTCAGCGTTGAATGATGGCCATCTTCTCTAACATGATTGGGGACTATGTGGAGGTGTTTGTGGATGACTTCTCCATTTTCGGAGATGATTTCACATCTTGTCTTGATAACCTCACCAAAATCCTAAAACGATTTATTGAGGTAAACCTAGTACTATCATAGGAGAAAAGCCATTTCATGGTGAGGGATGGCATAGTACTAGGGCACAGGATCTCTAAAAATGGACTCGAGGTCGATCGAGCTAAATCTGAGATTATTTCCCACTTACTGCCACCTAGCTCGGTCAAGTAGATCAGATCATTCTTGGGTCATGTTGACTTCTATCGAAGATTTATACGTGATTTCTTGAAAATTGCACGACCTTTGACGAATCTCCTTGTTGCCGATGCCCCATTCGAATTCGACACCTCGTGTCTCAGTGCCTTCGAGACTTTACGAAGCGCTGTCTGTGATTCCCTGATTATTGTTTGCACCTCAAAACACGCCTGTAATAACGCCTTCTTGTGCTATTTTCTAGCATTAACATTGCATAATAGGATCCTGTAATCGCATTTGTAAAAACACTTGCATGCATGCATTTAATCAAGAGAGGAAGAGGAGTGAAACAATCGCCTGCATAGTTACATTTTTCTTCAAGTGCCTCCTTGCAAAATCACCCTCTTTTTATTTTTCCTCTTGATTTCTTCTTTCCTCTCCTTCCCGCGGCTGCACTCTTCCCGCAGCTGCATGCAACACAGCACTTCTTCCCGTCACTTCTCCCTGCCAACGCCGCTCCCTATAGCTGCAACTTGTGCACCCTCTCCCTGCTGCAGCCGGCACGCCACTCTCTCCTCCTATATAAGTAGCTGCAGCTTCATCCTTGCAAGGGGAGCGGCTGCAAAGACCCCACAGCCACCACCTTCCTCTCCACCGTTCTCCCCTCCCATACGCCGGCCCTCCGTCGAGGAGGCACCCGGCGAGCAGGAGAACCCACTGTGGTGCACACCACCACAGTGGGAGCACCACCGCCCAGCTCTTCAACGAGCCGGTGGGCGTGGTGTTTTCTTTTCTCTTCGTTTTCGTCTCCACACCATTGCTGCCGCTTCAAGCTCCGAAGCTTGAAGCAGCAGCAGCAGCAGCTAAACCGCGGCGACAGCTGCAGCAGCAGCACCCCCCGCCTCCTCCGCGACCTTCCTCGCAGGCGCGCAACCCTCCGCGCACGCCTGCAGGCCCGTTCCCCGCCTCCATCTCCGCTCTGTCCACCCCGCATTGCACCCGCAGCCAGCCGCCGCGCGCACTGCAGCAGCCGGTTACGGCCTCGCGCCGACCCCTGCCCTCCTCCGCAACCCTCCGCGACCGACTGCAGACTCCCCGCCGCCTTCTCCGAGCGCGCCATCGCCCGCTCTCTGTCCTCGCACCCGGTCTGCAGGAGATGCCTCACGTCCTCTGCGCGAAGGCGCGGTGCACCGCGACGGTCAGACGTCCGCCTTCGCCTTCAGACGACGCGGCTTCAGACGTCCGCCACCTCTTGCAGACGTCTTAACTCGCGCGTCCGCGATCTCCATCTCTCTCTGACGATCTCTCCCGCGCGCGTCCGCTCGATCTCTCCCGCCCGCTCTCTCTCTGTCTGGTGCTCTGTCTCTCTTTTATTTAACTCACAGCAACACACACACACACATTCATCGACGCACACACACATCCACCGACGCACACACACATTCACCGACACACACACACACACACTTATAGTAACATATATACATATATATATATATATATACATACATATATCTATATATATATATACTTATATACATAGTATATCTATATAGTTATGTATACATACATATATATATAATATATATACATATATATATAATATATATATATATATCTACTTATATATACAACTATATACTTATACATATACTTATATACATATATATATATATATACATATCTATATACATATATATATACATATATATAGTAATATATATATATATATACTTATATGCATATATATACACATATATATCTATATATATATATCTATACATATATAACTATACATTTATATATATATAGATATATTTACTTATATACATACATATGTACATATATTTTCATGTTATTTATTATACGCTGTATCGCGGGAATATCTGCACCAGTTGCTGATATTCCCTGATACACGCGTACAAAAAAAGTGTGCTCCCATACATCATCCATCCTCCATCCACACTCCACGCGGCACCTAGTCGTGTTGGTTGCGTCTCTCTAGACGTCGACTGACTCGACATAGTGCTACACTCCATCGCCACCTCCACCCCCACCCCTTTATATATATACTACATATATATATATATACATACTATATTTACTTTCAGTCTATTTGCTTTTCTGTTAGTAAAAAGATAAAAAAAAATACATAAAAAAGAAAAGATAATCTTTGACTTGCAGGTACCTCGTCTTGCGAGTAGCAAGACTTATTTTGGGACTCTGTTTGGCTAAAAGCAAGGACACAATTTTGAGGGTGTGCCTCAAGAACAAGGATTACCATAAAAAAACCTAAATAAGAAAAACACCAAAAACACAATAAACGAACGGAAGAGACGCGTTTTAAGGAAAACGTAGAAACTCGACTTTAACCCCACTTCCCTGTGTTCGACCCTGGGCCTAAAAGTGACAAGATAAAATCAATTAGGCCAGGTTAAAAATTTTGTAAAGAGATGGTTAAGGCTGAATTAGGTTAACCACTATACACATTTCAACGATAAAAATATCATATTAACAACCTATTCGGGCTGACCCATCATAACTTTTCTGGCGCCGTTGCCGGGGAGGTGCGCTTTCGAGTAAGTTTCTATCCAATTCCTTTAAATTTGTCTCTTCTCTCTTCATGGGTATTATTGTTTTTGGTGTGCAGGTGAACCTGGTGGAAGGAGAAGAAGGCTGACGAAGTCGAGGACATGAGCAGATCCAAGGCGGGAACGAGAGCGTGAAGACGCCGACATCGCATTGGAGCTTCGCACACGTTGCCGAACAAGTAGGTTTTCTTTTCTCATCAAATTAGGGTTAACTTGCCACCACAAAAAAAAAAAAAAAAATTTAAAACTAAAAACTAGAAAAACTTCTTGGGATTTCTTGAGGGCAAGTGGATTAAAATTCACTTGATTGATTGGTTGTCTTCACTCCTACTGCCCCGGGATTTCCCGCCTTACTTCGCAAAGCGAAGATCCGAGAATCTTGATTCTTAGATTTTTCGCCGTGGGAAGTATTCTTTGAGGCAAAGAAAAAGATTGCTTGTATCCCTCTTTTGCCTCACTTATCTTTAATTCAGGATCACATTTTTGGTGGGGAGACTTGGAATTGAGTTGATTCCAACCCCACCACGACTTTTCAAACTTGCCTGTGATTTGATCCTGAAAACTTCAACCCCAACAATTTTAGTTTCTTTATCTGTTGGTTGAAGCCTTGTGTGTGGATATCTTTCTGGTGATTGGGAGCACTTGAATTGAAGTGCTTTGGCTCCCTTTCACATTGGTATAAAATTGATTCACACATCCACACATAGAAATCTCCATTTAGGGTAGCCCATTGCATTTTAGCATGCATTAACTAATTGATAATTGAAGAAGGGTTTCTTGGGCTTTAGAAAAAAAAAAAAAAACCTGTATTCTTGCAAAACCCGGAGATTGGTTGAATTGGTAATTCAGCAAAATCCTAAAATTCATACTACTTAAGGTTGAACTCTAAAAACCATTCACCAATTAAAACTTCAATTCGGGGAGATTTCCCTGTTGCTTGCTTATTCTTACACACTCTTAAAATCAATCACTTGGGCATTACCCGTAAACGACGTCCTTCACATTCCAAAAGCACTTGACCCTAAGCCTCTAATTAAAATTGGTAGTAACTTGACCCTTTTTAAGGATTGGAGGTCTAACTACCTGCGTGTAGCGACTACGTGCTGGTGAGGTTCCCGCGTGCTATCGGGTGTCTAAGACTGGGGCAAACGGCCTTTCAATCTGGCCCGGTGGTTCCGCGGTGCTCGCATTCGGTTCCATAGTTCGTGATAGTAGGTAACATAGATCTTTAAGCCTAAGGGAACACTGTCGAGGTTAGGAACTTGATTGTATTGATTTGTAATCAAGTGTACCTTTGCGGCATCATTTCTCTCATCTCTTTTCCCTACTCATCTCAACTCTTCCTCCGGTAGTGCATGTTTGGGAGGAGGTCACAAAACCCTGAATTGCTTGTATTGACTGATAAATCTAGAAAAAGAGACGAATCATCCTCCTCCTCCACAAACATGGCACACACCCCCGCCTCACCACTTCGTCACAATTCCAATTCTTTCAACACCAGGCTTATCCCGAGAAACCCTGCAAGACCTTCCTTATCGAGTGTCGCGCCAAGCGACTCGGTAAGTCATGTGGAACTGGCTTCTGCGAGCCAGTATTTCAACACGGAGGACCAAGCCTCCGTGTACTCGAACACATATGCAGACATGTCTTCTGGCATAGAAGATGCCTGCACCCTGGGGAACAACCCATTTTCTGCCACGTATAACCCAAGGTGGCACAATCATCCCAATTTTGCATGGTCCAACAACCCGCAGCGTCGAAACCCCGCTGGTGGACCGATGCGATCGTCCGCACCCGTCATCCCAAGGGCCCAGTCTAATCCTATGGCAAATCTGCCATCAGGCCCTTGTGTGCAGAAAACCAAACACGCATCAAAACCACTTGATAAATTGATGCGAATGATGACGGAAATGTCAAAGCGCCATAAAGAAAACATGACCTCTCTTCAGCATTTGGCGCAGCAGAATGCTGAGATCAGTCAACTAAGCATGGCGACTCGATCTCAGGGCACTTTTCCCGCCCAACCTGTTCCAAACCTGCAAAACTTTGTACCATGTGGTCCGCAACCACAGGTACAACCTTCTCAGGAACAAGTTCATCAAATTCTGCAAGCTCCGAGTATTCCTCCGGGATTTCAGGTTAATCCCGCTGCAGCACCGCACTCTTATGCTGATAGTGATCACATCATGGATGACACGTCTGACGAGGACGTGACTGTCAGTACGTGTATCGAACTAATTGGAGCCGATTCAGACTGCTGCGAATTACCTGACGACTGCCTGACCAACACAAACTGTGACATTCCCCAATCCCTCCCTATTCCTGTAACTTCTCCTGACCAGACTTCTGACGAGGTTTTTTCCGCTTCCCATACCTTGTGGTCTGAGTCATCGCCGGGCTGCTCACCGCCGGTCCACACTATGGAAGACCAGATTGCCCTTTCTTTCCCGCTAAATCAGGCGGATTTGCAAATCCACACTGGGACCTTGAGCCCACATCTTACTCACCGGGGCTATTCCCTTTTGGATCCATCTATCCAAAAAGCCCCCCTTCTTGGCCAATCTAAGGGCCAACTTCCTCTTCCTGATCTATTTTCTGATCCGCCTGGGACACTCTCGTCCCAGAAAATGCCAAATCTCTCACCATCCACCATTACTTTTCACGCCTCTATCGCGATTACTTCGCTTTTCTCTTCACCACCCACCATCCACCCACCCTTCCACCCTGATTTATACCCTGAACCTCAGCTCCTGTTACCCGATCTGTCGTCCGTTCTCTGCCTTTCCCTGCATGCATATGAGGACATAGCATTGTTTGGCATGGGGGGTGGATAGGCATCCATAGGATATGGGTATTTTATGGTATCAGACAATTACCACCTATTTATAAATATGCAAGAAAAAGAAAAAAGAAGAAAAAAAAAAAATATATATATATAATAATAATAAATGGTGTTTAGTAATGATTTGAAAGCTGAAAGAAAAAGGCAATAAGTGTTTATGGATATTCAACCTCTGTTTTGAAGACTTTCCAGGCCACAAAAGCTTGATTCGCTCAGGCTCGGCTTAATTCACTTAAAGCATTGACAAAATAGATCAAGATCTCTCCTAACTAAGGATGTATTCTTGTACCTGAGACACAAGTACAAGATCCGTTGGTTTACTTTTACTTGAGAGCTTAAGTAAACGTGGTTCACACTACACATATCAGGAAAGGCCAGGTGAACATAAGATCCAACCCTAGTGTTCATTAGGGAAGGTGGACTTTTTATCCTAGGCTTTAGTCTTGTGTTTAGGAGCGACTCTTTCCACCAAAAAGAAACTCTCCCACTAAGAAGAAAAAAAAGTGTGCTCTTTCAAAATGTGTTGTAAGAGATATACTGACACGTGTTTAAAAAAAAAAAGGAAAAAAATAAAAAAAAAATAAAAAAAAAATGAAAAAAAAAGGAAGAGAAAAAAAGAGTTGTCAAAAAAAAAAAAAAGATGTTGCAAAGGAGTCAGTATATCTCATAAATGTCTGTATACTTTGTTTTTCGGTGAGCCACAAAAAAAAAAAAAAAAAAAAATCGGAAAATGGGAGTTGAGTTTTCCATCATCATCTTAAGGGTCAATTCGAAGACATGAGCTGAAACTGGGACCAACCTGTACCTAAAAATTCGTGAAACCCTGGGATTGAGTCTTAATGATCATCTGGTCAGTCTTGATCCTTCACTATGCACAAACCATAACCTCTTGAGCTCTCGAGTACGGCAAAAACCTCCTGGGTCCTGGAAATCGTACTTAAGGTTTAAATATCAAGAGTCCTGGTTAGTTGAGAGATGATCTATGTCATGTGAGACTTAAAGTACTGGTAGTCTTCTTTACAATTGGTTCTCACAATATTCGATAGTAAACACACCTGTATCACCTCAGAAGAAAATCTTCAGCTTAAGATCATTTCTAAATACTATTTTGCTAGGGACTAGCAAAAGATAGGCATGGGGGTATATGTTTGCACCTCAAAACACGCCTGTAATAATGCCTTCTTGTGCTATTTTCTAGCATTAACATTGCATAATAGGATCCTCTAATCGCATTTGTAAAAACACTTGCATGCATGCATTTAATCAAGAGAGGAAGAGGAGTGAAACAATCGCCTGCATAGTTACATTTTTCTTCAAGTGCCTCCTTGCAAAATCACCCTCTTTTTATTTTTCCTCTTGATTTCTTCTTTTCTCTCCTTCCCGCGGCTGCACTCTTCCCGCAGCTGCATGCAACGCAGCACTTCTTCTCGTCACTTCTCCCTGCCAACGCCGCTCCCTATAGCTGCAACTTGCGCACCCTCTCCCTGCTGCAGCCAGCACGCCACTCTCTCCTCCTCTATAAGTAGCTGCAGCTTCATCCTCGCAAGGGGGGCGGCTGCAAAGACCCCACAGCCACCACCTTCCTCTCCACCGTTCTCCCCTCCCATACGCCGGCCCTCCGTCGAGAAGGCACCCGGCGAGCAGGAGAACCCACTGTGGTGCACACCACCACAGTGGGAGCACCACCGCCCAGCTCTTCAACGAGCCGGTGGGCGTGGTGTTTTCTTTTCTCTTCGTTTTCGTCTCCACGCCATTGCTGCCGCTTCAAGCTCCGAAGCTTGAAGCAGCAGCAGCAGCAGCTAAACCGCGGCGACAGCAGCAGCAGCAGCACCCCCCGCCTCCTCCTCGACCTTCCCCGCATGCGCGCAACCCTCCGCGCGCGCCTGCAGGCCCGTTCCCCGCCTCCGTCTCCGCTCTGTCCACCCCGCATTGCACCCGTAGCCGGCCGCCGCGCGCACTGCAGCGGCCGGTTACGGCCTCGCGCCGACCCCTGCCCTCCTCCGCAACCCTCCG
Source organism: Thalassia testudinum (assembly GCA_037157565.1). Taxonomy (NCBI): domain Eukaryota; kingdom Viridiplantae; phylum Streptophyta; class Magnoliopsida; order Alismatales; family Hydrocharitaceae; genus Thalassia; species Thalassia testudinum. Next base: position 148,956,436 of record JAZHRO010000014.1, on the reverse strand, counting down.
CGACCGACTGCAGACTCCCCGCCGCCTTCTCCGAGCGCGCCATCGCCCGCTCTCTGTCCTCGCACCCGGTCTGCAGGAGACGCCTCATGTCCTCTGCGCGAAGGCGCGGTGCACCGCGACGGTCAGAGGTCCGCCTTCGCCTTCAGACGACGCGGCGTCAGACCTCCGCCACCTCTTGCAGACGTCTTAACTCGCGCGTCCGCGATCTCCATCTCTCTCTGCCGATCTCTCCCGCGCGCATCCGCTCGATCTCTCCCGCCCGCTCTCTCTCTGTCTGGTGCTCTCTCTCTCTTTTATTTAACTCACAGCAACACACACACAGACATTCACCGACGCACACACACATTCACCGACACACACACACACACACTTATAGTAACATATATACATATATATATATATATATACATACATATATCTATATATATATACTTATATACATAGTATATCTATATAGTTATGTATACATACACATATATATAATATATATACATATATATATAATATATATATATATATCTACTTATATATACATCTATATACTTATACATATACTTATATATATATAGACATATATACTTATATACATATATATATATATACATAGCTATATACATATGTATATACATATATATATATATACATAGCTATATACATATGTATATACATATATATAGTAATATATATATACTTATATACATATATATACACATATATATCTATATATATATATCTATACATATATAACTATACATTTATATATATATAGATATATTTACTTATATACATACATATGTACATACATTTTCATGTTATTTATTATACGCTGTATCGCGGGAATATCTGCACCAGTTGCTGATATTCCCTGATACACGCGTACAAAAAAAGTGTGGTCCCATACATCATCCATCCTCCATCCACACTCCACGCGGCACCTAGTCGTGTTGGTTGCGTCTCTCTAGACGTCGACTGACTCGACATAGTGCTACACTCCATCGCCACCTCCATCCCCACCCCTTTATATATATACTACATATATATATATATACATACTATATTTACTTTCTGTCTATTTGCTTTTCTGTTAGTAAAAGGATAAAAAAAAATACATAAAAAAGAAAAGATAATCTTTGACTTGCAGGTACCTTGTCTTGCGAGTAGCAAGACTTGTTTTGGGACTCTGTTTGGCTAAAAGCCAAGGACACAATTTTGAGGGTGTGCCTCAAGAACAAGGATTACCATAAAAAAACCTAAATAAGAAAAACACCAAAAACACAATAAACGAATGGAAGAGACGCGTTTTAAGGAAAACGTAGAAACTCGACTTTAACCCCACTTCCCTGTGTTCGACCCTGGGCCTAAAAGTGACAAGATAAAATCAATTAGGCCAGGTTAAAAATTTTGTAAAGAGATGGTTAAGGCTGAATTAGGTTAACCACTATACACATTTCAACGATAAAAATATCATATTAACAACCTATTCTGGCTGACCCATCAATTATCCAACCACCTAACTGGTCACTTGATTTCGAGATGATGTGTGACGCTTCTGATTTCACCGTCGGTGCTATTTTAGGCCAGCGTTGGGAAAAACAACCTTTTGTCATATACTATGCTAGTAAGATGCTGAATGAGGCTCAGCGCAATTGCACTGCCACTGAAAAAGAACTACTAGCAATAGTATTTTGGTTGGAGATATTTAGATCTTATTTATTAAGGTCCAAAGTTATCATCTTCACTGACCACTCCACCCTCCGGCATTTGTTGGCAAGGAAGGATGCCAAACCCCAGCTTATCAGATGGATCCTTCTATTACAAGAATTTGATATTGAAATCTACGACAAAGCCGAAAACTAGAATGCTGTGGTGGATCACCTATCTAGACTGGACCCAGCCCACATTCCTTATTCCCTGCCTATCCACGACCAATTTCCGGATGAATCCCTTTTGGCAGTACACTCTGTTGAGTTCCCTTGGTATGCGGATATTGCAAACTATCTTGCTACAAGCAAGATTCCTGTGAACCTATCCAAGGACCAGAAACTCAAATTTACTATGGAGGCTAAATTCTACCTCTAGGATGACCCACTGCTCTTCCACATTCGAGTGGATCAGATTATTTGAAGATGCATCCCAGATTCTGAGATCCCCGGGGTGTTATCTTTTTGCCACAATGATGCTTGTGGTGGTCATTTCTCGTGGCGGAAAACCACTGCAAAAATTTTGCAGTCTGGATTTTTCTAGCCAACTATTTTCAGAGATATACACTAATATGCCCAACATTGCAAACGATGCCAGTCGGTCGGTTCCATGACCAGGAGAGGCATGATGTCACTCCAGCCCATCATGGTTGTAGAAGTGTTCGACGTCTGAGGCATCGATTTTATGGGCCCTTTTACGAACTCGCATGGCTTCGAGTACATATTACTAGTCGTTGACTATGTCTTGACGTGGGTTGAGGCCATCTCGGTGAGAGATCATAAGACCGTCATTTCTTTTGTACGGCAATACATCTTCGTGAGATTCGGAATACTCCACACTCTGATTAGAGACGAGGGAAGCTGATTAGCCCATATTTGTGGGCTATTTAAGTATTTAAGTGCCTAGATATTAAGTTAATTCTAACATTTATTGAGCATGCATTAGGATGTAAATAGATTAATTCATATTTCTAATTTAATTACATAATTCATGCATTGCATTCATATTTAAATGCATTTAGAATTAACTTAGAATTACATTCATTTAATTAGTTAACCAATTAGGTTCATTGCACGCATTATTTTAAGTTAACACAAAAGTAGAGGGTTTGTATATAAATAACATAATATTTTATTATTATTTTATTTTTCTTCTTTCAATAATACTGCATTTCATCCAGCTGTCACAGTCAAGGCCCCATTCATGGAGGAGCAGGTTTGTTGCATCTGGTCGGGGTAGCTGACTACAAGAGAGAGGAGGAGACAGCTGAGCTAGATGAGACACCACCCGCCCTACAGAAACCACACGTGCAGTGAGTGCTCCACCGTCTCCCCGTGCAGTTGCACGCACGTACCCGCCAACATCAAGCACCATCCACAGCTCCACCGTGCGCACTCATCTCCTGCAGCACCGCCATCCCCGTGCACACCCTTGCTGCGTGCACCATCCTTCACACTCCAGCCCCTAGTGCATGCCCACCAGCTCCCCTAGGCGTGCCTCACCTCCTGCAGCAGCACCAATCTAGCCCATACGTGCCCCCGCCACACACTTGCAGCAGCAAATGCCCTCCAGCCATGCAGGTAGAGTGCGCTGCACTTCCACCGCACTCCCTCCAGCACACCGTCGACACTTGCAGCATGTGGCCAGTAGTACGCAGCAGCAGCAGCTGCGGCCGAGCTCAGCCACACCCACACAGGCCTGCACGGCCTACGCATTTACCTCTTGAAGCACTTCAGCAGCCACCGGAGCCCACCACCATCGTACCTCCATCCAGCCACCTCAGGGCACCTCGCACTTCGCCGTGACCACCATCTCGGAGCCCTTGGTCTAGAGATCGTCCTCCGAGCTCCACACCTCCGACCATTCCCTCCTCCTTGCGCACGGACAAGGGGAAGAAGTTCCCTTGTTTTGCTACAGTAAAGCCTCTATTAATATTTACATTCTATGCCATTGTCAACTTTTATTATTATTTTATTAGGCTGCATTGCAAAATATATCCTTTAGTTATGCGAAATTGGCATTTCAGCATGTTCTCTTGATGTTTTCTTAATCTGAAGTTAGATTTGGCTTGATTCTTGTCGAAACTAACTGTGAACATATGTTTTTAACCGGTGCGAGTTTAAATATGTCATTGCCTCCCTGTAGACATGACTTGCTCTTCTGTGAGTGGTTATTTTAATTATTGATTAGTCGATTTTTCCACCACATAGAACTACACACGATGCGTCATTTTATGTAACAAACGACTTTAAAAGCTAAGAATCGACTCATCAAATGGCGCCGTTGCTGGGGAGGCAAAAGATGCAATAATTTCACCTGATTTTATTTTTTATTATTTCTTATTGTACAGTGATCTGACCATTTATTATTTTTTTTGTGCGAGAAATTTGTGCGAGGAATTAGAAAGAGGCGAGTGCAATGATCTGCGACACATATTCTATGATTCGTAATCACACTAGCCATCGTGAGAGGCAACCCTTGATGTCGCAGAGGAGAAATTGATCGAGCTACCTTGCAAAGGAGGGGAAGGACGAGGACGCGACAATCATCTCTGTACATTTAGTCGCTGATTTGATTAGAGTAGGATTAAGACTTTAGACTTAATTTTTCATTGCACATTTGGTTTGAAACCCTTGTTCTGGGGTATATTTTGAGGGGTTTGTTCCCCAATTTTGTTTTTGGCCCATGTTGGGTAATTTTTGGGAGCCTGTTCCCTTTTCTTTAGATTTTGGTTTTTAGTTTATTTTGTGGGTTATTTACCTTTATTTGCTTGTGCATAAGTAGTTAAAAATAATAATAATAACAAAAAAGTGAGCTTCCTGCTATAAGCAGCCTGCCCCTAGGATGAACCATTTAGGTCTGTATGAGTAGCCTCTAGATTTATTTGTCTGCATTGCGTGCATTTTCGCATCATTGATTGCTGGAAGCAAGGTACGCATTCTCTTACTTTGCATCCTATTCTTGATCATGCATTACATTTCGACTTAATTCGAAGACCACCTAATTTGTATTGAATAAATCTAACAAGTGGTCACATATTTTCTAGAAAAAGGACTAATTAAAGGAGGTAAATTTTAAAAACCAAGGATTTGATTTTCAAACTTGGCGTAAGATTCAAAATTCAAAATCTTTTGCGGTGTATGCATACTTATTTCGCTTGCACCACGGCACGCTTTTAGACACTACCTAGGTTTGGAAATACTAGGACAAGTTCTCTCCTATCGTTGGATTCTGAAGTGTTTAGAACTTGAGATCAAAGGTTTTCTAACTCCAAAGAGGGGGATACCCTGCCATGGATTTTTGGGGGTAGTTGAGAAGCACCGCGAAAGCACAGCTTCAAAGGAAGGCTTAGGCCTACTTGCATCCCTCGATCTTCCGTCTTTGGAGTTGCTTTACCATTTGAGATTTAGGGAAGAACACCTAAGCTCCAACTAGGTTTTCTTAGGCGAGCCGTAGGTCAACAATAAGCTCACAAATTGATTGAACAAATTGTATTGCCACCTACAATCTGACTTAAATCAAAAGCCTAAATTGGGAAAGACCTAAAAAGTCCTTTTTGAATTGTGTTTTACTTGGGGAATTCTGATTGAGGTCTGAGTTAGAATGGACCACATTGATTTTCATCCTTTCACATCTTGCCCACACCCTCACCCCCACTCTGCACTCTTGAATCCCATATGCCGAGATGGTCCATCCCTTGATGGACATAATGACAATCATTGGGATCTATTTTACTCCTATTATAGGAGTATTGGCCTGGTTAAGCCCCAAACTAGTGAGCAGAACCTAGGAGCAGGATTTGCTTTGCCAAATATCCTACACACCATAGAAATACCCAACCTACCCTCCCTGAATAATTATAATGGTTGGACAGACACTCCTGGGTACTATAAGCCTGAGCCTGACTTCTTTCATGATAAAAATGACCTCTCCTCCTTGAAGATGGAAATACAGAAAATGCAAAACGAAATGATTCAATTGTTAGGAGAATCTTCGAGAGTAGGCCAACAAGAAAGAGATGAAATTAGCCACCCAATCTACCCCATTAAGGATGACGTGCACCCCTCTACAATAGATGCATCTCCCGTGGGAGAGCTACACTTTAAGTTGGAGGGAAATTTTGGGGAGAGTAGCTACTTTTCGAGGATCGATTTTGAAACCTTCCCATTAGATGACACTTCCTTGAGAGATCCATGCCTTAAGTGGGAGGAAGATACATATGAAAGTATCTATGCATTGGATGAAGAAAGGTGGCAACCCGAGGAAGATGATGATAATGTTGAGTATCCACCTAAATTTTATTGGAGTCAAAAGAAGGGAATGATGGTATCATTGGAAAACCTCGACCCAGATGATAGTATTTTCATGACATTTGATGAAGTGGGTCGAAGTCAAGTTGTTAATCCCACCCTCCCTTCTGATCACGAGAAGGAACTCAAGCCCACCCATAGGGAACCTAACCCTCAAGAAATTGACCTATCTGAGGAGTCTGATGTTACCAGTGTAAACCATTTACCTTAGATAGGGTACCCTAGGGGATCTGCTGAGATATTAAATGATTCTAGACCTTGGGTATATGATGAATCATATGATGAGGAGAAAGATGAATTATATAAGGAACCTACAGTGTAGATTTGGAGTGACACTAAGGGTGATTATGTCTTATTTGAAGAGTTATCCCCTGAGGATGTCACAAATTTGACCAAATTAGGTTTCCTTAGCACACCCATTGATGGTATTTCTCCTCATGATGAAATGATGGAAAATTTGGAAGCAACTTCTAAGATTTATGTGGATTCACATATAGACTCCAGGGAAGATTTGAGTAAAGAACAAAAACCCGGGGATGACATTGATAGGATAATCCCTAGATCTGTTGCTTCCAACCTGCCTTCTTTTATTTTGAAGTCACCCTCTGATTCGCTTATGTCTTAAGGCGAAATTGTGACCCCTGATGAAGGGCAGGAAGATACATGTGATGGAGCAAGAAATTCTAGGGATGCAATTGAGGATTTGGAAAGAGTGTTAGGGATGGACACCGAGCTGATTAAACCCAACCTAGATCTTATGGCCATCCCGCAACCTCGAAACTTGCACTCCCTAGACAATCCTTGCCTTAGAGAATTGCTCACTTTTGTTCTGAACGGGGGGCTTAACAAACCAATATTTCCAATAATGGAGTATTGCGTATGGATTGATGATTTCTTTAGTCAGTCCATTGCCTTGGGGATTTATCTCTGCACCATTCCTTCCGAATTCCTTTTGGAGGATCCTTGTCATCCTTCCCCTACCCCTTTGGAGGTTGTTATACCAGTTTATCCTTTAGAACCTCCTCTGGTGACCTGGGAAGATTTTATTCCCATCCTAGTTGGGCATGCATTTGCTATTGGGATTAATCATTAGCTTGCCAACATCTTAGGTTACCTATTTTCTAGGCTAGCAATACTTTGCCCATTTTTAGAGCCTATTTTTGCAATCCTTGAACCTGATTTACAAGTTTTTTGGCTACTCGACTGCTAACAAAAGAATGGCAGCCCAGCTCTGACCCAGGTAATATCCTTCTATGCAATGAGGACATTGCAGATTTTAGGCATGGGGGAGCATACTTGGGGATATACATAGCATAGTGCATTCATTGCATACATTTGCATTAAAAAAATATATAAATAAATAAAAATAAAAAAAATTAAAAAAAATAGTTTTGTGCTTAACTGGCTAGGTCGTGCATTCTTAATAAAATCAGAACTCTAAGTTAGACTAAGTTAATTCTAGGGTCAAACTTTAGAAGCTGAGAGCTACTAGCATTAGACCTTTAGGGTCCTTTGTGGACTTAAAAGCTTAAGTAGGAATTATGTTGCAGATCATTCCTCAAGAGGTTGAGGAAGGAAATCTAGGGTTTGAGTTAAAAGGTGGGGTGGTACCTAGAGTCTTGTTCTACCTTTTCGTTTACGGGTCCTTGTAACCCAAGCATTCAAATTTCACACACTTGGTCTGGTGTAAGTAATCAACTTAATTCCTTTCTTAAAAGAGATTTAGTTCTCTTAGTTTTGACTTAGGAGAGGCTTGAAAACACAATTTGATTGGAAGAGTTCCCGCCGCAGGAGAGGTGCAGTATATACTCACCTTAAGGATGCGATGACAACATACTACCTCCTCGGTGCTTGTCTCTTAGGATATCCATCCTACTGAGGGCAAGTAAGCGCATTGTGCGGTTCAGGTACCATGGGCGGCCCTATCTCGAAGTGCCAATTGTCATAAGCCTAAATTCGCTTAAGAAATCCATGGGAAATACTATCTTGAAGTGCCGATTGCCAGGAATTCTTGGGGTCGTTATGGGCGGTGCTATCTCGAAGCGTCGAAAGCCAAGCACCCTTCGAGGTATGGTAATGGGGACAATGAATCCGACAAAGACCGTGTTGATAGCTGATTTGAGGTTAGACTTAGAGGAATATAAAAAAAAAAATCTTTTTCTTTTAACTCAAATAACTTAGACCAACGCACATGCACGGATGCTTTAATCTCAGGGATCAATAAACCTTAGGGTAGACTTAGAAATCAGGGAAACTTGTGCCTGCAACTCGTCTTTAGCCGACCTAGTGTGTAACTTGACAACTACTTGGGAACCTTAGGTCTAGAGTCTGAACTTAATATGATTCTAAAGGAAGACCGATTGGGTGACTAGTCTACTTGGAGTGCTAGGTTTTGCTTGGATTTTCTAGGGACTAGCAAAAATTAGGCATGGGGGTATTTGATTAGCCCATATTTGTGGGCTATTTAAGTATTTAAGTGACTAGATATTAAGTTAATTCTAACATATATTTAGCACGCATTAGGATGTAAATAGATTAATTCATATTTCTAATTTAATTACATAATTCATGTATTGCATTCATATTTAAATGCATTTAGAATTAACTTAGAATTACATTCATTTAATTAGCTAACCAATTAGGTGCATTGCAAGCATTATTTTAAGTTAACACAAAAGTTGAGGGTTTGTATATAAATAATCATAATATTTTATTATTATTTTATTCTTCTTCTTTCAGCAATGGCTGCATTTCCCCTTGCTGCTGCAGTCAAGACCCCATTCATGGAGGAGCAGGTGTGTTAGATCTGGTCGGGGCAGCTAACTACAACAGATAGGAGGAGATAGCTTAGCTAGAGGAGACACCGCCCACACATCACTGTGCACCCACTCCCCACTGTCATCTCCAAGGCCAAGCTCCACCACACCGTGGGCCGATGAGGTGACAGCTCACCACGCCAAACCAGTGGGCTTGGCCATCAAAGGGTTTCTTCTTCATTTGCCTCGCATGTTCCTCAGCACCTCCGTGCCAACATACCATGCCCGCACCTTCATCTCCAATCCACCGCGTGCCTTCACTAGCCAGGAGCACTTCCAGCCCATGTGCACCTTCGCGTGCGGCAGGCACGGCCAGCATCACGCAACCATCACCTCACCACCCTGCAGAAACCACACGTGCAGTAAGTGCTTCCCCGACTCCCCGTGCAGTTGCAAGCACTAACTAGCCAGCGTGCAGCACCGTCCACAGCTCCACCACGTGCACTCATCTCTTGCAGCACCGCCATCCTCGCGCACGCCCTTGCTGCATGCACCATCCTCCACGCTCCAACCCCTAGCGCACGCCCACCAACTCCCCTTGGCGTGCCTCACCTCCTGCAGCAGTGCCACTCCAGCCCACACGCACCACTGCCACACACCTGCAGTAGTAAATGCCCTCCAGCCTCGAGCGTAGAGTGCACTGCACTTCCACCACACTCCCTGCAGCGCGTCGTCGATGCTTGCAGTGTGTGGCCAGTAGTACGCAGCAGCAGCTACTACGGCCGAGCTCAGCTGCGTCCATGCACGGCAACACAGCCTGCGTGTTCACTGCGTGAAGCACTTCAGTAGCCACTGGAACCCACCACCACTTTACCTCCGTCCGACCACCTTGGGGCACCTCGTACTTCACCGCGACCGCCATCACAGAGCCCTCAGTCTAGAGATCCTCCTCCAAGATTCACACCTCCAGCCATTCCTTCCTCCTCGCGCACGAACAGGGGAAGAAGTTCCCCTATTTTTCTACAGTAAAGCCTTTATTAATATTTACATTCTATGCCATTGTCAACTTTTATTATTATTTTATTAATCTGCATTGCAAAATATATCCTTAAGTTGTGCAAAATTGCCATTTCAGCATGTTCTCTTAATGTTTTCTTAATCTGAAGGCAGATTTGGCTCGATTCTCGTCGAAACTAACTTTGAACATATGTTTTTAACCGGTGTAAGTTTAAATATGTCATTGCCTCACTATGGACACGACTTGCTCTTCTGCGAGTGGTTATTTTAATTATTGATTAGTCAATTTTTCCACCACATAGAACTACAAACGACATGTCATTTTATGTGACAAACAACTTTAAAATAGAAGAATCGACACGTTAGAAGCCACTTCATCCATGCCCACTTCAGGTCATTATTAAAGAAATACGAGTACATTATCGTATGCCACCCCGTATCACCATGCATTCTAATGGGCAGGCTGAAGTGTCTAATATTCAGATCAAGCTGATTCTCCAAAAGACGGTTAGACCAGGCAGAAGGACTGGTCTGATAAATTAGTTGATGCACTCTGGGCATATCGGACCGCGTACAAGGCCCCACTTGGAATGTCACCATATCATATGGTATATGGCAAGGCCTGTCACCTTCCTATAGAGCTAGAACACTGCACCTTTTGGTCAATGCGAAAATGTAACCTTGACCTCGATGCAGGAGGTCAAGAATGGAAACTCCAGCTTAGCAAATTGGAAGAGATCCGACAAGAGTCCTATGAGAATGCATTGATATACAAGGAAAAGACCAAGGTTTTTCATGACCACCACATTTGGAGGAAAGCATTCATGCTCAAACAGCAAGTTTGGTTGTTCGATTCACGATTAAAACTTTTTGTAGGGAAGCTCAAGTCCAAGTAGACTGGTCCATATGTTGTGATTCACCCATATCCTAATGGGGCAGTGTAGATCAGGGACCCAAAATCTGGGCATATATCTACGGTAAATGGCTAATGCCTCAAGCCATTTTTGGCCCAGGAACCTCCTCCAGCTGACGAGATCGTTCATTTTATTGAGGATGTGTGATTGAGTTTTCACCCAGTTGGAGACATTAAACTTAGCATCTACTCTGCATCCATCACCCTATACATATTCATTTTTATATATAGCATATTTTTTCTTAAGCATATTTTCTTTTTGCATATTGCATACTGTCAGGTTGGCCGGTGTTGAATGTATAATTTCAGGAGCAATTATAGGTGATTTCTACCGATTTACACCCTGCTGTATTTATTTTCTATTATATTCATGCATGAGGACATGCAAGAACTTAGGCATGGGGGGGTAGATACATTAAAATTGGAAAATTTTTATGCCAACCCTTAGGAAAACCTCAAAGCTTCTTGTTACATGTACCTTAGGATCCTAAATAAAAGAACAATCGACTCCACCTCCAATGCTCACATTGGAGCTAGAAATCGTCCGCAACAGCCATTTCTGACTCACCCGCTCACCCTTCCTTTTCTGAAATTTCGGATCAAGCTGAATGTAACCTGATACGAGAATTTTACGAAGTACAAATTATATGAGGTTACTTGTTTATACCATATATACATAGTGCATCCATGAATAAGATTATCTTATTAAGAAAATGCATTAGGAATTTTATCCCCTAGTTGATTCCTGTAATCTGGAATCCAGTATAATTTTTCACACACACGTAGAATTTGCAATGGATTCACAGTGAAGGTCGATAAACGTCATTAGTTTATCGAGAAGAAGCAGTGCTTCTTTTCCTAAACCCATGGATAGTGTTTTGGGAGCTAGGAAGATTTTGCTCCAAAAATCCACCAAATAATGTGAGATGAGAGTAGAGTGTACTGGTGCTCTAAGATTAGTGCAATGAATCCAGAATCCTAGATAATTAGGTGATGATACTCAGAGATTAGGCATAGTTTTCACTCTCGGTTCCTACATAGACATTTTTACGCGAATTGTGAGAGCCACAAAGTAAGGCAAATACGCAGAGAGCAAGTTTTCATAAAACTAAGGCTAAGGTGGATGGTTGCGACCATTCTTTACGAAATCCTTGGCTGAAAGAGGGTATTGATGTCAAGGTCAGAAATACACCATCCTATCCATCTCTCCTAGCGCCGTGAGTAGGCACTTTCACCAAATAAGCCACCCAATTTTTCTTGAGTACCACCAATCTCTAATATTGCCTCTTTAATAAAGCTCATGGATGTGTGCTAGTTATGTTATGTTGAAAGAAAAAAAAAAGAAAAAAAAAAGTGATGAAAAGAAAGAAAAATTGAAAAAAAAATTAGAAAAAGAAGAAAAAGCAAAGAGAAAAGAGTGAATATTTAGTGTTTATTTCATTTGCATTGAGGCAATACCACTAAATAAATTTGAGATCCACCAAATAAGGCCATAACCTATCTTGTTGTGCTTCTGACTGCCCGAATACTGGCTGAGGAATTCTGACTAAGTCTTATGGCTATGGAACTCAATTAAAGTGTTAACGCCAAGTGAGACCACCAAATATGGATCATATGTGTGAATCTGGTGAGATTGTGAGCTCCAAGAAATAGAAAGAAAAGAAAAAAAAAATGAAAAGGAAAAAGAGTGAATGAATACAAAGGAACGAAAAGAGAGCATAGTTTTTCTCGTCTTTCTCTGAGTTTAGTTACGTAATAATTTGGGAATCGAGACCCTATAGTACTAATTTCTATGTAGCACTAGGTGAGAGTGAGACACCAAATAAACACCCGTATCCCACATACATTTTCTGCCCAAGCTTAAAGCCAGGGTGGAATTCATAAAATATCTTGAATACCTCAAGGGAAGAAGTCTGCCTATCTCGCTAGAATTTTTACTGGGGGTCAAGTACAGGCTTTAGAGGTGAATTAGTTTTTCACTTGAATCCATTGCAAAAGCTACACTTTCACGATTGTCTGGATTTCTACAGCATAGGATGAAAACAAAAAGGAGAAAAATCTATAGGCATACACTTGATAAAATAATCAATCCCTTAGGGACCCTTTTGTGAATAATTTAGTCTCGCATTTGCTAGGGACTAGCAAGATTTAGGCAAGGGGCATGATTGCACAGCAATCATAGGTCTTAATTCACCTAAATTATGCTAGGACTTAGCATAAGTTAGGGTAATTCATGCATGCATAACCATTACTATCACCTTTACTGCTTTCTTTCAGCTATGCATAAAATAATGCTATAATGTACTGATTGGGTACATTATGTCAATTGCAGGAAATAAGCTGATCAGAAGCCAGATCTAAAGTTTGATCTAAAGCTGGATCTAAAGAATAATGAATAACTGCTGTTGCAGTAGAGCTGGAAAGGAAGACCTAGATTAGATATAGTAGATAATAATGTAAGGGAGTTAAGGTATGCTATTCTATTAAGTAGGAATAAAGCAATAAATTGTGAAGAACTTAGCTTCATCCTATCCCTAGGACAGCTTAGAAGCCTCCCCAAGCTTTAGCCACCCTTAGAATAGGTCACCGCACCATAGGAAACATTAAAACCTTAATTCTAGCCTCTATTTGGACGTCCAGATGAGTTATAGGATTTCCAGAACCCTTAGACAACTCCCGCACACCTTAAACCCACTTCTGCAGTGTTATTGGATGTCCAAACACTTGGTCAGACATCCAATTTCTGCAGAATACCCAAAACAGAACTCAAAATCCCTCCTGACTCTGATTGGATGTCCAGACAACAAGTCTGGACTTCTGATTTTTCACTATAAAACGTCTGACAATAGTATTAGACGTCTGATACTGTCCTTCAGTTCCTATTTTGGAATTCAAGCCTTGATCTTGGATCTCTAGCCCACTAAACCCAATTCTAACCCCATAGGAACCTAAATTAAGGTGCCCTAACACTAGTATCTCTAGACCTCCTTAAGGACCTAATTAGGTCCTCACTAAACCTAATTGACTTGGATCTTAGACAATTACATCAGCCTATTCAATTGGACTCATTGAGTCCAATTGAGCCCTGATCTCAGCACACACTATCCAATTGGACTCAGTGAGAGTCCAATTGACCTAGATCTGACTTAATTGGGTTATTTTACTCTCAATTAAAATTTCACACACGTAATTAAACTTGTATTAAGTTTAATTGCACTTTACCTTAGTAATTATGGTTTACAACCCTAATTTGAGACCTTCCCTGACCTAAACCCACTAGAAGCTAACCTAATCAACCTAGCCACCAAAGTTTCAACCGACACACACCCACACACACCATCCACACGAAAATACCTAGCCTAGAGTTCTTTAGAACTCTCTACCATGTGTTGTTGCCTTGGTTGCTAAAATTAGCAACCAAGAGCCATTCAATTTTTAGATCCACATTTGGTAGATCTAAAAACCACAATCCACCATCTCTCTCTCACTCTCCCATGAGTTCCCACCATAGGCCTCTCTGTAGAATTCCATAATTCTCTAGAGAGCTTCCCATAGGTCTATAAAATGACATAAGGGGTCGCCATTTGGGCCCATCCACTCTTGGTTCCATTTGGCTTAGTTTCATTCCACATCCACTCCACCTCCATGTCCATGAGTAGGTTCACCATGGCCACCACCATCTCCATGCTAAGATGCTGGATCACCTCTCCAACTTCTCTCCAAGGGCCAGCCTAAGCACCATCGATCGCCCCTCCTCCTTTCAACCAACTCAAAAGCCATCGGAGCCCACATTCGAATGCCCTTATTTCTATTGGATTAGTAGCTAGTTCTTCTTAGATTTACATGCTTTATTTACTGCTTAGTAGCGTGGCTCTTTATTCTCCCCCAATGATGCATGCAAAATCCCCCCATAGATTCATGTACGCAGTCGTTTTCTGGTAGCGAGTAGTATTATTTTCCTCTACAAGCATTCCTGTACCTGTGCTCTGCAACTCTAATATCATCATCATCTTATATATATATAAATATATATGTTGAGAATAACCATGCACCTAGTTATCATCTTTTGGTGTGATTGAAGTTGCATGTTTTAATTACTATCTTTTGGCAACTAGCATGTCGTACATCAATGCGTAAATCACCATAAACCGATGTGCAATTTTAAGCAAGTAGAGCGAGTGAGGTCGATTTCAAATCTGCATTTCCATAAATGCCTCCCAGAGACGAATGACCGGGACTCAAGTCTCGTTATTTTTGGAAATTATTTTTGTTGATCGTATTTCTCACTATACTACGACGCTTTTTCTTATCAAATACGCATTATACTATTCCCAACAAGCATGGTGCCATCACAGCCGCCCCAATCTACCGCAGCATCGCTTCTCATCCTCTGAAGGCACGGACGAGGTGAGATCTAGGCCATGGGACCTTATCCAATGGCCACTAGCGCATGTGCTTAGAACGTAAACGCAATGAAGAAGAGGCCGTAGCATAGTGGTCAAGTGCCCATCTTGCAAGTGCAAGGCACAGGTTAAACTCACGATCAGAGGCATGTAAGCGTTTAATCTCGACTGTGCGATCAGCTGCAGATGGCCCAGATAGCCCAATCGAGTGCACGCACAATCAAACGCATTGCCACACGGCCGATCGCACGTGTAGGCGTGCATAGCTGAAGTGGGCGAAAAGCAATCTAAGCCGTCCGATCTTGTGATTGGACGGCTGAGATCCATTGAATGTGCAGTTGGCGTTAAGGCATGAGAGAGGAGGAGGCACGCGCGGCGTGTGCACGTCGCCCACAATCAGACCTTTAGTGATGGATAAATCTGTCACTAAAGACTCGATTTTAATGCTTTTGAACATGTAATGACTAAATTGCTGCCTATCCTTGAAACTATAACCCTACCCTACAAAATTCTCATCCCTTCCTTCACCTCCCTCCCTCTCCAAAGCTAAAGAGAAGCTTGTCCCACACCCGAGATGCTACTCTAGAGCCAAATCCAAGTTTCCTTGCCCCCATCCCGGAAGTGGATCCCACGACGATGATGACGTGTTGCCTCGTTCCTACTTCTTCCTACTTCATCCTCCCTCTTCCCATTCCATCCTCCATCTTCCAGGTGTCGCTTCATTCAGCTCGTCCTCCAACCATTCGTCGAGGAGGATAACATCTCTCTCCCTTCTTTTTCATCGATTTCTAGAATAGAATTTCCTACTTGCTACTTGTAATGGTTTCCTACTTTCTAGCTGTAAAAATAATATTATTTTATCAAGTTATTGTTCTCTCTCTATCTCTCTCTCTTATTGTTTATATTCCATTGTAATTATCCCACTTTCAAACAAAAATACAAAAAAATTATATATAATCATGGATTTAGGATTGACGTAGCCTCCCTATGTTCGACCCAGAATTTCTTTACAAATTTTTGTTAAATTTATCTGTTGATGGATTGCTTCGCAAATTGAACTACAACGACGGGTTTTCAAATCCAACTTCGATTGCATAGTTTTCCGATCTCAACACCAACATGCATGCGGACCTAGATCTTTAACCCGATAACCCGTAACCAGATCCGACTATGCCTCTAGTCCCATGAGAGAGGAGGAAGATTCGTGAGAGAGCAGGGGGTTTTGCTCTTTGAAGAGTGTCCCTGTGCGACACTTAGCCACATAAGAGATTGATTCCTTTGAGCTATGAAGGAAAAGAACTTGAAGAAGGAGAAGAGGTTCTGAAGAAGAAGAGAAGGCTTGTGTTTTCCTTCTGTTAGGGCATCTGATCACTGTAGTGTTCGAGCTATTGTTGGGTTATTTGAATAATTAAGATGCATGCTTTAATGTGTATCGAAAAGGTGATTTAAATCACCACCTTTTAGGATCATTTCCATTCTTTTTGTCTCATGAAATTTGAGTAGATTGTTATTCATCAATATCTCTATTTTTGCTTCATTTATCATGCTCATTATTTTTTATTAGACATTAGCACGTGAATTCCTATTTGCTCCCTGTGTTTGCCCTTGGACTTCATTTTTACTTATAAACTGTATTTGTTGTCAATCGATTGAGGATTTGAATTATGATGATGATAATATAACCCTTGATAGATCACTTCATTAGCCAGGGATAGGGCAACATTTATCGAGGTCTCGGATTGAAGATCCAACCGTACGGATCTAATTAGGGCAATGATTGGTGTTCAAAGGCCTAGATAGCCTTGATCGGACCTCCATAGCATCAGATATAGTTTGTGAAAGATTAGAGATCAAGGGGCCAGGTGGTGTAAATCCATACCTCAGATGAAAAATCCAATCACACAGATGGGTTCAAATCGATGATCGTGGCCCAATGGTGCAAAAATAGATCCAATCCGACATCCGTGGCACCACTTACGAGCATATGGAGATGGATGGCCAGGATGGTCCCACATGGTACCATCCCAACCATCTAAACCCACCTGCACCCCTCCGCTTGACATTTGAAGGCTTAAGTAACGAAGCATCTTGGTCGTTGGATGAAGATCCAATGACCACGAATGACTGAGCACAAAAGTCGTCGTGCAACATAGTTGAAGGCTTGGCGCAGCGATTGAGCACACATTTGCGAAGAGGGAGGCATGGGTTCAAACCTTGCCTCACTTCAAATCAGTTGAAGGAGCGCATGTGGCTAAATTCAGTTGGATGAAGTGTGGTTGGACGATCGAGCGGCGATATGGCATGCAAAGAGGTAGCATCACGCACGTTTGCGATGATGTGCAATCACATGTGCCATCGCATGCAGGCATGCTTAACGTCTAAGGAGGAAGTGACACTCAAGGCTTTTAAGCCGTTCGATCTCTTGATTAGATGGCTGAGATCTTCAGATCATGGGAGTGTACCTCAATAGTTGGAGTAGCGGTCAGTGACATGGCGTGTTGTGATGCGTTCAACCAAAAGCAAGTGGCAATAATGAGGCCCATGGCTATAGGAAGGTGAGTCTACAATGACGCCAGTAAACATCACTAAAGGTCTTGATATGAATGTTAAAGCTTGTAAGAGGACCTTCTTGCCCCCATGACTGCACCTATAAAAGGCCTTACGCCCTCCACATATTCTTCATCCCTTCCATCATCTCTTTCCCTCTCTAAGTTCTAAGAACTCAAGTTCTAAAGGTTGCTCTAGTGCTCCCAAGCTATGGGAAGCTTTGCTAGAGTTAAAAACAAAATTTTCCACCTCTCATCTCCTCAGCGAAGCTCTCATCAGCTGCCTTCTCATCCCCGTTCTGGAGGTGGAACCTGCGACGCCGATGCCCTACCTCACCCCCGATTCTTCCCAATCCATCCTCCGTCATCCGTCTTCGCTCTCCTTGCAAGCGATGTCCATCCAACTCATCCTCCAAGTAGTCGTCGAGAAGGACAACTTCTCTCCCCCTTCTCTTTATAGCTTTCTAGATTAGATTTCCTACTTTCTAGTTGTAGTTGTAATGGCATTATTTTGAGTATAAAAGTTGTTTCTCTCTCTCTCTTTCTCTTTCTCTCCCTTTAGTTGTAGTGTTTATATTGCAAATACAATAGCAATCATTATGAATGTCTCATTTATAAACAAAAATTACAAAAAAATATTCCTACAGATTTCAAATTGCTGTAGCCTCCTCGTGTTCGTCCCGAGACTCATTCTAAGTTTTGGTTAAAATTATTTGATTGATGGATTTTCTTACAAATCGTGCTACAACGACAGGTTTTCTAAACTTTAGTGACGATATCCCATACATCGCAGATGAGTTGAAAGAGATGTCAATCTGGTTGGGTGGTAGCACAAGAAAATGGGTTGAGGCTTGGCCTCAATGAGAATGAACAGCTAGTGGAGGCCTCAATG
Organism: Thalassia testudinum; assembly: GCA_037157565.1. NCBI lineage: Eukaryota > Viridiplantae > Streptophyta > Magnoliopsida > Alismatales > Hydrocharitaceae > Thalassia > Thalassia testudinum. Next base: position 148,937,898 of record JAZHRO010000014.1, on the reverse strand, counting down.
GTGTTCTTAGGGACCTCCTCCCAAACATGTACTAGAGAGCCACATGAGGGATAGAATGTGTGATGGACCCAATCGAGGCACCCAAAAAACGTCTTTGGTTGACTAAGAAGGTTTGAGGTGGATGATACCTCTCGATTAGAAAGTTACTCACCTGAGAATTACTTGAGCAGCGAGGAAGGGAGAGTCCCACAAAGAACCCTACACAATAGAGCATCCCCACGGGTTACAGGTTTTCCCCAACCCAAGCTTCCTTGTCACTAAGAATCCAAGTAGACCGGAATGAGAAAACTTGACCCCGTAGTCTACCAATTTTATTCTTGAATATATGCCTTGAATTTCACTTGAACTTTAGAATTGATTGTGATTTATGACCTAATTTAGAGGTTGGTTAACCCACAAAGTGGGTTAACTTTACCTAACCTACCCTAAAGTTTAGGATGAGTTGGGTAAAGAACCCAAAATCACCCTGAGTGGTTTGCAAACAGGTTATTAAGTCCCAAATTTAAGTGATTGTTAGAGCCTTCTTTTAGGGTTTGCTTGATTATGTCAATTCAACCAATGCTTTAGGTAACACACAGTGTGGGAAATAAATTCTCTTTTAAATCAGGGAGGTGTGTTTCCCTGAAACCCTAAAATGGAAACACTTATTTTACTCTATTTTCTAGGTCCAATTCTTTCCATAATTGGCACCTAGGGCTCAATCAAGAAGGTGAATGACCCTAGGGGCCATAAGTCCCTAGTAGGTGCAGATATCAAGATAGGGATTCTTAATCAAATCAAACCAAAGCAGGCAACTCAGATGATTAATTCTATGAAATAATGTGAGTTGATCCCAGGTGATTATTGTTTTTTATTCTTTTCAGAAATAAGGGCTTAAGAAGAAGGGAACATAGTTACCTACCCCTGGAGTGATTATTGTGCGGCTGATCTTCTCTTGTGTACCTTGCAAAATTCACAACCAATCAAAGAAATCAAGTTAGTCTTAAATCAGGATTGTAATTAGTGAATGAAAATGCACATTACTCAACAATGGCGCCAAAATGTTTACTACAAAAATTGGCATTTTAAGGAAATACGTGTTGTTGTATAGGATGAAAATCGCAACTACATTTAATATTTATAAAACTCGAAATCAGGAAATGAGTTTGAGGTCATTTGAAGGGAGAAAATTGACAATTTCAATCAACTAATCACAATAATAATGGGAGATATGCAAATATAACCAAAATGATACTCGATGTATATATCATAATATATCTCAAGAGTCAAGTGCAAATAGATGATGTTAAAATGGTGGCTTGAACCACCAATTTAACCCTAATGCTAAGCTCTACAATTAACACAAATAAATGAACAATAGATGTAATCAGATATCAATGCCAAAAGCAAGCTATGAGAACCAAATTAGACATCAGGTTCAAGGCCCAGATGCCTTATCCTCAAGACTCAATAGAAGGCTATGGCACAACAACAACAGAGAGACACAAGGGATTCACAAGGGCAAGGCACAAGGTCCTTACTAGCCATAGAATGACTAAGTGTTGAGTAAGGGAGAGGGGGCACAAATCCCAAGGTCTAAATAGGGCAAAAGCCCCCTCTTCCCTCTCAAATTTCATCCTTTTAGAACCAGAACAAACCTGGGTATCCAACTATACAAATCTAGCCCAGACCTGCGTTGCGTGAACCGTGGGTGAGTGCGTGTGCAGTAGCACATGTATGCAGGCCTCAACCCCGGTGCATACTGAGGCAACGAGCCTTCGGCAAGAATTCAACTTATGCACAACATGTGGCCTTCTCCCACATGATGTGGGACTGAAGAGCATCTTCTTCCATTGCGTGTGCCAGCAACTAAAGTGTTTGTCGAATTAAGGTAGGGGCTTCTACTTGGTGCCTCGATTGAGGGCTTGAAGGCTCCAACACCTAGTCATCTGAAGGCTAGAAGCAGTCGGTCGGTGACAAAGAAGACGGTTGCAGGGGCGAGCTCTGGTCAGCATGTAAATCCACAATCACAGCTTGCAGCCATGTCAAATTTGCTCAAGAGCTTCGCTGGAGCATGGCGAATGCAATGGCGGTGGTCTGAAGGCGTTTAGTGGCTATTGGAGGTCTACCGAAGGTAGAACGGATGACCAGTGATGGGTATGGTCGGTAGGGTGAACGGGAGTCAGAAACCCCAAATTTCTTTGGGGCTTTGCCTTAGGGTGATACGACAGAGGTCATGGACTCGGTGGTACGTGGTTTTGTGTAGTGTATCCTGCATGCAACTTCGCTAGAGCTTTGCCATCAAGATGGAAGACGGAGGAGGTGTGGGTGTGGATGTGTTCGAACCTAAGGTCTACGTGCGAAGGAAGAAGCAGGGAGGTGAGAGGGAGAGAGAGAGAGTTCTTATGAGCAAAGGGGGGAACAATTTGGCACTGGCTATGATTGGCCGACGCCGGAGAGGAGGTGCGCTCTAGTGATGAGAATGACGAGGAGGAGGGTCGAGGCATTTCCCACTTGATTTGGCGGGGAGCAAAAGACATCGAGGAGGAAGTTCCCTCTACCTATTGCATGTGGAAGATGGCGACGAAGAGGATTTGATGGGTTCATCGAAGCTAGGTCGGACCAGGCCAGGGAAGGAGAAGGAGTCATTTCTGGCCAAAAACATCATTAAGGAGGATGGTTTGGGCTCTAGAATGAGCTCTAATTGAAGAAGGAGGTCTGATTTGGCCATGTTTTCATGGAAGAAAGATCTCTGAATTTCTCAAGCTCGTCCTAGCTTGAGGGCATGATTTGGAGATTAAAAGGCAGTTAAAGAGATTGGGAATCTCCTCCAAGATCTTACGCCCAATTTTGGAGGAGATTAGATTTGATTCTAGGGAGAAATCCTCCCTCAATTCTTGCAGCAAGTGTGTTCCCACTACCAATGGTAGTAGGGACCAAATCATGAAGGAGATGGCAATGTTGGGGACCCATTTGCAATAAAATCAAAAGTTAGTGGTTTAAGTCAGAGAAATAGAGTTCTTAGAGACTAAATAACAAACTAGGTTAAGATGGACTATGATTGGGCCCAAATTTTAATGCTAACCTAATTTGTACCCAAGGAATCTGATGGTGAACTTGGATTTCATTTTTGACCATGTTTGACTAGATAACTTGCACAAAAGTCCAAATTAGGGCAAAATCCCAATTGAAACTCCATTCAAGGTCAAAATAGGTTCAAATGGTCAAACCATGGGTACCAATCCTCTTAGAATATTTTTCTATAAATTTTAGGAGGTTTAGATGAATTTTATCCTAACTGAAACCTCTTTCTTTTAAGTAGGCCTGAAATTAGTATTTTGGTGTAGTATTTGGTACTCGGAATGCACGAAACCCTATTTCTACTAGTATTAACCCACTTTTTGGACTTTTCAGCTTACATGACCTTCATTTAACCCTGAGTGATCCCGTGGTTAATCTGTGTTTGTGATGTGCTGTTAAAATTACAAAATTAACCTTAACTTCCTGTTCTTATCTCAAATCAGAATAATACAGAATTATTACCCCCAGATGATTTTCTAACAGCTCTAATCAATTAAACTTGACTAAATGTGGCTAGTTAGGGCCCATGATGGTGTTCCCATCAACAAGTGAGTTATTACTTGGAAGGCTATCGAAATTAAGGATGAGATTCAAGGGTGCTTTAGTCCAATCTTGGAATGATTCTCAGGATGAACCCCCTTTATGAGAGCCAATGTGTTTGTTTACTTATCCTAGTGGATTCGCATGTGGAAAGGTTCATTTTGGAAATGCCATCGTTGTAGTTCGATTCACGAGAAAATCCATTGATCAGATAAAATTTTTAACCAAAACTCAAAAAGTTAGTCCTGGGTCGAATACGGAGAGGCGAACATTTGGTTTTGAAATCTGCATTTCACTTTTATTTATTTCTTTATCATTTTTATCTTTTACAACTTTTTTTTGGAATTTTTTAGAAAGTAAGAGATCAGATCGACAATTGCTTATCTAACTAATCTACTTACAAAATATAGGAGAGACAAAGAGAATCACATATATTTCTGAATCAAACATTTGCTAAAACTAGGATAATGGGAAAGATTACACTAAAAAAGTATTAAAGATAGAAATAGGTTAGAGATTCCCCTCGACGATCTCTCGGAGGATGATTCACTCTGACATCGCCTGGAGGAAGGTGGCGAGGAGCAAGACGAAGGAGGACATAGCCGAAGGATGGAGGATGGGGTAGGACAGCATCGCGACCAGGATCTTCCTCCCGAAGGGAGGTGAGAAGACGGCCACAGGATGCTCCACGAAGGGGGATAAGAGGTGGGAACAAATATTTGTTTTCTACTCTAGAGGAGCATCCTAGGCTTGGGACAAGCTCTCTTTAGAGCCTTGAAGGTGGTGAGAGGAAGAAAGGAAGAGATGAAGAAAAATGGTAGGGGTAGGGGTCCTTTTATAGTGGAGGAAAGAATCAAATAGGTATGTAGGACATTTAGTGACGGTCATAAACGTTGTTGAAGATCTGCCACAAAGGACGCTGAAGACAGCCCACATGCCCACCCGGTACTGCACTGGCACGTGCTCTGTGCACCCGTGTTGCGCGTCGGCAGCTTCGAGTGCATGCCTCGATGCAGGTGCAACCTGCACTGCTGTGCGCATGCGGTGGCACATGTGTTCATATGGGTGGCCTGGGTTAAACCATGTGGCGCAATCTGAGCCATCCATCTTCTTTTCGTTGTAGGTTCTACAATAGAGGTTGGATTAAGTCAATTTTGTGCTATTGGGATGCTATTGTTGACCCAAATCCATCCGCACAGTCAGATTTGTTGTTTCAAGCTTTGAATTACATCACCTAGTCCCTTGGTCGTTGATCTTCCTCTAACTGCAAATGGTGCTACAGGACTCCGATCAGGGCATTTTCAGAGGCATTGAACTCCGATCGTCATCCTAATTAGATCCGTCTGGTCAGATCGTCAATCCAATGTTCCGAAATAATTCTCCTTCTCATCTAACCACAAAAAGGATGCAATTAACCTAAAATATGCACAGCTACTCTAAATGCATAATGATGGATGCTATGCATTATTTATAATATGGAATGCATACCTAAGCCTAGTAACATGCATAAATAGTCATTTTAACCTAAATGGATGTGTCTACATCATACCCCCATGCCAATCTTTTGCTAGTCCCTAGCAAAATTAAACTACATGCTATGTATGAAAATGGAATTAGGACTCAATCACTTATGCCTAAGTCATTTATTAATAATAAAAAACTTCAACTAAGGTCCTAAACTAGGAAAACTCAACAGTGCCTGGGTGTCTTCCAGAATGCAGATCACTGAAGTCCTCGCCTTATTTGAAAAGGGAAGATAAACATTTTTTCTTCTCATTTTTTTTTTACTTTTGGTGTTTGAGAGTTTCAGGATAAATTTTTATGGCTACTAGACCAGCCCAAGGCTCGAAAAGGACTCTAAGTACTCAGCATCTAGTGAAAAGAGTGAAAAACTCACTAGGCAGCCGTAAAATGGACTTCGAGTTTCTATGACCATAGGTGACCACACCTAGAGGTTTATCTTTTTGAACGGTAACTTTCTCCCTACTTTTATTTTTAGGGTCAACACAAAGGCAAGCCTAGTGTATGTCTCCCCGATTTATTCTACTTTCCCCACTTCTTCCTTAAGTGTCTTGGGAATTATTGTACATTTTTTTGAGCTGGGCTCTGGACAACTTGCCAATGGGCTATTACCCACTGCAACTTACCAGCCATACTCATGCGGTGAAGTATGGTTTTGTTTATTTTTTTATTTTCTCCTTTTTCTATTTTTTCTTTTTAAGTAGGTGGCGTCCCTGATCTGAGAATTACCAAAAGATAGTATGAGGAAAATGATCTTGTGGCTGGGCTCTAGATAATCGGCCAACAGGTTGTTACCCACAACAAGTTGCCAGTCATACCACCCTAGAGAGTTCATTAGCTACCCAATTTCCGTAAAAAACACTGAAAAGTGAGTCATTGCAAATAGTGTGTAGATGCTTAGACTTAAAATCCCCTCAAATCAGAGGGCGAGTTGATAAGTCATGTACTTATCATCCCAGTTTATTTACTAGACTAAAGATGAATTTGAATTGGCGAGGACTCGAGACTAAGTCCACATTCGAGTGGACACCCTGGCTAATTAAGCCTGAAGACCTAAAGAGTCTAAATATTCAGGTCCCAAAGTATCAATTCCTAATGTTAATAACTTCCAAAAGCCTAAGTTCTCTTCTCCTAATTCTATTTTTTTTCTTTATTTTTTGTCCTTTTGAATTTTCATTTTTTTAAATAAATTAAAAGAAATTCTACAGAGCTAACGAAATAATTTTAGGATTAAGTATCCTCCCCCCATGCCTAAATGATGCAATGTTCTCATTGTTGAAATAGAGACAAGAAAAGGGTGGAGTAAATAGAATATTGCCTAAATTTCCTGACAATCCGATCAGCTCCGCAGGGAGGAGAGTATACACACGTGCTAAGATTTAATGCCTTCAGCTGGGTGTAATATACATACAAAGAAAATTTGAGAATTCACAAGTGCGAGTAAGAATCAAAGTAAAAATATTGATCCTCAAACCTACTAATAGAAGATGTCCACAGATGTGCACCATATTATGGTGCAAACCCATGCCCCTGCTTCGCGCGATTCTAAGGTTCTAGATGAAAATCACCCAGAATTGAAGATTATTGTGTTTACGGGGCTGGGCCTATGGTTTGGTGGTGTGCAACTCAAGACTAAAGTGTCTGACAAAAGGTAGATTTGGTTCACTAGGTTTAGGTGTCCACTTAACATTTAGCTCAGAAACATAATTAGTTATTCCAAGCTTGGTTCGCACATCAAAGGTATCGTAAGGGTCCTGGTAAAAAGTAGGTGGTTTTAGGTCAATAGGTACCCTTAGATCAAAAATCGTAGTTCCCTCAGAAGTAGCTTCCCATATTTTTATTTCCAACTTCCTATCCTCCAAGATCAAGGTTTCTTGGACCTCTGGATCATTGTAGACCCCATCTGAAATACCCAAGTCCTACAATTGTGGCTGAATTAGGATTGACTTGGGTCTGGTGATCTCAAAAATATCATAATATAGCTCTTCAGGGTGTGGTTGAGCAGTGGGGCTACTGATTGAATCATCAAGATTCGGATCGACCAAGTTTGCCCCAATATGGTCATATTCTTCAATAATCAAGCTATCAAAAGGATCGCCATGCTCCTCAAGCCCATTTGTCTCACTAAAATCATCTTCCTTAAGCTCATGTAAGACTTCACCTAAATATTCTTCACCCTCAGAGTCAAAGAATTCTTGATCCACATTTATATATGTCTCAAAATCATATGTCATTTCATGATCCAAGGACACATATGTTTCTTCGTTCCCTAGCTTGGGGATCTCGGGTGAAACAATCGGTTCATTCTAAATCGATTACTTTGGACCAACGTGGTCATCTTCGATCTCAGAACATGTCTCCCCCCGATAGGCACCTGAGCGGGTTCGGACATTGGCTCTCTTGAAGGGGTTTCATCCTGGGCATCATCCCAAGAATGGACTAAGGCAACCACAAATTTCATCCTCAACCTAGATAATTTCCCAAGTAGAAACTCACCCAGGCCCTTATCCTTAACATGTTGGAGCAAATCCAATAAAGAGCTATTCAGCTCATCAATCATTTTTATCATAGGCTCTAATGCTTCACTGCATGGTTTTGGTTGAGCCTCTAAATATGGATGGTGTTCCACAAGTTAGCAAACACCCTACCTTAGACCTAGTTCACCTGAACCAAATGGTTCGATTCAGGGCTGTGTGGGTTTGGGTTCATTCTAGGGGAGTCAAGATATTGAGGTTCTTTGGTTCCTCCCTGATAGTAGGTCATCTTGGGTTGTCCAAATAATGGTGGTGACCTATATTCAGTGGAATACTGAGGGTAGGTGTTATAGTCAACATATCCTTCTTGATTGTAGATCGGGTTAGGTTGATCATCAAAGGATGGAGATCAATAACCGTTGTAGCTCTAGGAAGGAAAGTAATCATAGTCTTGTTGTCCATGGTTAGGCCGTGGACACTGAGGTCCAGTATCATATCCCCGATCAAAGTTATCCTTGCTAATTGATGGGTAATTATAAGTCGAGTCGGGATAGTAATCATCTTGGGGATACGTGGTGGTAGGAGGGTAGGATGGGAGATGAGTGTATGATGTGGAAGGATAAATGGTAGATTATGACGGAAATCAAAAGAGAGAAAGGAGCCCTGCTATTTAGAAGTGCCGAGTCGGGTTTTAAAAGCATTACGTTGTAGTAAAGCCGAAATAGCGTTCAAAATAGAAATAATTTTATTACTCAAAAGAATTTCCGTGGTCGAACACAGGGAGCAAATTGGTATTTGGAAATCGAGATCACAATTTAAACTGAAAGAAATTACAATAATAGCAGTATCAGAGTGCAAAAATATGGGAGTAAAATGGTGATGTAGATCATCAAATACTCCTACAATATCACCAAATGATATAGATCTGCAATGAGACTAGAATGTGTCATCTGATTCTTTGATTAGATGACTTGAATGTGTGAGTTCTTTTACTCCTTCACTTCTCTGTCTTCTCCTTCCTTCTCCTTCTGTGGCTTCTGTCTTCCTTTGCCTTCCTTCTGCCCACACGATCCTTCTTTTTCTCTGTCTCTTTCTTTGTGCTCTGGCTTCTACCCTTCTTCCTCGGATTTCTTCTTCTTCTTCTCTTCTTCCTTTAGTTTCTTTTCTTCTTCACCTTCTTCCTTCTTCTTTTTCTCTGTCATCTGCCTTCTTCTGCCTTAGCTTCTCCTTCTTCTTCCTTCTTCTTCTTCTGGCCTCCTCTTCTTTAGCTCCTTCCTTTGCGTTCAGCTTTAGTCACCTCCTCCTGGCTGCAACTAAGTGTTGGCCTGAAGTACTTGCAGAAAAACCTACCCCTACCTGCATGCAGCTCTCCTTACTTTCTCTCTTAGGATATGCTCTCCTAGAGCCACACAAACAATCGGGTAATCGGGTTGGGTGCATACCTGGGACTTGGCCCATCGGCGTGCGGTGGTGGGCAAGGAGTGTAGTCTGGTCGGGTCAGGCTAGATTCGTATGGGCAGTGCCATGGAGGAGACTGGGTCGGGTGAGAGGGATCTCACCCCAAGGTAATTGAGGCAATAAGTCTATGGCACAAATTCAACTTATGTTCCTTCGGGCGCTTCGCAGCCATCGATGTGGGACTAAATGCATCTTCTTTCTTTGCGTGTCTGCAACAGAGGGTGGTTGCCTTCAATTGCATTAACTGATGAGGCTCTTATCTTCAATTGAGCTCCTGGTTATGTGCGCGAAGTGATTCTACGCAACCTGGGCCTAAAGCCTGGAACTGTAAGGCCTAGAGCGGCTTAGAGCTTGCTTCAAGCTCAGTCACCAATGGTCGATGACGCCTAAACCTAAATTCACAAGAACAACCTTGCGGCCTCGTCACAGTGCTCAGGGAGCATCACCGATGCACGACGAATGTGTTGGGGGTGGTGGCGTTGTGTGGCAGTGCTTGTGCAAGCGTATCTAGGTCAAACTGTGTGCATGTGTGTGGTTGTGTTCAAGGGTGCATTTGGGTGAGTGGCGTGGTGATATGAGTGAGGGGAAATGATCAGTGAAGTGTGGTGGAGGTTCTGCGAGGGTTACGATGGCCTGTGGGGGTGGAATGGCCTCGCCGGAGGTGGTGGCCGGAGATGAAGGAGATGAGGGTGATGGAGGTCGACAGTGGTCGATTTTGGGAAATACAGAGTGGAGAAGAAAGTACAAGGGAGAGATAACATAGCTAGGGTGTGAAGAGATGAAGGGGGCAGAGGTGACATCGGTTGAGGTGTAGCCAATGCCGGAGATGAAAGTGGCTTCGGTGGGGGTTGGACTGTAAGGATGGAGGGGAAAGGGTGTCTGCTGGTACGGCAAGATGCGGCTGAAGTCAGGGAGGAGGAATCCACTGTAGGTATGGCGGTCGAACGATGAGAAGGATCAGGGAAGATTGCCAGACATCGAGGAGACTTCAACCGTGAGGAGAAGAGACGAATTGTGGGGATTCACAGCTAATTTCAAGCATCGAGGAGTCGGGGCGATCTGGGCTTCTTTAAATAGAGCCCTAGAGGTCGGTTAGGGCTTGGGAGGCTAGCTTCCCAAGCAAGGAAAGCTCGCCGGAGTTGGAATCTATTAGGATACCTAAATCTCTCATGCGTTTGCGTGAGAGATTAGGAGGGAATCAGATCTCAATGATGAGTTCAGACGGATGGAGATTTCTCAAAGTATCTCCCTTCCAATTTTGGAGGAGATCCTCCAAGCAATCAGGGAGAACTCTCCTTCCAAAGCTTGCCGGAGTAGGATTCCTCTACTATAATGGCGGACGGACCTAATTGCAAAAATGATGAAGAAGCTAGGGGGCTTTTGTAAAGGTTTTTGCAAGATAGGGGTAGAAATGTAATCAAGTTGGACCCTTTTCAAACTTTGTCAAGGCAAATTCATCTTGGGTCAAAATTTTGGTATAAACCTAATATGGACCTAAGGAATCCAATGGTGAAGTTGGATTTTGGGTTTGATAATGTTTTACTGGGAAATTTATGTAAAAAGCCAATTTAGGGTAAATATTCATATGAGACCCCATTCTAGGTTAAGATGGGTTCTAATGGCCAAATTGAAGGTTCTAAATAGTAAAAAATATTTTTATATGATTTTTGGATGATTTAAGTGAATTTTATCCTTACCAGAGCCTTGGTTAATCAAGTAGGTCTGTTTTAGGGTTTCAAGAAGTCATTTAATTCATAGGTTACACACAAACCCTTTTCTATCTCATCCGACCCACTTATAATCTTATTAAGACTATTTAACCTCTTTTTATCCCTTGGGAAAACCTGTGGTTGTATTGCAATGGTAAAATTACTATTTTACCCCTTGTTTATTATTTTCCTCAGAAAGATTATTTAGTGAATTATGACCTTCTGTTGGTTATGTAGGAGCATTTATTCTCTTCATTGGGTCAAAATGAGCTAGTTAGGGCTCATGATAGTGTTCCCATCACCTACAATACAAGCAATCAACCCTATCCTTAGGAGGGTTAGCCTAAAGTCCAACAAACTCCCAGGACTCATCTTGAGATTATAAATGATTTGGTCTACTTCAACTAGTCATTCCAACCAGTTAAAGTGAGGGGCTTAGAAGAAGGTTCGTCCTTTGGCTTGCGCCTCCGATTCCTAATGTACCCTCAGCCAAGGTCATTTGACGCTACTCCTCTAGCTAGACATCAGATGGACCAGTAGAAGCAAATTAATCAAAAAAATCTCAACCTGAGCCCCGAAGAGCGAATCAATCCTTAAGGCCAATGTCTACTAAGTTTTAATTAGGCTTGGGATGGTTGTGTTGTTGGAATGTGATGGGCCCTTTAGATGGGTTGTGCCCTTAATGATCAATTCAAATGTGTGTGTGTGCACAACCAAGGCTTGCAGACAAGGTTATTTGATGATGTGTCTTTTAGGGTTTAACCTTGTTTAGTAGCTTTTAGGGTTTAATCTTAGGTGTATTCAATCAAGTTCAGGAGAGCACTCCAAGTTTTGAAAACACAGGTGTAGATATATTCCTTTAAAAATCAGAAATAAAATGCAGAGTGCCTAGTTCAGTCCTAAAAATCAACCCTAAGTGGCAAGCAACTTGATGAATCAATTTTAATTTGTGTAGTGCAGCTCAAACAGCTCAATCAATTAGTTAAAATTGGTTCATCAAGTGGCTTGACTAAGTGGTGTATTAAGGCACCACTTAATATGATTGACTAAGGTACACAAAAAGTCTTAACCTAATAAGATTTCAACTTACTTATGTGTATTAAGTTGGAGTGTACTGCATCCACAGGTCAAATCCTAGTTAAGTGTTAGAATCAATGTGGAATGGTACACCTTAAGTCGAGAGTTGTGGGTGTTAATGTGTCTCTTCCAGGAATTCCCACAATATGATAACTTTTTTATTTTTATTTTTTTATTTATGTGGATGGCAAGGTGAGTGGAGTGATAAACATGACAAACAATTTCTATCCTAGGGTTTGTGAAAACACCTAAGTAGATTAGGTCATGATTATTAAGGCGGAAAAATGATCTAGTAGGTGGGGAAGTCGGGGAAAGCGAACAAATGTCTCTACCTGCACTTTACTCCAGTCTCTCGCCTTTGGATCTTCTATTAGCTTCCTGCAAGAGAATAAATCAAAGAAGAAAGATAGGTTAGAAAAATATGTAAGTATTGCGGGAAAACGTGAAAGAAACCAAAGAGTGTTGCCTCCCCGACAACGGCACCAAAATAATTGCGGCGGATTCCCAAGCGGAAAGGTTCGTGTTTGGAAAACCCATCGTCGTAGTTCGATTTGCTAGAAAATCCGTTGATCAAATAAAATTTACAATCGAAACTCAGAAAGTGAGTCCCGGGTAGAACATGAGGAGGCAAACGTTTGGTTTTGAAAATTCGCATTTCACTTTTATTTATTTTTTTGTCATTTTTATCTTTTATAAATTTTTTTTGAATGTTTTAGAAAGCAAGAGATCAAATCAACAATTGCTTATCTAACTATTCTACTTGCAAAATTTAAGAGAGGAGGAGAATCACATATATTCCTGAATTAAACATTTACAAAACTAGGAAAGTGGGAAAGATTACACTACAAAAGAAATAAAGATAGAAAGAGGTGAGAGAAACCCCCTCAACAGTCACTTGGAGGATGGCTCGCTCTGACGTCACCTAGAGGAAGGTGGTGAGGAGTGAGACAAAGGAGGACGTAGCTGGAGGACAGAGGATGAGGCAGGACAACATCATGGTGAGGATCTTCTTCCCAAAGGTAGGTGAGAAGATGACCATGAGATGCTCCAAGATGGGGAATGAGAGGCAGAAAAAAATATTTGTTTTCTACTCTAGAGAGCATCCTAGGCTTGGAACAAGCTCTCTCTAGAGCCTTAGAGGTGGTGAGATGAAGAAAGGAAGAGATGAAGAAAAATGGGAGAGGTAGGGGTCCTTTTATAATGGAGGAAAGAATCAAATTCATACACAGGACATTTAGTGACGGTCATAAACATCGCAGAAGATCCACCGCAAACATCGCTGAAGACAGCCCACGTGCCCACCCACTGCTACGCTGGCGCTTCTCCGCGTACCCATGTCATACACCTACGTGCGCAGCCATGTGTGCCTGTTGCTGCACGTGTGTGCCTCCACATGCACGCACGCCTACGCTACTGTGCGCATGCATGTGCATGGGCAGCCTGGGCTGTGCCATGTGGTGCAATCTGGGCTATCTATCTTCTTTTCGTTGTTGGGGTTGCTATAGAGGTGAATTGAGTCAATTTTCATGTTGTTGGGCTGCGACCGTTGACTCAAATCCATCTACACGGTCAGATTTGTCATTTGAAGCTCTGAATAATGTTACCTAGTCCCTTGACCATTGATCTTCCTCGAACTGCATGTGGTGCTATGGCACTCCAATCAAGGTGATTTCGAAAGCGTTGGACTCCTATCGTCGTCTTGATCAGATCAGTATGGTCGAATCATCAATCCGAGGCTCTGAATTAAATCTCCTCTCCTGACCACAAGAAAGATGCAATTAACATAAAATATACCCAACTACTCTAAATGCAAAATGATGCATGGTATGCAATATTTATAATATGGAATGCAAGTCTAATGCTAGGAACATCCATAAAAAGGCATTTTGACCTAAATGGATGTGTCTACATCATTTGCTTTTGTCAAGTTTTAAAATATGCATTGTAATATATTGACTAAATCAAAGTAAACATTCAAAATTATAATCTCAAAATGTGATTCCCAAGGACATCTCAGGGAGTAAGAAATCGCAAAGTCCATTAATCACTTGCATAAAATATGAAGCATAGGAGTTTGATGCAAAAAGAAAGTAATTATGCAAGTAATGTCACAATCAAACACAAAATAGATGGGCAATGGTAAGGAAAAAAAAATGTTTTTAAGTCAGCCATGTCTCGGCCCAAAAACTGGCCCACTCTTTTAGACCAAAGCCTCTCGCTTAAAGCCTTCTTTGATCCAAAACTGGCCTAGACCCGAACTTGCCCGCATGTGGGTAGGCGTGTATGTGCGTATGTGGTTGGAGACCTGACCCCCTGATACTGAGCAATGTATAAGGGGCAGGTTCCCTTATATGGCAATTTACGAGGCTGATGATAGACAAGGTGGAACCAAATGTCCCACCTTCACCATTGTTGTCTTCACCACGAGAGCTGGTGGTGGTGACAATATTCAATTAGCCGTTGGATCTTCAATCCACGGTAAGGATGGGAAGATGCAAGGAGTCCATAGTTGAGGAAGCTGGATCTCACCTGATCAAGTCACTGGACACATCATTCGTTGTCGGAGAAGAAGCTACTTCTGGCCGAGCACCTACACATAAGAATATAGCCTTTTGACCCTAATTAAAATCGCCAAAAGCTTCGGTGAAGCAGTCATAGCAAAGCCCTAACTCTAATGAGCATGAACATGGACGAAGGGCAGTGGCGATTAAGCTTCGAAGAGGCTTCGTCGGTAATGATGGTGGATGGTGATGGAGGTGATATGGGATCTTATTAGCTTGGGCAATAGCTCGACAAAGGTGAGGGGAAGCTTTTACCCAAGTCAACTGGTCGAGGGGAAGGTGGAGGAGGTGAGGTTATGTAGCGGCAGTGGTCGTTAGAGGTGGAAGTCGAACAAGGGGTTAGAGTCGATGAACGGAGCTCTAGAGCACCAGAAACCTAATTGGTAGGGAGTGAAGTAAAAGCCCTAAGCTAATTGAAGGAAAGGAAGACAGGATAGGCTGGATGAAGGTATGTTGGAGAGGGAGAAGGAGGGGTCATTGGAGTAGATGTGAAAATGGACCACGAAGCTTTGCGAGATGCTCCATGGGAGGAAGGAGAAGGAAAACCCTTTGCTTATTATACGTCGCAGAGGTTGAGGAAGCAGGACGACGGAGCTCTATGGTGCATTAAGCTTTCCAGCGAGGAGAAGAAGAAAGAGGGGATTCCTGTCAAAATTGAGCATGCTTTTTACTTCGAAAAGTCCAGGCCTTTATATTGGAGGGAGTTTCGCATCAAATGATCCCAAATTGGCAAGATTTGCTTGCGAATTTGGTTGATTTTGGGCTTGGGATATTCAGCCAAATTAGAGGAGATGTGCTCCAAACTAGAGCTTGTGATCTTGCTTGCCTGATACGGAATGATCTGAAGATCAATCCCACCAAGTTTCGTGGGATTTGATCAAGATTTGATGGCTCAAATCATCATGCAAAATTTGCATATCCATGGGTCGTCTTGCTACTAAATTTAGGAAGAAGATGACCGGTTGACATCAACATGACATCAGCCAAGGACTTAGGTGTAGAAATATCCGAAACATACGGGGGGTTTTGTAATAGTAAGAGACTAATGGAGTTAAATGCAAACTTGGTCAAGATGGACTCTAATTGGGCTCAAAATTTTGGGGTAAAATAATTTAGACCCAAGAAATCTAATAATGGCCTGAAATTGTGTTTTGATGATGTTTTACTAGGCAATTTACACTTTAACCCAAAATGCATCAATTTCCCACTTTGGCTTCTATTTTTGGTCAAGATGGGTTCATTTTGTAAAAGTGAATATTCCAAACCTCATAAAATATTTTTTAATAATTTGTAGAGGGTTTAAATTGCATTTATTTTCACCGGAACCCATTCAATTGAAGTGACGATATAATTAGGGTTTTTATTCACAAATTAAAATTTAATTCTTAGAAAACCCTAAATCAGCTAGTTCAAGCCTACTTTTTGGGATTTTGAGAACATTTGACCTTTCATTTGGCATAGGTTCACCACGTAGTTAATTTGCATTTGTAAATACTCATTAAAACAACAAATTTAACTTAATTTCTTCTTAAAATCAAGGCAGAATTGAATTATACCCATTTTTTTATTACTAAGGAGCATTATCCTTGGAAATTAGCTAAATAAAGCCAGTTATGGAAGATGATGGTGTTACCATCATTCCCCCATGCCTAACTTTTGCTTGTCCAGAGCAAAATCCAATGGAACAAAACCAGATCTCTAGACCAAAATTTATTATCAAGATGCCTTATTGTGACACACCTCTGGAGACTAGTTTGAAATACCAACCTTAGACCTTAGAGTACTCAAGTACCGGTCAAGATACAAACCTAATATGCTTTAACCTTGTGTCATCAACAAACGTTTCTAAGGCCCTAAAGTTTGCCTAAGGGTTCGTTGACCCCAACGATTAAAGCACCTATGCATTCATGCAAAATGTCCAGGTTCAACTTGCCAATGCATTTTTCATTACTGGGTGGGTGATATTTTTGAGATATTTCTCTTTTTGTAATTTTTTTGCGACTCCTCTAAAACCAACCTTGGATTGGCCCTAAACATGATATGCGTCAAATTCCTTGTTCCCATCATTGATCCTCTAAAGGTCCCTGGCAATCGATGCTTCGGGATAGCATTGCCCATGGCAACCCCCAAAACCTTGGCAATCAACACTTCGTGATAGTGCTACCCATGGCGTTCTTAGGCTAATCTAGGCCTTGGCAATCGACATTTCAAGATAGTGCCACCCAGGGCACCTGAACAACACAATGCACTTACATGCCCCCAATAGGATATTTAAATATCCTAGGAGAGAAGCGCTGAGGAGATGGTATGTTATAATGCATTCTAAAGGGGATATTTACTCTCATGCAGTAGGAACTCTTCTAATAAACTTGTGTTTTTAATCCATTCCTAAGTCAAATTTCCAAGAAACCATTTTCTTCTTAATAGAGGGCTTTTTTGGAATTATTCTTCTTTAAGCTCACTGAACCAGGCCAGTGTGTGAGATGTGGATGCTTAAGTTACCAAGACCCGCAATCTAAAGAGCAGACAAAGAGGTTGAATACTCACTAAGCCTTAGATTCAATACATCAGCTTCTCAACTTCCTTAACCACTTGAAGAATAATACATATCTTACCAAATACTTGAATTTTTGAGCAAAACAGTCCCTAGAGGCCTAAAGCCAGTATATCTTACTAATCTCCTAAAGATTAGCACCACAGGTCTTAATTCATTATTCATTCCAACCCAAAACTTAGGTAAACTATTCCATAATCACATGCTAGGACTAATACAATCATTACTCCTTTTCTCTCTATGTCTCTTTCTTCGTCCTCCTTCAAGATTTGCAATTCAGTTCAAAAGATTTCCTCTCCTTTCATTCTTTTTTTTTTTTTTTTGTGAGAACCCTTCTAAAGAATTTTGTTTCAGTCACTTGCACATTAATACCCCCCATGCCTAAGTTTTGCAACGCCCTCATTGCAAACATGGTGGTTTCAAATTCATCTTAGTTCAAATTTTAGAACAGATCTATAAGGGTGGCTGGTCAGGTCGGAATGACTGTTGCGAATGATTTCAAGCTTGATTGCAAATATTGGATGTGGAGTCGGCGGTTCTAAAGTGTGAACCCTAAAGTGCAATAGGAATGTAGTTCAAGAAGGATAAGAAAGGTCTCCGATTTTTAAATGACTGGTTGCATCCCATTAAGCGCTAAGTTTACCACCATCAGTTACGCGTAATGTAGCTCTAGAGGAGTGGAGATCAAAACATTAATCAGCCTAGTTTGAATCGGTCAGCTCAAGGAATTGTTTTGGTCTTTACCACTCACAACAAAAGGGTTTGAATCTTGACTGGGTTCACTGATTTCAATGGCTCCATTCCCAAAGATCCACTAGACTAGAAAGGGTGTAGTCCACTTCGATCTTTGTTTTCTTGAGAAGAGCTTTAGTTGGGGATCAAAAAGAAGCACTTTCTGACCACGATAAAAAGACTTTTATGAAATGTGCTTGCCGTGAGGAGCCTTAATCTGATCCTTGTAGATATGCGAGTTCTCATATACATCATTGCATAATTCAACAATCTCACTCATTTGCAAACAGCAGTCGATTTCGACCTTCCTGAGATCCAAATTGCACTTCCGTACTACCTAGTAGGCCTTATGCTTTATCTCTACATGAAGTTGGCATGCCTTCCCATAAACTAGTCAGAATGGAGAAATCCCTAATAGGGTTTTATGGGCGATCCTATAGACTCATAATGCTTCTGGAGGTCGATTTGACCAATCTTTTCTCTCAGGTCGGGTAGTGACTAGATGAATTTTCTTGATCTCAAAATTAGAGAGCTCAGCCAATCCATTAGTTTGGGGATGATATGGAGGCAAAATTCGATGTGACACCCTAGATTTAGTCAATAGAGATTGGAAGTGCGCATTCATGAAATGGGTCTCCCCATCAGAGATGATTCCACGCATGACACCGAATCGAGAAAGGATGTGCTCATGAATAAATTTGAACACCACTTCACGATTATTGGTTTAGGTTAGATCAGCTTCTATCCACTTGGACACGTAATCCACAACCAGAAGGATGTATTCGAAACTATTCAAATTCGAGAATAGGCCTATGAAATCAATCCCCCATATGTCAAAAATCTCACACATGAGAATTGAGTTCAAGGGAATCATATCGCAATGGCTCATGTTGCCTAAGATTTGGCAACAAGCGCATGCCCTATGATAATTGTGCATGTCATGCAAGAGTATGGGCTAATAAAAGCCACACTGAAGGATTTTCACTGCTGTTTTGTCCCCAGAGACATGGCCACTGCAGGCATAGTCATGGCAAAAAGAGATTATATAATTGATCTCATTATCGAGAATGCACCTCCGGATGATTTGATTAGCACCGATGCGGAGGATATATGGATCTTCATAGACATAATACTTGGCATTTGAAATCAATTGGTCCTTCTTGGCTTTTGGTCAATCAGACAGGATTTGGTTTGATGCTAAATAATTAACAATATCGACATACCAAGGAAGTCCAGCATCAATGCTCAAAAGATGCTCATTTGGAAAATGCTCAATAATAGGACCAGAAGGGTCAATGAATGAAGAAGGAAGACAAGATAAATGGATAGCAACAACATTTTATTTTCCTGCTATATCGCATACCTCGAGGTCAAATTCTTGCAAGAGCAAGATCAATAGAATTAACCTCAATTTAGCATCCTTCTTCGCTAGTAAGTGCCTCACCGTAGTGTGATTCGAGTAGATAATGACATGAGATCCCAAGAGGTTTGATCTGAATTTCTCTAGACCAAATACTACAGCCAACAACACTTTTTCTATAATTGTATAATTACGCTAAGCCTCGTCCAGTGTCTTGTTGGCATAAAATATTACCACTAGCTTCCCATCTATCTTTTGCATAGGAACCGCTCCTACCATATGGTTAGATGCATCGCACATTATCTCGAACTGCTGAGACTAGTCAGGAGATTATAGGATGGGAGCTTGGGTTACTCGATTGTACAAGACTTCAATTGTGTGAACACACTCGTTATTTCAAAGGGATCATCCTTTGAGAGAAGATTAGTCAAGGGGTGTGCAACCTCAGAGAAGTCAGGTTTAGAATGTCAATAAAAATTGATGTGCCATCGAAAAGATCTAATATCTTTGACAAGGAAGGCAAAGGAAGTTTGGAAATCGAATTCACTTTTGCTCAATCAACCTAGATACCTTCCTCAGAAACAAGGTGTCCAAGTATGGTGCCCTCGAGGACCATGAAGTGGCTCTTTTCCTGGGAAAGAACCAGGTTCACCTTAATGCATCGCTGGAGGATCTAAACCAAGTATAAAAGACAATCATCAAGTGTTTGACCAAACACCGAGAAGTCGTCCATCAAGGCTTCAAGGTATTTACCAACCATATCAGAGAATATGGCTAGCATGCATCACTAGAAAGTGGCAGGCACATTGCATAGCCCAAATGTCATTCTACGGAATGCATAAGTCCCATAGAGGTATGTAAAGGTGGTCTTCTCCTGATTTTCAAGATGAATTGGCACTTGATTAAATCCGGAGTACCCACCCAAAAAGCAAAAAAATCGATTCCCTACCAGCTTCTCAAGGATCCAGTCAGTTAATAGGAGAGGGAAATGGTCTTTCTTCATGGAGGTATTCAGTTTCCGATAGTTTATACAAACTCTCCATGAGTTTGCAATCCTAGTACGGATGGTTTCTCCAGATTTACTAGTAATAATGGTGAGTCCCACCTTTTTAGGTAGAACCCGAATGGGACTCACCTAGCGACTGTCAAAGATGGTATAGCTGATTCCTACATCGAGTCACTTGATGACCTCCTTTTTCACAACCTCATGGAGATTCGGGTTAATTCTTCTTTGCATCTCGTGAGAAGGTTGCGAGTCCTCTTTTACATAAATTCGATGAGTACAATATGGGGGACTTATTCCAGTCAAGTCATCTAGAGTCCAACCAATGGCTCTACGATGTTGCTGGAGGATAGAAATCAGTTACATTTCCTGATTAGGAGTGAGTCGAGAATTAATAATCACCGAAAATGTCTGATTTGAGTCCAAAAATACATGCTTCAAGTGGTCTGGGAGTGGTTTCAACTCCAGGATTGGGTCATCAGTATCGGGTGGAGGTTCGGGGTTAGCCTCAATAGGAAGGGTGGAAGCTAAGGATGGGTCTAAATCATATTCAGGCTCCCTAGTTTATGGGTCAAATTTTTCTTGTGATTGAGGCCTTTGGAAAATTAGGTTTATCTCAGAGATCATGTCCTCAACCAAAGATCCTTTATCACATACTTCCTCAATTGCTCCATATTTTATACCTTTCTAGACCTTAAAAAATGTCAATCATTAATGTTTTATCCCCGAATTTCAATTCTAGTTATCCCTCTTCACAATTAATATTCGCTCTAGCAGTCGCTAGGAATGGTCTCCCTAAGATGATGATGTGTTTTTAAGATTCTCAGGAGTATCAATATACAAAATAATGCAACCCACCAGGAAAAATAAATCTTGCACTCTAACCAGCACACCCTCGAGAATTCCTCTTGGTGACTTAATCGGTCTATCAGCCAATTGCAGTGTCACCTCAGTTGGTTTAAGCTCAATTTCCATAAAGTGGTCTACTAGGGAGGTAGTAATCACGTTTATGGACGTTCCTAAACGCAGTAAAGCACAATCAAACTCTATATTACCTATCATATAGGAGATGAAAAGAGCACTAGGATCCTTCACTTTCCGCGGGAGTTTACTCAAAATTATAGAGCTAGCTTACTCTGACAATACAATCAAACTCCCATCTTTATTTCACGACTTATGATTTGATGTACACAAATCCTTCATAAATCACACATAAGCTGTTATGTGGCAAATCACACCCATCAAGGGAATGCTTGATTGAGGCACGCTTCACAAATTAAAAATCGGGGTTTCGAGGACCCATCATCGTAGCTCGTAAAACACATCTATCAAATAAAATTTATAATCGAAACTCGAAAAGTGATCCACTGCAAACATCGTTGAAGATCTTACCCACGTGCCACTACTGTCACACTTTTGGGGCACGATGTACGTGCCCTTGTCGCACGCGCACGTGCAATACGCGTCGCTGTTGTCGCTGCCTCTACGTACGTGCTACACTACAACGTGTGCTGCTGTGCTTGCGCATGTGTGCCTCAGTGTGCTTGCGCTGCTGTGTGCATGCAGTGGTGCATGCGTCCACATGGGCGTCCAGGGTTGCGCCACGTGGCGCACTCTGGGTCGTCCATCTTCTTTCCTTTGTAGGGGATGCTACAGAGATCAGATTGAGTTGATTTTCACGTTGTTAGGTGGTCGCGCATGTTTTGCGTGTTTAGACATCGAGATTACAAGTAACCTGTCATCGTAGTTGCAAAACACGTCGATCAGATAAAATTTATACCGAAACTCCAAGGGAGTCCTGGGTCGAACGTAGGGAGGCGATGTTTACTTTAGTTGAAAATCGTGCTTTGATTCGTTTCTTTTTGGTATTTTAGGGTTTTGTTATTTTTATGTGTTTTTGAAATAAAAGACAAGTAGAATGAATCGCAAGATAGAAATGGAACAAATATGATACATATATCAAGCCAATGTCAATTACAATGGACTATGAAAGCATAAAGAGAGAGGGAGGTGAGAGGAAATGTCCCGAATTGGCTGTTCGGCGAGACGACGATACCTGGCGGAAGCTCGAACGAAGGAGGTGAGGAGCGGGATGACGGAGGTGAGATGCTGGAGGATGTATGGTTGATGAAAGCTTCGGCATAGCTGTGGAATGATGGTGAGAAGACAGAGTTGATCTGCTATCGAAATGGAGGTGAGATGATGGCTCCAAGGTGACCTATGAAGGGGATGGGAAGTTGGAGGAGTATTTGGTGGGGCAGAGGTTCGCTACACTAATAGGCACCTTGGAAGCTTGAGAATAAGCTCTTAGGGAGCGTTGGTAGGCTTGCTAGAGCTTAGGAGTAGGTGGGAGTAGAGTAGGTAGAGATGGCTTGGAAGGGAGAGGGTGTAGGTCCTTTTATAGTGGAGGATAAGAGGCCAAAATCGTATCTGGGTCTTTGCTGACGTCCACAAATGTCGTTATAGTTGTCGCTGAAGATCCTCCCTTCAATTGTTCTTGTTGGCACGCACGGGTCTTTAGTAACGTCCATAAACGTCGCTGAAGATCCGCCTATCAAATCCTTTTGCTGCCATACACAAACCATTAGTGACAACTGCAAGCATCACTAAAGGTGTGTTGCTGAAGATCTGCGCACCTCCCTTCTGGCATGAACGCTTCGGGCACCCGTGTCACGTGCATGCTGGAGTGCATTGGCATTCACGTACGCGTACGCTGCGCTGCTACTGCTGCACGCTACACGACTGCTGCTAAGCGGCCGGCAAAAATGGAAATTGGGGGGGCTGCGGGGATTCGAACCCACGCCCCTCCTTTGCAAGCCAGCGCTACCACCATTGCAGCAACTTCTCCCTTGTGTCATGTGGAGCGGCTTGGTGGGTCCGCTTCCTAGCCGTTGGATTTTGATGCAACGGCTAGGATTGAAGGGCACGGATGAAGGAGTTAGACAGTGCTGCTGGCTGGTGTTGGGCAGTCTGGATGGTGCCACATGGCACCTTCTGGGTCGTCCATCTTCTTCTTCTTGTAGAGGGTGCTACGGTGCTCAGATCAAGATCATTCCCATGATGCCGAACTGCGATCATCGCTCTGGATCCATCCGTATGGTCAGATTTTCCATCCGAAACCCATATGGATGTCTCATTGCCCCCTAGCCGTTGATCTTCCTCGTGCTTAATGTGTTGCTATCCGATCTGGACAATTTTAGAGGCATTAGTCTCCGATCGTCATCCCGATCAGATCCATATGGTCTGATCGTCCATCCGAGGCCTTGAAATAAATCCTCTTTCCTCCTGATTATAAAAAGGACCTAATTAATCTAAAATATAAACAACTACTCTAAATGCAGAATGATGCATGCTATGCGATATTTATATCATGATATGCATTGCTAAGACTAGGAACTATCACAATTAAGCATTTTACGATGAATTTATATGTGTTTATCATACCCCCATGCTTACTTTTTGCTAGTCCCTAGCAAAATTAAACTAGATGCCATGTATATCAGTAGAATTAGGGTTCGAGTATTTAGGCAAAATTCATTAATTACTTTAGAAGGTCTCATTCCTAAGACCAAATTACAAAAACTCAACAGTGCCCAGGTGCCTACCAGAATGCAGACCGTCCGAGCCCTCGCCATATTTGAGATTTTTTTTTTTTGTACTTTTGGAGTTTGAGAGTTATAAGATAACTTTTTACGTCTACCCGACAAACCCAAGACTCGAAAAGGACTCTAAGTGCTAAGCATCTTTGTGAAAAAGTGATAGGCTCTCAAAATGGCCATTAAGACGGACTTCAGGTTTCTAAGACCCCAGGTGACCTTGCCTAAAGGTTTATCTTTACGATCGGTAGCTTTATCCCTACATTTATTTATGGGGTTAACACAAGGGTGAATCCAGTGTATATCTCCCCAGTTTGTTCTACTTCCTCGCTTCTTCCCTAAGTGTTTTGGGAATTATTGTGCATTTTTTTTTGTGAGATAGGTTCTGGACAACCGGCCGATGAGCTGTTACCACCGACAACTTGCCAGCCATACACCTGCGGTAAAGTGTGGTTTTATTTATTTATTTTTATTTTCTCTTTTTTTTTCCTTTTTTTTTTTAAGTAGGTGGCTTCCCTGATCTAAGATTTACCTAAAGGCAGTACAACGAAAATGATCTTGTGGCTAGCCTCTGGACAACCGGCCGATGAGCTGTTACCACCAACAGCTTGCTAGCCATACCACCTAAGTCAGTCCATTACCTACCCAATTTCCATAAAAACCGTCGGAAAGTGTGTCAGTACAAAATAATGTGTGTAGATGCTTAGGCTTAAAGTCCACCCAAATCAGAGGGCGGGTTGATAAGTCGCATACTTATCATCCCAAATTATTTAGCAAATTAAAATAAATTTTTAATTAGTGAGGGCTCGAGACTAAATCCACATTCGAGTGGACACCCGGGCTAATTAAGCCTGAAGACCTAAAGAGTCTAAGTATTCAGGTCTCAAAGAATCAATTCCTAAAGTTTACAACTCCTAATGCCTAAGTTCTCGTCTCCTAATTCTAATTTTTTTTTTCAAATTTTTAATTTTATTATTTTTTTTTTTTTTTAAAGAATCGAATAATAAGAAATCAATATTACAGTTGACAAAATGGTTATAAAATATGTCCACACCCCCATCCTTAGCTATTGCATTGTCCTCATTGTAAAAAAATGAAAGCATGCAAGACAGTAGAAGTGGAAGAATATCACCTGGTTTTCGTGAGACTCAGGTCAGATTGGAATAGTCTTTACATGTGCTGAGTTTAGTGCCTTCAGCTAGGCGATGATCAGCCCACGGTGGTTATGGCAAGGTAAGAGCAACCTTGTCCGAGATCAGTTCAGGGAGCACATGGTCAACAAAGGGTTTGAGATGCTATCCATTGACCTTGAAAATATTACCCGTCTTTGGGTCAGAGATTTCGACGACCCCATTAGAGAAAATCCACTCAATAATTAATGGGCCACCCCACTTAGACCTGAGTTTACCAGGGCAAAACTTCAATCGAGAATCGAAAAGACAGACCTTCTAGTTCAGCTCAAAGCTCTTATGTGAAATCATCTGGTCATGGAAAGCTTTGGTCCTTGCCTTATAAATTCTAGCATTTTCATAAGCATCATTTCGAAGCTCCTCCAACTCAAATAGTTGGAGTTTCTTGGTTTTCCTGGCCAACTCAAGGTCCACATTACATTTCTTGATGGCCTAAAATGCCTGGTGTTCAAGTTCTACGGGTATGTGACGCCTTCCCAAACACCAGACGGAATGGAGACATACCGATGGCCATTTTGTACACTGTACGGTAAGTCCAAAGAGCATCATATAGCTTTTGGGTCCAGTCCTTCTTATTAGGCCTAACATTTTCTGAAACGAGATATTCAGAAATATCTCGTCTGAGGGTGGTAAGGCGTGGAAATCCGATGGCTTACCCCGTATTTCCCCAGTAAATTTTGAAACTAGGCATGAGTGAAATGTGTGCCACCATCATTGATAATTGCCCTAGGAACCCCGAACCGACTGAAGATATTTCTCTTCACAAAATCGATGACCACCTTGTGGTCATTGGTCCGGGTGGGAATTGCCTCAATCCACTTGGACACATAATCAACAGCAACCAGAATATACTGGTATACAAATGAAGGAGGGAAGGGTCCAATAAAGTCAATTCCCCAAATGTCAAAAATTTCAACGGAAAGAATTGGCTTCAGGGGCATCATATCTCTCCTAGCCATGTTCCCGAGTGTCTGGCATCGGGTGCATGACCTAGAGAATTCCTAGGCATCCTTAAATAATGACGGCCAATAGAATCCGGATTGCAAAATTTTTTCAATCGTCTTTTTCCCGAAAAAGTGTCCACCACAAGCAGATGTGTGACAGAACTCAAGTATGCTACGGAACTCGATTTCCAGGATGCATCGGCGAATAATTTGATCAGCGCCAATGCGGTACAACTCAGGATCATTGCAAAAATAATATTTGGCCTCATATACAAGTCTATCCTCTTGTTGTTTGGTCCAATCTGGGGGATTTGACCAATGGCCAAATATTTGACAATATCTGCAAACCAGGGGGTTTGAATTCCTGAGATTGTGAGGATAGTTTCATCCGAAAAAGTATCAGAGATCGGAACATCCGGATGAGGGGAATCAATTAGGATTCTCAAAAGGTGATCCACCACTACATTTTGTGCCCCAGCTTTATCCCTAATTTCAAGATCGAACTCTTGAAGCAGCAAAATCCAATGAATAAGCCAGGGTTTGGCATCCCTTTTGGCGAAGAGATGTTTTAAGGCCGAGTGGTCAGTATAGATGATGACTCAAGAACCTAACAGATAAGCCCTAAATTTTTCTAAAGCGAAAACTACAGCTGGCAATTCTTTTTTTGTAACGGTGTAATTCCCTGGGCCTCGTCCAGAGTTTTGCTAGCGTAGTAAATCACAGAGGGCTTTTTCTCAATCTTTTGACCCAAGATAGCCTCGACGACATAATCAGATGCATTAGCCATAACCTCAAATGGGGCTGCCCAGATCGGTGGTTGCAAAACCGAGGCACAGGTGACGGCCATTTTTAATAAATCAAATGCCTTACGACATGATTCATCAAACTCGAACGGCGCGTCTTTGGCAAAAAGGTTACTGAAAGGCTGAGCAACCTTCGAGAAGTCCTTAATACATCTTCTATAAAAACCTACATGCCCAAGAAAAGAGCGAATCTATTTTACGGATGTGGGTGGAGGAAATGAAGTCTATAGATAGCATCCACCTTAGCTCTATCAACTTCAATTCCCCGATTAGAAACCACCTGACCCAGGACGATGCCCTCCTGAGTCATAAAGTGGCTCTTTTCCCAGCTAAGGACCAACCGTGTTTTGATGCATCTCTGAAGGATCAATTCCAGGTTAACCAGGCAAGACTCAAAAGAATCTCCGAAAATGGAGAAATCAACCATGAACACCTTAAAATAATCTCCCACCATGTCAAAAAAAATGGCCATCATACACCTTTGAAAAGTCGCAGGCGCATTGCAAAGCCCGAACGGCATTCTACGGAATGCAAAGGTTCCATAGGGACATGTGAAAGTTGTCTTTTCCTGGTCTTCGGGATGGATAGGGACTTGGTTATATCCCGAATAACCGTCCAAGAAGCAAAAATATTTTTGCCCAGCTAACCTTTCGATGATTTGATCGATGAATGGCAAGGGGAAGTGATCCTTGTTAGTGGCAGTGTTCAGCTTCCTATAGTCAATACAGACTCTCCAAGCAGAAGCTGAACTAGTGGTGAAGGTTTCCCCTTTCTCATTAGTCGTAATGGTTATTCCTGCCTTCTTGGGTACAATCTGAATGGGGCTAACGCATGGACTATCTGAGATTGGGTAAATAATCCTAGCATTGAGCCACTTAATTATCTCCTTCTTGACTACTTCTCACATATTCAGGTTTAGTCTCCTTTGCATTTCGCGAGAAGGGCTAGATCCATCTTCCATGAAAATACAATGATTACAATAAGATGGCTCGATCCCCCTATGGTTGTGGATGGTCCAACCAATTGCCTCTCTTGTTGTTCTTAAGGACCTTAATTAACCTCAATCCTTGCTCCTTACTCAAATCAGCACTAATAATCACAGGGACCATGTTTTCAGGTCCTAAGAACTCATATTTCAAATTTTCAGGCAATGGTTTTAATTCCAGCTGCGATGGGTTTAGAATCGAAAGAAGGGAGGATGCTGATGAAGATTCATCAGGACAATCCAGTGAAAGAGGTTGGGAACGAACAAAATCAATAGCCTCTTTAGGATGTGGCAGGTCTACCATGGAGGAGGGTTGTAGGTTGGGTTCGCTAAAGCTAATGGAGTCCTCGAGTGCATTGATTGTCATACACATCTCAAGATCCTAATCCTTGACTTCCTCAATGAATCCACAATCCTTAAATCCTCTTATCGCCTTAAAAATATCCAGAGTTAATTTCTTATCCCCAAAGGTGATCTCCATACTATCGCTTTCACATTTTATGTTGGCCATGGTAGTAGCTAGGAACGGATGCCCCAGAATGATTTGCATGTTCCTCAAATCATTAGGTACATCCATGTCGAGGACGAGGAAATCTATAGGAAAATAGAAATCCTTGACCTTGACAATTACATCCTCAATAACGCCTCTCGGTGTGGTGACAGATCGGTCCGCTAATTGTAGCGTTACTGAGGTTGGCCTGAGTTCACCTAACCCAAACTTCTCATAAATAGAAGTTGGGATTAGGTTGATGGATGCACCTAGGTCCTATAGTGCCATATCAAAAGTGTATTCCCCAATAATGCATGAGATCAAGGGGGCATTGGTGTAGACCCGGATAGGTTGTGTTAATAGGGTGATTTTATCGTTGAAATGTGTATAGTGGTTAACCTAAATCGAGCCTAACCATCTCTTTACAAAATTTTTTACCTGGCTTACTTGATTTTATCTTAGTCACTTTAAGGCCCAGGGTCGAACTCAGGGAAGTGGGATTAGAAGTGAAGTTTCTACGCCTTTCCTACAATGAATCTCTTTTGTTCGTTTATTGTGTTTTTGGTGTTTTTCTGTTTAAGATTTTTTTCCTGATAATTCTTATCCTTGAGGCACACCCTCAAAATCAGGTTCTTGGCTTTGAGCCAAATCAGGGTTTCAAAACTGGTCTTGCTATTCGCAAGACTGAGTACCTACAAGTCATGGATTATCTTCTCTCTTTTATATAATTTTTTTATCTTTTTACTGACATGAAATAGAAATAGAAATAAAGTAGATATAGTATATATATGTATATATTATATATGTATAAAGGGGTGGGGGTGGAGGTGGAGATGGCATGTAGCACGGTGTCGAGTCGGTCGTCGTTTAGGAAGACGAAACAAACAGGACGAAGTGTCACGTGGAGTGTAAGGTGGATTGATGGAAGATGAATGCGAACATGCTTTCTGTATGTGTGTATCGGGTAATATCAGCAACTGGCGCAGATATTCCCGCGATACAATGTATGGTAAGTAATACGAAGAAATATATATATATATGTATATATGTAAATATATCTACAGGTATATATATATGGTTCTAAATACATAGGTATATATGTAATTATATGTATACATATATGTGTACATATATATATATATAAAGATATAGATATATGCATAGAAAGATATTTGTATATATGTATATGTATGTATTTGTAACTATATAGAAGTATATATATAGTAATATATGTATATAGATATGCATATATATATATATATATGTATATATAGTTATAGATATATATGTATAGATGTATGTATATTTGTATATATATATATATATATGTACATAAGTATATGTATATATTTATATATATAAGTATATAGATATATATATATGTATGTATGTATACTAATACTTAAGTATATAAGTACTAATTTATGTATAGATATAAGTATATATATATTTATATGTATGTATATAAATATATATATATAAGTATATAGTAGTGAGAGTGTGTGTGTGCGAGAGTGTGAGTGTGTGTGTGCATGTGTTTGCTGAGAAGCGAGAGTATGTTGTGAGAGAGAGAGAGAGAGAGAAAGAAAGAGCGCCTGCTGTGAAGAAAAGGTGCTTTTAAGTCGTCTACAGTAGTGGGGCAATGTCTGATGGCCACAGTGCACCGCGCTGCACGTAGTCACCCGAAGACGCGCGTGCTGGAGGGAGTGAGTGTGAGGGAGAGAGGCTGCAGCGCACCGCACTACATGAAGAGGCGAGTGCGAGCGTGGAGAAGAGGGCGGCTGTATGCGGGCGAAGGGAGCGGGCAAAGATGGGGGCTGGTGCAGGTGCTAGTAGATGTAGGCGCACGCAGACGCGAGGGCGGGCACTGGAGCGAGCACAGGGCTGGATGCGGGCGTGGGCTGGGGCCGATTGCGACATGCCGTGTGACCGGTTAAGTGAGAAACTTACCGGTAACCGCACTGTAGCAACAGTGTTTCGCTGAAATGCGTGAATAGTGGCTATAGTGCCCGGGCGGGCCGCGCGACCAGGCATATCCGATGCTGTGAGTGCGGGAGGTGTGGAGCGACTCGGCGCACATGCGGAAGAGGTTGCGTCGGCTGGGCTGTGGGCAAGGCTTCGCAACAGAGCTCGCTGAGAGGGGCGCGGGCGGCCTGCTTTCTTGCGCGGTGCCTTGCACGTGCAGAAGAGAAGTCCGATGCCGTGCTGCTGCTGTGCGGAGCTTGTGCTTCAAAGGTTGAAGCTCCTGCTCCAATGGCAGAATTGGATTGAATGTCAAAACAGGGAAGATAACCACCGTGCCCACCAGCTCCTTGATGAGCTGGGCAATGCTGGACTCACTTTGGTGGTTGTGCACCACAGTGAGGTACTCCTGCCTGCGGAGTGGCTCCACAGATGTGGAGAGGCTACGTATGGAGGGAGAGGGGAGGAGACGGCCTGGTGAAGAAGAGCTGCGTTGGGTTTTTTCGAGTGCACCACGCTTTCCTTGCAAAGAAGCAAGCAGAGCCTATTTAAAGGGGAAGAAGGCATGCACAGCCATGCCCTGGCTGTGCATGCGGCTGTGCATGGCTGGCATGGCTTGGCAGGGCATGCAGCTGTAGGGCAACCTTGCTGCAGAGCATGGCGCGAAGAGGAAGAAGAGGCCATGCCTTGGAGCTGCGGGAAGAATTCAAAGTCAAATAGAAAATAAAAAATAAGGATGGAGATTTTGCAAGGTAGCACTTGAGGAATGTGTTAATTGCAAGGCCATTTTATTCACTCTCCTCCCCTCTCAATTAAAAGCATGCATGCGTGTATTTTTACAAATGCAACTATGGATACCTAATATGCACTGGTAATGCTTGGAAATAGCACAAGCCGACACAATTGCAGGTGTATTTTTGCAGTGCAATCATATCCTCATGCCTATCTTTTGCTAGTCCCTAGCAAAACATTTTTTTTGTATTGTATTTAGAAATGATCTTAAGCTGAAGATCTTCTCCTGAGGTGACATAGGTGTATTTATTGTTGGATATTGTGAGAACCAATTGTAGAAAAGACTACCAGTACTTTAAGTCTCACACGACATAGATCATCTCTCAACTAACTAGGACTGTTGATATTTAAACCTTATGTACGATTTCCACAACCTAGGAGGTTTTTGCCATACTTGAGAGCTAAAGAGATTATGGCTTGTGCATAGTGAAGGATCAAGACTAACCAGATGAACATTAAGACTCAAGCCCAGGTTTTCATGAATTTTTTTAAGTACAGGTTGGTCCCA
The DNA here is from genome assembly GCA_037157565.1 of Thalassia testudinum. Classification (NCBI taxonomy): domain Eukaryota; kingdom Viridiplantae; phylum Streptophyta; class Magnoliopsida; order Alismatales; family Hydrocharitaceae; genus Thalassia; species Thalassia testudinum. The sequence continues at coordinate 148,906,579 of JAZHRO010000014.1, read as the reverse complement.
GTTTCAGCTCGTGTCTTTGGATTGACTCTTAAAAAGATGACGAAAAACTCAACTCCCATTTTCTAACATTTGTGGCTCAAAGAAAACAGGGTATTTGTAGCTTGCCCTGAAGAATTTTTGTAGGTGGAAGACTTTACAGATATTTGTGAGATATACTGACTTATTTGCATCTTTCTTTTTTTTTGAAACACGTGCCAGTATATCTCTTACAACATTATTTGGAGGAGCACATTTTCTTTTTGGTGGGAGAGTTCCTTTTTGGTAGATAGAGTCTCTCCTAAACACAAGACTAAAGCTTGGGATAAAAAGTCTACCTACGCGCACAGGTGAGGACTCCACCTTCCCTAATGAACACTAGGGTTGGATCTTATGTTCACCAAGTCTTTCTTGATATGTGTAGTGTGAACCAAGATTACTTAGGCTCTCAAGTAGAAGAAAACCAATAAATCCTATACTGGTGTCTCAGGTACAAGAATACGTCCTTAGTTAGGAGAGATTCTGATCTATCTTGTCAATGCTCAAGTGAATTAAGCCGAGCCTGAGCGAATCAAGCTTCTGTGGCCTGGAAAGTCTTCAAAACAGTGGTTGAATATCCATAAACACTTATTGTAATTTTGTTTCAGCCTTTAGATCATTACTAAAAAACCATTTTTTTTTTTTAGAAACTTCATGATACCCTAAAATACCCAGATCCTATGGATGCCTATCTATCCCCCCATGCCAAATGATGCTATGTCCTCATATGCATGCAGGGTAGGGTAGAGAAAGGACGAAAGATCGGGTACGAGAGCTGAGGTGTAGGGTATACAGCAGGGTGGTTGGGTGGGTGGATGGTGGGTGGTGAAGTGAAAAGTGATGGTGGATAGTGAGTGTTGTTGGGTTGCCTCCCAATGAGTGCTGAATTTAACATCCCCAGCTGGACTCAGAATGAGGTACAAATTAGTTACCCTCCAGCAAGGTAGCAAATTCTCTAATGGGGGCAGGTTCGTGAGTAAGATAGGGTTTCAAACGCTGCCCATTGATCATAAATTTATGCCCAACTTTGGGATCTTCAATCTCAACGGCCCCGTTGGGAAATGGTCTCGAGACCTGGAAAGGACCAGTCCATTAGGACTTCAATTTCCCAGGAAAGAATTTGAGTCGGGCATTGTAGAGCCAAACTTGCTGAGATGGCTCAAATTCTTTCCGCCGAATACGACTGTCATGAAAAGCTTTTGTACGTTGTTTGAAAGTTAAAGCAGAATCATAGGTTTCAAGATGGAGCTCTTCCAGCTCCTGGAGTTGGAGTTTCCTTTCTCGACCACACAAGTCTAGGTCAAGGTTACATTGGCGAACTGCCCAATAAGAGCAGTGCTCCAACTCCACAGGCAAATGACAAGGCTTCTCGTAAATGATTCTATACGGAGACATACCAAGGGGAGCCTTGAAGGCGGTCCGATATGCCCAAGGTGCGTCAATCAGCTTGTCGGACCAATCCTTACGGTCAGGCCGAACCATATTCTGGAGAATTTGCTTGATTTGTCGGTTCGACACTTCTGCCTGGCCGTTCATTTGAGGATGATACGGGGATGCGATACGATGGCGGACTCCGTATTTCCACAGAAGTGCCCAAAAAGAAGCATGGGTAAAGTGGCTTCCTTTATCCGAGATAATGGCTCGAGGGATCCCAAAGCGTGCAAAGATGTGGTCTTTGACAAATCGAGTGGATATAACATGGTCAGCATGGTGCGTGGGAATAGCCTTGATCCATTTCGAAACATAATCAATAGCCACGAAGATAAATTCGAAGCCGTTGGAAGGAGGAAAGGGACCCATGAAATCAATTCCCCAAATGTTGAAGATTTCCGCAGCTAGGATGGGTTGCAAGGGCATCATGTCACGACGTGACATTGACCCTAACAACTGGCACCTAGTGTAATGCTTGGCATATTGTGTGCATCTTGGAGAAGGGAGTGCCAAAAGAACACGCACTACAGCACCTTGGCTACAGTTTTCCTCCCAGAGAAATGGCCTCCGCAGGCCTGATCGTTGCAGAAGGATAGCACACTGGGGAATTCACTATTAGGAATACAGTGACGGATGATCTGATCAGCACCTATGCGAAAAAGAAGTGGATTATCCCAGAAATAATACTTTGCTTCTGCGATGAGACGCTCGCATTGGTTTTTAGGCCAGCCACGTGGAAGGGATCCAGAAGCAAGGTAATTGGCAATGTCGACATACCACAGTCCACTTGCCACATTAATTGTCAATAGGTGCTCATCAGGAAAATTTTCATTAATCGGCAGAGTAAGTCCAATATGGTTAGGGTCCAGTCTGGAAAGATTATCAGCCACAATATTCTAGGCTCCAGCCTTATCGCGGATCTCAATGTCAAATTCTTGGAGCAGAAGGATCCAACAAATCAGTCTAGGCTTGGCATCCTTCTTGTGCATGAGATGGCGAATGGCCGCGTGATTAGTGAAAACAATAACGTGTGAGCCCAGAAGGTAAGAGCGGAATTTCTCCAGCCCAAAGACTACTGCCAGTAGTTCTTTCTCAGTGGTAGTATAATTACATTGGACCTTGTCCAATGTCCTACTGACGTAGTACACCACGAAGGGGTGTCTATTGCGTCTTTGTCCCAGGATGGCTCCGACTGCAAGGTTGGAAGCATCACACATGAGTACAAAGTCGAGGGACCAATCAGGTGGTTGAAAAGTAGGGGCCTTGGTGACAGCATTACACAGCTGTGTGAATGCTGGTATGCAGTCGGGGCCCATATCGAAGCATACGTTGGTCGATAGGAGATGAGTTAACGATCGAGAAATCTTGGAGAAGTCTTTGATGAATCTCCTATGGAAACTGACGTATCCTAGGAAGGAGCAGATTTGTTTGACAGAGCCAGGCACAGGTAAATCAGCAATTATGTCAAGCTTAGCTCTGTCAACCTCAATACCCCTATCGGAGATGATATGCCCGAGAACAATTTCCTCGTGTACCATAAAATGACTTTTTTTCCCAAGAAAGCACGAGGTTTACATCAATACATCTCCTAAGGATACGGGTCAGGTTGGCAAGACATTCTTCAAAAGATGGTCAAAAGACCAAGAAGTCATCCATGAAGACCTCGAGAAAGTTACCCACCATGTCATGGAATATCGCCATCATACATCTCTGGAAAGTTGCTGGCTCGTTACAAAGTCCAAACAGCATCCTTCTAAATGCAAAGGTGCCGAAGGGGCAGGTAAAAGTGGTTTTCTCTTGATCCCGGGGGTCAATTGCCACCTGGTTATATCCTGGGAATCCATCCAGCAAATAGAAAAATTTATTTGCCGCTAACCGCTCCAGGATTTGGTCAATGAATGGTAGCGGAAAGTGATCTTTCTTAGTTGCAGCATTGAGTTTCCTATAATCTACACACACTCTCCAAGATGTAGGAGTGCGTGTAGGGATGGATTCACCCCTGTCATTGGCACGGATGGTGAGTCCCGCCTTCTTGGGCACAACGTGAATCGGACTCACCCAGGGGCTATCGCTAATCGGGTATATTATACCTGCATCCAAGCACTTAATAATTTCTTTCTTAACGACCTCCCGCATGTTAGGGTTGAGATGTCGCTGCATCTCACGAGAAGGTCGAGCCTCCTCCTCCGTATATATACTGTGAGTGCAGTAGGAGGGGCTAGTGCCAGATAAGTCTATTAAATACCATCCAATAGCTGCCTTGTGTTCCATAAGGACCTTCGTTAGATTGCACTCTTGCTCTCTGGTCAATTTTGAACTGATGATTACGGGGAGCATTTCATTTGGTCCCAGGAAAACATATTGAAGTGTACTAAGCAGCTCTTTCAGCTCAGGAGTGGATGGTGAAAGGTCTGGCAATTCTTGGGATGAGAGTGTCCCAGGTAGATCAGAAAACAAGTCAGGAGGAAGAAGATGGCCCTCTAATTGGCCAAGAAGAGGGGCTTCTTGGATATATGGATCCAAAAAGGAATAGCCCCAATGAGAAGTATATGGGCTCAAGGTCCCAGTGTAGATTTGCAACTGCGCCTGATTTGGTAGGAAAGAAAGGGCAATCTGGTCTTCAAAAGTGTGGACCAATTGTGAGTAGCCCGGATATGACTTAGACCACGAGGTATGGGTAGCAGAGAAAATCTCGTCAGAAGTCTGGTCAGGAGAAGGTACGGAACAAGGGAGGGATGAGGGAATCTCACAATATTTGTTGGTCAGGCAAACGTCAGTGTTTACAGGTAATCCGCAGCAGTCAGAATAGGTCCCAATTAGTCCAATACATGTGCTGACGGCCATGTCCTCGTCAGACGTGTCATCCTCAATGCAATCGCAATCAAAGTTCTTAGCTGCCTTGAAGATGTTAAGCTTGAGCTTTTCAGATCCGATGGCAATCTCAATATAGCCCGACTCGCAGTTAATATGGGTGCAGGCTGTGGCCAAGAAAGGTCGACCAAGGATGATTGGACAATCAGAAAGTGAGCTAGGAGCTTCCATATCTAAAACAAAAAAGTCAATAGGAAAACAGAGACTGTTGACCCTAACCACCACGTCTTCCACCACACCCATTGGGATTTTGACAGAATGATCTTCCAACTGTAACGTGACAGGGGTGGGTTTCAGATTTCCCAAGGAAAATTTTTCGAGCATGATGGTCGGTATAAGATTGATGGAAGATCCTAGATCAAGCAGGGCACGGTTAAAATTGTAGCCTTGGATGCTGTAGGAAATGAGCGGTGTGCCCGGATCTTTCTGCTTCGGTGGTGGATTTGACAGTATAGCACAACTTGCATGAGGAGAGAGAACCACTGAATTCTTAGTTTTCTTTGACTGTCGCCTGGGTGTTGTGTACGCTTTGAAAAATCGGGCGACAGTAGGTATGTGGTCGATAGCATCGAGCAGGGGAACCCTGATTTTTGCATCCCTGAACAAATTACATAGGTTATCAAAGGCCTGCGTATCTTTCTTTTTGCCTTTTGGCTCCCTCAGTAGAGCCTCAGGGAATGGAACTGATTCAGGCACCAATTTGGGTGTATCGTCCTCTCGCGAATGCGATGCGCATCCTAAATGAGAGGGCGATGAAGAAGACGGGCCAAGATCAAGTCAAGGCGGATCGACGGTTAGCTTACCGCTCCACGTAGTGATTGCATTGGACAATACGGGTCTAGTGGGATCATATGGCGGAGGAGGGTTTATAATAGGGACATAAGAGTGACGTGCTACAGCAAGATTAGCCTGAAATCCCAGTGGAATGCTTGGAGCCTGTGGAATCTGATGAACTTGCCCCTGAGAAGGTCGTACCTGTCGTTGCGAACCACAGGGTACGAAATTTTGCTGGTTTGGAACAGGTTGTGCGGGAAGAGTGCCTTGAGATCGAGTTGCCATGCGTAGTTGACTGATCTCAGCATTCTATTGCGGCAATTGGTGCTGAAGAGAGGTCATGTTCTCTTCATGGCACTTTGACATTTCCGTCATCATTCCCATCAATTTGTCAAGAGGACTTGATGCGTGTTCTGCTTGAAGTACGCAAGGACCCCATGGCGGATTCGCCATAGGATTAGATTGGGCCCTTGGGATGACGGGTGTGGACGGTCGCATTGGTCCACCCATGTAGTTTTGACAATGCGGGTTGTTGGACCATACAAAGTTCGGATGATTTTGCCACACTGGGTTATAACTGGTAGAGAACAAGTTGTTCCCCAGGGCGCAAGCGTCTTCCATGCCAGAAGATGCGTCCGCATGTAAATATGCATCTGAGCACACGGAGGCTTGGTCCTCCGTGTCAAAATACTGGCTCGCAGAAGCCAGATCCACATGACTTACCGAGTCACTCGGCGCGACACTCGGTAAGGAAGGTCTTACGGGGTTTCTCGGGATAAGCCAGGTGTTGGAAGAATTGGAATTGTGACGAAGTGGTGAGGTGGGGGTGTTTGCCACAGAACGGGCGAAGTTCGCCAGAAGCTCGTCCAGCTTCTTATGCACGACGAAGACTTCATCCAGTTTCTGTGCAATAAGGCTAAGATAAGTGGATGAATGGGAGGGTCCCGTGTCAACTTCGTCGACATTACGGGGCAGGCTGGTACGATTAAAGGCGACAATGGAGGCATTGTTCATTGAGTTTTCACTCATATTTTCAAATAATTCGAATGCACCATTCTCGTCTTTATTCATGAAATTCCCTCTGTAGGAAGCGTCTGCAATTTGCTTCAAAGTCTCATTTAGCCCATAGTAGAAAATCTGGGCTATATGCCACTTAGTTAGACCGTGGTGCGGACACTTCCTGAGGAGGTCATTATATCTCTCCCATGCCTCATGAAACTATTCGTCATTTTGTTGCGTAAAGGAGGTGATAGCACGACAAAGCGCATTGGTTCACCCGATTGGGAATAACTTCTCGAGAAACGTTATTCGCATCTCTTCCCAAGAGTGGATGGTTCTCCCAAGGGTGCGTAACCACCGCGACGCTTTATCCCGCAATGAAAATGGGAACATTTTCTTGAGGACTATAGGTAACCTGATATTCCAAGGTTTAACAGTTTCAGCCAATCGGGTTAGGTCTTCCAAGTGGAGAAGAGGATCTTCACTTGAAAGACCATGGAAGTGAAAATTTATCAGGCCAATTATGTTAGGTTTCAGTTCAAAGTCATCCCCGCCCAAGGGGACCTGAATTTGTCCTATGGTCTCTGTAGCAGCGGTATTCTGATAGGAGCTAAGAGACCTGGGCTCCTCCCATTCGGGAGGGTTCTGCATTTCCTCTAATGTTTCCCTAATGGCTTCAATTTTCTCATTATACATTTCCATTTGGGCTTGGAGGCAGGTTATGGGATCTAAGGCTCCACAACCTGGTGGGTTTTGAGGGCGGTTTCCTCCCTCGAGATTTGGGGGTGGGCGTGCAACCATGTTTGTGGAAGACGAGGACGATTCGGCTTCTTTTCTAAAATTATCAGTCAATTCACATAGTTGAGGGTTTTGTGACCTCCTCCCAAACATGCACTACCGCAGGAAGAATTGGGGAGATAAGAAGGGAAAAGAGATGAGAGAAATGACGCTGCAAAGGTACACTTGATGACAAATCAATACAATCAAATTCCTAACCTCTACAGTGTGCCCTTAGACCTAAAGATCTAAGTTACCTACTATCACGAACTACGGAATCTTATGCGAGCACCGCGGAACCACCGGGCCAGATTGAAAGGCCATTTGCCCCAGTCTTAGACACTCGATGGCACGCGGGAACCCTCACCAGCACGTAGGCACTACACGCAGATAGTTTGACCTCCAATCCTTAATAAGGGTCAAGTTACTACCAATTTTAGTTAGAGGCTTAGGACCAAGTGCTTCTGGAATGTGAAGGGTGTTATTTACGGGTAATGCCCAAGTGATTGATTTTTAGAGTGTGTAAACCAAGCATGCAATGGGGAAATCTCCCCGAATTGAACTTTTAATTGGTGAATGGTTTTTAGAATTCAGCCTTAAGTAGTATGGATTTTAGGATTTCTCTGAATTACCAATTCAAGCAATCTTCGGGTTTTTGAGAGAATACAACTTTTCTTCTAAGCCCAACAAACCCTTATTCAATGTCAGTTGGTTAATGCATGCTAAAATGCAATGGGCTTTCCTAAATGGAGATTTCTATGTGTGGATGCACGAGTCAATTTTTAGATTAGTGTGAAAGGGAGCCAAAGCACTTTAATTCAAGTGCTCCCAATCACCAAAATGATTTCCACACACAAGGCTCAACCAAAAGAAAAAGAGAATCAAATTATTGGGGTTGAAATATACGGGAGCGAATCTTAGGCACGTGAAAGGTTGTGGTGGGGTTGGAATCAACTCAATTCCAAGTCTCCCCACCAAAAAAATGTGATCTCGAATTTGCAGATAAATGAGGCAAAGAGGGGTGGCAATCAATCCTTTTATTTGCCTCAAAGAATACTTCACACGGTGAAAAATTCAAGAATCAAGATTCTTGGATCTTTGCTATGCAAAGTTTGGCAGGAAATCCCAGGGCGGTGGGAGTAAAGGCAAATAATCAATCAAGTGAATTTTAATCCACTTGCCCTAAGAGATTCCAAGAAGCTTTTCTAGTTTTTTTAGTTTTCTTTTTATCAATGTTACAAGTTAACCTAGGTTGCTAAGAAAGAAAGACCTACTTGTGCAGTAATGTGTGCGAAGCTCCAGTGCGGTGTCGGCGTCTTCACACTCTCGTTCCTGCCTTGGATCTGCCCACATCTCTGACTTCGTCTGCCTGCCTTCTCCTTGCAACAGGTTCACCTGCACAGCAACAAACAAAAACACCCATGAGGAGAAGGGTGTGAGAAGAGCAAAATTAAAGGAATGGAGTAAAAACTTACTTGGATGCGCACTTCCCCAGCAACGGCGCCAGAAAGGTTATGGTGTAGACCCAGATAGGTTGTGTTAATAGGGTGATTTTATCGTTGAAATGTTTATAGTGGTTAACCTAAATTGAGCCTCATCATCTCTTTACAAAATTTTTTACCTGGCCTACTTGATTTTATCTTGGTCACTTTTAGGCCCAGGGTCCAACTCGGGGAAGTGGGATTAGAAGTGAAGTTTCTACGCTTTTCCAACAATGAATCACTTCCGTTCATTTATTGTGTTTTTTGTGTTTTTCTGTTTAAGATTTTTTTTCTGATAATTCTTGTCCTTGAGGCGCACCCTCAAAATCAGGTTCTTGGCTTTGAGCCAAATCAGGGTTTCAAAACTAGTCTTGCTATTCGCAAGACTAAGTAGCTACAAGTCAAGGATTATCTTTTCTCTTTTATATATATATTTTTTATCTTTTTAATGGCATGAAAGAGAAATAGAAATAAACTAGATATAGTATATATATATATATGTATATATTATATATGTATAAAGGGGTGGGGGTGGAGGTGGAGATGGTGTGTAGCACGATGTCGAGTCGGTTGTCATCTAGGAAGATGCAACCAACAGGACGAAGTGCCTCGTGGAGTGTAAGGTGGATTGATGGAAGATGAATGCGAACGCGCTTTCTATACACGTGTATCGGCGAATATCAACAACTGGTGTAGATATTCCTGCGATACAACGTATGGTAAATAATATGAGAAAATATATATATATGGTTATAACTATATAGGTATATAGCTAATTATATATGCATATATATATATATATATATGTATATATATATATATAAAGATATAAATATATGCATAGATACATATTTGTATAGATATATATATATGTATATTATGTATTTATGACTATATAGATGTATATATATATATGTATATATATATATATGTATATATAGTTATAGATATATATGTATAGATGTATGTATATTTGTATATATATGTATATATATATATACATATATATATATATATGTATAAGTATATGTGTATATATGTATATATATATATATATATGCATCTATACTTATACTTAGTTATATAGGTAATAATATATATATATATATATATGTATATAAGTATATGTATATATGTAAATATATATGTATATATATCTATATAAGTATATAGATATAAATATATATATACGCATATATGTATACTAATACTTAAGTATATAGGTACTACTATATGTATAGATATAAGTATATATATATGTATATAAATATACATATATTTATAAGTATATAGTAGTGAGAGTGTGTGTGTGTGAGAGTGTGAGTGTGTGTGTGTATGTGTCTGCTGAGAAGTGAGAGAGTGCTGTGAGAGAGAGAGAGAGGGAGAGGGAGAGAAAGAGTACCTACTGTGAAGAAAAGGCGCTCTTAAGTCATCTGCAGTAGTGGGGCAACGTCTGATGGCCACAGCGCTCCGCGCTCCACGTAGGCATGCGAAGATGCGTGTGCTGGAGGGAGTAAACGCGAGGGAGAGAGGCCACATCACACCACGCTACGTGAAGAGGCAAGTGCGGGCGCAGAGAAGTGGGCGGGAGTACGCGGGCGAAGGGAGCGGGGTAAGATGCGGGTAGGTGCAGGCGCTGGCAGACGCAGGCGCACGCAGACACGTGGATGGGCACTGGAGTAGGCACGGGGATGGACGCGGGTGCAGGCTGGGACCATTTGTGGCATGTCGGGTGACCGGTTAAGCGAAAAACTTATCGATCACCGCACTGTAGCCATAGTGTTCTGCTGAAACACGTGAACAGTGGCTACACTGCTCGGGCGAGCCATGCGATCGGGCTTATCCAGTGCTTGAGTGCGGGAGGCGTGGAGCTGCTCGGCGCACGCGCGGAAGAGGCTGCACCTGCTGGGCTGCGGGTGGGGCTTCGCGACAGAGCTCACGTAGAGGGGCGCGGGCAGCCTGCTAGCTTGTGCGGTGCCATGAGCGCGTGGAAGAGAAGTTCGGTGTCGTGCTGCGGCTGTGCAGAGCTTGAGCTTCAAAGCTTGAAGCTCCTGCTGCAATGGCAGAATTGGGTTGAACGTCAAAACATGGAAGAGAACCACCACGCCCACCCGCTCTTTGATGAGCTGGGCGGTGGTGGACTCACTGTGGTGGTTGTACACCATAGTGAGGTACTCCTGCCCGCAAAGTGGCTCCTCAGAAGAGGAGAGGCTGCGTATGGAGGGAGTGGGGAGGAGATGGCCTGGAGAAGAAGTGCTGTGTTGGGTTTTTTTGGGTACACCAGGCTCTCCTTTTAAAGAAGCAAGCCGAGCCTATTTAAAGAGGAAGAAGGCATGCACAACCATGCGCTGGCTGTGCATGGCTGGCATGGCTTTGCAGGGCATGCAGCTGCAGGGCAACCTTGCTGCAGAGCATGGCGCGAAGAGGAAGAAGAGGCCATGCCTTGGAGCCGTGGGAAGAATTCAAAGTCAAATAGAAAATAAAAAATAAAGATGGAGATTTTGCAAGGTAGCACTTGAGGAATTTGTTAATTGCAAGGCCATTTTATTCACTCTCCTTCCCTCTCAATTAAATGCATGCATGCGTGTATTTTTACAAATGCGACTATGGATACCTAATATACACTGGTAATGCTAGGAAATAGCACAAGACGACACAATTGCAGGTGTATTTTTGCGGTGCAATCAGGCACCTGGATCTTTCTTCTTTTGAGGAAGGTGATGCAGGATTACAGAACTTGCCTACTCAGAGAGAATCACCTTCCTCGGAGTGGGTTCTCTCGGCTTACGCTTTTGGGTACACAGTTCTTTCAAGAATTTAGCGTAAGTTGGGATGTGCTTAATAGCATCGAGGAGAGGAATATTTATCTCTACACTCCTGAAAAAATTCAAAAGCACCATATTTCTGTCTAGGGTTTTCTTCTTCTTGGTTTTTAATAGGCCCTCAGGGAACGGAATATGGGTGGAATTTTCAATTTCTGGTCCCTGGGCCTTATTGTCTTCTTCAACCTCCTCCTTCTCTTTCTCAAGCTCCCTAGGATTTTGATTTCTAGAAGGTAATTCTGGGTTCTGGGTCTGCTTCTCACTTCTCAAGGTGACAGAGTTTGCAGAGGCATAAGTGTTTGGGTCTTGACGTGGATTATTGAAGATTGGAGGGCCTTGGTTGGCCATGTAACCAGCCGAGGAAGAAGAGGGACCTTGCTCAACCACCTGAGCATCCGTGTGTGGGTCCCTTTGATTCCTGTACCGTTGGGATCTATTGCCCTAATTTTGGCACATTACGTGGGTTTGGTACAGGTTGAGATGGTAGGCATCCGAGTTGTCGGGTGTTTGCAATTAACTTGGATTACAAGTTATCCAAGGATGTCTTCACTTGTTGCATAAGCTGAAGCATGGACCCCTACATTTCCACCGTCTGCCAGTTCAAATCAGCTTGCGCCACAGATTGTTAGGCATTCCAAGATGGCTGATTAACCGGTCTTGGGGGCAACTGGGTGTATACTTGACCCTGACCAATGGGTTTTTGAGATGCATAGTTGCTAGGTCGAGATTGGGTCTGTTGCCCCTTATTTTTCCAAGAGAAGGTAGGGTGGTTCCTCCATCCCGAGTTGAAAGTGTTGGAATACGGGTTGGACCTAACATTATCCTGCATTGCATAAGCATCCTCATAAAACAAGGATGAAGAGAAAGAAGGATCAGAGAAACTGGGATCAAAGGCCCCACTTTGGAACCCATATGGTTCCGAGAAATCCCAACTCATAGGTCGAGCCGAATCAAGTTGATTCATGAATTTTTGCCCCGTGGGAGCTCATGAGGAATGGAATCCCGAATTCTGGGATTGAGTGGGTAAAGAAGTGTTTCCTAAATTCTCCGACATCCATTCCTCCATTTCCTTAGCAACCAAGTCAATTTTATCCAGTTTATTACAAATTAATTCCATGTCAAATGAATGAGAGTCCTGGATCTCATCAGCACTTGACCTAGGTTGTTGGGACCAGTTGAATGCATCCATGGAGACATGATTATTTCAGTTCTCGCTCATTTCCTCAAATAGGTCGTATGCACTATCTGCATCCCTGTTGAGAAAATTGCCTCCGCAGGAGGCGTCCACGTGATTACGGAGTTGCTCAACCAACCCGTGATAGAAAATCTGCATGAGTTGCCATTTCAACACCTCGTGGTGTGGACACTTCCTCAAAAGTTCCTAGAATCGCTCCCAGGAAACATGAAACGGTTCCCTCAGCCGCTGGGCGAAAGTGGTAATCGCCCATTGCAAGGCATTGGTCCTTCTGAAAGGGAAGAATTTCTTCAAGAAAGTCGACTTAAGAGCAACCCAAGTTTCAATCGGCCTTCCTATAGTCCGGTACCAATGTGTGGCCTTATCCCTAAGAGAGTGGGGGAAAAGACTCATGATCATTTGCTCTTCGTTCACATTCCTTTCTCTGGTGGTTTGAACCAACGTGGTCAGATCTTCCAGGTGCTGGAATGGGTCCTCCGAGCCAAGCCCATGAAAATGCTTAATCAAACTTAAGAGTTGGGGCTTGATTTCAATGTCTCCGGTGGGAATCATGATGCCGGGACGTTCCCCATAGTTTGAAGGATCGTAAAAATCCTTCAAGGGCTGAGCGCCCTGACCATGCATGCGTTGGAACCCTTGTTGCATCTACTGCAATTCTTCCAACTGCCTCTGAATCAGCTCCTACTAGTCCGAAGGCGGGGGAGGTAGTTGTTGATCAGCCATGGGATCTGCTTGGCTATAGCTCAACCTCTGCCTCCTAGAATGGTCTAAATGTCCTTCCAATCCTGGGTTCAATGACCTCCTCCCAAACATACACTAGAAGGAAGTCAGAAGGATGGGGAAAAGGAACCCTGCAGCACAAGAATACAAGGTTGTCCCTAGATGGAGTAGCCTAAGGTCTACTGACTCTCAAAATTCATCCTAAGATTATGGACGATTTGCTCTACTTATGTCCAGGCAATCCAACCAGTTAGGAGGGACTGGGGAGATGGTTCTTCCTTTGGCTTGTGCCTCCGGTTCCTAGTGTACCCCCCAACTGCAGTCATTGGATGCTACTCCCCTAGCTAGACATCAGATTAACTAGTATAAGCAGGTTAATCGTGAATAATCTCAATCTAGATCCTAATGAGCGAATGAATCCTTAGGGCCAATGTCTAATTGATTTTAGTTATGCTTGGGAAATTGGTGCTCTGGAATGTGATGGGCCCTTATTGGGTTGTGCCCATAATGATTTGTTTGAGAATGTGTGAATGTGCACAACCAAGAGGTTTTCAAGCAAGATTATTAATGATGAGGTGAGTTTCAAGATTCGAATCTTGCTTAATAGCTTTTAGGATTCAAATATTAGGTGTTTTCAACCAAGTTTTGGGAGGCAAACCAGGTTTGTTGTTGAAAGCACATGTTCAAGTATTTCCCTTTAGAAATGAAGAAAATATGGAGTGCCTGGCTTGTCCTAATTATTGAATCCTATGGGGCAGCTAGAAAATGAACCTCTTTTAGATTAGGTGGTGCAGCCCAAACAATTCACTCAATTGGCTCCAATGCACCACCGATTAAGGCACACAAAAAGATGGTTAACCTAATATGATTTCTACTCTTTTATGTGTTGAATTCATGTACTGAGTCTACAGGTCGGAAGCCCGGTTGAGTAGATGAAAAATCAAGTCCGATTATGTGCCTCAAATGTGGGTGCATAGAGTGTGTAAATTGATTTGTCCCACAGAAATATCTTTTTGTTTTTTTATATAAGATGTGGGTGAGATGGGTGAAGGTGGCAAACAAGACAAACAAAGTCTATCCTAGGGTTTATGCAAACACCTAAGTAGATTAGGTCATGGTTATGATTGTGGCGAAATGAACTAGTGGGGGGAAAAAGTGGGGGACACTTACAGAGTACTCTACCTACACTTTACCCTGATCTAACGCACTTGGATCTCCATGCTAGGGTACCTGCAAGACAGTAGATCAAAGACAAGTAGGGTTAGTGCTATGTAAATGCAAAGAAGAGCAATAAACAATAAAGTAAATTCTGTTGCCTCCCTGGCAACGACGCCAAAATGGTCGCGCATGTTTCTGGTGTTTAGAAATAGAGGTTATAAGTAACTTGTCATCGTAGTTGCAAAGCACGTCGATCAGATAAAATTTATACCGAAACTCCAAGGGAGTCCCAGGTCGAACATAGGGAGGCGACATTTACTTTAGTTGAAAATCGCACTTCGATTCGTTTCTTTTTGGTACTTTAGGGTTTTGTTATATTTTTGTGTTTTTGAAATAAAAGACAAGTAGAATGAATCACAAGATAGAAATGGAACAAATATGATATATATATCAAGCCAATGTCAATTACAATGAACTATAAAAGCATAAAAAGAGAGAGAGGTGAGAGGAAATCTCCTGAATTGGCTATTCGGTAAGATGACGGCGCCTGGCGGAAGCTTGGACGAAGGTGGTGAGGAGCGGGACGACGGAGGTGAGATGCTGGAGGACATCAGGTTGAGGAAAGCTTCGACGTAGCTCTGGAATGGAGGTGAGAAGACAGAGTTGATCTGCTACCAGAATGGAGGTGAGAGGATGGCTCTAAGGTGACCTATGAAGGGAGATGGGAAGTTGGAGGAGTATTTGGTGGGGTAGAGGTTCGCTACACTAATAGGCACCTTGGGAGCTTGAGAACAAGCTCTAATGGAGCGTTGGTAGGCTTGCTAGAGCTTGGGAGTAGGTGGGAGTAGAGTAGGCAGAGATGGCTTGGAAGGGAGGGGGTGTAGGTCCTTTCATAGTGGTGGAGAAGAGGCCAAAATCGTATCTGGGTATTTACTAACATCCACAAACGACGCTGCAGCTGTCGCTGAAGATCCTTCCTTCAATTGTTCTTGCTGGTGCGCATGGTCCTTTACTGATGTCCATATATGTCGCTGCAGCTGTCGTAGAAGATCCTCCTATCAAATCCTCTTGCTAGTGTGCACAGACCATTAGTGACAACTGCAAGCGTCACAAAAGGTGCGTCGTTGAAGATCCACGTGCCTCCCTGCTGGTGTGCGCTCTGCTGGCGCTGTGCGCTTCGCGCACCCATGTCGTACGTGCAATGGCATGCGCTGGGATGCATGTACACGTACGTTGCGCTGCTGCTGCACGCTACGCAGTTGCTGCTAAGCGGCTGGCGAAATTGGAAATTGGGGGAGCTGCGGGGATTCGAACCCGTGCCCCTCCTTTTCAAGCCAGTGCAACCACCATTGCGGCAACTTCTCCCTTTTGTGCTGTGGAACAGCTTGGTGCATCCGCTTCCCAGCCGTTGGATCTTGATCCAACGGCTAGGATTGAAGGGA
Source organism: Thalassia testudinum (assembly GCA_037157565.1). NCBI lineage: Eukaryota > Viridiplantae > Streptophyta > Magnoliopsida > Alismatales > Hydrocharitaceae > Thalassia > Thalassia testudinum. The sequence continues at coordinate 148,890,894 of JAZHRO010000014.1, read as the reverse complement.
ACGGATGAAGTAGGAGTTGGGCGGTCTGGATGGTTCCACATCCCGCCATCTGGCCCATCCATCTTCTTCTTCTTGTAGAGGGTGCTACGGTGCTCAGATCAAGATGATTCCCGCGATGCTGAACTGTGATTGACGCTCTGGATCCATCTGAAACCCGTATGGATGTCGCATTGCCACCCGGCCATTGATCTTCCTCAGACTTAATGTGATGCTACGGGTCTCTGATCTGGATGATTTCAGAGGTGTTAGTCTCCGATCGTCGTCCCGATCAAATCCGTATGGTCTAATCATCCATCCGAGGCCCTAAAATAAACCCTCTTTTCTCCTGACCATAGAAAGGACCTAATTAACCTAAAATATAAACAACTACTCTAAATACAGAATGATGCATTCTATGCAATATTTATATCATGATATGTAGTGCTAAGCCTAGTAACTATCACAAATATGCATTTTACGATGAATTTATACGTGTTTACCAGTGGGCAACGATCGTCGACTCAAATCCATCCGTGCGGTCAGATTTTTTATTTGACCTCCAGATCGGGTCACCTAGTCCCTCGGCCATTGTTCTTCCTTGGATTGCATATGATGCTACGAGACTCTGATTGAGGCAATTTCAGAGGCATTGAACTCCGATCATTGTCTTCATCAGATCTATACGGTCGGATCATCAATCCAGGCTCCAAAGTAAATATCCTTCTCTCTTGACTAGAAAAAGGATGCAATTAGCGTAAATTATATGCAAGTACTCTAAGTGTATGATGATGCAAGCTATGTAATATTTGTAACATAAAATGCAAAAATAATCCTAGGAACATGCATGAATAGGCATTTTACCCTCAATAATTGCGTCTACTTCATACCCCCACGACTATCTTTTTCTAGTCCCTAGAAAAATTAAACTACACGCAATTTATAAAAATTGAATTAGGATTTGATCACCTAGGCCAAAGTCATTTATTGAGAATAGAAAATTTCAACTAAGGTCTTAAACTATAAAAACTCAACAGTACCCTGGTGATGAGTGGCTACTCATCATAGCTAAAAGGCCGAAATTAAGCTAGACACTAAGCAAAACAATCAAATTAACACATAAAAAGGGTTAAGTGTGGGAATTAAAGAAAAGACCTAAAACTTTTAATGTGTGTTAAAACCTCCTAATTAGGTCACAAAAATGAGATATTCTGAAAACTAAAGAACAAATGATGATCCATGCATCAATTGAACACATAAACAAGTTTGAAAAGATAAATCAGAAGTAAAATCAATGTCTTAAATGTTCAATTAAGCACATGGAAAAGTTTGAAAGCAATTGGACATCATTTAGGCTTAGAAATAAATAGATTACAATTAGGTCCTTCATGCATTACATTTCTACCCTTCAAAACTCCTTCTTGGACCTTTTTGCAAGCCGCAGGGCCCTTCTGTATGACTGCAAGGCCCTTCCAGTTATAGTTCTTTTCACTTTTGGACCTGCACGCTATTCTTCTACCCCTTCGTTCAAGGGTCTTCCTGCAAGTTTTCCCTCATTTCAGAAAGAAGCCTGTGTTCTTCACGCGCACTGTAGCATGCGAAGAACACAGCCATTCTCGACCGCCCATCGCACTTTTGATCTCGATCTGCGGCTGGAATCAAATGGAACCTTCGCGCGATTCGGTGCGTGCATTCACCTCTCTTCCCAGATCTCATCTGACGGTCAGATCTCTCTCTTGACTCACCGCGCGCTCTACCCATTTCATCCTCACCACCGGCTTAATTTTGATTAACCTCACCCTTGCGGTGATTCCAATCACTGAGCTGCTACTTAAGCACCTCAATGGTGTCGCGCACAAAGGATCGCTCCCTCCTACATCTCTTAGCGATTAGTTCGTCCACTCCAGTCTCTCCTCCTCATCTAGACCCTGATTTCACAGCCACCGGCTGTGGAATCATCGCCTGCTCTCGACCCTCCTCGTCGCTAAGGACCTCGTAGCACCTGAGGACGACCCTGGAGTCTCACTAGCAGACTCTTCCCTCCGCTGGAGTCACCCTCCTCCTTTCTTCCTCCTTAGCCGCCGGCTAAGGACCCATAGGTCCCATTCTTCCTTTTAGTTTAGGTTTTTAATTCTGCACAAGTAGTGTTCGATTTAGTTTGCAGTAGTTTAGAATAGATTTAGTTTTAATTGTTAGTGTTTAATGTTAGCTGTAGTTAGATTAGTCTTAGGAGTAGAATTAGTATTAGATCCCCTCCCACACCTTCTCTGATCAGTCCAGATCAGAGGGGAAGAATCATCTGTTCATTGTTCAATTTATCTCCCTCTTCATGTTTTGTTTTTCCATCATCCAAATTCTGATTCTTGTTTCTCCTTTTTAACGACAAATTTTTCATCAATCACCCACACATCCTGACCCAATTTCAGATCTGATGGCGCACTGCCTCAGATCTGAAAGTGGCGTCACAAGCACCATTTGGGGCTTCTCACTCACTCCATTTGTTTCACAAAAGCCCCTCTGTTTTAAATGGATTGCCTCAGTTTGTCAGAGCACTTTTGATTTGGATTTTAAAGGATTTTTACTCTCTGAAATGTTTTGACAGATCTGACAAATTGAAGGGATTTTTGGTTTTCACTATGGGCAAGGACTCTGAGAAGTTCTCTGGTGACAGAGAACCAATCAGAAGAGCCTTTCATGATTCTGTTTATACTTTGTTTTGAATGCATTCGCTAGCATCCATTAAATTTCCTTAATGCATTCTTAGTCTCTTTTTGCTATTTCAGAACTGCCATACACTATTTGTGCTGATGATCATTTCTGTATGGTGATTCTCTAACCTAAGGAGTTTTCCATACTCCTTAGGGTTGCAAGAAACTGGGATTGTGTTTCTTTGGTTTTAATTGATCGAGCTAAGTCTTCCTTCATGCTGTCTATGGCATTAGGAAGACTAACTCAACGCCATTTGAATTTTGATCTGAAAGGATGCTTCTGATAAGGTTTTTCCTAATGAGTGTTTGAGCTAAATTTACATGAGATTTTCGTGAGATTTAAACCCTTATCAGATTTGGATTTCAACTCTGAAAATTTTTAGTTTGTTTTGAATTTTATCTTACTCCCTGTTACACAGCAATATGCTGCAACTTGCAGCTACATTTCCCTCCATCTCCAAATTCTCTTCTCCAAATTCCCCTTTCACTTGTGAATTTTTTGTTGCCCTTTCTCTAAGTGGACTAACTGCAGCAGTAGTTAGCCACTTGACAGTGGCTTAAGCCGCTGCCACTGTAAACAACACATACTAAATACATTCTTCTTCTCTCCATCTCTTCTGACAGTAGCTGTGGCTGCTGTCTTAATTGAACACTAACACTCAATCAACTCTAATTCCCTAACTTTATTCAAAAGCCTAATGACATAGACTTATTTTAAAACTGTAAATATACCTATTCATAGTATTATAACTATAGCATATCAGTTAGATACATAGTTATACAGTAAATATGTATAAAACCCGTACAGAAATTCATATACATATGTAATCTATGTAAAAATATGTATATATACTAATCTATTATGTATGTATTTACTGATTTATGTATATATGTATGTACAGATTTATATTTACTTATTTAGTAGCTAAGTTAATAAGTTAGAGCAATAATTAAGTAAATAAATCTATAAACTTGGGAATATATATATATATTAAGTAATTTAAGTTAGTCAAAGTATAATTATACCTAGTATAACTTACTGTAACTTAGTTTTAATTTTAAACACCCAGAACTGCTATTTTAGCCTAAATAAAACATAAATAAATTCGTAAAAATACAATAAAAATATGTATTAAATACTTAAGTATGTAAGTTAAAAATGTTTAAGGTCAATTAGACCATTTACTAATTATTTTATAAGTAATTAACTATTTAATCACCTAAATGAACCTGTATAATCAGCCTAGTTTAGCGAATTTATTTGTATAGTAAAAATATTTAAAATTCAAAATTAATTAATCAATTATGTAGTATTACGTAAATATTTTATTTACCATATTTTATTTTATTTTTTTTAATAGTTTATGGCCCCCAAATCGAGGGCCAAAAATGCGCACAGACACAGCTGCGTTTGATTTCCAGCGCACGATGTGGCGCTGGAATAACGTCACATCATGTGCTGCAAACCAAATGCAGCCATATAAATATAATTTATGTTATACCGTAAGCAGTCGTTAAGGCGCAGGGCGCCCGAAACACTGCCTGTTATGTCCGGTCTGATTACCCGATGTGTGCTGAACTTTGATATGTGTGCGGGGCCGGGGGCCCGAGCGTGTGCGAGCTTTAAGGCCGTTGGTCTGAGGCCTGACGCTGAGATTGAAAACGTTACTAAGCCACCTAATCTGAGATTAGGGCACGCTTAGTAGAGGTCTGGTCCCACCCGTAGGGTGCTGTGTATCCCTCGAAAAGCGCACCCGCTAATTAAACACATTTTACACTAAGGACGTTAGCCTAACCCCGTCTCCACCGCAGCCTCTGAAATACCACACAGAAGAAATTGAAAGGACAGACGACTTAAGAGAAGGAACACAAGAGATAACAAGAACAGAAAGACTTACTGTACATACAGCAGTAGAATAAGTAATATACATACGTATAAGTAAACCCACATAATTACTAACAGAATAAAACGACACTATAAACGTCACTAAAGACCTCAGTTTGCTTCTTTAGGTTGTATATAGTGTTTTCTGAGATTTAGCGACCTTTATATCTGTCACTAAAACTGATATATATGTCACTATAAATAAAAGACTAGTAAGTTAAGTTTTTACACTATGGTATCCTAATGTAGTATGAACTAACATATTAGTGTTAATAGTATAACTTGTAAATACATAGTTTAGAGTATAATAATAGATTGTTTGATGCTTGTTCATAGTTAGTATTTTTGCAAGCACTTCTTAGTAACTAGGTAAATAAAACATTCATTCATTCTTTAAGTGTAAAGTTTCTTTTTGAATAAGAAGACAATTTTGGAGATAATCAAAGAGTGACCGAATTAAATTCAATAAATTGCCTCCCAGAGAACGACCTGGAACAAAACCAGTAAAAATTAGATAAATAAGCAAATGATAATAATGGTTGTAATGACTGGTACTCACCCATACTCACCACTATACGACATCCTTAAGGTTATATTATACACCCTATACTACAACGACATGATCATAACAATAATCATTCATCATCATACAACCATTGTGTTATATACACATTGTAGATCATCGGTGTCATTATCATTGTCATTCACACATTACACCAACCATCAACACCATTACACCATCAACCATCACATCATTTTTTGGCGCCGTTGCCGGGGAGGCAACGCTCTTTGCACCAAAATTTTCTTTTTATTCTTTTGTATATAGAAATTCTTTATTTCATTCATTCATTCATTGTAATTGCTTTTATTTTTCCATTGAATTAATTGTGTATACATTCTTTTAGTCATTTACTAATCATTTGTTTTTCCACAGCACTTGAGGAGGAGTGTCGTCTTCCTGGTGGAGTCGCTGCGCTCCAGATCCGTCTTCCTGGTGGAGTTTTTCCTCATAGTAGCTGTAGGAGTAGTGGTAGTATTAGCTTTAGCGTAGATAGTTTTAGGTTTATTAATTAGGAACAATTGTTAGTCATAAGTTGTGAGAGCTTGTTCTCACACAATTTTTGTAATAATTCTGGACTGTCTGGACTTTATCTTCTTTTTCTCGATTTTTCGATTTCGATTTTCCGAGTTAATTTCTTTTCTTGTTTTTGTTTTTTGCATATAAGAAAAAAAAAATCAAAAAAATCAAAAAGATCTCATACTTATCTAGCAGCAGCATAACCTTAGGCATCCATTTTTAGGATTGCATTTCATTCCTGCTAGATTTTAATTCAAGTCAAATCTGCATTAGAAGATTGCTGGAGTCAGGTACGCATTTCTTACCTAACTCTAACTCCTGCCATATTTGCATTTGACTTAAAGTTAAGAAGACCACTACTTGTTCTGAATTTATTAAAAAGTGAAACGAGCAGCATAAAAAACACATTTTAATCACTTCAATCAAATCAAACGGAGATATTCAAAATTGGGTGAAACCATGTTTGAGATTTTAATCGCCTTGTGTTGAATGTTATCATGCACACAGCACGATCACTTAAGGCCACAATACACGGGTTTCTACCTCATCTTTCTGCAACCACAGGATCTGGATTCGCACGCTCAGTCTTATCCAGATTCCCAGTGGATTTTAGAGGTCTGCACTTCGCTAGGTTTATCTTAGGATACGTACAATTGCTTGAAACAATTGTTTGCGTATAACATACTTTGTGTAGCAGCCTCTAGGAAAAATTTTCTCCGATTCATTTCGATTGATTGGTCTTCTTGAATTGAGATTTTATTGGGATTCTTCTGTTTTATTGTGAACGTTAAAAATATTTTCCCATTGAGTTGGATCGAATTAGAGTAAACGGGATTTCAAAAGACCAACTCAATGGAAGGTAGGAGATCCCAAAACCCAGAACTTGTACTCCCCTTGGGTACTGCTACCCAAGCTACTGCATCATCTTCTTTGCCTTCCACTTCTAATCCCTTACCTCCTGAGTCTCAAAATACTTTTCACAATCCCCCTCGCCAAGAGGATGATCTTGATTCTTCACACTTTAAGGATTTTGAAGAACTTCCTCCAGACTTAGTTGCACATCCTCTACCACAGCAACCACCTATCCCTAGGTTCCAACCTCCACCTTATCCTAATCATCCTAATCCACCCCCGGAGAGAGGACCTATGCCTCATCTTCAGCACCTTTTCGATACACAACTACAAATGAATACTTAACCCAACAGGTGCAACAGCTTTCTCAAGCTGTAAATCTTTTAGCTAACCCCCAACCACAACCACTTCAACCTAGAAATCCTCAGGAACCACCCCAACCCCGTAGACCCCAACTACGAGATTATTATAATCCCGCAGTTGCCCAACCAATGCCTGTGGTACGTTATCCCAATGGGGGTTGTGCTGCTGAACTGAAGCCGAACATTATAGCACTCATTCCTCACTTCCATGGACTTGCTTCTGAGGACCCTTTTCAGCATTTAGAGGAGTTGAAGAATCTTGCCCAAACTTTGGGTCTGCAAGGACATGATCAGCACACGCTTTTGATGAAAATGTTCTCCTTTTCATTAAAAGATAAGGCAGCCTTTTGGTTTAGAACACTTGCACGGACTACACCTATAGATTCCTGGGCTTCTTTAGAACATGAGTTCTTAAAGAAGTACTTTCCTGTAGGCCGCACTAATGCCTTAAGGCGTGCCATCACCACCTTCACCCAGAATTCAGGAGAACCTATGCACGAGTTTTGGGAGAGATTTCATGAGCTTCTGAGAAAATGTCCCCACCATGGTGTCCCACGCTGGCAACAGGTTCAGATCTTCTATCATGGGCTCCATGATGACACACGGAATTTTGTAGATGCCGCTTGTGGAGGCAATTTCCTGTGTCGGGACGAGGACTCAGCCTTTGAGCTCTTTGAAGGCATGGCTAAAAACTCTATTAATAATGCTTCAATGAGCGTGTTTAATAGAAAGTCTTCACATTCCCACTCACACACGGGGGTACATGAAGCCCAATCTAGTAGCAAAGACTTAGAGATAGTGGCTAGTCAACTGGATAAAGTGGGCTTAATCGAGAAGAAAGTAGATGAAGTATGGAAATTTCTCTCAAAATACCCATCTTCTTCTTCTCAGTCACCAGCACAAAACACTTCTTCTCAGTTTCCCACAGGGAGGGAAACTGTGAATAACCTTTCTGTGACACAAACTGCATTACCGGATTTTCCATTTCTATATCCTTCACCGGTTGGAGGAACCTTTGTTCCTCCCTTCATTGACTTCCCTGCACCTTCTGGAGCTTCGGAGGAGCTTCATGCCATTCACAATGATCCTTTCACACAAACCTATAACCCTGGATGGCGTAATCATCCAAATTTCTCGTGGTCGGGAAATTCACAGAGACCTCCTTTTCAACAACCTTCTGCACCACCATTGCACAACCCGATCCGAGCACCACCTCCACAATCACACGGATATCCACCGCGTACCTACCAACAACCCCAACCTAGGCCCACCCAATACTCTCAATCTGGGCCTACACGAGATGACCAGTTGGGGTCTATCATGAAAGCTCTTGCTGATATGCAACAACAGAATATTGCTATGCAGCAGAGACAGGACGCAGCCTTAGCTATCACACTTGACGGAGTCCCGTCAACCACATTCACTCCCATCACAAGCACAACCCAACCCTAGGAACATACCTGCTCAAAAGTATGTCCAACCTAGACCAGCACTGCAAGACCAAACACATGACATTTCACAACCAGTGCATAACACTGAATCGACATGATCTTGATACTTTTTGATAATGGAGCTGTTGAGATGACTGAACTTGACAAATCTGAACCCTTTATTGTTAATGGACAAAGACTGAAACCTTTCATTGAGCCGCATGATCTCAGACTTGTCAATTCCACCATTTCGCTCCTACATTTTGAGCTACCAACTAAGTTTTCGCCTAGCTGAAGGTGTTAAACTTAGCAAACACCTACCCTTGTATATAGCTATTTTACACCTTTCTTACTTTTACCTTTATTTGCATATAGTGTCTACCCTTGCATTCTGAGCATACATTCATTGACACACATGTCATGCATTTCACTTCCTAGCCCGACTATTCACTCTGATCCTAGATCAGACTTAAAATCGTCCGCACAGAGATTTTATCTCCTCATTCCGACTTCCTTTCATCACCCAGTCTAGGATAGTGAAAAGCAGAGCATGCATTTGCATCCACCCTTTCGTTCAATGAGGACATTGAAACACTTAAGCATGGGGGGGTGTAAATGGTAAACCATTTAAACCAAAATGCAATTGTAGACACAACTATACTACATATAGTATTATCAAAAAAATATATACTTCAAAAAAAATTGAAAGATTTTGAAATTTTTTTTTTTTTTTGAAAAAAATTACAAATCTAAAAATACAAAAAAATAACAAATCAAAAATTCCAAAAATACAATAAGGGACATGTACTTAATTGGTCAAGGAGGACATTAATTTCAAGAGGGGAGGGAGAGAAAAAGAAAGAAAAGATAAATGTTTAACTATGATCTTCTAGCTGAAAAAAAAAAAAAAAAAAAAAAGAGAGTAAGTGTCTATGGACATTCAACCGTTACTAGTTTGACCTGCCGGGCCATAGAAGCTTGGTACAAGCTTAGTCTTAATACACTTCGAGCCTTGACAAGATAGACCACAGTCTCTCCTAACTTTAGGATAATTCTTGTACCTGAGTCACCAGTACAGGATTCCTTGGTTTGCTTTGACTTAGGAGTCTAAGTAACCTTGGCTTACACTACACAGTGTCAGGAAAGACCACTTGAACCTAAACCTCAACCCTAGTGTTCTTAGGGAAGGTGGAGTCCTTACCTGTGCGTGCAGGTAGACTCTTTGTCCTAATCTTTAGTTTTGTGTCTAGGAGAAGCTCTTTCCACAAAAGAAATCCACCCACCAAATACAGTGCGCTCTACCAAATAAGTTCGGGAGACATACTGTTCAAAAAAAAAAAAAAAAGTCAAGTATGTTCTCCAAAAAGTCTGAAAAACAACTTTCCACCAAAAATGTTTTCAGGGTTCAAAACAATACCCTGTTTGTCCACCAAAAAAAAAAATTTTCTCTGAGCCACAAATACAATAAGGGTTGGATTGAATACCATCAATTTTTGAGAGTCATCCGAAAGCATGAGCTGAAGTTAGGACCAACCTGGACTTAAAAAGAAGTGAAACCCCAGGATTGAGCCTTAGAATTCACCTGGTTAGTCCTGACTTATCACAAAGCACAGCCATAACTTCATAGCATTCTGAGTCTCTGTAAAACCTCCTGAGTCCTGGAATTCGACTTAAGGTTTAAATATCAAGAGTCCTTGTTGGTTGAGAGATGGTCTATGTCATTTAAGCCTCGAGTTCTGGTAGGTTATCCTCAGTAACAAGGTTCTCACAATGTCCAAAAACACAGTTGGTATTGGAAAATTTTTCAGCTTAAAGATCATCACTTAAAAAAAAAAATTTTTTTTGAAAGAAGAAAAAGATATCTCCACACACTTACCTTGCTGATACTTAAATTTCCTTACACTTCAATAGATTGTTTGCTAAGGGACTAGCAAAACGTAAGCATGGGGGTATGATGAGTGGCTACTCATCATAGCTAAAAGGCCGAAATTTAGCTAGACACTAAGCAAAACAATATCAAATTAACACATAAAAAGGGTTAAGTGTGGGAATTAAAGAAAAGACCTAAAACTTTTAACGTGTGTTAAAACCTCCTAATTAGGTCACAAAAATGAGATATTCTGAAAACTAAAGAACAAATGATGATCCATGCATCAATTGAACACATAAACAAGTTTGAAAAGATAAATCAGAAGTAAAATCAATGTCTTAAATGTTCAATTAAGCACATGGAAAAATTTGAAAGCAATTGGACATCATTTAGGCTTAGAAATAAATAGATTACAATTAGGTCCTTCATGCATTACATTTCTACCCTTCAAAACTCCTTCTTGGACCTTTTTGCAAGCCGCAGGGACGCTTCTGTATGACTGCAAGGCCCTTCCAGTTATAGTTCTTTTCACTTTTGGACCTGCACGCTATTCTTCTACCCCTTCGTTCAAGGGTCTTCCTGCAAGTTTTCCCTCATTTCAGAAAGAAGCCTGTGTTCTTCACGCGCACTGTAGCATGCGAAGAACACAGCCATTCTCGACCGCCCATCGCACTTTTGATCTCGATCTGCGGCTGGAATCAAATGGAACCTTCGCGCGATTCGGTGCGTGCGTTCACCTCTCTTCCCAGATCTCATCTGACGGTCAGATCTCTCTCTTGACTCACCGCGCGCTCTACCCATTTCATCCTCACCACCGGCTTAATTTTGATTAACCTCACCCTTGCGGTGATTCCAATCACTGAGCTGCTACTTAAGCACCTCAATGGTGTCGCGCACAAAGGATCGCTCCCTCCTACATCTCTTAGCGATTAGTTCGTCCACTCCAGTCTCTCCTCCTCATCTAGACCCTGATTTCACAGCCACCGGCTGTGGAATCATCGCCTGCTCTCGACCCTCCTCGTCGCTAAGGACCTCGTAGCACCTGAGGACGACCCTGGAGTCTCACTAGCAGACTCTTCCCTCCGCTGGAGTCACCCTCCTCCTTTCTTCCTCCTTAGCCGCCGGCTAAGGACCCATAGGTCCCATTCTTCCTTTTAGTTTAGGTTTTTAATTCTGCACAAGTAGTGTTCGATTTAGTTTGCAGTAGTTTAGAATAGATTTAGTTTTAATTGTTAGTGTTTAATGTTAGCTGTAGTTAGATTAGTCTTAGGAGTAGAATTAGTATTAGATCCCCTCCCACACCTTCTCTGATCAGTCCAGATCAGAGGGGAAGAATCATCTGTTCATTGTTCAATTTATCTCCCTCTTCATGTTTTGTTTTTCCATCATCCAAATTCTGATTCTTGTTTCTCCTTTTTAACGACAAATTTTTCATCAATCACCCACACATCCTGACCCAATTTCAGATCTGATGGCGCACTGCCTCAGATCTGAAAGTGGCGTCACAAGCACCATTTGGGGCTTCTCACTCACTCCATTTGTTTCACAAAAGCCCCTCTGTTTTAAATGGATTGCCTCAGTTTGTCAGAGCACTTTTGATTTGGATTTTAAAGGATTTTTACTCTCTGAAATGTTTTGACAGATCTGACAAATTGAAGGGATTTTTGGTTTTCACTGTGGGCAAGGACTCTGAGAAGTTCTCTGGTGACAGAGAACCAATCAGAAGAGCCTTTCATGATTCTGTTTATACTTTGTTTTGAATGCATTCACCAGCGTCCATTAAATTTCCTTAAGGCATTCTTTGTCTCTTTTTGCTATTTCAGAACTGCCATACACTATTTGTGTTGATGATCATTTCTGTATGGTGATTCTCTAACCTAAGGAGTTTTCCATACTCCTTAGGGTTGCAAGAAACTGGGATTGTGTTTCTTTGGTTTTAATTGATCTAGCTAAGTCTTCCTTCATGCTGTCTATGGCATTAGGAAGACTAACTCAATGCCATTTGAATTTTGATCTGAAAGGATGCTTCTAATAAGGTTTTTCCTAATGAGTGTTTGAGCTGAATTTACATGAGATTTTCCTGAGATTTAAACCCTTATCAGATTTGGATTTCAACTCTCAATTTTTAGTTTGTTTTGAATTTTATCTTACTCCCAGTTACATAGCAATATGCTGCAAGTTGCAGCTACATTTCCCTCCATCTCCAAATTCTCTTCTCCAAATTCCCCTTTCATCTGTGAATTTTTTGTTCCCCTTTCTCTAAGTGGACTAACTGCAGCAGCAGTTAGCCACTTGACAGTGGCTTAAGGCACTGCCACTGTAAACAACACATACTAAATACATTCTTCTTCTCTCCATCTCTTCTGACAGTAGCTGTGGCTGCTGTCTTAATTGAACACTAACACTCAATCAACTCTAATTCCCTAACTTTATTCAAAAGCCTAATGACATAGACTTATTTTAAAACTGTAAATATACCTATTCATAGTATTATAACTATAGCATATCAGTTAGATACATAGTTATATTGTAAATATGTATAAAACCTGTACAGAAATTCATATACATATGTAATCTATGTAAAAATATGTATATACACTAATCTATTATGTATGTATTTACTGATTTATGTATATATGTATGTATAGATTTATATTTACTTATTTAGTAGCTAAGTTAATAAGTTAGAGCAATAATCAAGTAAATAAATCTATAAACTTGGGAATATATATATATATTAAGTAATTTAAGTTAGTCAAAGTATAATTATACCTAGTATAACTTACTGTAACTTAGTTTTAATTTTAAACACCCAGAACTGCTATTTTAGCCTAAATAAAACATAAATAAATTCGTAAAAATACAATAAAAATATGTATTAAATACTTAAGTATGTAAGTTAAATCTGTTTAAGGTCAATTAGACCATTTACTAATTATTTTATAAGTAATTAACTATTTAATCACCTAAATCAACCTGTATAATCAGCCTAGTTTAGTGAATTTATTTGTATAGTAAAAATATTTAAAATTCAAAATTAATTAATCAATTATGTAGTATTACAAAAATATTTTATTTACCATATTTTATTTTATTTTTTTTAATAATTTATGGCCCCCAAATCGAGGGCCAAAAACGCGCACAGACGCAGCTGCGTTTGATTTCCAGCGCACGATGTGGCACTGGAATAGTGCCACATCGTGTGCTGCAAACCAAACGCAGCCATATAAATATAATTTATGTTATACCGTAAGCAGTCGTCAAGGCGCAGGGCACCCGAAACACTGCCTGTTATGTCCGGTCCGATTACCCGATGTGTGCTGAACTTTGATATGTGTGCGGGGCCGGGGGCCCGAGCGTGTGCGAGCTTTAAGGCCGTTGGTCTGAGGCCTGACACTGAGATTGAAAACGTTACTAAGCGACCTAATCTGAGATTAGGGCACGCTTAGTAGAGGTCTGGTCCCACCCGTAGGGTGCTGTGTATCCCTCGAAAACCGTGCCGGCTAATTAAACACATTTTACACTAAGGACGTTAGCCTAACCCCGTCTCCACCGCAGCCTCTGAAATACCACACAGAAGAAATTGAAAGGACAGACGACTTAAGAGAAGGAACACAAGAGATAACAAGAACAGAAAGACTTACTGTACATATAGCAGTAGAATAAGTAATATACATACGTATAAGTAAACCCACATAATTACTAACAGAATAAAACGACACTATAATCGTCGCTAAAGACCTCAGTTTGCTTCTTTAGGTTGTATATAGTGTTTTCTGAGATTTAGCGACCTTTATATCTGTCACTAAAACTGATATATATGTCACTATAAATAAAAGACTAGTAAGTTAAGTTTTTACACTATGGTATCCTAATGTAGTATGAACTAACATATTAGTGTTAATAGTATAACTTGTAAATACGTAGTTTAGAGTGTAATAATAGATTGTTTGATGCGTGTTCATAGTTAGTATTTTTGCAAGCACTTCTTAGTAACTAGGTAAATAAAACATTCATTCATTCTTTAAGTGTAAAGTTTCTTTTTGAATAAGAAGACAATGTTGGAGATAATCAAAGAGTGACCGAATTAAATTCAATAAATTGCCTCCCAGAGAACGACCTGGAATAAAACCAGTAAAAATTAGATAAATAAGCAAATGATAATAATGGTTGTAATGACTGGTACTCACCCATACTCACCACTATACGACATCCTTAAGGTTATATTATACACCCTATACTACAACGACATGATCATAACAATAATCATTCATCATCATACAACCATTGTGTTATATACACATTGTAGATCATCGGTGTCATTATCATTGTCATTCACACATTACACCAACCATCAACACCATTACACCATCAACCATCACATCACCTGGTGTCTGCCAGAATGCAAACCGCCCAAGTGATTGCGCAGCAATCATCGGTCTTAATTGACCTAGATTAAGCTAGGACTCAGCATAAGTTAAGGTTAATCATTCATGCATATGCATTATCTGCATCTTTACTGCCTCCTTTAGGTATGCATAAAATAATGTTATAATGTGCTGATTAAGTGCATTATGTCGATTGCTGGGAATAAGCAGATCTGGAGCTGGATTTGAAGCAGGATCTGAAGCTGAATCTAGAATAACAAGAGTTACAACAGAGCTTGAGCAGACGGCATAGATTAGATGTAGGAATAATAATGTAAGGGAGTTAAAGGTTTTCTATGCTATTAAGTAGGAATAAAGCAGAAAGATGCAAAGAGCTTAGGTCCATCCTAGCCTTAGGATAGCCTAGAGACTTCCCCAAGCCTTAGCCACCCTTAGATTAGGTCACAACACCCTAGAAAGCCCTAAAACCATAGTTCCAACCCTTATCTGGATGTCCAGATAAGTTATAGGACATCCAGGACCCTTAGTCATCTCCTACACACCTCAAACCCACTTCTGCAGTGTTACTGGACGTCTCGACACTTTGTCAGACGTCCAATTTCTACAGAATACCCAAAATAGAACCCAAAATCCCTACTGGCTCTGATTGGACGTCCAGACAATAATTCTGGACTTCTGATTTTTGAGTATAAGACGTCTGACGCTATTATTAGATGTTCGATACTACTCTCCAATTCCTATTTTCAGATTTAAGTCATGATCTTGGATCTCTAGGTCCCCAAACCCAATTCCAACCCCATAGGAACCTAAATTAAGGTGCCCTAACCCTAGTACATCACCTCTAGACCTCCTTAAACACCTAATTAAGTCCACACTAAACCTAATTGACTTGGATCTTCGTCAATTCCATCAGCCTATTCAATTGGACTCATTGAGTCCAATTGAGCCCTAATCTCAGCACACACTGTCCAATTGGACTTAGTGAGAGTCCAATTGATCTAGACCTAAATTAATTGGGTTATTTTACCCTCAATTAAGTTTCCACATACCCAATTAAACTTGTATTAAGTTTAATTGCACTTTACCTTAGTGAATTAGTGTTTATAACCCTAATTTGGGACATAACTTGACATAAACCCACTAGAACCTAACCTAATCAACCTAGCCACCTAAGCTTTGACCCACACACACCCACACAGACCCACGCACACCATCCACACGAAAATACCTAGCCTAGAGTTCTCTATAACTCTCTACCATGTGTGGTTGCCTTGGTTGCCAAAATTAGCAACCACTAGCCATTCAATTTTTAGATCCACATTTGGTGGATCTAAAGGCCACCATCCATCCTCTCTCTCTCACTCTCCCACGAGCTCCCAATATGGGCCTCTCTAGAGAATTCCGTAATTCTCCAAAGAACTTCCCTTAGGTCTTTAAAAAGAGCAAAGGGGTGGCCATTCACACCCAATCACTTCCTTGGCAAATTCACTCCATTGGTGCCATTGACGCCACCTCCACTTAGCTTGCCAATCCACCTCCACGAGCTCACTACCACCACCATAGAGGACATCATGCCGGAATGCTGGATCACTCCTCCCTCTCTCCAAGGGTCGACCTAAGCTACATTGGCCACCCCTCATTCTCCTCCCGACCACTCCAAGGCCATCACGGACCACCCCTAAATGCCATCTATTCTTCTAGATTTAATTCATGCACTTCATAATTTTATTGCTTTTATTTCTGCTTAGTAGCGTAGTCTTACTTCTCCCCCAACGATGCATGCAAAATCCCCCCGTAGATTCTTGTATGCGATCGTTTTCTGGTAGCTAGATTTTCATTTTTAAGCATTCATGTACAAGCTTTCTTCTACCTTCCATGTTGCAAACACTCTCTTGAATGAATAGAAGAAATATTTTTATATATGTGTCTATGTGTTGAGAATCACCATGAGCTTATTACAATATCTTTTGAGTGATTAATGTTGCCTGTTTTTAATTCCTGATAAGCTTGCAACTAAGCATGTCGTACTTCAATACGTAATAATCATAAACCGGTGTGTAATTTTAAACGAAGTAGAGCGTCAAAAAGATCGATTGCAAAAGTACAAGCAACGCCTCTCGGAGACGAATGACCGGGACTCAAGTCTTGTTATTTTTACAAACTTAATTTTTGACGATCGTTTTTGCATGACTATAGTATGATTTCCAACAACTTTCAAATGTGCGAGAACGGTTCCAGTCAAATGGCACCGTTGTTGGGGAGGCAATGTCATTTTTCTTGATTTTGATCTTTTAATCTATCACTAATGAATCTGCCTCTACTTTGTTTTTGATGTGCAGGACAACACGGAAGGAAAATGGGATCTACGCACACATCGAGCGCGGTGAAGAAAAATCAGGTGCACATCATCTCTCTCTAGATTATGTTTCCTTTTTCTAAACCTTAGGAGTAGATTTACTTTCTACAATTTCCATTGAGAAATTCTTTGAAAAAAAAAAGAGAATTTTCTTATTTTCGTGAAAAAACAAAATCAAAATCGGAAAAGTTATTGAAAAAAAATCTGGATTTGGTTTCCTTTCGATTCTATACTAGTTTGAAAAAGAATGAAAGATATTTTCTTTGAATCTTTCAAAAATTTCTTTGCGAAAAAAAAAATGTTCAAAAGTTTTGAAAAAAGAAAAAGCATTTTTGGTGGAAAGCTTTGATTTCAAATTCAAACCTCTTTAAAACGCTTTTCCACAATCTCCTGATTTTCGACCAGATTTAAAGCGTGACCTAAAAATTCGATTGTTCAAAATAATAGTAAGAAAAATTCTAAAATTTGGGCTAAACGTTCATTTTCAAATCATCTTTCAAACACCACCGTTATTTTGAAAAAATTCTAAGTATACAATTTTGAAAAATTCGCAAAGTGCCCAGGGGTCAGACTAACCAAGATTCAAAATTATTCAAATTTCATAAAGCGATTCCGAGTAATCCGCGAATCTGTTTTGACTAAAAATGGTGAGGTTTGAAAGCTAATCTCATTGGCTTTATTTTCCATATTTTTCTCGAATTTCTAAAGGTCATTTGCTAGTATTTCAAAGTGAAAAATCGACTAGGGATCAAAATTCCAATTCTGACCCCTTGATATTTAAAATTCCCTAAAAAATTTTGTTGAAATAGTAAAAATTACAAAAAAAATAGTCTCCTAAAAACTAATTGAAAAAGGAATCTACTCACAAAATTTCAAATTAATTGGATTCCAATTATCATCAGAGAACCAACTTTACTTTTGTGGTCAGCTGAAACAAAAAAAAAACCCTAGAAGTGCATGCAGCATAGGTTGAATCTTTACGGTTACAACTAGAGACCACACCTTGGGCTAACCTAGACTTAATCAAGTCTAGTTTGCTGGTGAGCTTGGTTACCTTGTGGGCCACTCACCACAAATCCCATTAAAGAAAATGGGTTACAATTAATTTTAAAACACGAAATCAACCCGAGTTCATTGTCGTGCTACTAGGTGTTTTTAACCTCTCTTTCCAAACCTAGTGACTAAGTCTGCGGGGTAGTGTCAAACAACCACGGCTCAGGGGTCAACGGAACCGGGGGCGTAAGCCAAAGGAAGAACCTTCCCCTTAGTCCCCTCATAACCAGACTGACCGGGTTAGCTTGAGAGGCGGGATTCACTTTCAGTCAGTCGTACGACGAACTTATCTTCAGGAATTCAAATCCCTAATGAAAAATCTGGTCACCTGATCTATAAGGACCATTTGATTGACAGGGCTTTAGTCTTGTCCTGCGTGGCTACACCGACCCAGGGGTTGGGCGGTGTATGCACGGAAGGAGGTCACTTCGACCTCACTTGGTTGGACCTTGGGAGCCACTCCCAAGGAGGCGAGTCACCTCACCCAGACCATCTTCTTCCCCCATTTCTTCTATCTGCTAAGCCGCGATGGCTAACACTAGATCTGGACCTAATCAGGATCCAGAAGAGCTGGACCCTTGAGCGTATCTGAGAGCCCGGGTCACTGAATCAGCTCAACCTTGGGATCAGAACCCAAGGTGGCGAAGATGACTTTTCACTTCGCCTGATCCTTCTCCTCGAGTTACCAAAATGGTTAACCCATATCCTAACCTTGGATATTATGACCCATACTAGTCGATCCCTCAAAGGACCACATCTTATAACCCAGGATATGGATTTCAGACTCCTACTTCTCACCCATGGAACATGGGCAGACCTGATTCACCCCCTGGAACCCCTGAAGAGCTACCGGTGCATATGCGGCTGCATTATAGAATGCAGAGAGCTATAGCGAGCGCTAAGGAAGTGGCTGCATCCTATCCACACGAAATCCAGACTATCATTGAGCCAAACCAAAGACAAAGCTGGATTCCTCATCAACAAGCTGTGATGGAGCTTCTTCGGGAAACAGTGGAGGTAACAAGGATAATGAGACAAAATCGGGAAACTCAAGAACTACTACTTTTGAGATATCAAGTGGAAAATAGCCCTGAAGACCTCGAGGAATTTGAAACGATTACACCGAAAGGACACACAGAAGATTCTCAGGAGCAGATATTGGAAGATCACTTAGGCGAAAAAGAATGTTTCATGGATATGAGACAAGAGCAGGAAGTATGACGAATGGGTTCATCTGAAATTGAGGAGGAAAGGACTGATATCTCCAAGACTGAGCTGCAATCAGATTATCCTGAATCTTGGGAGACACCTCTTGGGTTAGATAACCCAATTGAGACAAGGGAAGTAGATCCAATTGAGGATATGGATCTTGAGGCAAGCATTACATGCAACACTACTGATCAATCTTGGCCACTTCCCATTGTAGGTGAACCTGTGCTAGAGTCAACATCTTCTGATCTGCACTCTTCTTTCACCTACATCCCTAATTCGTATGTTAGAGATTCTGAGATGACACTTTCTATCCTTGATCCTGACAGCCAAAAACCAGAAGCAGCTCTGGATAACTTGAACGAAGAAATAAATATGCTACCCGAGGCAGGAATTACTGAGGAGCCCAATGCATATGAGGGTGAAGCTTCGAACAGAATGAGCTGGGGATGCACCTACCATCCTAGTCAATGGCTCGACCCCGAGCCGGAAGAGTCAGCCTCCGATGAATCAGAGATGGGTACTGATGAGGATGAAGTAATTTCTGATAAGGATTTCAGTGACCTCCCCATAGATCTTCTACTTTCACGAATACCACCATATGACTCAGAGCCTGGAGAGGGCATGATCTTTGATGTCAATTATCATTATGAGGATCCCTATGACTCAGATTTTGGTTCTGAGATACATTTTGATCTACTCCCTCAGCAACTTCCTACTGAATTGTGGGACATGATAAATCAGCTGAATCAACATCATGATCCCCCCTCTAATTATCCACTATTTTCCACCACCACTCCACACTTTCCTATAGCTAGACTTTTTGGAGTAGGGGTGCACAATCAGCTAGTTCACATCTCTAGACCACTGTTTCTGGGAGCATATGAGCATATCTTTCTATTAATCTTAGCCGGCTCCTATGCTAGAAATGACACATCTGATTGAGTTTTTGCCCAATTGGAGGCATTAAACTCAACACGTATAGATACCATTTACTGCACATTCCACCAACATTTATATATAACCATTTTTATACATAGCATATTTTTCTTTTAGAATATTTCCCTTTTCTATATTGTATGTTAACAGGTTGGTCGATGCTGAATATAATTTCAGGAGCAATTACAGGTGATTTCTACCCATTCTCCCCCTGCAGTATTTATTTTCTTTTATATTCATGCATGAGGACATGTAAGAACTTAGGCATGGGGAGGTAGATACAGAAAAATTGAAAAAAAATTTTATGGCAATACTTAGGAAAACCTCGGAGCTGTATGTAAAATGTACTTTAGGACCTTAAATAAAAGAACAACCAACTCCACCTCTAATTCTCACATTGGAGCTAGAAATCATTTGCAATAGCCACTTCCGACTCACCCACACACCTTTTGTTCTAAATTTACAGTCAAGCTGATTGTAACCCGATACAGGAAATTCACGAAGTACAAATTATATGAGGTTACGTGTTTATAGCATATATACATATTACATTCATGAAAAAGATTATTTTATTATGAGAATGCATTAGAGATTTTATCCTCTAGATGATTCATATAATCTGGAATCCAGTACAACTTTTCACACACATGTAGAATTTGCAATGGATTAACGGTGAAGGCCAATAAATGTCTTTAGTCCGTCAAGAAGAAGCAGTGTTTCTTCTCCTGAATCCCTGGATAGTGTTTTGGGAGGCAGGCATATTTTCTTTCAAAAATCCACCAAATAGTGTGAGATGTGAGTAGAGTGTATTGGTGCTCTAAGATGAGTGCAAGGAATCTTGAATCGTAGATAATTAGGTGATGATACTCAGAGATTAAGCATAGTTTCCACTCTCGGTTCCTATGTATACATTATTGAGTGAATTTTGAGAGCCACCAAATAAGGTAAATATGCGGAGAGCGAGTTTTCATAAAACTAGGGTTAAGGTGGATGGTTATGACCATTCTTTATGGAATCCTCAGCTGAAGGAGGGTATTGATGTCAAGGTCAGAAATACGCCGTCCTATCCATCTCTCCCGGTGCCATGAGTAGGCACTTCCACCAAATAAGCCACCCAATGTCTCTTGAGTACCACCAATCCCTAATAATACCTCGTCAATAAAGTTCATGGATGTGTGCTAGTTGTGTTATGTTGAAAAAAAAAGAAAAAGAAAAAAAATGATGAAAAGAAAGAAAAATTGAAAAAAAAAATAGAAAAGGAAGAAAAGGCAAAGAAAAGAATGAATATTTAGTGTTTATTTCATCGAGGCAATACCACCAAATAAAATTGAGATCCACCAAATATGGCCTTAACCTATCTTTCTTGTGTTTCTGATAGCCCAAATATTGGCTGAGGAATTTCAACTTAGTGTTAGGGTTATGAGAACTCAATTAAAGTGTCAATGCCTAGTGAGACCACAAAATATAGGTCATACATATAAATCTGGTGAAGTTGTGAAATCTAAGAAAGAAAAGAAAAGGAAAAGAAAAAGAGTAAGAGAGAATAGATATAAAGGAATCAAAAGAGAGCATACTTTTTCTCGTCTTTCTCTGAGTTGAGTTACTTAGTAATCCTGGAATCTAGATTCTGTAGTACTAGTCTGTATGTAGCACCAAGTGATAGTGAGCCACCAAATATATAATCTTAGCCCAGAAAGATTCTCTACCTAAGCCTAAAGTCGGGGTGGAATTCATAGAATATCTTGAATACCCTGAGGGAAGAAGTCCGGCTATCCCGCTAGAATTTTTACTAGGGATCAAGTACATGCTTTAGAGGTGTATTAGTTTTCAGTTGAGTCCGTTGCAAAAGCTACATAGCCGCACTTCCACGATTGTCTAGATTTCTAGAGCATAGGATGAAAACAAAAAGGAGAAAAATATATAGGCATACACTTGATAAAATAATCAGCCCCCTAATTTTGTCTTGCATTTGCTAAGGACTAGCAAGATTTAGGCATGGGGGTATGATTGCGCAGCAATCATATGTCTTAATTGACCAAGGTTAAGCTAGGACTTAGCATAAGTTAGGGTTATTCATGGATGCATATGCATTATTTGCATCTTTATTGCTTTCCTTTAGCTATGCATAAAATAATGTTATAATGTGGTGATTAAGTCCATTATGTCGATTGCAGGGAATAAGCAGATCTGGAGCTGGATCTAGAATAACGGGACTTGCAGCAAAGCTGGAGCAGAAGGCTTAGATTAGATGTAGGAATAATAATGTAAGGGAGTTAAAGGTTTGCTATGCTATTATGTAGGAATAAAGCAGTAAAATGTGAAGATCTTAGGTCCATCCTAGCCCTAAGATAGCCTAGAGACTTCCCCAAGCCTTAGCCACCCTTAGACTAGGTCACAACACCCTAGGAAGCCCTAAAACCCTATTTCCAACCCTTATCTGGACGTCTAGATAAGTTATAGGACGTCCAGGACCATTAGCCATCTCCTGCACACCTCAAACCCACTTCCACAGTGTTATTGGACGTCCAGACACTTTATCAGACGTCCAATTTCTATAGAATACCCAAAATAGAACCCAAAATCCCTACGAACTGTGATTGGACGTCTAGAGAATAAGTCTGGACTTCTGATTTTGTAGTATAAGACGTCTGACACTATCATTAGATGTCCGATACTACTCTCCAATTCTTGTTTTCAGATTTATGTCTTGATCTTGCATCTCTAGGTCCCCAAACCCAATTCCAACCCCATAGGAACCTAAATTAATGTGCCCTAACCCTAGTACATCACCTCTAGACATCCTTAAAGACCTAATTAGGTCCTCACTAAACCAAATTGACTTGGACCTTCGACAATTCCATCAGCCTATTCAATTGGACTCATTGAGTCGAATTGAGCCCTAATCTCAGCACACACTGTCGAATTGGACTTAGTGAGAGTCCAATTGATCTAGACCTAAATTAATTGAGTTGTTTTAATCTCAATTAAGTTTCCACATACCCAATTAAACTTGTATTAAGTTTAATTGCACTTTACCTTAGTGAATTAGGGTTTATAACCCTAATTTGAGACATACCTTGACATAAACCCACTAGAACCTAACCTAATCAACCTAGCCACCTAAGTTTCGACCCACACACACCCACACACACCCACACACACACCATCCACACGAAAATACCTAGCCTAGAGTTCTCTAGAACTCTCTACCATGTGTGGTTGCCTTGGTTGCCAAAATTAGCAACCACTAGCCATTCAATTTTTAGATCCACATTTGGTGGATCTAAAAACCACCATCCATCGTCTCTCTCTCACTCTCCCACGAGCTCCCAATATGGGCCTCTCTAGAGAATTCCATAATTCTCTAGAGAGCTTCCCTTAGGTCTATAAAAAGAGCAAAGGGGTGGCCATTCACACCCATTCACTTCCTTGGCAAATTCACTCCATTGGTGCCATTCACACCACCTACACTTAGCTAGCCACTCCAGCTCCATGAGCTCACTACCACCACCATGGAGGACATCATGCCGGAATGCTGGATCACTCCTCCCTCTCTCCAAGTGTTGGCCTAAGCTACATTGGCCGCCCCTCATTCTCCTCCCGACCACTCCAAGGCCATCAGGGACCACCCCTGAATGCCATCTATTCTTCTAGATTTAATTCATGCACTTCATAATTTTGTTGCTTTTATTACTGCTTAATAGCGTAGTCTTACTTCTCCCCCAATGATGCATGCAAAATCCCCCCGTAGATTCTTGTATGCGATCGTTTTCTGGTAGCTAGATTTACATTTTTAAGCATTCATGTACAAGCTTTTTTCTACCTTCCATGTTGCAAACACTCTTTTGAATGAATAGAAGAAATATTTTTATATATGTGTCTATGTGTTGAGAATCACCATTAGCTTATTGCAATTTCTTTTGAGTGATTAATGTTTCCTGTTTTTAATTCCTGATATGCTTGCAACTAAGCATGTCGTACTAATAATCATTAATCGGCTTGTGATTTTAAATGAAGTAGAGCGGCAAAAATATCGATTTCAAAAGTAAAAGCAACGCCTCCCAGAGTTGAACGACCAGGACTCAAGTCTCATTATTTTTACGAACTTAATTTTTGACGAACATTTTTGCGCGACTATACTACGATTTTCGATGACTTTCAAACGCGTGAGAATGGTTTCCATCACCAGGTCCTCACCTTATTTGGAAAGGGAAGATACATTTTTTTTGTTTTTCTTCTTTTGTAATTCTTTTGGAGTTTTGGACTTTGTGAGTTTTGAGATAACTTTTTGTGGCTACCGCACCCACCCAAGACTCGAAAAGCACTTTAAGTGCTAAGCATCTTGTGAAAAGAGTGAAAGACTCATTAGGTGACTGCTAAAATGGACTTCGGGTTTCTACGACCCTAGGTGACCTTGCCTAGAGGTTTATCTTTTCGAATGGTAGCTTTCGCTGTACTTCTTTTATTTATGGGGTCAACATAAGGGCGAACCCAGTGTATATCTCCCCGATATATTCTACTTCCCTACTTCTTCCCTAAGTGTTTTGGGAATTATTATGCATTTTTCTGAGTTGGGCTATGGACAACCGGCCAATGAGCTGTTACCCATGGCAACTTGCCCACCATACTAGTTCAGTGAAGTGTGGATTTGTTTATTTTTTTATTTTCTCCTTTTTCTATTTTTTTCTATTTTCTTTTCTTATTCTTTGTTATTTTTAACTAGGTGGCTTCCCTAATATGAGATTTACCTAAAGGCAGTACGACAAAAATGCTCCTGTTGCTGGGCTCTGGACAACCGGCCAATGAGCTATTACCACCAACAACTTGCCAGGCATACCACCCTAGATTGTTCATTAGTTAACCAATTTCCGAAGAAACCTACTGAAAACTGAGTCAGTCTAGAAAGTGTGTAGATGCTTATGCTTAAACTCCCCTCAAATAAGAGGGCGAGTTGATAAGTTGTGTACTTATCATCCCAATTTATTTACTAGATTAAAGATGAATTTGAATTGGCGAGGACTCGAGACTAAGACAACATTCGAGTGGACAGTTGGGCTAATTAAGCTCGAACACCTAAAGAGTCTAAATGTCTAGGATCTATCGTATCATTTCTTAAATTTTCAAATTTTTTTTTTGAAAGAAACTAAAAGAAATTCTATGTAGTTAACAAAATGATCTCAGGATAAAATATACACCGCCCATGCCTAAATTATGTAATGTCCTTATTGTAAAAATAAAGGCATGAAAAGGGCGGAGTGAATAAAATATCACCAGAATTTTGTGACAAATTGGGTCAGCTTTGCAGAGAACGTGAAATATAAACACATGCTAAATTTAATGCGTTCAGCTAGACATAATATACACACAAAGAAGAAATTAAGAATTCACAAGTGCGGTCATAATCAAAATTCAAAAGGTTGATCCTGAAACCCGCTAACATAAGATGTCCACAGATGTGGACCAAGTTATGGTGCAGACCCATGCCACAGGGTCGAGTGGTTCTAAGGTTCTAGATGAAAATCACCCAGAACCTAAGATTATTGTATTTGCGAGGCTGGGCCTGTGGTTTGCTGGTTTGCAACCCAGGACTAAATGGCAGACAATGGGTAGATTTGTTTCACTAGATTAAAATGTCCACTTAACATTCATCTTAGAAAAATAATCAGTTATTTCGAGCTTAAGTTGCACGTAGAAGATATCGTAAGGGTCCTGGTAGAAAGTAGGTGGTTTCAGGTCAACAGGTACCCTTAGATCCAAAATCAAAGCTCCCCTATTAGCCTCCTAAATTTTTATTTCAACAATTCTATCCTCCAACATCAAGACCTCAGGCTCTGGAACCTCTAACATATCATTCACCCCATATGATTTTCCCAAGTCCAAAAATCATGGCTAAATCAAGATTGACTTAGGAACAATGATCTCAGAAGTTAGCTCTTCGATGTGCGGATGAGGAATGGGGCTATTGATCGAATCTCCTAGTAAATGAGGATTTGAATCCTACAAGTTAGGCCCAACCGAATCCAAATCTTCAATAATTAGGCTATCAACTACTTCGTTAGATTCCTCAAGCCATTTGTCTCACTAAAATCCACTTCCTTAAGTTCAAGTGAGACTTCACTAAAAGATTCTTCACCATCAGAGTCAAAGAATTCATGATCCTCACTTATATATGTCTCAAAATCAATTACCAATTCCTGCTTCAAAGAGACATATTTTTCCTTTCTCCCTAGCTCGGGTATCTTGGATGAGTCAATCGGTTCATCCTCAATGGGTTGCTCTAGCCCAACCTAGTCATCTCCAATCTCAGAATATGTATTTCCCAAGATAGGCGTCTGAGCAGGTTCTCCTAAAGGGGGTTCATCTTGAGAATCATCCTAAGATTTGACTAGGGCAGCCACAAATTTCATCCTCAACCTCGATAATTTCCTAAGAAGAAACTCACCCAGGTCCCTATCCCTAACATTTTGGAGCAAATCCAATAGAGAACTATTAAGTTCATCAATCATTTTTATCATAGGCTCCAATGTTTCAGAGCATGGTGTTGGCTGGGCTTCTAAAGATTGTATGGTGTTCCTCAATTTAGCCAACACCCTATCTTAGATCTGGTTCACCTAAACAGACTGGTTTGATTCAGGTTTGGGTAGGTTTGGGTTAAATCTAGGGGAGTCAAAATTTGAGGTTCTCGGGTCCCTTCCTAACAGTAGGTCATTTCAAGTTGTATAAAGGATGGTGGCGACCTATATTCAGTGGAATACTGAGGAGGGTAGGCGTTATAATCATTATATCCGTCCTGATTATAGATCGGGTTTGTTTGGTGATCAAAGGATGAAGATCAATAACCATTGTAGCTGTAGGAAGTATGGTAATCATAGTCTTGTTGTATAGGGTCAGGCCCTAGACACTGAGGTCTGTATTCATATCTCCAATCAAAGTCATACCAGCTAGTGGATGGGTAATTACAAGTCAAGTTGGAATAGTAATCATCTTGAGGATAAGTTGTGGTAAGAGATAGGATTGGAAATGTGTGAAAGATGTGGAAGGATACATTATGGAGTAGGAGGGAAAATAGAAGAGAGAAAGATTCCCTGTAGTATAATCAAGTAAACCTGTCCTTATGTGGGTAGCCTAAAGACATACAGACTCCTAAGACACATCTTGAGATTGTAAACAATTTGGTCTACTTTTATTCAATCAATCCAACCAATTAGGAGGGACTGGAGAGAAGGTTCTTCCTTTGGCTTACGCCTCGAGTTCCTAGTGTATCCCCTAGTCGTGGTCATTTGATGCTACTCCCCTAGCTGGACATTAGATGGACCAGCAAAAGCAGATTAATAAAAAAAATCTCAATTTGAGCCTCGAAGAGCAAATCAATTCTTAAGGCCAATGTCTACTCAGTTTTAATTAGGCTTGGGATGGTTGTGCTCTTTGAATGTGATGGGCCCTTTAGATGTGTTGTGCCCTTAATAATTAATCCAAATGTGTGTGCGTGCACAACCAGGGTTTGCAAACAAGGTATTTGTTAATGTATCTTTTAGGGTTTAACCTCGTTTACTAGCTTTTAGGGTTTAATTCTTAGGTTGGTTCAATAAAGGTTTAGTAGAACACTCCAAGTTTTGAAAACACGGGTGATGATATGTTCCTTTAAAAATAAAAAATAGTGTGGAGTGCCTGGCACAGCCCTAAGTGGTGTGGCCCAAATAGTTCAATCAATTGGCCTATTGCACCACTCAGTTAAAGCACATAGAATTGTTTGACTTATTCAGATTTCTACTCATTTATTTGTGTGTTGAGTTAAGTGTACTGGGTCCATAGGTTAGATCTCGGTTAAGTGGTAGAATCGATGGATTGTGCACCTTAGGGTGAGAAGTTGTGGGTGTATTGTTTGTAGCTTTCAGAAAATCCCACAAGTGAAGAGTTTTTCTTTTTTTTATATATATGTGATTGTGCAACAATCATAGGTCTTAATTGTCCAGAATTAGGCTAGGATGTAGCATAAGTTAGGATAGTTCACACATGCATAGGCATGACTTGCATCCTTACTTCTTTCTTCGATTTATGCATAAAATAATGCAACAATGTACTGATTAGGTGTATTATGTCAATTACAGGAAATAAGCTGACCAGAAGGTAGATCTAAAGCTGGATCTGAAGAATAAAGAATAACTGGAGTTGCAATAGAGCTAGAGCAGAAGACCTAGAATAAGATGTAGTAGACAATAATGTAAGGGGTTGAGGTATGCTATTCTATTTAAGTAGGAATAAATTAGTAAATTATGAAGAACTTAGGACCATCCTAGCCCTAGGATAGCCTAGAAGCTTCCCCAAGCCTTAGCTACCCTTACTAGCCGTGTGCGCGTGCGCGCGGGTAGTACGTCATATGGGTATTGAGTTGGTGCATGAGTCTTAATTTTATGAATACTTTATACCCTTTAACTCAGAATACGAAGCCCAAGCTCCCCCCTTTGCTTGGGCGAGCAACCTAATAACTTGTATATACATCTTATAACTCTTA
The DNA here is from genome assembly GCA_037157565.1 of Thalassia testudinum. Classification (NCBI taxonomy): domain Eukaryota; kingdom Viridiplantae; phylum Streptophyta; class Magnoliopsida; order Alismatales; family Hydrocharitaceae; genus Thalassia; species Thalassia testudinum. The sequence continues at coordinate 148,862,276 of JAZHRO010000014.1, read as the reverse complement.
GTGGCTTTGTGAAGCCCTTTGAGGGAGGGAGGGGACCGACTGACCGGGGAGGGAGGGCAGAGCCTGACCGGGAAGGGGGGCCTGGGGGGTTTTCTCCCCCAGATTCCTTAGACTGACCAATGGGAGGACCCGACCGGAGGGAGGAAAATATAATAAAATAATGAGTTAAGAGGGTGGGGCGGGGGTTGCTAATGCAGCTACTACTCTACTACTAGCATGCCGAAGCATGCGTCAATAGGAGGGTGAGGGTCACAGGGAGAGGGAACCACCACCCCTTGGGGTGAAGTGGTTCTACCATAATCAATAGACCTCACCCTCTAAAGGGGGGCATGGGGGGTTTTCCCCACAAATTCGTTTTGAAAGAAAAAACAGAGGTGAGCTCCAGCGAGCCGATCAATAGCATGCCCGAGCATGCGTCATAAGGGTGGTGAGTTTCAGTAAAGTTAACCACCACCCCTTGCGGTGAAGTGGTTATACCATAAGAAATAGACCTCACCACCCCAAAGGAGAGGGAGTGATACCCTGGCCGGGTAGCACGAGCGAGCCAAATAGCATGCCTCAGCATGCGTCCTTCAACTAGCATGCCTCAGCATGCGCCCGACAATAGGAGGGTTAGTTGAAGTAGAGTGAACCACCACCCCTTGGGGTGAAGTGGTTATACCATATACAGATAGCCCTAACCATCCTATTAAAGCAGAGCCATCTCCCAGGGTGCCAGACCCTGGAGAGGAGATGGCAGCAAAAGGAGGCCTCAAATCGATCTCAAATCGAGTTGAGGTATCCTATATAACCTGAACCCACAATCGAGGCTTCTATGGCGATTGTGGGGAAGGCATAAACCTCGTTTCGAGGTGTGCCTAACCTAGAAATTGAGGTATAACAAGCCCCATGGGCCGGGTAGGTATCCCATCCCATGGGAAAGAGGAAAACCTGCTTCTAGGTCTATTTCGAGATCGACTGCACTAGAAGCAGGACAGGATAAAGCATGAGTGGAGGGAACCGAAATGAAGCAGAGGAAAACCACCCACCAAAAGCCGACCTTTGGGAGGACCGACCTCAGGGGAGGAAAAGATACTAGCTCGCAAGCTTCACCGCATCTAATATGGGTTCACCAGGATACCAATTCCATACCCCATATTCCATATGGGTATTAACAGGCCCACTTATACCCATATTAGATTCTTACCTCCAGTTAGTACAAAATATTTTCACAGAAGTTACCCATACACTACACTATGCCTTAGCATATGTGTAAAAATATTTTGTACGCACGTTTGTTTCCTAGCTTGCGAGCTAGGAAGGAGACCAAACTCATAACCTTAAGGATGGTTATGAGCTTGGGAGGAGCCTAGTGAGCATTCCATAGAGGGTTTTCTCTGGGGTCGGACGGAGAATAACTCGACCCATAGAATGCAGCAGGCGGTGAGGCCCGTTCTCAGGCCGAAAGGGGCTTGTCCTCAAGCCCCGTACGCCGTTGTGCATTCGTCTTTCCATGAGTTAGTTATTCGAATTCATTCGAAATATGAGTGAAGCGAATATGAAGTGGAAGTCAAATTCGAATAACTAACGAACACTCACAATTAACTCATGAAATGTAATGAAGCGAGTTTCCCCTTGGCTAGGGGAAATGAAGAGTAATGAAATGAGAACGAGTTAATTGCGTATTAGTACTAGCCGTGTGCGCGTGCATGCGGGTAGGCCATCGCACCCTAGGAAACCTTAAAACCCTAATTCTAGCCTCTATTTGGATGTCTAGATGAGTTATACGATGTCCAGAACCCTTAGCCAACTCCTGCACACCTTAAACCCACTTCTGTATTGTTATTGGACGTCCAGAAACTTAGACATCCAATTTCTACAGAATACCCAAGACAAAACCCAAAATCCCTCCTGACTCTGATTGGACGTCCAAACAATAAGTTTGCACTTATGATTTTTCACTATAGGATGTCTGACACTATTATTAGACGTCTAGAACTGCCCTCCTGACCCTATTTTGAGATTTAAGCCTTGATCTTGGATCTCTAGCATCCTAAATCCAATTCTAACCCCTAGGAACCTAAATTAAGATGCCCTAACCCTAGTATATCACCTCTAGACCTCCCTAATGACCTAATTAGGTCACTAATCCTAATTGACTTGGATCATGGTCAATCTCTTCAGTCTATTCAATTTGACTCATTGAGTTCAATTGAGCCCCGATCTCAGCAAACACTATCCAATTTGACTCAGTGAGAGTCCAATTGACCTAGACCTGACATAATTGAGTTATTTTACTCTCAATTAAGTTTTCACACACCCAATTAAACTTGTATTAAGTTTAATTACACTTTACCTTAGTGAACTAAGGTTTACAACCCTAATTTGATACCTACCTTGACCTAAACCCATTAGAAGCTAACCTAATCAACCTAGCCACCTAAGTTTCGACCCACACACACCCACACACACCATCTGCACGAAAATACCTAGCCTAGAGTTATCTAGAACTCTCTACCATGTGTTGTTGCCTTGGTTGCAAAAATTAGCAACCAAGAGCCACTCAATTTTTAGATCCACATTTGGTGGGTCTAGAAAGCACTATCCATCCTCTCTCTCTCACTCTCCCATGAGGTCCCACCATAGGCCTCTCTAGAGAATTCCATAATTCTCTAGAGAGCTTCCCTTAGGTCTATAAAAAGACCTAAGGGGTGGCCATGTGCACCCATTCACTCTTGGCTTCCATTTAGTTTAGCTACATTCCACCTCCACGAGTTGCCTCACCATGGCCACCACCATCTCCACGCCAGGATGCTGGATCACCTCTCCAACCTTTCTCCAAGGGTTGGCCAATGCACCATTGGCCACCCCTCCTCCTCTCAACCACTCAAAGGCAATCGGAGACCACCTTCGAATGACCTTATTTCTGCTAGATTAATAGCTTAGTTCTTCATAGTTACATGCTTTTATTACTGCTTAGTAGTGTAGCTCTATAGTCTCACCCAATGATGCGTGCATAATCCCCCTTTATATTCATGTATGCGATCATTTTCTGTTAACTAGATTTACGTTTTCAAGCTTTCCTCTATAAGCCTTCCACAAGTTTCATGTTGCAAACACCATGATGAATTAATGAAAGATCTTTTTCTATATATATATATCTATGTGTTAAAAATCACCATGAGATTATTGCAATATATTTTGTGTGATTAAAGTTGCTTGCTTTTAATTTTTGATATTCTGGCAACTAAGCATGTCGTGCATAAATACATAACTACAAACTGATGTGCAATTTTAAGCAAGTTGAGTGATCGAGATTGATTTCAAATTTGAATTTCCATAGATGCCTCCCAGAGACGAACGACCGGGACTCATGTCTCATTATCTTTATAAATATTTTTGTTTATCGTATTGCACGTTATACTAGGATGCTTTTTCTTATCAAAAATGTGCTTTATGAGTCCCAACAGTATGCGAGGGTGAGATAAGTGGAGGTGGCAAACAAATAACCAAATCTATCCAAGGGTTTATAAAAAGCACCTAAGTTGATTTAGGTTTGAGTTATTAGTGTGGTGAAATGAACTAGTGGGTGGGGAATGTGGGGTACACTTACAAAGTACTCTACCAGCACTTTATTCTGGTCTACTACACTTGGATCTCCATGCTAGGGTACCTACAAGACAGTAGATCAGAGATAAGTGGGGTTAGTAATTTGTAAATGCAAAGAAGTGCAAAAAATAAGAAAGTAAATTCCGTTGCCTTCCCAACAATGATGCCAAAATGATTGAGGCATGCTTCGCGAATTAAAAATCAGGGTTTGGAGGACCCATCGTTGTAGCTCGCAGAATGCATCTATCAAGTAAAATTTATAATCAAAACTGGAAAAGTGAGTCCTGGGTCGAATAAGGGGAGGTGAATGCTTGGTTTTGAAAATCGGCATTTCACTTTTTATTTGTTTTTGTCATTTTTGTCTTCTCTAATTTTTTTCGTTCTTAATAGGGTAAAAGATCAGGTCAATGAAATCTAGCTAAATTACTTGCAAAATAAAAAGAGGGAGATAGAGAGAGAGAAACAATCATTTATTTATCAACAAATTTTTGTTACACTATGAAAGCAGAAAATCTACACTATGAAAGCGTAAAAAGATAGAATAAGGTGAGAGAAATCCCCCTTGATGGTTGCTCGGAGGACTCACTTTGACTTCGCCTGGAGGATGGTGGTGAGAAGTGGGATGGAGGATGGTGCCAGAGGACGGAGGATGGGCAGGATGACATAGTGGCGAGGATCTTTTTCTCGAAGGGCAGTGAGAGGATGGCCACGGGATGCTCCACGAATGGGGATGAGGGAAGGGAAAACTATTTGATTTTCTACTCTAGAGGAGCATCCTAGCCTTGGGACATGCTCTCTCTAGATTGTTCGAGGTTGTGAGAGGAAGAAAGGAAGTGATGAAGAAAAATGGGAGGGGTAGGGGTCCTTTTAGAGTGGAGGAAAGAATCAAATTCGTATACAGGACATTTAGTGATTGTCATAAATGTCGCTAAAGATCTGCTGCAAACGTCGCTGAAGATCCCACTTACGTGCCACTGCTAGTGTGCGCTGCACACGCCCTTGTCACGTGCGCATGTGCGATACACGTCGCTGCTGCCGCTGCCTCCGCGCATGTGCTGCACTGCTGCTCGCATCACTGTGCCTGTGCGTGCATGCCTCCATGCGTGCAGCGGCGCGTGTGTGCGCATGGGTGACCTAGGTTGCACCACATGGCACAATCTAGGCCATCCATCACCCTTCCTTTGTAGGGGATGCTACAGAGATCAGATTGAGTCGATTTTTGTACCGTTGGGCTGTGGTCGTTGACCCAAATCCATTCGTGTGGTCAGATTTTTCATTTGATGCTCTGGATTGTATCACCTTGTCCCTCAGCCATTGATCTTCCTTGGATTGCATATGGTGCTACGGGACTATGATCAAGACAATTTCGGAGGTGTTGGACTTCGATCATCGTCTTGATCAGATCCATATGGTCAGATCATCATTCCGAGGCTTCGAAATAAATATCCTTCTCTCCTGACCACAAGAAGGATGCAATTGACCTAAATTATATACAACTACTCTAAATGCAGAGTGATGCATGCTATGCAATATTTATAACATGAAATACAAATATAAGCCTAGGAACATGCATGAATAGGGATTTTACCCTCAATAATTGTGTCTATATCAATGCTTATCTAGACTTTCTCAAAGAGCCTGACCAAGTGCTCCTCAGTGCCACAGGTTTGGATTTCTTATTTCCTTTAGCTAAGTAGTCAGGAAATGGAACATCTCTAGGCTTGTCCAGGATTGGTTCAGGCTCTCGCTCTGGAGCGAGTTTTTCCTTTATGTCCATCCTGGACTTAGGTTTTGAACTACTCAAGCTTGATTGACTAGGATAAGGTTGATCCTGAGTAGTTTTGCCACTATGAGTGCTGACAAAATTTAGTCATGGCTAGTTTGGATTTGGAGTTGCTAGGATAGGAGGTTATTGCTAATATCCCATGTATGAAGTAGGAGCCTCCGACCTGTCGGGTGGAGGTGTAGAATAGGCCTGATAATTATAGTGTGCTTGGCCCAGGTTTATGTTCACAACATGCCTCTAGTTCAACACATTATTTGGGTTAGGTAGAGGTTGGGAAGGAAGTGCACCTAGCTGGCAAGTCCCAACCATCTGTTAGGTTGATTACGAACCTCTATATTCTTCGTATTATGCTACCTTTGCATGACAGCATTGGTCTTCTGAATATCAATTAGGGTCTACAGAATCAAGCTCATTTGATCTTCCTTGTTAGGCTCGATTTGAAAATTCGAGTTGGGCCTAAGATAAGTAGGCTGATATGAACATGGATTTTTTTGTCTGGGTTGGAATTAAGGTATGGAGTTCTGAGTATTCCGTAACTAGGAGAAAGTAGGATGATTACGCCATCCAGGGTTGTAGAAGTTCGAGTAAGGATCATTTTGGATGGTGTAGAGCTCCTCACAAAGTTAGTAGCTCCGAAGTAATCAGGATACAGGGGTTCAGAGATCCCCTAATTAGAGTAAGAAGGTTTGGAGTTCCCTTCAAAGCCTGGATCAGAAGGGGATGGATAAACATACATCCCACGGTAAGAGTGGTGGTGATGAACATTATGCATGGCCTCCCTCCTTGTGGCCTGATGTGCATGTGTGCTTTGTGGAGAAGTGGTCCTTTGGAGTTGGCGAGTCAAATCGTCCAACTTCTTCTTGATGATAGAGACCTTATCTAATTGATTGGACACTAAGTCTAGATTAACAGAAGCGGATAGGTATCGTGTTTCATGTGTCCCCTGTGTGTTTGTTAATGCATGAGTAGTTGTCCAGTCGAACATACCTAGAGACTCATTATTTATGGAGTTCTCACACATATTCTCCAGAATTTCCCAAATGGTGTCTTCATCTTCACCCATGAAGTTACCTCCAAAAGATGCACTAACAAAGAGTTTCATATCCTCATAGAGTCCTCGGTAAAAAGACTGGTCTTGTTCCCATTTACGAACTCAGTGATGAGGGAATTACCGCATGAGATCTAGAAATGATGCCATGCCTCAAAAAGAGGTTCCCCCACATTTTGCGTGAAATGCTTGATTTGGTGCCTCAAGGCAATAGTGCACCCTACTAGGAAGAATTTCTCAAGAAATTCAACTTGTAACCCCTCCCAAGTATTGATCAGTAGAGTCATAGACTGATACCAGTGGGAAACCTTATCATTCAATGAGAAGGGGAACATTTTCATGAGCAGGGTGTTCTAATTTGAACATTTGGCCTGAGAGTCTGGGCTAGATGTTTCAATTCTTGAATATGCTAGAAAAAGTAATCAAAACCCAATCCATGAAACTGGGGGATTAAGTTAATATTTTTCGATTTTAACTCTGTATCATGTCCCCCAGTTAAAATTTGTACCCTAGGTTCGATAACCACAATTGTGGGATTATAGTGATCTCACATTTGTGGATGTGCTCGAGGGTTGGCCAGTGCATGAGTCAAGTCAGTGAGAGTCTGCAACTGGTCCTACAGGTGTTGAATATCACCCTCTTCTTGATTTGGATTCTCCATTGAAACCATGGATGGAGAATCGGGTTCAGATGTAGATGGATTAGAAGAGATATCAAGTGGATTAGAAGAGAACCCAAACAAGAGGGTATGGGTTTGACACCAAGGAGTGTGACTCACTAATGGAGGTCTTGGGTAGGGTTTTGACCCCAAGGAGTGTGACTCGCTAATGGAGTTCCTAAGACAGGTCTTAACGATCCCCTCCCGTACATGCACTACAGAATCAGATGGGGGACTAGCGATGTTCTGGACACAACCAAGGCAACCAAAATAATTGGGTGACTATTGCAGGTTCAAGTCATATGGACCACTGGATAAAAAATTTACCCACCCATGAATTACTTGGGTAGCTAGGAAGGGAGAGCCCTGCAAAGACCCCTACATAGTAGAGCATCCCCACAGGTTATAGGGTTTGCCCCAGCTGACCTTCCTTGTCACTACCATTCCAAGTAGATCGCAAATGTGCAAATTAAGCCCTAAATTTATGAATTTTAAGCCTATTTGTGCCTTAAATTATCACTTGATTAAGAAGATTCAAATTGTGACCTAATTTTAGGTTGGTTGATTCACATGGTGAACCATCTTTACCTAACCTGCCCTAAGGTTTAGGATGAAATTCTAGTTGAGTCAACTGAACCACCCTGTTTTGGTTCTCAAATAGGTTATTAGGTCCCAAATTTATGATTCAAGTAATCTTAGAGCCTTAATTTTAGGGTTTGATGATTACATCAATTCAACAAAGGGTTTATGTAGCACACAAATGTGGGAAGATTTTTTCTTTATAATTGGCAGGTGTGTACTAACACTTCAAACCCTAATGTTCAAAACCCTAATTCTCTCTATTCCAGGTTCAATTTGATTCCAAATATGGCACCTTAGACTTAAACAAGAAGGTGATTAGTCCAAGGTGTTGGGAGATTTTATTAGAAGTCCCTAATAGGCACAGGAAGCAAGGATTAAGTGTATCTAATCCAATCAAATCTATTCAATCATAATCAAGTCAAGAAAAAGTAGAAATTCTTACCTTGGATGATATTTCTAGAAAGGCAAGGTTGGCTTCCTAATTTTTTTTTAATGCTACAAGAATGAAGGGGATTAAGAAAGAAAAGGAAGATGACTAACCTGTGTGGTTAATCTGAGTCGGTGGTCCTGAGCATTACCTCATGTTTGGTTCACCTCGAAATAAACAAAATAAAGACAGTTAGAAATTAAGTAAGAAGTAGATGCTGAAAAGGATATGCATAGATGAATAGTGGTAAATACGCATTGCTCCCTGGCAATGACGTGAAAATGTTCGTTTGTTTTCATCGAGTTTTAAAATACACGTTGTAATATCGTGACAAAAGTGAAGTAAACATTCAAAATTTATAATCTCAAAATGTGACTCTCGATGTCATCTCAAGGAACAGGAAATCACAAAATCCATTGATCACTTGGGGAAAATATGAAGCATAGGAGTTTGATTCAAAAAAGAAATTAATTATGCAAGTAATGTCACAATCAAACTCAAAATAGATGGACAATATATACAACATAAATAATGTTTTTAAGTCAGCCAAGTCTCGACCGAAAAATCGGCACACTCTCTTAGACCAAAGCCTCTCGCCCAAAGCCTTCTCAAATCCAAAACTGACCCAGACCGAGACTTGCCTGCGTGTGGGCAGGTGTGTGTGTGCACATATGAATGGGGACCCGACCGCTTGAAATTGAGCAACGAATAAGAGGTAGGTTCCCTTATATGGCCATTTACAAGGCTGATGATAGATGAGGTTGGACTAAATATCCCACCTTCTCCTTTGTTGTCTTTGCTGCGAGGGCTGCTGGTGGTGGATCTTAAGCCCATGGCTAGGATGGAAAGATACAAGGAATTCATATCTATTGAAGGAAAGGCTTGCTAGAGGTACATTGGAGTAGGAGAAGAAGGTGGGGTCGTCGGAGTGGAGTAGCAAAAATTGGACCATGCAGCTTTGCGTGAAGCTCCATGGGAGGAAGGAGAAGGAAAACCCTCTACCTATTGTATATAGCGGAGGGCAAGGATGTGGGAAAATGAAGCTCTGAGGTGCATCAAGCTTTCCAGCGAAGAGAAGAAGGTGGGGATTCCGGTCAATATTAAGCACACTTTCTACTTCGAAAAGTCCAAGCCTTTAAATAGGAGGGCATTTTGCATAAAATGATCCCAAATTCATAGGATTTTCTTGCGAATTTGGTCAATTTTGGGCTTGCTATATTCATCCAAGTTGGAGGAGATACACTTCAAATTGGAGCTCATGATCTTGATTCCTTGATAGGGCATGATCTTAAGATCAATCCTACCAAGTTTGGTGGGATTTGATAAAGATTTGATGGCTCAAATCATAGCGCAAAACCCTCACAGCAATGGGTCATTTTGCTACTGAATTTGGGAAGAAGATGACCAATTGATGTCAATGTGACTTCAGCCAAGGACTTAGGTGTAGAAATATTTAAAACATAGGGGGGTTTTGCAATAATTTGAGACCAATGGAGTTAAATGCAAACTTGGTTAAGATGGACTCTGATTGGGCCCAAAATTTAAGGGTAACCTAATTTTGACCCAAGGAATCTAATGAGGACCTCAAATTTGGGTTTTGATGAAGCAATTTACACTTTAACACAAAATGTATTAATTTCCAGCCTTGGAATTTATTTTTTGTGAAAATGGATTCATTTTGTACAAGTGAATATTACAAACCTCATAAAATATTTTGCAATGATTTTTAGAAGGATTAGATTACCTTTATTTTCACTAGAACCCTTTCAGTTGAAGTATGGCTTTAATTAGGACTTTTATTCATAAATTAATCCTCAATTATCAGAAAACCCTAAATCAGTTCAAGCATACTATTTAGGACTTTGAGTTCATTTGACCTTTCATTAGTCACAAGCTCACCACTTAATATACATTTGTAGATACTCGCTAAAACAGTAGATTTAACTTGATTTTCTTTTTCTTCTCAAATTCAAGGCAGAATTGAATATGCTCTTTTTCTGGTTAGTGAGGAGCATTTATCCCTAGAAATTAGCTAAATAAAGATAGTTATGGAAGATGATGGTGTTACAATCACAGTTTCAAAACCCGTTCAAGCATCTGTAGGGGGGACACCTTTTATGAGACCTGTAAGGATAAGGTTGATTTCGAGCAACCAATTGAGTATGGATTGATTTCTTTACCTGAGATCCCCGAGCTAGGCTATAAGGAAAAATGTGTCACTATGGGCCAAAGAATGACTAGTGTTTACGAGACATATATTAATGAGAATACAGAACTTTTTGATACTAAGGGAGAAGAATCTCTAAGTGAAGTCCCACTTAATGTATTAAAATTTAAGGAAAATGATTTTAGTGAGACAAATGGCTTGAGGAATCTGATGAGTTACTTGATGATCCTATAATTGGGGATTTTGAACCAATTAGGGCCAACTTGGATGATAAAAATTGTGATTTCATGGATGATTTAATCAGTAGCTCCATTCCTCAGGCACACCCTGAAGGGCACAATGATAATTTTGTTTTTGAAATCACTGAACCCAAGTCAATCGTGATTCAACCATAATTGTTAGAGTTGGATATTTTAGATGGGGTACTGGTGTGAAGAAAGCATGATTTGTCATTAGGGTTTTTAAATTCCTATAACACACTAATTCGCAACTGCTTTTATAATTTGTAAACCGAGATAGTGGTGGTATCTAGGATCATCCAAGGAGGCAAGAATGCACTTTTAGTAATCTTGCTTCACAAAGAGGAAATTAACTTTCTTTTTAGGGTTTTAGATATAAGATTTTTTTTGGGTTTTTAGAATAACGGGTGATTATGCGAATGAAGTGGGAATACAAACACACCTAATTGCTAATGCCAGTATCTAAGTGACAAAAATGGCCTCTCTATAAGCTCACCCTAGCTACATGGAGACCTAGGGTAATTAGAGAGAGGGAGTGAAAACTACTAGAAACAATAATTAGTAAAGATGCAACAAAAATGGAAAGATGGCAACTTTATAAATGAAGAAAATTTATTTTACAAGAATGCTTGTAGAGGAATGCTTCTACTAAAAAATGAAAGATAAAAGAAAATAGTGAAACAAAGATCACCTTGGTGATGCTGGTGAAGAGGAGAGAGTCCTTGCTCCAAGCTCAGCTGCTCCTGGGCTTGAAAAGGGTCTCTCCAGCTCCTTCCTTCAAAAGCTCCTCCAAGGTGATGTCTTCCTTGGCAAGCCCTAATGGGGGGCATGCCTTTTCTTCTCCAAGGGTGGATTATCTCCACCCACAATCTCCTCCTAGGGTGGCATGTACCACCCTCAAGACCTCCTCCTAAGGTCTTCCTTGCCTGGCTACTCATCTAGTTGGTGGTGACACAAGAGAGAAGGGAAGAGGGGAAGGCACCAAGGGGATAGAGTGTCCGTTAATCTTCTTCTTCTCCTCCTTCTCCTTGTTGTACGAATGGTGGGACGAAGGTGGAAATTATGAAGCCAAAGGATGGTCCTTAATGGTGGTAGGTAGGGGGTATATATACGAATGGGATGGGGTGTAGGTGTATGTGAGGTGTAGGGTTAGGATGGGCTTATTAGGATGGTTAGATGATCCTAGGGCTAGGGTTAATTGCTGCCAAGGGAGGAGGTGTGTAGGTGGTAGTTATGTTAGTGTAGAGGCACCATTAATGGCGTCAATGACGTTGGTCGGAAGTGTTTGTGTAAAATCATTCATTGTAGTGCGTTTACGATGTCAACTTTAAATAAAGAATCGGAGGTGAGTCCAAGTGTCAAACACGGGGAGGCAATAATTAGATCAAATACTCACTTTTGTGTCACATAAATATGTCGTTTGTTTGCCTGAAAATCGACTAGAGAATGAGAGAGAGATAGAGGGAGAGAGAGATAAAGGGAGAGAGAGAGGGTTAGAAAACTATGCTCAAGATATCATAAGATTAATATATCGACAATGTGTAATCAACATAATGTAGATGAATGCTTTCAAAAATTCAGGACATGAATTACACTAAGAAATAAAATAACACTAAGACAAGAAGAAGAACGCAGCGAGATAGCCACGGCAGTGGAGTGGCCTCCATTGGTTGCTCGGCGGCTTCGAAACCTTGCTTCAAACACTAGAAGGTGGTGGTGTTGCTTAGGCAGATGATTAGCAAAAGTTTAGGGGGATAGGCCCTTTTATATTGGAGGGAGGAGGCTAAAAATCATCCTCGGGTCAATAGTGACAGCTGCAAGTGTCACTGAAGACCCACCGCAATCATCGCCGTAGCTCACGCCCTCGCCCTCACGCCTTCAATGCTCTATGCTATATCGCGTGCCTTGCACGCCGTGTCACACTCGCCTACTGTGCATGCCGGTCTCCGTGTGCTACCTGTTGAACCTTTACGAACCTTTGCTAACGTGTTCGATTTTGGAAAACCTGTCGTTGTAGTTCGAAAGCGTAGAATTCATGTTCAACAAATAAAATTTATACCGAAATTAAAATTTCGGGTCGAACACAGGGAGGTGGACATTTGATTTAAAAACTATGCGTTTCTTTTTATTTGTTACAGAATAATTCAATTTAGAACTATCTAATTATTTACGATAAATAGAAGAGAGAGAGAGTAAGAGAGAAAGAGAATATTACACAGAGAAATCAAAATGAGATGTAGAATAAATAAGGAATTTTTGCATTGAAGAGATTGTTCATTACAACTAGAAAGCATAAAACAATTACTCTAGAAAGCGATAAATTTACTCTAGAAAGCATTAAAAGAATGGAGGGAGAAATGTCCTCCTCAACGGTCGCTTGGAGGACGAGTAGATTAATCTAGAAAGCAGTAAATCTATACTAGAAAGCGGTAAAAGGAATAGGGAGAGACAAATCCTCCTCTACGGTTGCTTGGAGGATGAGCCAGATGGGACGATGCCTGGACGAAGGAGAATGAAGCGGGATGAAGGAGGATGAAGCAGAAGAACGGGAACGAAGCAGCATGCCGTCGTCGTCGCGGGATCCACTTCCAAAGGGGAATGAAAATTGGACTTTATCTCGCGAGAAGCATCCCGGGTGTGGGACAAGCTTCTCTTGAGCTTTGGAGGGGTAGAGAGGAGAAAGAAGGGATGAGAATTTCGTATGGAGGGGGTCTCCCTTTAGAGTTGCAAGGAGGGGGGAAAAATGGACATTACAACTTCAAAATAGTAAATGAGGTGGGTGGCTCGCAAGCACCCGCTCGGCTGCTCGCACGCGCAACGCCTGCACAAGTCCATTGATTTTCAGCCGTCCGATCTCCTGATCGGACGGCTTAAAATCGCGCCTTCATCTGCTGCAGCCTACCCACCTGGTGCGTGCGATCGCGCGTTACGCACGGGCATCCAATCGTGCGTCGGCGCTATTGGGCGCGCACAACCGTTGGATCTCCATCTGACACTGGTCCACGCCCGCTCGCCCGCGCCTTCCAGCCCCGCGCCGCGGCTCGAACCCGCGACCTCTGCTTCGCCTGCGGCTGCGTCACCGCTGCGCTACGTGGATGCTTTTAAGCGCGGGTGACCACAGCCGTTGGATCTCCATCTGGCGGCGGAGAGCGATCGGGTGGGGGCCTTCACAAAATGCAAGCGATCGTTTGGGCGGCTGAGATGGTGCCACGTGACGCGATATTGGCCGTCCATCTTCTGGAAGTTGTAGATGGTGCCACGGATGTCGGATTGACTCGATTTTTGTGTCGTTGGGTTGCGATCGTCGATCCGAATTCATCCGTGCGGTCAGATTTGTCATCTGAAGTGCGGATTTTCACCATCCTGGCCCTTGATTTTCTAGGGTTCCCCGATCTCTATCTGATGCTACGGATGCCTGATTAGGGCGATCTTGGAGTCATTGAACTCCAATCGTCGCCCTGATCACATCCATATGGTTGGATCTTTGATCCGAGGCCCTGATAAAATATTTGGCCTATCCAAGCACATAAAAGGAGACAATTAACTTCCATTTTATTCAAAGTATTCTAAATGCAAGATGATGCATGTAATGCAATATTTATATCATGAAATGCAATCCTATGCTTAAGAACATGCATAAATAGACATCTTAAGTAGTGTAAATGTGTTTACATCATACCCCCATGCCTATCTTTGGCTAGTCCCTAGCAAAAACTATATGCTATTTATAAAAGAATTAGGTTAGATTATTTGGACTTGAGTTATTTTTCAATCATTAAGAAATTGTCTACTTAGGAACTGAACTTTCAAAGACACAACAGTGCCTGGGTATCAACCAAAATGCAGACCGCCTCAAGCCCTCGCCTTATTCAAAGAAAAATTTCTTTTTCTTTTTACTCTTTTCTAATTTTTTTGGATTTTCAAATTTTAGGGTTTAAGAGTGGCTTTCTACGGCCATTCAACTCACCCAAGATTTGATGAGAACCCTAAGCTTTAAGCATCTTATTGTGATTTGTGATAGACTCGTTGACCGGCAATTAGGACAGACTTCGGATTTCTACGCCCCTAGGTGACCTCAAAAAGAATTCTGCCTAAAGGTGTATCTTTACAACCGGTAGCTTTCTCCCTACTTTTATTTTTTTACGGGGTCAACACAAGGGTGAATCCAATGTATATTTCCTCGATTTATTCTACTTCTCCGCTTCTTCCTAAGTATTTTGGGAATTTTTAGTGTATTTTCTGAGCTAGGTTCTGGACAACCAGTCGATGAGCTGTTACCACTGACAACTTGCCAGCCATACTCGTCCGGGGAAGTGTGGCTTATTTCTTTTTATTCTTTTCTCCTTTTCTTTTTGATTTTTTTCTTTTTTTTTTTCTAAATAGGTGGCTTCCCTGGTCTAAGATTTACCTAAGGGCAGGAAAAAGAGAAAGGTCCAGTGACTGGGCTCTGGACAACCTACCTATGGGCTATTACCCACGATAACTTGCCAGCCATATCACCCTAAAAGGTTCATTAGCTATCCAATTTCCTCAAAAATCGTCGAACAACGAGTCAGTGCAAAGAAAGTGTGTAGATGCTTAAGACTCGAAATTCCCTCAAATCAGAGGGCAGGTTGATAAGTCGTGTACTTATCACCCAAACTTATTTATTACAATTATGAAAGAATTAAGATGGTGAGGACTCGAAAGACAAATCCACATTTTAGTGGATACACAGGCTGATTAAGTCCAAAGACCTGAAGGATCTTTGTGTTCAAATCATAATGTAGTATTTCCTAAGATTGAAAATTTTCGTAAACCCAAATTCTCTTTCCAAATTTCAAAATTTTTTTCTTTTTTTATAAAAGAAAATAAATAAATCTACGGAGCTGACGAATGAATTCAGAGATGAATATCCACCCCCCATGCCTATCTAATGCAATGTCCTCATTGTTTTAAAAAGACATAAAATCGAGTGGAAAAGTGTAGAAAGCACCTGAATTGCATGAATATCAAGACTGCTCCAAGATGAAAATGAAAAAGAACTGTATAAGTGCTGAGTTTAGTGCCTTCAGCTAGGCACACTATATAAAGAAAAGAAATGAAGAATTCACATGTGCATGTCAGAATTCGAATGAATTGAAGAATCCTCTGACCTGTCAGCAGAGGTCGACAGATGTGGACCAGATTGTGGTGCAGACCCACACCCCATAATCGAGAATATCTTAGGTTTTGGATAAAAATTACCCAAAACCTAAAATCAGAATGTAAGCGGGATCGGGCCTACGATTTCTAAGGATGCAACCCAAGACCAAAAAGTCGGGTTACAGAGAATTGAAGCTCAAAAGGATAATCATTGAATGTGTGCCTGGGTTGAACATCCTCGAAACAAATGTCGTAAGGGTTCTGATTTGATGGTTTCAACTTAAAAGGAACCCTTCGACTCAATCTTCCATTTCCTCCAGAATTAACTTCCCAAATCAAAACTTCCCAGCTCCTATCCTCCTCATTTAGCATATCAAATTCCAGGACCTCTTGTATATTCATCACCCCGTCTGAAATCTCCAAGTGTAAATGATGTGGCAGAATCAAAATTGACTTGGGTCTAATTATCTCAGAATTAGAATCATTAATAAGCTCAACAGGGTGTAACTGATAATCAGGACATTGAATTGATTCCTCCAGAAAATTTGATTCTGGATCCGTAATGTGTGCCCTAATAAGATCAGTGTTCTCAGTTATTGGGCTATCAATTGATCTTTCAGATTCCTCAGGCCCAATCGTCTCACAGAAATCATGTCCAGAAAACTCGCGTGAGACTTCGCAACTTGAATCTTCACCATCAGGATCCGTATCAATGTATGTCCCAAAATCATTTGTCACTTTGTGTTCCAAGGAGACATATGTTTCCTCGTAACCTGGCTTAGGGATCTCAGGTGAAGAAATCAGATCATCCTTAATTGGTTGTTTTAATTCAATCTGGTTAGCCTCGTAACACGTGTCCCCCCCAACAGGTGCCTAAGCGGGTTCTGTCATTGGCTTTCCTGAAGAGAGTTCATCCTGGGAATTATTCCAAGATTGAATCAAAGCAACCACAAATCTCATCCTCAATTTCGCTAATTTCCCAAGTAGAAACTCACCCGGGTTCTTATCCTTAACATCCTGGAGCCAATCCAACAAAGACTTGTTTAAATCATCAATCATTTCAATCAGGGGCTCCAATCTCTCAATGCAAGGTATTGGCTGAAATTCTAAAGATTGAATGATATTCCTCAAGTTAGCCAGAACCTTATCTTGAACCTGATTAACCTGAACCAAATGAGTTGGTTCAGGGTTGGGCGGGTTTGACATCAATGCAGAGGAATTAACGAATTGAGATTCGTTATACCATTCCTGATGATAGGCCATTTCAGATTGTTGAAAAGATGGTGATGACCTAAAGGCAGTGAAATCAGAGGATGGGTAAGGATCGGTGTATCCTTCTTGATTATAGATTTTATTAGGTTGTGCATGAAAGGAAGACGATCTATAATCGTTGTAGCTCTGAGAAGGATAGAAATCAGAATCAAAGTGTTTAGGGTTAGACCCTAAACACGGGGGTCCGGAATTGTATTCCCAATCCGAATTATCCCAACTAACTGATGGTCGATTACAATACGAGTTGGGATAATCGTCATGTTGAGGATAATTCACAATAGGAGGGAAAGAGAGGGAATGTGTGAAATATGTGGAAGGATTCATGAGACTCGGGAGGAAGAAAGGCGCCCTGCAATAGAAATAATCAAACCTGTCCTTAAATAGGTTAGCCTAAAGACCTACAGACTCTCAAAACCCATCTTGAGATAAAGGAACGATTTGATCTACTTCCGTCTGTTCAATCGAACCAGTTAGAAGGAGGGACTGGGGAGAAGGTTCTTCCTTCGGCTTGCGCCTCCGGTTCCTAGTTTACCCCCCAGTCGCGATCGTTTGACTCTGCTCCCCTAGCTAGACATCAGATTGAACAGTAGAAATAGACTAATCGAAAATAATCTCGTTCTGAGTTCTGAAGAGCGAGTCCAATCCTTAAGGCCAACGTCTACTCTGTTTTATTTAGGGCTAGGTTTGAATGTGCTTTGGAATGTGATGGGCCCTTTAAATGGGTTGTGCCCTTAATGATTGATTGATTTGTGTGTGAGTGCACAACCAGTGGTTTTCAAGCAAGATTGTTTTTGATGTGGTGAATTTTAAGATTCAAATCTTGCTTAGTAGCTTTTAGAATTCAACTTTAGGTATTTTCAATCAAGTTTCATTGGCACACCAGGTTTTGAAAGCACAGGTGAAGATGTTTTCATTTAAGGCTTAAAAAGAATGTGGAGTGCCTGGTAAATTCCTAAGAGTTGAACCTAATTGGCAGCTACTTGATGTGTTGATTTTATTTGAAGTGGTGCAACCCAAACAACTCAAACAACTGGCTACAAATGCACCACTAAGTTAGGCACACAAAGATGGTTAACCTAGAATGATTTCTACTCTTGTATGTGTTGCTTTATGTGTACCGGTCCCACAGATCAGAACCCGGTTGAGTAGAAACAAATCAATTCAGTTAAGTGCCTTTAATTATGGGTGTACATTCTGTCTTTGTTCAAAATTGCCCCACAAAATTCTTTTTATCTTTTTATATAAATGAAGGTGGAATGAATGTGAGCGGAAATCCAAACAACCAAACTATTCCTAGGATTTATGCAAACACCTAGGTTAATTGGAATTTGGATTCAATGTGGCGAATGAAATCTATGGAGGGGGAAAGAATGGGGGATAACTTACAAAACCTTCCATAGCACTTTACTCCAATCTACAGCTTTTGCTTGCCTCAAAAGAGTACCTGCAATTACAATAAGAAAGGAGAAAAGTGAGGTAAATGACTTGTAAGTTACAAAACGTGAAGAGAAATCAAAGATCATTGCCTCCCCGGCAACGGTGCAAAAATGTTGAACCTTTACGAACCTACGCTAACATGTTCGGTTTTGGAAAACCTGTCGTTGTAGTTCGAAAGCGAAGAATTCGTGTTCAAGAAATAAAATTTATACCGAAATTAAAATTCTGGGTCGAACACAGGGAGGCGGACGTTTGATTTAAAAACTACGCGTTTCTTTTTATTTGTTACAGAATAATTGAATTTAGAACTATCTAATTATTTACAATAAATAGAAGAGAGAGAGAGTAAGAGAGAAAGAGAATATTACACAGAGAAATCAAAATGAGATGTAGAATAAATAAGGAATTTTTGCATTGAAGAGCTTGTTCATTACAACTAGAAAGCATAAAATAATTACTCTAGAAAGAGATAAATTTACCCTAGAAAGCATTAAAAGAATGGAGGGAGAAATGTCCTCCTCGACGGTCGCTTGGAGGACGAGTAGATTAATCTAGAAAGCAGTAAATCTATACTAGAAAGCGGTAAAAAGAATAGGGAGAGAGAAATCCTCCTCGACGGTTACTTGGAGGACGAGCCGGACGGGACGATGCCTAGACGAAGGAGAATGAAGCAGGACAAAGGAGGACGAAGCAGAAGAACGGGAACGAAGCAGCACGCCATCGTCGTCATGAGATCCACTTCCGAAGGGGAACGAAAATTGGACTTTATCTCACGAGAAGCATCCCGGGTGTGGGACAAGCTTCTCTTGAGCTTTGGAGGGGTAGAGAGGAGAAAGAAGGGATGATAATTTCGTATGGAGGGGGTCTCCTTTTATAGTTGCAAGGAGTGGGGGCAAAATGGACATTACAACTTCAAAATAGTAAATGAGGGGTCTTTAGTGACGGATAAATCAGTCACTAAAGCTCCCTTCGTGGGCGACGTGCACGGCTCGCGCTCGCAACGCCGGCGCACATCCATTGATTTTCAGCCGTCCGATCGCAAGATCGGATGGCTTAAAATCGCGCCTTCATCCGCTGCAGCCCGCCCGCCTGGCACGTGCGATCGCACATTACGTGCAGGCGTCCAATCGCGTGTCGGCACTATTGGGCGTGCGCAGCCGTTGGATCTCCATCTGATGCTCATCCGCGCCCACTCACCCGCACCTTCCAGCCCCTCGCCGCGGCTCGAACCTGCGACCTCTGCTTCGCTCGTGGCTGCGTCACCGCTGCGCTACGATTTTTGTGTAGATGGGCTGCGATCGTCCATCTTCTGGATGTTGTAGATGGTGCCACGGATGTTGGATTGACTCGATTTTTGTGTCGTTGGGCTACGTTCGTCGATGCGAATTCATCCGTGCAGTCGGATTTGTCATCTGAAGTGTGGATTTTCACCATCCTGGCCCTTGATTTTCTTGGGTTCCCCGGTCTCTATCTGATGCTACGGATGCCTGATTAGGGCGATCTTGGAGTCGTTGAACTCCAATCGTCGCCCTGATCACATCCATACGGTTGGATCTTTGATCCGAGGCCCTAATAAAATATTTACCCTATCCAAGCACATAAAAGGAGACAATTAACCTCCATTTTATTCAAAGTATTCTAAATGCAAGATGATGCATGTAATGCAATATTTATATCATGAAATGCAATCCTATGCTTAAGAACATGCATAAATAGACATCTTAAGTAGTGTAAATGTGTTTACATCACTACCTTGCTCACGTTGCTGCCCGTGCGCGCATGTGCTTGGATGCGCTGCTGCACTTCTACTACGCCATGCCTCAATTGTGAAATTGAGGAGCGGCGGGATTCGAACCCGGGTTGTGTGGTTGACGCATGAAGTGTTGACTAATGCACTACGGCCATGCATTGGTCTTGACTTTGTGTCTGACGCCTGCACACCTCAGTCGTTGGATCAAGATCCAGCAGCTGGGAATAGAGGACTCGGGTGATGTGGTGATGAAGGGCTGGTGTTGGGTAGCTGAGATGGCACCACGTGGCACCACCTAGACCGTCCATCATCTTTCTATTGTTGAGGATGCCACGGTGCTAGGATCACAATGATTCCCACACTACTAAACGACGATCGTCACTCCGGATCCATCCATACGGTCGAATTTTTCATCCGAGGCTCATAAGAATGTTGCATTGCCCCCTAGCCATTGATCTTTCTCGAGCTTGTTGTGGGAGCTACGAAGGTCGAATTGAAGTGATTTCAAGCCTATTGGACTCCATTCGTCGATCCGGATCCATCCGTATGGTTTGATTGCTTATCTGAGACCTGTTTCTAAATGGACTTGTGAACATTGTCATTAAACATTGATTCTAAGGGATTAAAATGTAATGATCAAGCAATAAGCATGCAATGCTCCTAAGCCCAATATAATATGTCATTGTCACACAAGTGTCCCTGAAATTGACTATAATTGATAATATTAACACTGAACATTATAGAGTCATCATACCCTCATGCCCACCCCTTGTTCGTCCCTAGCAAGGTTTGACCTAAATGCTATTTACAGCTAAAGTTAGGAATTGATCGCTTAGGTAGAAGTTGCTTGTTAACAGGAGAAAATTTTTAGTAAGAACCAAACTCGCTAAGACTCAATAGTGCCCGAGTTTCCCACCAAAATGCGAACCGCCCAAGTCCTCGCCTTATTCTATATAGAAGCAAATAAATATTTTTTTCTTTTCCATCTTTTCTAATTTCTTTGGACTTTTGGTGTTGAGGATTTCTGCGTAACTTTTTACGGGTACCCAATCCACCCAAGACTTGAAAAGGATTCTTAGTGGTAACTTTTTCTTATTGTGATTGTGATAGACTCACTCAATAGCAATTAAAATTGACTTCGGGTATCTACGCCCCTAGGGGACCCGAAAGAAAAAGAATGTTGCCTAAAGGTGTATCTATCTAATCGGTAGCTTTCTTCCTACTTTTATTTTTGTGTGGTCAGCACAAGGGTGAACCCAATGTATATCTCCCTGGATTATGCTACTTCCCCTCTTCTTCCTTAAGTGTTTTGGAATTCTTCTACATTTTATGAGCTGGAATCTAGACAACCGGCCAATGGGCTGTTACCCACGACAACTTGCCAGCCATACTCGTGCGATGATGTGTGGCTTATTTCTTATTTCTTTTCTCCATTTCTATTTTCCTTTTTCTTTTCTTTTCTTTTTCTAAGTAGGTGCTTTCCAAATCTATGATTTACCTAAAGGCAGTAGTGAGAGAGAATGGTCCTGTGGCTAGGCTCTGGACAACCTGCCAATGGGTTGTTACCCATGACAACTTGCCAGCCATACCACCCAAGAAGGTTCATTAGCTACCCAATTTCCATTAGAACCACTGATGAGTGACTTAGTGCAAATCCCCCCAAATCAGAGGGTGGGTTGATAAGTCGTATGCTTATCAACCAATTTTATTGACCAGATTAATAATATAAATTAAGGTGGAGAGGACTCGAGACTAAGTCAACATTTTAGTGCACACACAGGCTGATTAAGTCTGTAGACCTGGAGGGTCTTAGTGATTAGGTCCCTAACGTATCATTTCCTAAATTTGAAAAGCTTATAATGCCTAAGTTTTCTTTTCCTAATTTTAATTTTTCTTTTTTTTATGAAAAGAAATAAAATTAGTTCAAATTGACAATTTTGTACTCAAATCCAATGAATTACCACCCCCCATGCCTAAGTTGGACAATGTCCTCATCGGAAAAATAAATGTATGCAAGGGAGTAGGGAAGGAAATCACCTGAGTTGTAATCATGAATCCAGTCAACTTGAAACCTCTAGGTTGCCTCCTAGGAAGCTCAAAGTTTAGTGCCTTCAGCTGGGCACAATATAAAGACAATAAAGGATCAATTAATAGAATGGTCTGGGTCAAGAAGGTGAAAACAAAATCAGCCAGACTTAGAGTCTGAAGTTTGTGGATGCGAACTAGATTACGGTGGAGTCCCATCCCTAAGGGACGAGAACTGAAAAAGTCACTGGTCTTGCATGTCTTAGTCCATTCATCTCTTTTCCTTTGGGCTTGCAGACCGAAAGTTTGCTTGGACAGATGTAACCCTAATCTATAATGTTGGACATTTAGATTGTTCGAAGAAGCAGTCCTTGTCCTTAGAAAATTAAGTTCAAGGTGATGATGAAGCATAGGGTTTTTATTTCTCCCTGAATCTATGTCATAAAGGTCAGAGGGGTCTTGATAAAATGTCAATGGCTTGATCGACATAGGATCCCGAAAGTAAATAGTTCCTTCTTTGATTTTGTTGTCCTTAGGGGAATCATTTCTGTATCCATCCAAAAACTTCTTTTCAACAAAATTTTCTATTCTTCTTCTAGAAATTTGGAATCCAAAGGTTTAGCCAACTCCACATTGGTTGCATTAACACCATTAAGACTTGGGTTAGCTACAAAAGAATGTTTTTGATAAATCATGATTAATTCAAGTGGGTCAAAGTGAAAATCCTCCCCATCCTCAATCATGATTTCTTTATTTAATTCCTCATAACCATTAGAGCCTGAACCTGTTCTTCTCTTCCAAATCATATTCAATCATCTGGGAAGGACTTGTGGTGGAGCTAAAATCATTCATTTCATGCTCTAGTTCTTCCTGTTGCCTTTCCTTTAAGTCCATGATGGGGTCTGTAAGTATTTTATAATCAAGGTGTTCAGAGTCAGATTCCCCATCCCCAAATCTTGTTGTCCCTACTACTAAATTATTATCATTCCTATCTAGGACATCGACTCCAATCTTATCATTCAACTTTTTAGATTTATCGTCATTTTCTACCTATTTGTGTTCCAAAGGATCCTCAATGCTTTCCAATGTTGGGGGAGTGTTGATAGTGGACTACACCAATTTTGGGCAACTAGGTGTGGTCCAATCATTTATCACAGGGCCAAGTTCAATTGTCTCTAACAAAGAAGTTTCTTTCAGTACTTTCTATTGACCCTCTTCATCCAATTGTTGGAACGTATCCATCATGACTTGTTTCCCCTAAATCAATTCTTGATTCTATTTATATAACTCCAATAGAAGGCTATCAAGAATTGACTGGGTGTCATAAGGTTTCCCTTCGATTTCCCCCTTAGCAATCAAATCAAAGTTGGAAGGGTAGGCTGAGGATGTGTGCTAGAGTCCGTACTGGGGTTTAAGTTCTTGGGTGGGTCCTCTATTCTATCATTTTCAAGGTCCAATTCTTCAACAAGAACTATTTTTTATTTTGTCCTAATCCAGAATAATTGAGGTTCTAAGTCCTCCTCCTAGTCAGATTCTTCATTAGGGGTCCAAATCAAAGTTTAATCATTCTTGATTTGCCTAGGTTTATTATCATCCTTTGATTTCCACTTTTCTAGAATTCCTTCGAATCCATAGGTCAAGTAGGAAAGATCCTTGAATTTGGATGACCTATCGTGGTTAGGGTCCTGGGAAGGGTGGGAGCCTTGGTGTTCTCCTAGAGCGTAGGTCCCATCAAATTTGTTAGTGGGTGGGTGGGACCTAAAAGAAAAGTCATCACAAGGAGAATCAAGATATAGATCACCAAGGTTTGGATCGTACCCTTGGGTTGGATGTATCCCAAAAGGAAGTTGGTGCAAGTTGAGTGAAATTGAGATAGTTGGGATAAGAAGGGTCTTCAACATAATCGGATCTTGGATTGTATCCCCAACTAGGTGGCTGCTTATCCCAAGTAAATTATGAATACAACCCACTTAGGTAAGCATACAAGTCACGTTGGGGATGCTTCGAAATGAAGGATAGGCATTGAAATCCATGGTTTGGAAGAAGTAGAGGGATGAGAAAATTAAGTGTGCACAACTGGGTGCAAGGACCCAATGCCAAAACAAGTATTCTTTAGTAAGCATAATTGAGATGTATGATTTTTAGGGTTTAAATCTTCTTTAATGGCTTTTAAAATTTCACTTGTTTACGCATTCAAACAAGGCACAAATGTATAGTCACACGGTTGGTGAAAATTGAATTTCTTTAAGGCCTTTCGTGTGGCTATAAAGTTAAAAAATCCCTAGTGTGGAAGATCATAGGATGTGCTGCTTCTACTCAATGAATCTTTTTTTTTTTTTGAGATTTTGTTAAGAAGGGTCTAATCAAAACAAGCAATAAACCTATCCTGACCAAAATCAAGTGATCTTTTCAACAAAATTAATTTCGGAATTTTTTGAGGATGATAGACTACCCAAATTTACATTTTTTAAAGAGGGGGTCAATCTATCCAGAACTTCTAGATCAGTGTGCAAGTTTACAATTTTGATTGGAACAAGCACCAATCAATTTCAAATGCAAAATCATCTGTAGATGAAGTGTATAGAATTTCAAGATCTTTCTACAAATATAAATTTCTCGCAAATCCGAGCTGTGTGGAGTTCGTAGCAGTAAGAACACTTTATAGATCTCCAGAACTTAGGACAACCATGCACAATTCTAGTAGCGAATTTCTCATGGCCAAGCCACAAAGAGTTTGGCTATGAAATTTGAAGGGGAGTTCTCCTACTAAAAGGAGTACCTTTGAAATTTTTTTCAAAATTTTTAAAGGTGTGTCAGGTCCTTAAATTGTGTCCTCAACCCAAATCCAGAAAGTGATCTTGTGAAGTTAATGGGTTGCAAACTTAATGGTGGTTGTTTTCTTTAACAAACAATTGTGAGGGGTTTTTTTAACACACCACCATTTTTCTTGGTCCAAAGATGAGAAGTTACCTTTGGATCATCGGAGGACAAGATCAAACCTTAAGGTTGATGGCGGCCTTCTTCTTGCTCTTCCCTTGATCCATCCCAGCTCATTCTCCTCCCATTGCCGATGCATGAGGTTCCTGCAACCAAGAAGAGAGAGAAGAGCAAGTTAGATAACATGAGTATAAATAATGACCAAGAAAATGAAACTGAATAAGAAATCCTTTTCCTCCCTAGCAATGGTGCCAAAAACTGATGTTCGTCGGATGCGTTTGTGTAAAATCGTTCGTTGTAGTGCGTTTACACCATCAATTTTAAATAAAGAATCAGAGGTGAGTCTGAGTCTTGAACATAGGGAGGAAATAATTAGATCAAATACTCGCTTTAATGTCAGATAAATATGTCGTTTGTTCGCTTGAAAACCGATTAGAGAATGAGAGAGAGATAAAGGGAGAGAGAGATAAAGAGGGAGAGAGGGAGAGAGAGAGGGAGGGTTAGAAAATCCTACTAAGATATCATAAGATGAGTATATGAACAATGTGTAATCAACATAATATAGATGAATGCTTTAACAAAATCAAGACATGAACTACACTACAAAATAAAATAACACTAAGACATGGAAGAACATGTCGAGATAGCCACGGTGGTGGAGGGGCTTCCGTAAATGGCTCGGCGGCTTCGAAATATTTCTTGGAACTATAGAAGGTGGTGATGTTTCTTAGGTAGATGATTAGCAAAGGTGGAGGTGGGTAGGCCCTTTTATAATGGAGGGAGAAGGCCAAAAATCGTCCTCGGGTCAACAGTGACAGCTGCAAGCATCACTAAAGACCCACTACAAGCATCGCCATATCCATTAGCCTCGTCCTCGTGCCTTCAATGCTCTACATTGTGTCGCATGCCTTGGGTGCCGTGTCATGCGCACCTACTGTGCACACTGGTCTTCACGTGCTACCTCACCCTCGTTGCTGCCGCACGCGCACTTGCTTGTGCTGCAGCACTACTTCTGCTGCGTTGCGCCTCAATTGCGAAATTGAGGTGCGGTGAGATTCGAACCCGCGTCGTGTGGATGAGTTGTAAAGTCTTCACCAATGTGCTAAGGCCACGCATTGGTCTTGACTTTGTGTCTAGCGCCCGTACACCTCAACCGTTGGATCAAAATCCAACGGTTGAGAATAGAGGACGTGGATGATGCGGTGATGAAGGGCCAGTGTTGGGCAGCCCAGATGGTGCCACGTGGTGCCATTTGAACCATCCATCGTCTTTTATATTGTAGAGGATGCAACGGTGCTCGGATCGTGATAATTCCCATGTTGTCGAACTACGATCATCACTCCAGATCCATCCATACGATCGAATTTTCATCTGAGGCCCGTTAGGATGTCGCATTACCCTCTGGCCATTGATCTTTCTTGAACTTGTTGTGGGAGATACGGAGGTCGGATCGAAGTGATTTTGAGTTCGTTGAACTCTATTCATCGATCCGGATCCATCCATATGATCCGATCGCTTATCTGAGACCTGTTTCAAAATGGACTTGTGCACATGGTCATTAAACATTGATTCTAAGCGATTAAAATGTAATGATCAAGCAATATGCATGCAATGCTCCCAAGCCCATTATAATATTTCATTATCGCATCAATATCCCCAAAATTGACTTTAATTGATAATATTAATGCTGAGCATTGTAGCGTCATCAACCAACCATAAGAGGGTTAAGGTGTTGATGGTTGGTTTGGAAAATGGAAGGTTAGGATGAAGTTGTGAAGTGGATGGAGGGTGAATGTGTGGATGTAATTTGGCACAAACTTAGATGTTGGTTAGGTAAGTTTTTGGTGCCAACTATAAGCGGGTTAGGATGGGGTTTGTGGGTTAAGGTTTTGGCACCAAAAATCAGTGGTGCTGATGGTCTTATGAGGGCAGGCAGGTGTAAGGTGGAGATTAAGGAGATGTTGATGCCAATTTGTAGGGGTGTGTGTAGGGTATTTTGGCACCAACATAGGGTGGTTAGGAGGTGGTTATGGTGGTGGAAGGATGCCTAGAGTTGGCGCCAACTTAGGTTTCTGGAAGGTGCTTAAATGGATGGTTAGGATGGCTTGTAGGGTAGGTGTATGGTGGTGATGGGGGGTTTTTCGGAGGGAAAAAGTGGCACCAAGTATAAGGTGGTTATAGGGTCTTTGGCGGCACCTTTTTGGTGCCTTTTGGAGGTGGTGGTGTGAAGAGGTGTGGAGGTTGTGGTTGGCGCCAAAATAGAGTAAGAGTAGGTGTAGGTGGTCAGCTTATTTTGTGGACTAGTTAGGTGGTGAGGTAGAGTTAGGTTGTAGCTGGTGGAAGGCCAATGGGAGTTGAGATGTATGATGAGAACCTCATCATGAGCCATAACTAGCTCATTTTGACCCAATACAAAGGATAAAAGCTCCTACATAACTCAAGGAAAGGCTTAACTCAGAGAATTCTGAGTTTAAGGAGAAAACAAGTCATAAGGGGTAAAAATGCAATTTTACCAGTATAATCTGCATACAGGGTAATTCAGGGTCCAAACATAGGTCAAAGCAACTTAATAAGAATAAAAGTGGGATGAGATGATCTAGCAAGGGCTACAGCAATTCCAAGGAACTAAATGATAATCTGTAACCCTAAAACAACCCACTTCAATTCACGAGGTTCCAGGCAAAGTAAAAATAGAATAAACCCTCTAAAATTCATAGAAAAATAATCTCTAGGGTTTAGAACCTTCAATTTGGCCTTCAGAACCCATGTTGACCTACATTGAGAACCATGCCCAATTAATAACTTAATCTGGGTTTTCGCATAAATTACCCGGTCAAACAAGGTTTAATATAGAAATAAAATTCACCATCAGATTCCTTAGGTCCTAGTTAATCATGTATAAAAACTTGAGCCTAAGAAGAAACCTCCTTGACCGACTTTACACTTTGGTCCTCATATATTTACTTTTTGGCCCTCAACTTTTGAACCGTCGCATTTTGGCCCCTAGCTCTCCTTCGTTCCTTGCATTCAGGTCCCCCCTGCAAAACCGGCCAGCACCATGATCCGGCGACCTTGCGCGGAGCATGGCGCCGCGCAGGGTGAGGGGGAAAGCCTGGCAAGTAAACCAGGGGTGCCCTGCGTTGTCAGCCGTCGCAGGGACACCCCCTGGTCGCTGTAGCCCACCATACCGGCCGTGCGAACGCACGGACGGTATGGGCTTTCGTCTCCTGCCATCCTCCGGCGAGGGAGACACGTCGTCTCCCTCCGCCTCCCTCCCTGTTTTGATCCCTATAAATACCCCCGTCGCTCCACCGTTCTTCCCAGCTTGGATCTGACGGAGAAAATCCCCAACTTTCCTCTCTTCTCTCTCCGGTAGACGCTCACCAGCTCCGGTGGTTCCTCCCCCTCCTCCTCTTCGCTCTGCCGCAATACCAGCAGCAGAGACTTCCTCCCCTGCTCTTCCCGCGCCTCGCCGCACCCAGCTGGCGCCTCTCCGGCTCTCTGCTCGCCGCCGCCTCCTTCCCTGAGCATCTTCTTCTCCGGCGACAGTCGATACGACTGTCGCCCTACTGCTCCCCCTTCGTCCCTGCAAGTAAGTTAGAACTATTTCCCTTCTTCTCCTCTTTCTTTCCCCGGTTCCAATTTGTTCAATTACGCCCTCGACCGACCCTGACCATCGTCACCCCCTTCGACTCCGGCCACCCTCCGGCGAGATGTTCCCATCGCTCCACAGCCTCACACACCTCGCCGACCTTCACCGAACCTCCGCCTCATCACACTGAGCACCCCCCACCCCTCCACTGCCACTCCACACCTCCGTAACACTCCCCCGAACAAACCCATTCCTCCGGTTGCAGTCCAACCTAGGGCTGCCGCCAGACACCACCTTGCGGCCTGCCGCGCAGCTCCTCACCTTCGCCGTGCCACGGCGAAGGTTCCCCAGTGGTTTGATCAGGCCGAGAGGCCATATTCGTGTCCGACAGGTTTTGAGGTTCGACCGCCATTAACGCACATTGAAGCAGCTTCTCCCGCGCTCCAGGCTTGAGGACTCCAGGTCTCCAGCTGCTGCGGATTACGGGGAGTCTTGCGAAGGCAGCAAGCCAGCAACCTACGCAAATCAAAGCCGCAGCTGCAGAAGCCAGGCCGCGGTCTCCCAGCAGGCGCATGCGAGGAAAGGTCTGCGTTTAGTCCCACATCGGTAAGCCTCACACCCTTTCCACTGTTTAAATTGATTTTGTGCACTAGCCTTACTGCCTCAGCACACGGGGTGAGGTCCCCTTACACCCGCCCGGTTACCCGGTCTCGTCCGCGCTCACGCCCCGCGGACCTGACCCGACCCGACTTAGACTGACCTGCACTCCTCGCCCACCACGCACGCCGGTGGGCCTGGACCCGGGCGTGACCCGAACCCGATTACCCGGCAGCTCTGGGAGAGCTTTCCCAAGAGTGGTTTCAGAGAGAGAGAGACGCGGGGGGAGAGGGTGGAGTAGGTTTTGTTCTCTGACGTAAGCTCTGAAGTGTGCAGGCACAGGTGAAGAAGAAGAACCGCGGAAGAAGAAGGAAGCTGACTGTAGCAACAGGCAGTTTAAGTCGTCTGATTTGGAAATCAGACGACGTCCTGAAGGGAAAAGAAGAAAGACGGAGGAAGATCTGAAGAACAACAGAAGAAGGCGAGGCAGAGGAGAACACAAAAGAACAAGGGAAGAACTGAAAGAAGAGAAACAAAGAAGAAAGAAGAAGATCTGAAGAAAGACAGAAGAAAAAGGAGGAGCAGGAACAGCAGGTGGAAGAAGAAGAGCATCACCATTGCAGAAGAAAGACATCACCTCTGCAGACAAAGAAGAAGAAGAACTGAAAGAAGAAAACAAAGAAAAGAAGACAACAAATTCTTTCCCTCTCTCTTTCTTTTTGTAAAAGAAACATGTATATCTCTAGAATACAACTTGCTCCCTGAGTTCGACCTCGGGAACTCTTTTATTTTCCGAGTAAAAAAATTATATTTGAAATGTTGGCAATAACTGGCTATACTACAACGCTATAACAATAAAACCCGGTTATCTCTCGAAGCCAACGTCTCAATTATTTGGCGCCGCTGCCGGGGAGCAACGGCTATTCTAGAGGTAAACATTCCTGTTTCTTTTTTTTTTTAATAATCTCCTCTCTTTTGTGCAGCTACAGGAACTCAAGAAGACAAGCAACCACACGACAACCACTCCGAAGAAAGGTAAATTTTTCCTCTCACTATTAACCCCTAAACTCTAAAGAGGAAGAAAAGAAAAGAACAAGCAATATAGGGCTAACCTGTCTTCCATACTTAGTAACCATAAAGAGTTGCATGTTTTCAACTCATCACTCCTGCACACTATTAATGGTATTTAAGGGCTAACACATTCTTGCTTGAGCCCTAATTGCCCAACAAAGAGTTAAATGGACCAAGTAGAGCCAACATAAGATCAAACATTAGGATTTCAGTAGAGACACACCCCTTAATCAAGAATTGAGGAAATCCAAAAGAGGTGTGCCCAAGCCATTGATTGAAAATAATTAACAAGAAAAATCCTAAACAATTGGCTCTCTCTAAACACTTGAACCCTAAAAGACAAGACCTGAAAGCTCTCAAAGAAAACAAGAGGTAAAGTTGACCCCTTGGGTCAACCAACCTTAAATTAGGTCACTCTTTGCACTTAAAAAGACTAAAGTTCAAGTGAAACCTTAAGCACCCTGATCTTAAAATTGGTAGACTTAAGAGGTCAAGATCCCCATTCTGGTCTACCTGGAACCGCAGTGACAAGAGAGGTCGGGTGGGGGAAACCCTGTAACCCGTGGGGACGCTCTACCGTGTAGGGGTCTTCACGGGACTCTCCCTCTCTGGCTGCCCAGGTAATTCTCAGGTGGACGATCTTTCTGATCAAGGGGTCCATCTGCCCCGCACCTCTATAGTCACCCAACACATTTTTGGGTGCCTTGATAGGGTCCAGCACCTTCTAAACTTACCTCTTCCAACAGTGCATGTACGGAAGGAGGTCCCTAAGACCACCCTTGAGACCTCCTTTAGAAATTCACTCTCGTCAAGGCCAAGCCTCGACGCCCGTGTTTGTGCAGCAACACCCTCACATTATTCTCTCTTCTGATTCAGAACCAAGTTCTTCTTCCCCCATCATGGGTCAGCCAGTTGAGGAAGAAAATAATCTGGAACACCAGCTCCAGCGACTCAATGACCTCTTCCAAAACTTCGTGCACCCACCACAGCGTCCTATGATGCGAGACCACTACAATCCTGCTGCGGTGGCCATTGAGCTCGAGTCAGAATCCCGACTGGAGGACCTGATTCCGAATTAAAGCCCAACATGATTCATGCTATACCTAAATTCCACGGGCTTAATTCTGAAGATCCCTTCCAGCACATCAAACAGCTAAAGCATCTGGCCCACACTTTTGGATCAGATGCGCAAAATCGGGATATTCTTCTCATGAAGATGTTCTCCTTTTCTCTTATGGACAACGCCGCCCATTGGTATCAAACTCAGACCCGGCCGATCAACACTTGGGAAGAACTTCAATCCGAATTTTTGAAAAAGTTTTTTCCCGTTGGTCGGACCAACGCCTTGCGCCATCAGATTACA
Organism: Thalassia testudinum; assembly: GCA_037157565.1. Taxonomy (NCBI): domain Eukaryota; kingdom Viridiplantae; phylum Streptophyta; class Magnoliopsida; order Alismatales; family Hydrocharitaceae; genus Thalassia; species Thalassia testudinum. Next base: position 148,830,613 of record JAZHRO010000014.1, on the reverse strand, counting down.
CACTTCACTCAACAATCAGGAGAACCTCTCCATGAGGCATGGGATCGCTTTCAGGATCTCATGAGAAAGTGCCCCCATCACGGAGTTCCTAAATGGGAACAAGTCCAATCTTTTTACCAGGGACTCCGTGAGGACATCCGCCTTTTCGTCAATGCAACTTGCGGAGGAAACATCATGGGTCAACATGAAGACACCGTATGGGAAATTCTCGAAAATATGTGCGAGAACTCCATCAACAATGACTCCATGGGATTATTCGACAGGACGAATACCCGCGCAGCGACGAATCTTAAGGGAGCACATGAGACGCTGGGCCTGTCCGCATCAGTCGACCTGGAATTAATGGCCAGTCGATTGGACAAGGTCTCAATCATTGAAAAGAAGGTGGATGAGCTGACTCAGCACTTGCAGCAAGCCACCTCCGCGCGTAACTCCTTTGCACAACCTCCCTCCACACAGGAAACTGTGCAAAACATCCTCCACCGACCTTCCCCTGGGATGGATCCATATCCATCCCCATCCGATCCTTTCTACACCAGCTGGGGGAACTCCATTCCCCCTTTCCCTGACTCTCAGGAGGTTCCTCTGACCTGCGAGGACCTCAACGCCATCCAGAACGACCCATTCTCCAACACTTACAACCCTGGATGGCGAAACCATCCCAATTTTCAATGGGCAGGAAATTCCCAAACTCAAAGACCACCTTTTCAGTCCCGCCCACAGCCCCCTCGTCATTACCAGCCGCCTCAGCCTCGGCCCAACCCTACTTATCCATCAGGGCCAAATCAGGATCAAATGTCCGTAATCCTTCAGACTCTGGCTGACATTCAAAAAACGAATGCGGCTATTCAAAAATAGCAAAAGGACGAGCTTACTGAAGTTAAAACTCAACTGGCCCAGTTGCCAAATTCTCGCCAGCCAGGCACACTCCCTTCCCAACCTCTTCCTAACCCAAATAACGTGCCAACCCAGAAGCGCGTTATGAATCCAAATTTAGGCCACGCTCAATGGATTTATCAGGCCCCTACTGCTCCATCTCCAAACGAGATGGAAGCCTCAACTTCTTATGCGGGATTTCAGCAGCAGCCTCCCCTCTTACCAAACCCAAACCAGAATCAGGCTGGATTAAATTTTGTAACAACACGTAGTGGTAAAACAACTGAAGACCCGCATTATCCAAACCACTCCAAGCCTGATAACCATGACCCTAGGATAGTTATCCAAGATACCGCTGTTCCGGATCCACAACCTGGACCTATCCTAGAAGAACCAACCAAGATCCCATTTCCCGAGGCCTTGACCAAGGGAAAGAAGACCACCAAACCCGTGGCCCCTGAGGAGGACCTGGTCAAGCTCTTTGAGCAGGTCCACATAAACATCCCCTTGATGGATGCAATCCGCCACGTACCAGCTTACGCACGATTTCTAAAGAATATATGTACACCCCAGCGTAAGCCGCGAACCAAGGGGAGCCCAATTGTTATGTCAGAGCAAGCCAGCTCTGTAATCCTTAGTAGACTCCCACCCAAGGCAAAAGATCCTGGGACTCCCCTGATTTCCTGTAAGATAGGTGGTACCCAATTTGATAGAGCATTGTTAGACTTGGGTGCATCCATAAACCTGATACCCACATCCTTACTTGACCATCTAGAAGAATCTGAGCTAAAACCAACCGAGGTGACATTACAATTAGCAGATCGATCTATAAAGTCACCAAAAGGGATTCTCGAGGATGTTATTGTAAGAGTGCGGGATTTCTATTTTCCAGTGGACTTTATAGTCTTAGATATGGATGCACCTGAGAACCCTAGGGATACACCAATCATTCTAGGGAGACCTTTCTTGGCTACTGCTAGAGCCAACATCAGCTGTGAGGAGGGCCAAATAGAGCTTAAGTTTGGAGATCAAACACTGAAAATTGATATATTTAAGGCCCAACAAGGAATTAATTGCGGCGTCATCGAACAAATTTGTGACATCAAGACTTTGGTTGATGAATCACACCTCCAGAATGACTCGAGTATGCCTCATCAACCACAGAAGGATCTTGACCCGCAAATAGAGGAGTCGAATCCAGATGTGAACAACCCAGTAACTCCCACCCTTGAACCTCACATCTATACTGAACCACCCGCTGCTGCTGAAAACCCCATCCTCGAACTGAAACCCCTTCCTGCTCACTTGAAATACGTCTTTTTGGGTTCTAATCAGACCCTTCCTGTGATTATCAATTCCAACCTCAGTCCTGAACAGGAATCCCGTCTGATTGTTGTCCTCCAGCAACATCGCAGAGCCATCGGATGGACTCTCGATGATTTGACTGGAATAAGTCCCTCTTATTGTACTCATCATATCTATTCAGAAGAGGGCACACGACCTTCCCGTGAAATGCAGAGACGCTTAAACCCCAATCTGCAGGAGGTCGTGAAAAAGGAGATCATCAAGTGGTTAGATGCCGGGATCATCTACCCGATCTCCGATAGTCGTTGGGTGAGCCCAATTCAGGTCGTGCCCAAGAAGGCAGGACTCACCACTATAACGACTGAGACCGGAGAAATCATTCCTACCCGATTAGCCAACTCGTGGAGAGTCTGTATAGATTACCGCCGACTAAATTCCTCCACAAAGAAGGATCATTTCCCACTACCCTTCATTGATCAAATTCTCGAAAAACTTGCGGGAAATAGGTTCTCCTGCTTTCTTGACGGGTACTCCGGTTATAACCAGGTGGCAATCCATCCTGAGGACCAAGAAAAGACCACGTTCACCTGCCCCTTCGGAACATACGCTTTCCGAAGGATGCCTTTCAGTCTTTGCAATGCACCCGCTACTTTTCAGCGATGCATGCTTGCCGTATTCTCAGATAGGGTAGGTGATTATCTGGAAGTCTTCATGGATGACTTTTCAGTTTTCAGAGCATCATTCGACGATTGCCTCCAACACTTCGTCCAGATACTCAGGCAGTGCATCGATGTGAATTTGGTTCTTTCCTGGGAAAAGAGCCATTTCATGGTGCCTGAGGGAATTGTCCTAGGACACTCGATTTCGGAGAAAGGTATCCAAGTGGATCGAGCTAAGGTTAATCTGATTTCTCACCTTCCTATGCCTAGCTCGATCAGGGACATCCGTTCCTTTTTAGGGCATGTCGGTTTTTATCGGCGATTTATCCCTGATTTTTCAAAAATCGCGCGCCCCCTGACCACTCTTCTCTCCAAGGATGTTCCTTTTGAAATTTCCAAGGAATGCACTCAAGCATTTGAAATCCTGCGTGACCGAGTCACCCAAGCCCCGATCCTACAGTCCCCTGATTGGTCTCAACCCTTTGAGATCATGTGCGATGCATCCGACTTCGCTGTAGGAGCGGTTTTGGGGCAGAAAATTGACAGGAAACCTGTAGCCATTTACTACTCCAGCAAAACACTCGATGAGGCTCAGCGTAACTATACGGTTACTGAGAAAGAGCTGCTAGCTGTAGTATTTGCCCTAGAAAAGTTCAGATCGTACCTTCTGGGTTCCCGTGTCATCATATACTCGGATCACACTGCTGTGAGGCATCTCCTTGCAAAGAAGGACGCGAAACCTCGATTAATCCGATGGATCTTGCTGTTGCAAGAATTTGAACTTGAGATTCGCGAGAAAGCGGGAAAGCAAAATGTGGTAGCTGATCACTTGTCCCGTCTTCCTTCTGAAATAATTGACCCTTCCGGACCCATCACTGAGCATTTTCCCGATGAGCACCTGCTGACTATTGGTACTAGCCTTCCATGGTTTGCTAATGTAGTAAATTACTTGGCATCTCATCAGATCCCCTCCGATTGGCCGAAGGCCAAGAAAGACAAATTACGCTCCGATGCCAAGTATTACATTTGGGAAGACCCGTACCTCTTCCGCATAGGTGCCGATCAGATCATCCGGAGATGTGTCCCGGAGGGGGAATTCAACAATATCCTCTCTTTCTGCCATTACCAGGCATGTGGTGGCCATTTCGCCGGGCATAAAACCGCATCAAAAGTCCTCCAGTGCGGCTTTTACTGGCCCACACTGTTCAAAGACGCATACAATCACTGCAAGGCATGCAGTTGTTGCCAGACTTTGGGCAACATGAGCCATCGCGACATGATGCCTATGCAACCGATTCTAGTATGCGAAATCTTTGATGTTTGGGGGGTTGATTTTATGGGCCCCTTTCCTGTTTCGGATGGTTTCGAATACATTCTGTTGGCTGTGGACTACGTGTCCAAATGGATCGAAGCCATACCGACCCGAACCTGTGATCACAAAATCGTTCTCAAATTCATTCATCAACACATTTTCTCAAGGTTCGGGATTCCTCATGCAATAATCTCTGATGGAGGGACCCATTTCACAAATGCTCAGTTTAGGTCACTGATGACCAAATACGGGGTGTCTCACCGAATCTCTACTCCTTACCACCCCCAAACTAATGGTCTAGCTGAGCTGTCTAATCGGGAGATCAAGAAAATCCTGCAAGTCACTGTTCGACCTGACAGGAAGGACTGGTCGTCCCGACTTCCGGAAGCATTGTGGGCCTATAGGACCGCCCACAAGACCCAATTGGGCATGTCTCCCTTTAGACTGGTGTACGGAAAGGCATGCCACCTTCCCGTAGAACTGGAGCATAAAGCCTATTGGGCAGTACGGAACTGTAATCTCGATCTTTCCAAGGCTGGGACCCACAGAAAACTCCAAATCAGCGAGATCGATGAATTACGCCTAGACGCGTACGAGAACTCGCAAATCTACAAGGAGCGGGTTAAAGCCTTCCACGACAAACACATCTCGAGAAAGATCTTTCATCCTGGGCAAAAGGTCCTACTCTTTGATGCCCGACTAAAACTCTTCCCAGGAAAACTGAGATCCAAGTGGGTCGGACCATTTTTGGTCCGACAGGTTTTTGGAAATGGAGCAATCGAAATCAGTCCACTCAGCCACGATTCTGAACCTTTCATCGTGAACGGTCAGAGACTCAAGCCGTTCATTGATGTAACTTCTACTGATTTGGCTGAGGCATCTTATATCCTCCTTTCCCCTTGAGCTTATTGCGCCCAGCCGATGGCGTAAAACTCAGCGCTTAACGGGAGGCAGCCCGTCATTCTCTTTGAAAACCTAAAACTTGTTCCGACACCTTTTTGCACTCAAAGTTCACCCTTGTAGACAGCCGACCCCACCTCAGATGCTTGCATCTGGGATTAGAAATCGTCCGCAAAAATTCAACCCAACCCATCCACTCATCCAAATTTCTGTCTTAAGGAATGAACTAAGTTAAATAAAAACCCCCTAGGTTACAATGAGGACATTGCAAATCTTAGGCATGGGGGGGTATGGAAGTGCAAAACTTATAAGAAAAGGTTTCAAACAAAAAAATTCACATATGACAAAAACACCATAAAAATTAAAAAAAAATTTTTCGAAAAAGAATAAGAGGAAAAGAGGAGAAGGAAATTTTGTGAAGGAGAAAAGAAACAAAATGAAAAAGGAGCACAAAAATTAAGAGAAAAGGTGATAGTCATTAGTAAGGAACTAAGGAATTAACCTAAGTTCTAGACCTCATTCAAGAAAATAACTGAAAAGTGCATAATGAGATTAGTAAGAACGCAAACCTTAGGCATTCTTGAATATACTCTTAGTACCCATTAAGATCTAGACACTCCTCAAGAGGTTGAGGAAAATGAAAAGCTGAAGTATTAGGTCTAAGGCTTAGGGAGTATTTGGCCTCGTTAACTAATTTTTGGTTTACGGGACTCAGTAACCTAAGCACCCTAACCTCACACACAGCCTGGTTCAGTAAGCGTAAAAATCAGAATCACGCAGAAACATCGCAAAATTCTGAAAAGAACACCTAGAATAGGAGCGGCCGATCAACACAAGTTGATTTGGACGAGTTCTCAGCGCGGAGAGGCAGGAAATCCCCTCGAAGATGCGTAACAAAATATCATCTCCTCGGTGCTTGTTTCTTAGGATATTTACATATCCTACTGGGGGCATGTAAGCACTCTGCTGGTTCAGATTCCATGGATGGCATTATCTCGAAGTGTCAATTGCCAGGGTCTGGATTCGGCCACGGAACACCATGGATGGGATTATCTCAAAATCTCAATAGCCAGGGTTCCGGGGGTTACCATGGGCGGTGCTATCTCGAAGCATTGATCGCCAGGAACCCTTGAGGATTGATGATGGGAGCAAGGAATCTGATACAGACCGTGTTGAAAAGCCAATCCTAGGCTAGAACTAAAAAGAAAAAGAGAGAGAAAACTCTCCAAACAGAAAAACTTTCTATCTCTCTCTTACAAACGCACTGCGAACTGAGCCAGGGCTAAAATCATTTCAAGCACGGGTGCTTTAACCACAAAGTCCAATAAACCTTAGGTTAGTTCTTGTGGACCTTAAAAACCTTTGCTAGAGACTGAGGCTAAGGCTAGACAGATTTGGATCTTGATTAGTACTAGAGTACCTTTTAGGCCTATGGTCAGCATTCTAACCTAATCTAAGCTCAAATAAAAAAGCACTTATCTAAAGCTATTAAGAACTTCATGGTCTAGAACAAGGGTTGAAACCTTAAGTTTTTGCTAAGGGACTAGCAAAAGCTAGGCATGGGGGTATGATGAGAACCTCATCATGAGGCATAACTAGCTCATTTTGACCCAATACAAAGGATAAAAGCTCCTACATAACTCAAGGAAAGGCTTAACTCAGAGAATTCTGAGTTTAAGGAAAAAACAAGTCATAAGGGGTAAAAATGTAATTTTACCAGTATAATCTGCATACAGGGTAATTCAGGGTCCAAACATAGGTCAAAGCAACTTAATAAGAATAAAAGTGGGATGAGATGATCTAGCAAGGGCTACAGCAATTCCAAGGAACTAAATGATAATCTGTAACCCTAAAACAACCCACTTCAATTCACGAGGTTCGAGGCAAAGTAAAAATAGAATAAACCCTCTAAAATTCATAGAAAAATAATCTCTAGGGTTTAGAACCTTCAATTTGGCCTTCAGAACCCATGTTGACCTACATTGAGAACCATGCCCAATTAATAACTTAATCTGGGTTTTCGCATAAATTACCTGGTCAAACAAGGTTTAATATAGAAATAAAATTCACCATCAGATTCCTTAGGTCCTAATTAATCATGTATAAAAACTTGAGCCTAAGAAGAAACCTCCTTGACCGACTTTACACTTTGGTCCTCATATATTTACTTTTTGGCCCTCAACTTTTGAACCGTCGCATTTTGGCCCCTAACTCTCCTTCGTTCTTTGCATTCAGGTCCCCCCTGCAAAACGGGCCAGCACCATGCTCCGGCGACCTTGCGCGGAGCATGGCGCCGCGCAGGGTGAGGGGGAAAGCCTGGCAAGTAAACCAGGGGTGCCTTGCGTTGTCAGCCGTCGCAGGGACACCCCCTGGTCGCTGTAGCCCACCATACCGGCCGTGCGAACGCACGGACGGTATGGGCTTTCGTCTCCTGCCATCCTCCGGTGAGGGAGACACGTCGTCTCCCTCTGCCTCCCTCCCTGTTTTGATCGCTATAAATGCTCCCGTCGCTCCACCGTTCTTCCCAGCTCGGATCTGACGGAGAAAATCCCCAACTTTCCTCTCTTCTCTCTCCGGCAGACGCTCACCAGCTCCGGCGGTTCCTCCCCCTCCTCCTCTTCGCTCTGCCGCAATACCAGCAGCAGAGACTTCGTCCCCTACTCTTCCCGCGCCACGCCGCACCCAGCTGGCGCCTCTCCGGCTCTCTGCTCACCGCCGCCTCCTTCCCTGAGCATCTTCTTCTCCGGCAACAGTCGATACGACTGTCGCCCTACTGCTCCCCCTTCGTCCCTGCAAGTAAGTTAGAACTATTTCCCTTCTTCTCCTCTTTCTTTCCTCGGTTCCAATTTGTTCAATTACGCCCTCGACCGACCCTGACCATCGTCACCCCCTTCGACTCCGGCCACCCTCCGGCGAGATGTTCCCATCGCTCCACAGCCTCACACACCTCGCCGACCCTCACCGAACCTCTGCCTCATCACACTGAGCACCCCCCACCCCTCCACTGCCACTCCACACCTCCGTAACACTCCCCCGAACAAACCCATTCCTCCGGTTGCAGTCCAACCTAGGGCTGCCGCCAGACACCACCTTGCGGCCTGCCGCGCAGCTCCTCACCTTCGCCGTGCCACGGCGAAGGTTCCCCAGTGGTTTGATCAGGCCGAGAGGCCATATTCGTGTCCGACAGGTTTTGAGGTTCGACCGCCATTAACGCACATTGAAGCAGCTTCTCCCGCGCTCCAGGCTTGAGGACTCCAGGTCTCCAGCTGCTGCGGATTACGGGGAGTCTTGCGAAGGCAGCCAGCCAGCAACCTACGCAAATCAAAGCCGCAGCTGCAGAAGCCAGGCCGCGGTATCCCAGCAGGCGCACGCGAGGAAAGGTCTGCGTTTAGTCCCACATCGCTAAGCCTCACACCCTTTCCACTGTTTAAATTGATTTTGTGCACTAGCCTTACTGCCTCAGCACACGGGGTGAGGTCCCCTTACACCCGCCCGGTTACCCGATCTCGTCCGCGCTCACGCCCCGCGGACCTGACCCGACCCGACTTAGACTGACCTGCACTCCTCGCCCACCACGCACGCCGGTGGGCCTGGACCCGGGCGTGACCCGAACCCGATTACCCGGCAGCTCTGGGAGAGCTTTCCCAAGAGTGGTTTCAGAGAGAGAGAGACGCGGGGGGAGAGGGTAGAGTAGGTTTTGTTCTCTGACGTAAGCTCTGAAGTGTGCAGGCACAGGTGAAGAAGAAGAACCGCGGAAGAAGAAGGAAGCTGACTGTAGCAACAGGCAGTTTAAGTCGTCTGATTTGGAAATCAGACGACGTCCTGAAGGGAAAAGAAGAAAGACGGAGGAAGATCTGAAGAACAACAGAAGAAGGCGAGGCAGAGGAGAACACAAAAGAACAAGGGAAGAACTGAAAGAAGAAAAACAAAGAAGAAAGAAGAAGATCTGAAGAAAGACAGAGGAAAAAGGAGCAGGAAGAAGAAGAAGAGCATCACCATTGCAGAAGAAAGACATCACCTCTGCAGACAAAGAAGAAGAAGAACTGAAAGAAGAAAACAAAGAAAAGAAGACAACAAATTCTTTCCCTCTCTCTTTCTTTTTGTAAAAGAAACATGTATATCTCTAGAATACAACTTGCTCCCTGAGTTCGACCTCGGGAACTCTTTTATTTTCCGAGTAAAAAAATTATATTTGAAATGTTGGCAATAACTGGCTATACTACAACGCTATAACAATAAAACCCGGTTATCTCTCGAAGCCAACGTCTCAATTAATGTAGTTAAGCTAACCTAGCTAATCTAGCTTAGCTAATAGTTGAGTAGAGGAGGTTGGATGGAGCTAGGGTTTAGGGAAGAGGAGCTGAGGAAAGAATGTCTTGAGATGAACTAGAGCTGGTAGCTACTAAAGGGATCTATAGAGAGCTTCCTTAGCTAGCTTAGCTTGCTAGTTCTTTGCTAGCTGCTAAGCCATGCTAAAGTAAGTTGGCTTCTACTGAAATATGCTAAGGTGTGTTGCGTTAGATTCTCTCGTGGAGGACCTAGCTAGCTATAGTAGCAAAGGTAGCTTAGTTCAACTAGGTTGAGCTAAATGGAGTCCCCGGGAGATGGACCTTAGCTGGACTGAGCTGTGTGAAGTCATCTTCAGCAGACTTGAGTTGAGTGGGGCTAGAAGTAGCTGGACTTAAGCTGAGGTGAACTCCTGTCAACTTAGTTGAGCTAGCTAGAGCTCCTAGTGAACTGATTGGAGCTAAGGTGAGCTAGACTCAACTAATTTGACCAGAATCTGAGCTGACTTGACCAAGGGTGAGCTAAGATGAGCAACTTTGAGCTACCATTCATCTAAGATGAGCCAAATGGAGCTAACCCTAACCCAAGTGAGCTTGTATCCAGCTATGATGAGTTGGAATTGGCTGAGTCCCAGTTGGAATGAGCTTCCTCTTCACCAGTTGCCTTCATGAGTGTTAGGGTTTTAGGGATCTGTCAATTTGTTTGTCCCCAACACTCAAACAAACTTATTAAAAATACATTAAAAAATGCAATGCATGCCTAACCTAATTGATGACTAAATGCAACCCAAAAACCTGCTTGCAAAGTCAAAACTCTAAGAGATAGGTTTGTTTTAGGGCATAAGAATGATGATAAACCTGCATTTATCAGGTACATAACAATCTAGAGGTCCTAGAAACTCTGATTTTTGAGGATAAGAGTATGGAAATGAAAATCTATGAAGCTAATTATGGGGCAAGCAAAAGTTTGGATCTGAGTGTTCCTATATAACTTAAACCACCAACCTTGCAACCCATGTGTAGAAAATTGGATCATCTTCTTGAGCTAAATGCTAAGAGGACAAACACATCTATTGATCTAGACCTCCCTATTGCCCAACATTTTGGACTTGGGTTGCATACTCCTAAACCACAAACCTAGCCTCACAAGATAAAAAGTCCTTGATTCTAGGTATTTCACTCAGTACCCAACCCTGGGGCATGGGTCTACACCACAATCTGGTCCACATCTATGGACACACTCTTCTGGCAGGTCTGGGGATCAATCTTTTTCTTTGGAGTTTTGACCCACCATTCTGATTCATTTATTCCTTCCCTTTGTTTGTATATTATGCCCAGTTGGAGGCACTAAAATCAGCACTTGTATAGTCTGTTCGAATTCAGAGCCGATCGGTTAATCTTGGAATTTAGGTGCTTTCTCTTTTACTTCACCCCTTATCATGCCCATATTTTTACAATGAGGACATTGTATTAGCTAGGAATGGGGTGTGGATACTTAATTCTGAATTATTTTGTCAGCTTTGAAGATTACTTTTATTTATTTTCTTTAAAAAAATGAAAAATACAAAAGAATTGAGAATTATGAAAGAGAACTTAGGTATTAGGAGTTTGTAACCTCTAGGAAATGATACAGTAGGACCTGAACACTAAGACTCCTTAGGTCTTTGGGCTTAATTAGCCCAGGTGTCAACTAAAATGTGGACTAGTTTCTTGAGTCCTCACCATTTTTAAGTCATTTTTAAGTTGGTCCAATAGGTTGGGGTGATAAGTATATGACTTACCAACCGGCTCTCAGATTTGAGGGGACTTATAGTTTAAGAATCTGCACACATTTTGCACTGGCTTACTACTCAGGTAGTCTTAATGAAAATTAGGTAGCTAATAAACATACTAGGGTGGTATGACTAGCATGTTGCTGTGAGTAACAACTCATAATCGAGTGTCAAAGCCCAGCCACATGACCTGATCTTTTTCCTATTGCCCTTAGGTAAATATTAGATTAGGGAAGCCACTTGCTTAAAATAAAATAGAAACAACCCAAACAAATTAAAAAAATTGAAAAGGAGAAAAAAAATAAGCCACATTTCACCGCACGGTTATGGCTAGCAAGTTGCCATGGGTAACCCCCCATTGCTGTTTGTCTCAAACCCAACCCACAAAAATGCATAAATAAGGAGTTAGAGAGTTAAATAAGGAATGACAGGTGGTCTCATGTAGAGAGTCCTCATAGTAACTTTCAAAATAGGAGTTAGAGAATGTGTCATGTGAGCTGAGGTCGTAGATTGGCTTGTTATAATCCGGAAGCAGATTTTCTCCGATGTTATGGTCAAATTCGAAATAGTCGGAGAGTTTGAAAAAATCAAAATCTAAGTGAGATTCAAGATCATGAGTTCCACCATAGAATAAACCATATGCTGTAGATTCAGCAGCCTGACTGGTGTCTAACCTAGATGTCAGTTCTAAGCTTAAAAAGGTGTCCTTATCTGGTAGAGGCTCAGGTTCCAAGCTGGTAGGACAAAGCCAATTGAAACCCCACTCGTCCAACTCCTCAGTTTCTGTATCGTAAATTGGCATGACTTCCGAAGAAACGATTGGTTCCTCTGAGGATGTTGGCAAGGGATATTCATCAAATAGAGGCCCAAAATCATATTCTTGATTAAAAAATTGATCTTCCTCATATGGGGCCTTGAAATCTTCCCAATAGATTTCAGATCTAGATTCCAGGCTTAGGATGTGGGTTAAATCACTATAATTTAGGTCAGAATATCCTTCGAGGGTCACCTTATCAGAATAATGGGTGGAATTTACACCCTCGAGTGGTTCAGTTCTACTCTCATTATTGCAGGAGTTTTGGGATTCTAAGCTAGGCGATTCATGGTCAAGAGTAGGCTAAACATTGTGTTCTCTTGCAATTGGAGCTTCCCAACCTTCTTCAATATCAGGCACATTGTACTCCATCTGGGTTTGGAATCCACAACTATTTTGTGCCTCAAGCCCGAGACCAAATTGATCCTCGATGTTGTCCCAAGATGGTTCATCCTTTGTTTGTGGCATATACGGATATTTATGGTCGATAATTTGTTTTAATAATCTCATTATCTCCTCCTATTTTTCATGATCATCTTGATGTTGCTCCCAAAGTCAATGATTTATCATGCATTGAAGGTATTCAAGATTGTCCAATTTTTCTATCTCAATGTATCCTGTGACGAGCATGTCTCGGGTTGATCCTTTTGTGGCTTCTGCCAATAGCACCTCGGAATAGGTTATGATGACGGTTGTGGTTGTTGGAACATCAACCTGAATGTTTTCTACTGGTGTTGAGGTTTTGTCTTCTTTTTCATAGAGTTCCAGGGCATCCTCAATCATCCTATCTCTCATGGATCTCCGATATTCAGGTTTTTTGAATGGCAGTCCTAAGTGGTATGGCTACATATTTGGATGAGGTGGTGGAATCAAGATGTAGAATAAGAGTTTGAATCAAGATGTAGAATCAAGTTAGGAAGGGATTAGATCCGAATAAAGAGTCCCACTGAAAATGTATGTGTGTGCTCTAAAGAGAAAAGATGAGGGACTGAAGATGTTTTTGACACAATCAAGACACCCAAAAATGTTTGATGACTTTGGAGGTTCGGGGCGGATGATACCCTTGGATTAGAAGATCATCCACTTGAGAACTACCTAGGCAGCCAGGGAGGGAGAGTCCCGCAAAGACCCCTACACGGTAGAGCATCCCCACGGGTTACAGGGTTTCCCCCACCCGACCTCTCTTGTCATTGAGATTCCAGGTAGACTATAATGGGGACCTTGACCTCTTAAGTCTACCAATTTTATTTCAAAGGTGTTTTAGGATTTTCACTTGAACTTTAGCTATTTTGATGTTGTGAGCTAATTTGGAGGTTGGTTGACCCAAGGGGTCAACTTCACCTGAACTTTCCTAAAGATGGTAGAATGATTCCAGGCCTGGGACCTAGAGACCACCCTGATTTGACTCCCAATTTATCTAGTCCAAGATTTTAAGATTCAAATGATTTTAGAGCTCGATTTTTAGGGTTTGTCTTGTTTAGATCTCTTCAATCAAGGGCCTGGGTAATGCACTAATGCAGGAGGGTTCATTTCCTTTTATATAGGCATGTGTGACTAGCACACCAAAAGCCCTGCTGTTGCAACCCTAATTTGGTTCTATTTCCAATCCTCTATCTCACAAAAAGTCTCTTTGGACTCAAAAAGAAGAAGGGTGTTGTCCGTAGAGATTAAGCGTAATTTCTATTTGGCACAAGAATTTTGTGGGATAGAATCTCTAAAAAATTGCCTCTACTTTTCAATAAGTTTTGAAAAAAAATTTTGCAAAATCAGGAGACCTTTGCCTCAAATATGGTAATTACTATAAAAAGAAGGCAATTGATTCCTATGTTGGTTTCTTCCTTTTGTCTTTCAAGGATTAGGGGATGGTTTAAGGAAGAAAAGAGATTACCTGCCCTGGATTAGTTGACTTGCGGGAGGGATCTTCTTGTGAAATACCTTGCAAGATCACAACAAAGCAAAGTAGTTACTGTTCAATATGATCAAAAAGAATATAGAGATTAGTGATAGATTGTGTGTTGCTCCATGGTAATGGTGCCAAAATGTTGCGACGCTTTGTCAGGCTTATAAGTCAGTTGCGTTGTATTATAGGTGACCAAGCATTGACAACAAATAAAAATTTATTACCTGAAAACCTAAGTATCCGAGGTCGAACACAGGGAGCAAATGGAATTTATTCACTAATTTCAATAATGTAATTGAACACTTAGAATTACACAAAACTTAATTCAAAATATAAATGCAAGAGTTTATGAATTAAATTTATAGCAAAAATAGAAGAGTTGGACGTCTGATTCTATGATCAAACTTCTTAAATGATGGCCCCTTATTTTATTCTCCTTTCTATTCTTCTTGTTCTTCTTCCTTCTCTTTTTGTCTCTGCTTCAGTTGCTTCTCTTCTACCTTCTTAGCTTTTTCTTTCTCCCTTCTCTTCTTCCTCTACACAGGGCCTTTATCCTTCTTCTTCCTTCTTTGGCTTGCCTTCTTCTCTTCTGACTTCTCTTATTTGTGGCTAAGTGTTAGCATCACCTTGCCCATGTTTCCTTCATCCTTAGCTCTCCTCTGGCATTCTCTTCCTTCCTTCTTCTTCCTTTTGCAGCTAAGTCTTTCCTTCCCTGCTTAGCCTCCCTTCACCTTGCATTAGCTCTAGCTGCACCTTCCTTCCTCCTTCTTCCCTACACAAACACTGAAGAGCAAAACCTACCTCTACCCTCCCCCACATCTGTCTCTCTCTAATTCTCTCTTCTGTACTCTGTCCAAGAGTCGGGTTATCGGGTCGGTCGCGTGCCCGGGACCAGGCACACTGGCGTGGGCGTGGTGCGCGAGGAGTGCACGGATAGGTTAGTCGGGTCCGTGCGCCAAGTCCGCGGGGGAAATGTCACAAACGAGGCACGGTAAGGGTGAGGGACCTCACCCTTGTGTGACTTGAGGCAACAAGAACAAAACACAAAATCAATATAAGCGACACACCTCACTCATGCTTTTCCTAGGTGGGACTAAAAGTCCCACCCACTTCGCTCGCGCCCGCAGGTGAGGTTCTTCTTCCAATTGCTGCAGCTAGGCCCCTCGCAGAGCTAATTTCCTGGACAAATGAATGCGCGAGACCAACACACGCCTTCTGGACCTGGGACCCTAGAGTGCTTCAGCCTAGAGCAAGCTTGTGAGCTCCTTCGAGTCGTCGCTAGCGGCGACGAAGGGGTCTGATCTGAACTTCACAACGACGGCCTTGCGTCCTCATTAAACCAGATGGGGTGCTTCACCATCTCACGGCAAAGGTGATGTGGTTGGTGGCTGGACGCGAGGCGGCCTAGGTGTGAGTGCTTATTTCGCTTTGTGGCTAGGCTTATGGGTTAGGTCGGGGGCCGTTTATGGTGGTGTAGGTGGTCGTTGGAAGGGTGGATGATGAACAGTGGACTGTGGCGGAGATAGTGAGGTATCTGGTGAGGTGTGTGGAGGTGCGGAGTGGTGGAAGTGCCAGGCCAGTAGGTGGAAAAGAGATGGAGAAGATGGCGATGGACAGTGGCTGTGAGGGGTCAAAAAGGGAAATAGGAAGAGGGGAATTGAAGAGGGGATAGAGAGAAGTCTAACTAAATTAAGTGGATGAAATGGGAGAGATGGCGGCTGGCTGTACCTGCTGTCGCCGGAGAAAAAGACATCCAGTGGAGGGAGACCACGAGGCTAGAGATGCTCGTGCGGGTGCTGCACGACGTGGAGGAAGATGGTGATGACAGCTTTGCCACTAGTAGTGTGGCAGAGAGACAAGAAAGAGGAGGGAGGCTCATCAGAGCTTGCGGGACTACATGACTGGAGGAGAAGATGAAATTGGGGTGGATCTCTGGCCAAGTCCAGCTGAAGAGGTGCGGCTGGGTTTGAGGAACCTTTTATAGATGCTGGCAGGAACTCCTATTCTTGGAAGACAAGCTTCCAAGCACATGAGTCCTCACCGGAGAAGGAATCAGTTAGAGACCCAAATCTCTGATGAGTTCGCACAAAAGATTAGGTGCAAATCAGAGATTAGGACCGGGCTCAGATGAAAGGGAATTCCTCAGGGAATCTCCCTTCCAATTTGGGGAGATCTCTGAGGAATCAGGGAGTACTCCCCCTCCATTATTTTTCGAAGTAGGATTTCTCCCCATTAATGATGGAGGGACCTATTTTTAAGAGTGGAGAGGAAGTTAGGGGGGTCTGTGCAATGGTTTTCAAAAGATAGGGGCAAAAATGTAATTGGATGTACTAGTTTGGAAAGTAGGTCATGATGACCTCCCCTTAGGTCCAAATTTTGGTACAAACTAAATTTGGACCTAAGAAATCTAATGGTGAAGTTGTATTTTAGGTTTGACCATGTTTGATTGGACATTTTGCACAAAAACCCAAATTAGGTTAATTAATGAGCTAGGATGCAACCTAGGTCAAAATAGGTTCCAAAGGCCAGTTTGAAGATTATAAACCCTAAGGGATATTTTTCCAAGAATTTTTGAGGGTTTAGTTGATTTTTATCCTGACTAGAACCTTGTTGAATTAAGCAGGTTTGTTTTAGGGTTATAGAACGTCATTTAATTCTTGGATTGCATAGTAACCCATTTCTTATTGAACTAACCCACTTTTTATCTTATTCAGACCATTTGACTTATGTTTTGCCTCTGAGAAATCCCGTTTATGTACTGTAATGGCAAAATTGCAGTTTTAACCTTTATTTCATGTTTTCCTCTCAGAACACTTATTCATTGAATTAGGCCCTTCTCTAGGTTATGTAGGAGCTCTTATTCTCTTTCTTAGGCCAAAATGTGATAGTTAGGGCTCATGATGAGGCTCTCATCATACCCCCATGCCTAGCTTTTTCTAGTCCCTTTGCAAAATTTTAAGGTTTTAACTTCTGTTCTAGACCAGAGTGTCTGTAACAAGTTATATTAAGTACTTTTCATTTTCTTTTGTGATTAGGTCAGAATGCTGACAACAGGCCTAGAGGTACTCAAGTACGAACCAAAATCCAGACCTAACCCGCCTTAGCCTTAGTCCTCCGTGAAGGTTTCTAAGGCGCGTTGAAACTATCCCAAGATTTGTTGGACTCCGCGGTTAGAGCACCTATGCTTGAGACATTTTTAATTTAGGTTAGGTTTGCAGTGCGTTTTTGTAAGAGAGAGACAGAGGATTTATTTGTTTGGAGAACTTTCTCTCTCTTTTCTTTTTATTTCTAGCTTCGGATTGGCTTCTCAACGCGGTCTGTATCGGATTCCTCGTCCCCATCATCAATCCTCAAGGGTCCCTAGCAATTGATGCTTCGTGATAGCACCACCCATGGCAAACCCCAGAACCCTGGCTTTCGAGATTTCGAGATAATCCCACCCATGGCATTCCATGGCTGAATCCAGACCCTGGAAATTGACATTTCGTGATAATGCCGGCCATGGCATCTAAACTAGTAGAGTGCTTACATGCCCCTGGTAGGATATTTAAATACCTTAAGAGACAAGCACTGAGGAGACGATTTGTTGTTTATGCATCTTCGAGGGGAATTTCTCACCTTCCCGCACCAGGAACTCGTCCAAATCAACTTGTGTTGATCAGCCTCTCCTAATCTAGGCAACTTTTTCAGAGCATTAAAATACTTTTTACGTGATTTTGATAATTATGCGCACCGAAGCAAACTGTGTGTGAATTGGGGTGCTTAGGTTATTGAATCCTGCAAACTGAAGGTCAATTAACGAGGCCGAATACTTCTTAAGAGTTAGACTTAATACTTAAGCTTTGCATTTTCTCCAACCTCTTAAGGATTATCAAGTTCTTAGTGGGTACGTGAATTTCTATGCCTAGGAGTCTATCCCAGAAGGCCTATGATCAGTGTTCTTGCAAATCTCTTTTCGTATCTCCTTAGCAGTTTTCTTTCATTTTTTCTTTTCTTGATGTGGTCTAGAACTTCGATTAATTCCTTAATCTCTTACTAATGACTATCTCTTTTATATTTTCATTTTGTGCCCCTTTTTCTCATTTTTCTCTTTTTCTCCTCCTTATGATTATGTGGCTCACAAAATTTCCCCCCACCTCCATTTTTTGTTCTTTTTCATAATTTTTCAATTTTTTTGTGTTTCTGACATACGTGATTTTTTTTTTGTGAGAATCCTTCTGACTTTTTCTTGGTTGCGTTTGTATGCACTTTATCACACCCCCATGCCTAAGTTTTGCAACGTCCTTATTGTAAACGAAGGGTGTGAAATAGTGTTGAGGTCAGGGACATAGAATAGGATACATCGAGTGGGTGAATGGGTCGACAATGACTGATGCAGACGATTTCAAGCTCTGGAACATGTACCAGAGGTGGGATAAACTATCTAAGGATGAACTCAAGGTGCAATGGATGTGGAGAATAGACGGATAATTAGACAGGTCTCTATTTTTAGAATGACGGGTTTCCTCCCGTTAAGCGCTAAATTCAATGCCTTCAGCCAAGCGGAACATGGGGTGGAGGAGTGGTCAAAGCAGCGGAGTTTTGTAAAACAAGAACCTTGATTAAGAGCCCGGTTGGTCCAACCAGGTGCTTGTTAAGATCAATAGGATGATGATGCAGCCCAAACCCAATCAGTCTGGTGGGTTGATAAATGTAGACCAACAGATGCGGAACCCACCATATGCTATGTGGCTCGGATGGATATGGAAGTGAAAACTCGGGTTTAGGCTGAGTCGAATTAGCCTGGTCAGAGTAGGGTTCCAAAAGATAATCAGTGCATGGTGTGGAAACCCTACAAGGGTGATCGGAGAATGATGGATCATGTTTTTCAGTCTGATCGATACCTGATACCCAACATAGATGTGGAGTTGAATCATCTGCAAACGGCTCAGTGAGAGGTAAATCAGAATAGAAATTGAGTCTAGTTGCAGGTCAGGGTATAGAATGGGTTTTGATCAATTTTGTTTGTTTGGAAGTGGTGGCTTCAAGAAGAGTTGTTTATGAGGGCTCTTCTAGAAAGGAATGACAGGTGGTCTCACGCAGAGAGTCCACATAGTAACTTTCAAAATCAAAGTTAGGGAATGTGTCATGTGAGTTGAGGTCATAGATTGGCTTGTTATAATCAAGAAGCAGATTTTCTCCGATGTTATGGTCAGATTCAAAATCGTCGGAGAGTTTGCAAAAATAAAAATCTGAGTGAGATTCAAGATCATGAGTTCCACCATAGAATAAATCATATGCTGCTGATTCAGCAGCCTGACTGGTGTCTAACCTAGATGTCAGTTCTAAGCCTAAAAAAATATCCTTATCTGGTAGAGGCTCAGGTTCCAAGCTGGTAGGACAAACCCAATTGAAACCCCACTCGTCCAACTCCTCAGTTTCTATATCGTAAATTGGCATGACTTCCGAAGAATCGATTGGTTCCTATGAGGATGTTGGCGAGGGATATTCATCAAATAGAGGACCAAAATCATATTCTTCATTGAAAAATTGATCTTCCTTATATGGGGCCTTGAAATCTTCCCAATAGGTTTCAGATCTAGATTTTGGGCATAGGATGTGGGTTAAATCACTAGAATCTAGGTCAAAATAACCTTCGAGGGTCACCTTATCAGAATAAGTGGTGGAATTTACACCCTCAAGAGGTTCAGTTCTACTCTCATTATTGTAGGAGTTTTGGGATTCTAAGCCTGTTGATTCAATGTCTTTAGTGGGCTCAACATTGTGTTCTCTTGCAATTGGAGCTTCCCAAACTTCATTAATATCAGGCACATTGTACTCCATTTGGGTTAGGAATCCACAACCATTTTGTGCCTCAAACTTGAGACTAGATTGATCCTCGATGTTTTCCCATGCTGGTTCATCCTCTGTTTGTGGAATATACGGGTATTTCTGGTCGATAATTTGTTTTAAAAATCTCATTATCTCCCCCCATTTTTCTTGATCATCTTGGTGTTGCACCCAAAGTCAAGAATTTGTCATGCATTGAAGGTATTCAAGATTGTCCAATTTTTCTATCTCAATGTATCCTGTGACGAGCATGTCTCGGGTTGATCCTTTTGTGGCTTCTTCCAATAGTACTTGGGAACAGGCTATGATGAAGGTTGTGGTTGTTGGGACATCAACCTAAATGTTTTCTGCAGGTGTTGAGGTTTTTTCTTCTTTTTCATAGAATTTCAGGGCATCCTCAATCATCCTATCTCTCATGGATCTCCGATATTCAGGTTTCTTGAATGGTAGTCCTAAGTGGTTTCGCTACATATTTGGATCAGGCGGTGGAATCAAGATGCAGAATCAGAGTTTTAATCAAGATGTAGAATCAAGTTAGGAAGCAACTAGATCCGAATAAAGAGTCCCACTGAAAATGTATATATGTGCTCTAAAGAGAAAAGATGAGGGACTGGAGATGTTTTTGACCCAATCAAGACACCCAAAAATGATGGATGACTATGGAGGTTCGGGGCGGATGATACCCCTGGATTAGAAGATCGTCCACCTGAGAATTACCTGGGTAGCCAGAGAGGGAGAGTCCCGCAAAGACCCCTACGCGGTAGAGCGTCCCCACGAGTTACAGGGTTTCCCCCACCCGACCTCTCTTGTCACTAAGATTCTAGGTAGACCAGAATGGGGACCTTGACCTCTTTTATTTCAAAAGTGTTTTAGTGTTTTCACTTGAACTTTAGCTATTTTGATGTTGTGACCTAATTTGGAGGTTAGTTGACACAAGGGGTCAACTTCACTTGACCTATCCTAAAGATGGTAGAATGATTCTATGCCTGGGACCTAGAGACCACCCTGATTTCATTCCAAGTTTATCACGTCCAATATTTTAAGATTCAAGTGATTTTAGAGCTCAATTTTTAGGGTTTGTCTTGTTTAGATCTCTTCAATCAAGGGCTTGGGTAACACACTGATGCAGGAGGGTTCATTTCCTTTTATACAGGCATGTGTGACTAGCACTCCAAAAGCGCTAATGTTGCAACCCTAATTTGGTTCTATTTACAATCCTCCATCTCACAAAAAGCCTCTTTGGTGTCAAAAACAGGAAGTGTGTTGACCGCAGAGATTAAGCGTGATTTCTATTAGGCACAGGAAGTTTGTGGGATAGAATCTCTAAAAAATCGCTTCTACTTCAATAAGTTTTGAAAAAAATTTTCACAAAATCACGAGACCTTTGCCTTAAATATGGTAATTACTATAAAAAGAAGGCAATTGATTCCTAAGTTGGTTTCTTCCTTTTGTCATTCAAGGATTAGGGGATGGTTTAAGGAAGAAAAGAGATTACCTGCCCAGCACTAGTTGACTTGCAGGAGGGATCTTCTTGTGAAATACCATGCAAGATCACAACAAAGCAAAGTAGGGAAAGTTAGTGTTCAATATGATAAAAAAGAATACAGAGATTAGTGATAGATTGCGCGCTGCTCCCTAGCAACGGCGCCAAAATGTTGCGATGCTTTGTCAGGCTTATAAGTCAGTTGCGTTGTACTTTAGGTGACCAAGCGTTGACAACAAATAAAAATTTATTCCTTGAAAACCTAAGTATTTGAGGTCGGACACAGGGAGAAAATGGAATTTATTCACTAATCTCAATAACGTAATTGAACACCTAGAATTACTCAAAACTTAATTCAGAGTATAAGTGAAGAGTTTATGAATTAAATTTATAGCAAAAATAGAAGAGTTGGGTGTCTGATTCTATGATCAGACGTCTTAAATGATGGCCTCTTATTTTCTTCTCCTTTCACTTCTTCTTCTTCTTCCTTCTCCTTCTATCTCTGCTTCAGTTGCTTCTCTTCTACCTTCTTAGCTTTTGCTTTCTTCCTTCTCTTCTCCCTCTGCACAGTGCCTTTATCTTTCTTCTTCCTTCTTTGGCTTGCCTTCTCTTCTGACTTCTCTTATTTGCGGTTAAGTGTCAGCTTCACCTTGTCCTTGTTTCCTTCAGCCATTGCTCTCCTTTTGACGTTCTCTTCCTTCCTTCTTCTTCCTTTTGCAGCTAAGCCTCTCCTTCCCTACTTAGCCTCTCTTCACTTTGTGTTAGCTCCAGCTACGCCTTCCTTCCTCCTTCTTCCCTGCACAAACACTGAAGAGAAAAATCTACCTCTACCCTCCACAACGTCTCACTCTCTCTCTAATTCTCTCTTCGGTACGCTCTCTCAGAGCCAGGTAATCGGGTCGGTCGCGTGCCTGGGTCCAAGCATATCGGCGTGGCTGTGGTGTGTAAGGAGTGCATGGATATGTTAGTTGGGTTTGGGTGCCAGGTCCGTGGGGGAAATGCCACAAATGAGGCATGGTAAGGGCGAGGGACCTCCCCCCTATGTGACTTGAGGCAGCCAGAATGAAACACAAAATTAATATAAGTGATGCACCTCACTCCTTTTCCGAGGTGGTACTTGCCGAGGTGGGGCTAAAAGTCCCACCCGCTTCGCTCGAGCCCGCAGGTGAGGTTATCCTTCCAATTGCTACAGCTGGGTGCGTCGTAGAGCTAACTGCCTGGACAAATGAATGCGCGAGACCAACCCACTTCTTCTTGACTTGAGACCCTGGAGTGCTTCAGCTTGGAGCAAGCTTGCGAGCTCCTTTGAGCTGTCACTATTGGTGGCAGAGGGGTCAGATCTAAACTTCACAAAGATGGCCTTGCGACCCTGTTAAACCAGTTGGGAGCTTCACCGTCTCATGGCGAAGGTGAGGTGGTTGGTGGCTGGTCGCGAGGTGGCCTAGGCATGCGTGCCTAGGTCGCTCTGTGGTCGGGCTTATGGGCTAGGTCGGGGGGCATTTACGTTGGTATGGGTGGTCGATGGAAGGGTGGATGATGAATAGTGGACTATGGTGGAGGTAGTGAGGTATCTGGTGAGGCGTGTGGAGGTGCGGAGCGGTGGAAGCACCTCACCGGTGGGAGGTTGGAGATGGAGAAGATGGTGGTGGACAATGGCGGTAAGGGGTCAAAAAGTGAAATAGGAAGAGGGGAATTGAAGAGGGGATAGAGAGGAGTAAGTCTAACCTAATTAAGTGGATGAAATGGGGAGAGTTGGTAGCTGGTTGTACCTGCTATCGTCAGAGAAGAAGACATCCAATGGAGGGAGACGGCAACGACGACAGGGCTAGGGATGCTCGCGCAGGTGCTACGCAACGCGGAGGAAGATGGTGAGGACAGCTCTGCCAATAGTAGTGTGGCAGAGCAATGAAAAACAGGAGGGAGGCTCGTCGGATCTCGCTGGACTACTTGACCGGAGGAGAAGATGGAATTGGGGTGGATCTCTGGCCAAGTCGAGCTGAAGAGGTGTGGCTGGATTTGAGGATCCTTTTATTGATGCTGGCAGGGGATCCTATGCTTGGAAGGCAAGCTTCCAAGCATGTGAATCCTCACTGGAGAAGGAATTAGTTAGAGACCAAAATTTCCCATGCATTTGCACGAGAGATTTGGTGCAAATAAGAGATTAGGACCACACTCAGATGGAAGGGAATTCCTCAGAGAATCTCCCTTCCAATTCGGAGAGATCTCTGAGGAATCAGGGAGTATTCCCCCTCCATTCCTCGTTGGAATAGGATTTCTACCCATTAATGGTGGAGGGACCTATTTGTAAGAGTGGCAAGGATGTTAGGGGGGTCTGTGCAATGGATTTCAAAAGATATGGGTCAAAATGTAATTGGATGTACTATTTTGCAAAGTAGGTCAAGATGACCTCCCCTTAGGTCCAAATTTTGGTACAATCCTAATTTCGACCTAAGGAATCCAATGGTGAAGTTGGATTTTAGGTTTGACCATGTTTGACTGGACATATTTCATAAAAGTCCAAATTAGGGTAATTAATGATTTAGGGCCCCAATCTAGGTCAAAATAGGTTCCAAAGGCCAATTTGAAGGTTATAAACCCTAGGGGATATTTTTCCATGAATTTTAGAGGGTTTAGTTGATTTTTATATTGACTAGAACCTTGTTCAATTAGGCAGGCGACGAGTCGATTGTTCGCTTTAAAGTCGTTTGTAGTTTTATGTGGTGGAATAATCGACTAATCAATATTTAAAAAGAAATAACCACTCGTAGAAGAGTGGGTCATATCCACAGGGAGGAAATGATGCAATAATATCTCACTTATTTCATATTCATTCAATCTCGTGAGAAATCCGTAGTCAAATCTGACATGAAATGCGACAGAAAGAAGATACACAATATCTTGAAAACATAAGGGCAGATGTGCAATTTTTCCTCACTGAAATATTCAATAAACATGTGATGATTTTATGCAATTTTCAATTGACATGTATTAAAGAAAATTTGTGCACATTTAAATTCCAAAACCAATGTCAAACAATGTTAATTACAAAAGCCATGCAATTGTAAGGGAACTTGAGTATGAAGTTGTAAATTTTACCACAATAAAATATTCATAAACCAAAATTCTTTTTCCTGGCAATGGCATGAAATGTAATAACTAATTAACTCTAAAACAAAGCATTTTACCTCTCTCCTCCTCACTATTAGGAGAGAAGTTCAATCGAGGAGAGGTTCGCACATGCGGGTGATTGAAGTGAGGCTGTCGCGGTGGGGGCAGCCATACATCGAGTGGTGGTCGGAGTCGGCGAGACGGATCTCTGGCGAAGGTGGCTGCCAACGGTGCTGCAGCTACTGGAGGTCAAGTGAGCGTGCGTAGGCGTGGGAAGGCTGCACGTAGGTGTGCACGGGACTATGCGCGCGCAGAGGTGGCGCTGCTGGTGTAAGCGGCTGTTGCTACTGCAGGGTGCACACAGAGGTGGTGCGCGTTCTGCAGTGCTGTGGAGGTGCGCTGGAGGAGGGCTGCTCTGCTGCAGGTGTGCGGGTGAGGGCTGGAGCTGATGCTGCATGCTGGTTGGAGGCGTGGGCATGCTGCTGTCGGCGAAAGGCACGGGTGATGCAGGCGGCTGCGCGCACTTTTGGCGGTGGGCGTGGGTCCTCACGAAGGCTGGAGGGCGTGCAGATGAGGGCTGGTGCTTTAGGTGTGCGGACGAAGGCTGCAGGCGCGGGAAGGCTGCTGGCCATGCCCGCCTTACGTGCAGCTGGAGGGCGTGCGGGCAGGTGCGGGAAGGCTGCAGGGGCGCGCTTCTGCAGATTGTAAGGAGCATACGCGTGCGGTTAGTGTGGGATGGAAATGGAGGTTGCTGCTGCAAATTTGCGGCAGGAAGGCGTGTGTGGGATGGGGATGGCGTTGGAGGATGGAAGGGTCGTGCAGTGTAGCTGTGACTGGAGGGTGGAAGAAGAACTAAGGACAGGGAAGGAAGATGAAGGTGTGATGTAGGAGCTTCAGACATCCAGGAAACTTCCCGGACGTCTTAACTGACGGAGGAGTGAAATTGCAGTGGCAGCGACGGTGGTTGTTGGTGACAACGATGAGGGAGATGCACATTGAGGTGCACACGGTAATGCGGATGAGCTCTGGATGGCGGTGTGGCCTGTCACACCACATGCCCACGGTTGTGGAGACTCATCGCCACGGTTGAGGCCGACGGTGTGGAATGGAAGAGAGAACTCTCTACACAGTGGTGGGTCGGTGGTTGAGGCCTAGTGAGCTCGGCTGCCTCCTCCTCTCTTTTGAAATCAGCCGCCCGACCAGATCCAACACATCTGCTCCTCCTTGATTGGGTTGTTCACTGTTGCAGCTGGAGGAAGAAATGCAGCCGTAGCTCGTAGAAGAAGAATGAAAAAAGTAATGGTAAAATATTATGGTTATTTATATACAAACCTTCAACTTTTTTGTTAACCTAAATTAATTCATGCAATGTACCTAATTTGTTAACTAATGCAATTCTAAGTTAATTCTAAATGCATTTAAATATGAATAACATGCATGAATTATGTAGTTGAATTAGAAATATGAATTAATCTATTTACATCCTAATTTATGCTAAATAAATGTTAGAATTAACCTAATGTCTAGGCACCTAAATACTTAAATAGCTCACAAATATGGGCTAATCAAATACCCCCATGCCTAGTTTTTGCTAGTCCCTAGCAAAATTAAGCGAAACCTTGCACTCCAAGTAGGCTAGTCAACTCACTTGGTCTTCCTTCAGAAGCATATTAAGCTTAGACTCTAAACCCAAGGTTCCCAAGTAGTTGCTAAGTTACAAACTAGGTCGGCTAAAGACGAGTTGTAGGCATAAGTTTCCCTGATTTCTAACTCTACCCTAAAGTTTATTGATCCATGAGATTAAAGCATCCGTGCCTGTGCATTGGTTTGAGTTATTTAAGTTAAAGGAAAAAGTTTTTTTTTTTAGAATAACATATATATATATATATTTTGTTTGATTCTTCTAAGTCTAACCTTAGATCAGCTATCAACACGGTCTGTGTCGGATTCATTGTCCCCATTACCATACCTCGAAGGGTGTCTGGCTTTCGATGCTTCGAAATAGCACCACTCATAACGACCCCAAGAACTCCTGCCAATCGATACTTTGAGATAGTATCGCTCATGGATTTCTTAAGCGAATTCAAGCCTATGGCAATCGGCACTTCGAGATAGGGCTGCCTATGGTACTTGAACCGCACAATGTGCTTACATGCCCCCAATAGGATGGATATCCTAAGAGACAAGCACCGAGGAGGTAATATGTTATCATCGCATCCTCAAGGTGAGTATATACTCCACCTCTCCTATGGCGGGAACTCTTCCAATCAAAATGTGTTTTCAAGCCTTTCCTAAGTCAAAACTAAGAGAACCAAATCTCTTTTAAGAAAGAAAGAAATTAAGTTAATTACCAGACCAAGTGTGTGAAATTTGGATGCTTGGGTTACAAGGACCCATAAACGAAAAGGTAGAACAAGACTCCAAGTACTACCCCACCTTTTAACTCAAACCCTACCTTCCCTTCCTCAACCTCTTGAGCAATGGTCCACAACTTAACTCCTAGTTAAGCTTTTAAGTCCACAAAGGACCCTAAAGGTCTAAAGCTAGTAGCTCATTTAGCTTCCAAAGTTTGACCCTAGAATTAACTTAGTCTACCTTAGAGTTCTGATTTGCTTAAGACTGCAAGATCTAGCCAGTTAAGCTCAAAACTCTTTTTTTTTTTATTTTTTATTTTATGCAAATGTATGCAATGAATGCACTATGCTATGTATATCCCCAAGTACACCCCCCATGCCTAAATTCTACAATGTCCTCATTACATAAAAGGATATTACCTGGGTCAGAGCTGGGCTGAATAGCCAAAGAACCTACAAATCAGGTTCAAGAATTGCAGAAATAGGCCCTAAAAATGAGCAAAGCAATGTTGGCCTAGAAAATAGGTAACCTAGGATGTTGGCGAGCTGATGATGAATCCCAATAGCAAATGCTCGCCCAACTAAGATGGGAATGAAATCTTCCCAGGTCACCAAAGGAGGTTCTCAAGGATAAACAAGTATAACAACCACCAAAGGGGTACGGGGAGGATAAGATGGATCCTCCAAAAAGAATGGGGAAGGAATGGTGCAGAGATAAACCCCCAAGGTAATGGACTGACTAAAGAAATCATCAATCCATACCCGATACTCCATTACGGGAAATATTGGTCTGTTAAGCCCCCTGGTCAGAGCAAAAGTGAGCAATTTTCTAAGGCAAGGATCGTCTAGGGTGTCCAAGTTACGAGGTTGCGGGATGGTCATAAGATCTTGGTTGGGTTTAATCAGCTGGAGGAGGGTGGCTCTGCTGCAGGCGTGCGGGTGAGGGCTAGAGCCGGTGCTGCACGCTGGCTGGAGGCGTGGGTGCGCTGCTGTTGGCGGAAGGCGCGGGTGCTGCAGGCGGCTGCGCGCACTGTTGGTGGTCAGCGCTGGTGCGCACGAAGGCTGGAGGGCGTGCAGATGTGGGTTGGCGCTTCAGGTGTGCGGATGAAGGCTGCAGGTGCAGGAAGGCTACTGGCTGTGCCTGCCTTGCGGCTGCTCGAGGGCATGCAGGCAGGTGCGGGAAGGCTGCAGGGGCGCGATTCTATAGATGGCAGGGAGCGTACGCGCGTGATTGGTGTGGGATTGAAATGGAGGTTGCTATTGCAGATGTGCGGCAGGAAGGTGTGTGTGGGCTGGGGATGGCGTTGGAGGATGGAAGGGTCGTGCAGTGTAGCTGTGACCGTTGGCTAGAAGAAGAACTAAGGATAGGGAAGGAAGATGAAGGTGTGATGTAGGAGCTTCAGATGTCTGGGAAACTTCCCGAACGTCTTAGCTGACGGAGGAGTGAAATTGCAGTGGCTGCGGTGGTGGTTGTTGGTGACAACGGTGAGGGAGATGCATGCTGAGGTGCTCACGGTAATGCGAATGAGCTCTGGATGGCGGTGTGGCCTGTCACACCACACGCCCACGGTGGTGGAGACTCATCGCCCTCGTTGAGGCCGGAGATGTGGAATGGAAGAGAGAAGAACTCTCTGCACAGTGGTGGGTCGGTGGTGGAGGCCTAGTGAGCTTGGCTGCCTCCTCCTCTCTTTTGAAATCAGCTGCCCGACCAGATCCAACACATCCGCTCCTCCTTGATTGGGTTGTTCGCTGCGACAGCTAGAGGAAGAAATGCAGCCGTAGCTCGTAGAAGAATAAAAAAATAATGTAAAATATTATGGTTATTTATATACAAACCCTCAACTTTTATGTTAACCTAAATTAATGCATGCAATGTACCTAATTAGTTAACTAATGCAATTCTAAGTTAATTCTAAATGCATTTAAATTTGAATAACATGCATGAATTATGTAGTTGAATTGGAAATATGAATTAATCTATTTACATCCTAATTTATGCTAAATAAATGCTAGAAATAACCTAATGTCTAGGCACTTAAATACTTAAATAGCTTACAAATATGGGCTAATCAGCAGGTCTATTTTAGGGTTACAGAATTTCATTTAATTCTTGGATTGCATAGTAACCCATTTTTGATTGAACCAACCTACTTTTTATCTTATTCAGACCATTTGACCTATGTTTTTCCTCTGAGAAATCCTGTTTATGTACTGCAATGGTAAAATTACAATTTTAACCTTTATCTCATGTTTTCTTCTCAGAACACTTATTCCTTGAATTGGGTTCTTCTCCAGGTTATGTAGGAGCTCTTATTCTCTTTCTTAGGTCTAAATAAGCTAGTTAGGGCTGATGATGAGGCTCTCATCAATTCCCATTGCCTTTAATTATGAATGGAATGCGTGAATTATGTATTTAAGTCAAAAATATAAATTAATCTACTTACATCCTAATGCATGCTTAATAAATGGATGTGTTACCTTAATGTTTAGCCATTTAAACAATTAATTAGCTCACAAATATGAGCTTATCACCGGCTAGGTGGAAGACAGGGAGTGTGTGAGTGAGTTGGTGGTTGAAACGGAGTGTGGTTGGTGCGTGAATGAAGTAGAGGAGTTAGGGAACTTATCTCAGTAGTTGGCAAATGATGGGGAGCAGAGGCCATGCCAGTTGCAGTGTGGTCGGCACCGGGGAAGAAGGTGGATCTGATGGGGGTTGGATGACGAGGACGAAGGAGATAGAGGTGCTAGTTGGTATTGCGCAATGCGGAAGAAGCTGAGGGAGACAAATCCATCGTCGGTATTGCGAACAGACGAGGAATGAAGATGGAGGAGTTCATTAGATATCTAGGAGCACTTTGGCTAGAGGAGGGAAGAATTTAGGGTTATTCCGGTTGAATTTGATCGTGAGGAACTCGATCTCATCTGGGGATTCTTATATAGGCCTCTAGAGGATGATTTGAGCTTGGGAAGAAAGCTTCCCAAGCTTGGAAGGTTCGCATGAGAGATTAGGAAGGTTGTAGGGCTTAGGATCTGGCTCGAAAGGAAGGGAATTCCATGACAAACTTCTCTTTCAAATCTGAGAGGGATTCATCAAGGAATCGTGGAGAACATGCCAAATCAAGCTTGTCGGAGTTGTAGGACTAGGATTTCATGGTAGTAGGGACCTATTTGTGAAGAATGCAACAAAGTTGGGGGTTATTTGTAGGAAATTTAAAAGCTAAGGGGCCATGTGAAAGAAAGAAAATTTGACTTGGACCAAAGTGCAAATTAGGTCGAACAATCTCTTATTGGGCCTAAATTTTGGTACAAAACTAATTTGGACCTATGGAATCCAATGGAGAAGTTGGATTTTAGTTTAGACCTAGTTTGACTAGGTAATTTGCATAATTACCCAAATTAGTGCAAATGTCCGTCTAAGACTCTATTTTAGGTCAAGATGGGGTCCAGTAGCCAAATTGAAGGTAACAAACCATAGGGAATATTTTTCTATGATTCTTAGAGGGTTTTGGTGAATTTTATCCTAACCATAATCTCAGTTAATTAAGCGATCAGTTTTTAGGGTTTCAGATGTCCATTAATTCCTATAACACATGAAAACCCTTTTCTGTTTGTTCTAACCCACTTATTGGACTCTTACGACCATTTGACCTTTGTTCAACCCCTGAGAAAACCTGCAATTGTCTAATTTTGTGATAGAATGGCAAATTTGATTAAATAACCCTGTATTCTTGTCTTCATCTCAAATCAATGTTTTGAGCCCTCAAGACCTTCTGATGGATATGTTGCAGCTTTTATTAACTTAATCAAATCAAACTGAGCTAGTTATGGCACATGATGGTGTTCCCATCATACCCGCACACTCGACTTCTTCCACGCATCGCAATACCAACGGCCATTGCCTACGCCTCTTCATCATCGCTGCTTCTCCCACCGGAGATTTCATCTCGTCCAAGTCCAGCGTACTACCAGCAAGGAATCCCTCCCTTTTGTCCATTAGATTTAGGTTAGTAAGATCCTTGGTTAATTTCCACTACACAAAACCCAAAAATTAGCCCTCGATGCCGCTCTGAACCACCTTCGTCTTTCTCTCCAACCACACCTCCAACGAGGTCATCTACACACTACGCACCTCCCAACGCCTTGCCGACACTCCCATGAGCTCCACCTCATCCACTCACACAAAACCCATCTCTCATTTCATCCTCTCAACCACCCAAACTCCTTGTCGACCAACCTATCATCTGCACGCGATCCCCGACTTCGTCTGGCTGCCACAAACCTCCATACGCCACACAACCACCACCATCACATTCCATACCCTACGATGATCCTCCTAAACCATTTAACCAAGGCTTTTAGCCCGTATTTTGGAATTTAGGCACCATGTCGGAGCTCCGCTGCTGCGCCATTTTTTGCTGACATTATTAGTCATGTTCTAGGCACATTCTTCATGGCTGACACCTCAAGGTCGTGCGGAAGGCTTCCAGGAAGGCCTCCAGGTCTTCAATTGAGGACTTTATCAGCTGCAGCCACCTGATTGAATGAAGGCCCTCTCAACAGCTGCTGCAGGCTTTGCGCAAAGAGAAGGGACACTCAATAGTCTGACATCGTGGGTTTGCAAACCACTATGGCCGCATATATTGATTTTGTCAAGTGGCCTTATCACCTCAAGATAGTTCGCAGTGAGGTCCCCACCTACACTCACACATGACCCAACCTGCCTAACTTATACACTCCTTGGCTATGAACCCATGCACGCAACCCTGGACCGGTTAGTGTTCATGTGCGATTACCTGATTAAGACCGACTATTTAAGAGAGGGGGAGAGGAGGGAAGGAAAGAGAGAGAGAGGAGGAGGGGAGGGTTTTGCTTCTATAGGCTTTGTGTGACAATTAGTCGATGAGAAGGAGAAGACACTGAGAAGAAAAAGAAGAGAAGGTAAAGAGAAAGAAGAAAACTTGCAGGAAAGAAGGAGACGTGCCTAAGAGAAGAAGAAGAAGAGAGAAGAAGAAGAAGAAGAGAGCAGATGAAGAACAGAAGAAAGCTCTATTGAAGGCTCTGTAGCAGGTGACATTTAAGTCATCTGATTTGACAGCTAGATGTTTGATTACTGTTGGATTATTTGGTTAAATTGTGATGCATGCTTAGAAGGCTTTATTGGTCATTTAAATCATCACTTTTGGCTTTTCTATTCTTTTTATCTCGAGATACATTGAGCTTCATTGAGTATTTAATGTGACAGATTTGTATTCATTGAATATCATTACTGTGCTTAAATTCTTGTGCTCATTTATTTTAATTGAGTTTAGAGTGTGAATGTGATACTTGGTCCCTATGTTTGACCTTGGACTTCATTTAGATTTTTAGTGATAAATTTTATTTGTTGAGAGATCTATTTAGGGGGCTTTACTACAATTAGACACACTTAAAACTCCTATCTAAGATCCCATTCAACACCCACCCACCCGCTGGGAAAGAAACCACTCCAAACCTCAAGCCGCGCATCCCGCTATCCCAGTTGGCTGCTAAGCCTAACTAAAGAGTCGTAGGAAGGTAAGCAAATCCCTAAACCAACCTAGAACCAATCTAAAAAGACCAAAGCTATAGCCAAATCTAGCAAGTAGTGAGGCTAAAACTAGTTATCCGTCCTCTAGATCTCGACTAAACCATCGTTATTAAATCAATTCCGAATAGTTGTACCATTATTATCATTAAATCAAACCATACTAACCCATTTACATTATTAAGTACAAAATTACCTTATATTCACATTATCCTCCAACTTATCATAGATAATTTCCAATTTATGCCAGGAGTCCCATAGTAAGGATTTAATGAACACAACAAACTTCTTGCATGGAAAATAGATTTCGTTTCATGCATGTGATCATAAGGGTACATGGAGTACTTAAGTCTTATCTATTCACATAGAATCTAATTAAATCTCATTAAAGTGCTCAAAATCTTAATATCTTTAGAAAGGTCCTGGACTTAGCAAAAGAAAGTGAACACATGCCAATGAATGCGTTATACGCAAAGAGTCTCACCAGACGACCCACGGTAACCAGGAAACGAGATAGAATAAAGGAGAGTGAACTATTCTACCTAACGTCACCAAAGGGCCATGGTGACTCTGAATCATGCGCACAAGGAGTGGGGCATTCACCATGGTTACCTTGCAATCCGTGCACACATTGGAATAAGACCTGGTTCATATGAACCAAAAAGAAGGTTTAAATATATAGGCATGTTTTTGATTTTTCACTAAGGAAATAGTAATAAAAAATGAAAATCAGCTACATTAACGTGTTGTATGCATCGATACAATTCTAACGGTATCTTATTTACTAAAATCGAAGGTTGAAAAGGTCTCGAACTAGTCGAAACAGTGCGAGGGGGTCCTGAAACAAACTGGTTCAAGTAGATTGGTCAACCGGTTAGCACTGACATGCCTTACACGTGTCGCACCATGATTCATTCACTCCACACACTCTAAATCATGCCTCACCATGCTTGCATCAATGGATTGCCACGCGTCAGCAATCGGACGATTGCCAAGACTCGCACATGCCCTCTTCCTCACGTGAACGCATGCTGAAGGCACTTGTTCCGCTAGACACGTGGAGAGGATCCACACTGCACTGCCAAATCCAACGGTCCACGTACGCAGCCACTGGAGCCTCCATGAAAATGGTGGAGGGGAAGCCCAAACTTTTCACTATTGCAAAAAGGCCCCTATGATTTTTAAGTTAAGATTTCTAATGAAATCTTAATTCCTTTCTCTCTCTTTTCTCTTAGGTTTTGGGGGCTCTAAAGATTAATGATGAACCCAGATCCAACAGGACCTATTTATAGTCCTAAATTTGGTTTAGGTTTAGGATTAGTGGAGAGAAATACCACAAATACCTCTTGCGTTGGGTCCACCTTAGATTTTGGTCCTCTTAGACTTGTTTCAATAATAACTTGAGCTATACACCTCAGATACGTGAGAAATAATCCTCGTTGGAAAGATTACATCAAGAGGAATCCAATAGTGCCATATATGGCACCATTTTAATTAGTTTTGACTAGTGGTTAACTCAAAATACATGTTTTTTAGCAATTTGAAGAGGTGCTTATACTAACACCGAACCATGACAGTGTTTATGGGTTCGAAGTGACCCACACCACATTGAAATGACTCAGGACCTGGATTTTGGGCTATTGCACAATGCCTATCCCTTAACCACCTCCCTTTTAGGATATCTAAGCTTAGAAGCCAAAAACATGGATAACATTATCCATATTTTTATCCACCCTATCTACAGTCCTATCCTACTATTCATAACCCTAACCCACTTATACAATAACTTATCCCTAGCCTGGAAACCTATTTAGGTCCATACCATACCTAGATGACTCAATCTGAGTTAATTGGGTCCGCCATATGTCAATTGGGTCCTGTAGGACCTGATTAGGCTAACCCAAACTTGATTTGACTCATGTGAGTTTAATCTGACCCACCCTAAACCTAATAAACTCAACCACATCCAATCAGGTGCATCATTACTTGTTTGGGTTCACCCAACTCTGATTAGGTTCAGTTGCAACCTAATTAGATCAAGTCCAACCCTACCATGCATGTCTAATTTGACACATTGAGTCTAATTAGACCAAACCTTAACCTAATTGGGTGCACACCAATTTAATTGGATGCATCTGAAGTCAATTAGGTTCACCTAGAACTTGATTGAGCAATCCCACACCTACTTTCGTAAACCTTCATTACATCTTTCTATATTTCCCACCAAAATCCAAAACCACCTAAATAGAAAATCCCCACCAAATAATATTCAAAAACCACTTCCGATATCCATGCAACCTCTTTCTATCCCCTCAATGCACCGAACCCATCTTGCCCATCCCATGCGCCTCCTACGTAACTTTTCATCCCATGCAACACATCATATCAATGTCTTCACCAATCGAAAAATCCCATTCAACAACTCAGCCATTCTCTCCACAATCATCTCTCCCACTCCCTTTGATTTCTTTCTCCTTGCCACAACTGAACTCCTACTCCACTCACTATTTTCTCTCCATTAATTAATCCATCGATTAATCCCTTCCACTAGATTCCTCTCAGTTGAAACCTCTCTCTCCATTATTTAAACCCATCCTATCGCTCCCTGATTTTTTTTGGAGGAGGCCACTCAATCTCTCTAATCTCTCCACCACAAACAACTGAAGTCCCTCGCCCAATCTCACTCACCATTTATTTATTCGGCAACCTTGGCCCCTTATCCCCCTTGGTTCCTCCTTGCTTCCACCTTAGAGCACCGCCTCCATGGCCTCTCCTTCCACCCTCCAAGGCCGCCCACCACCTCCATTTGCGGTCGGCCACCACCTTCTTCCCTTGGCCATCCAAAGGCAACCAAAAGCTTCCATTAGGAAGCACCTTTGGTTCCCTTCCTCTAGTTGTAGTAGCATTAGTTCTTCTTCATAATTTTTCTACATTATTTCTTGTTCTAGTAGTAAGTAGATCTAGTTATTCTAGTTGCAGAAAAAAATTTTATTCATCTTGCTAATCTTTCTTCTACTTGTGATTGACTCTCTTTCTCTCATAATGAGTACAATGATATATCTGTTTTGATTTCTATATATATTGTGCACGTGTGCTTGACATAAATCTTTGCCATGCCTCAAGTGCAAAATACTAATCTAGGGTGCATTCTGATTTCAAAAAAAGAAAAACCAACTTCTTTGGAAAATAATGATCATACTAATCTTTATCATAACCTCGGTAATCATAATCACTCCACGAACTTTGAATCTGTTTCTGCATCTCGCTCACCTTCTACTTCAACCTACTCACCAACTCACATTTCAAATCACGATTATCGGATTTTATTTCTATTATGTTAGTTCATATGGTTGCACCAATCCGAGTTAATGATTCGCATGTTTTCTTGCACTCGTTGAATAATATTAACATAACGAAAATCACAGAAACAAAGATGCACATTTTTACTTTCTATATTTTGTTAACAAGTGCACTTATTATCCGCGAAAACAAAAGACCTAGTGAAATTTACATATGCGAGTTAGAAATCGAATTTCACGATTAGGATAGATTTAAGGTTAGTTAGGTTAGTAAAATCATAATGCACATATTGAAAATCCAAATCAAATCAAAATGCTTTCTGCCTCCAAGAGTTTGACCAGGACTCATCTGGAGTTTCATTATAATTAGTTCTATTTAGGATCATTTTTGCGCACTATACTATGATGCAAAAATTCATTTTTCGTGCGATTTTAATCCTAACAAGTTGCATTTAAAGAGAAATGAAATGGAATGAAGCATGAATCAACCTTGATTGTGCTAGTACAATAAGAAGAAAACAAACCATAGGTTAATATGTGATAAACATGCATGTATTCATGATAAAATAACTACTTATGATAGTTCCTAATATTAGCATTGCATTCCATAATATAAATAGTACATAACATTCATCATATTGCATTTTGTGTGATCTGTATAAATTGCACAATAATTCATGCACTACTGTGGCCAGGGAATAGGGCATGACATTTCGAAGCTTCAAATTCAAAATCTAACCATAAGGATGAATCAGAAGCCACGATCGCAGTCCGGCAACATGGAAATCATCTCGACCCAAGCACCATGGCATCCTCTACAAGCAAGGAAAGGTGGACTATCCAGATGGTGCCATGTGGCACCATCCAAATCACCCAAGAATGCCCAAGCACACCTACAAGCACCCCATCATCTATGCCCACATCAAATCCTAGCCATTGTATCATCATCCAACAACTAGGGAGCCTCCACGACTCAGTAGCAAATTTCCTCCACTCGTTACATATGCTAGCATGGCACACTGGTTGAGGTGTGCACTCCCAAAGGAGGGGTGCGGGTTCAAGACCTGCGGACCCCTCCAATCCTTCAATTGGCAGCAGCGGCGGCAACGCATGGCACTAGCTCACACATGCTCACTAGCACAAAACACGCATAGCCAGCGCATGCGAGCACGACAACGCAGTGCATAGCACAAGCCAGTAGAGCCGTGCGGATCTTCAGCGACAGCTATGGTGGATCTTTGCCGATGATTGCAGATGTCACTAATTACCTAGCATGGAAAGCTCCTTCTTCACCACTATATAAACCCACCTACACCTCCCCATTTGCCTTCATCACTTCCTATGCTATTGCCACCTACTCCCAAGCCCCAAAGAGCCCTCCAAACTACCAAGAGCTCTCCCAAGCTCTAGGGATTCTCCTATTAGTGTAGAAATCCCTTACTCCCCCAAATATTCATCCTTTACCTCACCACCTTCACAGAAAAACCGAAGGGCTGTCCTCCCACCTCCATTCAGGAAGTTGACGCCTCCACCACCTCATCACCATTCCCACATCTCGGTCAAGCGGCTCTCTACCTGGATTCTTCTTGCACCTCATCTATGATGTCCAGCATCTCCCCTCCTCTGTCCAAGCCACCACCAAGCACCGTCGTCTCAGCAGACATCCGTTTTGCGAGATTTCCTCTCACCTTTATCATTTTTTGTTTGTTTCACTCATTATATTCGTAATAAACATTATTTCATCTCATGTATCAAGTTTCATCTTCTTACTCTTTTTATCTTCATTTTGCAGGTGACTAGATTTGTCATTCTCCTAAATTACCAAGAAAATAACAAAACCCTAAAAATACCAATAAGAAACAAAGTGAAATGCACATTTTAAAGAAACAAATGTCGCTTCCCTGTGTTCTACCTAGGACTCCTTTTCGGGCTTCGGTAAATTTTATTTGATAGCAAGCTTTTCGACTGCGATGATGGGATTCTTGAAACCCTAACTTTTCCTCATGAAAACCCACTTTATATTTTGGCACCGTTGCTCAGGAGGCAATGCTCTTTGGTTTTTTTCCACATTTTCCACCTTAACTTTTTAGCTCCCTTTGCTCCTTTCTTTCTATGATTATTGGAACCCTTCCTAGATGATCCAAGGTGGAATAGATCAAAGTAAAGTACGGTTAGAAGGTTCTGTAAGTGTATCCCCACCACCCCCACCCATTAGATTTTCATTCCGCCACCTAATAACTCAAACTCAAATCAACCTAGGTGCTTTTATAAACCCTAGGATAGATCTGATTGTTTGATTGTCACTTCATCTCACCTCACCCACCCACATAAATTAAAAAATAAAAAAATACTCTTCTCTCATGTGGGATTTAACTTCAAGTTACACACATTAAACACCCACAACTCTCAACCTAAAGTGCACCATCTGCATTGATTCTACTACTTAATCGGAATCTAACCTATCGATCTAGTACACCTTAATTCAACACACAAATAAGTGAGTAGAACATTTGAATATGTTAAACAATTGTGCGTCTTAATCAAGTGGTGTAACAGGCCAATTGCTTGAATTGTTTGGGTTGCACCACTCAATTTAAAACTGATCCATCAAGTAGCTTGCCATTTAGGTTTGATTTTTAGGGCTGAATCAGGCACTCCACATTATTTCTAATTTTTAAAGGAATATATCTACACTCGTGTTTTCAAAACTTAGATTGTTCTACTGAACCTTGATTGAACCAACCTAAGGATTAAACCCTAAACGCTACTAAACAAGGTCTAACCCTAAAAGACACATCATCAAAACCTTCTCTGAAAACCATTGGTTGTGCACGCACACACATATTAATTGATTTTTAAGGGCATAACCCATCTAAAGGGTCCATCACATTCCAAGAGCTCAATCATCCCAAGCCTTAATTAAAATTGAGTAGATGTTGGCCCTAAGATTCATTAAGTCTATTTCTAGGTGTTCTCTTGAATGAATTTTGAATTGTGACATCTGCTTACTTCGAAAGGTGCTAAGTTGGGGGGCCTAATTGTCAAATGACTTAAGCAAGCAGGGGTTTGGCATAATTAGCTATCCTCAGGACATGCTCCCCCTGCTTCGCTGGACCAACTTTACCACCTTCGAGAGTAAGGAAACACCAAATTTGTTGTGTGGTCAGAATTCATTTCTGAAGCATAGGTCCTTAAGAAACCCTATTTAAGGATAGGATTGATTGATTGTATTGCATGGCACCTTTCTCTATCTTGTTTTCCCTCCTACCAACACTTATCCTCAAGGTGATTACTATCTTGAGTCAACTTATGATTCTCCATCTCCTAGTAAGGATAACTTTGATTGGGGATATGATTTTGGACCTCAGTGTTCAAGTCCTAACCTTGGATAACAAGACTATGATTATTATCCTTCTCACACCTATACTGCTTGTAGATCTCCACCCTTTGATGATCAACCTAACCTAATCTACAATCATGAAGGATATGATGATTATAACTCTTACCCTCCCTAGGATTATGCTAAACATAAGTCACCACCATTCTTTTAACAACCTGAAATAACCTGTTATCAGGGAGGACCTTAATTTATTGACTCCCCTAGATTAAACCCAAACTCACCCAACCCTAAATCGAACCATTCGATTCAGGTGAACCAGATCCAAGATAGGGTGTTGGGTAACTTGATGAACACTATACAATCTTTAGAAGTTCAGCCAACACCATGCACTGAAGCATTGGAGCCTATGGTCAAAATGATTGATTAACTTAATAGTTGTTTATTGGATTGGCTACAAGATGTTAAGGACAGGGGCTCGGGTGAGTTTTTACTTAGGAAGTTGCCAGGATTGAGGATGAAATTTATGGTTGCTTTTGTCCAATCTTTGGATGATTCCCAGGATGAACACCCTTCAGGAGAGCCAATGTTAGAACTCACTCAGGAACCCATTAGGGGGGGCATATTTTTTGAGACCAGGGATGACCAGGCTGGTCTAAAGCAACCCAATGAGGATAAATCAATTTTCTCAGCTGAGATCCCCGAGCTAGGGAGCAACGAAAAATGTCTCTATGGACCAAGAAATGACATACAATTTTGAGGGATATCGTTGAGTCAAAAAATATACGTTGAAGGATTTGATTTTTGAAAATCCATCATTGTAGCATGATTTTCTAGAAAAACTATCAATAGATAAATTTAACTGAAACTGGAAAGGAATTCGGGGTGGAACATAGGGAGGCAGATGTTTGATTAAAAATCACGTTTGATTTGTTGTCTCGAAGCAGATTAACTGGCCAAATTGAATCTAAACTACCTACCTACTTAAAGAATAATGAAAAGAAGAGAGAGAGAGAATATTACAAATAATGACAAAATAGAGATAGAATAAACATGGATTTCATAATCATCAAGTGATGCTCATTACAACAAATCATTACATTAGAAAGCTGGAAAGATTACAACTAGAAAGCGATTAATCTACTCTACAAAGCAGTAAAGAGAAGGTGGAGAGAAGTTATCCTCCTCGAAGGCTACTTGGAGGATGAGTCGCATTAATAGAGCGCCTGGATGAAGATGGTGAGACGCAGGACAAGGGAGAATGAAGATTGACGATGGTGAATGGGGCAGGCGACATCGTAGTGGGATCCGCTTCTTGAATGGCGGTAAGAAGACAACCGTAGGATGCTCCATGAAGGATGTGAGAAGGTGGAAAAATTATATTTTTAACTCTAATGGAGCATCTCGGGTTTGGGATAAGATCTTAAAGATTTCGAGGGGGTGAGAGAAGAAAGGAAGGGATGAATGTTATATGGGGGCCATAGGCCTTTTTATAGGTGTAGAGGTTGGGAGCAAATATGTCATTTTTAACCTTAAAACATTAATGTAGGGTCTTTAGTGACAGATTTATTAGTCACTAAAGCCTTGAACGTGGGTGACGTGCGTGCACCTCCTCACCTCCTCGTGCTCAATGCATAAGCCATGATCTCACGATCTCAACCATCCAATCACGAGATCAGACGGCTTAAACACGTCGTGCTCACACATTCACAATCGTGCCTCCCACATGTGAGATTCTGCGTGAGCTTCGGCATCCAATAGCACATGTGCCTAATTGGTTGATTTGGGCTGTTAGTAGCTGATCGCACGGTTGAGATCGCGCTCATCTATGCGAGGAAAGGTACGATGTAGGAGGCTCGATCTTGCTCTCCTTACGCAAATAGTGCTTTAACCATACGCCACACAGCAGTTTGAGGCCTATAGAGCTTTTGTGCACAACCAATGTTGATCCTTGGATCTTCATCCAATGGTCGAGATCAAGCGTTGATGATCACTTGGAGCATTGGAGCAGGAGGCCTTGGCAAGCTTTAGGTAGATGGGGTGGTGCCATCTTGGCCGTGCATCTTCTGTGAGTTGTAGATGGTGCCACAGATGTTGGATTGGATCAATTTTTGCATCGTTGGGCTGTGATCGTCTATCCGAATCCATTTGTGCAATCAGATTTGTCATCTGAAGAATAAATTTACACCAGCTAGCCCCTTGATCTCTGATCTTTCTTGAATTGCATTTGATGCTAGGAAGTCCGATCGGGGCAATCTTGGACTCATTAAACTACAGTCATCGCCTTGATCAGATCCATACGGTTTGCTCTTCAATCTGAGACCCCGATTAAATATCTCTTGTCTCTGACCACCAAAAAGAGTAAATTACTATACAATTTATAAACTTTGACCTAAGTGCATGATGATGCATGTTTTGCAATATTTACAATGCATGATGCTTCTATGACACTAAGAACATGCATAAATAGGCATTTTAGGCTATTTTGATGCATACACATCACACCCCCATGCCTCACTTTTGCTAGTCCCTAGCAAAAACTATATGATATTTATAAAAGAATTAAGATTGGATTTCTTGGGCAAAAGTTTTTCTTCGACACTAAGAGATTTTTACTAAGGATCTAAACTAGAAAGACACAACAGTGCCCGGGTGTCTACCAAAATGTTGACCGCCTCAAGCCCTCACCTTATTCAAAGAGGGATCATTTTTTTTTCTTTTTCTTCTTTTCAAACTTTTTTGGATTTTTGAGTTTAAGGTTTCAGAGCAGCTTTCAACGGCCACTCAACCCACCCAAGACTCGAAGAGAACCCTACGTTCTAAGCATCCTTATGTGTGAAATGTGATGGACTCACTGATTGGTGATTAGAACAGACTTCGAGTTTCTACTCCCCTAGGTGTATCTATTCGACTGGTAGCTTTCTCCCTACTTTTATTTTTATGGGGTTAACATAAGGGTGAACCCAGTGCATATCTCCCCTATTTATTCTACATCTCCACTTCACCCTAAATGTTTTGGAATTATATGTGCATTTCTTGAGCTGGGATTTGGACAACATACCAATGGGCTATTACGCACAATAACTCGCCAGCCATACTTGTGCAGTGAAGTGTGCCTTATTTCTTTTTTTCTTTTCTTTTCTCCTTTTCTACTTCCTTTTTCCTTTTCTTTTAGATATTTTTCTTTTTCTTTTCTTTCTTTAAGTAGGTGGCTTCCCTGATCCAAGATTTACCTAAAGGCAGCAAAAAAAGTATGGTGACGTGGCGACAACTAGATTTTGTTATAGCGTTGTAGTACAGTTAGTTATTACCATCATTCACTAATATTTAT
Source organism: Thalassia testudinum (assembly GCA_037157565.1). Classification (NCBI taxonomy): domain Eukaryota; kingdom Viridiplantae; phylum Streptophyta; class Magnoliopsida; order Alismatales; family Hydrocharitaceae; genus Thalassia; species Thalassia testudinum. Next base: position 148,788,485 of record JAZHRO010000014.1, on the reverse strand, counting down.
TACTCAAAAAATAAAGTTCTCCCGAGATCGAACTCAGGGAGCAAGTCGTATTCTAGAGATATACATGTTCTATTACAAAAATAAAGAGAGAGAGAGAGATAGAGATGAAAGTTTGGATTATTCTTCTTTTCTTCTTTCTTTCTCTTTGTCTTCTCCTCTTTAGCTTTTGTTCTTCCTGTTCTTCTTCTTCTTCTTTTCTTGTTTTAGATCTTCTTCTTTCTTCTCTTCTTCTTCTGCGGTCCTTCTTCTTCTTCTGCTTGGCTGCTTCGCCTCTCTTCTTTTCTTCTTCTTCTTTGTCTTCACCTGTCTTCAGGACGTCGTCTGATTTTCCAATCAGATGACTTAACCCGCGGATGCTACAGTGTCTCCTCAGTTCTTCTTCTACTTCTGCAGTCCTTCTTCTTCTTTTTCACCTGTGCCTGCACGGTCAAGAGTTCAACATCAGAGGGCAAAACCTACTCTATCTCCCCCCCATGTCTCTCTCTCTGAATTTGCTCTTAGGAAGGCTCTCCCAGAGCATCCGGGTAATCGGGTACGCGGGTCGTGCCAGGGTCCAGGCCCATCGGCGTGCGGTGGTGGGCGAGGAGTGCATGTCAGGCTAATCAGGTCGGGCGAGGTCTACGGGGCGTGAGCGTGGACGAGGTCGGCGGGTGAGAGGGACCTCACCCCGTGAACTGAGGCGAACAGCTTAAGGCACTTTTTGCCTTTAAGCGCCTACGCGCCTCTGCAAAGTTCTGAGGTGGGACTAAATGTCCCACCCCAATTGAGCACCCGCAGTGGAGGAAGCAGCGAGCAATCGCGGCTTCACGCGAGGCCTTCGCCCCAGCTGCGAGCCTGGGACTCTTCGCGGAGATGCCCCGCACAACCTGGGAGTCGGACCTGGGCGAAGCGCACCTGGAGCTGCAGGTTGAAGGTGCTCCTTCCACGCAGCAATGGCGACGGCGGTCGAGATACCTGCCCATAGAGGAACGGCCTCTCGGCCTAATCAGATACGCGGAGAACCTTTGCCGTGGCACGGCGAAGGTGGTGGGGGGTCTGGCAGGCGGCGGGGCGGAGCGTGAGGGTCGCCCTAGGTCAAACTGCGGGCGGAGAAGTGGGTTTGTTCGGGGGGTCTGCAGAGGGCGAGTGGCGGGAAGTGGAAGGGCGGAGGTTGATCAGGGTGAGCAGGCAGAGGTTCTGTGAGGGTCGGCGAGGCGTATGGGGCTGTGGAGCGATGGGGGCATCTCGCCGGAGTTTGGCCGTAGACGAAGGGGGTGACGGTGGACAGGAGCGGTCGAGGGTTTAATCAAATAAAAGACAGTGAGGAAAAGAAAGAGGGGGAGATGGGGAGAAGTTCTGACCTAGCTACGGAGACGAAAGGGGCTGGACCAAGGCGGCAGTTGTATCGACTGTCGCCGGAGAAGAAGATGCCCAGGGGAAGGGGCGGCGGCGAGGAGAGGGCCGGAGAGGCGCCAGCTGGGTGCGGCGTGGCGCGGGAAGAGTGAGGGAGGGCAACCCTGCAGCTGGTAGTGCGGCAGAGCGACGAGGAGGAAGAGGAGAGGCCACCGGAGCAAGGGGGGGCTCCTGTCGGAGTGGGAAGAGAGGAAGTGGGGGTCTTTCTCCGTCAGGACCGAGCTCAGAAGAACGGCGGAGCGACGGGGGATATTTATAGGGCTCGAAACAGAGAGGAGGGCGGAGGGAGACGACGTGTCTCCCTCGCCGGAGGACGCCGGAGAGAACATACCCATACCGTTTGTGCATTCGCACGGCCGGTATGGGTGGGTACAATGCACAGGGGGTGTCCCTGCAATGGCTGACGACGTTGGGCACCCCCCATTGACTTGCCAGAGTCCCTCCCTCACCCTGCGCGGCGCCATACTCCGCGCAAGGTCGCCGGAGTATGGTGCCGTGCAGGTTTTGGCAGGAGGGACCTGAATGCAAAGAACGAAGGAGAGTTAGGGCAGAAATGTGAGGGTTCAAAAGTTGAGGGCCAAAAAGTAAATAAATGAGGACCAAAGTGTAAAGTTGGTCAAGAAGGTTTCCTCTTAGGCTCAAGTTTTTATACTTGACTAATTGGGACCTAAGGATTATGATGGTGAATTTTATTTCTAGATTAAACCTTGTTTGATCGGTCAATTTAAGCAAAAACCCAAATTAAGTTGTTAATTAGGCATGGTTCTCAATGTAGGTCAAAATGGGTTCCTAAGGCCAAATTGAAGGTTCTAAACCCTAGAGATTATTTTTCTATGAATTTTAGAGGGTTTAGTTGATTTTTTCTCTGTCTCGAACCTTGTGTTTTTAAGTGGGTTTGTTTTTAGGGTTACAGGATGTCATTTAATTCCTTGGAGTTGCTGTAGCCCTTATTGAATCATCCCATCCCACTTTTCTTCTTATTAGGTTGCTTGGACCTATGTTTGGACCCTGAGTTACCCTGTTTTCAGATTGGATTGGTGAAATTACATTTTTACCCCTTAGTTTCTATTTTCTTTGCGAACTCAGAATCTCTCTGAGCCAAGCCTTTCTAGGGTTATGTAGGAGCTTTTTCTTGCATATTAGGGTTAAATGGTGCTAGTTTAGGGTTTGTGATGAGGTTCTCATCACACCCCCATGCGTAGCTTTTGCTAGTCCCTTAGCAAAAACCTAAGGTTTTAACCTTTGGTCTAGACCATGATATTCTTTACAATTTCAGATAAGTGCCTTTTCATTCGAACCTAAATTAGGTTAGAATGATGACCATAGGCTTAAAAGGTACTTCTAGTACCAACCAAGATCCAGATCTGTCTAGCCTTAGCCTCAGTCTTTGGCAGAGGTTTTTAAGACCCACAAGAACTAACCTAAGGTTTATTGGACTTTGTGGTTAAAGCACCCCGTGCTTGAAATGATTTTTGCCGTGGTTCAGTTCACAGTGCGTTTTGCAAGAGAGAGAGAAGTAGAAAGTATTTTTGTTTGGAGAGTTTTTTTTTCTCTCTCTTTTCTTTTTAGTTCTAGCCTAGGATTGGCTTTTCAACATGGTCTGTATCAGATTCATTGCCCCCATCATCAATCCTCAAGGGTTCCTGGCGATCGATGCTTCGGGATAGCACCGCCCATGGCAACCCCCAGAACCCTGGCTATTGAGATTTCGAGATAATCCCATCCATGGTGTTCTGTGGCCGAGTTCAAACCCTGGCAGTTGACACTTCGTGATAATGCCATCCATGGAATCTGAACCAGCAGGGTGCTTTCATGCCCCCAGTAGGATATGTGAATATCCTAAGAGACAAGCACCGAGTAGATGATATTTTGTTACGCATCTTTGAGGGGATGTCCCGCCTCTTTGCGCTGGGAACTCGTCCAAATCAACTTGTGTTGGTCGGCCGCTCCTATTCTAGGTGTATTTTCAGAATTTTTTGCGACGCATCTGCGTGATTTTGAATTTTTATGCTTACTGAACCAGGCTGTGTGTGGGGTTGGGGTGCTTAGGTTACTGAGTCCCGTAAACCAGAAGTTAGTTAGCGAGGTCAAATACTCCTTAAGCCTTGGACCTAGTACTTAAGCTTTTCATTTTCCTCAACCTCTTGAGGATTGTCTGGATCTTAATGGGTACTAAGAGTCTATCAAGAATGCCTAAGGTTTGCGTTCTTACTAATCTTACCATGCACTTTTCATTTGTTTTCTTGAAAAAAATGGTCTAGAGCTTAGGTCAATTCCTTAGCTTCTTACTAATGACTATTACTTTTTTCTTTAATCTTTTTGTGCTCCTTTTCATTTTGTTTCTTTTTCGTCTCCACAAAATTTCCTTTCTCCTCTTATTCTTCTTTTTGTTTTGAAAAATTTTTAATTTTTATGGTGTTTTTGGCATATGTGAATTTTTTTTTTTGTTTAAAACCTTTTCTTACAAGTTTTGCACTTATACCCCCCCATGCCTAAGATTTGCAATGTCCTCATTGTGATTTAGGGGTTTTACTTAGTTTATTCCTTAAGACAGATGTATGAGTGAACGGGTCGGCATGAATTTTGCAGACGATTTCTAATCCCGGATGCCCGCATCTGAGGTGGAGTCGGCTATCTTAAAGGGTGAACTTAAGTGCATAAAAGTGTAAAAAGGGTTTTAGATTTCAAGAAAAATGACGGGCTGCCTCCCGTTAAGCGCTGAGTTTTACGCCATCGGCCGGGCGCAGTAAGCTCAAGGGGAATGGAGGATGAGAGATGATTCAGCCAAATCAGTAGAAGTCACATCAATGAACGGTTTGAGTCTCTGACCGTTCACGATGAAAGGTTCGGAATCGTGGTTGAGTGGACTGATTTCGATTGCTCCATTTCCAAAAACCTGTCGGACCAAATATGGTCCGACCCACTTAGATCTCAGTTTTCCTGGGAAGAGTTTTAGTCGGGCATCAAAGAGTAGGACCTTTTGACCAGGATGAAAGATCTTTCTTGAGATATGCTTGTCATGGAAGGCTTTAACCCGCTCCTTGTAGATTCGTGAGTTCTCATACGCGTCTAAGCGTAATTCATCGATCTCGCTGATTTGGAGTTTTCTGTGGGTTCCAGCCTTGGAAAGATCTAGATTACAGTTCCGTACTGCCCAATAGGCTTTATGCTCTAGTTCGATGGGAAGGTGACATGCCTTTCCGTACACCAATCTAATGGGAGACATGCCTAATTGGGTCTTGTGGGTGGTCCTATAGGCCCACAATGCTTCCGGAAGTCGGGACGACCAGTCATTCTTGTCAGGACGAACAGTGACTTGCAGGATTTTCTTGATCTCCCGATTTGATAGCTCAGCTAGACCATTTGTTTGGGGGTGGTAAGGAGTAGAGATTCGGTGAGACACCCCAAATTTGGCCATCAGTGACCTAAACTGAGCATTTGTAAAATGGGTCCCCCTATCAGAGATAATAGCACGGGGAATCCCGAACCTTGAGAAAATGTTTTGATGTATGAACTTAAGAACAATCTTGTGATCACAGGTTCGGGTCGGTATGGCTTCAATCCATTTGGACACGTAGTCCACCGCAAGCAGAATGTACTCGAAGCCATCCGAAATAGGAAAGGGGCCCATAAAATCAATCCCCCAGACATCGAAGATTTCGCATACGAGAATCGGCTGTAAAGGCATCATGTCACGACGGTTCATGTTGCCCAAAGTCTGGCAACGACTGCATGCCTTACAGTGGCTGTATGCGTCCTTGAATAGTGTAAGCTAGTAGAAGCCACATTGGAGGACTTTGGATGCGGTTTTATGCCCTGAGAAATGGCCACCGCATGCCTGGTCATGGCAGAAGGATAGGATATTGCTGATTTCCTCTTCCGGGACACATCTCCGAATAATTTGATCAGCACCTATGAGGAAAAGGTACGGGTCTTCCTAAATGTAATACTTGGAATCAGAACGCAATTTGTCTTTCTTGGCCTTTGGCCAATCAGACGGGGTCTGATGAGATGCCAAGTAGTTTACTATATCAGCAAACCATGGAAGTCTAGTACCAACAGTAAGCAGGTGCTCATCAGGAAAATGTTCTGTGATGGGTCCAGAAGGGTTGATAATCTCAGAAGGAAGATGGGATAGGTGGTCGGCTACCACATTCTGCCTTCCCGCCTTGTCGCGAATCTCAAGATCGAATTCTTGCAACAGCAAGATCCAACGGATTAGTCGGGGCTTCGCGTCCTTCTTGGCAGGGAGATGCCTTACAGCCGTGTGATCCGAGTAAATGATGATGTGGGAACCCAGAAGGTACGATCGAAATTTTTCAAGGGCAAATACTACGGCTAGCAGCTCTTTCTCCGTAACCGTATAGTTACGCTGAGCCTCGTCAAGTGTCTTGCTAGCGTAGTAGATAACCACGGGTTTCCCATCAGCTTTCTGCCCCAGGATCATTCCCACAGCGAAATCAGATGCATCGCACATGATCTCAAAGGGTTGAGACCAATCAGGGGATTGTAGGATAGGTGCCTGGGTGACTCGGTCATGCAGGTTTTCAAAGGCGATCGTGCATTCCTTGGAGATTTTGAAGGGTACATCCTTAGAGAGAAGAGAAGTCAAGGGGCGTGCGATTTTCGAGAAATCTGGAATGAAATGATGGTAAAAACCGATGTGCCCTAAAAAAGAACGGATGTCCCTGATCGAGCCAGGCATAGGAAGGCGAGAGATTAGATCTACCTTAGCTCGATCTACCCAGATGCCCTTTTCTGAAATTGAGTGTCCCAGGTCAATTCCCTCAGGCACCATGAAATGGCTCTTTTCCCAGGAAAGAACCAAATTCACCTCAATGCATCGCCTGAGTATCAGGACCAAGTGTTGGAGGCAATCATCAAAAGATTCTCCAAAGACTGAAAAGTCATCCATGAAGACTTCCAGAAAATCACCTACCATATCTGAGAATATGGCAAGCATGCACCGCTGAAAGGTAGCGGGTGCATTGCAAAGACCGAAAGGCATCCTTCGGAAAGCGTATGTTCCGAAGGGGCAGGTGAACGTGGTCTTTTCTTGGTCATCAGGATGGATTGCCACCTGGTTATAACCGGAGTACCCATCGAGAAAGCAGAAGAACCTATTTCCCGGTAGTTTCTCGAGAATTTGATCAATGAAAGGTAGTGGGAAATGATCCTTCTTTGTGGAGGAATTTAGTCGGCGGTAATCTATACAGACTCTCCACGCATTGGCTAATCGGGTAGGAATGATTTCCCCGGTTTCAGTCGTTATGGTGGTGAGTCCTGCCTTCTTAGGCACAACCTGAATTGGGCTCACCCAACGACTATCGGAGATCGGGTAGATGATCCCAGCATCTAACCACTTGATGATCTCCTTTTTCACGACCTCCTATAGATTATGGTTTAAACGTCTCTGCATTTCACGAGAAGGTCGTGCGCCCTCTTCTGAATAGATATGATGAGTACAATAAGAGGGACTTATTCCAGTCAAATCATCGAGAGTCCATCCAATGGCTCTACGATGTTGCTGGAGAACAGTAATCAGACGGGATTCCTATTCGGGATTGAGGTTGGAATTGATAATCACAGGAAGGGTCTGATCAGAAGCCAAAAAGATGTATTTCAAGTGAGCAGGAAGAGGCTTTAACTCGAGGGCAGGGTTTTCAGCAGCAGCGAGTGGTTCAATGTAGACGTGAGGTTCAAGGTTAGGAGTTATTGGGTTATGTATGTCTGGATTTACTCCTCTGTTTGCGGGTCAAGATCCTTCTGTGGTTGATGAGGCATAATCGAGTCATTCTGGAAGTGTGATTCATCAACCAAAGTCCTGACGTCACAAATTTGTTTGATGACACCACAATTAATTCCTTGTTGGGCCTTAAATATATCAATTTTTAGGGTTTGATCTCCAAACTTAAGCTCTATTTAGCCCTCCTCACAGCTGATGTTGGCTCTAGCAGTAGCCAAGAAAGGTATCCCTAGAATGATTGGTGTATCCCTAGGGTTCTCAGGTGCGTCCATATCTAAGACTATAAAGTCCACTGGGAAATAGAAATCCCGCACTCTTACGATAACATCCTCGAGAATCCCTTTTGGTGACTTTATAGATCGATCTGCTAATTGTAATGTCACCTCAGTTGGTTTTAGCTCAGATTCTTCTAGATGGTCAAGTAAGGATGTGGGTATCAGGTTTATGGATGCACCCAAGTCTAGCAATGCTCTATCAAATTGGGTACCACCTATCTTGCAGGAAATCAGGGGAGTACCAGGATCTTTTGCCTTGGGTGGGAGTCTACTGAGGATTACAGAGCTGGCTTGCTCTGACAGAACAATTGGGCTCCCTCCCTTGGTTCGCGGCTTACGCTGGGGTGTACATATATTCTTTAGAAATCGTGCGTAAGCCGGTACGTGGCGAATTGCATCCATCAAGGGGATGTTTATGTGGACCTGCTCAAAGAGCTTGACCAGGTCCTCCTCAGGGGCCACGGGTTTGGTAGTCTTCCTTCCCTTGGTCAAGGCCTCGGGAAATTGGACCTTGGGTGGTTCTTCTAGGATAGGTCCAGGTTGTGGATTTGGGGTAGGGGTGGGGACGTCCTGGATTGCTGTCCTAAGCTTGGGATCACTACCAGGCTTGGAGTGGTTTGGATGCGGTGGGTCTTGGGTTTCCTTACCACTACAGGTCATTACGGAATTAAGGCCTGCCTGGTTTTGGTTGGGATTGGGTAAAATAGGTTGCTGCTGGTATCCTGCAAAGGAAGTGGAGGCCTCTATCCCGTCGGGTGAAGGAACAGAGGGGGCCTGATAAATCATATGGGCATGGCCCGGGTTTGGGTTCATACCGCGCCGCTGGGTTGGCACGTTATTAGGATTAGGCAGAGGTTGGGAGGGAAGAGTACCTGGCTGGTGAGAGTTTGCCAACTGGGTCAATTGGTTACGGACCTCGGTAAGTTCATCCTTGTGTTGTTTTCGGATAGCCGCATTCGTTCTTTGAATGTTAGCCAGGGTCTGAAGGATAAAGGACATTTGATCCTGATTCGGCCCAGATGGGTAAGTACGGTTGGGCCGAGGCTGAGGCAGCTGGTAAGGATGAGGAGGTTGTGGGTGGGGTTGGAAGGATGATCTTTGGGTTTGGGAATTTCCCGCCCACTGAAAGTGAGGATGGTTTCGCCATCCAGGGTTATAGGTGTTGGAGAATGGGTCGTTCTGGATGGCGTGGAGGTCCTCGCAGGTCTGAGGAACCTCCAGAGAGTCAGAGAAAGAGGGAATGGAATTCCCCTGGTAGGTGTAGAAGGAATCGGAAGGACCACCGGGCAAAGATTCGGATGATGGGTCCATCCTAGGAGAAGGTCGATGGAGAATGTTTTGCACAGTTTCCCTTGTGGAAGGAGGCTGTACGAAAGGGTTATGCGCAGAGGTGGCTCGCTGCAAATGCTGAGTCAGCTCGTCCACCTTCTTTTCGATAATTGAGACCTTATCCAATCGACTGGCCATTAATTCCAGGTCGACTGATGCGGACAGGCCCTGCGTCTCATGTGCTCCCCTAAGATTCGTCGATGCGCGGGTATTCGTCCTGTCGAATAATCCCATGGAGTCATTGTTGATGGAGTTCTCGCACATGTTTTCGAGAATCTCCCACACGGTGTCTTCATGTTGACCCATGATATTTCCTCCGCAGGTTGCATTGACGAAAAGACGGATGTCCTCACGGAGTCCCTGGTAAAAAGACTGGACTTGTCCCCATTTAGGAACTCCATGATGGGGGCACTTTCTCATGAGATCCTGGAAACGATCCCATGCCTCATGGAGAGGTTCCCCTGTTTGTTGAGTGAAGTGTGTAATCTGATGGCGCAAGGCGTTGGTCCGACCAACAGGGAAGAACTTTTTCAAGAACTCGGACTGAAGTTCCTCCCAATTGTTGATCGGTCGGGTCTGAGTTTGGTACCAATGGGCGGCCTTGTCCATAAGAGAAAAGGAGGACATCTTCATGAGAAGAATAACCCGATTTTGTGCGTCTGACACAAAAGTTTGGGCCAGATGCTTTAACTGTTTGATTTGCTGGAAGGGGTCTTCGGAATTAAGCCCATGGAATTTAGGTATAGCATGAATCATGTTGGGCTTTAATTCAGAATCAGGTCCTCCAGTCGGGATTCTGACTCGAGGCTCGATGGCCACTGCAGCAGGATTATAATGGTCCAGCATCATGGGACGCTGCGGTGGGTGCACAAAGTTTTGGAAGAGGTCATTGAGTCGCTGGAGCTGGTGCTCCAGATTGTTTTCTTCCTCAACTGGCTGAGCCATGATAGAAGAAGAGTTTGATTCAGAATCAGAAGAGAGAATGATGGGATTAGGCTGTTGTTCAAGCACGGGAATCAAGGCTGGGCCTTGACGAGAGTGAATCTTTAAAGGAGATCTTAAGGGTGGTCTTAAGGATCTCCTACCATTCATGCGCCGATGGAGTGGAAGAGTTCAGAAGGTGCTGGACCCAATCGAGGCACCCAAAAAATGTGTTGGGTGACTATAGAGGTGCGGGGCAGATGGATCCCTTGATCAGAAAGATCGTCCACCTGAGAATTACCTGGGCAGCAAGAGAGGGTGAGTCCCGCGAAGAACCCTACTCGGTAGAGCGTCCCCACGGGTTACAGGGTTTCCCCCACCCGACCTCTCTTGTCACTGCGGGTCCAGGTAGACCAGAATGGGGATCTTGACCTCTTAAGTCTACCTTTTTTAATTCAAGAGCAAGGTGCTTAGGTTTCACTTGAACTTCTTAGGTGTTTTGAGTGCAAAGTGACCTAAGTTGAAGGTTGGTTGACCCAAGTGGTCAACTTTTCCTGCTAGTTCTACCTATTAGGCCTTGTCTTTTAGGGTTCAAGTGTTTAAAGAGCCAATCTTATTTTAGGGTTTCTGTGGATAGGTATTTTCAGACAATGGCTTGGGCACACTTCTTTTAGGGTTTCTCAATTCTTGCTTAAGGAGTGCATCTCTAAATCCCTAGTGTTGAATCTTAGGTTGGCTCTACTTGGTCCAGTTAGCTCTTTGTTGGGTAATTAGGGCTCAGTCAAGAAGGTGTTAGCCCTTAGGTAACCTTAATAGTGTGCAGGAATATTGGGTTGAAAACATGCAACTTTTGATGGTTTACTAAGTATAGAAGACAGGTTAGACCTATATTGCTTGTTCTTTTCTTTTCTTCCTCTTTAGAATTTAGGGATTGAGAGGATAGAATTTTACCTGTCCTTGGAGTGGTTGTCGTGCGGTTGCTTGTCTTCTCGATTTTCTTGTATCTGCACAACAAAGGAGAGATTGTTAGCAAAGTAAAAACAGGAATTTGATTATCTCTAGAATAGCCGTTGCTCCCCGGCAACGGCACCAAGAAAATGACGTGGCAACAACTAGATTTTGTTATAGCGTTGTAGTACAGTTAGTTATTGCCATCATTCACTAATATTTATTACTCGGAAAATAAAGTTCTCCCGAGTTCTCCCGAGATCGAACTCAGGGAGCAAGTCGTATTCTAGAGATATACATGTTCTATTACAAAAATAAAGAGAGAGAGAGAGAGTGATAGAGATGAAAGTTTGGGTTCTTCTTCTTTTCTTCTTTCTTTCTCTTTGTCTTCTCCTCTTTAGCTTTTGTTCTTCCTGTTCTTCTTCTTCTTCTTTTTTGTTTCAGATCTTCTTCTTTCTTCTCTTCTTCTTCTGCAGTCCTTCTTCTTCTGCTTGGCTGCTCCGCCTCTCTTCTTTTCTTCTTCTTCTTTGTCTTCACCTGTCTTCAGGACGTCGTCTGATTTTCCAATTAGACGACTTAACCCGCGGATGCTACAGTGTCTCCTCAGTTCTTCTTCTTCTTCCGCAGTACTTCTTCTTCTTTTTCACCTGTGCCTGCACGCTCAAGAGTTCAACATCAGAGGGCAAAACCTACTCTATCTCCCCCACGTGTCTCTCTCTCTCTGAATTTGCTCTTAGGAAGGCTCTCCCAGAGCATCCGGGTAATCTGGTACGCGGGTCGCGCCTGGGTCCAGGCCCACCGGCGTGCGGTGGTGGGTGAGGAGTGCAGGTCGGGCTAATCGGGTCAGGCCAGGTAGTCGGGCGGGTGAGAGGGACCTCACGCCGTGAACTGAGGCGAACAGCTTAAGGCACTTTTTGCCTTTAAGCGCCTGCGCGCCTCTGCAAAGTTCCGAGGTGGGACTAAATGTCCCACCCCAATTGAGCGCCCGCAGCGGAGGAAGCAGCGGGAAATCGCGGCTTCACGCGAGGCCTTCGCCCCAGCTGCGAGCCTGGGACTCTTCGCGGAGATGCCCCACGCAGCCTGGGAGTCGGACCTGGGTGAAGTGCACCTGGAGCTGCAGGTTGAAGGTGCTCCTTCCACGCAGCAATGAAGACGGCGGTCGAGATACCTGTCCACAGAGGAACGGCCTCTCGGCCTAATCAGATACGCGGAGAACCTTCACCGTGGCACGGCGAAGGTGGTGGGGGGTCTGGCAGGTGGCGGGGTGGAGCGTGAGGGTCGCCCTAGGTCAAACTGCTGGCGGAGAAGTGGGTTTGTTCGGGGGGTCTGCAGAGGGCGAGTGGCGGGAAGTGGAAGGGCGGAGGTTGATCAAGGTGAGGAGGCGGAGGTTCTGTGAGGGCCGGCGAGGCGTATGGGGCCGTGGAGCGATGGGGGCGTCTCGCCGGAGTTTGGCCGGAGACGAAGGCGGTGACGGTGGACAGGAGCGGTCGAGGGTTTAATCAAATAAAAGACAGTGAGGAAAAGAAAGAGGGGGAGATGGGGAGAAGTTCTGACCTAGCTACAGAGACGAAAGGGGCTGGAGCAAGGCGGCAGTCGTATCGACTTTCGTCGGAGAAGAAGATGCCCAGGGGAAGGGGCGGTGGCGAGGAGAGGGTCGGAGAGGCGCCAGCTAGGTGCGGCGTGGCGCGGGAAGAGCGAGGGAGGGCAACCCTGCAGCTAGTAGTGCGGCAGAGCGACGAGGAGGAAGAGGAGAGGCCGCCGGAGCAAGGGGGCACCTTTCGGAGTGGGAAGAGAGGAAGTGAGGGTCTTTCTCCGTCAGGACCGAGCTCAGAAGAACGGCGGAGCGACGGGGGATATTTATAGGGGCCGAAACAGAGAGGAGGGCGGAGGGAGACGACATGTCTCCCTCGCCGGAGGACGTCGGAGAGAACAAACCCATACCGTCTGTGCGTTCGCACGGCCGGTATGGGTGGGTACAGTGCACAGGGGGTGTCCCTGCAGTGGCTGACGACGCAGGGCACCCCCTATTGACTTGCTAGAGTCCCTCCCTCACCCTGCGCGACGCCATACTCCGCGCAAGGTCGCCGGAGTATGGTGCCGTGCAGGTTTTGGCAGGAGGGACCTGAATGCAAAGAATGAAGGAGAGTTAGGGGTAGAAATGTTAGGGTTCAAAAGTTGAGGGCCAAAAAGTAAATAAATGAGGACCAAAGTGTAAACTTGGTCAAGAAGGTTTCCTCTTAGGCTCAAGTTTTTATACATGAATAATTAGGACCTAAGGATTATGATGGTGAATTTTATTTCCAGATTAAACCTTGTTTGATCGGTCAATTTATGCAAAAACCCAAATTAAGTTGTTAATTGGGCATGGTTCTCAATGTAGGTCAAAATGGGTTCCTAAGGGCAAATTGAAGGTTCTAAACCCTAGAGATTATTTTTCTATGAATTTTAGAGGGTTTAGTTGATTTTTTCTCTGCCTCGAACCTCATGTTTTTAAGTAGGTTTATTTTTAGGGTTACAGGATGTCATTTAATTCCTTGGAGTTGCTGTAGCCCTTATTGAATCATCTCATCCCACTTTTCTTCTTATTAAGTTGCTTTGACCTATGTTTGGACCCTGAGTTACCCTGTTTTCAGATTGGTTTGGTGAAATTGCATTTTTACCCCTTAGTTTCTATTTTCTTTGCGAACTCAGAATCTCTCTGAGCCAAGCCTTTCTAGGGTTATGTAGGAGCTTTTTCTTGCATATTAGGGTTAAATGGTGCTAGTTTAGGGTTTGTGACGAGGTTCTCATCATATGGTCATGTGACTGGGCTCTAAGCAACCTACCAATGGGTTGTTACTCATGGTAAATTGCTAGCCATACCACCATAGAAACTTCATTAGCTACCTAATTTCTGAAAAATTTGTCAAAAAGTGAGTCAGTGCAAATAATGTGTGGATGCTTAGAGTTCAAATCCCTTCAAATTAGATGGCAGGTTCACAAGTCATGTACTTATCACCCCAACATTTTTAAGCAATTAAAATTCAAATTTAAAATGGTGAGGACTACAGAAAGATGTCTACGTTTTAGTGGACACCCAGGCTAATTAAACTCAAAGACCTGAAAGGTCATAGTGTTCAAATCATACAATTTTATTATCTAATATTGAAAATTTTCTAAAACCCAAGTTCTCTTTCCTAATTCTACTTTTTTTTTTTTAAAGTAAAGAAAAAGAAAGAATCTATGGAGCTAACAAGATTTAGATAACGATATCCAACCCCCCATGCCTATCTAATGCAATGTCCTCATTGCATTAAAAAGACATGAGACTGAGTGGAGTAGAGAAGAAAGCACCTGAATTTCGTGATTAATAAGTCAGCTATGAGATGAAAGGAAACTGTATACATTCTGAATTTAGTGCCTTCAGCTGCACACATTATACAAGGAAAAAGAAATAAAGAATTCATAGGTGCAGGTCGGAATCAACATAAAAAGATTCAACTTAGGACTACTAGAAGATGTCCACAGATGTGGATCAGATTGTGGTGCTGACCCATACCCCATGGTAGAGTATATCTAAGGTTCTAGATAAAAATTACCCATAACTTGGGATCAGTATGCAAGCGGGGCTGGGCCTGTGATTTTTGAGGATGCAATCGAAGACCAAAAAGTCAGGTTATAGAGGGATTAAGCTCAAGAGGATAATCAATGAATGTGCACTTGGGTTGGACATCCTCTGAATAGTAGATGTCATAATTGTCCTGGTAGAAGGTTGGTGGTTTCATACAAATAGGCATCGTTAGACTTTGTCTTTTGCTTCATCTGGAATTGGCTTCCCATATCAACATTTCCAATTCCTATCCTCCGCAATCAGGACTTCAGATTCTGGGACCTCTCGCATGATAGTCACCCCGTCTGAAATTTCCAAGTCTAAAAGTTCTGAATGAATTAGAATGGACTTGGGTTTAGTGATTTCAAAATCAAAATCGTCAGTAAGGTCAATGGGGTGTGATTGAGGATCAGGGCTATGAATTGAATCCTCCATGAAATGAGGATCTGAATCCACCTTGCGAGCCCTAACAGGATCAGGTTCCCCAATTTTAGGGCCATCAAATGAGATTTATCAAATTCCTCAGGCCCAGTCGTCTGACTAAAGTCATGTGATGTAAACTCATGTGAGACTTCGCATAATGATTCTTCACCTTCAAAATCAAAGAATTCTAAATCCACATTTATGTATATCTCAAAATCATTAATCATTTTTTGCTTCATGGAGACATACGTTTCCTCATACTCCGGCTCAGGGATCTTAGGTAAAGAAATTAGTTCATCCTTATTTGATTATCTAGAACAACCTAGTCAACCCTTGTCTTGTAAAGCATGTTCCCCCTACAGGTACCTAAGCAAATTCTGACATCAGCTCTCCTATCACGAGTTAATCCTAGGAATCCTTCAAAGATTGGACTAGAGCAATCACAAATCTCATCCTCAATTTCGATAACCTCCCAAGTAAAAACTCACCTGGGTCCTTATCCTTAACATCCTAGAGCCAATCCAACAAATACCTGTTAAGATCGTCAATCATTTCAATCAGAGGCTCCAATTCTTTACAGCAAGGTGTTGGCTGAGCTTCTAGACATTGAATGGTATTCTTTAAGTTAGCCAACACCTTATCTTGAACTTGGTTAACTTGAACCAAATGGTTTGGTTCAGGGTTGGGTAGGCTTGGGTTTAGTCCAGGGGAGTCAACGAATTGAGGTTCTTGATACCTTCCCTGATAATAGGTCATTTCAGGATGTCCATAAGGAGGTGATGACCTATATGCAGTGTATTCTGGGGAAGCATAAGGATCAACATATCCTTCTTGATTGTAGATCATATTAGGTTGTCCAAATGAGGGCGGTGATCTATAATCGATGTAGCTTGGAGAAGGATAAGAATCAAGATCATGGTGTTTAGAGTTAGACCTTAAACACGGAGGTCCGAAATTGTATTCCCAATCAGGATTATCCCAACTAGAAGATGGATGAGAATAAGTTTCATTGGAATAATAATCATTTTGGGAATAAGCAGTGGTAGGAGGGTAGGAGTGGAAGTGCGAATAAAATGTGGAAGGATCCATGACAGAACGAGTGGAAGAAAGGCACCCTGCAATACAAACAATCAAACCTGTCCTTAAGTGGGCTAGCCTAAAGTCCTACGGACTCCCAGAACCCATCTTGAGATGAAGAAACAATTTGATCTACTTCTTCCCGGTCAATCCAACTAGTTAGAGGAAGGGGCTAGGACGAAGGTTCTTCCTTTAGCTTGCGCCTTCGATTCCTAGTGTACCCCCCAACAACAATCGTTTGATTATGTTCCCTTAGCTAGACATTAAATTGAACGGTAGAAACAAATTAATCGAAAAAAATCTTGATCTGAGCTCCAAAGAGCGAGTCCAATCCTCAAGGCCAACGTCTACTCTATTTTAATTAGGGTTAGGTTTGAATGTGCTTTGGAACGTGTTGGGCCCTTTATTTGGGTTGTGCCCTTAATGTTTGATTGATATGTGTGTGCGTGCTCAACCAATGGTCTTCAACCAAGATTATTTTTGGATGTGGTCAATTTTAAGGTTTAAATCTTGCTTAGTAGCTTTCAGGATTCAACTTTAGGTGTATTCAATCAAGTTCAGTTGGAACACCAGGTTTCTAAAGCACAAGTGAAGATGTTTTCCATTAAACCTTGAAAGAATGTGGAGTGCCTCATAAATCCCGAAAAGTTGAACCTATGTGGAAGCTACTTGGTGAGTTGTTTTTAGTTGAGGTGGTGCAGCCCAAACAACTCAAACAATTGGCTTGATGCACCACTTAATTAGGCACACAAGCGATTACCTAATTTGATTTCTACTCGATTATGTGTTGATGAGTGTACCGGTCCTAAAGATCGGGTTACCAATTGAGTAAGAAGAATCAGAAGAGATTGTGTACCTCTGTGAGATTTTTTTAAAATTTTTCTTTATATGTGGAGGGTAAGGCAGGTGGAGGTAACAAACAAACAATCAAAACTAACATTAGGGTTTATGAGAACTCCTAGGTTAATTAGGGTTTGTGCTATTAGGTGGTGGAATGGAATCTAATGGGTGGGCAGGTGGGATTACTTACAGACCCCTCATCAACACTTTACTCAGTCCGCTTCTTTTGCTCGCCTCGTGAGAGTAACTGCAATCACAATACGAAAGGAGAGAAGTGAGGCAAATGATATGTAAGTTAAAAAATGTGAAAAATCAAAGAGCGTCGCCTCCCCAGCAACGGTGCCAAAATGTTGAGTTGGAAAATCTATGCAAAAGGATTTGAGTTTTGAGAACCCATCATTATAGCGTGATTTGCGAGAAAAGCCATCAACAGACAAATTTAATCAAAACTCGAAAGGAATTCCAAGTCAAACACAAGGAGGTGAACATTTGATTAAAAATAACGTTTGAATTATTGTTATGAAGTAGATAAACTTGTCAAATTGAATGTAAACTAGCTATTTACTTAAAGAATAATGAATAGAATAGAGAGAGAGAATATTACAAAAAATGGCAAAATAGAGATAGAATAAACATGGATTTCATAATCATCAAGTGATGTTCATTACAACTAATAATTATACTAGAAAGCTAGAAAGATTACAACTAGAAAATAATAAATCCACTGTAGAAGGTAGTAAAGAGAAGGTGGAGAGAAGTTATCCTCCTCGATAGCTGCTTGGAGGATGAGCCACGTTAACGGAGTGCTTGGACGAAGATGATGGTGAGATGCGGGATGAGGGAGAATGAAAGCTGTTGATGGAGAATGGGGCAGGGCGACATCATAGTAGGATCCACTTCCTGAATGGCAGTGAGAGGACAACCGCGGGATGCTCCATGAAGAAGGTGAGAAGGTGGAAAAATTGTATTTTTAACTCTAATGGAGCATGTCGGGTTTGGGACAAGCTCTTAGAGGATTGGAGGGGATAAGAGAAGAGAGGAAAGGATGAATGATATGTAGGGGACGTAGGCCCTTTTATTGGTGTAGAGGTTAGGGGCAAATAGGTCATTTTTAACCTTAAAACAATAATGTAGGGTGTTTAGTGATGGATTTATTCGTCACTAAAGCACTGAACATAGGAGACGTGCGTGAGCCTCCTCGCCTCCTCTTACTCAACTCGTAAGCCACGATCTCATGATCTCAGTCGTCCAATCGCAAGATCAGATGGCTTAACATGCCACGCCCACGCCTTCATAATCGTGCCTCCTACATGTGCGATTCCGCGTGAGCTTGGGCGTCCAATCGGACATGCACCTGATTGGTTGCGATGGGAACACCATCATGTGCCCTAACTAGCTCATTTTTACCCAATTGAGATAATAATTGCTCCTACATAACCAAGTAAAGGTCCTAATTCACTACATAACCTTTCAGAGAGTGAAAAAAGAAACTAGGGGTAAAACTACAATTTTACCACTGTAGCACAACAACAGGCTTTCTCAAGGGCTAAACAAAGGTCAAAAGGTCTTAATATAGTAATAAGTGGGTTGGATCAGATAGAAATGGGTTTATGTTTATCCTGTGAATTAAATGACTTCTTAAAACCCTAAAATAGTCCCACTTGATTAACCAAGGTTTTGGTTAGGATAAAATTCACCTAAACCCTCTAAAAATCAACGAAAAACATTCCCTAGGGTTTAGAATCTTTAATTTGTCCATTAGAACCCATCTTGACCTAAAATGGAGTCTTAGATAGGAATTTACCCTAAATTGGGTTTTTGCTTAAATTTCCTAAACAAACATGGTCAAACTCAAAATCCAACTTCACCATTAGATTCCTTAGGTCGAAATTAGGTTTATACCAATATTTGGACCCAAGATGAATTTGCTTTGACCTAGTTTATAAAAATGTCCAGCCTGATTACATTTCTAACCCTATCTTTCAAAAACCCTTACAAACAGACCCTAGCTTCTTCAACATTTTCAAAATTAGGTCCCTCCACCATTATAGCGGAGGAATCCTACTCTGATGAGCTTTGGAAGGAGAGTTCTCCCTAATTGCTCAGAGAATCTCTTCCAAAATTGGAAAGGAGATTCTCTGAGAAGTTCTCTCTCGTCTGAACCCTCATTTGATCCCTGATTCCTTCCCAATCTCTCATGCGAATGCACAAGAGATATAAGTATCCTAACGGCTTCCAACTCCGGCGAGCTTTCCTTGCTTGGGAAGCTTGCTTCCCAAGCCCTAACTAACCTTCAGAGCCCTATTTAGAGGAGCCCAGACCCCTCAGATCTCCTCACGGTCGAATTCGGCCGCGAACACCCCTAATTCCTCTCTCCCCTTCACGGCCGTAGGTTCGTCGACATCCCGTGACCTTTGTCACACCTCCTCGTCATCCAACTACCATACCTACGGTAGATTCCTCCTCCTTTACTTTATCCATGCCTCACCGTGCCTGCAGGCATCTCCCTCTCTTCGTCCTCGCCGATCTCCACAAACTGGAGCCACTCTTCATCTCCAGCTTTGGCCAAACCAGACTCGAAGCCTCCACTCGCCCCCGTCGCCTCTTCACCTCCTAGATAAGCTTTCTCGTGCCTGTACATTCTTCTCCACCCTTTATTCCTCAAAATCGACCACTACTGACCTCCATCACCTCCATCGCTTCCATCTCTGAGCACCAATTCCGGCGAGGCTACTTCACCTCCATAGGCCATCCCAACCCTCGCCGACAAACCCATAAGCTTCCCCACACTTCACTGAACCTTTCCCCTCACTCAACGCACTGCACCACTCACTCACTTACCTCATCGAACACACCCACACCTTCGCACACTGTGTGCCCTAGGCACACTCGCACACACACCCCTGAGCCACATCGACATCCCCATCACATCTAACGTGGTCCAGCGATGCTCCCTGAGTGATTTGATGTGGCCACGAGGTCGTGCTATTGACCTTAGGTTTAGGACGCCTTCTACCATTGTTGCTGAGCTTGAAGAAAGCTTTGAGCTACTCCAGGCTTCACTCTGCTCTAGGAGATCACCCTAGGCTGTGCCGAATCCTCTCACGCACATGTCCAAGCCCTTGTGTGAAGACTCCTACAGCTACAACCCTTCAATTTGGCCAAGCACACTTTGCGGCAGACACGTGAAGTGAAGTGGGACATTTGGTCCCACCTCGAATGTGGAAGGCCTCCTATGTACACATAAAGGTAAAAAGTGTTAGAGGCTCTTCTCCTCGAACACTAATGGTGAGGTCCTCCTCCCCACTCTTATGGACTCGTCCGTGATATAACCTGCGGACCTGGCCATGACCTGACTACCCGACTTATTCACTCCTCTTTCACCACACAGGCCGGTGAGCCTGGACCCATGTCTTCATTAGGTCCGATTACCTGACCGGTTAAAGGCTCTGGGAGAGCAGTTCTGAAATAGAAAAGAGAGAAAGAGAGGAGAGATACGTAGGTGAATGGGGGGTTGTGCTCTGAGGAGTTTATCTTCGACAATTAGTAGAATTTAGAGAAAGAGCAGGGCTGAAGGAAGAAGGGAAGGAGAAGACAGAGAAGAAGGAAGAACTGAAGAAGGAGAGGAGGACCACAGAGCTTAAGGCAAAGCAAAGAAGAAGAAGAGAAGGTAGACAACAGAGATGGAAGAAGAACAAGAAGATAAAGGCAGAAGACAAAGAAAGCTAAAAAGAAAAGAGAAGGATTGCAAAAAGCCAAAGAAGAAGAAGGAAGGAGAAGATAGAGGCAGAGAAAGAAAAAAGCAATCAGACACTTTAAGTCATCTGATTAAAGAATCAGATGACAGATTCTAGTCTCCATTTTATATTTACATTGAATCATTTGGTGATATCGTAGGAGTATTTGGTGATCTACGTCACCATTTTACTCCAATATTTTTGCACTCTGATACTGCTTTTATTGCAGTTTCTTTCAGTTTAAATTGTGATCTTCATTTCTAAATACCAATTTACTCCCTATGTTCGACCTCGAAAATCCTTTCGAGTAATAAAATTATATTTGTTTTGAACACTATTTCTGCTATACTACAATGCAATACTTTTCAAATACCGATTCAGCATGGCGAACATTTTGGTGCCGTTGCACGGTAGCAATGGGCAATTTAGAATTCTTGGTTACAATTCATGATTTGCTACTAACTTGCTATATCTCTTTTGTTGTGATTGTTTCAGGGGAGAAGATTCAAAGAAAAAATAGCCTCACATCAAACACACCAGGGGCACGTAATTTCTGATTACCTTTTCTCTTGAGCCCCTCATCCTGAAAAGGAAACAAAAGAGAAAAATCAATTAGGGCTACTTGCTTTCCACTCTGAGCTAATTCATCAAGTTTCCTAATTTGATTTCAACAACAAATCTAATTTGTGCACTCATTTAAGGTAACTAAGGCTACCACATTCTTGTTTAACCCCTATATACCACATTTGGTAAATTAAATTGAACCAAAATTAGAACCAATTAAGGTTTTCAATTTATGATTTTAGAGACACACCTTCATAAGCAAGAATCAACACTACAAAATGATTTGTGCCTAAGCCTTGGTTGAAGTGATTTACTCAAGAAAACCCTAAAATTAAAGCTCTTAAATCTCACTTGAATCCTAAAAGAAGGGACCTAAAACTTCTCAAAGGACAAATAGGTGAAGCTGGCCCACCTTGCTGGGTCAACCAATGTTGAAATTAGGTCATATTTTGCTCTCAATACATTTAAAGTTCAAGTGAAATCTTAAGCACCCTTGCTCTTAAACAAAACCAGTAGACTTAAGAGGTCAAGTCCCCATTCTAGTCTACCTGGAACATCAGTGACAAGAGAGGTCAGGTGGGGGAAACCCTATAACCCGTGGGGGTGCTCTACCGTGTAGGGGTCGCTGCGGGACTCTCCATCTTTGGCTGCCCAGGTATTTCGCAACTGGATGACTTTCTGACTAAGGGGTATCATCCAACCCAAAACTCTATAGTCATCCAAATTTTTTGGGTGTCTTGATTCTATCCAGCACATTCTTCTCCCATCCAGACCATCCATGCATGTTCGGTAGGAGGTCCTTAAGAACATCCTTGAGGCCTCCTTTAGTTATTCACTCCCGTCGAGGCTAGGCCTCGACTTTCGTGTTTGTATAGCAACCCCATCACATAGACAACTCTGATTCATTTGAACCCAATTCTCCTTCCATCATCATGGCACAACTTATAGAAGAAGAGAATAACCTTGAGAACCAACTCCAGCACCTTAATGATTTATTCCAAGCCTTTGTGAATCCACCGCAGCGTCCTATGATACAAGATCATTACAATCTCGCTACAGTGGTGATCGAACCTCGAGTCCAAATCCTGGCTGGAGGTCCTGACTCTGAACTCAAGCCCAACATGATTCATGCTATTCCAAAGTTTCATGGGCTCAATTCCGAGGATCATTTCCAGCACATCAAACAGCTCAAGCATCTGGCCTAGACCTTCAGGTCAAATGTCCAAAATTGGGATATTCTTCTCATGAAGATGTTCTCCTCTCTCATGGACAAAGCAGCTCACTGGTATCAGACTCAAACACATCCAATCAACACATGGGTTGAACTATAATCCAAATTTTCGAAAAAGTTCTTCCCAGTTGGTTGAACAAATGCTTTATGACACCAGATCATACACTTCACACAGTAGCCTGGAGAACCACTTCACGAAGCATGGGATCATTTTCTAAATCTCATGCAGAAGTGCCTCCATCATGGTGTTCCTAAATGGGAAAAAGTCCAGTCCTTTTAGAAGGGACTCCGTGAAGATATCTGTCTATTTGTCAATGAGACTTGCGGAGGAAATATCATGGGTCAACACAAAGACACTGTGTGGGAGATTCTCGAGAATATGTGCGAGAACTCCATCAATAATGACTCCATGGCTTATTCGATTGGACGAATGCCCGCGCATCGACGAATCCAAGGGTAGCACATGAGATGTAGGGCCTGTCGACTTGAAATTGATGGCCAGTCGTTTGGACAAGGTCTCTATCATTGAGAAGAAGGTGGATGAGCTAACCCGACATCTACAGCGATCCACCTCTACACAAAACCCATTCACACATCCGGCCTCTGGGAGGGAAGCTGTGCATAACATCTACCACCGGTCTTCTTAGGGGATGGACCCGTATCCACCCCCATCTAACTCCAGAATCGAAGGAAACTCCAACCTTGCACACTCTAGTTGGGGGAACTCTGAACCCTCGTACTCTGATTTTTTTTAGGTTCCTCAAACCTACGAGGACCTCAACCCCATCCAGAGTGACCCATTCTCTATTAGCTGTAGCCCTGGATGGCGGAATCAACCCAATTTTCCGTGGGAGGGAAATAATCAGAATCAGAGACCACCATATCAACCCCATCCACAAGCTCCTCGTCCATTTCAGCCGTCTCAGGCTCAGCCTAACCCTACCTATCAATCTAGGCCAACTTAGACAGATCAAATGACTCTTATCCTTCAGACTTTGGTTGACATTGAAAAGACGAATGCGTCTATGCAAAAACAACACAAAGATGAGACTAGAGGTTAGCAATTAACTTGCCCAGATGGTGAATTCCTGCCAACATGGCACACTCCCTTCACAACCTCTACCGAATCCAAATAACGTGCTGAACCAAAGGCACATTTTGAGCCTAAATCCAGGCCAAGCCCACAAGATTTATTAGGTCCCTTTTGACCACATGGCTCGATGGGATGGAAGCTTCGACATCATACTCAGGATTTCAGCAGCAGCCACCTATTTTACCAACACCAAACCAGAACTAGGCAGGATTAAATTCAGTTACAACCCATAGTGGCAAAGTAACACAAGACCCACCTAACCCAAGCCACCTTCAGCTTGGTAGTGCTAACCCAAGCCCTAGAATAGTTATGTAGGATACCCCTGTCCTTGATCAAGAACCTGGACCTATTCCAGAGGAACCAGCCAGGGTTCCATTTCCCGAGGCCATGACTAAAGGAAAGAGGACAACCAAACCCATGGCACCTGAGGAGGACCTGGTGATGAGTCCAATAAAATGGACAAATATTAAGCCTAAGTATCTTTAATCATACAGTTTAGGTATGCTAATAATGGCAATTAAGTTGTAGAATATTTGTATGCCTCATGATTTAAGTTTATAACATTCTATAACTTAATGATTTTGTTATTTTTAAGTGCAGGTAATAAAATGCAGAAAGAACAAGGGTGGGGGGATAAATTTCCCCAACAGCCCAACTCTTTCCCCCCTCCCCCGCCGCACAAGGGGTTAATCTTCCGCTGACTTCCTTCAACTGACGAGGCCAGAAATAGTTAAGGGATTTGAAAATCCCTTAACTCACGCACGCTGGGAGAGAGAGGAATTAAAAAGAGAGGAGGTGCACTGGGGATTGATCTTCATCTTCCTCCTTGCGGGGAACTACCCAGCGGACACTGTGGATCCAGGAAGAGAAGAAGCGTGCACTGTGGCCTTCTTCCCCCTTGCGGGGAAAAGCCTCACGCCTCCTGCTCACAGCATCTCACTCCAGCCACCGCAGGTGCACACCAGTGCGCCCTACCGCTCATCTGCCTTCAGCGCCATCTGCCTGCCTGCGCGCACAAAGCCACGTTTCTCCACCGTGCATCCATGCCACAGCAGGCGCATCCACCCAACCGCACACTCTCCCCTGCTATAGTCACTCACGCCAGTGTTGTCGATGTTTTGTGCGGGTTTAAAGGATGTCACGTTGTAGCAGAACCGACAAAACGTCTAAACGTATATAAATAATTTTATTACTCGAAAATCGGAGTATCCGAGGTCGATCACAGGGAGCAAATGGAATTTACTACTAGTCAAAATGTAATTGAACACTCTAATTTACTCAAAATATCAATTCAACTATGAATGTATGCGATTAAAAGTAGTTAGGACAAAAAGAAATGAAATTGGACGTCTGATCTTGTGATCAGACGTCTTAAAAGTAGGTTCCCTTTTCTTGTTGATTATTCTTCTTCCTCAGCAGTCTCTCTGTTTCTTCTTTTTCTGCTGCGGTGTTAGCTTTCTGTTCTTCTCCTTCTTCTTCTCCTGCGAAGGCTTCTTTCTTTCTTCTTCTTCTCTGCCTTGCTCCTTCTTCTTCTACTGCGAAGGCTTCTTTATTTCTTCTTTGGTCTCTCTATTCTTCATGCGTTTCCTTCTTCCTTCTTTCTTTTCCTTCTCACTCCCGAGTCCTTATTCCTCAATGTTCAGCCTATTCCTACACAGAACAAAACCTATCCCTTCTCCCTCAACCCACGCATCTCTCTCTCTCAAGCAATTCACTCAAGGACGCTCTCCCAGAGCCACAGCCATAATCGGGTCGGATCGTACTCGGGACCAGGCGCACCTGCAGGTGATGATGCGCGAGGAGTGCGTAGGTCTAGGTCGGGCCCGATCTGCCAGATCCGCGTGGTCAAGCCGCGGACGAGGCGGGTGTGGGGTCAGTGAGGGACCTCACCCCTGTGCTTACGGAGGCACTAAGATGATAACACAAAAAAAACTTATATGGTACTTGAGTGTTGCAATCCCACGATGTGGGACTATCTGGTCTCGCCTTCACGCGCGCCCGCAGAGTTTTGTCACTCGATTGCCCAAGCTGTTGACTCTGCTGGTGCTCCTTGCTGGACTCACTCACCTTGTGACACTCGCGCGAGTGTGCAGCACCTGTAGCCTGGGAGACCGGGTGCCAAGAGCTTCGTTGGAGCTTCATCAGAGGTCGTGCATGGCGGCAGGAGCTCAAACACTATCATGCACAAAACAAGCCTCTCGGCCCAATCAGATCAGCTAGAGACCTTTGCCGTGGCACGGCGAAGGCGGTGGACGATGCTGCAGGCCGCAGGTTGGCCTAGGCGTGCGTGCCTAGGTCAACCTGTGGCCGAAGATGGTGGGTTGTTCGGGGGGTGATTATGGAGGTCTGGAGTGGCAGTTGTGGGGTGGATTGAGTTCCTGGTGGTGAGGCGAAGCTCTCGCGGTGGTTGGCGAGCCATGTGGGGGGCTGGAATGGTGGAAGCGGCTCACCGGAGGTCGGTCGGTGATGTGGAAGATGAGGGTGGTCAGCGTCGGTCGAGGGGTAATCAAATGAGATAACAGGGGGAAAAGAGAGAGGAGAGGATGGAGAGGAGTTGTAACCTAATTGTAAGGACGAAAGGGGACGGAAGGCGGACAGCAGTACCTGCTGTCGTCGGAGAAGATGATGGCCACTAGGGGAGAACGGCGGCGAGGACAGGGCTGAGGCGGCATGCGCGGGTACTGCGCGACGCGGAGGGAAGTTAGGAAGCTAACTCTGCCACTGGTTTTGTGGCAGAGCGAAGAGGGAGGGGAGGGGGGCTTGCCGGAGCTTGCTGGGACTTTTGGTCGGGCAGGAGGAGACGAATTGGGGGTGGACACTCGGCCAAATCAAGCTCGGGTCCTACGGCAGGGTCTGGGGGGTGTTTTATAGGTGCTGGTCGCTCTTGTCAGCGCGTGGAGAGCGCGCAATTAGGTCTGCCGGCTTGCCGGAGTTGGAAGGAATGTGGATACCCAAATCTCTCGTGCGTTCGCACGAGTGATTGGGTTCACACCAGCGATTGTAATTGGCTTTATAAGGAAGGGAATTCCTCAGAGAATCCTCCTTCCATTTCTGGGAGGGAATCTCTGAGGGATTAGAGAGCAATCCCTCTCCGAACCTCGCTGGAGCTCAGTTCTGCCCTAGCAATGGTGGCAGGACCGGTTTGCAAAGGAGGCGAAGAACCTAGGGGGCTCTCTGCAAAGGTTTCAAAAGATAGGGACCAATTTATGATTTGGGTGTACTAAATTGCAAAGTAGGTCAAGATGACCTCTCCTTAGGTCCAAATTTTGGTACAAACCTAATTTGGACCTAAGGAATCCAATGGCGAAGTTGGATTTTAGGTTTGACCTTGTTTGACTGGACATTTTGCATAAAAACCCTAATTAGGTTAATTGAGGAGCTAGGACCCTGATCTAGGTCAGACTAGGTTCCAAAGGCCAAATTAAGTGTTCTAAACCCTAGAGGATGTTTTTATATGATTTTTATAGGATTTACTTGATTTTTATTCTGACCAGAACCTTGTTAATTTAAGCGGGTCTATTTTAGGGTTACCAAGTGTCATTTAGTTCTTAGATTGCACATGAACCCATTTCTGATTAACTCAACCCACCTTTTATCTTATTTGGACCATTTGACCTATGTTTTGCCTCTGAGAAATCCCGTTTATGTACTGCAATGGTAAAATTGCAGTTTTAACCTTTATTTCATGTTTTCTTCTCAGAGCACTTGTTCCTTCAATTAGGCCTTCTTCTAGGTTATGTAGGAGCTTTTATCTTCTTTATTGGGTCAAAATGAGCTAGTTATGGCTCATGATGAGGCTCTCATCATTCCCCTATGCCTAGCTTTTGCTAGTCCCTTAGCAAAATTTCAAGGTTTTAACTTCCATTCTAGACCCTGAGTGTCTGTCAACAATTATAAGTGCTTCTCCTTTTCTTTTGTGATTAGGTGGGAATGCCAATAATAGGCCTAGAGGTACTCAAGTACCAACCAAAATCTGGACCTGTTCCGCTTTAGCCTCAGTCTTCCACAAAGGTTTCTACGGCCCACAGAAACTAACCTAGGGTTTGTTGGACTCCGCGGTGAAGGCACCCGTGCTTGAGACATTTTTGGCCTAAGTTCAGTTTGCAGTGCGTTTTTTGTAAGAGAGAGATAGAAGATTTATTTGTTTGGAGAGCTTTTCTCTCTCTTTTCTTTTTATTTCTAGCTTCGGATTAGCTTCTCAACACGGTCTGTATCGGATTCCTCGTCCCCATCATCAATCCTCAAGGGTCCCTGGCTTTCGAGATTTCGAGATAATCCCACCCGTAGCAACCCCTGGAACCCTGGCTTTCTAGATTTCAAGATAATCCCGCCCATGGCGTTCCGTGGCCGAATCCTGACCTTGGCGATCGACATTTCGTGATAATGCCGCCCATGGTATCCGAACCAGCAGAGTGCTTACATGCCCCTGGTAGGATATTTAAATATCCTAGGAGACAAGCACCGAGGAGACTATATGTTGTTACGCATCTTCGAGGGGAATTTCCCGCCTCTCCGCACAGGGAACTCGTCCAAATCAATTTGTGTTGATTGACCGCTCCTAATCTAGGTGACTTTTTCAGAAGATTAAATGCTTTTCGCGTGATTTGGATGTTTTTGCGCACTGAACCAGACTATGTGTGAATTTGGGTGCTTAGGTTACCGAATCCCGTAAACCGGAGGTCAGTTAACGAGGTCGAATACTTCCTAAGCCTTAGACCTAATACTAAAGCTTCGCATTTTCCTCAACCTCTTGAGGATTATCCATATTTTAACGGATACGTGAATTTTTAAGCTAAAGGTACTAGCCCAAAAGGCCTAAGACCAGTGTTCCCGCTAATCTCTTGTAGCACTTTTCTTTTCTTTTTCTTGATTCGGTCTAGAACTTCAGTTAACCCCTTAATCTTTTACTAATGACTATTTCTTTTCATTTTCATTTTGTGCTCCTTTTTGTCATTTTTCTTCTTTTTCTCCTCCTTATGCTTAAGTGGCTCACAAAATTTCCTCCCTCCCCCCATTTTTTTTTCTTTTTCTTAATTTTTTTCAATTTTTTTTTTTCATTTTTGACATATACAAATTTTTTTGTGTGTGAGACTCCTGATTCTTTTCTTGGTTCTATATGTATGCACTTTATCACCCCCCCATGCCTAAGTTTTGCAATGTCCTCATTGCAAACAGAGGGTGGGAATTAGTGTTGAGGTCAGGGGCTAAGAACAGGATACATCGGGTGGGTGAATGGGTCGTAAATGACTGATGCGGATGATTTCAAGCTCTGATACGTGTACCAAAGGTGGGATCCTCTGTCTAAGGCTGGTCTCAAGGTGCAATAGACGTGGAGTCCAGATGGATAATCAGACGGGTCTCTGTGTTTGGGATGACGGGTTGCCTCCCGTTAAGCGCTAAATTTAATGCCTTCAGCCGAGCAGAAAATTGGGTGGAGAGGGAGTGGTCAAATAAATGGAGTTTTGGAAAACAAGCACCTTGATTAAGAGCCTGGTTGGTCCAACCAGGTGCTTGTTGAGATCAGTGGGCTGATGATGCAGCCTGAACCCAATAAGTCTGGTGGGTTGATAGATGTAGATCAGCAGATGTGGAACCCACCATATGCAGTGACGTTCTGATGGATATGGAAGTGAAAACTCGTGTTCAGGCTGAGTCAAATCAGCCTGGTCAAAGTAGGGTTCCGAAAAATTATCCATGTAAGGTGTGGAATCCCTACAGAGGTGATCAAAGGATGGAGGCTCCTGATTTGTGGTCTGATCAGTACCCGATACCTGGTCTAGATATGGAGTTGAATCATCTGCACACGGCTCAGTGAGAGGTGAATCGGAATAGAAATTGAGTCCGGTTGCGGGTCGGGGTGGGGAATGGGTTTTGATTGGTTCTGTATATGTGGAGCAGGTGGCTTCAAAGAAGATTGACATGCTATAATCAGGAGGAAGATTTTCTCCGATGTTATGGTCAGATTCGAGATCGTCGGAGAGTTTGCGAAAATCAAAGTTTGAATGAGATTCTAGATCATGAGTTCCACCATAGAATAAATCATATGTTGTATATTCAGCAGCCTGACTGTTATCTAGCCTAAATGTTAATTCTGAGCTTAAAAGCGTATCCTTATCTGGTAGAGGCTCAGATTCTAAGCTAGTAGGGCAGACCCAATTGAAACCCTGCTCGTCCAACTCGTCAGTTTCTGTGTCGTAGATTGGCATGACTTCCACAAAATCGATTCGTTCCTCTGTGGAGGTTGACGAGGGATATTCATCAAATCGAGGCCCAAAATCATATTCTTCAGTAAGAGATTGATTTTCTTCATCTGGGGCCTTGAAATCTTCAAAATATGTTTCAGATCTAGGTTCTAGGCTTAGGATGTGGGTTGAATTACTAGAATTTAGGTCTGAATAACCTTCGAGGGACACCTTATCAGAATAAGGGATGGAAGTTACACCCTCGAGAGGTTCAGTTCTACTCTCATACTTGCAGGAGTCTTGGGATTCTAAAATGGGCTCATCATGGTCTTTTCCTGCATTTGGAGCTTCCCAACCTTCTTCAATATCAGGTGCATTATATTCCATCTGGGTTGGGAATCCACAACCATTTTGTGCCTCAAACCCGAGGTCAGATTTATCCTCGATGTTGTTCCAAGATAGCTCATCCTCTGTTGGTGGTATGTACGGGTATTTCTGATCAATCACTTGTTTTATTAATCTCATTATCTCTTTCCGTTTTTCAAGACTATCTTGGTGTTGCTTCCAAAGTCGAGGATTTGTCATACATTGAAGGTATTCACTATTGTGCAATCTTTCTATCTCAATGTATGCAGTAATGAGCAAGTCACGGGTTGATCCTTTGTTGGCTTCTACTAATAATACTTGGCCACAAGTTATGACAAAGGTTGTGGTTGTTGGGACATCAACCTGAATGTTTCCTACTGTTGTTGAGGTTTCTTCATTTTCATAAAATCTCATGGCATCCTCAATCATTTTATCTCTAATGGATCTCCGGTATTCAGGTTTCTTGAATGGTAGTCCTAGGTGGTTTGGCTGCATATTTGGATCAGGTGGTGGAATCAAGAACATAGTTTGACTCAAGATGTGTTATGAAGCGATCAGATTTGAATAACGAGTCCCACTGATAATGAGTGTGTGTGCTCTAAAGGGAAAAGATGCAGGACTGGAGATGTTCTTGACCCAATCAAGACACCCAAAAGATGTTTGGATGACTATGGAGGTTCGGGGTGGATGCACCCCTGGATCCGAAGATCGTCCACCTGAGAATTACCTGGGCAGCCAGAGAGGGAGAGTCCCGCAAAGATCCCTACATGGTAGAGCATCCCTACGGGTTACAGGGTTTCCCCCACCCGACCTCTCTTGTCACTGAG
Source organism: Thalassia testudinum (assembly GCA_037157565.1). Classification (NCBI taxonomy): domain Eukaryota; kingdom Viridiplantae; phylum Streptophyta; class Magnoliopsida; order Alismatales; family Hydrocharitaceae; genus Thalassia; species Thalassia testudinum. Next base: position 148,757,945 of record JAZHRO010000014.1, on the reverse strand, counting down.
ATTCCAGGTAGACCAGAATGGGGACCTTGACCTCTTAAGTCTATCACTTTTTATTTCAAAGGTGCTTTTAGGGTTCTCACTTGAACTTTAGATGTTTCTGGTATTGTGACCTAATTTAGAGGTTGGTTGACCCAAGGGGTCAACTTCACCTGACCTGTCCTATAGATGGCAGAGTGATTCTAAGCTCGGAGCCTAGAGATCACCCTGATTTGACTCCCAGGTTATTAGGTCAAAAAAAATTTTAAGATTCAAGTGATTTTAGAGCTCAATTTTAGGGTTTATCTTATTTAGCTTTCTTCAATCAAGGGATTGGGTAGCACACTAATGCGGGAGGGTTTATTTCCTTTTACACAGGCATGTGTGACTAGCGCTTCAAGACCCTAATGTGGAAACCCTAATTTGGTTCTATTTCCAATCCTCTTTTTCGTTTTCAAAAGTTCTCTTTGGACTTATAAACAAGAAGTGTGTGGTCCGCCGAGATTAAGCGTTATTTCAATTTGGCACAAGAATTTGTGGGATGGGAAAAAACAATCACTCCAACTTCAAGAATATTTGCAGAAATTTTCGCAAAATCAGGAAATGTTTTGCCTTAGAGATGGTGATTACTATATAAAGAAGGCAATTGATTCCTAAATTGATTTTCTTCCTTTTGTCTTTCAAAGATTAGGGGATGATTAAGGAAGAAAAGAAATTACCTGGCCTGGAGTGGTTGACTTGCGGGATAGATTTTCTCATGAAGTACCTGCAAGATCACATCAAAGCAAAGTAGGGCAAGTTAGTGTTCAATATGATAAAAAGAATGTAGAGACTAGTGGTAAATTGCGCATTGCTCCCCGGCAACAGCACCAAAATGTTGTCGACGTTTTGTGCGGGTTTAAAGGATGTCACGTTGTAGCACAACAGACAAAACGTCTAAACATATATAAAGAATTTTATTACTCGAAAACCGGAGTATTCGAGGTCGATCATAGGGAGCAAATGGAATTTACTACTAGTCAAAATGTAATTGAACACTCTAATTTACTCAAAATATCAATTCAACTATGAATGTATGCGATTAAAAGTAGTTAGGACAAAAAGAAATGAAATTGGACGTCTGATCTTGTGATTAGACATCCTAAAAGTAGGTTCCCTTTTCTTCTTGATTATTCTTCTTCCTCAACAGTCTCTCTGTTTCTTCTTTTTCTGCTGCTGTGTTAGCTTTCTGTTCTTCTCCTTCTTCTTCTCCTGCGAAGGCTTCTTTCTTTCTTCTTCTTCTCTGCCTTGCTCCTTCTTCTTCTCCTGCGAAGGCTTCTTTCTTTATTCTTTGGTCTCTCTATTCTTCATGCCTTTCCTTCTTCCTTCTTTCTTTTCCTTCTCGCGCCCAAGTCCTTCTTCCTCAACGTTCAGCCTGTGCCTACACAGAACAAAACCTATCCCTTCTCCCTCTACCCACGCGTCTCTCGCTCTCAAGCAATTCACTCAAGGATGCTCTCCCAGAGCCACAGCCATAATCGGGTCGGATCGTACCCGGGACCAGGCGCACCTGCAGGTGATGATGCACGAGGAGTGCATATGTCTAGGTCGAGTCAGATCCGCCAGATCCACGTGGTCAAGCCGCGGACGAGGCGGGTGTGGGGTCAGTGAGGGACCTCACCCCTGTGCTTACGGAGGCAGTAAGATGATAACACAAAAAAAACTTATATGGTACCGGAGTGTTGCAATCCCACGATGTGGGACTATCTGGTCTCGCCTCCATGCGCGCCAACAGAGTTTTGTCGCTCGATTGCCCAAGCTGTTGACTCTGCTGGCGCTCCTTGCTGGACTCACTCACCTTGCGACACTCGTACGAGTGTGCAACACCTGTAGCCTGGGCGACCGGGTGCCTGGAGCTTCATTGGAGCTTCATCAGAGGTCGTCCATGGCGGCAGGAGCTCAAACACTATCATGCACAAAACAAGCCTCTCGGCCTAATCAGATCAGCTAGAGACCTTCGCCGTGGCACGGCGAAGGCGGTGTACGATGCTGCAGGCCGCAGGTTGGCCTAGGCATGCGTGCCTAGGTCAACCTGTGGCCGAAGATGGTGGGTTGTTCGGGGGGTGATTATGGAGGTCTGGAGTGGCAATTGTGGGGTGGATCGAGTTCCTGGTGGTGAGGCGGAGCTCTCGAGGTGGTTGGCGAGCCGTGTGGGGGGCTGGAATGGTGGAAGCGGCTCACCGGAGGTCGGTCGGTGACGTGGAAGATGAGGGTGGTCAGCGTCGGTCGAGGGGTAATCAGATGAGATAACAGGGGGAAAAGAGAGAGGAGAGGATGGAGAGGAGTTCTAACCTAATTGTAAGGACGAAAGGGGACGGAAGGCAGACAGCAGTACCTACTGTCGTCGGAGAAGATGATGCCTAGTGGGGGAGAATGGCGGCGAGGACGGGCTGAGGCGGCGTGCGCGGGTACTGCGCGACGCGGAGGGAAGTCAGGAAGCTAACTATGCCACTGGTTTTGTGGCAGAAAGAAGAGGGAGGGGAGGGGGGCTCGCCGGAGCTTGCTGGGACTTTTGGCCGGGCAGGCAGAGACGAATTGGGGGTGGACACTCGGCCAAATCAAGCTCGGGTCCTGTGGCAGGGTCTGGGGGGTGTTTTATAGGTGCTGGCCGCTCCTGTCAGTGCGTTGAGAGCGTTCAATTAGGCCTGCCGACTTGCCGGAGTTGGAAGGAAGGTGGATACCCAAATCTCTCGTGCGTTCGCACGAGAGATTGGGTTCACACCAGCGATTGTAATTGGCTTTATAAGGAAGGGAATTCCTCAGAGAATCCTCCTTCCATTTCTGGGAGGGAATCTCTGAGGGATTAGAGAGCAATCCCTCTCCGAACCTCGCCGGAGCTCGGTTTTGCCCTAGCAATGGTGGCAGGACCGGTTTACAAAGGAGGCGAAGAACCTAGGGGGCTCTCTGCAAAGGTATTCAAAAGATAGGGACCAATTTGTAATTTGGGTGTACTAAATTGCAAAGTAGGTCAAGGTGACCTCTCCTTAGGTCCAAATTTTAGTACAAACCTAATTTGGACCTAAGGAATCCAGTGGCGAAGTTGGATTTCAGGTTTGACCTAGTTTGACTAGACATTTTGCGTAAAAACCCTAATTAGGTTAATTGAGGAGCTAGGACCCTGATCTAAGTCAGACTAGGTTCCAAAGGCCAAATTAAGTATTCTAAACCCTAGAGGATGTTTTTATATGATTTTTATAGGGTTTACTTGATTTTTATTCTGACCGAAACCTTGTTAATTTAAGCGGGTCTGTTTTAGGGTTACCAAGTGTCATTTAGTTCTTAGATTGCACATGAACCCATTTCTGATTAACTCAACCCACTTTTTATCTTATTTGGACCATTTGACCTATGTTTTGCCTCTGAGAAATCCCGTTTATGTACTGCAATGGTAAAATTGCAGTTTTTACCTTTATTTCATGTTTTCTTCTCAGAGCACTTGTTCCTTCAGTTAGGCCTTCTTCTAGGTTATGTAGGAGCTTTTATCTTCTTTATTGGGTCAAAATGAGCTAGTTATGGCTCATGATGAGGCTCTCATCAGCCAGCAACTGCCCACACCACACAGCAGGCGCCCGCACCACCTGCAGGCCGCCCCCTGCTCATTGCACCTACACGCCCAACCGCTTGCTCCCTTCAGCGCCATCTGCAAGCGCCTTCCCACACGCACCAAGCCGCGCCTCTCTACTCTGCAGCAATGCCAGCGTGCCCCACCGCCCTGTTGCAGACGCCGCACCGCATCGCCCTCCGCTCGCATGCCTGCCTCTCCACCCTGCATCTGTGCCACCAGCACACTCGCGCCACCCTGCAGGCGCGCCCACACGCTCCAGCCTCTGCCTCATCGCCTGCACGGGCGCGCACGCCACCACGCCACAGGCGACACTGCAGCAGCACCTCCGCCTTCTTATTCAACAGGCCATAGCTCTGGCCACCACCGCTGGCCACCTCCAGCCACCTCCGTCGCCGCCGCTGCCACCACCAGAGAGCCTTCGTCCTCGTCGTCCTCCTGTGCCTTGCGACGACCCCGCGGTGCTCTCTCTCTCGCGAGGAGGAGAGAGGAAAAAACCTCTATTTTTTCCACCAATTAAAATTTACATTCAATGCCATTACCACCTAAGTTGATTTAATTTATCATTATTATATTATGGCAGAATTGCATTTGAACACTCATAGTTCCTTATAATTGCATGGTATTGATATTAACTAGTTTAAAGATTGATTTTTGGGCTTAACTTAAGTACTAATTGTCTTTAGTACACATCACGTGAAAATTGTATAAATTCATCATAAATTTATTGAGGAGTTCTGTGAGGGAAACTGCACATATACCCTTATCTTTTTAAGTTATTATAAATCTACTTTCCTTTACATTTTAAGTTAGATTTGAATAGGGATTTCGCACTATCCGAAATAACATTAAATAATCAAGTATTGATTGCATAATTGGCTCCCTGTGGACATGACCCGCTCTTCTGCAAGTGGTTATTTTCATTATTTTTTATTAGTCGATTTTTCCACCACTTAAGTACTTTAACGCAAAGTGAAAAGTCATCTATCAAAATTGGTGCCATTGTCGGGGAGGCAACAGACGCAATAGACTTACTTTATTGTTTTTAAATCTTTTGAGTTGGGAAATTATCTAATCGTTTCGATTATTGTGCGAGGAATCCATCGAGGCAATGAGGCACAACAGAGCAGCGACAACAACCACGTGTTAAGCCACACGAGGAAAAGACGAAGGAGACCAAGATCCTTTTTCACAGAGGATTCTCTGTCGTCATAATTTAATTCTGTCTTTTCACCCTTGTAGTAATTTAGGGCTAAATTTTTGGGGGTTTGTCCCAGCATTCTTTAGCTACCAGGGCTTACAATATTTTTTGTGCATGTGTGATTATATTTTCTGCTTGCTTGATTTAAAAAACAAATAAAGAAAATATGGAGCTGCCTATTTAGAAGTTGCATGCCCTTAGGTGCTCGCATTTAGGGGTGCTTGAGCAGCATATTAGATCTTATTATTGCATTGCAAGCATATTAGCACGAAGATTGCTGGAGACAGCTATATCTTTCTAACTTTTGCATCCAGCTTCTGTTCACGCATTTGTATTCCAATTTAAATTCAAGACCACCAAATTGTTTGAATTTACTAATTCGGTGGTCACATAACTAAAAGTGGAACTAATAATCAGATTCAACCCTAAAAGCAATTCACATTTTGATCTGATTCTAAGGGACTTTTCTGCGATTTCAAAAGAAATTACAAAGATTTGCGGTGTGTTGCACACTTTTGACACTGAGCATGCACATTAGGCACTAAGCTAAGGCTCGATCCCTTAAGACTATAGGCACCGATCTCTTTATCGGTGCAGACCCTCCTATTGTGCTTTGTGGTGGTGGTGATACTATCTTTTGATCAAGTATTTTGATACCCCACGGTGGGGGACACCCCTTAAAGGAACAAAAGGGTAGTTAAGGGGCACCACATATGCATCGCCTCAAAGGAAGGGTTCACCCTATTTGCATCCCTTTGTTCGTCCTTGGAGTAACTTCTCCCTTGATCACCTGGGAGTATCATCCAAGCAAAGTATAGGTCCTAGGGCACTAGAAGGTTGAATTAAGGCACGTAATTGCAGTGAAAAACTTGTTTGGCCATTTATTTTAACTAATTCAACATCCACAATAAAGAAGGTTAAGATTTCAAGTCCACACCCCTCTTATACCACTTACGTGGGAATGGAGGGATAAGTCTTGATCTTTTGACTTATCTTTGGAGTGGAGGTTTGACTTACTCAATAAAAAAAATTCTGAATTGTGTTTTGTATGCTTGGTAGACACTCTCTTGAGGGTAGTCTAGTGTTTGATCTTAAGCCCAAGGGAATTCTTAGGAGAGCTCACCTAGGAGAAGAAAGAGAAGAAATGGTTGAGCAAGGTGCAAATCAACAAAGGACCCTAAGGGACTATTTTATTCCTACCAACCAACCTGAACAAGCACTAAGACAACCGGCAGGGAATAATCCGTCTGAGATCAAGAGTAGTACCATATCTTTATTGCCCTCTTTTTATGGTACTACTAGGGAGGACCCCTACCAGCATTTGGAGGAATTCACCGAGGTCTGTTCCACGGTGAAGCTCCATGGCTTTACTGATGAAGCTCTAATGAGGACTCTATTTCCTTTCTCCCTAAAGGATAAGGCTAAGCACTGGTATCATACCCTCGATGCAAGGGTAAATGATTGGACCACCCTTAAGGGAGAATTTTTAAAAAAGTATTTTCCTATGAGTGAAACCAACCATTACAGAAGAGAGATTATGGGTTTTACTCAACAGGAAGGGGAGCAATTTCATGAGACTTGGGAGCGCTTTAATGACCTTCTTAGGTTATGCCCCCACCATCAAGTGCCAAGATGGCAGTTGGTCGAAAGGTTCTATAATGGATTATCTGAAAGGCATAGGCAAACCATTGATGCAGCCTGTGTAGGAACCTTCATGACCAGAACTGAGGATGAAGCCTTGGCATAATTTGAAACTTTAAGCGACAACTCCATACATCTATCCTCTGCATATCAAGAAAGAAAACCATCAATCTTGAAGAGGAAGATAGAGGCCCATGAAGCTGGGGCTTCTCAGGATTTGGCTTATTAGATTCAACTATTGAATAAAAACATTGATAGGCTTCTAGCAAACTCCGGCATGAACCTGCAAGCAGCCTCTATTTTTCAGGCTTCAAGAGAATGCTCCATTTGCCAAAGCACAACGCACGCCACTGCAGAGTGCCATCTGGCAACCCAATTCCTTGAGTTGATTTAGGCTGACTTGAACCCAGCCCAAGGTTTTCGCCCCCCTCGCAATAACCCTTACTCCAACACTTATAATCCAGGGTGGCAGAACCATCCAAACTTCCCTTGGAAGCAAGCTGATGCTTCTAACTCAGGGAATACAAGACCCTTACCTCCACAGCCCACATACCAACCTTCTTGTGAAAGCCCTCCTCCGAATAAGCCTTCTGAGATGGATGAACTGAAGGCCATGATCAAAGCAATGCAAGAGCATCAGAATATGGTTATCCAATCTCAGAATAAGACGATTACTAATATGCAATCCCAAGTTGGTCATCTTACTGAGTCAGTTAGGCAATGTGATCCGGGGAAGCTGCTTAGCTCTTCTGAGGAGAACCCTAAGGGCAAGGGGGTTGTATTCAGGGAGCACTCCCAAGCAGTGACTGTATTGAGGAGTGGAAAAAAGATTGACAAGCCTGATAATGCTCCTACGGTTACATCTCAGAATTCCCCTTCCACACCTGACTCGACTTCCATCTCACCCGAGGAAGAGCCACACCACTCTCCCTCACAAAAAATCACCCACAATGACCATGTCGTCCTTCCACTACCCCTTTCCTGCCATGACGACCCCTTTAGCCAGAAGCCGAGGGTGCCCTATCCAGAGTGCCTATCTGCTCTTGGGGAATCTTCTGTTGGCTTGTCTGGAGCCAAGGATAGGTCGAAAGAGATTATGGATACTTTTAGGCAAGTCCAGATTAACTTGCCTCTGTTGGAAGTGATTAAATAGATTTCATCCTATGCCAAGTTTCTGAAGGACCTGTGCACCCTGGACTGTGAAGGTAGATCCGTTGCCTAAGGCGGGGACATCTCAACTAAAACCCTCAATCCAAAAGGCTCCTGAATTAGAGTTGAAACCCGTCCCGAGCACATTGAAATATGCTTTCCTTGGCCCTAATAACACGCTCCCCATTATTATCTCGTCTGCATTATCTGAATTGCAAGAGGGAGCTCTGCTTGAGTGTTTACAAAGGCACAAGGAAGGAATTGCCTGGACAATTGCTGATATTAAGGGTGTTGATCCCTCCCTTTGCATGCATCATATATACATGGATGAGCCCGTGAAGCCTTTCCGAGACATGCAGAGAAGGCTCAATCCAAATATGCGGGAGGTTGTTAAAAGGAGATTCTGAAATGGCTGGATGCAGGGATTATCTATCCCATTTCAGATAGTAAATGGGTCAGTGCTATTGACGTAGTTCCAAAAAAGGCAGGAATTACTGTGGAGGAGAATGACCAAGGACAACTGGTGACCACTAGACCCTCAATTGGTTGGAGGGTCTGCATCGATTACCGCCGTTTAAATACAGCTACCCAAAAAGACCAATTCCCCTTACCGTTTATCGATCAAATTTTGGAACGATTAGCGGGGAACAAGTACTTTTCTTTTCTTGATGGGTACTCTGGGTACAATCAGATAGTCATTTTTCTTGATGATTAGGAGCGTGCCACCTTCACAAGTCCTTATGGCACTTTTGCATTCTGCAGAATGCCATTCCGGTTATGTAATGCTCCTGCCACTTTCTAACGTTGTATGATGGTTATCTTTTTTGGTATGATCGATGAGTTCATTGAAATTTTCATGGATGACTTCTCCATTTATGGCTCATCATTTGACCTATGCTTTTTTGCACCTTGATAAAGTCATAACTCGTTGCGAAGAGGCAAAACTGACGCTTAGATGGGAGAAAAGCCACTTTATGGTCCAGTAGGGCATTGTGTTAGGGCATGTAGTTTCTGAGAGAGGATTAGAGGTGGACACTGCAAAAATCGATTCCATCTCTAAGCTTCCATTGCCCGCCAATGTTCGTCAGGTTAGATCTTTCCTTGGCCATGCTGGATTTTATAAGCACCTCATTAGAGACTTCAGCAAAATCTCTAAGCCACTCTGCGACCTGTTAGTGAAGGTTGTCTCCTTCAATTTTGATGATAGATGTGGTGAGGATTTCCAATCTTTGAAGAAAGCCCTCATTACCGCATCGATTCTCCAAGCACTAGATTGGACCCCCCCATTTGAGCTTATGTGCGATGCTTTTGATTTTGCAGTGGGAGCGGCCTTGGGTCAAATGGTTGATGGCAAACCTCATGTGCTGCATTATGCCAACAAGACCCCTATGGATCCTCACCAAAACTACACGATCACTGAAAAGTAATTACTTGCTGTAGTATTTGCTTTGGAAAAGTTTTGGTCTTATCTCTTGGGATCCGAGGTTGCGGTGTTCACTGATCATTCAGCCCTTAAGCATCTTTTGGCTAGAAAGGACACCAAACCTCACCTAATTAGTTGGATTCTGCTACTCCAAGAATTTGACCTAGAAATTAAAGACAAGAAAGGAGTTGAGAATGTGGTAGCAGACCATTTGTCTAGGATCCCTATTGAGGCATCAAACCCCACTGGCAGTATTCAAGAGACTTTCCCTGATGAGTCTCTAATGGCCGTGGAAACTAAAACTCCTTGGTTCACTGACATAGTGAACTATTTGGTCACGGGCATCACCCCTAGTACTTGGGACAAGCAGAAGCAAGATAGGTTTATCGCCAATGCTAAATTTTATCACTGGGAGGAACCCGAGCTTTTTAGAAAAGGCCCTGACCAGCTGTTTTGCCGTTGCGTCCCTGATGAGGAATAAAGATGTGTTCTGAGTTTCTGCCATGACCTCCACTGTGGGGGACATTTTAGTGGGAAGAAGACTGCTCATAAGGTTCTTCAGTCTGGTTTTTGGTGGCCCACATTATTCCGAGATGCACATACGTATGTGGGCGCATGTCTACGTTGCCAGCAAATGGGAACTATTGGAAAAAGGGATGAGATGCCCCAACAACCTATCCTCCCTGTTCAAATCTTTGATATTTGGGGCATTGACTTCATGGGTCCCTTTCATGTGTCCTTCGGATATGAACACATCCTTGTGGTTGTTGACTATGTATCAAAATGGATAGAAGCCATCCCCCCGTGAACCAATGACCATTCTGTGGCCTTGGGCTTTATTAAGGCTAATATCATTTCTCGGTATGGGTGCCCAAGGATGATCATAAGTGATGGAGGACCTCACTTTAAGAATGTACACTTCACAAGACTACTCCAAAATTTGGGAGTCAACCACATGATAGCCGCACCTTATCATCCCCAAACGAGAGGGCAAGTTGAAGTGTCTAATAGGGAGATTAAGCGAATTTTAGAAAAAACTGTCAGGCCTGATCGGAAGGATTGGTCTAAAAAACTAAATGATGCACTTTGGGCCTACAGAACTACATATAAGACTCCCTTGGGCATGTCTCCTTTCCGTCTTGTCTACGGAAAAGCAATGCCACCTTCTCGTTGAAATCTGACATAAAGCTTATTGGGCCATTAAAAATGGTAACTTAAATCTGGATAAAGTGGGAAAAGCACGTATGTTAGAATTAAGTGAGCTTGAGGAGCTTCGTAATGAAGCTTATGAAACTTCTCAAGCTTACAAGCAACGTACAAAAGTCTTCCATGAGAAGAACATCATTAGAAAAACTTTTGAGCCCAACCAGTGGGTATGGCTTTTCAATTCTAGACTTAAATTATTTCCTGGAAAGCTCAAGTCCCGTTGGGATGGGCCATATGTTGTTATCAATACCTTCCCTCATGGAGCTATAGAGATCAAGAACCCTATTTTTGGTGCAAACTTTAAAGTAAATGGCCAGCGACTTAAATCGTATATTACTCTTTCAAATGGCCAGGTTGTGGATGCACTACAGCTTGAGGAGCTTAGCTCCTCCCACTCTCCTCCTCAGGTGATATTCTTCTATGTCTATATTTTTCCAATGAGGACATTGTCAGTCTTAGGCATGGGGGGATATAACCTGAGAATGTTTATAATGTTTATAGCATTTATAAATATTTGCATACATATTTATATATATATAAAAAAAAATTTCTTTTCTTGAGCTGATTGGGTTAGTCCCTAGCAAAATACCATTGTTATTGGAGGTTTTTCTTCTGGAATTCTTTCTTAAGTTTTGAATCCAGTCCATTTATTTCACGTGCACGTAGACTTGGTAATGGATCCTTTGGAAAAACCAATAAGGATTTGTAGTCCACTGAACCTTTGGACAGTTCATAGAGAGTCAGGCATACTATCTTCTAATAAATCCACCTCATATTTGTGAGAAGAAGTAGAGACAATACTGGTGCGCTAAGTCTAGTGCAAGGACTCTTAAGTTCTGGATATTTAGATGATGATACATCAGAGTTAGGCATAGTTTTCATTCTCTGTTCTTGTGTGTGTACTTTGAGTGAATTCCAAAGAGTCACCAAATAAGGCAGACACACAGAGATTGAGTCTTAATAAAGCTATAACTGTGGTCGATGGTTACGACCATCCTTTATAGAGTCCTCAGCTGAAGGAGGGTAATAGTGTCAAAGGTCAGAAATACGCCTGTCCTATCCATTCCTTTCCGATGCCAAGAATAGGCACTTCCATGAAATAAGCACACAACTTCCTCTTGACCATCATCATCCCTAATTATGCCTCATAAATAAAAGTTCGTATTGTGTTGAGATTGATTGAAAAAGAAACAACAAGAAGAAAAAAATAAAATAAAATAAAAAAAAGGGAAAAGAGAAAAGTAGTAGAAAAAGAAGAAATACAAAGAAGAAAAAGAAGAAATAGTTATATTAAAAAAAAAAAGTCGAAGTTTATGATGTAACACTGTTTCCAAGGCAACAGAACACCTATTGCATTCCACCAAATATGACCCATACCTACCTTCTAGTATTTCTGATTGCCTGAATACTGGTTGAGAACTTTACTGAGTTATAGAGTTATTAGGACTTTAATTGAAGTGTGGATGCCATGTGAGGCCACCAAATGGTGAGTATAATTTCTAATTCTGGCGAGATTCGTGATCTCAGAAAGAAAGAGAAGAGAGAGTGCCCAGGAACATCAAGAGAGCACAATTGTGTAGCCTCCCTCAGAGTTGACTTGTCTAATAGTCTAGAGAGCTAGAGTCTGCAGTACTAGACTATATGTAGCACCAGTTGAGTGTGTGCCACCAAATACAAATCCATTCAACTTGATATATCCTACCTAAGCCAAATGTCAAGGTCAAATTACAAATTATCGTCTGCTTTATCCCCGAGGGAAGTAGTTGCCTATCTCGGCAGAAATATTTACTAAGGGTAATATACGAACTCCCAATGCGAATCGGCTCTTTCACTTAGATTTGTTACCAATGCTATCGGCACTTCACATTTGTCTGGATTTCTAAAGTTTTGAAATAAGAAAAGAAGAAATCTTATGATTATTTCTATTACTTTTGCTAGGGACTAGCAAATCTTAGGCATGGGGGTATTTGATGAGTCCATTAAAATGGACTAATATTAATCCTAAGTATCTTTAATCATACAATTTAGGTGTGCTAATAATGGCAATTAAGTTGTAGAATATTTGTATGCCTCATGATTTAAGTTTATAACATTCTATAACTTAACGATTTTGTTGTTTTTATGTGCAGGTAATAAAATGTAGAAAGAACAAGGGTGGGGGGATAAATTTCCCCAACAGCTGCAACTCTTTCCCCCCTCCCCCGCCGCACATGGGGTTAATCTTCTGCCGCCCTCCTTCAACTGACGAGGCCAGAAATAGTTGAGGGATTTGAAAATCCCCTAACTCACGCACGCGGGGAGAGAGAGGAATTAAAAAGAGAGGAGGTGAACTGGGGATTGATCTTCATCTTCCTCCTTGTTGGGAACTACCCAGCGGACACTGTGGATCCAGGAAGAGAAGAAGCATGCATTGTGGCCTTCTTCCCCCTTGCAGGGAAAATCCTCAAGCCTCCTGCTCATAGCATCTCCCTCCAAGCACCACAGGCGCACACCAATGCACCCTACTGCTCATCTACCTTCAGCACCATCTGCCTGCCCGCGCTCACCAAGCCGCGCCTCTCCACCCCGCATCCACGCCACAGCAGGCGCATCAACCCAACTGCGTGCCTCTCCCCTACTGCAGGCGCTCATGCCACCAACTCCCTACACCGCACAGTAGGCACCCGCACCGCCTGCAGGCCGCCCCTGCTCACCGTGCCTGCACGGCCTACTGCTTGCTCCCTTCAACACCATCTGCAAGCACCTGCCCGCGCGCACCAAGCTGAACCTCTCCACTCTGTGGCAATGCCAGTGCGCCCCACCACCCTGCTGCAGACGCCGCCCCGCATCACCTTTCGCCCGCAAGCCTGCCTCTCCACCCTGCATCCACGCCACCAGCACACTTGCATCACCCTACAGGCACGCCCGCATGCTCCAGCCTCTGCCTCATTGCCTGCACGGGTGCGCACCAACGCACGCACGCCACCACACCACAGGCGACACTATAGCAGCACCTCTGCCTTCTTATTCAACAGGCCTGAGCTTTGGCCACCTCTGACCACCTCCGTCGCCACCACTGCCACCACCAGTGAGCCTTCGTCCTCGCCGTCCTCCTGAGGTGCTCTCTCTCTCGCGAGGAGAGAGGAAAAAAGCTCTGTTTTTTCCACCAATTAAAATTTACATTCAATGCCATTGCTACCTAATTTGATTTTCTTTATTATTATTATTTTGTGGCAGAATTGCGTTTGAACACTCATAGTTCCTTATAATTGCATGGTATTGATATTAACTAGTTTAAAGATTGAATTTTGGGCTTAACTTAAGTACTAATTGTCTTTAGTACACATCACGTGAAAATTGCATAAATTCATCATAAATTTCATGAGTTCTGTGAGGGAAAACTACACATATACCCTTATCTTTTTAAGTTATTGCAAATCTACTTTCCTTCACATTTTAAGTTAGATTTAAGTAGGGATTTCGCACTATTAGAAATAACATTAAATAATCAAGTATTGATTGCATTATTGCCTCCCTGTGGACACGACCCGCTCTTCTGCGAGAGGTTATTTTCATTATTTTTGATTAGTCGAATTTTCCACCACTTAAATACTATAACGCAAAGTGAAAAGTCGTCTGTCACCTGGTGAAGCTCTTTGAACGGGTCCATATAAACATCCCCTTGATGGATGTGATTCGCCACGTACCGACTTTCATAAGATTCCTGAAAGACATGTGTACACCTAAGTGTAAGCCACAAAACAAAAGTGGGAGCCCAATCGTATTGTTAGAGCAAGCCAGCTCTATAATTTTGAGCAAACTCCCACCTAAGGCAAAAGACCCAGGTACTCCCCTGATTTCCTACATAATTGGTGATATCCAATTTGATAGAGCTTTATTGGATCTAGGAGCCTCCATAAACCTAATACCTACGTCCCTACTTGACCATCTTGAGGAATCTGAACTCAAACCAATAGAGATGACATTACAGTTGGCAGATTGATCTATTAAGTCCCCTAAAGGAGTTACTGAGGATGCATTGTTAGGGTTCGGGATTTCTATTTCCCGGTGGACTTCGTAGTCTTGGATATGGATGCTCTAGAAAATTTGAGGAACACACCAATCATATTAAGGAGACCCTTTCTGGCCACTGTTAGGGCCAACATAAATTGTGAGGAGGGACAAATCAAATTGAAATTTGGGAACCAAACATTAAAGATTGACATCTTTAAGGCCCAACAAGGGATTAATTACGGTGTTATAGAACAGATATGTGATATCAAGGCTATGGTTGACGATCCATATTTTGAGGAAAACCTAACTACTTCTTATCAACCACAAGTGGATCAAAACCCGTAATTAGAGGAGTCCGAACTTTACCTAGACACACCCATAACTCCTTCCCTTGCACCTGACATACACCCTGAATCGCCTGCTGCTGCTGATAACCCTGCCTTGGAACTCAAGCCTCTTCCCAATCATCTAAAGTATGTCTCCTTGGGTTCCAATCAGACGTTTCTTGTGATTATCAACTCCAGACTCACACCTGATTAGGAATCCCATCTGATTGCTGTCCTCCAGCAACATCGAAGAGCCATTGGATGGACAATCGATGATTTGACTATGATCAGCCCCTCCTACTGCATACTACATCTATACTGAAGAGGGCACATGACCTTCCCTTGAAATACAAAGATGTCTGAATCCTAATCTGTGGGAGGTCGTGGGAAAGGACATCATCAAGTGGTTAGATGTTGGGATCATATACCTGATCTCCGACAGTCGATGGGTGTGTCCAATCCAGGTGTGCCTAAGAAGGTAGGACTCACCGTGATCATGATTACCGACCCGTGTGGCAAACCCACGGAGAGTCTGCATTGATTATAGAATACTCATTACCTCCACAAAGAAGGATCAGTTCCCACTACCATTTATTGATCAGATCCATGAGAAACTAGCAGGAAATAGGTTCTTTTGCTTTTTAGACGGGTACTCTAGTTATAACCAGGTGGCAATCCATCCTGAGGACCAAGAAAAGACCACTTTCACCTGCCCCTTTAGGACGTATGTGTTCCGAAGGATGCCCTTCAGTCTCTGCAATGCACCTGTTACTTTTCAGCGATGCATGCTTGCCATATTCCTAGATATGGTAGGTGATTATTTGGAAGTCTTCATGGTTGACCTTTTAGTGTTTGGAAAATCATTTGACAAATGCCCCCTACACTTGGTCCAGATCCTCAGGCGGTGCATTCACGTGAATCTGGTTCTTTCCTAGGAAAAGTGCCATTTCATGGTGCCAGAAGGAATTATCCTTGGACATCTAATATCAGAAAAATGCATCCAGGTCGATCGAGCCAAGGTGAATCTGATTTCCAAACTTCCTATGCCTAGCTCAATCACGGACATCCAATCCTTTCATGGGCACATCGGTTTTTACCGACGATTCATTCTTGATTTCTCAAAGATCACACACCCACTGACCACTCTACAATCTAAGGATGTTCCCTTTGAAATTTCCAAGGAATGCACTTAAGCATTTGAAATCCTCCATGATCAACTCACCCAAGCTTCGATCCTATAGTACCTTGATTGGTCTCTGTTCTGTTATCGCTGAATCAGGATTTAAGAATATCGCGTTGTAAAATAGCAAAAAAATCGTTCAGAACAAATATGATTTTATTACTCAAATTTAAAGTCCGTGGTCGAACACAGGGAGCAAATTGGTGTTTAGAAATCAAGATCATAATTCAAAATTTAGAAGAATATGCAATAATATCAATATCACAGAGCAAAAATATTGGAGTAATTAGCAATGTAGATCACAAAATACTCAAGAACTCAATGTATATGAATATGAAAATAAATTGGATGACTAGAATTGACGATGCTACAGTCTCTCTAATTTCTTCTTTTTCTGCCTTCAGCTTCTGTGATTCTTCTTTTTTCTCTCTGTCTTTGGCATTCTCTATTGGCTCCTCTCTTCTTTTTTGGTTTTTCTTCTCTTTCCCTGACTTCTGCCTTTAGCTTCTTTCTTCCTTTGCTTCTTTCTCATTCTCTGCTAGCCGCCTTCTTTCTTCCTTTGCCTTTCTACCTTGACCCTTATCCTTAAGCCTTTGCGATCCTTCTTCTTCAGTTTCCTCCTTCTTCTCTATCTTTTCGTTCCTTTGCCTTGGCTTATCTGCATCCTTGTCTCCTCCTTCCTCTTCTTCACCTTTGCTTCTCCTCCTCTTCAACCTGCAGCAAAACCTACCCCCTACCCACACGCACTGTCCTCTCTTTTCTCTCTCAGGTTCCGCTCTCCCAGAGCCACACACTATTGGGTAATCGGGTCGGGTACACACCTGGGACCAGGTCCACCGACGTGCGATGGTGGCCAAGGAATGCAAGTTATGTTGGGTCAACCAGGTCCGCTGGGCATGACAACGGACGAGGCCAATTCGGTTCAAGGGAGAGGGATCTCACCCCGTGGTTCTGAGGCGAACAACTACTAGCAAGAATTCAACTTATGTGGGTACTGCACCTCAGAACATTTTGAGGTGGGACTAAATGCGCCACCTTTCTTGTACACGCTCGCAGCAGAAGTGTTCTCTAATTGCCTCAACTTCCACAGCCTTCAATTGGAGTTGAATGCCTGGAGTCGTGCACGAGGGTGCTCCACGCAATCTAGGACACAGGATTGGAGTTGGCGAAGCTTGGAGTGACTACAAGCAAGCTTCAAGATTTCCTCCAATGGCGGATAATGCCTGCCACCTGAAATCACCAAGACGGCCACACAGCCACATTAAATTACTTAGGAAGCTTCACCGAGGCACGGCGAATGTGCAGCAGTGGATGATGTGTCATGGGGATTCCTGTGCGAGCATGCCTAGGGCACACTGTGTGCGTATGTGTGGGTGTGTTCGGGGGTGCTTTCGGGTGAGTGGAGTGGTGGTATGAGTGAGGGCAAATGTTGAGTGGAATGTGGGGATGCTTATGGACTTGTTGGCAAGGAGGGGGGTGGTCTATGGTGGTGCAGCAGTCTTGCCGGAGTTGGTGGCCAGAGGTGATGGAAATGATGGTGGTGGAGTGCAGCAGTAGTCAACTTAGGGAAATAAAGAGGGGGAAAGGAAGTAGAGGTTGAAAGGGACTTATCTAGGGTGATAGTGGATGAAAGGAAGGCGAGGATGGCGTTGGGCACGTATTGTTGATGTCAGAGACGAAGGCACTTAGAGAGGAATGGTCGACGAGGAGGAAGGGTAGACAAGGGCGTCAGCGGGTACTACACAACGCGAACGAACGCGAGGAGGAAGAACCTGCCACTGGTATTATGTTTAGGCGATGAGGGAGATCAGGGAAGGTCGCCAGAGCTTGATGATCGAATCACCTAGAGGAGGAGAGAAGAAATTGAGGGGATTTTAGGTTGATGTCAAGCTTGGAGGAGTTGGTTGAATCTAGTGCTTCTTGAATAGAGCTATGGAGGGGGATTTGTGCTTGGAAGCCAAGCTTCCAAGCAAGGTAAGGTCTCCGGAGATGAAAACTTCAAAAGAGACCCAAAATCTCTCATGCATTCGCATGAGAGATTGGGTAACAAGTAGGGCATCAAACTGGGTTCACATTGGAGGGATTTTCTTAAAGATTCTCCCTTCCAATTTTGAAGGGGATTCTCTGAGAAATCAGGGAGAAGCCACCTTATAAAGCTTACGAATGTAGGATTCCTCACTATAATTGGGAAGGGGCCTAATTGCGAGAACGATGTAGTTAGGCCCACTTTTGCGAAGGTTTTTGAAAGATAGGGGCACAAATGTAATCAGGCTAGACCTTTTTGCAAAGTAGGTCAAGATGAGTTCCCGTTAAATCCAAATTTTGGTACGAACCTAATTTGGACATAAGGAATCCAATGGCGAAGTTGGATTTAAGTTTTGACCATGTTTGCTTGGGTAATTTATACAAAAATACAATTTAGGGCAAATATCTGTCTGGAACCTCGTTCTAAGTCAAAATGGGTTCCAATGGCTAAATTGAAAGTTCTAAACCTTAGAGAATATTTTTATATGATTTTTAGAGGGTTTAGGTGAATTTTATCCTAACCAAAACCTATGATAATCAAGTGGGTCTATTTTAGGGTTTCATGAAGTTATTTAATACACAGGGTACACACAAACCCTTTTCTGTTACATCCAACCCACTTTTTATCTTGTCAAGACCTTTTTAACTTTGTTTAGCCCTTGGGAAAACCCGTTGTTGTATTGCAATGATATAATTACGATTTTACCCCTTGTTTCTTGCTTTTCTCTCAGAAAGGTTATTCAGTGACTTAGGACCTTTAGTTGGTTATGTTGGAGCTTTTATTCTCTTCATTGGGTCAAAATGAGCTAGTTAGGGCTCATGATGGTATTCCCATCGTACCCCCATGCTTAGATTTTACTAGTCCCTTAGCAAAATTTTAAAGTTTTAACTTTGATTCTAGACCATGTGTTCCTTGATGTTCAAAATTGTGATGTGTGCTTTTTTTTATAGATTAGGTTAGAATGCCGATAGCAGGCCTAACGGTACTCAGGTACCAACCAAGATCCGGAGATGACCAGCACTAGCCTCAATCTGCAGCGGAGGATTTTAAGGCCCACAGGAACTATCCTAAGTTTTGTTGGACTCTTTGGTTAAATCACCCGTGGTTGTAACATATTTTACCCTCGGTTCAGTTTGCAATGCATTTTTGTAAGAGGGAGACAAAGGAATTTTCTTCGTTTGGAGAGTTTTCACTCTCTCTCTTCTTTTTATTTCTAGCTTTAGATTGGCTTCTCAACACAGTCTGTATCGGATTCCTAGTGCCCATCACCATTCCTCGAAGGGTCTCTAGCAATCGATGCTTCGGGATAGCACCACCCACGGCAACCCCACAACCCTGGCTTTCGAGATTTTGAGATAATCCCGCGCATGGAATTATATAGCTAAATCCAGACTCTGGCAACTGACATTTCGTGATAATGTCACCCTTGCCATCTGAACTAGCGTAGGGTGCTTGCATGCCCCCAGTACGATATGTAAATATCCTAGGAGATAAACACCGAGGAGACGATATGTTATTATGCATGTTTGATTGGAATTTCCTACCTCTCTACACCGGAAACTCGTCCAAATCAACTTGTGTTGATCGGCAGCTCCTAATCTAGGTGACTTTTTCTGAACGATTTAAGTGCATTTGCATGATTTTAATACTTATGCTCACTGAACCGGACTGTGTGTGGATTGGGGTGCTTAGGTTACTGAGTTTCGCAAACTAGAGGTCAGTTAACAAGGCCAAATACTCCCTAAGCCTTAAACCTAATACTTAAGCTTTGCATTTTCCCCAACCTCTTGAGGACTATCCAGATCTTAGCGGATACTTAAATTTTTAAACCTAGGAGTATAGCCCAAGAGGCCTAAGATCAGAATTCTTATTAACCTCTTCTATGTTTCATTAGCACTTTTTTCCTTTGATTTTCTTTTTCTTGATGTGGTCTAGAACTTAGTTAATCCCTTAATTTCTTACTAATGACTATCGCTTTTCTTTTCAACTTGTGCTCCATTTTGACATTTTTCAATTCTCCCCTTTTTCTCCTCAAGATTTGTATGACCTCAAAATTTTTCTCTCCCCTCAGAATTTTTTTGTTCTTTTCAACAATTTTTTCATTTTCTTGGTACTTTTGGGATATGTGATTTTTTTGATCAAACCTTTTCTTGTGAAATGATTTTCACGGCATTTTGCACTTTCATGCCTCCCCATGCCTATGATTTGCAATGTCCCCATTATAAATTTGGTGGCTTCGAGTTTAGCTTAGATCAATCATTAGAGCAGGTTATGGGTGGGCGAACGGGTCAAGGTGATTGTTACGGATGATTTCAAACTTGGGTACAGGTACCTACGGTGGGGTCGGCTGTTCTAATGGATGAACCCTAATGTGCAATATGAATTCAGCATAGGATTGTCAAGAAAGGTTTCAGGTTTTTTAACAATTACAGGTTTCCTCCCATTAAGCGCTGAGTTTTAGTCCATCGGCTGGGTGCAATGAGTTCAGGGAGAATGGAGGGTAAAGGATATCTCAGCCAAATTTGTATCGGTAAGGTCAATGAACGGCTTGAGTCTCTGAACATTCATGACGAAAGGTTCTGAATCGTGGCTAAGTGGACTGATCTCGATGGCTACATTTCCGAAGATTCGTCGAACGAGGTAAGGTCCGATCCATTTCTATCTTAGTTTTCCTGGGAATAGTTTGAGCTTGGCAACAAAGAGTAGGACCTTTTGACTAGGGTGAAGGATCTTTCTGGATATGTGCATGTCATGAAAGGTCTTAACCTGCACCTTGTAAATTCGTGAGTTCTCATACGTGTCATGGCGTATTCATCAATCTCTCTCATTTGAAGCTTTCTATGGGTCCCTACCTTAGAAAGATCTAGGTTGCAAGTCCATACTACCCAGTAGGCTTTGTGCTTCAATTCGACAGGGTGGTGACATGCTTTCCGATACACCAATATGAAGGGAGACATACATAATTGGGTTTTGTGGGCGATCTTATAAGCCCACTGATTAGCCCATAGTTGTGAGCAATTTAAGTATTTAAGTGCCTACACATTAGGTTAATTCTAACATTTATTTAGTATAAATTAGGATGTAAATAGATTAATTCATAGTTTTAATTTAATTACATAATCCATGCATTGCACTCATATTTTAAGTGCATTTAGAATTAGCTTAGAATGCCATTCATCTAATTAGATAACCAGTTTGGTACATTATTTTTATTAGCATAAAAGTTGAGGGTCTGTATATAAATGGCCCTAATATTTTAACATTATTTTCTTTATTCTTCTTCTTGTAGGAACGGCTGGCTGCCGCTCCAATGCCCAGCTGCCGCAGTGAAGAACCCATTCAAGGGGGAGCGGATGTGGTGGATCTGGTCGGGCGGCTGATTTCAAATTTGTGTAGGCCACTACAAAAGGAGGAGGGAGGCAGCCGAGCTCGAGAGGCCTCCACCACCGACCCACCACTGTGCAGAGAGACCTTCTCTCTTCCATTCAATACTGCTGGCCTCTACAGTGGCGGCGAGTCTCCACCACCGTGGGTGTGTGGTGTGACAGGCCACACCACCATCCAGAGCTCGCCTGCATTACCATGAGCACCTTAGCATGCATCTCCCTCGCTGTCGTCACCAACCACCACTGCCGCAACAACCGTCAACCACCCTTTCAGTCACTTAAGACGTCCGGGAAATATCCCGGACGTTTGAAGTCCACCTCCCAATCCATAGCAATCTTCGTCCTCCCACTTCACTTCTACCGCACACATCTGAAGTCACCCGCAACCTTCCACGCCTGCAGAACCTTTCCCATGCCTGCAGCCCATGCCAACCTCACGCGCGCGCTCCTACGCCCACAGCACCTTCCTCGCACCTGCTGCCTTCGCCTGCACACCCCCTCCAGCCTTTGCGAGACCAGCGGCCGCGCGCGCTCACTGCCTGCAGCGCCCTTCTCCCACGCCTGCAGACCCGCACAACCACGCACGCTTCTTCCCGCGCCTGCAGAGCCACCGGCTCACCTCCAACCACGCGCTCGCACCCGCTCATCTCCAACAGCGCCCTCGTCAGCCTGCAGCACCCTCCTCCCTCGCCTGCAGACTCGCACAACCGCGCTCACCGCCTGCAGCGCCCTTCTCCCGCGCCTGCAGACCTGGACAACAGCAGCCACCCACACAGCAGCAGTACGCGGCAGTCTTCATGCCAACAGGCCGTGCGTGCTCACCGGCAGCAGCACCTCCACCAGAGCTCGTCCGGCCACCTCTGGCAGCCACGTGACACGCCGCCACCACTGCTTCGAAGCCCTCAGTCCAAGGGACTTCCTCCGAGCTTCCCGTGCCCGGCCATCCACTCATCGTCGCGCAAGACAAAGGGGAGAAATTCCCCTGTTTTGCTACAGTAGCCTACCAATTAGAAATTACATTTTCTGCCATTGTCACTTTTTAATCATATTTTATTGATTCTGCATTGCGGAAAATATCCTCTAGTTTCTCAGAATTGCTATTTCGGCATTATTTCTTGCTTAAACCTTAATCTGAAGTCAATTTTGGCTTGATTCTTGTCCAAACTAATTACGAACAAATATTTTTAACTGGTGCGAGTTTTGATATGTCATTGCCTCCCTGTGGATACGACCCGCTCCTCTGCGAGTGGTTATTTCTTTTTTAAATATTGATTAGTCGATTTTTCCACAACATTAAACTGCAAATGACTATTAAGCGAACGATCGACGAGTCAAATGGTGTCAGTGCCGGGGAGGCAACTGACACAATAATTTCACCTAATTTTATTTTGATTATTTGTCAATTGCACAGAGATTTGACCATTTATTATTTTCTTTTCTGTGCGAGAAAATTTGCGCAAGAATCAGCCAGTGTGAGAGGCGACCCTTGACGTCGCCAGACGAGAATTGGACGAGCAATTTTTAAACAGAGGAGAAGGACGAGGACGCGACAGACACCATTGTATTTAGTCACTAGTTTAATTAGAATAGAATTAAGACTGTAGACTTAATTTTTCATTGCAGCTAGTTTGAAACCCTTGTTCTGGGGTATATTTTGAGGGGTTTGTTCCCCGATTTTGTTTTGGGCCTGTGTTGGGTAATTTTTGGGAGCCTATTCCCTTTTCTTTAGATTTAGGTTTTTTTTTTGTTACTTTTATTTTCTTGTGCATAAGTAGTTCTAAAATAAAAAAATAAAAAAAATGAGCTGCCTGCTAGAAGTTGCCTGCTCTAGGATGAACCATTTAGGTCTGTATGAGCAACCTCTAGATTTACTTTTCTGCATTGCGTGCATTCTTGCATCGTAGATCGCTGGAGGCAAGGTACGCATTCTCTTACTTTGCATCCTATTTTTGATCACGCATTGCATTTGGGATTTAATTCAAAGACCACAAAGTTTATCTTGAAGCGATCTAACAAGTGGTCACATATATTCGAAAAAAGGAGTAATTAAAGGAGGGACATCTAAAAATCAAGGACTTGATTGTAAAACGTGGTGTGCGATTCAAAATTCAAAATCATTTTTCGGTGAATGCACACTTATATCATTGCACCACAGCACTCATTTATACATTCCTAAGCCTTGAAACGACTAGGACAAGAGCCCTCCTATCGTTGGATTCTGAAGTGTTCGGAACTTGAGATCAAAGGTTTTGTAAATCCATAGAGGGGGATACCCTGTCACAGATTTTTGGGGGTAGTTGAGAAGCACTGCGAAAGCACAGATTCAAAGGAAGGCTTTGGCCTACTTGCATCCCTCGATCTTCCATCTTTGGATTTACTTGACCATTTGAGATTTAGGGAAGAACACCTAAGCTCCAACTAGGTCTTCTTAGGCGAGTAGTAGGTTGACAATAGGTGCATAATTGATTGGGCAACTTGTTTTGTCACCTACAATTTGAACTAAAGTCAAAAGCCTAAATTTGTAAAGACCAAACAAGTCCTTTTGAATTGTGTTTGTAGTGCATGCTTGGTAGGCATTCTCTTACGAGACAACTTGTATTTGATCCTGAACCTGAAAGAATCCTAAGAAAAGACCTTCCAAGGGTAGAAATGGCCGGTCAAAGGAGCCTTAAGGAATATTTCATCCCAACCAATCAAGCTGGCCTAGCACTACGTAGACCTGGAGGGGACAATCCATATGAGATCAAAAGTAGTACCATATCCTTGCTACCCTCCTTTTATGGTACTACTAGGGAAGACCCTTACAGGCATATCGAGGAATTCAACGAGGTCTGTTTCACAGTGAAGCTGCAGGGAGTTACTAATGACGCTCAAATGCGGACCCTCTTTCCCTTCTCCCTAAAGGACAAAGCCAAGTATTGGTATCACACCCTTGATAATATAAATACTTGGGATGCCCTGAAGAAGGAGTTTTTGAAGAAGTACTTCCCCATGAGCAAAACAAATCACTTTAGGAGGGAAATTATGAGTTTTGTTCAAAAGGATGGGGAAGCATTCCATGATGCGCGGGAGCACTTTAACGATTTGCTGAGACTTTGCCCACATCACCAGCTGCCTAAATGGCAACTAGTTGAAAGGTTCTACACCGGACTTAATGATTTGCAAAGGCAAACTGTGGATGATGCCTGTGCAAGAACCTTTCTATCTAAGACTAAGGATGAAGCTTGGAACTTATTTGATACTTTGAGTGAGAATTCTATTCACTTGAATTCTGCCTACATGGATAGAAAGCCCACTCTCATGCAAAGAAAGTTGGAGGTGAATGAAGCAAGGGACACCCAGAATTTAGCCTATCAAATTCAATTATTGAATCAAAACATGGAAAGGCTTATGTCAAACCCGAGTTCATTCGTACCTAACACCTCCACATCCCAAGCTTCCGAATGCGTAATTTGTCAAGGCAATACACACGCCACTGTGGATTGCCACTTGGCCTCCCAATTCCCTGAGATTGTACAAGCGGATTTGAATGCTGCTCAAGGGTTCCGTCCAAGACCTCCTAATGATCCTTTCTCCAACACTTATAATGAGGGATGGAGGAACCACCCAAACTTTTCATGGAGACAAGGAAATGTCTAAAATTCAAGGAATTACAAACCACAATCCTTTCAAAACCATCAAACGAACCAACCTCAGACCTTTGCCCAACCTAAAACCTCTGAGATGGATGAATTGAAGGCGATGTTGAAAACTATGCAAGAAAGTCAAAGTGCCATCATCCAATCTCATGACAAGGCTATACATGAGATGAAATCACAAATTGGACACCTTCTTGAGGCCGTTAGACAGAGGGAGACTGAGAAGTTTCCCAGTGCTACTGAGGAAAATCCTAAAGGAAAAGGGATTGTCTTTAGGGAGCATGCTCAGGCAGTGACTATTTTGAGGAGTGGGAAAGAAACTTCCAAACCCGATGCTCCTATAGTCTCACCCCCTAAAAAGCCATCCACCCCGACTTTCACCCCCACCGAAGAAGATTTGCCCAAATCTTCTCCGCTTGAAATCACCTCACCGAAAGAAGTTGCCCCCGATCCACCCCTT
The DNA here is from genome assembly GCA_037157565.1 of Thalassia testudinum. NCBI lineage: Eukaryota > Viridiplantae > Streptophyta > Magnoliopsida > Alismatales > Hydrocharitaceae > Thalassia > Thalassia testudinum. Next base: position 148,732,739 of record JAZHRO010000014.1, on the reverse strand, counting down.
ACTCGACATGACAACCCTTCCACCCAGAGAGCGAGAGTGCCTTTTCCAGAGCGCTTATCCACCTCTGGGTAGACTTCTACTGGCTCATCTGGAGCCAAAGATAAGACGAATGAGATTATGGAAACTTTCAAGCAAGTGCATATTAACCTACATTTGCTTGAAGCTATCGGGCAGATTCCGTCTTATGCCCGCTTCTTAAAGGACCTTTGCACGAAAAAGTGGCAATTTAGAAAACAGGTCCAATCCAAAGTTGTCCTGCCCGATTCTGTTAGCTCAATTGTTCAACATGGCACACCCCCGAAACTTAAGGACCCAGGAGCCCCATACATCTTTGTAGTTATTGGTGACTTACAAATTGATGAGGCTCTACTTGATCTGGGTGCGGGGGAGAACATCCTTCCGAGCTACGTGTTTGAACAACTTGGGGGAGGCAATCTGAAGCCTAGCCCTGTAATCCTTCAAGTTGCTGATCAATCACTTAAGACACCACGGGGAATTTTGGAAGATGTCCTCAAAAGAGTGGAGGATTTCTTCTTTCCCGTTGACTTCTTAGTTTTGGACACTGACCCTACCAACAAGCCAACCAAACCCTCCATCATTTTGGGCCGCCCCTTCCTTGCAACTTCCAATGCTTCAATTAATTGCAATACTGGGGCATTGAAAATGGGCTTTGTGAATAAGAAAATCTAGCTTAATGTGTTTGATGCTTACAAACAAGCTGGACTTGAGGATTGTTCTCAAGTTGAGGTGATAGATGATTTGATTGAAGAGGCAACTCCTGTAATGTTATGTGATGACCCCCTTCAGCATGTCATGCCAAACTAGCATTCCCATCTCTTGGAGGAATGTGAAGGGGATATACTAGAACTAGAGGAATTGTTAGGAGTTTCTGCTGAGTCTCTTCCCCCATCATTTCCGCCGAAGGTAGATTTGCTACCTGAGATGGGGACATCTGTTATGAAACCCTCAACCATACAAGCCCCTAACCTTGAGTTGAAACCCCTCCCTAACACTCTCAAGTATGTTTTCCTAGGTGCCAATGATACTCTCCCCGTTATCATTTCGGCTATGCTGTCTGAGGCACAGGAGGGAGCCTTGATTGAATGCCTATTTAGGCATAAGGAAGCTATTGCTTGGAGCATTGCTGACATTAAGGGTATAGACTCTACACTCTGCATGCACCACATTTATACTGATGATTCCATCAAGCCTTTTAGGGACATGCAGAGACGTCTGAACCCTAATATGAGGGAGGTTGTAAAAAAGGAAATCCTGAAGTGGTTGGACGCTGGGATCATATATCCCATTGCTGATAGTAAATGGGTCAGTCCCATTCATGTGGTGCCAAAGAAGGCAGGCTTTACTGTGGAACTCAACGACCAAGGTGAACAACTTGTCACTAGACCCTCAATTGGATGGAGGGTCTGTATTGATTACCGTAAGCTAAGCACCACTACCTAGAAGGATCACTTTCCTTTGCCTTTTATTGATCAAATTCTCAAAAAATTGGCAGGGAATAAGTATTATTGCTTTCTCGATGGATATTCTGGGTACAATCAGGTGGCAGTCTTTCCTGATGACCAGGAAAAGATGACATTCATGAGTCCTTATGGTACTTTTGCATTCAGGCATATGCCGTTTGGATTATGTAATGCCCCTGCAACTTTCCAGCAGTGTATGATGTCTATCTTTTCGGACATGATTGACGAGTGTGTCGAAGTATTTATGGATGACTTCTCTATTTATGGCTCGTCTTTCGACCAGTGTCTCTTGCACCTGGAGAATGTGTTGAAACGATGTAAGGACACTAGTTTAGTCCTCAGCTGGGAGAAAAGTCACTTCATGGTACAGAAAGGAATTGTACTTAGGCATGTTGTATCCGAGCAAGGCTTGGAAGTAGATAAAGCCAAGATTGATTCTATTTCCAAATTTCCATTGCCTACGAATGTCAAACAGATTAGATCCTTTCTGGGCCATGCTGGCTTTTACAGGCGCTTTATTAAAAATTTTAGTAAGATTTCTAGGCCACTTTGTGATTTGTTGGCGAAGGAATCTTCCTTCAGTTTTGATTCAAAGTGTGCTGAGGCCTTTCAAACTCTAAAGGAGGCCTTGATTTCTGCTCCTATTCTCCAAGCTCTTGATTGGACACTCCCATTTGAGCTTATGTGTGATGCTTCGGATTATGCAGTGGGAGCAGTCCTTGGACAAAGGGTTGAGGGAAGACCGCATGTGCTGCATTATGCAAGCAAGACTTTAACTAAAGCTCAGCAAAACTATACCGTCACTGAAAAAGAATTACTTGCTGTACTTTTTGCTCTGGAGAACTTTAGGTCTTATTTACTTGGGCCTATGGTGGTTATTTTTACTGATCATGCAGTAGTGAAACATCTCATTGCTAAGAAAGATTCTAAGCCACGTCTGATTAGGTGGATCTTACTCCTTCAAGAATTTGACTTGGAAATACGTGAAAAGAAAGGAGTAGAAAATGATGTGGCTGACCACCTATCTCGCCTTCCTCGACTCTATTTCTGAAGACATTCGCGAGACATTTCCCGATGAAACTCTGATGGCGGTAACACCAACTTTACCTTGGTATGCAGACATTGTAAATTACTTGGTCACTGGACAAACTCCTGGGTCTTGGGATGAGCAGAAAAGAAAGATATTCATTTCTCAAGCAAGATATTTTCATTGGGAAGAGCCAGAATTTTTTATAATTGGACAAGACCAAGTATTGAGACATGTGCCTGAAGAGTAACTACAAAGTGTGCTGAATTTTTGCCATGAACTTCATTGTGGAGGACACTTTGGTGCTAAGAAAACTGCTTTTAAGGTTCTCCAGTCCGATTTTTGGTGGCCTTCCTTATTTAAGGATTCTCATAATTTTGTTAAGGCCTGTATTAGATGTCAACGGACTGGAACAATTGGGAAGAAGAATGAAATGCCTCAACATCCTATTCAACCTGTTTAAATTTTTGATGTGTGGGGAATTGACTTTATGGGCCCCTTCCTGTCGTCCCATGGTTTTGAATATATCTTGGTGGCAGTTGATTATGTCTCTAAATGGATAGAGGCCATTCCTACGCGCACAAATGACCACTCTGTGGTTTTGAAATTTGTGAAGGCCAATATCATATCCCGTTTCGGCTGCCCCAAGACTATTATAAGTGATGGGGGACCTCATTTCCGAAACCACCACTTCAATCGGTTAATTAAGAGTTTGGGAGTGACTCACAAGGTTGCTACCCCTTACCACCCTTAGACAAGTGGCCAGGTTGAAGTATCAAATAGGGAGATAAAAAATATTTTGGAAAAGACCGTTAGACCTGATAGGAAAGATTGGTCCCAAAAGCTCGATGATGCTTTGTGGGCTTATCGAATGGCCTATAAAACCCCTTTGGGTACTTCTCCCTTTCGAATTGTGTATGGAAAAGTGTGCCATTTACCTGTTGAGTTGGAACATAAAGCACTTTGGGCTATTCGAAGTGTTAACATGGATTTAGAGAAGGCAGGTAAGGCACGATTTCTAGAATTAAGTGAGCTTGAGGAGCTGAGGAATGATGCTTATGACACCTCTCAAGCTTATAAAGAAAGAACTAAGGTCTTGCATGATAAATTTATTCTTCGAAAGACCTTTGAGCCCAACCAACAAGTTTGGCTTTTCAATTCCAGACTTAAGCTTTTTCCTGGGAAGTTAAAATCTCGTTGGGATGGGCCTTACATAATCACCATAGTATTTCCGCATGGAGCTGTGGAGATAAAAAATCCTTCCTCTTCAGCAACTCCCTTTATCGTCAACGATCAATGGTTAAGACCGTACATAACTTTAGATGGCCATCTGGTTGACGAAGTCACTCTTGCGAAGCCTTAGCTCCTACCATTCTCCGCCTCAGGTAATATCTTCCTTCAGCTATTTTTTTTTTCAATGAGGACATTGTTTGAACCAGGCATGGGGGAGAGGACCTGAGGCATTTTGTTTATAGCATATAAAAAAAAAAAAGAGAAAAAGAGAGAAAATGAAAAAAAAAAAAAAGGGTTTTGAGCTTAAGTGGCTAGATCTTGCATTCTTAAGCAAATCAGAACTTAGGGTAGACTAAATAAATTCTACGGTCAAACTTTAGAAGCTAAATGAGTTGCTAGCATTAGACCTTTAGGGTCATTTGTGGACTTAAAAACTTAAGTAGGAGTTAAGTTGTGGACCATTCCTCAAGAGGTTGAGGAAGGGAAGCTAGGGTTTGAGTTAAAAGGTGGGGTAGTACCTGGAGTCTTATTCTACCTTTTGGTTTACGGGTCCTTGTAACCTAAGCATCCAAATTTCACACACTTGGTCTGGTAATCACCTTAATTTCTGTCTTTCTGAAAAGAGATTTGGTTCTCTTAGTTTTGACTTAAGAGAGGCTTGAAAACACATTTTGATTGGAAGAGTTCCCGCCGCAGGAGAAGTGGAGTATATACTCACCTTGAAGATGCGATGATAGCATATTACCTCCTCAGCACTTCTCTCTTAGGATATCCATCCTACTGGGGGCATGTAAGCGCATTGCGCGGTTTAGGTACCATGGGCGGCCCTATCTCGAAGTGCCGATTGCCTTAGGCCTGAATTCAGTTAGGAAATCCATCGACTATACTATCTTGAAGTGTCGATTGCCAGGAGTTCTTGCGGCCGTTATGGGCGGTGCTATCTTGAAGCATCGAAAGCCAAGCACACTTCAAGGTATGGTAATGGGGACAATGAATCCAACACAGATCGTGTTGATAGCTGATCTGAGGTTAGACATAGAAGAATCAAAAGAAAAAAAAAAGTATATATATATATATAAAAAAAATCCTTTAACTCAAATAACTCAGACCAATGCACAGGCACGGATGCTTTAATCTCAGGGTTCAATAAACTTTAGGGTAGAGTCAGAAATCAGGGAAACTTGTGCCTGCAACTCGTCTTTAGCCGACCTAGTCTGTAACTTAGCAACTACTTAGGAACCTTGGGTCTAGAGCCTGAACTTAATATGCTTCTGAAGGAAGACTAAGTGAGTTGACTAGTCTACTTGGAGTGCTAGGTTTTGCTTAATTTTGCTAGGGACTAGCAAAAACTAGGCATGGGGGTATTTGATTAGCCCATAGTTGTGGGCTATTTAAGTATTTAAGTGCCTACACATTAGGTTAATTCCAACATTTATTTAGTATAAATTAGGATGTAAATAGATTAATTCATAGTTTTAATTTAATTACATAATCCATGCATTGCATTCATCTTTTAAGTGCATTTAGAATTAGCTTAGAATGGCATTCATCTAATTAGATAACCAATTAGGTACATTGTTGCTATTAACATAAAAGTTGAGGGTCTATATATAAATGGCCCTAATATTTTAACAATATTTTCTTTATTCTTCTTCTTGCAGGAACGGCTGGCTACTGCTCTAATGCCCAGCTACCGCAGTGAAGAACCCATTCAAGGGGGAGCGGATATGGTGGATTTGGTCAGGCGGCTGAGTTCAAATTTGTGCAGGCCACTACAAAAGGAGGAGGGAGGCAGCCGAGCTCGAGAGGCCTCCACCATCGACCCACCACTGTGCAGAGAGACCTTCTCTCTTCCATTCCATACTGTCGGCCTCTACTGTGGCGGTGAGTCTCCAACACTGTGGGCATGTGGTGTAACAGGACACACCGCCATCCGGAGCTCGCCTGCATTACCGTGAGCACCTTAGCGTGCATCTCCCTCGCCGTCGTCCCCAACCACCACTGCCGCAATAATCGTCAACCACCCTTTCAGTCACGTAAGACATCCGGGAAATTTCCTGGACCTCTAAAGTCCACCTCCCAATCCAGAGCAATCTCCATCCTCCCACTTCACTTCCACCGCACACGTTTGAAGTCACCCACAACCTTCCACGCTTGAAAAACCTTTCCCGCGCCTGCAGCCCACGCCAACCTCACGCGCGCGCTCCTACACCCGCAGCACCTTCCTCGCACCTGCTGCCTTCGCCAGCACGCCCCCTCCAGCCTTTGCGAGACCAGCGGCCGAGCGTGCTCACCGCCTGCAGCACCCTTCTCCCGCGCCTGCTGACCCACACAACCGTGCACACTTCTTCCCGCGCCTGTAGAGCCACCCGCTCACCTCCAACCACACGCCCGCACCCGCTCATCTCCAACCGCGCCCTCCACAGCCTGCGGCACCCTCCTCCCGCGCCTGCAGACTCGCACAACTGCGCTCACCGCCTGTAGTGCCCTTCTCCAGCGCCTGCAGACCCGCAAAACAGCAGCCACCCACGCAGCAGCAGTGTGCGGTAGTCTTCACGCCAACAGGCCGTGCGCACTCACCGGCTGCAGCACCACCGCCAGAGCTTGTCCGGCCACCTCCGGCCGCTGCATGGCACGCTGCCACCACTACATCGAAGCCCTCGATCCAAGGGACTTCCTCCGAGCTTCCCGTGCCCGGCCTTCCACTCCTCGTCGCGCAAGACAAAGGGGAGAAATTCTCCTGTTTTGCTACAGTGGCCTACCAATTAGAAATTACATTTTCTGCCATTGTCACTTTTTAATCATATGTTATTGATTCTGCATTGCGGAAAATATCCTCTAGTTTCTCAGAATTGCTATTTCGGCATTGTCTCTTGCTTAAACCTTAATCTAAAGTCAATTTTGGCTTGATTCTAGTCCAAACTAACTACGAACAAACATTTTTAACTAGTGCAACTTTTGATACGTCATTGCCTCCCTGTCGATACGACCCACTCCTCTGCGAGTGGTTATTTCATTTTTAAATAATGATTAGTCGATTTTTGCACCACATTAAACTGTAAACGACTATTAAGCGAACGATCGATGAGTCACCCACAAAGCTTCCGGAAGTCAGGATGACCAGTCTTTAATGTCAAGTCGAATAGTAACCTGGAGGATTTTCTTGATCTCCCAATTTGATAGCTCAGCTAGACCATTAGTTTGGGGGTGGTAAGGAGTAGAGATTCGGTGTGACACCTTGTATTTGATCATTAGTGACCTGAATTGAGCATTAGTGAAATGGGTCCCTCCATCAAAGATTGTAGCAGTGGAATCTCGAACCGTGAAAAGATGTTCTGATGAATGAATTTGATAACCACCTTATGATCATTGGTTCAGGTTGGAATTGCTTTAGTCCATTTGGACACATAGTCAACAGCAAGTAGAATGTACTCGAAGCCATCTGAAACAAGAAAGGGTCCCATAAAATCTATCCCCCAGATGTCCAAGATTTTGCATACGAGAATCTACTGTAAGGGCATCATACCACAGTGGCTCATGTTGCCTATGGTTTGACAATGGGTGCATGCACTACAGTGATTGTATGCGTCCTTGAAAATCGTGGGCTAATAGAAGCTGCACTGGAGGACTTTCGTTGAATTTTTATGACTTGAGAAGTGTCCACCGCATGCGTAGTCATGGTATGACAAGATGTCCTGGATTTCCGCTCCCGCGATGCATCATCCTATGATTTGATCAGCACCGATGTAGAAGAGATACGAGTCTTCCTAGAAGTAATACTTGGCATTGGAAAGCAATTTGTCTTTCTTGCCCTTCAACCAATCAGTTGGGATCTGATGTGATGCCAGGTAGTTTACTAGATTAGCAAACCAAGGATGCCCTGTACTGATAGTCAGGAGGTGCTCATCAGGAAAATGTTCTGCAATGGGTCTGGAAGGGTCATAATATCAAAAGGAAGGTGGGACAAGTGATCAGCTACCACATTGTGTTTTCCCAATTTGTAATGAATCTTAAGGTCAAAGTCTTACAACAGTAAGATCCAGCAGATTAATCTTGGTTTCGCATCCTTCTTTGCAAGGAGATGCCTTACAGCTGTGTGATCAGGGAAAATGATAACACAGGAACCCAAAAGATATGATCTGAACCTTTCTAAGGCAAATGCTATGGCTAGCAGCTCTTTCTTAGTAACCGTGTAGTTATGCTGAGCCTCTTCAAGTGCCTTGCTAGCGTAGTAGATGACCATGGGTTTCCCGTAATTTTTCAGCCGAAGTATCGCTCCTACAGCGAAATTAGATGCATCGCACATGATCTCAAAGGGTTGAGACCAATCAAGGGACTGTAGGATCGAAGCTTGCGTAACTCAATCACGGAGGGTTTCAAATGCTTGAGTGCATTCCTTGGAGATTTTGAAAGGAACATCCATAAATAGTAGAGTGGTCAGGGGGCGCACAATCTTTTAGAAATCAGGAATGAACCGTCGGTAAAAACCAACATGACCTAGAAAAGATCGGATGTCCTTGATCGAGATAGGCATAGCAAGTTTGGAAATCAGATTCACCTTGGCTCAATCAACCTGTATACCTTTTTCTGATATGAGATGTTCCAAGACAATTCCTTTAGGCAACATGAAATGGCTCTTTTCCTAGGAAAGAACTAGATTCACGTAATGCAATGCTTGAGGATCTGGACCAATTGGAGGAGGCAATCGTCAAATGATTTTCCAAATACTGAAAAGTCATCCATCAAGACTTCCAGATAATCACCTACCATATCTGAGAATATGGCAAGCATGCACCACAGAAAAGTAGCAGGTGTATTGCAGAGACCGAATGGCATCCTTAGAAACACGTACGTCCCGAAGGGGTAGGTGAAAGTGGTCTTTCCTTAGTCCTCGAGATGGATTGCTACCTAGTTATAGCCAGAGTACCCATCCAAAAAGCAGAAGAATCTATTTCCTGCTAGTTTCTCGAGGATCTAATAAAAAAATAGTAGTGGGAAATGATCCTTCTTTGTGGAGGTATTGAGTCTTCTGTAATCAATACAGACTCTCCACGAATTTGCCACACGGGTCGGTATGATTTCTCTGGTTTCAATCGTGATTACGGTGAGTCCTGCCTTCTTAGGTACAACCTAGATTGGATTCACCCATCGAGTGTCGGAGATTGGGTAAATGATCCCAGCATCTAATCACTTGATGATCTCCTTTCTCACAACCTCCTGTAGATTACGATTAAGATGTCTCTTCATTTCACGGGAAGGTTGTGTGCCCTCTTCAGTATAGATACGGCGTGTGTAGTAAGAGGGGCTGATGTCAGTCAAATCATCGAGGGTCCATCCAATGGCTCTTCAATGTTGCTGGAGAACAGTAATCAGACTGGATTCCAGATCAGGTGTCAGTCTGGAGTTGATAATCATAGGAAACGTCACATTGGAACACAAAAAGACATACTTTAGATGATCGGGAAGAGGCTTGAGATCCAAAACAAGGTTATCAGCAGCAACGGGCAGTTCAGGGTGTGTGTCAGGAGCAAGGGAAGGAGTTACGAGTGTGTGTAGGTCAAGTTCAGACCCCTCTGATTGCAAGTTTTGATCGTCTTGTGGTTGATCAGAAGTAGTCAAGTTTTCCTCAATATATGGATCGTCAACCACAGCCTTGATATCACATATCTGTTCTATAACACAATAATTAATCCCTTGTTGGGCCTTAAATATGTCAATCATTAGTGTTTGGTTTTCAAATTTCAGTTCAATTTGGCCCTCCTCACAATTTATGTTGGCCCTAGCAGTGGCCAGAAAGGGTCTCCTCAGTATAATTTGTGTATCCCTTGGGTTTTCTGGAGCATCCATATCCAGGACTACAAACTCCACTAAGAAATAGAAATCTCAAACCCTAACAATGACATCCTCAAGAACTCCTTTAGGTGACTTAATAGATCGATCAGCCAGCTGTAATGTCACCTCTGTTAGTTTTAGCTCAAATTCCTCAAGATGGTCAAGTAGGGATGTTGGTACTAGGTTTATGGAGGCTCTTAGGTCCAATAAAGCTCTATCAAATTGGGTATCACCAATTGTATAGGAAATCAGGGGAGTGCCTGGGTCTTTTGCCTTAGGTTAGAGTTTGCTCAAAATTACAGAGCTGGCTTGCTCTGACAACATGACTAGGCTCCCACTTTTGGTTCGCGGCTTACATTTAGGTGTACACACGTCTTTCAGAAATCATGCGTAAGCTGGTACATGGCAGATTGCATCCATCAAGGGGATGTTTATATGGAGCTGTTCAAAGAGCTTGACCAGATCCGCCTTAGGTGCCATGGGTTTATTTGTCCACTTTCCCTTAGTCAAGGCCTCGGGAAATGGAACCTTGGATGGTTCCTCTAGAATAGGTCCAGGTTCTTGATCTGGGACAGGGGCATCCTGGATAACTATCCTAGGACTTGGGTTAGCACTACCAAGCTAAAAGTGTCTTGGGTAAGGTGGGTCTTTTGTTGCTTTGCCACTACGGGATGTTACTGAATTCAGTCCTACTTGGGTCTGGTTTCGTGTTTGAAAAATAGGTGGTTGCTACTAAAATCTCGAATATGATGTTGAAGCTTCCATCCTGTCAGGTGATGGAATGGAAGGGTCCTGATAAATCTTGTGGGCATGGCCCGGATTGGGTTCATAACACACCTTTGGTTTGGCACATTATATAGATTCCGTAGAGATTGCGAAGGGAGTGTGCCAGGTTTTCTGAAATTCGCCACCTGGGCGAGTTGATTCTGAACCTCTATGACCTCGTCTTTGTATTGTTTTTGCATAGCTGCATTCGTCTTTTGAATGTCAGCCAAAGTCTGAAGGATAAGAGTCATCTGATCTGTCTGAGTTGGCCCAGATTGATATGTGCGGTTGGGTTGAGGTGAGGCGGCTGATATGGACGAGGAGCTCGTGGATGGGGTTGATATGGTGGTCTTTGATTCTGATTATTTCCCACCCATAGGAAATTGGGATGATTCCGCCATCCGAGGTTATAGGTATTAGAGAATGGGTCATGCTGGATGGTGTTGAGGTCCTTGCAGGTCTGAGGAGCCTCAGAGAAATTAGAGTACGAGGGTTCAGAGTTCCTCGAACTAGAGTAGGCAGGATCGGAGTTTCCTCCGGTCCTTGAGTCAGACGGGGGTGTATACGGGTCCATTCCCTAAGAAGATCGGTGGTAGATGCTATGCACAACTTCCCTCCCAGAGGGCAACTGTGTGAATGGGTTTTGCACAGAGGTGGCTCACTACAGATGTCGAGTTAGCTCATCCACATTCTTCTCAACGATAGAGATCTTGTCCAACTGACTGGCCATTAATTCCAAGTCGACTGATGTGGACAGGCCCTACGTCTCGTGTGCTCTCCTTGGATTCGTTGATGCGTAGGCATTTGTCCAATAGAATAAGTCCATGGAGTCATTATTGATGGAGTTCTCACACATATTCTCAAGAATCTCCCACACAGTGTCTTCATGTTGACTCATGGTATTTCCTCCGCAAGTTGCACTGATGAATAAATGGATATCTTCACGAAGTCCCTGGTAAAAAGACTGGACTTGTTCCCATTTAGGAACTCTGTGGTGGGGGCACTTTTGCATGAGATCTAAGAAACGGTCCCATGCTTCATGAAGTGGTTCTCTAGAATGCTGTGTAAAGTGTGCAATCTGGTGTCCTAAGGCATTTGTCCGACCAACTGAGAAGAACTTTTTTAGAAACTCGGATTGTAGTTCAACCCATGTGTTGATTGGACACATTTGAGTCTGATACCAGTGAGCTACTTTGTCCATGAGAGAGAAGGAGAACATCCTCATGGGAAGAATATCTCGATTTTGGACATCAGACCCGAAGGTCTGGGCCAGATGCTTGCCTTGTTTGATGTGCTGGAAGGGATCCTCAGAATTAATACCTTGAAACTTTGGAATATCATGAATCATGTTGGGCTTGAGTTTAGAATCAGAACCTCCAGCCAGGATTAGGATTGGAGGTTCAATCGCCACCACAGCAGGATTGTAGTGATCTCGCATCATGGGACGCTGCAGTGGGTTTACAAAAGCATGGAATAAATCATTAAGGCGCTGGAGTTGGTTCTCAAGGTTATTCTCTTCTTCTATGGGTTGTGCCATGATGATGGAAGAAGGAGAATTGGTTTCAGATGAATCAGAGGAGATGTCTATGTGGTGGGGTTGCTGCACAGACACGGAAGTCGAGGCCTCGCCTCGACAGCAGTGAATCACTAAAGGAGGCCTCAATGATGGTCTTATGGACATCCTAGCGAACAAGCATCGATGGTATGAATGAGAGTAGAATGTGATGGACCCAATCAAGATACCCAAAAATTTGGATGACTATAGAGGTTCGGGGTGGATGATACCCCTTAGTCAGAAAGTCGTCCACCTGAGAAATACCTGGGCAGCCAGAGAGGGAGAGTTCCACAAATACCCCTACACGGTAGAGCACCCCCATGAGTTACAGGGTTTCCCCCACCTGACCTCTCTTGTCAGTGATGTTCCAGGTAGACCAGAATGGAGACTTTGACCTCTTAAGTCTACTAGTTTTAATTAAGAACAAGGGTGCTTAAGATTTCACTTGAACATTAGATGTATTGAGTGCAAAAAGTAACCTAATTTCAAGGTTGGTTGACCCAACAAGGTGGGTCAACTTGACCTATTTGTCCTCTGAGAAGTTTTAGGTCCCTTCTTTTAGGATTCAAGTGAAATTAAGAGCCTGAACTTTAGGGTTTTCTTGAATAAATCACTTCAACCAAGGCTTAGGCACACATCTTTTTGGAGAGTTGATTCTTGCTTATGAAGGTGTGTCTCTAAAACCCTAAACTAAAATCCATAATTTGGCTCTAAACTTGGCCTAATTTAGTTTGTCAAATGTGGTATCTAGGGCTCAATAAAAATGTGGTAGCCCTAGTTACCTTAAATGGGTGCACAAATCAATTTTGTTGTTGAAATAAAATCAGGCAACTTGGTGAATTAGCTAGAAATGGAAAGCAAGTAGCCCTAATTGATTTTGCTTTTTTTCTTTTTTTCTTTTTCAGAATGAGGGCTTAGGAGAGAAAGAGTAATCAGAAATTACTTGCCCCTGGCGTGTTTGATATGCGACAGTCTTTATTTGAATCTTCACCCTGAAACAACCACAACAAAGAGATATAGCAAGTTAGTACCAAATCAACAATTGTAATCAAGAATTCTAAATCACTCGTTGCTCCTTGGTAATGGCGCCAAAATGTTTTGTGATCACTAAATCGGGTTTTAAGAATATCGCATTGTAATATAGCTGAAAAAGCGTTCAAAAAAAATATGATTTTATTACTCGAATTTAAAGTCCGAGGTTGAACATAGGGAGTAAATTGGTGTTCAGAAATCAAGATCACAATTCAGAATTTAGATGAGTATGCAATAATATCAATATCATAGTGCAAAAATACAGGAGTAATTAGCAATGTAGATTACAAAATACTCAAGAACTCAATGTATATGAATATGAAAATAAATTGGACAACTTGAATTGATGATACTACAGTGCTCTTTGATTTCTTCTTTTTCTACCTTCAGCTTCTACGATACTTCTTTCCCTGTCTTTGGTTTTCTTTGTCAGCTTCTCTCTTCTACTTCTTCTTTGCCTTTTCTTCTCTTTCCTTAACTTCTGGCTTTAGCTTCTTTCGTCTTCTGCCTCTTTCTCCTTCTCTACCAGCTGCCTTCTTTCTTCATTTGCCTTTCTGCCTTGACCCTTAGCCTTAAGCCTTTGCAATCCTTCTTCTTCAGCTCCTTCCTTCTATTCTTTGTCTTTTCCTTCATTTACCTTAGCTTCTCTATGTCCATCTCTCCTCCTTCTTCAGCTTCGCTACTCCTCCTCTTCAGCCTACAGCAAAACCTACCCCCTACCTGCGTGCACTCTCCTCTCTTTTCTCTCTTAGGTTCCGCTCTCCCAGAGCCACACGCTATATGGTAATCCGGTCAAGTACGTACCTGGGACCAGGCCCACCAGCGTGTGGTGGGCAAGGGGTGGAAGTTTGGTCGGATTAACCAAATCTGCGGGGCGTGGTCATGGACTAGGCCAGTTCGGGTTGGGTGAGTGGGACCCCACCCTATGATTCGGAGGCGAACAGCTACTGCAAAGAATTCAACTTATGCAGGTGCTGCACCTCAGGACTTTCTGAGGTGGGAATAAATGAACCACCGTCCTCGCGCACGCCCGCAGCAAAAGTGTTCTCTAGTTGCCTCAACTGCCACAGCCCTCAACTGGAGTTGAACACCTGGAATCATGCACGAGGGTGCTCCGTGCAATCTGGGACATGACCCTGGAGCTGACGAAGCCTAGAGCGACTACAGGCAAGCTTTGTGCTTTGCTCCAATGCTGGATAACACCTGTCACCTTAAATCACCAAGACGGCCTTACTGCCATGTTAAATTGCTCAGGAAGCTTCGCTGAGGCACGGTAAATGTGCAGTGGTGGTCGCCGTGTCGTGGGGATGCCTGTGCGAGCATGCCTATGGCACACTGTGAGCGTATGTGTTGGTTTGTTCGAGGGTGCTTTTGGGTGAGTGGAGTGGTGGTATGAGTGAGGGGAAATGTTAAGTGGAATGAGGGGATGCTTACGAACTTGTCGGCGAGGAGGGGGTGGTCTGTGGTGGGGGAGCGGTCTCACTGGCGTTGGTGGTCGGAGGTGAAGGAGATGATGGTGGTGGAGTGCAGCAGTCGTGGATTTGGGGAAATAAAAAGGGGGAAATGAAGTAGAGGGTGAAAGGGACTTATCTACGGTGATAGATGATGAAAGGAAGGTGATGATGGCATTGGGTGCATACTACCAATGCTAGAGACGAAGGCGCTTAGAGAGGAATGGTCGGCAAGGAGGAAGCAGCGATAAGGGCGTAGGCGGGTACTGCACGACGTGGACAAACTCAAGGAGGAAGAACCTGCCACTAGTATTGTGGTCAGGCGACGAGGGAGATCAAGGAAGGTCGCTGGAGATTGATGATCGAGTCGACCGGGGGAGGATAGAAGAATTTGAGGGGATTTCCGGTCGATTTCAAGCTTGGTGGAGTCAATTGAATTTGGGGCTTCTTAAATAAACCGCTGGAGTGGGATTTGTGCTTGGAAGCTAATCTTCCAAGCAAGGTAAGGTCACCGGTGATGGAAACTTTAAAAGAGACCCAAATCTCTCATGTGTTCGCATGAAAGATTGGGTAACAAGTAGGGCATCAAACTGGGTTCACATTGGAGGGATTTTATTAGCGAATCTTCCTTCCAATTTTGAAGGGGATTCTCTGAGAAATCAAGGAGAAACCACCTTCTAAAGCTCGCCAGAGTAGGACTCCTCTGCTATAATGGCAGAGAGACCTAATTGTGAGAATGATGAAGTTAGGGGGCTTTTGCAAAGGTTTTTGAAAGATAGGGGCACAAATGTAATTAGGCTAGGCCTATTTGCAAAGTGGGTCAAGATGAGTTTCCCATAGGTCCAAATTTTGGTGCAAACCTAATTTGGACCTAAGGAATCCGATGGTGAAGTTGGATTTTGGTTTGGACCACGTTTGATTGGGCAATTTATGCAGAAACCTAATTAAGGGCAAATATCTGTCTATGACCCTGTTCTAGGTCAAAATGGCTTCCAATGGCCAAATAGAAAGTTCTAAACCCTAGAGAATATTTTTCTATGATTTTTGGAGGGTGTAGGTGAATTTTATCGTGACCAGAACCTTGGTTAATCAAGTAGGTCTATTTTATGGTTTTAAGAAGTCATTTAATTCATAGGGTACACACAAACCCTTTTCTGTTAAATCCAACCCACTTTTTATCCTGTTAAGACCTTTTATCCTATTTTTAGCCCTTGAGAAAACCCATTGTTGTAATAAAATGGTAAAATTGCAGTTTTACCCCTTATTTCTTACTTTTCTCTTTGAAAGGTTATTCAGTGACTTAGGACCTCCAGTTGGTTATGTAGGAGCTTTTATTCTCTTCATTGAGTGAAAATAAGCTAGTTAGGGCTCATAATGGTGTTTCCATCAGTCTCAAACCTTTGAGATCATGTGCAACGCATCTGATTTTACGGTAGGAGCGGTACTTGGGTAGAAAATTAACGAGAAACCAGTGGTCTGCTACGACACTAGCATGACACTTGAGGAGGCTCAACGTAGCTATACTGTTATTGAGAAAGCGCTGCTAGCCATTGTATTTGCCTTGGAAAAATTCAGATCGTATCTTCTGGATTCCCATGTTATCATTTACTCTGATCACACGTTGTGAGGCATCTCCTTCCGAAGAAGGATGCGAAACCTCGACTAATCTGCTGGATATTACTGTTGCAAGAATTTGACCTCGAGTTTCGTGATAAGGTAGGAAAACAAAACATTGTAGCTGATCACTTGTCCCACCTTCCTTCTGATATTATTGACTCTTTCGGACCCATTACAGAACATTTTTCGGATGAGCACCTCTTGACATTAGTACAGGGCTTCCAATGGTTTGCTGATCTATTAAACTACCTGCCATCACATCAGATCCCATCCGATTGGCCAAAGACCAAGAAGGACAAATTGCTTTCAGATGCCAAGTACTACTTTTGGGAAGACCCGTATCTTTTCTGCATCGGTGTTGATCAAATCATTCGATGATGTGTTGATGTCTAGGGGATTGATTTTATGGGACCCTTTCCTGTTTCGGACGGCTTTGAGTACATTCTACTTGCTATTGACTACGTGTCCAAATGGATCGAAGCCATTCCGACCCGAACCAATGATCAAAGGGTGGTTATCAAATTCATTCATCAGAACATCTTTTCTTGATTCGAGATCCCACGTGCTATAATCTCTGATGGAGGGACCCATTTCACTAATGCTCAGTTTAGGTCACTGATGATCAAATACGGAGTGTCACACCAAAGCTCTACTCCTTATCACCCCCAAACTAATGGTCTAGCTGAGCTATCAAATCAGGAGATCAAGAAAATTCTCCAGGTCACTAGTCAACCTGACAAGAAAGACTAGTCATCCTGACTTCCAGAAGCTTTGTGGGATTATAAGACCGCCCACAAAACCAAATTAGGTTTGTCTCCCTTCAGATTAGTGTACGGGAAGGCATGTCACCTCTACGTTGAATTGGAGCACAAATCTTATTGGGCAGTACGGAACTACAATCTAGATCGTTCTGAGGCTGGAACCCACAGAAAGCTTCAAATGGGCGAGATCGATGAATTACGCCACGATGCGTATGAGAACTAGCAAATTTACAAAGCGCTGGTTAAGGCCTCTAATGATAAGCACATATCAAGAAAGATCTTTTACCATGGTTAGAAAGTCCTACTCTTTGATTGCAAGCTCAAACTATTCCGAGGAAAACTCAGATCAAAATGGATCGTACCTTACCTCGTCCAATGAATATTTGGAAATGGAGCCATCGAGATCAGTCCACTCAGCCACGATTCAGACCCTTTTGTTCTGAATGGTCAAAGACTCAAACCGTTCATTGACCTTACCGATACAAATTTGGCGAAGACATCCTTTACCCTCCATTCTCCCTGAGCTCATTACGCACAGCCGATGGAGTAAAACTCAGCGCTTAACAGGTGGCAGCCCGTCATTGTTGAAAAACCTGAAACCTTTCTTGACATTCCTATGCTGAATTCATATTGCACTTTAGGGCTCATCCATTAGAATAGCTGACCCCACCTCTGGTACCTGTACTCGAGCTTGAAATTGTCCGCAACAGTCACCTCGACCCATTCGCCCAACTAGAACCTGTTCTAATGAATGATCTAAGCTGAACTCGAATCCACCTAATTTACATTGGGGACATTACAAATCATAGGCATGGGGGTATGAAAGTGCAAAACGCCATGAAAATCATCTCAAAAGAAAAGGTTTCATCAAAAAAATCACATATTCCAAAAATACCAAAAAAATAAAAATATTCTTGAAAAAGAATAAAAAATGAGAGGAGAGAAAATTTTGAGGCCATACAAATCTTTAGGAGAAAAAAAGGGAAAAGTGAAAACTGTCAAAATGGAGCACAAGTTGAAACAAAAAAGAAAAGAGATAGTCATTAGTAAGAAATTAAAGGATTAATTGAGTTCTAGACCATACAAAGAAAAAGAAAATGAAAAGCAAAAAGTGCTAATAAAATACAATAGTGATTAGTAGGAACACTGATTTTAGGCTTATTAGGCTATACTCCTAGGCTTTAAAATTTATGTATCCGCTAAGATCTAGATAGTCCTTAAGAGGTTGGGGAAAATACGAAGCTTAAGTATTAAGTCTAAGGCTTAGGGAGCACTCGACCTCATTAACTGACCTCTAGTTTGTGGGACTTGGTAACCTAAGCACCCAATCCACACACAGTCTGGTTCAGTGTGCATAAGTATCAAAATCACGCAAATGCATTTAAATCATTCTGGAAAAGTCACCTAGATTAGGAGTGTCTGATCAACACAAGCTGATTTAGACGAGTCCCCAGCACCGAGAGGTGGGAAATTCCCCTCGAAGATGCGCAATAAATTATCATCTCCTCGGTTCTTGTCTCCTAGGATATCTACATATCCTACAAGGGGAATGTAAGCACCCTATGCTGGTTCAGATGCTATGGGCAGCATTATCACGAAATGTCGATTGCCAGGGTTTGGATTTAGCTACAGAGCACCATGGGTGAGATTATCTCAAAATCTCAAAAGGTAAGGTTCTGGGGGTTGCCATGGGCGGTGCTATCTCGAAGCATGGATTGCCAGACACCCTTCGAGGATGGGGACTAGGAAACCAATACAGACCGTGTTGTGAAGTAAATTTGAAGCTAGAAATAAAAAGAAAAGAGAGAGAAAACTCTCCAAACAAAGAAATTCCTGTGTCACTCTCTCTTAGAAAAATGCATTGTAAAATGAACCGAGGCTAAAATATGTTACAAGCACAGGTGCTTCAACAGTGGAGTCCAACGAACCTTAGGATAGTTCCTGTGGGCCTTAAATACCTTTGCGGCAGACTGAGGCTAGTGCTGGTCAGGTCCAAAACTTGGTTGGTACTTAAGTACCTCTAGGCCTACTATCGGCATTCTAACCTAATCTACAGAAGAAAGCACATATCATAATTTTGAGCATCAAAAAGAACTCATGGTTGAGAATCAAAGTTAAAACCTTAAAATTTTGCTAAGGGACTAGCAAAAGCTAGGCATGGGGGTATGATGGGAACACCATCATGAGCCATAACTTCCTCATTTTGACCCAATTGAGAGAATAAATGATCCTACAAAACCAAATAAAGGTCCTAATTCACTGCATAACCCTTTTGAGAGTGACACAAGAAACTATGGGTAAAACTATAATTTTACCAATACAGTACAACAATAGGTTTTCTCAAGAGCTAAGCAAAGGTCAAAAGGTCTTAATAAGATAATAAGTGGGTTGGATCAGATAGAAAAGGGTTTGTGTGTATTTTGTGAATTAAATGACTTCTTGAAACCCTAAGATAGACCCAATTGATTAACCAAGGTTCTGTTCAGGATAAAGTTCACTTAAACCCTTTAAAAATCATAGAAAAATATTTCCTAGGGTTTATAACATTTAATTAGGCCATTAGAACCCATCTTGAACTAGAGTGGGATCATAGATAGGTATTTACCCTAAATTGGGTTTTTGCATAAATTTCCTACTCAAATGTGGTAAAACCAAAAATCCAACTTCATCATTGGATTCATTAGGACTAAATTAGGTTTTTTACCAAAATTTGTACCCAGGATAAATTTGCCTTGACCTAGGATGCAAAAAGGTCCAGCCTGATTACATTTCTACCCCTATCATTTTTGCAATTAGGTCCCTCTGCCATTATAGAGGAGGAATCCTACTTCGGCGAGCTTTGGAAGGTGAGTTCTTCCTGATTGCTCAGAGAATCTATTCCAAAATTGGAATGGAGATTCTCTAAGAAGTTCTCTCTCGTTTGAACCCTCATTTGATCCCTGATTCTTTCCTAATCTCTCATGCGAACGCATGAGAGATATGGGTATCCTAACGGCTTCCAACTCCGACGAGCTTTCCTTACTTGGGAAGCTCGCTTTCGAAGCCCTAACGAACCTACAGAGCTCGATTTAAAGGAGCCCAGACCCCTCCGATGTCCCCACGCTCGAATTCAGCCGCGAGCACGCCTAATTCCTCTCTCCCATTCATAGCCATTGGTTCCTCAAAGTCCGACTGCCATACCTGCAGCAGATTCCTCCCCATTGACTTTGTCCACACCTCATCGTACCCGTAGGCATCTCCCTCTCTTCATCCTCGCCGATCTCCACTCACCGGAGCCACTCTTCATCTCTAGCATCGACCACACCAAACTCGACGCCTCTGCTCGACCCTGTCGTCTCTTCACCTCCCAGATAAAGTCACTCTTCCCTCTACATTCTTCTCCACCCTTTATTCTTAAAAATCGACCATTGTCGACCTCCGTCACCTCCATCCCTTCCATCTCTGACCACCAACTCCGGCGAGGCTGCTTCACCTCCACAGGCCATCCCAAACCGCGCCAAAAAGCCCATAAGCTTCCCCACACTTCATTGATCCTTTTCCCTCACTCCACTCATTGCACCACTTGCTCATTGATTGCACCGCAAAAATACTCCTACAATTGTGCCATCTTATGCTATTTCCCAGCAATACCAATGCATATTAGGTCTCCATAGTTGCATTGTAAAAATACATGCATGCATGCATTTAATTGAGAGGAGAATAAATAAGTGGCCTTGCATTTTACATTCTTCCTCAAGTGCATCTTTGCAATTTTTCCATCTCCATTTTTTATTTCCTTTTGATTTTGACTTCCTTCCCACGGCTGCATCTTCTTCTTCTCCACGCGCCATGCTTCCGTATAGCAGCCCTCTCCTTGCCAGCCCATCCCTGCGGCTACCACTCCCTGTCGTAGCCATGCATGAGCCATGCATAGCTGGGGCATGGCTTTCTTCTTCTATAAAAAGCCACGGTTCCTTCTCGCAAAAACAAGTTGGGTCCTTCCACAAAAAAAGACCCAACACAGCAGCCCTCCAGGCCACCGTCCTCCCCTCCCTCTCCCTCCACATGCCAGCCCTCCACGGAGACACCCAGCAGGTAGGAGCCCTCATTGTGGTGCACACCACCACAGTGAGACCACCACCGCCCAGCTCTTCAAAGAGCCGGTGGGCGTGGTGCTCTTCTCTCATTTTTTCCGTTCCAGCACCTTTTGCCATGGTCGCATGCTCCAAGGTCTGAAGCTAGAAGCTCGGCAGCAGCAGCAGCAGCCCCTTCCGGGTGCGCCTGCAGGCCCACTCTGCCTCCTGCCTTCTCCGCCCTGTCATGCTCTCTTCCACCCGCAACCGGCCTCTGCTCACCTCTGCAGCGGCCGGCCAAGCACCCCAGCAGCACCCACAGACCTCCGCACACCCTGTCGCGCCCCTTTGCTCGTGACCCAACCCCTCTCCACGCACTCTGTCGCAACCTTCCACCCGCAAGCCACCAGCCGAAGCCACTCCGCAGCGCGTGCCGAGCCGGCAACATTCACACCACCTGCAGCTCCCGATTGCGCGGCGCGGATGACCACTGTAGCCACTGTTCACGTGAGTCTGCGCGACACTGTGGCTACAGTGGGGTGACCGGTGAGATTCTCACTTAACCGGTCACCCGACGTGCTGCAACCGACTGCAGCCCGCACGCGCGTCTCCGCCCGCATCGCCTGCACTCGCCCGCACCCGTCTGCCTCGCCCGTACTCGCCCACGCGCGCCTGCCTTCGCCCGCGCATGCAAGCGCCCGCTCCAGCCTTCGCACAGCAAGGTGCGCTGCGTCTCCTCTTTGCGCCCTTCATGCTCCAGCACATGCTTGTTTGCATGCCTGCGTGCCTACGCGTGAGCTTGAAGTCCTCAGACGTCGGCCCTGGTCTGCAGATGCCTTAAACCAGCAACGTGGCTGCCATCTCTCCTGCCCTCTCGCTCTCACTCTCTCTCACAACACTCTCTCACTCTCTTCACCGACGTTCACACACACCTACACTAACACTTCCACACACCTATACACTATTATATACATATATATATACATATACATATATATATTGATATATATATACATATATTTATATACATATATATTTATATACATAGATATATACATATATATATATACATATATATATATATACTTATATTTATACATATAGTAGTACTTATATAATTATGTATTAGTATACATGCATACATATATATATATACTTATATATATACATATACATATACATAGAAATACATATATCTATATACATGCACATATATATATATATATACATCTATATACCTATATATCGATACAAACATATATATATATATATATACATATATATAAATCTATATAGTACTATATACATACATATACATATATATATATATATATACACGTATATACTTACATATATACATATATCTATATATATATTATTATCTATATAACTAAGTATAGATACATATATATATATATATATTCGTATTTACACACCTACTTATATATACATCAATATATACATATATATATATCTAGCTACATATACATAAATACATATATAGCTACATACATATATACATACATATATACATATATATATACACATATATATATATATACATATATATACCTATAGGTAACCATATATACATATAGACATATTTAGATATATACATATATATATATATATGTTACATTATTTACCATACGCTGTATCGCGGGAATATCTGCACCAGTTGCTGATATTCCCCGATACACATGTACAAAAAGCATGTTTGCATTCATCTTCCTCCATCCATCCTACAACATGCACGCAGCACCTCGTCCTGTTGGTTGTGTCTTTCTAGACGATGACCGACTCGACACCGTGCTACACTCCATCTTTGCCTCCACCCCCACCCCTTTATATACATAATATATACCTATATATATATACTGTATTTACTTTATTTCTATTTCGCTTTCCTGTTAGCAAAAAGATAAAAAAATATATATAAAAGAGAAAGGATAATCTTTGACTTGCAGGTACTCCATCTTGCAAATAGCAAGACCTATTTCGGAACCCTGTTTTGGCTCAAAGCCAAGAACTCAATTTTGAGGGTGTGCCTCAAGGACAAAGATTACCAGAAAAAATCTAAATAAGAAAAACACCAAAAACTCAATAAACGAACGAAAGAGACTCGTTGTAGGAAAGGCGTAGAAACTTAACTTGTAACCCCACTTCCTTGAGTTTGACCCTCGGCCTAAAAGTGACAAGATAAAATCAAGTAGGCCAGGTTAAAAATTTTGTAAAGAGATGGTTAGGTCTGATTTAGGTTAACCACTATACACATTTCAATGATAAAATCACCATATGAACAACCTATTCGGGTCCGACACCACTCACGTGCCTCACTGAACACACCCACACCTTGGCAAATAGTGTGCCATAGGCATGCTCGCACACACACCCCCGAGCCATGCCGACATCCCCATCATATCTACCGTGGCTCGACGATGCTCCCTGAGCAATTTGACATGGCGACGAGGTCATGCTATTGATTTTATGTTCAGGACACCTTCCACCATTGTTGCTGAGCTTGAAGCAAGCTTCAATCCACTCTAGGCCTTGCTCTGCTCCAGGAGATCACCCCAAGCTGTGCAGAATCCTCTTATGCACGTGTCCAAGCCCTTGCGTGAAGACTCTAACAGCTACAACACTTCAATTTGGCCAAGCACGCTCTGTGGCAGACGCGCGAAGAGAGGTGGGACATTTAGTCCCACCTTGGAAGTGGAAGGCCGCTTGCATACGCATAAAGGGAAAAAGTGTTAGAGGCTCTTCTCCTCCAACACTGAGGGTGAGGTCCTCCTCCCCCTCTCACGAACTCATCGGCGATATAACCTGCGGACCTGGCCACGACCCGACTACCCGACCTATTCACTCTTCGCTCGCCACACACGTCGGTGAGCCTGGACCCAGGTCTCCGTTAGGTCTGATTACCTGACCGGTTAAAGGCTCTAGTAGAGCAGCTCTGAAATAGAAAAGAGAGAAAGAGAGAAGAGAGCTACACAGGGGAAGGGGGGTTTTGCTTTGAGGAGTTTATCTTCGACACTTAGTCAAATTCAGAGAAAGTGCAGGTATAAAGAAGGGAAGGAGAAGACAGAGAAGAAGGAAGAAGCTAATGAAGATGGAGAGGAGGACTGCAAAGCTTAAGGAAAAGTAAGGAAGAAAAGGAGAAGGCAGACGATAGAGAAGGAAGAAGAAGAGAAAGGTAGAAGACAGAGAAAGCTAAAAAGAAAAGAGAAGGATCGCAAAAAGCCATAGAAGAAGAAGAAGGAATGAGAAGGCAGAGGCAGAGAATGAGAAAAGCAATTAGACACTTTAAGTCGTCTGATTAAAGAATTAGATGAAAAATTCTAGTCTCGATAGCTTATTTACATTGAATCATTTGGTGAAATTGTAGGAGTATTTGGTGATCTACATCACCATTTTACTCACATATTTTTGCACTTTGATACTGCTACATTACAATTTCTTTCAAGTTTAAATTATGATCTTGATTTCTAAATACCAATTTGCTCCCTATGTTCGACCTCGAAAATCTTTTCGAGTAATAAATTGTATCTATTTTAAATGCTTTTTCGGCTGTACTACAACGTAATACATTTTTATAACCCAATTCAACACGACGAACATCGACACTTCAAGATAGTATCGCCCATGGATTTCTTAAGCGAATACAGGATTGTGGCAATCGGCACTTCGAGATAGGGCTGCCAATGGTACCTGAATCGCACAATGCACTTACATGCCCCCAGTAGGATGGATATCCTATGAGACCAACACCGAGGAGGTGACATGTTATCATCGCATCGTCAAGGTGAGCATATACTCCACCTCTCTTGTGGCAGGAACTAGTCCTATCATGTTGTGATTTCAAGCTACTCACAAATTAGAACTAAGAGAACTAAATTTTCTTCAAGAAATGAATTAAGGTGATCACTATTTACACAAGACCAAGTGTGTGTGAAATGTGTATGCCTAGGTTACAAGGATCCGTAAACCAAAAGGTAGAAAAAGATACCAGATACTACCCAGCCTTTAACTCAATCCCTAGCTTTCCTTCCTCATCCTCTTGAGGAATGGTCCGCAACTTAACTCCTACTTAAGTTTTTAAGTCCAAATGGATCCTAAAGTTCTAAAGTCAGCAGTTCAACCCTAGCCCCTGTAATAAGATACCAAGAGTCAACTAAGCAAACCTACAATCTTGGTCTCATGCCTAAATATGTAGAACCCAGCCGGTTAAGCTTAGCAACATGATTTTTTTTTTCAATGCAATATGCATGAAGGCAAAATGTAGAGAAGCTATAAACAGATGCCTCAGGTCCTAAACCCCCATGCCTAGTTCAAACAATGCCGTCAATGGAAGCAAAACAGTCAAGGGAAGATGTTACTTGAGGCAGAGAGTGACAGGAACTAAGGCTCCTCAAGAGTGACCTCATCAACCAGATGGCCATCCAAAGTAACATATGGTTTTAATCCTTGGCCATTGATGGTATAGGGCATTGCTGAAGAGGAAGGGCTCTTAATCTCCATAGCCCCATGCAGAAACACTTTGGTGATTATGTATGGCCCATCCCAACAGGATTTCAATTTTCCTGGGAAGAGCTTAAGTCTGGAATTGAAAATCCAGACTTGTTGGTTGGGCTCAAAGATCTTTCTAATGATATACTTATCATGCAAGACCTTAGTTCTATCTTTATAAGCTTAAGAGGTGTCATAAGCATCATTCTTTAGCTCTTCAAGCTCACTTAATTCCAAAAGTCGTGCCTTACCCTCATTTTCTTAATCCATGTTGACACTTTGGATAGCCCAAAGTGGCCTATGTTCCAGCTCAATGGGTAAATGACATGCTTTCCTGTATGCTATCCGGAAGGGAGATGTACCCAAAGGGGTCTTATAGGCCATTTGATATGCCCACAAAGCATCATCAAGCTTTTGGGACTAGCCCTTCCTATCAGGCCTAACGGTCTTTTCTAAATGTTCTTTATCTCCCTATTCGACACCTCAACTTGTTCACTTGTCTGGGGGTGCTACAGGGTAGCAATCTTTTCAGTGACCCCTGGACTCTTGAGTAACTGGTTGAAGTGGTGATTCTGGAAATGAGGTCCCCCATCACTAATAATAGTCTTAGGGCAATCGAATCAAGATATGGTATTGGCCTTCACAAATTTCAATACCACCGAGTGGTCATTTGTTCACTGATAGCGAAAATACGCGGTTTGTTAAAATACGTCGTTGTAACGCGTAAATCCACTTTCGCTCTTAAATTTATATTCCTAGATAGGGGAGTATCTAGGGTCGTCCAAGGAGGCCAAATGTTTGCAATAGTGATTCTCTTGCTTGGAATATATCTCAACTTTCTTTTGGTAATTTTCAATATACCATTTTTTTTTGTTTTTGAACTAAGGCAACATGCGAAATTATGGCGGGAAAAGTGTTTACACTTCCAATTAAGTAAACTACTCTAAAGTGGCAAGTAGAGCCTCTCCCTAAGCTCACTCTAAGCAAGTGGAGGCCTGGAATAATTAGGGAGAGGAAGTGAAGAATGCTGAAAATAAGCAAATAGAAATGCAAACAAGATATGCGAAGAAGGCAACTAGATAATTGATAAAGTGTTTAACAAAAATGCCTAGTAGAGGAATGCTTCTACTACTAGATAATTGAAATAAAGAAAGAAAACACAAATCCTCTAAATAGATGGTGAAGAAGAGGGCTTCTTGCTCCAAGGTTGGTGGCTCCCAAGCTTGAAAAGAATCCTTCAACTCCTTCCTTGCAGTACTCCGCCAAAGTGATGACCTCCAAGGCAAGCCCTAAGGGGGCGTGCCCTAAGTTTCTCTCCAAGGGTGGACGTCCACCCTAAGCTTTTCCCCTTTGCCTGGCCGTCCTCCTTGAAGTGGGAGAGTCCTCCTCCTTGGCGTGGCTCAAGTTGAAGAGAGTGGGGAGAAGAAGGCACCAAAAGGGCTGGTGATGTGCCCCTTTAATCTCCTTCTCTACTCCTTCTTGGCCGTAGGTATAGGTGGTTTAGGTGGAAAATATACTAAGGGAGGATGCCCCCAAAATGGTAGTAGGTGGTGGGTTTTTATAGAATAGGAAGGGGGCTAAGGTGACCCTTGAAATGGAGGGCTAGGATGGAAGGAGGGAGGTGGTTAAGGATCCAATGGCCAAGGGTGTTTGGCGCCACCTTAAGGGACACCTAAGGGGTGGTTATGTGTGTTGACACCCCTTGATATTGGCGCCAAAATGGCTTCTAGAAGAGGGTCTAAGTTGGCGCCAAGAAGGATTCTAGAAGGGGGGTTAGGTGGATGGCTAGGATGGCTTATGTGGGTAGGTGTAGGGTGGATTAAGGGGCTGAAAGTGGCGCCAATATAGAGGTGGTTAGGGGTGGTTTTTGGCGCCAACTTGAAGTGTCTTTTGGTGGAGATAATGGGGTGAAGGGATGGCTAGGAGGTGGTGCCAACTTGAGTAGGGTAGCTAGCTTAGGTAGGCTTGAGTTGGTGGAGCTAGCTAGGGTTGATTTTGGAGGTAATGAATGGCCAAGGAGCTGGTTGTTAGCTAAGCTAAGCTAAGCTAAGATAAGCTAAGCTAGCTTAGCTAAAGGTGGAGTAGAGGAGAAGGTGTTGGAGCTAGGGTTTGGAGGAAGGAGCTGAGGAGAAGAAGTCTGGAGCTGGAGCTGGAGCTGGCTGCTGCTGAAGAGGCTGGCATGGGGCTACTCTAGCTGGCTTAGCTTGCTAGTTCTTTGCTCATTGCTAAGCCAAGCTAAAGTGAGCTAGCTTCTACCAAAATGAGCTGAGGTGAGCTAGGTCTGGTGCTCCCGGGGAGAATCAAGCTGGTTGAGGCAGCTAAGGTAGCTTAGCTCAACTGAGATGTGCTAAGCTGAGTCCCCGGGAGCTGGACTTGAGCTTCCTGAGCTGAGATGAATTCTTCTTCAGCTGGCTGGAGTTGAGTGGAGCTGGATGTAGCTGGATCTGAGCTGGGGTGAACTCCTTTGAACTCAGCTGAGCTAGCTAGAGCTCCCTGTGAACTAGTGGGAGCTGAGATGAGCTAGACTCAGCTAAGTTGAGCTGGATCTGAGCTGACTTGAGCTAGGGTGAGCTAAGGTGAACTCTCTTGAGCTGCCATCCAGCTGAGATTAGCTGAATGGAGCTGGGATGAGCTAACCCTAGTTCAAGTAAGCTAGGTTCCAGCTATGGTGAGCTGGATCAATCTGGGTTCCAACTAGTCTGGGCTTCTCCTTCACCAATTGCCTTCTTGAGTGCTAAGGTTTTAGGGATCTGTGAATCTGTACATCCCTAACACTCACAAAAACACATTAAAACAATAATAAAAAATGCAATGCATGCCTATCCTAATTTATGCCTAAATGCAGCCCAAAAACCCATTTGCGGATTAAAATCCTAAGAGCTAGGTTAGTTTAAAGCATAAAAATGATGATAAACTAGCGTTTATCACACCCCCATGCTTATCTTTTGCTAGTCTCTTAGCAAAACATTAATTTTTTTGGAAAACGGAATTTTTGGGAAATCTAATTTTTTTTTGACTTTTGAGGAGAAAAAGAGATTAAGGGACCTTGGTAGATTAAAACACAGGAGATACGGGATTTGTTGAAGATAAACATCAGGATTTGTTTTTTTTGAATCCAACCATTAGATAGAACAGGATCAATATATCCTCAGAAAATTCACAAATTAACCCCTTGTTAATTCAGATGACTTGAAATGTTTGTTTTTAGGATTTTTCTGGCTCGTGAATCTGATTCGCAACTTGCAAATTCCTTTAAAACCTTGTGTCTGTGCTTGTGAAAAGCCAACCTTTATAAGGACGTGTTATTATTATTATTATTAATTTTTTTTTTCTCTCCCCCATGCTTATTTTTAGCTTAGTCTTACAACAGATGTGTCGGTATCATCATTCCCGTTACCATTCCTCGAGGGGGCTCTGGCGCCAGTACTTCGGGATAGCACTGTCCATGACACCACCCAGGAGCTCACAACCCCAAAACACGATGCGGTGACAAGGGGCGCTCCAAGCAAACTCAAGCTCTTGCTCCGACGCTATAGGTAGAGCACCGTCCAAGACACTTGAGCTGCTGAAATGCGCTTTAATGCTCCGTCTAAAGATATGAAATATAGATATAGAGCAGCACCGAGGCGGTAACATGTTGACATCGTGTCCTCAAAGAAGGTTTTTTCCTTCTTCTCGACGGTGGGAACTCAAACCAATGATCTGCTTCAGACTTTTACTAAATCCAAACAAGGGAGTTTTTTCAAATTTTTAGTTGTTGGCTTGTGTGTGAAAATTGACACAAGAAGTTTCTCAAGAACCGCAGGTTTTTGAATCAAAAACTAAGTCAAATACTTTCCATATTACAAAATAGGATCAAGTCACCTGAACTATCATGAGTTCAGGTGGAATTTTAGAGAAGGATATCTGATCTAGTCTAAAATAGAGTCTGGAATTCTAATGATCAGATCCATATCCTCATCCTTAGTTTGTTAAAGATTAAATCCCATTGTACCAGAAGTGAATTTTTCGACCTTAGTCCTGATTTCAAAATTTTTCCTCAAAAAGTTTTCAACATTTTTTTTTTGGGTATGCAAGCAGGAAATAAATTAAAGAAAATTGCATGTTTTTAGGTTTTAAACATCCTAAATCGATCGTAAAAATTTAAAAACACCCCCCATGCTTAAGATATGCCATGTCCTCATGCATTAGAAGGGAAAAGGAATCACCTTAGTGAAGAACGGTCAGGTTTAGGATGAATAAAACCTGGAAAAAGAAGAAAAAAGGAAAGCAAGAAAAAAAATGATGGGTTACCTCCCATCCAGTGCTATCTTTTACGCCATTCAGCCGGGCGTGAAGGTATGCACAGAAGACGGAAAATCATGTAAATAATTGGACACTTGGATGCCCGCAAAAAAATTTTCTTCGTCTAGATCCCTAGAAAATTGATTAGAAATAATATTGGGATCAAAGTGAGATGGAAATTGATAAGTGTGGCCCGAGTCTGGCCATGGTTTTAATTCAGGTTGGGTGCCAAACTCGGGCGGGGTTGGTGGCAGGTCCGTAAGAAAGGGGTCGGGGAAGGAATGGTGAGTTAGTGTGGAAAAATTAGGTGCGTGAATAGTGGGTGGGTTAGGGGGGGTATCAGGAATAAATTTGGGGTCAAGACAAGTTTCCGGATCACAGATCTCGCCGACCACTGAGTCTGAATCAGAGTCCTCAAAAAAACTGTGGTCGGTAAGGGTATCTATTAACATTGTCTCCTCCACCATATTAGAAATTTCAGTATCTGAGTCCTCAAAGAAGTTATCATCATGGAATCTCCTGGAGGATTTAAAAATATCTAATGTGATAGTTTGGCCTGCACAGTTGATATCCATTTTGCCTGTGTGGCAATTGATATTTGCCTTTGCAGTAGCCAAAAAGGGGCGTCCAAGGATTATCGGGGAGTCCAGTAATGATTCGGGTGCCTCAATGTCAAGAACCAGAAAGTCTGCAGGGAAGACACAATTCTGGACCTTGACTAATACATCCTCGACAATCCCACGAGGTTTGATTGTAGATCGGTCGGCTAATTGCAGGGTAACCTCGACGGGTTTTAATTCACCGATCTGAAATTCTTCGAATAAACTTGTGGGAATAATATTTACAGAGGCACCAAGATCAAGGAGGGCGCGATTAAATGTAGTGTCATCAATAATTACAGAAATTAAAGGCGCCCCCGGATCTTTCATCTTAGGAGGCAGCTTACTCTGTATGACAGAGCTTACTGTCTCCGAAAGATGCACCTGTCCTAGATTTTTGGCCTGCCTTTTAGGAGTACAAATCTCCTTTAAAAATTTAGCATAGGCAGGTATATATTTAATGGCATCTAGGAGAGGGATATTGATATGAACTTGCCCAAATAGCTCCATGAGTTCTTCTGTAGTGGGCTCAGATTTCTTTCTTTTGTTGGTGGTAGGGTAGAGAGCTTGTGGGAAAGGGATAGGAATCTTGTCTTGAGATTTTTGTTGTTCTTTTTCTTCCTGATGGGGAGGTGGGGAGTCAACTTGCACATGTATCTTACCAGGTTCGTGCGAAGGCTCGAGGTCAGTGGTGGTTTTCCCACTCCTCAAGGTAACTGCATGTGCAGTCGGATTATTATTTGGAGGAGGTGGGGGGGCCTGTGATTGCAGGAACCTGGGCGGCTGCTGAGGTGGATTAGGAGGAGGCTAATTTGGATAATGTGGATTTTTGCCCATATAATGGTTCCCTTGGTGATTGGGATTGGGTATGGGTTGGGACGGAAGATGTCCTACAGGTCTTTGCGTGGGAGCAACCCCAATCTGATTGTTCAGATTTGTGATGTTGCGGGTTACTTCCGTCATTTTTGTTTGCATATCCTGCAGGGTCCGTAGCATCTGGGCATTGATATCTTGTTGGGATGGCCCAGGATGGAAATTTGGATTCGACCCATACCCATTAAAATGATATGGTTGGGAGGAAACTTGATTATTCCAGGAGTAGTTCGGGTAATTTTTCCAATTGGAAGAATTTTTAAAAGGCTCCTGGATGGCAGAAATATTTTGGGTGGGGTTAAGATCTGGATAATTGAAATTCCCCAGTGAATCATGGGCAACCTCAGAATAATCAGCAGGAGTGGTGTTGAGATTGTGCAAATTTTCTCTTCGTGGAAAGTTAGGTTGGGTTAGATGTGGTCGTGGAGCTTGAATTGATGTGGCGAGTCTTTCCTCAATTTTCTTCTGATTAATATGCATCTGGTCGAGTTTCTGAGCGATCATTTGAAGATCGTCTTGGGCGACTGGGATAGATTGAGCGCCTATTTCATGAACACCAAACTGCGGGTTTTGGGTTCTGCAAAATGTGTTCATGGAAGCTTGGTTAAATGAGTTTTCACTCATTTCTTCAAATAGATCATAAGCACTTTCAGCATCTTTATTTAAGAAGTTGCCGCCACACGAGGCGTCAACAAATTGTCGGATTTGATCTTCTAATCCATGATAGAAGATTTGCACGAGCTGCCACAAAGGAATCTCGTGGTGCGGGCAACTTCTTAAAAGGTCCTGAAATCTTTCCCAAGAATCATGGAAAGTTTCGCCAGATTTTTGGTGAAAGGTCGTAATAGATCTTCGTAAGGAATTGGTACGACCTATGGGAAAGAATTTCTTGAGGAAGGCACTCTTGAGTTGAGGCCATGTTGTAATGGGTCGGCCAATGGTCCTGAACCAATAAGCGGCCTTATCTTTAAGAGATAATGGAAAAAGCCGCATCAGCCATATGTCTTCTTGCACATTTCGGGAACGGGTTGTCTGTGCAAGAAGAGTTAGTTCTTCAAGGTGGCTGAAAGGGTCTTCCCTAGGAAGGCCATGAAAGTGTTTAATCAGGTTCAGGACGGCTGGCTTGATCTCAAAGTCCCCCTCCGGTATGACCACCCCTGGTCGTTCCTCATAATAAGACGGATCATAGAAATCTTTTAGAGGAACAACAGGCTGCTGACGAGGTGGTGGGTTTGGCCTTGGATTGGCTAGGTTTTGGATGTTCCTAGTCAATGTTTGTTGATTGGAATTTAATTTATTAATTTGATCGGCCATCAATTTTAAAAGATCAGGTAGGGGGTCTTGATGTTGTGTGTGGGGCAACTCAAGATTGGGGAGCTCCAAGTGTGGAAAGTTACTGGTGGTTGGGTTTTGGGTGGAAGGGTTAGAATTAGGGTTAGAGGTGGGGTTAGAGGTAGACGTGGAAGGGTCAGTGGACCTATTTTGTTGTGTTTCCATTTTTTTAGGAGAAGACAGAAAAAGTGGTCTTTTTACGTAGGGGGCGAAATCAAATGGTCCTTCCAAGTGCGGATTTTGAGACCGTCGCCCGTGCATAAAATGGAAGAACGGGGAGGGGAGGAGAAGAAAAAGAGATGAGAGAAAGTGTGCAATTCAAACAAACAAAAACTAGACCTAACTTAATTGTGACTCCCTAATAATAACCTAAGACTTGGTCTATATAGGAAATAAGTAGTCAATAGTGAATACCCGTTCTATCAACAAATCTAGCCAAGTTGCTTAAGGGGAGGTTTGGGCCCAAACGTTTCCCAGGGAAAACCCCAGGTGCTTGTACAAACCCGCGCCTGGTCGTTTGACACGGCCCCTCAGCCTGAACACCAGATATAGATGACAGAATTGGTACTAACTAAAGAAAACTTAAGACCTAAATAGCAAGCCTAAGTTGATAAAGCCTTAGGGGTCAAGTTGCTACAAATTTTAATTAGGTCTAGGATTCTATAGTGCACACGGAATGTGGAGGGCGTTTATTGGGTTGTTGCCCTGTTATTTGATTTTTTTGTGTGTGTGCAGGAATTGGAGAGTGGCTCCAATGAAAATCAAGTTGTCACACAATTTTTTTTATATTTTTGTCTTTTAGGATGTGATTTAATTAAATGAATTTTAGGGTTTTTCTCTTTAAGTTTTCAAACAAGTTTGAAAGTTCACAATCAAAGGAAAGAAAAGTTCTATGTGTGATTGTATATTTCCTTTTAATTGAGTCTCTAAAGAGAAAGAAGAAACCCTAAACCAATTATCCCTGAGACAGAAATTTAACTACCAATGAATTATTTTTAGCTTTAAGAATTAAGTAGTGGTCCAAACAAGTCAAACAACACCACTACTTTGAAGAAAATCAAACAAGGATTCCAGAAAAGATTTTTGTAAGATTTTAGGAATTTGTTTGATAATAGTTTTGAATTTTTAATTGTACTGGTGTCAAAGTCCAGAAATAATACCCGTGGGTATTATAGACTTTTCAGTATTACCACTGACCTCAGAAATTTTTTATGATTTTATATGATATGTAAAATTTCACAGGGATTCCAACAAGATAAATTTCACAAAAATTGGATGAGTATAAAAATTCTGAAAATTCGCGGACAGTAGCAAAACAGGAAGATTAGAGGGTGTGACCCCTCTGTAATCCACGAATTTTTAAAAATTAAATACAAATCCAATTGATTTGAGATTTGGAACAGATGTTCCAAACTTAATTGGAAATCACTCTATGAAATTTTATGATTTTAGGATGCCTGTGGTGTTAGGAATCGATTTTTCAAGTCTGGACAGAAATCTAGACCCGAAAAACAGAACACCAATACTTGCAATGGAATGGTGCTAAAGAAGCATACAAGCAAACAATGATTTTAAAATGCACCACTCCACTTAATTTAAGTGTTTAGGGTCCCGAAAGCCAAGTTTAATATATTTTTGGTAGTTTTAATTAATTATGTGACTAGAAAGAGGAACCAACCTGAATTTTCGCGGGAAGAAAAGGATCTTTAAGCTCTCGCTTCCAGATTCCCGCTTTCCCGCTGTAGTTCCTGCACACACAAAAGAAAGAAAGAGAAGGGGATGAGATCCACTTCAAGCAAGAGAAAATGAGTTAATGCAAAGCCGTGCCTCCCCGGCAACGGCGCCAAAAAGTGATAGCGAAAATACGCGGTTTGTTAAAATACGTCGTTGTAACGCGTAAATCCGCTTTCGCTCTTAAATTTATATTCCTAGATAGGGGAGTATCTAGGGTCGTCCAAGGAGGCCAAATGTTTGCAATAGTGATTCTCTTGCTTGGAATATATCTCAACTTTCTTTTGGTAATTTTCAATATACCATTTTTTTTTGTTTTTGAACTAAGGCAACATGCGAAATTATGGCAGGAAGTGTTTACACTTCCAATTAAGTAAACTACTCTAAAGTGGCAAGTAGAGCCTCTCCCTAAGCTCACTCTAAGCAAGTGGAGGCCTAGAATAATTAGGGAGAGGAAGTGAAGAATGCTGAAAATAAGCAAATAGAAATGCAAACAAGATATGCGAAGAAGGCAACTAGATAATTGATAAAGTGTTTAACAAAAATGCCTAGTAGAGGAATGCTTCTACTACTAGATAATTGAAATAAAGAAAGAAAACACAAATCCTCTAAATAGATGGTGAAGAAGAGGGCTTCTTGCTCCAAGGTTGGTGGCTCCCAAGCTTGAAAAGAATCCTTCAACTCCTTCCTTGCAGTACTCCGCCAAAGTGATGACCTCCAAGGCAAGCCCTAAGGGGGCGTGCCCTAAGTTTCTCTCCAAGGGTGGACGTCCACCCTAAGCTTTTCCCCTTTGCCTGGCCGTCCTCCTTGAAGTGGGAGAGTCCTCCTCCTTGGCGTGGCTCAAGTTGAAGAGAGTGGGGAGAGGAAGGCACCAAAAGGGCTGCTGATGTGCCCCTTTAATCTCCTTCTCTACTCCTTCTTCTTGGCCGTAGGTATAGGTGGTTTAGGTGGAAAATATACTAAGGGAGGATGCCCCCAAAATGGTGGTAGGTGGTGGGTTTTTATAGAATAGGAAGGGGGCTAAGGTGACCCTTGAAATGGAGGGCTAGGATGGAAGGAGGGAGGTGGTTAAGGATCCAATGGCCAAGTGTGTTTGGCGCCACCTTAAGGGACACCTAAGGGGTGGTTATGTGTGTTGACACCCCTTGATATTGGCACCAAAATGGCTTCTAGAAGAGGGTCTAAGTTGGCGCCAAGAAGGATTCTAGAAGGGGGGTTAGGTGGATGGCTAGGATGGCTTATGTGGGTAGGTGTAGGGTGGATTAAGGGGCTGAAAGTGGCGCCAATATAGAGGTGGTTAGGGGTGGTTTTTGGCGCCAACTTGAAGTGTCTTTTGGTGGAGATAATGGGGTGAAGGGATGGTGAAACGGTTTGGCTTCGGGATAACCGGGTTTTAGTTTGTTATAACATTGTAGTATAGCCGGTTACTACCAACATTTCAAATATATAAATTTTTTACTCGGAAAATAAAAGAGTTCCCGAGGTCGAACTCAGGGAGCAAGTTGTATTCTAGAGATATACATGTTTCTTTTACAAAATAAAGAAAGAGAGAGGGAAAGAATTTGTTGTTCTCATTGTTTTCTCCTCGTGATGTTCTTCTTTCTTTCTTTCTTTCTTCAGATCTCCTTCTTCTTTGTTCTGCAGAGGTGATGCTCCTCTTTCTTTCTTCAGATCTCCTTCTTCTTCTTCCTTGGTTTCTGTCTTGGCCTCTCTTCTTCTTTTTCTGCAGTCTCTTCTGTGAAGGTTTCTTCTTCCTTGGCTCTGCTGTAATTCTTCTCTGCAGCCTATTCTCCTCTTCTGCCTTGCTCAGCCTCTTCTTTAGAGTTTCTTCTTGTTTCTCCTCCCTGCGGCTAAGTGTCAGCTTCTTCTTTTCTTTTTCAGCCAGGGACGTCACCCCTCCTTTCTTCTTTTCCCTTCAGGCCGTCGTCTGATTTTCAAATCAGACGACTTAACTACCTGTTGCTACAGTCAGCTTCCTTCTTCCGTGGGTCTTCTTCTTCGCCTGTGCCTGCACACTTCAGAGTTTTTCGTCAGAGGCAAAACCTACTCTACCCCCCCCCCCGCGTCTCTCTCTCTCTCTGAAACCACTCTTGGGAAAGCTCTCCCAGAGCTGCCGGGTAACCGGGTTCGGGTCAGGCCCGGGTCCAGGCCCACCGGCGTGCGTGGTGGGCGAGGAGTGCAGGTCAGTCTTAAGTCGGGTCGGGTCGGCTCGGGTCAGGTTCGCGGGGCGTCAGCGTGGACGAGACCGGGTAACCGGGCGGGTGAAGGGGACCTCACCCCGTGTGCTGAGGCAGTAAGCCTTCAGCACTTTTGCATCTTATGTCGCTGCGACTCTTCAGGCGTTTCCGAGGTGGGACTAAATGGCCCACCTCAATTGCGCGCCCGCAGCGGGGAAATCCGCAGGAGATGGCGGCGTCACGCGAAGCTTTCTTCCTTAGCTACGAACCTGGTGTTTTGCCAAAACTCCTCGCAAGGCCTGGGAGTCGAATCTGGGCTTGGCGCTGAGCGTGGCGCGCCTGTAGCTGCAGGCGGAAGCAGTTCCTCCTGCGCGTCAATGGCGGCGGAGGTTGGATGGCCTGTTCACAAGAAAACGGCCTCTCGGCCTAATCAGAAAGTGCCAGGAGCTTCGCCAGGGTGCGGCGAAGCTCGTGTGGGTGGTGGCGAGGCGCGGGGCGGCGTGCGAGGGCTGCCCTAGGTCGGACTGTGGGTCGGAGGATGGGTCTGTTCGGTGGGGTTGCAGGGGGTGATGTGGGGGAAGTGGCAGGGCGGAGGTTGATCAGGGTGAGGAGGCGGAGGTCCTGCGGTGGTCGGCGAGCCGTGTGGGTCGCTGAGGTGATGGGAGCGGCTCGCCGGAGGGTGGTCGGAGGCGAAGGGGGTGAAGGTGGTCAGGGTCGATAGAGGGCTTAATTGAATAAATTGAAAGCGGGGAAAGAAAGAGGAGAAGAAGGGGAGTAGCTCTAGCTTACTTGCAGGGACGAAGGGGGAGGAACAGGGCGACAGTCGTATCGACTGTCGCCGGAGAAGACGATGCTCAGGGAAAGGGGCGGCGGCGAGTAGAGAGCCGGAGAGGCGCCAGCTGGGTGCGGCGTGGCGCGGGAAGAGCAGGGGAGGAAGTCTCTGCTGCTGGTATTGCGGCAGAGCGAAGAGGTGGAGGGGGAGGAAACCGCCGGAGCTGGTGAGCGTCTGCTGGAGGAAGAAGAGAAGAAAGTTGGGGATTTTCTCCGTCAGATCCAGGCTGCCCCGGTCGGTGGAGCAACGGGGGGTATTTATAGGGATCAAACAGGGAGGAAGGCGGAGGGAGACGACTTGTCTCCCTCGCCGGAGGATGGTCGGAAACAAGAACCCATACCGTCCGTGCGTTCGCACGGCCGGTATGGTGGGTAACAACGACCAGGGGGGTGTCCCTGCGACGGCTGACGACGCAGGGCACCCCCGGTTTACTTGCCAGGTCCCCCACCTCACCCTGCGCGGCGCCATGCTCCGCGCAAGGTCGCCGGAGCATGGTGCTGGCAGGTTTTGCAAGAGGGACCTGATTGCAAAGAACGAAGGAGAGTTAGGGGCCAAAATGCGAGGGTTCAAAAGTTGAGGGCCAAAGAGTAAATATATGAGGACCAAAGTGTAAAGTCGGTCAAGGAGGTTTCTTCTTAGGCTCAAGTTTTTATACATGACTAATTAGGACCTAAGGAATCTGATGGTGAATTTCATTTCCATATTAAACCTTGTTTGACCGGTCAATTTGCGCAAAAACCCAAATTAAGTTATTAATTGGGCATGGTTCTCAATGTTGGTCAAAAAGGGTTCTGAAGGCCAAATTGAAGGTTCTAAACCCTGGAGATTATTTTTCTATGAATTTTAGAGGGTTTATTCTATTTTTACTTTGCCTCGAACCTTGTGAATTGAAGTGGGTTGTTTTAGGGTTACAGATTATCATTTAGTTTCTTGGAATTGCTGTAGCCCTTGCTAGATCATTTCATCCCACTCTTATTCTTATTAAGCTGCTTTGACCTATGTTTGGGCCCTGAATTACCCTGTATGCAGATTATACTGGTAAAATTGCATTTTTACCCCTTATGACTTATTTTCTTCTCAAACTCAGGATTCTCTGAGTTAAGCCTTTCCTTGAGATATGTAGGAGCTTTTATCCTTTGTATTAGGTCAAAATGAGCTAGTTATGGCTCATGATGAGGTTCTCATCAGATGGCTAGGAGGTGGTGCCAACTTGAGTAGGGTAGCTAGCTTAGGTAGGCTTGAGTTGGTGGCGCTAGCTAGGGTTGATTTTGGAGGTAATGAATGGCCAAGGAGCTGGTTGTTAGCTAAGCTAAGCTAAGATAAGATAAGCTAAGCTAGCTTAGCTAAAGGTGGAGTAGAGGAGAAGGTGTTGGAGCTAGGGTTTGGAGGAAGGAGCTGAGGAGAAGAAGTCTGGAGCTGGAGCTGGAGCTGGCTGCTGCTGAAGAGGCTGGCATGGGGCTACTCTAGCTGGCTTAGCTTGCTAGTTCTTTGCTCGTTGCTAAGCCAAGCTAATGTGAGCTAGCTTCTACCAAAATGAGCTGAGGTGAGCTAGGTCTGGTGCTCCCGGGGAGAATCAAGCTGGTTGAGGCAGCTAAGGTAGCTTAGCTCAACTGAGATGAGCTAAGCTGAGTCCCCGGGAGCTGGACTTGAGCTTCCTGAGCTGAGATGAATTCTTCTTCAGCTGGCTGGAGTTGAGTGGAGCTGGATGTAGCTGGATCTGAGCTGGGGTGAACTCCTTTGAACTCAGCTGAGCTAGCTAGAGCTCCCTGTGAACTAGTGGGAGCTGAGATGAGCTAGACTCAGCTAAGTTTAGCTGGATCTGAGCTGACTTGAGCTAGGGTGAGCTAAGGTGAACTCTCTTGAGCTGCCATCCAGCTGAGATTAGCTGAATGGAGCTGGGATGAGCTAACCCTAGTTCAAGTAAGCTAGGTTCCAGCTATGGTGAGCTGGATCAAGCTGGGTTCCAACTAGTCTGGGCTTCTCCTTCACCAATTGCCTTCTTGAGTGCTAAGGTTTTAGGGATCTGTGAATCTGTACATCCCTAACACTCACAAAAACACATTAAAACAATAATAAAAAATGCAATGCATGCCTATCCTAATTTATGCCTAAATGCAGCCCAAAAACCCGTTTGCGGATTAAAATCCTAAGAGCTAGGTTAGTTTAAAGCATACAAATGATGATAAACTGGCGTTTATCATTCACGTAGGAATGGCCTCCATCCATTTAGAGACATAGTCAACTGCCACTAAGATATACTCATAAGCAGAGGAGGAAGGGAAGGGTCCCATAAAGTCTATCCCCAAACATCGAAAACTTCAATAGGTTGAAACGAGTGTTGAGGCATCTCATTCCTCTTCCCAATAATTCCAATCTGTTGACATCTACTACAGGCCTTAACAAAGTTATGAGAATCCTTAAATAACATAGGCCACCAAAAACCAAGCTAAAGAACCTTAAAAGAATTGAAAAACCAGACTAAATAATGATACTGCTATTATTGCAATTTCTTTTAGTTTAAATTGTGATCTTGATTTCTAAATACCAATTTGCTCCCTGACCTTGGAAATCTTTTCGAGTAATAGAATTATATTTGTTTTGAATGCTATTTCGACTATACTACAATGCAATACCTTTTAAATACCGATTGAATGCAACGAACAGGTTGATCTGGGCCATTTGTAGTTGATCACGCTCATCCACGCGAGGAAAGGCACGATGCGGATGACTTGATCTCACATTCTTTACACAAATAGTGCCTTAACCACTATGCCACGCAGTGGCTTGAGGCACGTAGAGGCTTTGTCCATAGCCGATATTGACCGCTCGATCTTCATCCTATGGTCGAGATCAGGCATTGATGGTCACTTGGAGCGGTGGAGTGGGAGGCCTTGGCGAGTGTTGGGTGACTAGGGTGGCACCATCATGGCCGTCCATCTTCTATGAGTTGTAGATGTTGCTACGGATGTCGAATTGGATTGATTTTCACGTTGTTGGGCTGCGATCGTCGATCCAAATCCATCCGTGCAATCGGATTTTTCGTCTGAAGAATGAATTTACACCACCTGGCTTCTTGACCTCTAATCTTTCTCGGACTGCATCTGATGCTACGGAAGTCCGATCGAGGCGATCTTGGAGTCGTTGAACTCCAATCATCACCCTAATCAGATCCGTATGATTTGATCTTCAATAAGAGGCCCCAATTAAATATCTCCTGTCCCTGACCACCAAAAAGAGTAAATTAATATAAAATTTATACACTTTGACCTAAATGCATGATGATGCATGTTATGCAATATTTACAATGCATGATGCTTCTACGACACTAAGGGAAAGCATAAATAGACATTTTAGGCTATTCAGATTTATACACATCACATATGTAAATGATGATCTTGAATTCTTTAATTATGAGGATGAGGCATCTCTTGGTGAAGTCTCACATGAGCTTAAGGAAGAAGATTTTAGTGAGACAAATGGGCCTAAGGAATCTGATGAACCATTTGATAGCTCGATTATTGAAGGTTGTGATCCAATTGGAGCCAACTTGAAGGATCTGAATCCTGATTCATTCGAAGATTCAATCAGTAACCCCATTTCTCTTCTGCACCTCGAAGAATGTAGTGATGATCTTGAAATTATCAAACCCAAGCCAATTCTGATTTAGCCATGATTATTGGACTTGGATATATCACAAAGGGTGAATGATATGCTTGAGGTATCAGAAAACAAGCACTTGAACTTGGACGATAGAAATTTGGAAATGAAAATCTAGGAGGCTACTTTTGAGGGAAAGATGATTTTGGATTTAAGGGTTCCTGTTGACCTGAAATCACCTACCTTCTATCAGTACCCTTATGATATCTTGGATGTGCAACCCAAGATCAGAATAATTGATTATCTTTTTGAGCTGAGTTCTAAGTAGACACATGAATCTATTAAACCAGATTTACCAATTGTCCACCACTTTAGACTTGGGTTGCACACCACAAAATCGCAAGCCCGGCATCGCAAACACAACAATCTCTAGTTCTGGGTGATTTTCATCAAGAGCCTTAGAACTACTCAACCCTAGGGCATGGTTTTGCACCATAATCTAGTCAACATCTGTGGACATCTTCTTCTGGTGAGTTTTAGGATTAATCTTTTAAATCTTAACCTTCTCCTTACCTGTAAATTATGCCTTGCTAAAGGCAATAAACTTAGCACATGTGTATACTTCTTTCTCCCTGTGGATCTGACCAGATTATTTCAAAATTCAGGTGATATTCTGTTTATTTCATCCTTTTCAGGTCTTTATTTTTACAATGAGGACATTGCATCATTTAGGCATGGGGGGTGGATACTTAATCCTGAAATTATTTTGTTAGATCCGTGGAATTTCTTTTATTTAAAAAAAAAGTAGCAAACAAATTAAAAATTCAAAAAGAAAAAAAAAATAGAATTAGGAGAAGAGAACTTAGGCATTAGGAGTTGTTAACTTTAGGAGACGATACATAAGGACTTGAACACTTAGACTCTTCAGGTCTTCGAGCCTAATTAGCCTGAGTGTCCACTAAAATGTAGACTTGGTCTTGAGTTCTTGGCAAGATTAATTTTACTTTAATTTAGTCCATAATTTGGGGTGATAAGTACACAACTTATCAACCTGCCCT
Source organism: Thalassia testudinum (assembly GCA_037157565.1). Lineage (NCBI taxonomy): Eukaryota > Viridiplantae > Streptophyta > Magnoliopsida > Alismatales > Hydrocharitaceae > Thalassia > Thalassia testudinum. Next base: position 148,690,944 of record JAZHRO010000014.1, on the reverse strand, counting down.
CTAATTTGAGGGGACTTTGGGTCTAACCATCTACACACTATTTGCACTGACTCACTTTCCGACAAGTTTTACAAAAATTGCACAACTAATGAACCATCTAGGGTGGTATACCTGGCAAGTTGTCCGTGGTAACAACTCAGCAACCGGTTGTCCAGAGCCTAGCTACTTGCCCACACTCATTGTACTGCTTTTAGGTAAATCTTAGATCAGGGAAGCCACCTACTTAGAAAAAGAAAAAAAAGATACCTAAAAATAAAAAAATAGAAAAATAGAAAAAGGAGAAAAGTAAAAATAGAAAAAAAACCACACTTCATCGCATGAGTATGGCTAGCAAGTTACTGTGAATAATATCTCATTGGACGGTTGTCCAGAGCCCAGCTTACAAAAATGCACAAATAATTCCCAAAACACTTAAGGAAGAAGCGAGGAAGTAGAATAAACCAGAGAGATATAAATTGGGTTCGCTCTTGTGTTGACCCAATTAAAAAAAATAGGGAGAAAGCTACCGATCAGAAAGATAAACCTTTACGCAGAAACTCTTAAGGTCACCCAGGGTCATAGAAACCTAAAGACAATTTTAACGACCACTCTGTGAGTCTATCACCGTCATAAAGATGCTTAGAACTTGAAGTTCCTTTCGAGTCTTAGGTTGGTTGGGTAGCCATAGAAAGCTACCCCGAAACTCTAAACTCAAAATCCTAAAAAATTAGAAAAGAAGAAAAAGCAAAAAAAATGGTATCTTCCCTTTTTACAATAACGCAAGGACTTGGGCAATCTGTTATGAGCCCATATTTGTGGGATAATTTGTTACTTAAATGCCTAGACATCAGATTAATAATGACATATAAATAGCATACAATAAGATGTAAATAGATTGGTCTAATTATTCATTTATTTACATATTTCATGCATTGCATCCATATCTAAATGCAATTAGAATTGACATAGAATTGCATGAAATTAATTAGTTAACAAATTAGGTGCATTACTTGCTTTGTTTTAATTTAACATAGAAGTTAAGGGTTTGTGCATAAATAATCATAATATTTTATTATTATTTTATTCTTCTGCTTCTTTAGGTAATGGCTGCACTTCCTTCGCCTGCACCCATTCACTCACAGCTGCCAGAATTCATCCACCGTGAAGTGGATTTGCTCCCGCTTCTTGCATTTCAAATCAACCACCTACACCAACAAAGGGAGCAGGAATCAACCATGCTGGGGAGGCCTCCACCCCATTCCACTACTCTGTAGAGAGTTCAAGCTCTCCTCCACTCCACCACTGCCAGCCTTGATTGTGTTAACGAGTCTACACCATTGTGGGAGTGCATTGCGACAGGATGCATTGCCAGTCCGGAGCCCTCTTGCACCACTATGCTCCTACATGCACAACACCATCAACACCACCGATACCTCCACGCACCACCTTCACCTTCATCTTCCCCTATTCCATGTGAAAGCCAAACCCACCACCAGCATCACCTTAGGCAATCACCCATCTCCTCCTTGCCATCAGATAGCCCACTCCTCAAACGCCAATAGAATGTCACACGCCCCCTCCCCCTTCTCTGTCTCCACACCTCATCACCTTCCTCTTCATCTTCTTCATCTTTTTCTTCCTCTGTTTCCCCTCCCCGGAAAAGAACCCATCACCATCAGCCGCTACCTCCTTCACACGCACATCGCGCGCCACTGTCATCCTCTTTGCACACGTCCTTGTGCATGCCCTAGCACTACGACCAATGCGTCGCCCCTCCACACACATGCATCAGCAGGGTCGTCGCCCCTCTCCATGCACTGCTACAACACCTCCAGTAGGCTAGCAACGCGACCCCCTCTCGTCGCATCTCCTCCTGCACATAGCTGCATGCTCCTCCAGCACACCACACACATGCACCAAGCCATGCACGTGTAGCAGCAGCAGCCACCACGTACATGCCATTCTAGCAAGGAGCAGCTCCAACCGCAGCTGCAGGCCACCGGACACCCACTCTACCACTGCTCCGTCCATCCAACTCCGTCCATGTCGCAACCCGCCTCGACGACCACCGTGGAGACCTCGGCCAAGAGGCCCTCCTCCAAGCTCCTCACCGTTGTCCGTTCCCTCCTTCGCTAGCAACAGCAGCATGAGAGAATCCCTTGTTTCTTTCTCCATTTCTTATTACATTCAATGCCATTGCTACTTTTTTCATTTTAACTTGATTAATTAAATATTTGTTGGTTTTATGAGATTCCCCCTTATCTTTCATGCAAATGAGATTTCAACATATTTAGTAATTGATAGCATAATCTAAAGAGGATTATGGGTTGATTTTTGAGGGAAATCAATAGTGGACATCATTTTTTAACTCGTGCAAGTATTAATTGATCATTGCCTCCCTGTGGACATGACCCACTCTGTTCGTGAGTGGTTTATTTAATTTATTTTGATTCACCTTGTTCGCCACTCATTTTTGTACTACAGCAATCTTGATTTATATTTTCGAAAACTAAAATAATACGGTCAAAAATGACATCGTTGCTGGGGAAGCAACGAGCCTGATAAACTCCCAGTCATTCATTTGTTCATGTTGATTTAAATTTTTGAGGCATATTTAATATGTTCTATCTGGTTTGCATGAGGTACCTTTGGGAGAATCGTTGCACCCACCTCAGCATTTTTGCATTGTGGACCTTGGGCCACATACGTGACTAGGAGCATTGCATCTGCTACACCATTGTCGAGGAGGACCATGCTCCACATCTACATGGAGGAGCTTCACATCTTGGTGGACCTTGATGCCACAAACTTGGAGAGAAGAATTTCGAAAAATAAATCATCTTTATCATTTAGATAAACTTAGACTTCAAAATTTCTTGCTTTCATTATTTGGGACCCCTGTTCTAGGGTAATATTTTTAGGGGTTTGTTCCTAAATTTTGTTTTAGGCCCATGTTGGGTAATCTTTTCGGAAGCATGTTCCCTTTTCTTTAGATTTAGGTTTTCTTTTATGTTGTGGGTTGTTTATCCTTTATCTATTTGTACTTAAGTAGTGTAGTAAAATAAAATCAAAGCACAAATTGCGTGATAGAAGCTACATGCCCTACGACGTCCATTTAGGTGTGAATAAGCAGCATCTACACTTTATTTTCTGCATTGCATGCATTCTCGCATCGTTGATTGTTGGAAGCAAGGTACGCATCTTACTTTGCATCCATATCTTGAGCACGCATTTGCATTTGGACTTGATTCCAAGACCACCAAGTTTGATTTGGATTGATTTAACAAGTGGTCACTGTAAATTTTCTGAAAAGGACTAAGTAACGGAGGAACATAGTAAAACCCAAGTAGTTGAATTAAGACATTGTGCTATGGTTTCAAACTCAAAGCTTTTACAGTGTATGCACACTTGTTTGATATTTGCACTAAGGAACACATTTAGACACTCCTAGGTTTTAAGTTGCTAGGAAAGGACCCTCTTACTGTTGGATTCTAAAGTGTTTAGAACTCAAGATCAAAGGTTTTGTAAATCCAAAGAGGGGGATACCCTATCATGGATTTTTTAGGGCAGTTAAGAAGCACTATGAAAGCACAGCTTCAAGTTGCAACCCTCGATCTTCCATTTTTGGAGTTGCTTTACCATTTGAGCTTTAGGGAAGAGCATCTAAGCTCCAATTAGGTCTTTTTAGGCATTTCGTAGGTTGACAAAAAGGATCATAATTGATTAGGAAACTTGTTTTGTCACCTATAATCTGAACTAAAGTCAAGAGCCTAAACCTGTAAAGACCAAACAAGTCCTTTTGAATTGTGTTTTTAGTGCATGCTTGGTAGGTGATCTATTAGGAGATAGCTTGTGTTTGATCCTAAGCCTGAGGAGAATTGAAAAGGAAAAGGGATTGTCTTTAGGGAGAATGCCCAGGTGGTGACTATTTTGAGGAGTGGGAAAAAAATTTTCAAACTTGATGCTCCTATAGTCCCACCTTCTGAAAACCCAACCAGCCCGAAATCACCCCCACCGAAGAAGAATTGCCCAACTCTCCTCTGCTTGAAATCACTTCATCGGAAAAGGTTGCCCCCATTCCACCCCTCACCCGACATGACAACCCTTCAATGTAGAGACCAAGAGTGCCCTTTCCAGAATGCTTATCCACCTCTGGGAAGACTTCTGCTGGCTCATCTAGAGCCAAAGATAAGATGGATGAAATCACGGAAACTTTCAAGCAGGTGCAGATTAACCTGCCTTCGCTTGAGGCTATCAGGCAGATTTCATCTTATGCCCGCTTTCTAAAGGACCTGTTTACAAAAAAGAAGCAATCTAGGAAACAAGTCCAATCAAAAGTTGTCCTACCTAATTCTATTAGCTCAATAGTTCAACATGGCACACCCCCAAAACCTAAGGACCCAGGAGCCCCATACATCTCGATGGTCGTTGGTGACATACAAATAGATGAGGTTCTACTTGATGTAGGTGCAGGGGTGAACATCCTTCCAAGCTACGAGTATGAACAACTTGGGGCAAGCAATCTGAAACCTAGCCCGGTAATCCTCCAAGTTGTAGACCAATCACTCAAGACACCTCGAGGAATTCTAGAGGATGTCCTCGTGAGAGTGGAGGACTTCTTCCCAATTGACTTTTAGTTTTGAACATAGACCCTACCAACAAGCCAACCAAGCCTTCTATCATTTTCGACCGCCCCTTTCTTACAAGTTCACATGCTTCGATCAATTACAATACTTGGGCATTAAAAATGGGCCTTGGGAATAGGAAAATCCTGCTTTATGTGCTTGATGCTTATAAATAAGATGACCTTGAGGATTGTTCCCAAGTTGAGGTGATATATGACTTGATTGAAGAGACAACCCCTGCAATGTTATGTGATGACCCCCTTCAGCATGTCATGCTAAATTAGTATTCCCTTCTCTTGGAGGAATGTGAGGGGATATACTAGAATTTAAGGAGTTGCTTGGTGTTTCTGCTGAGTTTCTTTCCCCATCATTCCTACCCAAGGTAGATCTGTTACCTGAGATGAGGACATCTATTATGAAACCCTCAACCATACAAGTCCCCAACATTGAGTTCAAACCCCTCCCAGATACTCACAAGTACATCTTTCTAGGTGTCAATTATACACTCCCCATTATCATGTTGGCTGTGCTATCTAAGGCACAGGAGGGAGCCCTGATTAAATGCCTGTGTAGGCGCAAGGAAGCTATTGCATGGAGCATCGCTGATATTAAGGGTATAGACTCTACACTCTACATGCACCACTGATAAACACACATGAATTCATGATAAAATACTTATTTATGATAGTTCCTAGGCTTAGCATTGCATATCATTTTATAAATACAATATAACATCCATTGCATGGCATTTTGGATAGTTGTATGTTTTCTATATTAATTTCTTCATTTTTTATGTCCAGGAGGCAATGTGACATCCTTACAGACTTCGGATGAAAAATCTGACCATACAGATGGATCCAAGTGACGATCGTAGTTCGACAACGTAGAAACAACCTCGATTCGAGCACCATGGCATCTCTGCAAGCAATGAAGGGTGGACGGTCTAGATGGTGCCATGTGGCACCATCTAGAGCACTCAAAGCCACCCGCCACATCTCCAAGGGCCACTCATCAAGTGATCACAGCCGTTGGACAAAAATCCAATGGCTAAGAGCCCGCCCTCACCACGCAGCTGCAACTCCTCTTCATGATGCACTTGCAAATGTGGCACAACGGCCGAAGCGTGGGATCGCAAGGGTGGGGTGTAGGTTCGAATCCTCGTAGCCCCCACCATTCTCTATCCAGCAAGCGCATCCACGCGCATGCAGTAGTAGCGGCAGCGCAACGCTAGCAGGCACAAGCAGCGTGCGCGTGTCCATGCCAAGCTGGTCCTTCGCTGAATTTGTATGCATGGGGCGGGCGCATGCTCGGTTGGTGCCAACTTGGTAGACATACAGTGAAGCTTACAGCAGTCACTAATTATTCGCATGCTAGCAAGGCCAGCTGGGGAGTGAGTGGGTGTGAGCTGCCTATAGTGACACTTCCAGTGATAACTTCGAGGTCACTACTGTCCCATGCCTATTCTAACCACTTTTCATCCAGTATGAAAGGACCAACACCCCCTCCATTCCAAGGCATCTCTACCTACTCTACTCCCACCTACTCCTAAGCTCTAGCAAGCCTACCAATGCTCTGTTAGGAGTTTGCTCTCAATCTCCCAAGGTGCCTATTAGTGTAACAAGACTCTGCCCCACTAAATACTCCTCCAACTTCCCATCCCCATTCATAGGTTGCCTTGGAGTCATCCTCCCACCTCTATTCTAGTTGCAGATCACCTCCACCTTCTCACCTCCATTCCGAAGCTGCACTGAAGCTTTCCTCTACTCGACTTCCTCTCGCTTCTCACCTTTGTCGTCTTGCTTCCCAACTCCATCAGAGCTTCTGCCAGGTGCCGGCGTCTCACCGAACAGCTGCTTTGGGAGATTTCTTCTCACCTCCCTTTCTTTTTATGTTTTATATATTATTGTAATTGACATTCATGCAATATATCATATTCAATTCTATCTCTTTCTTGTGATTGATTGTCATTTTATTTTAAAAACAAAAAGGAAAACATAACCCTAAAACACCAAAAAGAAACAAATCGAAGCATGATTTTCATACAAAGTAAATGTCGCCTCCCTATGTTCGACTCAAGACTCCCTTGGAGTTTCGGCATAAACTATATTTGATCATGAGTTTTGCAACTATAACGATGGGTTACTTGTAACCCTGATTTCAAACATGTGAAACCCATGTGATCATTTTAGCACTGTTGACGGGGAGGCAACGGAATTTACTTTATTGGTTTATGTACTTCTTTGCATTTACATAGCATTAACCCTCCTTGTCTTTGATCTCCTGTCATGCAGGTACCCTAGCTTGGGGATCCAAGTGTGATAGACTGGAGTAAAGTGCGGGTAGAGTGTTTTTTAAGCATCCCCCACATTCCCCCTCCACTTGTTTCATTTCGCCACACCCATAGCGAAGACTTAATCAACATAGGTGCTTACATAAACCCTAGGATAGAATTGTTTGTCTTGTTTGCCACCTTCATCCACCTCACCCCCGCATTTTATAAATAAAAAACAAAAAGAAACTTTTTGTGTGACAAATCAATTTACACACTTTAGACACCCACATCAGAGGCACATAACCTGACTTGATTTACTTAACTGGGATTCCGACCTTTGAACCCAGTACACGAATTCAATACATAAAAGAGTAGAAATCATATTAGGTTAATTACCTTCTTGTGTGCCTTAACCGGTGGTGTATTTGAGTCAATTGATTAAATTGTTCGAGCTATACTACCTAATCTAAAAGAGGTTCATTTTATAGCTGTCCCATAGGATTCATTACTTAGGTCAAGCCAAACACTCCATATTTTTCTTGATTTCTAAAGGAAAATACTTGAACACGTGCTTTTAAAAACAAACTTGGTTTGCTTGACAAAACTTGGTTGAAGACACCTAATATTTGAATCCTAAAAGCTGTTAAGCATGATTCGAACTCTAAAACTCACCTCATCATTAATAATCTTGCATGAAAACCTCTTGGTTGTGCACATTCACACATTCTCAAACAAATCATTGAGGGCACAACCCATTAAGGGCCCATCACATTCCAGGAGCACCATTGTCCCAAGCCTAACTAAAATTGAGTTGATGTTGGCCTTAAGGACTGGTTTGCTCTACGAGAACCAAATTGTGATTATTCACAATTAACCTACTTATATTAGTCAATATGACGTCTAGCTAGGAGAGTAGAGTCAAATGACTGTAGTTGGGGGTACACTAGGAACCGGAGGTGCAAACCAAAGGAAGAACCTTCTCCCAAGTCCCTCCTTCTAACTGGTCGGATTCCCTGGAAATAAGTGGAGTAAATCATCCATAATCATAGGATGGATTCTAAAAGTCTGTAGACCTTTAGGCTACCCTATCTAAGGACATGCTTGTATTCTTCCGCTGCAGGGTTTCCTCTCTTCCTCGTCCTTCCGACTTCCTTCCAGTGTATGCTTGGAAGGAGTTCATTGAATCCTAGATTGGAAGGACCTTTAGGCCATTCTTGGAGGTAGAGGTTGAGCTTTAGCCAAGCAGATCCCATGGCGGATCAATAGCCACCTCCCCTGCCCCTAAACTAGCAGGAGCGGATTCAGAGGTAGTTGGAAGAAATGCAGCAGATGCAGCAATGGTTCCAACGTATGAATGGTCAGGGCACTCGGCCCTTGAAGGATTTTGATGATCCTTCAATCTTTGGGGAACATCCTGGCATCATGATTCCCGCTAGGGACATAGAAATCAAGCCCCAAGTCTTAAGCTTGATTAAGCATTTTCATTGCCTTTACTCGAAGGATCCATTCTAGCACTTCGAGGATCTGACCACTTTGGTTCAGACCACCAAAGCAAGGAATGTGACCGAAGAGCAAATGATCATGAGGCTCTTCCCCCACTCTCTCAAGGATAAAGCCGCACATTGGCACCAGAACATAGGAAGGTCGATAGAAACTTGGGCTACTCGTAAGTCAAGTTTCTTGAAGAAATTCTTCCCTATCAGAAGGACTAATGCCTTGCGACGGGCGATTACCACTTTCGGCCAGCAGCTGAGGCAACTGTTTCATGGTGCCTGGGAGCAATTCTAGGAACTTTTGAGGAAGTGTCCACACCACTATGTGCCGAAATGGCAACTCGTGCAGATTTTCTATCACGGGTTGGTTGAGCAACTCCGTAATCACGTGGATGCTTCCTGCGGAGGCAATTTCCTCAATAAGGATGCAGATAGCACATACGACCTGTTTGAGGAAATGAGTGAGAACTCAATTAATCATGCCTCCATGGATGCATTCAACTGGTCCCAACAACCCTGGTCAAGTGCTAATGAGATCTAGGATTCTCATTCATTTGACATGGAGGATATAATGGACTTGGTTGCTAAGAGAATGAAAGAATGGATGTCTGGGAATTCTGGAAACACTTCTATACGTACTCAATCGTAGAATTCGGGATTCCATTCCTCATGAGCTCCCACGGGGAGGGAATTCATGAACCAACTTGACTAAGTGCAACCTGTGATCCAAGATTCTCGAAACCTTATCGGTTCCAAATTGGGGCCTTTGATCTCAGTTTTTCTGATCCTTCCTTCTCTCCATCCTCGTCCTATGATGATGTGTATGCAATGTAGGAGAATGTTCGGTCCAACCCATATTCCAACACTTATAACTCGAGCTGGAGTAACCACCCTAACTTCTCCTACAAAAGTCCGGGGCAACAGACCCAAACTCATCCCAGCAACTATGCATCTCAAAGACCTATGGGTCAGGGTCAAGTATACACCTAGTTGCCCCCAAGATTGGTTACTTAGCCATCTTGGAATGCCCAACAATCTACAAGGCAGGCTGAGTTAAACAGGCAGACGGTAGAAATGCAAGGGTCCATGGTTCAGCTTATGCAGCAAATGAAGACATCATTGGATAACTTGCAATCCGAGTTAATTACTACCATCTGGCAACCAGGATCTCTACCATCCCAACCCATACCCAAATAGTGTAATATGCAAAATCAAGGCAATAGAGGCTAAGGGTACGGGAATTAAAGGGACCCACACGCACATTCTCAGGTGGTTAAGTAGGGTCCCTCATCTTCTTCTTCTGGTTACATGACCAACCGAGGCCCTCCAATCTTCACGAACCCACCTCAAGACCCAAACCCTTATGCCTCTACAAACTCTGTCACCTTCAGAAGTGGAAAGTAAACCCAAGACCCTAAATTACCTTCTAGATGCCAAAACACTGTGGAGCTTGAGACAGAAGAGGAGATTGAAGAAGACAATAAGGCCCAGGGACCGGAAATTGAAAATACCACCCATATCCCATTCCCTAAAGCCCTATTGAAAACTAAGAAGAAGAAAACCCTAGATAGTAATGAGGATCTCCTGGATTTATTCAAGAGTGTAGAGATCAATATTTTTCTCCTCGATGCTACTAAGCACATCTCAGCTTATGCCAAATTTTTGAAAGAACTATGTACCCAAAAGTGTAAGCCGAGAGAACCCACTCTGAGGAAGGTGATTCTCTCTAAGTAAGCAAGTTTTTGTTATCCTACATCATCTTCCTCAAAAGAAGAAAGATCTAGGTGCCCCCTTGATCTCATGCATTATTGGGGAATACACTTTTGATAGGACAGTATTGGACCTAGGTGCATCCATCAACCTAATCCTGACTTCTCTTTATGAGAGGTTTGGGTTAGGTAAACTCAGGCCAACCTTAGTAATTCTATAATTAGCAAGCTGTTCGGTCACCACACCGAGAGGCATTATTGAAGATTTAATTGTCAAGGTCAAGGATTTCTATTTTCCCATAGATTTCTTTGCCCTTGACATGGATCTACCTAATGATTTGAGGAAGATGCCCATCATTCTAGGGCGTCTGTTACTAGCTACTGCCAAGGCCAACATAAACTATGAAAGCGATTGTATGGAGATCGCCTTTGGGGATAAGAAGTTAACTCTTGATATTTTTAAGGTGATAAGAGGATTTGAGGATTGTGGATTCATTGAGGAGCTTGAAGATTCGGATCTTGAGACTTGTATGATAATCAGTGCACTCGAGGACTCCACCAGCTTTAGCGAACTCGACCCACAACCCTCCATGGTAGACCTGCCACATCCTGAAGAGGCTGTTGATTCTGTTCATTCCCAGCCTCTTCCACTTGATCATCCTGATGAATCTTCATAAGCATCCTCCCTACCTTCTATTCTAAACCCACCTCAGTTGGAATTAAAACCATTACCCAAAAATTTAAAATATGAGTTCTTAGGACATAAAAACATGCTCCCTGTGATTATTTGTGCTGATTTGACTAAGGAGCAAGAATCGAGGCTAATTAAGGTCCTTAAGATAAACAATGAGGCAATTGGTTGGACCATCCACGACCTTAGGGGGATCAAGCCATCTTATTGTAATCATCGTATTTTTATAGAAGATGGATCCTGCCATTCTCGTGAGATGCAAATGAGACTAAACCCAACTATGCGAGAAGTGGTCAAGAAGGAGATAATCAATTGACTCGGTGCTCGGATTATTTAATCAATCTCGGATAGTTCGTGGGTTAGCCCCATTCAAATTGTACCCATGAAGGTGGGAATAACCGTTATGACTAATGAGAAAGGGGAATCCTTCACCACTCTTTCAGCTTCTGCTTGGAGAGTCTATGTTGATTATAGGAAGCTAAGCGTAGCCATTAAAAGGGATCACTTTCCCTTTCCATTCATCGATCAAATCCTTACAAGGTTAGCTGGGCAAACATACTTTTGCTTCCTAGATGATTGTTTGGGATATAACGAAGTCCCTATCCATCCTGAAGAGTAGGAAAAGACATCCTTCACATGTCCCTACGAAACCTTTGCATTTCGTAGAATGCCTTTTGGGTTTTGCAATGCACTTGCGACTTTTCAAAGGTGCATTCTAGCTATCTTTTCTGACATGGTGGGAGATTGTCTTGAGGTGTTCATGGATGATTTCTCCATTTTTGGAGATTCTTTTGAGTCTTGCCTAGCGAAATTGGAATTGTTCCTCCAGAGATGCATCAAAACACGGCTGGTCGTTAACTCGGAAGAAAGCCACTTTATGACTAAGGAAGGCATTGTCCTGGGTCATATGGTCTCTAGTCGAGGTTTTGAGGTTGGTAAAGCTAAGGTGGATGCTATCTCCATACTTCCTCCACCCACATCCATAAAATAGATCCGCTCTTTCCTTGGGCATATGGGTTTTTACAGAAGATTCATTAAGGACTTCTCGAAGGTTGCTTGGCCCTTGAGTAACCTTCTAGCCAAAGACACATCATTCAAGTTTCATGAATTATGCTGTAAGGCATTTGATTTATTAGAAACGGTAGTCACCTGTGCCCTAGTGTTGCAACCACCGGTTTGGACAACCCCATTTGAGATTATGCCTGGTGGATCTGATTATGCCGTCGAGGCTGTCTTGGGTCAGAAGATTGAGAAAAAGCCCTCTGTAATTTACTACACTAGCAAGACTTTGGACAAAGCCCAAAGGAACTACACTGTTACTGAAAAAGAATTGCTAGTTGTAACTTTCGCTTTAGAAAAGTTCAGGGCTTATATTTTAGGTTCTCGTGTCATCATCTATATCGACCACTCAGCCTTGAAACATCTCTTGGAAAAAAGGATGCCAAACCACTGCTTATTCCCTAGATTCTGCTGCTTCAAGAATTTGATCTTGAAATCAGAGTTAAAGCTGGGGCACAAAATGCAGTGGCAGATCACATCTCGAGTATCCAACTTGATTCTCCTCATTCGGATGTCCCAATCTCTAATACTTTTCTGGATGAGACTATCCTTACAGTCTCGGGTATCAGAATCCCCTGGTTTGCGGATATCATCAATTATTTGGCCGTTGGTCAAATCCCCCAGGATTGGACCAAACAATAATGGGATAGACTTGCATCTAAGGCTAAATATTATTTTTGAGACAATCCTGAGCTGTACCGCATCAGCGCAAACTAGATTATTCGTCGATGCATCCCAAAAATTGAATTCCATATCTTACTTGAGTTCTACAACACATCTACATGAGGTAGACACTTTTCTGGGAAAAATATAAAAGCAAAAATCTAGCAATCCAGATTCTATTGGCTATCATTATTTAAGGATGCCAAGGAATTCTCAAAGTCATGCACCTAATGCCAAACACTCGGGAACATGGCTAAGGGAGATATGATGCTCCTGAACCCAATTCCTCCCATCAAAATTTTCAACATTTGGGTTATCGACTTTATGATACCCTTCCCTCCTTCACTCGGACACCAGTATATTCTGGTCACTGTTGATTGTGTCCAAATGGATTGAGGAAATTCCCACCCAAACCAATGACCACAAGGTGGTCATCGATTTTGTGAAGAAAAATATCTTCTATCGGTTCAGGGTTCCTCTGGCAATTATCAGTGATGGTGGCACACATTTCACTTATGCCCAATTACAGAATTTACTGGGGAAATACAGGGTGAATCATCGGATTTCCACACCTTACCACCCTGAGATGAATGAACAAGCCAAGGTCTCCAATAGAGAGATAAAAACCATTTGCAGAAAACCGTTAGGCCCGATAGGAAGGATTGGACTCAAAGGCTAGATGATGCTCTTTAGGCCTACCGTATGGCATAGAAAATGCCTATCGGTATGTCTTCATTCCGTCTGGTGTTTGGTAAGGCATGTCACTTTCCTGTAGTTGAACACTGGGAATTTTGGGCCATCAGGAAATGAAATTTTGACCTAGATTTGGTAGGGAAAACCAAGAAACTTCAACTATCTGAGTTGGAGGAGCTTCAAAATGATGCTTATCAAAATGCCAGAATCTATGAGGCAAGGACTAAAGCTCTCCATGACCAGATGATTTCGCATAAGAGCTTTGAGCAGAACCAGAAGGTCTGGCTTTTCGATTCTCAATTGAAGCTTTTCCCTGGAAAGCTCAGGTCTAAGCGGGACGACCCATTCATTACTGAGTGGATTTTCCAAAATGGGGCCATCGAAATCTCTGACTGAAAGGCGAGTAATATCTTCAAGGTCAGTGGATAGCGTCTCAAACCCTTTGTTGACCATGTGCTCCCTGAACCCATCTCGGACAAGGTTGCTCTTACCTTGCCTTAACCACTGCAGGTCGATCATCGCCCAACAAAAGGCACTAAACTTATCACATGTAAAGACTATTCCAAGCTAACCAGAGTCTCATGGAAACCAAGTGATATTCTTTCAATTCTACTCTCTTGCATGCTTTCATTTTTAATAATGAGGACATTGCAATAGACAAGCATGAGGGGGTGGATATATCTTATAATCTTTTTGTCAGCTGTAACAATAATTTCTTGTTATTTGATTCTATAAAAAGAAAAAATTTAGAACTAGGAGACAAGAACTCAGGCATTAGGAGTTGCAAACTTTAGGAATCTATACTTTGAGACCTGCATACCAAAACTCTTCAGGTCTTTGGGCTTAATTAGCTTGGGTGTCCACTAGAATGTGAACTTAGTCCTGATGCCTAGCCAATTAAAGGTCATTTTCATTTGGTAAATAAATTTGGATGATAAGTATGCGACTTATGAACCTACCCTCTAATTTGTGAGGACTTTAAGCCTAAGCATCTACACATTTTTTTTGCACTTACTTTTTGGTGGTTTCTTCGTAAATTGGTAGTATGAACTATCAAGGGTTGTATGGCTGGCAAATTATCGGTGGTAACATCTCATCGGCAGGTTGTTGATGCAAAAAGTCGCGTGATTTATAAAAGTGGGTTTTTAATGTTGTTGTAACACGTGAAATCGCATACGCTTTTAAATTTACATCCTAGATAGGGGAGTATCTAGGGTCGTCCAAGGAGGCCAAATATTTGCAAAATTAATTCTCTTGCTTACAAAATAGATCTCAACTTTCTTTTTGGTATTTTAAATATGTAATTTTCTTTTTGTTTTGAAAAGATGAGGGCAAAATGCGAATTGTGGCGGAAAGTACTAACACCTATAATTACTTAACTAAAACTTAAGAGATAGATATATTCTCTTCCTAAGCTCACTCTAGGCAAGTGGAGGCCTAGAGTAATTACGAAGAAGAGGTGAAACAAGTGCTAGAACAAAAACAACAATTGCAATAGAAAGTAAAAAGAAGGCAATTTGATTAACTAGAATTTGTGTTCTTTTCAAAGACAAGTAGATGAATGCTTCTACTAGAAATGTAAAAAATCTAAAAGCAATAAAAGAAACACAAATCTTCCTGCAAAATTTGGTGAAGGGAGTCTTCTTACTCCAAGCCTAGCTGCTCCTTGCTTGAATAGAGGGCCTCCTTCTTCTCCTTCCTTGGGATCTCCTCTAAGGTGGATGCTACCACCTTCAATGCTCTCCTCCAAGGGGTGGGCGTGCACCACCCTCAAATTCTCCTCCAAGGTGGCATGGACCACCTTCAAAATCTCCTCCAAAGATCTTCCTTGCCTGGTGATGAGAACCTCATCATGAGCCATAACTAGCTCATTTTGACCCAATACAAAGGATAAAAGCTCCAACATAACTCAAGGAACGGCTTAACTCAGAGAATTCTGAGTTTAAGAAGAAAACAAGTCATAAGGGGTAAAAATGCAATTTTACCAGTATAATCTGCATACAGGGTAATTCAGGGTCCAAACATAGGTCGAAGCAACTTAATAAAAATAAAAGTGGGATGAGATGATCTAGCAAGGGCTACAGCAATTCCAAGGAACTAAATGATAATCTGTAACCCTAAAACAACCCACTTCAATTCACGAGGTTCGAGGCAAAGTAAAAATAGAATAAACCCTCTAAAATTCATAGAAAAATAATCTCTAGGGTTTAGAACCTTCAATTTGGCCTTCAGAACCCATGTTGACCGACATTGAGAACCATGCCGAATTAATAACTTAATCTGGGTTTTCGCATAAATTGACCGGTCAAACAAGGTTTAATATAGAAATAAAATTCACCACCAGATTCCTTAGGTCCTAATTAATCATGTATAAAAACTTGAGCCTAAGAAGAAACCTCCTTGACCGACTTTACACTTTGGCCCTCAACTTTTGAACCGTCGCATTTTGGCCCCTAACTCTCCTTCGTTCTTTGCATTCAGGTCCCCCTGCAAAACCGGCCAGCACCATGCTCCGGCGACCTTGCGCGGAGCATGGCGCCGCGCAGGGTGAGGGGGAAAGCCTGGCAAGTAAACCAGGGGTGCCCTGCGTTGTCAGCCGTCGCAGGGACACCCCCCTGGTCGCTGTAGCCCACCATACCGGCCGTGCGAACGCACGGACGGTATGGGTTTTCGCCTCCGGCCATCCTCCGGCGAGGGAGACACGTCGTCTCCCTCCGCCTCCCTCCCTGTTTTGATCCCTATAAATACCCCCCGTTGCTCCACAGGCCGGGGGAGCTCGGATCTGACGGAGAAAACCCCCAACTTTCCTCTCTTCTCTCTCCGGCAGACGCTCACCAGCTCCGGCGGTTCCTCCCCCTCCTCCTCTTCGCTCTGCCGCAATACCAGCAGCAGAGACTTCCTCCCCTGCTCTTCCCGCGCCACGCCGCACCCAGCTGGCGCCTCTCCGTCTCTCTACTCGCCGCCGCCTCCTTCCCTGAGCATCTTCTTCTCCGGCGACAGTCGATACGACTGTCGCCCTACTGCTCCCCCTTCGTCCCTGCAAGTAAGTTAGAACTACTTCCCTTCCTCTCCTCTTTCTTTCCCCGGTTTCAATTTGTTCAATTAAGCCCTCGACCGACCCTGACCATCGTCACCCCCTTCGTCTCCGGCCACCCTCCGGCGAGATGTTCCCATCGCTCCACAGCCTCACACACCTCGCCGACCCTCACCGAACCTCCGCCTCATCACACTGAGCACCCCCCTCCCCTCCACTGCCACTCCACACCTCCGTAACGCTCCCCCGAACAAACCCATTCCTCCGGTTGCAGTCCAACCTAGGGCTGCCGCCAGACACCACCTTGCGGCCTGCTGCGCAGCTCCTCACCTTCGCCGTGCCACGGTGAAGGTTCCCCAGTGGTTTGATCAGGCCGAGAGGCCATATTCGTGTCCGACAGGTTTTGAGGTTCGACCGCCATTAACGCACATTGAAGCAGCTTCTCCCGCGCTCCAGGCTTCAGGACTCCAGGTCTCCAGCTGCTGCGGATTACGGGGAGTCTTGCGAAGGCAGCCAGCCAGCAACCTACGCAAATCAAAGCCGCAGCTGCAGAAGCCAGGCCGCGGTCTCCCAGCAGGCGCACGCGAGGAAAGGTCTGCGTTTAGTCCCACATCGGTAAGCCTCACAACCTTTCCACTGTTTAAATTGATTTTGTGCACTAGCCTTACTGCCTCAGCACACGGGGTGAGGTCCCCTTCACCCGCCCGGTTACCCGGTCTCGTCCGCGCTCACGCCCCGCGGACCTGACCCGCGACCCGACTTAGACTGACCTGCACTCCTCGCCCACCACGCACGCCGGTGGGCCTGGACCCGGGCGTGACCCGAACCCGATTACCCGGCAGCTCTGGGAGAGCTTTCCCAAGAGTGGTTTCAGGGAGAGAGAGACGCGGGGGGAGAGGGTAGAGTAGGTTTTGTTCTCTGACGTAAGCTCTGAAGTGTGCAGGCACAGGTGAAGAAGAAGAACCGCGGAAGAAGAAGGAAGCTGAGGGAGACACTGTAGCAACAGGCAGTTTAAGTCGTCTGATTTGGAAATCAGACGACGTCCTGAAGGGAAAAGAAGAAAGAAGGAGGGGCGACGTCCTGACTGAAAAAGAAAAGAAGAAAGGAGATCTGGAGAACAACAGAAGAAGGCGAGGCAGAGGAGAACACAAAAGAACAAGGGAAGAACTGAAAGAAGAAAAACAAAGAAGAAGAAGAAGATCTGAGACGAGGAGAAAACAAAGAGAAAAGAAGACAACAAATTCTTTCCCTCTCTCTTTCTTTATTTTTGTAAAAGAAACATGTATATCTCTAGAATACAACTTGCTCCCTGAGTTCGACCTCGGGAACTCTTTTATTTTCCGAGTAAAAAAAAAATTATATTTGAAATGTTGGCAATAACTGGCTATACTACAACGCTACAACAATAAAACCCGGTTATCTCTCGAAACCACCGTTTCATTGTTGGCGCCGTTGCCGGGGAGCAACGGCTATTCTAGAGGTAAACATTCTTGTTTCTTTTTAATTTCTGATAATCTCCTCTCTTTTGTGCAGAAAACTACAGGAAATCAAGAAGACAAGCAACCGCACGACAACCACTCCGAGGACAGGTAAATTTTTCCTCTCGCTATTAACCCCTAAACTCTAAAGAGGAAGAAAAGAAAAGAACAAGCAATATAGGGCTAACCTGTCTTCCATACTTAGTAACCATAAAGAGTTGCATGTTTTCAATTCATCACTCCTGCACACTATTAAGGGTATTTAAGGGCTAACACATTCTTGCTTGAGCCCTAATTACCCAACAAAGAGTTAAATGGACCAAGTAGAGCCAACATAAGGTCAAACATTAGGATTTCAGTAGAGACACATCCCTTAATCAAGAATTGAGGAAATCCAAAAGAGGTGTGCCTAAGCCATTGATTGAAAATAATTAATAAGGAAAATCCTAAACAATTGGCTCTCTCTAAACACTTGAACCCTAAAACAAGGCCTAACTTCTCAAGGAAACCACTAGGTGAAGTTGACCCCTGGGGTCAACCAACCTTCAAACTAGGCCACTTTGTTCACAAAAACACCTAAAGTTCAAGTGAAACCTTAAGCACCCTGATCTTAAAATTAGTAGACTTAAGAGGTCAAGATCCCCATTCTGGTCTACCTGGAACCGCAGTGACAAGAGAGGTCGGGTGGGGGAAACCCTGTAACCCGTGGGGACGCTCTACCGTGTAGGGGTCTTCGCGGGACTCTCCCTCTCTGGCTGCCCAGGTAATTCTCAGGTGGACGATCTTTCTGATCAAGGGGTCCATCTGCCCCGCACCTCTATAGTCACCCAACACATTTTTGGGTGTCTTGATTGGGTCCAGCACCTTCTAAACTTACCTCTTCCAACAGTGCATGTACGGAAGGAGGTCCCTAAGACAACCCTTAAGACCTCCTTTAGAAATTCGCTCTCGTCAAGGCTAAGCCTCGACGCCCGTGTTTGTGCAGCAACACCCTCACATTATTCTCTCTTCTGATTCAGAACCAAGTTCTTCCCCCATCATGGCTCAGCCAGTTGAGGAAGAAAATAATTTGGAACACCAGCTCCAGCGACTCAATGACCTCTTCCAAAACTTCGTGCACCCACCACAGCGTCCTATGATGCGGGACCACTACAATCCTGCTGCGGTGGCCATTGAGCCTCGAGTCAGAATCCCGACTGGAGGACCTGATTCCGAATTAAAGCCCAACATGATTCATGCTATACCTAAATTCCATGGGCTTAATTCTGAAGATCCCTTCCAGCACATCAAACAGCTAAAGCATCTGGCCCACACTTTTGGATCAGATGCGCAAAATCGGGATATTCTTCTCATGAAGATGTTCTCCTTTTCTCTTATGGACAAGGCCGCCCATTGGTATCAAACTCAGACCCAGCCGATCAACACTTGGGAAGAACTTCAATCCGAATTTTTGAAAAAGTTTTTTCTCGTTGGTCGGACCAACGCCTTGCGCCATCAGATTACACACTTCACTCAACAATCAGGAGAACCTCTCCATGAGGCATGGGATCGCTTTCAGGATCTCATGAGAAAGTGCCCCCATCACGGAGTTCCTAAATGGGAACAAGTCCAATCTTTTTAACAGGGACTCCGTGAGGACATCCGCCTTTTCGTCAATGCAACTTGCGGAGGAAACATCATGGGTCAACATGAAGACACCGTATGGGAGATTCTCGAAAACATGTGCGAAAACTCCATCAACAATGACTCCATGGGATTATTCGACAGGACGAATACCCGCGCAGCGACGAATCTTAAGGGAGCACATGAGACGCAGGGCCTGTCTGCATCAGTCGACCTGGAATTAATGGCCAGTCGATTAGACAAGGTCTCAATCATTGAAAAGAAGGTGGACGAGCTGACTCAGCACTTGCAGCGAGCCACCTCCGCGCGTAACTCCTTTGCACAACCTCCTTCCACACAGGAAACTGTGCAAAACATCCTCCACCGACCTTCCCCTGGGATGGATCCATATCCATCCCCATCTGATTCTTGGATCGGAGGATCATCCGATCCTTTCTACACCAGCCGGGGGAACTCCATTCCCCCTTTCCCTGATTCTCAGGAGGTTCCTCAGACCTGCGAGGACCTCAACGCCATCCAGAACGACCCATTCTCCAACACTTACAACCCTGGATGGCGAAACCATCCCAATTTTCAGTGGGCGGGAAATTCCCAAACCCAAAGACCACCTTTTCAGTCCCGCCCACAGCCCTCTCGTCATTACCAGCCGCCTCAGCCTCGGCCCAACCCTACTTATCCATCAGGGCCAAATCAGGATCAAATGTCCCTAATCCTTCAGACTCTGGCTGACATTCAGAAAATGAATGCGGCTATTCAAAAACAGCACAAGGACGAGCTTACTGAAGTTAAAACTCAACTGGCCCAGTTGGCAAATTCTCGCCAGCCAGGCACACTCCCTTCCCAACCTCTTCCTAACCCAAATAACGTGCCAACCCAGAAGCGCGTTATGGATCCAAATTTAGGCCACGCTCAATGGATTTATCAGGCCCCTACTGCTCCATCTCCAGACGAGATGGAAGCCTCAACTTCTTATGCGGGATTTCAGCAGCAGCCACCCCTCTTACCAAACCTAAACCAGAATCAGGCCGGATTAAATTCTGTAACAACACGTAGTGGTAAAACAACTGAAGACCCGCATTATCCAAACCACTCCAAGCCTGATAACCATGACCCTAGGATAGTTATCCAAGATACCGCTGTTCCGGATCCACAACCTGGACCTATCCTAGAGGAACCAACCAAGATCCCGCTTCCCGAGGCCTTGACAATGGGAAAGAAGACCACCAAACCCGTGGCCCCTGAGGAGGACCTGGTCAAGCTCTTTGAGCAGGTCCACATAAACATCCCCTTGATGGATGCAATCCGCCACGTACCAGCTTACGCACGATTTCTAAAGAATATATGTACACCCCAGCGTAAGCCGCGAACCAAGGGAGGGAGCCCAATTGTTCTGTCAGAGCAAGCCAGCTCTGTAATCCTTAGTAGACTCCCACCCAAGGCAAAAGATCCTGGGACACCCCTGATTTCCTGTAAGATAGGTGGTACCCAATTTGATAGAGCATTGTTAGACTTGGGTGCATCCATAAACCTGATACCCACATCCTTACTTGACCATCTAGAAGAATCTGAGCTAAAACCAACCGAGGTGACATTACAATTAGCAGATCGATCTATAAAGTCACCAAAAGGGATTCTCGAGGATGTTATTGTAAGAGTGCGGGATTTCTATTTTCCAGTGGACTTTATAGTCTTAGATATGGATGCACCTGAGAACCCTAGGGATACACCAATCATTCTAGGGAGACCTTTCTTGGCTACTGCTAGAGCCAACATCAGCTGTGAGGAGGGCCAAATAGAGCTTAAGTTTGGTGATCAAACACTGAAAATTGATATATTTAAGGCCCAACAAGGAATTAATTGCGGCGTCATCGAACAAATTTGTGACATCAAGACTTTGGTTGATGAATCACACCTCCAGAATGACTCGAGTATGCCTCATCAACCACAGAAGGATCTTGACCCGAAAACAAAGGAGTCGAATCCAGATATGAACAACCCAGTAACTCCCACCCTTGAACCTCACATCTATACTGAACCACCCGCTGCTGCTGAAAACCCCATCCTCGAACTGAAACCCCTTCCTGCTCACTTGAAATACGTCTTTTTGGGTTCTAATCAGACCCTTCCTGTGATTATTAATTCCAACCTCAGTCCTGAACAGGAATCCCGTCTGATTGTTGTCCTCCAGCAACATCGCAGAGCCATCGGATGGACTCTCGATGATTTGACTGGAATAAGTCCCTCTTATTGTACTCATCATATCTATTCAGAAGAGGGCACACGACCTTCTCGTGAAATGCAGAGACGCTTAAACCCCAATCTGCAGGAGGTCGTGAAAAAGGAGATCATCAAGTGGTTAGATGCCGGGATCATCTACCCGATCTCCGATAGTCGTTGGGTGAGCCCAATTCAGGTCGTGCCCAAGAAGGCAGGACTCACCACTATAACGACTGAGACCGGAGAAATCATTCCTACCCGATTAGCCAACTCGTGGAGAGTCTGTATAGATTACCGCCGACTAAATTCCTCCACAAAGAAGGATCATTTCCCACTACCCTTCATTGATCAAATTCTCGAAAAACTTGCGGGAAATAGGTTCTTCTGCTTTCTTGACGGGTACTCCGGTTATAACCAGGTGGCAATCCATCATGAGGACCAAGAAAAGACCACGTTCACCTGCCCCTTCGGAACATACGCTTTCCGAAGGATGCCTTTCGGTCTTTGCAATGCACCCGCTACTTTTCAGCGATGCATGCTTGCCGTATTCTCAGATATGGTAGGTGATTATCTGGAAGTCTTCATGGATGACTTTTCAGTTTTCGGAGCATCATTCGACGATTGCCTCCAACACTTGGTCCAGATACTCAGGCGGTGCATCGATGTGAATTTGGTTCTTTCCTAGGAAAAGAGCCATTTCATGGTGCCTGAGGGAATTGTCCTGGGACACTTGATTTCGGAGAAAGGTATCCAAGTGGATCGAGCTAAGGTTAATCTGATTTCTCACCTTCCTATGCCTAGCTCGATCAGGGACATCCGTTCCTTTTTAGGGCATGTCGGTTTTTATCGACGATTTATCCCTGATTTTTCAAAAATCGCGCGCCCCCTGACCACTCTTCTCTCCAAGGATGTTCCCTTTGAAATTTCCAAGGAATGCACTCAAGCATTTGAAATCCTGCGTGACCGAGTCACCCAAGCCCCGATCCTACAGTCCCCTGATTGGTCTCAACCCTTTGAGATCATGTGCGATGCATCCGACTTCGCTGTAGGAGCGGTTTTGGGGCAGAAAATTGACAGGAAACCTGTAGCCATTTACTGCACCAGCAAAACACTCGATGAGGCTCAGCGTAACTATACGGTTACTGAGAAAGAGCTGCTAGCTGTAGTATTTGCCCTAGAAAAGTTCAGATCGTACCTTCTGGGTTCCCGTGTCATCAAATACTCGGATCACACAGCTGTGAGGCATCTCCTTGCAAAGAAGGACGCGAAACCTCGATTAATCCGATGGATCTCGCTGTTGCAAGAATTTGACCTTGAGATTCGCGACAAAGCGGGAAAGCAAAATGTGGTAGCTGATCACTTGTCCCGTCTTCCTTCTGAAATAATTGACCCTTCCGGACCCATCACTGAGCATTTTCCCGATGAGCACCTGCTGACTATTGGTACTAGCCTTCCATGGTTTGCTAATGTAGTAAATTACTTGGCATCTCATCAGATCCCCTCCGATTGGCCGAAGGCCAAGAAAGACAAATTACGCTCCGATGCCAAGTATTACATTTGGGAAGACCCGTACCTCTTCCGCATAGGTGCCGATCAGATCATCTGGAGATGTGTCCCGGAGGGGGAATTCAACAATATCCTCTCTTTCTGCCATGACCAGGCATGCGGTGGCCATTTAGCCGGGCATAAAACCGCATCAAAAGTCCTCCAGTGCGGCTTTTACTGGCCCACACTGTTCAAAGACGCATACAATCACTGCAAGGCATGCAGTCGTTGCCAGACTTTGGGCAACATGAGCCATCGCGACATGATGCCTATGCAACCGATTCTAGTATGCGAAATCTTTGATGTTTGGGGGATTGATTTTATGGGCCCCTTTCCTGTTTCGGATGGTTTCGAATACATTCTGTTGGCTGTGGACTACGTGTCCAAATGGATCGAAGCCATACCGACCCGAACCTGTGATCACAAAATCGTTCTCAAATTCATTCATCAACACATTTTCTCAAGGTTCGGGATTCCTCGTGCAATAATCTCTGATGGAGGGACCCATTTCACAAATGCTCAGTTTAGGTCACTGATGACCAAATACGGGGTGTCTCACCGAATCTCTACTCCTTACCACCCCCAAACTAATGGTCTAGCTGAGTTGTCTAATCGGGAGATCAAGAAAATCCTGCAAGTCACTGTTCGACCTGACAGGAAGGACTGGTCGTCCTGACTTCCGGAAGCATTATGGGCCTATAGGACCGCCCACAAGACCCAATTGGGCATGTCTCCCTTTAGACTGGTGTACGGAAAGGCATGCCACCTTCCCGTAGAACTGGAGCATAAAGCCTATTGGGCAGTACGGAACTGTAGTCTAGATCTTTCCAAGGCTGGGACCCACAGAAAACTCCAAATCAGCGAGATCGATGAATTACGCCTAGACGCGTACGAGAACTCGCAAATCTACAAGGAGCGGGTTAAAGCCTTCCACGACAAACACATCTCGAGAAAGATCTTTCATCCTGGTCAAAAGGTCCTACTCTTTGATGCCCGACTAAAACTCTTCCCAGGAAAATTGAGATCCAAGTGGGTCGGACCATTTTTGGTCCAACAGGTTTTTGGAAATGGAGCAATCGAAATCAGTCCACTCAGCCACGATTCTGAACCTTTCATCGTGAACGGTCAGAGACTCAAGCCGTTCATTGATGTAACTTCTACTGATTTGGCTGAGGCATCTTATATCCTCCTTTCCCCTTGAGCTTATTGCGCCCAGCCGATAGCGTAAAACTCAGCGCTTAACGGGAGGCAGCCCGTCATTCTCTTTGAAAACCTGAAACTTGTTCCGACACCTTTTTGCACTCAAAGTTCACCCTTGTAGACAGCCGACCCCACCTCAGATGCTTGCATCTGGGATTAGAAATCGTCCGCAAAAATTCAACCCAACCCATCCACTCATCCAAATTTCTGTCTTAAGGAATGAACTAAGTTAAATAAAAACCCCCTAGGTTACAATGAGGACATTGCAAATCTTAGGCATTGGGGGGTATGGAAGTGCAAAACTTGTAAGAAAAGGTTTCAAACAAAAAAATTCACATATGACAAAAACACCATAAAAATTAAAAAAATTTTTTTCGAAAAAGAATAAGAGGAAAAGAGGAGAAGGAAATTTTGTGATGGAGAAAAGAAACAAAATGAAAAATGAGCACAAAAATTAAGAGAAAAGGTGATAGTCATTAGTAAGGAACTAAGGAATTAACCTAAGTTCTAGACCTCATTCAAGAAAATAACTGAAAAGTGCATAATGAGATTAGTAAGAACGCAAACCTTAGGCATTCTTGAATAGACTCTTAGTACCCATTAAGATCTAGACACTCCTCAAGAGGTTGAGGAAAATGAAAAGCTGAAGTATTAGGTCTAAGGCTTAGGGAGTATTTGGCCTCGTTAACTAATTTTTGGTTTACGGGACTCAGTAACCTAAGCACCCTAACCTCACACACAACCTGGTTCAGTAAGCGTAAAAATCAGAATCACGCAGAAACATCGCAAAATTCTGAAAAGAACACCTAGAATAGGAGAGGCCGATCAACACAAGTTGATTTGGACGAGTTCTCAGCGCGGAGAGGCGGGAAATCCCCTCGAAGATGCGTAACAAAATATCATCTCCTCGGTGCTTGTTTCTTAGGATATTTACATATCCTACTGGGGGCATGTAAGCACTCTGCTGGTTCAGATTCCATGGATGGCATTATCTCGAAGTGTCAATTGCCAGGGTCTGGATTCGGCCACGGAACACCATGGATGGGATTATCTCGAAATCTCAATAGCCAGGGTTCCGGGGGTTACCATGGGCGGTGCTATCTCGAAGCATCGATCGCCAGGAACCCTTGAGGATTGATGATGGGAGCAAGGAATCTGATACAGACCGTGTTGAAAAGCCAATCCTAGGCTAGAACTAAAAAGAAAAAGAGAGAAAACTCTCCAAACAGAAAAACTTTCTATCTCTCTCTTACAAACGCACTGCGAACTGAGCCAGGGCTAAAGTCATTTCAAGCACGGGTGCTTTAACCACAAAGTCCAATAAACCTTAGGTTAGTTCTTGTGGACCTTAAAAACCTTTGCTAGAGACTGAGGCTAAGGCTAGACAGATTTGGATCTTGATTGGTACTAGAGTACCTTTTAGACCTATGGTCAGCATTCTAACCTAATCTAAGCTCAAATAAAAAAAGCACTTATCTAAAGCTATTAAGAACTTCATGGTCTAGAACAAGGGTTGAAACCTTAAGTTTTTGCTAAGGGACTAGCAAAAGCTAGGCATGGGGGTATGATGAGAACCTCATCATGAGCCATAACTAGCTCATTTTGACCCAATACAAAGGATAAAAGCTCCTACATAACTCAAGGAAAGGCTTAACTCAGAGAATTCTGAGTTTAAGGAGAAAACAAGTCATAAGGGGTAAAAATGCAATTTTACCAGTATAATCTGCATACAGGGTAATTCAGGGTCCAAACATAGGTCAAAGCAACTTAATAAGAATAAAAGTGGGATGAGATGATCTAGCAAGGGCTACAGCAATTCCAAGGAACTAAATGATAATCTGCAACCCTAAAACAACCTACTTCAATTCACGAGGTTGGAGGCAAAGTAAAAATAGAATAAACCAGCTAAAATTCATAGAAAAATAATCTCTAGGGTTTAGAACCTTCAATTTGTCCTTCAGAACCCATGTTGACCTACATTGAGAACCATGCCGAATTAACAACTTAATCTGGGTTTTCGCATAAATTGACCGGTCAAACAAGGTTTAATATAGAAATAAAATTCACCACCAGATTCCTTAGGTCCTAATTAATCATGTATAAAAACTTGAGCCTAAGAAGAAACCTCCTTGACCGACTTTACACTTTGGTCCTCATATATTTACTTTTTGGCCCTCAACTTTTGAACCGTCGCATTTTGGCCCCTAACTCTCCTTCGTTCTTTGTATTCAGGTCCCCCCTGCAAAACCGGCCAGCACCATGCTCCGGCGACCTTGCGCGGAGCATGGCGCCGCGCAGGGTGAGGGGGAAAGCCTGGCAAGTAAACCAGGGGTGCCCTGCGTTGTCAGCCGTCGCAGGGACAACCCCTGGTCGCTGTAGCCCACCATACCGGCCGTGCGAACGCACGGACGGTATGGGTTTTCGTCTCCGGCCATCCTCCGGCGAGGGAGACACGTCGTCTCCCTCCGCCTCCCTCCCTGTTTTGATCCCTATAAATACCCCCAGTTGCTCCACAGGCCGGGGGAGCTCGGATCTGACGGAGAAAACCCCCAACTTTCCTCTCTTCTCTCTCCGGCAGACGCTCACCAGCTCCGGCGGTTCCTCCCCCTCCTCCTCTTCGCTCTGTCGCAATACCAGCAGCAGAGACTTCCTCCCCTGCTCTTCCCGCGCCACGCCGCACCCAGCTGGCGCCTCTCCGGCTCTCTGCTCGCCGCCGCCTCCTTCCCTGAGCATCTTCTTCTCCGGCGACAGTCGATACGACTGTCGCCCTACTGCTCCCCCTTCGTCCCTGCAAGTAAGTTAGAACTACTTCCCTTCCTCTCCTCTTTCTTTCCCCGGTTTCAATTTGTTCAATTAAGCCCTCGACCGACCCTGACCATCGTCACCCCCTTCGTCTCCGGCCACCCTCCGGCGAGATGTTCCCATCGCTCCACAGCCTCACACACCTCGCCGACCCTCACCGAACCTCCGCCTCATCACACTGAGCACCCCCCACCCCTCCACTGCCACTCCTCACCTCCGTAACGCTCCCCCGAACAAACCCATTCCTCCGGTTGCAGTCCAACCTAGGGCTGCCGCCAGACACCACCTTGCGGCCTGCTGCGCAGCTCCTCACCTTCGCCGTGCCACGGTGAAGGTTCCCCAGTGGTTTGATCAGGCCGAGAGGCCATATTCGTGTCCGACAGGTTTTGAGGTTCGACCGCCATTAACGCACATTGAAGCAGCTTCTCCCGCGCTCCAGGCTTGAGGACTCCAGGTCTCCAGCTGCTGCGGATTACGGGGAGTCTTGCGAAGGCAGCCAGCCAGCAACCTACGCAAATCAAAGCCGCAGCTGCAGAAGCCAGGCCGCGGTCTCCCAGCAGGCGCACGCGAGGAAAGGTCTGCGTTTAGTCCCACATCGGTAAGCCTCACAACCTTTCCACTGTTTAAATTGATTTTGTGCACTAGCCTTACTGCCTCAGCACACGGGGTGAGGTCCCCTTCACCCGCCCGGTTACCCGGTCTCGTCCGCGCTCACGCCCCGCGGACCTGACCCGCGACCCGACTTAGACTGACCTGCACTCCTCGCCCACCACGCACGCCGGTGGGCCTGGACCCGGGCGTGACCCGAACCCGATTACCCGGCAGCTCTGGGAGAGCTTTCCCAAGAGTGGTTTCAGAGAGAGAGACGCGGGGGGAGAGGGTAGAGTAGGTTTTGTTCTCTGACGTAAGCTCTGAAGTGTGCAGGCACAGGTGAAGAAGAAGAACCGCGGAAGAAGAAGGAAGCTGAGGGAGACACTGTAGCAACAGGCAGTTTAAGTCGTCTGATTTGGAAATCAGACGACGTCCTGAAGGGAAAAGAAGAAAGAAGGAGGGGCGACGTCCTGACTGAAAAAGAAAAGAAGAAAGGAGATCTGGAGAACAACAGAAGAAGGCGAGGCAGAGGAGAACACAAAAGAACAAGGGAAGAACTGAAAGAAGAAAAACAAAGAAGAAGAAGAAGATCTGAGACGAGGAGAAAACAAAGAGAAAAGAAGACAACAAATTCTTTCCCTCTCTCTTTCTTTATTTTTGTAAAAGAAACATGTATATCTCTAGAATACAACTTGCTCACTGAGTTCGACCTCGGGAACTCTTTTATTTTCCGAGTAAAAAAAAAATTATATTTGAAATGTTGGCAATAACTGGCTATACTACAACGCTACAACAATAAAACCCGGTTGGCCACGAACCGTTTCACCTGGCTCCTCCTTTGGCTGCCGTGGCTCAAGAGAGTAGGGAAGAGGGGAAGGCATCAAAGGGACAGAATATCCCCTTAATCTTCTTCCTCTTCTCTCTTGGGCATGGGCTCTAGGTAGAGTATGAGAGTGAATTCGCTAGCCAAGGATGGTTTGAATGGTGGTGGGTAGTGGTCTTTTTATAGGGTAGGATGGGGGTTAAGGTGACTATTGAAATGGAGGGCTAAGATAGGAAGATGGAGGTGGTTAGTTGATCCTAGGGTTAAGGATGGTTGGCGCCACCTAAGGGGTGTAAGGGGGTAGTTAGGGTTGGTCAAGGGGCACCTAAAAGTGGCTCCAACCATGGAGAGGTGCCATGGGTTGGCGCCAACTTTGAAGCTTCTTGAAGGTGGGATTATGTGGATGATGGAGATGGGTTTAAAAGGAGATGTGTGGTGGAGATGAAGGTGACTTTTGGAGGGAAAATTGGAGCCAACTTGGGGGTAGTTAGGGTCATTTTGGCACCACTTTTAGGTGTCTTTTGGAGGTGGTGGGTAGGCTAGGTTGGTGCCAAGTAGGGTTAGCCTATGTGGAGCTTATGTTGAGGTAGCTGGTGGAGTTGTTAGCTAGGGTTTCTGGGTGGTACAAGCCAAGGAAGCTGGAGCATAGCTAAGCTAAGCTAGGCTAACTTAGCTAATGGTGGAGTAGAGGAGGAGGTGTTGGAGCTAGGGTTTGGAGGGAGGAGCTGGTTCTGAAGAATCTAGAGCTGAAGTCGAGCTGGTATCTCCTGAAGAGGTCAACATGGGGCTACTCTAGCTGGCTTAGCTTGCTAGTTCTTTGGTAGCTACTAAGCCAAGCTAAAGTGAGTTGGCTTCTATTGAATGGAGCTGAGGTAAGCTGGGTCTGGTGCTCCTGGGGAGGATTGAGCTGGTTGAGACGGCTAAGGTAGCTTAGCTCAACCAAGTTGAGCTAAGATGAGTCCCTGGGAGCAGGACTTGAGCTTCCTGAGCTGGGATGTGTTCTTCTTCAGCTGGCTGGAGTTGAGTGGAGTTGGATGTAGCTGGATTTGAGCTGGGGTGAACTCCAGTCAACTCAGCTGAGCTAGCTGGAGCTCCCTATTTATTAGTGGGAGTTAAAATATGCTAGACTCAACTAGGTTTAGCTAGATCTGAGCTAACTTGATCTTGGGTGAGCTAAGATGAACTCTCTTGAGCTGCCATTCAGCTAAGATTAGCTGAATGGAGCTGGGATGAGCTGACCCTAGTTCAAGTGAGCTAGGTTGCAGCTGTGGTGAGCTGGATCAAGCTGAGTTCTAGCTAGTTTGAGCTCCTCCTTCACCATTTGCCTTCTTGAGTGTTAGGGTTTTAGGGATCTATATATCTGTTCATCCTTAACACTCACAAAAACACATTAAAATAACAAAAGAAAATGCAATGCATGCCTAACCTAGTTAATGCCTAAATGTTGCCCAAAAACCAATTTGCAGAGTAAAATCCTAAGAGCAAGGTTTGTTTCAATGCATAAGAATGA
The DNA here is from genome assembly GCA_037157565.1 of Thalassia testudinum. Lineage (NCBI taxonomy): Eukaryota > Viridiplantae > Streptophyta > Magnoliopsida > Alismatales > Hydrocharitaceae > Thalassia > Thalassia testudinum. The sequence goes on along the minus strand of JAZHRO010000014.1, from coordinate 148,660,937 downwards.
TGATAAACTGGCATTTATTAGTTGTCCAAAGCCCAGTCACAAGACCATTTTCATTGTACTACCTTTAGGTAAATCTTAGATCAAGAAAGCCACCTACTTTAAAAGAGAGAAAAAAGGAAAAAATAAATAAAAAAGGAAAAAAAATATAGGAAAAGGAGGAAAAAAATAAAAAATAAACAAAATCACACTTCACCGCACGAGTATGGCTGGCAAGTTGCCATGGGTAACAACCCATTGGCCAGTTGTCTAGAACCCAGCTCACAAAAAAATGCACAATAATTCCCAAAACACTTAGGGAAGAAGAAAGGAAGTAGAATAAACTGGGGGATATACACTAGGTTCACCCTTGTGTTGACCCCATAAATAAAAGTAGGGAGAAAGCTACCATTTGAAAAGATAAACCTCTAGGCAAGGTCACCTAGGGTTATGGAAGCCCAAAGTCCATTTTATCAGTCACCTAGTGAGTCTTTCACTCTTTTCACTCGATGCTTAGCACTTAGAGTTCTTTTCGAGTCTTAGGCAGGTCGGGTAGCCATAAAAAGTTATCCCAGAACCCTCAAACTCCAAAAGAATAAAAAAAATTAGAAAAGAGGAAAAATAAGAAAAAAATTTTATATCTTCTCTTCTCAAATAATCCGAGGGCTTGGATGGCCTGCATTCTGGCAGACACCTGGGCACTGTCGAGTCTTTGTAACCAGGTGTTGGGTTGAAATTTCCTAAAACAACCAACAAATTTAACCTAAGTGATCGAATCCTAATACTACTTTTATAAATAGCATTTAGGCTAATTTGCTAGGGACTAGCAAAAAGTAAGCATGGTGGCATGATAAACACACATGACTCATGATAAAATGCTTATTTATTATAGTTCCTAGGCTTAGCATTTCAAATCATGTTATAAATAACGCATAACATCCATTGCATAGCATTTAGGATAATTATATGCTTCATATATTAATTTTTTCATTTTATATGGCCAAGAGGCAATGTGACATCCTTACAGACTTCATATGAAAGTCCAACCATACGGATGGATCCAGAGTGACAATGGCAGCCCGACAGCATCGAAATCACCTTGATTCGAGCACCGTGGCATCCTCTGTAAGCAATGAAGGGTGGATGGTCCAGATGGTGCCATGTGGCACCATCTAGAGTGCTTAAAGGCGCCTGCCACATTTCCAAAGGCCACCCATCAAGTGATCTGAGCCATTGGATGAAAATCCAATGACTGAGAGCCCACCCTCACCACGCGGCTGCAACTCTTTACAATGCACTTGTGGATCTGGTGCAACGATGGGAGCGTGGGATAGCAAGGGAGGGGTGTAGGTTCGAATCCCCATAGTCCCCCATTCTCAATCTAGCTAGCACATTAATGTGCATGTAGTAGCAGCAACAGTGCAGCGCCAACACGCACCAGCAAAGCACGCGTGCACATACCAGTGATGCGAAAAATCGCATGATTTGTAAAAGCAGGTTTTTAATGTCGTTGTAACACGCGAATTCGCATATGCTTTTAAATTTATATTCCTTGATAGGGGAGTATCTATGGTCATCTAAGGAGGCAGGTTGCTTTCAAATCAACTCTCTTGCTTAGAAAATAAATCTCAACTTTCTTTTTGGTATTTTAAATATGTAATTTTTTTTTGTTTTGAAATGATGAGGGCAAAGTGCAAATTGTGACGGGAAGCACTAACACCTACAATTACTTAGCTAAAACTTAAGAGATAGAAAATGTCCACTACCTAAGCTCGCACAAGGCAAGTGGAGGCCTAGAGTAATTAGGGAGTGGAAGTGAAACAAGTGCTATAACAATGGTAACAATTACAATAAGAAATTAAAAAGAAGGCAATTCAATTAATTAGAATTTATGTTCTCTACAAAGACAAGTAGTGGAATGCCCCTACTAGCAATGGAAAGTATAAATTCAATAAAAGAAGCATAAATCCTCTTGCAAAATCTGGTGAAGAAGGGAGTCTTCTTGCTCCAAGCCTAGCTGCTCCTTGGCTTGAAAAGAGGGTCTCCTTCTCCTTCCTTGAAAGCTCCTCCAAGGTGGATGCTTCCACCATCAATGCTCTCCTCCAAGGGTGGGTGTGCACCACCCTCAAGCTTTCCTCCAAGGTGGTATGGACCACCTTCAAGAACTCCGCCAAAGGTCTTCCTTGCCCGGCTCCTCCTTTGGCTGGCGTGGGCATAAGAGAGAAGGGAAGAGGGGAAGGCACCAAAGGGACAGAATATCCCCTTAATCTTCTTCTTCTTCTCTCCTGGGAGTGGGCTCTAGGTAGAGTATGAGATGAAATTTGCTAGCCAAGGATGGTTTGAATGGTTGTGGGTAGTGGTCTTTTTATAGGGTAGGATGGGGGGTTAAGGTGACTCTTGAAATGGAGGGCCAAGATGGGAGGATGGAGGTGGTTAGGTGGTCCTAGGGTTAAGGATGGTTGGCTCCACCTAAGGGGTTTAAGGGGGGTAGTTATGGGTGGCCAAGGGACACCTAAAAGTGGTGCCAACCATGGATAGGTGCCATGGGTTGGCACCAACTTCTAGGCTTCTAGAAGGGGGGGTTATGTGGATGGTGGAGATGGGTTTAAGGGAAGATGTGTGGTGCAGATGAAGGGGGTTATCGGAGGGAAAAAATTCCTCCAACGAGGTAGTTAGGGTGGTTTTGGCCCCACTTTATTATGTCTCTTGGAGGTAGTGGGTATGCTAGGTTGGCACCAAGTAGGGTAAGCTTATGTGGAGCTTAGGTCGAGCTAGTTGGTGGTGTTGTTAGGTAGGGTTTTTAGGTGGTATAAGCCAAGAAAGCTGGAGTATAGCTAAGCTAAGCTAAGCTAAGCTAGCTTAGCTAATGGTGGAGTAGAGGAGGAGGTGTTGGAGCAAGGGTTTGGAGGGAGGAGCTGGAACTGAAGAATCTAGAGCTGAAGTGGAGCTGGCAGCTACTAAAAAGGTCAACATGGGGCTACTCTAGCTAGCTTAGCTTGCTAGTTCTTTGCTAGCTACTAAGCGAAGATAAAGTGAGATGGTTTCTGTTGAATGGAGCTGAGGTGAGCTGGGTCTGGTGCGTCCGAGGAGGATTGAGCTGGTTGAGACAGCTAAGGTAGCTTAGCTCAACCAAGTTGAGCTAAGCTGAGTCCCCGGGAGCTAGACTTGAGCTTCCTGAGCTGGGATGAGTTCTTCTTCAGCTGGCTGGAGTTGAGTGGAGCTGGATGTAGCTGGATCTGAGCTTGGGTGAACTCTAGTCAACTTAGCTAAGCTAGCTAGAGGTTCCTGTGGACTAGTGGGACTGAGATGAGCTAGACTCAACTAGGTTGAGCTGGATCTGAGCTGACCTGAGCTAGGGTGAGCTAAGATGGGCTCTCTTGAGCTGCCATTCAGCTGAGATTAGCTGAATGGAGTTGGGATGAACTAACCCTATCCAAGTGAGCTAGGTTCCAACTGAGGTGAGCTGGATCAAGCTGAGCTCCAGTTAGTCTAAGCTCCTCCATCACCACTTGCCTTCTTGAGTGCTAAGGTTTTTGGGATCTATATAACTGTTCATCCCTAATGCTCACAAAATTACATTAAAATAACAAAAGAAAATGCAATGCATGCCTGACCTAGTTGATGCCTAAATGCAGCCCAAAAACCCATTTGCGGAGTAAAACTCTAAGAGTTAGTTTTGTTTTAATGTATAAGAATGATGATAAACTGTCATTTATTAGCCGGCACATGCCAGCGCGCACTCCCGGATGGACCTCCGCATAATCTGCGCACATGGGGTGGGTGTGTGCTCGGTTGGCGCCAACCTTCACCGACAGCTTGGCAGACATACAACGACACTTGCAACCATTGCTAATTATTCGCACGCCAGTAAGGCCAACTGTGGGCATGAGTGGTGTGAGCTTCCTACAGCGACACTTCCAGCGATGACTTGGAGATCACTAATGGTCCCATGCCTATTCTAGCCTCTTTTCATCCATTATAAAAGGACCAACACCCCCTCCCTTCCAAGCCATCTCTTCCTACTCTACTCCCACCTACTCCCAAGCTCTAGTATGCCTACCAATGCTCTATTAAGAGTTTGCTCTCAAGCTCCCAAGGTGCCTATTAGTGTAATGAGACTCTACCCCACCAAATACTCCAACTTCCCATCCCCATTCATAGGTCGCCTTGGAGCCATCCTCCCTCCTCCATTCCACTAGCAGATCACTTCCACCTTCTCACCTCCATTCCGGAGCAGCGCTAAAGCTTTCCTCTGCTCGACGTCCACCTGCTCCTCACCTTCGTCGTCCTACTTCCCAACTCCTTCATCTGAGCTTCTGCCAGGCGTTGTCTCATCCAACAACCGCTTCGAGAGATTTCTTCTCACCTCCCTCTCTTTTTATGTTTTCTATATTATTGTAGTTGACATTCATGCAATGTATTAGATTCAATTCTATCTCTCTCTTGTGATTGATTGTCATTTTATTTCAAAAACAAAAAAAAAATCAAAACCCTAAAACACCAAGAAATAAATCCAAGCGCAATTTTCATACGAAGTAAACGTCGCTTCCCTGTGTTTGACTTGGGACTCCCTTGGAGTTTCGGTATAAATTATATTTGATCGTGAGCTTTGCAACTACGACGACAGGTTACTCATAACCCTGATTTCAAACACATGGAACCCGTGTGATCATCCACTTTTTTATTGAAGATTCCATCAAGCCATTTAGGGTTATACAGAGATGTCTTAAACCCAATTTAAGGAAGGTGGTTAAAAAGGAAATTCTAAAGTGGTTGGACACTGGGATCATATATCCCATTACAGATAGTAAATGGGTATGTCCTATCCATGTGGTGCTAAAGAAGGTAGGCTTTACTGTGGAGTTTAATGACCAAGGTGAGTAGGTTGTGACCAGACCCTCAACTGGATGGAGGGTCTGCATTGATTACTGTAAGTTGAACACCGTTACCCAGAAAGATCACTTTCCGTTGCCTTTTATTGACCAAATTCTTGAAAAATTAGCAGGAAACAAGTACTATTACTTTCTCCATGGATATTTTGGGTACAACCAAGTTGCAGTCTTCCCTAATGACCCGGAGGAGATGACTTTCATGAGTATTTATGGTACCTTTGCATTCAGGCGTATGCCGTTTGGACTATGTAATGCACTGGCAACCTTCTAGCGGTGTTTGATGTCGATTTTCTCGAACATGATTGACGAGTGTGTGGAAGTGTTTATGGATGAGTTCTCCATTTACAGCTCGTCATTCTACCAGTGTCCCCTACACCTAGAGAATGTGTTGAAGAGATGTTAAGAGACTAGTTAAGTCCTTAGCTGGGAGAAGAGCCATTTCATGGTACAGAATGGCATTGTACTTGGGCATGTTGTGTCTGAGTGGGGCTTGGAAGTAGATAAAGCCATGGTTGATTCTATTTTGAAACTTCCATTGCCCATGAATGTCAAACAGGTTAGATCCTTTCTGGGCCATGCTGGCTTTTATAAGTGCTTTATTAAGAATTTCAGTAAAATTTCTACGCCACTTTGTGACCTATTGGCGAAGGAATCTTCCTTCAATTTTGATTCAAGGTGTGTTGAGACCTTTCACACACTAAAGGAAGCCTTGATCTCTGTGCTTATTCTTTGAGCTCTAGATTGGACAGTCCCATTTCAGCTGATGTGTGATGCTTTGGATTATGCAATGGGAGTAGTCCTTGGACAAAGGGTTGAGGGGGGACCACAAATGCTACACTATGCCATCAAGATTTCAACCAAACCACAGCAAAACTACACCACCACCGAAAACGAATTACTTGCTATAGTTTTTTCTCTATATAAGTTTAGGTCTTATCTTCTTGGATCCAAGGTGGTTATTTTCACTTATCATGCGCCAGTGAAACATCTCATTGCTAAGAAGGATTCTAAGCCATGTCCGATTAGGTGGATCCTACTCCTATAAGAATTTGACTTGGAGATACGTGAAAAGAAAGGAGTAGAAAATGCAGTGGCTGACCCCCTGTCTTGCCTCCCACTTGATGACTCTCCATCTGAAGACATCTACGAGACATTTCTCGATGAAACCCTTATGGCGATAACACTGACTTCACCTTGGTATGCTGATATCGTCAATTACTTGATCACTGGAGAGACTCCTATCTCGTGGGATGAGTAAAAGAGGAAGAGATTCATTTCCCAAGCTAGATACTTTTATTGGGAAGAGCCTGAATTATTTAGAATTGGACAAGACCAAGTACTGAGACGATGCATGCATGAAGAGCAGCAACAAAGTGTGCTGAGCTTTTGCCATGAACTTCATTGTGGAGGACACTTTGGTGCTAAGAAAACATCTTTTAAGGTTCTTTAGTCTGGTTTTTGGTGGCCTACGTTATTTAAGGATTCTTATAACTTTGTTAAGGCCTGTAGTAGATGTCAACAGATTGGAATGATTGGGAAGAGGAATGAGATGCCTCAACACTTGATTCAACCTATTGAAATTTTTGATGTTTGGGGATAGACTTTATGGGACCCTACCCTTCGTCCCATGGTTATGAGTATATCTTAGTGGCAGTTGACTTTGTCTCTAAATGGATGGAGGCCATTCCTACACAAACAAATGACCACTCGGTGGTATTGAAATTTGTGAAGGCCAATACCATATCCCGATTCGGTTGCCCTAAGACTATTATTAGTGATGGGGGACCTCATTGCCAGAATCACCACTTCAACCAGTTACTCAAGAGTCTAGGGATCACTTACAAGATTGCTACCCTGTACCACCCCCACTCAAGTGAAGAAATTGAGGTGTCGAATAGGGAGATAAAGAACATTTAGAAAAGACCGTTAGGCCTGATAGGAAGGACTAGTCCCAAAAGTTCGATGATGCTTTCTGGGCATATCAAACGGCCTATAAGACCTCTTTGGGTACATCTCCCTTCCAGATAGCATACAGGAAAGCATGCCATTTACCCACTGAGCTGGAACATAGGGCACTTAGGGCTATCCGAAGTGTCAACATGGATTAAGAAAATGAGGGTAACGCATGACTTTTGGAATTAAGTGAGCTTAAGGAGCTAAAGAATGATGCTTATGACACCTCTTAAGCTTATAAAGAAAGAACTAAGGTCTTGCATGATAAGTATATCATTAGAAAGATCTTTGAGCCCAACCAACAAGTCTGGATTTTCAATTTCAGGCCTAAGCTTTTCCCAGGAAAATTGAAATCATGTTGGGATGGGTCATACATAATCACCAAAGTGTTTCCGCATGGGGCTATGGAGATCAAAAGCCCTTCCTCTTCAGCAATGCCCTTTATCATCAACGGCCGAGGATTAAAACAATTTGTTACTTTGGATGGCCATCTGGTTGATGAGGTCACTCTTGAGGAGCCTTAGCTCCTATCACTATGTGCCTCAAGTAACATCTTCCCTTGACTGTTTTGCTCCAATTAATGACATTGTTTGAACTAGGCATGGGGGCTTAGGACCTGAGGCATCTGTTTATAGCTTGTCTACATTTTGCCTTCATGCTTATTGCATTGAAAAAAAAAAATTATGTTATGCTTAACCGGTTGGGTTCTACATATTTAGGCATGATACCAAGACTTTTGGTTTGCTTACCTGACTCTTGGTATCTAAATATAGGAGCTAGGGTTGAACTGCTGACTTTAGAACTTTAGGATCCATTTGTACTTAAAAACTTAAGTAGGAGTTAAGTTGCGGACCATTCCTCAAGAGGTTGAGGAAGGAAAGCTAGGGATTGAGTTAAAGGCTGGGTAGTACCTAGTATCTTTTTCTACCTTTTTCATTACAAATCCTCATAACCTAGGCATACACATTTCACACACACTTGGTCTTGTGTAAATAGTGATCACCTTAATTCGTTTCTTGAAGAAAATTTAGTTCTCTTAGTTCTGTTTTGTGAGCAGCTTGAAATCACAACTTGATTGGACTAGTTCCTGCCGCAAGAGAGGTGGAGTATATACTCACCTTGATGATGCAATGATAACATGTCACCTCCTCGGTGCTGGTCTCTTAGGATATCCATCCAACTGGGGGCATGTAAGCACATTGTACGATTCAGGTACCATAGACAACCCTATCTCGAAGTGTTGATTGCCACAGGCCAGTATTCGCTTAAGAAATCCATGGGCGATACAATCTTGAAGTGTCGATGTTCTTCGTGCTGAATCAGTTTATAAAAAGTATTGCATTGTAGTACAGCCGAAAAAGCATTCAAAACAGATACAATTTATTACTCGAAAAGATTTTCGAGGTCAAACACAGGGAGCAAATTGGTATTTAGAAATCAAGATCACAATTTAAACTTGAAAGAAATTGTAATGTAGCAGTATCAGAGTGCAAAAATATGGGAGTAAAATGGTGATGTAGATCACCAACTACTCCTACAATATCGCCAAATGATTCAATATATAGATATGCACTGAGGCTAAAATCTGTCGTCTGATTCTTTAATCAGATGACTTAAAGTGTCTGATTACTTCTCTTTCTGTGCCTTTTTCTTCTCCTTCCTTCTTCTTCTTCTTTGGCTTTCTGTGATCCTTCTCTTTTCTCTTTAGTGTTCTCTATCTTCTGCCTTTCTCTTCTCCTTCTTCTTCCTTCCTCTTCTTTCTACCTTTGCCTTTCTTCTGCCTTGGCTTCTCCTCTTTCAGTTTCTTCCTTCTTCTCTACTTTGCCTTAAGCCCTGCGGTGCAGCCCTCCTTCTTCTTCTTCCTTTTCTGCCTGACCTCCTCTTCTTCTTCTCTCAATTGGCTAAGCGTTGGAACAATCTCTTCAGAGCAAAGCCCCCCTTCCCCTGCATAGCTTTCCTCACTTTCTCTCTTCTCTATTTCAAAGTTGCTCCCCCAGAGCCTTCAGCTGATCGGATAATTAGACCTAATGTTGACCTGGGTCTAGACTCACCAACATTTGTGGTGAGCGAGGAGTGAATAGGTCGGGTAGTTGGGTCATGGCCAAGTCCGTGGGTTGTATCATGGATGAGTACAAGAGAGGGGGGGAGGAGGACCACACCCTCAGTGTTGGAGGCGAGGAGCATCTAACACTTTTTCCTTTTATGTGCACGCAGGCGCTTTTCCACTTCTGAGGTGGGACTAAATGTCCCACCTTCTTCCGTGTGCCTGTCGTAGAGAGTTCTTGACCAAATTGAAGGGCTGCAGCTACTGGAGTCATCGTGTGAGGGTTGCAATGCTTACGGTCTTTGATTGCGCAATAGCCTAGGGGTCTCACCTGGAGTAGAGCGAGGCCTGAAGTGGCTCGAAGCTTGCTTCAAGCTCAGCAATAATGGCGGAAGGCATCCTGAACCTGAAATCAGTAGCACAGCCTCGCGATCATGTCAAATCGCTCAGAGAGGTTCACCGGACCACAGCGGATGTGATGGGCATGGGTTCGTGGCGTGTGGGTGGCTGTGGTGGCATATCTAGGGCTTACTATGGGAGTATGTGTGGGTGTGTTCGGTGGGGTGCTTGGGTGATTGATGGAGATATTGGAGTGAGGGGATGAGATCAGGGAGTCGAGGTAGAGGTCGTAGGGTGGTTGGCAGGGTGGATGGAGGTTCAGAGGAATGGGAGCACCTCATCAGATGTATCGTCGGAGGTGGAGAAGGTGATGGTGGTCAGTGGCGTCGGTGAGTGGTCTTGAGAAATAGAGGGAAAGAAAGTGGGAGAGAGAGAAAGTCAAAAAACCTACTTTTAAGGGATGAAAGGGACTTGGGACCCATGCTCGTATGGTCGCCGGCTGTGGGGAAGACGAAGCTCCGAAGATGAGGCGACAGCGAAGAAGGGGAAGAGGCAATGTCGGCCAGTGTTGCGTGACATGGAGGAATGTGGCGAAGTTAACCCGACCACTGTTATTGTGGTTAGGCAACGAGTGAGCGAGGGAAGAGCTATAGGAGCTTCCAGAGATTGTGGCCGATGAGGGAGAGAGGAATGTAGGGAGAACCGGCCCATATTCAAGCTTGAGGAGATTGGTTGGATCTAGGGCAAATTTTTTATGTCATTTGGAGAGGGATTTGTGCTTGGAGGCCAGGCTTCCAATCAAGGTAGGGTCACCATAGTTGGAAGCTGTTGAGACACCCATGTCTATCATGCATTTGCTTGAGAGTTGGGAAAGAATCTTGGATCAAAGATGGGTTCAGACGAGAGAATTTCTCAAAGAATCTCCCTTCCAATTTTAGAAGAGATTCACTGAGCAATCAGGGAGAACTCTCCTTTCAAAGCTTGCTAAAGTAGGATTCCTCCGCTATAATGGTGGAGGGACCCAACTGCGAAAATGATGAAGAAGCTGGGGCGCTATTTGTAAGGGTTTTTGAAAGTTAGGGGCAGAAATGTAATAAGGTTGAATCTTTTTGCAAACTAGGTCAATGAAAACTTATTTTGGGTCCAAATTTTGGTGGAAACCTAGTTTGGACCTAAGGAATCTAATGGTGAAGTTGGATTTTTGGTTTGACCTCATTGAACTAGGAAATTTATGTAAAAACCCAATTTAGGGCAGATATCTGTCTAAGACCCCATTCTAGGTCAAGATGTGTTCTAGTGTCCAAATTGAAGGGTCTAAACTGTAGATAATATTTTTATATGATTTTTAGAGAGTTTAGGAGAATTTTATTCTGACCAGAACCTTGGTTCATCAAGTAGGTTTGCTTTAGGGTTTCAAGAAGTCATTTAATTCAAAGAACTCACACAAACCCTTTTCTATCTGATCCACCCAACTTATTATTTTGTTAAGACCATTTGACCGTTGTTTAGCCCTTGAGAAAACCCGTTGTTGTACTGCATTGGTAAATTTGCAGTTTGACCCCTAGTTTCTTATTTCACTCTCAGAAAGGTTATGCAGTGAAGTAGGACCTTCAGTTGGTTATGTAGGAGTTTTTATTCTCTTCATTGGGTCAAAATGAGCTAGTCAAGGCTTATGATGGTGTTCCCATCATACCCCATGCCTAGCGTTTGCTAGTCCCTTAGCAAAGTTTTAAGGTTTTAGCTTTAATTCTAGACCATGTAATCTTTTTGATGCTCAAAATTGTGATGTGTTCTTTCCTCTGTAGATTAGGTTAGAATGTCGATAGTAGGACTAGAGGTACTCAAGTACCAACCAAGATATGGACCTGACCACCTCTAGCCTCAGTCTACTGCAAAGGTTTCTAAGGCCCACAGGAACTAACCTAAGGTTCGTTGGACTTCGTGGTTAAAGCACCGGTGCTTGTAACATATTTTAGCCTCGGTTCAGTTTGTAGTGCATTTTTGTAAGAGAGAGATAGAGGAATTTTCATTATTTAGAGAGTTTTCGCACTCTTTTCTTTTTATTTCTAGCTTCGGATTAGCTTCACAACACGGTCTATATCAGATTCCTAGTCCCCATCATCAATCCTCGAAGGGTCCTTGGCAATCGATGCTTCGAGATAGCACTACCCATCGCAACCCCTAGAACCCTGGCTTTCGAGATTTCAAGATAATCCCGCCCATGGCATTCTATAGCTAAATCCAGACCCTGGCAATCGACAATTCGTGATAATGCCACCCATGGCATCTGAACTAGCATAGGGTGCTTACATGCCCTTGGTAGGATATGTAGATATCCTAGGAGGCAAGAACCGAGGAGATGATATGTTATTGCGCATCTTTGAGGGGAATTTCCCACCTCTCCGCACTAGGAACTCATCCAAATCAACTTCTGTTGATTGGCTGCTCCTAATCTAGGCGACTTTTTCAGAACAATTTAAATGCATTTGCATGATTTTGATACTTATGCGCACTGAACCAAACTGTGCATGGATTGGGGTGCTTACGTTACCGAGTCCTACAAACCAGAGGTCAGTTAACAAGGCCAAATACTCCCTAAGCCTTAGACCTAATACTAAAGCTTCACATTTTCCCCAACCTCTCGAGGACTATCCAGATCTTAGCGTTTGCCTAAATTTTTAAGCCTAGGAGTATAGCCCAAGAGGCCTAAAATTCTCATTCCTACTAATCACTTCTGTCTTTCTTTATCACCTTTTTCTTTTCATTTTCTTTTTCTTGATATGGTCTAGAACTCAGTTAATCCTATAATTTCTTACTAATGACTATCTCTTTTCTTTTTGATTTCAACCTGTGCTCCTTTTTGACAGTTTTCACTTTTACTTTTTTTTTCTCCTCAAGATTTGTATGGCCTCAAAATTTTCTCTCCTCTCATTTTTTGTTCTTTTTCAAGAATATTTTTCATTTTCTTGATATTTTTGGAATATGTCATTTTTTTGATGGAACCTTTTCATGTAAGATGATTTTCACGGCATTTTGCACTTTCATACCCCCCCATGCCTACGATTTGCAATGTCCCCATTGTAAATTAGGTGGGTTCAAGTTCAGCCTAGATCATTCATTAGAATAGGTTATGGGTGGTCGAATGGGTTGAGGTGACTGTTGCAGACGATTTCAAGCTTGGGTACAGGTACCTGAGTTGGGGTCGGCTATTCTAATGGATGAACCCTAAAGTGTAATATGAATTCAACATAGGAATGTCAAAAAAGGTTTTAGGTTTTTCAACAATGATGGGTTGCCACCAGTTAAGCGTTGAGTTTTACGCCATCGGCTGGGTGCAATGTGCTCAAGGAGAATGGAGGGTAAAGGATGTCTCAGCCAAATTTGCATCGGTAAGGCCAATGAAAGTTTTGAGTCTCTGACCATTCATGACAAAAGGTTATGAATCATGGCTGAGTGGACTGATCTCGATGGCACCATTTCCAAATATTTGTCGAACGAGGTAAGGTCCGATCCATTTTGATCTTAGTTTTCCTGGGAATAATTTGTGCTTGGCATCAAAGACTAGGACTTTTTGGCCAAGGTGAAAGATCTTTCTCGATATGTGCTTGTTGTGAAAGACCTTAACTCGCTCTTTGTAAATTCGCAAGTTCTGATACGTGTCATGGCGTAATTCATCGATCTTGCTCAATTGAAGCTTTCTGTGGGTTCCAGCCTTAGAAAGATCTAGATTGCAGTTCGGTACTGGCCAATAGCCTTTGTGCTCCTATTCGACAGGGAGGTGACTTGCCTTCCCGTACACTAATTTGAAGGGAGGCATACGTAATTGGGTTTTGTCGGCGGTCCTATAAGACCACAAAACTTCTGGAAGTCAGGATGACCCGTCTTTCCTGTTAGGTTGAACAGTGACCTGGAGAATTTTTTTGATCTTCTGATTTGATAGCTCAGCTAGAACATTAGTTTTCGGGTGATAAGGAGTAGAGAATCAGTGTGACACCCCATATTTGGTCATTAGTGACTTGAACTGAGCATTAGTGAAATGGGTCCCTCCATCAGAGATTATAGCACGTAGGATCCCGAATCGAGAAAAGATGTCCTGATGAATGAATTTGATAACCACATTATGATCATTGGTTCTGGTTGGAATGGCTTCAATCCATTTGGACACGTAGTCAACCGCGAGTAGAATGTACTCAAAGCCATCCGAAACAGGAAAGGGTCCCATAAAATCAATCCCCTAGACGTCAAAGATTTCGCATATGAGAATCAACTGCAAGGGCATCATATCATGGTGGCTCATGTTGCCTAAGGTCTAGCAACGAGTGCTTGCCCTACAGTGATTGTATGCATCTTTAAAAATCGTGGGCCAATAGAAGCCGCCCTGGAGGACTTCCGCTGCGGTTTTATGACATGAGAAGTGTCCACTGCATTCCTGGTCATGGTAGAAGGACAAGATGCCCTGAATTTTTGTTTTCGAGATACATCGTCAAATGATTTGATTGGCACCGATGCTGAAAAGATACAGGTCTTCCCAAAAGTAGTACTTGGCATCAAAAAGCAATTTATCCTTCTTGGCCTTTGGCCATGCGGACGGGATCTGATGTGATGCCAGGTAGTTTACTAGATCAACAAACCATGGAAGCCCTATACTGATAGTCAGGAGGTTCTCATCAGGAAAATGTTCCGTAATGGGTACAGAAGGGTCGATAATGTCAGAAGGAAGGCGGGACAAGTGATCAGCTACCACATTCTATTTTCCTACTTTGTCATGAATCTCGAGGTCAAATTCTTTCAACAACAAGATCCGATGGATTAGTTAGGTTTCACGACCTTCTTTCCATGGAGATGCCTCACAGCTATGTGATCAGAGTAAATGATAACACGGGAACCCGGAAGATATGATCTGAATTTTTCCAGGGCAAATACTACGGCTAGCAACTCTTTCTTAGTAGCTGTGCCATTATGCTGAGCCTCGTCAAGTGTCTTCCTAGCGTAGTAGATGACCATGGGTTTCCCCTCAATTTTCTTCCTAAGTGCCGCTCCTACAGTGAAATCAGATGCATCGCACATGATCTCAAAGGGTTGGGACAAATCAGGGGACTGTGGGATTGGAGCTTGCGTGACTCGATCACGTAGGATTTCAAATGCCTGAGTGCATTCATTGGAGATTTTGGAAGCAACATCCTTAGATAGTAGAGTAGTCAGGCGGTGCTTGATTTTTGAGAAATCAGGAATGAATCAACGGTAAAAAATCGACGTGCCCCAGGAAAGATTGGATGTCTTTGATCGAGCTAGGCATAGGGAGTTTGGAAATAAGGTTCACCTTGGCTCGATCGACTTGGATGCCTTTTTCTGATATGAGATGTCCCAGGATAATTCCTTCAGGCACCATGAAATGACTCTTTTCCCAGGAAAGAACTAGATTCACGTCAATTCACCGCCTAAGGATCTGGACCAAGTGCAGGTGGCAATTGTCAAATGATTTACCAAACACTGACAATTCATCCATGAAGAGTTCTAGATAATCACATACCATATCTGAGAATATGGCAAGCTTGCACCACTGAAAAGTAGCTAGTGCATTGCAGAGATCGAACGGCATCCTTCGGAACGAGTACATCCCAAAGGGGCAGGTGAAAGTGGTCTTTCTTGGTCCTCGAGATGGATTACCACCAGGTTATAACCGGAGTACTGATGGGTCGGCCTGGATAGGTTGTTAATATGATGTTTTTATCGTTAAAATATGTATAGTGGTTAAGCTAATTCAAACCTAACCATCTCTTTACAAAATTTTTAACCTGGTCTAATTGATTTTATCTTGTCACTTTTAGGCCCAGGGTCGAACTCAGGGAAGTGGGGTTCAAGTCGAGTTTCTACGTTTTCCTTAAAACGCGTCTCTTCCGTTCGTTTATTCTGTTTTTGGTATTTTTCTTATTTAGGTTTTTTTTCTGGTAATCCTTATTCTTGAGGCACACCCTCAAAATTGTGTCCTTGGCTTTTAGCCAAAACAGAGTTTCAAAACACGTCTTGCTACTTGCAAGACGGGGGTACCTGCAAATCAAAGATTATCTTTTCACTTTTATACCTTTTTTTTTTATCTTTTTACTAAGAAGGAAGATAACAGATAGAAAGTAAATATAGTAGCTATAGATATATATTTATATGTAGTATATATATAAAGGGGTGGGGGTGGAGGTGGCGATGGAGTGTAGCACTATGTCGAGTCAGTCGACGTCTAGAGAGACGCAACCAACACGACTAGGTGCCGCGTGGAGTGTGGATGGGGGATGGATGATGTATGGGACCACGCTTTTTTTGTACGCGTGTATTAGGGAATATCAGCAACTGGTGCAGATATTCCCGTGATACAGCGTATAGTAAATAACGTGAAAATATATGTACATATGTATGTATATGAGTAAATATATCTATATGTATATAAATGTATAAGTATATATGTATAGATATATATAGATATATATGTATTATATATATATATAGGTGTATATGTATATATATATATGTATGTATATATGTATATAGCTATGTATATATGTATATAAGTATATATATATAATACTATATAGATGTATATATATATATATGTATATAAGTATATATGTATCTAGATATATATATATGTGTGTATATATATAAGTATATAGATATGTATATATATATATGTATATATATATAAGTATATGTATAAGTATATAGATATATGTATACGTGTATATATATATATATATAGATATATTATATATATATGTGTGTATACATAAATATATAGATATACTATGTATATAAGTATATATATATATATATAAGTATATGTATAAGTATATAGATATATATAAGTGATATATATATATATTATATATATATGTATATATATTATATATATATATGTATGTATACATAAATATATAGATATTACTATGTATATAAGTATATATATATATATATATATGTATGTATATATTATATATAGATGTATATAAGTATATATATGTTACTATAAGTGTGTGAGTGTGTGTGTATGTGTTGGTATAGGTGTGTGTGCGTCGGTGATTGTGTGTGTGTGTGTTGCTGTGAGTAAAAAAAACAGAGAGAGAGAGAGAATACGTGAGAGAGAGAGAGCAGGAGAGAGAGATCAGCAGAGAGAGAGAGAGCGGGCTGGAGAGATCGAGAGCGCGGACGATGGCAGCGAGTTAAGACGTCTGCTCGCGGCGGCGGACGTCTGACGCCGCGTCGTCTGAAGGCTATGGCGGACGTCTGACCGTCGCGGTGCACCGCGCCTTCGCGCAGGGTTCCTGCAGGCGTGCGCGAAGGCGTGGGCGGGCGAAGGCGTGGAGGAGTGAGCTTGGAGGAGGTCTGCAGGTGGTCGCGGAGGGTCGCGGAGGAGGGCAGGGGGCTGCGCGAGGCCGTAGCCGGCCGCTGCAGTGCGCGCGGCGGACGGCTACAGGTGCAACTGCGAGGCGGACGGAACGGAGACGGAGGCGAGGAACGCCCTGCAGACGCGCGCGGAGGCGGTGAGCGACTGCGGGGACGGTCGTGGAGGGGCGGGAGGACCTGCTGTTGCTGCTGGGCTGCTGCTACCGTGGCTTCAAGCTTCGAAGCTTGGAGCGGCGGCAATGGCGTTAAAGAGAAAAAAATGAAGCGAGGGAATGCACCATGCCCACCGGCTCGTCGAAGAGCTGGGCGGTGGTGCTCCCACTGTGGTGGTGTGCACCACAGTGGGTTCTCCTGCTCGCCGGGTGCCTTCTCGACGGAGGGCCGACGTATGGGAGGGGAAAGCGGTGGAGAAGATGGCTGCGGGTTTTTTCAGCAGCTGCAACAGCTGCTGAGCGAGGATGAAGCTGCAGCTACTTATAGAGGAGGGGAGAGTGGCATGCCGGCTGCAGCAGGGAGAGGGTGTGCGAGTTGCAGCTATAGGGAGCGGCGTTGGCAGGGAGACGTGACGGGAGGAAGTGCTGCGTGGCTGCTGCATGCAGCTGCGGGAAGAGTGCAGCCGCGGGAAGGATGCAGTCGCGGGAAGGAGAGAAAAGAAGAAACCAAGAGGAAAAATAAAAAGAGGGTGATTTTGCAAGGAGGCACTTGAAGAAAAATGTAACTATGTAGGCGATTGTTTCACTCCTCTTCCTCTCTTGATTAAATGCATGCATGCAAGTGTTTATTCAAATGCGATTACAGGATCCTATTATGCAATGTTAATGCTAGAAAATAGCATAAGAAGGCGTTATTACAGGCGTGTTTTGAGGTGCAAACATATACCCCCATGCCTATCTTTTGCTAGTCCCTAGCAAAATAGTATTTAGAAATGATCATAAGCTGAAGATTTTCTTCTGAGGTGATACAGGTGTGTTTACTATGGAATATTGTGAGAACCAATTGCAAAGAAGACTACCAGTACTTTAAGTCTCACATGACATAGATCATCTCTCAACTAATTAGGACTCTTGATATTTAAACCTTAAGTACGATTTCCAAGACCCAGGAGGTTTTTGCCGTACTCGAGAGCTCAAGAGGTTATGGTTTGTGCATAGTGATGGATCAAGACTGACCAGATGAACATTAAGACTCAATCCCAGGGTTTCACGAATTTTTAAGTACAGGTTGGTCCCAGTTTCAGCTCATGTCTTCGAATTGACCCTTAAGATGATGACGGAAAACTCAACTCCCATTTTCTGATTTTTTTTTTTTTTTTTTTTTGTGACTCACCGAAAAATAAAGTATACAGACATTTATGAGATATACTGACTCTTTTAAAACATCTCTTTTTTGTTTTTTTTTTGTTTTTTTTGTTTTTTTTTTTTCTTTTTTTCGAAACACGTGTCAGTATATCTCTTACAACACATTTTGAAGCACACTTTTTTTTTTTTTTTTTTGGTGGGAGAGTTTCTTTTTGGTGGAAAGAGTCGCTCCTAAACACAAGACTAAAGCTTGGGATAAAAAGTCTACCTGCGCACACAGGTAAGGACTCCACCTTCCCTAATGAACACTAGGGTTGGATCTTATGTTCACCTGGTCTTTCCTGATATGTGTAGTGTGAACCAAGTTTACTTAAGCTCTCAAGAAAAAGCAAACCAATGGATCCTGTACTGTTGTTTCAGGTACAAGAATACATCCTTAGTTAGGAGAGATCTTGATCTATTTTGTCAATGCTTTAAGTGAATTAAGCCGAGCCTGAGCGAATCAAGCTTTTGTGGCCTGGAAATTCTTCAAAACAGAGGTTGAATATCCATAAACACTTATTGAATTTTTTTGTTTCAGCTTTCAAATCATTACTAAACACCATTTATTATTAATATATATATATATTTTTTTTTTCTTTTTTTTTATTTTTCTTTTTCTTTTTCTTGCATATTTATAAATAGGTGGTAATTGTCTGATACCATAAAATACCCGGATCCTATGGATGCCTATCCACCCCCCCATGCCAAACAATGCTATGTCCTCATATGCATGCAGGGAAAGGCAGAGAACGGACGACAGATCGGGTAACAGGAGCTGAGGTTCAGGGTATAAATCAGGGTGGAAGGGTGGGTGGATGGTGGGTGGTGAAGAGAAAAGCGAAGTAATCGCGATAGAGGCGTGAAAAGTAATGGTGGATGGTGAGAGATTTGGCGTTTTCTGGGACGAGAGTGTCCCAGGCGGATCAGAAAACAGATCAGGAAGAGGAAGTTGGCCCTTAGATTGGCCAAGAAGGGGGGCTTTTTGGATAGATGGATCCAAAAGGGAATAGCCCCGGTGAGTAAGATGTGGGCTCAAGGTCCCAGTGTGGATTTGCAAATCCGCCTGATTTAGCGAGAAAGAAAGGGCAATCCGGTCTTCCATAGTGTGGACCGGCGGTGAGTAGCCCGGCGATGACTCAGACCACAAGGTATGGGAAGCGGAAAAAACCTCGTCAGAAGTCTGGTCAGGAGAAGGTACAGGAATAGCGAGGGATTGGGGAACGTCACAGTTTGTGTTGGTCAGGGAGTCGTCAGGTAATTCGCAGCAGTCTAAATCGGCTCCAATTAGTTCGATACACGTACTGACAGTCACGTCCTCGTCAGACGTGTCATCCTTGATGTGATCACTATCAGCATAAGAGTGCGGTGCTGCAGCGGGATTAACCTGAAATCCCGGAGTAATACTCGGAGCTTGCAGAATTTGATGAACCTATTCCTGAGAAGCTTGTACCTGTGGTTGCGGACCACAGGGTACAAAGTTTTGCGGGTTTGGAACAGGTTGGGTGAGAAAAGTGCCCTGAGATCGAGTCGCCATGCTTAGTTGACTGATCTCAGCATTCTGCTGCGCCAAATGCTGAAGAGAGGTCATTTTTCTTTATGGCGCTTTGACATTTCCATCATCATTCGCATCAATTTATCAAGAGGTTTTGATGCGTGTTTGGTTTTCTGCACGCAAGGGCCTGATGGCAGATTTGCCATAGGATTAGACTGGGCCCTTGGGATGAAGGGTGCAGACGATCGCATTGGTCCACCAGTGGGGTTTCGATGCTGCGGGTTGTTGGACCATGCAAAATTGGGATGATTGTGCCACCCTCGGTTATACGTGGCAGAAAATGGGTTGTTCCCCAGGGTGCAGGCATCTTCTATGCCAGAAGACGTGTCTGCATATGTGTCCGAGTACACGGAGGCTTGGTCCTCCGTGTTGAAATACTGGCTCGCAGAAGCCAGTTCCACATGACTTGCCGAGTCGCTTGGCGCGACACTCGATAAGGAAGGCCTTGCAGGGTTTCTTGGGATAAGCCTGGTGTTGAACGAATTGGAATTGTGATGAAGTGGTGAGGCGGGGGTGTGTGCCATGTTTGTGAAGGAGGAGGATGATTCGGCTCTTTTTCTAGATTTATCAGTCAATACAAGCAATTCAGGGTTTTGTGACCTCCTCCCAAACATGCACTACCGGAGGAAGAGTTAAGGAGATGAGTAGGGAAAAGAGATGAGAGAAATGACGCCGCAAAGGTACACTTGATTACAAATCAATACAATCAAGTTCCTAACCTCGACAGTGTTCCCTTAGACTTAAAGATCTAAGTTACCTACTATCACGAACTACGGAATCGAATGCGAGCACCGCGGAACCACCGGGCCAGATTGAAAGGCCGTTTGCCCGAGTCTTAGACACCCGATAGCACGCGGGAACTCTCACCAGCACGTAGTCGCTACACGCAGGTAGTTAGACCTCAAATCCTTAGTAAGGGTCAAGTTACTACCAGTTTTAATTAGAGGCTTAGGGTCAAATGCTTTTGGAATGTGAAGGGCGTTGTTTACGGGTAATGCCCAAGTGATTGATTTTAAGAGTGTGTAAGAACAAGCATGCAATAGGGAAATCTCCCCGAATTGAAGTTTTAATTGGTGAACGGTTTTTAGAGTTCAACCTTAAGTAGTATGAATTTTAGGATTTTGTTGAATTACCAATTCAACCAATCTCCGGGTTTTGCAAGAATACAGGTTTTTTTTTTTTTTTCTAATGCCCAAGAAACCCTTCTTCAATTATCAGTTAGTTAATGCATGCTAAAATGCAATGGGCTACCCTAAATGGAGATTTCTAAGTGTGGATGCACGAATCAGTTTTATATCAATGTGACAGGGAGCCAAAGCACTTCAATTCAAGTGCTCCCAATCACCAGAAATGATTTCCACACACAAGGATTCAACCAAAAGATAAAGAAAATAAAATTGTTGGGGTTGAAGTATTCAGGATCGAATCACAGGCAAGTTTGGAAAGTCGTGGTGGGGTTGGAATCAACTCAATTCCAAGTCTCCCCACCAAAAATGTGATCCTGAATTAAAGATAAGTGAGGCAAAAGAGGGATACAAGCAATCTTTTTCTTTGCCTCAAAGAATACTTCCCACGGCGAAAAATCTAAGAATCAAGATTCTCGGATTTTCGCTATGCGAAGTAAGGCGGGAAATCCCGGGGCAGTGGGAGTGAAGACAACCAATCAATCAAGTTAATTTTAATCCACTTGGCCTCAAGAAATCCCAAGAAGTTTTTCTAGTTTTTAGTTTTTAAAATTTTTTTTTTTTTTTTTTTTATTGTGGTGGCAAGTTAACCCTAATTTGATGAGAAAAGAAAACCTACTTGTTCGGCAACGTGTGCGAAGCTCCAATGCGATGTCGACGTCTTCACGCTCTCGTTCCCGCCTTGGATCTGCTCACGTCCTCGACTTCGTCATCCTTCTTCTCCTTCCACCAGGTTCACCTGCACACCAAAAACAACAATACCCGTGAAGAGGGAAGAGAAAAATTGAAAGGATTTGGATAGAAACTTACTCGAAGGCACACCTCCCCGGCAACGGCGCCAGAAAGGTCATGATGGGTCGGCCTGGATAGGTTGTTAATATGATGTTTTTATCGTTAAAATATGTATAGTGGTTAACCTAATTCAGACCTAACCATCTCTTTACAAAATTTTTAACCTGGTCTAATTGATTTTATCTTGTCACTTTTAGGCCCAGGGTCGAACTCAGGGAAGTGGGGTTCAAGTCGAGTTTCTACGTTTTCCTTAAAACGCGTCTCTTCCGTTCGTTTATTCCGTTTTTGGTATTTTTCTTATTTAGGTTTTTTTTCTGGTAATCCTTGTTCTTGAGGCACACCCTCAAAATTGTGTCCTTGGCTTTTAGCCAAAACAGAGTTTCAAAACACGTCTTGCTACTTGCAAGACGGGGGTACCTGCAAATCAAAGATTATCTTTTCACTTTTATACCTTTTTTTTTTATCTTTTTACTAAGAAGGAAGATAACAGATAGAAAGTAAATATAGTAGCTATAGATATATATTTATATGTAGTATATATATAAAGGGGTGGGGGTGGAGGTGGCGATGGAGTGTAGCACTATGTCGAGTCAGTCGACGTCTAGAGAGACGCAACTAACACGACTAAGTGCCGCGTGGAGTGTGGATGGAGGATGGATGATGTATGGGACCACGCTTTTTTTGTACGCGTGTATTAGGGAATATCAGCAACTGGTGCAGATATTCCCGTGATACAGCGTATAGTAAATAACGTGAAAATATATGTACATATGTATGTATATGAGTAAATATATCTATATGTATATAAATGTATAAGTATATATGTATAGATATATATAGATATATATGTATTATATATATATATATATATAGGTGTATATGCATATATATATATGTATGTATATATGTATATAGCTATGTATATATGTATATAAGTATATATATATAATACTATACAGATGTATATATATATATATGTATATAAGTATATATGTATCTAGATATATATATATATGTGTGTATATATATAAGTATATAGATATGTATATATATATATGTATATAAGTAGATATGTATATATATATAAGTATATGTATAAGTATATAGATATATATATACGTGTATATATATATATATATAGATATATTATATATATATGTGTGTATACATAAATATATAGATATGCTATGTATATAAGTATATATATATATATAAGTATATGTATAAGTATATAGATATATATAAGTGATATATATATATTATATATATATGTATATATATTATATATATATGTATGTATACATAAATATATAGATATTACTATGTATATAAGTATATATATATATATATATATATATATATATATATGTATGTATATATTATATATAGATGTATATAAGTATATATATGTTACTATAAGTGTGTGAGTGTGTGTGTATGTGTTGGTATAGGTGTGTGTGCGTCGATGATTGTGTGTGTGTGTGTTGCTGTGAGTAAAAAAAACAGAGAGAGAGAGAGAGAGCAGGAGAGAGAGAGAATACGTGAGAGTGAGAGAGCGGGAGAGAGAGATCAGCAGAGAGAGAGAGCGGGCTGGAGAGATCAAGAGCGCGGACGATGGCAGCGAGTTAAGACGTCTGCTCACGGCGGCGGACGTCTGACGCCGCGTCGTCTGAAGGCTATGGCGGACGTCTGACCGTCGCGGTGCACCGCGCCTTCGCGCAGGGTTCCTGCAGGCGTGCGCGAAGGTGTGGGCGGGCGAAGGCGTGGAGGAGCGAGCTTGGAGGAGGTCTGTAGGTGGTCGCGGAGGGTCGCGGAGGAGGGCAGGGGGTGGCGCGAGGCCGTAGCCGGCCGCTGCAGTGCGCGCGGCCGACGGCTACAGGTGCAACTGCGAGGCGGACAGAACGGAGATGGAGGCGGGGAACGCCTTGCAGACGCGCGCGGAGGTGGTGAGCGACTGCGGGGACGGTCGCGGAGGGGCGGGAGGACCTGCTGCTGCTGCTGCTGGGCTACTGCTGCCGTGGCTTCAAGCTTCGAAGCTTGGAGCGGCGGCAATGGCGTTAAAGAGAAAAAAACGAAGCGAGGGAATGCACCACGCCCACCGGCTCGTCGAAGAGCTGGGCGGTGGTGCTCCCACTGTGGTGGTGTGCACCACAGTGGGTTCTCCTGCTCGCCGGGTGCCTTCTCGACGGAGGGCCGACGTATGGGAGGGGAAAGCGGTGGAGAAGATGGCTGCGGGTTTTTTCAGTAGCTGCAGCAGCTGCGTCTCGAGGATGAAGCTGCAGCTACTTATAGAGGAGGGGAGAGTGGCGTGCCGGCTGCAGCAGGGAGAGGGTGTGCGAGTTGCAGCTATAGGGAGTGGCGTTGGAAGGGAGACGTGACCGGAAGAAGTGCTGCGTGGCTGCTGCATGCAGCTGCGGGAAGAGTGCAGCCGCGGGAAGGATGCAGCCGCGGGAAGGAGAGAAAAGAAGAAATCAAGATGAAAAATAAAAAGAGGGTGATTTTGCAAGGAGGCACTTGAAGAAAAATGTAACTATGTAGGCGATTGTTTCACTCCTCTTCCTCTCTTGATTAAATGCATGCATGCAAGTGTTTTTACAAATGGGATTACAGGATCCTATTATGCAATGTTAATGCTAGAAAATAGCATAAGAAGGCGTTATTACAGGCGTGTTTTGAGGTGCAAACAAGTACCCATCCAAAAAGCAGAAGAACTTATTTCCTGCTAGTTTCTAGAGAATCTGATCAATAAACAGTAGTAGGAAATGTTCCTTCCTTGTGGACGTATTGACTCTTCTGTAATCAATGCAGACTCTCAACAAATTTGCCACACGGGTTGGTATGATTTCTGCAATTTCATTCATGATCACAGTGAGTCCTTCCTTTTTAGGCACAACCTGGATTGGACTCACCCATCGACTGTCGGAGATTGGGTATATGATCCTAGCATCTAAGCACTTGATAATCTCCCTTTTCACGACCTCCTGTAGATTAGGATTCAGACATCGCTGCATTTCACGGTAAGGTCGTGTGTGTGGTGTGTGCAGTAAGAGGGGCTGATGCCAGTCAAATCATCGAGAGTCCATCCAATGGCTCTTCGATGTTGCTGCAGAACAGTAGTTAGACAGGATTCCTAATTAGGTGTGAGTCTAGAATTTATAATCATAGGAAATGTCTGATTAGAACCCACAAAGTCATTCTTTAGATGCTCGGGAAGAGGCTTGAGTTCCAGGATAGGGTTATCAGTAGCAGCAGGTGGTTTCGGGTGTGTGCCAAGAGCAATGGAGGGAGTTATGGGTGCGTCTAGGTCAAGTTTGGGCTCATCTAATTGCTGGTTTTGATCCTCTTGGGGTTGATTAGAAGTAGTCAAGTTTTCCTCAATATATGGATCATCAACCACAGCTTTGATATCACATATTTGTTCTACAACACCGCAATTAATCCCTTGTTGGGCCTTAAAGATGTTAATCTTTAATGTTTGGTTCCCAAATTTCAATTCAATTTGGCCCTCCTAACAATTTATGTTGGCCCAAGCAGTGATCAGAAAGGGTCTCTGTTCATGTGGGTTGATCGTGTTTTAACAGTCAGTTGCATCGTAGTATAGGCGACCAAGCGTTGTCAACAAATAAAAATTTATTACTCGAAAACCTAAGTATTCGAGGTTGAACACAGGAAGCAAATGGAATCTATTCACTAATCTCAATAATGTATTTGAACACTTAATTACTCAAAACTTAATTTAGAATATATATGCATGAGTTTAAAAGTTAATTATGGTAAAAATAAGGAATTTGGACATCTGATCTCACGTCTGATCATGAGATCATACGTCTTAAAAAGATGTTTCTTCCTTCTCTTGTCTGCTTTCTCTTCTTCTTCTGACATTCTTTCTCTGATATTCTTCTGTTCTTCTTTGGCCGTGTGCTTCTTTTTCCTTGCAGTTTTCTTGCCTTTCTTCTTTCTTCTTATTTCCCTCTATCTTCTCCCTTGCCTCTCTTCTGTAGTGTCTTTATCCTTCCTTTTCCTTGCGGGTCTTCTTCTTCTTCTTTCCTTGGCTCTACTTCCCTTGGCTTCAACTTCCCTTCTTCTACTTCTGCTTGTCTTTCCCTTTCTTTCTTTCTTCTTCCTTCTTTCCTTAGCTCCCTGACATCCTCTTCTCTTTGGCTTCTCCTCATCCTTTTGTTGTGTCTTTCCTTCTCTTTTTCCTCTGTGAAGCTTCCTTCTTTAGCCTTCCTTCCTTCTTCTTCCTTTTTCAGCTAAGTGTCAGCTTCACTTCTTCTCCATCCCTTCACAAACCGAAGAGAGCAAAACCTACCCCTCTACCCACACCCACATCTCTCTCTTTGTATATCACTCTTCAGTATGCTCTCCCAGAGCTAGGTAATCCATTCGAGTCGCGTGCACGGGTCCAGGCGCACTGATGTGGGTGTGGTGCGCGAGGAGTGCTCAAGAGGATAGTCGAGTCGGGTTACCAAGTCCGCGGGATGAAGTCACGGACGGGGCACGTGTATAGGTGAGGGACCTCACCCCATGTGTTTTCGAGGCAAATAGTTAAAGTCACAAATTCATTTTATTGCGCGCACCTCACTCACAGGTTCATGAGGTGGGACTAATGTTCCACCAGCTGTTGCTCGCACACCGCAGGAGATCTTCCATCCAATTACAGCAGCTGCAGGCCTCGCAGAGCCAATTGCTTGGACAACTGGATGCGCGAGACTTCCCCAAACCTGCTGGACCAAGGACCCTCAAGCACTTCAGCCTGGAGTGAGCTTTCCACCTCCTCGAGCCATTGCTAATGGCGACTGGAGCTCAAACCCTGCACAACACAAAAGGGGAATTGTAGCTCTATCAAACCACAGGAGGACCTTTGCCGTGTCACAGCGAAGGTGAGGCGGTAGGAGATAGGCTGCGGCCTAGGCATGCGTGCCTAGGTTGCTCTGTGGCTGGATTGATGGGTTAGGTCTAGGGAAGGTTGTGGTTGTGTAGGCGGTCTGCAGATGAGTGGATGATTTTTGGTGGAGTGTGGTGGAGGTTGTGAGGTGGGTGGCGAGATGTGTGGGGGTGCGGAGTGACAGATGAGTCTCGCCGGAGGGTGACCGGAGATGGGGAAGATGGTGGTGGACTGTGGCTATCGAGGGGCATTTTGTGAAATAGGTCGAGGGGAATTGGAGAGGGGATAAAGACAAGTGGTTCTAGCCTAATTAGGTTGATGAAGGGGGCGAGAAGGCAGTTGGCAGTACCTGCTGTCCCCGGAGAAGAAGGCATCCAGTGGAGGAAGATGGCGGCGATGACAGTGCTAGAGATGCGTGCGCGGGTGTTACGTGACGTGGAGGAGGAAGGGGAGGATAGCTCTGCCACTGGTATTGTGGTAGAGCGATGAGAAAGAGGAGGGAGGCTCGTCGGAGCTCTCTGGAGCACTTGGCCGGAGGAGAAGAGGAAATCGAGGTGGAATTCCAACCAAGTCGAGCTAAGGAGGTGCGGCCGGAGTTGGGGGTCAATTTATAGGCACTGGCAAGGACTCCTATGCTTGGAAGACAAGCTTCCAAGTGTGGGAATCCTTGCCGGAGATGGAAGTATGTTAGATACCCAAATATCTCGTGTGTTCGCACGAAAGATTGGGTGCAAATCACAGATCAATACCACACTCAGATGGATGGGAATTCCTCAGAGAATCTCCCTTCCAAATCTGGGAGGAGATCTTCGAGGAATCAGGGAGTATTCCCCCTCTATTCCTCACAGGAGTAGGATTTGTCCGCATTAATGGTGGAGGGACTTGCTTGTAAGAGTGGCAAGGAAGTTAGGGGGGTCTGTGCACTGGTTTTCAAAAGATAGCGACCAAAATGTAAGTAGGTGTACTAATTTGCAAAGTAGGTCAAGATGACCTCCTGTTAGGTCCAAATTTTGGTACAAACCTAATTTGGACATAAGGGATCCAATGGTGAAGTTGGATTTTAGGTTTGACCGCGTTTGGCTGGACATTTTGCCCAAAAACCCGAATTAGGTCAATTGATGAGCTAGGAGCCTAATCTAGGTCAAAATATGTTCCAAAGGCCAATCTGACTGTTCCAAACTCTAGGGGATATTTTCCATGAATTTTAGAGGGTTTACTTGACTTTTATCCTGACCAAAACCTTGTTGAATTAAGTAGGTCTGTTTTAGTATTACCAGATGTCATTTAATTCCTGGTTTGCACATAAACCCATTTCTGATTGAACCAACCCACCTTTTATCTTATTCAAACCATTTGACCTATGTTTTGCCTTTGAGAAATCTCATTTATTTACTGCAATGGTAAAATTACAGTTTTACCCTTTATTTCTTATTTTCTTGTTGAAAACACTTATTCCTTCAATTAAGCCTTTCTTTAGGTTATGTAGGAGCTTTATTCTCTTTCTTAGGTCAAAATGAGCTAGTTATGGCTCATGATGATGCTGTCATCAGACCCCCATGCCTAGCTTTTGCTAGTCCCTTAGCAAAATTTCAAGGTTTTAACTTCTGTTCTACACCCTGAGTGTCTGTCGTCAGTTATGATAAGTGCTTTTCTTTTTCTTTTGTGATTAGGTTAGAATACCGACAATAGGCCTAGAGGTACTCAAGTATCAACCAAAATCTGAACCTGACCCACTTTAGCCTCAGTCCTCTACAGAGGTTTTTAAGGCCCGCAAAAACTATCCTAGGGTTTGTTGGGCTCCGCGGTCAAAGCACCCGTGCTTGAGATGCTTTTCGCCTAGGTTCAGTTTGCAGTGCATTTTTTATAAGAGAGAGACGGAAGATTTATTTGTTTGGAGAGTTTTCTCTCCCTTTTCTTTTTATTTCTTGCTTTAGATTGGCTTCTCAACATGGTCTATATCAGATTCCCCATCTCCATCTTCAATCCTCAAGGGTCCCTGGTAATCGATGCTTCGTGATAGTAATGCCCAAGGCATCTGAACCAGGAGAGTGCTTACATGCCCCCAGTAGGATATTTAAACATCCTGAGAGACAGGCACCATGGAGATGATATGTTGTTACGCATCCTCGAGGGGAATTTTCCGCCTCTCCGCGCTGGGAACTCGTCCAAATCAACTTGTGTTGATCGGCCGCTCCTAATCTAGGTGACTTTTTCAGAATATTGAAACACTTTTGCATGATTTTGATATTTATGCGCACTGAACCAGACTATGTGGATTGGGGTGCTTAGGTGTTAAGACCCACGACATCAAACGTTTTTAAGACTTCTGGGAGTTGGTCCAGACGTCTGGTCAGACATCTGGATGCCTTCCCAGACATCTGTAATTTAATTTTTGCGGCATACGATTGCGAGTCTAAGTGCATGCACGTGCAGACTGCGCCTGCCGACTTGTAGGCGTCTTCTTTTCTTTTCTCTCTCCCCCGATGCCTTCAAATACCCTCTCCCTTACCAACCACTCCACCGTCTCCTCCTTCTTCTTCCAGTGTTAGTGTAAGAGTGACAGAGCGAGGGCAGCAGCTGCTGCCAGGTGCGCATAGGGAGTAGGTGGTGCAGCGAGTGGGAGAAGAGGCATAGCACGTGAGGAAGAGAGAGCAAGCTCGCCGGAGCAGCCCACGGTCGACCGACGGGCACACAGCGGGAGCGTGGTGCTGGGGAGGTTACCCTGATGCTGCTGCAGCTCAGCAGTAGGTGGACGAGCGCGGCGCGGCCGCGCACAGCTGGAAGAAGGTGAGAAGGTTCTGATTCTGGGAAATTTTCCTAGAATCAGATGTCTGGACCAACGTCCAATGAAATGGGAGATGTCTGGAGGGAGATCTAGACATCTGAATGGTACGATATTCCTCATCTTCCTCCTTTTTGCGGATGCGGCCATGCCGGCTGTTCCATCGAAAGCCCTGAGACGTGTCCTGTTGAGAGTGTTTGCGTACGCTTGCAGGTTTCATTCGGGAAGGCGCGAGGACACGCTCTCCTACACAGATCAGACATCTATGTAAGTCACCAGACGGCGGAGAGCTTCTCCAGACGTCCGAAGTGATAGACGAATGTCTGGAACTAGGTCCAGATTGTTCAGCGGGATCCTGGACGTCTGAAGAGTAGCGCAGAAGTAAGGTATGACCTGAACCATCTTATAAGACATCTGGAAGGTGTTCCAGACATCTGATTTGGGCAAAGTTATCATTTTTGTCCAGTCTAGTGTTCGTTCGAAGTCTGATTTTCGCATTTGAGATTCCGTTCTTCTCAAAATTTGTTCCTCTACTTGTTTAAAATAGTTTTATCCAATTCTGAGTGGTTCCTTATGATTGATCCTTGTATTAGGACCTCATCCCATTACGGCTCTAGGGGTTGCGGAGGCACGCAAAACTGCTGATTACGCCCCCATTACTTCCGATCTTGCACGTAGAGTGACTCCCCTTAATTATTTACCAACATTAATGCATCATTGAGATAAATAATAGATTCTAGGGTTTGGCATGAATCCTAGGGTCTGAAAACTGCATTGAATGATAGATCCTAAGATATGGCATGAATCCTAGGACAGGAAAACTAGATTGAATGATAGATCCTAGGGTGTGGCATGAATCCTAGGAACAGAAGCACTGAAACGAACACTATGAATACATGAATTGCAATCTTGGAGAAGTGGATAGAATAATGATAATTGCGTGTAATTGGATAACAGCTGCTTGTATATAAATTGATATTAAATGTTGGAAACACGGGCTATATGAGAATAAAACTGAAATGATGAAACCTAAAATGCTTGGCTAGAGAAATATGAGCATGAAGCCTGCGGGGAATTAGGAGTAGAGCTCCTGAAAGGTAAATAGAATGGAAATGGCGAAGTGAGCTGGCCCTTAAGTACGGAGTACCAAGGAGAGCGACTGTCCCCCCTGTTTAGTGTGTTGTGGAGCTAGCCGCCCCAGGGACTCGAGGTTAGGTCTGGCCACTTTGTATCGACTTTTGGCCCTCGCATACATAGTACCGGGGAGAGCTACTAGTGTAGGGAGAGCACTAGCCACCCCACGGGCCCCGGGGTTCTGCTAGCCGTCCTACACTGACTTGTTAGGCCCACTAGGCAAACCAGGGTAGTTAGGCGAGGGTGCACAGACTGTGGAGGGGCAAGACAACTGTTTGGTTGCTGTGGAGGGGTTGCACCCCTGTTACTGAGAGGGCTCTGCCCTATACTGGTTCCGTGCTGTGCTTTGGGGCGCACCCGTTAACGAAAACGACTGACCACATGCCAGTGCACGGTAGCTACCGATGCGTTTATCGCGCGTGCCGTAGTCACCGTTATGTCTGTCAGTGCCCTTGGGTGGTTGACTGAGGGTAGGGCCACCACGAGGGACTCTCCTGGCCAGGAGAGCACCACGTGCTACTTCTACTTTTCGGAAAAGATTGCAATTAGGATCGTTCCCACAAGGAACATTCAAAATCAAGAGAAAGATCTGAGAAATAATTCAAAAATGAGTAAATGGAGAAATAAAGAAGTAATTAAGAATAACAACTACCTGTCCACCTTTACTATTTTTCTTAGCTAGCTAGTTGCCACTCTACTCAGCATTTCGCTGATGTGTCACCTTTGTCACCTTTTCAGGACCAGGTGTTGAGCAGCTAGAGCGTGCAGCTGCGGAGGGTGCTGGGCCTAGTAGAGGCCAGTAGTTCTACTTGT
Source organism: Thalassia testudinum (assembly GCA_037157565.1). NCBI lineage: Eukaryota > Viridiplantae > Streptophyta > Magnoliopsida > Alismatales > Hydrocharitaceae > Thalassia > Thalassia testudinum. The sequence continues at coordinate 148,629,856 of JAZHRO010000014.1, read as the reverse complement.
GTTGTACTTGCTGTACCATTTTTCTTTTGTAGTGAGGATATTCTGTTACAGTTGTACTCTTTTATTGTAAGCATAATATTTCTGTACCTATTTAATTCTCTACTGTTGTGGTGGTATCTACTGTAGTAGTTCTTTTCTTTACTGCTGTACGTTTGTTACTGTTAGTTACTTGCATAGTGAATGTGGTTTATTTTGCTGCTTTTTGGTTACTTTCTCATTGGACGACTGGGCCTTGGGATCAGTCGAGTAGGTATGATTCTCGTGTTTTGCGGGGATTCGGGAATCGGGTCGTAACAAGATGCTATCAAAGCAAGGTCATCCCGAGAAGTGAACGAACTGGCTGGTAAATAACCAATTCACGTGCCTATAACTATAGTTGCCACCACAACGTACCTTTTGACATCTACTTTTAGACTTCATTAGATATTGATTCGTATTGACGTCTTTTCTGTTCTGTGTTTGCATCTCCTTGCAGGATATTCTCTATGAGGAGGTAGCAAGGCAGGTCACGGAAGCGACCGAGGACAAGGTCAGAGGGGCTGGCACGTTGATCCTGACACCTCAGTGGATCAGCCACTGCTTTCGGACATTCTGGCCCAGGACCTCGCCCAGCTGATACAGGACATCGTGCGAGAGGAGCTTCATCGGTCGCCACGAGCACCTCTCCCTGGGGCTGCGGAGGGGGAGTCCTCTGTGGGATCACAAGACAGACACGACGCTGGACGCAGGGGAGAGGGTGGGCCTCCACCACCCCCACCTTCCTCTAGCACTTCCAAGCACGAGGCTTCTTTACCTGGAAGTGCCACAGCATCTCCACTTCAGCTCCACTTTGAGCTTTTCGGATAGTTCCGAAAGCTGAAGCCCCCCTCCTTCAAGGGGGATGAGGACCCGACCGAGGTAGAGGACTGGCTCGAGCAGATCGAGAAGGTTTCTGACACCCTTCGCCCCCCTGTGGAGTGCTGCGTGGCCTTTGCCACGGACCAGCTGGAGAGCGCAGCACACAGGTGGTGGAGGGCGGTCAGGGGTCTGGAGAGGGACGAGCTGACTTGGGACCGGTTCGTCACCCTCTTCTGCGAGCAGTACTTTCCCCAGATGTGGCAGGACCAGAGGAGGCTGGAGTTCCACACTCTCCGCCAGGGGACGATGACCGTGAGCACGTACCGTATGCGTTTCCTGGAGCTGTCTCACTTCGCAGCGACAGCCATGGCTACTGAGGAGGAGCGCCTTTGAAGGTTCACTGAGTGGCTCCGGCCTACAATTCAAGGGTATGTCAAACCCCTGAAGCTGCCTACATTCTCGAGGGTAGTGGAGGCAGCTATGACGTACCAAGAGACAAACCCATTCGCATGTGACACTGGCAACGGGCGGAAGCGGCCCTACCAGCTCGACTTCTCATAGGGCCGACAAGAGAGGAGGCACGTGGCACCCGCAGGAGAGCCATCACATTTTACGGGGCCATCAATGGCCTTTGGGGGCCCCTGACAGGAGCTAGTTGCTAGCACTGGACCCCCGCCCAGCCGTCAGCAGGGACCCACTGAGGGTAGGGGTCGAGTCCCCCTTTGCTACCAGTGTGGCCAACCGGGCCACATCAGGAGGGACTGCCTGTCTAGGGCCGAAGGGCAGCAGATGCTTCCAGCACCGAGCACTGGAGGGTGAGCAGGAGGCCACGGTTTCTAGGCACGAGGAGGAGGACAGCAGTCATGGGGAGGGTACCGGTCAACGGCTACCCGTCCGACGCAGAGTGTGGCTGCTTCGTCTGCACCTAAGGCTGAGGGGCATATCAACGCCCTGACACACAGGGATGCCAGAGCTTCCGGATCAATGGTGGCAGGTATGGTTTCAGTTTCCGGCAGACTTGTTTACACACTTTTCGATTCCGACCCTACGCACTCATTTGTCGCGGCTAGTTTTGCTATTAGCTTGGCGCAGGATTGCATGTTGTTAGAGGATTCGTTCATGATCAAAGGTCTGGTGGTCAGTTGTTTGTAGCTGAGGAGATGTACATAGGTTGCGAGGTTAGTGTTGGGGGACATAGCCTTCCTACTGACCCGATTATGATACAAATGGAGGACTATGGAGTAATTCTAGGGATGGCCTGGTTGTCCGCTTACCACGCCCTGGTGGACTATTTTGAGAGGAAGATCGTCTTCTCCATACCGGAGTTGCCTTCTTTCGAGTTCCATGGGAATCCAGTGGACGGAGGTTTCAGGTCCATTTTTGCACTTCGGGCGGCGAGACTTTTGAGCCAGGGGTGTGAGGGTTTCCTAGCTTGTGTGGTGGCGGAGCCTAGCCCTGTGGCAGACTTCCTGAGTATCCAGGTGGTCAGAGAGTACCCCGACGTGTTCCCATATGAGTTGCCAGGACTACCGCCCGAGCATGAGATCGATTTTGAGATCTCACTGGTACTGGGAACCAGCCCCATCTCCACAGCACCATACAGGATGGCACCACTTGAGCTGCGAGAGCTCAAGTCTCAGTTGCAGGATCTTTTGGAGAAGGTCTTTGTGAGGCCCAGTGCGTCTCCATGGGGAGGCCCGATTTTGTTCGTAAAGAAGAAGGATGGTACCCTACGCCTTTGTGTGGACTACAGACAGCTGAATAGGGTTACCATCAAGAATAGGCATCCGCTGCTGAGGATTGATGACTTGTTTGACCAGTTGTGAGGTGCCACGGTATTCTCCAAGATTGACTTGAGGTCTAGATACCACCAGTTGAGGATCAAGGAGGAAAACATCTGCAAGATAGCTTTCTACACCTGGTACAGACACTACGAGTTTCTGGTCATGCCGTTTGGGCTGACTAATGCCCCCACTACCTTCATGGATTTGATGAACAGGGTGTTTAGACCGTACTTAGACCAGTTCATGGTGGAATTTATTGATGATGTGCTCATCTATTCTCGAGATCTGACACAGCATGGACAGACCTTGTAGATGGTTTTGGACACACTGAGACGATGTAGGCTATATGCCAAACACAGCAAGTGCGAGTTCTGGTTGAGGGAGGTGACCTTCCTAGGTCATGTGATCTCCGGGGATGGCTTGGCTGTGGACCCAGCCAAGGTTGAGGCAGTACTCAGATGGGAGAGACCGCGTATAGTTACTGAGATCCGCAGTTTCTTGGGACTAGCAGGCTACTACAGGTGGTTTATCAGGGGCTTCTCACAGATTGCACGTCCTATGACACAGCTGACATAGAAGGACGTGCCCATTACTTGGACAGATGCCTGTGAGGCATGTTTTCAGGAGCTGAAGGAGAGGCTGACTTTGTCTCCCGTGCTCACCATCCCGGATAGTAGTGGCAGGTTCGTTGTGTACACAGATGCCTCGTTGTAGGGGTTAGGAGGTGTGCTCATGTAGAGGGGTCACGTTATCGCTTACCCTTCACGGCAACTGAAGTCCCATGAGCATAGCTACCCTACCCATGACCTGGAGCTAGCAGCTGTCGTCTTCGCATTGCAGACTTGGAGGCACTACTTGTACGGTGAGACTTTTGAGATTTTCACAGATCATGAGAGCCTCAAATACTTGTTTGATCAAAAGGAGCTCAACATTAGACAGAGACGTTGGTTGGAGCTCTTGAAAGACTATGATTGCAGCATTTCCTACCACCCAGGAAAGGCCAACGTGGTGGCTAACATCTTGAGCTGGAAGGTGCCCACCCACTTTGCCAGTTTACAGGCACAGAGTTGGAGCCTCATGGAAGAGATGGGTAGTTTATAGCCCCTAGAGTTACCGAGGCACTGTGGGGCAGTGACTGTGACACGACAGACGAGGCTAAAGCTGATAGACCGCATCATCACCGGGTAGATGGCCGACCCGTACTTACAGTCATTGCATGACAGAGTGCTGTCAGGAGACCCTGGAGACTTCTCTTTTACAAACCAGGTACTATGCATGAGGGGACGTTTGTGCGTTCCCTGGGACGAGGAGCTATTAAGAGAGCTCTTGACTGAGGCACACGGTTCCAGGTTCACCATACACCCCGGAAACACAAAGATGTACCATGATTTGCGACGTGACTTTAGGTGGAGGGGGATGAAGCGGGATGTGGGTGAATTCGTACAGCAGCATTTAGTGTGCCAGCAGGTGAAGGCCGAGCATCAGAGGCCTGCAGGGCCATTACAGCCAGTTCCAGTGCCATTGTGGAAGTGGGAGAGCATCACCATGTACTTGGTGGTAAGCTTGCCTATTACCCAGCAAGGACACGACGCGGTCTGGGTAATCGTTGACAGATTGACGAAGACGGCACGTTTCTTGCCAATCCGAGTCACCTTGGGACCAGCGTAGTTGGGAGAGAGGTATATCTGCGACGTGGTATGTCTACACGGAGTTCCACGAGAAATCGTATCTAACCAGGATACCCATTTTACGTTCGAATTTTATGTTGAGTTTTAGCAGGCCTTGGGGACACGATTGAGGTTCAGTATAGCTTACCACTCCCAGAGGGACGGACAGTCTGAGCACACGATACAGACACTTGGGGACCTTTTGCGTGCTTGTGTACTAGACTGGAGGGGCTCTTGGGAGGAGCATTTGCCCCTGGCGGAGTTCACATATAATAACAGTTATCACTCAAGCATCGGCATGGCACTCTATGACGCTCTGTACGGATGGAGGTGTATGGCACCATTGAGTTGGGTTGAGGTGGGGACCAAGTGGAAGGTTTTATGGAGGAGCCAGTGGTACGAGTTGGCTACCTGGGAGCCTCAGGCGGTGATGCGAGAGTGGTACCCAGAGTTCTTTAAGGGTACGTCTTTTCAGACCGGCTTCGATCCTCTTTGAGTTTATTAAGCGTATATCATTATTTTCTGCACTCTAGTTAGCACAAGTTTCGGGGACGAAACTTCCTTTGAGTTTGTTATGTTAAGACCCACGACATTAAACATTTTTAAGATGTCTGGGAGTTGGTCCAAATGTCTGGACGCCTTCCCTAATGTCTGGAAATTAATTTTTGCGACGTACGATTGCGAGTCTGTTAGCGTGTGCGCGCAAACTGCGCTCGTCGACCTGCAGGCGTCTTCTTTTCTTTTCTCTCTCCCTCGACGCCTTCAAATACCCTCTCCCCCTTCCCTCTCCCTCACCCACCACTCCACCATCTCCTCCTTCTTCTTCCAGTGTTAATGTGAGAGTGAGAGAGCGAGGGCAGCAGCTGCTGCCGGGTGCGCGTGGGGAGGAGGAGGTGCAGAGAGAGGGAGAAGAGGTAGAGCGCATGAGGAAGAGAGAGCAAGCTCGCCGGAGCAGCCGAGGATCGGCCAGCGGGCGCACAGCGGGAGCGTGGTGATTTGGAGGTTACCCCGGTGCCGCTACAGCTCAGGTAGCAGGCGGACGAGTGCAGCGTGGCCACACGCAGTGGGAAGAAGGTGAGAAGGTTCTGATTCTGGGAAATTTTCCTAGAATCAGATGTTTGGACCAACGTCAAGACAACGCGAGAGATGTCTAGAGGGAGATCCAGACATCTGAAAGGTACGATATTCCTCATCTTCTTCCTTTTTAAAGATGCGGCCATGCAGGCCGTTCAACCGAAAGCCCAGAGACGTGTCATGTTGAGAGTGTTTGTGTACGCGTGCAGGTTTCATCTGGGAAGGCGGGAGGACATGCCCTCCCACACAGATCAGACGTCTAGGCAAGTCACCAGATGGCGGAGAGCATCTCCAGACGTCGAGAGTGATAGACGGACATCTCGAACTAGGACCAGACGGTTCAGCGGGATCCTGGATGTCTGAAGAGCAGTGCAGAAGTAGGGTATGACCTGAACAATCTTTTAAGATGTCTGGAAGGTGTTCCAGATGTCTGATTTGGGTAGAGTTGTCATTTTTGACCCGTTTAGGGTCCATTCGAAGTCCGATTTCCACGTTTGAGATTCCGTTCTTCTCAGAATTTGTTCCTCTACTTGTTTAAAATAGTTTTATCCTATTCTAAGTGGTTTCTTGTGATTGATCCTTGTATTAGGACCTCATCCCATTGCAGCTCTAGGGGTTGTGGAGGCACACGAACCTGCCGATTACGCCCCCATTACTTGCAGTCTTGCAGGTGGAGTGGCTCCCCTTAATTATTTACCAACATTAATGCATCTTTGAGATAAATAAAAGATTCTAGGGTATGGCATGAATCCTAGGGTCTGAAAACTGCGTTGAATGATAGATCCTAAGATATGGCATGAATCCTAGGACAGGAAAACTAGATTGAATGATAGATCCTAGGGTGTGGCATGAATCCTAGGAACAGAAGCACTGAAACGAACGCTTTGAATACATGAATTGCAATCTTGGAAAAGTGGATAGAATAATGATAATTGCGTATAATTGGATAACAGCTGCTTGTATATAAATTGATATTAAATGTTGGAAACACGGGCTATATGAGAATAAAACTAAAATGATGAAACCTAAAATGCTTGGCTAGAGAAATATGAGCATGAACCCTGCGGGGAATTAGGAGTAGAGCTCCTGAAATGTAAATAGAATGGAATTGGGGAAGTGAGCTAGCCATTGAGTACGGAGTACCAAGGAGAGCGACTGTCCCCCCCTGTTTAGAGCAGAGCGGAGCTAGCTGCCCCAGGGACTCGGGGATAGGTCTGGCCACTTTGTACCGACTTTTGGCCCTCGTGTACACAGTACCAGGGAGAGCTACTAGTGTAGGGAGAGCACTAGCCACCCCACGGGCCCTGAGGTTCTGCTAGCCGTCCTACACCGACTTGTTAGGCCCACTGGGCAAACCAGGGTAGTCAGGCGAGGGTGCGCAGATTGTGGAGCGGCTGAACCCCTGTTACTAAGAGGGCTCTGCCCTATACCGGTTCCATGCTGTGCTTTGGGGCGCACCCGTTAATGGAAACGACTAACTACGTGCCAGTGCAGGGTAGCTACCCGTGCATTTATCGCACGTGCCGTAGTCACTATTACATCTGTCAGCGACCTTGGGGTGGTTAACTGAGGGTAGGACCACCACGGGGGACTCTCCCAGCCAGGAGAGCTCCACGTGCTACTTCTACTTTTCGAAAAAGATTACAATCAAGATCGTTCCCACGAGGAACATTCGTGATCAAGAGAAAGATCTGAGAAATAATTCAAAAATGAGTAAATAGAGAAATAAAGAAAGAAATTAGAAATAACAGCTACTTGTCCACCTTTACTATTTTTCTTAGCTAGCTGGTTGCCACTCTACTCAGTGTTTCACTGACGTGTCACCTTTGTCACCTTTTCAGGACCAGGTGTCGAGCAGCCAGAGCCTGCGGCTGCAGAGGGTGCTGCGCCTAGTAGAGCCCAGTAGTTCTACTTGTGTTGTAGTTGATGTACCATTTTTCTGTTGTAGTGAGTATATTCTGTTACACTTGTACTCTTTTATTGTAGGTATCATATTTCTGTACCTGTTTAATTCTCTACTGTTGTGGTGGTATGTACTATAGTAGTTCTTTTCTTTATTGCTGCACTTTTGTTACTGTTAGCTACTTGCAAAGTGAATGTGGTTTATTTTGCTGCGTTTTGGTTACTTTCTTGTTGGACGACTGGGTCTTGGGATAAGTCGAGTAGTCCGATTCTCGTGTCCTGTGGGGATTCGGGAATCGGGTCGTAACATTAGGTTACCAAATCCCGCAAACCGAAGGCCAGTTAACGAGGCCAAACACTTCCTAAGCCTTAGACCTAATACTTAAGCTTCGCATTTTCCCCAACCTCTTAAGGATTATCCAGATCTTAGCGGATACGTGAATTTTTAAGCCTATGAATCTAGCCCAAGAGGCCTAAGATCAGCATTCCTGCTAATCTCTTTTTGTGTCTCCTTAGCACTTTTCTTTTATTTTTCTCTTTTCTTGATCTGGTCTAGAACTTTAGTTAATCCCTTAATCTCTTACTAATGACTATCTCTTTTTCTTTTTTCATTTTGTGCTCCTTTCTATCATTTTTGCTTTTTTTCTCCTCCTTATAATTATATGGCTCACCAAATTTCCTCCCTCCTCCATTTTTTGTTCTTTTCCATAATTTTTCAATTTTTTGTGTTTTTGACATATGTGAATTTTTTTTGTGAGAATCCTTCTGACTTTTCCTTGGTTCTGTATGTATGCACTTTGTCACACCCCCATTCCTAAGTCTTGCAATGTCCTCATTGTAAATAGAGGGTGTGAAATAGTGTTGAGGTCAGGGACTTAGAACAGGATATATCGGGTGGGTGAATGGGTCAAAAATGACTAATGCGAACGATTTCAAGCTCTGATACGTGTACCAGAGGTGGGATCAACTGACTAAGGCTGAACTGAAGATGCAATGAACATGGAGTACAGACGGATAATCAAATGAATCTCTATTTTTGAAATGACAGGTTGCCTCCCATTAAGCGCTAAATTCAACACCTTCAGCCGAGCGGAAAATGGGGTAGAGAGGGAGTGGTCAAATCAGCAGACTTTTGTAAAACAAGCACCTTGATTAAGAGCCTGGTTGGTCCAACCAGGTGCTTGTTAAGATCAGTGGGCTGATGATGCAGCCCAAGCCCAAGCAGTTTGGTGGGTTGATAGATGTAGATCAATAGATGTGAAACCCACCATATGCAATGTGGCTCGGATGGATATGGAAGTGAAAACTCAGGTTTAGGCTGAGTCAAATCAGCCTAGTCAAGGTAGGGTTTCGAAAAATAATCATTGCATGATGTGGAAACCCTACAGGGGTGATCAGAGAATGATGGCTCCTATTTTTCAGTCTGATTGATATCTGACACCCGGTATAGATGTGGAGTTGAATCATCTGCAAACGGCTCAGTGAGAGGTGAATCAGAATGTAAATTGAATCCGGTTGCAGGTCGGGGTAGAGAATAGGTTTTGATCAGTTCTGTATGTGTGGAAGAGGTGGCTTCAATTGGCTTGCTATAATCAAGAGACAGATTTTCTCCGTTGTTATGGTCATATTTGAAATCATCGGAGAGTTTGCGAAAATCAAAATCTGAATGAGATTCAAGATCTTGAGTTCCACCATAGGATAAATCATATACTGTAGATTCAGCAGCCTGACTGGGGTCTAGCCTAGATGTTAATTCTGAGCTTAAGAAGGTGTCCTTATCTGGTAGAAGCTCAGGTTCTAAGCTGGTAGGGTAGACCCAATTGAAACCCCACTTGTCCAACTCAGTTTCTGTATTGTAAATTGGCATAACTTTTGAAAAATTGATTGGTTCCTCTGAGGATGTTGGCGAGGGATATTCATCAAATAGAGGCCCAAAATCATATTCTTCATTGAAAGATTGATCTTCCTCATATGGTCCTCAAACTCTTCCCAATAGGTCTCAAATCTAGATTCTAGGCTTAGGATGTGGGTTTAATCACTAGAATCTAGGTCCGAATAACCTTCGAGGGTCACCTTATCAGGATGAGGGGCAGAATTTACACCCTCGAGAGGTTCAGTTCTACTCTCATTATTGTAGGAGTTTTGGGATTCTAAGCCTAGTGATTCATGGTGTTTTCCTGCATTTGGAGCTTCCCAACCTTCTTCAATATCAGGCACATTGTATTCCATCTAGGTTATGAATCCACAACCATTTTGTGCCTCAAACCAGAGATCAGATTGATCCTCGTTGTTGTCCTAAGGTGGTTCATCCTCTATTTGTGGTATATACGAGTACTTCTGGTTGATAATTTGTTTTACTAATCTCATTATCTCTTCCCATTTTTCAAGATCATCTTGGTGTTGCTTCCAAAGTCGAGGATTTGTCATACATTGAAGGTATTCAAGATTGTGCAGTTTTTCTATCTCAATGTACCTAGTGATGAGCAAGTCACGGGTTGATCCTTTTGTGGCTTCTGCCAATAGTACTTGGGCACAAGTTATGATAAAGGTTGTGGTTGTTGGGACATCAACTTGAATGTTTTCTATTGGTGTTGAGGTTTTGTCTTCTTTTTCATAGAATTTCAGGGCATCATCAATCATCCTATCTCTCATGGATCTCTGATATTCAGGTTTCTTGAATGGTAGTCCTAAGTGGTTTGGCTGCATATTTGGATCAAGTGGTGGAATCAAGATGTAGAATCAGAGTTTGAATCGAGGTGTAGAATTAAGTTATGAAGTGATTAGATCTAACTGAAGAGTCCCACCGAAAATGTATGTGTGTGCTCTAAAGAGAAAAGATGAGGGACTGGAGATGTTTTTGACCCAATCAAGACACCTAAAGACGTTTGGATGACTATAGAGGTTCAAGGCGGATGATACCCATGAATCGGAAGGTCGTCCACCTGAGAATTACCTGGGCAGCCGGAGAGGGAGAGTCCCACAAAGACCCCTACATGGTAGAGTGTCCCCACGGGTTATAGGGTTTCCCCCACCTGAACTCTCTTGTCACTGAGATTCCAGGTAGACCAGAATGGGGACCTTGACCTCTTAAGTGTACCACTTTTATTTCCAAGGTGCTTTAGGGTTCTCACTTGAACTTTAGATGTTTCGATGTTGTGACCTTATTTGGAGGTTGGTTGACCCAAGGGTTCAACTTCACTTGACCTGTCCTATAGATGGCAAAATGATTCTAGGCTTGGGGCCTAGGGATCACCCTGATTTGACACCCAATTTATTAGGTCCAAGATTTTAAGATGAAAGTGATTTTAGAGCTCAATTTTTCTTAGGGTTTGTCTTGTTTAGATCTCTTCAATCAAGGGCTTGGGTAGCACACTAATGTGGGAGGGTTCATTTCCTTCTATACAGGCATGTGTGACTAGCACTCCAAGGCCCTACTGTAGAAACCCTAATTTGGTTCTATTTCCAATCCTCCTTTTCACAAAAATTCTCTTTGGACTTAAAAGCAAGAAGTATGTTGTCTGTGGAGGTTAAGCATCATTTCTATTAGGCACATGAATTTTGTGGGATAGAATCTAAAAGAAATTGCTCCAACTTCAAGAAGATTTGAAAAATTTTCACAAAATCAGGAAACGTTTGCCTTAAAGATGGTGATTACTACAGAAAGAAGGCAATTGATTCCCAAATTAATTTCTTCCTTTTGTCTTTCTAGGATTAGGGGATGGTTTAAGGAAGAAAAGAAATTACTTGCCCTAGAGTTGTTGACTTGTGGGAGGGATCTTCTTGTGAAATACCTGCAAGATCACAACAAAGCAAAGTAGGGCAAGTTAGTGTTCAATATGATCAAAAAGAATGTAAAAATTAGTGATAAATTGCACGTTGCTCCCTGGCAACGGTGCCAAAATGTTCACGCGACTTGATCGTGTTTTAACAGTCAATTGTGTCGTAGTATAGGTGACCAACCGTTGTCAACAAAAAAAGAATATTGCACAAAAACCTAAGTATCCGAGGTCGAACACATGGAGCAAATGGAATCCACTCACTAATCTCAATAATGTAATTGAACACTTAATTACTCAAAACATAATTTAGAATATATATGCATGAGTTTAAAAGTTAGTTGTGGCAAAAATAAGGAATTTGCATGTCTGATCTCACATCTGATCATGAGATCAGACGTCTTAAAAAGATGTTTCTTCCTTCCCTTGTCTGCTTTCTCTTCTTCTTCTAACTTTCTTTCTCTGATATTCTTCCATTCTTCTTTGGCTGTGTGCTTCTTTTTCCTTGTAGTTCTCTTGCCTTTCTTCTTTCTTCTTATTTTCCTCTATCTTCTACCTCGCCTCTCTTCTGCAGTGTCTTTCTCCTTTTTTTTCCCTGCAGGTCTTCTTCTTCTTCTTCTTTCCATGGCTCTACTTCCCAAGGCTTCAGCTTCCATTCTTCTTCTACTTCTGCTTGTCTTTCCCTTTCCTTCTTTCTTCTTCCTTCTTTCCTTAGCTCTCTGACTTCCTCTTTTCGTTGGCTTCTCCTCTTCCTTCTGCAGTGTCTTTCCTTCTCTTTTTCCTCTACGAAGCTTCCTTCTTTAGCCTTCCTTCCTTCTTCTTCCTTTTTCATCTAAGTGTCAGCTTCACTTCTCCTTCTCCTTCCCTGCACAAATCGAAGAGAGCAAAACCTACCCATCTACCCACACCCGCGTCTCTCTTTCTCTGTATATCACTCTTCAGTACGCTCTCCCAAAGCCGGGTAATTGGGTCGGGTCGCGTGCCTGGGTCCAGGCGGATCGGCGTGTGTGCGATGCATGAGGATTGATGAGGAGGATAGTCAAGTTGAGTTACCAGGTCCGCGGGATGAAGTCACGGACGAGGGGCATGTATAGGTGAGGGACCTCACCCCATGTGTTTTTAAGGCAAACAGCTAATATCACAAATTCAATTTATTGCACGCACCTCACTCACAGGTTCACGAGGTGGAACTAATGTTCCACCCGCTGTTGCTCGCACGCCCGCAGGAGATCTTCCATCCAATTGCTGCAGCTGTAGGCCTCGCAGCACCAATTGCTTGGACAGCTAGATGCGAGAGACTTCCTCGAACCTGTTGGACTTAGGACCCTGAAGCACTTCAGCCTAGAGCGATCTTTCAACCTCCTCAAGTCGTCGCTAATGGCAGTTGGAGCTCAGACCCTGCACGACACAAAAGGGGCCTTGCAGCTCTATCAGACCATAGGAGGACCTTTACCGTGTCACGGCAAAGGTGAGGCGGTAGGTGACGGGCCGTGGAGCGGCCTAGGCATGCTTGCCTAGGTCACTCTGTGGCTGGATTGATGGGTTAGGTCAGGGGGCGGTTGTGATGGTGTAGGCGGTCTGTGGATGAGTGGAGGATGTTCAGTGGAGTGTCGTGGAGGTTGTGAGGTGGGTGGCCGGACGTGTGGGGGTTTAGAGTAATGGATGCTTCTTGCCGGAGGGTGACCGGAGATGGGGAAGATGGTGGTGGACTGTGGCTGTCGAGGGGCATTTTGTGAAATAGGTTGAGGGGAATTGGAGAGGGGATAAAGGTGAGTGGTTCTAGCCTAATTAGGTGGATGAAGGGGGCGAGAGGGGGGCTGGCAGTACCTTCTGTCACCGGAGAAGAAGGCATCCAGTGAAGGAAGACGACGGCGACGACGGGGCTAGCGATGCACGCGAGGGTGTTGCGCGACGTGGAGGAGGAAGAGGAGGACAGCTCTGCCACTGGTATTGTGGCAGAGAAACATGAAAGAGGAGGGAGGCTTGCCGGAGCTCGTTGGAGCACTTGGCTGGAGGAGAAGAGGAAATCGAGGTGGAATTCCGACCAAGTTGAGCTTAGGAGGTGCGGCTGGAGTTGGGGGTCAACTTATAGGCACTGGTAGGGACTCCTGTGCTTGGAAGACAAGCTTCCAAGCACGTGAATCCTCGCTGGAGATGGAAGTCTATTAGGTACCCAAATATCTCGTGCATTCGCATGAGAGATTGGGTGCAAATCATAAATCAGGACCACACTCAGATGGAAGGGAATTCCTTAGAGAATCTCCCTTCCAACTCTAGGAGATCTCTGAGGAATCAAGGAGTATTCCCCCTCTATTCTTCGCCGGAGTCAGATTTCTCCCCATTAATGGCAGAGGGACCTGCTTGTAGCAGTGGCAAGGAAGTTAGGGGGGCATGTGCAACAGTTTTCAAAAGATAGGGACCAAAATGTAATTGGGTGTACTAATTTGCAAAGTAGGTCATGATGACCTCCCCTTAGGTCTAAATTTTGGTACAAACCTAATTTGGACCTAGGGAATCCAATGGTGAAGTTGGATTTTAGGTTTGACTACATTTGACAAGACATTTTGATCAAAAACCCAAATTAGGTCAATTAATGATCTAGGTCCCTAATTTAGGTCAAAATAGGTTCCAAAGGCCAATCTAACGGTTCTAAACTCTAGGGAATATTTTTCCATGAATTTTAGAGGGTTTACTTGATTTTTATCCTGACCAGAACCTTGTTGATTAAGCAGGTCTATTTTAGGGTTAGTAGATGTCGTTAAATTCCTCGTTTGCACATAAACCCATTTCTGATTGAACCAACCCACTTTTTATCTTATTCAGACCATTTGACCTATGTTTTGCCTTTGAGATATCCCATTTATGTACTGCAATGGTAAAATTGCAGTTTTACCCTTTATTTCATGTTTTCTTCTCAGAACACTTATTCCTTCAATTAATCCTTTCTCTAGGTTATGTAGGAGCTTTTATTCTCTTTCTTAGGTCAAAATGAGCTAGTTATGGCTCATGATGAGACTCTCATCAATCTCCCTAGTATGATTGGTGTATTCCTTGGATTTTCTGAAGCATCCATATCCAAGACTACAAAGTCCACTGGGAAATAGAAATCCCAAACCCTTACAATGACATCCTTAAGAACTCCTTTGGGTGATTGAATGGATTGATCCACCAATTGTAATGTCACCACTATTGGTTTGAGCTCAGATTCCTCAAGATGGTTTAGTAGGGATGTAGGTCTTAGGTTTATGGAGGCTCCTAGATCCAATAAAGCTTTATCAAATTGGGTATCAACAATTGTACGGGAAATCAGAGGAGTACCTGGGTCTTTTGCCTTAGGTGGGAGTTTGCTTAAAATTACAAAGCTGGCTTACTCTGACAATACGAATGGGTTCCCACTTTTGGTTCGTGGCTTACACTTAGGTGTACATACGTCTTTCAGGAATTGTGCGTAAGCTGGTATGTGGCGAATTGCATCCATCAAGGGGATGTTTATTTGGACCTGTTCAAAGAGCTTGACCAGGTCCTCCTCAGGTGCCATGGGTTTGGTTGTCCCCTTTCCCTTGGTCATGGCCTCAGGAAATGGATCCCTTGATGGTTCTTCTAGAATAGGTCCAAGTTCTTGTTCGAGGACAGGGGTGTCTTGGATAACTATCCTAGGGCTTGGGTTAGCACTACCAGGCTGAAAGTGGTTTGGGTAAGGTGGGTCTTGTGTTGCTTTGCAACTACAAGTTGTAACCGAATTTAGTCTTGCCTGGTTTTGGTTTGGTGTAGGTAAAATAGGTGGCTATTACTGAAATCCCAAATATGATGTCGAAGCTTCCATCTCGTCAGGCGATGGAGCAGAAGGGGCCTGATAACTCATGTGGGCTTGGCCCGGATTTGGGTTCATAAGGTGCCTCTAGTTTGGCATGTTATTCGGATTCGGTAGAGGCTGCGAAGGGAGTGTGCCATGTTGGCGAAAATTCACCATCTAGGTGAGTTGATTAAGAACCTCTGTGATCTCATCTTTGTGCTGCTTCAGCATAGCCGCATTCGTCTTTTGAATGTTAGCCAGAGTCTGAAGGATAAGAGTCATTTGACCTGTCTGAGTTGGCCCAGATTGATAGGTAGGGTTGGGTCAAGGCTGAGGCGGCTGAAATAGACGAGGAGCTTGTGGACGGGGTTGATATGGTGGTCTCTGATTCTAATTATTTCCCGTCAACAGGAAATTGGGATGATTCCTCCATCTAAGGTTATAGGTATTAGAGAATGGGTCGATCTAGATGGCGTTGAGGTCCTCGCAGGTCTGGGAACCTCAGAAAAGTTAGAGTACGAGGGTTCAAAGTTCCCCCAACTAGAGTAGGTAGGATCAGAGTTTCCTCCGATCCTAGAGTCAAATGGGGGTGGATATGGGTCCATCCCCTGAGAAGATCGGTGATAGATGTTATGCACAGCTTCTCTCCCAGAGGGTGGCTATGCGAATGGGTTTTGCGTAGAGGTGGCTTGCTATAGATGTCAAGTTAGCTCATCCACCTTCATCTCAATGTTAGAGACCTTGTCTAAACAACTGGCCATCAATTTCAAGTCGACATATGTGGACAGGCCCTGCGTCTCATGTGCCCCCCTTGGATTCATCAATGCACAGGCATTCATCTGGTCGAATAAGCGCATGGAGTCATTATTGATGGAGTTCTTGTACATATTCTCAAGAATCTCCCACACAGTGTCTTCATGTTGACCCATGATATTCCCTCCGTAAGTTGCATTGACGAATAGACGGATATCTTCATGGAGTCCCTGGTAAAAAGATTGGACTTGTTCCCATTTAGGAACTTTGTGATGGGGGCACTTCCGCATGAGATCCAGGAAACAATCCAATGCTTCGTGAAGTGGTTCTCTACCCTACTGTGTGAAGTGTGTGATCTGGTGTCGTAAAGCATTTGTCCGATCCACTAGGAAGAACTTTTTCAGATATTCAGATTGTAGTTCAACCCAGGTGTTGATTGGACACGTTTGAGTCTAATACCAGTGAGCTGCTTTGTGCATGAGAGAGAACATCTTCATCAAAAGAATATCCCAATTTTGGACATCTGACCCGAAGGTCTGGGATAGATGCTTGAGATGTTTGACGTGCTGGAATGGATCCTCGGAATTGAGCCCATGAAATTTGGGAATAGCACGAATCATGTTAAGCTTGAGTTTCGAATTAGGACCTCCAGCCAGGATTCAGACTCGAGGTTTGATCGCCACCGCAACGGGATTGTAACGATCTCGCATCATGGGACACTACGGTGGATTCACAAAGGCTTGAAATAAATCATTAAGGTGCTGAAGTTGGTTCTCAAGGTTATTCTATTCTTCTGCAAGTTGTGACATGATGATGGAAGAAGGAGAATTGGGTTCAGATGAATCAGGGGAGATGTTTATGTGATGGGGCTGCTGCATAGACACGAAAGTCGAGGCCTGGCCTCGACTTTCGTGTCTATGCAGCAGCCCCATCACATAAACATCTCTGGCCTCGACGGAAGTGAATCACTAAAGGAGGCCTAAAGGATGGTCTTAAGGACCTCTTACCGAACATGCATTGATGGTCTAGATGAGAGTAGAATGTGATGGACCCAATGTAGACACCCAAAAACTTTGGATGACTATAGAGGTTTGGGGCGGATGATACCCCCTAGTCAGAAAGCTGTCCACCTGAGAAATAATTGGGTAGCCAGAGAGGGAGAGTCCCGCAAAGACCCCTACACGGTAGAGTGCCACCACAGGTTACAGGATTTCCCCCACCTGACCTCTATTGTCACTGATGTTCCAAGTAGACCAAAATAGGGAGTTGACCTCTTAAGTCTACTAGTTTTATTAAAGTGCAAGGGTGCTTAAGATTTCACTTTAACTTTAGTTGTATTGAGTGCAAAAAGTGACCTAATTTCAAGGTTGGTTGACCCAACAAGGTGGGTCAACTTCACCTATTTATCCTTTGAGAAGTTTTAGGTCCCTTCTTTTAGGATTCGAGTGAGATTAAGAGCTTGAATTTTAGGGTTTGCTTGAATAAATCACTTCAACTAAGGCTTAGGCACACATCATTCTGGAGAGTTGATTCTTGCTTATGAAGATATGTCTCTAAAACCCTAAATTGAAATCCTTAATTGGCTCTAATTTTCGTCCAATTTAATCTGCCAAATGTGGTATCTAGGGCTCAAACAAGAATGTGGTAACCCTAGTTACCTTAAATGGGTGCACAAATCAGTTTTGTTGAAATCAAATCAGGTAACTTAATGATTTGGCTAAGAATATAAAGCAAGTCATCCTAATTGATTTTATCCTCTTTTCCTTTTCAGAATGAGGGGCTTAAGAGAGAAAGTGATCAGGAATTACCTGCCCATGGTGTGTTTGATGTGCAGATGTCTTTTCTTTAAATCTTCTCCCTTAAACAACCGCAACAAAAGAGATATAGCAAGTCAGTATGAAATCAGAAATTGTAATCAAGAATTCTAAATTGCCCATTACTCCCCGGCAACGGTGCAAAAATGCTTATCATGCTGAATCAGGTTTTAGAAAGTATTGCATTGTAGTATAGCCAAAAAAACATTCAAAATAGATATAATTTTATTACTCGACAAGATTTCCAAGGTCGAAAACAGGGAGCAAATTGGTATTTAGAAATCAAGATCACAATTTAAACTTGAAAGAAATTGTAATAGTTGCAATATCAGAGTGTAAAAATATGAGAGTAAAATGGTGATGTTGATTACCAACTACTCCAACGATATCACCAAATGATTCACTGTATAGAAATGCAATGAGGCTAAAATATGTCATCTAATTCTTTAATCAGATGACCTAAAGTGTCGTATTGCTTTTCACTTTCTCTACTTGTATCTTCTCCTTCCTTCTTCTTCTTCTTCTTTGGCTTTCTACGATCCTTCTCTTTTCTCATTAGCTTTCCCTGTCTTCTACCTTTCTCTTCTCCTTCTTATTCCTTCCTCTTCTTTCTGCCTTTGCCTTTCTTCTACCTTGGCTTCTCCTCTATCAGCTTCTTCCTTCTTCTCTGCTTTGCCTTAAGCCCTGCGGTGCTCCTCTACTTCTTCTTCTTCCTTTTTTGCCTGACCTCCTCTCCTTCTTCTCTGAATTGGCTAAGTGTTGGAAATAATCTATTCAGAGCAAAACCCCCCTACACCTATGTAGCTTTCCTCTCTTTCTCTCTTCTCAATTTTAGAGCTGCTCTCCCAGAGCCTTCAGCTAGTCGAGTAATAGGACCTAACGTAAACTCGGGTCCAAGCTCGCCGACATGTGTGGTGAGTGAGGAGTGGATAGGTCGGGTAGTTGGTTTGTGGCCAGCTCCGCGAGCTATATCATGGATGAGTGCCTGAGAAGGGGGGTGGAGGACCTCACCCTCAGTGTTTGAGGTGAAGAGCTTCCAACACTTTTTCCTTTTATGCGCACATGGGCACTTTTCCACTTCCGAGGTGGGACTAAATGTACCACCTTCTTCCGTGCACCTGTCGCAGGGTGCTCTTGACCAAATTGAAGGGTTGCAGCTACTGGAGTCTTCGCGTGAGGATTGCGACATGTGCAAGCTTCGATTATGCACAGCCTAGGAGTCTCACCTGGAGCAAAGCGAGGTTTGAAGCGGCTCGAAGCTTGCTTCAAGCTTAGCAACAATGGCAGAAGGTATACTGAACCCAAAATCTATAGCATGGCCTCGCGGCCAAATCAAATCATGCTTAGATATGTTCGCCGGACCACGGCGGATGTGATGGGTGTGCTTTTGTGGCGTGTGGGTGGCTGCGGTGGCATATCTAGGGCTTACTACGGAAATATGTGTCTGTGTGTTCGGTGGGGCGCTTGGGTGTTCGATGGAGAGATTGGAGTGAGGGGATGTGATCAGGGAGTTGAGGCAGAGGTTGTAGGGTGGTTGGCAAGGTGGATGGAGGTGTGGAGTGACGGGAGCACCTCGCTGCACGTATCGCCAGAGGTGGAGGTGACGGTGGTTAGTGGTGTCGATGAGTGGTTTGGAGAAATAAAGAGAGGGAAAGAAATTGTGAGAGAAAGAGAGTGAAAAACCCTACTTTTAAGGGACGAAAGGGACAGGGGACCTACGCTGGTATGGTCATTGGCTGTGTGGAAGACAAAGCTCCGAAGATGAGGCAGCGGCGAAGACGAGGAGTCTCACCTGGGTCGGTGTTGCGCGACGCTGAGGAATGTGGTAGAGTTAACTAATCATTAACTTTCTCAACGCAGTTAATAATGCTTAATTATGTGCAAAAGAAAGTAACTCAGGTCAACTTGAATTTATGTCAATCGAGTAGTATAGGGTCAAGTTAACCTAACATTTTAGATTTTAGTTCCTTTTAACTGGTTAAGTCCAGGTTGTTTGCTTGGAGGGGTAACTTAGTTTAAATTCACCACTAAATCCTATGCTACTTATGAGAATTATAATTAAATATACTTTAAGAATATGAATCTTGCTTAAGGATTTCTAATTGAAAAGCAAGCAAAATTCCATATGGAAAACATATTTACACATATGATTTGCTTTCTACAAACAAGTAAACATGTTTATTTCTTTAATTTCTTATTTACAAGAGATTAAGGCAAGAAAAGAAGAATTCAAATGAATATATGCCTTATTACATCATTTAAGCTCAAAAAGAAATTATATTTAAGTGAAAACTACAAAAGAAATTCCATTCTTTCTTCTTAATCTTCAACCTCAATCCTTCTTCTCTTCTTCTTCTACCTTTCTCTATCTCTCTTTTCTCCTTTTGCCTTTCTCTTAACCTTTCTGTCTCGAGCTTTTCTCTTAACATCTCTTATTATCTTTCTTTTCTTTCTTCTTATTTCTCTCATTTCTTCTGTTTACCTTTCCGTTGTTCTTTAACCCAATGAGCTCTCCTCTTCTCCTTCTTTTCCTTTGCAACCCTTCTTTTCATCTCAACAGAGCTGAACCGAATCAATTTGAACCCATTTGAACCAAAAATTTGGTTTTATGGTTGGTGGCTAGGACCAGTCGGGGATACACAGCACCCCACTCAGGGTGGGACCAGACCCTACTGGGTCCGAGCCTAGTTTTTACTCAGTTTTGTTTATTTCCAGTTCAGCATAGTTTCTAGCCTTTCCGGTCCATGGCCTCCAAGGCCCACAGGCACACGCCTTCACAGGCTCACGCTCGCAGGCCTACAAGAGCACACACACCCGGGCACGTGCACCGCATGCACCCACACGCACTCATGCTCATTTATGCACCCAATGCTGACGACCGATAAAGCCCTTTCACATTTTCCATTTATCCTAAGGTAGGTGCTTCTCCTTTGCCAATGTGGGACTAAGTCTTCCCCTTCCAGTCCAAGAATCAATCGAAGACTCCGGCCGCACCAGAGCACCAAATTGTGTAAATAAAGGCTCGTAGGAAAGCTCTAAGGACACTCTACATGATTATAGTATCAATTTGATACTCAAGCAAGGTTTTGCTCTTCAATTTGAAAGGCGAAACATCTGGGTCACCGTCGCCATTCTGGCCTACAGAGCAGGGCTTTAGCTCAAAGGTCCTGCAGGGTGACTCATTAACCTCAGACGAGGTGCTGAACAAGTTCATTAGATATTTCCGCATCTACTGGTGAAGGAAAGGGACTCTGAGGAGCTTTAGGAAGGCAAAGAAGCTTAAGAGCTTCGTTAACGAGCTTCAGATCTTCATTCCTCAGTCTGTTTAGTCCAACAGACAACTAATGATCTACTTCATCAACTCAAACAAGCTCTAAAGGTTGTTAAGGATCTATCTGTCCAAATTTTTTCTTTGAAATTCACCAAAAACACACTATCGTCAATTTGGGTTCAAAAGCAACCCAAACTGAACAGGAATCGAATTCCTTTATAAAACTGATCAGAGTTCATCCAAATTGAATTTGTTCTGTTTAAATTCATCCCAAGAACAAATTGAACTCATCAATTCCTCTCACTGAATCGTAAATCCATAGATTAGACCTATGGTTTACCATTAAAACTTGAGATTTGACTTTCTAAGTTAGGTTATCTCAGATGAAATTAATGCCTTAATTTGCTTCTATTTCACCGTAGGAATAGATTCAGACTCTCTGAACGAAGTTTCAACTAGCATTTCTAGGGTTTTAGGCCTGTCACTTGAGATCCTAGGTGAGTATGTTCGACAGAACAAACTAAGGCCTATCTCTGTGATTGATCTGTTGGATTGATCTTAGGGCATCCTTTTGATGTTTCTAGACCTTTAAAATTAAGCTTAACGCTAACCAACAGTCATCTCCAACTCTACCGGAGTTGGAGAAGATAGAGGTCTGGATGGAGCTCTAGGTCATAAAACTTCAAACAAAATGATTCAGAATGATTAATAAACCTCAAATAAATGATATGGAGGTTCATGCAAAGTTCTATGGGCTGAAGTGTACATTTTGATTTGACAGAGCTCGTCGAGGCTCCGATGAGTTCAGATTTTAGCTAAAAGTGTATAAATGAGATTAAAACATGCCATGGATGATCTGAAAAGTTTCGTGAGGTAAAAAGGAACCTCAGGAACACATTAATTTTTTCAATTATTCATCATACTGAAAGTTATGCTTTGAATTGGCATTGATCAAATTCTGAGTTCAATTGAGCTTAGGACATGTTTTCTCACACAATTGAGTGGAGAAAACAAGTCAGAAGGAAGTGGCGATGAAATACAGGTGGTTAATTAGCTATAAGAACTCCTGAGCCACCATTGACAGCGAGCTCAGGAGAGTATATGAAATTTAGGAGCTTGCTAAATAAATGATTATTATTCAAATTAAAATGAAGATAGGGGCCCTTAAGTGATGGTTAAGTGGTGGAGAGCCCCAGTGGAGGTGGATTAGGCTTAGATACTTCTGCCATGGACAGTGGAAGCAGCTGGTGAAGGTGGAGGTGGATTAGGCGAATAGGTGTTCAAATCAGGGAATTAAAGTGTTAGAAGTGATCATAGGTGATTAAGGAAGGTGATCAATGTTTTAATAAGACAAAAGAATGCTCCAGTCAAGCTCAACGAGCTTGCAGGAGATGAGGAAGATGACTGAGAATCTAACATTAAGTCTGTCTAATCTACCTAACTAACTACTCTACTTAAACTACTTAACCTTACATGGACGAAGGGGGTAGAAGATCTCCGTCGAAGGGCCTTAAGAGAGGAGGAAATCAGAGGGGCGAAGGAAGAAGTCCGACAGGTGTAGCCATAGTAAGGCAGAGGAAATCCAGCATCAATACTGTGTCAAAAGACTCAGCTGACGTCGGCGGAGATCCAGAGTAATCAAAAGTGAACAGAGGAAGATGAAGGAAGCGGAGGAAGGTCGCTGGATTTTGGAGGGAATAACCTATCTGTTAGCTAAGTGGAACAAAAGGGAAGGGAGCTAACTGCCAAAATGATGGGTGTGGAGGGGTATTTATTAGTTGCGACGACTAAGGAGGAGGATGTATCTGGACGGAGAAAGGACTAGGTGTGAAGTAACCACCAGCGTCTTCTTCGACGCCGGTGAGGTTAACTTCAACCCTAAAATAGGATTGCAGCTTCATCCAGACTGATGGATGAAAAGAGGATGGTGAGCACAAGCTCCAGGAGCTTGGAAATGAAGGAAGGACGTCAGATATGCGGTGATTGGTGGGTGTATGCACCTTATTGCAATGACGGAGTACTATGCTATCGAATTTGATTTTGAAAACCTGTTATTGTAGTTTGAATAGAGAAGAACTAGGGTATAACAAATAAAATTTATATCAGAACAGAAATCCTGGGTTGAACCCAGGGAGGCTACGTCGATCCAAATTCGCAATTATATTTTTTTCATGTTTTTGATAAAGAGCGGAGTAATTACAATGAAATGAAGCACTATAAACAATCAAAGAAAGAGAGAGAAAGAGAGAAAACAACCACTTGATGCTTCAAAATGTTTATACAACTAAGTAAGTGAGAAATTACACTAGATGTTGGAAAACTATTACAACTAGAAAGTAGGAAAATTCTACTCTGGAAAGTAAGAAAAAGGAATGGGAGAGAGAAGTTATCCTCCTCGACGATCGGGTAGAGGATGAGCCGGATGAGACGATACCTAGAAGATGAAGACTGGAGCAGCAAGAAGGAGGTCGAGGTAGGAAGAACGAGAATGAGGCAGCACGTCGTCTTCATCGTGGGATCCCCTTCT
Organism: Thalassia testudinum; assembly: GCA_037157565.1. Classification (NCBI taxonomy): domain Eukaryota; kingdom Viridiplantae; phylum Streptophyta; class Magnoliopsida; order Alismatales; family Hydrocharitaceae; genus Thalassia; species Thalassia testudinum. Next base: position 148,606,658 of record JAZHRO010000014.1, on the reverse strand, counting down.
GAAATGGGCGCGAAAAATTGACTTTATCACTTGAGGAGCATCCAGGGTGTGGGACAAGCTTCTCTTGAGCTTTGGAGAGGGAGAAAAGAAAAGGAAGGGATAAGAAATTCGTATAGAGGGGTCTCATTTTATAGTTGCAAGGAGTGAGGGCATTTTGGTCATTACATGTTGAAAAAATCAATTCAGGACCTTTAGTGACGGATAAATCCGTCACTAAAGGCCTAAACGTGGCCTTCATGGGCAGCGCTCGCATGCCGCTCACCCTCTGTGCCTCAATAAGCACCCACGTGCATCAGATCTTGGCCGTCCGATCGTGGGATAGGACGGCTGAGAGCTCCCCTCACTACACCACAACCGCACACCTTGCTCGTGAGATCTCGCGTCACGCGGGCCGTCAGGTAGCACATGGGCGCCTTTGGCTACGCAGTGCCGTTGGATCTTGATCGTGCAGCTGATAGTGCTCACTCCAATTTGAGGCATGCAGGGGCACGAACCCGCATCTCTTCCTCTGGATAAGGTGCTCGACCAATGTGCTACGGGCGCATTTTTGTCGAGCGCTTAAATCAAGCACGTACGCCTCGCAGTCGTTGGATCTTGATCCAACGGCGGAGAAGAGCTGGCCAGAAGAGCTTCAGCAGGTGCGTGCTGCTTGTTGGGCAACTGAGATGGTGCCACGTGACGCCATCTTTGCCGTCCATCTTCTGAGTGATATAGATGGTGCCACGAGTATTGGATTGGATCGATTTTCATGCTATTAGGTTGCGATCGTCGATCCGAACCCATCCGTGTTGTCGGATTTGTCGTCTAAAGTGCGGATTAACACCATCTTGGCCCTTGATCTTTTAGGGTTCCTCGATCTCTATCTGATGCTACGGATATCTGATTAGGGTGATCTTAGAGTCGTTGAACTCCAATCGCCACCTTGATCAAATCTGTACGGTTGCATCTTCGATCCGAGGCACTGATAAAAAGTTGCCCTGTCTGTGATCATAAAAAGAGACAATTAACCTCCATTTTATTCAGATTAACCTAAATGCAAGATAATGCATGTTATGCAATATTTATAGTATGTAATGCAATTCTATGCTTGAGAACATGTATAAATAGACATTTTATGTAATATAAATATGTCTACATCAAACCCCCATGCCTATCTTTTGCTAGTCCCTAGCAAAAACTACATGCTATTTATAAAAGAACTAAGTTGGATTACTTGAGCATAAGTTATTTTCAATATTAAGAAAATTTTTACTTAGGATCTGAACTTTTAAAGACACAACAGCTCTCGGGTATCTGCCAAAATACAGACCGCCTCAAGCCCTCACCTTATTCAAAGAAAATTTTCTTTCTCTCTTTTTCTTCATTTCAAATTTTTTTTTTGGATTTTTGGGTTTAGGGTAAAAGAGTGGCTTTCTACAGCCATTCAACTCACCTAAGATTTGATGAGAACCATAAGTTCTAAGCATTTAATTGTGAATGTGATAGGATCGTTGATTGGTAATTAGAACGAACTTTGGGTTTTTACTCCTCTAGGTGACCTTAAAAAGAGAGTTCTACGTAAAGGTGTATCTTTACGACCGATAGCTTTCTCCTTACTTTTAATTTTATGGGGTCAACACAAGGGTGAATCCAACGTATATCTCCCCGATTTATTCTACTTCTCCGCTTCTTCCTAAGTGTTTTGGGAATTTTAAGTGCATTTCTTGAGCTGGGTTCTGGACAACTGGTAGATGAGTTGTTACCATCGACAACTTGCCAGTTATACTCATGCGGTGAAGTGTGTCTTGTTTCTTTTATTTTATTTTTTCTTTTCTCCTTTTCTTTTTCTTTTCATTTTGACTTTCTTTTTTTTTTTTTTAAGTAGATGGCTTCCCTGGTCTAAGATTTACCTAAAGGCAGCAAGAAGAGAATGGTCCAGTGACTAGGCTCTGGACAACTTACCTATGGGCTGTTACCCATGATAACTTGCCAGCCATATCACCCTAGAAGGTTTATTAGCTACCCAATTTCTGTTAAAACTACCGATCAACAAGTCAGTGAAAAGAAATTGTGTAGAAGCTTTAGACTTAAAGTTTCCTCAAATCAGAGGGTAGGTTGATAAGTCGTGTACTTATCACCCAAACTTATATAATCAAATTACCATAGAATTAAGATGGCAAGGACTCGAAAAAATAAATCCACATTTTAGTGGATACACAGGCCGACTAAGTTCGAAGACCTAAAGGGACTTTGTGTTCAGATCCTAATATAATATTTCCTAACATTGAAATGTCCTAATGTCCAAGTATTCCTTCCTAATTCAATTTTCTTTTTATGTATATATAAGTAGAGAAATACAATTTACAGGAATTTCACAGAGCTGACAAAATGATTCAAAAATGAATCCACCCCCCCCACATTCCTTGTCGATGCAATGTCCATATTGAGAAAAAGAGACATGAAAGAAAGGGTAGGGTATGAAAGATATCACCTGAATATGAAGCTCGGCTTAGCTTTGTGCCATATGTACAACTGCTGAGTTTAATGGCATCAGTCAAGCGAAGTGCAGCCAAAGAAATCACAATATGGCTTGAGCAACCGGGTCTGAGATAGGTTCTGGAAGAGTACTTTCAATAACAGGCTTCAGACGTTGACCATTGACTTTAAATGTGTTACCCGTCTTTGGCTCAAAGATCTGAATGGCACCATTTGGAAAAATCTGGTTGATAAAGAATGGGTTGTTCCATTTTGATCTAAGTTTGCTGGGAAAGTGCTTAAGTTGAGAATCGAATAACCAGACCTTCTGGTTTGGCTCAAAGCTCTTGCGGGAAATCAATTGATCATGTAGAGCCTTGTAGGCATTCTCATATGCATCATTTCTAAGCTCTTCCAACTCAGATAGTTAGAGTTTCCTAGTCTTCCCAGCTAAACTCAGATCTAAATTGCATTGCTTGATAGCCCAGAATGTCGTATGCTTAATCTCTATGGGTAAATGGCACACCTTTCCATGAACAAAATGAAATGAAGGCATGCCGATGGTCGTTTTATGCGTCGTATGGTAGGCCAAAAGAGCATCCTCAAGCTTTTGAGTCCAGTCCTTGCAATCAGGCCTAACCATCTTCTACAGGATATTTTTGATCTCCCGATTGGAGATCTCAGCCTGTCCATTCATTTGGGGATGCTAAGGTGTGGAAATTCTGTGATTAACCCCATATTTAGCTAGCAAATAATGAAACTGGGCATTAGCAAAATGAGTGCCACCATCACTGATGATGGCCCTCGGAATCCCGAACCTGCTGAAGATGTTTTTCTTGACAAAATCGATGACCACCTTGTGGTCATTGGTTTGAGTGGGAATCACCTCAATCCATTTGGACACATAATCAACAGCGACAAGAATGTATTGATGTCTAAATGAAGGGAGAAAGGGTCCCATGAAATCGATGCCCCAAACGTCGAAGATTTTGACAGGAAGAATTGGGTTTAATGGCATCATATCTCTCTTAGTTATGCACCCGAGTGACTAACATCAGGAACACGACCCTGAGAAATCCTCAACATCCTTGAATAAAGATGGCCAATAGAAGCCAGATTGCAAAATCTTTGCAGCCATCTTTTCCCCTGAGAAATGTCCACCACACGCTGATGCATTGCAGAACTCGAGTATACTGTTGAATTCTTTCTCCGAAACACATCAGCGAATAATCTGATCAGAGCCGATGTGGTACAGTTTAGGGTCCTCCGAGAAGAAGTATTTGACCTCATATTTGAGTCTATCCCATTGTTACTTGGTCCAATCTTAAGGGATTTGACAAACGGCCAAATAATTAACAATGTCAACAAACCATGTGGTTTGGACGCCTGACTCTAAAGATGGTTTCGTCCGAAAAAGTATCAGCAATCGGGACGTCTGGATGAGAAGAATTACTTAGAAGTCTCAACGAATGATCCGCCACCACATTTTGTACCCCGAATTTATCCTTGATTTCAAGATCAAATTCTTGAAGCAGAAGAATCCAATGAATAAGCTGGCATTTGGCATCCTTTTTGGCCAAGAGATGTCTCAACACCGAGTGGTCAGTATAAATGATGACATGAGACCCTAAGAGATAAGCCATGAAATTTTCCAAAGCAAATACTATGGCTAGTAATTCCTTTTCAGTAACAGTGTAATTCCTCTAGGCTTCATCTAGAGTTTTACTAGCGTAGTAGATGACAGAGGGCTTCCTGTCAACTTTCTGACCCAAAACAGCCCCGACTGCATAATCAAAAGCATCGATCATGATCTCAAAAGGGGCTATCCAAACCGGTGGTTGCAACACTGGAGCATAAGTGACTGTCATTTTCAGGAAATCAAATGCCATACGACATGATTCATCGGAAACAAACGGCATTTCTTTGGCGAGAAGATTGCTTAGAGGACAAGCAACCTTCGAGAAATCCTTGATGAATCTTCTGTAGAATCCCACATGACCAAGAATTGATCAAATTTGTTTAACAGATGTGCGATGAGGAAGTTTAGCGATAGCATCAACCTTAGCTTTATCCACTTCAATTCCCCATTCAGAGATTACATGACCCAAGATGATGCCTTCTTGTGTCATGAAATGACTCTTTTCCCAGCTAAGGACCAATCGTGTTTTGATGCATCATTTAAGAATCATTTCCAGATTAGATAGACAAGAGTCAAACGATTCTCCAAAAATAGCGAAATCGTCCATGAAGGCTTCCATAAACTCTCCCACCATGTCAGAGAATAGGGCTAACATACACCTTTGAAAAATCGTAGGTGCATTGCATAAACCGAAAGGCATCCTACGGAAGGCAAAGGTTCTGTAGGAACAGGTGAAAGTAGTTTTTTCCTAATCGTCAGGATGGATAGGAACTTGGTTGTATCCCGAGTAACCATCAAAAAAACAGAAGTACTTCTACTTCGCTAATCTTTCCAAGATTTGATCAATGAAAGGTAGAGTGAAATGATTCTTTTCCGTGGCCATGTTCAGCTTCCTGTAATCGATACAAACCCTCCAAGAGGAAGCTGAACGAGTTGTGATGGATTCTCCTCTCTCGTTAGTCACAACGATAATCCCAGCTTTCTTAGGAACAATTTGCACGGGACTTACCCTGGGACTATCAGAGATCGGATAAATAATTCCTGCATTGAGCCATTTAATGATTTCCTTTTTGACCACTTCTCGCATATTTGGATTTAATCTCTTTTGCATCTGTAGAGAAGGGTAGGATTCATCTTCCAAGAATATTCTATGATTGCAATAAGACGGCTCGATCCCCCTAAGGTCATGAATGGTCGAACCAATTACCTTCTTGTGTTCCTTCAGGACCTTAATCAATTTAATCTCCTGCTCTTTTGTTAATTTAGTACTGATAATCATAGGGAGCATCTTCTGTGGTCCTAAAAATTGATATTTCAAATTCTAAGGCAATGGTTTCAGTTCAAGCTATGGCGGGTTGATGATTGAAGGTAAGGAAGATGCTAAACAAAATCAATAACCTCTTCAAAAGATGGTAGGTCTGCCATAGAGGGTTGCGGGTCCAATTCATCATCAAAGGAGGAACTTTCAAATGCAGAAACCATCAAACAAGTTTCAATGTTAACATTATCCTCCTCAAGTTCCCCAATAAATCCATAATCCTCAAATTTATTAGCTGCCTTAAAAATATCCAATTTCATTCGTTGATCCCCAAAGGCAATTTCCATGCTACTACTTTCATAGTTAATCTTGGCCTTAGCAGTATCCAGGAACAAATGCCCTAGAATGATGGGCGTGTTCCTTAGATTTTCTGGTACATCCATGTCAAGGACAAGGAAATCTATAGGAAAATAGAAATCCTTAACCTTAACTATAACATCTTTATTAATGCCTTGCGGATTTGTGATCGAATGGTTTGCTAACTGCAGTGTTACTGAAGTCGACCGAAGTTCACCTCATCCAAACTTCCTGTAAAGAGAAGTCAGAATTAGGTTCATGGATGCACCTAGATCCAGAAGTGCTCTATGAAAAGTGTAATCTCTAATGACACAAGAAATCAATGGAGCACCTGGATCTCTCTTTTTCTGAGGAAGGTGGTGCAAGATAACAAAACTAAACTACTTAGAGAGTACCACCTTCCTCGGAACTGATTCTCTCAACTTATGCTTTTGCGTACATAAATCCTTTAAAAATCTCGTGTAAGCCGGTATATACTTGGTAGCGTCAAGGAGCGGGATATTGATCTCAACATTCTTGAAAATATTCATAAGCTCCTCATTACTATCAACAAACTTCTTCTTTGATCTGATCAAGGCTTCAAGAAAAGGAACATGATTCAGATCTTTGGAATCTAGTTCCTGAGCCTTGATTTCTTCTCCAGAATTCTCCTTTCTCTCCTTAGGTTCTTCAGGATTCGGTAAATCAGAATAGTGTGGTTGTGGATCCTGAGTTTGTTTACCACTCCTCAAGGTAACAAAATTTGTGGATGCATATGAGTTTGGGTCTTGGGGAGGGTTAGAAAAGATTACAGGGGCTTGATTAGCCAAGAATTGTTGATGTGCAGAAGAAGAGGAAGAGGAAGGACCCTGCTCAACCACCTAAGCATGTGCGTGTGGGTCCCACTGATTTCCGTACCCATGGGCTTCGTTGCCTAGATTTAGGATATTTCGCTGGTTGGGTACGAGTTAGGATGGTAGAGATTCGGGTTTACAAGAGTTAGCTTTGTGCCTGATTTGCAAGTTGTCCAGCGAGGCTTTCATTTGCTGCATGAGATGGAGCATGGATCCTTGCATCTCAACCATTTGCCAGTTCAAATCAGCCTGCCCTACAAATTGACGGGCATTCCAAGCTGGCTGATTGACCTGATTTAGGGGCAACTGAGTATACACATGACCCTGACCCATTGGTTATTGCGGAGCATAATTGCTGGGTCAAAATTGGGTTTGTTGCCCCGAGTTTTTCTAGGAGAAGTTAGGGAAAGTTCTCCAACCTAGATTACAAGCGTTAGAGTAGGGTTTGGATCTAATGTTCTCCTTTACGACACAGACATCCTCATAGGGTGAGGATGGAGAGAAAGAATGGGAAGGATCAGAAAAACTGGGATCAAAGGCCCCAGTTTGGAACCTGTGGGGTTCCGAATAATGCTGACTCGCAGGTTGAGCTGCATCGGGTTGATTCACGAACTCCCATCCAAAAGGAGCTCGCAATGAATGGAATCTCGAATTCTGTGATTGAGTGGATCGAGAGTTGTTCATTGAATTTCCAACCATCCACTCTTCCATTCTCTTAGCAACCAAGTCCACCTTATTAGGTTTGTTACAAATCAATTCCATATCAAATGAATGGGAGTCATGTACTTGATTAACATTTGATCTAGGCTACTGGGACCGGTTAAAAGTTTCCATGGAGGCATGATTGATTGAATTCTCACTCATTTCCTCAAACAAATCGTGTGCACTATCTGCATCCTTGTTGAGGAAATATTCTCCACAAGAAGCACCCACGTGATTTCTGAGTTGCTTAGTCAACCCGTGGTAGAGAATATTTATGAGTTTCCATTTCGGCACCTCATGGTGTAGACACCTCCGCAATAGATCCTGGAATCGCTCCCAGGCCACATGAAACTACTCCCCTAACCATTGGGTAAAGGTAGTGATTGCCCATCTCAAAGCATTGGTACATCCGATAGGGAAGAATTTCTTCATAAAGGTCGATTTCAACTCATTCCAAGTTACAAATGGTCTTCCTATAGTCCTGTACCAATGAGTGACTTTATCCCTAAGAGAGTGGGGGAAGAACCTCATGATCACTTGCTCCTCATTCACGTTTCGTGCCTTGGTGGTGTAGACCAAAGTGGTCAAGTCCTCCAAGTGCTGAAATGGGTCTTCAGAGCCAAGCCCATGGTAATGTTCGATTAGGCTTAACACCTAGGCCTTGATTTCTATGTCTCCTGCCAGAATCTTGATGCTGAGATGTTTCCCACAATATGAAGGATCATAAAAATCCTTCAAGGGTTGAGCACCCTACATTCTCTGGAACCATTCCAGCATTCTCTGCATTTGTTCCCGCTACCTTCAGAATTCCTCCTGCTGATCCTGGGGCAGAGGAGGCTATTGATCGGCCATGGGATCAATTTGGCCAAAATCCAATTTACGCCTCCTAGAATACTCTAGTGGTCCTTCCAATCAGGGATTCAATGAAAGTCTTCCAGGCATAAACTAGGAAATGGTTGGCAGGACTAGGGATAAGGACCCTGCAGCACAACAAAACAAGCCTGTCCTTAAGTGGGGTAGCCTAAGGATCTATAGACTGCCAAAACCTACCTTAAGATTATCAACGATTTATTGTACTTGTGTCTACTCAATCCAACCAGTTAGAAGGAGGGATTGGGGAGAAGGTTCTTCCTTCGACTTGCACCTCCGGTTCCTAGTGTACCCCCCAGCAGCAGTCATTTGATGCTACTGCCCTAGCAAGACATCAGGTTAATCAGTACAAGTAGGTTAATCATGAACAATCTCAGACTAGGCCCCGAAGTGCGAATCAGTCCTTAAGGCCAACGTCTACTCGATTTTATTGAGGCCTGGGATTGTAGTGCTTATGGAATGTGGTGGGCCCTTAAAATGGGTTGTGCCCATAATGATTGATTGAGTATTGTGTAAGTGCGTGCACAACCAGGGCTTTCAAGCAAGATTATTTGTGATGCATAGATTTTAATGTTCAAATCTTGCTTAAGTAGCTTTTAGGGTTTAGAATTAGATTGATTTCACTCAAGTTTGAGGCAAACCAGGTTTTCAAGCATGGGTGAAGATTGCTTACCTTTAAAACTATAAATAATGTGGAGTGCCTAGTATGAACCTACATTGGAAACCCTAAGAAAAAGCTACTTGATGAGTTGATTATAGGTTGAGTGGTGCGGCCCAAACAACTCAAACAACTGGCCACAACTGCCCCACTAGGTTAGGCACAAAGAAATGGTTAACGTAGAATTATTTTTACTCTTTTCTGTATTGATTTGTGTGTACCGATTCCATAGATCAAAACCCAGTTGAGTAGAAGCAAATCAAGTAGGTTAAGTGCCTTGAATGTGGGTGTAGTGTGTATGTTGACAATTGCCCCAAAAAATTATCTCTTTTTTTTTCTATATAAGCGAGGGTGAAATGAATGTCAGTGGAAATCCAAACAACCAAACTAATCCTAGGATTTATGTAAACACCTAGGTTAATTGGAATTTGAATTTATTATGACAAATGAAATCTATGGATGGGGAAGAATGGGGAGCACTTACAGTCATCTTCAACTGCACTTTACTCTGGTCTACTGCTTGACGATTCCCTAATGGAGGTCTCTCCAAAGCAACATACACAAGGGAAAGCAAGTTAGAAGACAATAAAGTGCATGAAATGCAAAAAGAAAATCAGAAATAGTTGCCTCCTCGGCAATGGTACCAAAATGTTGAAACGACGGAGTACTACGCTATCGAATTTGGTTTTGAAAACCTATTGTTGTAGCTTGAATAGCGAAGAACTCAAGTTCAACAAATAAAATTTATACCGGAATAGAAATCTTGGGTCGAACTTCGGGAGGCTACGTCGATCGAAATTCGCAATTATATTTTTTCATGTTTTTGATAAAGAGCGGAGTAATTACAATGAAATGAAGCACTATAAAAAATCAAAAAAAGAGAGAGAAAGAGAGAAAACATCCACTTGATACTTCAAATTGTTTATACAACTAAGTAAGTGAGAAATTACACTTGAAAGCAGGAAAACTATTACAACTAGAAAGCAGGAAAATTCTACCCTAGAAAGTAGGAAAAAGGAGTGGAAGAGAGAAGTTATCCTCCTCGACGATAACTTGGAGGATGAGCCGGATGAGACGATGCTTGGAAGATGAAGAACGAAGCGGGATAAAGGAGGTTGAGGCAGGAAGAACGAGAATGAGGTAGCACGTCGTCATCGTCGTAGGAACCACTTCCGAAATGAGGGTGAAAAATTGACTTTATCTCTTGAGGAGCATCCTGGGTGTGGGACAAGCTTCTCTTGAGCTTTGGAGAGGGAGAGAAGAGAAGGAAGGGATGAGAAATTCGTATGGAGTGGGTCCCCTTTTATAGTTTCAAGGATTGAGGGCATTTTGGTCATTACATGTTGAAAAACATTAATTCAGGACCTTTAGTGATGGATAAATCCATCACTAAAGGCCTGAACGTGGCCTTTGTGGGCGGGGCCCGTGCACCCGCTCGCCTTCCGCACGTCAACGCATGCCCACGTCCATCAGATCTTGGCCATTTGATAGTGAGATCGGACGGCTGGGGGTTGTCCTCACCGTGCCTCAACCGCGCACCTTTCTTGTGAGATCCCACGTCACGAGGGACATCAGATAGCGCATGGATGCTATCTAACACACAGCACCATTGGATCTTGATCACGCGGCTGATAGCGCCCTTACGCCTGCTCCAATTTGAAGCATGCGGAGGCTCAAACCAGTGCCTCTTCGTCAGGATAAGGCGCTCGACCAATGCGCTACGGGTGCGCTTGTGTTGATCACTTAACTCAAGCGCGTGTGCCTCGTAGCCGTTGGATCTTGATCCAACAATGCAGAAGCACTGGCCAGAAGAGCTTCAGCAGGTGTGTGCGGCAGGTTGGGTGGCTAAGATGGCGCCACATGGTGCCATCTTGGCCGTCCATCTTTTGACTGATGTAGATGGTGCCACGGGTATCGGATTGGATCGATTTTTGCGCCATTAGGTTGTGATCATAGACCCGAGCCCATCTGTGCGGTCAGATTTGTCGTCTGAAGTGCGGATTAACACCATCTTGGCCTTTGATCTTCTAAGGTTCCTCGATCTCTATCTGATGCTATGGATATCCAATTAAGGCGATCTTGGAGTTGTTGAACTCCAATCGTCACCCTGATTAGATCCATACGGTTGGATCTTCGATCCGAGGTCCCAATAAAAAGTTGCCCTATCCCTGGTCATAAAAGGAGGCAATTAACGTCCATTTTATTCAGACTAATCTAAATGCAAGATGATGCATGTTGTGCAATATTTATAGTATGTAATGCAATTCTATGCTTAAGAACATGCATAAATAGACATTTTATGTAATATAAACATGTTTACATCACACCTCCTGTTGTTAGCCGTCGAGGAGGCTGAAGTAAAGAAGAAGAAGTTTGCAGGGCATTACCTGCAATGAAAACTGAGGACTTAGGTGAAGAATAAGCACTTGACTAAAATAAAACATAAGGACTAAAATGTAAACTAAGGTTTTCAAGGTTTATTTTAATTTAAATCTTTTCTAACATTTTATAGATTACTATAAATAAGACAATTATTATATTTAACCCTTGAATTTACATTTTTGACCTTTTTAGCTTAATTTATTTAATTAAGTAAGGTTACTTAAGTTATTACACACTTAGGTATAAATTATACTTAAGTTAGTTAACACATTAATTAGATAAATTACTGATGATATTTCGAGTCCATTTATTAATTAAATTATTAGTAATATTAACTGGATAATAATATAGCACTTTTAACTTATTTTAAGATCCTTTACTATTTTATCCCTTATTTAATAATTAACCCATATATTTACATATTCCTAGCTTATTAACTAGGAAGACTAGTTAATTAGGGGTAGTTAGAGACCATGATGAGCTTCTCATCATACCCCCAAGCTGAAGTTTTCCTAGTCCCTAGCAAAATTAACTAGAAATATGATAATTTAAAACAGTTGGGCTTTAAATTATTATAAATAAGAACTAAATAGAGCAATGCTTAGGTTAGAATAAATTTTTTGGATTTTATATATATATATATAAATAAGTACCAAATATACAGAGCATTCTATGAAAATTTCCTTACTTAGACTTAAAACTCAAACATCTTCAAAACACACTCTATTGAAAATAAAGTTTTTAACAAGAATTTTATCAAAAATTAGAATCTCAAAAATCACTTATTCTTTGTAATCATTCTTAACAATAAAAATTCAGAATTCAAAGTGCTTTAAGAAAACAAAACCTAAGAGTTGGAAATTAAATTTTGACTCAAAAACTCAATAGACTTAAGTTAGTCCTCTGTTTATGAAATTTGATTTCTATCAATCTAAGTTTTAGCAAATTAGCCAGATATTCACCATTAACCAAACTTAGAGTAGTAAAACTTTAATCTTCTAGCCTACCGCACTAAGGACAGACTTCTAGAACTATGATTTTGTCAATCCTTCTCCTTTAGGTCTCAACTGGAAATCATCAAAACTCGATTTCTTGGGCTTCACTACCCAATACAAAGGTTCAGTAGCTACGATTTTAAAACATTTGTGATTGTGAAGAGAATTATCCTAAAGGCATCCAAATTTGCAAAAATCCAGATCTTAAGACATCAATTTCCAATCCAGATTATTCCAATTCAAACCTTTGGCTTGGCCTTACTCAGGTTTGGTTGCTTTCTCCTCACTAGTTTTCTATCCCGAGGACAACACTTTTTGTATATATCTCCCAGGTGGACCGCTAGGTCTCTTATTCCTAATTTTTATCTCCATATTTTTTCAACTTTTTCTATAGGTTAGAACACCCATATGTAGCGAGGTGTTCTTTATTTGATGGAAGGAAAGGTAGCATCTATTTATATCGAGATGCTTTATTTTTGTGGAAAAACTGCATAAGTACCCATTTGTAGCAAGGTACTTAACTGCAGGGTGTTTTATTTATTTATTTTTTTAATTTTTCTCCCCCTTGTCATTTTTCTTACTATCATTATACCCCAAATCCTTTTTTTAGGTGAGTGGCACATCATTCAACCTTTCAAGAACCGCCACATGGAAATCCTTGGACTAAAGAGGATTTAGAATCGCTCTCTTAACCTCTATGTTTTCGCGATCACAGATGCCATCAAGATAATTCTATGTGTGTGATTTTTGGATGCTTAGGTTACTTAGCTCCCAAATCATAGCTTGGACAACAAAACCATTCACTCTTAGGTTCTTTAAACTTTTAGTTTCCTCCTATAAGATCTGTCAAGACAAAAACTCGCCAAGTGTAGGCAAATGTCCGTTAGTTGATTAAGCTAACTATTGCCTGATAGACTTGATGAGTAAGATTCTACTAACTCTTTACTTAATTAACTCTGAGTATCTGGCCTTTTTATTTAACTTGATGATAAAATCAAATATTCAAAAAGCAAAAGGATTACTTAGTCTAATTGATTAAAAAGTTACAATTTAATTCCAAAACATAAGTTTTGAACTTAATACACCTTAGTTATTTAATTTCAGGGTAAGAATAGAAAAACAAAGCCCTAAGGTTTAAAGATTCTAATTTAAATAAAATCTCATTTTAAGATTTCGCAAATAAAAGTGTGTTCTTACAAAATGTTAAAAGTAAAAATCTAAATATGGACTTAATGCTCTAATATATATATTCTATATTTTTTATTATTTTATTTCTGACCCAAAAGAAAAATTAAGCTCTTAATTATTGATATAATTATATTTTTTTCTTTCTTCTTTTCTTTATTATAGATGTAAAACCCCTTTTACTTTTTTATAATTTTGCAATTTTGAAATTTTTATTTTTATATATATATTTTTATACAATTTTTTAATTTTAATGAATGTTTTTTTAAAATTTTCAAATTTTTATGGCATCTTTTATTTTAAAATTTTAAATTTTTTGGTATTTCCATCTTTTAAATTTTGTGGGTATTTAATTTTTATGTGTTTTTATATTTTCTCTACAAATACTCTTGAAGTGAAAATTTCACTTCACACCCCCTAAGCTGAGATTTTACAATGTCCTCATTGTAAGAAGGGTGAAAGGATATTACGCTTCACTTAGTGTAGGATGATGGAAGGAGTCGGATAGAAGAGATCAAAGATCTCTGTGCAGACGATTTCAATTCTGACCAAAGGCTAGAGTGGACAGTTGAACTAAATGACGGTAATCAGTGTAGGATGAAGTGAAAAATTAGATACAGATTCAAGTGTATAGGAAGAGAAAAGTGTAGAAAATAGGAAACAGCTATATACAAAATGTGGATGGAAAGTTAACAAACCCTAATATAGTGTGTAACATTCTCCAACAAGACCCAAAACTTGTGATTCCAAGAAAGGTTTCAAACGTTGACCAATAACTTTGAAGGGTTGATCCTTGTTGGGTTCGGTGATTTCGATAGCTCCATTGTTGAAGACTCTAACAACAATAAATGTCCTTGCCATTTAGACTTAAGTTTCCCATGGAAGAGCTTCAAATGGGCATCAAAAAGCAACACCTTCTGACCAAGTGTAAATGATTTACGGGAAATGTATCTGTCATGGAAGGCTCTAAGTTTTTCCTTATATAGCTTTGAACTCTCATAGGAATCATGACGCAATTCCTCAAGTTCACTAAGCTGCAACCTACGATGATCACCAGCCTTCGCGAGGTCTAAATTACAGGCTTGAATTACCCAATAGGCCTTGTGTTCAATTTCTATGGTTAGATGACAGGGTTTCACATAAATAAGACTGTATGGTGACATGCCTATTGGTGTTTTGTGGGGAATCCTATAACCCATAAAGCCTCATCTAAATGGGAAGACCAATCCTTCCAATCGGGTCAGATTGTCATTTGAAGGATCTTTTTGATGTCCCAATTAGAGACCTCAGTTTGCCCATTATCTGGGGATGATAAGATGTAGAAATACGATGTGTAACCCCATATTTTCTAAGTAAATTTCAAAACTGGGCATTATTAAATTGGGAACCGCCATCGGAAATGATGGCGCAAGGTACCCCAAAATGAGCGATAATATGACTTTGTATAAAAGGATGACAACTCGATGATCATTTGTGCATGTGGGTATGGCTTCAATCCAACGAGAAACATAATCAACAAGTAAAATATATTCGAAGCCAAAAGAGGATGGAAACGTACCAATAAAGTCTATGCCTCAAATATCAAAGATTTCACAGAAAATAATCAGATTCAGAGGCATCATGTCCTTACATGGCATGCCATTAAGAGTTTGGCAGCGACTACATGCCTTACTATATGTCTATGAATATGCAAATAAAGTGGGCCAATAAAACCTGCATTGCAGAATTTTTACAGCGATCATTCAACCAGAAAAATAACCACCACAAGCTTGGTCATGATAAAAAGGGAGGATAGAATCAATCTCAAAAGAAGTAACACAGCACCTGATGATTTGATCATTACAGAGTCGGAAAAGATACGAATCCTCCCAGAAATAGTATTTGGCTTCCGATTTGAGTCGTGATTTGCGATTCCCACCCTAGTCTGGTAGAAATTGATGTGTAACCAAATAGTTAATAATATCTATGTACCAAGGGAGATCTGATGATATAGTCAAAAGATGTTCATCAGGAAAGTGTTCAGTAATTGGAGGAGATGATTCAATAGTATCAGAATGAAGGTGGGAAAGGTGATCGGCAACAACATTCTGTTGTCCTACCTTATCACGAATTTCTATGTCAAACTCTTGCAAAAGCAGGATCCATCTGATCAATCTAGGTTTCATGTCCTTTTTGGATAGAAGGTGTCGAATAGCTGAGTGATCAAAGTACACAATGATTCGAGATCCTAGTATATAAGATCTGAACTTTTCTAATCCAAATACTATTGCTAGTAATTCTTTTTCTGTAATTGTGAAATTCCTTTGTGTTTCATTCAAAGTTTTACTAGCATAGTAAATTACTATCGGATTCTTCTCAATTTTCTATCCCAAAACAGCTCCAATTGCATAATCTGATGCATCACACATGATCCCTAATGGTAAATCCCAATTAGGTGGTTGCAAGATCGGAGCTTGTGTAACTTTGCCTCTCAATGTTTGAAATGCAGAAATACATTCCTCACTCATCTCAAAAGTAGTATCCTTTGTGAGGAGTGGTTGGGCAATCTTTGAAAAATCAAGTATAAATCTTCTATAAAATCCAACATGGCCGAGAAAAGATTTAATACCTTTGATCGAGTCAGGAATTGGAAGATTTGCAATTTGGTTGATCTTAGCTCGATCTACTTGGATACCTCGCTTAGACACAAGGTGGCCAAGTACAATGTCCTCTGGAATCATAAAATTGCTCTTCTCCTAACTGAGGACAAGGTTCACTTCTATACATCTCTTAAGAATCTTCAACAAATTATCCTGACAAATATCAAATGTTTCCCTAAAGACTGCAAAATCATCCATAAAAACCTCCATATATTCACCCACCATTTCCGTAAAGATGGCTAACATGCAAAGCTGAAAAGTCGCGGGTGCATTGCAAAGCACAAATGGCATTCTTCGGAAAGCAAAAGTTCCGAAGGGGCAAGTGAAAGTCATTTTCTCTTGATCTTTGGGATAGATTGCTACTTGATTATATCCAGAGTAACCATCTAAAAAGAAGAAGAACCTCTTACCAGCTAATCTCTCAAGGATTTGATCAATGAATGGCAAAGGAAAATGGTCCTTCTTTGTAACTATGTTAAGCTTGCAGTAGTCAATACAAACCTGCCACGAATTCACAATTTGTGTGGGAATGGTTTCTCCAGATTTAGTCATAATTATGGTGAGTCCTGCTTTTTTAGGTACCACTTGAATTTGACTCACCCAAGGGCTACTAGATATGGGATATATAATATCAGCATCTAGCCACTTGATTATTGCTTTCTTTACGACCGCCTTTAAATTCGGATTTAGATGTCTTTGAGCTTCTCTTGAAGGTCATGCCCCATCTTCAATAAAGATGCGATGAGTACAAAACTTGGGGCTAATCTTGGTGAGATCATGTAGAGTCCACCCAATTGCCTTCTTGTGATCTCGTAGAACCTTGATCAATTTTGATTCTTGTGATTCAGAAAGATGAGAGTTGTTAATTACATGATATGTTTGATAAGATTTGAGATAAACATATTTAAGGTTATCAGACAATGGTTCCAATTCTAATACAGGAGTAGAATCAACAGTAGGATTTAGGGTGGGATTTTCGACTGCAAAAAGTGAATTAAATGAGTCATAAGATTTAGATTCAGGATTGAGTGTAGATTCTGATAGTATGGTTTTGATTTGAGGGTATGAGATATCAAAAGATGTGCTCTATAGTTCTAAGGAACTAATGTCATCCTCAAAAACTGCAATAGATCTGATTTCCTCAATCCAATTGCAATCCAATCCTCTGGAAGCTCTAAATATATCCAATTTAATTGTCTTCTCCCCAAATTTCAATTCAATCTTTCCAGATTCACAATCTATGTTGGCCCTTGCAGTGGCCAAAAAGGGTCTCCCTAAAATAATTGGGGTATCTCTATTGTGTTCAGATACTTCCATATCAAGTATAATAAAATCCACTAGAAAATAAAAATCTTGAACTCTTACAATTACATCCTCCAACATTCCTTTAGGTGACTTGATAGATCTATCGACTAATTGTAAAGTCACATTGGTAGACTTAAGGTTTTCTATTTGGAAATGTTTTACCAAAGATGAAGGAATGAGGTTAATAGATGCTCCTAAATCTAGGAGGACTCTATTAAAGCACTGATCCCCAATTATATAGGAAATAAATGGAGATCTTGGGTCTTTCTTATTCAAAGGAAGCATACTTGAAATAATAGAGCTCACATGCTTTGAAAGTTCCACAGTGCTTCCTTTCTTCGGCTTACGCTTAGGAGTACACAACTCCTTAAGAAATCTTGCATAAGTCAGAATGTGTTTGATAGCATCTAGGAGTGGAATATTAATGTGTACCTGTACAAAAAATTTAATTAAATAGTCATCTAATATAACAGGTTGTTTTTGTTCCCTAGTCTTCAAAGCTTCAGGAAATGGGACTTGGATTTCCTATTCTACTGATGTATTTCCCAGATCTCATGAATTAGAGGGAATTGCGGGATCGGGTTCTGCACCTCTTACAGGTGTAGAAACATGAGTTATTCTAGATGCACAAGGGTCTTGGGATAGGTTCCTTGGATAAACTGGATCCCTAGTGGAAGTTCCACGGCGGGTTGTAATAGAGTTAATACTCGCATGTGAAGAGGAAGCTGATGAAGAAGAAGATGCTTGTTGATTCTGGAAAGATGAATTAGAGATTAAAGGTTGATTTGAAAATGATTGTTGTTGATTAAGATACTCATAATCATGATTAGCAGACGGTGGATTCGGATTTTGATTCAGATTTTGATTCAGAGGTAATTGATTAAGGAAACGGGCATGTCCCTAATTCGGATTTTGAACTCTTGAGTGTTGTCTCTACTGGATACTCCTAGGGTTTAGAACTGGCTGGGATGGAAGGGCCCCTAGTTGACGAGATTCAGCTAACTATGTGATTTGGCCCCTAAGATCAGCCAATTCTGTCTAACATTGCCATTGGACTTCAGCAAGAGCTTCAGCATTCTATTGCTCGCTCTTAGTCATAGCTTGCAAAATCTGCTCAAGCTGTGAATCTCTATTTGGCCCTGCGAGGTTCTGCAAACCCACGTAAAATGGCCTCACATTAGGTTGCTAAAATGGCAACGTAGGCGGGTTTTGCCTGGTCTAAGTTGGATATGATAGTCTTTGTGAATGGTCAGATCAAGAGAAATTAGGGTGATTACGCCATCCAGGATTGTAGGAGTTAGAATATGGGTTTGATCTTGGTGCATATCTCTGAATGGCATTCAAATCTAAAGGATAAGGCGTGTTTTCGACAAAAATAGAAGGTGGGGAAAAAGGTGGGAAAGATTGTGGGGAAAAGGTCCCTCCTTCGATTGGTGCAGAAGTAGATAGAAAATCGAAGGAAGATGGATCTCTAGAATCCAGATTATTCACAAATTCCCTCCCCATGGGAATTTGCGAAACAGGTGAATGCGTGGGATTTTTGCGTAGCAAGTAGAGGTGTAAGAGTTTTCATTGTATTTCAGACCTCATCAAGATGCTTTGCTATGTTGTCAACTTTGTCCAGTTTCTCTACAATAATCTCTAAATCCTTGGAACTGGATGGATTACCGATCTCATGAATGCCCTTTGCGGATTTTGATGTGCTGTATTAGTGCCCCATGTAAATTGCGACAAAGATGCATTGTTGATCGAGTTTTCTGCCATCCCTTCAAATAATTTTGAAGTGTATTCTGCGTTGCGATTTAGAAAATTGCCTCCATAAGAGGCATCAACTAGATTGCGAATGCCTTCTTGCAATACATAATAAAAGATGTGGATTAGTTGCCAATGAGGGATGTCGTGATGTGGGCATTTCCTTTGTAATTCAAAAAAACATTTCCACGCTTCATGAATTGGTTCTCCTTGATTTTGAGTAAAAGTCGTGATAGCTCGCCTTAAAGCATTGGTGCAACCAATAGGAAAGAATTTCTTCAAAATTGCATATTCAAGTTCATCCCAAGTTGAGATTGGTCTTGCAATAGTTCTATAACAATATGCAGCTTCATCTTTAAGGCTAAAAGAGAACATTTTCATTAGTAGGATTTCCCTATTCTGATTTCGAGGTCGAAGAGTTTGAGATAGATTTTTAAGATCTTCAATATGTTGAAATGGATCCTCGGTTGCAAATCCATGAAAATGTGGGATTAGACCTACAATGTTTGGCTCTAATTCTAGGTCATTTTCCCTAATGGTACTCCTAACATTTGGCTCTACTTGTGCATTAGATGGATTATAATAATCTCGGAGTAGAGTCCTAGGATGGGGGATTGGTAAATCAGGGAGATCAAAACCTGCCTCAGGTTGAGGTGGAGGACAAGCTTGCAAATTTTGCAAGTTATTAAGAACAGTCATCAACATATTAATTTGGCAATTCTGCTTGAGCATTCAATGATTCTGGTTCAGGAGTGCCTCATGAATATCAAAATGCGGCATCTCCCCCTAACTAGAAGAAGAAGGGATCTCGAGATTTTGATTCTGTAATTAATCCATAAATCAAATGCAGAATAAATAGATGAATCAGACGTGAAATTTATTGGTTGCTTAGCTGCAACTAGTTTAGGAATACCTGTCAACGGAGTTACAAGAGGTAGTTTCAAGGATTGCCTCTAGTGCATAAAATAAAAAGAATGCACAAAGGCACACTCACAGCACAAAAAACAATGCTAACAAGACCCACAAAATAGCATGAAAATGTGGGTTTTCCTCTTCTTTCAAAGGAAAGAAAAGAGTCCTAGAAAATGCAAAATACTTTGGATGCAAACAAGTATAATATCAGTATCAAAATACACATCCTAAATTCATGTCTATGCAAGTGTGTATCCTTAAAGCTCAAAGGCCTAAGGTCTAGGATCGAGACAGCTCACTACTGGCTCCTCGAGGCTCTAGTAGCGAGACAAACTTGTTAATCTTCAACCAAAGTCCTAAGAGGTGCAAAGAGGAGAGATAGAAAAATTAGACTCGTGTGACTGTAGTGATCACACTGTGTGCATGATAGCATGCAATAGACGATAGCGATAAAACCCACGTGCATTCTACAAATAGATTTAAGTCAAATTTTATTATCCTGTTTTTACTTAATCTTTTTCAAAAAAATTATAGAAAGAAGTAAAGCGACAGCTTTTTAAGTATTTTCAGACAAAAATATGGTCTTGTTATTAACTCCAAGATAGGGATCTATGTCATTTTTTTTTGTGTGTGTTTTCCCGCTGATGCGAGAAAAATAGAAGAAAAATTTTCCCAAGTCAGATCGCATATCTACTAGCAGGTATATGTACTCCTAAGAGTATATGCCTAGAACATGCTGCTGCTAGACAAGTAGTATGCGTATTTTTGTATTTTTTTTTATTTTTTAACTAGCTAAATGCGACAATAAAAACTATGCTAGAGACTAAGAAAGAAATACTCACAATAGTATGTATAATGAAAAACAAAACAGAAATCCTGCCTCCTTTCCTGAGAATACCTACTGAGGTAAACTTGAAATGAAGACAGAAAATAAAACAAAACAATACTAATTAGTACAAAACAAATCAACTAAAAGTAGTAATGACGAATATAAAATATAGTTACCTCCCCAGCAACGGCGCCATTAAAATGATTGTTAACTTTCTCAACACAGTTGATTATGCTTAATTATGTGCAAAAGAAAGTAACTTAGGTCAACTTGAATTTATGCCAATTGAGTAGTATAGGGTCAAGTTAAGCTAACATTTTAGATTTTACTTCTTTTTAACTAGTTGAGTCGAGGTTGCTCGCTGGGAGAAATAACTAAGTTTAAATTCACCATTAAATCCTAAGCTACTTATGAGAATTATAATTAAATTTACTTTAAGAATGTGAATCTTGCTTAAGGATTTCCAATTGAAAAACATGCAAAATTCAATAAGGAAAACATATTTACGCATATGATTTGCTTTCTACAAACAAGTAAACATGTTTATTTCTTTAATTTCTCCTTATTTACAAGAGATTAAGGCAAGAAAAGAGGAATTCAAATGAATATATGCCTTATTACATCATTTAAGCTCAAAAGGAAATTGTATTTAAGTAAAAATTACAAAAGAAATTCCATTCTTTCTTCTTAATCTTCAACCTCAATCCTTCTTCTCTTCTTCTTCTACCTTTCTCTCTCTCTTTTCTCTTTTTACCTTTCTCTTAACCTTTCTGTCTCAAGCTTTTCTGTTAACATCTCTTATTCACTTTCTTTTCTTTATTCTTATTTCTTTCATTTCTTCTATTTACCTTTCCTTTGCCCTTTAACCCAACAAGCTCTCCTCTTCTTCTCCTTCCTTTCCATTGCAACCCTTCATTTCCTTTGCAATAGAGCTGAACCAAACCAATTTGAACCCATTTGAACAAAAAATTTGGTATTATGGTTGGCGGCTCGGACCGGTCGGGGATACACAGCACCCCTTTCAAGGTGGGACCAGACCCTACTGGGTCTGAGCCTTATTTTTATTCGATTTGGTTTATTTCCAGTTCAGCATAGTCTCTAGCCTTTCTGGCCCACGGCCGACTATGCCCAAATGCACACACCCTCATGGGCCCACGCTCGCATGCCCATAGGCACACACACCCAGGCACGCTCACCGCACGCACCCACACACACTCATGCTCATTTGTGCGCCAATTGCTGATGACCGATAAAGCCCTTTCACATATTTTATTTATCCTAAGGCGGGTGCTTCTCCTTTGCCGATGTGGGACTAAGTCTTCCCCTTGCAGGCAAAGAATCAATCGAAGACTCCGGCCGCACTAGTGCTCCAAATCGAGAAAATAAAGGCTAGCTGGAAGGTCTAAGAACACTCTACATGATTATAGTATCAATTTGATACTCAGGGAAGGTTTTGCTCTTTGATTTGAAGGGCGAAAGTCTAGGTCACCACGATCATTCTGGCCTGTAGAGCGGTGCCTCAGCTCTAAGGTCCTGCAGGGTGACTCTTTGACCTTGGATGAGGTGCTAAATTAGTTCAGTAGATATTTCTGCATCTACTGGTGAAGGAAAGGGACTCTGAGGAGCTTCAGGATGGCAAAGAAGCTTAAGAGCTTCATTCAGGAGCTTCAGAGCTTCATTCCTCAGTTTGTTTAGTCCAACAGACAACTAAAGATCTAGTTTGTCAACTCAAACAACCTCTAAAGGTTCTTAAGGATCTATCTGTCCAAATTTCTCCTTTGAAATTCACCAAAAACACACTTTCGTCAGTTTGGGTTCAAAAACAACCCAAACTAAACAGCAATCGAATTCTTCTATAAAACTAGTTAGAGTTCATCCAAATTGAATTTGTTCTATTTAAATTCATCCTAGGAGCAAATTGAACTCATCAATTCTTCTCATTGAATCCTAAATCCACATAGACCAGACTTATGGCTAACCATTAAACCTTGAGATTTGATTTTTAAGTTAGGTTATCTCAGATGAAATTAATGCCTTAATTCGCTTCTATTTCACCTTAGGAATAGATTCTGACACTTAGAACGAAGTTTCAACTAGGATTTCTAAGGTTTCAGGCCTGTCGCCTAAGATCCTAAGTGAGTTTGTTCGACAGAACAAACTAAGGCCTATCTCAGTGGTTGATCTATTAGATTGATCTCAAGGCATTCTTTTGATGCTTCTAGACCTTTAAAATTTGGCTTAACTCTAACCAACAGTTATCTCCAACTCTACCGGAGTTGGAGAAGACAGAGGTCTAGATGGAGCTCCAGGTCTTACAACTTCAAACAAAATGATTCAGAATGATCAGAAAACCTCAAATAAATAATCTGGAGCTTCACGGAAAGTTCTATGGGCTGAAGAGTACATTTTGATTTGCTGGGGCTCGCTGGAGCTTCGGTGAGTTCAGATTTTAGCTAAAAGTGTATAAACGACATTAAAACAAGCCATGGATGATGTAAAATGTTTCTTGAGGTCACAAGGAACCTTAGGAACACATTAATTTTTTTGATTATTCATCATACTAAAAGTTATGCTTTGAATTGGCATTGATTAGATTCTGAGTTCAATTGAGCTTAGGACATGTTTTCTCACTAAATTGAGTGGTGAAAGCAAGTCAGAAGGACGTGGCGATGAAATACAGGTGGTTAACTAGCTATAGGAACTCCTCTTGAGCCGCCATTGGCAGCAAGCTTAGTAGAGTAGATGAAATTTAGGCATTTGTTAAATAAATGATTATTATTCAAATTAAAATGAAGATAGGGGCCCTTAAGTGATTGTTAAGTGGTGGAGGGCCCTAGTGGAGGTGGATTGGGATCAGATACTTCCACCATGGACAGCGGAAGCAACTGGTGAAGGTGGAGGTGGATTAAGTGAATAGGTGTTCAAATCACGGAATTAAAGTGTTAGAAGTGATCATGGGAGATTAAGGAAGGTGATCGATGTTTTAAAAAGACAAAAGAATGCTACAGTCAAGCTTAACGAGCTCGCCAGAGCTGTGGAAGATGACTGAGAATCTGACATTAAGTATGTCTAATCTACCTAACTACTCTACTTAAACTACCTACCTAACCTACTGTTACCTGGATGAAGGGGGCAGAAGATCTTCGTCGAAGGTCCTTAATGGAGGAGGAAATCAGAGGGGTGAAGGAAGAAGTTCGACGGGTGTAGGCGGAGTGAAGCAGAGGAAATCCAGCATCAACACTACATCAAAAGACTCAGCTGATGTCGGTGAAGATCCAGAGTGATCAAAAGTAAACAGAGGAAGACGGAGGAAGGTCACTGGATTTTGGGGGGAATAGCCTATTTGTTAGCTCGGTGGAAGAAGAGGGAAGGGAGCTAACCGCTAAAATCAAGGGTGTGGAGGGGTATTTATAGGTTGCAGCGGCTGAGGAGGAGGATGTATCTAGACAGAGAAAGGTCTAGGAGTGAAGTAACCACCGATGCATTCTTCAACACTGGTGAGGTTAACTTCAACCCTAAAATAAGACTGTAGCTTCATCCAGACCGATGGGTGAAAAGAGGATGGTGAGCACAAGCTCTAGGAGCCTGGAAAGGAAGGATGTCGTATACGTGGTGATTGGTAGGTGTATGCACCTCCTGTCGTCAGCCGTCGAGGAGGCTGAAGAAGGAAAGAAGTTTTCAGGGTCTTACCTACAATGAAAACTTAGGACCTAGGTGAAGAATGAGGACTTGATTGAAATAAAATATAAGGACTAAAATGTAAACTAAGGTTTTAAAGGTTTATTTTAATTTAAATCTTTTTCAACTTTTTTTATATGACTATAAATAAGACAATCATTATATTTAAACCTTGAATTTACATTTTTGACCTTTTTAGCTTAATTTACTTAATTAAGTATGGTTACTTAAGTTATTACATACTTAGATATAAATTATAGTTAAGTTAGTTAACACATTAATTAGATAAATTACTGATGATATTTTGAGTCCATTTATTAATTAAATTATTAATAATATTATTTGGATAATAATGTAGCATTTTTAACTTATTTTAAGGTCCTTTACTATTTTATCTCTTATTTAATAATTACCCATATATTTACATATTCCTAGCTAATTAAATAGGAAGACTAGTTAATTTATGGTAATTAGAGACAATGATGAGCTTCTCATCATTAACCTGATCACTAGTATTGTGGTTAGGCAACGAGTGAGTGAGGGAAGAGCTGCTGGAGCTTGCAGAGATTGTGACCGGCGAGGGAGAGAGGAATATAGTGAGAACCGACAGAAATTCAAGGTTGAGGAGATTGGTTGGATCTGGGGCTCCATTTATAGGTCATTTGGAGAGGGCATTATGCTTCGAAGCTAAGCTTCCAAGCAAGGTAGGGTCACCGAAGTTGGAAGCCGTTGAGACACCCATGTCTCTCATGTGTTCGCATGAGAGATTGGGAAAGAATCTAGGATCAAAGATGGGTTCAGATGAGAGAGAATTTCTCAAAGAATCTCCCGTCCAATTTTGGAAGAGATTCTCTGAGCAATTAGGGAGAACTCTCCTTCCAAAGCTCGCAGGAGTAGGATTCCTCCGCTATAATGCCAAAGGGACCTAATTGCAAAATTGATGAAGAAGATAGGGGGCAATTTGTAAGGGTTTTTGAAAGTTAGGGGTAGAAATTTAATCAGGTTGGACCTTTTTGCAAACTAGGTCAAGGAAAACTTATTTTGGGTCCAAATTTTGGTACAAACCTAATTTAGACCTAAGGAATCCAATGGTGAAGCTTGATATTGGGTTTGACCATGTTTGTCTAGGAAATTTATGTAAAAGCCCAATTTAGGGTAGATATCTGTCTGATACCACATTCTAGGTCAAGATGGGTCCTAGTGGCCAAATTGAAGGGTCTAAACCCTAGAGAATATTTTTCTGTGATTTTTAGAGGGTTTAGGTGAATTTTATCCTAACCAGAACCTTGGTTAATCAAGTAGGTCTGTTTTAGGGTTTCAAGAAGTCATTTAATTTACAGAACTCACACAAACCCCATTCTATCTAATCCACCCCACTTATTATTTTGTTAAGACCATTTGACCTTTGTTTAGCCCTTGAGAAAACCCGTTGCTGTACTGCATTGGTAAAATTACAGTTTTACCCCTAGTTTCGTGTTTCACTCTCAGAAAGGTTATGTAGTGAATTAGGACTTTTAGTTGGTTATGTAGGAGCTTTTGTTCTCTTCATTGGGTCAAAATGAGCTAGTTAAGGCTCATGATGGTGTTTCCATCAGTCAACTACCAAGAGTTCTTGGGGTTGCTATGTGTGGTGCTATCTCGAAGCATCAAAAGTCAAGCACCCTTCAGGGTTTGGTGACGGGGATAATGAATCCAACACAAATCGTGTTAATAGCTGATCCAAGTTTAGACTTAGAGGAATCAAATAAAATAAATATATATATATATTACAAGAAAAATAAAATCCTGTTACTCTCTTTCTAGGTTGGCAATTATACCAAACTCAAATAAATCATACCAATGCACGTGCACTGATGCTTTAATCTCAAGGATTAGTAAACCCTAGGGTAGAGATAGAAATCAAAGAAACTTGTGCTGCAACTTGTCCTTATCCGACCTAGTTTGTAACATAGCAACTACTTAGGTATCTTATGATCTAGGGTTAGATAGTGCAACCTTGTTTCTTTGAAAAGGTCAATTGAGTCAGCATGGACCACTTGGAGTGTTTGGTTACTAATTAAATTTGCTAGGGAATAGCAAACACTAAGCATGGAGGTATTTTATGAGCCCATATTTGTGGGCTAATTAGTTACTTAAATGCCTAGATATCAGATTAATATTAACATATAAATAGCATACAATAATATGTAAATAGATTAGTCTCATTATTCACTTATTTGCATATTTCAAGCAATGCATTCATATCTAAATGCATTTAGAATTAACTCAACCTGAAATCACCTATAAATAGGACCCCTCGACCCCCACTCCAAAACACATCTTTCAGAGCTTCTCAAAAGCAAAAAGTGCTCTATCTGTCTAAGTGCTTTTGCACCTCTGTGCATGCTTTCAATGCTTACTAAAGCACAACATTCTATAGCTTCAAAATCCACAGTTTGCATATTTTCTGAGGTTCCATAGGATATTCTGTTCATTTATATTCCTGTTCCTTTGATTTGGGACATAAGTTGTTGGGAGTCTCATTATTCTCTTATTTAGGTGTAAATGAGAAGAATGGTTTGTAAGGGGTTGTGTCACCCTTGTTCAAGTGGTATGTTAGTAGATTTGATAAGCATCGACTACCTGTGAAATCTTAAATTGGGAGGTTTGGGTAGTGGTTTTTACCTGAAAGGGTTTCCACCCTAAAATTTAGGTGCGAACTATTATATTTGTGTGGATTACTTTATTTTAAATCATATAATTTCCCTTGGTACACTATTCACCCCCTCTAGCGTAGACCTATAAGATCCTGTAAGCACTTCATGCACTCACAATGGGAACCTGCTAAGTGGAGATTTGGAGATTTGTATCCTAGTGTCTAAATGAGTCATTTTTATTTAGTAGCAGTTTGCACACAGCTACGAAGGGAAGTACTGAAAAATGGAGATGGGTGGTAGATAGGAAAATGATTTGATAATGCAACTTTTGTTGTAAATTCTCGTTTCAAGTTGTGTATTTCAAGTACAACTGTTGGAGAAGAATTTAGGATCATATCATATGAAGGTTATGTATCTCTTTATAGAGATTTACCAATTCACTTCATTTTAGGCACCATAGATGACATCTAAGGTATCCAGAAAGTAGAAGTGTCACTTGTAGTCAAAGCCAACTTCTCCACATATATATAAAGAAAGAGAAGAATGCATGGAAATAAGATGTTGGTACCTTGGTAGAGTCGATAATTGTGAGATTAATAAGATTTATGTCGTAGTATAGCACTAAATCGTATCTAAACAAAAATAGAATAGTGAAACTCCATGTGAGTGCCAATCGATCTTTAGGAGGTAGTGATTATGAAAATGATTCTGATTTTTTTTCCTACGTTCCTCTTCTTTGCTTGCGAAACTAAGCTAAACCTAAGCAAAAGCCTAAATCGCCTAACCTAAAATCTAAAGATGATGGCAGAACTCTTGAATGGAAAACTCGCCTATTGCTCTCTCAAAACCTATGACCACGGTGTAGCTTAAATAGATGTAGAACGTATAAGAATAGTACTCGTCAAAGAATTCACGAATAATGTGTGTATCGTTGATGGACTTTTGATCTATCACTGAGTTGTCTATATGGGAGGGAGCCGCAATCTATTTTTTTCACTTTTTTTATCTCTTATAATTTTTCTTTTGGATTTTACAAATAGTGAACTAACTAATGAAAAGAAATAACAATGAAATCGAGTCACATAACAAAGATCATAATTTGAACATATTGAGTTTTATTTCATGCTTGCAATAACAGGAATGTAGATCAACAAAATGTAGAGGAATATAGAGGAATGCTTATAAGGAATAGAAAGTAACAAAAATAAATATCTATCTAATAGAAAACCATCCTGCCGTGATTTCTTGTAAAGCTATCGGCACTGGAGGATGGCGGTGGCTAGACCGTGGGTGTGGAGGCCCATCTGCACACCACAAGAGAGAGTGGCACACCTAAAACTCAATGTGAGTTTAGGCATGCAAAAGAGAGATAATAAACTAATTCTTGCATAAAGTAGAATGCAAAAAATAGGAATAAAAGAAGAACAATACTACTAGAGAGAATAAGGCCACTGAGGGTGCTCCTTGGTGGCCATGTGGCTTGGAGGTGGAGGGAGGGAGGAGGTCGGCCACCAAGGTGGTTGTGGGTGACCTTGGAGAGTTGGTGGTAGGGTTGGAATGAAGGTGGTGGTGGTCGGCTATTAGAGGGTGAAGATGATGCCTGATTGGGTGGCCTTAGATGGTGTATAAATAGGAGGAGGGAGGGTGTTGTGGCTGACCAGAGGTGTTAAGGTTAAGGTGTAGGTGGCACCCACTTTTGGAGGGAAATAAGTTAACATTTTGTGGACTAAGTGTAGGGTAAAGTTGAGGGGGTTCTCGTATGGTTCTTGGTAATGTTAAGTTGTGTAGGATTAGGATTTATTGGGTTGGGTTAGTCTAGGATCTAATGGTTTGTGTCTAATAGGGTAGGTCCTAGTCTAGTTAGAACTGTGTGTATCTAATTGGGCTAGGGTGATCCAAGTAGATGTGTGTGTGAACTTAAGTAGGTCTAGGTTGAGTCTAATTAGGTTCAACTAAGCCTAATTAGACTTGTGTTGTAGAGATGGACCAATTACATCCTGGGTGGATTCAATTCCGTTCAGGTGCACCCAATCAAGTATGAGTACACCCAATTGGGTGTAGGTTGAGTCTAATTAGACTATCATGACTCTAATTAGCCTTGGGTTAGCTAAATCAGGTCCAATTGGACCCAATTAAACTGTTAACACAATTGACTCAAATTGAGCCAATTGAAGGTTCCATAGACCAAAATCGGATTCTAAGGTATGGATTTGGAATAGAGATAGTGGATAGAATTTATGGATAATGGATAATGGAATCTTGATAACATTATCTAGGTTTTGGCCAAAGTGGGGAAATTCAAGATTAGGGATATAGATATCCTAGGTGGAGGATAAGGTTAGGGATAGTGTGGATAAGAACATGGATAACACTATCGATGTTTCAGGTTCTAGGCTAATTTAGCCTAATTGAAGGGTGGTTAAGGATAGAGAAGTGATAAAGCTATCCTAGGAAACTATGCATAGGGATAGGGTTATCCTAAGTTCTTCTTTACCACTTTTTATGTATTTATTCCTCTAACTCTTTGTCTTCATTTCTTCTTTATTCCAAGCTCTCGGTCTTGCTTTGCTGCAACTCCAGCTTCTGTCCATCTTTTATTCATCTCAAGACATCTCTTGAGCCCTTTATTATATGAAGTAACAATTATTCACTAATTAGTAAGGTAGAATGGCATTATTCTATAAATAGCTAAGTAAAATAGTTATAATTCAAAATATGTAGCTTATGCATGTATTATTCATTAGTTAGGCTAGGATCTAACTTAATTTAAGTTGATTAAATCATATCATTGCTGCACAATCATACCCGCATGCCTAAATTTTTGCTAGTCCCTAGCAAAAGCTGAAAGCACCTCTGTTTTGATGCACCAAAATTACATTTATTGCTAAGACTGACATTTCAGGACTATCTTAGATTGAAGCTTCTGTTCAAGACACAAGTTCAGATAGTTGCTGATGTGCATCTTTTTCGTTTATTTAAGTCTAGGACTATATTGTGAGGAACTTGAAATAAAACTAAAAAATGATTTTTTCGTTCATCTTTTCAAATCCAAATTTTAGGGCTATTGATCGACCAAACTTATTAATTGATCAACCAAAACACTTTGATCGACCAACCTACTTACTTGACTGATCAAATTACTCCATTTTGGGAAGTTGAGAAAAATCCTCTTGATCGACCAACCAAGCTAATTGATAGACCAACAAGTGATTGAGCAACATTCTTAATTGATCGACCAAAGTACTTTTTGATCGACCAATTAACCTTAACTGATCAACCAATTTTGTTTCCTATTCAAGCAAAACTTTTTCTATAAATAGAGGTCGTACGCAGCCATTTCCATACAACTTTTAAATAGAAGCACCATTCAAAAACATAGCTTCTCGTGCTTATTGCAAAAGGCTTTCATGTCCAATTCTTCACACTCTTCGAAAGCATGATGCTTCGAACCTTTGCGAAAAATCGGTTTGATCATTTATTGAGTTTCCGTAGAATTCACTTTCTTGTTATACTATTCTGTTATTTTGATTTATGGATCCCAAGCCTGTTTGGAAGATCCATGGTTATTGTTTTTGCTTCTCTTCAGGATAAAAGAGAAGGGTTTGTAAGAGGTTGTGGCACCCTCGTTCAAGTGGTGTGAATAGTGGATTGATTAGCTTGTACTAGTCGGAAAAATCCTAAGTTGGGAGGCTTAGGTAGTGATTTTTACCTGAATTGGGTTTCCACTATAACTCAGGTGTACTCTGTGCTTGAATCTCTGTTGTCATATTTTTTAATCTAACTCATATTTTATAAAGCAACACTATTCACCCCTCCCCTCTACTATTTAGTTGCGATCCATAGGATATTCTCCAACCCTCATTTGGTATCAGAGACGAGCTGTCCTGAAGATATCAAAATTGTCTATCGTCACAACCGCTTAGGGGCAATTTGTTGTTCGTCCTCCTCTTTTTGATAGGACGAACTACGGATATTAGAAGGCAAGGATGCAAATCTTACTGGAGTACATGGATTTCGAGGTGTGGGATGTCATCACCTCTAAGTATACTCATCCTAAGATCAAGGAAGGAGTGGCTGTGACACTAGATCAAAAGAAGATGGCAACCCACAATGTAAAAGCCATGAATGCATTTTTCTGTGGGCTTTCGAGAGTAGAATTCAATTGTGTTTCTGCTTGCATGATAGCCTACGAGATCTGGAACATCCTCAAAGTGACCCATGAAGGCACAACAAAGGTAAAGGAAACTAGAGTGAATTTACTAACGCAAAATTACAAGCTTTTCAGGATGAAGAAAGGAGAGTCAATGAAGGAAATGTTCAAGAGGTTTATGGACATCATAAACTCTCTAAGGAACCTAGATCAGGAGATCAAGAATGAAGAACTAGTGAGAAAGATACTCCGATCTCTCACCAGTGATTGGGAAACCAAGATCACTACCATACAATAGTCAAAAGATCTGTCTACCATCAAATTAAATGATCTTATCAGAAGCTTGATGGCCGAAGGAGTTCAACTTCAACACATGAAGGAGCATGAAGGAGAAGGAATAAAGAAGAAAGCCATAGCCCTTGAAGCTACTCAAGAATCTGAAGAATCTTTAAGTGGAGAAGAAGAGGAAGACATAGCACTTCTATCAAGAAAATTCAGAAAGTTTCTTAAGGACAAGAAGAACTGAAGGAAGAAGAAAGAAGGAAGAAACAACGACATAGTCTTCTGTTACAACTACAAGAGAAAGAGACACATCAAGAATGATTTTCCACTTTTCATGAAGGAATCTGAAAGGAAGAAGAAGCACTTCAGTAATGATGGAAAGAGGAAAGCCTTTATTGCAACTTGGGATGAGTCGGACTCAAGTTCAAAAGAAGAAGAAGCATCAGGAGAAGAAGCTCTTCATGGTTTGATGACTCTAGAAGATGAGGTAACCCCCTTTACTCCAGATGAACTATTAGAAGCATTCTTTGAATTGCATGATATAGCTACATCATTAAAATTAGAAAACAAAAACCTAGTAAAGATACTAGACAAAGAGAAAGCACAAAAAGAAGTACTTGATAATCAAAACAAAGAGCTATCTATTGAAATTACAACACTAAAATCTCAACTAAACCACTTAAAAATAGACATAGATAAATTGAAAGAAAACTCTACTGTTCCACTAAATGACTGGACGAAATTCACAAATGAAAGTAGAAATCTACGCAAATTATTAAGAACACAAACCCAAAGCACCACAAAGTTTGGGTTAGGCTATATACCAAAGAATAGCCATGAAGCATCTAGTTCCAGTCAAAAAAAAGAGAAAGATAGCTTAACAAAACAGAAAATGAAAACTAACCACTGTGGGCCCAAGCAAAAATGGGTACCAAAAAACATTTTACAATCTTGTTTTGTAGGCTTAGTAGATTATAAGAAGTGGACTTTCCACCAAATCAATGGAACATTGAAGCCACTATACCAAACGAAGCCTCATAATCGCAAATCAATGATAGGAAAGAGAAGAAAGAAGATGAATTATGTACAACGGCTATTCCAAGCACATGACCAGCGAGGAAGACTTATTCCTACAACTCAACCTTCAGGAAGGTGGTACAGTCACGTTCGAGAATAACCACATGGGCCGTATTATTGGTGCTGGCCAAGTTGGTAATTCTTCTACCTCTATTGAAAATGTGCACATAGTTAAAGGTTTAAAACAAAGTCTATTAAGTGTAAGCCAAATATGTGATAAGGGAACAAAATTACATTTACATGAAAAGGTTTTAAAATTCGTGATGAAGAAGCAAATCAAGTCATTCTTAAAGGAAATAGACACAAAGATATTTACACCATAAGCTTCGACAAATATGACAGCCTTGAATGTCTAGTCATATCTGATGAAGAAGAAACCCTTTAGCATAAATGACTAGGCCATGTTCACATGGGAAACATTAGTAAAATTGTGAAACATGAACTTGTCAAAGGTTTGCCAAGGATCGACTTCAAGAAAAGCAAAGTCTGTGATTCTTGTCAAGTTGGCAAACAAACCAAAAACCCTTTTAAATCAAAAGGGATTGTTAGCACTTCTCAACCCCTGGAGCTACTTCACTTAGACCTATTCGGAACAACCAATTCTGAAAACCTAATCGGGTGCAGATATTGTTTAGTCATAATTGATGACTTCTCTAGATTTACCTGGGTATCATTCTTAAAGAGCAAGGAGTTAACCTTAGATGCCTTTAGCAAACTAGTTAGAAGATTGCAAAATGAAAAAGGATCAGAATTAATTAGAATCAGAACTGATCATGGTGGAGAATTTGAAAAGAAATCTTTCTCAAATTTTTGTGATCAATATGAAATTAAAGTTGAGTTTGCCTTCCCTAGAGCTGCACCGCAGAATGGTGTAGTTGAGAGGAAAAATAGAACCTTACAAGAGTGTGCCCACACAATGCTGTGCGAGTGAAAGCTGCCTCGATATTTTTAGGTTGAGTCTGTAAGCATTGCTTGTTATATCCAAAATAGAACCCTGATTAGACCAATTCTAAAGAAGGCACCCTTTGAACTCTATCATGGAAGAACACCTAGAATTTCCTACTTCAAAATTTTCGAATGTCGATCTTTTATACTTAACACTAAAGATAATATTGATAGGTTTGTTGCGAAAAGCTCAGAAGGGATTTTCCTAGGTTATTCAACCTGAAGTAAAGCCCATAGGGTCTTTAATAAGAAGAATTCTGTTGTTGAAGAAACCATGCATGTATCATTTGATGAAACATTAGTTCAACCTAAATATTTCACGATTGATGATGATGATACAATAGATGATCCTTCAAACATTCCAGAAGATGTTATTTCTAATGAACTACCCAAAGATATCTCGTTTGCAAAAGATCATCCTAAACAACTACTAATAGGAGAATTATCAAAAGGAGTTCAGACCAGATCTTCCCTTAACATATTAGCATTTGCAGCTTTTGTATCTCAATTAGAACCTAAAATTATTAAGGAAGCCTTCTTACATAATTATTGGATTATTGCTATGCAAGATGAGCTAAACCAATTCAAGAAAAATCAAGTATGGGAACTTGTTCCAAAACCTGAGCAACAAACTATTATTGGAACCAAGTGGATTTTTAGGAACAAACTTCATGAATCGGGACATCTAGTTAGAAATAAAGCTAGACTTGTGGATCAAGGATATAATCAAGAGGAAGGAATAAATTTTGATGAAACTTATGCATCTGTTGCCCGACTTGAATCTATTAGAATGTTGCTAGCTTTTGCAGCTCATATGCAATTCAGGATTTTCCAAATGGATGTCAAAAGTGCCTTTTTAAATGGATTCATTAAGGAGGAAGTCATTGTTAAACAACCTCCAGGATTTGAAGATCCAAATCATCCAGAACACGTATACAAATTAAACTAAGCATTGTACGGATTAAAACAAGCTCCATGAGCCTGGTATGAAAGATTAAAAACATACTTAATTGACAATGAGTTTAAAATTAGTCAAATCGATACAACTTTATTTACAAAAAGAAAACAAAATGACCTCCTAATAATTCAAATATATGTAGATGATATTACTTTCGGTGCTACTAATGATCTACTTTATCGAGAATTTGCAAAGGTTATGCAAGATCAATTTGATATGAGTATGGTGGGATAACTTAAGTTCTTCCTAGGTGTTCAGATTGATCGACTATCCTTTAGAATCTTCATATCTCAAACAAAATACGCAGTAGAGATATTGAAGAAATTCTCAATGGACAAAATCAAAGGTAAAGAAACATCGATGGCAGCTTCTACCCAATTAAAAATTGATGACATAGGTAAGTCAGTAGATCAAACACTTTATAGGAGCATGATAGGATCTCTATTATACTTAACTGCAAGTAGACTTGACATTCTATTTTGCACTTGCTTGTGTGCTCATTTTCAAGTAAACCCTAAGGAATCACATCTAAATGCTATTAAAAGAATCCTTAGATATCTTAACAACAAACAAGACTTAAGACTCTTCTATCCGAAGTCAGACACATTGGAATTATATTATTTTTGTGATGTTGACCTTGCGGGTAGCTTTACAAACTGAAAGAGTACTAGTGGAACTTGTCAATTTCTCAGAAATTCCCTAATCTCTTGGTTCCCTAGAAAACAAAACACTGTATCTCTATCCACAACTAGAGCAGAATATGTAGCAGCATCCTTAGCATGTTCAGAATATTATGGATGAAATAGACTTTAAAAGATTTTGGATTAACTTCTAAAAACAATGGAATCTTGTGTGACAACACTAGTGCAATCAATTTATCCAAGAATCCAGTACAACACTCTAGGACTAAACATATTGATATTAGACATCACTTTCTTAGAGATTATGTCTTAAAAGGGGATATCAACTTAGAAATTTATTAACAAAGAAAAATAGCTAGCCGATATATTCACAAAACCTTTATCAAAAGATAGGTTTAATCGAATTTGCCATTGACTAGGTTTATCTTGATTAAAAGAGCTTAATTCAGTGGCCTAAAAAAATGACTCTTTTACTATTTTGATCGATCAATTTTTCAAAAATTGATCGACCAACCTTTGTTGATCAAAACTATAGGTTTGATCGACCAAAACTTGAATTTTCCTGGCAGGAATTTTCCTTCCAATATTTTCTCTTTTTAATCGAACAACTAAAATCTTTGATCGACCAAACTATTAGGTAGGAACTTTCCCTCCAAACTTTCAAACTCTAATCAACCAAATACTTATTTTGATCCATCATTTCTTATTTTGATCGACCAAAACTAGGCGGACTCACCTTTGCGATGACGATCTCGTTTCCTCATTTTTCGTTTGCAATCTTTGTTTACCATTTCTAACCTATGTGATTAGTTGCTTTAAATGCATTTACCTATTTTGCTAATCACGTTCTCTTTAAAAACTCCTCTTTTTTACCCCTAAACCTATTTTTTAACCATCATAAATGGTCCCCACTTCTGTCAAACACTACCCCACAACTTCAATTCTCCTCTGATCGACAAACGCCGCCAGCTCTAACCTCCTCACACATGGACTCCTCCATGCGTGGGTCCCTCGTACGTAGGACCTCGCAAGTGTGTGCCTGATCGTCGCGTCCTCTCACCTTCATGCTCGCATGACTTCGACCTCCTCGCACGCCCTCCATCTTGCCTCCATTTTGATCGACCAACTTTGGTTCGATATCGGTACATTCTAAACCTTGAATACATCCATCCCTTTGGATTTTTCTTGTGTTTAAAATGTGCTTTGACTTACTCTCACTTGTTTGATCTAATTTTCGTATTTTTTCTTGCAAAATCTTGTAGCATACGTGAGTTTATGATTCGATCAAACACCTTTTTTTCTGGTCTGAGGTCGTTTGGTCGTCTAAACCCTTTGGTTGGTCAACCAATCATCCAATTCTTTTTTGGTCGACCAACAAACATTTTGATCAACCAACCATGTTTTTTCAACACCTCACGATGGCACCCAAATGTCCTCGAGGCTCTTCTAGTCATCGTGATGATACTTTTGATTACTTTTTTATTATCGAGGTTACTCGTGATCAATTTTCCTTGTTTGCTAAGTTCTCTCCACATGTCGAACGACCCATTGACTTCACCAATTTCGAGTCTATCTTCCCTGGGATCAGCAAAAAATTTGCATACCATCATATTTTATGTCTATTTAAGCGGAACTTTTATGCAGGTTCCAAGCATAGCCACATTCCCTCTGTTGATCCCATGGCCTGTCACCTATTTTATGCCAATCTCAATGATATAGGTGAAGGCTCCAACATCGAGTTGACCTCGAACATCCACAGGCTAGAAGTTCTGGTCAATGCGGACGTTTTGACGGAGATTCATGCCTATCCTTCTGTTGGGCCTACTTTTCTTGAGTTGAATTAGCAGACATAGTCCGATACTATTAGGGAGACCCTGCTCACTCCCTTTCATTTTGACTTGGGCCATCTTGCCAAGTCACTGTTTTTCCATCATTTGCCTTACTTTCTGAATTTTGTTTTCATGTGGAACTTTATGTCCAAGTCCACATCTTTTGAAAACTGCCCTGGTATAATGTTGATCACCCTCTAAGCCTTTATGAAGAACAAACGGTTCAATTGGAACCATTTGATTCTTTATCTCTTGAGTAAACCACCCAGCAACTCTGTTTATGTGTCGCTAAGTCGATGTTTAAAAGGTGTTACGTTGTAGTATAGTCGAAATAGCATTCAAACAAATATAATTTTTTACTCGAATAAGTCCGAGGTTGAGCATAGGGTGCAAATTGGTATTTAGAAATCAAGATCACAATTCAGAATTAAAAGAATATGCAATAATATCTATATCAAAGTGCAAAACTATGGGAGAAAAATGGTGATGTATATCACCAAATACCCCTACAATATCACAAAATAACTCAATGTATGAATATGCACTGGAAACTAGAATTTGTCATATGATGAAGGAATCAGATGACCTAAAGTGTCTGATCCTTCTTTGCTTCTTTTCTATCTCTGCCTTTGCCTTCTCTGATGCACTTCTCTTCTTTAGCTTCTAGCTTCCACTTCTTTTTCTTCTTCTTCCTTCTGCCTTGAAATTCTGCCTTCAACTGCTATCTTTGTTTCCTTCTTCTTCTCCCTTCTACCTTTAACTTCTGCCTTCAACCCTAGCCTCTTCTTCTTCTGAATTGGCAAAGTGATGGCCAAAGACCCCTGTAGGAAAACCCTCCCCATACCCACGCGACTCTACTCTCCTTCTCTCTTAGGATCCGCTCTCCCATAGCCACAATGGTATTCGGGTAATCGGGTCGGGTGCGTACCCAGGACCAGGCCCACCGGCGTGCGGTGGTGGGCGAGGAGTGTAGGTCGAGTCAGGTCAGCCAGGCCTGCGGAGGCGTGTCGCGGACGAGACCGGGTTGGGGGAGTGGGACCTCATCCCGTGGCAATGAGGCGAAAAACTACGGGCACAAAATCAATTTATGCGGGTGCGCGGCTTGATAACTTTCCGAGGTGGGTCTATCCGTGCACCCTTCTTCTCGTGCGTTTGCAGTAGAGGTGATGTTTCCAATTGCAACAGCTGCTAAGGCCTTTGCCTTGAATTGAAAGCCTGGGACCGTGCATAAGAGTTCTCCGCACTGCCTAGGACAGCAATACCTGGGACAGCAACACCTGGAGCAGCTTCAAGCGAGCTTCAAGCTTGCTCCCAATGGCGGATGGGGCCTGAGCAAGAAATCAGGAGAACATCCTCATGACCACGTTAAATCGCTCAGGGAGGTTCACTGGAGCACTACTAATGTACTAAGGGTGTTGGCGTGGCGTGTGACTCTCTGTGAGTGCATGCCTAGGGCACAATGTGTGCGTATGAGTGGGTGTGTTTAGGGGGTGGTTTGGGTGAGTGGCGCTATAAGTGAAGTGGGAGGAAATGCTCATTGAGGTGTGGCGAAGGTTGTGGGCTTGTCGATGAGGGTTTTGGTGGCCTGTGGAGGTGGGATGTTCTCGTCGAAGGTGGTGGTCGGAGATGGAAGAGATAAATGTGCGAGGGGCAGCAGTGGTCTATTTTGGTAAATAAAGAGAGGGGAAGTAAATAGAGGGGACAGGGAACTTAGCTAGGGCATTAAGGGATGAAGGGGGTGACTGAGGGCATCGGGTCTAGTATGGCCAATGCTAGAGACTAAGGTGACTCCGATGAGGTGGGAATGACGAGGATGAAGGAGGAGGTGGCATCTGCTGGTACGGCAAGACACGAATGAAGGCAAGGAGGAGGAATCCACTGTAGGTATGATGGTCGGACTACAAGGAAGGGCAGGAAAGGTCACCTAATAGCAAGGAGCCTACGACTGTGAGGAGGAAGAGAAGAATTTAATGTATTCGTGGCTGAATTCGAGTGTGAGGAAGACAGGGAGATCTAGGCTTCTTTAAATAGGGCATTGCAGGGTGGTTAGGTGATGGGAAGAGAGCTTCCCAAGCTTGGAAGGTCACCAGAGATGGAGTTTGTTAGGATACCCAAATCTCTCATGCATTCGCACGAGAGATTGGGAGGGAATCAGATCTCAAAGATGGGTTCATACTGACAGGGATTTCTCGCAGGATCTTCGTTCCAAATTTTGGAAGAGATCCTGCAAGCAATCAAGGAGATCTTCTCTATCAAAGCTCGCCAGAGTAGGTTTTCTCTACGATAATGGTAGAGGGACCTACTTATGAAGAAGATGAGAAATCTAGGGGGCTTTTAGCAAGTGTTTTTGAAAGTTAAGGGTAGAAATGTAATCAGATAGAACCTTTTTGTAAACTAGGTCAAGACAAACTCATTTTCGATCCAACTTTTGCTACAAACTTAATTTTGACCTAAGGAATCCAATGGTGAAGTTGGATTTTAGTTTTGACCACGTTTGACTAGTTAATTTATGTAAAAATTAAAATTAGGGTAAATATCTATTTGAGACCTCATTCTAAGCCAAGATAGGTTCTAACGGCCAAACTAAAGGGACTAAACCCAAGAGAATATTTTCCTATGATTTGTAGAGGGTTTAAGTGAATTTTATCTTGCCCAAAACCTTGGTTAATTAAGTGGGTCTATTCTTAGGGTTTCAAAAATCATTTAATTGTCAGATCTCACACAAACCCTTTTCTATCAAACCCAACCCACTTGTTATCTTATTAAGACCATTTGACCTTTGTTTAGCCCTTGAGGAAAGCTGTGGTTGTACTACATTGGTGAAGTTGCAGTTTTACGCCTTATTTCTTGTGTTCTCTCAGAAAGGTTATGCAATGAGTTATGATCTTCAGCTGATTATGTAGAAGCATTTATTATCTTCATTGGGTCAAAATGAGCTAGTTAGGGCTCATATGGTGTTCCCATCAAAGCCTCATGCCTAGCTTTTGCTAGTCCGTTAGCAAAATTTTAAGTTAGCTTTAATTCTAGACCTTGAAATCTTTTGATGCTCAAAATTGTGATGTGTGCCTTCTTTTGTAGATTATGTTAGAATGACGACAGTAGGCCTAGAGGTACTCAAGTACAAACCAAGATCTAGACCTAACCAGCTCTACCCTCAGTCTGCCACGATGGTTTCTAAGGCCCACAAGAATTATCCTAAGGTTCGTTGAACTCCGCGGTTAAAGCACTCGTGCTTGTAACATGTTTTAGCCTTAGTTCAGTTTGTAGTGTGTTTTTGTCAAAGAGAGAGGAAATTTTCTTTGTTTAGAGTGTTTCCTCTCTCTTTTCTTTTTATTTCTAACTTCGGATTGGCTTCACAACGCGGTCTGTATTGGATTCCTAGTCCCCATCATCAAACCTCAAAGGGCCCTTAGCAATCGATGCTTTAAGATAGCACCGCCCATGGCATCCCTCAAAACCCTGGCTTTTAAGATTTCAAGATAATCTTGCCTATGGAGTTTTATAGCTAAATCTAGACCTTGGCAATCGATATTTCAGGATAATGCCACCCATGGCATCTGAACCATCACAGGGTGCTTACATGCCCTCGGTAGGATGTGTAGATATCCTAGGAGACAAGCACCAAGGAGACATATGTTATTACGCATCTTCAAGAGGAATTTCCCTCCTCTCCATGTTGGGAACTCGTCCAAATCAACTTGTGTTGATCAACCGCTCCTAACTTTGGTAACTCCTTTCAGAATAATTTAAACGAATTTGCGTGATTCTGATACCTAAGCGCACTGAACTAGACTGTGTGTGGATTGGGGTGGTTAGGTTACTGATTCCCATAAACCAGAGGTTAGTTAACAGGGTCGAATACTCCCTAAACCTTAGACCTAATACTTAAGCTTCGAATTTTCCCCAACCTCTTGGGGACTATCCAGATCTTAGCGAGTACTTGAATTTTTAAGCCTATGATCACAGCCCAAGTGGCCTAAAATCAGCGTTCCTACTAATCTCTTCTTTGTTTCATTAGCACCTTTTGCCTTTCAAATTCTTTTACTTGATATGGTCTAGATCTAGGTCAATTCCTCAATTTCCTACTAATGACCCTCTCTTTTCTTTTCATTTCAAATTGTGCTCCTTTTTGGCCTTTTTAACTTCTCCCTTCTTTTCCTCAAAATTTGTATGCCCTCAAAATTTTCTCTCACATTTTTTTTTGTTCTTTTTCAAAACATTTTTTCATTTTTTTTGTATTTTTGGGATATGTGATTTTTTTGGTGAAACCCTTCTTGTGAGATGATTTTCGTGGCATTTTGCACTTTCATACCCCCCATGCCTACGATTTGTAATGTCCCCATTGTAAATTAGGTGGGTTCGAGTTCAGCTTGGATCATTCACTGGAACAAGTGTCGGGTGCGTGAATGGGTCGGGATGACTATTGTAGACGATTTCAAGCTCGAGTACATGTACCAAAGGTGGAGTTGGTTGTTCTAATGGATGAACCCTAAAGTACAATATGAGTTCGGCATAGGAATGTCAAGAAAGGTTTTGGGTTTTTCAAAAATGACAGGTTGCCTCTCATTAAGTGCTAAGTTTAACGCCATCGGCTGGGTGTAATGAGCTCAGGGAGAATGGAGGGTAAAAGATGTCTCAGCCAAATTTGTATCGGCAAGTTCAATGAACGGTTTGAGTCCCTAACCGTTTGCGACAAAAGCTTTTGAATCATGGCTGAGTTGACTGATTTCGACAGCTCCATTTCCAAAACTTCATCGGACAAGGTAAGGTCCAATCCATTTTGATTTGAGTTTCCTTCGGAACAGTTTGAGTTTAGCATCAAAGAGTAGGACTTTTTGACCAGGACAAAAGATCTTTCTGGATATGTGCTTGTCGTGAAAGGCCTTCACCTTCTCTTTGTAAATTCGCGAGTTCTCATACATGTCGTGGCATAATTCATCGATCTCGCCCATTTGAAGCCTTCTGTGGGTTCCTACCTTAGAAAGATCGAGATTACAGTTCCGTACTACCCAATAGGCTTTGTGCTCCAATTCGACGGGGAGGTGACATGCCTTCCTGTACACCAATCTGAGGGGAGACATACCTAATTGGGTTTTGTGGCCTATCCTATAAGTCCACAAAGCTTCCGAAAGTCAGGATGACCAGTCTTTCTTGTCAGGTCAAACAGTAACCTAGAGGATTTTCTTGATCTCCTGATTCAATAGCTCAGCTAGACCGTTGGTTTGGGGGTGATAAGGAGTACAGATTCGGTGTGACACCCCATATTTGGTCATCAGTGACCTGAACTGAGCATTAGTGAAATGGGTCCCTCCATCAAAGATTATAGCATGTAGAATCTCGAACTGAGAAAAGATGTTTTGATGAATAAATTTGATAACCACTTTATGACCATTGGTTCAGGTCAGAATGGCTTTGATCCATTTGGACACATAGTGAACAGCAAGTAGAATGTACTCAAAGCCGTCTGAAATAAGAAAGGGTCCCATAAAATTGATCCCCTAAACATCAAAGATTTCGCATACGAGAATCGACTGTAAGGGCATCATATCGCGATCGCACATGTTGCCTAATGTCTGACAATGAGTGCATGCCTTACATTGATTGTATGCGTCTTTGAAAATTGTGGGCCAATAGAAGGCACACTAGAGGACTTTTGCTGCAATTTTATGACCAGAGAAGTGTCCACCGCCTGGCTGGTCATGGCAGAAGGACAAGATGCCCTAAATTTCCTCCTCTAGGATAAATCGTCAAATGATTTGATCAGCACCGATGTGGAAAAGATACGGGTCTTCCCAAAAGTACTACTTGGCATCGAAAAGAAAATTTTCCTTCTTGGCCTTCGGCCAATCGAACGGGATGTAATGTGATGCTAGGTAGTTTACTAGATCAGCAAACCATGGAAGCCCTATACTGATACTCAGGCAGGGCTCACCAGAAAAATGTTCCGTAATGGGTCTAGAAGGGTTGATAATATCAGAAGGAAGGCAGAACAAGTGATTAGCTACCACGTTCTGTTTCCCTGAATTGTCGAGAGTCTCGTGGTCAAACTCTTACAACAGTAAGATCCAGTGGATTAGTCGAGGTTTCGCTTCATTCTTCGCAAGGAGATGCCTCACAGCTATGTGATCAGAATAAATGATAACACGAGAACCCAGAAGATATGATCTAAACTTTTCTTGGACAAATACTACAGCTAGCAACTCTTCTCAGTAACTGTGTAGTTATGCTGAGCCTTGTCAAGTGTCTTGCTAGCATAGTAAATGACCACAGGTTTCCCATCAATTTTCTACCAAAGTACCGCTCCTACATTGAAATCATATGTATTGCACATGATCTCAAAGGGTTGAGACCAATCAGGGGACTGTAGGATCGCAGCTTGGGTAACTCAATCACGTAGGCTTTCAAATGCTTGAGTGCATTCATTGGTAATTTCAAAAGGAACATCCTTAGATAGCAGATTAGTAAGGGGGCATACGATTTTTGAGAAATCAGGAATGAGTCGACGGTAAAAATCGACGTGTCCCAAGAAAGATCGAATGTCCTTGATCAAGCTAGGCATAGGGAGTTTGGAAATCAGATTCACGTTGGCTCGATCGACCTGGATGCCTTTTTTAGAGATGACATGTCCCTGGACAATTCCTTCAGGCACCATGATGTGGCTCTTTTCCCAGGAAAGAACCAGATTCATGTCAATGCATCGCTTGAGGATCTGGATCAAGTGCAAGAGGCAATCGTCAAATGATTCGCCAAACACTGAGAAGTCATCTATGAAGACTTCCAGATAATCACCTACCATATTTGAGAATATGGCAAGCATGCACTACTGAAAGGTAGTAAGTGCATTGTAGAGACCAAACGGCATCCTTCGGAATGCGCATGCCCCAAAGGGGCAGGTGAAATTGGTCTTCTTTTGGTCCTTAGGATGGATTGCCACCTGGTTATAATCGGAGTACCCCTTCAAAAAGCAGAAGAATATATTTCCTACTAGTTTCTCGGGGATCTGACCAATAAATGGTAGTGGGAAATGATCCTTCTTTGTGGAGGTATTAAGTCTGCTATAATTAATGTAGACTCTCCACGAATTTGCTACATGGGTCAGTACGATTTCTCTGGTCTCAATCGTGATCACAGTGAGTCATGCCTTCTTACGCACAACCTAGATTGGACTCACGCACCGACTGTCGGAGATCAGGTAGATGATCCCAGCATCTAACCACTTGATGATATCCTTTTTCATGACCTCCTGCATATTAGGATTTAGACGTCTCTACATTTCACGCGAAGGTCGTGTGCCCCCTTCAGCATAGATGCAGTGTATGCAATAAGAAGGGCTGATACCAGTCAAATCATCGAGAGTCCATCCGATGGCCCTTCGATGATGCTGGAGAATAGAAATTTGCTGGTATTCCTGATTAGGTGTGAGTCTGGAGTTGATAATCATAGGAAATGTCTGATTGGAACCTAAAAAGAAATACTTTAGATGATCGGGAAGAGGCTGTAGTTCAAAGACAGGGTTATCAGTAGTAGCGAGTGGTTCAGGGT
Source organism: Thalassia testudinum (assembly GCA_037157565.1). Lineage (NCBI taxonomy): Eukaryota > Viridiplantae > Streptophyta > Magnoliopsida > Alismatales > Hydrocharitaceae > Thalassia > Thalassia testudinum. Next base: position 148,562,150 of record JAZHRO010000014.1, on the reverse strand, counting down.
GTGTGTCAGGAGCAAGGGAAGGAGTTATGGGTGTGCCTAGGCTAAGTTCAGACTCCTTTGATTGCGGGTTTTGATCTTCTTGTGGTTGATTCAAAGTCGTCAGGTTTTCCTCGATATACTGATCATCAACCACAGCCTCGATATCACATATCTGTTCTATAACTCTGCAATTAATACCTTGTTGGGCCATAAAGATGTCAATCTTTAATATCTGGTTCCCAAATTTCAGTTCAATTTGGCCCTCCTCATAATTAATGTTGGCCCTATTAGTGGCCAGAAAGGGTCTCCCTAGTATGATTGGTGTGTTTTTCGGATTTTTTGAGCATCCATATCCAGGATTACAAAATCCACCGAGAAATAGAAGTCCCAAACCCTAACAATGACATCCCCAAGAACTACTTTAGGTGACTTAATAGATCAGTCTGCCAACTATAATGTCACCTCTATCGTTTTGAGGTTAGATTCATTAAGATGGTCAAGTACGGATGTAGGTATTAGGTTTATGGAGGCTCCAAGATCCAATAATGCTATATCAAATTGGATATCACCAATTGTACAAGAAATCAGGGGAGTACCTGGGTCTTTTGCCTTAGGTAGGAGTTTGCTCAAAATGGCAGAGTTGGCTTACTCCGACAATACGATTGGGCTCCCACTTTTGGTTAGTAGCTTACGCTTAGTTGTACACACATCTTTTAGAAATCACGCATAAGCTGGCATGTGGCGAATCGCATCCATCAAGAGGATGTTTATATGGACCTGTTCAAAGAGCTTGACCAGGTCCTCTACAAGTGGCATGGGTTTGGTTGTCCCCTTTCCCTTGGTCAAGGCCTCAGGAAATGGAACCTTGGATGGTTCCTCTAGAATAGGTCCAGGTTCTTGATCTGGGACAAGGGTATTCTAGATGACTATCCTAGGGTTTGGGTTACTACCAGGCTATAAGTGGCTTGGGTAAGGTTGGTCTTGTGTTGCTTTGCCACTACGGGTTGTAACTGAATTCAGTCCTACCTGGTTCTGGTTTGGTGTAGGTAAAATAGGTGGTTGCTGCTGAAATCCTGAGTACGATGTTGAAGTTTCCATCCCGTCGGGCGATGGAGCAGAAGGGGCCTGATAAATCATGTGAGCTTGGCTCGAATTTGGGTTCATAACGTGCCTTTGGTACGGTACATTATTCGAATTTGGCAGAGGTTGAGATGGGAGTGTGCCAGGTTGGCGAGAATTTGCCATCTGGGTGAGTTGATTACGAACCTCTGTGATCTCATCTTTGTGTTGTTTCTGCATAGCCACATTCGTCTTTTGAATGTCAGCTAGAGTATGAAGGATGAGAGTCATTTCATCTATCTAAGTTGGCCTAGATTGATAGGTGGGGTTGGGTAGAGGCTGAGGTAGCTGATATGGACAAGGTGCTTGTGGACGGGGTTGATATGGTGGTCTATGATTCTGATTGTTTCCTGCCCATAAGAAATTGGAATGATTCTGGCATCCAGGGTTATAAGTATTAGAGAATGGGCCATTCTGGATGACGTTGAGGTCCTCGTAGGTTTGAGGAGCCCCAGGAAAGTCAGAGTATAAGAGTTCAGAGTTACCCCAACTAGAGTAGGTAGGATCGGAGTTTCCTCTGGCCCTAGAGTCAGAAGGTGGTTGATACAGGTCCATCCCCTGAGAAGATCGTTGGTAGATGTTATGCACAGCTTCCCTCATAGAGGGCGGTTGTGCGAATGGGTTTTGCATAGAGGTGGCTCACAACAGATGTCGAGTTAGCTCATCCACATTCTTCTCAATGATAGAGACCTTGTCCAAATGATTGGCCATTAATTCCAAGTCGATAAATGAGGACAGGCCCTACGTCTCATGTGCCTCCATTGGATTCGTCGATGCGTGGGCATTCATCCGGTTGAATAAGCCCATGGAGTCATTATTGATGGAGTTCTCACACATATTCTTGAGAATCTGCCACACAGTGTTTTTGTGTTGACCCATGATATTTCCTCTGCAAGTTGCATTGACAAATAAATAGATATCCTCACGAAGTCCCTGGTAAAAGGATTGGACTTGTTCCCATTTAGGAACTCCGTGATGGGGGCACTTCCACATGAGATCCAGGAAGCAATCCCATGCTTCGTGAAGTGGTTCTCCAGGCTGCTGTGTGAAGTGCATGATCTGGTGTCATAAAGCATTCGTCTGACCAACTAGTAAGATCTTTCTCAGAAACTTGGATTGTAGTTCAACCCAAGTGTTGATTGGATGCGTTTGAGTCTGATATCAGTGAGCTACTTTGTCCATGATAGAGAAGGAGAACATTTTCATGAGAAGAGTGTCCTGATTTTGGACATCTGACTCAAAGGTCTGGGCCAGATGCTTGAGAAATTTGATGTGTTGGAAAGGATCCTCAGAATTTAGCCTATGGAATTTTGGAATAGCAAGAATCATGTTGGTCTTGAGTTCAGTATCAGGACCTCCACCCGGGATTTGGACTCGAGGTTCGATCACCACCGCAACAGGATTATACTGATTTTGCATCATAGGACACTGCGATGGATTCACAAAGGCTTGAAATAAATCATTAAGGTGCTAAAGTTGGTTCTCAAGGTTACTTTCTTCTTCTGCGAGTCGTGCCATGATGATGAATGAAGGAGAATTAGGTTCAGATGAATCAGAAGAGATGTCTATGTGTTGGGGTTGCTGCATAAACATGGAAGTCGAGGCCTGGCCTCGACGGGAGTGAATGACTAAAGGAGGCCTCAAGGATGGTCTTAAGGACCTCCTTCCAAATATGCACCGATGGTCTGGATGAGAGTAGAATGTGATGGACCCAATAATGACACCCAAAAATTTTGGATGGCTATAGAGGTTCGATGTGGGTGATACCCCTTATTTAGAAAGTCATCCACCTGAGAAATACTTGATCAACCAGAGAGGGAGAGTCCCATGAAGACCCCTACATAGTAGAGTGCCCCCACGGGTTACAGGTTTTCCCCCACCCGGCCTCTCTTGTCACTGATGTTCTAGGTGGACTAGAATGGGGGCTTGACCTCTTAAGTCTACCGATTTTATTAAGAGCAAGGGTGCTTAGGGATTCACTTGAACTTTAAGATATATTGGGTGCAAAAGTGACCTAATTTCAAGATTGGTTGACCCATGGTGGGTCAACTTCACTTATTTGTCCTTTGAGAGGTTTTAGGTCCCTCTTTTGGGATTCAAGTGAGATTAAGAGCCTGATTTTTAGGGTTTGCATGAATATATCAATTCAACCAAGGCTTAGGCACACATCATTTTGGAGAGTTGATTCTTGCTTATGTAACTGTGTCTCTAAAACTGTAACATGGAATCCTTAACTGGCTCTAATTTTGGTCCAATTTAGTTTGCCAAATGTGGTATCTATGGCTGATGAGAGCCTCATCATGAGCCCTAACTAGCGCATTTTGATCCAAGAAAGAGAATAAAAGCTCCTGCATAACTTAGAAAAAGGCTTAATTGGAGGAATAAGTGGTCTGAGAAGAAAACATGAAATAAAGGGTAAAACTGTAATTTTGCCATTGCAGTACATAAATGAGATTTCTTAGAGACAAAACATAGGTCAAATGGTCTAAATAAGATAAAGAGTGGGTTGATTCAATCAGAAATGAGTTTATGAGCAATCCAGGAATTAAATGACATCTGGTAACCATAAAATGGACCTGCTTAATTCAACAAGGTTTTAGTTAGGATAAAAATCAATTAAACCCTCTAAAATCCATGGAAAAATATCCCCTAGGGTTTAGAACATTCAATTTGGCCTTTGGAACCTAGTTTGACCTAGATTAGGGTCCTAGCTCATCAATAGACCTAATTTGGGTTTTTACGCAAAATGTCTAGTCAAACGTGGTCAAACCTAAAATCCAACTTCACCAATGGATTTCTTGGGTGCAAATTAGGTTTTTACCAAAATTTGGACCTATGGGGATGTCATCTTGACCTACTTGGCAAATTAGTACACCTAATTACATCTTAACCCTTATCTTTTGAAAACCATTACATAAACACCCCTAACTTCCTCGCCACTCTTACAAAAAGGTTCCTCTACCATTAATGAGGAGGAATCCTTCTCTGAAGAAGAAGGGAGGGGGGATACTCCCAAATCCCTCAGAGATCTCCCCCCAGAATTGGAAGGGAGATTCTTTGAGGAATCCCCTTCCATTTGAGCCCAATCATAATCTTTGATTTTTGTCCAATCTCTCGTGCGAACACACGAAAGATTTGGGATCCCAACTACCTTCCTTCTCTGTTGAGATGACGGTGGCTGAAGGCTTGCACTCCACGCACCAGAAGCTCGGCCAGCACTTATAAATGGACCCCTGACCCTCTGCGAATCTCTCAGACTTGTTTTGGCCATAGAACTCTCCAAAATTCATCTCTCCTCTCTCCGGCCAAGAAGCCCGCAAGCTCCGACGATTACCTCTCCTCCCTCTCGGCGCTCTGCAGCCATACCATCATCATGGTTCACTCCGCCTCATCCTCCCGCGTCGCGTCGCACCATGCGCATGCCTCCTTGCCTCCTCCTCGTTGCCACTATCTCCCTCAGGGTCGTCTTCTTCGACGACGGCACAAACGAGCTGTCTAACACCGCTGCCCCCCTTTCACTCCCAACAATCCAGAAAAGTTCCCCGTCTTCCACTCTTTCATTTTCCTCACTTTATTTCACATAATCGCCCCTCGACCGTCACTGTCCACTGCCACCTTCCTCATCTTCGGCCACCCTTCGGCGAGATGCTCTCGTCACTCCACAGCCCCACACGTCTCGCCAACCACCGCATAACCTCCATCATACTTCACTGAATATCCTCCACTCATCCACAGGTCGCCTACACCGCCACAATTGCCCCCAACCAAACCCATCCGTTAGGCCATAGAGCGACCTAGGCACGCACACCAAGGTCACCCCATTGCCTGCCACCTACTGCTTCACCTTCGCCATGACACAACGAAGGTCCCCCTTGAAATTGCACTAGAGGGGGGGTGAATAGTGAAATTATAGAATATTGTAATAAAAAAAGATTCAATCACACAATGTACTCAATTATTTTTAGGTAGAAACCCAAGATGGGTGAAAACCACCACCTAAGCCAATCTCTTGACTCAGGATTTTCGATCACAAGGTGATCAATCCACTAACCACACTACTTAATTGTGGGTAGTGTACCTCAATTACAAATCCCACCTCCGATCCCTAAATGGAGGTTTCTGCCTTCAAAATGAAGAGACGGGGACCCGACAGGCCGGATACCCAAAGTACAGAAATTAAGAAGTAAAATAACACCTATTGGGCACCCCATTAATTTAGTTGTTTTCTTATCGACTAAGCATGAAAGGAACTCCCTGATGATTTGCAGAATGGAGTGAGCCGGGAGTATGGATTTGCCCTTTGATCAGAGTATTGGCACATCACAAGGGCAAAATGGAGCTTAGAGTAGTGAGCAAGAGATTTTTCTAATGGAATTGTATCTCAAGAGGTGTGTGTTGCCTAAGAGGAGTTGTAGTCTATTTATAGGCAAGTTTGGAACCTTCAAGAACACTTGGGAGAGCTCTTCTAGCCGTTGGAAATAAATCCGAAGAGTTTAGGACGAAATCCACACAAAATCAGGGTAATGATGAGTCTGACAGCAACATCAGACGTCTAATTATAGGATCAGACGTCTTACAGGATGTCTGATTTTACCTCTGGTCGTCTAATATTGCAGGACATCCTCAACAGACTCTATTGGATCAAAAGAAGGACGTCTGATATTATCTCATAAGACGTCTGATTATTTCATTGGACGTCTAATGAATGGTGGATTCATTCCTGTTGTAATCAGATCCAAACAGGGTTCTAGGTATAGAGGATCAGATGTTTTTATGGACGTCTGAGAACATTACCAGACGTTTGGAAACCTAAATACTGTTCCCTACTTCTTCTGCCAAAAGATTATGTGGCCGTAAAGAGATACGCATAGAAAATCATGGCCAACGGTTCAAAGGCAGACGTCTGGAAGTTTGTCAAGACGTCTGGAAATTGTTTTTGGCATAGACGAAGTCTAACGGTTAGTATGAGGATGTCTGGGTAAACAATCATACATCTGTTAAAGATTATCGACGTCTGAAAGTGAAGTCCTTCGACTGATGTTTATGAAGAGACAAACAAAGGCAAAAATCTTTGAAATTAGACATCTGATACATTTGTCAGACGTCTTAAAGTGGAAAATCAGACGTCTGATCATTGTCCTGGACGTCTGATAAAAGTATAAGTGTTGGGTTTTTGTTTCTAATTTATCCTAAGTGTAGAGAGCCTAAGTTAGCTATTTAGAGGTTTTGTTTGGGGGCTCCTTACAATATTTCTAGACTCAAATAAAATGAAAATTACAACCTTTGAAAGTTTACATGAAAAAGCCTAAGACCTAATACTTATGCTACTCATCTTCACGCTTTTAATCTCCCGTCTTGGAAAGCTTTTCGAAATCCTGCAAATATGTTATTACAGAGAGAAAATAATATGCTACGCTTATTTTTCATTTCATTTTCTTCATTTTGTAAATTCATCAAAATATTATATACGAGTGGTTGAACTAACAATCTCCCCCTTTTTGATGATTTTGAAAATATAGCTGTAGGTTCCTATTTCCTCCCCCAAAAGGTTGTACTTGGTAGTCTTTATCTATTTAAGAAGTTTTTATATTATTCCTTAAGTTCTTACCTACATTCTTCTCCCCCTTTTTGAATATCATCATGAAGGGTTGTTAAAGGGAGTTGAAATCAAAACTACAAGAGTGATATCTACAGAGTAGAGTGCATGAATAAAATTGCATGTCTAAAAGATGACAAGGCGTTAAGGAAAATTGATTAGGAATAGAAATATTTAAGCATGGACCAACTATTTGATCCCAAAAATATTAAGTATGGGGTCAAGGCCCCTTAATACAAACTTGGAATAAAAGGCAGAAAAATAGAAGCACTAAACTATTCTTCTTGATCTTGGCGGCGGCGGCGACGAGCGGGTCCTTGTCCCATCTGCAATGTTTGAACATTTGATCTAAGTTCGTCGATGTCACGGCGCATGCTTCCCATATAGGTGTACATCTCGCCGGTTTGACGCAGTAGGAGGGAGATGCCGAAGGAGAGGGAATCTGTGGCTGGATCCCATGCTTCATCAAAGCTCGAGCGGGGAGCTTCTATTTGAAGGGGTCGTGGTTCATGGAAGTCTGGAAAGGGTGGAAGGGGCTCTTCTTCCATGGGCTCGTCAGCGGGCTCAAGATGCTCCCTAAGTATATGCATCTTGGCTGCTGTGGCCCAGTTGTAAGGATCAATTTTCTTGTCAACTACTTGGTCAGTTATGGAAATCCGCTAGGTTGAAAAGATTTTGGATAGAATAGACCCAAACGGAAGTGATGCCCCATGGTCTTCATTCATGATGCGAACAATGAGGCGGCAATAATTGAAAGGAATATGACAAACGGCCGCAAAAAGGAGCGCCTTGTGTTGGCGCGAGATGTAATCAAAACCTCCCAATTTGTTTAGGAGGTCCCACCCAAAAATGCGAGAGAGTAGATGTGGAAGGGGTTTGAGATTTTTGCACGGTAGGGTGCCAAGGTTTTCAACATATTTTTCAGGGAGAACTAACTCTTGATTGATGATTTCTGGGTCGTATTGCCTCAAAATATCATTGAAATCATTTCCCTCATTGGGGATGGCTAGAAGGTCAGAAATAGTTTCGAATGTGATGTGTATTTCGTGACCAAATAGGCGGGTATGGAGTTCAAGTTCATCGTTGCTGTAGTCCTTAACGATGTTGGCATAAAAGAGACGGCAAAGATCAGGGAACACACAAAGAGTTCCAATGCCGGAGTGGAATTGACGGTCAAAATATTGAACGAGATGGAGAGTTTGGAAGTGTTCCTGAAGGTTCAAATGGGCACAATCATTCCAAACAATAAAACGAGGGCATTTAAGTTTGGCATTCGCAAACGACGAAATCGCTACCTAGCGATGTCGCCCCGCAATTGATCTGCCAAATAAGTGGAAGAGGAAGTGGAAGATCCCTCAACTTTCTTCCTATGGGGAGGCATATTTGGTGGAATGGGTGGTTAGGTTTTTGAGAAAAATGGGTGGTGTTTTGAGGATAGAATACCTGCAGAAAAGAAACATCCATACAAGAACATTCAACCAACCAAACAACATTCACCCAAAACATAGATTCAAATAATGCAATCATCATTGAAAAAATGTGTGGCAGTAAGCCTTGAGGCAATACAACCTGCCATGTAGTTGTGGCAATATACCTTTCGATTCAAGCCATTAAAATGTCGGCTTGAACCTCATGAGGTAATACCCTTGCCATGGAAGATGCAGCTAGGGCTAACAGGGTTTTCTTGACCGAGGGTTAGGGTTCTAAGGCTGATAATGATATGAAATGTGAAAGTAGGTCAAGTGAATCAAGAAGCTACTAGATGCTGCAAGGTCGTGGAAAAAAAAAGGCATGGAGACGCCCTAGGAGTTGAGAGGGTATACCCACGGGAGGAGGGAAGCCTGCAAATGCATTGTCGAGAGGCAAGGAGGACGCGCGCAGAGGAGTAGCAGTTCCGTCAGTCGTCGAGGAGGTGCGAAGGTCGTCTAGCGGCGAGCAGAACTTTGCCAACTGCTGCTGTGGGCCGTCGGGTGTGAGGGAGAGCGGTAGGGATTTTGGAGCGGAGAGTGGGACCTTTGTGAAGGGGATCTTATATCCCAAGGTCACGGAGCAAGTCTCCCCCTGAAGTTGGGGAGATTTGCATTTCAAACCATCCAGAGAACAGTCATGAGGCGCAGATTCTTCCCCGGTCAGACGTCTGGGGATGATGTCAGACGTCGGGATTTGCCTGAGGGATTTTAGCCCTTTTTATGGCAACGACTATTTTATTCATCAGACGACAAACTAGACGACTAATTATATAATTAGACGTCTGATTTCTGCAGGCATCCTCCCCTGGAAAATGATTTATTCTCCAGGTTGTCGTCCGATTTCTTCCTCAGACGACACCGAAGACGTCTAAATATAATATTAGACGTCCGATTTCTGCAGACAGACTTTCCTGGATTTTCGCCTAAAGTTACAGGGTCGTCCGATTTTCCTGTCAGACAACCCCTGCGACGTCTAACCACATATTCAGACGTCCGACAGGTAGTACATGTTTTGTCTCCGAGATAGACGTCTGTCAACACATCTGGACGACGAGACAGACGTCTGTGATGGATTCCAGACGTCTGATATGACTGTTTTGTTACATAAAATCGTCGTCTGTCCCATATGTTTAGACGACATATTTTAATGTATAAGACGTCTGATTATTAAATCAGACGTCTGATATTTGACAGAATGTGCATTTGGATATTTGAACTGAGAATGAAGGCCTCTAACTTAGTGAATCAAGGTTCTATCTTTTCTCACGACAAAGGAGGTTCCATTAAATCACTAAATTCTTCAAATATCACTTAGCTTACATATGCCTAGTTTCCTACGTATATAATTAAAGCGATCATAATTCAAAGGTTTAGTGAAAATATCAGCTAATTGCAGTTCAGTACAAATAAATTCAACTTCGATTTCTCCCTTAAGTACATTATCTCTCAAGAAGTGATGTCGAACATCAATATGTTTTGTGCGAGAGTGATGTACAGGGTTTTTCGAGAGGTTGATAGCACTAGTATTGTCACATAATATTTTTATCTTATTAAATATCAAGTTAAAATCCTTCAAAGTATTTTTCATCCAAAGCACTTGGGAACATGCTAGTGCGGCGGCTATGTATTTAGCTTCTGTAGTTGATAGAGCTACACTAGATTGTTTCTTTGAGAACCAAGAGACTAGTGATTTGCCCAAGAATTGGCACGTCCCACTAGTACTCTTCCTATCGGTGCGGCTACCTATGTAGTTCTCATCGCTATATGTAACTAAGTTGAATTGTGGACTCCTAGGGTAGAATAAGCTATAATCAGATGTGTCAACTAGATATCTAAATATTCGTTTTACAACATTTAGGTGTGATTGTCTAGGGTTTGATTGAAACCTAGCGCATAAGCAGGTACTAAACAAAATATCAGGTCTACTGGAAGTTAAATACAGTAAAGATCCAATCATGCTATGATAGAGCTTTTGATCTATCGGCATACCTGATTCGTTCAAGTCTAGGGAAGTTGTGACACTCATAGGAGTGTTCTTCCCTTTACTTTTGTACATATCAAATCTCTTCAGCATCTCCTTTGTGTATTTTGATTGACACACAAAGGTTCCAATTTTGAGCTGAGTGATTTGCAAGCCCAAGAAAAACATGAGCTCACCCATCAAACTCATTTCGAATTCATCCTGCATAATTTCTGAAAACTTTCTACACATAGATTCATTAGTAGTACCAAATATAATATCATCTACATATATTTGAGCTAATAAAATGTCTTTTCCTTTTCTTTTAATGAATAATGTGGAATCAGCTTCCCCTATAGAGAATTTTGCATTTAACAAGTAGTCTTTGAGCCTTTCATACCAAGCTCTAGGAGCTTGCTTTAGACCATATAGTGCCTTGTTTAATTTGTAGACAAAATGAGGATTATCATGAGACTCAAAACTAGGAGGTTATTTTACAAAAACTTCCTCCTTAATGAATCCATTAAGAAACACACTCTTAACGTCCATTTGAAAGAGTTTAAAGCCAAGAAAGGTGGCATAAGCAAGAAGCATGCGAGTTGATTCGAGTCGAGCTACGGGAGCATAGGTCTCATCAAAATCAATTCCTTCTTCTTGGTTGTACCCTTGTGCTACCAACAGAGCCTTGTTTCGAATAACCATACCGGATTCATTCAACTTGTTCCGGAATACCCATTTGGTACCTATTACCGTTTGCCCTTCAGGCGTAGGTACTAGATCCAAAACTTCATTCCTTTGGAATTGGTTGAGTTCCTCCTGCATGACCATCATCCAAGTTTCTTTGGAGCATGCTTCCTCGACACTCTTGGGTTCAACTTGAGATTCAAAGGTGGAGAGACCAAAGGAGCAACTAAAACGAGATCGGGTTTTAACGCCATCAGAAACACTTCCAATGACTTGACTTTCGGGATGATCCCTTTGATATATCCAATCTTTTGGAAGATTATGGATATTGGAGTTTGGAATGTTAGACACATCAATAGTAGAATCATCTTCATCATCCATATTGACTCGATCAATGGAGGAATGAGGAGATTCATCGAAGGAAACATGGAGGGTTTCCTCCACTATTAATGCGGTCTTGTTAAAAACCCGATATGCCTTACTACGTGAGGAATAACCAATAAAGATGGTTTCTTCACCTTTGGCATCAAATTTATCTAAATTAGAGTGGGTATTCAAGACAAAACATCGACATCCAAAAACTTTAAAATAACTAATTTCGGGTATTTTCCCATAGTATAGTTCAAAACAAGTTTTTTGCAATCCGGATCGAATTAAGGTGCGATTTAACACGTAACAAGCCGTGTTAACCGCCTCAGCCCAAAAGTACTTCGTTAACCCTGAGTCTATGAGCAATGTTCGAGCACACTCTTGAAGAGTACGGTTCTTTCTCTCAACCACCCCATTTTGTTGAGGTGTTCGAGGAAAAGAAAACTCATGAGCAATACCATGCTCTTGACAAAAATCATCAAGCAAGGAATTTTCAAACTCGCCCCCATGATCACTACGGATACGAGTGATTTGGTAACCTTTTTCAGTTTGAACTTTCCTACAAAAAAAAGAAAAGACGGAAAACACTCCTTCTTTGGATCTCAAGAAGGAGACCCATGAAAACCTTGAAAAATCATCTACAATTACAAGGCAATATTTGCATCCACTGAGGCTCTCATATTTTGTTGGTCCAAACAGATCTAGGTGAAGTAGTTCTAAAGGTCTTGATATGGATATAACTTCTTTGCTTTTAAAACTAGATTTTATAATCTTACCTAATTTACTTGAATCACAAATAGGCTCATTTAAAAATTTTCCCTTAGGAAGACCCCAGACTAGTTCATGTTTAGCTAATTTTTGAACCAGCTTCATATGAACATGTCCTAGTCTTTTATGCCATATACTTAACTCATCTTTTGCTATAAGACATTCATAAGTGCCATTTTTATCAAATTCTACGACATAAATGTCTTTAAGTCTAGTTCCCTTAAGAAGGGTTTCATTGGTTAATGCATGCATAATTTCAAACATTTTAGATGTAAACAGTACTTTAAAGCCCTTATCACATATTTGACTTACGCTTAAAAGATTATGCTTTAGTCTTTTAACTAGAGAAACATTTGAGATGGGAGAGCGAGGGTTACCTATTTTACCAAGGCCAATAATATGGCCCTTGTGGTTGTTGCCAAATGTAACTGTTCCTCCATCCGTAGGTTGGAGGTCCAAAAATAGGCGCTTGTCTCCCGTCATATGTTTGGAGCATCCGGAGTCCATCACCCATCGGCCTCCTTGGTGGCGGTGGTCTCCTTGTCTTCCTCATTGTAGACCTTCTTCCTCCTACAAAAGATCTTCGATGGTGACTTGGTGTTTCTATAGGTCTTTCTAATTTGTGTTGTCCATCCTTCATTTTGTACATCCAATTTTTGACATTATGATGTCCTTTCATCCCTACAAAACAAAGTGAGAGTTGTCTTTTCGGTATCAATTGTAAAGTGGATCCATATTTGTTAGTGGTCTCCTTTAGAGGAGGGTCCTTTTTCGGCTCACTTTGACTAGGTTCATAAAAGCCTAATCCAAATTTACTTGAGGAAGGTTTTTGATGGGCAATGAGTTTGTCCAAGTTATCTTTCCCCTTTGTAAATTTGGCTAGGTCCTCAAGAAGTTGGTTTGACTTTTCTTTGAGATGATTTATCTCTATTGTCATTATATCTAGTTTATCTTCTAATGCCCTAATCTCTACTCTAAGTAAGCCATTTTCATCCTTTTTAAAAGAGTTTGATTTTTCAAGCACATGGATTTTGTCGAGTAATTCTTCTCTATCGAAAAATTTTTGTTCACTCATTGCTGTATACAAATCATTAGTTAATGACTCTTTCTCAATCATTAGATTTCTTATTTGCATATTTAAAGCAGTGGTTTCTTTTGTAAGAATTAGATTCTTTTCTTCAAGATCATTGATTAATCTCTTATTTTCTAACTTTTCTTCTTTTAAAGCCTTGCTTTGTGTTTTTCTTTTCTTAAGATCTACATATAATGAATCAAAGGCATCTTGTAATTCATCTAAAGAGTAGGGGTTTACCTCAGGTTCCTCAGATTCAGACTCGGAACCATCATTTGTTGCCATTAGTCCCAAGCATGCTGTTTCTTCATTTGTTTCCTCCTCCTCTTCTTCTTCGGAGGTGGAGTCATCCCAAGTTGCTTGAAATGCCTTCTTCTTGAATCCTTTCGGCTTGGAGAACTTCTTGTAGTCGGAAGGCTTCTTGGGTTTCTTCTCCTCATCCCTTTTGAGTAAGGGACAATCTTTCCTTATGTGACCTCTCTTTTTGCAATTATAGCAAATTAGAGGTTCTTCCTCTCTTTTCCTTCCCTTGATCTCTCTTCTATTTCTGAGAAACTTTTTAAACTTTTTAGCTAATAAAACAAATTCTTCGTCATCGATACTTACCTCATCATCAGAAGTAGCTTTGAAGGCTAAGGTCTTTTTCTTTGGCTTTGATGAGATTGATTTCTTCTTTTGCTCCATTTTTGATTCGTAAGCCATGAGATTCCCAAGTAGATTTTCCATGTCTAGATCCTCTACTTGGTTGGCTTCTTCTATTGCCGTTACCTTTTACTCCCACTCGGGTCCAAGGGAGAGAAGGAGCTTCCCTTGAAGCTCCCCCTTTATAAATGTCTTTCCTAAAGACTTGAGGTTATTCACGATTAACGTGAATCGGGTGTACATGTCCCTAAGTCTTTCATTCTCCTTCATATAGAAAGCTTCGAATTCCTGCGATAGCAAGTTTATCTTTGAGGATTTAACTTTAGATGTACCTTCGTGAGTTACCTCCAAGGTTCTCCAGATCTCGTGGGCGGCTTCGCATTGGCTGATGCGGTTGAATTCCTTTGAGCTGAGAGCGCAGTAGAGTGAGTTCATTGCTTGGCATTCAGTCCAATGTGATGGATTTGCTCCACTGTGTAACTTGTTTCTGGTTTCTCAGGAATGACGTATGCGGATTCGCATTTCTCCCAAATGGAGAAATCGTTGGCTTGAAGCCACATCTTCATTCTCAGCTTCCAGTAAGTGTAGTTGGTTCCGTCGAAGAGTGGTGGTCGAGTGGTGGATTGCCCCTCCAATCTACTTGTGGAAATGGCCTTCCCCTCCATGTGATCTTTCCGCGGATGTTACTCTTGTAGGCGGAAAACCTGGCTCTGATACCAAATGAAATTGAACTAGAGGGGGGGTGAATCGTGAAATTATAAAATGTTGTAATAAAAAAAGATTCAATCACACAATGTACTCAATTATTTTTAGGTGGAAACCCAAGATGGGTGAAACCACCACCTAAGCCAATCTCTTGACTCAGGATTTTCGATCACAAGGTGATCAATCCACTAACCACACTACTTAAACGAGGGTAGTGTACCTCAATTACAAATCCCACCTCCGATCCCTAAACGGAGGTTTCTCCCTTCAAAATCAAGAGACGGGGACCTGACAGGCCGGACACCCAAAGTACAGAAATTAAGAAGTAAAATAACACCTATAGAGCACCCCAATAATTTAGTTGCTTTCTTATCTACTAAGCATGAAAAGAACTCCTAGATGATTTGCAGAACAGAGTGAGCCGGGAGTATGGATTTGCCCTTTGATCAGTGTATTGGCACAGTACAAGGGCAAATGGAGCTTAGAGTAGTGAGCAAGAGATTTTTCTAATGGAATTGTATCTCAAGAGGTGTGTGTTGCCTAAGAGGAGTTGTAGTCTATTTATAGGCAAGTTTGGAACCTTCAAGAACACTTGGGAGAGCTCTTCTAGCCGTTGGAAAAAATCCCAAGAGTTTAGGACGAAATCCACACAAAATCAAGGCAATGATGAGTCTGACAGCAACATCAGACGTCTAATTATAGGATCAGACGTCTTACAGGATGTCTGATTTTACCTCTGGTCGTCTAATATTGCAGGACATCCTCAACAGCCTCTATTGGATCAAAAGAAGGACGTCTGATATTATCTCATAAGACGTCTAATGAATGGTAGATTCATTCCTGTTGTCATCAGATCCAAACAGGATTCTAGGTATAGAGGATCAGACGTTGTTATGGACGTCTGAGAACATTACCAGACGTCTGGAAACCTAAATATTGTTCCCTACTTCTTATGCCAAAACATTATGTGGCCGTAAAGAGATACGCACAGAAAATCATGGCAAACGGTTCAAAGGCAGACGTTTGGAAGTTTGTCAAGATGCCTGGAAATTGTTTTTGGCATAGACGAAGTATAACTGTTAGTATGGGGACGTCTGGGTAAACAATCAGACATCTGTTAAATATTACCGACGTCTGAAAGTGAAGTCCTTCGACTGATGTTTATGAAGAGACAAACAAAGGCAGAAATCTTTGAAATTAGACATCTGATACATTTGTCAGACATCTTAATGTGGAAAATCAGACGTCTGACCATTGTCCTGGACGTCTGATAAAAGTATAAGTGTTGGGTTTTTGTTTCTAATTTATCCTAAGTGTAGAGAGCCTAAGTTAGCTATTTAGAGGTTTTGTTTGGGGGCTCTTTACAATATTTCTAGACTCAGATAAAATGAAAATTACAACCTTTGAAAGTTTACATGAAAAAGCCTAAGACCTAATACTTATACTACTCGTCTTCACGCTTTTAATCTCCCATCTTCGAAACCTTTTTGAAATCCTGCAAATATGTTATTACAGAGAGAAAATAATATGCTACGCTTATTTTTTATTTCATTTTCTTCATTTTGTAAAATCGTCAAAATATTATATACGAGTGGTTGAACTAGCACCCCTGTGGTTTCATTGAGCCGCAAGGCCATTTTTGTGTCAGGCAGGTTTCAAGCTCCATCCGCCATTAGCGGTGGCGTGAGGAGGCTGCACGCTTGCTCCAGGTTGCAATCCTTCAGGATTTTATGTGTAGCAAACTTGGGGAGGTCTTGCACATGCAGTTGTCCCAGCAAGTGACATCGCGAGACCTGCAGTTGCAGTGATTGGAGGCGTGGTCTGTTTCGGGCATGCGAGAAAGAGTAGTGAGCATTAGTCCCACCTCGGTAAGTCACCAAGCGCGTGAGTCCTTTATATTGATTTCGTGCTATTGCTGTGTTGCCTTGAATACATTAGGGTGAGGTCCCTCCTCACCTATCCACGCACCTCGTCTGCGACTTCATCCCACAGATCTGGTGCCTCGACCTGACTACCCCCACTATTGAGCACTCCTCGTGCACCACACCCACGCCTGTGCACCTGTACCCTGGCACGCGACCCGACCTGATAACCTGGCTCTGGGAGAGTGTACCGAAGACTGATATACAGAGAGAGAGAGACACGGGTGTGGGTAGAGGGATAGGTTTTGCTCTCTTTGGTGTGTGCTGGGAAAGAACTGAAGAAGGAAGCAGGGACTTTGCCACTGCAAGCGAAGGAAAAGAAGAAGGAAGGAAGCTTCGCAGAGGAAAAAGAGAAAGGGAAGGTAGAGGGAAGAGGCGAAGCCAAAGAGAAGTGGAACTGAAGAAGAAATAAAGAATGGGAAAGATAAGCAGAAGAAGCAGAGAAGCTGAAACCAAGAAAGAAAGAAGAACAAGACCCACAGAGAAAAGGAGAAAGAAACTACAGAAGAGAGGCAAGGCAAAAGACAGAGGAGATTAGGAAGAAAGAAGCAAGGCAAGAGAACTGCAGTGAAGAAACAAGGAAGAAGAAGCACAACGAAGAAAGGAAGAAAATCAGAAGTCAGAGGCAGAAGAACAAAATAGGAGGAAACAACTTTTTAAGATGTTTGATCCCATGATCAGACATCGAAATTTCTTCTTGCCACAATTTACTTTTAAACTCATGCATATATATTTTGAATTAAGTTTTGAGTAACTCTAAGTGTTCAATTACATTCCGGACATTAGTAATAAATTCCAATTGCTCCCTATGTTCGACCTCGGATACTTAGGTTTTCGAGTAATAAATTTTTATTTGTTGACAATGCTTGGTTACCTATACTATGACGCAACTGACTGTTAAAACACGATCAAGACGCATTAACATTTTGGCACCGTTGTTGGGGAGCAACGGGCACTTTTAAAGCTTTTGATCATAGCTTCTGATTCAATACTGACTTAATTCCTCTATTTTGTGGTGCTTGTCTTAGGGAAAGTAGAGAAAAGAAGAGCAGCTGCACAATAGCCACACCAAGGAACTGGTAATTTTCATTAGCCTTCTCTCTTAACCTCCTCAAAATCTGAAAAGGAACAAAGAAGAATCAACCTAGGGCTACCTGTTTCATACTTAGTAATTCATCAAAGCTGCCTAATTTTCATTTCAACACATCTTGAACTGCACATCCAACTAAGGTAACTAGGGCTAAAACTTTCTTGATTGAGCCCTAGATACCAAATTTTGATGCAACTAAATTGGACCAACTAGAGCCAACCTAAGGATTGCAAAGCTAGGGTTTCTAGAGACACATCTTCTCTTAAACAAAGAAAAAAAGTTTTTCCAAAAAGAGGTGTGCCTAAACCTTGTTTGAAAAGATCTATACAAGAGAAACCCTAAGTAAATCAGGCTTTTTAAATCCATTTGAACCCTAAAAGAAAGGACCCAAAAGCTCTCAAAGGAACAAGAGGTGAATTTGACCCTTTGGGTCAACCAACCTTAAAATTAGGTCACTTTTTCACTCAAAAGACCTAAAAGTTCAAGTGGAACCATAAGCACCCTGATCTTAAAGTAAAAAAGGTTGACTTAAGAGGTCAAGGTTACCATTCTGGTCTACCTAGAATCTTAGTGACAAGAGAGGTTGGGTGGGGGAAACCCTGTAGGGGTCTTTGCGGGACTCTCCCTCTTTGGCTGCCCAGGTACTTCTCAAGTGGACGACCTTTGTAACTAAGAGGTATTATCTGCCCCGAACCTCTATAGTCACCCAACAATTTTTAGGTGTCTCGATTGGGTGCAGCACCTTCTA
Source organism: Thalassia testudinum (assembly GCA_037157565.1). Classification (NCBI taxonomy): domain Eukaryota; kingdom Viridiplantae; phylum Streptophyta; class Magnoliopsida; order Alismatales; family Hydrocharitaceae; genus Thalassia; species Thalassia testudinum. The sequence goes on along the minus strand of JAZHRO010000014.1, from coordinate 148,544,027 downwards.
ATCTCATCACATCCTTCGTTGCATGTTCGGTAGGAGGTCCTTAAGACCGTCCTTATGACCTCCTTTAGAAATTCATTCTCGTTGAGGCCAAGCCTTGACGCCCTTGTTTGTGCAGCAACGCCACCACATAAATCTTTCATCTGATTCAGAACCAAGTTCTCCTTCTTCTCCTATCATGGCACAACCCATTGAAGAAGAGAACAACCTTGAGCACCAACTTCAACGCCTGAATGATCTCTTTCAAACCTTTGTAAACACACCGCAGTGACCAATGATGCGAGATCACTATAATTCTGCTGCAGTGGCGATCGAGCCTTCAGTCCGAATCCCGATTGGTGGTCTTGATTCTGAACTAAAGCCCAATATGATTCATGCCATACCAAAGTTCTTGGGCTTAACTCTGAGGATCCATTCCAACACATTAAACAACTCAAGCATCTGGCCCAGACCTTCGGGTCAGATCCACAAAATCAAGATATCCTACTCATGAAAATGTTTTTTTTCTCCCTCCTGGACAAGGCTGCCCATTGGTATCAAACTCAGACCCGTCCGATCAACACATGGGAGGAACTTCAGTCTGAATTCTTCAAAAAGTTCTTCCCCGTTGGCCAAACGAATGTCTTGCGCCACCAAATCACCCATATCACTCAACAACAGGGAGAACCTCTTCACGAAGCATGGGACCGATTCTTAGATCTCATGCGAAAGTGCCTCCATCACGGAGTTCCTAAATGGGAACAAGTCCAGTCTTTTTACCAGGGACTCCGTGAAGACATTCGATTATTCGTTAATGCAACGTGCGGAGGAAACATCATGGGTCAACATGAGGACATGGTGTGGGAGATTCTGGAAAACATGTGTGAGAACTCCATTAATAATGACTCCATGGGCTTATTCGACAGGACGAATGCCTGCGCATCGAAGAATTTAAGAGGGGCACATGAGAAGTAGGACTTGTCCACATCCGTCGACTTGGAACTAATGGCCAGTCGGTTGGACAAGGTTTCTATCGTAGAAAAGAAGGTGGACGAGCAAACTTGGCATCTGCAGCAAGCCACCTTTGCGTAAAAGTCTTTTGCGCGACCACCTCTGGCAAGGGAAACTATGCAAAACATCCACCACCAATCTACTATGGGGATGGACCCGTATCCACCCCCATCTGACTCTCGGACCGGAGTGACCTCCGATCCATTCTACTCGAGTTGGGGGAACTTTGAACCCTCATATTCGTACTTTCCTGAGGTTCCTTAGACTTGAGAGGACCTCAATGCCATCCAGAATGACCCATTCTCCAATACCTACAACCATGGATGGCGAAATCATCCTAACTTTTAGTGGATGAGAAATTCTCAGACACAAAGACCATCGTATCAGCCCCACCCATAAGCCCCTCGTCCATATCAGCTGCCTCAGCCTTGGCCCAATCCCACCTATCAATCCGGGCCAAACCAGGATCAAATGACTCTTATCCTTCAAGCACTGGCCGACATTCAAAAGATGAATGCGGCAATGCAAAAACAGCACAAGGACGAGATCATAGAGGTTCTCAACCAACTGGCCCAGATGGTAAATTCCCGCTAACCTGGCACCCTTCCTTCGCAACCTCTGCCAAACCCAAATAACGTGCCGACCCAGAGGCGTGTTATGAACCTAAATTCAGGCCACTCACATTAGATTTATCAGGCCCTTGCTACTCCATCACTAGACGGGATGGAAGCTTCGACATCTTATGCGGGATTTCCGTAGCAGCCACACCTCTTACCAAGCCCAAACCAAAACTAGGCCGGATTAAACTCTATAACAACACGTAGTGGTAAAACAACAGAAGACCCACATTATCCGAACTACTCCAAGCCTGGTAGTAGCCAAGACCCTAGGATAGTTATCTAGGATACCCCTGTCCCAAATCAAGAACCTAGACCTATTCTAGAGGAACCAACTAGGATTCCATTTCCTAAGGCCTTGACCAAAGGAAAAGGATAACCAAACCCGTGGCCCCTGTGGAGGATCTGGACAAGCTCTTTGAACAGGTCCAGATAAACATCCCCTTGATGGATGCAATTTGCCACGTACTGGCTTACGCAAGATTCCTGAAAGACGTATGTACACTTAAACGTAAGCCGCGAACAAAGGCTGGGAATCCGATCGTACTGTCAGAGCAATCCAGCTCTGTCATCTTGAGTAAACTCCTACCTGATCGCACCGCAAAAATACGCCTACAATTGTGCCATCTTGTGCTATTTCCTAGCATTACCAATGCATATTAGGTCTCCACAGTTGCACTGTAAAAATACATGCATGCATGCATTTAATTAAGAGGGGAGGAGAGTGAAATAAAATGGCCTCGCGATTCACATTTTCCTCAAGTGTTGCATTGCAATATTTCCATCTCCATTTCTATTTCTTTCTGATTTTGAAATCTTTCTTCCCGCGACTGCTATGCATGGCCTCACCTTGTCCTCACGCCATGCTCTACAGCAGGCCCTTCCCTGCGGCAACCTCTCCCAGCCATGGGCCGTGCATGAGCCATGCGTAGCCAGGGCATGGCTGTGCATGGCTTTCTTCTTCTATAAATACAAGGCGTCTTCTTCTTCAAACAGCCTGGTCCTCCATGCCAAAAGAACCCACAACACTTCTCCTTCCTGGTCACTGTCTCCTCCCTCTCCCCACACACGCCTGCCGTCCTCAGAGACACCCTGTGGATAGGAGTCCTCACTGTGGTGAGCACCCACCATCGTGAAACCACCATCGCCCAGCTCTTCAAAGAGTCGGTGGGCGTGGTGGCCTTCTTCACTGTTTTCACCTTCCACACCAGTTTAGCCATTGCCGCATGCTTCAAGCTTGAAGTTCAAAGCTCCAGCAAGGCGGCAGCGGCAGCCGCACGCAGCAGCCTCACCACCTCTTTCCGCGTAAGCCTGTAGGCCACCCCCGCCTTCCACGCGTGCCTGTAGATGCCTTCACCTCTAGCTTCTCCACAAGCCCTATCGTGCTCTCTCTTCCGCAACTGGCCACCACGCGCCACTACAGCGGCCGGCCACGCTTCACCGCACCCTTGCCAGCACCTGCAAGCCTCTGCGAAAGCAGCAGGTCACCCTCGCCCTCCACCGCGCACGCCAGCAGCTCTCTGTGCACGCTCTGCCGCGACATCCCTCCCGCAAGCCACCAGCCGAAGCCACTCCACCACGCGCGCCGAGCCGTCTGCACTCACAGCACTGCCAACTCCCGGTTGCGCAGTGCGGCCTTACACAGTAGCCACTATTCACGCCAGTCTACGCGACACTGTGACTACAGTGGGGTGACCGGTGAGCTTCTCACATGACTGGTCACCCGGCGCACCGCAACCGTCCTTCGCCCGGGTGCACGCCAGCCCGCGCGTTTGCCAGCCCGCGTATGCCTGCGTTCGCCCGCCCCACTTGCCCGCATGCGCCCGTGTCACCCGCTTCACTTGCCCGCATATGCCTCTCCACGCAGCGTTGTGCGTTGTGGCCCCTCCTCTCTGCGCCACTCCCTCCAGCGCACGTCCTCTACGCACATACGTGCCTGCACGAGCGTGGAGACCTCCAGACGATGACTGCTGGTCATAGACGACTTAACCCTCCAGTAGTGCTCTCTCTCTCCCACTCTCTCTCTCTCTCTCACTCTCCCTAACAACACTCTCTTTACTGACACTCACACACACATACAATCACACTTCCACGCACACACACCTATATTGATATATATATACATATATTGATACACATATATATATATATTGATATACATATATATATATATATATACTTATATTTATATGTATAGTAATACCTATATACTTTTGTATTAGTATACATACAAACATATATATATATATATATATACATATATACATATACTTATATACATATGCATATATATATATACATATATCTAAACATATATTGGTACTTATATAAATATGTATTAGTCTATATACATACACACACACACACAGATATATATATATATATACATCTATATACTTATATATATATATACATATATATACACATATACTTATACATACATATATATACATATACTTATACATATATATATATATACACACATACAAATATACATATACACATATATTTACATATCTAGCTGCATATATCAATATATACGTATATTACAATATACATATATATACATATATATTTACATCTATATAGTTATATACACATACTCATACCTATATATATATATCTATACATATATCTATCTATACATATACTTATATATATATATATATATACACATACATATATACATATATTACTACATATATATATCTATGTATTTATAACAATATAAATATATAGATATATTTACATGTATACATATATAGATATATTTTCACATTATTTACCATACGTGGTATCACGGGAATATCTGCACCAGTTGCTGATATTCCTCGATACACGCGTACAAAATGCGTGTTCGCATTCATCTTCCACCAACCATCCTGCACCTTACACGCGGCACCTCATCCTGTCGGTTGCGTCTTTCTAGATGATGACCGACTCGACACCGTGCTACGCTCCATCTCTGCCTCCACCCCCACCCCTTTATACATATATAGTATATACCTATATATATATACTATATTTACTCTATTTCTATTTCTTTTGCACGCCCACTAAAAGATAAAAAAAATATTTAAAAAAGAAAAGATAATCTTTGACTTGTAGGTACTCCATCTTGCGAAAAGCAAGACCTGTTTTGGAACCCTATTTTGGCTCAAGGCCAAGAACTTAATTTTGAGGGTGTGCCTCAAGGACAAAGATTTCCAGAAAAAGATCTAAATAGGAAAGTACCAAAAACACAATAAACAAATTGAAGAGATTCGTTGTAGGAAAGGCGTAGAAACTTGACTAGTAACCCCACTTCCCTGAGTTCGACCCTAGGCCTAAAAGTGACCAAGATAAAATCAAGTAGGTCAGGTTCAAAATTTTGTAAAGAGATGGTTAGGCCCGATTTCGGTTAACCACTATACACACTTCAACCATAAAATCATCATATTAACAACCTATTCGGGCCCGACACCACATCTTTTCTAGCGCCGTTGCCGAGGAAGTGTGCCTTCAAGTAAGTTTTTACTCCATTCCTGTAATTTTTACTCTTCTCTCTTCACGGGTGTCTCTGTTTTTGGTGTGCAGGTGAACCTGTTGCAAGGAGAAGGCAGGCAGACGTAGTCGGAGATGTGAGTAGATCCAAGGCGAGAATGAGAGTGTGAAGACACCGACACCACACTGGAGCTCCGCACACGTTGCTACACACGTAAGTCTTTCTTTCTTAGCAACCAAGGTTAACTTGTAACCTTAAAAAAAAAAAAAAAAACTAAAAACTAAAAAACTAGAAAAACTTCCTGGGATCTCTTGGGGAAGTGGATTAAAATTCACTTGTTTGATTGATTGTCTTCACTTGCATCATCCCAGGATTTCCCAGCTTACTTCACATAGCGAAAATCCAAGAATCTTGATTCTTGAATTTTTCACCGTGGGAAGAATTCTTTGAGGCAAACATAAAATGATTGATTGCACCCCTTTGCCTCACTTATCTGCAAATTCGGGATCTCCTTTTTGGTGGGGAGACTTAGAATTGAGTTGATTCCAACCCCACCACGACTTTTCAACTTGCCTAAAATTCGATCTCGAATATTTCAACACCAACAATTTTAGTTTCTTTATCTGTTGATTGAGCCTTGTGTGCGGAAATCTTTTTGGTGATTGGGAGCACTTGAATTGAAGTGCTTTGGCTCCCTTTCACAAAAATCTAAAACTGATTTGTGCATCCACACATAGAAATTTCCATTTAGGGAAGCCCATTGCATTGTAGCATGCATTAACGAATTGACATTGAAGAAGGGTTTGTTGGGCTTAGAAGAAAACCTATATTCTTGCAAAACTCGGAGATTGGTTGAATTGGTATTTCAGTGAAATCCTAAAATTCGTACTACTTAAGGCTGAACTCTAAAAACCATTCACCAATAAAAACTTTAATTCAGGTAGATTTCCCCATTGCATGCATGTTTTACACAATCTAAAAATCAATCACTTGGGCATTACTCGTAAACAACGCCCTTCACATTCCAAAAGCACTTGACCCTAAGCCTCTAACTAAAATTGGTAGTAACTTGACCCTTCTTAAGGATTGGAAGTCTAACTACCTGTGTGTAGCGTCTATGTGCTAGTGAGGGTTCCCGCGTGCTGTCGGGTGTCTAAGACTAGGGTAAACGGCCTTTCAATCTGGCCCAGTGGTTCCGCGGTGCTCCCATTCGGTTCCATAGTCTGTGATAACAAGTAACTTAGATCTTTAGGTCTAAGGGCACACTATAGAGGTTAGGAATTTGATTGAATTGATTTGTCATCAAGTGTACCTTTGCAGTGTCATTTCTCTCATCTCTTTTCCCTTCTTATCCCCCTGATTCTTCCTATGGTAGTGCATGTTTGGGAGGAGGTCACAAAACCCTGAATTGTTTGAATTGACTGATAAATCTAGGAAACAAGCCGAATCATCCCCCTCCTCCACAAACATGGCTGCACGCCCACCCCCAAATCCCGAGGGAGGAAACTGCCCTCAGAACCCACCAGGTGGTGGAGCCTTAGATCCCATAACTCGCCTCCAAGCCCAAATGGTGATGTATAATGAACAAATTGAAGCCATTCGGGAAACATTGGAGGAAATACAGCACCCTCCCGAATGGGAGGAGCCTAGGTCTCTTGGCTCTTATCAGAATCCCACTGCTACAGAGAGCATAGGACAAATTTGGGTCCCCATGGGCGGGGATGACTTTGAACAGAAATAGAACATAATTGGCCTAATAAATTTTCACTTTCATGGTCTTACAAGTGAAGATCCTTTTCTCCACTTGGAAGACCTAACCCGACTGGCTGAAACGGTTAAACCAAGAAATGTTGGGTTACCTATAGTCCTCATGAAAATGTTCCCATTTTCATTGCGGGACAAAGCTTCGCAATGGTTACGCACCCTTGGGAGAACCATCCACTCTTGGGAAGAGATGCGAACAGCGTTTCTCAAGAAGTTCTTCCTAATCGGGTGAACCAATGCGCTTCGTTGTGCCATCACCTCTTTTACGCAACAAAATGGTGAACAATTTCATGAGGCATGGGAGAGGTATAATGACCCCCTTAGGAAGTGTTCGCACCATGGTCTGCCTAAGTGGCATATAGCCCAGATTTTCTACTATGGGCTAAATGAGACTTTGAAGCAGATTGCAGACACTTCTTGCGAAGGGAATTTTATGAATAAAGACGACAATGGAGCATTTGAATTGTTTGAAAATATGAGTGAAAACTCAATGAACAATGCTTCCATTGTTGCCTTTAATCATACCAGCCTGCCTCGAAATGTCCATGAAGTTGACACGGGACCCTCCCATTCATCGACTGATCTAAGCCTTACTGCACAAAAACTGGATGAAGTCTCTGTCGTGCACAAGAAGCTGGACGAGCTTCTGGCCAACCCTGCCCATTCTTTGGCAAACACCCCATCTTCATCACTTCGTCACAATTCCAATTCTACCAAACATCAGGCTTATCCCGAGAAACCCCGTAAGACCTTCCTTACCGAGTGTTGCACCAAGCTACTTGGTAAGTCATGTGGAACTGGCTTCTGCGAGCCTGTATTTTGACATGGAGGACCAAGCCTCCATGTGCTCGGATGCATATTTACTTGCGGACGCGTCTTCTAGCATAGAAGATGCTTGCACCCTACGGAATAAACCATTCTCTGCCTCATATAACCCAGGGTGGCGCAATCATCAGAATTTCGCATGGTCCAGCAACCCACAGCACCAAAACCCCACAGGTGAACCAATGCAACCATCCACACCTGTCATCCCAAGGGCCCAGTCTAATCCTATGGCGAATCCACCATCAAGCCCTTGCGTACTGCAAACCGAACACACATCAAGTCCTCTTGACAAATTGATGCAAATGATGACGGATATGTCAAAGCACCATGAAGAGAACATGACCTCTCTTCAGCACCAACTGGCTCAGTAGAATGCTGAGATCAGTCATTTACGCATGGCGACTCGATCTTAGGGCACTCTTCTCGCCCAACCTATTCCCAACCTGCGAAATTTCATACCTTTTAGTCCTCAACCACAGGTACGACCTTCTCAGGGGTAGGTTCATCATATTCTGCAAGCTTCGAGCATTCCACCAGGATTTCATGCTAATCCCGCTGCAGCACCGCACTCTTATGTCCCCATTGCGAACCCTCCTCTGCCGTATGATCGCACTGGACCCGCATCGTCCAATGCAATCACTATGAGGAGCGGCAAGCACACCATTGATCCGCCTCGACCTGATCCTGGCCCGTCTTCTTCATCGCCCTCTCATTCGGGATGCGCATCGCATTCGCGAGAGGACGATACACCTAAATTGTTGCCAGAATCAGTCCCATTCCCTGAGGCTCTACTGAGGGAGCCAAAAGGCAAAAGGAAAGATACGCAGGCCTTTGATAACCTGTGCAATTTGTTTAGGGATGTACAAATCAAGGCACCCTTGCTCGAGGCTATCCACCACATACCTATTGTCGCCCGATTTTTCAAAGACTACACAACACCCATGCGACAGTCAAAGAAAACCAAGAATCCGGTGGTTCTCTCACCTCATGCGAGTGGTGCTATACTGTCAAATCTACCACCGAAGTAGAAAGATCCGGGCACACCGCTTATTTCCTGTGGCATCCAAGGCTGCAAGTTTAACCTTGCCCTGCTTGATCTAGGATCTTCCATCAATCTCATTCCAACCATCATGCTCGAAAAATTTTCCTTGGGAAATCTGAAACCACCCTTGTCACGTTTCAGTTGGCAGATCGTTCTGTCAAAATCCTGAAGGGTGTGGTGGAAGACATGGTGGTTAGGGTCAACAGTCTCTGTTTTCCTGCTGACTTTCTTGTTTTAGATATGGAAGTTCCTAGATCAGTTTCTAATTGTCCGATTATCCTTGGTCGACCTTTCTTGGCCACAGCCCATGCCCATATCGACTGCGAGTCGGGTTGTACTGAGATTGCCGTTGGATCTGAAAAGCTGAAGCTTAACATCTTCAATGTTGCCAAGAATTTTGATTGCGATTGCATTGAGGATGACACGTCTGAGGAGGACATGGCCGTCAGCACATGCATTGGACTAATTGGGACCTATTCAGACTGCTGCGGATTACCTATAAACACTGATGACTACCTGACCAACACATATTGTGACATTCCCCCATCCCTCCCTTGTCCCGTACCTTCTCCTGACTAGACTGCTGACGAGGTTTTCTCTATTTCCCATACCTCATCTCTAGGCTACTCACCACCGGTCCACACTCTAGAAGACTGGATTGCCCTTTCTTTCCCGCCAAATCAAGTGGATTTGCAATACCACACTGGGACCTTGAGCCCACATCTTACTCACTGGGGCTGTTCCTTTTTGGATCCATCTATCTAAGAAGCCCCTCTTCTTGGCTAATCTGAGGGCCAACTTCTTCTTCCCGACTTGTTCTCCTATCCGCCTGGGACACGCTCATCCCATGAAATGCCAGACCTTTCAAAATCCACCATCACTTTTCACGCCGCTATCACGATCTCTTCACTTTTCACGTCACCACCCACCATCCACCCACCCTACCACCCTGCTGTGTACCCTGCACCTCAACTCTCGTTACCCGATCTTTCATCCTTTCTCTTCCTTTCCCTTTATGCCTATGAGGACATAGCATTGTTTGGCATGGGGGGGTGGATAGGCATCCATAGGATCTAGGTATTTGATGGTATCATGCAGTTCCCACCTATTTATAAATATGCAAGAAAAAGAAAAAGAAAAAGAATATATATATAATATATTATAATAATAATAATAAATGGTATTTAGTAATGATTTGAAAGCTGAAACAAAAATACAATAAGTGTTTATGGATATTCAACCTCTGTTTTGAAGACTTTCCAGGCCACAGAAGCTTGATTCGCTCAAGCTTGGGCTTAATTCACTTAAGCATTGACACGATAGATCAGAATCTCTCCTAACTAAGGACGTATTCTTGTACCTGAGACACCAGTACAGCATCCGTTGGTTTGCTTTTACTTGAGAGCTTAAGTAAACTTGGTTCACACTACACATATCAGGAAAGACCAGGTGAACATTAGATCCAACCCTAGTGTTCATTAGGGAAGGTTGAGTCCTTACCTGTGCACGCAGGTAGACTTTCTGTCCCATATTTTAGTCTTGTGTTTAGGAGAAACTCTTTCCACCAAAAAAGAAACTCTCCTAGCAAAAAAAAGAAAAGTGTGCTCCTTTAAATAATGTTGTAAGAAATCTACTAACACGTGTTTAAAAAAAAAAATGCAAATAAGTCAGTATATATCACAAATGTCTGTAAAGTCTTCGCCCTATAGAAAGTTCTTCAGGGCAAGTCGCAAATACCCTGAGCCACAAATGTCGGAAAATGGGAGTTGAGTTTTCCGTCATCCTTTTAAGGGTCAATCCGAAGACAAGAGTTGAAACTGGGACCAACCTTTACTTAAAAATTCATGAAACCCTGGGTTTGAGTCTTAATGTTCATCTGGTCAGTCTTGATCCTTCACTAAGCACAAGCCATAACCACTTGAGCCCTCGAGTACGGCAAAAACCTCCTGGGTCCTGGAAATCGTACTTAAGATTTAAATATCAAGAGTCCTGGTTAGTTGAGAGATGATCTTTGTCATGTGAGACTTAAAGTACTGGTAGTCTTCTCTACAACTAGTTCTCACAATATCCAACAACAAACACACCTATATCGCCTCAGAAGAAAATCTTCAGCTTAAGATCATTTTTAAATACTATTTTGCTAGGGACTAGCAAAATATAGGCATAGGGGTATGATTGCACCACAAAAATATGCCTACAATTATGCCATCTTATGCTATTTTCTAGCATTACCAATGCATATTAGGTCTCCACAGTTGCATTGTAAAAATACACGCATGCATACATTTAATTAAGAGGGGAGGAGAGTGAAATAAAATGGCCTTGCGATTCACATTTTCTTCAAGTCCTGCTTCGCAATATTTCCATCTCCATTTTTATTTCTTTTTGATTTTGAAATCTTTCTTCCCACGGCTGCTATGCCTGGCCTCACCTTCTCCTCGCGCCATGGTCTGCAGCAAGCCCTTCCCTGCAGCAACCTCTCCCTACCATGAGACGTGCATGAGCCATGCACAGCCAGGGCATGGCTGTGCATGGCTTTCTTCTTCTATAAATACAAGGCGTCTTCTTCTTCAAACAGCCTGGTCCTCCACGCCAAAAGAACCCACAACACTTCTCCTTCCAGGCCACCGTCTCCTCCCTCTCCCTCCACACGCCGGCCCTCCTCGGAGACACTCGGTGGACAGGAGTCTTCACTGTGGTGAGCACCCACCACCGTGAAAACACGATCGCCCAGCTCTTCAAAGAGCCGATGGGCATCGTGGCCTTCTTCACTATTTTCACCTTCCACGCCACCTCAGCCATAGACGCAGGCTTCAAGCTTGAAGCTCAAAGCTCCAGCAAGGCGGCAGCAGCAGCTGCACGCAGTAGCCTCACCTCTTTCCGAGCAATCCTGCAGGACGCCCTTGCCTTCCGCGTGCACCTGCAGGCACCTCCACCTCCAACTTCTCCGCGCACCCTATCGTGCTCTCTCTTCTGCAACTGGTGACCGCGCGCCACTGCAGAGGCCGGCCACACTTCACCGCACTCCTGCCAGCACTCGCAAGCCTCTGTGGAAGTAGCAGGTCGCCCTCACCCTCCACCGCGCACGCCAGTAGCCTCTCTACATGCTCTGCCACGACATCCAGCCTGCAAGCAACCAATCGAAGCCACTCCACCATGTGCACCGAGCCGTCCGCACTCACAGACCGCCCGCTCCTGGTTGCGCGGTGTGGCCTTACACTGTAGCCACTGTTCACACCGGTTTGCGCAACACTGTGGCTACAGTGGGGTGACCGATGAGCTTCTCACTTAACCAGTCACCCGGTGAGCCTCAACCGGCCTTCGCCCGCACGCATGCCCACCCGCACGTCTGCCAGCCTGCGTACGCCAGCATTCGCCCGCCCCACTTGCCCGCGTGTGCCCGCATCATCCGCTTCACTTGCTCGCATACGCCTCTCCGTGCAGCGCTGTGCACTACGGCCCCTCCTCTCCGTGCCACTCCCTCTAGCGAAAGTCCTCTGCGTGCATATGCGCCTGCGCGCATGTGGAGACCTCCAGACGACGCTCGCTAGTCCCAGATGACTTCACCCTCCAGCAGTGCTCTCTCTCTCCTACTCTCTCTCTCTCTCTCTCACTCTCTCTCACAACACTCTCTTTACCAACGCTCACACACACATACACTCACACTTCCGCACACACACACACACACACACACACCTATACACTGTTATATACATATATATATTGATATACATACATATATATATATCCATATACTTATATATATGCACATATATATATGTACATATATACATATACTTATATACATATACATATATATATATATACATATATCTATACATATATTAGCACTTATATAAATATGTATTAGTGTATATACATACACACATATATATATATACATCTATATACTTTTACATATATATGCATATATATACACATATACTTATACATACATATATATACATATAATTATACATAAATATATATATATACCTACATATAAACGTATATATCTATATAACTATATATACATAAATACATAGATATACATATCTAGCTGCATATATCTATATATACATATATTACTATGTACATATACATACAAATATATTTACATCTATATAGTTATATACACATACTCATACCTATATATATATATATCTATAAATATATCTATCTATACATATACTTATATATATATATATACACATACATATATACATATATAACTACATATATATACCTATATATTTATAGCCATATAAATCTATAGATATATTTACATATATACATATATAGATATATATTCACATTATTTACCATACGTGGTATCGTGGGAATATCTGCACCAGTTGCTAAAATTCCCCGATACATGCGTACAAAAAGCGTGTTCGCATTCATCTTCCACCATCCATCCTACAACATACACGTGGCACCTCGTCTTGTCGATTGTGTCATTCTAGATGACGACTGACTCGACACCATGCTACACTCCACTCTGCCTCCACCCCCACCCCTTTATACATATATAATATATATATATATATACTATATTTACTCTATTTCTATTTCTCTTCCATGCCCATAAAAAGATTAAAAAAATATTTAAAAGAGAAAAGATAATCTTTGACTTGTAGGTACTCCATCTTGCGAACAGCAAGACCCATTTTGGAACCCTATTTTGGCTCAAAGCCAAGAAATTAATTTTGAGGGTGTGCCTCAAAGACAAAGATTACCAGAAAAAAAATCTAAATAGAAAAACACCAAAAACACAATAAACGAATGGAAGAGATTCGTTGTAGGAAAGGCGTAGAAACTTGACTCGTAACCCTACTTTCCTAAGTTCGACCCTGGGCCTAAAAGTGACCAAAATGAAATCAAGTAGGCCAGGTTAAAAATTATGTAAAGAGATGGTTAGGTCCGATTTTGGTTAACCACTATACACACTTCAACGATAAAATCATCATATTAACAACCTATTAGGGTCTGACACCACCATCGAAGGCTAAAGACCCAGGAACCCCCTGATTTCTTGTAAAATTGGAGAAACCCAATTTGACAGAGCCTTACTAGATCTAGGTGCCTCCATAAATCTAATACCGACATCCCTGCTTGACCACCTTGAAGAGTCCGAACTTAAACCAACTGAGGTGACGTTGCAGTTAGTCGATCGATCCATCAAGTCACCTAAAGGAATACTCGAGGATGTCATTGTTATGGTACGGGATTTCTACTTCCTGGTGGACTTCATAGTTCTGGACATGGATGCACCTGAGAACCCAAGGGACACACCAATCATATTAGGGAGAATCTTTTTGGCAACTTCTAGGGCCAACATAAACTGTGAAGAGGGCCAGATAGAATTAAAATTTGGGAATCAAACACTGAAGATTGGCATTTTTAAGGCCCAATAAGGGATTAATTGCGTGGTTATAGAGCAAATATGTGATATTAGAGAAGTGGTTGATGAATCGCATACAGAGGACAACCTGATTATCCCTGATCAAGTACTAGAAGATCAGAACTTGCAAACAGAGGAGTACAAGCATGATCTAGACACACCTATGACTCCGACCCTTATTCCTAATACAAACCCCGGACCACCCGCTACTGCTGACAATCCTATCATGGAACTCAAGCCCCTTCCCAAGCATTTGAAGTACGTCTTTTTGGGTTCCAATCAGACGTTTCCTGTGATTATCAACTCTCGAGTCACACCTGACCAGGAACTTTGTTTGATTACTGTTCTCTAGCAACATTGTAGAGCCATTGGATGGACTCTCGATGATTTAACTGGCATAAGCCCTTCGTACTGCACACATTGAATCTACATAGAAGAAGGCACACGACCTTCAAGGGAAATGCAGAGATGTTTAAACCCTAACCTGCAGTAGGTCGTGAAAAAGGAGATCATAAAGTGGTTACATGCAGGGATCATCTACCCGATCTCCGACAATCGTTGGGTGAGTCCAATACAGGTGGTGCATAAGAAGGCTAGACTTACCATCATCACGACTGAAACTGGAGAAGTCATTCCTACCCGAATAGCTAACTCGTGGAGAGTCTGCATTGATTACAGAAGACTCAATTCCTCCACGAAGAAGGACCATTTCCTACTACCATTTATTGATCAGATCCTTGAGAAACTAGCAGGAAATAGGTTCTTCTGCTTTCATGACGGGTACTCCGGTTACAACCAGGTGGCAATCCATCCAGAAGACCAAGAAAAGACCACATTCACCTGCCCCTTCGGGACATACACATTTTGAAGGATGCCTTTTGGTCTCTGCAATGCACCCGCAACCTTTCAGTGGTGCATGCTTGCCATATTCTCCGATATGGTAGGTGATTATCTGGAAGTCTTCATGGATGACTTTTCAATTTTTGGAGCATCATTTGACGATTGCCTCCAACACTTGGTCTAAATACTCAGGTGGCGCATCGATGTGAATTTGGTTCTTTCCTGGGAAAAGAGCCATTTCATGGTGCCTGAGGGAATTGTCCTGGGACATCTAATCTCGGAGAAAGGCATCCAAGTTGATCGAGCTAAGGTTAACCTAATTTCCAAGCTCCCTATGCCTAGCTCGATTAAGGACATCTAATCTTTTTTGGGGCACGTCAATTTTTATCGTCGATTTATCCCTGATTTTTCAAAAATCGTGCGCCCCCTGACTACTCTTCTCTCTAAGGATGTGCCTTTCGAAATTTCCAAGGAATGCACACAAGCATTTGAGATCCTTCATGATCGAGTCACCCACACCCCAATCCTACAGTCCCCTGATTGGTCTCAACCCTTTGAGATCATGTGCGATGCATCTGACTTCGCTGTAGGAGCAATTTTGGGGGAGAAAATTGACGGGAAACCTGTGGTCATTTACTATGCTAGCAAAACACTGGACGAGGCTTAGCGTAACTGCACGGTTACTGAGAAAGAGATGCTAGCTATAGTATTTGTCTTAGAAAAATTCAGATCATACCTTCTGGGTTCTCGTGTTATCATATACTCGGATCACACAGCTGTGAGGCATCTCCTTGCAAAGAAGGACGTGAAACCTCGATTAATCCGATGGATCTTGCTGTTGCAAGAATTTGACAACGAGATTCGCAACAAGGGGGAAAGCAAAATGTGGTAGCTGATCACTTGTCCCGCCTTCCTTTTGAAATAATTGACCCTTCCGGACCCATCTCAGAACACTTTCCTGAAGAGCACCTCATG
Organism: Thalassia testudinum; assembly: GCA_037157565.1. Classification (NCBI taxonomy): domain Eukaryota; kingdom Viridiplantae; phylum Streptophyta; class Magnoliopsida; order Alismatales; family Hydrocharitaceae; genus Thalassia; species Thalassia testudinum. The sequence continues at coordinate 148,528,089 of JAZHRO010000014.1, read as the reverse complement.
ACTATCAATACTGGCCTTCCATAGTTCGCAGATATAGTGAATTACCTGGCATCACATCTGATTCCATCCGATTGGCCGAAGGCCAAGAAGGACAACTTGCATTCCGTTGCCAAGTATTACCTATGGGAAGACCCGTATCTATTCCGCGTTGGTGCTGATCAGATAATTCAACGATGTGTCATGGAAGTAGAAATCAAAGACATACTCTCCTTTTGCCATGACCAGGCATGCGGTGGACATTTCTCAGGACATAAAATTGCATCTAAAGTCCCCCAGTGTGGCTTTTATTGGTCCACAATTTTCAAGGATGCATACGATCACTGTAAGGCATGTACCCATTACCAGACCTTGGGCAACATGAGCCATCGAGATAGGATGCCTCTACAGCCGATCCTGGTATGCGAAATTTTTGACATCTGGGGGATCGATTTCATGGTACCCTTCCCGATCTAGGATGGCTTCGAATACATCTTACTCACTGTTGAGTATGTGTCCAAGTGGATAGAAGCCATTCCGACCCGAACCAATAATCATAAGGTTGTTATCAAATTCATTCATGAAAACATCTTCTCAAGGTTCGGGATCCCACGAGCAATAATTTTCGACGGCGGGACCCATTTTACAAACTCTCAGCTCAGGTCACCGATGACCAAATATGGGGTGTCACATCGAATCTCTACTCCTTACCACCCCCAAACTAATGGTCTAGCTGAGCTATCAAACCGAGAGATCAAGAAAATCCTTCAAGTTACTGTTCGACCTGACAGAAAAGATTGGCCTTCTCGGCTTTTGGAAGGATTATGGGCCTATAGGACCACCCGCAAGACCCAATTAGGAATGTCTCTCTTCAGACTGGTGCATGGGAAGGCAAGTCACCTCCCCATCGAATTGGAGCATAAAGCCTATTAGGCAGGACGGAATTGTAATTTAGATCATTCTAAGGCTGGAACCCACAGAAGGCTTCAAATAAGCAAGATCGATGAATTACACCTCATTTCTAGAACTCACGAATTTACAAAGAATGGGTTAAAGCTTTTCATCACAAGGACATCTCTAGAAAGATCTTTCATCCTGGTCAAAAGGTTTTACTCTTTGATGCCTCACCCAATTATTTCTAGGAAAGCTACGATCTAAGTGGGTCGGACCCTACCTAGTCCGACAAATCTTTGGAAATGGAGCCATTGAAATCAACCCACTCAGCCATGATTCCGAACCCTTTGTTGTGAACGGTTAGAGACTAAAACCGTTCATTAACATGACCAATACAAATTTGGTTGAGTCATCCTTTACCCTTCATTCTCCTTGAGCTCAATCCGCCCGGCCGATGGCGTAAAACACAATGCTTAACGGGAGGCAACCCGTCATTCTTTGAAAAACCCGAAACCTTTTTTGACATTTCTACGTGGAATTCATATTGCACTTTACGGTTCATCCATTAGAACAGCCGACTTCACCTCAGGTGCCCCTACCCGAGATTGGAAATCGTTCCAACAAGTCACTTCGACCCATGCACTCACCCAACACCTGTCCTAATGCATGAACTAACCTGAAATCGAACCCACCTAATTTACAATGGGGACATTGCAAATCTTAGGCATGGGGGGTATGAAAGTGCAAAATGTCAGGAAAATCCATATCAAGAAAAGGTTTCAAATCAAAAAGAAAAAAGTAATAAGGGGGGAGAAACAATTCGGGCCATACAAAATGAAAGGAGGAAAAAGAGCAAAAATGACAAAAAGGAGCACAAAATCAAAAAGAAATAGTCATTAGTAAAAGATTAAGGAATTAACTGAAGTTCTAGAAAAGATTAAGAGAAAAATAGAAGAAAAGCGCTAAGGAGACAAAAAAAGAGATTAGTAGGAACGCTGGTCTTAGGCCTTTTGGGCTAGATTCTTTAGCTTAAAAATTCACATATCCGCTAAAATCTGGATAATCCTCAAGAGGTTGGGGAAAATGTGAAGCTTAAGTATTAGGTCTAAGGCTTAGGAAGTATTCAACCTCATTAACTGACTTTCGATTTGTGGGATTTGGTAACCTAAGCACCCCAATTCACACACAACTTGGTTCAGTGCTCATAAATATCAAAATCACGCAAAAAGCATTTCAATGTTATGAAAAAGTCACCTAGATTAGGAGTGACCGATCAACACAGGTTGATTTGGACGAGTTCCCGACACGGAGAGGCGGGAAATTCCCCTTGAAAATGTGTAACAATATCTTCTCCTCGGTGCTTGTCTCTTAGGATATTTAAATATCCTACTGGGGGCATGTAAGCACTTTGCTAGTTCAGATTTCATGGGTGGCATTATCACGAAATGTCGATCGCCAGGGTCTGAATTCGGCTACGGAATGCCATCGGTAGGAATATCTCGAAATCTTGAAAGCTAGGGTTATGGGGGTTGCCATGGGTGGGGCTATCTCGAGGCATCGATAGCTAGGGACTCTTGAGGATTAATGATGGGGACGAGGAATCCGATACAGACCGTGTTGAGAAGCCAATCCAAAGCTAGAAATAAAAAGAAAAGAGAGCGAAAACTCTCTAAACAAATAAATCTTCTGTCTCTCTCTTTCAAAAACGCACTACAAACTGAACCTAGGCTAAACATGTCTCAGGAACGGGTGCTTTAACCGCGGAGTCCAACAAACCTTAGGTTAGTTTCTGCGGGCCTTAAAAACCTTTGGGGAGGACTAAGGGTAAAGTGGGTCAGGTCTGGATTTTGGTTGATACTTGAGTACCTCTAGGCCTATTGTCGGCATTCTGACCTAATCGCAAAAGAAAAAAGAAAAGCACTTATCATAACTGATGACAGACACTCAGGGTCTAGAATAGAGGTTAAAACCTTGAAACTTTGCTAAGGGACTAGCAAAAGCTAGGCATAGGGGTATGATGAGAGCCTCATCATGAGCGCTAACTAGCTCATTTTGATCAAAGAAAGAGAATAAAAGCTCAATCATAACTTAGAAAAAGGCTTAATTAGAGGAATAAGTGTTCTGAGAAGAAAACATGAAATAAAGAGTAAAACTATAATTTTTCCATTGTAGTACATAAATGGGATTTCTCAGAGACAAAACATAGGTCAAATGGTCTAAATAGGATAAAAAGTTGGTTGATTCAATCAGAAATGGGTTCATGTGCAATCTAGGAATTAAATGTTGTCTAGTAACCCTAAACTAGACCTGCCTAATTCAACAAGGTTTCGGTCAGGATAAAAATTAATTAAACCTTGTAAAATCCATGGAAAAATATCCCCTAGGGTTTAGGACATTCAATTTGGCCTTTGGAACCAAGTTTCACCAAGATTAGGGTCCAAGCTCATTAATTGACCTAATTTGGGTTTTTAAGCAAAATGTCCTGTCAAACGTGTCAAACATAAAATCCAACTTCACCGTTGGATTCCTTGGGTCCAAATTAGGTTTGTACCAAAATTTGGACCTAAGGGGATGTCATCTTGACCTACTTTGCAAATTACTACACCCAATTACATTTTGACCCTTATCTTTTGAAAACCATTACATAGACCACCCTAGCTTCCTCACCACTCTTACAAATAGGTCCCTCCACCATTAATGTGGAGGAATCCTTCTCCGATGAGGAAGGGAGGGGGGATACTCCTTGATCCATTAGAGATCTCCTCCCAGAATTGGAAGGGAGATTCTCTGAGGAATCCCCTTCCATCTGAGCCCAATCACAATCTTTAATTTCTATCCAATCTCTCGTGCGAACGCATAAAAGATTTGGGATCCCAACTACCTTCCTTCCCTGGTGAGACGATGGTGGCTGAAGGCTTGCCCTCCATGCACCAGAAGCTCGGCCAACACTTATAAAAGGACCCCTGACCCACTACGAATCTCTCAGACTTGTTTTGGCCATAGAACTCTCCAAAATTCATCTCTCCTCTCTCCGCCCAAGAAGCCCGCAATCTCTGGCGATTAATATCCTCCTACTCGTCGCACTACTGCCATTCCTGCAGCAGGGTTCACTCCACCTCATCCTCTCGCATTGCGCCGCACCAAGTGCACGCCTCCCTGACCTCCTCCTCGTTATCGTTGTCTCCCTCAGGGTCGTCTTCTCCGACGAAGGCACAAACGAGCCGTCTGACTCCGCTGGCTACCTTTCACTCCTAACAATCCAGATAAGTTCCTCATCTTCCACTCTTTCATTTTCCTCAGTTTATTTCACATAACCACCCCTCGACCGTCACTGTCTACTGCCACCTTCCTCATCTTCGGCCACCCTCCGGCAAGACGCTTCCGTCACTTCGCAACCCCACATGTCTCGCCAACCATCGCATAACCTCCGCCATACTTAACTGAATATCCTCCACTCATCCACAAGCTGCCTACAGCACCACAACCGCCCCCCGACCAAACCCATCCGTCCGGCCACAGAGCGACCTAGGCACGCACGCCTAGGATACCACGTGGCCTCCCACCTAATGCTTCACCTTTGTCATGATACGGTGAAGGTCCCCCTGTGGTCTGATTGAGCTGCAAGGCCCTTTTCGTGTTAGGTAGGTTTCGAGCTACAGCCGCCATTAGCAGTGACGCGAGGAGGTTGCATGCTTGCTCCAGGTTGCAAGCCTTCAAGATTTTAGGTGCAACAAACTTGGGGAGGTCTTGGGCATCGAGTTGTCCGAGCAAATGACACTGCGAGACCTGCAGTTGCTGTGATTGGAGGCATGGTCTGCTGCGGGCGTGCGAGAAAGAGTGGTGAGCATTAGTCCCACCTCGGTAAGTCACCAAGCACGTGAGTCCTATATATTGATTTTGTGCTATTGTTGTGTTGGCTCGAATACACTGGGGTGAGGTCCCTCGTCACCTATCCACACACCTCGTCTGCGACTTCATCCTGCAGATCTGGTGCCCTGACCCGACTACCCCCACTCCCGAGCACTCCTCACGCAGCACACCCGTGCCGGTGCGCTTGGACCTGGGTGCACGACCCGACCTGATAACCTGGCTTTGGGAGAGCGTACCGAAGAGTGATATAGAGAGAGAGAGAGATGCGAGTGTGGGTAGAGGGATAGGTTTTGCCCTCTTTGGTGTGTGCAGGGAAAGAACTGAAGAAGGAAGCAGGGACTTGGCCGCTGCAAGCAAAGGAAAAGAAGAAGAAGGAAGGAAGCTTCGCGGAGGAAAAAGTGAAAGGCAAGGCAGAGGGAAGTGGCGAAGCCAAAGAGAAGAGGAACTGAAGAAGAAAGAAGAAATAAAGAAAGGGAAAGACAAGAAGAAGAAGCAGAGAAGCTGAAACCAAGAAAGAAAGAAGAAGACCCATAGAGAAAAGGAGAGAGAAACTGTCGAAGAGAGGCAAGGCAGAAGACAGAGGAAATTAAGAAGAAAGAAGTAAGGCAAGAGAACTACAGTGAAGAAACAACGAAGAAGAAGTGATGAGAGCCTCATCATGAGCCATAACTAGCTCATTTTGGCCCAATAAAGAAGATAAAAGCTCCTACATAACCTAGAAGAAGGCCTAAATGAAGGAATAAGTGCTCTGAGAAGAAAACATGAAATAAAGGTTAAAACTGCAATTTTACCATTGCAGTGGATAAACAGGATTTCTCAGAGGCAAAACATTGGTCAAATGGTCTAAATAAGATAAAAAGTGGGTTGAGTCAATCAGAAATGGGTTCATTTGCAATTTAGGAATTAAATGACATTTGGTAACCCTAAAATAGACCCGCTTAAATTGACAAGGTTTCGGTCAGGATAAAAATCAAGTAAACTCTCTAAAGATCATGGAAAAATACTCCTTAGGGTTTAGAACACTTAATTTGGCCTTTGGAACCTAGTTTGACCTAGATTAGGGTCCTAGCACTTTAAGTAACCTAATTTGGGTTTTTTTGCAAAATGTCCAGTCAAACGAGGTCAAACCTAAAATCCAACTTCACCATTTAATTCCTTGGGTCCAAATTAGGTTTGTACCAAAATTTGGACGTAAGGAAAGGTCATCTTGACCTACTTTGCAATTTAGTACACCCAAATCACAATTTGATCCCTATCCTTTGAAAATCCTTGCAGAGAGCCCCCTAATTTCCTCGCCACCTTTGCGATCAGGCCCTACCGCCATTGTTAGGGCAGAAGCAACCTCTGGCGAGGTTTAGAGAGGGATTACTCTATGATTCCTCAGAGATCCCCTCCCAGAAATGGAAGGGAGATTCTCTGAGGAATTCCCTTCCATCTACGGCCAATCACAATCTCTGGTGTGAACCCAATCTCTCGTGCGAACGCACGAGGGATTTGGGTATCTTAACCTCTTTCCTACTCCGGCGAGCCATCAAAGGCACAGGCGTGCCCTCCACGCTCTGAAAGCACGACCCAGTGCCTATAAAAGAACCCATACCTCCGGCCGCTCAATTTTAGCTTGACTTGGCTGGACGTCCACCTCCAATTCTTCCCTTCTTCTCCGGCCAAGAACCCAGTGAGCTCTAGCGAGCCCTCCTCCCCACCCTCTTCGCTCTGCCACAAAACCAGTGGTAGAGTTATCTTTCTGATTCCCCTCCATGTCACACAATACCTGCGCACGCCGCCTCAGCCCCATCGTCGCTGCCGTCCACCTCCACTGGGCAACGTCTTCTCCGGCAATAGTGGGTACAGCTGTCTGCCTCTCCGTTCCCTTCGTCCCTGTAAGTAGGTTAGATTTTTTCTCCATCTTCCCGTCTCTCTTTTCCCCTTGTTATTTCATTTAATTGCCCCTCGACCATCGCTGACCACCTCCATCTTCCTCGCCTCCGACCAACCTCCAGCGAGCTGCATCCACCATTCCGCCCCTCCACACGGCTCGCCAATCGACTCATAAGCCCTGCCTCACCACAAGGAACAACTTTCGCCCATCAACCATCCCTCTACACCTCCACCATAGTCCCCCGAACAACCCCACACTTCCGGCCACAAGTTGACCAAGGCATGCACGCCTAGGCCAACCCACGGCCTACCGCATGGCTCACCACCTTCACCATGCCACGGTGAAGGTCCCCAGCTGGTCTGATTGAGCCGAGAGGCTCGTTTTATGTTTGACAGTATCAAAGCTCCTGCCACCATTGACGAAGGTTGAAGCAGCTTCGCAGCAGCTCCAAGCGTCAGGTCTTCCAGGCTTCAGGCGCAGCAGACTCGCGCGAGCGGTGCGAAGAGGTCTGGCTCAGCAAGGAGCGCTGCGAAGTCTGCAGCTGTGGCAATCTCACGAAGGATCTGCGGGCACGCTGGAGATTGTGGCAGGCTGGATAGTCCCACATTGTTGAACGGATTTTGCGAACGCTACGCTAACGAGATTGGTTTTGGAAAACCTGTCGTTGTAGTTCCGAAGCGAAGAATTCGTGCTCAACAAATAAAATTTATACCGAAAATAATTTCGGGTCGAACACAGGGAGGCTACGTTGATTTATTTTCGCAATTATATTTTTTTAAGATTTTCTTTAAGCAAGGTGTCATATTTACAATGGGGCTATCAAACTTTGAGAGAGAGAGAGAGATAGAAAGAGAACATGCATTCAATATTTCAAAAGTTTATAAAAGTTACACTAGAATGCGGAAAATCAATTACACTATAAAGCAGAAAATTCTACACTAGAAAAACTGTAAATAAGAATGGGAGAGAGAAATTATCCTCCTCGGCGATTGCTTGGAGGACGAGCCGGACGAGACGACACCTGGACGAAGGAGAATGAAGCAGGACGAAGGAGGACGAAGCAGAAGAACGGGAACGGAACAGCACACCGTCGTCATCGCGGGATCCACTTCTGAAGGGGAACGAAAATTGGACTTTATCTCGCAAGAAGCATCCCGGGTGTGGGACAAGCTTCTTTTGAGCTTTGGAGGGGTAAAGAGGAGAAAGAAGGGATGAGAATTTCGTATGGAGGGGGTTTCCTTTTATAGTTGCAAGGAGTAGGGGCAAAATGAACATTATAACTTCAAAATAATAAATAAGGGGTCTTTAGTGACGGATAAAATCGTCGCTAAAGCCCCGAACGTGGGCGTAGCCACCGCGCCCATGAGCGCCCGCTCAGCTGCCCGTGCGTGTCACACCTACGCACGTCCGCGAAGTCTCAGCCCTTAAGACGCATCTTCGCCCGCTGCGCTGCGCGCCTGCCCGCTTGCGATCGCGCGTTACGCGCAGGCGTCCAATCATGCGTCGTCCTGATTGAGCACGCGGAGCCGTTGGATCGCGATCGTGCGGTCGATCGGAGGCGCGCCACCGCTCCAATTTCAGCGTGGCGAGGCTCGAACGCGCGTCCCCGCTTCGCGTTAGAGTGCTCGACGAACGCGTTGGGGTCACGTTTATGTCGAGTGCCTGACTTCAGCGCGGGCGCGTCGCAGCCGCTGGATCTTAATCCAACAGCAGGGAAAGGCTGATGTGGAGAATGCTGATATTGCGTGCGACCGTTTGGGAGGCCGAGATGGTGCCACATGGCACCATCTTGGCCATCCATTTTCTGGAAGTTGTAGATGGTGCCACGGATGTCGGATTGACTCGATTTTTGTGTCATTGGGCTGCGATCGTCGATCCGAATTCATCCATGCGGTCGGATTTGTCGTTTGAAGTGTGGATTTACACCATCCTGGCCCTTGTTCTTCTAGGGTTCCCAGGTCACTATCTGATGCTACGGATGCCTGATTAGGGCGATCTTGGAGTCGTTGAACTCCAATCGTCGCCCTGATCACATCCATATGGCTGGATCTTTGATCCGAGGCCCTGAGAAAATATTTTCCCTATCCAAGCACATAAAAGGAGACAATTAACCTCCATTTTATTCAAACTACTCTTAATGAAAGGATGATTCATGTTATGCAATATTTATATCTTGAAATGCAATCCTATGCTTAAGAACATGCAAAAATAGACATTTTAAGTAGTGTAATTGTGTTTACATCATACCCCCATGCCTATCTTTTGCTTGTCCATAGCAAAAACTCTATGCTATTTATAAAAGAATTAGGTTCGATTATTTGGACCTGAGTCACTTTCAATCATTAATAAATTGTCTACTTAGGAACTGAACTTTCAAAGACACAACAGCGCCCGGGTATCAGCCAAAATGTAGACCGCCTCAAGCCCTTGCCTTATTCAAAGAAAAATTTCTTTTTCTCCTTTTACTCTTTTCTAATTTTTTTGGATTTTCAAATTTTAGGGTTTAAGAGTGCCTTTCTACGGCCATTCAACTCACCCAAGATTTGATGAGAACCCTAAGCTTTAAGCATCTTATTGTGATTTGTGATAGACTCGTTGACCGGCAATTAAGATAGACTTCGGATTTCTATGCCTCTAGGTGACCTCAAAAAGAATTCTGCCTAAAGGTGTATCTTTACAACCGGTAGCTTTCTCCCTACTTTTATTTTCTTTTTTTACGGGGTCAACACAAGGGTAAATCCAGTGTATATCTCCCCAGTTTATTCTACTTCTCCGCTTCTTCCTAAGTGTTTTGGGAATTTTTAGTGCATTTTCTGAGCTGGGTTCTGGACAACCGGTCGATGAGCTGTTACCACCGACAACTTGCCAGCCATACTCGTGCGGGGAAGTGTGGCTTATTTCTTTTTATTCTTTTCTCCTTTTCTTTTTGATTTTTTTTTTTTTAAATAGGTGGCTTCCCTGGTCTAAGATTTACCTAAGGGTAGGAAAAAGAGAAAGGTCCAGTGACTGGGCTCTGGACAACTTCCCTATGGGCTGTTACCCATGATAACTTGGCAGCCATATCACCCTAGAAGGTTCATTAGCTATCCAATTTCCATAAAAATCATCGAACAACGAGTCAGTGCAAAGAAAGTGTGTAGATGCTTAAGACTCGAAATTCCCTCAAATTAGAGGGCGGGTTGATAAGTCGTGTACTTATTACCCAAACATATTTATTCCAATTACGAAGGAATTAAGATGGCGAGAACTCGAAAAACAAATCCACATTTTAGTGGATACAAGGGCTGATTAAGTCCAAAGACCTGAAGGGTCTTTGTGTTCAAATCATAATGTAGTATTTCCTAAACTTGAAAATTTTCTTAAACCCAAATTCTCTTTCCTAATTCCGAATTTTTTTTTTTAATTTCAAAAAGAAAATAAACAAATCTACGGAGCTGATGAATGAATTCAGAGATGAATATCCACCCCCCCATGCCTATCTAATGCAATGTCCTCATTGTATTAAAAAGACATAAAACAGAGTGAAAAAGCGTACAAAGCACCTGAATTGCGTGAATATCAGGTCCGCTCCAAGATGAAAATGAAAAAGAACTATATAAGTGCTGAGTTTAGTGCCTTCAGCTAGGCACACTATACAAAGAAAAGAAATGAAGAAATCGCAAGTGCAGGTCAGAATCAGAATGAACAGAAGAATCCTCTGACCTGTCAGCAGAGGTCCGCAGATGTGGACCAGATTGTAGTGCAGACCCACACCCCATAATCGAGAATATCTTAGGTTCTGGATAAAAATTACCCAAAACCTAAAATCAGAATGCAAGCGGGGTCGGGCCTGCGATTTATGAGGATGCAACCCAAGACCAAAAAGTCAGGTTACAGAGAATTGAAGCTCAAAAGGATAATCGTTGAATGTGTGCTTGGGTTTGACATCCTCGAAACAAATGTCGTAAGGGTTCTGATTTGATGGTTTCAGCTTAAAAGGAACCCTTCGACTCAATCTTCTATTTCCTCCAAAATTGACTTCCCAAATCCGAACTTCCCAACTCGTATTCTCCTCATTCAGCTTATCAAATTCCAGGACCTCTTGTATATCTATCACCCCGTCTGAAATCTCCAAGTCTAAATGATGTGGCAGAATCAAAATTGACTTGGGTCTAATTATCTCAGAATTAGAATCATCAATAAGCTCAACAGGGTGTAACTGATAATCTGGGCATTGAATTGATTCCTCCAGAAAATGCGATTCTAGATTCGTAATGTGTGCCCTAATAAGATCAGTTTCCTCAGTTATTGGGCTATCAAATGATCTATCAGATTCCTCAGGCCCAATCGTCTCACAGAAATCGTGTTCAGAAAACTCACGTGAGACTTCACAACTTAAATCTTCACCATCAGGATCCGTATCAATGTATGTCCCATAATCAGTTGTCACTTTGTGTTCCAAGGAGACATACGTTTCCTCGTAACCCAGCTTAGGGATCTCAGGTGAAGAAATCAGATCATCCTTCATTGGTTATTTTAATTCAATCTGGTCAGCCTCGTAACACGTGTCCCCCCAACAGGTGCCTGAGCGGGTTCTATCATTGGCTTTCCTGAAGAGGGTTCATCCTGGGAATTATTCCAAGATTGAATCAAAGCAACCACGTATCGCATCCTCAATTATGCTAATTTCCCAAGTAGAAACTCACCCGGGTTCTTATCCTTAACATCCTGGAGCCAATCCAACAAAGACTTGTTTAAATCATCAATCATTTCAATTAGGGGCTCCAATCTCTCAATGCAAGGTATTGGCTGAACTTCCAAAGATTGAATGATATTCCTCAAGTTAGCCAGAACCTTATCTTGAACCTGGTTAACCTGAACCAAATGAGTTGGTTCAGGGTTGGGCGGGTTTGGGCTCAATGTAGGGGAATTAACGAATTGAGATTCGTTATACCGTTACTAATAATAGGTCATTTTAGATTGTTGAAAAGATGGTGATGACTTAAAGGCAGTGAAATCGGAGGATGGGTAAGGATCGGTGTATCCTTCTTGATTGTAGATCGTATTATGTTGTTCATGAAAGGAAGACAATCTATAGTTGATGTAGCTCTGAGAAGGATAGAAATCAGAATCAAAGTGTTCAGGGTTAGACCCTAAACACGGGGGTCCGGAATTGTATCCCGAATCCGAATTATCCCAACTAACTGATGGTCGATTACAATACGAGTTGGGATAATTGTCATGTTGAGGATAATTTACAACAGGAGGGAAAGAGCGGGAATGCATGAAATATGTGGAAGGACTCATGATACACGGGAGGAAGAAAGGTGCCCTGCAATACAAACAATCAAACCTGTCCGTAAATAGGTTAGCCTAAAGACTTACAGACTCTCAAAACCCATCTTGAGATAAAGGAACGATTTGATCTACTTCCGCCTGTTCAATCCAACCAGTTAGAAGGAGGGACTGGGGAGAAGGTTCTTCCTTCGGCTTGCGCCTCTGGTTCCTAGTGTACCCCCCAACCGCGATCGTTTGACTCTGCTCCCCTAGCTAGACATCAGATTGAACAGTAGAAACAGATTAATCGAAAATAATCTCGTTCTGGGTTCTGAAGAGCGAGTCCAATCCTTAAGGCCAACGTCTACTCTGTTTTATTTAGGGCTAGGTTTGAATGTGCTTTGGAATGTGATGGGCCCTTTAAATGGGTTGTGCCCTTAATGATTGATTGATTCGTGTGTGAGTGCACAACCAGTGGTTTTCAAGCAAGATTGTTTTTTGATGTGGTCAATTTTAAGGTTCAAATCTTGCTTAGTAGCTTTTAGGATTCAACTTTAGGTGTTTTCAATCAAGTTTCATTAGCACACCAGGTTTTGCAAGCACAGGTGAAGATGTTTTCCTTTAAAGTTTAAAAGGAATGTGGAGTGCCTGGTAAATCCCTAAGAGTTGAACCTAATTGGCAGCTACTTGATGAGTTGATTTTATTTGAAGTGGTGTGGCCCAATCAACTCAAACAATTGGCCGGTTGCACCACTTAATTAGGCACACAAATGATTACCTAATCTGATTTCTACTCAATTATGTGTTTGGATGTGTGTACTGGCTCCTAAGATTGGTTTACCGGTTGAGTTTGAAAATCAGATGAGGTTGTGTACCTCTGTGAGATTTTTTTTTTCTTTTCAATGTGGGGGTTGGGGTGAGTATGGGTGTCAAACAACAAACAATCTGACCTTAGAGTTTATAAAAACACCTAGGTTGATTGATGTTTGAGTTATTATGTGATGAAATGAAATCTTATGGGTGGGAGGTGGGGGGTAACTCACAAAACCTTTTACAGCACTTTACTCCAATCTACCACTTTTGCCTGTCTCGAAAGAGTACCTGCAATTACAATAAGAAAGGAGAAAAGTGAGGTAAATAATTTGTAAGTTACAAAACGCGAAGAGAAATCAAAGATCGTTGCCTCCCCGGCAACGGCGCCAAAATGTTGAACGGATTTTGCGAACGCTACGCTAACGAGATTAGTTTTGGAAAACCTGTCGTTGTAGTTCGGAAGCGAAGAATTCGTGTTCAAAAAATAAAATTTATACCAAAAATAATTCCAGGTCGAACATAAGGAGGCTACATTGATCTATTTTCGTAATTATATTTTTTTAACATTTTCTTTAAGCAAGGCGTTATAATTACAATGGGGCTATCAAACTATGAGAGAGAGAGAGAGAGAGAAAGAGAACATGCATTCAATATTTCAATAGTTTATAAAAGTTACACTAGAATGCGGAAAATCAATTACACTATAAAGCAGAAAATTCTACACTAGAAAAACTGTAAATAAGAATGGGAGAGAGAAATTATCCTCCTCGACGATTGCTTGGAGGACAAGCCGGACGGGACGACGCCTGGACGAAGGAGAACGAAGCAGGACGAAGGAGGACGAAGCAAAAGAACGGGAACGGAGCAGCACGCCGTTGTCGTCGTGGGATCCACTTCCGAAGGGGAACGAAAACTGGACTTTATCTTGCAAGAAGCATCCTAGGTGTGGGACAAGCTTCTTTTGAGCTTTGGAGGGGTAGAGAGGAGAAAGAAGGGATGATAATTTCGTATGGAGGGTGTCTCCTTTTATAGTTGCAAGGAGTGGGGGCAAAATGGACATTACAACTTCAAAACAATAAATAAGGGGTCTTTAGTGACGGATAAAACCGTCGCTAAATCCCCCAACGTGGGCATAGCCTCCACACCCACGCGTGCCCGCTCAGCTGCCCAAGCGCGTAACGCCTACGCACGTCCGCGAAGTCTCAGCCGTCCGATCGCGAGATCGGACGGCTTAAGGCGCATCTTCGCCCGCTGCGCTACGCACCCGCCCGTGTGCAATCGCGTGTTACGCGCGGGCGTCCAATCGCGCGTCGTCCTGATCGAGCGCATGCGGCCGTTGGATCGTGATCGTATGGTTGATCGGAGGCACGCCACCGCTCCAATTTTAGCGTGGCGAGGCTCGAACACGCGTCCCCGCTTCGCGTTAGAGCGCTCGACCAACTCGCTGGGGTCGCGTTTATGTCGAGCGCTTGACTTCAGCGCAGGCGCGTCGCAGCCATTGGATCTTAATCCAACTGCGGGAAAGGCAGACGCGGAGACTGTTGAGATTGCATGCGGCCGTTTGGGCCGCCAAGATGGCCGAGATGGCACCATGTGGCGTCATCTTGGCCGTCCATTTTCTGGAAGTTGTAGACGGTGCCACGGATGTCGGATTGACTCGATTTTTGTGTCGTTGGTCTGCGATCGTCAATCCGAATTCATCCGTGCGGTCAGATTTGTCGTCTAAAGTGCGAATTTACACCATCCTGGCCCTTGATCTTCTAGGGTTCCTGGGTCACTATCTGATGCTACGGATGCCTGATTAGGGCGATCTTGGAGCCGTTGAACTCCAATCGTCGCCCTGATCACATCCATACGATTGGATCTTTGATCCGAGGCCCTGATAAAATATTTGCCCTATCCAAGCACATAAAAGCATACAATTAACCTCCATTTTATTCAAACTTCTCCAAATGCAAGGATGATGCATGTTATGCAGTATTTATAGCTTGAAATGCAATCCTATGCTTAAGATCATGCAAAAATAGACATTTTAAGTAGTGTAATCGTGTTTACATCACACATCGACGAAATGCAAAGCGCAAGTATAGTATAAATTATTTTTGTGTTATATGCTATTTACCTCCGAACGCACAGGGGTGAGGTCCCTTACCTGACCCACACCCGCCTCGTCCTCGGTTTCACCTCGCAGATCTGGCGGGATCCGACCCGACCCATCTTGAGCACTCCTCGCGCATCACCAACCTGCAGGTGCGCCTGGTCCAGGGTGTGAAATCCGACCCGATTACCCGTGTGGCTCTGGGAGAGAGTCCTTGAATGAATTGCTGAGAGAGAGAGACGTTTGGGTAGAGGGAAAAGGGTAGGTTTTGCTCTCTTTGCAGGCAGGCTGAACGTTGAGGAAGAAAGACTTAGCCGCAAGGAAGAAGAAGAGAAGAAGTAGAAGAGGCAGAGATCTGAAGGAAGAAGGAGAGACTGCTGAGAAGAAGAAGCCTCCGCAGAAGCCAAGAAGAAAGAAGGCAAGGCAAAGAAGAGAAGGCAAGGTAGAGAAGAGAAGCAAAGGCAGGAAGAAGATCAAGGCAAGAAGAAGACCTGTAGATCAGAAGAGAAGAAGAAGAGCCTACAAAGAAGAAGGCAGAAGGAAAAAGAGAAGAGAGACTGCAGAGAAAGAAGAGGCCAAGTGAAGAGTGCAGCAGAAAGAAAGCATATCAGAAGAAGAAGAATAATCAAAGTCCAATTTTACTCTTTTGCCCGAATTACTTTTTAAATACATTTGAAGTAAAGTTTTGAGTAAATTAGAGTGTTCAATTACATTTGAGATTAGTATTAAATTCCAATTGCTCCCTGTTTTCAACCTCGGATACTCTAGTTGTTCAAGTAATAAAATTCTCTATTTGTTTGAACGTTTTGTCGGTTATACTACAACGTGACATTCTTTGAACCCGATCAAAAGCGTATGAACAAGAAGCACAAAGAAGAAAGGAAGAAAATCAGAAGTCAGAAGAAGAACAAGATAGGAGGAAATAACCTTTTAAGATGTCAGATCCTATGATCAGACGTCCAAATTTCTTTTTGCCACAATTTACTTTTAAACTCATGCATATATATTTTGAATTAAGTTTTGAGTAACTCTAAGTGTTCAATTACATTCTTGAGATTAGTAGTAAATTGAAATTGCTCCCTGTGTTCGACTTCGGATACTTAGGTTTTCGAGTAATAAACTTTTAGTTGTCGATAATGCTTGATCACCTATACTACGATGCAACTGACTATTAAAACACGATCAAGACGCGTCAACAATGGCTCAAACAAGAATGTGGTAGCCCTAGTTACCTTAAGTGGGTGCACAAATAAGGTTTTGTTGTTGAAATCATATCAGGCAACTTGATGAATTATCTAAGAATGCAAAGCAAGTAGCCCTAATTGATTTTATCCTTTTTCTCCTTTTCAGAATGAGGGGCTTAAGAGAGAGAGAGCAATCAGATGTTACCTACCCCTAGTGTGTTTGTTGTGCGGCTCACTTTCTTCAATGTATCTTCTCCCCGAAACGACCACAGCAAAAGTGATATAGCAAGCTAGAATCTGTATCAGAAATTGTAATCAAGAATTATAAATTGCCTATTGCTTCCCGGCAACAGAGCCAAAATGTTTGTGTCGCTAAGTCGATGTTTAAAAAGTGTTACGTTGTAATATAGTTGAAATAGCATTCAAACAAATACAATTTTTTACTCGAATAAGTCCGAGGTCGAACACAAGGAGAAAATTGGTATTTAGAAATCAAGATCACAATGCAGAATTAAAAGAATATGCAATAATATCACTATCAAAGTTCAAAAATATGGGAGTAAAATGGCGATGTATATCACCAAATACTCCTACAATATAACCAAATAACTCAATGCATGAATATGCAATGGAAACTAGAATCTGTTGTCTGATGAAGGAAACAGGTGACTTAAAGTGTCTGATCCTTCTTCCTGGCTTCTTCTCTATCTCTGCCTTTGCCTTCTCTGATGTCCTCTTCTTTAGCTTCTGACTTCTTCTTTTTCCTCTTCCTTCTGCATTCAACTTTTCCCTTCAACTACTCTCTTTGGCTTCTTCTTCTTCTTCTTCCTTTTGCCTTCAACTTCTGCCTTCAACCATGGCCTCTTATTCTTCTTCTGAATTGGCTAAGTGCTGGCCAAAGACCCCAGTAGCAAAACCCTCCCCCTACCCGCACGACTCTCCTTTCTTTGTCTCCTAGGATTCGCTCTCCTAGAGCCACATAGGTATTCAGGTAATCGGGTTGAGTGCGTACCGAGGACCAAGTGGTGGTGGGCGAGGAGTGCAGGTCGAGTCAAGTCAGCCAGGTCTGCGGGAGCGTGTCGTGGATGAGACTGGGTCAGGTGAGTGGGACCTCACCTTGTGGTACTGAGGTAAGCAGTTACAGGCACAAAATCAATTTATGCGGCTGCGCGGCCTCAGAACTTTTCGAGGTGGGACTATCCATGCACACTTCTTCTCGCGTGCCTGCAGTAGAGGTGATGTTTCCAGTTGCAGCAGCTGCTAAGGCCTTCGACTGGAATTGAAAGCCTGGGACCGTGTGTAAGAGCCTTCCGCACGGCCCGGGACAGCAATAGTTGGGACAACAGCAACTGGAGTGGCTTCAAGGGAGCTTCAAGCTTGGTCACTAATGGCGGATGGGGCCTGAACCTGAAATCAAGAGAACAACCTTGCGGGCACGACAAATCACTCAAGGAGGTTCACCGGAGCATGACGGATGTGCTAGGGATGGTGGCGTGGCATGTGAGTGCCTATTAGTCTTGCCTAGGGCACACAATGTGCATTTGAGTGGGTGTGTTTGGGGGGTGGTTTGTGTGAGTGGCGCGGTAAGTGAAGTGAGGGGAAATGCTTAGTGAGGTGTTGCAGAGATTGTGGGCTTGTCAGAGAGGGTTTTGGTGGCCTGTGGAGGTGGGATGGCCTCGCTGGAGGTGGTGGTCAGAGATGGAAGAGATGAAGGTGCGAGGGGTGACAGTGGTCAATTTTATGAAATAAAGAGAGGGGAAGTAAATAGAGGGGACAGAGAGCCTAGCTTGGGTATTAAGGGATGAACGGGGTGAGCGAGGGCGTCGGGTCTGGTATAGCCGACACCGGAGACGAAGGCAACTCCGATGAGCTGGGAATAACGAAGACGAAGGAGGAGGTGGCATCTGCTGGTACGGCAAGACTCAAACAAGGTAGGGAGGAGGAATCTATGGTAGGTATGGTGGTTGGATGACAAGGAAGGGAAGGAAAGTTCACCAGACATCGAGGAACTTATGGCCGTGAGGGGGAAGAGAAGAATTTAGTGTATTCGCAACCGAATTCGAGCATGAGGAAGACGAGGAGATCAAGGCTTCTTCAAATAGGGCTCTATAGGGTTGTTAGGGTTTGGGAAGCAAGCTTCCCAAGCTTGGAAGGTCACTGGAGATGGAGTTTGTAAGGATACCCAAATCTCTCATGCGTTCGCACTAGAGATTGGGAGGAATCAGATCTTAAAGATGGGTTCATACTGACGGGGATTTCTTAGAGGATCTCCCTTCCAATTTTGGTGGAGATCCTCCAAGAAATCAAGGAGATCTTCTCTATCAAAGGTTGCTGGAGTAGGTTTCCTCCGCGATAATGGCGGAGGAACCTACTTGTGAAGACGACGAGAAAGCTAGGGGGCTGTTAGTGAGGGTTTTTGAATGTTAGGGGTAGAAATGTAATCAAACAGGACCTTTTTTGCAAATTTAGTCAAGGGAAACCCATTTTGCTTCCAAATTTTGGTAGAAAACTAATTTGGACCTAAGGAATCTAATGGTGAAGTCGGATTTTGGCTTTTACGACGCTTGTCTGAATAATTTATGTAAAAACCCAAATTAAGGCAAATATCTATCTGAGGCCCTATTCTAGGTCAACATGGGTTCTAACGGCCAAATTGAAGCTTCTAAACCCTAAACAATATTGTTATATGATTTTTAGAGGATTTAAGTGAACTTTATCCTGACCAGAACCTTAGTTAATTAAGTGGGTCAGTTTTTAAGGTTTCAAAAGTCATTTAATTCTCAGATCTCACACAAACTCTTTTCTGTCAAATCCAACCCACTTGCTATCTTACTAAGACCATTTGACCTTTATTTAGCCCAAGAATAAACCCATAGTTGTACTGCACTGGTAAAATTGCAGTTTTACCCCTTATTTCTTGTGTTTCTCTCAAGAAGGTTATGCAATCAGTTATGACCTTCAGTTGGTTATGTATTACCATTTATTCTCTTCATTGGGTCAAAATGAGCTAGTTAGGGCTCATAATGGTGTTCCCATCAAGCTCCTTCTAGTTTGGGACACTTTTGTCTCATATCTTTCTCCATTTCAGTGTGCCCATGGACATCAATCATAAATAATTTATCACTAGTGTCGCCATTTCTGATAAACTCACTTATGCAAAGATGGAGCAAGCACAGGGAGCTCGTGATGAGGGTGCACCACAAGAGTAGCAGCAGCAGGAGCATACCACAGTACCTCCTCGATCCTACCTTATGAGCGCTTCATTGCGACATGTCCACCACCAGTGAGACCATCACCATCTTTCTACAATCTGGACTGGAGCCTCTTGGAAAGACAGATTTCAGGCAGAGACTTTGTCACTATTCAGGATATGACTACTGGTATTTCATTGATGATGCAAAGGCAGAGAGAGACATGGTTATGGTGAGGCACGGGCGTCAGGTATCAAATTACGTAAATGCTCAGAGTCTACTTTTGGATAGACTTGGAGAGTCTATTCATAGCATTCAACAACAGCTTCATCGACCTCCTCGACCTCATCGTTCGACTACCATGCCTTCTGAAGCAACTTTTCCTCCTCCACCTACTTCATCAGCTTCACCTAAAGCACCACCAGCTGACCAGTAGATTACTCCTTGCAGGACATCCTGGCATTCGACACCACAATCGTTAGCTCAACGATGGCTTTGCCTTGGTCAGCCTACATCTTCTGAGAAATCAAACTCACTGGATCTCTAGCTAGATGCCGATCTTCAGAGTACCATGGATGTATTTATGGCATCGTTAGATGATTAGTTATTATATTTGCTTTCATTTTGGCATGTATCATTTTATTCTAGACACTTTTATATGCTATCTTTTCTAGACATTTTGTTATGATGTTGCATGAATATTATCTCCTTCAGTTTTATATTACTAGCTCTCTCAGTGCATGATCATATATGGATGCTTATATTACTTGTTTAAGGGGGAGTTAATTGTAAAATAACCAGCAGCACATTTACTTTTTGCTAAAATGAAAAGGGGGAGCTATTTTGCAAAGTTAGTTTCCAATTCATATCTATAATTTTGTTGTCATCAAAAAGGGGGAGAACGTAAGGACCTCTATTTTGATGCACCAAAAATAAGTTTATTATTATGACTAAATTTCAGGACCATCTTGGATTGAAGCCTCTGTTCAAGACACAAGTTCAGATAGTTACTGATGTGCATCTTTTTCATTTATTTGAACCAAGGACTTTACTATAAGGAACCTCAAATAAAACTAAAAAATGATTTTTTCGCGTATCTTTTCAAATACAAATTTAGGGTTATTGATCGACCAAACTTACTAATTGATCGAGCAAAATAATTTGATCGACCAACCTACTTACTTGACCAATCAAATTAGTCCATTCTAAGAACTTGAGAAAAATCCTCTTAATTGACCAACCAAGCTAATTGATTGACCAATAAGTGATCAACCAACATTCGTAATTGATCAACCAAAGCACTTTTTGATCGACCAATTAAACTTAATTGATTGACCAATTTTTTTCCCTATTGAAGCAAAAATTTTTGTATAAATAGAGGTTGTACGCAACCCATTTCCATACAACTTTTAAATGGAACACCATTCAAGAACAGAGCTTCTCGTGCTTATTGCAAAAGGCTTTCACATCTCATTCTTCACGCTCTTCGAAAGTATGACAACTTGAACCTCTACGAAAAATTGGTTTGATCATTTATTGAGGTTCCATAGAATTCATTTTCTTGTTATACTATTTTGTTGTTTTGATTTACGGATCCTAAGCCTGTTCGGAAGATCCGTGGTTGTTGTTTTTGCTTCTCTTCAGGATAAAAGAGAAGGGTTTGTAATAGGTTGTGGCACCCTCATTCAAGTGGTGTGAATAGTGGATTGACTAGCTCGTACTAGTCAAAAGAATCCTAAGCTGGGTGGCTTAGGTAGTTTTTACCTGGATTGGGTTTCCATGATAAATCATGTGTACTCTACGCATGAATCTTCGTTGTCTTATTTTTTAATCTGACTCATATCTTTTAAAGCAATGCTATTCACCCCTCCCCTCTAGTATTTAGTTGTGATCCACAGGATATTCTCCAACCCTCAAAACCAACATATGAAAATCCCATGTTAAAAAAAGTGAATCAAATGCATAGATTTTTCATTTATTTTAGAAGGCAAAGTGAAAACCAAATTATATATATATGTGTGTATATATGTATATCTATATAAACATTTTATTGTAAAATGAGTTGTTGCCAAGGAATCAAGCTAGTTTGAATCAAAAATCTAAATATGATTTTTCACCAATGAAAAGAAATTACGAATAATTCCTTAAGGACAAAGACTTCAACAGCTCTCGAGTATCAACTCAAATTCAGACGACCCAAATCAAATTAAGAGTCATATTAGCCCTTACACTTGGGTTGCGAGGGTAACCTTCTGTAACTCAATCGACCCACCGAAGATTTGAAGTGGATGTGAGAAGCATGCATCTTATGTCTGAAATAATTTGACTTACCGTAAAGGACAACTAAATTGACTCCTAGTATTCAATAAAAATTAGAATATTTCTAGCCTCTCTTTGGGACAATCCTTTTTTCGGTTAAGCCATACTTTGATTTGATAGCTTTCTCCTCACCACTTTTCTACCTCAAGGTCAACACTCTAGATGTATATCTCCCTAGCTAGTTTCCTAATATCTCCTTATTTTTCAAAACTCTATAGGCAAACTCCCATTTGTAGCGGGTTGTTTTTTATTTTAATATGTGGTAGAAAGGGGTAGCATCCATATTTAGCGAGATGCTTTATTTATTTGGTGGAAGAATTTGCACCCATTTATAACGAGGTGCATTTTATTTTGTACGCTTCATGAGATATGGTTAAAAAATATTTTTTTCCTTCCCATTTTTCATTTTCTCAAATTTTTATGTCGTCCAAATCCTTTTTCTAGGTGAGTGGCTGTCCTTCATCTGTTCAAAATGCATACATACAAACAAGAATAGTCCTAAGAACTAGAAACATGACAAAAGTCCTTTGGATCTTTTGCCCTATGGCTAAATTTTGACTACTAAGGACTCAATAAGGTTGTGCAAGAGATGAGTTAGTGCATAGTATAATTGAAGATGCTTAGGGCTCAAAGACCATCCAAGTCAATGGGCAGAAAGATAAATCATTTACTTATCACCCTTTTTGACTTAATACTTTAAGCTTTTTCAGATCCCTTCAAAAACACGAGAAAATAAGTCCAAATTTAGGTAAATACTCAAAAACTTAAGTCTATTAAGACCTAAAAGTCTAGGTGGAATGACTTTGTTCCATATTTCCTAATGTCAGTAAATCCTCAGAATCAAGAATTCTTGACTCCTGCTAACTTAAATTCTAAAAACAACACTGAAAACACCCTTTTTTTTGTATAGATAAATTATATATATAAATACTATTTTTCCTTTTTCAAAATTGGCTTATTAAAAAAGTAATACTGCAAGAAAATATGCAAAATGTGAATGTAATAGTGGAAAATTTCACTGAAAATCCAACACTTTTGAAAGGGTAGAGATCGCTTGGAATAAGTCTTGAATTTGTCGTTCAGCTTATTCCAACACCTATGAAGTAAGACAGATATGCTATATATAGAATGATATCTACATATGTATAAATGCTGAGTTTAACGCCTCCAGCTGGGAAAAAACTCAATCACACATTCTCAAGAAGGTTGATGACTTCATTAGCAGGAGGAGGTTCCTTGCCAATGAATGGCTTGAGGCACTAGCAATTCACTATAGAAACATGCCTAGTCTTCGGGTCTAGGATTTGAACTGCTCCATTAGAGTATGGGCTAATAAAAGAAAAGGACTAGCTCACTTGGACTTCAGCTTACCTACAAAGAATTTGAGTTTAGAATTAAATAAGCAAACTTGCTAGTTATGCATGAAAGATTTCCTTTGGATATGGCGGTCATGAAAGCCCCTGGTCTTATCCATATATATGTTCACATTCTCGCAGGCCTCCCACTGGTTCTCTTCTAATTCACTGAGCTAGAGCTTCCTTTCATAACCTCCTGCATTGAGGTTAAAATTACATTTTTGCACTGCCCAAAAGACACGGTGCTTTAGCTCAACCCAAAGATGATAGGCCTTTCCATGCACCATGCAATATGATGACATTCCAAGTGGGGCCTTGTTTACAGTTTGATATGCCCATAGTGCATCAATCAACCGATCAATACACCATTTTTTGTAAAATGAGATTGATCTGATAGTTAGACATGCCAGCCTCCCCATTAGTCTCCAGGTGATATGGGGTAGAAATACGGTAATGCACCCCATACTTTTTCAATAATGACTGAAAATGGGCGTGAATGAAATGACTCCCCCTGTCGTTGATGTTCGCAGATGCACTTATGTAAAAATCGTTCAATGTAGCACATTTACAACATCAATTTTAAATAAAGAATCTAATGTGAGTCCAAGTGACAAAAACAAGGAGGCAATAATAGGAATCAAATAGTCGCTTTAATGTCACAAAAATGTCATTTGTTCGCTTGAAAATCAATTTGAAAAAAAGAGAGAGGGAGAGATAAAGGGGGGGAGAGAGAGAGAGAAAGTTAGAAATCCATGATCAAGATAAGAATTATTTATCAAGAATATATCATCAAATGTTGTAATCAATGAAATATAGATGAATGCTTAACAAAATAAAAGACATGAACTACACTATAAAATAAAATAAAACTAAGAACAAGAATGAAGATGGTGTCGAGGCAGCCACGGCAACAGAGGAACTTCCGTCGACGGCTCGGTAGGTTCAAGACCTTGCTTGGAGCTCTAAAAGGTGGTGGGAACTTGTGGGTAGAAGATTGGTGCAAATGGAAGGGCTCAAATTCATCACTGGTCTTTAGTGACAGATGGAAGCATCACTAAAGACCTCTGCAACTGTCGCTAAAGGTGCACCTTATCCACTCACACCCTTATTGGCACGTGCCTCATGCACCCGTGTTCCTTACCTTGATGCATGCACATGCATTGGCATGCACTGTGCCATTTGCATGAGCCTTGTTGCCTCGTGCTTGCACTTGTGTGCTGCTGTTGCTCCTCGTGCGCGCGTGCCTTACTGCACTACCGGGCTGCTCCAATTGAGCTTGAGGGGGGGCCATGGGGATTTGAACCTGCAGGCTCTCCTTAAGAACTCCAAAGATTACCATGCCATGCCCTTGAAATGGTCCCGAGGAGGATCCAGAAGCATGTGGTGGAGGTGGCTTCTCGGTCGTTGGATCTTCATCCAATGGTTGAGATTTGATGATGATGAAGAGGAGCCGATGCTGGTTGTTCATGCCCAGGGTTGGGCAGCCTAGATGGCACCACGTGGCGCCATCTAGGCCATCCATCTTCTTTCCATTGTAGGAGATGCCACGGTGCTCGGATCGCGATGATTCTCATGCTGTCGGACTGCGATTGTCATGCCAGATCCATCCATATGGTTGGATTTTTCATCTGAATCCTGTAGGGATGTTGCTTTGCCCCCAGGTCATTGATCCTTCTCAGGCTTGTTGTGGGAGCTACAAGGGTCGGATCAAAGTGATTTCGAGTCTGTTGAACTCTGTTCATTGATTCGGATCCATCCGTTTGGTCTGATAACTCATATGAGACCTATTTCCAAATGGACTTGTGCACATGGTCATTAAACATTGATTCTAAGCGATTAAAATGTAAAGATCACGTAATATGCATGCAATACACCCAAGCACATTATAATATATCATTATCCATATGTACCCTCGAAACTGACTCTAATTGATGTTATTAACACTAATAATTATAGAGTCATCAGTCGCCAATCAAAGCACGAGGGACACCAAATCCCACAAAAATAAATTCCCTAATGAAAGGTATGACGATTTTATGATCAACTAGCCTCAACCAACTTCGAGATGCAAACTACTACAAGAAGAATGTACTCAAAGCCATGGGAGTTTGGGAAAGGGCCCATAAAGTTAATGCTCCAATTGTTGAACACTTCCACAACCAAGATAGGTTACAGGGGCATCATGTCTCTCTTCGTAATGGAATTGACCAACTCTCAAAATCAAATGTATCGCTAAAAATGGTCAGCCAGAAGAAACCTGACAACAAAATCTTTGTAGTGGTTTTTTTGCTAGAGAAATGACCACCGCATGCATCGTTGTGGCAACAAGAAAACACATTTGAAATCTTAGAGTCAGGGATGCACCTCCTGATTATCTGATCAGATTTAATACAGAAAAGCTGGGGGTCATCCTAGAAATAAATTTTTGTCTCAGACAAGAATTTAAGCTTTTGGTCCGTGGGTAATCTCATAGGTATCTTGCCTGAGACAAGATAATTCGTGATATCCGTGTATTAGGGAAACTCCATTATATCTATAACCAACAGTGATTCATCCAGAAAACTATCAAATATAGGGGGAATACAGGATGTTGGCTGGGTCAAGATGGGATAAGTGATCAAGCACTACATTATGTGCTTCAGCTTTGTCACAAATCTCAATATCAAACTCCTACAATAGAAGGATCCATCTGATCAAGCTGGGTTTGGCATCCTTCTTTGCTAAGAAATGATAGAGAGCTGAATGATCCATAAAAACAATCACTTCTGACCCAAGAAGATGAGAGTGAAATTTCTCCAGCCCAAAAACCTTGGCAAGTAGCTTTCTCTCAGTGATTGTGTAATTATGCTAAGCCTCATTCAGCCCCTTGCTAGCATGGTAAATGATGAAAGGATGGAGCTCTCGATGCTGGCTAAGAATAGCTCAGGTGGCAAAATCTGAGGTGTCACACATAATCTCGAAATCGAGAGAATAGTAGGATGGCTAGAGAATAGGAGAATCAGATACAGCGCCTCATAAAGTCTTGAAAGCATTGAGGAATGAGTGAAAATAAATTGGGAAGTCAACTATGAGAAGATTCGTCAATGGATGAGCCATTTTTGAAAAATCTCTATTGAATCTTATGCCAAATCCGACATGACCCAAGAAAGATCTAATCTGCTTGACTGAGTTAGGTGAAGGTAGTTGGGAAACAACTTCATTCTTCACTCAAACAACCATGAGTCCACTAGTAGAGATCTAATGGCCTAGTACTATGCTGTCCCTTGCAATTAAATGGCGTTTCTCCCATGAAAGTACTAGGTTAACCTCAAAAAACCTCTTTAGTATCTTAGTGACGTTATCAAGACAAGACAGAAAATTATCTCCAAGAATGAAGAAATCATCCATGAATACTTCCACAAAGTCCCCTATCATGTTTGAAAATATGGCCATCATCCAACACTGAAAAGTCGCAGGTGCATTGCATAAGCCAAACGACATTCGTTTGAAGGTGAATGTACAAAAGGGACAAGTGAAAGTTTCCTTATCCTGATCATCCAGGTTAATCACAACCTAATTATACTTGGAGTATACATCCAAAAAAAAGAAACTTCGCTCAAGTGGCCTTTCCAACATTTGATCAATGAAAGGCAAAGGAAAGTGATCTACCTTTGTAGCTATGTTTAGCTAATGATAATCAATGTAGACCCTCCATGAAGGTGCAGTGCGAGTCGGGATGGATTCATTTTTTTCATTTTTTACTATCGTGAGTCCCACCTTTTTAGGTATGATCTGTATGGGACTCACCCACTAGCTATCAGATATTGGATATGTAATATCAGCATCTATCCATTGGGTGATCTCCTTCTTGACAACCTCTAGCATATTTGAATTTAGCCATCTCTGTGGTTGTCTAGAAGTTTTCACCCCCTGATCTGTGTATATATGATGAGTACAATAAGAGGGGTGAATACCATGGAGATCAAAGATTCTCCACCTAATAGTGGCTATATGTGTTTGAAGCACATAAATGAATTGCAGCTCTTGTTCTTGGGTTAAGTGAGAACTGATAATAACTGGATATGTCGCACCATCGCCTAAGAATGCGAATTTTAAAGAATCAGGTAAGGGCTTGAGTTCAATCATAGGTGGAGGGCATACAAAGTCATCTGCAGGAGAAGGTTCCAACAAGGAAGGGGGAGAAGAGTCAATAATGTAAATCCAATAATCCCAATACACATTACCGTCTGCTGATCCTGAACCTAAAGGAAGGTCGGTGGTGACTGCATCGGTGTGGAAGCAGAATTTAGAGCCTATACCATGATAACAATGGGGTTTGAACAAGGGTGAACATAACTAGAGGTTGGTGCCCAAGTTATCATTGGATGCCTAAGTCCTCCCCCCTATGCGGAGGCGGCAAAAACTGAACTCATGCTCCCTATATCATGGTCTGGAAATGCTATCAAGGGTAGCCATGGAACGAAGATCCCTTTCGTGTGTCTCTTAGGCAGATCAAAACTATCCGGAGCAATCACGCCATCCTACACTAGCAAGGGCGGGTCAGAAATATGTGATGTATCGGAAAAATTAGATTTTAAGATTTGTGACGTTAAGATTACAGAGATACTTGAAACAGTCAAATTCTGGAATGATGAAATGTATAGTGCATCATTCTCAGTCTTGTTTGGATCACTATCCAAAAACCATGAAAATGTGACATCGGGTCGCTATAGAGAAGGTGAATGTTTCCACAATAAGCCGGATCCTCATCTTCACCATCCTCCTAGATTGGATTGCAATCAAAGTTCTTAAATGCCCTATAAATGTCCAACCTAAGCCTCTCACTACCTAAGGCAATCTCCATATACTTAGATGCACAATCGATGTTCACTCAGGTTATCGCCAAAAATGGATGACCCGAAATGATTGGTGTATCACGGAGATTAGGAGGAACCTTCTTGTCTAAAATGAAAAGCCCATTCGAAAGCAAAATCCAAAGACTTTTACTATGACACTTTAGACCACCCCCAACGGTGTTTTCACTGATTGGTCAGCCAAATGAGTGGTTATGGAGTTGGGTTTTAACTCCCTGAATCGAAATAGATCATATACATCCATGGAGTCAAGTTGATGGATGAACCTAAATCTAGAAGGGCTTTATCAAATGGAGAATCCTACAAATAGTACGAAATTAGTGCTGTACCAAGGCCTTTCTTTTTTGGCAGTAAGTCATCCAAGGTAATTGCACTAGCTTCTTTAGAAAAGACCTATCAGCGACCAAAATTTGGTGATTTTATGATGACTGCACCACACACAATAAAATTTTCAATACTAGGCTCAAACCTTGAAAACTATAAGAACTGCTAAACTAGTAAACTAGGAACTCTTTTCTGGTATTTTAAGGATTTTGATATTTTTTGGTATTTTTCAGTAATAAAGCGACTATAAGAAAGCACAATGGATAGACAAGAAAACTCAAGAAATTCTATTGCAACTCAAATCAATGTACTACAAGTAGAAAGCAACTACGAAGGAACATATCAAGAAATAGATGAAAAAGCAAGAGAGAAGATAGTAAGTGAAAAAGTACAGAGGAGCCTCGAAGAACTCATGATGGTGATGGAGAGGTCTACCTGAATCTTCGAAGTGTGAGAAAGATGTGGGAGAAGTCGAAGAAGTCCAAAGAGCATGAAGACGAACTTGGAGAAGTGGATTGAGAAGAAGAAATCTCTGTAGAGGAATGCTCCTAGGGAAACCTAAGGGAAATAGGGAACCTAAGGAAGCTAATGGATCTAACTAGAGTCTAGAGAAAGTAGAGAAGGTACTTGGGCATTCATCGACACCCCGAGAATTGGAGTATCTGACTCAAGAATAGGGATGATCTAACCTCCTACATGGGTGGAGGGTCCGAGGTGGGATTTAGGCAATCACACAATAGTCATGGTGATCCATTCGCATAGAAAATTTTTCTTGGATGTAGGATGGTTGGCTTCTTGGACCCGCATGTATCCATCTCTTTCTAGGTAGAATCCTTCCTTTCATACTTATTATGGGGTTTTGGGTTCGAGGGCATTTTTTTCCCCTCTTCATATGCCCCTTACTCTCGAGCTGGCGAATGCTTGATGAGAGTGTAACGTTCAAAGTAGGAACTCCACGATAGGTAATGCCCCGAAATATTGCCTCGACTGTGTATTTAAGCAAGGGAGCATTTGTTATATAGTGGGGTTTTTAGTGGCAAAGGACCTTAGTTGTATTGACCTTAAGAGGGGGTACGGGGCACATAGGTTTGCTATGTCCCCATCCTTAGGAGGAGGTTATGAGGGTCGTTGACCTGCTATGTCACTAGCCTTAAGAGGAAGTTTTGAGGCATGTCTGCCTGCTATGTCACTAGCCTTAAGATGCGATTTTGAGGTGTGTCCTCCTGCTATATCACCGACCATATGTGGAGGTTTTGAGGCGCATCCACCTGCTATGTCATTGGCCTTAAGAGGCATTTTTAAGGCTCTTCCGCCTACTATGTCACTGGCCTTAAGAGGCAGTTTTGAGGCATGTTTGCCTACTTGATTTCCATGAGTAATGGCCATCTGCATCAGGATATATATAGTGTGTTGCCATTTTAGAAGACAGACATTAATTGCCATTATGATGAGGTGAAGGCCTAAAGAGTCGTGCCTGTCATTGGTGGGACCACCCTTTTTACGACAATGGATATACGTGCAGGGGTATTAAATGTCTGTAATGATGGTTGAGGTTTTCTTCACGATTGGCAGTATATTTGGAACCTACGCCAGATACTGTGGAATTTGATTTTTTCGAAACTTGCACCCCGCAAGGGGGAACCACCCTCCGTGGGAAATATATATAGGGGTGGTGGGTCATGGTTAATGGCCTACATACCTTCGAGAGCATTTGTGTGAGGAGCCTTTACTCTTGGCAGGGTTCTATCAGGATCGTCACTATGTCGAGGTCCTTTCAAAGGAAGAGTTGTCATGTCGAACTTTGCGAGTAAGGGTAAGTCTGTTGCTTCTTCTTCCTCGAGGGTATCTACCGAGACTAGGGTTTATACAATTTCTCAACAAACTTCTATAGTCGATCCATAATTTTGTCGTTCTTGCGGACATACGGACTTGGTAGAGTATTGTTTCAAGCTTGTGGGTCCGACACCCGTCTGTGTTCAGACAGGATGAATGACATGTTTATTATATGTAAATACACCATAGAGCATGGTCTACGAGTACCTTTGAACCCTTTTGTGCCCTCCTTCCTTTCTTTTTCTCGCCTTGCCCATTCGCAGCTCAACCTTAATTGCTAGCTGGTGCTGAATGCCTTTACCATCCTCTACCTTCATTAGACGATTGCCCCCCATCTTGTTTTGTTCTGCCTACTTTTTGGGGTGATGTCCTTGAAGGTGAAGAAGGGTAGGCCTCTGTCAGGCACTCACACGTTCTTGGAGCAGAAGACGTACACAAATGGGATTGGATTTTGAAAAACTCATCATTTTAGTATGATTTGTGAAGAAATCCATCAATAGATAAATTTATACTGAAACTCTAAGAATTCTGGGTCGATTACAAGGAGGCTACGTCGATCTAAAATCCGCAATTATATTTTTTGGTATTTTTGTTTTGAAAGCGAGATAATCACAGTGAAATTGATATTAACACTAAGAGAGAGAGAGAGAGAATATCATTTTGTATCTGAATATTGTTTTTACAACTAAAAAGCAGGAAATGATTATAGCTAGAAAGCAAGAAATTCTATTCTAGAAAGTGATATAGAAGGGAGAGAGATGTTATCCTCCTTGACGGTTACTTGGAGGACGAGCCAGACGAGGTAATGCCTAGAAGATAGTCGACGAAGACAGAGGAATAAGAACGAAGCGGAAAGAACCAGGGGTGAGGCAGGGCGTCGTCGTTGTCACGGGATCCTCTTACAGGAAAAGGGTGAGAAAACTTTGAATTTGGCTCTAAAGGAGCATCCCAGGTGTAGGACAAGCTTCATTAGAGCTTTGGAGAGGGAGAAAAGTGAAGGAAGGGATGAAGAAAGTGTGGGGGTCGTAGGGCTATATATAAGTGTAGATTGGAGGGGGCAAATAGGTCTTTACACATTAAAATGTTAAATCAGGGGTCTTTAGTGATGGATAAAACCGTCACTAAATTCTAGATCGTGGGCATAGGTGCCGCACATGCCATGCCTCTTCTTCTCATCGTGCCTCAACGCACGTGTATGTCTACGTGCTCTCAACCGTCTGATTGTGAGATCGGATAGCTTAAACACACCATGCCCAATCTCCCTCAACGGCTATTAATAGGCGACGCGGCCTCCATCATCATTGGATCCTAGGTCAACGGCTTTGGATGCATGCTCACCTGCCTTCACAAAAGCTCGTCTGATGGCGTGTTTGTGCTCCTCGCATCTAGGTGGGCCACGTGTCACCTTCACCGCTGCCCGATCTCCATCCAATGGCTCAATTAAGCTGGATCAGCATGTCTGCCTAATTTGAAGGCACGGATCGAACTCGTGCCCTTCGCTCGCAAAGAGGCGCTCACCCACTTTGCTACACTTCCACTTGAGGCAAGCTTTTGATTTAACATTCATGCATCCTCGCCTGCTGCATCAAGATCCAACGGCCGAGATCTCGCCTCACCCGTGCCTTCAGATAATGAGAGAAATGGTGCTACGACCGATTTGGGTGGCTGTGATGGTGCCACGTGGTGCCATCATGGCTGTTCATCTTATGCGAGTTGTAAATGGTGTCACGAATGTCGGATTGGAACAATTTTCACACCGTTAGGCTACTATCGTCGATCCAAATCCGTCCATGTGGTTGGATCTGTCATCTGAAGTGTGGATTTACACCATCTTGGCCCCTGATCTCTGACCTTCCTCAGATTATATCTGATGCTATGAAAGCCTGATAAAGGAGATCTTGGAGTCTTTGAACTCTGATCATCGCCCTAATCAAATCTATACAGTTGGATCTTCAATTCGAGGCCCCATTTAAAAGTCGCCCTATCGCTTGACCCCAAAAGGAAGAAATTGCTTTACAATTTGTACAATTTGACCTAAATGCATGATGATGCATGTTATGCAATATTTATAATTCATGATGCTAATATGATACTAAGAACATGCATTAATAGACATTTTTGGCTATTCAGATGTATGCACATCACACCTCCATGCTTATCTTTCTCTAGTCCCTAGCAAAAACTCTTTGCTATTTATAGAAGAATTAGATCAGACTTCTTGGACGAAAGTTATTCTTCAACACTAGGAAATTTTTACGAAGAACCTGAGCTACAAAAACACAACACCTGGGTGTCTGCCAAAATGCAAACCACCTGAAGCCCTCACCTTATTCAAGGAAGGATCTTTTTCTTCTTTTCTTCTTTGCTACTTTTTTTTTTGGATTTTTGAGTTTAGGGTTTCGAAGTAGCTTTCTACGACCACTCAACCCAAAGAAGACTTGAAGAGAACCCTAACTTCTAATCATCTTTGTCTGAAATGTGATAGACTCACTGATCGGTGATTAGAATGGACTTCAGGTTTCTACACCCCTAGGTGAGCTTGAAAAGAAATTCTACCTAAAGGTGTATCTATTTGACCGGTAGCTTTCTACGTACTTTTATTTTTTTGGGGTCAATAGAGGGGTGAACCCAGTGTATATCTCCTCGACTTATTCTGCTTCTTCGCTTCTTCCTAAGTGTTTTGGAATTATACTTGCATTTCTTGAGTTGGGTTCTGGACAACCTACCAATGGGCTATTACCCATATTAACTTGCCAGCTATACTCGTGCATTGAAGTGTGCCTTATTTCTTTTTTTCTTTTTTTTCTCCTTTTTTTTCCTTTTTTTTTTCCTTTAAGTAGGTGGCTTCCCTGATCTAAGATTTACCTGAAGGCAACTGGAAAAGGATGGTCGTGTGACTAGGCTCTGGACAACCTACCAATGGGTTGTTACCCATGATAACTTGCCAGCCATACCACCCTAGAAGGTTCATTACCTACCCAATTTCTGTAAAACCACTGAAAAGTGAGTCAGTGCAAATAGTGTGTAGATGATTAGACTTAAAATCCCCTCAAATCAGAGGGTGGGTTGATAAGTTGTGTACTTATCACCCCAACTTATTTAACCAAATTGAAGTAAATTCAGAATGGCGAGGACTTGATAAACAAATCTACATTTTAGTGGACACCTGGGCTGATTAAGTCTGAAGACTTGAAGGGTCTAAGCATTCAGATCTTACTATATTATTCCCTAAGGTTGAAAAATCCTAATGCCCAATTGTTCTTTCCTAATTCAATTATTTTTTTATTTTTTTAATAAAGAAAAAAAAGTAGAATTTACAAGAATTTCACAAAGCTGACAAAATGATTTAGAAATGAATTCACCCCCTAATGCCTACCTGATGCAATGTCCTCATTGAAAATAAAGGGCATGAAAGGGAAGGTAGAATGTAGAAGATATCACCTCAGATAGTTGGAGTTTCCTGGTCTTTCCAGCTAAACTCAAATCCAAATTACATTTCTTGATTTCCTAGAATGGCCAATGTTCAATCTGTACGGGTAAATGGCATGCCTTTCGATACACCAGACAAAACGGTGACCTGCCGATAGGCATTTTGTACATCGTACAATAGGGCCAAATAGCATCCTCAATCTTTTAAGTCCAATCTTTATGATCAGGTCAAATCATTTTTTGTAGAATATTCTTGATCTCCCGATTGGAGATCTCAGCCTATCCATTCATCTAGGGGTGGTAAGGTGTGGAGATTCTATGATTTATCCCATATTTTTGCAAGAAACTATGATACTAGGCACTAGTGAAATGAGTACCACGATCGCTGATGATGGCCCTCCGAATCCCAAATCGACTGAAGATGTTCTTCTTGAAGAAATCAATGACCACCTTATGCTCATTAGTTCAGGTGGGAATGGCCTTAATCCACTTGGACACGTAATCAACAGTGACGAGAATGTACTGGTGTCCAAATGAAGGGAGGAAGGGACCTATGAATTCGATGCCCCAAACATTGAAGATTTCGACTGCATCGAGTTTAGAAGCATCATATCTCTCTTGGTTATGCTCCCAAGGGCCTGGCATCGAGAACACAACCTCGAGAATTCCTAGGCATCCTTGAATAAAGAAGGCCAATAGAATCTAGATTGCAAAATATTTGCAGCCATCCTTTTCCCAGAGAAATGTCCACCACACACAAATGCATGGCAGAACTCGAGTACACTTTGGAATTCATTCTTCGGAACACATTAGCGAATAATCTGATCAGAGCTGATGCGGTACACTTTAGGGTCCTCCAAGAAGTAATATTTGGCCTCAGATTTGAGTCTATCTCATTGTTGCTTGGTCCAATCCTAGGGGATTTGCCCAACGGCCAAATAATTTACAATGTTTGCAAACCATAGAGTTTGGACACCTGATACAGTAAGAATAGTTTCATGGAAAAGTGTCAGCATTCAGAATATCCAAATGAGGATAATCACATAGAAGTCTCGAAAGATGATCCGCCATCACATTCTGTGCCCCGAATTTATCTTTGATTTCAAGATCGAATTCTTGAAGCAGAAGAATCAATCAGATAAGCCATGGTTTGGCATCCTTTTTGGCTAAGAGATGTCTCAAGGCCAAGTGGTCGGTGTAAATTATGATGTGAGACCCTAAGAGATAAACCCTGAATTTCTCCAAAGCAAATACTACAGCTTGCAATTCCTTCTCAGTAACAGTGTAATTCCCCTAGGCCTCGTCAAGAGTTTTGCTAGCGTAGTAGATGATAGAGGGCTTCCTGTCAATCTTTTGACCCAAAATAGCCTCGATCGCATAATTAGAAGCATCGATCATGATCTCAAATGGGGATGTCCAGACCGGTGTTGCAACACCGGAGCACAAGTGATTGCCATTTTAAGAAAATCGAATGCCTTACAACATGATTCATTGAAATCAAATGGCGTATCTTTGGCGAGAAGGTTGCTCAAAGGGCGAGCAACCTTAGAGAAGTCCTTGATGAACCTCCTATAGAATCCCACATAACTAAGAAATGATCAAATTTATTTGACAAATGTGAGAGGAGGAAGTTTGGAGATAGCATCAACCTTAGCTTTGTCAACTTCAATTCCCCGTTCAGAGATTACATGACACAAGACGAAGCCTTCTTGTGTCATGAAATGACTCTTTTCCCAGCTAAGGACCAATCTTGTTTTGATGCATCTTTTTTGAGGATCATTTCAAGATTAGCCAGGAAAGAATCAAATGATTCTCCAAAAATAGAGAAATCATCCATGAAGAGTTCCATAAACTATCCCACCATGTCAGAGAATATAGCTAGCATATACCTTTAAAAAGTTGTAGGTGCATTGCATAAGCCAAATGGCATTCCATAGAAAGCAAAGGTTCCGTAGGGATAAGTGAAAGTTATTTTTTCCTAATCCTCAGGATGGATAGGGACTTGATTGTATCTCGAGTAACCGTCTATGAAACAGAAGTACTTTTGCCCAAGTAGTCTTTCAAGTATTTGATCAATGAAGGGCAAAGGGAAATGATGTTTTTTCGTGGTTGTGTTTAGCTTCCTGTAATTGATACAAACCCTCCATGAGGAAGCTGAATGAGTTGTGACAGATTCTCCTTTCTCATTAGTCAGGATGGTAATCCCAACTTTCTTGGGAACAATTTGCATGAGACTTACCTAAGGATTAACTGAGATTAGATAAACGATTCCTATGTTGAGACACTTAATTCTTTCCTTCTTGACCACTTCACGCATATTAGGGTTTAATCTCCTCTACATCTGGTGAGAAGGGCAAGATCCATCTTCTATGAATATTCTACGATTGTAGCAAGATGGCTCGATCCCCCTAAGGTCATGGATGGCCCAACAATTGCCTCTTTGTGTTCTTCTAGGACCTTGATCAATTTAATCTCCTACTCCTTAGCTAATCTAGCACTGATAGTAACAGGGAGAGTCTTTTGTGGTCCCAAAAATTGATATTTCAAACTCTTAGGCAATGGTTTCAGTTCAAGTTGGGGCAGGTTCAGGATGGAAGGTAAGGATGATGCTGATGAAGCTTCATTAAGACAAAGAGGTTGAAGTGAACAAAATCAATAACCTCTTCAGAATGTGCTGGGTTTGCCATAGAGGGTTGCAGGTCAGATTCATCAACACAAGAGGAACCGCCATGCATGTTTCAATATTCATGTTATCTTCCTCAAGTTCCTCTATAAATCCATAATCCTCAAATTTGTTAATCGCCTTAAAAATATCTAGTTTCAATTTTTGATCCCCAAATGCAATTTGCATGCTACCGCTCTCACAGATGATATTGGCCTTAGCAGTAGCCAAGAACGGACACCCCAGAATGATGGGCATGTTTCTTAAATTCTCAGGTACATCCATGTTTAGGACAAGGAAATCTATAGGAAAATAGAAATCGTTAACCTTGACAATAACATCCTCAATAATACCTCTTGGATTGGTGACTGAACGATCTGTTAACTGCAGCATTATTGAGGTCAGCCGAAGTTCACCTAATCCGAACTTCTTGTAAAGAGAAGTCGGAATTAGGTTAATGGATGCACCTAGATCCAGAAGTGCCCTATCAAAGGTGTAATCTTCAATGACACAAGAAATCAAAGGGGCACCTGGATCTCTGTTTTTCAAAGGAAGGTGATGCAGGATAACAAAACTAGCCTGCTCAGAGAGTACCACCTTCCTTGGAACAGATTCCCTCAACTTACACTTCTGTGTGCATAAATCTTTAAAAATTTAGCGTAAGCTGGTATGTGTTTGATAGCGTTGAGGAGTGGGATATTGATTTCGACATTATTGAGTATATTCAAGAGCTCCTAGTTACTATCAACAACCTTCTTCTTCGAAGGTTCAATCAAGGCCTCATGAAAAGGAACATGAGTCAGATCTTTGGAATCAGGTTCCTGAGCCTTGATTTCTTCTTCAGAGTTCTCCTTTCTCTCCTCAGGCTCTCCAGGATTTGGTAGATCAGAACAAGGCAGTTGTGGGTCCTAGGTTTGCCTTCCACTTCTCAAGGTAACAAAGTTAGCTGATGCATATGGGTTTGGGTATTGGGGAGGTTTAGGAAAGATTGGATGGGCTTCATTTTCCAGAAACCTCAAATTTGATGAAGAAGTAGAAGAGGAAGGACCCTGCTCAACCACCTAATCATGTGCATGTGGGTCCCTCTGATTCACGTACCCTTGGGATTGATTGCTTGGATTCTGTATATTTTGCGGGTTGAGTATGAGTTGAGATGGCAGAGATCTGGGTTGACGGGAATTAGCAACGAACCCGGTTTGCAAGTTGTCCAGTGAGGTTTTCATTTGCTACATGAGCTAGAGCATAGATCCTTGCATCTCTACCATCTGACAGTTCAAATCAGCTTGCCCTACAGGTTGACAGGCATTCCAAGTTAGCTGATTGACCAAATTTGGGGGTAGCTGAGTGTAAACATGACCCTAAGCCATCGATCTTTGTGAAGCATAGTTGCTAGGTTGGAATCGGGTCTGTTGCCCTGGGTTTTTCCACAAGAAGTTAGGGTGGTTCCTCCAACCTGGATTATAAGCATTGGAGTAAGGGTTGGACCTAACGTTCTCCTATACAACATAGACATCCTCATAGGGAGAGGACGGAGAAAAAGAAAGGGAGGAATCAGAGAAACTGGGATCAAAGGCCCCAGCTGGAAACCCTTGGGGTTCCGAATAATGCTGGCTTACAGGT
The DNA here is from genome assembly GCA_037157565.1 of Thalassia testudinum. Classification (NCBI taxonomy): domain Eukaryota; kingdom Viridiplantae; phylum Streptophyta; class Magnoliopsida; order Alismatales; family Hydrocharitaceae; genus Thalassia; species Thalassia testudinum. The sequence goes on along the minus strand of JAZHRO010000014.1, from coordinate 148,490,533 downwards.
TGGGCCGTATCCAATTGATTCACGAACTCCTGTCTAGAAGGAGCTCGTGAAGAATGAAATCCCAAATTCTGGGATTGAGTTGATTGAGAATTGTTTGCAGAGTTTTCCACCATCCACTCCTCCATCCTTTTGGTAACCAAGTCCACTTTATCTAATTTATTACAAATCAGCTCCATATCAAATGAATGAGTCGTGGACCTCATTAACATTCGATCTGGGTTGTTGGGACCGGTTAAAAGTATCCATGGAGGCATAATTGATTGAATTTTCACTCATTTCCCCAAACAAATCATGTGCACTGTTAGTGTCTTTGTTAAGGAAATTGCCTTCGCAAGAAGCCTCCACTTGATTTCTGAGTTGCTCAGTCAACCCGTGGTAAAAGATTTGCACGAGCTGCCATTTCGACACCTCATGGTGTGAACATTTCTGCAATAAGTCCTGGAATCACTCCTAGACAACAAGAAACTACTCCCCCGACCGTTGAGCAAAGGAAGTAATCGCCCGTCTCAGAGCATTGTTAAGTTCGACAGGGAAGAATTTCTTCAGGTAAGCCAACTTTAGATTGTTCCATGTTGCAATCGGCATTCCTATTGTCCTGTACCAATGAGCGGCTTTATCCCTAAGAGAGTGGGGAAAGAGCTTCATAAACATCTACTCTTCATTCATGTTTCGAGCTTTGGTGGTCTGGATCAAAGTAGACAAGTCCTCCAAATGCTGAAACGGGTCATCAGAGCCAAGCCCATGGAAATGTTTGGTCAGGCTTAACACCTGGGCTTGATTTAAATGTCTTTGGCAAGAATCTAGATGTCGGCACGTTTCCCATAATTTGAAGGATCATAAAAATCCTTTAAGGGCTGAGTGCCCTGCAATCTCTGGAACCATTTGATGAGTCCATTAAAATGGACTAATATTAAGCCTAAGTATATTTAATCGTATAGTTTAGGTGTGTTAATAATGGCAATTAAGTTATAGAATATTTGTATGCCTTATAATTTGATTTTATAACATTCTATAAATTAATTATTTTGTTATTTTTATACGCAGGTAATAAAACCCAGAAAGAACAAGGGTGGGGGATAATTTCCCCAAACAGCCGCCGCAGCTATTTCCCCCCTCGCCTGTCGGACATTGGGGTAATCTTCTCCAACGATCACCGGCCAAAAACAGAAAGGGATTTGCAAATCCCTCGATTGACGCATGGAGGGAGAGAGAGGACTTAAAAAGAGAAGAGGCGGCGTGCACAGAGAGAATCTTTTCCCCTCACGGGGAACTGCTTCACCGTGGAAAAGGCAAACCCTGTGATCCAGCAGCGTGCACTGTGTCCTCTTCCCCCTTACGGGGAGAAACCTTCACCAGTGCGCACGCCTCTGCCCATGCACCTCTTCCTGCCACAAACACCGCTCACCAACTACCAGCTCCAACCCCCTGCAAATCAGACGGCGCACCCTCTCTGCCCACGCGCACCAGCGTGCCCCTCCCTTCCAGCCATCCTTGCAGCACACCTAAACGTTGCGCGCCCTCACCCACAGGCGCTGCATAGCGCCATCACGCCACCCCTGCCAGTGTGCCCTCCTCCTGCCGCTCTAGGTCCCTACTGAAGGCGCGTCCCTGCGTTCCACTTCGCCTGCTCGCTACTGCAGGCAACCACCCCCACGCCACAGCGGGCACTCGCACCCAAGCCTGTGCCTCTCCAGTGCACCCCACCGCCAGCTGCAGGCGCACTCCGCCCTTCGCGCCTCCACGCCACCCTTCGCGCTCCTACCCCGCACACCAGCGTGCACGCGCGCCTGCTCGAACAGCCGCAGCAGCAGCCACCCTCCAGCAGACCGGCATTCTTCACCTCCGGCCACCTCCAGCCACCGCCTCCGGCCACCTCCGCCACCGCCGCTGCCACCGTCGGAAAGCTCTCGACCTCGCCGTCCTCTTGAGCCCTGCATCGACCCCCACGGTTCTCTCTCTCTCGCGCAACGAGGAGAGAGGAAGAAAGCTCTGTTTTTGTTGGAATTAGAAATTACATGCAATGCCATTGCCACCAATTTGATTTTTATTATTATTACTATATTGTGGCAGAATTGCATTCAAGCACTCATAGTTCTTTTTAATTGCATGGTATTGATATTGGCTAGTTTAAAGATTGATTTTGGACTTGATTTAAGTACTAATTGTCTTTAGTACACATCACGTGAAAATTGCATTAATTCATCCTAACTTTATTGTGGATTTCTGTGAGGAAAAACTGCACTTACACCCTTAACTTTTTAGGTTATTGCAAATCTACTTTCCTTCACATTTTAAGTCCAATTTGAAAAGGGGTTTCGCACTATCTGAAATAACATTAAATAATTAAAGTATTGATTGCATCATTGCCTCCCTGTGGAAACAACTTGCTCTTCTGCGAGTGGTTATTTTTATTATTTTTGATCAGTTAACTTTTCCACCACTTAAATACTATAACGCTAAGCAAAAAGTCGACCGTCACCATTCTTGTATTCTCTGCATTTGTTAGAGCTTTCATTGAAATATCTCCTACTGATTTTGAGGTAGAGGTGGTTGTTGTTCGGGCATGGGATCAATTTGGCCAAAATTCAATCTATAGCTCCTAGAATACTCTAATGGTCCTTCCAATCGTGGATTCAATGACCTCCTTCCAAGCATAAACTAGAAATTGGTCGAAAGGACTGGTGATAAGAGACCTACAGCACAACAAAACAACCCTGTCCTAAAGTTAGATAGCTTAAGGATCTACGGACTCTCAGAATCTATCTTAAGATTATAGACAATTTAGTCTACTTGTATCCAGTCAATCCAACTAGTTAGAAGGAGGGACTGGGGAAAAGATTCTTCCTTCGGCTTGCGCCTCCGGTTCCTAGTGAACCCCCCAACCACGATCATCTGATTCTACTCTCCTAGCTAGAGATCAAATTGACTAGTATAAGTAGGTTAATCGTAAACAATCTCAATCTTGGCCTCGAAGAGCGAATCAGTCCTCAAGGACAACATCTAATCAAATTTAACTTAAGCTTAAGATTGTAGTGTTTACGGAATGTTGTGGGCCCTTAAAATGGGTTGTGCCCTTAATAATTGATTGAATATGTGTGAGTGCGTGCACAACTAGGGTTTTCAAGCAAGATTATTTGGATGAGTGGATTTTAAGGTTCAAATCTTGCTTAAGTAACTTTTAGGATTTAGAATTAGTTGAGTTCAATCAAGCTTCAGAGGCAAACCAGATGTTCAAACACGGGTGAAGATCTTCTCCTTTTGAAATCAAAAAGCAAAGTGGAGTGCCTACTATTGACCTAAATTGAAAACCCTAAAGGAAAGCTACTTGATGAGTTGATTTTAAAATAAACTGGTGTGGCCCAAACAACTCAAACAATTGGCCGAAATGCACCACTGAGTTAGACACACAAGATGATTAACCTAGACTAATTTCTACTCTCTTATGTGTTGATTTATGTGTACCGATTCCACAGGTCGGAATCCTGGTTGAGTAGATAAAAATCAAGTTAGGTTTATGTGCCATAAATGTGGGTGTATGTAGTGTGTTTGTTGATTTATCCCACAAGATCTTTTTGTTTGTTTTTTTCTTATGAAGGTGAGTGATGGGAATACCAACATGAGCCATAACTAGCTATTTTGACCCAATTAAGTCAGTAAATGCTCCTACATAACTGCTAGAGACTCACAAGTCACTGGATAATCATTCTGAGGGAAAAGTTAGAAATTAGGGTCAAAATTGCTATTCTACTAGCATATCATGAATGAAGTACAACCACGGGTTTTCTCAGGGGTTGAATGAAGGTCAAATGGTCTTAGAAAGATAACAAGTGGGTCGAAACAATCAGAAAAGGGTTTGCATGTGTTTTGAGAATTAAATGACCTTTTGAAACCCTAAAAATAGACCTGCTTAATTAATTGAGGTTCTGATCAGGATAAAATTCGCCTAAACCCTCTAAAATTCATAGAAAAATATTCTCTATGGTTTGAAACTTTCAATTTGACCATCAAAACCTGTTTTCACCCAGAAAAGAGGCAGAAACAGACATTTGCCCAAATTTGGGTTTTTGCATATGTTACCCAGTCAAACGTGGTCAAAACGAAAATCCAACTTCACCATTGGATTCCTTAGGTCCAAATTAGGTTTATATCAAAATTTGGACCTAAGATGAGTTTGTCTTGACCTAGTTTACAACTTGGTTCTATCTAATTACATTTCCACCCTTAACTTTCAAAATCTTTTCAAACAGACCCCTAACTTTGTCGTCCTTCTCACAAAAAGGTCCCTACCGCCATTAAACCTATTCCTACTTGCTCCAGTGACCATAATTGGGAAGGAACTCCCTGATTTCTTAACGAATCCCTTTCAAATTTAAAAGGGAAGTTCGTCAAGAAATCCCCTTCCTTTTGAACCCAATCCCATGCTCTAAAACTTACCCAATCTCTCATGTGAATGCATGAGAGATTTTGGTCTCAAGGGATTTCCCAATCCGGCAAACCTTCCAAGCTTGGGAAGCTTGCTTCCCAAGCTCTAATCACCCTCTGATGACCTATAAAGGGAAGCCCAAACCAGGCTGAACTCCCCAAGCTTGAATTCGACCAGAGTAACCTCCAATTGTTCTCTCTTCCTCTAGCTGAAATGCTCTTCAAGCTCCGGAGACCCTCCTTGCCTCTTTTCATCATCTGACCGCAATACGAGTAGTAGATCCTCCTTCCTTGCCTTCTTCCGCATCAAGCAGCACCAGCCGGCATCCCTATCTTCTTCATCCTAGTCGTCCAAACCTTATCAAAGTAAGCTTCATCTTCGACACTAGCCGTATCGCAACTAGTGCTAGCTCCATTCCCCATTGTCTGATACCTCTCTCAAACGACTCCTCAGCCTCCCCTCATCACAATAGCAACTCCAACAATCATTTCAGCCCCACCAACACCCTCTTTGACTTCATCTTCCAACTCGCCGACAGACCTCCGACGAGCCCTAGCAGCTTCCACAGTTCACCTTCACCGCCGCTTCCACGTTTCACACCTTTGCCTCGACCTCAGAAGCAAAAGCCCTAACTTCGTAGGTCAATTGCTACTCCAAAATCTTCACCCAACTTATGCACTTTCGACCACCCTTCTCGAGGTTGTCAAACATCCTCACACACGATCACAACGCACCACCACCACTGTTGCACTCCACGATATCCGATGATATTGCCTGAATTATTTTGACGAGGCCGGGAGGCCATATTTTGATTTCTGGTATCAGGTCATGATCTGCCATTGCTGCAGAGCTTTGAAGGAAGCTTGAAGTGCTCTTCAGGTCTCGCAGCTCCCGATTTCAGTCCCAGGTGCTGCGGAACCTTCTCAGCAACACACGAAGTAGGTGATGAGACTGCATTTGTTGGCTAATCGAACGCATAAATACCTAGATATTAGAAGGATTTCTACTTGTACATAGCATACTTATATTTATAAATAGATTACTTTATAAATAGGATGGCATGCTTGTTTTATGCATTACATTCACATGTAATAGAACGTAATATAAATTATGGTGACATGTATGCATTACATGCATTATTTAGGAATATCTCTATAAGGAACCCATTTTCTTTTTATTTTTTCTCCCTTGCAACAGACCGCACCCTCATCGCGAGACTTCAACGCAACGCCCCAACAGTTGAGATTAACTCGTCGGGCGAGTCACTAGTCAAGATTTGCTGCAAGAGAAACAAACGGGAGAGGCTTTTAGGTGCAGCCCCCCTGGATAGATGAGCATCTCTCCTCCTGGCGGTGACTCCTCCATCTTCTCCACCGTGAAGGAGGCGTGCACCGTGGAACCAGCAAGCACTGTGGCATAGGCATTCTCCACTGCCATCAACCTCCATCACCGTAGTGGTGTACGGTGACAGTGTGCATCACCACCTTCGCAACCACATCTACAACCCACCAACATCCACGGTTCATCTTCATCCTCGTCTTCTCTTCTCCAACCACAGAGCAAACCACCAATCAACCACGATCTACCCGCATGCTCTGCATGCACCACTCCACGCTCCCGCCAGCGGTCAGTAGTAGACCGTGCATGCCCCCCTCATTGCATGTAGCTGTGCCCGCATGCACCCTCCTATCATGCAACGCCCGCTTCCACAGCCGATCCCTTCTCTTCCTCTTGCTTTTCTACCTTCAACCTGCCTGCAACCAAATCGAAGGAACCCACCACAGCCAATCACCTCGTGGCCATGCCTCTCGCCAGCCAAGCCCGAGCGCTGCTACGCCCTCGCGCAAAGTAGTAGCTCCGCGCGTAGCTGCACCCTCGTGCATGCGCAACACCTTCAGGCATAGTAACCACTCGCGTGAGGCTGTAGTCCCTGCCTCTCCTCTCCACAGCCACCTGCCATCCGACCAGCCACCACTGGTCATCTCCTGCCTCACCGCCATCGTCTACGAGATCCTCTCCTCTGATGGAACTCCTCCACCCAAGCAAACTGTCGGCGATGCCTCCTCCAATGTGCAGCGAAGAGAGAGGAAGTTTCCTCTATTTTAGAATGAATTAAAATTTACATTTGCATGCCATTGGAAGTTGTGGGATTTTAATTGTTTGATTATTATATTCTGGTGAATTTGCAAGCGTGCACTTTTATTTTCACATAATTGACTGGTTCCTGTTATGCATATCATTACACATTGAAATTTGATTCATATTTGCATGCAATTAGGAAGTACATCCTCTACCACTACACCTGCGTCATTTACAGATTTTGGAAGCTTGAGCCCTGATGCAAAATTTACATAAATAGTCCGTAACTTCTCATGAAATTTCAAGTTCCATTTAGAGCAGCATGTTCATTAAATTGATTTCGCGAATGTGTCTACAAACATGATGGCTCTCTACTCGTGAATTTATTGGTTCTATTCCTCCTTGTGGATACTACCTGATCCTCGTGTGTAGAAATATTTTATGTGTTGATCGAGAGATTTTCCGCCACCTTTTGTGATATAATGACTAATTATGCTAATATTAATTTTTGAAAGCGAAATTCTCTCTATCAAATGGCGCCGTTGCCGGGAGGCAATTGACGCAATAAATTCACCTAACTTTATTTCTGATTAGTCTGAGTTGTGCATTTATATAATCATTCCTTATCCTTCCTATGGGATGAATCTAATGAGGCAATAGGCGTAGCTGAGAGACGACGTCTACCTTGAGCGATGTCTATACATGGAGATAATTGCAGGAGCTTGTGGGTGTTGATCCCACACGCGTGGAGATGTATGGAGGACAATCTAGGAGGATTCTTCCTCCTAGACTTCTGATTTAGAATTTTAGGACAGACTCTTTAGGATTAGCCTAGTTATTTATTTTCTCGCCCTTGTACTCTGGTGCTAGTTTATGGGGGAGTGTCCTCGATTCTTTAGATTTTACGATCCTTCTATGGTAGTTAGATCTTTTGATCGCGCATTTATTTTTACCAAGAAAAAATAAAAAAGAAAATAAATTCGAATGGCATGCTAGAAGTTGCATATCCATAGAATGACCATCTAGGATTGCTTGAGTAGCATCTAGCTTTTTTTTTTGCATTGCAAACATCCTGCATTGAAGAGAGCTGCAGTAAGGTACGTCTTTTCTTGTACATTAGTTATCTGCACACGCATTTGGACATAATTAGAAAGGACCATTTAAGCTGATTTGAAAATATTAATCAAGTGGTCACATTATTTCTTGAAATGAAAGAAAAATATACAAGAAGTGTTTGAATAATGTGACTGCAATTTTCAAATGGAAAAATCACTTTTCGCGATGTGATGCACACTTCTTGCACTGAGCACGCACTATAGGCACTGCAGTAGGGCTTGGACCCTTAAGGCTATAGGCATCAATCTCTTTATTGGTGCAAACCCTCTTATCTCGCTTTGTGACGGTAGTATTAACTTTTGTTTGAGCGACTTGATACTCTAAGGAGGGGGACACCCCTTAAAGGAATTCAAGGGTAGTTAAGAGGCATCGCTAGCGCAACACCTCAAAGGAAGGGTTTGCCCTGATTGCATCCCTTAGTTCCATCCTTGGAGTACCTTTTTACTTTGGCATTAGAGAATATCATCGCAACAAACTATACGTCTTTAGGGCACTCGAAGGTCAATTTAGGGTGCGTAATTGCCTAACAACTTGATTGATGACCCATAAAGGACTAAAGTAACCTCAACCTTCTTAACAGTCATTGACCAGAAATTTCAAGTGCCTTATTTCTCTTATACCACTTACGTTGGAATGGAGAAACACTGCCTTGACTATATTTGGCCAAGCTGAAGAGTTGGAAGAGGGCTTGAAGAACTTTAAATCAATAATAGACCTCTTGCCTTGTTTCTTCTTAGTGTGTGCATGATAGAGCTCTCTAGGAAGTTTTTATTTTTAATCTATCTAATTCCTAAGAGAGTTAAACCATTTAATTGAAAGAAATGGATGATCCTTACTCCTAATCATTTTAACCAGGATCCCATGCCTTGAGTGTATCCATCCTTTGATGGGTACATTGACAATTCATGGGATCATTCATATTCCTATCCTGGGAGTACTGGCCCAATAGCTCCTACTTTTGAGCAGAGCCAAGGAGTGGGATTTTCCACCCATGGAATCCCCACTACTATGCAAACACCCAACCCTCCTACCCTTCATGATTTTCCTTGCCGAGGTTGGACAGATACCCCTAGGCAACCAGAGCCTGAGATTGAATATCCTCCTCATTCTGATAGTAGTAGCCTCTCCTCTTTTATGATAGAAATGCAAAAACAACAAAAGGAAATGATGGATCCTATGGGAGAGATGTTGAGGAATTGTCAATAACTAAACAATGAAATTAGACAACTTAGCTATGCTCTTACTAGAGATTCTAATCCTTACCCATATAACTATGATCATGAAAATAATTCTGAGGAAACTAATGACAATAGGGATCCCGTTTTGAGTAGCTGTCACTTAGACTCTCCCCATGTGACACAGCCAGTAGAGGAGAATGATCCTACTAATTATCCACACAAGCTATATTGGAGTCAAAAGAAAGGGGAGATGGTACCTCTTGAGGATCTTGACCCCAATGGCAGTATTTTCCTTACCCCTGATAACTCGGGTCAAGGTCGTATTGTTCATATCACTTCCCCTATTAATTATCTGGTGGAACCCCATTCTACCCATAGTGAGCCTAATCTTGACCCTCCACTTATGCAATCAACACCTACCATTTAGCATTCTGAGGATTTAAATTCACCCAACGAAGGTGACCTTATCGGAATGGAGGAAGAATTAGATCAATTTTGGTCTCAGGGATATAAAGAGTCTATTGTGAGGACGAGGATGACCCAATTGAGGAACTCGGACTGAAAACCTGGAGTGAATCACCGGGGATTATTTACTATTCGAGGACTTACCCCTAGAGGATATAAATAATCTGGTGAAATTCGAATTCCTCCCTTCTTTTGAGAGTCATCCTCCACAAAACCAAGAGTTGATATTAGAGGAGGACAAACACAATAATGATAAGCCTAGGGGAGACTCTCATGGACAAAACACGTTAATTGAGGATTTATACCTAGAGAAGAACAAAGAATTGAGTGATATAGGCTTACTCCAAAACATTAAGATGGATCCTCCTTCAGAAATAATTGAGGATATTGATCCAACTCCTCTCTTTACTAGTGAATCACATATATACCGCGACAAAAACTCAAGTGAACCAAAAGAATCCGGCAATGAAATTAATGATAACGATTCTGTTGCCTCGACCCTGCCATCAAAGGAATTTAATTTGAAGTCTACCATTGATTCACATATACTGGAAGGTGAAAATATGACTCTGATCATTAACAATAGGTAGGGTGATGTGAATTTTTTTGCAATAATTGTTAGGGAGAATACACAAGCTGAATCATTGTTGGAATTGGACTCGACACCAACTAAGCCCTCATTGGACTTAATCATTACCTTCCAACACCACAAATAATTATTACACTCCCTAACCGATCCTTGGCTTAGGTCTCTGCTCACATACATTCTTTCTGGGGAGCATATCAGGTCAATACATCCTCAGGTAGAATGGAAAGTGTGGATTGATGCTAGTACTTTTAGTCTCGCCATTCAAGGGTTTGAAATAATAATGTTTATATCTTTTTAAACCCTTCCTGCATTGGAGAATCCTTGTTATCCACCACTTATTTCGTTTCGGGAAGTCCCTTTTCATATTGCTTTTATTATTCCTTGACCTCCCCAGGTAGCCTACGAGGTTCTCTGCTTTCATGTCATCTAGCGAGCATTTGGGATAACGTTGCATCATCAGCTCGCCAACATCTATGGCTAGCTATTTTCTAGGCCAGCACTATTACGCATATTTTTAGGGCCTAGCTCTTTCTATTTGGAACTAGACTTACTGGTTCCCTATAAGTCTGACTGCTGACAGAAAATGCAGTGCTTATTGGGAGGCAACCCAACATCCAGAATAACACCATCATCAGGTGATTTCCTTCCTTTGTCTCCCTGCTTTAATTTTACAATGAAGACATTGTAGGATTTAGGCATGGGGGGGTGCACTTTGCATTTTAGAAAGTATTCATGCATTTAGGTTTGGTGCATTAGCAAAAAAGAAAAAACTTGAGCTAAATTGTTTAGTCCCTAGCAAAACATCGTTATAAAGTAAGTGTCATTTTCATCTTAAATTGTTTCTTAAGTTTAGAATCCAGTACATTTACTTCACTTGTACGTAGAATTGGTAATGGATCTTTGAAGAAAACCAATAAGCATTTTTAATCTATTTAACCCTTCGACAATTAATAGGGAATCAGGCATACTATCTTCTATTAGATCCATTGATTATTTATGAGAAAGAAGTAGAGAGACTACTGGTGTGGTATGTCTAGTGCAAGGACTCTTAAGTTCTGAATAATTTGATGATGATACCATAGAGTTAGGAATAGTTTTTGCTCTCTATTCCTACTTGCAAACATTGTGTGAATTCCTAGTAATCACCATGTAAGGCAGATACACAGAGATTGAATCTTAATAAAACTATGACTATGGTGGATGGTTACGGCCATCGTTCATAGTGTCCTTGGCTGAAGGAGGGTAATAGTGTCAAAGGTCAGAAATATGCATGTCCTATCCATTCCTTCCCGGTGCTGAGAGTGGGTACTTCCACCAAATAAGACACACAATATCCTCTTGAGCATAATCATTCCTAATAATGCCTCATAAATAAAAGTCTACGTCGTGTTATGTTGATTTATGAAAAAATAAAAAAAAAAGGAAAAAAGAAAGAGAGAAATATTTATAAAAAAAGGAGAAAAAGAAAAAGAAAATAGTTAAAGTTTGTAGTTTTATCTCCATATCATTTTTTTCTTTATATGTCAATGTTTTTTTTGAGGCAACAATAAGAAAAACCCCCATTGTGATACACCAAATATGACCCATACCTACTTTTCAGTATTTCTGATGGCCTGAATACTGGCTGAGAATCACTAAGTTGGTTCATTAGGACTTTTATTTATGTGTGAATGCCATGTGAGGCCACCAAATGGTGACTATATTTGCAAAATCTTGTGAGATTTTTGATCTCAGAAAGAAAAGAAGGAAAAGAATGAGAACCAAGGAACATTAAGAGAGTATAGTTGTTTAGCCTCTCTCTTGGTTGACTCATTTGATTGTCTGAAGATCTAGAGTTTATAGTACTAGACTGCATGTAGCACCAGATGAGTGTGTGCCACCAAATATAAATCCATTCAACTCAGCATCTCCTACCTAAGCTAAAAAGCCAAGGTCAAATTACAGATTATTTTCTATTTTATCCCTAAGAGAATTAGTTGCCTATCCCGATAGAAATATTTACGAAGGGATAAATACGAACTACAAATGTAAGCTGGTTATTTTCACTTGGATCCGTTACCTAGGCTTTTATCACTTCATGCTTATTTGGATCCCTAAATTTGTGGAATAAAGAAAGAAGAATTCTGTTGATTACTTTTATTATTTTCACTTTTGCTTGAGACTAGCAAAAACTAGGTTTGAGGGCATTTGATGAGACCACATTTGTGGGCGAATAGAACGCATAAATACCAAGATTTTAGAAGGATTTCTACTTGTAAACAGCATACTTAGATTTATAAACATATTAGTTTATAAATATGATGGCATGCTTGTTTTATACATTACATTCACATGTAATAGAAGGTAATATAAATTATGGTGACATGTATGCATTGCATGCATTATTTAGGAATATCTCCATAAATGACCCATTTTCTTTTTATTTCTTTTTCCCTTGCAACAGACCGCACCCTCGTTGCGAGACTTCAACGCAACAGCCCAACAGTTGAGATTAACTCACCGGGCGAGTCACTGGTCGAGATTCGTGGTGAGAGAAACAAAAGGGAGAGGCATTTAGGTGTAGCCCCCTGGATAGATGAGCATCTCTCCCCCTGGCAGGGACTCCTTCTCCATCATCTCCACCGTGAAGGAGGCATGCAATGTGGAACCAACGAGCACTGTGGCGTAGGCATTCTCCACTGCCATCAACCTCCATCACCGTAGTGGTGCACGGTGACAACGTGCATCACCACATCTGCAACCACATCCACAACCCACCACCATACATGGTTCATCTTCATCTTCCTCTTCTCTTCTTCTCCAACTGCAAAGCAAACCACCAATCAACCATGCACTGCTTGCACACTTTGCGTGTGCCACTCTGCGCTAATGCCAATGGCTAGCAGCAAACCGCGTGCACCCCCCTCACTGCACGCAACCATTCCCACGCGTAGCCACGCCCGCGTGCACCCTCCTAGTGTGTAATCCCCCTTCCATAGCTGGTCCCTTCTCTTCTTCTTCCTTTGCTTCCTTCAGCCCACCTACAACCAAACCGAAGGAACCCACCCTAGCCCCACAGCCAACCACCTCACGGCCATGCCTCTCGCCAGCCATGCCCACGCACAGCTATGCCCTTGTGTAAAGTAGCAGCTCCATGTGTAGCCACGTCCTCGTGCACGCGCAACACCTCCGCACACAATAACCACCTGCGTGCGGCTGCAGTCCCTGCCACTCCTCTCTGCCACCACCTTCTATCTGGAAAGCCACCACCGGCCATCTCCTGCCTCACTGCCATCATCTAAGAGATCCTCTCCTCCGGTGGAACTCCTCCACCCAAGCAAACTGCCGGCGATGCCTCCTCCAATGTGTGGCAAAGAGAGAGGAAGTTTCCTCTATTTTTGCGTGAATTAAAATTTGCATTTGCATGCCATTGGTTGTTGTGGGATTTTAATTGTTTGATTATTATATTCTGGTGAATTTGCAAGCGTGCACTTATATTTTCACATAATTGATTAGTTCCTGTTATGCATATCATTTCACATTGAAATTTGATTCATATTTGCATGCAATTAAGAAGTACATCCTCTACCACTACTCCTACATCATTTACAGATTTTGGAAGCTTGAGCTCTGATGTGAAAATTACATAAATAGTCCATAACTTCTCATGAAATTGCAAGTTCCATTTAGAGTAGCATATTCATTGAATTGATTTTGCGAATGTGTCTGTGAACATGATGGCTCTCTACTCGTGAATTTATTGGTTCTATTCCTCCCTATGGATAGGACCTGATCCTAGTGGTTAGAAATATTTTATGTGTTGATTGAGAGATTTTCCATCACCTTTTGTGATATAACGACTGATTATCTTAATATTAAATTTTGAAAGAGAAATTCTATCTATCAGCAAGTAAATTGGGAGCATTAATTGCTTCCTTGACCTCAATCGAAGCTAGTGACTACAGCTGCCATCACATGAACAATGTAAGGATGTTTAGCCCCATATCGGAAATGACAAAAGCGGTGCTATCACAAAAATTGTTTGGACGAGGTGCTATCTCATCCAAACACAAGGTGAGGTCCCTCTCACCCATGCACACCTGCACCTCGTCCGCGACACTGTACCCATAGATTTGCTGTGCCCGACTCACCTAAGCCTTCACTCCTGGCCTACGGCCACGCCCGCATCCCTGGACTCGGCTACGCGCCTACCCGATTACCCAACTACCCACTGAGTGGCCTTAGGAGGGCAGAGCCTAAGAGGAGAGAAAGAAAGAGAGTCTGCATAGGTAGGGGGGTTTTGCTCGTGGCGAGAACTGGCTAACATTTAGCCAAATTCAAGAAGCCTTCCCCCTCTATGTGAAGTAGCTGAATGGAGAAAGAAAGAAGGGCTGAAGGAAGAAGAAGAATTGAAGTAGCAAGAAAGACAGAGAAGAGAAAGAACCTTAGAGACCCTTGAGTGTTTAGCACTGTAGCACGGGCCTATTTAAGACATCTGATACTTTGATTTGATATACTTGAGTCTCGATTTAAATGTTATTTGTGAGGAGTAATTGGTGATTTAAATAACCATTTTACTCCTTTCTTTTTGCATATTTATCCTAACATTATTATTATTGCAATGTCTATTCTTGATTTAAATTGTGATCTTGAGTTTTAAATTTCATATTGCTCCCTGTGTTAGACCTCGGAACTTTTTCGACTAATAAATTTATTTGTTTGAGCGCTATTTGGGCTATACTACAATGTGACAATTAAAACACTGATCTAGTGCCCGAACATTTTGGCGCTGTTGCCAGGGAGCAATAGGCAATTTATAACTCTTGCTTGCAATTCCTGATTTGGATTCTAACTTGCTATATCTCTTTTGCTGTAGTTTGTTTCAGGAAGGATACATTGCAGGAAAATCCGCTGCAGATTAAACACGGCAGGGGCAGATAAGTTCTAATTACTCTCTCTTAAGCCCCTGATTCTGGAAAGGTAAAAAGGAAAAAATTAGTTAAGTCTACTTGCATTCTATCCTTAGATAATTCATCAAGTTGCCTAATTTGATATATTTTATTTAAACAACAAATCCTGATTTGTGCAACTACTTAAAGATTAATGTATCTAGGGCTATCACATTCTTGCTTGAGCCCTAGGTACCACATTTTGACAAATTAAATTGGACCAAATTAGAGCCAATTATGGATTTCAGTTTAGGGTTTTTAGAGGCACACTTGCTTAATCAAGAAATCATCTCTCCAAAACAATGTGTGCCTAAGCCTTGATTGAACTAATTTATTCAAGTAAAACACTAAAAATCAGGCTCTTAAAATCATTTGAACACTTAAAGAGGGACCTATGATTCTCAAGAGGATAATACAGGTGAAGTTGACCCACCTTGTTGGGTCACCCAATCTTCAAATTAGGTCAATTTTGCACTCAACACATCTTAAAGTTCAAGTGAAATTCTAAAGCACCCTTGCTCTTATTTAAAACTCGTAGACTTAAGAGGTCAAGTCCCCATTCTGGTCTACCTAGAACATCAGTGACAAGAGAAGTTGGGTGGGGGAAACCCTGTAACCTGTGGGGGTGCTCTGCCATGTAGGGGTCTTCACGGGACTCTCCTTCTCTGGCTGCCCATGTAATTCCCAGGTGGACGACTTTCTGATTAAGGGGTATCATTTGCCCCAAACCTCTATAGTCATCCAAAATTTTTAGGTGTCTTGATTTGGTCCATCACATTCTCCCTCTCATCTACTCCATCGGTGCATGTTCGGGAAGAGGTCTCTAAGACCATCCTTGAGGCCTCCTTTAGCCCCTCATTCACGTCAAGGCCAAGCATTGACCTCCTTGTTTTTGGAACAACCCAATCCTATCGATATCTCTTTTGATTCATCTGAACTTGATTCTCCTTCATCCATCAGCATGGCACAACCCACAGAAGAAAATAATCTTGAAAATCAAATTTAGCGCCTCAATGTTCTCCTCCAAGCCTTTGTGAACCCACCACAGTGTCGAATGATGCGAGATCACTACAATCTCGCTGTAGTGGCGATTGAATCTCGAGTACAAATCCCTGCTAGATGTCTTGACATTGAACTCAAGTCTAACAAGATTCATGCCATTCCCAAATTCCATGGGTGTAATTCCGAAGATCCTTTCCAACATATCTAACAACTCAAGCATCTGGCCCAGACCTTCGGGTTAGAAGCCCAATCAGGATATTCTACTCATGAAAATGTTCTCCTTCTCTCTCTTGGATAAAGTTACTCACTGGTAGCAAACCCAAATAAGTCCAATCAGTACATGGGCGGTACTTCAATTCAAGTTTTTGAGAAAGTTCTTCCCTGTTGGTCGGACAAATGCTTTACTGCACCAGATTACACATTTCACACAACAAGCAGGAGAACCACTTCATGAAGCATCGGATCATTTTCTGGATCTCATGTGAAAGTGCCCCCACCACGGAGTTCCTAATTGGGAGCAAGTCCAGTCTTTTTACCAGGGGCTCCATAAGGATATTCGATTATTCATCAATGCGACCTACGGAGGAAACATCATGGGTCAACACGAAGACACCATGTGGGAGATTTTCGAGAATATGTGCGAGAATACCATCAATAATGAATGCATGGGCATGTTTGACTGGACGAATGCCCGTTCATTGACGAATCTAAAGGGAGCACATGAGATGTAGGGCCTATCCTCTTCTGTCAACTTGGAACTGATGGCCAGTCATCTGGACAAGGTCTCCATTACTGAGAGCAAGGTCGATGAGCTAACTCGACATTTGCAGTGAGCTACCGCAACTCAAAACCCATTCACGCAACCACCCTCTGGCAGGGACGCCGTGCACAACATCTATCACTGACATTCTCAGGGGATGGATCCATATCCACCCCCATCTAATTCTGGTTATGGAGGAAACTCTGGATCCACCTACTCCAGTTGGGGGAACTCTGAACCCTCATATTCTAATTTTCTCAAGGTTCCTCAGACCTGCGAGGGCCTCAATGGCATTCAGAATGATCCATTCTCAAGCACCTACAACCCTGGATGGTGTAATCATTCCAATTTCACGTGGTCGGGAAATAATCAAAATTAGAGACCTCAATATCCACCCCATCCACAAGCTCCTCATCCATATTGATTAGCCCATATTTGTGGGCTATTTAAGTATTTAAGTGCCTAGATATTAAGTTAATTCTAACATTTTTTAGCATAAATTAGGATGTAAATAGGTTAATTCATATTTCAAATTTAATTACATAATTCATGCATTGCATTCAGAATTAAATGCTTTTAGAATTAACATAGAATTGCATTCATTTAATTAGTTAACCAATTAGGTGCATTGCATGTATTAATTTAAGTTAACATAAAAGTTGAGGGTTTTCATATAAATAACCATAATATTTTATCATTATTTTTATTCTTCTTCTTTTAGCAATGGCTGCAATGCCACCAGCTACCGCACTAAAACTTGCATTCAAAGACTAGCGGAGAAGGTGGATCTGCTCCTGCCTCTCCATTCAAATCCATGCAGGTGGTTACAAAAGGAGGAGGGAGGCTGCCTTTTACCGGAGGCCAGCATCCCCGACCCACCACTGTGCAGAGAGTTCATCTCTCATCCATTCCACCACCACCGGCATCAACCGTGGCGACAAGCCTCCACCACTGTGGGCGTGTGGTGTGACAGGCCACACTGCTATCTGGAGCTCGTCTGCATTACCGTGAGCACCTCAGCGTGCACCACCCTTGCCGTCGTCACCAATAACCTCCACTGTAGCCACTGCATTTTCATCTCCTCCGTCAGTTAAGACGGCAGGGAAGTTTCCCGGATGTCTGAAGCTTCGTCCCCACACACATCAGCAACCGACACCTCCTTCACGCTCGTGCCCCTCCGGCTGCATAAGCCCACCCTCCTCCTGCAGCATCCACCGCGCATGCCCTTACTGCGTCTAACCTCCTTCACGCCCACGGCCCTCCAGCTGTACAAGCCTGCCAGCACCCCTCACCTTCTGCAGCAGCGCCACGACCAGCTCCTCACCCACGCACGTATGCATCGCCTACAACAGTACCCTTCGGTGCTCCTCAACTCCTGCAGTAGCACCGCTAGCACCCTGCGCCAACCTCCGCGTGCACCCTGCAGCACCTCACAATGCGCCTGCAGAACATGCACCCCTCCGGCTGCACAAGCCCGCGCGCACCCTGTAGCACCTCCTGCAACACCCGCCGCGCACCTTCCTTGCAGCCTGCAGAGCCACATCACCTTCAGCACTCGCCGCGTGCCCTCTAGCTGCAGCGCGCGGGTTGCAGCAGTGCGGCCAGCAATACGCAATAGCAACAGTGCGGCCGAGCTCAACCTCACCTACGCACGCCCACACGGCCTACGACACTTCAGCGGCCACCGGAACCCACCACCACCGTTCCTCCGTCCGGCCACCTCTGAGCATCTCGCACTTCACCGCGACCGCCATCCCGGAGCCCTCGGTCGAGAGAATTACCTCCGGGCTTCACGCCTCCAGCCATTCTGTCCTCCTCACACACAGCCAAGGGGAAGAAGATCCCCTGTTTTGCTACAATACACGCCCTTTTAATATATACATTCTACGCCATTGTCATCTTTTATTAATATTTTATTAGGTTGCATTGCAAAAAATATCCTCTAGTTGTTTAAAATTGCCATTTAAGCATGTTCTCTTGATGCTTTCTTAATCTGATAGCAGATTTGGCTCGATTCTCGTCGAAACTAACTGTGAAAATACGTTTTTATCCGGTGAGAGTTTAAATACGTCATTGCCCCTCTGTGGACACGACCCACTCTTCTGCGAGTGGTTATTTTAATTATTTATTAGTCGATTTTTCCACCACATAGAACTACAAACGTGTCATTAAATGTAACAAACCACTTTAAAAGCAAAGAATCAACTCGTCAAATGGCACCGTTGCCGTGGAGGCAACAAATGCAATAATTTCACCTGATTTTATTTTTGATTGTTTCTCAGTTGCATAGCGATCTGACCATTTATTATTTTTTTTGTGCGAGAAATTTGTGCGAGGAATCAGCCATCGTGAGAGGCGACCCTTGATGTCGCTAGAGGAGGAATTGGTCGAGCTACCTTGCAAAGGAGGGGAAGGACGACGATGCGACGATCATCTTTGTACATTTAGTCGCTAATTTGATTAGAGTAGGATTATGACTTTAGACTTAATTTTTCATTGCACATTTGGTTTGAAACACTTGTTCTGGGGTATATTTTGAGGGGTTTTTTCCCCAATTTTGTTTTAGGCCCATGTTGGGCAATTTTTGGGAGCCTGTTCCTTTTTCTTTAGATTTAGGTTTTTAAGTCATTTTGTGGATTGTTTACTTTTATTTGCTTGTGCATTAGTAGTTAAAAATAATAATAAAAAAAAATGAGCTACCTGCTAGAAGCTGCCTGCCCCTAGGATGAACCATTTAGGTCTGTATGAGCAGCCTCCAGATTTACTTCTCTGCATTGCGTGCATTCTCGCATTGTTGATTGTTGGAAGCAAGGTAAGCATTCTCTTACTTTGCATCCTATTCTTAATCACGCATTGCATTTGGACTTAATTCGAAGACCACAAAATTTGTCTTGAAGCGATCTAACAAGTGGTCACATATATTCTTGAAAAAGGACTAATTAAAGGAGGGACATCTAAAAACCAAGGATTTGATTTTCAGACCTGACGTGCAATTCAAAATCCAAAATCTTTTGCAGTGTATGCACACTTATTTCACTTGCACCACGGCACACTTTTAGACACTCCTTAGGTTTGGAAATACTCGGACAAGGGCCCTCCTATCATTGGATTCTGAAGTGTTCAGAACTTGAGATCAAAGGTTTTGTAAATCCAAAGAGGGGGATACCCTGTCACGGATTTTTGGGGGTAGTTGAGAAGCACCGCGAAAGCACAGCTTCAAGGGAAGGGTTAGGCCTACTTACATCCCTCGATCTTCCGTATTTAGAGTTGCTCTACCATTTGAGATATAGGGAAGAACACCTAAGTTCCAACTAGGTCTTCTTAGGCGAGCCGTAGTTGACAGTAAGCATGTAAATTGATTGAACAAATTGTATTGTCACCTACAATCTGACTTAAAATCAAAAGCCTAAACTGGGAAAGGCCTAAAAAGTCCTTTTTGAATTGTGTTTTGCTTGGGGAATTCTGATTGAGGTGTGAGTTAGAATGGACCACATTGATTTTAATCCTTTCACATCATGCCCACACCCTCAGCCCCACTTTGCATTCTTCGATCCCATACACCGAGATGGTCCATCCCTTGATGGACATAATGACAATCATTGTGATCCGTTTTACTCCTATTATAGGAGTATTGGCCTAGTTAAGCCCCAAATCAGTGAGCAGAACCTAGGAGTGGGATTTGCTTTGCCCAATATCCCACACACCATAGAAATACCCAACCCACCCTCCCTGAAAAATTATAATGGTTGGATAGACACTCCTGGGTACTATAAGTCTGGGCCTGACTTCTCTCATGATAGAAATTACCTCTCCTCCTTGAAGATGGAAATACAGAAAATGCAAAATGAAATGATTGAATTATTAGGAGAATCTTCGAGAGCAGGCCAACAAGAAAGAGATGAAATTAACCACCCAATCTACCCCATTGAGGATGAGGTACACCCCTCTACAATAAATGCATCTCCTGTGGGAGAGCTACACTTTAAGTTGGAGGGAAATTATGGGGAGAATAGCTACTTTTCGAGGTTCGATTTTGAAACCTCCCAATTAGATGACACTTCCTTGAGAGATCCATGCCTTAAGTGGGAGGAAGACACATATGAAAGTAGCTATGCATTGGATGAAGAAAGGGGGCAACTCGAGGAAGATGATGATAAGGTTGAGTATCCACCTGAATTATATTGGAGTCAAAATAAGGGAATGATGGTACCATTGGAAGACCTCGACCCAAATGATAGGATTTTTGTGACATTTGATGAAGTGGGTCGAAGTCAAGTTGTTAATACTACCCTCCCTTCAGATCACGAGATGGAACTCAAGCCCACCCTTAGGGAACCTAACCCTCAAGAAATTGACCTATCTGAGGAGTCTGATGTTACCAGTGTAAACCATTTACCTCAGATAGAGTACACTAGGGGATCTGCTGAGATACTAAATGATTCTAGACCTCAGGTATATGATGAATCATATGATGAGGAGAAAGACGAATTATATGAGGAACCTACATTCAAGATTTAGAGTGACACTAAGAAGGATTATGTCTTATTTGAAGACTTAGCCCCTGAGGATGTCACAAATTTGACCAAATTAGGTTTCCTTAGCACACCTATTGATGATATTTCTCCTCATCATGAAATGATGGAAAAATTGTAAGCAACTTCTAAGATTTATGTGGATTCACATATGGACTCCGAGGAAGATTTGAGTAAAGAACAAAAACCCGAGGTTGACATTGATAGGATAATCCTTAGATCGGTTGCTTCCAACCTGCCTTCAATTATTTCGAAGTCACCCTCTGATTTTCTTATGTCTGAAGGCAAAATTGTGACTCCTGATGAAGGGCAGGTGATTAGCCCATAGTTGTGGGCTATTTAAGTATTTAAGTGCCTATACATTAGATTAATTCTAACATTTATTTAGTATAAATTAGGATGTAAATAGATTAATTCATAGTTTTAATCTAATTACATAATCCATACATTGCATTCATATCTTAAGTGCATTTAGAATTAGCTTAGAATAGCATTCATCTAATTAGATAACCAATTAGGTACATTGTTTTTATTAACATAGAAGTTGAGGGTCTATACATAAATAACCCTAATATTTTAACAATATTTTCTTTATTCTTCTTCTTTCAGAACGGCTGGCTGCCGCTCCAACGCCCGGCTGATGCAGTGAAGAAGCCATTCAAGGGGGAGCGGATGTGGTGGATCTGGTCGGGCGGCTGATTTCAAACTTGTGCAGGACACTACAAAAGGAGGAGGGAGGCAGCCGAGCTCAGGAGGCCTCCACCACCGACCCACCACTGTGCAGAGAGAACTTCTCTCTTCCACTCCATACTGCCGACCTCTACCGTGGCGGCGAGTCTCCATCACCGTGGGCGTGTGGTGTGACAGGCCACACCGCCATCCGGAGCTCGCTCGCATTACCATGAGCACCTTAGCGTGCAACTCCCTCGCCGTCGTCACCAACCACCACCGCCGCAACCACCGTCACTGCAATCACCTTCTCATTCACTTAAGATGTCCGAAAAATTTCCCGGACGTCTGAAGCTACCCGCTCACCTGCGATCACCCGCCTGCGTACCCGTCTGAACTCCACCCGCACCCGCACAGCCACATCCGCCCATCTCACCGTTCACGCCCGCACCACCACCCCTGTGCCTGCACCGTCATCCGTGAGCGCCCACGCCTGCAGCGTCACCCACCAGCCTCCAGCGCAACGGCGCCCACCATCAGCCTTCGCCATCTCAACGCCCTCTAGACCGCGCACGCACTCCTCAGCCTGCAGCACCCACCTCCCGCGCCTGCAGCAGCAACCGCTCCTGCAGAACTCCAACAGTGCCTGCAATCCACGCCGTTCACCGCCACGCCTGCAGAACCGCCAGCAGCGCCCCCTCGCCCGCGCTTGCTGCAGCTTGCACACCCCCGCCAGCTGCAGCCGCACCCGCTCAACCGCCTGCAAACCCGTCCTCCCGCGCCTGCAGGGCTGTCAGCAGCAGCGCGTGAGTAGATCTCACGCCAACAGCCGCGCGAGCTCACCGGCTGCAGCACCTCCGCCGGAGCTTGTCCGGCCACCTCCGACCGCCGCGCGACTCGCCGCCACCACCGATTCGAAGCTCTTGGTCCAAGGGACCTCCTCCGAGCTTCCCGCGCCCGGTCATCGGCTCCTCATCGCGCAAGACAACGGGGAAAAATTCCCCTATTTTGCTACTGGAAACCTTCAATTAAAATTTACATTTTCTGCCATTGCCAAATTTTAATCATATTTTGTTAACTCCGCATTGCGGAAAATATCCTATAGTTTCTCATAATTGCTATTTCAGCATTGTTTCTTGCTTAAACCATAATCTAAAGGCAATCTTGGCTTGGTTCTTGACCAAATTGACTACGAACAAACATTTTTAAGTGGCGCAAATTTTAGTACGTTATTGCCTCCCTGTGGATACGACCCGCTCCTCTGCGAGTGGTTATTTCTTGTTAAAAATTGATTAGTCGATTTTTCCACCACATTAAACTACAAAC
The DNA here is from genome assembly GCA_037157565.1 of Thalassia testudinum. Taxonomy (NCBI): domain Eukaryota; kingdom Viridiplantae; phylum Streptophyta; class Magnoliopsida; order Alismatales; family Hydrocharitaceae; genus Thalassia; species Thalassia testudinum. The sequence goes on along the minus strand of JAZHRO010000014.1, from coordinate 148,467,466 downwards.
GACTTAAAAGCGAAAGATCGACTAGTCAGCAGGAAGATACATGTGATGGTGCAAGGAATGCTAGGGATGCAATTGAGGATTTGGAAAGAGTGTTAGGGATGGACAGCGAGCTGATTAAACCCAACCTGGATCTTATGGCCATCCCGCAACCTCGAAACTTGGACACCCTAGACAATCCTTGCCTTAGAGAATTGCTCACTTTTGTTCTGACCGGGGGGCTTAACAAACCAATATTTCCCGTAATGGAGTATCGGGTATGGATTGATGATTTCATCAGTCAGTCCATTGCCCTGGGGGTTTATCTCTGCACCATTCCTTCCCCATTCCTTTTGAAGGATCCTTGCCATCCTCCCCCTACCCCTTTGGAGGTTGTTATACCAGTTTATCCTTTAGAACCTCCTCTGGTGACCTGAGAAGATTTTATTCCCATCCTAGTTGGGTGAGCATTTGCTATCGAAATTCATCATCAGCTTGCCAACATCCTAGGTTACCTATTTTCTAGGCCAGCATTACTTTGCTAATTTTTAGGGCCTATTTCTGCAATCCTTGAACATAAATTGCAGGTTCTTTGGCTATTCGGCTGCTAACAAAAGAACGGCAGCCCAACTCTGACATAGGTAATAACCTTCTATGCAAAGCGGACATTGCAGATTTTAGGCATGGGGGGGTGTACTTGGTGATATACATAGCATAGTGCATTCATTGCATACATTTGCATTAAAAAAAAAAGAAGGTTTTGAGCTTAACTGGCTAGGTCATGCATTCTTAAGCAAATCAGAACTCTAGGGTAGACTAAGTTAATTCTAGGGTCAAACCTTAGAAGCTAAATGAGCTACCAGCTTTAGACCTTTACAGCCCTTTGTGGACTTAAAAACTTAAGTAGGAGTTAAGTTGCGGACCATTCCTTAAGAGGTTGAGGAAGGAAAGCTAGGGTTTTAGTTAAAAGGTGGGGTAGTACCTAGAGTCTTGTTCTACCTTTTGGTTTACGGGTCCTTGTAACCCAAGCATCCAAATTTCACACACTTGGTAGGGTGTAAGTAATCAACTTAATTCCTTTCTTAGAAGAGATTTGGTTCTTTTAGTTTTGACTTAGGAGAAGCTTGAAAACACAATTTGATTGGAAGAGTTCCCGCCGCAGGAGAGGTGTAGTATATACTCACCTTGAGGATGAGATGATAACATATTACCTCCTCGGCGCTTGTCTCTTAGGATATCCATCCTACTGGGGGCATGTAGGGGCATTGTGCAGTTCAAGTACCATAGGCGGCCCTATCTTGAAGTGCCGATTGCCATAGGCCTGAATTTGCCTAAGAAAACCATGGGTGATACTATCTCGAAGTGTCGATTGCCAGGAGTTCTTGGGGCCGTTGTGGGTGGTGCTATCTCGAAAGCATCAAAAGCCAGGCACCCTTCGAGGTATGGTAATGGGGACAATGAATCCAACACAGACCGTGTTGATAGTGATCCAAGGTTAGACTTAGAGGAATCAAACAAAAAAAAAATATATATATATTATTAAAAAAAAAATCCTTTTTCCTTTAATTCAAATAACTCAATCCAATGCACATATATGGATGCTTTAATCTCAGGGATCAATAAACCGTAGGGTAGAGTCAGAAATCAGGGAAATTTGTGCCTACAACTCGTCTTTAGCCAACCTAGTCTGTAACTTAGCAACTACTTGGGAACCTTAGGTCTAGAGTCTAAACTTAATATGTTTTTAAAGGAAGACTGATTTGGTTGACTAGTCTACTTGGAGTGCTAGGTTTTGCTTGGATTTGCTAGGGGCTAGCAAAAACTAGGCATGGGGGTATATGATTAGCCCATATTTGTGGGCTATTTAAGTATTTAAGTTCCTAGATGTTAAGTTAATTCTAACATTTATTTAGCATAAATTAGGATGTAAATAGGTTAATTGATATTTCTAATTTAATTACGTAATTCATGCATTGCATTCAAATTTAAATGCATTTAGAATTAACTTAGAATTGCATTCATTTAATTAGTTAACCAATTAGGTGCATTGCATGCATTAATTTAAGTTAACAAAAAAGTTGAGGGTTTGTCTATAAATAACCATAATATTTTATCATTATTTTTATTCTTCTTCTTTCAGCAACGGCTGCAACGCCACCGGCTGCCGCACTAAAACCTGCATTCAAAGACTAGCAGAGAAGGTGGATCTGCTCCCGCCTCTCCATTCAAATCCATGTAGGTGGTTACAAAAGGAGGAGGGAGGCTGCCTTGTACGGGAGGCTAGCATCCCCGACCCACCACTGTGCAGAGAGTTTATCTCTCGTCCATTCCACCACCACCGGCCTCAACCGTGGCGATGAGCCTCCACCTCCGTGGGCATATGGTGTGACAGGCCACACCGCCATCTGGAGCTCATCTGCATTACCGTGAGCACCTCAGTGTGCACCACCCTCGCCATCGTCATCTACAACCACCACTGTAGCCACTGCATTTTCATCTCCTCCATCAGTTAAGACGTCCGGGAAGTTTCCAGGACGTCTGAAGCTTCGTCCCCACACACAACAACCGGCACCTCCTTCATGCCTGCACCCCTCCGACTGGACAAGCTTGCCAGCCCCTGCAGCATCCACCGCGCATGCCCTTGCTGCATCTCACCTCGTTCATGCCCCCGCCCCTTAGGCTGCACAAGCCCGCTAGCACCCGTCACCTTCTGCAGTAGAACCACCACCAGCTCCTCACCCACGCGCGTACATACCCCATGCAGCAGTACCCCTTGGTGCACCTCACCTCCAGCAGCAGCACCGCCAGCACCCCGCACCAACCTCCGCACGCACCATGTAGCACCTCACCACGCACCTGCAGAACACGCGCACCTCCGACTGCACAAGCCCGCGCGCACCCTACAGCGCCTCCTGCAGCACCCACCGCACACCTTCCTTGCAGCCTTCAGGGCCACATCTCCTGCAGCACCCGCCGCGTGCCCTTTAGCTGCAATGCTCTGGTTGCAGCAGTGCGGCGGAGCTCAGCCGCACCTACGCACACCCGCACGGCCTGCGGAAATTCAGTGGCCACCGGAACCCGCCACCACCATTCCTCCGTCCGGCCACCTTGGAGCATCTCGCACTTCGCCACGACCGCCATCACAGAGCCCTCGATCTAGAGAATCTCCTCTGAGCTTCACGCCTCCAGTCATTCCTTCCTCCTCGCGCACGGCCAAACGGAAGATTTGGCTCGATTCTCGTCGAAACTAACTGTGAACATACATTTTTAACCGGTGCAAGTTTAAATACGTCATTGCCTCCCTGTGGACACAAACCGCTCTTCTGCGAGTGGCTATTTTAATTATTGAGTAGTCAATTTTTCCACCACATAGAACTACAAACGATTTGTCATTTTATCTAACAAACAACTTTAAAAGTGAAGAATCGACTCGTCACATATTAGCTGCCTGAGCCTTAGCCTAAACCAACTTATCAATATGGGCTGACTCAGACTGGTCAAATGACCCTTATCCTTCAGACTTTGGCTGACATTCAGATGACGAATGCAGCTATGCAAAAACAACACAGACACAAGATCACAGAGGTTTGCAATCAACTTGCCCAGATGGCAAATCCTCACCAACCAAGTTCACTTCCTTCACAACCTCTGACTAGTACGAATAACGTGCCAAACCAGAGACACATTATGAACCCAAATCTGGGCCAAGCTCACTTTGTTTATGAAGCCCCTTTTACTCCAGCACCCGAGGGGATGGAGACTTCAACATTGTATATGTGTTACCAGCAACAAGCACCTCTTTTACCCACTGCAAACCAGAACCAAGTAGGATTGAATTCTATTACTCCTGCATTGGCAAAACAACACAGGGCCCACCTTATCCAAGCCACTCCCAGCCTGGTAATACAAACCCTAACCCTAGGATAGGCATCCAAGACACCTCTATCCCAGATAAGGAACCTGGACCCATTATAGAGGAACCGTCTAAGGTCCCACTTCTTGAGGCCTTGAACAAGGGAAAAGGGACAACCAAAACCATGGCACCTGAGGAGGACCTGGTTAAGCTCCTTGAGTAGGTCCATATAAACATCCCCTTGATGGATGCGATATGCCATGTATTGACCTACGCATGATTTCTGATAGACGTATGTACGCCTAAGCGTAAGCCGCAAACCAAAGGCGGGAGTCTGATTGTACTGTCAGAGCAAGCTAGCTCTATCATCTTGAGCAAACTCTCACCTAAGGAAAAAGACCCAGGCACCCCTTTGATCTCCTATGAAATCGGTGATATATGATTTTACCAAGCCTTATTAGACTTTAGAGCCTCCATAAATTTGATACACACATCACATCCCTACTAAACTATTTCGAGGAATCTAAACTTAAACCGACTAAAATGACTTTACAACTAGTCGACCGATCAATTACGTCACCAAAATGAATTCTCGACGATGTCATAGTTAGGGTGCATGATTTCTATTTTCTAGTGGATTTTATTTTCTTAGACGTGGATGCTCCTGAGAATGTGAAGAATATACCGATCATACTAGGGAGACCCTTTCTGGCCACTGCTTGGGCCAATATCAATTATGAGGAGGGCAAAATTGAATTAAAATTTCGAAGCAAGACACTAAAGAATGACATCTTTAAGTCCCAACAAGGAATCAATTGTGGTGTCATAGAATAAATTTGCGATATTGAAGCAGTGGTTGATGACTTCATCGAGGAAAAAACTATTTCATATCAACCACAAGAGGGTCAAAACCCGCAATTAGGGGAGCCCAAACTCAACTTAGACACATCCATAGCTCCTTCCTTTACTCCCAACACTCATCCTGAACTACCCGCTGCTGCAGAAAACCTAGTCTTGGAATTAAAGCCTCTTCATGATAATCTCAAGTACATCATTCTGGGTTCCAATCAAACGTTTCCTGTGATTATCAACTCCTAACTCACACCTGCTCAGGAAACACGCCTGATTTCTATTCTCCAGCAACATCGAAGACCCATTGGATGGACTCTCGATGATTTCACTGGTATTGACCCCTCATATTGCACACATCACATCTACACTAAAGAGGGATCACAACCATCCCGTGAAATGCAGAGTCATCCGAATCCAAATCTACAGGATGTCATGAAAGGAGAATATCAAGTGGTTAGATGCAAGGATCATCTACTCGATCTCCAACGGTCGGTGGGTGAGCCCAATCCAAGTTGTGCCTAAAAAGGCAGGGCTCACTGCCATCATGATTGAAATTGGAGAAACCATACTGACCTGTATAGCAAACTCGTCGAGAGTCTACATTTATTATAGAAGACCCAATTCCTCCACGAAGAAGGATCATTTCCCACTACCATTCATTGATCAAATTCTCGAGAAACTAGTGGGAAATCGATTCTTCTGCTTTTTGAATGGGTACTCCAGTTACAATCAGGTCACAATCCAACCCAAGGACCAAAAGAAGACCGCCTTCACCTGCCCCTTCGGAACTTACGCATTCCGAAGGATGTCGTTCGATCTCTGCAATGCACCCTCTACCTTTCAATGGTGCATGCTTGCCATAATCTCAGATATGGTAGGTGAATACCTTGAAGTCTTCATGTGTGACTTCTCGGTATTTGGTGAATCATTTGATGATTACCCCCTGCACTTGGTCCAGATCCTCAGATGATGCATCAAAGTGAACATAGTTCTTTCTTGGGAAAAGAGCCACTTCATTGTACTTGAGGGAATTCTTTTGGTGCATCTTACCTCGAAAAAGGGCATCCAAGTTGATCGAGCTAAGGTGAATCTAATTTCCAAACTCCGTATGCCAAGCTTAGTCAAAGACATCCGATCCTTCCTGGGGCACGTTGGTTTTTACTGTTGATTCATTCCTAATTTCTCAAAAATCGCATGCCCCCTGACTAATCTTCAATCTAAAGATGTCCCCTTTGAAATCTCCGAGTGCACTCAGGCATTTGAGATCCTACGTGATCGAGTGACCCAAGCACCTATCCTGCAGTCCCCTGATTGGTCTCAACCCTTTGAGGTCATGTGTGATGCATTTGATTATATTGTAGGAGCAGTACATAGGTAGAAAATAGACGAGAAACCTGTGGTCATCTACTACACTACCAAGACACTTAACAAGGCTCAACGTAACTACACAATTACTGAGAAAGAGCTGCTAGCCGTAGTATTTGCCCTGTAAAAGTTTAGATCGTATCTTTTGAGTTCTCGTGTTATCATTGACTCAGATCACACTACTGTGAGACATCTCCTTTAGAAGAAGTATGTGAAACCTCGACTAATCCACTGGATCTTGTTGTTGGAAGAGTTTGACTTCGAGATTCGCAACAGGACAAGAAAATAGAATGTCGTAGCTAATCACTTATCCTGCCTTGCTTCTGACATTATCAACCCTCCAAGACCCATTACTGAACATTTTCCCGATGAGCAGCTCCTGACTATTAGTGTGAGACTTCCACAATTTGCTGATCTAGTAAACTACTTGGCATCACATCAGATCTCGTCTGATTGGCCAAAAAGCCAAGAAGGACAAATTACTTTCTGATGCATGGTGTCGGACCCGAATAGGTTGTTAATATGATGATTTTATCGTTGAAGTGTGCATAGTGGTTAACCTAAATCGGACCTAACCATCTCTTTACAAAATTTTTAACCTGGCCTACTTGATTTTATCTTGTCACTTTTAGGTCCAGGGTCGAACTCAGGGAAGTAGGGTTACAAGTTAAGTTTCTACGCCTTTCTTATAACGAGTCTCTTTCGTTTGTTTATTGTGTTTTTGGTGTTTTTCTCATTTACATTTTTTTCTGGTAATCTTTGTCCTTGAGGCACACCCTCAAAATTGAGTTCTTGGCTTTGAGCCAAAATAGGGTTCCAAAATGGGTCTTGCTATTCGCAAGATGGAGTACCTGTAAGTAAAAGATTATCTTTTCTCTTTTATATATTTTTTTTATCTTTTTACTAACAGGAAAGTGAAATAGAAATAAAGTAAATATAGTATATATATATAGGTATATATTATGTATATAAAGGGGTGGGGGTGGAGGCGAAGATGGAGTGTAGCACGGTGTTGAGTCGGCCATCGTGTAGAAAGACGTAACCGACAGGACTAGGTGCCGCGTGGTGTGTGGGATGGATGGTGGAAGATGTATGTAACCATGCTTTTTGTACGCGTGTATCAGGGAATATCAGCAACTGGTGCAGATATTCCCGTGATACCACGTATGGTAAATAATGTGAACATATATATATATGTATGTAAATATATCTATATATATATATGGTTATAAATATATAGGTATATATATGTATATAAAAATATATAAGTATATGTATATATGTATGCAGCTATATAGGTATATAAGTATATGTATATGTATGTAAATATATATATATATAAGTATATGTATCGATAGATATATGTATAGATATATATATCTATATGTATGTAATACTATATAGATGTCTATATATATATATATATATATATATATGTATATATAGGTAAATGTAGCTAGATATGTACATATATGTATATATGTATGTAGATATATATATATATATGTATAAGTATATGCATATATATGTATGTATAAGTATATATATATATGTATATTTATAAGTATATAGATGTATATATGTATATATATATCTGTATATAGACTAATACATATTTATATAAGTACTAATATATGTATAGATATATGTAAGTATATATGTATATATATATATATGTAAGTATATAGATATATGTATATATGTATATAAGTATACTAATACTACTATAAATATAGATATAAGTATATGTATATATATATGTATATGTATAATAGTATATGTATATATGTATATATACATATAAGTATATAGATGTATATATATATATATATGTATGCATACTAATACAAAAGTATATAAGTACTACTATATGTATAAATATAAGTATATATATATATATATGTATATAAATATATGTATATGTATATCAATATATATATGTATACGTATATATATATATGTATATAATAGTGTATAGGTGTATGTGGGTGTGTGGAAGTGTTAGTGTAGGTGTGTGTGTGCGTTGGTGAAGAGAGTGAGAGTGTTGTGAGAGAGAGTGAGAGAGAGAGAGAGAGAGCGGGAGAGAGAAGGCAGCCGCTGGAGGGTTAAGGCGCTGTTAAGGCATCTGTAGACCAGGGCCGACGTCTGAGGACTTCAAGCTCACGTGCAGGCGTGCAAGCACGCAGACAAGCGCACGCTGGAGGGCGAAGGGCACAGAGAGGAGACGCAATGCACCGTGTTGCACGAAGGCTAGTGCGGGCGCTCGCAGGCGCAGGCGATGGGAGCAGGCGAAGGGAGGCACACATGCGCGAGTGCGGGAGAGGTAGACGGGTGCGGGCAAGTGCGGGCAACGTGGGCGGAGGCGTGCGTGCAGGCTGCGGCTGGTTGCAGTGCACCGGGTGATCGGTAAAGTGAGAAGCTCACCGGTCACCCCACTGTAGCCACAGTGTCGCGTAGACTCGCGTGAACAGTGGCTACAGTGGTCATCCGCACCGCGCAACCAAGACCTGCAGGTGGTGTGAGTGCTGCCGGCTCGTAGCTGGAGCGCGAGGGAGAAGGCCTGCACCGGCCATTTGCGAGCGCGGAGAAGTCACAACAGAGCATACGGAGAGGGAGGCGAGGGCACCTGCAGCTTGCACGGAGGCTTGCAGGTGCAGGAAAGGGTGCGGGGAAGCACTTGGCCGACCGCTGCAGTGACATGTGTTGGCCGACTCCGGGCGGGAGAGAGCGCGACGGGGCGGAGAAAGCGGGAGGCGGAGAGGGCCTGCAGGCACGTGCGGAGGGTGAGGGTGCCTGCAGGCACGCGTGGAAGGGGCTGCTACTGTTGCTGCTGCTGCTGTTGCCAAGCTTCGACCTTCAGACCTTGAAGCATGCGGCCATGGCTGAAGGTGCTATAGCAGAAAAAATGAGAGAATTGCCACCACGCCCACCGGCTCTTTGAAGAGCTAGGTGGTGGTGGTCTCACTGTGGTGGGTATTCACCACAGTGAGGGCTCCTGTCCACCGGGTGTCTATGAGGAGGAGGGTCAGCATGTGGAGGGAGAGCGAGGAGAGGGTGGCCTGGAAGGAGAAGGTGTGCTACTGCATTTTTTTTTGGCTGGGATCATCCTCTTTCAAAGGATGGAGCCATGGTCTTTTTATTGGAGAAGAAGGCATGGCTGGGAATGGCTGCATGCGGCAGTAGCGAGAGGTTGGTATGGCTTGGCAGGGAGAGGCAGCTGTAGGGAAGGGCAGCTGCAGGGAAGCATGGCACGAGGAGAAGAAGATGCATGCAGCCACGGGAAAATCAAGTGAAATAAAAAAATAAAAAGATGGTGAATTGGCAGAGATGCACTTGAGAAAAAAAGTAAATTGCGAGGCCATTTATTTATTCTCCTCTCCACTCAATTAAATGCATGCATGCATGTATTTTTGCAAATGTGATTATGGAACCCTAATATGCATAGGTAATGCTAGGAAATAGCACAAGAAGGCACTAGCAGGCACAAGAAGGCACAATCAATGCAAAGTACTACTTTCGGGAAGACCTGTATCTCTTACGCATTGGTGTTGATTCGAACATCCGACAATGTGTTCCAGAAGTGGAAATATAGGACATTTTATCCTTTTGCCATGACCAGGCTAGCGGTGGACACTTCTCTGGTCATAAAACCACAGCAAAAGTCCTCCAGTGCAACTTCTATTGGCCTACGATCTTCAAACATGCATATAGTCATTGTAAGGCATGCACGAGTTGCTAGACCTTAGGCAACATGAGCCACCGCGATATGATGTCCTTACAGACGATTCTCGTATGAGAAATCTTCGGTATTTGGGGGATTGATTTTATGGGGCCCTTCCATGTTTCAAATGGCTTCAAATACATTCTTCTCGCTGTTGACTACGTGTCCAAATGGATCAAACCCATTCTGACCTAAACCAACAATCATAAGTTGGTTATCAAATTCATTCGTTAGAACACCTATTCTAAGTTCCAGATTCCACGTGACATAATCTCTGATGGAGGGGCCCATTTCACAAATGCTCAGTCCAGATCATTGATGACCAAGTACGTGGTGTCACATAGAATCTCGACTCCTTATCACCCCCAAACTAATGGTTAAGCTGAGTTATCAAACCAAGAGATCAAGAAAATCCTCCAGGTCACAGTTTGACCTGACAAGAAAGATTGGTCATCCCAACTTCCGGAAGCTTTGTGGGCCTATAGGACCACCCATAAAATCCAATTAGGCATGTCTCCCTTCACATTAGTGTATGGGAAGGCGTGTCACCTCCCCTTCGGATTGGAGCATAAAGCCTATTAGGCAGTACAGAACTACAATCTTGATCTTTCTAAGGCAGAAACCCATAGAAGGCTTCAAATGGGCAAGATCGATGAACTACGCCATGACACGTTTAAGAACTCGCAAATTTACAAAGAGCAAGTTAAGGCCTTTCACGACAAGCACATATCCAGAAAGATCTTTTTCCCTGGTTAGAAAGTCCTACTCTTTGATGACAAACTCTAATTGTTCCCAGGAAAGCTCAGATCAAAATGGATTGGACCATACCTTGTCCGATGAATCTTTGGAAATGGAGCTGTCGAAATCAGTCAACTCAGCCATGATTCAGAACCTTTTGTCGTGAACGGTCAGAGACTCAAACTATTCATTGAACTCAACGATACAAATTTGGCTGAGGTATCTTTTACCCTCCATTCTCCCTGAGCTCATTGCACCTGGCTGATGGCGTTAAACTCAGCGCTTAATGGGGGAAAACCCATCATTTTGAAAACCTAAAAGCCTTCCTAACACATCTTATGCTAAACTCATATTGCACTTTATGGTTCATCCATTAGAATAGTCGACTACACCTCTGGTACCCATACTCGAGCTTTAAATCATTCGCAACAGTCATCCCGACCCATTCACCCACCCAACACTTGTTCTAATGAATTATCTAAGCTGAACTTGAACCCAGCTAATTTACAATGAGGACATTGCAAATCGTAGGCATGGGGGGATAGTAAAGTGCAAAATGCCATGAAAATCACTTCACAAGAAAGGGTTTTATCAAAAAAATCACATATTCCAAAAAAAAAATTTGAAAAAGAACAAAAATATGAGAAAGGAGGGAATTTTGATGGAATATAAGTTTTAAGGAGAAAAAGGGAGGAGATAACAATGTCACAAAGGAGCACAACTTGAAAAGAAAAGAAAAAGAGGTAGTCACTAGTAATAAATTAGGGAATTGACTTAGTTCTAAACTAATTCAAAAGAAAGAAAATAAGAAAGTGTTAAAGAAACAAAAAAGATATTAGGTGGAATGTTGATTTTAGGCCTCTTGGGCTACAATCCTAGTCTTAAAAATTTAAGTACCCACTAATATCTGGATAGTACTCAAGAAGTTGGGGAAAATGCAAAGTTTAAGTATTATGTCTAAGGCATAGGGATTATTTAGCCTCGTTAACTGACCTCAAGTTTGTAGGACCCGGTAACCTAAGCACACCAATCCACACATAGTCTGGTTCAGTGCGCCTAAGTATCAAAATCACATAAATGCATTAAATTTGTTCTAAAAAGGAGGTTACCTAGATTAGGAGTCGCTGACCAACACAAGTTGATTTGGATGAGTTCCTAGCGTGGAGAGGTAAGATATTCCCTCAAATATGCACAATAACATATCGTCCCCTCGGTGCTTGTCTCCTAGGATATCTAAATATCCAACCGGAGGCATGTAAGCACCTTATGCTTGTTCAAATGCCATGGACATCATTATCTCAAAATGTTGATTTCTAGGGTCTGGATTTAGCTATAGAATGCCATTGGCAAGTTTATCTCGAAATCTTGAAAGCCAGAGTTCTGGGGGTTGCCGTGGGTGGTGCTATCTCAAAGCATCGATTGCTAGGGACCCTGCTAGGGTTGATGGTGGGAACTAGGAATCTGATACAAACCAAGTTGTAAGGCTAATCCGAAGCTAGAAATAAAAAGATAAGAGAGTGAAAACTCTCCAAAAATAAAGAAAAGTTCTTCTATCCCTCTCTTACAAAAATGCATTGCAAACTGATCCTGGGCTAAAACATGTTACAAGCACCAGTGCTTTAACCGCGGAGTTCAACGAACCTTAGGTTAGTTCCTATGGGCCTTAGAAACCTTCGCAGTGGACTAAGGCTAGAGCTGGTCAGGTCCGGATCTTGGTTGGTACTCAAGAACCTCTAGGCCTACTATCGGCATTCTAACCTAATCTACAAAAGAAAGTACATATCAAAGTTTTAAGCATCAAAAGTTATATGGTCTAGAATCAAAGCTAATACCTTGAAATTTTGCTAAGGGACTAGCAAAAGAGAGGCATGGGGGTATGTTGGGAACACCATCATGAGCCATTACTAGCTCATTTTGACCGAATTAAGTCTGTAAATGCTCCTACATAACTACCAAAGAGTCATAAGTCACTGCATAATCATTATGAGGGAAAAATAAGAAACTACGGTTAAAACTGTAATTTTACTAGCATATCATGAATGCAGTACAACCACTAGTTTTCACAGTGGTTGAATGAAGGTCAAATGGTCTTAGAAAGCTAACAAGTTGGTAAAAACAATCAGAAAAGGGTTTGACCACTCCCTCTCCATCCCATGTTCTGCTCGACTGAAGGCATTGAATTTAGCGCTGAACGGGAGAAACCTGTCATTCCAAAAACCTAAGATGCATCTGATTATCCGTCTGTACTCCACGCCTATTGTACCTTGAGTTCAGCCTTAGAAAAGTCGATCCTGCCTCTACTACACATACCAGAGCTTGAAATCATCCGCAAAAGTCATTTCTGACTAATTCACCCACCCGATGAATCCTGTTCTAAGTCCTTGAACCCAACATTGTTTCACACCCTCCGTTTACAATGAGGACATTACAAAACCTAGGCATGGGGGGGTGGTAAACTGCATACATATAGACGCCAAGAAAAGTTAGAAGGATTCTCAGAAAAAAATTCACATATGTCAAAAACACAAAAAATTGAAAAATTATAAGAAAGGGAAAAAAAATGGAGGAGGGAGAAAATTTTGAAGGACACAATTCATAAGGAGGAAAAGAGCAAAATGCCAAAAAAGGAGCACAAAATGAAAAATAAAAAATAGATAGTTATTAGTAAGAGATTAAAGAATTAACCAAAGTTCTAGACCACATCAAGAAAGAGAAAAAGTATAACGGAAAAAGTTCTCATGAGACACAAAAGGAAATTAGTAGAAGCGTTGATCTTAGGCCTTTTGGGCTAGACTCTTAGGCTTAAAAATTCACGTATCTGCTAAGATCTGGATAATCCTAAAGTTGTTGGGGAAAATACAAAGCTTAAGTATTAGGCCTAACGCTTAGGGAGTATTCGACCTCGTTAACTGACCTTCGATTTGTGGGACTCGGTAACCTATGCACCCCAACTCACACACAGTCTGGTTCAGTGCACATAACTATCAAAATCACGCTAAAGGGTTTAAGTGTTCTGAAAAAGCTACCAAGATTAGTAGTGGCCAATCAACACAAGTTGATTTAGGGGAGTTCCCAACGTAGAGAGGTGGGAAATTCCCCTCGAAGATGCATAACAACATATCGTCTCCTCGGTGCTTGTCTCTTAGGATATTTAAATATCCTACCGGGGGAACGTAAGCACTCTACTGGTTCAGATACCATGGGCAGCATTATCATGAAATGTCTATTGCCAAGGTCTGGACTCGGCCACAAAAAACCACAGGCAAGACTACCTCAAAATCTCAAAAGCCAGGGTTTTGTGGGTTGCCATGGGCGGTTCTATCACGAAGCATCGATTGCCAGGGACCTTTGAGGATTGATGATGGGGATGAGGAATCTGATGTAGACTGTGTTGAGAGGCCAATACGAAGCTAGAAATAAAAAGAAAAGAGACAGAAAACTCTTCAAACAAATAAATCTCCTCTCTCTCTCTTACAAAAATGCACTGCAAACTGAATCAAGGCAAAAAAAATGTCTCAAGCATGGGTGCTTTAACCGCAGAGTCAAACAAACCTTAGGATAGTTTCTATGAGCCTCAAAAACCTTTACGGCGGATTGAGGCTAAAGCGGGTCAGGTCCAGATTTTGGTTGATTCTTGAGTACCTCTAGGCCTATTGGCAGCATTCTAACCTAATCAAAACAAGAAAAAAAGAACTTATGATAATTGGTGACAGAAACTCAAGGTCAAGAATAGAAGTTAAAACCTTGAAATTTTGCTAAGGGACTAGCAAAATCTTGGCTTGGGGGTACGATGAGAGCCTCATCATGAGGCCTAAATAGCTTATTTTGACCTAAGAAAGAGAATAAGAGCTCCTACATAACCTAGAGAAGGGCCGAATTCAAGGAAATAATTTTCTGAGAAGAAAACATGAAACAAAGGTCAAAAGTGCAATTTTACCATTGCAAAACATAAACGCAATCTCTCAGAGGCAAAACATAGGTCAAATGGTCTAACCAAGAAGAAAAGTGGTTTGGTTCAATCAGAAATGGGTTCATGTGTAGTTTAGGAATTAAATGACATCATGTTACCAAAATAAACCCACTTAATTCTACAAGGATCTGGTCACAATAGAAATCGACTAAGCCCTCCAAAATTCATGGAAAAATATCTCCAAGGGTTTAGAACCTTCAAATTGGCCTTTGGAACCTGTTTTGACCTAGATTGTTGTCCTAGCTTGTTAATTGAACTAATTTAGGTTTTTGTATAAAATATCTAGTCAAACGTGGTCAAACCTAAAATCCACCATCACCATTGGATTCCTTAGGTCCAAAGTAGGTTTGTACCAAAATTTATGCCTAAGGAGAGGTCACCTTGGCCTACCTTGAAAAATAGTCCACCCAATTACTTTCTGGCCCCTAACTTTTGAAAACTCTTGCGCAGACCCCCTAGCTTCCTTTCCACTCTTACAATCAGGTCCCTCCATCGTTAAAGCGGAGGGATCTTACTCTGGCGACGAATGGCAGGGGATTACTCTCTAATTCCTCGTAGATCTCCTCCCAGATTTGGAAGGGAGATTCTTTGAGGAATTCCCTTCCTTCTGAGCATTGTCCTAATCTCTGATTCGCACCCAATCTCCCATGCAAACGCACGAGAGATTTGGGTCTTCAACTATTTCCATCTCTGGTGAGGTCTCTTGTGCTTGGAAGCTTGTCTTCCAAGCATAAGAGTGCCTGCCTAGGCCTATAAAAGGGCCACCACCTTCGGCCGCATCTCTTTAGCTTGACATGGCTAGAGAAATACCCCCAATTTTGTTGCCTCTCGTCCGGCCAAGGGTCCAACGAGCTCCGATGAGCCTGCCTACTCTTTCTCGTCAGTGTGCCACAATACCAGTGGTAGAGCCACCTTCACCACCTTCATCCGCGTCGCATAATACCTACGTGTGTGCTCCAGCCCCTTCGTCGCCGTCGCTCTCCCTCCTCTGGACGTCTTCTCCTCCGACGATCGCAGGTACGACCAGCTGCCTCCTCTGCCCTTTCATCGATTTATCTAGGTTAGAAATATTCTGCTCTCTCCCCTCTTCATTTCCCCTCTTTCTCTTTCTGCATTCGACCCCTCACAGCCGCAGACCACCTCCATCTTCTCCATCTCCAGTCGACCACCGACGAGGTGCATCCATCGCTTCGCACTTCCACACGCCTCGCCAGACACCTCATCACATCCATCATTGCCCACTGAGCATATTCCGGCCTTCCATCGACCGCCAATATCTCCACACACTCCCACCAAACACACCCATATTCATGGCCATAGAGCGACCTAGGCATGCACTCCTAGGCCACCCCGCGACCAGCCACCCATCGTCTCACCTTCGCCAAGACACGATGAAGCTCCTCAGGTGTTTAAATGGGGCCACAAGGCCGTGTTGAGTGATTTCAAGTTAGGCCTTCGTTCCACCATTTGAGCAAGACCAAGGAGCTTGTAAGCTCGCGTCAGGCCGTAACCACCCAGATGCTGCGCTTGAGGATGTGAGGGTTGGATTCGCGCAAACACCTAGCCAGGCAATTTGCCTTGCGAGGACTGCAGTAACGGCAATTAGGCAGAAGCCTCCTGTAGGTGCACAAGCGAAGAGGATGGGATATTTAGTCCTACCTCGTGAACTCAGAAACATAGTGAGCGACTTAAATTGATTTTGTGCTTTTAGCTTACCGCCTCCAGTATATGGGGTGAGGTCCCTCGCCCACATATGCATGCCTCGTCCGCGACATATGCCTCGCAGATCTGGCTGACCGACTCGATTATCCCACACACTCACGCACCACACCTACGCTCATGCGCCTGGACACAGGTATGCAAAACCCAACCCGATTACACGGCTTTAGGAGAGCTTACCTAAGAGCGAAATAGAGAGAGAGACGTGGGGAGTGTAGGGGTAGGATTTGCTCAGTTGTGTGTAGGAAGGAAGGAGCTAAGGAAGGAAGAGGAGCTGCAAAGAAGAGACAAGGAAGGAAGAAGTGCTAAGGCAAAAGCTGTGGCGGTAGAGAAGGAAGGACAAGGAAGAAGAAGGAAGACAGAAGCCAAGGGAAGGAGAAGCACTATAGCAGTGGTGCGGCTGAAGAAGAGAAGGAAGAAAGCCAAAGAGAAGAAGAGAAAGTCAGAGGAGAGCTAAGGAGAAGGCTGAAGAAGGAAATCAAGGTAGAAGCCAAGGAAGGAAAAGGAAGAAGAGAGGTAGATGGCCAAAGGCAGAATGCAAAGTGAAGAAGAAAGAAAGCAAGAAAGCAGAAAAGAGAAGGTCGAAGAAGAAGAAAGCAAATAAGAGCTAAAAGAGAGATATCTTTCTAAGACATCTGATTCTCCAAATCTTCTATTTTTGCTACAATTTTAACTCTTAAACTCTTGCATTTATACTCTGAATTAGGTTTTGAGTAACTCTAAGTGTTCAATTACATTATTGAGATTAGTTAATAAATTCCATTTGCTCCCTCTGTTCCACCTCGGATACTTAGGTTTTCGAGTAGTAAAAACTCTTATTTGTTTTCAATGCTTTTTCGACTATACTGCAAGGAGACTTACTTAAAAACCTGATAAAACGTTGCAACATTTTGGCGTCATTATCGGGGAGCAACGCGCAATTTATCACTAGTCTCTACATTATTTTTGAATATATTTGAACACTAACTTGCCCTATTGTGTTTTGCTGTGACCTTGCAAAGTATTTCACGAGAAGATCCCTCCAACAAGTCAACCACTCCAGGGCAGGTAATCTCTTTTCTTCCCTAATCCATATCCTAATACTTGAAAGACGAAAGGAAGCAATCAGAATAGGAATTACTTGTCTGCTCTTTATAGTAATTATCACTTGAAAGGCTAGTTTCCTGATTTTGCAAAATTTTTCAAAACCTATTGAAGTTGAGGCAATTTTTAGAAAGAACCAACCCCACAAATTTCTATGCCTAGTAGAAATCATGCCTAATCTCCATGGACAACACACTTTTTGTTAATTCCAAAGAGAACTTTTGTGAAAAGAAAAGAGGATTGAAAATAGAACCAAATTAGGGTTTTAATGGTATGGTTTTTTGGAGTGCTAGTTCACACGTGCTTGTTTAAAAAGAAAATAAACCCTCCTGCGTCAATGTGCTACCCAAGCCCATGATTGAAGAGATCTAAACAAGACAAACCATAAACATTGAGATATAAAATCACTTGAATCTTAGAAAACATTGGACCTAATAACCTGGGAGTTAAATTAGGGTGATTTCTAGGTCTTGGCCTTGAATCATTCTGCCATCTTTAGGGTAGGTCAGGTGAAGTCTATTCGTGCTAGAGCACCGTGATCATTTATTTTGATGATAACAAAACACGTGCCATTTAACATTTTCACTTGAAATCTTATATCTCAAGTTAATTGCAAATGGAGACGTGGTTAGATGGAGTTCCATGGCGAATTGGAGGAGCTTGATGGAGAACAAAGGAGCTTCATGAGGAACGATAGCTTGAAGAAGGAAGGAGATGAAAAATAGGATAGATTTCCTTTCCTTTCTACTATGTATTTTTTGTTACTTATTGCTTCTTTTGTTGCTCTTTATTTTATTTTTCTTAGATTCATGTTAAAGAGCCTCAAAGAACCCTCACAATATTCCTAGGAACACTTGCACAATCCTAGGATACTTAGGTTTTCTATAGACAACTTAGAAAACCAAAATAGGGTTCAGACAACCTTTTTAGATGTCTAATCTGGATTTTAGATATCTGATAAAAACTTTTACGAAGTCTGACTGTTGACTCAGATGTCCGATTATTTAGGCTGGACTTAGTTAGTTTTGTCTGATGAAATCAGATGTCTTCACCTTAGTCCAGACGTCTTAATAGACGTCTAATGCTTTTCCCAGGTGTAAAATTAGTGGACCATTGGCGACCTTTGTAAACATTGACAAAATGACCATTAGCCTCGTATCAGATGTCCATAAAGGACCCCAGACGTCTGATACAAGACCATTTTGTCTCGGCTGACCCAAATCACTTCTTAGAGATTTTCTAGCCATTTTGCTCCCTTGGGAATCCATTTCCGTAGAAAAATAGGTTTCTAGATGTCCAGAACTTGTGCCAGACATCCTATGTGTCAATTGATGGACTTTCACTAGAACCCTGTTTCGCTCTGATTCAAGTCAGGAAGGAAACTTGCCTAAAATCAGACGTCTTAAACGGGTTTTCCAAACGTCTGATTCCAGGACCAGATGTCTGATGACCTTGTCAGAATGATGATTAATTCTGACTTTCACCTGGTTCTCTTGGGCCTTGCACCCAATGGCTATGGAAGCCTTCCAAGGCCTTCCAAAGCCTTCCTAGTCCCTCCATAAATAGAGAACCCTTGCCACTCAAATAAACACCTTGCAAGAATATTTGCACTCATTTTGTGTCAAATTGAAGTAGAAGAAGCACTTGCTCTCAAAGGCTTGTTTCCACATTCAAGTACTGTTTCGGTACGTTTTATCAGGTTTTTAATGGATGTCACGTTGTAATATAGCCGAAAAAGCGCTCAAAACAAATAAAGATTTTTATTACTCGAAAATCGGAGTATTCGAGGTCGAACACAGGGAGCAATCTAAGTACTTTTAAAAACTTGAGAATACAACTTCATTTAAATGAAAAAGAATTGGTTTAAGGAGAGAATTATAAAAAATGAATTACTAAAAAGGACAGAATTGGACGTCTGATTTTTGTATCAAACGTCTTAAATGTAAGTCTTCCTCTATCTTGCTGTTCTTCTTCTTATTTTGATTCTATCTTCTGTTAGTCCTTCTTCTTCTTCTACCTTGGCAAGCCTTTTGCTCTACTCAGCTTTTCTTCTTCAGCTTCTTCTCTTCTCCTTCCTACGGCCAAGTGCTCAGCTTCTTCTCATCGGTGCTCTATCTGCCTGCACACAAGGTAGCAAAACCTATCCCTTCCTTCTACCCACGCGTATCTCTCTCTCCCTGTATACTGCTTACATGAATCTCTCATAGAGCCGAGTTAACCGGTCGAGTTGCGTACCAGGGACTAGGCGCACCGGCGTGTTATGGTGCGCGAGGTGTGCTCGGTAGTGTGCCGGGTCGGATCCGCAAGGTCCGTGTGGTGAATCCGCGGATGAGGCGAGAGTGGGGCGCGGGACCTCACCCCAGGTGTATCAGAGGCGATAAGGCTAATTCACAAAATCAACTTAAACTAATGCGGCCGTTTGTGAACTCACGATGTGGGACTAACTGGCACATCTCCTCGCGTGCACCCGCAACAGGAAGACTTCTTCGCAATCTCTTCAGTTGCAGCTTTGGTTCACTTCGGTTGCTGGCTGGCTGCCTTCACAGAAGTCTCCCCAATCCGCAGCAGCTGAAAACCGAGAGCCCTGAAACCTGGAGCTCGGAAGAAGCTACTTCAAGGTGGCTTTAATGGCAGTCGAGCCTTAGAATTTGTCAGAGACGAATACAGCCTCACAGCCTAATTAAACTACCAGAAGACCTTCGCCGTGGCATGGCGAAGGTGGTGCGATGTGCAGCAGGCCGTGGGGTGGCCTAGGCGTGCGTGCATAGGTCAACCTGTAACCGGAAAGTTGGGTGTGTTCGGGGGTGAGTTGTGTGAGTATGCAGGGACTGTGGAGGGGCGGAACGTATTCAGTGGGATGAGGCGAAGCTTTTGGGTCGGTCGGCAAGTTGTATGGAGCTACGGATCGACGGGGGCAACTCGCCGGAGGTTGGCTGGAGGCGAGGAAGTTGATGGTTGTCAGGCGTGGTCGAGGATCGGTTTGAATGAAGTAATGTGGGAAAAGAAAGAGGGGAAAATGTGGAGTAGTTCTAACTTACTTGCAGGGACAAAGGGGGCCAGAGAGGCGGGCAGTCGTGTTGACTGTCACCGGAGAAGAAGCACCCAGAGGGAGAGAGCGACGATGAGGAAGTGGGTAGGGAAACGTGCGCTTGGTGCGGCGCGACATAGGAAGACTAGACGAAGCAAACTCTGCTGCTGGTATGGCAGCAAAGCTACGAGAAGGAGGAGGAGTGGCTGCCAGAGCTTGCGGGTTTCTTGTCGGAGAAGGAAGAGAGGAAATTTTGAGAGATTCTCCGCTAAGACAAGCTTGCCTCCAGCAGCTGGTCCTGGGGTTTCTTTTAAAGGCATAAGCAAAGGGTCAGATGCACGAAGGGTGAGCAAGGCTTTCACCGGAGGTCACCGCAGGTACAACACCCATACCTCTCGAGTGTTCGCACGAGTGGTATGATGCGAATCAAGGCATGGGGAGCTACTCAGGTGGTAGGGGACTTCTCAGGGAACCCCCCTTTCACATCTGAGAGTAGCTCCCTGGGGAAGCGAGGAGAAATCCTCCTCGAAACTTCGCCGGAGTATGGGTCTTCTGTTGCGTTGGAAGAGGGACCGGAATGTAGAAAGTGACAAGAAAAGTTGGGGGGTTTTGCAAGGGTTTTCAAAAGTTAGGGGTTAGAATGTAATTAGGTGGACTATTTTGCAAAGTAGGTCAAGATGTCCTTCCCTTTGGTCCAACTTTTGGTACAAACCTAATTTGGACCTAAGGAATCCAATGGTGAAGTTGGATTTTAGGTTTGACCACGTTTGACTGGATATTTTGCATAAAAATCCAAATTAGGTCAAATATTAAGCTTGGACCCCAATCCAGGTCAAAGTAGGTTCCAAAGGCCAAATTGAAGGTTCTAAACCTTAGGGGATATTTTTCATTAATTTTTGTGGGTTTAGTTAATTTTTATCGTGACTGGAACCTTGTGAAATTAAGTAGGTTTGTTTTAGGGTTACAAAGTACCATTTAATTCTTAAATTTCACAATAACCCTTTTCTGACTGAATCATCCCACTCTTCCTCTTATTAAGCCCAATTGACCTATGTTTAGCCCCTGGAAATTCTCGTTGATGAGCTACACTGGTAAAATTGCAGTTTTACCTTTTGTTTCATGTTCTCTTCCTAGATTAGTGATCCCTTGAATTAGGCCTTTCTCTTGGTTATGTAGGAGCTTTTGTTCTCTTTATTAGGTCAAAATGAGCTAGTTATGGCTCATGATGAGGCTCTCATCAAGTACCTCATGCAATTTGCGCACCCGCTCTCGCTTCGCGATTACGAGAGCAACAAAGCGCTGTCGCGTGGTTCATGCATCCGAGTCGTCACTTCGACGCACTTCCACCAAAGGGAAGTTTCCTATCTCCTATAGAAGCTAAGATTATATATTTGAGGCTCTATAGTAATGTTGTATTTTATATTGTCTTTGGTTGGGTATACTCTTTCCGAATTCCCATCTCCTTCAAGAGACAAATTCCTTCTTATGAAGAGAAGGGGTGTTGAGGTACACTAGCTTCGGTCCAAGTAGTGTGGTTGTAATTGAGGTTCACTCACCCTCGTTTAAGTGACTGGACTTAGTGGATTTGATCGACTAGGTCGATCGGGAAATCCTAACTTGAGAGGGTTAGGTGGTGGTATTCACCTGGTTTAGGTTTCCACCTAAAAGTACTTGTGCATAATTGTGTGATTGCTATTTTTGAGATTAACTATTTTATTTTCACATTTTAAATTACGTCATGCACATCTCACCCCCTCCTACCAGGGAATTACAATTGGTATCAGAGCAGGTTCTTGCAAAATTAGAGTAACACCTAGCAAGTAGATCAAGGAGGGAAGCAGCTCTGCAAGTAGGATTTCCTTGGGGTAGTCTATGATTCATCCTCTGTTCCATGACGGGAGTAACTACCCCTACTAGAAGCTGTGAATGAGGACTTGGCTGCAAGCTAATGACTTCACAATTTGGGCTAGATGCGAGACACCTTTTGACATCCCAGAGAAACCTGCGGGAGGCTACTCTCACCAGCAAATCTAGGAGCTCTCTCTAAACGCAAAAGCAATGAATGCATTGTATTGCACTTTGAGCCCAGAGGAGTTTAACAGAATCTGACAATGCACCATTGAATACGAGATTTGACACACACTCGAGGTAACTCACGAAGGTACCTCTAAGGTAAAAACTTCTAAACTCAATTTACTTTCACAAGAATTTGAGTCTTTTTCCTTGAAATCTAATATGTCTTTGATTGAGATGGACACTAGTTTCACTCTCATAGTTAATAGTCTTAAGGCATTAGGAAAGAATTTCATCAAGGCAGAGCTTCATGTGAAGCTTTTTCCTTCCCTTGGAACAGAATGGGAGTAGAAGGTAACCGCCATCCAGGATGCGAACGAGGTGGAGGAGCTCAACATGAAAGATCTCCTAGGCAACCTAATGGTCAATGTGACAAAGTTAAAGCAAAAGAAGAAGGATACACCGGAGCCTAAAGCAAAGAAGACCCTCGAATTTAGAGCCGCATCAGATAGCGAGGTAAGTTCCAATGACGAATACTTTAAAATTTTACTTAAGAAATTTTCCAAGTTTTGTAGGGAGTCAAAGAAAGAAAAGAAGGAGAAGAAGGAAAGCTCAAGACATTGCTTTCACTGCAACGAGAAAGGGCATCTACGACCAGAGTGCCCTCTTCTCAAGAAGGAGAAGAAGAAGGAAAAGGAGAAGTCTAAGAAGAAGGTGTTCCACGCAACTTGGGGCGACACGAGCTCAGAGGAAGAAGAGTAGTACCCCAAGGAAGAAATCGCTTGCATAGGCTTCATGGCCATAGGGAGTGATAGTGACAGCAACAACTGTGACAATGAGCTAAATCCCTATTTACAAGATGCTTTCGATGAATTATATGAGCTTAGTAAATCACTTACGGTAGAAAATAAAAATATTAAAAGGAATCTTACTTTTCTTAAAGGTGTAAATGAAAGATTAGAAATAAAACTCAAGGATCTAGAAGCTAAAGGAAAATAACTTGTTATTAGAAAATAAAGAATTAATCAATAAAAATACTAAATTGATTGAGGAAATTGCTAGTCTAAAATTAGAAATTTCTGATTTAAAGACTAAGATGAGTATTATAGAAAAATAAATCACATGTCATAGGGAAAATGCCAACAAATTAATCAACAAAATAGATAATTTGCATAGCCCTAAGATTGAGAAAGGATCTCCGTCAAGGAGACCTGTTAACAGATTTTGATCCAAGCTCACCTGGATACCGAAGAAAAAATTGGAATCTTGTTTTGTAGGTTTCAAGGGTGACTATAATATAAGAGTTTGGACCAACAAGCACAAGAACGGTCAACTCGAGTTGGGAGGACCAAATTGTAGACTAAGAAGAAGGACAAGACTGATGAGACAACGAACAACTGAACAACCCGCTGCACGTCGACCGCCATGCTAGAGACTGGCACCGATGCCCGAACCTCCAAGCTTCAGATGGGAGCCCCATCCGATGTGGCATCCACCACCTCCATTTGGGCCATTCTATTGGCCATGGTAGGTGAGGTAACCCTTAACCGTATCTTGTTATCTTTAGCATATAGATAGTGGGAGTTAAAATTATAAGCTTTTTGTCGATCACTATGGGGGAGATCTTATTAAGTTAGCTATATTTCTTTTAGAAGGGGGGAGAAAAATAATAGCTATCTTGTTGTTACAAAAAGGGGGAGGACATTACTCTTGTTAAAAGAAATTCAACCGATTTATAGAAGAGCATGTTTTAAGCGGGAGTTATAGGAAATTTAAAATCAATTAAACCCTGTTGATAATGTCAAAAGGGGAGAGGATTTTAGGCACTATTATTTATGGTTTTGTCATCATCAAAAGGGGGATATTTTTGGTGCTAGAGAACCGCAATCATTTATTTTGATGATAACAAAACACGTGTCATTTAACATTTGCGCTTGAAATCTTAGATCTCAGGTTAACTACAAATGAAGAAGAGGTTAGATGGAGTTCGAGCTCGCATCCTTGGTAGATTGGAGGAGCTTGATGGAGAGATAAGGAGCTTCACAAGGAACGATAGCTTGAAGAAGGAAGGAGATGAGGAATAGGATACATTTCCTTTCCTTTGTACTATGTATTTTTTGTTATTTTTTGTTTCTTTTGTTTCTCTTTATTTTTTGTTTCTTAGATTCATACTAAAGAGCCTCAAAGAACCCTCATAGTAGTCCTAAGCACACTTGCACAATCCCAGAATACTTAGGTTTTCTATAGACAACTTAGAAAACCAAAATAGGGTTTAGACAGCCTTTTCAAACGTCTAAGTCAGATTTCAGACGTCTGATAAAAGCTTTTAAGATGTCAGATTGTTGACTCAGACGTCTGATTATCTAGGCTAGACTTAGTTAATTTTGTCTGATGAAATCAGACATCCTGACCTTAGTCCAGACATCTTAGGAGACATCTGATGCTTTTGCCAGACGTTCAATTAGTGGACCGTTGGCTTCCTTAGCAAACATTGACAAAATGACCATTAGCCTCGTATCAGACGTCCGTAGAGGACCCCAGACGTCTGATACATGACCGTTTTGTCTCGACTAACCCAAAATCTCTTCTCAGAGATTTTCTAGCCATTGTACTCCCTTAGGAATCCATTTCCGTAGATAAATAGGTTTCCAGACATACAGACCTTATGCCAGACATCCTATGTGTTGATTGATGGACTTTCACTAGAACCCTGTTTCGATCTGATTCAAGTCAGGAAGGAAACCCACCTAAAATCGGACATCTGACTTAGTTCCCAGATGTCTTCAATGGGTTTTCCAAACATCTGATGCCAGGACCATACATCTGATGACCTTGTTAGAATGATGATTAATTCTTTCTTCAGCCTGATTCTCTAGGGCCTTGCACCCAACAGCTATGGAAGCCTTCCAAGGCCTTCCAAAACCTTCCGAGGCCATCTACAAATACAGCAGAACTCTTGCCACTCAGATACACACCTTGCAAGAATATTTGCACTCATTTTGTGTCAAATTGAAGTAGAAGAAGCACTTGCTCTCAAAGGCTTGTTTTCACATTCAAGTGCCTCATCCAATTTGCACACCCGCCCTCCCTCCGCGATTACGAGAGCGACAAAGTGCTGTCACGTGGTTCACACATCCGCGTCGTCACTTCGATGCACTTCCACCAAAGGGAAGTTTCCTAACTTCGGTAGAAGCTAGGATTACATATTTGAGGCTCTATAGGATTGTTGTATTTATATTGGCATTGGTTGGGTATTCACTTTGCAAATTCCCGTCTCCTTCGCGAGACAAATTCCTTGTTGTGAAGAGAAGGGGTGTCGAGATACTCTTCCCTCGGTCCAAGTAGTGGTTGTAATTGAGGTTCAGTCACCCTCTTTTAAGTGACTGGGCTTAGTAGATTTGATCGACTAGGTCGATCGGGAAATCCTAACTCGAGAGGGTTAGGTGGTGGTTTTCACCCGATTTGGGTTTCCACCTAAAAATACTTGTGCTTAATTGTGTGATTGCTATTTTTGAGATTGTCAATTTTATTTCTGCATTTTATATTATGCCATGCACATCTCACCCCCTCCTACCAAGGAATTACAATTGGTATCAGAGCAGGTTCTTGCAAAATTGGAGTAACACCCATAAAGAAGATCATGGAGGGAAGCAGCTCAGCAAGTAGGTTTTCCGAGGAGCAGTCTACGACCCATCTGCCATTCGTCGATGGGAGCAACTCCCTTATAGGAAGCTACAAATGAAGACTTGGTTGTAAACCAATGACTTTACAATTTAGGCCAGATTCGAGATGCTGTTTGGCATCCTGGAGAAACCCGCGGGAGGCTACTCTCATCAACAATTCTGGGAGCTCTCTAAATAGAAAAGCAATGAATCCATTGTATTACACTTTGAGCCCAGAGGAGCTTAACAAAATCTTGCAATGCGCCACCGCATACAAGATCTGACACACACTCAAGGTAACTCACTAAGGTACCTCTAAGGTAAAAACTTCTAAACTCAATTTACTTTCAAAAGAACTTGAGCCTTCTTCCAAGAAATCTAATATGTCTTTGAGTGAGATGAACACTAGGTTCACTCTCATAGTGAATAATCTTAAGGCATTAGGAAAGACTTTAATCAAGGGGGAGCTTCAAGGGAAGCTTCTTCGTTCCCTTGGACCGGAATGGGAGAAGAAGGTCACCGCCATCGAGGAGGTGAACGAGGTGGAGGAGCTCAACATGGAAGATCTCCTTGGTAACCTAATGGCCTATGAGATAAAGTTAAAGCAAAAGAAGGATACACCGGAGCCTAAACCAAAGAAGACCCTCGCATTCAGAGCCGCATCAGATAGCAAGGTAAGTTCCGATGACAAACACCTTAAAATTTTACTTAAGAAATTTTCCAAGTTTTGTAGGGAGTCAAAGAAAGAAAAGGAGAAGAAGGAAAGTCCGACACGTTGCTATTACTGCAACGAGAAAGGGCATCTACCACCAGAGTGTCCTCTTCTCAAGAAGAAGAAGAAGAAGGAAAAGAAGTCTAAGCAGAAGGTGTTCACGCAACTTGGGACGACACGAGCTCAGAGGAAGAAGAAGAGCAGAACCCCAAGGAAGAAATCGCTTGCATGGGCTTCATAGCCATAGGAAGTGATAGCGACAGCAACAACAGCAACAATGAGGTAAATCCTGATTTACAAGATGCTTTCGATGAATTATTTAAGCTTAGTAAATCACTTAAGGTAGAAAATAAAAATATTAAAAGGAATCTTAGTTTTCTTAAAAGTGAAAATGAAAGATTAGAAATAAAACTCAAGGATCTAGAAGCTAGTCCTAAGGAAAATAACTTGTTATTAGAAAATAAAGATTTAATCAATAAAAATACTAAATTGATTGCGGAAAATGCTAGTCTAAAATTAGAAAATTTTGATTTAAAGACTAAGATGAATATTATAGAAAAATAAATCACATGTCTTAGGGAAAATTCCAACAAATTAATCAACAAAATAGATAATTTGCATAGCCCTAAGATTGAGAAAGGATCTCCGTCAAGGAGACCTGCTAACAAATTCGGATCCAAGCTCACTTGGATACCGAAGAAAAAATTACAATCTTGTTTTGTAGGTTTCAAGGGTGACTATAATTCAAGAGATTGGACCTACAAGCTCAAGAACGGTCAACTCGAGTTGGGGGGACCAAAGAGTAGACCAAGAAGAAGGACAAGAAGACCAACGAGATGATGAACAACCGAACAACCCGCCGCATGTCGTCCGCTAGACTGGAGACTGACATCGATGCCCAGACCTCCAAGTTACGGATGGGAGCCCCATCTGATGTGGCATCCACCACCACCATTTGTGCCATTCTATTGGCCACGGTAGGCGAGGTAACCCTTAGCCCTATCTTTTTATCATTAGCATATAGATAGGAGGAGTTAAAATTATAAGCTTTCTGTCAATCATTAAGGGGGAGATCTTATTTAGTTAGCCGTATTTCCTTTAGAAAGGGGGAGAAAAATAATAGCTATCTTGTTGTTACAAAAATGGGGAGGACATTACGCTTGTTAAAAGAAATTCAACCCATTTATAGAACAACATGTTTTAAGGGGGAGTTATAAGAAATTTAAAATCAATTAAACCTTTTTGATAATGTCAAAATGGGGAGGATTTTATGCACTATTATTTATGGTTTTGTCATCATCAAAAGGGGGGAGATTGTTGGTGCTAGGGCACCGCGATCGTTTATTTTGAAGATAACAAAACACGTGTCATTTAACATTTGCACTTGAAACCATAAATCTCAGGTTAATTGCAAATGGAGATGTGGTTAGACGAAGTTCGAGCTTGCATCCATGGTGGATTGGAGGAGCTTGATGGAGAACAAAGGAGCTTCGCGAGGAACAATAGCTTGAGCAAGGGGATGAAGAATAGGATAGATTTCCTTCCCTTTGTACTATGTATTTTTTGTTTCTTTTGTTGATCTTTATCTTTTGTTTCTTTGATTCAAGTTAAAGAGCCTCAAAGAACCCTCACAGTAGTCCTAGGAACACTTGCACAATCCTAGGATATTTAGGTTTTCTATAAAGAACTCAGAAAACCAAAATAGGATTCAGACAGCCTTTTCAGACATCTGATAAAAACTTTTAAGATGTCTAACTGTTGACTCAGACAATCGATTATTTAGGCTGGACTTAGTTAGTTCTTCCTGATGAAATCAGACATCTAGACCTTAGTCCAGATGTCTTAGGAGACATATGATGTTTTTTCTAGACGTCCAATTAGTGGACCTTTGGCTTCCTTAGCAAACATTGACAAAATGAACATTAGCCTCGTATTAGACGTCCGTAGAGGACCCCAGACATCTAATACATGACCGTTTTGCCTCGGCTGACCTAAAGTCTCTTCTCAGAGATTTTCTGGCTGTTGTACTCCCTCGAGAATCCATTTTGCAAACAAATAGGATTCCAGATGTCTAAACCTTGTGCCAGACGTCTTGTGTGTCGACTGATGGACTTTCAATAAAACCCTATTTCGATCTGATTCAAGTCAGGAAGGAAACCCGCCTAAAATCAGGCATCTGACTTAGTTCCCAGACGTCTTAAATGGGTTTTCTAGATGTCTGATTCCAGGACCAAATGTTTGATGACCCTGTCAGAATGATGATTGATTAGCCCATATTTGTCAGGTATTTAAGTATTTAAGTGCCTAGACATTAAGTTAATTCTAACATGTATTTAGCATAAATTAGGATGTACATAGGTTAATTCATATTTCTAATTTAATTATATAATTCATGCATTGCATTCACATTTAAATGCAGTTAGAATTAACTTAGAATTGCATTCATTTAATTAGTTAACCAATTAGGTGCATTACATACATTAATTTAAGTTAACATAAAAGTTGAGGGTTTGTATATAAATAACCATAATATTTTAACATTATTTTTTCTTTCTTCTTCTTGCAGAAATGGCTGCATTTCCTTCGGCTGCCGCTCCAATGCCACCAGCTGCCGCACTGAAATCTACATTCAAGGATGAGAGAAGAATGTGTATCTGTTCCTGCCTCTCCGTTCAAATCTATGCAAGTGGCTACAAAAGGAGGAGAGAGGGTGCCTAGCGGTGGAGGCCACCATCCCAACAATCCACACTATGCAGAGAGTTCATCTCTCGTCCATTTCACCACCGTCGGCCTCAACCGCTGCGACGAGCCTCCACCACCGTAGGCGTGTGGCGTGACAGGCCACACCACCATCAGGAGCTTGTCTGCATCACTGGGCCTCACTAGAATCAACATCACCAGCCCATGCACGCCTCTTCATCATCCCCAGCCTGCAGCAGCAATCTCCCTTGCACTGCATCTCCTCTAGCGCAGCCACTCTAGCACCCCACCACGTGCCTTCCTTTGAACCTTGGCACGTCGCATCTCCTGCAGTGCCACCCACCATCCCACGTACGCCTCTTCATCATGACCACCAACAGACCACGCACCACCCGCACCCAGCAGTGCCTCTTGCAAAGACCGTCACGTGCCTTCCTTGCAGCCTGAAGAACCGCATCTCCTGCAGCACCCGCCGCGCACCCTCTAGCTGCAGCCGCAGGTTGCGGCAGTGCGACCGACAATACGCAACAGCAGTGAATGCACCTCCTCTCCAGTGTCCACTTCTGTGCCCATGCTGACCTTCTTCAACGCTCCGCCAAAACCTCAACGTGTGCACAGCCTCCACACGCATCACCTGCGACGCCCACACATGCCCGTCCACACCGCACGGCCTGCAGCACTTCAGCCCGTCGAAACCCACCTTCACCGGAGCTTCGTCCAGCCAGCTCTGGCCACCTCACAACTCGTCACCACTGCCATCACGGAGCCCTCGGTCTAGAGAATCTCCTCCGAGCTTTACGCCTCCGGCCGTTCCTTCCTCCTTGCGCACGGCCAAGGGGAAGAAGATCCCTTGTTTTGCTACACTAAAAGCCGTATTAATATTTACATTCTCTACCATTGCCAACTTTTATTGATATTTTATTAAATCTGCATTGCAAAAAATATCCTCTAGTTGTTCAAAATTGCCATTTCAGCATGTTCTCTTGATACTACCATAATTTGAAGGCAGATTTGGCTCGACTCTCGTCTAAACTAACTACGAATATACATTTTTAACCGGTGCAAATTTAAATACATCATTGCCTCCCTGTGGACACGACCCGCCCTTCTACGAGTAGTTATTTTAATTATTGATTAGTCGATTTTTTCACCACATAGAACAACAAACGACGCGACATTCTATGTAATAAACGACTGTAAAAGTGAAGAATCGACTCAACAAATGATGCCGTTGCTGGGGAGGCAACAGACGCAAAAATTTCACCTGATTTTATTTTTGATTATTTCTCAATTGCACAGTGATCTGAACATTTATTATTTTTTTTCTGTGCGAGAAATTTGTGCGAGGAATTAGCCATCGTGAGAGGCGACCCTTGACGTCGCGAGAGGAGGAATTGGTCAAGCTACCTTGTAGAGGAGGAGAAGGACGAGGACATGACGATCATCTAGTCACTAATTTAATTAGAGTAGGATTAAGACTTTAGATTTAATTTTTTATTGCACATTTGGTTTGAAAACCTTATTCTAGGTTATATTTTGAGGGGTTTGTTCCCCAATTTTGTTTTAGGCCCGTGTTGGGTAATTTTTGGGAGCCTATTCCCTTTTCTTTAGATTTAGGTTTTTTTTTGTGGATTGTTTACTTTTATTTGCTTGTGCATAAGTAGTTTAAAAAAAAAAAAAAAGAGCTGCCTACCCCTAGGATGAACCATTTATGTCTGTATGAGCAGCCTCTAGATTTACTTCTCTGCATTGCGTGCATTCTCGCATTATTGATTGCTGGAAGCAAGGTACGCATTCTCTTACTTTGCATCCTATTCTTGATCACGCATTGTATTTGGACTTAATTCAAAGACCACATAATTTGTCTTGAAGCGATCTAACAAGTGGTCACATATATTCGTGAAAAAGGACTAATTAAAGGAGGGAGATCTAAAAATCAAGGACTTGATTGCCAAACATGGTGTGCGATTCAAAATTCAAAATCTTTTTGCAGTGAATGCACACTTATATCTTTTGCACCACGGCACTCATTTAGACACCCCTATGTCTTGAAATGACTATGACAAGAGCCCTCCTACCGTTGGATTCTGAAGTATTCAGAACTTAAGATCAAAGGTTTTGTAAATCCAAAGAGGGGGATACCCTGTCACAGATTTTTGGGGGTAGTTGAGAAGCACCATGAAAGCACAGCTTCAAAGGAAGGCTTAGGCCTACTTGCATCCCTCGATTTTTCGTCTTTGGTTTTGCTTTATCATTTGAGATTTAGGGAAGAATACCTAAGCTTCAACTCGGTCTTTTTAGGCATTTCGAAGGTTGACAATAGGCACGTAATTGATTGGGCAAATTGCTTTGTCACCTACAATTTGAACTAAAGTCAAAAGCCTAAATTTGTAAAGACCGAACAAGTCCTTTTGAATTATGTTTGTAGTGCATGCTTGGTAGGCGTTCTCATAGGAGACAACTTGTGTTTGATCCTGAACCTGAAAGAATCTTAAGAAGAGACCTTCAAAGGGTAGAAATGGTCGGTCAAAGGAGCCTTAAGGAATATTTCATCCCAACCAATCAAGCTGGCCCTGCACTATGTAGACCTGGAGGGGACAATCCTTGTGAGATCAAAAGCAGTACCATATCCTTGCTGCCCTCCTTTTATGGTACTAGTAGGGAAGACCCTTACAGTCATATAGAGGAATTCACCAAGGTCTGTTCCACGGTGAAGCTACAGGGCATTACTATGACACTCAAACGCAGACCCTCTTTCCCTTCTCCCTTAAGGACAAAGCTAAGTATTGGTATCACACCCTTTATAATATTAATACTTGGGATGCCCTGAAGAAGGAGTTTTTGAAGAAGTACTGCCCAATGAGCAAATCCAATCACTTTAGGAGGGAAATTATGAGTTTTGTTCAAAAGGATGGGGAAGCATTCCATGATGCGTGAGAGAGCTTTAACGACTTGCTGAGACTTTGCCCACATCACCTGGTGCCTAAATGGCAACTGGTTGAAAGGTTCTAAACCGGACTTAATGATTCGCATAGGCAAACTGTGGATGGTGCCTGTGCAGGAACCTTTCTATCTAAGACTAAGGATGAAGCTTGGAACTTATTTGATACTTTGAGTGAGAATTCTATTCACTTGAATTCTACCTACATGGATACAAAGCCCACTCTCATGCAAAGAAAGTTGGAGGTGAATGAGGCAAGGGACACCCAGAATTTAGCCTATCAGATTCAATTATTAAACCAAAACATGGAAAGGCTTATGTCGAACTCGAGCTCATTCGTATCTAACACCTACACATCCCAAGCTTCCGAATGCTTATTTTGTAAAGGCAATAACACGCCACTGTGGATTGCCAATTGGCCTCCCAATTCCCTACGCTTGTACAAGTGGATTTGAATGCTGCTCAAGGGTTCCGTCCTAGACCTCGTAATGACCCTTTCTCCAACACTTATAATGAGGGATAGAGGAACCACCCAAACTTTTCATGGAGACAAGGAAATGTCTCAAATTCCATGAATTACAAACCACAATCCTTTCAAAACCATCAAATGAGCCAACCTTAGACCTTTGCCCAACAAAAGACCTCTAAGATGGATGAATTGAAGGCAATGTTGAAAACTATGCAAGAAAGTCAAAGTGCCATCATCCAATCTCATGACAAGACTATACATGAGATGAAATCACAAATAGGACACCTTGTTGAGGCTGTTAAACAAAGGGAAACTGGGAAGCTCCCCAGTGCTGCTGAGGAAAATCCTAAAGGAAAAGTGATTGTCTTTAGGGAGCATGCTCAAGTGGTGACTATTCTCAGGAGTGGGAAAGAAATTTCCAAACCCGATGCTCCTATAGTCTCACCCCCTAGAAAACCATCCACCCCGACTTTCACCCCCACCGGAGAAGACTTGCCCAAACCCTCTCCGCTTGAAATTACCACACCAAAAGAAGTTGCCCCCATTCCACCCCTTACCGGACATGACAACCCTTCCACCCAGAGATTGAGAGTGCCTTTTCCAGAGCACTTATCCACCTCTGGGCAGACTTTTGCTGCCTAATCTGGAGCCAAAGATAAGACCGATGAGATTATGGAAACTTTCAAGCAAGTGTAGATTAACCTGCCTTTGCTTGAAGCTATCAGGCAGATTCCATCTTATGCCTGCTTCTTAAAGGACCTGTGCACGAAAATGTGAAAATCTAGAAAACAGGTCCAATCAGTAGTTGTCCTGCCCGACTCTGTTAGCTCAATTGTTCAACATGGCACACCCCCAAAACTTAAGGACCCAGGAGCCCCATACATCTCAGTAGTTATTGGTGACTTACAAATTGATGAGGCTCTACTTGATCTGGGTGTGGGGTTGAACATCCTTCCGAGCTACGTGTATGAACAACTTCGGGGAGGCAATCTGAAGCCTAGCCCTGTAATACTTCAAGTTGTTGATCGATCACTTAAGACACCACGGGGAATTTTGGAAGATGTCCTCATAAGAGTGGAGGATTTCTTCTTTCCCGTTGACTTCTTAGTTTGGACACTGACCCTACCAACAAGCCAACCAAACCCTCCATCATTTTGGGCTGCCCCTTCCCTACAACTTCGCATGCTTCAATCAATTGCAATACTGGGGCATTGAAAATGGGCTTTGGGAACAGGAAAATCAGGCTTAATGTGTTTGATGCTTACAAACAAGCTAGACTTGAGGATTGCTCTCAAGTTGTGGTGATAGATGACCTGATTGAAGAGGCAACTCCTGCAATGTTATGTGATGACCCCCTTCAGCATGTCATGCTAAATGAGCATTCCCATCTCTTGGAGGAATGTGAAGGGGATATACTAGAACTTGAGGAATTGCTAGGTGTTTTTGCTGAGTCTCTTCCCTCACCATTTCCGCCAAAGGTAGATCTGCTACCTGAGATAGGGACATCTATTATGAAACCCTCAACCATACAAGCCCCCAACCTTGATTTGAAACACCTCCCTGACACTCTCAAGTACATTTTCCTAGGTGCGAATGATATGCTCCCTATTATCATTTCGACTGTGCTATCAGAGGCCAAGGATCACTTTCCTCTACCTTTTATTGATCAAATTCTTGAAAAATTGGCAGGGAATAAGTACTATTGCTTTGTCTATGGATATTCTGGGTACAATCAGGTGGTAGTCTTTCCTGATGACCAGGAAAAGATGACATTCACGAGTCATTACGGTACTTTTGCATTCAGGCGTATGCTGCTTGGATTATGTAGTGCCCCTGCAACTTTCCAGCGGTCTATGATGTCTATCTTTTCGGTCATGATTGACGAGTGTGTTGAAGTGGTTATGGATGACTTCTCCATTTATGGCTCGTCTTTTGACCAGTGTCTCCTGCACTTGGAGAATGTGTTGAAGCGATGTAAGGAGACTGGTTTAGTCCTCAGCTAGGAGAAAAGTCACTTCATGGTACAGAAAGGAATTGTACTTGGGCATGTTGTATCCGAGCAAGGTTTGGAAGTCGATAAAGCCAAGATTGATTCTATTTCCAAACTTCCATTGCCTACGAATGTAAAACAGATTAGATCCTTTCAGGGCCATGCTGGCTTTTATAGGCGCTTTATAAGAAT
This sequence comes from Thalassia testudinum, assembly GCA_037157565.1. Classification (NCBI taxonomy): domain Eukaryota; kingdom Viridiplantae; phylum Streptophyta; class Magnoliopsida; order Alismatales; family Hydrocharitaceae; genus Thalassia; species Thalassia testudinum. The sequence goes on along the minus strand of JAZHRO010000014.1, from coordinate 148,432,482 downwards.
TTTAGTAAAATTTGTAGGCCACTTTGTGTCTTGTTGGTGAAGGAATCTTCCTTCAATTTTGATTCAAAGTGTGCCAAGGCCTTTCAAAGTCTAAAGGAGGCCTTGATCTCTACACCTATTCTCCAAGATCCTTAATGGACACTCCCATTTGAGCTGATGTGTGATGCTTCAGATTATGCAGTAGGAGCAGTCCTTGGACAAAGGGTTGAGGGAAGACCTCATGTGCTGCATTATGCAAGCAAGACTTTAACCGAACCTCAGCAAAACTACACCGTCACTGAAAATGAATTACTTGCTGTAGTTTTTGCTCTGGAGAAGTTTAGGTCTTATCTGCTTGGGTCTAAGGTGGTTATTTTTACTGATCATGCAGCAGTGAAACATCTCATTGCTAAGAAAGATTCTAAGCCATGTCTGATTAGGTGGATCCTACTCCTTCAAGAATATGACTTGGAAATACATGAAAAGAAAGGAGTAGAAAATGTTGTGGCTAACCACTTGTCTCGCCTTCCTCTTAATGACTCTTTCTGGAGACATTTCCGAGACATTTCCCAATGAAACTCTGATGGCGGTAACACCAACTTTACCTTGGTATGCTGACACAATAAATTACTTGATCACTGGATAAACTCCTAGTTCTAGGGATGAACAGAAAAGAAAGAGATTCATTTCTCAAGTAAGATATTTTCATTGGGAAGATCCAGAATTATTTAGAATTGATCAAGACCAAGTATTGAGACGTGTTCCTGAAGAGGAACAACAAAGTGTGCTGTGTTTTTGCCTTGAACTTCATTGTGGAGGACACTTTGGTATTAGGAAAACTACTTTTAAGGTTCTCCAGTCTGATTTTTGGTGGCCTTCTTTATTTAAGGATTCTCATAATTTTGTTAAGGCCTGTATTAGATGTCAACGAACTGGAACAATTGGGAAGAGGAATGAAATGGCTCAACATCCTATTCAATTTGTTGAAATTTTTGATGTGTGGGGAATTGACTTTATGGGCCCCTTCCCGTCGTCCCATGGTTTTTAATATATCTTGGTGGCAGTTGATTATGTCTCTAAATGGATAGAGGCCATTCCTACATGCACAAATGACCACTCTTGGTTTTGAAATTTGTGAAGGCCAATATCATATCCCGTTTCAACTACCCCAAGACCATTATAAGTGATGGGGGACCTCATTTCTGAAATCGGCTAATCAGGAGTTTGGGAGTGACTCACAAGGTCGCTACTCGTTACCATCCTCAGACAAGTGGCCAGGTTGAAGTGACGAATAGGGAGATAAAAAATATTTTGGAAAAGACCATTAGACCTGATAGGAAAGACTGGTCCCAAAAGCTCAATGATGCTTTGTGGGCATATCGAATGGCCTATATGATACCTTTGGGTACTTCTCCCTTTCGGATTGTGTAGGGAAAAGTGTGCCATTTACCTGTTGAGTTGGAACATAAGGCACTTTGGGCTATTCGAACTGTTAACTTGGATTTAGAGAAGGCAAGTAAGGCACAACTTCCAAAATTAAGTGAGCTTGAGGAGCTGAGGAATGATGCTTATGGCACCTCTCAAGCTTATAAAGAAAGAACTAAGTTCTTGCTTGATAAGTTTATACTTTGAAAGACCTTTGAGCCCAACCAACAAGTATGGCTTTTCAATTCCAGACTTAACCTTTCTCCTGGGAAGTTAAAATCTCATTGGGACGGGCCTTACATAGTCACCAAAGTATTTCCACATGGAGCTATGGAGATTAAAAACGCTTCCTCTTCAGCAACTCCCTTTATCGTCAGCGGTCAATGGTTAAAACCTTACATAACTTTGGATGGCCATCTGGTTGACGAAGTCACTCTTGAGCAGCCTTAGCTCCTACCATTCTCTGCCTCAATTAATATCTTCCTTTAACTATTTTTGTTTTCAATGAGGACATTGTTTGAACCAGGCATGGGAGAGAGGACCTGAGGCATTAATTCTAGGTTCAAACTTTAGAGGCTAAATGAGCTACTAGCTTTAGACCTATAGGGTCCTTTGTGGACTTAAAAGCTTAAGTAGGAGTTAAGTTGCGGACCATTCCTCAAGAGGTTGAGGAAGGAAATCTAGGGTTTGAGTTAAAGGTGGTGTAGTACCTGGAGTCTTGTTCTACCTTTTGTTTTACGGGTCCTTGTAACCCAAGCATCCAAATTTTACACACTTGGTCTGGTGTAAATAGGTAATCAACTTAATTCCTTTCTTAAAAGAGATTTGGTTCTCTAAGTTTTGACTTAGGAGAGGCTTGAAAACACAATTTGATTGGAAGACTTCCCGCCGCAGGAGAGGTGGAGTATGTACTCACCTTGAGGATGCGATGATAACATATTACCTCCTCGGTGCTTGACTCTTAGGATATCCATCCTACTGGGGCATGTAAGCACATTGCGCGGTTCAGGTACCATGGGCGGGCCTATCTCAAAGTGTCGATTGCCATAGGCCTGAATTTGCTTAAGAAATCCACGGGCAATACTATCTCGAAGTGTCGATTGCCAGGAGTTCTTGCGATCGTTATGGGTGGTGCGATGTCGAAGCATCGAAAGCCAGGCACCGTTCGAGGTATGGTAATGGGGACAATGAATCCGACACAGACCATGTTGATAGCTGATCTGAGGTTAGACTTAAAGGAATCAAACAAAAAAGAAAATTACATAAAGAAAAAAATCCTTTTTCTTTTAACTCAAATAACTCAGACCAATGCACATGCACGGATGCTTTAATCTCAGGGATCAATAAACCATAGGGTAGAGTCAAAAATCAGAGAAACTCGTGCCTGCAACTCATCTTTAGCCGACCTAGTCTATAACTTAGCAACTACTTGGGAAACTTAGGTCAAGAGTTTGAATTTAATATGTTTCTAAAGGAAGACCGATTGAGTTGGCTAGTCTACTTGGAGTGCTAGGTTTTGCTTGGATTTTCCAGGGACTAGCAAAAACTAGGCATGGGGGTATTTGATTAGCACATATTTCTGGGCTATTTAAGTATTTAACTGCCAAGACATTAAGTTAATTCTAACATGTATTTAGCATAAATTAGGATGTAAATAGGTTAATTCATATTTCTAATTTAATTATATAATTCACGCATTGCATTCATATTTAAATGCATTTAGAATTAACTTAGAGTTGCGTTCGTTTAATTAGTTAACCAATTAGGTGCATTGCATACATTAATTTAACATAAAAGTTGAGGGTTGTATATAAATGATGTAAACACATTTACACTACTTAAAATGTCTGTTTATGCATGTTCTTAAGCATAGGATTGCATTTGATGATATAAATATTGCATAACATGCATCATCTTGCATTTAGAGTAGTTTGAATAAAATGGATGTTAATTATCTCCTTTTATGTGCTTGGACAGGACAAACATTTTGTCGGGACCTCGGATCAAAGATCCAACCGTATGGATGTGATCAGGGCGACGATTATAGTTCAACGACTCCAAGATCGCCCTAATCAGACATCCGTAGCATCAGATAGTGACCCGGGAAGCCTAGAAGATCAAGGGCCAAGATGGTGTAAATCCACACTTCAGATAAAAATTCGACCACATGGATGAATTCAGATCCACGATTGCAGCCCAACGACACAAAAATTGAGTCAATCCGGCATCCGTGGCACCATCTACAACTACCAGAAGATGGACGGCCAAGATGGCACCACGTGGTGCCATCTCAACCGCCCAAATGGCCGCTTGCATCTTGTGAAGGCCTCGCGCCTGGTTGCTCTTCGCCGTTGGATCTTAATCCAACGGCTGTGGTCGCTTGCGCTTAAAAGCATCCGCTTGACCATCCGCGCCCCATAGCGCAGTGCTTGAGCGCGCTTTAGCGAGCGCCGGGTGCATGTTCGAGTCGCGGCGAGGGGCTGGAAGGCGGGGGCAATTGAGGCACGTGGAGCATCAGATGGAGATCGGACGACCGCGTGTGCCTGATTGCGTTCACGCGCGATTTAACGCGCGGCGTGGATGCGCAATCGGACGCGCGGGCAGGCGCGCAATGCAGCGGGAGAAGGCGCGACTTAAGCCATCCGATCTCGCGATCGGACGGATGAGGATCGCTGGACATGCGTGTATGTTCGGCGCGCGGGCAGCTGAAGCGGCAAGCGTGGGCGTGCAAGCTACGCCCACGTCGGGGCTTTAGTGACGGATTTATCCATCTGTAAAGACCCCTCTTTTCTTATTTTGAAGTTGTAATGTCCATTTTGCCCCCACTCCTTGCAACTATAAAAGGAGACCCCCTCCATACGAAATTCTCATCCCTTCTTTCTCCTCTCTTTCCCTCCAAAGCTCAGGAGAAGCTTGTCCCACACCCGGGATGCTTCTCGCTAGATAAAGTCCAATTTTCGTTCCCCTTCGGAAGTGGATCCCGCGACGACGACGGCGTGCTGCTTCGTTCCCGTTCTTCTGCTTCGTCCTCCTTCGTCCTGCTTCGTTCTCCTTCGTCCAGGCGTCGTCCCGTCCAGCTCGTCCTCCGAGCAACCGTAGAGGAGGATTTCTCTCTCCCTATTCTTTTTGCCGCTTTCTAGTATAGATTTACTGCTTTCTAGAGTAGTTTTGCTCGTCCTCTAAGAAATCGACGAGGAGGACATTTCTCCCTCCATTCTTTTAATGCTTTCTAGCGTAATTGTTTTATGCTTTCTAGTTGTAATGAACAATCTCTTCAATGAAAAATTCCTTGTTTATTCTACATCTCATTTTGATTTCTCTGTGTAATATTCTCTTTCTCTCTTACTCTCTCTCTCTTCTATTTATTATAAATAATTATATAGTTTTAAATTAAATTATTCTGTGACAAATAAAAAGAAACGCATAGTTTTTGAATAAAATGTCCGCCTCCCTGTGTTCGACCCAGAATTTTAATTTCTGTATAAATTTTATTTGTTGAACACAAATTCTTCGCTTTCGAACTACAATGACAGATTTTCCAAAACCAAACACGTTAGCATAGCGATTCGTAATCGTTCAACATTTTGGCGCCGTTGCCGGGGAGGCGACGCTCTTTGATTTCTCTTCGCGTTTTGTAACTTACAAATCATTTACTTCACTTTTCTCCTCTCTTATTGTAATTGCAGGCACTCTTTTGAGATGAGCAAAAGCGGTAGATTGGAGTAAAGTGCTGTGGATGTTTTTGTAAGTTACCCCCCATTCTTTCCCCCTCCATAGATTTCATTCGCCACATTGAATCCAAATTCCAATTAACCTAGGTGTTTGCATAAATCCTAGTAATAGTTTAGTTGTTTCGATTCTCACTCACATTCATTCCACCTTCATTTATATTAAAAAAAAAAACACAAAAAGATAATTTTGTGGGGCAATTTTCAACTAACACACAACATACACCCACATTCAAAGGCACTTAATCAAATTGATTCGTTTCTACTCAACCGAGTTCTGATCTGTGGGACCGGTACACACAAAGCAACACATAAAAGAGTAGAAATCATTCACGGTTAACCATATTTGTGTGCCTAATTAAGTGGTGCATCAGGCCAATTGTTTGAGTTGTTTGTGCCATACCATTTCAAATAAAATAAACTCATCAAGTAGCTGCCAATTAGGTTCAACTCTTAGGGATTTACCAGGCACTCCACAATCTTTTTAAACTTTAAAGGAAAACATCTTCACCTGTGCTTGTAAAACTTGGTGTGCTAACAAAACTTGATTGAAAACACCTAAAGTTGAATCCTAAAAGCTACTAAGCAAGATTTGAACCTTAAAATTCACCACATCAAAAACAATCTTGCTTTAAAACCACTGGTTGTGCATGCACACACAAATCAATCAATCATTAAGGGCACAACCCATTTAAAGGGCCCATCATATTCCAAAGCATATTCAAACCTAGTCCTAAATAAAACAGTGTAGACGTTGGCCTTAAGGATTGGACTCGCTCTTCAGAACTCAGAACGAGATTATTTTCGATTAGTCTATTTCTACTGTTCAATCTGATGTCTAGCTAGGGGAGCAGAGTCAAACGATCGCGGCTAGGGGGTACCCTAGGAACCGGAGGTGCAAGACAAAGGAAGAACCTTCTCCCCAGTACCTCCTTCTAACTGGTTGGATTGAACAAACAGAAGTAGATCAAATCGTTCCTTTATCTCAAGACAGGTTTTGGGAGTCTGTAGGTCTGTTGGCTAACCCATTTAAGGACAGGCTTGATTGTTTGTATTGCAGGGTACCTTTCTTCCTCCCGTGTCTCATGAATCCTTCCACATATTTCACGCCTTCCTGCTCTTTCCCTCCTGTTGTGAGTTATCCTCAACATGACGATTATCCCAACTCGTATTGTAATCAACCATCAGTCAGTTGGGATAATTCGGATTGGGGATACAATTCCGGACCCCCGTGTTTAGGGTCTAACCCTGAACACTTTGATTCTGATTTCTATCCTTCTCAGAGCTACATCAATTATAGATCGTCTTCCTTTCATGCACGACCTAGTACGATCTACAATCAAGAAGGATACACCGATCCTTACCCATCCTCTGATTTCACTGCCTTTAGGTCATCACCATCTTTTCAACAATCTGAAATGACCTATTATCAGGAAGGGTATAACGAATCTCAATTCGTTAATTCCCTTGCATTAAGCCAAACCCGCCCAACCCTGAACCAACTCATTTGGTTCAGGTTAACCAGGTTCAAGATAAGGTTCTGGCTAACTTGAGGAATATCGTTCAATCTTTAGAAGTTCAGCCAATACCATACATTAAGAGATTGGAGCCCCTGATTGAAATGATTTATGATTTAAATAATTCTTTGTTGGATTGGCTCCAGGATGTTAAGGATAAGAACCCGAGTGAGTTTCTACTTAGGAAATTAGCGAAATTGAGGATGAGATTCGTGGTTGCTTTGATTCAATCTTGGAATAATTCCCAGGATGAGCCCTCTTCAGGAAAGCCAATTACAGAACTCGATCAGGCACCTGTTAGGGGGACACGTGTTACGAGGCTGACCAGATTGAATTAAAATAACCAATTAAGGATGATCTGATTTCCTGACCAGAGATCCCTGAGCCGGGTTACGAGGAAACGTAGGCCTCCTTGGAATAGAAAGTGACAACTGATTTTGGGACATACATTGATATGGATCCTGACGGTGAAGATTCAAGTTGCGAAGTCTCACGCGAGTTTTCTGAATATGATTTCTGTGAGATGATTGGGCTTGAGAAATCTGGTAGATCATTTGATAGCCCAATAACTGAGGAAACTGATCTTATTAGGGCACACATTTCGGATCCAGAATCACATTTTCTGGAGGAATTAATTCAATGCCCTAATTATTAGTTACACCCTGTTGAGCTTATTGATGATTCTAATTCTGAGATAATTAGACCCAAGTCAATTTTGATTCTGCCACATCATTTAGACTTGGAGATTTCAGATGGGGTGATGAATATACAAGAGGTCCTGGAATTTGATATGCTGAATGACAAGAATAGGAGCTGGGAAGTTCTGATATGGGAATTTAATTTTGGAGGAAATAGAAGATTGAGTCGAAGGGTTCCTTTTAAGCTGAAACCATCAAATCAGGACCCTTACGACATTTGTTTCGAGGATGTTCAACTCAAGAACACATTCAACGATTATCCTTTTGAGCTTCAATTCTCTGTAACCTGACTTTTTGGTCTTGGGTTGCATCCTGATAAATCGCAGGCCCAACCCCGCTTACATTTTGATTTTAGGTTTTAGGTAATTTTTATCTAGAACCGAAGATATTCTCGATTATGGGGTGTGGGTCTACACCACAATCGGGTCCACATCTGTGGACCTCTGTTGACAGGTCGGAGGATTCTTCTGTTTATTCTAATTCTGACCTGCACTTGTGAATTCTTCATTTCTTTTCCTTGTATAGTCTGCCTAGCTGAAGGCACTAAACACAGCACATATACAGTTCTTTTTAATTTTCCATCTCGGAGCAGACCTGACATTCACGCAATTCAGGTGCTTTCTTCGCTTTTCCACTCTGTTTTATGTCTTTTTAATAGAATGAGGACATTGCATTAGATAGGCATGAGGGGGTGGATATTTATCTCTGAATTCATTCGTCAGCTTCGTAGATTTAATTTATTTTGATTAAAAAAAAAATCAAAATTAGGAAAGAGAATTTAGGTTTAAGAAAATTTTCAATCTTAGGAAAAACTACATTAAGATCTGAACACAAAGACCCTTCAGGTCTTTGAACTTAATCAGCCCATGTATCCACTAAAATGTGGATTTATTTTTTGAGTTCTCGCCAACTTGAATTTTATTTTAATTAGAGTAAATAAAGTTTGGGTGATAAGTACACGACTTATCAACCCACCCTCTGATTTGAGGGAATTTTGAGTCTTAAGTATCTACAAACTTTCTTTGCACTGACTCATTGTTCGGTGATTTTAACGGAAATTGGGTAGCTAATGAACCTTCTAGGGTGATATGGCTGGCAAGTTATCATGGGTAATAGCCCATAGGTAGGTTGTCCAGAGCCCAGTCACTGGACCTTTCTCTTTTTCCTGCCCTTAGGTAAATCTTAGACCAGGGAAGCCACCTATTTAAAAAAAAAAAAAAATCATAAAGAAAAGGAGAAAAGAACAAAAAGAAATAAGCCACACTTCACCGCACGAGTATGCCTGGCAAGTTGTCGGTGGTAACATCTCATCGACCGGTTGTCTAGAACCTAGCTCAGAAAATGCACTAAAAATTCGCAAAACACTTAGGAAGAAGCGGAGAAGTAGAATAAACCGGGGAGATATACACTGGATTCACCCTTGTGTTGACCCCTTTAAAAAAATAAAAGTAGGGAGAAAGCTACTGGTTGTAAAGATACACCTTTAGGCAGAATTCCTTTTGAGGTCACCTAGAGGCGTAGAAATCCGAAGTCCATTTTAATTGCCAGTCAACGAGTCTATCACAATAACACTAAGATGCTTAAAACTTATGGTCCTCATTAAATCTTGGGTGAGTTGAATGGCCGTAGAAAGCCACTCTTAAACCCTAAGATTTGAAAAACCAAAAAAATTAGAAAAGAGTAAAAACAGAAAAAGAAATTTTTCTTTTAATAAGGCGAGGGCTTGAGGCGGTCTGCATTTTGGCTGATACCCAGGCACTGTCGTGTCTTTAAAAGTTCAATTCCTAAGTAGACAATTTCTTAATGATTGAAAATAACTCAAGCCCAAATAATTCAACCTAATTCTTTTATAAATAGCATATAGTTTTTGCTAGGGACTAGCAAAAGATAGGCATGGGGGTATGATGTAAACACATTTACACTACTTAAAATGCTTGGTTATGCAAGTTCTTAAGCATAGGATTGCATTTCATGATATAAATATTGCATAACATGCATCATCTTGCATTTGGAGTAGTTTGAATAAAATGGAGGTTAATTGTCTCCTTTTATGTGCTTGGATAGGGCAAACATTTTGTCGGGACCTCGGATCAAGGATCCAACCATATGGATGTGATCAGGGCAACGATTGGAGTTCAACGACTCCAAGATCACCCTAATCAGACATCCGTAGCATCAGATAGTTACCCTGAAACCCTAGAAGATCAAGGGCCAGAATGGTGTAAATCCGCACTTCAGATGAAAAATCCGATCGCACGGATGAATTCGGATCGACGATCGCAGCCTAACGACACAAAAATGGAGTCAATCCGACATCCGTGGCACCATCTACAACTTCCAGAAGATGGACGGCCATGACGGCGCCATGTGGCACCATCATAGCTGCCCAAACGACCGCTTGCATCTTGTGAAGGCCCCGTGCCCAATCGTGCTCCACTGTTGGATCTTAATCCAATGGCTGTGGTCGTTCGCACTTAAAAGCGTCAGCTCGACCATCCGTGCCCCATAGCGCAGTGGTCGAGCGTGCTTTCGCAAGCCCCGGGCGCGGGTTCGAGCTGCGGCGAGGGGCTGGAAGGCGCGGGAAATTGAGCCGCGTGGAGCATCAGATGGAGATCGGACGGCCGCGCACGCCCTATTGCATTCACGCGCAATTGAACGCGCGGCGCAGACTCGCAATCAGACGTGCAAGTGGGCGTGCAATGCAGCGGGAGAAGGTGCGACTTAAGCCGTCCGATCTCGCGATCGGATGGCTAAGGATCGCTCGACGTGTGTGTACGTTGGTCGCGCGGGCAGCTAAAGCGGCGCTCGTGGGTGCGGAAGCTACACCCATGTCGGGGCTTTAGTGACAGATTTATCCGTCACTAAAGACCCCACTTTTATTATTTTGAAGTTGTAATGTCCATTTTGCCCCCACTCCTTGCAACTATAAAAGGAGACCCCCTCCATACGAAATTCTCATCCCTTCTTTCTCCTCTCTACCCCTCCAAAGCTCAAGAGAAGCTTGTCCCACACCCGGGATGCTTCTTGTGAGATAAGGTCCAATTTTCGTTCCCCTTCGAAAGTGGATCCCGCGATGACGACGGCGTGCTGCTTCGTTCCCGTTCTTCTGCTTCATCCTCCTTCGTCCCGCTTCGTTCTCCTTCGTCCAGGCATCATCCCGTCCGGCTCGTCCTCCGAGCAACCGTCGAGGAGGATTTCTCTCTCCCTATTCTTTTTACCTCTTTCTAGTATAGACTTGCTGCTTTCTAGAGTTGTTTTGCTCATCCTCCAAGCAATCGTCGAGGAGGACATTTCTCCCTCCATTCATTTAATGCTTTCTAGAGTAAATTTATCGCTTTTTAGAGTAATTGTTTTATGCTTTCTAGTTGTAATGAACAATCTCTTCAATGAAAAATTCCTTGTTTATTCTACATCTCATTTTGATTTCTCTGTGTAATATTCTCTTTCTCTCTTACTCTCCCTCTCTCTTCTATTTATTGTAAATAATTAGATAGTTTTAAATTGAATTATTCCGTCACAAATAAAAAGAAACACGTAGTTTTTAAATCAAATGTCTGCCTCCCTGTGTTCGACCCGGAATTTTAATTTCGATATAAATTTTATTTGTTGAACACGAATTCTTCGCTTTCGAACTACAACGACAGGTTTTCGAAAACCGAATACGTTAGTGTAGCGATTCATAATCGTTCAACAATAAATAACCATAATATTTTAACATTATTTTCTCTTTCTTCTTCTTACAGTAATGGCTGCATTTCCTTCGGCTACCGCTCCAACGCCACCAACTACCTCACTGAATTTTGCATTCAAGGACGAGCGAAGAATGTGGATCTGCTCCCTCCACTCCGTTCAAATCTATGCATGTGTCTACAAAAGGAGGAGAGAGGATTTTGAGTGGTGGAGGCCACCATCCCAACAATCCACACTATGCAAAGAGTACATCTCTCGTCCATTTCACCACCGCCCGCCTCAACCGCGCGGTGACGAGCCTCCACCACCGTGGGCGTGTGGCATGACAGGCCACATAGCCATCTGGAGCTTGTCTACATCACTAGGCCTCACCAGAATCAACATCACCAGGCCACGGATGCCTCTTCATCATCCCTAGCCTGCAGCAGCAATCGCCCTTACGCTGCATCTCCACCAGCGCAGCCACTCCAGCACACCCGCCGCCCGCCTTCCTTTGAACCTTGCTGCGCCGCATCTCCTCCAGCACCACCAACCAACCCACGCACGCCGCTTCATCATCACAGCCTATAGATCGCGCACCACTCGCACCCTGCAGTGCCACCTGCAGTGATCGCCTCGCACCTTCCTTGCAGCCTGCAGAGCTGCATATCCTGCAGCACCCGCCGTGTGCCCTCTAGCTGCAGCGCGTGAGTTGTGGCAGTGTGGCCAGTAGCACGCAATAGCAGCACGTGCGCCTCCTCTCCAACGTCCACTTCTCCTCCCTCGTTGACCTTCTTCAGCGCTCTGCCAGAACCGCAGCATGCGCACAGCCTCCGCATGCATCACCTGCGGTGCCCACGTCTGCCTGTCCACACCGCACGGCCTGCAGTACTCCAGCCCATCGAAACCCATATTCACTGGAGCTTCGTCCGGCCAGCTTCGGCCACCTTGCAACTCGTCGCCACCGCTATCACGGAACCCTCGGTCTAGAGAATCTCCTCCGAGCTTCATTCCTCCGGCCATTCCTTCCTCCTCACGCACGGCCAAGGGGAAGAAGATCCCCTGTTTTGCTACAGTAAAAGGCCTATTAATATTTACATTCTCTACCATTGCAAACTTTTATCAATATTTTATTAAATCTGCATTGCAAAAAATATCCTCTAGTTGTTCAAAATTGCCATTTCAGCATGTTCTCTTGATACTACCTTAATCTGAAGGCAGATTTGGCTCGATTCTCGTATAAATTAACTACGAGTATATGTTTTTAACCTGTGCGAATTTAAATACGTCATTGCCTCCCTGTGGACATGACCCGCTCTTCTGCGAGTGGTTATTTTAATTATTGATTAGTTGATTTTTCCACCACATAGAACTACAAATGACGTGACATTTTATGAAATAAACGACTGTAAAAGTGAAGAATCGACTCATCAATGATTAATTCTGACTTCAGCCTGATTCTCTTGGGCCATGCACATAACGGCTCTGGAAGCCTTCCTAGGCCCTCTAGAAATGGAGAACCCTTGCCACTCAAATACACACCTTACAAGAATATTTACACTCATTTTGTGTCAAATTGAAGTAGAAGAAGCACTTGCTCTCAAAGGCTTGTTTCCACATTCAAGTGCCTCATCCAATTTGCGCACCCACACTCCCTCCGCAATTACGAGAGCAACAAAGTGCCGTCACGTGGTTCATGCATCCGCGTTGTCACTTCGACACACTTCCACCAAAGCGAAGTTTCCTAACTCCTATAGAAGCTAGGATTATATATTTGAGTCTCTATAGGATTGTTGTACTTTATATTGTCTTTGGTTGGGTATTCACTTTGCGAATTCTCATCTCCTTTGCAAGACAAATTCCTTCTTGTGAAGAGAAGGGGTGTTGAGGTACACCACCCTCGATCCAAGTAGTGTGGTTGTAATTGAGGTTCAGTCACCCTCGTTTAAGTGACTGGGTTTAGCAGATTTGATCGACTAGGTCAATCGGGAAATCCTAACTCGAGAGGGTTAGGTGGTGGTTTTCACCCAGATTGGGTTTCCAGCTAAAAATGCTTGTGCATAATTGTGTGATTGCTATTTTTGAGATTGTCTATTTGATTTCCATATTTTATATTACGTCGCGCACATCTCACCCCCTCCTACCAGGGAATTACAAAGTCGACCCCTTGGGTCAACCAACCTTGAAATTAGGTCACAACATCAAAACATTCAAAGTTCAAGTGAAAACCCTAAAAGCACCTTTGATCTTAAAAGTGGTAGACTTAAGAGGTCAAGGTCCCCATTCTGGTCTACCTAGAATCTCAGTGACAAGAGAGGTCGTGTGGGGGAAACCCTGTAACCTGTGGGGATGCTCTACCGTGTGGGGGTCTTCGCAAGACTCTTCCCCTCTGGCTACCCAGGTAATTCTCAGGTGGATGACCTTCTGATCCAGGGGTATCATCCTCTCCGAAACTCCATAGTCATCCAGACATCGTTTGGTGCCTTGATTGGGTCAAAAACATCCAGTCCCTAATCTCTTCTCTTTAGAGCACACACATACATTTTCAATGGGACTCTCTGGTCAGATTTAATTGCTTCATAACTTGATTCTACAACTTAATTCAAACACTGATTCTGCATCTTGATTCTACCAAGGGATCCAAATATGTAGCCAAACCACTTAGGATTACCATTCAAGAAACCTGAAGCTCGAAGAACCATGGAAGATAGGATGATTGATAATGCCCTGAACACTTGTAGAAAACTTTCAGGTTGATGTCCCAACAACCATAGCCTTCATCACAACCTATGCCCAAGTGTTATTGGCAGAAGCTACAAGAGGATCAACCCAAGACATGCTCATAACAGGATACATTGAGATAGAAAAGTTACACAATTTTGAATACCTTCAATATTTGACAAATCCTTTATTATGGGAACAGCATCAAGATGATCTTGAAAAATGGGAAGAGATAATGAGATTGTTGAAACAAATTATAGATCAAAAATACAATACGTACCCCAAACAGAGGATGAACAATCTTGGAACAATATCGAGGATCAATCCGATTTCCCAGATCTCGGGTCTGAGGCACAGAATGGTTGTGGATTCCCAACCCAGATAGAATACAACAGGCCAGATATTGAATTAGTTTGCGAAATTGCTGGAGAACACAATGTTGAGCCACCCCTAGACCATGAATCACCGAGCTTAGAATGCCAAAACTCCTGCAATGATGAAAGTAGAACTGAACCTCTTGAGGGTGTAAATTCCACCCCTTATATTGATAAGGTGACCCTCGAGGGTACATCAGACCTAGATCCTAGTGATTTAACCCACATCCTAAGCCTAGAATCTAGATCTAAAACCTATTAGGAGGATTACGAGGCCCCATATGAAGAAGATCAAATTTTCGATAAAGAGTATGGTATTGGGCCTCTATTTGATGAATATCCCTCTCCAACATCTCCAGAAAATCAAATCGATTTTTTGAAAGCCATGCCAATCTACGATACAGAAACAAAGGAGTTGCACAAGTGGGGTTTCAATTGGGTCTCTCCTACTAGCTTGGAACTTGAGCCTAAACCAAATACGAACACCTTCTTGAGCTCACATAGGCTAGACCCTAGTTAGGCTACCGAATCTACATCATGTGATTTGTTCTATGGTGGAACTCATGATCTCGAATCTCATTCAAAACATGATTTTTGCAACTCTCCGACGATTTCGAATCTAACCATGATTTCGGAGAGACACTACTTTCTGATTACGACGAACCAATCTACGACCTAAGCTCACATGATTCAGTCTACGACTCCGATTCTGAGGTCGAAATTTCTGAGATCACTGATTTCAGTTCAGGTTGAAGTGACATGGAATCATCTCTTTTAGATCCTCAGAAATCAACATCAGAAAATGTCGAGAGTGACTGCAACCCAGAATTCGAATCTTTTCTCGATTCAGATTTCTAGTATCCTATCGACACTCTTCAGGCATTCACTTTTGATTTTGAAAGTTACTATGAGGACTCTCTATAAGAGACCACCTGTCATTCCTTTCTAGAAGAGCCCTCATACACAATTCTCATTGAAGCCACCTCTTCGACACATATAGAACCAAGCAAAACCCATTTTCAACCTCGACCCGCAACCAGACTCAATTTCTATTCTGATTCACCACTCACCGAGCTATTTGCAAATGATTCAACCCCACACATACATCGTGTATAAAACATTGATCAGACTGAAAACCATGATACATCATTTTCTGATCACCCCTGTAGGGCTTCCGCATCATTCACTGATTATTTTACGGAACCCTACTCTGACCAGGCTGATTCAACTCAGCCTAAACTCGAGTTTTCATTTCCACATCCATCAGAGTTTCATTGCATATGGTGGGTTCCACATTTGTTAATCTACATCTATCATCCCACCAGATTAATAGGGTTTGGGCTGCATCATCAGCCCACTGATCTTAACAAGCACCTGGTTGGACCAACTAGGCTGTTAATCAAGGTGCTTGTCTTACAACACTCTACTGATTTGACCATTCCCTCTCCATCCCATGTTCGGCTCGGCTGAAGGTGTTGAATTTAGCGCTTAATAGGAGGCAACCTGTCATTCCAAAAACCTGAGATCCATCTGATTATCCGTCTGTACTCCACGCC
This sequence comes from Thalassia testudinum, assembly GCA_037157565.1. Classification (NCBI taxonomy): domain Eukaryota; kingdom Viridiplantae; phylum Streptophyta; class Magnoliopsida; order Alismatales; family Hydrocharitaceae; genus Thalassia; species Thalassia testudinum. Next base: position 148,416,815 of record JAZHRO010000014.1, on the reverse strand, counting down.
TATTACACCTTGAGTTCAGCCTTAGAAAAGTTGATCTCACCTCTAGTACATGTATCAGAGCTTGAAATCGTCCGCAAAAGTCATTTTCGACCCATTCACCCACCCGATGAATCCTATTCTAAGTCCCTGAACCCAACACTATTTCACACCCTTCATTTGCAATGAGGACATTGCAAAACTTAGGCATGGGGGGGTGGTAAAGTGCATACAAACAGACACCAAGAAAAGTCAGAAGGATTCTCACAAAAAAAATCACAATGTCAAAAACACAAAAAAAATTGAAAAAATATAAAAAAGTGCAAAAAAATGGAGGAGGGAGAAAATTTTGTAAGACACAATTCACAAGGAGGAAAAGAGAAAAATGCCAAAAAAGGAGCACAAAATGAAAAAGAAAGAAGAGATAGCCATTGGTAAGAGATTAAAGAATTAACCAAAGTTCTAGACCACATCAAGAAAGAGAAAAAGAATAAAAGAAAAAGTGCTCATGAGACACAAAAGGAAATTAGTAGGAACGCTGATCTTAGGCCTTTTGGGCTAGACTCTTAGGCTTAAAAATTTGCGTATCTGCTAAGATCTGGATAATCCTCAGGAGGTTGGGGAAAATATGAAGCTTAAGTATTAGGTCTATGGCTTAGGGAGTATTCGACCTCGTTAACTGACCTTCGGTTTGAGAGACTTGGTAACTTAAGCACCCCAACCCACGCACAGTCTGGTTTAGTGCACATAACTATCAAAATCACGCAAAAGCATTTAAGTGTTCTGAAAAAGCTACCAAGATTAGTAGCAGCCGATTAATACAAGTTGATTTGGAGGAGTTCCCAACGCGGAGAGGTGGGAAATTCCCCACAAAGATGCATAACAACATATCATTTCCTTGGTGCTTATCCCCTAGGATATTTAAATATCCTACTGGGGGCACGTAAGCACTCAGATGGTTCAGATACCATGGGTGGCATTATCACCAAATGTGGATTGCCAGGGTCTGGATTCAACCACAGAACATCATGGATGAGACAATCTCCAAATCTCGAAAGCTAGGGTTCTGGGGGTTGCCATAGGCGGTACTATCACGAAGCATCCATTGCTAGGGACCTTTGAGGATTGATGATAGGGATGAGGAATCCGTTGTAGACCATGTTGAGAAGCCAATTTGAAGCTAGAAATAAAAGGAAAAGAGAGAGAAAACTCTCCAAACAAATAAATCCCCTCTCACTCTCTTACAAAAATGCAATGCAAACTGAACAAAGGCTAGAAAAATGTCTCAAGCACGGGTGCTTTAACCGCGGAGTCCAACGAACCCTAGGATATTTTTTGCGGGCCTTAAAAACCTTTGCATAGGACTAAGGCTAAAGTGGGTCAGGTTCAGATTTTGGTTGATACTTGAGTACCTCTAGGCCTATTATAAGCATTCTATTCTAATCAAAAGAAGAAAAAAAAGTACTTATCGTAACTGGTGATAGAAGCTTAAGGTCTAGAACAGAAGTTAAAACCTTGAAATTTTGTTAATGGACGAGCAAAAGCTAGGCATGGGGGCATGATGAGAGGCTCATCATGTGCCCTAACTAGCTCATTTTAACCTAAGAAAGAGAATAAGAGCTCCTAGAAAACCTAGAGAAGGGCCTAATTCAAGGAATTAATGTTCTAAGATGAAAACATGAAACAAAGGTTAAAATTACAATTTTACCATTGCAGTACATAAGTGGGATTTCTTAGATTCAAAACATAGGTCAAATGGTCTAAACAAGATGAAAAGTGGGTTGGTTCAGTTAGAAATGTGTTCATGTGCAGTTTAGAAATTAAATGACATCTTGTAACCCTAAAATTGACACGCTTAATTTTATAAGGTTATGGTCAGGATAAAAGTCAACTAAACCCTCTAAAATTCATGTAAAAATATCCCTAAGGGTTTAGATCATTCAAATTGGCCTTTGGAACCTGTTTTGACCTAGATTGGTGTCCTAGCTCGTTAATTGACCTAATTTTGGTTTTTATGTAAAATGTCTAGTCAAACGTGGTCAAACCTAAAATCCAACTTCACCATTGGATTCCTAAGGTCCAAATTAGGTTTATACCAAAATTTGGACCTAAGGTGAGGCCCCCTTGACCTACTTTTCAAAATAGTCCACCCAATTACATTCTAGCCCTTAACTTTTGAAAACCCTTGCATAGACCCCTGTAGCTTCCTCATTACTCTTACAATCAGGTCCCTTTGCTATTAAAGCGGAGGAATCCTACTCCGACGAGGAATGGAGGGGGATTACTCTCTGATTCCTCAGAGATCTCCTCCCAGATTTGGAAGGGAGATTCCCTAAGGAATTCCCTTCCATCTGAGCATGGTCCCAATCTCTGATTTGCACCCAATCTCTCATGCGAATGCACAAGAGATTTGGGTCTCCAACTATTTCCATCTCTAGCGAGGTCTCTTGTGCTTGGAAGCTTGTCATCCAAGCATAAGAGCCCCTGCCTGTGCCTATAAAAGGTCCACCACCTCCAACTGCATCTCTTTAGCTTGACTTGGCCAGAAAAAAACCCCCAGTTTTGTCTTGTCTCCTCTGGTCAAGGGTCCAGCGAGCTCCAACGAGCCCTCCTTCTCTTTCTCGTCACTCTTCCACAATACCGGTGGTAGAGCTGCATTCACCACCTTCATCCACGTCGCGCAATACCCTCACGTGTGCTCCAGCCCCTTTGTCCTCGCCGCTCTCCCTCCTCTGGACGTCTTCTTCTCCAATGGTGGTAGGCATGGCCAGCTGCCTCCTCTCCCCCTTCGTCCACATAGATAGGCTAAAAATATTCCCCTCTCTCCCCTCTTCATTTCCCGTGTTTTTTTTCCACGTTCGACCCGACCACCTCCACATTCTCCATCTCCGGCCAACCATCGGCGAGGTGCATCCATCGCTCTGCACTTCCAAACGCCTCGCCAGACACCTCATCACCTCCGCCATCACCCACTGAGCATATTCCACCCTTCCATCAACCGCCAACACCTCCACACACACCCACCAAACATGCCCAAATTCACGGCCACAAAGTGACCGAGGCAAGCTCACCTAGGCCGCCTCGTAGCCTGCCACCCACCATCTCACCTTCTCCAAGACATGGTGAAGCTCCTTAGGTGTTTCAATGGGGTCGTTAATGGGGCCACAAGGTCGTGTTGAGTGATTTCAGGTTAGGCCTCCGTTCTGCCATTGGAGCAAGACCAAGGAGCCCACAAGCTCGTGTCTGGTCGTAACCACCTAGGTGCTGCACTCCAAGAGTTGCGGGCTGAATTTTCGCATACACCCAGCCAGGCAATTGGCCTTGCGAGAACTGCAACAGCGACAATTATGTGGAAGCCTCTTCCAGGCGCATAAGTGAAGAGGGTGGGACTTTTAGTCCCACCTAGCGAACTCAGAAACACAGTGAGTGACTTAAATTGATTTTGTGCTTTTAGCTTATCATCTCTAGTTCACGGGGTGTGGTCCCTCACCCATATACGCATGCCTCGTCCGCAACCTATGCCCAGCGGATCTGGCTGACTGACCCAATTATCCCTCGCACTCCTCATACACCACACCCACGCCAGTGCACCTGGACACGGTCACGCAAAACCCGACCTGATTACCCAACTTTGGGTGAGCTTACCAAAGAGCAAAATAGAGAAAGAGAGACGTGGGGAGGGTAGGGGTAGGTTTTGCTCTGTTGTGTGCAAGAAAGAAGAAGGAGCTAAGGAAGGAAGAGGAGGTGCAAAGAGGAGAAAAGGAAGGAAGAGGTGCTACGGTAGAAGCTGTGGCCACAGAGAAGCAAAGGAAGGAAAAGGAAGAAGAAGGAAGGCAGAAGCCAAGGGAAGGAGAAGCACTGTAGCAGAGGTGCAGGTGAAGAAGAGAAGGAAGAAAGCCAAAGGGAAGAAGAGAAAGTCAGAGGAGAGCTAAGGAAAAGGCTGAAGAAGGAAATCAAGGCAGAAGCCAAGGAAGGAAAAGGAAGAAGTGAGGTAGACAGCCAAAGGCAGAAGTCAAAGAGAAGAAGAAAGAAAGCAAGAAAGTAGAAAAGAGAAGGTAGAAGAAGAAGAAAGGAAATAAGAGCTAAAAGAGAGATATCCTTTTAAGATGTTTGATTCTCCAAATCTTCTATTTTTGCTACAATTTTAACTCCTAAACTCTTGCATTTATACTCTAAAGTAGGTTTTAAGTAACTCTACGTATTCAATTACATTATTGAGATTAGTGAATAAATTCCATTTGCTCCCTTTGTTCGACCTCAGATACTTAGGTTTTTGAGTAATAAAAATTCTTATTTGTTTTCAATGCTTTTTCGACTATACTGCAACGAGACTTACATAGAAACCTGATAAGGTGTTGCAACACCTCTGCCATTGGCGAGGAGTTGGTGGAACGGCTTACGAGGGCACATAGCACCCATTTAGAGGCACTGAGGGACTTGTCGGAGTGCTTCTCAACTACCTGCATTAGCATCCCCTCCTTGAAGGAGAAGGTGAAAGTGCTTAAGGTTGAGCACTCTTCCTTAATGGAGGGGTATGAGAGGGCTCTTGATGAGGAGCGTGTCCTCCTTAGTGCTTCAATCGATAGATTTCCTTCCATGCAAGCAAGTCTAGAGAAGGTGGAGGCAGATGTGGAAGAGTTGAAGGCGGACCACAGAGAGGCCTGGGAGCTCGCATCAGAGTGGGGCTACCAGGTGGTGAAATTGCTAAAGGAGAACCCTGAGTTGAATGCTGAGGTGGCGATGGACTTCTATGCCATGCACTCGTCAATCAGACCAATCTGGGATGAGCTCTCCTTGGAGATCTAAAAGCAAATGCTGACTACCAGCCAGGCCTTTATTAATGGGAAGCATGCTTTTGTCGGGGACTTGTGTGGCTAGTTCATCGGCCAACTGGTGTCGGAATACGACCGCCTCAAAGAGGCAGGTCTCATTGCTGATGACAAGCTTACAAAATTGCCTTTGGTTCAATCGCCTATCGAGGAGTCGACACAATCAGCTACCAAGGAGGTGGCTGAGTCGATTGCTAAAGAGGCAAGCCACTCGGAGGTCGCAAATCCAGCTGCAGGGGTCGTCGATCCACTCTACCTTTCACCTATGGGTGATGGGGATATGTTCGAGGTGTGGGAATAGAGCCCCTAAGCATCCCAGCCATGTTATCCCTTCCTTATTGCTTGGTTTTTTTACGAAAAAGAGATGTAATAGGCAAATTTCCTTTTTTGAATGGAAAAATCTCTTTTTATTGCTCACGGCCATCCATACATGGTACATTCGTAAATTGCTTGCATGGTAGCACTACAAGAAATCGGGCTTTTAGTGGTGATAGTTACCGGCGGTTATATATAACTGATGGGAATTCAAATATTTGGCGAAGATTATGTTAGAACTGCTAGCATATCTAAACTATATCTATTGTCGTTGGTTCTAAACCTTCGATGTAGATGAAGTTTCATTCCCATTCTGATCCAAGCCACCGAGTTACCCAAAACCCTCATCCCATCCAACTGACGTCGGTTCCTCCCAAAACCCTCAACACCACAACTAATCCCTTCATCCTCACCAACCTCACCATCGACACTTCCTCACCATCCTCACCATTTCAACTCCTCGACGCTTCCTCCTCATCCTCACCATCATGCAACCTTTGGCATTCTCCATTGTCCTCATTGTCTGTGACCACCATTGAACATCTATGACCATTGTCTATTGTCCACCATCATTCATCGTCATCTTCGCTCACTTCATCGTCATTGTCAATTGATTGTACACCATCGCTTCATGATGGTAACCCTCTTCCTCCTCTCTACAAAACCAAACCTCCAACGACCTTGTCTTCTGTCATCGCTCATGAGTTCCCTTTCTCACAAAATCCATTCAAAATCATCTTGATTGGGGATGAGTTTCTTTTTTCACAACCTTCCCTTTCTCACCTTGTCTCATCTTCCGTCGTCCACAGCTATGTGGACCGACAAGATGTGGTGAACGAGCGCAGCGAGGGGTATCGGTGAAGAAGGAATATCCCCTGTTGATGTTTAAAAAAGGGTTAGCTTAAACCCTAACCCTTCACATGAATATCCTCTATTGAGATTGCTCGATATTTTTGATACTGTGATGCTTCACACACAACCCTTGCCTAATTATGGATAGCAAGATAGATTTGGTGTCTAGCATTATAAACTCTTGTCATAGGAAGAACCTTTCTTGGGAGTCATGAATAGTAGTTAACAAGGGGAACTTACCACTTTTTGACAGTATTTGTTGGCTCTCATGCCCTTAGTTGCTAATAAATTTCTTGCAAGACTGGGTGATGGAGCTGTTTTTCATGTTTAGCATGATGATTGGATATCTTTTTTCCCTAAAAGAAATATCTAAATTATTTGCTTAGCAACAAACTGAGATGAGACCCTTGTGCTCTCTCCCTAGTACATGTTCAAGGTGAGTGGAGCCTTTGTTTTTTGTCATTAGAGTGTGGAGGACTTTTTTTTATTGAACTGTATGACAATTTCCATAAGGTTAGCTTCCTTCCTATCGATGCTTGTGAAGCAGGCACCATATGCAACAACCTAAAGACATTTACGGAGCGATGAGATGCCAATTAGGATGGCATACAAAAGAAATCATCCGAGTATGGCAAGTTCTTACCTTGTGATCCCAATTCATGAAGGTCACTCTCCTGTTGCTTGGGCTATTAACAATTCTACGAGTGTACCTGAGCTATTTCTAAGCAGGTAGCAACACTGAAGACAATGGTTAATTGGAGTCATCTGCACTGTGTTTTAGAGAACGATTTGTGTTTACCTATGGAATGGAATGCTAATCCGTTAAAATTGTTGTTTACCAAATTAAAGCTTGGATCTTTTATTGCCATTGCTATAGAAGTAAATACCTGCTGGAGTAGATGGGGGCATCTCCACTGGGGACGTAGCCTGTGCTTTGACTTTTTACTGCTTCTCAATTTCTTTTCTCTTGGCTTCACTCAGTTGTAACAAAATGATGAGTTCGCTTAACTGTCCTTTTAGATCCTTTATCTCGATTTCTCAAGTTCGTAGTCTTTCATATTGGTGTTGTAATGAAATTGCAACAACACCATCTAGCAAACAAGAGCAAATTGAGGTAGGGTTTCATTACGTGTTAGTTATTGTAGGTGCATGCTATGATAGTCCAGGAAAGAACTTCGGTTGGTGCCAACAACAACTTTTTTTTTAGTCTGACATTGCTTGTTTTCTGCATTTAAGAAATTCAGATAGAGTCCTAGATGATTGGCCAGTAAAAGTTAAAAAAAAATGGAAGGAACCATTAGGCATAAGGCTTGTATGGAACTAAATTGTGATATCACTAAGGACACATGGGAATGACAACAGAGAAACCATATAGCCACCTGTACATCATATAGGGAGAAAGATTTGTTTAGAATCGCTATGTTTAGAATTGGGTTCTTATATTTAAACTATGATGTTTATCATTTCGTTTTGTTTTTCAATAAGTTTTTCTTTTAACAAGCATTTTTCAATAACTTCAAGAAAAAGAAATAGAGAAAAATGAAGGATAAAGAAAAAGAGGCTTTTCTATATCCTTGCCTAGCATCAACAACATTAAAGATATGTTGAAGTAAACTTTTTGCATCTGCCATCGATCACAACAGATTCCATCATCCACAGCTGGTAAAGGCACATTCCAGCTCCTCTGCTTTTGATAGTTGAGATGCCATTGCCACAAGAGTATTTGATTAAATGCTCACCATGTTTCCTAATGAAGCTATTCTTGACAATCTTGCATTTTGTGGCATTGATAAAATTCTTAATGTATGTAAAAATTACAAGAAAGAAGCCAAAAAAGGAAAATGCTTAAAGTTTTGATATTTCCAGTTCAATTGTGACAAGTATTATATTTCTATCATAAAAAAGGCTGATAAGATTTTGCTAGATGCTAACTTCCTTGAGCTTCTTCAATAATCGTTCTGAATAGAAAACTTTCCCAGTATATATAATATTTAAGTTCAGATAATAAGCTAGTAACTTGGAAAACCCATTCTTCCCCCTTGGGGGACTTTGGCCCTTCAACATCGTCTCCTCACTTTGCTCTAAAATGCTTAACTCTTCTGCCAATACTAATTTCCCAGGCTACGTCCCTAGTGGTGATGCAGCCATCTACTCCGGTAGGTATTTACTTCTATATGAATGGCAGTAAAAGATCCAAGCTTTAATTTGGTAAACAACAATTTCAATGGGTTAACATTCCATTCCGTAGGTAAACACAAATGGTTCTCTAAAACACAGTGCGGACGACTCCAATCCACCATTGTCTCCAATCTAATGTCTCTGAAACACATTAGATTTTTAATTCTAATGTTTTTTGATTGATAACTTTTCAGGTTCTAAAATTCTATTTCTATTTGATGCTTCATCCTCAAGACTTTGGACTTATCTAAGGTTTTACAATAGTCTCTACTAGCATTTTGAAGGTAATACCTGATCTTCTTATTATAGGTTTTATGTTAATCATGAACCTTAAGGAAAAAATACTTTCCCATTCAATACTTGTGATCATGTTATAGGGACAATGAGCCAATGTGTATATACTACACATATATGCATAATGTGTTGTCCTTATACGATGACACAAGTCTTTATCATCCTCAAAAACACCTAAGTTATTTGACATATATGTGTTACATGTGACAAATAACACCTAAGTTATGATCAAAGTAGTTATGCACTCCTTTGTGTAACTTACTTCAAATTGTGGTTGTCATTTTCATATTTAGGTTGATATGGACAAGTCCTGGAAAGCTTTGAGAAGCATCAACTACATTCGCTATAAGAGTGGAGTGATATAGTTTTTGGATTGGGCATTTCATGATGATAGGAAACTGCTTAGGAAAGGAAGATTGTATAATAAGATCTTATGCCCATGCAAAAATTGCATGAATGGATTGTCATTCGAGTGAGATATTGTATTTGAGCATCTCATATGTGATGGATGGTGGCTTCATTACACGGTATGGACCGCTCATCGGGAGTTGCCTACGGAGAGTTCGGAATGACGCACCACTCTTGAATATTCTAATTATGTAGGTGGTGACAATGTTATGACAATGTTGGAAGAGATGCCAGATGGTCAGGAAAATCTAATGGACAATGAAAGTATGTTCCGTGATTATAGTAAGTTTTGGGATGCATAAAAAGTAGCGAAAGGACCTATTGCTCCAGGGATTAATTCAATGTCTAGATTGTCATTCCTTCTTAAGATGTTTCAAATTAAGGTGATGAATAGAGCGACTTCGAAGTTAATGTCAGATGTTCTCAAATTTATTGGAGAATTGTTAAATACTCCAAAAGATTTTCCACAGTAATGGTATGATGCTAAGAAATAGTTTCGTGCCTTAGGGGTGAAAAGTGAGAAGTTAAAGGCATGCCCTAATGATTGTGTCCTGTATAGACATGATAACATCTTGGAGAGTTGTCCAGAATGTGGAAAGTCGAGATATAAAGGTGAGAAAAGAAAAGGGAAAAGACAACCTCAAAAGGTGTTGCATTACTTTCCACTAATTCCAAGACTACAGCTCCTATTCATGTCTGGTAAGACTGCAAAGTGGATGACATGGCACCATGAAAATAAGTCATGCGATGGAATGATGCGTCATCTTGCATATGCTAATGAGTGGATTGCATTTAATAACAAGTATCCAGATTTTGCATTAGTGTACGTTTAGGCCATGCAAGTGATGGATTTAATTCTTTTAAAAGCATGTATCCTCCATACTCTATATGGCTCGTTGTGATAGTTATGTATAACATGCCTCCTTAGATGTGTATGAAATCAACTTTTATGCTGTTGAGTTTACTCATACCCGGTCCAAAGGCACCTGGAAATGCTATTGATGTTTATTTATAGCCACTTGTAGATGAGTTGAAAATCTTATGGAAGGATGGTGTCGAAACTTATGATGCACACAAAAAACAATTATTTCAGATGCAAGCTGCATTGCTGTGGACGATAAATGACTTTCCTGCATATGCTAACTTGTTTGGTTGGAGCACAAAAGGGAAATATGGATGTCTTATTTGTATGGAAGATACACACCATCACAACTGCTAGATAGTAACAAATTTTCTTACCTGGGGCATCGTAGGTTTCTTCCAGTTGAACACAGATGGAAGAGTAATGATTTTAAGGATCAATTTGATGGTAAATCATGTCATTACTCAACAAGAAATATGAAAAACTTATTGACAACAGATACAATTAGGTTGCTAGGGGACAAGATAATGGATAAATTGCATGAACTCGGTAATGTTCATTTGGGGCATACATTTAAGCGTGACGTCGATCACTTGCGTGGGTTTAAAAAGAAGAGCATTTTCTTCATGGAGTTACCTTATTGGCAGAATCTGAAAATTCATCACAATCTGATGTCATGCATATAGAGAAGAATGTGATGGATAATATTTTGGATATGTTGAATCTAACAGATAATCCAAAAGATACTTTGAAGACATAAGATGATTTAACGCAAATGGGCATACGCCCTGAGTTACATGTTAAGTAGAATGATGGTGGTCGAGTTGACTTTCCTGATGCATTATATACACTAAATCAAGAGCAAAGACAGAAAATATTTGCATTCTTAAAGGAAATTAGGGCTCCAGATGGATATTCTTCAAACCTTTCCACGTGTGTAAATGAAGCACAGAAGAAGATTAGCAGTCTCAAAAGTCATGACTGTCATGTCAACATGCAAGTATTGTTTCCACTAGCAGTTCAAGGAGTGTTACCTCGACCAGTACTCAACACAATAACAGAGATGAGTAACTTCTTTAAAGTTGTGTGTTCAAGGAACTTAGATTGCAAAATGTTAGATTACTAGGATAGACAAATTGTAATCACGTTGTGCAAAATGGAACAAATTTTTCCTCCTGCATTTTTTGATATCATGGTACATCTCGCGCTTCATTTAGCCAATGAAGCAAGGATAGTTAGACCAATACAATTCCGTTGGATGTATCCAGTTGAACGTTACTTAATGAAACTTAAGGATTATGTGCTGAATAAGGCGAAACCTTAAGGGTCAATTGTCGAAGGATATCTCATTGAGGAATGCATTAATTTCTGTTCGATGTACATGGATGGGCTAGATAATCATTTTAATCGTATTGAAAGGAACGATCAAGGTCAGTATAATGAGTACATTGATGAACGCTTTTCTATCTTTGAGATTCAAGGAAGGGCAATTTTAAAGACAATGTTTGAATTAATGCCTGAAAAAGAACTTTGCCTTGCGCACTTATACATATTGAAGCAAATCCCCAAAGTTGATCCTTTTTGTGATGAGTTTAGGTAGAGTTCTAATTTAGCTCGTCGTGGCACAGAATTCATAGAATGGTTTACGTTATGTGTGCAACAATTAAAGAAAACCCATGACCCTCGATGGATAGAAGATTTCGACATATTAGTGTAGAGCACATTGGGACATGTTCATTATCATTCAGGATATATAATTAATGGGTTTAGATTTAGAAAGAAAGTTATTGATGATGCTAAATCGACACAACATTCTGGTGTTATAGCTAAATGCAATTTACAGTCTAGTTGCGATGGTTATTATGGACAAATTACTGACATTGTTGAGATCATCTTCACTCATGATCGTCAAGTTGTCATTTTTAAATGTGTTTGGTTTGATGTGTTCAAAGAAAATATAGGTTTTTGATTGGATCCACGTCATGGTTTCATTAGTTTGAATAAGAATAAAAAGATTTTACAGACAAACGAGCCATTCACACTTGCCATTTAAGTGGACCAAGTCTTTTATGTTGATGACAATGCAAGAAGTGGATGGATCATACCTGTTATAGCAATGCCAAGAGATTACTACAATGTTCAAGATGATGATGAGCCTATAATGGATTCAGATGGGTATCAAGAGGTTTCCAATGAAGGTGTAGTGAGTCCCAGTGTAGTAGATATGGATATTTAAAGGCACACTTTTACATTTGAAGCTAATTACTTCTACTTAGCATTTTTGTACATTGTAAATATTTATAAATGTTATTGCTTTTTCATTTATAGTTTCCTTTTTATATAAATGCTATCAACGTTTTGCTATAACATTGCAGATGCCAAGGATGTGATTTAAGAGAAGGTTACCAGAGCTAGAGCCTATATAGGATGTTGCTGACCTTGGGACTACTCACTGGACTCCTCTAGGACATGAGGGTCAGGAGATAGAGGATCAGGATCCTTAGATATCTGAAAATCCTAGGCAGGCTAAGGCATCTAATGGTATACTACTATTAAACCATTAGATAGTAGGATATACAGGACAAAATTGTTTACAAATACTAAGCTTTAGTCTATTTTGTCCTTCAAAATTTCTTAGCGGGGAATGGGATAATTCCCATAGTACGATACACTCAAAAGGGCTTGTCATTAAAATAACACATCATATTTTACTATGTTACATCAGGACGTGTTAGAGGGTGCACTCAATGCAAGGACTTTCGGAATGTGAATATGGGAGAAAGGATTAAAGTTGATATTTGTAGTGGTGGTCAGGCAATAAATAAACCCGGTTTCATTAGTAGGCTTGGGTACCTTGTTCATGCACACATTCCATTTGCCTCATTTGATTGGAGGAAGGTGGAGCAACATTATAAGGACAATCTTTTAAGAGAGCTGTCGATAAATCCTATTAATTTGTCATTTAAATTTTTGTTTAGCACATATATTACTAGCATAATGTTTATTATGTAGGGGATTTTTGATTGGTGGAATTGCCCAATTGTGAAAGCAGCCATACTCAAAAGAGCAAGGAAGATGCATAATAATTGGAGGGCGGAAATGAAAGAAAAGTTAAAGATACATTTACATCTTCAAGTATATAACTTTGAAAGTAATTACTAAGTAGTTTTACATTTGAAAAATAGCATTATGATGCACATGAAACATGGGACGGGGCATGATAAGTTCAATTTATTGGACATTTATTTGGCTTAAGTACATATGGAATACATTTCCTTGCAGTTTAATGACCTAGGCAAAGAAGTAATTAATCTTAGCTTATGAATAATTTTTTATCTGCTTTGCATTCCAATACATACATTTATACTTCTTATTTGATATGTGCATGCAGGAAATAAAATTGTAAAAGGTGGTTGGACATAATTAGTATTTGAAGGACATGCCCATAATTGTCCACCTCCCACCGTCGCTCCCTCCGCCGGCGTTGAAGTCCAGCAGTTGCACATGCGAAGGGTGAGGTGGAGGTTGTGGATCTGGAGAGGGATAAGAGCTACGAGACATCCTTGGATGGGGGGGACCTCCAACCGCACCACGGTGGACCCTATGCGCACCGAGAAGCAAAGCCTGCACTATGGCCCTCTCACCCCTCTCACCGCAGCTAGACAACATGCGAGGTAGCCACTCCTCAAAAAACGTGCTTGTGCACCCACCCAGCAACAGCCTATGCGTGCGCTCCCTCAAGGCCAGCAAGCCGCGCACCCTTGTGCGTGCACGTCCAGCAAATGATTGGCCTCTTCATCTTCTTGTCTACTTCTCCTCCATTGTTGTAGTAAGAGACCCAAACTTGCAGCCACCTACCCCCTCATGTCCTCGACTCTCACCAGCCATGCCTAGCTACGCCCTCACGCGAGGTAGTTGCTCCACATGCAGCTGTGCCCGCGTGCACGCGCAACACCTTCGCGTGCAGCAACCACCCACGTGCAGCTGCAGTCCCTGCCGGCCCTCTCCGCTGCCACCTGCTAACTGGTTGGCTACCACCAGCCATCTTTCACCTCACTGCCATCCTCTATGAGCTCCTCTCCTCCGGTGGAACTCCTCCACCCAAGCAAGCTGCCGGCAATGCCTCCTCTAATGTGTGGTGAAGAGAAAGGGAATTTCCCCTGTTTTTGCACCTATTAAAATTTACATTTGCATGCATTCGATGTTGTGGGATTTTGATTATTTGATTATTATATTCCGGTGGATTTGCAAGCGTGCACCTATATTTTCGCATATTTGATTGGTTCTTGATATACATATCAATTCACAATGAAATTTGATTCATAGTTGCATGCAATTAAGAAGTACTTCCTCTGCCACTACACCTGCGTCATTTACAGATTTTGGAAGCTTGAGCTTTGATGCAAAATTTACATAAATATTCCATAACTTTTCATAAAATTGCAAGAACATTCAGAGTAGCATATCCATTGATTCATTTGGCGAATATTTCTGCAAACATGATTGTTGCTTATCTGTGATTTATTGTAGTTGTTCCTCCCTGTGGATACAACATCCTTTTTGTGGTTTAAATTGGTATCCATTTGAATCTTTGATTGAGAGATTTCCACCACATAAATTACAACGACATATCATTCTATTGCTAATTTAATCAAGCAAATTTCTCTCTATCAAATGGCACCATTGCCAGGGAGGCAACAGATGAAATAATTTCACCTGATTTTATTTCTGATTATTTCTCATTGCACAGTGGTCTGACCAGTTGTGATCTTTTTTGTGCGAGGAATCTGTTGAAGTAACAGGCATAGTTGGGAGACGACACCGACCTTGAGCGACACCCACACACGAGGAAGACACACGAGATCTGGATCCCACTTTCACAGGGGATTCTCCTTTGTCACAAATTTTATTTTTGTCTTCTCGCCCTTGTAGTAATTAGGGCAAAATTCATGGGGGTCTATCCCCACATTTTTTAGCTACTAGGGTTTACATTCTTCTACGTGCATGATTCATTTTTCTACTTGCTTGCCTCTAAGAAAAAAACACAATAAAATACTGAGCTACGTGTTAGGAGTTGCATGCCCCTAGGTGCGCGCATTTAGGAGTGATTGAGCAGCACATTAGATCTCATTCTTGCATTGCGAGCATAGTTGCACAAAGATTTCTGGTGGCAGGTACACCTTTCTAACCTTTTACATCAAGCTCTTGTTCACGCATTTGCATTAGGGTTAAAATTCAAGACCACAAAGCTGAGTGAAATTACTTAATCCAGTGGTCGCTTAACTGCAATTGAGACTGATAATTAGATTTGACCTTAAAACCAAATCACCCTTGATCTGATTCAAAAGGACTTGTCTGCATTTTCAAAATAAAAATGATTTGTGGTGTGATGCACACGTTTGGCACTGAGCATGCACATTAGGCACTGCACTAAGGCTCGATCCCTTAAGGCTATAGGCGCTGATTTCTTTATTGGTGCAGACCCTCCTATCGTACTTTGTGGTGGTGGTACTATCTTTTGACCAAGTATTTTGATACTTCACAAAGGGGGACATCCATTAAGGGAACAAAAGGGTAGTTAAGAGGCACCGCATACGCATCGCCTCAAAGGAAGGGTTCGCCCTACTTGCATCCCTTTGTTCATCCTTGGAGTAACTTCCTAATTGATCACCTGGGAGTATCATCTAAGCAAAGTATAGTTCCTTGGGCACTCGAAGGTTCAATTAGGTCGCGTAATTGCAGTGAATAACTTGTTTGGCCATCTATATCAACCAATTCTATCTCTGCAACAAAGAAGGTTAAGATCTTAAGTCATCACCCCTCTTATACCACTTATGTGGGAACGGAGGAATAAGGCTTGACCTTTTGACCTATCTTTGTAGTGGAGGTTTCGCTTACTCAATCAACAAGAACTTGAATTGCGATTGATATCGTATGCTTGGTAGACTCTCCCTTCAGAGCAGTCTAGTGTTTGATCCTGAGCCCGAGAGAATTCTTAGGAGAGCTCACCTAAGAGAGAAAAGAGAAGACATGGTTGATCAAGGAGCAAATCAACAAAGGGACCTGAGGGACTATTTTATTCTAACCAACCAACCTGCACAAGCACTGAGACGACCGACAGGGTATAATCCATATGACATCAATAGTAGTACCATATCTTTGTTGCCCTCCTTTTATGGTACTACTAGGGAGAACCCCTACCAGCATTTGGAGGAATTCACCGAGGTCTATTCCACGGTGAAGCTCCAGGGCTTTACTGATGAAGCCCTGATGAGGACTCTATTTCCATTCTCGCTAAAGGACAAGGCCAAGCACTGGTATCATACCCTCGATGCAATGGTAAATGATTGGGCCACACATAAGGGAGAATTCTTGAAAAAGTATTTTCCGATGAGTAAGACCAACCATTATAGAAGAGAGATTATGGGTTTTACTCAACAGGAAGGGAAGAAATTTCATGAGACTTGGGAGCACCTTAATGACCTTCGTAGGTTATGCCCCCATCATCAGGTGCCAGGATGGCAGTTGGTCGAAATGTTCTATAATGGATTATCTGAAAGGAATAGGCAAACCATGGATGCAGCCTGTGCAGGAACCTTCATGACCAAAACTGAGGATGAAGCCTGGGCATTATTTGAAACATTAAGTGACAACTCCATACATTTGTCCTCTGCCTATCAAGAAAGAAAACCATCAACCTTTTAGAGGAAGATAGAGGCCCATGAAGCTAGGGCTTCCCAGGATTTGGCTTATTAAATTTAATTATTAAATAAAAATTTTGATAGGCTTTTAGTAAACCCTGACATGAACTCGCAAGTAGCCTCTATCTTTTAAGGTTTCAAGTGAATGCTCCATTTACCAAAGCACAACACATGCCACTGCGGAGTGCCACCAGGCAAATCAATTCCTTGAGTTGATTCAGGCCGACTTGAACGTAGCCCAAGGTTTCTACCCACCTCCTTGCAATAACCCTTATTCCAATACCTATAATCTGGGGTAGCGGAACCATCCAAACTTCTCTTGGAAGCAAGGTGATGCTTCTAACTCAGGGAATACAAGACCCCTGCCTCCCCAACCCATATACTAACCATCCTATGAAAACCCTCCTCAGAATAAGCCCTCTGAGATGGGTTAACTTAAGGCCATGTCGAAAGTGATGCAAGAGCATCAGAATATATTCGTCCAATCTCAGAATATGATGATTACTGATATGCAATCCCAAATTGGTCATCATACTGAGGCAGTTAGGCAACATTATCCGGGGAAGCTGCCTAGCTCTTTTGAGGAGAACCCAAAGGGAAAGGGGGTCGTATTCAGGGTGCATGCCAAAGCTGTGACCGTGATGAGTGGAAAGAAAATTGACAAGCCTGATAACACTCCTACGGTTACGTCTCGTAATTCCCCTCCTACACCTGTCCCGACTTCCATCTCCAACGAGGAAGAGCCACACTGCTCTCCGTCGCTTGAAATCACCGACAATGAGGATGTCGTCATTCCACCACCCCTCTCTCGCCATGACAACCCCTCTACCTAGAAACTGAGGGTGCCCTATCCAGAGCACTTATCTACTCCTGGGGAATCTTCTGTTGGCTCGCCTGGAGCCAAGGATAGGACGGAGGAGATTATGGACACTTTTAGGCAAGTCCAGATCAACTTACCTCTGTTGGAAGCTATCAAACAGATCCCATCCTATGCCAAGTTTCTAGTGGACTTGTGCACCCAGAAGTGCTGATATAGGAGATAGGTCCAAGCTAAAATCATCCTACCTGACCATGTTAGCTCCGTTCTCCAACATGGAACACCCCCCAAAATGAAAGACCCAGGGGCCCTGTATATTTTGGTGGTTATAGCCAACCAACGCATTGATGAGGCTCTGCTCAATTCGGGGGCAGGGGTGAACATTTTACCAAGCTAGGTCTATGACCTTTTGGGAGGAGGTGAGTTAAAACCTAGTCCAGTCATCCTCCTGGTCGCAAAAAGATCACTTAAGACACCTCAGCGATTACTAGAAGATGTCCTAGTGAGAGTGGAGGACTTCTTCCCTATTAGCTTTCTTGTGTTAGATACTGACCCTTCTAATAAGCCCACCAAGCCACCCATTATTTTAGGATGCCCCTTCTTAGCCACAGCCAACGCTTCTATCAATTGTAGATCATGGGCACTTAAAATGGGCTTTGGGAACAAGAAGATCTGGTTGAATGTTTTCGATACCTACAAACAATTCAGATTTGAAGATTGTTCTCAGATTGAGGTTGTTGATGAAATAATTGAGGAGGCTACTCCAGTAGTCTTATGTAGAGATCCCCTTCAGAAGGTCATATCTAATGGCCATCCTCTGACTACTGAAGAAACTAAAGGGGAAATACCTGAATTAGAAGAGTTGCTGGGATTATACAAGGAGTCTCTGTCCCCACCCTGGACAGTGAAGGTAGACCCGCTACTTGAGGTAGGGACATATCAACTTAAACACTCAATCCAAAAGGCTCCTGAGTTGGAGTTGAAACCCCTCCCAAGCACATTGAAATATGCTTTCCTTAGCCCTAATGACACACACCCCATTATTATCTTGTCTGCATTATTTGAATCGTAGGAGGGAGCTCTGCTTGAGTGTTTACAAAGGCACAAGGAAGCAATTCCCTGGTCAATCGTTGATATTAAGGGTGTTGATCCCTCCCTTTGTGTGCATCATATATACATGGATGAGTCTGTGAAACCTTTCCGAGGCATGCAGAGAAGGCTCAACCCCAAATTGCGGGAGGTTGTTAAAAAGGAGTTTCTGAAATGGCTGGATGCAGGGATTATTTATCCCATTTTAGATAGCAAATGGGTCATCCCTATACATGTGGTGCACAAGAAGGCAGGAATCACTGTGGAAGAGAACGAACAAGGAGAGTCAGCAACCACTAGACGCTCAACGGGTTGGAGGGTCTGCATTGATTACCATCGTTTGAACACAGCTACCCAGAAAGACCATTTCCCCTTACTATTTACCGATCAGATTTTGGAATGACTGGCAAGGAACAAGTACTTCTGTTTTCTTGACGGGTACTCTAGGTATAATCAGATAGCCATTTTTCCTAACGATCAGGAGCATACCACCTTCAGGAGTCTGTATGGCACATTTGCGTTTCGCCGAATGCCATTCAGGTTATGTAATGCTCCTGTCACTTTCCAACGACGTATGATGGCTATCCTTTCTGATATGATAGATGAGTTTGTTGAAATTTTCATGGATGACTACTCCATTTACGACTCATCATTTTACCTATGCCTTTCACACCTTGATAAAGTCTTAACCCATTAAGAAGAGGCAAAGCTTGTGCTTAGTTGGGAGAAAAACCACTTTATGGTCCAGTGGGGCATTGTGTTAGGTCATGTAGTTTCCTAGAGAGGATTAGAGGTGGACATCGCAAAAATTGATTCCATCTCTGAGCTTCCATCTCCAGCCAATGTTCATCAGGTTAGATTTTTCCTTGGCCATGCTGGATTAAATAGGCGCTTCATTAGAGATTTCAGTAAAATCTCTAAGCCACTCTGCAACCTATTAGCAAAGGTTGTCTCCTTCGATTTTTATTATAGATGGGGCGAGGCTTTCCAAGTCTTAAAGAAAGCCCTTATTACCACGTTGATTCTCCAAGCACCAGATTGGATCGTCCCGTTTGAGCTAATGTGTGATGCTTCTGATTTTGCAGTGGGAGCAGTCTTAGGTCAATGGGTTGATGGCAAACCTCATGTGCTGCATTATGCCAGGAAGACCTTTACGGATCCTCAGCGAAACTACACTGTCACTGAAAATTAACTTCTTGCTGTAGTATTTGCTTTGGAAAAGTTTCGATCTTATCTTTTGGGATCCAAGGTTGTGGTGTTCACTGCTCATTCTGCCTTAAAGCATCTTCTTGCGAAAAAGGACACCAAGCCTCTCCTAATTCGTTGGATTTTGCTACTCTAGGAGTTTGACTTGGAAATTAAAGAAAAGAAAGGAGTTGAGAATGTGGTAGCAGATCATCTATCTAGGATCCCTATTGAGGCATCAAACCCTGCTAGAGGTATTCAAGAGACTTTCCCTGATGAGTCTCTGATGGTCGTGGAGGCCAAAACACCTTGGTTCACTGACATAGTGAACTATCTGGTCACAGGCATTACCCCCAGTACTTGCGACAAGCAGAAGTGCGACAGGTTTCTTGCTAGCGCTAAATTTTATCATTGGGAGGAACCCAAGCTTTTTAGAATAGACCCTGACCAGCTTTTCTCCATTGTGTCCCTGACAAAGAACAAAGAAGTGTTATGAGTTTCTGCCATAACCTCCACTGTGGGGGACATTTTAGTGGGAAAAAGACTGCCCATAAGGTTCTTTAGTCTGAGTTCTGGTGGCCCACATTATTTTGAGATGCACATACATATGTTGGTGCATGTCTACGTTGCTAGCAGATGGGAACCATCGGAAAAAGGGATGAGATGCCCCAGCAACCTATCCTCCCTGTTGAGATCTTTGATATTTGGGGCATCGACTTCATGGGTCCCTTTCCTATTTTCTTCGAATATGAGTACATCCTTGTGGCTGTGGACTATGTATAAAAATGGACAGAAGCCATACCTACGTGAACCAATGACCATTCTATGGTCTTGGGTTCTTTTAAGGATAATATCATTTCTCGATATGGGTGCCCAAAGATGATCATAAGTGATGGAGGACTTCACTTCAAGAACATACACTTCACAAGACTACTCCAACATTTTGGAGTTAACCACATGATAGCCACACCTTACCATCCCCAAATGAGTGGACAAGTTGAAGTGCCTAATTGGGAGATTAAACAAATTTTTAAAAAAAACTACTAGGCCCAACCGTAAGGATTGGTCTAAAAAACTAAATGATGCTCTTTGGGCCTACAAAACTGCGTATAAGGCTCCCTTGGGCATGTCTCCTTTCCATCTTGTCTACGGAAAGGCATGCCATCTTCCCGTTAAAATCCAACATAAAGCCTATTGGGCTATTAAAAACATTAACATGAATCTAGATAAAGCAGGAAAGGCACGTATTTTAGAGTTAAGTGAGCTTCAGGAGTGTCGTAATGAAGCCTATGAAACTTCTCAAGCTTAGAAGCAATGTACAAAGGTCTTCCATGATAAGCACATCATTAGAAGGACTTTTGAGCCCAACCTGTGGGTCTGGCTTTTCAATTCCATACTTAAATTATTTTCAGGAAAGCTCAAGTCCCGCTGGGATGGGCCGTACATTGTTATCAATACTTTACCTCATGGAGCTGTAGAAATTCAGAACCCTACGTCTGGTGCGAGCTTTAAGGTAAATGGCCAGTGACTTAAACCTTATATTACTCTTTCAGATGGCCAGGTTTTGGATGCACTTCAGCTTGAGGAGCCTTAGCTCCTCCCACCCTCCTCCTCAGGTGATATTCTTCTATGTCTACATTTTTCCAATGAGGACATTGTCAATCTTAGGCATGGGGGGGTATACCCTGAGGATGTTTATAGCATTTATGAATATTTGCATACATTTAGGATATTGACTTATATAAAAAAAAATAACTTTTATTTTCTTGAGCTGAATTGGTTAGTCCCTAGTAAAAAATTTATCAAGGAGGTGTCATTAAAGATTTTTCTTCTTAAATTGTTTCTTAAGTTTAGGATCTAATACAGTTACGTTCACTTCCACGTAGATTGGGTAGTGGATCTTTGTAGAAAATCAATAAGCATTTCTACTCTACTAAACCCTTGGACAATTAATAGGGAGTCAGCCTTGCTATCTTCTATTAGATCCACCTCATATTTGCGACAAGAAAGGAGAGAGATTACTGGTGTGCTAATCCATGTGCAAGGACTCTTAAGTTTTGGATAATTAGATAAGGTACCTGAAGTTAGGCATAGTTTTCGCTCTTTGTTCCCGTGTGCCTACATTGTGTGAATTCTTGAGAGTCATCAAATAAGGTAGATACATAGAGATTGAGTCCTAATAAAACTATGACTATGGTGGACGGTTAAGACCATTCTTCATAGAGTCCTCAGCTGAAGGAGGGTAATAATGGAAAAGGTTAAAAATACACTCGTCCTATCCATTCCTTCCTTGTGCCGAGAATAGGCACTTCTACCAAATAAGCCACACAATATCTTTACTAGCATCATCCCTAATTATGCCTCATGAATAATAGTATGCATCATTTTGTGTTAGTGAGAAGAAAAAGCAACAAAAGAAAAAAAAAGGAATATTTTTATTTAGAAAAATATAAAAAAAAGAGACAAGAAAAAGAAAAGAGTCCAAGTTTGGGGTTTATCTTCATGTCATTTTTTTCATTATATGTCGATGTTTTTGAGGAATCCACAAAAACACCCATTGCGATCCAACAAATATGGCCCTTACCTACTTTTCAGTATTTCTGACCGCCCGAATACTGGCTGAGGTCCTCTAACTTAGTTATAGGGTTATTAGGACTTTAATTGAAGTGTGAATGCCATGTGAGGCCACCGAACAGTGAGTATATTTACAAAATCTTGTGAGATTGGTGAATCTCAGAAATAAAAGAAGGAAAAGAGTGAGCACAAAGGAACATAAAGAGAGCATTGTTGTTTAGCCTCTCTTTGAGTTGACTTGTTTGATAGTCTAGAGATTTAGAGTTTGTTGTACTAGATTATGTACAACAGCAATTTAGTGTGTACCACCAAATACAAATCCATTCAACTTGATTCTCCTACCTAAGCCAAAAAGCCAAGGTCAAAATACATATTATCTTCTGTTGTATCCAGGAGGGAAGTAGTTGCCTATCCCGATAGAAATACCTACCAAGGGATAAGTATGAACTGCAAACGTAACTTGGTTATTTTCACTTGGATCCGTTACCCAGGCTATTATTATTATCACTTCACATTTTCCTAGATCTCTAAATTTGTGGAATAAAGAAAGAAGAATTCTCATGATTACTTCCATTATTTTCACCTTTGCTCAGGATTTGTAAAACCTAGGCATGAGGGCATTTGATAAGTCCAATTTATTGGACATTTATTTGGCTTAAGTACATATAGAATACATTTCCTTATAGTTTAATGACCTAAGCTAACAAGTAATTAATCTTAGATTATGAATATTTTTGCATCTGCTTTACATTCTAATACATACATTTATACTTCTTATTTGATATGTGCATGCAAGAAGTAAAAGTGTAATAGGTGGCTGGACATAATTAGTATTTGAAGAAGGACATGCCCATAATTGTCCACCTCCCACTGCCGCTCCCTCCACCGGCATTCAAATCCAGCAGTTGCGCATGCGAAGGGCGCAGCGGAGGTTGTGGATCTTGAGAGGGATAAGAGCTACGAGACTTCCTTGGATGGCGAGGACCTCCAACAGCACCACGGCAGACCTTGCACCCACGGTGTATCAAAGCCTGCACTGTGGCCCTGTCATCCCTCTCACCACAGCCACACCACATGCTCGCCCTCTCACAGCTCTCACCGCAGCCAGACTACACGCGAGTCAGCCACTCGTCGCACAGCACCCCGTCGCGTGCACCCTCCAAGCGTGCATGTGCATCCACCTAGCGACAGCCTGTGCGCGTGCTCCCTCAAGGCTAGCAAGCCCCGTGCCCTTTTGCGAGCACCTCCAAGCAGCGGTCGGCCTCTTCGTCTTCTTGTCTACTCCACCCTTGTTGCAGCAAGAGACCCAAACTTGCAGCCACCTACACCCTCATGGCCACACCTCTTGCCAGCCACGCCTGTGTGCAGCTATGCCCTCACGTGAAGCATCAACTCCACGTGCAGCCACACCCTCGTGTGTGTGCAACACCTCCACGCGTAGCAACCACCCACGTGCGGCTGCAGTCCCTGTCGGCCCTCTCCGCTACCACCTGCCATCCAGCTGGCTACCATCGGCCATCTTCCACCACACCGCCATCATCTACAAGATCCTCTGCTCCAGTGGAACTCCTCCACCCAAGCAAGCTGCTGGCGATGCCTCCTCAAATGTGTGGTGAAGAGAAAGGAAATTTCCCCTGTTTTTTCACCTATTGAAATTTACATTTGCATGCATTGGATGTTGTGGGATTTTGATTATTTGATTATTATATTCTGGTGGATTTGCAAGCGTGCACTTATATTTTCGCATATATGATTGGTTTTTGCTATACATATCAATTCACATTGAAATTTGATTCATAGTTGCATGCAATTAAGAAGTACTTCCTCTGCTACTACACCTACGTCATTTACAAATTTTGGAAGCTTGAGCTTTGATGCAAAATTTACATAAATAGTCCATAACTTTTCATAAAATCGCAAGTACATTCAGAGTAGCATATCCATTGATTCATTTAGCGAATATTTCTGCTAACATGATTGTTGCTTATGTGTGATTTATTGTAGTTGTTCCTCCCTGTGAATACGACATCCTTTCTGTAATTTCAACTGGTATCTATTGTAATCTTTGATTGAGAGATTTCCACCACATGAATTACAACGACATATCATTGTATTGCTAGTTTAATCAAGTGAATTTCTCTCTATCAAGGTAGTGGCTGATGTACCTGAAGGCATCGATAAAGATCAAAGGGGGACAGCATGTGAACATTGGATGACACCGCAACTGATGGTAAATTTTATAACTATCATTTATGCATATATTTTATCTTTACAAATAATTAAATTTTATTGTGGTATTGTTCAGGATCAATCGGAAAAGAATATGACAAATAGGGCCAAATATCCTGGTCCACATGTTCTTGGAAGAAAGAGTATAGAGCAAATGAAACATGATTATCTGAGTTTATGAGCTAAACACATTTTCATATGGTTAAGGATTATAATAACAAAGTCATCTTCCCTTTTTTTTATTCTAAAAGTCACAATGGTGATACACTTGATAGGGTCAGGACAAATGAATATTCAAGAACTAAAGTTGCTTCAGATGGCTCTTGATCTTGGTGTCATTCGACATATCAACAAATTTACGTAAGTATTAGCATTCATCTATAGGTATTAATTGATTTTTCATTTAATAGTAGATGTCTGATATAATGCCTAAACATCCTCTCAGTTGCAAACACCTGGAAAAGGTCTAAGAATCTTCCTGGAAAAGATCTAAGAATCTTCAGAAGCATCCTAAAAAAGGTCTTAGAATCAAATTCAAACATAGTAGCTCATATTAGTTCAATTTGCTCAAGTTATTTATTTTAAGTACTAATTTTTTTATCTTCATGGACTTACCCATATAGAATTGATTTAAGTTTTCATGAGGATCAAGTGATTAGCAGCATGATGATCCTTGACAAACTTCAAGTAATTGTTGATATGCTTGGGATCAACTCCACATCCAAAGCACAAACCAAAAGCCTCTTTCAACCTCACACATCCTAAAAGTTAGCTAACATTAAATGTTAACACCCTACTAAGCATAACCTAGAAGAATCATCAACAAGTCCCCATGTCCACTCCTACCTCTTGCCTTTTGCTAAAGGATTCTACACAAGCATCAACGCTGCTAGTGAAAGTATTGCTTGGGACATATTACAAATTCAAGCTGCAATAATTCTTTGTTTGGTAGGCTGAGAATGTGATAACTCCTATTAATCCTAGGTAGGCTGAGATTGTGATAACTCCTTCTAAGAAGTAATTTTGATTCAATATTTTAGTCAAAGGGTTAATCAGGGCTTGATGCTACCAGCCATGGCAAGATCCAAAGGTGAAACCTACAACAACCCCCACCATTCTTGGGGTGAAAGAGAACCCTCTCTGGAAAGGGGAATTCCTGAGTATTTGTCTGTGACTCCAAATACTCACACTCAGTTAAACTTTAAATATACATGCAATCAAGGACATTGTATAAAAGCCATGGCCAAAACGCAAAAACTTATGAAGTACCGTGGCCCATCACTCTCCCTTGAGACATGACTATGCACAGCAAAACTAACCATACAGGCACATGAATCCTAATAATTGAGCCATGGTGCAAATTCTTAGGATGATATGTTACACGCATAGAGAGAGCCCACTATTACATCTTTCTGGAGAAAAGTTGGAAGCACAAGAAGTCCTTCTCTGATCAAACAACTGTCAGACCTTAGCATGGCATCATTAATAAATTTTATTTTATTTCCCATGTCCTGCCATGACTTCATGCTTCCTCCAATCATACATTTAGAGGGCTTTTATATATATATATTATCTGATCTTTTGCCATCGCAACATAATTAAAATTTTCAGAGAACATTGTGGTCGCATATGGTGGCATGCTGTAAAGAATAAGCTATATAGAGAAGAGAAAACTTTGCTTATTCTTTTGGATTTCTCGATCATTAGATATATCTCTCTATATCTCCATAGGGCTTCCAGAGTAATCTTAGCTTGTTTCCCTAATGATGATCATTCTGAATTCTACTTTATTTCTCATTTATTCTCAATATGTTGACAATCTATTTTTTGATAAATCTCCATCATTGAGAAGAATATTCGATTCCAGTAAGTGACCATATGATCAGTTTTTTACTTCTCAAATGGAGGACATAAGTGATGCATTGATTTCAATTAGACATGACATTAGGTTGAAGGGTTAAGAATAATGGAGAAGAGTTAACTCCTTGGTAAATGGTGGGAAATTATTTTAGCCAGTTTATGGTATGAACTACCAGTCCAACTGTCTTCTATTATGGACAAAACGTATGGGATGTATTTGTCCTGTCATATCTAGCTTTCAAAATGTCTATATTTGTCACACAACCTTGTACTGTTTCAAATAATTTTTCATCCACCAATCCTTGTCTCTTTCGATCTAAACTTTTTTAACAACTACAAACAAAATAAATATTATATAAAGGTGGAAATTGAAACTCACTAAAAGTGAAATATACAGTTGTCATCAAGAAGTGTGTGTCCTTAATTGCTCCTAATCTTCTATTTTTATTCCTGGGTAAAATAAGTGTAATAGCAGAAAAATTGCAATTATTTAGCTCCAAACCTGCAAAAGGAATATAAAAAAGTACTTCTATAATTATTTACGATTGAATCACTATTTTCTTATTGTGATTATTGGTCTCCCATGTACCATGCTTTTATCTCGAAGCCTAGGGAGATAACCAACTCCCAAACTCCGTGGGAGCTCTTCTTATAGATTCATTTACCAAGTTAAACTTGCCCCATCTTCCATCAAATTGGAAGAGGCGAAGGAAAGACCCAAAGTGCATAGCAAATTGGTGTCAAAAGACTATCCTAAGGGAAGGGAAGCTCAAGCCAAACTAAGTCGAGAAAGCTCAATCTGCAATCGAGGAAAGGAAAAGTGTTATGTTTTTGGAATGAGAGGGGGCTGAGTGCTTTCGCTAAAAAGTAGGATGGTAGATAACGAAAGTTGATTATCTCTCCTTCCTCTTCATATCTAGGAAGTGGTCCTCAAGAAGCTCTACCTGTTCACTTTCTTTGAGTAATTTACAAAAAAAGCCACCCATTGTAGGCATGTTCCCAAAAAGAGTCCTACTAATTTCTTTTTCCTACTTAGGGTTCTATAATTCAGTGATTCAATCCTCAGGCTTGGTCACCAGGTTAGACTGACCAAGCTCATGGGAATGGAGGAAGTGGTCACCAGGTTAGACAAGCTAAAACATTGTAGTTCAATCAACTAGTATTGGATTGGCCGAGTGCTTTTCTTCCTTCCCCTTATAGAGCTCATCCTCTACACAATCCAACAATTCAAGCTTTAAATCTTAAACAGACATATGATTTATGCAAATACACCTTCTCCTGGCTTGACTAGATTATAAAAACTTTATTGGCTTATTCTTAATTCTTGAAGGAAGTAGCCACAGAATGCTGAAGGGCATTCCACTCATTTACGCACAGCAATCCTCCTATACAACAAAGCTTAATAAGTAAAACTATAAACTTCATTGGGTTTCAATACTCTTCTAGATGACAAATTGCTATGACAATATTTCTTGTCTAAATATTGTTTCAAAAATTTTGTTGCCTCTAAATTTCCTACCTCCAAATATATATAGATAGCAGTGTTTACTTTATTTCTTGCCTCTAAATTTTGTTGTTTGTGCTACAAAAACAAAGCTCACATGAAGAAATTATAATGTTTTGTTTCTAATAATTTAGTTTTGGTCCAAAGTTATAGTAAATAATATATTGACTAACATTTTTTAAATTAGGAGCAAATGACACAAGTCATCACTTCGGTAGAGAGTGGTGGTGAATGCTCATCAACACTGATGACTGCAGAGGATGCATTTACGACAATACATCCAAAAGAGTATCCAGGTCGTGTCCCATGTGGTTGAGCAGGTGCCACTATTAGTAGCTGGTATGGTAGGAAAGATAGAGGAGCATCACAAGAGCAACTTAACAATCTCACGACTTATGTCAAAAATCTTGCGACTCAGGTGGAGGAACTTCGTGAAGATAGGAAGGAGCATAAAGAATTAATAGAAAAACAAAATCAGAAGATTGACTGGCTATTCGATCTTGTTAGTACATTTGTTGAGCATAGATCCTTAGATTGATTTATCTATGTTGAAAACTATGTTGGAAACTATGTTGAAAAAGTGATGTTCTAAAACTTTTATGTACGCTATACTTTCATATGTTCAACTTTTATGTGTTCTAAATTTTATTTTGTAGGATTATATTATTTGTATGTTATTATGTTAATGCTATGTGATGGAATACATGCTTTTATACAGGTTATTAAGTGAATGTTAAGTGAGTTCGTGTCATTATGTTAATGCTATAGTTTGCATGAACATGATTGGTATATAGGTTGTTAAGTGAATGTTATATTATATGATTACATATAGGATATGTGATCTATGCCAATGGTTATGTAATTATAGTGAAAGGAAATTTGGCGTTCAACAACTTTATCGGCAGTTTTTATCATTGTCGCTAAATGTTTTACCAATGGTTTTAAAACTATCGCCATAAGTTATACCGGCAGTTATATAACCCATGGTAAAATGTTACATTTAACTGTAGTTATCAAACCCACGGTAAAATGTTACATTAAGCAGAAATTAAAAAACCATTGGCAAAGGTAAATATTTGTCAGTGATTCATCTTCGCAACGGTTTTCAATATACGCTGCCAGTTCTACTGGAAATAGATGGCAAAAAACTTTGTCGACGTGGGATTCGCCGTCAGTTCTTAGCGATAGTTTTATACCATTTGTCGGCGGTTTTGAACCTCCATGAGAAGGTTAATTTCTTATAGTGCAGGTGCAAGGGATGTCTCTACCATCTAAGGCATGTAATTTGTAGAAGTTGCCTGGACGATCTTTATGAAAATTGTAAGGCCCTTCCCATGATTGATATAGCTTTCCACCCAACTAGCGCAGCATGGAGATTTAGCACTTAGGTAGGACTAAATCTCCTTGAGAGAATATCCATTTCTTGATGCTCTTAATGTTGGAGGCGGTTGCAGCTTCTTTATGCTAGAGTGCCATCTCGGATGCCTTGTCCCTTAGCTGATTTAGGATGTCTATGGATAGGAGGACTTGATCATTGTTGGTGGTCGAGTCATAGAGTTTCATTCTATAGGTTGGGAAGACTGTTTCGATGGGCAACCAGGCTTCCATGTCGTATACCAAGCCAATTGGTGTATGTCCAGTGAAAGTCCTTTGGCAAGTCCGGTATCTGCAAAGAGCATCTAGAAGCTAGTCCACCCATCTCCCTTTAGCTGAATACAGCTGTCATTTGAGTGCTGAGATGATGGTGTGGTTAATCACTTTGGCTTGTTCGTTCCCCTAGGGATTGTTGGAACCTCATTCCACTTCTTATTTTGGTGTTAACAAAATTATTATGGATTAACGTTTGCAATTGAGTTCCTTTAAGATTTAGGTGAAGATCAAGGCAAACAGGAAGTGTTGGAGGCATGATGATGAGAAAGAGAAGATGATGACAAGGAGGAGGCAAGATGACATGGATAAGTCGAGGTGAAGAAGATCATCTTCGACCATTAGTTTTTTAGTTTAGTTTTTTTTATTTTTTGAATGTATGCCTCTTAACAAAGGAACATAACTTAGATCATAAAAATACTTAGAGATAAATTAAGATTAATATGGTGATCATTTTCAAAGAATGTAATTGATTAAATTACTTAAAAAAGGTATTTGTTAACCAACAAGTACTGGTACTAAAGTTTAGTACCGATACATGTGAGTTATAGGTTTGTAATTTTGCAAAGAAACAAACTTATACCTCGCGAGTACCGGTACTCATGATCAATATCAGTACAAGTGGGTTATAGATTTCTGTTCAGAGTTTGAAACCTAAATCTTGAAGCAACAAGTACCGGTACCCATACTTTAGTACCAGTACCAGCTAGCCGTTAGCTCAAAATAGAACGGTTGGAATATTAACTCTAACAATGTGAACGATGGGAATTAAATCTCAACATCTATTTGATGACTCTCTGAGGTTCTATCTCTATAAAATGATTCTTGAACTCTTAGTTTGCATACAAGACCCATAAGAAACATAAGAGAAATTCTAGAGCTTTGATTTTCATATTTTCCGGCATATTTGAAGAAGAAATAGTTTGCACCAATCAGATTTCTCTATGCTTTTGCAAACACTTTGACGTGTTTCCTCATGCATGTTTCGAGGTGATTCACATCCATTCTAGGCTCTCAACTTGGTAATATTATTCTATATATTGTTGAGAGGCTTAGGTTTTTGTTGTAAAATTTCATTTTTCTTACACCTGTTTTTGAGCTTATTGCTCATTAGGTTGTAACAAACCCGTCTCTTGTACTTGGGTTGAGGTAAGCCATTAATTACCTTTGTTTATAGTAAATTGATTTCCTGAGGGTAGAGGGAATCAAGTTAAAAACCCTAAGCTGGGAGGCTTAGGTAGTGGAGTACCCAAGCGAGTGGGGAATCACTATACATCTTGTGCCCATTTCTGTGATTGTTATTTGTGCAAATCTTTTTTGCTATTACTAATGCTTTGTTTGAGTGTTTGTGCACATAACAATCCATCTATGCTTAGTTCCTATAAGTGGTTTCAGAGCCCGGTTGCAAGAAGATGTAACAACTCAACTAGCGATGGAATCATTCTCGAGGCACACTGAAGGATAGTCTTCTACCCACCCTCCCTATTTCGATGGGATAGACTATGGGTATTGGAAGAGGAGGATGCAAATCTTCCTCAAGGCCTTTGATGAAGACTTGTGGATTCTCATTCAGGAGAAGTACACGGATCTAGAACTGCAGGAAGGTGTAGTTTGGTCAGCGGATCAGAAGAAGATGATCACTGGAAATGCAAAAGCAATGAATGCACTCTATTGTGCATTATTAAGGGAGTAGTTCAACTGTATCTCTGTGTGCGAGTCTGTGTACAAGATATGGAACATACTTCAAGTCACTTACAAAGGTACAAAAATGGTAAAGGAAAGATGAATCTCAATTCTAACTGAGAGTTATGTGTGTTTCATGATGGAAAAAGGGGAAACAATAAAGGCAATGCACACGAGGTTTGGGGATATCATCAACCCCATGAAGAATTTGGGAGTAAATTTTACCGAAGAACAACTTGAAAGGAAGATCTTGAGATCCCTTACAAGTGATTCGTCTCCAAAGTCCATGACGATCCAAGAGGCGAAGGATTTATTCACTCTCCCCTTGGATGATCTGATTGGAAGCCTCATGGCATATGAGATCCAATTGGAGAACATGAAGAAGAGCGAGTAGAAGGCGTCAAACAAGAAGAAGAGTATTGCTTTTAGAGCAATCAAGGAGTACTCGGACTCAACAACCTTGGAATCCAAAGATGAAGAGATGGAGATACTCACAAGAAAGTTTCAAAAATTTCTTCGGAAACTTGGTAAGCAAGTGAATAAAATTTCATCTAATATTGATTGCTTTGAATGTAAGAGAAAGGGTCACCAGTGGAAGGATTGCCCCATAAGCAAGAGGAAAGAAGACACAAAAGAAGTCAACAAGAAGAACGAAGACAAAAGGAAAGACACGAAAGAAGTCAAGAAGAACAAGAGGAGAGCTTTTAAAGTAACATGGGATGATAGCGACTCCAACATGGACATCGACTCTAGCGAAATAGTTGACGACGAGGCCGCTCATCTATGTTTGGCAACAACTATGGAAGATACGGACAATGAGGTAAACCCAGATTTCTCTTTTGAAGAATTATTAGAAGCTTATGAGGAGCTATACCATAAAGCTAACTCATTTAAAAAGGAAAATAAGATTTTAAAGAATAATTATTAAACATTAGAATTAAAAAAATCATGTTTAGAAAAGGAATTAGAAGCCTCAAAAGAAACTAATAATCAGTTGCATGCAAAAATAGTAGAACTAGAAGATATTTATGAGCATTTTGCGAGAACTTTAAATAATCTTAAAACAACAACTAGGTTAAATACTGAATTTTGTGAAGTACTAAAATCAAAATTTCAAAGTAAAAATAATACACAATGAATCACATGCACATAGGCATGCATTGATGTACCAAAAGGCCAAAAATCTCAAGAATTATAGATCTAATGCAAGAAAGGTACTAACTCAAAAGAACCTATAAGGAAATGGGTACTTAGAAAAGACATTTTACATTATTTTGTAGGAATAGATCAAAGGGATCAGTGGGTGTTCAAGGCACACAATGGGAGATGACAATCATTCTATAGGCTGAATGAAGACCAAGAACGATGGCCTAATGGAGCTTGGTACCCACGTCCATCTTTCTACTATTGGTAAATGTTATGGTATGATATACTTTATCCTTTCATTTTTTGATGGTTGACAAAAAGGGGGAGAAAAATAAAGGGCAAATAGTAATATTTTTAGGGGGAACATATGTTGAGGGGGAGGATTAAAGTAAAAGTTTTTCCTTCATATAACATTGTTCTAAACTATTTTTTGGCATAATTATCTAGTTGTAAGAAAGTTTTGTCAACACCAAAAAGGGGGAGATTTTTGGAACCTTATTCCACATCATGTTTTCGTGTTAACAAAATTATTATAGATTAACATTTACAATTGAGTTCTTTTCAGATTTAGGTGATGATCAAGGCAAACAGGAAGTGATGGGGGCATGATGTTGAGAAAGAGAAGATGATGACAAGGAGGAGGTAAGATAATAGGGATGAGTAGAGGAGAAGAAGATCATCTTCGACCTTCAGTTTTTTAGTTTAGTTTTTTAATTTATAGAATGCATGACTCTTAAAAAATGAATATAACTTAGATCGTAAAAATAATTAGAGATAAAGTAGGATTAATATTACAATCATTTAAAAAACTGTAATTGATTAAATCACTTTAAAAAGGTACTTGTTAAGCCACAAGTACCGGTACTAAAGTTTAGTACCGGTACATGTGAGTTACTGGTTTGGGTTTTTGCAAAGAAACAAATCTGTATCCTGCGAGTACCGGTACTCATGATCAATATAAGTACTAGAGGTAATGAGTATCGATACTCATGATCAGTACCAGTACAAGTGGGTTACATATTTGTGTTAAGAGTTTGAAACCCAAATCTGGATGCAATGAGTACCGTTAACCATACCTTAGTTTCGGTACTGGCAAGTTGCTAGCTCAAATCAGAATAGCTGGAATATTAATTTTGATAATGTGAATGTTGGGAATTAATTCTCAGCGTCTATTTGACGACTCTCTGATGTCCTATCTCTATAAAATAAGTCTTGGACTCTTATTTTGCATACAAGACACATAAGAAACATAAGAGAAATTCTAGAGCTTTGATTTTCATATTTTGCACCATATTTGAAGAAGAAAAAGTAGTTTACAGCTATTAGATTTCTCTACGCTTTTGCAAGCACTTTGACATGTTTTCTCAGTCATGTTTCAAGGTGATTCACATCCATTCTAGGCTCTCTACTTGGTAATATTATTCTATATATTGTTGAGAGGCTTAGGTTTTTGTTATAAGATTTTATTTTTCTTGCACCTGTGCTTTATTTGTTTCTGAGCTTGTTGCTAGTTGGGTTGTAACAAACCCATCTCTTGTACTTGGGTTGAGGTAAGCCATTAATGACCTCTGTTTATAGTAAATTGATTTCTTCGGGGTTGAGGAAATCAGGTTAAAAACCCGAAGCTGGGATACTTAGGTAGTGGAGTACCCAAGTGAGTGGAGAACCACTATACATCTTGTGCCTATTTTTGTGATTGTTATTTGGGCAAATCTTTCTTGTTATTACTAATACTTTGTTTGAGTGTTTGTGTGCATAGCAATCCATCTATTTTTAGTTCCTACAGGGATGACCCACTGACGTAAAGCATAGGTGGATGTCCTAGTTAGTGCAAAATTCTTCAAATTTTTTTGACGCGAACTAGGTTTCATAGTCCATGACTATGTAGTGGGGTATCTCGTATCGAGTTATGATGCTCTTGCAGACAGATGATGTGACCCTATCGGCCATGGGGTTGGCCATGGCTTCAACCTCGACCAATTTAGAAAAGTAGTAGATGGCCATGGGGTTGGTGGGAAGGGGCTGACAAAGTCCATGCCCCATTTTGCAAAGGGGATGGGTGACATGACAGATACCTACTTTGAGGTGAAAAGTGGTTCAGGGTGACGAACCGCTGGCATTTGTCACACTTGTACACGAAGTCCTTGCAATGTTGCTTCATTTGGGAATAGAAGTAGCCCAGCTGGAATAGTCGGGCCAAGAGCACCTTGTATCCTTTGTGAGCTTCTTGGAGGGCTTCGGCTGCTTCTTTACGAGTTTGGCAACATAGTAGGGGGTGGAATACCCCCTCTTGTACAACTGCCCTTCTATCAAGTTGTATCTCAAGGTTTTGGGGCGGAAGGCCCCGGGCTGGGGTTCCCTCGGGGGTAGGTTGCCAAAGTTCAGATAAGTAACGATAGGCATCATCTAGGAAGGAGACTGTTCTATCCTAAACATTCTGGGAGTGAGGATGGTTGGCTCTCTTTGGGTTTGGAGGTAGATATCCTCGTCCTGTCCTTCAGGGATGGCAGCGATGTGCTTAAAAAATGCGTCTACCACGGGGTTGTCCACTAATGGAACTCGCCTAATGAAGACAGTCTTGAAATCCACCAGCTCCTCCTTAAGTTTGTCGGCATACAATAATATGTTTGGATCCTGAGCTTGTCATTAGCCATTTATTTGGCTAGAAACCAGCTAGGAATCCGTGTGTACCTTGAGCGAGGTGATCCCAATGGATTTTGCTACTCGGATGCCTGCCATCATGGCCTCGTACTCTACCTAGTTATTGGACATAGGGAAGTCCAATTTTATGACGTACTTATGAGTGGCACCATCT
Organism: Thalassia testudinum; assembly: GCA_037157565.1. Taxonomy (NCBI): domain Eukaryota; kingdom Viridiplantae; phylum Streptophyta; class Magnoliopsida; order Alismatales; family Hydrocharitaceae; genus Thalassia; species Thalassia testudinum. Next base: position 148,381,851 of record JAZHRO010000014.1, on the reverse strand, counting down.
GGGGAGGTTAGAGCTATTGTAGATGAGCCATCAACGTATATTCTCCAGTGGAGTGTGAGGAAGGCATCGAGATCTATGAATTTGGCTACAAAGTTCGCCAAGACTTACAACTTGATTACCTTTCTCACTTTATATCGGACATCAAATTCGGCCAACTCCATAGCCCATCTGATCTGTCATGCTAACCCTGTGGGCTTGTTTTGCATTCGCTGGTGGGGGTAGTTTGATAGGACCATTATTGTGTGAGCTTGGAAGTATGGGTGTAGCTTTCGAGCTACGGTGACGAGCGCTAGTGCCAGCTTTTCAATGATCATGTACTTGGTCTCTGCGCCTTGATAGGTCTTGCTGACAAAGTACACGGGTCGCTGAATTACTCCCTGGTTGTTGACTAAGACGGCACTGATGAATGATATGAAGATGCCTAAATATAGTGAGAGAACTTCCTTGAGCTAGGGTGCCGTCAGAACGAGAGTATTTCATATTGCATTCATGACTTCCTCCAAGGCCTTCTGGCAGTGGGGAGTCCAGTGGGAAGCGTTATAGACTTTTCTCTTTCTTATGCACTCGAAGAAGGGGAGACATTTGTTGAAGGATTGAGATAAGAATCGGCCTAATGAGGCAATCTTGCTAATCAACGACTGTAGCCCTTTCAGCATGCCTGGCAATTGCAGATCTTCAATTGCCTAGATCTCATCCGAGTTGGCTTGAATTCCCTGTTTAGATACTAGGAACCTTAGAAACTTGCCGGTCGAGACCCCAAAGGTACACTTGTCAGGGTTCAAGCAATGGTTGGTGTTCCTTAGAATCTGGAACACCTCTGCCAAGTATTCTATGTGTTGTGGAAAGTTTGATCCCTTCACAAGCATATTGTCAATATACAACTTGAATGATTTTCCTATTATTTTTACAAAAACCATGTTTACAAGGCACTGGTATGTGGCCCCAACATTTTTTAGGTAGAAGGGCATGACACTATATTGGAGTAGGCCCCTGTCAATGACGAAGGAGGTGTGAGGCCTATCTACTTGGGTGAGGCTGATCTGACAGTACCCATAGTAGGCATCTAGGAAGGACATGTAGGATTTTCTGCTACAGGAGTCCACCAGGGAGTCTACCCTTGGTAAGGGGGACTCGTCCGTTTGGCATGCTTCATTTAGATTGGGGAAGTCAACGCACATGTCCCACTGACTTTTGGCCTTCTTTACCTTTACGACGTTCGAAAGACATGCTGGGTACAGTGATTCCCTAATGAATCCTGCTTCCAGGAGCTTCTGGACATTGATGACCCATATTTGTGGGCTATTCAGTTACTTAAGTGCCTAGGAATTGATAGGTATTAGTGTATACATAGCATGTACTAAGATAAAAATAAGTTAGTATATATATATTTGCTTGTAGGCATTACATATATAAATTATTTAGCTTGCATTAGAATAATAGGCATTAGTCTTTAGGTTACACTATATGCATTAATATTTTATTGAGGGTTTGAGCATAAATAAACCAATCTTTTCATTATTGTTCATTTTCTCTTCTCTGCAGGGAATTTGCCGCTCCAACGACACCAGCTGCCCACACTAAAACCTACATTCAAGGATGAGTGGAGAATGTGCATCTGCTCCTGCCTCTCCATTTCAAATCCTTGCAGACGGCTACAAGAGAGGGGGAGCTACTATCATGATCATGGAGACATTGCCCCACTCCACCACCATGGTCTAGAAGGCCGAGCTCCACCACACCGTGGGTCGGTTAGGTGAAAGCTCGCCGTGCCAATTCGGTGGGCTTGGCCATCACCGTGCAACTACCAGATCTGCCTCCCTGTCCACGCACCACCAACACCATCTTCTTCTTTTTCTTCTTCTTCTTCTTCCTTTATTGTGAGAATAAAACCATCCCTGCATCCTCCTTGCTAAACCATTACACCACATCTGCAATAGCACGCAACCTCCTGCACGTGCTCCCTTACCATCCCCAAGAGACCAACCTCCACGCTCCAACCCCTAGCACATGCAAGCGAGTGCAGAGTGCGCTACAACACCCACCACACCCTTGCTATGTGCACCGCCCTCCAGCTCGACCGCAGCTGCAACCGCATGCCAGCGCCTCTCAGCGCACTACTCGTCTCCTACACGGGCCAGCACCTCCACCCGTGTGCCCTCCAGTAGCTCAACCTGCATGCCCTCCAGCCACGCGCATAGAGCATGCTACACCTCCAGCCACACTCCATGCAGTGCACCATCGACACTCGCAGCAGCAATGGCCGCATGTCCTCTAGGTGCTCCTGCCCTCGCTCGCACGTGTAGAGCACCTCCAGCCCATCTGCCCTCGTCTCTAGCCGTGCACGTAGAGCGCGTGACACCTCCACCTGCTCTGCCCGCATGCAGCGCATGTCCTCCAGCACCCTTCGGCAGCTCCACTGGAACCCACCTTCACCATCGCTCCATCTAGCTGGCTCCGGCCATAATGGCCAGTGACACCACCACTGCCGGATGCGGCTCAAAGCTGACAAGCTCAGGTGAGCTCCTCACGGCTGACCGCACCAACTTGTGCTCACAATAGCTCCCTAAAGGAGTTGCTCTATTTTTGTGAGAATTAATATTTACATTTCCTGCCATTGGAAGAGTTGGAATTTTGATTAAACATTATTTTAATCAGCTGATTTTGTGAGAACCCCTTCCTCTTTCAAGTAATGAAATATAATCTCATCTAATCATTGTAATCTTGCTTTAAAGGTTGTTTTGGTTCAGTTTATAGGTGAAATTAATCGTGAACATCTATTTTAGACATGTGCAAGCTTTAAATAGGTCATTGCCTCCTTGTGGACATGACTCGCTTTCCTACAAGTGGTTTAATTTTAATTCTAATTATTTTGATTATTCAATTTTCCACCACTTAGAAATACAATGATAAATCTTCTTAATCATCATTTTCAGAATTGAAAAATCGACTCGTCAATGGCGCCGTTGCTGGGAGGCAACAGGCTTAATTAAATCACATTCATTCAATTGTCACATTGCTTCAAATTTTCCTTTTGAAGTACATTTAACTTTGTATCCTGTTGTTTTGGTGTGAGTGAATACGTTCTGCGACACACATTCTACGACTCGCCATCGCGAGAAGCCATCGTAAGAGGTGTCTCTTGACATCACCAGAGGAGAAATTGTTCGAGCAATTTCGCAAGGAACCAGATTGCTAGGAGGGTAAGGAAGTGGACGTGACGTTCATCTCCACACATTTAGTCTCTGATTTGATTAGAGTAGGATTAAGACTTTAGACTTAATTTTCCTTTCACATTTTGGTTTGAAACCCTTGTTCTGGGTTACATTTTTAGGGGCTTGTTCCCCGTCATTGTTTTAGGCCCCTACTTGGGTATTTCTCAGGAGTTTGTTCCCTTTTCTTTAGACCTAGGTTTTCTTTGTGGGTTGTTTATCCCTAATTTGTTTGTGCATAAGTAGCTAAAAGAAAAAAAATGAGCTGCCTACCCTTAGGTCGAATCATTTAGGATTGAATGAGCAGCATCTAGATCTAGCTTCCTGTCTTGCATATTGCATGAAGAATGCCGAAATCAGGTATGCACTTTTAACTTTGCATTTATGCCTGTCATGCAAATGCATTTGGATTAATTTTTAGACAACATAATCTATCTTGAAGCGATCTAATAATGTGGTCACATTTAATTTTTGAAAAAGGACTAATTAAAAGGAGGGACATTTAAAAACTAAAGACTTGATTTTCAAACTTGGCGTGCGATTCAAAATTCAAAATCATTTGAGATTTATGCACACCTATATCTCTTGCACCAAGGCACGCTTTTGGACAGTCCTTAGGTTTGGAACTGCTAAGACTAGAGCCTCCTATTACTATGGTCTAAAGTGACTCGAACTTTAGTTCAGAGGTGAAGTTGCCTCCAAACATTGCAGATTGAGGGTAGTTAAGAAGCACCGTGAAAGCAACGCTTCAAAGGAAGGGTTTGACCCTACTTGCATCCCACATTGCCGTGTTTGGTGGTGACTAAACATTTTGGGCTTTAGGGAGGATCATTTAAGTCCTCGTTAAGTCTTCTTAAGCGTATCGTAGGTTGACAAGTAGGCACGTAATTGCTTGGATAACTTGATTTGACACCTACAACAAGACTTAAATCTCAAAAGCCATAACTGATTAAAGACCTAAAAAGTTCTTTGATTTTGTGTTTGTTTGCTTCGGGAAGAATCTGACTGAGGTGCTAATTAGAATGGACCACATTGACTTTCATCCATTCACATCTTGCCCACACCCTTACTACCACTCTGCGATCTTTGATCCCATACGCTGACGTGGTCCATCTTTTGATGGACACAATGATAATCATTGGGATCCTTTTTACTCCTATTTTAGGAGTATTAGCCTGGTTAAGCCCCAAATTAGTTAGCAGAACCTAGTAGCGGGATTTTCCTCACCCAATCTCCCACACACCGTATAAATACCCAACCCAACCTCACTGAATGATTATAGTGGTTGGACAGAAACTCCTAGGTACTATAAGCCAGAGACTGACTTCTCTCCTAATAGAGATGATGACCTCTCCTCCTTGAAGATGCAAATACAGAAAATGCAAGATAAAATATTGATTTATTAGGAGAATCATCGAGAGTAGGCCAATAAGAAAAGGAAGCCATTAGCCACCCAACCTACCCCATTGAAGATGAAATGCACCCCTCTACGATAGATGCATCTCCTGTGGGAGAGCCACACCGTAAGTTGGAGGAAAATTTTGGGGATTATGTAAGGAAGAATAACTACTTTTCGAGGATTGATTTTGAAACCTCCCCTCTAAATGACACTTCCTTGAGAGGTCCATGCCTTAAGTGGGAGGAGGATATTGATGTAAACACATTTACACTACTTAAGATGTCTATTTACACATGTTCTTAAGCATAGGATTGCATTTCATGATATAAATATTGCATAAAATGCATCATCTTGCATTTAGAGTAGTTTAAATGAAATGGAAGTTAATTATCTCCTTTTATGTTCTTGGACAGGGCAAACATTTTATCGGGGCCTCGGATCAAAGATCCAACCCTATGGATGTGATTAGGGCGAAGATTGGAGCTCAACAACTCCAAAATCGCCCTAATCAGGCTTCCGTAGCATCAGATTATGACCGGGGAACCCTAGAAGACAAGGGCCAGGATGGTGTAAATCCACACCTCAGATGACAAATCGACCGCACGGATGAATTCGAATTGACGATCGCAGCTCAACGATGCAAAAATCGAGTCAATCCGACATCCGTGGCACCATCTACAACTTCCAAAAGATGGACGGCCAAGATGGCACCACGTGGTGCCATCCCAGCCGCCCAAACGGTCGCTTACATTCCATGAAGATCACGCACCCGCCCCCTCTCCGCCATTGGATCTTAATACAACAGCTGTGGACGTGGCTCTTTAAAATCATCCACGCGACCTTTTCGACAACGTAGCACAGCGGAGACGAAGCTGCAGGTAAAGTAGAGGTCGCGGGATCGAGTCCCGCGAGCCTCAAATCTGGCGCAAGTGAGCAGGTGTGTGGAGCGTTGGATCTCGATCGGACGACCGCGTGTGCCCAGTAGCGTTCACGCGCTATTGCACGAGCGACGTCACGCGTGATCGTACGTGCCAGGCGGGTACAGCATCGGGCGGAGATGCATCTTAAGCCGTCCAATCTCGCAATCGGACAGCTGAGAATCAAAGTGCGTGCGCATGCATTACGCGTGTGGGTAGCTGAGGAGGCACGCGTGGGTGCAGGAGCTACGCCCACGTTGGGGGCTTTAGTGACGGATTTATCCGTCACTAAAGACCCCTAGCGTAGCCATTCGTACGTTTGAACATTTTGGCGTCGTTGCCGGGGAGGCGACGATCTTTGATTTCTCTTTGCATTTTGTAACTTATAAATCATTTACCTCACTTTTCTCCTTTCTTATTGTAATTGCAAGTACTCTATTGAGACGAGCAAAAGCGGTAGATTTTAGTAAGGTGCTGTGGAAGGTTTTGTAAGTTATCCCCCATTCTTTCCCCCTCCATAGATTTTATTCGCCACATTAAATCCAAATTCCAATTACCTAGGTGTTTGCATAAATCGTAGGAATAGTTTTGTTGTTTGGATTTCCACTCACATTCATTCCACCCTCATTCATAAAAAAAAATAATAACAAAAAGATTATTTTGTGGGGAAATTTTCAACAAACACACAACATACACCCCCATTTAAAGGAACTTAACCGAATTGATTTGTTTCTACTCAACCGGGTTCTGATCTGTGGAACAGGTACACATAAAGCAACACATAAAAGAGTAGAAATCATTCTAGGTTAACCATCTTTGTGCGCCTAACTTAGTGGTGCATATGTGGCCAGTTGTTTGAGTTGTTTGGGCCGCACCACTTCAATTAAAATCAACTCATCAAGTAGCTGCCAGTTAGGTTCAACTGTTAGGGATTTACCAGGCACTCCATATTCTTTTTAAGCTTCAAAGGAAAACATTTTCACCCGTGCTTTCAAAACCTGGTGTGCCAACCAAACTTGTTTGAAAACACCTAAAGTTGAATTCTAAAAGCTACTAAGCAAGATTTGAACCTTAAAATTCACCACATCAAAAACAATCTTGCTTGAAAACCACTGGTTGTACATGCACACACAAATCAATCAATCATTAAGGGCACAACCCATTTAAAGGGCCCATCACATTCCAAAGCACATTCAAACCTAGCCCTAAATAAAACAGAGTAGACGTTGGCCTTAAGGATTGAACTCGCTCTTCAGAACTCAGAACGAGATTATTTTCGATTAGTCTATTTCTACTGTTCAATCTGATGTCTAGCTAGGGAAGCAGAGTAACGATCACGGCTAGGGGGTACACTGGGAATCGGAGGCGCAGTCCGAAGGAAGAACCTTCTCCCTAGTCCCTCCTAACTGGTTGGATTGAACAGACAGAAGTAGATCAAATCATTCCTTTATCTCAAGATGGATTTTAGGAGTCTATAGGTCTGTAGGCTAACCCATATAAGGACAGGTTTGATTGTTTGTATTGCAGGGCACCTTTCTTCCTCCTGTGTCTCATGAATCCTTCCACATATTTCACGCATTCCCGCTCTTTCCCTCCTGTTGTGAATTATCCTCAACATGACGATTATCCCAACTCATACTATAATCGACCATCAATTAGTTGGGATAATTGGGATTGGGGATACAATTTCGGACCTCCATGTTTAGGGTCTAACCCTGAACACTTTGATTCTGATTTCTATCCTTCTCAAAGCTACATCGGTTATAGATCGTCTTCCTTTCAGGAACAACCTAATATGATCTACAATCAAGAAGGATACACCAATCTTTACCCATCCTCTGATTTCACTGCCTTTAGGTCATCGCCATCTTTCAACAATCTGAAATGACCTATTATCAGGAAGGGTATAATGAATCCCAATTCGTTAATTCCCCTGCATTGAGCCCAAACCCGCCCAACCCTGAACCAACTCATTTGGTTCATGTTAACAAGGTTCAAGATAAGGTTCTGGCTAACTTGAGGAATATCATTCAGTCTTTAGAAGTTCAGCCAATACCTTGCATTGAGAGATTGGAGCCCCTAATTGAAATGATAGATGATTTAAACAAGCCTTTGTTGGATTAGCTCCAAGACGTTAAGGATAAGAACCCAGGTGAGTTTCTACTTGGAAAATTAGAGAAATTGAGGATGAGATTCGCGGTTGCTTTAATTTGATCTTGGAATGATTCCCAAGATGAACCCTCTTCAGGAAAGCCAATGATAGAACCTGCTCAGGCACCTGTTGGGGGGGACACGTGTTACGAGGCTGACCAGATTGAATTAAAACAACCAATTAAGGATGATCTGATTTCTTCACCTAAGATCCCAGAGCTGGGTTACGAGGAAATGTATGTCTCCTTGGAATAGAAAGTGACAAATGATTTTGGGTCATACATTGATACGGATCTTGATTTCTTTGATGGTGAAGATTTGAGTTGCGAAGTCTCACGCGAGTTTTCTAAACACGATTTCTGTGAGACGATTGGGCTTGAGGAATCTGATAGATCATTTGATAGCCCAATAACTGAGGAAACTGATCTTGGGGCACACATTACGGATCCAGAATTACATTTTCTGGAGGAATCAATTCAATGCCCTGATTATCAGTTACACTCCATTGAGCTTATTGATAATTCTATTTCTGAGATAATTAGACCCAAGTCAATTCTGATTCTGCCACATCATTTAGACCTGGAGATTCCAGACAGGGTGATTATTATACAAGAGGTCCTGGAATTTGATATTCAGAATGAGGAGGATAGGAGCTGGGAAATTCTGATTTGGGAAGTTAATTTTGGAGGAAATGGAAGATTGAGTCGAAGGGTTCCTTTTAAGCTGAAACCACCAAATCAGAACCCTTATGACATTTGTTTCGAGGATGTCAAACCCAAGCACACATTCAACGATTATCCTTTTGAGCTTCAATTCTCTGTAACCCGACTTTTTGGTCCTGGGTTGCATCCTCATAAATTGCAGGCCCGACCTCGCTTGCATTCTGATTTTAGGTTTTGGGTAATTTTTATCCAGAGCCTAAGATATTCTCGATTAGGGGTGTGGGTCTACACCACAATCTGGTCCACATCTGTGGACCTCTGCTGACAGGTCAGAGGATTCTTCTGTTCATTCTGATTCTGACCTACACTTGTGATTTCTTCATTTCTTTTCCTTGTATAGTGTGCCTAGCTGAAGGCACTAAATTCAGCATATATACAGTTTTTCTTAGTTTTCATCTCGGAGGGAACCTGACATTCACGCAATTCAGGTGCCTTCTTTGCTTTTCCACTCTGTTTTATGTCTTTTTAATACAATGAGGACATTGCGTAAAATAGTCATGGGGGGGTGGATATTCATCTCTGAATTCATTTGTCAGCTCCATAGATTTGTTTTATTTTCTTTTACATAAAAAAAAAAATTTGGAATTAGGAAAGAGAATTTGGGTTTAAGAAAACTTTCAATCTTAGGAAATACTACATTATGATTTGAACACAAAGACCCTTTAGGTCTTTGGACTTAATCAGCCGGTGTATCCACTAAAATGTGTATTTGTCTTCTGAGTCCTTGCCATCTTAATTCTTTCGTAATTGGAGTAAATAAGTTTGGGTGATAAGTACACGACTTATCAACCCGCCCTCTGATTTGAGGGAATTTTGAGTCTTAAGCATCTACACACTTTCTTTGCACTAACTCATTCGGCGATTTTAATGGAAATTAGGTAGCTAATGAACCTTCTAGGGTGATATGGCCGGCAAGTTATCGTGGGTAACAGCCCATAGGTAGGTTGTCCAGAGCCCAGTCACTGGACCTTTCCCTTTTTCCTGCCCTTAGGTAAATCTTAGACTAGGGAAGCCACCTACTTAAAAAAAAAAAAAATCAAAAGGAAAAGGAGAAAAGAACAAAAAGAAATACGCCACACTTCACTGCAAGAGTATGGCTGGCAAGTTGTCGGTGGTAACAGCTCATCGACCGGTTGTCCAGAACCCAACTCAGTAAATGCACTAAAAATTTCCAAAACACTTAGGAAGAAGCAGAGAAGTAGAATAAATCGGGGAGATATACACTGGATTCACCCTTGTGTTGACCCCGTAAAAAAATAAAAGTAGGGAGAAAGCTACCGGTTGTAAAGATACACCTTTAGGCAGAAGCTTTTTCGTGAGGTCACCTAGAGGAGTAGAAATCCGAAGTCTATTTTAAATACCGGTCAACGAGTCTATCACAATCACAATAAGATGCTTAAAACTTAGGGTTCTCATCAAATCTTGGGTGAGTTGAATGGCCGTAGAAAGCCACTCTTAAACCCTAAAGTTTGAAAATTCAAAAAAAAAAAAGAAAAGAGTAAAAAGAAAAAAAAAATTCTTTGAATAAGGCGAGGGCTTGAGGCAGTCTGCATTTTGGTTGATACCCAGTCACTGTTGTGTCTTTGAAAGTTCAGTTCCTAAGTACACAATTTCTGAATGATTGAAAATAACTCGGGTCCAAATAATCCAACCTAATTCTTTTATAAATAGCATATAGTTTTTGCTAGGGACTAGCAAAAGATAGGCATGGGGGTTTGATGTAAACACATTTATACTACTTAAGATGTCTATTTATGCATTTTCTTAAGCATAAGATTGCATTTCATGATATAAATATTGCATAACATGCATCATCTTGCATTTAGAGCGGTTTGAAGAAAATGGAAGTTAATTATCTCCTTTTTTATGCATGGACAGGGCAAACATTTTATCGGGGCCTCGGATCAAAGATCCAACCGTATGGATGTGATCAGGGCGACGATTGGAGTTCAATGACTCCAAGATCGCCCTAATCAGGCATCCGTAGCATCAGATAGTGACCTGGGAACCCTAGAAGATCAAAGGCCAGGATGGTGTAAATCCACACTTCAGATCACAAATCCGACCGCATGGATGAATTTGGATTGACTATCGCAGCTCATCGTTGAAGAAATCGAGTCAATCCGACATCCGTGGCACCATCTACAACTTCCAGAAGATGGACGGCCAAGATGGCACCATGTGGCGCCATCCTGGCCGCCCAAACGGCCGCTTACATTCCATGAAGACCGCACAGCTGCCCCCTCTCCGCCATTGGATCTCGATCCAACGGCTGTGGACGCGTCTCCTTAAAATCATCCGCGCGAGCTTTTCGACCGCGTAGCGCAGCGGAGACGAAGCTGTGGGCAAAGTAGAGGTCGCGGGATCGAGTCCCGCAACCATCAAATTAGGCGCAAGAGAGCAGGCACGTGGAGCGTTGGATCTTGATCGGACGGCCGCGTGTGCCCGATAGCATTCATGCGCTATTGCATGCGTGGCGTCACGCGCAATCGCACGCGCCAGGCTGGCGCAGCAACATGCGGAGATGCGTCTTAAGCCGTCCAATCTCGCGATCGGACTGTTGAGAATCAAAGTGCGTGCACATGCGTTGCACGCACGGGCAGCTGAGGAGGCGCGCATGGGCGCGGGAGCTACGCCCACGTTGGGGGCTTTAGTGACAGATTTATCTGTCACTAAAGACCCCCCATTTATTATTTTGAAGTTGTAATGACTATTTTGCCCCACTCCTTGAAACTACAAAAGGAGACCCCCTCCATACGAAATTCTCATCCCTTCCTTCTCCTCTTTACCCCTCCAAAGCTCAAGAGAAGCTTATCCCACACCCGGGATGCTTCTCACAAGATAAAGTCCAAATTTTCGTTCCCCTTCGGAATTGGATCCCGTGACGACGGTGGCGTGCTGCTCCGTTCCCGTTCTTCAACTTTGTCCTCCTTCGTCTTGCTTCATTCACCTTCGTCCAGGCGTCGTCCCGTCCGGCTTATCCTCCAAGCAACCGTCGAGGAGCATTTCTCTCTCTCTATTCTTTTTACTGCTTTCTAGTATTGATTTACTGCTTTCTAGAGTCGTTTTGCTCGTCCTCTAAGCAATCGTCGAGAAGGACATTTCTCCCTCCATTCTTTTAATGCTTTCTATAGTAAATTTATCGCTTTCTAGAGTAATTGTTTTATACTTTCTAGTTGTAATGGACAAATCCCCCTAATGATAAATTCTCTATTTATTCTACATCTCATTTTGATTTCTCTGTGTAATATTCTCTCTCTCTTACTCTCTCTCTCTCTCTTCTATTTATTGTAAATAATTAGATAGTTTTAAATTGATTATTCCGTGACAAATAAAAAGGAACGCGTAGTTTTTAAATCAAACGTCCGCCTCCCTGTGTTCGACTCAGAATTTTAATTTCGGTATAAATTTTATTTGTTGAGCACGAATTCTTCACTTTCAAGCTACAAAGACACGTTTTTGAAAACCAAACACGTTAGCGTAGCCATTCGCACGTTCAACAGATATGCATGAAAGTAGCTATACATGGGATGAAGAAAGGTGGCAACTTGAGGAAGAAAATGATCAGGTTGAATATCCACCTGAATTATATTGGAGTCAAAAGAAGGGAATGATGGTGCCATTGGAAGACCTCGACCCCAATGATGGTATTTTCGTGACATTTGATGAAGTGGGTCAAATTCAGGTTGTTAATCCCACCCTCCCATCTAATCACGAGATGGAACTCAAGCCCACCATTAGGGAACCTTACCCTGAAGAAATCCACCTATCTAAGGAGTCTGATGTTACCAGTGTAAACCATGTACCCCAGATAGAGTGCTCTAAGGGATCTGCTGAGATTTTAGATGATTCTAGACCTCGGGTATATGATGAATCGTATGATGAGGAGAAGGATGAATTATATGACGAACCTACATTCAAGATTTGGAGTGACACTAAGGGTGATTATGTCTTATTTGAAGAATTAGCCCCAGAGGATGTCACAAAGTTGACCAAATTAGGTTTCCTTAGCACATCCATTGATGATATCTCTCCTCATGATGAAATAATTGAAAATTTGGAAGTAACTTCTAAGATTAATGTGGATTCACATATAAACTATCGGGAGGATTTCAGTAAAGAACAACAACCCGAGGATGACATTAATAGGATAATCCCTAGATTTGTTGCTTCCAACCTACCTTTATTTGTTTCAAAGTCATCCTTTGATTCGCCTATGTTTGAAGGTGAAATGTTGACCCCATACGTTGAAACGATCATTGATGAAGCGTAGGCAGATACTTCTGATAGTGCAAGGAATGTTAGGGATGAAATTGAGGAATTGGAAAGATTGTTAGGGATGGACACTGAGCCAACTAAACCAACCTTATATCTTATGACCATCCCGCAACCTCGAAACTTGGATGCCCTAGACGATCCATGGCTTAAAGACATGCTCACTACTATTTTGACCAGGGGGCTTAACAGACCAATATCTCTTGTAATGGAGTATCAGGTATGGATTGACGATTTCTTTGGTCAGTCCATTACCTTAGGGGTTTATCTCTGCACCATTCCTTTCCCATCTCTTTTGGAGGATCCTTGTCATCCTCTCCTTACCCCTTTGTAGGTTGTTATGCCACTTTATCTTTTAAAACCTCCTCCAGTGAGCTGGGAAGGTTTTATTCCCATCTGGGTTGGGCGAGCATTTGCTATCGGGATTCATCATTAGCTTGCCAACATCCTAGGTTACGTATTTTCTAGGCCAGCATTACTTTGCTCATTGCTAGGGCCTATTTCTTTGGTTTTGGAACCTGACTTGCAGGTTCTTTGGTTACTCGATTGCCAACAAAATAACGGTAGCCGAACTCTAACCCAGGTAATACTCTTCTATGTAATGAGGACATTGCAGATTTTAGGCATGGGGGGGTGTACGTGGGGATATACATAGCATTTATATATAGTGCATTCATGCAATTAGTTAAAGCATTCCGCATTGCATACATTTGCATCAAAAGAAAAAAAAGGGAACAAAGAGAAAAACATTTTGTATTGTTGAGCTTAACTGGTTGGGCCCTGCATTCTTAAGTAGAACAGAACTTTAGGTTAGACTAAGTTGATTCTAGGTGTCGAAGTTTAGAAGCTAAGTGAGCTACTAGATTTAGACCTTTAGGGTCCTTTGTGGACTTCAAAACTGAAGTAGGAGTTAAGTTGCGGATCATTCCTCAAGAGGTTGAGGAAGGAAAGCTAGAGATTGAGTTAAAGGCTGGGTAGTACCTAAAGTCTTGTTCAACCTTTGTTTATGGGTCCTCATAACCTAAGCATCCACATTTCACACACACTTGGTCTTGTATAAGTAATGATCACCATAATTTCTTAAGGAAAATTTGCTTCTCTTAGTTATGACCTAGGAGAAGCTTGAAAGCACAATTTGATTGGAAGAGTTCCCACCGCAAGAGAGGTGGAGTATATACTCACCAGGAAGATGCGATGATAACATGTCACCTTCTTGGCGCTTGTCGCGTAGAATGTCCATCTTACTGGGGGCATGTAACCGCATTGTGCGGTTCAGGTACCATGGGTGGCCCTATCTCAAACTGCCGATTGCCACAGGCATGAATTCGCTTTAGAAATCCATGGGCGATGCTATCTAGAAGTGTCGATTGCCAGGAGCTCTTGGAGTCACTATGGGCGGTGCTATCTCGAAGCATCAAAAGCCAGACACCCTTCGAGGTTTGGTGGTGGGGATAATGAATCCGACACAGACTGTGTTGATAGCTAATTCAACGTTAGACTTAGAGGAATCAAACAAAAATATATATATTACCAAAAAAAAAATTCTTTCTTTCTCTCCTTCTAAGTTGGCAATCATACCAACCTCAAATAACTGAAACCAATGCACATGCACAGATGCTTTAATCTCTGGGACTAATAAACTCTAGGGTAGAGCTAGAAATTAGGGAAACCTGTGCCTACAAGTCGTCCTTAGCTGACCTAGTTTGTAACATAGCAACTACTTTGGAACCTTAGGCCTAAAGTCTTAACATAACATGTTTCTAAAGGAAGACAATTTGGGTTGTCTAGCCTACTTGAAGAGTTGGGCTATTGCTTGAGTTTACTAGGGACTAGCAAAAACTAGGCATGGGGGCATTTGATGAGCCCATATTTGTGGGCTATTTAGTTACTTAAGTGCCTAGGAATTAGATTGATATTAGTGCATACATATCATGTATTAAGATATAAATATGTTAGTTTATATAAATTTGCTTGTATGCATTACATATATAAATTATTTAGCATGCATTAGAATAACATGCATTAGTCTTTAGGTTACATTATATGCATTAACATTTTATTGTGGGTTTGAACATAAATAAACCAATCCTTTTATTATTATTCATTTTCTCTTCTCTATAGGGCATTTGTCGCTCCAACGCCACCACCTGCCCGCACTAAAACCTACCCCACTCCACCACTGCGCACTCCACTCCACCACCATGGTCTCCACGGTCGAGCTCCACAACACCGTGGGCTGACATGGAGACAACTCACCGTGCCAATCTAGTGAGCTTGGCCATCACCGTGTAACTACCAGATCTACCTCCCTGTCCACACACCACCAACACCATCTTCTTCTTTTTCTACTTCTTCTTCTTCCTCTATTTTCAGAACAAAGCCATCCCCGTGCCTTCCTCACTGCACCTCTGCGCCACACCTACAGCAACGTGCAACCTCCTATGCATGCTCCCTCGCCATCCCCAAGAGACCGACATCCACGCTATAGCCCTTGTCGCATGCCCGCACGTGTAGGGCACGTTACAGCAGCTACCACGCCCTTGCTACGTGCACTGCCCCCCAACTCCACCGAAGTAGCAACTACACGCTAGCGCCCCCTAATGCACCACTTTCCTCTTGCACACACTCGCACCTTCACCTGCACGCCTTCCAGTTGCTCAGCTAGCATGCCCTCCAGCCACGTACGCAGAGCACGCTGCACCTCCACCGGCACTCCCTACAGTGCGTCGTCGACTCTCGCAGCGACAGCAGGCCCACATCCTCCAGGCACTCCTGCCCTCGCCCATGCATGCAGAGCACCTCCAGCCCAGCAGTCCTTGCCTCCAGCCATGCTCGAAGAGCGTGTTACACCTCTACCTGCTTCGCCTGCATGCAGTGCACATCCTCCTGCTCCCTTTAGAGTCTCCACTGTAACCCACCTTCACCATAGCTCCATCCGGCCGGCTCCAGCCACCACAACCAATGACGCCACCACTGCCGGATGCGGCTCGAAGCTGACAAGCTCCGGTGAGCTCCTCAGGGCCGACCACACCATTATGCACGCAATAGCTCCCCAAAGGAGTTGCTCTATTTTTGTGGGAATTTATATTTACATTTCTTACCTTTGGAAGTGTTGGAATTTTGATTAAACATTATTCTAATCAGGTGATTTTGTGAGAACCCCCCTTTTTCAAGTAATGCAATATCATCTCATCTAATCATTGTTATCTTGATTTAAAGGTGGTTTTGTTTCAGTTTACAGGTGAAATTAACCGTGAACATCTATTTTAGACATGTGCGAGTTTTAAATAGGTCATTGTCTCCCTATGGACATGACCCACTCTCCTGTGAGTGGTCTAATTTTAATTCTTAATGTTTTGATTAGTCAATTTTCCACCACTTAGAAATACAATGAGAAATCTTCTTAATCATCACTTTCGAAAGCAAAAAATCGACTCGTCAGATTTCAGCCTCGGCCACCTGTCATTACTCAGTCGACTTATTGATTACACAGTAATCATAGGACTTAAATGGCCTAAATTAAGTCAGAACTTAGCATAATTGTAGTGTAATTCATGCATAAATAGCATACATCGCATCCTCTCTACTTTACTTAGGCATTCATGAAATAATGTTTTAATGTATTGACTAGTGCATTATTTAGATTGTAGGCGATAAGAAGCTAAGGAGATGGCCTGAAGCTAGAGTTGATGAAAGGAAGAAGCCAGAGCTACAGTAGAGCTGGAGTAGAAGTCCTAAAATAAAGATGAAGAAATAATGTAGGGATGAGGTATACTACCTTATTAGTAGAATTTTAATGTAGGAATTAAATTATGAAGAACATAGGACACTTCCTAGCCTTAGGATGGCCCTAGAGACGTTCCTAAACCCCTAGCCACTGCTATATTAGGTCACCCTGGCCTAGAAAACCTTAGAACTTTCATTCTAGCCCATATATGGATGTCTAGGTAGGTTGCCAGATGTCTAGGACCCTTAGACACCACCTGTAAAGCTAGAACCCAATTCTGCTAGAATATTAGACGTCCAGACAAAGTGTTAGATGGCCAATTTCTGCAGAATCCCAAGACAGAACCTCAACTTCACCTTGATTCAACACTAGACATCCAGACCAGAGAGTTAGACTTATGATTTTGAAGTATAAGTCATATGATTAGTAAATTATACATCTAGAATCCCTCCCCAGTTACAGTTTTCAAAATCAATCCTAGATCTTGATTTCCTAAGCCCCTAAACCCAATTTGACACCCTAGGGAACCTAAATTAAGGTGCCCTAAACCTAGTGCACTACACTAAGACCCTCCTAAGAACCGAATTAGGTTCTCACCAAACCCAATTGACTTAGATATATGTCAGTCACACTTCGCCTAGTCAATTGGACTGATAGAGTCCAATTGAGCTCAAACCACAACCAACACAAGTCTACTTGGACTTAGTGATAGTCCAATTGACTCAAGCATGACCCAATTGGGAACTTCTTCTCCTAATTACACACACATCCACTCAATTAAACTTAGGGTAAGTTTAATTACACTTATCACTTTAGTATTAGTGTTTATAACCCTATTTCTAGAAACCTACCTAAACCCAATCACCTAGACCTTTAGGACTCGACCTAAACCACCTAGCCACAACAACACACTCACGCACACACACACATGCACACACATGGGCCACCCACTTTAGAGCCCTCTAGAAATTTCACCAACTGGCACGACCGCTTGAACCCAAAAATAGTAAACCACGTAGTCCATTCTTATATCCACAAATTGTTGATCTAAGAAGACCCACTCCCATCCATCTTGACACCAAGATGGATGCCATTCTAGAGAATTCTATAATTCTCTAGAGGACCAATCCATTGGTCTATTTAAAGACCATCATGGACGGCCAAAAGACCCCATCTACATCTTGGACTCCATTCACGTGCATACCCTCCATGAGCTCCGTCACCTCAATCATCACCACCTTCATGTCCAAGAGGGATCGATCACCTCCACCACCTTCTCAAGAGGCCGGCTATAATGACCCGATTCTCGAGTCCCTACGAGACACAAGAACTGGACCGACTCGACTAATCCCAAGACCTGGTCGTCCAACGAGGAAGTAACCAAAAGAGTAGTAAAATAAACCACATTCAGCATGAATATAACTAATAGTAAGAAAATACAGCAGTAAGGAAAGAAACCACCACAATAGCAGAACAACATTCATAACATAATATGAAACTGCAGGTAAAGAAAAGTACAGCGGTAACAAGAACTACTCACTACAGTGGAACCAAAAAGAGGTACAAGAGAACAGTGGTAACTCTACTGGACCCTACTCGGCCCAGCGTCCTCTGCAGCAGCTGACCCTGGCTGCTCAACACCTGGTCCTGAAAGGTAACGAGTGTAACACGTCAGCAAAACGCTGAGTAGCGTGGCAACTAAAACAAAAGAAACAGTAGAGTGTACAGTAGCTGTTAGGTTCTGTTACTTTCTTTAATTACGTCTTTCTATTGTCTCACAATTTATCTATTTCTCAGATCCTTCACTTTATCTCGAATGTTCCTCGTGGGAACGATCATGATTGCAGTCTTTTCCGAACAGTAGAAGTAGCACGTGGTGCTCTCCTGGCCAGGAGAGTCCCCCGTGGTGATCCTACTCTCAGTCAACCACCCCAGGGTCACGGACAGACGTAACGGTGACTACAGCATGCGCGATAAACGCACAGGTAGCTAACTCGCACTGGCACGCTATCAGTCGTTTCCGTTAATGGGTGCGCCCAAAGAACAGCACGGAACCAGTACAGGGCAGAGCCCTCTCAGTAACAGGGGTCCAACCCCTCCACAGTAAGCAAACAGGGGCCTTGCCCCTCCACAGTCCACGCACCCTCGCCTGACTACCCTGGTTTGCCCAGTGGGCCTAACAAGTCGGTGTAGGAGGCTAGCAAAACCCCGGGGCCTGTGGGGTAGCTAGTACCTCCCTACACTAGTAGCTCTCCTCAGTAGTATGTACACGAGGGCCAGCAAGTCGGTACAAAGTGGCCAGTCCTAACCTCGGATCCCTGGGGCGGCTAGCTCCGCTCTGCACTAAACAGGTACAGGTATTTCCCTTGGTACTATGTACCGAAGAGATAGCACACTACCACGTCTTTCTTTCTCAGTTCCATTCCTTTCTCTTTCCAGGAGTTCAACTCCTAATTCCCCGTAGGGTTCCAGTTCTTTTAACTCAGCACATTTAGATTTCACCTTCCCAGTTTCACATTCATACATCCCATATTCCCAGACATGCTCATTTATTCATAACAGGCTGCTGTTAAACCAATTTACAGGTAGCTATTATTTCCTTTCCATATTTTCCAAGACTGCAGTATTCCTATATTCCACTAGTTCTTCCCATCCTAGGATTCATGCCCTACCCTAGGATCTATCATACAATCTAGTTTTCCAGCCCTAGGATTCATGCAACACCCTAGGATCTAACATTCATTCTAGTTTCTCATTCCTAGGATTCATGCAATGTCCTAGGTTCTATTTATGGTTCCATAATTAACAGATTATACTAATAAACTTAAAAGCCACTCTACCGGTTACAACAGGCGTACTGGGGGCGTGGTCGGGAATCCTGCGTGCCTCCGCAACCCCCGAGACTGCAACGGAATGGGGTCCTATCACAAGGATCAAACACAAGGAGTTTCTCAAAATAGTATACAACTACAGTAGATGGGTAGAGGATGTAATTCCGAAAAGCACGCAACTCGAAATGCAGAAAACAGACTCCGAATGGGCCCAAAACGGGTCGAAAACGACGGAATAGTGCAAAATAAGACGTCGGGAACCTCTTCCAGATGTCTTAAAAAGTGGATCAGAGGTCACCTTTGCTCTGCGTGGTCTCTCAGATGTCCAGAAGCCAGCGGGCATCTGGCTTAGTTCCCAGACGTCCGATGGTTACCCCGGACGTCTGGAAGTCATTCCCGTCGTCTGGCACTGTAGCCAGACGTCTGATTCGCGTTGGATGTGAATCTCAGAACCTGCGCATACCCATTTCCTCTCTCTCTTAGTACGGTCAATCGAAGAAGAGGAAGAAAGACGGAATAACTCACCTTTGAGACGTTTGGACAGTCCTCCAGACGTCCTCCCCGCCGTCTGGTTGTAAGCCCAGACGTCTGATTCTGGAGAAAATTCCAGAATCAGGGCGCGACTCGCCCTCTGCTCGCGACGCTCGGCCGCGCCGCGACTCGTCCGCCTGCTGCTCGAGCCACAGCAGGCCTCCCGCGTCACCCCACGTCCACTGCTTCCATCGCCGGTCGGCCCTAGCAGCCCCGGCGAGCTCGCCCTCACGGTCGAGCGCCTCTTCCCACGCGCAGCACCTCCTCCCATGCTCACCACGGCTGTCGCTGTTGCCGCTCTCTCGCGCACCGACTGGAAGGAGAAGAGGAAAGGGGGCGGAGGTGACGAGAGTGAGGGGGAGGGCGTGGCCTTTTTGGGCCACGCGAGGAGGAGAGAGAGTGCGGGACAGAGGGCGCAGGAGGGAGAGGGAAAAAGAAAGAGAGAGACACTCGCAGGTCTGCGCACTCAGGCGCGCAGACGAAACACACGTGCCAAAAATTACCGAATCCCAGACATCTAGAAGGGGTTCCAGACGTCTGCTCAGACGTCTGGGACACCTCCCAGACGTCTTAAAAACGTCTGAAGCCACGCGTTCGTAACAATATAACAAACTCAAAAGAAGTTTCGTCCCCGAAACTTGCGCTAACTAGGGTGTGGGAAAGACGTCAAAATAACCATAACAAACTCAAAAAGGATTGAAGCCGATCCGAAAAGACGTACCTGCGAAGAGTTTCGGTTACCGCTCCCGCATTGCCGCCTCAGGCTCCCAGGTAGCCTCCTCGTAGCGCTGGCTCGTCCACAAAACCTTTTCCAGGGGTACTTGCTTTTGTCTCAAACTGTGAACGGCTCGGTCTAGAATCTGCACTGGCCGCTCGGGGAGGTCAAGTCATCACCCACCTCGACGCTCTCGTGACTCAGTACGTGACTAGGATCGGCTACGTACTTCCTGAGGTTGGACATGTGGAACACGTCGTGCACACCAGAAAGCTGAAGGGGGAGGGCAAGCCTGTAAGAAATGGGTCCAACCCGCTCCAGGACCTCAAAGGGCCCCACAAACCTCGGCACGAGCTTCCCTCTCACCCCAAACCGCTGCAGGCCCTTCATGGGCGAAACACGAAGAAAGATGTGATCCCCAACCTCGAACTGCACCACTTTGCGTCTCTGATCCGCGTAACTCTTCTATCTGCTCCTAACAGTGCGGAGTTGCCTGTGGATCTGCTCGACTACCTCCTGACTCTGTCGAATCAACCTGGGCCAACCTCCCACTTTGTCCCCACCTCAACCCAACTTAAGGGTGCCGTACACCTCTGTCCGTACAGAGCCTCGTAGGGAGCCATGCCGATGCTCGAGTGATAACTGTTGTTGTATGCAAACTCTGCTAGGGGCAGGTGCTCCTCCCAAGAGCCCCTCCAGTCCAGTACACAGGCACGCAAAAGGTCCTCAAGTGTCTGTATCGTGCGCTCGGACTGTCCGTCCGTCTGGGGGTGGTAAGCTGTACTAAACCTCAACCGCGTCCCCAGGGCCTGCTAAAACTCAGCAAAAAACTGGGACGTAAAGCGGGTATCCCGGTCGGATACGATCTCCCACGGAACTCCATGTAGTCGTACCACATCGCTGATGTACCTCTCTACCAACTGTGCTGGTCCCAAAGTCACTCAGATCGGTAGGAATCGTGCCGTCTCCGTCAGTCTATCCACAATTACCCAGACAGCGTCGTGCCCTCGCTGGGTAACAGGCAAGCCCACCACCAAGTCCATGGTGATGCTCTCCCACTTCCACTCTGGCACTGGAAGCGCCTGTAGCGGCCCTGCAGGCCTCTGATGCTCGGCTTTCACCTGCTGGCACACTAAGCACTGCTGCACGAATTCACCCACATCCCGCTTCATTCCCCTCCACCAAAACTCGCGTCTCAAGTCGTGGTACGTCTTCGTGTTTCCGGGATGTATGGTGAACCTGGAACAGTGTGCCTCAGTCAGGAGCTCTCTCAACAGCTCCTCGTCTCTGGGAACGCACAACCGTCCCCTCAGGCACAACACCTGGTCTGTGAAAGAGAAGTCCCCTGGGTCTCCTGACAGTACTCTATCACGCAAGGACTGCATGTACAGATCGGCCATCTGTCCTGCGATGATGCGGTCTATCAGCTCTGGCCTAGTCTGTCATGTCACCATCACTGCCCCACAGTGCCCCCGTAACTCCAGGGGTCTCCAACTGCCCACCTCCTCCAAAAGGCTCCAACTCTGTAACTGTAAACTGGCCAAGTGTGCGAGGGCCTTATGGCTCAAGGCATCAGCCACCACATTGGCCTTCCCCGGGTGGTAGGAGATGCTGCAGTCGTAGTCCTTCAGGAGCTCCAACCAACGTCTCTGTCTCATGTTGAGCTCCTTCTGATCAAAAAGGTATCTAAGGCTCTTGTGATCTATGAAAATCTAGAAGGTCTCACCGTACAAGTAGTGCCTCCAGGTCTTCAGCGCGAAGAAAACTACTCCCAACTCTAGGTCATGGGTAGGGTACGTATGCTCATGGGGCTTCAGTTGCCGCAAAGCGTAAGCGACAATGTGACCCCTCTGCATGAGCACACCTCCTAACCCTTGCAAGGAGGCATCCGTGTACACAACGAACCCGCCACTACTGTCAAGGATGGTGAGCACGGGAGCCAAGGTCAACCTCTCCTTCAGCTCCAGAAAACACACCTCACAGGCGTCTATCCAAGCGAAGGGCATGTCCTTCTAGGTCAACTGTGCCATAAGACGCTCGATCTGCGAAAAACCTCTGATGAATCGTCTGTAGTAGCCTGCCAGTCCCAGGAAACTACGAATCTCAGTGACTGAACGCGGTCACTCCCACCTGAGTACTGCCTCGACCTTGGTTGGGTCCACTGCCAAGCCGTCTCCAGAGATCTCATGACCTAAGAAGGTCACCTCCCTCAACCAAACCTCGCACTTGCTGTATTTGGCATATGACCTAGGTCGTCTCAGAGTGTCCAGAACCATCCGCAAGTCCTATCCGTGCTGCATCTGATCTCTAGAATAGATGAGTACATCATCTACGAAAACCACACGAACTGGTCCAAGTACGGTCTAAACACCCGGTTCATCAGATCCATGAAAGCAGTGGGGGCATTGGTCAGCCCAAACGGCATGACCAAAAACTCGTAGTGTCCGTATTGGTGCGGAAAGCTATCTTGGAGACGTCGGTCTCCCTGATCCTCAACTGGTGGTATCCCGACCTCAAGTCAATCTTGGAGAACACCGTGGCACCCCGCAATTGGTCAAACAAGTCGTCGATCCTCGGCAGCGAATATCTGTTCTTGACGGTGACCCTATTCAGCTGTCGGTAGTCCACACAAAGGCGTAGGGTACCATCCTTCTTCCTCACAAATAGTACTGGGGCTCCCAAGGGAGACGCAGTGGGCCTCACGAAACCTTTCTCCAAAAGGTCCTGCAACTGAGACTTGAGTTCTCGTAACTCATGTGGTGCCATCCTGTATGGCGCAGTGGAGATGGGGCTGGTCCCTGGTACTAGTGAGATCTCAAACTCGATCTCACGCTCGGGCGGTAGTCCTGGTAACTCGTCTGGAAACACGTCAGGGTACTCTCTGACCACTGGGATACTCTGGAAGTCTGCCACAGGGCTGGGCTCTGCCACCACACAAGCTAGGAAGCCCTCACACCTCTGGCTCAAAAGTCTCGCCGCCCGAAGTGCCGAGACGCACCTGAAGCCTTCGTCCACTGGCTGTCCGTGAAACTCGAAAGAAGGTAACTCTGGCATGGAGAAGACAATCTTCCTCTCAAAATAGTCTACCAAGGCATGGTAAGCAGACAGCCAGTCCATCCCCAGAATCACTCCAAAGTCCTCTATCTGTATCATAATCAGGTCAGCTGGCAGGCTATGTCTCTCGACGCTGACCTCGCAATCCGTGTACACCTCCTCAGCTACAAACAGCTGACCACTCGAACCTCTGATTACGAACGGATTCTCTAACAGCGTATAATCCTAGCCCAAACTAACTGCGAAACCGGCTGCGACAAATGAGTGCGTAGTGCCAGAATCGAAAAGCGTGTAAACGAGTCTGCCGGAAACTGAAACCATACCTGCCACAACTGAGCCCGAAGCTCTGGCATCCCTGTGTGTCAGGGCGTTGATACACCCCTCAGCTCTAGGTGCGGACGAAGCAGCCACACCCTGCGTCGGACGGGTAGGTGCTGGCCGGTACCCTCCTCGTACTGCTGTCCTCCTCCTCGTGCCTGGGAACCGCGGCCTCATGTACGACCTCCAGTGCTCTGCGCGGGGAGTATCTGTTGACCTCCTGCCCTAGATGGGCAGTCCCACTTGATGTGGCCCGGCTAGCCACACTGGTAATAGAGGGGAACCCGACTCCAGTCCTCAGTGGGTCCCTGCTGTCGGCTGGGCGGGGGTCCGGTGCTGGCGACAGGCCCCTGTCGAGGGCCCCCTAAAGGCCACTGATGGCCCTGTAAAATGTGACGGCTCTCCTACGGACGCCACGTCTCTCCTCTCTTGCCGGCCCTGTGAAAAGTCTGGCTGGAAGGGCCTCCTCCACCCGCCGTCAGTGTCTTGCGCGGACGGGTTGGTCTCCTCATAAGTCATGGCTGCCTCCACCACCCTCGAAAACGTAGGCAACTTTAGGGGTTTGACATACCCCCGAATCGCAGGCTGGAGCCCCTCGGTGAACCTCCAAAGGCGCTCCTGCTCAGTGGCTACCGCTGTCGCTGCAAAGCGGGATAGCTCCAAGAAAAGCGTGCGGTACACGCCAACAGTCATCGTCCCTTGGCGGAGAGTGTGGAACTCCCGCCTCCTATGGTCCTGCCACGTCTGGGGAAAGTAATGCTCGCAGAAAAGGGCGACGAACCGATCCCAGGTCGGCTCGTCCCTCTCCTGTCCCTGGAGCGCCCTCCACCACCTGTGTGCCGCACTCTCCAGCTGGTACGTGGCAAAGGCCACGCGGCACTCCACCGGGTGGCGAAGGTGAAGGTTTCGTCCCTACCAGGAGGGGTGACGTAATAAATTGCGGAAATAAAAATATAAAGCAATATCACAAGAAATTAAGCAATCACACAATGTACACAGGTATTTTTAGGTGGAAACCCAAACCGGGTGAAAACCACCACCTAACCCTCTCGAGTTAGGATTTTCCGATCAACCTAGTTGATCAAATCCACTAACCGAATCACTTTGAACGAGGGTGATTCAACCTCAATACAACCACGCTACAAGTACGAGGGTAGCGTTCCTCAACCCCTTCCCTCCACGAGAAGGATTTTGTCCCACGAAGGAGACAGGAATTCGCAAAGCGAATACCCAACCAAAAGACAAAGATAAAAGAAACAATAGTCCTATAGAGCCAACAAAGTAATTAAACCTAGCTTCTATAGGAAATAGGAAACTCCCCTTTGCAAGGAGTGCGTCGACGATGACGCGGTGCGTGTGCCACACGATGGCGCTACGTCGCTCTCGTTATCAACGCCGGGAGAGCGGGTGCGCAACGGTTGATTCTCTCAAGAAAATGGAGCTTGAGCTTGGAGAGCTAGAGAGTCTTTTCTTTGGACACAAAAGGATTGAAAGTGTATTGCAAGGTGTGTGTCTTAGTGTGTATATGTCTCTCTAGGTGTATGTCTTGTGTTTTTATGTTACAAAGGTTCCCCTCTATTTATAGAGGCCTTAGGAAGGCTTTGGAAGGCTTGGAAAGGCTTCCATAGCCGTTGGGTGCAAAGCCCAAGAGAATCAGGCCGAAATCAAGACAATGATTGCATTTGACAGGGTTATCAGACGTCCAACTCTGTCATCAGACGTCTGGAAGGCCACTTTAAGACGTCTGATTCCAAGGTCAGACGTCTGATTCTATGCGGGTTTCTCCCTGACTTGAATCAGATATAAACAGGGTTTTTGCGCAAGTCCATCAGACGACATACAGGACGTCTGGTACTATGTCTGGACGTCTGGAAACCTACTTTTACTGTGGGAATTGATTTCCAAACGTTGCAACGGCTAGAAAATCTCTAAGAAGAGATTTTGGGTCAGCCGAGGCAAAACGGTCATTTATCAGACGTCTGTAAAGTCCTATGGACGTCTGATAAGGCTCTAACGGTCATAATCTTGAGTGTGTTCTAAGCCAGCCAACGGTCCACTAATTGGACGTCTGGAAAATCCATCAGACGTCTCCTAAGACGTCTGGTCTAAGGTCTGGACGTCTGAATTTATCAGACAGAACTAACTATGTCCAGCCTAACAGTTATCAGACGTCTGAAACAACAGTCAGACGTCTTAAAATTCTTTATCAGACGTCTGATTTGTGAATTAGACGTCTGGAAAGTCTGTTTTAACCCTATATTGGTTTTCTAAGTGTTCTACAGAAAACCTAAGTATCCTAGGGTTGTGCCGGTGTTCCTAGGACTACTTGTTAGGGTACTTTGAGGCTCTTTAACATGAAATATCTAAGGAAATAAAGAGCAACAAAAGAAATGAAAAATACAACAAGTACAGAAGAAAGAATCTATCCTATTCTTCTTTGCCTTCCATCTTCAATCTGTCGCTCCACGCGAACCTCTTCTGTTTTCCGTCAAGCTCCTCCAATCCGTCCTGGATGCGAGCTCGAGTTCCGTCTAAACACGTCTTCATTTGCAATTGACCTGAAATCTAGGACTCAAATTGCAAATGTTAAATAACACGTGTTTTGTTATCATCAAAACAAATGATCGTGGTGCTCTAGCACCAACAATCTCCCCCTTTTTGATGATGACAAAACCGTAAATAATAATGCATAAAAATCAATTGAAGGTTTCGTCCCTACCAGGAGGGGTGACGTAATAAATTGCAGAAATAAAAATATAAAGCAATATCACAAGAAATTAAGCAATCACACAATGTACACAGGTATTTTTAGGTGGAAACCCAAACCGGGTGAAAACCACCACCTAACCCTCTCGAGTTAGGATTTTCCGATCAACCTAGTTGATCAAATCCACTAACCGAATCACTTTGAACGAGGGTGATTCAACCTCAATACAACCACGCTACAAGTACGAGGGTAGTGTTCCTCAACCCCTTCTCCCCACGAGAAGGACTTTGTCCCACGAAGGAGACGGGAATTCGCAAAGCGAATACCCAACCAAAAGACAAAGATAAAAGAAACAATAGTCCTATAGAGCCAACAAAGTAATTAAACCTAGCTTCTATAGGAAATAGGAAACTCCCCTTTGCAAGGAGTGCGTCGACGATGACGCGGTGCGTGTGCCACGCGATGGCGCTATGTCGCTCTCGTTATCAATGCCGGGAGAGCTGGTGCGCAACGGTTGATGCTCTCAAGAAAATGGAGCTTGAGCTTGGAGAGCCAGAGAGTCTTTTCTTTGGACACAAAAGGATTGAAAGTGTATTGCAAGGTGTGTGTCTTAGTGTGTATATGTCTCTCTAGGTGTATGTCTTGTGTTTTTATGTTACAATGGTTCCCCTCTATTTATAGAGGCTTAGGAAGGCTTTGGAAGGCTTGGAAAGGCTTCCATAGCCGTTGGGTGCAAAGCCCAAGAGAATCAGGCCGAAATCAGGACAATGATTGCATTTGACAGGGTTATCAGACGTCCAACTCTGTCATCAGACGTCTGGAAGGCCACTTTAAGACGTCTGATTCCAAGGTCAGACGTCTGATTCTATGCGGGTTTCTCCCTGACTTGAATCAGATCTAAACAGGGTTTTTGCGCAAGTCCATCAGACGACATACAGGACGTCTGGTACTATGTCTGGACGTCTGGAAACCTACTTTTACTGTGGGAATTGATTTCCAAACGTTGCAACGGCTAGAAAATCTCTAAGAAGAGATTTTGGGTCAGCCGAGGCAAAACGGTCATTTATCAGACGTCTGTAAAGTCCTATGGACGTCTGATAAGGCTCTAACGGTCATAATCTTGAGTGTGTTCTAAGCAAGCCAATGGTCCACTAATTGGACGTCTGGCAAATCCATCAGACGTCTCCTAAGACGTCTGGTCTAAGGTCTGGACGTCTGAATTTATCAGACAGAACTAACTATGTCCAGCCTAACAGTTATCAGACGTCTGAAACAACAGTCAGACGTCTTAAAATTCTTTATCAGACGTCTGATTTGTGAATTAGACGTCTGGAAAGTCTGTTTTAACCCTATATTGGTTTTCTAAGTGTTCTACAGAAAACCTAAGTATCCTAGGGTTGTGCCGGTGTTCCTAGGACTACTTGTTAGGGTACTTTGAGGCTCTTTAACATGAAATATCTAAGGAAATAAAGAGCAACAAAAGAAATGAAAAATACAACAAGTACAGAAGAAAGAATCTATCCTATTCTTCTTTTCCTTCCATCTTCAACTGTCGCTCCACGTGAACCTCCTCTGTTTTCCGTCAAGCTCCTCCAATCCGTCCTGGATGCGAGCTCGAGTTCCGTCTAAACACGTCTTCATTTGCAATTGACCTGAAATCTAGGACTCAAATTGCAAATGTTAGATAACACGTGTTTTGTTATCATCAAAACAAATGATCGTGGTGCTCTAGCACCAACAGAAGGGTGTCGAAGATCTTCTCCAGCTGCTCAAGCTAGTCCTCTGCCTCGGTCGAGTCCCCATCCCCCTTGAAGGAGGGGGGCTTCAGCTTCCGGAACTGTCTGAAAAGCTCAAAGTGGCACTGCAGTGGAGGTGTTGGTGCACCGCCAGGCGAAGGTGCCTCGTGCACAGAAGTGTCAGAGGAAGGTGAGGGCGGCAGTGGCCCATCCCCTCCCCTGTGCCCAACGTCGTGTCCGTCGTGTGGTCCCACAGAGGACTCCCCCTCTGCAGCCCTAGGAGGAGATGCTCGGGGCGGTGCGTAGATCTCCTCTCGTACAATGTCCCGTATCAGCCGGGCGAGGTCCTGGGCCTGAATGCCTGGGAGTGGTGGCTAGTCCACCGAGACGTCGACAACGGCATGCCCACCTCGCTGGCCTCGTCCTTGGCCACGCCCACGGCCAGTCTCGCCAGTCCCGCGACGAGGCATCTCCTACAAGGAGACACAAAACAAACGAAATACGTCAGTACGGAACAGTACCTAATGAAAATGTCTAGGAGTTCATGTCAAAAGATATGTTGTGGTGGCTACTCTAGTTATAGACATGTGAATTGGTTATTTTCCAGTCAGTTGATTCACTTCTTGGGACGACCTTTCTTTGATACCATCTTGTAATGACTCGATTCCCGAGTCCCTACGAGACACGAGAACCAGACCGACTCGACTAATCCCAAGACCTGGTCGTCCAACGAGGAAGTAACCAAAAGTGCAGTAAAATAAACCACATTTAGCATGAATATAACTAACAGTAAGAAAATACAGCAGTAAGGAAAGAAACCACTGTAGTATATACCACCACAACAGTAGAACAACATTCATAACATAATATGAAACTGCAGGTAAAGAAAAGTACAACGGTAAAAAGAACTACTCACTACAGTGGAACCAAAAAGAGGTACAAGAGACAGTGGTAACTCTACTGGACCCTACTCGGCCCAGCGTCCTCTGCAGCCGATGACCCTGTCTGCTCAACACCTGGTCCTGAAAGGTAACGAGTGTAACACGTCAGCAAAACGCTGAGTAGAGTGGCAACTAAAACAAAAGAAACAGTAGAGTGTACAGTAGCTGTTATGTTCTGTTACTTTCTTTAATTACGTCATTCTATTGTCTCACAATTTATCTATTTCTCAGATCCTTCACTTGATCTCGAATGTTCCTCATGGGAACGATCTTGATTGCAGTCTTTTTCGAACAGTAGAAGTAGCACGTGGTGCTCTCCTGGCCGGGAGAGTCCCCCGTGGTGATCCTACTCTCAGTCAACCACCCCAGGGTAATGGACAGACGTAACGGTGACTACGGCACGAGCGATAAACGCACAGGTAGCTAACCTGCACTGGCACGCGGTTAGTCGTTTCCGTTAACGGGTGCGCCCAAAGAATAGCACGGAACCAGTACAGGGCAGAGCCCTCTCCGTAACAGGGGTCCAACCCCTCCACAGTAACCAAACAGGGGCCTTGCCCCTCCACAGTCCGCGCACCCTCGCCTGACTACCCTAGTTTTCCCAGTGGGCCTAACAAGTCGGTGTAGGAGGCTAGCAGAACCCCGGGGCTTGTGGGGTAGCAAGTACCTCCCTACACTAGTAGCTCTCCTCGGTACTACGTACACGAGGGCCAGCAAGTCGGTACAAAGTGGCCAGTCCTAACCCCGGGTCCCTGGGGCAGCTGGCTCTGCTTTGCACTAAATAGGTTCAAGTACTTCCCTTGGTACTACGTACCCAAGAGACAGCACACTACCACGTCTTTCAATCCCAGTTCCATTCCTTTCTCCTTCCAAGAGTTCCACTCCTAATTCCCCGTAGGGTTCCAGTTCTTTTAACTCAGCACATTCAGATTTCACCTTCCCAGTTTCACATTCATACATCCCATATTCCCAGACATGCTCATTTATTCATAACAAGCAGCTGTTAAAATAATTTACAGGTAGCTATTATTTCCTTTCCACATTTTCCAAGACTGCAATATACATATATTCCACTAGTTCTTCCCATCCTAGGATTCATGCCACACCCTAGGATCTATCATACAATCTAGTTTTCCAGCCCTAGGATTCATGCAACACCTGAGGATCTACCATTCATTCTAGTTTCTCATCCCTTGGATTCATGCAATGTCCTAGGTTCTATTTATAGTTCCATAATTAACAGATTATACTAATAAACTTAAAAGCCACTCTACCGATTACAACAGGTGTACTGGGTGCATGGTCGGGAATCCCGCGTGACTCCGCAACCCCCGAGACTGGAACGGAATGGGGTCCTATCACACGGATCAAACACAAGGAGTTTCTCAAAATAGTATACAACTACTGTAGACGAGTAGAGGATGTAATTCCGAAAAGTACGCAACTCGAAACGCGGAAAACGGACTCCGAACGGGCCCTAAACGGGTCGAAAACGACGGAACAGTGCAAAATCAGACGTCTGGAACCTCTTCCAGACATCTTAAAAAGTGGATCAGAGGTTACCTTTGCTCTGTGCGGTCTCTCAGATGTCCAGAAGCCAGCGGAGCGTCTGGCCTTGTTCCCAGACGTCCGATGGTCACCCCGGATGTGTGGAAGTCGTTCCCGTCGTCTGGCACTGTAGCCAGACGTCTGATTTGCATTGGATGCGAATCGTAGAACCTGCGCGTGCCCATTTCCTCTCTCTCTTAGTACGGTCAGTCAAAGAAGAGGAAGAAAGATGGAATAACTCACCTTTCAGACTTCTGGACAATCCTCCAGACGTCCTCCCCGCCGTCAGATTGTAAGCCCAGACGTCTGATTCTGCAGGAAATTCCAGAATCAGGGTGCGACTCGCCCTCCGCTCGCGATGCTCGACCGCGCCGCGACTCGTCCGCCTGCTGCTCGAGCCGCAGGAGGCCTACCGTGTCACCCCACGTCCACTGTTCTCCCGCCGGCCATCCCTAGCAGCCCCGGCGAGCTCGCCCTCACGGCCGAGCGCCTTTTCCCATGCGTAGCACCTCCTCCCACGCTCACCACTACTGTCGTTGCCGCTGCTCACTCATGCTCGCTCTCGCGCACCTGCTGGAAGGGGAAGAGGAAAGGGGGCAGAGGTGACGGGAGTGAGGGGGAGGGCGTGGCCTTTTAAGGCCGCGCGAGGAGGAGAGAGAGAGCGGGACAGAGGGCGCAGGAGGGAGAGGGAAAAAGAGAGAGAGAGACGCTCGCAGGTCTGCGTGCTCAGGCGCGCAGATGAAACACACGTGCGGAGAATAACCGAATCCCAGACATCTGGAAGGGTTCCTAACGTCTGGTCAGACGTCTGGGACACCTCCCAGATGTCTTAAAAACGTCTGAAGCCTCGCGTTCGTAACACCAGCCAACCACCTTGGCTGTCTCTCTTTCCCTTCCCACCACCTCAAGCCACACAGCAATTGGAGGCTACCTCCATTGCCAACTTTCTATTAGCTTGTTTAGTCCATCAGAGTTTTAATTTTTGGATTATTTTCTGCTAATGATAGTAGTATCCTCCATCCCTGAGACTGCAAGGATAATCTATCCTAGATGCATGCATGAATAATGTTCCTGTTAGTTAGAATTGTTTCAATCGTTCATATACATGCATTCCTCTACATTTGATTGTAATGACAATATTCTTTTTGAGGAAATAAAATCATCGATTGCCTACTTTACATTCTTTTCTTGATGCAACAAAATGTCAGTCCCAGAGGATAACATTGAATTAGCGATTGATTTATTTTCTGCTTGTCGCCATCGTATTATTGAGGTTGTGCGAATGCCAACACACACAATCACATTTGTGATATATTTAACCCACTCACATGCTTCCCGTGCTAACATTGCAACTAGTGCATCTCTAACTCGCACCTTAGAAATTGGGGTCCAATTCTAAGCAAGAAAGAATGTAAAATTAGAATCAATTTCATTTTAAACACCTCCCTGAGATCAACCGAGACTCACCATCTCGATATAAAATTGTTGTTTGAGCTGTGATTCGCACTATACTACGACGCTTCCCTAAATCAAATGCGCATTTTTACAACTAAAACAAATGGCGCCATTGCCGAGGAAGCAACGCGATTTTGAATCTTGATTTCCTTAAGCTTAACCTCGACACATCTGCCTTTGCTTGCTTTTGATATGTAGGAATAGGAAAAGTAGATTATGCACACACATCGGTCGCAGTTGAAGGATTAAGTACATGTCTTGATCTTAGTCTTAGGTTCCCAATTGAACCCTAGGTAGATTTTCTTTTTGAGAAAAAGGAAAAAAAAATACAAATTTTTTATGGTAAAACAAAAAAAAAATTTCACATTTTAGACATAAGTTTCTTTTCAATCTTAAGGTTAGAGTTCTTTTTGAAAAAAAAGGAAAAAATTTGAAACATTTTCCTCCCAAAAACAAAAAAAATTTGAAAAAGTTTAAAAAATTTTGCAAAATTGAAAAAAAATGTTTTGGTGAAAAAGTCTCATTTTTTAATTTCAACCCTTTCAAAAGTCTTTTTACCATTCCTTGAAATTCAACTAGATTTTTATTACGATTTAAAAATACAATTGCCAAATATTTTCTAAGCCAAAAGTTATGAAATCTAGGCATAAGCTTCATTTTCAAATCAGCTTTCAAATGGAACCATTTATTTCAAAAAAATTACAATCATACAATTTTTGAAAATTTATGAAATACAAGGAGATCAAACTGGCTCAGATCCAAAAATTTTTAAATTTCATAAAGTGATTCGAACACTACACAAATCAGATTTGACTAAAAATGATGGGGTTTGAATGGTTACTGAATTAGCTTTCATTTCCATATTTTTCCTGAATTTTTGAAGTTAAATTGATACTATTTCAAATTGACAAACTGACAAAGGGTCAAATTTCCTAATCTAACACCTCAATAGTTAAAAATTCATTTTAAATTATTTGAAATAGTAAAAATTTCAAACAAATATTCTATAAAAATATAATTGAAAAAGGAATCCTCCTGCCAAATTTCAAATTGTTTGGATTCAAATTATGCTTTAGAGAATGTTTTTGATTTGAATTGTGGTTTACTAAACACTTAGTCCATTGCATAAACCCTAGAACTCAACTTTTAGGTTATAATCTAGAGACCACACTTAGCTAGCCTAGACTTAATCAAGTCTATTAGCTAGCCAGTGAACTAGGTCACCTCGTGGACCACTCATCAAAAGCCCCAATTTGAAGAAACAGGTTAAACAAAAATTGCATAAAATACATTAATTAACCAAAATTTGTTGTCGAACTACTAGGTCATCACAACCGCCCTAGTCCCCATGAAAAATTTGGTAACTTGATCATAAGGACTACTTGATTGACAAGGCCTTAGCCTTGTTCAGCTTGGCTACACCAACTCAGGTTGGTTGGTGTATGCAAGGGAGGAGGTCACTTAGACCTCAACTGGTTGGACCTTGGGAGCCAATCCCAAGGAGTCGAAGGCAATTTGTCGCATCACCCAGACCTTCTTCTTACCCTTTGTGAAGTTCCCTACGAGGAGGGGGTGACGTAATAATTGCGGAAATAAAATAAACAATCTTCACAAAATAACAATCACACAAGTACACAGGTATTTTTAGGTGGAAACCCAAACGGGGCGAAAACCACCACCTAACCCTCTCGAGTTAGGATTTTCCGATCAACCAAGTTGATCAAAATCCACTAAATCGAATCACTTTAAACGAGGGTGATTCAACCCCAATACAACCACGCTACTTAGATGAGGGTAGCCTACCTCAACCCCTTCTCTCCACGAGAAGGATTTTGTCTCGCGAAGGAGACGGGAATTCGCAAAGTGAATACCCAACCAAATAACAAAGATAAAATAGAGAACAAGTCCTATAGAGCCAACAAAGTAATTATAAACCTAGCTTCTATAGGAATTAGGAAACTCCCCTTTGCAAGGAGTGCGTCGAGTTGATGACGCGGTGCGTGAGCGACGCGACGGCGCAACTTCGCTCTCGTGAACAACGGCGGGAGAGCGGGTGCGCAACAGCTTGATGCTCTCAAGATGTAGAACTTGAGCTTAGAGAGCAAGAGAGACACAAAATGGTTTGAAAGTATATTGCAAGGTGTGTCTTGGTGTTTCTAGGTGTTTCTTAGTGTGTTTTTGTGTTGCAAAGGTTCCCCTCTATTTATAGAGGCCTTAGGAAGGCTTTGGAAGGCTTAGGAAAGGTTCTATAGCCATTGGGAACAAAGCCTAAGAGAATCAGCCCGAAATCAGGAACAATCATTGTTCTGACAGGCTTATCAGACGTCTAATTCTGGCATCAGACGTCTGGAAGTTCATTTTAAGATGTCTGATTTTGTGTGGGTCTCTTCCTGACTTGAATCAGATTTAAACAGGGTTTTTGTGCAAGTCCATCAGACGACATACAGGACGTCTGGCACTATGTCTGGACGTCTGGAAACCTACTTTTTCTGTGGGAATGGATTTCCAAACATTGCAAGGGCTAGAAAATCTCTGAGAAGAGATTTTGTGTCAGCCGAGGCAAAGCGGTCAATTACCAGATGTCTGGACAGTCCTATGGACGTCTGATAAGGCTCTAACGGTCATATTCTTGAGTGTTCGCTGAGCCAGCCAACGGTCCACTAATTGGACGTCTGGCAAATCCATCAGACATCTCCTAAGACGTCTGGTCTAAGGTATGGACGTCTGATTTCATCAGACAGAACTAACTATGTCCAGCCTAATAGTTATCAGACGTCTGAAACAAGAGTCAGACGTCTTAAAATACTTTATCAGACGTCTGATTTGGGAATTAGACGTCTGGAAACTCTGTTTGAACCCTATGTTGGTTTTCTAAGTATTCTATAGAAAACCTAAGTATCCTAGGGTTGTGCAGGTGTTCCTAGGACTACTGTTAGGGTACTTTGAGACTCTTTAACAAGAATTACCTAAGGAAATAAAGAGCAACAAAAGAAACAAAAAATACAACAAGTACAAAAGAAGGAAATCTATCCTTTTCTTCATTTCCTTCCATCTTCAATATATCGCTCCTTGCGAATCTCATCTGCTCTCCATCGAGCTCCTCCAATCCATCCAGGATGCGAGCTCGAACTTCGTCTAATCACGTATCCATTTGCGATTGACCTGAAATCTAGGACTCAAAGCGCAAAAATTAAATGACACGTGTTTTGTTATCATCAAAACAAATGTTCGTGGTGCTCTAGCACCAACAATCTCTCCCTTTTTGATGATGACAAAACCATAAATAATAATGCAGAAAATCCTCCCCCTTTTTGACATTATCAAAAAGGTTTAATTGATTTTACATTTCCTATAACTCCCCCTTAAGACATTCTCTTCTATAAATTTCTTTTGACAAAGGTAATGCCTGCCCCTTTTTTTCATAACAACAAGATAGCTATTATTTTTCTCCCCCTTTCTAAAGGAAATTTAGCTAACTTATATCTCCCTCTTAAAAATTGACAATTAGCTCATAAATTTTAACTCCCCTATCTAAATGCTACTGATAAACAAAGATAGGGTTGAGAATTTTTACCTCACCTACCATGGCCAATGAAATGGCCCGAATGGTGGTGGTGGATGCCACATCGGATGGGGCTCCCATCCATAGCTTGGAGGCTCGGGCATTGGCGCCGGTCTCCAATCTGGTGGTCGACGTGCTGCGGGTCCATCGTTTGTCTGCCATCTCGTCGGTCTTCTTGTTCTCCTCCTTGGTCTACTCCTTGGTTCTCCCAACTTGAGTTGACCAGCTTTGAGTTTGTAGGTCTAGTCCTTTGTGTTGTAGTTATCCTTGAAACCTACAAAATAAGATTCCAATTATTTTTTTTGTATCCAAGTGGGCTTGGATCCGGATTTGTTAGCGGGTCTCCTTGACGGAGATCCTTTCTCAACCTTAGGGCTATAAAAATTATCAACTTTGTTGATTAATTTGTTAGAATTTTCCCTAAGACATGCAATTTCTTTTTCTATAGTATTCAACTTACTCTTTAAATCAGAAATTTTCATTTTTAGACTAACATTTTCCTCAATCAATTTATTATTTTCATTCTTGAGGTTATGATTTTCTAATAATAGGTTATCATTTTTAGGACTAGCTTCTAGATCCTTAAGTTTATTTTCTAATCTTTCATTTTCACTTCTAAGAAAACTAAGATTCCTTTTAATACTTTTATTTTCTATCTTAAGTGCTTTACTAACTCCAAATAGTTCATTAAAAGCTTCTTGTAAATCGAGATTTACCTCATTGTCGCTGTCGTCGCTATCGTTGTCACTTTCTCCGATTGCCATGAAACCAAGGCACGTTGTTTCCTTCTCCCCGAGATCTTCTTCCGAGCTCGTCTCCTCATGAGTGCCTTCCAACCTCCTCCATATCTCATGGGCGGTGGTGCACTCTTGGATTTTCTCGAACTCTTTCAGACTCAGTGCGCAATACAGGGCATTCATTGCCGTTGCGTTGAGTGAAAGCTATCGAATCTGCAGCTGTGAGTAGCCTCCTTGGGGTCGCTTCGGGATCTCGTATGGGGTTTCGCAACATCCCCATATCTCGAATTCAGTGGCTTGGAGCCACGTCTTCATCCTCAACTTCCAATATCCAAAGTCCCTCCCGTCGAAATAGGGTGGTCGGACGGTGGACTGCCCTTCGGAGATTCCGATTGCGGCTATGCTTCCCTCCATGATCTTCTTGCCGGGTGTTACTCCGATCTTGCAAGAACCTGCTCTGATACCAAATGAAGTTCCCTACGAGGAGGGGGTGACGTAATAATTGCGGAAATAAAATAAACAATCTTCACAAAATAACAATCACACAAGTACACAGGTATTTTTAGGTGGAAACCCAAACAGGGTGAAAACCACCACCTAACCCTCTCGAGTTAGGATTTTCCGATCAACCAAGTTGATCAAAATCCACTAAACTGAATCACTTTAAACGAGGGTGATTCAACCTCAATACAACCATGCTACTTAGACGAGGGTAGCCTACCTCAACCCCTTCTCTCCACGAGAAGGATTTTGTCTCGCAAAGGAGATTGGAATTCGCAAAGCGAATACCCAACCAAATAACAAAGATAAAATAAACAAGTCCTATAGAGTCAACAAAGTAATTATAAACCTAGCTTCTATAGGAATTAGGAAACTCCCCTTTGCAAGGAGTGCATAGAGTTGATGACGCGGTGCGTGAGCCACGCGACGGCGCAACTTCGCTCTCGTGAACAACGGCGGGAGAGCGGGTGCGCAACAGCTTGATGCTCTCAAGACGTAGAACTTGGGCTTAGAGAGCAAGAGACACACAAAATGGTTTGAAAGTATATTGCAAGGTGTGTCTTGGTGTTTCTAGGTGTTTCTTAGTGTGTTTTTGTGTTGCAAATGTTCCCCTCTATCTATAGAGGCCTTAGGAAGGCTTTGGAAGGCTTAGGAAAGGTTCTATAGCCGTTGGGAACAAAGCCCAAGAGAATCAGCCCGAAATCAGGAACAATCATTGTTCTGACAGGCTTATCAGACGTCTAATTCTGGCATCAGATGTCTAGAAGTTCACTTTAAGACGTCTGATTTCAAGGTCAGACGTCTGATTTTCGGCGGGTCTCTTCCTGACTTGAATCAGATTTAAACAGGGTTTTTGTTCAAGTCCATCAGACAACATACAGGATGTCTGGCACTATGTCTGGACGTCTGGAAACCTACTTTTTCTGTGGGAATGGATTTCCAAACGTTGCAATGGCTAGAAAATCTCTGAGAAGTGATTTTGGGTCAGCCGAGGCAAAACGGTCAATTATCAGACGTCTGGACAATCCTATAGACGTCTGATAAGGCTCTAACGGTCATATTCTTGAGTGTTTGCTGAGCCAGCCAACGGTCCACTAATTGGACGTCTGGCAAATCCATCAGACGTCTCCTAAGATGTCTGGTCTAAGGTATGGACGTCTGATTTCATCAGACAGAACTAACTATGTCCAGCCTAATAGTTATCAGACATCTGAAACAATAGTCAGACGTCTTAAAATACTTTATCAGACGTCTGATTTGGGAATTTGACGTCTCGAAACTCTGTTTGAACCCTATATTGGTTTTCTAAGTATTCTACAGAAAACCTAAGTATCCTAGGGTTGTGCAGGTGTTCCTAGGACTACTGTTAGGGTACTTTGAGGCTCTTTAACAAGAATTATCTAAGGAAATAAAGGGCAACAAAAGAAACGAAAAATACAACAAGTACAAAAGAAGGAAATCTATCCTATTCTTCATTTCCTTCCATCTTCAATATATCGCTCCTCGCGAATCTCTTCTGCTCTCCATCGAGCTCCTCCAATCCGTCCTGGATGCGAGCTCAAACTCCGTCTAATCACGTATCCATTTGCGATTGACCTGAAATCTAGGACTCAAGGCGTAAATATTAAATGACACTTGTTTTGTTATCCTCAAAACAAATGATCGTGGTGCCCTAGCACCAACAAGGATCCAACGAATATAGACCTGTTGGCTCACTTGGAAGCTTGGGTCATTGAATCAAAGGAACGATATCAATACAATATCGATAGAATTTTGGTGACACTGGATAGCATCTAGCATCCACCATGAAGAGAAAATCTATGGGACTTCTACGATCCAATGACACCGATTCTCGCACCTCAAGTCTGGATTCCTGTAGGCGGACATGCATTCGAGTTGAAGCCCAATGTGATCAACCTAATCCAAAATTATTTCTATGGGAACTCGAACGAAGATCCTTTCCAGCATATAGAGGACCTGAGTCGAATCGCATAAATGAGTTCACTTGGGAATGTCAATCTGGGAATTGTTCTCATGAAGCTTTTTCTCTCAAGGATAAAGCTTCATATTGGTTCAAGGCCATCAGAAGGCCAATTGGAACCTAGGCGAAATTATGACGTGAATTCCTACAAAAGTTCTTCCTAATCGGTCATATGAAGACTATGAGGCACATGATTACGACATTCTCCTAAGGACCTAGGGAGAAGTTGCATGACGCTTGGGATTGATTTAATGATCTTCTCAAGAAATGTTCACACCATGGAGTGCTTAGATGGGACCTGGCTTAGATCCTTTACGATAGGCTAGATGACACACATCGGTATTTGGCTAGTGCATCTAGTGGCGGAAATGTCCTCGCAAAAGATGAGAACAATGCATTTGAGTTGTTCGAGTCCTTGGCAGAGAACTCAATGAATGCCGGTCAATTCATGAGTCCAATTTATTGGACTAATTTTTAGCCAAAGTTGTGTAATTCCTACATTTTAGAGTGTCCTAATGTTTGCATAAGTGCATGCATTATAATTTATATTTACATAGTTATCTTCATATATTTATTGGATTGTGGGAATTCAAGGACAGCCAAGTTTGACTTTTAAGATGTCCATAGCCTAGTTTAGATGTTTGATGTTGCTGACGGATCTCAAAAGTACTCTGCACATAGCATCACCACGAAATCCTACTGCCAACCCAAGTAATCAGGCTTCTCGCAATGCACCACCTTCCCAACCGATTGGATTTCTCCGTTAATTTGTTGCTCAAGATTCGCAGTGGAATAACTAAACAGAATGTTATGAAATATCACTGCGACCATGCCTTGAAGGAGATTCATCTTCTTCCTGGGATTGGTAGGAGGAGGGGAAAAATAGAATGGCTTGCACTATGAATCCGACGAACACCATGAACCACAATGTGCTTAATCTCTGCTCATCCTCCCTCTCGTCAGTAGCACAGTGATAGTGTGTGGCCACAACATCATCAACCAACTCCTACCTTCCCTTTCCACTTCATCTTCAGCCTACTGCCACCCATAAGAAGAACCCAACACCTCCCGCTCACCGCAGACCACCTTTAGCTGCAAGTACACACATCACCTCCAACAGCACCTTCAACTGCAGGTCATCACCCCTCACCGCCACCCGCACCTACCCATCATCTTCCTCTTCATCTTCTTCTTCTTCCTCTTCTTCAACCAGCCACCACCCACTGTTCATGAAGGAGAACCCAAACAGCCATCGTACACAGCAACTCGAATCAGACTGCTTCAACCTCCAACCTTGACGCTGACACCATTGATAGACTTTTTAAGTTTTGCCACACCCTCGCCGACATTTCTCGTGCTGCCCAAACATCCCTTGTTCCACGCCAGTAGACAACTCATCACCGACCACCTCTACTCTAGTCTAGCTGCCTCTGCCCTCTTCACGATGAGCCATTACCACTATCGCACAACTCATGCTTCAGAGATCCTCCATGTGCGACCACGCCACTGGCCATATCTTCCTCGCATGGCAGCACAACCGTGAAGCATATCCCTTGTTTCTCTCCTAATTACTATTTACATTTAACTACCAATGTGAGCTTTCAATTTAAATTTGAATAATTGAAATATTGGGCAAGTTGCGCCCAGCACCTTCACATTCTCACTATTCCTCCACTTATTTGATTGCATCTATCTAATTCCCCAATCTATTAGTCGCATTCACGTCACATGATACTATACTTAGGAGCAAATATTTGACCATCATGTTCGATAAATTTGGGAATTAATTTTTCTTATTCCTTCCCATGGAAACAACCTAATCCTTGTGGTTAGATTTTTATATTTTTGTTAGTCAAATTTCCACCACAAAAGTATTACTATGACACAACATTTCATGTTGAACAATTCAACGAAAGCAAAGATTGACTTGTAATCAATGAACCAATTCCATCAACCTAGACTGCAACGAGTTAGTGTCCATGAGGCTCGCGCCGAGTCTGCTCGAGCCAATATAGACAATGGTCGCAGGCATTTCGCGAGTTTGAAATTGGGGTTACAAGTAACCCGTAGTCGTAGTTCCAAAACACATCGATCAGATAAAATTTATGCCTAAACTCCAAGAGAGTCCCTACATGCGATGAATTCGCGACAGTCGTAAGCATCGTTGTAAGTCTGCCAGTCTCTCACTGAAGATCTGCTGCATGCTAAGCTAGTGCTGCACTGGGCGCTCTCCACGTGTGTGCATGCTTCACGCGCTGGCGTTACATTATGCACATGTGCACCTACGTGTGTGGGGTGGCGCGTGCGTGTGCTGGGCAGCCTAGGCTACACCACGTGGCGCAATCTGGTGGTGCAATCTAGGCCATCCATCTTCTTTTTATTGTAGGAGCTGCTACAGAGGTCAGATTGAGTCGATTTTTACGCTATTAGGCTACGATCATCGACCCTAATCCATCCACACGGTCGGATTTGTCATTTGAAGCTCTCAATTATGTCACCTAGTCCCTTGGCTGATGATCTTCCTTGTACTGCATATGGTGCTATGGGACTCCGATCGAGGCGATTTTAGAGGCGTTGGACTCCGATCGTCATCTTGATCAGATCCGTATGGTCAGATCATCAATCTGAGGCTCCGAAATAAATATCTTTCTCTCCTTACCACAAAAAGGATGCAATTAACCTAAATTATATACCACTACTCTAAATGCATAATGATGCATGCTATGCAATATTTATAACATGAAATGCAAATTTAAGCCTAGGAACATGCATGAATAGGCATTTTACCCTAAATAAATGTGTTTATATCATACCCCCATGCCTATCTTTTGCTAGTCTCTAGCAAAATTAAACTATATGCATTGTGTCAAAGCAAAATTAGGACTAGATCGCATAGGCCTAAGTCGTCTATTAACATAGAAAATTTCAACCAAGGTCATAAACTACGAAAACTCAATAGTACCCGGGTGTCTACCAGAATGCAAATCGCCCAAGTCCTTGCCTTATTTGAAAAGGGAAGATACATTTTTTTTATTTTTCTTCCTTTCTAATTTTTTTGTACTTTTGGAGTTTGGGAGTTCCAAGATAACTTTTTACAGCTACCCGACCCACCCAAGAATCGAAAGGTATTCTAAGTGCTAAGCATCTTGTGAAAATAGTGAAAGACTCACTAGGAGGCCATTAAAATGGACTTCGGGTTTATACGACCCTAGGTAACCTTGCCTAGAGGTTTACCTTTTTGAATGAAAGCTTTCTCCCTACTTTTATTTATGAGGTCAACACATGGGCGAACCTAGTGTATACCTCCCTAGGTTACTCTAGTCACCCACTTCTTCCATAAGTGTTTTGGGAATTATTGTGCATTTTTTTTTGTGAGTTGGGTTCTGGACAACCAGTCGATGAGCTGGTACCACCGACAACTTGCCAGCTATACTCGTGTGGTGAAGTGTGGTTTTATTTATTTTTTTCTCTATGTTTTCTTTTCTTTTCATTCTTTCCTTTTTTTTTTAAGTAGGTGGCTTTCCTGATCAAGGATTACCTAAAGCCAATAAATGAAAATAGCCTTGTGACTAGGCTCTGGACAACCGGTCGATGAGCTGTTACCAATGACAACTTGCCAACCATGCCACCCTAAATAGTTCATTAGCTACCCAATTTCCGAATAAACTGCTGAAAAGTGAGTCAGTGCAAAATAAATGTGTGTGGATGCTTAGGCTTAAAGTCCCCCCAAATTAGAGGGCAGGTTGATAAGTCGCATACTTATCATCCCAATTTATTAACCAAATTGAAAATGAATTTGAATTGGCGAGGACTCGAGACTCAGTCCAGATCGAGTGGATACCTGGGCTAATTAAACCCGAAGACCTGAAGAGTCTAAATGTTTAGGTCCTCTTGTATCATTTCCTAAAATTAATAACTTCCAAATGCCTAGGTTCTCTTTTCCTAATTTCTTTCTTTTTATATCATTTTCAAATTTTTAATTTGTTTTAAAGAAAATAAAAAAAATTCTACAGAATTAATAAAATGATTTCAGGAATTGATTATCGACACCCCGATGCCTAAATGATGCAATGTCCTCATTGTAAGAATAATGACATGAAAAGGGCAGAGTAAACAGAATATCACCTGAGTGTCATGAAAATCCGGTCAGCTCCACAGAGAGAAGAGTGTATACACAGGGGCTAAGTTTAATGCCTTCAGCTAGGCATAACATACATACAAAGAAGAAATTGAGAATTCACAAGTGTGGGTTAGAATCAAAATCAAATGGTTGATCCTAAAACCCATCAGTAGAAGATGTCCACAAACATGGACAAGACTATTGTGCAAACTCATGCCCCAGGGTCGAGTGGTTCTCAGGTTCTAGATGAAAATCTAAACTAAATCTATACTAAGATTTAATGACTAAATCAGAAAAAGGCTCCTCCGTATGCCTACATGAGTGGGATCAAAACTCACAAGCACCCGTTGTTGGCCCCTAGGTGGCGTCAAGGTCCACCAAAAATTTTGCCTCCATCGTGCATGCCCGCCACATTCGTTTACTCCAAACAGATGTACCTCGATAGGAAAAAGAAATAAATCAATGATTCAGAAAAGCTTCATAATAGCATAAAAATAATATAAAATTACTGAAAAAATTAATAGCTGTGTTTCCTCCCCAGCAACAGTGCCATTTGAAAGAGTGATCTTCATTTTCGTTGAAAACTTTAACATAAAATGTTACGTCATTGCAGTATGTCGCATGGTAGAAAATCACTTCTCAAAACATTTTAATTCTCATAATCTAACCATGAAAATAGTTAAGTGGTCTCCACATGAGGGAAATAACCTATTGGACAAGCAGTTCTTTGTTTATTTAGGAATCTCAATGGGCATGCATACTAGTTATTGCAATTCATTCCTAACATATGTTAGCATTTCTGTAATTACCCAAGAATATAGGGAGGTTACATGCAAAATCACCACTATGGGATGCATGAATCGTAATCTTAGTATTGACAAATATCATCAATATGAATCAAAATCAAACCCATTCCCTATGACCAAATCCCATATGCTATCATTTATGAGATGATTGCAACTATATGTAATTCAAATAAACATGAGGGATATTCATGCAAATTTACTTCAGTATATTAAATAGATAAATAAGAGAATAGTAGAAGCTACAATGGCATTAGTGGTAAATTTTAATACCCCTTGCACTGCTGCAAAACACGGGAGATGGAAGGAGGGCTCGCACACAATGGAGAGGGCAGGGCTGGACGAAAGGGTCGAGGGGGTAGTGCACTACGATGAGGGCTTCACATTGACATTGGTCTCGAGGTGGGAGGCGGTCGCCGGCGACTGGTCGGAGGAGGATGACGCTGGCAGTGTAGAAGTGGAGTTGGCTATGTGGGGGGCCATGCATGGCCGTTCGTGGTCTTGTGGTTGGTGAGATGCTCAGCAGTGCTTGGCGTTGAGTTTGGCGATTGGCGAA
This sequence comes from Thalassia testudinum, assembly GCA_037157565.1. Classification (NCBI taxonomy): domain Eukaryota; kingdom Viridiplantae; phylum Streptophyta; class Magnoliopsida; order Alismatales; family Hydrocharitaceae; genus Thalassia; species Thalassia testudinum. The sequence continues at coordinate 148,337,355 of JAZHRO010000014.1, read as the reverse complement.
GGCTCAGAGGAGTGGGTGCATGGAGGGGGGCAAAGGCTTTGGGTTCTTTCTGAGGTTGCAGGAAGGTTAAAGAGGAAGGAGAAGGCAGAGGACGAAGATGTGAAGCACGTGAGAGGCTGTGGCGCATTGCGGTCTTTCGTGGAGGGCGTGTGGCGTGCACGAGGCTGTGGCGTGCTGTCGTGGGCGAGGGTGCACGTGCAAGGGCTGCACGGCAGTGGCCACTGTGTGCAGTGACGTGAGGAGTGGAAGCGTAGCCTGCACATGAGTAGCATGTGGATGGCGGTTGGGACGTGTGCTGGTCACGCGGCAGTTGGCGACACATTGAGGAGGTGTGGCTACATGTGATGATGGTGGATGGTGCGCGCTAGACGCGAGCCCAGACATGCTATCAGTTGCACAGAGGCTGCACATGTCCGCAGGTCGACGATGAAGAAGAAGCTGATGAGGGTAGATGTGTGCAGTGCGTGGCTGTTGGGTTAAGGTGAGGGGCGAGGGCATGAATGCACTATCACTACGTGCATGAGTGGAGATGGAGGCGAGGTTGGAGCACACGGTGATCCACGGTGTTCGCTGAAGTCCAGTGTATGCTTGTTGCATGGTGGAGAAGGGAATATATCCCTGCAGGGGGGAAAGGATTCCTTCATCCTCTCTGTTGGCCCGCTTTAAAAAATCTCCATAGCCAACTTCTGCAACCACTCGCAAAGATTGCGAGTGGTTGTAACCGACAAATAAGTTCTATCCGTTTAGCCATTAGATGTCCAATAAAAATATCAGACATCTTAAAATGTTTGGTTAGCAAGGAGTCCACGCTGGAGGTTCCAGACGTCCAGACTAGATTTTAGACATCTTAAAATTGGACTTTGTATGTCTAACTACTGCCTTCACATGTCTTGTACCTAGCTTGCATCCACCAAATGATTATCATAGCATATCATATGTTAGTAAGCATAAAATTGGTGCATAAGATGATACACAGTTTCTGTTGAATTCCCCCTTAATTCCTAATCAAATATTAACTAAGAATGACCAATTAAAGAGTACATAGGGCAAATAATGGTCCACAAAAGTGGACTTATCATGGCGCCATCACAATCGTCCAACACCAGTTCAGACACTTCTCTTCCCCCGCATAATCGATCCTAGCTGTTGGATCATCGATCCGATGACTAAGACGTGCCTCACCTTTCACTGAGGACAAAGCTTGCACATCCTCAGCCGTTGGATCTTCAACCAATGGCCAAGAGCATGCGAGCATTAAAAACAAAACATGACAAAGAAGGGGTGGTAGCATAGTGGTCAAGTGACATCTGAAAGAGATGAGCACATGGGATTGACTCTCTACTTGCCTCAAATCTGCAGCATGGGTGCGTGCAGCTGAAATTCAACCACTCGATCGCACTCAAGAGACAATAGAGGTCGCTACGTAGCATGCTGGATGGAGGTGAAGCTACACACCCGATCAGATGCCAAATCGCACGCCCAATTTGACGTGATGAGGCGTGCGAGCAAGCACGTTCGTCAGCCCTCCGATCTTCATCTGACGATGGGAAGAGTGGTTACGTCGCCTCTTAATGCACGAAGGTGAAGTGATATAGGTCATTCGTTCATGATCGGATAATCAAAATTAAGCCTTCAGTGCAATGCTTGAAAGCGAGAGGGTGCTGACGTGGCCACATGGCGTGCATCTAATCAGAGGCGAATGGCAAAGATGGAACACTCGTCTTCACTAACATTTACCTTCAGCAAAAGGTACGTCTGCCACTGAAGGCCTTGTATTTAATTTTCAATAATTTGAAGGACCTTTTTCCCCTTGTGCCTCAACTATATAATGGACCCTACACCACTCTTTGTAAATCATCCCGTCCTTTCTTCTCTCACCTCATCCAAAGCTCTACGAGCTCATCCAAACCCAGGATGCTCCATTAGAGTTATAAAGATACTTTTTCCATCTTCTCACCCCCATAAGTGGATCACCCACAGTTGTCCTCTCACTGCCATTTAGGAAGCGGATCCTACTGCGACATTGCCCTGTTCCATCCTCCATCGTCGTCCTCTTTCATCCAACATTTCACCACCCTCATCTGGGCACCCCGTCAACGTGGCCCATCCTCCAAGTAGCCGTCGAGGAGGATAATTTCTCATTCCCTTCTCTTTTATCATTTTCTAGTGTAGATTTCCTACTTTCTAGTGTAGCACATAGATGCAATGAACAAGATGTATATGAAGCATTTGTTTATTCTCTCCCTATTTTCTCTTTATTTGTATTATTCTATCTCTTTTTTCTATTAATTATTCTTTAAGTAGAATAGCTAGTGTAGATTATTTTCAACCAGCTAATCTACTTTAGTGACAATAATTCCAATGCAGTTTTTATCAAACGTTCGCTTCCCCGTGTTCGACTCGAGACTCACTTTGAGTTTCGGTAAAATTATATGATTGATGGATTTCTATGCAACTACAATGATAGGTTTTCAAACTCAAAACTTTTAGTGTAGAAATCGCATTCAATACCTTGGTACCCCACTCATTTCCAACCTTTTGTAGAATTCGCCAATTGACCAGCCCTTCTTGATCTGGGTTCATCCATCAACCTAACTCCCACTATCGTATATGATCATTTTCGTTTTGGGGAGTTAAAACCCACCTTGGTTAGTATTCAGCTGGCTGATCGATCAATGAAAACATTGAGGGGGTTGGTTGAGAACGTGATCATTAAGGTCCACAGATTTTGCTTTCCTACGGACTTTTTCATTCTCGATATGAAGCTTCCTCCTAACCTCTGTAATGCACAAATCATTTTAGGTCACCCGTTTCTGGCAACAGCCAGAGTGAAATCGATTATGCATCCAGGTGTATAGAGATTTCCCTCGGAAATAAAAGACTTAGACTTGATATATTCAAGAAATCAAGGAACTTTGACTGTGATCACATCGAGGAGGATGGTGAAGATGAAGAATCAACTTATTGGGTCTATTTTACATGACCATAGGGCTATTATTAGGTGGAGTATTGCTGATCTCCACAGGATTCGTCCCTCAGAATGCACTCATCACATTTACATGGATGAGGGGGTGAAATCATTGAGATAACCTCAAAGACGACTGAACCCGAATATGCTAGAGGGTGTTAAGAAGGAGATCATTAAATGGCTGGATATGAGCATTGTTTGTCCAATTTCCGACAGCTAGTGGGTGAGTCATATCCAAATAGTACCCAAGAAAGTAGCACTCACCGTTATAGAAAATGATAAGGGCGAATCCATCCTAACCCGTGTTGCGACTTCATGGCGGGTTTGCACAAACTATAGGAAATTGAATACGGCTACCCAGAAGGATCATTTCCCTTTACCATTCATTGATCAGATTTTAGAGTGGTTAGCCAGGCGCAGTTTCTTTTGCTTTTTGGATGGATACTCACGGTATAATCAAGTGGCGATTAGCTCGGAAGGTCAAGACAAGACCACTTTCACATGTCCCTTTGTAACATTCACCTTTAAGCGAATGCCCTTCGGCTTTTAACGCACGAGCAACATTTTAGCGTTGTATGACGGCTATTTTCTCTGACATGATTGGGGATTATGTGGAAGTATTTATGAATGATTTCTCCATTTTTGGAGATGACTTTTCATCTTATCTTGATAACCTCACCAACATACTAAAATGGTGCATTGAAGTAAACCTAGTACTCTCATGGGACAAAAGCCATTTCATTGTGAGGGATGGCATTGTACTAGGACACAGGATATCATCCAATGGACTCAAGGTTCACTGAGTTAAGTCAAAAATTATATCCCAATTACCTCTACCTAGCTTAGTTAAATAGATCAAATCATTCTTGTGTCACATCGACTTTTATCGGAGATTTATACATGATTTCTAGAAGATCGGATGCCCATTAGCAAATCTTCTGGTAGCTGATGTCCCATTTGATTTCAATGACTCGTGTCTCAATGCCTTCGAGACATTGCGAAACACTGTCTCTAACTCTCTAATTCTCCAACCACCCAATTGGTCTCTCAATTTCAAGATGATGTGCGATGCCTCCGATTTTGCAGTCTGAGCTATTTTAGGCCAACGTCGGGAGTGATAGCCTTTTGTTATATACTACGCTAGCAAGACACTGAATGAGGCTTAACGTAATTATATGGTCACTGAAAAGGAACTGCTAGAGGTAGTAGTCGGGTTTGAGAAATTCCAATCATACTTGCTAGTGTCCAAAGCGATAATTTTCACAAACCATTCCACCCTACAGCATTTGTTGGCAAAGAAGGATGCCAAACCCTGTCTATTCAAATGGATCCTTCTCTTATAGGAATTTGATGTTGAAATACGTGACAAAGCCAGATCACAAAATGTTGTGGCGGATAACTTATCTAAATTTGACCCAGCCCACTTCACATATTACCGACCCATTTCAGACCAATTCCCGGATGAATCCCCTTTGGCAATCCATTCTATCGAGTTTCCCAGGTACATGATATCGCGAATTATCTTGTCACAGGCAAGATTCCTATGAATTTATCTAAAGACCAAAAGATCAAAATTATTTCCAAGGCCTGACGAGATAGTTTTCACTTTGGAAGAATTTTCGCACATGAAATGATGCGTCAAAATAGTATGTAAGTGGTGGAAAACCAACCACCAAAATAAATAAAAAATAACCACTCAAGAGAGAGGGTCATGTCCATAGAGTGGCAATGCCTATTAAAATTTGCTACTAATGAAATCCAATATTCACTATTGATTTCCCAGAAAAATTATGTTAAAAATCATGTTAGATATGAGTTTAAATGAAAGCGTAAGTTAAAATCACATTTACGCAAAATAAGAGGAAGTTCAATGTAATGTGCACCATAAAAAAATAAGAATAAAATACTCATAATGGCACTTCAATGTAAATACAAATGAAGCTTCTCCTATAGCAAGAGATTATTTTGCCAAATAAGCTATACAATGGCGGGGGTTCTCGTAAATTCACTAGAATAATGAAATGAGAAAAATGAAAGTGGTAATGGCATGAGTGGTAATAAGTAATTAAGGCAAAAATAGGGGAAGACTTTCCCCTTGCTTGCACTTGTGAAGGAGGGCATTGTCGGCGGTGAGATGCTCGGAGAAGGATCTATGGACCAAGGGCTTCTTGACGGTGGTCGAGGCGGGTCGCAACATGGTGGAGTAGACGAGATGGAGGAGAGTATGGCGATGGGTTGCTGCTGTTGTTGGAGCAGAGGTGCTCCGATGGCGCGTGCATGGCTGGGGCCTGCATGTTGGAGTGGTTTGCAGCGAGGGGCTCGCATGCAGAGGTCATGCGTTGTTGGACCAGAGGGTGCACTAGAGGGGCACGCATGTGTAGTGGAGGCATGGAGAGTGCCCACACTGTTGCTGCGGGAGTGGCGCACCTGCTGGAGCTAGGCATGCTCTCAGCACACGTGGGTTGAGGGCCGAGCGCGAAGCTGAGAGTTGCTTGTGGCAGGGTGTTGCTGGTAGTTGACAAGGAGTGGTGTTCGTGTTGTTGTTGTGGTCGTAGGTGACTCAAAGTGGCTGCTATAGTTGGTGGCGAGGGGATGATGTTTGGGTTCTTTTTGGTGGAGGAGAAATAGAGGAAGAAAAAGATGGGGAAGAAGGTGAATAGTGGTGTTGAGTTGGTGATGGTGGAGTTTCAGGTGAAGCACGATGATGTAGGGACTCCAGTTAGGGGTGTGGGCTGTCACACATACGCCCACGATGGTGGAGTCGTGCTGTCTTGGTTGAGACCGTTGGTGATGAGGTGAAGCACAGTATTGGGTCAGGGTGGAGGCCTCCTCCTGCACAACAACCTCTCCTTTCCCTTTATAACTACTGTAGAGTTGTAGCTAAAGGTGGAGCATCAAAGATCCACTCCTTATGCCCTTCAATAGTCTTCAATGGCCTTCAATGGTGGCCAGTTGGTCATGGAACGTCGGCCATGAATGCCTTCCTAAATGCTTGAAGCTATTTCTCGGTGTGCTGCACGCAAGTAATTTAAATAAAAAAATCAAGATAATGTTTGACTATTTGGAAATGCAACCCAAGACTAATGTGTTAATCGATTATTATCTAATTGATGCATGAAATGTTAATTAATATGCAAATATGAAACAAATATCCTAATGCATGTTATTCTAAATGTCAATTACATACGCCTATAATGCATGAAATAAATCATTCTATGTTTCCCGATTTTCATTCTAATGTCTGCTATGTTCATGAATGTGTTACCTTAGGGCCTAGGCATTTACACCTTTAATTAGACCACAAATATGGGCTTATCAAATGCCTTTATGCGAAGTTTTTGCTAGTCCCTAGCAAATTCAAGCAATAACCTAGCACTCCAAGTAGACTAGCCAACCCAATCGATCTTCCCGTAGAAACATGTAAAGTTATAGAATTTAGACCTAACATGCCAAAATAGAAGCCAAGTTATAGACTAGGTCAGGTAAGGACAAGTTGCAAGCACAGGTTTCTTTGATTTCTAGCTCTACCCTAGGGTCTATTGGTCCTAGAATTTAAAGCATCGTGCAAGTGTATTGGTCTTTTTTATTTTAGGTTGGTATGATTACCAACCTAGAAGGATTTTTTTTGTAATATATATATTTTGTTTGATTTCTGTAAGTCTAACCTTGGATCATCTATCAACACAGTCTATGTTGGATTCATTGCCCCATCACCGAACCTCAAAGGGTGCCTACCTTTCGATGCTTCGAGATAGCACCACCCATGGCGACCCCAATAACTCCTTGCAATTAACACTTCAAGATGGTATTGCCCATGGATTTCTTAAGCGACTTCAAGCCTGTGGCAATCGGCACTTCCAGATAGGTCCACCCATGGTACTTGAATCACACAATGTGCTTACACTTCCCCAGTAGGATGGATATCCTAAGAGATAAGTGCTGAGGAGGTGATGTGTTATCATCACGTCATCAAGGTGAGTATATACTGCACCTCTCATGCAACAGGAACTCATCCAATCAAGTTGTGTTTTTAAGCTTCTCAAAAGTCAAAACTAAGAGAACCCAATTTTTTTAAGGAAGGTGACCACTATTTACACAAGACCAAATGTGTGTGAAATGTGGATTCTTAGATTACGAGGACTCATAAACCAAAAGGAACAAAAAGACACCAGGTACTACCAATCCTTCAACTCAATCCCTATCTTTCCTTCCTCAACCTCATGAGGAATGGTCTGCAACTTAACTCCTACTTAAGTTTTCAAGTCCACAAAGGACACTAAGGGTCTAAAGCTAGTAGCTCAACTTAGCTTTTAAAGTCAAACACCTAGTGATAAGATGGTTTTCGCTTTCGAATAATGTATTAAGATGATTTGTCGCTATAGGATCAAATTGGCGGAAAACCACTTAACAAAATAATTAAAATTAAAATTAAACCATTCACAGAAGAGCGGGTCGTGTCCATAGGGAGGCAATGACTTAGTTAAACTCGCAATTAGGTCAAAATCAAGTTCACTAAACTATTCCCTATATCAAACAATGCCTGTACAGCTCTGAAAGTAAACCTTAAATTTATGGAGAAGTCAATGGGTGTGAATGTAATTTTTACGTCAAAAAATTATACATGTGCAAGAGTATGCCATGTACTATTCACTTGCATGCATATGAAGATGTCAGTCGAAACTAAATTCAATGCAAATAGTGATGAATAATAAGGTTTAACAATTATCTAGAAGCATGAGCATTAAGGCATAAATTCACCACAATAAAATAATCATAAATAAAAATTCATTTTGTGGAAATGGCATGAAATGTAAATAGAAATGCAAGTAGAAAAAAAGGATTATACCTCTCTCCTCCTCGCACATGGGAGAGAGGCTCATTCGAGGAGCTACTCCTGCAAGAGGTCGGCTGAAGCAATGCCTTCACGGTGGTGGCAGTGGTGCGTCGTGAGATGGCCTAAGATGGCCTCCAAGAAGAAAGAAGTGGTGGCGGTGGAGGAGGCTGCCGCTGGCCGCGCTTGCTGCAGGCATAAGGAAGGCAGCGTGGGCAGGTGCTGGGGGCACTACAGACGTGCAGAGGCATGGGTGCATGGGTGCGCAAGTGCTTTGCAGGTCGCTGGGGCGCATGAGGTCTTATGGCTATGTGATTGCAGGCGCTATAGTGGGCAACATGCGGGTGCTACAGCTGGGGCAGGTGGAGGCACAGGCTCTGCAGGGCACACAAGCATGCACGGTGGTTTTGTTGGCACCGCTGCAAGTGCTGCAGAGGGTACTGTAGGTGATGGCATGGGCACGTGTAGACGCTTAGGCGAGGGCGCTGCAAATGCTAGCGCCGTGGGCAAGTGGCTAGGTGAGAGCGCTGGATGTCCTAGTGAAGGCGGGGAGACGCAGGCATGCGGTGGCTGGGGCACTTGGTAGGGTGCGTTAGAGGTGAAGTGAGGGTGCGCAGTGGGTTGCAGGCACTACTAGTGGGCGCTGGTGCTGCTGGTGAAGGTGCGCAGGGGTAGATGGCAAGCGGTGTTGGCATTTGCGCTGGAGGTGGATGCGTTGGAGGATGGATGCGTGGTGGTGCGCTTGGCATGGCTGGAGGTGGCTGTGGTGAGGAGCGGGCAGGTGTGTGCAGCAGCTGGGAGCTACGCATGGAAGTGGCGTGGTTTTTGGGTTCTTTTTGGTGGAGTGGAGGAAAAATAGAGGATGGGATGAAGATGGAGGTGGATGCTGGTGATGTCAGTGAAGATGGTAGCATGCACGCCTGTGTGTGCTTATAGTGGAGCAACGTGCATTCACGATGATGTGAGCAAGCTCCGAATGGCGGTGTGGCCTGTCACACCACACGCCCATGCTGGTGGAGGCTTGTCGCCACAGTTGAGGCTGGTGGTGGTAGAGTGGATGAGAATGGTGCACTCTCTGCACAGTGATTAATATGGGTGGGGGCCTCCTCCTCAATAGCAGCTCTACCTTCTCCTTTTGTAGCCATGGCCACACAGATTTGAAATTCAAAACACCGTAAAATGAATGTGATACACAGGAGGAGAAGGTAGAGCCAGAGGAGTTACCTGTGCAAAGGAGAAGAATAAAAGAATAAAATAATTAGGGTTATTTATACATAACTCCTTAACTTCTATGTTAATTAAAATAATGCACCTAATTAATTAACTAATGAAATGTATGCAACCCTAGGTTAATTCTAAATGCGTGAATTATGTACTTGAGTTAAAAATATGAATTAATTTATTTGCATCCTAATGTATGCTATCTAATTGTTAAAATTAACTTAATGTCTAGACATTTAGATACCTAAATAGTCCAGAAATATGGGCTAATCAAATACCCCCACGCCTAGTTTTTGTTAGTCCATACCAAATCCAAGCAAAACATGGCACTGCAAGTAGACTAGCCTACCCAATCAGTCTTCCTTTAGAAACATATTAAGTTCAGACTTTAAACCTAAGGTTCCCAAGTAGTTACTAAGTTATAGACTAGGTCGACTAAAGATGAGTTGTAGGCACAAGTTTCCCTGATTTCTGACTCTTCCCTAAGGTTTATTGATCGCTGAGATTAAAGCATCCGTGCATATGCATTGGTCTAAGTTATTTGAGGTTAGTATGATTGCCAACCTAGAAAGGAAAAAGGATTTTTTTTTTGAATAATATATATATATTTTTTGTTTGATTCCTCTAAGTCTAACCTTGGATCAGCTATCAACATGTTTTGTGTCGGATTCATTGTCCCCATCACCGTACCTCGAACTGTGCCTGGCTTTCGATGCTTCAAGATAGCACCGCCCATAGTGACCCCTAGAGCTCCTGGCAATTGACACTTCGAAATAGTATTGCCCTTGGATTTCTTAAGCGAATTCTGGCTTGTGGCAATCAGCACTTCGAGATAGGGCCGCCCATGGTACCTAAATCGCATAATGCACTTATATTCCCCCAGTAGGATGGATATCCTATGAGACAAGCGCCAACGAGGTAATATGTTATCATCACATCCTCAAGGTGAGTATATACTCCACCTCTCCTACGGCAGGAACTCTTCCAATCAAATTATGTTTTCAAGCCTCTCCTAAGTCAAAACTAAGAGAACCAAATTTCTTTTAAGAAAGGAATTAAGGTGATCATTTACACAAGACCAAGTGTGTGAAATTTGGATACTTGGGTTACAAGGACCCATAAACCAAAAGGTAGAACAAGATTCCAGGTACTACCCAACCTTTTAACTCAATCCCTAGCTTTCCTTCCTCAACATCTTGAGGAATGGTCCGCCACTTAACTCCTACTTAAGATTTTAAGTACACAAAGGGCCCTAAAGGTCTAAGGCTAGATGCTCACTTAGCTACTAAAGTTCGACCCTAGAATCAACTTAGTCTAACCTAGAGTTCTAATTTGCTTAAGAATGCAAAGCCCAACCAGTTAATCTCAATAATTACAATTTTTTTTTTTAATGCAAATGTATGCAATGCAGAATGCTTTAACTAAATGTATGAATGCATTATGTATAAATGCTATGTATATCCCCAAGTACACCCCCCATGCCTAAAATCTACAATGTCCCCATAGCATAGAAGGATATTACCTGGGTCAGAGATGGGCTGCCGTTCCTTTCTTAGCAGCTGAGTAACCAAAGATCTCGCAAATCAGGTTTAAGGATTGTAGAAATAGGCCTTAAAAATGAGCAAAGTAATGCTGGCCTAGAAAACAAGTAACCTAGGATGTTGGCAAGCTGATGATGAATCCCAATAGCAAATGCTCGCCCAACTAATATCGGAATGAAATCTTCCCAGGTCACCAGAAGAGGTTCTAAAGGATAAACTGACATAACAACCTCCAAAGGGGTAGGGGGAGGATGACAAGGATCCTCCAAAAGGAGTGGGGAAGGAATGGTGCAGAGATAAACCCCCAGGGCAATGGACTTACTAAAGAAATCATCATTCCATACCTGATACTCCATTACAGGAAATATTGGTTTGTTAAGCCCCCTGGTCAGAACAAAAGTGAGCATATCTCTAAGGCAAGGATCATCTAGGGTGTCCAAGTTTTGAGGTTACAGGATGGCCATAAGATCTAGGCTGATTTAATCAGCTCAGTGTCCATCCCTAGCAATCTTTCCAAATCCTCAATTGCATCCCTAGCATTCCTTGCACTATCACATGTATCTTCCTGCACTTCATCAGGAGTCACAATTTCACCTTCAGACATAAGCGAATCAAAGGGTGACTTCGAATCAAATGAAGGCAGGTTGGAAGTAATAGATCTGGGGATTATCCTATCAACGTCATCCTCGGGTTCTTGTTCTTTACTCAAATCTTCCTCGGAGTCTATATGTGAATCCACATAAATCTTCGAAGTTTCTTCCAAGTTTTCCATCATTTCATCATTAGGAGAAATAACATCGGTAGGTGTGCTAAGGAAAACTAATTTAGTCAAATTTGTGACATCCTTAGGGGCTAACTCTTCAAATAAGACATAATCACCCATAGTGTCATTCCAAATCTTGAATGTAGGTTCCTCATATAATTTATCCTTCTCCTCATCATACGATTCATCATATACCCAAGGTCTACAATCATCTAAAATTTCAGCAGATCCCCTAAGGTACTCTATTTGAGGTAAATGGTTTACACTGGTAACATCGAACTCCTCAAATAGGTCAATTTCTTCAAGGTTAGGTTCCCCAAGGGTGGGCTTGAGTTCCATCTCGTGATCAAAAGGGAGGGCAGGATTAACAACTTCACTTCATCGCACTTCATCAAATGTCATGAAAATACTATCACCTAGGTCGAGGTCTTCTAATGGTACCATCATTCCCTTCTTTTGACTCCAATATAATTTAGGTGGATACTCAACCTTATCATCATCTTCCTCGGGTTGCCACCTTTCTTCATCCAATGCATAGCTACTTTCATATGTATCTTCCTCCCACTTAAGGCATGGATCTCTCAAGGAAGTGTCATCTAACAAGGAGGTTTCAAAATCGATCCTTGAAAAGTAGCTATTCTCCCTTACATAATCCCCAAAATTTCCTTTCAACTTAAAGTGAAGCTCTCCCACGGGAGATGCCTCAATTGTAGATGGGTGTACGTCATTCTCAATGTGGTAGATTGGGTGGCTAATTTCATCTCTGTCTTGTTGGCCTGCTCTCGAAGAATCTCCTAATAATTCTACCATTTCATCTTGCATTTTCTGTATTTCCATCTTCAAGGAGGAGAGGTCATTTCTATCAGAAGAGAAGTCAGGCTCAGGCTTATAGTACCCAGGAGTTTCTGTCCAACCATTATAATTATTCACGGAGGGTGGGTTGGTATTTCTTTGGAGTGTGGGATATTGGGAAAAGCAAATCCCACTCCTAGGTTCTGCTCACTGATTTGGGGCTTAACCAGGCCAATACTCCTATATTAGGAGTAAAATGGACCCCAATGTTGCCATTATGTCCATCAAAGGATAAACCATCTCAGCATATGGGATCAAAGAGTGCAGAGTGGGCGTAAGGGTGTGGGCAAGATGTGAAAGGACGAAAATCAATGTGGTCCATTCGAACTCACACCTCAATTAGAATTCCCCAAGCAAAATGCAATTCAAAAAGGACTTTTTAGGTCTTTCCTAGTTTAGGCTTTTGATATTAAGTCAGATCGTAGGTGATAATATAATTTGTTCAATCAATTTACGCACTTATTGTCGACCTACAGATCACCTAAAAGTCCTAGTTGGAGCTTAAGTGTTCTTCCATAAATCTCAAATGGTAGAGCAAATCCAAAGATGGAAGATCGAGGGATGCAAGTAGGCCTTTGCCTTCCTTTGAAGCTGTGCTTTCACGGTGCTTCTCAACTACCCCCAAAAATCCGTGATAGGGTATCCCCCTCTTTGGAGCTACAAAACCTTTGATCTCAAGTTCTACACACTTCAGAATCCAATGGTAGGAGGGCTCTTATCCTAGTATTTCGAAACCTAAGCAGCGTATAAATGCATGCCGTGGTGCAAGAGATATAAGTGTGCATACACCGTAAAGATTTTTGAATTTTGAATCGCATGCCAAGTTTGAAAATCAAATCCTTGGTTTTTTAAATGTCCCTCCTTTAATTAGTCCCTTTTCCAGTAAATATGTGATCACTTGTTAGATCTATTCAATACAAATTAGGTGGTCTTGAAATTAATCCAAATACATTTGCATGATAGGTAGAAATGCAAAGTTAGAAGTGCATACCTTATTCTAGCATTCTTCATGCAATATGCAAGATAAGAACTAGATCTAGATGTTGCCCATTCAGTCCTAAATGATTCGACCTAAGGGCAAGCAGCTTCTAGCAGGTAGCTCATGTTTTTGTTTTATTTTTTTTTAGTTACTTACGCACAAGCAAATTAAAGGTAAGCAATCCACAAAATAAATTAAAAACCTAAATCTAAAGTAAAGGGAACAGGCTCCTAAAAATTACCCAACATGGGCCTAAAACAAAATCGCGGAACAAACCCCTCAACTGTACCCCAAAATAAGTGTTTCAAACCAAATGTGCAATGAAAAATTAAGTCTAAAGTCTTAACCCTACTCTAATCAAATCAGCGACTAAATGTGCAGAGATGACCGTCATGTCCTCATCCTTCCCCTCCTAGAGATCTAGTTCCTTGCAAGGTACCCTGAATAATTTCTCCTCTGGCGACGTCAAGGGTCGCCTCTTACGATGGCTAGTGTGATTCAAGTCGTAGAATGTGTGTCGTAGATCATTCCACTCGCGTCAGAAAAAAAATCCAAAGTTATATATGATTCCAAATTTAAATCAATGTGAACGAATGAATGAATGAATGCGATTTAATTAAGCCTGTTGCTTCCCCGACAGCAACACCATTTGATAAGACGATTTTCGCTTTCGAATAATGTGTTAAGATGATTTGTCGTTGTAGGATCAAAGTGGTGGAAAACTGCTTAACAAAATAATTAAAATTAAAATTAGACCACTCATAGAAGAGTGGGTCGTGTCCACAGGGAGGCAATGACTTAGTTAAACTCACAATTTGGTCAAAATCAAGTTCGTTAAACTATTCGCCAGGTGAAATAATGCTTGTATAGCTCTAAAAGTAAACCTTAAATTTATGGAGAATTCAAGGGGTGTGAATGAAATTTTTACATCAGAAAATTATACATGTGTTAGAGTATGCCATGTACTATTCACTTGCATGCATATGAAGATGTCATTCAAAATTAAATTCAATGCACATAGACATGAATAATAAGGTTTAACAATTATCTAGAAGCATGAGCATTAAGGCATAAATTCACCACAATAAAATAATCATAAATAAAAATTCATTTTGTTGCAATGGCATGAAATGTAAATAGAAATGCAAGCAGAAATAAAGGATTATACCTCTCTCCTCCTCACACATGGGAGAGAGGCTCATTTAAGGAGCTACTCCTATAAGAGATTGGCTGAAGCGAGGCCTTTGCAGTGGTGGCGATGGTGCGTCATGAGATGGCCGGAGTCGGCCTGCTGGAGGAAAGAAGTGGTAGCGGTGGAGGAGGCTGCTGCTGAACGCGTTTGCTGCAGGCGCAAGGAAGGCAGTGCGCGTAGGTGCTGGGGGCACTGTAGACGAGCGGAGGCATGGGTGCGTGGGTGTGCAGGCCCTCTGCAGTTCGCTTGGGCACGCAGGGTCTTGTGGCTGTGTGGTTGCAGGCGCTGCAGTGGGCGACGCATGGGTGCTGCCGCGGGGGCGAGTGGAGGCTCAAGCTCTGCAAGGCACACAGGAGTGCACGGTGGTTCTGTTGGCTCCACTGCTGGTGCTGTAGAGGGCGCTGTAGGTGATGGCATGGGCACATGCAGGCACTGAGGTGAGGGCACTACAAACGCTGGAGCAGTGGGTAGGTGGCTAGGCGAGGGTGCTGGAGGTTCTGGCGATGTCAAGGAGACGCGGGCGTGTGGTGGCTGGGATACTTGGCAGTGTGCGCTAGTGGTGAAGTAAGGGTGCACGGTGGGTTGCAAGCGCTGTTAGAGGGCACTGGTGCTACTGGTGAAGGAGCATGCGGGCATATTGTGCGTGGTGTTGGCGTATGAACTGGAGATGGATGCGCGATGGCGTGCTTGGTAGGGTTGAAGGTGGCTGCAGTAAGGAGTGGGTAGGTGTGTGCAATAGCTAGGAGCTGCGCATGGAAGTGGCGTGGTTTTTGGGTTCTTTTTGGTGGAGTGGAGGAAAAATAGAGGATGGGGAAGAAGGTGGAGGTGGATGCTGGTGATGGAAATGAAGATGGTAGCATGCACACCTGTGTGTGCTTATGGTGGAGCAGCGTGCATTCATGGTGATGCGAGCAAGCTCTGAATGGCGGTGCGGCCTGTCACACCACACACCCACGGTGGTGGAGGCTTGCCGTCATGGCTGAGGCCGGTGGTGGTGGAGTGGATAAGAGTGGTGCACTCTTTGCACGGTGATGAATAGGGGTGCGGGCCTCCTCCACAACAACAGCTCTTCCTTCCCCTTTTGGAGCCACAACCACACAGATTTGAAATTCAAAACACCGTAGAATGAATGTGATGCACAGGTGGAGGAGGCGGAGCCAGAGGAGTTACAGGTGCAAAGGAGAAGAATAAAAGAATAAAATAATTAGGGTATTTATACGTAACTCCTTAACTTCTATGTTAATTAAAATAGTGCACCTAACTAATTAACTAATTAAATGTATGCAACCCTTGGTTAATTCTAAATGCATGAATTATGTACTTAAGATAAAAATATGAATTAATTTATTTACATCCCAATGTATGCTATCTAAATGTTAAAATTAACTTAATGTCTAGACATTTAGATACTTAAATAGGCCACAAATATGGGCTAATCACCTATAGTCAACTTAGTCTAACCTAAAGTCCTGGTCTTGTGCCTAAGAATGCAAGATCGAACCAGTTAAGCACAACAATTTTTTTTTAAAGTGCAAATGCTTGTTATGCAATGTTATCCATATGTATGCAATTATCTATATATGCTGTGTATATTCCCTAGGTACACCCCTCATGCCTAAAATCTGCAATGTCCCCATTGTGTAGATGGGTATTACTTGGCTCAAAGTTGGGCAGCCATTATTTTGTTGCCAGCCGAGTAGCCAAACAATCCTGCAAATCAAGTTTAAGGATCGCAGAAATAGGCCCCAAAAATGAGCATAACAGTATAGGCCTAGAAGATAGGTAACCTAAGATGTTGACGAGTTGATGATGGATACCAATGGCAAATGCTTGGCCAACAAGGATGATAATGAAATCTTCCCAGGTCACTAGAGGAGGCTCTAAACGATAGTCAAGAATAACGACCTCCAGAGGGGTAGGGGGAGGATGACAAGGATCCTCCAAATGGAATGGGGAAGGGATAGTGCAAAGATATACCCCTAGGGTGATAGACTGACCATAGAAAGCATCAGTCCATACCCGATACCACGTTACAAGAGATATTAGTTCTCTAAGCCCCCCAGTCAAAATAGAAGTGAGTAGATTTCTAATCCAACGATTGTCTAGGGTGTCTAAGATTTGAGGTTGCAGGATGTTCATAAGATCTAAGGCGGGTGCAGTCAGCACGGTGTCCATGCCTAACAACCTTTCCAGTTCTTCAATCATGTCCCTAGCATCTTTGGTAATATCACAAGTATCTACTAGCTCTTTAGTAGTGATCAGTTCAAGGTATGCTGTCAAAACTTCATCTTCTAACATAGACGAATCAGAGGGTGACTCCCAATCAAATGAAGGCAGGTTTGAAGCAACCAATTTAGAGATTGATCGGAGTTTTTGTGCGATTTGTAAAATTAGGATTTTATCGTTGTAACGCACAAAAATCGAGTCGCTTTTAAATTTATAAGACCTATATAGGGAGAGTATCTGGGGTCGTCCAAAGAGGCGAGGTTTGCAAAATTCTAATCTCATACTTGAAAACAGGACTTAACTTTCTTTTTGTTGTTTTCAATATGCACTTTTTATAGTTTGAAATAACTAAAGCAATGCAGATTTAATGGCGAGGAGATAACTAACACCTAAAATTACTATAACCTAAGTGACAAGTAATTCACTCTCTAAGATCACCCTAGGTAGGTGGAAACCTAGAGTAATTAGAGAGAGGGGGTGATTACGCTAAGGTAAAAGTAAAATTGCGTAAAGCACAATTAAGAAAGAGGCAACTTTACTAGAGGAGAAAAAATGTTTTACAAAACCCTAGTACAGGAATGCTTCTACTACTAGAAATCAAAAAAAATAAAAAGTATAAACACTAGTACTCTTGATGATGATGATGGTGAAGAAGAAAAAGAGGCATCTTGCTCCAAGCCTAGTAGCTCCCAGGCTTGAAAAGAAGTCCTCCAACTCCTTCCTTGTAAAGCTCCTTCAAGATGAAGACCTCCAAGACAAGCCCTTAAAGGGGGCGTGCCCTATGCTCCTCCAAGGTGGATGGCTCCACCATCAATTCTCCTTCCATGCCTAGCCATCCTCCACTGTGAAGAGAGTCACCTCCTTGGCGTGGCATAAGAGGGACAAGAAAGAAGGGGAAGAAGGCACCAAGGGGGCAGGTAGGATGCCCCCATAATCTTCTTCTCTTCTTCTTCTTCCTTGGCCTTGAATTATGGTGGGTATATGGTAGACTAAACTAAAATGGAGGATGATGAAAATGGTGGTGGGTGATGGGTTTTTATAGAGTGGGATGGAGGTGGTTGGCGTGGCCTTTAGTGGAGGGCTAGGATGGCTTGTTGGGACGTGGTTAGGGATCCAATAGAGAGGGTTAAATGGCACCAACCAAGGGGGTGTGAAGGTGGTTTGAAGGTGGCCTTGGTGGTCGAGTATGGGGTGGAAGGGCACCTTGTTTTGGCACCAACTTTGGCTTCTAGAAGGGGGTGTTCTTGACACCAAAATTCACGGGTGGAGATGGGTTGGTTGGTGAAGTGTAGGATGGTGATGAGGAGATGGGTTGGCACCATTTTGGTGGTGGTTATGGGGGGTGTTTTGGGACCAACTTTAGGTGGCTTTTGGAGGGAGGTGAGGGGTGAAAAGGTGGCTTGGGTTGGTGCCAACTTAGGGGTGGACTAGGTTAGCTTGGTGGACTTATAGGTAGAGGTAGTTGGTGGAGCTAGTTAGGTGGGGTTTTAGGGTGATAAATGCTAGGGCAGCTGGAACCTAGCTAAGCTAAGCTAAGATAAGCAAGCTTAGCTAGTAATGGACTAGAGGAGGAGGCAATGGGAGCTAGAGTTTGAGGAGAGGAGCTAGATAGAAGAAGTCTGGAGCTGAAATGGAGCCGGCAGCTACAGAAGAGGATGGCATGGAGCTACTTTAGCTAGCTTAGATTGCTAGTACTTTGCTAGCTGCTAAGCCAAGCTAATGTAAGCTGGCTTCTGCCACAAGGAGCTAAGGTGAGCTGGGTCTAGTCTCCAGGGGAGGATCAAGCTGTTTGAGGTAGCTAAGGTAGCTTGGCTCAACTGAGTTGAGCTAAGCTAAGTCCCCAAGAGTTCGACTTGAGCTTCCTAAGTTGAAATGAAGTCATCTTCAGCTGGCTGGAGTTGAGTCAAGCTGCGTCAAGCTGATCCTGAGCTGAGGTGAACTCCAGTCAACTCAGCTAAGCTAGGTAGAGCTCCCTGCTAACTAATGGGAGCTGAGATGAGCTAGACGCAGCTAAGTTGAGCTGGGTCTAAGCTGACCTAAGCTAGGGTGAGCTATGATGAGCTCTCTTGAGTTGCCATTCAGCTAAGATGAGCTGAATGGAGCTACGATGAGCTAACCCTAGTTCAGGTGAGCTGGATCAAGCAGAGTTCCAGCTGGTTTGAGCTTCTCCTTCTCCAGTTGCCTTCCTGAGTGCTAGGGTTCTAGGGATGTAGCAATCTACTTATTCTTAACACTCACAAAAACATATCAAAAGCACAATAAAAAAAATGCAATGCAAGCCTAGCTTAATTGATGCCTAAATGCAACCCAGAAACCCATTTGCAGAGCAAAATCTTAAGAGCTAATTTTTTTTAATGCATAAGAATGATGATAAACTATCATTTAACAGGGATTACCCTGTCAATCTCATCCCCAGTTTCTTGTTCTTTACTCAAATCCGCACTGGATTCTGTATGTGAATCCACATAAATCTCAGAAGTTGCTTCCATGTTTTCCATTATTTCAACATAAGGGATATGATCAATAGGAGCATAGAGGAAACCTAAGTTGATCAAATCTGTGACATCCTCGGGGGCTAATTCTTCAAATAAGACATAATCACCCTTAGTGTCACTCCAAATCCTGAATGTATGTGTCTAGAATCATCTAAACTCTCCATAGATCCCCTTGGACACTCTATCTGGGGTAAAAGGTTCTCACTGGTAACACTAGACTCCTCAAATAGGTGGATTTCTTTAGGGTCAGGTTCCCTAAGGGTAAGTTGGAGTTCATTCTCACGATTTTCATCAAAAGGGTGGTTAGGATTAACAACTTGGCTTCAACCCAATTCATCAAATATTAGAAGAATGCTATCATCTGGCTCAAGTTCTTCTAAAGGTACCATTTGTCCCTTCATTTGACTCCAATATAATTCAAGTGGATACTCAACCTCAAAGTCATCCTTGGGCTACCACCTTTCTTCATACAATGCATAGCTAATTTCATACATATCCTCCTCGCACTTAAAGCGTGGACCTCTCAGGAAAGTGTCATTTAGTGAGGACTCAAAATCAATCCTTGAAAAGTACCTATTCTCCCTTACATAATCCCCAACATTCCCCTCCAACTTAGGGTGTGGCTCTCCCAAGGGAGATGCATCTTGTGTAAAAGTGTGTAATTCATCCTCAATAAGGTAAGTTAGGTGGCTAATATCTTCTTGTTGGCTTGCTCACGAAGATTCTCCTAATAATTCAATCATTTCATCTTGTATTTTCTGTATTTCATCTTGACTAGAGAGTCATAATTCATTACATATCCTTTCTGAAAGATAAACATTAAACTAGGGGTAAATATGCAATTTTAACATCATATCCGAAATGCAGAATAATCATGGGTTTTCCAAGGGTTAATTAAAGGTCAAATGGTCATAAAAATCTAATTAGATGGTCCGTGTAGAAAGAAATAAGTTTTCGCGCATCTCGAGAATTAATGAACATCTGAAATCCTAAAATCAGACCCGCTTAATTCTTGAGGTTTTGGAAAAGATAAAATTCACCTAAACCATCTAAAAATCTTATAAAAATATTATATAATGTTTGGTACCTTTGATTTGACCATTAGAACCCATTTTGACCTAAAATAGTCTCTGATTGGAAGTTGCCCTAAGTAGGGTTTTTGCATAAATTACCGATTCAAACTTGGTCAAAACCAAAATGTGACTTTACCATCAGATTCCTTGGGCCAAAATTAGGTCTGTACCAAAGGTTGGGCCCAATCAGAGACCATCTTAACCTAGTTTGCATTCCAGTTCAGTCTGACTCTTTTTCTCATAGACATACCCCTAGCTTTTTGAATTATCTTCAAATAGGAGCCTAAGTTGTCATCTTCTTTACAGCTTGGTCCCTATACCATTATCGCAAAGGACCTCCAACTCTGGCAACCTTCAATCAGAGATTTCTCCCTGATTTCTTAATGAATCTCTCCCAAAATAGAAAGGTAGATCCCTGATGAAATCCTTTTCCATTTGAAACACACATTAGGCTCTAAACAATACTCAAAGCCCAATGCGAACCTTTCAAAGGTTCGAATCTCCTTGTCATGCAAGAACCACATGCTTCCAAGCTTGGTTTCCATGCTTGGAAAGCTCCATTGAAGCCTATAAAAGGTTCCCTGAGGTCAAGCCGACCTCCTTAGCTTGGTTTGGTGGCTGGATACCCACTTCTTCCCTTCTCCCCAACCTCCATCTTAACCAACTCTGACAACCCTCTTCCATCACCTTCTTCACCGTCCGCCACATACAATAGGCGGCGGCTCATTCATCCTTAGCTTCTTCCACACATTGCAATACCAGCGAGTGGTGCCTACCTCCCCTCATCGTCGTCGTTTTGGCCACTGGAGACATCATCTCCTCTAAGCCCCGGTGTACCACCGGCAAGGACCTCTCCTCCCTTTCATCCATTCGATTTAGGTTAGTCAGCTTCCTCTAGCTCCGTAGGTTAGCTTGGGACTCCTAAACCCAAGTTTTGATCCACACCACCGCCGTTCACCATCATCTTCCTTCGCTTTGGCCGCAACTCCAGCAAGGTCTTCCCATCACTCCACTGCACCACACACCTCGCTAACACCCTCACAAGCCCCGCCTCATCCACCTGAACCAAACCCCTCTACCTATTCACCATTCCACCCATCCAAACACTCCACCGAACACATCACCTTCGCACGGTCTCCTCAGCCTTCGCCAGCCACCTACGACCACCCTCATAGCACACCATCGCAACCAACATCTTTTCTGCATGCTTGCGATCCTCCTAAGCTTTTTAACCAAGGCTTTTAGCCCGTATTTTGTATTTCAGGTATCCCAACGAAGCTCTGTCATCACGTTGTCTTCCCTGGCCTTATTCTTCGTATCATGGCCACATTCCTCATCACAACTCACTAGAGAAACTAAGAAAGAAATCTAGAAGGATCTCCAGGCCCTCAATTAAGCAAGGAAACGCAGCTGCTGTGCCAATTGAACAAAGACACCTTTCGCTGCTACGCGCTAGAAGCGGCTGTGGGGTTTAGTCCCACATCGGCGGGAGAAGAGCACTTGAGTGCGCATAAATGGAATTTGTGTTAATGCCTTACTGCCTCAAGAACACAGGTGAGGTCCCCTTACCCGCTCACCCATACCTGCCTAAGCCATCACTCCACTACTACCCACGTCGATATCCCTAAACCCAATACTACTCAACCTGAATACCCGATTGTCTGAATGGTTGCCTGAGAGAGAAGAGGCAGGAAAGAGTGAGAGTAGGCAAGGGGGGGTTTTGCTCTCTACTGTTTAACCCTATCTAACACTTAATCGTGAGAGAGAGCCCTTGTGCTCTCTGAAAGAAGAAGGAAGAAGAAGGAGAAGACTTGAAGAGAAGAATAAGAGAAGGAGAGCGGAGCAGGAGAAGAAAGGAAAAGGCTCTCTAGGAGCACTTTAGCAACGACATTTAAGTCATTTGCCTTGAGAGCCCGACGTCTGATTAGCTCTAACAGCAAGCATTGTGGATCTATTTGGCTGGCATGGAAATTGGCTTAAGTGGTTTGAGATACTGTGCATTTATTTAATCTATTGAGTAGTTAATATATGTGTATCTAAACTAATAATTGGTGATTTAAATCACCATTATTTTTCCTTAGATATCTTTTTGTCCTCTTTAACTATTACAATACTCATGTTCTCCTTTGAAGATCAGTTTTGTGTAGATATTATTCAATGAATATCATTATTGGTTTGATTTCTTGTGCTCATTTATATATTCATTTCAATTAGCACATGAATTACAATACTTGCTCCCTGTGTTCGACCTTGGCCTTCATTTCTTGATTTCGAGTTTACAAATTTTATTTATTTAAGAGCTATTTGTGGACTGTACTACAACACATTTTCTAATCTCGACGAAAAGCTTGATAATAGTCCCAGGCTGCAAAATCTCAAGTGTGTTATCTTTTTGCCACAATGAAGCCTGTGGTGGTCATTTGTTGGGCCGAAAAATCACCGTAAAGTTTTTGTAGTCAGGATTTTTCTAGCCAACCATTTTCAGAGTTACACACGACTTTGCCAAGTGCTACAAACGATGCCAATCAGTCAGTTCTTTAACCAGGAGAGACATGTTGCCTCGCCAACCCATTTTGGTAGTAGAATTGTTCGATGTATGTGCCATTGATTTCATTAGGTCGTTCCCAAATTTCCATGGCTTCAAGTACATACTTCTATCCATTGATTATGTCTCGAAGTTGGTCAAAGCCATCCTGGCGAGACAGGCTGATCATAAGGTCATCATTTCTTTCGTACAAGAATGTATATTTGTAAGATTCGGTGTACCTCGCAATATGAATAGCGATGGGGGTAGTCACTTCATCCATGCCCACTTCAAGTCATTATTAAAGAAATACAAGGAATATCACTGTATAGCCACTCCGTATGATCCACAGACCAAAGGGAAAGCCGAAGTGTCTAACCATCCATTCAAACTAATTCTTTAGAAGATGGTTAGACCAGATAGGAAGGACTGGTCTGGTAGATTAATTGATGCACTATGGGCATATCGGGCCACTTACAAGGCCCCACTCGGAATGTTGTCATATCTTATGGTATGTGGAAAGGCCTGTCACCTTCCTATTGAGCTAGAGCACCGCGCTTTCTGGGAGGCCTACAAGAATGCAATGATCTATAAGGACAATATGAAGGCCTTTCATGATCGCCACATCTGGAGAAAGGAATTCACACCCAACCAGCAAGTCTAGCTATTTGACTCGCATCTGAAATTCTTTGCAGGAAAACTCAAGTCCAAGTGAACTGGCCCGTATATTGTGATTCACCCTTATTCTAATGGGGTGGTCTAAATCATGGACCCAAAATTGAGGCATGTTTCTATGGTAAATGGCTAGTGATTCAAGCCATTTATGGCTTAAGAACCTCCTCCTGCTAATGAAATCATTCATTTCATTGAGGACATGTGATTAAGTTATCACCTAGCTGAAGGTGTTAAACTCAACAACTTATACATTTATTCCTACCTTTACGCATAGCATATTTTCTTTTTGCATGTTTCTCTGCATATTACATATCATCAGGTTGGCTTTCCTGAATGAAATGTTCAGGAGAAATTTTAGGTAATTTCTACCCACTTACTCCCTGTCGTAATTTAATTTCCTTTTTATTCATGTGTGAGGACATGCAAGAACTTAGTCATGGGGGGTGAGTATACAGTAAAACTGATAATTCTTATGCCAACATTTAGAAAAACCTCTGAGTATCATATTAATTGTACTTTAAGCTCCATAATTTAAGAACAACTGACTCAACCTCCAATGCTTGCATTGGAGCTAGAAATCATTCGCAATAGCCAGTTCTGACTCATTTCTTCATGATGGGAACACCATCATGAGCCTTAACTAGCCCATTTTAGCCTAGAATAAAAGATAAAATCTCCTACATATTCATCTAAGGGTTATATCTCCACTTTATTATGTTTTGAGAAGAGAACAAGGAACTAGGGTTAATTCTATAATTTTAATAGCATATCATAAACACAGAATAACCAAGAGATTTGTTAGGGGTAAAATAAAGGTCAAATGATCATTAAAGCCTAAAAACTAGGTCCATACAGTCTAAATAGGGTTTTTGCACATTTTAACAATTAACAGTAACCTAAAACCCTAATTTTAGACCCCCTTAAATAACAGTGGTTTTGGTCAAGATAAAAATCACCTAAATCTTCTAAAACTCATAGAAAAACATTCGATAAGGTTTGGTAACCTTGATTTGACCATTTGAACCTATTTTGACCTCAAATAGAGTTACAGACACAATTCTACTCTAATTTGGGTTTTTACGCTAATTGTCTAGTCAAGCATCGTCAAAACTGAAGTCAAACTTCACAATCAGTTTCCTTGGGTCCAAAATAGAGTTGTACCAATATTTGGTCCCAATCAGAGTTCATCTTGACCTAGTTTCCATTTTAGTCCATTTAAACTCTATTTCTCAATTAAGCCCCTAATTTTTGAAATCCTTGCATTTAGCCCCCTAACTTCTCTTCATTTTCTTCAAATGGGTCCCTATTGCCATGGAAGGTGTGAACCAATAGATCCGAGTTTTCAATCAAGGGTTCCTCCCTGATTGCTTGGCTAATCCCCTCCAAAATTGGAAGGGATGATCCTGAGGAAATCCCTAATCACCTAAACCTAGTATTAGACTCCAAATCCCTTCATGAAGCTCATGCGAATCCTTGGATTTTACGGATCTTTTTCCCTAAAAATTTAAGCTTCTCAAGCTTGTTTCCAAGCTTAGAAGCTTGCCTGATGCCCTATAAAAGCATCCCCCTTGCAGAGCTGAACTCAGCAAGTTTTAGGCCCAAAATTCCGTCATCTTCCCTACCTCTAGCTGGCTTCAATCTCTGCTCTGGTGACCTCCTCCCTCCGGCCTCCTCACCAGCTTTCACAAACTGCAGGCAGTAGGTCCGCCTTCCCCATCTTCATCCACACCTCGCCATACCTGGGAGGGGCTTCCTTTCCCTTCAAGCGTCGTCGTCCTCCCTCCTTGAGCCATCGTCATCTCTGGCACCGACAAATCATAGCCGATGCCACCTCCGCATCCCCTTCATTAACAGCTACCTTCATTCGACTCCGCATCCCCCACTGATTTCATTCGCACACCCAACACTCACTTCAGTACACCCTCACACCCGTGCCACCATCGTCTCCCTCGTCCCCGACGTACCACCGCACCAATCCACTCCCAACTAGTCTCAAAACTTCTGTCGTGTCGTCACAACCAAAACCCTCAAGTAATTGAGGGGATTGGCCTCTCACGCACTCCACCTAATGCAAACACCTTCGCACCTCCTTCTCGAGGTCATCAGACCTCCACACTCTCCTGCATGCAACACAGCACCCACCAGCGCACTTGTCATTCCACGGTGATCCTCCTAAGTGTATTTGACATGGTTGCAAGGCCATTTTCTACTTTTCAAGTGATCGCTGAACATCCGACGTAGCCCTCTACTTCTCCAACGTAGCAGCAATCCTCCGACCATGACCCCTCCAGATTTCACCCTCAGGTGTTGTGGCTGACTCCTAGGAAGCAATCCAGGCATTCAATTAGGCTCCACAGCCTGATCCTCAACCACAATTTGAAGAGTCTTTAGCTATTGCTGCATTGCAACGAAGATGCATGGGATAGTCCCACCTCGTAGAAGCCCCGACCGCACAAAAGGTGATTTTGTCTCCCTGACTCCTCACCTTAGACAACGGGGTTGGGTCCCTAGCAACCTTCACCCGCTTACCTGCCTCTGCACACTCCTCGCTTGTGACCATGCCGGCAAACTAGGTCCACTATACATGTGCGAATACTCGGTTGACTACCCGATTAAGCTCAAGTCTTCGAGAGAAAGAAGAAGAAAGAAAGAGAGAAAGGGGGGGTTTTCCCTTCACGCCTCTACTCTCTACACATAGCTGATTTGTGAAGAGGCCTTTGCCTCTATGCTATGCTTGCCTCTCTCTATTGGAACCTAGTTCCACTTCTCTCTTATGTTTTGGTGTTAACAAAACTGTTTTAAAACTAATGAGTTTTTGAAGTGTCATTTTCATAAAATCATAGGATTTAGGAAGTATGAAAGAAGTGGTGATGGCATGAAGAATGAAGATTGATTTCATATTGCTTTCATATCTTGTAATCTAGATTTTTGTATGTCTCCTAACAAGAAAAATGATTTAGGAATTAAAATCAAAGCAGAGATAATTAGGAATCATACTCTTGTTCTATTATTCATTTGAAAAACTTATCTCGTTTCTTTGTCAGATTTTTCATATATTTGCATTCAAATTGCACCATACACTGTTGAACAAAACTTATTCAAGGTACTTATTGCAAGTACCGATATTATTCACCAGTATCAGTACCTTCTAGGCATAGGTTTGGGTCCTAGTCCCAATCTGTGAATAACAAGTATCGGCATTCATCATGAGTGCCTGTACCAAGTGCTCACAGTTTGAAGACCTAGGAAGTACCTGGACATTACAAGTATTGGTACTCATAACCAGTACCAATACTTGTAGCTCACAGTTTATATCATGGCTAGAATCTGTAAGTCACAAGTACTGGTACTTATCATGAGTACCAGTACCTAGTGACTAAGTTGGTACTCAACTACAAGCACTGAGTATCAGTACCTATGATGAGTACCGGTACCCAGGCTTTGTTAGGCCGACTGCTCGTTAACTGTGAGCAGTCAGTACCGGCACCACAACTTTAGTACTGGTGCTAACTAACCGTTGTGGCTAATCTGAATGGCTATTTTACAATTAAACCTATCTCTAATCTTCCCATTTTTCCCCTAACGACTAGCAATCATAGAGAAGGTGTTTAGTGGCTTATATAAGCACCTTGTGTGTGCCATTTGCACAAAACACAGGCATAAAAATTCTCCTCGCTCTTAATTCCATATTTCTCAATTCAAACTACAAGGATTGTCATTTTGCTTCATTCTTCTTCAAGGCGATACTCTTTGCAACAAATCTTTTCAGGCAATTTCATTCTCATTGTAAAATCTCTTTTGCGCTTTAGTGTGTTTTTGCTAGATTTGTTTATAAACTTTCTATTAAGCAAATTCCTGTTGGAGACATAGGAACTTTGTTGTAACCCATTAATTACCTCCATTTATAGTAAATTGATTCCCTTCGGGTTGAGGGAATCGGGTTAAAAATCCTAACTCGGGAGACTTATGTAGTGGAGTACCCAAATGAGGGGAACCACTATATATCTGGTGTTATATTTTGTGGTTTTCTCCCCTTCTAGTGTGCTTGTGCCTTTTAGATCCTATAGGTGGTATCAGAGCGAATAGCGAGAAGAACTAAAAAATCTCACTTGCGATGGAATCGTCAACCAAGCGCACTGAAGGCCAATCATCCACATGTCCTCCCTATTTCGATGGGATGGATGATGTGCATACATCTAATTAACCTAAAATCTCTATTAATGCATGTTCTTAGTGTCACATTATCATCATAAATTGCAAATAGTGCATAAAATGCATAATCATTCATTTAGATCAAGTTGAATAAATTGTATAGTAATTGACTCCTTTTTAAGGTCAAGGATAGGACAACTTTCTATCAGGACCTCAAATCAAAGATCCAACCGAGCAGATCTGATCAAGGTGATGATTTGAGCTCGACGACTCGATGATCGCCCTAATCGAACATCCGTAGCACCAGATAGAGACCTAGTAACCTTAAAGAGCAAGGGCCAAGATGGTGTTAATCCACACCTCAGATGACAAATCCGACTGCATGGATAGGTTTGGATCGACGATCGCAGCCTAATGGCGAAAAAGTTGATCCAATTCGACACCCGTGGCACCATCTACTTCACTCAGAAGATGGACGGTCTAGATGGTGCCACATGGTGACATCATAGCCTCCCAGCACCGGTCGCCCCTCTCCATTCAACATCTGAAGAAAAATGCATGGACGATCTGGGTCATTGGATCTACATCCAACGATCGCAGATCGCGCACGCCTAATCTCTAAATGAGGCAAAGTCAGCCCCACAGCGTGTTGCTATGGTGCCCTTCGCAAGATGAGCGGGCATGCGTTCGAAACTTCCCTGTCACCAAACCGGAACAAGCAAGCATGCAGGCATGCAATGGGAGCCATTTGATTCGCATCAAGCGACACTGAGCGAGCGATAGCGCCCACGTGCGATCAAACGCACAGCACTTATGCGTGATCGCACGCAGGCGCGTGGTGCACGCGAGGGTGGTTTAAGCCGTCCGATCTCTTGATCGAACGGCTGATAACACAGGAACATCCACGGGCATTTTGGGCGGAGAAGAGGAGCGAGTGCCCACGATGCATGCATACGTCTCCCACGACGGACCTTTAGTGACGTTAAGTCCATCACTAAAAGTCCCATATTAATGTTTTTGAAATTAAAATGTCCAAAATGCCCCCACTCGTTGCAACTATAAAAGAAGACCCCCTCCAAATGAATATCTGATCCCTTCCTTTTCTTCTCTCCCTCTCCAAAGCTCAAGAGAAGGTTGTCCGGCACCAAGGATGCTCCTTAAGAGTTAAAATCAATTTTTCACCCCCATTCCGGAAGTGGATCCTACGATGACGATGACGTGCTGCCTCGTTTTCGTTCCTCCTGCTTTGACCTCCTTCTTCCTGCTCCATTCCTCATCTTTCAGGTGTGGACTCGTCTGGCTCATCCTCCAAGCGATCATTAAGGAGGATAACTTCTCTCTCCCATTCCTTTTTCCTGCTTTCCATAGTAGAATTTTCCTATTTTCTAGTTGTAATAATTTTCCTACTTTTTAGTGTAATTTCTCGCTTTCTTAGCTGTAAAAATATTTTGCAACATCAATTGAATGTTTTCTCTCTCTTATTGTTTATATTAATTCCATTTCATTGTAATTACTTCGCTTTTTAAGCAAAAACACAAAAAAATATAATTGCAAATTTTAATCGGCATAGCCTCCATGAGTTCGACCCGAGATTTGTTTTTCGGTATAAATTTTATTTGTTGACCCGAGTTCTTCGCTAATCGAACTACAACGACAGGTTTTCAAAACCAACTTCGATAGCATAACCTTCTGACGTTCAACATTTTGGCGCCATTGCAGGGGAAGCAACGATTTTCCGATCTTCTTTTCTCTTTTCACACACTTTACTGTCGTTTAACTTGCTTTCTCTCGTGTCTATTGTTTTGCAGATACCTCTATAAGGGAATCATCAAGCGGTAGATCGGAGTAAAGTGCAGTTGAAGACGACTGTAAGTTCTCCCCAATCTTCCCCCTCCATGGATTTCATTTCATCACATTAAATTCAAATTCCAATTAACTAAGGTATTTGCATAAATCTTAGGATTAGTTTGGTTGTTTGGATTTCCACTCACACTCACATTTCACCCTTGCATATTAAAAAAAAATAAAAAGATAATTTTGTGGGGTAATTCAATATACACGCAACATACACCCACATTCAAGGCACTTAACCTAATTGATTTTCTTCTACTCAATCGGATTCTGATCTGTTGAACCGGTACACACAAATCAACACATAAAAGAGTAAAAATCATTTTAGGTTAATCATTTCTATGTGCCTAACCTAGTGGTGCAATTGTGGCTAATTGTTTGAGTTGTTTGGGTCGCACCACTCAACCTAAAATCAACTAACCAAGTAGCTTCCTCTTAGGGCTTTCAATCTAGGTTCACATCAGTCACTCCACTTTTTTTCTGATTTTAAAAGGAAAGTAATCTTCACCCATGCTTGAAAACCTGGTTTGCCTCAAACTTGCTTGAAATCAACCTAATTCTAAACCCTAAAAGCTTCTTAAGTAGGATTTGAACATTAAAATCTACTCATCACAAATAATCTTGGTTGAAAACCCTAGTTGTGCATGCACTTACACATACTCAATTGATCATTAAGGGCACAACCCATTTTAAGGGTCCACCACATTCCATAAGCACTACAATCCCAGGCCTTAAAAAAATCGAGTAGACATTGGCCTTAAGAACTAATTCTCTCTTTAGGGCCTAGTCTGAGGTTGTTTACAATTAACCTACTTGTACTGATCAATCTGATGTCTAGTGAGGGGAGTAGCATCAAACGACCGTGACTGAGGGGTACACTAGGAATTACAGGTGCAAGCTGAAGGAAGAACCTTCTCCCCGGTCCCTCCTTCTAACTAGTTGGATTGAGTAGACATAAGTATAGTAAATCATTTATAATCTTAAGGCAGGTTCTGGGTGACTGTAAATCCTCAGGCTACCCCACTTAAGGGCAGGCTTGTTTTGTTGTGCTGCAGGGTTCTTATCCCCAGTCCTTCCGACCTTTTCCTAGTTTATGCTGGGAAGAAGGTCATTGAAATCCCGATTGGAAGGACCACTAGAGTATTCTAGGTGGCATAGATTGGATTTTGGCCAAATTGATCCCAGGGCCGATAAACAGCCTCCTCTACCTCAGGATCCACAGGAGGTATTTCGAAGGCAGCTGGAACAAATGCAGAGAATGCACGATGCTCATCCATTGAAGGATTTTTATGATCCTTCAAATTATGGGGAACGTCCCTACGTCCATATTCCTACCGGAGATGTAGAAATCAAGCCCCAGGTGTTAGGCCTGATCGAACATTTCCATGGACTTGGCTCTGAAGACCCGTTTCAGCACTTGGAGGACTTGACCACTTTGGTCCAGACCACCAACGTGCGAAACGTGAATGAGCAACAAATGATCATGAGGCTCTTCCACCACTCTCTTAGGGATGAAGTCTCTCATTGGTACAGGACTATAAGAAGATCAATTGCAATTTCGAATGAGTTGAAATTGGCCTTTTTGAAGAAATTCTTTCCTATCGAATGTACCAATGCTTTGAGAAGGCCAATCACTACCTTTACCCAGCGGCCGAGGGAGCAGTTTCATGTGGCCTGGGAGCGATTCCAGGACCTATTGTAGAGGTGTTCGCACAACGAGGTGTCGAAATGGCAACTCATGCAGATTTTCTTCCACGGGTTGACAGAGCAACTCAAAAATCATGTGGATGCTTCTTGCGGAGGTAATTTCCTCAACAAAGACGTAGATAGCACGCACGATTTATTTGAGGAGATGAGCGAGAATTCAATCAAGCATGACTCCATAGATACTTTTAACCAGTCTCAGCAACCCAGATCGAATGTTAATGAAGTCCACAACTCTCATTCAATTGATATGGAATTGATTTGTAATAAACTTGATAAGGTGGACTTGGTTGCTAACAGAATGGAGGAGTGGATGGCTGGAAACTCAATGAACAACTCACGAATCCACTCAATCCCAAAATTCGGGATTCCATTTGTCATGATCTCCTTCTAGATGGGACTTCGTGAATCAACTTGATGCAGCTCAACCAGCAAGTCAGCATTATTCGGAACCCCACGGGTTCCAAACTGGGGCCTTTGATCCTAGTTTCTCTGATCCTTCCCTTTCTTTCTCTCCATCCTCACCCTATGAGGATATTTGTGCTGTACAGGAGAATGTTAAATCCAACCCCTACTCCAATGCTTATAATCCAGGTTGGAGAAACCACCCTGACTTCTCCAGGAAAAGCCCGGGGCAGCTGACCGAATTCCGACCCAGCAACTATGCTCCACAGTGGCCAATGTGTTAGGGTCATATTTATACTCAGTTACCCCTGAATCAGGTCAATCAGCCAGCTTTGAATGCCCGTCAACCCGTAGGGTAGGCTGATTTGAACCGACAAATGGTAGAGATGAAAGGATCCATGCTCCAGTTCATGCAGCAAAAGAAAACCTCGCAAGGCAACTTGCAGACCAGGCTCATAGCTAATTCTCATCAACCCAAATCTCTACCATCTCAACCCGTACCCAACCCGCGAAATATCTTGAATCCGGGAAATCAAGCCCATGGGTACGGAAATCAAAGGGACCCATACGCACATGCTCAGGTGGTTGAGTAGGGTCCTTCCTCTTCTTCTGCAAATCAACGCCTCTTGGCTAATGAAGCCCCTCCAATCTTTCCTAACCCTCGCCAAGACCCAAACTCATGCATCTGTAAATTCTGTTACCTTAAGGAGTGGTAAACAAACTCAGGATCCACAACAGCACTGTTCTAATTTAGCGAATCTTGAAGAAGCTAAGGAGAGAAAGGAGAACTTTGGAGAAGAAATCAAGGCTCAGGAACCTGATTCCAAAGATCAGACTCATGTTCCTTTTCCTAATGCCTTGATCAGATCAAGGAATAAGAAGTCTTTTGATAGTAATGAGGAGCTTCTAAATATTTTCAAGAATGTTGAGATCAATATCCTGCTTGTTAACGTGGCTAGATCATGTTTTAACAGATATCCCATTATAATATAGATGAACTTTCCGCGAAAACAAATAAAAATTCATAACTTGAAAATCAGAGTATCCAAGGTCGAACACAGGGAGCAATCTGAGCATACCAAAACTTGAGAACAAAACTTTTAAATAAAAAGAAATGACTAGTTCAATAGAAGTGACATGATAATGATATGGAAAGAAATTGCTCAAAAAGAATGGACGTCCGATATTGCATCTGACGTTTTAAAGTTATTTCTCAGATTGTTCTCTTCCCGCGCATCTCTCTCTCTCTCAATCTCTCTTCGATACGCTCTCCCAGAGCTGGTTATCGAGTTGGATCGCGTGCCCAGGTCCAGGCGCACCGGTGTGGGTGTGGTGCGTGAGGAGTGCTCAGGTGGGTAGTCGGGTCGGGTCACCAGGTCCGTGGGATGAAGTCACGGACGAGGTGCGTGTATAGGTGAGGAGGGACCTCACCCCAGTGTATTGGAGGCAACCCAACGATATCACAAAATCAATTTAAAGTACTCAAAGAGGTCACTGCTTACCGAGGTGGGACAAATGTTCCACTGCTTTTTCTCACGTTCCCGGAGAAGACCATTCCTCCAATTGCAGCAACTACAGGCCTCGTAGCACCACTTGTTGGAATAGCTGACTTCACGAGATCTCCCCGAATCTACTGCACCTGGAATCCTGAAGTCCTTTAGCCTGGAGGGAGCTTGCAACCACCTCGAGTCACCACTAATGGCGGCTAGAGCTCAGACCCTGCGCAGCATAAAATGAAGCTTGCAGCTCTATCAGACCATAGGAGGACCTTCGTCGTGTCACGACGAAGGTGAGGAGGTAGGTGGCAGGCGGCGGGGCAGCCTAGGCATGCGTGCCTAGGTCGCTCTGTGGCCGGATGTATGGGTTTGGTCAGGGGGCAGTTGTGGTGGTGTAGAGGGTCTGTGGATGAGTGGAGGATGTTTAGTGGAGTGTGGCGGAGGTTGTGCGGTGGTTGGCGAGACGTGTGGGGCTTCAAAGTGACGGAGGCGTCTCGCCGGAGGGTGGCCGGAGATGAGGAAGATGGTGGTGGACAATGACGGTCGAGGGGTGTTGTGTGAAATAGAATGAGGAAAATGAAAGAGTGGAAGACAGGGAGCTTATCTGGATTGTTGGGAGTGAAGGGAGGCAACGGAGATGGATAGCTCGTTTGTGCTGTCGTCGAAGAAGATGGCCCTGAGGGAGATAATGGCGACAAGGAGGAGGAAAGGAAGGCATGCACCTGGTGCGGCGTGACGCGGGTGGATGAGGCGGAGTGAACCCTGCTACTGGTATGGCAGCAGAGCGATGAGAGGGAGGAGGAAGAATCGCCAGATCTTGCGGACTACTTGGCCGGAGAGAGGGGAGATGAAATTTGTAGGATTCTACAGCCAAAACAAGTCTGAGAGATTCGTAGAGGGTCGGGGGTCCTTTTATAAGTGCTGGCCGAGCTTCTGGTGCGTGGAGGGAAAGCCTTCTGCCACTGACGTCTTGCCGGAGAAGGAAAGTAGTTGGGATTCCAAATCTCTCATGCGTTCGTACAAGAGATTGGACAGAAATCAAAGATTGTGATTGGGCTTAGATGGAAGGGGATTCCTTAGAGAATCTCCCTTCCAAAACTGGGAGGAGATCTCTGAGGGATCAGGGAGTATTCCCCCTCCCTTCCTCTCCAGAGGAGGATTCCTCCCCATTAATGGTGGAGCGACCTATTTGTAAGAGTGGCGAGGAAGCTAGGGGGGTTTGTGTAATGGTTTTCAAAAGATAGGGGCCAAAATGTAAATGGGTGTACTAATTTGCAAAATAGGTCAAGACGACCTCTCCTTAGTTCCAAATTTTGGTACAAACCTAATTTGGACCTAAGGAATCCAATGGTAAAGTTGAATTTTAGGTTTGACCACGTTTGACTGGACATTTTGCAAAAAACTGAAATTAGGTCAATTGATGAGCTAGGACCCCCATCTAGGTCAAACTAGGTTCCAAAGGTCAAATTGAATGTTCTAAACCCTAGGGGATATTTTTCGATGAATTTTAGAGGGTTTACTTGATTTTTATCCTGACCGAAACCATGTTGAATTAAGCAGGTCTGTTTTAGGGTTACAAGATGTCATTTAATTCCTGGACTACACATGAACCCATTTCTAATTGAATAAACCCACTTTTTATCTTATTTAGACCATTTGACCTATGTTTTGTCTCTGAGAAAACCCATTTATGTAATGCAATGGTAAAATTATAGTTTTACCCTTTATTTCATCTTTTCTTCTCAGAACACTTATTCCTTCAATTAAGCCTTCTTCTAAGTTATGCAGGAGCTTTTATTCTCTTTGTTGGATCAAAATGAGTAAGTTAGGGCTCATGATGAGGCTCTCATCATACCCCTATGCCCAGCTTTGCTAGTTCCTAAACAAAAGTTCAAGGTTTTAACTTCTATTCTAGACCCCGAGTGTCTGTCATCAGTTATGATAAGTGCTTTTCTTTTTCTTTTGTGATTAGGTTAGAATGCCAACAATTGGCCTAGAGGTACTCAAGTACCAACCAAAATCCGGACCTGACCCGCTTTAGCCTCAGTCCTCCACAAAGGTTTTTAAGGCCCGCAGAAACTAACCTAGGGTTTGTTGGATTCTGCGGTTAAAGCACCCGTGCTTGAGACATTTTTAGCCTAGGTTTAGTTTGCAGTGCATTTTTTGTATGAGAGAGACAGAAGATTTATTTATTTGGAGTGTTTTCTTTCTCTTTTCTTTTTATTTCTAGCTTCAGATTGGCTTCTCAACACGGTCTGTATCGGATTCCTCGTCCCTATCATCAATCCTCAAGGGTCCCTGGCTATCGATGATTCGAGATAGCACTGCCCATGGCAACCCCCTAGACCCTGGCTTTCGATATTTCAAGATAATCCTACCTATGGCGTTCCGTGGCAGAATTCAGACCCTGGCGATCGACATTTCATGATAATGCCGCCCATGATATCTGAACCAACAGAGTGCTTACATGCCCCTAGTAGAATATTTAAATATCCTAAGAGACAAGCACCGAGGAGATGATATGTTGTTACGCATCTTTAAGGGGAATTACTTGCCTCTCCATGTCGGGAACTCGTCCAAATCAACTTTTGTTGATCGGCCGCTCCTAAAGTAGGTGACTTTTTGAGAACATTGAAACGCTTTTGGTGTGATTTTGATATTTATTCGCACTGAACCTAATTGTGTGTGAATTGGGGTGCTTAGGTTACCGAATCCCGCAAACCAAAAGTCAGTTAAGGAGGTCGAATACTTCCTAAGCCTTAGACCTAATACTTAAGCTTTGCATTTTCCCAAACCTTGAGGATTATCCAGATGTTAGCGGATACGTGAATTTTTAAGTTAAAGAATCTAGCCCAAGAGGCCTAAGACCAGCGTTCCTACTAATCTCTTGTTATGTCTCCTTAGCACTTTTCTTTTATTTTTCTCTTTTCTTGATCTGGTTTAGAACTTCAGTTAATCCCTTAATCTTTTACTAATGACTATCGCTTTTTCTTTTTCATTTTGTGCTCCTTTTTTGGCATTTTGCTCTTTTCCTCCTCTCATTTTGTATGGCCCGAATTGTTTCTCCCCCTCCTTATTTCTTTTTTTTCTTTTCCAAGATTTTTTTTTTTTTGAGTTGAAACCTTTTCTTGATATGAATTTTCCTGACATTTTATATTTTCATACCCCCCATGCCTAAGATTTGCAATGTCCCCATTGTAAATTAGGTGGGTTTGATTTCAGCTTAGTTCATGCATTAGGACAGGTGTTTGGTGGGCGAACGGGTGGAAGTGACTTGTTCCGAATGATTTCTAATCTCGGGTAGGGGTACCTGAGGTGAAGTCGGCTGTTCTAATGGATGAACCCTAAAGTGCAATATGAATTCCGCGTAGAAATGTCAGAAAAGGTTTCGGGTTTTTCAAAGAATGATGGGTTGCCTCCCGTTAAGTGCTGAGTTTTACGCCATCAGCTGGGTGCAATGAGCTCAAGGAGAATGGTGGGTAAAGGATGACTCAGCCAAATTTGTATTGGTTACGTCAATGAACGGTTTGAGTTTTGGACCGTTCGCAACAAAGGGTTCAAAATCATGGCTGAGTGGGTTGATTTCAGTGGCTCCATTTCCAAAGATTTGTCGGACTAGATAGGGTCCGACCCACTTAGATCATAGCTTTCCTAGGAATAATTTTAGTCGGGCATCAAAGAGAAAAACCGTTTGACCAGGATGAAAGATCTTTCTAGAAATGTGTTTGTCATGGAAAGCTTTAACCCATTCTTTGTAAATTTGTGAGTTCTCATACGCGTCGTGGCGTAATTCATCGATCTCGCTTATTTGAAGCCTTCTGTTGGTTCTAGCCTTAGAATGATCTAAGTTGCAATTCCGTACTGCCCAATAGGCTTTATGCTCCAATTCGACGGGGAGGTGACAAGCCTTCCCGTACAGCAGTCTGAAGGGAGACATTCCTAATTGGGTCTTGTGGGCAATCCTATAAGCCCACAATGCTTCCAGAAGACGAGAAGAACAATCTTTTCTGTCAGGTAGAACAGTAACCTAAAGGATTTTCTTGATCTCTCGGTTTGATAGCTCAGGTAGACCATTAGTTTGGGGGTGGTAGGGAGTTGAGATTCAATGCAACACCCCATATTTGGTCATCAGTGACCTGAACTGAGCATTTGTAAAATGGGTCCCTCCGTTGGAAATTATTGCTCGTGGAATCCCGAACCTTGAGAAGATGTTTTGATGAATGAATTTGATAACAACCTTATGATTATTGGTTCGAAACGGAATGGCTTCTATCTACTTGGACATGTAGTCAACAGCGAGTAAGATGTATTTGAAGCCATCCGAGATAGGGAAGGGTCCCAAGAAATCGATCCCCCAGATGTCAAAAATTTTGCATACCAAGATCGGCTGTAGAGGCATCATGTCTCGATGGCTCATGTTGCCCAAGGTCTGGCAACGGGTACATGCCTTACAGTGATCATATGCATCCTTGAAAATTGTGGGCCAGTAAAAGCCACACTAGAGGACTTTTGATGCGATTTTGTGTCCTGAGAAATGTCCACCGCATGCCTGGTCATGGCAAAAGGAGAGTATGTCTTGGATTTCTACTTCCGTGACACACCGTCGAATTATCTGATCAGCATCAATGCGGAATACATACCGGTCTTCCCATAAGTAATACTTGGCAATGGAACGCAATT
This sequence comes from Thalassia testudinum, assembly GCA_037157565.1. NCBI lineage: Eukaryota > Viridiplantae > Streptophyta > Magnoliopsida > Alismatales > Hydrocharitaceae > Thalassia > Thalassia testudinum. The sequence continues at coordinate 148,299,727 of JAZHRO010000014.1, read as the reverse complement.
TGTTCTTCTTGGCCTTCGGCCAATCGGACGGGATCTAATGTGATGCCAGGTAATTCACTATATCTACAAACCATGGAAGGCCTGTAATGATAGTCAGGAGCTGCTCATCAGGAAAGTGTTATGTGATGGGTTTGGAAGGGTCAATTATTCAAAAGGAAGGCGGGACAAGTGATCAGCTACCACATTTTGCTTTCCCACTTTGTCACGAATCTCGAGGTCAAATTCTTGCAACAGCAAGATCCATCGGATTAATCGAGGTTTCACGTCTTTCTTTGCAAGGAGATGCCTCACAGCTGTGTGATCCGAGTATATGATAACACGGGAACCTAGAAGGTGTGATCTGAATTTTTCTAGGGCAAATACTACAGCTAGCAGCTCTTTCTCAATAACCGTGTAGTTACACTGAGCCTCATCCAGTGTTTTGCTAGCGTAGTAAATGACCACGGGTTTCCTGTTAATTTTCTTCCCCAAAACTGCTCCTACAGCGAAGTAAGATGCATCTCACATGATCTTAAAGGGTTGAGACCAATCAGGGGACTGTAGGATCGGGGCTTGGGTGACTCGATCACGAAGGATCTCAAATGCTTGAGTGCATTCCTTGGAAATTTCGAAAGGCACATCCTTGGAGAAAAGAGTGGTTAGGGGGAGTGCGATTTCTGAAAAATTAGGGACAAATCGATGGTAAAAATCGACGTGCCCCAAAAAGGATCGGATGTCCTTAATCGAGCTAGGCATAGGGAGCTTGGAAATCAGGTTAACCTTAGCTCGATCGACTTGGATGCCTTTATCTGAGATTAGATGTCCCAGGACAATTCCCTCAAGCACCATGAAATGGCTCTTTTCCTAGGAAAGAACCAAATTCACATCGATGCATCGCCTGAGTATTTGGACCAAGTGTTGGAGGCAATCGTCAAATGATGCTCCAAAAATTGAAAAGTCATCCATGAAGACTTCCAGATAATCACCTACCATATCTGAGAATATGGCAAGTACGCACCGCTGAAAGGTTGCGGGTGCATTGCAGAGACCGAAAGGCATCCTTCGAAATGCGTACGTCCCGAAGGGGCAGGTGAATGTGGTCATTTCTTAGTCTTCTGGATGGATTGCCACCTACTTGTAACCGGAGTACCCGTCAAGAAAGTAGAAGAACCTATTTCCCGCTAGTTTCTCGAGGATCTGATCAATAAACGGTAGTGGGAAATGGTCCTTCTTCGTGGAGGAATTGAGTCTTCTGTGATCAATGCAGACTCCCCACGAGTTAGCTATTCGGGTAGGAATGACCTCTCCGATTTCAGTCGTGATGATGGTAAGTCTGGCCTTTTTAGGCAGCACCTGTAATGGACTCACCCAGCGACTGTCGAAGATCAGGTAGAAGATCCCTGCATCTAACCACTTTATGATCTCCTTTTTCACGACCTCCTGCAGGTTAGGGTTTAAACATCTCTGCATTTCTCTTGAAGGTTGTGAACCTTCTATGTAGATTCGATGTGTGCAGTACGAAGGGCTTATGCCAGTCAAATCATCAAGAATCCATCCAATGGCTCTACGATGTTGCTGAAGAGCAGTAATCAAACGAAATTCCTGGTCAGGTGTGAGTCGAGAGTTGATAATCACAGGAAACGTCTAATTAGAACCCAAAAAGATGTATTCAGATGCTCGGGAAGAGGCTTGAGTTCCATGACAAGATTGTCAGTAGCAGCAGGTGGTTTGAGGTTTGTATCAGGAACAAGGGTTGGAGTTATGGGTGTGTCTAGATCTTGTTCGCACTCCTCTGTTTGCGGGTTTTGATCTTCTAGTGGTAGTTCAGGGATAATCAGGTTGTCCTCTGTATGCGATTCATCAACCACAGCTCTAATTTCACATATTTTCTCTATAAACCTGCAATTAATCCCTTTTTGGGCCTTAAAAATGTCAATCTTTCAAGTTTGATTCCCAAATTTTAATTCTATCTGGCCCTCTTCGTAGTTTATGTTGGCCCTAGTAGTGGCCAAAAAGGGTCTCCCTAATATGATTGGTGTGTCCCTTGGGTTCTCAGGTGCATCCATGTCCAGAATTATGAAGTCCACCAGGAAGTAGAAATCCCTTACCCTAACAATGACATCCTCAACTATTCTTTTAGGTGACTTGATGGATCGATCGGCTAACTGCAACGTCACCTCAGTCGGTTTAAGTTCGGACTCTTCAAGGTGGTCAAGGAGGGATGTAGGTATTAGATTTATGGAGGGACCTAGATCTAGTAAGGCTTTGTTAAATTGGGTTTCACCAATTTTACAAGAAATCAGGGGGTTCCTTGGTCTTTAGCCTTGGGTGGGAGTTTACTCAAGATGACCGAGCTGGCTTGCTCTGACAGTAAGATCGGATTCCCATCCTTGGTTCGCAGCTTACATTTAGGTGTACATACGTCTTTCAGGAATCTTGCGTAAGCTGGTACGTGGCAAATTGCATCCATCAAGGGGATGTTTATCTGGACCTATTCAAAGAGCTTGACCAGATCCTCCTCGGGGGCCACAAGTTTGGTTATCCTTTTTCCTTTGGTCAAGGCCTCAGGAAATGGAATCCTAGTTGGTTCCTTTAGAATAGGTCCAGGTTCTTGATTTGGGACAGGGGTATCCTGGATAACTATCCTAGGGTTTTGGCTACTGCCAGGCTTGGGGTGGTTCGGATAATGTGGGTCTTGGGTTCTTTTACCACTACGTGTTGTTATAGAGTTTAATCCAACCTGGTTTTGGTAAGAGGGGTGGCTGTTGCTGAAATCCCGCATAAGATGTCAAAACTTCCATCCCGTCTGGTGATGGAGCAGCAGGGGCCTAAAAATTCAAATGTGCGTGGTCTGAATTTGGGTTCAAAACGCGCCTCTGGGTTGGCACGTTATTTAGGTTTGGTAGAGGCTGCGAAGGAAGGGTGCCAGGTCGGCGAGAATTTGCCATCTAGGCCAGTTAGTTGTGAACCTCTGTGATCTCCTCCTTGTGCTGTTTTTACATTGCCACATTCATCTTTTGAATATCAGCCAATGCTTGAAGGATAAGAGTCATTTGATCTTGGTTTGGCCTGGATTGGTAGGTGGGATTGGGCTGAGGCTGAGGTAGCTGATATGGATGAGGGGCTTGTGGATGGGGATGATACGGTGGTCTTTGAGTCTTAGAATTTCCCGTCCACTGAAAGTTGGGATGATTTCGCCATCCAGGGTTGTAGGTATTGGAGAATGGGTGATTCTGGGTGGCATTGAGGTCCTCGCAAGTCTGAGGAACCTCAGGAAAGTCAGAATACGAGGTTTCGAGTTCCCCCAACTCAAGTAGAATGTATCGGAGGTCACTCCGATCCGAGAGTCAGACGGGGGTGGATATGGGTCCATCCCCTGAGAAGATTGGTGGTGGATATTTTGCACAGTTTCGCTTGCCAGAGGTGGTCGTACAAAAGAGTTATGCACAGAGGTGGCTCACTACAGATGCCAAGTTAGCTCGTCCACCTTCTTCTCTAAGATAGAAACCTTGTCCAACCAACTGGCCATCAGTTCCAAGTCGACGGATGTGGATAGGTCCTACGTCTTGATTGCATAGCAAAAATACACCAACAATTGTGCCATCTTGTGCTATTTCCAAGCATTACCAATGTATATTAGATAGCCATAGTCGCATTTGTAAAAATAAATGCACGCATGCATTTATTTGAGAGGGGAGGAGAGTGAATAAAATGGCCTTGAAATTAACGTATTCCTCAAGTGCTGCCTTGCAAATTCACCATCTTTATTTTTATTTTCATTTTGGCTTTGAATTTCTTCTCCGAGGCTACAGGGCATGGTGTGCTCTTCGTGCCACTCTCTACACCAGCTTGCCCTGCACAGCCATGCACAGCCCAAGGCATGGCTGTGCTTGCCTCATTCCCCTTTAAAAAGGGCACGACTATCTTCTTTGCAAGGGAGCATAGTCCAACACAGAACACACAGCAACCTTCCTTCCTCCAGGTCGTTTCCTCCCCTCTCCCCACCATATGCAGCCTCTCTTCCTCCTGAAGAGCTACGTTGTGGGCAGGAGTAGCTCACAGTGGTACACAACCACCACTGTGAGTCCTACCACTGCCCAGCTCATTAAAGAGCCGGTGGGTGTGGTGGTTCACCCCTCTATTTTCGTCGTTCCAACCCATCGCTGCCATTGACAGGAGCTTCAAGCTCGGAAGCTCAAGCAGAAGCAGCGGTAGCCAACAGCAGCGCAGGCCGCCACAAGCCTCAGGCGCCTGTTCGTCGTGCTCTATGCGTGCCAGCAGGTCACACTCACCCCTCTCCGCGCGCCCTGTCATAAATCCCCACCCGCAGCCCAGCCGGTTTCTTGCGTGCCAACCGGTCAACTTTTTGCCCTTGCACTGTGGCCGCGATCTCACGCTGCTATTGTGCAGTGACTGGAAAGTTTCTCACTTATCCAGTCACCAAGAACTCTCTCTCCGCACTGCAACTGTCGGCAACCCGCAACAGCGTCTCTCCCCGCGCCCACTCCAGCGCCTGCGCTCACGTCCGCACCCGCTCCAGCGTCTGTACCCGCTCCAGCGTCCGCTAGAGCCTACATCTTCACCCACACCCACTCCAGCATCCATTAGCGCTTGCGTCTTCTCCCGCACCTGCTCCAGCGCAAAGTACAGTGCACTGCATCACGCGCCTACTGTAGTCCCTCCCTCGCACCTGCTGTAGTCCCTCCCTCGCGCCTGCTCCCTCGAGCGTACGCACGTGCCTTCATGCACCTATGCGCATGTGCCTGCATGTGGACCACCAGACGTCGGCCACTGCATCCAGACGGCTTAACTCACTGTGCCTCTTCCTCCAGTAGACGATCTCTCTCTCTCTCTCTCTCTCTCTCTCACAGACACTCACCTCACACACACACACACACTCACTTGTACACACCTATATACACACTTATATATATATATATACATATATATATATATATCCATATTAGTACCTATACAATTATATATAAGTATATATGCATACATACATGCATACATACATATATATATATATACACATATATATTTACATATATGCATATATTTATATACATATAAATATTTTTATATATATATCTATACATATATTATTACCCATACAACAAAGTATAAGTATATATACATATATATACACTTATATTTATACATATATACAAATATACAAATATACATACAGATATGCATATATATCTATAACTATAAATACATATATATATATTTATATCTATCTACATATATTACTATATATATATATATACATATAAATATATACATCTATATATATATACACACACATCTATCTGTACATATATTTACATATCTATATATATATATACATATATATCTATATATATATAAATATATAACTACATATACACCTATATAATTATAACCATATATATATATATACATATAGATATATATTTTCATATATACATACATATATATATATTTTCATATCACCTACCACGCGTTGCATCGTGGGAATATCTGCACCAATTGCTCATATTCCCCAATACACGCGTACAGAAAGCATCTTCGCACACATCTTCCACCCATCCATCCTACACTCCACACGGCACTTCGTCCTATTGGTTGCATCTTCCTAGACGACGATCAACTCAATACCGTGTTACACACTATTTCCACCTCGACCCCCACCCTTATATACATATATAATATATACGTTTATATATATACTATATTTACCTTATTTATATTTCTCTTTCCTGCCATTAAAAAGATAAAAAAATATACAAAAGAGAAAAGATAATCCTTGACTTGCAGGTACTCAGTCTTGCGAATAGACAGACCAGTTTTGAAACCCTAATTTGGCTCAAAGCCAAGAACCTGATTTTGAGGGTGTACCTCAAGGATGAAAATTATCAGAAAAAAATCTTAAATAGAAAAACACCAAAAATATAATAAACAAATGGAAGAGATCCATTGTTGGAAAGGTGTAGAAACTAATTCACCTCTAATCCCGCTTCCCTGAGTTCGACCCTGGGCCTAAAAGTGACCAAGATAAAATCAACTAGGCCAGGTTAAAAATTTTTGTAAAAAGATGGTTAGGCCCGATTTAGGTTAACCATTATACGCATTTCAACGATTAAATAACCATATTAACACAACCTATCCGGGTCTACACCACGTCTCATGTGCCCCTCTCAAATTCGTTGATGCATTGAGTCATTATTAATGTGGACGTCCTATCGAATAAGCCCATGGAGTCATTATTAATGGAGTTCTCGCACATGTTTTCGAGAATCTCCCACACCGTGTCCTCATGTTGACCCATGATGTTTCCTCCACACGTTGCATTGACGAATAATCGATTGTCTTCACAGAGTCCCTGGTAAAAAGATTGGACTTGTTTCCATTTAGGAACTCCATGATGGGGGCACTTTCTCATGAGATCTAAGAATCGATCCCATGCTTCGTGAAGAGGTTCTCCCATTGAGTGAAATGGGTGATCTGGTGATGCAAGGCATTCGTCTGCCCAACAGGGAAGAACTTTTTCAAGAATTCGAATTGAAGTTCCTCCCATGTATTGATCGGATAGGTTTGAGTTTGATACCAATGGGCGGCCTTGTCCAGGAGGGAGGAAGAAAACATTTTCATGAGTAGGATATCTCAGTTTTGTGGATCTAACCTGAAGGTTTGACCAGATGCTTGAGTTGTTTAATGTGTTGGAATGGATCCTCGGAGTTAAGCCCATGAAACTTTGGTATGGCATGAATCATATTGGGCTTCAGTTAAGAATCAAGACCTCCAATCAGGATTTGGACTCGAGGCTCGATTGCCACCGTAGTGGGATTATAATGATCTCGCATCATTGGTCACTGCGGTGGGTTTACAAAGTTTTGAATGAGATCATTCAGGTGTTGAAGCTGGTGCTCAAGGTTGTTCTCTTCTTCAATAGGTTGTGCCATGATGGAAGAAGAAGGAGAACTTTGTTCTAAATTGGATGAAAGATTTATGTGGTGAGGTTGCTGCACAAACAAGGGCGTCAAGGCTTGGCCTCGATGAGAGTGAATTTCTAAAGGAGGTCTTAAGGACCTCCTACCGAACATGCACTGAAGGATGTGATGAGATTAGAAGGTGCTGGACCCAATCGAGACACCCAAAAATTGTAGGGTGACTATAGAGGTTCGGGGTGGATGACACCCCTTAGTAAGAAATGTCGTCCACCTGTGAAGTACCTGGGCAGCCAGAGAGGGAGAGTCCCACAAAGACCCCTACACGGTAGAGCATCCCAAAGAGTTACAGGGTTTCCCCCACCCGACCTCTCTTATCACTGAGATTCTAGGTAGACCAGAATGGGGACCTTGCCCTCTTAAGTCTAACTTTTTTATTTTAAGATAAAGGTGCTTAAGGTTCCACTTGAACTTTTGGTCTTTTGAGTGAAAAAGTGACCTAATTTTAAGGTTGGTTGACCCAAAGGATCAACTTCACCTCTTGTTCCTTTGAGAGCTTTTTGGGTCCTTTCTTTTAGGGTTCAAATGTTATTAAAAGCCTGATTTGCTTAGGGTTTCTCTTATATAGATCTTTTCAAACAAGGTTTAGGCACACCACTTTTTGGAAAAAAAATTTTCTTTCTTTAAGAGAAGATGTGTCTCTAAAAACCCTAGCTTTGCAATCCTTAGGTTGGCTCTAGTTGGTCCAATTTAGTTGCCTCAAAAATTGGTATCTAGGGCTCAATCAAGAAAGTTTTAACCCTAGTTACCTTAGTTGGATGAGCAGTTCAAGATGTGTTGAAATGAAAATCAAGCAACTTTGATGAAGTACTAATTACGAAACAGGTAGCCCTAGGTTGATTCTTCTTTGTTCCTTTTCAGACTTTGAGGGGGTTAAGAGAGGGGTAATGAAAGTTACCTGTTCCTTGATGTGGCTGTTGTGCAGCTGCTCTTCTTTTCTTTGCTTTCCCTGAGACAAGCACAACAAAGGAGAGGAATTAAGTCAGTATTGGATCAGAACTTGTGATCAAAAGCTTCAGAAGTGCCCGTTGCTCCCCGACAACGGTGCCAAAATGTTAACACGGCTAAATCGTGTTTTAACAGATATCTCGTTGAACTTTCCAACAAAACAAATAAAACTTCATAACTCGAAATCAGAGTATCCGAGGTCGAACGCAGGGAGCAATCTGAGTATTCCAAAACTTGAGAACACAACTTTTAAATAAAAAGAAATGACTAGTTCAATAGAAGTGACATGATAATGATACGGAAAGAAATTGATCAAAAAGAATGGACATCTGATATTGCACCAGACGTCTTAAAGTTATTTCTCAGATTCTTCTCTTCTGCTGGTCTCCTTTTCTTTTTCTTCCTCTTCTTCCTTTGCTTTCTTACTTCTTTGTCTGCCCCTTGGTCTCTCTCTTCTTTCTCTTGGTCTGCCGCACCACTGCTACAAGGTGTTCTTCTTCTTCTTCTTCCTCGCTCGCAACGGCTAAGGTAGTTGGGATTCCAAATCTCTCGTGCGTTCGCACGAGAGATTACACAGAAATCAAAGATTGTGATTGGGCTTAGATGAAAGGGGATTCCTCAAAGAATCTCCCTTCCAAAACTAGGAGGAAATCTCTGAGGGATCAGGGAGTATTCCCCCTCCCTCGCCGGAGAAGGATTCCTCCCCATTAGTGGTGGAGGGACCTGTCTGTAAGAGTGGGGAGGAAGTTAGGGGGGTTTGTGTAATGGTTTTCAAAAGATAGGGGCCAAAATGTAATTGGGTGTACTAATTTGCAAAGTAGCTCAAGATGACCTCCCCTTAGGTCCAAATTTTGGCAAAAACCTAATTTTGACCCAAGGAATCTAATGGTGAAGTTGGATTTTAGGTTTGACCACGTCTGACTGGATATTTTGCATAAAAACCCAAATAAGGTTAATTGATGAGCTAGGACCCCCATCTAGGTCAAACTAGGTTCCAAAGGCCAAATTGAATGTTCTAAACCCTAGGGGATATTTTTCCATGAATTTTAGAGGGTTTACTTGATTTTTATCCTGACCGGAATCTTGCTGAATTAAGCGGGTCTATTTTAGGGTTACAAGATGTCATTTAATTCCTAGATTACACATGAATCGATTTCTGATTGAATCAACCAACTTTTTATCTTATTTAGACCATTTGACCTATGATTTGTCTCTGAGAAATCCCATTTATGTGTTGCAATGGTAAAACTACCGTTTTACCCTTTATTTCATGTTTTCTTCTCAGAACACTTATTCCTTTAATTAAGCCTTCTTCTAAGTTATGCAGGAGCTTTTATTCTCTTTCTTGGATCAAAATGAGCTAGTTAGGGCTCATGATGAGGCTCTCATCACTGCTCCTCGACGCTATCAAGCATATACTAGCTTACGCATGATTTTTAAAGGATTTATGTACACAAAAGTATAAGTTGAGAGAATTTTTTCTGAGGAAGGTGGTACTCTCCAAGTAGGCTAGTTTTGTTATCCTGCATCAACTCCCACAGAAAAAGAGAGATCTTGGTGCCCCTTCGATTTCTTGTGTCATCGGAGATTACACTTTTGATAGAGCACTGCTGGATCTGGGTGCACCCATCAACCTAATTCCGACTTCTCTTTACGAGAAGTTCGGATTTGGTAAACTTCGGCTGACTTCAGTAACAGTGTAGTTAGCAAACCATTCGGTCACAAATCTGTGAGGCATTATTGAAGATGTTATTGTTAAGGTTAAGGATTTGTATTTTCCTGTAGATTTCCTTGTCCTTGATGTGGATGTACCTGAAAATTTCAGGCACACGCCATTATTCTGGGGCATCCATTCCTGGCTACCGCTAAGGCCAGCATTAACTGTGAACGCAATAGCATCGAAATTGCCTTTGGGGATCAAAGAGTGAAATTGGATATTTTAACGTGATTAATAAATTCAAGGATTGTGGATTTTTTGAGGAACTTAAGGATGATAATGTGAATATTGAAACTTGTATGATGGTTTCTACATTTGAAAGTTTCTCCTTTGATGATGAATTGGACCCGCAACCCTCTATGGAAGACCTGCCATCTTCTGAAGAGATTATTGATTTTGTTCACTCTCAACCTCTTCCTCTTGGTGAGTCTTCATCAGCATCTTCCTTACCTTCAATCATCAACCCACCCCAGCTTGAACTGAAACCATTGCCTAAGAATCTGAAATATCAGTTTTTAGGGCCACATAAGATGCTCCCTGTGATTATCAGTGCTTAATTAACAAAGGAGCAGGAGGTTAAACTAATTAAGATCCTTAAGGAAGACAAGGAATTAATTGGTTGGACCATTCATGACCTTAGGGGGATCGAGTCATCTTATTGCAATCATAGAATATTTTTGGAAGATGGATCCCACCCTTCTCGCCAAATGCAGAGGAGATTAAAACCAAATATGCGAGAAGTGGTCAAAAAGGAGATTATTAAGTGGCTCGAAGTAGGAATCATTTATCCGATCTCTAATAGTCCTTGGGTAAGTCCCATGCAGATTATTCCCAAGAAAGCCAGGATTAACGTTGTGACTAATGAGAAAGGAGAATTTGTCACAACCCATTCAGCTTCCTCTTAGAGGGTTTGTATCTATTATAGGAAGTTGAACACGGCCACGAGAAAGGATCATATCCCTCTGCCTTTCATTGATCAAATATTGGAAAGATTAGCTGGGTAGAAGTACTTCTGTTTTCTTGATGGCTACTCGAGATACAACCAAGTTCCTATCCATCTCGAGGATCAGGAAAAAACTACTTTCACCTGTCCCTACGGAACCTTTGCTTTCTGTAGGATGCCATTTGGCTTATGCAATGCACCTATGACTTTTCAAAGGTGTATGCTGGCTATATTCTCTGACATGGTGGGAGAGTTTATGGAAGTCTTCATGGACGATTTCTCTATTTTTGGAGAATCATTTGACTCTTGTCTAGCTAATCTTGAAATGATTCTTAAATGATGCATCAAAACAAGATTGGTCCGTACCTGGGAAAAGAGTCATTTCATGACACAAGAAGGCATCATCTTGGGTCATGTAATCTTTGAACGGGGAATTGAAGTGGATAAAGCTAAGGTTGATGCTATCGCTAAACTTCCTCCTCCCACATCTGTTAAACAAAGCTAACGCATCGATCATTTCTTGGTCATGTGGGATTCTATAGGAGATTCATCAAGGAGTTTTCAAAGGTTGCTCATCCTTTGAGCAATCTTCTCACCAAAGAAACGCCATTTGATTTTGACGAATCATGCCATAAGGCATTTGATTTTCATAAAATGGTAGTCACTTGTGCTTCGGTGTTGCAACCACCAATTTGGACAACCCCTTTTGAGATCATGACCGACGCTTCTGATTACATGGTTGGGGCTGTTTTGGGTTAGAAAGTTGATAGGAAGCCCATTGTCTTCTACGCTAGTAAAACTCTGGACGAGGCCCTAAGGAATTACATTGTTACTGAGAAGGAATTTCTAGCTGTAGTATTTGCTTTGGAGAAATTCAGGGCTTGTCTCTTAGGGTCTCATGTCATTATATATACCGACCACTCAGCTTTAAGACTCCACTTGGCCAAAAAGGATGCCAAACCCTGGCTTATTCATTGGATTCTTTTGCTTCATGAATTTGATCTTGAAATCAAAGATAAATTCAGGGTGTAGAATAAGGTGGCGAATCATTTGTCGAGACTTCTGAGTGATTCTTCATGTCCGAACATCCCAATTGCTGATACTTTTCCTGACGAAACCATCCCTACAGTTTCATGCGTCCAAACCCCATTGTTTGCTGACATTGTTAATTATTTGGCCATTGGTCAAACCCCCCAGGATTGAACAAAGCAACAATGGGATAAACTCAAATCTTAGGCCAAATATTACTTCTTGGAGGACCTTGAACTGTATCGCATCGATTCTGATCAGATTATTCGCTGATGTGTTTCAGAGAACGAATTCAATAGTATACTCGAGTTCTGCCATGCATCTGCGTGTGGACACTTCTCCAGGAAAAAGATGGCTGCAAAAAATTTGCAATCAAGATTCTATTAGCCGTCTTTGTTCAAGGATGCCTAGGATTTCTCAAGGTTGTGTTCCCGATGCCAGGCACTCAGGGGCAAAACTAAGAGAGATATGATGCCCCTAAACCCAATTCTTCTTGTCGAAATCTTTGACATTTGGGGCATCAATTTCATGGGACCCTTCCTCCCTTCAATTGGACATCAGTACATTCTCATCACTGTTGATTACATGTCCAAATGGATTGAGGCGATTCCCACCCGAACCGATGACAACAAGGAGGTCATCGATTTTGTCAAGAAGAACATCTTCAGTAGGTTCGGGATTCTGAGGGCCATCATCAGTGATGGTGGCACTGATTTCACTAATGGCCAGTTCCATAATTTGCTGGCTAAATACGGGGTTAATCACTGAATCTCCACAACTTATCAGCCCCCGGCGAATGGACAAGCTGAGATCTCTAATCGGGAGATCAAGAATATTCTACAGAATACGGTTAGGCCTAATTGCAAAGACTAGACTCAAAAGCTTTAGGACACTCTTTAGGCCTATCGTATGGCGTATAAAATGCCCATCGGCATGTCTCCATTTCGTCTGGTGTTTGGAAAGGTGTGCCATTTACCTGTAGAGATTGAACATAGGGCATTCTGGGCAATCAAGAAGTGCAATCTAGATCTGAGTTTAGCCGGGAAGGCCAGGAAACTACAACTATCTGTGTTGGAGGAGCTTAGGAATGATGCATATGAGAATGCCAAGATTTACAAGGCTTCGAGCAAAGCTCTACAAGACCAATTGATTTCCTACAAGAGCTTTGAGCTGAACTAGAAGGTCTGGCTGTTCAATTCTCGACTTAAGCTCTTTCCCAACAAACCTAGGTCGAAATGGAGCAGCCCATTCATTATCAAGCAGATTTTTCCAAACGAAGCTGTTTAGATATCTAACCCAAAGACGGGTAATTCATTCAAAGTCAACGGTCAACGTCTGAAGCCTATTATTGAAAGTACTCTTCCAGAACCCATCTCAGACACGGTTGCCTTAGCCATATTGTGACTTCTTTAGCTGGACTTCGCCTAGCTGATGGCATTAAACTCAGCAATTGTACAGTCTTACTCAAAGCTGACCCGAGCTTCATATCCAAGTGATATCTTCCATACCCTACCCTTCCTTTCATGTCTCTTTTTCTCAATGTGGACATTGCATCAGCTAGGCATGGGGGGGTGGATTCATTTTTGAATCATTTTGTCAGCTCTGTGAAATTCTTGTAAATTGTATTTCTCTTCTTATATATACATAAAAAACAAATTTGAATTAGGAAAGAATATTTGGACATTAGGACTTTTCAATCTTAGGAAATATTACATTAGGATCTGAACACAAAGTCCCTTGAGGTCTTTGGGCTTAATCATCTTCGATATCCACTAAAATGTGGATTTGCTTTTTGAGTCCTTGCCATCTTGAATTCTATTGTAATTTGATTAAATAAGTTTGGGTGATAAGTACACAAGTTATCAACCCACCCTCTGATTTGAGGAAAATTTAAGTCTAAAGCATCTACACATTATCTTGCCACTGACTTGTTGATTGGCAGTTTTAATAGAAATTGGGTAGCTAATGAACCTTCTAGTGTGATATGGCTGGCAAGTCATCATGGGTAATAGCCCATAGGTAGGTTGTCCAAAGCCCAGTCACTGGACCATTCTCTTCTTGCTGCCTTTAGATAAATCTTAGACTAAGGAAGCCACCTACTTAATAAAAAAAAAAAGTCAAAAAGAAAAGAAAAAGAAAAAGAAAAGAAGAAAAGAAAGAAAAAAAATAAAACAAAAGAAATAAGCCACATTTTGCTGCACGAGTATGGCTGGCAAGTTGTCGGTGGTAACAGCTCATCGACCGGTTGTCTAGTACCCAGCTCAAGAATTGCACTAAAAATTCCCAAAACACTTAGGAAGAAGTGGAGAAGTAGAATAAGCTGGGGAGATATACACTGGATTCACCCTTATGTTGACCATATAAAAATAAAAGTAGGGAGAAAGCTGCCGGTCGTAAAGATACACCTTTAGGTAGAACTCTCCTTTTAAGGTCATCTAGAGGTGTAGAAACCTGAAGTCTGTTCTAATTACCAATCAATGAGTCTATCACATTTACAATAAGATGAATAGAACTTAGGGTTCTCATCAAATCTTGGGTGGGTTGAGTGGCCGTAGAAAGCCACTCTTTAACCCTAAAGTCAAAAATCCACGAAAAAATTAGAAAAAGAGAAAATGAATTTTTTTTTTAATAAGGCGAGGGTTTCGAGGCAGTTTGCACTTTGGTAGGTACCTGGGTGCTATTGTGTCTTTGAAAGTTCAAATCCTGAGTAAAAAAATTTCCTAATGCTGAAAATAACTTATGCCCAAGTAATCTAACCTAATTCTTTTAGAAATAGCATGTAGTTTTTGCTAGGGACCAGCAAAAGATAGGCATGGGGGTGTGATGTGCATACATCTGATTAATGTAAAATGTCTATTAATGCATGTTCTTAGTGTCACATTAGCATCATACATTCTAAATAGTGCATAACATGCATAATCATTCATTTATATCTAGTTGTATAAATTATATAGTAATTGTCTCCTTTTTATGGTCAGGGAAAAGGAAACTTTTTATCAAGACCTCAGATCAAAGATCCAACCATACGGATCTGATCAAGGTGACTATTGGAGTTCAACGACTCCAAGATCGCCCTAATCGGACATTCGTAGCACCAGATAGAGACCAAGGAACCCTAAAGAGCAAAGCCCAAGATGGTGTTAATCCACACCTTAGATGGCAAATTCGACCACATGGATGGGTTCAGATTGACGATCGCAGCCTAATGGCGTAAAAATTGGTCCAATCCGACACCCATGGCACCATCTAAATCACCCAGAAGATGGACGGCCTAGATGGCACCACGTGGCACCATCATAGCTGCCCAGCATCGGCCGCCCCTCTCCATTCAATATATGAAGCCAAAGGTGGGATGATCTAGGCCGTTGGATCTCCATCCAACAATCGTAGATAATGCACGCCTAATCTCTAAATGAGGCAAAGTCAGCCCCGCAGCACGTTAGTCCAGCACCCTTCTCGAGAAGAGCGAGCAAGCGTTCGAATCTACCTAGTCACCAAATCAGAACAAGCAAGCGTGGGTGCGCGGTGGGAGCCATTCAATTCGCATCAAGCGACGCTGTGCGAGTGATAGTGCTCATGTGTGATTAGATGCACGGTGCTTATGCTTGAGCACACACGAGTGCGCGGCACGAGCAAGGGTGGTTTAAGCCGTCTGATCTCTTGATCGGACGACTGATAACACACGAATGTGTGCGGGCGTTTTGGACAGAGAAGTGGAGCTGGCACGCGCACACGTTGCCCATGATAGACCTTTAGTGACGTTTAAGTCCGTCACTAAAGGTCCCATATTAATGTTTTTGAAATTAAAATGTCCAAAATGCCCCCACTCCTTGCAACTATAAAAGGAGACCCCCTCCATACGAATTTGTGATCCCTTCCTTCTCTTCTCTCCCTCTCCAAAGCTCAACTTGTCCCACACCCTGGATGCTCCTCCAGAGTTAAAATCAAATTTTCTCCCCCATTTTGGAAGCTGATCCCGCGACGACGACAATGTGCTGCCTCATTCCCATTCCTCCTGCTTCGACCTCTTTCTCGCTCTGTTCCTCGTCTTCCATCCATTTTCTCATCCGACTTGCCCTCCAAGTGGTCGTCATGGAGGATAACTTCTCTCTCCCATTCCTTTTCCCTACTTTCTAGAGTAGAATTTTCTTGCTTTTTTGTGTAATTTCTAACTTTCTTAGTTGTGAAAACATTTTGCAACATCAAGTGAATGTTTTCTCTCTCTCTTATTATTTATATTGATTCCAATTCATTGTAATTACTCTACTTTTTAAACAAAAACACAAAAAAATATAATTGCGAATTTTGATCGACATAGACTCCCTGAGTTCAACCTGGGATTTCTTTTCTACTATAAATTTTATTTGTTGAACCCGAGTTCTTTGCTATTCGAACAACAATGATAGGTTTTCAAAACCAACTCCAATAGCATAGTCTTTCGACATTCAACAACGGACTATGAGTACCAGAAGAGGAGGATGCAAGTCTTCCTCAAGGTGATAAATGACGAATCGTGGACTCTCATTCGAGAGAGATACACTGATTCGAAGCTGCAAAAAGGAGTAGCATGGATGATGGATCAAAAGAAAAAGATCATGAGCAATGCAAAGGCGGTGAACGCACTGTATTGTGCATTATCAAAGGAGGAGCTCAACCATATCCTGGCATGCAAATCTACATACGAGATATGGAACATGCTGCAAGTCACCTACGAAGGTACTAACAAGGTAGTAGAAACATGCATATCTATTCTAATAGAAAGCTATGAGTGTTTCAGAATGCTGAAAGGTGAAACCAGCAAAGCGATGTACACATGGTTTTGGGATATAGTCAACCCCATGAAGAATTTCAGAGTGAAGTTCACTGAAGAACAACTTGCAAGGAAGATCTTAAGATCTCTTACAAGTGACTGGTCTCCGAAGTCATTGATGATTCAAAAGGCAAAGGACCTTTCAGTCCTTTCTCTTGATGATCTGATTGCAAGCCTCATGTTCTATGAGGTCCAACTGGAGAATATGAAGAAAAACGAGGAGAGACCAGTAAGCAAAAAGAAAGAGCTTACTTTTAAATCTATAAAGGAATATTCAGATCTTGAAGAATCCGACTCCGACGAAGAAGAGCTTGCTCTTCAAACAAGAAGATTTCGATGATTCAATCGAAAGAAAGGTAAAAGAGTAAATAAATTTTCAAATGACATAGTTTGTTTTGACTGCAGGAAAAGGGGGCATGTATTAAAAGATTGGCCAATGATCAAGAAGAAAAAGGAAGAAAAGAAGAAAGATAAAGAAGTTGATCGTAAGAAGAAGAAGATTTCAAGAAAAGCGTACAAAGCTAGTTGGGATGACATCGATTCCAACACAGAATCCACCTCTGAAGAATTCGAGGAAAATGAAGTTGCTCATTTGTGTTTGATGGCAAACAATGACAACTCAGAAAGTGAGGAAAATTATGAACTTACTTTTAATGAATTATTGCAAGCATATGAAGAGTTGTATTATAAATCTAGTTAAATAAAAGGGAAAATAAAGTTTTACATAATAACTACAAGACTTTGGAAATAGAAAAATCTTGTTTAGAAATATTGTAAGATATAGCAAAAGACACTAATTCACAATTACATGCAAAGATAGTAGAATTAGAGGATATTTACGAACATTTTGAGGGAATCTTAAACAACCTTAAAACAACTGCTAGATTGAATATTAAATTTTGTAATGCATTAAAAGAAAAATTCCATGGTAAAAGGAACACACAAAATAAATCACATGCACCTAGGCATGCATGGATTTACCAAAGAGTCAAGAATCCCAAGAATTATAGATCTAGCACAAAGTGATCTATAAATCTATGAATTTGAAGGGAACTAACCATCAAGGACCCAAAAGAAAGTGGGTACCTCAATCAAATTTATTAAATTATTTTGTAGGTCAAGAAAGACAAGTGGATCCTAGATAGTGGGTGTTCCAAGCACATGACGGGACACTCCAACCTCTTTATCAAATGGACAAGAATTCGAGATGGACGACAGATCAAGTTGGGCAACAACAAACGTTGTCGCATTATTGGTGAAGATACTATAGGTTATGAGAGTTTGCATGTGGCTACGGATCTTACTTGGCCACAAATACAAGATTAAGTGTGATATCGATTATAATAAAAATATAGCACACAAAAGCAATCACACAATATACACAAAGATTTGTAGTGGACACCCCTACGGGTAAAAATCACTACCAAAGCCTCCCACCTTAGGATTTTCCCGACTAGGCAACCTAGTCAATACACCAACATACCACTTGAATGAGGGTGGCACAACCTCTTACAAACCACTTCTCTTTTATGAACAAAGAGAAGTCACAAACAACAACAGCAAATTTCTCCCAACAGCTTGGGATCTGTAATCAAAGCAACAAGTAAAATAAAACAACATAATCCTATGAAATGTCAAGGAAAGTCAAAATGGATTTTTACAGAGGTTCGAATTGACGTGTTTTGGAGAGCGTGAAAACAGACACGCAGAAACACTTAGAGAGAAAGCACGAGAACACTTTTTCTTTATGGATTATTTTTTGAAAGTATGTTTTGAAATGAGGGGTGTGGAGCACTATTTATAAGTGAAAATGGAGCATTCTTGGAATGTTGAGAAAAATCATTCGAACCAAATTGGTCGATCAACTTTCATTTTGGTCGACCAATTAACTTAATCGATCAATCAATTACTAATCAATCAAATAGTTAATTGGTCGATCAATTGCGAGAAAATCGGATTTGATCGTTAGGCTAATTTAGTCGATCAATATTCTTATTTTGATCGATCAATTGATTTAATCGATCAATTCTAATATTTTGGTCGATCAACACCATCAAAATGTTTATTTTATGGTTTGGAAAGGTTTGCCTTTAATCTTGAGGTTCCTTACAGTAATTCTAGACTCAAGAAATATGAAAGAAATACATTGACTAAAGGTAATCTCCACTTTGATCCACACGAATGATAAGTGACTTGATTTGTGCGAGCGTGATCCTGAAAGATAAGTTTACAATAAAACATAATTTTATTTCATCAAAATAGAGGTACTTATAGGTAATTCATCTAAGTAGGTAAGAAATGTACTTTTAGTAGATAATTTAAAACATAACTTGCTTAGTGTTAGTCAATTTTGTGATAATGGTTGTGATATATTATTCACAAAAATTGGATTTCAAATACTAAAAGAAGGAACTGATATAATTCTATTTGAAGGTTTTAGATATGAAAATATCTATACTCTTAATTTTTCACAAGAGAAATTTGTGAAATATCTGCTTGCCACTCATGTTGAGGAAGATTTATGGCACCGTAGGCTAGGACACATAAATCACAAACATTTAAATAAGCTAGCCAAAAATGAGTTAGTAAGAGGCTTACCCAAACTAACTTATAAAAGGGATGCATTGTGCACATCTTATGAACTCAGAAAAATGCACAAAGAGTGACTATTTGGGCCAACACAATTTAAGAGACTAAATAGATCAAAATTTTGCCTAGTTATTGTTAGTGACTTCTCAAGGTTTACTTGGGTCATCTTCCTGAAACATAAAGATGACTCATTTGACTCCTTCCTAAGTCTTGCTCGAAGACTTCAAAAGGAAAAATCATCTTCAATTCTTAAACTTAGGACTAATCATGGGAGTGAATTTGAAAGTGAAAAATTTTCAAACTTTTGTGCCAATTCTAGTATATCCCATGCATTATCATTTCCTTGGGCACCATCTCAAAATGATGTTGTAGAGCGCAAGAATCGCACCCTATAAGAATGTGCTCTAACTTTGCTCTTAGAGTTTGGGCTTAAAAAATATTTCCAGGATGAAGACATTAATACAACATGTTATGTTCTAAATAGAACTCTCTTAAGGCCTATTATTAAGAAAACTCAATATGACCTTTATTATGAGAAGTCTCCTAGTATTTGAAATTTTAGGGTGTTTGAAAGTTGATGTTATTTGTTAAACACTCAACATCGACTTGATATGTAAACACTCAAGATCAACTTGATATGTTCAATGCAAAAGGTGATGAAGGCATCTTTATTGGTTATTCAACAAGAGGCAAAGCTTATTGAGTCTTTAATAAAAGGACTTTTGTTGTAGAAGAATCCCTACTTGTTTCATTTGTTAAAACAACTCTAGGACAACCAGAATGAAATCTTCTAAGTCTGATGATGAGGATATCCCCTTCATCGTTGTATCAAAAATGGAAGATACTCGAAATGTACATGATCTTCCAAAAGAATGGGTACACCATAAGGATCACCCTCAAGGTCAAATTATAGGTGATACTGAACAAGGTGTAAAAACCCAATCTCATTTTAGAGCTGATTTTCTTCTTAATGACTTTGTTTCTCAACATGAACCTAAGAAAGTTAATGAGGCATTAAAGGATCAGTCATGGGTTTTAGTTATGCAGGAGGAGCTACTACGATTTACAAGGAACAATGAATGGGACTTGGTACCCACTCTTGAGGGTAATTCCATTATTGGAACTAAGTGAGTGTTCTGAAATAAATTTGATGAATTTGGTTCAGTAATCTGGACTAAGGCCAAACTTGTAGCTCAAGATTATAACCAACAGGAGGGAATTGACTTTGTTGAGACATTTGCTCCTGTTGCTTACTTGGAGTCCATTTGGATGTTACTTGCTTTTACAAGTGCAAAGGGCTTCAAGTTATTTCAAATGGATCTCAAGAGCTCTTTTTTTAATGTCCATATTAAGGAAAAAGTTTATGTTCATCAGCCTCCCAGGTTTAAGGACCCAACACATCCAGAGTATGTATTCAAGCTCAATAAGGCGTTATAGGACTTAAACAAGCTCCTAGGGCTTGGTATGATAAACTTAAGTCCTTCCTTCTCCAGCATGGATATAGAATTGGAGTTGTTGATTCAACTCTTTTTGTAAAGGAAGAAGGAAATGACATCCTGGTAGTTCAAATATACATTGACGATATTATATTTGGATCAACCAATGATTCCCTGTGTTAGCATTTTTTGAGACTATCAAGACTAAGTTTGAAATGAGTACGATAGGTGAACTCAAATTCCTTTTAGGCCTCCAAATCCAACAATTCGACATAGGTATCTACATTAGTCAAACAAAATATGTTCTTGAAATTCCCAAGAAGTTTGACTTTGAAAAAGTAAATGGAAAAGAGACTTCAATTACTCCATCTACATCTCTTGGTGAAGATTTACCCAGCAAGAAGGCAGCTAAAAAGAAATATCGAGGTATGATAGGCTCACTACTATACCTTACAACATCTAAACCCGATATTCTTTTTGCTACATGTTTATGTGTGAGATTCCAATTCGAACCCAAGGAATCTTATTTAAATGCAGTAAAAAGATTATTTAGATTCCTAAATAGCATAAGAGATCTTGGTCTCTTTTATCCTAAAGCATAGACCTTAGATTTATTATCATATGGTGATACAAATTATGCAGTGAATCGGACAAGCCGAAAGAGCACTAGTGGCACTTGTCATTTTATTAGAGAATCTCTGGTTTCATGGTTCTCTAAAAGCCAGACATGTGTCTCCCTTTCTACGACCGAAGTAGAATAATTATAGCTTCACTTGCTTGCTCTCAGGTCATTTGGATGAGATAGACTTTGTCTGATTTTGGAATATCTTTTACGCAATCCAAAATTCTATGTGATAGTACAAGAATAATTAATTTATCTAAAAATCAAGTACATTATTCACGTATGAAACACATAGATGTTCGACATCATTTTCTGAGAGACAATTTACTTCAAGGTGCCATTCAGTTAGAATTTATAGATACACAAAACCAATTGGTGGACATTTTTACAAAACCTCTCGCAATAGAGAGATTCTACTTTATAAGAAGAAAATTAGGACTTTGTATAATTCAAGAAATTCAAAATTAAAAGGTTGATTACTTTATAACTTGTTTGTAATTATAAAAATCACTGAGGGCCTAACTGTAATTTACCCACTTTCGTTAAAAAGAGGTATACTGTAATATTTCCATATCTCTAGAAATATCAGGGTGTTGTTTACGATATGGTTTCCTAATTTAGGATATTGACTACATTATTTTCCAATACCTAAGTTCATCAGCTACTTAAGTGATCATGTGACTAGCACATGACCCATCTGATATAAAAGAGGTCAAGTGCAAACACTTGCCTCATTTTGTTCTCTTAAAACCTAGTTCCCATTCTCTTCAAGATCCTCTCCAAACCCTAGCCAAAGAGAAGAAGAAGGATCCCCTCCAAGTCTCTACTCTAGGTATTCTCTTATTCCCTAAGTAGATCTTGATATCATGGTTCATTCTATATCTTCTTTTTCCCTTTCCTTAAAGAGAACAAGAAGGATCCCCTCCAAGTCTCTACTCTAGGTATTCTCTTATTCCCTAAGTAGATCTTGATATCATGGTTCATTCTGTATCTTGTTTTTCCCTCTCCTTAAATCACTCCTACTACCGCATTGTATTTCACATTGAGTACCAGATGGTATCGGTACCCATCATCGGTATCGGTACATGCTGGGTACAGCAGAGCCTGCTTTTGACAGCAAGTACCGGTACTAATGATCAATACCAGTACTTACTCGATTTTCTGCTTGGAACTGGAACCAACAAGTACCGGTACTAATCACTTTCTCTTAAGTGTGTTTTTGTATGCACACATGAAAGGAAATATTCTAATTTTCTCATTGTTTCTTCTACTCTATTTGTTGCATGTTTACAGAAGGCACCTAAATCTAAGAGTAAGGGAAAGGCACCTCAAGGTGCATTTCACAAATTTTGCATCAATGAGGATGCCAAGTCAAAGTTTGATTGGTATAAAGGCCTTAAGCTTCATCATTGTAGGCCTATTGAGTGGAAAGTCTTTACATTACATCTCTTTAACTTCACTACTCGTCTATCTGAATAAAACCTCATGCATTTCTTTGATGAGTCATTTTTTGTGGATGTTCCTGGAGTTTATCCTGACATTAATTGTCATTGTTTGTAAATCTCTAAGAACAAGACAATCAAGGTCATCTTGTCTTAACTTCAAACATTTTTAGTCAAAAAATAACTGTTACACCAAAATTTTTGTCCACCATAACACAATGTCCTAATGAAGGTCATTCTTTCAATACTCTTAACGAGAAATTCACTACTTGACAAATTCATGAAACACTCTTGCTCCCTAACTGTCAAGGCAAAGCCTTGGTTGCCTCAAATATGACCTTATTTGCTAGAGTTCTATTCAGAATTTTAGAATGGAATCCAAGGGCCAAATGCTCGACATTCTACAAAATTTCTATAGATATTTTACCCTTAATCTATGCTATTATTACAAGTTTTCATGTTAATTGGAACACGGGTTTCATCCATTTTCTAAGACCAAATTACCATGCTTCAGCTCTTCCTCTTGATGTTCTTGTATCTCACATACTTATCAAGAGTAACGATGATCTCTCTAACTTTACTTGGCTTAGAAAAGTGGTCAACTTCAAGTGGTCCACTCTCCAGAAAGTGAGAGTAAAACCTGTTAGAGAGGAATCATCCAGTGATGATGAAGTTCAAGTTGACCCAAATGCTCAACCTTCTTCTCATCCAGCTCCTAACTCATCCTCAGCATTTGTTCCCATAACTTATTGATGAGAAGCTCATCATGGTCTCTAATTACCCTTAATTAACCAGTCTTCCTAGTTAATTAGCTAGAAATATGTGGATATAGGGGTTAATTATTAAATAAGGGATAAATAGTAAAAGACCTTAAATTATGTTAAAAATGCTATATTATCATCCAATTATTGGACTCAAAATATTGCTAATTATTCCACTAATTAATGTGTTAACTAACTTAAACATAATATATAACTAAGTATGTAATAAAATAAGTAACATTAAATAAATTAATCTAAAAAGGTCAAAAATGTAAATTTATGGTCTAAATATAATAATTGTATTATTTACAATCATATATGAAATGTTGAAAAAGATTTAAAAAAAAAGAAACCTTGAAAACCTGAGTTTACATTTTGGTCCTTACATTTTATTCCAATTGAGTCCTTATTTTCCACTTAGGTCCTTAGGATTCACTGTAAATAGGTCCTTGGACTTCTACTTCTCTTCTTCACCCGTCTGGATGGCTGACGACTGAAGGTGCAGCCACCACATGATCACCGCCAATCCGACGTCATCACTTCTTCTCTAGGCTCCTGGAGCTTGCGCTCACCATCCCATTATCAACCATCGGTCTGGATGATGCCTATATCCTAATTTAGGGTTGGAGATAACCTCACCGGTGTTGTAGAAGACGCCGGTGGTTATCCTCTTCTTAGCCACAATTGCATCCAGATTCCACCTCCTTCTCAATCGCCGTCAACTATAAATACCCCCTGACACCCTCGATTTCCACTAAGTTGGCTCCCTTCCCTCTTCTTCACTATAGCTGACCTCGATAGGCTATTGACTCTGCAACTCCGGCAAACTTCCACCACCTTATCCGACTTCCTCCATCTGTTTTTATCAGCTCTAGAACTTCGCCGAAGTCAGCCGCATCTTCTGACAAGCGCTAAGTAAGGAGCTTTCCTCTACTTCACCTCACAACCGCCACAGGAGATCTTTCTACAACCCTCTGATTTCCTCCTCCGTTATGAGCCATCGATGGAGATCCTCTATCCCCTTCATCCAGATAATAGTAGACTAGGAGTAGGAGTAGGTGTAGGTTAGTTTAGTTAGTTAGTAAGGTAGGTTAGATAGCCGTAATGTTAAATTTAGAATTCATCTTCCTCGACTCCGGCGAGCTCCTTTAGCTTGTCAAGAGCATTAATTTCACCTTTTTTAGTCATTTTCCATCTTCTTCTATCTTCCATGATCATTTCTATCACCTTTAATTGCTACTGTAACCATTAATTCACCTAAATCACTTCCACCTCCACCGACTACTTCTGCTATCTACAGCAATAGTAGTTGAGATAATCTCCACCTCCATTGGATCCTCCATCACCTTTTCATCACTAAAGGATCCTAATCATCACTATAATTTGATTAAATACGACATATAACTTAAATACATAAATCTAATTAAACTCCTAAGCTCGCTGTCAATGGTGGCTCAGGAGTAGTTGAAATCCTTAATTATATATAAATTTATGATTGCAAATATCTGTTGACTTGTTTTGACTACCCAATTGAGTGGGAAAACAAGTCCTGAGCTTTAACCAACTCAAAACCTTTGAAAAATGTATTCCCTATTAAATCTTTATTTTAATGATCAAATGAAGAAATTAACCTGATCCTGATGTTTCTTGTGACCTCAGGAACCTTTTCAAATCGTGAATGGCTCAAATTCACATTCTGTATCACAAATTCACTTTTTCTAGACTCATCGGAACTCCACCGATCTCCAACGAATCAAAACAGATCTCTAGCCTTTAGAACTTGGTGTGAAGCTCCAAATTGATGAAATGTGGATTACTGATTGTTTTGAGAGTGTTTCTCTGAGATTTTGATGACTAGAGCTTGAGTTAGGTATTCATCTTCTCCAACTCCGACAGAGCTAGAGAAGTCCGACAGATAGTTATAAGTTGCGATTAATAGGTCTAGAAGCTTCAGTGCAGTGCACTGAAGTCATTTCTAAGCTTTAAATAGTGTAACAACCTCTAGGTTGTTCTCACGAACAAATCACTTCAGAAGCTCAGGCGACGAGCTTGAAACCCTAGAATCTTCAGTTCAAACACCTATTGAAGGGTCTGAGCATGTTTCTGAGATTGAAAGGAAGTTTCTTGAGGTTTTAATTTCTTGAGAAAAGGTTTAAAATGGAAGTCAAAATTCAAGGCTTTCCAATCAACTCTGAGTTTGATTCTTCAATTTTGGATTCAATCAGATGTGTTGATAAGTCTAAATAGATTCTGAGATGTCTGTGAATGATTTTAAAGTGATTTGAGTGAGCTCCGATGGTTAATTCGATTGGATTTCAATTTCTGCCAGCTTGGGTTGTTTTTCAACCCAAGCTGATGGCAGTGGATTTTGGATGAGTTTTGATTGAAAATTCTATTTAGATGAATTGGTAACAACCTCTAGAAGTTGTTTTGATGGATTAAACATGTCTTAAGTTGTCTGTTAGGTCTTTTTCATTTTTGATAACACATCTTGAAGCTTTTAGAGATGCATTAAGCTTCTGAACACTTCCTGAAGCTCAAGAGAGCTTGATATCCTCACTAGCAGCTGCGGAATTCACTTTGTAACCCATTTAGAACATCAACTGGAGGAGAAAGTCCAGTCTGTGGGCTTATAGTTGAGTAATGCACTGTCCATGCCATTTTTACTGTAGAAAATCAATAGATTCGCCTTTTAAATCAAAGAGCATAACTTTCTTTTTTCATTATATTGACACTTTAATCTTGTAGAGCTACTCAAGAGCTTTCGAACAAGCTTTTAATTGCTTCAAATGGAGCTTTGAGCTATTAGGAATCATCACTTGAAGTTTGCTCTGGGAGTGGTTAAGATAGTCCCACATCGAGTATCTCACAACGGCCGCCTGGGTATAAAACCATTTTTTTAAGTGGCTACTTCAGTCGTCAGCACTCAGTGCATGGTTATCGAATGGTCATGATTATGACCATGTGTCTGTGTGGGCGCGTAAGTGCCTGCGAGTGTGGCTTTGGGAGGGTGTCTGCAAGGCCTGGGAGGCGTGAATCGGTTTGGCTTGAATCTTTCAACTAGAAATAAATCAAACTAATTGAATCAAGCTTGGACCTAGTAGGGTCTAGTCCCACCTGAAAGGGGTGCTGCGTATCCCCAAATAGTCCAAGCCAAATAAACCTAATTTTTGGTTGAAAAGAAAAAAAACCCGGTTCGGCTCATAAGGCTAAGTGCTAAACGTTGCCAAGGAGAGGTGCTGAAGGAAGAAATACTAAGAGAAAATGCTAAGGAGCAAAGCAAAAGCAGAGAAAGGAGAAGGAAGGCCGGGAGAGTTCGTAAGAGAAGAAAGAGAGAGGCTGAACAAGCTCCAAGAGACAGGCAGAAAAGTGGAAGAAGTGAAGAGCTTGAGAAAATAAGAGAAAAGAATAAAGGATTAAGAAAAGATTAAAAGATAAGTAAAAGAGAAAGAGAGAAGAAAGAAAGAAAGGTAAAAGAAGAAGAATGAGAGAGAGAGTCTGAAGAAAAGAGAATAAATATTTTTATTTCTTGCATTATTTTTAATTTCTCTTTGAGTTTAATGTTTTAAAAAGGCACATTTCAATTAGAAAAAACTTATATTGCCTTAATCTCTTGGAATAAATAGAAATTAACATGTTTACTTGTTGTTAAAGTAGATCATTTGTTCAAATTTGTTTTCTTATGGAATTTTGCATATTTGTTAAATTCAAAATCATTAAACAAAATTCATGTTGTTAAAACTAACTTAATTATACCTCCTATGAGTAGTTTAGACTTTGGTGAATTATGAATAAGCTATATACCTCCCAACGAATGACCAGGACTCAACCAGTTAAAAGAAATAAAATCTAAAATGTTAGATTAACTTGACCCTATACTACACATCGGACAAAAATTAGAGTTAACCTAAGTTACTTTCTTCTACACATAATTAAGCACAATTAACTTAATTAACTATGTTGAGGAGAGGACACATCATTTTAATAGCGTCGTTGACGGGGAGGTAATATTTTGCTTCATTTTTATTCACCAAAACAATCCCTTGCATAGCTTTGTCTAATCATCATTTTGGCACCATTAGAGGTAACTGTAATTATAATCACCATTTTTACTATTTTTAGTATTTTGTTTTAATTAGTTGTGTTTTTGTTTTATTTTCTATCTTCTTTTCAGGTTTACCTCTACAGGTAATATTAGGAAGAAGGTAGGTTTTCGTAGTTCTATTTTCCCTTATAAATACCATTGTAATTATTCTTTCCTTAGTCTCTAGTTTAGTTGTATTGTTGCATTTAGTTAGTAACAAAATTTAAAAAATACAAAAATACATACTTCCTAACTGGTAGAAGCATGATACAGGCATACACTCTTAGGAGTGCATTTACCTGCTAGTTTCTTTACGATTTGACTCGGGAAGATTTCTACTGTTTTTCTCGCATCAACAAGAAAACATGCGAAAGAAAACCACGTAGATCCCTGCCCTGGAGATAATATCAAGACCACACATATTCTTTGAAAATACTTAAAAAGCGGGTCATTTTACTTCTTCCTATTATATTTTTGAAAAGATTAAGTAAAAAAGAGGAAAATAAAAATTGTGACTTAAATCTATTTGCAGAATGCATGCGGGTTTTTATCGCTATCGTCTGTTGCATGCTATAGCGCACATAGCGCAATCACTAGAGTCACACGAGTTTGAATTTTCTATCTCTCCTCTTTGCACCTCTTAGGGCTTTGGCCGAAGATCAACAAGTCTGTCTCACTCCTAGAGCCCCGGGGAGCCATTAGTGAGTAGTCTCAATCCTAGACCTTAGACCTTTGAGCCTTAAGGATACGCACTTGCGTAGACATAGGTTTAGGATGAGTATTTCGATACTGTTACAATACTTGTTTGCGTCCAAAGTATTTTTGCGTATTCTAGGAATCTCTTCTTTTCTTTGAAAGAAGAGGAAAACCTGCATCATTCACACTATTTTGCTGGTTTTTGTGTCACTGTTCACTGGTGGTGTGAGTGTGCCTTTGCACATTCTTTTTGTTTTATGGATGGGAGACGATCCTTGCATCCGCCTCTTGTAACTCCTTTGACAGGTGATCCTGGGCCGGTTGCATTTAAGCAACCATTTAAATTCCCATCCGATTTGTCTATTTCCATGGAACAAATGCAAAACCAGAATCACAAGATCCCTTCTTCTTCTGGTCAGGGGGAGATGCCACCTTTTGATGTCCATGAGGTGCTCCTGAACCAGAATCTTAGGATGCTTGAACAAAATAGACAAATTAATCTTTTAACTGCTGCTTTGAATAATTTACAGAATCTTCAAACCCATCATCCACCTCATCCTCAGGTGGGTTTTGACATTCCTGATTTACCGATCCCTCGTCCAAGGCCTCTACTCAGAGACTACTATATTCCATCTAATGCACAAGTAGAGCCTAATGTTAGGATTCCTATTGGGGAGAATGATCCAGAATTAAAACCAAACATTATAGGTCTAATCCCACATTTTCACGGATTGGCATCGGAGAATCCATTTCAACATATTGAAGATCTTAAGAAATTATCTCAAACTCTTGGACGTCGAAATCAAAATAGGGAAATCCTACTTATGAAAATGTTCTCCTTTAGCCTTAAAGATAAAGCATCTTATTGGTATAGAACTATAGCAAGACCAATCTCAACTTGGGTTGAAATCGAATCTACATTTATAAAGAAATTCTTTCCTATTGGTCAAACAAATGCTTTAAGGCGAGCAATCACAATGTTTAATCAAAATCAAGGAGAACCAATACATCAAGCGTGGGAACGCTTTCATGAATTAGAAAGGAAATGCTCACAACATGACATCCCCCATTGGCAACTAATGCGCATCTTTTATTATGGATTACAAGAGGGCATTCGCAATCTAGTCGATGCCTCTTGTGGAGGGAACTTTCTAAATCATGATGCTAAATCCGCTTCAGAATTATTTGAAGGGATGGTGGAAAACTCGATCAACAATGCATCTATATCGTAATTTACGTGGGGAACGGATACGACTCATCAAAATCTGCATAAGGGCATTCATGAGATTGGTAATCCATCTAGTTCAAAGGATTTGGAAATTATTGCAGAAAAACTGGAGAAAGTCGATATCGTAGCAAAGCATCTCGGCGAGGTCCAAAACACTATGAAAACTCTTACACCTCTATTTGCTACACAAATTCCTGCATATTCACCTATTTTGCAAATTCCCACAGTGAGGGAATTTGTAAATAATCTAGATTCTAGAGATCCATCTTCCTTAGGTTTTCTATCTACTCCTGCACCAACTCGAGGGACCTTTGTCCCACAATCTTTCCCACCCTTTTCCCCACCTTTCCTATACCAGAAAATGTGGCATATCTTTTTGGATTACACGCCATCCAAGAAAACATTCCAAGACGAAATCCTTATTCAAATACCTATAATCTTGGATTGGGAAGCCACCCAAATTTTTCTTGGGCTAATCAAAATCAAAATCAATGACCATATTATCCAAATCAGACCCATCTAAATCCATCTCTATTGCCTCCTCAACTACCAAATGTGAGGCTTAATCCTATGAGTATGTAGAATTACTCTAGGCCGAATAGAGATACGCAGCTAGACCAGATTTTGAGAGCTATGACAAAGAGTCAGTGACAAAATGCTGAAGCTCTTGCTGAGATTCAAAGGCAATGTAAGGTAGAGTTGGCTGATTTACGGAATCAGATCACGCTTTTAGCTATCTTGTCAGCCAGGTACCCTTCCATCTCAGCCAATTCTGAATCCTAGGAATCTGCAAAACCCTAGGCAACATCAGGGCTAAATACATTTCATTAATCAAGCCTTTGATTCTATTCACAACCCATCCTTTGTACTTCTTGAAAATAATCCACCAAACCTGCATCAGCAGCCTTTATTGTATCAAAATGACCTATTGACCCACCTATTATTGAGAATCAAAATTAACTCAGCGTATCTTCTGAACTTGGTTGGAATTACTTCTTAAAATTGCCTCAATCTTTAATATTCTACATCTCAACCTAAATCAGATCTGATCTGCATAAGATTCATTCTGATCTTTTTCAGATTTTTATACTAATCTGATTTTGGTTCTGCAAGATCTATTCTAGGCAATTTCAGGACGAGTTTTTACCGAGTGGTCTTATCTGTTTTTCTATTTTTGAATCAATTCTTTCATAACTCCCTTGTTCTTATCATGTATATTCCTTTTAGGAGTTCTTCACTAGGGTTTATGCCTAACTGAAGAAGTAAAATGTAGTAATTTTGTACATAACTGTTTCCTGCTTCTTACACCTTTATTTTTCTGATTTTTCACTTCATCGTACATTGATTACCTTCATTTTTTACAATTGACCACACTTACCTTTGGTCAAACTTGAAATCGTCTGCACAAGGATCTGTGATCTCCTCTATTTTACTCCTTCCATCACCCTATACTAAATGAAGTGTAATATCTTTTCACCCTTCTTACAAAGAGGACATTGTAAAATCTTTGCTTGGGGGGTGTGAAGTGAAATTTTCACTTAAAGTATATGTGTATAATAAAAGATAAAAAAAAACCACATAAAAATTAAATATCCACGAAATTTAAAAAAGGAATAGAAATACCAAAAATAATAAAAAAATTTTGAAAATCGAAAAATATCTTGAAAATTTGAAAAATTTTGAAAAAAAATTCATAAAAATTAGAAAATTTAATAAACATAAATTGAAAATATATAAATATAAAAATTTGAAAGTTAAAAAATTAAAAAAATAAAAAAAGGGGTATTTTTCATTTAAAATAAAGAAGAAAAAAAGAAAACATATATATATCTTTAACTAAGAGCTTAATTTTTCTTTTAGGTCAAAAACTAAAAAAATATTTAAAGAATATATATATAGTATATATTTGAGAGCATTAAATTCTTATTTATATTTTCACTTTTAACATTTTGCAAAAACACACTTTTGTTTTCAAAATATTTGAACAAGACTTTATTTGAATTAGAATCTTTAAACCTTAAAGCTTTGTTTTTTCTATTCCTACCCTAAAATTAAGAAAATAAGGTGTATTAAGTTTTAAAATTAGGTTTTGGAATTAAATTATAACTTTCTAATAAATTAGATTAAGTAATCCTTTTGCTTTTTGGAAATTTAATTTTATCAAAAAGTTAAGTAAAAGACTACATATTCAGAGTTAATTAAATAGAGAGTTAGTAGAATTTTAGTTTACAAGTCTATTATGATATAGACATTTGGCTAGACTTAGTAATTATTGTCTTGACAGATTGTACAGGAGGAAACTAAAAATTTAAAGAATCTGAGTGTGAAGGGCTTTAGTGTCCAAGCTCTGGTTTGAGAGCTAAGTAACCTAAATATCTAAAGTTCACACACATAGAATTGCCTTGTTGGCATCTCAGACCGTGAAAACACAGAGGTCAAGAGATCGATTCGAAATCCTCTTTTGTCCAAGGATTTCCATGGGGCAATTCTTGAAAGAGTGAAGGATGTGCCACTCACCTAGAAAAAGGATTTGGAGAATAAAGTTAGTCAGAAAAATGAGAAGGGGGAGAAAAAAGTTAAAAATAAAATAAAACACCATATAGTTAAGTACCTCGCTACAAATGGGTACTTATGCAATTTTTCCACAAAAATAAAGCATCTCAGTATAAATAGATGCTACCTTTCTTTCCATCAAATAAAGAACACCTCGCTACATATGGGTGTTCTAACCTATAGAAAAGGTTGAAAAAAAAATCTGAAAAAAAAAATTAGGAATAAGAGACCTAATGGTCTACCGGGGAGATATATACAAAAAGTGTTGACCTCGAGATAGAAAACTAGTGAGGAGAAAGTAACCAAACCTGAGTAAGGCCAAGCCAAAGGCTTGAATTGGAATAATCTGGATTGGAAATTGATGTCTTA
This sequence comes from Thalassia testudinum, assembly GCA_037157565.1. Taxonomy (NCBI): domain Eukaryota; kingdom Viridiplantae; phylum Streptophyta; class Magnoliopsida; order Alismatales; family Hydrocharitaceae; genus Thalassia; species Thalassia testudinum. Next base: position 148,267,526 of record JAZHRO010000014.1, on the reverse strand, counting down.
GGATCTGCATTTTTGCAAATTTAGATGCCATTAGGACAACTCTCTTCACAAAGCATGGATGTTTTAAAATTATAGCTATTGAACCTTTGTATTAGGCAATGAAGCCTAAGAAATTGTGTTTTGAGGATTTATAGTTGAGACCTAAAGGAGAAGAATTGACAAAATCCTAGGTCGAGAAGTTTGTCCTTAGTGCTGTAGGAAAGTAGATTAGAGTTTTACTACTCTAAGTTTGATTAATAATGAATATCTGGTTAATTTGCTTAAACTTAGATGGACAAAAATCAAATATCATAAACAAAGGATTAACTTAAGTCTATTGAGTTTTTGAGTTAAAATTTAATTTCCAACTCTTAGGTTTTGTTTTCTTAAAACACTTTGAATTCTATGTTTTAAGGGTTAAGAATGGTTACAAAGAATAAGTGATTTTTGAGATTCTAATTTTTGATAAAATTTTTGTTAACTCTATTTTTAATAAAGAGTGTTTTGAAGATGTTTTGAGTTTTAAGTCTAAGTAAGGAAATTTTCAAAAAATGCTTTGCATATTAATTATTTACATTAAATCTAAAAATTCTCTGACGTAAGCTTTCCTCTACCTGGTTCTTATTTATATTAATTTAAACCCAGGTGCTTTAAGTCATCATATTATTAGTTAACTTTTCTAGGGACTAGCAAAACTTTGGCTTAGGGGTATGATGAGAAGCTCATTATGGTCTCTAATTACCCTTAATTAACTAGTCTTCCTAGTTAATTAGCTAGAAATATGTGAATATAGGGGTTAATTATTAAATAATGGATAAATAGTAAAGGACCTTAAATTAAGTTAAAAATGCTATATTGTCATCCATATAATATTATTATAATCTAATTAATAATTGGACTCAAAATATTTCCAATTATTCATCTAATTAATGTGTTAACAAAATTAAGCATAATATATAACTAAGTATGTAATAACTTAAGTAACATTAAATAAATTAATCTAAGAAGGTCAAAAATGTAAATTCAAGGTCTAAATATAACAATTGTATTATTTACAATCATATATAAAAAGTTGAAAAAGATTTAGGTTAAAATAAACCTTGAAAACCTGAGTTTTCATTTTGGTCCTTCCATTTTATTCCAATCGGGTCCATTTTTTCCACTTAGGTCCTTACGATTCACTGCAAATAGGTCCCTGGACTTCCTCTTCTTCTTCTCTTCACCGGTGTAGACGATTGATGACTGATGGTGCAGCCACCGCATGATCATCGCCAATCCGACGTCATCTCTTCTTCTCCAAGCTCCTGGAGCTTGTGCTCACCATCCCATTTTCATCCACCAGTCTGGATGATGCCTATATCCTAATTTAGGGTTGGAGAAAACCTCACTGGCGTTGGAGAAGACGTCGATGGTTATCCTCTTCCTAACCACAATTGCGTCCAGATTCCACCTCCTTCTCAATCGCCGTCGACTATAAGTACCCTCAGACATCCCTGATTTCCACTAAGTTGGATCCCTTCCCTCTTCCTCACTGTAGCTAACTTCGATAGGCTATTCACTCCGCAACTCTAGCAAACTTCCACCACCTTATCTGACTTCCTCCATCCATTTTTATCAGCTCTAGAAGTCCACCGAAGTTAGCCGCGTCTTCTGACAAGCATTGAATAAGGAGCCTTCCTCTGCTTCACCACACAACTGCCGCCGGAGATCTTTCGACAACCCTCTAATTTTCTCCTAGATTATGAGCCATTGACAGAGATCCTCTATCCCCTTTGTCCAAGTAACAGTAGACTAGGAGTAGGAGTAGGAGTAGGTTAGTTTAGTTAGTTAGTTAGGTAGGTTAGATAGTCGTAATGTTAGATTTAGAATTCATCTTCCTCCACACTGGCGAGCTCCTTGAGCTTGTCAGGGGCATTAATTTTGTCTTTTTAAGTCATTGTCCAACTTCTTCTATCTTCCATGATCATTTCTATCACCTTTAATTACTACTGTAATAATTAATTTGCCTAAATAACTTCCACCTCCACTGACTACTTTTGCTGTCTATGGCAGCAGTAGTTGAGATAATCTCCACCTTCATTGGATCCTCCATTACCTTTTCATCACTAAAGGATCCTAATCATCACTATAATTCGATTAAATACCACATACAACTTAAACACCTAAACCTAATTGAACTCCTGACCTCGCTGTTAGTGGCAGCTCAGGAGTAGTTGAAATCCTTAATTATATATATATTTATGATCGCAAATATCCGTTGACCTTTTTGACCACTCAATTGAGTGGGAAAACAAGTCCTGAGCTTTAACCAACTCAGAACCTTTGAAAAATGAATTCACTATTAAATCTTTATTTTAATGATGAAATGAAGAAATTAACTTGATCCTGAGGATCCTTGTGACCTCAGGAACCTTTTCAAATCGTGAATGGCTCAAATTCACATTCTGTATCACAAATTCACTTTTTCCAGACTCATCGGAACTCCAACGATCTCCGATGAGTCAAAACTGATCTTTAGCCTATGGAACTTATGTGAAGCTCCAGATTGATGAAATGTGGATTACTGATTGTTTTGAGAGTGTTTCTCTAAGATTTTGATGACTAGAGCTTGAGTTAGGTATTCATCTTCTCTAACTCCGACAGAGCTGGAGAAGTCTAACAGTTAGTTATAAGTTGCGATTAATAGGTCTAGAAGCTTCAGTGCAGTACACTGAAGTCATTTCTAAGCTTTAATCAGTGTAACAGCCTGTAGGTTGTTCTGACGAACAAATCACTTCAGAAGCTCAGGCGACGAGCTTGAAACCATAGAATCTTCAGTTCAAACACCTATTGAAGGGTCTGAGCATGTTTCTGAGATTGAAAGGACGTATTTTGAGGTTTTAATTTCCTGAGAAAAGGTTTAAAATGGAAGTCAAATTTCGAGGCTTTCCAGTCAACTTTGAGTTTGATTCTTCAATTTTGGATTCAATCAGATGTGTTGATAAGTCTAAATAGATTCTGAGATGTCTGTGAATGATTTTAAAGTGATTTGAGTGAGCTCCGATGGTTAATTCAATTGGATTTCAATTTCTGCTAGCTTGGGTTGTTTTTCAACCCAAGCTGATGGCAGTGGATTTTGGATGAGTTTTGATTGAAAATTCTATTCAGATTAATTGGTAACAACCTTTAGAAGTTGTTTTGATTTATTAAACATGTCTTAAGTTGTCTGTTAGGTCTTTTTCATTTCTGATAACACATCTTGAAGCTTCTAGAGAAGCATTAGGCTTCTGAACACTTCCTGAAGCTCAAGAGAGCTTGATATCCTCACTAGCAGCTGTGGAATTCACTTTATAACCCATTTAGAACATCAACTGGAAGAGAAAGTCCAGTCTGTGGACTTATAGTTGAGTAATGCACTGTCCGGGCCATTTTAACCATAGAAAATCAATAGATTCTCCCTTTAAATCAAAGAGTATAACTTCCCCTTTGCATTAAATTGACACTTTAATCTTGTAGAGCTACTCAAGAGATTTGCTACAAGCTTTTAATTGCTTGAAATGGAGCTTTGAGCTGTTAGGAATCATCACTTGAAGTTTGCTCTGGGAAGGGTTAAGATAGTCCCACATCGTGTATCTCTCAACGGCTGCCTGGGTATAAATCCATTTTGTTAAGTGGCTACTTTAGTCGTCAGTGCTAGGTGCATGGTTACCGATTGAGCATGATTCTGAGCATGTGTGTGTGTGGGCGCGTAAGTGCCTACGAGTGTGGCCCTGGGAGGGCATGTGCGAGGCCTGGGAGGCGTGAACTAGTTTGGCTTGAAACTCCGAACGGGAAATAAATCGAACTAATTGAATCAAGCTTGGACCTAGTAGGGTCTAGTCCGACCCTTAAAAGGGTGCTGTGTATCGTCAAATGGTCCAAGCCGCCAATATATAGACCTAATTTTTGGCTGAGGAGAAAAAAAAAGACTCGGTTCAGCTTTGAAGGAAGATATGCTAAAGACATGGAAAGGTTAAGGAAAAATGCTAAGGTAAAAGTGGAAGAAGGAGCAAAGGAAAGAAAGAGAAAGAAGGAAGACAGGGAGAATTCGTAGAAGGAAAAGAAGGCTGAACAGGCACTAAAGAGACAAGGCAGGGAGAGAAGAAAGAAAGAGAAAAGGTAAAAGAAGGAGAAGAAAGAGAGAAAGGCTGAAGACAAAGATACAAAGAGAAGAAATGGCTTAAATTCTTGCATTATTTTTAATTCCTTTTTTATTTTAATGTTGTAATAAGGCATATTTCAATTAGTAAAACATTCTATTGCCTTAATATCTTTAAATAAATAGAAATTAACATGTTTACTTGTTATTAAAGAAGATCATTCGTGTAAATATGTTTTCTTATGGAATTTTGCATAGTTTCTTAATTTCAAAATCATTTAGCAAAATTCATGTTGTCAAAATTAACTTAATTATACCTCCTATGAGTAGCTTAGACTTTGGTGAATTCTGAATAAGCTATATACCTCCTAGCGAACGACCTGGACTCAACCAATTAAAAGAAATAAAATCTAAAATGTTAGGTTAACTTGACCCTATACTACTCAACTGATACAAATTCAAGTTAACCTAAGTTACTTTCTTCTACACATAATTAAGCAAAATTAACTTAATTAACTGTGTTGAGGAGAGGGCGTAATCATTTTAATGGTACCGTTATCATTTTAATGAGAAGGGTGCTGCGTATCCCCGAATGGTCCAAGCCACCAACTAAATAACCTAATTTTTGGTTGAAGAGAAAAAAACTCGGTTCAACTCATAAGGCTAAGTGCTGAAGGTTGGTAAGGAAAGGTGTTGAAGGAAGAAATACTAAGAGAAAATGCTAAGGATTAAAGCAGAAGAAGAGAAAGGAGAAGGAAGGCAGGGAGAGTTCGTATGAGAAGAAAGAGAGAGGCTAAATAGGCAGCAAGAGACAAGGCAGAAAAGAGGAAGAAGAGAAGAGCTCAAGAAAATAAGAGAAAAGAATAAAGGATTAAGAAAAGATTAAAAGATAAGTAAAAGAGAAAGAGAGAAGAAAGAAAGAAAGAAAGGTAAAAGAAGATGAAGAAAGAGAGAGAGTTTGGAGAAAATAGAATAAATATTTTAATTTCTTGTATTATTTTTAGTTTCACTTTGAGTTTAATGTTGTAATAAGGCACATTTTAATTTGAAAAACTTATATTGCCTTAATCTATTGGAATAAATAGAAATTAATATGTTTACTTGTTAAAGTAGATCATTTGTCTAAATACGTTTTCCTATGAAATTTTGCATATTTCTTGAATTCAAAATCATTAAGAAAAATTCATGTTGTTAAAAATAACTTAATTATACCTCCTAGGAGTAGCTTAGACTTTGCTGAATTCTGAATAAGCTATATACCTCCTAGCGGACGACCTGGACTCAACCAGTTAAAAGAAATAAAATCTAAAATGTTAGGTTAACTTGACCCTATATTACACAACCGACACAAATTCAAGTTAACCTAAGTTACTTTCTTCTACACATAATTAAGCAAAATTAACTTAATTAACTGTGTTGAGGAGAGGGCGTTATCATTTTAATGAGAAGGGTGCTGCGTATCCCCGAATGGTCCAAGCCACCAACTAAATAACATAATTTTTGGTTGAAGAGAGAAAAACCCAGTTCAACTCATACGGCTAAGTGCTGAAGGTTGCTAAGGAAAGGTGCTGAAGGAAGAAATACTAAGAGAGAATGCTAAGGAGTAAAGCAAAAGAAGAGAAAGGAGAAGGAAGGTAGGGAGAGTTCGTATGAGAAGAAAGAGAGAGGCTAAATAGGCACCAAGAGACAAGGCAGAAAAGAGGAAGAAGAGAAGAGCTCGGGAAAATAAGAGAAAAGAATAAAGGATTAAGAAAAGATTAAAAGATAAGTAAAAGAGAAAGAGAGAAGAAAGAAAGAAAGAAAGGTAAAAGAAGATGAAGAAAGAGAGGGAGACATTGGAGAAAAGAGAATAAATATTTAATTTCTTGTATTATTTTTAATTTCTCTTCGAGTTTAATGTTGTAATAAGTCACATTTTAATTAGAAAAACTTATATTGCCTTAATCTATTAGAATAAATAGAAATTAACATGTTTACTTGTTAAAGTAGATCATTTGTGTAAATACGTTTTCCTATGAAATTTTGCATATTTCTTGAATTCAAAATCATTAAGCAAAATTCATGTTGTTAAAAATAACTTAATTATACCTCCTAGGAGTAGCTTAGACTTTAGTGAATTCTGAATAAGCTATATACCTCTCAGCGGATGACCTGGACTCAACCAGTTAAAAGAAATAAAATCTAAAATGTTAGGTTAACTTGACCCTATATTACACAACCGACACAAATTCAAGTTAACCTAAGTTAATTTCTTCTACACATAATTAAGCACAATTAACTTAATTAACTATGCTGAGGAGAGGACACATCACTTCTCCATATACAGAAATTGAAATGCCTTGGTCAATTTGTCTCATGTGTCTGGAACTGATCCTAATTTGATTAACACTTTTAATTATATTGGTCAAAATCTTTCAAACCTCAACTTTGATTTCCATCACATGGAACGCAATTTCCATGATCTTTCACTTTCTGTTGAGTCCTCTCATTTTTCTTCTTCCACTCAACATCCTAAGCAAAGGAAGCGCACTCAACCATAAGCACCTAGGGAATACAGTGAGAGACGGCAAAAGCATTTTCAGGAGCTGTCTCATGTTTCCTCTCCAATGGCAGAAGAACCTATTCTTCATGATGACGAAGAAGACAACGAAGATGAAAAAGAGATTTCTTATGCCGAAAGTGAAGATGAAGATGAAGCTGAAGAAGATGATGATGAGAATGAAGATGATGACGATGATGATGTTGATGATGGTAGAACTAGCAAAAGACATGCTCAAAAGTATATCAGAAAATGTCCTCACAATTAGTTTAGTTTACATTTTCTTGTATTAAACAACTTGAACACGTTTTCTTGGTTGTTTTGACTTTCCAATATGTTCTTGTTTTAGTTCCTGCTCTTTATGATTTATGACTTTAATTATGGTACATGAAAGTTAATCATTTTGTTTCTCTACAATCTTTTCTCATGCTTCGTCATTGTCTATACATATGATTATATTCTTTTTGTTTGATTGACAAAAAGGGGGAGGAATGTTAATACATTATATTTAAAATAAGGAAGCCTAGTGTTAGTCGCTCTAAATCGGATTTTAAAGTCGATATGTTGCACTATAGATTGAATCAGCGTGAAAAACAAATAGAATTTATACTCGAATGGAAGTCTAAGGTCTAACATAGGGAGCAAATAGGAATTCAATCACTAATCTCAATAAATAATGTAAATGGGCATAATTAATTACTCAAAAATTAATAATCAATGTAGCACATGAGTATATCAAGAATCTATTGAGGCAAAAAGTCATCTAAGACAAAATAATGGTGATTTGAATTACTAATTATTAACTTAGAAACACATATGATAATTACCTAATCATCTAAATGAATGAACAATTTAACCATGCAAATCTTTATTACATAGTGCACTTTATCAGATGACAGAGGTTTGTATCAGACGACTTAAGTCAGCTCTGCTATAGTGACATCTTGGCACTATGCTTCTTCTTCTGCCTCTCTTCTCCTTCTGCTTTTGCTCTTCTTGGCTTTCCTTCTTCACACACAGAGGGAGGCAATCCCTCCAGCAGTTAAGTGTCAGTCGACTCTCAAGAGAACAAAACCTCCATACCACTACACTCGCTTTCCTTCCACTCTCTGGGTTTTCTCTTCTTCGCCTTCCCAAGGCCACTGTATCAGGTAATCAGATATTCAGCTAGAGCGTACCCGGGACCAGGCTCACCGGCAATGGGTGGTGAGTGAGGAGTGCACGGGTTAGGTGGGTCAGATTAGGATCAGGCCCGAGGGGATGGGTCACGGGTGAGGTGCATGTGAAGGGTGCGGAGGACCTCACCCTCTATGTCAGCAGGCGAATAGCTGCATGCGCAAAATCAACTTATGCATGCGCACTGTTGAGAGCGGAAAACTACGCGATTGAAGTTGGGTTTGAAAAGCCCATCGTATTTCAATTTGCAAAAAAATCTGTCAGTAGATAAATTTATACTGAAATTCTAAGAATTTCGGGTCGAACACAGGGAGGTTACATCGATCTTAAATCCACAATTATATTTTTTTTGTGTTTTTGTTTGAAAATGAGATAAATTCAATGGAATTGATATAAATAATAAGAGAGAGAGAAAGAGAGAGAGAATAATCACTTGATATATTGAAAATGTTTTTATGAGTAGAAAGCAGGAAATGATAACAACTAAAAAGCGGGAAACTCTATTCTAGAAAGCGATTAAAAAGAAGGGAGAGAGATGTTATCCTCCTCGATGAATGCTTGGAGGATGAGGCAGATGGAGCGACGCCTGGCAGATAGAGAATGGAGCGGGAAGGAGGATGAAGAACGAAGAAGCGAGAATGAGGCAGCACATCATCGTCATCGTGGGATCCACTTCTAGAACAAGGGCGAGAAAATTGGATTTAGATCCAGAATAGCATCCAAGGAGTGGGACAAGCTTCTCTTGAGCTTTGGAGAGGGAGAGAGGTGAAGGAAGGGATGAGGATTTCATAGGGTAGGGGTCTCCTTTTATAGTTGCAAGGATAGGGGGTAATTTGGTCATTTCATAATTAAAACATTAAATGAGGGGGTCTTTTGTGATGGATTTAAACGTCACTAATGACCCCACGTTGCTTTAGCCTCACGTGCACGCCTGCCTCCTCGCCTGCCACAAGCTCAACGCTAGCCCACGTCCTCGAAATCTAAGCCGTCCGATCGTGACAAGGACGTAGCCGAGTGTTGGGTGCACTGCAGGTGAGGAGGAAGGCATGCAAGTGAGGCTGCGGTGACGTGGGGTCTTTAGTGACGTTTAAATCCATCACTAAAGACCCCTCATTTAATGTTTTAATTTTGAAATGACCAAATTGCCCACTATCCTTGCAACTATAAAATGAGACCCCTACCCTACGAAATCATCATCCCTTCCTTCACCTCTCTCCCTCTCCACAGCTCAAGAGAAGCTTGTCCCACACCCGAGATGCTATTCTTAAGCTAAATCCAATTTTCTCACCCCTGTTCCGGAAGTGGATCTCGCGACAATGATGATGTGCTGCCTCGTCCTGCTTCTTCCTGCTTCATCCTCCTTCTTCTCCCTCCGTCCTCCGTCTTCCAAGCATCACTCCGTATGCTCATCCTCCAAGCATTCGTCGAGGAGGATAACATCTCTCTCCCTTCTTTTTAATCACTTTCTATAATAGAATTTCTCTCTTTTAGTTGTAACCATTTCTTGCTTTCTAGTTGTAAAAACATTTTTATTATATCAAGTTATTGTTCTCTCTCTCTCTTTCTCTCTCTCTTATTGTTTATATCAATTCCATTGAATTTATCTCGTTTCCAAACAAAAACACAAAAAAAAATATAATTACAGATTTAAGATCCACGTATCCTCCCTGTGTTTGACCAGTAATTCTTAGAATTTCGATATAAATTTATCTATTGACAGATTTCATCGCAAATTGAACTACAACAATGGGTTTTTCAAATCTAACTTCGATTGCATAGTTTTTCGCTCTCAACATATTAGCGCCGTTGCCGAGGAGACAACGATTTTCGATTTTCTTTCCTCATTTCGTGCACTTTATTATTTTCTAACTTGCCTTATTTCTTGTCTATTTTTTTGCAGGTACCTTAACAGGGAATCTTTAAGAGGTAGATAGGAGTAAAGTGCAGTTGAAGATAACTGTAAGTGCTCCCCATTCTTCCCCCTCCATAGATTCCATTTCACCACATTAATTCAAATTCCAATTAACCTAGGTGTTTGCATAAATCCTAGGGTTAGTTTGGTTGCTTGGATTTCCACTCACATTCATCTCACACTTATATATAAAAAAAATTCAACAAAAAGTTATTTCTTGTCGGGTAAATCAACATACACACTACATACATCCACATTCAAGGCACATAACCTAATTAATTTTCATCTACTCAACTGGATTATGATCTGTGGAACCAGTACACACAAATCAACATACAAAAGCGTAGAAATCAGTCAAGGTTAATCATTTTTTTTGTCCCTAACTCAGTGGTGCAATCTTAGCCAATTGTTTGAGTTTTTTGGGCTACATCACTTAACCTAAAATCAACTCACCAAGTAGCTTTCCCTTAGGGTTTTCAATTTATGTCAATACCAGGCACTCCACTTTACTTTTTACTTTCAAAAGGAAAGAGATCTTCATCCGTGCTTGAAAACATGGTTTGCCTCGAACTTGATTGAATTAAACCTAATTCCAACCCTAAAAGCTACATAAGCAAGATTTGAACCTTAAAATATACTCATAAAAAATAATCTTGCTTGAAAACCCTAGTTGTGCATGCACTCACACATACTCAATTGATCATTAAGGGCACAACCCATCTTAAGGGCCCACCACATTCCATAAGCACTATAATCCTAGGCCTAATTAAAATCAAGTAAACGTTGGCCTTAAGGACTGATTCGCTCTTCGGGGCCTAGTCTGAGATTGTTTACGATTAACCTTCTTGTACCAATCAATCTGATGTCTAGCTACGGGAGTAGCGTCAAACGACCACGGCTGGGGGGTACACTGGGAACCGGAGGTGCAAGCCGATGGAAGAACATTCTCCCCAGTCCCTCCTTCCAACTAGTTGGATTGATTAGATGCAAGTAAAGTAAATCATTTGTAATCTTAAGGTGAATTCCGAGAGTCTGTAGATCCTTAGACTACCCCACTTAAGGAAAGGCTTATTTTGTTGTGCTGCAGGGTTCTTATCCCCAGTCCTTCTGACCTCTTCCTAGTTTATGCTGGGAAGGAGGTCATTGAATCCTCGATTGGAAGGACCACTAGAGTATTCTAAGAGGTGTTGATTGAATTTTAGCCAAATTGATCCCATGGCTGATCAACAACCCCCTCTACCTCAGAATCCATAGGAGGTATTTCAAAGGTAGCTGGAACAAATGCAGAGAATGCAAGAATGGTTCTAGAGAATGCAGGGCACTTAGCCTTTGAAGGATTTATATGATCCTTCAAATTGCGGGGAACGTCTCGGCATCCAAATTCCTACCGGAGACGTAGAAATCAAGCCCCAAGTGTTAAGCGTGATCAAACATTTCCATGGGCATGGCTCTGAAGACCCGTTTCAGCACTTGGAGGACTTGACCAGTTTGGTCTAGACCACCAAGGCACGAAACATGAATGAAGAGCAGATGATTATGAGGTTCTTTCCCCACTCTCTTAGGGATAAACCCGCTCATTGGTATAGGACCAAAGGAAGGCCGATTGCAACGTGAAATGATTTGAAATCGGCTTCCCTGAAGAAATTCTTCCCTGTCAGACTTACCAATGCTCTGAGACAGGCAATTACTACCTTCACCCAGTGGCCAGGGGAGTAGTTTCATGTTGCCTGGGAGTGATTGCAGGACTTATTGCGGAGGTGTCCACACCACGAGGTGCCGAAATGGCAACTCGTGTTGATCTTCTACCATGGGTTGATGGAGCAACTCACAAATCACGTGGACGCCTCTTGCGGAGGTACTTTCCTCAACAAAGTCGTAGATAGCGTGTACAATTTGCTTAAGGAGATGACTGAGAATTTGATAAATCATGCCTCGGTGGATACTTTCAACCGGTCCCAACAACCCAAATCGAATGTTAATGAAGTTCATGACTCTCATTCATCCGATATGGAATTGATTTGCAATAAACTAGGTAAGGTGAAGTTGGTTACTAAAAGGATGGAGGAGTGGATGGCTAGAAATTCAATGAACAATTCTCAATCTACTCAATCCAAGAATTCGAGATTCCATTCGGTGCGAGTTCCTTCTAGACAAGAGTTCATGAATCAACTCGATGAGGCTCAACCTGTGAGTCAGCATTATTCGAAACCCCACGGGTTCAAAATTGGGGCCTTTGATCCCATTTACTCTGATCCGTCCCTTTCTTTCTCTCCATCCTCACCCTATGAGGATGTCTATGTTGTATAGGAGAACGTTAGGTCCAACCCTTACTCCAATGCTTACAATTCAGGTTGGAGGAACTACCTTAACTTCTCTTGGAAAAACTTGGGGCAGTAGACACAATTCTGACCTAGCAACTATGCTCTGCAAAGACCAATGGGTCAGGGTCATGTTTACACTCAGCTACCCTCGAATCAGGTCAATCATCCAGCTTGGAATGCCCGTCAACCTGTAAGGCAGGCTAATCTGAACCAATAGATGGTAGAAATGCAAGGATCTATGCTCCAATGCATGCAGCAAATAAAATCCTCGGTGGACAACTTGCAAACCGGGTTCATTGCTAATTCTCGTCAACCCAGATCTCTGCAATGTCAACCAATACCCAACCCGCATAATATTCAGAATCCAGGAAATCAAGCCTAAGGGTATGGGAATCAGAGGGACCTGCACGCACATGCTCAGGTGGATGAGCAGGGTCCTTCCTCTTATGCTTCTTCCTCAAACAAAGGTATCTGGCTAATGAAGCCCCTCCAATCTTTCCTAACCCTCCCTAAGACCCAAAATTGTATGCATTTGCTAGTTATGTTACCTTGAGGAGTGGAAAACAAATTCAGGATCCACAACCACACTATTATGATTTATCTAATCCCAGAGAGCTTTGGGAAAGAAAGGAGAACTCTGAAGGTAAATCAAGGCTCAGGAACTTGATTCCGAAGATCTGACTCATGTTATTTTTCCTGAGACTTTGATTAAACTTAGGAAGAAGAAGCATGTCGATAGTAACGAAAAGCTCTTGAATATATTCAAGAATGTCGAGATCAATATCCCACTCCTTGATGCTATCAAACACATACCAGCTTACACTAAATCTTTGAAGGATTTATGCACACAGAAACGTAAGTCTAGGGAATCTGTTCCGAGGAAGGTGGTACTCTCCGAGCAGGCTAGTTCTGTTATCCTGCATCACCTTCCTCAGGAAAAGAGAGATCTAGGTACTCCTTTGATTTCTTGTGTCATTGGAGATTACACCTTTGATAGAGCACTTATGGAACTAGGTGCATCTATTAACCTAATTCCGACTTCTCTTTACGAGAAGTTTTGATTAGGTGAACTTCGACCGACTTCAGTAGTGTTGTAGTTAGCAGACCTTTCGGTCACAAATCTGCGAGGCGTTATTGAAGATATTATTGTTAAGGGTAAGGATTTCTATTTTCCTATAGATTTCCTTGTCCTTGACATGGATGCACTTGAAAATTTAAGGAACACGCCCATCATTCTAGGGTGTCCGTGACTGGCTACCACTAAGGCCAATATCAACTGTGAGAGTGGTAGCATGGAAATCGCCTTTAGGGATCAGAAATTTAAATTAGATATTTTTAAGCAGATTAACAAATTCTAGGATTATGGATTTATAGAGGAACTTGAGGAAGACAATTTGAACATTAAAACATGTATGGAAGTTTCTACAATCGAAAGTTCCTCCTATTGTGATGGATCTAATCCACAACCCTCTATGGCAAACTCGCCACATTCTGGAGAGGTTATTGATTTTATTCACTTTCAACCTCTTCCTCTTAATGAATCTTCTTCAGCATCATCTTTACCATCAATCCAAAACCTGTCCCAGCTCGAACTGAAACCATTGCCTGAGAATTTGAAATATCAATTTTTGGGACCTCAAAAGACCCTCCTTGTGATTATCAGTGCCAGACAAACTAAGGAGTAGGAGATTAAACTGATCGAGGTCCTAATGGACGCAAGGAGGCAATTGGTTGGACCATTCATGACCTTAGGGGGATCTAGCCATCTTACTGCAATCACATAATATTTTTGGAAGATGGATCCCGCCATTCTCAGCAAATGTAAAGGACATTAAACCCTAATATGCGAGAAGTGGTCAAGAAGGAAATTATCAAGTTGGTCGATGCAGGAATCATTTATCCAATCTCTGATAGTCCTTGGGTAAGTCCAGTGCAAATTGTTCCCAAGAAAGCCAAGATTACTATTGTGACTAATGAGAAAGGAGAATCTGTCACAACTCCTTCAGCTTCCACTTGGAGAGTTTGTATTGATTACAGGAAGCTGAACATAGTGACGAAAGGGGATCATTTCCCTTTGCCCTTTATCAATCAAATCCATGAATGACTAGCTAGGCAGAAGTACTTCTGTTTCCTAGACTGTTACTCGGGAGACAATCAAATCCCTATCCATCCCAAGGATCAGGAAAAAATGACTTTCATCTATCCCTACAGAACCTTTGCTTTCCATAGGCTGCCTTTCGACTTATACAATGCACCTGCTACTTTTCAAAGGTGTATGCTAGCCATATTCTCTGACATGGTGGGAGAGTTTATGGAATTCTTCATGCATGATTTCTCTTTTTTTGGAGAATCATTTGATTCTTTCATGACTAATCTTAAAATGATTCTTAAAAGATGCAACAAAATAAGACTAGTCCTTAGCTGAGAAAAGAGTCATTTCATGACACAAGAAGGCATAATCTTAGGTCATGCTATCTCTAAATGGGGAATCGAAGTTGAAAAAGTTAGGGTTGGTGCAATCTCTAAACTTCCTCCTCCCACATCTATCAAACAAATTTGATCATTTCAAGGTCATGTGGGACTCTATAGAAGGTTCATCAAGGACTTTTCTAAGGTTGCTCGCCCTCTGAGCAATCTTCTCGCTAAAGATACGCCATTTGATTTCAATGAATCATGCCATAGGGCATTTGATTTTCTTCAAACGGCAGTCACTTGTGCTCTGGTGTTGTAACCATTGATTTGGATAGCCCTATTCGAGATCGTGACCGATGCTTCTGATTACGCGGTCGGGGCTATTTTGCGTCAGAAGATTGACAGGAAGTCCTCTATCATTTACTATACTAGTAAAACTCTGGATGAGGCCTAGAGGAATTACACTGTTACTGAGAAAGTATTACTAGCTGTTGTATTTGCTTTGGAGAAATTCAGGACTTATCTCCTAGGGTCTCATGTCATAATATATACCGACCACTCGGCCTTGAGACATCTCTTAGCTAAAAAGGATGCCAAATCCTGGCTTATTTGATGGATTCTTCTACTTGAAGAATTTGATCTTGAAATCAAGGATAAATCCGAGGCACAAAATGTGGTGGCAGATCAGCTTTCGAGACTTCTGAGTGATTCATCTCATCTAGATATTCTGATTGTTGATACCTTTCCGGATGAGACTATCCTTACAGTTTCAGGTGTCGAACCCTGTGGTTTGCTGACATTGTAAATTATTTGGCTGTTAGTCAAATCCCTCAGGATTAGACCAAGCAACACTGAGATAGACTCAAATCTGAGGCCAAATATTACTTCTGGGAGGATCCTGAACTGTATCACATTAGCTCTAATCAGATTATTCGTCGATGTGTTCCGAAGATTGAATTCAAAAGTATACTCGACTTCTGCCATGCATCTGCGTGTGGTGGACATTTCTTCGGGAAAAAGACGGCTGTAGAAATTTTGCAATCTAGATTCTTTTGGCCATCTTTATTCAAGGATGCCCAGAAATTCTCAAGGTCATGTTCCCGATGCCAGGCACTTGGGAGCATAACCAAGAGAGACATGATGCCCCTAAACCCAATTCTTCCCGTCGAAATCTTCGACGTTTGGGGCATCAATTTGATGGGACCCTTCCACCCTTCATTTGGACACCAGTACATTCTCATCGCTGTTGATTACGTGTCCACGTGGATCGAGGCCATTCCCACCCAAACCAATGAACATAAGGTGGTCATCGATTTCGTCAAGAAGAACATCTTCAATCAGTTTGGGATTCTGAGGGCCATCATCAGCGATGGTGGCTCTCACTTCACTAATGCTTAGTTCCATAATTTACTGGAAAAATATGGGGTAAATCTTAGAATCTCCACACCCTACCATCCCTAGAAAAATGGACAAGCCGAGATCTCCAATCAAGAGATCGAGAATATTCTTCAGAACACGGTTAGGCATGATCATAACGACTGGACTCAAAAGCTTGACGACTCTCTTTGGGCCTACCATACAGTGTACAAAATGCCTATCGGCATGTCAACATTTTGTCTGGTGTATGGAAAGCCGTGACATTTACCCACAAAAATTGAACATATGGCATTATTAGAAATCAGACAGTGTAATTTGGATCTGAGTTTAGCCGGAAAGACCAGGAAACTCCAACTATCTGAGTTGAAGGAGCTTAGAAACGATGCATATGAGAATGCCAAGATCTATAAGGCTCGGACCAAGGCTATTCATGACCAATTAATATCCCACAAGAACTTTGAGCCGAACTAGAAGGTTTGGCTCTTTGATTCTCGACTTAAGCTCTTTCTCAGCAAACTTAGGTCAAAATGGAATAGCTCGTTCATCATCGATAAGATTTTTCCAAATGGGGTCGTTCAGATTTTTGACCCAAAGATGGGTAATTCATTTAAAGTGAACGGTCAACGTTTGAGGCCTTTTATTGATCGTATTATTCCAAAACCCATCTCAAACACAGTTGTTCTCATCATGTTGTGATTTCTTTGGCTGGACTTTGCCTAGCTGATGGCATTAAACTCACCAATTGTATAGTCTGACTCAGAGCTGACCTGAGCATCACATTCAGGTGGTATCTTCTACACTCAACCTTCCTTTCTTGTCTTTTATTCTCAATAAGGGCATTGCATTAACTAGTCATGGGGGGGTGGATTCATTTCTGAATAAATTTGTCAGCTCTGTGGAATTCTTGTAAATTCTACTTGTTTTCTTATATATATATATATAAATTTGAATTAGGAAAGAATACTTGGGCATTAGGACTTCTCAATCTTAGGAAATATTATAGTAGAATCTGAACACTAAGACGCTTCAAGTCTTTGGGCTTAATCAGCCCAGCTATCCACTAAAATGTGGATTTTCTTTTCGAGTCCTCACTATCTATAATTCCATTTCAATTTTATTAAATAAGTTTGGGTGATAAGTACATAACTTATCAACCCGCCCTCTGATTTGTGGGAACTTTAAGTCTAAGCATCTACAAACTATTTGCACTGACTCGTTGTTCGACAGTTTTAAGGGAAATTGGGTACCTAATGAACCTTCTAGGGTGGTATGGTTGGCAAGTTATCGTGGGTAACAGTCGATAGGTAGGTTTTCCAGAGCCCAGCCACTGGACCATTCTTTTCTTATTGCCTTTAGGTAAATCTTAGACCAGGGGAGGCACCAACTTAAAAAAAAAAATAGAGAAAAAGAAAAGGAGAAAAGAAAAAGAAACAAAAGAAATAAGCCACACTTCACCACACGAGTATGGTCAGCAAGTTATCGTGGGTAACAACCCATAGGTAGGTTGTCTAGAACCTAGCTCAAGAAATGCACGTTGAAATCCTAAAGAACTTAGGAAGAAGTAGAGAAGTAGAATAAGATGAGGAGATATACACTGGATTCCCCTTGTTTTAACCCCATAAAAAGAAAAGTAGGGAGAAAGCTACCGGTCGTATAAATACACCTTTAGGAAATTTTTTTTTTTAGGTCACCCAGGGGCAAAGAAACCCGAAGGCTGTTCTAATTGCCGATTAACTAGTCTATCACATTCACAAAAAGATGCTTATAACATAGGGTTTTCATCGAGTCTTGGGTGGGTTGAGTGGCTGTAGAAGGCCACTCTGTAACCCTAAACTCAAAAATCCAAAAAAAAATTGAAAAGAAGAAAAAGGAGAAAAGGAGATCCTTCTTTAAATAAGGTAAGGGCCTGAGGCTGTCTGCACTTTGGCAGATACTCGAGCACTGTTGTGTCTTTGAAAGTTCAAGTCCTAAGTAATAATTTCTTAATGTTGAAAATGACTTTTTCCCGAGTAATCAAACCATAATTCTTTTATAAATAACATGTAGTTTTTGCTAGGGACTAGAAAAAGATAGGCATCGGGGTGTGATGTGCATACATCTAAATAGCCAAAAATGTTTATTAATGCATGTTCTTAGTGTCATATTAGCATCATACATTGTAAATATTGCATAACATGCATAAGCATGCATTTAGATCAAATTGTATAAATTGTATAGTAATTGTCTCCTTTTATGGTCAGGGACAGGGCAATTTTTAATCGGGACCTCGGATCGAAGATCCAACCGTACGGATCTGATCAGGACGATGATTGGAGTTCAACGACTCTAAGATCGCCCTGATCGAACATCCATAACACCAGATACAAATTGAGGAAGCCTAAAGATCGAGGGCTGAGATAGTGACAAATTACACTTCAGACGACAAATCCGACCACAAGGATGGGTTTGAATTGATGATCACACCCTAACGGCGTGAAAATTGGCTCAATCTGACATCCATGGCACCTTCTACATGTCGCAGATGATGGATGGCCATGATAGCACCACGTAGCGCCATCACAACCACCCAAATCGACCACAGCGCTGCTCCCCATCTTCTGAAGGCGTGGCGAGGTGAGATCTGGGCAGTTGGATCTTGATCCAACGGCTGTGAAGCGCGCGCACGTAAATCGTAAGCGTGACAAAGTAGAGCCACTAGCACAGCAATCGAGCGACATTGCATGAGCGCAGGGCGAGCGCCCGACTCGCGATTTGTGGCGTACGCACGATTAATTTCGACCACGCGATCGGCTGCGGATTGCTCAGATCACCCAATCGGGCGGACTCGTGATCAGACACGCTTCTGCATGCCCCATCACACGTGTGGGCGTGGTTAGGCACAGAAGAAGGCACGTGCAAGGAGCAATCTGAGCCGTCCGATCGCTAAGATTTCGACGACGTGGGCGAGCGTTTAGCGTGCGGCAAGCGAGGAGGTGGGCACGTGCGCAAGGCTGCGGCGACGTGGGGTCTTTAGTGACATTTAAATCCGTGACTAAAGAACCCCTCATTTGATGTTTTAATTATGAAATGACCAAATTGGCCTATATCCTTGCAATTATAAAATGAGACCCCTACCCTTTGAAATCCTCATCCCTTCATTCACCTCTCTCCTTTTTAAAGCTTAAGAGAAGCTTGTCCCACTGCTGCGATGCTATTCTAGAGCTAAATCCAATTTTCTCACCCCTATTCTGAAAGTGGATCCTACGATGACAATGACGTGTTGCCTCATTCCCGCTTCTTCCTGCTTTGTCCACCTTCTTCCTGCTCCGTCCTACATTTTCCAGGCGTCGCTCTGTCCAGCTCTTCCTCCAAGCATTCGTCGAGGAGGATAACATCTCTCTCCCTTCTTTTTAATCGCTTTCTTGAATATAATTTCCCACTTTTTAGTTGTAATCATTTCCTGCTTTCTGGTTGTAAAAGCTTTTTATTATATCAAGTGATTGTTCTCTCTCACTCTCTCTTTCTCTTTCTTATTGTTTATATCAATTCAATTCAATTTATCTTATTTCCAAACAAAAACACAAAAAAAATATAATTGCAAATTTAAGATCGACGTAGCCTCCCTGTGTTTGACCTGAAATTCTTGGAATTTCGGTATAAATTTATCTATTAACGAATTTCTTCGTAAATTTAACTACAACGATTCCTCACCTGTGGTGCTCTCAACGCTCAACCACGTCCTCAAAATCTCAACTGTCCAATCGTGAGATCGTATGGCTCAGATTGCTCCTCGCACGCTCCTTCTACTCCTAACCGTGCCCACGCATGCAATGGGGCATGCAGAAGAGAGTCTAATCACGCGTGCACTTGATTGGGCAATCTGGGCCATTTGTAGTCAATCACACGGAAGAAATTAATCATGTACGTGCCGCAGATAGTGAGTTGAACGCACACCCCACACTCACGTAATGTCTCTCTACTGCTGCGCTAGCGGCTCTACTTTGTCACACTTAAGATTTAAGCGGGCGTGCTTCACAGCTGTTGGATCAAGATCCAACGACCCAAATCTCACCTCGCCACGCCTTCAGAAGAGGGGGAGCAGTGCTGCGACCGATTTGGGCGGTTGTGATGGTGCTACGTGGTCCCATCATGGCCGTCCATCTTTTGTGACATGTAGAAGGTGCCACGGATGTCGGATTGAGCCGATTTTCAGATCATTAGGCTGTGATCATCTATCTGAATGCATCCATACAGTTGGATTTGTCATCTGAAGTGCGATTTGGCACCATCTTGGCCCTTGATCTTTAGGCTTCCTCAGTCTATATCGGTGTTACGGATGTCCGATCAGGGCGATCTTAGCTTCGTTGAACTCCGATCATTGCCCTGATTAGATCCGTACAGTTGGATCTTCGAACCAAGGCCCAGACAAAAAATCACCCTATCTCTAACCATAAAAGGAGAATTACTATACAATTTATAGAATTTGACCTAACTACATGATTCTGCATGTTATGCAATATTTATAATGTATGATGCTAATATGACACTGAGAACTTGCATTAGTAGACATTTTGGCTATTTAGATGTATGCACATCATGCACCTCATCACTCGTTTCCGAGATGGGACTAAATGTCCCACCTTCCTCTTTTCATAGAGCAGCTGCTGCAGTGGAAAGGCATCCTCGAATTGGAGTCACTGCAACACCTCTTCCACCCAATTAGGGACCTGGGAGTCTGCAGACGTTGATTTCGCACCATCTAGGCATGGCACCTGGGTCGTGTGCGACTAGAGCATGAAGAACATGCCCCCAATAATGGTGACGGTGACAGAGGGATCTGTGTACTTGAAATTCATTAACATGGCCTCTCAGCCACATTAGAATAGAACGTAAGAGTCACCAAGGAGTTGCGAGTGTAGCGGAGGTAGAAACGAATGTGCGATGATGGGCTGTTCAGGGGGAGTGTTGGGTGCGTAAATGGAGAGATAATGAGAGGGATTTTGTGCTGGAGGATGAGGCGAAGGTTATGAGGTGGTTGGTGAGGCAGATGGAGGGGTGCAGTAGTGTATACGCCTCGTCGGAGGAGCGGTCGGAGATGAAGATGAGGGTGAGTTTGTCGAGTCGGGTGTTGAAATGATGATAGAGAGAGGAAAACTAACCTACGAGCTAAGATAAACTAATCTAACCCTAATCTAATGGACGAAGGGGATGGAGCAGGGTCGATTATGGTATGCCGACGTTGGGGAAGAAAGTGCTCTGGTGAGGGTAGGATGGCGATGATGGAGAAAGAGGTGCCCACTGGTATGGCACGATGCGGAGGAAGGTAGGGAAGGAGGATCTACCTCTAGTATTGTGGTCAGATGAAGGAAGGAGTCAGAGGAGCTCGCCGGATGTCGAGGAGCTTCAGTTAGATGAGGAGTGATGAAATGAAAGGGGAATCCAACCAAATTCGAGCATTAGGAACTCGGTCTGATCGGGGGCTTCTTTTATAGGCTTCTGGAGGATGCTTTGATCTTGAGAAGCAAGCTTCCCAAGCTTGGAATGTTCCACGAAGATGGAAATTGAATTATACCCGAATCTCTCATGCATTCACAGGAGAAATTGGGAAAATTTTAGGGCTTAGGATCTGGCTCAAAAGGAAGGGAAATCCTTAACGAACTTCCCTTTCAAATATGAGAGGGATTCATCAAGGAATCACGGAGAACATGCCAAAATAATCTCGTCTGAGTTGTACGATTAGGATTTCATGCCGGTAGGGACCTTTTTGTGAAGAAGATGACAAAATTAGGGGTCTATTTGTAAGAAATTCAAAAGTTAGGGGCATGAGCGTGGGATAAAAGAATCAGACAGGACTAAATTGCAAACTAGGTTAAGACAATCTTAGATTGGGCCCAAATTTTGGTATAATCCTAATATGGACCTAAGGAATACAATGGTGAAGTTGGATTTTGGTTTTGAACTAGTTTGACTTGGTAATTTATTCAAAAACCCAAATTAGGGCAAGAGTCTATCTATGCTCTATTTTCGATCAAGATGGGTTTTGATGGTCAAATTGAAGGTACCAAACCTTAAAGAATATTTTTATATGAATTTTAGAGTGTTTATATAAATTTTATCCTGACCATAACCTCAGTAGATTAAGCAGGTCTATTTTTAGGATTTTAGATGTCATTTATTTCTTGAAACGTGTGAAAATCCTTCTGTCTGTACTAACCCACTTGTTAGACTCTTAAGACCAATTGACCTTTAATTAACTTGTGAGAAAACAAATCATTGTACTGCAATTGAGATATACTATTCGAACTACAGTTTTACCACTATTTTGCTGTCTTTCTCTCAAAATGGATTTGCAGTGAATTATGTCTCTTTGGCTGTTATGTAGGGGCATTTAATCCTTGATTATAACTAATTAAAGCTAGATATGGCTGATGATGACATTATCATCATACCCCCATGCCTAGCTTCTGCTAGTCATTTAGCAAAATCTCATGGAATTAAGTCAAATTCTTGACTATGCATTTTTATGCTCAGATTTCTGATGTGTGCATTCTTTTTCAAATTAGGTCAGAATGCCAATAGTAGGCCTAGAGGTACTCAAGTACCAACCAACATTCGGACCTGACCAGCTCTAGCATCAATCTATCGTGAAGCTTTCTAAGGCCCACAGAACTAACCTAAGGTTCACTTAACTTTACAGTTAAAGCACCCATGCTTAAAACATGTTTAGTCCTGGTTTAGTTTAAAGTGCATTTTTTGTAAGAGAGAGATAGAGGAATTTTTTGGATTTTTGGAGGGTTTCTCTCTCTCTTCTTTCTTCTTTTATTTCTAGCTTCGGATTGGCTTTACAACACAGTCTGTATCAGATTCTTCGCTCCCACCATCAATCCTCGTAGGGTCCCTAGCTTTCGATGCTTCGAGATAGCACCACTCATGGAAACCCCTAAAACCATAGCTTTCGACACTTTGTGATACTGCTGCCCATGGCATTCCATAGCCAAATTCAGGCCCTGGTAGTCGGCATTTCGGGATAATCCCGCCAATGGCACTTGAATCAGCACAAGGTGCTTACATGCCCTCGATATGATATTTAGATATCCTAGGAGACAAGCACCGAGGAGACGGAATGTTATTACGCATCTTCGAGGGGATTTTCCCACCTCTCCGAGCCTGGAACTCATCCAAATCAACTTGCATTGATAAGCCACTCCTAATCTAGATAGCTTTTTAGAATAAAACTAATGCTTTTGCGTGATTTTGATAATTAAGTGCATTGAACCAGATTGTGTGTGGATTAGGGTGCTTAGGTTACTGAGTCTCGCAAACCAAAGGTCAATTAACGTGGTCGAATAATCCCTAATCCTTAGACCTAACACTTAAGCTTTGCATTTTCCTCAACCTCTTCAGGACTATCTAGATCTTAACAAATACTTGAATTTTTAATCCTAAAAATAGCCCAAGAGGACTACGATCAACATTCGTACTAATCTCTGTATCTCTTAGAATTTTTTTGTCTTTTATTTCTTTCTTTTGATTTGGTCTAGAACTAAGTAGATTCCTTAATCTTTTACTAATGACTATCTCTTTTTATTTCAAATTGTGCTCCTTTTTGACATTTCAAGATCACCTCCCCTATTCCTCCTCAAGCATGATATGCAATTAATTCATTCAAAATTTCTTCCCTTCTCCCATTTGTTTGTTCTTTTTTAATCTTTTATTTTTTTGGTTTTTTTCTTGGAATATGTATTTTTTTGTGAGAACCTTTCAGAACTATGAATTTTTGTATATTTGCACTTTAACACCCCCCCATGCTTAAGTTTTACAATACCTCATAGTAAACGGAGGGTATGAAATAGTTAGGGTTCAGGGATTAGAACAGGATTATTGGGTGGATGAATGGGTCGAGATGGCTATTTGTAGATGATTTCAAGCTCTAATACGAGTACCAGGGGTGGGATCGACTGTTCTAAAAACTAAACTCAGAGTGCAATAGATGTGAACTATAGAAAGGATAATCAAAAGGATCTTGGGTTTTTGGATTGACGGGTTGCCTCTCAGTAAGTGCCAAATTCAACACCCTTAGCTATGCAGAATATGGCATGGGGAAGGAATGGTCAAATCATATGAGTTTTGTAGAATAAGCACCTTGATCAATAGCTTGGTTGGTCCAACTAGGTGCTTGTTTAGATCAGTAGGCTGATGATGCAGCCCAAACCCAATCAATCTGGTGGGTTGATAGATGTGGATCAAAAGATGTGGTACCCACCAGATGCTGTGGAGCTCAAAAGGATGTTGAAGTGTATAGTTAGGGTTTGGCTGAATCAGATCAACCCTATCAGAGTAGGGATCCTTAAATGAAATTGAATCAGTAAAGGATGTAGGAACCTTACGAAAGTGATCAGAGAAGGATGCGGCGTGATTTGTAGTCTAATCGATGTTCGAAACCCGATTGTAATGTGGAGGAGAATCATCTGCAACTGGCTCATTGAGAGAAGAATTAGAGTAGAAATTGAGTCTGGTAATGGGTCAGGGTTGAAAATGGGTTTGGGAAGGTTCTGCATGTGTAGAAGAGGTGTTTTCAAGAATAATTGTGTGTGAATGCTCCTCCAGGAAGGATTTAAAGGTGGGTTAATCTAGAGAGTCCTCATAATGGCCATAAAAATCAAATCTAAATGCCTGAAGAGTGTTTAGAGGGTTATGCAAATATGAGTTAAGGATAGATTCAAACTCTGGATTGTAGAAACTTTTGGCAATTACTTTTTTGATTCCTGAGGATAAAAAAGGAATGATTCCATCTTGGTGGAACTTGATTTTGAATCAATAATCTCAGGATGAGGGACCTCAGAGTTAGTGTTGAAGAATGGGTTGTAAATTGGCTCGGAGTTGTTAGGAAACAACAGTTCTTTGAAATCAGAGTTAGATTCAAAATCATCGGAGAGAATTTGCGAGAAGTTTCTAAACCTGATTCAGGATCAAAGGTTCCACCACAGAGTAAATAAAAAGATGTAGAATCAGCAACATGACTTGGGCCTAGCCTATTCTTAGATTCTGAGCTCAAAAAGGTGTCCCTATTAGGCATGGGCTCAGGTTCTTGGCTTGTAGGGAAGACTCAAAAACCCAACTCTTCCAACTCCTCAGTTTCTGTATCATAGATTGGCATGACTTCTGAAAAGTCAACCTGTATCACTGAGGAAGTTGGAGAGGTGTACTCATCAAATACGGGCTCTAAATCATAATCCAGATTCGAAATCTAATTTGTTTCGCACAGGGCCTCATAATCATCCCAATAAGGTTCAAATCTAGATTCTAGGTTAAGGGTGTGGGTTGGATTACTAGGATATAGATTGGGCACTACAGGGATGTCAGAATTGCTCTTGAGAGTCACCTTATCATTACAAGGGATGGAATTTACACCCTCGAGAGGTTCTGATTCAATATTGGTATCACAGGTGTTTGGAACAATAGGGCAAGGTAGGGTTGGCTCATAATCATGATCACCTATAATCGGATCTTGCCCATCCATTTCAAGATCAAGTATGTCAATTGCTATGAAATTTGAATTGGAATTCCTATGGGTTGGGGGTCCGTAATAAGCTTGATTATCAAACCAGGGCTTTGGTAGATTGTGCTAGGTAATCCAAGATGTTGCAAGGGTGTACTGATGCCTATGATCGATAACATGTTTCAACATCTGCATTATCTTCTCTTTTTTCAAGGTCATCTCGGTTTATTTTCCATAGTGATGGCTCAAATCTACACAAGATATACTCAACATTATGCCATCTCTCAATTTCTCGGTATTTTGGCTTGAGAACATCCCAATTTGCCCCATTTTCTTGTTGTATCAAAATCAGCTATGCTTGTTCTGAAATGAGTGGTGTGGTGTTTGACAAATTAACCTGTGTTTGCTGAAAATGTTAGGTTGCATTTTTGAATCAAATGGTGGAATCAATATGTAGAATCAAAACTCAAGCTAGATTGAAATTGATCAAATCTAAAAGCGATTCCCAAGAAGATCTAGTGAGGCTTCCTAGGTTAAAGACCTAATAGCCTTCCTGCGTATGTGCTCTAACAGAAAGGGTTGGAGATTGGATGTAAGATTTGACCCAATCAAGGCACCCAAAGATTTTTTGGATGACTAAGGTAGCTTTGAGGCGGATGATGCCTCCGAATCAGAAATTCGCACACCTAAGAATTACCTGAGCAACCAAGAAGGGAGAGCCCCGCAAAGACCCCTACACGGTAGAGCATCCCCATAGGTTAGAGGGTTTCCCCCACCTGACCTTCCTTATCACTGAGGGTCCAAGTAGATCGGAATGTACAAACTTAGGACCTTAAGTCTACCAATTTTATGTCCTAATTTGTGCCTTGATTTCACTTGATTAGAAGTTAATTCAACTTGTGACCCAATTTGGAGGTTGGTTGGCCTAAAATGTAGACAAACTTCACCTAACCTGCCCTAAAGATGGCTGAATGAAATCTAGGTCAAGATCCAGAAATCACCCTGATTGACTCTCAAATTATTAGGTGCAAGATTTTAAAGTTCAAGTGAATTTAGAGCCTACTTTTACGGTTTTTCTGATTAGATCTTTTCAACCAAGGGGTTGGATAGCACACAAATGCGGGCAGATTTGTTTCCTTTTATGCAGGAAAGTGTGAACTAGCACTCCAAAACCCTAGAATTGAAACCCTAATTGGCTCTATTCTGCATCCAATTTGCTCTTAAAATGTTTTTCTTTGATTTCAAACAAGAGATGCATAGTCCAAGAAGATTAGAATTAAGTGTAGTCCCTACTAGGCACAAGAAATTTGGGCTAAGGAATTCTAAACAAAATCGTCTCAATCCTCAATCAAAAAAAGAAATTTTGCAAATTAGGAAACATGCCTTTTAAATGATGATTACTAATTGATTGTTTCCTTTTTTTGTCCTCCCAAGATTAGGAGGTTGATTAGGGAAGAATAGAGAAGTTACCTGCCCAGGAGTGGTTGATTTGTGCAGAAGACCTCCTCGTGAAGTACCTCGCAAAATCACAAGAAAGCAAACAGGGCAAGTCAGTGCTTAAGTATCATCAAAATATAGTAGGAGAAAAGCAATTAATTGCACGTTGCTCCGTAGCAATGATGCGAAAATGTTAGTCACTCTGAATTAGATTTTAAAATCGATGCATTGCAGTATAGATTGAATCATCACGAAAAACAAATAGCATTTGTACTCAAATGGAAGTTCGAGGTCGAATATATGGAGAAAATAGGAATTCAATTGCTAATCTCAATAAATAATTTAAATGAGCACAATTAATTACTCAAAAATTAATAATCAATGTAGTACATGAGTATATCAAGAATCTATTAAGGCAAAAAGTCTTCTAAGATAAAATAATGGTGATTTGAATCACCAATTATTAACTTAGATACACATATGATAATTACTTAATCATCTAAAAAAATGAACAATTTAACCATGCAAATCTTTATTGCACAGTGCACTTTATCAGAGGACAGAGGCTTGTATCAGACGACTTAAGTCAGCCCTGCCACAATGCCATCTTGGCACTATGCTTCTTCCTCTTCTCTTCTCCTTCTGGTTTTGCCCTTCTTGGCTTTCCTTCTTCACACACAGAGGGAGGCAATCCCTCCAGTGGCTAAGTGTCAGCTGACTCTCAAGAGAGAAAAACCCCCTGCCCCTGCACTCTCTTTCCTTCCTCTCTCTATGTTTTCTCTTCTTCGCCTTCCCAAGGTCACAGTATTAGGTAAGAGGATATTCTGGTAGAGCATACTCGAGACTAGGCTCACTGGCATTGGGTGGTGAGCGAGGAGTGCACAGGTTAGGTGGGTCGGATCAACACCAAGCCCACAGGGGATGGGTCACGGGCGAGGCGCATGTGAAGGGTGTGGAGGACCTCACCCTCTATGTTAGGAGGCGAATAGTTGTATGCGCAAAATCAACTTATGTGTCCTCTCCTCTTCACTCATTTCCGAGGAGGGACTAATTGTCCCACCATCCTCTTTACATACATCATCTGCTGCAGTGGAGAGGCATCCTCGAATTGTAGTCGC
The DNA here is from genome assembly GCA_037157565.1 of Thalassia testudinum. NCBI lineage: Eukaryota > Viridiplantae > Streptophyta > Magnoliopsida > Alismatales > Hydrocharitaceae > Thalassia > Thalassia testudinum. Next base: position 148,239,660 of record JAZHRO010000014.1, on the reverse strand, counting down.
AGCTACACCTCTTCCTCCAAATTGGGGACCTGGGAGACTGTAGGTGTTGATTCCGCACCACCTGGGCGTGGTACCTGGGTCGTCCACGGCTAGAACATGGAGAACACACCGGCATTAATAGCTGTGGCAATGGAGGGTAGCATGTACCTAAAATCCATTAACACACCTCTCGGCCACATTAGAATAGTCCATAAGAGTCACCATGGGCTTGCGAGTTACTAGAGGTGGCTTCGTGGTAGATGGTGGCCTGTTGTGCCTGGTCGGAGGTGGAAATAGATGTGCAGTGATGGGTTGTTCGGGGGGAGTGTTGGTTGCGTGAATGGAGATATAATGAGAGGGCTTTTGTTCGGGAGGATGAGGTGAAGGTTATGAGGTGGTTGGCGAGGCAGATGGACGGGTGTAGTAGCGTATACACCTCGTTGGAGGAGCAGTTAGAGACGGAGAAGACAAGGGTGAGAGTGTCAATTCGGGGGTTGAAATAAGGATAGAGAGAGGGAAAACTAACCTACGAGCTAAGATAAACTAATCTAACCCTAATCTAATACACGATGGGGATGGAGCGGCACTGGTTATGGTATGCCGATGTCGAGGAAGAAGCTGCTCTGGTAAGGGTAGGACGGCGAGGATGAAGGAGATAGAGGTGCTCGCTGGTATGGCACAATGCGAAGGAAGGTAGGGAAGGAGGATCTACCGCTGGTATTGCGGTCAAATGAAGGAAGGAGTTGGGGGAGCTCGCTGGATGTCAAGAGGCTTCAGCCATATGAGGAGAGATGAAATCAAAGGGGAATCCAACCGAATTCAAGCGTGAGGAACTCAGTCTGATCTGGGGCTTCTTTTATAGGCCTCTGGAGGATCCTTTAAGCTTGGGAAGCAAGCTTCCCAAGCTTGGAATGTTCGCCAGAGATGAAAGTTGAAATATACCTGAATCTCTCATGCATTTGCATGAGAGATTGGGAAGTTTTTAGGGCTTAGGATCTGGCTCAAAAGGAAGGGAATTTCTTAACGAACTTCCCTTTCAAATCTGAGAGTGATTCGTCAAGGAATCAAGGAGAACAGGCCAAAACAAGCCCGCCAGAGTTGTAGGATTAGGATTTCATGCTAGTAGGGACCTTTTTGTGAAGAAGATGAGAAATTGGGGGGCTATTTGTAAGAAGTTCAGAAGGTAGGGGCATGAGTGTGAGATAAAAGAATCAGACCAGACTAAATTGCTAACTAGGTCAAGACAATCTCAGATTAGGCCCAAATTTTAGTACAATCCAAATTTGAACCTAAGGAATTTAATGGTGAAGTTGGATTTTGGTTTTGACCAGGTTTGACTAGGTAATTTATGCAAAAACTCAAATTAGGGCAAGAGTCTGTCTGTGGCTCTATTTTCGGTCAAGACGGGTTCTGATGGTCCAATTGAACGTACTAAACCCTAGAGAATATTGTCTATGAATTTTATAGGGTTTATGTGAATTTTATCCAGACCAGAACCTTAGTAGATTAAGTGAGTCTATTTGTAGGATTTTAGATGCCATTTAATTCCTGAAACATGCGACAAGCCTTTTCTGTGTGTACTAACCAACATGTTAGACTCTTAAGACCATTTGACCCTTAATTAACCCCTGAGAAAACCCGTGATTGTACGGTAATTGAGATATACTGTTAAAACTACAGTTTTACCCCTATTTTACTGTCTTTCTCTTAAAATGGATTTGGAGTGAGTTACGTCTCTCCGGCGATTATGTGGGAGCATTTAATCCTTGATTATGACTAGTTAAAGCTAGATATGGCTGATGATGACATTATCATCACCTAGTTTGAGGTGGAGGTTTCACTCCTAGCAAAGTTTTTTGTATTCCTTCTCCTATGAGGTTTCTATTATTTTAAATATGGGTATTTCTGTTATTTTATCAACACCAAAAAGGGGGAGATAATTCGAACATAGTTCCACTTCTCTGTTATGTTTTGGTGTTAATGAAATCATTTTAAAACTAATGAGTTTATTAAGTGTCATTTTCAGGAAATCACAGGAATTAGGAAGTATGAAAGAACTGGTGATGACATGAAGAACAAAGATTGATTTTCATTGTAATCTAGATTTTTATATGTCTCCTAACAAGAAAAATGATTTAGGAATTAAAATAAAAATAGAGATAATTAGGAACCATACTCCCGTTCTATTATTCATTTGAAAAACTTATATCGTTTCATTGTTACATTTATCATATATTCGCATTCAAATTTGTCCTTAGATTATTGAACAAAACTTATTCAAGGCACTTGTTTCAAGTACCGGTATTGTTCACCAGTACCGATACCTACTAGGCACAAATTTGGGCCATAGTCCCAAACTATGAAAAACAAGTACCGATACTCATCATGAGTACCGGTACCAGGTGTTCACAGTATGAAGACTTGGGAAGTGCCTGGACATTACAAGTACCGGTACTAATAACCAATATCGATACATGTAGGTCACAGTTTATATCATGACCCGAATCTGTGAGTCACAAGTACCAGTACTTATCATGAGTACCAGTACCCATGATGAGTACCAGTACCTAGGCTTTGTTGGGCTGACTGCTGGTTAACTGTGAGTAGTCAGTACCGGTGCCACAACTTTAGTACCGATACCAACTAACCATTATGCCTAATCTGAATGGCTATTTTGCAATTAAACCTATCTCTAATCTTCCTATTTTACCCGTAGCCGCTAGTAATCGTAGGGAAGGTGTTTAGTAGCTTATATAAACAATTTGTGTGTGTCATTTGCATAAAAATCTTCTTGCACTCAATTCAAGCTACAAGGAATGTTGTTCTGTTGCATTCTTCTTCAAGGCGATACTCTTTGCAACAAATCTTTTCAAGCGATTTCATTCTTCATCGTAATATCCCTTTTGCGCTTTAGTGTGTTTTTGCTAGATTACTATATAAACTTCCTATTAAGCAAATTCTTGCTGGAGACTTGGGAAGTTAGTTGTAAGCTATATTGTTTCTTGCCTACACCTGCATCTTTTTGTTCTTATTTAATCTTGTAATTGGGTTGAGGTAATCTGTTAATTACCTCCGTTGATAGTAAATTGATTCCCTCCGAGTTGAGGGAATTGGGTTAAAAATCTTAAGTTGGGAAACTTAGGTAGTGGAGTACCCAAGTGAGGGGAACTACTATACATTTCATGTTATATTTTGTGGTTTGCTTTATTTGCATAATTTTTGTTTACCACACTATTCATCCCCCTTTCTAGTGTGTTTATGCCTTTTAGATCCTACACTCTCTTGAGGCACGAGGGGGAAAGGAGGCCTTTGCCTCTTTTGTTGGAGCTGAGCCTTGAGCAACTTAAGATGTCTGACTTCTGCTGGTGCCATAGTGCTACATACTGTTGGGATATTCACTTGGTTGATGTGGCATATTTGGTTGGATTTTCTGTTCAATTATTTGAGATACTTGAGCTTAATTTTAAGGGTTAATTTGGTGATTCAAATCACCATTTTAACCAGTTCCTTTTGCACCCTGCTACTGGATTTCATACATATATCATTTTGAGTAGTTCTAAATGAAGCTCTGGTCATAATTTCTTATATTTCTAATTAAATTATGATTAATGAGATTAAATTTCCATTATTTGCTCCTTGTAATCGATCTTAGACTCCTTTTCTAATTCTGAGTCATAAATTTAATTATTTTTTAGCAATTGAGGCTTTGCTATGACGATTACTCAAAACTCCTCGATTGCCCGTAAATATTTTGGCACCATTGCTGGAGAGCAACGCGCAGTTTGATTTCACTGATTACAATTTCTGATCTGATACTAACTTGCTTCATTTGATTTCTTGTAGTTGTGTGAGGTACGAAGCGAAGATCAGTAGCATGATAGCCACTTTAGGGGCAGGTAATTTCATTTCCATCCTCTTAAGCTTCTATTTCTGGAAAGAAGTAAAAAGAAAAATCAACTAGGATCAACTCACATTTATTATTAGACTTAATCACTTGAGTTGCTTGATTTAATTCATTCTAGACATCCCCATCTAGATTTTTGCACCTAGTAGCGACTTAAGGTATCTAGGGCTATTCACCATCTTGATTGAGCTATAGGTACCCAATTTGGAAAGAAATGATTAAACCAAAAGAGCCAAATTAGGGTTTCCATCTTAGGGTTGAGAAAACACACCTGCCTAACATAATGAGAATTGATTTTCCCGCATTGTGTGTCACCCAAACCCTTGCTTGAATTGAACTAATCAAGAAAACCCTAAAAGAAGTCTCTATCATTCACTTGAATCCTTAAAATTTCGACTTAATAACCTACTTGCAAACCACTCAGGGTGATTTTGGGTTCATTACCCAACTCATCCTAAACCTTAGGGTAGGTTAGGTGAAGTTCATCCACCTTGTGGCTCAACCAACCCTCAAATTAGGTCACAAATCACAATCAACTCTAAAGTTCAAGTGAAATCAAAAGCACCATAATTCAGGTTTAAAATTTGGTAGACATAAGAGGTCAAGTTGCTCATTCCGGTCTACTTGAATTCTCAGTGACAAGGAACGTCAGGTGGGGGAAGCCCTGTAACCTATGGGGATGCTATACCATGTAGGGGATTTTGCAGGACTCACCCTTCCTGGCTGCCTAGGTATTTATTGGGTGAGTGATTTTTTGATCAACCGGTATCAACCACCTCGAACCTCTTTAGTCATCCAAAAAACTTTGGGTGCCTCAGTAGGGTCTATTACACCTTCTATCCCTCATCTGGCTCACTAGTGTATGATTGGGAGGAGGACCTTAAGACCACCCATGAGACCCCTGATAAGTCGATTTTCGCTTTCAAATAATGCCACTAAGATGATTTGTAATTGTAGGATCAAAGTGGTGGAAAATCGCTTAACAAAATAATTAAAATTAAAATTAAACCACTCACAGGAGAGCGGGTCATGTCCACAGGGAGGCAATGACTTATTTAAACCCGTAATTAGGTTGAAATCAAGTTCACTGAAATATTCATCAGATCAAACAATGCCTGTGTAGCTCTGAATGTAAACCTTAAATTTATGGAGAAGACAAGGGGTGTTAATGTAATTTTTACGTCAGAAAATTATCCATGTGCAAGGGTATGCCATGTACTATTCACTTGCATGCATACTAAAATGTAATTCAAAACTAACTTCAATGCACATAGAGATGAATAATAAGGTTTAACAATTCTCTAGAAGCATGAGCATGAAGGCATAAATTCACCATAATAAAATAATGATAAATCAAAATTCATTTTTGTGGCAATGGCATGAAATGTAAATATTAATTCCACCATAAACAAAGGATTCTACCTCTCTCCTCATGCATGGGAGAGAGGTTTGTTCGAGGAACTCTTCAGGGCGTAGGTTGGCCGGAGCGAGGGCTTCGCAATGGTGGAGGCGACAGATTGCGAGATGGCTGAATGGAGGAGAGAACCAACAGCAATGGAGGTTGTTGCTACTGGCCGCGCTTATTGCAGGCGCGAGGAGGGGCAGCGCACGAGTGCTGCAAGAGCGGCAAGCACGAGGAGGCATGGGCGCGTGGAGGCGTGGGGTCTGATGGCATCGGCTGCAGGTACTGTAGGGAGGCGCTTGAGGCATTGAAGCGGGGGTGTGCATACGCTAGGCGAGAGCACACAGGCATGCTGGCTGGAGGTGAAGGCACACAATGGGAAGGCATGCTAGGTGAGGGCACTGGAGGTGAAGGTGCATGGGGTCTGATGGAGCAAGGAAGCGTGGGTGCTGGGTGAGGTGAGAGCAACGATTGAGGTAGGCACGCACACGTCTGCTACGGTGGAGTTGCAGCGCGTGCACGTGATCTGCTGCAGAAGATGAAGTGCACTGGCTGGAGGCATGTGCGGTCGCGCGCTTGGCAGGGTTGAGGTGTGGGGAGAAGTTGCAGGGACTCTTGGCGGTGTGGGCTGTCACCCCACACGCCCACGGTGGTGGAGTCGCACTACCGCGGTGGGAGGCCGGTGGTATGGAATGGATGAGAAGCAAAGTTCTCTACTTAGTGAGGAACAAAGGGGTGGTGGCCTCCCTTGAACAATAGCCCTTCCTCCTCTTTTGTAGGCATAGCTACAGAGATTTGAAATTCAAAAGGCCACTGTTGAATCAATGCTGATGCGTAGGAGGAGGAGGCGGAGACGAAGCAGTTACCTGCAAAGGAGAAGAAGACAAAAAAGAATAAAATAATTAGGATTATTTATACATAACTCCTTAACTTCTATGTTAAATTAAAACAATGCAAGTAATTCACCTAATTGATTAACTAATCAAATGCTTGCAATTCTAAGTTAATTCTAAATGCATGCAATGAATGCAATTAAGCTAAAAATATGAATTAATCTACTTACATCCTAATGTCTGCTATCTGACTAGTCGAATGTTCGCTTTAAAAGTCATTTGTAGTTTGATGTGGTGGAGAAATCGACTAATCAACAATTAAAATAACCACTCGTAGAAGAGCGGGTCATATCCACAGGGAGGCAATGATGTATTTAAGTTCGCACCAATTAAAAATGCATGTTCATAGTTAGTTTCGATGAGAATCGAGCCAAATCTACCTTCAGATTAAGGTAATATCAAGAAAACATGCTGAAATGGCAATTTTTAACAACTAGAGGATATTTTTTGCAATGCAGATTCAATAAAATATCAATAAAAGTTGGCAATGGCAGAAAATGTAAATATTAATGACCCTTTTACTGTAGCAAAACATGGGATTTCTTCCCCTTTGGCATGCGCGACGAGGAGTGGACGGCCGGATGCGGGAAGCTCGGAGGAAGTCCCTTAGACTGAGGGCTTCAAAACGGTGGTGGTGGCGCGTCGCGCGGCGGCCGGACAAGCTCCGGTGGAGGTGGTTGCAGCCAGCGGGAGGCGCTGTTGTTGGCGGTGAGGACTGCTGTGCGCTGACAGGAGCGCGTAGAAGCACACGGGGCCCGTTGGCAATTCTGCCTCCTCTGCTGCTACGTGCCGGCTGGAGGTGTGTGCGTGGTGAGGCGCGCGAGGGACTGCTGGCGGGAGGGTGCTAGCGGTGAGGTGCTACAGGCTAAAGGTGTCGCGGGTGAAGTTCTGCAGGCGTGCGGGTGTGGGGAAGGTGCTGCAATTGGTGGGAGGCGCTGTTGCGCACTGGCTGGAGGCGTGGTTGCGCACCGCAGCCGATGAGAGTGGGAAGGCACTGTAGGCTGAAGGTGAGCAGGTGGACATCAGACGGGTGCGTCGGCGGTTGTGCGTGGAGATGGCGATGGCTGCAGGCATGGGGAAGGTGGAGTGAGCGGGCGTGAGGGCTGGAGGCTGTGCACGCCTTGCGTGCGGCTGGAGATGAGCTGGTGGCTGCTACGGCGTGGGTGGTGGAAGTGAAGTTAGAGGACGGAGATTGCTGCTGGAGTTGTGCGAGTGGCTTCAGACGTCCGGGAAATTTCCAGGACATCTTAAGAGACTAAGGAGGGTGATTTCACAGTGGTTGCGGCGGTGGTTGTTGGTGACGACGGCAAGGGAGATGCACGCTAAGGTGCTCACGGTAATGCGGACGTGCTCCGGATGGCGGTGTGGCTTGTCACACCACACGCCCATGGTGGTGGAGACTCACCGCCACGGTTGAGGCTGGCGGTGTGGAATGGAAGAGAGGAGATCTCTCTGCACAGTGGTGGGTTGGTGGTGGAGGCCTCTCGAGCTCGGCTGCCTCCCTCCTTTTGTAGCAGCCTGGACAAATTTGAAATTAGCTGCCCGACCAGATCCAACATATCCGCTCCTCCTTGAATGGGTTCTTCACTGCGGCACCGGGTGGCATTGGATCGGCAGCCAGTCGTTCATGAAAGAAGAAGAATAAACAAAATAATGTTAAAATATTATGGTCATTTATATACAGACCCTCAACTATTATGTTAATGAAAATAATGTACCTGATTGGTTAACTAATTAGATGAATGTCATTCTAAGCTAATTCTTAATGCACTTAAAATATGAATGCAATGCATAGATTATGTAATTAAATTAAAAATATGAATTAATCTATTTACATCCTAATTTATGCTAAATAAATGTTAGAACTAACCTAGTGTCTAGGAAATTAAATACTTAAATAGCCCACAACTATGGGCTAATCAAATACCCCATGCCTAGTTTTTGCTAGTCCCTAGCAAAATTAAGCGAAACCTAGCACTCCAAGTGGACTAGTCAACTCACTTAGTCTTCCTTTAGAAGCATATTAAGTTCAAACTCTAGACCCAAGTTTCCTAAGTAGTTGCTAAGTTACAGACTAGGTCGGCTAAAGACGAGTTGCAGGCACAAGTTTCCTTGATTTCTGACTCTACCCTAAAGTTTATTGATCCCTGAGATTAAAGCATCCGTGGCTGTGCATTGGTCTGAGTTATTTGTGTTAAAGGAAATTTATATATATATATATATATTTTTTTTTTTTTTTTTTGTTTGATTCTTCTAAGTCTAACCTCAGATTAGCTATCAACATTGTCTGTGTCGGATTCATTGTCCCCATTACCATACCTCGAAGGGTGCCTGGCTTTCGATGCTTTGAGATAGCACCGCCCATAACGACCCCAAGAACTCCTGGCAATCGACACTTTGAGATAGTATCGCCCACTCATTTCTTAAGCAAATTCAACCCTATGGCAATCGGCACTTCGAGATAGGGCCGCCCATGGTACCTGAACCGCACAATGCGCTTACATGCCCCCAGTAGGATGGATATCCTAAGAGACAAGCGCCGAGGAGGTAATATGTTATCATCCCATCCTCATGGTGAGTATATACTCCCCTCTCTGCGGTGGGAACTCTTCCAATCAAAATGTGTTTTCAAGCCTCTCCTAAGTAAAAACTAAGAGAACCAAATCTCTTTTCAGAAAGACAAAAATTAAGTTAATCACCAGAACAAGTGTGTGAAATTTGGATGCTTGGGTTACAAGGACCCGTAAACCAAAAGGTAGAATAAGACTCCAGGTACTACCCCACCTTTTAACTCAAACCCTACCTTCCCTTCCTCAACCTCTTGAGGAATGGTCCGCAACTTAACTCCTACTTAAATTTTTAAGTCCACAAAGGACCCTAAAGGTCTAAAGCTAGCAGCTCATTTAGCTTCTAAAGTTTGACCCTAGAATTAACTTAGTCTACCCTAGAGTTCAAATTTGCTTAAGACTGCAGAACTTAGCCAGTTAAGCTCAAAACTTTTTTTCTTTTTTTTTTTCATTTTCTCTTCTCTCTCTTTTTTTTTTTATGCATGCTATAAACAAAATGCCTCAGGTCCTCTCCCCAATGCCTGGTTCAATCAATGTCCTCATTGAAAACAAAAATAGCTAAAGGAAGATATTACCTGAGGTGGAGAATGGTAGGAGCTAAGGCTCCTCAAGAGTGACTTCGTCAACCAGATGGCCATCTAAAGTTATGTATGGTTTTAATCATTGACCGTTGACGATAAAGGGAGTTGCTAAAGAGGAAGGATTTTTGATCTCCACAGCTCCATGTGGAAATACTTTGGTGATTATGTAAGGCCCATCCCAACGAGATTTCAACTTCCCACGTAAAAGCTTAAGTCTGGAATTGAAAAGCCAGACTTGTTGATTGGGCTCAAAGGTCTTTCAAAGAATAAACTTATCATGCAAGACCTTAGTTCTTTCTTTATAAGCTTGAGAGGTGTGATAAACATCATTCATCAACTCCTCAAGCTCACTTAATTCTAGAAGTCGTGCCTTACCTTCCTTCTCCAAATCCATGTTAACACTTCGAATAGCCCAAAGTGCTTTATGTTCCAACTCAACAGGTAAATGGCACGCTTTTCCATACACAATCCGAAAGGGAGAAGTACCCAAAGAGGTCTTATAGGCCGTTCGATAAGCCCACAAAGCATCATCGAGCTTTTGGGACTAGTCTTTCCTATCAGGTCTAACGGTCTTTTCCAAAATATTTTTTATCTCCATATTTGATACTTCAGCCAGGCCACTTGTCTGAGGGTGGTAAGGGGTAGCAACCTTGTGAGTCACTCCCAAACTCTTGATTAACCGATTGAAGTGGTGGTTTCGGAAATGAGGTCCCCCATCACTTATAATAGTCTTGGGGCAGCCGAAATGGGATATGATATTGGGCTTCACAATTTTCAAAACCACAGAGTGGTCATTTGTGCACGTAGGAATGGCCTCTATCCATTTAGAGTCATAATCAACTGCCACCAAGATATATTCAAAACCATTGGATGACAGGAAGGGGCCCATAAAGTCAATTCCCCACACATCAAAAATTTCAACAGATTGAATAGGATGTTGAGGCATTTCATTCTTCTTCCCAATCTTTCCAGTCCCTTGACATCTAATACAGGCCTTAATAAAATTATGAGAATCCTTAAATAAGGAAGGCCACCAAAAATTGGACTGGAGAACCTTAAAAGCAGTTTTCTTAGCACCAAAGTGTCCTCCACATTGAAGTTCATGGCAGAAACTCAGCACACTTTGTTGTTCCTCTTCAGGCACACAACGTCTCAATACTTGGTCTTGTCCAAATCTAAATAATTCTGGCGCTTCCCAATGAAAATATCTTGCTTGAGAAATGAATCTCTTTATTTTCTGCTCATCCCAAGAGCCAGGAGTTTGTCCAGTGACCAAGTAATTTACAGTATCTGCATACCAAGGTAAAGTTGGTGTTACCGCCATCAGAGTTTCATCGGGAAATGTCTCGCGAATGTCTCCAGAAAGAGAGTCATTAAAAGGAAGGCGAGACAGGTGGTTAGCCACAACATTTTCTACTCCTTTCTTTTCATGTATTTCCAAGTCAAACTCTTGAAGGAGTAAGATCCACCTAATCAGACGTGGCTTAAAATCTTTCTTAGCAATGAGATGTTTCACTGCTACATGATCAGTAAAAATAACCACCTTAGACCCAAGTAGATAAGACCTAAACTTCTCCAGAGCAAAAACTACAGCAAGTAATTCTTTTTCAGTGATGGTGTAGTTTTGCTGAGGTTCGGTTAAAGTCTTGCTTGCATAATGCAGCACATGAGGTCTTCCATCAACCCTTTGTCCAAGGACTGCTCCCACTGCATAATCCGAAGCATCACACATAAGCTCAAATGGGAGTGTCCAATTAGGAGCTTGGAGTATAGGCGCAGAGATCAAGGCCTCCTTTAGAGTTTGAAAGGCCTCGACACACTTTGAATCAAAACTGAAGGAAGATTCCTTCGCCAACAAGTTACAAAGTGGCATAGAAATCTTACTAAAATTTTTAATAAAGCGCCTATAAAAGCCAGCGTGGCCTAGAAAGGATCTAATCTGTTTGACATTCATAGGCAATGGAAGTTTGGAAATAGAATCAATCTTGGCTTTATCTACTTCCAAACCTTGCTCGGATACAACATGCCCAAGTACAATTCCTTTCTGTACCATGAAGTGACTTTTCTCCTAGGTGAGGACTAAACTAGTCTCCTTACATCGTTTCAACACATTCTCCAGGTACAGGAGGCACTGGTCGAAAGACGAGCCATAAATAGAGATGTCATCCATAAATACTTCAACACACTCGTCAATCATGTCCGAAAAGATAGACATCATACACTGCTGGAAAGTTGTAGGGGCATTACATAATCCAAACAACATACGCCTAAATGCGAAAGTACCGTAAGGACTCGTGAATGTCATCTTTTCCTGGTCATCAGGAAAGACTGCTACTTGATTGTACCCAGAATATCCATCGAGAAAGCAATAGTACTTATTCCCTGCCAATTTTTCGAGAATTTGATCAATAAAAGGCAAAGGAAAGTGATCCTTTTGGGTAGCAGTGTTTAGCTTGCGGTAATCAATATAGACCCACCATCCAGTTGAGGGTCTAGTGATAACTTGTTCACCTTGGTCGTTGAGTTCCACAGTAAAGCCTGCCTTCTTTGGCACCACATGAATGGGACTGACCCATTTACTAACAGCAATGGGATATATGATCCCGGCGTCAAACCACTTCAAGATTTCCTTTTTTACGACCTCCCTCATATTAGGGTTCAGACGTCTCTGCATGTCCCTAAAAGGCTTGATGGAATCATCAGTATAAATGTGGTGCATGCAGAGTGTAGAGTCTATACCCTTAATGTCAGCAATGCTCCAAGCAATAGCTTCCTTGTGCCTAGACAGGCATTCAATCAAGGCTCCCTCCTGTGCCTCAGATAGCACAGCCAAAATGATAACGAGGAGCATATCATTGGCACCTAGGAAAACATACTTGAGAGTGTCAGGGAGGGGTTTCAACTCAAGGTCGGGGGCTTGTATGGTTGAGGGTTTCATAATAGATGTCCCCATCTCTGCTAGCAAATCTACCTTCTGCGGAAATGATGGAGGAAGAGACTCAGCAGAAACTCCTAGCAATTCCTCTAGTTCTAGTATATCCCCTTCACAATCCTCCAAGAGATGGGAATGTTCATTCAGCATGACATGCTGAAGGGGGTCATCACATAACATTGCAGGAGTTGCCTCTTCAATCAGGTCATCTATTACCTCAACTTGAGAACAATCCTCAAGTCCGACTTGTTTGTAAGCATCAAACACATTAAACTAGATTTTCCTATTCCCAAAGTGCATTTTTAATGCCCCAGTATTGCAATTAATTGAAGCATGAGAAGTTGCAAGGAAGGGGCAGCCCAAAATGATGGAGGGTTTGGTTTTCTTGTTGGTAGGGTCAGTGTCCAAAACTAAGAAGTCAACGGGAAAGAAGAAATCCTCCACTCTTATGAGGACATCTTCCAAAATTCCCCGTGGTGTCTTAAGTGATCGATCAGCAACTTGAAGGATTACAGGGCTAGGCTTCAGATTGCCTCCCCCAAGTTGTTCATACACGTAGCTCGGAAGGATGTTCACCCCCGCACCCAGATCAAGTAGAGCCTCATCAATTTGTAAGTCACCAATAACTATAGAGATGTATGGGGCTCCAGGGTCCTTAAGTTTCGGGGGTGTGCCATGCTGAACAATTGAGCTAACAGAATGAGGCAAGACAACTTTTGATTGGACCTATTTTCTAGATTGCCACTTTTTCATGCACATGTCCTTTAAGAAGCGGGCATAAGATGGAATCTACCTGATAGCTTCAAGCAAAGGCAGGTTAATCTGCACTTGCTTGAAAGTTTCCATAATCTCATCCGTCTTATCTTTGGCTCCAGATGAGCCAGCAGAAGTCTGCCCAGAGGTGGATAAGCGCTCTGGAAAAGGCACTCTCGATCTCTGGGTGGAAGGGTTATCATGTCGAGTAAGGGGTGGAACGGGGGCAACTTCTTCCGGTGAGGTGATTTCAAGCGGAGAAGATTTGAGCAAGCCTTCTCCGGTGGGGGTGAAAGTCGGGGTGGATGGTTTTTTAGGGGGTGAGACTATAGGAGCATCGGGTTTGGAAATTTATTTCCCACTCCTCAGAATAGTCACCACCTGAGCATGCTCCCTAAAGACAGTCCCTTTTCGTTTAGGATTTTCCTCAGCAGCACTAGGGAACTTCCCAGTCTCCCTCTGTCTAACGGCCTGAACAAGGTGTCCAATTTGTGATTTCATCTCATGTATAGCCTTGTCATGAGATTGGATGATGGCACTTTGACTTTCCTGCATTGTTTTCAACATCACCTTCAATTCATCCATCTCAGAGGTTTTACCTTGGGCAAAGGTCTGAGGTTGGTTCATTTGATGGTTTTGAAAGGATTGTGGTTTGTAATTCCCTGAATTTGAGACATTTCCTTGTCTCCATGAAAAGTTTGGGTGGTTCCTCCATCCCTCATTATAAGTGTTGGAGAAAGGGTCATTACGAGGTCTTGGACGGAACCCTTGAGCGGCATTCAAATCCTCTTGTACAAGCTCAGGGAATTGGGAGGCCAAGTGGCAATCCACAGTGGCGTGTGTATTGCCTTGACAAATTACGCATTCGGAAGCTTGGGATGTGGAGGCGTTAGGTACGAATGAACTCGGGTTCGACATAAGCCTTTCCATGTTTTGATTCAATAATTGAATCTGATAGGCTAAATTCTGGGTGTCCCTTGCTTCATTCGCCTCCAACTTTCTTTGCATGAGAGTGGGCTTTCTATCCATGTAGGCAGAATTCAAGTGAATAGAATTCTCACTCAAAGTATCAAATAAGTTCCAAGCTTCATCCTCAGTCTTAGATAGAAAGGTTCCTGCATAGGCACCATCCATAGTTTGCCTATGCGAATCATTAAGTCCGATGTAGAAACTTTCAACCAGTTGCCATTTAGGCACCTGGTGATGTGGGCAAAGTCTCAACAAATCGTTAAAGCACTCCCACACATCATGGAATGCTTCCCCATCCTTTTGAACAAAACTCATAATTTCCCACCTAAAGTGATTTGTTTTGCTCATGGGGAAGTACTTCTTCAAAAACTCCTTCAGGGCATCCCAAGTATTTATATTATCAAGGGTGTGATACCAATACTTGGCTTTGTCCTTTAGGGAAAAGGGAAAGAGGGTCCGCATTTGAGCGTCATCAGTAACGCCCTACAGCTTCACCGTGGAACAGACCTCGGTGAATTCCTCAATATGCCTGTAAGGGTCTTCCCTAGTAGTACCATAAAAGGGTGATAGCAAGGATATGGTACTACTTTTGATCTCATATGGATTGTCCCCTCCCGGTCTACGTAGTGCTGAGCCAGCTTGATTGGTTGCGATGAAATATTCCTTAAGGCTCCTTTGACCGGCCATTTTTACCCTTGGAAGGTCTCTTCTTAGGATTCTTTCAGGTTCAGGATCAAATACAAGTTGTCTCCTAAGAGAACGCCTACCAAGCATGCACTACAAACACAATTCAAAAGGACTTGTTTGGTCTTTACAGATTTAGGCTTTTAACTTTACTTCAAATTGTAGGTGACAAAACAAGTTGCCTGAAACGTCGCGGCAACCGGGTTTGAGGGTTTTGGTTTTGTTATAACGTTGTAGTAAAGCCGGTTATTACCAACATTTCAAATATAAATTTTTTTACTCGGAAAATGAAAGAGTTCCCGAGGTCGAACTCAGGGAGCAAGTCGTATTCTAGAGATATACATGTTTCTTTTACAAAATAAAGAAAGAGAGAGGGAAAGAATTTGTTGTTCTTTTCGTTTTCTCCTCGTGATGTTCTTCTTTCTTTCTTTTCTTCAGATCTCCTTCTTCTTCTTTGTTCTGCAGAGGTGATGTTCCTCTTCAGATCTCCTTCTTCTTCTTCCTTGGTTTCTGTCTTGGCCTCTCTTCTTCTTTTTCTGCAGTCTCTTCTGTGAATGTTTCTTCTTCCTTTCTTTCTTCAGATCTCCTTCTTCTTCTTCCTTATGGCTGCAGAGCTTCTACCTTCAGCTACTAAGTCTTCCTTTCTTCTTCTTCTGCTTTGGCCGTTGCTCTTCTTTTCTTTCTTTCTTCAGCCTGCCTTCTTTCCTGCTCTGGCTGCTGACCTTCCGTCGTCTGACCCGGTGCTTCGACGACTTAACTATGCATTTGCTACAGTGCAGCTCCTTCTTCTTCGCCTGCACTTCTTCTTCGCCTGCACACTTCAGAATTTCTCGTCAGAAGCAAAACCTACTCTACCCTCCCCCCCCCCGCGTCTCTCTTTCTCTCTGAAACCACTCTTAGGAAAGCTCTCCCAGAGCTACCGGGTAATCGGGTTCGGGTCACGCCCGGGTCCAGGCCCACCGGCGTGCGTGGTGGGCGAGGAGTGCAGGTCAGTCTAAGTCGGGTCGGGTCAGGTCCGCGGGGCGTGAGCGCGGACGAGACCGGGTAACCGGGCGGGTGTAAGGGGACCTCACCCCGTGTACTGAGGCAATAAGGCCAGTGCACGAAATCAATTTAAACAGTGGAACGGGTGTGAGGCTTACCGATGTGGGACTAAACGCAGATCGTTCCTCGCGTGCGCCTGCTGGGAGACCGCGGCCTGGCTTCTGCAGCTGCGGCTTCTATTTGCATAGGTTGCTGGCTGGCTGCCTTCGCAATACTCCCTGTACTCCGCAGCAGCTGGAGACCTGGAGTCCTCAAGCCTGGAGCGCAGGAGAAGCTGCTTCAATGTGCGTTAATGGCGGTCGAACCTCAAAACCTGTCAGACACGAATATGGCCTCGCGGCCTGATCAAACCACTGGGGAACCTTTGCCGTGGCACGGCGAAGGTGAGGAGCTGCGCGGCAGGCCGCAAGGAGGTGTCTGGCGGCAGCCCTGGGTCGGACTGCAACCGGAGGAATGGGTTTGTTCGGGGGAGTGTTACGGAGGTGTGGAGTGGCAGTGGAGGGGTGGGGGGTGCTCAGTGTGATGAGGCGGAGGTTCGGTGAGGGTCGGCGAGCCGTGTGGGTTGCTGAGGTGATGGGAGCGGCTCGCCGGAGGGTGGTCGGAGACGAAGCGGGTGAAGGTGGTCAGGGTCGGTCGAGGGCTTAATTGACTAAATTGAAAGCGGGGAAAGAAAGAGGAGAAGAAGGGGAGTAGCTCTAGCTTACTTGCAGGGACGAAAGGGGAGGAACAGGGCGACAGTCGTATCGACTGTCGCCGGAGAAGACGATGCTCAGGGACAGGGGGCGGCGGCGAGCAGAGAGCCGGAGAGACGCCAGCTGGGTGCGGCGTGGCGCGGGAAGAGCAGGGGAGGAAGTCTCTACTGCTGGTATTGCGGCAGAGCGAAGAGGTAGAGGGGGAGGAAACCGCCGGAGCTGGTGAGCGTCTGCCGGAGGAAGAAGAGAAGAAAGTTGGGGATTTTCTCCGTCAGATCCAGGCTGCCCTGGTCGGTGGAGCAGCGGGGGGTATTTATAGGGATGAAACAGGGAGGAAGGCGGAGGGAGACGACGTGTCTCCCTCGCCGGAGAATGGTCGGAAACACGAACCCATACCGTCCGTGCGTTCGCACGGCCGGTATGGTGGGCTACAACGACCAGGGGGGTGTCCCTGCGACGGCTGACGACGCAGGGCACCGCCGGTTTACTTGCCAGGTCTCCCACCTCACCCTGCGCGCCGCCATGCTCCGCGCAAGGTCGCCGGCGCATGGTGCTGGCAGGTTTTTGCAGGAGGGACCTGATTGCAAAGAACGAAGGAGAGTTAGGGGCCAAAATGCGAGGGTTCAAAAGTTGAGGGCCAAAGAGTAAATATATGAGGACCAAAGTGTAAAGTCGGTCAAGGAGGTTTCTTCTTAGGCTCAAGTTTTTATACATGACTAATTAGGACCTAAGGAATCTGATGGTGAATTTCATTTTCATATTAAACCTTGTTTGACCGGTCAATTTGCGCAAAAACCCAAATTAAGTTATTAATTGGGCATGGTTCTCAATGTAGGTCAAAATGGGTTCTAAAGGCCAAATTGAAGGTTCTAAACCCTAGAGATTATTTTTCTATGAATTTTAGAGGGTTTATTCTATTTTTACTTTGCCTTGAACCTTGTGAATTGAAGTGGGTTGTTTTAGGGTTACAGATTTATCATTTAGTTTCTTGGAATTGCTGTAGCCCTTGCTAGATCATTTCATCCCACTTTTATTCTTATTAAGCTGCTTTGACCTATGTTTGGGCCCTGAATTACCCTGTATGCAGATTATACTGGTGAAATTGCATTTTTACCCCTTATAACTTGTTTTCTCCTTAAACTCAGAATTCTCTGAGTTA
The DNA here is from genome assembly GCA_037157565.1 of Thalassia testudinum. Classification (NCBI taxonomy): domain Eukaryota; kingdom Viridiplantae; phylum Streptophyta; class Magnoliopsida; order Alismatales; family Hydrocharitaceae; genus Thalassia; species Thalassia testudinum. Next base: position 148,222,101 of record JAZHRO010000014.1, on the reverse strand, counting down.
AGCCTTTCCTTGAGTTATGTAGGAGCTCTTATCCTTTGTATTGGGTCAAAATGAGCTAGTTATGGCTCATGATGAGGTTCTCATCATACCCCCATGCCTAGCTTTTGCTAGTCCCTTAGCAAAAACTTAAGGTTTCAACCCTTGTTCTAGACCATGAAGTTTTTAATAGTTTTAGATAAGTGCCTTTTTTATTTGAGCATAGATTAGGTTAGAATGCTGACCATAGGCCTAAAAGGTACTCTAGTACCAATCAAGATCCAAATCTGTCTAGCCTTAGCCTCAGTCTTTTAGCAAAGGTTTTTAAGGCCCACAAGAACTAACCTAAGGTTTATTGGACTTCGTGGTTAAAGCACCCGTGCTTAAAATGATTTTAGCCCTGGCTCAGTTCGCAGTGCGTTTTGTAAGAGAGAGATAGAAAGTTTTTCTGTTTGGAGAGTTTTCTCTCTCTTTTTCTTTTTAGTTCTAGCCTAGGATTGGCTTTTCAACACGGTCTGTATCAGATTCCTTGCTCCCGTCATCAATCCTCAAGGGCTCCTGGCGATCGATGCTTCGAGATAGCACCGCCCATGGCAACCCCCGGAATCCTAGCTATTGAGATTTCGAGATAATCCCATCCATGGTATTCCGTGGCCGAATCCAGACCCTGGCAATTGACACTTCGAGATAATGCCATCCATGGAATCTGAACTAGCAGAGTGCTTACATGCCCCCAGTAGGATATGTAAATATCCTAAGAGACAAGCACCGAGGAGATGATATTTTGTTACGCATCTTCGAGGGGATTTCCCGCCTCTCTGCGCTGGGAACTCGTCCAAATCAACTTGTGTTGATCGGCCGCTCCTATTCTAGGTGTTCTTTTCAGATTTTTGCGACGCTTCTGCGTAATTCTGATTTTTACGCTTACTGAACCAGGCTGTGTGTGAGATTAGGGTGCTTAGGTTACTGAGTCCCGTAAACCAAAAATTAGTTAACGAGGCCGAATACTCCCTAAGCCTTAGACCTAATACTTTAGCTTTTCATTTTCCTCAACCTCTTGAGGAGTGTCCAGATCTTAATGGGTACTAAGAGTCTATTCAAGAATGCCTAAGGTTTGCATTCTTTACTAATCTTATTGTGCACTTTTCAGTTATTTTCTTGAATGAGGTCTAGAACTTAGGTTAATTCCTTAGTTCCTTACTAATGACTATCACTTTTTCTCATAATTTTGTGCTCCTTTTTCCTTTTGTTTCTTTTCTCCTTCGCAAAATTTCCTTCTCCACTTTTCCTCTTGTTCTTTTTCGAAAATTTTTTTTAAATTTTTATGGTGTTTTTGGCATATTTGAATTTTTTTGTTTGAAACCTTTTCTTACGAGTTTTTGTACTTTCATACCCCCCCATGCCTAAGATTTGCAATGTCCTCATTGTAACCTAGGGGGTCTTAGTTCATTCCTTAAGACAGAAATTTGGGTGAGTGGATGGGTCGGGTTGAATTTTTGCGGACGATTTCAAATCTCAGATGCGAACATCTGAGTTGGGGTCGGCTGTCTATAAGGGTGAACTTCGAGTGCTGAAAGGTGTCAGAACAAGTTTCAGGTTTTCAAAGAGAATGACGGGCTGCCTCCCGTTAAGCGCTGAGTTTTACGCCATCGGCTGGGCGCAATAAGCTCAAGGGGAAAGGAGGATATAAGATGCCTCAGCCAAATCAGTAGAAGTTACATCAATGAACGGCTTGAGTCTCTGACCGTTCACGATGAAAGGTTCAGAATCGTGGCTGAGTGGACTGATTTCGATTGCTCCATTTCCAAAAACCTGTTGGACCAAATATGGTCCGACCCACTTAGATCTCAGTTTTCCTGGGAAGAGTTTGAGTCGGGCATCAAAGAGTAGGACCTTTTGACCAGGATGAAAGATCTTTCTCGAGATGTGTTTGTCGTGGAAGGCTTTAACCCGCTCCTTGTAGATTTGCGAGTTCTCGTACGCGTCTATGCGTAATTCATCGATCTCGCTGATTTGGAGTTTTCTGTGGGTCCCAGCCTTAGAAAGATCCAGATTACAGTTCCGTACTGCCCAATAGGCTTTATGCTCCAGTTCGACGGGAAGGTGGCATGCCTTTCCGTACACCAGTCTAAAGGGAGACATGCCTAATTGGGTCTTGTGGGCGGTCCTATAGGCCCACAATGCTTCCGGAAGTCGGGACGACCAGTCCTTTCTGTCAGGTCGAACAGTGACTTGCAGGATTTTCTTGATCTCCCGATTAGACAGATCAGCTAGACCATTAGTTTGGGGGTGGTAAGGAGTAGAGATTCGGTGAGACACCCCGTATTTGGTCATCAGTGACCTAAACTGAGCATTTGTGAAATGGGTCCCCCCATCAGAGATTATTGCACGAGGAATCCCGAACCTTGAGAAAATGTGTTGATGAATGAATTTGAGAACGATTTTGTGATCACAGGTTCGGGTCGGTATGGCTTCGATCCATTTGGACACGTAGTCCACAGCCAACAGAATGTATTCGAAACCATCCGAAACAGGAAAGGGGCCCATAAAATCAATCCCCCAAACATCAAAGATTTCGCATACTAGAATCGGTTGCATAGGCATCATGTCGCGATGGCTCATGTTGCCCAAAGTCTGGCAACGACTGCATGCCTTGCAATGCCTGTATGCGTCTTTGAACAGTGTGGGCCAGTAAAAGCCGCACTGGAGGACTTTTGATGTGGTTTTATGCCCGGCAAAATGGCCACCGCATGCCTGGTCATGGCAGAAAGAGAGGATATTGTTGACTTCCCCTTCTGGGACACATCTCCGGATGATCTGATCGGCACCTATGCGGAAGAGGTACGGGTCTTCCCAAATGTAATACTTGGCATCGGAGCGTAATTTGTCTTTCTTGGCCTTCGGCCAATCGGACGGGGTCTGATGAGATGCCAAGTAATTTACAATATTAGCAAACCATGGAAGGCTAGTACCAATAGTCAGCAGGTGCTCATCGGGAAAATGCTCAGTGATGGGTCCGGAAGGGTCAATTATTTCAGAAGGAAGACGGGACAAGTGATCAGCTACCACGTTTTGTTTTCCCGCTTTATCGCGAATCTCGAGGTCAAATTCTTGCAACAGCAAGATCCATCGGATCAATCGAGGTTTCGCGTCCTTCTTTGCAAGGAGATGCCTCACAGCCGTGTGATCCGAGTATATGATGACATGGGAACCCAGAAGGTATGATCTGAACTTCTCTAGGGCAAATACTACAGCTAGCAGCTCTTTCTCAGTAACTGTATAGTTACGCTGAGCCTCATCGAGTGTTTTGCTGGCGTAGTAAATGACCACAGGTTTCTTGTCATTTTTCTGCCCCAAAACCGCTCCTACAGTGAAGTCGGATGCATCACACATGATCTCAAAGGGTTGAGACCAATCAGGGGACTGTAGGATCGGGGCTTGGGTGACTCGGTCACGCAGGATTTCAAATTCTTGAGTGCATTCCTTGGAGATTTCGAAGGGAACATCCTTGGAGAGAAGAGTGGTCAGGGGGCGTGCGATTTTTGAAAAATCAGGGATAAATCGTCGATAAAAACCGACATGCCCTAAAAAGGATCGGATGTCCCTGATCGAGCTAGGCATAGGAAGGTGAGAAATCAGATTAACCTTAGCTCGATCCACTTGGATACCTTTCTCCGAAATTGAGTGTCCCAGGACAATTCCCTCAGGCACCATGAAATGGCTCTTTTCCCAGGAAAGAACCAAATTCACGTCGATGCACCGCCTGAGTATCTGGACCAAGTGTTGGAGGCAATCGTCGAATGATGCTCCGAAAACTGAAAAGTCATCCATGAAGACTTCCAGATAATCACCTACCATATCTGAGAATATGGCAAGCATGCATCGCTGAAAAGTAGCGGGTGCATTGCAAAGACCGAAAGGCATCCTTCGGAAAGCGTATGTTCCGAAGGGGCAGGTGAACGTGGTCTTTTCTTGGTCCTCAGGATGGATTGCCACCTGGTTATAACCGGAGTACCCATCAAGAAAGCAGAAGAACCTATTTCCCGCTAGTTTTTCGAGAATTTGATCAATGAAGGGTAGTGGGAAATGATCCTTCTTCGTGGAGGAATTGAGTCGACGGTAATCTATACAGACTCTACACGAGTTGGCTAATCGGGTAGGAATGATTTCTCCGGTCTCAGTCGTTATAGTGGTGAGTCCTGCCTTCTTAGGCACGACCTGAATTGGGCTCACCCAACGACTATCGGAGATCGGGTAGATGATCCCGGCATCTAACCACTTGATGATCTCCTTTTTCACGACCTCCTGTAGATTGGGGTTTAAGCGTCTCTGCATTTCACGAGAAGGTCGTGTGCCCTCTTCTGAATAGATATGATGAGTACAATAAGCGGGACTTATTCCAGTCAAATCATCGAGAGCCCATCTGATGGCTCTTCGATGTTGCTGGAGGACAACAATCAGACTGGCTTCCTGTTCAGGACTGAGGTTGGAATTGATGATCACAGGAAGGGTCTGATTAGAACCCAAAAAGATGTATTTTAAGTGAGCAGGAAGGGGTTTCAGTTCGAGGATGGGGTTTTCAGCAGCAGCGGGTGGTTCAGTATAGATGTGAGGTTCAAGGGTGGGAGTTACTGGATTGTTCACATCTGGGTTTGACTCCTCTGTTTGCGGGTCAAGATCCTTCTGTGGTTGATGAGGCATACTCAAGTCATTCTGGAGGTGTGATTCATCAACCAGAGTCTTGATGTCATAAATTTGCTCGATGACGCCGCAATTAATTCCTTGTTGGGCCTTAAATATATCAATTTTCAGTGTTTGATCTCCAAACTTAAGCTCTATTTGGCCCTCCTCACAGCTGATGTTGGCTCTAGCAGTAGCCAAGAAAGGTCTCCCTAGAATGATTGGTGTATCCCTAGGGTTCTCAGGTGCATCCATGTCTAAGACTATAAAGTCCACTGGAAAATAGAAATCCCGCACTCTCACGATAACATCCTCGAGAATCCCTTTTGGTGACTTTATAGATCGATCTGCTAATTGTAATGTCACCTCGGTTGGTTTGAGCTCAGATTCTTCTAGATGGTCCAGTAAGGATGTGGGTATCAGATTTATAGATGCACCCAAGTCTAACAATGCTCTATCAAATTGGGTACCACCTATCTTACAGGAGATCAGGGGAGTTCCAGGATCTTTTGCCTTGGGCGGGAGTCTACTAAGGATTACAGAGCTGGCTTGCTCTGACAGAACAATTGGGCTCCCTCCCTTGGTTCGCGGCTTACGCTGGGGTGTACATAAATTTTTTAGAAATCGTGCGTAAGCTGGTACGTGGCGGATTGCATCCATCAAGGGGATGTTTATGTGGACCTGCTCAAAGAGCTTGACCAGGTCCTCCTCAGGGGCCACGGGTTTGGTGGTCTTCTTTCCCTTGGTCAGGGCCTCGGGAAACGGGATCTTGGTTGGTTCCTCTAGGATAGGTCCAGGTTGTAGATCTGGAACAGCGGTACCTTGGATATGATGAGAACCTCATCATGAGCCATAACTAGCTCATTTTGACCCAATACAAAGGATAAAAGCTCCTACATATCTCAAGGAAAGGCTTAACTCAGAGAATTCTGAGTTTGAGAAGAAAACAAGTCATAAGGGGTAAAAGTGCAATTTTACCAGTATAATCTGCATACAGGGTAATTCAGGGCCCAAACATAGGTCAAAACAGCTTAATAAGAATAAAAGTGGGATGAAATGATCTAGCAAGGGCTACAGCAATTCCAAGAGACTAAATCTGTAACCCTAAAACAACCCATTTCAATTCACGAGGTTCGAGGCAAAGTAAAAATAGAATAAACCCTCTAAAACTCATAGAAAAATAATCTCTAGGGTTTAGAACCTTCAATTTGGCCTTTAGAACCCATTTTGACCTACATTGAGAACCATGCCCAATTAATAACTTAATTTGGGTTTTTGCGCAAATTGACCGGTCAAACAAGGTTTAAGATGAAAATAAAATTCACCATCAGATTCCTTAGGTCCTAATTAGTCATGTATAAAAACTTGAGCCTAAGAAGAAACCTCCTTGACCGACTTTACACTTTGGTCCTCATATATTTACTCTTTGGCCCTCAACTTTTGAACCCTCGCATTTTGGCCCCTAACTCTCCTTCGTTCTTTGCAATCAGGTCCCTCCTGCAAAACCCTGCCAGCACCATGCTCCGGCGACCTTGCGCGGAGCATGGCGCCGCGCAGGGTGAGGTGGGGGACCTGGCAAGTATACCGGGGGTGCCCTGCGTCGTCAGCCGTCGCAGGAGCACCCCCATGGTCATTATAGCCCCCCATACCGGCCGTGCGAACGCACGGACGGTATGGGTTCGTATTCCGACCATTCTCCGGCGAGGGAGACACGTCGTCTCCCTCCGCCTTCCTCCCTGTTTCATCCCTATAAATACCCCCCGCTGCTCCACCGACCAGGGCAGCCTGGATCTGACGGAGAAAACCCCCAGCTTTCTTCTCTTCTTCCTCCGGCAGACGCTCACCAGCTCCGGCGACTTCCTCCCCCTCCACCTCTTCGCTCTGCCGCAATACCAGCAGCAGAGACTTCCTCCCCTGTTCTTCCCGCGCCACGCCGCACCCAGCTGGCGCCTCTCCAGCCCTCTGCTCGCCGCCGCCCCTCTCCCTGAGCATCGTCTTCTCCGGCGACAGTCGATACGACTGTCGCCCTGTTCCTCCCCCTTCGTCCCTGCAAGTAAGCTAGAGTTACTCCCCTTCTCCTCCTCTTTCTTTCCCCGCTTTCAATTTAGTCAATTAAGCCCTCTACCGATCCTGTTCACCCTCACCCTCTCCGCCTCCGACCACCCTCCGGCGAGCCGCGCCCATCACCTCAGAGACCCACACGGCTCGCCGACCACCGCAGAACCTCCGCCTCCTCACCCTGATCCTCTTCCGCCCCTCCACTTCCCACCAAACACCCTCTGCAGATCCACCGAACACACCCACTTCCTCACTCACAGTTTGACCTAGGACAACCTGTTAGCTCCATCTCGCCCCCTGCAGACCCCCTGACCACCTTCGCCGTGCCACGGCGAAGGTCCCCCGCCTGTCTGATTTGGCCGAGAGGCCGTTCTTCTGTGACCAGGTGACTCGCCCGCCGTCGCCATTACTGCGCAGGCAGAGCTGCTTCACCTGCAGGTGCAGGCACGCCTTCGCCCAGGGTTGACTCCCAGGTTGCGCAGGGACTCTCCGCGAAACGTCCCTGGTTCACAGACGGAGCGAAGGCCGCGCGGGAAGCCACGATCGCCCACTGCTCCATCCGCGACGCGCGCTCAATTGGGGTGGGACATTTAGTCCCACCTCGGAACCTCTCGGAGGCGCGCGGACGCATAAAGGCAAAAAGTGCCTTATGCTGTCTGCCTCCTGACCACGGGGTGAGGTCCCTCTCACTCGACCCGACCCGGCCTCGTCCGTGACCACGCTCCGCGGACCTGGCCCGACCCGATTAGACTGACCTGCACTCCTCGCCCACCACGCACGCCTGTGGGCCTGGCCCCGGGCCTGACCCGAACCCGATTACCCGGTAGCGCTCTGGGAGAGCTTCCGAAGAGTGATTTCAGAGAGAAAGAGAAACGCGGGGGAGGGGGGTAGAGTAGGTTTTTGCCCTCTGATGCTGAACTCTTGAGTGTGCAGGCACAGGTGAAGGACTGCGGAAGAAGAAGAACTGAAGCGGCACTGTAGCATCCGCGGGTTAAGTCGTCTGATTGGAAAATCAGACGACGTCCTGAAGACAGGTGAAGACAAAGAAGAAGAAGAAATGAAGAGAAGCAAGAAGCAAGAAAAGAAGAAGAAGATCTGAAGAAAAAGAAAGAAAGAAAACAAGGAAGAACAGAAGACAGAAGAAGAAGAGCACGAGGGGAAGATCTGAAGAAAGCAGAAGAAGAAGAAGAAGAACAGGAAGAACAAAAGCCAAAAGAGGAGTTAAGACAAAGAGGAAGAAAGAAGAGAAGAAGAAGAAGCCAAATTTTCATCTCTCTCTCTCTCTCTCTTTATTTTTGTAATAGAACTTGTATATCTCTAGAATACAACTTGCTCCCTGAGTTCGACCTCGCGAACTCTTTCATTTTTCCGAGTAAAAAAAATTTTTATATGAAACGTTGGTAACAACCGGCTTTACTACAACGTTATAACAAATCCGGTGAAACCAGACGCGCTTCATTTTGGCGCCGCTGCCGGGGACGTCTTCAATAACTATCCTAGGGTCATGGTTATCAGGCTGGGAGTGGTTTGGATAATGCGGGTCTTGAGTTGTCTTACCACTACGTGTTGTTACAGAATTTAATCCAGCCTGATTTTGGTTTGGGTTTGGTAGGAGGGGTGGCTGCTTCTGAAATCCCGCACGAGAAGTTGAGGCATCCATCTCGTCTGGAGATGGAGCAGTGGGGGCCTGATAAATCCATTGAGCGTGGCCTAAATTTGGATTCATAACGCGCTTCTGGGTTGGCACGTTATTTGGGTTAGGAAGGGGTTGGGAAGGGAGTGTGCCTGGCTGGCGAGAATTTGCCAACTGGGCCAGTTGAGTTTTAACTTCAGTAAGCTCGTCCTTGTGCTGTTTTTGAATGGCCGCATTCGATTTTTGAATGTCAGCCAGAGTCTGAAGGATTAAGGACATTTGATCTTGATTTGGCCCTGATGGATAAGTAGGGTTGGGCCGAGGCTGAGGCGGCTGGTAGTGATGAGAGGGCTGTGGGCGGGACTGAAAAGGTGGTCTTTGGGTTTGGGAATTTCCCGCCCACTGAAAATTGGGATGGTTTCGCCATCCAGGGTTGTAAGTGTTGGAGAATGGGTCGTTCTGGATGGCGTTGAGGTCCTCGCAGGTCTGAGGAACCTCCTGAGAATCAGGGAAAGGAGGAATGGAGTTCCCCCGGCTGGTGAAGAAAGGATCGGATGATCTTCCAGTCCAAGAATCAGATGGGGATGGATATGGATCCATCCCAAGGGAGGATCGGTGGAGGATGTTTTGCACAGTCTCCTGTGTGGAAGGAGGTTGTGCAAAGGAGTTATGCGCAGAGGTGGCTCGCTGCAAGTGCTGAGTCAGCTCATCCACCTTCTTTTCAATGATTGAGACCTTGTCCAATCGACTGGCCATTAATTCCAGGTCGACTGATGCGGACAGGCCCTGCGTCTCATGTGCTCCCTTAAGATTCGTCGCTGCAAGGGTATTCGTCCTGTCGAATAATCCCATGGAGTCATTGTTGATGGAGTTCTCGCACATGTTTTCGAGAATCTCCCATACGGTGTCTTCATGTTGACCCATGATGTTTCCTCCGCAAGTTGCATTGACGAAAAGGCGGATGTCCTCACGGAGTCCCTGGTAAAAAGATTGGACTTGTTCCCATTTAGGAACTCCGTGATGGGGGCACTTTCTCATGAGATCCTGAAAACGATCCCGTGCCTCATGGAGAGGTTCTCCTGATTGTTGAGTGAAGTGTGTAATCTGATGGCGCAAGGCATTGGTCCGACCAACGGGAAAGAACTTTTTCAAAAACTCGGATTGAAGTTCTTCCCAAGTGTTGATCGGCCGGGTCTGAGTTTGATACCAATGGGCGGCCTTGTCCATAAGAGAAAAGGAGAACATCTTCATGAGAAGAATATCCCGATTTTGCGCATCTGATCCAAAAGTGTGGGCCAGATGCTTTAGCTGTTTGATGTGCTGGAAGGGATCTTCAGAATTAAGCCCATGGAATTTAGGTATAGCAAGAATCATGTTGGGCTTTAGTTCGGAATCAGGTCCTCCAATCGGGATTCTGACTCGAGGCTCAATGGCCACCGCAGCAGGATTGTAGTGGTCCCGCATCATAGGACGCTGTGGTGGGTGCACGAAGTTTTGGAAGAGGTCATTGAGTCGCTGGAGCTGGTGTTCCAGATTATTTTCTTCCTCAACTGGCTGAGCCATGATGGGGGAAGAAGAAGAACTTGGTTCTGAATCAGAAGAGAGAATAATGTGAGGGTGTTGCTGCACAAATACGGGCGTCGAGGCTTGGCCTTGACGAGAGCGAATTTCTAATGGAGGTCTTAAGGGTGGTCTTAGAGACCTCCTTCCGTACATGCACAGTTGGGAGAGGTAAGTTTAGAAGGTGCTGGACCCAATCAAGACACCCAAAAATGTGTTGGGTGACTATAGAGGTGCGGGGCAGATGGACCCCTTGATCAGAAAGATCGTCCACCTGAGAATTACCTGGGCAGCCAGAGAGGGAGAGTCCCACGAAGACCCCTACACGGTAGAGCATCCCCACGGGTTACAGGGTTTCCCCCACCCGACCTCTCTTGTCACTGCGGTTCCAGGTAGACCAGAATGGGGATCTTGACCTCTTAAGTCTACCAATTTTAAGATCAGGGTGCTTAAGGTTTCACTTGAACTTTAGTCTTTTTAAGTGCAAAGAGTGACCTAATTTAAGGTTGGTTAACCCAAAGGGGTCAACTTTACCTCTTGTTTTCTTTGACAGCTTTTTGGGTCCTTTCTTTTAGGGTTCAAGTGTTTAGAGAGAGCCAATTGTTTAGGATTTTTCTTGTTAATTATTTTCAATCAATGGTTTGGGCACACCTCTTTTATATTTCCTCAATTCTTGATTAAGGGGTGTGTCTCAACTGAAATCCTATTGTTTAACCTTATGTTGGCTCTACTTGGTCCATTTAACTCTTTGTTGGGCAATTAGGGCTCAAGCAAGAATGTGTTAGCCCTTAAATACCCTTAATAGTGTGCAGGAGTGATGAGTTGAAAACATGCAACTCTTTACGGTTACTAAGTATGGAAGGCAGGTTAGCCCTATATTGCTTGTTCTGTTCTTTTCTTCCTCTTTAGAGTTTAGGGGTTAATAGTGACAGGAAAATTTTACCTGTCTTCGGAGTGGTTGTCGTGTGGTTGCTTGTCTTCTTGAGTTCCTGTAGCTGCACAAAAGAGAGGAGATTATCAGAAATTAAAAGAAACAGGAATGTTTACCTCTAGAATAGCCGTTGCTCCCCGGCAACGGCGCCAAAATGAAACGTCGCGGCAACCGGGTTTGAGGGTTTTGGTTTTGTTATAACGTTGTAGTAAAGCCGGTTATTACCAACATTTCAAATATAAATTTTTTTACTCGGAAAATGAAAGAGTTCCCGAGGTCGAACTCAGGGAGCAAGTCGTATTCTAGAGATATACATGTTTCTTTTACAAAATAAAGAAAGAGAGAGGGAAAGAATTTGTTGTTCTTTTCGTTTTCTCCTCGTGATGTTCTTCTTTCTTTCTTTTCTTCAGATCTCCTTCTTCTTCTTTGTTCTGCAGAGGTGATGTTCCTCTTCAGATCTCCTTCTTCTTCTTCCTTGGTTTCTGTCTTGGCCTCTCTTCTTCTTTTTCTGCAGTCTCTTCTGTGAATGTTTCTTCTTCCTTTCTTTCTTCAGATCTCCTTCTTCTTCTTCCTTATGGCTGCAGAGCTTCTACCTTCAGCTACTAAGTCTTCCTTTCTTCTTCTTCTGCTTTGGTCGTTGCTCTTCTTTTCTTTCTTTCTTCAGCCTGCCTTCTTTCCTGCTCTGGCTGCTGACCTTCCGTCGTCTGACCCGGTGCTTCGACGACTTAACTATGCATTTGCTACAGTGCAGCTCCTTCTTCTTCGCCTGCACTTCTTCTTCGCCTGCACACTTCAGAATTTCTCGTCAGAAGCAAAACCTACTCTACCCTCCCCCCCCCCGCGTCTCTCTTTCTCTCTGAAACCACTCTTAGGAAAGCTCTCCCAGAGCTACCGGGTAATCGGGTTCGGGTCACGCCCGGGTCCAGGCCCACCGGCGTGCGTGGTGGGCGAGGAGTGCAGGTCAGTCTAAGTCGGGTCGGGTCAGGTCCGCGGGGCGTGAGCGCGGACGAGACCGGGTAACCGGGCGGGTGTAAGGGGACCTCACCCCGTGTACTGAGGCAATAAGGCCAGTGCACGAAATCAATTTAAACAGTGGAACGGGTGTGAGGCTTACCGATGTGGGACTAAACGCAGATCGTTCCTCGCGTGCGCCTGCTGGGAGACCGCGGCCTGGCTTCTGCAGCTGCGGCTTCTATTTGCATAGGTTGCTGGCTGGCTGCCTTCGCAATACTCCCTGTACTCCGCAGCAGCTGGAGACCTGGAGTCCTCAAGCCTGGAGCGCAGGAGAAGCTGCTTCAATGTGCGTTAATGGCGGTCGAACCTCAAAACCTGTCAGACACGAATATGGCCTCGCGGCCTGATCAAACCACTGGGGAACCTTCGCCGTGGCACGGCGAAGGTGAGGAGCTGCGCGGCAGGCCGCAAGGAGGTGTCTGGCGGCAGCCCTGGGTCGGACTGCAACCGGAGGAATGGGTTTGTTCGGGGGAGTGTTACGGAGGTGTGGAGTGGCAGTGGAGGGGTGGGGGGTGCTCAGTGTGATGAGGCGGAGGTTCGGTGAGGGTCGGCGAGCCGTGTGGGTTGCTGAGGTGATGGGAGCGGCTCGCCGGAGGGTGGTCGGAGACGAAGGGGGTGAAGGTGGTCAGGGTCGGTCGAGGGCTTAATTGACTAAATTGAAAGCGGGGAAAGAAAGAGGAGAAGGGGAGTAGCTCTAGCTTACTTGCAGGGACGAAAGGGGAGGAACAGGGCGACAGTCGTATCGACTGTCGCCGGAGAAGACGATGCTCAGGGACAGGAGGCGGCGGCGAGCAGAGAGCCGGAGAGACGCCGGCTGGGTGCGGCGTGGCGCGGGAAGAGCAGGGGAGGAAGTCTCTGCTGCTGGTATTGCGGCAGAGCGAAGAGGTGGAGGGGGAGGAAACCGCCGGAGCTGGTGAGCGTCTGCCGGAGGAAGAAGAGAAGAAAGTTGGGGATTTTCTCCGTCAGATCCAGGCTGCCCTGGTCGGTGGAGCAGCGGGGGGTATTTATAGGGATGAAACAGGGAGGAAGGCGGAGGGAGACGACGTGTCTCCCTCGCCGGAGAATGGTCGGAAACACGAACCCATACCGTCCGTGCGTTCGCACGGCCGGTATGGTGGGCTACAACGACCAGGGGGGTGTCCCTGCGACGGCTGACGACGCAGGGCACCCCCGGTTTACTTGCCAGGTCTCCCACCTCACCCTGCGCGGCGCCATGCTCCGCGCAAGGTCGCCGGAGCATGGTGCTGGCAGGTTTTTGCAGGAGGGACCTGATTGCAAAGAACGAAGGAGAGTTAGGGGCCAAAATGCGAGGGTTCAAAAGTTGAGGGCCAAAGAGTAAATATATGAGGACCAAAGTGTAAAGTCGGTCAAGGAGGTTTCTTCTTAGGCTCAAGTTTTTATACATGACTAATTAGGACCTAAGGAATCTGATGGTGAATTTCATTTTCATATTAAACCTTGTTTGACCGATCAATTTGCGTAAAAACCCAAATTAAGTTATTAATTGGGCATGGTTCTCAATGTAGGTCAAAATGGGTTCTAAAGGCCAAATTGAAGGTTCTAAACCCTAGAGATTATTTTTCTATGAATTTTAGAGGGTTTATTCTATTTTTACTTTGCCTTGAACCTTGTGAATTGAAGTGGGTTGTTTTAGGGTTACAGATTTATCATTTAGTTTCTTGGAATTGCTGTAGCCCCTGCTAGATCATTTCATCCCACTTTTATTCTTATTAAGCTGCTTTGACCTATGTTTGGGCCCTGAATTACCATGTATGCAGATTATACTGGTGAAATTGCATTTTTACCCCTTATAACTTATTTTCTCCTTAAACTCAGAATTCTCTGAGTTAAGCCTTTCCTTGAGTTATGTAGGAGCTCTTATCCTTTGTATTGGGTCAAAATGAGCTAGTTATGGCTCATGATGAGGTTCTCATCATTGCCCAATCAATTACGCGCCTATTGTCAACCTTCAAAATGCCTAAAAAGACCTAATTGGAGCTTAGGTATTCTTCCCTAAATCTTAAATGGTCAAGTAAATCTAAAGACGGAAGATCGAGGGATGAAAGTGGGCCTAAGCCTCCCTTTGAAGCTGTGCTTTCACGGTGCTTCTCAACTACCCCCAAAAATCTGTGATAGGGTATCCCCCTCTTTAAATTTACAAAACCTTTGATCTCAAGTTCCAAATACTTCAGAATCCAACAGTAGGGGGGCTCTTGTCCTAGTTGTTTCAAGACTTAGGAGTGTCTAAATGGGTGCTGTGGTGCAACAGATATAAGTGTGCATTAACTGTAAAAGGATTTTGAATTTTGAATCGCACACCACATTTTACAATCAAGTCCTTGATATTTAGATGTCCCTCCTTTAATTAGTCCTTTTTTTTTTTTAGAAAATATGTGACCACTTGTTAGATTTATTCAGTACAGATGAGGTGGTCTTCGCATTAAGTCCTAATGCAATGCGTGATCGAGAATAAGATGCAAAGTAAGAAAATGCGTACCTTGCTTCCAGCAATCAATAATGTAAGAATGCACGCAATGCAGAGAAATAAATCTAGAGGCTGCTCATACAGACCTAAATGGTTCGTCCTAGGTCAGGCAGCTTCTAGCAGGTAGCTCACTTCTTTTTATTTTTTTAATTTTTAAACTACTTATGCACAAGAAAATAAAAGTAATCAATAAACTAAAAACCTAAATCTAAAGAAAAAGGAACAGGCTCCAAAAAATTACCCAACATGGGCCCAAAACAAAATCGGGGAACAAACCCCTCAAAATGTACCCCAGAACAAGGGTTTCAAACAAAATGCAATGAAAAATTAAATCTAAAGTCTTAATTCTATTCTAACTAGCAACTAAATATACGCTGATGTCCGTCGCGTCCTCGTCCTTCTCCTCCTTTCAAAATTGCTCGTCCAATTCTCCTCTGGTGATGTCAAGGGTCGCCTCTCACACTGGCTGATTCTTGCACAAAGTTCTCGCATAGAAAAGAAAATAATAAATGGTCAAATCAGTGTGCAATTGACAAATAATCAAAATAAAATCAGGCGAAATTATTGCGTCAGTTGCCTCCCGGGCAACGGCGCCATTTGACTAGTTGGATGTTCGCTTTAAAAGTCGTTTGTAGTTTGATGTGGTGGAAAAATCGACTAATCAACAATTAAAATAACCACTCGTAGAAGAGAGGGTCGTATCCACTGGGAGGCAATGACGTATTTAAGTTCGCACCAATTAAAAACATATGTTCGTAGCTAGTTTCAACGAGAATCGAGCCAAATCTGCCTTCAGATTAAGGTAATATCAGGAAAACATGCTGAAATGGCAATTTTTAACAACTAGAGGATATTTTTTGCAATGCAGATTCAATAAAATATCAATAAAAGTTGGCAATGGCAGAAAATGTAAATATTAATGACCTCTTACTGTAGAAAAATAGGGGATTTCCTCCCCTTTGGCATGCGCGACGAGGAGTGGACGACCGGACGCGGGAAGCTCGGAGGAAGTCCCTTGGACCGAGGGCTTTGAAACAGTGGTGGTGGCGTGTCGCGCGGCGGCTGGAGGTGGCCGGACAAGCTCCGGCGGAGGTGGCTGCAGCCGGCGGGAGGCCCTGTTGTTGGCGGTGAGGACTGCCTCGCGCTGGCAGGAGGGCCGGAAGAGAAAGCGGCTCGTTGGCGATTCTGCCGGCTCTGCTGCTACGTGTCGGCTGGAGGCGTGTGCGCGGTGAGGCACGCGAGGGACTGCTGGCCGGAGGGCGCTAGCGGTGAGGTGCTATAGGCTGAAGGTGTCGCGAGTGAAGTTCTGCAGGCATGCGGGTGCGGGGAAGGTGCTGCAACTGGCGGGAGCCACTGTTGCGCGCTGGCTGGAGGCATGGTTGCACATTGCAGCCGGTGAGAGCGGGAAGGCGCTGCAGGCTGAAGGCGAGCGGGTGGACTTCAGACCGGTGCGCCGACGGTTGCGCATGGAGATGGCGATGGCTGCAAGTGCGGGGAAGGTGGAGTGAGCGGGCGTGAGGGCTGGAGGCTGTGCACGCCTTGCGTGTGGCTGGAGATGAGTGGGTGGCTACTACGGCGTGGGTGGTGGAGGTGAAGTGAGAGGACGGAGATTGCTGCTGGAGTGGTACGGGTGGCTTCAGACGTCCGGGAAATTTCCCGAACGTCTTAAGTGACTGAGGGTGATTTCACAGTGGCTACGGTGGTGGTTGTTGGTGACGACGGCGAGGGAGATGCACGCTAAGGTGCTCACGGTAATGCGGACGAGCTCCGGATGGCGGTGTGGCCTGTCACACCACACGCCCACGATGGTGGAGACTCGTTGCCATGGTTGAGGCCGGCGGTGTGGAATGGAAGAGAGGAGATCCCTCTGCACAGTGGTGGGTCGGTGGTGGAGGCCTCTCGAGCTCGGCTGCCTCCCTCCTTTTGTAGTGGCCTAGACAAATTTGAAATTAGCTGCTCGACCAGATCCAACATATTTGCTCCTCCTTGAATGGGTTCTTCACTGCGGCACCGGGTGGCATTGGAGCGACAGCCAGCCATTCATGAAAGAAGAAGAATAAAGAAAATAATGTTAAAATATTATGGTCATTTATATACAGACCCTCAACTTTTATGTTAGTGAAAATAATGTACCTAATTGGTTAACTAATTAGATGAATGTCATTCTAAGCTAATTCTTATTGCACTTAAAATATGAATGCAATGCATGGATTATGTAATTAAATTAAAAATATGAATTAATCTATTTACATCCTAATTTATGCTAAATAAATGTTAGAATTAACCTAATGTCTAGGCACTTAAATACTTAAATAGCCCACAACTATGGGCTAATCACTATCTAAATGTTAAAATTAAATTAATGTCTAGACACTTAAATACTTAAATAGCCCACAAATATGGGCTAATCAACCACCATTAGTAGTTCACTCCCATCGAGATCAAGACTCGAATCACTTGTTTGTGCTACCTTCGGATCATATTGAAATCTCTTCCAACCCTTCTGAGCCCAAATCTCCTTCATCTTCATCCATGGACAATCAAGAAGAAGAACCCAATGTCTAAGATCAGATACAGCACCTCAATGATATATTCCATGCACTTTTCAATCCACTGTCGCATCCTCAGATGCGAGATCACAACAATCCTGCCATAGTGGAGATCAAACCTAGAGTAAAAATCCCTACTGGTGGGCGTGATGTTGAACTCAATCCAAACATAATCCATGCTATTCCTAAATTCCTTGGCTCAAACTCCAAAGATCCCTTCCAGCACATCAAGCATCTAAAACATCTGGCCCAAACCTTCAGGCCTTCCATACAAAATCGAGACATCCTGCTCATGAAGATATTCTCCTTCTCACTCATGGGTAAAGTGTTGATTGGTTCCAGACTCTGAACCATCCAATGAACACCTGGGGGGAACTGCATAATGAATTCTTACAAAAAATTTTCCTTATTGGTCAGACAAATGCTTTAAGGCACCAGATCACACTTCACACAAAATCTAGGAGAACCAATTCATGAGGCATGGGATCGCTTTCTACATCTCATGCAGAGATGCCCCCATCATGGAGTTCCAGAGTGGGAACAAGTCCAGTCTTTTTACCTTGGGCTCTGTAACAAGATCAAGCTATTTGTCAATGCAACCTGTGGTGGTAGCATCATGGGTTAGCATCAAGATACCGTTTAGGAGATTCTCGAGAATTTGTGCAAGAACTCCATAAAAAGTGAATCTATGGGTATGTTCGACCGGACGACAACCCATGCATTGACAAACACACAAATGGCACACTAGACTCAAGGCTTGTCTGCATCCATCGATCTGGAATTGATGGCCAGTCGCCTGGACAAGGTCTCTATTATCAAGAGAAAGGAGGATGAATTGACTCGACATCTACAGAGAACCACGTCAGAAAAGTAGAGCATGTAAACTCAACCGCCCTCTGGTAGGGAGGTTGTGCATAACATTTATCACCACTCACATTAGAGGATGGACTCATATCCACCCCCGTCTGATCTTGATTTCGGAGGAAACTCTGGAACTTCCTACTCTAATTGGGGAAACTCTGAACCCTCGCATTCTAACTTCTCCTGAGTTCCTCACACCTACGAGGATCTCCACACCATCTAGAATGATCCATTCTATAACACTTATAACCTCTAATGGCAAAATCATCCCAACCTTACATGATTAGGGAATAATCAAAATCGAAGATCTCAATTCCAGGCCCGACCCCAAGGTCCATGTCCTTACCAGCCGCTCAGCCTAGGCCCAATCGAAATTATCAATCTGGGCCATCAAGGAATGATCAAATGACTTTCATCCTAGAAACTTGGTTGACATTCAAAAATCCAATGTGGCTATGCAGAAATAGCATAAAGATGAGATCACAGAGGTACAAAATCAGCTCACTCAAATGGTGAATTCTCGCCTGCCTAGTGCACTTCCTTAACGACCTCTATTGAATCTGAATAGCATGCTGAATCAGAGGTGTGTTATGAACCTAAATTTGGGCCAAGCTCACTATGTTTACCATGCCCCTTCTACTCCATCACCCGGTAGGATGGAAGCTTCAACATCATACTCGAGATATCAGTAGCGATCACCACTTCTACCAAATCCTAACTAGAGCCAGGCAGGACTTAACTCTGTTGACATCCGTAGTGGCAAAATGGCCCAGGATCCACCTTATCCAAGCCACTTCCAGCCCGAAAGTTTAGAGCCTAACCCTAGGATGGTTATCCAGGACACCCCTATCCTAGATCCAGAATCTGAACCAATCCTAGGAAAGAGGAACCCAAACCCGTGACACTTGAGGAAGATCTGGTCAAGCTCTTTGAGCAATTCTAGATAAACATCCCTTTGGTGGATCAATCTGACACGTACCAGCATACGCGAGATTTCTGAAGAATTTATGTACACCTAAGCGTAAGCTGCAGACCAAAGATGAGAGTCCGATCGTCTTATCTGAGCAAGTCAACTCGATTATTTTGAGCAAGCTCCCGCAAAAAGCAAAAGATCTTGGCACCCCTTCAATCTCCTGCAAAATTTGTGGTCTAGACTTTTATCGAGCATTGTTGGACTTAGGAGCCTCCATAAATTTGATACCTACATCCCTACTAGAAAATTTCGAGGAAACTAAGCTCAAATTGACTAAGGTGACTTTGTAGTTAGTAGATAAATCGATCAACTCACACAAAGGAATTCTCGAGGATGTTCTTGTATGGATGCGTGATTTCTATTTTCCAGTAGATTTCATTGTGTTAGACATGGAGACTCCTGAAAATCTAACGAACACACCAATCATCTTAGGGAGACCATTCCTAGCCACAGCTAGAGCAAATATCAATTGTGAAGAGGGCTATTTCGAGTTAAAATTTGGGAACTTGACATTAAAAATTGATATCTTTAAGGCCAAATAAGGAATAAACTATGGGGTAATTGAGGAAGCACGTGAGATTAGTTCTATGGTTGAAGACCCATTTGCAGAGGAACACTCGATTATTCCTGATCTCAACCACAAGAAAATTCTGGACCACAGTTAGAGGAGCCCAAAACTGATCTAGATTCACCCTTAGCTCCCACTTTATCTTCTGAGGCCCATCCCGAACCCCCATTTGCCACTGAAAACCCAATTATGGAGTTGAAACCCCTCCTAGATCATCTAAAATATGTATTTTTGGTGTTCCAATCAAACATTTCCTGTGATCATCAATTCCCGACTCACATCGGATCAAGAAACAAAGTTGATATCTATCCTCCAACAGCCTCAGAGAGCCATTGGATGGACTCTCGATGATTTGACTAGTATTAGTCCCTCATATTGCACACATCGTATCTACACTGAGAAGGGATCACGACCATCCCGAGAGATGCAGAGAAGACTCAATCCAAATTTGTAGGATGTCGTGAAAAATGAGATCATCAGTTGGTTAGATGCTGGGATCATCTACCTGATCTCTGACAACCGCTGGGTGAGCCCGATCTAGGTTGTGCCTAAGAAGGTAGGACTCATTGTTTACCACAACTAAATCTAGAGAGACCATCCCAACCCGTATCGCGAATTAGTGGAGAGTCTGCATTGATTATCGAAGACTAAATGCCTCCACGAAGAAAGATTATTTCCCACTGCCATTTATTGATCAAATTCTCAAGAAATTGGTGGGAAATCGATTCTTTTGTTTCTTAGATGGATACTCCAAATATAATAAGGTGGAAATTCATTCAGAGGATTATAAAAGGACCACCTTTACCTGCCCCTACGCTATGTACGCGTTCCGTAGGATGCCTTTTGGGCTATGCAATCCACTCGCCACCTTTCAGCGGTGCATGCTAGCCATATTCTCTGACATGGTAGGTAAATACCTTGAAGTATTCATGGATGGCTTCAGGGTAATCAGTTAATGTTTTGAAGAATGCCTCCTGCATCTGGTCCAAATTCTCAAAAGATGCATTGATGTGAGCCTAGTTCTCTCCAAGGAAAAGAGCCACTTCAAGGTTCCCAAAGGAATCATTGTAGGACATCTCATCTCTGAGAGAGGTATTCAAGTCAACCGAGCCAAGCTGAATTTGATTTCCAAACTAACTGTGCCTAACTCGGTGGTGTAGACAAGGATAGGTTGTGTTAATATAGTGATTTTATCGTTGAAATGCATATAGTGGTTAACCTAAATCGAACCTAACCATCTCTTTACAAAAATTTGTTTAACCTAGCCTACTTGATTTTATCTTGGTCACTTTTAGGCCCAGGGTCGAACTCAGGGAAGTGGGACTAGAAGTGAAGAAGTTTCTACGCCTTTCCTACAACGAATCTCTTCCTTTCATTTATTATGTTTTTGGTGTTTTCCTATTTAAGATTTTTTCCTGATAATTTTTGTACTTGAGGTACACCCTCAAAATCAGGTTCTTCGCTTTGAGCCAAATTAGGGTTCCAAAACTGGTCTTGCTATTCGCAAGACTGAGTACCTGCAAGTCAAGGATTATCCTTTCTCTTTTGTATTTTTTTTCTATCTTTTTACTGCCAGGAAAGAGAAACAGAAATAAAGTAAATATAGTATATATATGTATATATTATATACGTATATATGGGTGGGGGTGGAGGTGGTGATGGCATGTAGCACGGTGTCGAGTCAGTCATCACCTAGGAAGATGCAACCAACAAGATGAAGTGTCGCATGGAGTGTAGGATGGATGGGTGGAAGATGTATGCGAAAAACGCTTTTTGTACGCGTGTATTGGGGAATATCAGCAACTGGTGCAGATATTCCCACGATACAACGTGTGGTAGGCGATATGAAAATATATATATATGTGTATGTATATATGTAAATATATATCTATATGTATATATATATATATGGTTATAATTATATAGGTGTATTTGTAGTTATATATGTATGTATATATATATGTAAATATATGTATAGATAGATGTATGTATATATATGTATATGTATATATATATATATATGTATATATACTAATACTTAGTTATATAAGTACTAATATATGTATAGATATATGTATATATATATATATGTATATAAATATATGTATATAAGTAAATACATATGTGTATATATATATGTATAAGTATATATATATATATATGTATGTATGTATGTACGTATGGATGTATATATACTTATATATAATTGCATAGGTACTAATATGTATATATATATATATGTATATATATATAAATTTATATAGGTATATATATATATATAAGTGTGTATATGGGCGTGTACAAGTGAGAGTGTGTGTGTACGAGAGTGTCTGTGTGTGTCTGTGTGTGTGAGATCAGTGTCTGTGAGAGAAAGAGAGAGAGAGAGAGCGTCTGCTGAAGATGGCATGTTAAGTCAACCAAAGGCAGCGGGCGACGTTGGATGGCCACGCGCTCGCGCAGGTGCGTAGGCGCACGAAGACGTGTGTGAAAGTAGGAGGGAGCGGGCGTGGGAGGAATCGCAGCGCACCACGCTGTGTGCTGAGGAGGGTGCGGGCAGACGTGGGCGGTGGGAGCGTGCGGGTGCAGACGCGAGAGCAGGTGCGGAGAGAGACGTAGGCTTGGGCGTGCGCGGACGGGCAGCAGATAGTCACGGTGTGGACAGAGAGCGCCTGGTGATCGGATAAGTAAGAAACTTACCAGTCACCGCACTGCAGCCACAGTGTCGCACTCTCTAGCATGAACAATGGCTACAGTGCGCGCTCGGCTCCCGCGACCGCCTGCTGGTGGTTCTACGTGTGCGGTCGCCACTGAGCGAGCTGGCGCACCGGTGGAAGGACTGCGTCGGCTTGGCCGTGGGCGGAGATTTGCCACAGGGCGCGTGGAGAGGGTTGAGGGCGGCTTGTAGTCGTGCGCAGAGGGCGTAGAACTGGTGCCTGAGGCGCATGGAGGCTTGCGCTGCTGCTGCTGATGCCTTGCTACTGCTGCTGCGGAGCTTGAGCTTCAAAGCTTGAAGCTCCTATTATTGGAGGCGATGGGTCGGAAGGACGAAATAGAGGAGAGAACCACCACGCCCACCAGCTATTTGATGAGCTGGGCGGTGGTGGGACTCAGAGGTGGTTGTGCACCACTGTGAGTTGCTCCTACCCGCATCGTGGCTCTTCAAGGGAAGAGAGGCTGCGTATGGAGGGGAGAGGGGAGGAGACGACCTGGAGAAGAAAGCTGTTGTGTGTTGGGTGGACCAGGCTCTCCTCAAAGAAGAAAGTCGTGCCCTTTTTAAAGAGGAAGAAGGCAAGCACAGCCATGCCCTGGCTGTGCATGCGGCTGTAGGGCAAGCAGTTGCAAGGAATGGCGCGAGGAAGAAGCTGCCATGCCTTATAGCTGCACGGAGGAATTCAAAGCCAAAAAGAAATAAAAAATAAAGATGGAGAATTTGCGAGGCAGCACTTGAGGAATACGTTAATTTCAAGGCCATTTTATTCACTCTCCTCCCCTCTCAAATAAATGCATGCAGGCGTTTATTTTCACAAATGCGACTATGGCTATCTAATATACGCTGGCGGTGCTAGGAAATAGCACAAGATGGCACAATTGTAGGTGTATTTTTGCTGTGCAATCATACCCCCATGCCTATCTTTTGCTAGCCCTAGCAAAACATTTTTTCGTATTGTATTTAGAAATGATCTTAAGCTGAAGATTTTCTTCTGAGGTGACATAGGTGTGTTTATTGTTAGATATTGTGAGAACCAATTGCAGAGAAGACTACCAGTACTTTAACTCTTATGTGGCATAGATCATCTGCCGACTAACCAGGACTCTTGATATTTAAACCTTAAGTACGATTTCCAAGACCCAGGAGGTTTTTGCTGTACTCGAGAGCTAAAGAGATTATGGTTTGTGCATAGTGAAGGATCAAGACTGACCAGATGAACATTAAGACTCAAGCCCAAGGTTTCACAAATTTTTAAGTGCAGGTTGGTCCCTGTTTCAGCTCATGTCTTTGAATTAACCCTTAAAAAGATGACAGAAAACTCAATTCCCATTTTCTGACATTTGTGGCTCAAAGAAAATAGGGTATTTTCCCTGGAGAACTTTTTTGTATGAAGATTTTAGAGACATTTGTGAGATATACTGACTTATTTGCATCATCTTTTTTTTTTTTTTGAAACACGTGTCAGTATATCTCTTACAACATTATTTGGAGGAGCATAGTTCTCTTTTTGGTGGGAGAGTTCCTTCTTGGTGGAAGGAGTCTCTCTTAAACACAAGACTAAAGCCTAGGATAAAAAGTCTACCTGCGTGCACAGGTAAGGACTCCACCTTCCCTAATGAACACTAGGGTTGGATCGTATGTTCACCAGGTCTTTCCTGATATGTGTAGTGTGAACCAAGATTACTTAGGCTCTCGAGTAGAAGTAAACCAACGGATCCTATACTGGTGTGTCAGGTACAAGAATACGTCCTTAGTTAGGAGAGATTTTGATCTATCTTGTCAATGCTCAAGTGATTTAAGTCGAGCCTGAGTAAATCAAGCTTCTGTGGCCAGGAAAGTCTTCAAAACAGTGGTTGAATATCCATAAACACTTATTGTATTTTTGTTTCAGCCTTCAGATCATTACTAAACACCATTATTATTATTATTATTATTTTTTTTTTTGGATAGGAGACTGCATGATACCATAAAATACCCAGATCCTATGGATGCCTATCCACCCCACCATGCCAAACGATGCTATGTCCTCATATGCATGCAGGGAAAGGTAGAGGAGGGATGAAAGATCGGGTAACGAGAGATGAGGTGCAGGGTATACAACAGGGTGGTAGGGTGGGTGGATGGTGGGTGGTGAAGTGAAAAGTGAACGTCACAGCGGCGAAGTGTTGTTGGGGTGCCTCCTAACGAGCGTTGAATTTAACGTCCCCAGCTGGACTCAAAATCAGGCACAAAATTAGTTACCCTCTAGCAGGGCAACAGTTTCTCCAACGGGGGCGGGTTCATGAGTAAGATAGGGTTTCAAACGTTGCCCATTGACCATAAATTTATGCCCAGATTTGGGATCTTCAATCTCAACGACCCCGTTCGGAAATGGTCTCGAGACCAGGAAAGGACCAGTCCATTTGGACTTCAATTTCCCAGGAAAGAATTTGAGCCGGGCATTATAGAGCCAAACTTGCTGAGATGCCTCAAATTCTTTCCGCCAAATACGACTGTCGTGAAAAGCCTTAGTGTGTTGCTTGAAAGTTAAGGCAGAATCATAGGCTTCATGACGGAGCTCTTCCAATTCCTGGAGTTGGAGTTTCCTTTCTCGACCACACAGGTCTGGGTCGAGGTTACATTGGCGAACCGCCTAATAAGCGCGGTGTTCCAACTCCACGGGCAAATGACAGGGCTTCCTGTAAACGATTCTATAAGGAGACATACCAAGGGGAGCCTTGAAGGCGGTCCGATGCACCCAAAGTGCATCAATCAGCTTGTCGGACCAGTCCTTACGGTCAGGCTAAACCATTTTCTGGAGAATTTGCTTGATTTTCCAGTTTGACACTTCTGCCTGGCCGTTCGTCTGGGGATGATACAGGGATGCGATACGATGGTGGACTCTGTATTTCCTCAGAAGTGCCCAAAAAGAAGCATGGGTAAAGTGGCTTCCTCCATCTGAGATAATGGCTCGAGGGATCCCAAAGCGCGCAAAGATATGGTCTTTGAAAAATTGAGTGGATATAACATGGTCAGCACGGCGCATGGGAATAGCCTCGATCCATTTTGAAACATAATCAACAACCACGAGGATAAATTCGAAGCCGTTGGAAGGAGGAAAGGGACCTATGAAATCAATTCCCCAAATGTCGAAAATTTCCATAGCTAGGATGGGTTGTAAGGGCATCATGTCACGATGTGACATTGACCCTAACGACTGGCACCTAGTGCAATGTTTCGCATACTTGTGTGCATCCTGGTGAAGGGAGGGCCAAAAGAAACCACACCGCAACACCTTGGCTGCAGTTTTCCTCCCAAAGAAATGGCCTCCGCAGGCCTGATCGTGGCAGAAGGATACCACACTGGGGAATTCGCTGTTAGGAATACAGCAACGGATGATTTGATCAGCACCTATTCGATAAAGAAGTGGATTATCCCAGAAATAATACTTTACTTCTGCCATGAGACGCTCACTCTAGTTTTTAGGCCAGCCACGTGGAAGGGATCCAGAAGTAAGATAATTGGCAATGTCGGCATACCAAGGTCCACTTGCCACATTAATTGCCAATATGTGCTTATCAGGAAAAATCTCATTAATCGGTAGAGTAAGTCCAATATGGTCAAGGTCTAATCTCGAAAGATGATCAGCCACCACATTCTAGGCTCTGGCCTTGTCGTTGATATCAATGTCAAATTCTTGGAGCAGAAGGATCCAACGAATCACTCTAGGCTTGGTGTCCTTGTGCATGAGATGGAGAATGCCCGATTGATAACTGAAAACAATAACGTGTGAGCCCAGAAGGTAAGAGCGAAATTTCTCCAGCCCAAAGACGACCGCCAGTAGTTCTTTCTCGCTGGTAGTATAATTACATTGGGTCTCATCCAACGTCTTACTGGCGTAGTACACCACAAAGGGGTGTCTATCGCATCTTTGTCCCAGGATGGCTCCGACTGCAAGGTCGGAAGCATCACACATGAGTTCAAAGTCGAGGGACTAATTAGGTGGCTGGAGAATAGGGGCCTTGGTGACAACATTACGTAGCTGCGTGAATGCTCGTATGCAGTCGGGGTCCATATCGAATGGTACGTTGGTTGATAGGAGATGAGTTAAAGGTCGAGAAATGTTGGAGAAATCTTTGATGAATCTCCTATAGAAACCGACATGTCCCAGGAAGGAGCAGATTTGTTTGACAGAGCCAGGCACAGGTAAATTAGAAATTACATCAAGCCTAGCTCTGTCAACCTCGATACCCCTATCGGAGATGATATGCTCGAGAACAATTCCCTCGTGTACCATAAAATGACTTTTTTCCCAGGAAAGCATGAGGTTTACATCAATACATCTCCTATGGATACGGGTCAGGTTGGCAAGACATTCATCGAAAGATGGTCCAAATACCGAGAAGTCATCCATGAAGACCTCGAGAAAGTCACCCACCATGTCATGGAATATCGCCAGCATACATCTCTGGAAAGTTGCTGGCACGTTACAAAGTCCGAACGGCATTCTTCTAAATGCAAAGGTACCGAAGGGGTAGGTAAAAGAGATTTTCTCTTGGTCCCGAGGGTTAATTGCCACCTGGTTATATCCTGAGAATCCATCCAGGAAACAGAAAAATTTATTTCTCGCTAACTACTCCAGGATTTAGTTAATGAAAGGTAGTGGAAAGTGATCTTTCTTAGTTGCAACATTGAGTTTCCTATAATCTACACACACTCTCCAAGATGTAGGAGTGCGTGTAGGGATGGATTCACCCCTGTCATTGACACGGATGGTGAGTCCCACCTTTTTGGGCACGACGTGAATTGGACTCACCAAGGGGCTATCGCTGATCGGGTGATTATACCAGCATCCAGCCACTTAATAATTTCCTTCTTAACGACCTCCCACATGTTAGGGTTGAGACGTCGCTACATCTCACGGGAAGGTCGAGCCTCCTCCTCCGTATATATATGGTGAGTGTAGTAGGAGGGGCCAATGCCAGATAAGTCTGATAAAGACCATCCAATGGCTGCCTTATGTTTGATAAGGACCTTCGCTAGTTTGCACTCTTGCTCCCTGGTCAATTTTGAACTAATGATTACGGGGAGCATTTCATTTGGTCCCAGGAAAACATATTTAAGTGTACTATGTAGCTATTTCTGCTCGGGAGTGGATGGTGAAAGGTCTGGCATTTCCTGGGACGAGAGTGTCCTAGGCGGATCGGGAAACAAGTCAGGAGGAAGAACTTGGCCCTCAGATTGGCCAAGAAGAGGGGCTTCTTGGATAGATGGATCCACAAAGGAATAGCCCCAGTGAGTAGTATGTAGGCTCAAGGTCCCAGTGTGGAGTTGTAATTCCGCCTGATTTGGCAGGAAAGAAAGGGCAATCTAGTCTTCAAGAGTGTGGACCGACGGTGAGTAGCCCGGACATGACTCAGACCACGAGGTATGGGAAGCGGAGAAAACCTTGTCAGAAGTCTGGGCAGGAGAAGGTACGGGATATGGGAGGGATGGGGGAATGACACAATATGTGTCGGTTAGGTAATCGTCAATGTTTAAAGGTAATCCACAGCAGTCAGAATAGGTCCCAATTAGTCTGATACATGTGCTGACGGCCATGTCCTCATCAGACGTGTCATCCTCGATGCAATCGCAATCAAAGTTCTTGGCTGCCTTGAAGATGTTAAGCTTAAGCTTTTCAAATCCAACAGCAATCTCAATACAGCCTGACTCCCAGTCGATATGGGCGCGGGCTATGACTAAGAAAGGTCAACCAAGGAAGATCGGACAATCAGAAAGTGAGCTAGGAACTTCCATATCTAAAACAGGAAAGTCAACAGGAAAACAGAGACTGTTGACCCTAACCACCACGTCTTCCACCACACCCTTTGGAATTTTGACAGAACGATCTACCAACAATAACATGACAGGGGTGGGTTTCTGATTTCGCAAGGAAAAGTTTTTGAGCATGATGGTTGGTATAAGATTGATGGAAGATCCAAGATCAAGCAGGGCACAGTTAAAATTGCAGCCTTGGATGCTACAAGAAATAAGCGGTGTGCTCGGATCTTTCTGCTTCGGTGGTAGATTTGGCAGTATAGCACAACTCGCATGAGGCAAGAGAACCACCGACTTCTTAGTTTTCTTTGACTATCACCAGGGTGTTGTGTAGTCCTTGAAAAATCGGGCGACAGTGGGTATGTGGTCGATAGGCTCTAGCAGGGGTACCTTGATTTCAACACCCCTGAACAAATTACACAGGTAATCAAAGGCCTGTGTATCTTTCTTTTTGCCTTTTGGCTCCCTCAGTAGAGCCTCAGGGAATGGGACTGATTCTGGCACCAATTTGGGTGTATCGTCCTCTCCCGAATGCGGTGCGCATCCCGAATGAGAGGGCGATGAAGAAGACGGGCCAGAATCAGGTCGAGGCAGATTAATGTTCTTCTTACCGCTCCTCGTAGTGATCGCATTGGACGATGCGGGTCCAGTAGGATCATACGGTGAAGGAGGGTTCGCAATAGGGACATAAGAGTGAGGTGCTGCAGCGGGATTAGCCTAAAATCACAGTGGAATGCTCAGAGCCTGCAAAATTTGATGAACCTGCCCCTGAGAAGGTCGTACCTGTGGTTGAGGACCACAAGGTACGAAATTTCACGGGTTGGGAATGGGTTGGGCTGGGAGAGTGCCTGGAGATCGAGTCGCCATGCATAGTTGACTAATCTTAGCATTCTGCTGCACCAAATAGTGCTAAAGAGAGGTCATGTTCTCTTGATGGCGCTTTGACATTTCGGTCATCATTCACATCAATTTGTCAAGAGGACTTGATGCGTGTTCTGCTTGCGGTACGCAAGGACCCGATGGCAGATTCGCCAAAGGATTAGACTGGGCACTTGGGATGATGGGTGCGGATGGTCGCATTGGTCCACCCGCGGGGTTTTAGCGCTACAGGTTGTTGGACCATGCAAAATTTGGATGATTTCGCCACCCTAGGTTATAAGTGGCAGAGAATGGGTTGTTTCCT
This sequence comes from Thalassia testudinum, assembly GCA_037157565.1. Taxonomy (NCBI): domain Eukaryota; kingdom Viridiplantae; phylum Streptophyta; class Magnoliopsida; order Alismatales; family Hydrocharitaceae; genus Thalassia; species Thalassia testudinum. The sequence continues at coordinate 148,193,121 of JAZHRO010000014.1, read as the reverse complement.
AAGGTGCAAGCGTCTTCTATGCCAAAAGATGCATCCACATGTAAATATGCATTCGAGCACACAGAGGCTTGGTCCTCCGTGTCAAAATACTGGCTTATAGAAGCCAGATCCACATGACTTACCAAGTCGCTCGGCGCGACACTCGGTAACGAAGGCCTTACTGGGTTTCTAGGGATAGGCCTGGTGTTGGAAGAATTGGGATTGTGACAAGTGGTGATGATGTAAACACATTTACACTACTTGAGATGTCTATTTATACATGTTCTTAAGCATAGGATTGCATTTCATGATATAAATATTGTATAACATGCATCATCTTGCATTTAGAGTAGTTTGAATAAAATGGAGGTTAATTATTTGCTTTTATGTGCTTGGACAGGGCAAACATTTTATTGGGGCCTCGGATCAAAGATACAACCGTATGGATGTGATCAGGGCAATGATTGGAGTTCAACGACTCCAAGATCACCGTAATCAGGCATCCGTAGCATCAGATAGTGACCGGGGAACCCTAGAAGATCAAAGGACAAGATGGTGTAAATCCACACTTCAAATGACAAATCCAACCGCACGGATGAATTCGGATCGACGATTGTAGCCTAACGACGCAAAAATCGAGTCAATCCGACATCCGTGGCACCATCTACAACATCCAGAAGATGGACGGCCAAGATGGCAGCACGTGGTGCCATCTTGGCCACCTAAACGACCACATACAATCTTTGAAGGCTCCGCATCTGCCCCCTCTCCGCCGTTGGATCTCGATCCAATGGTTGTGAATGCGGCTCGTAGAAATCATCCGCACGACCTTTTGGGCTAGGTAGCGTAGCGGTCCAGCGCCTTATCGCGAGGCGCTAGCACGCGTTCGAGCCTCGCCACGCAAATTCTGAAGCGAGCGGGCATGCCGTTATCAACCGTCAGATCGCAATCCAACGGCCGCGTGCACCCAATAGCGTTCACGAACTATTGCACGCGTGGTGTCACGCGGCATCGCACGTGCCAGGTGGGCACGCAGCAGCGGGTGAAGACGCATCCTAAGCCATCCGATCTCGCGATCGAATGGCTGTGGATGAAAGAACATGGGTGGGCATTGAGAAAGAGCATAGCTGAGGAGGCACGCGTGGGAGCAGGTACTACGCCCACGTTGGGGCTTTAGTGACAGTTTTATCCGTCACTAAGGACCCCTCATTTATTAATTGTTTTAAAGATGTAATGACCTATTTTCCCTCACTCCTTGCAACTATAAAAGGAGACCCCCTCCATACGAAATTCTCATCCCTTCCTTCTCTTCTCTACCTCTCCAAAGCTTAAGAGAAGCTTGTCCCATGCCCGAGATGCTCCTCGCGAGATAAAGTCCAAATTTTCATCCTCCTTCAGAAGTTGATCCTGCGATGACGACAGCGTGCTGCTCCATTCCCGTTCTTCTGCTTCGTCCTCCTTCGTCCAGGCGTCGTCTCGTCCGGCTCATCCTCCAAGCAATCATTGAGGAGGATAGCTTCTCTCTCCCATTCTTCTTTACTACTTTTCTACAGTAGAATTTTCCAACTTTCTAGTGTAGCTGATTTCCCGCTTTCTAGTGTAATTTTTATTTGGTTTAATTGTATAAACATTTTGAAATATTGAATGCATGTTCTCTCTCTCTCTCTTTCTTTTAGTCTGATAACTCCATTGTAATTATATCACTTCGCTTTTCAAAAAAAATTCTAAAAAAAATATAATTATGAATATAGATCAACGTAGCCTCCCTGTGTTCAACCCGGAATTCTTTTCGGTATAAATTTTATTTGTTGAACAAGAATTCTTCGCCTTCAAGCTACAACGACAGGTTTTGCAAAACCAAATACGTTAGCGTAGCAATTCGAGCGTTTAACATTTTGGCACCATTGCTGTGGAGGCAACGATTTCAGATCTTCTTTTCGCATTTCTTGCACTTTATTGTTTTCTAACTAGCTTTCTCTTGTGTCTATTGTTTTGTAGAGACCTCCATCAAGAAATCAACAAATGGTAGACTAGAGTAAAGTGCAGTTAAAGACAACTCTAAGTGCTCCCCATTCTTCCCCCTCCATAGATTTCATTCGCCATATTAAATCCAAATTTCAATTAACCTAAGTGTTTGCATAAATCCTAGGAATAGTTTGGTTGTTTGGATTTCCACTAACATTCATTCCACCCTCATTCATAAAAAATAAAAATAAAAAGATAATCTTGTGGGGTAATTTTCAACAAACACATAACACACATCCACATTCAGGGCAGTTAATCAACTTGATTTGTTTCTACTCAACCGGGTTCTGATCTGTGGAATCGGTACACACAAAGCAACACATAATAGAGTAGAAATCATTCTAGGTTAACCATTTTTGAGTGCCTAACTTAGTGGTACAATTGTGGCCAATTGTTTGAGTTGTTTGGGCCGCATCACTTTATTTAAAACCAACTCATCAAGTAGCTCCTCCTTAGGGTTTTCAATCTATGTATATTCCAGGAACTCCACTTTCTTTATGATTTTTAAAGGAAAACAATCTTCACCCGTGTTTTACAACTTGGTTTGCCTAGAAACTTGATTGCAATTCACCTAATTTGAAACCCTAAAAGCTACTTAAGCAAGATTTGAGCATTAAAATTCACACATTATAAATAATCTTGCTTGAAAACCCTAGTTGTGCACGCACTTACACAAATCTCAATCAATCATTAACGGCACAACCCATTGTAAGGGCCCATCACATTCCATAAGCACCACAATCCCAGGCCTTAATAAAATTGAGTAGACGTTGGCCTTAAGGTTTGATTCGCTCTTCAGGGCCTAGTCTGAGATTGTTTTTGATTAACCTACTTGTACTGATTAATCTAATGTCTAGCTAGGGGAGTAGCATCAAACGACCGTGGTTGGGGGTACACTAGGAATCGGAGGCGAAAGCTGAAGGAAGAACCTTCTCCCCAGTCTCTCCTTCTAACTGGTTGGATTAAACAGACGCAAGTAGAGTAAATCATTTACAGTCTTAAGGCAGGTTTTGGGAGTCAGTAGATCCTTAGGCTACCCCACTTAAAGACAACCTTGTTTTGTTGTGCTGTAGGGTCCCTATCCCCGGTCCTTCCGACCTTCTCCTAGTTTATGCTGGGAAGGCGGTCATTGAATCCCCGATTGGAAGGACCATTAGAACATTCTAGGAGGTGCAAGTTGAATTTTGGTCAATTTGATCCCATGGCCGTACAACAACCTCCTCTGCTTGGAAATCCACTGGAAGAATTTCGAAGGCAGTTGGAACAAATGCAGAGAATGCAGGAATGGTTCTAGAGAATGTAGGGTGCTCAGCCCTTGAAGGATTTTTATGATCCTTCAAATTATGGGGAACTTCCTGACTTCCAGATTCCAGCTCGTGACATAGAAATCAAGCCCCAGGTGTTAAGCCTGATTAAACATTATCATAGGCTTGACTCCGAAGATCCATTTCAACACTTAGAGGACTTGACCACTTTGGTCCAGACCACCTAGGCTCGAAACGTAAATGAGGAGCAAATGATCATGAGGCTCTTCCCCCACTCTCTTAGGGATAAGGCCGTGCATTGGTATAGGACAATAGGAAGACCAATTACAACTTGGAATGAGTTGAAATTGGCCTTTCTAAAGAAATTCTTCCCAGTCGGTCGTACCAATGCTTTGAGACGGGCAATCACTACCTTTACCCAGCGGCCGAGGAAGCAGTTTCATGTGGCCTGGGAGCGATTCCAGGACTTATTGCGGAGGTGTCCACACCACGAGGAGCTGAAATGGCAACTCGTGTAGATCTTCTACCATGGGTTGACTGAGCAACTCAGAAATCACATGGATGCTTCTTGCGGAGGAAATTTCCTCAATAAAGATGCAAATAGTGCACATGATTTATTTGAGGAAATGAGTGAGAATTCAATTAATCATGTCTCCATGGATACTTTTAACCGGTACCAGCAACCCAGATCAAATGTCAATGAAGTCCATGACTCTCATTAATTTGATATGGAATTGATTTGTAATAAACTTGATAAGGTGGACTTGGTTGCTAAAAGAATGGAAGAGTGGATCGCTGGCAATTCTATGAACAACTCTCGATCCACTCAATCCCAAAATTCAGGATTCCATTCATCACGAGCTCCTTTTGGACGGGAGTTCCTGAATCAACTCGATGCGGGTAAACCTATGAGTCAACATTTTTCGGAACCCCACGGGTTCCGAACTGGGGCCTTTGATCCCAGTTTTTCTGATCCTTCCCTTTCTTTCTCTCCATCCTCACCATATGAGGATGTCTGTGCTGTACAAGAGAATGTTAGATCCAACCCCTACTCGAATGCCTATAATCCAGGTTGGAGAAACCACCCTAACTTCTCTTGGAAAAATCCGGGGCAACAGACCCAATTCCGACCTGGCAACTATGCTCCACAACGACCAATGGGTCAGGGTCAAGTATATACTCAGTTGCCTCCAAATCAAGTCAATCAGCCAGCTTGGAATGCCCGTCAACCCGCAGGGCAGGTTAATTTGAACTGTCAAATGGTTGAGATGCAAGGATCTATGCTCCAGCTCATGCAGCAAATGAAAAACTCACTGGACAACTTGCAATCCAGGCTCATTGCTAACTCTCGTCAACCCAGATCTCTACCATCCCTACCCGTACCCAACCCGCGAAACATTATGAATTCAGGCAATCAAGCCCAAGGGTATGAAAATCAGAGGGACCCGCACGCACATGCTCAGGTGTTTGAGCAAGGTTCCCCGTCATCTTTTTCTTCTGCACATCGACAATTCATGGGCAATCAAGCCCCTCCAATCTTTCCTAACCCTCCCCAACACCAAAATTCTTATGCTTTTGAAATTCTGTAACTTTGAGGAGTGGTAAGAAGACTCAGGATCCACAACCACACTATTTGGATCTTTTGAATCCTGAAGAACCTGAGGAGAGAGGGGAGAATTCTAGAGGAGAAATCAAGGCTCAGGAACCTGATTCCAAAGATCTGACTCATGTTCATTTTCCTGAAGCCTTAACCAAATCAAAGAAGAAGTCTGTTGATAGCAATGAGGACCTTCTGAATTTATTTAAGAATGTTGAGATCAATACCCCGCTCCTTGATTCTATCAAGCACATACTGGCTTATGCAAGATTTTTAAAGGAATTATGTACACAAAAGCGTAAGTTGAGAGAATCTATTCCGAGGAAGGTGGTACTCTCCGAGCAGGCTAGTTCTATTATCTTGCACTACCTCCCCCAGAAAAAGAGAGATCCTGGTGCTCCTTTGATTTCTTGCATTATCAGAGATTACACATTTGATAGAGCACTTTTGGATCTCGGTGCATCCATCAACCTAATTCCAACTTCTCTTTATGAGAAGTTTGGGTTAGGTGAACTTCGGCCAACTTCAGTAACGCTACAGTTAGTGGGCCGTTCGGTCACAAACCTGGGAGGTGTTATTGAAGATGTTATAGTTAAGGTCAAGGATTTCTATTTTCCTGTAGATTTCCTTGTCCTTGACATGGATGTACCGGATAATCTGAGGAACACGCCCATCATTCTGGGGCGTCCGTTCCTGGCTACCGCAAAGACCAACAGTAATTGTGAAAGCGGTAGCATGGAAATTGCCTTTGGGGACCAACGAATGAAATTAGATACTTTTAAGGCGTTCAACAAATTTGAGGATTATGGATTTATTGAGGAACTTGATGAGGATAATGATAATATTGAAACTTGTTTGACAGTTTCTTCAATTGAGAGTTCCTCTTTGGTTTATGAATTTGACCCGCAACCCTCTTTAGCTGACCTAACATCTTTGGAAGAAGTTACTGATTTTGTTCACTCACAACCTCTTCCTCTTGTTGAATCTTCAGCATCTACCCTACCATCAATCATCACCCCACCCCAGCTTGAATTGAAACCATTGTCCGAGAATTTGAAATATCAATTTTTAGGACCTCAGAATACTCTCCCTGTGATTATCAGTGCTAAATTGGCAAAGGAGCAAGAGATTAAATTGATCGAGGTCCTAAAGGAACATAAGGAGGCAATTGGTTGGACCATTCATGACCTCAGGGGGATCGAGCCATCTAACTATAATCATAGAATATTTTTGGAAAATGGATCCCACCCTTCTTGCCAGATGTAGAGGAGATTGAATCCAAATATGCGAGAAGTAGTCAAAAAGGAAATCATCAAGTGGCTTGATGTAGGAATTATTTATCCAATCTCTGACAGTCCCTGGGTAAGTCCCGTTCAGATTGTTCCAAAGAAAGCCAGGATTACTGTTATGACGAATGAGAGAGGAGAATCTGCCACAACTCGTTCAGCTTCCTCTTGGAAAGTTTGTATTGATTATAAGAAGCTGAACACAGCCACTAAAAAGGATCATTTTCCCCTGCCCTTCATTGATCAAATCTTGGAAAAATTAGCCAGGCAGAAGTACTTCTTTTTTCTTGATGGCTACTCGAGATACAACCAAGTTCCTATCCATCCCGAGGATCAGGAAAAAACTACTTTCACCTGTCCCTACAGAACCTTTACTTTTCATAGGATGCCTTTCGGGTTATGCAATGCACCTGCGACTTTTCAAAGGTGTATGCTAGCCATATTTTCCGACATGGTGGGAGAGTTTATGGAAGTCTTCATGGATGATTTCTCTATTTTCAGAGAATCATTTGACTCTTGTTTGACTAATTTGGAAATGATTCTTAAGCAATGTATCAAGACATGACTGGTCCTTAGCTAGGAAAAGAGTCATTTCATGACCCAAGAGGGCATCATTTTGGGTCATGTAATCTCTGAACGGGGAATTGAAGTGGACAAAGCTAAGGTTGATGTTATCGTTAAACTTCCTCCTCCCACATCTATTAAACAAATCAGATCATTTCTTGGCCATGTGGGATTTTATCGAAGATTCATCAAGGATTTCTCAAAGGTTGCTCGTCCTTTGAGCAAACTTCTTGCCAAAGAAACGCCGTTTGTTTTTGACGAATCATGCTAAAAAGCATTTGATTTCCTAAAAGTGGCAATCACCTATGCTCCAATTTTGCAACCACCAATTTGGACAGCCCCTTTTGAGATCATGACTGATGCTTCAGATTACGCGGTCGGGGCTGTCCTGGGTTAGAAAATTGATCGAAAGCCCTCTGTCATTTACTATGCTAGTAAAACTCTAGATGAAGCCCAGAAGAATTACACTGTTACTGAAATGGAATTACTAGTAGTAGTATTTGCTTTAGAAAAATTCAGGGCTTATCTATTAGGGTCTCATGTTATCGTTTATACCGACCACTTGGCCTTGAGACATCTCTTGGATAAAAAGGATGCTAAACCCCGGCTTATTCATTGGATTCTTCTTCTTCAAGAATTTGATCTTGAAATCAAGGATAAAACTGGGGTACAAAATGTAGTGGCGGATCATTTGTCGAGACTCCTAGGTGATTCTTCTTGTCCGGACATTCCGATTGTTGACACTTTTCCGGACGAAACCATTCTTACAGTTTTAGGTATCCACACCCCATGGTTTGCTGACATTGTTAACTATTTGGCTGTTGGTCAAATCCCCCAGGATTGGACCAAACAACAACGAGATAGACTCAAATCTGAGGCCAAATACTACTTCTGAGAGGACCCTAAACTGTATCGCATCGGCTCTGATCAGATTATTCACCGATGCATTCTGGAGAATGAATTCAACAGTATACTCAAGTTCTGCCAAGCATCTAGGTGTGGTGGACATTTCTCCGGGAAAAAGATGTCTGCAAAAATCTTGCAATCTGGCTTCTATTGGACGTCTTTATTCAAGGATGCCCAAGATTTCTCAAGGTCATGTTCTCGATGTCAGGCACTCGGGAGCATAACTAAGAGAGACATGATGCCCCTAAACCCCATTCTTCTTGTCAAAATTTTTGATGTTTGGGGCATCAATTTTATGGGACCCTTTATCCTTTCATTTGGACATCAGTACATTCTTGTTGCTGTTGATTATGTGTCCAAATGGATTGAGGCGATTCCCACCCGAACCAATGACCACAAGGTGGTCATCAATTTTGTCAAGAAAAATATCTTCAGTAGGTTCGGGATTCCGAGGGCTATCATCAGTGATGGTGGCACTCATTTTACTAATGCCCAATTCCAGAATTTATTGGCCAAATACGGGGTTAATCATCGAATTTCCACACCTTACCGTCCCCAGACGAATGGACAAGCCGAGATCACCAATCGAGAGATCAAGAACATTCAGCAAAAGACGGTTAGGCCTGATTGCAAGGATTGGACTCAAAAGCTTGAGGATGCCCTTTGGGCCTACGTACGGCATATGAAATGCCCATCGGCATGTCTCCATTTCATTTGGTGTATGGAAAGGCATGCCATCTTCCCATAGAGATTGAACACAGGGCATTCTGGGCAATCAAACAATGCAATTTAGATCTGAATCAAGCTGGGAAGACCAGGAAACTCCAACTATCTGAGTTGGAGGAGCTTAGAAATGATCCTTATGAGAATGCCAAGATCTACAAGGCTTGGACCAAAGCTCTACATGATCAGTTGATTTCCCACAAGAGCTTTGAGCCAAACCAGAAGGTCTGGTTATTCGATTCTAAACTTAAGCTCTTTCCTGGCAAACTTAGATCTAAATGGAAAGGCCCATTCATAATTGATTAGATTTTTCCAAATGGTGCCATTAAGATTTCTAACCCAAAGATGGGTAATACCTTTAAAGTCAACGGTCAATGTCTGAAGCCTGTTGTAGACCGTATTCTTCCAGAACCTATCTCAGACTCTGTTGCTCTAGCCATTCTATGACTCCATTGGCTGGACTTCACCTAGCTGACGACATTAAACTCAACAGTTGTACATATGACACATGGCTGATATGAGCTTCATGTTCAGGTGACATCTTTCATATTCTACCCTTTCTTTCATGTCCCTTTTTCAATTAGGACATTGCATCAACTAGGCATGGGGGGGTGGATTCATTTTTGAATTATTTGGTCAGCTTTGTGAAATCCATATAAATTTTTTTTCTCATCTTATTTATTGAAAAAAAAAATCAAAATTAAGAAGGATTAGTTGGACATTAGGACTTTTCAATCCTAATAAATTTTACATTATGATCTAAACACAAAGAACCTTCAGGTCTTTGGACTTAATTATCCCGTGTATCCACTAAAATGTGGATTTGTCCTTGAGTCCTCGCCATCTTAATTCAATTGTAATTGGAATAAGTTTGGATGCTAAGTACACGACTTATCAACCCACCCTCTGATTTGAGGGAATTTCTGAGTTTTAAGCATCTACACAATTTCTTTGCACCGACTCATTGTTCGGCGATTCTAACGGAAATTGGATAGCTAATGAACCTTCTAGGGTGATATGGCTGGCAAGTTATCATGGGTAACAACCTATAGGTAGGTTATCCAAAGCCCAGTGATTGGACCTTTCTCTTTTTACAACCCTTAGGTAAATCTCAAACCACGAAAGCCACCTACTTAAAAAAGAAAAAGAAATCAAAAAGAAAAGGAGAAAAGAAAAAAACTAATAATAAGCCACACTTCACCACACGAGTACGGCTGGCAAGTTGTCGGTGGTAACAGCTCATCGGCCGGTTGTCCAGAACTCAGCTCAGTAAATGCACTAAAAATTCCCAAAACACTTAGGAAGAAGCGGAGAAGTAGAATAAACCAGGGAGATATACACTGGATTCACCCTTGTGGTGACCCCGTAAAAAAATAAAAGTAGGAAGAAAGCTACTGGTTGTAAAGATACACCTTTAGGTAGAATTCTTGTTTGGTCACCTAAAGGCGTAGAAATCCGAAGTCCATTTTAATTCCCATTCAACGAGCCTATCACAATCACAAAAAGATGCTTAAAACTTAGGGTTCTCATCAAATCTTGGGTGAGTTGAATGGCCGTAGAAAGCCACTCTTAAAAAACAAATTTGAAAATCCAAAAAAAAAAAAATTAAAAAAAAAAGAGAAAAGGAAATTTTTCTTTGAATAAGGCAAGGGCTTGAGGCGATCTACATTTTGGCTGATACTCGGCCACTGTTGTGTCTTTGAAAGTTCAGTTACTAAGTAGACAATTTCTTAATGATTGAAAATAACTCAAGTCCAAATAATCCAACCTAATTCTTTTATAAATAGCATATACTTTTTGCTAGGGACTAGCAAAAGATAGGCATGGGGGTATGATGCAAACACATTTACACTACTTAAGATGTCTATTTATGCAAGTTCTTAAGCATAGGATTGCATTTTATGATATAAATATTGCATAACATGCATCATCTTGCATTTAGAGTATTCTGAATAAAATGGAGGTTAATTGTCTCCTTTTATGTGCTTGGACAGGGCAAACATTTTATCGGGGCCTCGGATCAAAGATCCAACCATATGGATGTGATCAGGGTGATATTTGGAGTTCAACGACTCCAAGATCACCCCAACCAGCATCAGATAGTGATCGGGGAACCCTAGAAGATCAAGGGCTAGGATGGTGTAAATCTACACTTCAAATGACAAATCCAACTACATGGATGAATTCGGATCGACGATCGCAGCCCAACGACGCAAAAATCAAGTCAATCCGACATCTGTGGCACCATCTACAACATACAGAAGATGGACGGCCAAGATGGCGCCACGTGGTGCCATCTCAGCCGCCCAAATGGTCGCATAGAATCTCTGAAGGCTCCGCAACCGCCCCTTCTCCGCCGTTTGATCTCAATCCAACGGCTGTGGATGCGGCTCATTGAAATCGTCTGCGCGACCTTTTGGGTGAGGCAACGCAGCGGTCCAGCACCTTATCGCGCGGCGCTGGCGCACTTTCGAGCCTCGCCATGTGAATTCTGAAGCGAGCGGGCGCCCCATTATCAACCGTCAGATCGCAATCCAATGGCAGCGTACCCGATAGCGTTCACGCGCTATTGCACGCACGGCGTCACATGGCATCGCACGCGCTGGGTGGGCGCGCAGCAGCGGGTGAAGAAGCATCTTAAGCCATCCGATCTTGTGATAGGACAGCTATGGATGAAAGAACGTGGACGGGCGTTGAGAAAGAGCGCAACTAAGGAGCTGCACGTGGGCACGGGTACCACGCCCACGTTGTGGCTTTAGTGACGATTTTATCCGTCACTAAAGACCCCTCATTTATTGTTTTATAGATGTAATGACCCATTTGCCATCACTCCTTGCAACTATAAAAGGAGACCCCCTTCATACGAAATTCTCATCCCTTCCTTCTCTTCTCTACCTCTCCAAAGCTCAAGAGAAGCTTGTCCCACACCCAGGATGCTCCTCGCGAGATAAAGTCCAAATTTTCATCCTCCTTCCGAAGTGGATCCCGCAATGACGACGGCGTGCTGCTTCGTTCCCGTTCTTCTGCTTCGTCCTCCTTCATCCTACTCCATCCTCCTTCATCCAGGCATCATCTCGTTTGGCTCGTCCTCCAAGCAATCGTCGAGGAGGATAACTTCTCTCTCCCATTCTTCTTTACAGCTTTTCTAGAGTAGAATTTTCCTACTTTCTAGTGTAGTTTTTATTTGGTTTGATTGTATAAATATTTTGAAATATTGAATGCATGTTCTCTTTCTCTCCTCTCTTTCTGTTAGTCCGATAACTCTATTATAAATATATCGCTTCGCTTTTAAAAAAAAATTCTAAAAAAAATTTAATTGCGAATATAGATCAATGTAGCCTCCCTGTATTCGACCCGGAATTCTTTTCGGTATAAATTTTATTTGTTGAACAGGAATTCTTTGCTTTCAAGCTACAACAACATGTTTTCCAAAACCAAATACGTTAGCGTAGCAATTCGAGCGTTTAACAGGTGAGGTGGGGTGTTTGCCAAAGAACAGGCAGGGTTGGCCAGAAGCTCATCCAGCTTCTTGTGCACGGCGAAGACTGCATCCAATTTCTATGTGATAAGACTGAGGTCAGTGGATGAATGGGAGGGTCCTGTGTCAACTTCGTGGACATTACGAGGCAGGCTGGTACGATTAAAGGCGACAATGGAGGCATTGTTCATTGAGTTTTCGCTCATATTTTCAAATAATATGAATGCTCCATTCTCGTCTTTATTCATGAAATTCCCTCCGCTGGAAGCATCTGCAATCTACTTCAAATTCTCATTTAGCCCATAGTAGAAAATCTGGGCTATATGCCATTTAGGCAGGCCATTGTGCGGACACTTCCTGAGGAGGTCATTATATCATTCCCATGCCTCATTAAATTGTTCACCATTTTGTTGCATAAATGAAGTGATAGCACGACGAAGCACATTAGTTCGCCCGATTGGGAAGAACTTCTTGAGAAATGCTGTTCGCGTCTCTTCCTAAGAGTGGATGGTTCTCCCAAGGGTGAGTAACCACTGCAACGCTTTATCCCGTAATGAAAATGAGAACATTTTCATGAGGACTATAGGTAACCCGATATTTCTTAGTTTAACTATTTCAGCTAATCGGTTTAGGTCTTCCAAGTGGAGAAAAGGATCATCACTTGCAAGGCCATGGAAGTGAAAATTTATCAGGCCAATTATGTTAGGCTTCAATTCAAAGTCGTCCCCGCCCATGGGGACCCGAATTTGTCCTGTGGTCTCTGTAGCAACGGGATTCTGATAAGAGCTAAGAGAACTAGGCTCCTCCCGTTCAGGAGGGTTCTGCATTTCCTCCAATGTTTCCCTAATGGCCTCAATTTGTTCATTATACATTTCCATTTGGGCTTGGAGGCAAGTTATGGGATCTAAGGCTCCACCACCTGGTAGGTTTTGAGGGTGGTTTCCTCCCTCGGGATTTAGGGGTGGGCATGCAGCCATGTTTGTGGAGGAGGAGGACAATTCGACTTCTTTTCTAAAATTATCACGCAATTCACACAGTTCAGGGTTTTGTGACCTCCTCCCAAACATGCACTACCGCAGGAAGAATTGGGGGGATACGAAGGGAAAAGAGATGAAAGAAATGATGCCACAAAGGTACACTCGATGACAAATCAATATAATCAAATTTCTAACCTCTACAGTGTGCCCTTAGACCTAAAGATCTAAGTTACCTACTATCACGAACTACAGAACTGAATGCGAGCACCACGGAACCACCAGGCCAGATTGAAAGGCCGTTTGCCCCAGTCTTAGACACCCAATAGCATGCAAGAACCCTCACCGGCACGTAGGCACTACACGCAGGTAGTTAGACCTCCAATCCTTAATAAGGGTCAAGTTGCTACCAATTTTAGTTAGAGGCTTAAGATCAAGTGCTTTTGGAATGTGAAGGGCATTATTTAAGGGTAATGCCCAAGTGATTGATTTTACAAAGTCTATAAACCAAGAATGCAATGGGGAAATCTCCCCAAATTGAAGTTTTAATTGGTGAACAGTTTTTAGAATTCAGCCTTAAGTAGTATGGATTTTAGGATTTCGCTGAATTACCAATTCAACCAATCTCCGGGTTTTGAGAGAATACAAGTTTTTCTTCTAAGCCCAACAAACCCTTCTTCAACGTCAGTTGGTTAATGCATGCTAAAATGCAATGGGCTTCCACAGATGGAAATTTCTATGTGTGGATATGCATGAATCAATTTTAGATTAGTGTGAAAGGGAGCCAAAGCACTTCAACTCAAGTGCTCCCAATCACCAAAATGATTTCCACACACACAAGGCTCAACCATAAGATAAAGAAAATCAAATTGTTGGGGTTGAAGTATTCGAGATCGAATCTTAGGCACGTGAAAGGTCGTGGTGGGGTTGGAATCAACTCGATTCGAAGTCTCCCTACCAAAAAGGCGATCCCGAATTGCAGATAAATGAGGTAAAGAGGGATGGCAATCAATCTATTTATCTTTCCCTCAATGAATACTTCACATGGCGAAAGATTCAAGAAACAAGATTCTCGGATCTTCACTATGCAAAGTTTGGTGGGAAATCCCGGGCGGTGGCAGTGATGACAAACAATCAAACAAGTGATTTTTAATCGACTTGCCCCAAGAGATCCCAAGAAGTTTTTTAGTTTATTTATTTATTTATTTATTTTATTAAGGTGACAAGTTAACCTAAGTTGCTAAGAAAGAAAGACCTACTTGTTTAGCAATGTGTGCAAAGCTCCAATGCGGTGTGGTTGACTTCACACTCTCGTTCCCACCTTGGATCTTCACATGTCTCTGACTTCATCTGCCTGTCTTCTCCTTGCAACAGGTTCACCTGCACAGTAACAAACAAAAACACCCATGAAGAGAAGGGTGTGATAAGAGAAAAATTAAAGGAATGGAGTAAAAACTTACTTGAATTCACACTTCCCCAGCAATGGTGCCAGAAAGAGAGTATGGTGTAGACCCGAATAGGTTCTGTTAATATGGTGATTTTATCATTGAAATGAGTAGAGTGGTTAACCTAAATCAGGCCTAACCATCTCTTTACAAAAATTTATTTAACCTGGCCTACTTGATTTTATCTTGGTTACTTTTAGGCCCAGGGTCGAACTTAGGGAAGTGGGATTAGAGGTGAAGAAGTTTCTACGCCTTTCCTACAACGAATCTCTTCCATTCATTTATTATGTTTTTGGTGTTTTTCTATTTAAGATTTTTTTCTGATAATTTTTGTCCTTGAGGTACACCCTCAAAATCAGGTTCTTGGCTTTGAGCCAAATTAGGGTTTCGAAACTGGTCTTGCTATTCGCAAGGCTAAGTACCTGCAAGTCAAGGATTATCTTTTCTCTTTTGTATATTTTTTTATCTTTTTACTAGTAGGAAAGAGAAATAGAAATAAAGTAAATATAGTATATATATATATATGTATATATTATATATGTATATAGGGGTGGGGCTAGAGGTGGAGATGGCGTGTAGCTTAGTGTCGAGTCGGTCGTCATCTAGGACGATGCAACCAACAGGACGAAGTACCGTGTGGAGTGTAGGATGGATGGGTGGAAGATGTGTGCGAAAAACTCTTTCTGTACGCATGTATCTGGGAATATCAGCAACTGGTGCAGATATTCCCACGATACAACGTATGGTAGGCGATATGAAAATATAAATATATATGTATGTATATAAGTAAATATATATATCTATATGCATATATATATATGGTTATAATTATATAGGTGTATATGTAGTTATATATGTATATATATATATATGTATACATATGTATAGATAGATTTGTAAATATATGTATAGATAGATGTATTTATATATAACTATATAGATGTATATATATATATAGTAATATATGTATATAGATCTATGTAGATAGATATATATATATATGTATATAAATATATGTATATATGTAAATATATATGTGCATATATATATGTATAAGTATATATATATGTATGTTATGTGTATATATATATGTATATATATATATATAAGTGTGTATATGGGTGTGTACAAGTGAGAGTGTGTACGTATGAGAGTGTGTGTGTGTGTGTATGTGTGAGATGAGTGTCTGTAAGAGAAAGAGAGAGAGAGCGTTTGCTGAAGATGGCACGTTAAGTCGTCTAGAGGCAACGGGCGACGTCTAATGGCCACGCACATGCGCAGGCGCGTAGGCGCATGAAGACGTGCGCGCACGCAAGAGGGAGTGGGCGTGGGAGGAACTGCAGCGCACCGCGTTGCGCGCTGAGGCTGGTGCGGGCAGACATGAGCAGGCAGGTGCAGACGCGAGAGTAGGCGCGGAGAGAGACGCAGGCGCGGGCGTGCTCGGACGGGCAGCAGACGGTCGCGGTGCGGAGAGAGAGCGCCTGGTGACCGAATAAGTGAGAAACTTACCGATCACCGCAATGTGGCCACAGTGTTGCACTCTCTAGCGTGAATAGTGGCTACAGTGCGCACTCGGCAACTGCGACCGCCTGCTACCGGTTCTGCGTGTGCGGGCGCTGCTGAGCGAGCTGGCGTGCGTGTGGAAGGACTGCTCCGGCTGGGCCGTGGGTGAAGCTTTGCGACAGGGCACGCGGAGAGGGGCGAGGGCGGCCTGTAGGCGTGCGCTGAGGGCGCGGAACTGGTGCCTGAGGCGCGTGGAGGCCTGCGTTGCTGCTACTGACGCCTTGCTGCTGCTGCTGGGGAGCTTGAGGTTCAAAGCTTGAAGCTCCTATCAATGGCGGCGAAGGGCTTGAACGACGAAACAGAGGAGAGAACCACCACACCCACCAGCTCTTTGTTGAGCTGGGCGGTGGTGGGACTCACAGTGGTGGTTGTGCAGCTCTGTGTGTTGCTCCTGCCCGCATCGTGGCTCTTCAAGGAGAAGAGAGGTTGCATATGGAGGGGAGAGGGGAGGAGACGGCCTGGAGAAGATAGCTTCTGTGTGTTGGGTAGACCAGGCTCTCCTCAAAGAAGAAAGTCATGCCCTTTTTAAAGAGGAAGAAAGCTGTTGTGTGCATGCGGCTGCAGGGCAAGCAATTGCAGGGAATGGTGCGAGGAAGAAGCTGCCATTTCTTGTAGCCGCCCAGAGGAATTCAAAGCCAAAAAGAAATAAAAAATAAAGATGGAGAATTTGCGAGGCAGCACTTGAGGAATACGTTAATTTCAAGGCCATTTTATTCACTCTCCTCCCCTCTCAAATAAATGCATGCAGGCGTTTATTTTCACAAATGCGACTATGGCTATCTAATATACACTGGCAATGCTAGGAAATAGCACAAGATGGCACATTTGTAGGTGTATTTTTGCTATGCAATCACTCAGTCAAAGACATCATATCATTCCCAGCGCACATTAGATTTTATCATCGAATCATGCCTAATTTCTGTAAGATCGCACACCCCTTGACGAACCTCCTCTTAAAGGACACAAATTTTGAGGTGTAGAGTGCATTCATGCATTTGAGATCCTACGTAACCAAGTCACCCAAGCACCAATCTTGGAATCCCCTTACTGGTTTCAATCCTTCGAGATCATGTGCGATGCATCTGGCAACGCATTAGGAGTGATGCTGGGTCAGAAAATCGATGGGAAACCAGTGGTCATATATCACGCCAGCAAGACATTGGACGAGGCTCAGAGTAATTACACTAATACATAGAAAGAGTTGTTGGTTGAAGTATTTGGCCTAGAGAAATTCAAGTCCTACCTCCTGGGATCCCATGTCATCATTTACTCAGATCACACCACAATGAGGCACTTACACTTGATGGACGTGAAGCTTAGATTAATCCACTAGATCTTGCTATTGCAAGAATTCGATCTTGAAATTCGCAACAAGTTGGGAAAATAGAACATGATAGATGACCACTTATCCCATCTACGTTCTTCACTCACTGACCCTTCTGGACCTATCACAGAGCACTTTCTAGATGAGCACCTCCTAACAATCGAAACGGAACTTACACGGTATGCTGATATGGTAAATTATTTGATATCACATCAGATTCCATTTGATTAGCCAAAAGGCAAGAAAGACAAATTATTTTCAGATGCCCAATACTTTGTCTAGGAAGATCTATATCTATTCCGCATCAATGCTGATCAAATTATCAGAAGATATGTTCTGGAATCTGAGTTCCATGGAATCTATCCTTCTATCACGACCAGTTCTGTGGTGGTCACTTTTCAAGACACAAGACCAAAGCAAAAGTCCTCTGGTGTGGATTCTATTGGCCCATGATTTTCAAAGATGCGCATAACTACTGTAAGGCATGCACTCATTGCCAGACCTTAGGCAACATGAGCCAATGTGACATCATGCCTTTATAACCGATTCTAATGTGCGAAATCTTGGACATCTGGGGGATTGACTTTATAGGTCCCTTCCCAAAATTTGATGGTTTCGAATACATTCTCTTAGCCGTGGACTATGTGCCCAAATGGATTGAAGCCTTCCCAACCCAAACCAATGACCATAAAGTTGTGATTAAATCCATTCATCAACACATTTTCTCTCGATTCGGTATTCCGCAGGCTATCATCTCTAATGGAGGGACCCACTTCACAATTGCGCACTTCCAGTCCTTGATGAAAAATCACGGGGTGTACCAGATCTTGACTCCTTATTCCCCCCAGACTAATGTATTGACTGAATTCTCAAATAGGGAGATCAAGAAGATCCTTCAGGTCATTATTCAGCCTGACAGTAAGGACTAGTCTACCTGCCTTTCGAAAGCTTTGTGGGCCTATAAGACTGCCAATAAGACCCAGTTAGGCATGTCTCCATTCAGACTCGTGTACGAGAAGTCATGTCACCTCCCGTAGAAATGGAGCATAAAGCCTACTGGGCAGTATGGAAGTGCAATCTAGATCTTTTCATGGCTGGAAACCACCGTTGGTTGCAATTAAGCTAGACCGAGGAACTACACAATGACCAGTACATGAACTCACGAATCTACAAAGAGCAGGTGAAAGCATTTCATGATAAGCACATCTCACATAAATCATTCCATCCTGGTCAGAAAGTACTACTCTTTGATGCTAAACTCAAGCACTTCCCAGGAAAACTTAGATCTAAATGGATTGGACATTTTTTGGTGAGATGAGTATTCAAAAATGGAGCTGTCGAAATCAGTGAACTCAGCTTTGATTTGGAACCTTTTCCTGTGAATGGTTAAAGACTCAAATCATTCATCAAACTTACTGACAAAGATTTAGCTGTAGTATCTTTTGATCTCCATTCTCCCTGAGCTTCATTGCGCCTAGCTGATGGCATAAAACTTAGCGCTTAACGGGAGGCAACCCATCATCTTTGAAAAACCTGAAACCTTTCTGACATATCACTTTACTAAATTCATATTGTACTTTAGGGTTCATCCAGTAGATAGCGGACTTCACCTTTGATATTTGTATTAGATCTAGAAATCATTCGCAACAGTCATTATGACCCATTCACCACCCACCTGTTCTTCTGTATGATCTAAATTGAACTTGAACCCACCTAATTTATAATGAGGACATTGCAAATCTTACGATGGGGGGTATTAAAGTGCAAAATGCTGTGAAATCAATACATGGAAGGGCTTCATCTAAAAAAAAATAGAGAGAGATGAGAAAAGAGGAAAGGAGAGGCCATTTTGATCTAAATGAAAAGAGGATAAGAAAAAAAGAGAAAAAGAAAGAAGGAAAAGGAGAAAAGAAAATGAATTAGTCCCTTAAATTTTAATATGGAACCTACCTAACTTCTAGGTTGGATTAGATGATGAATTAAGACTTGGAAGGCTAAAACTTAAGGAATTAGTGGTGGATACTAACCTTAGGCCTCTTGGATCTACTTTAAGGTTTAAACACTCAAGAATTTGTTAAGATCTGGATTAATCCTCAAGAGGTTGAGGAAAATACGAGGTTGATGTAGTAGGTCTAAGGCTTAGGGATTATTCGACCCCGTTGCCTGCCATTTGGTTTGCGGGACTTGGTAACTTAAGCACCCAAAGATCACACACTAAGTCTGGTTCAGTGCGATTAATAAAGAAAAATCATGCCAAAAGTGTTTTGTTCTGAAAAGCCATCTCAAAGATCTAGCTTATGAGCAGCTAGATAACATAAGCTGATTGGACGAGTTCCAGATGCAGAGGTGGTAAATTCCCCTCGAAGATGCAAAATAACATATCTCCTTTGTGCCTGACTTCTAGGATATCTAAATATCCTACTAGGGGCATGCAAGCATGGTGTGCTAGTTCAGGTGCCATGGGTAGGATTATCCCAAAATGTCGATTACTAAGGCTTGAATTTAGCTACAGAACTCTATGGGCAGCACTATCCCAAAGTGTCGAAAGCCAGGGTTCTTGGGGTTGCCGTGGTAGTGCTATCCCGAAGCACGGATTGCCAGGGGCCCTTCGAGGATTATTTGTGGGGACAAGGAATCCGATACATACTGCATTTAAGGCCAATTCGAGGCAAGATTTAGAGAAAAATAAAATGAAAAGAGAGAAAACTCACCAAATAAAAAATCCTTCTCAATCTCTTTCTTACAAAAATGCACTGGCAAACTAAACCTAGACATGTTACGTTTATGCGCAGGTGCTTTAACCGCTAGGGTGAAGAAACCTCCAGATATTTTTTGCAGGCCTTAGAAACCTTCCCAACAGACTCAGGCTTAAGCTAGTCAGGTCTAGATCTTGGTTGATACTTTAGTAACTCTAGGATTATTGTTCGTATACTAATCTAATTTCTAGAGATGCAGCTTACTAAGGCACCCTGATGGTTACATGCGACCTAGAGACCTAGTTTGATCCAAAGGATGTTAGCTAAGGCACTAGTAAAAGCTAGGCATTGGGGCAAGATGGGAACACCATCATGAGCCTTAACTAGCCCATTTTTGTCTGGAATAAAAGATAAAAGCTCCTACATATTCATCTGAGCGTTATATCTCCATCTTATTATGTTTTGAGAAGAGAACAAGAAACCAGGGTTAATTTTGTAATTTTAACAGCATATCATAAACATATAATAACTAAGGAGTTTTCTAGGGGTCAAATAACGGTCGAATGAGCATTGAAGCCTAATAAGTAGGTCCATGAAGACGAAATGGGTTTTCACACATTTTAAGAATTAATAGTAACCTAAAACCCTAATTCCAGACTCGCTTTAACAACATAGGTTCTAATTAGGATAAAATTCATCTAAACCTTCTTAAATTCATATAAAAATATTCCATAAGGTTTGGTAATCATGAC
Source organism: Thalassia testudinum (assembly GCA_037157565.1). Classification (NCBI taxonomy): domain Eukaryota; kingdom Viridiplantae; phylum Streptophyta; class Magnoliopsida; order Alismatales; family Hydrocharitaceae; genus Thalassia; species Thalassia testudinum. The sequence continues at coordinate 148,172,544 of JAZHRO010000014.1, read as the reverse complement.
TTGACCATCTGAACTTATGTTGACCTCAAACAGAGTCACAAGCATAATTCTACCCTGATTTAGGTTTTTATGCAAATTGCCCAATTAAACATAGTCAAAATTGAAATCCAACTTCATCATTAGATTCCTTGGGTCCAAATTAGGGTTGTAGCAAAATTTGGGTCAACTCAAAATTCATGTTGACCTAGTTTGCACTTTAGTCCATTTAAACTCTATTTCTCATAATTGAGCCCCTAATTTTTGAAATCCTTGCATTTAGCCCCCTAACATCTCTTCATTTTATTCAAATGGGTCCATACTGCCATGGCAATTCTGAACCCACAGATCTAAGCATTCAATCAATGATTCCACCCTGATAGCTTGAGCAATGCCTTCCAAAATTGGAAGGGATCATGAGGAAATCCCTAATCACCTAAACCTAGTTTTGGACTCCAAATCCCTTCATGAAGCTCATGCGAATCCTTGGATTTCAAGGAACTTTTTCCCTAAAATCTGTGCATCTCATGCTTGTTTCAAAGCCTAGAAGCTTGCTTGAAGCCCTATAAAAACATTTCCATCGCAGAGTCGAACTCCTTAGCGAGTTTTAGGCCCAAAATTCCCTCATCTTACCTACCTCTGGCCAACTTCAAACTCCACTCTGGCAACCTCTACCCCTCGATCTTCTTTCCTGCTACCACATAATATAGGTAGCAAGTCCGCCTTCCCTAGCTTCGTTAGCACCTTGCCATACCTGTGAGGGGCTTCCACTCCCTTCAAGCGTCACCGTCCTCCCTCATAGAGCCACCAACATCTCCGGCACCGGCCAATCATAGCCTTTGCCATCTCTGCATCCCATTCTGATGATAACGTCATCATCAGCTATGTCCAACTTTAATTAGTCATAATCAACAAATAAATGCTTCTACATAAATGCCAGAAGACTGTAATTAACTACACATCCATTCTGAGAGATAAATAGTAAAACATGGGTAAAAATGTAATTTTAATAGAATATCCTAAATACAGAGCAATCACGGGGTTTCCCAATGATTTATTGAAGGTTATATGGTCAGAAATGTCTAAAAAGTTGGTTCATGCAGATAGAAACAGGTTTTCACGCGATTTAAGAATTAATGGACATCTGAAACCCTAAAAATAGACCCACTTAATTAACTAAGGTTTTGGTTAGGATAAATTTCACCCAAACCTTCAAAAAATCATAGAAAAATATTCCATAAGGTTTGGTACCCTTCATTTGACCATTGGAACCCAATTTGACCTAAAATAGAGTCTCAGACAGACATTTACCCTAATTTGGGTTTCTATGCAATTTACCTAGACAAACATGATCAAAACCTAAATCTGAGTTCACTACCAGATTCCTTAGTTCCAAATTAGATTGGTACCAAAATTTGGGTCCAATCAAAGATCACCTTGGCCAAGTTTGCATTTTGGTCTTATCTAACTCTTTTCTCTCACATACAGGCCCCTAACTTTTGAATTCTTTGCAAATATGCTCCTAACTTCATCATCTTCTTCACGAATAGGTCCCTACCTCCTTCAACTCCAAAACCACTTTGCCGGCAACCTTCAATAAGGGATTACTCCAAACCCTTCCAAATTTGGAAGGAAGATTCTCGAGAGGGTCCTCTACGTTCTAAACCTATTCTTGGGCTCTAACTCTTTCCCAATCTCCCACGTGAACACATGGGAGATGTGGGTTTCCTATTGTGTAAAGCTTTCAAGGTTTCAAGCTTGGCTTCCAATATTGAAATGATCACCTAAGCTCTGTAAAAGGACCTGGGTCGCAAGGCCGTGTTCCTTAGCATGTTTTCGCGAGCCAAATCACCCTAATCTACCCTCTCTGGCCACCAAACACCCTTGCTCTAACGACCTCCCTGGATCCCCCTCCTCTAGCCATCCAACCATCAAATTGGATGGCCTAAGACCTTCCTCTCTTCTTCATGATCCTCTCCCTCCAAAGAGTGGTCGTCTCTGTGCTCTATTCATCGTCGCCGCTTCGCCATCTTCGTCACCTTCTCCGGTGCCGATCAGCCATGACTGGCACCATCCGACCCTCTATCTCCCCTCTAAGTCCACCTACATCTTTCTCTTTCCCTCTACATTCTTTTCCGTCACTTACATTTCATGCACAACAACTACACCACCCACACCATCTTCATCTCCCTCAACTCCGGCTCATCTCCGGCGAAGGCCTCCGCTCGCTCCACTGCACCAAACTACTCGCCGCCACTTCCATAACCTTTACCACACCTTCCACAGCAAACGCCCTAAAAAAAATTTCACACTTCAACCACTACATCCATCCACCGAACACCCCCTACTTCACACCCCTTCACTGACTTCGCCGCACCACCACAGGCACCTCTACTCCACAAAAACACCACACTGCACTCGCCGCACTTCTGCGAAACTCCCGAGCTGATTTGACCTGGCTGCACAGTCATATTCCCATTTTAGGAACTCATCGTCGCCCCATTGCTGCCACCACCCTCTCTGACTCCATTTGACGTCTTCCAGTGGTGTTCTTCTTTGCCAACACTTTCAGGCAATGTGGCCAAGCTCCAGGAAGCACTCCAGGCTTCCAATTGAGAAAAGGCACACCTTCAACACCCCCAATTCGACAACCATTCTACTGCAACTCACACAAGACATAGACCTATGGGATAGTCCCACATCGTAGAAGGAAGAGCTGCCTGTGCGAAATAAGAGGAATTCGTTCCCCCGACCCCTCGCCCAAGACACAGGGGTTGGGTCCCTCAGCCATGCACTCAGTGCTCATACGCCTCGCCTGCCATTCACGCAAGTAGGTCTGGCCCAGGTCCATCTCTGGTTACCCAGGTAGGTTGAGTTTGAGAAGAAAAGAGAGAGAGGGGAAGGGGGGTTTTTTCCCTCTGCTATGCCTCTCTTTGAGGCTTGAAGAAAAGAAGGAAGTGACCTTTTGCCTTTGTTGAGCCTTAGTTAAGGCATCTGAGTACTTGGGCCATCATCTGAAGCCTTGGGGCCGTTAGTTAATTCTTAGATTGTGATTGACGAAGAATATTTGATTGATACTATTCATATATTTAGGATATTAGTGCTTAATTATTTAAGGTTAATTTGGTGATATAAATCACCATTTCAACCAATTCTTTTTGCACATTACTATCTGCATTATTGACATGTTATTGTAGATTGTTTTAAAACGAAGCTTTGATCTTAATTGCTTACATTTCTAATTGAATTGTGATTTGTGAAACTGAATTGCATACTTGCTCCCAGTAAACGACCTCAGATTTCAAATTAGAGTATAAATTGTATTTGTTTTCACATAATTTTGACATATACTACAATGAAGTATTCTAAAACATTGATTTCCCGTGTTGACACCTTCGTTAACAACTACCTTCATTCAACTCCGCATCTCCCACTAATTTAATTCGCACACCCGACACACGCTTCAGTACGCCCTCACATAGTGCCACCGTCATCTCCCACGTCTCCGGTTTACCTCCGACTTCTTCACGAATTTGCCGCACCGTACCAATCTGCTCCCCACCAGTTTCAAAACTTCTGTTGTGTCCTCATGACCAAAACCCCTCAAGTAACTGAGGGGATTGGCTTCTCACGCACTCCACCCGACACAAGCGCGTTCGCACCACGTTCTCAAGGTCATTAGACCTCCACACTCACCTACGCCCAACATCGCACCCACAAATGCACTCGCTGTTCCACGGCGATCCTCCTGAGCATATTTGATGTGGCTGCGAGTAGATTTTCTAGTTTTCAAGTGACTGCTGGACCTCCAACGTTGCCCTCGACTTCTCTGATGTAGCTACAGTCCTCCAGCCACAACCACTCTTGATTTCACCCCTAGGTGTTGCGGCTGACTCCTAGGAAGCGATCCGGGCATTCAATTGGACTCCACAGCGTCATCCTCAATCTCAATTAGAAGAGTCTTGAGCTGCTGCTGCATTGTGATGAAGCTATGCGGGATAGTCCCACCTCGTAGTGCAAAGAAGCCCCAACTGCACATAAGTTTATTTCGTCTCCCTGACCCCTTGCCCAAGACAACGGGGACGGGTCCCCAACCACCTTCACCTACTTACCTACCTCTGCACAATCCTCACTTGTGATCACGCCAGCAAGCCTGGTCCACTATTCACACCCAAATACCTGGCCTATTACTCGATTAAGCTTGAGCCTCTAAGAGAAAGAAGAAGAAAGAGAGAGAAAGGGGGGCTTTTGCCCTTCGTACCTCTACTCTCTACACTCAGCTGATTTGTGAAGAGGCCTTTGCCTCTGGGCTGTGCTTGCCTCTCTCTTGAGTCACGAAGGAGGGAGGAGGCCTTTGCCTCTTCTGTTGGAGCTGAGCCTTAGGCAACCTAAGATGCCTGACTTCTATTGGTGCCTTAGTGCTACATACTATTGGGATGTTCACTTGGTTGACATGGCATATTTGGTCGGATTTACTGTTCAATTATTTGTTTTACTTGAGCTTAATTTCAAAGGTTAATTTAGTGATTCAAATCACCATTTCAACCCGTTCTTTTTTCACTCTGCTACTGGATTTCATATATATATCATTTTAAGTACTTCTAAATGAAGCTTTAGTCTTAATTTCTTATATTTCTAATTAAATTGTGATTAGTGAGATTGAATTGCCACTATTTTCTCCCTATGATCGACCTCAGACTCTTTTTCAGATTCTTAGTTATAAATTTAATTATTTTCGAGCGATTTATGCTTTGCTACGACGATTACTCCTTAAAACTCCTCGATAGCCCATAAACAGTTCACTTTTTGTTTTGAATTAAGGACTAAGCTAAATGAAACCCAACAAGGGAATGATATTGAAGTACAATCATAAGAGGTCAATTGAATATAGTGTATATATATATATTTTTTGCATCAATGAATAAGATTTTTATCAAGAGGTTGCATTAAGGATTTTATCCTCTAGTTGATTCCTGTAATCTGGAATCCAGTATAATTTTCACATTCACCTATAGATTTTACAAATGATTCGCTATTAAGACCGAGAAACATCTTTAGTTTGTTGAGAAGAAGCAATGCTTCTTTTCCTGAACCCCTGGACTGTGGTTAGGGAGTCAGGCGAATCTTCTTCTAAAAATCGACCAAATAGTATGAGATGAGAGTAGAGAGTTACTGGTGCTCTAAGATCAGTGCAAGGGATCTAGAATTCTGGATAATTAAGTAATGATATCGAGGTTAGGCACAATTTCGCTCTCAGTTCCTGCATATAAATTTTGTGTGAATTTTTAAGAGCCACAAAATAAGGTAAATACCCGAAAAGCGAGTTCTCATAAAACCAGGACTAAGGTGGACAGTTGCGACTATCCTTTACGGAATCCTTGCCTGAAGGAGGGTATTGATACCAAGGTCAGAAATACGTTGTCCTATCTGTCTCTTTCCTGGTGCTGAGAGTAGACACTTCCACCAAATAAGCCACCCCATATCCTCTTTAGCACCACCAATCCCCAATAATGCCTCTGGAATAAAAGTGGTACATGTCAGGTGCTGTATTTCATCGTGTTGTATGATATGAAAAAAAAAAGTGAAAAAAATGAAAAAAGAGAGAGAGAAAACATAAATATAAAAGAAATTATAAAAATAAAAAGCAGAAAAAATGAGTTTTTAGTGCTTAATTCAATTACACTGAGGCAGCATTACCAGCCATAATTGCAATCCACCAAATATGACCTTAACCTACCTTTTTGTATTTTTGATTGCCAGAACACTTGCTGAGGAATTCTAACTTAGTGTTAGGGTTATTGGAACTTTATTATCGTGTTAATGCTTTGTGAGACCATCAAATATGAATTATATGTGTAAATCTGGTGTGATTGTGAGCTCGAAAGAAAAAAAAAAAGGAAGGAAAGGAGAAAAGAAAAAAAGAGAGTGAATACAAAGGAACCAAAGAGAGCATAGTCTTCCCCACTTCTCTCTAAGTTGAATTACTTGATAGTTTGGAAATCTAGATTCTGTAGTACTAGTCTATATGTAGCACCAGAAGAGAGTGAGCCGCTAAATATAAACCTACTTGACCCAAACATTCTCTACCTAATCTAAAAGCTGGGGTAGAAATTATAGAATATCTTGTTATACCACCACGGAAGAAGTTTGCCTATCCTACTAGAATTTTACTAGGGGTTAAGTACAGGCTTTAGAGGTGAATCGGCTTGTCACTCGAATCTATTGCATAAGCTACAAACCTGCACTTTCACAATTGTCTGGTGATATAAACACATTTATTGAGGGTAAAATGCCTATTCATGCATGTTCCTAGGCTTAGATTTGCATTTCATGTTATAATTATTACATAGCTTGCATCATTCTACATTTAGAGCAGTTGTATATAATTTAGGTTAACTACATACTTTTCGTGGTTAGGAGAGAAGGATATTTATTTCGGAGCCTCAAATTGATGATCCGACCATACGGATCTGATCAAGACGACGATTGGAGTCCAATGCCTCTAAAATTGCCTCAACCGGAGTCCCGTAGCACCATATGCAGTCCAAGGAAGATCAATGGCCAAGGGACTAGGTGACATAATTTGTCACTTCAAATGACAAATCCAACCGCGTGGATGGATTCGGGTCGACAATCATAGCCTAATGGCATGAAAATCGACTCAATCCGACATTTGTAACAGTCCCTACAATGAAAAGAACATGGATGGCGCAGACTGCACCACGTGGCACAGCCCAAGCCGCCCAGTGCACACACACGTAGGAGCGCATGCGCACAGCACAGCGCCAACGCGTGGGTGCGCGTGCACGCAAGCGGAAAGAGCCCAACGTAGCAATAGCAAAGCATGTAATGGACCTTCAGCAACAGACTGGCAAACTTACAGCGACGCTTATAGCCATCGCTAATTCATCGCATGTTAGCAAAGCAAGCTGTTAGTGCCAACGGCCATGAGCTACCTACGGCGACGTTTCCAGCGACGGCCTGGATGTCACTAATGGTCTCATACAAATTTTTTGCCTCTTCTCCTCCACTATAAAAGGACCTACACCCCCTCCCTTCCAAGAAATCTCTACCTACTCTACTCTCACCTACTTCCAAGATCTAGCAAGCCTACTATTGCTCCATTAGAGCTTGTTCTCAAACTCCCAAGGTGCCTATTAGTATAACGAACCTCTGCCCCACCAAATGCTCCTCCATCTTCCCATCCCCATTCATAGGTTGCCTTGGAGTCGTCCTCCCTCCTCCATTCCAGTAGCAAATCATCTCCATCTTCTCACCTCCATTTCGGAGCCACGTAGAAGCTTTCCTCAACCCAACATCCTCTTGCATCTCACCTCCATCATCCCACTCCTCACCTCCTTCATCCGATCTACTGCCAGGCACTGTCATCTCGCCAAACAGTCAATTTGGGAGATTTCCTCTCACTGCCCCTCTCTTTTTATGTTGTCATGGTTGATTGTAATAGACATTGAAGTGATATCTATACCATTTTCATTCTATCTCTATCTTGTGATTTGTTTGCTTTTTTTCTTCTTACAAAAATGCAAAAAATAACAAAACCCTAAAATTCCAAAAAGAAACAAATCGAAGCGTGGTTTTCAATTAAAGTAAACATTGCCTCCCTGTGTTTGACTCGGGACTCCCTTAGAGTTTCGGTATAAATTTTATCAGATCGACGTGTTTTGCAACTACGATCATGAGTTACTCGTAACCCTGATTTCTAACATGCGAAACACAAGCATCCATTTTGGCGCCATTGCCGAGGAGGCAACTGAATTTACTTTACTGTTTATTGCGTTTCTTTGCATTTACATAGCACTAACCCTACTTGTCTTTGATCTACTGTCTTGCAGGTATCCTAGCATGGAGATCCAAGTGCAGTAGATCAGAGTAAGGTGCAGGTAGAGTACTCTGTAAGTGTCCCCCACATTCACCCCCCACTAGTTAATTTCGCCACACTCATAACGAAGACCTAATCTACTTAGGTGTTTGCATAAACCCTAGGATAGAATTGTTTGCCTTATTTGCCACCTTCATCCACCTCACCCCTGCATTTAAAAAAAAAAAAGAGATACTTTCTTTGGGATGAATCAATATACACACTCTATACACCCACATTTGAGACACATAATCAGACTTGATTTTCATCTACTTAACCGAGCTTTTGACCTGTGGACCCGGTACACGAATTCAACACATAAAAGAGTAGAAATCATATTAGGTTAACCACCTTTTTTTGTGCCTTAATCGATGGTGCATTTGAGCCAATTGATTGAATTTTTTGGGCTACACCACCTAAAGTAAAAGAGGTTCATTTTCTAGTTGCCCCATAGGATTCAATAACTAGGTCAAGCCAAGTGATGCTGTGGCTCACTCAACTCTGTAATTAAGTTAATCTCACATAATTAAGAGTAGAAAAAGTCATTTAGGTTAACTTGAAATTGTGTCGGTTGTGTAGTATAGGATTGAATTAACCCAACATTTTACAAATTTTTACTGGTAGAGTCCAAGTCGTTTGCTGGGAGGTGTAATAATTTTTCCAAATTCACCAATTATCTTTTATTTCCTTCATAAGTTTAGGAGGTATAACTAGGTTGATTTTAAAACATGAATTTTACCCAAAAATATTTAAACTATAAAGAATATACAAAATTCCATATGAAAAGCATATTTACTCAAATGATGTACTATATTAACAAGTAAACATGTTAATTTTCCAATTTTATTTCAAAAGAAATTAAGGCAATAAAAGTTGTGCTATTAAAACATGCCTTTTTATAATTAAAACAAATTCAAAAAGTAATTAAAATGACGCAAGAAAAGATTTTCTTCATTTATTTCTTCAGCCTATCTCTTCTTCTCTCTTTCTTTCTCTTCTTTTCCTTTTATTCTCTATCTCGAGCTCTCTTTCCTACCTTTCTTCTTCTGTTCCTGCCTTCTCTTCCTATCTCTTCTTCTCTTTCCCTTAGTCTTCTCCTGCCTTCTTCTCTTCCCTTAGTGCCTGTTCTCTTAGTTCCTTCTGTGCCCGTTCTTTCTTTCCTTTGTCTTCAGGTCAACACTTAGCATTTTAACCATCGACTCTTCTTTTGCTTAAGTCCTTCAGCTGAACCAGGTTTTTTTACATTTTAACCAAAAATTATTTTATTTATGGTGAGGTCCTTTTGAGGATACACATCACCTTGAGACAAGGGTGGGACCACACCCTACTCGGTCCTCTCATGATCACAATTAGGTTCGATTTTGATTTATTTCATTTCGGTTCATAGTCTCGAGCCAATTCGGCTCAACCCAGCCTCCCAAGCCTCACCCTCCGAAGGCACACTCACTCACACCCACAAGGGTGCACACCCGTAGGCACACAAGCTCGCACACACACATGCGCATGCTCAGAATGTTCAGATCGGTAACCGGTGCACCGAGCACTGACGATTGGTAAGCCCATGTAACAAAATCGTTTTATCCCCATGCACGCGCTCAGAAATTGATGATGTGGGACTATCATAACCCCTTCCAGACCCAACTTCAAATGATCATATCTCCCAACCCAGAGCTCCAAATTGAGTGATTTAAAGTTTGTTAGAAGGCTCTAAGATAGATCTACACAAATGCATGGTGAATTTAAGGATCAGAGGATGTTTTCCTCTTCAATTTGGAAGATAAAATCAGGGGTTCCTATGGGATATTTATCGCCTAGAAATGGTTTTAATGGCTACAGAGTCCTCAGATGGAGTTTTCTCTCTCATCTAAAGGTCCAAACAGGTTCTACAAATTATTTCACATCTGTTGGAGTAAGTTTTAAATTCACAAGACCTTTAGACAATGTACGGAAGGTTGAAGCTTCTCTGAAAGCTTCAGAGATCGAATTTTCAGACTTTGATATGTGCAATAGACACAAAAGAGTGTTTCTAATTGATTTAAACTAATTCTAAGGGTTGTAATTAACTCAACTAGGCAGGATTTAAATTCATATCTCATCAAAATGCTTCTCCAGTTAGTTTGGGTTCGAAAGTAACCCAAACTGGTAGGAACTAAAATCCTATCAAAATACATGTTTGAGCTCAGTCAAATCTCTCTAAAATAATCCAACAGAAACACATTATCTGTTTAAGCTTCTCAATTCATCAAATCATGGTCGGATTCAGAATTTCAAACTCATGCTTGACTGTGAAGGCACAAAAATTGACTTTCCGGTCAAAGCTTCTCCACAGGAATCAAAGCCCCGAATAAAGTCTTCTCAACCTTAAGAACTCATTCAAATCCTCAGAGAAATGTTCTAACTCATATTCCTAGGTTCTCAGGCTCGCCTCCTGAGTTTGAAAAGGTGTGTGTTTGTCAGAGCCATTCAGAGGTTGTTACAGCATTCTGAGGGTTTAAACAGCTTCAGTGCATTGCACTGAAGCTTGTAGGTTCCTTAAATTCTTCTTATACCTCTTTATCTGACTTCTCCAACTCTGCTAGAGTTGGAGAAGATGAAGTCATTTCTCAAACTCTAGACACTTAATCCAAAAAGAATCATCCTTAGAGTAATCAGTGATTCATTTAATATCACTCTGGATCTTCTCAATAAATTCTAGAGGTTGAAACATAAATTCGGCTCGCCGGAGCTTGCCAGAGCTCCAGTGAGTCCAGAAAATGTGAAAGTGTGCAGAGATTGTTTAAACTTGCCATTTTTAATCTAAAAAGAATCCTGAGGTTGCAGGGAACCTCAGTATCACATTAAATTCTTCATTTGTCTCTTTATATGTAAGATTTGACACTGAATTCATTTCTTTAAAAATTTAATTTGAACTAAGCTCTAGACTTGTTTAACCACTCGATTGAATGGTTAAAACAAGTCAACAAGTGTTAGCAGTTATAATTATATAGTTAATTAATAGTTTGAACTACTCCTGAGCCGTCATTGAGAGAGAGCTTAGGAGCTTAATTAAGATTGGGCGTTTAATTTATATGTGATAATAATATGTATTATAGTGTTGATTAGGGTCCATAAGTGGTGGATAAATGATGAAAGACCCTATGAAGGTGGAATTAGGTCGATTACTTTCACCATGGACAGTGTCAGTAGTCGGTGGAGGTGAAATGTGAATTAGGCGATTAGGTCATCAATTAAACAATTAAGTGATTTAGAAATGATTATGGAAGATTAAGGAAGGTGGACAGCGATTTAAAAAGACAAGATTAACGCTTTGGAGAGCTCAAGGAGCTCGCTGGAGTCGAAGAAGATGACAAAAAGATATTAAAATTACATCTAATCTAACTAACTAACTACCTACCTAACTAAGCTAGCCTACTCCTACTCTTAATGTACTATTACCTGGACGAAGGGGTCAATAGGGTTCCGCCGAAGTCTCATGGCGGACGACGAAATCAGAGGGTGGAAGAAAGATCTCCGGCGAGCGGATTTGAGGTGGTGCAGAGGACTCCTTGGGTCAGCGCCTGTGTCAGAGATGCGGAAGACCATGGCGAATCTCCTCGGCTGATCAGAATGGATGGAGGAAGTCAGAAAATGAAATCAAAAGTCGCTGGAGTTTTGGACGAATAGCCTATCGAAGTCGGCTACAGTGTTAGAAGAGGGATGGGAGCCAACTTGAGTAAAATCCGAGGGGTGAGGGGGTAATTATATTATTTGGCGGCAAAGAGAATGGCAGGGTCTGGCCGAAGAAGGAGCTTGAGGAGCTTAACCTCCGGCGTCCTCTCCGACGACGGTGAGGTTATCTCCCACTAAAAAATAGGACTTCCGGTTAATCCAGATTGGTGGATGAAGAGGAGGTGGTCAGCGCAAGCTGCAAGAGCTTGGACAAAGAAGGTTGATGTCGGCAGGGAGGTGATCATACGATGGCGTGACTCTCCACCGCCAGCCGTTCATTCGGCTGAAGAAGAAGGAGGAAAAGGGACTTAAATGTAATAAATCTTAAGGACCTGCGTGAGAAATAAGGTCCCAATTATAATGAATATTAAGGACCAAAATGTAAACCTAGGTTTTGAAGGTTTATTTTAATTTAGATCTTTTTCAACTTTTTATGTATGTTATTAAATAAGGTAAATATTATGTTTTCACCTTGAATTTACATTTTTGACCTTTTTAGATTAATTTATTAGATTAAGTAAAATTACTTAAGTTATTATATACTTAGGTTTACATTATGTTTAAGTTAGTTATCTTATTAATTAAGGGAATAATTAAGAAAATTTCGAGTCCAATTATTATCTAAATTATTAATAATGTTAATTGAATGATAAAATGTCATTTTTAACTTATTTAAATGTCCTTGACTAAATATCCCTTATTCTATAATTAACCCTTATATATTCATAACCTTAGCTAATTAACTTTGAAGACTAGTCAATTGGGGATAATTAGAGATCATGATGTGTGCCTCATCATTCCCCCAAGCCAATGTTTTGCTAGTCCCTAGAAAAATTAACTAAGACTTTGATGATTTAAAGCACTTGGGTTTAAATTATTATAAATAGTAACTACGTAGAGGAAATCTTAGGTCAGAAATTCTTTAAAGTTTAATATAAATGATTAATATATAGAGCATATGTGAAAATTTTCTTATTTAGACTTATACTTATAACATTTTCAAAACACACTTAAAATAATTTGTTAACAAGAATTTTATTTAGAATTAGAATTCTTCAAAAATCTCTTAATCTTTGTAACTATTCTTAACTCAAATTAAAATGCAAAGTGTTTTAAGAAAACAAAACTTAAGGATTGAGAATTAACTTTTAACTCAAAAACTAAAATAGATTTAATTCAATCCTTTGTTTATGGTATTTGACTTTTATCAAAATAAGTTTAAGCAAATTAGCCAGATTCTCATTATTAATCAAACTTAGAGTAGTAAAACTCTAATTTACTAGCCTACAACTCTAAAGATTAACTTCTAGGCCTAGGATTTTGTCAATTCTTCTCCTTTACATCTCAACTTAAAATCTTCAAAACCCAATTTCTTAGGCTTCACTGCCCAATACCAAGGTTCAGTAGCTATGATTTTAAAACATCTGTGCTTGGTGAAGAGAATTGTACTAAAGACATCCAAAGTTGCAAAAATCCAAATCTTAAGACATCATTTTCCAATCTCAATTATTCCAATTCATGCCTTTGGGTTGGCCTTACTCAGATTTGGTTGCTTTCTCCTCACCAGTTTTCTTTCCCGAGGTCAACACATTTTGTGTATATCTCCCCGATGGACCACTGGGTCTCTTATTCCTGATATTTTTCTCCATATTTTTTTTTTCATTTTCTATAGGTTAGAACACCCATTTGTAGCGAGGTGTTCTTTTTATTTAATGGAAGGAAGCATAGCATCCATTTGTAACGAGATGCTTTTATTTATTATGAAAAACTGCATAAGCACCCATTTTTAGCAAGGCACTTAACTGTAGGGTGTTTCATTTATTTTTTTCTTTCTTTTTTTTTCTTTTTCCCCCTTCTCATTTTTCTTACTAACTTTATTCTCCAAATCCTATTTCTAGGTGAGTGGCACATCCTTCACCCTTTCAAGAATCGCCCCTCGGAAATCCTTAGACTAAAGAGGAGTCAGAACTGATCTCTTAACCTCTATGTTTTCGCGATCTCAGATGCCAACAAGATAATTCTATGTGTGTGAATTTAGATGTTTATGTTACTTAGCTCTCAAACCAGAGCATGGACAACAAAACCCTTCACTCTCAGGTTCTTTAAATTCTTAGTTTCCTCCTATAGGATCCGTCAGGACAAAATTTACCAAGTCTAGTTATTTATCTTTAGCCCGTAAGTTTTGTAAACTAAAATTCTACCAACTCTCTATGTAATTAACTCTGAATATCTGGCCTTTTTACTTAAGTTTACGATAAAATCAAATTTTCAAAAAGCAAAAGGATTACTTAATCTAATTGATTAAAAAGTTATAATTTAATTCCAAAACTTAAGTTTAAATCTTAACACACTTAGTTTCTTAATTCAAGGTAAGAATAGAAAACTAAATCTTTAAAAGATTTAAAAGATTCCTAATACAAATAAAATCTTATTTAAAAAATTTAAACACAAGTGTGTTTTTACAAAATGTTTAAATAAAATCTAATTAAGAATTGAATGCTCTTAAATACCAATATATATTCTATATACATTTTAAACTTCTAACCTAAAAGAAAATTAAGCTCTTAATTATAATATATATACTTCTTCTTTTCTTCTTTATTAAAAATGAATTTACCCTTGTTATTATTGTTATGTATTTTATTTTTCAAAATTTTTCTATTTATATATTTTTATTTTTATGTATATAAGATTTTTCATTTTTTTATGAATTTTTTTCTAAAATTTTTCAAATTTTTATGAAAATTTTAATTTTGTTTTAATTTTTACCATTTTTGGAATTTCTATTTTTTTTAAATTTCGTGGATATTTAAATTTTATATGTTTTTTTTTTTAACCCACACTTAAAGTGAAAATTCCACTTCAACACCCCCCAAAGCCAAAATTTTGCAATGTCCACATTGTAAGAGGAGTGAAAAATATTACACTTCATTTAGTACAGAGTGATGGAAGGAGTTGAAAAGAGGAGATTAAAAATCTCAGTACGGACGATTTCATTTCTAACCAAAGGTCTAAGTGGTTAGTCGGACTAAATGAAGGTAATCAATGAAATATGAAGTGAAATTTTTAAAGTAAGTGTAGAAGAAAATCAAAAAATGAAAACAAGAAACAGCTATGTACAAATGCTAAGTTTTACGCCTTCAGCTAGGCGTAATCCCTAGTAAAGAACTCCTAAAAAGAATAGGTATATGGTAAAAACAGAGGAGTTATGAAAGAATTAGATCAAAACATTAGAAAATAGATTAAACCACCCAATCAAAACTCATCCTAAAATTACCTAGAATAGATCTCGTAGAACCCAAAATCAAATTGTCATGAAAAATCTCAGAAAGATCAGAGTGAATCTTATGAAGAATGGATCTGATTTAGGCTGAGATGTAGAATGCTAAAAATTAAGGCAATTTAAAAGATGATTCCACCAAGTTCAGAAGATTAGCAAAATCAGTTTTGGTTCTCAATAATAGGTAGGTCAATTTGACACATAATAGGTTGCTGATGCAGGTTTGGTGGATTATTTTTAGAAAGTGCAGAGGACGGGTTATGATCAGAATCAAAGGCCTAATTAAGGAAATGGACTTGGCCTTGATTTTGCCTAGGATTTGGAAAATTCCAAGGATTCGTAATTGGCTGAGATGGAAGAGTACCTGGCTGATGAGACTCAGCCAAAAGCATGATTTGATTTCGTAAATCAGCCAACTCTACCTTACATTGCCTATGGACCTGAACGAGAGCTTCAGCATTTTGTCATTGACTCTCTGACATAGCTCTTAAAATTTGATCTAGCTGTGTATCTCTAATAGGCCTAGAGTAATTCTACATACTCATCGGGCTAGGCCTTAAATCTGATTGCTGAGGAGGCAATGGAGGTGGATTAAAATGGGTCTGATTTAAATAATTTGGTCTTTGATTTTGATTTAGATCTGCCCAAGAAAAATTTGGGTTACTTCTCCATCCAGGATTATAGGAATTTGAATAAGGGTTTGGTCTTGGAATATTTTCCTGGATGGCGTGTAAACCAAAAAGATATGGCGTGTTTTCTGCAATAGTTAAGGGTGGGGAAAAGGGTGGGTAAGATTGTGGGACAAAGGTCCCTCCTTGGATTGGTGAAGAAATAGACAAAAAACCTAAGGAAGATGGATCTCTAGAATCCAGATTATTCATAAATTCCCTCCCCGCGGGAATTTGTGAAATAGGTAAATATGCGGGATTCATAGCAAGTAGAGGCGTAAGAGTTTTCATTGTGTTTCTAACCTCATCGAGATGCTTTGCTACGATATCTACTTTGTCCAATTTTTCTGCAATAATCTCTAAATCCTTTGAACTGGACGGATTACCGATCTCATGAATGCCCTTATGCAGATTTTGATGATTCGTAATTGCTCCCCACGTGAATTGCAACATCGATGATTTATTAATTGAGTTTTCCGCCATCCCTTCAAATAATTCTGAAGTGGATTCTACGTTGCGATTTAGAAAATTCCCTCCACAAAAGGCATCGACTAGATTGCGAATGCCCTCTTGTAAACCATAATAAAAGATATGCATGAGTTGCCAACGAGGGATATCATGATGTGGGCATTTCCTTTGCAATTCATGAAAACGTTCCCACGTTTCATGAATTAGTTCTCCTTGATTTTTATTGAAAGTAGTAATAACTCGCCTTAAAGCATTGGTTCGACCAACAGGAAAGAATTTCTTCAAAAATGCGGATTCAAGTTCAGCCCAAGTTGAGATTGGTCATGCTATAGTTCTATACCAATAAGCTGCTTTATCTTTAAGGCTAAAAGAGAACATCTTCATTAGTAGGATTTCCCTATTTTGATTTCGAGGACCAAGAGTTTGAGATAGATTTTTAAGATCTTCAATATGTTGAAATGGATCCTCGGATGCAAATCCGTGAAAGTGGGGGACTAAACCTATAATATTTGGCTTTAATTCAGGATCATTTTCCCCAATAGGAATCCTAACATTAGGCTCTACTTGTGCATTAGATGGGTTATAATAATATCTAAGTAGAGGCCTTGGATGATGGATCGGTAAATCAAGGTTTTCATAACTCGCCTCAGGTCGAGGTGAAGGATGAGTTTGAAGAGTCTGTAAATTATTTAAGGCTGCTGTTAATAAATTGATTTGTCTTGTTTGCTCTAGCATCCTAAGATTCTGGTTTAGGACCGCCTCATGAACAACAAAAGGTAGCATCTACCCCTGACCAGAAGAAGGGATCTCAGGATATAAATGCTGCATTTGATCCAAAGAAGTAAATGGATCAGATGGGAAAACCATTGGTTGTTTATCTGCAACCGGCCTAGGATCACCCGTCAATGGTGGTGCAAGAGGTGGATGCAAGGATCGCCTCCCGTCCATAAATGGAAAATAATGTGCAAAGGCACACGCACACCACCGATAAGAAAACAGCAGCACAAAAAACCCGCAAAATGGCGCAAAATATGCGGGTTTTGCTCTTCTTTCAAAGGAAAGAGGAAATTTCTAAGATATGCAAAGTAATTTGACGCAAACAAATAGAGTAAAAGTATCAAAATATGCGTCCTAATTCATGTCTATGCAGGTGCGTACCTTAAAGCTCTAAGGTCTAAGGTCTAGCATCGAGACTGCTCACTACTAGCTCCCCAAGGCTCTAGTAGTGAGACAGACTTGTTGATCTTCGCTAAAGCCTTAAGAGGTGCAAAGAGGAGAGATAAAAAATAGACTCGTGTGACTCTAGTGATCGCGCTGTGTGCGCAATAGCATGTAACAGACGATAGTGATATAAAAACCTGCATGCATTTTCAAACAGATTTAAGTCACATTTTCCTCTTTTTAGTTAATCTTTTTCAAAACTATATCAATTAAACTACATTTTCCTCTTTTCAAATCTTTTCAAACAAAAATATGTCATCTTTTTAATATCTCAAAGGATAGGGATCGACACGGATTTTCTCATGTTTTCCCGCTGATGCGAGAAGAACAGTTTAAAAATTCCTAAGTCAAATCACTCTAATACTAGCAGAATAATGCACTCCTAAGAGTGTATGCCTATGATATGCTGCTGCTAGTCAGATAAAGATGTATTTTTTGTATTTTTTAAAATTCTAAATGCAGCAATACAAAAGACTAAGAAATACTCACAAAAAGAAAAATAGTAAAACTGATTCCCGCCTTCTCCTGAGATCTCCCGTGAAAGTAAACCTGAAAAAAAGACAGAAAATAAAAACAAAAATAAAACAAAAATAAAACAAAATACAACTAATTAGAACAAAAGTTAGTAAAAACAAATATTTACAAAATACCTCCTAATTAGACAATTAATCCAACTAAATTCTAGTGAGGCAAAATATTACCTCCCTGGCAACGGTGCCATTAAAATGCTACATGCTTTTACACTCAACCCAGTAATTAAGTTAATTTCACTTAAGTAAGAGCAGAAAAAGCCACTTATGTTAACTTGTAATTATGTCGATTGTGTAGTATAGGGTCGAATTAACCTAATATTTTAGAAATTTTTATTGGTTGAGTCTAGGTCGTTCTATGGGAGGATAATAATTTTTCCAAATTCACCAATTATCTTTTATTTCCTTCATAAGTTTAGGAGGTATAACTCGATTGATTTTAAAACATGAATTTTGCCCAAAAATATTAAACTATAAAGAATTTACAAAATTCCATATGAAAAACATATTTACTCAAATGATGTACTTTATTAACAAGTAAAGATGTTAGCTTTCCAATTTTATTTCAAAAGAAATTAAGGCAATAAAAGTTGTGCTATTAAAACATGCCTTTTTACAATTAAAACAAATTCAAAAAGTGATTAAAATGATGCAAGAAAATATTTTCTTCATTAATTTCTTCACCCTCTCTCTTCTTCTCTCTTTCTTTATTTTCTTTTCCTTTTATTCTCTATCTTGAGCCCTCTTTCTTACCTTTCTTCTTCTGTTCCTACCTTCTCTTCCTGTCTCTTATTCTCTTTCCCTTAGTCTTCTCCTACCTTCTTCTCCTCCCTTAGTGCCTGTTCTCTTAGTTCCTTCCATGCCTGTTCCTTCTTTCCTTTGTCTTCAGCACAACACTTAGCATTTTAACCCTCGGCTCTTCTTTTCCTTAAGTCCTTCAGCTGAATTGAGTTTTTTTACTTTTTAACCAAAAATTATTTTATTTGGGCGAGGTCCTTTCGAGGATACACATCACCCTGAGACCAGGGTGGGACCAGACCCTACTCGGTCCTAGCCTAATCTCAATTAGGTTTGATTTCGATTTATTTCATTTCTGTTCATACTCTCAAGCCAATTCGGTTCAACCCAGCATCGCAAGCCTCGCCCTCCCAGGGCACACACGCTCAGGCACATAAGGGCGCACACCCGGAGGCACACAAGCCTGCACACACACATGCACATGCTCAGAATGTTCAGATCGGTAACCGATGCACCGAACGCTGACAACTGGTAAGGCCATGTAGCAAAATCGTTTTATCCCCATGCATGTGTGCTCAGAAACTGACGATGTGGGACTATGATAACCCCTTCCAAACCCAACTTCAAATGATCATATCTCCCAACCCAAGGCTCCAAATCGAGTGATTTAAAGTTTGTTAGAAAGCTCTAAGGTAGATCTACACAATTGCAGGGTCAATTTAAGGACTAGAGGTTCTTTTCCTCTTCAATTTGAAAGATAAAATCAGGGGTTCCTACGGGTTACTTATTGCCTGGAAATGGTTTTAATGTCTACAGAGTCCTCAGATGGACTTTTCTCTCTCATTTAAAGGTCTAAATAGGTTCTACAAATTATTCTGCATCTGTTGGAGTAAGTTTTATGTTCACATGACCTTCAAACAGTGTACAGAAGGTTGAAGCTTCTCTGAAAGCTTCAGAGATCGAATTTTCAGACCTTGATATGTGCAACAGACGCAAAAGAGTGTTTCTAATTGATTTAAACTAATTCTAATGGTTGTAATTAACTCAACTAGGTGATTGCACCGCAAAATTACACCTACAATTGTGCCGTCTTGCGCTATTTCTAGCATTACCAGTGCATATTAGTGTTCCATAGACGCATTTGTAAAAATACATGCACGCATGCATTTAATTGAGAGGGGAGGAGAGTGAAATAAATGGCCTTGCAATTAACATTTTTCCTCAAGTGCATCTTTGCAAAATTCACCATCTTTTTATTTTTTATTTTACTTGATTTTGAAATCTCTTCCCACGGCTGCATGGAACAACCTCATCTTCTTCGCACCATGTCCTGCTCCCCCTCTCCCTGCCAGCCCTATAACCGCATCTCCCTGCCGGCCATGTTGAGCTATGCACAGCCAGGGCATGGCTGTGCATGCCTCTTTCTTCTTTATAAGGGCACGGCTGCCTTCTTGCAAGAGGGGCCTGGTCCCCAGCCAAAAAAAAAAAAACTCAATGCAGCTTCTTCTCTAGGCCACCATCTCCTCCCTCTCCCTCCATACGCAGGCCCTCCTCCTCTGAGGAGACACTCTGCGGACAGGAGTACCTCACGGTGGTGCACACCCACCATCGTGAGACCACCACCGCCCAGCTCATCAAAGAGCCGATGCGTGTGGTGGTCTTCTTTCCCTGTTTCTTCATTTGAAGCCCTTCCTCCATTACCAAAAAGCTTCAAGCTGTGAAGCTCCACTGGCCACTGCACGCCCCTGCAGCAGCCGGCCGAGCTCCATAGCTGCAGCTGCAAAGTCCCTCCAGCGCATGCCTGCAGGCCGCCCTCGCCTCCAATGCGTTCCTACAGGTGGCCTCACCTCCCGCTTCTTCGCACCACACTCACCTTTCCGCTCACAACCGGCCACCGCGCGCCCCTGCAGCGGTCGACCAAGCCTCACCGTGCACCCCATCCAACACCCGCAGGCCACCGCGCGCCCTATCGCGCTCCTTCGCCCGAGACCCAGCCCTCTCTGCGTGCTTTGTCGTGACGTCCCACCCGCAAGCTAGCAGCCGGAGCCACTCTTCCGTGTGCGCGCCGAGCCGTCCGGACACACAGCACCGGACACAAGCGGTTGCGTGGCTCGCCCGACCACTGTAGCCACTGTTCACGCATTTCTGCGGAACACTGTGGCTACAGTTGGGTGGCCGGTAAGTTTCTCACTTATCCGGTCACCCGGCATGCCGCTATCGTCCACTAACCGCACCTGCGTCTAGCCCCGCGCCAGCTCCAGTGCCCGCCCACGCGTCTGCATGCGCCCGCGTTGACCGCACCCGCCGGCGTCGCTCGCTCCCTCAATCGGCGAGTTTGCCTGAGCCCGCGTCGCCCACACCCGCCCGCGTCGCCCGCTCCCTTCGCCTGCGTATGTCTGCGTGCGCCTGCTCTAGCTCTTCACGCAGCGCGGTGAGCTGCGGCCTCTCCTCTCCCCATGCTCACTCCCACCCAGCGCGCACGTCCTCGCGTGCATACACTCCTGCTCGTGCAAGCGTGAAACCTCAGACGACACCCAGCTGCGTGCAGACGTCTTAACGCTCGCCTCCTTCACTCCAGCAGGAAGCACGCGGCATCTCTCTCTCTCTCTCTCACAGCACTCTCTCACTCTCTTTACCGACACTTACACACTTACACTCACACTTTCATACACACACACACACACACCTATACACTATTATATACATATATATATATATATTTACATATATACATATACTTATATACATATATATATATATATAGATATATCTGTACATATATTAGTACTTATATAACTATGTATTAGTCTATATATATATATCTATATACTTATATATATATATATACACATATATACTTACTTATATACATATATTTATATACATTTATACACACCTGCTTATACACATATATATATGTAAATATACATACATATATACGTATATATCTATATAACTATATAAACATATACATATAAATATACACATATCTATCTACGTATATCTATATACATATATTACCATATATATATACATGCATTTATATACATCTCTATAGTTATATATACATACATATACATTTATATATATATATATATACATATATCTATCTACAAATATAGTTACATACATATATATACATATACTTATATATACATACATATATAAGTACATATATACCTATATATTTATAACCATATATACATATAGATATTTCTACATATATACATATATATATATATATATATATATATATTCACATTACTTACCATACGTTGTATCGTGAGAATATCTGCACCAGTTGCTGATATTCCCCGATACACACGTACAGAAAGCATGTTCGCATTCATCTTCTACCAGTCCACCTTACATGCGGCACTTCATCCTGTTAGTTGCGTCTTTCTAGACGACGACCGACTCGACACCATGCTACACTCCATCTCCGCCTCCACCCCCACCCCTTTATACATATATAGTATATACATATATATATATACTACAGTTACTTTACTTCTGCTTCTCTTTCCTGCCAATAAAAAGACAAAAAATATATATATAAAAGAGAAAAGATAATCCTTGACTTGCAGGTACTCTGTCTTGCTAATAGCAAGATCCGTTTTGGAACCCTGATTTGGCTCAAAGCCAAGAACCTAATTTTGAGGGTGTGCCTCAAGGACCAAGATTATCAGAAAAAAATCTTAAATAGAAAAACACCGAAAACATAATAAACGAACGGAAGAGATTCGTTGTAGGAAAGGCATAGAAACTTGACTTGTAACCCCACTTCCCTGAGTTCGATGTTGGGCCTAAAAGTGACCAAGATAAAATCAAGTAGGCCAGGTAAAAAAAAATTGTAAAGAGATGGTTAGGCTCGATTTAGGTTAACCACTATATGCACTTCAACGATAAAATTACCATATTAACACACCTATCCAGGTCCGACCACCTTCTTTTCTGGTGCCATTACCAGGGAAGTGTGCCTTCAAGTAAGTTTCTATTCCATTCCTTTCATTTTCTTCTCTTCTCTCTTCACGGGTGTCTCTGTTTTTGGTGTGCAGGTAAACTTGTTGCAAGTAGAAGGCAGGCAGACGAAGTCAGAGATGTGGGCAGATCCAGGGCAGGAACGAGAGCGTGAAGATGCTGACACCGCAATAGAGCTCCGCACACATTGCTGCACAAGTAGGTCTTTCTTTCTTAGCAACATAGGTTAACTTGTCACCTTAATAAAAAAAAACTAAAAACTAAAAAAAAAAACTAGAAAAACTTCTTGGGATCTCCTGGGGCAACTGGATTAAAATTCACTTGTTTGATTGATTGCCTTTACTCCCACCACCCCAGGATTTCCCGCCCTACTTCGCATAACGAAAATCCAAGAATCTTGATTCCTGAATTTTTCACTGTGTGAAGTATTCTTTGAGGCAAATAAAAAGATTGATTTCACCCCTCTTTGCCTCATTTACCTACAATTTGGGATCACATTTTTGGTGGGGAGTCTTGGAATTGAGTTGATTCCAACCCCACCATGACTTTTCAACTTGCCTAAGATTTGATCCCGAATACTTCAACCCCAACAATTTGCTTTTCCTTACCCTTTGGTTGAGCCTTGTGTGTGGACATCTTTTTGGTGATTGGGAGCACTTGAATTTAAGTACTTTGGCTCCCTTTCACACTAATCTAAAACTGATTTGTGCATCCACACATAGAAATCTCCGTTTAGGGAAGCCCATTGCATTTTAGCATGCATTAACCAATTGATATTGAAGAAGGGTTTGTTGGGCTTACAAGAAAACTTGTATTCTTGCTTAACCCGGAGATTGGTTGAATTGATATTTCAGCGAAATCATAAAATACATACTACTTAAGGCTGAATTCTAGAAACCACTCACAAATTAAAATTGCAATTCGGGGAGATTTCCCCGTTGCATGCTTTTTTACACACTTGAAAAATCAATCACTTGGGCATTACCTGTAAACAACGCCATTCACATTCGAAAAGCACTTGATCCTAAGCCTCTAACTAAAATTGGTGGTAACTTGACCCTTGTCAAGAATTGGTGGTCTAACTACCTACGTGTAGCACCTATGTGTTGGCGAGGGTTCTCACGTGCTATCGGGTGTCTAAGACTGGCGCAAATGGCCTTTCAATCTGGCCCGGTGGTTCCGTAGTTTTCGCATTCGGTTCCGTAGTTCGTGATAGTAGGTAACTTAGATCTTTAGGTCTAAGGGCACACTGTAGAGGTTAGGAATTTGATTGTATTGATTTGTCATCAAGTGTACCTTTGCAATGTCATTTCTCTCATCTCTCATCCCTTCTTATCCCCGCAATTCTTCCTGTGGTAGTGCATGTTTGGAGGAGGTCACAAAACCCTGAACTGTGTGAATTGCTTGATAAATCTAGGAAAGAAGCCAAATCGTCCTCCTCCTCCACAAACATGGCCCCACACCCACCCCCAAATCCCAAGGGAGGAAACCATCCTCAATCCCATAACCCACCTCCAAGCCCAAATGGAAATGTATAACGAACAAATTGAGGCCAATAGGGAAACATTGGAGGAAATGTAGAACCCTCCCGAACGGGAGGAGCCTAGGTCTTTGAGTTCCTATCAGAATCCTGCTACTACAGAGACCATGGGACAAATTCGGGTCCCCATGGGCGGGGACGACATTGAATTAAAACCTAACATAATTGGCCTGATAAATTTTCACTTCCATGGTCTTACAAGTGAAGATCCTTTTCTCCACTTGAAAGACCTAACCCAATTAGCTGAAAC
Organism: Thalassia testudinum; assembly: GCA_037157565.1. Classification (NCBI taxonomy): domain Eukaryota; kingdom Viridiplantae; phylum Streptophyta; class Magnoliopsida; order Alismatales; family Hydrocharitaceae; genus Thalassia; species Thalassia testudinum. The sequence continues at coordinate 148,148,305 of JAZHRO010000014.1, read as the reverse complement.
TGTTAAACCAAGAAATATCGGGTTACCTATAGTCCTCAAGAAAATGTTCCCATTTTCATTGCAGGATAAAGCGTCGCAGTGGTTACGCACCCTTGGAAGAACCATCCACTCTTGGGAAGAGAAGCGAACAATGTTTCTCAAGAAGTTCTTCCCAATCGGGCGAACCAATGCGCTTTGCTGTGCTATCACTTCATTTACACAACAAAACAGCGAACAATTTCATGAGGCATGGGAGAGATATAATGACCTCCTCAGGAAGTGCCCACACCATGGTCTGCCTAAGTGGCATATAGCCCAGAGTTTCTACTATGGACTAAATGAGACTTTGAAGCAGATTGCAGACACTTCCTGTGGAGGGAATTTTATGAATAAAGACGAGAACGGAGCATTCGAATTTTTTGAAAATATGAGCAAAAACTCAATGAACAATGCCTCCATTGTCGCCTTTAATCGTACCAGCCAGCCCCGAAATGTCCACGAAGTTGACACGGGACCCTCCCATTCATCCACTGATCTCAGCCTTATAGCACAGAAATTGGATGAAGTCTTCATCGTGCACAAGAAACTGGACGAGCTGCTGGCCAGCCTCGCCTGTTCTATGGCAAACACCCCCACTTCACCACTTCGTCACAATCCAAATTCTTCCAACACCAAGCTTATCCTGAGAAACCCCGTGAGACCTTCCTTACCGAGTGTCGCGTCGAGCGACTCGGTAAGTCAAGTGAATCTGGCTTCTGCGAGCCAGTATTTCGACACGAAGGACCAAGCCTCTGTGAGCTCAGATGCATATTTACATGCGGATGCTTCCTCTGGCGTAGAAGATGCTTGCGCCCTAGGGAACAACCCTTTCTCTACCACTTATAGCCCAAGGTCGCGAAATCATCTGAATTTCGCATGGTCCAACAACCCACAGCGCCAAAATCCCACGGGTGGAATAATACGACCGTCCGCACCCGTCATCCAAAGGGCCCAGTCTAATCCTATGGCGAATCTGCCATCTGGCCCTTGCATACCGCAAATCGAACACGTATCAAGTCCTCTTGATAAATTGATGCGAATGATGACGGAGATGTCAAAGCGCCATGAAGAGAACATGACCTCTCTTCAGCACCAATTGGCGCAGCAGAATGCTGAGATCAGTCAACTACTCATGGCGACTCGATCTCAGGGCACTCTTCCCGCCCAACCTGTTCCAAACCCGTGAAATTTCGTACCCTGTGGTCCTCAGCCACAGGTACACCTTCTCAGGGGCAGGATAATCAGATTCTGCAAGCTTCGAGCATTCCACCGGGATTTCAAGCTAATCCCACTGCAACACCGCACTCTTATGTCCCTATTGCAAACCCTCCTCCGCTGTATGATCCCACTGGACCCACATCATCCAATGCGATCACTACGAGGAGCGGTAAGTAGACCATCGATCCGCCTCAACCTGATCCTGGCCCTTCTTCTTCATCGTCCTCCCATTCGGGATGCACACCGCATTCGCGAGAGGACGATACACCCAAATTGGTGCCAGAATCAGTTCCATTCCCTGAGGCTCTACTAAGGGAGCCAAAAGGCAAGAAGAAAGATACGTAGGCCTTTGATAACCTGCGTAATTTGTTCAGGGATGTAGAAATCAAGGTACCCCTGCTCGAGGCTATCGACCACATACCTACTGTCGCCCGATTTTTCAAAGACTACACAAGACCCAGGCGACAGTCAAAGAAAAATAAGAATCCGGTGGTTCTCTCACCTCATGCGAGTTGTGCTATACTGTCAAACCTACCATCGAAGTAGAAAGATCTGGGCACACCGCTTATTTCCTGTAGCATCCAAGGCTGCAATTTTAACCGTGCCCTGCTTGATCTAGGATCTTCCATTAATCTCGTACCAACCATCATGCTCGAAAAATTTTCCTTGGGAAATCTGAAACCCACCCCTATCAAGTTACAGTTGGCAGATCGTTCTGTCAAAATCCCAAAGGGTGTGTTGGAAGATGTGGTGGTTAGGGTCAACAGTCTCTATTTTCCTGCTGACTTTCTTATTTTAGATATGGAAGTTCCTAGCTCACTTTCTGATTGTCCGATCATCCTTGGTCGACCTTTCTTGGCCATAGCCCACGCCCATATCGACTGCGAGTCGGGCTGTATTGAGATTGCCGTGGGATCTGAAAAGCTCAAGCTTAACATCTTCAAGGCAGCCAAGAACTTTGATTGCGATTGTATCGAGGATGACACGTCTGACGAGGACATCACCGTCAGCGCGTGTATCGGACTAATTGGGACCTATTCTGACTGCTGCGGATTACCTATAAACACTTATGATTGCCTGACCAACACATATTGTGATGTTCCCCCATCACTCCCTATTCCCGTACCTTCTCCTAGCCAGACTTCTGATGAGGTTTTCTCCACTTCCCATACCTCATGGTCTGAGTCATATCCGGGCTACTCACCGCCGGTCCACACTCTTGAAGACCGGATTGCCCTTTCTTTTCAGCCAAATCAGGCAGATTTGCAAATCCACACTGGGACCTTGAGCCCACATCCTACTCACTGGGGCTATTCCTTTTTGGATCCATCTATCCAAGAAGCCCCTCTTCTTGGCCAATACGAGGGCCAATTTCTTCCTCCTGACCTGCTCTCCAACCCGCTTGGGACACTCTTGTCCCAAGAAATGCTAGATCTTTCACCATCCACTCTTGAGCTAAAAGAGCTGCCTAGTACACTTAAATATGTTTTCTTAGGACCAAATGAAATGCTCCCCGTAATCATCAGTTCAAAATTGACCAGGGAGCAAGAGTGCAAACTAACGAAGGTCCTCATAGAACACAAGGCAGCCATTGGATGGTCTTTATCAGACTCATCTGGCATTAGCCCCTCCTACTGCAATCACCATATATATACAGAGGAGGAGGCTCGACCTTCCCATGAGATGCAGCGACGTCTCAACCCTAACATGCAGGAGGTCCTTAAGAAGGAAATCATTAAGTGGCTGGATGCGGGTATAATCTACCCGATTAGCGATAGCCCCTAGGCAAGTCCGATTCACGTTGTGCCCAAGAAGACAGGACTCACCATCCGTGTCAATGACAGTGGCGAATCCATCCCTACACGCACTCCTACATCTTGGAGAGTGTGTGTAGATTATAGGAAACTCAATGCTGCAACTAAGAAAGATCGTTTTCCGCTACCATTCATTGACCAAATCCTGGAGCGGTTAACGGGAAATAAATTTTTCTGTTTCCTGGATGGATTCTCAGGATATAACCAAGTGGCAATTGACCCCTGGGACTAAGAGAAAACCACTTTTACCTGCCCCTTTGGCACCTTTGCATTTAGAAGGATGTCGTTCGGACTTTGCAACGCACCATCAACTTTCCAAAGATGTATGCTGGCGATATTCCACGACATGGTGGGTGACTTTCTCGAGGTCTTCATGGAAGACTTTTCGGTCTTTGGACCATCTTTCGATGACTGTCTTGCCAACCTAACTCGTATCCTTAGGAGATGTATTGATGTAAACCTCATGCTTTCTTGGGAAAAAAGTCATTTTATGGTGCATGAGGGAATTATTCTCGGATATATCATCTCTGATAGGGGTATCGAGGTTGACAGAGCTAAGCTTGACATAATTGCTGATTTACCTGTGCCTGGCTCTGTTAAACAAATTCGCTCCTTCTTGAGACACGTCGGTTTCTATAGGAGATTCATCAAAGACTTCTCCAAAATTTCTCAGCCTTTAACTCATCTCCTTTTGACCGACGTACCCTCGATATTGGCCCCAACTGCATACGAGCATTCACGCAGCTGCGTAATGCTATCACCAAGGCCCCTGTTCTCCAGCCACCTGATTGGTCCCTCGACTTTGAACTCATGTGTGACGCTTCTGACCTTGCAGTCGGAGCCATCCTGGGACAAAGACGCGATAAACACCCCTTCGTGGTGTACTACGCCAGTAAGACATTGGACGAGGCCTAGCGTAATTATACTAGCACTGAAAAAGAACTACTGGCGGACGTCTTTGGGCTGGAGAAATTTCGCTCTTACTTTCTGGGCTCACACATTATTGTTTTCACTGATCATGCGGCCATTCGCCATCTCATGCACAAGAAGGATGCCAAGCCTAGACTGATTCGTTGGATCCTTCTGCTCCAAGAATTTGACATTGAGATCCGCGATAAGGTCGGAGCCCAGAATGTTGTAGCTGATCATCTTTCCAGACTGGATCCCGACCATATTGTACTTACTCTACCGATCAATGAAATTTTTCTTGATGAGCACCTATTGGCAATAAATGTGGCAAGTGGACCATGGTATGCCAACATTGCCAATTACCTTGCTTCTGGATCCCTTCCACGTGATTAGCCTAAAAACCAGTGCGAGCGTCACATGGCAGAAGCAAAGTATTATTTCTGGGATAATCCACTTCTTTTTCTCATAGCTGCTGATCAAATCATCCGTCGCTGTATTCCTGAGAGCGAGTTCCCCAGTGTGCTATCCTTCTGCCCCGATCAGGCCTGCGGAGGCCATTTCTCTGGTAGGAAAACTGCAGCCAAGGTGTTGCAGTGCAGTTTCTTCTGGCCATCCCTTCACCAGGATGCACACAATTATGCCAAGCATTGCACTAGGTGCCAGTCATTAGGGTCAATGTCACGTCATGACATGATGCCCTTGCAACCCATCCCAGCTGCGAAAATCTTCGACATTTGGGGAATTGATTTCATGGGTCCCTTCCTCCTTCCAACATCTTCGAATTCATCCTCGTAGCCGGACTATGTTTCCAAATGGATCGAGGCTATTCCCACGCGCCGTGCTGACCTTGTTATATCCACCCGATTTGTCAAAGACGACATCTTTGCATGCTTTTGGATCCCTCGAACCTTTATCTCGGATGGAGGAAGCCACTTTACCAATACTTCTTTTCGGGCACTTCTGAGGAAATACGAAGTCCACCATCGTATCGCATCCCCATATCATCCTCAGACGAATGGGCAGGCAGAAGTGTCAAACCGGCAAATCAAGTAGATTCTCCAGAAAATGGTTCAGCCTGACCGTAAGGATTGGTCCGACAAGCTGATTGACTCACTTTGGGCTTATCGGACCACCTTCAAGGCTCCCCTTAGTATGTCTCCGTATAGAATCATTTACGGGAAGCCTCGTCATTTGCCTGTAGAGTTGGAGCACTGCGCTTATTGGGCAGTTCACCAATGTAACCTCGACCCAGACCTGTGTGGTCGAGAAAGGAAACTCCAACTCCAGGAGCTGGAAGAGCTCCGTCGTGAAGCCTCTGATTCTGCTTTAACTTTCAAACAACACACTAAGGCTTTTCATGATAGCCATATTCGGTGGAAAGAATTTGAGCCATCTCAACAAGTTTGGCTCTATAATGCCCAACTCAAATTCTTTCCTGGGAAATTGAAGTCCAAATGGACTGGTCCTTTCCTAGTCTCAAGACCATTTCCGAACGGGGCCGTCGAGATCGAAGATCCCAAATCTGGCCATAAAATTACGATCAACGGGCAGCGTTTGAAACCCTATATGACTCATGAACCTGCCCCTATTGGAGAAACCGTTGCCCTGTTGGAGGATAACTAATTCTTTGCCTCATTCTGAGTCCAGCTGGGGACGTTAAATTCAGCTCTTGTTGGGAGGCACCCCAACAACACTCACTATCCACCATCACTTTTCACTTCACTGTCATGCTCACTTCACTTTTCACTTCACCACCCACCATCCACCCACCCTACCACCCTGCTGTATACCCTCCACTTCAGCTCTCGTTACCCGATCTTTCGTCCTTTCTCTACCTTCCCTGCAAGCATATGAGGACATAGCATCCTTTGGCACGGCGGGGTGGATAGGCATCCATAGGATCTGGGAATTTTATGGTATCATGCAGTTTCCACCTATTTATAAATATGTAAAAAAAAAAAAAATGGTGTTTAGTAATGATTTGATGGCTGAAACAAAAATACAGTAAGTGTTTATGGATATTGAAACGCTATGGGCAACCGGGTTTTATTGTTATAGCGTTGTAGTATAGCCAGTTATTGCCAACATTTCAAATATAAAATTTTTTACTCGGAAAATAAAAGAGTTCCCGAAGTCGAACTCAGGGAGCAAGTTGTATTCTAGAGATATACATGTTTCTTTTACAAAAATAAAGAAAGAGAGAGAAAGAAATTGTTGTCTTTTCTTCTTCTCTTTGCTTCTCCTCGTCTCAGATCTTCTATTATCTTCTTCTTCTTTATCTGCAGTGGTGATGTTCTTCTTCTTCTTTCAGCTGTTCCTGCTCTTCCTTTTTCTTCTGCAGAGCGGGTCCTGTTCTTCTTCTTTTTCCTTTCTTTCTTCTTTTTCTTTCTTCAGATCTTCTTCTCGTGCTCTTCTTCTTTCAGTTCTTCCCTTGTTCTTTTGTGTTCTCTTCTGCCTCGCCTTCTTTCTTCTTTCCCTTGTTGCTACAGTGTCTCCCTCAGCTTCCTTCTTCTTCCGCGGTCCTTCTTCTTCACCTGTGCCTGCACACTTCAGAGTTTACGTCATAGGACAAAACCTACTCTACCCTCCCCCCCCCGCGTCTCTCTCTCTCACAAACCGCTCATGGGATAGCTCTCCCAGAGCTGCCGGGTAGTCGGGTACGGGTCGCGCCCGGGTCCAGGCCCACCGGCGTGCGTGGTGGGAGAGGAGTGCAGGTCAGTCTAAGTCGGGTCGGGTCAGGTCCGCGGGGCGTGAGCGCGGACGAGACCGGGTAACCGGGCGGGTGAAGGGGACCTCACCCCGTGTGCTGAGGCAGTAAGGCTTATTCACAAAATCAATTTAAACGGTGAAAGAGTTGTGAGGCTTACCGATGTGGGACTAAACGGAGGCCTCTCCTCGCGTGCGCCTGCTGGAAGACTGCGGCCTTGCTTCTGCAGCTGCAGCTTCGATTTGCGTCGGTTGCTGGCTGGCTGCCTTCGCAGGAATCCCCGTAATCCGCAGCAGCTGGAAACCTGGAGTCCTCAAGCCTGGAGCGCGGGAGAAGCTGCTTCAATGTGGCGTTAATGGCGGTCGAGCCTCAGAACCTGTCGGACACGAATATGGCCTCTTGGCCTGATCAAACTACTGGGGAACCTTCGCCGTGGCACGGCGAAGGTGTGGAGCTGTGCGGCAAGCCGCAAGGTGGTGTCTGGCGGCAGCCCTAGGTTGGACTGCAACCGGAGAAATGGGTTTGTTTGGGGGAGCGTTACGGAGGTGTGGAGTGGCAGTGGAGGGGTGGGGGGTGCTCAGTGTGATGAGGCGGAGGTTCGGTGAGGGTCGGCGAGGCGTGTGAGGCTGTGGAGCGATGGGAGCATCTCGCCGGAGGATGGCCGGAGACGAAGGGGGTGACGATGGTCAGGGTCGGTCGAGGGCTTAATTGAACAAATTGAAACCGGGGAAAGAAAGAGGAGAGGAAGGGAAGTAGTTCTAACTTACTTGCAGGGACGAAGGGGGAGAAGTAGGGCGACAGTCGTATCGACTGTCGCCGGAGAAGAAGATGCCCAGGGGAAGGGGCGGTGGCGAGCAGAGAGCCGGAGAGGCGCCAGCTGGGTGCGGCGTGGCGCGGGAAGAGCAGGGGAAGAAGTCTCTGCTGCTGGTATTGCGGCAGAGCGAAGAGGAGGAGGAGGAGGAACTGCCGGAGCTGGTGGGCGTCTGCCGGAGTGAGAGGAGAGGAAAGTTGGGGGTTTTCTCCGTCAGATCCGAGCTGGGAAGAACGGTGGAGCGACGGGGGTATTTATAGGGACCGAATCAGGGAGGAAGGCGGAGGGAGACGTCGTGTCTCCCTCGCCGGAGGACGCCGGAGATGGAAACCCATACCGTCCGTGCGTTCGCACGGCCGCTATGGGGGGTTACAGCGACCAAGGGGGTGTCCCTGCGACGGCTGACGACGCAGGGCACCCCCGGTCTACTTGCCAGGCTCTCCCCCTCACCCTGCGCGGCGCCATGCTCCGCGCAAGGTCGCCGGAGCATGGTGCTGGCAGGTTTTGCAGGGGGGACCTGAACGCAAAGAACGAAGGAGAGTTAGGGGCCAAAATGCGAGGGTTCAAAAGTTGAGGGCCAAAAAGTAAATATATGAGGACCAAAGTGTAAAGTTGGTCAAGGAGGTTTCTTCTTAGTCTCAAGTTTTCATACATGACTAATTAGGACCTAAGGAATCTGATGGTGAATTTCATTTCTATATTAAACCTTGTTTGACTGGTCAATTTATGCGAAAACCCAAATTAAGTTATTAATTGGGCATGGTTCTCAATGTAGGTCAAAATGGGTTCTGAAGGCCAAATTGAAGGTTCTAAACCCTAGAGATTATTTTTCTATGAATTTTAGAGGGTTTATTCTATTTTTAATTTGCCTTGAACCTCGTGAATTGAAGTGGGTTGTTTTAGAGTTACAGATTATCATTTAGTTCCTTGGAATTGATGTAGCCCTTGCTAGATTATCTCATCCCACTTTTATTCTTATTAAGTTGCTTTAACCTATGTTTGGACCCTGAGTTACCCTGTATGCAGATTATACTGGTAAAATTGCATTTTTACCCCTTATGACTTGTTTTCTCCTTAAACTCAGAATTCTCTGAGTTAAGCCTTTCCTTGAGTTATGTAGGAGCTTTTATCCTTTGTATTAGGTCAAAATGAGCTAGTTATGGCTCATGATGAGGTTATCATCATACCCCCATGCCTAGCTTTTGCTAGTCCCTTAGCAAAAACTTAAGGTTTCAACCCTTGTTCTAGACCATGAAGTTTTTAATAGTTTAAGATAAGTGCTTTTTTACTTGAGCATAGATTAGGTTAGAATGCTGACCATAGGCCTAAAAGGTACTCTAGTACCAATCAAGATCCAAATCTGTCTAGCCTTAGCCTCAGTCTTTAGCAAAGTTTTTTAATGTCCACAAGAACTAACCTAAGGTTTATTGGACTTTGTGGTTAAAGCACCCGTGCTTGAAATGATTTTAGCCCTGGCTCAGTTCGCAGTGCGTTTTGTAAGAGAGAGATAGAAGGTTTTTCTGTTTGGAGAGTTTTCTCTCTCTTTTTCTTTTTAGTTCTAGCCTAGGATTGGCTTTTCAACACAGTCTGTATCAGATTCCTTACTCCCATCATCAATCCTCAAGGGTTCCTGGCGATCGATGCTTCGAGATAGCATCGCCCATGGCAACCCCCGGAACCCTGGCTATTGAGATTTCGAGATAATCCCATCCATGGTGTTCCGTGGCCGAATCCAGACCCTGGCAATTGACACTTCGAGATAATGCCATCCATGGAATCTGAACCAGCAGAGTGCTTACATGCCCCCAGTAGGATATGTAAATATCCTAAGAGACAAGCACCGAGGAGATGATATTTTGTTACGCATCTTTGAGGGGATTTCCCACCTCTCTACGCTGGGAACTCGTCCAAATCAACTTGTGTTGATCGGCCGCTCCTATTCTAGGTGTTCTTTTCAGAATTTTGCGACGCTTCTGCGTGATTCTGATTTTTACGCTTACTGAACCAGGCTGTGTGTGAGGTTAGGGTGCTTAGGTTACTGAGTCCCGTAAACCAAAAATTAGTTAACGAGGCCAAATACTCCCTAAGCCTTAGACCTAATACTTCAGCTTTTCATTTTCCTCAACCTCTTGAGGAGTGTCTAGATCTTAATGGGTACTAAGAGTCTATTCAAGAATGCCTAAGGTTTGCGTTCTTACTAATCTTATTATGCACTTTTCAGTTATTTTCTTGAATGAGGTCTAGAACTTAGGTTAATTCCTTAGTTCCTTACTAATGACTATCACCTTTTCTTATAATTTTGTGCTCCTTTTTCATTTTGTTTCTCTTCTCCTTCTCCTTCAGAAAATTTCCTTCTCCTCTTTTCCTCTTATTCTTTTTCGAAAATTTTTTTAATTTTTATGATATTTTTGGCATATGTGAATTTTTTGTTTGAAACCTTTTCTTACAAGTTTTTGCACTTTCCTACCCCCCCATGCCTAAGATTTGCAATGTCCTCATTGTAACCTAGGGGTTTTTATTCAACTAAGTTCATACATTAGGATAGCTGTTTTGATGAGTGAATGGGTCGGGGTGACTGTTGCGGACGATTTCTAATCTCAGATGCAAGCACCTGAGGTGGAGTCGGCTGTCCTAAAGTGTGAACTTCAAGTGCAAAAAGCTGTCAGAGCAAGTTTCAGGTTTTCAAAGAGAATGACGGGCTGCCTCCCGTTGAGCGCTAAATTTGATGCCTTCAGCCAAGCGGGAAATGCGATGGAGAGGGGATGGACAAATCAGCAGAGTTTTGTAAGACAAGCACCTTGATTAAGAGCCTGGTTGGTCCAACCAGGTGCTTGTTCAGATCAACAGGCTGATGATGCAGCCCAAACCCAATCAATCTGGTGGGTTGATAGATGTGGATAAAAAGGTGTGGAACCCACCATAAACTATGAAGCTCAGATGGATGTGGAAGTGTAAACGCAGGGTTTGGCTGAGTCGAATCAGCCTGGTCAGAGTAGGGACCCGTAGAATAATCAATGAATGACGCGGAAACCCTACGGGGGTGATCAGAGAATGATAGAGCATGGTATGTAGTCTGATCAATGTTCGAAACCCGATGTGGAAATGCAATCGGCTCGGTGAGAGGTGAATCTGAATAGAAATTGAGTCCGGTTGCGGGTCAGGGTTTGGGAGAGGTTTTGATCCGTACTGTGTGTGCGGACAAGGTGGCCATTGTGTACGAGGGCTCTTCTAGAAACAGATGATAGGTGGTTTTCTGTAGAGAGTCCTCTGGGTAACTATCAAATGCCGGAAGAGTGTCTGTAGGATGAAAGGAATCGGATTCGAGAAAAAATTTGGATTCTGGGTTACAATCACTCTTGGCATTTTCTGTTTTTGGTTCCTGAGGATCGAAAAGGAATGATTCTGTGTTATCAGTGATCTCGGGAATAAGGACCTCAGAGTCGGAGTCAGAGTCATGAGAACTGAGGTCGTAGATAGGCCTGGCGTGTTCAGGAAGGAAAGCCTCTCCGCAATTATAGTCAGATCTGAAATTGTCGGAGAGTTGGCGAAATTGAGATTCATGATCATGAATTCCACCACAGCAAAAATCATCAGCAGCAGCCTGACTGGGTTCTAGCCTATATGTCAATTCTGGGTTTAAAAAAATGTTCTGGCTAGGCTCAAATTCCAAACTGGTAGGAGAGACCCAATTGAAACCCCACTCATCCAACTCCTTGGTTTCTGTATCGTAAATTGGTATATCTTCTGAAAAATCAATCAGATTTCCTGAGGATGTTGGAGAAGGACATTCATCAAATAGAGGCCCAGAATCATGTTCTTCTTTAGAAATTTTATCTTTCTCATATGGGGCCTCATAATCTTCCCAATAAGTTTCAGATCTAGATTCTAGGTTTAGGATGTGGGTAGAATTATTAGAACCTAAGTCTGAATAACCTTCGAGGGTTACCTTATCAAAACAAGGGGCGGAATTTATACCCTCCAGAGGTTCAATTCTAATCTTGTTATTGCAGGAGTCTTGGAGTTCTAAGCTTGGTGATTTATGGCCTAGGGTTGGCTCAGCATTGTGTTCTCCTGCAACTTCCCAACCTATTTTAATGCTATCTTCTATTTGGGTTGGGAGTCGACAACCACCTTGTGCCTCAGTCCGGAGGTCTGGGAAACTGGATTGATTTTTAGTACTGTTCCAAGATGACTCATCCTCTATTTCTGGTGTATACGGGTATTTTTGGTTGATAGTTTTTTCTAAAAGTCTCATCATCTCTACCCGTTTTTCAAGAGCATCTTGGTTTTGTTCCCAAAGTACAGGATTTGTCAAGCATTGAAGGTATTCAGATTTGTGTAATTTGTCTATCTCAATGTATCCTGTCATGAGCATATCTCGGGTTGATCCTTTTGAAATTTCAGTCAATAGGATTTGGGCACAGTTCATGATGAAAGCTGTGGTTGTTGGGACATCAACCTGAATGTTTTCTACTGGTGTTGAGGGTTTGATTTCATAGATTTCAAGGGCATCCTCAATCATCTTATCTTTCATGGATCTCATATATTCAGGTTTTTTGAATGGTAGTCTTGCTAGCTGCATAATTAGATCAGGTGGTGGAATCAAGATATAGAATCAAAGTTTGAATCAAGATGGAAGAAGGGGATTTTGTTCAGAATCAGAGGAAAGAAGGGCTGTGTGAATGATTTTTGCAAAAACAAAGGAGCCGAGGCTTAGCCTCGGGGAGAGTGAATTTCTATAGGAGGTTTCAAGGACCTCCTGAAAAATACTGAAGGACTGGATGAGATAAGCAGGTGCTGGACCCAATCAAGACACCCAAAAATTTGTTGGGTGACTATAGAGGTGCGGGGCAGATGGACCCCTTCATCAGAAAGATCGTCCACCTGAGAATTACCTGGGCAGCCAGAGAGGGAGAGTCCCGCGAAGACCCCTACAGGGTATAGCGTCCCCATGGGTTACAGGGTTTCCCCCACCCGACCTCTCTTGTCACTGCGGTTCCAGGTAGACCAGAATGGGGATCTTGACCTCTTAAGTCTACCAATTTTTAAGATCAGGGTGCTTAAGGTTTCACTTGAACTTTAGGTGTTTTTGTGAACAAAGTGGCCTAGTTTGAAATTTGGTTGACCCCAGGGGTCAACTTCACCTAGTGGTTTCCTTGAGAAGTTAGGCCTTGTTTTAGGGTTCAAGTGTTTAGAGAGAGCCAATTGTTTAGGATTTTTCTTATTAATTATTTTCAATCAATGGCTTGGGCACACCTCTTTTGGATTTCCTCAATTCTTGATTAAGGGGTGTGTCTCTACTGAAATCCTAATGTTTGACCTTATGTTGGCTCTACTTGGTCCATTTAACTCTTTGTTGGGTAATTAGGGCTCAAGCAAGAATGTGTTAGCCCTTAAATACCCTTCATAGTGTGCAGGAGTGATGAGTTGAAAACATGCAACTCTTTATGGCTACTAAGTATGGAAGATAGGTTAGCCCTATATTGCTTGTTCTTTTCTTTTCTTCCTCTTTAGAGTTTAGGGGTTAATAACGAGAGGAAAAAAAAAAATACCTGTCCTTGGAGTGGTTGTCGTGCGGTTGCTTGTCTTCTTGATTTCCTGTAGCTGCACAAAAGAGAGGAGATTATCAGAAATTAAAAAGAAACAGGAATGTTTACCTCTAGAATAGCCGTTGCTCCCCGGCAGCGGCGCCAAAAATGAAACGCTGTGGGCAACCGGGTTTTATTGTTATAGCGTTGTAGTATAGCCAGTTATTGCCAACATTTCAAATATAAAATTTTTTACTCGGAAAATAAAAGAGTTCCCGAGGTCGAACTCAGGGAGCAAGTTGTATTCTAGAGATATACATGTTTCTTTTACAAAAATAAAGAAAGAGAGAGAAAGAAATTGTTGTCTTTTCTTCTTCTCTTTGCTTCTCCTCATCTCAGATCTTCTGTTATCTTCTTCTTCTTTATCTGCAGTGGTGATGTTCTTCTTCTTCTTTCAGCTGTTCCTGCTCTTCCTTTTTCTTCTACAGAGCGGGTCCTGTTCTTCTTTTTCCTTTCTTTCTTCTTTTTCTTTCTTCAGATCTTCTTCTCGTGCTCTTCTTTCAGTTCTTCCCTTGTTCTTTTGTGTTCTCTTCTGCCTCGCCTTCTTCTGTTGTTCTTCAGATCCCCTTCTTTCTTCTTTTCTTTTTCCAATCAGGACGTCGTCTGATTTTTCAATCAGACGACTTAAACTGCTTGTTGCTACAGTGTCTCCCTCAGCTTCTTTCTTCTTCCGCGGTCCTTCTTCTTCACCTGTGCTTGCACACTTCAGAGTTTACGTCAGAGGACAAAACCTACTCTACCCTCCCCCCCCCGCGTCTCTCTCTCTCACAAACCGCTCATGGGATAGCTCTCCCAAAGCTGCCGGGTAGTCGGGTACGGGTCGCGCCCGGGTCCAGGCCCACCGGCGTGCGTGGTGGGCGAGGAGTGCAGGTCAGTCTAAGTCGGGTCGGGTCAGGTCCGCGGGGCGTGAGCGCGGACGAGACCGGGTAACCGGGCGGGTGAAGGGGACCTCACCCCGTGTGCTGAGGCAGTAAGGCTTATTCACAAAATCAATTTAAACGGTGAAAGAGTTGTGAGGCTTACCGATGTGGGACTAAACGGAGGCCTCTCCTCGCGTGCGCCTGCTGGAAGACCGCAGCCTTGCTTCTGCAGCTACAGCTTCGATTTGCGTCGGTTGCTGGCTGGCTGCCTTCGCAGGAATCCCCGTAATCCGCAGCAGCTGGAGACCTGGAGTCCTCAAGCCTGGAGCGCGGGAGAAGCTGCTTCAATGTAGCGTTAATGGCGGTCGAGCCTCAGAACCTGTCGGACACGAATATGGCCTCTCGGCCTGATCAAACTACTGGGGAACCTTCGCCGTGGCACGGCGAAGGTGTGGAGCTGTGCGGCAAGCCGCAAGGTGGTGTCTGGCGGCAGCCCTAGGTTGGACTGCAACCGGAGAAATGGGTTTGTTTGGGGGAGCGTTACGGAGGTGTGGAGTGGCAGTAGAGGGGTGGGGGGTGCTCAGTGTGATGAGGCGGAGGTTCGGTGAGGGTCGGCGAGGCGTGTGAGGCTGTGGAGCGATGGGAGCATCTCGCTGGAGGGTGGCCGGAGACGAAGGGGGTGACGATGGTCAGGGTCGGTCGAGGGCTTAATTGAACAAATTGAAACTGGGGAAAGAAAGAGGAGAGGAAGGGAAGTAGTTCTAACTTACTTGCAGGGACGAAGGGGGAGCAGTAGGGCGAAAGTCGTATCGACTGTCGCCGGAGAAGAAGATGCCCAGGGGAAGGGGCGGCGGCGAGCAGAGAGCCGGAGAGGCGCCAGCTAGGTGCGGCGTGGCGCGGGAAGAGCAGGGGAAGAAGTCTCTGCTGCTGGTATTGCGGCAGAGCGAAGAGGAGGAGGAGGAGGAACCGCCGGAGCTGGTGGGCGTCTGCCGGAGTGAGAGGAGAGGAAAGTTGGGGGTTTTCTCCGTCAGATCCGAGCTGGGAAGAACGGTGGAGTGACGGGGGTATTTATAGGGACCGAATCAGGGAGGAAGGCGGAGGGAGACGTCGTGTCTCCCTCGCCGGAGGACGCCGGAGATGGAAACCCATACCGTCCGTGCGTTCGCACAGCCGGTATGGGGGGTTACAGCGACCAGGGGGGTGTCCCTGCGACGGCTGACGACGTAGGGCACCCCCGGTTTACTTGCCAGGCTCTCCCCCTCACCCTGCGCGGCGCCATGCTCCGCGCAAGGTCGCCGGAGCATGGTGCTGGCAGGTTTTGCAGGGGGGACCTGAACGCAAAGAACGAAGGAGAGTTAGGGGCCAAAATGCGAGGGTTCAAAAGTTGAGGGCCAAAAAGTAAATATATGAGGACCAAAGTGTAAAGTTGGTCAAGGAGGTTTCTTCTTAGGCTCAAGTTTTTATACATGACTAATTAGGACCTAAGGAATCTGATGGTGAATTTCATTTCTATATTAAACCTTGTTTGACCGGTCAATTTATGCGAAAACCCAAATTAAGTTATTAATTGGGCATGGTTCTCAATGTAGGTCAAAATGGGTTCTGAAGGCCAAATTGAAGGTTCTAAACCCTAGAGATTATTTTTCTATGAATTTTAGAGGGTTTATTCTATTTTTACTTTGCCTTGAACCTCGTGAATTGAAGTGGGTTGTTTTAGGGTTACAGATTATCATTTAGTTCCTTGGAATTGATGTAGTCCTTGCTAGATTATCTCATCCCACTTTTATTCTTATTAAGTTGCTTTGACCTATGTTTGGACCCTGAATTACCCTGTATGCAGATTATACTGGTAAAATTGCATTTTTACCCCTTATGACTTGTTTTCTCCTTAAACTCAGAATTCTCTGAGTTAAGCCTTTCCTTGAGTTATGTAGGAGCTTTTATCCTTTGTATTAGGTCAAAATGAGCTAGCTATGGCTCATGATGAGGTTCTCATCAGATAGTCAACCTCTATTTTGAACACTTTCGAGGCCACAGAAGCTTGATTTGCTCAGGATAGGCTTAATTCACTTGAGCATTGACAAGATAGATTGGAATCTCTCCTAACTAAGGACGTATTCTTGTACCTGAGACACCAGTACAGGATTCGTTGGTTTGCTTCTACTCAAGAGCTTAAGTAAACTTGGTTCACACTACAAATATCAACAAAGGCCAGGTGAACATAAGATCCAACCCTAGTGTTCATTAGGGAAGGTGGAGTCCTTACCTGTGCGCACAGGTAGACTTTTTATCCCAGGCTTTAGTCTTGTGCTTAGGAGCGACCCTTTCAACCAAAAGAGGAACTCTCCCACCGAAAAGAAAAAAGTGTGCTCCTCCAAATAATGTTGTAAGAGATATACTGACACGTGTTTCAAAAAAAAAAAAAGATGCAAATAAGTCAGTATATCTCACAAATATCTGTAAAAGCTCCCTACAAAGTTCTTCAGGGTAAAAAAACCCTATTTTCTTTGAGCCACAAATGTCAGAAAATGGGAGTTGAGTTTCAATCATCATTTTAAGGGTCAATCCGAAGACACGAGCTGAAACTGGGACCAACCTGTACTTAAAAATTCGTGAAACCCTGGGCTTGAGTCTTAATGTTCATCGGGTCAGTCTTGATCCTTCACTATGCACAAGCCATAATCTCTTGAGCTCTCGAGTATGGCAAAAATCTCTTGGGTCATAGAAATCGTACTTAAGGTTTAAATATCATGAGTCCTGGTTAGTCGAAAGATGATCTATGTCATGTGAGACTTAAAGTACTGGTAGTCTTCTCTGTAATTGGTTCTCACAATATCCAACGATAAACACACCTATGTCGCCTCAGAAGAAAATCTTTAGCTTAAAGATCGATTCTAAATACAACAAAAAAAAAATGTTTTGCTAGGGGCTAGCAAAAGATAGGCGTGGGGGTATGAGTGCATCGCAAAAATACATCTACAATTGTGTCGTCTTGTGCTATTTCCTAGCATTACTAGTGCATATTAGGGTTCCATAGTCGCATTTATAAAAATACATGCATGCATGCATTTAATTGAGAGGGGAGGAGAGTGGAATAAATGGCCTTGCAATTAATATTTTTCCTCAAGTGCATCTTTGCAAAATTCACCATCTTTTTATTTTTTATTTTACTTGATTTTGAAATCTCTTCCCGCGGCTGCAAAGAAACAACCTCTTCTTCCTCGCGCCTTGTCTTGCTCCCCCTCTCCCTGCCAGCCCTACAGTCGCATCTCCCTGTCGGCCATGCTGTGCCATGCACAGCCAGGGCATGGCAGTGCATGCCTCTTTCTTCTTTATAAGGGCACGGCTGCCTTCTTGCAAGAGGGGCAAGGTCCCCAGCCAAAAAAAAAAAACTCAACGTAGCTTCTTCTCTAGGCCACCGTCTCCTCCCTCTCCCTCCATACGTAGGCCCTCCTCCTCTGAGCAGACACTCTGCGGACAGGAGCACCTCACGGTGGTGCACACCCACCACCATGAGACCACCACCGCCAGCTCATCAAAGAGCCGGTGCGCGTGGTGGTCTTCTTTCCATGTTTCTTCATTTGAAGCCCTTCCGCCATTACCACAACGCTTCAAGCTGTGAAGCTCCACCGGCCACCGCACGCCCCTGCAACAGCCGGTTGAGCTCCGCAGCAGCAGCAGCAAGGCGGCAGCCGTCGGAAAGCCCCTCCAGCGCATGCCTGCAGGCCGCCCTCGCCTCCAGCACGAGCCTGTAGGCAACCTCGCCTCCTACTTCTTCACACTGCACTCGCCTTTCCGCCAGCAACCAGCCACCGCGCGCACCTGCAGTAGCCGGCCAAGCCTCACCGCGCACACCAGCCAACACCAGTAGGCCACCGCGCACCTTGTCTCGTTCCTTCGCCCGCGACCTAGCCCTCTCCATGCGCTCTATCGCAACGTCCCGCTGGCAAGCCAGCAGCTGGAGCCACTCTTCCCCGCACGCGTCGAGCCATCCGCACTCACAGCACCGGACATAGGCGGTTGCGTGGCTCGCCCGACCACTGTTCACGCGTTTTTGCGAAACACCGTGGCTACAGTGGGGTGATCGGTAAGTTTCTCACTTATCCGATCACCCAACATGCCGCTACCGGCCAATACCCAGACCCACGTCCCGCCCCGGCCAATACACATATATACTTACATATATACATATATTTATATACATATATATATATACATATATCTATATATATATTATTACCTATATAACTAAGTATAAGTTTAGATACATATATATATATATACATATATACACACCTACTTATACATATATATATATATATACATACATATATACATATACATATATATATACACATATCTATCTACATATATCTATATACATATATTACTATATATATATATACATGCATTTATATACATCTATATAGTTATATATACATACATATACATATATATATGTCTATACGTATATCTATCTATACATATAGTTACATACATATATATACATATACTTATCTATATTTACATATGTATATATATATATACATATATAAGTACATATATACCAATATATTTATAACCATATATACATATAGATATATTTACATATATACATATATATATTTTTTCACATTACTTACCATACGTTGTATTGTGGGAATATCTACACCAGTTGCTGATATTCCTCCATACACATGTATGGAAAGGGTCTCTGCATTCATCTTCCACCAATCCACCTTACATGCGGCACTTCATCCGATTGGTTGCATCTTTCTAGACGATGACCAACTCGACACCGTGCTACACTCCATCTACGCCTCCACCCCCACCCCTTTATACATATATAGTATATACATATATATATATACTCTAGTTACTTTACTTCTGCTTCTCTTTCCTGCCAATAAAAAGACAAAAAAATATATATAAAAGAGAAAAGATAATCCTTGCCTTGCAGGTACTCCGTCTTTCGAATAGCAAGACCCATTTTGGAACCCTGATTTAGCTCAAAGACAAGAACATAATTTTGAGGGTGTGCCTCAAGGACCAAGATTATAAGAAAAAAATCTTAAATAGAAAAACACCAAAAAAACAATAAACGAACGGAAGAGATTCGTTGTAGGAAAGGCGTAGAAACTTGACTTGTAACCCCACTTCCCTGAGTTTGACCCGGGTGTTGTCGACGTTTTGTGCGGGTTTAAAGGATGTCACGTTGTAGTATAGTCGACAAAACGTCTAAACAAATATAAAGAATTTTATTACTCGAACAACTAGAGTATCCGAGGTCGAACACGGGGAGCAAATGGAATTTACTACTAGTCAAAATGTAATTGAACACTCTAATTTACTCAGAATATCAATTCAAATGTGAATGTATGCAATTAAAAGTAATTAGGACGAAAATATGAAATTGGACGTCTGATCACAAGATCAGACGTCTTAAAAGTATTTCTCCTTTTCTTCTTCTTCTTCTGCAGTCTCTTATTTTCTTCTTCGTTTGCTTCTTTCTCTGCTTTCTTTCTTGTCTTGCGAAGCCTTCTTCTTCTTCTTCTTCTTCTTCTTCTGCTTTCCTTCTCCTGCGAAAGCTTCTTTCTTTCTTCTTCTTGTCTGTCTTGCTCCTTCTTTCTTTTCTTCTTTGGCTTGCCTTTCTTCTTCTGTAGCGGCCAAGTCCTTCTTCTCCTACGTTCAGCCTGCCTGCACAGGAGCAAAACCTAACCCTTCTCCCTCTACCCGCGCGTCTCTCTCTTAAGCAGTTCGCTCATGGACGCTCTCCCAGAGCCACAGCCATAATCGGGTCGGACCGTACCCAGGACCAGGCGCACCTGCAGGTGGTGTGATGCGCAAGGAGTGCGTGGGCTTAGGTCGGGTCGGATCCGCCAGGTCCGCGTGGTCAAGCCGCGGACGAAGCGGGTGTGGGGTCAGTGAGGGACCTCACCCCTGTGCTTACGGAGGCAACCAGCTTAAAGCACAAATACAATTTATAGCATACGTGAGTGTTGCAATCCCACGATGTGGGACTAAAAGTTCTGCCCTGATTTCACGCGCACCCGCAGACTCTCGTATGCAATTGCCCAAGCGGATGGATCTGCTGGTGCTCGGTGCTGGGCTCTCTCACCTCGCGACAGTCGCGTGAGTCTCCTGCTTCTGCAGCCTGGGAAGCCTGATGCCTGGAGCTTCATTGGAGCTTCATCAGAGGTCGTCCATGGCGGCAGCGGCTCAAACACTGTCATGCACAAAATGAGCCTCTCGGCCCAATCAGATCAGCTAGAGACCTTCGCTGTGGCACGGCGAAGGCGGTGGACGATGCTGCAGGTTGCCGGTCGGCCTAGGCGTGCGTGCCTAGGTCAACCTGTGGCCGGAGATGGTGGGTTGTTCGGGGGGTGATTATGGAGGTCTGGAGTGGCAGTTGTGGGGTGGAGCGAGTTCCTGGTGGTGAGGCGGAGCTCTCGAGGTGGTTGGCGAGACGTGTGGGGGGGCTGGAATGGTGGAAGCGGCTCGACAGAGGTCGGTCGGTGATGTGGAAGATGAGGGTGGTCAGCGTCGGTCGAGGGTAATCAGATGAGATAACAGGGGGAAAAGAGAGAGGAGAGGATGGAGAGGAGTTCTAACCTAATTGTAAGGACGAAAGGGGACGGAAGGCGGACAGCAGTACCTGCTGTCGCCGGAGAAGATGACGCCCAGTGGGGGAGAACGGGTGCGACGACGGGGCTGAGGCGACGTGCGCGGGTACTGCGCGATGCGGAGGGAAGTCAGGAAGCTAACTCTGCCACTGGTTTTGTGGCAGAGCGAAGAGGGAGGGGAGGGGGGCTCGCCGGAACTTGCTGGGACTTTTGGCCGGGCAGGAGGAGACAAATTGGGGGTGGACACTCGGCCAAATCAAGCTCGCCTTCTGCGGCAGGGTCTGGGGTGTCTTTTATAGGTGCTAGCCGCCCCTATCAGCGCGTGGAGAGCGCGCAATTAGCTCTGCCGGCTTGCCGGAGTTGGAAGGAAGGTGGATACCCAAATCTCTCGTGCGTTCGCACGAGAGATTGGGTTCACACCAGCGATTGTAATTGGCTTTATAAGGAAGGGAATTCCTCAGAGAATCCTCCTTCCATTTCTGGGAGGGAATCTCTGAGGGATTAGAGAGCAATCCCTCTCCGAACCTCGCCGGAGCTCGGTTCTGCCCTAGCAATGGAGGCAGGACCGGTTTGCAACGGAGGCGAAGAACCTAGGGGGCACTCTGCAAAGGTATTCAAAAGATAGGGACCAATTTGTGATTTGGGTGTACTAAATTGCAAAGTAGGTCAAGATGACCTCTCCTTAGGTCGAAATTTTGGTAAAACCCTAATTTGGACCTAAGGAATCCAATGGTGAAGTTGGATTTTAGGTTTGACCTCATTTGATTGGACATTTTGCGTAAAAACCCAAATTAGGTTAATTGAAGAGCTAAGACCCTAATCTAGGTCAAACTAGGTTCCAAAGGCCAAATTAAGTGTTCTAAACCCTACAGGATGTTTTTCCATGATTTTCAGAGGGTTTACTTGCTTTTTGTTCTAACCGGAACCTTGTTAATTTAAGCGGGTCTATTTTAGGGTTACCAAGTGTTATTTAGTTCTTAGATTGCACATAAACCCATTTCTGATTGACTCAACCCACTTTTTATCTCATTTAGACCATTTGACCTATGTTTGCCTCTGAGAAATCCCATTTATGTACTGCAATGGTAAAATTGCAGTTTTAACCTTTATTTCATGTTTTCTTCTCAGAGCACTTGTTCCTTCAGTTCGACCTTCTTCTAGGTTATGTAGGAGCTTTTATCTTCTTTATTGGGTCAAAATGAGCTAGTTATGGCTCATGATGAGGCTCTCATCACCGGGGCCTAAAGCTGACCGAGACAAAATCAAGTAGGCCAGGTAAAAATTTTTTGTAAAGAGATGGTTAGGCTTGATTTAGGTTAACCACTATACACACTTCAACGATAAAATTACCATATTAACACACCTATCCAGGTCTGACCACCACTAGGCAAGATTTAAATTCATATCTCATCAAAATGCTTCTCCTGTTAGTTTGGGTTCGAATGTAACCCAAACTAACAGGAACTAAAATCCTATCAAAATACATGCTTTAGCTCAGTCAAATCTCTTGAGGAAAATCCAACAGAATCTCAGAATCTATTGGAGCTTCTCAATTCATCAAATCATGCTCGGATTCAGAATTTCAAACTCACGTTTGGCTGTGAACGCACAAAAATTGACTTTCCACTCAGCTTCTCCATAGGAAATCAAAGCCTCAAATAAAGTCTTCTCAACCTCAGGAACTCATTCAGACTCTCAGATAAATGTTCTAACTCATATTCCTAGGGTTTCAGGCTCACCGCCTGAGTTTGAAAAGGTGTGTGTTTGTCAGAGCCATTCAGAGGTTGTTACAGTATTCTAATGGTTTAAATAGCTTTAGTGCATTACACTAAAGGTTCTGAGTTCCTTAAGTTTTTATATCTCTTTATCAGACTTCTCCAACTCTACCGGAGTTCGAGAAGATGAAGTCATATCTCGAACTCAGGACACTTAATCCTCAAAGAATCATCCTCAAAGCAATCAGTCATTCATTTAATATCATTCTGGAGCTTCTCAATAAATTCTAGAGGCTGAAACATAGATTTGGCTCATCGGAGCTTGCCGGAGCTCCGGTGAGTCCAGAAAATGTGAAAAGTGTGCACAAATTGTTTAAACTTACCATTTTTAATCTAAAAAGGATCCTGAGGTTGCAAGGAACCTCAGTATCACATTTAATTCTTAATTTGTCTCTTTATATGTAAGATTTGATAGTGAATTCATTTCTTTAAAAACCTGATTTGAATTAACTTCAGTACTTGTTTAACCACTCGATTGAATGGTTAAAACAAGTCAACAAGTGTTAGCAGTTATAATTATATAGTTAATTAATAGTTTGAATTGCTCCTGAGCTGCCATTGAGAGCGAGCTCAGGAGCTTAATTAAGATTGGGCGTTTAGTTTATATGTGAGAATAATATGTATTATAGTGCTGATTAGGGTCCATAAGTGGTGGATAAATGATGAAAGACCCTATGAAGGTGGAATTAGGTCGATTACTCTCACCATCGATAGTGTCAGTAGTAGATAGAGGTGAAATGTGAATTAGGCGATTAGGTGATCAATTAAGCAATTAAGTGATTTAGAAATGATTATGGAAGATAAAGGAAGGTGGACAGCAATTTAGAAAGGCAAGATTAATGCTTTGGCAAGGTCAAGGAGCTCCCCGGAGTCGAAGAAGATGACACTGAAATTCTGAAATTACATCTAATCTAACTAACTACCTACCTAACTAAGCTAGCCTACTCCTACTACTCCTAATTATATAGTTAATTATAGTCGCTGGAGTTTTGGATGAATAGCCTATCAAAGTCGGCTGCAGTGTTAGAAGAGGGAAGGGAGCCAACTTGAGTAAAATCCGAGGGGTGAGGGGGTATTTATATTAGTTGGCAGCGAAGAGAATGGCGGGGTCTAGCCGAAGAAGGAGCTTGAGGAGCTTAGCCTCCGGCGTCGTCTCCGACGACAGTGACGTTATCTCCCACAGAAAAATAGGACTTCCAGTTAATCCAGACTGGTGGATGAAGAGGAGGTGGTCAGCGCAAGCTGCAAGAGCTTGGACAAAGAAGGTTGATGTCGGCAGGGAGGTGATCATACGATGGCGTGACTCTCCGCCGCCAGCCGTTCATTCGGCTGAAGAAGAAGGAGGAAAAGGGACTTAAATGTAATAAATGTTAAGGACCTGCGTGAGAAATAAGGTCCCAATTGTAATGAATATTAAGGACCAAAATGTAAACCTAAGTTTTGAAGGTTTATTTTAATTTAGATCTTTTTCAACTTTTTATATATGTTAGTAAATAAGGTAAATATTATGTTTTCACCTTAAATTTACATTTTTGACCTTTTTAGATTAATTTATTAGATTAAGTAAAATTACTTAAGTTATTATATACTTAGGTTTACATTATGTTTAAGTTACTTCTCTTATTAATTAAGGAATGATTAACAAAATTTTGAGTGCAATTATTATCTAAATTATTATTAATGTTAATTGAATGATAAAATGTCATTTTGAACTTATTTAAAGGTCCTTGACTAAATATCCCTTATTCTATAATTAACCTCTATATATTCATAACCTTTGCTAATTAACAAGGAAGACTAGTTAATTAGGGGTAATTAGAGATCATGATGAGTGTCTCATCACCAGGCACTCCATATTTTTCTTGATTTCTTAAGGAAGATACCAGAACATGTGTTTTCAAAAGTAAATTTGGTTTGCCTCACAAAACTTGGTTGAAAACACCTAATATTTGAATCCTAAAAGCTATTAAGCAGGATTCGAATCTTAAAACTCACCACATCATCAATAATCTTGCTTGAAAACCTCTTGGTTGTGCACATTCACACATTCTCAAACAAATCATTAAGTGCACAACCCATTAAGGGCCCATCACATTCCGTAGCACCAATTTCCTAAGCCTAAATAAAATCAATTAGATGTTGGCCCTAAGGATTCATTCACTCATCGAGATCCAAACTGAGATTATTCACGATTAACCTACTTCTACTAGCCAATCTGATGTCCATCTAGGGGAGTAGCGTCAAACGACCGCGGCTGCTGGGTACACTAGGAATCGGAGGTGTAAGCCAAAGGGAGAACCTTCTCCCCAGTCCCTCCTTCTAGCTGGTTGGACTACCTAGACATAAGTAGAGTAAATTATCCATAATCTTACGGCGGATTCTGAGGGTCGTAGACCTTTAGGCTACCCAACTAAAGGACAAGCTTGTATTTTTTGTGCTGCAGGGTCCCTTCTCTTCCCCGTCCTTCTGATTTTCTTCCATTGTATGCTTGGAAGGAGGTCATTGAACCCTAGATTGGAAGGACCTTTAGACCATTCCCAGAGGCGGAGGTGGATCTTTAGCCAAGCAAATCCCGTGGATGATCAACAACCACCTCCCCCACTCCCGAACCAGCAAGAGATGATTCAGAGGCAGTTAAGAGAATTGCAGCAGATGCAGCAATGGTTCCAACAAATGAAGGGTCAAGGCACTCGGCCCTTGAAGGATTTTTATGATCCTTCAAATTATGAGGATCGTCCCGGCATTATGATTCTCACTAGAGATGTTGAGATCAAACCCCATGTTTTGAGTCTAATTAAACACTTTCACCGGGTTGGCTCAGAGACCCATTCCAACATTTGGTAGACCAGATCACTCTAGTTCAGACCACCAAATCATGAAATGTGGATGAAGACCAGATGTTGATGAGGCTTTTTCCCAATTCACTCAGGGATAAGGCCACACATTGTTATTGTACCATTTGAAGATCGATTGCTACCTGCACAGCTTTGAAATCGGTGCATTGCGACGGGCAACTGCTACTTTTGCCCAGCGGCAGAGGGAACCATTTCATGAGGCTTGGGAGAGATTCCAGGATCAGTTGGTGAAGTGTCCACACCACGAGGTGCCAAAATGGCAACTTATGCAGATTTTTTATCATGGGTTGAATGATCAACTCCGTAATCATGTGGATGCTTCTTGTGGAGGCAATTTCCTCAATAAGAACATAGATAGCGCGTATGATTTGTTCGAGGAAATGAACGAAAATTCTTTAAACCATGCCTCCATGGAAACCTTCAATCGATCTCGACAAATTAGATCAAATGCCAATGATGTCCAAGATTCTCATACATCTGATATGGAATTAATATGCAATAGATTAGATAAGATGGATCTGGTTACTAAATGAATGGAAGAGTGGATGTCCGGAAACTACAATTTTTCTAGATGCACTCAATCCCAGGGATCAAGATTCTAATCTTCGCAAGCTCCTACAAGATGGGAGTTTGTGAACCAACTGGAGCCGGCTCGACCTTCAAGCCAACTCTTCTCGGAACCTTATGGGTTCCAAATTGGGGAATTTGATCCCAATTTTTTTGATCCTTCTTCATCCATTGGTCAGGCGTGTTTCGCATGTTAGAAATCAGGGTTACAAGTAACCTATCGTCGTAGATGCGAAACACATCGATCAGATAAAATTTATACCGAAACTCGAAAAGTGAGTCCCGGGTAGAACACGGGGAGGCGACATTTTCTTTAATTGAAAACCTCACTTCGATTCATTTCTTTTTGGTATTTTAGGGTTTTGTTATTTTTTTGCATTTTTGTAAGAAGAAAATAAGCAAACTAATCACAAGATAGAGATGTGACAAATCTGATCTATATTACTCCAAATGTCAATTACAATAAACTATGAAAGCATAAAAGGAGATGGGGGTGAGAAGAAATCTCCCAAATTAGCTATTCGATGAGACGACGGTGCCTGGTGGAAGCTCGAACGAAGGAGGTAGGGAGCAGGATGATGGAGGTGAGATGCAGGAGGAAGTCAGGTTGAGGAAATCTTCGGTGTGGCTCCAGAATGGAGGTGAGAAGATGGAGATGATCTGCTACGGGAATGGAGGTGGGAGGATGGCTCCAAGGCGACCTATGAAGGGGGATGGGAAGACAGACGAATATTTGGTGGCATAAAGGTTTGCTACACTAATAGGAGCCTTAGGAGGTTGAGAACATGCTCTAATGGAGAGTTGGTAGGCTTGCTAGAGCTTGGGAGTAGGTAGGAGTAGAGTAGGTAGAGATGGCTTAGAAGGGAGGGGGTGTAGGTCCTTTTATAGTGGAGGAGAAGAGGCTAAAAATGGATAAAGAACCTTTAGCAACCACCAGACCGTCACTGGAAACGTTGCCGAAGACAGCTCACATCTGCTCACGCCCTTAGCTAGCTCTGCTAGCTTGCAATGAAGTAGCAATAGTTGTAAGCATCACTGTAGGTCAGCCCAGTTGTCACTGAAAGCTGGCCCCAACCGTGCTTGCACCCACGTTGCACTGTCACCCATCATGTGCGCTGATCTCGCGGTGCCCTGCTGTGAGCGCACGGCCATGCGCTGGCATATGTGTGCACATGCTGCGCTGTTGCTACTACTGATTTGAGGATTGGGGAGGCTGCGGGGATTCAAACCCGCACCCCTCCCTTGAAAGCCGCCACTCCCACCATTGTGCTAGGCTACCAATTGTGTCGCATGGTGGAGCTTGGTGTAGACGTTACCCAACCGTTTGATCTCAATCCAATGGCTAGGATTCAAGGTTGCGGATGATGAATGGAGTGGGCAGTGACTGCTAGCTGGTGGTGGGCGGTCTGGATGGTGCCACGTGGCTCCATCTGGGTTGTCCGTGTTCTTTTTGTAGAGGGTGCCATGGTACTCAGATTGAGATGATTCTCGCGATGCCGAATTGCGATCGTTGCTCCGGATCCATCCTTACGGTCGGATTTTCAATCTGAAACCCGTATGGATGTCGCATTGCCCCCAAGCCATATAAAATGATGGAATTAATATACAAAACATACAACTATCCTAAGTTCCATGCAATAAATGTTATGCAATATTTATAACATGATATGCAATGCTAAGCCTAGGAACTATCATAAATAAGCAATTTATCATGAATTTATGTGTGTTCATCATACCCTCATGCTTACATTTTGCTAGTCCCTAGTAAAATTAACATAAATGCTCTGTATAAAAGTAGAATCAGGGTTCGAGTATTTAGGCAAAGTTCATTGATTGCTTTAGAAAATATTAACCCCAAGACCTAATTACAAAAACTCAACAGTGCCTGGGTGCCTGCCAAAATGCAAACTGACCAAGCCCTCACCTTATTTTATAAGAGAAGATAAAATGTTTTTTCTTGTTTTTCTTCTTTTCTAATTTTTTTTGTACTTTTGGGGTTTGAGAGTTGCAGGATAACTTTTTATGAGTACCCGACTCATCCAAGACTCGAAAAGGACTCTAAGTGCTAAGCATATTGTGAAAATAGTGAAAGACTCACTAGACGACCGTTAAAACGGACTTCAAGTTTCTACGACCCTATGTGACCTTGACAAATGGTTTATCTTTACAATCGGTAGCTTTCTCCCTACTTTCTTTTATATGGGCTAAACATAAGGGCGAACCCAGTGTATATCTCCCTGGTTTATTCTACTTCCCCGCTTCTTCCCTAATTGTTTTGGGAATTATTATGCATTTTTTTTGTGAGCTGGGTTCTGGACAACCAACCGATGAGCTGTTACGACCGACAACTTGCCAACCATACTCGTGCGGTGAAGTGTGGTTTTATTTGTTCTTTTTATTTTCTCCTTTTTCTATTTTTTTTTTAAGTAGGTGGCTTTCCTGATCTAAGATTTACTTAAAGGCAATATAATGAAAATGTTTTTGTTGCTGGGCTCCGGACAACCGACCGACCGATAAGCTTTTACCACCGACAACTTGCCAGCCATACCACTCAAGTCGATCCATTAGCTACCCAATTTCCATAAAAACCATTGGAAAGAGAGTCAGTGCAAAAAATGTGTGTAGATGCTTAGGCTTAAAGTCTCCCCAAATCAGAGGGTGGGTTGATAAGTCACATACTTATCACTCCAAATTATTTGCCAAATTAAAATAAATTTTAATTGGTGAGGACTCGAGACTAAATCCACATTCGAGTGGACATCCAGGTTAATTAAGCCCGAAGACCTGAAGAGTCTAAGTATTCAGGTCTCAAAGTATCAATTCCTAAAGTTTACAACTCCTAATGCCTAAGTTATTGTCTCTTAATTCTAATTTTTTTTTTACTTTTTCAAAATTTCATTTTTTTTTCAACAAGAATCAAATAATAGGAAATCACTGTTACAGTTGACAAAATAGTTATAAAATATGTCCACCCCCCATGCTTAGCTCTTGCAATGTCCTCAATGTGAAAAAAAAAACATGAAAGCACGCAGGAGAGTAGAAGTGGAAGAATAGCACCTGGTTTCCATGAGACTCTGGTTAGCTTGGAATAGTCTTTACATGTGCTGAGTTTAGTGCCTTCAGCTGGGCAATGATCAACCCGCGGTGGTACAGCAAGGTAAGAGCAACCTTGTCCGAGATGGGTTTAGGGAGCACATGGTCAACAAAGGGTTTGACACGCTGTCCACTGACCTTGAAAATATTACCCGTCTTTGGGTCAGAGATTTCGATGACCCCATTAGGTAAAATCTACTCAATAATAAACAGGCTGGCCCACTTAGACCTGAGTTTACCGGGGAAAAGCTTCAATTGAGAATCGAAAAGCCATACCTTCTAGCTCAGCTCAAAGCTCTTACGTGAAATCATCTGCTCATGGAGAGCTTTGGTCCTCAACTCAAGATTCTGGCATTTTCATAAGCATCATTTCGAAGCTCCTCCAACTCAGATAGTTTGAGTTTCTTGGTTTTCCCAGCCAACTCAAGGTCCACATTACATTTCTTGATGGCCCAAAATGCCCGGTGTTCAAGTTCTATGGTTAAGTGACATGCCTTACCAAACACCAGACAGAACGGAGACATATCGATAGGTATTTTTTATGCCGTACGGTAAGCCCAAAGCTCATCATTTAGCTTTTGGGTCTAGTCCTTCCTATCAGGACTAACGATTTTCTAGAAAATGTTCTTGATCTCCCAATTGGAGACCTCAGCCTGTCTGTTCGTCTGAGGGTGGTAAGGTGTGGAAATCTGATGGCTCACCCCGTATTTCCCCAATAAATTCCAAAACTGGGCATGTGTGAAATGTGTGCCACCATCACTAATAATTGCCCTAGGAACCCTGAACCAATTGAAGATATTTCTCTTCACAAAATCAATGACCACCTTGTGGTCATTGGTCCAGGTAGGAATTGCCTCAATCCACTTGGATACATAATCAACAACGGCCAGAATATACTAGTGTCCAAATGAAAGAGGGAAGGGTCCTATAGAGTCGATGCTCCAAATGACAAAAATTTCAACGGAAAGAATTGGGTTCAGGGGCATCATATCTCTCTTAGCCATGTTCTTGAGTGTTTGGAATCCGGTGCATGACTTAGAGAATTTTTGGGCATCCTTAAATAATGATGGACAATAGAATCCGGATTGCAAAATTTTTACAACTGTCTTTTTCCCAGAAAAGTGTCCACCACATGCAGATGTGTGACAGAACTCAAGTATGCTATGAAACTTGACTTCCGTGACACATCGGCGAATAATCTGGTCTTCAACAATGCACTATAGCTTGGGATCATCCCAAAAATAATATTTGGCCTCAAACACAAGTCTATCCCGTTGTTGTTTGGTCCAATCCTAGGGGATATGACCAATGGCCAAATAATTGACAATATCCACAAACCAGGGTGTTCGAATACCCGAGACTATGAGGATAGTATCATTTGGAAAAGTATCAGAGATTGAGACATCTAGATGAGGAGAATCAATTAGGATTCTCCAGAGGTGATCCACCACTACATTTTATGCCCCAACTTTATCCCTGATTTCAACAACGAACTCTTGAAGCAGTAGAATCCAGCGAATA
This sequence comes from Thalassia testudinum, assembly GCA_037157565.1. NCBI lineage: Eukaryota > Viridiplantae > Streptophyta > Magnoliopsida > Alismatales > Hydrocharitaceae > Thalassia > Thalassia testudinum. Next base: position 148,117,946 of record JAZHRO010000014.1, on the reverse strand, counting down.
AGTTAGGGTTTGGCATCCTTTTTGGCCAAGAGATGTTTCAAGGCTGAGTGGTCAATATAGATGATGACACGAGAACCTAACAAATAAGCCCTGAATTTTTGTAATGCGAAAACCACAGCTAGCAATTCTTTTTCAGTAATGGTGTAGTTCCTCTAGACGTCGTATAGAGTTCTGCTAGCGTAGTGAATAACATAGGGCATTTTCTCAATCGTTTGACCTAAGACAGCCCCGATGGCATAATAAGATGCGTCAACCATAATCTCAAATGGGGCTGTCCAGATCGATGGTTGCAATACCGGGGCACAAGTGACTGTCGTTTTCAATAAATCAAATGCCTTACGGCATGATTCATCAAACTCAAACGGTGCATCTTTCGCCAGAAGGTTACTCAAGGGCCAAGTAACTATCGAGAAATCCTTAATGAATCTTCTGCAAAAACCCACATGCCTAAGGAAAGAGCGAATCTGTTTTACGGATGTGGGCGGAGGAAGTCTAGAGATAGCTTCCACCTTAGCTTTATCAACTTCAATTCCCTGATTACAGACCACATGACCCAAGACGATGCCTTCCATAGTCATAAAGTGGCTCTTTTCTCAGCTAAGGACTTGCCGTGTTTTGATGATCTCTGAAGGAACAATTCCAGGTTAGCCAGGCAAGACTCAAAAGAATCTCCAAAAATGGAGAAATCATCCATGAACACCTCAAGACAATCTCCCACCATGTCAGAAAAGATGGCTAGCATGCACCTTTGAAAAGTTGCAAGTGCCTTGCAAATCCTAAACGGCATTCTACAGAATGCAAAGGTTCCATAGGGACATGTGAAAGTTGTCTTTTCCTGGTCTTCGGGATGGATAGGGACTTGGTTATATCCCAAATAACCATCCAGGAAGAAAAAATATTATTGCCCAGCTAACCTTTCGAGGATTTGATCAATGAATGGCAAGGGAAAGTGATCCTTTTTAGTGGCTGTGTTCAGCTTCCTATAGTCAATACAGACTCTCCAAGCAGAAGCTGAATGAGTGGTGAAGGTTTCCCCTTTCTCATTATTTCTAACAGTTATTCCCGCCTTCTTGGGTATAATTTGAATGGGGCTAACCACGGACTATCTGAGATTGGGTAAATAATCCTAGCATCGAGACACATGATTATCTCCTTGACCACTTCTGGCATATTCAAGTTTAGTCTCCTTGGCATTTTGCGAGAAGGGCAGGATCCATCTTCCATGAAAATATGATGATTACAATAAGATGGCTCGATCCCCCTAGGGTCATGGATGATCCAACCAATTGCCTCTTTGTTGTTCTTAACGACCTTAATTAACCTCAATTCTTTCTCCTTAGTCAAATTAGCACTAATAATCACAGGGAGCGTGTTTTCAGGTCCTAAGAACTTATATTTCAAATTTTTGGGCAATGGTTTTAAGTCTAGCTGGGGTGGTTTTGAATAGAAGGAAGGGAGGATGCTAATGAAAATTCATCAGTACGATCCAGTGGAAGAGGCTGGGAATGAACAAAATCAACAACCTCTTCAGGATGTGGCTGATCTACCACGGAAGAGGGTTGTGGGTTGGGTTCACTAAAGCTAATGGAGTCCTCGAGTGCATTGATTGTCATACACGTCTCAAGATCTTGATCCTCAAGTTCCTCAATGAATCCACAATCCTCAAATCCTCTTATCTCCCTAAAAATATCCGGAGTTAATTCCTTATCCCCAAAGGCGATCTCCATACTACCACTTTCACAGTTTATGTTGGCCTTGGCGGTAGCTAGGAACGGATGCCCCAGAATGGTGGGTGTGTTCCTCAAATCATTAGGCACATCCATGTCAAGGACGAGGAAATCTACAAGAAAATAGAAATCCTTGACCTTAACAATTACATCCTCAATAATGCCTCTTGATGTGGTGACCAATCAGTCCGCTAATTGTAGCATTACTGAGGTTGGCCTGAGTTCACCTAACCCAAGCCTCTCATAAATACAAGTTGGGATTAGCTTGATAGATGCACCTAGGTCTAATAGTGCCCTATCAAAAGTGTATTCCCCAATAATGCATGCGATCAAGGGGGCACCTGGATCATTCTTCTTTTGAGGACGGTGATGCAGGATCATAGAACTTGCCTACTCATAGAGAATCACCTTCCTCGAAGTGTGTTCTCTTGGCTTACGCTTTTGGGTACACAGTTCTTTCAAGAATTTAGCATAAGCTGGGATGTGCTTAATAGCATCAAGGAGCGGAATATTGATCTCTGCACTCTTGAATAAATTCAAAAGCTCCTCATTGCTGTCTAGGATTTTCTTCTTCTTGGTTTTCAATAGGGCCTTAGGGAATGGGATATGGGTGGAATTTTCAATTTCTGGTCCCTGGCCTTATTGTCTTCTTCGACCTCTTCCTTCTCTTTCTCAAGCTCCCTAGGATTTTGACTTCTAGAAGGAAATTCTATGTTCTGGGTCTGCTTCCAACTTCTCAAGGTGATAAAGTTTGCAGAGGCATAAGGGTTTGGGTCTTGAGGTGGATTAGTGAAGATTGGATGGCCTTGGTTGATCATGTAACTAGAGAAGAAGAAGAGGGACCCTGCTCAACCACATGAGCATGTGTGTGTGGGTCCCTTTGATTCCCGTATCCTTAGGCTCTGTTGCCCTCATTTTGCACATTACTCGAGTTGGGTACGGGTTGAGATGGTAGGGATCCGAGTTGTCAGGTGTTTGCAATTAACCCAGATTACAAGTTATCCATGGATGTCTTCATTTGTGGCATAAGCTGAAGCATGGACCCTTGCATTTCCACCATTTGCCGATTTAAATCAGCCTACCCTACAGATTGTTGGGCATTCCAAGATGGTTGATTAATCAGTCTCGGGGGCAATTGGGTGTATACTTGACCCTGACCCATAGGTTTTTGAGATGCATAATTGCTGGGTCAAGATTGGGTCTGTTGCCCCTCATTTTTCCAGGAGAAGTTAGGGTGGTTCCTCCATCCCAAATTAAAAGTATTGGAATACGGGTTGGACCTAACATTCTCCTGCATTGCATATGCATCCTCATAAAGTGAGGATGAAGAGAAGGAAGTATCAGAGAAACTGGGATAAAAGGCCCCAATTTAGAACCCATATGGTTCCGAGAAATCCTGGCTCACAAGTTGAGCCAAATCGAGTTAGTTCACGAATTGCCGCCCCGTGGGAGCTCGTCAGGAATGGAATCCCAAATTTTGGGATTAAGTGGGTAAAGAAGTGTTTCTTGAACTCCTAGACATGCATTCTTCCATTTTCTTAGCAACCAAGAATTTTATCTAGTTTATTACAAATTAATTCCATGTCAAATGAGTGAGAATCCTGGATCTCATTAGCACTTGACCTAGGTTGTTGAGACTAGTTGAATGCATCCATGGATGCGTGATTAATTGAGTTCTCGCTCATTTCCTCAAACAGGTTGTATGCACTATCTGCATCCTTGTTGAGGAAATTACCTTCGCAAGAAGCGTCCACGTGATTGTGGAGTTGCTCAACCAACCCGTGATAGAAAATCTGCACGAGTTGCCATTTCGACACCTCATGGTGTGGACAATTCCTCAAAAGTTCCTGGAATTTCTCCCAGGCACCATGAAATGGTTCCCTCAATCGCTGGGCAAAAGTGGTAATCGCTCGTCGCAAGGCATTGGTCCTTCCGATAGGAAAGAATTTCTTCAAGAAAGCAAATTTAAGAGCAACCCAAGTTTCAATCGGCCTTCCTATAGTCCGGTACCAATGTGCGGCCTTATCCCTGAGAGAGTGGGGGAAAAGCCTCATGATCATTTACTCTTCGTTCACATTCCTTGCTCTGGTGGTCTGAACCAAAGTAGTCAGATCCTCCAAGTGCTGGAATGGGTCCTCCGAGCCAAGCCCATGGAAATGCTTAATCAAACTTAAGACTTTGGGCTTGATTTCTATGTCTTCGATGGGAATCATTACACTGGGATGTTCCCCATAGTTTGAAGGATCGTAAAAATCCTTCAAGAGCTGAGCGCTCTAACCATGCATATGTTGGAACCATTGCTGCATCTGCTACGATTCTCCCAACTGCCTCTGAATCAAACCCTGCTGGTTCGAAGGTGGGGGAGGTAGTTGTTGATCAGCCATGGGATCTGCTTGGCTATAGCTCAACCTCTGCATCCTAAAGTGGTATAAAGGTCCTTCCAATCTAGGGTTCAATGACCTCCTCCCAAGCATACTGTGGATGGAAGTCTGAAAGATGGGGAAAAGAGGGAACCCTCCAACACAAGAATATAAGCCTGTCCTTAGATGAGGTAGCCTAAGGTCTACTGACTCTCAGAATTTGTCCTCAGATTACGGATGATTTACTCTACTTATGTCTAGGCAATCCTACTAGTTAGAAGGAGGGATTGGGGAGAAGGTTCTTCCTTTGGCTTGCGCCTCCGATTCCTAGTGTACGGCCCAGCCGTGGATGTTTGACGCTACTCCCCTAGCTAGACTTCAGATTAACTAGTATAAGCAGGTTAATCATGAATAATCTCAATCTGGATCCTGGCGAGAGAATGAATCCTTAGGGCCAACATCTAATTGATTTTAGTTAGGCTTGGGAAATTAGTGCTCTGGAATGTGATGGGCTCTTAATGGGTTGTTCCCTCAATGATTTGTTAGAGAACATGTGAATGTGCACAACCAAAAGGTTTTCAAGCATGATTATTAATGATAAGGTGGGTTTTAGGGTTCGGATCTTGCTTAATAGCATTTCGGGTTCAAATATTAAGTGTTTTCAACCAAGTTTTGTGAGGCAAACCAAGTTTGTTGTTGAAAGCACGTGTTCAAGTATTTTCCTTTAGAAATCAAGAAAAATATGGAGTGCCTGGCTTTACCTAATTATTGAATCCTATGGGGTAGCTAGAAAATGAACCTCTTTTAGTTTAGGTGATGCGGCCCAAACAATTCAATCAATTGGCTCAAATGCACCACCGATTAAGGCACACAAAAAGGTGGTTAACCTAATATGATTTCTAACCTTTTACGTGTTGAACTCATGTACCGAGTCCATAGGTTGAAAGCCTAGTTGAGTAGGTGAAAATCAAGTCCGATTATGTGCCTCAAATGTGGGTGTATAGAGTGTGTATATTGATTTGTCCCACAAAAAGTCTCCTTTTTTTTGTTTTTTTTTATATGCAGGGGTGAGGTGGATGAAGGTGGAAAAGAAGACAAACAATTCTATCCTAGGGTTTATGCAAACACCTAAGTAGATTAGGTCTTGATTATGAGTGTGGCGAAATAAACTAGCGGGGGGGATGTGGGGGACACTTACAGAGTACTCTACCCAAACTTTACTCCGATCTACTGCACTTGGATCTCCATGCTAGGATACCTGCAAGACTGTAGATCAAAGACAAGTAGTGTTAGTGCTATGTAAATGCAAAGAAACATAATAAACAATAAAGTAAATTCCGTTGCTTCCTTGGCAACGGGGCTAAAATGGTCGGGCGTGTTTTGCATGTTACAAATCAGGGTTACAAGTAACCCACCATTGTAGTTGCAAAACATGTTGATTAGATAAAATTTATACTGAAACTCGAAAAGTGAGTCCCGGGTCGAACACAGGGAGGCGACGTTTACTTTAATTGAAAATCGCACTTCGATTCGTTTCTTTTTAGTATTTTAGGATTTTGTTATTTCTTTTATTTTTGTAAGAAGAAAATAACCAAACGAATCACATGATAGAGATGTGACAAATATGATATATATTACTTCCAATGTCAATTACAATAAACTACGAAAGCATAAAAAGAGAGGGGGTGAGAGGAAATCTCCCAAATCGGCTGTTCGACGAGACGACGGCGCCTGGCAGAAACTCGGATGAAGGAGGTGAGGAGCAGGACGATGGAGGTGAGATGCAGGAGGATGTCAGATTGAGGAAAGCTTCCACATGGCTCCGGAATGGAAGTGAGAACACGGAGATGATCTACTACAGGAATGGAGGTGGGAGGATGGCTCCAAAGTGACCTATGAAGAGGGATGGGAAGATGGATGAATATTTAGTGGGACAAAGGTTTGCTACACTAATAGGAGCCTTGGGAGCTTGAGAACAAGCTCCACTCGAGCGTTGGTAGGCTTCCTAGAGCTTAGGAGTAGGTGGGAGAAGAGTAGGTAGAGATGGCTTGGAAGGGAGGGGGTGTAGGTCCTTCTATAGTGGAGAAGAGGCTAAAAATGGATAAAGGACCTTTAGCAACCTCCAGACCATCGCTGAAAATGTTGCTATAGACTGATCACATCCGCTCATGCCCTTAGCTAGCTCTACTACCTTGCAATCAAGTAGCGACGGCTGTAAGCATTGCTGTAGGTCAGCCCAGCTATCGCTGAAAGTTGGCCCCAACCACGCTTACACCTGCGCTACGCTGTTGCCCATCACACGCGCTGATCTCACGACTCCCTGCTGTGTGTGCACTGCCATGCCCTGGCGTGCATGTGCACGCGCATGTTGCGCTGCCGCTATGCATGCACTACTGCTGCTACTAATTTGAGGATTGGGGCAGGTTGCGGAGATTCGAACCCATGCCCCTCCCTTAAGAGCTGCCACTCCCACCATTGTGCTAGGCCGGCCATTGTGTCGCATAGAGGAGCTTGGTGCAGACACTACCCAACTGTTGGATCTCAATCCAACGGCTAGGATTCAAGGGCGCGGATGATGAAGGGAGTGGGCGGTGACTGCTGGTCGGTGATGGGTGGTAGGGATGGCACCACGTGGCGCCATCTAGGCCATCCATCTTCTTCTTTTGTAGAGGGTGCTACGGTGCTCAGATCGAGATGATTCCCGTGATGCCGAATTGCGATCATCACTCTAGATCCATCCGTACTGTCGGATTTTCCATCTGAAACCTGTATGGATGTCGTGTTGCCCCCCTGGCCACATAAAATGGAGGAATTAATATACAAAACATACAACTTTCCTAAATGCCATGCATTGGATGTTAAGCAATATTTATAGCATGATATGCAATGCTAAGCCTAGTAACTATCATAATTAAGCAATTTATCATGAATTTATGTGTGTTCATCATTCATGCTGTGCAAGAGAATGTTAGGTCCAACCCTTATTTGAATTCTTGTAATTCTGGTTGGAAAAATCATCCTAACTTCTCTTGGAAAGATCAGGGGCTGCAGACCCAATATCGTCCCAACAACTATGTACCGCAAAAACAAATGGGTTAGGGTCATGTATATACTCAGTTGCCCCTGAATCAGCTTAAACAGCAATATGGAATGCTCAACAACTCACCGTGCAGGCTGACTTGAATCTGAAAATGGTAGAAATGCAAGGGTCAATGCTCTAGCTCATGCAGCAGATGAAAGCTTCACTAGAGACCTTACAATTTGGACTTAGTACAAACAACCAACAACCCAGATCTCTACCATCACAATCTGTACCAAACCAATGGAATGTACAAAATCAAAGCGCTGGGCCTCAAGGGTTTGGTAATGATGGGGAGTCGCATGCTCAAGCTCATGCTATCTAGCATGCTACCCCAACCCCTCCCATAGTGAACCAAGTTCCTACCATAATCAACTGGGAGCCTCATGTTTTGCCCAACCCTCCCCAAGGCACTAACCAATAGCGTTTTGACATGGCAAACACCATCACCTTGAGGAGTGGTAGTAGACACAAGGGACGTACCCAACCACATGTCAACCCCATTAGGCCCTATAACAAGAATTCCAAACTCCCAACTAAGAATTTAATCAACAAAACATCAGATTCTGATTCGGGAGTATGTTTTTGTTGTATAGGCAAACAGAAAAAGTCAGAGGAGAAATTGGAGGAAAGGATGTCCTTACTTCAGGCTTTCAAATTGACAATCATTTTAGTCCTTGCGGCTATCGGATCAATCCCCGCCTACGTCATAGGTTTACTGAATGCATATAAAGAAAGGCATAGAGCGAAATCTGAAAATAATAGGAGAGTACTTTTGTCCAATAACACAAGCACATTGATCCTAAACAAGCAACTTCCTAAGAAGTAGGACCTAGGAGCCCTGTTGATTTCCTGCTCAATAGGAAGCATTACATCTGACTAGAGCCTCCTCGACTTGGGTGCTTCCATTAATGTGATCCCCACCTCACTGCACATGGAATTGGGTCTAGGCAACCTAAAACAAACTAACATAACCTTGCAGTTAGTTGATAGATCCATTACAAAACCAAGGGGTATTTTGGAGGATGTTTTAGTCAAGGTTAATGATTTGCATTACCTTGCAGATTTCATGTTCTTGGACATGGAAACCCCAAAACAGCTCAACCACACCCCGATTATTTTAGGAAGACCTTTCCTGGCTACTGCCATGGTGAGGATTGATTATGAATCGGTAAATATAGAAATGGCCTCAAGGGTTAAGATAAATCGATTCAATATTTTTGAGGTCTCAAAGAAGAATAAAATTAAGTGTTGCTCAATGGAGGAGCTTGGTAGAATAGAGGAAGTAATGGCCATACATGCCTTAGACAATCTTTTAATGGCCAACTCAACCCAAACTCAAGAAGAAGATCACATGGTTGCGGAAATAATTGAGGATAAAACAAAAATGCATCCAATTGTAGCAACGCAGGATGAGAAAGATATACATGAAATCAAAAATTTGTTGGATGATTCACATGATTAAGATAAAACCCAACAACATCCTTATCCTGAATGCTTAGAGTTTGAGGTCCAACTTGTGGGTGGGAATTCTAAGGATCAGGATGGTTGGTTTAAGAACCCAGAGTGTGAGGATGAAATTGAACATTGGGGAAGAACTCTTCAAACATTAGGTATTCTAGAGTATCCACAAATCCCCAACACATCACGAAACCCTCATCATCCTTTTTCACCCAACCATTGCACAAATTCTATACCCAACCACACTTCCTCGGTAATAAATCAACAAAAATCCTATTGGAGACCATTTAGGCTCTCCCTGCACCACTAGCTTGCCACTTTCATTATTCATCTCTTTAGCAAGCCCATTTTCACTCTCCAGGACCTATACCTGGGGTCCTGGAAACTATGTTGTTGTGGCCTCAATGTTTAGTTATTTTTTATTGAGGACCTCGCCTAGCTGAAGGCACTAAACTCAGCTCATGTAAAGACTGTTCAAAGATAACCAAAGTCTCACGGAAACCAGGTGCTATTCTTCCACTTCTACTCTCCTGCATGCTTTCATTTTTCACAATGAGGACATTGCAACAGGTAAGCATGGGGGGTGGACATATTTTATAACCTTCTTGTCAGCTGTAACAGTAATTTCCAATTATTTGATTCTTATAAAAAAAATTGAAAATTTGAAAAAGATAAAAAAAGAAAGAAATAAGGAAAAGAGAACTTACGCATTTGGAAGTTGTTAACTTTAGGAAATGATATGAGAGGACCTAAACACTTAAACTCTTCAGGTCTTTGGGCCTAATTAGCCTAGGTGTTCACTCGAATGTGGACTTAGTCTCGAGTCCTCGCCAATTTAAATTCATTTTAATTTGGTAAATAAATTGAGATGATAAGTATATGACTTATCAACCCACCCTCTGATTTGGGGGGATTTTAAGGTTAAGCATCTACACACTATTCGCACTGACTCACTTTCCGGTGCTTTTTACAGAAATTAGGTAGCTAATGGACTGACTTGGGTGGTATGGCTGGTAAGTTGTCGGTGGTAATAGCTCATCGGCTGGTTATCCAAAGCCCAGCCACAAGACCATTTTCGTTGTACTGCCATTAGGTAAATCTCAGATCAGCGAAGCCACCTACTTAGAAAAAAGAAAAAAAAAAGAAACACTCAAAAAGAAAAGAAAAAATAGTAGGAAATGGTTAAAACAAAAAAACAAATAAAGCCACACTTCACCGCACGAGTATGGCTGGCAAGTTGGTGGTGGTAACAGCTCATCAGTCGATTGTTCAGAACCCAGCTCACAAAAAAATGCCAAATAATTACCAAAACACTTAGGGAGGAAGTGGAGAAGTAGAATAAACTGAGGAGATATACACTAGGTTCACCCTTGTGTTGACCCCATAAATAAAAGTAGGGAGAAAGCTACCATTTGGAAAGATAAACCTCTAGGCAAGGTCACCTAGGGTTGTAGAAACCCAAAGTCCATTTTAACGGCCGCCTAGTGAGTCTCTCACTATTTTCACAAGATGCTTATGCTTAGAGTCCTTTTCGAGTCGTGGGTGGGTCGGGTAGCCATAAAAAGTCATCCCAGAACTCTCAAACTCCAAAACTATAAAAAAATTACAAAAGAAGAAAAATAATAAAAAAATGTAATTTCTGTTTTCAAATAAGGTGAGGACTTGGGCGGTCTGCATTCTGGTAGGCACCTAGGTACTGTTGAGTTTTCGTAGTTTAAGACCTTAGTTGAAATTTTGTATTGTTAATAAACATCTAAGGCCTAAGCGATCAAATGGTAATTCTGCTTTTATACATAGCATATAGTTTAATTTTGGTAGGGACTAGCAAAACATAGGCATGGGGATATGATATGAACACATTTATTTAGGGTAAAATGCCTATTCATGCATGTTCCTAGGCTTAGATTTTCATTTCATGGTAGAAATATTGGATAGCATGCACCATTATGCATTTATAATAGTTGTATATAATTTTGGTTAATTGCATCCTTTTTGTGGTTAGTAGAGAAGGATATTTATTTGGGAGCCTCGGATTGACGATCTAACCTTACGGATCTAATCAAGACAACAATCAGAGTCCAATGCATTTGAAATCGCCTCGATCGGAGCCCCGTAGCATCATATGCAGTCCAGGGAAGATAAACGGCCAAGGGACTAGGTGACATAATTCGGCACTTCAAATGACTAATCTGACTATGTAGAAGGATTTGGGTTGACGATCGTAGCCTAACAACACGAAAATCGACCCGATCTGACTTCTGTAGCAGCTCCTACAATGAAAAGAAGATGGACGACCTAGAATGCACCACGTGGCGTAGCCCAGGCCACCCAGTGCACACACGCGCCACCGGATGCACGCAGTCGTGCAGGTGCGCACGTGCACGTACAGGCCCGCTGACAGAAAGCCATTTTCGCGCATTTGAAAGTCGTCAAAAATCATAGTATAGTCGCGCAAAAACGTTCGTCAAAAATATTATTTTGTAAAATAACGAGACTGGAGTCCCGGTCGTTCGTCTCTGGGAGGCGTGTTTCTATTTTTGAAATTGATCTTAAAGCCGCTCTACTTAGTATTCTGATGCGCAATATATAGGAGGTTGAAGAACAGGCACTTAAATCATGCAAATAAAATAATCATTCAGCTCATGGTGATTTCAAACACATAAAGAGATATATATATATATATATATATATATATATAAATGCATTTTTCATTCATTCATTGGGGGAGAGTTGTTTGTACAGGAAATCTAGAGGAAAGCTTATACAGGAATGCTTTAAATTAAACCTAGCTACCAGAAAATGATTGCATACAAGAATCGATGGGGAGATTTCGCATGCATCATTGGGGGAGAAGAGAAACTACTCTCCTAAGCAGTAAATGAAAGCAGTAAAACTTATGAAAAGCATGATCTAGAGCTAAAAGAGTAGAGGGCATTCAGGGGTGGTCCCCGATGGCCTTGGAGTGGTCGAGAGGAGAATAAGGGGAGGCCAATGTAGCTTAGGCCGACCCTTGGAGAGAAGTAGGGTTGATCCAGCATCCCAGCGTGGTGTCCTCCATGGTGGTGGTAGTGAGCTCGTGGAGGTGGCGTGAATGGCGCCAATGGAGAGCAATTGCCAAGGGAGTGAATGGGTGCCAATGGCCACCCATGGGGTCTTTTTATAGACCCAATGGAAGCTCTCTAGAGAATTATGGAATTCTCTAGAGAGGCCTATGGTGGGAGCTCATGGGAGAGTGAGAGAGAGAGGGTGGATGGTGGTTTTTAGATCCACCAAATGTGGATCTAAAAATTGAATGGCTCTTGGTTGCTATTTTTGGCAACCAAGGCAACAACACATGGTAGAGAGTTCTAGAGAACTCAAGGCTAGATATTTTCATGTGGATGGTGCGTGTGGGTGTGTGTGGGTGTGTGTGGGTCGAAACATACGTGGCTAGGTTGATTAGGTTGGGTTCTAGTGGGTTTAGGTCAAGGTAGGTCTCAAATTAGGGTTATAAACACTAATTCACTAAGGTAAAGTGCAATTAAACTTAATACAGGTTTAATTGGGTGTGTGGAAACTTAATTCAGAGTAAAACAACTCAATTAAGTCAGGTCTAGGTCAATTGGACTCTCACTGAGTCCAATTGGACAGTGTATGCTGAGATCAGGGCTCAATTGGACTCAATGAGTCCAATTGAATAGGCTGATGGAATTGACTAAGATCCAAGTCAATTAGGTTTAGTGAGGACCTAATTAGGTCCTTAGGGAGGTCTACAGGTGATGTACTAGGGTTAGGGCACCTTAATTTAGGTTCCTATGGGGTTGGAATTGGGTTTAGGGACCTAGAGATCCAAGATCAAGGCTTAAATCTCAAAACAGGAATTGGAGAGCAGTATCAGACGTCTAATTATATAATCAGACGTCTTATACTCAAAAATCAGAAGTCCAGCCTTGTTGTCTGGATGTCCAATCAGAGTCATGAAGGGTTTCGAGTTCTGTTTTGGGTATTCTGCAGAAATTGGACGTCTGACAAAGTGTCTGGACGTCCAATAACACTGCAGAAGTGGGTTTGAAGTGTGCGGGAGTTGGCTAAGGGTCCTGGAAGTCTTAAAACTTATCTGGACATCCAGAGAAGGGTTGGAACTAGGGTTTTAGGGCTTCCTAGGGTGTTGTGACCTAATTTAAGGGTGGCTAAGGCTTGGGGAAGTCTCTAGGCTATCATAGGGCTAGGATGGACCTAAGCTCTTCACATTTTACTGCTTTATTTCTACTTAATAGAATAGAAAACCTTTAACCCCCTTACATTATTATTCCTACATCTAAACTAGGCCTTCTGCTCCAGCCCTGCCACAACTCCCGTTATTTTTCAGATCCAGCTCCAGATCTGCTTATTGCCTGCAATCGACATAATACACTTAATCAGCACATTATAACATTATTTTATGCATAGCTAAAGGAAAGCAGTAAAGATGCAGATAATGCATATGCATGCATGAATAACCCTAACTTATGCTAAGTCTTAGCTTAATTTAGGTCAATTAAGACCTATGATTGCTGCGTAATCACGTGCATGCGCATAGCTCAGCACCAACGCATGGATGTTGTGCACACGTGTGGAAAGTGCCCAGCATAGTGCCAACAGAGCATGCAGCGGATCTTCAGTGACAGACTGGCATACTTATAGCGATGCTTACAATCGTCGCAAATTCATCACATGCCATCAAAGCCAGCTATGGGCACCAGCAAGCATGAGCTGCCTACAGCGACATTTCTGGTGATGGCCTGGATGTCACTAATGGTCTCATACCAATGTTAGACATCCAATTTCTGCATAATCCTAAGATAGAACGTCAACTTCACCTTAATTCAACATTGGACATCCATACGAGAGAGTTGGACTTCTGATTTTGAAGTATAAGTTGTTTGATTATTAAATCAGACGCCTGGGACCCCTCTCCAATTACTATTTTTAAAATCAAGCCTAGATCTTGATTTCCTAAGCCTCTAAACCCAATTTTGCACCATAGGGAACATAAATTAAGGTGCCTTAAGCCTAGTACACTATCCTAAGACCCTCCTAAGAACCTAAGTAGGCTCTGACTAAACCCAATTGACTTAGATATAAGTCAATCACACTTCACCAAGTCAATTGGACTCATAGAGTACAATTGATCTCAAACCTCAATCAACACAAGTCTAATTGGACTCAGTGAGAGTCCAATTGACTCAAGCATGACCTAATTGGGAGCTTCCTCTCCCAATTACACACACATCCACTCAAATAAACATAGGGTAATCTTAATTGCACTTATCACTTTAGTGTTAGGGTTTATAACCCTATTTCTAGAAACCTACCTAAACATAATCACCTAGACCTATAGGACTCGACCTAAACCACCTAGCCACACCTACACACTCATGCGTGCACACGCACACATGTGCACACATGGGCCACCCACTCTAGAGCCCTCTAGAAACTTCATCAAGTGTGCCACCTCCTGAACCCAAAAATAGCAAACCACTTAATCCATCCTAGATCCACAAATTGTGGATCTAAGAAGACCCACTCCTATCCATCTTGACACCAAGATGGACGCCCTTCTAGAGAATTCTATAATTCTCTAGAGGATCAATCCCTTAGTCTATTTAAAGGCCATCATGGATGGCCAAAAGTCCCCATCTACTTCTTGGACTCCATTCATGTGCACACCCTCCACGAGCTGCATCACCTCCATCATCACCACCTTCACCTCCAAGGGATAGATCACCTCCACCACCTTCTCAAGAGGTTGGCCAACCACCTTAGCCATCCCTCCTTCCCTTCCCACCACCTTAGGCCACACAGCCATTGGAGACCACCTCTAATGCCTGCTTTCTTTTAGCTAGTTTAGTTCTTCATAGTTTTAATTTTTGCAGTACTTTCTACTAATGATAGTAGTATCCTCCATCCCTATGATTGCATGCGTAATCTATCTTAAAACCATGCATGCAAAATGTTTCTGTTAGTTAGAATTGTTTCAATCTTTCATGTACAAATATTCCCCTAAATTTGATTGTATTGACAATATTCTTTTTGAGGAAATAAAATCATCAGTTGCCTGCTTTACATTCTTATATTGATGCAACAAAATGTTTGTCCACGAGGATATCAATGAATTAGCGATCGATTTATTTTCTGCTAGTCACCAACGTATTATTAAGGTCGTGCGAACGCCAACACACTTTCACATTTGTGATATATTTAATGAACGCACACATTTTCCATGTTAACAATGTGACTGGCGCATCTCTAACTCGCAACTTAGAAATTGGGGTTCAATTCTAAGCAAGAAATGAATGTAAAATCAGAATCACTTTCGTTTTAAAAGCCTCCTATGATCGACTGGAACTCACCGTCTCGATATATAATTGTTATTTGAGTCGTGATTCACACAATACTATGATGCTTCTCAAAATCAAATATGCATTTTCACAACTAAAACACTTATGCCTGTGCACCTGCTTGACTGCACGGGTGCCTACCTGAATATTCAGGTGATGTTGAATCAGAGATGGGTCCACCTCGGGTAGGTCGTTGGCAGACTAAACGAAGACATTCTCGTTGGCCCGAAGTAGGAGTAGCAACTCCAGTACCTCAGAGGGTGCAAGGTCTACTCCAAGAAGAGCATGGCAGCATCATTGAGATAAAGCTGTACAGACATGGTTGAAGAGCCTGGCTATAATCCCGAAGTCACCGGCTGATCAGCAGGGATGGTCTCCAGCTAGATCGCCTGGACTTGGGTTCTTTTCTTCACCCATTTTCTACACTTGGTGGGCTTTTGCTCTAGGGACTGCTCCAACTCGATTGGAAGGAGCTCGCTTCTAGTCGAGTAATCCACATGCACTATTCCAACTCCATGTGGAGACTAGAAAAGCATGAATTGGAAGTATGCGGAGGGGATTAGCCGAAGGGGATGTGTGGTGGGCCAGCTAAGGATGCCATCGAATGCCAACGCCAACCTGATCACCATGAATGTGGTCGTTCAGTTGAGGTGCCTGTCGCCATCGTAGACGGACAAAGGGAGGCTAATTTTCCCTTTTAGCAATACTTTGTCATTACTGAACCAGACCACTGGGTGAACTAAAGGGGATAGGTGCTCTTCCATAAAACCCAGCTGACGTAGGGTTTTTAGGAAGAGGACATCCATGACACTTCACTCGTTATTGAGGAGACAGAGCTACTATCACCCTGCTAGTAAGAGTGTTACTAGTAATGGGTCAGTATGCTCCACCAGGTGTGGAAGGTAGGCAAACAGTTAGGAGGCCACGTGCCTGACGGGAGCTCTCTCGCCCCATGGGAGGGTAGGGAAAGTGCTAAGGCTCAACTGCCTGGGAGGGTTGGATTATCAACTTGGAGCGGTGTTGACTTCAAAAATGACTTCAACCTCCTCACCCACAAGAGGTCGGGGGTGAATGTGCTGGGGCTCTTTAGGCATAATCACTAAGACCTGATGGTGGTACTTAGTTGGCAAGAGCATAGGGCATACAACCTGCTCGAGGTGGTGGAACGAGGCTTCATTGGGCTCTAGGCCCTCGACGAGTACCACGTTGATCCCACGAAGGTGTTGGAGCCTCTCTTTGTGGTAATCTTCTAGGCATTCTGTGGGCCCCTTGCCCCTTAATCTAGCCCTCATTCCCCCTAACTAAATGGGCCATGCTCCTGTGCTGGATCTAGGACTCGATTCAGTCGTGCAAATCGCGATAGTCTTTGGTAGCATGGCCCTGGGCCTTGTGATACATATAGTAGGGCCCGATGTTCACCTTCTTCTTCATTGGTATAGGCAAAGGTAGTAGATCTTTGTCCGTAGACCATACCTCCGCCAACACATCCACCTAGTTCACAGCCAGGGGAGTGTATTCTTTGAAATAATCCCACCTGGGCTAGTGAGGTCCATTATTTCAGCCCTTGCTCAGCCAATCATCCCTTCGCTCCGAGAAGCTGGCCTTGTACCTGTTGAAATGGTTGCTTCATGGAGGGAGATGGGGGTGGAATCACCTAGGGCCCGCCTCTCCCAGACTAGGCTGGCATCGTCCTCGAATCCTTCCGCCAGCCAGTTGTCGAAGTGAAAGGTGTCATCCTACTCTGCAAATCTTGTCACTCGGTCCCAGAGCTTCGCCATATCTTTAGGAGGGAATTCATCAATGTCGTACCAAAACCTCTGACTCAGGAGTCTTGACTTGATGTATTGAACAATGATAGCAATGTGGGGCCACTTGCACTTGTAGTACTAGCTATGGCCGGAAAGGTTCACTCTTTCACTATCAAACTTCTGACAGCTTGTCAGGGACATCTCTAACCCTCTGTTGCCCGACAAGGTACTGGCAGAACTTGTCTACCAATTCCTGGAAGTAGGCAATCAGTTCGACCGGTAGTTCGTTGAACCATTCATTGGCCATGCCAGATAGATAGGACGAGAATACTCTACAGAGTACTCCGTCGGGGCAACTGTGTACCATCATCACTTGACGGTAACTCCCAACGAAGTTGCTGGGGTCTGCTGTCTCATCGTAGGGGGCCATGACGGGCTGCTTGAATCTTTCGGGCAGGGGGGCTGTCAACACCTCGTTAGTGAAGGGATAGGCGGTGACATAGGTTTGCGGGCGTATGCCCCGCATGGCCCTAGTGACCTGGCAGACAATCTCAGGGATTGATCCCCTACTACCAGTTGTAAAGGGATGAGCTCTCGAGATCTCCTCTGAGGAGGGTGGGCAAGGAGCCTTTAGTGGGTCCGGAGCGGGCTTCCCCTTTCTTGCTACTAAGCTAGTGCATTAGGTTCTTGAGCTGTTTGCGCATATGGGCATTCTCGTCCTCCACCGTACTACACCACTTCAGTTACTCATCATCGAGGGTTGGCTGGTGGGGCTCCCCTTGTGGGGATTGGTCAAACTCCTGGATCTGTCGGATCTCCAGGAGCTTCTCTGTGACTGAGGTTTCCTTTGAAACTGCTCCTCCCTTGCTTGTAGTTTTGGGTGGAGGTCACGCTTGTGGTCTCCAGTGGCTTGTCGTGGACTCCCTACTTCTTGTACAGCTCAGTAAATGGGGGGCATCTTTTGGACACCGACATGCTCGACTCTACTTCATCTGACGCCTTCTCAAGGTTAGCGTGGGAGGAGTTGCAAGTCATGGGAGCCATTGGGAGGACCTCAAGATCTAGGAAACGTTATCAACTGATAGTCGCTTCCCACATATGACGCCAATTGATCGGTACCTCCAGATTCGAAGTATCCAACTCAAGAATAGGGATGACCAGGCCTCCTATGTGGGTGGAGGGTCCGATCATGGGATTTAAGCAATCTTACAATAGGCACAAGGATTTGGTTACCCAGTTCAACCATAAGGGGTGTACATCTGGGCGGAGTATGCTACTCCCAACTATGCACTATAACTTCTGAGATTATAAGGTTTACAAGCATTCGATTTTTCTTTCCCGTAGCTCCTTGGGTGGGGGGGGAGGCCTCGAGGGCCTTCCTCAGCTATTTGTAGTGCTGGGATTGGGCCTCCAAGATCTCTGAGCAAATACATCGCCTAAGAAGTGTGCGCTTTGTCAGGTTATTTATTATGGAAGCCATTGTTAGCATTTATTAATGGTGTTGCCTCGCTGTACTTTCATCGTCCCCTCTAACGGATAGGATCCTTCGTGTCCAGCTGTATGTGGCCACTTCTATGTGTAGGTGGGTTGGGCTCCTGGATCCATCTGCATAGAAGATTTTCATTGGTTGTAGGTGGGTTGGATCCCCAAACCCACCTGTATCTAGGTCTTTCTGGGTCGGATCCTTCCTTTCGGACCTATCATGTGGTTCAGGTTCAAGGGCATTTTTTTCCCATCACCAGTCATGTAGAGGAAGGAACGAGGAAGAAGGTGAAGGCTAGGGTTTGCAAGGAAGAAGAATAAGATTAGAGCTAGGAAGGAGACCTAAGGAGCACTAATGGAGTAACTAGAACCTAAGAGCACAAAGGAAGACGAAGCAAGCTAGGAGACACCTAATGGCTAACCATGGAGGAATAAATAGAGGAATGGGGAGTAGCAATGTGTTGCTTGGAGGCCAATGTGTTCACGTCCCAATAGTACAAAGAGAATGTGAAAAGTAATTAGTAGCCCGTGACAGAATGGACAGTGAATCTGGGATTCAATTCCAAGGGTTACGTATGTTTCTCTGTGTAAGGAATTCACAGGTATTTGGAATACTTAAGGGAGGCATAGTGCCAGAAATCCTTTAAGCCCAAGTGCTTGATTACTGGCGTAATGAAACCAATAATCATTCTAGTGTGCTCCTACATGATTAGAATAAATGAATAGATTTAAGGAGTTAAATCGGATCCAATTTGGTAATTAATTGCACGTAATTGAATTAGGTACAAGGTTCAAGGGTTGAACTACAATTATTTAATGTTTAAATATTAGATCTAAACACCCCATAAATGTTTTGGGATAACCAGGCAAAATTATATAGGATTAAACCCCAACCCTTGGATGGAGATCCAAGGGTGCACAAACTACATTTGGATTTTTTGGATCCCAACAAAATCTCCTAAGCCGAAAGGGCTATTCCTATTTGATTCCAAATCAAATCCAAATCCGAGTTTTTGGATTGGATATGTAAATCACCAAGGAAAGCCTCCATATAAAAGGAGGTATAGGGTTGCCAACCAACCTCCCTTATAGTGATCTTCCTCCTCGATTCTCCTTCCTACCGTGAAGAGAAGAGAAGAGATTGAAGAAGAAAGCTGACATAGGGATGAGCATTGGGTCGAGCCCTTACGGGTTGTGCTCGGCTCAACCCAAGCCCTTTAAGAAATGGGCTAAAAAGGTGGCCCAAGGCCTAACCCAAATAAATTCTCTTTACCCAAGCCCAACCTAGCCCAAAAAATAATGGGCTCGGGCCAGGCCAAGCCGACCCATTTATTCTTGGTTTAATTATTTAATCCTATTAAATAATATTTAAGTGGAAGTTTTGCATCAACAATTATTTTAAAAGTATAGATAGTAATATGATTTTATACAAGAAAAAATAACTTCTAAAGGATAATTATCTTTTCCAGTTATGTAAATGATGGAATTATTATATTTCCTTTTGTGTATATTAAAAGATCTTTAAGTCCTCATACATACATGTCCAACCAAAATAATCTAGCTACTTGCATTAGAAATATTTGGTTTGAATATTAACATATATAGCATACAATAAGCCAACCAATTATAATCAAGTAGGAGGAAATTGCAATGAAAAATAAAACTACTCATCTTATGTGTTCAAATATATATATAGTATAAATATATATACATATATGATATATATTAATGCAATTGAGCCAATAGGCTAAGCCTTAAGGCAAGCTCATAAATTTGCCACATGGGCTAAGCTGGGTTTAGGCCACCTTGGCCCAAGGCCTAGCTGATGTATACACATCCATTTAGGTTAAAATGTCTATTTGTGCATGTTCTTAAGCTCATAGATGCATTCTATATTATAAATATTACATAGCATGCATCATTTTGCATTTAAAATAGTCTGTATAAATTTTATTTTAATTCACGTCCTTTAATTGCAAGGAGAGGAGATTTACTTCAAGGCCTCAGATTGACAATCCGATCGTACGGATCAGATTAGGACGATGATTGGAGTCCAACCCCTCTAAAATCTCCGTGATCAAAGTCTCGTAGCACCATATATAGTCCTAGGAAGAACAACGACCAAGAGGCAAGGTGACACATTTAGGAGCTTCAAACAAGAAATTTGACCATACGGATGGATTTGGGCCCAACAATCGCAGCTTCAAACGATCACAGCCCAACGGCACGAAAATCGACTCAATCCGAAATATGTAGCATCCTCTATGAAGAAAAAAAGATGGACAGCCCAGATGATGCCACATGGCATCATCTAGGCTGCCTAAGAGCCACCACTGCTACCCCTCTCTATTTGGCCAATAGATCTAAGTCGTTGGATGAAGACCCAACAGCTATGGAAGCTCCACGTCGCCTCAGCAGCTAACATCATCTACTTGACAAAGTGAAGGCCATGGTGTGATGGTCTTAAGCTCATTGCCTAGAGGAGGTTGCAGATTCAAAACCCGCTACCCCACCCCCCCAATTATCTAATTGAGAATGCATGCATGCAGCAATAGCAGTGCGTGCGTAGCGCATGCAACATGGCCCACGGGTGCGTGTAGCATGTAGCGCGTAGCACAGATAGCACATGACACCGATGTGTACGGCACAAGCAAGCAGAGTGCACGCCAGCAGCACAGCATCGCAAGTGTGTAAGCTATCTTCAGTGACGTTTGTAGCGAGGCTTTAGCAACGAAAATAAATGTTTCTATTGACCAGTGACTTTATTTTGCCTCTTCTCCACCACTATAAAAGGATCACTACCCCTCCCATTCTTCTTCGTCTCTTCCTTTCTTTCCCTCACCACCTCCAAGGCTCTAGAGAGAGCTTGTCCCAAGCCTAGGATGCTCTCTAGAGTAGAAATCAAATATTTTTCCTACCTCTCACCCCCATTCGTGGAGCATCCTATGGTTGTCCTCTCACCAACTTCGGGAAGAAGATCCCCTCCACAACGCCATTCTGCCCCATCCTCCTTCCTCTGATGTCCTTCTCCTTCAACCTACTCCTCACCACCATCATCTAGGCAACGTCAAAACGAGTCATCCTCTAAGAAACCATCGAGAGGGACTCTTCCCATCTCTCTTTATCTTTTATTTGCTTTCTAGTGTAGTTTTTTGCTTTTCTATCTGTAGCAAACTTTATATCGAAAATATATGTGATTGTGTCTCCCTCTTTCTCTCCTTATTTTGCAAGTAGATTAGTTAGATAAAGTTTTGTCGATCTAATCTCTTGTCTTTTAAAAGTACAAAAAAATCATAAAGACAAAAACACCAAAAATAAATAAAACCAAAAGCGTGGATTTTAAAACCAGATGTTTGCCTCCCTATGTTCAACCTAGGACTCACTTTGAGTTTTGGTATAAATTTTATTTGGTAGCAATTTTTGCGACTAAGACGACGAGTTCTCCAAAATCCTGAATTTTACTCATGAAAACATGCTCAACCCATTTAATAAATTGCTCATGTTGACAACCCAAGCTCAACCCAAGTTAATTTTGGGCTCGAGCATGGGCAGGCCCAGTTGGGTTGGGCCTCAGGATGGGTTGGGCAGGCCAAGACCAATGCTCATCCTTAGTTTGCTACCAGTAGCTTCAGCCAACTCTTGTAGTATAAGGGCATCGACCGGCACTCCTATAGTACAAGGGCAAGGACTGATACTCCTATTGGCCAACCGCCTTGTGAAGGAGAAGGGGGTGCATGCTCCTAAAGATCATGTAGCATCCTGACCCTGCAGCCCTATAGTAGGGTGCTAACCGAAAATTCATTTTGGTTGACTTATCCTTCACAAGGGCACCGATCGATGAGGTATAGGAGTCACTTGTCTTGTATTGGCCAAGAGGATTTGATCATCTTTTTCATGTATCTTGGTGATTTTTAGGGCGTGTGTTGCCTCCTTGACCACGAAGGAGTTCATAGACCACAGAGAATTCACAAGGCATGTTGGAATCAATCGTCGTCGATACAAAGGGCCACATCCACCTTCCAAGGAGAGATTTCATTGTGGAGGCACAACATGTGGGTTGCTATATTACACCACCCAAAGGTATATGTTCTTACCCATGGGGATCCTAAATTGGAGAGATGCTAGATCTCTCCATGTGGTTTTGGTTAATTAGGTTTCATTCATCAATTTTCCATATTTAGGTTTTACGGGCATCGACCCAAGTTGCTTTTGATGAAAAATTTTGAAACCTATTTTTCAACCCTTCCGTGATGCCACGAGAAATTGAGAACCAAATCGTTTGATTCCCAACCCCTCGAATGTCAAGCGGAGTTCCCACGAGGACTCAATATTCCACAATAGTTGTGTGGTGGGGAGAAATAGGAAGTTGATGGAGGTGGTGACGTTTGAGGGAGAGGAGGATGTGGGGTGGGAGAGGGTAGTGCAGGTGAGATGGAGTAAGATCAAGGCAAATAGGTAAAAGAGAGGGTTGCATACGTAGGGAGTGGAGGGGGGGAGGTGGCTGCCCAAATTGAGGGAAAGGGGTGGGGGTATTTAAGGGGGAGATTAAGGGTTCTTAGTAAGATATTTTTTAGGTGGGGGCAGGGGCTCTTCTCTCTATTTTTTTTTTTAAATGCAACAACAGGAACCCATAATTTTTCATTTTCAGGTCCCAACAATCCTAATTTGTAGGTGACAAAATCCATTAGACCTGTCTTGTCAAGAGAAACACCGTAGTGGTCCTAGATTTCAGACTCGTGTCTTAGTTTTTATTCCAAATTTTTTTGTGGCACAACATGATTTAAAACACTCTTAAACTCACGAAACACAAAATATGCAGAATTTTGAAAAGGGGTTTAATGACATCCGACCTATGAAAAACCAGCATTGTTGGTCTCAGATTTTTGCAAGGAATTCAAAAATGAGATAAAAAATTCTTTTCATCAGGAAACAATTTTATTTTCAAAATGCAGGGGTTTTCTCACAAAACTCCTATGATGTGGCTACGATGCGCCCATTCGTGTAAAATGAAAAGCATTGGATTCGTTATGAAGAGAGGAAATTTGGTTCGAGTGTGGAAATCAAGATTTGAGGTCTCACACGAGTACTAGGTACTGAGACCATCCAAGCACCTTTACACCTAACATGTTTATCTCTAAATAGTCTGTGTCTTATAACAAGAAGGCTAAAAGACATTCAGCTCTTCCAAGAGCCCCTCCATTACAGTATAGTAGTCTATCAACGCACGATCGTCCTGAGAAGAAGACCAGATGCAACAATAAATATCTACTAGGAAAGCATGGTTAGATCTCTAGGAGTACTTATTGGCCAAGCTATTCTAAATTTCTTTGGCAGTCTTCTTGTAGAGTAGATTCGTTGCAATATGGAGCTCTAAATTGTTCTAAATGGGTACAATCATATTGATTTGTGGCATTGTGAAAGTACAAAAAATAGGTGTTTAAAAGTTTTTGAAATCGAGATCAAATCCTTTATGGGTGGCATGGTGCAACAGCTCACGTGTGGTGCCTCCTTAAACAAGTCCTAGCAAAACCCGAACTCCTCCTTACTGAGTAGATGAGACCCTTTGTGTCAAAGAGATCCAATCCTACATGTGATCTGAAAGCCCTTTGATAATCCAAAGCCACTCCTCTGTTGGAACCTTGTTCCACATCTTGTTTTGGTGTTAACAAAATTATTATGGATTAATGCTTGCCATTAATTATTTTTCATATTTAAGTGAAGGAGCAAGGAAAAAAAGAAATGATGGAAGCATGATGATGAGAAGAGAAAATGATGACAAGGAGGAGGCAAGATGACAAGGATGGAACGAGAAGAAGATCATTTTTGATCCTTTGTTTTTTTAGTTTAGGTTTTCATAGATTGTATGCCTCTTAACGAAAGAATCATAACTTTGATTGTAAAATCAATTAGAGATAAATTATGATTTATATTGTGAACATTTTCAAAGTACGTAATGAATTAAAACACTTAAAACAGGTACTTGCAAGCAAGTGCCGGTACTGTTCATCAGTACTGGTATTTGCAAGGCACAGGTTTGAGAATTCATCTCAAACTGTGAACAACAAGCACCGGTACCAACCATGAGTACCAGTGCATGTTGGCCACAGGTTGAAGGCTTAATTCTGGCCTGAACCTTACAAGTACCGGTGCCCATGATGAGTACCGGTACAGGTAGGTTACTCTGCCCAAGGGATTCCAAACCTGGGAGTCACAAGTACCGGTACCCATGATGAGTACCGATACCAGGACTCATGTACTGGTGGTAGTGAGCTGTTAGTACCGGTACAGGTACTTTAGTACCGTTGGCCCAAAACAGAAGGGCAGAAATATTAATTCCAACAATATGAACGTTGGGAATTAAATCCCAACATCTAGTCGATGAGTATCCTAGGTCTTAAACTCTATAAAATGACCCCAGGACTCTTTGTTTGCACACTAGAGACAAGAAAAAAGAGAAGAAAATTCCAAGAGCTATAATTCATATTTTCCACCACATATTCAAGAGAAGAAATCATGTTTGCTGCTTTCCAATCGTGCTACAAGTTTGCAAACACATTGACGTGTTTTTTGTTCACGTAATTCAACACGATTCATGTCCTTTCTAGGCTCTAAAATTGGTAACATTATATTTACATTTGTTGAGAGGCTTTGGAACTTAGTTGTAAGAGTTTTCTTTCTTACACCTGTATTTCATTTGTTCTTGAGCATTTACTCGTTGTGTTGTAACAAACCCATTTTTGTACTTGGGTTGAGGTAACCCGTTAATTACCTTGGTTAATAAATTGATTTCCTCGGGGTTGAGGGAATCGGGTTAAAAACCCTAAGCTAGGAGGCTTAGGTAATGGAGTACCCAAGGGAGGGGAACCACTATACATTTTGTGTCCTTTTGTGGTTTGATTGATTGTGCAAATTGTCTTATTATTACTAATATTGTTCTTGAGTGTTTGTGCGTATAGCCATATATATATATATATCATATCTTGAGATCCTATCAAGTGGTATCAGCTCCTATCAAGTGGTATCAGAGTGGGTTACGAGAAGTAAAAACTCTTGCTCGCGATGGCATCAACCTCAAGGCGCACCGAAGGACAATAGTCGACCCATCCCCCCTATTTCGATGGGTCAAATTATGGATATTGGAAGAGGAGGATGCAAATCTTCCTCAGAGCCATGGATGAAGATTCGTGGACTCTCATTCAAGAGAGGTACATGGATCCAGAACCACTGGAAGGAGTTGAATGGACAGCTGAGCAAAAGAAAAAGATTGCGTGGAACGCGAAGGCGATGAACGCACTCTATTGTGCATTATCAAGGGAAGAATTCAACTGGATCTCCGCATGTGAGTCTGCATATGAGATTTGGAATACTTTGTAAATCACCTACGAAGGTACTAACAAGGTAAAAGAAACCCATATTTCTATTTTAACCGAAGAATATGAGTGTTTCAGGATGACAAAAGGTGAAACGATCAAAGACATGTACTCAAGGTTTAGGGAAATAGTTAACCCCTAAAGAACCTTGGAGTGAAGTTCACAGAACAGTAGCTTGTAAGGAAGATCTTAAAATCTCTTACAAGTGATTGGTCTTCAAAGACTTCAGCGATCCAAGAGGCAAAGGATCTATCCACTCTCCCCTTGGATGATCTAATTGGAAGCCTCATGGCATATGAAGACCAATTGGAGAATATCAAGAAGAATGAGGAGAAGGCGACAAGCAAGAAGAAAAGCATTACTTTTAGAGCAATCAAGGAGGACTCAGACTCAACAACATTAGAATCCGAAGACGAGGAGATGGAAATGCTCACTAGGAAATTCCAGAAATTCCTCAAGAAACAAGGTAAGAAAGTAAATAAAATTTCTTCTAATATTATTTATTATGAGTGCAAGAAGAAGGGCCACTTGCGAAAGGATTGCCCTTAAACAAGAAGGAGGACAATAGGAAAGAAACAAAGGAGATCAAGAAGAAGAAGAAGAATAAAGCATTTAAAGTGACATGGGATGATAGCGACTCTAACATGGACACTGACTTTAGTGAATCGGATGAAGATGAGGTCGCACACCTTTGTCTTGTTGCAACTTCAGAAGACACAGAAGAAGATGTAAACCCTGATTTTTCTTTTGAAGAATTATTAGAAGCTTATGAAGAACCATATCATAAAGCTAAGTTATTTAAAAAGGAAAACAAGGTTTTAAAAAATAATTATCAAATAATAGAAATAGATAAATCATGTCTATAAATGGAATTAGAAATGTCAAAAGAAGCTAACAATCAGTTCCATGCAAAGATAGTAGAATTAGAAGACATTTATGAGCACTTTGAAGGTACTTTAAATAATCTCAAAACAACTAGGTTAAATACTGACTTTTGTGAAACTATAAAATTAAAATTTCAGAATAGAAAGAATACACATACTAAATCACAAGCACTTAGGCATGCATGGATGTATCAAAAGGCTAAAAATCCCAAGAATTATAGATCTAATACTAAAAAGTTCTATAAATCTCAATATTTGAAAGGTGCTAACTCTAGACGACCCACAAGAAAATGGGTACCTGGAAAAGATATTTGCTTGCAGGACTAGATCAAAGTAATCAATAGGTGTTCAAGGCACATAACAGAACACTTCAACCTTTCTATAGGTTGAATGAAGACCAAGAATGTTGGACGAGAGATGCCTGGTATCCACAAGCTCCATTTTACTATTGGTAAATTTTATGGTATGATATTTCTTCATTTTTTTGTGTTTGACAAAAAGGGGGAGAAAGATAGAAGGCAAATAGTAATACTTTTAGGGGGAGCATATATTGAGCGGGAGGATTTAATTAAAATTGTTTTTCCTTCATATAACATTGTTAAATATTATTTTTATTCTTATAATTACCTATTTGCAAGATAGTTTTGTCAACACCAAAAAGGGGGAGATTGTTGGAACCTTGTTCCACATCTTGTTTTGGTGTTAACAAAATTATTATGGATTAATGTTTGCCATTAAGTGTTTTTCAGATTTAGGTGAAGGAGAAAGGCAAACAAGAAATGATGGAAGCAAGATGATGAGATAGTGAAAATGTTGACAAGGAGGAGGCAAGATGACAAGGATGGATAGAGAAGAAGAAGATCATCTTCGATCCATTGTTTTTTTAGTTTAGGTTTTCATAGATTGTATGCCTCTTAACAAAAGAATCATAACTTAGATCGTAAAATCAATTAGAGATAAATTAGGATTTATATTGCGAACATTTTCAAAGTACATAATGAATTAAAACACTTAAAATAGGTACTTCTAAGCAAGTACCGGCACTGTTCATTAGTACTGGTATTTGTAAGGTACAGGTTTGAGAATTCATCTCAAACTCTGAACAAGTACCAGTACCAACCATTAGTACTGGTACAAGCTGGGCACAGGTTGAAGGCTTAATTCTAGCCTGAACCATACAACTACCGGTACTCATGATGAGTACCGGTACAGGTAGGTTACTGTGCCCAAGGAATTCCAAACCTGGGAGTCACAAGTACTGGTACCCATGATGAGTACCGGTACCAGGACTCATGTACTCATGGCAGTGAGCTGCTAGTACCGGTACAAGCTAGCCGTTGGCCCAAAATAGAATGGTAGAAATATTAATTCCAACAATATGAACGTTCGGAATTAAATCCCAACATCTAGTAGACGAGTATCCTAGGTCGTCAACTCTATAAAATGACCGTAGGACTCTTTGTTTGCACACTAGAGACAAGAAAAAAGAGAAGAAAATTCCTAGAGCTATAATTCATATTTTCCACCACATATTCAAGAGAAGAAATCATGTTTGGTACTTTCCAATCGTGCTATGGGTTTGCAAACACATCGACGTGTTTTTTGTTCACGCAATTCAACACGATTCGTGTTCTTTCTAGGTTCTCAAATCGATAACATTATATTTACATTTGTTGAGAGGCTTAGGAACTTCGTTGTAAGAGTTTTCTTTCTTACACCTGTATTTCGTTTATTCTTGAGCATTTGCTCATTGGGTTGTAACAAACCCGTTTTTGTCCTTGGGTTGAGGTAACCCGTTAATTACCTCGGTTAGTAAATTGACTTCCTCAGGGTTGAGGGAACCGGGTTAAAAACCCTAAGCTGGGAGGCTTAGGCAGTGGAGTACCCAAGGGAGGGGAACCACTATACATTTTGTGTCCTTTTATTGTTTGATTGATTGTGCAAATTGTCTTGTTATTACTAATATTATTCTTGAGTGTTTGTGCGCATAGCCATATATATATATATCATATCTTTAGATCCTATCAAGTGGTATCAGAGCTTGTTCATCCACACCTCAAAACCATGGACGCACCATGAGATGCCCTTCAACAGGCCGTGAAGACCCAGCTCTGCAATAGCCGATCAACCAATAGAGAGGATTGGTTGAGTGGTTATTGTATGCATCAAAATGCTGATGAAGGGGCCTTCATAAGTCGGGCATCCAATTTTGAAATTAGACGCTGGCTACATTTTGTCCAGTTGTCCACTTAGATGATTGGACAGCATCCTTGTCAAGAGAGGCCTTGGTGTGCCACTTCTCTTCTTCCAACGATTGTTGCTCTCGATTGAGTGGAATTGGAAATCAAATGATTTGATTAGATTTAGGGTTTGTTGTTGGGAGATGTTTATAGGGATTCCAAATCCTAATCCTAATTTTATGGGATCTATTGGATCTCTATTTAATGGTAGGGATCAAATACTACCACAATTTTGCATGATCAACCCATAACAAATTATGGGATGTTTGGATTCAATATCCAAACTTAAATTAATTGCAGTCCAACACTTGGGTTTACTACCCAGTCAAATTAGGCACAATTAATCACTGAATCAAGTGCAATTTAACTTTCTAAATTACAATTGATTTATACTTCAAATAGGATCCTATCAAAATCATTATTGGTATCATTACACCAATAATAAAGCTTTAAGATTCTTAGAATTTTGGCACTATGACCCCTCAAGTATTCCAAATACTTGTCAATCCTTCACACAAGGAAGATAATATTATCCTAAAGTCTAGTCGCATTAGACTGTCGTCATTCCTCCTTAGATAATATTATTTTCAGCATCTCTTTGTTATTGAGATGAAAACAAAGATCAGAACCTTCCTTAAAGGTCTATCTTCTTCTCGTCTTATATTGAGTCTAATTAGGACATTGCAACCACATGTGAAATTATCACTTTGTAATATATGCTGAATGAGCTCATTCCTCCAATCTATTAAATGCACCTATGTAACAGATGTAACAACTCAATCCCTAGAGGGCTAAGTCAAGACATCCTGGCTTAGATTGGATTGGGAATTCATTGTCCAACAATAAGCATACACCCAACACAACCAAGAAATAATAAAGCGGAAAGAAAACATAGCAGTCTATTTCAAATCTAAGACACAAATGGAAATAAGAATTAAGGAATAAGGATCTAATTTAAGGTATTGCAAAAGTAAGAACAACTACAACTACAACACAACCTACCTCAAACACAAACGACTACGGTGGTATGACTCCACATCGCCCCATAGATCTACTAAACTCCTGGTTGAAAGCCAACAGGGAACAACATGAGATAAAGAGGTCAGTAAAGTGTCAACAAGCTAAATGGAAAGGAGTACCAAGTAGACAGGGTATGGAATGGGACAACCTCGTTATTATTTCTTTAATTGTTCAATTTTGCCTTCTCCACTTTATCTTGTTCAATTTGAAATCCATTTGTTTTCTTGGATTTTCTTTTAACACGGATCGTTACGACTTGGGGTGGAATTCGACGAGGTACACTAGGTGGCTAACCCGACATGTCCCACTGTCTCCTGACCTAGTCGTAACGCAACATGCAACTGTATAAAAAAGGAAGTTTTCACTTGGGAACAATTCCTGTATACACAAAGTCAAATCATTTCCACTCACTAATCCACCATCACATCATTTATTTCCAACCATGTACTAGCCCTAGCGGTACACAGGGTGTTGCATTTCTTAACCAAGGTGCTGAGGAGCCATGCAACTTTCAAACCTAGTGTGTTTTATTTTAATACCTTTCAGGTGCCTCTATTTCTTTTTCCATATTTATTTCTTACTAGAGTCAAAATGTCCCGTTGCCATTAATTTACCGCAAGTATTTTTGTTTTCTACGCATTTCCATAAATTTTCAAAATTCTCAATCGATCTTCCGATAACTATTTTTTGCAATGTTCAAATAGCTCCAATTTATGAATATGTATTGCATAGAACATTCCATTTTTATAATTCCAAGGTCTCAACTACGAATATAATATTCAGGTTATAATAAAATCCCTAGTGTATTTCAATTTTTTATTTATCTATTTTAAGAGTTATGCTCAACAACTGAAATGATTAAAATGAGTAGTTCAAGCAATTCGCAATTCCTCAATGTACATTTCCTTTAGGGTTGTTAATAATGATCAATAAATTGTAAATGCAATTATGACTCCAAACTAGCAAGAGATGGATGAAAATAAAGTGGTCTAAGATTTGTAAAAGTACGATGGAGGAAACTTTAGCTAGAAATGCACATGCTTGTGATCTGATGATGATAACATCATCATCAGCCATATCTAGCTTTAATTAGTCATAATCAACAGATAAATGCTCCTATGTAACTGCCAGAAGACCGTAATTCATTACAGATCCATTCTGAGAGGAATGCATTAAAATAGGCTTAAATCTACTATTTTAGCAGAATATCCTAAATGCAGAATAATCATGAGGTTTCTCAGGGACTAATTAAAGGTTAAATGGTCATAAATGTCTAAGAAGTGGGTTCATGCAGATAGAAATGGGTTTTCTCGTATTTTGAGAATTTAATGATATCTGAAATCCTAAAAACGGACTTGTTTAATTAACTGAGGTTTTGATTAGGATAAAATTCACCAAAACCTTCTAAAAATCATATAAAAATATTCTATAAGGTTTGGTACATTTAATTCGACCATCGGAATCCAATTTGACTTTAAAAAGTCTCAGATAGATAATTACCCTAATTTGGGTTTCTACATAATTTACCTAGTCAAACATAGTCAAAACCTAAATCCAACTTTACCATCAGATTGCTTGGGTCCAAATTAGGTTTGAACCAGAATTTGGGTCTAATTGGAGATCATCTTGACCTAGTTTGTATTTTAATCCTGTTCTGACTCTTTCTCTTACAAAGTTCCCCTCATCTTTTGAAACGTTTACAAATAGGCCCCTATGCTTTCCATATTCCTCACAATCCGATCGCTACACCAACAATGGAAATTCAAACCTTCACCATCAAAATTCGAGCGAGCATTTTTTGCTTGATTCTAAATCAATCAGTTCCAAAATTGAAAGGGAGATTCCTTAAGGAATTACCTTCCAAATGAGACCGTTCATAGATCTTAAAACTATCCGATTTCCTCAAGCGAACACTTTGAAAGCACATGTATCAAGCTTGCATGTGAAGGTTGGAGATCACAAGCTTGTTTCTAAGCTTGGACCTCCATCCTAAGGCCTATAAATGGTCAACATCATGTTCCTCACCTCTTTAGCTATGTTTTGGCCTAAAAACCCTCTTCAAGCTCCTTCCCTGGCCATCTCCAACTAGCTCCGGTGAGCTCCTCCCTCCGTCCTCCTACGGCCTCCCAACAACCAAATTGGGAGTGCCACATTCTTCTCCGACTTCCTCCACCTCTCGATGACCAAATCAACGGCTGCCAAGTCCCCTGCTTCCTCGCCACTCCTCCATCGGAGAACCCTTCGTCCTCGACGTCGGCCAACCACAGTCGCCGCCACCCTACCTCCTTCATTCGCAATTCTAGGTCCTAAAGCTCCCTTATCCCCTCTATTCTTTTCATGCCTTTCTAACTTCTCAATTTGACCACCATATCACCGCCTCCCTCATCATCTTCCCCAACTCTAGTGCATGCTCCGACGAGTTTGTGACACCATTACACACTGGCAAACACCTTCGTTCCACATCCAAAAGCTTCGCCACACTTCAGAGAGCAAAAGCTCTCTAATTATTGAGGCTATCGGCTTCTCCATGATCCCACCAAACTCGAGCTCCACTATACATCTTCCCTAACTTCGTCTGACCTCCATGCTTCACCAAACACCACAAAACCTCCACCATCACACTCCACACCCTTCGGTGACACTCCCAGTCTATTTGATTTGGGCTTTTGATCCCATGCTACTCCTTTCAGGTACTCTCTACCGTCTACCATCGCTGTCGACTTCCCCAGCTCCTTCCATGCTCCTCTGTCATCGAGAAGCCCTTCTACTACCTCCAAGTTTTGCAGACTTCAACCAGACACCCCTCCAGAACCTCAATTGAGATGAACCTACAGCGCACCCATGCCAATTGAAGGAGACCACTTTCTGTAGCTTCACGAGCAGAAGGATGGGAACATAGTCCCACATCGTGGATCCCCAATGCCCCAACTACGTATATTACAAATCCCTCACACCGACCCCTCGCCCAGTACACGAGGGGTCGGGCCCCTCTCACATGCACGCACTCCTCGGTCGTCATGCACACCCGGTGACCATGGTACGAATACCCAATAACCCCTGATCCATTAACCCAATTGCATACCATGGGTTGAGAGAAAGGAAGAGGAATTGGGGGGTTTTTGCTCTTGTTTGCTAAGGGCGGCTTAACACTTAGTCACTGAAGAAGGACCTTTGCTCTTGTAAAGAAGTCTCGTAAAGGAGAAGGCTTAAGGAAAGCCTTGAGAAGAGGAGTTGGTAAGAAGAGAGAAAAGGCTTAAAACCTTGTGCCTTTGAGTTGCTGAGGCTAAGTAGTGAATACTTAAGCAGTCCGATTCATATACCTATTGTCTGTGGCACTATAGCATTCAAGATACTGTTCATTTATTTGGTTTCATTGGAATATTTGATAGATGCTTAAATAAAGGAGTTAAGTGGTGATTTAAATCACCATTGTTTTTTAGTCTCTTATTCTATTTGCTACATCATCCATTGGTTCTCATTGAGTATATTTTTGCTTATATCATTCATTGAATATCTTGTATTTTGCTTGATTTATTTTGCTCATTTATATTCAATAGAGATTAGTGTTGTGAATTTTCTACTTGCTCCCAGTGTTCGACCTCAGACTTTCTTG
The DNA here is from genome assembly GCA_037157565.1 of Thalassia testudinum. NCBI lineage: Eukaryota > Viridiplantae > Streptophyta > Magnoliopsida > Alismatales > Hydrocharitaceae > Thalassia > Thalassia testudinum. The sequence goes on along the minus strand of JAZHRO010000014.1, from coordinate 148,084,603 downwards.
AAGATCTTTCAAGTTATAAATATTATTTGTTTTCACGTGATTTCAATATACTACAACGAAGTATTTTAAAACCTCGATTTACCACGTAAACATTTTGGTGCCATTGCCGGGGAGTATTGTGCAATTCACCGCTATTCTCTATTTTATCTAATTATATCTAAGCACTAACTTGCCCTTGTTTGATTTCATGTGGTTTTTGCGAGGTACATCACGAGGTGATCTTCTATGCAATTCCACCACTCCACGCCAGGTAATCTCTCTTCCCTAATCTTCTAATCTTTGGAAGAGAGAAAATTAAACAAATCAATTAGGAACTACCTGCCTTATTTTATTAGTAAATCATCATTTGAAAAGACAACTTTCCTGATTTACGAAAAATTTTCATATCTGATTAAAGTTTGAAGAGATTCTGCTTAAGAATTCCCTACCCAAATTGCCTGTACCTATTAGGGACTACACTAAATTTCTACAATCACCTTGGGCTAACACACTTCCTGCTTAAAGCACAAGGTGAACATTTTGAGATTTAATTGGACTTGGTAATAGAGCCAGTTAGGGTTTGACATCTCAATTTTGAAGTGCCAGTTCACATTTGCCTGCATTAAAGAGAATTAACCCTCTTGCATTTGTGTGCTACCCAAAACCCTATTTGAAAAGATCTAATCAAGAAAAAACCTAAAAATCAGGCTCTAAGATTCACTTGAACTCTAAAATTGTGGACCTAATAACTTAAGAGTCAATTCAGGGCAATTTTTGGGTCTTGACCTAGATTTCAATCTGCCATCTTTAGGATAGCTCAGGTGAAGTTGGTCTACTTTATGGGACAACCAACCTCGAAATTAGGTCACAAGTCAAATAAACTTCTAATCAAGTGAAATTCAAGGCACTAACTAGGCAAAAATTGGTAGACTTAAGGTCATAAGTCCGTACATTCTGATATACTTAGAATCGCAGTGATAAGGAAGGTCGGGTAGGGGAAACCCTGTAACCTATGGGGACACACTACCATGTAGGGGTCTTTGCGGGGCTCTCCCTTCCTGGCTACCCAGGTATTTCTCGGGTGTGTGGATTTCTGATTCAGAGGTATCATCCGCCTCAAAATTGCCTTAGTCGTCCAAAAATCTTTGGGTGCCTTGATTGGGTCCAAATAACATCCAATCCCTCATCTTTTCTATAGAGCACATACACAAGAAGGTCATTAGGTTTTTATTAGCCTAAGAGACCTCACTAGATCTACTTGGGAATTTCTTTCAGATCTAATCAACTTCCACTCTGATCCTGAGTTTGATTCTACATCTTGAGTCCACCATCTGATTCAAAAATGCAACTTGACATTTTAGGAAAACTGTTTAGGAAACGTGAACCCCAAATGAACATCAAAGAGAAGATGATTGAGGTTGCTCTCAAACACCATGATGATTATTTCAAGACCTCAAATCTAGTTAGCAGGATTCAAGTTAATATCCCATAAACAACAACCTACGTCATGAATCATGCTGGATTGCTATTTATGCAAATGATACACGGTTCAACCTGGGATGATCTTTTAACTGAATATAGTGAAATGTGGATACTACACAATACCGAGTATATACATTGTTTGTCTAATCCACACCTTTGGGAGATGTACCAAGCTCTCATGGAAAAACGTGGGTGTAGGCTAAACACATTACAACAAACCATTGATCTAAATTACCCGTACATCCCTTCAGAAATTGATGAGACACATTGGAACAACATTGATGTTCAATACAACTTCCCAGAGCCTGGGGAAGAAAATCAAGGTTGTTGTGGAACCCCAACCCAAATAGAATTTGATTCAAATTATGCGCAGATTGATATTCCTGATCTTGAGATGGGTTGGGAGGATCCAATTGCAGGTGTTCCCAATTTTGAGCTAGCCTTAGAAAATCAAGACCCTGCTTCACCAAACTTTGAATTCTCGAACACCTGTAATGATGAATTTAAAACAGAACCTCTCGAGAATGTAAATCCCAAGCCTTATCCTATTACGGTAACTCTCGAGAATGATTCTAACATCCCTGTACAACCCAGCCTATATTCTACTGATCCAATACTTACCCTTAACCTAGAATCTGGATTTGAGACTATTTGGGATAATCATGAGGCCCAAAATGATGAAAGTCAAATTTTGAATTTGAATTACGATTCAGGGCCTACATTTGATGATTACACCTCTCCAAACTCCTTCGAAATACAAATCAATTTTTTGAAAGTCATGCCAATCTATGATACAAAAATCGAGGAGTTGGAAGAGTTGGGATTCGATTGGGTCTATCCTAGGAGGCAAGAACTCGAGCCTATACCCACTAAGGACACCTTTTTAAAATCAAAATCTGAAATTAGGACAGATTCAAATCAGGTTGCTGATTCTACCTCTCTCGATCATTTCTATGGTGCAACCTCTGATCTAGAATCAAATTCAGAACACAATCTTCACAAGTTCTCCGATGGTTTCAAATCCTACTCTGATTTCGGAGAACCTTTGTTTCCTAACAATTATGAACCAGTTTACGACCTCAACATCCATGATCTGTTCTTCATCTCTGACTCTGAGGTCCCTGATCCCGATATCAATGATTCAAAATTAGGTTCCAATGAGATGGAATCATTCCTTTATGATTTGTAGGATTCAGAAGCAGTAAGTGCAGAGAATGTCTACAATCCAGAATTTGAATCCTTTATTGAGTCAAATTTCCATGATCCTATAAGCACTCTTCAGGCATTTACATTTGATTTTGATGAACACTACATGGACTCTCTAGATGAACCAACCATTGAACCTTTTCTAGAAGATCCCTCAACACATATATGTCTCCTTGAAGCCATGTCTTCTACATGACATTCAGAACCTTCTTGAATCCGAACCCAACCTCGATGCGCAACTGAAATCAACTTCTACTCAAATTCTCCTCTCAATGATCCAGTTGCATATAATTCTTCCCCACATTTTAATCAGGTTTCGGACTTTGATCTGACTACTAATCACATCCCATCCTTCTCTAATCACTCTTGTAGGGTTCCTACATCCTCCACGGACTCTTTTGCATTTGAGGATTCCTTCTCTAACCAGGCTGAATCGAATCAACCAAACCATGGATTTTCATTTCCACATCCTTCTGAGTCATAGAGCACCTAGTGGGCACCACATCTATTGATTCACATCCATCAACCCACCAAATTGATTGGGTTTGGGCTGCATCATCAGCCTGTTGATCCGAATAAGCACCTAGTTGGACCAACCAAGATTTTGATCAAGGTGCTTATTCTACAAAACTCATCTGATTTGACCACTCCTCCTTAAATACTTTCTACTCAGCTGAAGGCATTGAATTTAGAGATTAAAGGGAGGCAACCTGTCACTCCAAAAATCCGAGATCCTTCTGATTATCCTTTCGAGCTTCACGTCTACTGCACTCTGAGTTCAGTTTTAGAAGAGCTGACTACACCTCTGGAACTCGTACCAGAGCTTGAAATCATCTGCAATAGTCATCCCAACCTGTTCACCCACCTAGTGATCGTGTTCTAATCCTTGAATCAAAACTGATTTCATACCCTTTGGTTTACAATGAGGACATTGCAAAACCTAGGCATGGGGGGTGTTAAAGTGTAAACACAAAAAAATTCAAGTTTTTGAAGGGTTCTCACAAAAAAAATTACTCATTCAAAAAATCAAAAAAAATAAAAAAATTGAAAAAGAACAAAAAAATGGAATGGGGAGGAAATTTTGTGAGATTAATTGCATATCATTTTTTGACGAGGAAATGAGGAGGTGATTTAAATGTTTAAAAGGAGCTACAATATGAAACAAAAAGGTGATAATCATTTGTGAAAGATTATGGAATCTACTTAAGTTCTAGACCAAATCAAAAGAAAAAAATTAAGTCTTAAAAGAACAGAGAGATAAAGAGATTAGTATGAGTGCTGATCTTTGGCCTCTTGGGCCTATTTTAGGGCTTAAAAATTTAAGTATCCATTAAGATCTGGATAATCCTCAAGAGGTTGAGGAAAATGTGAAGCTTACGTAATAGGTTTAAGGCTTAGGGAGTATTCAACCTCGTGAACTAACCTCTGGTTTGCGTGACTTGGTAACCTAAGTACCCTAATCCATAAACAGTCTGGTTTAGTGCGCTTAATAATCAAAATCAGGCAAAAGCGTTTCCTATTCTAAAAAAGTTACCTAGCTTGGGAGTGTCTTATCAACACATGTTGATTTGGATGAGTTATCGATGCAGAGAGGTGAGAAATTCCCCTCGAAGATGCACAATAGCATACCGTCTCCTCACTGCTTGTCTCCTAGGATATCAAAATATCCTACCGGGGGCATGTAAGCACCTTGTACTGTTTCAGGTGCCATGGGCAAGATTATCCCAAAATGTCGATTGCCAGGGCTTGAATTTAGCTACAGATCGCCATGGGCAGCACTATCTCGAAGTGTCAGAAGCCAAGGTTGTAGGGGCTACCATGGGCAGTGCAATACTAAAACATCAATTGCTAGGGACCCTGCGAGGATTGATGGTGGGAGCAAGGAATCCGATACAGACTGTATTTTTTTAGCCAATCCAAAGATAAAATAATCAAGAAAATGAGAGAGAAAACTCTCCAAAAATGCAAAAATTATTCCATCTCTCTCTCTTACAAAAATGCACTACAAGCTGAACCTGGACTAACCATGTTATAAGCACGGGTGCTTTAACCATGGGGTCCAACGAACCTTAGGATAGTTTTTGTGGGCCTTCAAAACCTTCACAGTAGACTGAGGCTAAAGCTGGTCAGGTCCGAATCTTGGTTGGTACTTGAGTTTCTCTAGGCCTACTATTACCATTCTGACCTAATTTCTAAAAAGAAGAATAAATGACGACTTTCAATATCAAAGCATTGTCTAGAAATCAAGTATATTTCAAATGATTTTGCTAAGGGACTAGCAAAAGTTAGGCATGGGGGTATGTTGACAATGCCATCATCAGCCATATTTAGCTTTAATTAGTCATAATCAATAGATAAATGCTCCTACATAACCGCCAGAAAATCGTAATTCATTGCAGATCCATTCCAAAAGAAATGAATTAAAATAGGGTAAATCTATAGTTTTAACAGAATATCATAAATGCAGAACAATCATGGGGTTTCTCACGGGTTAATTAAAGGTCAAATGATCATAAATATCTAATAAATGGGTTCGTGCAGATACAAATGAGTTTCCACGTATTTTGAGAATTAAATGACATCTGAAACCCTAAAAATAGACTCGTTTAATTAACTGAGGTTTTGGTCAAGATAAAATTTACCAAAACCTTCTAAAAATTATATGAAAATATTTTATAAGGTTTGGTACCATTGATTTGGCCATCAGAACCCAATTTGACCTAAAATAGAGTTTTAGACAAATAGTTGCCTAATTTTGGATTTCTATGCAATTTACCCAATCAAACTTGGTCAAAACCTAAATCTAACTTCACCATTAGATTCATTCTATCAAAATTAGCTTTGTACTATAATTTGGGACCAATCAGAGATCATCTTGACCTACTTTGCATTTTAATCCTGTTCTGGCTCTTTTTCTTACAAAGGGGACCTTAGCTTTTGAAACTTTACAAATAGGCCCCAAAGTTTTTCATCTTCTTCACAATCTGGATCCTACACCATTAATGGAAACTTAGACCATCTCCATCGAGATTCAAGCGAGGATTTCTTGCTCGATTCTAAATCAATCAGTCCCAAAATTGAAAGGGTGATTCCTTAAGGAATTCCCTTCCAAATGAGATCGTTAATAGATCCGAAAACCCTCTGGTTTCCTCATGCCAACGGTTTGAAAGCACGTGTATCAAGCTTGCGTGTGAAGGTTGGAGTTTGCAAGCTTGTTTCCAAGCTTGGACCTCCATCCTAAGGACTATAAATGGTCCTACACCGCATTCCTTACCTCTTTAGCAAGGTTTTGGCCTTAAAACCCTCTTCAAACTCCTTACCTGGCCATCTCCGACTAGCTCCGGCGAGCTCCTCCCTCCATTGTCCTACAGCCTCCCAACGGCCAAATTGGGAGTTCCACATTCCTCTCCGACTTCCTCTGCCTCTCGACGACCAAATCAGAGGCTCCCAAGTCCCCTTTTTCCTCACCGCTCCTCCACCGAAGAACCCTTCATCCTCAATGCCGACAAACCACAGCCAATGCCGCACTACCTCCTTCGTCGGTAATTCTAGGTTCTAAAGCTTCCTTATCCCCTCTATTCTTTCCCCCCCTCTTTAACTTCTCAATTCGACAACCATAACACTACCTCCCTAGTCATCTTCCCCAACTCCGGCATGTACTCCAACGAGTTCATGCCACCGTTACACACCACCAAACACCTTCGTTCCACATCCAAAAGCTCTGCTACACTTCAGAGAGCAAAAGCCCTCTAACTATTGAGGCTATCGACCTCTCCATGATCCCACCGAACTTGAGCTCCACCACACGTCTTCCCCGACTTCGTTTAACCTCCACACTTCTCCAAACACCATGAAACCACCACCATCACACTCCACGCCCTCCGATGACACTCCTGGACTATTAGATTGGGGCTTTTGAGCATGTGCTACTCTTTTCAGGTACTCTACCATTTACCATCGTCGTTGTCTTCCCCAGCTCTGTCCATGCTCCTTTGGCATCGAGAAGCTCTGCTACTACCTCCAGGTCTTGCAGACATCAACCAGACACACTTCCAGGGCCTCAATTGAGACGAACCTACAACGCACCCACGACAAATGAAGGAGACTACTTTCTGCAGCTTCGCGAGTAGGAGGATGGGAACATTGTCCCACCTCGTGGATCCCCAATGCCCCAACTGAGTATATTATGAATCCCTCACACCGACCCCTCGCCTAGTACAGGAGGGGTCGGGTCCCTCCCACATGCATGCACTCGGTCATCAAGCACACCTGGTGACCCTAGTCCAAATACCCAATAACTCAGATCCATATGCCCAATTGCATACCTTGGGTTGAGAGAAAGAAAGAGGAATTGCAAGGAGGAGATGGGGGGTTTTTGTTCTTGTTTGCTAAGGGCAACTTAACACTTAGCTACTGAAGAAGGACCTTTGTGCTTGTAAAGAAAGCTCATAAAGAAGGAGAAGGCTTAAGGAAAGCCTTAAGAAGAGGAGTTGCTAGGAAGAGAGAAAAGGCTTAAAAGCCTTGTGCCTTTGAGTTGCTAAGGCTAAGTAGTGAATACATAAGCCGTCTGATTCATATACCTGTCGTCTAAAGTACTGTAGCATTCAAGCTACTATTCATTTATTTGGTTTAATTGGAATATTTGATATATGCTTAAATAAAGGAGTTAAGTGGTGATTTAAATCACCATTCTTTTTTATTCTCTTATTCTTTTTGCTCCATCATATGTTGGTTCTCATTGAGTATATTTTTGCCTATATCATTCATTGAATATCTTGTATTTTGCTCCGTTTATTGTGCTCATTTATATTCAATAGAGATTAGTGTTGTGAATTTCCTAGTTTCTCCCTGTATTTGACCTCGGACTTTCTTGAAGATCTTTCGAGTTATAAATATTATTTGTTTTCACGTGATGTTGAATATACTACAATAAAGTACTTTAAAACCTCGATTTCCTGTGTCAACATCTGCTTGGTCCATAGTTGACCCATGATGAACATTCCTAGATGGGTCAGACTCAGGCTTTTAACGCTATGCTAAAATAAGAGGATCGAATACCTGGCCTTACCAGCAAGGTCTCAATGTCGTCACCTGCACCCACACTTGATGCACGACGTCAATACTAAAACTCAACTTACCCACACATGTCCCCAACATACTCTCCTGCACTCACTCATGAATCCATGCATACTCATATACCTAAGTATAAATAGCTATATTATTATTATTTCCCCCACATTTAAATATATATATACATACATATACCATCAAGAAACATAAACATTCTAGGTATATAATTATGCACACAAACATTACACAATTATATGCCCATATATATACCTATAATTAACACAACACACTGATGGGTGGGATTTTGGTACGCAAAAAGGTTGAGTTTGAAACCCGTCGTAGTTGCGTAAAAATCTGCTATCAAATAAAATTTATAACCGAAACTCTAGTGACTCCTGGGTCAAATATGGGGAGGCAAATGTTTGATCAAAAATTATGTTTATAATTATTGTCACGAAGTAGATTAGCTAGTCTAATTAGATCTACACTAGCTATTCTACTTAAAGAATAAACAATAGAAGAAAGAGAAAGAATAATACAAACAAAGAAAAAATAGGGAGAGTATGAACAAGTATTTCATAACCATAGAATTATGTCCATTACATCTACTTGCTACACTAGAAAGATGGAAATATACACTAGAAAGTGATAGAAAGAAAGGGATGAGAAAATCCTCCATATCGACTGCTTAGAAGGCGAGTCGCATTGACGGAGAGCCCGGATGATGGGGATGAGAAGTTGGATGAGAGAGCATTGAGGTGGAGGACGAAGGACAAAGCAGTGCGATGTCACAGTGAGATCCGCTTCTCGAATGGCTATGAGAGGACAACCACAGGCACTCCACGAATGAGGATGAGAAGATGGAAAAATAATATTTAAGACTCTAGTGGAGCATCCCAAGTATGGGACTAGCTCTTTAGAGCTTTGAAGGTGGTGAGAGAAGAAGAGAAGGGATGCCTAAATGAGTAGTAGGGGTGCCCATTTTATAGGTTTAAGAATTGATGGAAAAATGGTCTTTTAAGGCCTTAAGTATAAATGTAAGGTCTTTAGTGATGCTTGTAAGCGTGACAAAGCCCCAGTCCCTGAAGCCACGCATGCAAGGAGGGCCCTCTGATGGGGATCGAATGCTGCTAAAGAGGCCACGTCAGGTGCCTCTTCTCCTTCAGCTGTTGAGGCGTGTGATCGCGCTACATTGAGATCAGCACGCTTAATGGATGGCTTAAAAGCCATCAACCACAGCACCTCTTCTTTGTCGCGTCAGATCGTGCGTGGATCAGCGCACCATCACACGTGTTCAGCATACTTGCCATCCACACCTCCATGTCGTCACCTCAGCAGCCACTCATCTTCAATCGAGCGACCCAATTTCGTGCACCCGCTATTCTCATGAATTAGGCCCTAAACGCTCCATGTGACTCGAACGCGTGCCTCGCATTGTGCGTAAGGCTTAGACCGCTGCATTGTGCCTCCTATTGTGTCTTGTTTTCGTTTTAAGGTGCAATCGCTCATGATCATTGGATGGCGATTCAACAATCAAGATCAAGCATGCCATGGCCTTCAGTGGTTTGTGAAGCATGGATAGCCTTGAATCTTAGCCCTTGGATCATGATCCAACGGTTGGGATTGATCATGCGGTCCTAGAGGAGGTGCTGCTGACAGCTTTGGACAAGTGTGATGGTTCCATGTGGTGCCATCATGGCCGTTCATCTTCTTTGACTTATAAATGGTGGCATAGATATCAGATTGAATCGATTTTTGCATCATTCGGCTGCGATCATAGATCTGAACCTATCTATGCTATTGGATTTATTATTTGAAGTTCGGATTTTCCACCACCTTGCCCCTTGGCCTCTATTTTTCTTTGAACTACGTCTAATGCTACGAAAGTTCGATCAGGGGGATCTCGGAGTCATTGTACTTCGATCAGATCCATATGGTTGGATCTTCAATTCGAGGCCCTGAAATGATATTGCCTTGTCCCTTGGCCACAAAAAGGGAAATTAACCTAAAATTTGTACAAACTAATCTAAATGTAGAATGATGCATGTTATGCAATATTTATAATGCATGATGCAATTATGTGTCTAAGAATAAGCATTAATAGATAGTTTCTGTGACATAGATGTGCCTACATCACTCCGTCATGCCTATCATTTGCTAGTCCCTAAAAAAACTGCATGCTATTTATAAAAAAATTAGGATCAAATTACTCGAGCAATAGTTACTTTTCAACACTAAGAAATTTCCAATAAAGACCTAAACTACCTAGACACAACAGCACCTGGGTGTCTGCCAAAATGCAAACTGTCCAAGCCCTCACCTTATTCAAAAGCAAGTACATCTTTTTTTCTTTTTCTTTTCTAATTTATTTTTGGATTTTTGAGTTTAGTGTTTCGGGGCAGCTTTCTACAGCTACCCAGCTCACCCAAGACTCGGAAAGAACTCTAAGTTCTAAGCAAATTTTTTTGATTGTGATAGACTCACTGATTGGTAATCAGAATGAACTTCGAGTATCTACACCCCTAGGAGACCTTAAAAAGAAATTCTTCCTAAAGGTGTATCTATCTGATCGATAGATGATGTAGACAAATTTATTTAGGATAAACTACCTTTTTATGCATGTTCCTAAGCATAGAAATGCATTCCATTCTATAAATATTACATAACATGCATCATTATGCATTTAGAATAGTGTGTATAAATTTTAGGTTAATTACATCCTTTTATGACCAGGAGAGAAGGAAAATTAATTCAGGGCCTCGGATTGATGATCCAACCATACAAATCTAATCAAGACAATGATTGGAGTCCAACGCCTCCGAAATCATTTTGATCGGAGTCCTGTAGCACCATATACAGTACAGGGAACATCAGCAGCCAAGGGACTAGGTGACGCAATTTGGAGCTTCAAATGACAAATCTAATCACATGGATGGATCTAGATTGACAATCGCAGCCCAACGGCGTGAAAATTGATTCAATCTGACTTCTGTAGGAGCCCCTACAAAGAACAGAAGATAAATGGCCAAAATCACGCCAAGTGGTGCTATCTAGGCTGCCCAAGGGTGTGCATGCAGCACTGCACGCGTGCAGTAGTGTGACTGCGTGCAGTGCACAGACACATGCAATAGCATGTGTGTGCAAGCGCTAGTAGGCATGTGGAACATGGGCACGCAGAGTGCATGCGCAAGCACTGCACGTAAGGCACGTGAGCTGGACCTTCAGTGACGCTTACGGTGGATCTTCAAAAATGTTTATGGACGTCACTAATTGTCCATACACGAAATGCCTCCTCTCAACTATAAAAGGACCCCTACCCCTTCCAATCTTCTTCATCCCTTCCTATGCTCTCCTTACCTACTCTAGAGCTCAAAACACACCTTGAGCTTGTGCCTCAAGCCTTTGGGATGCTCCACTGGAGAAAAGAAAATTTATTTTCCACCTTCTCATTACCATTCGTGGAGCTCTCATTGGCCGTCTTCTCAACCTCATTTGGGAAAAGGATCATGCCATGACGCCGCCCGTCGTCCCCTCATCTTCCGATGCCATTCTCCTTCCTCCAACTTTTCAACATCTTCGTCTAGGCCACGTCAATGCAGCTTCGTACTTCTAGTAGTCGACAAAGAGGATTTGTCTCAGCCCCTTTCCCTTTTACTACTTTCATAGTGTAGAAGCATTTGCAATAAACATCTGTCAAGCATTTATCTAGAAGTAGTTTTTTATTCTCTCCCTTCATACATTGCAAGTAGAATAGTTCTTTCCTGCTTTCTAGAATAGCTTAGTATAGATAATATTCCTACTTGTTTCCACACTATCTTAAAATGCCAAAAAAAAAAAAGCAAATATAAAATACCAAAAAGAAACAAAGTAAAATGCGGTTGTCAAAGAGTCAAATGACGCCTCCCTGTGTTCGACCCAGAGCTCATCTTGATTTTTGATATAAATTTTATTTGGTTAGCTGATTTTGCGACTACGACGAGGGGTTCTTTGAAACCCTGATTTTCACTCGTGAAAATGCTCTAACCATTTTGGCATCATTGCCGAGGAGGTAATGCTCTTTGGTTTTTTCACATTTTCCGCCATGCTTAACCTTTTAGATCACTTTGATCCTTTCGTTCTGTTATTATAGGTTCCCTTCAAAGGCAAGACGAAGCATAATAGATCAGAGTAAAGTGCGGTTAGAAGGTTTTGTAAGTGTATCCACACCACCCCCACCCTAGATTCCATTCCATCACCTAATAACTTAAACTCACATCGATTTAGGTGCTTGCATGAACCCTAGGTTAGATCTGATTGTTTGATTATCACTTCAACTCACCTCACCCTTTCGCATAGATTAAAAATATATAAAAAAAGTACTCTTCTCTTCATGTGGGATTAAGCTAAAAGTGACACAGCTTAAACACCCACAAATTTCTCTACCTAGGGTGCACAATCACATTGATTCTACCACTTAACCGGAATCTGACCTATGGATCTGGTACACCTTCACTCAACACATAAATAAATGAGTAGAAATTTTATTAGGTTAAATATTTTTGTGTGCCTTAATCAAGTGGTGCAACAGGCCAATTGTTTGAATTGTTTGGGCCACACCACTCAATTTAAAGCTGATCCATCAAGTAGCTTGCCAATAGGGTTGATTTTTTGGGTTGAACCAGGCACTCCACATTATTTTTAAGTTTTAAAGGAATATATCATCACAAGTGCTTTCAAAACATGGAGTGTTCTACTGAACCTTGATTGAATGCACCTAAAGATTAAACCCTAAAAGCTACTAAACAAGGTTAAACCCTAAAAGACACATCATAATAACCTTGTTTGAAAATCCTGGTTGTGCACACACACATTTGAATTGATCATTAACAGTAGAACCCATCTAGAGGGCCCATCACATTCCAGGAACACAATCATCCCAAGCCTAATTAAAACTGAGTAGACATTGGCCTTAAGGATTAACTTGCTCTTTGGGACTCCAATTGAGATTTTTTTTATTAATCTACTTCTACCAGTCCATCTGATGTCTAACTAGGAGAGTAGCATCAAACGACAATGGTTGGGGGGTATCAAAGGAACAAGAGGTGTAAGCCAAAGGAAGAACATTCTCCCGAACCCTTCCCTCTAATATGTTCTATTGACCGAATAGAAGCAGATCAGATCGTTTCTTTCATCTCAAGACAGGCCCTGGGAGTCTATAGGTCTTTAGGCTACTCAACTAAGGATAGGTTTGGTTGATTGTACTACAGGGCACCTTTCTCTCCTCTATTTTCCCTCCTGTTTCACCATGTATCCTTCCACATCCTACACACATTTCTAATCCTACCCTCCTACCACTACTTATCCTCAAGATGATTATCCAGACTCAACGTATGATTACACATCCACTAGCCGGGATAACTTTGATTGGGGATATCATTCTGAACCTGAATGTCCAAGACCTAACCCTAGACAATATGTCCATGATTATTATCCTTACCAAAGCTACACTGATTATAGATCATCGCCCTTTTATGAACAAACCAATCCGATCTACAATTAGGAAAGATATAACACCTACCCACCCTAGGATTATATTGAATATAAGTCACCACCATTCTTTGAACAACTTGAAATGACCTACTATTAGGGAGGACCCTAAGAACCTCAATTTCTTGACTCCCCTGGTTTTAAACCAAATCCACCCAACCCAGAACTGAACCATTTGGTTTAGGTGAACCAAGTCCAGGATAGTGTGTTGGCTATCGTGAGAAACACTATACAATCTTTAAAAGATCAACCAACACCATGCACTAAAGAATTGTATCCCATGATCAAAATGATTGATGAGCTTAATCGTTAGTTATTGGATTGGCTCCAAGATGTTAATGATAGGGGCCTGGGTGAGTTTCTACTTGGGAAATTGTCAACATTGAGGATGACATTCATGGTTCCCTTAGTCCAATCTTGGGATGATTCCCAGGATGAACCCCCTTCAGGAGAGCCAATATCAGAACCCACTCAGGTGCCTGTCAGGGGGACCCATTTTCTGATACCAGGGATGACCAGGTTGGTCTAGAGTAACCAATCGTGGATGATGTGATTTTCTCACCCAAGATCCTTGAGCCAGGGAATGAGGAAAAATATGTCTCTATGGACCTGGAAATGATAGATAACTTTGAGACATATATAAATGAGGATCATGAATTCTTTGATTCTGAGGGTAAGGAATCTCTTGGGGAAGTCTTACTTGAGTTTAAGGAGAATGATTTTAGTGAGACTAACGCGCTCGAGGAGCATGATGAACCATTTAATAGCCTGATAATTGAGGATTATGATCCTGTTGGGGGTGACATGGAGAATTCAAATCTACATTTATTGGATGATTTAATCAATAACCCCAATCTTCAACCACACCCCAAAGAACTGAATGATGACATTTTTGAAATAAATGTACCCAAGTCAATTCTGATTCACCCATGATTTTTTGATTTGGGTAAATCACATGGGGTGAATGATATGCTAGAGGTCCTAGAAACCAAACACTGGATTCTACAGGGGAGGATTTTGGAAGTTAAATTATGGAAAGTGAATTTTGAGGGAAATGGAATTTTTGATTTAAGGGTTCCAATTGACTTAAAACCACCTACCTTCTATCAGGACCCTTATGGTATCTTTGATGTGCAACCCAAGCTCAGAATAATTGACTATCTTTCTGAGCTGAACTCTAAGTGGACACCTGGATTTAGTGAATCAGATCTACCCATTGTTCACCACTTTAGTCTAGGGTTGCACACCACAAAACCACAGGCCCACCCCACAAACACAACAGTCTCCGTTCTGGGTGATTTTCATCCAAAACCTTAAAACCACTCGACCCTAAGGCAAGGGTTTGCATCACAATTTGGTCCACATCTATGAACATCCTTTTGCAAGTCCCAAAATAATCTTCTTATTCTAATTTTGACCTGCACTTCTGAACTTTTAATGTCTTCTTTACTTGTGAACCGTGGCTAGCTGAAGGCATTAAATTTAGCATTGGTGTACATTCTCTGTGGAGCTGACCAGATTTATCACGAAATTCAGGTGATATTCTGTTTATTCTACCCTTTTAATGTCTTTATTTTTACAATGAGGACATTGCATCATTTAGGCATAGGGGGGTGAATAATTAATTCTGAAATTATTTTGTTAGCTTTGTGGAACTTCTTTTATTTTCTTTAAAAAAATTCAAAAATTCAAAAAAACTAGAATTACGAGAAGAGAAGTTAGGCATTAAGAGTTGTTAACTTTAGGAAATGATACTTTAGGACCTGAACACTTAGACTCTTCAGGTCTTCGAGCTTAATCGGCTTGGGTGTCCACTAAAATGTGGACCTATTCTCGAGTCCTTGCCACGTTAATTCTATTTTAATTTGGTTAATAAATTAGGATGATAAGTACATGACTTATCAACCTGCCCTCTAATTTGGGGGAACTTTAAGCCTAAAGTATCTACACACTATTTTCACTGACTCACTTTTCGGTGATTTTTATGGAAATTTGGTAGCTAATGAACCTTCTAGGGTGGTATGGTTGTAAACTTGTTGGTTGTAACAGCTCATCGGTCGATTATCTAGAGCCCAGTCACACGACCATTCTCTTCCTACTGCCTTTAGGTAAATCTTAGATTAAGGATGCCACCTACTTAGAAAAAAAATAGGGAAAAAGAAATACCCATAAAAGAAAAAATAATAGTAAAGGAGAAAAAAATAAAAGTAAAATAAGTCACATTTCACCACATGAGTATGGCTGGCAAGTTGTCGTGGGTAACAACCCATTGGTCGGTTGTCCAGAGCCCAACTTACAAGAAATGCACAAATAATTCCCAAACACTTAGGGAAGAAGCAAGCAAGTAGAATAAATTAGGGAGGTATACACTGGGTTCACTCTTGGGTTGACCCCATAAAAGAAAAAAAAAAGTAGGGAGAAAGCTACCGATTGGAAAGATAAACCTTGAGGCAGAAACTCTTGTAGTCACCTAGGGTCGTAGGAACCTGAAGTCCATTTTAACAGTCGCCTAGTGAGTCTATCAACTTTCACAAGATGCTTAGAACTTAAAGTCCTTTTCAAGTCTTGTGTAGGTTGGGTAGCCATAGAAAGCTACCCCAAAACCCTAAACTCAAAAATCCAAAAAAAAAATTGAAAAGAAGAAAAATAGAAAAAATAATGTATCTTCTCTTTTCAAATAAGGCGAGGACTTAGGCGATCTACATTTTGGTAGGCACCCAGGCACTGTTGAGCTTTCATAGTTTATGACCATCTTTGAAATTTTCTATTGTTAATAAACAACTTAGGCCTAAGTAATTGAATCTTAATTATGTTCTTATACATAGCATTTAGTTTGATTTTGCTAGGGACTAGGAAAAGATAGGCATGGGGGTATGATGGAGACATATTTATTTAAGATAAACTGCCTATTTATGCATGTTCCCAAGCTTAGAGATGCTTTCCATGATATAAATATTGCATGGTATGCACCATTCTGCATTTAAAATAGTGTGTATAAATGTTAGGTTAATTGCATCCTTTTATGGCCAAGAGAGAAGGAGATTTAATTTAGGGCCTCGGATTGAAGATCCGACCGTGTGGATCTAATTAGGACGACAATCAGAGTCCAATGCCTTCGTAATCACCTTGATCGGAGTCCCTTAGCACCATATATAATCTAAGGAAGATCAACAGCCAAGGGACTAGGTGACACAATTCGGACTTCAAATGACAAATCTGACCGCACGGATGGTCTGGATTGACGATCGCAGCCCAATGGCATGAAAATTGATTCAATCTAACTTCTATAGAAGCCCTACAAAGGAAGGAAGACAGAAAACCCATATCACACTAAGTGGTGCTATCCAGGTCAACCATGGGCACGCACACAGCACCGCACGCACATAGTAGCATGAGCGCACGGGCACGCGTAGCGATGACAGCCTAACAGCACGTGCGCGACACGGACGTGCGGAGTGCACTCACAAGGGCCAGCGGGTGTGTGGGACATGGCTGTGCGAAGTGCACACGCCAGCGCCGAGCATGGACCATGTAAGCTGGATCTTCAGCGACGCTTGTGACGGATCTTCAGCAACGTTTATGGACGTCACTAATTGTCAATGCACGAAATGCCTCCTTTCCTCCACTATAAAAGGACCCCTACTCCTCCAAATCTTCTTCATCCCTTCCTATGCTCTCCTCACCTACTCCAGATCTCAAAACACGCCTTGAGCTTGTGTCCCAAGCCTTTGGGATGCTCCACTAAAGGAAAGAAAAATTATTTTCCACCCTCTCATCAACATTCGTGGAGCTCTCATTGGTCATCTTCTCAACCCCATTCCAGGAAGCGAATCATGCCGTGACGTCACCTGTCCTCCCCTCATCTTCCAACATCGTTCTCCTTCCTCCAACTCCTCAACATCTTCATCCGGGCCATGTCAACATAGCTTCATCCTCCGAGTGGTCGACAAAGAGGATTTCTCTCACCCCCTTTCCCTTTTACTGCTTTCATAGTGTAGAAGCATTTGTAATAAACATTTGTGAAGCATTTATCTATAAGTAGTTTTTTATTCTCTCTCTCTCTTCCTTCATAGTTAGCAAGTAGAATAGTTCTTCTATTCTATTTTCTAGAATAGCTTAGTGTAGGTAATATTCCTACTTGTTTCCTCTCTATCATAAAATGCCAAAGAAAAATAGCAAATATAAAATACCAAAAAGAAACAAAGTAAAACTTGATTTTCAAAGAATCAAACATCGCATCCGTGTATTTGACTCGGGGCTGATCTTGTATTTCGGCATAAGTTTTATTTGGTTAGTGAATTTTGTGACTACAACGATGGGTTCTACGAAACCCTAAGTTTCACTCGCGAAAATGCACTAACCTGTAGCTTTTTCCCTAGCTTTTATTTCTATAGGGTCAACACAAGGGCGAACCTTGTATACATCTCCTTGGATTATTCTACATCTCTGCTTCTCCCTAAGTGTTTGGAATTAAATGTGCATTTTGTGAGCTGGGTTTCGAACAACCGGTCAATGTACTGTTACCCACGGTAACTTGCCAGCCATACAAGTGTGGTAAAGTATGGCTGATTTCTTTTTTCTCTTCTTTTCTATTTCTCATCATTTTTTTTGGTTGTTTTTGTTCTTTCTTTTTTTCTAAGTAGGTGGCTTCCTTGATCTAAAATTTACCTAAATGCAGCAGAAAGAGAATGGTCATATGGCTGGGCTCTGGACAATCGACCAATGGGCTATTCCCCATGACAACTTACCAGCCATACCACCCTTGAAGGTTCATTAGCTACCTAATTTTTGTTAAAATCGCCAAAAAATGAGTCAATGCAAATAATGTATAGATGCTTAGACTATAAGTCCCCTCAAATCTGAGGGTGGCTTGATAAGTAGTGTACTTATCACCCAAACTTATTTAAACAATTTAGAAATGAACTTAGAATGGAGAGGAGTTGAGAAACAAGTCCACCTTTTATTGGACACCCTGGCTAATTAAGCTCGAAGACTTGAAGGATCTAAGCATTCAAGTCTTATCGTATCATTCCCTAAAGTTGAAAAACTCTAATGCCCAAGTTCTCTTTTTCTAATTAAATTCTTGTTTTAAATTTAGAGAAAATAAAAAGAATCTATGGAGCTAACAAGATGATTCAGAGATGAATATCCATCCCCCCATGCCTATATAATCCAATGTCCTCATTGTATTAAATGACATGAAAAAGAGTAGAGTAGAGAAGAAAGCACATGAATTTCGTGACTACCCAGTGAGTTCCGAGATGAAAATAGACTATATATGTGCTAAATTTATTGTCTTCAGCTAGGCACACTATACAAATACATCAGAAATAAAGAATTCACAATTGTAGGTCAGGATCAGAATAAAAAGGTCAATTTCTGGAACTGCAAGGAGAACATGTCCACTGATGTGGACGAGCTTGTGGTGCAGACCCATGCCCCACAGTTGAGTGGTTCTAAGGTTCTGGATGAAAATTACCAAGAATCAGAGGTCATTGTGCAAGCAAGGCCGGGCCTGCAGTTTGTGAGGATGCAACCCAAGCCCAAAAAGTCAATCAATAAAAAAATCAAGTTCAAAAAGACTATCAATGAATTTGTGCTTGGGTTGCACATCCTCAGAATAAAAAATGTCATAAGGGTCCTGGTAAAAGGTTGGTGGTTTCAGGTAAATAGGAACCCTTATACTCAGACATCTGCTTCCCTTAAAATTGGCTTCCCAGATGTTCATTTCCAAATTCCTATCCTCCATAATCAAAGTTTCCAGGACCTTGGAAGTGTTATCAAGCCCATTTAAAATATCCAAGTCCAAAATTTATGGCTCAATTAGAACTGACTTGGGTTTGGTAATCTCAAGATGATTATCATCATTATGCTCAACAAGGTGTAATTGAGGAATGGGGCTACGAATTGAATCCTTTATGAAATCAAGATCAAAATCCTCGATGCTAATAGTATCAATTTCATCAATTATAGGGCCATCAAATGATTCATTGAATTCCTCATGCCTAGTCATCTCACTAAAATCATTTTCCTGAAACTTAGGTGAGACTGCACATAGAAATTCTTTACCCTCAGAATCAAAGAATTCTAGATCCACATTTATATATGTCGCAAAATCATCTTTCATTGCCTGGTCCATGAAGACATACTTTTTTTTGTACCCTAGTTCACGGATCTCCAGTGAAGAAATCAATTCATCCTCAACCGGTTGCTCTAGACCGGCCTAGCCATCCATAGTCTCGTAAAATGTGTCTCCCCCTATAGGTGCCTAAGCAGATTCTAACATTGGATCTCCTAAAGGGGGTTCATCCAGGGAATCATCCCAAGATTGAACTAAGGCAACCACTTATTTTATCCTCAATTTTGATAACTTCCCAAGTAAAAACTCACCTGGCTCCTTATCCTTAACATCTTAGAGCCAATCCAGCGAATATTTGTTAAGATCATCAATCATTTGAATCAGAGGCTCTAATTCTTCAGTGCAGGGTGTTGGCTGAGCTTCTAAAGATTGTATGGTATTCCTTAAGTTAGCCAACACCTTATCTTGGACTTGGCTCACCTGAACTAAGTGGTTTGGTTCAAGGTTGGGTGGGTTTGGGTTCAGTCCGGGGGAGTCAAAGAATTGAGGTTCTTGGTGCATTCCTTTATAAGAGGTCATTTTGGGTTGTTCAAAGAGGGGTGGTGACCTATATACAGTGTAGTCCTCATAAGGGTAGGTGTCAAATCATTCTTAATTGTAGATCATATTAGGTTGTCCATATGAGGGCAGTGATCTAAAATCGGTGTAGCTTGAAGAAGGATAAAAATCAAAATCATAGCGTCTAGGGTTAAACCCTGAACACGGAGGAATAGAATTGTATCCCCAATCAAAGTTATCCCAACTAATGGATGAATGGTCAAAAGTTGCATTGGGATAATAATCATCTTGGAAATAAGAGGTGGTAGGAGGGTAGGTATGGAAATGCAAGTAGAATGTGGAAGGATCCATGATGAAATGGGAGGAAAAGAAAGGTGCTCTGCAATACAAACAATCAAGCCATCCTTACGTGGGGTAGCCTAAAGACTTACAGACTCTCAGAACCCATCTTAAGATGAAAGAAATGATTTGATCTACTTCTTTCTGGTCAATCCAACCAATCAGAGGGAGGGATTGGGGAGAAGGTTCTTCCCTTGGCTTTCACCTCAAGTTCCTTTGATGACCCCCAACTGTGGCCGTTTGACACTTCTCCCTGACGTTCGCTGGATGCATTTGTGTAAAATCATTTGTTGTAGTGCATTTTACGACATCAATTTTAAATAAGAATAAACGGATGTGAGTCCGAGTGTCGAACACAGGGAGGCGTGAAATCGGATCAAATACTCGCTTTGTATCACAAAAATTCATCTCTTGTTTCGCTTGCAAACTAGATAGAACGAGAAAGAAAGAGAGAGAGAGAGATATATAGGGTTAGAAAATCATTATGATGATGGGAGAATATCGAACTATAGAAGACACAAATATGATAATAGAATAGAGAATATATTGCATAAATGATTTAGTTCTACTACTACAATGGCAAATTAAAGCTTAAGCAACACAAATAATAAACCAAAAACTAACTAACTGGAGATGCGAGGCAGCCACAGTGGTGGAGGGGCTTCCGTCGGTGGCTTGGCGTCTTCACAACCTTGCTTGGAGCTCTAAGGAGTGGTGGAGTTTCTTAGGTAGAACATGGATGCAAATGGGAGGGATAGGTCCCTTTTCATAGTTGAGGAGAGGGTTCAAATTCGTCCTTGGGTCAATAGTGACATTCAAAAACATCGCTGAAGACCCATCACAAGCGTCGTCGTAGGCATCGCCCACACACTCCACTGGTGCACGCCTCACATGCCAGTGTCACGTGCATCATGCCGCTCACATGTGTTGGCGCTGCACTGGTCTCCACACGCTCACGTGCATCGCTGCTTCGCTCACACACGTTGCTACTCCACGCAGGCACGCGCTTGGTTGCACTACCGCTGCTCCTGCTGCTCCATGCCTCAAGCGCCTAATTGAGGGGGCAGCGGGTTTCGAACTCGCACCCTCTCTTTGAGATTGTAGATCTCCACCAATGCACCATGTGGGCCTTTGTGTGGAGTTCCTGAACTTCCACGGTAAGGTGGAGGCGGCTTCTTGATCGGGTGTCTTCCACTCAACTCAATAATTAAGTTAATATCACTTAATTAAGAGTAGAAAAAGTCACTTAAGTTAACTCGAAATTGTGTCGGTTGTGTAGTATAGGGTCGAATTAACCTAACATTTTACAAATTTTTACTGGTTGAGTCTAGGTCGTTCACTGATAGGTATAATTTTTCCTAAATTCACCAATTTTATTTTATTTTCCATTCAAGTTTAGGAGGTATAACTAAGTTGATTTGAAAACATGAATTTTGCCAAAATATTAATTAAAATGAAGCAATATGCAAAATCCCATAAGAGAACTTATTTACTCAAAATGATCAACTTTATTAACAAGTAAACATGTTGGTTTTCTAATTACATTCCAAAAGAAATTAAGGCAATAAAAGTTCTTTTATTAAAATATGCCTTATTACAACATTTAGGAACAAAAAGTAATTAAAATGATGCAAGAAAAATAATATCATTTCTTTACTTCTTCAGCCTCTCTCTTCTGCTCTCTTTCTTTTATTTTCTTTTCTCTCTCGAGCTCTCCTGTTCTATTCCTGCCTCTTATTCTCTTCCCTTAGTCTTCTCCTTCCTTAGTGCCTTAGTAGTGCTTGTGCTCCTTTGTTTAGCTGCTTTAGCTTTCTTAGCCTTCAGTTCAACACTTAGCATTTAACCATCGGCTCTTCTTTTCCTTAAGCTTTCTTTTGAACCATCAATTGAACCGAGTTTTTTTATTTTTTAACCAAAAATTATTTTATTTGGGGCGAGGTCCTTTCGAGGATACACAGCACCCGGAGACCAGGGTGGGACCAGACCCTACTCGGTCCTCGCCTAATCTCAATTAGGTTCGATTTCAATTTATTTCAGTTCGGTTCATAATTTCAAGCCAATCCGGCTCAGCCAGCCTCCCAGGCCTCACCCTCCCAGGGCACACTCGCTCACGCCCACTTAGGCACACACCTGCAGGCACACATGCCCGCACACACATACACATGCTCAGATAGGTTGAAATGTTCAGATTAGTAACCGGTGCACCGAGCGCTAACGACTGAAGGACCGGGATAACAAATTGCTTTTGTTCCCATGCACGCGCTCAAAAACTAATGACGTGGGACTATCTTAATCCCTTCCAGACCCAAATTCAATCAATCATATCTCCCAGCTCAGAGCTCCAAATCAAGTGATTTAAAGTTTGTTGGAAAGCTCTAAGATAGATCTACAAAATTGCAAGGTCAATTTAAAATTTAGATGATGTTTTTCTCTTCAATTTGAAGAGTGAAATAAGGGGTTCCTATGGGTTTTTAATGTCAGGAAAGTGAGATTAATGTCACAGAGTCCTCAAATGGACTTTTCTCTCTCATTTAAAGGATTGAATAGTTAATACAAATGATTTTGCATCTGCTGGAGTAAGATTTAAGCTCTCAAGACCTTCAGGAACAGCAGAGAAGCTCAAAGCTTCTCTGAAAGCTTCAGAGTTCAAAATTTTCAGACTTAAAATAGGTGTACAGACATAGAAAAACATTACTGATTGAATTAAACAACTTCTAAGGGTTGTAACAGACTTATCTGGGCAGTATTGCAGTTCATATCTCATCAAAATGCTTCTGCTGTTAGTTTGTGTTTGAAAATAACCCAAATTAACAGGGTTCAAATTTTCACTAAATTATTCACCAGAGCTTAGTTAAATCATTCTAAAACTATCCAACAAGATCCCAGAAACAACTTCAACTACTCAATTCCTTAGATTAAGCTTAGAACTCCATAATCAGACTTAGTTTGACTGTGAAGGCACAAAAATTTGACTTTTTGTTAAGAGCTTTCTCTCAAGAAATCGAAACCTCAACTAGAATCTCCTCAACACCAGGAACTTATTCAAGTCTTTACATAGGTGTTCTAATTAATATTTCCTGGGTTACAAGCTTGCCGCTTGAGCTCCAAAAAGTGTTTGCTCGTCAGAGCCATTCAGAGGTTGTTACAGTATTCTAAGAGCATAAACAGCTTCAGTGCATTGCATTAAAGCTTCTAGGATCCCTAAATGTTCTTCAGATCTCTTTTATCAGACTTCTCCAACTCCACCAGAGTTTGAGAAGATGAAGATCTATCTATAGCTCCAGTGGCTAAATCCTCAGTTAAACATCTGCAAATTAATCAGTGACAGTTAAATCATTGATCTGGAGCTTTTCAACAAATTCTAGAGGCTGAAGCTCAAGAATGGCTCGCCGGAGCTCGCTGGAGCTCCGGTGAGTCCAGAAAATATGTAAACTGTGTACAGATTGGTTAAATGTGCCATTTCTAATCTAAAAAGGATCCTAAGGTTGCAAGGAACCTCAAAATCACATTTAATTCTTCATTTGTCCATTAGAATTAAGATTTGACAGTAAATTTATTTTGAATGTAAATTAAGTTCGTTAAGGCACGGGACTTGATCTCCACTCAATTGAGTGGTTGAGACAAGTCAACAGATGTCTGTGATACTAAATATATATTTAATTAATGATTTGAACTACTCCTGAGCCGCCATTGACAGCGAGCTCAGGAGCTAAATTAAAATTGGGCGTTTAATTTATATGCGGTAATTATACATATTATAGTGTCGATTAGGGTCCGTAAGTGATGGATAGATGATGATAGACCCAGTGAAGGTGGAATTAGCTCGACTACTGTCGCCATGGACAGTGACAGTAGTCGGTGGAGGTGAAAGATGAATTAGGCGATTAGGTGATCAATTAAGTGATTAAATGTGCTAGAAGTGATTGTGGGGGTTAAAGGAAGGTGGACAGCGATTTCAAAAGATGAAATTAAGGCTCTGGCAAGCTCAAGGGGTTCACCGGAGTCGGATAAGATGAACACTGAAATTCTAAAATTATTCTAATCTAACTACCAAACTAACTAACTAAGCTAACCTACTCCTGCTCCTACTCCTACTCCTACTCATAATCTACTATTACCTGGATGAAGGGGTCCATAGGGTTCTACCGAAGGTTCATAGCGAATGACGAAATCAGAGGGTCGAAGAAAGATCTCTGGCAGGCGGATTTGAGGTGAAGAAGAGGATTCCTTTGGTCGGCACCTGTGTTAGAGACGTAGCTAACCACAGCGGATCTCCTCAGCTGATCAGAATGGATGGAGGATGTCGAAAAGTGAGATGGAGAGGCACCGGAGTTTTGGACAAATAGGCTATCGAAGTCGACTACGGTGTTAGAAGAGGGAAGGGAGCCAACTTGAGTAAAATCAAAGGGGTAAGGGGGTATTTATAGTTGTTGGCGACGAAGAGAGTGGCAGGGTCTAGCCGAAGGAGCTAAAGGAGCTTAACCTATGGCGTTGTCTCCGATGACGTTGAGGTTAGCTCCCACTGGAAATTAGGATTTTCGGTTAATCCAGACCGGTGGATGAAGAGGAGGTGGTGAGCGCAAGCTGCAAGAGCTTGGACAAAGAAGATTGATGTCGACAGGGCGGTGATCATGCAGTGGCGTGACTCTCCGTCGCCAACCATTCATTCGACTGAAGAAGAAGAAGAAGAAGGAAAGGGACTTAAATGTAATAAAACTTAAGGACCTGTGTGAGAAATAAGGACCCGATTGTAATGAATTTTAAGGACCAAAATGTAAACTCAGGTTTTGAAGGTTTATTTTAATTTAGATCTTTTTCAACCTTTTATATATGTTAGTAAATAAGGTAAATATCATGTTTTCACCTTGAATTTACATTTCTGACCTTTTTAGGTTAATTTATTAGATTAAGTAAAATTACTTAAGTTATTATATACTTAGTATACATTATATTTAAGTTACTTAACTTATTAATTAAGGAAATGGTTAGTAGGATTTCGAGTCCAATTATTAACTAAATTATTAATAATGTTAATTGAATGATAAAATGTCATTTTTAACTTATTTTAAGATCCTTTATTAAATATCCCTTATTCTATAATTAACCCTTATATATTCATAACCTTAGCTAGTTAACTAGGAAGACTAGTTAATTAGGCGTAATTAGAGATCATGATGAGTCTCATTACTTCTCGGTCATTGGATCTTGATCCAACGGTCGAGATTTGATGATGAGGATGAAGAGAAGCCGGTGCTGGGCATTCATGGCCGGCATTGGGTTGCCAAGATGGCACCACGTGGTGCCATCTAAGCCGTCCATCTTCTTTCAATTGTAGGATATGCCACGGTGCACAGATCGTGATGATTCTCATGCAGGCGGACTATGATCGTTGCTCCAAATTCATCCATATGGTTTGATTTTTCATCCGAGGCCTATAGAATGTCGCATTGCCTCCTGGCCATTGATCTTTCTCAAGCTTGTTGTGGGAGCTACAAAAGTTAAATCGAAGTGATTTCGAGTCCATTAACTTCGTTCATCGATCTGGATCCATCCGTACGATCCGACAGCTCATCTGAGACCTATTTCAAAATGGACTTCTGCATATGGTCATTAAACATTGATTCTAAGCGATTAAAATGTAAAGATCAAGCAATATGCATGGAATGCTCTCGAGCCCATTATAATATGTCATTATCACACAAGTATCCCTGAAATTGACTCTAATTAATAATATCAACAATGAACATTGTAGAGTCATCATACCCCCATGCCCACCCCTTGCTAGTCCCTATCAAGGTTTGATCTAAATGTTATTTAAAACTAAAATTAGGAATTGGTTGCTTAAGTAAAAGTTGCTTGTCAACTGGACGAAATTCTACTAAGAACCTAACTTGCTAAGACTCAACAATGCTTGAGTTGCCTGCGAAAATGCCTACTGCCTGAGTCCTCGCCTTATTCTATTTAGAAGCAAATACATTTCTTTTTCTTTTTCATCTTTTCTAATTTATTTGGATTTTTGGTGCTGAGGATTTTATTGTAACTTTTTACGGCTACCTAATCCACCCAAGACTTGAAAAGGATTATTAGTACTAAGCATCTTATTGTGATAGTGAGAGACTCACTCAATGATAATTAAAATGGATTTGGTTTCTACACCCCTAGGTGACCCGAAAGAAAAAAAATGTTACCTAAAGGTGTATCTATCTGACCGGTAGCTTTCTCCCTACTTTTTATTTTTGTGGGGTCAACACAAGAGTGAACCTAGTGTATATCTCCCCGGATTATGCTACTTCCCTACTTCTTCCTTAAGTGTGTTGAAATTCTTGTGCATTTTATGAGCTAGGATCTGGACAACTGGCCAATGGGCTATTACCTACGACAACTTGCCAGCCATACTAGTGTGGTGAAGTGTGGTTTGTTTCTTTTTTTCTCTTTTCTCCTTTTCTATTTTCTTTTTCTTTTTTTTTCTTTTTATTTAAGTAGGTGGCTTTCTTGATCTAAGATTTACCTAAAGGCAGTATTGAAAGAGAATGATCCTGTGGCTGGTCTCTCGACAACCTACCAATGGGTTGTTACCCATGACAACTTGCCAGGCATATCACCCTGGAAGGTTCATTAGCTACCCAATTTTCCTTAGAACCACCGATGAGTGAGTTAGTGCAAAACGTGTGTAAATGCTTAGACTAAAAATCCCCTAAAATCAGAGGGCGGGTTGATAAGTTGTATGCTTATCACCCTACTTTATTGACTAGATTAATATATATTAAGGTGGCGAGCACTCGAGACCAAGTCCACATTTTAGTGAACACCCAGACTGATTAAGTCCAAAGGCCTGAAGGGTCTTACCAGTTAGGTCCCTAACATATCATTTCCTAAAGTCGACAAGCTTCTAATACCTA
Organism: Thalassia testudinum; assembly: GCA_037157565.1. Lineage (NCBI taxonomy): Eukaryota > Viridiplantae > Streptophyta > Magnoliopsida > Alismatales > Hydrocharitaceae > Thalassia > Thalassia testudinum. The sequence goes on along the minus strand of JAZHRO010000014.1, from coordinate 148,057,465 downwards.
AGTTTCCTTTCCTAATTTTAATATTTTTTGTTTTTTTTATAAAAAGAAATAAAACTAGCTCAAGCTAACAATTTTGTACTCAGATTCTATGAATTACGACCCCCCATGCCTAAGTTGGACAATGTCCTCATTGGAAAAATAAATGTACGTAAGGGAGTAGGGAAAGAAATCACCTAAGTTGTAATCATCAATCCGGTCGGCTTGAACCCTCTGGGTTGCCTCCCAGGAAGCACAGAGTTTTGTGCCTCCAACTGGGCACAGTTCCAGTTTAACCGTCAATGAGGGTCACAACTTCCTTCGAAGGAATCTGGGCAAGAAAGTGTTTTAATTGTTGACCACTAACAATGAAGGTCTGCCCAGTCTTGGGATTGGAAATTTCAACCACCCCATTGAGATAAGGTCTAACCACTTGATATGGTCCCGTCCACTTAGATCTCAGTTTCCCAGGGAAGAGTTGAAGTCTTGCATCAAATAGCCAGACTTGCTGATTTGACTCAAAGGTTTTTCTATTAATGTGTTTGTCATGGACAGCTTTCTTCTTCTCCTTATAAAGTCTATTGTTCTCGTAAGTGTCCCAACAAATTTCCTCGTGGTCGGAGAGTTGGAGCTTCCTTTCAGTTTCAACCATCTGGGAATCCATATTGCACTGCTTAACAACCCAGTATGCCCAGTTCTCCAATTTGATTGGAAGATGGCAAGCTTTGCCAAAGACCAATCGATAAGGTGACATGCCTATTGGGGTCTTAAAGGCAATCCTGTATGCCGAAAGGGCATCGTCCAATCGTGTGGACCAATCCTTTCGATCAGGTCTCACAATCTTTTGTAGAATATTTTTAATATGCCTATTTGAGACCTCAGTTTACCCATTAATTTGTGGGTGATACGGGGTGGCAATGCAGTGAGTGACTTCGTATTTCTTAAGTAGGGCACGAAATTGGGCATTAATGAAGTGACTCCCACCATCGCTGATCATGGCTTTTTGTATCCCAAATCGAGAAATGATATTTTTTTTAACAATGTCCATGACAGCCTTATGGTCACATTTTTAGGTAGGTATGGCTTCGATCCATTTCGAGATGGATTCCACTGAGACTAGTATATACTTCAAACCGTTTGATGGTGGGAAGGGACCCATAAAATAGATGCCCCAAACATCGAAAATTTCGATGATCAAGATGGGTTGTAGAGGCATCATGTCCTTTTTGGTCATAGTCCCTAAGGTCTGGCATCTAGTGCAAGTCTTTGCAAAGTTATGTGCATCCTTGAAAAGTGATGGCCAGTAAAAATCAGACTGCAAAACTTTTGCTGCCATGTGCTTCGTAGAGAAGTGGCCACCACAGACTTGGACATGACAGAAGGATAGCACACTTTGAACTTTCTCTTTAGGAATATACCTCCTAATGATTTTGTCAGCACAAAGTCTAAACAGAATAGGATCATCCCAAAAATAATGCTTGGCCTCAGCCAAGAACTTATCCTGCTACTATCTAGATCAGCCGTGCAGAGTCTGCCCTACCACTAAATAGTTGACTATGTCCACATACCAGGGTAGGCTTCTTCCATGCACAGTAAGAAGTTGTTCATCAGGGAATGTGTCGGTTAAGGGTAATGAGGGTCTAATGTGTTCCAGGTGAAGTATGGATAAGTGGTCGGTTACAACATTCTTAGACCCGACTTTGTCACATATTTCCATGTCAAATTTCTGCAAGAGTAGGATCCATCTGATTAGCCTGGGTTTAGCATCCTTTTTGGCTAACAAATGCCAGATAGTCGAGTGATCAGTGTAAATAACTACGTGGGATCCTAGAAGGTATGATCCGAACTTTTCTAATCCAAAAACTATAGCGAGCAGTTATTTTTCGTGACTGTATAATTTCGTTGAGCCTCATCCGAAGTTTTGCTCGCATAGTATCTCACCATTGGTTTTTTATCTCTTCTTTGTCCTAGGACTACTCCAACAATAAAATCTGATGCATCGCACATTATCTCAAAGTCTTTGGACCAATCTGGGGTTTGTAAAATAAGTGTAGTTAAGACTGTATCCTTAAGGGTGTTTGACGGAAGTGGAAATCGCATATTTTGAAATCGTTGGAAATCGTAGTATAGTTGCACAAACCACTCGTCAAAGATATTTATGATAATGAAACTCTCGTAGATCTTTATTCTTTTTAGAACTTGAGTCCCGATCGTTCGTCTCTGGGAGGCGTGAAAACGAATCGAGATTTGGATCGGCTTTTATAACCTAAATCTAGCCTAAGCTACTATTTTTGTCTTTTTGTGTTTTTGATTTTTTTTTATTTCGAAAAGCGAATTGAAACCAAGATCTAGATAAACTAGCAAAAACCTAAGTGACTATGTGCATCTAAATGAGGCCATGGTGGCTGTGCATGGTGTGAACAAACCAAAGTGTCATATAAGCAAGCAAACATGAGGACAATCAACCACAAAAACATTATCTATGCATAGAAATTTATCACACATCGTCTACAGTAGAAAGAATATAAATAGAAGAAAATCCCTCACGCCGGAAAGTTGCCACTAGGGCCATCAGCCTTGTGTGAGGGTGTAGGCTAGACCTTGGGTATACATACCCGTCTACACGCCTACCAAAAGAGATGGCCAGCCACAAGAGGCTATGGGTGAGCCTTCATGGTCATCCAAGAAGAAGAAGAAGATGTGGGCTAGTGCACCCAAGTGGAGAGAGGAGGGTGTTGATCACTTTCCCTACCAATGGCCGTCCTTGAAGCTTTGGAGAGAAGCTTTTCTAGCTAGCCGTCCATAGAGCCTTGGAGGAGGATGAGGAGGACGGCCTTTGAGTTTTGGAGGGTGGAAGCAAGTTTAGAGTGGAGAGGATGGATGGGAGAGTGTATGGAGAGATCTAATTTCGTAGCCCTCTCTTTGCCCTCATGGAAGGTTCCATTTGGTTGCCACTTTTGGTGGCTCCAAAAATAGCAAATGCCATAAATTTTGGATCTAGGTTTGACACATGTTGTTAGGGTTTCCAAGAGAGTGTGCATGGGTTTGGTGGGAGTAAAATGGGAAGGTGTGCGTGTGTGTGTGGGTGTGTGTTTTTCGTAGGGCTAGGTTGTGGGTTTTGGTGGGATTAGGTGCTAAATAGGTTGGGTCAATCTATATTAAGTGGGTGTGGACATAATTAGGATTAGGAAAGTCTAATTGGGTAGGAGTGAACCTAATTAGGTCTAGGTCAAGTCTAATTAGATGTGTGCATGTGATTATGCTAGGGTAACCCTAATAGGTATGAGTTAATTAGATCCTGGGTGGATCTAATTGGGCTCGGGTGCACCCAATCAACTGTAGATGCACCCAATTAGGTATGGGATGGTTCAATTGGGTTAAGGATAGGACAAGTAGGGATATGGATAGTGGACTAGGTGTAGGAGGTCTCTACTTAGGTTTCCTAGGGTGTCCGGTGGGGTTCCTAGGTCAAAATAGGCAAGCTAGGGCTTCCAACACCCAAAATCAGGAACTAGACAGCAGTATCAGACGTCCAGGATAGTGGTTAGACGTCTTATACTACAAAATTGGATGTATGGACACTAAATTAGACGTCCAATTCTGTGTCAGTACGAGTTTTGGCTTCCTGGATTGTTATTCTGCAGAAATCAGACGTCCAGCCAGATGTCTGGACATGTTAAAAGGTGCTGGAGAGTTGGTTTTGTGTTTTCTAAGGTTGGTTTTGGTTCCTAAGTGTTTGGGAGAGGGATAGGAAAATGGATAGTGCTATCCATGTTTGGGTTTTGAGGCTAGGGTGCCCTAATGGTGGTTGTTTTGGGTTTAGGAAGGCTGTCCAAGGGTTTCTAAGGGTAGGGATAAGGCTATCCTCCTCACTCCTCTTATCTGGATCTGTCTTCTTCCTTTATTGCTTTATTCCGCTATCTCCATCCTGGATCACTTTATTATCTGTAAATGGCAATAAAAACCATTAACTAGCAAGATATCTCATCTTATTCTAAATAGACTGATGCAATGCATGATATGCAAGATATGAGTGCAATATCCACAATTTAAGATAGGTTCAGACATTATTTAGGTTGATTAGGACCTATGATTGCTGTGCAATCGTACCCCCATGCCTAAACCTTGCTAGTCCCTAGCAAATGCAAGACTAAATTATTCACATAAGGGTACCTAAGGGATTGATTATTTTATCAAGTGTATGCTTAGAGATTTTTCTCCTTTTTGTTTTCATCCTATGTTCTAGAAATCCAGACAAATGTGAAAGGTAGCTACGTAGCTTTTGCAACGGATTCGAGTGAAAGACCTGATTCACCTCTAAAGCCTGTACTTTGACCCCTAGTAAAAATTCTAGCGGGATAGGCTGACTTCTTCCCTCAGGGTATTCAAGATATTCTATGAATTCCACCCGGCTTTAAGCTTAGGTAGAGGATCTTAAAGTGAAAAGATTATATATTTGGTGGCTCACTCTCGACTGGTGCTACATAGAGATTAGTACTATAGAATCTAGATTCCTAAATTATTAAGTAACTCCATTCAGAGCAAGAAGAGAAAAACTATGCTCTCTTTTGGTTCCTTTGTATTCTTTCTCTCTTTTTCTTTTCTTTTCTTTTCTTTTCTTTCTTTTTCTTAGAGCTCACAATCTCACCAAATTCACACATATGATCCGTATTTGGTGGTCTCACTTGGCATTAACACTTCAATTGAGTTTTCATAATCCTAACACTAAGTCGGAATTCCTCAACCAGTATTCGGGCGGTCAGAAATGCGGAAAAATAGGTTAAGGCCTTATTTGGTGGGTCTTAAATTTGTTTGGTGGTATTGCCTCAATGCAAATGAAATAAATACTAAATATTCACAAACTCTTTTTCTTCTTCTTCCAAAAATTTTTTTTTTCTTCTTTTTCTAGGTTTTTTTTTTCAATTTTTCTTTCTTTTCATCATTCTTTTTCTTTTTCTCTTTTTCTTTCTTTTTTTTTTTTTCAGCATAACACAACTGGCATACATCCATGAACTTTATTAAGGAGGCATTATTAGGGATTGGTGGTACTCAAGAGACATTGGGTGGCTTATTTGGTGGAAGTGCCTACTCACGGCACCGGGAGAGACGGATAGGACGGTGCATTTCTGACCTTGACATCAATACCCTCCTTCAGCGGAGGATTCCGTAAAGAATGGTCGTAACCATCCACCTTAGCCCTAGTTTTATGAAAACTCGCTCTCCGCGTATTTGCCTTATTCAGTGGCTCTCAATACTTCACACAAAAATGTATACGCTGGAATCGAGAGTGAAAACTATGCCTAATCTCTAAGTATCATCACCTAATTATCTAGGATTCCAGATTCCTTGCACTAATCTTAGAGCACTAGTATACACTACTCTCATCTCACACTATTTGGTGGATTTTTGGAGGAAAATCTGCCTGACTCCCAAAACATTGTCCAAGGGTTCAAGAAAAGAAGCACTGCTTCTTCTCGACAAACTGAAGACGTTTATCAGCCTTCACCGTGAATCCATTGCAAATTATACGTATGTGTGAAAAGTTGTACTGGATTCCAGATTACAGGAATCAACTAAAGGATAAAATCCCTAATGCATTCTCTTAATAAAATAATCTTATTCATGAATGCAATATCTATATATGCTATAAACATGTAACCTCATATAATTTGTACTTCGTGAATTTCCCGTATCGAGTTACAATCAACTTGACCCTAAATTTAGAACAAAAGGTGGGCGAGTGAATCGGAAGTGGCTGTTGCGAATGATTTCTAGCTCCAATGAGAGCATTGGAGGTGGAGTCGGTTGTTCTTTTATTTAAGGTCCTAAAGTACGTTTTGCATGCAGCTCCGAGGCTTTCTTAAGTGTTGGCAAAAAATTTTTTTTTTCTAATTTTTCTGTATCTACCCCCCCATGCCTAAGTTCTTGCATGTCCTCATGCATGAATGTAAAAGAAAATAAATGCTACAGAGAGAGAATGGATAGAAATCACCTGTAATTGCTCCTGAAATTATATTCAGCACCGACCAACCTGTTAACATGCAATATAGAAAAGGGAAATATGCTAAAACAAAAATATGCTATGTATAAAAATGGTTATGTATAGATGATGGTGAAATGGTATTTATACGTGCTGAGTTTAACACCTCCAGCTGGGCGTACACTTAAAAAAGGATATACCAATACATTATTGAGAATGGAGAGTAAAATGATAAAAATTTTAGTCTCATTCGCCAACAGCGGACCGCAAATGCAAACTAGCTGTCCATGAATTCCAAGTCCAAATAATCAAGAAAATATGTAGATGGGGCTTGGGATTATTTGCAGCCAGATGCTACAGAAGAAAGACAGATAAATACGGGTGCCTGGAAGGAATGAAGGTGAAGGCTTCCCGAAGAGGTGATGGAGAATGTGGGTGGTAGGGGTATGGGTGGAGTCGTGTGGGGTGAAATCATATGGGTCCTGATAATGGTGATGAATGGAAGGCATGACCCAAGTAGTGTGGTCAGATCTGGAAATCAAGGTCCAGTGATCAGTCTCTATCTCTACCAAAGATGTTTGGGTCTCATCTTCTTCTTTTATCTCTTCCAAATTGTCCAATGCCAATTCCCAATTATCACATGATTCCCCAAAATTCCTAGCTTCCTCTGATAAATCATCATATGTTATCCCCAATAATCTTTCAATTTCTTGAATATCTATTTCATAAGGGGATATTTCCTTCTTCTCACTTAGATGAAGTTGGGCTTTAGATTTAGTAGTGAGTCCCTCCATGAAAGTGGAATGGGCTGAATCATTGATTGAGGAGTTGTTACAGTCTTTTTGATTTTGTTGCTCCGTGTATGAGATCATTTGAATTAATTCATCAATGTCTCCATGGGTATTCTCAAATACAAAAAAATTATATTCAGGTCCCTTAATGCTTGGTTCCTCAAAATGAAATGATTGGTACTCAAGCCCTATATCAAGATCAAGATTCTCAAATAAATCTCCATTCTCAGCTTCCATAGGGTTATCAATATCATACACCTCGGGTGTTTGATCAACAAAATCCTGCATGACCACCACCGAATCGCAAATCGGTTGTGACACACCTGACCCAGATTCAAACATTTCTGGTTTTTGTTGCTCATCTCGGATTCTATGAAGCTCTTTCCTTATATCATCATATTCTCTTGCACTAGCTTCTTTTATTTCACGAATCATTTTGATCAATTGAGTAATCTGGGATTCATTGCAAGGGGCAGGGGATTGAATTGGGTTAGGTCGATCAAGATAGTCAACCATACTATCAATGATTTGATCTGGTAGGGAGGGTGACTTATGTGATCTAGTGGATTGTTGATTCGGGTCGTGTGGTTCTACCCAGGTGTCAATTGCCATAGTTTCTTCTGAATTACCCTCCGACTCACTTTCCACATCATCCAGAAAGTACCCTGACTTTGTTTTCTTAGTGGCTGCATACATATCAAAGTGAATCTTCTCATTGTCGCTACTCACCTCCATACATCCTGAGTAACAGTCAATCCGTGCATTGGCCGTAGCCAAGAAAGGTCGACCCAGAATAATGGGTGAATTACTTAGCTTCTCCGATATATTCATGTCCAAGACAATAAAATCGACTGGAAAGCTAAGACCTTGCACTTTAATAATCACATCCTGAACTACCCCCTTCGGTAGTTTGATGGAGCCATCTGCCATTCTAATGGTGACAGGTGTGTGGTGCAAATCTCCAAGTTTGGTGTGGTCAAAAAGGGCAGTAGGAATCAAGCTAATGGAAGACCCTAGATCCACAAGGGCTTTGTTGAAGGTGAATCCCTTTATGGCACAAGATATGAAGTGTTTTCCAGGGTCAGTCATTTTGGGTGGTATAGTGCCAGAAACAAATGCACTTATGTTAGCTGATAAAACCACCTCTTTAGGTGTGCAAGTCATTTTTTTCTTTTGTGACTCTTTCTTTAAGGCATCAGGAAAGGGTAAATAGGTCAAATCAACTTCAAAAGCCTTTTTCTTCTTTTTGTCCCTTGAGTCTGAGTCAGAGCTGGATGTGGGTTTGGTCTTATGATTTTTGGTTGAGCCCAAATCAGGTCGTTTGGGTCGGCTCTTAGCTTTTCTCTTCCTTTTAGAGGCCATAGATTTGACCCCCGCACAAGGGCTTGTTTGATAGATTGGAGGAGGGTTCGGAAGAATAGGTGGAGAATAGGAGTGAAAAGGCATTTGCATTCGGGGATAAAGTGATTCTTGAAGTCTCTTGATTTGATCCCCTTGAGGTTTCACATGATTTTCCAATTTAGTCAGCCTTTCTTCATTTTTCTTGTCAAAGTCCAACAAAATGTTCATGATATCTTCAAGGGTGGTTGTGGGTTGGGCTGGACTAGATGGTTGCCCTAAAGTGGATTGAGTGGAGTATTGGGCTAGCCTAGATTGATGTTCAGTCTGAGTTGATCTCTGTGGTGGCCATGAAAGATTAGGATCGTTTCTCCACTCAGGGTTATACGAATTTGGATATGAATCAATAAGTGTATCGCCCTGAGTGGGGCTAAATACAAAGGGAGTTGATTGAGAACCTGTTATGTGGTATTATACTTGTGATCCATTATTCCAATTCATTAGAGATATCTCATCAGGTACAGGTGTATCCGAAATAGTGCATTCCTTAATTGATCTACCCAAATCATGGATTAGGTCCAAAGGTGCCTTTTGAGTTGGTTGAGTCCAGGATGCCTCCGCATGGTAGCAAGAATCAGTAGAATAGCTAGTGGTTCCAAAATATGGGTCACTAGACCCATTAGGCAGGTTGTTCAAAGTCTCCTGTCCCTAGGAGGAGTGATAAGATTGAGATTGTGCCTGAGATCGTCTAATTTGCTCCAGAAGCTTGGCACATTGATTTGTATAGTCCTTGTTATATTCCCCAAATTCAGCAACTATGGCTTTCAATTGGTTCTGATCTAGATAAGGGTCAGATCCATGAGATTCAGGTTCTAAATAAGCTGGGGGATAATGATAATCATATCTCAGCGGGTTAGGATGAGTCTCCCAACCAGAAGGAGTCAAAATCATGGTTGGGTTGGGAGATGGAGGACCCCGATGGTCAAAAGAATGATATGGGTTCATGGATATTTGAGAGAAGATGCGAATAAAGATAAGAGATAGTCTTCACATCAAATCCACTCTCATGCAATCACACCCAAATCAGGCTCAAAATGGTTTGTTTTGAGTCTCTAAATTTAAACCCTAATGTGAACTACCTAGGGTTTGTGCTTCTAAAATCTGCAGTCAGACCTCAGTCTGACTTGAAATCATTGCCCAAATCAATAACTGAAAAAAAACATTATGAAATTTGGTAGAGATCTTAATTTTTCAATATTTTTGCTATTTCGTGCAATTTTTCACAAATTTTTATGCCAAGGGGGTCAAACAGACCAGATGGACCCCCTGCGAGAAGTTCAGTTTGAAACAGTATCAGAAAAAATCCAAAAATTTTTGAAAATTCATAGAAAAAACTATGTTTCAGTGGCTTTCCAACCACATAAATTTCAAAGATATCTGATTTATGTAAAGGACAGAATTAACGTTTAAATTTATAAAAAATTAGAGCGGAGACTGTTCTGACCCTCTTCCACTGTACGAATTTTTAAAATTTCTGTAGTGATAATTTTTCAAATAAAAGGTGGCGCTGGAAAGCTAGTTTGAAAGCCTAATATCAGACCAAATCCCAAGATTTTTGGACTCCAAATTTCACAGTAATAAAATTTTGAAAATCGTCAATATTTTCTGGCTGAATTTTCAAATCTGATTTTGGTGTGTTTAAATAGTCTCCAAGTTAAAATACACACCAAAGAAAATGATTTCTTTTTTAATTCAGATCTGAAATTTTGAATTTGAATTTATATATAGATATATTTTTTTTTTCATTTTTTCCAACCTAAGGAAGCAATAAACTAGAGGACAACGAAGATACCTGCAGTCTTCACCACGGGTCAATGTGTGCGTAGATCCTCATCTTGACACCCTACAATCAAAACAAACAGAAGTTAAGAAAATCCAAATCTAAACTCACGTGTTACCTCCCCGGCAACGGCGCCATTTGACAGAAGTGGAAATCGTGTATTTTGAAATCGTTGGAAATCGTAGTATAGTTGCGCAAACCACTCGTCAAAGATATTTGTGATAACGAAACTCTCATAGATCTTTATTCTTTTTAGAACTTGAGTCACGGTCGTTCGTCTCTGGGAGGCGTGAAAACGAATCGAGATTTGGATCGACTTTTATAACCTAAATCTAGCCTAAGCTACTATTTTTGTCTTTTTGTGTTTTTGATTTTTTTTATCTCGAAAGAGAATTGAAACCTAAATCTAGATAAACTAGCAAAAACCTAAGTGACTATGTGCATCTAAATGAGACCATGGTGGCTGTGCATGGTGTGAACAAACCAAAGTGTCATATAAGCAAGCAAACATGAGGACAATCAATCACAAAAACATTATCTATGCATAGAAATTTATCACACATCATCTACACTAGAAAGCATATAAATAGAAGAAAATCCCTCAAGTCGGAAAGTTGCCACTAGGGCCATCAGCCTTGTGTGAGGGTGTATGCTAGACCTTGGGTATGCAAACCCGTCTACACGCCTACCAAAAGAGACGGCCGGCCACAAGAGGCTATGGGTGAGCCTTCATGGCCGTCCAAGAAGAAGAAGAAGATGGGGGCTAGTGCACCCAAGTGGAGAGAGGAGGGTGTTGCTCCCTTTCTCTACTAATGGCCGTCCTTCAAGCTTTGGAGAGAAGCTTCTCTAGCTAGCCGTCCATGGAGCCTTGGAGGAGGATGAGGAGGACGGCCTTTGAGTTTTGGAGGGTGGAAGCAAGTTTAGAGTGGAGAGGATGGATGGGAGAGTGTATGGAGAGATCTAATTTCGTAGCCCTCTCTTTGCCCTCATGGAAGGTTCCATTTGCTTGCCACTTTTGGTGGCTCCAAAAATAGCAAATGCCACAAATTTTGGATCTAGGTTTGACACATGTTGTTAGGGTTTCCAAGAGAGTGTGCATGGGTTTGGTGGGAGTAAAATGGGAAGGTGTGCGTGTGTGTGTGGGTGTGTGTTTTTCGTAGGGCTAGGTTGTGGGTTTTGGTAGGATTAGGTGCTAAATAGGTTGGGTCAATCTAGATTAAGTGGGTGTGGACATAATTAGGCTTAGGAAAGTCTAATTGGGTAGGAGTGAACCTAATTAGGTCTAGGTCAAGTCTAATTAGATGTGTGCATGTGATTAGGCTAAGGTAACACTAATAGGTATGTGTTAATTAGATCCTGGGTGGATCAAATTGGGCTCGGGTGCACCCAATCAACTGTAGACGCACCCAATTAGGTATGGGATGGTTCAATTGGGTTAGGGATAGGACAAGTAGGGCTATGGATAGTGGACTAGGCTTAGGAGGTCTCTACTTAGGTTTCCTAGGGTGTCTGGTGGGGTTCCTTGGTCAAAATAGGCAAGCTAGGGCTTCCAACACCCAAAATCAGGAACCAGACAGCAGTATCAGACGTCCAGGATAGTTGTCAGACGTCTTATACTACAAAATTGGACGTCTGGACACTAAATTAGACGTCCAATTCTGTGTCAATATGAGTTTTGGCTTCCTGGATTGTTATTCTGCAGAAATCAGACGTCCAGCCAGATGTATGGACGTCTTAAAAGGTGCTGGAGAGTGGGTTTTGTGTTTTCTAAGGTTGGTTTTGGTTCGTAAGTGTTTGGGAGAGGGATAGGAACATGGATAGTGCTATCCATGTTTGGGTTTTGAGGCTAAGGTGCCCTAATGGTGGTTGTTTTGGGTTTAGGAAGGTTGTCCTAGGGTTTCTAAGGGTAGGGATAAGGCTATCCTCCTCACTCCTCTTATCTGGATCAGTCTTCTTCTTCCTTTATTGCTTTATTCCACTATCTCCATCCTGGATCACTTTATTATCTGTAAATAGCAATAAAAACCATTAACTAGCAGGATATCTCATCTTATTCTAAATAGACCGATGCAATGCATGATATGCAAGATATGAGTGCAATATCCACAATTTAAGATAGGTTCAGACATTATTTAGGTTGATTAGGACCTATGATTGCTGTGCAATCAGTGTTGTAGGCATTGATGCAATCAGGTGTGATGTCAAAAAATACGTCGTTGGCTAGAAGGTCAATCAAAGGATTGGAAAGTTTGGAAAAATCCTTAATGAACCATCTATGGAAGCCAACATGTCCCAGGAAAGATCCGATTTGCTTGACCTAGGTAGGAGGTGGAAGTTTGGAAATTAAATCAACCTTAGCTCCATCAACTTCAATGCCCCACTACGAGACGATGTGACCGAGGATAATCCCTTCCTGAACAATAAAATGGCTCTTTTCCCAACTTAAAACCAGGTTGACCTCGATACATCACTTCAGGATTTTTTCTGGGTTGCTAAGATAATGGTCGAAAGAGTCTCTAAACATGGAGAAATCATCCATAAAGACCTCCAAATATTCACCTACCATCTATAAAAGATGGCTAACATGAAATGCTGAAAGGTAGCAGGTGCATTGCATAACCCCAATGGCATAGGGCGAAATGCAAACGTGCCATACAGGCAAGTGAATGTGGTCTTCTCTTGGTCCTCTGGTGCAATAGCAACTTTGTTATATCCTGAATATCCATCTAGGAAGCAAAAATATTTTTGCCCTTCCAATCGTTCGAGAATCTGGTCAATGAATGGCAGGGGAAAGTGGTCCTTTTTAGTGACCTCATTAAGCTTCCTATAATCAATGCACACCCACCACGTGGCTGTGGTGCGGGTAGTGATGGATTCACCCTAGTCATTCATGACCATGGTCAGCCCGGCCTTCTTTGGTACTACTTGAGTAGGGCTCACCCAAGGGCTATCAAAAATCGGGTAGATGATTTTCGTATCAAGCCACTTGATTATTTCTTTTTCAACGACCTCTCACATATTCAAGTTCAATCGCCTTTGCATCTGGCAAGAAGGTCGAGCCCTCTCTTCCAAATAGATCATGTGAGTGCAATAAGGAGGGCTAATTCCCCTTAAGTCAGAAATTGTCCACCCAATAGCTGCCCAATGTTCAGAAAGGGTAGTACTCAACCTAAGTTCTTGGTCCCTAGTTAGGTGTGCATTGATAATCATAGGGAATGTCAGATCAGGTCCTAAAATGACATATTTAAGGTTGTTGGGAAAAGGTTTCAATTCAGGTGCAGGTGGGACAATGTTTGATGGGAAAGGGAAGGGCAGGAGTTGATTAACATCAATCTCCTCAAATGGAGGTTGCCGGTGGTAATCCGCTCTACAGATTTCAACCGCCAAGGACTGGGATGGGTCAGGGTTGTCATCAACTAGTTGAATCAGATGGTCTTCTAAAGAGCTACCCGTGAGCCATTCTTCAACCAGGGTTTCCACGGGATCGTACTCCTCGACCCAAGCGCAATCAAAAACTTAGTAGCCTTGAAGATATCCAATTGCACCTTCTTATCTCTGAAGGCAATTTCCATACATCCCATGTCACAATCAGTGTTCACCTTGGCCTTAGTCGAGAAGGGTCTGCCCAGGATGATGGGTGTGTTCTGTAGTTGTTCGAAGACTTCCATGTCAATGACTAAAAAGTCAACTGGGAAGTAGAAGTCCTTAACTCGAACAATTACATCCTCGAGTACCCCTTTCGAGGTTTTCATGGATCGGTCAGCCAGTTGGATAGTCACAAGTGTGGGCCTTAATTCCCCAAATCCGAACTGGTGAGAAATGGTAGTCGGGATTAAGTTAATTGATGCACCAAGTCCAAGAGCACTCTATCAAGCATCTCGTCACCAATATTGCAAGATATCAAAGACACTCCAGGGTCAGTTCTTTTCGAGGTAGGCTGCTCAATATCACTGAACTAGCTTGTTCCAAGAGCACTACCTTCCTAGGTGCTTGGGTTCTCAGCTTACGCTTAGGTGTACAGGCATCCTTCAAAAATTTAGCATAAGTCGGGTGATAAACACACATGAATTCTTGATAAAATGCTTATGTTTGATAGTTCCTAGGCTTAACATTGCATATCATGGTATAAATATTGCATAAACATCCATTGCGTGGCATTTAGGTTAGTTGTATATTATGTGCATTAATTCTTCCATTTTCTATGGCCAGGAGGTAGTGTGGCATCATTACGGGTATCGGATGAAGAATATGACCGTACGAATGAATCCAGAGCGATGATGGCAATCTATCAACACAAAAATTACCCCGATCAGAGCTCCGTAGCACTCTCTACAAAAAGAAGACGAACGGCCTAGATGGTGCCATGTGGCACCATCTAGGCCGCTCCACTTGAGCCATCGCACCCAGCCTCAAGCGAGGATTCACCTCAACCACTGAATCTTCATCCAACGGTCATGGCACGCACAACTGCACTGCCCTCCACTCGACAAATCACCGCTTTGGCACATTAGTGAAGATAAGCGCTCGCAAACCACGAGTGAGAGTTTGAGCTGCAATCCACCATGCCGCTATAGTGCCAGCTAAAATAGGGCTGCTCAATCTTGATCGATCAGTCGAGAGTTCTCACACCCCATCTGACGTCACCCACTAGCACAAGGATGCATTCCAGATCACACGTGCGCCATCTGGAGCGTGCATTTAAGATGACCAGGAGTCGTACTCATCGTTCGATCCTCCCAATCGCTCTAGGCATCTGCGATTTAAATCAATGAGGCCCAATCTGCAGGTGAGTGTTGGCCATGCTATGCTTCATCCGATAGCTATCAACGCATGAGCTAGCGGTGCGAGATTCAAACGTGGGAAAGCATGCGTTCCCTCGCAATCTCAGCAAACCACGCCTGATCCAACGGCTGACAATCACAACATCCTATGCCAGCTGCAGCTGAGCTTCCAAGCACCAACCAAGGCACGTGAATGCTACAACGATGCCTCTGGTGGGTCTTTAGCAACGTCTTAAATGTCACTAAAGGCCCGTGTGCACAAACCACCTCCATTCTACCACTATTTAAACACCCCTGCACCCCTCATTCCTCTTCATCTTTACCTACTTTACTCCCACCTACTCCTAATCTCTAGTAGCCTACCAAAGATCCATTAGAGCTTACTCTCAAGCTCCAAGGGCCACTTATTAGTGTAATAATCCTTTGCTCCACCAAGAATTCATCCCTCATCCCGCCACCTTCATAAGAAGCCTTGGAGCTATCCTCCCACCTCCATTCCAGTTGAACATCACCTCCATCTCCTCACCTCCATTCTAGAGACTCGGTGAAGCATTCCTCTACCTGACATCCTCCTACATCTCACCTCCTTCATCCTGCATCTCACCTCCATCATCTAAGCTTCCACTAGGCATCGTCGTCTCGTCGAACAGCCAATTCGTGAGATTTCTTCTCACCTCTATCTCTTTTATGCTTTCATAGATCATTGTAATAAACATTTGTGTGATATATCATAGTTGTTTCATCTCTCTTGTGAACTTATCTTGCTTGTCTTTTTATTTCAAAAATACAAAAAAGATAACAAATCCTCAAAATACCAAAAAGAAATAAAATGAAGCGCGATTTTCAACCAAAGTAAATGTTGCCTCCCTATGTTTGACCCAGGACTCCCCTGGAGTTTTGGTTATAAATTTCATTTGATAGATGTGTTTTGCGAGCTACGACGACGGGTTTTCCAAACCCTAATTTTAATTTGCAAAACACGCCGTCATCACTGAGATATGCTTTATTGTGTCGAGGAGAGGTATATTAATCTGTACTTGTTTAAAAATCTCCAACAACTCCTCATTCTCAGCCATATTTCTCTTTTTCTTTATTTTCTCCAAGGCTTTAGGGTATGGTATTTGGGTTTGAATTGGTTCAGGCTCCTAATCCTTGGGTTCTTCTCACTCATCCTCATAATCAGGCATCTCACGTAGTGAAGTCATGAGAGGGGTTGGCCATTTGGGATCCCAGGTTTGAGTGCCGCTTCTCAAGGTAACCGCATTGGATGAGGTGGTGGAACCATGGTTAGATCCTTGAGAAGAAGAAGAATCATTAAACCCAGGAGGTGTCTATGGGGCTTGTTGGATCATGTAAGCGTGCCCCTGATTTTATTTGAACCCTTGAGGATTGTGGCCTCTATTCATTACATTCCCCGAGTTCAGTTGTGGTTGAGAAGGAAGGGACCCCTATTGTTTGTTATCCAATAGCTGGCTCAACTGTCCCTTCACTAATGCCATGTCCTCCTAGTATTTCTGATTCATACCAGCCATCATTTTAATCAGGGTGTCCATTTGGTTCGGTGTAGGGGCCACCCTATTTTGGTTATAGGGGGGTCTAGTGAACCTTGCTGATAGGAGAGAGGGTTTTGCCTAGGTTGGTTCTGGAATTGATTCGATTTTTTATTCAACCAGGCAAAGATTGGGTGGTTGCGCTATCCAGGGTTACAAGTGTTGGAAAAAGGGTCTAGCTTAGAAAATCCCTGGATGGCCTTGGCATCATCAAAGGTAGAAGGTACCGAAGGGGAAGGGAAAGAGTAATCAGAGTTTGAGGGATCAAAGGTCCCTCCTTGGAACATGGTCAAGGGTTGTTCCAGGTGCATTTGGTTGATAGATTGAACCAAGTCCACATTGTGAGATCCCTTCACTAACGAGAAGGTCTGTAACGGGGTTTGGGTTTGGTTCAACAGCTCATCAATCTTTTTATCCTCCAACTCAACCTAATCTAACTTCTTGGCTATAATGTCCATGTCAACCATCCCAGAATTGGTTTGCACCTCATAAATCCCACCATGGGGTTGACTAAACCGATTAAATTGGGTCATGGAGGCATTGTTAAGTGAATTCTCACTCATTGATTCAAAGAGCTCAAACGTGCTCTCCTCATCGTTATTAAAAAAGTTGCCTCCACATGAAGCATCCACAAAATTCCTAAAGTTGCTGTCCAGACCATGGTAGAAAATCTAGGCAAATTGCCACCTTGAAACCTTATGGTGTGGAAATTTCCTCAATAATTCATTAAATTTCTCCCACACCTCATGAAATTGCTCTCTACTTTGCAGGATAAAAGTAGTAATGGCTCTCCTAAGGGCATTAGTCTTTCCTATGGGGAAAATCTTCTTAAGAAAAGCATGCCTTAATTCTGCCCAGGTGGAGATGGGTCTCCCTAAAGTCCTAAGCCAATGAGACGCTTTCTCTCTTTAGGAGAATGGGAACATCTCAATTAAAATAATATCTAAACTGATGTTCCTAGGTTTTACGTTCTGGGCAATCCGCTCTAAGTCCTCTAGGTATTGGAAAGGGTCATCATTTGAGCTCCCATAGAAATGGCTTTGAATCAAGCTAAGGACATTGGGTTTTAAGTCAAAATCATCTCCCCCTTCGAGGACCCTAAGGTATGGCTCCACTCGGATGGCAGACGGATCGTAAAAATCACGGAGAGGCCTTGGTTGGCCCCCAAGGGTGGTGGTGGGTTCAGTGGGGGTTGTCCTTGAGGGTTCTATCCTTGATTCTGCCGTTGAGGGTTCTACAGTCGGTGTATGATCTGCATGATGGTGTGAATCTGTTGCTAAAGTTGGTGGTTGGCAATAATCTGAGCCTGAATCATGGCCCTGGCATCGAGTTGAGGTTGATCCTTAGCCTCAACTCATGGGTCAACCAAGTCCTCAGTCCTACCCCTAGAAAAATCAAGTTTTCTCCTAGTTTCTCTACCTAAAGCAACCAATTCGAGATGAAGTGATCGCCTTCCGTGCATACACCGAAGAACCAGGAGAGATGCGAAGGAAAATAGATGCGAGAAGTGTGTGCACAATTGGATGCAAGGGCACAATGCCAAAATAAGTGTTCCTTCATAGGCAAGATTCAGATGTGTGATTTTTATGATTTAAATCTTGCTTTAATGGCTTTTAAAGCTCTCACTTGTTTACACCTTCAAACAAGGCACAAATGTATCGGCACATGATTAGTGAAAATTGATTTTATTTAAGGCCTTTCGTGTGACTATATAAAATCATAACTCCCTAGTGTAGAAGATCCTAAGGTGTACAGCTCTTATTCAATGAATCCTTTTTAAGATTTTTTTCTTTTTTACAAGAAGGGTCCAATCAAAACAATCAATGACCCTATCTTGCCCGAAATTACATGAGATTTTCAAAAAAATTAATTTTAGAAATTTTTTTGAGGACGATAGAGCACCCAAATTCACATTTTTCCAAGAGGGGGTCAATTTGTCTAGAACTTCTTAATCAATGCGCAAGTTTAATGTGTTGATCAGAACAAGCACTAATCAATTTCAAATGCAATATGTTCTTTCGAAAAATATAAATCTCTCACAAATCCAAGCTGTGTGGAGTTTGCAGCAATAAGAACACTCTACAAATCTCTATAACTTAGGACAAACTTGCGGACTTCTAATAGTGAATTTCTCAAGGCCAAACCACAAGGAGTTTGGCTCTAAAATTTAAAGGGTAATTTGCCTACTAGAAGAAGCACCTCTGAGATTTTTTTATAAATTTTTAGAGGTGTAGAGGGTCCTTTAATCATGCCCTCAACCAGAGTCCAGAAAATGAATTTTTTCTAAGTTAATGGGTTGAAGACTTAGTAGTGGTAGTTTTCTTCAACAAACAAAGGAGAGTTTTTTTTTATAACACCACCATTTCTTGGTCCAAGGATGGAAAGTTACCTTTGGATCGTGGGAAGACAAGACCAAGCCTTTGGGTCGATGGCGGTCTTCTTCTTATGCTTCCTTTCTATCCAACCCAACTCATTCTCCTCCCATTGCCGATGCACAAGGTTCTTGTAACGACAAGAAGAGAAAAAGAGCAAGTTAGATAACACAGGTATAAATAATGACCAAGAAAATGAAAGTGAATAAGGGATCCGTTGCCTCCCCTGCAACGGTGCCAAAAACTGACGTTCGTTGGATGTGTTTGTGTAAAATCATTCGTTGTAGCGTGTTTTCTGACATCAATTTTAAATTAGAAAAAGCAGGCATGAGTCCAAGTGTCGAACACAGGGAGGCATGAAATCGGATCAAATACTCGCTTTGTGTCACAAAAATTCATCGTTTGTTTCTCTTGCAAACCAGATAGAATGAGAAAGAAAGGGAGAGAGACAGAGCGAGAGAGAGAAAGAGATAGGGTTACAAAATCATTATGATGATGCAAGAATATCTAACTATGGAAGAGACAAATATGATAATAGAATAGAGAATATATTGCGTAAATGATTCAGTTCGACAACAACAATGGTAGATGAAAGCTTATGCAACACAAATAATAAACCAAAAACTAGCTAAGTGGAGATGAGAGGAAACCACGGCAATGGAGGGGCTTCCATTGACTGCTTGGCATCTTCACAACCTTGCTTGTAGCTCTAAGGAGTGCTGGAGTTGCTTAGGTAGGACATGGATGCAAATGGGAGGGATAGGTCCCTTTTTGTAGTTAAGGAGAGGGCTCAAATTCATCCTCAGGTCAACAGCGACATTTAAAGACATCGTTGAAGACCCAACACAAATATCGCCATAGCCCCCTCCCATGCACTCCATTGGCACGTGCCTCACACCCCCGTGTCGAGCGCGCCGTGCCACACGCATGCGCTGGCACTACGCTGGTCTCCGCAGGCTCACGTGCTTACTTGCACTGCCACTGTTCCTGCTGCGCCATGACTCAAGCGCCCGATTGAGGGGACAACGAGTTTCAAACCCGCACCCTCTCTTTGAGAGTGGGCATCTCCACCAATGCACCTCGAGGGCCTTTGTGTGGAGTCCTTGAATTTCTGCAGCGACGTGGAGGCGGCTTCTCGGCTGTTGCTCTCGAGGTGGAGGCTGCGATGAGGATGAAAAGGACCTGGTGCTAAGCATTCACGAATGACGTTGGGTGGCCAAGATGGCGACACATGGAGCCATCTAGGTCGTCCATCTTCTTTCTGTTGTAGGAGATGCCACGATGCTCGGATCGTGATGATTCTCACATTGCCGAACTGAGATCATTGTTCTGGTTCCACCCATACAGTCGAATTTTTCATCCAAGGCCTGTAAGGATGTCACATTTCCCCCTGGTCGTTGATCTTTTTCGAGCTTGTTGTGGGAGCTACAGAGGTCGGATCAAAGTGATTTCGAGTCCGCTAGACTCAGTTCGTCGATCCGGATCTATCCATATGGTCGATCACTCATCTAAGACCTATTTCATAATGGACTTGTGCACTTGGTTATTAAACATTGATTCTAATCAATTACAATGTAAAGATCAAGCACTATGAATGCAATGCTCCCCAACCCATTATAATATGTCATCATCGTACAAGTATCCCCAAAATTGACTCTAATTGATAATATTAACACTGAAAATTGTAGAGTCATCACACCCCTAGCTAGACATAAGATTGAAGCAGTAGAAATAGATTAATTGAAAATAATCTCGATCTGGGCCCCAAAGAGCAAGTCAAATCCTTAAGGACAATGAGTACTTGATTTTATATTAGGCCTAGGTTTGAATGTGTTTAGGAATGTGATGGGCCTTTATCTGGGTTGTGCCCTTAAAGATCAGTTTCAGTGTGTGTGCGTGCACAATAAGGGTTTTCAAACAAGGTTAACTGATGATTTGTCTTTTAGGGTTCAACCTTGTTTAGTAGCTTTTAGGGTTCAACTTTAGGTTTATTCAATCAAGGTTCAATTGGCACACCAGGATTTGCAAACACGGGTGAAGATGTTTTCCTTTAAAATCAAAATAAGAATGTGGAGTGCCTCGTTAATTCCTAAAAGTTGAATCCTATGTGGCAAGCTACTTGATGAATCAGTTTTATCTTTAAGTTGTGTGACCCAGGCAAATAAAACAAGTGGCCTGATACACCACTAGTTAAGGCACCCGATCAGTTTTAGCCTATTCTGATGTCTAATCACTATTTTTTTTAAAGAAAAGCAAGAGTCAATATTATTCATCCCCCACTCCCTAGAGGCAACAAATGGATGCAGGGGCACTAGACCAAGACTTGCCAAGAACAATGAAAGAGGACCACAACTCGTGGCCTAGTATAGGAAGTACAAACAAACAAAAAAGGGGAAAGCAGAACGGAACAAGCCAAAGCTCAGCCGGTGACGTAAGGGAAATAAATTTCATCCTGCCTGATGAGACCTTTGGATTTGGGATCAAGGTGATCCAAATTGATGAAGCACCAAGACCCATTAGCTGAAAGAGCAAGTGAATTAGCCAGGCTGTTCAAGCAGCGCAAGTAAGCACATGCCAATGACATGTGGTGGTTCAAGAGGTGAAGAGCAGGGTTGTAGTGCCATCGAGCCTTATTCGTATAGTGTGTTGAGGTGTACCGAGTCCTTGGATCGACTCCCCAGTTAAGTGATTGAATTAGACAAGAGTGGTGCACTGAGGTGTGTGTGTGGGTGTATAAGGTAAGTTTAAATAAATCCCACAATCATTTTTTTTTATTTTATTTTTTTATGTGGGGGTGAGGTGGGTGTGAGTGGCAAACAAAAAACCAATTTCTACCCTAGGGTTTATGCGAACTCCTAGGTTAATTTGTATTTGAGTTATTTATGTGATGGAATGAAATCTAGGGGGTGGGAAGTGTGGGGTAAACTTATAGACCCTTCAACAACACTTTACTTCAATCTTACAGTGCTGGCTCACCTCAAAAGAGTAGCTACAGTCACAATAAGAAAAGAGAAAAATGAGCTAAAAGATTAATAAGGTAGAAACGACGGGAAATCAAAGAGCGTTGGCTCTCTGGAAATGGCGCCAAAATGATTAACTAGATCCCTGGCAATGGCGCCAAAATGATTAATGATATTCGTATGTGTAAAAGGTTGAGTTTGAAACCCATCATTGTCGTTACATAAAAATCTATTATCAAATAAAATTTATAACCGAAACTCTTCTGAGTCTCAGGTCGAACACGGGGAGGCAAACATTTGATGAAAAATCACATTTATAATTATTGTCATGAAGTAGATTAGCTGGTCGAATTAGATCTACACTAGCTTTTCTACTTAAGGAATAAACAATAGAAGAAAAAGAAAGAATAATAAAAAGAAAGAGAAAATAGGGGGAGAATGAAGTATTTCATAACTATAGCATTATGTCCATTACATCTACTTGCTACATTAGAAAGCTGGAAATCTACAGTACAGAGCAATAAAACGAGAGGGATGAGAAAATCCTCCTCGTCGGCTGCTTGAAGGACAAGCCACGTTAATGGAGAGCCCAGATGATGGGGATGAGATGTCGACAAGAGAGAATGGAGCTGGAGGATGGAGGATGAAGCAAGGTGGCGTTGCCGTGGAATCCACTTCTCGAATGGCGGTAAGAGGACAACTGTGGGTGCTCCATGAACGGGGATGAGAAGATGGAAAAATTATATTTAAGACTCAAGTGGAGCATCCCAGGTATGGGACTAGGTCTTTAGAGCTTTGGAGGGGGTGAGAGAAGAAGAGAAGGGATGCCCAAATGAGTGGTAGGGTTGCCCTTTTTATAGGTGTAAGAATTGAGTGCAAAAGGGTCTTTTAAGGCCTTAAGCATAAATGTAATGCCTTTAGTGACACTTGTAAGCATTATTAAATCCCCATGTCACTGAGGCTGTGCAAGCAAGGAGGACCCTCCGATGGAGATCAAACGCTCCTCAAGAGGCCACGTTAGGCACCGCTTCTCCTTCAGCTGTTGAGGCGTGCGATCACACTGCATCAGGATCAGCCACTCGATCCATGGATCAGACGACTTAGAAGCCATCAACTACAATGCCTCTTCTTGGTCATGTCAGGTAATGAGTGGATTGACACATCATCACATCATTCAATGCACTCGCCCATCAATGCTGCCACATCGTTGCCTCTGTAGCCGCTCAACTTTGATCATGCGACTCAATTTCGTGCGCCTGCTCTTCTCGTGAATTAGGCCCGCTCTGTGCAACTTGAACACGTGCCTCGCATTGCGCATAAGACTCACAACCGCTGCACTATGCCTCCTATTATGTCTCATTTTTGTTTTAATGTGCAGTCGCTTACGACTGTTGGATGGCGATCCAACGGTTAAGATCAAGCATGCCTTGGCCTTCAGTGGTTTGTGAAGTGCAGATAGGCTTGAATGTCAGCCGTTGGATCAAGACTTAATGGCTGGGATTGATCGTGCGGGTGAAGAGGAGGTACTGCAGGTGGCTTTGGGTAGCTGTGATGGCGCCACGTGGTGCCATCATGGCCATTCATCTTCTTTGACTTGTAAATAGCGCCACAGATGTCGGATTGGAATAATTTACGTGTCGTTGGGCTGCGATAATTGATTTAAGCCCATCCGTGTGGTTGGATTTGTCGTCTAAAGTCTCGATTTTCCACCACCTTGCCCCTTGGCCTCTAATCTTCCTTGAATTGCATCTAATGCTATGAAAGTCCGATCAGGGTGATCTCAAAGTCGTACTTCGATCATTGCCCTGATCAGATCTGCACGAATTGATCTTCAATCCGAGGACCCGAAATGATATTGCCCTTGCCCTTGGCCATAAAAAGGGAAATTAACCTAAAATTTCTACAAACTAATGTAAATGTAGAATGATGCATGTTATGCAATATTTCTAATGCATGGTGCAATTATATGCCTAAGAACACACATTAATAGACAGTTTATGTGACACAAATGTGTCTACATCGCACACCAACACACACAATCCTTATTTTCACCATTAAATGAAGATTGCACATTCAAAACTAGTACCACCTAAAGTAGCAAAGGTGGTTTTGTAATACACCGAAATTATTGGAAGTCGCCAAAATTAAATCTGCATAGATCATTCAAATAATAAAACATTCCTAAAAAGTAGGATGTGGTTAGAGATAATCTAAACATACATTCTACAAATAGATAGTAAATTAATTAGTAACATGATGATATTGTTGGTAGTACAAACATGATACATGGAAACTATTAATTAACAAACTTAAATGCTATACATTTCAAAAAAACTGAAAACATTTGAAGAATTTCTACGTTTGAATATTCAAAACAAGGAAAGAATACATCTAAAATTAATGAAAATGTATTGTAACAACATAGAACAATAATTGTAATGTGACATAAATACGTTTGTAATGCATAAGCTTGTGGGTTATAATAAATGGTAGGTATTTTGTAACAAAATATTAAAATGTAACAGTGAGCATCAATTTTGTATTATACATAATAGCACGACAAAAATAAAAAATATGACTAAATTTATAATACAAATGTGTTATACTTGTCGCATCGACAAACATTTAGTACTTAATAGTAATGACATTTAGTAAAAATTATTTTACTAATAGATCTTGTATTACAAATATTTACTATAAGAAAAGTGCAGAATCTTGTATTATGTGAAAATAGACTTGTATATATACAATAAACTTATATTATAATTATTTATTGTAATAAAAATGTAAGAATTTTTATTATAAGTGGAAAATTGAATTGTAATACATAGGAAATCTTGTAATATAAATTCATTTTAATTAAGAAGAGAGTTGTAATATTGTTAAATATTAATGTGATATTGTTTATTTTTTAATAATAATGTAATATTTGATTAATTGTATTCCAAATACGATTTATAAATAGAGTCATAATACAACTTGACATTAATGTGTGAAAATATTTTACAAAAATAGCATAACAATTGATTGAGTGCATTTCATGTACAAAAGGTCATTTTCTAAATCACCTTTTGACACATGTAGTGATTTTTATCAATAGAAAATATCATCCAATGGTCATGGATTTTTTTGCGGGTTTACAAGCATAGTGCTCAATGGATATATATATACCCACAACTACAGCTTGCATCTATGTACATATATATGTACCTTGTGTAAAGTATATTTTGATATAATAACCATCAATATACATACAACCCATGTAACCTTATACATAATCTATCTTTAACAACTTAAATACACATCCCACACACATTTACATAATAATAACATGCACATTAACACCTACACCAAACCAAACAAAAGGAAAACACCATCTATCGCACAACGCTACCCTCTCACTTCTTCCCTCTTCCACATTCATACATCCCACAAACACAACCCGCACTTCTTATGTGCAACCAATGCTATTTCCAAAAATATCATCCCTTACCACTTTAGGCACTATTTATTTATAGGAATTGTATCCTTTATTTTATGTTTGGATCTTTCAATTCTGGATTACAACAATCTTGGGATTACCTAATTCTAGCGGGAAGGGTGAGAAGAACTTATCTCGAGATTGTGTGAAACAACACCCACATCTATCTCCCCAAACATCTATGATTTGATCCATATTTATTTCAAATACAAAAACTTTACAATTCCACCACTTACAAAATTAATCCTTCAAAATCAACCTGTCAAAATAAATGATATATTATTTATTCAAATAAACGGATGGAGCAATTCTCAATTGGAAAGACAACATTTTATCAACCGAAGTAAATTAAGCAACACCAACCTAATTCAAAACATGCCACTTACAACCAAAAGCAAACATACAAACTAAACAAATGAAGTAAACCTACACCACCACCGCAGAGAAAATTAAACCCCTTGCATACCTCACCAAACACAGCCCATTTGGCCGTCTTCACCTTTAGCCACTCCTCCGACACGTAACTTAGGCAGCCCATCCTATCCTTCTCTGTTTCCCACCACTCAATATCCATAACTGCAACTCCGTGTGACTCCAAATTATCACAGTTGGGTTTTCCTGACGGGTCGATCTCTTTGGTCACTCGTTAGTGTGATTTTCGAGATTCTATCTCATTGGTATTTAGTTATTCTACGAATGTGAGGTCGATCACTTTCGGAGGTTCATCGGATTCTCGGAGGGTGTTTTCTTTTTCTTTCTCGTTTATTTCTTAGTTTTATTTTTTTCATTTTATTCGTGTATTTGCATGGGATGTACTTTTTCCTTCGTGGGTGAAGATTGTTTATTTTTTCCATTTCCTTCGTAGACACGTCTTTTTTTATGAGAAACTTTCCTTACAATAAAATATTTATTTAAAAGATAAAAAATCCTCATAACTGCAACTCCACTGCAGTCTATTTATCATTCCAAGTCAGACAACAATTCAGGTATAACCCCGCAAGACAAACGCCTCCAGCAGAATCCCATACCTCCAGCAGGTCGATGGCGTTATTTCCAAACGACAACCTTGATGATCCCATCGTTTCATACTACAGTGATAACTGAACTCCCACTGACACCAGCAACAAATGCCACGAGATTTTTTTTTTCTGCAAACAACATCCTTAATAATCCCATCATTTCATATTAAATTCATAAGTGAACACCGGCTGACACCGACAACAAACGGCACCAGTTGCTTCTTTTTTTCCCAAACAACGACCTTAATAATCCCATCGTTTCATAATAAATTTATAAGTGAACTCCCACCGACACCAACAACAATTGGCACCAGATGATTTTCCTTTGTTCCTCCAAACGAAGTCCGTAACAGATCCTATCAATCAACTCCGTCATAATATTTTGCAGATCGCAGAATAGCCCACTACCACGGAAAAATTTTAAAAATATATAAAAAGAAACCCACCTCCACGGACAGCTACCACAAGGTGATATATGGAAACCGAAATGCTTTGTGTATCCTGCTTTATACCTAAAAATGCACCCACGTCAATCTCAGTCATACATTTGGCATAAGAAGACAAAAATACTAGTGTATTTTTATCTCATTTACCTTGATGGATGGCTGGAATTGGCGTGGGTGGAATTTTGGAGGTAAAGTCGAGTGCGTGTACCACCGTTCATAAGGAAATAGGAAATGCTATAGAGATCTGGCTCATTAGCAATCATTTTTCGAAATCTTCCTTCGCATATATAGAATCCCCTTTATCATCACTCAGAATCCCCTCCATCACACTCCGTAACTAGGTTGGCCTTTGCATTTCATCCATCCATCACCCCTAATATCCAATATCCAATCCCATTACACGGAACAATTGGTTCATGGAATAGGCAGCCAAGCTGAGTAAATGGGGAAAAAGGTCAATGCAATTGTTGAGCTGCTACCTTCCATCCCCAAACACATCTATATAGTATATGAAAGAACGTGAAGTTCAATTTTTTTTTAATTTTTTTTAAAAGAGACATATCATTAAGGGAACGAAAGTGATATAAGGACACGACTCTAAAACATTTCTAAACATTCCTCAGAGAGGAGGAAAGAAACAAAAAAGCGCCCTACATATCATTTCGATGTAGGAAGACTTGCATCATGCACTGGATATGACAAAACGTCGTCAATGTCATCGACGAACTATGCTAACAGGTACCAAGTGATCGAAACAAGGTCGACCATCCACCTGATCGTGTGAGCCCAATGTCAAATGTTGTCTCATCATCAGGAGCGACACCGATCAACGTGGAGGT
This sequence comes from Thalassia testudinum, assembly GCA_037157565.1. Lineage (NCBI taxonomy): Eukaryota > Viridiplantae > Streptophyta > Magnoliopsida > Alismatales > Hydrocharitaceae > Thalassia > Thalassia testudinum. Next base: position 148,030,092 of record JAZHRO010000014.1, on the reverse strand, counting down.
GAAGTGGAGATAAGGATCGGCTACTAGCAACCCTCAACCAATGATAGGAAATGACGATGAGACACACAACAAAATGGCAACCACGACCAGAGAATAGGTGAGTTGGAGATCTGACGGCAACCACGACTTGGTGGTGTCCAGACACAGCTGCTGCAACGGCCAAATGGCAACCATGACCTAAAGACTCCTAGACAGCCTTCGGTGTGACCACACAGCAAGCATGATCTGAAGAATCCCGGATAGCCATTGTTGCGGCCACACAGCGACCTTGATTCGGAGCTGGACTGCACGAAGTCGCTAACGGCAGACCACCGCTACCATTAACGCAAGGACGAGGCAAGTTGCAAGGGAGGTTACTGTCCCAACACTCACATCCAAAGGACAGGGTAAGGAGGTGGAGTAGTTGAACGCGAGGGAAGAGGGGCTCCAACTGGCACGTGGTAGGCCGTAGCCCCAGCAGCAGTGATGGGAAAGGGGCATTTTTCAAAGTAGGATTTCACAGGGTTAAGAGTCTACCCCTTGATTTGTAACTATTTAAGTTACCATTCATAGACTATCTCATTTTATAGATAAAGTATTATTTATTTAAGGCCTTTAGATAATAGACAAAGTCTTTTTTGTAGTGTAGTTGGTTATTGTAATTGGCAATGCTAGTTTAATTTGTGATGTTGCGAAATGTCTAATTTATGGTTTACCTATAACTTATAATTTAGTAAAATTGTCATTACTTTTCCCATTTCAATTTTTGATGATATAATTTAATATATAAAATAAATAAGCATGTTCATGAAAATGGTGAACATTGATATGAATTATTTATCCCTAGTTTGGTAAGGGGGTGATCAAGGCGGATTCGAATGCGGAAAGGTTTGAGTTTGGAAACCCGTCGTCATAAATAAAAGTGAAACGCAAATTTTTCAAAACCAAACTTTTGTCTCCTCGTGTTCGACCCGGGACTCACTTTTCGAGTTTCAGTTATAAATTTTATTTGATAGACGTATTTTGCGACCAAGGATAATGGGTTCTCCGAACCCTAATTTTAATTCGTGAAACATGCCTCATTATTTTGGCACCGTTGTAAGGGAGGCAATGCTCTTTGGTTTTCTTTTCGTATTTTTCCACCTTACCTAACTTTTATGTCACTTTTTCTCTAATCTTACTGTGATTGCAGGTACACATCTGAGGCAGGCCAAAGCGGTTAGATCGGAGAAAAGTGCGGATGAAGATTTTGTAGTGTACCCCGACCACCCCCACCCTAGTTTTCATTCCATAGCCTAATAACTCAAACGCAAATCAACTTAGGTGCTTGCCTAAACCCTAGGGTAGATTTTGGTTTTTTGATTGTCACTCCACTCACCTCACCCACCTGCATATATAAAAAAATAAAAAAAAAATTTCTCTTTTCGGATTTAACTAAACGCTGCACACTTAACACCTATAACTTCTTATCCTAAGGTGCACAATCACTTTGATTTTACCACTTAACCAGGACTTGTCCTGTCGACCCGGTACACTTCAACTCAACACACATAAGTGAGTAGAAATCTGAATAGGTTAAATATTCTTGTGTGTCATAACTAAGTGGTGCAACAGGCAATTGATTGAGTTGTTTGGGCCGCACCACTTAAGATTAAAAATGATTCATCAAGTAGCTTTCCACTTAAGATTGATTTTTAAGGCTAAGCCAGGAGCTCCACATTTTATCACTAATTTTTAAAGGAATATATCTACACCAGTGCTTTCAAAACTAGGAGTGTTCTATTAAACCTAATTGAACAAACCTAAAGATTAAATCCTAAAAGATACATCATCAAATAACCTTGTTTGTAAACCCTTGTTGTGCACACACATACATTTGAATTAATCATTAAGGGCATAACCCATGTAAAGGGCCCTCATATTCTAAGAGCACAATCATCCCAAGCATAATTAAAACAGAGTGGATGTTAGCCTTACGGGTTGATTTGCTCTTCGGGGCTCAAATTGATCTGCTTTTGCTGGTCCATTTGATGTCTAGCTAGGGGAGTAGCGTCAAATGATAATAGTTGGGGGGTACACTAGGAACCGGAAGTGCAAGCCAAGAGAAGAACCCTCTCCCCAGTCCCTCCATCTAACTAGTTGGATTGACTGAATAAAAGTGGACTAAATTGTTTATAATCTTAGGATGAGTATTAGGAGTCTCTAGGTCATTAGGCTACACACATAAGGACAGGTTTGGTTGATTGTATTGTAAGGCATCTTTCTCTCTTCTATTTTCACTCCTACTCCACAATTTATCCTTCCACATCTTTCACGCATTTCCAATCCTACCCTCCTACCAATACGTATCCTCAAGATGATTACTATCCCGACTCGACTTATGATTATCAATCCATTAGTTGGGATAACTTTGATTGGGGATATGAATTCAGACCTCAGTGTCCAGGGCTTAACCCTGGACAAGAAGACTATGATTACTATCCTTCCCAGAGCTACAAAGATTATAGAACTCCACCCTTTGATGATCAACCTAATCAGATCTACAACCATGAAGGATATGCTGATTATAACACTTACCCTCCCCAGCATTCCACTGAATATAGGTCACCACCATTTTTAGAACAACCCGAGATGACCTACTATCAGGGAGGGACCCAAGAACCTTAATATCTTGACTCCCTTAGATTTAACCCTAAGCTACCCAACCCTGAACCGAACCAGTCAGTTCAGGTGAACCAGATCCATGATAGGGTGTTGGCTAATTTGAGGAACACTATCCAATCTTTAAAAGCTCAACCAATACCATGCACTGAAGCATTGAAGCCAATGATCAAAATGATTGATAAACTTAATAGTTCTCTATTGGATTTGCTCCAAAATGTTAGGGATATGGACTTGGGTGAGTTTCTTCTTGGGAAATTATCGAGGTTGAGAATGAAATTTGTGGTTGCCCAAGTCAAATCTTGGGATGATTCTCAAGATGAACCCCCTTCAGGAGAGCCAACGTCTAAACCTGCTCAGGCACCTGTTAGGGGGGATACATTTACTGAGACCGGAGATGACCAAGATGGTCTAGAGCAACTAATTAAGGATGAATCGATTAATCCACCAGAGATCCTCAAGCCAGGGAGCACGGAAAAATATATCTCTATGGATCAGGAAATGACATGAGATTTTGAGACATATATAAATGACGATCATAAATTATTTGATTTTGAGGGTAAAGAATCTTTTGGTCAAGTCTCACTTGAACTTAAGGAAGAGGATTTTAGTGAGACAATCAGACTTGAGAAGAATGATGAACTATTTGATAGCTTGATCATTGAAGATTATGATCATGTTGGGGCCAACTTGGATGATTCGAATCCTGATGATTCAATCAGCTGCCCCATTCCTCAACAATACCCTAAAGGGCTGAATTATGATATTCTTGAGATCACCAGACCCAAGTCAATCGTGATTGAGCCACAATTATTGGACTTGGGTATTTTAGATGGGGTGTACAATGATCTGGAGGTCCCAAAACCTTGATTTTGGAGGATAGGAAGTGGGAAATAAAAATCTAGGAAGCTACTTCTGAGGGAACTATGAGTTTGGATTTAAGGGTTCCTACTGATCTGAAACCATCCGATTTCTACCAGGACCCTTGCGTTATCTTTGACGTGCAACCTAAGCTTGAAATGATTGACTATCTTTCTGAGCTGAATTTTAAGTGGACATCTAAACCTTGTAAATCAAATATACCTTTTGTCCAACACTTTAGTCTTGGGTTGCACACCACCATAGGCCCGGCCGTGTAAATACAACAATCTTTGGTTCTGTGTGATTTTCATCTAGAACCTTAGAACCACTCGACTTTAGGGCATGGATCTGCACCATAATCTGGTCCACATTTGTGGACACCTACTAGCAGGTCCTGTGATCAATATTTTTATTTTAATTTTGACCTGCACTTGTGAATTCCTAATTTCTTTTTTGTATGTATATTATGCCTAGTTGGAGGCATTAAACTTAGTGCGAGTGCATACTCTCTTCTCTCTGTGGAGCTGACTGGGTTGTCATGAAATTCAGGTGATATTATGTTTGCTCCACCCTTTCCATATCTTTTACAATGAGGACATTTGATCATTTAGGCATGGGTGGTGGATACTTAATCATGAAATTATTTTGTTAGCTCTGTAGAATTTATTTTATTTTCCTTTTTTCTTAAAAGAAAAGAAAATTCAAAAAGACAACAAAAAGAGAAGAAAATAGAATTAGGAGAAGGGAACTTAGGCTTTTAGGCATTTTTAACGTTAGGAAATGATATGAGAAGACCTAAACACTTAGAATCTTCAGGCCTTCGGGTTTAATTAGCCCGGGTGTCCACTCGAATGTGGACTTAGTCTCGAGTCCTCGCCAAACAATTCTATTTTAAATTGGTTAATAAGACCGTTGACTTGGGGGGACTTTAAGCCTAAGCATCTACACACTTTTTGCATTCACTTTTCGACGCTTTCTTCGAAAATTAGGTAGCTAATGAACCATCTAGGGTGGTATGGCTAGAAAGTTGTCGGCGGTAATAGCTCATCAGTGGATTATCCAGAGCCCAGCCAGAAGACCATTTTCGTTGTACTGCCTTTAGGTAAATCTTAGATTAGGGAAGCCACCTACTTAAAAAAAATAAAATAATAAGAATAGAAAAAGGAGAAAATGAGAAAAATAAATAAAACCACCCTTTATCGCATAAGTATGGCTGACAAGTTATAGTAGGTAATAGCCCATTGGTCGGTTGACCAGAGTTCAGCACACAAAAATGCATAATAATTCCCAAAACACTTAGGAAAGAAGCGTGGAAGTAGAATAAACAGAAAAGATATACACTAGGTTCACCCTTGTGTTGACCCCATAAATAAATGTATGGAGAAAGCTACCGTTAGAAAAGATAAACCTCTAGGCAAGGTCACCTAGGGTCGTAGAAACCCGAAGTCCATTTTAACGGCTGCCTAGTGAGTCTTTCACCCTTTTCACTAGATGCTTAGCACTTAGAGTCCTTTTCGAGTCTTGAGCTGGTCAGGTAGCCATAAAAAGTTATCCCAGAACTCTCAAACTCTAAAAGTATAAAAAAATAGAAAAGAAGAAAAACAAAAAAGAATGCATCTTCCCTTTTTAAATAAGGTGAGGACTTAGGCGGTCTGCATTCTGGCAGACACCTAGGTACTGTTGAGTATTCGTAGTTTACGACCTTAGTTGAAATTTTCTATTGTTAATAAACAACTTAGGCCTAAGCAATCGAGTCCTAATTCTATTTTTATACATAGCATGTAGTTTAATTTTGCTAGGGACTAACAAAAGATAGACATGGAGGAAAGATATAAACACATCTATTTAGGTTAAAATGCTTAATCATGCATGTTCCTAGTCTTTCATTTGCATTTCATGTTATGAATAATACATAGCATGCATCATTATGCATTTAGAGTAGTTGTATATATTTTAGGTTAATTAAGTCCTTTTTATGGTCAGTAGAGAAGAAGATTTATTTTAGGGCCTCGGATGATGATCGGACCATATGGATCTGATTTGGACGATGATCGGAGTCTAACGCCTCCGAAATCATTTAGATCAGAGTCCTGTAATATCATATGAAGTCTGAGGAAGATCAATGGCCAGGGGGGCAATGCGACAACCATATGGGCTGTGGATGAAAAATCCGATCATACGGATGTATTCAGAGCGACAATGGCAGTTCGGCAACGTGAAAATCAAGTCGATCCAAGCACTGTGGTACCCCTTGCAACAGAAAGAATATGGACAGCACAGATGGCGCCATGTGGTGCCATCTAGGCCACTCAACACCGGCCAACAGCAACTGAAAACTCCCTTCATCTTCCGTGACTTCAAATCCTAGCTGTTGGATCAAGATCCAATGGCTGGGATGCCTCCACGCCCGCAGCACTCAATTCATCTTCGAGACACAAAAGTGCCCATAGCACATTGGCCACGAGGGGCGCTCTCAAGTCGCAGGTGCATGGTCGAATCCCCACGACCGTATGCAATCAATAGCATGAGCGCAAGCACCAAATTGGGCCACACGATCTCCATTGAATGGCACAAGAGGCTCCACATGGACGCATGGATGATCGCAGATATGTCTGCGCCATCTAACGCCATCTGAGCGTATGATCTTTACACAATCACGACCGTCGATCGAGCATCTGACGGCGAGAAGGTGGGCACGCGAGGTCAGCTGCAAGCGAGCGTGAGTTGGAGGCTACAGTGACAGTTGCATGGGCCTTTAGTGACGCTTGTAGCTATCACTAATGGCCTACGCTATGCACGCGCTAGCAAAGGAATTGAAGAGTGCCAACAAGCTTTAGCGATGTTTGGGGGATTGGCTAGTGTGGATCTACAGCGACGCCTTTGATGTCACTAAATGCCCTCTACACGAATTGTCCTCTTCCCTTCACTATAAAAGGACCCCTACACCTCTCCTTCATCTCTTCCTTTCTTCCTCTCACCACCTTCAAGGCTCCAGAGAGAGCTTGTCCCAAGCCCAAGATGCTCCTCTAGAGTAGAAAAGAAAAATGTTTTCCCACCTCTCATCCCTATTCGTGGAGCATCCCATGGCCATCCTCTCACCACCCTTCGGGAAAAAGATCCTTGCCACGACACTGTCCTACCTTATCCTTCATCCTCCAGCTCCATCCCGGTTCATTCCGCTCCACACCACCTTCCTCCAGGCGAGGTCAGAGCGAGTCATCCTCCAAGCAACCGTCGAGGGGGATTCTCTCACCTCCTTCTATCTTTTTCGCTTTCGTAGTATAGTTTTTCCGTTTTCATAGTTGTAACAAACATTTATTCATAAATTGATGATTGTTTCTCTCTCTCACTCTTTTTATTTTGCAAGTAGATTAGCTAGATTTCATCGACCTAATATCTTGCCTATTAAAAATGCAAAAAAAATTAGAAAAGACAAAAATGATAAAAATAAAAAAAAAGCAAAATGGGGATTTTCAAAACCAAATGTTCACCTCCCCGTGTTCGACTCAGGACTCAATTTTAGAGTTTCGGTTACATGAATGGTGATGAGGGGAGGGAAAACTATTTGGTTTTCTAATCTAGAGGAGCATCCCGGGCTTGGGACAAGCTCTCCCTAGAGCCTTAGAGGTGGTGAGAGGAAGAATGGAAGAGATGAAGAAGGAGAGGTGTAGGGGTCCTTTTATAGTGAAGGGAAGAGGACAATTCGTGTAGAGGGCATTTAGTGACATCAAAGGCGTCGCTATAGATTCGCGGCAACCAATCCCAAAAATGTCGCTAAAGTTTACTGGTGCTCTTCAATTCCTTTGCTAGCATGCGCATAGCTTAGGCCATTAGTGGCAACTACAAGCGTCACTAAAGGCCTTTGCAACTGTCATTGTAGCCTCCAGCTCACACTCGCTTATAGCTGTGCTCGTGCACCCACCTTCTCGCCGTCAGATGCTCAATCGATGGTCATGATTGCGTGAGGATCACCCGCTCAAATGGCATTGGATGGCGCGGACAAAGCCACGATCATTCGTGCGTCCACGTGGAGCCTTTTGCCCCATTAGATTAAGATCGTGTCACCCAATTTGGCACTCGCGCTATTGATTGCGTGTGCTCGGGAGGATTCGACCACGCACCTACGACTTGAGAGCACCCCTGGCGATGTGGAAGTGGAGGCATCCCAGCCATTGGATCACTGCAATCACTTTTGTGTCTCAAAGATGAATTGAGTGCTGTGGACGTGGAGGCATCCCAACCATTGGATCTTGATCCAACGGCTTGGATTCGAAGGCGTGGAAGATGAAAGGCATGGCCGGTTGCTGCTGGCCGATGTTGGGCGGCCTAGATGGCACCACGTGGCACCATCTGGGCCATCCATCTTCTTTCTGTTGCAGACGGTGCCACGGTGCTTGGATCAAGTTGATTTTTACGTTGCTGGATTGCGATCATCGCTCTGAATCGATCTGTATGGTTGGATTTTTCATTTGAAGCCTGTATGCATGTTGCATTGCCCACTGGCCAATGATCTTCCTCGGATATCATATGATGCTACAAGACTTCAATCTAGACGATTTTAGAGGCATTAGACTCCGATTGTCTTCCTGATAAGATCCTTACGGTCTGATCGTCCATCCGAGGCCCTGAAATAAATCTTCTCTCTTAACCATAAAAAGGATCTAATTAACCTAAAATATATACAACTACTCTAAATGCAGAATGTTGTATGCTGTGCAATATTCATAACATGAAATACAAATCTAAGACTAGGAACATGCATGATTAGGCATTTTAACCTAAATAGATGTGTCTATATCAGGGGGATAACCCATCAAAATTGGGGTTAAGTCCTCTTAACCTGGGATAAGTTATTCTAGGGTTGATGTGGGATAAGCTTTTTTTGTGGGTTATCTCATATGTTTTTATAGGTTAACCCAGAACTTTCCAAATAGTCACAGGTTAACCCACCAGGATAAACTTTATGACTTCCAAACAAAAATGAAGGATAACCTAGCTGCAAAAAGGTTATCCCATGAAATCTATCCCTCCATCTAAACTAGCCCTTAATGATTATGTTTATACTTATGATTCAAGTACCATTGCTCAATTTTCCATGCAATGTTATGTTTTTATGCAAAGGCACATGTAGTAGGCATTATAGTGGCATGGAAATTGATTCTTCTTTTTATTTTAATTTAAAGTTTAGAGAACCTATTTTTGTTAATATTGCTAAATATCTCATTTTTTTCTTACAAATTCTATAGGATCTTTACTTTTATACTATTAGTCTAAATATATGCTACATAATACAATCACGACCATTCATTTCTTTTTCCAAACATTATTCCTTTTTTTCTGGAATTTTTTCTTCATCACCATAGTTTGAGTATAATAAACATGAAAACTTCACCATAGTGTACACATTACTCATACCATTTTTTTCTAGAGTAATATGCATCATAAATATGTATTAATTATTTTAATATTTATATTATAGTGAAATTTTACAAGCACCAAACATGCATATGCATATAGTTTATAAGGATATGATAAATCTATTTTTATTTCTTATATTGCTCTAATTCATAATTTTTTATGTATTCTTACTACATTATTTATGCTAGGCTTGCATATGGTAATAGATGAAAAAAACAATGTGTTAGTTCATTGTTACTATTTGCATTCTCATAAGTATTATAATAGATGTACCTCCTAATCCATTTTAAAGAACACTTCCTATAAAAATCTAGTGAGTTCGTGAATTCTCCAAGGATGATCTGATTCTACCTATTAATGGGAATGAGTATGTGCTCAAGCGGTCTAGGATCATTTATGTGCCACCTTTAGGTATGTATTAATAAATAGAAAATTTCCCTTTTCTAGATTGGGATTTGGGAATTTTTTTTAGGTTGCAATAATCTTTTGAGCATTAGAATTTTTATTCAATTTTGACTTTTATACTTCCATAACAAAATGCAGGCTAAAAATTAGTGCATTCAATGCTTTGTTGATCCTAAACATCTAGGTGTACTACTGACTATGGCATTTCATCAAACACCTTTTAGCACAATTTGTTTGCAGAAATTGAGCCATTTATGCTGCATTTAAATCCTTTAATCTTGAGTTATAACAATCCCAAGATTGAATCCTCAATCCTAGAATTATTAAATTCCGGGGGGAGGGTGGGATGAACTTATTCTGGGATTTTGTGAGAGAACACCTACACTTATGCCCCCATACATACCATAATTTGACCCATATTTCCTCAACACACAAAAACTTCACAATCCTAACTTTATCACAAAATTCCAGTACTTGCAAAATTAATCCTTTAAAGTTAATCTCTCAAAAGAAATGATACCTACACTACAGGGATGTACTCTTTTTGCAACGGTTGAAAACCATCGCCTATTTCATGAAAACCATTGTATTCTGTCGTCGCGAAAGTGTGTCGCGTTAGTGTGTACACAACTGTTTTGATTTCAAACCGTTGTATTTTGTATAGATGATAGTTTTGATTTCAAACCATCGTATTTTACACAATGGTTGTAGAAACCGTCATTAATATTTATAAACGATAGTTCTTTTACAAACTGTCATGAAGTACCATTAAATAATGATTTTGATGACCATCGTCTATGATACACATGACCATAGATGATGGTTGTTAAACCATCGTCTAATTCTCTAAACGACGACTTTCACATAACCGTCATTTATATCAAAACAATGGTTCTACAAAAAAATGTTGTGTATATATGTGTATTTTTTTCCTATATAATGTAGGTAATTATAGAATCTTATAGCACCTTAAAACATATGCAACATATAAAATACACACAATATGAAAATTTCAACATACAACATGGAACATAAAACATTCAACATACAACAATATATATATATAAACCTAATGAAAAGAGTATGTCATAATGTCAAAATAAACATATGCAAAATAAAAAACCTAACTACTGATAAGATAAATAATCAAAACATATGCCTCAGCTCCTAGACCCTACTCTACTCCACCACCTCCGTGGTCGTCGTCGTCTCTGCGAGGCGGGTAATGATAGGAAGTGTGACCCTGATCGCTGCCCTGTAATAATGCCATCATCTCTCTCCACTCCGCTCTCTGCAACTCCATCTCCTTCCTCTGCTCCTCCATAAATTTCTTGGCATCTTGCTAAGCTTGAGTTTGCTAGTGGAACTGTGAGGTGACAACATAGAGTTGTGTCTGCATTTACTGGATGATGGCTGTTGTCCCTGAACCCTTCCACTCATACCAACTGGAGATCATTTGACTTCTCCCCCCACTACGAACAAAGCCTCTGTGCTCCGGAGGCATGAAGCTCCTAAAAGCCTCCTCAAGTGTCTTAAGAGGGTGCTGCTAAGTGCTAGAAGCGGTATCTGTAGGGGGCTTGATTAAGTTCATCATTTTTTCCTATAAATTGCAATAATTTAATGTCATAGTAAAGTAAGTATAAAAATTAAAGTAGTTGATAAATAAATGTTACTTACATGCTTTGTTTGGTATGTCTCATGTATCCATGTTTGCTTGTCGTCGATGCTGGCCTTGCTATGAGTAACCTCATATACGCCAACCCGATCAAGCATGGCACTTTTGTATGAATGTGCCTATAAATATATTTCAGAGATTTGCAGGTAATAGTTATAATTAAAACTTTAATGAAAAACATAAAAATGACATAATTATAAGAAATTACTTGCATATTTAGCTTTAACTCTATCTGTTCTAGTTCGACCAAAACAGTTGGTTTGTGGTGGAGCTATGGCCTTATTGGCCTTATTCCTCTTTGCTAAATCTTGTACATATAATATATTGTAATGGGAAACAATTAAATCATTTATCTCCAAATGCTCTTAAAAGTATTTGTAATTACCTCCATCTTAGGCTTATTCCAATACTCACAACATTCTCTTCACACATTTGTTGCTATTGTAAGAGGCACATTCCTCAATGCCTCCTCATTAGATGACATTGTATTATCATACTAAATTATATAAATAAATTGTCAAAAGAAATTAATTAAATAAATAATAAAAAATAAGAAATATTACAAATTTTACTTTTCTCTTCGTTATCATCCTCCAATCACGATGTCATCTTGCGGCATGATTGAGGATGTACTTGGTGGCATTGGAATCTTCACCCCAATCAAAGATTGCCTGTAATATTACAAATCGTATAAACAAATTAAATATTATTAAAGTAAACTTATATATATACATTAATATATAATTATTTACCTTGATATTATTAATAAGCTACCTCTTGATCTCCTTGGAGACCCTCCTCCAGTTAAAATAACAAAGGGGGACGAGCTCCTTTACGATCTTATATAGTCTGCTGGTGAAAGGAGGATAGTCTGGATCTTCTCCAGCTACGTTGATATGCACCTTAATTCCCATCCCCTCTAAAGGTGCATCTAGATGTGCATTTCTTGTCAGACCTCTTCCTTTCTTTTTTATTACCTAATAAGAAAAATATAATTAAAAATTAAAACATTGGAAGTAAATTTTAATAAGTAATTACCAACATACCAGCAGAACTTGTCCCTACCTCAACCTGAGTGTCCTGCTGAGGTGGCCTCTGTACCTCAACATTGCGCTCACCCTCCTCATCCTCATCCTCGCCATCGTTGTCACCCTCATCCTCATCATCGTCAGGGTAGTGGGTGGCTCTCGCACTACATGGGTAGCCACGCACATGCCCTTGCTTTCATATTGTCAAGCAAGATCACCAGGCTGGACATATTCACGTTGCCGGATAAATGCGGGATTATGTACCATGACAACTAGGTGTGCGTGGGGAGTATGTAGAGGGATGTACTCAGGAATGGATAGGGGAGTCTGGGTAGGGGGTGCTGGTGCGGGAGACGGGGTGGGCTGCTTGTGGGGTGGCTGGGTGGGTTGCATGCGGGGGGGCTGGGTGGGCTAGGTGGAAGGAGGCTACATCTCATCCCTATTCACTGAGGTGTCCTAGTCATCCTTACCCCTATTAACAAATTTCTTGAATTTCATTTGCATATACATTAAAAAAATTAGTATTTGTATAAATATTAAGAAAAAAATAAAAAAATAAAAAAATCTGAAAAAATTTCCAGAGAGTTTCCCCTATCTTACGGATATTTTTCAAGATCCTCTAAAAAGGAAATGACGCATTCTACATGATAGAAAATCACACATTCTATAGTAAAATATAACCATAAATATAATGGAACCTTGAAAACATAAACATAAACATCAACATAAACTAAGGATTGGCTTGTTGGAGGTCTTCTTTAGGCACATTTTATTTTAACCAAGGATTAGCTTGTAGACATTATAACAAGTCTCTTAGAAAAGGTTGTTTCAACATATTTGTAACTAGATCTCTTTGCAACAACTTGCCATCACATAGTTCCTATGATTGGTGGGAGGTCTTTGAAATGGATAGAGGTTACTAAAATGGCAAGCTTTATTAAATAAATGAATAACTTTTTTTTTTATTCTATCCTGTCTTTCATTTGTTTGATCTTTAAGTTTGCAACATTATTTCTATCTTCGTATCCTTAGATGATAATAAACAAGAATGTAAATTAAGATCTACATATGTGGATGCTTTCATCAGTAAGAGAAAAATGAATTTTCTATCATAACAAAAGGGGTTCCATTTTAATACTTGTGACTCGATTTGTTATTATTGAAATATTTCAATCCAACCAACTAATTACTACATTGTGGGTCCAAAGGATCCACAACATTGATTAAGTGGGTTAGTTGGTTGATTTTCTTAATCTTAAGTGGGTTAGTTGGTTTATTTTCTTAACCTTAACCTAACTCGTGTAAACATAGTAGTTGTATCAAGTTGGGTTCCTTTTGAAAATTGAATTCAAGTTGAATTCAAGTTGGATTTAGTTGGTTGATAACATCTAAAAAATTAGAGCAATATTTCTTGATGTCCTCAAACTTTGCTACTATGAGATATATGAGACAATTCATTACAAGCTGAAATAATAAAGAAAGGTAGACAAGAAAATTGGTATAAAAGATAATTATACCATACATATCAATATCCATTTCACCTGCACCAACTTCTTGTAAGTATTCTTGATAAGCATCTGCTTCTACTTCTATCAAAATTGTCTGTACAGGTATAATCCATTCATTTCTACAGGGACATAGAAGACTTGAGATACTTGACATGCTAATGTAAATGGTTCTAAAGAATGAAGAACTCGACAATTCTTATTCAATCTTAAAAAATCATGGTTCTTGTCAAGTTTGAAGCCAATGCCTTCTTTAAAGATGTCAAATCAATTGTACTTGAAAAGGACAACTCTACGATCATATCTGAAGCTCATCGCAATGATTTCTTAGATATGTCCTAGTAGCCATCACAACCAGTGTTCAAATTGCAATTGACAACAACACCAACATGCTGCGTGGCCTTCGTATCATCTATGGATTTTGTCCTGAATATGAATCCATTTATAATGTAACCTAAATGGTAATGTCCATAACTCAACAGTTGATCCGATATTATGTCAAAGTTCTCCAACCATAGTGAGTCATTTTTTTCTTTCATTTGAATAACACGTTATTTAAACCACTCGAGAAAGTCAACCACGCATTTTCTTGATGTGAACACCCAAATTCATTATAGAATGTATCAACTTTTGAAATCTGCTTAAGAATGTACAAGTGAGCCAGACGCCAATCGATTTCAGATATTGATTTATACTCTATGTGGAGGATAGGCCTTCCAGGAATACTAAATATGGAAAAATAATCTTCATCGTTCTCATTGTATCCTCCATCATAATTTCTCTGTAATCGATTAAATTGATTGTCTGTCTCATCCATATACATGGCACAGAAGTTAATGGACTTTTCTACAAGATATCCTTCCACAATAGATCATTCAGGCTTAGCCTTATTTAACACATAATATTTAAGTTTCTTCAGAAATCGTTCAACTCGATACATCTATCTATATTGCACAGGTCCAACAACTTTCACTTCATTTGCAAGATGCAGAGTTAAATGAACCATGACATCAAAGAACACTAGAGGAAATATTTGCTCCATTTTACATAATGTGATGATTATTTCCTTATCCAATAATCTAATAAATCAGAATCTACAGTTTTCAAACAAATAGCTTTGAAATATCGGCTCATCTCTATAAATGAATTCACAATTGAATCAAGTAGCACTCCACAAATAGCTAGTGGGAATAAGACTTGCATGTAAATGCGACTGTTGTGACTCTTTAACCCACTAATTTTCTTTTGTGCCTTACTTACAAATTGAGAAAGTTATGAAGAATAGCCATCTGGCACTCGTACTTCTTTCAAGAAGGTGAAAAGATTCTCTCGTTAATCATTATTTAGGCTGTAATGGCTTCTGGAAAGTGATAATTGCTGTCTTCTTTTTCAATAACATGTAACTCTGGATGAATGCCTAAAGTTATCATGTCTTTTCTCATTTTCACTATAACATTTATACTATCAGTTAAATTGAACACATCCACAATGTTGTCCATAACATTTTTCTCAATATGCATGACATCAATATTATGTCGAACAGTTAGATCTTTCCAATAAGGGGCTTCCATAAAGAAAATGCTCTTCTTTTTAAAATACATATGTTTCAAAGCTATTTGATCTTTCATGAATAGACGACCTAATCGTATATTGCCAAGTTGTAATTTCTCCATTATTTGAAAACCTAACAACCTTATTGAATTTGTAGTTAGCTTATTCCTCAGATTCTTGGAAGAATACCGATAAGTTTTACCATCAAATTTGTCCTTAAACACTACTGTTCACCATCTATGCTCAGTTGGCTGGAATCTATAGTGTCCCAAATAGCAGAACTTGTTCCTTTCAGGTAGTCGAAGATGATGAGTGTCATCTATACATACTGGACAAGCAAACTTTCCCTTTGTACTCCATCCTGACTAATTTGCATATGCAGGGAAGTCATTAATGATCCACAATAATACTGCATGCATATTAAAGAATCTTTTTCTAGGTACACCTTATGTATGAATGCCATTACACAACAATAGTATCAGTTAATTTATTAATGGTTGAAGATAAACATCAATTGTATTTCCTAGCTGCTTTGAACCGGGTATGAGGAGGGTCAACATCATAAACAACGATCACATACAAAGCCACACAGGTAAGTTGTAAGTTACCATTACGACTAGCCAAATTGAATAAGATGGGGGCATGTTCTTGAAAGGATTAAACCCATTGCTTGCAAGACCCAATCTAATATTTCTTGCAACTTTTGCAAATGTTAAATGAGTGATTTCAAACATTTTCCACTCTTTTGAACCTATAGGATGACGAATGTGACCATCTCGTGACATGTTATCCTTATCCCATGTCATCAAATTTGCAGTTCTACTTAAAATAAAAAGGAGTTGAAGCGTAGGAATCAATGGAAAGTAATGTAGAACCCTCTTCGACTATTTTTTGAGCCTTGTATTTAGTGAATTTCCCACTTTAAATCTCTTAACACCACACTATGGACAACTAGTCAACTTTGCATATTAATTTCTGTATAACACACAATCATTAGACAAGCGTCAATTTTCTCATAGTTTAAACCAAGTCCATGAATTTGTTTCTTTGCTTCATACTGTCTTTGGATAACCTTTCAGATCATTTAAAAGCTCCCCAATGAATTCAAGCACCTCGAACATCAATTTAGAGGTCGCTTTATTCATAACCTTCATCCAAAATAACTTCCAAAGAAATGACAACTTAGAAATGGATGTGATACCAGGAGCAATACGTTCATCCATTGGCCTAATAATGTCATAAAATTGATTATAGATTTCCCCACTAGCTAGATCTTCAACTCCTACTCTCATCTCATCAAGCATTTCATCGATGTCATCAGCTTCAATACTGATCGCACGGGTTTCGTGAGTTTGAAATCAGGGTTACAAGTAACCTGTTGTCATAGTTGCAAGACTCATGGTCAAATAAAATTTATACCGAAGCTCCAAGGGAGTCTCGGGTTGAACACAGGGAGGCGACGTTTACTTTAATTGAAAATCGTGCTTCATTTTGTTTGTTTTTGATATTTTAGGGTTTTGTTATTTTTTTGTATTTTTAAAGGAAGAAGACAAGAAGAATGAATCACAAGAGATATGGAACAAATCTGATATATATATCACTCCAATGTCAATTACAATAAACTATGAAAGGATAAAAAGAGAGGGGGGTGAGAAGAAATCTCCCGAATCGGCTGTTCGACAAGATGATCGCCTGGCTGAAGCTCGGACGAAGGAGGTGAGCACAGGGTCGACGGAGGTGAGATGCAGGAGGACATCGGGTAGAGGAAAGCTTTGACATGTTTCCGGAATGGAGGTGAGACGCTAAACATGATCTACTGCCAGAACAGAGGTGGGAGGATGGCTCCAAGGAAACCTATGAATGGGGATGGGAAGTTGGAGGAGAATTTGGTGGGGTAGAGGTTCGCTATGCTAATGGGTGCCTTGGGAGCTTGAGAGAAAGCTTTAACAAAGCGTTGTAGGCTTGCTAGAGCTTGGGTGTAGGTGAGAGTAGAGTAGGTAGAGATGGCTTCAAAGGGAGGGGGTGTAGGTCCTTTTATAGTGGAGAAGAGCCAAAAATAGGTATGAGACCATTAGCAACCTCCAGGCCATCGGTGGAAGTGTCGCTGTAGGCAGCTCATGCCTGCTGGCACACACAACTGGCTTTGCTGGCTTGCGAACAATTAGCAACAGCTATAAGCGTCGCTGTAGGTCCAGCTCATGCATCGCTGTAGGCTAGCACCAACCAAGCACGCACCCGCCCCATGCTTTGCCTGCGCTACACTGTGCATACTCAACCCCGCGTGCGCACGCTCACGCGCTGGCACTACGCTGTGAGCACTCTTTGCCTCCGTGCGCGCATGTGCACCCACGTTGCTGTGCACATGCGGTGGCTTGTGCGTGCACATGGGTGGCTTGGACTGGACCACATGACGCAATCTGGGCCGTCCATCTTCTTTTTGTTGTAAGGGTTGCTACAGAGGTCGGATTGAGTCGATTTTCATGCCATTGGGCTGCGATCGTCGAGCCAAATCCATCTACGTGGTTGGATTTGTCATTTGAAGCTCCAAATTATGTCACCTAGTCCCTTATCCATTGATCTTCCTCGGACTGCATATGGTGCTATGGGACTCCGATCGAGGCGATTTCAGATGCATTGGACTTCGATCGTCGTCTTGATCAGATTCGTATGGTCGAATTATCAATCCGAGGCTGCGAAATAAATACGCTTCTCTCCTGACAGCAAAAAGAAAGCAATTAACCTAAATTATATACAACTACCCTAAATGCATAATGATGCATGCTATGCAATATTCATAACATGAAATGCAAATCTAAGCTTAAGAAATTGCATGAATAGGCATTTTACCCTCAATAAATGTGTTTACATCATACCCCCATGCCTATCTTTTGCTAGTCCTTAGCAAAATTAAACTATATGCTATGTATAAAAGCAAAATTAGGATTAGATTGCTTAGGCCTAAGCCATTTTAACAATAGAAAATTTCAAGTAAGGTCCTAAACTACAAAGACTCAGCAGTACCTAGGAGTCTACCAAAATGCAGACCGCCCAAGTCCTCACCTTATTTGAAAAGGGAAGATACATTTCTTTATTTTTCTTCTTTCCTAATTTTTTTGTACTTTTGGAGTTTGAGAGTTCCGAGATAACTTTTTACGGCTACCCGACCTGTCCAAGACTCGAAAAAGATTCTAAGTGCTAAGCATCTTGTGAAAATAGTGAAAGACTCACTAGGTGGCCGTTGAAATGGACTTCGGGTTTCTACGACCCTAGGTGACCTTGCCTAAAGGTTTATCTTTTCGATTGGTAGCTTTCTCCCAACTTCTTTTATTTATGGGATCAACACAAGGGCAAACCCAGTGTATATCTCACCAGTTTATTCTACTTTCTTGCTTCTTCCCTAAGTGTTTTGGGAATTATTATGCATTTTTTTGAGAGCTGGATTCTAGACAACTGGCCAATGGGCTGCTACCCACGGCAACTTGTCAGCCATACTCGTGTAGTGAAGTGTGGTTTCATTTATTATTATTTCTCTATTTTTTTCTCCTTTTTCTATTTTTTATCTTTTTTGTCTTTTTTATTTTTTTTAAGTAGGTGGCTTCCCTGATCTAAGATTTACCTTAAGGCAGTACAACGAAAATGATCTTGTGACTGGACTTTGGAGAACCTGCCGATGAGCTGTTATCACTGAAACTTGCTAGGCATACCACCCTACGTAGTTCATTAGCTACCTAATTTCCAAAGAAACCACCAAAAAGTGAGTCAGTGCAAAAAAACTGTGTAGATGCTTAGGCTTAAAGTCCTCCTAAATCAGAGGGTGGGTTGACAAGTCGCATACTTATCATCCCAATTTATTTACCAAATTAAATTGAATTTTAATTGGTGAGTACTTGAGACTAACTCCACATTCGAGTGGACACCTGGGCTAATTAAGCCCGAGGACCTGAAGAGTCTAAGTGTTTAGGTCCTCTCGTATCATTTCCTAAGGTTAATAACTTCCAAATGCCTAAGTTCTCTTTTCCTAATTTCTTTCCTTTTTTATCTTTTTCAAATTTTCAATTTTTTTTATTTTATAAGAAACTAAAAGAAATTCTATGGAGTTAACAAAATGATTTCATGAATTGATTATCCACCCACCCATGCCTAAATGATGTAATGTCCTCATTGTAAAAACAAAGACATGAAAAGGGCAGAGTAAATAGAATATCACCTGAATTTCATGACAACCCAGTCAGCTCTGCAGAGAGAAGAGAATATAAACACGTGCTAAATTTACTGCCTTCACTAGGCATAACATACAAACAAAGAAGAGGTTGAGAATTCATAAGTGCGGGTCAGAATCAAAATAAAAATATTGATCCTCAGAACCACCAACAGAATATGTCCACAAATGTGGACCAAGATATATTGTAGACCCATGCTCATGGGTCGAGTGGTTCTCAGATTCTAGATGAAAATCACCTAGAATCGAAGGTTGTTGTGTTTGCAGGGTTGGGCCTGCGGTTTAGTGGTGTGCAACCCAAGACTAAAATGTCAAATAATGGGTAAAGATTGTTCAATAGGTGCGGTTGTCCACTTAACATCTAGGTTAGAAAAATAATTTGTTATTTCAAGCTTGGGTTGCACGTGAAAGATATCGTAAGGGTCTTGGTAAAAAGTTGGTGCTTTCAGGTCAATAGGAACCCTCAGATCAAAAATCAAAGTTTCCTCAGAATTATCTTCCTAGATTTTTAATTCCAACTTCCTACCCTCCGAAATCAATATTTCTGGGACCTCTAAATCGTTGTACACCCCATCTAGAGTACCCAAGTCTAATAATTATGGATGAATCAGGATTAACTTTGGTCTAGTGATCTCAAAAATATCATCATTCAATTCTTTAGGGTGTGATTAAGCAATGGGGCTACTAATTGAGTCATCAAGATTCATATCATCGAAGTTAGCCCTGGCATGATCAATTTCTTCTATAATTGGTTGTCAAATGGTTCATCAGATTCCTCAGGTCCGTTTGTCTCACTAAAATCATCTTCCTTAAGCTCAGGTGAGACTTCACTAAGAGATTCCTCACCCTCAGAATCAAAGAATCCATGATCCTCAATTATATATCTCTCAAAATCGATTGTCATTTCCTAGTTGAAAGAGACATAATTTTCTTTGTTTCCTAACTTGGGGATCTCGGGTGAATTAATCGGTTCATCCTCAAATGGTTGCTCTAGACCAATCTAGTCATGTCCAGTCTTAGAATATGTTTCCCCCTCGACAGGTGCTTGAGCAGGTTCAGACATTAGCTCTCCTGAAGGGGGTTCATCTTGAGAATCATCCCAAGATTTAACTAGGGCAACCACAAATTTTATCCTCAACCTTGACAATTTCCCAAGAAGAAATTCACCCAAGTCCCTATCCTAAACACTTTGGAGCAAATCAAATAGATAACTATTAAGTTCAATCATTTTGATCATAGGCTCCAGTGCTTCAGTGTATGGTATTGGTTGAGCTTCTAAAGATTGTATAGTGTTCCACAAATTAGCCAACACCCTATCCTAGATCTGGTTCACCTGAATTGACTGGTTCAGCTTGGTTTTGGGTTAAATCTAGGGGAGTAAAGATGTCAAGGTTCTCGGGTTCCTCCCTGATAGTAGGTCGTCTCGGGTTTTCAAAGAATGGTGATGACCTATTTTCAATGGAATACTAGGGAGGGTAGGCGTTATAATCAGTATATTCTTCCCGATTGTAGATCAAGTTGGTTTTGTCATCAAAGGGTAGAGATCCATAATCATTGTAGTTTTGGGAAGGATAGTAATCATAGTCTTGTCCAGGGTTAAGCCCTGGACACTAAGGTCCGGATTCGTATCCCTAATCAAAGTCATCTCGGCTAGTGGATGGGTAATTACAAGTCAAGTTGGAATAGTAATCATCTTGGTAATACATGGTGGTATGAGGATAGGATTGGAAATGTGTAAAAGATGTGAAAGGGTACATGGTGAAGTAAGGAGGGAAATCAGAAGAGAAAGAAGCCCTATAGTACAAGCAATCAACCCTGTCTTTAGGTGGGTTAGCCTAAAGACCTACAGACTCCCAAGACTTGTCTTGAGATTATAAATGATCTGGTCTACTTTTGTCCGGTCAATCCAACCAGTTAGAAGGGAGGACTAGGGAGAAGGTTCTTCCTTTGGCTTGTGCCTCCGGTTCCTAGTGTACCCCCCAGCTACGGTCGTTTGATGCTACTCCCCTAGCTAAACATTAGATGGACCAGTAGAAGCAGATTGATCAAAAAAAATCTCAGTCTGAGCACCAAAGAGTGAATCAATCCTTAAGGCCAATGTCTACTCAATTTTAATTAAGCTTGGGATGATTGTGCTCTTGGAATGTGATGGGTCCTTTAAATGGGTTGTGCCTTTAATGATCAGTTAAAATGTGTGTGCGTGCACAACTAGGGTTTGCAAACAAGGTTATTTGATGATGTGTCTTTTAGGGTTTAACCTTATTAAGTATCTTTAGGGTTTAATTCTTAGGTTGGTTCCATTAAGGTTTAGTAGAACACTCCAAGTTTTGAAAACACGGGTGCTGATATGCTTCTTTAAAAATAAAAAATAATGTGGAGTGCCTAGTTCAGCCCTAAGAATCAACCATATGCGGCAAGCTACTGATGAATCACTTTTAATTTGAGTGGTGTGGCCCAAACAAATCAATTAATTGGGATATTCGCACAACAGATTAAGGCACACAATGTCTAAGCCTAATTAGATTTCTACTCACATATGTGTTTGAGTTGAAGTGTCTCGAATCGATAGGTTAGATCCTGGTTAAGTGGTAGAATCAAAGTGGAGTGGTGCACCTTAAATCGAGAGTTGTGGGTGTTAAGGTGTGTCTCTTTCAGAAAATCCCACAATCAGATAACACTTTTTTTATTTTTTTTATTTATGTGGATGGCAAGGTGAGTGGACGTGGTAAACAAATAATCAAATCTATCCTAGGGTTTATAAAAAGCACCTAAGTTGATTTGGGTTTTAGTTATTAGGTTATGGAATGAAAACTAAGGTGGGGGTGGTGTGGGGGACACTTACAAAACACTCTACCCACACTTTACTCTGGTCTACCACGCTTGGATCTCCATGCTAGGGTACCTGCAAGACAATAGATCAAAGATAATAAAGGTTAGTGTTATGCAAATGAAAAGAAGCGTAGAAAACAATAAAGTAAATTCCGTTGCCTCCCTGGCAACGGCGACAAAATAATCACATGGGTTTCACAAGTTTGAAATCATGGTTATAAGTAATCTGTCATCGTAGTTGCAAAACTCGTGGTCAAAAAAAATTTATACCAAAACTCCAAGGGAGTCCCAGGTCGAATATATGGAGGCGACATTTACTTTAATTGAAAATCGCACTTTGTTTTGTTTGTTTCTGGTATTTTAGGGTTTTGTTATTTTTTTTTATTATTGAAAGAAGAAGACAAGCAGAATGAATCAGAAGAGATATGGAACAAATCTGATATATATATCACTCCAATGTCAATTACAATAAACTATAAAAGCATAAAAAAAGAGGGGAGTGAGAAGAAATCTCTCGAATCAATTGTTCGATGAGACAATGGTGCCTGGCTGAAGCTCAAACGAAGGAGGTAAGGAGTGGGTCGACGGAGGTGAGATGTAGGAGGACATCGGGTAGAGGAAAGCTTCGGCATGGCACCAAAATGGAGGTGAGAAGGCAGAGATGATCTGCCAATAGAACGAAGGTGGTAGGATGGCTCCAAGGCGACCTATGAATGGGGATGGGAAGTTGGAGGAATATTTGGTGGTCTAGAGATTTGTTATACTAATAGGTGCCTTGGGGACTTGAGAGCAAGCTCTAATAGAGCGTCGGTAGGCTTGCTAGAGCTTGAGAGTTGGTGGGAGTAGAATAGGCAGAGATGGCTTGGAAGGGAGGGGGTGTAGGTCCTTTTATAATGGAGGAGAAGAGGCCAAAATAGGTATGGGACCATTTGCGACCTCCAGGCTATCGTTGGAAGTGTTGCAGTAAGCAGCTTATGCCCGCTGGCACGCATAGCTAGCCTTGCTGGCGTGCGAATAAGTAGCGATGACTATAAGCATCATTGTAGGTCTAGCTCATGCGTCGCTGTAGGCTGGCACTAACCGAGCACGCACCTGCCCCATGCTCCGCTGGCGCAGTGTTGTGCGCACTCTTGGCCAAGCGCACACATGCTCACACACTGGTGCTGCATTGTGCGCACTCTTTGCCTCCGCGCGCATGCGTGCACCCACGCTACTATGCACGTGCGGTGGTGCGTGCATGTGCATGGGCGACCAGGGCTGTGCCACGTGGCACAATCTAGGTCATCCATCTTCTTTTCATTGTAGGGGCAGCTACAGAGGTCAGATTGAGCCGATTTTCATGTCGTTAGGCTGCGATCATCTACCCGAATCCATTCGTGTGGTTGGATTTGTCATTTGAAGCTCCGAATTATGTCACCTAGTCCCTTGGCTGTTGATCTTCCTTGGACTGCATATGGTACTAAAGGACTCTGATCGAGGCGATTTCGGAGGCGTTGGACTCCGATCGTCGTCTTGATCAGATTCGTACGATTGGATCATTAATCCAGGGTTCCAAAATAAATACCCTTCTCTCCTGACCAAAAAAAGATGCAATTTAGTTAAATTATATACAACTACTCTAAATGCATAATGATGCATGCTATGCAATATTTCTAACATGAAATGCAAATCTAAGCCTAGGAAAATGCACGAATATGCATTTTACCCTAAATAAATTGTTTACATCAAATATCAACAGCTGTCTCAACAAAATCTATTGGAGATCGTCTAACTTCCTTTGTAAGATCCTCTCCATGAGCAATCCACTTAGGATAATGTTGCCACCAACCGTTGTAAATCGTGTGCTCGTATGCAGTGTTCATATCATGTCAAAATCCATTCAAGAACCTCTTACATGGGCAAAATATCCTGTCGAACTTGTCTCCTTGTCTAAATGACTTCCTATCATCATGAAATGCCCAATCAAGGAACTCTCTCACTCCATTCTTGTATCGAGAGTAGTTCGAGTTCCTCAAACTAATCCAAGACTTATCCATGATAACCTATAAAAATGAAATAGAATCATTCAATAATTATAATCTAATTTTATACTAGTGTGTGTATTTTGATTAGGGTTTTCACTTAATAGCCCATCCTTGAAGTTTTGATCACAACGTTATTTGTTACATGTAATCAGTGTCTGGAGAAATTTTGGCAGCATCTCCTCGCACTTCTCCAGCATAACCCCCTAAGACTAACTTTAACTACATTCCTAATAATGCCCATTTAAGGGTGCCTTATGAACGTAGATAAGATCAGTTGGTATACCGTAGAAGAGCAAAAAATACTACTGAAATTTGTCCAGACATCGGTTCCATGTAACAAGTAAGCCCAAGTTGTGATCAAATCTTCAAGGACTCCTCTTTGTTCAGAACTTCTCTGAACAAAAGACGACGACTCTTATTGTAGGATCTGTAATGCACAAGCACACCAGAAGGGGGGATGAATAGTGTGGTAGATAAAAATTTGTAGGAATAATAAACCACAAAAACACACAAGATATATAGTGCTTTCCCTCACTTAGGTACTCCACTACATAAGTCTCCCGAGTGAGGATTTTTAACCTGATTCCCTCAACCGTGAGGGAATCAATTTACTAGTGACCTAGGGTAATTAATGGGTTACCTCAACCCATTTACAAGATATCAAAAGAAAGAAAGATACAGGTGTAAGCAAGATGCAAATAGACGCTTACAACAAATTCCTAAGTCTCCAACAAGTATATTGATTAATAAGAGTATATAAATTAATTTAACTAGAATACTAAGGCATAAACGAACGATTAAACAATGAAGAACATGATTGCCTTTGATGACTTGTTGCAAATGGAGAAAGACCTTGACAAGAATGCAACAAATCAAGCTCCTTTGCAGCTAGAAAAATTGAGAATTGAAAGTGTAGGCAAGGATAGTATTTTTTTTTTGCTTCTTAGTTGTGTGCAAAGGACACTCAAAGAGTGCTTATATAAGCCACTAAACACCTCTTCTACGAATGCTAGTCATTAGGGGCAATTTGGTAATATTAGTGATAGGTTTAATTGCAAAATAGCCATTCAGACTGGTCACAACGGTAGTTGGTATCGGTACTGCACTTTTGGTATTGGTACTGACTACCTACAGTCAGCCCAACTAAGTCACTAGGTACCGGTACTAATGATGAGTACCAATACTTGTGACTCACAGATTTGGGTCCTATGACCTGCTTGTACCGGTATTGGTGATTAGCACCAGTACTTGTAAGGTCAAGGCAAAACCTAGTGCACAAACTGTGACCACTTGGTATCGGTACTCACGATGAGTACCGGTACTTGTTGTTCACAGTTTGGGACTTAGGCCCAAACCTATGCCTAGCATGTACCGATACTTATGACCAGTACCGGTACTTACAAAAAGTTCCTAATATTATAAGTGTAAGTCAATTTATAGAGTTATCCCATCTACTCTATACGACTTTATTTTGAAAGAATTGAATTTGTGTTTTGAAACAAATGAATGAATGATATTTTGAACCCTAATTATCTCTACTTTGATTTTAATTCCTATATTATGTTTTACTTGTTAGGAGACATACAAAGATTCTACAATACAATGAATACAACAAAACTATAATCTTCTTCCTTCATATGCTATCTTGTTGCTTGCATCCATAGATACTTTTGTCCTGTAATACTTCATAAACACATTAGATTTTAAAATAGTTTTCTTAACACCAAAACATAGAAGAGAGGTGGAACTAGGTTCCAACATTTATGACATGCTATAAGGATAAAGCTTCATGAATGTAAGTAAGGTATACAAACACTTTGCATTATTCATATAATATGATCATAAGTGTCAACGGGCAAGTATTTTGACATCGTTATCCCCTCCAAAAACCTATAACCTAGGGGTTAGAATACCTATTGTTTGGCCTCAAGTGCTTCTAGATTTGTGCAAGTGTGTGTATCTATAAATTCATTAAAAGAATAACATCAAACAAATATTAAGTGGGAACATAATAGAATCAAATTTAATTTGCTAAATCAATCAAACATACATAATAAAATCAAATAAACAGTTAGAACGAAGTGGGTACACCACACGATCAAGAGTGAATTGAGAGATTATGCCCAATCGAGAGTTTGGGATTCAGTTTGGTTTGAAACAAATTTAATTGATGTCTATAACATGATGTGAAAGTGCCTCATTAATGAAGACTCAAATATCAAACACACACTATCACGCAAATGCCATACTCAACCAAAATATTCCAGAAATTTTATCAATTAAAAAATGACACATTGGACTGATTTAAATGTCTACTTGGTCCAAATTACATTCAAACTGCTCGAAGACCAAGTTTAACTTGAAACGAAATTTTCAGATCAGATATTAGGAAACCCAATTTCTGTACTCCATCAAAGCCCAAAATCAAAAAGATGAAAACAAAGTATTTTAAGTGTTTGCTCCAACAGCCGAAGAAGTAAAATTTGATGACTGAGAAATAATCATCACCCAACTGACAAACCTATAATAGCAGCGCAAGCTTCTTTCAGAGAGATAGAGGCAACCATCAACAGGCAAAGGAGGAGGTGATATGCGCCTAGCTATAGTGCCATGTGGCTCTGAGGTGGCAACCACACCAAGCTATCTACCAAAATATCTAGCTGAGGGTCATTTTTGAGTTTGGAGTCCTCGAGTCGTAGGGCAAGAGATTGCAAGAGCATGAAGAGATCTTCAAATGATCTACATCATTAAATGAAGAGGCGGAGCGTGGAGACCGTTTTGATGAAAGCTTGGGAAGAGGGACCATCCCCAAGCAGACCATGAATGTAGGAGGAAAAGGGTAAGGCTCGATTTGAGCTCTCATGTTCACACTATCTATAGCATGATGTGAAAAACAAATTAGGGCTTTAAGGTTTGCCAACCATTGATTTGATTTTTAGTGAGTTTTAGATTGTTCTTAGGGTGATTGTGACAAGTGAAATGTGGATATAATTGGTCAATTTGCTAAATTAATCAAACATACATAATACAATCAAATATACATTTAGAAAAAAGTAGGTACACCCCATGATCAATCAAACAAATTTAATTTACTAAATCAAGTGGGTACACCTCACAATCATAAAAATGATTCACATTCTAAACCTACGTGGGCACACCCCACTTTCTAAACCTATGTGGGCACACCTCACATTTTAAACATTGGAATTAAAGCAGGTACACCCCACATTCATGCATACAAATATAACACTATATTTAATACAAAAATGCATACATTCATACCTTTCGAAATACGTGAATCGACGTGCACGTGTCCAATGATGACTATGACCTAAATCAAATATCACAAATCAAATATGATAATAATTAATTTGTAATAAAAATTAATTTAAAAAATTAAATGATGGGGATGAGAGTGGGTGTGAGAGAGGGAGGAGGGAGGATGGATGGAAGGAGGCAGGGGAATTAGTGGGGGGAGGAGGGGTGGATGGGGGTGATTCAGGGGGAGGAGGTAGTGGGAGGAGAAGGGGCAAATGGGGGAGGAGGTGGATGGTGGTTTTGTGTGGAGGACGAGGTGGGCGGCATCATGGAAGGAGGAGGTGGGCAGCGACGTTGAAGAAGGAGGAGCGCAAGTAGGAGGGGAATGCCCATGGGTGGAGGAATAGGAGTGTGATAGGAGGAGGAGGAGGATGACCATGGGAGGAAGGGGAGCGGTGCTCACCAAGGAAGAGGTGGTGATGCAGCCGAAGGTCGGGCACTGCGAGCTATGGGCACTTCAGGGAAGAAGATAGGATGGAAAGAAAGGGGAGGGTTCTGGGGGATTGGGCACTGTGAGCTAATATTCCATATTTAATGATAGTTTTATATAAAACCATCGTCTAAAGTCGAGTTAGGGTGCAAACTTTTGCGGCAAAGGGAATTTTGGCGAATGATATACATGACGGTTTTATATAAAATCATTGTGTATATCAATGCAGGGACCTCCGCACACAAGATGGTGTATTGACAATAAGACGATTTTAAAACTGTCGTCTATATATTCTGCTATTGATGATGATTTTAACAAAAACTGTCACTACAAAAGCATCGCGAAAGCCCATTTTTCTAGTAGTGCTATGTGCACAACAACCACCTCTTCACGCTAGAGATCACAATAGCCACTACCGCCACCACCATGACACAAGCACCACCACCACCATGAGAGCTTTACCGCCACCAGCATTACCACCACCAACACCAACACCATGACACAGTCAAAAACACTACAAAGAGAGGGGGGTGGGTGGGAAGGTTAACGTTGGGGAGGGGAAGAGGTCGCAAAGGTGGCTGTGGGGCCTAGAGGGGCAAAGGTCGTTGAGATAAGATGACTACCAGGGGATGAAGGTGTTGATACCCCTGAGGAGGAGGTAGGCAGTGCATTGCTCAGAGTGGGAAGGGTGGAGGGTGTAAGCATAACACGATGATAGGAAGGAGAGGGTTGCAAGCGGTTCTGTTGTGAAAGGGAGGGGAGATGTGGTGGTTGGTAGGAGGTGCTAGCATTTGGGCTTTTATACTAGGGAAAGTAGGGTTTTAGGGTGGGCACAATATAATTTTTTTGACAAAAAGCAAGCTTGTGAAATTCCTATTCTTCAATCTAGGAACCTTTAATTTTTATGCTATAAGGTCTGTTAGGTTCGTCTTTTCAAGGGGAAAACTGGGGTAACCCTAGATATTAGGTTTGAGCCTCAATTTTTATTTCAAAAATTTTAAGCTAAAAGACAGTTAAATTATGCTAAGAACACTGCAAAATGTGGTGCACACATACACTCTAAAAATGGGCTACCAACCTTTGATATGCATTAAACTAGTATCATTGGTTTTTTATTTTCATGAAGAGTTCAAAAATGACTTTCGACCATTAAATGGTAAGGTTTCAAAATAGAAGTGTTTCCTCGCAAGACCCTTGCAATGCAAGCTATGGTGCTCTGATTTGCGTGGAATGAAAAGTGTTAGATTTCTTACGAAGAGTTAAATCTAGTTTGAGTGCGAAAATTCAGATCCGAGGTCTCGCAACAAATTTGTGTGATCCTTTTGAGAGATCATGCACCTCCTGTTCCTTCCAACCTACACCAGCTTTCCAATATCAATACCAAGGTGAGTACATCTATTATAGATTTGCCAAATGCAAGCATTTGTAAACAGGGACACATATCTATCCAAGGGCAAAGGATACACCTTTTCCATGACAACAATGGAGAAGGATTTCGACTATCGCTTGTTTCATTAAGTTAACTCCTTAACGGACTTACATTACAGTTCCCAAATCTCCATTCAACAACATTAATCAAGAAACTATCTCCAGAGAAGGTTGCCATCTCTATTCAAAACAAAAACAATTGATCAAATCAGATAGTTTCTTGATGTGTAATCGAATCCTCTAAATCATTTAGATCTCAGAATCAACACACGTTGGGTTTATTCAATCTGGCTAAGTATGCTACCTTCTTCATACTAAGGGATCCAATACATTTATTGGAAAGTACTCAAATTCTTTTATTTAGATGCAAAATGTAATCATATTGCAGAATTCAAATGGCTCTCATAGGGTATACAAAATCTAACATGTTCATCATCTAGTCCATAACTAGATAATTATCTTGTATTCACTTCTCAAAATCAGCAACATTAACCTTAGGAGGATCTTCGGTTATTGGGATACAACTTCTTTTAGCCACCAACAAAGTTCTTAAATCCTATGACCGTAATGTGGGTCCCTGTAAGTTCTACGTGTCTTCACTAGAAGAGTGTGAATAGTGTATATGGACAGTATATGAAAAATTTAAATATTCAAACCACAACAAGCAACAAGACAGATGGCACCTTAATTTCTAGTGGAAACTCTTTTCAATAAAAACCATTACCTAAGCCTCCTAGCTTATGATTTTCTCAACTAGTCGACTTTAGTCAATCCACTAACATACCACTTAAAGCGTTGTGCTTTTGAAAGTGTTGAAGTGTAGAGTAAAGAAGATTAAAGTAAGCAAATCGTAATTTTTCTGAGGCCTTAAAGCATTGTGCTTTTCAAAGTGTTTAAGTGTAGGCACAAAGGTGTGGAAGCATGAGCTCTTGGTCAATCAATCAATTTATGTTGGTTGATCAATACTACATAAAGTTGGTTTTTGGATTTGTTTATTTATCTAACATATGAAAAATGTTAATGTTAATTACTTTGAGATTCCTTACAACTTTTCTAGACTCAAGAATGACAAAATGATACAATATACAGACCAAGAAAAACATATCTTTTTGAGTCCAAGTAACTTGTCAAGCATTTTGTTGGAGATAGCCTGAAATGGTCAATTCACAATAAAACATAATTTTGTTACATCAAAATAATGATATCAACACATAATCGACAATTTTGGACATGATTAAGCTTCATAGAGTTGCCTTGAACCATTAGAGAGGTCAAGGAAGTCAAGGGTTTGACCCCAAAAAGGGCAAGATATCCAAGCATGTCCATGTTGGGAACAAATAGAGGAGATTGCCAATGCTTCAGATTTGAAATAGTGTTCAAATCATAGATTTCCTTCAAATTTAGCAGTAAGTCATGCATCTTAGACCATGGTAGAAGCAGCCTCACAACCGAAGACATGTCCCAAGAAGTTACAGCACGAGAGAGAGGATCTACACCACCATCCGAGGTTGTTTAAACATCAACAACCTTTCAACAGTAGAGGGGGTGGTCCCACTAGCAGCAAGCAATGCTACTAGAGGAAGCACACGGTACTATAGCATAGCTAAAGGATGCCGCACTGTTGGAGCAGGTAGAAAGCAATGCCTCATGCGGTAGCGACGGTGGTGAGTGGGAGAGATGAGGGCCCGGCGATGGTGAGGAAGAGAGAAGAGGGTTTGGCGATGGTGAGGAGGAGGGAGAGAGGTGGTGACAGTGAGAGGAGGGAGAGAGGTGGTGACAGTGAGAGAAGGGAATTTTCTTTCTCTCCTCCAAGGTTTTGGGGAGAAGAGTACCTAGGTGCAAAAAGTCTAGGACCCACCCTACTTTGATACCATGTTGAGATAGAAGAGAATGAATTGTCTTATTGAGCAAAGGACCTTTTGCCTCTTTATATACAGAGAGGCTTTGGAAAGATTACATTGAAGGCCCTCAAGAAATAACAATATAATGAAAAATGCCCCCTTACATAAGTAACTCAATGCATCCTATGTTTTTGGAATTCAAATAATTACTCAAGATAAAGACTCAAGAAGTTTAAGTCTAACTCAGAAATTAAGGTAACATTTATACCAATTAGTGATACGCTAACCGATTCTCTTAGAAAGGGAATTCTAGCATGTATACATAACATTAAACATGTTGGTTTAATTGGATTCGAGAATATTGATTGAGTCAAGTAAGAGATATACATTGATATTGAACTATAAAACACACGCCTAAGGACATAGATACTACATGATTTGTGGGAGTATAGAATATCATTGACAATTATTTCAGCCAAGGGGGAGATGTTTGGTTGTTATAATAGATTCAAATATAGCATGAATGGTCTTTGATGGTTAAAGATTAAATGGCTTAAAAAAAATACATGGATTTAAATGCTTGTAATGGATACATTAATTTTATAGGCATTACAAGCTTAGTAAGGCAAATTTGTGGGCATACAAGTTGTGGGTAGCGTTACATATGTATGCTCTCAAATTGAAGAGAAACATCAGAAACAGAGAGTCTTCGAAGAAAGAGAAAACACTTGATATGTATTTTTTTATATTCTATTCTATTCAATCCTTACAATACTTTATTTTATGATTACTCTTATTTCACTCTTAAATTTAGGAGATAGCGACGGTCAGATAATAGATTAGAAAATACATAGACGTTGAGGTTGATATATCATGCATTCAAGTATACATGTAACGGAAAGAGTTTTTTTGCGGAGCACATGATCGAGCTGGTAAGCGGACAAAGAAATTAAAGTTCACGTCGAAACCATAGGTGATTAAGGTAGGAAAGCAACTGAATGTGGCCACAATGGGGGCACTGCCATCCTATCAGTAACGTCATGATCGGTCTGCTGCTGGTGGCACATCACATTCGACGACAGTTGTCCTTCACCGACGGCCTCCAACTCAGGAGCAGGAATTTTCAACTTTGCTTGCATGCATGCATACCCACTTAAGTTTTGTATTTGCTTGCTTTAAAATTGTCGAAGAAAGGTTACGTTCCAGCGTGGAGGAGTTTGCAGGGAATCTTCATTTTCCTTTTTCAATTTTTTTTTGCTCCCATTAGATTGAGTGGATATATAAATAGATCATCACAATCGACAGGTATCATGTTATTAAATGAAATCAATACTAATATATATATATTAAAATATAATTACTTTAATATAATATGTTCAGTAAAATATATTTAGAAAATAAATTCACAAAAATATTTTAATATTAAATAAATATCAACTAATTAATATCACAATAATGTCACTAATTATTTTATTATTATAATATTTTTTCTCAAAATAGCGCAAAAACCGGAGCAAACTCCTTTCAAAAAACAACGCAAGGTCTCGTACGAAAGTTGACACGGATTCGGATAATCTCATCTCCGGTACTGGTCGAGGCATTTGCTTAAACGGTGATTAAAAAATGTATTCTTAAAAATATTATGATACAAAAATCCACAGTAATGATTTGGATAGAGATAAGATGCTAAACATCTAACTTATTTAAAAATTAAGAAAAGTCAGTTATCAAACACTAAATGAATAATACAATAATTAACATAGAAAGTAATCCTTGTATGATGTATTAAAATAATCATGATTTTAAAGTTAGAAATCATTGTAGTGAGAAAATCTACAATAACTTAAAATTTTTATTAAATAAATGGAAGTTCAGATCAAACACGTGCAAGCAATCGTTTGTTTAAAATCTTTTATCATTTTACATATGCAACTTTTTTTTTTATTTTTTAGCAATATCAACTATAAGATAGATTAGAATAAGAAAAGAGAGCAAATATTACAACTTCAAGGAGCGCTTCTATTGCTTTATCATGGAGTTTATAGAAACTAAGAATAATAAGAAAAACATGAGAACATAAACATAAAAAGGGAGTAATAGAATGGAAAGTAGAAGAAGAGTTATGACATTGCTTGTTTGATGCTGGTAGGAGATTGTTTGGAGGGCCTTAGATCCAGAGTGTAGGGAAGAAGCTAAGAGGACAAGAGGAGCTACAGTAGGGACATCAAGGTGGCATGGAGGAGGAAGGACTAAGTAGAAAATATGGCACTAATGGAAGGTTTCTATCTAATGTGGAGGAAAGGTGGTGGTAGCATGGAAGTAGAGGGTATCCTAGCTAAGTTGGTCGGCCATGGAGGTGGGCTAAGGGGTGGTGGGTGTGCTATATAAGGTGTAGTAGCTAAGGTAGACCAAGAGATGATTAAATGGTGTAGGGTTTTGGTTATTTTATAGAGAATGTAGGTAAATGTAGGCCATAAGATCTAACTAAGGGCTAGGATTAAGTGATTATCTAGGTTTTGAACTAGGCCTTAGGATTAGGATCTAAGGGTGTAGATGTGGTCTTATCTTTGGCAAAAAATAGGAAGTGAGTAATGGCCTTTGGATGGTGTGTGTAGGGTTTAGATGGAGTAGGTTCATGTTACTAAAAAAAGGCTAGTCTTAGGTGGCAATTGGATGGAAATCTAAGGCTTGATGGGGTTTCTCTACACTAGATTTAGGACATGATTTTGTAGAGAATTGGGTGTCCTAATGTCTAAAGATATGAAGGGCTTGGGTGATGCCATGTGTCCTTCCTTGTGCTCCTTAGACCTAGCCATGGGCTAAGGGCCCATCGACCTGACTTGCCCGACCTACAAAATGGTTGGGCTTGGGTATTAAATTTACAACGTGACTAGACCCGAACTGGACCGCAAATGGACAACTCTGTACCTACTATTGTCCAATGTGCCCATTATCCCCATTGCCTATTGTTTTCAATTTGCCAATGCCATGTAGGTACAAGAACTTCACCTCGTCCACAGTCTTTTCCTTTATCATTTTTTTTTATAATCATGAATCAAGGACCTTTAGTATAAACACATTCAATTAAGGGAAAACCTGAGGCAACATACTTGATAGTTGATAATTAACATAGTACGAAGTAATAAATTGGAAGCTATTAATGGGGATTGAGGGGACTCAACTGTTAGTGTAATAGCGTAGGAGGCCCTGATCAATGCAGGAGGATAGTCTTGAACATGTTGACATCGAGCTTCTTGGTGATCTAACCGATGTGGAAGTAGATGTAATCGAATGAGAGAGGTCAATTCTAAAGTATTTTATATTTGACCCATGGGTCAACCTAGACCTGGCCTCACCCTTGAAAACAGGGCTTGGGCTAAGTTTTTAGGCCCATGGGGCGACTCAACTTGGGCTTGGACCAAGATTTCTTAAAGTTTGGCCCGATTGACTTGACCCATGGCCTACCTGACCCAGCCCATGGCTAGGACTAGTTCTCCTCCTCTTTGCTTATCTTTATTTCTTAAAGTCTAGCAATCTTTAATTGCTTTCTTCTTGTTTATTTTGTCTTCCCGTGGATTTTTCTCTTCTCCTAAATAGATCTTCAAGTTCCTTACCCTTTTTTCATCATTCTCACTACCTACATAACTCGCAAAAGCATATAATTAGCCACATTTATTCATAAAACAAAATTAGTTCCTATATTATGCATGCATGTATATATTACTTTATCTACAACCTAAATGTATGCTTTAGTCTAAGAACTAACCTGAGATTAAGCATATTAGAAACATAAATTAAGTTGTTATCATTGTCCATAATAACTTTGAATAGCCGTGAGTGCACCGTTGTTCACTTTACTATTCAAATATTCACCTTTGGCTATTTTTCCTCCCCGATCCTCTCTGTCTCTTAAAGCTTTAAGTGAACTCTGACACCTTCACACCACTCCTCACCTCCTTTCAGTCCCCCAACCCCTTACTTCCTCTCCCTCCTCCCCAACACCACCCTTACTGTCCTCCACCTTCTTGCAACTAGCACGCCCTCCTCCCCCACACTACTCATCTATGGTCTTCATTTCACCTCAAATCCTTTTCTCCTCTTGCTCTCTCTAGCATCCACCATCTCTTCTTCATCTGTGATCCAAAAGCCCTCTTACACCAGCACTCTCTTACCCTCTCGCAGCTCTGGTGAGCTTAATTTCGTACGCGAAAGGATTTGAGTTAGAAAACCCGTCGTCGTAGTGTGTAGAAATCGGCTACCGGATAAAATTTATACCGAAACTCGATGTGAGTCTCGAGTCGAACACAAGGAGGTGAATGTTTGGTTTTGTGAAATTTGCATTTTGCTTTTATTTGTTTTTAGTGTTTTTGTCTTGTATGATTTCTTTTTGTATTTTTATAAGGAAAAAGATACGATTGACAAAACCTTATCTAACTAATCTACTTGCAAAATAAGAGAAAGAGAGAGAGAGAGAGAAACAATCATCATATATGTTCAAACAAAGTTTTCTACAGATAATTGAGAAATTAGAACTAAACTATTAAGAGATAAAAAATAAAGGTGAGAAGAATCTGCCTCGACGGTTGCTTCGAGGATGACTCACTTTGATGACGTCTTAGATGAATGTGGCAGGAAGCTGGATGAAGAAGAATGGTGTTGGAAGAAGGAGGATGGGTTGGGACGACGTCTCGGCGAGGATCTGATTCTCAAAGTGGTGAGAGGATGGCCATGGGATGCTCCACGAATGGGGATGAGAGGTGGGAAAAATCTTTGGTTTTCTACTCTAGAGGAGCAACCCGAGCTTGCGAAAAGCTCTCTAGAGCCTTGGAGGTGGTGAGGGAGAGAAAGGAAGAGATGAAGAATGGGAGGGGTAGGGGTCATTTTACAGTGGAGGAGAGGATACATTTTGTACATAAGACATTTAGTGACAGCGATAAATGTCATTGAAGATCCGCTGCAAGCGTCACTAAAGATCCTAGTCATGCACCCACGTGCGGCCTTTGCACGCACACTCCACGCACGCGTGTCCCATGCATTCGTTGGTGCTTGCTGCTGTGTGCCTTCGCATTGCTGCGTACGCTTGCATTGCAGCGTGCAGTGCTACATGCATACCCATGGGTGGCCTAGATAGCACCACGTGGTATATTCTGGGTCATCTGTCTTCTTTCCTTAGTAGGGGTTGCTACAGAAGCTAGATTGAGTCAATTTTCACATTGTTAGGCTGCGATTGTCGATCCGAATCCATCTATGCGGTCAGATTTTTTATTTGAAGCTCTAGGTTGCATCACCTAGTCTCTTGGCCGTTGATCTTCTACGGATTGTGTATGGTACTCCAAGACTCTGATCAAAACGATTTTGGAGGTGTTGGTCTCCGATTATCAACCTGATCAAATCAGTATGGTTTGATCATTAATCCGAGGCTCTGAATTAAATCTCCTCTCCTGGCCATAAAAGGATGCAATTAACCTAAAATTTATACACACTATTCTAAATGAAGAATGATGCATGCTATATAATATTTATAGTATGGAATGCATATCTAAGCTTAGGAACATGCATAAATAGGCATTTTATCCTAAATAATGCGTCTACATCATACCCACATGCATATCTTTTGTTAGTCTCTAGCAAAATCAAACTAAATGCAATGTATAAAAATAGAATTATGGTCTAATCACTTAGGCAAGATTTATTGATTACACTAGAAAATTTTAAGTAGGGACCTAATCTATGAAGACTCAATAGTGCCCAGGTGCCGGCCAATATGCCAACTGCCCAAGCCCTTGCCATATTTTGAAAAGGGAAGATACATTTTTTTTTCCATTTTTCTTTTTTTCTTATTTTTTTGAATTTTTGAGTTTACTGTTTCGGAGAAGCTTTATAGGGCTACCCAACCCACCCAAGACTCGAAAAGAACTTTAAGCTCTAAGCATCTAGTGAAAGGCTATAGACTCACTTGGCGACTGTTAAAATGGACTTCAGGTTTCTACGACCCTAAGTGACCTAAAAATTATGCCTCAAGGTTTATCTTTTCGATCGGTAGCTTCTCCCTACTTGATTTTTTTATGGGGTCAACATAAGGGCAAACCCAGTATATATCTCCCCGATTTATTCTACTTCCCCACTTTTTCCCTAAGTGTTTTAGAATTTTTGTGCATTTCGTGAGCTGAGTTCTGGACAACCGACGGATGAGTTGTTACCACCGACAACTTGCCAGCCATACTTATGCGGTGAAGTGTAGCCTATTTATTTATTTATTTATATATTTTCTTTTCTTTTCTTTTGGGTATTTCTCTATTTTTTTCTTTTTTTTTTCTACATTGGTGGCTTCCCTGATCTAAGATTTACCTAAAGGCAATAGGAAGAGAATGGTCGTGTGGTTAGGCTCTAGACAACCGACTAATGAGTTGTTAGCACCGACAACTTGCCAGTCATACCACCCTAGAAGTTTCATTAGCTACTAATTTCCATAAAACTATCGAAAAGTGAGTCAGCGCAAATAGTGTGTAGATGTTTTAGACTTTAAGTCCCCTCAAATCAATGCGTGAGTTGATAAGTCATGTACTTATCACCCCAATTTATTGACCAAGTTAGTGTTGGTGCTAGAGCACCACGATCATTTATTTTGATAATAACAAAACACGTGTCATTTAACATTTGCACTTGGAGTCTTAGATTTCAGGTCAATTGCAAATGGAGACGTGGTTAGACGAAGTTTGAGCTTGCATCCAGGATGGATTAGAGGAGCTTGACGAAGAACAGAGGAGCTTCGCGAGGAGCGATGGCTTGAAGAATGAAGGAGATGAAGAATAGGATAGGTTTCCCTTCCTTGTAATCTATGTATTCTTGTTTCTTTTCTTGCTTTTTTTGTTTCTTAGAATACCATGTTAAAGAGCCTCAAGGAACCCTAAAAAGTAGTCCTATGAACACCTGCACTACCTTAGGATACTTAGATTTTCTGTAGAGAACTTAGAAATCCAAAATAGGGTTCAAATAGCCTTTTCAAACGTCAAACCTAAAAATCAGACGTCTGATATTGACTTTTAAGATGCTTGACTATTGACTCAGACGTCCGATAACATTTAGGATGGACTTAGTTAGTTCTATCTGATGAAATCAGACGTCCAGACCTTAGTCTAGACGTCTTAGGAGACGTCTGATGATTTTGCCAGATGTCCAAT
Organism: Thalassia testudinum; assembly: GCA_037157565.1. Classification (NCBI taxonomy): domain Eukaryota; kingdom Viridiplantae; phylum Streptophyta; class Magnoliopsida; order Alismatales; family Hydrocharitaceae; genus Thalassia; species Thalassia testudinum. The sequence continues at coordinate 147,991,739 of JAZHRO010000014.1, read as the reverse complement.
TAGTGGACCGTTGGTTGGCTTAGCAAAAAATGAAGAATATGACCGTTAGCTAGTATCAGACGTCTGTAGAGGACCCCAGACGTCTAATACATGACCGTTTTGCCTTGGCTGACCGAAAATCCCTTCCCAGAGATTTTATAGCCGTTGCACTCCCTTGGGAATCAATTTCAGCAAAAAAGTAGGTTTCCAGATGTCTAGATATCATTCCAGACGTCCTGTGTGCCGTCTGATGCACTTCCACTAGAACCCTGTTTCGATCTGATTAAATTCAGGAAGGAGACCCGCATACAATTAGACGTCTGACTTTATTCCCAGATGTCTTAAACTAGTTTTCCAAACGTCCGATGCTAGGATCAGATGTCTAATAACCATGTCAGTGTAATGATTAATCCTGATTTCGGCCTGATTCTATTAGAGCTTGCACCCAACGGCTATGGAAGCCTTCCAAGGTCTTCTAAAGCCTTCCTAGGGCCTCTATAAATAGAGGAGAACATTTGCCACTCAAACATACACCAAGACACACTTAGCAACATACTTTCCACATCTTTTGTGTCCAAGAGAAGTAGCTCAAGCTCTAGCTCTCCAAGCTTAAGTTCTACATATAGAGAGCATCAATCACTTACGCACCTGCTCTCCTGCCGTAGTTCATGCGAGCACTGTTGCACCGTTGTGTAGTTCACGCATCCACGTCATCGACGCACTTCGTACAAAGGGAAGCATTCTGACACCTATAGAAACTTAGGTTAAGAATATCTTTGTTGGCTCTATAGGACTATTTTTGTATTTTACTTTGTTTATGTTGGGTATTTGCTTTGCGAATTCCCATCTCTATCGAGGGACAAATTCCTTCTCGTGAAGAGAAGGGGTTGAGGAACGCTACCCTCGCATTTATAGCGTGGTTGTAATTGAGGTTGTCCTACCCTCATTTAAGTAGTACGTTAGTGGTTTTGATCAACTTGGTTGATCAGAAAATCCTAACTTGAGAGGGTTAGGTGGTGGTTTTCACCCAGTTTGGGTTTCCACCTAAAAATCATTGTGTACTTTGTGTGATTGCCATTTTGTGAGATTGTTATATTTTAATTCCGCATTTTTACATCACGCTGATCTCACCCCCTCTGAGTAAGGAAATTTACAGTTAGAATAAAATTACTTGGTGAGGACTCGAGAGCAAATCCACATTTAAGTGGACAGTTAGGATGATTAAGCCCAAAGACCTAAAGAGTCTAAGTGTTCATGTCCTTAAGTATCTTAATGCCTAAGTTCTCTTCTCTTAATTCTACTTTTTTTTCTTTTTTCTTTTTGAATTTTCTTTTTGTGAAAAGAAATTCCATGAAGCTAACAAATAATTTCAGGATTAAGTATCCATCCCCCCATGCCAAAATGATGCAATGTCCTCATTGTAAAAATAAAGATATGAAAAGGGTAGAATAAATAGAATATCACCTGAATTTCTTGATAGATCCGGTCAGCTTTGCAGAGAAAATGGAATATCCACACGTGCTATGTTTATTACCTTTAGCTAGGCATAATTTACAAATAAAGAGAAGGTAAGAATTCACAAGTGCAGGCCAAGATCAAAATAAAAATATTGATCACAGGACCCGCTAGCAGGTGTCCACTGATGTCGACCAGATTATGGTGCAGGCCCATGCCCTAGGGTCAAGTGGTTCTAAGGTTCTGAATGAAAATCACCTAGAACTGGATATTGTTGTGCTTGCAGGGCCAAGCCTGTGGTTTTGTGGCGTACAACCCAAGTCTAAAGTGGCGGACAATGGGTAGATCTGATTCACTAAATTCATGTGTCCACTTCGAGTTCAACTCAGAAAGATAGTCAATTATTCTGAGCTTGGGTTGCACGTCAAAGATATCAAAAGGGTCCTGATAGAAGGTAGGTGGTTTTAGGTCAACAGGAACCCTTAACCCAAAATTCTGTCTTCCCCAGAGTTAACTTCCCAAATCTTAATTTCCAAATTCCTATCCTTCAAGATCAAGTGTTCGATTTCCGAGGCCTCATGATTAGTGTACACCCCATTAAGGATATCCAAGTCAAATAATTGTGGCTGAATCAATATTGACTTGGATACAATCATTTCCAAATCAAAATCAATAATCTCTATGGGGAGTGTTTGAGGATTAGGGCTATCGATTGGATCATCTATTATAATAGGATAAGAATCGTCCATGTCAGCCCCAATCATATCATAATCCTTAGTTATCGGGTTATCAAATTGTTCATCATGCTCTTCGAGCCCATTTGTCTTACTAAAATCATTTTCCTTAACTTCAAGTGAGACTTCACTAAGAGATTCCTCACCCTCAGAATTAATGAATCCTTGATCCTCATTTATATATGTCTCAAAATCATATGTTGTTCCTTGTTCTATAGAGACATATCTTTCCTCGCTCCCTAGCTCAGGGATGTCGGGTGAGAAAATCACATCATCCTCGATTGGTTGCTCTAACCCAACCTAGTCATCCCCGATCTCAAAAAATGTGTCCCCCTCGACAGGCCCCTGAGTAGGTTCAGACATTGGCTCTCCTGAAGGGAGTTCATCTTGAGAATCATCTCAAGATTGGACTAGGGAAACCACAAATTTCATCCTCAATCTTGATAATTTTCCAACAAAAACTCACTCGAGCCCCTATCCTTAACATCTTGGAGTCATTCTAATAAAGAACTATTAAGTTCATCAATCATTTTGATCATGGGCTCCAATGCTTCAGTGCATGGTGTTGATTGAGCTTCTAAAGTTTGTATAGTGTTCCTCAAGTTAGCCAACACCCTATCCTGGGCCCTGAACCGAATGTTTCGATTCAGGGTTGGGTGGGTTTGGGTTAAATCTATGGGAGTCAAGAAATTAAGGTTGTTGGGTCCCTCCCTGATAGTAGGTAATTTTTGTTTGTTCAAAGAATGGTGGTGACCTATGTTCAACATAATCTAGGGGAGGGTAAGAGCTATAATCATCATATCCTTCTTGATTGTAGATCGGGTTAGGTTGATCATCAAAGGGTGGGGATCTATAATCATTGTAGGCGTGAGAAGGATAACAATCATAGTCACAATGTCTAGGGTTAGGTCCTAGACATTGAGGTCTGGAATTATATCCCCAATCAAAGTTATCCTGACTAGTAGATAGGTAATCATAAGTCGAGTTAGGATAGTAATCATTTTGAGGATAAGTGGTGGTAGGAGGGTATGATTGGAATTTTGTGTATGGTGTGGAAGAATACATATGAAGTAGGCGAGAAAACAGAACAGAGAAAGGTGGCCTACAATACAATCAACCAAACCTGTCCTTTGGTGGGTAGCCTAAAGACCTACAGACTCCCAGGACCCATCTTGAGGTGAAATAAATGATTTGGTCTATTCTATCCCGTCAATCTAACTAGTTAGAGGGAGGGGTTGGGGAGAATGTTCTCCCTTTGGCTTGCACCTTCGGTTCCTTTGATACCCCCAACCGTGGTCGTTTGATGCTACTCCCTTAGCTAGACATCAGATGGACTAGTAAAAGCAGATTAATAAAAAAAAATCTCAGTTGGAGCCCCAAAGAGTGAGTTAATCCTTAAGGCCTACTTCTACTTAGTTTATTTAGGCTTGGGATGATTGTGCTCTTGGAATGTGATGAGCTCTTTAGATGGGTTGTGCCCTTAACGATAAATTCAAATGTGTGTGTGTGCACAACTAGGGTTTCCAAACAAGGTTATCTAATAATGTGTCTTTTACGGTTTAATCCTAGGTGTATTTAATCAAGTTCAGTAGAACACTCCAAGTTTTGCATGCACCAGTATGATATATTCCTTTAAAAGTAAAAAATAATGTGGAGTACCTGGTTCATCCCTAAAAGTCAACCTTAAGTGGCAAGCTACCTGATGGATCGATTTTAAATTGAGTGGTGTGGCCCAAACAGTTCAAGAAATTGGCCAGTTGCACCACTTGATTAAGGCACACAAAAATGTTTAACCTAATTAAATTTCTACTTAATTATTTATGTGTTGAGTTAAGCTGTACTGGAAACATAGGTCAGATTCCGGTTAAGTGGTAGAATCAATGTGATTGTGTGCCTTAGGTTAAGAAATTTGTGGGTGTTTAAGTTGTGTCACTTTTAGCTTAATCCCACAAGAGAAGAAGAGTAATTTCTTTTTGTATTTTTAGTTTATATGAATGGATAAGGTGAGTTGAAGTGACAATCAAACAACCAAGATCTAACGTAGGGTTAATGCAAGCACCTAAGTTGATTTGTGTTTTAGTTATTAACTGATGGAATGGAATCTAAGGTGGGTGTGGGTAGATATACACTTACAAAACCTTCTAACCACACTTTACTCCAATCTATTTTTCTTTGGCTCACCTTGGAAGGGTACTTATAATATAGAAAGAAAGGAGCAAAGTGAGCTAAAAAGTTAAGCCAGAAAACACAGAAAAACCAAAGATAGTTGCCTCCCTGGAAACGACGCCAAAATGGTGAGTGTGATTTTGTATGCGAAAGGATTTGAGTTAGAAAACCCATCATTATAGTGCATAGAAATCCGCTACCGGATAAAATTTATTTCGAAACTCGACATGAGTCTTGGCTCGAACACAGGGAGGTGAACATTTGGTTTTATGAAATTTGCGTTTCGCTTTTATTTATCTTTGGTGTTTTTGTCTTGTATGATTTCTTTTTGTATTTTTGTAAGGCAAGAGATTAGATTGACAAAACTTTATCTAACTAATCTACATGCAAAATAAGAGAGAGAGAAACAATCATCATTTATGTTCAAACAAAGTTTTCTACAAATAATTGACAAATTACAACTAAACTAGAAAGTGATGAAAGATAAAGGTGAGAAGAGTCTCCTTCGATGGTCACTTGGAGGACGACTCACTTTGATGATGCCCCGGACAAATGTGGCGGGAAGTTGGACAAAGAAGAACAACATCAAAGGAAGGAGGATGGGGCCAGACTGCATTGCTGATAGGATCTACTTCTCGAAGTGATGAGAGGATGGCCATGGGATGCTTTATGAATGGGGATGAGAGATGGGAAAAATATTTGATTTTCTACTTTGGAGGAGCATCCCTGGCTTGGGACAAACTCTCTCTAGAGTCTTAGAGGTGGTGAGGGAGAGAAAGGAAGAGATGAGAAGAATGGGAGGGGTAGGGGTCCTTTTATAGCGGATGAGAGGATGCATTTTGTACATAGGACATTTAGTGACAGCCATAAACATTGTTGAAGATCCACCACAATCATCGCTGAAGATTCCGCTCACGTGCCCATGTTACACGTGCTCGTTGGCACTTGCTGCTGCGTGCCTTCTCATGCTACATGCTCCGCTCTCGCGCTGCTGCGCTACCTCTGCATTACTCTCTCCATGCTTCTGTGCGCACTCATACTATTGCACACGTGCGGTGCTGCATTCGCACCCATGGGCGGCTTGGATAGAGCCACGTGGCACGATCTGGGCCGTTTATCTTCTTTCTTTAGTAGGGGTTGCTATAGAAGTCGGATTAAGTCAATTTCACGCTGTTGGGCTACGATTGTTGTTCAGAATCCATCCATGTGGTTGGATTTGTCGTTTGAAGATCCGGATTGCGTCACCTAGTCCCTTCGTTGTTGATCTTCCTTGGACTGTGTATGGTGCTATGGGACTCCTATCAAGGTGATTTCAGAGGCGTTGGTCTCCGATCATCGACCTGATCAGATTCGTACGGTCTCATCATCAATCCAAGACCCTAAATTAAATCTCCTTCTCTCCTGGCTAAAAAAGGACATAATTAACCTAAAATTTATACACACTATTCTAAATGTAGAATGATGCATGCTTTGTAATATTTATAATATGGAATGCATATCTAAGCCTAGGAACAAGCATAATTATGCATTTTATCCTAAACATATGTGTCTACATCAGGCTCCTCCTCTCCTACTGATAGTAACACCATCATCTACAGTAACTAGCCTAATTTTGCCAAATTCTAGGGATAGATGCTCCTTAATAATCAATTAAAAGGGCATGATTCAATTATGTATTAAATTTGGGAAGGGAAATTGAGTTAAATATGTTCTTTGAACAAGTAATCACAAATGCAAATTAACTCCGGGCTGAATCTATACTTAATGAAATGTCAAATGAACTTAAATTCCCAAGAAGTAGACTTAAACTAGCTGAATCATGGTTATCTGAGAATTGAAGATTAATTTAATAATAAAAAACTTAATTACAGCCTTACTTCAATTGAAGGGGTTCTGGTAGAAATAGATTCACTCTAACTGCTTTAAAAATTATTAAAAAATATTCTATGACGTTTGGAACTTTCACTTTTACAAAAGAAACCCATTTTGACAAAAATAGAGACCAAGGTGGGAAATTGATACATTTTGGGCTAAAGTGTAAATTACCTAGTCAAATTGCGTCAAAACCTAAATTTTAGGTCACCATTAGATTTTTTGGGTCCAAATTAGAGTACTTCCAACTTTTGAGCTCAATCAAAGTCAATCTTGACCATGTTTGCATTTTAGCGCATAAGTCCCTGATTACTACCTAAACCCCCCTAAATTTTGAATTCCTTTGCACCTAAGTCCTTGACTGATGACATCATGATGTCAGCTGGTCATCTTCTCCAAATATGGCAAGCACAGCAGCGAAAGACCCATAGCTTGGTGAGTTTCATTCAAAGATTTGATTGATCAAATCTTCAGTAAATCTTCCGAAACATAGTGGGATTAATCTTCAAATCATGCACGATCCGGTGAGCATCATCTCGAGCTCCAATTTGGAGCGGATCTTCTCTCATTTGCTGAGATCTGTGAGTCCTAGAGTAGCCAAACTGACAAGCCAATCTTGTAAATTTGGGGTCATTTAATGCGAATGCATCCTCTATATAAGTGCTTGGACATTCCTAACAACAAACTCGTGTTGAATTTAGCTAGAATTCTCCTATTCATCTTCCTCCACGCCAGTCAAGGATGCACCACGTACAATAGGTAGAGGGCTTTGCTTCCTCTGCCTCCCATGAATCTTCACGCGAAGCTTTAGACCTAAATTCCTCTTCTTCGGCTTCGGTAACCATCACCTCTTCCTCCTCGCCAGCACACCACCAGCGAACTCCTCTCATCTTCCTCTCTTCAAATTAATTTAGTGCTTTTCTTGCTTACCATCTCAATTGACTTTCTGGAACTCTAGATATCCATCTATCACCTCTACCTCCCTCTTCGACCACCGCCAACAACCTTCACCATCACCTCCACCATCTCATGTCCTCCGTCTTCCCTTCACCCAATTGATTTGAGCAAAAGCTCCTCACCCTCTCCAAGCTTTTGTCCAAACTAATTTGTCCCTACAATACCTCTACTGTTGTCCACCATTCACCACCGATGCGCTTCTTTGAAGCTCCACGGTTACGCTCATCCACCCATCCCTGTACCCAATTAGTTTAGGGTTTTGCTCTGGTGTAGTTTGCCGGAGCTTCTCATGGTTTTAATTGGAGCTGAGAGGCTCGTATCTTCACTTGTCTGTTTGTCAGATATTACCATCTTCCCCGACTTCGAGCATCATGTCTGGTGACTCATCGACAAAGGCACCACTCCCATCTTCTGTGGAATCATCTGGGCGAGACATCTAGATCGTGGATTGCCAATCCCACACTCAATTAGCTAGCAACCATCACAGCTCCATCCACTCTATGAAGATGAACAAAGGTGTGACATTTAGTCCCACCTAGTGGAAGAAGAACACTTGTATTTGGGCATATAAGGCAAATTGCCCCAAACCATTTGCACAAGACTTCAAGGGGTCGGGTCCCCATCCAACTTCACGCTCACACAAGCCCTTAAACACTCTGGCGTGGGCCTGGTATTGAGCCAATTTTGGGCTATGTTTACTGGTTGCTAAGAGACGTTTGGGTTACTTTGGTTGAGGCTAAAACCTAGTTTAAAGATACATATTTTTTAGCTTTAGTTTCATTTCATATTGAGTTTGATTGTGACATCATTTGAGTAATTATATTTATTTTTGGAACAAACTCTTGTGCTTCAATTTCTATTCACTTGATTAGTGGTTAATTATGATTTAATTGCTCCCTAAGATGACCTCAGAACTCACATTTCGAGATATAAATTGGAGTGCTTATTTCACTTCTATCGACTATACTACGACACACTTCTTAAAACCTCAACTTTAGCACATAAACACTTAGCCTTCAAGGGCACCTGCTTCGTCTCGCTCCTCCTCCTTGACCTCCTTCTCCGCCTACATCGCTGAAGTCGCTTGCTCCAGACACCTCTTCCTCCATCATGCTACTCTAGATGCAATGAAGAGGATGTTTGCAAGGTATATGGTGAGCATGTTTTCGGAAGGAAAAGTTAGGGTTTTGGGAGAAGTCGTCATTATAGTCGTAAAAATCGCTACCAGATAAAATTTATAACAAAACTCAAGGTGAGTTCCCAGGTCGAACACGGGGAAGGAAATTTTTGGTTTTGAAATCTGCACTTCCGATTTTATTTGTTTTTGCTATTTTTGTCTTTAATGATTTTGATTTTATTTTTATGAAGCAAGAGATCATATCGACGAAACTTTATCTAACTAATCTACTTGCAAAATAAGAGGGAGAGAGAGAGAGAAACATCACATATATTTTCAAAACAAGTGTTTGCTACATATAATCGAGAAACTACAACTAAACTAGAAAGTGATAAAAGATAAAGGTGAGAATAATCCCCCTTGATGGTTGCTTGGAGGATGACTCGCTCTAACGTCTCCTGGAAGATGGTGGTGAGGAGTTGGAGGAAGGAGAACTGCTGTGGAGGAAGGAGGATGGGGTAGGATGGCATCACGACGAGGATCTACTTGCCGAAGTGGTGAGAGGACGGTTGATGTACACACATTTAACTGACCTAAAATACCTATTTATGCATGTTTCTAGTGTCATAGAAGCATTCAAGCATTATAAGTATTGCATAACATGCATTATCATGCATTTAGGCCAGATTGTGTAAATTTTTGGTTAATTTTCTCTTTTCGTGGTCAAAGAATAGGGCAGCATTTATCAGACCCTCGGATTAAAGATCCAACCATACGGATTTGATCAGGGCGACGATTAGAGTTCAATGGCTCCAAGGTCGCCCCGATCGGACCTCCGTAGCATTAGATGTAGTTTGAGAAATATAAGAGGTCAAGAGGAAAGGTGGTGTATAATCCAAGCGTTAGATGACAAATCCAACTGCACAGATGGATTTGGAATGATGATCGTAGCCTAATCGTGTAAAAATTATTCTAATCCGACATTTATGGCACCATGATATAGACACATCTATTTAGGTTAAAATGCCTATTCAAGCATGTTCCTAGGCTTAGATTTGCATTTAATGTTATAAATATTGCATAACATGCATCATTATGCATTTAGAGTAGTTGTATATATTTTAGGTTAATTAGGTTCTTTTTATGGTCAGGAGAGGAGAGGATTTATTTTGTGGCCTCGGATGGACGATCGGACCATACGGATCTAATTAATATGACGATCGAAGTCTAACACCTCAGAAATCGTCCAAATTGGAGTCCCATAACATCACATGAAGTCCGAGGAAGATCAATGGCCAGGGGGCAATGCAACATCCATATGGGTTTCGGATGGAAAATCTGATCATACGGATGGATCCGAAGCGACGATCGCAGTTCGACATCGTGGGAATCATCCCGATCTGAGCATCGTGGCACCCTCTACAAAAGAAAGAAGAATGGACGGCCTTGGTGCCGCCACGTGGCGCCATCCAAGCCGCCCAATGACAGCCAGCAGCAGCAGCACATGCGCACAGCCGCAGCTGCGCGTACTGCATGCACACAGCCCTAGCCGCACGCAGCGCATGTCGCGCTAGCGTGCATGGCGTGAGGGGTAAGGTGTGTGAAGCGTGCAACGCCAGCGGGGCGGGTGCGAGCGGGGCAGGCACGGATCTTCAGCAACGCACCTTTAGTGATGCTTGTAGCTGTCACTAATGGTCTGCACATGCCAGCAAGAGGATTTGAAAGGTGGATCTTCAGTGACAGTTGCAGCGACGTTTGTGGACGTTAGTAAAGACCTAGATACGATTTTTGCCTCTTCTCCACCACTATAAAAGGACCTACACCCCTTCCCTTCCAAGCCATCTCTACCTTCTCTACTCCCACCTACTCCCAAGATCTAGCAAGACTACCAACGCTCCATTAGGGCTTGTTCTCAAGCTCCTAGGGTGCCTATTAGTGTAGCGAACCTCTGCCCCACCAAATACTCCTCCAACTTCCCATCTCCCATCATAGGTCACCTTAGAGCCATCCTCTCACCTCTATTCCTGTAGCAGATCAACTCTGTCTTCTCACCTCCATTTCGGATCTACGCCGAAGCTTTCCTTAACCCGACGTCCTCCAGCATCTCACCTCCATCTTCTCGCTCCTCACCTCCTTCGTCCGAGCTTCCGCCAGGCACCGTCGTCTCGCTGAACAACCGATTCGGGAGGTTTCCTCTTACCTCCCTCTCTTTATATGCTTTCATAGTTTCTTGTAATTGACATTAAAAGTAATATATATCAGATTTGTTCTAGATCTCTACCTTGTGATAGGTTTGCTTGATTTCGTTTATAACAAAAATACAAAAAAATATTAAAACCCTAAAATACCAAAAAGAAATGAATCGAAGCATGGTTTTCAATAAAGTAAACATCGCCTCCCTGTGTTCGACCCGGGACTCCCTTGGAGTTTCGGTATAAATTTTATCTGATCAACGTGTTTTGCAACTACGACGACGGGTTACTTGTAACCTTGATTTCTAACATGTGAAACACTCGCGACCATTTTTGCGCCATTGTCGGGGAGGGAACGGAATTTACTTTATTGTTTATTGCATTTCTTTGCATTTACATATCACTAACCCTACTTTTCTTTGATCTACTGTCTTGTAGGTACCCTAGCATGGAGATCCACGTGCGGTAGACCAGAGTAAAGTGCGGGTAGAGTGTTTTGTAAGTGAACCCCACACCACCCCCACCTTAGTTTTCATTCCATAACTGATTAACTTAAACCCAAATCAACTTAGGAGCTTTCTATGAACCCTAGGATAGATTTGGTTGTTTGTTTTCCACCTCCACTCACCTCGCCATCCACATAAATAAATAAAAAATAAAAAAAAGTGCTATCTGATTGTGGGATTTTCTGTAAGCTACACACTTAACACCCACAACTTCTCACCCTAAGGCGCACAATCACATCGATTCTACGACTTAACCGGGATTTGACCTGTGGACCCGGTACACTTAATTTAACACACAAATAAGTGAGTAGAAATCTGAATAGGTTAAAAATTTCTGTGTGCCTCAATTAAGTGGTGCAATAGGCCAATTGATTGAACTATTTGGGCCGCACCACTTAAGATAAAAGCGATTCATCAAGTAGCTTGCCACTTAGGGTTGATTCTTAGGGCTGAACTAGGCACTCCACATTTTTTTCTTTGATTTCTAAAGCAATATATCATCACCAGTGCTTGCAAAACATGGAGTGTTCTATTAAACCTTGATTGAACCAACCTAAGAATTAAACCCTAAAAGCTACTAAACAAGGTTGAACCCTAAAAGACACATCATCAAATAACCATGTTTGAGAACCCCGGTTATGAACGCACAAACATTTTAACTGATCATTATGGGCACAACCCATCTAAAGGGCCTATCACATTCTTGAAGCACCATTGTCCCAAGCCTAACTAAAATTGATTAGACATTGGCCCTAAGGACTGGTTCACTCGTTGGGATCCAGATTGAGATTGTTCACGATTAACCTACTTATACTAGTCAATCTGATGTCTAGCTAGGGGCATAGTGTCAAACAACCGCGGCTGGGGGGTACACTAGGAACCGGAGGCACAAGCCAAAGGAAGAACCTTCTCCCCTGTCCCTCCTTCTAACTAGTTGGATTGCTTGGACATAAGTAGAGTAAATCGTCTATAATCTTAGGATGGATTCTGAGAGTCTGTAGACCTTTAGGCTACCCAAACTAAGGACATGCTTGTATTTTTGTATTGTAGGGCTCCTTTCTCTTTTGATTTCCCTCCTTACTTCACCATGTACCCTTCCACATCCTACACACATTTCACATTCTATCCTCCTACCACCACTTATCCCCAAGATGATTACTATCCTGACTTGACTTGTAGTTACCCATCTACTAGCCAGGATGACTTTGATTGGGGATATGAATTCGGACCTCAGGGTCCAGGGCCTAACCCTGGACGACAAGACTATGATTATTATCCTTCCCAGAGCTATAATGATTATGTATCTCCATCCTTTGATGACCAAACCAACCCGATCTACAATTAGGACGAATATCATGATTATAACACCTACCCTCCCCAGTATTCCACTGAATATAGGTCGCCACCATCCTTTGAACAACCTAGAATGACCTACTTTTAGGGAGGGACCCGAGAACCTCGACATCTTGACTCCCCTAGATTTAACCTGAACCCACCCAAACAAAAATCGAACCAGTCGGTTCAGGTGAACCAGATCCAGGTTAGGGTGTTGGCTAATTTGAGGAACACTATACAGTCTTTAGAAGCTCTGCCAACACCATGCACTGAAGCACTAGAGCCTATGATCAAAATGATTGATGAACTTAATAGTTCTCTATTGGATTTGTTTCAAAGTGTTAGGGATAGGGACTTGGGTGAGTTTCTTCTTGGGAAATTATTGAGGTTGAGGATGAAATTTATGGCTACACTAGTCAAATCTTGGGATGATTCTCAAGATGAACCCCTTTCAGGAGAGCCAATGTCCGAACCTACTCAGGTGCCTGTCGGGGGGATACATTTTCTGAGACTGGGGATGACCAGGATGGGCTAGAGCAACCATTTGAGGATGAACCGATTGATTCACCCGAGATCCCCGAGCCAGGAAGCGTGGAAAAATATGTCTCCACGGACCATGATTTTGAGACATATATAAATGAGGATCATGGATTCTTTGACTCTGAGGGTGAAGAGTCTTTTGGTGAAGTCTCACTTGAACTTAAGGAAGAGGATTTTAGTGAGACAAATGGGCTTGAGGAATGTGACAAACTAGTTGATAGCCCAATTATTGAAGATTTAGATTCGGTTGGGCTTAACTTGGAGGATTCGAATCTTGATGATTCAATCAGTGACCCTAGTCCTCATCTGCACCCTGAAGAGCTGACTTCTGAGATCTTTATGCCTAAGTCAATCTTGATTCAGCCATGATTTCTGGACTTGGGAGAATCATATGGGGTGAATAATATGCTAGAGGTCCCGAAGCCTGAGCCCTTGATGTTGGAGGATAGAATTGTTGAAATAAAGATTTGGGAGGCTAATTCTGAGGGAAGTTTGATTTTGGATATAAGGGTACCTATTGACCTAAAACCACCTACTTTCTACCAGGACCCTTACGATATCTTTCACGTGCAACCCAAGCTCGAAATAATTGATTATTTTTCTGAGCTAGATGTTAAGTGGACAACCGCACCTATTGAACCATCTCTACCCATTGTCCAACACTTTGGTCTTGGGTTGCACACCACTAAACTGTAGGCTCAGCCCCGCAAACACAACAACCTTCGGCTCTGGGTGATTTTCATCCAGAACCTGAGAACCACTCGACCCTGGGGCATGGGTCTGCACCATAATCTCATCCACATCTGTGGACATCTTCTGCGGACGGGTTTCAGGATCAACCATTTTATTTTGATTCTGACCAGCACTTGTGAATTCTCAATTTCTTCTTTGTATGTATGTTTTGCCTAGTTGAACGCATTAAACTTAGCACGTGTCTATACACTCCTCTCTGCGGAGCTAACTAGATTTTCACGACACTGAGGTGATGTTCTGTTTACTTTTCCCTTTTCATATCTTTATTTTTATAATGAGGATATTGCATCATTTAGGCATGAGGGGTTGAATAATCAATTCCTGAAATCATTATGTTAACTCCATAGAATTTCTTTTAGTTTCTTATAAAATTAAAAAAAAATTTGAAAATTTGAAAAAAGATAAAAAAAGAAATTAGGAAAATAGAACTTAGGCATTTGGAAGTTATTAACTTTAGGAAATGATATGAGAGGACTTAAACACCTAGACTCTTCAGGTCTTCGGGCTTAATTAGCCTGGCTGTCCACTTGAATGTGGACTTAGTCTTGAGTCCTCGCCAATTAAAGTTTATTTTAATTCAGTAAATAATTTGGGATGATAAGTATGCGACTTATCAACCCACCCTCTAATTTGGGGGGACTTTAGGCCTAAGCATCTACACACATTTTTTTGCACTGACTCATTTTCCGACGATTTTTACGGAAATTGGGTAGCTAATGGACCGACTTGGGTGGTATGGCTGGCAAGTTGTTGGTGGTAACAACTCATCGGCCGGTTGTCCAGAGCCCAACCACAAGACCATTTTCGTTGTACTGCCTTTAGGTAAATCTTAGATTAGGGAAGCCACCTACTTAAAAAAAAAGAAGAAAACAAACACTCAAAAGGAAAAGAGAAAAAAGAAAAAGGGGAAAATAAAAAGAAACAAATAAAACAACACTTCACCGCACGAGTATGGCTGGCAAGTTATCGGTGGTAACAGCTCATTAGCCGGTTGTCCAGAAACCAGCTCACACACAAAAAACAAATTCACAATAATTCCCAAAACACTTAGGGAAGAAGCAAGGAAATGGAATAAATCGAGGAGATATACACTGGGTTTGCCCTTGTGTTGACCCCATAAATAAAAGAAGTAGGGAGAAAGCTACCGATCGTAGAGATAAACCTTTAGGCAAGGTCACCTAGGTCGTAGAAACCCGAAGTCCGTCTTAATGGTTGTTTTGTGAGTCTATCACCTTTTCACAAAGATGCTTAGAGCTTAGAGTGCTTTTCAAGTCTTGGACCGGTCAGGTAGTCGTGAAAAGTTATCTCGTAACTCTCAAACTCCAAAAGTACAAAAAAATGCATCTTCCCTTTTCAATTAAGGCGAGGACTTAGGCAGTCTGTATTATGGCAGACACTTGGGTACTGTTGAGTCTCTGTCGTTTAGGACCTTAGTTGAAATTTTCTATTGTTAATAAATGACTTAGGCCTAAGAGATCGAATCCTAATTTTGATTTTATAAATAGCATGCAGTTTAATTTTGCTAGGAACTAGCAAAAGATAGGCATGGGAGTATGATATGGACACATCTATTTAGGTTAAAATGCCTATTCATGCATGTTCCTAGGCTTAGATTTGCATTTCATGTTATAAGTATTGCATAACATGCATCATTATGCATTTAGAGTAGTTGTATATATTTTGGGTCAATTAGGTTCTTTTTATGGTCAGGAGAGGAGAGGATTTATTTCAGAGCCTCGGGTGGACGATCGGACCATACGGATCTGATTAATACGACGATCGAAGTCTAACGCCTCAGAAATCGTCTAGAATGGAGTCTCGTAACATCACATGAAGCTCGAGGAAGATCAATGGCTAGGGGGCAATGCAACATCCATACGGGTTTCGGATGGAAAATCCGACTGTACGGATGGATTCGGAGCGACGATCGCAGTCTGGCATCATAGGAATCATCCCGATCTGAGCACCGTGTCACCCTCTATGAAAGAAAGAAGAATGGATGGCCCAGGTGCCACCATGTTGCGCCATCCAGGTCGTCCAACGCCAACCAGCAGCAGCAGTACACGTGCATAGCTGCAGCCGCGCACAGCCGCGGTCGCACGCAGTGCAGCGTGCGTGACAGCAGTGCAGCGCATGTTGCACGTGCGCAAGGCGTGGGGAGCAATGGCGCATGAAGCACGCAGCGCCAGCAAGGTAGGTGCGATCGGGGCGAGCGCGGAACTTCAGCGACCCACCTTTAGTGACGCTTGCAGTAGTCATTAATGGTTTGCGCACGCCAGCAAGAGGATTTGAAAGGCGGATCTTCATCGACAGCTGTAACGACGTTTATGGACATCACTAAAGGCCCGTGCGAGCCAGCAAGAACAATTGAAGGCCGGATCTTCAGCGACAGCTGCAGCGTCATTTGTGGACATTAGTAAAGACCCAGATACGATTTTTGCCTCTTCTCCACCACTATAAAAGGACCTACACCCCCTCCCTTCCAAGCCATCTCTACCTACTCTACTCGCATCTACTCCCAAGCTCTAGCAAGACTACCAATGCTCCATCAGAGCTTGTTCTCAAGCTCCCAAGGTGCCTATTAGTGTAGTGAACCTCTGCCCCACCAAATACTCCTCCAACTTCCCATCTCCCTTCATAGGTCACCTTGGAGCCATCCTCTCACCTCCATTCTGGTAGCAGTTCAACTCTGTCTTCTCACCTCCATTCTGGAGCTACGCCAAAGCTTTCCTCAACCTGACGTCCTCCAGCATCTCACCTCCGTCATCTCGCTCCTCACCTCCTTCGTCCGAGCTTCCACCAGGTGCCGTCGTCTCATCGAACAACCGATTCGAGAGATTTTCTGTCACCTCCCTCTCTTTATATGCTTTCATAGTTTCTTGCAATTGACATTAAAAGTAATATATATCATATTTTTTCTAGATCTCTCTCTTGTGATACGTTTGCTTGATTTATTTTATAACAAAAATACAAAAAAATATTAAAACCCTAAAATACCAAAAAGAAACGAATCGAAGCATGGTTTTAAATAAAGTAAACGTCGCCTCCCTGTGTTCGACCTGGGACTCCCTTGGAGTTTTGGTATAAATTTTATCTGATTGATGTGTTTTGTAACTACGATGACGGGTTACTTGTAACCTTGATTTCTAACATGCGAAACACGTGCGACCACACCACCTACGAGTAAAAGAAGATGGACGGCTTAGATGGTGGCACGTGGTGCCATCCAAGCCGTCTAGAGCCACTGGCCTTCCTCTTCTTCATCTAAGCCTCTCAATCACAACCATTGGATTTCCATCCAATGGTTGAGAGCTCTTGGAGAAAATTCGAGAACGAGCCTCAAAGCAGGGCTTGACGCAGTGGTTACACGCCTGCTCGCAAAGGCAGAGGCAGGCGATTTCACCCCTGCGTGCCTCAAATCGAGGCAGCAAGTGAGGTGCAACTCAATTCAGCCACTGGATTGAGATTGGACGGTCGATGCTGGTGCAACATGGCAGCGTGGATGAGTGCGAATCGCGCACGTGCGAGATGACACGCGATTGAATAGCTGATCGTACACATGCATGTGCTTAAGCAGTGGAGGAGAAGAGGTGTGCACAGATTCTCAGCTGTCCGATCTCTCGATCGGATGGTTGAGATGAGCCAATCATGTGTGCATGCTTCAACACCTAAAGTTGAAGAGGCGGGGGCATGCCGTGGGGGCTTTAGTGATGGTTATATTTGTCCCTAAAGACCCTTACATTAATGTTTTAAGTTTAAAATGACCTATTTGCCCCTATTCCACCCCTATAAAAGGCCTTACTCCCTCCACATTTTCTTCATCTCTTCCTCTTTTCTCTCAAACCCTCGAAAGCTCTACGTGATTGTCCTAAACCCGAGATGCTACATTAGAGTTAAAAATACAATTTTTCCAACTTCTCACCACGTTCATGGAGCATCCCGCGGTTGTCTTCTCACAGCCATTCGAGAAGTGGATCCCGTTGTGACATCGCCCTGTTCCATCCTCTGTCCACCGTCTTCGTTCTCCCTCGTCCAGTGTCTCACCACCTCTGTCCGGGCGCTCCGTCATTGCGGCTTGTTCTTTAAGTAGCTGTCAAGGAGGATAACTTCTCTCATCCCCTTTTTACTGCTTTCTAGATTAGATTTCCCACTTTCCAGTGTTGCACCTAGATGTAACTAACATAATTATGTGGTTATGAAATATTTGTCTATTCTCTCTCTATTTTCTCTTTATTTGTATTATTCTTTCTCTATCTTATATTGTTTATTGTTTAAGTGGAATAGCTAGGGTAAAT
This sequence comes from Thalassia testudinum, assembly GCA_037157565.1. Lineage (NCBI taxonomy): Eukaryota > Viridiplantae > Streptophyta > Magnoliopsida > Alismatales > Hydrocharitaceae > Thalassia > Thalassia testudinum. Next base: position 147,973,838 of record JAZHRO010000014.1, on the reverse strand, counting down.
TTAATTTGACTAGCTAGTCTACTACGTGATAATAAATGAAATGTGATTTTTGATCAAACATATGCCTCCCCGTGTTCGACCTGGCACTCACCAGAGTTTGGGTTAAATTATCTATTTGATAGATTTTTACTCAACTATGATTCAAAACTTAAATTTTCAGCATGCAAATCCTGTTCAACATTTTTGCACCATTTCCAGGGAGGCAACGCTCTTTAATTCCCCACGTTTCTTGCCTTATCTTTTATCTCGCTTGTCTCTATTCTTATTGCGATTGTAGGTACTCTCTTGAGGTGAGAAAAAGTGATAGATTGGAGTAAAGTGCTGTGGAAGGTTTTGTAAGTATGCCCCACCTCGTACCGACTTGTTTTCATTCCATCACCTAATAACATAAACCCTAATTAACATAGGAGCTTTTATAAACCCTAAGGTTTGTCATGGTTGTTTGTTTGTCACCTCCACTTGCCTCACGCACTGTTTAAAAAAAAAATCTAAAAAAATTCTCACAAAGGTACATAACCTCTTATGATTCTTCATACTCAACCGGTAACACAATCTTTGCAACTGATACATTCATCTGTAAATAATTGAGTAGAAATCATATTAGGTATCACTTGTGTGCCTAACTTAGTGGTGCATTAAGGTCAATTGTTTGAGTTGTTTGGGTCATACCACTTCATCTAAAAATAACTCATTAAGTAGCTACCTCTTAGGGTTCAGCTTTAGAAATTAACCAGGCACTCCACATGCTTTTAAGTTTTAAAGGAAGACATCTTCACCTGTGCTTTCAAAACCTAGTTTGCCAACTAAGCTTGATTGAATACACCTAATGATGAATCCTAAAAGCTACTAAACAAAATTTAAACCCTAAAATTCACTATATCCAAAAATATCTTGCTTGAAAACCATTGGTTATGCACGCACACACATCGAAACTAATCATTAAGGGCACAACCTAGGTAAAGGGCCCATCACATTCCAATGCACATTAGAAACCAAGCCTATTTAAAATAGAGTAGACTGTTTCCCTTAAGGATTGCACTTGCTCTTCGGGGCCCAGATTGAGATTATTTTTGATTAATCTACTTCTATTGTTCAATTTGATGTTTAGCTAGGGGAGCAGAGTCAAATGATTGCGATTGGGGGGTATCAAAGGAACCTGAGGTGAAAGCTAAGGGAAGAAAACCTTCTCCCCAGTCCCTCCCTCTAATTGGTTGGATTGACCTAAAAGAAGTAGATCAAATTATTCTTTTTATCTCAAGATGGGTTCTAGGGTCTGTAGATCTTTAGGCTACCCCACTCAAGGACAGGTTTGATTGTTTGTGCTGTAGGACACCTTTCTTCCTCCCACGTTGCTATGGATGCTTCCACATCCTACTCGCATTTCCACTCTTACCCTCCTACCACTACTTATTCCCAAGATGATTATTATCCCAACCAGACTTATTCTCACCCATTTACTAGTTGGGATAATCTTGATTGGGGATACAGTTCTGGACCTTCGTATTCATGGTCTAACCATGGACACCATGATCTTAGTTTCTATCTTTCTTCGAGTTACATCGATTATAGATCATTGCCCTTTTATGGACAACCTAATACGATCTATAATCAAGAAGGATATGCTGATGCTTACCCTCCCCCAGATTACACTGTAGATGGGCCACCACCACTCTATGAATAATCCGAAATGACCTATTATCAGGAAGGGTATCAAGAACCTCAATTTGTTGACTCCCCTAGATGGAACCTAAGCCCACCTAACCCTGAACCAAAACATTTGGTTCAGGTGAACCAGGTCCAAGATAGGGTGTTGGCTAGCATAAGGAATACCATTCAATCTTTAGAAGATTAGCCAATACTCTACACTGAAGAATTGGAGCCTCTGATTCAAATGATTAACGATCATAACAAGTATTTATTGGATTGGCTCCAAGATGTTAAGGATAAGGACCAGGGTGAGTTTTTACTTGGGAAGTTATCAAAATTAAGGATGAAATTTGTGGTTGCTTTAGTTCAATCTTGGGATGATTCCTAGGATGAACCCCCTTTAGGAGAGCCAATGTTAGAATCCACTGAGGCACCTGTAGGGGGGACACATTGTACGAAACTATGGATGACCAAGTTATTCTAGAGCAACTAATTGTTGATGAATTGATTACTTCACCAGAGATCCATGAGCTAGGGTAGTAAGAAAGGTATGTCTCCATGGACCAAGAAATCATAGATGATTTTAAGACATATATTAATGCGGATCCAGAATTCTTTGATTCTGAGGGTGAAGAATCATTATGTGAAGTCTTACTTGAGTTTGAGGGACATGATTTCAGTGAGACAACTGGGCCTGAGGAATTCGATGAATCATTTGATGGCCCAATAACTAAGGAAAATGATCTTGTTGGGGCTATAATGGTGGATTCAGATCTTGATTTCATGAAGAATTCAATTCATAGCCCTATTCCTCAATTATACCCATTTGAGCATAATGACAATTTTGATTTTGTGATCACTAGACCCAAGTCAATTATGATTCAGCGACAAATCTTGGACTTTGAAATTTTAGATGGGGTGATTAACAAGCAAGAGATCTCAGAATCTAACGTCCTGATTGTGGAGGATAGGAATTTGGAAATGAAGATATGGGAAGCCAATTCCAGGGGAGGTAGAAATTTTAGTTTGAGGGTTCTTATAGACCTGAAACCACCAATCTTCTACCAGGACCCTTGTGACATTTTTAATTCTGAGGATGTGTAGCCCAAGCACAAATTCACTAATAATCTTTTTGATCTTGATTGTCCTATTGTTCGACTTTTTGGACTTGCATTGCATCCTCACAAACTGTAGGCCCAACCTTGCTTGAATACTGATCTTAGGTTCTGGGTAATTTTTGTCCAGAACCTTAAATACACTCGACCATGGGGCATGGGTCTGCACCACAACCTCATCGACATCTGTGGACATCTTCTCCTGGTAGGTCCAAAACTAGATTTTCTTATCTTGATCCTGACCTGCATATGTGAATTCCTTATTTTCTCTTTGTTTGTATAGTGTGCCAACTAAAGGCACTAAATTCAACGCATATATAGTCTGTTTTCATTTCAGAGTTGATTGGGTAATCACGAAGTTCATGTGCTTCTACTCTACTCTACTCTGTTTCATGACTTTTTAATACCATGAGGACATTGCATTAGATAGCCATGGGGGGGTGGATATCATTATCCGAATCATCTTTTTATCTCTGTAAATTCTTTTTATTTTCTCCTTATTTACGAAAAAAAAATTTTGAATTAGCAAAAGAGAGCTTGGGCATTAGAGTTTTTCAACCTTAAGAAATGGTATGATAACACTTAGACCCTTCAGGTCTTAGAGATTAATTAGCCCGGGTGTCCATTAAAATGTGGATTTATTGATCGAGTCCTTGCAATTCTGAATTTAATTTTTAATTGGTTAATAAGTTGGGGTGATGAGTACATGACTTATCAACTTGCCCTCTAATTTGAGGGGACTTTAAGCCTAAGCATCTACACACTCTTTGCACTGACTCACTTTTTAGTGGTTATAATGGAATTGTGTAGCTTATGAACGTTCTAGGGTGGTAAGGCTGGGATGTTGTCGATGGTAACAGCTCATCAGCCGGTTGTCCAGAGCCCAACCACACGACCATTCTCTTCCTGCTACCATTAGGTAAATCTTAGATAAGGGAAGCCACCTACTTAGAAAAAAAGAAAAAAATAGAAAAATATCCAAAAAGCAAAGAAAAAGAAATAGAAAAGAAAAAGAAATAAATCACACTTCACCACACAAGTATAGCTAGCAAGTTGCCGATGGTAACCGCTCATTTGCTGGTTGTCCAGATCGTTGCTTGAATATGCACGTTTTATTCCAAACACTTAGGAAGAAGTAGAGAAGTAGAATAAGCTAGGGAGATATACACTAGGTTCGCCCTTGTGTTGACCCCATAAAAATAAAAGGTAGGTAGAAAGCTATTGGTCGTATTGATACACCTTTAGGCAGAGTTCCTTTCATGGTCACCTAGGGGCATAGAAACCCAACATCTATTCTGACTACCGATCAGTGAGTCTATCACTTCACATAAAAAGATGCTTAGTACTTAGAGTTTTTTTCAAGTCTTGGGTGGGTTGGGTAGCTGTAGAAAGCTGTCTCGAAACCTTAACCTCAAAAATTCAAAAAAAAAAAATTAGAAAAGTAAAAAAAGGTTGAAAGGTGATGATGGAGGGAGGCGACCTTAGGGCGATAGGAGGGAGAAGTCATGATGCTGATGGATGGATAACCTGGAGATCTAGGGCTTGGAGACGGTAGGAAAGAAGAGGATTCATGGCCACTGGCAGATCGGAGGCAGGCATGGGAATGGCAAACAATGTTTGGCATTGGGGCAATAAGGAAATTGTTTGCTTTAGATGTCGATGACGAGGACATATGGCAGTAGTGTGTCGCCATCCCCTTATATGTCTTGCGTGCGGGAGGCATTGCCATAAGCAGGACTCTTGTCTGGCCAATAGAAGGTTCGAGAGGGGAGGGAACAGGGTGCATCCCAGAGCATCAAATATTATGACGCCACCACCACCTCCCCCTTCCTATGGGGGGCACACGGTAGATGTTGAAATCCCTTTGACAAAGGACATCAAAGTGGTCGAACTGGTGCTGAGAGGGACTCTGGTTGGGGAGGTGAATGCCAGCAACCCCTCCCTGGACAAGATTAAATAGTTCATAAGTTCACTATCCCTGTCGATTGATGGTTGGAAGATCACGACCCTCACCCCCACGCATTTTGTGCTTTTTGGTTTGGGGATGTTTGACATAGAATGCCTATGTTTTTGATCGAGTGCCTTTGAAGGGTTGATGGTGATATGGAGATTGGTCTCCCCTTTTGATGGATCGCTGCCTGAGAGGTCATCCCAGAGGGTAGGCTCTAGATTGGGGGATTGGGGATCAGGGGTTTAACTTTACACCTGAGATCAAGAGAGGTGGTGGTGACTATGATAGCAGGCTTTGCTACACTGGCTGAAGATGCTGAGGTTGGTTTAGTGGAGAGAATGGTTAGATTCTCAGTGTTTTGGTGGATGTCTTCAAGGTAGGCTCTGTCTCTGAGAGGCTAATCCTTCGGTGTGGGGGAAGCTCCTGGTTGCTGCTTTTACACTTTACATTGGGTGATACTGTTGAGGATAATGATCAGGATAAGCCATCTTTTGTGGAAGTTGTTGGTGAGGAGGTTGATGTACAATAGATGGGCAAGTTGACTCCTGATGAGGCACCTATGCCTAAGAAGTGTAAGGACCACCACCACCTCGGGGAGGAGGAAATGGTGGATGTGGCACCGGTGGAGATAGCCATGTTTGAGGAAGTGGTAGCATCCCAGCCTCTAACTGATATAGTTGAAGAGCAGGCCCTGATAAAGATTTCGAATAATCCTCTAAGGCTCCAATCCAATTTACAAGCTATGGAAGGTCTGAAGTTTGGTGCTGGACCAGCTACAAAGGCTGGTGTGGGTAGATCTCCATACAAGCTTAGGCAAAGGCGCCCGTCCAAAGCTGTGAACCTTGATGAAAATGTCGTGGCTGCTATTATGAAGGTTGGCAAGGTCTAGAACTCAAATAGGGGGGTACCCAAAGAGGACGGTGAGAATCCTCACATGGAATGAGAGTGGGATGCATGATAAGAGCCAGATGGCTTCACTCTCGAGATATCTGAGAGAGTGGGAGATTGATTGCACCTTAATCCAAGAGACACACATTGAAAATGAGGATGACAGGGTCTAGAATGACTTGAAGAATGCCGAGGCGACTGAATGTGTGACACTCAACGCACAAGGTAGATCTGGTGGCATTGCATTGTGGTGGAAAAAGGCATGTTTACATCTGTTGGAAGTGCATAGAGCTTGGCATTTCATGACTTGTAAGTTGAAAATGTGTCAGGGGGAGGATGCTTTCTACATTACTGGTGTATATGGGCCGTGTCTTGCATCGATGAGGTGTGAACTGTGGGAGGACTGGGTTGGAACTACAAAACTCATACATGGGGCTGCCTGGTTAGTAGGTGGCGATTTTAATTGTGTATTGATAAGGAGGGATAGGCCAAATGGTGTAATGGATAGTGCATCCCTTGGATTCCATCTGGTGGTTCAAACTCTCGGCTTATGTGAGTACCCATCATCTAGAGCTGAGTTTACTTGGAGAAATGGCAGTGGCCTTATGTCAAAGATTGATAGATTTTTTCGGAATGACACTCTTCTAGACACGTTCCAGCTATCTGTTGTCTCTGGATTGGAATGCCCCTTCTTAGACCACACCCCCTTGGTTTGGGATTGTGGGGAACAGGTGCACGTAGGCTCCTACTTCAAGCTTAGAAGGTCATGGCTGAGAGAACTGGGCTTTTGTGAGATGACAGAGGTGTAGTGGAGGGCCAAATATGTGGAAGGATCAGCCACTGTCAAGCTTGCTTCTAAATTGGCTACTCTACGAACATTGCTTAAGGAGTATGGGGCTGCAGTGTCTACTCTAAGGCAACAAAGGCATCTTGAGGCTTTGATGAAAATCCAAGGCTTGGATACTAAGGAGGCAGTAGGTCCTTTATCTTATCAAGAACTTGATTCTAGCAGAATGTGGCAAGGAGTGGTGGTGGAGGAGGATTTAAAATAGGAGAAGGATTGGATGAAATGATCAAGGCAACTTTGGCTAAAGGAGGGGGACACCAATACTAAATTTTTCCATCTTGCAGCTAGCTCTTGCAGAAGGGTGAACATAATCTCTTCCATACTCAAGGATGTTGAAAGAATAACCTCTATGTAAGAGATTAGATCAGAGGCCATCAAATATTATAGGGACTCTTCACGGGTAGCAGATAGAGGTGCATGGAGCATGGCTGCGAGTGATGCACCTAAAGTCTCAGATGAACAGGCCTCCAGTCTGACAGCTACCATTAGTGAGAAAGAAACTATTGACGACATAAATGACTTAAACAACGAAGGCTCTCTCAGACCTGATGGCATTCAAGTTTTCTTCTATAAGGAAATGTGGAGCCTACTTGGTCGTGTGGTGATGAATGTTATCAAAGAGTTTGAGAGAGGTAACTGTGGCTTTGATAAAATCAATAGATGTTTCCTTCTTTTGTTGCCAAAGGTACAAGGTGCAAAATAATTCTCTAATTTCAGACCTATTGCTCTTTCAAACTCCATATACTTGGTGGTAAGGTACTGGCAAATAGCTTGAGGTCTGTATTGTAGAACTTGATTCACCCTGTCCAATCAGCTTTCCTTCCCAACAGATCTCTGCAAGAATCCTCTATTATGGCTCAAGAGATGGTGTGTGGTTGGCATAGAAGTGTAAGGCCTTTATGTGGAAAGTGGATTTTTGAAAGGCCTATTACTCTGTCTCTCGGCCATATCACTGGGAGGTGTTTAAGAGAAGAGGGTTTCCTCCCCTCTGGATCCAATGGATGAAGCGGTGCATTACAACCACTTCCTTCTCTCCATTGATCAATGGGAAACCTTGTAGGGTTTGAATTTTCCCACAGTACGGTGTTAGGCAAGGTTGCCCTTTAGCTCCATTGGTTTTTAATCTTGCTGTGGATGGTCTTGCTAGATATGCTTGCAAACTATCTGAGGCTGGTGCTATCAGAGGTTACTCACTGTCCAATACGAGAGCTATGGCCCCTATACACCAATATGCAGATGACATAGTCTTCTTTGTTGAAGGGACAATTGCTGTAGCCCAAGCACTTGGACACATGGTCAAGATCTTTGGGGACATTTATAGTTTGAAATTGAATAGGGAGAAGTCTACCTTGATATGCTTTGGTCTTAACGAGTAGGAGCAAGATGCACTCTCAACCACTTTCGGGACCCCTCTCTTAAATCTGCCAATTAGATACTTGGGGCTACCACTAAGGTGTTCAAAACTGTGGAAAAGTGACTAGAATTTACTCTATGACAAGATTTCCATAAAGTTGGAAGGATGGAATAGCAGGTCTCTATCGAAGGGCGGAAGACTCATTTTATTAAATTCTGTTATTACCTCCATCCTGGTCTTTTATTTCTCTCTCTTTAGAGCTCTGAAGTCTATTTGGAAACACATGGATTTGATGTGAAAGAGATTCTTTTGGAAGGGGGTGCGACATGAGGTAGATTCATGCAGCCATTGAAATGGCAACATCTATGTCATCCTAAGGAAGAAGGTGGACTGAGGATTAGAGTACTCGAAGAATTCAATGAGGGTCTATTGATCAAATAGGCGATAAAAATTTTCAATGGGGAGGAATAGTTATGGACTGATCTTATTAGAGATGTCTATGGCAGCTCCAATAGTGCACTAAAGAGATTATACCGCTCCAAACAGTCCCCATTTTGGCACTCTATTACTCAGGCTACCCGGAATAATTGGTAGTTGATGCAACCAGTGCTTGGAGATGGCAGGGACTTCAACTTTTGGAGGGAGCAGTGGTCATCGCTGGGGACGTTGAAAGAGACTTACCCGAGGGTATACTTGGCTGCAACTGATAAAGAAGGGCCGGTGAGTAGCTATTGGTCTGAATCCTGTGGTTGCTGGTAGCTGAGTGAATCAATAGCCATAAGGGAGGGAACTTGATTGTGGGTAGAAAGGTAGAATCTAATTTCAGGTCTGCAAGGTCTCAAACCAAGGCTCGGTGTGGAGGACACTTATGCAAGGAATGGCACCTACATGGCTTAAAAGGCATATGGAAAAATCATGAATTATTGCAGTGGTATGGGGAGCGACCACATTGATAAAAAAACTCTGGCTACTGGAGATCCCCCTCAAGGTGCAAATTTTTCTATGGCTATGTAGAAGAGAAGGTTTGATCACTGGGGACCTTAGACACAAGAGGATGGGCACAGCATTACATGAATGTCACCTTTGTGGGATGCACACTGACAGTCTATCTTGCATCTTCTCTTCCTATTTCATTACCGATACGATTTGGAGAAAAACTTGCCAAGAGCCGCTCTCACCATGGGAGTCCTTGTGGCATAGCTTTGTGACACCTGGGAGGCCACATCTGCGTATGGCTGCGACCCTTTGGTGTGTATGGAGGGCGAGGAATGAGAGTTTATTTCAGGATAGACCAGTATGCTATGAGCAAATTATAAATGAGTGCTTGTCCCTCATACATAGATGGGGATCTAATTTGTAGCTCTCCTTGTCGTTCATTTATATTATTGAATAAAATTCTCTCTTGGATCGCTATTGTAACATGATAGATTTCCTTTCATTTTCAAAAGAAAAGAAAAGTAAAAAAAAAGAAGAAAAAGATCCTTTTGCTTTTGAATACGGTGAGGGCTTGGGCAGTCTACATTTTGGCTGACACTTGGGTGCTATCGTGTCTCTGTAGTTTAGGCCTTAGTATAAACTTTCTAGTATTGAAAAATAACTTCTTCCCAAGAAATCTGATCCTAATTCTTTTTAAAATTAGCATATAGTTTTACTAGGGACTAGCAAAAGATAGGCATTGGGGTGTGATGTGCACACATCTAATTGACCTAAAATGCCTATTTATGCATGTTTGTAGTGTCATAGAAGCATTCATGCATTATAAATATTGCATAACATGCATCATCATGCATTTAGGCTAGATGGTATAAATTTTAGGTTAATTTTCTCTTTTTGTGAACAGGGAATAGGGCAGCATTTATCGGGCCTCGAATTGAAGATCCAATCATGCTGATCTGACCAAGGTGATGATTGGAGTTTAACGACTATATGATCGCCCCGATCGAGCCTCCATTGCATCAGATGTAGTTTGAAAAAGATAAGAGGTCAAGAGGCAAGTTGGTGTAAAATCTGAACTTCAGATGACAAATCCAACCACATAGATGGGTTAAAATTGATGATCGCAGCTCAACAGCATGAAAATTAGTTTAATTCGAAATCTGTGGCACCACCTACGAGTAAAAGAAGATGGACGGCTCAGATGGCACCATGTGGTGCCATCCAAACTTCCCACAGCTGCCAGCCTTCCTCTTCTGAGCCTCTCAATCTTAGCTGTTGGATTTCCATCCAATGGCCGAGAGCATTTAGAGGAAAATTCGAGAACGTGCCTCAATAGAGGGCTTGGCGCAGTGGTTATGTGCTCGGTCGCAAAGGTAGAGGAACACGATCGAGCCCCCGCGCACCTCAAATCAAGGTAGCGAATGGGGCATGGCTCAATTCGGTTCCTGGATCATAATCGAGTGGTGGATGTGGGCGTGACATGATGGCATGGATGAGTGACAATTGCGCACGCGTGCGATGATGAGAGATCGAACGCGCGATCGCATGTGCGTGCACGCTTAAGCAGCAAAGAAGAGGTGCACATGGATTCTTAGTCGTCCGATCCCTCGATTGGACCACTGAGGTGAGCCGATCGTGGGTGAACGCTTCAACACCTGAAGTCGAAGAGGCAAGGGCACGCGCATGTGTTTAGCGATGTGGGGGCTTCAGTGACGGTTATATCCATCACTAAAGACCATTACATTAATGTCTTAAGTTTAAAATGACTTATTTTCCCCCTATTCCTCACCTATAAATGGCTCTACGCCCTCCACATTTTCTTCATCTCTTCCTCTCTTCTCTCACCTCCTCCAAAGCTCTACGAGCTTGTCCCAATCTCGGGATGCTCCATTAGAGTTAAAAATACAATTTTTCCACCTTCTCACCCCATCGGTGGAGCATTCCACGATTGACCTCTCACCGCCATTTGGGAAGCGGATCCTATTGCGACGTCGCCCTGTTCCATCCTCCATCCTCTATCTTTGTTCTCCTTCGTCCAGTGTCTCACCACCTTCATCCGAGTGCTCAGTCAATGCACCTCATCCTCTAAGCAGCTATCGAGGAGGATAACTTCTCTCCTCCTCTTTACTGCTTTCAAGATTAGATTTCCCACTTTGTCTATTTTCTCTCTATTTTCTCTTTATTTGTATTACTCTTTCTCTATCTTTTATTGTTTATTCTTTAAGCAGAATAGCTAGGGTAGATTTAATTTGACTAGCTACTCTACTTCGTGACAATAAATGGAACGCGATTTTTTATCAAATGTATGCCACCTCGTGTTCAACCCAAGACTCACCAGAGTTTCGGTTTAATTACCTGTTTGAAGAATTTTTACGTAACTACGACAACATGGTTTTCAAAACTCAAATTTTCAGCGTACAAATCTCGTTCAACAATGGCCACTGGATGCTCCACGAAGGATGATGAGAAGCTGGAAAATAATTTGACTCTAGAGGAGTGATAAACATGCATAAATTCATCATAAAATGCTTATTTACAATAGTTCCTAGGCCTAGAATTGCACACCATGATGTAAATATTGCATCAACATCCATTGCATTGTGTTTAGGATAGTTGTATGTTTTGTATATTAATTCCTTCATTTTATATGGCCAGGAGGCAATGCGACATCCTTACAGACTTCGGATAAAAATCCGACTGTACGGATGGATCTGGAGCGACGATCGTAGATGGACAACGTAGAAATCACCCCGATTCGAGCACCGTGGCATCCTCTACAAGCAAAGAAGGCACCATTTGGAGCGCCCAAAGTCACCCACCGTACTTCCAATGGCCACCAAGCAAGTGATCTCAGCCGTTGGATGAAAATTCATTGGCTGAGAGCCCACCATCACTACGTGGCCTCAGCACATCCTCTCGACACATTTGTGGATGCAGCATAATAGTGGAGGCACTGGATCGTAAGGGAGAGGCGTGGTTTTGAAAACCACAGCTCCCCTCCCCCCAATTCGTCAATTAGGTGTGCGCGCCAGCAGGCATGATAGCATGCGCCAGTAGGTATGACATTGTGCACCAGTAGCACGCGAGCGCGTACACCAGTGCATGCAAGCAAGCCCTCTGTGCAATCTGCACATATGATGGAGGGACAGCGTTGGATCGCATGGGAGGGTGTGAGGTGGCTATAGCGATGCCTGACCTGGACCTACAGGGACACTTACAGCAACATTCTAGAGGTCGCTAATGGTCCCATGCCTATTCTAGCCTCTTCCCATCCACTATATAAGGACATACACCCCCTCCCTTCCAAGCCATCTCTATCTACTCTACTCCCATCTACTCCTAAGCTCTAGCAAGACAACCAATGCTCTATTAAAGCTTACTATCAAGCTCCCAAGGCACCTATTAGTGCAACGAAACTTTTCCCCACCAAATACTCCTCCATCTTCCCATCCCCATTCATAGGTCACCTTGGAGCCATCCTCCTACCTTCATTTTGGTAGCAGATCATTTCCGCCTTCTCACCTCCATTTCGGAGCCACGTTGAAGCTTTCCTCTACCCGATGTCCTCCTACTTGTCACCTCCATCATCCTCCTTCCCAATTCCTTTGTTTGAGCTTCCACCAGGTGCTGTCGTCTCACTGAACAGCCACTTCGGGAGATTCTTCTCACCCCATTCTCTTTTATGCCTTCTTGATTTATTGTAATTGACATTCAAGCAATACATCATATTTGACTCCATCTTTCTCTTGTAATTGCTTGCCATTTTATTTCAAAATTAAAAGAAAAAGATAAAACACTAAAATACCAAAAAGAAATAAATCAAAGCGCGGTTTTCATAGAAAGTAAACATCGCCTCCCTGTGTTCGACCCGGGACTCCCTTGGAGTTTTGGTATAAATTATATTTGATTACGAGTTTTGCAACTACAATGGTTGGTTACTTGTAACCCTGATTTCAATCACGCGATGCTCGTGTCATCATTTTGGCGCCGTTGCTAGGGAGGCAATGGAAATTACGTTATTATTTTCTATGCTTCTTTGCATTTACATAGCCCTAACCCCGCTTGTCTTTGATCTACTGTCTTGCAGGTACCCTAGCATAGAGATCCAAGTGTGGTAGACTAGAGTAAAGTGTGGGTAGAGTACTTTGTAAATGTCCCCCACATTCCCCCCCACTAGTTCATTTCGCCACAATCATAACCAAGACCTAATCTGCTTAGGTGTTTGCATAAACCCTACGATAGACTTTGTTTGTCATGTTTGCCACCTTCACCCATTTCAACCACATTTTATAAAAAAAAAAAATAGAAAGATACTTTCTGTGGGACGAATTAATTTACACACTTTATACACCAACATTAGAGGCACATAACTTGACCTAATTTTCATCTACTCAATTGGGATTTCGACCTGTGGACCCGGCACACTAATTCAACACATAAAAGAGTAGAAATCATATTAGGTTAATCACCTTTTTGTGTGCTTTAATTGGTGGTGCATTTGAGCCGATTGATTGAATTGTTTAGGCCGCACCACCTAATTTAAAAGAAATTCATTTCATAGCTTCCCCATTGGATTCAATATTTAGGTCAAGCTAAGCACTCCATATTCTTTTGATTTGTAAAGAAAAAGCACATTTACTTGTGCTTTCAAAACTTGCTTTGCCTCACAAAACTTTGTTGAATACACCTAATATTTGAATCTTAAATCTACTAAGCAAGATTCGAACCCTAAAACTCAACTTATCAATAATAATCTTGCTTGAAAACTTCTTGGTTATGCACGTTCACATATTATCAAACAAATCATTAAGAGCACAACATGTTAAATTCCTGAAGAACCATTGTCCCAAGCCTAACTAAAATTGATTAGACGTTGGCCCTAAGGATTGGTTCGCTCGTCGGGATCCAGATTGTGATTGTTCACGATTAACCTACTTATACTGGTCAATCTGATGTCTAGCTACGAGAGTAGCATCAAACGATTGCAACTGGGGGGTACACTAGGAACTGAAGGTGCAAGCCAAAGGAAGAACCTTCTCCTTAGTCCCTTCTTCTAACAAGTTGGATTTCCTAGACATAAGTGGAGTAAATCGTCCATAATTTTATAATGGATTTTGAGAGTCTGTAGACCTTTAGGCTACCTAACCTAAGGATAGGCTTGTATTTTTGTGCTACAGGGCCCCTTCTCTTCATCGTCCTTCCGACTTCCTTCTAGTGTATGCTTGGAAGGTCACTGAACCCTAGATTGGAAGGACCTTTAGACCATTCTCGGAGGTGGAGGTTGAGCTTTTGCCAAGCAAATCCCATGGCTAATCAACAACGACCTCCCTTCCCCCCGAACTAGTAGGACCTGATTCAGAGGTAGTTGGAAGAAATGCAGCAGATGCAGCATTAGTTCCAACGTATGAATGTTCAGGGCGCTCGGCCCTTGAAGGATTTTTATGATCCTTCAAACTATGGGGAACGTCTTGGCGTCATGATTCCCGCTGGGGACATAGAAATCAAGCCCTAAGTCTTAAGCTTGATTAAGCATTTTCATGGACTTGGCTTGGAGGACCCATTCTAGTACTTGGAGGATCTGACCTCTTTGGTTCAGACCACCAAAGCAAGGAATGTGAATGAAGAGCAAATGATCATGAGGCTCTTCCCCCATTCTCTCAGGGATAAAGCCACACATTGGTACCAGACCATAGGATGGCCAATAGAAACTTGGGCTACTTTTAAGTCAGCTTTCTTGCAGAAATTCTTCCCTATCGGAAGGACTAATGCCTTACGACAGGCGATTACCACTTTCGCCTAGTGGCTGGGGGAACCGTTTCATGGTGCCTGGGAGCAATTCTAGGAACTTTTGAGGAAGTGTCCACACCACGAGGTGCCGAAATTGCAACTCGTGCAAATTTTCTATTACGGGTTGGTTGAACAACTCCGTAATCATGTGGACACCTACATAGGCAATTTCCTCAACAGGGATGCAGATAGCGCATACGGCCTATTTGAGGAAATGAGAAAGAACTTAATTAATCACGCCTCCATGGATGCATTCAACTGGTCCCAACAGCCTAGGTCAAGTGCTAATGAGATCTAGGATTCTCATTCATTTGACATGGAATTGATTTGTAATAAACTAGATAAAATGGACTTGGTTGCTAAGGGAATGGAAGAATGGATGTCTGGGAATTCAGGAAAGACTTCTACACCTACTCAATCCTAGAATTCGGGATTCCACTCCTCACGAGCTCCCACGGGGCAGGAGTTCGTGAACCAACTTGAATCGAGTCAACTTGTGAGCCATGATTTCTCAAAACCTTATGGGTTCCAAACTGGGGCCTTTGATCCCAGTTTTTCTGATCCTTCCTTCTCTCCATCCTCAAACTATGAGGATGTGTATGCAATGCAGGAGAATGTTAGGTCCAACCCATATTCCAACACTTATAAATCGAGTTGGAGGAACCACCGTAACTTCTCCTGGAAAAGTTAGGGGCAACAGACCTAAACTTGACCCAGCAACTATGCATCTCAATGACCTATGGGTCAGGGTCAAGTATACACCCAGTTGCCCCTAAGACCGGTTACTCAACCATCTTGGAATGTCCAACAATCTACAGGGCAGGCTGATTTAAACCGGCAGATGGTGGAAGTGCAAGGGTCCATGCTTCAGCTTATGAAGCAAATGAAGAGATCATTGGATAACTTGCAATCCAAGTTAATTACTAACACCTGACAACCTGGATCTCTACCATCCCAACCCATACCCAACCGACGCAATGTGCAAAATCAGAGCAATAGAGCCCAAGGATACGGGAATCAAAGGGACCCACTCACATATGTAATGGTGGTTGAGAAAGGTCCCTCATCTTCTTCTTTTGGTTATATGACCAACCAAGGCCCTCTAATCTTCACTACTCCACCTCAAGACTCGAACCCATATGCCTCTGCAAACTCCATCACCTTAAGAAGTGGTAAGCAGACCCAGAACTTTGAATTACCTTCTAGAAGTAAAAACCCTGGGGAGTTTTAGAGAGAGGTGATTGAAGAAGACAATAAGGCCTAGGGACCAGAAATTGAAAATACCACCCATATCTTTTTCCTTGAGGCCCTATTGAAAACCAAGAAGAAGAAAACCATAGATAGCAACGAGGAGCTCCTGAATTTATTCATGAGCGTAGAGATTAATATTTCTCTCCTCTACGCTAAATTCTTGAAAGAACTATGTACCCAAAATGTAAGCTGAGAGAAGCCACTCCGAGGAAGGTGATTCTCTCTGAGCAGGCAAGTTCTATTATCTTGCATCACCTTCCTCAAAAGAAGAAAGATCTAGTTGCCCCCCTGATCTCATGAGTTATTTGGGAATACACTTTTGATAGGGCACTATTAGACCTAGGTGCATCCATCAACCTAATCCTGACTTCTTTTATGAGAGGTTTCGGTTAGGTGAACTCAGGCCAACCTCAGTAATGCTACAATTAGCAGTCCGTTTAGTCACCACACCGAGAGGTGTTATTGAGGATGTAATTGTCAAGGTCAAGGAGTAGATTTCCTCGTCCTTGACATGGATGTGCCTAACAATTTGAGAAACACGCCCATCATTCTGGGGCATCCATTCTTAGCTACCACCAAGGCCAACATAAATTGTGAAAGTGGCAGTATGGAGATCACCTTTGGGGATAAGAAGCTAACTCTGGATATTTTTAAGGCTCTAAGAGGATTCGAGGATTGTGGATTCATTGAGAAGCTCAAGAATCTGGATCTTGAGACTTGTATGATAATCAGTGCACTTGAGCACTCCACTAGCTTTAGTGAACCCAACCCACAACCCTCCGTGGTAGACCTACCACATCCTGAAGAGGCTGTTGATTTTGTTCATTCCCAGCCTCTTCCACTGGATTGTCCTGATGAATCTTCGTCAGCATCCTCCCTACCTTCTATTCTAAACCTACCTCATATTGAATTGAAACCATTGACTAAAAATTTGAAATATGGGTTCTTAGGACCTGAAAACAAGCTCTCTATGATTATTAGTGCTGATTTGACTAAGGAGCAAGAATTAAGGTTAATTAAGGTCCTTAAGAACAAGGAGGCAATTGGTTGGACCATCCACGACCTAAGGGGGATCGAGCCATCTTATTGTAATCATCGCATTTTTATGGAAGATGGATCCCGCCCTTCTCATGAGATGCAAAGGAGACTAAACTCGAATATGTGAGAAGTGGTCAAGAAGGAGATAATCAAGTGGCTCGATGCTAGGATTATTCACCCAATATCTGATAGTCTGTGGGTTAGCCCCATTCAGATTGTACCCAAGAAGGCGGGAATAATCGTTACGACTAACGAGAAAGGGGAAACCTTCACCACTCATTCAGCTTCTACTTGGAGAGTCTGTATTGACTATAGGAAGCTGAACACAGCCACTAAAAAGTATCACTTTCCCTTGCCATTCATCGATCAAATCCTTGAAAGGTTAGCTGGGCAAAAATACTTTTGCTTCTTGGATGATTATTCGGGATATAACCAAGTCCCTATCCATCGCGAAGACCAAGAAAAGGTAACCTTCACATGTCCCTATGGAATGTTTTTATTCCGTAGAATGCCATTCGGGCTTTGCAATGCACCTGTGACATTTCAAAGGTGCATGTTGGCCATCTTTGCTAACATGGTGGGAGATTGTCTTGAGGTGTTCATGGATGATTTCTCCATTTTTGAAGATTCTTTTGAGTCTTGCCTAGTTTACTTGGAATTGATCCTCTAGAGATGCATCAAAACATGGTTGGTCCTTAGCTGCGAAAAGAGCCACTTTATGACTCAAGAAGGCATTGTCCTGGGTAATGTGGCCTCAAGTCGAGGTATTGAGGTTGATAAGGCTAAGGTGGATGCTATCTCTAGACTTCCTCCACCCACATCCGTGAAACAGATCCGCTCTTTCTTTAGGCATGTGGGTTATTACAGAAGATTCATTAAGGACTTCTCGAAGGTTGCTCGGCCCTTGAGTAACCTTCTAGCCAAAGACACGTTGTTTGAGTTTGATGAATCATGTTGTAAGGCATTTAATTTTTTAAAAATGGCAGTCACTTGTGCCCCGGTGTTGCAACCACTAGTCTGGACAACCCCATTTGAGATTATGGTTAACGCATCTGATTATGCCGTTAGGGAAATCTTGGGTCAGAAGATTGAGACCTCTGTGATTTACTACACTAGCAAGATTCTAGATGAGGCTCAGAGGAACTACACCATTACTGAAAAAGAATTGTTGGCTATAGCTTTCGCTTTAGAAAAATTTAGGGCTTATCTTTTAGGTTCTCGTGTCATCATCTATTCCGACCACTCATCCTTGAAACATCTCTTGATAAAAGGATGCCAAACCCCAGCTTATTCGCTGGATTCTGCTACTTCAAGAATTCGATCTTGAAATCAGGGATAAAGCCAGGGCACAAAATGTAGTGGCGGATCACCTCTCGAGAATCCTAATTGATTCTCCACATCTGAATGTCCCATTCTCTGATACTTTTTTGGATGAGCTATCCTTACAGTCTTAGGTATCCAAACCCCCTGGTTTGCTGATATCATAAATTATTTGGTCGTTGGTCAAATCTCCCATGATTGGACCAAACAACAACGGGATGACTTCTGTCTGAGGCCAAATATTATTTTTGGGATGATCCCAAGCTGTACCGCATTGGCACAGACTAGATTATTCGTTGATGCATCCCGAAAATCGAGTTAGCATACTTGAGTTCCGCCACACATCTGCGTGTGGTGGACACTTTTCTGAGAAAAAGACAACAGCAAAAGTCTTACAATCTGAATTCTATTGGCTGTAATTATTTAAGGATGTCCAGGAATTCTCAAAGTCATGCACCCAATGCTAGACACTCAGGAACATGGCTAAGAGAGATATGATGCCCTTGAACTCGATACTTTCTGTCGAAATTTTTGACATTTGGGGCATCGACTTTATGGGACCCTGGTCATTTCTTACCTCAACTTAGTTAATTAGGTTAATCTTACTTAATTAAGAGTAGAAGAAAAGTCACTTAGGTTAACTCAAAGTTGTGTTGATTAGTAGTATAGGGTCGAATTAACCTAACATTTTAGAAAATTTTTACTAGTTAAGTCCAGGTCGTTCACTGGGAGGTATAATTCATTCTAAATTCACTAGTTATCTTTATTCTTCTCTATAAGTATAGGAGGTATATTTAAATTAATTATGGAAGCATGAATTTTGCTAAAAATTGGTTAAAATAGAACAACATGCAAAATCCCATATGATTTCTCATTTTCAACATTAAAAACATGTAAATTCTCTATTTATGTCAAATGATTTATGGCAAAGAAGAGTTTCTTTAGTCAACATATGCCTTAATACAACATTTAAGAGCAAAAATAAATTAAAATATAACAAGAAAATTAACTTCTTTTCCTTATACTTCACCCTTTCTTCTTTCTCTTCTTCTCTTTATTTCTTTCTTTCTTTTACTTCTCTTTATCTTTATTCTTTCTCTTATATTTTCGAGCTCTTTCCTTTTTCCTTTCTATCTCTTTCTTTCTTCTCTTCTACTTCTGTTCCTACCCTTCTTCTTCTCCCTTAGCTTCTTTTAACGTCTTCCTTAATGCCTTCACGTTTGTTAACCTTCCTTCTACCTTATCTTTCTTTCCTTAGCGAGTTATTCTTCTTCCTCCTCAGCCTTCTTTCTTCAGCCCTTACTCATCTTCCTTCCTTAACCTTCTGCTAAACTGGGTTAATTTTCTCTTCAACCAAAAATTATTTTTGATTTGCGATGAGGTCCTTTCGAGGATACACAACACCCTGAGATCAGGGTGGGACCAGACCCTACACAGTCCTCGCCTAATTTCATTAGGGTTTATTTTCGATTTTTTTTCTCTTGAGCCAAACTGGCCCTCTCGTGAGCCGACCAACTTAACGCCTCCCAGGCCTTGCCCTCCCAGGGCCAATCACACACACACGCCCACTCGGGAGCACACCCGCAGGCGCACTCACCCACACACACACATGCATGCTCAAAGGTCAGATGTTTTCTTTTCACGCTGAGCACTGACAACTGAATCGGCTATAACACAAATTAGTTTTACACTAAGGCGGGTGCTCATGAACTTGCAATGTGGGACTATACTTTCCCCCTCCAGACCCAACTTCAAATGAAGATTTCTCCCTACTCAGAGCTCCAAATCAAGTGAAATAAAGCTTGATAGAGAGCTCTAAGTTGGCCCTACAAGATTCCAAGGTCAATTTGAGGTTTAGGGGATGATTTCTTCTTTGATTTAAAAAGCAAAGTTAGGGGGTTTCTATGCGTTTAATATGGCAGGAAAGTGAAATTAGCTTACTGTGTCTTCAGGATAGGTATTTTACCTTATCTAAGGGTCTGAATAGATCCTTCAGATGGTTCCATAGCTGTTTATATAGGTTTTAAGCTCTCAAGATCTTCAGGTGAAGCACAGAAGCTCAAAGCTTCTCTAGAAGATTCAGAGATAGGAATTTTAGATGAGGAAAGGTGTAACAGACACTAAGGATCATTTTTAATCGATTGGAATAGCTTTTGAAGGATTTAACAAACATATTTGGGCAGGATTTATGATCAAATCTCATCAGAAACTTACTGCCAACAGTTTGGGTTCGAAAAACTACCCAAACTGACAGGTATGAATTCAAACAAAAATCACCCATTTGAGATCAAATAAGTCATTCTAAAATCATCCAACAGATTCTCAGATACGATTCTAACTTCTCAATTTCTCAGATTGAGCTCAGAATCAGAGTTTCTTCCTCAAGGTTGACTATAAGGCTTGAAAATTGACTTTTTGATTTAGGCCTTTTTATAAGGAATTAAAGCCTAGAAAAGAATCCTAACAACCTCAGGAACCTATCCAATTCTTTAAATAGATGTTCTATCCCAAGAAATTAGGTTTCCAGGCTCGCCGCTTGAACTTGAAAAAGTGTTTGTTTGACAAAAAGATTGGAGATTGCTACACTAATTTGAAGACATTGACAGCTTCAGTGCACTGCACTGAAGCTTCTATACCTGTTAAATGTGGTTCTTAAGCTTCTGTACAGGCTTCTCCAACTCTGCCAGAGTTGGAGAAGATGAATCATAAATCTAAGCTCCAGGTAATAAAATCCCAACTAAACAACCTCAAACAAATCAGAAATAAAAATTAAATCATTCTGGAGCTTCCTATCATCTTCTATAGGCTGAAGATCAAACATGACTCGCCGGAGCTCGCTGGAGCTCTGGTGAGTCCAGAAATATACAAATTGTGTGCAGAAAGGATGAATCTGTGCCATTTTTTATAAAAAGAGGATTCTGAGGTTGCAAGGAATCTCAGAATCGCATTTAATTCTTCTTTCATCCATTACATGAATGATTAAACAGTAAATTTAATTTGAATGAATTTTTAGCGGATTCAAGCACAGGACTTGGTCTACCATTTAATTGAATGGTTGAGACAAGTCAAAAAGTAATTGTGATCATAATTATATAATGTTAAACGTACGAATCGCTACGCTAACATGTTTGATTTTAGAAAACCTGTCATTGTAGCTTGAAAGCAAAGAATTCGTGTTCAACAAATAAAATTTATGTCGAAAAGAATTCCGGGTCGAACATAGGGAGGCTATGTTGATCTATATTTGCAATTATATTTTTTTAGGATTTTTGATAAGCAAGGCGATATAATTACAATGGAGCTATCAGACTAAAAGAAAGAGAGAGAGAGAAAGAGAACATACATTCAATATTTCAACTGTTTATACAATCAAACTAAATAAAAGTTACACTAGAAAGCGGGAAATCAATTACACTATAAAGCAGGAAAATTCTACACTAGAAAAGCTGTAAATAAGAATGGGAGAGAGAAGTTATCCTCCTCGACGGTCGCTTGGAGGACGAGCCGGACGGGACAACGCCTTGACGAAGGAGGACGAAGCAGGATGAAGGAGGACGAAGCAGAAGAACGGGAAAGGAGCAGCATGCCGTCATCGTCGTGGGATCCACTTTCGAAGGGGGATGAAAATTTGGACTTTATCTCGTTAGAAGCATCCCAGGTGTGGGACAAGCTTCTCTTGAGCTTTGGAGGGGTAGAGAGGAGAAGGAAGGGATGAGAATTTCGTATGGAGGGGGTCTCCTTTTGTAGTTGCGAGGAGTGGGGGCAAAATGGATATTACAACTTTAAAATAATAAATGAGGGTTCTTTAGTGACGGATAAATCCGTCACTAAAGCCCCCAACGTGGGCATAGCTCCCGCACCCACGCGCGACTCCTCAGTTGCCCGCTTCCTCAGCTCATACGCATGTTCTTCGGTTCTCAGCCGTCCGATCGCGAGATCGGACGGCTTAAGACGTGTCTCCGGCCACTCGCAGTGTGCCCGCTTGGCGCGTTTGATCGTGCGTCCATGCCGCGCGTTCAATCGAGCGTAAACGCTATCGGGCACACGCGGCTGTCCGATCGCGATCCAACGCCCGCCCGTGCTCAATCACTTGCGCCTTCCAGCCCTTCGCTGTAGCTCGAACCTGCGCCTGCCGCTCGCGTAAGCGCGCTCGACCGCTATGCTACGAGGCGCGGATGGTCGAGCGGGCGCTTTTAGGCACGGCTGATCACAGCCGTTGGATCAAGATCCAAAGGCGGAGAGCGAGCAGGTGTGGGATCTTCAGAGGTTGCATGCGGCCGTTTGGGAGCCGAGATGGCGCCACATGGCACCATCTCAGCCGTCCATCTTCTGGAAGTTGTAGATGGTGCCACGGATGTCGGATTTACTCGATTTTTGTGTCGTTGGGCTGCGATCGTTGATCCGAATTCATCCATGCGGTTGGATTTGTCATCTAAAGTGCAGATTTACACCATCTTGGCCCTTGATCTTCTAAGGTTCCCCAGTCACTATTTGATGCTACGGATGCCTGATTAGGGCGATCTTGGAGTCGTTGAACTCCAATCGTCGTCCTGATCACATCCATAGGGTTGGATCTTTGATCCAAGGCCCCGATAAAATGTTTACCCTGTCCAAGCACATAAAAGGAGACAATTAACCTCTATGTTATGCAATATTTATATCATTAAATGCAATACTATGCTTAGGAACATGCATAAATAAACACCTTAAGTAGTGTAAATGTGTTTACATCATATAATTAATTAAGTGATTCAACTACTCCTGAGCCGCCATTGACAGCGAGCTCAGGAGCTTATTTAAAAATTGGGCGTTTAGATTATAGGTGGTAATTATACAAATTAAAGTGTAAACAGGGTCCTTAGGTTGTGAATAGGTGGTGGAGGACCCTATGGAGGTGGATCTAAGCTCAGATACTGTCGCCATGGGCAATGATAGTGTCTGTTGAAGGTGAATTAGGCGAAATAGTGATTGAATTTGTGTTTTAATGGATTAGAAATGGTTGTGAGTGATAGAGGAAGGTGGAAAAAGAATTTAAAAGACAAAACAAAAGCTCCAGCAATCTCAAGGAGCTTGCCAGAGTCGAAGAAGACGAAGTTTGGAATATGAAATTAAGGTAATCTAACTAACTGACTAACTAGCTAAACTATCCTACTACTCCTACTCCTATCTACTGTTACTTGGACGAAGGGGTCAACGGGATTCCGTCGATGGCTCATAGTGGAAGACGAAATCAGAGGGATTAAGAAGAATCTCCAATGGCGGATGTGAGGTGAAGCAGAGAATTTCCTTGGTCGTCGCCTTTGTCCAAAGACGCGGCAGACCTTGGCAGAGTTCCTCAGCTAATCAGGAAGGATGGAGGAAGTCGAAGAATGAAATGGGAAGTTGCCGGAGTTGCAGAGAGAATAGCCTATCGAAGTCGGCTGCAGTGGAGAAGAGGGTAGGGAGCCAACTTGAGAGAAATCGAGGGTGTGAGGGGGTATTTATAGTGGATGGCGACGAAGAGGACGGTGGAGTCTAGACGAAGAAGCTTAGGGAGCTTAACCTCCGGCGTCATCTCCGACGACAGTGAGGTTAACTCCCTCCAAAAGTTAGGATTTCAGAGTAATCTAGACTGATTGATGAAGATGGGATGGTGAGCGCAAGCTCCAAGAGCTTGGAGAAGGAAGAATGATGTCGGCAAGGCGGTGATCGTGTGGTGGAGTCACTCTCCGTCGTCAGCCGTTCAATCGGCTGAAGAAGAAGAAGATGAAAGGGACCTAAGTGTAGTGAAACTTAAGGACCTATATGAAAATTAAGGACCTGATTGCAATGAATAGTACGGACCTAAATGTAAACCCAGGTTTTAAAGGTCTATTTTAACTTAGATCTTTTTCAACTTTTTATATATATTAGTAAATAAGGTAACTATTATGATTAGACCTTGAATTTACATTTTTAACCTTTTCA
The DNA here is from genome assembly GCA_037157565.1 of Thalassia testudinum. Taxonomy (NCBI): domain Eukaryota; kingdom Viridiplantae; phylum Streptophyta; class Magnoliopsida; order Alismatales; family Hydrocharitaceae; genus Thalassia; species Thalassia testudinum. Next base: position 147,949,758 of record JAZHRO010000014.1, on the reverse strand, counting down.
GGTTAATTTATTAGATTAAGTAAAGTTACTTAAGTTATTATATACTTATGTATACATTATGTTTAAGTTACTTAACTTATTAATTAAGGAAATGATTAATAAGATCTCGAGTCCAATTATTAATTGAATGATAAAATATCAGTTTTAACTTATTTTAAGGTCCTTTAATATATATCCATTATTTCGTAATTAACCCTTATATATTAATATCATTAGCTAATTAACTAGGAAGACTAGTTAATTAAGGGTAATTAGAGATCATGATGAGTCTCTCATCATAACCCCAAGCCAAAGTTTTTCTAATCCTTAGCAAAATTAACTAAGATTATGATGATTTAAAGCACTTGGGTTTAAATTGATATAAATAGTAACTATGTAGAGGAAAAATTAGGTCAGAAATTTTTAAGTTTAATATAAATGATTAATATACAGAGCACTTGTGAAAATCTCTTAATTAGAATTTTCAAAACACACTTAATCTTTGTAACTATGATTAATAAACACGCATAAATTCATCATAAAATGCTTATTTAGAGTAGTTCCTAGGCCTATCATTGCACATCACGATATAAATATTGCATAAACATTCCATGCATTATATTTTGGATAGTTGTATGTTTTGTATATAAATTCCTTCATTTTATATGGCTAGGAGGCAATGCGACATCATTACGAACTACGGATGAAAAATCCAATCGTACGGATGGATGTGGAGTGATGATCGTAGTCTGACAACATGGAAATCACCTCAATCCGAGCACCGTGGCATCCTCTAGTAGCAAAGAAGGGTGAACGGTTCAGATGGTGCCACGTGCCACCATCTGGAGCACCCAAAGTCACCCACCATACTTCTAATGGCCTCCCAACAAGTGATCTCAGCTGTTGTATGAAAATCCAACGGCTGAGAGGCCGCCTTCTCCATGCGGCCTCAACACATCCTCTTGATGCATTCGTGGATGTGGCGCAACGGTGGAGGCACTAGATCACAAGGGAGGGGCGGGGGTTCTAGACCCATAGTGCCCCCTGAATTCGTCAATTGGGTGCATGCGCCAGCGGGCATGACAGGGCTTATGCCAGCATGCAGTAGCAGCACGCGCACGCGTGTACACTAGCGCATGCCAAGGCACACGCCAATAGGCCCTCTACGTTATCTGCACGCTTGATGGAGGGACAGTGTTGGATCTCATGGACTGGCATGAGGTGGCAACAGTGACACTTGAGCTGGACATACAAAGACACTTACAGTGATGTCCTAGAGGTCGCTAATGGTCCCATGCCTATTCTAGCCTCCTCCCATCCACTATATAAGGACCTACACCTGCTCCCTTCAAAGCCATCTCTACCTACTCTACTCCCACCTACTCCTAAGCTCTAGTAAGCCTACCAACGCTCTGTTAGAGCTTACTCTCAAGCTCCCAAGGAGCCTATTAGTGTAACGAAACTCTGCCCAACCAAATACTCCTCCATCTTCCCATCCCCATTCATAGGTTGCCTTGGAGCCATCCTCCCACCTCCATTTCTGTAGCAGTCATCTCCGCCTTGTCACCTCCATTCTGAAGCCACACTGAAGCTTTCCTCTACCCGACGTCCTCTCGCTTCTCACCTCCATCGTCCTGGTTCCTAAATCCTTCATCTGAGCTTCTGCCAGGTGCCATCGTCTCACCGAATAGTCGCTTCAGGAGGTTTCTTCTCACCCCTTTCTTTTTTATGCTTTCATGGTTTATTGCAATTGACATTCAAGCAATACATCATATTTGATTACATCTCTCTCTTGTGATTTCTTGCAATTTTATTTCAAAAATAAAAAAAAATAACAAAACCCTAAAACACTAAAAGGAAACAAATCGAAGCGTAGTTTTCATACAAAGTAAATGTCACCTCCCTATGCTCGACTTGGGACTCCCTTGGAGTTTCGGTATAAATTATATTTGATTACTAATTTTGCAACTACAACGATAGGTTACTCGTAACCCTAATTCCAAACATGCGAAACCTGTGTCATCAAGGAGTGTCATGGGCTTGGGACAAGCTCTCTCTAGAGCCTTGTAGGTGGTGACGAAGAGAAAGGAAGAGATGAAGAAGAATGGGAGGTGTATGGGTCCTTTTATAGTGGAGGAGAGGGAAGATTTCGTGTATAGGGCATTTAGTGACATCAAAGGCATCATTGAAGCTTTGCCCTAAATGTTGCTGAAGGACCTATTGGTGCTCGCACACACACGTACGACACGTGTGCTCTGCTGGCATTGGTGAGGATGGTTGGTAGTTGTTTGATCGGAAGTGGACAGCTGAGATGGCACGGGGATAGCTCACACGATGGCGCATTAGATTAGGTGTCAGTTAGCGTGTGATTGTGCACATGCTAATCGCATGGGTTTGATCGTGGCGTGTTGTTGCCCTCTGTGTTACTTGATGACCAAGCATCGAACGCAATCGAATTGTACTCGCACTCATGAAATCAGGTGTTGTTAGTGGTTTCGAATGGAAGTCAGTGTTGTCGAAATGAAGGCACTCTCCAACATGCTGCGGTGCCAAATGGTCGAGCGGATGAAACTGTGTTCACATGCTCTTGACCGTTGGATCTCGATCAAATGGTCGAGATCTCATCTCTGCAGTCTCCTTTTTCTCATGAGGCACGGTCGGGGATGGATCTCAGCCTTTGGATTGGGATCCAACGGTTGTGATTTCTCTTTAAGCGAGATAGATGCTGCGGCCGATCTTGGATGGCTATGATGGCACCATGTCGTGCAACCATGGCCATTCATTTTATTTGCTTTGTAGGTGGCACCACGGATGTCGGATTGGGTCAATTTTCACATCATTGGACTACGATCTTTGATCCTGATCCATCTGTGAAGTCGAATTTGGCATATGAGGTTGTGATTCACCTTGCCCCTTGGTCTTTAATCTTCCTCAGACTGCATAATGTGCTATGGAAATATGATCAAGATGATTTCGGGGGCGTTGGACTCCAATTGTTGTCTTGATTAGATCTGTCTGGTCAAATCGTCAATCTGAGGCCCCGAAATAGATCTCCTTCTCTCTTGGCCATAAAAGGACACAATTAACCTAAAATTTATACACACTATTCTAAATGCAGAATGATGCATGATACACAATATTTATACTATGAAATGCTCATCTAAGCCTAGGAACATGCATAAATAGGTTTTTATCTTAAATAAATTTGTCTACATCATACCCTCATGCCTATCCTTTGCTAGTCCCTATCAAAATCAAACTAAGTGCTATGTATAAAAATAGAATTAGGACTCGATCTCTTATGGCATTAGTTGTTTATTAACAAAAGGAAATTTCAACTAAGGTCCTAAATTATAAAGGCTCAATAGTGCTTGGGTGCCTGCCAAAATGCAGATTGCCTAAGTTCTCGCCTTATTTTGAAAAAGGAAGATACATTTTTTTTGTTTTCTCTTCTTCTCAATTTTTTTTTTATTTTTGAGTTTAGAGTTTCTAGACAACTTTCCGCGGCTACCCAACCCACCCAAGACTTAGAAAGAACTTCAAGTTATAAGCATCTTTGTGAATGTGATAGATTCACTAGGTGGCCGTTAAAATAGACTTCAGGTTTCTACGACCCTAGGTGAGCTAAAAAATTCTGCCAAAAGGTTTATCTGTTCAACTGGTAGCTTGCTCCGTACTTTTTCTACTTTTTTACGAGGTAAACATAAGGGTGAACCCAGTGTATATCTCCTTGATTTATTCTACTTCCCCGATTCTTCCCTATGTGTTTTGGGAATTATTTATGCATTTTTGTGAGCTTGTCTGCTACCCAATGAGACCAAATTTGTGGGCTATTTATGTATTTTAATGCCTGGATAATAAGTTAACATGTACATTTATATAGCATATATTGATATGTAAATAGGGTAACATAAAATTACCTATTTCATGAATTTCATGCATTACATGCATTGATAATATCATTTAGAACTTATTTAGAATATCATGCATTAAAATAGGTTTCATTACATGTAGTGTTTTGATTTAACATTTCTTCTAAGGTCTTATAGATAAATAACCCTTGATTTTTTATTTTATTTTATTAACTTTTCTTCTTTCAATGGCTACAGGACAACCTTCAATGTCGATGTCATGGCCATGAGGGCAGATCTTGCAATGATGGTCGATGTGCAATGCTCCATCTCCCTCACCACCTTCTTGCAGCATAAGAAGAGATCTCCACCGACTTGGCTCCGGTGACCTCCACTCTACTCTACTACTGTGTAGAGAGTCAAGCTTTCCTCCATTCCACCACCGCTAGCCTCGACTGTGTACACAAGTCCATACCATTGCGGGCAGGTGGGGTGACAAGCCACTGCACCACCGGAGGCTTGTGTAGTTGACTATGAGCATGTGCCTGAAGACCATGCAGTTATCCTCCGTGCGTAGGTTCAAGGGGAAGCCATTCCCCTGTTTTGCTACAATAGAGGTGATATTAGTATTTATGTGCCTATGCCATTGCCAAACTCATTTTTTGTATTTCATTATTTGAGTGACATTTCATGTCTCCCCATTTATTTTGTCATAATTGCTAAATCAAGATGCACTTTCATTTAAACTCATATCTAACGCGGATTTTGAATTTGTTTCTTGGTGAAATTATTTGTTAACAATTGTCATCGACTTTTACAAGTTTTTAATAGGTGTGTGCCTCCCTGTGGACACGACCCACTCTCTCATGTGGTTTATTTTAATTATTTTGTTAAGCAATTTTCCACCACTTTGATACTAAAATAATGCATCATTTTATGTGCAAAATAACAAAAGTGAAAATCATCTTTTCAAATGACGCCGTTGCTGAGGAGGCAATAGGCTTGTTAAACTTGCACTTATCCATTTATTTGTTCACATTTTATTTGAGGCATATTTAGTCTACTCTATCAGGTTTGTGAGAGGTACTTCTTGGGAGAATCATTGCATCTGCCTCAGCATCTTTGCAATATGGACCTTGGGCCACACATGCAACATCGGGAGAAGGAGCATCACACCCGCCTCTACAACACCTTGGTGGACCTTCTTTCCACCACTTGAGGAGATATCTGGAGGACCACAACCTCATCTCATCCATTTAGCTATAGATAGATTTTTATTTTTCTTCTCTTTATTTTAGTACATTCATTTGGAAGGCCCTTTGTTGTAACCTAGTTCCATTTCTCTTCTGTGTTTTGGTGTTAATAAAAACATGTTTAAATATAATGTGTTTGTGAAGTATTATAGGTCAAATGAACCTATGGAGGCAAGCAACAAGATTGCATATGGAAGAAGAAGATTAGAAGAATAGTTTTTGTTATGTTTTTTATTTTTGTAGAATCTTTGTACGTCTCCTAACAAGTAAAACAAAATCTAGAAGTTACAAACAAAGTAGAGATAATTAGGGTTCAGAAAATCATTGATTCACTCGTTTCAAAACTCAAAATCAATTTTTTCAAAATCAAGTCATTTAGAGTAAGTTGGATTTCTCTAAAAATTGACTTAAAACTTACAAAATGTGGTACTTGTAGCAAGTACCGGTACATGCTAGGCACAGGTTTGTGCCTAAGTCCCAAACTGTGAACAAGTACTAGTACTCATCATGAGTACCAGTACCAAGTGGTCACAGTTTGTGCACTTGGTTTTTTTTTGGACCTTACAAGTACCGGTACTAATCACTGGTACCAGTACAAGTAGGTCACTGGACCTAAATCTGTGAGTCACAAGTACCGATACTCATCATGAGTACCGGTACCTGGTGACTTAGTTGTGTTGATTTTAAGCAGTCAGTACCGGTACCAAAAGTTTAGTACCGGTGCCAACTAACCGTTGTGACTAACTTGAATGGCTATTTTGCAATTAAACCTATCCTTAAACTTCCCAAATTACCCCTAACGTCTAGTAAATGTAGGGAAGGTGCTTAGTCAGTTATATAAGCACTCCTTGAGTGTCTTTTGCACACAACCAAGAAGCCAAAATTTTGTTTTTGCCTACACCTTCATTTCTCATATTACTAGCTGCAAAAGAGCTTGTCTTGTTGCAATTCTCTCAAGGCCATTCTCCACTTGCAACAAGTCTTCAAGGCAATCATGTTCTTCTTTGAAAAATCCCTTTGTTTTACACCATAATTTTCTCGTTAGATCAATTTATATACTCTAATTAAGCTATGTAGTTGTTGGAGACTTAGGGATTAGTTGTAAGCTTTTATTTGTATTTTCCTTACACCTGTATCTTTATTTCTTTTCTACATCTTGTAATTGGGTTGAGGTAACCCGTTAATTACCTCAGATTTTAGTAAATTGATTCCCTCCGAGTTGTGGGAATCGATTAAAAATCTTAAGTCGGGAGACTTAGGTAGTGGAGTACCCAAGTTAGGGGAACCACTATATATCTTGTGCATTTTGTTGTTTGTTTTGTCTTGCAAATTTTTATTCCTCACTATTCATCCCCCCTTCTAGTGTTCTTGTGACTTACAAATCCTACAGGTGGTATCAGAGTGGGTTGCGAAAAGAAGTAACAATTCTCTTTCGCAATGGCATCTCCAGTCAAGTGCACTGAAGGATAGTCATCAGCATGTCCTCCCTACTTTGATGGGATATACTATGGATATTGGAAGAGGAGGATGCAAATCTTTCTCAAGGCCATGGATGAGGACCTATGGACACTTATCCAAGAGAAGTACATGGATCCGGAGCCACAAGAAGGTGTTGTTTGGACTACAGAACAAAAGAAATGGATCACGGGGAATGCGAAAGCGATGAATGCACTCTATTGTCCATTATCAAGGGAAGAGTTTAACCGTATCTCCTCATGTGATTCCACGTACGAGATATGGAACACATTGCAAGTCACCTACGAAGGTACGAGTAAGGTAAAAGAAACACATATTTCTATTCTAACAGAAAACTTTGAGTGTTTCATGATGTAGAAAGGTGAAACAATCAAAGGAATGTACACATGATTTGGAGAGATAATAAATCCATTTAAAAATCTTGGAGTCAAGCTGAAAGAGGAGTAGCTTGTAAGGAAGATCTTGAGATCCCTTACAAGTTATTAGTCTCCAAAGACCACAGCCATCCATGAGGTGAAAGACCTTTCTACTCTCTCGTTTGATGACTTGATTAGAAGCCTCATTGCATATGAAGTCCAATTGGAAAATAAGAAGATTGAAGAAAAATCCATCAGCAAGAAAAAGGAGCTTCCATTTAAAGCTTTAAAGGAGGAGTCAGACCTCGATGATTCCAACTCCGATGAAGAGGAGCTTGCTCTTCTAACGAGAAGATTTAGAAGATTCTTCCAAAAATAAGGAAAGAAAGTGAATAAATTTACAAATGACATTATTTCTTTTGAGTGCTAGAAGAAAAGACATGTACGAAAGGATTGTCCAATGATCAAAAAGAAGAAGGAAGAAAAGAAGAAAGACAAAGAACTCGATCGAAAGAAGAAGATTTCAAGAAAGCCATACAAGGCTACCTGGGATGATAGTGATTCCGACACGGAATCATCTTCTGAAGAATGCGAAGAAACATAAGTTGCACATCTCTGTTTAATGGTGAACAACAATAGTTCAGAAAATGAGGAAGAATCTGAAGTTACTTTTAATGAGTTATTACAAGCTTACGAGGATTTGTATCATAAAGCTAGGTTAATTAAAAAGGAAAATAAGGTCTTGCATGACAATTATAAAACCTTAGAAATAGAGAAATCTTGTTTTGAAATAGAGCTAGAAATGTCAAAAGAAACTAATAATCAATTGCATGCTAAAATAGTAGAATTAGAAGATATTTATGAACACTTTGAGGACACTTTGAATAATCTAAAAACAACAACTAGGCTGAACACAGAATTTTGTAATAATTTAAAAGCCAACTTCAATAATAGAAAGAACACACAAAATAAAATACATGCAACTAGACATGCATGGATTTATCAAAAGGTCAAGAATCCTAAGAGTTATAGATCTCACACTAAAGTGATCTATAAACCTAAGGATTTGAAGGGTACTAACCATCAAGGACCTAAAAGAAAATGGGTACCTAAAATAGATTTAATAAATTATTTTGCAGGTCAAGAAGGACAAATGGATCATAGACAATGGGTGTTCAAAGCACATGATGGGACACTCCGACCTCTTTATCAAGTGGACCAAAATAAAAGATGGAGGACACGTCAAGTTGGGCAACAACAAACGTTGTCGCATTATTGGTGAAGATATAATAGGTAATTCTTCTAGGAAAGTACGTAATGTTCTATTAGTAGAAAATTAAAAAAATAACCTGCTTAGTGTTAGTCAAATATGTGATAATCGACGTGATGTTTTGTTTACCAAAATTGGAGTTAAAATATTAAAAGAAGGAATAAATACGATTTTAATTGAAGGCTTTAGATATGAAAATATCTATGCCCTTCATTTTTCAGAAGAAAAATTTGTAAAATGTCTACCTGCCTCCCATGTTGAAGTAGATCTTTGGCACCGTAGGCTAGGTCACATTAACCACAAACATCTTAATAGGTTAGCCAAAAATGAGTTAGTAAGGGGCCTACCCAAACTAACTTATAAAAAGGACGTTTTGTGAAAATCTTGTGAACTCGGAAAAATGCACAAAGCTTCTTTTAAACCTAAAGACTTAGTTTCAACAACACAACCTCTAGAATTGTTACATCTTGATTTATTTGGGCGAACATGATTTGAGAGTCTAAATGGGTCACGATTTTGCCTAGTTATTGTTGATGACTTCTCTAGGTTCACTTGGGTCATCTTCTTGAAACATAAGGACGACTCGTTTGATTCCTTCCTAAGTCTTGCTTGAAGACTTCAAAAGGAAAAATCATCCACTATTCTTAAACTTAGGACTGATGATGGGGGTGAATTTAAAAATGAAAAATTTTCAAGTTTTTATGTCAATTCTGGCATAACCCATGAATTTTCATTTCCTCGGTCACCATCTCAAAATGGTGTTGTAGAGTGCAAGAATCACACTCTACAAGAATGTGCCTGAACTTTGCTCTTAGAGTCTAGGCTTCAAAAATAATTTTGGGCAGAAGCCATTAATATGGCATGTTATGTTCTAAATAAAACTCTCTGAAGGGCTATTATTAAGAAAACTCCATTTGACCTTTATTATGAGAAGTCTCCAAGGATTTCATATTTTAGGGTATTTGGAAGTCGATGTTATTTATTAAACACCCGTGATCGGCTTGATAAGTTTGATGCTAAAGGTGATGAAGGCATCTTTATTGGCTATTCAACAAGAAGCAAAGCTTATCGAGTCTTTAATAAAAGAACTTTTGTTATAGAAGAATCCCTGCATGTTTCATTTGATGAAACAAACTTAGGTGAACCTGAACCAATTCATTTAGATTCTGATGATGAAGATACCCCCTTCATCGATGTATCAAAAATGGAAGATACACGAAATGCATAGGATCTTCCAAAAGAATGGGTACATTGTAAAGATCATCCTCAAGAACAAATCATAGGTGATATTGAACAAGGTGTAAAAACCCGATCTCACTTTAGAGCTGATTTTGTCCTTAATGCCTTTGTTTCACAACTTGAACCCAAAAAGTTGATGAGGCATTAAAGGATGAATCATGGGTTGCAGCTATGCAAGAGGAGCTACTCCAATTTACTAGGAATAATGTCTGGAACTTGGTACCCACCCTTGAGGGTAATTCCATCATTGGAACCAAGTGAGTATTCGAAAATAAATTGGATGAATCTGGTTTAGTAATCAGGAATAAAGCCAAACTTGTAGCTCAAGGCTATAACCAATAGGAGGGTATTGACTTTGATGAGACATATGCTCCTGTTACTTGTTTGGAGTCCATACAGATGCTACTTGCCTTTGCAAGTGCAAAGGACTTCAAGCTATATCAAATGGACGTCAAGAGTGCCTTTCTTAATGATTATATTAAGGAAGAAGTTTATGTTCATCAGCCTCTCGAGTTCTAGGACCCAACACACCCAGAGCACGTATACAAGGTTAATAAGGCTTTATATAGACTTAAAGAATCTCCTAGAGCCTGGTATGATAGGCTTAGGACCTTTCTTATTTAGCACAGACATAGGATTGGAGTTGTTGATTCAACTCTTTTTGTAAAAGGAGATGACATCCTACTAGTTCAAATATATGTTGACAATATTATATTTGGATCAACTAAGGAGTCCCTATGTAAACATTTCTGTGAGACTATGAAGACTAAGTTTGGAATGAGTATGATGGGTGAACTCAGATTCTTTCTAGGACTCCAAATTCAACAATTAGACACAAGAATTTACATTAGTCAAACAAAATTTGTTCTTGAAATTCTCAAGAAATTTGAATTTGATAATGTAAATGGCAAAGAGACTCTGATTGCTCTATCTGCTTCTCTTGGTGAAGATTTATCTGGCAAGAGAGTAGATGAAAAGAAATACCGGGGCATGATAGGTTCATTACTATATCTTATAGCTTCTAGACCTGATATTCTTTTTGCTACATGTTTATGTGCAAGATTCCAATCTGAACCCATGGAATCTCATTCTAATGTAGTAAAAAGAATATTTAGATACCTAAATAGGACAAAAGACCTTGGTCTTTTCTATCCTAAAGCACAACCCTTAGATTTATTATCCTATAGTGATGCTGACAATGCAGGGAGTCGAACAGACTGAAAGAGCATTAGCAGCACATGTCATTTTATTGAAGAATCTCTAGTCTCATGGTTCTTTAAGAAACAGACTTGTGTTTCACTTTCCACGACTGAAGTAGAATATATTACTACTTCATTTGCTTGCTCATAGGTCATTTCGTTGAGACAGACTTTGTCTGACTTTGGATTGATTTTTGCGTAATCTAAAATTTTATGTGATAATACAAGTGCAATACATTTATCCAAAAATCTAGTTCATCATTCACGTACCAAGCACATTGATATTAGACATCATTTCCTTAGAGATAATATGCTTCAAGGATCAATTCAATTAGAATTCATTGACACACAAAACTAATTGGTAGACACCTTTACAAAACCTCTTGCAGTAGAAACATTTTGCTTTATAAGAAGAAAATTAAGACTTTGTAAAATAAAAGAGATTCAAAATTAATAAGTTGATTGCTATGGAACTTGTTTGTATTTATAAAAATCTCTAAGGGTCTCACTGTAATTTACCCACATTTAAAAAAAAGGGGTAAGCTGTAATATTTCTATATGTCTAGAAATATCAAGGTGTTTGCAATATGGTTGCTTAACTAAGGTTGTTGACTATATTATTTTTTCAACACCTAAGCTGTCAATTTCATTTCCTTCAACAACTTAAGTGGTCATGTGACTAGCACATGACCCATCCCATATAAAAGAGGCCAAGTGCAAACACTTGCCTCATTTTGTCACTTGTAAACCCATGTCCACTTCACAAGAGTCCTCTTCTCCAAGGCCTAGCCAAGAAGAGATAGATCATCTCCAAGCCTCAACTCTAGGTACATTCTTATCTTCCTATCATTTCGTGCTTCCTTGAGTCATCTTGCATCTTGTTTTTCTTTCTCTTCAATCCTTTCTCGTTGCTGCATTTGTTTTTGTCGGGTACTAGGTGGTACCTATACCCATCACTGGTACCGGTACTAGCTTGGCACAGCAGTGCCTGCTTTTGCGAGCAAGTACCAGTACTAAAGAAGAGTACCGGTACTAGTTCAAATTTCTAGTTGGAATAGAAACCAACCAATACCGGTACCAATAATCAGTACTGCTACAGGTAGGCTTAAATGTGTTTTTCTTTATACAAACACATGAAAGGAAATTTTCTATATTTCTAATTACTTTCCAACTCCTTGTTATTGCATGTTTACATATGGCACCTTAATCAAAAAGTAAGGGAAAAGCACCTCAAGATGCTTTCCACAAGTTTTGCATTAATGAGGATGCTAAGTAAAAATTTGATTGGTATAAAGGATAAAAGCTCCATCATTGTAGGCCAGTTGAGTGGAAAGATTTCTCTCTTCAACTCTTTAGTTTTACCACTAGCCTTTTAGAACAAAAACTTATACATTTGTTTGATGAGTCATTCTTTGTTGATGTTCCTGGAGTATATCTTGATGTTAATTATCTATTATTTGCTAACCTCCAAGAATAAGAAAATAGAGGTCACCGTGTTGACTGATCGATCTTTTGCTTTTAAGTCGGTTGCAGTTTAACGTGGTGGAAAAATCGACTGATCAATATTTAAGAAGAAATAACCACTCGCAGAGGAGCGGGTCGTATCCACAGGGAGGCAATGACGTATTAAAATTTGCACCAATTAAAAATGTTCGTTCGTAGTTAGTTTAGACAAGAATCAAGTCAAGATTGCCTTTAGATTAAGGTTTAAGCAAGAAACAATGCTGAAATGGCAATTATGAGAAATTAGAGGACATTTTTCGCAATGCAGAATCAATAAAATATCATTAAAAAGTGACAATGGCATAAAATGTAATTTTTAATTGGTGGTTTACTGTAGCAAAATAGGGGAATTTTTCCCCTTTGTCTTGCGCGACGAGGAGCGGATGGCCGGGCGCGGGAAGCTCGGAGGAGGTCCCTTGGACCAAGAGCTTCGAATCGGTGGTGGCGGTGAGTCGCGCGGCGGCCGGAGGTGGCCGGACGAGCTCCGGTGGAGGTGCTGCAGCCGGTGAGCTTGCACGGCTGTTGGCGTGAGATCTGCTCGCACGCTGCTGCTGACGACTCTGCAGACGCGGGAGGATGGCTCTGCAGGCGATTGAGCGGGTGCGGATGCAGCTGGCGGGGGTGCGCAGGCTGTAGCAAGCGTGGGCGGAGGGCGCTGTTGGTGGTTTTGCAGGTGCGGGGGTGAATGGCGTGGACGGCAGGCGATGTTGGAGGGTGCAGGCGCTGGCGGTTCTGCGGGCGCGGGAGAAGGGTGCTGCAGGCTGGTGGGCGCGGTTGGAGGTTCGGCAGGCACGGTTGCTGCTGTAGGCGCGGGAGGTGGGCGCTACAGGCTGAGGAGGGCGTGCGCGGTCTGGAGGGCGTGGAGATGGCGAAGGCTGATGGTGGGCGCGGTTGCGCTGGGGGCTGGTGGGTGGCGCTGCAGGCGTGGGCATGCACGGATGAAGGTGCAGGCGCGGGGGTGGTGGTGCGGGCGTGAACGGTGAGATGGGCGGATGTGGTTGTGCGGGTGCGGGTGGAGTTCAGACGGGTACGCAGGCGGGTGATCGCAGGTGAGCGGGTAGCTTCAGACGTCCGGGAAATTTCCCGGACGTCTTAAGTGAATGAGAAGGTGATTGCAGTGACGGTGGTTGCAGCGGTGGTGGTTGGTGACGACGGCGAGGGAGATGCACTCTAAGGTGCTCACGGTAATGCGGGCGAGCTTCGGATGGCGGTGTGGCCTGTCACACCAGACGCCCACGATGGTGGAGACTCACCGCCACGGTAGAGGCCGGCAGTATGGAGTGGAAGAGAGAAGTTCTCTCTGCATAGTGGTGGGTCGGTGGTGGAGGCCTGCCTCGCTCAGCATCCTCTCTCCTCCTTTTGTAGCGGCCTGCACAAATTTGAATGGAGAGGCGGGAGCAGATCCACCTTCTCCGCCGATCCATGAATGCACTTTTAGTGAGGCCGGAGGCGTTGCAGCGGTAGCCGAGCCGTTGCTGAGAAGAAGAAGAATAAAGGATATTATTAAAATATTATGGTTATTTATATACAAACCCTCAAGTTTTATGTTAACTAAAATAATGTACTTAATTAGTTAACTAATTAGATGAATGGCATTCTAAGCTAATTCTAAATGCACTTAAAATATGAATGCAATGTATGGATTATGTAATTAAATTAAAAATATGAATTAATCTATTTACATCCTAATTTATGCTAAATAAATGTTAGAATTATCCTAATGTTTAGGCATTTAAATACTTAAATAGGCCACAACATGGGCTAATCAAATAACCCCATGCCTAGTTTTTGCTAGTCCCTAGCAAAATTAAACGAAACCTAGCACTCTAAGTAGACTAGTCAACTCACTTAGTCTTCCTTTAGAAGCAAATTAAGTTCAGGCTCTAGACCCAAGGTTCCTAAGTAGTTGCTAAGTTACAGACTAGGTTGGCTAAAGACGAGTTGCAGGCACAAGTTTCCCTGATTTCTTACTCTACCCTAAAGTTTAATGATCCCTGAGGTTAAAGCATCCGTGCCTGTGTATTTGTCTGAGTTATTTGAGTTAAAGGATTTTTTTTTTATTTACTTTTTTTTTTTATTCTTCTAAGTCTAACCTCAGATTAGCTATCAACACGGTCTGTGTCGGATTCATTGTCCCCATTATCATACCTCGAAGGGTGCCTGGCTTTCGATGCTTCGAGATAGCACCGCCCATAACGACCCCAAGAACTCCTGGCAATCGACACTTCGAGATAGTATCGCCCATGGATTTCTTAAGCGAATTCAGACCTATGGCAATCGGCACTTCATGATAGGGCCACCCACGGTACTTGAACCGCGCAATGCGCTTACATGCCCCCAGTAGGATGGATATCCTAAGAGACAAGCGCCGAGGAGGTAATATGTTATCATCTCATCCTCAAGGTGAGTATATACTCGACCTCTCCTGCGGCGGGAACTCTTCCAATCAAAATGTGTTTTCAAACCTCTCTTAAGTCAAAACTAAGAGAATCAAATCTCTTTTCAGAAAGACAGAAATTAAGTTGATTACCAGACCAAGTGTGTGAAATTTGGATGCCTGGGTTACAAGGACCTGTAAACCAAAAGGTAGAATAAGACTCCTGGTACTACCCCACCTTTTAACTCAAACCCTAGCTTCCCTTCCTCAACCTCTTGAGGAATGGCCCACAACTTAACTCCTACTTAAGTTTTTAAGTCCAAAAAGGACCCTAAAGGTCTAAAGCTAGTAGCTTATTTAGCTTCTAAAGTTTGACCCTAGAATTTATTTAGTCTACCCTAGAGTTCTGATTTGCTTAAGAATGCAAGATCTAGCCAGTTAAACTCAAAACCTTTTTTTTCTTTTTTTATATGTACAAATGTATGCAATTATGCTTTGTATATCCCCAAGTACACCCCCCCATGCCTAAAATCTGCAATGTCCTCATTGCATAGAAGGATATTACCTGGGTTAGAGCTGGGCTGAATAGCCAAAGAACCTGCAAATCAAGTTCAAGAATTGCAGAAATAAGCCCAAAAAATCACCAAAGCAAAGTTGGCCTAGAAAATAGGTAACCTAGGATGTTGGCGAGCTGATGATGAATCGTGATAGCAAATGCTCGCCCAACTAAAATGGGAATGAAATCTTCCCAGGTCACCAGAAGAGGTTCTAAAGGATAAACAGGTAAAACAACCTCCAAAGGGGTAGGGGGAGGATAATTTGGATCCTCCAAAAGGTATGGGGAAGGAATGGTACAGAGATAAACCCCCAGGGTAATGGACTGACTAAAGAAATCATCAATCCATACCCGATACTCCACTACAGGAAATATTGGTCTGTTAAGGCCCCTAGTGAGAACAAAAGTGAGCAATTCTCTAAGGCAAGGATCATCTAGGGTGTCCAAGTTACGATGTTGTGGGATGGCCATAAGATCTAGGTTGGGTTTAATCAGCTTGGTGTCCATCCCAAACACTCTTTCTAAATCCTCAATTTCATCCCTAGCATTCCTTGCACCATCACATGGATCTTCCTACTCTTCATCAGGAGTCACAATTTCTCTTTCAGATATAAGTGAATCAGAGGGTGACTTCGAAGTGAATGAAGGCAGGTTGGAAGCAACAGATCTAGGGATTATCCTATCAATGTCATCCCCGGGTTTTTGTTCTTTACTCAAATCTTCCCCGAAGTCTATATGTGAATCCACATAAATCTTAGAAATTGCTTCCAAATTTTCCATCATTTTATCATGAGGAGAAATATCATGAATGGGTGTGCTAAGGAAACCTAATTTGGTCAAATTTGTGACAACCTCAGGGGCTAACTCTTCAAATAAGATATAATCACCCTTAGTGTCACTCCAAATCTTGAATGTAGGTTCCTCATATAATTCGTCCTCCTCCTCATCACACAATTCATCATGTACCCGAGGTCTAGAATCATTTAATATCTCAGCAGATCCCCTAGGGTGCTCTATCTGAGGTAAATGGTTTACACTGGTAACATCAGACTCCTCAGATAGGTCAATTTCTTTAGGGTTAGGTTCCCTAAGGGTGGGTTTGAGTTCCATATCGTGATCAGAAGGGAGGGTAGGATTAACAACTTGACTTTGACCCACTTCATCAAATGTCACAAAAATACTATCATCTGGGTCGAGGTCTTCCAATGGTACCATCATTCCCTTCTTTTGACTCCAATATAATTCAGGTGGATACTCAACCTTATCATCATCTTCCTTGGGTTGCCACCTTTCTTCATCCAATGCATAGCTACTGTCATGTGTATTTTCCTCCCACCTAAAGTGTAGATCGCTCAAGGAATTGTTATCTAATGGGGAGGTTTCAAAATCGATCCTCGAAAAGTAGCTATTCTCCCTAGAATTTCCCTCCAACTTAAAGTGTAGCTCTCCCACGGGAGATGCATCTATTGTAGAGGGGTGTACGTCATCCTCAATGGGGTAGATTGGGTGGCTAATTTCATCTCTTTCTTGTTGGCCTGCTCTCAAAGATTCTCCTAGCAATTCACTCATTTCGTTTTGTATTTTCTGTATTTCCATCTTCAAAGAGGAGAGGTCATTTCTATCATGAGAGAAGTCAGGCTCAGGCTCATAGTACCCAGGAGTGTTTATCCAACCATAATACTTTTTTAGGGAGGGTGGGTTGGGTATTTCTTTGGTATGTGGGATATTGGGCAAAGCAAATCCCGCTCCTAGGCTCTGCTCACTGATTTGGGGCTTAACCAGGCCAATACTCCTATAATAGGAGTAAAATGGATCCCAATGATTGTCATTACGTCCATCAAGGAATGGACCATCTCGGCGTCTGGGATCGAAGGATGCAGAGTGGGGGTGAGGGTGTGGGCAAGATGTGAAAGGATGAAAAGCAATGTGGTCCATTCTAACTCACACTTCAATCAGAATTCCCCAAGCAAAACACAATTTAAGAAGGACCTTTTAGGTCTTTCCCAATTTAGGCTTTTGATTTTAAGTCAGATTGCAGGTAACAATACAATTTGCCCAATCAATTACGCGCCTATTGTCAACCTACAGTTCTCCTAAGAAGACCTAGTTGGAGCTTAGGTGTTCTTCCCTAAATCTCAAGTGGTCAAGTAAATCCAAAGATGGAAGATCGAGGGATGCAAGTAGGACTAAGCCTTCCTTTGAAGCTACGCTTTTGCGGTGCTCCTCAACTACCCCCAAGTGAGGGTATCCCCCTCTTTGGATTTACAAAACCTTTGATCTCAAGTTCCGAACACTTCAGAATCCAACGAAAGGAGGGCTCTTGTCCTAGTATTTCCAAACCTAAGGAGTGTCTAGAAGCGTGCTGTGGTGCAAGTGAAATAAGTGTGCATACACCGTCAAAGATTTTGAACTTTGAATCGCACGGCAAGTTTGAAAATCAAATCCTTGTTTTTTAAAATGTCCTTCCTTTGATTGGTCCTTTTTCTAAGAAAATGTGACCACTTGTTAGATTTATTCAGTACAGATTAGGTGGTCTTCGCATTAAATCCCAAATGCATTGCGTGATTAAAAATAGGATGCAAAGTAAGAGAATGCGTACCTTGCCTCCAGCGATCTACGATGCAAGAATGCACGCAATGCAGAAAAGTAAATCTAGAGGCTGCTCATACTGACCTAAATGGTTCGTCCTAGGGCAGGCAGCTTCTAGCAGGCAGCTCATTTTTTTTTTCTATTTTTTTTTAGAACTACTTATGAACAAGCAAATAAAAGTAATAATAAAAAAATAAACCTAAATCTAAAGAAAAGGGAACAGACTCCCAAAAATTACCCAACACGGGCCCAAAACAAAATCGGGGAACAAACCCCTCAAAATACGCCCCAGAACAAGGGTTTCAAACTATCTGCAATGAAAAATTAAGTCTACAGTCTTAATTCTATTCTAATTAAATTAGCGATTAAATACAATGGTGTACGTCGCGTCCTCGTCCTTCTCCTCCTTTCAAAATTGCTTGTCCACTTCTCGTCTGGCGACGTCAAGGGTTGCCTCTCACACTCGCTGATTCTTGCATAAAATTTCTCGCACAGAAAAGAAAATAATAGATAGTCATATCTCTGTGCAATTGACAAATAATCAAAATAAAATTAGGCGAAATTATTGCATCTGTTGCCTCCCTATGGATACGACCCGCTCCTTTGCGAGTGGTTATTTCTTGTTAAATATTGATTAGTCGATTTTTCCACCACATTAAACTACAAACGACTTTAAAGCGAAAGATCGACTAGTCAAATGGACTGATCGATCTTTCGATTTTAAGTTGGTTGCAGTTTAACGTGGTGGAAAAATCGACTGATCAATATTTAAGAAGAAATAACCACTCGCAGAGGAGCGGGTCGTATCCACAGGGAGGCAATGACGTATTAAAATTTGCACCAATTAAAAACGTTCGTTCGTAGTTAGTTTGGACAAGAATCAAGTAAAGATTGCCTTTAGATTAAGGTTTAAGCAAGAAACAATGCTGAAATGGCAATTATGAGAAACTAGAGGATATTTTCCACAATGCAGAATCAATAAAATATCATTAAAAAGTGACAATGGCATAAAATGTAATTTCTAATTGATGGTTTACTGTAGCAAAATAGGGGAATTTTTCCCCTTCGTCTTGCGCGACGAGGAGCGGATGGCCGGGTGCGGGAAGCTCGGAGGAGGTCCCTTGGACCAAGAGCTTCGAATTGGTGGTGGCGACGAGTCGCGCGGCGGCCGGAGGTGGCCAGACGAGCTCCGGCGGAGGTGCTGCAGCCGGTGAGCTTGCGCGGCTGTTGGCATGAGATCTGCTCGCGCGCTGTTGCTGACGGCTCTGCAGGCGTGGGAGGATGGGTCTGCAGGCGGTTGAGCGGGTGCAGCTGCAGCTGGCGAGGGTTCGCAGGCTGCAGCAAGCGTGGGCGGAGGGCGCTGCTGGCGGTTCTGCAGGCGCGGGGGTGAATGGCGTGGACTGTAGGCGCTGTTGGAGGGTGCAGGCGCTGGCGGTTCTGTAGGCGCGGGAGAAGGGCGCTGCAGGCTGGTGGGCGCAGTTGGAGGTTCGGCAGGCGCGGTTGCTGCTGTAGGCGCGGGAGGTGGGCGCTGCAGGCTGAGGAGGGCGTGCGCGGTCTGGAGGGAGTGGAGATGGCGAAGGTTGATGGTGGGCGCGATTACGCTGGAGGCTGGTGGGTGGCGCTGCAGGCGTGGGGACGCACGAATGAAGGCACAGGCGCAGGGGTGGTGGTGCGGGCGTGAACGGTGAGATGGGCGGATGTGGTTGTGCGGGTGCGGGTGGAGTTCAGATGGGTACGCAGGTGGGTGATCGCAGGTAAGCGGGTAGCTTCAGATGTCCGGGAGATTTCCCAGATGTCTTAAGTGAATGAGAAGGTGATTGCAGTGACAGTGGTTGCGGCGGTGGTGGTTGGTGACGATGGCGAGGGAGATGCACGCTAAGGTGCTCACGGTAATGCGGGCGAGCTCCGGATGGCGGTGTGGCCTGTCACACCACACGCGCATGGTGGTGGAGACTCGCCGCCACGGTAGAGGCCAGCAGTATGGAGTGGAAAAGAGAAGTTCTCTCTGCACAGTGGTGGGTCGGTGGTGGAGGCCTGCCTCGCTCAGCATCCTCTCTCCTTTTGTTGCGGCCTGCACAAATTTTAATGGAGAGGCGGGAGCAGATCCATCTTCTCCGCCGATCCATGAATGCGCTTTTAGTGAGGCTGGAGGCATTGCAGCGGTAGCCGAGCCGTTGCTGAGAAGAAGAAGAAGAAAGGATATTATTAAAATATTATAGTTATTTATATACAAACCCTCATGTTTTATGCTAACTAAAACAATGTACTTAATTAGTTAACTAATTAGATGAATGGCATTCTAAGCTAATTCTAAATGCACTTAAAATATGAATGCAATGTATGGATTATGTAATTAAATTAAAAATATGAATTAATCTATTTACATCCTAATTTATGCTAAATAAATGTTAGAATTATCCTAATGTTTAGACATTTAAATACTTAAATAGCCCACAACTATGGGCTAATCACTTGTCTTAACAACAAATGTTCTCAGCCAGAAAATAACCATTACACCTAAATTCTTATCAACCATTACTTAATGTCCTAATGAAGGTCATGCATTTAACACACTTAAGGAGCAATTTCCTACTCATAAAATCCATGAAACTCTTTCACTCCCTAACTGTCAGGGCAAAGCATTGGTTGCCCCAAATATGACCCTTTTTGCTTGCGTCCTTTTTTGTATCTTATCATGGAATTTAAGGGCTAAAAATTCAGGATTTCATAAAATACCTATTAATATTTTACCCTTGATTTATGCTACAATTAAGATCTTTCTAGTTAGTTGGAACACAGTTTTCATTCACTTTCTTAGTCCCCAATACCGTTTATCAGCTTTACCATTGGATATTTTGGTGTCACACATCCTTCATAAAAATAAAATTGACCTCTCTAATTTTACTCCTCTCAGAAAAGTGGTCTATTTTAAATGGTCCACTCTCCAAAAAATGAGAGTGAAACCTGCTAGAGAGGAATCCTCCAATGATGATGGAGAAGAAGAAGTTGATCCAAATGCTCAATCTTCTTCTCGTCCACCTCCTGAATCATCCTCCACTTTCATTCCTATAACCTACCAATATCCTGTAGTGGAAACACCTTGGGTAAATCTATCTAATGTGTCTGGATCTGATCCTAATTTGATAAATACCTTTAACTACATTGGTCAAAATTTAACCAATCTAAATTTTGCCTTCCTTCACATGGAATGCAAATTCCATGATCTTTCTCTTTCTATTGAGTCCTCCCATGTCACCTCTTCCACTCAACAACCTGAGCAAAGGAAGCAGACTCAAACAAAAGCACCTCAAGAGTACAGTGAAAGAAGGCAGAAGCATTTTCAAGATCCATCTCATGTATCAATGGCAAAAGAAGAACCTGTTCTTCATGTTGATCAAGAAGAAGAAGACACGGAAGAAGAAGAAGTTTCTTTTGAAGAAAGTGATGATGATGATGAAGATGAAGACGACAACGATGATGACGAAGACAATGATGATGATGACAACGATGATGATGATGATGATGATGGTGGTGGATGATTAGCCCATATTTGTGGGCTATTTAAGTATTTAATTGTCGAGACATTAAGTTAATTCTAACATTTATTTAGCATAAATTAGGATGTAAATAGATTAATTCTTATTTCTAATTTAATTAGATAATTCATGCATTGCATTCATATTTAAATGCATTTAGAATTAACTTATAATTGCATTCATTTAATTAGTCAACCAATTAGGTGCATTGCATGCATTAATTTAAGTTAAAATAAAAGTTGCGGGTTTGTATATAAATAACCATAATATTTTATCACTATTGTTATTTTTCTTCTTCTTTCAGCAACGTCTGCATTTCCTTCGGGTGCCGCTACAACGCCACCAGCTGCCACACTAAAGCCTACATTCATGGACTAGCGGAGAATGTGGATCTGCTCCTGCCTCTCCATTGAAATTCATGCAGGTAGCTACAAAAAGAGGAAGAGGCAGTCAAGCTCTGGTGGCCTCCACCCCCGACCCACCACTGTGTAGAGAGTTCATCTCTCGTCCATTCCACACTGCCGACCTCAACCGTGGCAACGAGCATCCACCACCGTGGGCGTGTGGTGTGACAGGCCACACCGCCATCTGGAGCTCGTCTGCATTACCGTGAGCACCTTAGCGTGCACCACCCTCGCCGCCATCACCAACAACCACTGCCGTAGCCAATGCATTTTCATCTCCTCAGTCAGTTAAGACGTCCAGGAAATTTCCCGAAAATTTGAAGCTTCGACACCACACTCCAATAGCAACCGACCGCTCACTTCACGCCCATGCCCCTCCTGCTGCCCGCATCCAGCTGCAACCGCCTTCACGCCTGCACCAGCCCACGCACGTAGCCAGCGCACCCGCCAGCATTTGCGCCAGCTTGCAGCACTTCTCCAATGCGTCTGCACCACTTGCGCACACAGCAGCAGGTGCACGTTCTTCTCTATGCGCGCATCACCTGTAGCGCCTCCAATGTCCACTTTCGCTCCCTCGCCGACCTTCTCCGACATGCTTCCGCCTACCCATTGTGCACCTTCCTTGCAGCATTCGCCAGCACCATCCAGCAGCAGCGGCGCTTTTGCCAGCAGCAGTACCCTCGGCACGTGCGCAGAGCAGTGCGTGCGCCTCCTCGCCAGAACCCCAGCCACGCCTGTCCACGCCACACGGCCTGCGGCACTTCAGGAGCTCAGCCGCACCCACCACCACCGTTCCTCCGTCCGGCCACCACGGAGCATCTCGCAAGTCACCACAACCGCCATCACGGAGCCCTCAGTCTGAAGAACTTCCTCCGAGCTTCACGCCTCCGACCGTTCCTTCCTCCTCGCGCATGGCCAAGGGGAAGAAGATCCCCTATTCTACTATAGTAAAAGGCCTATTAATATTTACATTCTCTTCCATTGCCAACTTTTATTGACATTTTATTAAATCTACATTGCACAAAATATCCTCTAGTTCAAAATTTCCATTTCAACATGTTCTCTTGATACTATCTTAATCTGAAGGCAGATTTGAATCGATTCTCGTCGAAACTAACTGTGAACATACGTTTTTAATCGGTGCAAGTTTAAATACGTCATTGCCTCTCTATGGACACGACCCACTCTTTTGAGAGTGGTTATTTTAATTACTGATTAGTCAATTTTTCCACCACATAAAACCACAAACAACTTTAAAAGCGAAGAATCGACTCGTCAAATGGCGCCGTTGACGGGGATGCAACAAATGTAATAATTTCACCAGATTTTATTTTTTATTATTTCTCATTGCACAGTGATCTGACCATTTATTATTTTTTTCTGTGCGAGAAATTTGTGTGAGGAACCAGCCATTGTGAGAGGCGACCGTTGACATCACCAGAGGAGAAATTGGTCGAGCTACCTTGCAAAGGAGGGGAATTACAAGGACGCGACGTACATTTAGTTGCTAATTTAATTAGAGTAAAATTAAGACTTTAGACTTAATTTGTCATTGCACATTTGGTTTGAAACCCTTGTTCTGGGATATATTTTGAGGGGTTTGTTCCCTGATTTAGTTTTAGACTCGTGTTGGGTAATTTTTGGGAGCCTGTTCCCTTTTCTTTAGATTTAGGTTTTTGGTTTATTTTGTGGATTGTTTACCTTTGTTTAAGTAGTTAATAATAATTAAAAAAAATGAGCTACCTGCTAGAAGCTGCCTGCCCCTAGGACAAACCATTTAGGTCTGTATGAGTAGCTTCTAGATTTATTTCTCTGCATTGCATGCATTCTCGCATCGTTGATTACTGGAAGCAAGGTACGCATTCTCTTACTTTGCATCCTATTCTTGATCACGCATTGCATGTGGACTTAATTCGAAGACCACCGAAACTGTATTGAATAAATCTAACAAGTGGTCACATATTTTTTAGAAAAAGGACTAATTAAAGGAGGGACATTTTAAAAACCAAGGATTTGATTTTCAAACTTGTCGTGCGATTCAGAAATCAAAATCTTTTGCGGTGTATGCACACTTATTTCGCTTGCACCACGACACGCTTTTAGACACTCCTTAGGTTTGGAAATACTAGGACAAGAGCCCTCCTATCGTTTGATTCTGAAGTGTTCGAAACTTGAGATCAAAGGTTTTGTAAATCCAAAGAGGGTTATACCCTGTCAGGGATTTTTGGGGGTAGTTGAGAAGCACCACGAAAGCACAGCTTCAAAGGAAGGCTTAGGCCTACTTGCATCCCTCGATCTTCCGTCTTTGGAGTTGCTTTACCATTTGAGATTTAGGGAAGAACACCTAAGCTCCAACTAGGTCTTCTTAGGCGAACTGCAGGTCGATAATAAGCGCGTAAATTGACTAAACAAATTGTATTGTCACCTACAATCTGACTTAAATCAAAAGCCTAAATTGGGAAAGACCTAAAAAGTCCTTTTTGAATTGTGTTTTGCTTGGGGAATTCTGATTCAGGTGTGAGTTAGAATGGACCACATTGATTTTCATCCTTTCACATCTTGGCCACACCCTCACCCCCACTTTGTATTCTTCGATCCCATACGCCGAGATGGTCCATCCCTTGATGGTCAAAATGACAATCATTGGGATCCATTTTACTCCTATTATAGGAGTATTGGCCTGGTCAAGCCCCAAATCAGTGAGCAGAACCTAGGAGTGGGATTTGCTTTGCTTAATATCCCACACACCATGGAAATACCCAACCCACCCTCCCTGAAAAATTATAATGGTTGCACAGACACTCCTGGGTACTATAAGCCTGAGCCTGACTTCTCTCATGACAGAATTGACCTCTCCTCCTTGAAGATGGAAATATAGAAAATGCAAAACAAAATGATTGAATTGTTAGGAGAATCTTCGAGAGCAGGCCAACAAGAAAGAGATGAAATTAGCCACCCAATCTACCCCATAGAGGATGACGTACACCCCTCTACAATAGATGCATCTCCCATGGGAGAGCCACACTTTAAGTTGGAGGGAAATTTTGGGGATTATGTAAGGTAGAATAGCTACTTTTCGAGGTTCGATTTTGAAACCTCCCCATTAGATGACACTTCCTTGAGAGATCCATGCCTTAAGTGGGAGGAAGATACATATGAAAGTAGCTATGCATTGGATGAAGAAAGGTGGCAACCTGAGGAAGATGATGATAAGGTTGAGTATCCACCTGAATTATATTGGAGTCAAAAGAAGGGAATGATGGTACCATTGGAAGACCTCGACCCAGATGATAGTATTTTCGTGACATTTGATGAAGTGGGTCGAAGTCAAGTTGTTAATCCTACCCTCCCTTCTGATCACGAGATGGAACTCAAGCCCACCCTTAGGGAACCTAACCCTGAAGAAATTGACCTATCTGAGGAGTCTGATGCTACCAGTGTAGACCATTTACCTCAGATAGAGTACCCTAGGGGATCTGCTGAGATATTAAATGATTCTAGACCTCGGGTATATGATGAATCATCTGATGAGGAGAAAGACGAACTATATGAGGAACCTACATTCAAGATTTGG
This sequence comes from Thalassia testudinum, assembly GCA_037157565.1. NCBI lineage: Eukaryota > Viridiplantae > Streptophyta > Magnoliopsida > Alismatales > Hydrocharitaceae > Thalassia > Thalassia testudinum. The sequence continues at coordinate 147,924,596 of JAZHRO010000014.1, read as the reverse complement.
AGTGACACTAAGAGTGATTATGTCTTATTTGAAGAGTTATCCCCTGAGGATGTCACAAATTTGACCAAATTTGGTTTCCTTAGCACACCCATTGATGATATTTCTCCTCATGATGAAATGATGGAAAATTTGGAAGCAACTTCTAAGATTTATGTGGATTCACATATAGACTCCGAGGAAGATTTGAGTAAACAACAAAAACTTGGGGATGACATTGATAGGATAATCCCTATATATGTTGCTTCCAACCTGCCTTCATTCATTTTGAAGTCAACCTCTGATTCGCTTATATCTGAAGGTGAAATTTTGACTTCTGATGAAGGGCATGAAGATAAATGTGATGGTGCAGGGAATGCTAGGGATGCAATTGAGGATTTGGAAAGAGTGTTAGGGATGGACACTGAGCTAATTAAACCCAACCTAGATCTTTTGGCCATCCCGCAACCTTGAAACTTGGACACCCTAGACGATCCTTGCCTTAGAGAGTTGCTCACTTTTGCTCTGACCGGGGTGCTTAACAAACCAATATTTCCCATAATGGAGTATCAGGTATGGATTGATGATTTTTTAGTCAGTCCATTGCCCTGGGGGTTTATCTCTGCACCATTCCTTCCCCATTCTTTTTGGAGGATCCTTGTCATCCTCCCCCTACCCCTTTGGATGTTGTTATACCTGTTTATCCTTTAAAACATCCTCTGGTGACCTAGGAAGATTTCATTCCCATCTTAGTTGGGCGAGCATTTGCTATCGGGATTCATCATCAGCTCGCCAACATCCTAGGTTACCTATTTTCTAGGCCAACATTGCTTTGCTCATTTTTAGGGCCTATATCTGCAATCCTTGAACCTGATTTGCAGGTTCTTTGGCTATTCAGCCCAGCTCTAACCCAGGTAATATCCTTGTATGCAATGAGGAGATTGCAGATTCTAGGCTTGGGGGGGTGTACTTGGGAATATACATAGCATAGTGCATTCATTGCATACATTTGCATTAAAAAAAAAATGTTTTGAGCTTAACTGGCTAGGTCCTGCAATCTTAAGCAAATCAAAACTCTAGGTTAGACAAAGTTAATTCTAGGGTCAAACTTTAGAGGCTAAATGAGCTACTAGCTTTAGGCCTTTAGGATCCTTTGTGGACTTAAAAACTTAAGTAGGAGTTAAGTTGTGGACCATTCCTCAAGAGGTTGAGGAAGGAAAGCTAGGGTTTGAGTTAAAAGGTGGGGTAGTATATGGAGTTTTGTTCTACATTTTGGTTTACGGGTCCTTGTAACCCAAGCATCCAAATTTCACACACTTGGTCTGGCAATCAACTTAATTTCTTTCTTTCTTAAAAGAGATTTGGTTCTCTTAGTTTTGACTTAGGAGAGGCTTGAAAACACAATTTGATTGGAAGAGTTCCTGCCACAGGAGAGGTGGAGTATATACTCACCTTGAGGATGTGATGATAACATATTACCTCGTCGGTGCTTGTCTCTTAAGATATCCATCCTACTGGGGGCATGTAAGTGCATTGCACAGTTCAGGTACCATGGGCGGCCCTATCTTGAAGTGCCAATTGCCATAGGCCTGAATTCGCTTAAGAAATCCATAGGCGATACTATCTCAAAGTGTCGATTGCTAGATTTCTTGGGGGTCATTATGGGCGGTGCTATCCCAAAGCATCGAAAACCAGGAACCCTTCGAGGTATGGTAATGGGGACAATGAATTCGACACAGACCGTGTTGATAGCTGATCCGAAGTTAGACTTAGAGGAATAAAATATATATATATATATTATTTAAAAAAAAAATCCTTTTCCCTTAAACTCAAATAACTCAAACCAATGCACATGCATGGATGCTTTAATGTCAGGGATCAATAAACCTTAGGGTAGAGTTAGAAATCAGGGAAACTCATGCCTGCAACTCATCTTTAGCTGACCAAGTCTGTAACTTAGCAACTACTTGAGAACCTTAGGTCTAGAGTCTGAACTTAATATGTTTCTAAAGGAAGACTGATTGGGTTGACTAGTCTACTTGGGGTGCAAGGTTTTGCTTGGATTTGGTAGGGACTAGCAAAAACTAGGCATGGCGGCATTTGATTAGCCCATATTTATCGGCTACTTAAGTATTTAAGTGCCTAGACATTAAGTTAATTCTAACATTTATTTAGCATAAATTAGGATTTAAATAGATTAATTCTTATTTCTATTTTAATTACATAATTCATGCATTGCATTCACATTTAAATGCATTTAGAATTAGCTTAGAATTGCATTCATTTAATTAGTTAACCAATTAGGTGCATTGCATGCATTAATTTAAGTTAACATAAAAGTTGAGGGTTTGTATATAAATAACCATAATATTTTATCACTATTTTTATTCTTCTTCTTCTTTCAGCAACGTCTGCATTTCCTTCGGGTGCCGCTACAATGCCACCAGCTGCCGCACTAAAGCCTACATTCATGGACTAGCAGAGAATGTGGATCTGCTCCCGCCTCTCCATTCAAATTCATGCAGGTATCTACAAAAAGAGGAAGAGGCAGCCGAGCTCTGGAGGCCTCCACCCCCGACCCACCACTCTGTAGAGAGTTCATCTCTCCTCCATTCCACACTGCCGACCTCAACCGTGGCGACGAGCATCCACCACTGGGGGCGTGTGGTGTGACAGGCCACACTGCCATCTAGAGCTCATCTGCATTACCGTGAGCACCTCAGTGTGCACCACGCTCGCTGTCAACACCAATAACCACCATTGCAGGCACTGCATTTTCATCTCCTCAGTCAGTTAAGACATCCGGGAAATTTCCCGGGCATTTGAAGCTTCGACCCCATACTCCAATGGCAACTAGCCGCTCACTTAACGCCCGCACCACTTCGGCTACCCGCATCCAGCAGCAACTGCCTTCACGCCTGCACCAGCCCACACACGCAGCCGACATGCCCGCCAGCTTCACGCCATCCTGCAGCACTTCTCCAATGCGCTTGCAAACCGCACACCGCCTGTAGACTGCGCACCGCCTGCATACCGTGCACCGCCTGCACCTTGCAGCACCGTCACCAGCTCCTCGCCTACGCGTGTACGCACCGCCTCCAGCGCACCACCCGTGCACATAGCAGCAAGTGCACGTTCTTCTCTGCATGCGCATCACCTGTAGTGCCTCCAGCGTCCACTTTCACGCCCTCGCCGACCTTCTCTAGCGTGCTTCCGCCTACCTGCCGTGCGCCTTCCTTGCAGCGTCCGCCAGCGGCATCAAGTAGCAGTGGCGCGTCTGCCAGCAGCACCACCGTCGGCACGCATGCAGACCAGTGCATCCGCCTCCTCTCCAGAACCCTAGCTGGGCCCGTCCACGCTGCACGGCCTACGGCACTTCAGAGCTCAGCTGCACCCACCACCACCGTTCCTCCGTCTGGCCACCTCGGAGCATCTCGCACGTCGCCGCGACCGTCGTCACGGAGCCCTTGGTGTAAAGAACTTCCTCCGAGCTTCATGCCTCCAGCCATTCCTCCTTGCGCTCGGCCAAGGGGAAGAAGATCCACTGTTTTGCTACAGTAAAAGTCCTATTAATATTTACATTCTCTACCATTGCCAACTTTTATTGATATTTTATTAAATCTGCATTGCAGAAAATATCCTCTAGTTGTACAAAATTGCCACTTTAGCATGTTCTCTTGATACTATCTTAATCTGATGGCAGATTTGGCTCGATTCTCGTCGAAACTAACTGTGAACATACGTTTTTAACCGATGCAAGTTTAAATATGTCATTGCCTCCCTGTGGACACGACCTGCTCTTCTACGAGTGGTTATTTTAATTATTGATTAGTAGATTTTTCCACCACATAAAATTACAAGCGACTTTAAAAGCGAAGAATCGGCTCGTCAGTGGACATGTGCAGAAGCTAATTAGAAAACATCCTAGAAATTAATTTAATTTTTTTTATGCTTGTTAAATTTGTATGACTTTTCAGACAATTATATGTTAAGTTTGTTTCAAGACTTATGAACTTTATCATGTTATGATTCATGCTTGGTTTGTTTATGAAAAATTGTTGCATTCTTGTTACGTATCAAGTATCATGTTGTGTTTCATTCTTGTTATTTTCTCACCTTTTTGCTTGCTTGACAAAAAGGGGGAGAAATAATTGATAATTCATATTTAAAATAGGGAGAGCTTATTTTGAAGGGGAGGTTTTTCACTTATTCTGCAGTTTTTTAATTCTTCTCTTATTAAGTCTCTGTTTATTCATAAATATGAGTATTACGTTGTTTGTTTTATCAACACCAAAAAGAGGGAGATTGTTGGAACCTAGTTCCATTTCTCTTCTGCGTCTTGGTGTTAGCAAAACCATGCTTAAATCTAATGTGTTTATGAATTATTACAGGCAAAAGAACCTATGGAGGCAAGCAACAAGATTGCATATGGAAGAAGAATATTAGAAGACTAGTTTTTGTTGTGTTTTTTATTTTTGTAGAATCTTTGTACATCTCCTAACAAGTAAAACAAAATCTAGAAGTTAGAAACAAAGTAGAGATAATTAGGTTTCAGAAAATCGTTCATTCACTCGTTTCAAAACTCGAAATCGATTTTTACAAAATCCAGTCGCTTAGAGTAAGTTGGATTTCTCTAAACACTGACTTAAAACTTACCAAATGTGGTACTTGTATCAAGTACTAGTTCCGGTGATAAGTGCCAATACATGCTAGGCACAGGTTTGGGCCTAAGTCACAAACTGTGACAACAAATATCGGTACTCATCATGAGTACCGGTACCAAGTGGTCACAGTTTGTGCACTTGGTTTTTGCCTGGACCTTACAAGTACTGGTACTAATCACTAGTACCGGTACATGTAAGCCACTGGACCTAAATCTATGAGTCACAAGTACCGGTACTCATCATGAGTACTGGTACCTGGTGACTTAGTTGTGTTGATTGTAAGCAATCAGTACCGGTACCAAAAGTTTAGTACCGGTACCAACAAATTGTTGTGACTAACCTGAATGACTATTTTGCAATTAAACCTATCCTTAAAGTTCTCAAATTACCCCTAACGGCTAGTAAAAGTAGGGAAGGTGCTTAGTCAGTTATATAAGCACTCCTTAAGTGTCTTTTGCACACAACCAAGAAGCCAAAATTCTATTTTTGCCTACACCTTCATTTCTCATATTACTAGCTGCAAAAGAGCATGTCTTGTTACAATTCTGTCAAGGCCATTCTCCACTTGCAACAAGTCTTCAAGGCGATCATGTTCTTCTTTGAAAAATCCCTTTGTTTTACACCACAATTTTCTCGTTTGATCAATTTATATACTCTAATTAAGCTATGTAATTGTTGGAGACTTAGGGATTAGTTGTAAGCTTTTATTTGTATTTTCCTTACACCTGTATCTTTATTTCTTTTCAATATATTGTAATTGGGTTGAGGTAACTTGTTAATTACCTCAGGTTTTAGTAAATTGATTCCCTCTGAGTTGAGGGAATCGGTTAAAAATCCTAAGTCGGGAGACTTAGGTAGTGGAGTACCCAAGTGAGGGGAACCACTATATATCTTGTGCATTTTGTGGTTTGTTTTGTCTTGCAAATTTTTATTCCTCACTATTCATCCCCCCCTCTATTTTCTCTGTGACTTACAGATCCTACACCCTTGTTCTAAGGTCATGATTTTTGAGGTGTTTTTTCCTCGAACTTGTTTTAGGCCCACTATGGAGGGTATTTTTGAGGGAGTCTATTCCCATTTATTTAGACTTAGGTTTTTGTTTTCTTTTGTGGATTGATTTTTGATTATTTGTGCATAAGTAGGTGATTGCACAGCAATCATGAGTCCTAATCAACCTAAATAATGTTTGAACCTAGCTTAATTTGCGGATATTGCACTCGTATCTTGCATATCATGCATTGCATCAATCTATTTAGAATAAGATGAGATATCCAACAGTTTAATGGTTTTTATTACTATTTGCAGGTAATAACGTGATCCAGGATGATGGACATAGTGGAATTAAGCAATAAAGGAAGAAGACTAATCCACATTAGAGGAGTGAGGAGGATAGCCTTATCCCTACCCTTAGAAACCCTAGGACAACCTTCCCTAACCCAAAATGACCTCCATTAGGGCACCTTAGCCTCAAAACCCAAACATGGATAGCGCTATTCATGTTCTTATCAACCCTATCTCTCTCCCAAACACTTAGGAACCAAAGCTCACCTTAGCAAACCTAAAACCCGCTCTCCATCACCTTTTAGGATGTCCAGACATTTGGTTGGGCATCTGATTTTTGTAGAATAACAATCTAAGAAGGAAAAACTCATACTGACACAGAATTGGACATCTAATTTAATGTCCAGCCACAAATTTTGTAGTATTAGACGTCTGACCACTATCCTAGATGTCTAATACTATTGCCTAGTTCCTGATTTTGGTGTAAGAAGCCTGATCTTGCCTATTTTGACCTAGGAACACCACCAAACACCCAAAGAAACCTAATTTGAGACCTCGTAAGCTTAGTCCACCATCCATTTCCGTACTTATCCTATCCCTAACCCAATTGAACCATCCCATACCTAATTGGGTGCATCTACAGTTGATTGGGTGCACTTGAGCCCAATTAGATCCAACTAGGATCTAATTGACTCATACCTATTAGGGTTACCCCTGCCTAATCACATGCACACATACAATTAGACTTGATCTAGACCTAATTAGGTTCACTCCTATCCAATTAGACTTTCCTAAGCCTAGTTAGGTTCATAGCCACCTAATCTGGATTGACCCAACCTATTTAGCACCTAATTCCACCAAAACCCACAACCAAGTCCTATGAAAAATACACACCCATACACACACACACCTTCCTATTCTACCCCTACCAAACCCATGCACACTCTCTTGGAAACCCTAAAAACTTGTGTCAAACCTAGATCCTAAAAAGGTGGCATTAGCTATTTTTGGAGCCACCAAAAGTGGCAACCAAATGGAGCCTTCCCATAAGGACAAAGAGAGAGCCACGAAATTCACTCTCCCATCCAATCTCCTCCACCTCTCACCTGTGACACCCTCCCTTCCACCCTCCAAATCCCAAGGCCGTCGACCACTCTCTCCACCAAAGGGCGCTCCTCCTTCTCTAAGGCTCCATGGATGGCCATAGAGAAGCTTCCCCACAACTTCTCAGTTATGGCTTGGAAGAAGAAGGGATCTCCACCCTCTCTTGGGCGTGCTACCTCCTCTCTCCAATTGGGTGCACTCGCCCCCTCTTTTTCTTCTTCTTCTTGGACGATCATGAAGGCTCACCCATAGCCTCTTGTGGTTGGCCATCTCTTGTTGGTAGGCATGTAGACGGGTTTGTATACCCAAGGTCTAGCCTACACCCTCACACATAGTCGATGGCTGTAGTGGCACCTTCTCGGTGTGAGGGATTTTCTCTATTTATATGCTTTCTAGTATAGATGTTAAATGACATTTGTTTCTATGCATAAATAATATTGCGTGATTATTGCTTGTGATTGCTTCTCTTCGTGTTACTTAGGCTCGTTCACACTATGCACAGCTACCATGGCCTACTTAGATGCATGCAATCACTTAGGTTTTTTTGGCATGTCTAGATCTAGGTTTCATTTCGCATTTCGAAATAAAGATCAAAAACACAAAAAAAAAGCGCAAAAGGCAAAAAGACCAAAACTATTAGGTTAGAAATGCCGATTCAAATCTCGACTTATTTTAACACCTCCCATAGACAAACGACTGGGACACAAGTTTTCAAAAGAATAAAATCCATTGAGTTTCGATATTATAAAGACGCGACTATACTACGGCATTGTTTTTCAAAAAGTCACGATTTGCACGCTTGTCAAATGGCGTCGTTGCCTGAGAGGCAACACACGAGTTTAGATTTGGATTTGTTTAACTTTTTATTATTTTCATTGTAGGGATGTCAAGATGAGGATCCCCACACACATCGACCCGTGGTGAAGGTCGCAGGTATTTTCTTCATCTTTAATTTGTTTCTTTCTTAGGTTAAAAAAAGAAAAGAAAAAAAAATATATATATATATAGAAAATTTCAAATTCAAATTTTCTAATTTGAATTTACAAAAAAAAAATTATTTACTTGGTGTGTGTTTTAACTTGGAAACTATTTAAACACACCAAGGTTAGATTTGGAAATCCGACCAGAAATTGTTAATGATTTAAAAAAATTTATTGTCATCAAATTAGGTCTCCACAAATCTTGCGATTCTGTCTAGTATTAGAGTTTCAAATAATCTTTCCAATGCCACCTTTTATTTAAAAAATTCATAATGTGTGAATTTTAAAAATTCATACAGTGGAAGAGGCTCAGAACAGTTTGCACTCTGATTTTATATAACTTTTAACATTAAGTCTGACCTCCACATAAAGATCTATTTTAAATTTATGGGGATGGAAAACTAGTGAAACGTGGTCTTTTCTATAAATTTTCAAGAATTTTTGGATTTTTTTGATACTATTTCAAACTGCACTTCTCGGAGGGGGTCCAACTGGCCTGTTTGACCCCCTGGAATATAAAAAATTGTTAAAAATTGTATGAAATAGTAAAAATCTTAAAAAAATATTCCCTGGAAAAATTATTGAAAAATAAAGATCTCTACCAAATTACATATTATTTTGGTTTATTTATTGATTTGGGGAGTGATTTCAAGTCAGACTATGGTCTGGCTGTAGATTTTTAGAAGCACGAGTGCTCGGTGTTTCACATTAGGGTTTAAATTTAGAAACCCAAGATAAACCTACTTGAGCTTGATTTGGGTGTGATTACATGAGAGGGGATTTGCTTTGATTGGTTGTTTACCCCCTCACCCACTTGATCTGAAATTGATTTACATTGCAACCTAGGAAACCACTTAGGTCTATTTCATTTAGTAGTGGTGCATTGGGACCAATGGTTCCTTGATTGGGTCACATCACTTCTACCTTATTTGGCTTAAAAGCATCATATTGACCTATCTGATATTAGAGTTTCCACACTAAGGTAGAGCACATTTGCATGCCATACTAAAAGGAAATTCATACAACAATTGAGACTTGCAAAAACTGTTGCGTGCTCCACCACAACCTTGTTTGAATTGACTTAAACAAGGAAATCCTAAAAGAGAAAAAATTAATACAAGCACTTGAACCATAAAATTCACTACACCAATTAAAGCTTGTATTGAAAATCCTTTGTCTATGCACTTCACACTCACAAATCTAATTTTAAGGGCAACACCCCCAAGTGCCCAATCACATTCCATGAGCACTCTAAGCCCAAGCCTAAAACTATGTTGACGTGCCTTAGGCAAGACTAAATTACTTGGTAATTGAAATTTAATTAGGTAAAAATGAAGGCTTTGTCTATTTGGACCAACTGGTGATAAGAAAGGTCGGTGCGGTAACTGCGTTTACCTCTAGTGGTGTCCCACCGTGCGGGGTGTCCTAGGGTGTCCCACCATTCTGCCTACCAAGTAATTCAAGGGTTGGTTTAACCTAGTTCCATTTCAGGATGCCAGGTTTAGATCCACTTAGGGTATACAATTTAAGGCTAACTTGTTTGCCAAACTTGGGGCTCTCTCATCTTTCTTCCTAGGCCTTTGCCTTAATTCCACCAGCCCCTTGTAGTTGGTTGTGTCTTCCTAAGGAAGACTATCTCATATCTCTATCCACGTCTTTTCTCAAATATCCATCAACCCATATCATTCTTTTGACCATCTCCCAACCCAACCATGATTTCGACTCCTCCTGGTTAGGAGACTCATCCTAACCAGTTGGGATATGTTCATCCTTATCCCCCAGCTTATTTAGAACCTGAACATCATGGATCTGACCCTTAACTAGATCAGAACCAATTGAAAGCCATAGTTGCTGAATTCCAGGAATATAACAAGGACTATACAGATCAATGTGCCAAGCTTCTGGAGCAAATTAGATGATCTCAGGCACAATCTCAGTCTTATCACTCCTCCCAGGAACAAGAGACTTGGAACAACCAGCCTAGTGGGTCTAGTGACCCACATTTTGGATCCACTAGCTACTCTACTGATTCTTGCTACCATGGGGAGGCATCCTGGACTCAGCCAACCCAAAAGGCACCTTTGGACCTAATCCATGATTTGGGTAGATCATTTGAGGAATGCACCATTTTTAGGCACCTTTGGACCTAATCCATGATTTGGGTAGATCATTTGAGGAATGCACCATTTTTGATACACCTGTACCTGATGATATATCACTAAGGAATTGAAATAATGATCACAAGTACATGACCACATAATAGGTTCTCAATCAACTCCCTTTATAGTCAGCCCCACTTAGGGTGATATACCTATTGATTCATATCCGGATTCATATAACCTTGAGTGGAGAGATAACCCTGATCTTTCATGGACACCACAAAGACCGACTCAGACTGGACATCAATCTATGCCAGCCCAATATTCCACTCAAACGACTTTAGGGCAACCATCTAGTCCATCCCAACCCGCAACCACCCTTGAAGATATTATGCATATTTATTGGACTTTGACAAGAAAAATTAAGAAAGGCTGACTAAGTTCGAAAATAAAATGAAATCTCAAGGGGATCAAATCAAGAGACTTCAAGAATCACTTTATCCCCAGATGCAAATGCCTTTTCACTCCTATTCTCCACCTATTCATCCGACCCATCCTCCAATCTATCATACATGCCGTTGTGTGGGGGCCAAATCTGTGGACTCTAAAGGTAGAGAAAAGCTAAGATCCCACCCAAACGATTTGATTAGGGCTCAACCAAAAAACATAAGACTAAACCCACATCTAGCTCTAACTCAGACTCTAGGGGTAAAAAGAAGAAAAAGGCTTTTTAAGTTGACTTGACCTATTTACCCTTTCTTGAGGCCTTAAAGAAAGTCACAAAAGAAGAAAAAGGCTTGCACACCTAAAGAGGTGGTTTTATCAGCTAGGATAAGATCATTTGTTTCTGGCACTCTGCCACCCAAAAGGATTGACCCTGGGAAACCTTTCATATCTTGTGCCATGAAGGGATTCACCTTTAATAGAGCCCTTGTGGTCTTCCATTAGCTTGATTCCTACCGCCCCTTTTGACCGCACCAAACTTGGAGATCTGCACCACACACCTGCCATCATTAGAATGGCAGATGGCTCCATCAAAACAACTAAGGGGGTAGTTCAGGATGTGATTATTAAAGTGCAAGGCCATATCTTTCCAGCTGATTTTATTATCTTGGACATGAATATACCAAAAAAGATAAGTAATTCACCCATCATATTGGGTCTACCTTTCTTGGCTACGGCCAATGCATGGTTTGATTGTTACTTAGGATGTATGGAGATGAGTAGCGGCAATGAGAAGATTCACTTTGATATTTATGCAGCCGTTAAGAAAACAAAGTCAGCGTATTTTTTGATGATACGGAAAGTGAGTCGGAGGGTAATTCGGAAGAAATTATGGCAATTGACACCTGGGTAGAATGACATGACCAAAATCAACAATCCACTAGATCACATAAGTCACCCTCAATACCAGATCAAATCATTGATAGTATGGTTGACTATCTTGATTGACCTAGCCCAATTCAAACCCCTGCCCCTTACAATGAATCCCAGATTACTCAATTGATCAAAAATATTAATGAAATAAAAGCTAGTGTAACAGAATATGATGATATAAGGAAAGAGCTTCATAGAATTCGGGACGAGCAACAAAAATCAGAAATGTTTGAATTTGGGTCAGGTGTGTCACATCCGATTTGTGATTCGGTGGTGGTCATGCAGGATTCTATTGATCAAACACGCGAGGTGGATGATATTGATAATCTTATTAAAGTCGAGAATGGATATTTATTCGAGAATCTTGATCTTGATTTAGGGCCTGAGTACCAATCATTTCATTTTGAGGAACCAAGTATTAAGGGACCTGAATATGATTTTATTGTATTTGAGAATACCCATGGAGACATTGATGAATTAATTGAAATGATCTCATACACGGAGCAACAAAATCAAAAAGACTGTAACTCCTTAATCAATCATTTAGCCCATTCCACTTTCACGGAGGGACTCACTACTGAATCTAACGACCAATTTCATCTAAGTGAGAAAAAGGAAATATCCCCTTATGAAAAGGATATTCGAGAGATTGAAATACTATTGGGGATTTCATATGATGAGTTATCGGAGGAAACTAAAAATTTTGGGGAATCATGTGATAATTGGGAATTAGAATTGAAAATTTTTGAAGAAATAAAAGAAGATGATACCCAAACATCTTTTGTAGAGATAGAGACTAATTAGTGGACCTTGATTTCCAGATCTGACCACATCACTTGGGTCATGCCTTCCATTCATCACCATTATCAGGACCCATATGATTTCACCACACATGACTCCACCCATACCCCTACCACCCACATTCTCCATCACCTCTACGGGATGCCTTCATATTCATTTCATCTAGGCACCTGTATTTATTTATCTTTCTTCTGTAGCATCTCGCTGCAGATAATCCCAAGACCCATCTACATATTTTTTCGATTACTTGGGCTTGGAATTCATGGACAGCTGGTCCGCATTTGCGGTCTGCTGTTGGCGAATGAGACTAAAATTCTTATCATTTCACTGACCATTCTCAATACTATATTCATATATCCTTTTTCAGTGTACGGCTAGCTAGAGGCGTAAATCTTAGCACTTATATATAGCATATTTTCCTGCATATTCAATTTTAGGTGTTGGAATAAGCGGAACATCAAATTTAGGAGCTATTCTAGGTAATTTCTACCCATTTTCCCCTGTCTTAAGTAATTTTTCATTATATTCATGCATGAGGACATGCAAGAAAGTAGGCATGGGGAGGTAGTAATTGTAAATTGAAATTTTTTTCTACCAACACCTATGAAAAACCTTTTGCACATCATGTTGATTGCACTTTAGAGTCCCTAAATTAAGAATAATCGACTCCACCTCCAATGTTTGCATTGAAGCTAAAAATCATCCGCAACAGCCACTTTTGACTCATCCACCCACCCTTTTTGTTCTAAATTTAGGGCCAAGCTTAATATAACCCAAATTGGGGAAATTTTCAAAGTGCAACTTTGAAAGGTTACAAATAGCATTTATATATATTGCATTCATGAATAAGATTTTTATCAAGAGAATCTATTAAGGATTTTATCTTCTAATTGATTCCTATAATATGGAATCCAGTACAATTTTCACTCACATGTAGATTTTGCAATGGATTCACAATAAAGACTAATGAATGTCTTCAGTTTGTCGAGAAGAAGCAGTGCTTCTTTTCCTGAACCCCTGGATAGTGTTTTGGGAGTTAGGGAGATTTTCTTCCAAAAAATCCACCAAATAGTGTGAGATGAGAGTAGAGTGTACTGGTGCTCTAAGATTAGTGTAAGGAATTTGTAATCCAAGATAATTAGGTAATGATACTCAGAAATTAGGCATAGTTTTCCCTCTCAGATCCTGCGAATACATTTTTGTGTGAAATTTTGAAAGAGACCAAATAAGGCAAATACGCAATGAACGAGTTTTCATGAGACTAGGGCTAAGGTGGATGGTTACGACCATTCTTTATGGAATCCTCGACTGAAGGAGAGTATTGTTATCAAGGTCAGAAATACACCGTCCTATCCGTCTCTCCCGATGCCGTAAGCATGCACTTCCACCAAATAAGCCACCCAATGTCTCTTGAGTACCACCAATTCCTAATAATGCCTCCTCAATAAAGTTCATGAATGTATGCTATCTTGTGTTATGTTGAAAAAAAATTATACATAGAAAAAAGGGAAGAAAATAAAATGAATGAAGAAAAGGAAAAAAATTGAAAAAGAAAAAAAAATTAGAAAAAGAAGAAAAAGCAAAGAAAAAGAGTGTGTGAATATTTAGTGTTTGTTTCAGTTGCATTGAGGTAGTACCACCAAATAATTTTGAGATCCACCAAATAAGGCCTTAACCTATTTTTCTATGTTTCTGACCGCCTGAATACTAGCTGAGGAATTCTGACTTATTTTTAAGGTTATGAGAACTCAATTAAAGTGTTAATGCCAAGTGAGAACAAATATGGATCTTACATGAGAATTTGGTGAGATTGTGAGCACTAAGAGAAAGAAAAAAAAGAAAAGAAAGAGAGAGAAAAAGAGAGAATGAATACATAGGAACAAAAAAAAGCATAGTTTTTCTCGTCCTTCTTTGAGTTGAGCACTTAAGAATTTGGGAATCTAGATTCTATAGTACTAATTTCTATGTAGCACCAAGTGAGAGTGAGCCACCAAATAAACAACCATTTCCCTCTAAAATTCTCTACCTATGCTTAAAGCTGGGGTGGAATTCATAGAATATCTTGAATACCCCGAGGGAAGAAGTCTGCCTATCGTGCTAGAATTTTACTAGGGGTCAAGCACAAACTTTAGAAGTGAATCAGGTTTTTCACTTGAATCCATTGCAAAAGATACATAGCTACAGTTTCACATATCTGGATTTCAAGATTTCTAGATGAAACAAAAGGAGAAAAATCTTTCGTCAAGCTCTTTGATAAAAGGAATAAGTAGCCTTTTAGGGATTGAACTTGTAAATAACTTAGCCAAGCACTTAGTCTTGCATTTGCTAGGGACTATCAAGATTTAGGCATGGGGGTATGATTGAACCTAAATAATGGTTGAACCTAGCTTAATTTGTGGATATTGCACTCATATCTTGCATATCATGCATTGCATTAGTCTATTTAGAATAAGATGAGATATCCTGCTATTTAATGGTTTTTATTACTATTTGCAGGTAATAAAGTGATCCAGGATGGAGATAGTGGAATAAGGCAATAAAGGATGAAGAAGACTGATCCAGATAACAGGAGTGAGGAGGATAGCCTTATCCCTACCCTTAAAAACCCTAGGACAGCCTTCCCAAACCCAAAACAACCTCCATTAGGGCACCTTAGCCTCAACACCCAAACATGGATAGCACTATCCATGTTCTTATCCACCCTATCCCTCTCCTAAACACTTAGGAACCAAAACCCACCTTTGAAAACCTAAAACCCACTCTCCAGCACCTTTTAGGATGTCTAGACATCGGGCTGGACGTCTGATTTCTGCATAATAACAATCCAAAAAAATAGAACTCATACTGTGACAGAATTGGACATCTAATTCAATGTCCAATCATCCAATTTTGTAGTATAAGACGTCTGAGCACTATCTTGGACATCTAATACTGCTGTCTAGTTCCTAGTTTTGGTGATAGATGCCTGATCTTACTTTTTTTGACCTAGGAACCCCACCGGACACCCTAATAAGCCTAATTAGAGACCTCCTAAGCCTAGTCCACTATCCATAGCCCTACTTATCCTATCCCTAACCCAATTGAAGCATCCCATACCTAATTGGGTGCACCTGAGCCCAATTAGATCCACTCAGGATCTAGTTGACTCATACCTATTAGGGTTACCCTAGCCTAATCAAAAGCACACATCCAATTAGACTTGACCTAGACCTAATTAGGTTCACTCCTGTCCAATTAGACTTTCTTAAGCCTAGTTAGGTCCGTAGCCACCTAATCTAAACTGACCCAACCTATTTAGCACCTAATTCCACCAAAACCCACAACCTAGTCCTATGAAAAATACACACCCACACACACACACAGACACACATGCACCTTCCTATTCTACCCCTACCAAACCCATGCACACTTTCTTGGAAACCCTAAAAACTTGTGTCAAACCTAGATCCTAAAAAGGTGGCATTAGCTATTTTTGGAGCCACCAAAAGTGGCAGCCAAATGGAGCCTTCCCATAAGGACAAGGAGAGAGCCACGAAATTCACTCTCCCATCCACTCTCCTCCACCTCTCACTTGCGACACCCTCCCTTTCACATTCCAAATCCCAAGGCCGTCCACCACTCACTCCTCCAAAGGGTGCTCCTCCTTCTCCAAGGCTCCATGGATGGCCATAGAGAAGCTTCTCCACAACTTCTCAGGGATGGCTAAGAAGAAGAACGGATCTCCACCCTTTTCTCCATGAGAGAGTCCATTAGATCCCTAACTAGGTTTAGGGTTAGTTTAGGTCACCCCAAAGGGTTTATAAGGTTAGTAGCCCATGTTTTTTATGATAACATCATCATTAGCCATATCTTGCTTAAATTAGTCATAATCAATTGATAAATGCTCCTACATAACCGCTAGAAGATTGTAATTCACTGCATATCTATTTTAAGTAATAAACATGAAAATAGAGGCAAAACTATAGTTTTAACAAAATATCCTAATCGCAGAGCAATCACAAGGTTTGTCAGGGGTTAATTAAGGTTAAATGTTCATAAATACGTAATAAGTGGGTTCATGCAGACCAAAACGGATATTTTCATGTTTCGAGAATTAAATGACATCTGAAATCTTAAAAGCAGACCCGCTTAATTCACTGAGGTTCTGGTTAGGATAAAATTCACCTAAACCTTATAAAAATCATAGAAAAGTATTCTCTAAGGTTTAGTACCCTTGATTTGACCATAAGAACCTAATTGAACCTAAAATAGAGTCTTAGACAGATAGTTGTCCTAATTCAGGTTTCAGCTCAAATTACCCAGTCAAACTTGGTCGAAATCAAAGTCAGACTTCATCAGATTCCTTGGGTCCAAATTAGGTTTGTATTAAAATTTGGGTCCAATTACAGATCATCTTGACCTAGTTTGCAATTTGGTACAATCTAAGTCTTTTCTCTCACACACATGCCCCTAACTTTCGAATTCTTTGTAAATAACTCCCAAACTTTGTCATCTTCTTCACTAACAGGTCCTTGCCGCCTTCAACTCCTAAACCTACTTCACCGACGACATTTGATTGGAGAGTTTTTCCTGATTAATTGATGAAACCCTTCCAAATTTGGAAGGAGAACTCCTGAGACAATCTCCTTCCATTTGATCCTTTCAATGGGCTCTAAGTCCTACTCAAAACTTCATGTGAACCTTTCAAAGGTTCAGGTTTCCTTCTTTGCCAAGTTACTGTGCTTCCAAGCTTGGATTCCAACTTGGAACGACCATCTAACACCTATAGAAGCACGACTATTGCAAGGTCATGCCCTTTAGTGAGGTTTTGGGCCAGAAACATCTTCCAAACCCTACCTCTGGCCCCTCTCCAACAAAGCTTAGGTGGCCCTCTTCATTCTCCTTTGTTCACACCTCCAATTGTCAAATTGTTGTGCAATTATCCTCCCCTCATTCCTCTGACAATGGTCGACCAAAGCCTCGTCGTCCTAGACCTCTATCTTTGCCACCATCCCTCTCAGGAGACTTCATCTTCCATGGCGTCGGCCTACCAACATCGGTGTCAACCCTACCCCCATCGTCCCATTAAAATAGGTAGTTAGATTCCCTTAATTTCCTAGGTTAAATCTGTTTATCCAAAACAAAAAACAAACCCCTCGACTGAACGCAAGTCACTTTTATTCTTCGCTCTGGCCACCCCTCTGACGAGTCTGCCCCACCTCCGCAACCCACGAAACTCACCACCGCCACCTCCATTAGCTTCACCTCAACTCGCCGTACAAAAGCCCTAACCTAATTTGGGCTTTTGACCACCAACTCATCCCACCGAACACCTCCACCTTCGTACTCACTTTCCGATGTTGCCACACTCACATACACACCCTCGCATCACGACGACCCAATCGTCACTCTCGCCGTTGACCGGCGATCCACCTTAGCTTCTTTAACAAGGCTGTGGGGCCATATTCTTGCTTTTCAAGTCTCACTGGAGCTCTGTCACCGCTTCTCCAATTAGACGAAGAGCCACTGTAGCTCTACGTGAAGAAGGGGGTGGGACTTAGTCCCACCTCATGAAGGGAAGAGGCAGCAATAGCAGATAAATTGATTTTGTGTTCTGGTATCTTTGCCTCAGATCACAGGGTGAGGTCCCCTTCACCCGACTGCACACTCCTTAGTCACCACACACGTATGGTGACCTTTGTCCAAACCCGATTACCCGTTAACCCGTATATGGATCTGATTATGCTCTAGGTTTGAGCGAAAAAGAAGAGGAAGGATATAGATAAAAAGTGGGGGAGGGTGGGTTTTGCTTTAGAGAAGAATGCTCGACCCTTAGTCTTTGTGAGCAGAAGGAAGAAGAAGAGAGAAGAAAATAAAAGGCAGAAGAGAAGAATAGAAGAAAGTTTCGAAGAAAGCACTATAGCAAAGTTCCATTAAAGTTATTTGATTTGAAAGTTAGATACTTGACTACTATTGGATGAATTGGTTTATTTGAGATATTTGTTATGCATATCTAGAAGGGCTTAGTTGGAGATTTGAATCACCACTTTTGACTTTTCTATTCCTTTTATCCCAAGATACATTATGCTTCATTTAACATCTAATGTGATAGATTAGCATTCATTGAATATCATTATTGTGCTTATTCATTGTGCTCATTTATACTTTTAATTGAGATTAGCATGTGAATTCCTATTTGCTCCCTGTGTTCGGCCTAGGACTTTCAAATTCGAGTAACAAATTATATTTGTTTACACGTGATTTCAACTATACTATAACGAAGTATTTTAAAACAATGACTTCGTGCGTCAATAGTTTCCATCCAACATAGTGCCTAAACAGGACATCTAATGTTAGGCACTTATGACCTAACGTTAGGTAGCCTATCAGCAGCTAGCTAACATTAGGTCACAAGTACCTCATGTTAGGTACTGCTACAGATTGCAACTAGACTGTGAAACATGGGTTTTCTTGTTCCAAAACCCAAGCTTTACTCATCCAAGCATCATGAAACTTTAATCACTTGCTAACACACATGTATGATACACATGGAACATGAAAATCACCTAAATAAGATTAAGGCATACCCCAACTAGAAAAATCCCATAGATTTTGTAGATCTCAACATCAAGAATTAAATCCCAACTAAAATGCCCAACTCACACTCATACAGATTTAAATCAATTATCAAACATAAGCCAAATATTCCCACATATAACCATAATATTAGCAAGTTCATTGCCCCCATTCCATAATCTAACTAGAAAATTCAAGAGAGAGGCCAAGAAAGGTGGAGATCCCTACCTCGAAGTGAGCTCTTCCTCCTTCTCCCGAGCAGCAGCAACCATAGAAACACTAACTTCAACAATGCAGTAGTGGCAGCAGTTATCACAGTGGTAGCAGTTGCCACCCCAATCACTTGTCTTCTTCTTCTTTGCACATAAGCCCCAACTTCACTAGCAACAGCAATAGCTACAATAGCAGTAGTATCCACTCGTCCTCTTCTACTCTCTTTCTTTTTATTTTCTCTTGTTAAAGTAATTATTTCCTCCTCTGAGAAGCCTCCTTTGTAAGTCTGGGAGGTCCCATTGATGAAGAGAAGCAAGGTAGGGAACCCCCTGATCTTGAAGGCCCCTACGACCTTTGCATGACTCTTGTAGTTGAGCTTTGTAGGCACTACACCACTCCCCATCTCACTTAGGGCCATCGCATCCTTTGCAATGCAAGGCATCAGCTCGACACTCTTCTCACACCATGGTGTGAAGCCCAGTAGTAGCACATGATCGTTCCCCTCCATCACAAGCATGGTGTCATTATTGCTTAGCTCCACCACGTCCCTCTATGCTCAACTCACGACTCTAGCCTCCGAGGACTGCTTCCTTCGGTCCAAGTCATCTCTTTTCTCTCACTCTAGCTCCTCATCAATGGCCATGAGCTTAGGTAGGCCTTTGAGGTCGTCGTATTCAGCAAAAATGGAAAAATTTTGTGGGTTTGAAAGGTGGAGAAGGAGGATGGTGAAGGTGAAGACAACAAGTCCTGTGAAGCGTACTAATCTTTATGCAAGCATGGTGGTGGGCGTGGTTAGTTGGAGGGGAAAGGTGAGATTTTGCAAGGTGGGTTTTTCCTATGAAGAAGAGAGGGGAGGGAGGTTTCGAGATTTGGAGAGTGGGGAATGGGAATGGAGAGTGGCTTCAACGAATGGAGAGGAAGAGGGTGGCTTCTTACGCAAGAGAAAATTTTTGCAAGCCAAATGAAAACAGGGCTTCCTTAATAAGCCAAACAAAAAATAAGGCTTCCTTTGACCTTAACCTACCATTGAACATCTAAATTAAGATTTTACTTAATTTGTTATGTGTATTAGAATCTAGGCCTATACATGTGCTCAATTCTGGAACTTCCTCCAGCCATGGTCTAATCAGTCTGAAACTTGGCACCTACACACATATGAGCAAACACATCAAGGCACCAGATATAGTTAATAGAAAAATTGCATAAAAGCACTAAACTTATTCACTATTTACAAAATGCACTAAATGGCAAATCTAACCTCTCTATCCATCTTAACACAAATTACCCTGAGACTAACATTAGTTAGGCATTAATTAATGTAAATAAATATGAAATTATCACACCCCCATGCCTATCTTTTGCTAGTCCTCGAGCAAAATACTAAGCGTAAAACTGACGAGAAATCAGTATTTACCTTGGAAATCGACTTGCAAGTTTTGAACTATGTCAAATCAAAGTCATCAATCTTGATTTTTCAGCAAAACAAAGGAATTTTACACAAAATATTAATGTCAAAGGCTCAATAGTTCTAAAGTACTGACTCAAATACAGACTACCTAAGTCAAATCAGAGACTCTATTAGCCTAGGACTTAGGTCTAAGGAGCAATGTTTTATGGCTTTGTCAACCTACCCAAGGTTTGAATTAAACTCAAATTTTAAGCCTCTGTGTATGCAAATAGATAATTGACTCGTCAAATGTTAAACCTTATTGATCTTCGAGTTTCATCTAGACTAAGAGAGTCACTTCACCCTATTGGCCTAAGTCTTCGTATTTGCCTTACTAAGGACTAATAGGTTTCTCCCTACCTTTTTCTATCCCGAGGTTAAGCTCTAAGGTATATCTCCTTGCTTGAACCTAAAAAGGTTTCTTATTGGCTATCTCATTGTTTTTGCAATTTATGGGATTTTTGATGCATAGTTTTTTTACACAAACATCCTCTTACTATATTTTTCTAGACTTTTCTTCTTTTTCACACTCATTTTTCTAGGTAGGTGTCCTCCCTAGTCCCATTCACGAACATCTCCTAAACAAATGCATGAAAGGCTAAAACCACAAGGTTAGGATCAGGACACCTAACAGTGGGGAGGTTCTCCCACTACAACATGCCAGCCATCCCTCAATCTAGGTCCTATTAGCTATTTGGATTTCAATGGTAGGTCGACCAAAGGATGAGTCAGTGCATACGTGCTGGTGTAGAGAGGTTAATATTTTCAAACCTTTTAAATCGAAAGGTGGGATGATAAATCACATACTTATCACCCTATCAACTTAATACTTCCACATTTTCAAATCTTATTAAAGACTCAAGATATAAGTCCATATTTTAGTAAATGCTTGAGATAATTAAGTCAACATACGACCTGAATAGTCTAAGCAAAAAAACTTCGTTTGTACTTTTCCTAAGGTTGGTAAATCCTTAAAATTGAAGTTTTTCAATTTTTCATAGCTCAAACTCTAAGAACACCAATTTTTTTTCAAAAATAACTTTTCGTGAAAATTAAGAAATACTGAGAAAAATAACTATTACCTAAGACTTTAGAAATAAATAAAAATGACTCTAAAAATATTATCTATCCTCCATGCCTATTTCATGTAGTGTCCTTAATGCATGAATTAAAAATAAGTGAAAAAAAATAGATATTACCTGAAACTTGAGAGTTCTGAAAAAACTAAGACTTGATCATCTCCAGAACTGAATGAAAATTTCAAAGCAAATACAATGCAACCTAAATCCGTTGGGTTCCCTCCTAACATGTGCTAAATTTTATGTCTACAACTAGATGCAATCCATCTTGAAAACATTGTAGAAGTGATGTGCTTTTGACTAGAGGCTCCTTAGTAACGTTGTCAAAATAGATCTTTAATCTTTGTCTAATGAGTACAAATTCTTGCCCACTTTTAGGCTCACAAATTCCAATAGCTCCCTTAGGATATTGTTGAACCACAGTGTACAGTCTAATCATTTAGATCTGAGCTTGTCAGGAAAGAGTCTAAGTCTGGCGTCAAAAAGCTAAACTTTTTGATTAGGTTCAAAAGATTTCCTGTTGATGTGCTTATCATGAACGGTCTTAGTCTTTTCTTTATAGATCTTAGCACTTTCACATGCCTCTCTTATGATCTCATCTAGCTCATTGAGTTGGAGTTTCCTTTGTTGTCCTACCTTAGCTAAATCAAGATTACATCTTCCTATAGTCCAATAGGCCTTATGCACCAACTCAACGGGAAGATGACAAGGTTTACTATAAACTAATCTATAGGGAGACATGCCAATCAAGTTCTTATAGGCAATCCTGTATGCCCATAAAGCATCGTCCAATCTCAAGGATCAAACCTTTTTGTCAGGTCAGATAGTTTTCTGTTGTATATTCTTTATCTCTTGATTAGAGACCTTAGCTTGCACATTAGTCTGGGGTAATAAGGTGTAGCAATCTTATGTTGCACCCCATATAAAGTGAGTCCCACCATCACTGATTATAGCTTAAGGAATCTTAAATCTCGAGAAAATATATTTCTTCATAAAATCTACCATAAACTTATGATCATTAGATCTAGTGGGGATTATCCTAATCCATTTGGAAACATAATCCACAGCAAGAAGTATATATTGAAATCCATGTGATGCTATGAAGGAACCCATACAGTCTATGCCCCACACCTCAAAAATCTTAGTAATTAAAATCGGCTGAAGGGATGTCATGTGTCTTGTCATACTCCCTAAAGATTGACATCAAGTGCAAGCTCTACAAAAATCATGTGCATCTTTTGAGGGTGCCTACAGATCCTAATGGTAAACTAGAGGGGAGGGGTGAATAGGAACCCATACAATCTATGCCCCACAGCTCAAAAATCTTAGTAACTAAAATCGGCTGAAGGGATGTCATGTGTCTTGTCATACACCCTAAAGATTGACATCAAGTGCAAGCTCTACAAAAATCATGTGCATCTTTTGAGGGTGCCTGCAGATCCTAATGGTATACTAGAGGGGAGGGGTGAATAATATCGCTTAAAATTTTTAAATGCAATAGATCAATCCATTAAATATTCAAGCACAGATAGCAATTGGTTTATAGTGCAAATCCTTCCCAGGTGAAAATCACTACCTAAGCTTCTCAGCTTAAGATTTTTCCGACAAGGAGAAGCTAGCCAATCCACTATTGTACCACTGAAACAAGAATGGCACAACCTCTTACAACAATCTCTTCTCTTTACAACCTGAAGAGAAGCAAAACAACAATGGATCTTCCCAACAACTTGGGACCCTTAATCAAAGCAAAAAGTAAAATAAAAATAATATAATCCTATCGAACCTTAAGGAAAGTCAACCTGAATTTTTATAGAGGTTCGAATCGACGTGCTTTGGAAGGCATGAAAGTAGAAGTGCAGAAGTACTTTGAGTGAAAGCATGAGAGCTCTTTGTCTGGATGGATTTTTTCTTTGAAAGTGTTTTTGGAAAGGGCTAGCTATGACCTCCATTTATACTAGAAAATCGACCAGAAAAGGAAGACAACTTGGTCGATCAATTAAAGTAGTTTGGTCAATCAAAATGAGTTTTGGTCGGTCAAACTAGTTATTTGGTCGATTAATTAACCTAAACGGTTGATCAAAGTTGTATTTATCAACTTCCTAAAATGGGCTATTTTGATCGATTAACTAAGCTAGTTGGTCGATCAATCATTCGATCGATCAATATTATTATTTGGTCGATCAATTAACCTAAAAACCTGATTTTTACATCAAGAAAATCCATTTGAATCTTATTTGAGGATCCTTACAAGAAAATCTAGACTCAATAAAAATAAAAAAGACACTGAGAAGAAGTCATCAATCTCCTAGCTTTAATCCAAGAATCCATGAGAGTATCTTGAAAGATTAGTCTAGCAGATGGCAAAATTTTGGTGAATCAAAATAGAGGTACTTACATTGTCCCCCCTTTTTGATGACAACGAAATTATAATTATGTAGAGAGATAGAAATATAAAGAGTTCTTCATAATATCTCCCCTTTTTTTTTTCAGCAAATAGTAAACATGTAGCCATTAATTTTAATTATCTCCCCCTTAAACTTGTAATTGAAGTAGTAATATTTATAACATGCAATTCAAAGAGAGAAATATTCAGCCGAGAGAGATATAACTATGTATATAAGTAGAAAGCTATATAAATGAGTCCAGGATAAATTAGTAAGATAAATGCATCCAAAATAGAGTACTACATGCCATAATGCTAGAATAAATAGTAGCAACAAAAAGGTAATGCTAAAACTACTCTAAGGAAGCCATGAGAGCATCTATGGTGCTCTAAGGATCTGTATCTAACTCGAGGTCCATCGAGTCAGATCTCTTTGATGAAGTTGGGCAGCCAAGATAGAGGCATCTCTAAGTTGATGAGCTGGGTATTAGCTGCATAGATGTCCGGCGAGGAGGTGTAACCAGCTGGTCTGCGGTTATTGTAGGAGGAGGAGGTGCTGCTGATGATGGAGGCACTGTAGTAGTCTGACAAGAACGAGGAGGCCTGTGAAGTTGCTGCTAAATCCTATGAATAGAGCTGCCAAGTCTATCCAAAAACTGGCCTTGAGCATTCAGGTATTCGGATACCTGATGCCCATGTCTCATCATCACCAACTTTGTCTCACGTTGTCGATGCAGCATAAATGAAATGTCATCAGTGACGTCTTGAATACTCACGTAGTCCCTACCTGAAAGCTATTTATTGAGAAGGCCCCACTCCTGGCCGTAGAAGTACGGAGTAGGTCTCATTGAAGGAGGATAGGAAGCTGTGGAATGCTCATACGATGGGAAAGGAGGAGGTACTACAGAAGAGGCTCTATCTGGCTCCTGACGCTACTGTTGCTGCTAGTCTGCATCCTCACCACAGGCTCCTTGAGCTTGCTCCATCTTGGTATAAGTAAGCTTATAAAAAATGGAGACTCGTAATGAATTGTTCGTGGTTAATATCCATTGGGACATTAAAATGTAGGAAGATGTGAGAGAGGAGTATCCCAAATAGGAACGCGCTGGTGGGTTGATTGCTCATCAAATAAAGAATCAAGTGGTTCCAATTTAACTACTTGTTCTTGAGAAAGGCATAGAGGGTAATGAGCATAATACCAGGGCAGTTATCAACGGAGATAGATTTAGACATAAAGTTCCACAAAAATGCTCAATTCAAGAAACGTGGGAGATGACGAAAATAAGGTGACTTGGCAGGATGGCCCAAGTGATAATGACTGGGAGTGAGGAGGGTTTCCCAAATAGACTCAGTTTGTGTTTGCTGGTGGAGCTCAAGAAAAGTAGGTCCAATAGAAGGACAACCAAGAATCTTAGAAATAACATTTGCATTGAGAAAAACTTCAATGCCATAGACATTTGAGGTAAGCTCAATGTTGAACCCCTCACCTATGTTCATGAGTTTGTCATAAAATAGGTGATAAGCGATGGGGTCAACACCGGCTATGCGGCTGTTCATGGAATCTGCATAAAAATTTTGCTCAAAAAGGTGAAGAATCTGGTGGTCAGCAAACTTCTCGTAAGTCAACAAGTCTATCAATAAGGGGGAAAGCTTGGTGAGACTAGAGAAACTCTCACGAGTGGCCTCGGTAATGAGAAACAATCGATAGTGTCATCAACAGAACCTAAGAAGGAGGCAAGTGCACATTTTGGAGCCATAGCAGTTCTAAGAAATCACATTGGTCAATCAAACAAGAAATATTGGTTGATCAAAAGTAGATCGGACAGACTTCTAAAAAACCAACCTTTGGTCGATCAACAGAGTAGATTGGTTGACCAAACATGAGCAGAAGGCACAAGAATGAGATTTCCATAAGTGATAAGCTCATAAATACTATCAAAATGGCATGCAAACACAATATTAACATAAGATTACAACAAGATCAATCCATAGCACTTTTATACTTAAGAAAAATCCAAATAAAATAGGTTTAAATTAAGTTGTAGAGGTTACCATGATCGATCAAAGTGGTTGATCAAGAGGGAGCCGACGTGGTCGTTGACGTGGGTGAGTGTGGCCGGCGAGGGAGGATGACTCATGGTGAGGGCATCCACAAGATGCTCAGTGGGGACGACGTCGGCGATCATTGGTTTGAGTTCCCACCGCCAAGAAGGAGGAAAATGCCTCCTTTGAGGACACGCCTCGATGCTGCTCCATATCTATATTTCATATCTTTAGATGGAGCATTAAAGCGCATTTTAGCAGCTCAAGTGTCTTGGATGGTGCTCTACCTATAGTGTCGGAGCAAGAGCTTGAGTTTGCTTGTGTTTTGGGGTTTTGAGCTTTTGGGTGGTGTCATGGACAGTGCTATCCCGAAGTATTGGCGCTAGAGCCCCCTAAAGGATTGGTAATGGGAATGATGATCCTGACACATCTATTGTAAGACTAAGCTAAAAATAAGCATGGGGGTGTGAAAAGAAAAAAAAAGTAATAATAAATAAATTAACATGCCCTTATAAATGTTGGCTTTTCACTAGCACAAACACAAGGTTTTAAAGGATTTTTTCAAGTTGCGAATCAGATTCACGAGCCAAAAAAATCCTAAAAACAAAAATTTCAAGTCATCTGAATTAACAAGGGGTTAATTTGTGAATTTTCTAGAGGATATATTGATCCTGTTTTGTCTAATGGTTGGATCCAAAAACAAATCCCGATGTTTATCTTTAACAAATCTCGTACCTCCTGTGTTTAGAACAACCAAGGTCCCTTAATCTTTTTCTCCTCAAAAGTCAAAAAATTAGATTTCTCAAAAATTCTATTTTCCAATAATATTTTGAAGCTTTGCTAAGAGACTAGCAAAAGATAAGCATGGGGGTGTGATAAATGTTAGTTTATTATCATTCCTATGCACTAAAATAAACCTAGCTCTTAGGATTTTACTCTGTAAATGGGTTTTTGGGCTGCATTTTGGCATTCACTAGGTTAGGCATGCATTGCATTTTCTTTTGTTATTTTAATGTGTTTTTGTGAGTGTTAGGGATGAACAGATATACAGATCCCTAAAACCCTAGCACTCAAGAAGGAAATTGGTGAAGAAGGAGCTCAGACTAGCTGGAACTTAGCTTGATCCAGCTCACCACAGCTGGAACCTAGCTGACTTGAACTAGGGTTAGCTCATCCCAGCTCCATTCAGCTAATCTCAGCTGAGTGGCAGCTCAAGAGAGTTCATCTTAGCTCACCCTAGCTCAAGTCAGCTCAGATCTAGCTCAACTTAGCTGAGTCTAGCTCATCTCAGCTCCCACTAGACCACAGGGAGCTCTAGCTAGCTCAGCTGAGTTGACAGGAGTTCACCCCAGCACAGATCCAGCTACATCCAGCTCCACTCAACTCCAGCCAGCTGAAGAAGAACTCATCTCAGCTCAGGAAGCTCAAGTCCAGCTCCCGGGGACCTAGCTTAACTCATGCTAATTGAGCTAAGCTACCTTAGCTGTCTCAACCAACTCAATCCTCCCTGAGAGCACCAGACCCAGCTCACCTCAGCTCCATTTAATAGAAGCAAGCTCACTTTAGCTTGGCTTAGTAGCTAGCAAAGAACTAGCAAGCTAAGCCAGCTTGAGTAGCCCCATGTTGACCTCTTCAGCAGTTGCCTGCTCCACTTCAGCTCTAGATTCTTCAGAACCAGCTCCTCCCTCGAAACCCTAGCTCCAATACCTCCTCCTCTACTCCTCCATCAGCTAAGCTAGATTAGCTTAGCTTAGCTATGCTCCAACTTCCTTGGCTTGTACCACCCTAAAAACCCACCTAACAATTCCACCCAACTAACTCCACCTAAGCTCCACATAAGCTAACCTACTTGGCACCAACCTAGCCTACCCACCACCTCCAAAAGACACCTAAAAGTGGCGCCAAAACCACCCTAACTACCCCCTTGTTGGCGCCACTTTTCCCTCCAAAAATCCCCTTCATCTCAACCACACATCTCCCCTTAAACACATCTCCACCCTCCGCATAACCCCTCCTTCTGGAACCTTTCTTGGAGCCACCTAAGACCCCCTCCTAGAAGCTATTTTGGTGCCAACTTCAATGGGTGTCACCACCCATAGCCACCCCCTAGGAGTCCCTTGGGTTGGCGCCAAATGCCCTTAGCCATAGGATCCCCAACCACCTCCATCTTTCCATCTTAGCCCTCCATTTCAAGAGGCACTTAACCCCCCATCCTACCCTATAAAAAGACCACTACCCACCACCATTCAAACCATCCTTGGCTAGCAAATTCACTCTCATATTCCACTTAGAGCCCACACCCAAGAGAGAAGAAGAAGAAGATTAAAGGGATATTCTATCCCTTTGGTGCCTTCCCTTCTTCCCTTCTCTCTTGAGTCACGCCAGCAAAAGGAGAAGCCAAGCAAGTAAGATGTTTGGAGGAGATCTTGAAGGTTGTCCAAGCCACCTTGGAGGAGCTCTCAAGGAAGGAGAAGAAGGAGGCCCTCTTTTCAAGGCAAGGAGCAGCTAGGCTTGGAGCAAGAAGACTCCCTTCACCAATTTTTGCAAGAGGATTTGTGCTTCTTTTCTTGCTTTTAGATTTTTTTCATTTTAGTTGAAGCATTCCTCTACTTGTCTTGGAAAAAGGACACAAATTCTAGTTAATCAAATTGCCTTCTTTTTTTACTTTCATTGTAATTGTTGTTTTGGTTCTAGCACTTGTTTCACCTCTTCTTCCTAATTACTCTAGGCCTCCACTTGCCTAGAGTGAGCTTAGGAAGAGGATATATCTATCTTTTAAGTTTTAGTTAAGCAATTATAGATGTTAGTACTTTCCGCTACAATTCGCATTTTGCCCTAGTCTTTTCAAAACAAAAAAATTATATATTTAAAATACCAAAAAGAAAGTTGAGATCTATTTGTAAGCAAGAGGATTAATTTTGCAAACATTTGGCCTCCATGGACGACCCTAGATACTTCCCCTATCTAGGATATAAATTTAAAGCATAAGCAAATTCGCGTGTTACAACGACGTTAAAAACCCGCTTTTACAAATCATGTGTATTTCTCATCAGTGATGCCAAACATCAATGTGTTTTTTCCTCGAAAGTTGTACAAGGTTTTTAGATAGATTAATGGGACCAGTGTTGTTACAAAGTATTTTGTTATTTTAATAGGATAGGCTAAAATCTTCTAGTGTTTGTTTCATCGATAATAGTTGTAAACAAGCTAAATATGCAGCTACATATTCGGCTTCTATTGTAGACAATGAAACAGTGTGTTATTTTCTAGAAAATAAGAGACTAGGGAATTTCCAAGGAATTGACACGTTCTACTAGTACTCTTTCGGTTAGTAAAACAACCCGCATAATCAACATCACAAAAGTAACAAAGATCAAATGTGGTTGACTTTGGATGGAATAGTCCTAGATCTGGTGTGTGGTTTAGGTATTTAAGTATTCTTTAATTGCATTTAGGTGAATTCTTTAGGGTTAACTTGAGAACGAGCACACAAATAGGTGCTAAAAAGAATATCAGGGCTACTAGCTGTTAAATACAGTAGAGAAGTTATCAGGCTTTTGTACAACTTTTGATCTACCGACTTACCTGTTTCATCAGTTTTGAGTTGTGTAGAAGCTGCCATAGGCATTTTCCATTTCTTCCACTTTGTCCATGGAGAATTTATTTAAGATCTCTATGGTTTTCTTTCTTTGGGATATGAATATCCCAGTTGATATCAATTTGGTTAGTACTGATAATACGGCTCTTGTGGTTGTTCCCAAACGTAATTGTACCACCTTCCTAGTGGTTGAGTTTCAGGAATAGGCCTTCCTCCCCTGTCATGTGCTTGGAACACCCGCTATCCATGATCCATCTTCTTTCTTCTTGATCCTCAGCTTTTAGGGCCATGAGTCCTAGAAGAGCTTCTTCACTGGAGGTCTCTCCTTCCTCTGAGCTTGAGTTAGACTTACCCCAAGTTGCTTGAAGAGCCTTCTTCTTACCATCCCTCCCTCAAAATTTCTTGTTCTTCTCTGTTTCCTTTCTAAGGAGTGGATAATCTTTTCTGATGTATCCCTTCCTTTTGCAGTTGTAGGATATGATGGTGTCTTCTTTGGATTCTTCCTTCTTTTTTCTCCAATTCCTTTTATTCTTGTGGAACTTCCTGAACTTCCTAGAGAGAAGAGCTATATCTTCTTCTTCATCTTCACTTGACGTATCTTTTGACTGATCATTGGCTTCAAGTGCCACGCTTTCTTCTTAACTCCATCGCTTTTGTGCTCCTTCATATGTTGAAGCTGAAGTTCATATTCCATCAAGCTACCAACAAGATCGTCTAGTTTTAAAGTGGACAAATCATTTGATTCTTGGATGGTGGAGGTCTTTGTCTCCCAATCACTGGTGAGAGATCGAAGGATTTTTCCAACTAGAGCTTCATTTTTTATCTCTTGGTGAAGATTCTATAGAGAGTTTATGATGTCCATGAATCTGTAAACATATCTTTAATTGATTCTACTTTCTTCATCTTGAAAAGCTCATAATTTTATATTAGTAAATTTACTTTGGCTTCTTTTAGCTTAGATGTCCCCTCGTGGGTGACTTTGAGGATGATCAAGTTATCTTGCAAGCTGATACACGATTGAATTCTACTTTAGAGAGT
The DNA here is from genome assembly GCA_037157565.1 of Thalassia testudinum. Lineage (NCBI taxonomy): Eukaryota > Viridiplantae > Streptophyta > Magnoliopsida > Alismatales > Hydrocharitaceae > Thalassia > Thalassia testudinum. The sequence continues at coordinate 147,893,958 of JAZHRO010000014.1, read as the reverse complement.
CCACAGAAGATCACGTTCATAGCCTTCGCGTTGTGTCCCCATTTTTTCTATTCTGGAGTTACTGCCACCACCTCCTTAATTTCTGGGTGTGTGTACTTGGAGGCAATGACTTCCCATACCTCAAAGTCCACTGATTCCAGGAAGATTTGCATCCTGGTCTTCGAGTATCCATAGTTCCTTCTATCAAATAATGGGGGTCGAACTGCTAACTATCCCTTTGCATATGTGTCAATAGATGATTTTGACATCTTCTGGACAACGAGGCTTTGATACCAAGTGAGGGTGCCTGCGGATCTTAATGGTATACTAGAGGGGAGGGGTGAATAGTATCGCTTAAAAAATTCAAATGCAATAGAATAATCCACAAAATATTCGAGCACAGATAACACCTGGTTTATAGTGAAAACCCTTCCTGGGTGAAAACCACTACCTAAGCCTCCTAGCTTAGGATTTTTCTGACTAGGCAAAGCTAGTCAATTTACTTTTATACCACTTGAACGAGGGTGGCACAACCACTTACAACAATCCCTTCTCTTTATAACCTGAAGAGCTGCAAAACAACAATGAATCTTCCCAACAACTTGGGATCCATATTCAAAGCAACAAGGAAAATACAAATAATATAATCCTATGGAACCTTATGGAAAGTCAAACTGAATTTTAGTAGAGGTTCGAATTGACGTGCTTTGGAAGGCATAAAAGCGCAGAAGCACTTTCAGGGAAAGCATGAGAGATCTTTTTCTAGAAGGATTTTTTCTTTGAAAGTGTGTTTGGGAAAGGCTACCTACAACCTCCATTTATACTATAAAATCGACAAGAAAAAGAAGTCAAATTGGTCGATCAATTAAGGTAGTTTGGTCGATTAAAATGAGTTTTGGTTGGTCAAACTACTTATTTCATCGATCAATGATTGGTCGATTAATTAACCTAAATGGTCTATCAAAGTTGTATTTATCAACTTCCTAAAATGGGCTACTTTGATCGACTAATTGAGTTGGTTGTTGGATCAATATTATTATTTGGTCGATCAATTACCCTAAAAACTTGATTTTTACATTAAGTGCCAAAAATCATTTGAATCTTATTTAAGGTTCCTTGCAAGATAATCTAGACTCAATAAAAATAAAAAAGACGCTAAGAAGAAGTAATCAATCTTCTAGGTTTAATCCAAGAATCCTTGAGAGTGTCCATTTAGTCGATCAGTATTATTATTTGGTCGATAAATTAAACTAAAAACTTGATTTTTACGTTAAATGAGAAAAACCATTTGAATTTTATTTGAGGTTCCTTACAAGAAAATCTAAACTCAATAAAAATAAAAAAGACAATGAGAAGAAGTCATCAATCTTCTAGCTTTAATCCAAGAATCCCTGAGAGTGTCCCAAAAGATTAGGCTGGCATATAGCATAATTTTGTTGCATTAAAATAGAGGTATTTACACCTTCGAATATGGTTGGCCAATAAAATCCACACTGCAATACTTTTGCAGTGGTTTTCATTCTAGAGAAAAGTCCTCCACAGGGCATAGTATGACAAAAGGTTAAGATACTCAAGAATTCAGATCAAGGCACACATATTCTAATAATTTGATCAACACAAAGCCTGAATAACATTGATCTTCCCAAAAGTAATATTTAGCCTCATAGATGAATCTAAGTTTTTATTACTTAGTCCGTTCATTAGATATCTTCCTTGTAACTATGTAATTAGCCAAATCAGCATACCAGAGGAGTCTTTTGTGACTTATGGGAAGGATCTGTTCATCTGGAAATTGATCTTAGATTAGAGGTGCAGGGCAAAGATTATCCAGAATGAGTCTTTATAGATGGTCAATGTTGGATCGTAAAATCACATGAAAATGTATTTTTGTGCATCGTATTATAGCTTGCGAAAGTAATCGCAACCAAATTTAAAATAATGAAACTCAAAGGATCCCAGTCGAACTCTGGGAGGCATGATTAAGAGAGATTTGAAATTGATAGTTGACTTTTAATCTAAATCTAATTCTTAGGAAACTAACTAATCAAAAATCTACTAAGAGTGGTGGATCTCCTACATGATAAATTTTCCTGTTGCATTCTTGTAGCACACGATCATAGTGTAGCGCAAATAGAAATAACATGAGTACTTGTAATGTTCGTCATGAAATTTTCTAAATACGTAAATGCTATCGAGAAAGGTTTGATGAATCATCGCATCGTTAATCTGAGTAGGAGCGGCCATGCAATTTTATTTTATTTTCTATTTTTGATTGTTTTGGGATTTTTGATTTTTGGAGAATGGGAAGAAAACTATGTTATCTAATCAAAATGAAACCCAATGATTCTGAATTGGAAAGTGCTTTGGTGGGTTCATTGGTGCATAAGACATGCCATGTGCGGAAAGGGATTAAGACTAAATCATGTGGTTGTAGTAATTATAAGAGTGGTTATAAAGACCAACACGATCATGATTTTGAAATCAAAGCACACCTTATTGAAAAAGAGGAACAACAAAATATTGGAATGAATCTCACATGCCACAATATAAATAAAAGCAAGTCAACTTTCATTCATTAAATAGAAATATATAGAATTGGTTCACAGCTTGATGAAAGATTGAAATCAATATTATCTAGCTAGAACTAGAACAACTTGAACTAGAACTAGAACTAGATTAAACAAATAGAAGAGAACTATAACAACTACTAGAACAATGTAGAAAACTAGAAGAAGAATTAATCTACTAGGGAACTATAAGGAGGGCACTTAGGGGACTTCCAAAGGGAAGTCCTTGATGAACTTGGAGAGGCCAAGGAAGAAGGCAGAGGCCAGAACCAATGGAGGTGGTGGATGGCTATGGAGGCTGGTTGGGAGGGCTATGGTGGTGGCGATCCAAGGAGAAAGGAGGGAGGAACCAAGGAAGAACTAAAGGGAGTTAACGGCCAACCATGGGGTGTTTTAAAGAGGAGGAGGGAGGCTATGTTGGTCGGCCACCTATGGGATAAAACAACCCAAGTGGTGGCTTCCAAAAGATCCTATCCTTTGATCTTTCGCAAGGAAAGATCATTGGATAAGATATTCCTTAATGTAGGTCAGCTAGGAAGGGCTATAACCTCTTCAAGTTGGCACCACTTGAAGAAGGTTCTACAAGGGTAGGCTTAGGTCAACATTTTGTAGACATAGGTTGTGGTGGTAGGTCCCTTATTAGGCTAGGTTGGCCCTAGTCTAGTTGGTTGGGTCCAACTAAATTTATCATAGTTTAATTATGTCTGTGGGTGTGTAAATGGGTTAAGGAAATCCTACATAGGTTAAGGGGATCCAAATTAGGTTCTAGGTTAACCTAATTAGATTGTGGGTAAGTTCAATTGGATTCCAATTGAGTCCAATTGAACATGTGTGGGTTGATTTGGACTCAATCAAGTTTTAGGTGAACATGATTGACATTAGGTGCATCTAATCAAATAGGAGTGCACACACTTAGGTTAGGGTTAGGTTCAATTTGACGTACTAAGTCTAATTAGGTATGGCATGGTTGGGCTTGACCTAATTAGGTTCCAACTGAACCTAATTAGAGTTGGGTGCACTCAATTAGGTTGTACTGTAGCTGATTGGATGTGGATAGGTCTATAGGGTTTGGTAGGGTTATGTAGACACATCCATTTAGGTGAAAATGACTATTTATGTATGTCCTTAGGCTTAGATTTGCATTCTATATTATAAATATTGCATGGCATGCATTGTTCTGCATGTGGAGTAGTTGTGTATATTTTAGGTTAATTGCATCCATTTTATGGTCAGGAGAGAAGGAGATTTATTTTGGAGCCTCGGATTGACGATCCGACCATATGGATCTGATCGGGAAGACAATCGGAGTCCAATGCCTCCGAAATTGCCTTGATTGGAGTCCTGTGGCACCATATGCAGTCCGAGGATGATCAACGACCAAGGGACTAGGTGACGTAATTCGAAGCTTCAAACGATAAATCTGACTGTGCGGATGGATTTGGGTTGACAATCGTAGTGCAACGGCACAAAAATCAACTCAATTCGACGTCTGTAGTAGCCCCTACAATGGAAAGAAGATGGATGATCTAGATCGCACCATGTGGCACAACCCAGGCCACCCATGCGCATGCATGCACCACCACAAGCGCAAAATAGCATGGGCATGTGCACGCGTGTGTCGAGGCATGCATACGCCGCAACGCAGCAGGCGTCCATGGGCAGGCATGCAGAGGCATGCGACATGGGCATTCATAGTGCACGCTAGCACAGCGATTGGACACGTGGGATGTCTTCAGCGTCATTTGTGGTGAATCTTCAGCGACGTTTATTACCGTCACTAAATGTCCTATATATGAATTTGATTCTTTCCTCCACTATAAAAGGACCCCTACCCCTCCCATTTTTCTTCATCTCTTCCTTCCTTCTCCTCACCACCTCCAAGGCTCTAGAGAGAGCTTGTCCTAAGCCCAGGATGCTCCTCTAGAATAGAAAATAAACATTTGTTCCCGCCTCTCATCTCCGTTCATGGAGCATCCTGTGGTCATCTTCTCATCTCCCTTTAGGAAGAAGATCCTCACCGTGACGTCGTCTTTCCCTGCCCTTCGTCGTCCGGCTCCATCCTTGTTCATCCTGCTCCTCACCACCTTCCTGTAGGTGATGTTAGAGCGAGTCGTCTTCCAAGCAACCATCGAGGGGGATTTCTCTCACCTATCTCTATCTTTATTGCTTTCGTAGTATAGTTTTCCCTCTTTCCTAGTTGTAATAAACATTTGATTATAAAAATACATGATTGTTTCTCTCTCTCTCTCTGTCTCTCCCTTTTTTGCATGTAGATTAGCTAGAATTCATCGACTTAATCTCTTGCCCTATTAAAATACCAAAAAAATAACAAAAGATAAAAATGGCAAAAACAAATAAAAAGCGAAACGTGGATTTCTCAAACCAAATGTTCACCACCCCGTGTTTGACCTGAGACTCACTTTTTGAGTTTCAGTTATAAATTTTATTTTATTGATAGATTTTCTCACGAATCGAACTATAACGACGAGTTTTCCAAATTCAATTCTTTTTGTGTGAGAATCCACCATAATCATTTTGGCACCGTTGCCTGGGAGGCAATGCTCTTTGGTTTTTTCTCGCGTTTTCCTACATTACTTACATATTTTTCTAAACTATCTTTCTTCTTCGATTTATTCTCTTGCAGGAACCTGATTGAGGAGTTGAAGGCAGTAGATTGGAGTAAAGTGCAGGTAGAGACATTTGTAAGTTATTCCCCCCACCCACCCACTTGATTTCCATTCCATAACCTAATAACTCAAACTCGAATCAACTTAGGTACTTGCATAAACCCTAGCATAGATTTGATTGTTTGATTGTCACTTCGCCTCACCTCACCCACCCACATATATTAAAAAATAAAAAAAAATACTCTTCTCTTGTGGGATTTAATTAAAAGAGACACACTTAACACCCATAAATTCTAATCCTAAGGCACACAAGCACTTTGATTCTACCACTTAACTAGGATCTGACCTATGGACCCTGTACACTTCAACTCAATACACATAAGTGAGTAGAAATCTGGATAAGTTAAACATCTATGTGTCTTAACTATGTGGTGCAACAGGGGAATTTATTGAGCTGTTTGGGCTACACCACTGAAGATAAAAGCCATTCATTAGTAGCTTTGCAGTTAGGGTTAATCATTATGGTTGAACCAGGCACTTCACATTATTTCTGATTTCTAAAGGAATATATCATCACCAGTGCTTTCAAAACTTTGAGTGTTTTCTTGAACTTGATTGAATACACCTAAGATTTAACCCTAAAAGCTACTAAACAGGGTTAAACCCTAAAAGACACATCATCAAACACCATTGTTTGCAAACCTTGGTTGTGCACCCACACACATTTGAATTGATCATTAAGAGCACAACCCATCTAAAGGGCCCATGACATTCCAAGAGTAGAATCATCCTAAGCCTAATTAAAATTGAGAAGATGTTGCCTTTAAGGATTATTTGCCCTTCGGGGCTTAGACTGAGATTTTTTTCGATCAATCTACTTATGCTGGTCCATTAGATGTCTAGTTAGGGGAGTAGTGTTGAACGACTATGGCTGGGGTAAACACTAGGAACCGAAGGCACAAGCCAAAAGAAGGACCTTCTCCCCAGCCCCTCCTAATTGGCTGGATTGACCGGATAAAAGTAGACCAAATCAGTTATAATCATAATATGGGTGATGTGTACTTGTTTACACTACTTAAGATGTCTATTTATGCATGTTCTTAAGCATAGGATTGCATTGCATGCAATAAATATTGCATAGCATGCATCATCTTGCATTTAGAGCAGTTTGAATAAAATGGAGATTAATTGTCTCTTTTTATGTTCATGGACAGGGCAAACTTTTTATCGGGGCCTCGGATCGAAAATCCAACCATACAGATGTGATCAGGGCGACGATTGGAGTTCAACTACTCCAAGATCACCTTAATCAGACATCTGTAGCATCAAATGGTTAGTTGGGAACCTTAGAAGACCAAGGGCCAAGATGGTGTGAATCCACACTTCAAATGACAAATCCGACCGCATAGATGGATTCGGATCAACGATCGCAGCCTAACGGCACAAAAATCGACTCAATCCGACAAACTTGGCACCATCTACAACATCCAGAAGATGGACGGCTCAGATGGAGCCACGTGGCACCATCTCAGCCGCCCAACCAGCCAAAGCACCGCCGCACCTTCTCTTCTTCAATTGGAGCGCAGCTTCTCCACCGTTGGATCTTGATCCAACGGCTATGGATGCACACGCCTTAAAACATCCACGCGTCACATTCCACCGTGCAGCGCAGCGGTCTCGAGGCTTTGCACATTCACAGGATGCGAGTTCGACTCATGATCTGCGGTGCGCATGCGATAAAAGGCGACCTTCTGATCGGTTGTGGATGGTCCAGATCACCTGATAGCGCCCATGCACTATTGGACGCTTGGTGAAGGCACGGCATTGCACGCGATGGGGTGCGCAGCGCATGCAGGCGGAGGCCCGATCTAAGCCATCCGGTGTCGCGATTGGACGACTGAGATATTGGACGGCTGAGATCGGCTGGACCTACGTGTGCATTGAATGCACGGGCAAGCGAGCGGGCGCGCATGCGCCGCCCACTACGCCCACGTTCAGACCTTTAGCGACGGTTTTATTTGTCACTAAAGGTCTTGAATTAATACTTTTAAAGTTGTAATGACCAAATTGCCCCCACTCCTTGCAACTATAGAAGGAGACCCCCTCCACACGAAATTCTCATCCCTTCCTTCTCTTCTCTACCTCTCCAAAGCTCAAGAGAAGCTTGTCCCACACCCGGGATGCTCCTCGCGAGATAAAGTCAAATTTTCATCCCCCTTTCGGAAGCGGATCCCATGACAACAATGACGTGCTGCTCCATTCTCGTTCCTCCTGCTTCGCCCTCCTTCATCCTGCTCCATCCTCCTTTGTCCAGGCATCGTTCCGTCCGGCTCGTCCTCCAAGAGATCCTCAAGGAGGATAACTTCTCTCTCCCATTCTTGTTTATAGCTTTTTAGTGTAGAATTTTCTTGCTTTCTAGTGTAGCTAATTTCCCGCTTTCTAGTGTAATTCTTATTTGATTTTATTGTATAAACATTTTGAATTATTGAATGCATGTTTTCTCTCTCTCTCTCTCTCCCTTTTGTTTAGTCTGATTGTTTTATGGCTTCATTAAAATTACATTGCCTCACTTTTCAAGAAAAATTCTAAAAAAAATATAATTGCGAATATAGATTGACGTAGCCTCCCTGTGTTTGACCCAGGATTTCCATTCCTGTATAAATTTTTTTTGTTGAACACGAGTTCTTCACTTTCAAACTACATTGACAGGTTTTTTTATAACCAAACACATTAGCGTAGCAACTCGTACGTTCAACATTTTGGCACCGTTGCTGGGGAGGCGACGCTTTTTGATTTTTTCTTCGTGTTTTCTAACTTATAAATCATTTACCTCACTTCTCTCCATTCTTATTGTGATTGCAGGTACTCTTTCGATACAAGCAAAAGCGGTAGATTGGAGTAAAGTGCTGTGGAAGGTTTTGTAAGTTATCCCCCATCTCCCACCCATTAGATTTCATTTCACCACATAATAACACAAACATCAATCAACTTAGGTGTTCTTATAAACTCTAAGGTTAGATTGTTTGTTGTTTGACACCTACACCCGCCTCAACCCCAACATTAAAAAAAAGAAAAATTAAAAAAAATCTCACAGAGGTACACAACCTTATCTGATTTTCAAACTCAACTAGTAAACCGATCTTTAGAGCCGGTACACACATCCAAACACATAATTGAGTAGAAATCAGATTAGGTAATTATTTGTGTGCCCAATTAAGTGGTGCAACAGGCCAATTGTTTGAGTTGATTGGGTCGCACCACTTTAATTAAAATTAATTCATCAAGTAGTTGCCACATAGGTTCAACTCTTAGGGATTTACCAGGCACTCCACATTCTTTTAAGTTTTAAAGGAAAACATCTCCACCTGTGCTTTCAAAACCTGGTGTGCCAACAAAACTTGTTTGAAAACACCTAAAGTTGAATCCTAAAAGCTACTAAGCAAGATTTGAACCCTAAAATTCACCGCATCAAAAATAATCTTGCTTGAAAGCCACTAGTTGTGCACGCACACATAAATCAATCAATCATTAAGGTCACAACCCAGATAAAGGGCCCATCACATTGCAATGCACATTCAAACCTAGCCCTAAATAAAATAGAGTAGATGTTGGCCTTAAGGATTCGACTCACTCTTCAGAGCCCAGAACGAGATTATTTTCGATTAGTCTTTTTCTACTATTCAATCTGATGTCTAGTTAGGGGAGTAGAATCAAACGATCGCGGCTGGGGAGTACATTAGGAACCGGAGGCACAAGCCGAAGGAAGAACCTTCTCCCTAGTCCCTCCTTCTAACTGGTTGGATTGAACAGACAGAAGTAGATCAAATCATTTCTCTATCTCAAGATGGCTTTTGGGAGTCTGTAGATATTTAGGCTAGCCCTCTTAAGGATAGGTTTGATCGTTTGTATTGTAGGGCGCCTTTCTTCCTCCCATCTCTCATGAATCCTTCCATATATTACACGCATTCTCGTTCTTTCCCTCCTGTTTTGAATTATCCTCAACATGACGATTATTCTGACTCGTACTGTAATCACCCTTCAGTTAGTTGGGATAACTCAGAAATTACAGTACGAGTCGGGTTCATATAATAACTCGTACTGTTTTGATTTATGAGTTAGTTGGGATCATCTTGAATATATTCATCAGCTTCGTAGATTTCTTTTATTTTATTAAAAAAAAAAGTGGAATTAGGAAGGAGAACTTGGGTTTAAGAAAATTTTCAATCTTAGGAAATACTACATTATGATTTGAACACAAAGACCATTTAGGTCTTTGGACTTAATCAGCCCGTGTATCCACTAAAATGTGGATTTGTTTTTTGAGTCCTCGCCAACCTAAATTCTATTTTAATTGGAGTAAATAAGTTTGGGTGATAAGTAGACGACTTATCAACCCGCCCTCTGATTTGAGGGAACTTTGAATTTCTAGCATCTACACACTTTCTTGTCACTGACTCACTGTTCGGTGATTTTAATGAAAATTGGGTAGCTAATGAACCTTCTAGGGTGATATGGCTGGCAAGTTATCGTGGGTAACAGCCCATGGGTAGGTTGTCCAGAGCCTAGTCACTGGACTTTATTTTTTTGTTGCTTTTAGGTAAATCTCAGACCAGGAAAGCCCCCTACTTAAAAAAGAAAAAAAAGGAGAAAATAAAAAAAAGAAATAAGCCACACTTCACTGCATGAGTATGGTGGGCAAGTTGTCGGTGGTAACAGCTCATCAACCGATTGTCCAGAACCCAACTCAAAAAATGCACTAAAAATTCCCAAAACACTTAGGAAGAAGCAGAGAAGTAGAATAAACCAGGGAGATATACACTGGATTCACCCTTGTGTTGACCCCGTAGAAAATAAAAGTAGGGAGAAAACTATCGGTTGTAAAGATGCACATTTAGGCAGAATTCTTTTTTTTAGGTCACCTAGAGGCGTAGAAATCCAGAGTCTGTTTTAACTGTCGGTCAATGAGTCTATCACATTCACAGTAAGATGCTTAGAACTTAGGGTTCTTATCAAATCTTGGGTGAGTTGAATGGCCGTAGAAAGCCACTCTTAAGCCCTAAAACTTGAAAAATCCAAAAAAATTACAAAAGAAGAAAAGGAGAAAAATAAATTTTTCTTTGAATAAGGCGAGGGCTTGAGGCGATCAGCATTTTGGCAGATACTTGGGCACTGTTGTGGCTTTGAAAGTTCAGATCCTAAGTAGATATTTTATTAATGACTGAAAATAAACTCAAGCCCAAATAATCCAACTTGATTCTTTTATAAATAGCATATAGTTTTTTCTAGGGACTAGCAAAAGATAGGCATGGGGGTAATATGTGAACACGCTTACACTACTTAAGATGTCTATTTATGCATGTTCTTAAGAATAAGATTGCATTGCTTGCTATAAATATTGCATAACATGCATCATCTTGCATTTAGAGTAGTTTGAATAAAATGGAGGTTAATTGTCTCCTTCTATGTTCATGTACAGGGCAAACATTTTACCGGGGCCTCGAATCGAAGATCCAACCATACGGATGTGATCTGGGTGACGATTGGAGTTCAACGACTCTAAGATCACCTTAATCAAACATCTATAGCATCAAATAATGATCGGGGAACTGTAACGAGCGCGTGCCCCAGATGCCTTTTAAGACGTCTGGGAGGTGGCCCAGACGTCTGTCAAGACGTCTGGGATCACATCCAGACGTCTGACCAGACGTCCGGGATAGTTTACAGACGTCTGGCGAACAGTTATACTCGCACGGGATATTCGTCTGCGCGCCTGTGCGTGCAGACCTGCGTTTCTGCCCTCTTTCTCTGCGGCTGCAGGCGGTTGCGACCGCCTTCTCTCTCCTCTCCGCGCGGCGTTAAAAGGGGGGCGCGCCTCCCCTCCCGTCTCCACCATCTTCTTCCTTCTTCTCCTGCCTGTGCGCGAGAGCGAGCGAACGCGAGGGCGCAGCGGCAGCGGCAGCCGTAGTGAGCGCGGAGGAGCTGCGGCGTGCGAGGGCGGGGCTCTGCCGTGAGGGCGAGCTCGCCAGGAGCGGCTTGGCCGGCCGGCGGAGGGCGCAGGGGGCGCAGAGCGTCGCGGAGAGGGACCTGCTGCGGGCGGAGCAGCAGACGCGCGAGGTGCGACGCGGGCGGCGTCGCGAGCGGAGGCCGAGCAAAGTTCTGATTCTGGAAAAATTTCCAGAATCAGACGTCTGGATTGATATCCAGACGGCAAGGTCGACGTCTGTGAGATCATACAGACGTCTGAAAGGTGAGTTTCCGCTTTCGTCTTCATTCTTGTCGACTGACCGTACTGAGGGAGGGGGGTTGGCTGCGCGCAGGTTCGCTGATTCGTCATCCTTTGCGAATCAGACGTCTGGAAGTTGTACCAGACGGCGGGAGTGACCTCCAGACGTCCGAAGGGACCATCGGACGTCTTGGATCTAGGCAGACGTCCCCGCAGACTTCTGGACGTCCGGGGAACCAAGCTGAACAGGTAATTCTCTGATCCACCGTTTAAGACGTCTGGAAGGAGTTCCAGACGTCTGATTTTACACAGTATTGTCTTTCTCGACCCGTTTAGGTCCCGTTTGGGCTCCGTTTTCCGCGATTCGAGTTGCGTTCGTTTCAGAATTTATTCCTCTACCCGCCTACAGTAGCTATACATTGTTTTGAGACACTCCTTGTGTTTGATCCTTGTGATAGGACCTCGTTCGGTTGCAGTCTTGAGAGTCGCGGAGGCACGCGGGATTCCCGATCACGCCCCCATTACTCCCGTTGTACCTGGTAGAGTGGCTTTAAGTATTAATAAAATCTGTTAAAGTATGGAACCATAACTGGAACCTAGGGCATTGCATGAATCCTAGGAATGAGAAATAAATGGAATGATAGCTCCTAGGTGTTGCATGAATCCTAGGGCCGGAAACTAGATTGTATGATAGATCCTAGGATATGGCATGAATCCTAGGATGGAAAAACTAGTGGAATGTATATCACTGCAGTCTTGGAAAAATGGAAAGGAATATATAAAGCTGCCTGTAAATTTAATTAACAGCTGCCTGTTATGAACAGAGAAACATGTTTGAGATCATGGAATTTGAGAACGTGAATCTGGAAAGTGAAACATATGATGTTCTGAAATAAAGAGCTGGAACCCTACGGGAAATTAGGGGTGGAACTCCTGGAAAGAAAAAGGAATGGAACTGAGATGTAGTTTGTACTGTCTCTTGGGTACGCAGTACCAAGGGAAGTACCTATACCTGTTTTAGTGCAGAGTGGGGCCAGCCGCCCCAGGGACCCGGGGTTAGGATTGGCCGCTCTGTACCGACTTGTTGGCCCTCGTGTATGTAGTACCGAGGAGAGCTAGTAGTGTTAGGAGAGTACTAGCTACCCCACGGGCCCCGGGGTTCTGCTAGCCTCCTTCACCGGCTTGTTAGGCCCACTAGGGCAAACCAGGGTAGTCAGGTGAGGGTGCGCGGACTGTGGAGGGGCAAGGCCCCGGTTTGGTTACTGTGGAGGGTTTGGACCCCTGTTACTGAGAGGGCTCTGCCCTGGTTCCGTGCTGTGCTTTGGGCGCACCCGTTAACGGAAACGACTGACCGCGTGCCAGTGCGGGCTAGCTACCTGTGCGTTTATCGCGCGTGCCGTAGTCACCGTTACGTCTGTCAGTGACCTTAGGGTGGTTGACTGAGGGTAGGATCACCATGGGGGACTCTCCTGGCCAGGAGAGCACCACGTGCTACTTCTACTTTTGGAAAAGACTGCAATCAAGATCGTCCCACGAGGACATCCGAGATCAAGTAAAGGATCTGAGAAATAAATGAAATAGTGAGAAAAATTGAAAGATGTAAATAAAGGAAGTAATAGAACATAACAGCTCCTGTACACTCTACTGTTGCCTTTAGTTAGTTTGCCACTCTACTTAGCATTTTGCTGACGTGTTACACTCGTTACCTTTTTCAGGACCAGGTGTTGAGCAGCCAGGGTCGGCGGCTGCAGAGGACGCTGGGCCGAGTAGGGTCCAGTAGAGTTACCACAGCTTTGTACCCCTTTTTGTTTCTGTTCTAGTGAGTAGTTTTTGTTTCCGCTGTACCTTCTTTACCTGCAGTTTTTGGTTATATGATAAATGTTGTTTTACTGTTGTGGTGGTGCCTACTGTAGTAGTTTCTTTCCTTACTGCTGTACTTTCTTACTGTTAGTTATATTCATGCTGAATGTGGTTTATTTTACTGTCTTTTGGTTACTTCCTCGTTGGACGACTGGGTCTTGGGATTAGTCGAGTCGGTCCGGTTCTCATGTCTCGTAGGGACTCGGGAGTCGGGTCGTTACAGGAACCTTAGAAGATCAAGGGCCAAGAAGGTGTGAATCCACACTTCAAATGTCAAATTCGACCGCATGGATGGATTCGGATCGACGATCGCAGGCAAACGACGTGAAAATCGACTCAATTCGACAACCGTGGCACCATCTACATCATCCAAAATATGGACGGCTTAGATGATGCCACGTGGCGCCATCTCAGCTGCCCAACCAGCCAAAGCACCGCCACACCTTCTCTTCTTCAATTGGAGTGCCGCTTCTCCACCGTTGGACAGTGATCCAACGGCTGTGGATGTGCGCACCTTAAAACATCCGCGCGATACATTCCACCGTGCAGCGCAGCGGTTGCGAGGCATTGCGCATTCATTGGATGCGAGTTCAACTCGCGATCTGCGACGTGCGCGTGGTGAAAGGAGATCGCCCTATCGGCTGTGGATGTCACGGATCGCCCGATAGTGCCCACGCGCTGTTGCACGTGCGGTGAAGACGTGGCATCACACGCGATGGGGCCCGCAAAGCAGGCGGGCGAAGGCAAGATCTAAGTCGTTCTATCTCCTGATCGATGGCTGAGATCGGCTAGACATGCACGTGTGTTGAACACGTGGGCAAACGAGTGGGCGCACGCGCGTCGCCCACTACGCCCACATTCAGACCTTTAGCGATGGTTTTATCCATCACTAAACGTCCTGAATTAATGCTTTTAAAGTTGTATTGACCAAATTGCCCGCACTCCTTGCAACTAGAAAAGGAGGCCACCTCCACATGAAATTCTCATCCCTTCCTTCTCTTCTCTACCTCTGCAAAGCTCAAGAGAAGCTCATCCCCCTTTTGGAAGTGGATCCCACGATGACAATGACGTGCTGCTCCATTCTCGTTCCTCCTGCTTTGCCCTCCTTCGTCGAGGTATCGTTCCGTCTAGCTCGTCCTCCAAGCGACCGTCGAAGAGGATAACTTCTTTCTCCCATTCTTCTTTACAGCTTTTTAGTGTAGAATTTTCCTGCTTTCTAGTGTACTTCTTATTTGGTTTTATTGTATAAACATTTTGAATTATTGAATGCATGTTTTCTCTCTCTCTCTCCCCCTTTTGTTTAGTCTGATTGCTGTTATGGCTTCATTGTAATTACATTGCCTCACATTTCAAGAAAAATTCTAAAAAAAATATAATTGCGAATATAGATCGACGTAGCCTCCCTGTGTTCGACCCGAAATTTCCATTCTGGTATAAATTTTATTTGTTGAACCCGAGTTCTTCGCCTTCAAACTATAACGACAGGTTTTTCAAAACCAAACACGTTAGTGTAGCAACTCGTACGTTCAACATTTTGAAATTCTCCTCTCTCGTTAGTCGCAACGGTAATCCCGACTTTCTTCAGAACAATCTGTATGAGACTTGCCCATTGACTATCAGAGATTGGATAAATAATTCCTGCATCAAGCCACGTGATGATTTCCTTTTTGAACACTTCTAGCATATTTGGATTCAATCTCTTCTGCATCTGGCGAGAAGGGCGGGATCCATCTTCTAAGAGTATTCCATGATTACAATAAGATGGCTCGATCCCCCCGAGGTCATTAATGGTTCAACCAATTGCCTCCTTATGTTCCTTCAGGTCCTTAATCAATTTAATCTCTTGCTCCTTTGTCAATTTAGCACTGATAATCACAGTGAGCATCTTCTAAGGTCCTAAAAATTGATATTTCAAATTCTCAGGCAATGGTTTTAGTGGGGCGGGTTGACGATTGATGGTAGGGTAGATGCTAAAGATTCAACAAGAGGAAGAGGTTGTGAGTGACCAAAATCAATAACCTCTTCAGAAGATGGCAGGTCAGCCATAGAGGATTGCGGGTCGAATTCGTGATCAAATGAGGAACTTTCGATTGAAGAAACCCTCAAACAAGTTTTGATGTTTTCATTATACTCATCAAGTTCCTCAATAAATCCACAATCCTCAAATTTATTTATCACCTTAAAAATATCCGATTTCATTCGTTGATCCCCAATGGCGATTTCCATGCTACTGCTTTCACAATTGATGTTGGCCTTAGCGGTAGCCAAGAACGGATGCCCTATAATGATGGGAGTGCTCCTCATATTATCTGGTACATCCATGTCAAGGACAAGGAAATCTACAGGAAAATAGAAATCCTTGACCTTAACTATAACATCTTCAATAACGCCTCGCGGATTTATGATCGAGCAGTCCACTAACTATAACGTTACTAAAGTTATCCTTTCGAGCTTGACATGGATGTCCGAGCACATATTCAATGATTATCCTTTCGAGCTTGATTTTTCTGTAACTCGACTTTTTTGTCTTGGGTTGCATCCTCATAAATCGCAAGCCCGACCCTGCTTTCATACTGATTTTAGGTTTTGGGTAATTTTTATCGGGAACCTGAGATATTCTCGATTATGGGGTATGGGTCTGCATAATAATCTGGTCCACATTTGTGGACATCTGCTGGCAGGCCCGAGGTTTCATCGTTTTATTCTGATTCTGACCTGCACCTGTGAATTCTTCATTTCTCTTCTTTATGTAGTGTGCCTAGCTGAAGGCACTAAATTCATCACATATACAGTTATTTTTAGTTATTATCTCAGAGCGGACCTGACATTCACGCAATTCAGGTGCTTTCTACGCTATTCCACTCTATTTTATACCTTTTTAATACAATGAGGTCATTGCATTAGATAGGCATCGGGGGTGGATATTCATCTCTGAATTTATTCGTCAGCTCTGAAGATTTGTTTTATTTTATTAAAAAAAAAGTGGAATTATGAAGGAGAACTTGGGTTTAAGAAAATTTTCAATCTTAGGAAAAACTACATTATGATTTCAACACAAAGACCCTTCAGGTCTTTGGACTTAATCAGCCTCTGTATCCACTAAAATGTGGATTTGTTTTTCGAGTCCTCGCCAACCAAAATTCTATTTTAATTGGAGTCAATAAATTTGGGCGATAAGTACATGACTTATCAACCCGCCCTCTGATTTGAAGAAACTTTGAGTTTCTAGCATCTACACACTTTCTTGTCACTGACTCGTTGTTCAGCGATTTTAAAGGAGATTGGGCAGCTAATGAACCATCCAGGGTGATATGGCTAGCAACTTATCATGGGTAACAGCCCATAGGTAGGTTGTCTAGAGCCCAGTCACTGGACTTTTTTTTTGTTGCTTTTAGGTAAATCATAGACCAGGGAAGCCACCCACTTGAAAAAGAAAGAAAAAAAAAGGAGAAAAGAAAAAAAAGAAATAAGCTACACTTCGCCGCACGAGTATGGCTGGCAAGTTGTTGGTGGTAACAGCTCATCGACTGGTTGTCTAGAACCCAGCTCAATAAATTCACTGAAAATTCCCAAAACACTTAGGAAGAAGCGAAGAAGTAGAATAAATTGGGGAGATATACACTGGATTCACCCTTGTGTTGACCCCGTAAAAAATAAAAGTAGGGAGAAAGCTACCGGTTGTAAAGATACACCTTTAGGCAGAATTCTTTTTTTTAGGTTACCTAGAGGAATAGAAATCCGAAGTCCATTTTAACTATCGGTCAATGAGTCTATCACACTCACAATAAGATGCTTAGAACTTAGGGTTCGTATCAAATCTTGGGTGAGTTGAATGGCCGTAGAAAGCAACTCTTATGCCCGAAAACTTGAAACATCCAAACAAATTAGAAAAGAAGAAAAAGTGAAAAATAAAATTTTCTTTGAATAAGGTGAGGGCTTGAGGCAGTCAGCATTTTGGCAGATACTCTGGCACTGTTGTGTCTTTGAAAGTTACTATCCTAAGTAGACATTTTCTTAACGACTGAAAATAAACTCAAGCCCAAATAATCCGACCTGATTCTTTTATTGATAGCATATAGTTTTTGCTAGGTACTAGCAAAAGATAGGCATGGGGGTATGATGTGAACATGTTTACACTACTTAAGATGTCTATTTATGCATGTTCTTAAGCATAGGATTCATTGCGTGCTATAAATATTGCATAACATGCATCATCTTGCATTTAGAGTAGTTTGAATAAAATGGAGGTTAATTGTCTCCTTTTATGTTCATGGGTAGGGCAAACTTTTTATCGGGGCCTCATGTCGAAGATCCAACTGTACAGATGTGATCGGGGAGACGATTGGAGTTCAACGACTCGAAGATCACCTTAATCAGACATCTGTAGCATCAGATAGTGATCGGTGAACCTTAGATGATCAAGGACCAAGATGGTGTGAATCTGCACTTCAAACGACATATCCGACCGCACGGATGGATTCAGATCGATAATTGTAGCCTAACGGCATGAAAATCGACTCAATCCGACAACCGTGGCACCATCTCCATCATCAATAGGATGGACGGCTTAGATGGCGCCATGTGGTGCCATCTCAGCTACCCAACTGGCCAAAGCACTACCGCACCTTTTCTTCTTCAATCGGAGCAACACTTCTCTGCTGTTGGATCTTAAACCAATGGCTGTGGATGCACGTGCCTTAAAACATCCGCGCGACACATTCCACTGTGCAAGGCAGCGGTCGCGAGGCATTGAGCGTTAACAGGACGTGAGTTCGACTCCCGATCTGCGGCACGTGCGCGATTAAAGGTGACTGTTCAACTCGCGATCTGCGGAGCGTGTGCGATTAAAGGCGACAACCCGATCAGCTGTGGACGGCCCAGATCGGCCGAGAGCGCCCACACGCTATTGCACACATGGTGAAGATGCGGCATCGCACGCGATGGGGCATGCAGCGCAGGCGGGCGGAGGAGCGATCTAAGCCGTCCGATCTCGCGATTGGACGATTGACATCAGTTGGACGTGCGCGTGCGTTGAACGCATAGGCAAGCCAGCGAGCGCGTGTGCGCCACCCTCTACGCCCACATTCAGACATTCAGCGACGATTTTATCCGTCACTAAAGGTCCTGAATTAATGTTTTTAAAGTTGCAATGGCCAAATTATCCCCACTCCTTGCAACTATAAAAGGAGACCCACTCCACACGAAATTCTCATCTCTTCCTTCTCTTCTCTACCTCTCCAAAGCTCAAGAGAAGCTTGTCCCACACCCGTGATGCTCTTCGTGAGATAAAGTCAAATTTTCGTCCCCCTTTCGAAAGTGGATCTAGCGACGACAACGACGTGCTGCTCCATTCTCATTCCTCCTGCTTCGCCCTCCTTCGTCCTGCTCCGTCCTTCTTCATCGAGGCGTTGTTCCGTCCGGCTTGTCCTCCAAGCGACCATCAAGGAGAATAACTTCTCTCTCCCATTCTTCTTTACAGCTTTTTCGTGTAGAATTTTCCTGCTTTATAGTGTAGCTGATTTCCCTCTTTCTAGTGTAATTCTTATTTGGTTTTATTGTATAAACATTTTGAATTGTTGAATGCATGTTTTCTCTCTCTCTCTCTCTCCCTTTTGTTTAGTCTGATTGTTGTTATGGCTTCATTATAATTACATTGCCCCACTTTTCAAGAAAAATTCTAAACATAAATATAATTGCGAATATAGATCGACGTAGCCTCCCTGTGTTCGACCTGAGATTTTAATTCCAGTATAAATTTTATTTGTTGAACACTAGTTCTTCGATTTCAAACTACAATGACAGGTTTTTCAAAACAAAACATGTTTGCGTAGCAACTCGTACGTTCAACGCTTTGAAATTCTCCTCTCTCACTAGTCACAACGACAAACCCAGCTTTCTTCGAAACAATCTGTACGGGACATACCCAGGGACTATCAGAGATTGGATAAATAAGTCCTGCATCAAGCAACTTGATGATTTCTTTTTGACCACTTCTCACATATTTGGGTTCAATATCCTCTGCATCTGGGGAGAAGGGCAGGATCCATCTTCCAAGAATATTCTATGATTACAGTAAGATAGCTCGATCCCCGTGAAATCATGAATGGTCTTACCAATTGCCTCTTATGTTCCTTCAGGACCTTAATCAATTTAATCTCTTGCTCCTTTGTCAATTTATTACTGATAATCACAGGGAGCATCTTCTGAGGTCCTAAAAATTGATATTTCAAATTCTCAGGCAATGCTTTCAGTTCAAGCTGGGGCGGGTTGATGATTGATGGTAGGGTACATGCTGAAGATTCAACAAGAGGAAGAGGTTGTGTGTGAACAAAATCAATAACCTCTTCAGAAGATGGCAGGTCAGCCATAGAGGGTTGCAGGTCGAACTCGTCATCAAAGGAGGAACTTTCAATTGAAGAAACCAACAAACAAGTTTCAATGTTTTCATTATCCTCATCAACTTCCTTAAGAAATCCACAATCCTCAAATTTATTGATCGCCTTAAAAATATCCGATTTCATTTGTTGATCCGCATAGGTGATTTCCATGCTACCGCTTTCACATTTAATGTTGGCCTTAGCGATAGCCGGGAATTGACAGCCCAGAGTGATGGGCGTGTTCCTCAGATTATCAGGTACATCTATGTTAAGGACAAGGAAATCTACAGGAAAATAGAAATCCTTGACCTTAACTATAACATCTTCAATAACGCCTCGCGGATTTGTGACTGAGCGGTCCGCTAACTATAGCGTTACTGAAGTTATCCTTTCGAGCTTGACATGGATGTTCGAGCACACATTCACAGAATATCCTTTCGTGCTTGATTTTTCTGTAAGCTGATTTTTTGGTCTTTGGTTGTGTCCTCATAAATCGCAGGCCCGAACTCGCTTGCATACTGATTCTAGGTTTTAGGTAATTTTTATCCAGAACCTGAGATATTCTCGGTTATGGGGTATGGGTCTACATCACACTCTGGTCCACATTTGTGGACATCTGCTGGCAGGTTCGAGGTTTCATCTTTTTATTCTGATTCTGACCTGCACCTGTGAATTCTTCATTTCTCTTCTTTGTATGGTGTGCCTAGCTGAAGTTACTAAATTCAGCACATATATAGTTCTTTTTAGTTTCTATCTCGGAGTGGACCTGACATTCACGCAATTCAGGTACTTTCTACGCTATTCCACTCTATTTGATGTCTTTTTAATACAATGAGGACATTGCATTAGATAGGCATGGGGGGGTGGATATTCATCTCTGAATTTATCCGTCAGCTCCGTAGATTTGTTTTATTTTATTAAAAATAAAATGTGGAATTTGGATGGAGAACTTGGGTTTAAGAAAATTTTCAATCTTAAGAAATACTACATTATGATTTAAACACAAAGTCCCTTCAAGTCTTTGGACCTAATTAGCCCGTGTATCCACTAAAATGAGGATTTGTTTTTAGAGTCCTCACCAACCTAAATTCTATTTTAATTGGAGTAAATAAGCTTGGGTGATAGGTAGACGACTTATCAACCCGCCCTCTGATTTGAGGGAACTTTGAATTTCTAGCATCTACACACTTTCTTGTCACTGACTCGTTGTTCGATGATTTTAACGGAAATCTGGCATTGCGCATTCACAGGACGTGAGTTCGACTCCCCACCTGCGGTGCACACGTGATTAAAGGCGACTACCCGATCGGCTGTGAATGTCCCAGATTGCCCTATGGCGCCCACGCGCTATTACTTGTGCGGCGACGACGTAGCATCGCACGCGATGGGGCACGCAGCACAGGTGGGCAGAGGCGCGATCTAAGTCATCTGATCTCACGATCGGACGGCTGAGATCGACTGGACGTGCGCGTGCCTTGAACACGCAGGCAAGCGAGCGAGCATGCGCGTTCCGCCCACTATGCCCACGTTCAGACCTTTAGAGACGGTTTTATCCGTGACTAAAGGTCCGGAATTAATGTTTTCAAAGTTGTAATGGCCAAATTTCCCCCACTCCTTGCAACTATAAAAGGAGACCTCCTCCACATGAAATTCTCATCCCTTCCTTCTATTCTCTACCTCTCCAAAGCTCAAGAGAAGCTTGTCCCACACCCGGGATGCTCCTCGTGAGATAAAGTAAAATTTTTTCCCCCTTTCGAAAGCGGATCCTATGACGACAATGACGTGCTACTCCATTCTCGTTCCTCCTGCTTTGCCCTCCTTCATCCTGCTCCATCCTTCATCTAGGCATCGTTCCATCCGGCTTGTCCTCCAAGCGATCGTTGAGGAGGATAACTTCTCTCTCCCATTCTTCTTTACAGCTTTTTAGTGTAGAATTTTCCTAGTTTCTAGTGTAGCTGATTTCCCGCTTTCTGGTGTAATTCTTATGTGGTTTTATTGTATAAACATTTTGAATAGTTGAATGCATGTTTTCTCTCTCTCTCTCTCTCTCTCTCTCTCTCCCTTTTGTTTAGTCTGATTGTTGTTATGGCTTCATTGTAATTACATTGCCTCACTTTCCAAGAAAAATTCTAAAACAAATATAACTGCGAATATAGATCGACGTAGCCTCCCTATGTTCGACCCGGGATTTCCATTCCAGTATAAATTTTATTTGTTGAACACGAGTTCTTAGCTTTCAAACTACAACGACAGGTTTTTCAAAATCAGACACGTTAGCGTAGCAACTCGTACGGTCAACATTTTGAAATCTTGCTTAAGTAGCTTTTAGGGTTTCAAATTAGGTGGATTGAAATCAAGTTTCTAGGCAAACCAGGTTGTAAAGCATGGGTGAAGATTGTTTTCCTTTAAAACCAGAAAGAAAGTGGAGTGCATGGAATAGACCTAGTTTGAAAACCCTAAGGAGGAGCTACATGATGAGTTGATTTTAAGTGGAGTGGTGTGGCCCAAACAACTCAAACAACTGGCCACAAATGCACCACTAAGTTTGGCACCCAAAGATGGTTATCATAGAATGATTTCTACTCTTTTATGTGTTGCTTTGTGTGTACCAGTTCCACAGATCAGAACCCGGTTGAATAGAAACAAATCAATTTGGTTAAGTGCCTTGAATGTGGGTGCACGTTGTGTGTTTGTTGACAATTGCCCCCACAAGATTTTCATTTAGTTTTTTTTTTTTTTATAAATGAGGGTGGAATGAATGTGAGTGAGAATCCAAATAGCTAAACTATTCCTAGGATTTATGCAAACACCAAGGTTAATTAGAATTTGGATTTAATGTGGCGAATGAAATCTATGGAGGGGAAAAGAATGGGGAGCACTTACAGTTGTCTTCAACTGCACTTTACTCGAGTCTACCGCTTGATGATTCCCTGATGGGAGTCTCTGCAAAATAATAGGCACAAGAGAAAGCAAGTTAGAAAATAATAAAGTGCAAGAAATACGAAAGGAAGATCGGAAATCATTGCCTCCCCGGCAACGACACCAAAATGTTGAACGTACGAGTTGCTTCGCTAACGTGTTTGGTCTTGAAAAACCTGTTGTTGTAGTTTGAAAGCGAAGAACTAGTGTTCAACAAATAAAATTTATACCGAAATGGAAATCCCAGGTCGAACACAGGGAGGCTACGTCGATCTATACTCGCAATTATATTTTTTTTAGAATTTTTCTTGAAAAGTGAGGCAATGTAATTACGATGAAGCCATAACAACAATTAGACTAAACAAAATGGAGCGAGAGAAAACATGCATTCAATAATTCAAAATGTTTATACAATAAAACCAAATAAGAATTACACTAGAAAGCAGGAAATCAGCTACACTCGAAAGCAGGAAAATTCTACACTAAAAAACTGTAAAGAAGAATGGGAGAGAGAAGTATCCACCTCGACAATCGCTTGGAGGACGAGCTAGACGGAACGATGCCTCGACGAAGGAGGACGGAGCAGGATGAGGGAGGGTGAAGCAGGAGGAATGAGAATGGAGCAGCAGGTTGTTGTCGTTGCAGGATTCGCTTCCGAAAGGGGGACGAAAATTTGACTTTATCGTGCGAAGAGCTTCCCTGGTGTGGGACAAGCTTCTCTTGAGCTTTGGAGAGGTAGAGGAGGGAAGGAAGAAATGCGAATTTCGTGTGGAGGGGGTTTCCTTTTATAGTTGCAAGGAGTGGGGGAAATTTGGTCATTACAACTTTAAAGACAATAATTCAGGACCTTTAGTGACGGATAAAACCATCACTAAAGGTCTGAACATGGGCGTAGTGGCCAACGTGCACGCGCCGACTCGCTTACCTGCGCATTCAATGCATGCGCACGTCCAGCCGATCTCAACCATCCGATCGTGAGATCGGATGGCTAAGATCGTGCCTCCGCCCGCCTGTGCTGCGTGCCCCATCGCGTGCGATGCTGCATCTTCGCCGTACGTGCAATAGAACATGGGCGGTATCGAGCGATCTGGGCCATCCGCAGCGAATCGGGCAGTCGCCTTTAATCGCACGTGCACCGTAGATCGCGAGTCGAACTCACATCCTGTGAATGCGCAACGCCTCGCGACCGATGTGCTGCGAGGTGGAATGTGTCACACGGATGTTTTAAGGCGCGTGCATCCATAGCCATTGGATCAAGATCCAACGATGGAGAAGCGGTGCTCCGATTGAAGAATAGAAGGTTCGGCGGGGCTTTGGCCGGTTGGGTAGCTGAGATGGCGCCATCTGAGCCGTCCATCTTCTGGATGATGTAGATGGTGCCACGGTTGTCGGATTGAGTCGATTTTCATGCCATTAGGCTGCGATTGTCGATCCGAATCCATCCGTGTGGTCAGATTTTTCGTTTGAAGTGCGGATTCACACCATCTTGGCCCTTGATCTTCTAAGGTTCCTGGGTCACTGTCTGATACTACAGATGTCTAATTAAGGTGATCTTGGAGTCGTTGAACTCCAATCGTCACCCTGATCACATCTGTACAGTTGGATCTTCAATCAAGGGCCCCGATAAAAAGTTTGCCCTGTCCATGAACATAAAAGGAGACAATTAACCTCCATTTTATTCAAACTACTCTAAATGCAAGATGATGCATGTTTTGCAATATTTATAGTATGCAATGCAATCCTATGCTTAAGAACATGCATAAATAGAAATCTTAAGTAGTGTAAACATGTTCACATTAATGGGTCCTAGGAGTCTATAGGTCTTTAGGCTAACCAACCTAAGGAGAGGGTTGATTATTTATATTGCAGGGCTCCTTTCTTTCTTCTAATATCCCCTCTCACTCTACCATGTATCCTTCCACATCCTACACTCATTTCCCATCCTACCCTCTTTCCACCACTTAAGCCCATGATGATTACTATCCTGGCTTGATTTATAATTACCCATCGACTAGCTGGGATAACTTTGACTGGGGATACGATACCGGACCTCAGTGTCCAAGGCCTAACCCTAGACAATAAGACTATGGTTACCATCCTTCACAGAGCTACAATGATCATAGATCTCCATCCTTCGATGATCAAACTAACCTGATCTACAATAGAGAGGGATATGATGATTATAACATCTACCCTCCCCAGTATTCCACGGAATACAGGTCACCTCCATTCTTTGAACAACCCAAGACGACCTACTATCAGGGGGGACCTGAGAACCTTAATATCTTAACTCCCCTAGATTTAATCGAAACCCACCCAATCCTGAACCGAACCCTTCGATTCAGGTGAATCAAGTCTGAGATATGGTTCTGGCTAACTTGAGGAACACCATACAATCTTTAGAAGCACAGCCAACACCATGCATTGAAGCACTGGAGCCTACGATAAAAATGATTGATGAGTTGAATAACCCTTTATTGGATTTGCTCCAAAATGTTAGGGATAGGGGTCTGGGTGAGTTTCTACTTGGGAAATTGTCGAGGTTGAGGATCAAATTTGTGGTTGCCCTAGTCCAACCTTGGGATGAATCTGAAGATGAACCCCCTTCAGGAGAGCAAATGTATGAACTTCCTAAGGTGCATGTTGGGAGGGATACATGTCTTGAGACCAGGGATGACCAAATTGGGCTAAAGCAATCCATTGAGGATGAACCAAGTTTCTCACCTGAGATCCCGGATCTAGGGAATGATGAAAAATATGTCTCCATAGACCATGAAATGACATATGATTTTGAGACATATATAAATGAGGATCATGAATTCTTTGATTCTGAGGGTGAGGAATCTCATAGTTAAGTCTCACTTGAGCTTATGGAGAATGATTTTAGTGAGACTAACAGGCTCAAGGAGCATGACGAACCATTTGATAGCCCATTCATTGAAGATTTGGATTCGGTTGGGGCTAACTTGGAGGATTTGAATCCTCATTTACTAGAAGATTCAATTAGTAGCTCCAATCCTCAACCACACCCCGAAGGGATTGATTTTGATTTGGAAATCATTGTACCCAAGTCAATCTTGATTCAACCACAAATGTTGGACTTGGGTATTTTAGATGGGGTGTACGATGATCTGGAGGTCCCAGAAATATTGATCGTTGAGGATAGGAAGTTGGAAATAAAAATCTGGGAAGCTACTTCTGAGGGAACTACGATTTTGGATCTAAGGGTTCTTGTTGACCTGAAATCGCCTACTTTTTACCAGGACCCTTACGATACCTTTGATGTGTGACCCAATCTTAGAATAACTAATTATTTTTTTGAGTTGAACGTTAAGTGGACCTCTGAACCTAGTGAACCAAATCTACCTTTTGTCCGACACTTTAGTCTTGGGTTACGCACCACCAAACCACAGATCCGACCCCAAAAGCATAATAATCTTCGATTTAGGGTGCTTTTTATCTAGAACCTGAGAACTACTTGACCCTAGGGCATGGATCTACACCACAAATTCGCCCACATCTGTCCACAACTTCTATTGGCGGGTCTGAGGTTTGATGTTTTGATTTTGTTTTTGACCCGCACTTGTGAATTCTCCTTGTCTTCCTTGTATGTATTTTATGCCTAGCTAAAGGCATTAAACTTAGCACGTGTGTATACTTTCTTCTCCCTGCGGAGCTAACCGGATTTTCATGAAATTTAGGTGATATTCTATTTACTCCACCCTTTTCATGTCTTTATTTTTGCAATGAGGACATTTCATCATTTAGGCATGGCGGGTGGATAATTAATTACTAAAATCATTTTTGTTAACTCCGTAGAATTTCTTTTAGTTTCCGAAAAAATGAAAATTCAAAAAGAAAAAAAAATTAGGAGAAGAGAACTTAGGCATTTGGAAGTTATTATTTATAGGAAACAATACAATAGGACCTGAACACTTAGACTCTTCTGGTCTTTAGGCTTAATTAGCTAAGGTGTTCACTCGAATGTATACTTAGTCTCAAGTCCTCGCCAAGTAATTTTACTTTAATTTGGTGAATAAATTGGGATGATAAGTACATGACTTATCAACATGCCCTCTGATTTGAGGAAATTTTAAGTCTAAGCATCTACACACTATTTACACTGACTCACTTTTCAGCAGTTTTTACGAAAATTGGGTAGCTAATGAACTATTTAGGGTGGTATGGCTGGCAAGTTGCCAGTGGTAATAGCTCATCAATCGATTGTCCAGAGCACAGCCACACGACCATTCTCTTTATATTGCCTTTAGTTAAATCTTACATCAGGGAATCCACCTATTAAGAAAAAAAAGAAGAAAAGGGTACCTAAAAAGTAGAAAAAGAAAAGGGAGAAAATAAAAAATAAAAAATAAAACCATACTTCATCGCACGAGTATGGCTGGCAAGTTGCCGTGAGTAATAGCCTAACGGCCATTTGTGCAGAGCGTAGCTCACAAAAATGCACAAATAATTCCCAAAACACATAGGGAAAAAGCAGGGAAGTAGACTAAATCTGGGAGATATGCATCGGGTTTGCCCTTGTATTGACCCCATAAAAAATAAGAAAAAGTATGGAGAAAGCTACCAATTAGAAAGATAAACCTCCAGGCAAAAATCTTTAAGGTCACCTAGGGTGGTAGAAACTTGAAATCCATTTAAACTGCTACCTTGTAAGTCTATCACCCTTTCACAAGATGCTTAGTGCTTAGAGTCCTTTTCGAGTCTTGGGAGGGTCGAGTAGCCGTAAAAGTTATCCCGAAACTCTCAAACCCCAAAAGTCTAAAAATATTAGAAAAGAAGGAAAACAAAAAAATGCATCTTCCCTTTTCAAATAAAGCAAGGACTTGTGCGATCTACATTTTGGCAGACACCCAGGGACTCTTGAGTTTTCATAGTTTAGGATAATACTTGAAATTTTCTATTGTTAATAAACGACTTAGGCCTAAGCGATCGAGTCCTAATTTTGCTTTTATACGTAGCATGTAGTTTAATTTTGCTTGGGAATAGCAGTAGATAGCCATGGGGGTTATGATGTAGACACATCCATTTAGGTTAAAATGCCTATTTATGAATGTTCCTAGGCTTAGATTTGCATTCTATATTATAAATATTGCATAGCATGAATCATTCTACATTTAGAGTAGTTGTGTATATTTTAGGTTAATTGCATCCATTTTGTGGTCAGGTGAGAAGGAGATTTATTTTGGAGCCTCGAATTGACGATACGACCATATGGATCTGAACGAGAAGACGATCGAAGTCCAAAGCCTCCAAAATCGCCTCAATTGGAGTCCCATAGCACCACATGCAGTCTGAGGATAATCAACGGCCAAGGGACTAGGTGACGTAATTCGAAGCTTCAAACGGTAAATTTGACTGTCCAGATGGATTCGAGTCGATGATCGTAGCGCAACGACATAAAAATCAGCTCAATCTGACCTCTGTAGCAGCCCCTACAACGGAAAGAAGATGGATGACCCAGATCGCAGCATATGGCGCAACCCAAGCTGCCCATGCCCACTCTCATGCCACCGTATGCGCACAGCAGCGTGGGCATGTGCACGCATGCGGTGGCACGCATACGCTGTAGTGCAGTGGGTGCGCACAGGCGCGCACGCAGAGGCATGTGACACGGGCGCGCATGTGGAGGCATGCGACACAGGCGCGCAGTTGCGCGCTAGCAGAGCGGTTGGTGGGCACGTGGGCTGTGTGCAACGACGTTTGCGGTGGATCTTTAGTGACGTTTATTACCGTCACTAAATGTCCTGTATACGAATTTGATTCTTTCCTCCACTATAAAAGGACCCCTACCCTTCCCATTTTCCTTCATCTCTTCCTTTCTTCTCCTCACCACCTCCAAGGCTCTAGAGAGAGCTTGTCCTAAGCCTGGGATGCTCCTCCAAAGTAGAAAACAAACATTTGTTCTCGCCTCTTGAAAGAGCGATCTTCATTTTCGTTTAAAAGTTTAATAGAAAATGTTGCGTCGTTGTAGTATGTTACTTAATAGAAAATCACTTTTCAAAAATAATTAATAAATCGAAACTAACCACGAAGAGTTAAGTCGTCTCCACAGGGAAGAATTAGCCTATCCAAACTAGTAATAGTGTCTCGTTTATTTGAGAAGCTCAACGCGTACACATACTAACTGGTCCACGTGTTTTCAACATAAATTCTAGATTTAAATAATTAATCAATAATGTGAGGGTGTACGGGCAAAATCACCACCATGGAAATACCGGAATTTGTATCTTAGTTCTGATAAGCGCCATCAAATTTACTTAAAATAGAACCTGCTCTCTATAACCAATACCCCATACTCTATTGTTCATGAGAAAAATTCAATTGTTCATAATTCAAATAAACATGAGGGATGTTGATGCAAATTTGTCATAATAGAATAATCAGATAGATATCACAATAGTGTTTTCCCAATGGCATGAAGAGTAAATTTTAATTCTCTGTTTACTGCAGCGAAACAGGGAAATGAATCCCCTGCTCACACACGTTGGAGAGGGCACGATTGGAAACAAGGGTTGAGGGGGCAGTGCACCGCGATGAGGGCTTCACGTTGACATTGGTCATGGGCCAAGAGGTGGTCGTTGTTGATCGGTCGGAGGACGATGATGCTGGCGGCATAGAGCTGGAGTTGGCTGCATGGAGGGTCGTGCGTGGCCGTTCCGAGTCTTGTGGTTGACGAGATGCTCGACGGTGCTCGGTGTTGAGTTTGGCAGTTGGTGGAGGCTTAGAGGAGTGGCTGTGTAGGGGGGGCAGCGGATTTAGGTTTCTTTCTGTGGAGCTTCAGGTGGATGGAGAAGAAGAGGAAAAACAAGAAGCAAGAGGGAAAGGCAGGTGGGGCTTTTAGGATGTGGAAGGTGGAGTTGGCTTGGGTGTGCGTAGTCGGTGTGGAGTGCAAGTGAGGTGTTGGCGGTGGTGGGTTGCTCTGCGAATGGAGGAGATGAAGAGAAGTGGAAGATGAAGATGAGCCGTGGATGGTGGTGGTTGCGCATGTGGTTGCGGAGGTGGTGATGCATGCTGTCACCATGCACCATTACGGTGATGGATGTTGATGGCAGTGGAGAACGCCTACGTCATAGTGATCGCCGGTTCCACTGTGCACGCCTCCTTCACAATGGAGAGGAAGGAGAAGGTAGACCCCACAAGGGGGCGAAGATGCTCCCCATGGATGATGGCCGATCCTCCTTTAAAAATAAAAACTCCTTTGTTTTCTTCGACTCGAAGTTTCTTCGACCACTCGCGAAGATTGCGAGTGGTTGTAACAGAAGGATAGGCTCTGCGTGATGTTCATCGAACGTCTGATGCCATATTTAGACATCTTAAAATATGTAGAAATAGGAACTTGTGATGTCAATTTCCCAGATGTCTATACTAATCTCCAAATGTCTTATAGACGTAGAAATGTATGTTTGGACTCTTCACCTAGCCTGCATTCATCAAATAAACTATATTATCATATCTTATATTATTAAATGTAAAATTAGCGCATAAAAATAAATGCGGCCAAGGTGAATTACCATATATCTCCTAGTCAATTAACAGCTGAGAGTAAATAATTAAATAGTACTTAGGCTAAATAATGGTCCACAAAAGCTTACTTATCAAATGCCCACATGCCAAGTTTTGCTAGTCCCTAGCAAAAAGTGGAAAATAATGGAAGTAACCAGAAGGTTTCTTCTTCCCTTATTCCAAAAGTTTAGACATCCAGACAAAAGTGAAGTGATAGAAGCCAAGGTAACAGATCCAAGTGAAAATAAGCAACTTACATTTGCAGTTCATACTTATCCCTCGGTAAGCATTTATATCGGGATAGGCAACTACTTCCCTCGGGGATAAAGCAGAAAATAATATGTAATTTGACTCTGGCTTTTTAGCTTAAGTAGGAGATGCTGAGTTGAATGGATTTATATTTGGTGTCTCAAACTCATCTGGTGCTACATGTAGTCTAATACTACAAACTCTAGATCTCAGACAATCAAATGAGTCAACCCAGAGAGAGGCTAAACAACTGTGCTCTCTTGATGTTCCTTGGTGCTCATTCTTTTCCTTCTTTTCTTTCTTATATCACAAATCTCACTAGATTTTGCAAATATACTCACCGTTTGGTGGCCTCACATGGCATCCACACGTCAATAAAAGTCCTAATAACCCTACAACTAAGTTAGAGGACCTCAGCCAGTATTCGAGCATTCAGAGATACTGAAAAGTAGGTATAGCTCATATTTGGTGGATCGTGACGGGTGTTATTACTACCTCAAAAACATCATCACATAATGAAACATGATACGAAGATAAAACTATAAACTTGAACTCTTTTCTTTTTCTTTTCTCTCTATTTTTTTTTCATATTTTTCTAAATATAAATGTTTCTTCTCTTCTTTTTTTTTCTCTACTACTAACACAAAATGATGCATACTTTTATATATGAGGTATTATTAGGAATGATGATGGTCAAGAGGATATTGTGTGGCTTATTTGGTGGAAGTGCCTATTCTCGGCACCAAGTAAAGATGAATTGGACAATCATATTTCTAACCTTTGATATTACTACCCTCCTTCAGTCGAGTACTCTATAAAGGACGGTCATAACCATTCACCATAGTCATAGTTTTATTAAGACCCAATCTCTGTGTATCTGCCTTATTTGGTGACTCTCAGGAATTCACACAATGTTTGAATGCAGGAGCGAAAACTATGCCTAACTCTAAGGTATCATCATCTAATTATCCATAACTTAAGAGACCTTGCACTAGGCTTAGCACACTAGTATTCTCTCTACTTTCTTCTCACAATATGCAGTGGATCTAATAGAAGATAGTATGCTTGACTCCCTATTAACTGTCCAAGGGTTCAATAGACTAAAAATGCTTATTAGTTTTCTTTAAAGATCCATTACCTAGTCTACGTGCAAGTGAAGCAACTGTACTGGATTCTAAATTTAGGAAACAATTTAAGAAGAAAATCTTTAATAAAACCTCCTTGATAAAAACTTCTGCTAGGGACTAACCAATTTAGCTCAAGAAAACAAAATTATGTTTTTTTTTATGTTAATAGACCTAACCTAAATGCATGAATACTACCCAAAATGCAAAATGCAGCCCCCCATGCCTAAATCCTACAATGTCCTCATTGTAAAATTTAAATAGGGGGAGAAAGGAAGGAAAACACCAAATGAAGGTGTTATTCTGAACACTAGGTTGCCTCCCAACAAGCGCTGCATTTCCTGTCAGCAACCAGACTTACAGGGAACCTATAAGTCTGGTTCCAAATAGAAAATGCTAGGCCCTAAAAATATGCATAATAGCTTGGGCCTAGAAAATAGGTTGCCACAGATATTGGTGAGCTGATGATGCAGCATGATTCTAAATGCTTGCCAGAAGATACGAACATATAAAACCTTGTAAGCTACCTGGGGAGGTCTGGGAATAATAAAAAAAACATGAAAAGGGAGCTCCCGAAACAGAATAAGTGGAGGATTACAAGGGTCCTCCAGCGTAGGAAGGGTTTTAAAAGATATAAACATTATTATTTCAAAGCGTTCATTGACGAGACTAAAAGTACAAGCATC
Organism: Thalassia testudinum; assembly: GCA_037157565.1. Taxonomy (NCBI): domain Eukaryota; kingdom Viridiplantae; phylum Streptophyta; class Magnoliopsida; order Alismatales; family Hydrocharitaceae; genus Thalassia; species Thalassia testudinum. Next base: position 147,861,823 of record JAZHRO010000014.1, on the reverse strand, counting down.
AATCCAAACTCGCCATTCTACCCGAGGATGAACTGGCCTGATATGCTCCTCAGAAAGAATGTATGTGAGTAGAGACCTGAGCTAAGGATCAATTGGAGAGTGTAAGGGTTGTTTGTGGTGTTGGGAGGTAGTGATTAAGTCCAATGAGGGCCTAGTTGGTGTCGAGCACAATTCCAACAACAATTGACATTGTGTATTCTCCCTAACAATTAATGCAGAAAAATTCACATCACCCTGCCTATCATTAATGATTGGAGTCATATTTTTACCTTCCAGTATATGTGAATCATTGGTGGACTCCAAATTAATTTCCTTTGATGGCAAGAATGAAAGAACATAATCATTATCATTAATTTCATCCTCAGATTCTTTTGGTTCACTTGAGTTTTTATCGGGGTGTATATGTGATTCACCAGTAAAGAGAGGAGTTGGATCAGTATCCTCAATTATTTCTGAAGGAGGATTCGTCTTAATATTTTGGAGTAAGCCTATATCACTCAATTCTTTGCTCTTCTTGGGGTATAAATCCTCAATTGATGGAAATATTTCAAAACTCTCAATTGAACAGAGTCTGATCAAGGACAACCCTAGGGCGACATGAGAGAGGATCCAAGGTGATGGAGGATGGACAACCTAGAGATCTAGGGCTTGGAGGAGGAAGGAGAGAAGAGTTCCAACGGCCGATGGAAGTAGGGTTGCAGGCAAAAGTCGAGTTAACAATGGCACGCCATTGGGCAACAAGGAAATTGTGTGCTTTCGGTGTTGGCGTCAAGGGCATATGGCAGTGGTGTGCCGCATCCCTTTGGTCTACCTGGCATGTTGGGGACATGGCCACAAATGAGACTCTTGCACGGCTAATCATGGACAACCAAGGGGAAGGACGAGCTTGTACAATAGGGCAATGAAGGCTAGAATGCAGTCGCTTTCGCCTTTACCTCCACCAACCTATGGGGGACACACGGTGGATGTGGAAATCCCTATGAATGATGACATCAGGATGGCAGAGATTGTGTTACGAGGGGCCTTAGTCGGAGAGGTGATGACGGGCAATCATTCCCTGGAAAGGATTCATCAGTTGGTAAGTTCTCTCTCTTTGTCAACTCGTGGTTGGAAGATTATGTCTCTCTCCCCTACCTGATTTTTGCTTTTTGGTTTGGGGATGATGGATGTAGAACGTTTACGCTTCCGCTCGAGTGCTTTGGATGGATTGATGGTGATTTGGAGGCTGGTATCCCCCTTTGATGGAACATTGCCTGAACGGCCACCCCAGAGAGCAACCTCTAGATCTAGGAAGCTAGGAATCAAGGGCTTACCGCTGCATCTAAGATCAAAAGAGGTGGTGGCAACTATGATAGCAGCATTTGCTACATTGGCTGATGATGTTGAGATTGGAGTGATGGAAGGTGATGGCCGTGTACTGAATGTTTGGGTTGATGTATTCAAAGCAGGTTCTGTGCCAGAGAAGATTATCCTCCGCAGCGGGGGGAGTTCATGGCTGTTGATGTTGAATTTCTTAGTGGACAGTATGTACGGGGGACTTAATCAAAACAATGCATCTTATGCGGAGGTGTTGCAGCCTGAGGCAGCCTCACAACAGCCAGGACGTGAGACCCCTGATGAGGCTCCTGAGCCTAAAAAATGCAAGTACCATCATTGCACAAAGGAAATGGAGGAAGGGATGGAAGTGACATTGGTAGAAGATGGTATTGCAGAGAAAATGAATGTAGTTATACCAAGGGCAGATACACCTGATCAGTGTGTTTTGCAAGTGATTGCTACAAATTCCTTGAATCTGCAAACCAGCTTACCAGCAGTAAAAGGGTTGAAATTTGGTCCAGGGATAGTATCCATGACTAGTATGGGTAAATCCCCTTATAAACTCAGATAGAGGAGACAAAATACAATGCAGAAACTTTATGGAAATGCCATTGCAGCTGTGATGAAGGTTAGTAGAGCCTCGAATTCTAAAAATGGGGCACCCAAGAAACTTAATGAGGATTCTCTCTTGGAATGTGCATGGGCTGTGCAACAGAAGTCGGAGGGCTTCTCTTCAGAGATATATGAGAGAATGGGAGATAGATTGTGCCATTATTCAAGAGACACACATAGAAAGTGAAGAAGATAGGGCTTGGGTTGAGATGGAGGTTGGTGATGCGTATGACTGTGTGATGCCTAATTCACCTGCTAGGTCTGGGGGTATTGTTATGTGGTGGAAGAAAAGCTTTCTGCAAATGGTTGAGGTCTCTATAGCTAGACATATGCTGACTTGTAAATTTGACAGGACTGAAGGGGCGAGTGACCTTTACATTACAGGAGTCTATGGCCCTTGTGATGCTTATATAAGGCAGGAGTTGTGGGAAGATTGGAGTAAAGCTGCTGGCTTTGTGAATGGGGCTACATGGGTTGTTGGAGGAGATTTTAATTGTCCTGATGAGGAGGGACAGACCAAATGGCATGGTGGATAGTGAATCTACTGGATTCCAACCGATGGTTCTGACACTAGGCTTGAGTGAATTTCCCTCTTCTGGAACTGAATTCACCTGGAGAAATGGTAGTGGCCTCATGTCAAAAATTGATAGATTCTTTGGTAATGCAGGGCTATTGGATATATTCCAATTATCCTCTGTGTGTGGATTGGAATGCCACTTTTTTGATCATACAGCCTTGGTTTGGGATAGTGGGGAACAAGTACTTGTTGGCTCTTATTTCAAATTTAAAAAATCCTTTTTGAGAGAACCAGGATGCCGTGAGATGCTTGAAGGCTGGTGGAGGGCTAAACATGTAGATGGAATGACCACTATCAAGCTTGCAACCAAGCTGACTAGTATACCAACAATGCTAAAGGAATATGGGGTTGCAGTGTTTGCTGTGAGACATCAGAGGTGCAATGAGGCACTGCCATAAATCCAAGGCCTTGAAAGAAGCTACTGTTCCTCTGACTGGCCAAGAGCTCATAACCAGAAGAAGATGGCAGGATGTTGTGGCTGAAGAAGACTTAAATTTGGAGATGGATTGGAGGGAACGTTCCAAACAACTTTGGCTTAAAGTGGGCGATGCCAATACCAAACTTTTTCACTTGGCTGCTAGCTCTCGTAAAAGGATCAACTTAATTTCCTACATACTCAAGGACGGTCAGAGAATCTTATCTATGCTAGATTTTAGAGATGAGGCCATCAAGTACTTTAGAGATTCGTCACGGGCTATATGGAGAGGTTAATGGAGAATGGCAGCGAGTGACTCACCTAAAGTCTCTGGGGAACAAGTATCTAGTTTGATAGCAACCATCACTGAGAAAGGAATAGTGGCTGCCATGAAAGACTTAAATACTGAAGGTTCTCCTGGTCCTGATGGTATCCAAGTTATTTTCTACAATGAGATGTGGTGTGTGGTTGGTAAAGAAGTGTCGGATGTTATTAAGGAGTTTGAGGAGGGAAACTATGGCTTTGATAAAATTAACAGATCCTTTCTTTTCTTGCTGCCAAAGACACAATGTGCAGAGAAATTTCAGGACATTAGACCTATAGCTCTCTCAAGCTCTATTTATCTGGTGATTAGCAAAGTCTTAGCAAATAGGCTACGGCCCATTCTGCAGGATGTGATTCATCCAGTCCAATCCGCATTCCTTCCTAATTGATCCTTAGAAGAGTCTTTCATCATGGCCCAGGAGATGGTGTGTGGTTGGATAGAAAGGAAGTGTAAAGCCTTTATGTGGAAAGTTGACTTTTGTTAGGCATATTATTCTATTTCATGGCCCTATTTGTGGGAGGCTTTCAGGAGAAGAGGATTTCCACCTCTCTGGATTCAATGGATGTAAAGGTGCATTACTACTACTTCTTTCACTCCCTTGATCAATGGGAAGCCTTGTGGGGCCTAGATTCAACCACAGTCTGAGGTGAGGCAAGGATGTTCTTTTGCCCCATTGGTTTTTAATCTTGCTGTTGATGGTCTGGTGAGATATGCTTGCAAACTTTCTAAGGCGGGTAATATTAGAGGATACTCCCTTTCCAACAGGAGAGCCATAGCTTCTATTCTGTAGTATGCAGACGATACTGTCTTTTTTGTGGAAGGTTCAAAGGGTGAAGCCCGTGCACTTAGTCATATGGTTCATATCTTTGGTGACATTTTAGGTTTGAATTTAAATAGGGAGAAGTCAAATATGGTGTGCTTTGGCCTGAATGTGACAGAACAAGAAGCCATTTCAGATATTTTGGGGACCCCTTGCATTAATCTTCCCATTAAATATTTGGGGTTGCCCCTAAGATGCTCAAGAATGAAAAAAAGTGACTGGAACAATCTTTCTGATAAGATTGAGTCAAGTTGGCAGGATGGAATAGCAGGTTCTTATCTATGGGTGGCAGACTCATCTTGTTGAACTCTATTATTACCTCGATCCCTATCTTCTACTTCTCCCTCTTCAAAGCTCGAAAATCTGTATGGAAGCACATGGATTTAGTGAGAAAGAGGTTCTTTTGGAAAGGTGCCAAGCATGAAGATAGATTTATACAACCTTTAAAATGGGAGCAAATTTGTCGGCTCAAGGAAAGTGGGGGATTGGGAATTAAATACTTGAAAGAATTTAATGAGGCTTTATTGATCAAATGGGATATAAAAATTCTAAAGGGGGAAGAGAAACCTTGGACCGAGCTAATTAGAGATAGCTATGGTTAGTCCAACAGTGCGCTAAAGTGGTTATTTTCTATCGGACCATCACCTTTCTGGCAGTCTGTGATTCAAGCTCTGAAAGGTAATTGGCATCTGCTGCAGCTGGAATTAGGAGATGGTAGAACATTTGACTTCTGGTGTGAACATTGGTCCCTGCTCGGCCCTTTGAAGGAATCCTACACGAGGGTTTTTGCTACAGCAAGGGGCAAAACAGGGACTATGAGCTGCTACTGGTCTGAAACAGGGGCCTGCTGGCAACTGGATGAAGCTGAATCCATTAGGGTGGGCACCCAGCTGTGGGGAGAAAGAAGGAACATGATTTCAGACCTAGAAGGATTCAAACCCAGACCTGGAGTGGATGATAGCTGTGTTTGGGATGGAATTTATATAGTTCAGTGTGCTTATGGAAAGATTATGGAAGATGACAGAGGTTGGGGTTATGATCACATTGACAAAAAAATATGGCTCTTGAAGATCCCCCTCAAGGTACAAATTTTTCTTTGGCTTTGCAGAAGGGAGGGCTTGATAACACGGGATTTAAGGCAAAAAAGAATGGGAGCTGCTCTTCATGAATGCCACCTATGTGGAATGCACACTAAAAGTTTTAACCACATTTTTTCTTCTTGCTTGATTACTGATGTAAAATGGAGGACTTGTCAGGAACCACTCCCCCCGTGGGATTCTTTATGGCATAACCTTTTAATTTTGGGGAGACCGCACCTGTGCATGGCCACAACTCGTTGGTGTGTGTGGAGGGCAAGAAATGAGAGGTTATTTCAGGAGAGACCATAATGCTGTGAGCAAATTGTAAATGAGTGCTGGTCCCTCATACATAGATGGGGATATGATTTGTAATTTTTTATTATCAATAAAATGTCCTCCTGGATTGCTTTCATAATACGATAGCTTTCCTTTAGTTTCAAAAAAAAAAAAAATCCTCAATTGATGTGTATTGTCCTCCAGAGTCTCTCCTGGGCTTCTCACTATTGTGCTCATCCTCCTCCAATATCAACTCCTGGTTTTGCGGAGGATGACTCTCAAAATCAAAAGTAGGGAGGAATCCAGATTTCACCATATTATTTATATCCTCAAGGGGTACATCCTCGAATAACACATAATCCCCCTGAGATTCATTCCAAATTCTAATGTTGTGTTCCTTCATTGGGTTATCATCGTCCTCTAAAATAGACTCTTTGTACCCCTTGGACCAAAATTGATCCAATTCATCCTCCATTCCCTTGCGGTCACCTTTATTGGGTGCATTTAAATCATCAGAATGCTAGATGGTGGGTGTTGATTCCCTAAGTGGAGGGTCAGGATTAGGCTCACTAAGGGTAGAATAGGGTTCCACTAGATAACTAATAGGGATCCATTAGGGTCAAGGTCCTCGAGAGGTACCATCTTCCCTTTCTTTTGGCTCCAATATAGCTTGGGTGGATAATGACTAGGATTGTTCTCCTCTAGTGGTCGTGTCTCATGAGGAGAGTCTAATTGATAGCTACTTAAAACAGGATCCCTATTGTCACTGGTTTCCTCAGAATTATTTCGATGATAATGGTTATACAGGTAGGGATCAGAATAATTAGTAAGAGTGTAGCTAACATGTCTAATTTCCTTATTCAATTGTTGACTATTCCTCAACATCTCTCCCATAGACTCCATCATTTCTTTTTGTTGTTTTTGCATTTCTATCATAAAAGCGGAGAGGCTACTACTATCAGATTGGGGAGGATAGTCAATCTCAGGCTCTGGTTGCCTAGGGGTATCTGTCCAACCTTGTTAATGAAAATCATGAATGGTGGGAGGGTTGGGTGTTTCCATAGTAGTGGGGATTCCATGGGTGGAAAATCCTGCTCCTAGGCTCTACTCAAAACTGGGGGCTATCGAGCCAGTTCTCCCAGGATAGGAATATGATTGATCCCATGAATTGTCAATGTACCCATCAAAGGATGGATATGCTCGGGGTATGGGATCCTGGTTAAAATGATAGGAGTAAGGATAGTCCATTTCTTTCAATTAAATGGTTTAACTCTCTTAAGACTTAGATAGATTAAAAACAGAAAACTTCCTAGAGAGCTCTATCATGCACACACCAAGCAAACACATGGCAAGAGGTCTTTTGTTGATTTAAAGTTCTTTAAGTCCTCTTCCAACTCTTCAGCTTGGCCAAATGTAGTTAAGGCAATGTTTCCCCATTCCCACATAAGTGGTATAAGAGAAATGAGGCACTTGAAATTTTTGGTCAATGACTGTTAAGAAGGTTGAGGTTACTTTTTGTCCTTTTTGGAGTGATCAAGTTGTCAAGCAATTACGCACCCTAAATTGACCTTCGAGTCCCCTAAAGACGTATACTTTGTTGCAATGATATTCTCTAATGCTCCAGTAAAAAGGTACTCCAAGGATGGAACTAAGGGATGCAAGTAGGGAGAACCCTTCCTTTGAGGCGTTGCGTTAGCGGTGACTCTTAACTACCTTTGAATTCCTTTAAGGGGTGTCGCCCTCATTAGAGTATCAAGTCACTCGGGCAAAAGTTAATACTACCGTCATAAAGTGAGATAGGAGGGCTTGCATTGATAAAGAGACAATGCCTATAGCCTTAAGGGTCCAAGCCTAAGTGCAGTGCCTATAGTGTGTGCCCAGTGCAAGAAGTGTGCAACACACTGCGAAAGTGATTTTTCCTTTCGAAAATTGCAGTCATGTTATTCAAACAGTTCATGTATATTTTTCTTTCTTTTCAAGAAGTAATGTGACCACTTGATTAATATTTTCAAGTTAGCTTAAATGGTCTTTTTAAATTATTTCGAAATGCAATGAGTGTGTAGATAACTAATGCATAAGAAAAGACGTATCTTACTCCAGCTTCCTTCAATGTAGGATGTTTACAATGTAAAAAGAAAAGTTAGATGCTACTCATTCAATCCTAAATGGTCATCCTATAGATATGTAGCTTCTAGCAGGTAGTTCGAATATATAAATATACATATATTTTAAATAATAATAAGAAAACAAACCTAATCTAAATAACTAATCAACATATAGTTCAAAAAATTCAAATAATCCTATAATCTAGATAAAATGGGAATACGCTCCCGAAAATACCCAACACGGGTCCACAAGACAAAAATTAAATGTCTAAGGTCTATCTAAGCTAATCTAAATCTAAAAGAAGAAAATAAATGTCTCTGGTCACCAATCCTTCCTCCACGTGCATGGGATCAATGCCCACATGCTCCTACTGTTGCCCTCTAGCTGGCTTCAAGGTTCACCAAGAATATCGCCTCTGTCGTGCGCACCCGTCGCATTTGTTACCTCCAAATAGATGTACCTCTCACAAGAAAAAGAAATAGATCAATGATTCAGAGAAGCTTCAGAAATAGCATAAAAATGATAGAAAATCTCTAAAAAATTTAATAGGCATATTTCCTCCCCAGCAATGGCGCCATTTGAATGAGCGATCTTCATTTTCACTGAAAACTTTAACATAAATTGTTGCATCATTGTAGTATGTCACGTGGTAGAAAATCGCTTTTCAAAAATATTTAATAATTCAAAACTAACCACGAAGAGCTTGGTTGTCTCCACAGGGAGGAATTAGCCTATCCAAACTAGTAAATAATGTCTCATTTATTCAAGAAACTCAACGCATACGCATACTAACTAGTGTACGTGTTTTCATCATAAATTCTTGATTTAAATAATTAATCAATAATGTGAGGGTGAACATGCAAAATCACCACCATGGAAATATTGAAATTGCACCAAATCAAAATAGAACCCACTCCCTATAACCAATACCCCATACTCTATTGTTCATGAGATGAATTTAGCTGTCCGTAGTTGAAATAAACGTGAGGGATGTTGATGCAAATCTACCGTAATATAATAATCAGATAAATATCACAACAGTGTTTTCCCAATGGCATGAAGCATAAATTTTAATTTGCTATTTACTTTAGCGAAACAGGGGAAATCCCCTGCTTGCACACGATGGAGATGACACGGCTGGATGGAAGGGTTGAGGGGGTAGTGCAACGCGATGAGGGCTTCACGTTGACAATGGTCATGCGGTGGGAGCTGGCTGTCGGTGATCAGCTGGAGGAGGATGATGCCAGTGGAGTAGAGGTGGAGTTGGCTGTGTGGAGGGCTGTGCATGGCCATTCATGACCTTGCAGTTGGCGAGATGCTCGGCGGTGCTCGGTGTCGAGTTTGGCGATTCGTGGAGGCTCAGAGGAATGGTTGCGTGAGGGGGGCAGCGGCTTTGGGTTCCTTTGTTTGGAGCTTCAGGCAGTCGGAGAAGAAGAGGAAAAAGAAGAAGGAAGAAGAAAAGGTGGGTGGGGGTTTTTGGGATGTGGAAGGTGGAGTTGGCTTGGGTGTGTGTAGTCGGCGTGGAGTGCAGGTGCAATGTTGGCGGTGGTGGGTTGCTCTATGGATGGAGGTGAAGAAGAGAAGTGGAAGATGAAGATGAACCGTGGATGGTGGTGGGTTGTGGATGTGGTTGCAGAGGTGTTGATGCAAGCTATCACCATGCACCACTGTAGTGATGGAGGTTGATGGCACTAGAGAACGCCTATGCCACAGTGCTCGCTGGTTCCACAATGCGTGCCTCCTTCACAGTGGAGAGGAAGGAGAAGGTAGTCCCCGCCAGGGGGAGAAGATGCTCCCGTGGATGATGGCCGATCCATCTTTAAAAATAACAACTTCTTTGTTTTGTTCAACTCAAAGTTTCTCCAACCACTCACGAAGATTGCGAGTGGTTGTAATAGAAGGATAGGCCCCGCATGATGTCCATCAGACGTCTAACGCCATATTTAGACATCTTAAAATATGTAGAAATAGAAACTTGTGATGTCAATTTTCCAAACGTCTATACTAATCTCTAGATATCATATAGATGCCGAAATGCTTGTTTGGACTCTTCACCTAGCTTACATTCATCAAGTAAATTATATTATCATATCTTATGTTATTAAATGTAAAATTAGCACATAAAATTAAATGCGGCCAAGGTGAATTGCCATATATCTCCCAGTCAATTAACAACTAAGTGCAAATAATTAAATAGTACTTAGCCTAAATAATGGTCCACAAAAGTGAACTTATCACTCTCATCTCCGTTCATGGAGCACCTTGTGGCTGTCTTCTCACCTCCCTTCAGGAAGAAGATCCTCCCCGTGATGCCGTCTTGCCCCGCCCTTCATCCTCCGACTTCATCCTTGTTCTTCCCACTCCTCACCACCTTTCTGTAGGCGATGTCAGAGAGAGTCATCTTCCAAGCTACTGTCGAGGGGGATTTCTCTCACATATCTCTATCTTTCTTGCTTTCGTAGTATAGTTTTCCTGCATTCCTAGTTGTAATAAACATTTTATTATAAAAGTACATGATTGTTTTTCTCTCTCGCTCTTTCTGTCCCTCTCTTTTTTGCATGTAGATTAGCTAGAATTCATCGACCTAATCTCTTGCCCTATTAAAATTATAGAAAAATAACAAAAGATAAAAATGACAAAAACAAATAAAAAGCGGAACATGGATTTCTCAAGCCAAATGTTTGCCTCCCCGTGTTTAACCTGGGACTGACTTTTTGAGTTTCGGTTATAAATTTTATTTAATCGAATGATTTTCTCGCGAATCGAACAAAGATGATGGGTTTTCCAAATCCAATCCTTTTTGCAAAAGAATCCACCATAATCACAGGGTCTAATTGGACTCAATTGAGTCTAATTACTTAGGATTAGTCTAATTAGATACCATGGACCCAATTGACAAATGGCAGACGCAATTGACTCAACTGAGTCAATTAGTTTTGTTATGGACCTAAATAGGTTTCTAGGCTAGGGATAGGGTTTTGGATAGGTGGACTAGGGATATGGATAGTAGGATAAGGCTCAGGATAGGGTGGATAAGTACATGAATATGGTTATCCATGTTTTTGGCTTTTGAGCTTAGATATCCTAGTGTTGAGCTAATTCAGGGGTAGGTACTGGGATAGGGTTGTGCTAAGGTTTTAGGGATAGGATAGGGATATCCTAGTTCTTCTCTTCCATTTTCTGCATTAATTCTAAACAAGTAGTTAGCATCTTTATTCTTTGTCTCTTCTTGTGTTCTCAAGTTTTTTTATTCCAAAGATCCAACTCAAGCTCTGCTGGAGTTCTAGCTCCAATCTAGCTTTATTTTGCTTAGGATAGGTTCTGAGCTCCTTATTCTGTGGAGACAAGAATAAACCCTAATAAGCATAGTAAAATTGCATTATAACATATACAGAATGCAATTAATGATATGTAATTTATGAGTGCACTAATCACAAATTATGCTTGGTTCTAACGTAATTTAGGTTAATTAGATTCCATGGTTTCTTTGCAATCAGTTAACTAATAGATACATAATTTACATTAAGAACTTGTCTGTTTTATTCTAAGTTCCTGGTTAGCTAGGTGCATATAGGTTGTACATATTTTATTTTAATTTTGTATGCATATTTAGGACATATACATAGTTTATGTTTAATTGGTGTCGAATAATAATGTCTTAAATAATGTAGAAGTGAGTGGTGTGGTTAAAGTTGCCTCAAATAAGGCTAGGAACCTAATTAAGTTTGAAGTGATGAAGAAATAAAGACAAGGAATAAAGGAGAAGGACAGGAGGGCAAGTGGCATTACCTTAATTCCCCATCTAAAACCCAATCTAGGACTACCTTTTCTCTAGTTCTATGTCCTAAACATATACCTTAGTGACCCACATTAAACATACACCTTAGATCTAAGAACCCAAAGCCAAAAATCCTTCCTATTTTTAGAAAACCTAGGATCATATCCATTCCACAAAGCCTAAACCTTCACCTAAATCCATTAAAAACTAAGCCAAATCCCAAAAGCCAACATTAAGACCTGCACAACCAACCCAACACTCAAATTGGACTTCTAGAACACTCTCCAAACATCTAATTCAGAGTGACCCAATGTCTAGACACCTTCTTAGACATCCCCCTCAACCCAGCACTTAGTTCTGGACATCCAAAACATTTTCAAGATTTCTGATTTTGACTTTTAAGTGATCTAGACACTCTTTTGGATGTCCAGAACCCTCTCTAGGAAGCAAAACCCAATGAATTTGGACTTATCCTCTTCAAACTACCCACAACACCATCTAAACTTTATCCCATAGCCATGAAACTATCGTTTCCCAAGACCTACACCCAAGAAGATATCTCCTAGGCTTTAATTTCAACCTTCTAACTTAGATCCTAAGGTCTATATTTGATCACTAAAAGACAATCACTTACCTTCCCTCCTTACACCCCTTGGACGCACATCCAATTGTACACATTCCCTTGATTTGTTGCCCTTCCTTAAGTCCTTAGATCTAAATCCTAAGGCCACAGATTAATAACCAACCCTATTAGAGGACCCCTAAACCAACACATTAGAATTGAATTCTTCGTCCACCTTCAATACAACACATTTTCCCACCACTTCGAAAGCCTTCCTAATTAGATTAGAAAACCCTAGCTATCCCCTTAGGTATTCCTTAGTAGAAACTCCACCAACCATTGCTCTACTCTCCTACATCCTCTCCAGTCCTCTTCCAAATCTTTTCATCAACTCCGACACTATTGACAGAATCCTCCATTGTCGTGTGATGAGCCTCGAAGGCTGCCATCGAGGTAGTTGAGGGTCATTAAAGAATTTTTATGCATAGGAAACGTAACGTAGCCACAGAAAAGTAAAACTAAGCAAGCAATCACATATACACAGGTGATTGTTGACCCAGTTCCACCTCAAGGGGTGTACGTCTGGGAAGGGGATCTAAGCCTCAATATCTACTATACATGAGTAATGGTTCTTTTGGTTGGAGTGATACAAGGAATAGTGGTAGGATGTAGAGTCTTTTCCCCTATTAGGTGTGCCCCCCTTTGGTGTGTCCCCACTACTTTTGGATTGGGAACCTATTTGTAGAGTATAAATAGCGGGAGGTTATAGATTTAGGTGTGCAATCACTGTAGTGAGGAGTTATTGAGCGATAATGGGAATAATGGTGAGTTATGGCATTAAATTGTAACCGCACAGTAGTCCGTGTGATGGGAACACCATCATGGACCCCAACTAGCCACATTTATTCAGGTTCAATTTATTAAAGCTCCTACATAATCATCTGTGGGTCGTAATTCCATATTACTTTGATTTAAGAGAAGAGTGGGAAATCAAGGTTAATTATGTAATTTTAACAACATATCACTAACACATATTAACCATGACATCACTCAGGCATTAAATGAAGGTCAACTAAGCTTAAAAGTCCAAAGAGTGGGTCAATACTGATAGAAATAGGGTTTTATGCAATCCAAGAACCAAAATAGCACACCAAAGTCCTAATTTTTGACCTGCTTAAATTAAACATGTTTTAGTCCGGATAAAATTCATTTAAACCTCCTAAAAGTCATATAAAAATATTCTAAGAGGTTTGGTAACCTTACTTTGACCATCTGAATGTTTTTGACCTAGAATAGTGTTTCAGATGGAATTTTTTCATAATTTGGGCTTCTATGCAAATTGCCTATATAAACGTGGTCAAAACTCAAATCCAAGTTTGCCAATAGATTTCTTGGATTCTCATTAGGTTAAGACCAAAATTTGGGCCCAATCAGAATCCATCTTGACCTAGTTTGCAATTTGACCCTTTAAAACTCTATTTCTTACATTTACCCCCTTAGGTTTCAAATTCTTTGCAAATAGATCCTTAACTTCTCGTCATTTATTTCATTTCGATCCCTACCACCATTCGTGCGAATGCATCTTTGGTAGCGAGATTCGAGGGAGGATTTTTCCCTCAAATCAGAGCCAAACTCCTCCAAACTTGGAGTGATTGATTTCATGGACATCCCTAATATATTGAACTACCTTTTGAGACTCGATTCGGTCCCCAAAGATTAGGTGTGCACGAAAGATTTTAGGGATATTTTTTCTCCAAATTTTTAGCAAATCAAACCTACTTCCGAGCTTTAGAGCTCGATCCTGAGCCCTATAAAAGAGCCCCCAACTCCTGACCGTTCTCCTTAGTAAGGTTTTTAGGCCAAAACTCCTCTTTCTCTCCTTCCTCTGGCCTGCTCTGACCAAGCTCCAGTGAGATCCACGATCTCCCTTCGTTTCCCTCTACCACATACAATAGGCAAAGGGAACATCTTCCCTAAAGTCTTTCGCTCTTCGCCGTACCAAGCAGGAGTTGGCTCAACCTTTCGTCCTCACTGTCCTCATCATTAGAGCCATTTTCTTTGACACCAGTCCATCACAGTCGGCGTGGAGCTCCTTTCCCTTTGTCCATAGATAACCCATTCTTCTTCTTCTCTCTCTCTCTAGCTTAGGTTTAGACCCTCTTCACCTCAATTTAATTGTTGTTCGCCTCTCTTGCCCTCCGTCTTCTCCGCCTCCAGCAGTACCTCTGGTGAAGCTACCATGCCACCGCCGACCACCAAACACCTAACTAGCACCACCAGAGGCTTTGCTATCCTCCACATACCAAAACTCCTCTCTCAATTCAAAGATTCATTCACTCCACCCCTACAAATAGACCCAGCTTCGCACATCCCCTCGAACACTGTCACACCCGCATACACTCCCAACCACCACAAGAACACCACTGTCACCTTTGCCACTCCACGGCAGAGCTTTTGATCTTTTTAATTAGGGCCTAGAGCCCGTGCTATTTATTTCAGGTCCTCGTCGGTTGCCTATCACAGCCACCATCTTCTCCATCCTCCTGTCACCGCCAACGTCTTCTCCAGTCCCGTTCGGCCACCTCCGGTCACCTCAAGATCTGCTATCACATCCTAAAGTTGTAGACTCACACTACGTAGCCACCTACAGCAGCAATTGAGTGAAAGCCACCAACTCCAGTAGCAATTCAAAGTTGCTTCAGTTGCTGGTACATACGCAAGAAGGCAGCATCTTTAGTCCCACATTATGTGGGACAATGTGCACGCAGTGCATAAAAGGCAAAAGTGCTAAAGGCTTATTGCCTCAAACACTGGCGGTGAGGTCCCTGCTCACTCGACTTTCTCACTCCTTGCTCACCTCCACGCCCGATGAGCCTTAACCCATGACCTGATTACCCATATACTCGATTCTCCTATGCCCGATTCAAAATAGAGGAAAGAAAGGGAAAATTCTATGAATGGTAAGGGTAGGGTTTTGCCTCGAGATGCATGCATACCCACTCAACACTTAGAATCTCGAGAGGCATTGTGCTATGGTTAGTGATATTTAAGCCATCTGATCTCCCTTGGCGACGTCTGTTGAGGCCTTGGGCTTGGTTCTGAACACTGTGGGTATATTGGCTCTATGCTGACATTGTTTAGTGGTTCAAGACCACTATTGAGATATTGATTTGAGATAAATTGAATGCTTTGATATGTGCTTAACTTGAGGGATATTCTTGGTGATCTAAACCACCATTTTTAGTGTTTATCTCCTCTTTTTATTATAGCAATTTCTTGAGATACATTGGTTTATCATTGAACATCATTTTGAGTAGATTATTATTCATTGCATAATTTTATCTTTGTTCTCATTATTTCTATGTTGCGATTAGTGTGTGATTTCCATATTTTCTTCCTGCAAATGACTTTGGACTCAATTTCTATTTTCGAGCACTTTATAAATTTAAATGTTGCAAAATGATTTTTGTTGACTATACTACGATGCATATATTTCTAAAAGATTATTTTCGCGATGCAACACCGCGCCTCTTCAGATTCCTGCATGGACCCAGTCCAAGCAGGTCTTGCCAATTTGGTCATAAGCCGATTGGGCTTATTTTAAGAGTTCAATTTCTTCCCTCATGAATTGCCCCCACTCTGATAGTCTGACTGTGTCGGCTATGAGAGTAGACTTCTTTCTTTGTTTGTCCTCGCAAAGGTTAGCCATGCCCCCAGCAGCTATTGCCCAGTAGTGCTTGGGGTAGGTGCTCCATCGCCCTCGCTTGCCTTTTAGGGATGGGGGAGGGATGTGTGCAGACTGTGTACTAAAAATAGAAGTGATTATTAAAATAATGGAGTAAGTACCTCTATTTTGATGTAGCAAAATTATATTATCTGTCTAGATTAATCTTTCAGGACTCGTTGATTCATGGAATGAAGCAAGAAGCCTACTGTACTCTCTCATTGAGTCTTTTACTTTTCACTAAGTCTAGAATATTTTGTAATGAACCTCAAATGATTTTTGCACTAAACGTAAATTTCTAAAATCAAGTTTTTTTGTTAATTGATCGACCAAAATGCATTGATCGACCAAATCATTAATTAATTAATCAAATCTGCCAAAATTAGGAAGTTGATTAAGATACCTTTAATCAACTAGTTAGCATAATTAATCGACCAATGGGTGATCGATCAAATAACTAATTTTAGTGAGAAAAAGTCATTTTGATTGACCAAACTATTGATCGACCAATTGGATTTGAATTACTTCCTACTAAGGATGATTTACTAGTATAAATACAGGTCCTTGGTAGCCCTTTTTGCAAAACATTCAAAGAAGAAAACACGCTAGAGAAAGAGCTCTCGTGCTTTCTCTCAAGTGCTTCTGTGCTTTTGCTTCTATGTTTTCGAAAAGAATGCCGATCAAAATACCTCTTCAAAAATATTGGTTCGATTTCTTCTGAGGTTCCATAGGATTCTATTGTATTTATCTTTATCTACTGCTTTGATTTGAGTCCCAAGTTGTTAGGAAGACCTATTGTTGTTGTGCTTCTCTTCAAGTTGATAAGAGAAGGGATTCTTGTAAGAGGTTGTGTCACACTCGTTTAAGTGGTGTGATACTTGTTTGACTAGCATTGCTTAGTTGGAAAGATCGTAAGCTGGGAGGCTTGGGTAGTTTTTACCCGAAAGGGTTTCCACTGTAAATTCAAGTGTCATTTGTGCATGAATTTTTGACTTGAATTTATGTCATAGTTATTATTTTTAAAATTGTCAAGCGATACTATTCGCCCCTCCCCTCTAGTATATTGCTTAGATCCACAAGACCCACACTTGCTATCAGAGCCTAACTTGTCGAGCAGATGTCAAAATCCTCTACCAACATGTATACTGAGGGGCAATTTGTTGTTCGACCTCCATTGTTGGATGGAAGGAACTATGGTTTCTGGAAGGCTAGAATGTAGATCTTCCTAGAATCAATTGATTTAAAGCTATGAGATGCCATTACCTCCAAGTACACACATCCAGAGATTAAGGAGTGGTAGTGAGTCCAGATTAGAAGAAGCTGGCACCACACAATGCAAAGGCAATGAACAAGATCTTCTATGAACTCTCAAAGGAGGAGTTCAATCGACCATCCGCATGCAAAACTACTCATGAGATCTAGAGAATTTTGGAAGTCACCCACGAAGGTAGCTCTAAGGTAAAACAATCATAGTTAAGTTCTAACCCAAAAGAATGAGTTGTTCAGGATGAAGAAAGGGGAGTCTATCAAGGGGATGTTTACAAGGTTCACGTACACAGTAAACTCTCTACAGAACTTGCACCAAGAGATTAAGAATGAAGCCCTATTGAGGAAGATTCTTTCATCTCTCACCAGTGATTCGGAAGTAAAGACCGCTGCCATCCAAGAATCAAAGGATCTGTCAACCTTCAAGCTAGATGATCTTATTGGCAGTCTCGTGGCATATGAAGTTTAGCTTCAACACATGAAGGAGAATGAAAGTGAAGGAACCAAGAAGAAGACTATAGCACTTGAAGCCAATGATCACTCAGAGGAAACTTCAAGTGAAGATAAAGAAGATGACATTGCTGTTCCCTCGAGGAAGTTCATAAAGTTCCTAAAAAATAAGAGAAACTTGAGAAAGAAGAAGACTCCAAGGAAGAATCCATTATCTGTTACAACTGCAAGAGGAAGGGATACGTTCGAAAGGATTGTCCACTACTTAAAAAGGAGATAGAAAGAAAGAAGAAATTCTCAAAGAAGGATGGAAAGAAGAAAGCTTTCAAGCAACATGGGATGAGTCTGACTCAAGCTTAAAAGAAGAAGAGATCTATGGTGAAGAAGCTCTTCTATGACTCATGGCCCTAGAAGACAAGGTAACATCTTTTACTCTGGATGAGTTGTTAGAAGCCTTTTTTGAAATGAATGATGTATCCAAATTTCTTAAAATAGGAAATAGAAAATTAGTAAAAACTCTAGAAGAAAAAAAAACACTAAAAGAGATATTTGCATCATAAAATAAGGAACTATCGCTTCAGATCACATCATGTAGATCACAAATGGACAACTTAAAGTTAGACATTGCTAAGCTTAAAGAAAAGTATTCTAATCTTGTAGATGATCTAGCAAAATTTAAAAAAGGTAGTGTTGAACGTTTTCGAATGGCTACGCTAACGTGTTCGGTTTTGGAAAACCTGTCGTTGTAATTCGAAAGTGAAGAATTCGTGTTCAACAAATAAAATTTATACCGAAATGAAAATTCCGGGTCGAACATAGGGAGGCGGACGTTTGATTTAAAAACTACGCGTTTCTTTTTATTTGTCACAGAATAATTCAATTTAAAACTATCTAATTATTTACAATAAATAGAAGAGGCAGAGAGAGAGTAAGAGAGAGAGAATATTATACAGAGAAATCAAAATGAGATGTAGAATAAACAAGGAATTTTTCATTAAGGAGATTGTTTATTTCACTCTTACAACTACAAAGCATAAAATAATTACTCTAGAAAGCCATAAATTTACTCTAGAAAGCATTAAAAGAATGGAGGGAGAAATGTCCTCCTCGACGATTGCTTGTAGGACGAACAAAACTACACTAGAAAGCAGTAAATCTATACTAGAAAGCAGTAAAAAGAATAGGGAGAGAGAAATCCTCCTCGATGGTTGCTTGGAGGACGAGCCGGACTGGACGATGCCTGGACAAAGGGGAACGAAGCAGGATGAAGCAGAAGAACGGGAACGAAGCAGCACGCCGTCGTCGTTGTGGGATCCACTTCCGAAGGGGAATGAAAATTGGACTTTATCTCGCGAGAAGCATCCCGGGTGTGGGACAAGCTTCTCTTGAGCTTGGGAGGGGTAAAGAAGAGAAGGAAGGGATGATAATTTCGTATGGAGGGGTTCACCTTTTATAGTTGCAAGGAGTGGGGGCAAAATGGACATTACAACTTCAAAATAGTAAATGAGGGGTCTTCAGTGACAGATAAAACCGTCGGTAAAGCCCCCAACGTGGGCGTAGCTTCCGCGCTTGCGAAAGCGCGCTCGACCGCTGCGCTATGGGGCGCGGATGGTCGAGTGGATGCTTTTAGGTACGGCCGACCACAGCCGTTGGATTAAGATCCAACGGCGGAGAGCGAGCGGGTGTGGGACCTTCGTAGAATGCGTGCAGTCGTTTGGGCGGTCGAGATGGCGCC
Organism: Thalassia testudinum; assembly: GCA_037157565.1. Taxonomy (NCBI): domain Eukaryota; kingdom Viridiplantae; phylum Streptophyta; class Magnoliopsida; order Alismatales; family Hydrocharitaceae; genus Thalassia; species Thalassia testudinum. Next base: position 147,842,781 of record JAZHRO010000014.1, on the reverse strand, counting down.
ACGTGGTGCCATCTTGGCTGTCCATCTTCTGGAAGTTGTAGATGGTGCTACGGATGTCGGATTGACTTGATTTTTGCGTCGTTGGGCTGCGATCGTCGATCCGAATTCATCCGTGTAGTCGGATTTGTCATCTGAAGTGCGGATTTTCACCATCCTGGCCCTTGATCTTCTATGGTTCCCCGGTCACTATCGGATGCTACGGATGCCTGATTAGGGCAATCTTAGAGTCGTTGAACTCCAATCACCGCCCTGATCACATCCATATGGTTGCATCTTTGATCTGAGGCCCTGATTAAATGTTCGCCCTGTCCAAGCGCATAAAAGGAGACAATTAACCTCCATTTTATTCAAACTACTCTAAATGCAAGATGATGTATGTTATGCAATATTTATATCATGAAATGCAATCCTATGCTTAAGAACATGCAAAAATAGACATTTTAAGTAGTGTAAATGTGTTTACATCATACCCCCATGCCTATCTTTTGCTAGTCACTAGCAAAAATTATATGTTATTTATAAAAGAATTTGGTTGGATTATTTGGACCTGAGTTATTTTCAATCATTAAGAAATTATCTACTTAGGAACTGAACTTTCAAAGACACAACAACGTCGGGTATCAGCCAAAATGCAGACCGTCTCAAGCTGTCGCCTTATTCAAAGAAAAATTTCTTTTTCTCTTTTTACTCTTTTCTAATTTTTTTTTTTTGGATTTTCAAATTTTAGGGTTTAAGAGTGGCTTTCTACGGCCATTCAACTTACCCAAGATTTTATGAGAACCCTAAGTTTTAAGCATCTTATTGTGATTGTGATAGACTCGTTGACCGGCAATTAAAGCAGACTTCGGATTTCTACACCTCTAGGTGACCTCAGAAAAGACTTCTACCTAAAGGTGTATCTTTACAACCGATAGCTTTCTCCCTACTTTTATTTTTTACGGGTTAACACAAGGGTGAATGCGGTGTATATCTCCCTGGTTTATTCTACTTCACCGCTTCTTCCTAAGAGTTTGGGGAAATTTTAGTGCATTTACTGAGCTGGGTTCTGGACAACCGGTCGATGAGCTGTTACCACCGACAACTTGCTAGCCATACTTGTGTGGCAAAGTGTGGCTTATTTCTTTCTTTTTTTTTTCTTTTCTCCTTTGATTTTTTTTTCTTTTCTTTTCTTTTTTTTTAAGTAGGTGGCTTCCCTGGTCTAAGATTTACCTAAAGGCAGCAAAAAGAGAAAGGTCCAGTGACTGGGCTCTGGACAACCTACCTATGGGTTGTTACCCACAATAAATTGCCAGCCATATCACCCTAGAAGGTTCATTAGCTACCCAATTTCCGTTAAAATCACCGAACAATGAGTCAGTGCAAAGAAAGTGTGTAGATGCGTAAGACTCAAAATTCCCTCAAATCAGAGGGTGGGTTGATAAGTCATGTACTTATCACCAAAACTTATTTACTCCAATTATAATAGAATTAAGATGACAAGGACTCAAAGACAAATCCACATTTTATTGGATACATAGGCTAATTATGTCCAAAGACCAGAAGGGTCTTTGTATTCAGATCTTAATGTAGTATTTCCTAAGATTGAAAATTTTCTTAAACAGAAATTCTCTTTCCTAATTCAAATTTTTTTTAATAAAAGAAAATAAAACAAATCTATGGAGCTGACGAATGAATTCAGAGATAAATATCAACCCCCCATGCCTATCTATTGCAATGTCTTCACTGTATTAAAAAGACATAAAATAGAGCGGAAAAGCAAGGAAAGCACCTGAATTGCGTGAATATCAGGTCCGCTCCGAGATGAATAATTAAAAAGAATTGTGTATGTGCTGAGTTTAGTGCCTTCAGCTAGGCACACTATACTGTGTATGAAGAATTCACAAGTGCAGGTCAGAATTAAAATAAGCAGAAGAATCCTCCGACCTGTCAACAGAGATCCACAGATGTGGACCAGATTGTGGTGCAGACCCACACCCCAGAATCGAGAATATCTTAGGTTCTGGATAAAAATTACCCAAAACCTAAAATCAGAATGCAAGCGGGGTCGGGCCTGCGATTTATGAGGATGCAACCCAAGACAAAAAAGTCGGGTTACAAAGAATTGAAGTTAAAAAGGATAATCGTTGAATGTGTGCTTGAGTTGAACATCCTCGAAACAAATGTCGTAAGGGTTTTGATTTGATGATTTCAGCTTAAAAGGAACCCTTCGACACAATCTACCATTTCCTCTAAAATTAACTTCCCAAATCAGAACTTCCCATCTCCTATCCTCCTCATTCAGCATATCAAATTCCAGGACCTCTTGAATATTCATCACCCCATCTGAAATCTCCAAGTCTAAATGGTGTGGCAGAATCAAAATTGACTTGGGTTAATTATCTCAGAATTAAAATCATCAATAAGTGCAACAGGGTCTAACTGATAATCAGGGCATTGAATTGATTCCTCCAAAAATGCAATTTTGGATCCGTAATGTATGCCCTAATAAGATCAATTTCCTCAATTATTAGGCTATCAAATGATCTATCAGATTCCTCAGGCCCAATCGTCTCACAGAAATCATGTTCAGAAAACTCACATGAGACTTTGCAACTTGAATCTTCACCATCAAAGAAATCTGGATCCGTATCAATGTATGTCCCAAAATCATTTGTCACTTTCTATTCCAAGGAGTCATACGTTTCCTCGTAACCCGGCTTAGGGATCTCAGGTGAAGAAATCAGATCATCCTTATTGGTTGTTTTAATTCAATCTGGTCAGCCTTGCAACACGTGTCCCCCCCAACAGGTGCCTGAGCGGGTTCTGTCATTGGCTTTCCTGAAGAGGGTTCATCCTGGGAATTATTCCAAGATTAAATCAAAGCAACCACGAATCTCATCCTCAATTTCGCTAATTTCCCAAGTAGAAACTCACCTGGGTTCTTATCCTTAACATCCTGGAGCCAATCCAACAAAGACTTGTTTAAATCATCAATCATTTCAATCAGGGGCTCCAATCTCTCAATGCAAGGTATTGGCTGAACTTCTAAAGATTGTATGATATTCCTCAAGTTAGCCAGAACTTTATCTTGAACCTGGTTAACCTGAACCAAATGAGTTGGTTCTAGGTTGGGCGGGTTTGGGCTCAATGCAAGGGAATTAACGAATTGAGATTTGTTATACCCTTCCTGATAATAGGTCATTTCAGATTGTTGAAAAGATGGTGATGACCTAAAGGCAGTGAAATCAGAGGATGGGTAAGGATCGGTGTATCCTTCTTGATTGTAGATTGTATTAGGCTATTCATGAAAGGAAGATGATCTATAATCGATGCAGCTCTGAGAAGGATAGAAATTAGAATCAAAGTGTTCAGGGTTAGAAACTAAACACGGGGGTCCAAAATTGTATCCCCAATCCGAATTATCCCAACTGACTGATGGTTGATTACAATACGAGTTGGGATAATTGTCATGTTGAGGATAATTCACAACAGGAGGGAAAGAGCGGGAATGCGTGAAATATGTGGAAGGATTCATGAGAAATGGGAGGAAGAAAGGCTCCCTGCAATACAAACAATCAAACCTGTCCTTAAATGGGTTAGCCTACAGACCTACAGACTCCCAAAACACGTCTTCAGATAAAGGAACGATTTGATCTACTTCTGTCTGTTCAATCCAACCAGTTAGAAGGAGGAACCGGGGAGAAGGTTCTCCCTTCAGCTTGCGCCTCCGGTTCCTAGTGTACTCCCCAGCGACGATCGTTTGACTCTGCTCCCCTAGCTAGACATCAGATTGAACAGTAGAAATAGACTAATTGAAAATAATCTCGTTCTGGGTTCTGAAGAGTAAGTCCAATCCTTAAGGCCAACGTCTACTCTGTTTTATTTAGGGCTAGGTTTGAGTGTGCTTTGGAATGTGATGGGCCCTTTAAATGGGTTGTGACCTTAATGATTGATTGATTTGTGTGTGCGTGCACAACCAGTGGTTTTCAAGCAAGATTATTTTTGATGTGGTGAATTTTAAGGTTCAAATCTTGCTTAGTAGCTTTTAGGATTCAACTTTAGGTGTTTTCAAAAAAGTTTCATTGGCACACCAGGTTTTGAAAGCACGAGTGAAGATGTTTTCCTTTAAAGTTTTAAAAAGAATGTGGAGTGCCTGGTAAATCCCTAAGAGTTGAACCTAATTGCCAGCTACTTGATGAGTTGATTTTATTTGAAGTGGTGCGGCCCAAACAACTCAAACAATTGGCCTGATGAACCACTTAATTAGGCACACAAATGATTACCCAATCTGATTTCTACACAATTATGTGTTTGAATGTGTGTACCGGTTCCTGAGGTCGATTTACCGGTTGAGTTTGAAAATCAGATGAGGTTGTGTACCTCTTTGAGATTTTTTTTTTAATTTTCTCTTTTTTCTTTTAATGTGGGGGTTGGAGTGAGTATGGGTGTCAAACAACAAACAATTTAACCTTAGAGTTTATAAAACACCTAGGTTGATTGATGTTTGAATTATTATGTTGTGGAATGAAATCTAATGGGTGGGGAAAGAATGGGGGGTAACTTACAAAACCTTCCACAGCACTTTACTCCAATCTACTGCTTTTGCTCGTCTCAAAAGAGTACCTGCAATTACAATAAGAAAGGAGAAAAGTGAGGTAAATGATTTGTAAGTTACAAAACGCGAAGAGAAATCAAAGATCGTCCCCTCCCCGGCAACGGCGCAAAAATGTTGAACGTTTTCGAATGGCTACGCTAACGTGTTCAGTTTTGGAAAACCTGTCGTTGTAGTTCGAAAGCGAAGAATTCATGTTCAACAAGTAAAATTTATACCGAAATGAAAATTCCAGGTCGAACATAGGGAGGCGGACGTTTGATTTAAAAACTACACGTTTCTTTTTATTTGTCACAGAATAATTCAATTTAAAACTATCTAATTATTTATAACAAATAGAAGAGAGAGAGAGAGTAAGAGAGAAAGAGAATATTACACAGAGAAATCAAAATCAGATGTAGAATAAACAAGGAATTTTTCATTAAGGAGATTGTTCATTTCACTCTTACAACTACAAAGCATAAAATAATTACTCTAGAAAGCGATAAATTTACTCCAGAAAGCATTAAAAGAATGGAGGGAGAAATGTCCTCCTCGACGATTGCTTAGAGGACGAACAAAACTACACTAGAAAGTAGTAAATCTATACTAGAAAGTAGTAAAAAGAATAGGGAGAGAGAAATCCTCCTCGAAGGTTGCTTGGAGGACGAGCTGGACGGGACGACGCCTGGACGAAGGGGAACGAAGCAGGACGAAGGAGGACGAAGCAGAAGAACAGGAACGAAGCAGCACGCCGTCGTCGTCGTGGGATCCACTTCCGAAGGGGAACGAAAATTGGACTTTATCTCGCAAGAAGCATCTCGGGTGTGGGACAAGTTTCTCTTGAGCTTTGGAGGGGTAAGGAAGAGAAAGAAGGGATGAGAATTTCGTATGGAGGGGGTCTCCTTTTATAGTTGCAAGGAGTGGGGGCAAAATGGACATTACAACTTCAAAATAATAAATGAGGGGTCTTTAGTGACGGATAAAACCGTCGCTAAAGCCCCCAACGTGGGTGTAGCTTCCGCGCCAACGCACGCCTGCTCAGCTACCCACGCGTGCAATGGCTTCCCACGTCCTTTGAATCTCAGCCGTCCGATCGCAAGATCAGACGGCTTAAGTCACGCCATCACCCGCTACACTACGCGCCCATCCGCATGCGATCGTGCATCCATGCCACACGTGTAATAGTGCGTCGGTGCTATCAGGTGCGCGCAGCTGTTGGATCTCCATCTGACGTTCCATGCACCTCAATTGCCCGCGCCTTCCAGCCTCTCGCTGCGACTCGAACTCGCACCTGCTGCTTGCGAAAGCACGCTCGACTGCTGCGCTATGGGGTGCGGATGGTCGAGTGGACACTTTTAGGCGCGGCTGACCACAGCCGTTGGATCAAGATCCAACGGCGGAGAGCGAGCGGGTGGGGGACCTTCGTAGAATGCATGCAGCTGTTTGGGCGGTCGGGATGGCGCCACGTGGCCCCATCTTGGTCGTCCATCTTTTGGAAGTTGTAGATGGTGCCACGGATGTCGGATTGACTCGATTTTTGCGTCGTTGGGTTGCGATCGTCAATCTGAATTCATCCGTGCGGTCTGATTTATCATCTGAAGTGTGGATTTTCACCATCTTGGCCCTTGATCTTCTAGGGTTCCCCGGTCACTATCTGATGCTACGGATGACTGATTAGGGCGATCTTAGAGTCGTTGAACTCCAATCACCGCCCTGATCACATCCATACGGTTGGATCTTTGATCCGAGGTGCCGATTAAATGTTTGCCCTATCCAAGCACATAAAAGGAGACAATTAACCTCCATTTTATTCAAACTTCTCTAAATGCAAGATGATGCATGTTATGCAATATTTATATCATGAAATGCAATCCTATGCTTAAGAACATGCAAAAATAGATATTTTAAGTAGTGTAAATGTGTTTACATTAGGTAGTCGTAATCTGCATTACTCGGAACACAAACCAAATCCACAATGAAATTTGGGTTAGGCTAGATATCCAAAATGACCATGAAGCATCTAGTTTAAACGAGAAGAACGAGAAAGGTAGCTTGCCTAAACAGGCAGCATCAACTAACAAATGTGGACCCAAGTGAAAATGGGTACCAAAATCACTCTTAAAATCATGTTTTATAGGTTAAGTAGATTATAAAGGTAGTGATTATCATGAATCAAATGGAAGCTTGAAGCCAATATATAGATCCCAAGTTCCTAGACCTTACAGACCAAAAAGAAATGATAGGATCAAGGAGAAATACGGTGGATCATGGATAGCTGGTGCTCCAAGCACATGATAGTAGAAGGCCTATTAATGCATCTCAACTGCTAGGAAGGTGGTACAGTTACATTTGGGAACAACCACAAGAGTCGTACTATTGGTACCAGTCAAATTGGTAACTCTTCTGTCACATTTGATAATGTACATTTGGTTAAAGGATTAAAACATAATTTGCTTAGTTTAAGTCAAATATGTGACAAAGGCTATAAAATTAGTTTCAACTAAATTGGTTTTAAAATAAGAGACAAAGAAAGGAAGCAAATCCTCCTTAAAGGTCATAGGTATAAAGATATTTATATTGTCAACTTCGACAAATTTGATACCTTAGAATGTCTTGTCACATCTGATGATCAGCAATACTCTGGCATAAATGACTAGGTCATGTTCACATCAAAAATATCAGTAGACTTGTAAAACATGAGCTCGTCAAAGGCATGGCTAAAATCTATTTCAAGAAAAGCAAAGTTGCCGATTCTTGTGAAATTGGTAAACAAACTAAAAGCTCTTTTAAGCTAGAAAGGATATCAACACCTCTCGACCCTGGAATTACTTCACTTATACTTATTCAGACCAAGTAAATTTAAAAGATTGAGTGGGTGCCGATATTGTCTTGTCATAATCGATGATTTCTCAAGATTTAATTGGGTATCTTCCTTGAAAAGTAAGGATCTGACTACTGATGATTTCAGAAAATTGGTAAGGAGATTAAAAAATGGGAAAGGATCTGAAGTCATTAGGATAAGAAGTGATCATGGTGGAGAATTTTAGACTCAATTTTTTTCTAACTTCTGTGATCACTATGGGATAGAGGTATTGGTCAATGCCAACATTTTTATAGAGATTCTTGGCTATCCTAGTGTTGGTCCCACTTTCCTTGAGATCCACTAGCAGACCTAGAATGACACCATTAGGGAGACCCTGGTTACTCCCCTTCACAAAGATTTGGGTTATCTAGACAAATCCTTGTATTTTCATCTCATCCCTTGCTTTCTGAATTGAACCTTTTTGTTGAATTTTATGCCAAAATCCATCTCCTTTGAAAATTGCCCTGATATTATGCTTATCACTCTCTACGCCTTTCTAAAGAACAAGCAATTCAAATAGAAGCACTTGATTCTTTACTTGATGGATAAGAAACCTACTAGCTACTTCCAGTTTGGGATACTTCTATCTCACATTTTCCGACATTTTAATGTCCCAATGGATATAAACCATAAACAATTTATCACGAGAGTCTCCATCTTTGATAAGCATACATGTACTAAAATGGAGTGAGCTCAGGGAGCCCATTGTGAGGATGCTGATCCCTAATAGTAGTAGCAACCTCAGGACTCTGATCGACCCTCTTCTCAAGGAGCATCTTCTATTGTATCTCCAGCCTTTTCGCTTTACAAGCATTTCACCGCCACCTGTCCTCCTCTAGTTTGACCTGCTCCTTTCTACGACCAGGAGTAGGGTCTTCTAGACAAGCTGCTCTCTACAAGGGACTATGTCAGTATTCAAGATGTTACTGACGGGATTTCACTGATGATGCATAGGCAGCGGGAGACAGACGTACTGAAGATGAGACATAGGCATCAGGTATCCAAACACCTAAATGCTCAAGGTAGTTCTGGGATAGACTTGGAGAGTCTATTCATGGCATTCAATAGTAGCTTCACAGACCTCCTCATTTGCTCCGCTCTACTATAGTTCCTCCCTTTGCAGTAGCTCCTCCTCCTCCTACTCCTACTCCTCCATTAGTAGCGATAGATCAGTAGGTCACTCCACCTCACCAGACAATCAGGCAGCTGACATCATCCTCGTCCTCCCAGAGACACCTCTATCATGGCCATCCGACCTGAGTAGATCGCTCAGGCTCGATGGCCCTCAAGATCGAAACTGACCTCCAAAGCACATTGGATGCATTCATGGCCTCTTTAGAGTAGTTCTTCGTATATTATTGAACGATTATCTAGATTGTGCTTCATAGTATTTTTCCTGGTCTGTAGAACTTATATTACATGGACTTGTTTGTTTTGCTTTATATATTTTAGATGCTTGCTTATATTTTCTTACTTCAACTACATATTTAAATATTTCTACAGTTGAGTTGCATTTTATTTTTATTCCTACTTCAACTACCTCTTTAAGGGGGAGAAGATAAGAATTAAAATTATTTGGTTTATTTTTTGCTGAAATAAAAAGGGAGAGATATTATGCATAACTCTTAAACTTTTAAAGCTATCTCTTTATACATAATTATAATTTTGTTATCATCAAGAAGGGGGAGAATGCAAGTACCATTGTTTTGATGCACCAAAATTGCGTTATCTATCTAGACTAATATTTCAGGACTCTCTCATTAATTCATGGAATGGAGCAAGAAGATTGTTGTAGTCTCTCATTGAGTCTTTTACTTTTCTTTTAGTGTAGAATATTTTGTAACAAACCTCAAATGATTTTTGTGCTAAACGTAAATTTGTAAAATCAAGTTTTTTGGTTAATTGATCGACCAAAATGCATTGGTTGACCAAAGCATTAATTAATCGATCAAATCTACTTAAATTAGGAAGTTGATTAAGATACCTTTAATCGGCCAATTAGCTTAATTAATTGACTAATAGGTGATCAATCAAATAACTAGTTTGATTGACCAAAAGTCATTTTCTTTGACCAAACTACCTTAATTGATAGATCAATTGGATTCAGATTACTTCTTACTAAGGTTGATTTACTAGTATAAATAGAGATCCTTGGTAGCCCTTTTTACAACTCATTCAAAGAAGAAAACTCCATAGAAAAAGGGCTCTCATGATTTCTCTCAAGTGCTCTAGCACTTTTGCTTCTACGCTTTCAAAAAGCACGTTGATCAAAATACCTTTGTGAAAATATCAGTTCGATTTCTTTTGAGGTTCCATAGGATTCTATTGAATTTATCCTTATCTATTACTTTGATTTAGGTCCCAAGTTGTTAGGAAGACCCGTTATTGCTATGCTTCTCTTCAGGTTTGTGATGTATACACATCCATTTAGGTTAAAATGCCTATTTATGCATGTTCCTAGGCTTAGATATGCATTCCATACAATAAATATTGCACAGCATGCATCATTCTACATTTAGAATAGTTTGTATAAATTTTAGGTTAATTCGCATCCTTTTATGGCCAGGAGAGAGGAGATTTACTTTGAGGCCTCGAATTGAGAGTCCAACCATACAGATCTGATTAGGACGATGATCAGAGTCCAACGCCTATGAAATCGTCTTGATTGGAATCCTGTAGCACGTTGTACAGTTCGAGGAAGATCAATGGCAAGGGGTTAGGTGACGTAATTCAGAGCATTAGACAACAAATCCAACCACACGAATGGATTCGGATTAACGAGCATAGCCTAATGGCGTGAAAATTGACCCAATTAGACATCCGTGGTGCCACCTACAAAGCAAACAAAATGGACGGCCATGATGGCGACATGTTGCTCCATCACAGCCTCCTAAATTTGCTCAAAGGCTGCCCCCTCTCCTACTGAAGGATCTTCAGGCATGCCTCTTCCTCGTCGGATGAAGATCCAACGGTCGATAGGGTGCCACGCTTCATCAAGCTTGTGACTATTGGATGAAGAGCTAGTGGTCGTGTGCGGTCACCCGTTAATTCAAAAATGAGGCACATCCGACCACGTAGCGCAGTAGTTGAGAACATGGAGCACACGAGGTCGTGGGTTTGAAACTCGATCTGCATCCCCACCAGCTAACACACGGAATTGATTGAACCCTGCGATCTCTAACGGACGACGGAGATGTGAGCCACGTTGCGCATAGTGCAAACGTGTGATTGGACGCACGAGGAGATAGGAGATCGTACACACCCCAGCGCGTGATCTCAAGTGCGATCGATGTGTCATCTCAGCCCTCCATCGACGATCCAACGGCTGCATGCACACGGGAATGAATGCTCCATCTGAAGAGCGCCTAAGGAGCGATCTAAGCACGTGATCGTCATGCAATCTTGACCATCCGTCTTCGATCAAACGGATATCCTTCGACCATGCACATGTAGCTATGGGCGCATGATCACTAGCATGCACGAGTCTGACCTAGGGTTGTACTGATGTTTGCGGTAGAGGTTTAGTGATGATTGTGAATGTCACTGTTAACCATGACTTCATTTTGCCTCCTCTCCTCCACTACAAAAGGTCCCTTACCCCTCCCATTTCTCTTCATCCTTTTCCACTCACTCCCTCACCACCTCCAAGGCTCTAGAGAGAGCTTGTCCCAGTCCCGAGATGCTCATCTAGAGTAGAAAATCAAATATTTTTCACACTTCTCAGCCCTCTCCGTGGAGCATCTCATGGTTGTCCTCTCACCACCTTTGGGAAGAAGATCATCGTCGCGACGTCTCGCCCCATCCTCCGATGTCATTCTCCTTCATCCAGCTACTCCCCAGCTTCGTTTGGGGCCCCGTTAAAGCGATTCGTCATCCAAGTGACCGTCGAGGGAGATTCTTCTCAGCTCTCTCTATCGTTTTTCTTTCTAGTGTAGTTTCTGCTTTGTTATCAGTAGCAAAATCTTTGAGATATACATTATTGTTCTCCCTTTCTCTCTCTGTCTCTTTATTTCGCTTATTTTGCATATATATTAGTTAGATAAAATTTTGTCTATCTAATCTCTTGCCTTATAAAAATACAAAAAAAAACCTCAAAAGATTAAAACACTAGAAGTAAATAATTCAAAACGTGGATTTCACAAAACCAAATGTTCGCCTCCCTGTGTTCGACTTGGGACTCACCTTATGTTTCGGTATAAATTTTATTTGGTAGGGATTTTTGCGACTACGATGACGGGTTCTCCAAAACCTTAACTTTTCTCACAAAATTAATGCTGACCATTTTGGTTCCGTTGCTGGGCACGTAATGCTCTTTGCTTTTTCCACGTTTTCTACCTTAACTTTTTAACCCACTTTGTTCCTTTGTTTCTGTGATTACATGTACCATTCCAAGGTGAGCCAAAGAGGAATAGATCAGAGTAAAATGCACTTAGAAGGTTCTATAAGTGTATTCCGCCCACCCACCCATTAGATTTCCATTCCATCACCTAATAGCTCAAACTCAAATCAACTTAGGTGATTTTATAAATCCTAGGATAGATTTTATTGTTTGATTGTCACTTCACCTCACCTTACCTCACCCAACTGTATAAATTAAAAAAATAGAAAGAAGCTATCGAATTGTGAGATTTACTAAAAGTTACACATGTTAAGCACCCACAACTCTCGACCTAAGGTGCACCACTCTACCAGAATCTGACCTGTGGATCAGATACACCTTAACTCAACACACAAATAAGTGTGTAGAAAATTTGAACATGTTAAACATTCTTGTGTGACTTAACTAGGTGGTGCAACGAGCCAATTGATTGAGTTGTTTGGGTCGTACCACTTAAGATAAAAGTGATTCATCAGTAGCTTGCTCCATAGGGTTGATTTTTTGGGCTGAGCCAGGCACTCCACATTATTTTTGAGTTTTAAAGGAATATACCATCACCTGTGATTTTGAAACATGGAGTGTTCTACTGAACTTGATTGAACAAACCTAAAGATTAAACCCTAAAAGCTACTAAATAAGGTTAAACCCTAAAAGACACATCATCAAATAACCTTGTTTGCAAACCCTGGTTGTGCACGCACACACATATTAACTGATCATTAAGGGCACAACCCATCTAAAGGGCCCATCGCATTCCAAGAGCTCAATCATCCCAAGCCTAACTGAGTAGTCATTAGCCTTAAGGATTAACTCTCTCTCTACGACTCCAACTTAGATTTTTTTTGATTAATCTGCTTCTACCAATCCATCTGATGTCTAGCTAGGGGAGTAGTGTCAAATGACCGTGGTTGGGTAGTATCAACATAACTGGAGGAGCAAGCCAAAGGAAGAACCTTCTTTCCAACCCCTGCCTCTAACTGGTTGGATTGACTGGATAAAAGTAGACCAAATAGTTTTTGTCATCTCAAGATGGGTGATGACACAACATTTGTGGGCTAATTGAATTCATAAATACCTAGATATTAGAATGATGTCTACATGTAGATAGCATACTTATATTTATAAATAGACTAGTCTATAAAAATTCTTGCATGCATATTTTATACATTGCATTCACATGTAATAGAAGATAATATGCATTATGGTGACATGCATGCATTAGATGCATTATTTTGGATTATCTTTGTAAATAACCCAATTTCTTTATGTTTTCTTCCCTGTTGAGTCCACGGCTTCAATGCACCGCACCCTCGCTGCCAGACTTCTCGTAACAGCATGGCTTCATTGTAATGCCTCCCCAATGGTTTAGATTTACTCATCGAGTTGCTGGTCGAGATTGCAGTGGGAGACACAAATGGGAGGGGCATTTAAAAGAAGTGGCACAACAACCATTGAAGGGGCTTCTTCCTTGCTCTCCATGGTGGCCCTCTCGCTTGCACCATGAATCCCAAGAGCGCACCGTGGCCCCAGCTTGCTCCGGCATCACCTCTCGTCTCCAATGAAGTGGTGTGTAGTGATAGCACACAGTACACCCTTTCCCACTCTTCTCTGAGAAAACACCACCAACATCACCAACCACCACCAAAAACACCACGCCCTAACCTATTGCCATCCACTTCCTTCTTCTACATCACCATCAACTTCCTTTCACTGCCCCTCCTACCACGCCAACACCCCCACCTGCATCTCAAACTGACAACCTTCACCACCTTAACCTTCTCCATGCACCCACGTTCACCCCTCATTCACAAACACAATCAAACCCGCAGCAAAACCTCTCCCCTACCTATGTTTTTCCTATTCTTCTTCTTCAACCAACCCACTGCCCACTATTCACAAAGAAGAACCCATAACCCACCACCACCACTGCACCATCTCCGACCAATGTTCTCCTCGCTAATGCCACCAGTAGACTCACTGGTAGATCGCCGACGTTACCTTGTAAGCCACGTAGACAACCAATCGATGTGCCACCCCCTCGACCTTCCGCTGACATCTGCCCACCGTCGGCTTCTCCCCTTCCGACCGGCCACCGCTGGCTCCCACTCGCCACCATGCCACCACCAGCACGAAGGCCTCGACTCCGCAGACCTCCCCCGAGCTACTGGTCGCCGACGAGCCCTCCAACCTTGCGCATGAGTCACCGCGAGCAAATGCTTTGCTTCATGTCATATTAAATTTTACATTTGAATGCCATTGTGGGTGAATTTTTAGATATTAATATTTTATTTTATTCATTTTATGAGCATATCCCTCTTGTTCTGCATAACTATGATTCCAACATATCATGTCATTGATTAGTTAGTGTAAGGGGAATCTTAACTTGACTTTTTAGGGAAATAAATAGTGAACATTGGCTTTTAATAGTATTGAGTTTTAATAAGCCATTGCCTCCCTATGGACACGACCCGCTCTTCTCGAGTTGTTATATTTAGTCGTTTTGAAAGCAGCTTTCCAACAGTTTGATATTACTTCAACGCGTCATTTTATGTGCAAAACGATAATGAAAGCAAAAGTCATCTCAAATGGTGCCATTGCCTAGGAGGCAACGGGCCTTGTAAACTCGCGAGTATTCTTTCTGTTTAAATTAAGTTCTGATTGAGATTATTGATCTATCATTTTTTCTCTACGAGGTACATTGAAGGAGAAGGTGCATGCAGTAGGTGCTCATCTTGGAGGACCTCGCCGCCACCTTGGAGATAACCGTAGGAGCCTTTAGGCCTTGATCCCACATGCATGGAGATGCACGGAGGACCATCCAGGAGGATCCTACCTCTTAGATTTCTGATTTAAAATTTTACAATAGACTCTTTAGGATTTAGTCTAGTTATTTGTTTCCTCGCCCTTGTACTATGGGGCCAATTTTTATGGTAGTGTCTCTGATTCTTTAGATTCTAGGTTTATTCTTAGTTAGTTAGTTATTTTGATTGCATGTTTATTTATTAAAAAAAAATCTGAACTGCCTACTAGAAGCAGCATATCTTCAGGGCGACCATCTAAGATTGCTTAAGTAGCATCTAGATTTTCTTACAGCATTGCATGCATTTCTACATAGAAGAGTGATGGAGTAAGGTACGTATTTCCTTTCTTCCTACATCAGTTATCTGTACACGCATTGCATTTGTACATAATTAAAGAAGACCACCTAAGCTGATTTGAAAAGATTATTCAAGTGGTCACATTGCTTCTAGAAAAGAAAATAAATTAAACATGGAGTGTCTGAATAACTTGACTGCGATTTTCAAAAGAAAAATCACTTTTCGTGGTGTGATGCACACTTCTTGTGTTGAGCACCTACTATAGGCACTGCACTAGGACTTGGACCCTTAGGGATATAGGCATCAATCTCATTAATGGTGCAAACCCTCCTATCTCGCTTTGTGGTGGCGGTATTAACTTTTGCCCGAGTGATTTGATACTTTAAGGATGGGGATGCCCCTTAAGGGAATTCAAGGGTAGTTAAGAGGCATCGCTAATGCATCACCTCAATGGAAGGGTTCGCCCTACTTGCAACCCTTGGTTCCATCCTTGGAATATGTTTTTACTTGAGCATTTAAGAACATCATTGCAACAAAGTGTACGTCTCTAGGGCACTCCAAGGTCAATTTAGGGTGCATAATTGATTGACAACTTGATTGATCATGAAAAAGAACTAAAAGTAACCTCAACCTCCTTAATAGATATTGACAAGGAATCTCAAGTGCCTTATTTCTCTTATACCACTTACTTGGGAATAGAGAAATATTGCCTTGACTCCATTTGGCCAAGATGAAGAGTTGGAAGGGGACTCAAAGTACTTTAAATCAACAAAATACCTCTTGCCTTGTGTTTGCTTGGTGTATGCTTGGTAGGCATTCTCTGAGAAATAGTCTTATTTTCAACCCAGAGTCAGAGAGAATTATTAGAAAAGCCAACCAAGAAAGAAGAAAAAAGGCTGAAGAAACACCTAAAGAAGAGATTAGGGTTGGTGAAAATCATTGAACCTTACGAGACTATTTCCTCCGTACAACCCACCAAGCCCTACCTATTCGAAGACCCAGTGTGGATAATCCTAATGAAATCAAGAGCAACACCATATCTTTGCTTCCCTCTTTTTATGGTACTGTTAGGGAGGATCCCTTCAGGCATCTTGAGGAATTTATCGAGGTCTATTCCACGGTGAAGCTACAGGGATTTACTAACGAAGCCTTGATGAGAACTCTATTCCCTTTCTCTCTAAAGGATAGGGCCAAGCACTGGTATCATACCCTCGATGCAAGGGTTAATGATTGGGCCACCCTTAAGGGAGAATTCTTGAATAAGTACTTCCCTATGAGTAGGACCAACCATTACAGAAGAGAGATCATGGGTTTTACTCAACACGAAGGGGAGGAATTTCATGAGAATTAGGAGCACTTTAATGACCGCTTTGGTTATGGCTCACCATAAGGTGCGAAGATGGTAGTTGGTCGAAAGGTTCTACAATGGATTATCTGAAAGGCACAGGCAAACCGTTGATGTAGCTTGTGCAGGAACATTTATGACCAAAACTAAGGATGAAGCCTTGGCATTATTTGAAGCATTTAGCGAAAATTTCATACATATGTCCTCTGCCTATCTAGAAAGAAAACCATCAATCTTGCAGAGGAAGACAGAGGGCTACTTAGGATTTGGCATATCATATTCAATTGTTGAACCCGCAAGCATCCTCTATCTTTCAGGCTTCAACTGAATGCTACATTTGCACGGCATAATGCATGCCACTGTAGAGTGCCACCAGGCAAATCAATTCCCTAAGTTGATTCAGGCCGACCTGAATGCGGCCCAAGGTTTCTGCCCACCTCCTCGCAATATCCCTTATTCCAATGCCTATAATCTGGGGTAGTGGAACCATCCAAAGTTCTCATGGAAGAAAGGTGATGCTTCTAACTCAGGGAATGCAAGACCCCTACCTCCCCAACCCATATACCAGCCATCTTATGCAAATCCTCCTTAGAATAAGCCTTCTGAGATTAATGAACTTAAAGCAATGTTGAAGGCGATGCAAAAGCATTAGAATATGGTCATTCAACCTCAGAATAAGATGATTACTGATATGCAATCTTAAATTGGTCATCTTACTGAGGCAGTTAGGCAGCGGGATCTGGGGAAGTTGCCTAGCTCTTCTGAGGAGAACCCAAAAGGCAAGGGGGTCACATTCAGGGAGCATGCCCAAGCTGAGACCGTGCTGAGTAGTGGAATGAAAATTGACAAGCCCGATAGCAGTCCTACGGTCACCTCTTAGGATTCCCCTCCTACACCAGACCCAACTTCCATCTCCACCGAGGATGAGCAACACTGCTTTCCCTCACTTGAAATCACCTACCCTGAGGATGTCATCATTCCACCACCCCTATCTTGCCATGATGACCCCTATACCCAGAAGCCTAGGGTGTCCTATCCAGAGTGCTTATCTGCTTCTGGGGAATCTTCTGTCGGCTCATCTGGAGCCAAGGATAGGACGGAGGAGATTATGGACACTTGCCTTTGTTGGAAGCTATCAAACAGATCCCATCCTATGCCAAGTGTCTGAAGGACTTGTGCATCATGAAGTGTCGATCTACGAGACAGGTCCAAGCCAAGGTCATCCTACCTGACCATGTGAGCTCGGTTCTCCAACTTGGAACACCCCACAAAATGCAAGACCTAGGGTCCCCGTATATTTCAGTGGTTAAAGGTAACCAAAATACTAAGGAGGCTCTGCTCAATCTGGGCATGGGGGCGAACATTTTACCAAGCTTTGTCTATGACCTTTTGGGAGGAGGTGATTTAAAGCCTAGTCTAGTCATCCTCCAGGTCGGAGACAAATTGCTTAAGACACCACGGGGATTGCTGAAAGATGTCCTGGTAAGAGTTGAGGACTTCTTCCCTGTAGACTTTTTTATGCTAGATACTAACCCATCTAATATGCGCACCAAGTCGTCCATTATTCTGGGATGCCCCTTCCTAGCCATAGCCAACACCTATATCAATTGTAGTTTAGGGGCACTTAAAGTGGGCTTTGGGAACAAGAAGATCCAGTTGAATGTTTTTGATACCTACATGCAATCTGGATCGGAGGATTGTTCCCAGATTGAGGTAGTTGATAAAATCATTGAAGAGACTACTCCAGCACTCTTATCTAGAGATCCCCTTCTAAAGGTCAAATCTAAGGACCATCCTCCGACTATTGAAGAAACTGAAGGGCATATACCTGAAATAGATGAGTTGCTGGAGGTACACATAGAGTCTCTATCACCACCCTGGATAGTGAAGGTAGATTCACTACCTGAAGCAGGGACATCTCAACTTAAACCCTCAATCTAAAAGGCTCCTGAGTTGGCGCTGAAACCCCTCCTAAGCACATTAAAGTATGCTTTCCTTGCCCTAACGACATGCTCCCCATTATTATCTTATCTGCATTATCTGAATCGTAGGAGTGAGCTCTACTTGAGTGTTTACAAAGGCACATGGAAGCAATTACTTGGTCGATAGCTGATATTAAGGGTGTTGATCCCTCCCTTTGCAAGCATCATATATACATGGACGAGTCCGTGAAACCCTTTCGAGACATGCAGAGAAGGCTCGACCCCAATATGTGGGAGGTTGTCAAAAAGGAGATTTTGAAATGGCTAGGCACTGGAATTATCTATCTCATTTCAGACATTAAATGGGTCAGTCTTATACATGTGGTGCCCAAAAAGGCAGGAATCATTGAGGAAGAAAATGACCAAGGAGTGTTGGTGACCACTAGACCATCAACAGGTTGGGCTGTCTGCATTGATTATCACCGTTTGAACACAGCTACCCAAAAAGGCCATTTCACCTTACCATTTATTGATCAAATTTTGGAACGATTAGAGGGGAACAAGTTCTTCTACTTCCTTGATGAGTACTTTGGTTATTGCACAGCAATCATAGGCCTTAATTCGCCTGGATTAAGCTAAAACTTAGCTTAATATGAACATTCTGCATGCATATGCATCGGATTCTGCATCGTAGTTGATAAATGTGTTTTATGCATAAAACTGTGCTATTTGAGAGGTATCACTCATTATAGGTAATTCAGGCATGCGGATGACCAATCCAACCGCATGGATCTTTTTAGAACTACGACGAGAGTCCAACACTTCCAAGATCGCACCAATCAGACTCCTGTAGCTCCCTAGGGAATCTACAGAAGATCAAGAGCTAAGGGGCAAATTAATGAGATTCGGACCTCAGATGACAAATACAACTGCATGGATGGATTCGGATCCATGTTCGTAGCCCAACGGTGTAGAAATCAATTCAATCAAAGGCCTACATCACTAGTGATGTGCATACATCTGAGTAACCAAAAATGTCAATTAATGCATGTTCTTAGTGTCATATTAACATCATACATTGTAAATATTACATAGCATGCATAATCATGCATTTAGGTTAGTCTGTATAAAATGTAGGTTAATTGCCTCTTTTTATGGGCAGGGACAGGGCAACTTGTTAATCAGGCCATCGAATTGAAGATGAGCATACGGTTCTGATCAAAGCGACGATTGGAGTTCAATGACTCCAAGATCGCCCTGATTGGTCATCTGTAGCACCAGATAAAGATCAAGGAATCCGAACGATCAACGTGCAATATGGTGTTAATTTGCACCTCAGATGACAAATCCAACTGCACGGATTGGTTCGGATCAACGATTGCAGCCTAATGGTGAGAAAATCGGTCCGATCCGACACTTGTGGCACCATCTACAACACTCAGAAGATGAACGGCCAAGATGGTGCCACGTGGCACCATCTCAGCCACCCAATAGGCCCTAAGGACCTACCTCTGCTCTTCTTCCTCACCTGCGTAATTGATCTTGGCCGTTGGATCACCATCAAACTGCCACGGTCGCTTGTGCACTAAATCATCTGCTCCCATCAAGAGGAAGCATAACGCAGCGGCCGAGCACCCCTTCACGAGTGAAGGGCGTGCATTCGAGCCGCGCTGAGCTTCAAATCCTGATGGGCACGGGTGCTGGCACGATTGGGCCATCAGATGGAGATCGAGCGACCAAGGGGAGGAGACGTGGAGCGCAGAGGAATCGTTGATCACATATGCACGCGATGACACGCATCTACATTCCTTATCGCACACGGGCACGTGGTAGAGGCACTAAAGAGGAGCAAGCGCATGCTTTTTACGTCGTCTGATCTCTTGATCGAACGGCTAGGAGACTTTGATCGTGTGCAGCCGTTAAGGCAGTCGAAGGCAAGGAGGCCACGTTCAGGCCTTTAGTAACAGATAAATCCGTCACTAAAGGACCTGAATTAATGTATTTGAAATTAAAATGTTCAAAATGCCCCCACTCCTTGCAAAAATAAAAGGAGACCACTACCCTATGAATTTCTCATCCCTTCTCTTCTCTCACCCCATCCAAATCTCTAAGAGCTTGTCCCACACCAAGGATAAACCTCTAGAGTAGAAATCATAATCTTTCCACCTTCGTCCCCCTTCTTGGAGCATCCTGCCGTTGTCCTCTCTCTGCATTTAGGAAGCGGATCTCACGACAATGATGATGTGCTGCTTCGTTCCCATTCCTCATGCTTTGTCCTCCTTCTTCCTACTCTGTTCCCCATCTTCTAGGCGTCATCCCATCTGGCTCGTCCTCCAAGAGATCGTCGAGGAGGATACCTCCCTCTCCATTCTTTTCACTATTTTCTAGAGTAGATTTACTGCTTTCTAGTAAGATTTCCTGCTTTCTCGCCGTAATGAGTAGCATAATGAACAGCTTCTTATAATGAAATCCATGTTTATTCTACATCCCTTTTGCGTTTATTTGTAATATTGTCTCTCTCTCTTCTATTTATTATTTGTTAAATAGATATCTATTTTTTGACCAGCTATTCTGTTTCGTGATGAAGAAAACAAACGCATATTTTTAATCAAACATCCACCTCCCTGTGTTCGACCCGGAACTTCTTTAGGATTTTTCGGTATAAATTTTATCTATTAAACAGATTACTTCGCAACTCGAAGTACAACGATGGGTTTTCCAATCCAGCTCCGAACGCATAGTTTTCCACATTCAACATTTTGGCACTATTGCAGGGGAGGCGATGCTTTTTGATTCTTCACATTTTCTGACTTACGAATTGTTTACCTCAATTCTCTCTTTTCTTATTGTGATTGCAGGTACTCTTTTGAGATGAGCAAAAGTAGTAGATTGGAGCAAAGTGCTGTTGAAGGTTCTGTAAGTTTGCCCCCACCTCCCACCCATTAGTTTTCATTCCAACACATAATAACACAAACATTAATCAACCTAGGCATTCTTATAAACCCTAAGGTTAGTTTTGACTGTTTGTTTGACACCAAAACCCGCCTTACCGTCCTCATTTAAAAAGAAAAATAAAAAAATCTCATATATGTACACAACCCCATTTGATTTTTAAACTCAACCGGTAAATAGATCTTTGGAATTAGTGCACACACCCAAACACATAATCGAGTAGAAATTAGATTAGGTAATCGCTTGTGTGCCTAATTAAATGGTGCAACAGGCCGATTGTTTGAGTTGATTGGGCTGCACCACTTCAACTAAAATCAACTCATTAAGTAGCTACCACATAGGTTCAACTCTTAGGGATTTACAAGGCACTCCACATTCTTTTATGCTTCAAAGGAAAACATCAACACCTGTGCTTTCAAGATCTGGTGTGCCAACAAAACTTGTTTGAAAATACCTAAAGTTGAATCCTAAAAGCTACGGAGCAAGATTTGAACCCTAAAATTCACCGTATCAAAAATAATCTTTCTTGAAAACCACTGGCTATGCACACACACACACATCAATCAATCATTAAGAGTACAACCCAGATAAAGGGTCCATCACATTCCAAAGCACATTCAAACCTAACCCTAAATAAAATAGAGTAGACGTTGGCCTTAAGGATTGGACTCGCTCTTTGGAGCTCAGAACGAGATTATTTTCGATTTGTCTATTTCTACCATTCAATTTGATGTCTACATAGGGAAGCAGAGTCAAACGATCGTAGTTGGGGGGTACACTAGGAACTGGAGGTGCAAGTCGAAGTAAGAACCTTCTCCCCAGTCCCTCCCTCTAACTGGTTGGATTGAACGGAAAGTAGATCAAATCATTTCTTTATCTCAATACGGGTTATGGGAGTTTGTAGCTCTTTAGGCTAGCCCACTTAAGGATAGGTTTGATTCTTTGTATTGCAAGGCACCTTTCTTCCTCCCATTGTCATGAATCCTTCCACATTCTACATGCATTCCAGCTTTTACCCTCTTGTTATGTCTTATCCTCAACATGATGATTATCCCGACTCATACTCTAATCAACCATCTCTTAGTTGGGATAACTTAGGTTGGAGATACAGTTCAAAACCTCCTTGTTTGGGGTCTAACCTTGAACGCCATAATTGTGATTTCTATCCTTCTTTGAGCCACATCGATTATAGATTGCCATCCTTTCATGGACAACCTAATATGATCTATAATCAAGAGGGATACACTGGTCCTTACCGATCCTCTGAATACACTACCTTTAGGTCATCACCACCTTTTGAACAATTGGAAATGACCTATTATCAGGAAGGGTATCATGAATCTCAATTCGTTAACTCCTCTGCACTAATCCCAAACCTGCCTAACCCTGAACCAAATAATTTGGTTTAGGTTAACCAGTTCCATGATAAGGTTTTGGCTAACTTGAGGACTACTATACAATATTTAGAAGCTCAGCCAATACCTTGCACTGAAGAATTGGAGCCCTTGATTGAAATGATTGATGATCTGAACAAGTATTTGTTGGATTGGCTCCAGGATGTTAACGATAAGGACCTGGGTGAGTTTTTACTTAGGAAGTTAGCGAAATTGAGAATGAGATTTGTAGTTGCTTTAGTTCAATCAAGGGATGATTCCCAGGATGAACCCCCTTCAAGAGAGCAAATGTCAAAACCTGCTCAGGCACCTATTGGGTGGACACATGTTACGAGGCTGACCAGATTGATTTAGAGCAACCAATTAAGGATGATATGATTTCTTCACCTAAGCTCCCTGAGTAGGGGTACGAGGAAACGTATGTCTCTATGGATTAGAAAGTGATGGATGATTTTGGGAGGTACATTTATATGGATTTAGATTTCTTTCATTCTGAGGGTGAAGATTCAATTTGCGAAGTCTCACGTAATTTTACAGAACAGGATTTCTGTGAGACGATTGGGCCTACGAAATTGGTTAAATCATTTGATAGCCGAATGACTGAGGAAATTGATCTTATTGGGGCTTACATGATGGATTAAGAATCTCATATTATGAAGGATTCAATTCAATGCCGTGATTGTTAATTACACCCCATTGAGCTTACTGATGATTTTGTTTTTGCGATAACTAGATCCAAGTCAATTCTAATTTAGTCACATCTTTTAGACTTGGAAATTTCAGATGGGGTGATTATTATACAGGAGTTCCTGGAATTTGACAATCCGAATGAGGAGGATAGGAGGTGGGAAATTTTGATTTGCGAAGCAAGCTCCGGAGGAAGTAGAAGACCAAATCTAAGGGTTCAAATTAATCTGAAACCATCAAACCAGGACCCTTACGACTTTTGTTCTGAGGATGTCCAACCCAAGCACACATTCATTGATTATCCTTTTGAGCTTGATTTCTCTGTAACCTGACTTTTTGGTCTTGGGATGCATCCTCATAAATTGCAAGCCCAACCCCATTTGCATAGTGATTTTAGGTTCTGGATAATTTTTATTCAGAACCATAGATATACTCGACTGTGGGGTATGGGTTTGCATCACAATCTGATCCACATCTGTGGACATCTGCTGGTAGGTCTTAGTGTGAATTTTTTTATTCTGATTCTGACCTGAACTTGTGAATGTGTTATTTCTTCTTTGTATAGTGTTCCAAGTTGAAGGCACTAACTCAACACGTATACAGTTTTTGTTCATCTTGGAATGGACCCGTTATTAATGCAATTCAGCTGCTTTCCCCTCTACTCCACTTTGTTTCATGTTGTTTTAATACAATGAGGACATTGCATTAGATAGGCTTAGGGGGGTGGATATTCATCTTTGAATTATTTCGTCAGCTCTGTAAATTCATTTTGTTTTCTTCTATATATAAAAAAAA
This sequence comes from Thalassia testudinum, assembly GCA_037157565.1. NCBI lineage: Eukaryota > Viridiplantae > Streptophyta > Magnoliopsida > Alismatales > Hydrocharitaceae > Thalassia > Thalassia testudinum. Next base: position 147,818,774 of record JAZHRO010000014.1, on the reverse strand, counting down.
TTATGCAATTAGGAAAGAGAACTTGGGATTTAGAAAATTTTCAATCTTAGGAAATAAAATTTTATGATCTAAACACTAAGACCCTTTAGGTCTTTGGGCTTAATCAGCCCGAGTATCCACTAAAATGTGTATTTATTTATCGAGTCCTTGCCATCCTGAATTCTATTTTAATTTGATGAAATAAATTTGGATGATAAGTATACGATTTATCAACCCACCCTCTTATTTGAGGGAACTTTAAGTCTAAGCATCTACACACTATTCGTCACTAACTCATTGTTTGGTGGTTTTAACGGAAATTGGGTAGCTCATGAACCTTCTAGGGTGATATGGCCAGCAAGTTATCGTGGGTAACAGCCTAAAGGTAGGTTGTCTAGAGCCTAGCACAGGACCACTCTCTTCTTGCTCCCTTTAAGTAAATTTTAGACCAGGGAAGCCACCTACTTAAAGAAAAAGAAAGTTCAAAAAGAAAAATAAAAAAGTAAAAGGGGAAAAGAAAGAAAAAGAAAACAAAAGAAATAAGTCACACTTCGCCGCACAAGTATGGCTGGCAAGTTGTCGGTGGTAACAGCACATCGACTGGTTGTCCAGAACCCAGCTGAAGAAATGCAGCAAAAACTCCAAAACACTTAGGAAGAAGAGGAGAAGTAGAATAAGCCGAGGAGGTATACACTGGATTCACCCTTCTGTTGACCCCACGAAAAATAAAAGTTGGGAGAAAGCTAGTCGTATAGATACACCTTTAGGCAAAACTCTCTTTAAGGTCACCTAGGGGCATAGAAACCTGAAGTCCATTCTGATTGCCAATCAATGAGTCTACCACTTTCACAAAAAGATGCTTAGAACTTAGGGTTCTTATCGTGTCTTGGGTGGGTTGAGTGGCTATAGAAAGCCGCTCTGCAACCCTGAACTCATAAAAATACAAAAAAAAAATAGAAAAGAAGAAAAAGAGAAAAAGAGATCTTTCTTTGAATAAGGTGAGGTCTTGTGGCAGTCTGCATTTTGGCAGATACCCAGGTGCTGTTGTGTCTTTGAATGTTCAGGTCCTAAGTAATAATTTCTTAATGTTGAAAATGATTTGTGCCCGAGTAACCCAACCGAATTATTTTATAAATAGCATGTAGCTTTTGCTAGGGACTAGCAAAAGATAGGCTTGGGGGTGTGTTGTGCATACATCTGATTAACCTAAAATGTCTATTAATGCATGCTCTTAGTGTCATATTAACATCATACATTGTAAATAGTGCATAATATGCATAATCTTGGATTTAGATTAGTTTGTATAAATTGTAGGTTAATTGTCTCCTTTTATGAACAAGGACAGGGTAACTTGTTAATCGTGGCCTCGGATCGAAGATCCAACCATACGGATCTAATCAAGGCGACGATTGGAGTTCAACGACTCGAAGATTGCCCTTATCGAACATCCGTAGCACCAGATAGACACTGAGGAACCCTAAAGATCAAGGGCCAATATGGTGTTAATCTGCACCTCAGATGACAAATTTGATCGCATGGATGAGTTCGGATCAACGATTGCAACCTAACGGTGAGAAAATTAGTTCAATCCGACACCCGTGGCACCGTCTAAAACACTTAGAAGATGGATGGCCAAGATGGCGCCATGTGGTGCCATCTCAACCGTCCTACCGTCCCTAAGGTCCTACTTATACTCTTCTTCCTCACCCGCACGATGGATCTGTGTCGTTCGATCACCATCCAATGGCCATGGTCGCTTGCGCACTAAATCATCTGCTCGCCTTAAGAGGAAGCATAGTGTAGCAGTCGAGTGCCCCTTCATGAGCGAAGGGCGTGCATTCGAGCCGCACTGAGCTTTAAATCTAGACGGGCGCAGGTGTGGGCACAATTGGGTTGTTAGATGGAGATTGAGTGGCCGAGGGGAGGAGACGTGGTGCGCGGAGGAATCGTTGATCGCATTTGAGCATGATGGCACACATCTGCAAGCCTTATGGCACGCGTAAGTGAGGTAGAGGCAATGAGGAGGAGCGAGCGCATGCTTCATAAGCTGTCGGATCTCTTGATCAGATCGTTGGGGGCCTTTGATCTGGCATGGCATTGAGGTAGCCGAAGTCAAGGAGGCGCTCGAGGCGTGTGCACGTCGACCGCGTTCAGGCCTTTAGTAACGGATAAATCTGCCACTAAAGGTCCTAAATTAATGTTTTTCAAATTAAAATGTCCAAAATTTTCCCACTCCTTGCAACTATAAAAGGAGACCCCTACCATATGAATTTCTCATCCCTTCTCTTCTCTCACCCCTTCCAAAGCTCTAAGAGCTTGTCCCACACCTACGATGCTCCTCTAGAGTAGAAATCATAATTTTTACACCTTCGTCCCCCTTCATGGAGCATCTTGTGGTTGTCCTCTCTCTACATTTGGGAAGTGGATCCTGTGATGACGATGACGTGCTACTTTGTTCCCGTTCCTCCCGCTTTGTCCTCCTTTTTCCAGCTCCGTTCCTCGTCTTCCAAGCGTTCTCCCGTCTGGCTCATCCTCCAAGTGATCTTCGAGGAGGATACTTCTCTCTCCATTCTTTTTACTACTTTCTAGAGTAGATTTACCACTTTCTAGTATAGATTTCCCACTTTCTAGTAGTATTGAGTAGTGTAATGAACAACTTCTTATAATGAAATCCATCGTTATTCTACATTGTTTTGCTTTTATTTGTAATATTCTCTCTATCTCTTCTATTTATTATTTGTTAAATAGATGGCTAGTTGATGAGAGCCTCATCATAAGCCCTAATTAGCTCATTTTGACCTAAGAAAGAGAATAAAAGCTCCTACATAACTTGGAGGAGGGCCTAATTGAAGGAATAAGTGTTCTGAGAAGAAAACATGAAGAAAAGGGTAAAACTGTAATTTTACCATTGCATTACATAAATGGGATTTCTCAGAGGCAAAACATTGGTCAATTGGTCTAAATAAGATAAAAAGTTTGTTGGTTCAATCAGAAATGGGTTCATGTGCCGTCCAGGAATTAAATGACATCTGGTAACCCTAAAATAGACCCACTTAATTCAACAAGGTTCTGGTTAGGATAAAAATCAACTAGACCCTCGAAAATTCATGGAAAAATATCCCCTAGGGTTTAGAACCTTCAGATCATCCTTTGGAACCTATTTTGACCAAGATTAGGGTCCTAGCTCATCAATTAACCTAATTTGGGTTTTTATGCAAAATGTCCAATCAAACGTGGGCAAACCTAAAATCCAACTTCACCATTGGATTCCTTAGATCCAAATTAGGTTTGTACCAAAATTTGGACTTACGAGGAGGTCATCTTGACCTACTTTGCAAATTAGTACACCTAATTACATTTTGGTCCCTATCTTTTGAAAGCCACTGCATAAATCCCCCTAACTTCCTTGCCACTCTTAGAAGTAGGTCCCTTCGCCATTAATGGGGAGAAATCCTACTCCGGCGAGGAATAGAGGGGGAATACTCCCTGATTCCTCAGAGTTTTCCTCCCAGATTTGGAAGGGAGATTCTCTGAGGAATTCCCTTCCATCTGAGCGTGGTCCTGATCTAAGATTTGCACCCAATCCCTCGTGTGAACGCACAAGAGATTTGGGTACCTAAGAGACTTCCATCTTCGGCAAGTATTCCCACACTTGGAAGCTTGTCTTCCAAGCACAGGAGTCCCTGCCAGTGCCTATAAAATGACCCTCAACTCCGGCTGCACCTCCTCAGCTCACTTTGTCGAAATTCCACCTCGATTTCCCCTTCTTCTCCTCCGGCCAAGGGGTCTAGCAAGCTTTGGCGAGCCCCCCACCTCTTTCTCGTCACTCTGCCACAATACTAGTGGCAGAGCTGTCCTCCCCTTCTTCCTCCGCATCGCGTAACACCCACGTGCGCTTCCCTAGCTCCGTTGTCGCCGCCATCTTTCTCCACTAGATGCCTTCTTCCCCGACGATAGTAGGTACTGCCAGCCACCCTCTCGTCCCCTTCGTCCACTTAGTTATGTCAGAAATTGGTTGTGTCGTGTTTCGCGTGTTCAGAAATCGAGGTTACAAGTAACCTGTCGTCATAGTTGTAAAACATGTCGATCAAATAAAATTTATACCGAAACTCCAAGGGGCTCCCGGGTCGAACATAGGGAGGTGATGTTTACTTTACTTGAAAATCGTGCTTTGATTCGTTTCTTTTTGGTATTTTTTGGTTTTGTTATTTTTTTGTGTTTTTGAAATAAAAGAAAACAAGCAAAAGTATCACAAGATAAAGGTGAAACAAATATGATATATATGTCAATTCAATGTCGATTACGATGAACTACAAAAGCATAAAATGAGAGGGAGCTGAGAGGAAATCTCCCGAATCGACTGTTCGGCGAGATGACGGCGCCTGGCGGAAGCTCGGAGGAAGGAGGTGAGGAGCGTGATGACGGAGGTGAGATGCTGGAGGACGTCATGTTGAGGAAAGCTTTGGCGTTGCTCTAGAATGGAGGTGAGAAGATGGAGGTGATCTGCTATCGGAATGGAGGAGGGAGGACAGCTCCAAGGTGACCAATGAAGGGAGATGGGAAGTTGGAGGAGTATTTGGTGGGGCAGAGGTTCACTAAAGTAATAGGCACCTTGGGAGCTTGAGAACAAGCTCTAATGGAGCGTTGGTAGGCTTCCTAGAGCTTCGGAGTAGGTGGGAGTAGAGTAGGTAGAGATGGCCTGGAAGGGAGGGGATGAAGGTCCTTTTATAATGGTGGAGAACAGGCTAAAAATGGATAAAGGTCCTCTAGCGACCTCTAAACCATCGCTGGAAATGTTGCTATAGATAGCTCACCTCCAACCACGCCCATAGCTGGCTCTGTTGGCTTGCAATGAAACAGCGACGGCTGTAAGCATCGCTGTAGGTCAGTCCAGCTGTTGCTCAAAGCTGGCGCCAAACGCCCTTGCGCCCGCGCCGCCTGCCCTGCTCATCACGCACGCTGACCGCTCTTGCCTAGCTATGTGCGCGTGTACTGTGCGCTGGCGTGCGCGCTTGCAATGCGCTGGCCCACACGTACACGCGCATGCTGTCACTGCCGTTAGCTGTGCTTCAAGTGCCCGCCCAATTTCAAATTGGAGGGGCTGCGGGGAATCGAACCCGCATCCCTCCTTTGCAAACCCGCGCCTACACCGTTGCGGCACTCCTCCACTTGTGTCCCGTGGAGTTTTTTGTTGCAGGCGCTTACCAGCCGTTGAATCTTGATCCAATGGCTAGGATTAACGGCGTAGATGATGAGGGAGAGTGGGCAGTGGCCACTGGCCGGGTTTGGGCGGCATGGATGGTTCCACCTGGAGCCATATAGGCCGTCCATCATCTTCTTGTAGAGGGTGCTACGGTGCTCAGATCAAGATGATTCCCATGATGTCGAACTGCGATCGTCGCTCCGGATCCATCCGTACGGTCAGATTTTCCATTTGAAACCTATATGGATGTTGCATTGCCGCCCTGGCCATATAAAATGAAGGAATTAATATATAAAATATACTACTATCCTAAATGCCATGCAATGGATGTTTTGTAATATTTATAACATAATATGCAATGCTAAGTCTAAGATCTATAAAAAATAAGCAATTTATCTTGAATTTATGTGTGTTCATCATACCCCCATGCTTACTTTTTGCTAGTCCCTTACGAAATTAACCTAATTGCTATATATAAAAGTAGAATCGGGGTTCGAGTAATTAGGCAAGATTCATTGATTACTTTAGAAAATCTCATCCCCAAGACCTAATTACAAAAACTCAATACTACCTGTGTGCCTACCAGAATACAAACCGCTCGAGCCCTTGCCTTATTTGAGAAGATAATTTTTTTTTCTAATTTTTTTTTGTACTTTTAAAGTTTGAGAGTTACGAGATAACTTTTTACGGCTACCCGACCTGCCCAAGACTTGAAAAGAACTCTAAGTGCTAAGCATCTTTGTGATAATGTGATAGGCTCACAAAAGGGCCATTAAGACGGACTTCGGGTTTCTAGGACCCTAGGTGACCTTGCCTAAAGGTTTATCTTTACGATCGGTAGCTTTCTCCCTACTTTTATTTATGGGGTCAACACAAGGGTGAGTCCAGTGTATATCTCCCCAGTTTATTCTTCTCCGCTTCTTCCCTAACTGTTTTGGGAATTATTGTGCATTTATTTTTTTGTGAGATGGGTTCTGGACAACAGGTCGATGAGCTGTTACCACCGATAACTTGCCAGCCATACTCGTGCAGTGAAGTGTGGTTTTATTTTTTTTTTCTCCTTTTCTTTTTCTTTTTTTTTCGTTTCTTTTTTTTTTTTATAAGTAGGTGGCTTCCCTGATCTAAGATTTACCTAAAGGCAATACAACGAAAATGGTCTTGTGGCTGGGCTCTGGACGATTGGCCGATGAGTTGTTACCACCGACAACTTGCCAGCCATACCACCCAAGTCGGTCCATTAGCTACCCAATTTCCGTAAAAACCGCCAGAAAGTGAGTCAGTGCAAAATAGTGTGTGTAGATGCTTAGGCTTAAAGTCTCCCAAAATCAGAGGGTGAGTTGATAAGTTGCACACTTATCATCCCAAATCATTTATTAAATTAAAATAAATTTTAATTGGCGAGGACTCGAGACTAAATCCACATTGGAGTGGGCACCCAAGCTAATTAAGCCTGAAGACCTGAAGAGTCTAAGTGTTCAGGTCTCAAAGAATCAATTCCTAAAGTTTACAACTCGTAGTGCCTAAGTTCTCACCCCTAATTCTAATTTTTTTATTATTTTTATATTTTTTCCCTTTTTTTTTTAAAGAAGAATCGAATAACAGGAAATCACGGTTACAGCTGGCACAATGGTTATAACTATGTCCAACCCCCCATGCTTAGCTATTACAATGCCCTCATTGTAAAAAAAAATGAAAGCATGCAAGAGAGTAGAAGTGGAAGAATAGCACCTGGTTTCCGTGAGACTCAGGTCAGCTTGGAACAGTCTTTACATGTGCTGAGTTTAGTGCCTTCAGTTGGGCGATGATTAGCCTACAGTGGTTATGGCAGGGTAAGAGCAACCTTGCCCGAGACAGGTTCAAGGAGCACATGGTCAATAAAGGGTTTGAGACACTGCCCATTGACCTTGAAAATATTACCTGTCTTTGGGTCGGAGATTTCAACTGCCCCATTAGGAAAAATTCGCTCAATAACAAATGGGCCGCCCACTTAGACCTGAGTTTACCGGGGAAAAGCTTCAATCGAGAATCGAAAAGAAAGACCTTTTGGTTCGGCTCAAAAGCTCTTACGTGAAATCATCTAGTCATGGAGAGCTTTGGTCCTTGCCTTATAGATTCTGGCATTTTCATAAGCATCATTTCTAAGCTCCTCCAACTCAGATAGTTGGAGTTTCCTGGTTTTCCCGGCCAACTCAAGGTCCACATTACATTTCTTGATGGCCCAAAATGCCCGATGTTCAAGTTCTATGGGCAAGTGACATGCCTTCCCAAACACTAGATGGAACGGTGACATACCGATAGGTGTTTTGTATGCCGTACGGTAAGCCCGAAGAGCACCATCTAGCTTTTCGGTCCAATCCTTCCTATTAGGCCTAACAGTTTTCTACAAAATGTTCTTGATCTCCCGATTGGAGACCTCGGCCTATCCGTTCGTCTGAGGGTGTAAGGTGTGGAAATCCGATGGCTCACCCCGTATTTGCCCAGTAAATTTCGAAACTGGGCATGAGTGAAATGTGTGCCACTATCACTGATAATTGCCTTAGGAACCACGAACCCACTGAAGATATTTCTCTTCACAAAATCGATGACCACCTTGTCGTCATTGGTCCGGGTGGGAATTGCCTCAATCCACTTGGACACGTAATCAACAACAACCAGAATATACTGGTGTCCAAATGAAGGAGGGAAGGGTCCCATAAAGTCGATGCCCTAAATGTCAAAAATCTTGATAGAAAGAATTGGGTTGAAGGGCATCATATCTCTCTTAGCCATGTTCCCGAGTGTCTGGCATTTGGTGCATGACCTAGAGAATTTCTGGGCATCCCTAAATAATGATGGCCAATAGAATCCGGATTACAAAATTTTTGCGGCCGTCTTTTTCCCGAAAAAGTGTCCACCACAAGCAGATGTGTGACAGAACTCAAGTATGCTATGGAACTCGACTTCTGGGATGCATCGGCGAATAATCTAATCAGTGCCAATGTGGTACAACTCAGGATCATCCCAAAAATAATATTTGGCCTCAGATACAAGTCTATCCCATTGTTGTTTGGTCCAATCCTGGGGAATTTGACCAATGGCCAAATAATTGACAATATCCGCAAACCAAGGGGTTCGGACTCCTAAGATTGTGAGGATAGTTTCATCCAGAAAAGTATCAGAGATCGGAACATCCAGATGAGGGGAATCAATTAGGATTCTCGAAAGGCAATCCGCCACTACATTTTGTGCCCCGGCTTTATCCCTGATTTCAAGATCGATCTCTTGAAGTAGCAGAATCAGCGAATAAGGCAGTGTTTGGCATCCTTTTTGGCCAAGAGATGTTTTAAGGTCGACTAGTCGGTATAGATGATGACGTGAGAACCTAACAGATAAGCCCTGAATTTTTCTAGAGCAAAAACAACAGCTAGCAATTCTTTTTCAGTAACGGTGTAATTCCTCTGGCCTCGTCCAGAGTTTTGCTAGCGTAGTAAATCACAGATGGCTTTTTCTCAATCTTTCAACCCAAGGCAGCCCTGACGGCATAATCAGATGCATCAGCCATAATCTCAAATGGGGCTGTCCAGACCGGTGGTTGCAATATCGGGGCATAGGTGACGGCTGCTTTTAATAAATCAAATGCCTTACGACATGATTCATCAAACTCGAATGGTACATCTTTGGCCAAAAGGTTACTCAAGGGCCGAGCAACCTTCAAGAAGTCCTTAATAAATCTTCTATAGAAACCCACATTCCCAAGAAAAGAATGAATTTATTTTATGGATGTGGGTGGAGGAAGTCTAGAGATAGCATCCACCTCAGCTCTATCAACTTCAATTCCCTGATTAGAAACCACATGACCTAGGATGATGCCCTCCTGAGTCATAAAGTGGCTCTTTTCCCAGCTAAGGACCAGTCGTGTCTTGATGCATCTCTGAAGGATCAATTCCAGGTTAGCGAGGCAAGACTCAAAAGAATCTCCAAAAATGGAGAAATCATCCATGAATACCTCAAGACAATCTCCCACCATGTCAGAAAAGATGGCTATCATGCACCTTTCAAAAGTCGCAGGCACATTGCAAAGCCCGAATGGCATTCTACGAAATGCAAAGGTTCCGTAGGGACATGTGAAACTTGTCTTTTCCTGGTCTTTGGGATGGATAGGGACTTGGTTATATCCCAAATAACCGTCCAGGAAGCAAAAATATTTTTGCCCAGCTAACCTTTCGAGGATTTGATCGATAAATGGCAAGGGGAAGTGATCCTTTTCAGTGGCAATGTCAGCTTCCTATAGTCAATACAGACTCTCCAAGCAGAAGCTGAATGAGTGGTGAAGGTTTCCCCTTTCCCATTAGTCATAATGGTTATTCCCACCTTCTTGGGTACAATCTGACTGGGGCTAACCCATGGACTATCTAAGATTGGGTAAATAATCCTAGCATCGAGCCACTTAATTATCTCCTTCTTGACCACTTCTCGCATATTTGGGTTTAGTCTCCTTTGCATTTCACGAGAAGGGCGGGATCCATCTTCCATGAAAATACGATGATTACAATAAGATGGCTCGATCCCCTAAGGTTGTGGATGGTCCAACCAATTGCCTCCTTGTTGTTCTTAAGGACCTTAATTAACCTTAATTCTTGCTCCTTAGTTAAATCAGCACTAATAATCATAGGGAGCGTGTTTTCAGGTCCTAAGAACTCATATTTCAAATTTTTGGGCAATGATTTTAATTTCAGCTGGGGTGGGTTTAGAATCGAAGGAAGGGAGGATGCTGATGAAGATTCATCAGGATGATCCAGCGGAAGAGGTTGGAAATGAACAAAATCAACAGCCTCTTTAAGATGTGGTAGGTCTACCACGGAGGAGGGTTGTAGGTTGGGTTCGCTAAAGCTAATGGAGTCCTCAAGTGCATTGATTGTCATACACATCTCAAGATCCTGATCCTCAAGTTCCTCAATGAATCCACAATCCTCAATTCCTCTTATCGCCTTAAAAATATCAAGAGTTAATTTCTTATCCCCAAATGCAATCTCCATGCTACTGCTTTCACAGTTTATGTTGGCCTTGGTGGTAGCTAGGAACGGACGCCCCAGAATGATGGGCGTGTTCCTCAAATCATTAGGTACATCCACGTCGAGGACGAGGAAATCTACAGGAAAATAGAATTCCTTGACCTTGACAATTACATCCTCAATAACGCCTCTCGGTGTTGTGACTGATCAGTCCGATAATTGTAGCATTACTGAGGTTGGCCTGAGTTCACCTAATTCAAACTTCTCGTAAATAGGAGTGGGGATTAGGTTGATGGATGCACCTAGGTCCAATAGCGCCCTATCAAAAGTGTATTCCCCAATAATGCATGAGATCAACGGGGCACCTGGATCTTTCTTATTTTGAGGAAGGTGATGCAGGATTACAAAACTTGCCTACTCAGAGAGAATCATTTTCCTCGGAGTGGGTTCTCTCGGCTTACGCTTTTGGGTACACAATTCTTTCAAGAATTTACCGTAAGCTGGGATGTGCTTAATAGCATCGAGGAGCGGAATATTGATCTCTATGCTCTTGAATAAATTCAAGGGCTCCTCGTTGCTATCTAGGGTTTTCTTCTTCTTGGTTTTGAATAGGGCCTCAGGGAATGGAATATAGGTGGAATTTTCAATTTTCGATCCTTGGGCCTTATTGTCTTCTTCAACCTCCTCCTTCTCTTTCTCAAGCTCCCCAGGATTTTGACTTCTAGAAGGTAATTCTGGGTTTTGTGTCTGCTTCCCACTTCTCAAGGTGACAGAGTTTGTAGAGGCATAAGGTTTTGGATCTTGATGTGGATTAGTGAAGATTGGAGGACCTTGGTTGGTCATGTAACCAGAAGAGGAAGAAGAGGGACCCTGCTCAACCGCCTGAGCATGCGCTTGTGGGTCCCTTTGATTCCCATACCCTTGGCCTCTATTGCCCTGATTTTGCACATTACACAGGTTTGGTACGGTTTGAGATGGTAAGGATCCGGGTTGTCAAGTGTTTGCAATTAACCCAGATTGCAAGTTATCCAAGGATGTCTTCATTTGTTGCATAAGCTGAAGCATGGTCCCTTGCATTTCCACCATCTGCCGGTTCAAATCAACTTGCCTCGCGGATTGTTAGGCATTCCAAGATGGCTGATTAACCGATCTCAGGGGCAACTGGGTGTATACTTGACCCTGACCAATGGGTTTTTGAGATGCATAGTTGCTAGGTCGAGATTGGGCCTGTTGCCCCTGATTTTTCCAAGAGAAGTTAGGGTGGTTCCTCCATCCTGAGTTGAAAGTGTTGGAATATGGGTTGGACCTAACATTCTCCTACATTGCATATGCATCCTCATAAAACGAGGATGAAGAGAAGGAAGGATAAGAGAAACTGGGATCAAAGGCCCCAGTTTGGAACCCATATGGTTTCGAGAAATCCTTGCTCACAGGTTGAGCCGACTCGAGTTGATTCATGAATTCCCGCCCTGTGGGAGCTCGTGAGGAATCGAATCCTGAATTCTGGGATTGAGTGGGTAAAGAAGTGTTTCCTGAATTCCCAAACATCCATTCTTCCATTTTCTTAGCACTTGACCTAAGTTTATTACAAATTAAGTCCATGTCAAATGAATGAGAGTCCTAGATCTCATTAGCACTTGACCTAAGTTGGGACCGGTTGAAAGCATCCATGGAGGCATGAGTAATTGAGTTCTCACTCATTTCCTCAAATAATTCGTATGCGCTATCTGCATCCCAGTTGAGAAAATTGCCTCCACAGGAGGGGTCCATAAGATTACGGAGTTGCTCAACCAACCCGTGGTGGAAAATCTGCACGAGTTGCCATTTAGCCACCTCGTGGTGTGGACACTTCCTCAAAAATTCCTGGAATCGCTCCCAGGGACCATGAAACGGTTCCCCCGACCGACGGGCAAAAGTGGTAATCACCCGTCGCAAAGCATTGGTCCTTCCGATAGGGAAGAATTTCTTCAAGAATACCAACTTAAGAGCAGCCCAAGTTCCAATCGGCCTTCTTATAGTCCGGTACCAATGTGTAGCCTTATCCTTGAGAGATTAGGGGAAAAGCCTCATGATCATTTGCTCTTCATTCACATTCCTTGCTTTGGTGGTCTGAACCAACGTGGTTAGATCTTCCAGGTGCTGGAATGGGTCCTCTGAGCCAAGTCCATGAAAATGCTTAATCAAACTTAAGACTTAGGCCTTGATTTCAATGTCTCTGGCGGGAATCGTGATGCCGAGACGTTCCCCATAGTTTGAAGGATCGTAAAAATCCTTCAAGGGCTGAGCACCCTGACAATGCATGAGTTGGAACCATTGCTGCATCTGAATCAGCTCCTGCTGGTTCGAAGGCAGGGGAGGTAATTATTGATCGGCCATGGGATATGCTTGGCTATAGCTCAACCTCTGCCTCCTTGAATGGTCTAAAGGTCCTTCCAATCTAGGGTTCAATGACCTCCTCCCAAGGATATACTTGAAGGATGTCGGAAGGACGGGGGAAAGGAAACCCTGTAGCACAAGAATACAAGCCTGTCCTTAGATGGGGTAGCCTAAGGTCTACTGGCTCTCAAAATCCGTCCTAAGATTATGGATGATTTACTCTACTTATGTCCTGGCAATCCAACCAGTTAGAAGGAGGGACTGGGGAGAAGGTTCTTCCTTTGGCTTGCGCCTCTGGTTCGTAGTGTACCCCCCAGCCACGGTCGTTTGACGCTACTCCCCTAGTTAGACATCGGATTTGCATAAGTAGGTTAATCGTGAACAATCTCAATCTAGATCCTGATGAGCGAATGAATCCTTAGGGCCAACGTCTAATTGATTTTAGTTAGGCTTGGGAAATTGGTGCTCTGGAATGTGATGGGCCCTTAATGCGATGTGCCCTTAATGATTTGTTTCAGAATGTGTGAATGTGCACAACCAGGAGGTTTTCATGCAAGATTGTTAATGATGAGGTGAGTTTTAGGATTCGAATCTTACTTAATAGCTTTCAAGATTCAAATATTAGGTGTTTTCAACCAAGTTTTGTGAGGCAAACCAAGTGTGTTGTTGAAAGCACGTGCTGAAGTATTTTCCTTTAGAAATCAAGAAAAATATGGAGTGCCTAGCTTGACCTAATTATTGAATCCTATGGGGCAGCTAGAAAATGAACCTATTTTAGATTAGGTGGTGCGTCCCAAACAATTCACTCAATTGGCTCAAATGCACCACCGATTAAGGCACACAAAAAGATGGTTAACCTAATATGATTTCTACTCTTTTATGTGTTGAATTCGTGTATCGGGTCCACAGGTCGGAAGCCCGGTTGAGTAGATGAAAAATCAAGTGCAATTATGTGCCTCAAATGTGGGTGTATAGAGTGTGTAAATTGATTTGTCCCACAGAAATATCTTTTTGTTTTTTTCTTTATAAGATGTGGGTGAGATGGGTGAAGGTGGCAAACAAGGCAAACAGAGTCTATCCTAGGGTTTATGCAAACACCTAAGTAGATTAAGTCTTGGTTATGATTGTGGTGAAATGAACTAGTGGGGGGGAAGTGGGGGACACTTACAGAGTACTCTACCCGCACTTTACTCCAATCTACCGCACTTGGATCTCCATGCTAGGGTACCTGCAAGAAAGTAGATCAAAGACAAGTAGGGTTAGTGCTATGTAAATGCAAAGAAACGCAATAAACAAAAAAGTAAATTCCGTTGCCTCCCAGGCAATGGTGCCAAAATGGTCGTGTCGTGTTTCGCATGTTTAGAAATCGAGGTTACAAGTAACCTGTCGTCTTAGTTGCAAAACACGTCGATCAAATAAAATTTATACCGAAACTCTAAGGCAGTCCCCGGTCGAACACATTGAGGTGACGTTTACTTTACTTGAAAACCACGCTTCGATTCATTTCTTTTTGGTAATTTTGGGGTTTTGTTATTTTTTTGTGTTTTGAAATAAAAGAAAAAAGCAAATGTATCACATTATAGAGGTGAAACAAATGTGATATATATGTCAATTCAATGTCGATTACAATGAACTACAAAAGCATAAAAAGAGAGGGAGGTGGGAGGAAATCTCCCGAATCGGCTGTTCGACGAGATGACGGTGCCTGGCGGAAGCTTAGAGGAAGGAGGTGAGGAGTAGGATGACGGAGGTGAGATGCTGGAGGACGTCGTGTTGAGGAAAGCTTCGACATGGCTCTGGAATGGAGGTGAGAAGGTGGAGGTGATTTGCTACCGGAATGGAGGTGGGAGGACAGCTCCAAGGTGACCTATGAAGGTAGATGGGAAGTTGGAGGAGTATTTGGTGGGGCAGAGGTTCACTACAGGAATAGGCACCTTGGGAGCTTGAGAACAAGCTCTAATGGAGCGTTGGTAGGCTTGCGAGAGCTTGGGAGTAGGTGGGAGTAGAGTAGGTAGAGATGGCTTGGAAGGGAGGGGGTGAAGGTCCTTTTATAGTGGTGGAGAAGAGGGTAAAAATGGATAATGGACCTCTAGCGACCTCCATACCATCGCTGGAAATGTTGCTGTAGACAGCTCACCTCCACCCACGCCTATAGCTGGCTCTCCTGGCTTTCAATCAAACAACGACGACTGTAAGCGTCGCTGTAGGTCAGTCCAACTGTAGCTGAAGGGTGGCGCCAACCGCCCTTGCACCCACGCCGCCTGCCTCGCTCATCACGTGCACTAACCGCGCGTGCCCAGCTATGTGGGCATGTGCTGTGCGCTAGCGTGCGCGCTTACAATATGCTGGCCCGCACGTGTGCGCACGTACTACCGCTGCCGCTGCCGCTGTGCTGCGCTCCAATTGCCCACCCAATTGCAAATTGGAGCGGCTGTGGGGAATCGAACGTGCGCCCCTCCTTTGCAAACCCGCGCCTCCATCGTTGCGACACTCCTACACTTGTGTTGCGTGGAGTGTTTTGGTGCAGGCGCTTACCAGCCATTGGATCTTGATCCAACGGCTAGGATTAATGGCGTAGATGATGAGGGGGAGTGAGCAGTGGCTGCTGGCCAGGTTTGGGCAGCCTGGATGGCACCACGTGGCGCCATCTAGGTCTTCCAACATCTTCTTCTTATAGAGGGTGCTACGGTGCTCAGATCAAGATGATTCCCACGATGCTGAACTGCGATCGTCGCTCTGGATCCATCCATACGGTCGGATTTTCCATCCGAAACCTGTATAGATGCCACATTGCCCCCTAGTCATATAAAATGAAGGAATTAATATATAAAATATACAACTATCCTAAATGCCATGCAATGGATGTTATGCAATATTTACAACATGATATGCAATGCTAAGTGTAAGAACTATCAAAAATAAGCAATTTATCTTGAATTTATATGTGCTCATCAGAACTATTCGCCTCTATCCGCTATTTCATTTCCCTCATTCTATTTCACACAACACCCCTTGATCGTTACTGTCCACTGCCATCTTCCTCATCTTCGGCCACCCTCTGGCGAGACGCCTCCATCACTCCGCAACCCCACACATCTCGCCACCCAACGCACAACCTCCGTTGCACTCCACTGAACATCCTCCACGCATCCACAGACCGCCTACACCACCACAATTGCCCCCCGACCTAACCCATCCCTCCGGCCAAAAAGCGACCTTGGCACGCACGTTGAGGCCACTCTGTGGCATACAGCCTACAGCCTCACCTTCGCTGTGACACAGCGAAGGTCCTCCTATGGTCTAATCGAGCTGCAAGCTCCTTTTTGTGTTGAGCATTGTCTGAGCTCCAGTCGCCATTAGCGATGGCTCGAGGAGGTTGTATGCTTGCTCTAGGCTGAAGTACTTCAGGATTCGAGGTCCAACAGGTTCGGGGAGGTCTTGCACAGTCAATTATTCTAGCAATTGGTGCTGTGAGGCCTGCAGCTATTGCTAATGGAGGAACGATCTCCTGTGGGCACGCGAGAAAAAGAGGTGGAACATTAGTCCCACCTCGATAAGCAGTGACCACTTTGAGCACTTTAAATTGAATTTGTGATATTGTCTCTTCGCCTCGAGAACACATGGGGTGAGGTCCCTCACCTATACACGCGCCTCGTCCGTGACTTCATCTCGCGGACTTGGTGACCCGACCCGACTACCCTCCTGAGCACTCCTCGTGCACCACACCCACATCGATGCTCCTAGACCCGGGTGCACGACCTGACTCGATTACCTGGCTCTGGGAGAGCGTGCTGAAGAGTGTTATACGGAGAGAGAGAGGCGCGAGTGTGGGTAGAAGGGTAGGTTTTGCTCTCTTCAGTTTGTGTACGGAAGAAGGAGAAGCGAAGGTGACACTTAATCATAGAGGAAAAAGAGAAGGAAAGGCAATACAGAGCAAAGAGGTGAAGCCAAAGAGAAGCGGAACTGAGGAAGGAAGAAGAAATAAAGAAAGGGAAAGACAAGCAGAAGAAGAAGAGAAGCTGAAGCCAAGGGAAGTAGAACTGAGGAAGGAAGAAGAAGAAGACCCATAGAGGAAAGAAGGAGAAAGAAACTGCAAAAGAGTGGCAAGGCAGAAGATAGAGGAAAGAAGGGAAAGAGCAGAGAAAGGAGTTGTCGAGAAGAAACAAGGAAGAAGAAGTACACGGCCACAGAAGAAAAAGAGGAAAAATTAGAGAAAATCAGAAGTCAGAAGAAGAAGAACAAGAAGGAGATAGGAGAAAACATCTTTTTAAGATGTCTGATCCCATGATCAGACGTCCAATTTCTCTATTTTTGCCATAATTAACTATTAAACTCATGCATATATATTTTTTGAATTAAGCTTTGAGTAATTAAGTGTTCAATTACATTCTTGAGATTAGTAATAAATTCCAATTGCTCCCTGTGTTCGACCTCGGATACTTAGGTTTTTGAGTAATAAATTTTTATTTGTTGACAATGCTTGGTCACTTATACTACGACGTAACAAACTATTAAAACACGATCAAGCAGCATGAACACTAGTTTTCAACCAACTATTTTGTTTCGTGAAAAAAAAAACAAAGGTGTATTTTTGATCAAACGTTTGCCTCCCTATGTTTGACCTGAAACTTCTTTAAGGATTTTTCGGTTTAAATTTTTTTTGTTGAACTGATTTCTTCACCACTCAAACTACAACGATGGGTTTTCGAATCCAACTTCAAACACATAGTTTTCCATCCTCAACAACCACATACAAGGAAAAGAAGATGAACGGCCATGATGGTGCCATGTGGTGCCATCACAGCCGCTCCCCCACCACCGGCCCAACCAAGAAGGACACACCACACGCTAAGGACCGTTGGATCATCATCCATTGGCCACGAGCACGACACGTCACTTGCCCAGATCGGATAAGCATAAATAGAAATAAACAAGTATGTATAATAAAAGGTTTGCGTAGCTTATTGGCTCAAGCGCGCACACATATGCGCAGGATGTGGGTTCTAGCCATGCGCAGCACAAAATTGAAGCAACGTTGGCTGCGCAGGAGCATGCAGGCGCAATTGTGCGATCGGAGGGCAGAGGCGCAACCACGTGGCGCGATCAGAGCGCACCGTGGGCAGATGCATGATTGCATGCAATTTACAAGATTAGGAAGGTGATGAGAGCCTCATCATGAGCCATAACTAGCTCATTTTGACCTAATAAAGAAGATAAATGCTCCTACATAACCTAGAAGAAGGCTTAACTGAAGGAATAAGTGTTCTGAGAAGAAAACATGAATTAAAGGTTAAAACTGTAATTTTACCATTGCAGTACATAAACGGGATTTCTCAGAGGCAAAACACAGGTCAAAAGGTTTAAATGAGATAAAAAGTGGGTTGAGTCAATCAGAAATGGGTTCAAATGCAATCTAGGAAGTAAATGATATGTGGTAACCCTAAAACAGACCCACTTAATTCAACAAGGTTTCGATCAGGGTAAAAATCAATTAAACCCTCTAAAACTCATGGAAAAATATCCCCTAGGGTTTAGAACACTTAATTTGGCCTTTGGAACCCAGTTTGACCTATATTAGGGTCCTACTTCATCAATTAACCTAATTTGGGTTTGTACGTAAAATATCTAGTCAAACGAGGTCAAACCTAAAATCCAACTTCACCATTGGATTCCTTAGGTAAAAATTAGGTTTGTACCAAAATTTGGACCTAAGGGGAGGTCATCTTGACCTACTTTGCAATTTAGTACACCCAAATCACAATTTGGTCCCTATCTTTTGAAAAGCATAACAGAACGCCCCGTAACTTCCTCGACACCTTTGCAATCAGGTCCTGCCGCCATTATTATGGCAAAATCCTGCTCCGGTGAGGATTTAAGAGGGAATCCTCTCTGATTCCTCAGAGATCCCCTCCCAGAAATGGAAGGGAGATTCTTTGAGGAATTCCCTTCCATCTGAGGCCAATCTTGATCCCTGATCTGAACCCAGTCTCTCGTGCGAACGCATGAGAGATTTGGGTATCTTAACTTCTTTCCATCTCCGGTGACCAACCTCAGACGCTGGCGTGCCCTCCACGCTCTGCACACCCGGCCCAGCGTCTATAAAAGAGACTACACCTCCGGCCGCTCATGGTCAGCTTGATTTGGCCGAGTTTCCACCTTCAGTTCATCTCCTCCTGCTTGGCCAAAATTACCAGCAAGCTCCGGCGAGCCCCCCTCCCCTCCCTCTTCGCTCTGCCACAAAACCAGTGGCAGAGTTATCTTCTTGACTCTCTCCGCATCGAGCAGCTCCCGCGCATACTACCTTAGCCCCGTCGTCGCCGCCGTTCTCCCCCACTGGGTAGCATCTTCTCCGACGACAGCAGGTACTGTTGTTCGCCTCTCCGTCCCCCTTCATCCCTGTAGTTAGGCCAAATACCATCTCCACATTCCCCTCTCTCTTTTTCCCTTACTATTTTATCTACTTACCCCCCGACAGTGCCTGAACGCCTCCATCTTCCTCGCCTCCGACCGACCTCCGGCAAGCCGCCCACACCACTCCGCCCCTCCACACGGCTCGCCAACCATCTCGTGAGCTCCGCCTCACCACCAGGAATTCGTTCCACCCCACCACTGCCACTCCAGACCTCCACAATCACCCCGTGAACAACCCAACATCTCCGGCCACAGGTTGACCTAGGCACGCATGCCTAGGCCGACCTGTAGCCTACAGCACCGCCCACTGCCTTCGCCGTGCCACGGCGAAGGTTTCTAGCCAGTCTGATTGGGCCAATAGGCCTTTCTTGTGTGTGACAGGTTTAAGCTCCGGCCGCCATTATCAGCCGAAGCAGCAAGGAGCTTGCAGCAGCTTCAGGTATCAGGACTCCCAGGCTGCAGGTGCAGCAGGCTCACGCGAGTGTTGCGAAGTGAGTGAGGCTAGCAAGGAGCGCAAGCAGAGCCAGCAGCTGTGAGGATGGCATGCGAGTCTGCGGGTGCGTGCGAAATCAGGGCAGAATCTTTAGTCCCACATCGTGGAGAGACGAGGTGCCGCTGCGACATAAATTGAATTTGTGAAATTACCTTAACGCCTCCGTAAGCACAGGGGTGAGGTTCCTCACTTGTCCCCCACGCACGCCTCGTCCACGGCTTGACCACGCGGATCTGGCGGGATCCGACTGACCCAATCGTTGAGCACTCCTCGGGCATCACACCACCTGCAGGTGCGCCTGGTTTCGGGTACGATCCGACCCGAATATCCATGTGGCTCTGGGAGAGTGACCTTGAGTGAATCGTTGAGAGAGAGAGACGCGCAGGTAGAGGGAAATGGGTAGGTTTTGCTCCTGTGCAGGCAGACTGAGCATGGAGAGACTTAGCCGCAAGGAGAAGAGAAGAAGCAGAAGAAGAAACTGAGCAAAGGAGAGACCAAGGCAGAGAAGAAGAGGAAAGAAGCCTTTGCAGGAGAAGAAGGAAGAGCGAGGTAGGAGCAAGCCAGAGAACGGAATAAAGGTCAAGTGAAGACAGCAAAGATCAGAAGAAGAAGAAATAAGGAAGGCAAGGCAGGAGAAGAAACAAGAGAAAAGATACAAAGGCAGGAAGAAGAAGCCTTTGCAAGCAAAGAAAAGAAAGAAGATCAGAAGAAGAAAAAGGGAAAAATACTTTTAAGACGTCTGATCACCAGATCAGACGTCCAATTTCATATTTTTTGTCATATTTACTTTTAATGGCATACATTCATATTTGAATTAACATTTTGAGTAAATTAGAGTGTTCAATTACATTTTAATTAGTAGTAAATTTCATTTGCTCCCTGTGTTCGACCTCAGATACTCCGGTTCTCGAGTAATAAAATTCTCTGTGTTTGAACGCTTTGTCGGCTATACTACAATGTGATATACTTTAAACCCACACAAAAAGCGTGACAACATTTTAGCGCCGTTGCCGAGGAGCAATGCGCAATTTACCACTAGTCTCTACATTCTTTTTATCATATTGAACACTAACTTGACCTACTTTGCTTTGATGTGATCTTGCAGGTACTTCATGAGAAAATCTCTCCCGCAAGTCAACCACTCCAGGGCAGGTAATTTCTTTTCTTCCTTAATCATCCCCTAATTTTGAAAGACAAAAGGAAGAAAATCAATTTAGGAATCAGTTGCCTTCTTTATATAGTAATCACCTTCTCTAAGGCAAAACATTCCTGATTTTGTGAAAATTTCTGCAAATATTCTTGAAGTTGGAGTGATTTTTTTTAGATTCCATCCCACAAATTCTTGTGCCTAATTGAAATAACATTTAATCTCGGTGGGCCACACACTTCTTGTTTATAAGTCCAAAGCGAACTTTTGAAAAAGAAAAAGAGGATTGGAAATAGAACCAAATTAGGGTTTCCACATTAGGGTCTTGAAGCGCTAGTCACACATGCCCATATAAAAGGAAATAAACCCTCCCGCATCAGTGTGCTACCCAAGCCCATGATTGAAGAGAGCTAAATAAGACAAACCCTAAAATTGAGCTCTAAAATCACTTGAATCTGAAAATTTTTGGACCTAATAACCTGAGAGTCAAATCAGGGGGATCTCTAGGCTCCAAACTTAGAATCATTCTGCCATCTATAGGACAGGTCAGGTGAAGTTGACCCCTTAGGTCAACCAACCTCTAAATTAGGTCACAATACCAAAAACATCTAAAGTTCAAGTAAGAACCCTAAAAGCACCTTTGAAATAAAAAAGTGATAGACTTAAGAGGTCAAGGTCCCCATTCTGGTCTACCTGGAATCTCAGTGACAAGAGAGGTCGGGTGGGGGAAACCCTGTAACCCGTTGGGATGCTCTACCATGTAGGGGTCTTTGTGGGACTCTACCTCTCTGGCTGCCCAGGTAATTCTCAGGTGGACGATCTTCGGATCCAAGGGTTCATCCGCCCTGAACCTCCATAGTCATCCAAACATCTTTTGGGTGTCTTTATTGGGTCAAGAACATCTCCAGTCCCTCATCTTTTCTCTTTAGAGCACACATATACATTTTCAGTGGGACTCAGTATTCAGATCTGATCGCTTCATAACACATCTTGATTCAAACTCTGATTCTACATCTTGATTCCACCACCTGATCCAAATATGCAGACAAACCACCTAGGACTACCATTCAAGAAACCTGAATACCGAAGATCCATGAGAGATAAAATGATTGAGGATGCCATCAGATTTTATGAAAATGAAGAAACCTCAACAACAGTAGGAAACATTCAGGTTGATGTCCCAACAACCACAACCTTTGTCATAACTTGTGCCCAAGTACTATTAGCAGAAGCCAACAAAGGATCAACCCGTGACTTGCTCATTACTGCATACATTGAGATAGAAAAATTGCACAATAGTGAATACCTTCAATGTATGACAAATCCTCGACTTTGGAAGCAACACCAAGATAGTCTTGAAAAATGAGAAGAGATAATGAGATTAATAAAACAAGTGATTGATCAGAAATACCCGTACATACCACCAACAGAGGATGAGCTATCTTGGAACAACATCGAGGATAAATTTGACCTCGGGTTTGAGGCACAAAATGGTTGTGGATTCCCAACCCAGATGGAGTATAATGCACCTGATATTGAATAAGGTTGGGAAGCTCCAAATGCAAGAAAAGACCATGATGAGCCCATTTTAGAATCCCAAGACCCCTGCAAGTATGAGAGTAGAACTGAACCTCTCGAGGGTGTAAATTCCGTCCCTTATTCTGACAAGGTGACCCTCGAAGGTTATTCAGACCTAAATTCTAGTAATTCAACCCACATCCTAAGCCTAGAACCTAGATCTGAAACATATTCTGAAGATTTCAAGGCCCCAGATGAAGAAGATCAATCTTTTAACGAAGAATATGATTTTGAGCCTCGAATTGATGAATATCCCTCGCCAACCTCCTCAGAGGAACGAATCGATTTTTGAGAAGTCATGCCAATCTACGACACAGAAACCGAGGAGTTGGACGAGCAGGGTTTCAAGTGGGCCTGCCCTAATAGCTTAGAATCTGAGCCTCTACCAGATAAGGATACCCTTTTAAGCTCAGAATTAACATTTAGGCTAGATCCCAGTCAGGCTGCTGAATATACAACATATGATTTATTCTATGGTGGAACTCATGATCTAGAATCTCATTCAAATTTTGATTTTCGCAAACTCTCTGACGATCTCAAATCTGACCATAACATCGGAGAAAATCTGCCTCCTGATTATAACATGTCAATCTTCTTTGAAGCCACCTGCTCCACATATACAGAACCAATCAAAACCCGTTCCCCACCTCGACTCACAACCGAACTCAATTTCTATTCCGATTCACCTCTCACGGAGCCATTTGCAGATGATTCAACTCCATATCTAGACCGGGTATCGGGTATTGATCAGACCACAAATCAGGAGCCTCCATCCTTTGATCACCCCTGTAGGGATTCCACACCTTACATGGATAATTTTTCGGAACCGTACTTTGACCAGGCTGATTCGACTCAGCCTGAACCCGAGTTTTCACTTCCATATCCATCAGAACTTCACTGCATATGGTGGGTTCCGCATCTGCTGATCTACATCTATCAACCCACCAGACTTATTGGGTTCGGGCTGCATCATCAGCCCACTGATCTCAACAAGCACCTGGTTGGACCAACCAGGCTCTTAATCAAGGTGCTTGTTTTCCAAAACTCCATTGATTTGACCACCCCCTCTCCACCCCATTTTCTGCTCGGTTGAAGGCATTAAATTTAGCGCTTAACGGGAGGCAACCCGTCATTCCCAAAAATAGAGACCCGTCTAATTATCCATCTGTACTCCACGTCTATTGCACCTTGAGTCCAGCCTTAGACAGTTGATCCCACCTCTGGTACATGTATCAAAGCTTAAAATCATCCGCATCAGTCATCTTCGACCCAATCACCCACCCGATGTATCCTGTTCTAAGTCCTTGACCTCAACACTAATTCACACCCTTTGTTTACAATGAGGACATTGCAAAACTTAGGCATGAGGGGGTGATAAATTGCATACATACAGAACCAAGAAAAAAAAATCAGAAGGAGTCTCACACATAAAAAAATTGCATATGTCAAAAACACAAAAAAATTGAAAAAAAATTAAGAAAAAGAAAAAAAAATGAGGGGAGGGAGGAAATTTTGTGAGCCACATAAACATAAGGAGGAGAAAAAGAGCAAAAATGAAGAAAGGAGCACAAAAGGAAAAGAAAAAGAAATCGTCATTAGTAAAAGATTAAGGAATTAACTGAAGTTCTAGACCAAATCAAGAAAAAGAAAAGAAAAGTGCTACGGAGATATAGCAAGAGATTTGCGGGAACGCCGGTCTTAGGCCTCTTGGGCTAGTATCTTTAGCTTAAAAATTCACGTATCCGTTAAAATCTAGATAATCCTCAAGAGGTTGAGGAAAATGCGAAGCTTAAGTATTAGGTGTAAGGCTTAGGAAGTATTCAGCCTCGCTAACTAACCTCCAGTTTGTGGGATTCGGTAACCTAAGCACCCCAAATTCACACACAGTCTGGTTCAGTGTGCATAAACATCCAAATCACACAAGAGCGTTTAATGTTCTACAAAAGTCACCCAGATTAGGAGCGGCCAATCAACACAAGTTGATTTGGACGAGTTCCCAGCGCGGAGAGGCGGGAAATTCCCCTCGAAGATGCGTAACAACATATCGTTTCCTCGGTGCTTGTCTCTTAGGATATTTAAATATCCTACTGGGGGCAGGTAAGCGCTCTGCTGGTTCAGATACCATGGGCGGCATTATCACGAAATGTCGATCGCCAGGGGCTAAATTCGGCCGTGGAACGCCATGGGCGGGATTATCTTGAAATCTCGAAAGTCAGGGTTCTGGGGATTGCCTCGGGCAGGATTATCTCGAAACCTCGAAAGCCAGGAACCCTTGAGGATTGATGATGGGGACGAGGAATCTGATACAGACCGTGTTGAGTAGCTAATCCGAAGCTAGAAACAAAAAGAAAAGAGAGAGAAAAGCTTTCCAAACAAATAAATCTTCTATCTCTCTCTTACAAAAAAACACACTGCAAACTGAACTTAGGCTAAAAATGTCTCAAGCACGAGAGCTTCAACCGCGGAGTCCAACAAACCCTCGGTTAGTTTTTGTGGGCCGGAGAAACCTTTGCGGAGGAATGAGGCTAAAGCGGAACAGGTCCGGATTTTGGTTGGTACTAGAGTACCTCTAGGCCTATTGTCGGCATTCCTACCTAATCACAAAAGGGGAAGCACTTATCATTGTTGACAGACACTCAAGGTCTAGAATGGAAGTTAAAACTTTGAAATTTTGCTAAGGGACTAGCAAAAGCTAGGCATGCTGGTACGATGAGAGCCTCATCATTAGCCATAACTAGCTCATTTTGACCGAATAAAGAAGATAAAAGCTCCTACATAACCCTATAAGAAGGCTTAACTGAGGGAATAAGTGTTCTGAGAAGAAAACATGAATTAAAGGTTAAAACTGTAATTTAACCATTGCAGTACATAAACGGGATTTCTCAGGGGCAAAACACAGGTCAAAAGGTCTAAATTAGATAAAAAGTGGGTTGAGTCAATCAGAAATGGGTTCATATGCAATCTAGGAAGTAAATGATATGTGGTAACCCTAAAACAGACCCGCTTAATTCAACATGATTCCGATCAGGGTAAAAATCAATTAAACCCTCTAAAACTCATGGAAAAATATACCCCAGGGTTTAGAACACTTAATTTGGCCTTTGCAACCCAGTTTGACCTAGATTACGGTCCTAGTTCATCAATTAACCTAATTTGGGTTTGTACGCAAAATGTCTAGTCAAAAGAGGTCAAACCTAAAATCCAACTTCACCATTGGATTCCTTAGGTCAAAATTAGGTTTGTACCAAAATTTGGACCTAAGGGGAGGTCATCTTGACCTACTTTGCAATTTAGTACACCCAAATCACAATTTGGTCCCTATCTTTTGAAAAGCATAACAGAACGCCCCCTAACTTCCTCGACACCTTTGCAATCAGGTCCTGCCGCCATTATTAGGGCAGAATCCTGCTCCGGCGAGGATTTGAGTGGGAATCCTCTCTGATTCCTCAGAGATCCCCTCCCAGAAATGGAAGGGAGATTCTCTGAGGAATTCCATTCCATCTGAGGCCAATCTTGATCCCTGGTGTGAACTCAATCTCTCGTGCGAACGCATGATAGATTTGGGTATCTTAACTTCTTTCCATCTCCGGCGACCAACCTCAGACGCTGGTGTGCCCTCCACGCTCTGCACACCTGGCCCAGCGTCTATAAAAGAGACTACACCTCCGGCCACTCATGGTCAGCTTGATTTGGCCGAGTTTCCACCTCCAGTTCATCTCCTCCTGCCCGACCAAAATTCCCAGCAAGCTCCGGCGAGCCCCCCTCCCCTCCCACTTCGCTCTGCCACAAAACCTGTGGTAGAGTTATCTTCCTAACTCTCCTCCGCGTCGCGCAGCACCCGCGCACGCCGCCTCAGCCCCGTCATCGCCGCTGTTCTCCCCCACTGGGCAGCATCTTCTCCGGCGACAGTAGGTACTGCTGTTCGCCTCTCCATCCCCCTTCATCCCTGTAGTTAGTCCAAATACCTTCTCCACATTCCCCTCTCTCTTTTTACCTTGCTATTTTATCTACTTACCCCCCGACAGTGCCTGAACACGTCCATCTTCCTCGCCTTCGACCGACCTCCGGCGAGCCGCCCACACCACTCCGCCCCACCACACGGCTCGCCAACAATCTCGTGAGCTCCGCCTCACCACCAGGAATTCGTTCCACCCGACCACTGCCACTCCAGACCTCCACAATCACCCCCCGAACAAGCCAACATCTCCGGCCATAGGTTGACCTAGGCACGCACGCCTAGGCCGACCGGCAGCCTGCAGCACCGCCCACCGCCTTCGTCGTGCCACGACAAAGGTTTCTAGCCAATCTGATTGGGCCAATAGGCCGTTCTTGTGTGTGACAGGTTTAAGCTCCGACCGCCATTATCAGCCGAAGCAGCAAGGAGCTTGCAGCAGCTTCAGGTATCAGGACTCCCAGGCTGCAGGTGTAGCAGGCTCACACGAGTGTCGCGAAGTGAGTGAGGCTAGCAAGGAGCGCAAGCAGAGCCAGCAGCTATGAGGATGGCACGCGAGTCTGCGGGTGCGTGCGAAATCACGGCAGAATCTTTAGTCCCACACCGTGGAGAGACGAGGCGCCGCTACGACATAAATTGAATTTGTGAAATTACCTTAACGCCTCCGTAAGCACAGGGGTGACGTCCCCCACTTGTCCCCCACGCACGCCTCGTCCGCGGCTTGACCACGCGGATCTGGCAGGATCCGACTGACCAAATCGTTGAGCACTCCTCGCGCATCACACCACCTGCAGGAGCGCCTGGTCCCGGGTATGATCCGACTCGAATATCCGTGTGGCTCTGGGAGAGCAACCTTGAGTGAATCGTTGAGAGAGAGAGACGCACGAGTAGAGGGAAATGGGTAGGTTTTACTCCTGTGCAGGCAGACTGTGCGTGGAGAGACTTAGCCACAAGGAGAAGAGAAGAACCAGAAGAAGAAACTGAGCGAAGGAGAGACCAAGGCAGAGAAGAAGAGGAATGAAGACATTGCAGGAGAAGAAGGAAGAGCAAGGTAGGAGCAAGCTAGAGAATGGAAGAAAGGTCAAGTGAAGACAGCAAAGATCAGAAGAAGAAGAAAGAAGGAGGGTAAGGCAGGAGAAGAAACAAGAGAAAAGATACAAAGGCAGGAAGAAGAAGCCTTCGCAAGCAAAGAAGAGAAAGAAGATCAGAAGAAGAAAAAGGGAAAAATACTTTTAAGACGTCTGATCACCAGATCAGACGTCCAATTTCATATTTTTTGTCATAATTAATTTTAATGGCATACATTCATATTTGAATTAACATTTTGAGTAAATTAGAGTGTTCAATTACATTTTGATTAGTAGTAAATTTCATTTGCTCCCTGTGTTCGACCTCGAATACTCGGGTTTTCAAGTAATAAAATTCTCTATGTGTTTGAACGCTTTGTCGGCTATACTACAACGTGATATACTTTAAACCCACACAAAAAGCGTGACAATAGAAGGTGAGGCAAGTGTGCATAAGCTATCTGATTGTAAGATTGGACGGCTGAAGTTGAAGCTCTTAGAAGAGGTGAGCAGTGAAGGCGAAATTGCGAAGGACACACGCAGTTGATCTATGGCTATGCGATGGAGGATCGACACTCCACAGAGCGCCACATGGCAGCATCAGAGCATACTGAGGGAAAAAGAATGATTTGGAAGGCCTTTGCGCAAGATTAAGGGGGCCAAATGCCCTCTTTACCCCCCACCAAAGCTATAAAAAGAGCCCAAAGGGGCCCCCTTTGAAGACATTCCCTTCATTCTCTTCTTCTTCCTCCTTCTTTGACCTTTCTTTCTTCTTCTTCCAATCTTCTCTACATCTGGCTTTGCATCTTTGTCTGAAGCATCCGTTGGGCCACCCAGACGGATTGTTGTTGCTCTTCTCAACCTCTCCAAAAGGCCACCACGAACCACCCATGGTGCCTTGTTCTGTTAGAACAGTAGTTTGTTTTATGTTTTATTCAAATACTTCTATCCAGTTTATGTTCAATCTCTTCTTGTGATATAAATATTGATTGTTCCTTTTACTTAGCCTTTATGTTTGAAATAAACACATGAAATTAAAAGTGCTTTCTGCCTCCCTGTGATCGACTGGGACTCACCAGTTCCGTTAATTATGTGCTCTAGACGTCTTTTGTGGTATACTACAATGCATTCCACTTTTACGGGATCTACACCGTGAACATATTGGTATTATTAGATAGCCATCTTTCCTGACGATCAGGAGTGTACCACCTTCACAAGTCCGTATGGCACATTTTTGATTCGCTGAATGCCATTCAAGTTATGTAATGCTCCTGCCACTTTCCAATGTTGTATGATGGCTATCTTTTCTGACATGAGCGATGAGTTTGTAGAGATTTTCATGAATGATTTCTGCATTTATGACTCGTCGTTTGACCTATGCCTTTCGCACCTTGATAAAGTCTTAACCCGTTGGAAAGAGGCAAAGCTGGTGCTTAGCTGGGAGAAAGCCACTTTATGGTCCAGTAGGGCATTATTTTGGGGCATGTAGTTTTTGAGAGAGGATTAGAGGTGGATATTGCAAAAATTGATTCCATCTCTGAGCTTCCATCGCCCACCAATGTTCATCAGGTTAGATCTTTTCATAGCCATGTTGGGTTCTATAGGCGCTTCATTAGAGATTTCAGCAAAATCACTAAGCCACTTTGCAACCTATTGTTGGGAATCATAAAGCACATTTTGATATGAAAAGGCATCATAGTATAGTGAGCAGTATGACCAAACAACAATATTTATAAAAAGATAATGAGACTTGAGTCTCGGTCGTTGCCTCTGGGAGGCATTTGTTTAATTCTAAATTCGACCTTTTATTGCTCTACCTTATTTAAAGTCGCACGCCAATTTCTAGTCTTCAGATTAAGATTTCACCACTTCTATTATGAACCCTGATTACGTGTGCATATGTTAAATAGATCACAAAGATGAAAGTGTGATTTTTTGTGTGCACAATTCTAGTGAGGTGGTGGTTGTTTATAGAAAATGCATCTATGGTTAGATTTTTTATATTTTTCAGAAATGACATGCCTGTTACGAAATGTATAAGTGAGAACAGGCAACTTGAATCACGTAGAAAAGATGCCAACCAATAAGCTCATGGTGATTTCAAAACATAGAGATATAGATAGAAATGTATCTTTCATTCATGCATTGGAGAAGTGTTTGCAACATGAAATGCAAAGGAAAGCTTGTATAGGAATGCTTAAAAATGTAAATCTAGCTATCAGAAAATGATCGCATACAAGAATCTACAGGGGGATTTTGCATGCATCATTGTGGGAGAATAAGGACTACACTACTAGGCAGTAAATGAAAGCAATAAAACAATGAAGAGCTTAAACTACTAATCTAGATCTAGCAGAAAAGAAGGGCATTTGGAGGTGGTCTCCGATGGCCCTGAAGTGGTCGGGAGGAGAATGAGGGGTGGCCAACGGAGTTTAGGCCAGCCCTTGGAGAAAGGTTGGAGGAGTGATCCAGTATCCTGGCATGGTGTCCTTCATGGTGGTGCTCAACTCGTGGAGATGGAGTGGAAGTGGCTAGCCTAACTGGAGGTGGATGAGAATGGAGCCAAGCATGTATGGCCAAGAGTGGATGGGTGCCAAGGAAGTGAATGGGTGGAAATGGCCACCCCTTAGGTCTTTTCAAAGACCTAAGGGAGTCTCTCTAGAGAAGTGTGGAACTCTCTAGTGAAAGTCCAAGAATGGCTAGCCAAGAGAGAGAGAGGAGGTTTGTTAGATCCACCATTTGTGGATCTAAGAATTGAATGCCTCTTTGTTGCTAAATTTGGCAACGAAGAGTTGGTGCCACTCCAAGAGAGTTCTAGAGAACTCTAGAGAAGTGTGTATGTGTGAATGAGTGTGTGTGTGTGTGTGTGTGGTCGTGCCCTAGGTGTCTAGGAGGTCTAGGTTAGATCCTAAGGGATTTGGGTAGGTGTATGCCTTAAATTAGGGTTGCAAACCCTAATTGCTTAGGGGAAATTGAAATTAAACTTAACCTAAGTTTAATTGAATGAGTGTGAACCTAATTGAGAGTGAAATAACTCAATTAGGTTAGGTTTAGGTCAATTGGACTCTCACTAAGTCCAATTGAACTTGTGTGGTTTGAGATCTGAGCTCAATTGGACTCAATGAGTCCAATTGGCTTAGGTGATGGTAATTGACTTTGATCTAAGTCAATTGGGTTTGGTGGGGACCTAATTAGGTCCTTAGGTAGGTCTAGAGGTGATGTACTAGGGTTAGGACACATTAATTTAGGTTCCTATGGGGTTGGGATTAGGTCTAGGGAGCTAGAGATCCAAGATCAAGGCTTGAATCTCAAAACAGGGACTGGAGACCAGTTATAGACGTCCAAAAACATGATCAGACGACTTATGCTAAAGGATCAAAAGTCCAGACTTCAGTTCTAGATTTCCAATCTGACTCAGGGGGAATTCGTGGTTCTGTTTTGGGTATTCTACAGAAATTGGATGTCTAACAAAGTGCTTGGATGTCTAATAACACTGTAGAAGTGGGTTTGAGGTGTGCGGGAGATGGCTAAGGGTTCTGGACATCCTATAACTTATCTGGACATCCAGATAAGGGTTGAAATTAAGGTTTTAGGGCTTGCTAGGGTGCTGTTACCTAATCTAAGGGTGGCTAAGGCTTGGGGGAAGTCTCTCGGCTATCTTAAGGCTAGGATGGACCTAAGTTCTTCACATTTTACTACTTTATTTCTACTTAATAGAATAACAAACCTTGACTCCCTTACATATTTATTCCTACATCTAATCTAAGTCTTCTACTCCAGCACTACTGCAACACCCATTATTCTAGATCCAGCTTCTGATCATCCTACTCCAGATCCAGCTTCTAATCAACTTATTGCCTGCAATCGACATATTGCACTTAGTCAGCACATTATAACATTATTTTGTGCATAGCTAAAGTAAAGTAGTAAAGATGCAGATAATGCTTATGCATGCATGAATTACCCTAATTTATGCTAAGTTCTAGCCTAATTTAGGTCAATTAAGACCTATGATTGCTGCACAATCATATCCCCATACCTAAACCTTGCAAGTCCTTAGCAAATGCAAGACTAAGTTATTTACAGCAAGGGTCCCTGAGGGACTGATTATTTTATCAAGTGTATGCCTAGAGATTTTTCTCCTTTTTATTTTCATCCTATGCTCTAGAAATCCAGACAATCGTGAAAGTGTAGCTATGTAGCTTTTGCAATGGATTCGAGTGAGAAACTAATACACCTCTAAAGGCTGTACTTGACCCCTAGTAGAAATTCTAGCAGGATAGGCGGACTTCTTCCCTCAGGGTATCCAAAATATTCTATGAATTCCACCTTGGCTTTAAGCTTGGGTAGAGGATGTTTGAGGGATGCAGGTGTTTATTTGGTGGCTCACTCTTACTTGGTGCTACATTGAGATTAGTTCTGCAGAATCTATATTCCTAGATTACTAAGTAACTCAACTCAGGGAAAGACGAGAAAAACTATGCTCCCTTCTGGTTCCTTTGTATTCATTCTTCTTTCTCTTTTCTCTTTTTTTTTCTTTTCTTTCTTTTTCCTAGAGCTCATAATGTCACCAGATTCATATGTATCATCTGTATTTGGTAGTCTCACTTGGCATTAACACTTTAATTGAGTTCTCATAACCCTAACACTAAGTCGGAATTCCTCAGCCAGTATTCAGGCGGTTAGAAACACAAGAAAGGTGGGTTAAGGCCATATTTGGTGGATCTCAAATTTTTTTGGTGGTAATACCTCACAGCAACAGAAATAAACACTAAATATTCACTTTTTTTTTCTTTACTTTTTCTTTTTCTATTTTTCTTCCCAATTTTTTCTTTCTTTTCATCATTTTTTTTCTTTTCTTTTATTTTTTTATTTTTTTTAACATAACACAACTAGCGCACATCCATGAACTTTATTAAGGAGGCATTACTAGAGATTTGTGGTACTCAAGAGACATTGGGTGTCTTATTTGGTGGAAGTGCCTACTCATGGCACTGGGAGAGAAGGATAGGATGGTGTATTTCTGACCTTGGCATCAATACCCTCTTTCAGCCGAGGATTCCGTAAAGAATGGTTGTAACCATCCACCTTAGCCCTAGTTTTATAAAAACTCACTCTCCACGTATTTACCTTATTTGGTGGCTCTCAAAATTCACACAAAATGTGTATGCTGGAACTGAGAGCAAAAACTTTGTCTAATCTCGGAGCAACATCACCTAATTATCTAGGACTCTGGATTGCTTGTACTAATCTTAGAGCACCAGTACACTCTACTCTCGTCTCACACTATTTGGTGGATTTTTTGAAGAAAATCTGCCTGACTCCCAAAACACTATCCAGGGGTTCAGAAAAAGAAGCATTGCTTCTTCTCAACATACTAAAGATGTTTATCAGCCTTCACCATGAATCCATTGCAAAATCTACATGTGTGTGAAAAGTTGTACTGGATTCCAGATTATAGGATTCAACTAGAGGATAAGATCCATAATGCATTCTCTTAATAAAGTAATCTTATTCATGAGTGCAATATGTATATATGCTATAAATAATTAACTTCTTATATTCATACTTCATAAAATTTCCCTTTCGGGTTACAATCAACTTGATCCTAAATTTAGAACAAAAGGTGAGCGGGTGAGTCAGAAATGGCTGTTGCGGATGATTTCTAGCTCCAATGCAAGCATTGGAGCTGGAGTCAGTTTTTCTTTTATTTAGGGTCCTAAAGTGCATTTTACATGCAGCTCTGAGGTTTTCCAAAGTGTTGGCATAAAAATTTTTAGTTCTGTTGTATCTACCCCCCCATGCCTAAGTTCTTGCATGTCCCCATGCATGAATATAAAAGAAAATTAATACAGTAGGAAGAGAATGGGTAGAAATCTCCTTTAATTTCTCCTGAAATTATGTATTCAACACCGACCAACCTGTCAGTATGCAATATGTAGAAAGAAAATACGCTAAAATGAGAAATATGCTATGTATAAGGTGATGGATGAATGTGGGGTAGATGTTGAGTTTAACACCTCTAGCTGGGCGAAAACTCAATCAGATGTATCAATTCTTTCATAGGAGCCAGTCAAGATTAAGAGAAAGATGTGCCCGTATGCTCCCAGAATCAGTGGTCCGGAGATGCGAACCAGCTGATTGTGCACCCCTACTCCAAAAAGTCTAGCTATAAGAAAGTGTGGAGTGGTGGTGGAAAATAGAGGATAATCAAAGGGGGGATCGTGATGTTGATTCAGCTAATTTATCATGTCCCACAATTCAACAGGAAGTTGCTGAGAGAGTAGATCAACATGTACCTCAGAACCAGAATCTAAGTCATAGGGATCCTCAAAACGGTAACTGACATCAAAGATCATGCCCTCTCCAGGCTCTAGATCATATGGGGGTATCCGTGAAAGTAGAAGATCTATGGGGAGGTCACTGAAATTCTCATCAGAAATTACTTCATCCTCATCACTATTCATCCTTGGTTCATTGGAGGCTGACTCTTCAATCTCGGGGTCGAGCCATTGACATGGATGATAGGTGCATCCCTAGCTCATTTGCTCAATGATTCACCCTCATATGCATTGGGCTCCACAATAATTCCTACCTCAGGTAGCATATTTATTTCTTCATTCAAGTCATCCATAGCTACTTATGGTCTTCATATGTCAGGATTGTGGATAGAAAGTGTCATCTCAAAGCCTCTAGCATCCGAATTAGGGATGTAGGTGAAAGTAGAAGTGTGCAGATCAGAAGATGTTGGCTCTAGCACAGGTTCGCCTACAGTGGGAAGTGGCCTAGATTGATCAGTAGTGTCGCATGTGATGTTTGCTCGAGATCCATATCGTCAATTGGATCTACTTCCCTTATCTCAGTTGGGTTATCTAACCCAAAAGGTATCTCCCAGGATTTATGATAATCTGATTATGGCTCAGTCCTAGAGATATCAGTCCTTTCCTCAATTTCCTGAATGGAGTTCTCAAATGAACCCATTCGGCATACTTCTTCCTCCTGTCTCCTATCCATGCTGGATTCCTCTTCCCATGAATGATTTTCCAGCATCTGCTCCCGTGAATCTTTTGTGTGTCCTTCTAACGGAATCATTTCAGATTCTTCGAGGTCTTCAAGGCTATTTTCCACTTGATATCTCAAAAGTAGTAGTTCTTTAGTTTCCCGATTTTGTCCAATTAACCTTGTTACCTCTGCTGTTTCTCGAAGGAGCTCCATCACAGCTCGTTGATGCGGAATCTACCCTTGTCTTTGGTTCGACTTAGTGATAGCCTATCATTTCCGAGAATCCAACCTTGTCTTTTCCATAGCAATTCCGAGCAATCTAGATCCAGCTTCTGATTAGCTTTTTTCCTGCAATCGAAATAATGCACTTAATCAGCACATTATAACATTATTTTATGCATAGCTAAAGAAAAGAAGTAAAGATGTAGATAATGCTTATGCATGCATGAATTACCCTAACTTATGCTAAGTTCTAGCCTAATTTAGGTCAATTAGGAACTATGATTGTTGTGCAATCACCTGTTAGGGAAGGATGCTTCCTTCGATTTTGATGATAGATGTGTGAGGCTTTCCAAGTCTCGAAGAAAGCCCTTATTACCACACTGATTCTCCAACCACCAGATTGGATCCTCCCCTTTGAGCTAATGTGTGATGGTTCTGATTTTGTCATGGGAGCGATCTTAGGTCAAAGGGTTGATGGCAAACCTCATATGTTGCATTATGTCAGCAAGACCCTTATGGATCCTTAGCAAAACTACACGGTCACTGAAAAGGAACTTCTTGCTGTAGTATTTGCTTTGGAAAAGTTTCAGTCTTATCTTTTGGGATCCAGGGTTGTGGTGTTCACTGATCATTCTACCATAAAGCTTCTTGCAAAAAAGGACACCAAACCTCACTTGATTCGTTGGATTCTGCTACTCCAAGAGTTTGACCTGGAAATTAAAGATAAGAATGGAGTTGAGAATGTGGTAGCAGATCATCTGTCTGGGATCCCCATTGAGGCATCAACCCCTGCTTGCGATATCCAAGAGACTTTTACTGATGAGTCTTTGATTGCCGTAGAGGCCAAAACTCCTTGGTTCGCTGACATAGTGAACTATTTATTCACCAGCATTACCTAGAGTACTTGGGATAAGTAGAAGCGAGATAGGTTTCTTGCTAATGCTCAATTTTATCACTGAGAGGAACCTGAGCTTTTTAGAATAGGCCCTAACCAGCTTTTCTGCCGTTACGTCCATAACGAAGAACAAAGGAGTGTTCTGAGTTTCTGCCATGACATCCACTATGGAGGGCATTTTAGTGGAAAAAAGGCTGCCCATAAGTTTCTTCATTCTTGCTTTTGGTGGACCACATTATCCTGAGATGCACATACATATGTGGGTGCATGTCAACATTGGTAGTAGACAGGAACCATCGAAAAAAGGGATGAGATGCCCTAGCAACCTATTCTCCCCATTGAGATCTCTGAAATTTGGGGCATCGACTTCATGGGTCGCTTTCCTATGTCCTTCGGATTTGAATACATTCTTGTGGCTGTGGACTTTGTATCGAAATGGATAGAAGCCATACCCATGCAGACCAATGACCATTCTGTGGTCTTGGACTTTGTTAGGGCTAATATCATTTCCAAGCACAGGTGCCCAAGAACAATTATAAGTAATGGAGGACCTCACTTCAACAATGTGCACTTCACAAGTGATGTAGACACCTCCATTTAGGTCAAAATGCCTAATCATGCATGTTCTTAGGCTTAGATTTGCATTTCAAGTTATAAATATTGCATAGCATGCATCATTCTGCATTTAGAGTAGTTGTATATATTTTAGGTTAATTAGGTCCTTTTCATGGTTAGGAGAGGAGATTCATTACAAGGCCACGGATGGACAATCGGACCGTACAGATATGATCAGGATGACGATCAGAGTCTAACATCTCCGAAATCTTCTAGATCAAAGTCCTGTAGCATCATATGAAGCCTGAGGAAGATCAACGGCCAAGGGGCAATGCGACATCCATATGCGCTTTAGAAGAAAAATCCAACCATACCGATGGATCTTGAGTGATGATCTCAGCCCGACAGCGTGAAAATCAACTCGATCCAAGCACCGCAGCACCCTCTACAAGAAGAAGAATGTGGATGTCCATGATGGCACCATGTGGCCCCATTGTAGCCCTCCAGCCTGTCCGCAGCCCCTCCTTCGAAGCTACATCTGCGAGGTCTCAACCGTTGCATTCAAATCCAATGGTCAAAAAAGCTCCACGTCGCCTACTTCGTCTAACGAGACCACCAACTTTTAATCCCGACCATTGGATTTCAATCCAATGGTCGAGAGCTCGAGCCATCTAATTGCTTTTCTTGACAATCCAACACGATGGTGTAGCGGTCGCGATAGGTGTTCTCAACCCATGGATGCGTGGTCGAATCCCTGCGGGCGCATGCAATCAACAATGTGAGGGTGTGCACCAAATTGGACCGTGTGATCTTAGTCAAGAAGCCGGCGTCGCTCCGCACGTTGGGCATGCGATTCAAGTTTCCTGAGAGGTGCCAACCTTCAGCGACAGGCTGGCAGGCCTTTAGTGATGCTTACAACCGTTACTAACTGCTCGTAGGCGTAAGGCTAGCTGTGCGCGTGAGTGCAAATGAGATGGCTACAATGACTCTTACATTGACATCCTAGAGGTCGTTATTAGTCTTATACCTATTCTAGCCTCCTCTCATCCAATATATAATTACCTACACCCCCTCCCTTCCTAGGCATCTCTACCTACTCTACTCCTACGTACTCCTTAGCCCTAGGAAGCCTACTAACGCTCCATTAGAGCTTACTCTCAAGCTCCCAAGATGCCTATTAGTGTAACGAACCTCTGCCCCACCAAATATTCCTCTATCTTCCCATCACCATTCGTAGGTCGCCTTGGAGTCGTCCTCCCACCTCCATTCCGGTAGCAGATCATCTCCTCCTCCTCACCTCCATTCCGGAGCCACGCTTAAGCTTTCCTCTACCCGACGTCGTCCCAAATCTCACCTCCATTGTCCTGCTTCCCAACTCCTTCCAAGCTTCCGCCAGGTGCCATCGTCTTGCCGAACATTTGCTTCATGAGATTCCTTCTCACCTCTCTCTTTTTTTATGCTTTATAGATTATTGTAATAAACATTTGTGTAATATATATCATATTTGCTTCTATCTCCATTATGATCCATATTGTTTTCTTTCTTTATAAAAACAAATGAAAAAAAAACAAAAGTAAAATATCAAAAACAAACAAAATGAAGTGCGAATTTTGAGTTAAGTAAACGTTGCCTCCCTACGTTTCACCCGAGACTCCCTTGGAGTTTCAGTAATATTTTATTTGATAATGAGTTTTGCGACTACAACGATGGGTTACTCTTAACCCTGATTTCAAACATGTCAAACACGTGAATCAACAAGACTACTCCAAAATTTTGGAGTCAACCACATGATAGCCACATCTTACCATCCCCAAACGAGTGGACAAGTTGAAGTGTTTAATAAGGAGATTAAATGGATTTTAGAAAAGCTGTCAAGCTCGATCGTAAGGATTGGACGAAAAAAATTAAATGATGCTCTTTGGGCCTACAAAGCTACGTATAATACTCCCTTGGGCATGTCTCCTTTCTGTCTTATCTATGGAAAGGCGTGCCACCTTCCCATTGAAATCCAACACAAATCCTAATGGGCTATTAAAAACATTAACTTAAATCTGGATAAAGTGGGAAAGGCACGCATGCTGGAGTTAAGTGAGCCTGAGGAGCTTCGTAATGAATCCTATGAAACTTCTCAAGCTTACATGCATCATACAAAGGTCTTCCTTAATAAGCACATCATTAGAAAGACCTTTGTGCCCAACCAGTGGGTCTGGCTTTTCAATTCCAGACTTAAATTATTTCCAAAAAAAATCAAGTCTTGCTAGGATGGGTCGTACATTGTTATCAATAACTTCCCTCATGGAGCTATGGAAATTTGGAACCCTACTTCTGGTGCGAGCTTTAAGGAAAATTGCAAACGACTTAAACCTTATGTTAGTCTTCCAGATGAGTGTGAGCCACCAAATATAAATCCATTCAACTCAGTATCTCCTACCTAAGCCACAAGGCTAGGGTCAAATTATAGATCATTTGCTGCTTTATCCTTGAGCGAAGTAGTTGCCTATCCCGATTGAATTTTATCAAGGGTTAAGTACAAACTCCAAATGTAAGTTTTCTTTTCACTTGGATCCGTTACCTAGGCTACTATCACTTCACAATTGTCTGGATCTCTAAATTTTTGGAATAAGTAAAGAAGAAAACTTTTGGTTACTTCCATCACTTTCAACTTTTGCCAAGGACTATCCAAAACTAGGCATAAGGGCATTTGATAAGACCAAATTTGTGGGCTAATCGAATATGTAAATACTGAGATATTGGAATGATGTCTACTTGTACATAGCCTACCTAGATTTCTATGTAGACTTGTTTATAAAAATGCTTGTGGCTGGTCGATCTTTCGCTTTAAAGTCGTTTGTAGTTTAATGTAGTGGAAAAATCGACTAATCAATATTTAACAAGAAATAACCACTCGCAGAGCAGTGGGTCGTATCCACAGGGAGGCAATGACATATTAAAATTCGCACCAATTAAAAACGTTCGTTCGTAGTTAGTTTGGACAAGAATCAAGCCAAGATTGCCTTTAGATTAAGGTTTAAGCAAGAAATAATGCTGAAATGGTAATTATGAGAAACTAGAGGATATTTTCCGCAATGCAGAATCAATACAATATCATTAAAAAGTGGCAATGGCAGAAAATGTAATTTCTAATTGATGGTTTACTGTAGCAAAACGGGGGAATTTTTCCAGACGAGGAGCGGATGGCTGGGCGCGGGAAGCTCGGAGGAGGTCCCTTGGACCAAGAGCTTCGAATCGTGGTGGCGGTGAGTCGCGCGGCGGCCAGAGGTGGCCGGACGAGCTCCGGCGGAGGTACTGCAGCCGGTGAGCTTGCACGGCTGTTGGTGTGAGATCTGCTCGCGCGCTGCTGCTGCAGGGGTGGCTGCTGCTGCTGGCGTGGGCGTTGCTGGCTTGCGTGGGTCTGCAGGCGTTGGAGGATGGCGTGGGCTGGTCTGCAGCTGTGCGTGGGTCTGTAGGCGCATGGAGAGGGCTGCAGCAGGTGAGCGCGTGGAGATGGGCGTGGTTGGAGGGTGCAGGCGCGGTTGAGGAGGGCGTGCGTGGCTGGTCTGCAGCTGTGCGTGGGTCTGCAGGCGCATGGAGAGGGCTGCAGCCGGTGAGCGCGTGGAGATGGGCGCGGTTGGAGGGTGCAGGCGCTGTTGAGGAGGGCGTGCGTGGTTGGACTGCAGCTGTGCGCGGGTGGCTGCTGCTGGTGGCGGGCTGGCGGGCGAAGGTGTCTGCAGTTGTGCAGGTCTGCAGGTGCGAGAAGATTGGAGGTGGACTTCAGACGTCCGGGAAATTTCCAGGACGTCTTAAGTTAATGAAAGTGGTGGTTGGCGACGATGGCGAGGGTGGTTGGCGACGACGGCGAGGGAGATGCATGCTAAGGTGCTCACAGTGATGCGGACGAGCTCCGGATGGCGGTGTAGCCTGTCACACCACACGCCCACGGTGGTTGAGACTCGCCGCCACAGTAGAGGCTGACGGTATGGAGTGGAAGAGAGAAGTTTTCTCTGCATAGTGGTGGGTCGGTGGCGGAGGCCTCCTCGCTCAGCATCCTCTCTCCTTTTGTAGCGGCCTGCACAAATTTGAATGGAGAGGCGGGAGCAGATCCACCTTCTCCGTTGATCCATGAATGTGCTTTTAGTGAGGCCAGAGGCGTTGCAGCGGCAGCCGAGCTGTTGCTGAGAAGAAGAAGAATAAAGGATATTATTAAAATATTATGGTTATTTATATACAAACCCTCAAGTTTTATGTTAACTAAAACAATGTACTTAATTAGTTAACTAATTAGATGAATGGCATTCTAAGCTAATTCTAAATGCACTTAAAATATGAATGCAATGTATGGATTATGTAATTAAATTAAAAATATGAATTAATCTATTTACATCCTAATTTATGCTAAATAAATGTTAGAATTATCCTAATGTTTAGGCATTTAAATACTTAAATAGCCCACAACTATGGGCTAATCAGCTTGCATGCATATTTTATACATTGAATTTACATGTAATAGAAGATAGTATGCATTATGGTGACATGCATGCATTACATGCATTATTTTGGATTCTCTTTGTAAACAACCCAATTTCTTTATGTTTTCATCCTTACAAAGTCACCGCCGGACTTCTCGGAACAGCATAGCTTCAACGTAACACCTCCCCAACGATTTAGATTTTCTCATTGAGTTGCCGGTCAAGATTCATGGTGGGAGAAACAAATAGGAGAGGCATTTAAAGGGAGAGCCACAGTGACCATTGAAGGGGCTTCTTCCTCGCTCTCCACGATGGCCCTCTCGCCTGCACGGTGAACCCTAAGAGCGCACCATGGCCGCAGCTTGCTCTAGCATCGCCACTCGTCTCCGACGAAGTGGTGCGCAGTGACAGCACGCACCACACCCTTTCCCACTCTTCTCCGACAAAAACACCACCAACATGACCAGTCCACCACCAAAAACACCATTCCCTAGCCCACTGCCATCCTCTTTCATCTTCTACATCACCGTCAACCTCCTTTCACCGCCCCACCTACGACGCCAACACCACCACCTGCATCTCAAACCGGCAGCCATCACCACCTTAACCTTCTCCATGCACCCACATTCACCCCTTGTTCGCAAACACCATCAAGCCCATAGCCAAAACCTCTCACCTGCCAAAGTTTTTTCCTCTTCTTCTTCTTCTTCAACCCTCCCACCATCCACTGTTCATGAAGAAGAACCCATAACCCACCACCACCACTCCACCATCTCCGGCCAACGTTCTCCTTGCCAAAGCCACCAGCAGCCTCACTGGGAGCTTGCTGACGTCATTCTGTTAGCCACACGTCCAACCAATCGATCCTCCATCCTTTCAACCTCCCATCGACATTCGCCCGCTGCCGACTTCTCCACTTCCGACCAGCCATCGCCGACCACCACTTGCCACCATGCCACCACCGGTAGGAAGGCCTCGACTCCACGCACCTCCCACGAGCTCTTGGTCACCAACAAGCCCTCCTCCCTTGCACGCAAGTCGCTGTGAGCAAATGCTTAGTTTCATGTCGTATTAAATTTTATATTTGAATGCCAAAGTGGGAGTTTGAATTTTTATATATTAATATTTTTTTCTATTAATTTTATCAGCATATCCCTCTTGTTTTGCATAACTATGATTTGAACATATCATGTCATTAACTAGTTAGTATAAAGGGATTCTAACTTGATTCTTGAGGGAAATAAATAGTGAACATTGGATTTTAATAGTAACGAGTTTTAATAAGCCACTGCCTCCTTGTGGACACGACCTGCTCTTCTCTACTAGTTATATTTAATTATTTTCAAAGCGATTTTCCACCACTTTGATATTACTTCGATGCATTATTTTATGTCCAAAATGAGAATGAAAGCAAAAACTATCTTATCAACAGGTTCTAGGAGTTTGTAGGTCTTTAGGCTACTCACTTAAGGACAGGTTTGGTTTATTATATTGTAGGGCACCTTTCTTTGTTCTATATTCCCTCTCACTTTACTATGTATCCTTCCACATCCTACACACATTTCCAATCCTACCCTCCTACCATCACTTACCCCCAGGATGATTACTATCCCGACCCAACTTATGATTGCCCATCCACTAGTCGGGATAACTTTGCTTTGGGATATGATTTTGAACCTCAATGTCTAGGACCTAACCCTAGAGATCATGCTCATGATTATTATCCTTCCCAGTGCTACACTAATTATAGATCGTCCCCCTTGTATGAAAAAACCAACCTGATCTATAATCACAAAGGATATGATGATTATAACACCTACCCTCCCCTAGATTATACTGAATATATTTCATCACCCTTCTCTGAACAACTTGAAAAGGACCTACTATCAGGGAGGACCCTAAGAACCTCAATTTCTTGACTCCACTAGATTAAACCCAAACCCTCATAACCCTGAATCGAATCATTCAATCCAGGTGAACTGGTCCAAGAGAGGGTGTTGGCTAATTTGAGGAACACTATACAATCTTTAGTAGCTCAGCCAACACCACGCACTGAAGAGCCTATGATCAAAATGATTTATGAGTTTAGTAGTTCTTAATTAGATTTGCTCCAAGATGTTATGGATAGGGGCCCGAGTGAGTTTGTACTTGGGAAACTATTGAGATTGAAGATGAAATTTGGTGTTGCCCTAGTCCAATCTTGGGAGGATTCTCAAGATGAACCCCCTTCAGGAGAGACATTGTCAGAAACTACTCAGGCACCTATAGAGGGGACAATTTTTATGAGAATGGGGATGACCAGGTTGGTCTAGAGCAACTGATTGAGGATGAACTTATTTTCTCACCTGAGATCCTTGAGCCAAGGTGCAAGGAAAAATTTGTCTCTATAGATCAAGGAAAAGCATATGATTTTGAGACATATATAAATGAGGATCGAGAATTCTTTAATTCTGAGGGTAAGGAATCTCTTAGTGAAGTCTCAATTGAGCTTAAAAAAAATGATTTCAGTGAGACAAAGGGGCTTGAGGAATCTGATGAATTATTTGATGGACTTATAATTGAGGAATTTGATCCTACTGGACTGACATGGAGGATTCCGATCCTGAATTAATGGATGATTCAATCAATAGCCCCATTCCTCAATCACACCCCATAGAATTGAATGAAGATATTCTTGAGATCACCAGACCCAAGTCAATTCTGATTCATCCATAACTGCTTGACTTGAATATTTTAGATAGGGTGTACAATGATCTGGAGGTCCTGGAAACCCTGATTTTGGAGAGTAGAAATTTGGAAGTGAAAATGTGGGAGGCTACTTTTGAGTGAAGTACAAGTTTGGATTTGAGGGTTCCTGTTGACCTGAAATCACTTACCTTCTACCAGGACCCTTACGATATCTTTAACGTGTAACCCAAGTATAAAACAATTGACTATCTTTTCTAGCTAAACTCTAAGTGGACACCCAAGTCTAGTG
The DNA here is from genome assembly GCA_037157565.1 of Thalassia testudinum. Lineage (NCBI taxonomy): Eukaryota > Viridiplantae > Streptophyta > Magnoliopsida > Alismatales > Hydrocharitaceae > Thalassia > Thalassia testudinum. The sequence continues at coordinate 147,775,460 of JAZHRO010000014.1, read as the reverse complement.
AATCTGATCTACCTAGTGTTCGCCACTTTAGACTTGGGTTTCACACCACAAAACCGCAAGCCCGGCCTCACAAGCACACCAATATCTGATTCTGGGTGATTTTCATCAGGTCCTTAGAACTACTCGACCTTGGGGCATGGGTCTGCATTACAATCTGGTCCACATCTGTGGACATCTTGTACAGACGAGTTTAAGGATCAATCTTTTAATTTTGATCTTGACCCATAGCTGTGAATTCTTAATTTCTTCTTTGTTTGTATATTATCCTAGATAAAGGCAATAAACATAGCATGTATGAATATTCCACATTCTCTGCAGAGTTGATCGAATTTTTACGAAATTCAGGTGTTATTCTGTTTACTTTACCCTTTTCATATCTTTATTTTTACAATGAGGACGTTGCATTGTTTAAGCATGGGGAGGTGGATACTTAGTCTTGAAAATATTTTGTTTGCCCTATGGAATTTCTTTTATTTTCTTATGAAAAAAATTTAAAATTTAAAAAAGTCAAAAAAATTAGAATTAGGATAAGAGAACTTAGGCAATATGAGTTGTTAACTTTAGGAAATGATACTTTAGGACCTGAACACTTAGACTCTTTAGGTCTTTAGGCTTAATTAGCCCAAATGTACATTAAAATGTGGACCTGTGTCTCGAGTGCTCACTAAGTTAATTTTATTTTAATTTGGTTAATAAATTAGGGCAATAAGTACATAACTTATCAACCTACCCTCTGATTTGAGGGGACTTTTAGTCTAAAGCATCTACACACTATTTGCACCGACTCACTTTTCAACGACTTTTACAGAAATTAGGTAGCTAATAAACTTTCTAGGGTAGTATGGTTAGTAAGTTGTCGTGGGTAACAACCGATTGGTTGGTTGTCTAGAGCCCAGCTACATGATCATACTCTTTCTACTGCCTTTAGGTAAATCTTAGATTAGGGAAGCCACCTACTCAGAAAGAGAAAAAAAATTAAAAATAAAAAAGGAGAAAAATAAATAAGCCACACTTCACCGCATGAGTATGGTTGGCAAGTTACCATGGGTAACAGCCCATTGGCCGTTTGTCCAGAGCTCAGCTCACAAAAAATGCATAAATAATTCAAAAAATAGTTAAGGAAGAAGCTAAAAGTATAATAAATCGGGGAGATATACACTGGGTTCACCATTGTGTTGACCCCATAAAAAATAAAAAAGGTTGGGAGAAAGCAACCGATGAGAAAAATAAACCTTTAGGTAGAAACTCTTAAGGTCACCTAAGGTCACAACAACCAGAAGTCCATTTTAATGGTCGCTTAGTGAGTTTATCACTTTTTACAAGATGCTTAAAATTTGAAGTTCTTCGCAGGTCTTGGGCGAGTTGGGTAGCCATAGAAAGCTTCAAAAATCCAAAAAAATTTAAAAAGATGAAAAATAAAAAAAAAGTATCTTCCTTTTTCAAAATAAGGTGAGGACTCGGGCAATATATATTTTGGTAGGCACCCGGGCACTATTGAGTCTTCATAGTTTAGCACTTTAGTTAAAATTTCCTTTTGTTAATAAACAACTAATGCCTTAAGCGATCGAGTCGTAATTCTATTTTTATACATAGCATATAGGTTAATTTTGCTTGGGACTAGCTAAAGATAGGTATGGGGGTATGATGCATACACATCCATTTATGTTAAAATGCTATTTACGCATGTTCCTACTCTTAAATACGCATTCCATACTATAAATATTGTATGGCATGCATCATTCTACATTAGAATAGTTTATGTAAATTTTTGTTTAATTTGTGTCCCATTTGTGGCTAAAAGGGAAGGAGATTTATTTTGGTGCCTCCAATTGACAATCCGATCGTACAGATTTGATTAGGATGACGATCGGAGTCCAATGCCTCCAAAATCATCTTGATTGTAGTCCTATAGCATATTGTGCAGTCCGAGGAAGATCAATGGACAAGGGGTTAGGTGATGCAATTCGATGCTTCAAATGACAAATCCAACCCCATGGATGGATCTGAATCGATGATTGTAGCCTAGTGGCATAAAAATCGACCCAGTTTGACATTCGTGGTGCCACCTACAAAGTAAACAAAATGGATGACCATGATGGCACCATGGTGTCGGACCCGAATAGGCTGTTAATATGATGATTTTATCATTGAAGTGTGTATAGTGGTTAACCTAAATCGGACCTAACCATCTCTTTACAAAATTTTTTTAACCTAGCCAACTTGATTTTATCTTGGTCACTTTTAGGCCCAGGGTCGAACTCAGGGTAGTGGGGTTACAAGTTAAGTTTCTACACCTTTCCTACAACGAATCTCTTCCATTTGTTTATTGTGCTTTTGCTATTTTTTCTATTTAGATTTTTTTTCTGGTAATCTTTGTCCTTGAGGCACAACCTCAAAATTGGGTTCTCGGCTTTGAGCCAAAATAGGTTTCCAAAACGGGTCTTACTATTCGTGTGGGCGAAGAAAGCAGGAGAAGGTAGGTGCACGCGGGTTGGCAGACATGCGGGTGGGTGTGGGCTACGTCGGCCGAGACGTGCGTGCGGGCGAATGGCGGTGGTGGTGTGCCGGGTGATCGGTTAAGTGAGAAGCTCACCGATCACCCCACTGTAGCCACAGTGTCGCGCAGACTGGCGTGAACAGTGGCTACAGTGTAAGGCCGTGCCACGCAACCGGGAGCAGCCGGTGCTGTGAGTGTGGATGGCTCAGCGTGCATGATGGAGTGGCTTCGGCTGGTGGCTTGCGGGCAGAAGGTTGTGACTGAGCGCACGGAGAAGGCTGCTGGCGTGCACGGTGGTGGGCGAAGGCAACTTGTTGCTTGCTCGGAGGCATGCGGGTGCGACTGGGGTGCACTAGGGTGCTTGGCCGGATGATCCAGAGGTGCGCGGTGTGTTTATCGCGCTTGATCGGGTTTTAAAGATAACACGTTGTAATATAGCCGACAAAGCATTCAAACAAATAGAGAATTTTATTACTCGAAAAACTAGAGTATCCGAGGTCGAACACAGGGAGCAATCTCAGTACTTTTAAAACTAAGGAATACAACTTTTAAATGAAGAACAATTGATTCAAAGGGAGAGAGTTATAAAAAGAATTGCTAAAAGATAACAGGATTGGACGTCTGATTTCTATATCAGACGTCTTAAATGCAACTATTCTTCTTCCTGTTTTGATTCTACCTTGGCCTTCTCGGATTTTTGCTTGCTCTTCTCTCTTCTGCCTTCTTCTTCTTCGTAGGTTCCTTCTTCGTCTTTTCTTCTAATCTAAAGGTCTTCTTCTTCCGTGAACTTCTTTCACTTCTTTTCTCTTTCCTGCCAAGGCTTCTTCCTGGGTCTTCTCTCTGCAGTCCTTCTTTCTTCCTTATCTTCTCTTCTTTGCTCAGCCTCTTCTTCTGCTTCTTTTTCTCCTTGCAGCTAAGTCTCTCAATGCTTAGCATGCCTGCACAGAGAGGTGGAAGCAAAACTTACCCTGTCCCTCTACCCGCGCGTCTCTCACTGTTGAGCGAGAATCTACGCTAACGTGTTTGGTTTTGGAAAAACCCGTCGTTGTAGTTCGAAAGCGAAGGATTCGTGTTCAACAAATAAAATTTATACCGAAATAAGAATTCCGGGTCGAACACAGGGAGGCGAACGTTTGATTTAAAAACTCCGCGTTTCTTTTTATTTTGTCACAAAGAAATTCAATTTAAACTATCTAAGTATCTACAACAAATAAAAGAGAGAGAGGGAGTAAGAGAGAGAGAAGGAATACTATACATGGAAATCAAAATGAGATGTAGAATAGACAAGGAATTTATCATAAAAGAGTTCTTTCATTACAACTAGAAAACATAAAACAATTACTCTAGAAAGCATTAAAAGAATGGAGGGAGAAATGTCCTCCTCGACGATCGCTCGGAGGACGAATAGACTACTCTAGAAAGCAGTAAATCTATACTAGAAAGCAGTAAAAAGAATAGGGAGAGAGAAATCCTCCTCGACGGTCGCTTGGAGGACGAGCCGGACGGGACGACGCCTGGACGAAGGAGAACGAAGCGGGACGAAGGAGGACGAAGCAGAAGAACGGGAACGAAGCAGCACGCCGTCGTCGTCGCGGGATCCACTTCCGAAGGGGGACGAAAATTTGGACTTTATCTCGCGAGAAGCATCCCGGGTGTGGGACAAGCTTCTCTTGAGCTTTGGAGAGGTAGAGAGGAGAAGGAAGGGATGAAAATTTCGTATGGAGGGGGTCTCCTTTTATAGTTGCAAGGAGTGGGGGCAAAATGGACATTACATCTTCAAAATAATAAATAAGGGGTCTTTAGTGACGGATAAAACCGTCGCTAAAGCCCCGCAGTCGCCGTCGCCGCCGCACCCACGCGCGCCCGCTCGGCTGGCCTGCGCGCGTAACGCAGACGCACGTCCGCGTCGTCTCAGCCGTCCGATCGCGAGATCGGACGGCTTAAAATCGCGCCTTCACCGCTGCCGTTCGCCCGCCTGCGCGTACGATCGTGCGTTCACCAGAGCGTCCAATTGCTCGTCGGCGCTATCGGGCGCGCGCGGCCGTTGGATCGCGATCGTGCGGTCAATTGGAGCGCGCCCGCCCGCCTCAGAAATCGCTTGGCGAGGCTTGAACGCGCGCCAGCGCCTCGCGATAAGGCGCTGGACCGCTACGCTGCCTCGCCCAAATGGTCGCGCGGATGCTTTTAAAATGATGCGTCCACAGCCGTTGGATTGAGATCCAACGGCGGAGAGGAGACGGTGCGCGGTCTTCACCAGACGCATGCGGCCGATTGGGCGGCTGAGATGGCGCCACGTGGCGCCATCTTAGCCGTCCATCTTCTGGAAGTTGTAGATGGTGCCACGGATGTCGGATTGACTCGATTTTTGTGTCGTTGGGCTGCGATCGTCGATCCGAATTCATCCGTGTGGTCGGATTTTCCATCTGAAGTGCGGATTTACACCATCCTGGCCCTTGATCTTCTAGGGTTCCCCGGTCTCTATCTGATGCTACGGATGCCTGATTAGGGCGATCTTGGAGTCGTTGAACTCCAATCGTCGCCCTGATCATATCCATACGGTTGGATCTTTGATCCGAGGCCCCGATAAAATATTTGCCCTGTCCAAGCACATAAAAGGAGACAATTAACCTCCATTTTATTCAAACTACTCTAAATGCAAGATGATGCATGTAATGCAATATTTATATCATGAAATGCAATCCTATGCTTAAGAACATGCATAAATAGACATTTTAAGTAGTGTAAATGTGTTTACATCACTCACTCTCTCTGAAATTCACTCAAGGCCGCTCTCCCAGAGCCACAGGTATTCAGGTCGGATTTCGCACCCGGGACCAGGCACATCGGCAGGTGGGTGATGCGCGAGGAGTGCTCAGGTTGGGTCAGGTTGGAGCCCACCAGATCCGCGAGGTGAAACCGCGGACGAGGCGAGTGTGGGATAAGGTGAGGGCCCTCACCCCTGTCCGTTCGGAGGTGAATAGCGTATAACACGAAAACAATTTATACCGCACCTGCACTTCGTATTTCAACAATGTGGGACTAAAGTCCCGCCTTCTTTCGCTCGTGCCCGCAGACGATTCTTCTTCGATTGCCAAGGCTGTGGACGTTGCCGTGCTCCTTGCTGAGCCAGATCACTTCGCACTGCTCGCCCGAGTCTGCTGCACCTGAAGCCTGGAGCTGCTGACGCCTGGAGCTGCTTTGAAGCTTCTTCAACCGTCGTCAATGGTGGTAGGGGCTTCGATACTGTCAAACACAAATACGGCCTATTGGCCTAATCAAACTAGCTGGGCACCTTCGCCGTGGCATGGCGAAGGTGGTGAGCCATGCGGCAGGCCAAGGGATGGCCTAGGAGTGCGTGCCTAGGTCAACCTGTCGCCGGGGGTGTGGGTGTGTTCGGGGGACTGTGGTGGAGGCGTAGAGGGATGGTGGATGGGCGGAGGTTATTCCTTGTGGTGAGGCGAAGCTTATGAGATGGTTGGCGAGCCGTGTGGAGGGGCAGAATGGTGGGGGCGGCTCGCCGGAGGTCGGTCGGAGGCAAGGAATTTGGAGGTGGTCAGCGACGGTCGAGGGGCAATTAAATGAAATAAAAGTGGGAAAAGAGAGAGGGGGAGATGGGGAATGTATTAAGCCTAGCTACAGGGACGAAGGTGCATGGGGAGGCGGATAGCTGTACCTGCTGTCGCCGGAGAAGAAGCTACCAGTTGGAGGAAAAGGGTGGCGACGACGGGGCTGAGGCGGCGTGCGCGGGTGTTGTGCGATGCGGAGGAGAATCAGGGAGATGACTCTGCCACTGGTTTTGTGGCAGAGCGAAGAGGGAGGGGAGGGGTGCTCGCCGGAGCTCGCTAGGTACTTTGGTCAGGAAGGAAGAGACGAATTGGAGGTGGAAGCCCGGCCAAATCAAACTGAAAATGAGCAGTCGGGTTTCGAGGTTCTTTTATAGGCATTGGGCCGTGCTTTCAGAGCGTGGAAGGCACGCCAATACCTCTGCCGGCTCACCGGAGAAGGAAAGTGGGTGGATACCCAAATCCCTCGTGCATTCGCACGAGAGATTGGGTTCACACCAGGGATCAAGATTGGCCTTGGATGGAAGGGAATTCCTCAGAGAATCTCTCTTCCATTTCTGGGAGGGGATCTCTGAGGAATCAGAGAGTATTCCCTCTCTAATCCGTGCCGGAGCAGGATTCTACCCCAATAATGGTGGAAGGACCTGATTGCAAAGGTGGCGAGGAAGTTAGGGGGCTTTCTGCGATGATTTCAAAAGATAGGGACCAAATTGTGATTTGGGTATACTAAATTGTAAAGTAGGTCAAGATGACCTCCCCTTAGGTCCAAATTTTGTTATAAATATAATTTTGACCTAAGGAATCCAATGGTGAATTTGGATTTTAGGTTTGACTAGACATTTTGCGTAAAAACCCAAATTAGGTCAATTGATGAACTAGGACCCTAATCTAGGTTAAACTGGGTTCCAAAGGCCAAATTAAGTGTTCTAAACCCTAGGGGATATTTTTCCATGATTTTTAGAGGGTTTAATTTATTTTTATCCTGATCGGAACCTTGTTGAATTAAGCAGGTCTATTTTAGGGTAACGAAATGTCATTTAATTCCTAAATTGCACATGAACCCATTTCTGATTGACTCAACCCACTTTTTATCTTTTTTAGACCATTTGACCGATGTTTTGCCTCTGAGAAATCCCATTTATGTACTGCAATGGTAAAATTGCAGTTTTAACCTTTATTTCATGTTTCCTTCTCAGAGCACTTATTCCTTCATTTAGACCTTCATCTAGGTTAAGTAGGAGCTTTTACCTTCTTTTTTGGGAAAAAATGAGCTAGTTATGGCTCATGATGAGGCTCTCATCACGGTGGCCGGTTGCGGGTGTAGGAGAGAGCGAGACAGGGTGAAGAGTAGGAGGCGATGGTGCCTGTAGGTGCGCGCGGAGGCCGAGGGCAGCCTCTAGGCGTGCGCGGAATGGTCTGGTGGCTTGCGTTGTGTGCTGCTGCTGCCGCCTTGCCGCTACTACTGGAGCTTTGAGCTTCAAGCTTGAAGCTCACGGCAATGGCTGAAGTGGCGTGGAAGGTGAAAATAGTGAAGAAGGCCACCACGCCCACCGACTCTTTGAAGAGCTGGGCGGTGGTGGTTTCAGGGTGGTGGGTGCTCACCATAGTGAAGACTCCTGTCGGTCGGGTGTGTCCTCGGAGGAGGTGGGTTGGCGTATGGAGGGAAAGGGAGGAGAGGGTGGTGGCTTGGAAGGAGAAGTGCTGGGTTTTTGGCTGGGGACCAAGCTGCTTTTGCAAAGGAGGAGCCGTGGCTTTCTTTTAGAGGAAGAAGCCATGCACGGCCATGCCCTGGTTGTGCATGGCTCATGCATGGCCTTGGCAGGGAGAGGCAGCAGCAGGGAAGGGCAGGAGCAGGGAATGGTGTGCGTGGAAGAAAGGTGTTGTCCAATGCAGCCGCAGGAAGAGATTTCCAAAGCAAATGGAAATAAAATAAAGATTGGAATATTGCGAAGCAGCACTTGAAGAAAATGTGAATTATGAGGCCATTTATTCATTCACCTCCTCTGTTAATTAAATGCATGCATGCATCTATATTTACAAATGTGACTATGGAAACCTAATATGCATTGGTAATGCTAGGAAATTGCACAAGATGGCACAATTGCAGGCATATTTTTCCGGTGCAATCATACCCCCATGCCTATCTCTTGCTAGTCCCTAGCAAAATAATATTTAGAAATGATCTTAAGCTGAATATTTTCTTCTGAGGCAACATAGGTGTGCTTATTGTTGGATATTGTGAGAACCAACTGTAGAGAAGACTACCAGTACTTTAAGTCTCACATGACAAAGATCATCTCTCAACTAACCAGGACTCTTGATATTTAAACCTTAAGTACGATTTCGATGACCCAAGAGGTTTTTGCCGTACTCGAGAGCTCAAGAGGTTATGGCTTGTGCTTAGTGTAGGATCAAGACTGACCAGATGAACATTAAAACTCAAGCCCAGGGTTTCACGAATTTTTAAGTACAGGTTTGTCCCAGTTTTAGCCCGTGATTTCAGACTGACCGTTAAGAAGATGACGGAAAACTCAACTCCCATTTTTTGACATTTGTGCCTCACAGGAAAATGTGGTATTTGCGACTTGCCCTGAAAAACTCTTTAGGGTAGAAATTTGCAGACATTTGCGAGATATACTGACTTATTTGCAACATTTTTTTTTTGAAATACGTGTCAGTATATCTCTTACAACATTATTTAGAGGAGCACACTTTTCTTTTTGGTGGGAGAGTTCTTTCTTGGTGGAAAGAGTCGCTCCTAAACACAGGACTAAAGCCTAGGATAAAAAGAATACCTACGTGCACCGGGTCTTTCCTGATATGTGTATTGTGAACCAAGTTTACTTAAGCTCTCAAGTAAAAGCAAACCAACGGATCCTGTATTGGTGTCTCAGGTAGAATAATACGTCCTTAGTTAGGAGAGATTCTGATCTATGTTGTCAATGCTCAAGTGAATTAAGCCCAAGCTTGAGCGAATCAAGCTTTTGTGTTCTGGAAAGTCTTCAAAATAGAGGTTGAATATCCATAAACACTTATTATATTTTTATTTCAGCTTTCAGATCATTACTAAACACCATTTATTATTATTATTACATATATATATATTTTTTTTTTCTTTTTCTTTTTCTTGCATATTTATAAATAGGTGGGAACTGCATGACACCATAAAATACCCAGATCCTATGGATGGCTATCCACCCCCCCATGCCAAACAATGCTATGTCCTCATATGCATGCAGGGAAAGGTAGAGAAAGGACGGAGGATCGGGTAACGAAAGCTGAGGTGCAGGGTATACAGCAGGGTGGTAGGATGGGTGGATGGTGGGTGGTGAAGTGAAAAGTGAAGTCATCCTGACAGTGGCGTGAAAAGTGATGGTGGAAGGTGAAAGATTTGGCATTTCCTGGGACGAGGGTGTCCCATGCGGATCAGAAAATAGATCAGGTGGAAGAAGTTGGCCCTCAGATTGGCCAAGAAGAGGGGCTCTTTGGATAGATGGATCCAAAAGGCAAAAGCCCCAGTGAGTAGGATATGGGCTCAAGGTCGCAGTGTGGATTTGCAAATCCGCCTGATTTGGCGGGAAAGAAAGGCCAGTCCGATCTTCAAGAGTATGGACCGGCGGTGAGCAGGCCGGATATGACTCAAACCACGTGGTATGGGAAGCGGATAAAACCTCGTCAGAAGTCTGGCTAGGAGAAGGTACGGGACAAGGGAGGGATGGGGGAACATCATAGTATGTGTTGATCAGGCAGTTGTCAGGTAATCCACAGCAGTCTGAATAGGTCCCAATTAGTCTGATACACGCACTGACATTCATGTCCTCGTGAGACATGTCATCCTCGATGTAATCGCAATCAAAGTTCTTGGTTGCCTTGAAGATGTTAAGCTTGATCTTTTCAGATCCAACAGCAATCTCAATACAACCCGACTCGCAGTCGATAAGGCCACAGGCTGTGGCCAAGAAAGGTCGACTGAGGATGATTGGACAATTAGAAAGTGAACTTGGAACTTCCATATCTAAAACAAGAAAGTCAACAGGAAAATAGAGACTGTTAACCCTAACCACCACATCTTCCACCACACCCTTTAGGATTTTGACAGAACGATCTGCCAACTGTAACGTGACAGGGGTGGGTTTCAGATTTCCTAAGGAAAAATTTTTGAGCATGATGGTCGGTATAAGATTTAAGGAAGATCCTAAATCAAGCAGGGCATGGTTAAAACTGCAGTCTTGGATGCTACAGGAAATAAGCGGTGTGCCTAGATCTTTCTGCTTCGATGGTAGGTTTGACAGTATAGCACAACTCGCATGAGGCGAGAGAACCATCGGATTTTTAGTTTTCTTTGACTGTCTCCTAGGTGTTGTGTAGTCTTTGAAAAATCGGGTGATCTTAGGTATGTGGTTGATAGCCTTGAGCAGGGGTACCTTGATTTCTACATCCCTGAACACAATACACAGGTTACCAAAGGCTTGCGTGTCTTTTTTCTTGCCTTTTGTCTCCCTCAGTAGAGCCTCACGGAATGGGACTGATTCTGGCACCAATTTAGGTGTATCATCCTCAAGCGAGTGCGGAGCGCATCCTAAATGAGAGGGCAATGAAGAAGAAGACAAACTAGGATTAGGTCGAGGTGGATCGACGGTCTGCTTACCACTCCTCGTAGTGATAGCATTGGACGATGCGGGTCTAGTGGGATCAGACAGCGGAGGAGGGTTCGCAAAGGGGACATAAGAGTGCGGTGCTATAGCGGAATTATCCAAAAATCCCGGTGGAATGCTTGGAGCCTGTAAAATTTGATGAACCTGTCCCTGAGAAGGTTATACCTGTGGTTGAGGACCACGGGGTACGAAATTTCACGGGTTGGGAACAGGTTGGTCGGGAAGAGTGCCTTGAGATCGAGTCTCCATGCGTAGTTGACTGATCTCAGCATTTTGCTGTGCCAGTTGGTGCTGAAGAGAGGTCATGTTCTCTTCATGGTGCGTTGACATATCTGTCATCATTCACATCAATTTGTCAACAGGACTTGATGCATGTTCTGCTTGCAGTATGCAAGTGCCTGATGGCGGATTCGCCGTAGGATTAGATTGGGCCCTTGGGATGATGGGTGAGGACGGTCGCATTGGTCCACCAGCGGGGTTTTGGCACTGTGGGTTGTTGGACCATGCGAAATTTGGATGATTACGCCACCCTGGGTTATAAGTAGTTGAGAATAGGTTGTTCCCCAGGGCGCAAGCGTCTTCTATGCCAGAAGACTCATCCGCATGTAAATATGCGTCTGAGCACATGGAGGCTTGGTCCTCCGTGTCGAAATACTGGCTCGTAGAAGCCAGCTCCACAGGACTTACCAAGTTGCTCGGTGCGACACTCGGTAAGGAAGGTCTTACGGGGTTTCTCGGGATAAGGCAAGTGTTGGAATAATTGGGATTGTGACGAAGTGGTGAAGTGGGGGTGTTTGCCATAGATCGGGCGAGGTTGGCCAGAAGCTCGTCCAGCTTCTTGTGCATGAAGGAGACTTCATCCAATTTTTGTACAATAAGGCTTAGATCAGTGGATGAATGGGAGGGTCCCGTGTCAACTTTGTGGACATTTCAGGGCTGGCTGGTATGATTAAAGACGACAATGGAAGCATTGTTCAATGAGCTTTCACTCATATTTTCAAACAATTCAAATGCTCCATTCTCATCTTTATTCATAAAGTTCCCTCTGCAGGAAGCATCTGCAATCTGCTTCAAAGTCTCATTTAGCCCATAGTAGAAAATCTGGGCTGTATGCCACTTAGGCAGACCATGGTGAGGACACTTCCTGAGGAGGTTGTTATACCTCTCCCATGCCTCATGAAATTGTTTGCCGTTTTGTTGCGTAAATGAAGTGATAGCACGGCGAAGCGCATTGGTTCGCCCGGTTGGGAAGAAATTCTTGAGAAACGCAGTTTGCATCTCTTCCCAAGAATGGATGGTTCTCCCAAGGGTGCGTAACCACTGCGATGCTTTATCCCGCAATGAAAACGGTAACATTTTCATGAGGACTGTAGGTAACCCAACATTTCTTGGTTTAACAGTTTCAGCCAATCGAGTTAAGCCTTCCAAGTGGAGAAAAGGATCTTCACTTGCAAGACCATGGAAGTGAAAATTTATTAGTCCAATTATGTTTGGTTCCAATTCAAAGACGTCCTCGCCCATGGGGACCCAAATTTGTCCTATGGTCTCTGTAGCAGCAGGATTCTGATAGGAGGTAAGAGACCTAGGCTCCTCCCGTTTGGGAGGGTTCTGTATTTCCTCCAATGTTTCCCCAATGGCTTCCATTTGCTCATTATACATTTCCATTTGGGCTTGGAGGTGGGTTATGGGATCTAAGGCTCCACCACCTGGTGGGTTCTGAGGGAGGTTTCCTCCCTAAGGATTTGGGGATGGGCATGCAGTCATGTTTGTGGAGGAGGAGGACGATTCGACTTGTTTCCAAGATTTATCAGTCAATTCAAACAGTTTAGGGTTTTGTGAGCTACTCCCAAACATGCACTACCGCAGGAAGAATTGGGGGGATAAGAAGGGAAAAGCGATGAGAGAAATGACGTCGCAAAGGTACACTTGATGAAAAATCAGTACAATCAAATTCCTAACCTCTACAGTGTGCCCATAGACCTAAAGATCTAAGTTACCTACTATCATGAACTACGGAACCGAATGCGAGCACCGCGGAACTACTGGGCAAGATTGAAAGGCCGTTTGCCCCAGTCTTAGACACCCGATAGCACGCGGGAACCCTCACTAGCACGTAGGCGCTACACGCAGGTGGTTAGACCACCAATCCTTAAGAAGGGTCAAGTTACTACCAATTTTAGTTAGAGGCTTAGGGTCAAGTGCTCTTGGAATGTGAAGGGCGTTGTTTATGGGTAATGCCCAAGTGATTGATTTTTAGAGTGTGCAAAACAAGCATGCAACAGGAAATCTCTCTAAATTGAAGTTTTTAATTGGTGAATGGTTTTTAGAGTTCAGCGTTAAGTAGTATGAATTTTAGGATTTCGCTGAAATACCAATTCAACCAATCTCCGGGTTTTTGAGAGAATAGAGGTTCTCCTCTACGCCCAAGAAACCCTTCTTCAATTTCAATTGGTTAATGCATGCTAAAATGCAATCGGCTACCCTAAATGGAGATTTCTATGTGTGGATGCACGAATCAGTTTTAGATTAGTGTGAAAGGGAGTTAAAGAACTTCAATTCAAGTGTTCCCAATCACTAGAATGATTTCCACACACGAGACTTCAACCAAAAGATAAAGAAAATCAAATAGTTGGGGTTGAAGTATTCGGGATCGAATCTTAGGTAAGTTGAAAAGTCGTGGTGGGGTTGGAATTAACTCAATTTCAAGTCTCCCCACCAAAAAGGTGACCTGAATTGTAGATAAGTGATGCAAAAGTGGGGTGCAATCAATCTTTTTATGTTTGCCTCAAAGAATACTTCACACGGTGAAAAGTTCAAGAATCAAGATTCTTGGATTTTTGATGGGGCGAAGGTGGGAGGAGGGCTATCGACGCTGGGCGGAGGGCGGCTATGGGGTGGAGACGTCTAAGGCTGGAGCAGAAGGTGAATGGAGGACGTGGAGATTGAGGGCTTGGAGGAGAAGGGAGCGGATTTGGCAGGAGAGGTTCTTTAGGTCGTCTGAAAATGCTCGAAGACGTTCCTAGAGGAGAAAGAATGGAGAGGTTCTTTGCTTCTGATGCAGACAGAGGGGGCATGTGGCAGCGATTTGTAAAAACCCCCTGATTTGCTTGGAATGCAGGAGTGAAGGACACAAGCATGAGTCGTGCACTAGGACGATTTCTTGGAAGTCTCAGAGGGCAGTCTCGCATCCTGTCTGGAGGGTCAATAATGAAGCTCGTCCGCCACCGCCGCCGACTCTGGGTAGCGACACAATTGAAGTTGAGATCCCATCTTTGGAGGAGATCTCGACTGCAGAGATCACACTGAGAGATGCTCTGATTGGAGAGATCATGGCAGGCAGGCCGTCAATGGCAATGTTTCAGAATCTGGTATGTTCCCTGGATCTTTTTTCTGCGGGCAGGAAGATAGCCATGTTGTCCCAGTCTCGCTTCTTGGTGTATGGTTTGGGTATGCTAGATGTGGAACGATTAAGGTTTCGCTCAAGTAATTTCGAAGAAGTCAGTGTGATTTGGAGAATGGTCTCCCCATTTGATGGGGCTCTGTCTGAGCGCCCTCCACAAAGAGTGACCTCCAGGAGGATTCTCCATGAGATCTATGGTCTGCCATTGCACTTGTGGCTAAAGGGGGTTGTCTCTAAAATGTTAGTAGGTTTTGTTTCAATCTGTGATGGTTCTGAAGTTTTGATTGGAGAGGGGGATATTAGGTCTCTAAAAGTCGAGGTAGAAGTTACAAATGCTGGCTCAATTCTTGATTCGATCACAGTCAGATGTGGGGGCACTTCTTGGCTTGTTAGACTTGCTGCTCTTGGACCGATGTCTGGGCAGGCTGAATGTGGTCAAGATAAGTCGTCTGAGAATAAAATGAAGTCTGGAACCAACAGTGAGGAGAGAAATCAGAGTGACAGATGTGGACGCACTCCTCCTGCTGATGCTCCTGAAACCAAAAAGAGGAAGGACTGTCACTGTGCCATGGCTGAGGAACATCAGATGGGAGATGATGTTTCTGTTGCTGATAGCAGTCAAGCCATGATTGTCAAAGAGGACTGCTGTTTGGAGGCTGCTAAAACTCCAATGGCAGATTCTGAGATGAACTGCAGTATGGTAGTGGGCAGGACAGGGAAGGATTTGTTGATTAAAGAGCCAGTCCAGATGCAACTTGCTATTCTTGCCGATTTGCAGTATGGCAGTGGTTCAAATAAAAAAAGAGGTGTGGGTAGATCTCCATACATGTTGAGAAGGAGAAGGAAGGAGTCCTTGCCTCCTATTGAGGAGCAATGTATTGCTAATTCCATTATGGTTGAATATGTGGGCTGCAAGGCCAATGGTGATCTCTCTAATGAGAAATGAGAGTTTTGTCTTGGAATGTGAGTGGGCTACGCAACAAACAGAGAAGGGCTTCATTGTGTAGATATCTCTCTGAGTGGGAGATAGACTGTGCTCTTATACAAGAGACTCACTTGGAGAGGGAAAATGGTCAAGAATGGGAATGTTTTAAGCAACTGGGTCATAATGATATTGCAGCTAAGTGTGCTACTGGTCGGTATGGAGGACTGGCTTTTTGGTGGAGAAAATCTTCCATGTCAGTAACTGAAATTATTCGTGATAGGTTTTTAATTTCTTGTAAATGTCAATCTCCTCAAGGAGATATGGAATGGTTTATTTCTTGCATATATGGTCCTTGTGTGGCAGCAGATAGAGTTGGCTTGTGGGAGGAACTCTATGCAATGCAACAAAGAGTGCAAGAGACCCCATGGTTGTTAGGGGGTGATTTCAATTGCTATCTTTCTGGTGATGATAACCCGGATGGGAGAGTGGATAGTTCTACAGCTAGCTTCCAATTGGCTGTGCAGAACATGGGCTTGACTGAATACCCCATCAGTGGTGTGGAGTATACTTGGAGGAATGGCAGTGGGTAGCTTTCCAAATTGGACAGATTCTTTGGCAGTCCTAGTTTGTTAGAGAGATATCAACTATCAGCTGTTTTGAGCCTTGATAGGCCGTTCTCTGATCACACACCTTTGGTTTGGGACAGTGGAGTGAATGCAGACACGGGATCTTACTTCAAACTCAAGAGATCATGGCTTAGGGAAGATGGATTCATGCAAATGGTTTCTCAGTGGTGGCAAAGCAAGGTTGTTCAAGGCACTGCCACACAGCAGTTTGCTTCAAAACTGGCTGGTCTGCGTGAAATGTTGAAGGAATATGGGCAGGCTGTGAATCCGATTAGAGACCAGAAGAGGAGGGAAGCCTTGACAGTCATCAAGGATTTGGATCTGAAAGAGTGTAGGCTGGCTTTGAACTAACAGGAGCAGTAGCTGAGGCAGCAGATGCAATCAGTTGTGGGGGATCAAGATCTGAAAATAGGAATGGATTGGCGTGAAAAATCCAGACAACTATGGCTTAAAGAGGGTGATGCGAATACAAAATTTTTCCATCTTGCGGCCAGTGCTAGAAGGAGATTCAACCTTATCTCTTCTATTAAAGTTGAAGAAAGAATTATTACCTCTATTAAGGAGATCAGAACTGAAGCAAGTAAATTTTTTAAAGAAATGTCCAAGGCTGCTCCCAGAGGTTCTTAGAAGCTGGCAGCAATGGATTTCCCTTGTGTAAATAATGAACAAAGAGACATGCTTGTGTCCCCTATTTCTGAACAAGAAGTGCTAAAAGCTATTAAAGAATTAAATAATGAAGGTGCTCCTGGTCCGGATGGATTTCAGGTGTTTTTCTACAGAGAGCTATGGAATGTGGTTAAGGAGGATGTGTTAAAGGTTATTCATGAGTTTGAATTGGGCAACTCACGATTTGAGAGGCTGAACAAATCTTATCTGTTTCTGCTACCTAAGAAATCTTGTGCGGAAAGTTTTTCTGATTACAGACCCATTGCACTATCTAATTCCATCTATCTTATTATTAGTAAGATTATTGCTAATAGATTGTGGGAGGTTTTAAAGGACTTGATAATGCCTGTTCAGTCAGCTTTTCTTCCTGGGAGAACTTTACAGGAGTCATTCATTGTTGCGCAGGGGATTGTTATGGGTTGGCATAGGAGTAAATCTAAGGCTTTCTTGTGGAAAGTTGATTTTTCCAAAGCCTATGATTCAATCTCCTGGTCATACTTGTGGGAGATTCTTAGAAGGAGAAAATTTCCACCTTTACTGATTCAATGGGTGAAGAGGTGCATTACGACAGCCTCTTTTTCCCCATTGATAAATGGTAAACCGTGTCGCTCTTGGATTCAGCCCCAATGTGGAGTAAGGCAAGGCTGCCCTATTGCACCTCTGATTTTTAACCTTGCGGTGGATACTTTGGCAAGATTTGCTTGTAAACTGGCAGCGGATGGTTTTATAAGGGGGTATTCACTGTCTAATCATAGGGCTCTAGCCCCTGTACTTCAATATGCTGATGATACTATTTTTCTTGTGGAAGGAGGGAAGAGAGAAGCGCAGGCTCTGTTACATATGGTAAAAATTTTTGGAGAGGTTTCTGGTCTCAGATTGAATTGTAGTAAATCTTCCCTGATTTGTTTTGGGATGAATAGTGGGTTACAGAATGAGATCTCCACCATTCTTGGTACACCTGTTGTTCCACTGCCGATTAAATATCTGGGTCTACCTCTGAAATGTTCTAAGATGAAGAAAGCAGATTGGTCTTTCCTCTTTGAAAAGGTAGCTACGAAATTGGAGGGCTGGAGTAGTAGATACTTATCAAAAGGGGGGAGGTATATATTACTGAATTCTGTTATCACTTCAATTCCCATCTTCTTTTTCTCTGTCCTTAGAGCTCCGAATTCTATTTGGAAAAAGCAGGAGGTGATGCAGAAACGATTTTTTTGGAAAGGGGCCTCCCATCAAGGGGCCTTTTTTCAACCCTTAAAGTGGGAATTAGATTGCAAACCTAAGTAGATGGGAGGTCTGGGTGTTAGATCCCTCAAAGAATTTAATGAAGCGCTACTATTGAAGTGGGCTGTTCGATTGCTACAAGGGGAAAAAAAAATTTCGACAGAAATTATCCAGGACAGTTATGGGAGTACCAATGATGAGATAAATCGTCTTAACCCACGTAAACCGTCCCCCTTTTGGTCTTCTGTGGTGCGGGCCCTGAAAGATAATTGGAATTTTTTCAAATCAGTTTTAGGTGATGGAAAAAGCTTCAAGTTTTGGCTGGAAAATTGGGTACATGGAGGAACGTATAAAAATAGGTTCCCCCTTGCTTATGCTCTGGCTGCAAATAAAAATGCAGTGGTAGCCGATTATTGGGATGTGGATTCGGAGCAGTGGTTGTTAAATAATGGTGGGTGGAATAATCATGAAACAAGATCTCGTGTAGAGACTGAACGTCTCATGCAAGAGCTTGCGACTTTCAAACCCATGCCTTAGGAATATGATACATACAAATGGGAAGGTAATTTTTCTGCTGCAGCTGCCTATGACGGGTTGATAATGTCCTCCAGGATGGCAGAAGATGAAGAAATGGGGAAAAAGCTATGGAAGTTAAAAATACCACTAAAGTTACAAATTTTCTTATGGCTCTGCAGGAGGGATGGATTGATTACTGGAGATCTGAGGCATAGAAGGATGGGGACCCCCGCCCAGTTTTGTTTTTTATGTGGGCTGCATAATGATTCTAGCATTCATATCTTTTCTTCATGTGCGATCACTGATTATGTATGGAGGAGAGTATGCAACGAGTCCTTACCCACTTGGGGGAATTTGTGGCGCTACCTTGTTGATGGGAATAAGCCTTATATACACATGGTGGCTGTGTTATGGGCTGTATGGAGGGCTAGAAATGAGCGTGTTTTTCAGGAGACCCCAGAGTATGTGGAAAATATTGTAAATTTTTGCTGGTGTCTCATACAGCATTGGGAGTCGAACTTGTAAATATTTCTTATTATCAATAATAGCTCTCCTGGTTTGCTATCGGTGATTCGATAGCATTCCTTTCTTTCTCAAAAAAAAAAAAAAAAAGATTCTTGGATTTTCGCTATGTGAAGTGAGGTGCGAAATCGCAGGGCGGTGGGAGTGAAGACAATCAATCAAACAAGTGAATTTTAGTCCACTTGCCCCAAGAGATCCCAAGAAGTTTTTCTAGTTTTTAGTTTTTAGATTTTTCTTTTCTATTAAGGTTACAAGTTAACCTAGGTTGCTAAGAAAAGAAGTCCTACTTGTTTGGCAACGCGTGTGAAGCTCCAATGCGGTGTCGGCGTCTTCACGCTCTCACTCCCTCCTTGGATCTGCTCACATCTTTGTCTTCGTATGCCTGCCTTCTCCTTGCAACAGGTTCACCTGCACACCAAAAACAGAGACACCCGTGAAGAGAGAAGAGAAAAGTGAAAGGAATGGAGTAGAAACTTACTTGCAGGCGCACTTCCCTGGCAACGGTGCTAGAAAAGGTGTGGTGTCAGACCCGAATAGGTTGTTAATATGATGATTTTATCGTTTAAGTGTGTATAGTGGTTAACCTAAATCGGACCTAACCATCTCTTTACAAATTTTTTTTAACCTGGCCTACTTGATTTTATCTTGGTCACTTTTAGGCCCAGGGTCGAACTCAGGGAAGTGGTGTTACAAGTCAAGTTTCTATGCCTTTCGTACAACGAATCACTTCCGTTTGTTTATTGTGCTTTTGATGTTTTTTCTATTTAGATTTTTTTTCTTGTAATCTTTGTCCTCGAGGCACACCCTCAAAATTGGGTTGTTGTCTTTGAGCCAAAACAGGGTTCCAAAATGGGTCTTGCTATTCGCAAGACGGGGTACCTGCAAGTCAAGGATTATCTTTTCTCTTTTATATTTTTTTTATCTTTTTTATGGGCATGCAAGAGAAATAGAAATAAAGTAAATATATTATAGATATATATGTATATACTATGTATATATAAAGGGGTGGGGGTGGAGGCAGAGATGGAGTGTAGCACGGTGTGGAGTCGGTCGTCGTCTAGAAATATGCAACCAACAGGACGAAGTGCTGTGTGTAAGGTGTAGGATGGATGATGGAAGATGAATGCGAACACGCTTTTTGTATGCATGTATCGGGGAATATCAGCAACTGGTGCAGATATTCCCGCGATATCATGTAGGATAAGTAACGTGAAAATATATAAATATATATATATGTAAGCATATATATATATATGGTTATAAATATATACGTATATATATGTAGTTATATATGTATATATGTATGTGTATATATATATATATATAAGTATATGCATTGATAGATATATGTATAGATATATGTATATATGTATATATATATGTATAAATATGTATATACAACTATATAGATGTAAATATATATGCATGCATATGTAGATAGTAATATATGTATATATAGATATATGTAGCTATATATATATATATATGTACATATATGTATATATAGTTATATTGATATATATATATATGTATGTATATTTATATATGTATATATGTATAAAAATATGTATATATATGTGAGTATATGTGTATATATATATGTATATAAATATATAAGCAAATAAGATGTAAATACGTATATATATTTATATATATATATATGTATATAGATATATGTATATAGACTAATACATAGTTACATAAGTACTAATATATGTATAGATATATTTAAGTATATATGTACATATATATTGATATATATATAAGTATATGTATATATGTAAATATATATGCATATATATATATAACTATATAGATATATGCATATATATATGCAAGTATACTAATACTACTATATATATATATGTATATGTATAGAACTATATGTATATATGTATATATATAAATATATATATATAAGTATATAGATATATATATGTATATATGTATGTATGTATACTAATACATAGGTATATAGGTACTACTATATGTATAAATATAAGTATATATATATATATGTATGTATATATATAGGTATATAAATATATGTATATATATATATCAATATATATATGTATACGTATATATATATATGTATATAATAGTGTATAGGTGTGTGTGTGTGGAAGTGTGAGTGTATGTGTGTGTGAGCATTAGTAAAGAGAGTGTTGTGAGAGAGAGAGAGAGAGAGTGGGAGAGCACTCGATTCCTGCTAGAGGTTAAGGTGTCTGAAGGACCAAGCGTCGTCTGGAGGCTCAAGCTCGCGTGCAGGTGTGCATGCGTGTGGAAAACCGCACGCTGGAGGGCGATGGGCACGGAGGGAAGACACGCATCGCACTATGCTGCACGAGGGTAGGAGCGGCCGCGCGTGGGCGAAGAGAGCGGGCGAAGGCAAGCATACGCGGGTTGGCAGACGTGCGGGCGGGTGCGGGAGATGCGGGGTGAGACGCACGCGCGGGCAAACGGCGATAGCGGTGCACCGGGTGACCGGTTAAGTGAGAAGCTCACCGGTCACCCCACTGTACCCACAGTGTCGCGCAAATTGGCGTGAACAGTGGCTACAGTGTAAGGCCACGCCACGTAACTGGGAGCGGGCGGTGCTATGAATGCGGACGGCTCGGCACGTGCGGTGGAGGGCAAGGGCGACCTGCTGCTTGCGCGGAGGCGTGCAGGTGCAGCTGGGTTGCGCTGGGGTGCTTGGCCGGCCACTGCAGAGGTGCACGGTGGCCGGTTGCGGATGAAGGAGAGAGCGCGATAGGGCGAAGAGCGGGAGGCGATGGTGCCTGTAGGAGCACGCGGTGGGTGAGGGCGGCCTGCACGTGTGCGCGGAATGGTATGGTGGCTTGCGCTGCGTGCTGCTGCTACCGCCTTGCCGCTGCTGCTGGAGCTTTGAGCTTCAAGCTTGAATCTCATAGCAATGGCTGAAGTGGCATGGAAGGTGAAAACAGTGAAGAAGGCCACCATGCCCACCAGCTCTTTGAAGAGCTGGGCTGTGGTGGTTTCACTGTGGTGGGTGCTCACCACAGTGAAGACTCCTGTCTGCCGGTTGTCTCCTCGGTGGAGGAGGGCTGGTGTATGGAGGGAGAGGGAGGAGAGGGTGGTGGCCTGGAAGGAGAAGTGCTGGGTTTTTGGCTGGGGACCAGCCTGCTTTTGCAAAGGAGGAGCCGTGGCATTTTTTTAGAGGAAGAAGCCATGCACGGCCATGTCCTGGTTGTGCATGGCTCATGCATGGCCTTGGCGGGGAGAGGCAGCCGCAGGGAAGGGCAGGAGCAGGGAAGAAAGGTGTTGTGCAATGCAGCCGCGGGAAGAGATTTCCAAATCAAATGGAAATAAAAATAAAGATGGGGATATTGCGAAGCAGCACTCGAAGAAAATGTGAATTGTGAGGCCATTTATTTCATTCTCCTCCTCTCTTAATTAAATGCATGCATGCATCTATATTTACAAATGTGACTATGGAACCCTAATATGCATTGGTAATGCTAGGAAATAGCACAAGACAGCATAATTACAGGCGTATTTTTTTGGTGCAATCCTGCCACAAGGTGCCATCACAGCTGCTAAAATCCACTCAATGGCTGCCCACTCTCTAGCTGAAGGATCTTCAAGTATGCTTCTCCCTCGTTGGATGAAGATCCAATGATTGATAGGGCTCTACGCTTCATCAAGTTCACGACTGTTGGATGAAGATCCAATGGTCGCGAGCTCTCAACCGTTAATTCAAAAATGCACCTCTGAGCGAAGAGGTCACTGGTTCAAAACTCGATATGTGCCCCCTAGCTAACTGCGAAATTGATTGAATCGTGCAATCTCTAACGGACGTCGGAGATGCGAGCCATGTCGCCCATAGAATGAATGAGTGATTTGTCGCAAGAGGAGATGCGAGATTGTACACACCCCAGCAAGCATTCTCAAGCATGATCAACACGTGATCTTAGCCCTCCGTTCATGATCTAACGGCTGAATGTGTGTTGGCATGAATGCTCCATCAAACGTATGCCTAATGAGTGATCTGAGCGCACGATCTTCGCGCAATCTCAACTGTCCATCTCCGATCTAACCGTTCTCCTTCGACCATGCTCATGCAGCTACGGGTGCATGAGAACCAACACGTGCGAGTGTGAGCTAGGGCTATAGCAACATTTGTGGTGGACCTTTAGTGACGATTGTGAATGTCGCTATTGACCATTATTTCATTTTGCCACCTCTCCTCCACTATAATAGGACCCCTACCCCTTTTATTTCTCTACATATCTTCCTTTCTCTCCTTCACCACCTTCAACGCTCTAAAGAGAGCTTGTCCCAAGCCCGGGATGCTCCTCTTGAGTAGAAACTCAAATATTTTCCCACTTCTCACCCCCCTTCGTGGAGCATCCCATGGTCGCCCTCTCACCACGTTCGAGAAGATCCTTGCCACAACGTCTCGCCCCGTCCTCCATCCTCCAACACTATTCTCCTTTGTCTAGCTGCTCCCCACCTTCATTCGGGGTGCCATCAGAGAGAGTCATCCTCTAAGCACCGTTGAAGGGGTTCTTCTCACCTCTCTCTATCCTTTTGCATTCTAGTGTAGTTTTCTGCTTTCTTATTTGTAGCAAACTCTTTGAGATATACATTGATGTTCTCTCTCTCTCTTTATTTCTCTTATTTTGCAAGTAGATTGGTTACATACAATTTTATTGATCTGATCTCTTACCTTATAAAAATACCAAAAAAAATTCTCAAAAGATGAAAACACCAGAAATAAATAAATTCAAAATGCAAATTTCACTAAACAAAACGTTCGCCTCCCTATGTTCAACTTGGGACTCACCTCGAGTTTTTGTATAAATTTTATTTAGTAGTAATTTTTGCGACTACGATGACGAGTTCTCCAAAATCGTAGCTTTTCTCACAAAATTAATGCTCACCAGCTTATAGGAGAAGCGATTCTTGTAAGAGGTTGTGCCACCCTTTTTCAATTAGTGCGTTAGTGGATTTGCTAATGTTGCCTAGTTGAAAAAATCCTAAGCTAGGAGGCTCAGGTAGTGGGTTTTACCCGAAAGGGCTTCCACTATAAATTCTGTTGTCATTTGTGCATGAATTTTTTATTTGAATTTATTTCTTGTTATTTTTAAAATTGTCAAGTGATACGATTCACCTCTCCCCTCTAGTATGCTTCTTAGATCTGCAGGACCCACAAATGGAAGTGCAAGAATTTCATTCTCAACTTCGAACTCAATCTGGACCAACTATCTATACTTGCGTGATTGAAGTACCAAGGCTCTCTTGCCAAGGTTCCTCGCATGGAACCGATGCCGGCAGGGGGACTGGGGTCCACTTTAGTTGGGGTACCCACTGGCAGCTTGTCAAGTGCGGGTGGCATATGCTTGTTGGGAATGCGAGGGAGTTTTTCAGTCACAACATGTACCAATTCACAGGTGGGTGGGGAGTTAAGCGATATAGATAATATAAATTTTATAAAGATAACCATCTATTTTATGAAATAGAAAAATTAAATTTATCTTTGGATAGGGAGAGGGATGTGTGGAGAATCGTTTCGCTATTGACGGGCTTATTGGCCTTGTATATTCTCCTCCCCCCCTTTTTTTTTAGTAATAACCCTTCTTGCATCATATGGGGGCCACTTTGAAAAAATACCAAGTGGGAGTGGAGGTGAGTCCACACATTCAAGCGAAAATGGAAGGAAAGTTGTTGGTGTATAATTATTATCAATAAATCTAGGGAGGCAGATCACTGAATGTGGGCGCTAATGCAAATTTCCTCCAATAATTGGCTTCTTAAAGGCATTTGCATGAGGATTTTTGCCTTTTCTTTCTCCTTTCCTCCCTTTCTTTTCTTTTTGGAAGTCCATCCAGCTGAGAATGGAACTACTTTGTGCCTCATTTAAATCCTAAGAGAAGTAATAAGTCGATGATAGAGGTGGGTAGTTGGTGCCCAAGGCTACAAGTGGGAAAGGGGCATTGATGGGAACATCATCATGAGTCCTAACTAGCCTATTTTGACCCAAAGAAGAGAACAAAATCTCCTACATAACCAACTGGAGGTCCTAACTCAATGAATAACCATTCTTAGAGAAAAGCAAGAAACAAGGGGTAAAACTTCAATTTTACCATTGCAGTACAATAACAGGATTTCTCATGGGGTAAACATAGGTCAAATGGTCTTAACAAGGTAAAAGTGAGTTGGTTCAAATAGAAAAGGGTTCATGAGAATTTTGGGAATTCAATGACTTCTTGTAACCCTAAAATAGACCCACTTGATTTAACAAGGTTCTGGTCAGGATAAAATTTACCTATACCCTCTAAAAATCATGGAAAAATATTCTCTAGATTTTAGAACCATCAAGTTAGCCCTTAGAACCTATTTTGACCTAAATTGGGGTCTCAATCAAATATTTGCCCTAAATTGGATTTCTACGTAAATTTCCCAATCAAACGTGATCAAATCCAAAATCGAACTTCACCATTGGATTCCTTTGGTTTGAATTAGGTTTTTACCAAAATTTTCACCTAAGTTGATTTAATCTTGACCTACTTTGCGAATAGGCTTAGCCTAATTACATTTCTACCCCTATCGTTTGAAAACCTCTGCAGAAACCCCCTAGCTTCCACATCATTCTTTGCAATTAGGTTCCTCCACCATTATAGCGGAGAGAATCCTACTCCGGCGAGGTTCAAAGGCAAGAACTTTCTGATCCCTCAGAGAATCCCTTTCAAAATTGAAAGGGAGATTCCCTGAGAAATCTCTTCCAATGTGAACCCATTGATGAGCCCTAATTCCTACCCAATCTCTCATGAGAATGCGTGAGAGATTTGGGTCTCTCTGAGTTTGCATCTCCGGTGAGATCACCGTGGTTGGAAGCTTGGCTTCTAATCACAAACCAAACCTCCAGTACCTATTTAAGAAACCCTAATTCATTCTAGACCACCTAAGCTTGAAATTGGCCAGGGAATCCCTCACTTTCGTCTCTTCCCCCTCCGGCCAGTGACTCAGCAAGCTCTGGTGATCTCCCTCTCTTTTCCTCTTTGCCCAACCACAATACCAGTGGTAGGGTTTTCTTCCTCCTATTCGTCCGCATCGTGCCACACCCGCTGATGCTCCTGCAGCTGCTCATCGTCGCTGTCCTCCCCCCTCTGAGTGTTTCATCTCTGGCGACGGCAATACGAGCTGGCCGCCATCTCTGCCTCCCCGTTCATCTCTCTATATCCATCTAAGTCCTCTCTCCTTTCTAATTCTTTTTCTCTCTTTATTTCTTAAAAACACGCTTCGCCGCATGCTGTCACCCTTACCTTCTTCATCTCTGGCAAGACTTCTGGCGAGGCATCCCCGCCGCTCCACACCTCCATCTGCCTCGCCAAGCACCCTAGAACACCGATCGAACACACCCACTCTCATGCACACAGGGTGACCGAGGCACGCACTCACCAACCACCACATGCCACATCGACCCCTACACTACGTTCGCTGTGTCCTGGCGAATCTCCCTAAGTTTTCTAATGAGGCTGCAAGGCCATTTTCATGTTGACATGTTTAGAGTCCTCACTGCCATTGATGCATGCAAGCTTGCCCCAGGTCTCCTTGCTCCAGGCTAAGAGTCCCAAGTTGTGTGGAATCATCTTGCTCACAACTCCAGCCAAGCAATTGGCACTGAGGACCCCAGTAGCAGCTACAATCAAGGAAGCCTCCTGCTGCGGATGCAAGCGAAGGAAGGTTGGACGTTTAGTCCCACCTCTGAAGATCTTGAGAGGGCGCAGCAGAATAAATTGCAAAAGTGAATAAGGCTCTTTGCCTCCTGACCACGGGGTGAGGTCCCACTCACCCTCTCATTGCCTCGTCCATGACCCGATCCTCTCGGACTTGGTGCAACCCGTATACCGGACCTTGCACTCGTCACCCACCACAACATGCTAGTGGGCCTGGTCCTGGGTGCATACCAGACCCGATTACCGAAGAAGCGATTCTGGGAGAGCAAGCCTGTAACGACCCGGTTCCCGAGTCCCTACGAGACACGAGAACCGGACCGACTCGACTAATCCCAAGACCCAGTCGTCCAACGAGGAAGTAACCAAAAGACAGTAAAATAAACCACATTCAGCATGAATATAACTAACAGTAAAAAGTACAGCAGTAAGGAAAGAAACTACTACAGTAGGCACCACCACAACAGTAAAACAACATTTACCATATAACAAAAACTGCAGGTAAAGAAGGTACAGCGGAAACAAAACTACTCACTAGAACAGAAACAAAAGAAGGTACAAAGCGGTGGCAACTCTACTGGACCCTACTCGGCCCAGCGTCCTCTGCAGCCGCCGACCCTGGCTGCTCAACACCTGGTCCTGAAAAAGGTAACGAGTGTAACACGTCAGCAAAACGCTGAGTAGAGTGGCAAACTAACTAAAGGCAACAGTAGAGTGTACAGTAGCTGTTATGTTCTATTACTTCCTTTATTTACATCTTTCAATTTTTCTCACTATTTCATTAACTTCTCAGATCCTTTACTTGATCTCGAATGTCCTCGTGGGACGATCTTGATTGCAGTCTTTTCCAACAGTAGAAGTAGCACGTGGTGCTCCCCTGGCCGGGAGAGTCCCCCGTGGTGATCCTACCCTCAGTCAACCACCCCAAGGTCACTGACAGACGTAACGGTGACTACGGCACGCGCGATAAACGCACAGGTAGCTAGCCCGTACTGGCACGCGGTCAGTCGTTTCCGTTAACGGGTGCGCCCAAAGCACAGCACGGAACCAGGGCAGAGCCCTCTCAGTAACAGGGGTCCAACCCCTCCACAGTAACCAAACCGGGGCCTTGCCCCTCCACAGTCCGCGCACCCTCGTCTGACTACCCTGGTTTGCCCTAGTGGGCCTAACAAGTCGGTGAAGGAGGCTAACAGAACCCCGGGGCCCGTGGGGTAGCTAGTACTCTCCTAACACTACTAGCTCTCCTCGGTACTACGTACACGAGGGCCAACAAGTCGGTACAGAGCGGCCAAGCCTAACCCCGGGTCCCTGGGGCGGCTGGCCCCACTCTGCACTAAAACAGGTACAGGTACTTCCCTTGGTACTGCGTACCCAAGAGACAGTACAACTACATCTCAGTTCCATTCCTTTTCTTTCCAGGAGTTCCACTCCTAATTCCCCGTAGGGTTCCAGCCCTTTATCTCAGAACATCATATGTTTCACTTTCTAGATTCACGTTCTCAATTTCCATGATCTCAAACATGTTTCTTTGTTCATAACAGGCAGCTGTTAATTAGTTTCACAGGCAGCTTATATATTCCTTTCCATTTTTCCAAGACTGCAGTAATATACATTCCGCTAGTTTTTCCATCCTAGGATTCATGCCATATCCTAGGATCTATCATACAATCTAGTTTTCCGGCCCTAGGATTCATGCAACACCTAGGAGCTATCATTCCATACATTTCTCATTCCTAGGGTTCATGCAATGCCCTAGGTTCTAGTTATGGTTCCATACTTTAACAGATTTTATTAATGCTTAAAACCACTCTACCAGGTACAACGGAAGTAATGGGGGCGTGGTCGGGAATCCCGTGCGCCTCCGCGACTCTCAAGACGGCAACCGAACGAGGTCCTATCACAAGGATCAAACACAAGGAGTGTCTCAAAACAGTGTATAGCTACTGTAGGCGGGTAGAGGAATAAATTCTGAATCGAACGCAACTCGAATCGCGGAAAACGGAGCCCAAACGGGCCTTAAACGGGTCGAGAAAGACAATACTGTGCAAAATCAGACGTCTGGAACTCCTTCCAGACGTCTTAAACGGTGGATCAGAGAATTACCTGTTCGGCTTGGTTCCCCGGACGTCCAGAAGTCTGTGGCGACGTCTCTCCTAGATCCCAGACGTCCGATGGTCTCTCCGGACGTCTGGAGGTCACTCCCGCCGTCTGGTACAACTTCCAGACGTCGGATTCGCAAAGGATGACGAATCCGAACACCTGCGCACAGCCAACCCTCCTCCTTCAGTACGGTCAGTCGACAAAAGAAGAAGGAGAAAGCGGAACTCACCTTTCAGACGTCTGTATGATCACACAGACGTCGACCTTGCCGTCTGGATATCAGTCCAGACGTCTGATTCTGGAGATTTTTCCAGAATCAGAACCTCGCTCGGCCTCCGCTCGCGACGCCGCCCGCGTCGCACCTCGCGCGTCCGCTGCTCCGCCCGCAGCAGGTCCCTCTTCGCGACGCTCTGCGCCCCCTGCGCCCTCCGCCGGCCGGCCAAGCCGCTCCCGGCGAGCTCGCCCTCACGGCAGAGCCCCGCCCTCGCACGCCGCAGCTCCTCCGCGCCTTCTGCTGCGCCGCTGCCGCTGCGCCCTTGCGTCCGCTCGCTCCGCCCGCAGCAGGAGAGGAGGAAGATGGTGGAGACGGGATGGGAGGCGCGCCCCCTCCCCCTTTTAACGCCGCGCGGAGAGGAGGAGAGAGACGGCCGCAGTCACCTGCAGCCGCAGAGAAGATGCGGATCGCAGGTCTGCGCGCACAGGCGCGCAGACGAATATCCCGTGCGAGTATAACTGTTCGTCAGACGTCTGTAAACTATCCCGGACGTCTGGTCAGACGTCTGGATGTGATCCCAGACGTCTTTACAGACGTCTGGGCCACCTCCCAGACGTCTTAAAAGACGTCTGGGGCACGAGCTCGTTACAATATAACAAACTCAAAGGAAGTTTCGTCCCCGAAACTTGCGCTAACTAGGGTGCGGAAAAAGGATGTCCAAATAACCATAACAAACTCAAAGAGGACCGAAGCCGGTCCGAAAAGACGTACCCGCGAAAAGCTCTGGGTACCGCTCCCGCATTGCCGCCTCAGGCTCCCAGGTAGCCTCCTCGTACCGCTGGCTCCTTCACAAAACCTTTACCAGGGGTACTTGCTTTCGTCTCAACCTGCGGACGGCTCGGTCTAGGATCTGCACTGGCCGCTCGGGGTAGGTCAGGTCGTCGCTCACCTCGACGCTCTCGTGACTCAGTACGTGGCTGGGATCGGCTACGTACTTCCTGAGGTTGGACACGTGGAACACGTCGTGCACACCAGAAAGCTGCGGGGGAAGGGCAAGTCTGTAAGCAACGGGTCCAACCTGCTCCAGGACCTCGAAGGGCCCCACGAACCTCGGCGCGAGCTTCCCTCTCACCCCAAACCACTGTAAGCCCTTCATGGGCGAAACACGAAGAAAGACGTGGTCCCCAACCTCGAACTGCACCTCTCTGCGTCTGCGATCTGCGTAGCTCTTCTGTCTGCTCCTGACAGTGCGGAGTCGTCTGTGGATCTGTTCAACTACCTCCTGACTCTGCCGGATCAACCTGGGGCCAACCTCCCACTTGGTCCCCACCTCAACCCAACTCAAGGGTGCCGCGCATTCCCGTCCGTACAGAGCCTCGTAGGGAGCCATGCCGATGCTCGAGTGATAACTGTTGTTGTATGCAAACTCTGCCAGGGGCAGGTGTTCCTCCCAAGAGCCCCTCCAGTCTAGTACACAGGCACGCAAAAGATCCTCAAGTGTCTGTATCGTGCGTTCCGTCTGTCCGTCCGTCTGGGGGTGGTAAGCCGTGCTAAACCTCAACCTCGTCCCCAAAGCCTGCTGAAACTCAGCCCAAAACTGGGACGTAAAGCGGGTATCCCGGTCGGATACGATCTCCCGCGGAACTCCGTGTAGTCGCACCACATCACGGATATACCTCTCTGCCAACTGTGCTGGTCCCAAAGTGACTCGGATCGGCAAGAGTCGTGCCGTCTTCGTTAACCTATCCACTATTACCCAGACCGCGTCGTGTCCTCGCTGGGTAACAGGTAAACCCACCACCAAGTCCATGGTGATGCTCTCCCACTTCCACTCTGGCACTGGAAGCGGCTGAAGCGGCCCTGCAGGCCTCTGATGCTTGGCTTTCACCTGCTGGCACACTAAGCACTGCTGCACGAACTCACCCACATCCCGCTTCATCCCTCTCCACCAGAACTCGCGTCTCAAGTCATGGTACATTTTCGTGTTTCCGGGATGTATGGTGAATCTGGAACCGTGTGCCTCAGTCAGGAGCTCTCTCAACAGCTCCTCGTCTCTGGGGACGCACAGCCGTCCCCTCAAGCGTAACACCTGGTCTGTGAAAGAGAAGTCCCCTGGGTCCCCTGACAGTACTCTGTCGCGCAAAGACTGCAAGTACGGATCGGCCATCTGTCCCGTGATGATGCGGTCTATCAACTCTGGTCTGGTCTGCCGTGTCACCGCCACTGCCCCACAGTATCCTCGTAACTCTAGAGGTCGCCAACTGCCCACCTCCTCCAAAAGGCTCCAACTCTGTAACTGTAGACTGGCCAAGCGTGCGGGCGCCTTACGGCTCAAGGCGTCAGCCACCACATTGGCCTTTCCCGGGTGGTAGGAGATGCTGCAGTCGTAGTCTTTCAGGAGCTCCAACCAACGTCTCTGTCTCATGTTGAGCTCCTTCTGGTCAAAAAGATATTTGAGGCTCTTGTGATCTGTAAAAATCTCGAAGATCTCACCGTACAAGTAGTGCCTCCATGTCTTCAGCGCGAAGACAACAGCTGCCAACTCTAGGTCGTGGGTAGGGTAGGTATGCTCATGGGGCTTCAGTTGCCGCGAAGCGTAAGCGACCACGTGACCCCTCTGCATGAGCACACCTCCTAACCCCTGCAAGGAAGCGTCCGTGTACACGACGAACCCGCCACTACTGTCAGGAATGGTGAGCACGGGAGCCGAGGTCAACCTCTCCTTCAGTTCCAGAAAACACGCCTCACAGGCGTCTGTCCAAGTGAAAGGCACATCCTTCCGAGTCAACTGTGTCATAGGACGTGCAATCTGCGAAAACCCTCTGATGAACCGTCTGTAGTAACCTGCCAGTCCCAGGAAACTGCGAATCTCAGTGACTGAACGCGGTCTCTCCCACCTGAGCACTGCCTCGACCTTGGCGGGATCCACCGCCAGGCCGTCTCCAAAGATCACATGACCCAAAAAGGTCACCTCCCTCAACCAGAACTCGCACTTGCTGTATTTGGCGTACAGCCTGCGTCGTCTCAGAGTGTCCAGAACCATCCGCAAGTGCTGTCCGTGCTGCGTCCGATCTCTAGAATAGATGAGTACATCATCTATGAAAACCACCACAAACTGGTCCAAGTACGGTCTGAACACCCGGTTCATCAGGTCCATGAAAGCAGCGGGGGCATTGGTCAGCCCAAACGGCATGACCAAAAACTTGTAGTGTCCGTACCGGGTGCGGAAAGCTGTCTTGGAGACGTCGGTCTCCCTGATCCTCAACTGGTGGTATCCAGACCTCAAGTCGATCTTGGAAAATACCGTGGCACCCCGCAACTGGTCAAACAAATCATCAATCCTCGGCAGCGGATATCGGTTCTTGATGGTGACCCTATTCAGCTGTCTGTAGTCCACACAAAGGCGTAGGGTCCCATCCTTCTTCTTCACAAACAGTACCGGGGCTCCCCAGGGAGACGCACTGGGCCTCACGAAACCCTTCTCCAAAAGGTCCTGCAACTGAGACTTGAGCTCTCGCAGCTCAAGCGGTGCCATCCTGTATGGCGCGGTGGAGATGGGGTTGGTCCCTGGTACTAGTGAGATCTCAAACTCGATCTCCCGCTCGGGCGGTAGTCCTGGTAACTCGTCTGGAAACACGTCGGGGTACTCTCTGACCACCAGGATGCTCTGGAAGTCTGCCACGGGGCTGTGCTCTGCCACCACACAAGCTAAGAAGCCCTCACACCCCTGGCTCAAAAGTCTCGCCGCCCGAAGTGCCGAAATGCACCTGAAACCTCCGTCCACTGGCTGCCCGTGAAACTCGAAGGAAGGCAACTCCGGAATGGAGAAGACAATCTTCCTCTCAAAGCAGTCTACCAATGCGTGGTAAGCGGACAGCCAATCCATCCCCAGGATCACCCCAAAGTCCTCCATCTGTATCATAGTCAGGTCAGCTGGCAGGCTGTGTCCCCCGATGCTGACCCCGCAACCCGTGTACACCTCCTCAGCTACAAACAGCTGACCACTCGGACCTCTGATTACGAACGGGTTCTCTAACAATGTATAATCCTGGTCCAAACTAATCGCGAAACTGTCTGCGACAAACGAGTGCGTAGCGCCGGAATCGAAAAGCGTGTAAACGAGTCTGCCAGAAACTGAAACCATACTTGCTACCACGGATCCCGAAGCTCTGGCGTCCCTGTGTGTTAGGGCGTTGATACGCCCCTCAGCTCTAAGTGCGGACGAAGCAGCCACACTCTGCGTCGGACGGGTAGGTGCTGGCCGGTACCCTCCTCGCGACTGCGGTCCTCCTCCTCGCACCTGGAAACCGCGGCCTCCTGCGCGCCCTCCAGTGCTCTGCGCGGGAAGTATCTGCTGACCTCCTGCCCTAGATGGGCAGTCCCTCCTGACGTGGCCCGGCTGGCCACACTGGTAGCAGAGGGGAACCCGACTCCCGCCCTCAGTGAGTCCCTGCTGTCGGCTAGGCGGGGGTCCGGTGCTGGCGACTGGCCCCTGTCGAGGGCCCCCAAAGGCCACTGATGGCCCTGCACAACGTGACGGCTCTCCTGCGGACGCCACGTGTCTCCGTGGAGTTCTCCTAACACGCCTGGTGTGGCGGCGGAAATCTCGTTCCACCACTAACTCCCCTGTCGTACGCTCGGAAGGGGGAGGGGGGTAGCGACGTGGGTGGAAGCTGAAATTCTTCTCGAACCACCTCTCGAATCAGTTGGACGAGGTCCCGAGACGGTATACTCAGGAGAAGAGGAGGGGTTGTATGTATTCCAAGCCCGGCACATCCGTCCCCCGGGCCCTGACCTCGGCCGCGCCTGCGGCTCACCCTCCTAGCTCCACGACGCGGCATCTCCTACAATGGAGACGCGAAACAAAACGGAAACGTCAAAACAGACGGTACCTAACAACACTTCTAAGAGCTCAAGTCAAGAGATATGTTGTGGTGGCTACTCTAGCTATAAACATGTGAATTGGTTATTTTCCAGTCAGTTGAATCACTTCTCGGGACGACCTTGCTCTGATACCATCTGTAACGACCCGGTTCCCGAGTCCCTACGAGACACGAGAACCGGACCGACTCGACTAATCCCAAGACCCAGTCGTCCAACGAGGAAGTAACCAAAAGACAGTAAAATAAACCACATTCAGCATGAATATAACTAACAGTAAAAAGTACAGCAGTAAGGAAAGAAACTACTACAGTAGGCACCACCACAACAGTAAAACAACATTTACCATATAACAAAAACTGCAGGTAAAGAAGGTACAGCGGAAACAAAACTACTCACTAGAACAGAAACAAAAGAAGGTACAAAGCGGTGGCAACTCTACTGGACCCTACTCGGCCCAGCGTCCTCTGCAGCCGCCGACCCTGGCTGCTCAACACCTGGTCCTGAAAAAGGTAACGAGTGTAACACGTCAGCAAAACGCTGAGTAGAGTGGCAAACTAACTAAAGGCAACAGTAGAGTGTACAGTAGCTGTTATGTTCTATTACTTCCTTTATTTACATCTTTCAATTTTTCTCACTATTTCATTTACTTCTCAGATCCTTTACTTGATCTCGAATGTCCTCGTGGGACGATCTTGATTGCAGTCTTTTCCAACAGTAGAAGTAGCACGTGGTGCTCTCCTGGCCGGGAGAGTCCCCCGTGGTGATCCTACCCTCAGTCAACCACCCCAAGGTCACTGACAGACGTAACGGTGACTACGGCACACGCGATAAACGCACAGGTGGCTAGCCCGTACTGGCACGCGGTCAGTCGTTTCCGTTAACGGGTGCGCCCAAAGCACAGCACGGAACCAGGGCAGAGCCCTCTCAGTAACAGGGGTCCAACCCCTCCACAGTAACCAAACCGGGGCCTTGCCCCTCCACAGTCCGTGCACCCTCGTCTGACTACCCTGGTTTGCCCTAGTGGGCCTAACAAGTCGGTGAAGGAGGCTAGCAGAACCCCGGGGCCCGTGGGGTAGCTAGTACTCTCCTAACACTACTAGCTCTCCTCGGTACTACGTACACGAGGGCCAACAAGTCGGTACAGAGCGGCCAAGCCTAACCCCGGGTCCCTGGGGCGGCTGGCCCCACTCTGCACTAAAACAGGTACAGGTACTTCCCTTGGTACTGCGTACCCAAGAGACAGTACAACTACATCTCAGTTCCATTCCTTTTCTTTCCAGGAGTTCCACTCCTAATTCCCCGTAGGGTTCCAGCCCTTTATCTCAGAACATCATATGTTTCACTTTCCAGATTCACGTTCTCAATTTCCATGATCTCAAACATGTTTCTTTGTTCATAACAGGCAGCTGTTAATTAGTTTCACAGGCAGCTTATATATTCCTTTCCATTTTTCCAAGACTGCAGTAATATACATTCCACTAGTTTTTCCATCCTAGGATTCATGCCATATCCTAGGATCTATCATACAATCTAGTTTTCCGGCCCTAGGATTCATGCAACACCTAGGAGCTATCATTCCATACATTTCTCATTCCTAGGGTTCATGCAATGCCCTAGGTTCTAGTTATGGTTCCATACTTTAACAGATTTTATTAATGCTTAAAACCACTCTACCAGGTACAACGGAAGTAATGGGGGCGTGGTCGGGAATCCCGTGCGCCTCCGCGACTCTCAAGACGGCAACCGAACGAGGTCCTATCACAAGGATCAAACACAAGGAGTGTCTCAAAACAGTGTATAGCTACTGTAGGCGGGTAGAGGAATAAATTCTGAATCGAACGCAACTCGAATCGCGGAAAACGGAGCCCAAACGGGCCCTAAACGGGTCGAGAAAGACAATACTGTGCAAAATCAGACGTCTGGAACTCCTTCCAGACGTCTTAAACGGTGGATCAGAGAATTACCTGTTCGGCTTGGTTCCCCGGACGTCCAGAAGTCTGTGGCGACGTCTCTCCTAGATCCCAGACGTCCGATGGTCTCTCCGGACGTCTGGAGGTCACTCCCGCCGTCTGGTACAACTTCCAGACGTCGGATTCGCAAAGGATGACGAATCCGAACACCTGCGCACAGCCAACCCTCCTCCTTCAGTACGGTCAGTCGACAAAAGAAGAAGGAGAAAGTGGAACTCACCTTTCAGACGTCTGTATGATCACACAGACGTCGACCTTGCCGTCTGGATATCAGTCCAGACGTCTGATTCTGGAGATTTTTCCAGAATCAGAACCTCGCTCGGCCTCCGCTCGCGACGCCGCCCGCGTCGCACCTCGCGCGTCCGCTGCTCCGCCCGCAGCAGGTCCCTCTTCACGACGCTCTGCGCCCCCTGCGCCCTCCGCCGGCCGGCCAAGCCGCTCCCGGCGAGCTCGCCCTCACGGCAGAGCCCCGCCCTCGCACGCCGCAGCTCCTCCGCGCCTTCTGCTGCGCCGCTGCCGCTGCGCCCTTGCGTCCGCTCGCTCCGCCCGCAGCAGGAGAGGAGGAAGATGGTGGAGACGGGAGGGGAGGCGTGCCCCCTCCCCCTTTTAACGCCGCGCGGAGAGGAGGAGAGAGACGGCCGCAGTCGCCTGCAGCCGCAGAGAAGATGCGGATCGCAGGTCTGCGCGCACAGGCGCGCAGACGAATATCCCGTGCGAGTATAACTGTTCGTCAGACGTCTGTAAACTATCCCGGACGTCTGGTCAGACGTCTGGATGTGATCCCAGACGTCTTTACAGACGTCTGGGCCACCTCCCAGACGTCTTAAAAGACGTCTGGGGCACGAGCTCGTTACAAAGCCTAAGAGAGAAAGAGGAAGAGAGATCGTGGGGGTGGTTAGGGGGTTGGTTTTGCTCTCATAGGCAAGGAGAAGAAGAAGAAGAAGCTAAGGAAGAGGAAGGCCTAAAAAGGAGAAGCAACTGAAGGCAGAAGGAAGAGGAGCCGTAGAGAAAGATGAAAGAAGAAGAAGCCAAAGGTAAAATAGAAAGGAAAAGGCATAGGCACAAGAACAGAAGAAAAGAAAGAAAGAGGAAGAAGGAAGGAAGCAGCCAGAGACAAAGATCAGAGAAGTGAAAAAGAGAAATAGAAGCACTGTAGCAACCATAATTATAAGACGTCTGGTTCACAAAATTAGACATCCACTTTTTGTGTTTTCTTTATATACATTGGTATTCAGTGTTTACATTTACATTTTTGCATTACAACTCTGATTTTCGTTGCAAATTATATTCAATTTTCCAAAGTTGCTCCCTTGATTTTTAAACCCGAATTTGCTCCCTGTGTTCAACCTCGAACTTAAAACTTCTAGTAATAAACTCGATTTATTTTCTAGCGATTTCAACTATACTACGACGCATCGATTTTGAAACATTGATCTCGCCCGATAAACATTTTGGCACCATTGCAGGGGAGCAATGGGCTATTTAGAAATCTTGATCACAATTTCTGATTTGATACTAACTTGATACATCTCTTTTGTTGTAATTGTTTTAGTGGAGAAGATTCAAAGGAAGACGGTTGCACAGCAAACACACCCGAGGCAGGTAATCTCTGATTAGTCCTTTCCCTTAAGCCCCTTATTCTGAAAAGGAAAAAAAAGATAAAAATCAATTAGGGCTACCTGCTTTCCATCTTTAGTTAATTCACCAAAGTTGCCTGATTTTTATTTCAACAAATATTGATTTGTGCATCCATTTAACGTAACTAGGGCTATCACCTTCTTGATTGAGCCCTAGATACCATAGTTTTGGAAACTAAATTGGACCAAAATTAGAGCCAACTTAAGGATTCCAATTTATTATTTTAGAGACACATCTTTCTAAGAAAGAATCAACTATCCAAAAAGAGGTGTGCAAATACTTAAACAAACAAATCAGTAATGAGAAAAAGATTTGTACAAATAATTCAAACCACAAGGGACACAATATGTATAGTGATTCCCTTCCCTTAGGTACTCCACTACCTAAGCCTCCTAGCTTAGGATTTTTAACCCGATTCTCTCAACCTTGAGAGAATCAATTTACCAAATCGAGGCAATTAATGGGTTACCTCAACCGAAGTACAATATTGGGTTTGTTACAACCCAACGAGCAACAAGCTCAAATACAATAGAAGTACCGGTGTAAGACAAAAAGAATCTTAAAACTAGAACCTAAGCCTCTCAACAATAATTAAAATGAATACCAATTTGAGAGCCTAGAATGAATGTGAATGCCTTGATAATGTGTGAAGAAATCATGTCGATGTGCTTGCAAGTCCGTAGAGAGATTGAGAGCAGCAAACTATTCCTTCTCTTGAATATGTGTTGGAAAAATGTGAAATATAGCTCTGGAAATTTTCCTTATATTTCTAATATTTCTTGTGTGCCAACAAAGAGTCGTAGGGTCATTTTATAGAGTTTAGGACCTAGGATACTCTTCTACTGGACGTTGGGATTTAATTCCCAATGTTCACATAGCCTAAATTAATTTTCCAGCCGTTCAGTTTTGAGCCAACGGCTACCTGGTACTGGTACTAGTAGCTCACTACCACCAGTACAAGAGTCCTGGTATTGGTACTCATCATAGGTACCAGTACTTGTGACTCTAGGGTTTGGAATTCCTTGGGCACAGTAACTTACCTGTATCGGTACTCATCATGGGTACCGGTACTTGTAAGGTTCAGGCCAGAATTATGCCTTCAACCTGTGGCCAACATGTACCGATACTCATGGTTACTACGGGTACTTGTTCATAGTTTGAGATGAATTCTCAAACCTGTGCCTTGCAAATACCAGTATTGATGAACAGTAATGGTACTTGCTTACAAGTACCTATTTTAAGAGTTTTAATTCATTACGTACTTTAAAAACGAATGCCATATAAATCCTAATTTATCTCTACTTGATTTTTATGATCTGAGTTAAATTCTCTTGTTAAGAGGCATACAATCTATGAAAATGTAAACTAAAAAAAATAAAGGATCGAAAATGATCTTCTTCTTCTCGATCTGTCCTTGTCATCTTTCTTCCTCGTTGTCATCATCATCATGCCTGCATTACTTCCTATTTGCCTTGATCTTCACCTAAATCTGAAAGAACTCAATTGCAAACATTAATCCATAATAATTTTGTTAACACTAAAAACAAGATGTTGAACAAGGTTCCAACAATCTCCTCCTTTTTGGTGCTGACAAAACTATCTTGCAAATAGATAAAATAATTTTTAGTAATGTTATATGAAGGAAAAACGTATTAATTAAATCCTCCCCCTTTTTATCAATCATAAAAAAATGAAAGGGCATAGAATATCATACCATAAATTTACCAATAGTAAAATGATGAATGTGGGTACCAAGCTCTATTAGGCCATCGTTCTTGGTCTTCCTTCAACCTATAGAAAGGTTGAAATATTCCATTGTGTGCCTTGAACACCCACTGATCTCTTTGATCTATTCCTCCAAAACAACATAAAATATCTTTCCTAGGTACCGATTTTCTTGTGGGTCCTTGATGGTTAGTACCTTTCATATCCATAGGTTTATAGATCACTTTAGTGTTAGATCTATAATTCTTAGGATTCCTAACCTTTTGATAAATACATGCATGTCTAGGTATATGTGATTTATTTTTGGTGTTCTTCTTATTATTAAACTTGGCTTTTAAATTATTACAAAATTCTGTATTTAGCCTAGTTGTTTTTAAATTATTCAAAGTCCCTTCAAAGTATTCATAAATATCTTCTAATTCTAATATCTTTGCATGCAACTGATTATTAGTTTCTTTTGACATTTCTAATTCTATTTCTAAACATGACTTTTCTAATTCTAATGTTTGGTAATTATTCTTTAAAACCTTTTTTTCCTTTTTAAATGACTTAACTTTATGATATAGCTCTTCATATGCTTCTAATCATTCTTCAAATGAAAAATCAAGGTTTACTTCTTCTTATCTTCTGAAGTTGCTGTCAAACATAGATGAGTGATGCCGTTGTCATCCAATTCGCTAGAGTCGGTGTCCATGTCGGTGTCACTATCATCCCATGTTGATTGCAAAGCTCTCCTCTTCTTCATGACTTCTTTTGTGTCTTTCCTTTTGTCTTCCTTCTTCTTGTTCATAGGGCAATCCTTCCTCAAGTGCCTCTTTCTCTTGCACTCATAACAAATAATATTAGTCGAAATTTTATTGACTTGCTTACCTTGTTTCTTGAGAAATTTCTGGAATTTCCTAGTAAGCATCTCTATTTCTTCATCTACGGATTTTGAGGTTGTTGAGTCCGAGTCCTCCTTAACTACTCTAAAAGCAATATTTGTTCTTTTTCTAGACATCTTTTCCTCCTCATTCTTCTTCATGTTTTCTAGTTGGACTTCCTAAGCCATAAGACAACCAACTAGACCATCCATTGGGAGAGTGGAAAGGTCCTTTGCCTCTTGGATGGCTGTGGTCTTTGGAGACCAATCACTTGTAAGAGATCGTAAGATCTTCCTTACA
Source organism: Thalassia testudinum (assembly GCA_037157565.1). NCBI lineage: Eukaryota > Viridiplantae > Streptophyta > Magnoliopsida > Alismatales > Hydrocharitaceae > Thalassia > Thalassia testudinum. The sequence goes on along the minus strand of JAZHRO010000014.1, from coordinate 147,735,475 downwards.
AGCTGCTCTTCCGTGAACTTCACCCCAAGGTTCTTTAGGGGGTTAACTATTTCCCCAAACCTTGTGTACATGTCTTTGATCGTTTCTCCTTTGGTCATCCTGAAACACTCATAATTTTCAGTTAGAATTGAGATATAAGTTTCCTTTACCTTGTTTGTACCTTCATAGGTGACCTCGAGAGTGTTCCAAATTTTGTATGCGGATTCGCATGCCCAAATTTGATTGAACTCTTCCCTTGACAATGCACAATAAAGTGTGTTCATCGCCTTTGCGTTGCCTATGATCCTTTTCTTCTGATCCATTGTCCATGCTACTCCTTCTTGTGGCTTTGGATCCGAGTACTTCTCTCGAATGAGGGTCCAAGCCTCCTCATCCATTGCTTTGAGGAAAACTTGCTTCCTCCTCTTCTAATACCCATAGTCCATCGCATTGAAATAGGGAGGGCGGGTGGATGACTGTCCATTGGTGCAGCTTAAGAATGATGCCATCACGAGCAAGATTTTTTACTTCTTCTCGCAACCCGCTCTAATACCAGCTGATAGGATCGATGAATATGCGCACAAATACTTAAATAAATAAATCAGTAATGACAAAAAATTTGCACAAATAATTCAAACCACAAAGGACACAAAATGTATAGTGGTTTCCCTCCCTTGGGTACTCCACTACCAAAGCCTCCCAGCTTAGGGTTTTTAACTCGATTCTCTCAACACTGAGAGAATCAATTTACTAAATCGAGGTAATTAACGGGTTACCTCAACCCAAGTACAATAACGGGTTTGTTACAACCCAATGAGAAACAAGCACAAATACAAAAGAAGTACATGTGTAAGACAAAAAGAATCTTACAACTAGAACCTAAGCCTCTCAACAATAATTAAAATGAATACCAATTTGAGAGCCTAGAATGAACGTGAATGCCTTCACAATGTGTGAAAAAATCATGTCGATTTGCTTGCAAGTCCGTAGAGAGATTGAGAGTAGCAAACTATTCCTTCTCTTGAATATGTGCTGTAAAAATGTGAAATATAGCTCTAGGAATTTTCCTTGTATTTCAAATATTTCTTGTGTGCAAACAAAGAGTCCTAGGGTCATTTTATAGAGTTTAGGACCTAGGATACTCATCTATTAGACATTGGGATTTAAATCCCAATGTTCACATAGACTAAATTAATTTTCTAGCCATTCAGCTTTGACCCAACGGCTACCTGGTACCGGTACTAGCAGCTCACTAGCACCGGTACAAGAGTCCTGGTATCAGTGCTCATCATGGGTACCGGTACTTGTGACTCCCAGGTTTGGAATTCCTCGGGCACAGTAACCTACCTCTATCGGTACTCATCATGGGTACCGGTACTTGTAGGGTTCAGGATAGAATTAAGCCTTCAACCTATGGCCAACATGTTCCGGTACTCATGGTTAGTACCGGTACTTGTTGTTCACAGTTTGAGATGAATTCTCAAACCTGTGCCTTGCAATACTAGTACTTATGAACAGTACCGGTACTTGCTTTCAAGTACCTATTTTCGGAGTTTTAATTCATTACATACTTTAAAAACGAATGCCATATAAATCCTAATTTATCTCTAATTGATTTTTATGTTCTAAGCAAAATTCTCTTTTTAAGAGGCATACAATCTATTAAAACCTAAATGAAAAAAAAACAAAGGATCGAAAATGATCTTCTTCTTCTAGATTTATCCTTGTCATCTTGCCTCCTCCTTATCATCATCATCATGCCTCCATCACTTCCTGCTTGCCTTGATCTTCAGCTAAATTTGAATGAACTCAATTGCAAACATTAATCCATAATAATTTTGTTAACACCGAAACAAGATGTGGACCAAGGTTCCAACACCTAAGCCTTGGCTGAAAAGACTTATTCAAGAGAAACCCTAAAATTCATGCTCTTAATTTCACTTGAATCCCAAAAGAAAGGACCTAAAGCTTCAAAAAGGACAAATAGGTGAAGTTGACCCCCTTGTGTCAACCAACCATGAAATTAGGTCACTTTTGCACTCAATACATCTAAAGTTCAAGTGGAATCCTAAGCACCTTTGCTCTTAAACAAAAGTGGCAGATTTATGAGGTCAAAGGCCCCATTCTGGTCTACATTGAATCTCAGTGACAAGAGAGGTCGGGTGGGGGAAACCCAGTAGCCCGTGGGGGCACTCTACCGTGTAGGGGTCTTTGCGGGACTCTCTCTCTCTAGCTGCCCAAGTAATTCTCAGGTAGACGACCTTCTGATCCAGGGGTATCATCCGCCCCGAACCTCCATAGTCATCTAAACATCTTTGGGTGCTTTAATTAGGTCAACATCACATCTAGTCCCTCATCCCTTATTTTTAGAGCACACACATACTTTCAGTGGGATTCTCTTTCAGATCAAATCACTTCAATCCAAACTTGAACTCTGATTCTACATCTTGATTCCACCATCTGATTTAAATATGCAGCCTAGTTACTTAGGAATACCATTAAAGTAACCTGAATCACAAAGATCCTTGAGAGATAGAATGATTGAGGATGCCCTTGAATTTTGTGAGATTGAATACAAAACCTCAAAACCAGTAAAAGACATTCAGGTTAGTGTACCAACAACAACAACCTTCATAAAAAACTGTGCCCAATTGTTATTAACAGAAGCTACAAAAGGATCAACCCAAGACATTCTCATAACAGGATACATTGAGATAGAAAAATTACATAACTTTGAATTCCTCCAATGCATGACAAATGCTATACTTTGGTAAAAACACCAAGATGATCTTGAAAATTGGGAAGAGATGATGAGATTATTGAAGCAAGTTATTAATCAGAAATACCCGTACATGCCCCAAACATATAATGAACCATCTTCGAATAGTATTGAGGACCAATATGATTTCCCAAATCTTGGGTTTGAGCCACAAGGTTGTTGTGGATTCCCAACCTAGAAGGAATATAACATGCTTGATCTTGAATTAGGTTGGGAAGTCCGAATTACAGGAGAACACGATTTTGAGCCAGCCCTAGAAAACCAACATCCTGGGTCACCAAGCATAGAATTCCGAGACTCCTGCAATAATGAGATTAGAATAGAACCTTTTGAGGGTGTAAATCCTGCCCCTTATTTTGATAAGGTGACCCTTGAAGGCAATTCTGACCTAAATTCTGGTAATTCAACCAACATCCTTAGCCTAGAATCTGGATTTGAAACCTATTGGGAAGATTACAAGGCCCCGTATGACAAAGATCAATGTTTAAATGAATATTACGATTCTGGGCCTTTGTTTCATGAATATCCATCCCCAACATCCTTAGAGATACAGATTGATTTCTTGGAAGTCACGCCAATCTACGATACAGAAATTGAGGAGTTGGAAGAGTGGGATTTTGATTGGGCCTTTCCTACAAGCCTGGAACTTGAGCCTAGACTAGAAAGGACACCTTTTTAAGCTTAGAATCTACATATAGGCTAAACCCAAGTCAGGATATTGAGTCTACATCATGTGATTTATTCTATGGTGGAACCCTTGATCTCGAATCAAACTCAGAACTTGATTTTCGCAATTTCTCTAACAATTTCAAATCTTACCATGATTTTGGAGAACCATTGTTTCCTGACTACGATGAGCCAATCTATGACCTCAGCTCAAATGATTCATTCTCCGACTCCGACTTTGAGGTCCTTGATCCCGAGATCACTAATTTAAATTCAGGTTCCAGTGAGACAGAATCATTTCTTTTCGATCCTCAGGAATCAAAATTAGAAAATGCCGAGAGTGACTGCAACCCAGAGTTCAAATCTTTTCTTGACTCAGATTTTCCTCATCCTATAAACACTCTTCAGGCAATCACTTTTGAATTTGATGGCTACTATGAGGACTCTCTAATTGAACTCGCATGTAATTCCTTTCAAGAAGAGCTCGCATACATAATTCATATTGAAGCCACCTCCTCCACATATACAGAACCTATCCAAACCCGTTTTCAACCCCGACCCTCAGTAGGACTCAATTTCTATTCTGATTCCCCTCTCACTAAGCCAATTACAGATGATACGCCTCCACATCTATATCAGATTTCAGACATTGATCAGACTGCAAACCATGCTCCATCATTCTCTGATCACTCCTGTAGGGTTTCCACATTATCCACTGATTATTTTACAAATCCCTACTCTGATTAGGCTTATTCGACTCGGCCAAACCGTAAATTCACACTTCCACATCATTCTGAGCTCCATACTATAAGGTGGGTTCCACATCTCTTGATCTACATTTATCAACCCACCAAATTGATTGGGTTTGGGCTACATCATCATCCTATTGATCTGAAAAAGCACCTGGTTAGACCAACCAGGCTCTTGATCATAGTCCTTGTTCTACAAAGCTCGACTGATTTGACCACTCCCTCTCCATACCATTTCCTACTTGGCTGAAGGTGTTGAATTTAGCACTAAACGGGATGCAACCCATCATTCTAAAAACTTGAGATCCATCGGATTATCTGTCTATATTTCACATCTATTGCACCCAGAGTTCGGTCATAGAACAGTCATCCCACCTCTGGTACATGTGCCAGAGCTTGAAATCATCTGCAACAGTCATTCCCGACCCATTCGCCCATTCGATAAATCCTGTTCTAAGTCCTTAAACCCAAACCTATTTTACACCCTCCATTTATGACGAGGACATTGTAAAACTTATGCATAGGGGTAGTAAAGTGCAAACATACAGAAGTCAAAATTTGAAAGGGTTCTCACAAAAAATCTCATATGCCAAAAATACAAAAAAAAGGAAATTGTGGAAAAGAGCAAAAAAATTGGAGAGAAGAAAATTTTGAGGACATACAAAAGTTGAAGAGAAAAGTGTAAAATGTCAAAAAAGGAGCACAAAATAAAAAGAAAAAATGAGATAGTCATTAGTAAGAAATTAAGGGATTAACTAAGTTGTAGACCATATCAAGAAAAGGAAAAAGGAAAGAAAAAGTACTAATGAGACACAAAAGAGATTAGTAGGAATGTTGATCTTTGGCCTCTTGGACTAGACTCTTAGGCTTAAAAATTCAAGTACCCGGTAAGATCTGGATAGTCCTCAAGAGGTTGAGGAAAATGGAAAGCTTAAGTATTAGGTATAAGGCTTAGGGAATATTCGGCCTCGTTAAGTGACCTCTGGTTTGTGGGACTCGGTAACCTTAGCACCCGAATCCAAACACACAGTCTGGTTCAGTGTGCATAATTCTCAAAATCACGCAAAAGTGTTTAAGTGTTCTAAAAATGTCCCCTAGATTAGGAGCGGCCAATCAACACAAGTTGATTTGGACGAGTTCCTGACGCAGAGAGGCAGGAAATTCCCCTCGAAGATGCACAATAACATATCATCTCCCCGGTGCTTGTCCCTTAGGATATTTACATATCCTACTGGGGGCAATAAGCACCCTGTGCTGGTTCAGATGCCATGTGCGATGCTATCACGAAGCGTCAAGTGTCAGGGACCCTTCGAGGATTGATGATGGAGATGAGGAATCTGGTACAGATCGTGTTGAGAAGCCAACACGAAGCTAGAAATAAAAATAAAAGAGAGAGAAAACTCTCTAAAGAAAGAAAATCCTATGTCTCTCTCTTATAAAAAAATGCATTGCAAACTGAATCGAGGCGAAAATACATTACAAACACGAGTGCTTCAATCACGGAGCTCGACGAACCTTAGGATAGTTCTTGTGGGCCTTAAAAACCTTCGCGGAGGACTGAGGCTAGGGCTAGTCTGGATATTGGTTGGTACTTGAGTACCTCTAGGCCTACTATCGGCATTCTAACCCAACTAAAAAAAAAGCACTCATCAAAATTTCTGAACTTCAAGGAACTCATGGTCTAGAACAGAAGTTAAAACCTTAAAATTTTGCTAAGGGACTAGCAAAAGCTACGCATGGGGGTATGATGGGAACGCCATCATGAGTCATAACTAGCTCATTTTGATGCGAAGAAGAGAACAAAAGCTCCTACATAACCAATTGGAGGTCCTAACTCAATGAATAACCATTCTGAGAGAAAAGTAAGAAACAAGGGGTAAAACTATAATTTTACCATTGCAGTACAATAATGGGATTTCTCGTGGGCTAAACACGGGTCAAATGGTCATAAGAAGATAAAAGTGGCTTGGTTCAAATAGAGAAGGGTTCATGTAAATTCTGGGAATTAAATGACTTCTTGTAACCGTAAAACTGACCTACTTGATTTAACAAGGTTCTGGTCAGGATAAAATTCACCTAAATCCTCTCAAAATCATGGAAAAATTTTCTATAGGGTTTAGAAGCTTCAATTTAGCCATTGGAACATATTTTGACCTAAATTGGCATCCTTGTCAAATATTTACCCTAAATTGGATTTTTACATATATTTCCCAGTCAAATGTGGTCAAACCAAAAATCCAAATTCATCATTGGATTCCTTATGTCCGAATTAGGTTTGCAGCAAAATTTATACCTACGAGGAATTCACCTTGACCTACTATGCAAACAGGTCCGACTTAATTACGTTTCTACCTTATCTTTTGAAAACCTCTACTGAAACCCCCCTAGCTTCCTCGTCGATCTTTGCAATTAGGTCCCTCTGCCATTATTGTGGGAAGAATCCTACTCTGATGAGGTTTCAAAGGCAAGAACTCCTTGATCTCTCAGAGAATCCCCTTCAAAGTTGAAAGGGAGATTCTTTGAGAAATCTCCTCCAATGTGAACCCATTGATGAGCCCTAATTCCTACCCAAACTCTCATGCAAACGCATGAGAGATTTGGGTCACTTTGAGTTTCCATCTCTGGCTTGCTTGTCGTGCTTGAAAGCTTGGCTTCCAAGCACAAACCTAACCTCCAGTACCTATTTAAGAAACCCTAATTCATTTTGGACCCCTAAGCTTGAAATTGGCTAGAGAATACCTCACTTTTGTCTCTTCCCCTTCCAGCCAGTGACCCAGGAAGCTCCGATGACCTCCCTCCCTTTTCCTCTTTGCCCTACCACAATACCAGTGGAAGGGTTCTGTTCGTCCTGTTTGTCTGCATTGCGCCACACCCGCTGACACTCCTACAGTCCCTTCATCATCTTCGTTCTACCCCCATTGACTGTTTTGTCTCCAACAACGGTAATATGAGCCAGTCGCAATCTCTGCCTCCCCCTTCATCTCTCTATATCTAGCTAAGACCTCTCTCCTTTCTAATTCCTTTTCTCTCTTTATTTCTTAAAAGCACGCATCGCCACACGCTATCGCCCTCACCTTCATCTCCAGCCAGACCTCCAACGAGGCATCCTTGCCGCCCCATGCCTCCATTCGCCTTGCCAACCACCCCAGAACACCCCCCGAACACACCCACTCTCACGCACACAGGGTGGCCTAGACACGCACTCTTCGGCCACCCCACACCACGCCGATCCCCGCACTACGTTCGCTGTGTCTTGGCAAAGCTCCCTAAGCTTTCTGACTAGGCTGCGAGGTCGTTTTCGTGTTGACAGGTTTGGAGTCCTCGTTGCCCTTGACGCACGCAAGCTGCCCACTTGCAAGCTTGCCCCAGTTGTCCTCGATCCAGGCTAAGAGTCACAGGTTGTGCGGAATCATCTCGCGCATAGCTCCATCCAAGCAATTGGCACTGAAGACCCCAGTAGCTGCTACAATCAAGGAAGCCTCCTATTGCGGATGCACGTGAGGGAAGGTGGGAGGTTTAGTCCCACCTTGGAAGATCTTGAGAGTGCGTAGTAGAATAAATTGCAAAAGTGAATAAGGGGCTTCGCCTCCTGACCATGGAGTGAGGTCCCACTCACCCTCTCACCCCCTCATCCATGACCTGATCTCCGCGGACCTGGTGCAACTCGTATACTCGACCATGCACTCCTCGCCCACCACAACACACCGGTGGGCCTGGTCTTGGGTGTGTACCCGATCCGATTGCCCAAGAAGCGGCTCTGGGAGAGTGAGCCAAAGAGAGAAAGAGGAAGAGAGATCGCAGGGGTGGGTAGGAGGTAGGTTTTGATCTCGTAGGCAAGGAGAAGAAGAAGAAGCCAAGGAAGGAGAAGGCTTAGAAAGGAGAAGGAATTGAAGGTAGAAGAAAGAGGAGCTATAGAGAAAGAAGAAAGATGAAGAAAGAAGAAGGAGAAGCCAAAGGAAAAAGAGAAAGGAAAAGGCACAAGCACGAGAGCAGAAGAAAAGAATGAAAGAAGAAGGGAGGAAGTAGCCAGAGATAGAGATCAGAGAAGAGAAAAATGGAAATAGAAGCACTGTAGCAACCATAAGTTTAAGATGTCTGATTCACAAAATCAGACGTCCATTTTTCATGCTTTATTTATATACATTGATATTTAGTGTTTACATTTACATTTTTGCTTTACAACTCTGATTTCCATTGCAAATTATATTCAATTTTCCAAAGTTGTGCTCTTCATTTTTAAACCCGAATTTGCCCCCTATGTTCGACCTCGAACTTAAAACTTCAAGTAATAAAATCTATTTGTTTTCGAGCAACTATACTACGACACATCGATTTTAAAACATTGATCTCTCCAGATAAATAGGCACCCAACTCGGACCTCCTTCAGGGGGGCGTGAGGGCATGTTGACCCTATGGGAGGCCTTACCTAGCAACCAACTCACTGGTGTTTTCCCCTCACAGGTGCCAGCTTGGTAATCCAGCTTACGAGTGGCCATACTTAAGCGGCCTTGCTCAGGGTTGCCATGCTCAAGAGACCATGGTTAGGCACAGAGATCAATCAGGTGGGACGGTTGCCACCCACGTGTGGGCATCTTTATCCTCTTTGTACTCATTCATTCTCTCTCCTCCTTTGTTTGTGTGGTAGATTGCCTATTTCTATATTTTTATGGCTACATTATGTCTCTCACATCTAGAACTTCTTTGATGGGCCTCGACGACCTCGACGGTGGCCTCTGATCCCCATCAAATGGCACCATCTATGGGAAACGTCTACAAAATGTCATGGATTGAGCTACATTTTTTCCACCACAATTGAGGAAGGGGTCTTTATTTTCGTGTTGCCTATGCAAGAGTAGGCTGATTGAACCCAAATTTGCTGAGGTCCTCCATCCAGGAGTTCCTATTATCTCAGTGATAAACACACATTTATTCAAGATAAAACGTCTATTTGTGTGAGTTCTTAAGCTTAACATTGCATTCAACATTATAAATATTGCATAGCATGTGTCACTTTGCATTTGGAAATGTCATATGTAAATCATAGGTTAATTCACTTTTTCTTGTGGCTAGGGATAAGCAGATTTATTTTGGGGCCTCGAATTGAAGATCCTGCCATATAAATCTGATCAGGATGACGAACAGAGTCTAATGCCTCTGAGATAGTTGTGATCGAAGACCCGTAGCACCGTATGCAATCCAAAGAAGATCAAGGACCAAGGGGCTAGGTGATGCAATATGCAGCTTCAAAAGACAAATACAATCACATGGATGGATTTGGATTGATGATCATAGCCCAACGATGCAAAAATTGACCCAATCCGACATCCGTGGTGCCACCTACAAGCAGCTAAAGATAGACAGTCAAGATAGCGCCACATGGCGCCATTCATACTGCCCAATGTAGCCATGGCTACCGTTTCTCTCTTCTCTTCATCTTCAACATCAATTCTCAGTTGTTGGATCTTCATCCAACCACCAAGGAAAGCCCTGCATCGCCTTCACACTATACAAGGGTAGATCCAGATTCAACACGGACCGTTGGATCTTGATCCAATGATCCACATTCGCCCCTCGCCGCGAGCAGATGATCATCCCTTTGACAATAGAGATCATGTAGCACAGTGGACTGCACGCGTGCTCTCAAATCTTTAGCACCATACCGAAGCGCAATAAGAGGAGTAAATCCACTAAAGTGGATGAAGACAAAATTCAACCGCCAAATCTTGTTGCAGCATTCGTGAACTCCCACGTGGCAGTGCCGATCCTTGTGGACGTACCTGGGTGTGATAATTGCAGAGAAAGAGATCTGAGGCATGATCTTGCATGCATCCTTATTGCCCATGCCTGATATGAGGGCCACCAGCATCCCTCGCGTGAACTAGCACTACGTTGCCACGATACACAAGATTGTATGCACCACCAAGGTGCGATTTGAAGGAGTGACTTGCGTGTAATCTTCATCCTCCATCTTCGATCGGACGACCATGAATTCTCCAGCCTCGCTGCAGCAGAGTGGGCACATGTGATGGTGTAGGTCTTCAGTGACGACCAAGGCAAGTCTTGAGCAACATTTTAAATGTCACTGTTAACCTGTACCCATTTTATGGCTTTATATCTCAACTATAAAAGGACCACCACCCCTCTCATTCTCCTTCATCTATTCCTCTCCCTCCCACACCTCCTTTAAAGTGCTAAGGAGCTAGTCCTAAGATTGGGATGCTCCCCTAAAGTAGAAATTAAATAATTTTTCCCACTTCTCACCCTCCTTCATGGAGCATCCTGTGGCCATTCTCTCACTATGTTGGAGAAACTGATCCTCACAATGATGCCATCCTACCCCACCCTCCATCCTCCAGTTACGTTCTTCTTCATCCAGCCTCCCACCAACTTCATCCACGCACCGTCAAAGTAAGTCAACCTCCAAGCAGGAGTCGAAGGGGATTCTTCTCACCTCTCAATCTTTTATTCACTTTCTAGTGTAGTTTTAATTTCTTACTTGTTGAAAACAATGGTTAAATATATATATTGATATTTTCTCCCTCTCTCTCTTTCCCTTATTTTGCAAGTAGATTAGATAGATATTATTGACCTGATCTCTTGTCTTATGAAATACCAAAAAAAATTACAAAAGATAAAAACATTAAAAACAAACAAAAGCAATTACAGATTTCTAAATCAAACTTTTGCCTCCCCGTGTTCGACCTGGGGCTCACCTCGAGTTTCAGTTATAAATTTTATTTGATAGAGATATTTTGACATATTCAACGATGCATATTTTCCATGCTCGATTCCCCACTCTTCACACAACTATGAAATCTTTGCATTAAGGAAAAGCCACCCTCCTGAGTTGGGTTTCATGATTTGGGCTTGTGAAAAATCCTTATGCTTTGGATAATATCCTTATTGTCCATCTCTCACCTTAATCTTGATGGGACACCCACCATCGTGCTAGCACCTCAGATGGTCCCATCACACCTCTCCTTGGTAGAAAGGGAAGATTCATCTCCAATCAGAGCCTTACCTAGTGAAACGTGCCTTTGATTGCAAGATTAAGGCATGCCAACATGGGGACAGGTGCTCCCACCTTCACACCCACCTGAGCACTCCCTCATCTCCAGCGTGTACTAGAGGCTCGAAAAAAGCAACTGCTAAGGACAAACTCTGTGTTTGTTCAATCCCAATCATAACCACCTCGTTGGAGGAGCTCCACCTGCTTAGAGGCACCAACTGTGCCATAAGGCAACCAGCACCCCCCTCTTTGCCGGCTATGAGCATTGACTGGTGAATCCATCTAGCTAGCTCCCTCGCTTGTTCTCACCACCTACCAGAGAGATGGGGATTGGCCATGACCCCTGCTTGAGGAAGCTACCTAAGCGTTTCCCCACTTGAGGCCTCAACCTACCTGAATCTCTCTCTAGTGGGTCATGTAAGATGACCTGCAGTTGAGGTCCTAGCCTGCTTAGGATCTCTTCTCCTAAGATCTCCACTCGATAGGGTCTCATGGCTAGAGCTCTACTCAGGAGTGCCTTCATGTTGGAGCTCCACCCCAATCATTTGCCCACTGACATGGGGAGCCATAGGAAAACAAAAAAAAAAAGAAAAGAAGGATGGAGTCCAATTCAGAGCCCATCTGATATCCATTCGTTATGGGAGTTGTTTTTCTTTTTTTGATATAAAAAGGAATGCTATCAAATACGATAGCAATTCGGAATTTCATTTATTAAGAAATCATGCAATCATAATTACAATTTCTCCCAATATCCTTTTAGAGACCTACATTTGTGCAAAATTTGCATTGCACTCACAGGTCTCCCATAAAAGGGCACATATTTTGCTCATGCCTATCACTTCACAAGGAGTGAATCGGTCAATAGTCATACAGATCGTTATGGGTGTTACTAAAAAAAATAAGAGTGGATGCAGTCTGGCTGAATCTCTCTCACTTGCTAGGTTGGATACTATCCAATGAGATAGAGAAAATCAGCTATCATGTGATACAAATGGAGGCACCACTAAAAAAAAAGGAGGAGAAAAATATGTGAGGTCGTAAGTCCATCAATAGTTAAACGATGCTCCGTGGAACCCCCTCTTTTGCAAAGATAAGTAAAAAGAAATTTCTATTTCATAAAATAAATTTTCTTTTGCAAAATGTATATAGCACCTATCTCCCTACCAACCTACGAGTTAGTAAACGTCGAGACTGAAAGACCACCTCGTGTTCCCAACAAGTACGCACCACCCGTATAGGATAGGCTGCCAATGGGTACCCCAACTAGAGTAGACACCAGGCCCCCTATGAGCGTCGGTTCCGTGCGAGGAACATTGGCGGGAGAGCATGGGTACTCAAGTATCATTGGTATGGACACTACAAAAAAAAATCCCTAAGGTGACATTTATTTAATGTCACCACAAGTAAAATAAGCATTGTCATAAGTTTTTGTAGTCATTAAAAAAATGTCACCATAAATGTTTCCATAGGTGTGTCGTCTAAGGTCTATATCGACGTCGAAAATCAAACGTCACCTAAAAGAACTCTATTGATGTTTAATAAACGTCGCTTATAACCTGTAAGGTGATGTTTAAATGTCTATTAAAAGTCCCACCACGTAACCGAACATATGCAAACGTGGTCTTAGATATCTTTCGTTGATGTTAAAATGTCGCCAAAGAATAACTAAGTAGACATTTAAACATCACCATATCTTACGCATAATAATGTTTAAACGTCACATTAAGTAATTTAAAAGGCGTTTTAATGTCGCTTTAACTTTTACTTAAGTTTATACAAAATCTTTAGGAACATTTAAACATTACCATAAATAGTTTTTAAAGACATTTAAGTGTCATCTTATATAATTTTTAACAACGTTTAAGCATCCTCCTCCGTATTCTATATTTACGTTTAAAAATTACCTTATATACCTTTTGAAGACATTTCAATGTCTTATTATATCCCTTTTAATGACATCAAAACGTAACCTTATCCAATTATGATGTTTAAGTGTTATTTTAGGTAACTTTCACCGACATTTAAACATCATCAATGTTTAAACATTACCTTAAATAGTTTTTAAAGACATTTAAGCATCATCTTATATAACTTTTAACAACGTTTAAGTGTCCTCCTACGTATTCTATATTTACGTTTAAAAATTACCTTATATACCTTTTGAAGACATTTAAATGTCTTGTCATATCCCTTTTAATGACATCAAAACTTTACCTTATCCTATTATGATGTTTAAGTATTATTTTAGGTAACTTTCACGAATATTTAAACATTATCATATATAATTTTTAATAATATTTAAACATTCTCTTACGTATTCTCTATTGACATTTAAATGTTACCTTAGGTAGCTTTTGAATACATTTAATTGTCATGTTATATCCTTTTTAGTGATGTTAAAATGTCACCTTATCATATTATGACTTTTAAATGACATTTTAAGTAACTTTCACTAATGCTTAAACGTCACCTTATGTAACATTTAACATCATTTGAAAGTCCTCTTATATATTTTATATTGACATTTAAAAGTTACCATATGTATCTTTGGAAAATATTTAAACATCATGTTGTATCCATTTTAATGATATTAAAATGACACCATATTTATCCTACTATGATGTTTAAGTGTCATTTTAGCTAACTTTCACCGACGTTTAAATGTCATCTTATGTAATTTTTAATAACATTTAAATGTCTTCTTACGTATTCTATATTGACGTTTAAATGTTACCTTTGATAGTTTTTGAAGACATTTAAATGTCATGTTATATTCCTTTTAGTGACATTAAAATGTCAGCTTACTTATCATATTATGACATTTAAGTGTCAGTTTAGGTAACCTTCATCGATACTTAAATGGCAACTTATGTAATTTTTAACAATGTTTAAATGTCCTCTTTTATATTTTATATTGACGTTTAAATGTTATCTTATGTACTTTTTGAAGACATTTAAATGTCATGTTATATCCCCTTTAATGATGTTTAAAGGTCACCTTATTTATCCTAATATGATGTTTAAGCGTCATTTTAGTTAACTATCACCGATGCTTAAATATCATCTTTTATTACACCATGGATTAGCAGATGTTGATAATAATCTTGATTGTTTTGACAGTGTATGTATAATTTACAAGAGGTGCGAAAACCAGTGGACCATCTATAGCAAAGATCATACATTTTTGAGATAAAAGAGAAAAAACCCAATCTCAAACCAAAGCCTATTGTAGATTTGCATGGAAATATAAAGCCAAAGGAAGCCAAAAAATGTGTTCTTTCTGAAAACCTCAAGCTTTGCACGACAAAAAGGAAACATTTTTTTCCACCAGAGGCATAGAACAACACCTAACAATGGGAACTCCATTCATCGTTCATCCCAAAGTCACGAGTTTTGCACAAAGAAAGGGTAACGATAGTGAAGCCAACAAGATAAACCCAATTAATCCTCACCTGCTTCGAAACGGAAGATTAGTAGCCAAAACCAAGCCAAGGGATCGAATACCAAATTTGCAAGATCGAAGCTTTAACATGGTGAGGAGGGGGATTGAGGAGGTGGTTGTGGCGATTAAGGAAGGGGAGGTAGGTGGTGTAGGGTCATCGAGGGGGCGGCTGAAGGAGGTAAGGAGGGGGTGGGTCGTTGGTGGGGATCATGACTAAGGGAGGAAGGGAGGGTGATGGAGGGTCATCAGAGCGAAGGGTTGAGAGAGCACACCTTTGAGGAGGGTGGTGGAAGTGGCCGGTGGCCGGAGAGGTACTAGGGTAAGGTGAAGCAGGGCAAGTGTGTCGACGATGACGTGGACGAGGAGGGTGACATGGTGGAGGGGGCCGAGTGTGACGATGAGGCGGAGGAGGGTGAGCCCGTCAGCAACATGGACGAGGAGGTTGATGAGGTGATCGAGGAGGGTGCACGATCTTTAGAGGAAGAGAAGAAGGATTGATTGGGGGGTGCCGGGGGAGGGATTTAAGGAGGATGACAGGGTTTTGTGTTTTGATTAAGGAAGGGAAGGGAAAAGGTGCGCGGGGAATTTTTTTTTTTTGTGAATGGAAGGTGCAAGATAAAGAGAAACAAAGTCTGTTATCATGTTTGGGGTTATTTTTTTAATGTTTGTATTTAATTTTTTTTAGATGATGTTTAATTAAAAAGGCATTAGAATAAGTGAAGTTCGTTTTATTTTTATTATTTTTGTTACATTAATTTATTCACGTCATCAAAGATAGTGACGTTAGAATTAATTAAACATCACCTTTGATTTTTTTGTTGTAGTGGCATAGTGGGTCGAGATCAAGTTTGAAGTCAGAAACTGAATTCCCACACATCCATTGTGACTTATATTTTACTATTCACCTATTTTTTTAGGAGACGGTTCACATACACACCTTCCCGCTCTCTGGGAAAAATGAGAGTGGAAACATTAAAGCACCAATCCCCCAGCACTATCGAGCAATAGCTGTTGGGGGCAACGGTATCATCTGCGTAAGGGCAAGGAAAAAGAAATCTACTCTAGTAGTCGACACAGCCAGACTACGAGAGTGGCAGCAACTGATGAGGGAAGAAAATTGTGCTAGCACCTCTATTTTGATGCACCAAAATTGTGGTATCTGTCAAGACTAATCTTACAGGACTCATTCATTGACCCTTGGAAAGAGCCAAAAGCTTGCCGCAATCTTCCGTTGAGTCTTCTGTACTTTTTTGAGTCTAAATTATTTGTACGGAGCCTCAAATGATTTTTTGTGCTAAACATAATTTCTTAAAATGAAATTTCTAGATAAATTGATTGACCAATTAATAAAATGATCGACCAAGTCTCTTTGATTGACAAATCAACTTAGTTAATCAAGCAAATTTACTCAAATTAGGAAGCTCATTAAAATACCCTTAATCGATCAATTTGCTTAATTATTCGACTAATAGGTGATTAATCAAATAACTAGTTTGGCAGACCAAAAGCTATTTTGATCAACCAAACTGCCTTCGTTGATCAACCAGATGGATTTGCAAAACTTCCTTACTAGGTCAATTTTATAGTATAAATAGAGGACACACAATCAAGGAAGAAAAATATTCGGAAGAAGAGTTTTCATGCTTTCATCTCTGTAGTGCTTTTGCGCTTCTGCTCCTATGCTTTCAAAAGCACTCCGATCAAAAGGCCTCTATGAAAACATCAGTTGATTTTCCTGTGAGGTTCCATAGGATTTCATTGTATTTACATTTATCTATTGCTTTGATTTGGGTCCCAAGTTGTTTTGGGATGACCCATTGTTGTTGTGCTTCTCTCTAGGTTGTTAAGAGAAGGGAATTTGTAAGAGGTTGTGCCACCTTTATTCAAGTGGTATGCGTTAGTGGATTGACTAGCTTGAGTGGTTAGAAAAATCCTAAGTTGGGAGGCCTAGGTAGTGGTTTTTACCTAAAAGCATTTTCCACTATAAATTCTGGTGCAATCTTGTATGAATTTCTATGGCTTGAATATATTTGCTTTGCAGTTAAATTTTTAAGTTATCAAATGATATTATTCAGCCCTCCCCTCTAGTATTTCACTTTAGATTCAAGGACCTTCATTTGGTCTCAGAGCCATACCTATCCAAAAGATGTCAAAGTTCTTTACTGATATGTATGCTAAGGGACAATCTGTAGTTTGTCCTCCATTGTTCGATGGCACAAACAACGGATACTGGAAGGCCAGGATGCAGATCTTCTTGGAGTCCATGGATTTTGAACTTTAGGACATTATTGCTTTCAAGTACACATGCCCCGAGATTAAGGAAGGAGTTGCAGTGACTTCAAACTAGAAGTTGGCAACCCATAATGCCAAGGTGATGAATGGCATTCTCTATGGTCTCTCAAAGGAAGAATTCAATCGAATGTTGGCCTACAAAACAACTCATGAGATCTGGAGCATCTTGGAAGTCACCCATGAAGGTACCTCTAAGGTAAAAGAAACTCGAGTCAATTCATTAAACTAGAAATATGAGTTGTTCAGAATGAAGATGGGGGAATCTATCAAAGAGATGTTTGCAAGGTTTACCGGCATTGTAAACTGTAGTTTCCCTACCGGGAGGGGGTGACGTAATAAAATTGCAGAAATATAATATAAACAATCTCACAAAAATTCAATCACACAAGGTACACAATTATTTTTAGGTGGAAACCCAAACCAGGTGAAAACCACCACCTAACCCTCTCGAGTTAGGATTTTCCGATCAACCAAGTTGATCAAATACACTAAACGAATCACTTAAAAGAGGGTGATTCAACCTCAATTACAACCATGCTACAAGTGCGAGGGTAGTGTTCCTCAACCCGTTCTTTTCACGAGAAGGATTGTGTCCCACAAAGGAGACAGGAATTCTCAAAGCGAATACCCAACCAAACAACAAAGTAAAATAACAAATATAATCCTATAGAGCCAACAAAGATTTAAACCTAGCTTCTATAGGAATTAGGGAACTCCATTTGAAAGGAGTGCATCAAATTGATGACGCGGGTGCGTGAGCCATGCGACGGCGCAACGTCGCTCCGTGAACTACGGCGGGAGAGCGAGTGCACAAAGGCTTGATGCTCTCAAGATGTAGAACTTGAGCTTGGAGAGAAAAAGCTTCTTTTTGGACACAAAAGAGTGGAAATGCTTGTTCTTGGTGTGTCTAGGAGTGTGTTTTTGTGCAAGAGGTTCCTATCTATTTATAGAGGCCTTAGGAAAGCTTTGGAAGGCTTTGGAAAGCTTCCATAGCCGTTGGGAGCAAAGCCCAAGAGAATCAGGCCGAAATCAGAAAGAATGATTGCACTGACAGGGTTATCAGACGTCTGATCCTAGCATCAAATGTCTGGAAGATCACTTTAAGACGTCTGGGAACAAAGTCAGACATCTGATTTTAGGCGGGTTTCTTCCTGACTTGAATCAGATCTAAACAGGGTTCTAGTGCAAGTCAAACAGACGACATATAGGACGTCTGGCACTATGTCTGGACGTCTAGAAACCTACTTTTTCTGTGGGAATGGATTTCCAAGAGTTGCAACGGCTAGAAAATCTCTGAGAAGCGATTTTGGGTCAGCCAAGGCAAAACGATCATCTATCAGACGTCTGGAAAGGCTTAAGGACGTCTGATAAGGCTCTAACGGTCATATCTTTCAGTGTTTGCTAGGCGAGTCAACAGTCCACTAATTGGACGTCTGGCAAAGTCATCAGACATCTTTTAAGACGTCTGGACAGAGCTCTGGACATCTGATTTCATCAGACAGAGCTAACAAGTCCAGCCTAAATGTTATCAGACGTCTGAATCAACTGTCAGACGTCTTAAAACACATTATCAGACATTTGATTTTGGAATTAGACGTCTGAAAAAGCTGTTTGAACCCTATATTGGTTTTCTAAGTTTTCTACAGAAAACCTAAGTATCCTAGGGTTGTGCTGTTGTTCCTAGGACTACTGTTAGGGTACTTTGAGGCTCTTTAACATGATTTTCTAAGGAACAAAAAGAGCAAGAAAATAAAGACAAAAGTACATGAAAGAAATAAACATAATTCTATCCTATTCTTCTTGTCCTTCAATCTTTAATCTATCTCTCCTCGCGAATCTCCTCTGTTCTCCATCAAGCTCCTCCAATCCATCCTGGATGCGAGCTCGAACTCCGTCTAATCACGTCTCCATTTACAATTTGCTTGAAATCTGAGACTCCAAGTGCAAATGTTAAATGACACCTGTTTTGCTATCATCAAAACAAACGATCGCAGTGCTCTAGCACCAACAGTAAACTCTCTAAGAAATCTAGATTAAGAGATCAAGAATGAAGCCCTAGTGAGGAAGATTCTTCAATCTCTCTCAAGCAATTGGGAAATGAAGACTATTGCTATCCAGGAGTCAAAGGATCTGACAACCGTACAATTGGATGATAAAATTGGAAGCCTCATGGAGTATGAAGTACAACTTCAGCACATGAAGGAGAATGAGAATGAAGGAACGAAGAACATAGCACTGGAAGCTAACGATCACTTAGAATAAACCTCCTGTGAAGAAGAAAAAGATGGCATTGCCATTCTTTCATGGAGTTTTAGAAAGTTCCTCAAGAGCAAGAGGAATTGAGAAAAAAGAAGGAAGAATCCAAGCAAGAAGCCATTATTTGCTAAAACTGCAAAAGGAAGGGACACATTTGAAAGGATTATCGACTCCTTAAAAAGGAGAAAGAATGAAAGAAGATACATAAGTTCTCTAAGAAAGGTTGCAAGAAGTAGGCTCTTCAAGAAGCCTGGGTTGAGTCAGACTCAATCTTAGAAGAAGAAGAGACCTCTGATGAAGAAGCTCTTCTAGGACTTATGGCTCCGAAAGATGAGGTAACATCTTTTACTCTTGATGAGTTATTAAAAGTATTTTATGAGATACATGATCAAGCTAAATCTCTTACAGCAGAAAATATAAAATTAGTAAAAGTTCTACATGAGGAAAATGCATTAAAGAAGAAACTTGCATCAAAAAATCAAGAACTATCTCTTCAAATAACATCACTTAGATCACAATAAATGAGTTAAAGTTGAACATTGATAAACTTAAAGAAAAATATGCTAGTCCTATAAATGATCTAGAAAAATTCACAAAAGGTAGTCATAATCTTCATAAATTACTCGATACACAAACACACACCACCACGAGATTAGGGTTAGGGTATATACCTAAGAATGATTGATGTAAAGACATTAATTGAGGGTAAAATGCCTATTCATGCATCTTCCTAGGCTTAGATTTGCATTTCATGTTATAAATATTACATAGCACGCATCATTAAGCATTTAGATTAGTTGTATATAATTTAGGTTAATTACATCCTTTTTGTGGTCAAGATAGAAGTATATTTATTTCAGATCCTTGGATTGATAATCCGACCGTACAGATCTGATTAGGACGATGATCAGAGTCCAACGCCTTCGAAATTGCCTTGATCGGAGTCCCGTAGCACCATATGCAGTCCAACAAAGATCAACGGCCAAGGGACTAGGTGACATAAATTGGAGCTTCAATGACAAATCCGATCGCATGGATGGATTCGGGTTGACGATCGCAGCCAAATGACATGAAAATTGACTCAATCTAACATCTATAGTAAGCCCTACAACGAAAAGAAGATGGATGGCCCAGACTATGTCACATGGCACAACCCAGGCCACCCATGCGCATGCACGTGCCAATGCACTCGTGCGGAAGCATGGGCGCGCATGTGCACGTGGCAGCACGCATGCGCACGGCAAAGAGAGGCACAATGCAACGATAGCGTGGGTGCGTGCTGGGTTGGCGCCACCCTACAGCGATGCATGAGCTGGACCTACAGCGATGCCTACAGCCGTCGCTAATTCTTCACACGCCAGCAAAGCCAATATGGGCATGAGCTGCCTACAGTGACACTTCCACTGACGGCCTGAAGGTCACTAATGGTCCCTTACCTATTTTTGCCTCTTTTCCTCCACTATAAAAGGACTTGCACCCCCTCCTTTCAAAGCCATCTAAACCTACTCTACTCCCACCTACTCCTAAGCTCTAGCAAGCCTACCAATGCTCCGTTAGAGCTTACTCTCAAGCTCCCAAGGCTCCTATTAGTGTAGCGAAGATCTACCTCACCAAATATTCCTTCATCTTCCATCCCCATTCATAGGCCGCCTTTGAGCTGTCCTCCCACCTCCATTTCGGTAGCAGATCATCTCTGCCTTCTCACCTCCATTCTAGAGCCATGTTGAAGCTTTCCTCTACCCGACGTCCTGCATCTCACCTCCGTCGTCCCACTCCTCACCTCCTTCGTCAGAGCTTCTGCAAAGCGCCATCGTCTCACTGAACAGCCAATTCAAGAGATTTCTTCTCACCTCCCTCTCTTTTCTTATGCTTTCATAGTTTATTGTAATTGACATTGGAGTGATATATATATATCATATTTGTTCTATCTCTATCTTGTGATTCATTCCACTTGTATTTTTTGAAAAATGTAAAAAAAGATTTCAAAACCCTAAAATACCAAAAACAAACAAAACAAAGCATGGTTTTCAATTAAAGTAAATGTCTCCTCCCTGTGTTCGACCTGGGACTCCCTTGGAGTTTCGGTATAAATTTTATTTGATCATGAGTTTTGCAACAATGACGACAAGTCACTTGTAGCCCCGATTTCAAACTCGTGAAACTCGTGCGATCAATGATCATGGAGCATCTTGCTCAAACCAAAATATCGAGAAAGGTAGTTTGCCTACATGGGCAACACCAACTAACAATCGTGAACCCAAAACAAAATGGGTACCAAAAACACTTTTGGAATCCTCTTTTGTTGGAAACTTCCAAAGCCTAATTAAGTACTTAGAGTGGATTTATCAACAAAAATATGGAAAGCTTGTAGCTGTAAGAAGAAACACTGGTCCTCACAGACATAGACAATTGATAGGACCTAGGAGAAAGAAGACGGATCATGCACAATGGGTGCTCAAAACACATGACAGGAGAAGAAGGCCTATTCCTACAACTCAACTACCAGGAAGGTGATACAGTCACATTTGGGAACAACTACAAGGACCATATTATTGGTACTGGCCAAGTTGGTAACTCTTCTACTTCTTTTGATAATGCACATTTAGTGAAAGGGTTTAAACATAACTTGCTTAGTGTAAGTAAAATCTATGCAAAAGGTTATAAAATTAGTGTCACCTCAACTCGTTTTAGAATAAAAGACAAACAAATCAAGCAAGCCCTCTTTAAAGGTCACAGATATAAAAATATTTGTATTGTCTGTAGGTTTTCACTTCAAAGAGGGGGTGACGTAATAAATGCGGAAATAAAATATAAAGCAATCTTACCAAAGAAAACCAATTACACAAAAAGACAATCACACAAGGAACACAAGAATTTTAGGTGGAAACCCAAATCGGGTGAAAACCACCACCTAACCCTCTCGAGTTAGGATTTTCCGATCAACCTAGTTGATCAAATCCACTAACTGAATCACTTTAAAACGAGTGTGATTCAACCTCAGTACAACCACGCTACAAGTACGAGGGTAGCATTCCTCAACCCCTTCTCTCCACGAGAAGGATTTTGTCCCACGAAGGAGACGGGAATTCGCAAAGCGAATACCCAACCAAAAGACAAAGTTAAAACAAGTAATCCTATAGAGCCAACAAAGTAATTTAAACCTAGCTTCTATAGGAAATAGGAAACTCCCCTTTGCAAGGAGTGCATCGAGTTGATGACGCGGTGCGTGTGCCACGCGATGGTGCAATGTCGCTCTCGTGAACAACGGTGGGAGAGTGAGTGCGCAAAGGTAATTTAGCTCTCTAGGTGTAGGAACTTAAGCTTGGAGAGCAAGAGAGAGACAAAATGGTTTGAAAGTATATTGCAAGTTGTCTCTTGGTTTATCAAAGGTTTCCCTACATTTATAGAGGCCTTAGGAAGGCTTTGGAAGGCTTGGAAATGCTTCCATAGCCGTTGGGTGCAAAGCCCAAGAGAATCAGGCCGAAATCAAGACAATGATTACACTTGACAGGGTGATCAGACGTCTAATTCTTGCATCATATTTCTGGAAGGCCACTTTAAGACGTCTGATTTCGAGGTCAGACGTCTGATTCTATTCGGGTTTCCTCCTGACTTGAATCAGATCTAAACAGAGTTTTTGTTCAAGTTGATCAGACGACATATAGGATGTCTAGCACTATGTCTGGACGTCTGGAAGCCTACTTTTACTGTGGGAATGGATTTTCCAAACGTTGCAACGGCTAGAAAATCTCTGAGAAGAGATTTTGGGTCAGCCGAGGCAAAACGGTCATTTATCAGATGTCTGGAAAGGCCTAAGGACGTCTGATAAGGTTCTAACGGTCATAATCTTGAGTGCCTGCTAAGCTAGCCAACGGTCCACTATCTGGATGTCTGGCAAGTCCATCAGACGTCGCCTAAGACGTCTGGTCTAAGGTCTGGACGTCTGATTTCATCAGGCAGAACTAGCTATGTCCAGCCTAACAGATATCAGACGTCTGAAACAACAGTCAGACGTCTTAAAATACTTTATCAGATGTCTGATTTGGGAATTAGATGTCTGGAAGTGCTGTTTGAACCCTATATTGGTTTTCTAAGTATTCTATAGAAAACCTAAGTATCCTAGGGTTGTGCCGGTGTTCGTAGGACTACTGTTAGGGTACTTTGAGGCTCTTTAACATGATGTTCTAAGAAAAATAAGAGCAAGAAAATAAAGACAAGAGATACAAGAAAGGATTAAAAAGAATCTATCCTATTCTTCTTGTCTTCTATCTTCAATCTATCGCTCCATGCGAACCTCCTTGTTCTTCATTAAGCTCCTCCAATCCATCCTGGATGCGAGCTCGAGTTCCATCTAAACACGTCCACATTTGCAATTGACCTGAAATCTAGGACTCAAATTGCAAATGTTAAATAACACGTGTTTTATTATCATCCAAACAAATGATCGTGGTGCTCTAGCACCAACAATCACCCCCTTTTTGATGATGACAAAACCGTAAATAATAATGCAGAAAATCCTCCCCCATTTTGACATTATCAAAAAGGTTTAATTGATTTTACATTTCCTATAACTCTCCCTTAAAACATGCTCTTCTATAAATTTTTTTTGACAAAGGTAATGCCTCCCCCCTTTTTTATAACAACAAGATAGCTATTATTTTTGTCCCCCTTTCTAAAGGAAATTTAGCTACCTTATATCTCCCCCTTAGAAAGTTGACAATTAGCTCATAAATTTTAACTCCCCCTATCTAAATTCTGCTGATAAACAAAGATAGGGTCAAGAATTTTTACCTCACCTACCATAGCCAATAAAATGGCCCGAATGGTGGTGGTGGATGCCACATCGAATGGGGCTCCCATTCGTAGCTTGGAGGCCCGGCCATCGGCGCCGGTCTCCAGTCTGGTGGTCGACGTGAGGCGGGTCCGTCGTTTGTTTGCCGTCTCGTCGGTCTTCTTGTTCTCCTCCTTGGTCTACTCCTTGGTTCTCCCAACTTGAGTTGACTAGCCTTGAGTTTGTAGGTCCAGTCCTTTGTGTTGTAATTATCCCTGAATCCTACAAAACAAGATTCTAATTCTTTCTTCGGCATCCAAGTGGGCTTGGATCCGGATCTGTTAGCGGGTCTCCTTGATGGAGATCCTTTCTCAACCTTAAGGCGATAAAAATTATCTACTTTATTGATTAATTTGTTGGAGTTTTCCCTAAGACATGCAATTTCTTTTTCTATAATACTCATCTTAGTCTTTAAATTAGAGATTTCTAACTTTAGACTATCATTTTCCTCAATCAATTTATTATTTTCATTGATGAGGACTTGATTTTCTAATAATAGCTTATCAATTCTAGGACTAGCTTCTATGTCCTTAAGTTGTTTTTCTAACCTATCATTTTCATTTTTAAGAAAACTAAGGTTCTTTTTAATACTTTTGTTTTCTATTTTAAGTGATTTACTAATCTCAAATAGTTCATTAAAAGCTTCTTATAAATCGAAACTTACCTCATTGTCGCTGTCGCTTCCGCTTTCGGTGTCGCTATTGCTTCCTCTGGCCATGAAACCAAAGCAAGCGGTTTCTTATTTTTCTTCTTCTTATTCCTCCGAGCTTGTCTCCTCATGAGTGCCTTCCAACCTCCTCCATATCTCGTGGGCGGTGGTGCAGTCTTTGATTTTCTCTAACTCCTTCAGACTCAACGCGCAATACAGGGAGTTCATTGCCTTTGCGTTGAGTGAAAGCTCCCGAATATGCAGCTGTGAGTAGCCTCCCGTGGGTTTTTCTGGGATCTCAAATGGCATCTCGCATCTGTCCCAGATCGTGAAGTCGGTGGCTTGAAGCCAGGTCTTCATCCGCAACTTCCAGTAGGGGTAGTTGCCCCCATCGAAGAACGGCGGACGAGTTGTGGACTGCCCCTTGGAAATCCTGCTTGTGGAATAGCTTCCCTCCATGATCTTCTTGCCGGGTGTTACTCCGAACTCGCAAGAACCTGCTCTGATACCAACTGTAGGTTTTCCCTTCGAAGAGGGGGTGACGTAATAAATGCGGAAATAAAATATAAAGCAATCTTACCAAAGAAAACCAATTACACAAAAAGACAATCACACAAAGAACACAAGAATTTTTAGGTGGAAACCCAAACCGGGTGAAAACCACCACCTAACCCTCTCAAGCTAGGATTTTCCGATCAACCTAGTTGATCAAATCCACTAACCGAATCACTTTAAAACGAGGGTGATTCAACCTCAGTACAACCACGCTACAAGTACGAGGGTAGCGTTCCTCAACCCCTTCTCTCCACGAGAAGGATTTTGTCCCACGAAGGGGACGGGAATTCGCAAACCGAATACCCAACCAAAAGACAAAGATAAAATAAGTAATCCTATAGAGCCAACAAAGTAATTTAAACCTAGCTTCTATAGGAAATAGGAAACTCCCCTTTGCAAGGAGTGCGTCGAGTTGATGACGTGGTGCGTGTGCCACGTGATGGCGCAATCTCGCTCTCGTGAACAACGGCGGGAGAGCGAGTGCGCAAAGGCAATTTAGCTCTCTAGGTGTAGGAACTTAAGCTTGGAGAGCAAGAGAGACACAAAATGGTTTGAAAGTATATTGCAAGGTGTGTTTTGGTTTATCAAAGGTTTCCCTCTATTTATAGAGGCCTTAGGAAGGCTTTGGAAGGCTTGGAAATGCTTCCATAGCCGTTGGGTGCAAAGCCCAAGAGAATCAGGCCGAAATCAGGATAATGATTACACTTGACAGGGTGATCAGACATCTAATTCTTGCATCAGACGTCTGGAAGGCCACTTTAAGATGACTGATTTCAAGGTCAGACGTCTGATTCTATGCGGGTTTCCTCCTGACTTGAATTAGATATAAACAGGGTTTTTGTTCAAGTTGATCAGACGACATATAGGACGTCTGGCACTATGTTTGGACATCTGGAAACCTACTTTTACTGTGGGAATGGATTTTCCAAACGTTGCAACGGCTAGAAAATCTCTGAGAAGAGATTTTCGGTCAGCCGAGGCAAAACGGTCATTTATCAGACGTCTGGAAAGGCCTAAGGACGTCTGATAAGGCTCTAACGGTCATAATCTTGAGTGCCTACTAAGCTAGCCAACGGTCCACTCTCTGGACGTCTGGCAAGTCCATCAGATGTCGCCTAAGACGTCTGGTCTAAGTTCTGGATGTCTGATTTCATCAGACAGAACTAGCTATGTCCAGCCTAATAGATATCAGACGTCTGAAACAACAGTCAGACGTCTTAAAATACTTTATCAGACATCTGATTTGGGAATTAGATGTCTGGAAGTGTTGTTTGAACCCTATATTGGTTTTCTAAGTATTCTATAGAAAACCTAAGTATCCTAGGGTTGTGCCGGTGTTCCTAGGACTACTGTTAGGGTACTTTGAGGCTCTTTAACATGATGTTCTAAGAAAAATAAGAGTAAGAAAATAAGGACAAGAGATACAAGAAAGGATTAAAAAGAATCTATCCTATTCTTCTTGTCTTCTATCTTCAATCTGTCGCTCCACGCGAACCTCCTCTGTTCTTCATTAAGCTCCTCCAATCTATCCTGGATGCGAGCTCGAGTTCCATCTAAACACGTCCACATTTGCAATTGACCTGAAATCTAGGACTCAAATTGGAAATGTTAAATAACACGTGTTTTGTTATCATCAAAACAAAAGATCGTGGTGCTCTAGCACCAACATTGTCAACTTTGACAAATGCGATAGCTTTGCTTGTCTAGTTGCACCTGACGATGAGGCAATACCATTTCGCAAATGACTTGGGCATGTTTACATGAAAAGCATTAGTAAGCTTGTGAAACATGAGCTAGTCAATGGCTTGCCGAAAATCAATTTCAAGAGAAGCAAAGCTTGCAATTCTTGTGAAATTGGTAAATAAACAAAGAACTCTTTTAAACCTGAAGGGATGGTTAGCACTTCTCAACCCCTAGAATTACTTCACTTAGACTTATTCAGACCAACCAAATCCGAAAGCATGTGTCGATGTCGATATTGTCTTGTCATAATTAATGACTTTTCAAGATTTACATGTGTATCTTTCGTAAAAAGTAAGGATTTGATTATTGATATCTTTAGCAAACTTGAAAGGACATTGCAAAATGTGAAAGGATTAAAAGTCATTAAGATAAGAAGTGATCGGGGTGGAGAATTTGAAAATCAATCTTTTTCTGACTTCTGTGTTCAATTCGGGATAAAACATGAATTTGCTTTTCTAGAGTTGCACCTCAAAATGGAGTTATTGAGAGGAAAAATAGGACCCCGCAAGAGTGAACTCGCAAGATGTTGTACGAGTCAAAGCTGCCTCGATATTTTTAGGCTGAGGCTGCAAACATTGCTTGCCACATACATAATAAATCCAATATCAAACCAATCCAAAACAAAATACCTTTTGAACTGTATAATGGGAGATCACCTAAAAGTTCCTATATTAAGGTATTTGGATGTAAATGCTTTATAACGAATAAAAGGGATAATCCAGATAATAAGAGTTCAAAAGGAATCTTTTTATGTTACTCAACCAAAAGCAAAAACCTGTAGATTTTGTAATAAGAGGAATTATGTTGTTGGGTGATGAATGCGAGTATGCTTATTTAATTAGGTGATATTAGCATGTTAATTAGAATAGTGGAAGTGGATAACTACAGGAGAACCTATAGAGCTTTTTCAAAGATATTTTAACATGAGCTAAGTATATTTTAAGCTTGTCAAATTTAGGTCTAGGGTCGAACACTGGGAGGCGGGTTTGGTAATTAGTTTCTATGCAAATCTTAAAGATGAGTGATTTCCAATCGCTTATTCTATTTTTGTATTTTTTTTTGCTTAGTTTTTTTTGTAATACTCTTGTCCTTGAGGTACACCCTCAAAATAAGCCCTTGGCGAATCACCAAAATCAATTAGAAACAATCTCGTTACACATGAGGTTGGGTATCGAAAGGTCAAGAATTATCTTTTCTATTTTGTAATTCTTTTTTGTATTTTCACAAATAACAAAATAAAAGAAAATAGTATAACAACGGAAAGGAATGCAAGAATTGAAATGAATGAAAGTACTTAGCTTAGATATATATGTACATATATATATATATAAGAGATAAAGATTTCTATGTATATATACATGTATATATAACTATATAATATATAGTGGTAGGGAGTTCAATCAGAGATTTAATGTAAATGTAGCACCATGCTAGATTAATCATAATTTAGAGAGACACAATTAACCCAATCTATGTGCCGCATGTAGGTGTGGATCGGACATGGGTGCATGTGTGTTGAAATGCTTGATGTGCTCGAATAATCATGAATTTGTAGGCAACTAGTGCGTACACACGCATAATGAAATGCGTGGTAAATGGATAAGTGCGCAGGATGGTGAACAGGGGTATGTGTGGGTGTATGTGTAAATAAGGGGATGTGTGTGAAATATATGTGTGTGTGTGTTTGTGTATGTATGTATATGTACATGTGCGAGTGTGTATATGTATGTGTGTATGTGTATGTATATCAGTGGGTGTATGTGTATGTACAGTAAGAAATGAGCTGGTGTTCGAGCTGAAAGATGAGTCACGATTGGGTACCTATAGTGCAAAATGGAGCATGAGCTTCTGGTGCTTAGGGCTATACTAATGGCAATCAAAATACGATAGAACAAAAGCAAAAGGAAACCACCACGTCTACATGCCTGCAAGGAGCTAGACAGTGGTCGAACCTTGATGTGGTGCTTTGCGATCACACATGGTTGCTCCCTGTGGCACAATGTACCCTCTCAACTAGTGAGAGGGACCTATGAATGGGAGAGGAAGACAGGGAGAGAGGAGAGGGGAAATGGCTGGTTGAAGTGAAGTGTGAAGTATGCATGTGAGAGTGCCTGTGGTGATGGTGTAGGTATGGTGATGGTGGTGCTAACCCTTCTCATGGATGTGGGGGGGGGGTTTATATAGGTGAGTGTAGTGAGGGTGATGACAAGGGAGTGCTGTTAGGATATTCTTTTTGTGGGGGATGTTTTAGGGTTTTTGTGTGTAGGAATTTGGGTTATTGGGAAATTATTGTAGGTTTATTGGTGGTGTTAGGTGGTATTAGGTGTTATTAGGTGGCAAAAATGAAGGCTCTATCTCTCTCTCTTTCTTCCTCTCCTCAAATGCATGAATGCATATATTTACAAAATGCATGCATAGCTATCTAATACTATATGTATAAAGCTAGAAAATACCATACCATTAATTATTTAACCATGTGAATTGCTATGCAATCACACCCCCATGCCTATATTTTGCTAGCCCTAGCAAAAGACTTATCTAGTAGCTAATATAGTAGTGAGGTGCTTAGAAAAGAACTTAAGTTGAAGAGTTTTCTAAAGCAATATTAATGTGTTTATCTGTTGGACATTGTGAGAATCGACAGCTATGGAAGACTTTCCAGAACACAAAGACTTACATAACATAGATTGCCTCTTGGCTAAGAAGGAGTCATGATATTTAAACCTTATGTGTAATTTTCAAGACTTAGAGGGTTTTACAAAGCTCAAGAGGTAAGAGGTTATGGCTCTGCTTAGTGATTAATCAAGATTATCCAGATGAACACTAAGACTCAAGCCTGGGGTTGTCTTTTTAAATTCAGGTTTGTCCCAAATTCAGCTCATGTCTTTGAATTGACTCTAAAAAATGAGTGAAGACTCGAAACCAACTCGTATTGCATTATGGCTCAAAGAATATTTGGTGGAAATAGGGTATTTGTAATTCACCCTGAAAAATCTTTTTGGTGGAAGAATTTATAGGAATTTGGAGAACATACTGACTTATTCAAAAGAATGTCTATTTTTTCTTCTCATATCCCTTAACTTACATAGAGTTGGTGCCAGCTCTATTAACCCAACCATAACCACCACCCAACACACCCCTACATATGGTGCCAACCTATCCTAACCCTCCATCCATTAACCACCCTCCTAAGCATCTATCATAACGATACAACACACCTTACAACCCCTTAACCCTTGTCTCCACCTAGGGTTGGTGCCAACTCCTAGGAAGACTCTTCATGCTTGCACCATTAACCTTAGCCCTAGGATCCCATAACAAACCCTTATAAGCCATCCTAGCCATCCATCCCTTAACCATACCTACACCCCAGCCCATCCTATGATAAGACCACTAACTACCCACTTCAAATCATCCTTTGGCTTCAAAATTGTCCACCTTCACCCCACCATATTCACAGCCAAGAGATGAAGGAGAACAAGAAGATTAAGTGGACACTCTATCCCCTTGGTCCCTTCCCTTCTTCCCTTCTCTCTTGTCCCACCATCAACCAAAGGAGTAGCCAAGAAAGGAAGACATTAGGAGGACTTGAGGGTGGTGCATGACACCCTAGGAGGTGTTTTGTGGGTGGAAATCTTCCACCTTTGGAAGAGCAAAGGAATACCCCCCTTAAGGCTTGCCAAGGAGGGCACCATTTAGGAGGTGCTATTCAAGGAAGGAGAAGAAGGAGAACTTCTTTTCAAGCTCAAGAGCAGCTGAGAATGGAGTAAGAATCCTCTCTCTCTTCTTCACCAACATCATCACTGGAAGATTTTGTTTTCTTTTATCTTCTGGTAGAGTAAGAATCATCTCTACTTTTCCTTTTTGTAAAACAAATTTTCCCCTTAATTAAAGTTTCCTTTCTTCAATTGTGTTGCGTCTTTCTTTTTTAGTAGTTTCTAGCACTTTTCACTCTCTCTCTAATTACCCTAGGCCTCCACATTCCTAGGGTGAGTTTAAAGAGAATACTAGCTTGTCACTTCAAAGTTAGCATTAGCAAGTTAGGTGTAATCTCTTTCCCACTATAATTTTCGTGGTTGCTTATTATTTCAAAAGTGAAAAAATCTTATATTTAAAAGCCTAGAAAGAAAGTTGTTTTCCTCTTTGTTAAGAAAGATTATTAAAGTGCATTATTGCCTCCTTAGGTGACCCTAGATACTCCACTATCTAGTTTTTACAAATTTTAAAAGCGATTGCGAAATTGTGTGTTGCAACGACTTAAACCCTAGTTTTAATAAATTGTGCATTCTTCGCATTAGCAGCATTGAGTTTCCTATAATCTACACACACTCTCCAAGATGTAGGAATGCGTGTAGTAGGAGGGGCTAATGATGGTCAAATTAGAGATACACAATCCAATGGCTACCTTATGTTCAATTAGCACCTTCGTTAGTTTGCATTCTTTCTCCCTAGACAATTTCGAACTAATGATTACAGGGAGCATCTCATTCAATCTTGAGAAGGCATATTTTAACATGTCAGGTAGCGCTTTAAGCTCGGGAGTGGATGGAGAAAGACCTTGCAAATCATGGGATGAGAGTGTCCTAAAAGGAGCAGAATGAAGAATAAGGGGTGAAGGAAATTGGCCCTTATGTTTGCCAAGAATACGGCATCTTGGATTGATGGATCCAAGAAAGGAGAGCCTCAGGGATCAGCATTTGGGAACAAGGTCCCAATGTGGAATGCCACTTCTGCTTGATTTGGCTGGAAAGAATGGGTACTCTGGTCTTCAAGGGAGTAGACGAAAGGTGAGCAGCTCGGAAATGACTCAGATCACAAGGCATAAGAAGCAAAGTGGGCCTCGTTAGGGGTTTGGACAGGAGGGATAGAGATAAGGGAAGGGGTAGGGAAATGTCACAGTATAAGTTAGTCAGGCCTTGTGATACTCTAGGGTATGCCACAGCAATTCGAATTGGTCCCTACCAACCTGATACGCACACTGACGGCCATGTCATCGTCACACGTGTCATCCTTGATAAGGTTGCAGTCAAAATTCTTGACGACCGTAAAAATGTTAAGTTTAGGCTTTTCAGAGACCATGACAATCTCAATGTAGCCCGATTCACAATCAATATGGGTGCGAGCTGTGGCCAAGAAGGGTCTACCGAGGATAATTGGGTAATCAGAAAGCAAATTAGGAACTTCCATATCTAATACAAGAAAGTCAGTAGGAAAACATAGATGGTTGACCCTAACCACCACATCTTCCACCATACCCTGCAAGATTTTGACAGAGCGCTCTGCCAACTGTAACGTAATAGGGGTGGGTTTCAGATTTCCCAATGTAAATTTCTGAAACATGATTGTTGGAACAAGGTTAATGGAAGATCCTAAATCCAGTAAGGCACGATGAAAATTGCAGCCTTTGATGTTGCATGAAATGGGAGGGGTGCCTGGATCTTTTTACTTTTGTTGAAATTGTGAAAGTATAGCAAAACTTGCATGAGGCAAGAGAACCACCGAGTTTTTGGTTTTCTTTTGCTGCCGCCTAATTGTAGTGTAGTCCTTAAAGAAACAGGTGACAATAGGGATATGGTTGAATGCCTGCAACAATGGAACCATGATTTCAACATCCTTGAATAAATCACGCTGATTATCAAGGGTTTGTGTGTTCTTTTTCTTGCCTTTTGGCTCTCTTAGTAGAGCTTCAGGGAATGGGACTGATTCTAGCACTAGTTTGGGTATGTCATCCGCATGCAAATGCAGTGCACAATCCGAATGAGAGGGCATTGAAGAAGATGGGCCAACATCAAGTCAAGGCAGATCGTCGATTTGTTTACTGCTCCTCGTAGTAATCGCATTGGATGTCGCAGGTCTAGTGGGACCATAAGGTAGAGGAGGGTTGACAACAGGGACGTAGGGTTGATGTGCTACTATAGGATTAGCCTGAAATCCCGGTGGAGTACTCGGAGCATGAAAAATTGAGTCAACCTACCCCTGAGAAGGTCACACTTGTGGTTGCAGGCCTTGGGGTACGAAATCTCATGGTTTTGGGATAGGTTGGGCACGAAGAGTGCCCTGAGATTGAGTCGTCTTACACAGTTGACTGATTTCAGCATTGTGTTGCGCCAATTGGTGCTAAAGAGAAGTCATGTTCTCTTCATGGTGTTTAAACATCACCATCATTATTTGTACCAACTTATCAAGAGGGTTTGATGTGTGATCCATTTGAGGAGTGCAACGGTCCAGTGATAGATTTGTCGGCGAACAATATTGGGCTGTTGGGATGATGGTAGCGGACAGTCACACTGGTCCACCAGTAGGGCTTTGGCGTTGAGGGTTGTTGAACCATATGAAGTTTATGGTTGTCCCACCCTGGGTTGTAAGTAGCAGAACATGGATTATTCCCCAGGGCTTACACATCTTTGAATTTTGAAGATGAGTCTGCATAGGATAATGTGTTCGAGTACGTGGAGGCTTATTCCTCCATGTCAAAATACTAGCTAACGGAAGAGAAGTCCATGACACTTATTGAGTCGCTTGGTGCAATGCTCGAGAAATGGTGTAGGTTGTGCAAGATTCTTGGAAACAAGCCTGAGTTAGGAAGGATTAGGTTTGTGACATGAAGGAGGAGCCAAAGTGCTTGCCACAAAATAGGCAGGGTTGGCCAAGTGTTCATCCAGCCTTTTTTCAATGAGGGAGACTTCATCTAATTTTTGTGTGATTAAGTTCATGTCAGTGGAGAAATGGGAGGGTCCCATGTCAACCTCATGTGCTCCACTGCGAGGTGCTCTGGTTTTATTAATGGCATCAATGGAAGCATTATTCATAGAATTTTCACTCATGTTCTCAAATAGTTCAATCACTCGATCATCGACATTATTCATGAAATTACCTCCACAGGAAGCGTCCGTAATTTGCCGCATGGTTTCATGTAGCCCATAGTAGATGATCTAGGCTATATGCCACCATGGCAAAATGTAGTATGGACATTTCCTGAGGTCATTATACCTCTCCTAGGCCTCATGAAACTCTACCATTTTGCTGCATGAAAGAATTGATGGCACAGTGAAGTGCATTGGTGCCCCCGGTTGGGAAGAATTTGTTGAGAAACATTGTACGTATCACATCCCAAGAATGAATGGGTTTTCCAATAGTGTGCAACCATTCTGTAGCTTTATCCTTCAACGAAAATGAGAACATTTTTATGAGGACAATGTGTAACCTGATGTTTCTTGGTCTGATTGCCTTAGCTAAGTTGGTTAAGTCCTCTAAGTGAAGAAAAGGGTCTTCACTGCAAGTCCATGGTAATAGAATTGATTAGGCCAGTTACGTTCAATTTTAATTGAAAATCTTCCCCACCCACGGTGATGCAAAGCTGCCCATGGGTCTCTATTGCAGTGCAATTCTAATAAGTGCTTAAAGGCCTAGGCTTGCTCTGTTGGGGAGGGTTTTGTATTTCCACCAAACCCTAATGGCTTGAATCTACTTGGTGTGTAATGCCATTTGGGCTTGGAGGTGGGTTAACTGGTCGA
This sequence comes from Thalassia testudinum, assembly GCA_037157565.1. Taxonomy (NCBI): domain Eukaryota; kingdom Viridiplantae; phylum Streptophyta; class Magnoliopsida; order Alismatales; family Hydrocharitaceae; genus Thalassia; species Thalassia testudinum. The sequence continues at coordinate 147,701,011 of JAZHRO010000014.1, read as the reverse complement.
CTCCTCCACTACCTGGTAGAGGGGAAGGATTCCCCACCTCAGGATTTGGAGGTAGGCAAGCAACCATGTTTACAAAGGAGGAGGACGATTCACCAGCTTCTACCCTTCTATAATTGTCAGACAATTCAACAAGTTTAGGGTTTTGTGGCCTCCTCCCAAACATGCACTACCAAAAGAAGAATTGGGGATGAGAGAAGAGATGCCAAATTGGTGCACCTGATGACAAATCAATCAATAAAGGTTCTAACCTCTAAAGGTGACCTAAGACATAATGATCTAATTTACCTACTATCGCCATCTACAAAACCAAATACTAGCACTGTGGAACCACTAGGCCAGATTGAAAGGCCATTTGCCCTAATCATAGACACCTGATAGCACGTGGGAACCTGTATCAGCGCGTAGGCACTACACGTAGGTTTTTAGACCTCCATTCCTTATTGGGGTCAAGTTACTACCAGTTTTAGTTAAGAGGCTTAGGATACAAGCGCTTTGGAATGTCAAGGGCATTGTTTAAGGGGTAATGCCGAAGTGTGCTGATTGACGTTGTAAATCAATTTTGTAACAGGGAAATCTCTCTGAGTTGAAGTTTAGATTGGTGAGTGGATTTCAAAGTTCTTCCCTATAGTAGTGTGAATTTTAGGATTCAAATGAATTACCAATCAACCAATCTTCGATCTTCAGAAAAACAAGTTCTTATGCTGAAATAATCACCATTCTACTTGATTGGTTAATGCATGCTACAATGCAATGGACCCCTAAATGGATATTTTTAACTCTGGATGCATGTGTCTCTTTTACTTTAATGTGAATGGGAGCCAAACAATTCAATTCAATTGCTCCCAATCATCACAACGTAAAATCCACACACAGGGTCAACCACCAAGAAAAGAATATGAAAATGAAAATGTTTAGGGTTGAGATTCAGGATCAAATCAGAGGAAAAATTGAAATTCGTGGCGGGGTTGAGTAAAATTGATTCCAAGATTCCTCAACCAAAGTAGTACAATCCTGAATGTGAATAGTGAGGTGAATAGATGAACAAACAATTGATTTTAATTCGCCTAAATAAAATCAAATGTTGCGAAAAATCAAATAATCATGATTCTCAAATTTTATGCATGTGAGTGTGTAGGAAATCGAGGGCTATGGATGTAATGAAAACAATCAACCAGTGGATTTCAAACCACTCGCCTTGAGAAATCCCAAGAAGTCTTTTTCTATAGGGTTTTTTATTTTTTCGAATTTTTTTAGTATTTCTATCTTTATGGTGACAAGAGAACCTAAGTTGCTAAGAGAAATGAACACCTACCTCCTCAGCAACATGTGCGAAGCTCCAAGCGACTTCAGTGTCCTCATGCTATTGCTCTTACCTTGGACTCGTCCATGTCTCCGACTTCCTCTACATTTCTCCTCCTCGCAACAGGTTCACCTACACAAAAACAAACAAGAAATACCTGTGAAGAGATGGGTGGAAAGTGAGATAAATCTAAAGGAAAAGGGTAGAAATTGAATCCAAATAATGCCTCCTAGCAACAACCACAGAAAGCTTCTAATGGAATGTGAGTAGGGTTAGTTAGTTAGGTGATATTAGTTTGAAAATTAGTATACTGGAAGAAGAGAACTACAAGCGATTCTATACATCTTTTTCAAAGATATTTTAACCTGGATTAAGTATGTTCTAAGTTTGTCAGTTATAGGCCTAGGGTTTGATAAACGCCAGTTCATCATCATTCTTATGCATTAAAACAAACCTTGCTCTCAAAATTTTACTCTGCAAATGGGTTTTCAGGCTGCATTTTGGCATAAATTAGTTAGACATGCATTACATTTTTTATTATCTTTTTAATATGTTTTTGTGAGTGTTAGGGATGAAAAGATATATAGATCCCTAAACCCTAGCACTCAAGAAGGCAATTGGTGAAGAAGGAGCTCAGACAAGCTGGAACTCAGCTTGATCCAGCTCACCACAACTGGAACCTAGCTCACGTGGACTAGGGTTAGCTCATCCCAGCTCCATTTAGCTAATCTCAGCTGAATGGCAGCTCAAGAGAGCTCATCTTAGCTCACCCTAGCTCAGGTCTGCTTAGATCCAGCTCAACTTAGCTGAGTCTAGATTATCTCAGCTCCCACTAGTCCACAGGGAGCACCAGCTAGCTCAGTTGAGTTGACTGGAGTTCACCCCAGCTCAGATCCAACTACATCCAGCTCCACTCAACGCCAGCCAGCTGATGAAGAACTCATCCCAGCTCAGGAAGCTCAAGTCCTGGTCTCGGGGACTCAGGCTAGCTCAACTTAGTTGAGTTAGGCTACCTTAGCTGCCTCAACCAGCTTGATTCTCCCTGGGAGCACAAAACGCAGCTCACCTCTGCTCATTATGGTAGAAGCCAGCTCACTTTAGCTTGGCTTAGCAGCTAGCAAAGAACTAGCAAGCTAAGCCAGCTAGAGTAGGACCATGCCAGCCTCTTCAGCAGCTGCCAGCTCCAGTTCCAGCTCCAGACTTCTCCTCAACTCCTCTCTTCACACCCTAGCTCCAACACCTCATCCTCTACTCCACCATTAGCTAAGCTAGCTTAGCTTAGCTGAGCTTAGCTTAGCTATGCTCCAGCTTCCTTGGATTGTACCACCCAAAAACCCTACCTAACAACTCCAACTAGCTCCACCTAAGCTCCACATAAGCTAACCCTACTTGGTGCCAACCTAGCCTACTCACCAGCTCCAAAAGACACCTAAAAGTGGTGCCAAAACCACCCTAACTACCCCCTTGTTGGCACCACTCTTCCCTCCAAAAATCCCCTTCATCTCCACCACACATTTCCCCTTAAACCCATCTCCACCCTCCACATCATCCCTCCTTCTAGAACCGTACTTGGTGCCACCTAAGCCCCCCTTCTAGAAGCCATTTCATTGCCAACTTCAAGGGGTGCCACCACCCATAACCACCCCCTATGTGTCCCTTGGTTTGGCGCCAATTGCCCTTAGCCATAGGATCCCCAACCACCCCCATCTTCCCATCTTTGCCCTCCATTTCAAGAGTCACCTTAGCCCCATTCCTACTCTATATAAACCCACCACCTACCACCATTTTAGAGTATCCTCCATTAGTGTATTATTCCACCTACATCCACCTATACCTACGGCCAAGGAGGAGTAGAGAAGAATATTAAGGGGGCACATCACCAGCCCCTTTAGTGCCTTCTTCTCCCCACTCTTGTCAACTTGGGCCATGCCAAGGAGGAGGACTTTTATAATTCAAGGAGGATGGCCAAGAAAAGAAGAATCTAGGGTGGACGTCCACCCTTGGAGAAAAGCTTAGGGCACACCCCCTTAGGGCTTGCTTTGGCGGACATTACCTTGGCAGAGCATAGCAAGGAAGGAGTTGGAGGACTCTTTTCATGCTCGGGAACTACCAAGCTTTGATCAAGAAGCCCTCCTCTTCACCATCTATCTAGAGGATTTGTGTTTTATTTTATTTATTGCAATTTTCTAGTAGTAGAAGCATTCATCTACTAGGTTTTTCAGTAAAACACTTTCTCATTAATTTAGTTGCCTTCTTTGCAATTTCTTTAGCTGCATTTTTAATTACTTTGTTTTAGCATTCTTCACTCCCTCTCCCTAATTATTCTAGGCCTCTACTTGCCTAGAGTGAGCTTAGGGCAAGGCTCTACTTGCCACTTTAGAAGTAGTGTATTGAGTTAAGTGTAAGTCACTTTCCCGCCAACAATTTCGCATGTTGGCTTAATTTCAAAAACATAAAAATGATATATTGAGAAAAGACCAAAAAGAAAGTTGAGACTATTTTTTAAGCAAGAGAATTAATTTTGCAAACATATTGCCTCCTTGGACGACCCTAGATACCCCACTATCTATGTTTAGAAATTTAAGAATTGATCGATTTTGCGCGTTACAACGACGTATTTTGCAAACCGCGTAAAATCCGTGTCACTTTTTGGCGCTGTTGCCGGGGAGGCATGGCTTTGCTTATTCTTTCTTCCCTTGCTTGAAGTGGATCTCATCCCCTTCTCTTTTCTCTCTTGTGTGTGTAGGAACTATAGTGGGAAAGCGAGAATTTGAAAGCGAAAGCGCAAAGTTCCTTGTCGTCCTGCAAGCATTCAGGTTGGTTCTTCTTACTTGTCACACCTAACCTAAAAGAAAACTACCAAAATACACTAAGCTTGGCTTTCAAGACCCTAAACAACTTAATTAAGTGGAGTGGTGCATTTTAAAACTTATTGATTGCTTGTTTGCCCCATTAACACCACTTCATTTCAAGTATTGGTGTTCTGTTTTTCGTGTCCAGATTTCTGTTTGGACATGAAAAATCAATTCCTAGCACCACAGGCCTTCTAAAATCAAAAAATTTCATACAGTGATTTTAAATTAAGTTTGGAACATCTGTTTCAAATTTCAGATCAATTGAATTTCTGTTTAATTTTCAAAAATTCGTGGACTGCAGAGGGGTCACACCCTCTAATCTTCCTGTTTTGCTACTATTCTCGAATTTTTAGAATTTTTATACTCATCTAATTTTTATGAAATTTAACTTGCTGGAATCCCATGAAATTTTACATATTAGGTAAAATCATCAAAATTTTCTATGGTTGGTGGTAATATTGAAAGGTCTAAAATACTCACGGGTATCGTTTCTAGACTTTGACACTAGTACAAGTAAAAATTCAAAATAATTATCAAGCAAATTCCTAAAATCTTACAGAAATCTTTTCTGGAATCCTTGTTTGATTCTCTTCAAAGTAGTGGTGTTTTTTGAATTAGTTAGACCACTACTTAATATAGAAAGCCTAAAAGCAACTCATTGGTAATTAAATTTCTGTCCTAGGACCAATTGGATAGGGTTTCTTTTTTCACTTTTAGAAAAAAACAACAAAAGGAAACATATCTTCACTCATACAACTTTATTTCCTCTTGTTTGTGGAATCTCAAACTGGTTTGAAAACTTAAAAAGAAAATCCTAAAAATACACTAAGTTAAATCCAATCCTAAAAGATAGAAATACAATAATTGTGTGACAACTTGCTTTTCATTGGAGCCACTCTCCAATTCGTGCACACACACAAAAAATTTGAAATAATAGGGCAACAACCCAATAAATGCCCTCCACATTCCATGTGCACTATAGTATCCTAGACCTAAAATCCATAGCAACTTGACCCCTAAGGCTTCATCAACTTAGGCTTGCTATATAGGTCTTAAGCAAGGGGGGTGTTTTTAAAATTTGACAATCGATTTAGGATTTTCAAAACCTAAAAACATGCACTTTCTTTAGTTATTTTATTTTCCTACTTGCATACCCAAGAAATATATACATATATAAATAATAAAATGTTGAAAACTTTTTGAGGAAAAATTTTGAAATTGGGACTAAGGTCGAAAAATTCACTTCTGGTATAATGGGATTTAATCTTTAACGAACTAGGGAAGAGGATGTGGATCTGATCATTAGAATTTCAGAGTCTATTTTAGACTAGATCAGATATCCTTCTCTAAAAATTCCACCGGAACTCATGATAGTTCAGGTGACTTGATCCTATTTTGTAATGTGGAAAGTCTTTGGCTTAGTTTCTGATTCCAAGACTTGCGTGTCTTGAGAAACTTCTTGTGTCAATTTTCACACACAAGCCAACACTTAAAAATAACAAAAAATTTGAAAAACTCCCGTGTTTGGACTTAGTAAAAGTATGAAACAGATCATTAGTTTGAGTTCCCAAGGCCGAGAAGGAGGAAAATGCCTCCTTTGGGGACGCGATGTCAACATGTTATCGCCTCGGTGTTGCTCCATATTTATATTTCATATCTTTAGATGGAGCATTAAAGCGCATTTTAGCAGCTCAAGTGTCTTGGACGGTGCTTTACCTATATTGTCAGAGCAAGAACTTGAGTTTGGTTGGAGCGCCCCTTTACACCGCATTGTGTTTTGGGGTTGTGAGCTCCTGGGTGGTGTCATGGAAAGTGCTATCTTGAAGTATTGGCGCCAGAGCCCCGTCCAGGATAGGTAATGGGAATGATGATCCCGACATATCTATTGTAAGACTAAGCTGAAAATAGGCATGGGGGAGAAAGAAAAAAGAACAAATAAAAAAGTTAACATGCCCCTATAAATGTTGGCTTTTCACATGCACTAACACAAGGTTTTAAAGGATTTTTGCAGGTTGTAAATCAGATTCGTGAGCCAGAAAAATCCTAGAATCAAAAATTTCAATTCATCTAAATTAGCAAAGGGTTAATTTGTGAATTTTCTGGAGGATATATTAATCCCATTTTGTCTAATGGTTGGACCCAAAATAAATCCCAGTGTTTATCTTTAACAAATCATGTACCTCCTGTGTTTAGATCAACCAAGGTCACTTAATCTTTTTCTCCCCAAAAGTAGAAGAAAATTTGATTTACCAAAAATTTCATTTTCAAAAAAAATGAACTTCTGTTAAGAGACTAGAAAAGGATAAGTTATCATCATTCTCATGCATTAAAACAAACCTAGCTCTAAGGATTTTACTCCGCAAATGGGTTTTTGGGCTGCATTTAGGCATAAATTAGGTTACACATGCATTGCATTTTTTATTGTCTTTTTAATACATTTTTGTGAGTGTTAGGGATGAACAGATATACAGATCCCTAAAACCCCAGCACTCAAGAAGGCAATTGGTGAAGGAGCTCAGACTAGCTGGAAATCAACTTGATCTAGCTCACGACAACTGGAACCTAGCTCACGTGGACTAGGGTTAGCTCTTCCCATCTCCATTCAGCTAATCTCAGCTGAATGGTATCTCAAGAGAGCTCATCTTAGCTCACGCTAGCTCAGGTCAGCTTAGATCCACCTCAACTTAGTTGAGTCTAGCTCATCTCATCACCCACTAGTCCACAAGGAGCTCTAGCTAGCTCAGCTGAGTTGACTGGAGTTCACCCTAGCTCAGATCTAGGTACATCTAGCTCCACTTAACTCCAGCCAGCTGATGAAGAACTTATCCTAGATCAGGAAGCTCAAGTCCAGCTCCCGGGGACTCAGCCTAGCTCAACTCAGTTGAGCTAGGCAACCCTAGGTACCTCAACCAACTTGATTCTCCAAGGGAGCACCAGACCCAACTCACCTCATCTCATTATGGCAGAAGCCAACTCACTTTAGCTTGGCTTAGCAGCTAGCAAAGAACTAGCAAGCTAAGCCTGCTAGAGTAGGACCATGCCAGCCTCTTCAGCAGCTGCCAACTCTAGTTCCAGCTCCATACTTCTCCTCCATAGCTCCTCTCTCCAAACCCTAGCTCCAACACCTCCTCCTCTACTCCACCATTAGCTAAGCTAGCTTTGCTTAGCTTAGCTTAGCTTAGCTATGCTCCAGCTTCCTTGGCTTGTACCACCCAAATATCGTACCTAACAACTCCACCAACTAGCTCCACCTAAGCTCCACATAAGCTAACCCTACTTGGCACCAACCTAGCCTACTGACCACCTCCAAAAGACACCTAAAAGTGGTGCCAAAATCGCCCTAACTACCCCCTTTTTTGTGCCACTCTTCCCTCCAAAAATCCCCTTCATCTCCACCACACATTTCCCCTTAAACCCATCTCCACCCTCCACGTCATCCCTCCTTCAAGAACCCTACTTGGTGCCACCAAAGCCCCCCTTCTAGAAGCCATTTTGTTGCCAACTTCAAGTGGTGCTACCACCCATAACCACACCCTAGGTGTCCCTTGGGTTGGCGCGAATTGCCCTTAGCCATAGGATCCCCAACCACCCCCATCTTCCCATCTTAGCCCTCCATTTCAAGAGTCACCTTAGCCCCCTTACTACTCTATATAAACCCACCACCTACACCATTTTAGAGTATCCTCCCTTAGTGTATTATTCCACCTACATCCACCTATACCTACGGCCAAGGAGAAGGAGTAGAGAAGAAGATTAAGGGGGCACATCACCAGCCCCTTTGGTGCCTTCTTCTCCCCACTCTCTTCATGTTGGGCCACACCAAGGAGGAGGACTTTTCTACTTCAAGGTGGGCGGCCAGGGAAAGGAGAAGAATCTAGGGTGGATGTCCACCCTTGAAGAAAAGCTTAGGGCGCGCCCCCTTAGGGCTTGCTTTGGAGGACATCACCTTGGCGGAGCATAGCAAGGAAGGAGTTGGAGGACTCTTTTCAAGCTCTGGAGCTACCAAGTTTGGAGCAAGAAGCCCTCTTCTTCACCATCTATCTAGAGGATTTGTGTTTTATTTTATTTATTGCAATTTTCTAGTAGTATAAGCATTCACCTACTAGGTTTTTCTGTAAAACACTTTCTCGTTAATCTAATTGCCTTCTTTGCAATTTCTTTAGTTGCATTTTTAATTTGCTTTGTTTTAGCATTCTTCAGTCCATCTCCCTAGTTATTGTAGGCCTCCACTTGCCTAGAGTGAGCTTAGGGAGAGGCTCTACTTGCCACTTTAGAAGTAGTGTATTGAGTTAAGTGTAAGTCACTTTCTTGCTAACAATTTCGCATGTTGCGTTAATTTCAAAAACATAAAAATGATATATTGAAAAAAGACAAAAAAGAAAGTTGAGATCTATTTTGTAAGCAAGAGAATTAATTTTGCAAACATATTGCCTCCTTCGATGACCCTAGATACCCCACTATCTAGGGTTAGAAATTTAAGAGTTGATTGGTTTTGCACGTTACAATGACGTATTTTGCAGACCACGTAAAATCCGTGTTAGGGTCGAACATAGGGAGTCGGGTTTAGATTAATCATTTTCTACATGAATCCTAAAGAAGGGTGTTTTCAATTAGCTAATTCTATTTTTGGGTTTTCTTTTGGGTTAGAATTTTTCATGATACTTTGTCCTTGAGGTACACCCTTGAAATAAGCCCTTGGTAACTTGGCAAAATCAATGAGAAATAATCTTGTTAAACATGCGATTGGGCAATTTCTTGGACAAGAATTTTTTTTTCTATTTTGCAATTTTTTGGTATTTTCTCAATTAAGAAAGTAAAAGAAACTACTAGATGAAAGGAAGGAAATGTAGGAACTAAAATTTAAGAAACTACTTAGCTTATATATATATGTATAAGAGATATAGATAGCTATGTATATATATATATATTTATGACTATATAATATATAGTGGTACGGAATTGAATTGGAGATTCAATGGGAATGTAGCACCGTACTAGGTTAGTTGTCATCTAGAGAGATGCGAGTAACCCTAGCTATGTACCATGTGGGGGTCTGGATCGAACATGGGTGGTGTGTGTAAAAATGATTGATGTGCTCGAATAATCACGAATATGTATGCAACTAGTGCATACACACGTGTAAGAAAATCCATGGTAAATGGATAAGTGCAGGGGTTGGTGAACAGAGGTATGTGTGGGTGTATGTGTAAATATGGGGATGTGTGTGATATATATGTATCTATATATATATTTGTATGTATGTACATGTATATGTGTGAGTGTGTGTGTATGCATATCTGTGGGTGCAAGTGCAAGTGTGTGTATGTGTGCTGCACGAGTGAGTGCACGTGGGTGCGCTTTGTGTGTAGGTGGTGTGTGTGTGTGCATTGAGAGAGGTGGCAAAGGTGCGTGCATGGGTGCTTTAGGCGATCTAGTAGGGAGTGCTGTGCATAGGTGTAATCAGTGGAGGAGAGAGAGAGGAGGCACGCATATCGGGTAACTAAGAAGTTTATCAGGTGACAAATTGCGCCAAGTAGTGGTGGGAAAAATGCGGGAGCACCAACTGATCGGATGGTGCAATTTCCACTGGCTAAGTTTCTCACATAGTTGGTGGAAGGGGAGAGAGAGAAGGCGTTGGTGGATGTGCTTGATCGGCTGGGGTGAGTGGCTGGTGTGTGCACAAGCTTTGTCACCCATAAAGTGAGAAACAAGCTGGCGACTGACGTTCATGGTGTATATCATGTAAAAGATGAACGCATTGTGGTATAGCACGAAATACGTCTTGAGCAAATAATTAACGAAACTGGTGAGTCCCGGTCGATCATAAGGAGGAAGAAAGCACTTTTGATTTCATGTGTTTATTTCGAATATAAAGCCTAAGTAAAAGGAACAACCAATCACAATATTTATATCACAAGAAGAGATTTAACATAAACTGGATACATGTATTTAAAATAAAACATAAAACAAACTACTATTGTAAAAGAACAAGGGCACCACAGGTGGTTCATGGTGGCCTTGTGGATAGGTTGGGAGGAGCAGCAACGATCTGTCAGGGTGGCCCAACGAACTCTTCAAATGGGGATGCCGAGAAGGCGGGAAGAAGAAGAAGAAAGAAAGGTTGAAGAAGGAGGAAGAAGAAGAGAATGAGGGAATGCCATCAAAGGGGGCCCTTTTGGGCTCTTTTTATAGCCTTGGTGGGGGCGTAAAAGGGCATTTAGCCCCCTTAATCTCATGCAAAAGCCTTCCAAATCTTTCTTTTCCCTGGGTTGGGTATGATGCTGCCATGTGGCACTCTGTGGAGCATCGGTCCTCCATCGCACGGTCGCAGATCACCCGGTTATGCCCTTCTCTTTTTTTCCTTTGTCACTCGCCTCTTCTGAGTGCTTTAACCTCAGCAGTCTAATTATACAATCGAAATGCTTATGTGCATTTGCCTCGCCTTAAAAATCTCACAAAATTCTTGTGATCGCACGTCTGCCCATGGTGCTCTCTGAGAGCCCCACGTTGTCGCACCTCTGCCCTCTAATCGTGCAATTGCACCTGCACACCATTGCAACTTCAATTTCACGCAGCACATAGCTCGAACCCACGTCCCATGCTTATGTGCATGCGTGTGAGCCAGCGTGCTGCGCAAGCCTTTTATTATATATACTTGTTTGTTTCTATTTATGCTTATCCGATCTGGGATGGCGATGTGCCATGCTAGTGGCCATTGGATGAAGATCCAACGGTCCACAGCATGTGGTGCATTCTTCCTAGATGGGGCGGTGGTAAGGGAGCGACTGTGATGGTGCCATGTGGCACCATCATGGCTGTTCATCTTCTTTTCCTTGTATCTGGTGTTGTAGGCTTCCGATTGAATTCATTTATGCACCGTTGGGCTGTGACATCTATCTGGATTCATCCATGTGGTTGGATTTGTCATCTGAGGTCCGAATCTACTTTAATTTGACAATTGGCTACTGATCTTCGATAATTTCCCTAAGGTGCTATGGGAGTCAGACTTTTGCGATCTTGGAAGCATTAGACCCCCATCGTAGTTCTAAATAGATCCAAGCGATTGATCGGTCATCCGCAGCCCCGTATTACCTGCAATGAGTGATACCTCTCAAATAGCATAGTTTTATGCATAAAACACATATATTAACTATGATGTAGAATACGATGCATATGCATGCAGAATGTACATGTTAAGCTAAGTTCTGGCTTATTTCAGGCAAATTAAGGCATATGAATGCTGTGCAACCATACCTCCATGACTAAATCTTCCTTGTCCCTAGCAAGTGCATGACTAAATGCATTTTATCATGTGTTTAACTAAAATTTTATTTCGTTTTGTTTCATCCAGAAATTCAGAATCTAGGTAACTATGTACATATGATGCTGTAGCTTCTGCAATGGATCAAAGCGAAGAGTTGGTACACATTTAAAGCTTGTACTTTTTCCTTAGTAAAATTCTATTGGGATAGCCAAACCTTTTATCTTGGGGATATAAAATATTCTCTGATTTTAGCCCCGACTTTTGGCTTAGGTAGAAGATGTCTCAGTTAACTAGATTTGTATTTGGTGGCTCACTTGCTTCTGGTGCTACATAGAGACTAGTATTTTAGAATCTAGATTATTAGATTATTGAATAACTTAACTTAGAGAAGGGCTAGAAAATTGTGCTCACTTTAATCTTTTGTACTTTTTCTTTTCTCTCTTTCTCTCTCTCTCTTTTTCTTCTTCCTATTTTTTTTATTTTTGTTTTTGAACACACATCTTAGCAGATTTGCAACTATATTTGGTGGTCTTACATGGCATTACACTTTAGTTAGGTTCTAATAGCCCTACGACTAAGTCAGGCTCCTCTACCCATTTCAGGTGATCAGAAATACAGAAAAATAGGTTTAGGCTATATTTGGTGGTTCATGAGGGTGGTAGGTGTTTTTGCATCAAAACATTTTGACTTACATAATTCATACATCATAACATAACATTCTTTTTCTTTTTTTTCTCTTACAAGCAAATATCACTTTTGCATGCTTTCTTTTATATACACATATATATATAGCTATTGGCACAATGCCCCGGATTACCTGCAATGTGTGATACCTCTCAAACAGCACAGTTTTATGCATAAAAGACATATATCAACTACGATGCATATGCGTGCAGAATGTTCATGTTAAGCTAAGTTCTAGCTTAATTCAGGCGAATTAAGGCCTACGAATGCTATGCAATCATACCCCCATGCCTAAATCTTGCTAGTCCCTAACAAGTGCATGACTAAATGCATTTAATTAAAAGATTAACTAAAGGATTACTTCTTTTTGTTTCATCAAAAAATTCAGAATCCAGGTAACTATGTACATATGATGTTGTAGCTTCTGCAATGGATCGAAGTGAAGAGTCGATACACATTGAAAGTTTATACTTGCCCCATAGTAAAATTCTATTGGAATAGCCAAACCTTTTATCTTAGGGATATAAAATATTCTCTAATTTTAGTCCCGACTTTTGGCTTAGGTAGAAGATGTCTCAGTTAACTTGATTTGCATTTGGTGGCTGACTCGCTTCTGGTGCTACATAGTGACTAGTATTTCACAATCAAGATTATTAGATTATTGAATAACTTAACTTAGAGAAGGGCTGGAAAACTGTGCTCACTTTAATCTTTTGTACTTTTTCTTTTCTCTCTTTCCCTCTCCCTTTTTCTTCTTCTTCTTGTTTTTTTTGCTTTTGTTTCTGAGCTCAGATCTTAGCAGATTTGCAATTGTATTTGGTGGTCTTACATGGCATTACACTTTAATTAGGTTCTAATAACCCTACGACTAAGTCAGACTCCTCGGCCCATATTCATGTGGTTAGAAATACAGAAGGTTTAGGCTATATTTGGTGGTTCATTAGGGTGGTAGGTATTTTTGCATCAAAACATTTTGACTTACATAATTCAAACTTCACCACATAACATTTTTTTTTCTTTGTTTTCTTACAAGTGAATATCCCTTTTGTATGCTTTCTTTTATATACATATATATATCTGTTGGCACAATGTCGTTACTAACATAACATAATGCAACAATTCAACACGACATATATACTTTTATTCATGAGGCATTATTTTGGATTTTTTGGGGTGACCAAGTGGATCTCGGGTGGCTTATTTGGTGGAAGTGCCTACTCTCGGCACTGGGTAGGGAATGGATAGGACGACGTATTTTTGACCTTGACATCAATACTGTCCTTCAGTCGAGGATTATGTAGAGAACGGTCGTGACCATCCACATCAGTCCTTGTTTTATCAGAACCTACCCTCTATGTTTTTGCCTTATTTGGTGGCTCTCGTATGGAATTTCTCAAAGACATAGTATGCAAGAACTAAGAGTGAAAACTATGCCCATCTCCGAGTATCATTTTTCAATTATTAGAGATTAAAGATTCCATACACTAGCCTTAGAGCACTAGTAGACTCTCTACTCTCATCTCACGTATGTTTTGGTGGATCTACTAGAAGATGGTTCACCTAACTCCTTGATTGCTTTCCAAGGGTCTAAGAGAAGAAGCAATGCTTCTTCTCAACAAACTAGAGATGTCTATCAATTTTCATAGTGGATCCATTGCAAATTCTACATGCAAGTATGAAATTATACTGGATTCTAAATCTAGGAATCTACTAAAGAATAATTATCTAATCAAACCTCTTGATAAAGCAATCTAATGCCTCTATTGTTGGCAGAAAATTTTCAGTTTTTGTGGACTACCCCCCCATGCATAAGTGTTTACATGTCATCATGCATGAATAAAAGAAATAAGGCTAGGTGCACTTGGATAGACATCACCTGTAACAGATTCCGAGTTGTCATCGAGCTCATGTCATTACTGCAATGCCATACACAATTTGCAAAGCAATATGAAAAAACATTATGCGTAAATGAAATATGTTATGTATATATGGTATGTATATATGTATATGTGATGAGTTTCACTTCTCCAGCTGGGCAACTCATCAGTCATATGTCCTCAAGAAGATGTATCATTTTGTCAACAGGAAGAGGTTCCTGAGCAAAGAATGGTTTGAGGCGCTAGCCATTAACCATAAAAATTTGCCCATATTTTGGGTCTCTAATTTGGACCGCCCCGTTAGTATATGGGTGGACAACCTGGAATAGAAAAGTCCACTTGGACTTGTGCTTCCCTACAAAGAATTTGAGTCGGGAGTCAAACAACCAAACCTACTGGTTAGATGCGAACTCATTCCTCCAGTTGTGTCGATCATCGAAAGCTTTTGTCTTGTCTTTGTATATTTTTGCATTGTCGTAAGCTTCCTACCTAATCTCCTCTAACTCACTAAGCTGGAGCTTTCTTTCATAACCTTCGCCCTTGAGGTTAAAATTACACTTCTGCATTGCCCAAAAGGCACTACGCTCCAGCTCCACAGGAAGGTGTCAGGCCTTTCAATACATCATGCGGTATGGCAACATTCTGAGTGGGGCATTGTACGCTGTCTGATATGCACATGGTGCACCAATCAATCAATCGGACCAATCCTTCCTATCAGGTCTAACCGTGTTTTGAAGGATAAGCTTGATTTGATGGTTTGATACATCAGCCTGCCCTTTGGTTTATGGATGATATGGGGTAGCAATGCCATTTTGCACCCCATATTTTTTCAATAATGACTTGAAATGGGCATGGATGAAGTGGCTTCCCCCATCACTTATAAGTGTGTGGGGAACTCCGAATCTCGCAAAAATAAATTCCCGAACAAGGGATATAACAGTCTTATGATCAGCTCGTTTTGCCGAGATAGCTTCTACCCACTTTGAGACATGGTCTACTGAATGGAGTATGTACTCAAAGCCATGCGAGTTCGGGATGGGGCCCATAAAGTCGATGCCCTGATGGGTCGGCCTGGATAGGTTGTTAATATGATGTTTTTATCATTGAAATATGTATAGTGGTTAACCTAATTCGGACCTAACCATCTCTTTACAAAATTTTTAACTTGGCCTACTTGATTTTATCTTGTCACTTTTAGGCCCAGGGTCGAAGTCAGGGAAGTGGGGTTGAAGTTGAGTTTCTACGTTTTCCTTAAAACGTATCTCTTCCGTTCGTTTATTATGTTTTCGATGTTTTTCTTATTTATATTTTTTTTCTGGTAATCCTTGTCCTTGAGGCACACCCTCAAAATTGTGTCCTTGGCTTTTAGGCAAAACAGAGTTCCAAAACACGCCTTGCTACTCGCAAGACGGGGTCCCTGTAAATCAAAGATTATCTTTTCTCTTTTATATTTTTTTTATCCTTTTACTAAAAAGGAAGATAACAGACAGAAAGTAAATACAGTATCTGCAGATATATATATTTATATGTAGTATATATATAAAGGTGTGGGGGTGGAGGTGGCGATGGAGTGTAGCACTGTGTCGGGTCGGTCGTCGTCTAGAGAGACGCAACCAACACGACTATGTGCTGCGTGGAGTGAGGATGGATGATGGATGATGACTGTGTCCACGCTTTTTGTATGCGTGTATCAGGGAATATCAGCAACTGGTGTAGATATTCCCGCGATACAGCGTATAGTAAATAACGTGAAAATATATGTACATATGTATGTATATAAGTAAATATATATATATATTTAAATGTATAAGTATATATGTATAGATATATATAGATATATATGTATGTATATATATAGGTGTAGATGTATATATATATATATGTATATATGTATGTATATAGATATGTATATATGTATATAAGTATATATATATTATACTATATAGATATATATATATATGTATATAAGTATATGTATCGAGATATATATATATATATATAGGCAGAGATATATGTATGTATATATATATATGTATATATATATATATAAGTATATGTATCAAGATATGTATATATATGTATGTATATATATATGTATATAGATATGTATATATATATATATGTATATAGGTATGAGTATATAGATATATATACGTATATATATATATATATAGGTATATTATGTATATATGTATGTATACATAAATATAGGTACTACTATGTATATAAGTATATATATATATAGATATATGTATGTATATATACTTATGTATGTATATATTTATATGTTACTATAAGTGTGTGAGTGTGTGTGCGTCTGTGAATGTGTGTGTGTGTGAATCTGTGAGTAAAAAAAAGAGAGAGAGAGAGAGCGGGAGGGAGCGGACGCAGGAGCGAGAGAGAAATGGAGAGAGCGGGCGAGCGCCGCGAGATAAGCCGTCTGTAGAAGGCGCCCGCCGTCTGGATGTCGCGTCGTCTGGAGATGGCGGCGGACGTTTGATGGTTGTGGGTGCAAGCGCGCCTTCACGTGAGGTTTCTGCAGGCTGGCGCGAGGGCGGAGAGCGGGCGATCGCGCGGGGAAGCGAACGTGGAGGAGGTCGGCAGGTCGTCACGGAGGGGCGCGGGGGCTAGCAGGGGATGGCGAGAGGGTCTGGCTGGTCGCTGCAGTGCTCGTAGCGGTTGGTTGCTGGTGCACAGCGGAGGCGTCAGAGCGGAAGACGGAGGTGGCGAAGGGCCTTGCAGGCATGCGCGGAGGGCTGAGCACCTGCGGGGAAGGTCACGGAGGAGGCTGGGGGAGCTGCTGCTGCTGCCGCCACGGTTTGGCAGCTGCTGCTGCTACTTCAAGCTTCGGACCTTGAAGCGGTAACAATGGCGTGGAGATGAAAATAAAAGAAAAGAAAACACCACGCCCACCGGCTCGTTGAAGAGCTGGGCGATGGTGTTCCCATTGTGGTGGTGTGCACCACAGTGGGTTCTCATGCTCGCCGGGTGTCTCCTCGAAGGAGGGTCGGCGTATGGAGGGGAGGACGGGCGAGGAAGGTGGTGGACTCCGGGGTGGCATTCTGCAGTAGGGTCGTGTGTGAGGAAGAGGCTGCGGCTTTAAATATAGGAGGAGAGCGTGGCCATGCAGCATGGCTGCAGCAGGGAGAGGGCGCGGGAATGGTAGCCGCAGGGAATGGTGCGAGAAGGACAGCAGGCAGTGGCGTTGGCAAGACGTGCAGCTGCAGCATGGCGTGGAGTGCATGCAGCTGCGGGAGGAAGAACCGCGGGAAGAGAAAAGAAAGAAAGAGGAAATAAACAATAAAGAGGGGACTTTTTGCAAAGAGGCACTTGCGAAAAAATGTAAATATGCAAGCCATTTATTCCGTTCTCTTCTCCTCTCAATTAAATGCATGAATGCAAGTGTTTTTACAAATGCAACTATAGAATCCTAATATGCAACGTTAATGCTAGGAAATAGCATAAGAAGGCTTTATTGCAGCCGTATTTTGAGGTGCAAACATATACCCCCATGCCTATCTTTTGCTAGTCCCTAGCAAAACAGTATTTAGAAATGATCTTAAGCTGAAGATTTTCTTCTGAGGTGATATAGGTGTGTTTTTTGTCGGATATTGTGAGAACCATTTGTAGAGAAGATTACCAGTACTTTAAGTCTCACACGACATAGATCATCTCTCAACTAACCAGGACTCCTGATATTTAAACCTTAAGTACGATTTCCAGGACCCAGGAGGTTTTTGCCGTACTCGAGAGCTCAAAAGGTTATGGTTTGTGCATAGCGAGGGATCGAGACTGACCAGATGAACATTAAGACTCAATCCTAGGGTTTCACGAATTTTTAAGTACATGTTGGTCCCAGTTTCAGCTCATGTCTTCGGATTGACCCTTAAGATGATGACGAAAAACTCAACTCCCATTTTTTGATTTTTTGTGGCTCACAGAAAAACAAAGTATACAGACATTTATGAGATATACTGACTCTTTTACAACATCATTTTTTTTTTTTTGACAACTCTTCTTTTTTTTTTTTTTAAACACGTGTTAGTATATCTCTTACAACACATTTTGAAAGAGCACACTTTTTTCTTTTTGGTGGGGGAGTTTCTTTTTGGTGGAAAGAGTCGCTCCTAAACACAAGACTTAAACCTGGGATAAAAAGTCTACCTGGCGCACAGGTAAGGACTCCACCTTCCCTAATGAACACTAGGGTTGGATCTTATATTCACCTGGTCTTTCCTGATATGTGTAGTGTGAACCAAGTTTACTTACGCTCTCAAGCAAAAGGAAACCAACGGATCTTGTACTATTGTCTTAGGTACACGAATACATCCTTAGTTAGGAGAGATCTTGATCTATTTTGTCAATGCCTAAAGTGAATTAAGCCGAGCCTGAGCGAATCAAGCTTTTGTGGCCAGGAAATTCTTCAAAACAGAGGTTGAATATCCATAAACACTTATTATATTTTTGTTTCAGCTTTTAGATCGTTACTAAACACCATTTATTATATATATATATATATTTTTTTTTTCTTCGTCTTTTTTCTTTTTCTTGCATATTTATAAATGGGTGGAAACTGTATGATACCATAAAATACCCGGATCCTAAGGATGCCTATCCACCCCCCATGCCAAACAATGCTATGTCCTCATATGCATGCCGGGAAAGGTAGAGAAAGGACGAAAGATCGGGTAACAAGAGCTGAGGTTCAGGGTATAGATCAGGGTGGTAGGGTGGGTGGATGGTGGGTGGTGACGAGAAAAGTGAAGTGATCATGATAGAGGAGTGAAAACTGATAATGGATGGTGAGAGATTTGGCATTTTCTAGGATGAGAGTGTCCCAGGCGGATCAGAAAATAGATCAGGAAGAAGAAGTTGGCCCTTAGATTGGCCAAGAAAAGGGGCCTTTTGGATAGATGGATCCAAAAGGGAATAGCCCCCGTGAGTAAGATGTGGGCTCAAGGTCCCAGTGTGGAGTTGCAAATCCGCCTGATTTGGCGGGAAGAAAGGGCAATCCTGTCTTCCATAGTGTGGACCGACGGTGAGCAGGCCGGCGATGACTCAGACCATGAGGTATGGGAAGTAGAGAAAACCTCGTCAGAAGTTTGGTTAGGAGAAGGTACGAGAATAGGAAGGGATTGGGGAACATCACAATTCGTGTTGGTCTGGCAGTCGTCAGGTAATTCGCAGCAATTTGAATCGGTTCCAATTAGTCCGATGCACGTACTGACAGTCATGTCCTCGTCAGACGTGTCATCCTTGATGTAATCGCTATCAGCATGAGAGTGCGGTGTTGCAGCGGGATTAACCTGAAATCCCAAAGGAATACTCAGATCTTGCAGAATTTGATGTACCTGTTCCTGAGAAGGTTGTACCTGTGGTTGCGGATCACAGGGTACGAGGTTTTGCAGGTTTGGAATAGGTTGGGAGGAAAGAGTGCCTTGAGATCGAGTCGCCATGCTTAGTTGATTGATCTCAGCATTCTGCTGCGCCAAGCGCTGAAGAGAGGTCATGTTCTCTTTATGGTGCTTTGACATTTCCGTCATCATTCGCATCAATTTATCAAGAGGCTTTGATGCATGTTTTGTTTGCGATACGCAAGGGCCTGATGGCGGATTTGCCATAGGATTAGATTGATCCCTTGGGATGATGGGTGCGGACGATCGCATCGGTCCACCAGCGAGGTTTTGGCACTGCGGGTTGTTGGACCATGCGAAATTCGGATGATTGCGCCACCGTGGGTTATACGTGGCTGAAAACGGGTTGTTCCCCAGGGTGTAGGCATCTTCTATTCCAGAAGACGTGTCCGCATATGTGTCCGAGCAGACGGAGGCTTGGTCCTCCGTGTTGAAATAATGGCTCGCAGAAGCTGGTTCCACATGACTTACCGAGTCGCTTGGTGCGACATTCGATAAGAAGGGTCCTGCAGGGTTTCTCGGGATAAGCCTGGTGTTGAAAGAATTGGAATTGTGATGAAGCGGTGAGGTGGCGGTGTGTGCCATGTTTGTGGAGGAGGAGGATGATTCGGCTTTTTTCTAAATTTAGCAGTCAATTCAAACAGTTCAGGGTTTGTGACCACCTCCCAAACGTGAACTACCGTAGGAAGAGTTGGGGAGATGAGAAGGGAAAAGGGATGAGAGAAATGACGCCGCAAAGGTACACTTGATTAGAAATCAATACAGTCAAGTTCCTAACCTCTACAGTGTACCCTTAGACCTAAAGATCTAAGTTACCTACTATCACGAACTACGGAATCGAATGCGAGCATCGAGGAACCACTGGGCCAAATTGAAAGGCCGTTTGCCCCAGTCTTGGACACCCGATAGCACGCGGGAACTCTCACCAGCACGTAGCCGCTACACGCAAGTAGTTAGACCTCTAATCCTTAGCAAGGGTCAAGTTACTAGCAATTTTATTTAGAGGCTTAGGATCAAGTGCTTTTGGAATGTAAAGGGCGTTGTTTACGGGTAATGTCCAAGTGATTGATTTTCAGAGTGTGTAAAGTAGGCATGCAATAGGGAAATCTCCCTGAATTGAAGTTTTTAATTAGGGAATGGTTTTTAGAGTTTAGCCTTAAGTAGTATGAATTTTAGGGTTTTGCTGAATTACCAATTCAACCAATCTCTGGGTTTTTGCAAAAATACAGGTTTTCCTTCTAAAGCCCAAGAAACCCTTCTTCAACTATCAGTTAGTTAATGCATGCTAAAATGCAATGGGCTACCCTAAATGGAGATTTCTATGTGTGGATGCACGAATCAGTTTTATATCAATCTGAAAGGGAGCCAAGGCACTTCAATTAAAGTGCTCCCAATCACCAAGACAAATGTCCACACAAGGCTCAACCAACAGATAAAGAAAATAAAGTTGTTGGTGTTGAACTATTCAGGATCGAATCTCAGGCAAGTTGAAAAGTCGTGGTGGGGTTGGAATTAACTCAATTCCAAGTCTCCCCACCAAAAATGTGATCCCTAATTGAAAATAAGTGAGGCAAAAGAGGGATGCAAGCAATCTTTTTCATTGCCTCAAAGAATACTTCCCACGGTAAAAAATCTAAGAATCAAGATTCTCGGATTTTTGCTACGTGAAGTGTGGCGGAAAATCCTGGGGCAGTGGGAGTGAAGACAATCAATCCAACAAGAGAATTTTAATCCACTTGCCCCAAAAAAAATCCCAAGAAGTTTTTCTAGTTTTTTTTAGTTTTTAGTTTTTTTTTTGGGGTGGCAAGCTAACCCAAATTTGCTAAGAAAAAGAAAACCTACTTGACCTACTTGTTCGGCAATGTGTGAGAAGCTCCAATGCGGTGTCGGCATCTTCACACTCTCGTTCTCGCCTTGGATCTGCTCACATCTTCGACCTCGTCTGCCTTCCTTCTCCTTCCACTAGGTTTACCTGCACACAAAAAAATAATACCCTTGAAGAGAGAAGAGAAAAATTGAAAGGAATTGGATAGAAACTTACTTGAAAGCGCACCTCCCCAGCAACGGCGCTAGAAAAGGATGATGGGTCGGCCAGGACAGGTTGTTAATATGATGTTTTTATCGTTGAAATCTGTATAGTGGCTAACCTAATTTGGACCGAACCATCTCTTTACAAAATTTTTAACCTGGCTTACTTGATTTTATCTTGTCACTTTTAGGCCCAGGGTCGAACTCAGGAAAGTGGGGTTGAAGTTGAGTTTCTATGTTTTTTTAAAACGTATCTTTTCCGTTCGTTTATTATGTTTTCGGTGCTTTTCTTATTTAGATTTTTTTTCTGGTAATCCTTGTCCTTGAGGCACACCCCCAAAATTGTGTCCTTGGCTTTTAGCCAAAACAGAGTTCCAAAACACGCCTTGCTACTCGCAAGACGGGGTTCCTGTAAATCAAAGATTATCTTTTCTCTTTTATATTTTTTTTATCTTTTTACTAAGAAGGAAGCTAACAGACAGAAAGTAAGTATAGTATCTATAGATATATTTATTTATATGTAGTATATATATAAGGGGGTGGGGGTGGAGGTGGCGATGGAGTGTAGCACCGTGTCGGGTCTGTCGTCGTCTAGAGAGACGCAACCAACCCGACTATGTGCCGCGTGGAGTGAGGATGGATGATGGGTGATGACTGTGTCCATGCTTTTTGTACGAGTGTATCGGGGAATATCAGCAACTGGTGCAGATATTCCCGCGATACAGCTTATAGTAAATAATGTGAAAATATATGTACATATGTATGTATATAAGTAAATATATATATATATATTTAAATGTATAAGTATATTTGTATAGATATATATCGATATATATGTATGTATATATATAGGTGTAGATGTATATATATATATATATGTATATATGTATGTATATAGATGTGTATATATGTATATAAGTGTATATATATTATACTATATAGATATATATATATGTATATAAGTATATATGTATATATATATATAAGTATATGTATCTAGATATGTATATATATGTATGTATATATATATGTATATAGATATGTGTATATATATATATATAGGTATGAGTATATAGATATATATACGTATATATATATATATATAGGTATATTACGTTTATATGTATGTATACATAAATATAGGTACTACTATGCATATATGTATATATGTAAATATATATATATTGTATGTATATATATTTATGTATGTATATATATATATATGTTACTATAAGTGTGTGAGAGTGTGTGTATGTGTTGGTATAGGTGTGTGTGCGTCGGTTAATGTGTGTGTGTGTTGCTGTGAGTAACAAAGAGAGAGAGAGAGAGAGAGGGAGGGAGCGGACGCAGGAGCGAGAGAGAACTGGAGAGAGCGGGCGAGCGCCGCGAGATAAGCCGTCTGTAGAAGGCGGCCGCCGTCTGGACGTCGCGTCGTCTGGAGATGGTGGCGGACGTCTGATGGTCGCGGGTGCAAGCGCACCTTCGCGTGAGGTTTCTGCAGGCCGGCGCAAGGGCGGAGAGCAGACGATGGCGCAGGGAAGCGAACGCGGAGGAGGTCGGCAGGTGGTAATGGAGGGGCACGGGGGCTGGCAGGCGACGGCGAGAGGGTCTGGCCGGCCGCTGCAGTGCGCGTAGTGGTCGGTTTCTGGTGCACGGCGAAGGAGTCAGAGCGGAAGATGGAGGTGGCGAAGGGCCCTGTAGGCGCATGCGGAGGGCTGAGCGCCTGCGGGGAAGGTCACGGAGGAGGCGGGGGAAGCTGCTGCTGCTGCTGCTACTTCAAGCTTTGGACCTTGAAGCGGTAGCAATGGAGTGGAGATGAAAATGAAAGAAAAGAACACCATGCGCTCCAGCTCGTTGAAGAGTTGGGCGGTGGTGTTCCCACTGTTGTGGTGTGCACCACAGTGGGTTCTCCTGCTCGCCGGGTGTCTCCTCGAAGGAGGGCCGACGTATGGAGGGGAAGATGGGCGAGGAAGGTGGTGGACTGCGGGGTGGCGTTCTGTAGCAAGGTCGTGTGTGAGGAAGGGGCTGCGGCTTTAAATAGAGGAGGAGAGCGTGGCCATGCAGCATGGCTGTAGCTGGGAGAGGGCGCAGGAATGGCAGCTATAGGGAATGGTGCGAGAAGGACAGTAGGGAGTGGCGTTGGCAAGACGTGCTACTGCAACATGGCGTGGAGTGCATGGAGCCGCAGGAAGAGAAAAGAAAGGAGGAAGTAAAAAATAGAGAGGGGACTTTTTGCCAAGAGGCACTTGCGAAAAAATGTAAATATGCAAGCCATTTATTCCATTCTCTTCTCTCAATTGAATGCATGAATGCAAGTGTTTTTACAAATGCAACTATAGAATCCTAATATGCAACGTTAATGCTAGGAAATAGCATAAGAAGGCTTTATTGCAGGCGTATTTTGAGGTGCAAACATGCCCCAAACGTCAAACACTTCTATGACCAGAATGGAATGGAGAGCCATCATATCTCCCTGGGTCATAGAATTGACTGCCTAGCATCTCTTACAGCACTTGGCAAAGTCGTGTGTATCTCTGAAAATGGTTGGCCATAGAAATCCCAATTGCAAAATCTTCGCAACGATTTTTTGGCCAGAGAAATGACCCCCACAAGCATAGTTGTGGTAGAGGGATAGCACACTAGAGATTTCCGAATCAGGGATTCATCTACAGATGATCTGATAGCCCCAATGCGAAAGAGCAATGGGTCATCCCAAAAATAGAATTTAACCTTTGATATAAATTTAAGCTTTTGATCCTTGGATAATCCTCTAGGTAACCTGCTTGCGACAAGATAGTTTGCTACATCAACATACCAAGGAAACTCAACAGAGTTGATAGATAGCGGAGCTCATTTGGAAATCAGTCTGATATCGGCAGGGAGTACGGAATGTAGTTTGGGTCAAGCAGAGACAAGAGGTCAGCTACAACATTATGTGCTCTGGCTTTGTCATGGATTTCGACATTAAACTCTTGCAAAAGATGGATCCATATGATAAGGCAAGGTTTGGCATCCTTCTTTGCCAACAAATGCCGCAGGGCGGAATGGTCAGTGTAGATGATAACTTTGGACCCGAGTTAGTATGACCTAAATTTCTCCAACCCGAATACTACGGCTAGCAATTCTTTCTCAGTGGCTGTATAGTTATGTCAGGCCTCATTAAGCAATTTGCTTGTGTAGTATATTACAAATCGATGGCCTCCCAACACTGGCCAAGAATGGCTTCGACAGCGAAGTCTGAAGCGTCACACATCATCTCAAATTCGAGTGACCAGTCGGGGGGTTGGAGAATAGGTACATTGGAGATAGCGCTTCGCAAAGTCTCGAAAGCACTGAGACATGAGGAGTCAAACTCAAAGGACATGTTGGTCACAAGAAGATTCGTTAATGGATAAGCAATTTTCGAGAAATCACGAATGAATCTTTAATAAAATATAACACGCCCTAAGAATGATATGATTTGCCTAACCAAGCTAGGCTGAGGTATTCACGAAAGGATTTCAGACTTAGCCCAATCGACCTCGAGTCCATCAGAGGAGATCCTGTAACCTAGCACGATGCCATCCCTCACCATAAAATGTCTTTCCTCCCATGAAAGTACTAGGTTAACCTCTATACATCTCAGAATATCTGTGAGGTTATTGAGACAAGACGAGAAATCATCTCCAAACACAGAGAAGTCATCCTTGAACACTTCTACGTAGTCTCCGATCATGTCTAAAAAGAAGGTCATCATGCAACACTGAAAGGTAGCTGGTGCATTGCAAAGGCCGTAAGGCATCTGCTTAAAAGCGAATGTTCCAAAGGGACACGTAAAAGTCATCTTGTCATGGTCTTCCGGGTTGATTGCAACTTGATTGTATCTGGAGTATCCATCCAGAAAGCAGAAGAAAGTACGCACGGCTAGACGTTCTAGAATTTGATCAATAAAGGGCAAAGGAAAATGATCCTTTTTGGTAGCCGAGTTCAGCTTCCTATAGTCAATGCAGACCTACCAAGAAGTCGTGGTGCGGGTTGGGACTGATTTGCCTAATTCATTTTTTATTACGGTGAGTCCCACCTTTTTGCGCACTATCTGAATGGGACTCACCCATTGGCTGTCAGAAATTAGATTAATAATGTCCTCATCCAGTCATTTAATGATCTCCTTCTTGACAACCTCCAACATATTTGGATTTAGGCAGCTTTGAGGTTGTCTCGACGATCTCACCCCTTCATCATTGTAGATATGGTGAGTGCAATATGAGGGGCAAATTCCGTGGAGATCAGCAATGCCCCACCCGATAGTAGCCCTATGTGCTTGTAGAAAGGAGATAAACTGGTGTTCCTGATCTGGAGCCAAGTGAGCATTGATAATCACTGGATATGTCTCACTTTCTCCTAGAAACACATATTTGAGCGAATTAGGTAAGGGCTGCAACTCTAGTAGTGGAGGGTAGGAAGGGTGAGGAGGAGGGTTGTGCAGAGGATGGGAGGGAATAATAGCGAAAATTTGTTGATCCTGACTAATGAAGAATCCCCATGTAGTGGTCATGTAATCCTGTCTTAAGATATCCGTGATAGATAGGATATGATAGTTAGGATCAGGGATGTTAAGAGTAGATGAACACCCATGACAACCAAATCCATGGGATGAAATGTGTATATCATTAGTCTCAATCCTGTGTGGATCGCGATCAAAGACCCGTGATAGTGAGGATGAATGTGCCATTGGGTCCTTGTAGAGGACCCTAATATTCCCACAGAAGGCTGAATCTTCATTTTCACTATCCTCCTTGATTAAGTCACAATCAAAGTTCTTTGATGCCCTGAAAATGTCTAGTCTAAGCTTTTCGTTTCCTAGGGCAATCTCCATTCACCCTGATTCACAGTTGATGTTCGCACAGGTGGTTGCCAGAAATGGGCGACCTAAAACGGAGATTAGGAGGAACCTCCATATCAAGAAAAAGAAGTCCGCTGGAAAGCAGAATCCTTGGACTTTTATGATCACATTTTCAATCACCCCCCTTGGTGTTCTTACAGGTCGGTCAGCCAACTGTTTGGTAACCGAGGTGGGTTTTAACTCCCCAAATTGAAATCGATCAAATACTACGGTGGGAGTTAGGTTGATGGATGACCCCAAGTCAAGAAGGGCCCTATCAAAAGGGGAATCCTGCAATAAGCAGAAAATCAATGGTGTGCCTGCGTCCTTCTTCTTAGGAGGTAAGTTAGCTAAAATAATTGCACTAGCTTCCTCAGATAATACCGCTTGCCGTCCGATCATCTACTGCCGCTTCGGAGTACAATAGTCCTTAAAGAACCAATCAATAGTTACGATGTGATCTATTGCGTTGAGGAGAGGGACCTGAATGTCAACTTCCTTAAACAAAGATTTTAGGTCGAAATTCCGTGCTAAATCTTGTGTTAGGGCTTTGGGAAAAGGGATGGGAATTTCAAGGTCTAGGGGCTTCTTTCCCTTATCTAATGAAGATGGCTTGTGTGAGGAAGAGGGTTGTGAGTCATCTCGTGGTATAGCATAGGGAAAATCGTTACCCGCTTGCCTAGGTAGCGGGTCCTATGTAGTCTTTCCACTCCTTAAGGTGACAGGTTTTGCATCGGCATGCTATCCAAGTAGGTGTAGACGAGAGGGCTGGTCTGGATACATAGGGTTTGGCAATATAGGTGGCTGACCGAGGCCATAACCAAGAGGTGTGGGAGGTGCTTGCGTAACAGCATGTGCCTACCACTGTGATTCTTGGAATCTAGGTGGGGCACCTTGATTCTGCACATATCTTGGGTTTGGGATAGCTTGGGAGGGTAAAGCTCTCTATGATCTACGCTCATGCATCATCTGGTTTTTCATGCCCTGTATGCTCTATATTTGGTCAGCCATTACCTTCTTATTTGGTGGTTTTCATGAGTAGATTTCTAAATTGATGCCTACAAATCCTCCTTCAGCGACTCCAAAGGGTTAGCCCGCTTTGAAGGGTAGTTAGCAGCTTGGTGCAGCGGCTGATAGATAGAGTTTGTCTATTGGTGCTGAGACGGGAATAGTTACTGCCTTGGATATGTGTTCTGTGCATTCCCGTATTGTTTGGTAGTGTGGAACTTGACTCAGACTAGGTGAAATTGGGATGTTGGTGCCAACCAGGGTTGTATGTTTCAGAGTACGGGTTGTTACACCTGTATCCCATAGTGGCATTGAAATCTTCAAGGGCTGAAGATGTCTTAGATGCAAATTCATTAAAAGAATATGCACTTGCATTATCATGTGGTGTGTAACTCTGATTGTACGATGCCAGATCCATATTGTTCACAGGTTCCTAGTATGCAGGATCCCATGAAGATGGAGAGAAAATATCCTGAGTAATCGGATATGTACGAGCAGAGGGTGCTCGAGATGCTTGAGAGGAGTAAGATGTAGCAGTGCTACCAGTAGATCCGGATCTTGCTCGCATTAATTCATCGATCTTCTTATCAAGTTGATCCACCTTATCCAGCTTTTTGGTGATAATGTCCATGTCGGCTTGGGCAGACTCGGCTTGAGCTTCGTGGACATTAACTCGTTGCTGTCCAGGTCACTGGAACTGGTTCATTGAGGTGACATTCATAGAGTTCTCTACTAAGGACTCGAACAGTTGAAATGCATTGTTCTCTTCCTTCGCGAATAAACTCCCACCGCTAGATGCATCGACTAGGTACCGATGTGTGCCATCCAGCCCATGGTAAAATACTTGCCCAAGGTGCCATTTGGTGTGGGCACTTCCTGAGAAGATCGTGGAATCTATCCCAGGCAACATGTAGCATCTCTCTAGGGCGTTGAGTAAAGGACATGATTGCACGCCTCATGGCATTTGTTTGATCGATCGAGAAGAACTTTTGGAGGAATTCGCGACATAATTCCTGCCAGGTTCCAATTGGCCTCCCGATGGTCTTGAACCAATAAGAAGCTTTATCCTTGAGAGAAAATGGAAAAAGCTTCATAAGGACAATTCCAATATCTATATCCCTGGGTCTAACTGACTCTGCAATCCGACTTAGGTGTTCGATGTGCTGGAAGGGATCCTCATTCGAGTTTCCAAAGAAATGAGTCTAAATTAGACTTATGATATTTGGCTTTAACTCAAATGTGCCTTCGCTTGTAGGAATCCAAAAATGAGATGCTATGATTGTTGCCACCGGATCAAACAAGTCCTGCAGTTGTTCTTCGCGTGGTGGAAGCTGCATCCTGTCGAGTGTGACGTGAATCCGGTCAATGCTCTACTCATATTTCTTTTTCGTTTCTTTGAATCTTGGCTTCTAGATGAGCCATTGGGTCTTGATTCTCAGGGTCCTGACGAATTCAAGGATCGGGATTAGCCATCATAGCTCATCGGATGGAAGAAGGTTGAGAAGTGAGGTCGGGTGAAAATCACCTTTGCTGCCTTAGGCTTGGATCCTAAGGTCCCACAAGTTCTAGTCTTAATGACCTTCTTCCTTGCATACACCAACTCAAAGGGTTGGTGTAGTTAAGTAGAACAAGTCGAAGGCCTTGTTAACCAGAGTGGTCCTTTAGATCAGATGACCTGATTTTTCGTTTAAGTTTGTGTTATTGAAAATTCTACTAGAGACCAACTGTAAGGAATTCCCACCTCTCAGTCTAACTCGGCCAGTCTAGTTATGAGGGGACTATGTGGAAGGTTCTTCCTTCTTCTTTCGTCTCCGATTCCATTACCCCACAACCATGGTCATTTGACACTGCCCCGCAGGCTTAGTCACCAAGTTTTGCATGAGAGGTTGGAACAACCCAGTAGTCTCAAGCCAAATTTAGGTTATTTGATGTATTTTCGTGAATTATTAACTTGTTTCTTGCATGTAGTAGATGGTGGGCAATCATCAAGGTGGCTTACCTGACAGAGTAACTTTTGGGCTCGTCGGACTCCAAGGTTGTCAATGTGGTCTTATTGGCTCATGCGCTTCTATATCTTTTTTCAAATTATAGACCACAAATCCAAAGTATACTCTAAGGTGAGATGGAATTCAAATGACTTGAAACTTGGCAAGAAGATTCCTTTTCCAATAATATTTTTAGAGAGTATTTTTCAAAATTTTTTTCTATTTTGAACAATTAGTTAGGAATTTTTAGCTAACCAGGTGTCAAATCTAGGATTTAGACCCTGTGTTTTTTTTCAGTTGGAAACTATATCCAATAATCTCCAAAAATTTTGTAAAAATATGATGTTGAAAGCAAATTTGATTATCTTTCACACCTTTTAAATTCTATGTCAATCTGATTTGTAGGTTAGAATTTATTTCTAAATTTCATAAAAGTGCTATTGTCAAGCAATCTACCAATATGTAGTCTACAAATTTTCAAAAATTCCTCGGAAAGAATTTATTTTTAGGAAAGGTGGCGTTGGAAAAAAATTTGAAGATCTAATTCCAGTTCAAATTTTAAAATTTTTGGGGCATTAGAAACACAGCTATTCAATTTTAAATATGTCACCTACTTTCTGGCAGAGTTTCTAATAGGAATGTGTGCGCCTAATTTTCGTAGCACCCGCTTTTCCTCGTTCACTTCTTCTTGTTGTTGTTCCTGCACACAAAAATATTGTATTAGAAGTAAAATCAAAAGTCTCCTTGCCTTCCCAGCAACGACGCCAACTTGTTTGCGGCGTAGATCGTGTAAAGGATGAACGCATTGTGGTATAGTGCGAAATATGTCTTGAGCAAATAGTTAACGAAACTGGTGAGTCCCAGTCGATCACAGAACGGAAGAAAGTGCTTTTCATTTCATGTGTTTATTTCAAATATAAAGGCTAAGTAAAAGGAATATCAATCACAATAATTGTATCACAAGAATAGATTGAACATAAACTGGATACATGTATTTGAATAAAACATACAACAAACTACTGTTGTAATAGAACAAGGGCACCACAGGTGGTTCATGGTGGCCTTTTGGAGAGGTTGGGAGGAGCAGTAACGATCCGTTGGGGTGGCCCAATGGACGCTTCAGGCGGGGATGTAGAGAAGGTGGGAAGAAGAAGAAAGAAAGGTTGAAGGAGGAAGAAGAGAATGATTGAATGCCTTCAAAGGGGGCCCTTTTGGGTTCTTCTTATAGATTTGCTGGGGGGGGTGAAAAGGGCATTTAGCACCCTTAACCTCTTACAAAATCCTTCCAAATCCTTCTTTTTCCCTCAGTTTACTCGAATGATGCCACGTGGCACTCCATGGAACATCGATCCTCCATCGCACGGTCGCAAATCGCCTGTGTGCCCCTTTCGAGTTTTCACCTTCGCCACTTGCCTCTTCTGCATGCTTCAACATCAGCCGTCTGATCTTGCAATAGGACCATTTATGTGCACTTACCTCACCTTCCAAATCTCGCAAAACACTTACGATTGCACGTCCGCCCACGGTGCTCTCTGATCGCGCCATGTGGTCATGCCTCTGCCCTCCGATCGTGTAATTACGACTGCACAGCCAATGTTGCTTCAATTTCGCGTAGTGCATGGCTCAAACCCATGTCCCACGCTTACGTGCGTTCACGTGAGCCAATGCGTTGTGTAAGCATTTTGTTATATATACTTATTTGTTTCCTTTTATCCTTATCCGATCTAGGCAGGTGACATGCTGCGCTCGTGGCTGTTGGACGAAGATCCAACGGTCCACAGCTTGTGATGCGTCCTTCCTAGATGGGGTGGTGGTGAGGGAGAGGCTATGATGGTGCCACATGGCACCATCATGTCCTTTCATCTTCTTTTCCCTATATCTGGTGATGTAGGCCTCCGATTGAATTGATTTCTATGCCGTTGGGCTATGAACATCTATCCGGATCCATCCATGTAGTTGGATTTGTCATCTGAGGTCCAAATATTCTTTAATTTGCCCCTTACCTCTTGCTCTTCTACGGTTTCCCTAGGGTGCTACGAGAGTCTGATTGATGCGATCTTGGAAGCATTGGACTCCCATTGTAGTTCTTAACAAATCCATGCGGTTGGATCGATCATCCGCAACCCCAAATTACCTGCAATGAGTGATACCTCTCAAATAGCATAGTTTTATGCATAAAATACATATATCAACTATGATGCAGAGTACGATGCATATGTATGCATAATGTTCATATTAAGCTAAGTTCTAGCTTAGTTCAGGCAAATTAAGGCCTATGATTGCTGTCCAATCAATTGAGCTAAAAATTGTGTTGCAATTGGGGACCTCCAGTGCTAAATAGGGTAAGAGCTTCAGGAGCTCAAGGGTATACTAGTGGTGAACAAAATGTGATATAATATAAGGAAAAGAAAATCACCACATCTACCTGTTCACGAGGAGCTAGACGGTGGTGGAACATTGATGTGGTGGTTTGCGACCACACAAGGTTTCTCCCTTTGGCACAGTGTAGTGAGAGGGAGCTGTGAACGGGAGAGGAAGAGTGGAAGTGAGGTGAGGGGAAATGGTCAGATAAAGTAAAGTGTTAAGTGTGCAAGTGAGAGTGCATACGGTGATAGTGTGGGTGTGGTGATGGTGGTGCTGACCATTCGTAAGGAGGTGGGGTGGGGGATTATATAGGTGAGGGCAGTGAGGGTGACGACAATAGAGTGTCGTTAGGATATACTTTTTTTGGGGGATATTTTGTGATTTTTTGTGGGTAGGCACTTTGGTTATTAGGAAATTAATGTAGGTAAGTAGTTGGTGTTAGGTGGTATTAGATGGTAGAAGTGAAGGTTTTGTCTCTCTCTCTCTTTCTTCTCTCCTAAAATTCATGAATGCATATATTTACAAATTGCATGCATAGCTACCTAATACTAAATGTGTAAAGCTAGAAATTTGCCTAAGATTAATTATTTCATGATGTGAATTGCTACTCAATTATTGAGGAATGCTTGCATCTATCTTTTGATGAAATCGTAGCTCAGCCACAAACATCTCACATTGATGATGATGAACACATAGGAGATCCTTCAAACATATCCGAAGGAAACATCTCAGAAGATCTACGAAAAGATATATTGGTGGGCATAAATTTTGCAAGGGAAATCAGGGTTTTGGAGAACCCATCGATGTCATTGCAAAATATCGCTACCAAAAAAAATTTATACCTAAACTCAAAGTGAGCCTTGGGTCGAACACATGGAGGAGAATGTTTGGTTTTGAAAATCGCGCTTTGATTTTATTTATTTCTATTTTTATCTTTTGCATTTTTTTTGGTGTTTTAATAGACAAGAGATTAAATTGACAACATATGTATCTAACTAATATACATGGAGATAGAGAGAGAGAAAGAGAAATATCAATATATAACTAACCAAAATTTACTACAGATAAACAACTACACTAGAAAGTAGTAAAAGATAGGTAGAAGTGAGAAGAGTACCCCTTGACGGCTACTTGGAGGATGACTCACTTTTATGTCGCCTCGATGACGATGGTGAGAAGCAAGACGAAGGGGAACAGCGTCGAAGGAAGGAGGACGGGGTTGGATAGCGTTGTGGCGAGGGTCTTCTTCTAGGAGGTGGAGAGAGGATAGCCACAGGAAGCACCACGAATGTGGGTGAGACGTAGGAAAAATATTTGATTTTCTACTCTAGAGGAGCATCTTGGGCTTGGGACAAGCTCTCTCTAGAGCCTTGAGGCGGTGAGGGAGAGAAAGGAAGAGATGAAGAAGAATCAGAGGGTAGGGGCCCATTTATAGTGGTGGAGAAGAGGCATTTCGTGCATGGGACATTTTGTGACATCAAAGGTGTCAACGAAGCTCTGCCCTAAACATTGCTATGCCCTCCATCTTACGTGTCCGCTCACTCTCACAGCTATCACACGTGCCCCATCATCGGATTGATGATGAATGGATCATATTGCACGAGGATTACACGCTCATATCACGTGCTATAGGATGCGTCAAATTGCACATTCAACCGCGCATGTGATCGTGCATCTTGCCTGACCGCATCCGTGCTCATCCGTTGCATCATGTGGTGAGGTCTGTGCTGCTAGATGAAGATCGCATGGCTCCTATTGGCCGCTTGTGCCTATTATGCTGAGAGAGGGTGTGGTGGGTTTTGAACCTGCACCCTCTCTTTGAGAGTACCACTCGTCACCAATGAGCTATTGTTGCGATTTGTCGCGATGATCAACTGAAGCACGATCGCTCGCAGCCATTGGATGAAGTTCCAACGGTCGTGAGCTCTTAAAGAGTGTACGCTATTGGAAGAGAGGCAAGGTGGCTTCACAGGAGCTGTTGGATGTACATCCAATGGCCCAGATCTCGTGAGGGGAAGCGCCTTTGTGGAGGGGTGACTGCTTTAGGCAATTTTGGGTAGTTGGGATGGTGCAATGTGGTGCCATTCATATCGTCCATCTTCTTTGCTTTGTAGATGATGCCATGAATGTCTGATTGGATTAATTTTTGCATTGTTGGGCTGTGATCATCGATCCAAATCCATCCGTGCAGTTGGATTGTCATCTGATGTTTGAATTGGTGCCACCTTGTCCCTTCTCCTATGATCTTACTTAGACTACAAAATGTGCTACGAGACTCTGATCAAGATGATTTTGGAGGCATTAGACTCCATTCGTCGTCCTGATTAGATTCATACGGTCAGATCATCAATCCGAGGCCTCAAAATAAATCTCCTTCTCTCTTAACAACGAAAGGACACAAATTAACCTATAATTTATGCAGACTACTCTGAATGCAGAATGATGCATGTTATGTAATGTTTATTAGATGGAATGCATATCTAAGCTTAGGAACATGCATAAATAGGCATTTTAACCTAAATGGATTTGTTTACATCATACCCCCATGTCAATCTTTTTGGTAGTGCCTAGCAAAATCAAAGTAAATGCTTTGTATAAAAATAGAATTAGTACTTGATCTGTTATGGAATTAGTTATTTATTAACAAAAGGAAATTTTGACTAAGGTCCTAAACTACAAAGGCTCAACAGTGCCCGGGTGTCTACCAAAATGTAGACTGCCTAAGTCACCTTATTTTGAAATGGGAAGATACATTTTTTTTCTATTTTTCTTTCTTTTCTAAGTTTTTTGGATTTTTTTGTTTAGAGTTTTGGGGCAGCTTTGTACGGCTACCCAACGCACCCAAGTCTCAAAAGGTACTTTAATTTCTAAACATCTTGTGAAAATGTGGTAGACTTACTAGGCGACCGTAAAAAGAGAATTCAGGTTTCTATGACCCTAGGTGACCTTAAAAGTTTCTGCCTAAAGGTTTATCTGTTCGACAGGTAGCTTTCTCCCTACATTTTCCTATTTTCTTATCAAGTCAACACAAGGGCGAACAGTGTATATCTCTCCGGTTTATTCTACTTCTCCACTTTTTCCCTAAGTGTTTTGGAAATTATTTATGCATTTTTGTTAGCTGGGTTCTAGAGAAACGGCCAATGGGATATTACCCATGACAACTTGCCAGCTGGTGACTGTGTATTTCGCAGGGGAAATTAGGGTTTTGGAGAACCCGTCATCGTAGTTGTGAAACTAGCTACCAGATAAAATTTATATTCAAACTCAAGATAAGCCCCAAGTCTAACACAAGGAGGTAAACATTTGGTTTTGTGAAATCCGTGCTTCAATTTTATTTCTTTTTGTTATTTTAATCTTTTACAATTCTTTTGGTATTTTAATAGGAAAGAGATTAGATCGAAAAAACATTATCTAACTAATTTACTTGTAAAATAAGAGAGAGATAGAGAGAACATCAATGTATATCGAGAAGAGTTTGATACAGATAATTCAAGATAATTACAACTAGACTAAAAGGAGATAAAAGGTAAAGTTGAGAAGAATCCCCCTCAGTAGTTGCTTAAAGGACAACTCACCCTAATGTCTCCTGGAAGACAGTGGTGAGAAGTTGGACCAAGGGGAACGACGTCAGAGGAAGGAAGATGAGGTGGGACGACATCACAGAGAGGATCTTCTTCTTAATGGTGGTAAGAGGATGGCCATGGGATGCTCCACGAATGTGGATGAGAAGTGGGACAAATGTTTGATTTTCTAATGTAAAGGAGCATTCTGCGCTTGGGACAAGCTCTCTCTAGAGCCTTCGAGGTGGTGAGGGAGAGAAATGATGAGATGAACAGAAATAGGAGGGGTAGGGGTCCTTTTATAATGGAGGAGAAAGGGCATGGTCGTTCAAGGGTCAATAGAGACATCAAAGATGTCGCTATAAACCTGCCTTAGATGTCACTGAAGGTCCCCAGACAACACTTGCAGGTGCTCATGCGCACTAGCCCTCACATTCCCAGAGCTATCGTGCTTCATCTAAGAAGAGTTGTTCGATAGCGATCGGGCAGCTGAGGGTGAGTGGGGATCGTGCACTCAGATTGCGCTTGAGATGAAGCGTCAGTTTATGCGTGTGATCGCATGTGCATGCGCAGGCGTATCCGTACAAATCCATTATGCCAAGTGGCGACATCTCGGCTGCCTGATCACGATTGGAAGTGGAATTTGGGCGTGACACGGATTTTACGTGGTATGTAAAATACGTCGTTGTAATGCGCAAAATCGATCAACTCTTAAATTTCTAAACCCAGATAGTGGGGTATCTAGGGTCGTCCAAGGAGGCAATATGTTTGCAAAATTAATTCTCTTGCTTACAAAATAGATCTCAACTTTCTTTTTGGTCTTTTTTCAATATATCATTTTTATGTTTTTGAAATTAAGGCAACATGCGAAATTGTTGGCGAGAAAGTGACTTGCACTTAACTCAATACACTACTTCTAAAGTGGCAAGTAGAGCCTCTCCCTAAGATAACTCAAGGCAAGTGGAGGCCTACAATAATTTGGGAGAGGGAGTGAAGAATGCTAAAACAAAGCAATTAAAAATGCAACTAAAGAAATTGCAAAGAAGGCAACTAGATTAATGTGAAAGTGTTTTACAGAAAATCCTAGTAGATGAATGCTTCTACTACTAGAAAATCGCGGTAAATAAAATAAAACACAAATCCTCTATATAGATGGTGAAGAAGAGGGCTTCTTGCTCCAAGCTTGGTAGCTCCTGAGCTTGAAAAGAGTCCTTCAACTCCTTCCTTGCTATGCGCTGCCATGGTGATGTCCTCCAAAGCAAGCCCTAAGGGGCATCCCCTAACCTTTTCTCCAAGGGTGGACGTCCACCCTAGATTCTTCTCCTTTGCCTGGCCGTCCTCCTTGAAGTAGAAAAGCCCTCCTCCTTGGTGTGGCCCAAGTTGAAGAGAGTGGGGGGAAGAAGGCACCAAAGGGGCTGGTGATGTGCCCCCTTAATCTTCTTCTCTACTCCTTCTCCCTGGCCATAGGTATAGGTGGATGTAGGTGGAATAATACACTAATGGAGGATACTCTAAAATGGTGGTAGGTGGTGGGTTTATATAGAGTAGGAAGGGGGCAAAGGTGACTCTTGAAATGGTGGGCTAAGATGGGAAGATGGGGGTGGTTGGGGATCCTATGGCTAAGGGCAATTGGCGACAACCAAAGGGACACCTAGGGGGTAGTTATGGGTGGTGGCACTCCTTGAAGTTGGCGACAAAATGGCTTCTAGAAGGGGGGCTTAGGTGGCGCCAAGTAGGGTTCTAGAAGGAGGGATGATGTGGAGGGTGGAGATGGGTTTAAGGGGAAATGTGTGGTGGAGATGAAGGGGATTTTTGGAGGGAAGAGTGGCGCCAACAAGGGGGTAGTTAGGGTGCTTTTGGTGCCACTTTTAGGTGTCTTTTGGAGGTGCTGAGTAGGCTAGGTTGGCGCCAAGTAGGGTTAGCTTATGTGGAGCTTAGGTGGAGCTTGTTGGAGTTGTTAGGAAGGGATTTTGGGTGGTACAATCCAAGGAAGCTGGAGCATAGCTAAGCTAAGCTCTGCTAAGCTAAGCTAGCTTAGCTAATGGTGGAGTAGTGGACGAGGTGTTGGAGCTAGGGTGTGAAGAGAGGAGCTGAGGAGGAGAAGTCCGGAGCTAGAACTAGAGCTGGCGGCTGCTAAAGAGGCTGGCGTGGTCCTACTCTAGCTGGCTTAGCTTGCTAGTTCTTTGCTAACTGCTAAGCCAAGCTAAAGTGAGCTAGCTTCTACCATAATGAGCTGAGGTGAGTTGGGTCTGGTGCTCCCGGGGAGAGTCAAGCTGGTTGGGGCAGCTAAGGCAGCCTAGCTGAACTGAGTTGAGCTAAGCTGAGTCCCTGGGAACTGGACTTGAGCTTCATGAGTAGGGATGAGTTCTTTATCAGCTGGCTGGACTTGAGTGGAGCTGGATGTAGCTGGATCTGAGCTAGGGTGAACTCAAGTCAACTCAGCAGAGCTAGCTAGAGCTCCCTATGGACTGGTGGGAGCTGAGATGAGCTAGACTCAGCTATTTTGAGCTAGATATAAGCTGACCTGAGCTAGGTTGAGCTAAGATGAGCTCTCTTTAGCTGCCATTCAGCTGTGATTAGCTGAATGGAGCTGGGATGAGCTAACCCTAGTCCACGTGAGCTAGGTTCCAGTTGTGGTGAGCTGGATCAAGTTGAGTTCCAGCTAATCTGAGCTCCTTCTTCACCAAATGCCTTCTTGAGTGCAAGGGTTTTAGGGATCTGTATATCTGTTCATCCCTAACACTCACAAAAACATATTAAAAACACAGTAAAAAATGCAATGCATGTCTAACCTAATTTATGCCTTAATGCAGCCCAAAAACCCATTTGCTGACTAAAATCCTAAGAGCTAGGTTAGTTTTAATGCATAAGAATGATGAGAAACTGGCATTTATCACACCCCCATGCTTATCTTTTGCTAGTCCCTTAGCAGAACTTCAATATTTTTGGAAAATGGAATTTTTAGGAAAACTAATTTTTTTCTACTTTTGAGGGGAAAAAGATTAAGGGACCATGGTTGATCTAAACGCAGGAGGTACGGGATTTGTTAAAGATAAACATTCGGATTTGTTTTGGGTCCAACCATTAGACAAAACGGGATTAATATATCCTCCAAAAAATTCAAAAATTAACCCTTTGTTAATTCAAATGACTTGAAATTTTTGTTTTTAGGATTTTTCTTACTCATGAATCTGATTCGCAACTTGCAAAAATCCTTTAAAACCTTATGTCAGTGCTTGTGAAAAGCAAACATTTGTAGGGGAGTGTTAATTTATTTATTTATTCTTTTTTTTTCTCCCCCATGCTTATTTTCAGCTTAGTCTTACAACAGATGTGTCGGGATCATCATTCCCGTTACCAATCCTTGAGGGGGCTCTGACACCTGTACTTCAGGATAGCACTATCCATGACACCACCCAGGAGCTCACAGCCCCAAAACACAATGTGGTGTAAAGGGGCGCTCCAAGCAAACTCAAGCTCTTGTTCCGACACTATAAGTAGAGCACTGTCCAAGACACTTGAGCTGCTAAAATGTGCTTTAATGGTCCGTCTAAAGATATGAAATATAGATATGGAGCAGCGCCTAGGAGGTAACATGTTAACATTGCATCCTCAAAGGAGGCATTTTCCTCCTTCTCAGCCTTGGGAACTCAAACCAATGATTTTTTTTAGACTTTTACTAAGTCCAAACACGGGAGTTTTTCAAATTTTTTGTTATTTTTAAATGTTGGCTTGTGTTTGAAAATTGACACAAGAAGTTTCTCAAGACATTCAAGTTTTAGAATCAGAAACTAAGCCAAATACTTTCCGCTTTACAAAATATGATTAAGTCACCTGAACTATCATGAGTTCAGGTGGAATTTTTAGAGAAGGATATCTGATATAGTCTAAAATAGACCCTGAAATTCTAATGATCAGATCCACATCCTCTTCCCTAGTTTGTTAAAGATTAAATCCCACTGTACCAAAAGTGAACTTTTCGACCTTAGTCCCGATTTGAAAATTTTTCCTCAAAACGTTTTTAACATTTTTATTATTTATATATATATATATTTGGGTATGCAAACAGGAAAATAAAATAACTAAAGAAAATGCATGTTTTCAGGATTTGAAAATCCAAAATCGATTGTCAAATTTTAAAAACACCCCCCCATGCTTAAGATATGCCATGTCCTCATGCATTAGGAGGGAAAAGGGATTACCTTAGTGAAGAACAGTTGGGTTTAGGATGATCAAAACCTGGAAGAAGAAGAAAAAAGGAAAGCAGGAAAAAAAGATGGGTTACCTCCCATCCAGCGCTATTTTTTATGCCATTCAGCCGAGCGTGAAGGTATGCACGAAAGACAAAAAATCATGTAAATAGTTGGACACTTGGATGCCTGCAAAAAAGGTATATTCTTCTAGATCCCTAGAAAATTAACTAGAAGTAATATTGGGATCAAAGTTGGATGGAAAATGATAAGTGTAGCCCGAGTCTGGCCATGGTTTTAAATCAGGTTGGATGCCAAACTCGGGCGGGGTTGGCGGCAGGTCTATAAGAATGGAGTCGGGGAAGGGATGGTGAGGATTTGGTGAAGTTAGTGTGGAAAAATTAGGTGTTGAATAGTGGGTGGGTTAGGGTGATCAGGGGGTGCATCAGGAATGGATTTGGGGTCAAGACAAGTCTCCAGATCACAGATTTCGCCGACCATTGATTCAGAATCAAAATCCTCAAAAAAATTATGGTCGGTAAGGGTATCTATCAACATTGTCTCCACCATATTAGAAATTTTCGTATCTGAGTCCTCAAAAAAGTTATCATCATGGAATCTCCTGGAGGATTTGAAAATATCTAAAGTGATAGTTTGGCCGGCGCAAGTGATATCTGTTTTGCCTGTGTGGCAATTGATATTTGCCTTTGCAGTGGCCAGAAATGGGCGTCCATGGATTATTTGGGAGTCCAGTAATGATTCAAGTACCTCAATGTCAAGGACCAGAAAGTCTACAGGGAAGACACAATTCTGGACCTTGACCAAAACATCCTCGACAATCCCACGATGTTTAATCACCGATCTACAATCAAACCTCGTGGGATTGTCGAGGATGTTTTGATTAAGGTCCAGAATTGTGTCTTCCATGCAGACTTTCTGGTTCTTGACGTTGAGGTACCTGAAGCATTACTGGACTACCCAATAATCCATGGACACCCTTTTCTGGCCACTG
This sequence comes from Thalassia testudinum, assembly GCA_037157565.1. Classification (NCBI taxonomy): domain Eukaryota; kingdom Viridiplantae; phylum Streptophyta; class Magnoliopsida; order Alismatales; family Hydrocharitaceae; genus Thalassia; species Thalassia testudinum. The sequence continues at coordinate 147,660,609 of JAZHRO010000014.1, read as the reverse complement.
CAAAGGCAAATATCAATTTCCACACAGGCAAAATGGATATCACTTGCATTGGCCAAACTATCACTTTAGATATTTTCAAATCCTCCAGGAGATTCCATGATGATAACTTTTTTGAGGACTAAGATATGCAAATTTCCAATATGGTGGAGGAGACAATGTTGATAGATACCCTTACCGACCATAATTTTTTTGAGGATTCTAATTCCGAATCAATGGTCGGCGAAATCTGTGATCTGGAGACTTGTCTTGACCCCAAATCCATTCCTGATGCACCCCCTGATCACCCTAACCCACCCACTATTCATGCACCTAATTTTTCCACACTAACTTCACCCAATCCTCACCATCCCTTCCCCGACACCTTTCTTACAGACCTGCCACCAACCCCGCCCTAGTTTAGCATCCAACCTGATTTAAAACCATGGCCAGACTCAGGCTACACTTATCATTTTCCATCCAACTTTGATCCCAATATTGCTTTTAATCAATTTTCTAGGGATTTAGATGAAGTCACCATTTTTGCGGGCATCCAAGTGTCCAACTATTTACATGATTTTCTATCTTCCGTGCATACCTTCACGCCTAGCTGAATGGCGTAAAAGATAGCACTGGATGGGAGGTAACCCATCATTTTTTCCTACTTTCCTTTTTTCTTCTTCTAGGTTTTGATCATCCTAAACCTGATCGTTCTTCACTAAGAAAATCCCTTTTCCCTCCTAATGCATGAGGACGTGGCATATCTTAAGCTTGGGGGGGTGTTTTTAAAATTTGGCAATCGATTTAGGATTTTCAAAACCTAAAAATATGCATTTTCTTTAGTTATTTTATTTTCGTGCTTGCATAACCAATATATATATATATATATAAATAATAAAAATGTTGAAAAGTTTTTGAGGAAAAATTTTGAAATCGGGACTAAGGTCAAAAAATTCACTTTTGGTACAATGAGATTTAATCTTTAACAAACTAGGGAAGAGGATGTGGATCTGATCATTAGAATTTTAGGGTCTATTTTAGAACAGATCAGATATTCTTCCTTAAAAATTCCACCTAAACTCATGATAGTTCATGTGACTTGATCCTATTTTGTAATGTGGAAAGTATTTGGCTTAGTTTCTGATTCAAAAACTTGCATGTCTTGAGAAACTTCTTGTGTCAATTTTCACACACAAGCCAACACTTAAAAATAACTTAAAATTTGAAAAACTCCCATGTTTGGACTTAGTAGAAGTCTGAAATAGCTCTTTGGTTTGAGTTCCCACTGCCGAGAAGGAGGAAAATGCCTCCTTTGAGGACGTGATGTCAACATGTTACGGCCACGGCGTTGCTCCATATCTATATTTCATTTTCTTAGACGGACCATTAAAGCACATTTTAGCAGCTCAAGTGTCTTGGACGATGCTCTACCTATGGTGTCGGAGGAAGAGCTTGAGTTTGCTTGGAACACCCCTTTACACCGCTTTGTGTTTTGGAGTTGTGAGCTCCTCGGTGGTGTCATGGACAGTGCTATCCTGAAGTATTGGCGCCAGAGCCCCCTCGAGGATTGGTAATGGGGATGATGATCCTGACACATCTGTTGTAAGACTAAGCTGAAAATAAGAATGGGGGGAAAAATAAAAAATAAAAATAAATAAATTAACACTCCCCTATAAATTTTTGCTTTTCACAAGCACTGACATAAGGTTTTAAAGGATTTATGCAAGTTGCGAATCAGATTCATGAGCCAGAAATATCCTAAAAACAAAAATTGACGTCATCTGAATTAACAAAGGGTTAATTTGTGAATTTTCTGGAGGATATATTAATCCCGTTTTGTCTAATGGTTGGACCCAAAACAAATTCGAATGTTTATCTTTAACAAATCCCGTAACTCCTGTGTTTAGATCAACGAAGGTCCCTTAATCTTTTACTCCTCAAAAGTAGAAAAAAATTAGATTTCCCAAAAATTCCATTTTCCAAAAAAATTGAAGTTTTGCTAAGAGACTAGCAAAAGATAAGCATGGGGGTGTGATAAATGCCTCTTTATCATCAATCTTATGCATTGAAATAAACCTAGCTCTTAGGATTTTAGTCTGCAAACGAGTTTTTGGGCTGCATTTAGGCATAAATTAGGTTAGACATGCATTGCATTTTTTATTGTCTTTTTAATATGTTTTTGTGAGTGTTAGGGATGAACAGATATACAGGTCCTTAAAACCCTAGCTCTCAAGAAGGCAATTGGTGAAGAAGGAGCTCAGATTAGCTGGAACTTAGCTTGATCCAGCTCACCACAACTGGAACCTTGCTCACGTGGACTAGGGTTTGCTCATCCCAACTCCATTCAGCTAATCTCAGCTGAATGGCAGCTTAAGAGAGCTTATCTTAGCTCACCCTAGCTCAGGTCAGCTTAGATCCAGCTCAACTTAGCTGAGTCTAGCTCATCTCAGCTCCCACTAGTCCACAGGGAGCTCTAGCTAGCTCAGTTGAGTTCACTGGAGTTCACCCCAGCTCAGATCCAGCAACATCTAGCTCCACTCAAGTCCAGCCAGCTGATAAAGAACTCATCCCTACTCATGAAGCTCAAGTCCAGTTCCCAGGGACTCAGCTTAGCTCAACTCAGTTGAGCTAGGCTGCCTTAGCTGCCCCAACCAGCTTGACTCTCCCCGGGAGCACCAGACCCAACTCACCTCAGCTCATTACGGTAGAAGCTAGCTCACTTTAGCTTGGCTTAGCAGCTAACAAAGAACTTACAAGCTAAGCCAGCTAGAGTAGGACCATGCCAGCCTCTTCAGCAGCTGCCAGCTCCAGTTCCAGCTCCAGACTTCTCCTCCTCAACTCCTCTCTTCAAACCCAAGCTCCAACACCTCCTCCTCTATTCCACCATTACCTAAGCTTGCTTAGCTATGCTCCAACTTCGTTGGCTTGTACCACCCAAAAACCCAACCTAACAACTCCACCAACTAGCTCCACCTAAGCTCCACATAAGCTAACCCTACTTGGTGCCAACATAGCCTACTCACCACCTTAAAAGGACAACTAAAAATGTCGCCAAAGCCACCCTAACTACCCCCTTGTTGGCACCACTCTTCCCTCCAAAAATCCCCTTCATCTCCACCATACATTTCCCCTTAAACCCATGTCCACCTTCCACATCATCCCTCCTTCCAGAACCCTACTTGGCTCATGCTAAGCCCCCCTTCTAGAAGCCATTTTGTCACCAACTTCAAGGGGTGCCACCACCCATAACCACCCCCTAGGTGTCCCTTGGGTTGGGGACAATTGCCCTTAGCCAAAGGATCCCCAACCACCCCCATCTTCCCATCTTAGCCCTCGGTTTCAAGAGTCACCTTAGCCCCCTTCCTACTCTATATAAACCCACCACCAACCACCATTTTAGAGTATCCTCCATTAGTGTATTATTCCACCTACATCCACCTATACCTACGGCCAAGGAGAAGGAGTAGAGAAGAAGATTAAGGGGGCACATCACCAGCCCCTTTGGTGCCTTCTTCTCCCCACTCTCTTCAACTTGGGCCCCGCCAAGGAGGAGGACTTTTCTACTTCAAGGAGGACAGCCAGCCAAAGGAGAAGAATCTAGGGTGGATGTCCACCCTTGGAGAAAATCTTAGGGCACGCCCCCTTAGGGCTTGCTTTGGAGGACATCACCTTGGCGGAGCATAGCAAGGAGGGAGTTGGACTCTTTTCAAGCTCAGGAGCTACCAAGATTGGAGCAAGAAGCTCTCTTCTTCACCATCTATCTAGAGGATTTGTGTTTTATTTTATTTATTGCAATTTTCCTGTAGTAGAAGCATTCATCTACTAAGTTTTTCTGTAAAACACTTTCTCAATAATCCAGTTGCCTTCTTTGCAATTTCTTTAATTGCATTTTTAATTGCTTTGTTCTAGCATTCTTCACTCCCTCTCCCTAATTATTGTAGGCCTCCTCTTGCCTAGAGTGAGCTTATGGAGGCTCTACTTGCCACTTTAGAAGTAGTGTATTGAGTTAAGTGTAAGTCACTTTCTTGCCAACCATTTCGCTTGTTGCCTTAATTTCAATAACATAAAAATGATATATTGAAAAAAGGCCAAAAGGAAAGTTGAGATCTATTTTGTAAGCAAGACAATTAATTTTGCAAACATATTACCTCCTTAGACAACCCTAGATACCCCACTATCTAGGTTTAGAAATTTAAGAGTTGATCGATTTTGCACGTTACAACGACGTATTTTACAAACCGCGTAAAATTTGTTGAATTTGGGCGTGCCTCTCTGCTGCGGTTGATTGGAAGTGTTGGAGGAGTCGAACCCACGCTGTCGGTTTGCCAGAGACCTTCGCGACCGCTACGTTACACCCGTGACAGTGTCAAGAATAGAAGCTTCTGAAGCGCAGTGGAGATGGCTTCTTAGCCATTAGATCTTGAGCCAACATTTGAGAATTGATCCCAGGGATATAGAGGAGGTATGGTGGTTGGTCTGGGTAGTTTGGATGGCCTCGATGGTGCCACGTGGTGCCATCTAGATCTTCAATCATCTGATGCTTTTAGGTGACGCCATGGACATCGAATTGGGTTGATTTTCACGTCATTTGGCTGTGATTATCGATCCAAAGCCATCCGTGTGGTGGGATTTGTTGTTTGAAGCTTTGATTTGTGTCACCTAGTCCCTTGGCCATTGATCTTCCTCAGACTGCATAATGTGCTATGGGACTCTGATCAAGATGATTTTTTAGGTGTTGTTGGACTTCGTTCGTCGTCCTGATCAGATCCGTACGGTCGGATCATCGATCCGAGGTCCTAAAATAGATCTCCTTCTCTCCTAAGCATAAAAGGACATGAATTAACCTAAACTTTATGGAAACTATTCTAAAAGCATAATGATGCATGCTGTGCGATATTTATACTATGGAATGCATATCAAAGCTTTGGAACATGCATAAATAGGCATTTTAACCTAAATGAATGTGTTTACATAACTAGCCATACTTGTGCCATGAAGTGTGGCTTGTTTTATTTCTCTTTTTTCTATTTTTTTTCTTTTTCCTTTTGAGTATCATTTTTTTTCTTTTTCTGAGTAGGTGGCTTCCCTGATTTAAGATTTATGTAAAGGCAGTAGAAAGAGTTTGATCATGTTGCTGGGTTCTGGACAACCGACCAATGGGATGTTACCCACAACAACTTGCCAGCCATATTACCCTAGAAAGTTCGTTAGCTACCTAATTTTCGTGAAATCCATCCAAAAGTGTGTCAGTGCAAATAGTGTGTAGATGCTTTAGAGTTAAAGTTCCCTCAATTCAGAGGTCGGGTTGATAAGTTGTGTACTTATCACCCCAATTTATTAACCAAATTAAAATAAAATTAACTTCGCGAGAACTTAAGAGCATGTCCACATCTTAGTGGACAACTGGGCTGATTAAGCCTGAAGACCTGAAGAGTCGAACTGTTCAGGTCTTAAAGTATCATTTTCAAAAGTTAACAACTCTTAATACCTAAGTTCTCTCCTCCTAATTGTAATATTTTTGTATTGCTGATGTTTTAATTTTTTTTTCATATGAAAATAGAGGAAATTCCACGAAGCTAACAAAATATTTTCTGGACTATCCACCCCCCCTTAGCTAAATGATGCAATGTCCTCATTGTAAAAATAAAGGCATGAAAAGGGCAAAATAAATAGATTATCACCTAAATTTCGTGAAAATCTGTTCATCTCCGAAGAGAACGTGTAATATACACATGTGCTAAGTTTATTGCCTTTAGCTAGGCATAATTTACAAACAAAGCAAAGGTTAAGAATTCACAAGGCTTAGGATCAGAATTAAATGATTAATCCTCAAACCCGCCAGCAGAAGATGTCCATAGATGTGGACTAAGTTGTAGTGCAGACTTATGCCCTAGGGTCGAGTGGTTCTAAAGTTCTAGATGAAAATCACCCAGAATCGGAGATTGTTGTACTTGCAGGGTCGGGCCTATGGTTTTGTGGTGTGCAACCCAAGACTAAAGTGTCGGATAATGGGTAGATCTAGTTCAATAGCTTCGGATGTCCATTTAGAGTTCAACTCAAAAAGATAATCAATTATTCTGAGCTTGGGTTGCACATCCTGAAAATCAAAAATGGCATAAGGGTCCTAGTAGAAATTTGGTGGTTTCAGACATAAAGGAACCCTTAAATCAAGAACTCTATTTCCCGTGGAATTCACTTCCCAAAATTTAACTTCCAAAACACCTCTCTTCTAAAATCAATGTTTCTGGGACCTCTAGATTATTGTACAACCCATCAAAGATATCCAAGTTAAACAATTGTGGCCGAATCAGAGTTGACTTGGATTCAATAATTTACAAATCAAAAGCATTCATCTCTTTGGGGTGTGTTTGAAGATTAGGGCAATCGATTGGATCATTTATTATAATAGGAATAGAACCCTCCATGTCAATCCCAATCAGATCATAATCCTCAATTATCGAGCTATCAAATTATTCATCAAGCTCCTCGAGCCAGTTTGTTTCACTAAATTGTTTTCCATAACTTCAAGTGAGACTTCATTAAGAGATTCCCCACCCTCTGAATTATGGAATTCTTGACCTTCATTTATATATCTCTCAAAATCATATGTTGTTCCTTGGTCTATAAAGACATATTTTTCCTCGCTCCATAGCTTAGGGATCTCGAGTGAGAAAATCACATCATCCTCGATTGGTTGCTCTAACCCAACTTGGTCATCCTTGGTCTTAGAAAATGTGTCCCCCTCGATAGGTGCCTGAGCGGGTTCAGACATTGGCTCTCATGAATCATCCCAAGATTGGACTAAGGCAACCACAAATTTCATCCTCAATCTTGATAAATTCCCAAGTAAAAACTCACCCAGGTCCATATCCTTAACATGTTGGGGCCAATCCATTAAAGAACTATTAAAATCATCAATTATTTTGATCATAGGCTTCAATGCTTCAGTGCATGCACTACAACATACTTTACTTTTGCCATCCGTTGGAAACTGATGTCAAAATTGAAATAATTGACACAACTAAGTGACGTCGTTATTATCGTCACTTCATATCATGTTAAATGCACCTAAATTCATGATAAAACACTTATTTATGATAGTTCCTGGGCATAGCATTGCGTATAATGTTATAAATACTACATAACTTCCATTGCATGGCATTTAGGATAGTTGTGTATTATGTACATTAGTTCTCCCATTTTATATGTCTAGGAGGTAGTGCAACATCTTTACGGGCTTCGGATAAAGAACCTGACCGTATTGATGAATCTTGAGCGACGTCGCAGTCTGTCAACGCGAAAATCACCTTGATCAAAGCTCTGTAGCACCCTCCACAGGAGGATGGATAGCCTAAATGGTGTCACGTGATGCCATCTAGGCTGCCCCACCTGAGCCATCGCGTCCCTATCCTCGCCACAAGATGAGATCCCAACCATTGGATCTCAATCCAATGGCTGAGAGCCCTCCTTCACCACGCAGCCACAGCACATCTTCTCGACACACTTGTTGCATGGCGCAACGGTGGAGGTGCTTGATCACAAGGGAGGGGTGCAGGTACGAGACACACAAAGCCTCCCCAATTTGTCAATTGGGCGCATGCTAGCACGCACCCGTGCACATGGCAACGGGCACGCCAACACGCTCCCCAACGCACACCAATAGGGCAAGAGCATGATTCACATGCATGATGGAGTGCCAGCGGAGCACGCACGTGAGCGAGCTTGAGTTGGCTATAGCAATGCTTAAGATGGACCTATAGTGACATCTTGTAGGTCGCTAATTACCCTGTGTACATTTTTGGCCCCTTCCCATCCCCTACATAAAGACCTACACACCTCCCTTGCCTAGGCATCTCTGCTTACTCTAGTCCCACCTAGTCCTAAGCTTTCCTAGCCTACCCAAACTCCATTAGAGCTTACTCCCAAGCTCCAAAGGCCTCATATTATTGTAATATTCCTATTTCCCACTCAATATTCATCCTTCATCCCACCACCTTCATAGGTTGCCTTGGAGCCATCCTCACACCTCCATTCTAGTAGAAGATTGTCTCAGTCTCCTCACCTCCATTCCAGAGCCTCGGTGAAGCATTCCTCTACCTGGCATCCTCCTGCATCTCATCTCCATTGTCCTGCATCTCACCTCCTTCATCCAAGCTTCCACTAGGCGTTGTCATCTCACTAAACAGCCGATTCGGGAGATTTCCTCTCACCCCTCTCTTTTACGCTTTCATAGATTATTGTAATAAACATTTGTGTTATATATCATAGTTGTTTTATCTCTCCTATGATCTATCTTGCTTGCTTCCTCTATAAAAACAAAAGAAAAAAAAATAACAAAACCCCAAAACACCAAAAAGAAATAAAAGGAAATGAGGATTTCAACTAAAGCAAACATCACCTCATATGTTTGACCCAGAACTCCCTTGGAGTTTTGGTTATAAATTGTATTTGATAGATGCATTTTGCGAGCTACAACGATGGGTTCTCCAAACCCCAATTTTAATTCACAAAACATGACTCATCATTTTGGCGCCATTGCCGGGGAGGCAACAGAATTTGCTTTCTTTTTTTCTGCACTTCTTTGCATTTACATATTATTAACCCCGCTTGCCTCTGATCTACTAACTTACAAGTACCCTAACATGGAGATCCAAGTGTGGTAGACTGGAGTGAAGTGTGGGTAGAGTAATTTGTAAGTGCCCTCCACATTCCCCCCCACCCCCCCATTAGTTTCATTTTGCCACATTCATAAGCAAGATGTAATCTACTTAGGTGTTTGCATAAACCCTAGGATAGGATTTGTTTGTCTTGTTTGCCACCTCCACTTATCTCACCTTCGCATATAAAAAGAAAATAAAAAGATACTTTTTGTGGGACAAATCAACATACGCACTTTATACACCCACATTTGGGGCACCGAACCTAACTTGATTTATATCTACTCAACCAAGATTCTGACTTGTGGAACTGGTACACCAATTCAACACATAAAGGAGTAGAAATCATATTAGGTTAAGCACCTTTTTGTGTGCCAAAGTCGGTGGTTCATTTAGGTAGGTTGATTGAATTGTGTGGGCCGCACCACCTAATCTAAAATAAATCCATTTCGTAGCTGCCCCATAGGATTCAATAATTAGGTCAAGCCAGATGCTCCATATTTCTTCTTGATTTATAAAGGAAAAACACTTGAACTCGTGATTTCAAATTTGGTTTGCCTCCTGAAAACTTGGTTGAATGCACCTAATATTTGAATCCCAACAGCTACTAAGCAAGATTTGAATCTTAAAACTCACTTCATCCATAATAATCTTACTTAAAACTTCTTGGTTGTGCACATACACATGCTCTCAAACAAATCATTAATGGCATAGCACATTAAGGGTCCACATTCCAGAGGCAACAATATCCCAAGCCTATCTAAAATTGATTAGACGTTGGCCCTAAGGACTGGTTCGCTCGTCGGGATCCAGATTGAGATTGTTCACGATTAACCTAATTATACTAGTAAATCAGATGTCTAGCTAGGGGAATATCATCAAACGACCACAGCTGGGGGGTACACTAGGAACCAAAGGTGCAAGCTAAAGGAAGAACCTTCTCCCCAGTCCCTCCTAACTGGTCAGATTGTCTGGATACAAATAGAGTAAATCATCCATAATCTTAGGACGGATTCTAAGAGTCTATTGACCTTTACGCTACCCAACCTAAGGATAGGATTGTATTTTTTGTGCTGCAGGGTTCCTTCTTCCCGTCCTTCCGACTTCCTTCCAGTGTATGCTTGGAAGGAGGTCATTGAACCCTAAATTGGAAGGACCTATAGACCATTCCCACAAGTGGTGGTTGAGCTATAGCTAAGCAGATCCGATGGCTGATCAATAACCACCTCTCCCACCCCTGAACCTGTAGGAGCTGATTCAGAGGCAGTTAGAAGAATTGCAGCAGATGTAGCAATGGTTCCAATGAGTGAATGGCTAGGTGCTCAGCCCTTGAAGGATTTCTATGATCCTTCAGAGTATGGGGAACATCTTGGCGTCATGATTCACGCTGGAGACATAGAAATCATGCCCCAAGTCTTAAGTTTGATTAATCATTTCCATGGGCTTGCCTCGGTGGACCCATTCCAGCACTTGGATGATCTGACCACTTTGGTTCAGATCACCAGAGCAAGCAAATGATCCTGAGGTTCGTTCCCCACTCTGTCAGGGATAAGGCCACACATTGGTATCGAGCCATCGGAAGGTCGATAGAAACATAGGCTACTCCTAAGTTAGCTTTCCTGAGGAAATTCTTCCTAATCGGATGGACCAATGCCTTGCGACTGGCGATTACCACTTTCACCCAGTGGCTGGGGGAACCATTTCATGGTGCTTCATAGCGATTCCAAGAACTATTGAGGAAGTGTCCACTCCACGAGGTGCTGAAATGGCAACTCGTACAGATTTTCCATCACGGGTTGGTTGAATAACTCCGTAATCACATGGATGCTTCCTGCAGAGGTAATTTCCTCAACAGTTATCTAGATTGTGAATATGACCTGTTTGAGGAAATAAGCAAGAACTCAATTACTCACGCCTCCATGGATGCATTCAACTGGTCACAACAACCCAGGTCAAATGCTAATGAGATCCAGGATCCTCATTCATTTCACAAGGAATTGATTTGTACTATGCTCGATAAGATGGACTTAGTTAAGAAAAGAATGGATGAATGGTTGTCTAGGAATTCGGGGAGCATATATACACCCACTCAATCCCAAAATTCGGGATTTGATTCCTCACGAGTACCCACGAGGTGGGAGTTTGTGAACCAACTTGAATTGGCTCAACCTATGGGCCAGGATTTCTCAAAAGCTTATGGGTTCCAAACTGGGCCCTTTCATCCTAGTTTTTCTGACCCTTCCTTCTCTCCATCCTCTCCCGATGAAGATGCGATGCAGCACATGAGAATGTTACGTCTAACCCATAGTCCAATACTTATAACTTGGGTTGGAGGAACCACCCTAAATTCTCCTGGAAAAGTCAGGGGCAACAGACCCAAACACGACCTAGTAACTATGCATCTCAAAGACATATGGGTCCGGGTCAATGATAGACCAAGTTGTCCCTGAGACTAGTTACTCAGCCATCTTGGAATGCCCAACAATTTGCAGGGCAGGCTGATTTAAACCAGCAGATGATGGAAATGCACTGGTCCATGCTTCGGCTTATGTAGCAAATGAGGACATCATTGGACAACTTGCAATCCAAGTTTATTGCTAACACCCGACAACCCGAATCTCTACCTTCCCAACAAGTACTCAACTCGTGCAATGTACAATATTAGGGCAATACAGCCCAAGGGTATAGAAATCAAAGGGACCCACACACGCATGGTCAGGTGGTTGAACATGGTCCCTCCTCGTCTTCTTCTTCTGGTTACATGACCGACCAAGGCCCTCCAATCTTCACTAACCCACATCACGACCCGAACCCTTATGCCTCTGCGAACTCCGTCACCTTGAGAAGTGGAAAGCAGACCCAGGACCGTGAATTACCTTCTAGAAGCCAAAATGTTTGGGAGCTTGAGAGTGAGGAGGAGATTGAAGAAGACAATAAGGACTAAGGATCGAAAATTGAAAATGACACTCACATCTAGTTCCTTGAAGCCCTACTTGAAACCAAGAAGAAGATAACCTTAGAAAGCAATGAGGAGCTTCTAAATTTATTCAAGAGTGTAGAGATCAATATTCCTCTCCTCGATGTTATTAATCATATCCTGACTTACGCTAAATTTCTGAAAGAACTACGTACCCAAAAGCATAAGCCAAGAGAACCCACTCCGAGGAAGGTGATTCTCTCTGAGTAGGCAAGTCCTGTCATCCTGCATCACCTTCCTCAAAAGAACAAAGATCCAGGGGCCCCCTTCATTTCATGTGTTATTGGGGAATACACTTTTGATAGGGCATTGTTGGATCTAGGTGCATCCATCAACCTAGTCTCGACTTCTCTTTATGGGAGGTTTTGGGTTGGTGAACTTAGGCCAACCTCAGTAATGCTACAATTAGCAGACTGCTCGGTCACCACACCGAAGGGCGTTATTGAGGATGCATTTGTCAAGGTCAAGGATTTCTATTTTCCCGTATATTTCCTAGTCCTTGACATGGATGTACCTAACGATTTGAGGAATGTGCCCACCATTCTAGGGCACCCGTTCCTAGCTACTGCCAAGGCCAACATGAACTGTGAGAGCGGTAGTATAGAGATCACCTTTGGGGATAGGAAGCTAACTTTTGATATTTTTATGGTGATCAGAGGATTTGAGGATTGTGGATTCAATGAGGAGCTCGAGGATCATGATTTTGAAACTTGTATGATGATCAATGCACTCGAGGACTCCATTAGCTTTAGCATACCCAACCTGCAACCCTCTGTGGCAGACTTGCCACATCCTGAAGAGGCTATTGATTTTGTTCATTCCAAGCCTCTTCCACTGGATTGTCCTGATGAATCTTCATTAGCATCCTCCCTACCTTCTATACTAAACCCACCTCTGCTTGAATTGAAACCATTGCCTAAAAATTTGAAATATGAGTTCTTAGGACCTGAGAACACTCCCTATGATTATTAGTGCTGATTTGACTAAGGATCAAGAATTGAGGATGATTAAGGTCCTTAAGAACAATAAATAGGCAATTGGTTGGACCATCCACAACCTTTGGGGGATCGATCCATCTTATTATAATCATCGTATTTTCATGGAAAATGGATTCCACCCTTCTTGTGAAATGCTGAGACTAAACCTGAATATGTGAGAAGTGGTCAAGAAGGAGATAATCAAGTGGCTCAATGCTAGAATTATATACCCAATCTTGTATAGTATGTGGGTTAGGCCTGTTCAAATCGTGCCCAAGAAGCCCGGAATAACTGTTACGACTAACGAGAAAGGGGAAACGTTCTCCACTCATTTAGCCTCTGCTTGGAGAGTCTGTATTGACTATAGGAAGCTAAACACTGCCACAAAAAAGGATCACTTTCCCTTGCCATTCATCGATCATCCTATAATGGTTAGCTAAGCAAAAATACTCTTTCTTTCTGGATGTTATTCGGGATATAACCAACTCCCTATCCATCCCAAAGACCAGGGAAAGACAACTTTCACCTATCGCTACGAAACCTTTGCAATCCGTAGAATGCCGTTTGGGCTTTGCAATGCACCCGCGACTTTTCAAAGTTTCTTGCTGGCCATCGTTTTTGACATGGTTGGAGATTATCTTGAGGTGTTCAAGGATGATTTCTCCATTTTTTGAGATTCTTTTGAGTCCTTCTTAGATAACTTGCAATTGATCCATCAGAGATGCATCAAGACATGGCTGGTCCTTATCTGGGAAAAGAGCCACTTTATGACTTACGAAGGCAATGTCCTGGGTCATGTAGTCTCTAATTGGGGTATTGAGGTTGATAAAGCTAAGGTGGATGCTATCTCTAGACTTCCTCCACCGACATCCATAAAACAGATCTACTCTTTCCTTGGGCATGTTGGTTTTTATAAAAGATTCATCAAGGACTTCTAGAAGGTTGCTCAACCCTTGGTTAACCTTTTAGCCAAAGATAGGACATTCGAGTTTGATGAATCATTTCATAAGGCATTTGATTTGTTGAAAATGGCAATCACCTATGCCCCGGTGTTGCATCCACCGGTCTAGATAGCCCCATTTGAGATTATGGCAGACACATCTGACTATGTCGTTAGAGCTGTCTTGGGTTAGAAGATTGAGGAAAAGCCCTCTGTGATCTGCTATGCTAGCAAGACTCTGGATGAGTCCCAGAGGAACTACACCGTTACTGGAAAGGAATTGCTAGTTGTAGTTTTCACTTTTGAAAAATTCAAGGCTTTTCTCTTAGGTTCTCATGTCATCATTTATATCGACCACTCGCCCTTGAAACATCTGTTGGACAAAAAGGATGCCAAGCCCTAGCTTATTTACTGGATTCCATTACTTTAAGAATTTGACCTTGAAATCGGTGATTAATCTGGGGTGCAAAATGTAGTGGCAGATCACCTCTCGAGAATACTAATTTATTCTCCTCATCTAGATATCCCTATTTCAGACACTTTTCCGAATGAGACTATCCTTAAAATCTCGGGTATCCGAACCCCCTAGTTTACGGATATCGTCAACTATTTGGCCGTTGGTCAAATCCCTCAAGATTGGACCAAACAATAATGGGATAGACTTGTATCTGAGGCCAAATATTATTTTTGGGACAATCCAAAGCTGTACTTCATTGGTGTAGACCAAATTATTCATCGATGCATCCTAAAAATTGAGTTCCATAGTATACTTAGTTCTACCACACATTTGCTTGTGGTGGACACTTTTCCAAGAAAAAGACGACAGCAAAAATCATGCAAACTGGATTCTATTGGCCATCAATATCTAAGGATGCCCAGCAATTGTCAAAGTCGTGCACCCGATGCCAGACACTCGGGAACATGGCTAAGGTAGATATGGTGCCCCTAAACCTAGTACTTTCTATCAAAATTTACGACATTTGGGGCATCAACTTCATGTGACCTTTCCCTCTTTCATTTGGACACTAGTATATTCTGGTTACTATTGATTTGTGTCCAAATGGATTGAGGCAATTGTAACCCAAACCAACGACCACAAGGTGGTCATCGATTTTGTGAAGAAAAATATCCTCAGTCAGTTCAGGATTCCTCAGCCAATTACCAATGATGGTTTCACACATTTCACTCATACCCAATTTTGGAATTTAATGGGGAAATATTGGGCGAATCATCGAATTTCCACACCCTGCCATCCTCAGACAAAGAGATAGGCTGAGGTCTCCAATCAGGAGGTCAAAAACATTTTGTAGAAAATCGTAAAGCCTGATAGGAAGGATTGGACCCAAAAGCTAGATGATGCTATTTAGGCTTACCGTACAGCATACAAAATGCCAATTGGTATGTCTACGTTCTGTCTGGTGTTTGGTAAGGTGTGTCACTTACCTGTAGAGCCAGAACACCAGTGATTTTGGGCCATCAGGAATTGTAATTTTGACCTAGAGTTGGCCGGGAAGACCAGGAAACTCCAACTATCTGAGTTTGAGGAGCTTAGAAATGATGCCTACGAAAATGCTAGAATCTATATGGAAAGGACCAAAGCTATCCATGACCAGATGATTTCACGTAAGAGCTTTGAGCCGAACCAGAAAATTTGGCTTTTCAATTCTCGACTGAAGCTCTTCCCCAGTAAGCTTAGGTCAAAGTGGGATGACCCATTCGTTATTGAGCGGATTTTCCTTAACGGGGCCGTCGAAATCTCTGACCCAAAGATGGATAATTCATTCAAGGTCAATAGGTAGTGTCTCAAACCCTTTGTTGACCATGTGTTCCCTGAACCTGACTCTGACAAGGCTGCTCTTACCTTACCCTAACCACTGCGGGCCGATCATCGCCTAGCTGAAGGCACTAAACTCGGCACATGTAAAGACTATTCTGACCTTACCAAAATCTCACGGAAACCAGGTGCTATTCTTCCACTTGTACTCTCCTACATGCTTTCATTTTTAATAATGAGGACATTGCATTAGCTAAGAATGGTGGGTGCTTTTTTCTTATGAAATAATCTTTTTGTAGCCATAACAATAATTTCCTGTTATTTAAAAAATTATATACATATATATATAGAATTAGGAGACAAGAACTTAGCCATTAGGAGTTGCAAGCTTTAGGAATTGATACTTCGGGACATGAAAAGTTAGACTATTCAGGTCTTCAGGCTTAATTAGCTCGGGTGTTCACTCGAATGTTGACAAAGTTTGGAGTCCTTGCCAATTCAACTTCATCTTTAATCGAGTAAATAAATTGGGATGATAAGTACATGACTTGTCAACTCGCCCTCTGATATGAGGGGATTTTAAGTCTATGCATCTACACACTAATTGCACTTACTCACTTTCTGGTGGTTTTTATGGAAATTACGTAGCTAATGAACTGTCTAGGGTGGTATGGTTGGCAAGTTATCATGGGCAACTGCCCATTGGCCAGTTGGTTAGAGCCCGGCCACAAGACCATTCTCTTCATACTACATTTAGGTAAATCTTGGATCAGGGAAGCCACCAACTTAAGAAAAAAAGTAGAAAACAAAAAAATAAAACCATAATTCAGCACACAAGTATGGCTGGCAAGTAGCCGTAGGTAACAACCCATTGGCCGGTTGTCCGGAGCCCAACTCACACAAATGTGCAATAATTCCCAAAACACTTAGGGAAGAAGCAGAGAAGTAGAATAAATTGGGGAGATATACACTGCGTTCGCCTTTGTGTTGACCCCATAAATAAAAGAGGTAGGGAGAAAGCCACCGTTCGAAAAGATAAACCTTTAGGCAAGGTCACTTAGGGTCATAGAAACCTAAGGTCTATTTTAATGGTCGCATAATGAGTCTTTCACTCTTTTCACTAGTTGCTTAGTACTTAGAGTCCTTTTTGAGTCTTGGGCAGGTCGGGTAGCCAAAAAAAGTCCAAAAAAAAAATAGAAAAGAAGAAAAAACACAAAAAATGTATCTTCAATTTTCAAATACGGTCAAGGCTTGGGTGGTCAACATTTTGGCAGACACCCGGGCATTGTCGAGTTTTTGTAACCAGGTCTTGGGTTGATGTTTTATAAAGCAACCAACAAAATGTGCCTAAGTGATCAAATCCTAATTCTACTTTTGTACATTGCATTTAGGTTAATTTTGCTAGGGAGTAGAAAAGGGTAAGCATGGGGGTATGATAAACACACATGAATTGATAATAAAATGCTTATTTATGATAGTTCCTATGCTTAGCATTCCATATCATGTTATAAATACTGCATAACATCCATTGTAAGGAATTTACGATAGTTATATATTATGTACATTAATTCTTCCATTTTATATGGCTAGGAGGTAGTGCGACATCTTTATAGTCTTCGGATGAAGAATCCAATTGTAGTCCAACAACGAAAAGTCTCCCTGATCAGAGCTCCGTAGCACCCTCTACAAGAAGAAGAAGATGGATGGCCCAGATGGGGCCACGTGGTGCAATCCAGGCCACCCCACCAAAACCATCGTGTCCCCAGCCTCGCCACAAGATGAGATCCTAGCCGCTGGATGTCAATCTAACAGTTGAGAGCCCACCTTCACCGCACGACCGTAGCACATGCTCTCAACACACTTGTTATCATGGTGCAATGCGGAGGTGCTTGATCCCAAGGGCGGGGTGCGGGTTCGAGACTCACAGAGCCCCTCCAATTCGTCAATTGGGTGCACGCCAACGCATGCCAATGCGTACGCCAGCGCTCACCCACGTTCATGCAATGCACACACCGACGTGCACCCGCGTGCACGCCAGCGTGTGCTAGTAGGGCACGAGGGTGATTCGCGCGCATGATGTAGGGCTAGTAGAGTGCGTTTGTGAGTGGGCATGAGTTAGCTACAGCAACGCTTGAGTTGGACCTACAACGACGTCCTGGAGATCGCTAACTACCTTGTGTTCACTTTTGGCCCCTTCCCATCCAATATATAAATACCTACACTCCTCCCTTGCCTAATCATCTCTACCTACTCTGCTCCAACCTACTCCAAAGCTCTAGTAGCCTACCCAAGCTCAATTAGAGCTTACTCTTAAGCTCCAAAGGCCTGTTATTAGTGCAATATTACAATTTCCCACCAAATATTCATCCTTCATCCCACCACCTTCATAGGTTGCCTTGGAGTCATCCTCCCACCTCCATTCCAGTAGAAGATAGCCTCCATCTCCTCACCTCCATTCTAGAGACTCGGTGAGGCATTCCTCTACTTGACATCGTCCTTCATCCAAGCTTCCGCTAGGCACCATCGTCTTGCCGAACAGCTGATTCAGGAGATTTCCTCTCACCCTTATCTCATTTATGCTTTCATTGATTATTTTAATAAACATTTGTGTGATATATCATAGTTGTTTCATCTCTCATGTGATCTATCTTGCTTGCTTCATCTATAAAAATAAAAGAAAAAATAACAAACCCCAAAACACGAAAAGGAAACAAAACAAAACAAGGATTTCAACCAAAGTAAGCATCCCCTCCCTATGTTTGACCTGGGACTCCCTTGGTGTTTCGGTTATAAATTGTATTTGATAGATGCATTTTGCGAGCTACGAGGATAGGTTCTCCAAACCCCAATTTTAATTCATGAAACACGACTCATCAGATGGCAAAATCGAAAAAACTGACTCAACTAAGCGATGTCATTAGTATCATCACTATTTCGTCTTGCCGTCGGTTAATGGGCACATCTGACGTCAAAATAATGTTTGACCATCGGACGGAGTGGATATTTTGGCATCGTTTCAAAATCGAAGGTAAATGTATTTGTTGTTTCTTATGTCATAAGTGACGACACATGTAAGTCACTTTTTCCCACCTTTACATGTCCTTTCTTTATTTTCGCCATCGTTTAATTAAATTTCCCATCACTTACATAAGTGACGGAAAAAATATTTTTGCCATCACTTTTCCTTAAAAGTGACGACATACAGGTGATTGCAAAAATGGTTTTGCTATTCCTTGAATAAGCGACGACATAGATGTGATGCTAAAAATAGTTTTCCCATCACTTTTCCTAATAAGCAAGGGTATAAAAGGGGAATTGTCATTCCGTCGAACCTTATATGTCATCACTTATTAGGATAAGTGACGGGAAAACTATTTTTAGCATTACATCTATACCATCGCTTATTCAAATAAGCACGACATATGTATGAGTTTTACTTTTTTCTTAAATTACAAAATGATGGGAACTACCTACTAAACCTACATAAAAGACTTTCTTTTAAAGAAAAATAAGTAATAAAAATGATGAGAAGTTTATATTTGATAAATATAAAGTCTAATACATAAAATGTTTGAAAATGAAATATTTACATAAAAAAGGTAACAAGGAAAACATAACAAAAGAAAATGAATAAAAATCAAAAGGCAGCTGCCCCAATGCCACTAGCTTCGCCAACACCACCCATGGAGTCGTCGTCTCATTTGTAGATGCTGGGGTCTGATGAAGGTAGATGCTCTGACTGACCCTTCTTCAGAAGAAGGGTTAGAAGCATCTAAAGTTCATTCATCTTATTCTTCATCTCTACCACTCTCTTCTCCCTCTTGTCCTCTCGTCTCTATAGTGTGTTGATCTTTTGATGCAGCTGATCGATGACACTAGATGAGACGGCACCTTTCCTCCCATACCAGGTAGACAACGTGTATGCCATCCCAGCACTACGAATGAAAGCACGGTGGTCTAGTGGCATCACTCTCCTAAATGCCTCCTCCGAATCCAAAGGTTGATCGACGATGCAGAGGTCTCATCAGTGAGGGGATGTTGTAAGTGTACCATTTGTTCTTAAATGTATTAAAAAATATTAGTATAATATATATCTACAAAGTTATAAATTTTTTGAGTTTAGGAAACCTATGTGCTTTGCCTGGTATGACTCATGAATCCACTTACGAGCACCCTCAGCTGCAGCCTTACTGTGGGTGACCTCATAGATATCCATCCTACACATTTTCCTCCCATCATGTGTAGTAGATTAAAAATATAAAAACGCTAAAATTATACTAAGATAACTTAAAAATTAAGTAATATTCAACTGAAAAGTAGTTTCAACACTTACATAGCTGCTCTTGACTATCTTGATGCTCCTTCGACTCAAAAAATGGGTCAGTGGTGGAGCTTTATCCTTATTGGCCATATTTCTTTTTTGCTTGCTCTTATAGACATACATAATAATATTTTTTATGAATTTAAGATATATGAAATTAATAAAGTAATTTTTAATCATTTACTAACCTCTGTCTTCGGATTCAGCCAATGCTCGCATGCCTTCTTCCAATCGCCAAGCATGACATCAGGGGAATAATTCTCCATTGCCTCTTCGGGTGAACTGCAGTTCAAGAAAAGCGAAATACCAAATATAAATTATTTGAAATAATATATGAAATTATGTATATAATAAATATTTAAATGTTTAAAAAATATTACATTTCTTTTAGTCTTCGTCCTCCAATCTTTATGATTTTGGTAACATGCTTAAGGATACATCGGGAGGCATTTGGTTGGCACCCCAATCGTAATTTTCCTACACTAATTTTTTTAAAAAGCATGTAAATCTTACTTTATAATAATTTTACGATAAATTTTTGAAAGAAATAACCTTGATAAATAAAATTCCCTCCAACTGATGGTGGAACTACCTCATAACGTTTAGCGGGACCTTCCTCTAATCGAAGTAGCAAATGGGCACAATGGACATAACAATTGTGCCCACATAAATGATGAAGCCCAGGTAATTCTCCTCCTCCACTGTGGTTCTAGGACTGATCGTTATTCTTAGACCCTCAGGGACACGTTGGAGGTCTAGATTCTTTATCTTTCTCCGTCCTCTTCTTACTTTACCTGCGTAAACATTAATAATATTCATTATATATTTCTAAAGTTATAAAAAACTTTAAAATATATAAGTAATTTATTACTTAAAGGTATATGAGTTCTTACAAAACTTGTACCTGCTGCTAAGGGGTCCACGTGAATTGGGGAGGTACTCCCCACCATCTCATCCTTCGCCTCCTTCCCCTCCTCTCCCTCCTCTCGTACCTCCTCCCCCTCCTCCTCATTTGATGCTCCATAATCTGGATCATCCTCTACTTGCTTTAGCAAGGTCTGAGCAATCTCCTTCCCTTTTCCCTTCCCCCCCGCATGCAGTAAACGTGCCATTTCCTTAGGTTGTACGAAACGTGACTGGGGAGGAGCTTAGTGCCGGGGGCTGGTTGAACTTACTGTTGGTAGGGTACCTGAGCCTGAGGCGACGAATCAAGTTGCGTGGATGGCTATGTCTCAGGAGGATCCTTTCTTTTGGGTTTTTTCTTAAACAAATTCATATGCAATTAGTGTAAAGTGCATTAATTAATACAGTTGAAAATCATTAATATATAAATCATTAATGAAAAAAGTTTTCCAAACATAAAAAAATATTAAAAAATTTTGGTAGAGTTTTCCATTAAATTTGGAGGTTTCTTTACAAACCTCCATATTAAAATTAAGGTGGGCACACCCTACATAAAAAGAAAAGTGCAAAGACAAACCACGAGGACTTGCATATTTACAACTCAAAGTAAATGCAAGTTATTCAAGTGGAAGTTGGCTAGCTTTATTAAACATCTAAAACTATTCATCCACATCCAAGGGTCGTATATTAAGAAAAAAAATTCATCCAATCACAATTCAAAACAACCCATATTTAACAAAAATACCCCACATCTAGCAAAAACCTATAATTTAGTCTAATTTAATTTAAAACATTGAAATTATATCTATAGGTAGAATAGCCTCTGAGTATGGCATCACTGATAACCTGTAATTTGAAATACAAAAATAATTAAAATGACAGTAGAGTAAGAATAACATATTTTGAACATATGTGTGTGATTGGTTTAAGTTTTGGTATCAATAATGTATAGAAAATGCCAATAGAAGTTTAGGTTTCTTAAATTTGAATATGAATTTGATATAAACAGAATGAAACAATGCAAAGGAATTGTTACTAACCATAGATATCCACATCTACTTTGGTTGTGCCTCAAAATGATCGTGTGGTACTGTTCATATTGGGGTATAACCCATCCCCTTTGACAATTATCGGGGACATAGAAAACTTATGCTGCTTGACTTGCCAATGTGAATGGTTCATCAGACTGAAGAATTTGATGATTAGTATTTAAACTCAAGAAATTTTGTTTCTTATCAATTTTGAAACTAGTGTACTCTTTAAAAATATCAAACCAATGACATTTAAATATGACAACTCTACGATCATATCTAAAGTTGATCTACACAATTTCTTTGATTTCACCAAAGTATCCATCTGGACTGTTGCAAAGATCTAAATCAACAACTCTGGCCTGTTGTGTAACCTTTAGATCATCAATTTCTTTTATTTTGGATCTGAACCCATTTATTATATACCTGGAGTGGAAATGTTTATAATGTAATGGTGAATCGGTAATTAAATCAAAATCTAGTACCCATCATGGGTCCTGATCCTCTTTCGATTGATTAATTTGGTATTCAAACCAATCTAAGAAGCTAAATTCGGTTGTCCTTGAAAGAGGTAATCGTTTGAATTCCTCGTAAAATGGATCAGTTTCAAGAATTTTTCTTAAAATATATAGATGTGCGCAACATTTGTCATTTTCTAAAATAGAGATGTACTTTGTAAAAAGAATCGATCTTCCTCTGAAATAGAAAATTGACAAACATTCTTCATCACTGTCATTATTTTCCCCCTCATAGTACCTTTGAAGTTTGTTAAAGTGGTTGTCTGTTTCATTCATGTACATGGAGGTAAAATTTATGCACTCCTCCATGAGAAAGCCTTTTACAATTGATCCTTCTGGTTTTGCTTTGTTTAAAACATAATCTTTAAGCTTTTTCAAAAATTGCTCCACAGGATACATCCATCTGAATTATATAGTCCACCGATTCTAGCTTCATTTATAAGATGCAGCGTGAGATGAACCTTTACATTGAAGAAGGCTAGGGGAAGAATTTGTTCTATCTTATAGAGAGTAATGATTATTTATTTATCCAAATGATCCAGTGTATCATTTTGTAGCATCATTGAACAAACATCTTTGAAAAACCTACTCATCTCTATGAATGCATCAACAACTGGCTCTCTCAGTAGCCCACGTATTGTAAATGGAAATAATACTTTCATATAAACATTGGAGTCATGACTTTTCAAGCTAGATATCTTTTTCTGCATTTCAACCACACAATGAGAAAGCTATGAGGAAAACCTATCTGGCACCCGAATTTCCTTGAAGAAGGAGATCAATCTACATTTCTGGTCCTAATTCAAGCTGTAAATAGCAGGTAGGAAGTAGCCATTATCCTCATGAAGATTGAGCTTCGGACGTATCCCTAAACTCTTCATGTCTTTTCTTGTTTTCATCGTATCCTTTGGATCACTGGTCAGATTTAATACATCTAAGATGTTATCCATCACATTCTTTTTGATGTACATAACATCTAAATTATGACGTATTGTAAGATCTTTCTTATGTGGCAGTTCCATAAAGAAAATGCTTTTCTTTCAAAATCCAGAATTCCTTGAGGCCGTCTGGTCTTATTTCAATGGTCGACCCAACCGTGTCTTGATGATTCTACAATGTTTAGTGTTAATATTATCAATTAGAGTCAATTTCAGAGATACTTGAGTGATAATGACATATTATAATGGGCTAGGGAGCATTGCATGCATATTTCTTGATCTTTATATTTTAATCACTTATAATTAATGCTTAATGACCACGTACACAAGCCCATTTCGAAATAGGTCTCAAATGAGCGATTAAATCATATGGATGGATCTGAATCGACGAATGGAGTCCAACGGACTCGAAATCACTTCGATCCAACCTTCGTAGCTCCCACAAGAAGCTTAAGAAAGATCAATGGCCAGGGGGCAATGCGACATCCTTATGGGTCTTAGATGAAAAATCCGACCGTATGGATGGATCCAAAGTGATGATCGCAGTCCAGCAATGCCGTAATCATCGCAATCCGAGCACCATGGCATCTCTTACAACAGAAAGATGGATGACCCTGATGGCACTACGTGGCGCCATCTAGGCCGCCCAACATCTGCCATGAACACCCAACACCAGCTCCTCTTCATCCTTATCATCAAATCTCGACCGCTAGATCAAGATCCAATGGCCGAGATGCCACCTCCACCTCAACACGAAAATTCAAGAACTCCACACAAAGGCCCTAGTGCTGCATTGGTGGAGATGCCCACTCTCAAAGAGAGGGTGCGGGCTCGAACCCCACTACCCCCTCAATTGGGTGCTTGAGGCACGGCGTAGCAGGAGCAGCAGCAGCGCAAGCAAGCACATGCGTGCGGAGCAGCAACGCACGTGAGCGTACGGAGACCAGTGCAATGCCAGGGCATGCACGTGGCATGTTGCGCATGACACGGGCACATGAGGTGTGCACCAGCGGAGTGCGTGGGTGAGGGCTACGGCGACGCTTGCAGTGGGTCTTTAGCGATGTCTTTGAATGTCACTGTTGACTCGAGGACGAATTTGAGCCCTCTCCTCAACTATAAAAGCGGACCTATCCTTCCCATTTGCATCCATGCTCTACCTAAGCAACTCCACCACTCCTTAGAGCTCCAAGCAAGGCTGTGAAGATGCCGAGCCACCGACGAAGGCCCCTTCAGCACCGTGGCTACCTCACATCTCCACTTATCAAGTTTTTGGTTTATTTTTTATGTTTCTTATGCTTTCATCAGCCATTGTAGTTGTAGAACTGAATCATTTATGCAATATATTCTCTATTCTATTATCATATTTGTCTCTTTAGTAGTTAGATATTCTCACATCATTATAATGATTTTCTAGCCCTTTCTCTCTCTCTCTCTCCCTCTCCCTCTCTCCCATTCTTTCTCGTTCTATCTCATTTTCAAGCGAAACAAACGATGAATTTTTCTAACACAAAGTGAGTATTTGATCCGATTTCATGCCTCCCTGTGTTCAACACTCAAGCTCATGTCCATTTATTCTTATTTAAAATTGATGTCATAAAACGTGCTACAAGGAATGATTTAATGCAAACGCATCTGACGAATGTCAGTTTTTGGCGCTGTTGCCAAGGAGGCAATGGATCTCTTATTCGTTTTCATTTTCTTGATCATTATTTATACTTGTGTTATCTGACTTGCTCTTTTCTCTCTTCTTGTGGTTGCACGAACCTTATGCATTGGCAACAGGAGGAGAACGAGTCAGGTTGGATCGAAAGGAAGCACAAGAAGAAGGCCGCCATCAACCCGAAGGCATGGTCTTGTCTTCCCATGATCCAAAGTTAACATTCCATCCTTGAGCCAAGAAATAGTGTTGTTATAAAAAAAGTCTATTTTGTTTGTCGAAGAAAATACCACCACTAAGTCTTCAACTCGTTAACTTCGAAAAAAATCATTTTCTAGAATAGGGTTGAGGACATGATTAAGGGACCCTCAACACCTCTAAAAATTTTTTGAAAAATCTCAAATTTGCCCCTTCTTGTAGGCAAACTCCTCTTCAAATTTCAGAGCCAAACTCCTTGTTGTTTGGCAATGAGAAATTTGCTACTGGAAGTACACAAGGTTATCAAAAGTTCTGGAGATCTGTAGGGTGCTTTTCCTGCTGTGAACTCCATGGTTCTCAGATTTTCAAGAGATTTATATTTCCAAAAGGACCTTTAAATTCTCTACACTTCATCTGAAGAACACTTTTGCATTCAAAATTGATTAGTGCTTGTTTTAATCAAGATATTAAACTTGCGCACTTATCTAGAGGTTCTAGATAGGATGACCCTCTTTTGGAAAAATGTGAATTTGGGTAGTCTACTGTCCTCAAACATTTCTGAAATTAATTTTTTTGAAAAGCTGATGTAATTTTGGTCAAGATAGGGTCATCGATTGTTTTGATTGGACCCTTCTTGAAAAAAAAATCTTGAAAGGGATTCATTGAATCGAAGCTGCACACCTTAAGATCTTCTACACTAGGGAGTTTTGATTTTATATAGTCACACGAAATACCTTAAAGAAAATCAATTTTCACCAACTGTGTGGCTATACATTTGTACCGTGTTTGAATGTGTAAACAAGGGAGAACTTTAAAAGCCATTAAACAAAGATTTAAATCCTAAAAATCACACATCTTAATCTTTCCTGTGAAGGAACACTTGTTTCAACATTGGGTCCTTGCACCCAATTCTGCACACAATTCTCACATTTCTTTCCCTTCGCATCTCTCCTCATTCTTCTTCGTTGTATGCATGGAAGGCGATCACTTCATCTTGAATTGTTTACTTTAGATAGAGAAACTAGGAGAAAACTTAATTTCTCTAGGGGTAGGACTGAGGACATTGCTGACCCACGAGTTGAGGAGGCTAAGGATCAACATCAACCCGATTCCATGGCCATGATTCAGGCTTTTATTATTGCCAACTTCAGCAACATCAGATTGACACAATCATGCAGACCATACATCGACTACAAAACCCTAAGGGGCAGAATCAAGGACAGAACCTTCAGGGACAACCCCCAATGGACCCACCACCACCCCTTAAGGGCCAACCAAGGCCTCTCCATGATTTTTACGATCAGTCTGCCATCAGGGTAGAGCCATACCTTAGGGTCCCTGAAGGGAGAGATGATTTTAAGCTAAAACCCAACATCCTTGGCTTGATTCAAGGCCATTTCTAGGGGAGCTCAAATGAAGACCCTTCCCAACACCAAGAGGACTTAGAGCAGATTGCCTAGACTGTAAAACCTAGGAACATCAGTTTAGATATTATTTTAATTGAGATGTTCTCATTCCCCCTAAGAGACAATGCATCTGATTGGCTTAGGACTTTAAGGAGACCCATCTCCACTTGGCTGGAATTAAGGCATGCTTTCATTGAGAAGTTTTTCCCCAGAGGAAAGACTAATGCACTTCTGAGAGCCATTACTACTTTTACCCTGCAAAGTGGAGATCAATTTCATGCGGCATGGTAGAGATTTAATGAATTATTGAGGAAATGTCCACACCACGAGCTTTCAAGGTGACAATTGGCCCAGAGTTTCTACCATGGTCTGGACAGCAACTTTTGGAATTTTGTGGATGCTTCATGTCGAGGCAACTTTTTGAATAAGGATGAGGAGAGTGCGTTTGAGCATTTTGAATCAATGGGTGAGAATTCACTTCAGAATGCCTCCATGACCAAATTTAATCGGTCTAGTCAACCCCGTGGAGAGATTTATGAGTTGCAAACCAATTCTGGAATGGTTGACATTGACGTTATATCCTAGAAGTTGGATCGGGTTGAGTTAGTGGAAAAAAAGATCGATGAGCTGTCAAACAAAACCCGAACCCTATTACTGACCTTCTCCTTAGCAAAGGGAGTTCACAATGAGGACTTGGTTCAATCTATGAACCAAATGCACGTAGAACAACATTTGATAATGATCCAGGGAGGGACCTTTGATCCCTCAAACTCTGATTACACTTTTCCCTCCGCTTCGCCACCATTTACCTTTCAAGATGCCCAGGCCATCTAGGGATTTTCTAAGCCAGACCCCTTCTCCAACACTTACAACCCTAGATGGCGCAACCACCCAAACTTTGCCTGGTCGAATCAGAAATCGAATCAATTTTGGAACCAATCTAGGCAAAACCCTCCCTCCTATCAGTAAGGTCCACCTATTAGAACCCCCTATAACCAGAATAGGGCAGCCCCTGCACAGAACCAAATGGACACCTTGATTAAATTGATGGCTAGTATGAATCGGAAACATCAGGAGGAGATGGCATTGATGAAGGGACTGTTGAGCCAGCTATTGTATAACAAATGACAGGGGTCCCTTCCTTCTCAGCCATAACCAAAATTGAGGAATCTAATGAATAGACACCATAATCCTGGAGGGTTCCAATCAAATCGACGGCATATGCACATGAGCCAACAAGCCCCACAAACACCTCCTGTGTTTAATGTTTCCTCTTCTTCTCAAGGATCCAACCATGGTTCCAATGCCTCAACCAATGCGGTTACCTTTTGAAGTGGCACTCAAACCGAGGACTCCAGATGGCCAACCCCTCTCGGGACTTCCCTACTTGAGGTGCCTAATTCTTAGGATGAGCGAGAGGAACCTAAGGATCTGGAGCCTGAACCA
This sequence comes from Thalassia testudinum, assembly GCA_037157565.1. Classification (NCBI taxonomy): domain Eukaryota; kingdom Viridiplantae; phylum Streptophyta; class Magnoliopsida; order Alismatales; family Hydrocharitaceae; genus Thalassia; species Thalassia testudinum. The sequence goes on along the minus strand of JAZHRO010000014.1, from coordinate 147,632,890 downwards.
ATTCAAATGCAAATACCATACCCTGAAGCCTTGTAGAAAATAAAGAACAAGAGAAATGTGGCTGAGAATGAGGAGTTGTTGGAGATTTTTAAGAAAGTACAGATTAATATACCTCTCCTCAACACAATCAAGCATATCCCGATTTATGCTAAACTTTTGAAGGATGTCTGTAGACCTAAGCGTAAGCTAAGAACCGAAGCACCGAGGAAAGTAGTGCTTCTGGAACAAGCTAGTTCAATGATATTGAGTAGCTTACCTCCGAAAAGAACTAACCTTGGAGTGCCTCTAATATCTTGCAATATTGGTTACAAGATGTTTGATAGAGCACTCTTGGACTTAGGTGCTTCAATTAACTGAATCCCGACTACTCTTTATCACCAGTTCGGATTTGGGGAATTAGAGCCCACACCTGTGACTATCCAACTGGCAGACCGATCCGTGAAAACCTCGAAAGGGGTAGTCAAGGATGTAATTATTCGGGTTAAGGACTTTTACTTCCCAGTTGACATTTTAGTCCTTGACATGGGAGTCCCCGAGCAACTGCAGAACGCACCCATCATCTTGGGCAGACCCTTCTTGGCTACAGTCAAGGCAAACATTGATTGTGACATGGGATGTATGGAAATCGCCTTCGAAGATAAGAAGATGCAATTGGATATCTTCAAAGCAACTAAGTCTTTTGATTGCTGTTGGGTCGAGGAGTACAATCCCGTGGAAACCCCAGTTGAAGAATGCCTCACAGTTAGCTCCTTAGAAGACATCTATTTCAACTAGTTGAAGATTACGCTAACCTATCCCAGTCCTTGGTGGTTGAAATCTGTGGAGCTTATTACCACCAGCAACCAACATTTTAGGAGATTGATGTTAATCAACTCGTGCCCTTCCCTTACCCATCAAACATTGTCCCACTGGCACCTGAATTGAAACCTTTGCCCAACAACCTTAAATATGTCTTCCTAGGACATCATTAGACTTTCTCTGTGATTATAAATGCACACCTAACGAGGGGCCAAGAACATAGGCTGACTACTGCACTTTCTGAACATCGAGCAGCTATTGGGTGGACAATTTCTGAGTTAAGGGGAATTAGCCCTACTTATTGCACTCACAAGATCTATTTGGATGATGGGGTGCGACCTTCTCGCCAGATGCAAAGGTGATTGAACCGAAATATGCGAGAGGTCCTTAAAAAGGAAATAATTAAGTGGCTTGATGCGGAAATCATTTACCCAATTTTCGACAGCCCCTGGGTGAGCCCTACCCAAGTAGTACCAAAGATGTCTGGGCTCACCATGTTTACGAACAGGGCAAATCCTTCCCCACCAACCACCAAAAATGTGTGGTGGGTGTGCATTGATTATAGGAAGCTTAATGAGGCCACTCAAAATGACCACTTTCCACTGCCATTCATTGACCAGATTCTCGAGCGACTGGCAAGGCAGAAATATTTTTGCTTCCTGGATGGATATTCAGGATATAATCAGGTTGTTATTGCACTAGAGGACCAAGAGAAGACCACATTCACTTGCCCATATGGCATGTTTTCATTCTGCTGTATGACATTCAACTTATGCAATGCACCCGCTACCATTCAGCATTGCATGTTAGCCATCTTTTCAGAGATGGTAGGTGAATATTTGGAGGTCTTTATGGATGATTTCTTTGTGTTCGGAGACTCATTCGACCATTCTCTTAGCAACCTAGAAAAAATCCTAAAGAGATATATCGAGGTCAACCTAGTTTTAAGCTAGGAAAAGAGCCATTTATGGCTCAAGAAGGGATTGTCATCTGTCATATCGCCTTGAGTAAGGGCATTGAAGTTGATCGAGCTAAGGTTGATTTAATTTCCAAACTTCCACTTCCTCGCTCGGTCAAGCAAGTCTGATCTTTCCTAGGACATGTTGGCTTCTATAGAAGGTTCATTAAGGATTTTTCCAAAATTTCCAAGCCTTTGTCTGACCTTCTAGCCAATGACGTACTTTTTAACATAACACCTGATTGCATCAACGCCTACAATACCCTTAGGGTTACAGTCTTAACTGCAGAAATTTAACAACTCCCAAGCTGGTCCCAATACTTTGAGATAATGTGCGATACATCATATTTTTCTATTGAAGCAGTCTTAGGACAAAGAAGAGAGAAAAAACCTATGGTGATCTACTATGCGAGCAAAACTTTGGATGAGGCTCAATGGAATTATACTGTCACAGAAATGGAATTGCTTGCTATGGTTTTTTATTAGAAAAGTTCAAATCATAGCTTCTAGGATCCCACATGATTATTTACACTAACCACTCAGCTATCCGGCATTTGTTAGACAAAAAGGATGCTAAACCCAGGCTAATCAGATGGATCCTGCTCTTGCAGGAATTTGACCTGGAAATACACAACAAAGCTAGGTCCAAGAATGTTATAGCCGACCACCTATCCAGACATCACTCGAAACATATTGGACCCTCATTACCCTTAACCGACACATTCCCTGATGAACAACTTCTTACCGTGCATGGAAGAAGTCTACCATACTATCTAGACCAGTCGTGCAAGGATTCACCCTTGTGTTGACCCCATAGAAAGAAAAAGTAGGGAGAAAGCTACCGGTTGTGTAGATACACCTTTTGGTAGAATTCTTTTTACGGTCACCTAGGGATGTAGAAACCTGAAGTCCATTCTGATTGTCGATCAATGAGTCTATCACTTTCACAGAAAGATGCTTAGAACTTAGGGTTCTCGTAAAGTCTTGGGTGGGTCGAGTGGCCATAGAAAGCCACTCTGTAACCCTAAACTAAAAATTTCAAAAAAATTAGAAAAGAAGAAAAAGGTGAAAAGGAGATCTTTCTTTGAATAAGGTGAGGGCTTGAGGCGGTTTGCATTTTGGTAGATACCTGGGCGCTGTTGTGTCTTTGAAAGTTCAATTCCTAAGGAAAAATTTCCTAATGTTGAAAATGACTTGTGCCCGAGTAATCCAACCCTAATAGTTTTATAAATAGCATATAGTCTTTGCAAGGGACTAGCAAATGATATGCATGGGGGTGTGATGTGCATGCATCTAAATAGCCAAAAATGTCTATTAATGCATGTTCTTAGTGTCATATTAGTATCGTACATTGCAAATATTACATAACATGCATAACCATGCATTTAGGTCAAGTTGTGTAAATTGTATAGTAATTGTCTCCTTATATGGTCAGGGACAGGGCAACTTTTAATCGGGGCCTCGGATCGAAGATCCAACCAAATGAATCTGATCGGGGTGATAATTGGAGTTCAACGACTCCGTGATCGCCCAGATAAGACATCCATAGCACCAGATAGAGACCTAGGAAGACTAATGATCAAGGGTGAAGATGGTACCAATCCATAGTTCAGACGACAAATCTGACCACACGGATAAGTTCTAATTGATGATCGCAGCCTAACGGCACGAAAATCAACTCAATCCGACATCTGTGGCACCAACTACAACACGCAGAATATGGATGGCCAAGATGGTGCCATGTGGTGCAATCTTAGCCACCCATTCGACCCTAAGAACCACCGCTGCATCTCCAAAGGATTTCCAACGCATGATCTGGGTCGTTGGATCTTGATCCAACAGCTGTAAGCAAGTGCACCTAAAAGCAAAACCGCGACAAAGAGCCGTTGCTGGCACAGCGATCGAGCAGCATTGCTCGAGCACGTGATGTGTGTTCAACTCATCATCCGCAATGCGCGAGCATTTAATTGTGACTGCGCGATCGACTGCAGGTGGCTCGGATCATCCAATCGTGCACACACGTGATCTGACGCACAAGCGCATGCGGGTGCCCGGTTACGTGTAGATGAAGGCACGCGAGGAGAAATCTAAGCCATCCGATCTCGCAATCAGACCGCTAAGATTTAAAGTACGTGAGCGTGCATTATGAGCGCAGCAGGCGGGGAGGCATGCGCAGCACGTGCACGTCAGGCATGATCAGACCTTTGGTGAACGATAAATCCGTTAAATGATTTTTATGCCTTAAACTTGAAATGACAATTTTGCACTCAATTCCTACAACTATAAAAGGAGACCCAACCTCCACTTCTTCTTCATCCCTTCCTTCACTTCTCTCCTTATCCGAAGCTCAAGAGAATCTTGTCCCACACCTAGGGTGCTATTCTAGAGCTAAATCCAAATTTCTCGCCCCTATTTTGGAAGTAGATCTCGCGATGACGATGATGTGCTATCACATTCTTGGTTCTTCCTATTTTGTCTTCCTTCTTCCCTCTTCATCCTCCATCTTCCAAGCATCGCTCCGTCCGACTCGTCCTCCAAGCATTCGTTGAGGAGGATAACATCTCTCTCCCTTCTTTTTAATCGCTTTGTAGAATAGAATTTTCTGCTTTCTAGTTGTAATCATTTCTCATATTGAAGTTGTAAAAACATTCTGATTATATTAAGTGATTATTCTCTCTTTCTTTCTCTCTCTGTTTCTCTCTCTTATTCTTTATATCAATTCCGGTGTAGTTATTTCATTTTCTAGCAAAAACACAAAAAAATATAAATCGCTAATTTTAGATCAACGTAACCTCCTTGTGTTCGACCCAGAATTCTTAGAATTTCAGCATAAATTTATTTATTGATGGATTTGTTTGCAAATCGAACTACAATGACTAGTTTTTCGAATCCAACTTCGATCGCGTAGTTTTCCACTCTAAACAATTTAGCACCATTGCCGAGGAGGCAATGATTTTCGATTGTCTTTCTGCATTTCCTACACTTTATTATTTTCTAACTTGCTTTATTTCTTGTCTATTATTTCGTAGGTACCTTCATAGGGATCTTCAAGTGGTAGATCGGAGTAAAGTGCAGTTAAAGACAACTGTAAGTGCTCCCTATTCTTCCCCCTCCATAGATTCCATTTCACCACATTAATTCAAATTTCAATTAACGTAGGTGTTTGCATAAATACTAGGGTTAGTTTGGTTGCTTGGATTTCACTCACATTCTGCTCACCCTCATATAAAAAATCAACAAAAAGATATTTCTTGTGGGGTAAATCAACATACACACTAGATACACCCACATTCAAGGCACATAACCTAATTTATTTTCTTCTACTCAATCGGATTCTGATATGTGGAATTGGTACACACAAATCAACATATAAAAGAGTATAAATTAGTCTTGGTTAATCATTTTGTGTGCCTAACTTAGTGGTGCAATCTTGGCCAATTGTTTGAGTTGTTTGGGCTGTATCACTTGACCTAAAATCAACTCACCAAGTAGCTTTCCCTTAGGGTTTTCAATTTAGGTCAATACCAGGCACTCAACTTTATTCTTGATTTCAAAAGGAAAGAGATCTTTACCCATGCTTGAAAACCTAGTTTGCCTCAAACTTGATAGAATTAAACCTAATTCCAAACCCTAAAAGCTAGTTAAGTAATATTTGAGCTTTAAAATCTACTCATCACAAATAATCATGCTTGAAAAACCTGGTTGTGGACGCACTCACACATTCTCAACTGATCAATAAGGGCGCAACCCATTTTAAGGCTCCACACATTCCATATGCACTACAATCCAATGCCTAAATAAAATCAAGTACACATTGGCCTTAAGGACTGATTCGATCTTCGGGACCTAGTCTGAGATTGTTTATAGTTAACCTGCTTGTACCGATCAATCTGATGTCTAGCTAGGGAAGTAGTGTCAAACGACCTTGACTAGAGGGTACACTAGGAACAGGAGGCGGAAGCAAAAGGAAGAACCTTCTCCCCAGCCCCTCCTTCTAACTTGTTGCATTTAGTAGATGCAAGTATAGTAAAGTATTTATAATCTTAAGGAGGATTCTGACAGTCTGTAGATTCTTAGGCTACCCCACTTAAGGACAGTCTTATTTTGTTGTGTTGCAAGGTTCCTATCCCTAGTCCTTCCGACCTCTTCCTAGTTTATGGTGGGAAGGAGGTCATTGAATCCCCGATTGGAAGGACCAGTAGACTATTATAGGAGGCGTAGATTGGATTTTGGCCAACTTGATCTCATAGCTGATCAACAACCTCCTCTGCTTCAGAATCCACAGGAGGTATTTCAAAGGTGGCTATAACAAATGTAGAGAATGCAAGAATGGTTCCAGAGAATGCAGGGCGTTCAGCCCTTGAAGGACTTTTATGATCCTTCAAATTATGGGGAACGTCCCAGCATCCAGATTCCTGTCGGAGACGTAGAAATCAAGCCCCAGGTGTTAAGCCTGATCAAACATTTCCATGAGCTTGGCTCTGAAGACCCATTTCAGCACTTGGAGGACTTGACCACTTTGGTCCAAACCACCAAGGCATGAAACATGAATGAGGAGGAGATGATCATGAGGCTCTTCCTCGACTCTCTTAGGGATAAAGCTGCTCATTGGTACATGGCTATAGGAAGGCCAATTGCAACTTGGAATGATTTGAACTCAGCTTTCCTGAAGAAATTCTTCCCTATCGAACAAACCAATGCTTTGAGACAGGTGATTACTACCTTCACCCAACAGTCAGGGGAGCAATTTCATGTTGCCTGGGAGCGATTCCAAGGCTTATCAATTGGTATACATAGGCACCTTTCGTAGCTTGGTATACATAAGCCCTATATACAAATACCCAACAGAGTTGTTGAATGGGCCCATGAAGTCGATGGCCCATACAACGAAAATTTCATCATCTAAAATAGGATTAAGGGGCATCATATCATTTCGAGTTATGTTGCTGATGCTCTGGTAATGCGCACAGGACAGAATAAAATTATGAGCATCTTTGGACAAGCTGGGCCAAAAGAATCCCGCATTAAGGATTTTAGCTACACTTTTCTTGCTCGAAAGATGTCCGCCACAAGCCATTGAATGATAATGTGTCAGATTATCATGGATTTCAGAATCAGGGACACATTGTCTATTGACCTAATGGGCACAAATGCGGAAAAGGTTAGGCTCCTCCAAAAATTAGTACTTAATACCAGCAAAGAACTTATCCCTTTTTGTTCTTAGCCAACCAGTGGGGATTCATTCTGTTGCTAAATAATTTGCCATGGGTGCGAACCAAGGGAGGGTGGTGGCACTTAAAATGCTTTCATCAGGGAATTGATCAGGGGGGGTCATTATGTCATCGTCATAAGACAAGAGAGATGGTTGACCACTACACTTTGCGATCCTGCCTTATCCTTGATTTCCAGGTCAAATTCCTAGAGTAGCAGGATCCAACGGATAAGGCAGGGTTTCACATCTTTTTTTGTCAACAAATATTTAAGTGCTGAGTGGTCGGTATATACAGTGACATGTGAGCCCAAAAGATAAGACCAAAATTTTTCTTGGGCAAATACAATGGCAAGAAGTTCTTTTTCAGTAACCGTGTAATTCCATTGTGCATCATTAAGAGTTTTGCTAGCATAATAGATCACAATGGGCTTCTTGTCAATTCTTTGCCCTAAAATGGGCCCCACAACAAAATCTATGGCATTCATCTTTAATTCAAAGGGATTATTGCAATTAGGTCCTTGCAAAATTGGTGCCTTGGTAACTTCCTTCTTCAACCTCAAAAAACTCTTCGGCATTTATCATTAAAATCGAATGGCTGGTCTTTTGTAAGAAGCTCACTTAAGGGCTTGGAGATTTGGGAAAAATTTTGTATGAATCTACGGTAGAAACCCACATGATCGAAAAAGGATCTGATTTGTTTTACAGTAGTGGGTGGTAAGAGCTTAGATATAGCATCTATTTCTACTTTATCTACTACAATTCCTTATTTTAATATAACATGGCCCAAGACAATACCTTCCTCGACCATGAAATGACTTTTTTCACAACTGAGGACTAGATTGACTTCTATGCATTTTTGGATAGTTCTTTCAAGGTTCTTGAGACCATGGTCAAAAGAATCTCAAAAGACATTAAAGTTGTCCATAAAGACTTCTAAGCATTCACCTACCAAGTCCAAAAATATTGCAAGCATACACCTTTGAAAAGTCATAGGTGCGTTGCAATGACCGAAGGGCATTCTTCGAAAAGCCAAGGTTCTGTAGGGGCAGGTGAAAGTTGTTTTCTCCTGGTCCTCAGGATGAACCACTACCTAATTATAGTCAGAATAACCATCCGGAAAATAGTAAAAATCCCGTCCGGCAAACCTCTCCAAGATTTTATCAATAAAGGGGAGCGGAAAATGGTCCTTCTTGGTGGTAGTGTTTAATTTTCTGTAATCAATACACATGCACCAAGAAGAGGCGGTTCAAGTGGCAATATTCTCCCCATTTTCATTGGTGACAACTATTAGTCCAGGGTTTTTGGGCACTACTTTTGTTGAACAAACCTAAGAGCTGTCAGAAATGGGGTAGATAATATTTGCATCAAGCCACTTAATAATCTCCTTTTTTACTACCTCCTACATATTAGGGTTCAAGTGCCTTTGTGGTTGGCGAGAGGGGCGAGAATCGTCTAGATATATACGATGTGTACGGTAGGATGGATGAATACCCTTAAGATCCGAGCGAGTCCAGCCAATAGCTTTTCTATATTTACTCAAAACCTAGAGAAGTTTGTGTTCTTATGCCCCAGTAAGTCCAGAATTTATAATCAGGGGCAAGGTCAGATTTAGACCTAGGAAAACATATTTAAGGGAGTCAGGCAAAGGTTTTAACTCCAGTTGTGGGCTCGGCTATGAAGGAATTTCTGCTTTTTGTGTTAATGGTGAAGTGAGAGTGAAAGGGTCAGCTAGAGTGTTAGCTGAATGTGTGCCTAGGGTGGGGGGGTGGAATGAAGTGGATTGTTCAAGAACTATGTTAATGATAAAATGGGAACCTAAATGTTAAATCTGCAAAGTTTCCACCACTATATTTTACATTTCTGAATTCGAGTCAACCATGAAATCCGGTTCTTGGAACCTCCTAGAAGCTTGGAAAATATCTAGGGTTACAGATTCACTGAGACATATGATCTTCAATTTGCTAGAATCACAATCAATATTTGCACGGGCGATGGCTAAGTATGGTCTTCTGAGAATTACAGGGTCAAACATTAAAGCTTCCAGTACCTCTACGTCCAGGACTAAAAAGTCTATTGCAAATAGACAATTTTTAACCCAGACAAAGACATCCTCAACAATTCCCCTTGGTTTAATTGTAGATTGGTCTACTAATTGAAGAGTAACCTCAAGAGGCTTTAATTCATTGATCTTAAATTCCTGAAGAACAATTGTGGGAATAAGATTATTTGAGGCACCGAGATCTAAAAAGGCGCTATAAAAAGAATTATCATTAATGATTAATTGAATCAGGGGAGTGCCTGGATCTTTTCTCTTAAGAGGCAGTCAACTCTGCACAACTGAGCTGACTCTCTCAGGAAGGATCACCTTTCCTAAATTTCTAGGCTACCTTTTTGGGGTTCACAAATCCTTTAGAAATTTTGCATAGGCAAGGATGTATTTTATGGCATCCAGGAGAGGGATGTTAATTTCAACTTGCCTAAATAAATCCATCAATTCCTTATCAATGGGCTCGGATTTCTTCTTTTTCTTATTTTGAGAGAAATGGAGGGCTTGTGGAAATGGTGCAGGGTTTTCCTGTTTTGCAATATTAGGTTCCTGAATAGTGTTAGAGGAAGGTGGGGAAGAGTTGATCTTTTTTTCATTGAAACTAGTTTCTTTAACAAGCATGGGGTCTTGAGTAGTTTTCCCAATCCTCAAAGTAACTGCATTTGCAGTCTGGTTGTTTTAAGGAAGAGGATAGGAAGCCTGCCTATTATTGAAACCTGGTGTATGTTGAGGTGCTGGTTGAATGGGTTGACTGGGATATCCAGCTTGGAATTGATTCCATTGATTATCCGAGTTGGGAATGGGTTGGGAAGGTAAATCCTAGCAAGGCGATGATCAAGAGTAACCTTAACTTGGTGTTGCAAGTTGGTAATCATGCGGATTACTTTTTTCATTTGGTTCTGTAGACCTTGCAGAGTTTTCATGACTTGCGTATTGATATCTTCCTGGGATGGTCCAGGTAGATATGCAGGTTGCCCATAATTCCCAAAGTGATTTTGTTTGGGAAACGGAATCAGGTTCAAGGCTTTCTAGGAGTGATTTGGGTTGGTCCCCCAATTTTAATTGTAAGCATTGGAGGGGTTTCTAAATTGCTCCTGGAGAGTATAAATATTTTCCGTGGTGGTATCAAGAATATTCTGATTCAGATAATCAAAATTCCGAGTCAAATCTTTTGGAAAATCAGTAGAAAATTCCTGACTAGCAGGTATGGCATCAATGTTGTGCAGATTTTCTCTTCGGAGAAGTTGTGGAGTGTTAGTGTGTGGAGAGTTAAAGTGTGGAGAATTAAGGTGTGGAGGATGTTTGTATGTGAGCTTTTCTTCCATCTTTTTCTAGTGAATTTGGATCTGGTCCAGTCATTGAGATAACATATATAGATCATCCTGAGTGACTAGATTAGAGGTAGATTTGGAGTCAATTTCATTGACTCCGTGTATGGGATTTTGAGTTTTACGAAAGGTGTACATTGAAGTCATATTCAATGAGTTTTCACTCTTTTCTGCAATGAGGAGATAGGCACTTTTGGCATCTTTATTAAGGAAATTGTCCCCACATGAGCATCCACAAATTGCTTCAATTGATCTTCTAATCCATGATAGAAGATCTGCACAAACTGCCATTGTAGAATTTCATGGTGTGGACAACTTCTTAAAAGTTCTTGGAATCTTTCCCAAGTTTCACGGAGGACTTCACCAATTTTTTTGTTGAAAGGTCATCATGAATCTTCTTAAAGCATTAGTTCGACGGATCGAAAATTTTTTTCTTAGAAAAGTGCTCTTTAATTGGGGCCAGGTGGTGATCGGGCACCCAACCGTTCTAAACCAATGTGAAGCTTTATCTTTTAAAGAGAGTGGAAAAAGTCTTATCAACCACATGTCTTCCTGCACATTGCGGGAATGAGTGGTTTGAGCGAGGATAGTTAATTCCTTGAGATGACAAAAAGGGTCTTCTCTTGGAATACCATGGAAATGCTTGATCAGGTTAGAATAGCTAGTTTGATCTCAAAATCCCCTTGTGGTATGACCTCCTCGAGTCTTTCCTCAGTTGGAAGGATCATATAAATCCTTAAGAGGAACGACAGGTTGCTAGCAGGGTGGTGGGTTTTGCCCTTGGTTGGCTAGGTTCGTCGCAGTCCTAGCCAAATTCTGTTGGTTTTGTTGTAGCCAAACCAAATTGTCGACCGTAAAGGCAAAGGGGTTTGTACTTTGAGCTTGGATTTGAGGGCCACCTGGCCCTGTAGGAATTTCTAGTTGCTCCAGATGAGGGAGGTTTGGGATGGGCAAGTCAGCTTGTGGGTCGACCGACGGGATAGAAGCGGAAGCATAATTTTTTTGTTAGTTTCTTGGGTTTTCCATTTTTTTGAAGAGAAAGGAGAAAAAAATAAAAATTTTCTAGTGCAGGTGGCAAAATCAGATGGCCACCCAGGAATTGGCTTTTGGGACCTTTGCCCGTGCATGCACTTTTTTGGAAGAATTCGAGGGGAGGACAAGAGAGAGAGCTGAGAGAAAGTGTGCAATTCAAACAACAAATTTTAGACCTAACTTAATTATGACTCCATAAAAATAACCTAAGACTTGGTCTGCCTAGGAAATAAGTAATCACTAATGAATACCCGTTCTGTTAACAAATCTAGCCAAGTTGTTTAAGGGGAGGTTTGCGTGCAAGCGTTTCCTAGGAAAATCCCCAGGTGCTTGTACAAACCCGTGCCTGGTAGTTTGACACGGCCCCTCAGCTTGAACTCCAGATATAGAAGACAGAATTGATATTAACTAAAGAAAACTTAGGACATAGATAGCAAGCCAAAGTTGATGTAACCTTACGAGTCGAATTGCTCAAGATTTTAACAAGGTCTAGGATACTAAAGTGCATACGGAATGTGGAGGGCATTGATTGGGTTATTGCCCTCTTATTTCAATTTTTATACTGTATGCAAGAATTGGAAGTTGATTCCAATGAAAAGCAAGTTGTCACACAATTTAATGTATTTCTGCTTTCAGGATTAGATTTAACTTAGTATAGTTTTTGGGCTTTCTTTTAAAGTTTTCAATCAAGTTTTAGACTCCACAAACAAGAGGAAATCAAGTTGCATGGGTGATGATTAATTTCGTTTTAATTGTTGATCTCTAGAAATGAAAAGGAAACCCCAATCCAATTGATCCTAGGACAGAGATTTAACTACCAATGGATCTTTTTTAGGCTTTCTGTATTAAGTAGTGCTTCAAACAGATCAAACAATGCCACTACTTTATGGAAAATCAAATAAGGGTTCCAGAAATAGTTTTTTTGGAATTTGAGGAATTTGTTTGATATTTTTAAAAAATTTTTATTTGTGCTGGTGTCAAATTCCAGAAATGATACCCATTGGTACTTTGGACTTTTTAATATCACGACCAACCTAAAAAATTTTGATGATTTTTTGTGATGTGAACAATTTTACAAAGATTCTAGAAAACTAAATTTTACAAAAATAAGATGAGTATAAAAATTCAAAAAATTCATGGACAGTAACAAAATAGGAAGATTAGAGGGTGTAACTGTTGCGTGTCTTTCACTCAACTTAGTAATTAAATTAATTTCACTTAATTAAGAGTAGAAAAGGTCACTTAGGCCAACTTCAAGTTGTGTCGGTTGTGTAGTATAGGGTCAAATTAACTTAACATTTTAGAAATTTTTACTGGTTAAGTCCAGGTCGTTCACTAGGAGGTATAAAAATTTTTTAAATTCACCAATTTTCTTTTATTTCTCTATAAGTTTAGAAGGTAAAGCTAAGTTGATTTTTAAAACATGAATTTTGCCAAAATATTAAACTACAAAGATTATACAAAATTCCATATGAAAAACATATTTACTCAAAATGATCTACTTTATTAACAAGTAAACATGTTAGTTTTCTAAGTTTATTTCAAAGGAATTTAAGGAAATAAAAGTTGTTCTATTAAGAAAAGCCTTTTTAAAATTAAGAACAAAAAGTAATTAAAATGATGCAAGAAAAATAATATCCTTTCTTTACTTCTTCAGCCTCTTCTTTCTTTCTTTTATTTTCTTCTCTCTCTCGAGCTCTCTTTCTTACCTCTCCTCTGTTGTTCCTTCCTTCTTCTCTTCTTCTTTCTTTTGCCCTTACTCTTCTCCTTCCTTAGTTCGTTCCTTAGTAGTGCCTGTGCGCCTTTCTTTCCTTAGCCTTCAGCTTCAACACTTAACTTTAACTTTCAACCCTTAACTTAACCTTAACATCCTTCAGCGGCTTCACATCAGCTACTCTGTCCTTTGAACCATCAGTTGAACTGGGTTTTTTTACTTTTTAACCAAAAATTATTTTATTTGTGGTGAGGACCTTTCGAGGATACTCAGCACCCTAAGACTAGGGTGGGACCAGACCCTACTCGGTCCTCGCCAAATCTCAATTAGGATCGATTTTGATTTATTTCATTTTGGTTCATAGTCTTGAGCCAATTCGGCACAACCTAGCCTCCCAAGCCTCGCCCTCCCAGGGCACACTCGCTCATGCCCACTCGAGTGCACACCAGTAGGCACACAAGCCCGCGCACACACATGCACATGCTTAGAATGTTCAAAATGCTCAGATAATCAGATCGGTAACCGGTGCGTCGAGCGCTGATGACTAGTAAGCCCATGTAACAAAATCATTTTAACCCCATGCGTGCACTAAGAAACTGATGATGTGGGACTATCTAACCCCTTCCAGATCCAACTTCAACCGATCTTAACTTCCAGCTCAGAGCTCCAAATCGAGTGATTTAAAGTTTGTTAGAAAGCTCTAAGGTTGATCTACACAATTGTAGGGTCAATTTAAGCATTAGAGGATGTTTCCCTCTTCAATTTGAAAGATAAAATCAGGAGTTCCTACAGGTTATTTATTTCCTGGAAATGGTTTTAACTTCACATAGTCCTTAGATGGATTTTTCTCTCTTATTTAATGGTTTGTACAGGCTATAAAAGTTATTCTGCATCTGCTAGTGTAGTCTCTAAGCTCTCAAGACCTTCAGACAATGTACAGAAGGTTGAAGCTTCTCTAAAAGCTTTAGAGATCGAATTTTCAGACTTAAATAGGTAAACAGACACTTAAGAATGTTTCTAATTGATTTAGACTAATTCTGAGGGTTGTAATTGATTTCTCTCGGCAGGATTTAGAATTAAAACTCATCAAAATACTTCTTCTGTTAGTTTGGTTTCAAAAATAACCCAAATTGACAGAGTTCAAATTCTCACACAATTATTCACCTGAGCTCACTTAATTCTCTCTCAAATCATTCAACACGATCTCAAAATCCATTTAATCCCATCAATTCTTCAGATTGAGCTTAGAACTCCATTATCAGACTCAGTTTGACTGTGAAGGTACAAAAGTTTGGCTTTATGTTCAAAGCCTTCTCTCAAGAAATCAAAGCCTCGAATATGATCTTCTTAACCTCGAAAACTCATTCAGATTCTCAGATAGGCACTCTGACCAAGATTTCTAGGGTTTTAGGCTCGTAGCTTGAGGTTCAAAATGACTTTGTTTGTCAGAGAAAATAAGAGGTTGTTATAGTATTCTAAGGGTTTAAAAAGCTTCAGTGCATTACACTGAAGCTTCTGAGTTCCTTAAATTCTTCTTATATCTCTTTTTCAGACTTCTCCAACTCTACCGGAGTTGGAGAAGATGAAGATCTATCTACAGCTCCAGACATTAAAATCTAAATTTAAATACCTCGGCACAATAAATGATCCTTAAATCATTAATCTGGAGCTTCTTGCTAAGTTCTAGAGGCTGAAACTCAAGAATGGCTCGCCGGAGCTCACTGGAGCTCCAGTGAGTCCAGAAAATATGTAATCTGTGTACAAATTTTCAAAACTTACCATTTTTAATCTAAAAAGGATCATGAGGTTCCAAGGAACCACAAGAATTCAATTAATTCTTCATTTATCTCTTTAAATGTAATATTTGACAGTGAATTTGTTTCTTAAAAAAACCTGATTTGAATTAAGCTCAGGACTTGTTAAACCACTTGATTGAGAGGTTACAACAAGTCAACAGATAATAGCAGTCATAATTATATAGTTAATTAATAGTTTGAACTGCTCCTTAGCTGCCATTGACAGAGAGCTCAGGAGCTTAATTAGATTGGGTGTTTAATTTATATGTGGTATTTATAGGCATTATAGTGACGATTAGGGTCCATAAGTGGTGAATAGATGATGAAAGACCCTATGAAGGTGGAATTAGGCCCACTACTATCACCATGGATAGTGATAGTAGTCAATGGAGGTGAAATGTGAATTATGCGATTAGGTGATCAATTAAATGATTAAATGTCTAGAAGTGATCGTGAGGGTTAAAGGATGGTGGACAGTGAGTTAAAAATAGAAGGTTAATGCTCTGGCGAGCTCAAGGAGCTCACCAGAGTCAGAGAAGATGACACTGAAATTCTAAAATTACAACTATTCTAACTAACTAACTACCTAACTAAGCTAGCCTACTCCTACTACTCCAACTCCTAATGTCACTAGGATGAAGGGGTCAATAGGGTTCCGCCAAAGGTTCATAGCGGATGACAAAATCAGAGGGTGGAAGAAAGATCTCCAGCAGGTGAATTTGATGTGGAGTAGAGGATTCCTTTGGTCGGCGCCTGTGTTAGAGATGCGGAAGACCATGGAGGATCTCCTCGGCTGATCAGAATGGATGGAGGAAGTCGAAAAATGAAATGGAAAGTTACCGGAGTTTTGGACGAATAGCCTATCGATGTCGGCTACACTGTTAGAAGAGGGAAGGGAGCCAACTTGAGTATAATCCGAGGGGTGAGGGGGTATTTAAAGTAGTTGGTGGCGAAGAGAATGGCGGGGTCTGGCCGAAGAAGGAGCTTCAAGATCTTAACCTCCGACGTCGTCTCCGATGATGGTGAGGTTATCTCCCACTAGAAATCTGGATTTCCGGTTAATCCAGAATGATGGATGAAGAGAAGGTGGTGAGCGTAAGCTGTAAGAGCTTGGACAAATAAGATTGATGTCGGTAGGGAGGTGATCATGCGGTGGCGTGACTCTCTGCCACTAGCTGTTCATTCGGCTGAAGAAGAAGAAGAAGATGAAGAGGGACTTAAATGTAATAAAACTTAAGGACCTATGTGAGGAATAAGGACCCGACTTTAATGAATATTAAGGACCAAAATGTAAACTCGGGTTTTGGAGGTTTATTTTAACTTAGATCTTTTCCAACTTATATATGTTAGTAAATAAGGTAAATATTATGTTTTCACCTTGAATTTACACTTTTGGACTTTTTAGGTTAATTTATTAGATTAAGTAAAATAACTTAAGTTATTATATACTTAAGTATACATTAAGTTTAAGTTACTTAACTTATTAATTAAGGGAATGATTAATAGGATTTCGAGTCCAATTATTAACTAAATTATTAATAATGTTATTTGAATGATAAAATGCCATTTTAAACTTATTTTAAGGTCCTTTACTAAATATCCCTTATTCTATAATTAACCCTTATATGTTCATAACCTTAGCTAATTAACTAGGAAGAGTAGTTAATTAGGGGTAATTAGAGATCATGATGAGTGTCTCATTAGTAACCCCTCGGCAATCCATGAATTTTTTAAATTTAAATACAAACCCAATTAGTCTGAAATTTGTAAAAATGTTCCCAACTTGATTTGGAATCTGCTACAACGCTACTTCAGGGTTTTAGTAGCAAGTCGTTACATTGTAGTACAGTCGATCGAGCATTGAAAATAAATAAGAATTTTTACTACTCGAAAACCTAAGTATCCGAGGTTGAACACAGGGAGCAAGTGGAATTTATTAACTAATCTCAATGTATGTAATTGAACACTTAGTGTTACCTAAAACCTAATGCAGAAGATAATGTATGAGTTTATTAATTGAAATGTAGCAAAAATAGAATAATTGGACATCTGATTCTATAATCAGACATCTTAAAAAGATATGTTTCTTTCTCTTCTTTTCTTCTCTTTCTACCTTCTTCTCTCTTTTCTTCTTTCTTCCTGTGGCTCCTTTCTTCTTCTTTTCCTGCCTTGCTTCTTCTTCCTTGATTTCTCTTGTCTTTTCTTCTTCTCTTCTGACTTCTCTTCTTCTTTGCCTTGCTTCTGCCTCAGCTTTTAGCCACTACAGTGCTTTCTTCTATCTTCCTTCTTCTTCCTTTTCCTTCCTTGAATTGCTTGTGGCTGCACCTTCTTCTCTTCCTTCTTGGCTTCTTCTTTAGCCTTCTCGATCTGCAGCTACTGTGCTTCTCCTTGCCTTGGCTACTGCCTTCCTTCTTCTTCCTTTTCCTTCCTTGCTACCTTCTCTTCTTTTCTTCAGCCTCTGCCCTTGGCTTTATTCCTTTTCTCCTGCCTTCAACTTTGCCTCCTTCTCCTTTCTTCTACGGCTGCACCTTAGCTCCTCTTCTTTTCCTTCTTCTCTTTCCTGCACAGTGAAGAGAAAAACATATCCCCTACCCTTCTCTGTGTCACTCTCTCTCTATTTCTCTCTTCGATTCGCTCTCCTAGAGACAGGTAATCGGGACCTCTCTCTGTCTTGCTCCTCTGCATCTCCATCCATCTAATTGATGGTGCCACTGTCTTCCTCTCTTCCTCGTGCTCCTCCCCAGCCAAAATGACGTCGTTTCTCTGCCTCAATCGTCGTTGCCGCTTCGTCGACCAACTGTAGTCTTCTTCAACTCATGTCGACCAAAATCGGCTGCCACTGCCTCTCTCCCACCTAGCTAAGTCCTTCTATCACTCTCTCTCTCACTCTACTTCTCCCTGCTACACTTACAACTCATTCAGGACCTTTGTATCACTCGGTCCGTCTTCACCTTCTTCCGCTCCGACGAAGCTCTGGCGATGCCCAACCGCTACTCCACCATACGAACCTTGCCTCTACCAGCCCCATCAGCATCAACACGACGGACCCAACAAAAGCCCTCTAACAATTTAGGCATTCACCTCTCCATTGCTCCATTGGCGAACCCACTTCTGTGGTGCTCTCTCCGCCACTGACACACACATACCGACTTCTACACACCCTCGGACCACCACCACCGCATTCACCATCACATGATGAACCTTCTAAGCTTCTTAATTGGGGTAGTTAGCCCATGTTCGTATGTTTCAGGTTTCCCATCGCCATCGCCATTGACGAAGCTTCACACACACCTTAAAGATGGTGTTCTTGCTTCAGATGCCCCAGGCATCGCCTCCAGGTTGTGCGGAACCACTAGCTCCACAATCCCAGGTCCCTGATTGGAGACCCTGAGCTCGGTAGTTGCTCCAATTCAGCGAAGGAAGTCCACTGCTTATTGGGAAAGAACAGAGGGACAACTTAGTCTCACATCGGGAAGCACCAAAGCCTTTGTTTCATGTAAATTATTTTAGTGATGTAGGCTTTTCACCTCAGCATGCCCTTTTCACGGCCTCACCCGCCCCCACACCATGCAGGTTTGGCTTTGAACCATTTCCCCGTATACCCGGATCCGATTGTCGCTGAGAGAAGAGAAAGAAAGGGAACAGAGGAAAAGAGAGAGAGGGGAGGGTGGTTTTGCTCTGTTGCCCTCTTCTCAACACTTACTGATTTCTGAGGGAGGCCTTTTCCTCTGCTGGTGTTGGTCCTGAGCTCTGTGTTGTGCCTTCTCTTGAGCTTAAGGAGGTAGAAGAAGAGAGAAAGGGAAG
The DNA here is from genome assembly GCA_037157565.1 of Thalassia testudinum. Taxonomy (NCBI): domain Eukaryota; kingdom Viridiplantae; phylum Streptophyta; class Magnoliopsida; order Alismatales; family Hydrocharitaceae; genus Thalassia; species Thalassia testudinum. The sequence continues at coordinate 147,614,201 of JAZHRO010000014.1, read as the reverse complement.
GAAGTGGAAGGGTGCTCTCTTGGCACTGTAGCAGTTGGACGGTTAAGCCCTCTGGTTTAGAATTCCATGGTCTGATCTCTGATGGGAGTGCACTGTGCACTTATCTTACGTGGATTTATGTTGACTGATATTGTTGAGATATTTGATATTATCGTAATTAGGGTAATTGGTGATTCAAATCACCATTTTACCCTAATCTTTTTGCACTTTATTAGTGAGCTTCATCTCTAAGTTTTGGGTTGAAATTGCTCATATATTTGATTGAAATTGTGATCTTGAGATTCATATTTGCCACTTGCTCCCTGTAATCGACCTTGGATTTCTTTCGAGTATAAATTTTATCTGTTTTCAAGCAATTTTGACCTATACTACGACACAACTTTTATAGCATCGATTCGCTCGAAAAAGATTTTGGCACCATTGCCAGGGAGCAATGCGCAACTTTGATCTCTGGATTGCAATATCTGATTTGATACTAACTTGCCCTATCTCTTTTCTATGATCCGTTTTAGGGGGTTTCATTGGACGAAGATCAGCTACGCATCAGAACACTCCTGGGGCAGGTAAACTCCATCCAATTTTCCGTAAGCCCCTGATTCTAAAAAAGCTAAAGGAAGAAACAAATCAATTAGGTTCAACTTGTACTCTATTCTTGGATTAATCATCAAGTTGCCTGATTTGATACATTCTTTTTATAGAACATCCAAACCCTAATTTGTGCACCTACTTAGGGTTTAAGGTATCTAGGGCTATCAGCTTCTTGCTTGAGCCTTAGGAACCATATTTGGATGAATCAAATTGGACTAATTAGAGCCAATTAGGATTTCCAGTTTAGGGTTTTAGAGACACACTTGCTTAATCAAGAATTAGCCTTCCGAAGCAGTGCGTGCCTAAGCCTTGGTTGAATTGATCTATTCAAGAAAATCCTAAAATCAGGCTCTTAATTTCATTTGAACACTTAAAGAGGGACCTGAATTTCCCAAAGGACAAATTAGGTGAAGTTGACCCACCTTTTTGGGTTAACCAATCTTCCAATTAGATCACCTTACACAAAAACATCTTAAAGTTCAAGTGAAATCATAAGCACCTTTGCTCTTAATCTTAAACAGATAGACTTAAGAGGTCAAGTCCCCATTCTAATCTACCTAGATCCTTAGTGACAAGAGAGGTCGGGTGGGGGAAACTCTGTAACTTGTGGGGGCACTATACCTTGTAGGGGTCTTCATGGGATTCTCGCTTTTTGGCTACCTAGGTAATTCTTAGGTGGACGACTTTCTGACTTAGGGGTATCATTCACCCCGAATCTCTATAGTCATCCAAAACCTTTTTGGGTGCCTTGATTGGGTCCATCACATTTTATCCCTCATCTTATACATTGGTTCATGTTCGGGAGGTCTCTAGGACCACCCTTGGGGCCTCCATTAGCTATTCACTCCCGTCAAGGCCAAGCCTTGACCTCCCTATTTGTGCAACAACCCAACCAAATTGATATGTCTTCTGATTCATCTAAACCTAACTCTCCTTCATCCATCATCATGGAGCAACTAGGAGAAGAAAACAATCTTGAGAATCAGCTTCAGTGCCTCAACGATCTATTCCAAGCCTTTATGAGCTCCCCACAGCATCTTATGATGCGAGATCATTACAATCCCACAACAGTGCCAATCGAACCTCAAGTCTAAATCCTAGCTCAAGGTCCTGATACTAAACTCAAGCCCAACATGATTCATGGTATCCCTAAATTTCATAGGCATAATTCTAAGGGTCCTTTCCAGCATATCAAGCAACTCAAGCATCTGGCCCAGACCTTCGTGTCAGAAGCTCAAAATCAGGATATCTTGCTCGTGAAAATGTTCTCCTTCTCTCTCATGGACAAGGTTGCTCATTGCCACCAAACCCTAACGTGTCCAATGAACACATGGGTGGAACTACAATTTGAGTTTCTAAAAAAGTTCTTATCTATTGGTTGGACAAATGCTCTAGGGCACCAGATCGCACATTTTACGTAGCAAGTAGGAGAATCACTTCATGAGGCATGGGATTGTTTTCTGGATCTCATGCGAAAGTACCCCCACCACGGAGTTCCTAAATGGGAACAAGTCCAGTCTTTTTAGTAGGGACTCCATGAGGATATCGGTTATTCGTCAATGTGACCTGTGGAGGAAACATCATGGGTCAATACGAAGACAACGTGTTGGAGATTCTCAAGAACATGTGCAAGAACTCCATCAATAATGAATCCATGGGCATGTTCAACCAGACAAGTGCCCGTGCATTGACGAATCTAAGGGGAGCACATGAGATGCAGGGCCTGTCCTCTTCCATCGACTGGGAGTTGATGGCTAGTCGCCTGGACAAGGTTTCTATTATTAAGAAGATGGTGGATGAGCTGACTCGATAGCTGCAGGGAGCCACCTCTGAACAAAACCCATTCACGCAACCAGCCTCTAGCAGGGAGGCTGTGCATAACAACTTCCTTTGATCTTCTCAGGGGATGGACCCACATCCACCCCGATCTGATTCTGGGTTCGGAGGAAACCCTGGACCTACCTATTCTAGTTAAGGGAACTCTGAACCTTCATATTCTGACTTTTCCGAGGCTGCTCAGACCTATGGGGACCTTATGCGAACCAGAATGATCCATTCTCAAACACCTACAACCTTGGATGGCGTAATCATCATAATTTCACATGGTTAGGGAACAGTCAAAATCGAAGACCTCAATATCAACCCCAACCACAAGCTTTTCATCCATGTTAGCCACCTCAGCCTTAGCCCAACCCAACTTATCAATTCGGGCTAATTCCTGAATATCAGATGACTATTATCCTTTAGACTCTGGCTGACATTCAGGAAACGAATGCGGCTATACAAAAATAGCACAATGATGAGATCACAGGGGTTCACAATCAACTCTCTCCGATGGCAAATCCCCACCAACCTGGTGCACTTCCTTCTCAACCTCTGCCTAATCTGAGAAACCTGCGAAACCAGAGGCGCGTTATGAACCCGACTCAGGGCCAAGCTTACTTTGCCTATTCGGCCCCTTCTACTCCATCACCCGTCGGGATGGTGGCTTCAACATCATATGCGGGTTATCAGTAGAAACCACCTCTTTTGCCTACACCAACCCAGAACTAGGCAGAACTAAATTCTGTTACTACCCGTAGTGGCAAAGCAACATAGGTCCCACCTTATCGAAGCCACTTTCAGCCTGGTAGTGCAAATCCAAACCCTAGGATAGTCATCCAGGATACCCCTATCACAGAATAAGAACCTGGACCGACTCTAGAGGAACTTGTAGAGGTTCCATTTCTTGAGGCCTTGACCAAGGGAAAACGGAAACCCCAACCCGTGGCACTTAAGGACCTTGTTAAGCTCTTTGAGAAAGTCTAAATAAATGTCCCCTAGATGGATGCAATACACCATGTACCGGCTTATGCACGATTCCTAAAGGACGTGTGTACACCCAAGCGTAAGGTATGAACCAAAGGTAGGAACCCAATCATACCGTCGAAGCAAGCCAGCTCCATCATCTTGAGCAAATTCCCACCTAAGGAAAAGGACCCTAGTACCCCTCTAACTTCATGCAAGATCAATGATTTGGAGTTTGACAAAGCCCTTTTAGACATAGGAACATCCATCAATTTGATACCCACATCCATACTAGACCACTTCAAGGAATCTGAACTTCAACCGATAGAGATGACTTTGCAGTTAGCTGATCGATTTATTAAGTCACCAAAAGGAGTACTCGAGGATGTCATAGTTAGGGTACATGATTTCTACTTTTCCGTGGATTTCATTGTCTTAGACATGGATGCTCCTGAGAACTTGAAGAATACACTGATCATATTAGGAAGAGCTTTTCTGGCTACAACTAGGGCCAAAATTATATGTGAGGAGGACCAAATTGAGTTAAAAATTGGGAGCAAGACACTAAAGATCGACATCTTTAAGGCAAAACAAGGAATTAATTGCGGAGTTATTAAGCAAATTTGTGATATCGAGGTCGTGGTTGACGACCCATGTATCAATGAAAACCCAGTTATTTTTTATGAACCACAAGAAGATCAAAACCTGCAACTAGAGGAGCCTGAACCTAACCTAGACACTCCTATAGCCCCTTCCTTTGCTCTCGACTCCCACCTTGAACCATCTGCTACTGCTGATAACCTAGTTATGAAATTAAAGACTCCTTCCGATCATTTGAAATATGTGTTTTTGGATTTTAATCAGACGTTTCCTGTGATTATCAACTCCCGACTCACATTTGATCAAGAAACATGCTTGATTACTGTCCTCCAGTAGCATTGGAGAGCGAATGGATAAACTCTCAATGATCTGACTAGCACAGCCCCTCATATTGCACACATCACATCTATACCAAAGAGGGCTCATGACCATCCCGTGAGATGCAGAGATGCGTAAATCCAAATTTGCAGGATGTCATGAAAACCGGGATCAACAAGTGGTTAGATGCAGGGATCATCTACCCAATCTCCAACAGTCGGTGGGTGAGTCCAAACCAAGTTGTGCTTAAGAAGGCAGGACTCACCGTGACCACGACTGAAATTGAAGAAACCATACCGACCCGTATAGCAAACTCATGGAGAATCTGCATTGATTATAGAAGACTAAATTCCTCCAAGAAGAAGTATCATTTCCCACTAACGTTAATTGATCAGATACTCGAGAAACTAGTGAGAAATCGATTCTTCTACTTTTTGGACGGGTACTCTGATTGCACAGCAAAAATACACCTACAATTGTTCCAACTTGAGCTATTTCCAAGCATTACCAGTGCATATTAGGTATCCATAGTCTCATTTGTAAAAATACACGCATGCATGCATTTATCTGAGAGGGGAGGAGAGTGAATAAATTGGCCGTGAAATTAACGTTTTCCTCAAGTGCTGCTTTGCAAATTCACCATCCTTATTTTTTATTTGACTTTGAATTCTTCTCCGTGGCTGCAAGGCATGGCAGCTCTTCTCCGCGCCATGCCCTGCAAAGCTTGCCCTACACAGCCACTCCCTGCCAAGCCATGCACAGCCAGGGCATGGCCATGCATGCCTTCTTCCACTTTAAAAAGAGCTCAGCCATCTTCCTTGCGGAGAGCCTAGTCCAACACCATAAAAACAGCAACTTCTTCTCCAGGCCGTCTCCTCCCCTCTCCCCTCCATACGCAGCCTCTCCTCTTTGAGGAGCCACGCTGTGGGCAGGAGCAACTCACAGTGTTGCACAACTACCACTGTGAGTCCCACCACCGCCCAGCTCATCAAAGTGTCGGTGGGCATGGTGGTTCTCTTCTCCGAATTTGTCGTTTCAAGCCTCTCCACCATTACCACAGAGTCAAGGTCTCAAGCACGCAGTAGCAGCAGCACAGGCCTTCATGCTCCTCAGGCGCCTATTCCACGCCCTCTGCGCGCGCCTGCAGGGCGCCCTCGCCTCTCTCCAAGCAAGCCAGCAGACCGCCCTCGCCTTTCTTCGTGCAAGCCAGCAGCCGACGCAACCTCTTTAGCGTGCGCGCCAGTCGCTCCACACCACCCACACTCACAGAACTGGGCCTAGGTGGTCGCGTGAAGCAGAGAGGCACTGTAGCCACTGTTAACGCTAGTCAGCGGAACACTGTGACTACAGTGCGATGACCGATAAGTTTCTCACTTATCTGGTCACCCGACGCGTCGCTACCGGCCCCTGCTCTTCCACGCACGCTGGCGCTCACCTCTCTCCCTGAGCTCGCTCCAACACCTGCGCCCGCGTCTTTGCCCGCTTCAGTGCAGAGCGCCTATGCCCGCACCCGCCTCTTTGCGCAACACGGTGCGCTGCGTTCTCTCCCCCACGCCCGCTCCCTCCAGCTCGGCCCTCTTCGTGTGTGTGCTTGCACTTGGTATCAGACGATGGCCCACTGCTCTGGATGACTTAACCCGCACTCCTTCACTTTAGCAAATGAGCTCTCTCTCTCTCTCTCTCACAGCACTCTCTCACTCCTGCAGACACATACACACACACTCATACTCTCGCACACACACACTCTCACTTATACAATACCATATACCGATATATATATTTACATATATATATTTATATCTATATATATTTATATACATATATATATATACATATATCTATACATATATTAGTTCTTATGTAACTAAGTATAAGTATATATACATATATATATACATATATTTATACATATATATATATGCAAATATACATACCTATATAAATATCTATAACTATAAATACATATAGAAAAAGATATACATATATATATATATATACATAGATATACTAATATATATATACATACACCTATATATAACTCTATACATTTATTACCATATATATACAAACATATATATATATATTTGCACATCTATATCAATATATATATAGTTATACATACATACATATACATACAATTTTAAATATATATATATACATATACGTACATCTATCTATACATATATTTACATATCTATATATATATACATATATATGTATACACATACTTAACTACACATACACCTAGATAATTATAACTATATATATATATACATATAGATATATATTTACATATATACTTATATATATTTTCATATCACCTACGATAGGCTGTATCGCGGGAATATCTGCACCAGCTGCTGATATTCCCCGATACAGGCGTACAGTAAGCGTTTTCGCACACATCTTCCACCAGCCATCCTACTCTCCACACGGCACTTCATCCTGTTGGTTGCGTCTTTCTAGACGACGACCGACTCGACACTGTGCTACACGCCATCTCCACCTCCACCCCCACCCCTATATACATATATAATATATACATATATATATATACTAAATTTACTTTATTTCTGTTTCTCTTTCTTGCCAGTAAAAAGATAAAAAAAATACAAAATAGAAAAGATAATCCTTGACTTGCAGGTACTCAGTCTTGTGAATAGCAAGACCAGTTTTGGAACCCTAATTTGGCTCAAAGCCAAGAGCTTGATTTCGAGGGTGTACCTCAAGGAGAAAAATTATCAGAAAAATATCTTAAATTGAAAAACACCAAAAACATAGTAAAAGAATGGAACAAATTCATTGTAGGAAAAGCGTAGAAACTAATTAACTTCTAATCCCACTTCCCTGAGTTCAACCCTGGGCCTAAAAGTGACCAAGATAAAATCATGTAGGCCAGGTAAAAAATTTTTGTAAAGAGATGGTTAGGCTCGATTTATGTTAACCACTATATGCATTTCAACGATAAAATCGCCATATTAACACACCCTATCCGGGCCCGACCAAACATCTTTTCTGGCACCGTTGCCGGGAAGTGCACATTCAAGTAAGTTTCTATTCCATTCCTTTAATTTTTCTCTTCTCACACCCTTCTCTTCGTGGGTGTTTTTGTTTGTTGCTGTGCAGGTGAACCTGTTGCAAGGAGGAGGCAGGTAGACGAAGTCGGAAACGTGGGCAGATCCAAGGTTGGATCGAGAGCGTGAAGACGCCGACACCGCACTAGAGCTTCGCCCACGTTGCGAACAAGTAGGTCTTCCTTTCTTAGCAACTTAGGTCAACTTGTCACCTTAATAAAATAAAATAAAATAAAAAAACTAGAAAAAATTCTTGGGATCTCTTGGGGTAAGTGGATTAAAAATCACTTGTTTGATTGTTTGCCTTCACTCCCACCACCCTGGGATTTCCTGCAAAACTTTCCATAGCAAAGATCCAAGAATCTTCATTCTTGAATCTTTCATCGTGTGAAGTATTCTTTGAGGCAAATAAAAAGATTGATTGCCACCCCTCTTTGCCTCATTTATCTGCAAATTTGGGATCACCTTTTCGGGGGGAGACATGGAATTGAGTTGATTCCAACCCCACCGCGACCTTTCACGTGCCTAAAATTTGATCCCGAATACTTCAACCCCAACAATTTGATTTTCTTTATCTTTTGGTTGAGCCTTGTGTGTGGAAATCATTCTGGTGATTGGGAGCACTTGAATTGAAGTACTTTGGATGCCTTTCACACTAATCAAAAATTGATTCGTGCATCCACACATAGAAATCTTCGTCTAGGGAAGCCCATGGCATTTTAGCATGCATTAACCAACTGACATTGAAGAAGGGTTTGCTAGGTTTAGAAGAAAACTTGTATTCTCTCAAAACCTGAAGATTGGTTGAATTGGTGATTCAGTGAAATCCTAAAATCCATACTACTTAAGGTTGAATTCTAAAAATCATTCCCCAATTAAAACTTCAATTCGGGGAGATTTTCCCATTGCATGCTTGGTTTACACACTCTAAAAATCAATCACTTGGGCATTATTCATAAATAACGCCCTTCACATTCCAGAAGCACTTGATCCTAAGCCTCTAACTAAAATTGGTAGTAACTTGACCCTTATTAAGGATTGGAGGTCTAACTACCTACGTGCAGTGCCTACGTGCTGGTGAGGGTTCCCGCATGCTATCGGGTGTCTAAGACTGGGCAAACGGCATTTCAATCTGGCCCGGTGGTTCTGCGGTGCTTGCATTCGGTTTCGTAGTTCGTGATAGTAGGTAACTTAGATCTATAGGTCTAAGGGCACACTGTAGAGGTTAGGAATTTGATTGTATTGATTTGTCATCAAGTGTACCTTTGCGACGTCATTTCTCTCATCTCTATTACCTTCTTATCTCCCCAATTCTTCCTACGGTAGTGCATGTTTGGGAGGAGGTCACAAAACCCTGAACTGTGTGAATTGCCTGATAAATTTAGAGAAGCCAAATCGTCCTCCTCCTCCACAAACATGGCTGCACGCCCAGCCCCAAATCCCAAGGGAGGAAACCGCCCTCAAAACCCACCAGGTGGTGGAGCCTTAGATCCCATAACCCGCCTCCAAGCCCAAATGGAAATGTATAATGAACAAATTGAGGCCATTAGGGAAACATTGGAGGAAATGCAGAACCCTCCCAAACGGGAGGAGCCTAGGTCTCTTAGCTCTTATCAGAATCCCGCTGCTACAGAGACCATAGCACAAATTCGGGTCCCCATGGGCGAGGACGACTTCGAACTGAAACCTAACGTAATTGGCCTAATAAATTTTAACTTCCATGGTCTTGCAAGTGAAGATCCTTTTCTCCACTTGGAAGACCTAATCAGATTGGCTGAAACTGTTAAACCGAGAAACATCGGGTTACCTATAGTCCTCATGAAAATGTTCTCGTTTTCATTGCGGGATAAAGCATCGCAGTGCTTACGCACCCTTGGGAGAACCATCCACTCCTAGGAAGAGATGCTAACAGTGTTTCTAAAGAAGTTCTTCCCAATCGGGCGAACCAATGCACTTCATCGTGCTATCACTTCTTTTACGCAACAAAATGGCGAATAGTTTCATGAGGCATGGGAGAGATATAATGACCTCCTCAGGAAGTGTCCGCACCACGGTCTGCCTAAGAGGCATATAGCCCAGTTTTTCTACTATGGGCTAAATGAGACTTTGAAGCAGATTGCAGACACTTCCTGCGGAGGGAATTTTATGAATAAAGATGAGAATGGAGCAATCGAATTATTTGAAAATATGAGTGAAAACTCAATGAACAATGCCTCCATTGTCCCCTTTAATCGTACCAGCCTGCCCTGTAATGTCCACGAAGTTGACACAGGACCCTCCCATTCATCCACAGATCTCAGCCTTATTGCACAGAAATTGCATGAAGTCTCTGTCGCGCACAAGAAGCTGGATGAGCTTCTGGCCAACCCCGCCCGTTCTACGGCAAACACCCCTACCTCAGCACTTCATTACAATTCTAATTCTTCCAACACCAGGATTATTCCAAGAAACCCGGTAAGACCTTCCTTTCCAAGTGTCGTGCCGAGCGACTCGGTAAGTCATGTGGATCTGGCTTCTACGAGCCAATATTTTGACACGGAGGACCAAGCCTTCGTGTGCTTGGATGCATATTTACATGTAGACACGTCTTCTGGCGTAGAAGATGCTTGCGACCTGGGGAATAACCCATTCTCTGCCACTTATAAGCCAGGGTGGCGAAATCATCCAAATTTCACATGGTCCAACAACCCGCAGCACCAAAACCCCATAGGTGGACCAATGTGACCGTCTGCATCCATCATCCCAGGGCCTAGTCTAATCCTATGGCAAATCCACCATCAGGCCCATGTGTAACGCAAGCAGAACATGCATCAAGTCCTCTTGATAAATTGATGCGAATGATGACGGAAATGTCAAAGTGCCATGAAGAGAACATGAACTCTCTTCAGCACCAATTGGCAGAGCAGAATGCTGAGATTAGTCAACTACGCAAGGCAACTCGATCACAAGGCACTCTTCCTACCCAACCTGTTCCAAACCCGCGAAATTTCGTACACCATGGTCCTCAACCACAGGTAGGACCTTCTCAGGGGCAAGTTCAGCAGATTTTGCTGGCTCCGAGCATTCCACCGGGATTTCAGGCTAATCTCGCTGCAGCACCTCACTCTTATGTCCCTATTGTGAACCCTCCTCCGCCGTATGATCCCACTGGACCCGCATCATCCAATGCAATCACTACGAGGAGCGGTAAGCAAACCGTTGATCCGCCTCAACCTGATCCTGGCCTGTCTTCTTCATCGCCCTCTCATTCGGGATGCGCATGGCATTCGTGAGAGGACGATACACCCAAATTGGTGCCAGAATCAGTTCCATTCCCTGAGGCTCTATTGAGGGAGCCAATAGGCAAGAAGAAAGATACGCAGGCCTTCGATAACCCGCGTAATTTGTTCAGGGATGCTGAAATCAAGGTACCCCTACTCGACGCTATCGATCACATACCTACTGTCGCCTAATTTTTCAAAGAGTACACAACACCCAGGTGACAGTCAATGAAAACTAAGAATCCGATGGTTCTCTCGCCTAATGCGAGTAGTGCTATACTGTCAAATCTACCACCGAAGCAAGAAGATCCGGGCACACTGCTTATTTCCTGTAGCATCCATGGCTGCAATTTTAACTATGCCCTGCTTGATTTAGGATCTTCCATGAATCTTATACCAACCATCATGCTCGAAAAATTTTCCTTGGGAAATCTGAAACCCACCCCTGTCACGTTATAGTTGGTAGATCGTTCTGTCAAAATTCTGAAGGGTGTGGTGGAAGACATGGTGGTTAGGGTCAATAGTCTCTGTTTTCTTGTTGACTTTCTTGTTTTAGATATGGAACTTCCTAGCTCAGTTTCTGATTGTCCGATCATCCTTGGGCGACCTTTCTTGGCCACAGCCTGTGCCCATATCGACTCCTAGTCGGGCTGTATTGAGATTGCCGTTGGATCTGAAAAGCTCAAGCTTAACATCTTCAAGGCAGCCAAGAACTTTGATTGTGATTGCATCGAGGATGACACGTCTGACGAAGACATGGTCGTCAGCGCGTGAATCAGACTAATTTGGACCTATTCTGACTACTACGGATTGAATGTAAACATTGACGATTGCCTGACCGACACATATTGTGACGATCCCCCATCCCTCCCTTGTCCCATACCTTCTCCTAGCCAGACTTCTGACGAGGTTTTCTCCGCTTCCCATACCTCGTGGTCAGAGTCATATCCGGGCTACTCATCGCCGGTCCACACTCTTGAAGATCGGATTGCCCTTTCTTTCCCATCAAATCAGGTGGAGTTCCAATTCCACACTGGGACCTTGAGCCCATATACTTCCCACTGGGGCTATTCCTTTTTGGATCCATTTATCCAAGAAGCTCCTCTTCTTGGCCAATCTGAGGGCCAACTTCTTTTTACTGACTTGTTCTCCGATCTGCCTGCGACACTCCCGTCTCAAGAAATGCCAGATCTTTCACCATCCACTCCCGAGCTGAAAGAGCAACTTAGCACACTTAAGTATGTTTTCTTGGGACCAAATGAAATGCTCCCTTTAATCATCAGTTCAAAATTGACCAGGGAGCAAGACTGCAAACTAACTAAGGTCTTTATGGAACACAAGGCAGCCATTGGATGGTCTTAATTAGACTTATCTGGCATTAGCCCCTCCTACTACACTCACCGTATATATACGGAGGAGGAGCCTCGACCTTCCCGTGAGATGCAGTGACGTCTCAACCCTAACATGTGGGAGGTCGTTAAGAAAGAAATTATTAAGTGGCTGGATGCGGGGATAATCTACCCGATCAGCGATAGCCCCTTGGTCAGTCCAATTCACTTTGTGCCCAAAAAGGTGGGGCTCACCATCCATGTTAATGACAGGGGCGAATCAATCCCTACACACACTCCTACATCCTGGAGTGTATGTGTAGATTATAGGAAACTCAATGCTGCAACTAAGAAAGATCACTCTCCGCTACCTTTCATTGACCAAATCCTGGAGCGTTTAGCGGGAAATAAATTTTTCTATTTCCTGGACGGATTCTCAGGATATAACCAGGTGGCAATTGACCGCCGGGACCAAGAGAAAATAACTTTTACTTGCCGCTTCGACACCTTTGCATTTAGAAGGATGCCGTTCGGACTTTGCAACACGCCAGCAACTTTCCAGAGATGTATGCTTTCAATATTTCATGACATGGTGGGTGACTTTCTCGAGGTCTTCATGGATGACTTCTCGTTCTTTGGACCATCTTTCGATGACTGTCTTGCCAACTTGACCCATATCCTTAGGGGATGTATTGATGTAAACCTCATGCTTTCTTAGGAATGAAGTCATTTTATGGTACACGAGGGAATTGTTCTCAGACATATCATCTCTGATAGGGGTATCGAGGTTGACAGAGCTAACCTTTATGTAATTGCTGATTTAACCATGCCTGGCTCTTTCAAACAAATCCGCTACTTCCTGGGACACGTCAGTTTCTACAGGAGATTTATCAAAGATTTCTCCAGGATTTCTCGACCTTTAACTCATCTCCTATCAACCGACGTACCCCTCGATATAGGCCCCAACTGCGTACGAGCATTCACGCAGCTGTGTAATGCTATCACCAAGGCCCCTGTTCTCTAGCAACTTGATTGGTCCCTCGACTTTGAACTCATGTGTGATGCTTCTGACCTTGTAGTCGAAGCCATCCTAGGACAAAGACGTGATAGACACCCCTTCGTGTTGTACTACGCCAGTAAGACGTTGGACAAGGCCCAGTGTAATTATACTACCATTGAGAAAGAACTACTGGCGGTCGTCTTTGGGGTGGAGAAATTCCGCTCTTACCTTCTGGGCTCAAACGTTATTGTTTTCACTGATCACGTGGCCATTCGCCATCTCATGCATAAGAAGGATGCCAAGCATAGAATGATTCGTTGGGTCCTTCTACTCCAAGAATTTAACATTGAGATCCGTGATAAGGTTGGAGCCTAGAATGTTGTGGCTGATCATCTTTCCAGACTGGACCCTGACCATATTGGACTTACTTTGCCCGTCAATGTAATTTTTCCTGATGAGCACCTATTGGCAATTAATGTGGCAAGAGGACCTTGGTATGCAGACATTGCCAATTACCTTGCTTCTGGATCCCTTCCACGAGGCTGGCCTAAAAACCAGCAGGAGCGTCTCATGGCAGAAGAAAAGTATTATTTCTGGGATAATCCACTTCTTTTTCGGATAGGTGCTGATCAAAATCATCCGTTGCTATGTTCCTGGTAGCGAATTCCCCAGTGTGCTATCCTTCTGCCACGATCAGGCCTGCGGAGGTCATTTCTATGGGAGGAAAACTGCAGCGAAGGTGTTGCAGTGCGGTTTCTTTTGGCCAACCCTTCACCAGGATGCACACAATTATGCCAAGCATTGCACTAGGTGCCAGTCGTTAGGGTCAATGTCACATCATGACATGATTCCCTTACAACCCATCTTAGCTACGGAAATCTTTGACATTTGGGGAATTGATTTCATGGGTCCCTTTCCTCGTTCCAATGGCTTCGAATTTATTCTCGTGGCTGTTGATTATGTTTCGAGATGGATCTAGGCTATTCCCATGCGCCGTGCTGACCATGTTATATCCACCCGATTTGTCAAAGACCACATCTTTGTGTGCTTTGGGATCCCTCGAGCCATTATCTCGGATGGAGGAAGCCACTTTACCCATGCATCATTTCGGGCACTTCTGAGGAAATACGGAGTTCACCATCGTATAGCATCCCTGTATCATCCTCATATGAACGGCCAAGCAGAGGTGTCGAACCGGCAAATCAAGCAAATTCTCCAGAAAATGGTTTGGCCTGATCGTAAGGACTGGTCCGACAAGCTGATTGACGCACTTTGGGCGTATCGGACAGCCTTCAAGGCTCCCCTTGGTATGTCTCGTTATAGAATTGTTTATGGGAAGCCTTGTCATTTGCCCATGGAGTTGGAGCATCGTGCTTATTGGGTGGTTCGGCAATGTAACATCGACCCAGACCTGTGTGGTCGAGAAAGGAAACTCCAACTCCAGGAGCTGGAAGAGCTCCGTCGTGAAGCCTATGATTCTACATTAACTTTCAAGCAACGCACTAAGGCTTTTCACGACAGTATTATTCGGTGGAAAGAATTTGAGCCATGTCAACAAGTTTGGCTCTACATTGCCTGACTCAAATTCTTTCCTGGAAAACTGAAGTCCAAATTTACTGGTCCTTTCCTGGTCTCAAGACCATTTCCCAACGGGGCCATTGAGATTGAAGATCCCAAATCTTGGCATAAATTTACAGTCAATGGGCAGTGTTTGAAACCCTATCTTACTCATGAACATGCCCCCGTTGGAGAAACTGTTGCCCTGCTGGAGGGTAACAAATGTTGTGCCTCATCCTGAGTCCAGCTGGGGGAGTTAAATTCAACTCTCGTTGGGAGCCACCTCAACAACACTCACCTTCCAACATCACTTTTCACTTCTCTGTCACGCTCACTTCACTTTTTCTTCACCACCCACCATCCACCCACCCTATCACCCTGCTGTATACCCTGCACCTCACCTCTCGTTACCCGATCTTTCGTCCTTTCTCTACCCTACCCTGCATGCATATGAGGACATAGCATCGTTTGGCAAGGGGGGTGGATATCCATCCATAGGATCTGGGTATTTTATGGTATCATGCAATTTCCATCTATATATATATAAATGGTGTTAGTAATGATCTGAAGGCTGAAACAAAAATACAATAAGTGTTTATGGATATTCAACCACTGTTTTGAAGACTTTCCAGGCCACAGAACCTTGATTCGCTTAGGCTCGGCTTAATTTACTTGAGCATTGAGAAGATAGATAGGAATCTCTCCTAACTAAGGACGTATTCTTATACCTGAGACACCAGTATAGGATTCGTTGGTTTGCTTCTACTTGAGAGCCTAAGTAATCTTTGTTCACACTACACATATCAAGAAAGACCAGGTGAACATAAGATCCAACCCTAGTGTTCAATAGTGAAGGTGGAGTCCTTACCTGTGCGCGCAGGTAGACTTTTTATCCCAGGCTTTAGTCTTGTGTTTAGGATAGACTCTTCCCACCAAAAAGGAACTCTCCCAGCAAAAAGAAAAGTGTGCACCTCCAAATAATGTTGTAAGAGATATACTGACAAGTGTTTCAAAAAAAAAAAAAAAGATGCAGATAAGTCAGTATATCTCACAAATGTTTGTAAAATCTTCCTACAAAAAAGTTCTTTAGGGAAAGTGATAAATACCCTATTTTCTTTGAGCCACAAATGTCAGAGAATGGGAGTTGTATTTTCCGTCATCTTTTTAAGGGTCAATCCGAAGACACGAGCTGAAACTGGGACTAACATATACTTAAAAATTCGTGAAACCCTGGGCTTGAGTCTTAATGTTCATCTGGTAGTCTTGATCCTTCACCATGCACAAGCCATATTGCCTTGAGCTCTCGAGTACGGCAAAAACCTCCTGGGCCCTGGAAATCGTACTTAAGGTTTAAATATCAAGAGTCCTGATTAGTTGAGAGATGACCTATGTCATGTGAGACTTAAAGTACTGGTAGTCTTCTCTACAATTGGTTCTCACAATATCCAAAAATAAATGCACCTACGTCGCCTCAGGAGAAAATCTTCTGCTCAAGATCATTTCTAAATACAATACAAAAAATTATTTTGCTAGGGACTAGCAAAAGATTGGCAAGGGGGTATAATTGCACAGCGAAAATACACCTACAATTGTGCCAACTTGTGCTATTTCCAAGCATTACCAGTGCATATTAGGTATCCATAGTCGCATTTGTAAAAATACACGCATGCATGCATTTATTTTAGAGGGGAGGAGAGTGAATAAATTGGCCGTGAAATTAACATTTTCCACAAGTGCTGCTTTGAAAATTCACCATCTTTAGTTTTTATTTGACTTTGAATTCTTCTCCGTGGCTGCAAGGCATGGCAGCTCTTCTCCATGCCATGCTCTGCAAAGCTTGCCCCGCATAGCCACTCCCTGCCAAGCCATGCACAGCTAGGGCATGGCTGTGCATGCCTTCTTCCTCTTTAGAATGAGCTCAGCCTTCTTCCTTGCGGAGAGCCGGGTCCAACACCAAAAACACAGCAGCTTCTTCTCCAAGCCGTCTCCTCCCCTCTCCCCTCCATACGCAGCCTCTCCTCTTTGAGGAGCCACGCTGCGGGTAGGAGCAACTCACAGTGGTGCACAACCACCACTGTGAGTCCCACCACCACCCAGGTCATCAAAGAGTCGGTGGGCATGTTGGTTCTCTTCTCTGAATTCATCATTTCAAGCCTCTCCACCATTACCTTAGAGTCAAGGTCTCAAGCTCGCAGCAGCAGCCAGCAGCAGTGTAGGCCTTCACGTGCCTCAGGCGCCTGTTCCGCACCCTTTGAACACGCCTGCAGGCCACCCTCGGCTCTCTCCGCGTAAGCCAGCAGACTGCCCTCACCTTTCTCTACGCAAGCCAGCAGCTGGCGCAGCCTCTTTAGCGCGCGCGCCAGTCATTCCACACCGCCCGCACTCATCGAACCGGGCGCAGGCGGTCGCACGAAGATGAGCGGCACCGTAGCCGCTTTTCATGCTATTCAACGGAACACTATGGCTACAGTGCGCTGACCGGTAAGATTCTCACTTATCTGATCACCCGGAGCACTGCTACAGGCCCCTGCCCATCCAAGCACACCCGCACTCGCATCTCTCCCCGAGCCTACTCCAGCGCCTACGCCCACGTCTGCCACCACCCGCACCTGCCCGCGTCTTTGCCCGCTTCAGCGTAGAGCACCTTCGCCTTCACCCGCCTCATCACGCAGTGCGGTGCGCTGCGTTCTCTCCCCCACACCCACTCCCTCCAGCACGTGCCTCTTCGCGCACCTACGTGCATGCGCGTGCATGTGCGCTTGGTATCAGACGACGGCCCACTGCTCCGGACAACTTAACCCGCACTCCTTCACTTCAGCAAATGAGCTCTCTCTATCTCTCTCTCTCTCTCACAGCACTGTCTCTCACCTGCAGACACATACACACACACTCATACTCTCAAACACACACACTCTCACTTATACAATACTATATACTTATATATATATACATATATATATTTATATCTATATATATTTATATACATATATATATTCATAGATACTTATACTAATATATATATATACATATACACCTATATATAACTATATACATATATTACCATATATATATACATATACATATATATATATATATGCACATCTATATCTATATATATATAGGTTTACATACATACATATATATACATATACATACATCTATCTATACATATATATATATACATACATAACTACACCTACACCTATATAATTATAACTTTATATATATATATATTTACATAGATACATATATATTTTTTCATATCACCTACCATATGTTGTATCGTAGGAATATCTGCACCAATTGCTAATATTCCCTGATACACGCGTACAGTAAGCGTTTCCGCACACATCTTCTACCATCCATCCTACACTCCACGCGGCACTTCGTCCTGTTGGTTGCGTCTTTCTAGACAACGACCGACTCAACACCATGCTACATGCCATCTTCACCTCCACCCCCGCACCTATATACATATATAATACATACAAATATATATATAAACTACATTTACTTTATTTCTGTTTCTCTTTCCTGCCAGTAAAAAGATAAAAGAAATATACAAAAGAGAAAAGATAATCCTTGACTTGCAGGTACTCAATCTTACGAATAGCAAGACCAGTTTTGGAACCCTAATTTGGCTCAAAGCCAAGAACCTGGTTTTGAGGGTGTACCTAAAGGACAAAAATTATCAGAAAAATATTTTAAATAGAAAAACACCAAAAACATAAAAAATGAACAGAAGAGATTCGCTGTAGGAAAGGCGTTGAAGCTTATTCACTTCTAATCCCACTTCCCTGAGTTTGACCCTAGGCCTAAAAGTGACCAAGATAAAATCAAGTAGTCCAGGTAAAAAATTTTTGTAAAGAGATGGTTAGGATCAATTTAGGTTAACCACTATACGCATTTCAACGATAAAATCTCCATATTAACATAACCTATCCAGGCCCAACCATACTCCGGTTATAAGCAAGTTGCAATCCATCTGAGGACTAAGAGAAGACTACCTTCACCTGCCCCTTCGGAATATACACATTCCGAAGGATGTCGTTTGGTCTCTGCAATGCACCCACTACTTTTCAGCGGTGCATGCTCGCCTTATTCTTAGATATGGTAGGTGAATACCATGAGGCTTCATGGATGACTTCTCGGTATTTGGAGAATCTTTTGATTATTGCCTCCTACACTTGGTCGAAATCCTCAGGTGGTGCAATGACATGAATTTGGTTCTTTCTTGTGAAAAGAGCCACTTTATGGTACCTGAGGGAAATGTCTTGGGACATCTTGTCTCTGAAAAGGGCATCCATGCTGATCGAGCCAAGGTGAATATAATTTCCAAACTCCCTATGCCTAGCTTGGTCGAGGACATCCGTTCATTTCTAGGGCATGTCGGTTTTTGCCATCGATTCAATCCTGATTGCTCGAAAATTGTGTGCCCCCTGACTAATCTTCTCTATGAGGATGCCCATTTCAAAATTATTAAGAAGTGCACTCAGACGTTTGAGATCCTGCATGATTGATTTACCCAAGCACTTATCCTGTTGTCCCTTGATTGGTCTTAACCCTTTGAGATCTTGTGTGATGCATCCGATTATGCTGTGGGTGCGGTACTTAGGCAGAAAATATATGAGAAAGCCACCGTCATCTACTACGCTAGCAAGACACTTGACGAGGCTCAGCGTAAATACACAGTTACTGAGAAAGAGCTGTTGGCTATAGTATTTAGCATGAAAAAATTCAAATCTTATCTTTTGGGTTCCCATGTTATCATATACTCGGATCACACTGCAATGAGGCACCTCCTCGCGAAGAAGGATGTGAAACCTCAACTTATTTGCTGGATCTTGTTATTGTAAGAATTCGATCTCGAGATTCGTGAAAGGGTGGGAAAGCAGAATGTGGTAGCTGACCATTTGTTCCGTCTTCCTTCTTCAGTCATTTATACGTTTGGTTTGATCATCGAGCATTTTCCAAATGAGCACCTGCTAGCTATTTACAGTCTTCCTTGGTTTGGTGATATTGTAAACTACTTGGTTACAGGGAAAGTCCCACTAGATTGGGTGACTTCCAGGCAGGACAAATTGATTGCTGAGGCCAAGTACTATATTTGGGAGGAACCATACCTCTTCCACATTGGCAATGATCAGGTGATCTGGAGATGCATTCCTGACGATGAGGTGAATGACATGATCTCATTCTAACATGACCAGGCTTGCGGTGGCCATTTCTCTAGGTGAAAACCGTAGTGAAAATTCTCCAGTGTGGGTTCTTCTGGCCCACGTTGTTCAAAGTTGCACAGATGTATTGTAGGGCATGCACTCGTTGTCAAACCCTCAGCAACATGGGCCCACGGGATTTGATGCCCCCTAAACCTGATAATTGTGTGCAAAATCTTTGACATATGAGGAATCAATTTCATGGCACCCTTTCCCGGATCTAATGGCTTCGAGTACATTCTACTCGCTATTAATTATGTCTCTAAATGGATCAAAGCCATCCCCACGAGAACTAGTGATCATAAAGTTGTCCTCCAATTTATCCAGGAGAACATCTTTATTAGATTTAGGGTTCCTAAGGCCATCGTCAACAATGGTGGGTCTCATTTCGACAATGTGCACTTCCAGTCCCTGATAAAAAGTATGGGGTGTCGCATTGTATCTTGACTCCTTACCACCCCCAGACTAATGGATTGGCAGTACTATCGAATTGAGAGATCAAGAAGATCCTTCAAGTTACTGTTCGTCCTGATAGGAATGACTGGTCTACTCGCCTTCCAGAAGCCTTGTTGGCCTATAGGACCGCCAACAAGATCCAATTGGGCAAGTCTCCCTTCAAATTAGTGTACGGAAAGGCTTGTCACATTCCCGTCCAGATGGAGCACAAGGCTTATTGGGCAGTACGGAAGTGCAATCTAAATCTGATGAAGGCTGGAATACACCGCCGGTTACAATTGAGCGAGATCGAGGAATTAAGCACTGATGAGTATGAGAACTCGCTTATCTACAAAGAGTGGGTCAAAGCCTTCAATGACAGGCACATTGTGTGAAAATCTTTCCACCCTGGTGAAAAAGTCATACTCTTTGTTGGCAAACTAAAACTCTTCCTAGGAAAACTTAGATAGAAATGGATTTGACCATATATTATCTGATGAATTTTCAAAAATGGAGCCGTTGAAATCAATCAACCCAGCCTTGATTCTGAACCTTTTATTGTGAATGGCCAGCGACTTAGGCCATTCATTCAACTCACTGATAAAAACTTGGATGAAGTATCTTTTGAAATCGTTCGCAATAGTTACCTCGACCCATCCACCCACCTAAACCTATTCTGATGTATGATCTTAGCTGAACTCGAACCCACTTAATTTACAATGAGGACATTGCAAATCATAGGCATGGGGGTGTATTAAAGTGCAAAACACTGTGAGAATCACTTCACAAAAAAGGGTTTCATCAGAAAATTACATATTACTTAAAAAAAAAAAAAAGAAGAGAGGTGGTTGAGGAAAAAGAAGAGCCATTGTTTAGGAGGGAAGAAGATTGAAATGAAAAGAAAGGAGCACAAAAGAAAAAAAGAAAATTGAGTTTCTTAGAAATAATTTGGAACCTACCCACCTTATAGGTTGGATCAAATGATGAACAAATACCTGAAAGGCTAAAATTTAAGGGATTAGTGGCGAATACCGACCTTAGGCCAGCTGGATCTGTATTGTCTTTAAACATTCGTGTACTTGTCAAGATCCAAATTATTCCTCAAGAGGTTGGGGAAAATGCAAAGCTTATGTATTAGGTCTAAGGTGTAGGGATTATTCAGCCTTGTTAATTGACCTCTAGTTTGTGGGATTCAGTAACTTAAGCACCCTAAATCACACAGTCTGCTTTAGTGCGCCGTAAATTTAATATCATGCCAAAGGGCATTTAATTTGTTCTGAAAAAGGTCCTAGGATCTAGATTAGGAGCGGCTCAAAAACACAAGTTGATTTGGATGAGTTCCCGACATGGAGAGGCGGGAAATTCCCCTCGAAGATGAGTAATAACATACCGTCTCCTCGGTGCATGTCTCCTAGGATATCTAAATATCCTACTGGGGGGCATGTAAGCACCTTGTATTGGTTCAGATGCCAAAGGAGAGAATATCTCAAAATATCGATTGCTAGGGTCTGGATTTAGCTACAGAATGTCATGGGTGGGATTATCCTGAAATCTCGAATGCCAAGGTTCTGGGGGTTACCATGGGCTGTGCTATCTCGAAGCATCGATTGCTAGGGACTCTATGAGGATTGAAGGTGGGGACAGGAATCCGATGCAGGCCGTGTTCAGGGCCAATCCACTGATGGATCTAAGGAAAAATATAACAAAAAGAAAGAGAGAGAAAGCTCTCCACAAATCAAATTATCCTTCTGTCTCTCTCAAAATCCATTAGAAAATTGAACCAGATTAACCATGTTTTAAGCATGGGTGCTTTAACTGCTGGGTCCAACGAACCTTAGGATAGTTTCTGCGAGCCTTAGAAACCTTCTCGACTGACAGAGGCGAAGGCGAGTTAGGTCTAGATCTAGGCTGGTACTCGAGTACCTCTAGGCCAGTTGTTGGAATTAAGATGTAATTCCTAGAGATGTGACTTAGTAAGGCATCCTGATGGTTAAATCCGACCTCGACAATTGGTTTGATTCAGATGGTTTTGCTAACGGACTAGCAAAAGCTAGGCATGGGGGTATGATAGGAACACCATTATGAGACATAACTCGCTCAATTTGATCTGATTAAGTTATTAAATGCTCCTACAAAACCATCAGAAGGCCATATTGCATTGCAAATCTTTTCAGAGAGAAATACATGAAACCAAGGTTAAAACTATAATTTTACCATCATATCTTGAATGGAGAACAATCATGGGTTTTCTCAAGCGTTAATTAAGGGTCAAATGATCCTAAGAGTCTAACAAGTGGGTTAGTACAGACAGAAAAGGGTTTTAACATGTTTTAAGAGTTAAATAACTTCCAAAACCTTAAAAATAGGCCTGCCAGATTAACTGAGGTTCTGATCAGGATAAAATTCACCTTAACCCTTGAAAATTCATAGAAAAATATTCTCTAGTTTTGGTACCTTCAATTTCACCATCAGAATCCATCATAACCTATCTTGTTTCCAAGCTTAGAACTCCATCTATAGCCATATAAAAGGACCCCCGTGGCCTTGTGCATCTTCTCAACAATTTTGGTGAGTCAACCACCTCTATTTCTCCTTGTCTGACCATCAAAACCCTTGCTCCGGTGACCTCTTTCCTTCTTGCTCCTCCGCACCTCCAACCATCAAATTGGAGGTGCCACCATCTTCCGCTCTTCCTGGTGCACCTCCCTAACCAAAGGGAGGTTGTTTCTCTGCCTCAATTGTCATCGTCGCTTTGCCGATCTCTCCATCTTCTTAGGCGCCTATCGACCAAAATTGGCTACCTCTGCCTCTCTCCCACCTAGCTATGTCCTTCTATCACACTCTCTCTCACTCGACTTCTATGTCCTACACTCACAACTCACACACGACCGTCATATCACCCCGACCGCCTTCACCTTCTTCCACTCCGGCAAAGCTCTGGCAATGCGCAACCACCGCTCCACCTCATGAACCTCGCCGCTACCACCCCCATCTGCATTGCCACGACGTCCCCAACAAAAGGTCTCTATCAGTTAGGGCATTCACCCCCTCCATCTCTCCACCGGCCGATGCACTTCCGCAGTGCTCTCTCCGTCACCGACACACACACCGACGTCTACACGCCCTCGAACCACCGCCACCACATTCACCATCACACGGTGAACCTTCTGAGCTTCTTAATTGGGGTAGTTATCCCATGCTCGTCTATTTCTGGTATCCCGTCGCCACCGCCATTGATGAAGCTTCACACACACCTTGAAGATGGTGTTCTTGCTTTAGATGCCCCAAGCATCGCCTCCAGGTGGTGCAGAACCACTAGCTTTACACTCCTAGGTCCCTAAGTAGAGACCCCGAACTCAGTAGTTGCTCCAATTCCACCATGGAAGTCCACTGAGTGTTGCGTGAAGAACAGAGGGACAACTTAGTCCCACATCGGAAAGCATTGAAGCCTCTGTGCGGTCTAAATTGTTTTTGTGCTGCAAGCTAGTCGCCTCAGCATGGACAAGGGGGAGGTCCCCTTACACGCCCCTCACATGCTCTCACCTACGGCCATGCCGTGCGGGTCTGGGCTCCGAACCATTTACCCATATACCTGGATCCGATTGTCGATGAGAGAGGAGAAAGAGAGGGAAAGGAAGAGGCAAAGAGAGAGAGGGGAGGGGGTTTTGCTCTGCTTCCCTCCTCTCAACACTTAGTGATTTTGAGGGAGGCCTTTTCCTCTACTGGTGTCGGTCCTGAGCTCTGTGTTGTGCCTTCTCTTGAGCTTAAGGAGGTAGAAGAAGAGAGAATGGGAAGGACGGGGTAGGGTACATTGTTGGCACTATAGCAGTTGGATGGTTAAGCCGTCTGGTTGAGAATTCCATCATCTAATCACTAAAGGGAGTGCACTATGCACTTATCCAATGTGGATTTAAGTTGATTGATACGGTTGAGATATTTGACGTTATTGTAATTAGGGTAATTGGTGATTCAAATCACCATTTTACCCTAATCTTTTTGCACTTTATTACTCAGCTTCATCTCTATATCATTTTTATTTAAGTTTTGGGTTGAAATTGCTCACATATTTGATTGAAATTGTGATCTTGAGATTCATATTTGCAACTTGCTCCCTTTGTTTCACCTGGATTTCTTTCGAGTATAAATTTTAAATATTTTCAAATGATTTCAACCTATACTAGGATGCAGCTTTTATAAGATCGATTTTGCTCGACAAAGAATCTCTCCCTTTCATCCATTAGATTTAGGTTAGTTAGGTTCCCTTAGATTCTTATGTTAATTTCCACTATTCGAAACCCAAAAACAAACCCTCGACACACTGTTCATCTCCCTCTACTTTGGCCACATCTCTGGTGAGATTGTCCCATCATTCCATCGCACCGCATGCCTCACAGACACTCCCTACACCTTCGCCTCATCTGACCAAACCAAAGCCCTCTCCTATTTAGGGCTATTCTCCCCTCCAAATATCCAGCATACAAACCACCTTCACCCGACCATCCATGACTCTATCTGACCACTCCATGCACTCCCACACCGTGAGGACACTACCATCATCTTTACCGTCCTCCAACGACCATCTTTAGGTGATTTAATCGGGCTGAGAAGCCGTATTCATGAGTTTCAGGTCTTCAGTCAGAGCTCCGCTACCACGTCATCTCTCTAGCCCCATTTGTTGTGTTCTAGCCATGAAAGCTTCAGGTTTCACCTCCAAGCGTTGTAGACAAGGCCCAAGTCAAGGTCCATGTCCTCAATTGAGCAAGGAATAGCAGCTGATAAACCAATTGAACGAAGCCTCACTGCAGCAGTGCGTGAGCAGAAGGGGTGGGATTTAGTCCCACATTGTGGATTTAGGAGGCACGGCTGTGCGGTAAATTATTTTTTTGATATCAGCTTATCGCCTCGAGAACAATAGGGGTGAAGTCCCTTTCACCCTACACATGCCTGCCCCTCCTACTAACACTCCTCACTGATTACCACCTCCGATGTGCCTGGACCCAGATGTTGCATGCCCATATACCTGATTAAGCTGTGATATTTGATAGAAGGGGAGACGAGGAAGGAAAGAGAAAGACAGCTAGGGAGGGGAGGGTTTTGCCCCTTTATGCAGATGCTTGACACTTAGTCACGGTAGAGCAGTGAGTTCCCCTTGTGCGTGAGGAAGGAAGAAGAGGAGAAGGCCCCTGTGCGTAAGAAGAAGGTTGAAGAAGAGAGAAGAAGAAGAAAGTGCAAGAAAAAGAAGTGCTGAAGAGGAGAAGACTTTGAAGAAGAGTCGAAGAAGAAAGCACTCTAGAAGGCTTCATTTAAGTCGTCTGATTACCAAAGTAGATGTCTGATTACTGTTCATTTATTTGATTCATTTAAGTAATTGATTTGTGTTTAATTAAGTCTAACAGTTGGTGATCTAAATCACCATTATTTTGTCTTAGACATCTTTTGCCTCATGAAACTCTTGAAATACTTATGTTATACATTGAATATCAATTTTGAGTAGTGTTATTCATTGAAATATCTTTATTGTGCTTCATTCATTGTGCTCATTTATATATTCATTAAGATTAGCGTGTGAATTCCAATTTTCTCCCTGTGTTCAATCTGGAACTTCATCTTTTAGATTTCGAGTTACAAATTTTATTTGTTGAGAGAGCTATTTAGGAGACTTAATAGAACAAAGCCTATCCTAAACTCTTGAAAAGCCCTTTAAACATTTTGGCACCTTTGCCGGGAAGCAACACACAATTCACCACTATTCTTTGTTTTATTTAATTATATTTCATCACTAACTTGCCCTGTTTAATTTCCTATGATTTTGCATGGTACATCACGAGGCAATCTCTTGTACAAAACAACCACTCCCAGGGCAGTAATTTCTATTCTTCCCTATTCCACTGCCTAATCTTGGGAAGATAAAAAGGAAATAATCAATTAGGAACTATCTGCCTTATTTTCATAGTAATCATCATTAAAGAGGCAACTTTCTTGATTTGCAAAGAAATTTTTTCATATCTGATTGAAGCCTGTGGTGATTCTAATTAGAGATTCCCTACCTTGATTATCGTACCTATTAGGGATTATGATTGATTTCTAATCACCTTAGGCTAACACACTTCCTGTTTGAAGTCCAAGGTGAAAAATTTGGGATTAAATTGGACTTGAAATGGAGCCAATTAGGGTTTTCAACAATAGGATTTGGAGTGTTAGTACACATTTTGCCTGCATAAAAGAGAATTAACCCTCCCACATTTGTGTGCTACCCAAGCCCCTAGTTGAAAAGATCTAATCAAGAAGAACCCTAAAATCAAGCTCTAATTTCACTTGAACTTTAAAAGTTGTGGACCTAATAACCTGAGAGTGAATTTAGGGTTGCCTTTGGGTCTTGATCCAGAGCCCATTCTGCATCTTTTATGGCAGGTCAGGTGAAATTGGTTTGCTTTGTGGGCCAATCAACCTCCAAATCAGGTCACAATGAAATCAATTTCTAAATTAAGTGAAATCGAAGGCACAAATTAGAAATAAAATCGGTAGACTTACGGTCTTAAGTTCATTCATTCTGGTCTACTAGAACCGTAGTGACAAGGAAAGGTCAGGTGGTGGAAACCTTGTAACCCGTGGGGACGCTCTACCGTGTAGAGGTCATCACAAGGCTCTCCCTTCCTAGTTGCCTTGGTATTTCTCGGGTGTGCGAATTTTTGATTCAAAGGTATCATCCACCTAGAAACAGCCTTAGTCATCCAAAAATCTTTAGGTGCCTTGATTGGGTCTAAATAACATCCAGTCAATCATCCTTTCTCTAGATCACACACATAGGAAGGTCTTTAGGTTTTTAACCAAAGTGACCTCATTAAATCTTCTTGGGAAATTCTTTCAGATCTAATCAGTTCCAATCTAACCCTATGTTTTATTCTACATCTTTATTCTACCACCTAATTCAAAAATGCAACCTGACATGTTAGAAAATTGATTAGAAAACCTATGTCCTAAATGACCATCAAAGAAAGATGATTGAGTCTACCTATAGACACCATGAAGAATATTACGAAGCCTTAGTTAAGGACATTCAGGATAAATTTATAAAAACAACAAACCACATTCTGAACCATTTCAAAATAATATGGACACGAATAAACCGCGGTTCCAACCAGGATGATCTCTTAGCAAAACACATTGAATTGGTGAAATTACACATCAAGTATCAACAATGTTGGTCAAATCCTTCACTAATGGAAAAGCACCATGATCTCATGAAGAAATGGGGAGAATTACTGAATAAGTTATATGAAACCATTGATCAAAAATACCCAGTAGATAATAAGACATCTTGGAGTAATTTTGATGATTAACATGCTTCCACAAATCTCGGCTTCAAGAATGAACATTGTTGTGGACCCCCAACCCAAATGAGTTTAGATTCAAACTTCATAATAATTGACATACATAATCTTGAGATGGGTTGGGAGCATCCAATTGCAGGTGTTCTTGATTCTGAGCCAGCACTAGGAAACTAGGAAGCTAGTTCAATGTGTTTAAATTTCCCGACACTTGTAATGATGAGCGTAAAACGGAACCTCTCTCGAGTGTAAATCCCAAGGCTTATCCTGTTAAGGGGAATCTCGAGAATGGTTATGACATCCCAATAGAGCCCAGCCTAGATTCTAGTGATCCAATCCTTACCACTAACCTAGAATCTAGATTCAAGCCTATTTGGGATAATCATGAGGCCCCATGTGATGAGACACAGATTTCGAATTTGAAACACGATTCAGGTTTTGTATTTGATGAGTACACCTCTCCAACCTCCTTAGAGACACAAAATGATTTTTCGAAAGTCATGCCAATCTATGACATAGAAATCAAGGAGCTGGAAGAGCTGGGACTCAAGTGGGTCTACCCTAGAAACCAAGAACTTGAGCTATGCCTAATAGGGACAGCTTTTTGAGCTCGGAATATGAAACTAGGTTGGATCCAAGTCAGGTTGTTGCTTCTACATATCTGGATCATTTCTGTGGTGGAACATCTGATTAGGAATTGAGTTCATAACATGATCTTCTCAAGTTCTCTGATGATTTCGAATCTTACTCTGATTTCGAATAACTATCACTTCCTAATTACTCTAAACTAGTTTACAACCTCAGCAACCAGATCCATCCTTTGATTCTGACGCTGAGGTCAATGATTTGAAAGAAGCGACCTCTTCTACAGAACATGCAAAACCTTCTCGAATCTGATTCCAACCCTGACCTGCCAGCGGAATCAATTTCTACTCTGATTCTCCTCTCGATGATCCAGTCACACATGATTCTTCTTCATATTTTGATCGGGATTCAGACATCAATCAGACTACTAATCATGTCCCATCCTTTTCTGATCACACTTGTAGGGTTCCTACATCCTCTACAGCTCCATCTTAATTTGAGGATCCCTACTCTAACCAGGCTAATCCAATTTAGCCAAACCCATGTTTCGCACTATCACATCCTTCTGAGTCAAAGAATATCTTGTGGGCACCACTTCTACTGATCCACATCCATCAACCCACCAGAATAATCAAGTTTGGGCTACAACATCAGCCTATTGATCAAAACAAGCACTTGGTTGAACCAACTAGGCTTTTGATCAAGGTGCTTGTTCTACAAAATTCATCTGATTTGACTACTCCTCCTTGATCATCTACTGCTCGGCTGAAGGCATTAAATTTAGCACTTAACAGGTGGCAACTCATCATTTCAAAGACCCGAGACCCTTCTGATCATCCTTTTGTGCTTCATATCTACTGCATTTAGAGTTCAGAGTTAGAATAGCCGACTCCACCTTTGGTATTCAAATAAAATCTTGAAATTGTCCACAACAATCATCCCAACCCGTTCACTCACGCATTGAACCTATTCTAACCCATGAACCAAGGTGATTTCATACCCTCCGATTTACGATGAGGACATTACAAAACTTACGCATGGGGGGGTGTTAAACTGCAAACACTTAAAAATTCAAGTTTCTGAGGGGTTCTCACAAGAAAACATATATCCAAAAAACTAGAAAAACAAAAAAAATTTTGAAAAAGAACAAAAAAAATCGGGAAAGGATAGGATATTTTGTGAGCTTCATATCATATCATTTTGAGGAGGAAAAGGGGAGGCGATTTTAAATGTCAAAAAGGAGCAACAATTTGAAACAAAAAGTGATAGTCATTAGTAACTTATTATGGAATCTGCTTAAGTTCTAGACTAAATCAAAAGAAAAAAAATAAGTCCCGAGAAAAACAAAGAGATAGAGAGATTAGTATGAGTACTGATCTTAGGCCTCTTGGGCTTATTTTTAAGCTTAAAAATTCACGTATCCATTAAGATCCGGATAGTCCTCAAGAGGATAAGGAAAATGCGAAGCTTATATATTAAGTCTAAGGCTTTGGAATTATTCTATCTCGTTAACTGACCTCTGGTTTGCGGGACTTGATGTAGACAGAATTATTAAGGGTAAAATGCCTATTCATGCATTCTCCCAGGCTTAGAATTGCATGTCATGCTATAAATATTGCATAGCATGCATCATTCTGCATTTAGAGTAGTTGTCTGTAATTTAGGTTAAGTACGTACTTTTTGTGGTCAGGAGAGAAGGATATTTATTTTGGAGCCTCGAACTGACAATCCAATCGTACGGATCTGATCAAGATGATGATCAGAGTCCAACGCCTCCGAAATCGCCTCGATTAAAGTCTCGTAGCACCATATGCAATCCGAGGAAGATCAACAGCCAAGGGACAAGGTGACATAATTTGGAGGTTCAAATGACAGTTCTAACCGCATGGACAGATTTGAGTCGACGATCACAGTCGAACGACGTAAAAGTTGACTCAATCTGACCTCTATAGCAGCCCCTGTAATGAAAAGACGATGGACGGCCCAGATCATGCCATGTGGCACAACCCAAGCCTCCTATTCTCACACATGCACCACCACACACGCACAGCAGTGCAGGCACGTAGGCACGACCAGCGGCAACACCTGCAAGTGCATAGCGCGGGGAGGTGCTCGACACGGCGCATGCCATCATAGCGGTAGTGTGGGCACGTGGGCAATCTTTAGCGACATTTGTGATGGATCTTTAGCGATGTTTATGACCGTCACTAAATGTTTTATATACGAATTTGATTCTTTCCTCCACTATAAAAGGACGCCTAACCCTCCCAATTTTCCTCATCTCTTCCTTTCTTTCTCTCACCACATCCAAGGCTTTGGAGAGAGCTTGTCTCAAGCCCGAGATTCTCCTCTATAGTAGAAAATCAAATAGTTTTAACCCCCCCCATCCCCATTTGTGGTGCATCACATGGCCATTCTCTTGCCACCCTTTGGGAAGAAGATCCTCGCCATAATGTCGTCTTGCCCCATCCTCCGTCCTCTAGCTCTATCCTCCTTTGTCTCGCTCCTCACCACCTTCCTCCAAGCGATGTCAGAGTGAGTCATCCTTCGAGAAACCATCGAGGGGTATTTCTATCACCCCATTCTATCTTTTTATGCTTTCCTATTGTAGATTTTCTTCTTTTCTAGTGTAACAAACATTTGCTTATAAATAGATGATTGTTTCCCTCTCTTTCTCTCTCTCTCTTATACTGTTGAAAGTAGATTTGCTAGAAGTGATCGACATAATCTCTTGCTTGCTAAAAATATCAAAAATATTGGAAAGGATAAAAATTACCAAAAACAAATAAAAGAGAAATGCGGATTTTCAAAACCAAACGTTCGCCTCCTCGTGTTTGACCCGGGACTCACTTTTCGAGTTTCGATTATGAATTATATCTGATAGATGGGTTTTGCGAGCTATGACGACGGGTCCTCCAAACACCAATTTTTAATTCATGAAGCATGCCCACATCATTTTGGTGTCGTTGCTGGGGAGGCAATGCTCTTTGGTTTTTTTTTCCCGTGTTTTCTGCCTTACTAACTTTTATCTCACTTTTTCTCTAATTGTACTCTGATTGACGAAGTCCTCCCTTGTCCCATAGTAGAAAATCTGGGCTATATGGCACTTTGGTAGACCGTGGTGCGGACACTTCCTGAGGAGTTCATTATATCTCTCCCATGCCTCACGAAACTATTCGCTATTTTGTGGCGTAAATGAAGTGATAGCATGGCAAAGCGCATTGGTTGGCCCGATTGGGAAGAACTTCTTGAGAAACGCTGTTCGCATCTTTTCCCAAGAGTGGATGGTTCTCCCAAGGGCGCGTAACCACTAAAACGCTTTATCCCGCAATGAAATGGGAACATTTTCATGAGGACTATAGGTAACCCGATATTTCTTTGTTTAACAGTTTCAGCCAATCAGGTTAGGTCTTTTAAGTGGAGAAAAGGATCTTTACTTGCAACACCATGGAAGTGAAAATTTATCAGGCCAATTATGTTAGGTTTCAGTTCAAAGTCATCCCCGCCCATGGGGACTCAAATTTGTCCTATGGTCTCTGTAGCAGCAGGATTCTGATAGGAGCTAAGAGACATAGGCTCCTCCCATTCGGGAGGGTTCTGCATTTCCTTCAATGTTTCCCTAATGGCCTCAATTTGTTCATTATATATTTCCATTTGGGCTTGGAGGCGGGTTATGGGATCCAAAGCTCCACCACCTGGTGGGTTTTGAGGATGGTTTCCTCCCTCGGGATTTGGGAGTGCACGTGCAGCCAAGTTTCTGGAGGAGGAGGATGATTCGGCTTCTTTTCTAAAATTATCAGGCAATTCACATAGTTCAGGGTTTTGTGACCTCCTCCCAAGCATGCACTACCGCAGTAAGAATTTGGGGGATACGAAGGGAAAAGAGATGAGAGAAATGACGTCACAAAGGTACACTTGATGACAAATCAATACAATCAAATTCCTAACCTCTACAGTGTGCCCTTAGACCTAACGATCTAAGTTACCTACTATCATGACCTTCGAAACCGAATACGAGCACCGCGGAACCACCAGGCCAAGTTGAATGGCCGTTTTCCCCTGGCACAGACACTCGATAGCATGTGGGAACTCTCACCAGCACGTAGGGGCTACACGCAGGTAGTTAGACCTCCAATCCTTAATAAGGTTCAAGTTGCTACCAATTTTAGTTAGAGGCTTAGGATCAAGTGCTTCTGGAATGTGAAGGTCGTTATTTACGGGTAATGCCCAAGTGATTGATTTTGTAGAGTGTGTAAACCAAGCATGCAATGGGGAAATCTGCTCGAATTGAAGTTTTAATTGGTGAATGGTTTTTAGAATTCAGCCTTAAGTAGTATGGATTTTAGGATTTCGCTGAATTATCAATTCAACCAATCTCCAGGTTTTGAGGGAATACCAGTTTTCTTCTAAGCCCAACAAACCCTTCTTCAATGTCAGTTGGTTAATGCTTGCTGAAATGCAATGGGCTTACCTTGATGGAGATTTCTATGTGTGGATGCACGAATCAATTTTAGATTAGTGTGAATAGGAGCCAAAGCACTTCAATTCAAGTGCTCCCAATCACCAAAATGATTTCCACACACAAGGCTCAACCATAAGATAAAGAAAATCAAATTATTGGGGTTGAAGTAATCTGGATTGAATCTTAGGCATGTGAAAGGTCGTGGTGGGGTTGGAATCAACTTAATTCCATGTCTCCCCACCAAAAAGGTGATCCCGAATTGCAGATAAATGAGGCAAAGAGGGATGGCAATCAATCTATTTATCTTTGCCTCAAAGAATACTTCACACAGTGAAAGATTCAAGAATCAAGATTCTAGGATCTTCGCCATGCAAAGTTTGGCGGGAAATCGCAGGGCGGTGGGAATGATGACAAACAATCAAACAAGTGATTTTTAACCCACTTGCCCCAAGTGATCCAAAGAAGTGTTTTTAGTTTTTTTTTTATTAAGGTGACAAGTTGCCCTAAGTTGCTAAGAAAGAAAAACCTACCTATTCAGCAACGTGGGCGAAGCTCCAGTGCGGTGTCGACAACATCACGCTCCCATTCCTGCCTTGGATCTACCCACGTTTCCAACTTTGTCTGTCTGCCTTCTCCTTGGAACTAGTTCACCTGCACACAAGCAAACAGAAACACCTGTGAAGAGAAGGGTGTGAGAAGAGAAAAATTAAAGGAATGGAGTAGAAACTTGCCCGAATGCACACCTCCCCGGCAACGGCGCCAGAAAAAGTGTGGTGTAGACCCTGATAGGTGGTGTTAATATGGTGATTTAATCATTGAAATGCCTATAGTGGTTAACCTAAATAGTGCCTAACCATCTTTTTACAAAAATTTTTCACCTGGCCTACTTGATTTTATCTTAGTCACTTTTAGGCCCAGGGTCGAACTCAAGGAAGTGGGATTAGAGGTGATTAAGTTTCTACACCCTTCCTACAATGAATCTCTTTCGTTCGTTTATTATTTTTTTGGTGTTTTTCTATTTAAGATTTTTTTCGATAATTTTTGTCTTTGAGGTACACCCTCAAAATTAGGTTCTTGACTTTGAGCCAAATTAGGGTTCCCAAAACTGGTCTTGCTATTCGCAAGACTGAGTACCTGCAAGTCAAGAATTATCTTTTCTCCTTTGTATATTTTTTTTTATCTTTTTCATGGGAAGAAACAGAAACAGAAGTAAAGTAAATATAGTATATATATGTATATATTATATATGTATATAGGGGTGGGGGTGGAGGTGGAAATGGCATGTAGCACGATGTCGAGTTGATCGTCGTCTAGGAAGACGCAACCAATAGGACAAAGTGCCGCATGCAGTGTAGGATGGATGGATGGAAGATGTGTGCGAAGATGTTTGCCGTATGCGTGTATCGGGGAATGTCAGCAACTGGTGTAGTTATTCCCGCGATACAATGTGTGGTAGGTGATATGAAAGTATATATATATATGTATATATATAAATATATATCTATATGTATATATATAAATATATATCTATATGTATATATATAGATATGGTTATAATTATATAGGTGTATATGAAGTTATATATGTATATATATATATTTATAATTAGATATACATGTATGTATATATAACTATATATTGGTATAGATATACATATATATATGTATTTATAGTTATAGGTATATGCTTATATGTATGTATATTTATGTATATATATATGTATAAATATATGTGTATATATATTATATATGTATGTATACTAATACTTAGTTATATAAGTACTAACATCTGTATAGATATATGTATATATATAAATATATGTATGTAAATATATATATATAAATATATATATGTATATATATATAAGTATATAGTAGTGTATAAGTGAGTGGGTGTGTGTACGAGAGTGTGTGTGTGTATGTGTCTGCAGGAGGGACTGAGAGACTGCTGTGAGAGAGAGAGAGAGAGAGAGAGTGCGTCTACTGGAGTGAAGAAGGCACGGCCAGTTAAGCCTTTTGGAGGTAGTGGCCGACGTCTGATGTCCACGCACAGGCGCAGGCATGTAGGTGTGCACGCTGGAGGGAGCAGGCATGGGAGGAAGGTGGAGAGCAGCGCGCTGAGGGAAATGCAGGCGAAGAAGCTATCGTTGGAGCGGGCTGGTGCAGACGCGAGCGCAGGCGCTAGAGCGGGCGCAGGGAGAGACGCGAGCATGGGATGGCGACGGTTGCAACGCGGAGAGAGAGTGCCTGGTGACCGGATAAGTGAGAAACTTTTCGGTCGCCGCACTGTAGCAGCGTGAGATCGCGGCTACAGTGTAAGGGCAAAAGGTTGATCGGATGGCGTGCGCAAAACTGGCTGGGATGCAGGCGGAGTTTTGCAATAGGGTGTGCGGAGAGGGGCGAGGGCAACCTGCTGGCACATGCAAAGCACGTGGAACAGGCGCCTGAGGTGCGTGGTGGCCTACGCTGCTGCTGGCTACCGCTGCTTCTGCTTTATCTTCCGAGCTTGATGCTCCAGTCAATGGCGGTGATCGGCTAGAATGAAGAAATAGAGAGGTGAACCTCCATGCCCACCGGCTCTTTGATGAGCTGGGTGGTGGTGCGACTCACAGTGGTGGGTGTGTACCAGCGTGAGCTGCTGCCGCCCGCTGCGTAGCTCTTTAAGAAGAAGAGAGGCTGCCTATGGAGGGGAGAGGAGAGGAGGGGCCTGGAGAGGGAAAGCTATTGCCTATTGGACCAGGCTCCACCACAAGGAAGATGGTTGTGCCCTTCTTAAAGAGGAAGGAGGCAAGCACAGCAATGCCCTAGGCTGTGCATGGCTCTGCATGCCGCTTTCAGGGCAAGACTACTGCAGAGAATGGCGTGAAGAAGATCAAGCCATGCCTTGCAACCGCGGAGAAGAAATTCAAAGTCAAATAAAAATAAAAATAAAGATGGTGAATTTGCGAGGCAGCACTTGAGGAATACGTTAATTTTAGGGCCATTTTATTCACTCTCCTCCCCTCTCAAATAAATGCATGCATGCATTTATTTTTACAAATGTGACTATGGCTACCTAATATGCACTGGCAATGCTTGGAAATAGCACAAGATGGCACAATTGTTGGTGCATTTTTGCTCTGCAATCATACCCCCATGTCTATCTTTTGCTAGTCCCTAGTAAAACATTTTATATTGTATTTAGAAATGATCTTAAGCTGAAGGTTTTCTTCTAAGGCAACATAGGCGTGTTTATTGTTGGATATTGTGAGAACCAGTTGCAGAGAAGACTACCAGTACTTTAGGTCTTATGTGACATAGATCATCTCTCGACTAACCAGGACTCTTGATATTTAAAGCTTAAGTACGATTTCCAAGACCCAGGAGGTTTTTGCCACACTCGAGTGCTCAAGAGATTATGGCTTGTGCATAGTGAAGGATCAAGACTTACCAGATGAATATTGTGACTCAAGACCAGAGTTTCACGAATTTTTAACTGCAGGTTGGTCCCAGTTTCAGCTAATGTCTTCGGATTGACCCTTAAAAGGATGACGAAAAACTCAACTCCCATTTTATGACATTTGTGGCTCAAAGAAAACAGGTTATTTGCCCTGAAGAACTTTTTTGTAGGAAGATTTTACAAACATTTGTGAGACATACTGACTTATTTGTACCCTTTTTTTTTCTTTTCTTTTTTTTAAACACGTGTCAGCATATCTCTTACAACATTATTTGGAGGTGCACACTTTTCTTTTGGTGGGAGAGTTTCTTTTTGGTGGAAAGAGTCTTTCCTAAACACAAGACTAAAGCCTGGGATACAAAGTCTACCTGTGCGCACAGTTATGGACTCCACCTTCTCGAATGAACACTAGGGTTGGATCTTATGTTCACCTGGTCTTTCTTGATATGGGTACTGTGAACCAAGATTACTTAGGCTCTCGAGTAGAAGCAAACCAACTGATCCTGTACTGGTGTCTCAGGTACAAGAATACGTCCTTAGTTAGGAGTGATTCTGATCTATCTTGTCAATGCTCAAGTGAATTAAGCTGAGCCTGAGTGAATCAAGCTTTTGTGGCTTGGAAAGTCTTCAAAACAGTGGTTGAATATCCAAAAACACTTACTGTATTTTTGTTTCAGCTTTCAGATCTTTACTGAACACCATTTTTTTTTTTTTATAGATAGATGGAAACAGCATGATACCATAAAATACCCAGATCCTATGGATGCCTATCCACCCCCCCATGCCAAACGATGCAATGTCCTCATATGCATGAAGGGTAGGGTATAGAGGAACGGCGAAAGATCGGGTAACGAGAGCTGGGGTGCAGGGTATACAACAGGGTGGTAGGGTGGGTGCATGGTGGGTGGCAAGGTGAAAAGTGAAGTGAGCGTCATAGCGGCGGAGTGTTGTTGGGGTGCCTCCCGACGAGCGCTGAATTTAACGTCCCCAGCTGGACTTAGAATGAGGCACAACATTAGTTACCCTCCAACAGGGCAACAGTTTCTCCAACGGGGGTAGGTTCATGAGGAAGATAGGGTTGCAAACGCTACCCATTGATCGTAAATTTATGCCCAAATTTGGGATCTTCAACCTCAACGGCCCCGTTGGGAAATAGTCTCGAGACCAGGAAAGGACCAGTCCACTTGGACTTCAATATCCCAGGAAAGAATTTGAGCCAGGCATTGTAGAGCCAAACTTGCTAAGATGGCTCAAATTCCTTCCTCCGAATACGGCTGTCGTGAAAAGCCTTAATGCGTTGCTTGAAAGTTACGGCAGAATCATAGGCTTCACGATGGCGCTCTTCCAGCTCCTGGAGTTGGAGTTTCCTTTCTCGACCACACAGGTCTGGGTAGAGGTTACATTGGTGAACCGCGCAATAGGCGCGGTGCACCAACTCCACGGGCAAATGACAAGGCTTCCCGTAAATGATTTTATAAGGAGACATACTAAGGGGAGCCTTGAAGGAGGTCCAATACGCCCTAAGGGTGTCAATCTGCTTGTCGGACCAATCCTTATGGTCATACCGAAACTTTTTCTGGAGAATTTGCTTGATTTGCCGGTTCGACACCTCTGCCTGGCCATTCGTTTGAGGATGATACGGGGATGCGATACCATGGTGGACTCCATATTTCCTCAGAAGTGGCCGAAAAGACGCATGGGTAAAGTGGCTTCCTCCATCTGAGATAATAGCTCGAGGGATCCCAAAACGCGCAAAGATGTGGTCTTTGACAAATTGACTGGATATAACATGGTCAGCACGGCGCGTGGGAATAGCCTCGATCCATTTCGAAACATAATCAACATCCACGAGGATAAATTCGAAGCCGTTGGAAGGAGGAAAGGGACCCGTGAAATCAACTCCCCAAATGTCGAAGATTTCCACAGCTACGATGGGTTGTAAGGGCATCATGTCATGACGTGACGTTGACCTGACGACTGGCACCTAGTGCAATGTTTAGCATAATTGTGTGCATCCTGGTGAAGGGAGGGCCAAAAGTAACCGCACTGCAACACCTTGGCTGCAGTTTTCCTCCTAGAGAAATGGCCTCCGCAGGCCTGATCGTGGCAGAAGGATAGCACACTGGGAATTCCCTGTCAGGAACACAGCGACGAATGATTTGATCATCACCAATTCGAAAAAGAAGTGGATTATCCCAGAAATAATACTTTGCTTCTGCCACGGGACGCTCGCACTGGTTTTTAGGCCAGCCATGTGGAAGGGATCCAGAGGCAAGGTAATTGGCAATGTCAGCATACCAAGGTCCACTTGCCACATTAATTGCCAATTGGTGCTCATCAGAAAAAATCTCATTAATCGGCAAAGTAAGTCCAATATGGTCAGGGTCCAGTCTAGAAAGATGATCAGCCACAACATTCTAGGCTCCGACCTTATCACGGATCTCAATGTCAAATTCTTGGAGAAGAAGGATCCAACAAATCAGTCTAGGCTCGGCATCCTTCTTGTGCATGAGATGGCGAATGGCCGCGTGATCAGTGCAAACAATAACATGTGAGCCCAAAAGGTAAGAGTTGAATTTCTCCAACCCAAAGACGACTGCCAGAAGTTCTTTCTCAGTGGTAGTGTAATTACGCTGGGCCTCGTCCAACGTCTTACTGGCATAGTGCACCACGATGGGGTGTCCATCGCGTCTTTGTCCTAGGATGGCTCCGGCTGCAAGGTCGGAAGCATCACACATGAGTTCAAAGTCAAGGGACCAATCAGGTGGCTGGAGAATGGGAGCCTTGTTGACAGCATTACGTAGCTGCATGAATGCTCGTATGAAGTCGGGGCCCATATCGAAGGGTACGTCGGTTGATAGCAGATGAGTTAAAGGTCGAGAAATCTTTGAGAAATCTTTGATGAATCTTCTATAGAAATCGACGTGTCCTAGGAAGGAGTGGATTTGTTTGACAGAGCCAGGCACAGGTAAATTAGCAATTACATCAAGCTTAGCTCTGTCAACCTCTATAACCCTATCGGAGATGATATGCCCGAGAGCAATTCCCTTGTGTACAATAAAATGACTTTTTTCCCAAGAAAGCACGAGGTTTACATCAATACATCTCCTAAGGATACAAGTCCGGTTGGCAAGAAAGTCATCCAAAGATGGTCGAAAGAGCGAAAAGTCATCCATGAAGACCTCGAGAAAGTCACCGACCATGTAATGGAATATCGCCAACATACATCTCTGAAAAGTTGCTGGTGCATTACAAAGTCCGAACGGCATCATTCTAAATGCAAAATTGTCGAAGGGGTAGGTAAAGGTGGTTTTCTCTTTGTCTTGGGGGTCAATTGCCACCTGGTTATATCCTGAGAATCCATCCAGGAAACAGAAAAATTTATTTCCCGCTAACTGTTCCAGGATTTGGTCAATGAAAGGTAGCGGAAAGTGATCTTTCTTAGTTGCAGCATTAGTTTCCTATAATCTACACACACACTCCAGGATGTAAGAGTGCATGTAGGGATGGATTTGCCCCTGTCATTGTCACGAACGATGAGTCCCGCCTTTTTGGGCACGACGTGTATCGGACTCACCTAAGGGCTATCGCAGATCGGGACATAAGAGTGAGGTGCTGCTACAGGCTTAGCCTGAAATCCCGGTGGAATGCTCGGAGCTTGGAGAATCTGATGAACCTACCCCTGAGAAGGCTGTGCCTGTGTTTGAGGACCACGGGGTACAAAATTTTGCGGGTTGGGAGCAGGTTGGGCTAGGAGAGTGCCCTAAGATCGAGTCGCCATGAGTAGTTGACTGATCTCAGCATTCTACTACACCAACTGGTGCTGAAGAGAGGTCATGTTCTCTTCATGGTGCTTTGACATTTCCATTATCATTCGCATCAACTTATCAAGAGGACTTGATGCGTGTTCTGTTTGCGGTACGCAAGGACCCGATGGCGGATTCGCCATAGGATTAGACTGGGGCCTTGGGATGACGGGTGTGGATGGTCACATTGGTCCATCTGCGGGGTTTTGGCACTGCGGGTTGTTGAACCATGAGGAGTTCGAATGATTTCACCACACTTGGTTATAAGTTGTAGAGAATGGGTTGTTCCCCAGGGTGCAAGCGTCTTCTATGCCAGATGACGCGACCACATGTAAACACGCATCCAATCTCTCAGAGGCTTGGTCCTCCGTGTCAAAATACTGGCTTACAGAAGCTAGATCCACATGACTTACCGAATCGCTTGGCACGACACTCAGTAAGGAAGGTCTTACAAGGTTTCTCGGGATAAGCCTGGTGTTGGAAGAATTTGGATTGTGACGAAGTGGTGAGGTGGGGGTGTTTGCCATATAACAGGCAGGGTTGGCCTAAAGCTCGTCCAGCTTCTTGAGCACGACGGAGACTTCATCTAATTTCTGTGCGATAAGGCTGAGATCTGTGGATGAATGGGAGGGTCCCGTTGTTTGCACCTCAAAACACGCCTATAATAACGCCTTCTTGTGCTATTTTCTAGCATTAACTATGTATATTATAATCCTGTAGTTGCATTTGTAAAAACTCTTGCATGCATGCATTTAATCATGAGAGGAGGAGAAATGAATAAATGGCTTCGTAATTCACATTTTTCTTCAAGTGCCTCCTTGCAAAATCACCCTCTTTTTATTTTTCCTCTTGATTTCTTCTTTTCTCGCCTTCCCGCAGCTGCATGCAACACCATGCGAGTTCTCCCTGCCAACGCCACTCCCTACTGTCCTTCTCGCACCATTCCCTGCGGTGGCCATCTCCCCCATTCCCCGCATGCTGCATGGCCATGCTCTCCTCCTCTATAAAGCAGCAGCTTCTTCCTCGTGAGAGGAGGAGGGGAGACAGACGCAGCTGCTGCACCAAAACACAGACATGCAAGCTGCTGCAAAGACCCCACAGCCACCACCTTCCTCTCCACCGTTCTCCCCTCCCATATGCTGGCCCTCCGTCGAGGAGGCACCCGGCGAGCAGGAGAACCCACTGTGGTGCACACCACCACAGTGGGAGCACCACCGCCCAGCTCTTCAACGAGCCGGTGGGCGTGGTGTTTTCTTTTCTCTTCGTTTTCGTCTCCACGCCATTGCTGCCGCTTCAAGCTCCGAAGCTTGAAGCAGCAGCAGCAGCTAGACAGCGGCGACAGCAGCAGCAGCAGCACCCCCCGCCTCCTCCGCGACCTTCCCCGCAGGCGCGCAACCCTCTGCGCGCGCCTGCAGGCCCGTTCCCCGCCTCCGTCTCCGTTCTGTGCACCCCGCATTGCACCCGCAGCCGGCCGCCGCGGGCACTGCAGCGGCCGGTTACGGCCTCGCGCCGACCCCTGCCCTCCTCCGCAACCCTCCGCGACCGACTACAGACTCTCCGCCACCTTCTCCGAGCGCGCCATCGCCCGCTCTCTGCCCTCGCACCCGGTCTGCAGGAGACACCTCACGTCCTCCACGCGAAGGCGCGGTTCACCGCGACGGTCAGACGTCCGCCTTTGCCTTCAGACGACGCGGCGTCTAACGTCCGCCGCCTCTTGCAAATGTCTTAACTTGCGCATTCGCGATCTCTCTCTCTCTCTGCCGATCTCTCTCGCGCACGTCCGCTCGATCTCTCCCGCCCGCTCTCTCTCTGTCTGGTGCTCTCTCTCTCTTTTATTTAACTCACAGCAACACACACACACACATTCACCGACGCACACACACATTCACCGACACACACACACACACACTTATAGTAACATATATACATATATATATATATATACATACATATATCTATATATATATACTTACATACATAGTATATCTATATAGTTATGTATACATACATATAATATAATATATATATACATATACATATATAATATATATATATATATATATACACATACTTATATACATATATATATATACATATCTATATACTTATACATATACACATATATATATATATATATCTAGATACATATATACTTATATACATATGTATATATACATCTATATAGTATTATATATATATACTTATATACATATATACATAGCTACATACATATATACATATACACCTATATATATATACATATATATCTATATATATCTATACATATATACCTATATATTTATATATATAAATATATTTACTTATATACATACATATGTACATATATTTTCACGTTATTTACTATACGTTGTATCGTGGGAATATCTGCACCAGTTGCTGATATTCCCCGATACACGTGTATAGAAAGCGTGGACACATTCATCATCCATATACACTCCATGTGGCACCTAGTCGTGTTCGTTGCGTGTCTCTAGACGTCGACTGACTCGACATAGTGCTACACTCCATCGTCACCTCCACCCCCACCCCTTTATAGATATAATACATATATATATATCTATAGATGCTATATTTACTTTCTTTTTGTTTGCTTTCTTTTTAGTAAAAAGATAAAAAAAATATAAAAGTGAAAAGATAATCTTTGATTTGCAGGTACCCCGTCTTGTAAGTAGCAAGACGTGTTTTGAAACTCTGTTTTGGCTAAAAGCCAAGGACACAATTTTGAGGGTGTGCCTCAAGAACAAGGATTACCAGAAAAAAAACCTAAATAAGAAAAATACCAAAAACACAATAAATGAACGAAAGAGATGCGTTTTAAGGAAAATGTAGAAACTCGACTTGAACCCCACTTCCCTGAGTTCGACCCTGGGCCTAAAAGTGACAAGATAAAATCAATTAGGCCAGGTTAAAAATTTTGTAAAGAGATGGCTAGGTCTGAATTAGGTTAACCACTATACACATTTCAACGATAAAAATATCATATTAACAACCTATTTGGGCCGACCCATCACCCGTGTCAACTTCATGGACATTACAGGGTAGGCTGCTATGATTAAAGGAAACAATGGAGGCATTGTTCATTGAGTTTGTGCTCAAATTTTCAAATAATTCAAATGCTCCATTTTCATCTTTATTCATTAAATTCCCTCCACGGGAAGTGTCTGCAATCTACCACAAAGTCTCATTTCGCCCATAGTAGAAAATCTGGGCTATATGCCACTTAGGCAGACCGTGCTGGAGACACTTCCTGAGGTGGTCATTGTATCTCTCCCATGCCTCATGAAACTGTACACCATCTTGTTGCGTAAATGAAGTGACAGCATGGCGAAGCACATTGGTTCGCCCGATTGGGAAGAACTTTTTGAGAAACGCTGTTCGCATCTCTTCCCAAGAGTGGATGGTTCTCCCAAGGGTGCGTAACCACTGCGACTCTTTATCCTGCAATGAAAATGGGAACATTTTCATGAGGACTACAGGTAACCCGATATTTCTTTGTTTAACAGTTTCAACCAATCGGGTTATGTCTTCCAAGTGGAGAAAAGGATCTTCACTTGCAAGACCATGGAAGTGAAAATTGATCAAGGCAATTATGTTAGGTTTCAGTTCAAAGTCATCCCCACCCATGGGGACCCGAATTTGTCCTATGGTCACTGTAGCAGTGGGATTCTTATTGGAGCTAAGAGACCTAAGCTCCTCCTGTTCGGGAGGGTCCTGCATTTCCTCCAATGTTTCCTTAATGGCCTCAATTTGTTCATTATACATTTCCATTTAGGCATGGGGGCAAGTTATGGGATCCAAGGCTCCACCACCTGGTGGGTTTTGAGGGCGGTTTCCCCCCTCGGGATTTGGGGGTGGGCATGCAGCCATGTTTGTGGAGGAGGATGACGATTCGACTTCTTTTCTAAAATTATCAGGCAATTCACACAGTTCAGGGTTTTGTGATGTCCTCCCAAACATGCACTACCGCAGGAAGAAGTGAGGGGATACGAAGGGAAAAGAGATGAGAGAAATGATGCCGCAAAGGTACACTTGATGACAAATCAATACAATCAAATTCCTAACCTCTATAGTGTGCCCTTAGACCTAAAGATCTAGGTTACCTACTATCACGACCTACAAAACCGAATGCGAGCACCGCGGAACCACCAGGACAAATTGAAAGGCCGTTTGCCCCAATCTTAGACACCCTATAGCACGCAGGATCCCTCACCAGCACGTAGGTTCTACATACAGGTAGTTAGACCTCCAATCCTTAATAAGGGTCAAGTTGCTACCAATTTTAATTAGAGGCTTAGGATCAAGAGCTTCTGGAATGTGAAGGGTGTTATTTATGGGTAATGCCCAAGTGATTGATTTTGTAGAGTGTGTTAACCAAGCATGCAACGGGGAAATCTCCCCGAATTGAAGTTTTAATTGGTGAATGGTTTTTAGAATTCAGCTTTAAGTAGTATGGATTTTAGGATTTCGCTAAATTATCAATTCAACCAATCTCCGGGTTTTGAGAGAATACAAGTTTTCTTCTAAGGCCAACAAACCCTTCTTCAATGTCAGTTGGTTAATGCATGCTAAAATGCGGTGGGCTTTCCTAGATGGAGATTTCTAT
Organism: Thalassia testudinum; assembly: GCA_037157565.1. Taxonomy (NCBI): domain Eukaryota; kingdom Viridiplantae; phylum Streptophyta; class Magnoliopsida; order Alismatales; family Hydrocharitaceae; genus Thalassia; species Thalassia testudinum. The sequence continues at coordinate 147,569,795 of JAZHRO010000014.1, read as the reverse complement.
GTGTGGATGCACAAATCAATTTTAGATTAGTGTGAAAGGGAGCCAAAGCACTTCAATTCAAGTGCTCCCAATCACCAAAATGATTTCCACACACAAGGCTCAACCATAAGATAAAGAAAATCAAATTGTTGGGGTTGAAGTATTCGAGATCGAATCTTAGGCACGTGAAAGGTCGTGGTGGGGTTGGAATCAACTCAATTCCAAGTCTCCCAACCAAAAAGGTGATCCCGAATTATTGATAAATGAGGCAAAAGGGATGGAAATCAATCTTTTTATCTTTGCCTCAAAAAATACTTCACACGGCGAAATATTCAAGAATCAAGATTCTAGGATCATCGCTATGCAAAGTTTGGCGGGAAATCCCAGGGCGGTGGGAGTGATGTCAAACAATCAAACAAGTGATTTTTAACCCACTTGCCCTAAGAGATCGAAAGAAGTGTTTTTAGTTCTTTTTTTTTTTATTAAGGTGACAAGTTGGCCTAAGTTGCTAAGAAAGAAAAACCTACCTGTTCAACAACGTGGGGAAAGCTCCCGTGCGGTGCTAGCAACTCACGCACCCATTCCCACCTTGGATCTGCCCACGTTTCCAACTTCATCTGCTTGGCTTCTCCTTGCAACTAGTTCACCTGCACACTAGCAAACAGAAACACCCATGAAGAGAAGGGTGTGAGAAGAGAAAAATTAAAGGAATGGAGTAGAAACTTATCTGAATGCGCACTTCCCCGGCAATGGCGCCAGAAAAAGTGTGGTGTAGGCCCAGATAGGTAGTGTTAATATGGTGATTTATAGTTGAAATGCATATAGTTGTTAACCAAAATCGGGCCTAACCATCTTTTTACAAAAATTTTTAACCTGGCCTAATTGATTTTATCTTAGTCACTTTTAGGCCCAGGGTCGAACTCTGGGAAGCAGGATTAGCGGTGAATAAGTTCCTACTCACTTCCTACAACGAATCTCTTCCACTCGTTTATTATGTTTTAGGTGTTTTTCTATTTAAGATTTTTTTTTGATAATTTTTGTCCTTGAAGTACACCCACAAAATCATGTTCTTGGCTTTGAGTCAAACTAGGGTTCCCAAAACTGTCCTTGCTTTCGCAAGACTGAGTACCTGCAAGTCAAGGATTATCTTCTCTTTTGTATATTTTCTTTTTATCTTTTTAATTGTAGGAAAGAGAAATAGAAATAAAGTAAATATAGTATATATATATGTATATATTATATATGTATATAGGGGTGGGGGTGGAGGTGGAAATGGAGTGTAGCACGGTGTCAAGTTGATCATCATCTAGGAAGATGCAACGAATAGGATGAAGTGCCACGTGGTGTGTAGGATGGATGGGTGGAAGATGTGTGTGAAGACGCTTGCTGTACGAGTGTATCGAGTAATATCAGCAACTGGTATAGATATTCCCTTGATACAATGTGTGGTATGTGATATGAAAAAAAATATCTATAGATGTATATATGTAAATGTATATATCTATATGCATATATATAGAAATGGTTATAATTATATAGGTGTATTTGTAGTTATATATGTATATATATATAGATATGTAAATATATGTATAGATAGATGTATGCATGTGTATATATATAAATATATTTATAATTAGATATATATGTATGTATATATAGCTATATATAGGCATATATATATATATATATACATATATATATATATATGTATATATATATACGTATATAGTAATATATGTATATAGTTATAGATATGTATATATGTATATAGATATATTAGTATAAGTATATATATATATATAAGTATTTATATTTATAGGTATATGTATATATATATATGTATAAATATATGTGTATATACATATATATATATGTATGTATACTAATACTTAGTTATATAAGTACTAATATATGTATAGCTATATGTATATATATATTTATGTATATAAATATATATATATAAATACATATATGTATATATATATAGGTATATAGTAGTGTATAAGTGAGTGGGTGTGTGTACGACATTGTGTGTGTGTGTATGTGTCTGTAGGAGGGAGTGAGATAGTGCTGTGACAGAGAGAGAGAGAGAATGCCTGCTGGAGTGAAGAAGGCACGGCGAGATAAGCCATCTAGAGGCAGCAGCCGACGTCTGATGTCCACGCGCAGGCGCAGGCGCGTAGGCGCATACGCTGGAGGGAGTGGGTGTTGGAGGAAGGTGGAGCACAGCGTGCTGCGGACCGTAGTGCACTGCTCTGCGCGATGAGGGAAACGCGAGCAAAGAAGTGGGTGCTGGAGTGGGCTGGTGCAGGTGCGAGCACAGGCGCTAGAGCGAGCGCGGGCCAGTGATGGTTGCAGCATGGAGAGAGAGTGCCTGGTGACTGGATAAGTGAGAAACTTTCCGATCGCCGCACTGTAGCAGCGTGAGATCACTACTACAGTGCAAGGGCAAAAAGTTGACCGACTGGCGTGCACGAAATCGGCTGGGCTGCGGGGGTGTTTTGCGATAGGGCTCGTGGAGAGGGGCGAGGGCAACCTGTTGGCGCGTGCAGAGCACGCGGAACATGCGCCTGAGGTGCGTGGTGGCCTGCGCTGCTGCTGGCTGCCGCTACTTCTACTTGAGCTTCTGAGCTTGAAGCACTCAACGGCGACGATGGGCAAGAACGACGAAACGGAGAGGTGAACTACCATGCCCTCTAGCTCTTTGATGAGCTGGGCAGTGGTGGGACTCACAGTGGTGGGTGCGTACCACTGTGAGCTGCTCCTACCCATAGCGTAGCTCTTCAAGAAGAAGAGAGGCTGCATATGGAGGGGAGAGGGGAGGGGACGGCTGGGAGAGGGAAAGCTGCTGTCTGTTGGATCAGGCTCCGCCGCAAGGAAGGTGGCTGTGCCCTTTTTAAAGAGGAAGGAGGCAAGCACAGCCATGCCCTGGGCTGTGCATGGCTCTGCATGCGGCTAGCATGGCAAGCCCGCTGCAGAGAATGGCGTGAAGAAGATCAAGCCATGCCTTATAGCTGCAGAGAAGAAATTCAAAGTCAAATAATAATAAAAATAAAGATGGTGAATTTGCGACAAACACTTGAGGAATACGTTAATTTCATGGCCATTTTATACTCTCCTCCCCTCACAAATAAATGCCTGCAAGCATTTATTTTTACAAATGTGACTATGGCTACCTAATATACAATGGCATTGCTTGGAAATAGCACAAGATGGCACAATTGTTGGTGAATTTTTGCAGTGCAATCATACCCCCATGCCTATCTTTTGCCAGTCCCAAGCAAAACAGTTTTGTATTCTATTTAGAAATGATCTTAAGCTAAAGATTTTCTTCTGAGGCGACATAGGTGTGTTTATTGTTGGATATTGTGAGAACTAATTGTAGAGAAGACTACTAGTACTTTAAGTCTTATGTGACATAGATCATCTCTCGACTAACCACGACTCTTGATATTTAAACCTTGAGTACGATTTCCAGGACCCAGGAGGTTTTTACCATACTCAAGAGCTCAAGAGATTATGGCTTGTGCATAGTGAAGGTTTAAGACTAACCAGATGAACATTGAGACTCAAGCCCAGGTTTTCACAAATTTTTAAGTGCAGGTTGGTCCCAGTTTCCACTCATGTCTTCGGATTGACCCTTAAAAAGATGACGGAAAGCTCAACTCCCAATTCAAGACATTTGTGGCTAAAAGAAAATAGGGCATTTGCCCTAAGGAACTTTTTTGTAGGAAGATTTTACAGACATTTGTCAGACATACTGACTTATTTGTACCATTTTTTCTTTCTTTTTTTTCTCAAAACACGTGTCAATATATCTCTTACAACATTATTTTTAGGAGCACACTTTTCTTTTGGTGGGAGAGTTCCTTTTTGGTGGAAAGAGTCTTTCCTAAACACAAGACTAAAGCTTGGGATAAAAAGACTACCTGCACGCATAGGTAAGGACTCCACCTTCCCTAATGAACACTTTGGTTGGATCTTATGTTCACCTGGTCTTTCTTGATATGTTTAGTGTGAACAAAGATTACTTACGCTCTCGAGTGGAAGCAAACCAATGGATCCTGTACTAGTGTCTTAGGTACAAGAATACATCCTTAGTTAGGAGAGATTCCGATATATCTTGTCAATGCTCAAATGAATTAAGCTGAGCCTAAGCGAATCAAGCTTCTGTGGCCTGGAAAGTCTTCAAAATAGTGATTGAATATCCAAAAACATTTACTGTATTTTTGTTTCGACCTTTAGATCATTACTGAGCACCTTTTTTTTTCTTAATAGATAGATGGAAACTGCATGATACCATAAAATACCCAAATCCTATGGATGCCTATCCACCCTCCCATGCCAAACGATGCTATGTCCTCGTATGCATGCAGGGTTGGGTAGAGGAAGGGCGAAAGATCGGGTAACGGGAGCTGAGGTGCAGGGTATACAGCAGGGTGGTAGGGTTGGTGGATGGTGGGTGGTGAGGTGAAAAGTGAAGTGAGTGTGACAGCGGCGGAGTGTTGTTGGGGTGCCTCCCAATGAGCGCTGAATTTAACGTCCCCAACTGGACTCAGAATGAGGCACAACATTAGTTACCCTCCAGCAGGGCAACAGTTTCTCCAACGGGAGCAGGTTCATGAGTAAGATAGGGTTTCAAATGCTACCCATTGACCATAAATTTATGCCCAGATTTGGGATCTTCAATCTCAACGGCCCCATTGGGAAATAGTCTCGAGACCAGGATAGGACCAGTCCATTTGGACTTCAGTTTCTGAGGAAAGAATTGGAGCCAGGCATTGTAGAGCCAAAATTGCTGAGATGGCTCAAATTCCTTCTGCAGAATACGGCTGTCATGAAAAGCCATAGTGCGTTGCTTGAAAGTTAAGGCAGAATCATAGGCTTCACGACGGAGCTCTTCCAGCTACTGTAGTTGGAGTTTCCTTTCTCGACCACACAGGTCTGGGTTGAGGTTACACTGGCGAACCACCCAATAAGCGCGGTGCTCCAACTCCACGGACAAATGACAAGGCTTCCCGTAAATGATTCTATAAGGAGACATACCAAGGGGAGACTTTGAAGACTGTCTGATACGCCCAAAGTGCATCAATCAGCTTGTCAGACCAATCCTTACGGTCAGGACGAACCGTTTTCTGGTGAATTTGCTTGATTTGCCGATTCGACACCTCTGATTGGCCGTTCGTCTGAGGATGATATGGGGATGCGATACAACGGTGGACTCTGCATTTCCTCAGAAGTGTCCGAAAAGATGCATGGGTAAAGTGGCTTCCTCCATCTGAGATAATAGCTCGAGGGATCACAAAATGCTGAAAGATGTGGTCTTTGACAATTCGAGTGGATATAACATGGTCAGCACGGCACGTGGGAATAGCCTCGATCCATTTTGAAACATAATCAACAGCAATGAGGATAAATTCGAAGCCGTTGGAAGGAGGAAAGGGACCCAAGAAATCAATTCCCCAAATGTTGAAGATTTCCACAACTAGGATGGGTTGTAAGGGCATCATGTCACGACGTGACATTGACCCTAACGACTGGCACCTAGTGCAATGTTTAGCATAATTGTGTGCATCCTGGTGAAGGGAGGGCCAAAAGAAACCGCACTGCAACACCTTGGCTGCGGTTTTCCTCCCAGAGAAATGGCCTCCGCAGGCCTGATCGTGGCAGAAGGATAGCACACTGGGAATTCGCTGTCAGGAACACAGCGACGAATGATTTGATCATCACCAATTCGAAAAGAAGTGGATTATCCCAGAAATAATACTTTGCTTTTGCCATGAGACGCTCGCACTGGTTTATAGGCCAGTCACGTGGAAGGGATCCGGAAGCAAGGTAATTGGCAATGTCGGCATACCAAGGTCCACTTGCCACATTAATTGCCAATAGGTGCTCATCAGGAAAAATCTCATCAATCGACAGAGTAAGTCCAATATTGTCAGGGTCTAGTCTAGAAAGATGGTCAGCCACAACATTTCGGGTCCAGCCTTATTGCGGATATCAATGTCAAATTCTTGGAGAAGAAGGATCCAATTAATCAGTCTAGGCTTGGCATCCTTCTTGTGCATGAGATGGAGATAGGCCGCATGATCAATGAAAACAATAACATGTGAGCCCGGAAGGTAAGAGCAGAATTTCTCCAGCCCAAAGACGACCACCAGTAGTTCTTTCTCAGCGGTAGTATAATTACGTTGGGCCTCGTCCAACGTCTTACAGGCGTAGTACACCACGAAGGGGTGTCTATCGCGTCTTTGTCCTAGGATGGCTCCGACCGCAAGGTAGGAAGCGTCACACATGAGTTCAAAGTCGAGGGACCAATCAGGTGGCTGGAGAACAGGGGCCATGGTGACAGCATTACGCAGCTGCGTGAAAGCTCGTATGCAGTCGGGGCCCATATCGAAGGGTACGTCGGTTGATAGGAGATGAGTTAAAGGTCGGGAAATCTTAGAGAAATCATTGATGAATCATCCATAGAAATCGACGTGTCCCTAGAAGGAGTGGATTTGTTTGACAGAGGCAGCCACAGGTAAATCAGAAATTACATCAAGCTTATCTTTGTCAACCTCGATACCCCTATCGGAGATGATATGCCCGAGAGCAATTCCCTCATGTACCATAAAATGACTTTTTTCCCAACAAAGCACGAGGTTTACATCAATACATCTCCTAAGGATACAGGTTTGGTTGGCAAGATAGTCATCAAAAGATGGTCCAAAGATCGAAAAGTCATCCATGAAGACCTTGAGAAAGTCACCCACCATGTCAAGGAATATCGCCAACATACATCTCAGGAAAGTTGCTGGCACGTTACAAAGTTCGAATGGCATCCTTCTAAATGCAAAGGTGCCGAAGGGGCAGGTAAAAGTGGTTTTCTCTTGGTCCTAAGGGTCAATTGCCACCTGGTTATATCCTGAGATTCCATCCAGGAAACAGAAAAATTTGTTTCCCACTAACTGCTCCTGGATTTGGCCAATGAAATGTAGCGGAAAGTGATCTTTCTTAGTTGCAGCATTGAGTTTCCTATAATCTACACACACTCTCCAGGATGTAGGAGTGAGTGTAGGGATGGATTAGCCCCTGTCATTGACACGGAAGGTGAGTCCCACCTTTTTGGGCACGATGTGAAGCGGACTCACCCTGGGGCTATCGCAGATCAGGTAAATTATACCCACATCCAGCCACTTAATAATTTCCATCTTAACGACCTCCCACATGTTAAGGTTGAGACGTCGCTGCATCTCGTGGGAAGGTCAAGCCTCCTCCTCTATATATATACGGTGGGTGCAATAGGAGGGCCTATTGCCAAATAAGTCTGATAAAGACCATCCTATGGCTGCCTTATGTTCTATAAGGACCTCAGTTAGTTTGCACTCTTGCTCCCTGGTCAATTTTGAACTAATGATTACGGGGAGAGTTTCATTTGGTCTCAGGAAAACATACTTAAGTGTACTAGGCAGCTCTTTCAGCTCGGGACTGGATGGTGAAAGGTCTGGCATTTCTTGGGTCGAGAGTGTCCTAGGTGGATCGAAAAATAAGTCAGGAGGAAGAAGTTGGCCCTCAGATTGGCCAAGAAGAGGGGCTTCTTAAATAGATGGATCCAAAATGGAATAGCCCAGTGTGTAGTATGTGGGCCCAAGGTCCCAGTGTGGAGTTGCAAGTCCGCCTGATTTGGCAGGAAAGAAAGGGCAATCCGGTCTTCAACGGTGTGGACCGACGGTGAGTAGCCCGGATATGACTCAGACCACGAGGTATGGGAAGCGAAGAAAACCTCGTCAGAAGTATGGCAAGGAGAAGGTATGGGACAGGGGAGGGATAGGGGAACATCACAATTTGTGTTTATCAGGCAATTGTCAGTGTTTAAAGGCCGTCCGCAGCAGTCAGAATAGGTCCCAATTAGTCTGATACACATGCTAACGGCCATGTCCTCATCAGACGTGTCATCCTCGATGCAATCGCAATCAAAGTTCTTGGCTGCCTTGAAGATGTTAAGCTTTAGCTTCTCAGATCCAACGGCAATCTCAATACAACTCGACTCGCAGTCGATATGGGAGTGGGCTGTGGCCAAGAAAGGTCGACCAAGGTTGATCGGACAATCAGAAAGTGAGCTAGGAACTTCCATTTCTAAAACAAGAAAATCAACAGGAAAACAGAGACTGTTGACCCTAACCACTACGTCTTCCACCACACCCTTTGGAATTTTGACAGAATGATCTGCCAATTGTAACGTGACAAGGTTTGCTTTTAGATTTCCCAAGGAAAATTTTTCGAGCATGATGGTTGGTATAAGATTGATGGAAGATCCTAGATCAAGCAGGGCACAGTTAAAATTTCCGCCTTGGATGCTACAGGAAATAAGCGGTGTGCCCGAATCTTTCCGCTTCGGTGGCAGATTTGACAGTATAGCATAACTCGCATGGGGCGAGAGAATAACTGGATTCTTAGTTTTCTTTGACTGCTGCCTGGTTGTTGCGTAGTCTTTGAAAAATCGGGCGACAATAGGTATGTTGTCGATAGCCTCAAGCAGGGGTACCTTGATTTCAACATCCCTGAACTAATTACGCAGGTTATCAAAGGCCTACATATCTTTCCTTTTGCCTTTTTTCTCCCTCAGCAAAGCCTCAAGGAATGGGACTGATTCTGGCACCAATTTGGGTGTATCGTCCTCTCACGAATGCGGCATGCATCCCGAATGACAGGGAGATGAAGAAGACGGGCCAGGATCATGTCGAGGAGGATTGAATGTCTACTTACCTCTCCTCATAGTGATCGCATTGGACGATGCGGGTGCAGTGGGATCATAAGGCGGAGGAGGGTTCGCAATAGGGACATAAGAGTGAGGTGCTGTAACAGGATTAGCCTGAAATCCTAGTGGAATGCTCGTAGCTTGCAGAATCTGGTGAACCTGCCGCAGAGAAGGTTGTGCCTGTGGTTGAGGACCACGGGGTACGAAATTTCGCGGGTTGGGAACAGGTTGGGCTGGGAGAGTGCCCTGAGATCGAGTCGCCATGCGTAGTTGACTTATCTCAGCATTCTGCTGAGCCAATTGGTGCTGAAGAGAGGTCACGTTCTTTTCATGGTGTTTTGACATTTTCATCATCATTTGCATCAATTTATCAAGAGGACTTGATGCGTGTTTTGTTTGCTGAATGGAAGGACCCGATGGCAGATTCACCATAGGATTAGACTAGGCCCTTGGGATGACAGGTGCGGATGGTCACATTGGTCACCAGTGGGGTTTTGGTGCTGCTGGTTGTTGGCCCATGAGAAGTTCAGATGATTTCGCCACCCTGGGTTATAGTGGCAGAGAACGGGTTGTTCCCCAATGCGCAAGCATCTTCTATGCCAGAGGACGCGTCCGCATGCAAACACCCATCCGAGCTCACGGAGGCTTGGTCCTCCGTGTCATAATACTGGCTTGCAGAAGCCAGATCCACATGACTTACTGAATCGCTTGGAGCGACACTCAGTAAGGAAGGTCTTACGAGATTTCTTTGGATAAGCCTTGTGTTGGAAGAATTAGGATTGTGAAGAAGTGCTGAGGTGGGGGTGTTTGCCATAGAACGGGCAGGGTTGGCCAGAAGCTCGTCCAGCTTCTTGTGCACGACAGAGACTTCATCAAATTTCTGTGCGATAAGGCTGAGATCAGTGGATGAATTGGAGGGTCCCATGTCAACTTCGTGGATATTACAAGGTAGGCTGGTACGATTAAAGGTGACAATGGAGCCATTATTCATTAAGTTTTCGCTCATATTTTCAAATAATTCGAATGCCCCATTCTCATCTTTATTCATGAAATTCCCTCTGCAGGAAGCATCTGCATTCTGCTTCAAAGTCCCATTTAGACCATAGTAGAAAATCTGGGCTATATGCCACTTTGGCAGACCATGGTGCGGACACATCCTGAGGAAGTCATTATATCTCTCCCATGCTTCATGAAATTGTTCGCTGTCTTGTTGCGTAAATGAAGTGATAGCACGGAGAAGCACATCGGTTCACCTGATTAGGAAGAACTTTTTGAGAAACGCTATTCGCATCTCTTCACAAGAGTGGATGGTTCTCCCAAGGGTGCGTAACCACTGCGACGCTTTATCCCGCAATGAAAATGGGAACATTTTCATGAGGACTGTAGGTAACCTGATATTTCTTGGCTTAATAGTTTTAGCCAATCGGGTTAGGCCTTCCAAGTGGAGAAAAGGATCTTCACTTGCAAGACCGTGGAAGTGAAATTTTATCAAGCCAATTATGTTAGGTTTCAATTCAAAGTCGTCCCCGCCCATGGGGACCCAAATTTGTCCTATGGTCTCTGTAGCAGCGGGATTCTGATAGGAGCTAAGAGACCTAGGCTCCTCCCATTTGGGAGGGTTCTGCATTTCCTCCAATGTTTCCCAAATGGCTTCAATTTGTTCATTATAAATTTCCATTTGGGCATGGAGGTTGGTTATGGGATCCAAGGCTCCACCACCGAGTGGGTTTTGAGGGTCGTTTCCTCCCTTGGGATTTGGGGGTGGGCGTGCAGCCATGTTTGTGGAGGAGGAGGACGATTCGGCTTCTTTTCTAAAATTATCAGGCAATTCACACAGTTCAAGGTTTTGTGACCTCCTCCCAAGCATGCACTACCGCAGGAAGAATTGGGGGGATACGAAGGGAAAAGAGATGAGAGAAATGGCGCTGCAAAGGTACACTTGATGACAAATCAATACAATCAAATTCCTAACTTCTACAGAGTGCCTTCAGACCTAAAGAACTAAGTTACTTACTTTCACAACCTACGGAACTGAATGCGTGCACTACGGAATCACTGGGCCAGATTGAAAGGTCGTTTGCCCCCGTCTTAGACACCCGATAGCACGTAGGAACCCTCACCAACACATAGGCGCTTCACGCAGGTAGTTAGATCTCCAATCCTTAATAAGGGTCAAGTTGCTACCAATTTTAGTTAGAGGCTTTGGATCAAGTGCTTCTGGAATGTGAAGGGTGTTATTTATGGGTAATGCTCAAGTGATTGATTTTGTAGAGTGTGTAAACCAAGCATGCAATGGGGAAATCTCCCCGAATTGAAGTTTTAATTGGCGAATGGTTTTTAGAATTCAACCTTAAGTAGTATGGATTTTAGGATTTCGCTGAATTATCAATTCAACCAATCTCTGGGTTTTGAGAGAATACAAATTTTCTTCTAAGCCCAACAAACCCTTCTTCAATGTCAGTTGGTTAATGCATGCTAAAATGCAATGGGCTTCCCTAGATGGAGATTTCTATGTGTGGATGCATGAATCAATTTTAGATTTGTGTAAAAGGGAGCCAAAGCACTGCAATTCAAGTGCTCCCAATCACCAAAATAATTTCCACAAACAATGCTCAACCATAAGATAAAGAAAATAAAGTTGTTGGGGTTGAAGTATTCAGGATCAAATCTTAGGCACGTGAAAGGTCGTGGTGGGGTAGGAATCAACTCAAATCCAAGTCTCCCCAACAAAAAGGTGATCCTGAATTGCAGATAAATGAGGCAAAGAGGGATGGCAATCAATCTTTTTATCTTTGCCTCAAAGAATACTTCACACGATGAAAGATTCATGAATCAAGATTTTAGGATCTTCGCTAGGCGAAGTTTGGCGGGAAATCCCTGGGCGGTAGGAGTGATGAGAAGCAATCAAACAAGTGATTTTTACCCCACTTTCCCCAAGAGATCCAAAGAAGTGTTTTTAGTTTTTCTTTTTTTATTAAGGAGACAAGTTGGACTAAGTTGCTAAGAAAGGAAAACCTACCTGTTCAGCAATGTGGGTGAAGCTCCAGTGCGGTGCCGGCGACTTCACGCTCCCGTTCCTGCCTTGGATCTACCCACGTTTCCATCTTCATCTGCCTGCCTTCTCCTTGTAACTAGTTTACCTGCACATCAGCAAATAGAAACACCCGTGAAGAGAAGGGTGTGAGAAGAGAAAAATTAAAGGAATGGAGTAGAAACTGACCTGAATGCGCACTTCCCCAGTAATGGCACCAAAATAAGTGTGATGTAGACCCGGATAGGTGGTGTTAATATGGTGATTTAATCGTTGAAATGCGTATAGTGGTTAACCTAAATCGAGCCTAACCATCTTTTTACCAAAATTTTTAACCTAGCCTACTTGATTTTATCTTAGTCACTTTTAGGCCCAGGGTCGAACTGAAGGAAGCGGGATTAGAGGTGAATAAGTTTCTGCACCCTTCCTACAATGAATCTCTTCCGTTTGTTTATTATTTTTTGGTTTTCTTCTATTTAATATTTTTTTCTGATTCCTTGAGGTACACCCTCAAAACCAGGTTCTTGGCTTTGAGCCAAATTAGGGTTCCCAAAACTGGTCTTGCTACTTGCAACACTAAGTACCCACAAGTCAAGGATTATCTTTTCTCTTTTGTATATTTTTTTTTTATCTTTTTAATGGCAGGAAAGAGAAATAGAAATAAAGTAAATATAGTATCTATACATGTATATATTATATATGTATATTGGGGTGGGGGTGGAGGTGGAAATGGCATGTAGCACGGTATCGAGTTGATCGTCGTCTAGGAAGACGCAACCAATAGGACAAAGTGCCACGTGGAGTGTAGGATGGATGGGTGGAAGATGTGTGCGAAGACGCTTGCTGTATGTTTGTATCGGGGAATATCAGCAACTGGTGCAGATATTCCCGCGATACAATGTGTGGCAGGTGATATGAAAAAAAATATATATATGTATATATGTAAATATATATCTATATGTATATATATAGATATGGTTATAATTATATAGGTGTATATGTAGTTATATATGTATATTTATATAGATATGTAAATATATGTATAGGTAGATGTACGTATATGTATATATATATATATTTATAATTAGATATATATGTATGTATATATAACAATATATAGGTGTAGATATATATATATATTTGGTAATATATGTATATAGATATATTAGTATAAGTACCTATGTATATTGATATATGTAGATAGATATATATATATATGTATTTATAATTATAGCTATATGTAAAAATGTATGTATATTTTTGTATATATATATATATATATATGTATAAATATATGTGTATATGTATATATATATATATATTTGTATGTATACTAATACTTAGTTATATAAGTACTAATATATGTATAGATATATGTATATATATATGTATATAAATATATATATAAATATATATATGCATATATATATATAAGTATATAGTAGTGTATAAGTGAGTGGGTGTGTGTACGAGAGTGTGTGTGTGTGTATGTGTCTCCAGGAGGGAGTGAGAGAGAGTGTCTGCTGGAGTGAAGAAGGCGTGGAGAGTTAAGCCGTCTGGAGGCAGCAGCCGACATCTGATGTCCACGTGCTGGTACAGGCGCGTAGGCGCGCACATTGGAGGGAGCGGGCGTGGGAGGAAGGTGGAGCATAGCGCGCTACGGACCACAGCGTACCTCTCTGCACACTGAGGGAAACGCTGGCGAAGAAGAGGGCACTGGAGCAGGTTGGTGCAGATGCCAGCGTAAGCACTGGAGCGGGCGTGGGGAGAGACACAGGCGTGGGCTGGCGACGGTTGCTGTGTCGAGAGAGAGTGCTTGGTGACCGGATAAGTGAGAAACTTTCCAGTCACCTCACTGTAGCAGCGTGAGGTCGCGGCTACTGTGTAAAGGCAAAAAGTTGACTGGCTGGGGCACGCGAAACTGGCTTGGCTGCGGGCAGAGTTTTGCGACAGGGCGAGCGGAGAGGGGCGAGGGTGACCTGCTAGTGCGCGCAGAGCACGCAGAATAGTCTCCTGAGGTGCGTGGTGGCCTACGCTGCTTCTGCCTGCCACTGCTTGTACTTGAGCTTCCGAGCTTGAAGCTCCTGTCAATGGCAGCGATGGGCTGGAATGACGAAATAGAGTGGTGAACCACCATGCCCACCGGCTCTTTGATGAGCTGGGCGGTGGTGGAACTCACAGTGCTGGGTGTGTACCACTGTGAGCTGCTCTTGCTTGCAGCGTAGCTCTTCAAGAAGAAGAGAGGCTGTGTATGGAGGGGATAGGGGAGGGGAGGGGATGGCCTGGAGAGGGAAAGCTACTGTCTGTTGGACCAGGCTTTGCCGCAAGGAAGATGGTTGTGCCCTTTTTAAAGAGGAAGGAGGCAAGCACAGCGATGCCCTATGCTATGCATGGCTCTGCATGCGGCTAGCAGGGCAAGCCTACTGCAGGGAATGGCGTGAAGAAGATCAAGCGATGTCTTGTATCCACGGAGAAGAAATTCAAAGTCAAATAAAAATAAAAATAAAGATGGTGAATTTGCGAGGCAACACTTGAGGAATACGTTATTTTCAATGCCATTTTATTCACTCTCCTCCCCTCTCAAATAAATGCATACATGCATTTATTTTTACAAATGTGACTACGGCTACCTAATATACACTGGCAATGCTTGGAAATAGCACAAGATGGCACAATTGTTGGTGCATTTTTGCTGTGCAATCAGCAGTGCTAGGAAATAACACAAAATGGCATATTTATTGATGTATTTTTGCTGTGCAATCATACCCCCATGCCTATCTTTTGCTAGTCCCTAGCAAAACATTTTGTATTGTATTTAGAAATGATCTTAAGCTGAAGATTTTCTTCTGAGGTGACATGGGTGTGTTTATTTGTTGGATATTGTGAGAACCAATTGTAGAGAAGACTACTAATACTTTAAGTCTTATGTGACATAGCCCATCTCTCGACTAACCTGGACTCTTGATATTTAAACCTTAAGTACTATTTCCAAGAATCAGAACGTTTTTGCCGTACTCGAGAGCTCAACAGATTATGGCTTGTACATAATGAAGGATCAAGGCTGACTAGATGAACATTAAGACTCAAGCCTAGGGTTTCACGAATCCTTAAGTGTAGGTTGGTCCCAGTTTCAGCTCGTGTCTATGGATTAACCCTTAAAAAGATGACGGAAAACTCAACTCCCATTTTATTACATTTGTGGGTCAAAGAATATGTGGTAGAAATAGGGTATTTGTAACTTCCCTAGAAACACTTCTGCAAGAAGAATTACAGACATTTCCGAGATATACTGACTTATTTGCATAGTTTTATTTTTTGAAACAAGTGTCAGTATATCACTTACAACTTTATGTGGAGGAGCACACTTTTTTGGTAGGATAGTTTCTTTTTGGTTGAAAGAGTTCCTCCTAGACACAAGACAAAAACCTGGGATAAAAAATCATCCTACGCACATAGGTAAGGACTCCACCTTCCCTAATGAACACTAGGGTTGGATCTTATGTTCACCTGGTCTTTCTTGATGTGCAGTGTGAACCAAGATTACTTAGGCTCTCGAGTAGAAGCAAACCAATGGATACTGTACTGATGCCTTAGGTACAAGAATACGTCCTTAGTTAGGAGAGATTCTGATCTATCTTGTCAATGCTCAAGTGAATTAAGCCGAGCCTGAGTGAATCAAGCTTCTGTGGCCTAGAAAGTCTTCAAAACAGTGATTGAATATCCATAAACAGTTATTGTATTTTTCTTTTATCCTTCAGATAATTACTAAACACCTTTTCTTTTTTTCTTATGCTATGTCAATATTTATAGATGGATGAAGGCTGCATGATACCATATAATACCCAGATCCTATGGATGCCTATCCACCCCCCCATGCCAAACAATGGTAAGTCCTCATATGCATGCAGGGTAGGGTAGAGGAAGGTACAAAGATCGGGGAATGAGAGCTGAGGTGCAGGGTATATAGCAGGGTGGTAGGGTGGGTGGATGGGGGGTGGTGAAGTGAAATGGTGTGAAGTGAAGAGTATGTGACAGTGGAGGAGTGCTGCTGGGGTGCCTCCCAACGAGCGCTGAGTTTAACATCCTCTGTTGGACTCAGAATGAGGCAGGACATTAGTTACCCTCTGGCAGGGCAACAGTTTCTCCAATGGGGGCAGGTTCTTGAGTAAGATAAGGTTTTAAACACTGTCCATTAACCATAAATTTATGCCCAGATTTGCGACCTTCAATTTCAACAGCCGCGATGGGAAATGGTCTCGAGACAAAGAAGGGTCTGTCCATTTGGAGTTCAATTTCCCTAGAAAGAATTTGAGCCAGGCATTGTAAAGCCAAACTTGCTGAGATGTCTCAAATTCGTTCCACCGAATACAGCTATCGTGAAAAGCCTTAGTGCGTTGCTTGAAAGTTAAGGCCGAATCATAGGCTTCACGACGGAGCTCTTCCAGCTTTTGGAGTTGGAGTTTCCTTTCTCGAACACACAGGTCTAGGTCGAGGTTACATTGGCGAACCGCCCAATAAGAGTGGTGCTCTAGCTCCATGGGCAAGTGACAAGGCTTCCCGTAAATGATTCTATAAGGAGACATGCCTTAGGGAGCCTTGAAGGCAGTCCGGTATGCCCAAAGTGCGTCAATTAGCATGTCGGACCAATCCTTACGGTCAAGCCGAATCGTTATCTGGAGAATTTGCTTGATTTCCCAGTTCAACACCTCAGCCTGGTCGTTCATCTGAGGATGATACGAAGATGCGATACGATGGTGGACTCCATATTTCCTTAAAAGAAGCATGGGTAAAATGGCTTCCTCCATCCGAGATAATGGCTCGAGGGAACCCAAAGTGTGCAAAAATATGGTCTTTGACAAATTGAGTGGATATGACATGGTCAGCATGGTGCGTGGGAATAGCCTCGATCCATTTCGAAACATATTCAACAGCAACGAGGATGTATTCGAAGCCCTTGGAAGGAGGAAAGGGAACCATGAAATCAATTCCCCAAATGTCAAAAATTTCAGTAGCTAGGATGGGTTGCAAGGGCATCATGTCACGATGTGACATTGACCCTAACGACTGGCACCTAGTGCAATGTTTGGTATAATTGTGTGCATCCTGGTGAAGGGAGGGCCAAAAGAAATCGCACTACAACACCTTAGCTGCAGTTTTCCTCCCAGAGAAATTGCCTCCGCAGGCCTGACCATGGCAAAAGCATAGCACACTAGGGAATTTGCTGTCAGGAATACAGCGATGGAAGATCTAATCAGCTCCTATTCAAAAACGAAGTGGATTATCCCAGAAATAACACTTTGCTTCTGCAATGAGAAGCTCGCACTGGTTTTCAGGCCAGCCATGTGGAAAGGAACCAGAAGGAAGGTAATTGGCAATGTCAGCATACCAAGGTCCACTTGCCACATTAATTGCCAATAGATGCTCATCTGGAAAAACCTCGTTAATTGGTAGGGTAAGTCTAATGTGGTCAGGGTCCAGTCTAGAGAGATGATCAGCCACAACATTCTAGGCTCTGGCCTTATCGCAGATCTTAATGTCAAATTCTTGGAGCAGAAGGATCGAACGAATCAGTCTCTGCTTGACATCCTTCTTCTGCATGTGATGGCGAATGGCCATGTGGTCAGTGAATACAATAACATGTGAGCGCAGAAGGTAGGAGTGGAATTCATCCAGCCTATAGACGATCGCCAGTAGTTCTTTGTCAGTGGTAGTATAATTACACTGGGCCTCGTCTGACGTCTTACTGGCATAGTACACCACGAAATGGTGTCTATCGCGTCTTTGTCCCAGGATGGCTCCAACTGCAAGGTCGGAAGCGTCACACATGAGTTCAAAGTTGAGGGACCAATCAGGTGGCTGTAGAATAGGGTCCTTGGTGACAGCATCACGCAGCTGCATGACTGCTCGTATGCAGTTGGGGCCCATATCAAAGGATACGTCGGTCGATAGGAGATGACTTAAAGGTCGAGAAATTTTGGAGAAGTCTTTGATGAATCTCCTATAGAAACCAACGTGTCCCAAGAAGGAGCGAATTTGTTTGACAGAGCCAGGCACAGGTAAATCAGTAATTACATCAATATTAGCTCTGTCAACCTCGATACCCCTATCAGAGATGATATGCTCAAGAACAACTCACTCGTGAACCATAAAATGACTTTTTTCCCAGGAAAGCACAAGGTTCACATCAATACATCTCCTAAGGATACAGGTCAGGTTGGCAAGACAGTAATCAAAAGAGGGTCCAAAGACCAAAAAGTCATCCATGAAAACCTCGAGAAAGTCACCCACCATGTCATGGAATATCGCCAGCATACATCTCTGGAAAGTTGCTGGCACGTTACAAAGTCCGAATGGCATCCTTCTAAATGCAAAGGTGCTGAAGGGGTAGGTAAAGGTGGCTTTCTCTTGGTCCCTGGGGTCAATTGCCACCTGGTTTTATCCAGAGAATCCACCAAGGAAACAGAAAAATTTATTTCCCGCTAACCGCTCCAGGATTTGGTCAATGAAAGGTAGCGGAAAGTGATCTTTCTTAGTTGCAGCGTTCAGTTTCCTACAATCTACACACACTCTCCAAGATGTATGAGTACGTGTAGGGATTGATTCGCCCTTGTCATTGATACGGATGGTGAGTCCTGCCTTTTTGGGCACGACGTGAATCGGACACACCCAGGGGCTATCGCTGATCGGGTAGATTATACCCACATCCAAACACTTAAAAATTTCCTTTTTAACGACGTCCCGTATGTTAGGGTTGAGACATCACTGCATCTCATGGGAAGGTCGAGCCCCCTCCTCCGTATATATACGGTGAGTGCTATTGTAGGGGCCAATGCTAGTTAAGTCTGATAAGGACCATCTAATGGCTGCCTTGTGTTCCATAAGGACCTTTGTTAGTTTGCACTCTTGCTCCCTGGTCAATTTTGAACTAATGATTACGGGGAGCATTTCAATTGGTCCCAAGAAGACATACTTAGGCGTATTAGGTAGCTCTTTCAGCTCGGGAGAGGGTGGTGAAAGATCTGGCATTTTGTTGGGATGAAAGTGTCCCAAGTAGATCAGAAGAAAACAAGTTAGGAGGAAGAAGTTGGCCCTCAGTTTGGCCAAGAAGAAAGGCATCTTGGATAGATGGATCCAAAAAGGGATAGCACCAGTAGTAGTATGTGGGCTCAAGGTCCCAGTGTGGAGTTGTAATTCTGCCTGATTTGGCAGGAAAGAAAGGGCAATCCGATCTTCAAGAGTGTGGACCGGCGGTGAGTAGCTCGAATATGACTCAGACCACGAGGTATGGGAAGCGGAGAAAACCTTGCCAGAAGTCTGGTCAGGAGAAGGCACGGGACAAGGGAGGGATGGGGGAACGTCACAATATGTGTTGGTCAGGCAATTGTCTGTGTTTAAAGGCAATCCATAGTAGTCATAATAGGTCCCAATTAGTCTAATACATGCGCTGACGGCCATGTCCTCGTCAGACATGTCATCCTCGTTGTAATTGCAATCAAAGTTCTTGGCTGCCTTGAAGATGTTAAGCTTGAGCTTCTCAGATCCAATGGCAATCTCAATACAGCCTGACTCGCAGTCGATATGGCCACGGGTGTGGCCAAGAAAGATCGACCAAGGATGATCGGACAATCAGAAAGTCAGCTAGAAACTTCCATATCCAAAACAAGAAAGTCAACAGGAAAACAGAGACTGTTGAACCTAACCACCACATCTTCCACCACACCCTTTGGTATTTTGACAAAATGATCTGCCAACTGAAACGTGACAGGAGTGGGCTTCAGATTTCCTAAGGCAAATTTCTCGAGCATGATGGTTGGTATAAGATTGATGGAAGATCCTAGATCAAGCAGGGCACGGTTAAAATTGCAGCCTTGGATGCTACAGGAAATAAGCGGTGTGCTTGGATCTTTCTAATTCGATGGTAGATGTGACAGTATAGCACAACTTGCATGAGGCGAGAGAACCATCGGATTCTTTGTTCTCTTTGACTGTCACCTAGGTGTAGTGTAGCCTTTGAAAAGTCGGGCGATAGAAGGTTTGTGGTCGATAGCCTCTAACAGGGATACCTTGATTTCAACATTCCTGAATAAATTACACAGGTTATCAGAGGCATGCATATCCTTTTTCTTGCCTTTTGGCTCCCTCAGTAGAGCCTCAGGGAATGGGATCGATTCTGGCACTAGTTTGGGTGTATCATCCTCTCATGAATGCGGTGCACATCCCGAATGAGAGGGCGATGAAAAAGATGGTCCAGGATCAAGTCGAGGCAGATTGATAGTTTGCTTACCGCTCCTCGTAGTAATCGCAATGGATGTTGCAGGTCCAGTGGGATCATAAGGCGGAGCAGGGTTTACAATAGGGACATAAGGGTGAGGTGCTGCAACGGGATTGGCCTGAAATCTTGGAGGAATGCTCGGTGCTTGCAGAATCTAATGAACCTACCACTAGAAGGTCGTACCTGTGGTTGAGGACCACTAGGCATGAAATTTTGTGGGTTGGGAATAGGTTGGGCTGGAAGAGTGGCCTAAGATCGAGTTGCATACGTAGTTGACTGATCTCAGCATTCTGCTGTTCCAATTGCTGCTGAAGAGAGGTCATGTTCTCTTCATGGTGCTTAGACATTTCCATCATCATTCGCATCAGTTTATCAAGAGGACTTGATGCGTGTTCTGTTTGCGGTATGCAAGGACCCGATGGTAGATTCGCCACAAGATTAGATGGGGCCCTTGGGATGGCGGGTGCGGACGGTCGCGTTGGCCCACCCACGGGGTTTTGGCGCTGCGGGTTATTGGACCATGCGAAATTTGGATGATTTCACCACCCTGGGTTATAAGTAGTAGAGAACGGGTTGTTCCCCATGGCGCAAGCATCTTCTAAGCCAGAAGATGAGTCCGCATGTAAATATTCATCCGAGCACATGGAAGCTTGGTCCTCCATGTCGAAATACTGGCTTACAAAGGCTAGATCCACATGACTTACCGAATCGCTTGGAGCGACACTCGGTAAGGAAGATCTCACAGGGTTTTTTGGGATAAGCATGGTATTGGAAGAATTAGATTGTGACGAAGTGGTGAGGTGGGGGTGTTAGCCATAGATTGGGCGAGATTGACCAGAAGCTCTTCCAGCTTCTTGTGCACAACGGAGACTTCATCCAATTTTTATGCGATAAGGTTAAGATCAGTGGATGAATGGGATTGTCCCGTGTCAACTTCATGAACATTACGAGGTAGGCTGGTACGATTAAAGGCGACAATGGAGGCATTGTTCATTGAGCTTTCACACAAGTTTTCAAATAATTCGAATGCTCCATTCTCATCTTTATTCATGAAATTCCCTCCGCAAGAAGCATTTGCAATCTGCTTTAAAGTCTCATTTAGCCCATAATAGAAAATCTGGGCTATATGCCACTCAGGCAGACCGTGGTGTGAACACTTCCGGAGGAGGTCATTATACCTCTCCCAAGCCTCATGAAACTGTTTGCCATTTTGTTGCATAAAGGAAGTTATAGCATGGCGAAGTGCACTGGTTCGCACGATTAGGAAGAATTTCTTAAGAAATGCTGTTCGCATCTCTTCCGAAGAATGGATGGTTCTCCCAAGGGTGCGTAACCATTGAGATGCTTTATCCCGCAACGAAAATGGAAACATTTTCATGAGGACAATTGATAACCCGATGTTTCTTGGTTTAATCGTTTCAGCCAATCGGGTTAGGTCTTCCAAATGGGGAAAAGGATCTTCACTTGCAAGACCATGGAAGTGAAAGTTTATCAGGCCAATTATATTGGGTTTCAATTCAAAATCGTCCCCACCCATGGGCACCCGAATTTGTCCTATGGTCTCTGTAGCAGTGGGATTTTGATAAGAGCTAAGAGACCTTGGCTCCTCCCATTCGGGAGGGTTCTGCATTACCTCTAAGGTTTCCCTAATGGCTTCAATCTATTCATTATACATTTCCATTTGGGCTTGGATGCGAGTTATGGGGTCCATGGCTCAACCACCTGGTGGGATTTGAGGGCGGTTTCCTCCCTCGGGATTTGGGGGTGGACATGCGGCCGTGCTTATGGAGGAGGATAACGATTCGATTTCTGTCCTTCTAAAGTTATCAGACAATTCAAACAATTCAGGATTTTGTGACCTCCTCCCAAACATGCACTACTGCAGGAAGAATTGGGGGCATAAGAAGGGAAAAGGGGATGAGAGAAATGACGCCGCAAAGGTACACTTAATGACAAATCAAGGCAATCAATGTCCTAACCTCTACATTGTGCCGTTAGACCTAAAGATCTAAGCTACCTACTATCACAACCTACGGAACCAAATGAGAGCACCACGGAACCACTGGGCCAGATTGAAAGGCCGTCTGACCCAGTCTTAGACACCCGATAGCACCTGGGAACCCACACCAGCACATAGGCGCTACATGCAGGTACTTAGACCTCCAATCCTTAATTAGAGTGAAGTTGCTACCAGTTTTAATTAGAGGCTTAGGATCAAGTACTTCAGGAATGTGAAGGGAATTTTATACGGGTAATGCCCAAGTGTGTTATTTTTAGAAGCTGTGTAAACCAAGCTTGCAACAGGGAATTCTCCCCAAATTGAAGTTTTAGTTGGTGAATGGTTTTTAGAATTTCAGCCTTAAGTAGTATGGATTTTAGGATTTCGCTGAGTTACCAATTCCACCAATCCCCAAGTTTTGAGAAAATACAAGTTCTTCTATGCCCAACAAACCCTTCTTCAATGTTAGTTAATGCATGCTAAAAGTGCAATGGGCTTCCCTAGGTGGAAATTTCCATGTGTGGATGCACGAGTCAATTTTAGGTTAATGTGAAAGGGAGCCAAAGCAGTTTAATTCAAGTGCTCCCAATCACCAAAATGATGTTCCACACACAATGCTCAACCACAAAATAATGTAGAGAAAATCAAAATGTTGGGGTTAGAGTATTCGGGATCAAATCTAAGGCACGTGAAAGGTCGTGGTGGGGTTGGAATCAACTCAATTCCAAGTCTCCCCACCAAAAAGTGATCCCGAATTACAGATAAATGAGGTAAGGAGGGATGGCAATCAATCTATTTAATCTTACCTCAAAGAATACTTCACACGATGAAAGATTCAAGAATCAAGATTCTTGGATCTTCGCGATGCGAAGTTTGGCGGGAAATCCAAGAACAGTGGGGGCGATGGCAAACAATCAAGCAAGTGATTTTTAATCCACTTGCCCGAAGAAATCCCAAGAAGTGTTTTTAGGTTTTGGGATTTTTTTTTTCTTATTAAGGTGACAAGTTGACCTAAGTTGCTAAGAGAGAGGCCTACCTTTTCAACAACGTCGGCGAAGCTCTAGTGCGGCGCCGACAACTTCACGCTCTCGTTCCCACCTTGGATCTGCCCACATCTCTGACCTCCTCTGCTTGCCTCCTCCTTGCAACTGGTTTACCTGCACACTAGCAAACGAAAACACCCGTGAAGAAAAGGGTGTGAGAAGAGAAAGTCAAAGGAATAGAGTAGAAACTTACCTCAATGCGCACCTCCCTGGCAACGGCACTAAAAAAAGATGTGGTCAAACTCGAATAGGTTGTGTTAATATGGTGAAATTATCGTTTAAGTGCGTATAGTGGTTAACCTAAATCGAGTCTAACCATCTTTCACAAAAATTTTTTTACCTGGCTTACTTGATTTTATCTTGGTCACTTTTAGGCCCACGGTCGATCTCAGGGAGGCGGGGAATAAAGGTGAAGAAGTTTCTACGCCTTTCTTATAACGTATCTCTTCCGTGCGTTTATTATTTTTTTTGGTTTTTTTCTATTTAAGATTTTTTTATTGATAATATTGTCCTTGAGGCACACCCTCAAAATCAGGTCCTTGGCTTTGAGCCAAATTGTTCCTGGCTTTGAGCTAACCAAGGGTTTCCAAAAGAACTGGCCCTGCTATTTGCAAGACCAAGTACCTGCAAGACAAGGATTATCTTTTCTCTTTTACTCTTTTTTTTATCTTTTTAATAGTAGGAAACAAAAGAGAAATAAAAATAAGATAGGTTGCTTGAAGAGAAATAAATATAGTATATATATATATAGATATATATATTATATATAGGGGTGGGGGTGGAAGTGGAAATGGCATGTAGCATAGTATCGAGTTGGTCCACATCTAGAAAGATGCAACCAACAAGACGAAGTGCTGCGTAGAGTGTAGGATGGATGTGTGGGAGTGCGTGCGGAGGTGCTTTCTTTACGTCGGTATCGAGGAATATCAGCATCTGGTGCAGATATTCCCGCGATATAATGCATGGTGTAGTGTGTATATGTTGTTATGTATATATATATAGATATGTAAATATATATATTGGTATATATATATAATTGTAACAAGATATATATGTATATACAATTAACTATATATATATATAGTAATATACGTATATAGATATATTTCTATAAGTATCTATGTATCTAGATATATATAGATATGTATATGTATATATATATATATGTATGTATGTGTATATGTGTACATATATATATGTATTTATATCTATAGATATATATGTATATATGTATGTATATATGCATATATGTATAAATATATATATATTTATATGTTTGCATATATACTTATATATAGTTGTATAGGTATGAATATGTATATATATATATATATATATATATATAAATATATATATGTATAAATGTATAAGTATGTATAGGTGTGTACAAGTGAGTGTGTGAGTGTATAAGTGTGTTTGTGTACTAGTGTGTGCGTGTGTAAGAGTGTGGGAGTGCACGGTGGAGGAGTGTGAGAGAGAGTAGGTGAGTTAAGGCGTTTGGCGGCTATGGGCATCGTCTGATCTCGCAAGGGTGCAGACGCGAGTGCAAGAGTAGAGGGAACGCGCGCGCTGTTGTCGCGTGTAGGTGGGTGCAGGAGTGTGGGAGAGAGAGCAACACAGTGCACTGCGCTTCGGGCGAGAACGGGAGCGGGCGCAGACGGGCTCGGGCATATGTGGACGAGGGCGTAGATGCTGGAACGTGCACGCGTGACTTGCTGGAGGCGGTCGCTGCGACGAGAGAGAGCACGTGGTGACCGGATAAGTGAGAAACAAGCCGGTCACCGCACTGTAGCTACAGTTCAGCGCTGAGAGGCGTGAACAGTAGCTACAGTGCCGCATGAAGTGAGTAACCGGTTACGGCCGATTCTGCATGCACGGGCCCGTTGGAAGGTGCCTGCTCATGCGGGGAGAGCTTGCAGACGTCGATGGCGTGTGCACGGTGGCCTGTGCTACTACAGGAGCCTATTGCTACTGCTGTTGGAGCTTCCGCCCTTGGAGCACTGGCAATGGTAGCGAGAGCTTCCAGCAAAGATAAAAGAGGGTGAAACCACCATGCCCACCTACTCATGAAGGAGCTGGGCGATGGTGGGACTCATGATGGTGGTCGTGGGACCACTGTGAGCTTGCTCCTACCCGCTGTGTGTCTCTTTAGTGAGAAGAGAGACTACATATGGAGAGGGAGAGGGGAGGAGATTGGCCTGGAGGAAAGAGTCTGCAGGTGGTGTGTGTTCCAGGCTCCCCCCTCACAAAGAAGATGGCCAGGCTTTTTAAGGAAGCAGGAGCTTGCCACAGCCATGCTGCCAGCCTCTCCTATCCAGCCATGTTGCTGGCAGAGGAATGGCACAAGGAGGCGCAAGCCCCATGATCTGTTGCCGTGTGAGGGAGAAGTTTACAAGGCAAATAAAGAAATGAAGAAGGTGAAATTGCGAGGCTACACTTGAAGAAGATGTTAATTAAATGGCCAATTATTCGCATTCGCCTCCCCTCTTTAAAAATGCATGCATGTGTCTTGTTACAAATGCAACTATAGCTACCTAAGATGCAATGGCAGTGCTAGGAAATAGCGTAAGATGGCATATTTATTAGTGTATTTTTGCTGTGCAATCAAAAGGCATCTTTCTCTATTATGTTTTCCCTCCTACTCCACAATGTATCCTCTCACATCTTTCACACATTTCCAATCCTACCCTCCTACCAACATGTATCCTCAAGATGATTACTATCCCGACTCAACTTATGATTACCCATCCACTAGCTAGCATAACTTTGATTGGGGATATGAATCCGAACCTCAGTGTCCAGGGCCTAACCCTGGACAACAAGACTATGTTTACTATCCTTTCGAGAGGTGCAATGATTATAGATCTCCATCCTTTGATGATCAACCCAACTAGATATTCAACCATGAAGGATATGCTAAATATAACACTTTCCCTCCCTAGAGTTATGCTGAATATAGGTTGCCACCAACCTTTAAACAACCTGAAATGACCTACTATTAGGGAGGGACCTGAGAACCTCGATATCTTGACTCCCCTAGATTTAACCTGAACCCACCTAAACCATAATCAAACTAGTTGGTTCAGGTGAACCAAATCTAGGATAGGGTGTTGGCTAATTTGAGGAACACTATACAATCTTTAGAAGCTTAGCCAACACCATGCACTGAAGCATTGGAGCCTATGATAAAACTGACTGATGAGATGAATAGCTCTTTATTGGATTTGCTCCAAAATGTTAGGGATAGGAACCTGGGTGAGTTTCTTCTTTGGATGTTGTCAAGGTTGAGTATGAAATTTGTGGTTGCCCTAGTTAAATCTTTGGATGATTCTCAAGATGAACCCTCTTCAGGAGAGCTAATAACTGAACCCACTCAGGCACCTGTCGGGTGGGATACATATTCTGAGATTGGTGATGACTAGGTTTGGCTAGAGCAACCCTTTGAGGATGAATCGAGTTTCTCACCCGAGATCCTAGAGCCACGGAATGACGAAAAATATGTCTCCACAGACCATGAAATGACACTTGATTTTGAGACATATATAAATGAGGATCATGGATTCTTTGATTCTGAGGGTGAGGAATCTCTTAGTGAAGTCTCACTTGAGCTTAAGGAAGATGATTTTAGTGAGACAATTGGGTTAGACGAGAATGACAAACCAGTTGATAGCCCAGTCATTGAAGATTTTGATTCGGTTGGGTCTAACTTGAATGATTTGAATCCTCATTTACTTGATGATTCAATCAGTGACCCCATTCCTCATCTGCACCCTGAAGAGCCAGCATCTGAGATCATTGTGCCCAAGTTAATCTTGATTTAGCTACGATTTCTGGACTTGGGAGAATCATATGGGGTGAATGATATGCTAGAGGTCCTGGAGCCTGAGCGCTTGACCTTGGAAGATAGAATTGTTGAAATAAAAATTTGGGAGGCTAATTCTAAGGGAACTTTGATTTTGGACCTAAGGGTACCTATTGACCTAAAACCACCTACTTTCTACCAGGACCCGTACGATATCTTTCACATGCAACCCAAGCTCGAAATAACTAATTATTTTTCTGAGCTAGACATTAAATGGACATTTGAATCTAGTGAAACAAATCTACCCATTGTCTGCCACTTTAGTCTTGGGTTGCACAGCACCGAACCATAGGCCCAGCCTCGTAAATACAACAGCCTTCGGTTCTGGGTGATTTTCATCCATAACCTTACAACTACTCGACCCTGAGGCATGGGTATACATCATAACTTGGTCCACATCTGTGGACATCTTCTACTGACATTTTTCAAGATCAACCTCGTCATTTTGATTTTGATCTGCACTTGTGAATTCTTAATTTCTTCCTTGTATGTATGTTATGCCTATCTGAAGGCATTAAATATAGCAAGTGTTTATATTTCAAGTTATCCGCAGAGCTGACTAGATTTCTCTTGGTATTCAGGTGTATTCTATTTACTCCACCCTTTTCATGTCTTTATTTTTGCAATGAGGACATTCCATCATTTAGTCATGGGGGGTGGATACTTAATCCTGAAATTATTTCGTTAGCTTTGTAGAATTTCTTTTATTTTCTTTAAAAAAAATTTGAAAAAAAAAAGAATGGAGAGAAGATAAGTTAGCCTTTTAGAAGTTATTAACTTTAGGAAATGATACGATAGGACTTGAACACTTAGACCCTTCAGGTCTTCTGTCTAAATTAGCCCAGGTGACGACTCGAATGTGGACTTAGTCTCGAGTCCTCGCTAATTCAAATTCATTTCTAATTTGGTCAATAAATTGTGGTGATAAGTATACGACTTATCAACCCACCCTCTGATTTGGGGGGACTTTAAGCTTAAGTGATGAGACACTCATCATGATCTCTAATTACCCCTAATTAACTAGTCTTCCTAGGTAATTAGCTAAGGTTATGAACATACAAGGGTTAATTAAAGAACAAGGGATATTTAGTAAAGGACCTTAAAATAATTTTAAAATGGCATTTTATCATTCAATTAACATTATTAATAATCTAGAAAATAATTAGACATGAAATCCTATTAACCATTTCCTTAATTAAAAAGTTAAGTAACTTAAACTTAATGTATAACTAAGTAAATAATAACTTAAGTAATTTTACTTAATCGAATAAATTAATCTAAAAAAGTCAAAAATGTAAATTCAAGGTGTAAACATAATATTTACCTTATTTTCTAACATATATAAAAATTTGAAAAAGATCTAAGTTAAAATAAACCTTCAAAACCTGTGTTTACATTTTGGTCATTAATATTCATTATAATCGGGTCCTTATTTCTCACATAGGTCCTTAATATTTATTGCATTTAAGTCCTTTTCCTTCTTCTTCTTCTTCTTCTTCAACCGAATGATCCGCTGGTGGCAGTGAGGCACGCCACCACATGATCACCTCCCTGCCGACATCAATCTTCTTTGTCGAAGCTCTTGCAGCTTGCACTCACCACCTCCTCTTCATCCACTGGTCTGGATTAACCGAAAATCCTATTTTTTAGTCGGAGATAACCTCATCGTCATTGGAGAAGACGTCGGAGGTTATGCTCCTCAAGCTCCATCTTCAGCCAGACCCTGCCATTCTCGTCGCCGCCAACTACTATAAATACCCCCTCACCCCTCGGATTTTACTCAAGTTGGCTCCCTTCCCACTTCTAACACTGTAGCCGACTTCGATAGGCTATTCATCCAAAAATCCGGTGACTTTCCATTTCATTTTCCAACTTACTCCATCCATTCCAATCAGCCGAGGAGATCCGCCATGGTCTTCCGCATCTCTGACATAGGCGCCGACAAAAGGAGTCCCTACTTCACCTCAAATCCTCCCGTAGGAGATCTTTCTTTCACCTTCTGATTTCGTCTTCCGCTATGAACCTTCGGCAAAACCCTATTGACCCCTTCATCCAGGTAACAGTAGATTAGGAGTAGGAGTAGGTTAGCTTAGTTAGTTTAGGTAGTTAGATTAGAGTAATTTCAGAATTTCAGTGTCATCTTTCCTGACTCCGGCGAGCTCCTTGAGCTCACCAGAGCTTTAATCTTGTCTTTTTAACTCACTGTCCACCTTCCTTTAACCCTCACAATCACTTCTAGCACATTTAATCATTTAATTGATCATCTAATCGCCTAATTCACATTCCACCTCCACCGACTACTGTCACTATCCATGGTGATAGTAGTTGAGTTAATTCAACCTTCATAGGGTCTTTCATCATCTATTCACCACTTTAGGACACTAATCGACACTATAATACATATTATTATCACATATAAATTAAATGCCCAATCTTAATTAAGTTCCTGAGCTTGGTGTTAATGGCTGCTCAGGAGCAGTTCAAACTATTAATTAACTATATAATTATGACTACTATTATCTGTTGACTTGTTGTAACTGTTCAATTGAGTGGTTAAACAAGTCCTGAGCTTATTTCAATTTAGATTTTTAGAGAAATTAATTCACTGTCAAATCTTACATATAAAGAGACAAATGAAGAATTAAATGTGATTTTGAGGTTCCTTGCAACCTCAGGATCCTTTTTAGATAACAATGGCATAATTTCACAATCTGTACACAGATTTCATATTTTCTGGACTTACCGGAGCTTCGGTGAACTCCGGTGAGCCAAATCTGTGCTTCAGCCGTTAAAATTTGTTGAGAAGCTCGAGAATGATATAATGTGGATCGCTGATTGTTTTAAGGATATTTGTTTGAAGATTTAATGACTGGAGCTGTAGATATGACTTCTTCTTCTCCAACTCCGATGGAGTTGGAGAAGTCTGATAAAGAGATATAAGAAGCACTTAAGGATCCTAGAAGCTTCAGTGCATTGCACTCAAGCTATTTATGCTCTTAGATCACAATAACAACCTTCCAATGGCTCTGACGAACACACACCTTTTCAAGCTCAAGCGGTGAGCCTAAAACCATAAGAATATGAGTTAGAACACCTATCTGAAGATCTGAATAAGTTCATGGTGTTGAGGAGACTCTAGTTGAGGCTTAAATTTCTTGGGAGAAGGCTTTGAATAGAAAGTCAAACTTGAGGCCTTATAGTCAAACATGAGCTTGATATTCCGAATCTGAGCATGATTTAATGAATTGAGAAGCTTAAACAGACTCTGAGATTTTGTTGGATTATTTTAGAGAGATTTAACTGAGCTCAAAAATGTATTTTGATAGGATTTTAATTCTTGTCAATTTGGGTTACTTTTGAACCCAAACAACAGCAGTGATATTTTGTTGGGATTTGAACTTGAATCTTGCCAAGATAGGTCAATTACAATCCTTAAAGCTAGTTTAAATTGATCAGTAATGTTCTTTTGCGTTTGTTCATCCATTTCAGTCTGAAAATTTTGAACTCTAAAGCTTTGTGAGAAGTGTAGAACTTTCATGCTATTCCTGAAGATCTTGTGAGATTCAAGACTACACTAGCAGATGCGGAATAATTTTTAGAACCTGTACAGACCTTTAATTAAGAGAGAAAAGTCCATCTGAGGACTCTGTGAAGTTAATTTCTACTTCTAGGCAATAAATAACCCATAGGAACCCCTCATTTCATTCTTCAAATTGAAGAGGGAAACATCCTATAAACCTTAAATTGACCTCGCAATTGTGTAGATCTATCTTAGAGCTTTCTAACAAACTTTAATTCACTTGAAATGGAGCTCTGAGTAGAAAGTTATGATCATTTGAAGTTGGGTCTGGAGGGGTTAATATAGCCCCACATCATCAGTTTCTGAGAGCGATTTGTTACATGGGCTTCCCAGTCATTAGCACTCGGCGCACCGGTTACTGATCTGAACATTCTAGCATTCTAAGAATGTGTATATGTGTGCGGGCATGTGTGCCTGCAGGTGTGCACCGGAGTGGGTTTGAGAGAGTGTGCCCTGGGAGGGCAAGGCCAGGGTGGCCAAGTTGAGCCGAATTGGCTCGAAACTACGAACTGAAATGAAATAAATCGAAATCGAACCTAATTGAGATTAGGTGAGGACCGAGTAGGGTCTGGTCCCACCCTAGTCTCAAGGTGCTATGTATCCTCGAAAGGACCTCGCCGCAAATAAAATAATTTTTGGTTAAAAAGTAAAAAAAACCCAGATCAACTGAAGGATTAAAGAACAAAAGAAAAGAGAACCAGAGAAGCTAATGGTTAAGTGCTAAAGGCTAAGAGTAAGTGTTGAGCTGAAGGTGCTAAGGAAGCAGAGGAAAGAGAGGAGAATAGGAACTACTAAGAGGACCAAGAAGACTACGGGAAGAGAGGAAAAAGGCAGGAACAGAATAGGAGGTAAGAAAGAGAGCTCGAGATTAAGAATAAAAGGAAAAGAAGAGAAAGAAAGAGAGAAGAGAGAGGTTGAAGAAGTAAATAAAGGATATTATGTTCTTTCATCATTTTAATTACTTTTTTTTCTTAATTGTAAAAGGCATGTTTTAATGGAACAATTTTTATTTCCTTAATTTCTTTTGAAATAAAATTGGAAAGCTAACATGTTTACTTGTTAATAAAGTATATCATTTGAGTAAATATGTTTTTCATATGAAATTTTCATATTCTTTATAGTTTAAATATTTTAACAAAATTCATGTTTTAAAATCAAACTAGTTATACCTCCAAAACATGAAAGGAAAATAAAAGAAAATTGGTGAATTTGGAAAAAAATTATACCTCCCAGTGAACGACGTGGACTCAACAAGTAAAAATTTCTAAAATGTTAGGTTAATTCGACCCTATACTACACAAATGACACAATTTCAAGTTAACCTAAGTGACTTTTTCTACTCTTAATTAAGTGAAATTAGCTTAATTACTGAGTTGAGTAAGCCACACGATCACTAAGCATCGACACACTTTTTGGTGGTTTCTTCGGAAATTGGGTAGCTAATAAAATATCTAGGGTGACATGGCTGGCAAGTTGCCGGTGGTAATAGCTCATCGGTCAGTTGTCCGGAGCCTATCCACAAGACCATTTTCGTTGTATTGCCTTTAGGTAAATCTTAGAGCAGGGAGGCCACCTACTTAAAAAGAAAAAAAAAGGAAAAATAAAAAGAAAAAGAAAAAAGTAGAAAAAGGTGAAAATAAAAAAAAAAAATAAAAACACAATTCTCCGCACAAGTATGGCTGACAAGTTGTCGTCGATAACAACCTATTGGCCGGTTGTCTAGAGCTCAGCTCACAAAAATGCACAATAATTCCCAAAACACTTTGGGAAGAAGTGGGGAAGTAGAATAAACTGGGGAGATATGTACTATTTGCACCCTTGTGTTAACCCCATAAATAAACATTGTACAAAGAAGGCTACCGTTCGAAAAGATAAACCTTTAGGCAAGGTCACCTAGGGTCATAGAAATCCGAAGTCCGTTTCAACGATCGCCTAGTGAGTCTTTCACTCTTTCCACTAGATGCTTAGCACTTAGAGTCCTCCTTGAGTCTTGGCCGGGTTGGGTAGCAGTAAAAAGTTATCTCGGAACTCTCAAACTCCAAAAGCAAAAAATAATTAGAAAAGAAGAAAGATAAAAAATATGTATCTTCCCTTTTAAAACAAGGTAAGGACTTGGGCGGTCAGCATTCTGGTAGGCACCTGGGTACTATTGAGTTTTTGTTGTTCGGACCATAGTTGAAATTTTCTATTGTTAATAAACAACTTAGGCCTCAGTGATCGAATCCTAATTCTGTTTTTATACATAGCTTGTAGTTCAATTTTGCTAAGGACTACTGAAAGATAGGAATGGGGGTATGATGTAGACACAATTATTGAGGGTAAAATGCCTATCCATGCATATTCCTAGGCTTAGATTTGAATTTCATGTTATAAATATTTCATAGCATGCATCATTCTACATTTAGAGTAGTATATAATTTAGGTTAATTGCATCCTTTTTTTTGTCAGGAGAGAAGGATAGTTATTCCAGAGCCTTGGATTGACAATCCGACCGTATGGATCTGAACCAGACGATGATTGGAGTCCAATGCCTCTGAAATCGCCTTGATCGAAGTATCGTAGCACCATATGTAGTCCAAGGAAGATCAACAGCAAGGGACTAGGTGATGTAATTTGGAGCTTCAAATGACAAATCCAACTGTGCAGATAGGTTCCAGTCAACGATTGTAACCCAATGGAGTGAAAATCGACTCAATCCTACATCTGTAGTAGCCCCTACAACGAAAAGAAGATTGATGGCCCAGATCGCATCACATGGCGCAACCCAGGCCTCCCATGTGCATGCACACGCCACTGCATCCGCAGCAGTAGCTCCCACAAGCATGTAGCATGCAGAGGCACATGCTAGAGCTGCTACATCGTGGGCGCGTGGGCTATCTTTAGCAACGCTTGAGGTGGATCTTCAGCGACGTTTATGATCGTCGCTAAATGTCCTGTATACATATTTCATTCTTTCTTCCACTATAAACGGACCCCTACCCCCTACCCCTCCCATTTTTCTTCATCTCTTCCTTTCATCCTCTTACCACCTCCAAGGCTCTAGAGAGAGCCTATCCCAAGCCCGAGATGCTCCTCTAGAGTAGAAAATCAAATAGCTTTCCCTCCCCTCATCCCCATTCGTGGAGCATCCCATGGTCATCCTCTCACTACCCTTCGGGAGGAAGATCCTTGCCACGATGCCATCTTGCCCCATCCTCCGTCCTCCGGCTCTATTCTCCTTTGTCCCACTCCTCACCACCTTCCTCCAGGCAACATCAGATCAAGTTGTCCTTGGAGCGACCGTAGGGGGGGATTTCTCTCACCTCATTCTATCTTTTTTCACTTTCATAGTGTAGATTGTCCACTTTCATAGTGTAACAAACATTCATTTGTAAATAGATAATTATTTCTCTCTATTTCTCTCTTTCTCTCTTATATTGTTGCAAGTAGATTAGGTAGAAGTCATCAACATGATCTCTTGGTTGCTAAAAACCAAAAATATTAGAAAAGATAATAATGACCAAAAAGAAATAAAATAGAAATGCGAATTTTCAAAACCAAATGTTCGCCACCCCATGTTTGACCCAGGACTCACTTTTCGTGTTTCGGTTATAAATTTTATCTGATAGACGCATTTTGCAAGCTACGACGATGGGTCCTTCAAACCCCAATTTTTAATTTGTGAGTCGCACCCACATCAGGACTCGATAACCTAAGCACCTTAATCCACACACAAGTCTAGTTTGGTGAGGTTAACAATCAAAATCATGCAAAATCGTTTACTCTATTCTGAGAAAGCTACCTAGATTACGAACAGCTTATAAACACATGTTGATTGGGATGAGTTCTCGATGGGGAGAGGTGGGAAATTGCCCTCGAAGATGCACAATAACATACAGTCTCCTCAGTGCTTGTCTCCTAAGATATCTAAATATCTTATTGGGGTTATGTAAGCATCTTATTCTGATTCTGGTGCCATGGGTGGGATTATCCCAAAATGTCGATCTTCATGGCCTGAATTTAGCTGCAGAACTCCATGAGCGGGACTATCTCGAAGTGCCGAAAGCCAGGGTTCTTGTGGTTGCCATAGGCGGTGCTATCTTGAAAAGTCGAAAGCCAGTGACCTTACGAGGATTGATGGTGGGAACTAGGAATCTGATATAGACCATATTTTTGAGCTAATCTGAAGCTAGAAATAAAGAAAAGAAAGAGACAGAAAACTCTCCAAAAATGTAAAAATTCTTCTATCCCTCTCTCTTACAAAAAATCACTGCAAACTGGACCTGGACTAGCCATATTACTAGCATGGGTGCTTTAACCGTCGAGTTCAACAAACATTAGGATAGTTTTTATGGGCCTTAGAAACCTTCGCAACAGACTGAGGCTAAAGCTAGTCAGGTCTGGATCTTGATTGGTACTTGAGTACCTTTAGGCCTACTTTTAGCATTTTGATCTAATTTCTAAAGAAAAGAACAAACTAAGACTCTGAACTTCAAAGCATGGTCTAGAAATCTAGCCCATTCCATATGACTTCACTAAGGGACTAGCAAAAGTTAGCCATAGGGTATGATGGTAACATTCATCATCAGCTATATTTAAATTTAATTAGTTAGAATCCAATGATAAATGGTCCTACATAACCACCAGAAGATCGTAACTCACTGCATATCCATTCTAAGAGAAATGCATTAAAACAAGGGTAAAACTACAGTTTTAATCGAATATCCTAAATGCAGAACAATCACAGGATTTCTCAAGGGTTAATTAAAGGTCAAATGGTCGTAAATCTCTAATAAGAGGTTTCATGTAGAAAGGAACGGGTTTTCACGCATTTCAAGAATTAATGGATATCTGAAACCCTAAAAACAAACCTGCTTAGATAACTAAGGTTACAATTTGAATAAAATTTACTTCAATCTTCGAAAAATCATAGAAAAATATTCTCTAAGGTTTTGTACCTTTGATTTTACCATTGGAACCCATTTTGACCTAAAATAGAGTCTTAGACAGATAGTTACGCTAATTTGGGGTTTCTGCATAACTTACCCAGTCAAACTTGGTCAAAACCAAAATCCAACTTCACCATCAGATTTCTTGGGTCAAAATTAGGTTCGTAAAAAAATTTGGGCCCAATCAAAGATTATCTTGACCATGTTTGCAATTTGGTCCAATTAGACTCTTTCTCTCTCACTTAAACCCCTAGTTGCCAAAATCTATTGTTAGAACCCCCCTAACTTTATCATCTTCTTCTCCAATAGGTCCTTGCTACCATGAATGTGTGAACGCATCAAGTAGCTGACTTTCAATCAAGTAGATCTCCTTGATTTCATGCCTAAACCCTTCCAAAATTTGAAGGCAGACTCCTAAGAGAATCCTCTATGATCTAAACCTAATACTGGACCGTGATTCTTTCCCAATAGATCATGCAAATCCTTTGAATTTTAGGGTTTCCTTATAGGTGAGGGTTCCAATCTTCCGAACTTGGTTTCCAAGCTTGAAATGCCTTCCTAAGCCCTATAAAAGAACCCAAGATGACTACCTTACCTCCTTAGCTTGGTTTGGAGGCCAGTCCCCCCCTTCTTCCCTTCTCTCTAACCTTCTTCTCCACCAACTCCAGTGACCTTCTCTGACCACCTTCCTCGTCCACCATCACAGACTATAGCAGGTGGATCCTTCTTCCCTACATTCTTCCACACGTCACAATACCAGCGGCCGCTGCCTACGCACTCTCGTCGTCGCCTCTCTTATCACCGAAGAGTTCATCTTCCGCACATCCAGTGTACCACTGTCGTGGGAATCTCTCCCCTTTGTCCATTAGATTTAAGTTAGTTAGGTTCCCTTAGATTCTTAGGTTAATTTTCACTAATCAAAATGCAAAAACAAACCCTCGACACCCTATTCACCGTCATCTCCCTCCTCTTCGGCCACATCTCTGGTGAGGCCCTCCCATCATTCCAACGCACCGTACGCCTCGCTAACACTGCCGACAGCTTTGCCTCATTCACCTAAACGAAAGCCCTCTCCTATTTAGGGTTATTCACCCCTCCAAACATCCATCGTACAAACCACCTTCATGCGACCATCCCCGACTCCGCCAGACCACTCCACACACTCCCACACCACAAGGACTCTGCCATCATCTTCACCGTCCTTCGACGACCATCATAAGGTGATTTAATTGTGCTGAGAGGTTGTATTCATTCGTTTCAGGTCTTCGACCGGAGCTCCATTGCCATGTCATCTCTCCGACCCCGTTCTTCGTGTTCTAGCCATGCAAGCTTTAGATTTCACATCTAGAAGGTGTGGACAAGGCTCAGGTCAAGCTCGAGGTTCTCAATTGAGTAAGGAACCGTAGCTGATATGCCAATTGAACGAAACCTCATTGTAGCAACATGTGAGTAGGAGGGGTGGGATTTAGTCTGACATTGTGGATTTAGGAGGCATAGCTGTTAGATAAATTATTTTTCTGATGTCGACTTATCACCTTGAGAACACTGGGTGTAAGGTACCCTTCACCCTACACATCCTCAACCATCCTACTGTCACTCCTCACTCATCACCACCCCAGGTGAGCCTCAACCAAGTCACTGCATTTTTAAATACCCGATTAAGCTCGGATATTTGAGAGAATAGGATAGGAGGAAGGAAAGAGAAAGAGAGTAGGGGAGGGGAAGGTTTTTCTCCTCTTTGTAAACGCTTGACAATTAGTCACTGTAGAGTGGCGTGTTCCTCTTGTGCATGAAGAAGAAAGAACAAGAGAAGGCCCCTATGAATGAGCAGAAGGAAGAAGAAGAGAGAAGAAGAAAGTGCAAGAAAAAGAAGAGCTGAAGAGGTGAAGACTTTGAAGAAGAAAAGAAGAAAGCACTGTAGAATGCTTCATTTAAGTCATCTAATCACTAAAGCTAACGTCTGATCACTGTTCATTTATTTGTTTCATTTGAGTAATTGATATGTACTTAATTAAGGCTAGTGATTGGTGATCTATATCACCATTATTTTGTCTTAGACATCTTTTTGCCTCGTGAAACTCTTGAACTACTGATGTTATACATTGTATACCAATTTTGAGTAATGTTATTCATTGAAATATCATTATTGTGCTTCATTCATTATGCTCATTTATATATTCATTAAGATTAGCATGTGAATTCCAATTTACACCCTATGTTCAACCTCGGACTTCATTTCTAGATATTCGAGTTTATAAATTCTATAGAGGATCCACCCTATTGAGGATTTGAATGATGACGATGATAATATAAAACTCCTCCATAAATTACTTCTATAGAATCTGGAAATGGAACAAAATGTGTTCATCTATGATAGCTAGCTTATAAGAATTAGTACCTTTTCATTCTAAGCATAACGACAATATCTGTAGGTATGATTTAAGTCATTTAAGTTGTCCATCGACCTATTTATATCTTACAACTTCCCACGCTAGGTCTGGCTTTTTATCAAACTAGGTAGATAACCAGTAACAAGGTGGAACTCCTATTTTTCAGTTGCAAGTGAGCACCTCAAGAGCCACGAATATCCTAGTCATGGGTGGCACCAGATTCATTTGGGGTTTTCTTGTCAAGGATACTCGTAAAGGTTGATCACCAGGTTGGTCTTTGGTTTATCACTGAGTCTTAATAAATTCCATGAGAAGATAAGCCACAAATTTAACAGTATTGACGGATATGTTTTCACTATTTCTCACATATCCCCTTTCACAAAAAATACCTATTTGTCGTACATCTAAAGCGAACATTAAATTGATATCTACAATGCTTTCTATTCTAGTTATAAATTTAAAGGTACCAAGCAATCAAAGTTGTTTTGTAATCTGATTGATAGAACACAGAAATCCATTGCATGTGCCTTCTTTGTGAAGTTATATTTTCTAGAGAAAGTAACTTTCAACAAGTTCCATGTAAGTGCTGCAAACTAGATTGACGTTCTTTCTGTAGTTTTGTTCTTTTTCTTATTTGACATGGTAATAAATTTTATTGTTGGAGAGGATACTATATTTATTTGAGTCCAAGGATCACAAAATGATTTTTGAGGCCATTTGCTTTGCAAAACAATTTTAAACACTATTTTTCAGTTACTTACAGAAAGAAAAACTATTTTTCAGTTGTAGAACTAGATACTTTTGGATCAGCATAATCAATGCCCTTTTGTTTCTTTGGAAGAAGCATTGTTCATGACTATTTCTGCCTCTACGTTTGATGGTCTACTTTTCTGTTTAGGATGATATTACTTTTGCTTTCTAGGAGAAACACTTGGTACAATAATGAAAACAAAAATAACAGCAGTAAAAATAAACTTTTCCCAGTCTAAGTGGGTTCGGGTACTTAGATATTTTGCCTCAACTCAGATCTATTTTGAGCCATTTGTTGCCTATAAATTTGAAAAACACTCAAGTATGAAATACACACACACACACCATGCTTCACCACCTTATCCCCTTTCTTTTTCACATTGCAGTGATGGGTTCTTCTTTGCTGTCAAGGAAGTTTCTTTACTGAACCAAGAATGAAATGCGCAACAATGTGTCAAACAGCTTGAGCATGTATGTGGTCCTTTCTGCAGTAAAACTACTTAGAAGTGTCTGATTATGGATTTTAGTAGTGTACATGAACATTCTCTTCCAATGATCAAGCATTGTTGTTGGTAGATCATCTTCATTACATTAGGTCCTCGTCAAGGATATGTAAAACCTACAAATCTCTTATTCATTCAAAGCAAAATTTCCTTTTGCATTTGACTTGGTTTCTCCAAATGTCACTGCATGCAATTTTCATAATATTAAGGGAATGAAGAGAATGCTAAAAATTGGGATGGGCTGACGACAAAGTAGGTGCCATTTGAGTCCCTCCTATGGCTAAAATGGCAACTTTTGTCCAAGCTCCCTTACACTATGATTTGTAGGTTTGTGGAGAAATGCAAGTTTCCCTAGGATGGTTCATCTCCCAAATCCTTTAGATTCATTAGAAGGTATGAATTGCTTCGACTGGTTGACACAATATTTCTCAGTTTAAGGTATTAGTAGGTGAGCATAAAAGTAATTGAATTGTTGGAATCCATATAATGATTTTTTGCATTCCTAAAAGCTAATCCATCTTTTATTATCAACTGATAACCTAAGGGAATTACCATTTGGAACACGTTAGAAAGTTTTCATATGCAAGGATGTCACTCAAATTCACCTAAACTATCATTTTCATTAATGCAATTTATACCTGCATCCATGCATCTTTTTCTATTTCCTTTGAAGATGGTGTGAAATCTTGTGATCCTATTGTAATTTTCTTGCCTAGTTAGATGATCCTACAATACATTTACAAAAAATTCTAGCAACCTTAGATGGATTGCAAAGTTAGATGTATACTATATGTGCTTTTATGGTTGCAGAGTGTGCCCGCATGTTTTGCATTGATTTTTTGCTTCGTGTATTTGGTATGTGGGGTGTATCCACTAGTTGTTGTGGTATGAATGTGTAGGTCATCATTTCAGGTACAGGATTTTGTAAAATAATGGAAAAATAGGGGAAACTCTACCCGATTTTTAGTAGGTTTCAACCCCTTTGATTTATGCTTGTTCCCTTAGTTTTATGCGTGCTTTCAAGTGGACGAAAATACCCCTTCATTTTTTTGCATGCAAAAGGTCTCCTACAACCCTCAAAGGCTTTGGAAGTTGACGAGAAGCCCACTGAAGATCACAATAACATTGGTGGACTTGAGAAGCATGTAAAAATTCCCCATCTTGTGCTCTGTAATTAAAAGAGCAGCATAGTCTCTTTTAGCATTTTGTCCTTAAATTTCTTGCAGATACAATTGTTGCTGGTTTAGAATTATGTTTGTTTATACCATTGAAGTTGGACTATATCAAGGTAGATTACTTTAAACATTGCTTTGGTTGCTTCTTAGTTGTTAGGGGATTTTAATATCTCCATTCGAACTTGAAGCAAGATTGTTAGGGGATTAAGAAAACTACTCTTTTTTTGTTCAAAAACCTCCTCCTTTTTCAGAAATTCATATATGTTCTTTCTTGTCTGTATTCTCTTAGTTTTGTAAAAACCAAGAAATGCTAGATTTTGGAAAGTAATGAACTTTTCGTTCACATGCTTTTTCATTAAAAAAAATTCATTCACATGCAACTGTGCAATTACTCTTCAGAATTTGCTAGCAACAATGTTGTAATTAGGGTAAGTTGGACTATATATGCTTGGGATAAACTAACAAAAATGAAGTGTTTTGTTTTTTGTTGTTTTGGGTGAGGGGGATTGAAGTTAGGAAAAGTATCTGGCTTATATACGTGCCTATCAGGTTGGCTTATATAATTTTCACAATTAGAAAAAAAATTCCCCTTCCTTTGACGTCAGATTTGGAAAAAATCAACGGCATTAAGAGGTAATTTTTTTTTTTTCAAACTGTAAGGAAAGCTATCGTGTTATGATAGCAAACCGAAGGGCATTTTATTCAATACTATTTATGAAAAATATGGAGAATTACAAATTGGATCCCCATTTATGTATGAGGGATCAGCACTCATTTATAATTTGCACATAGCATATTGGTCTCTCCTAAAATAGTCTCTCATTCCTCACCCTCCACACACACCACATGGTCATGGCCATGCATAGATGTGGTCTTCCCAGTGGTACAAATCTCTACCATAAAGAATCTCTTGCTGATAGTGGCTCCTGGAAAGTTTTCCTCCATATCATATCCGTGAATAGGTAAGAGGAAAAAATGTGAGATAAGCTGTCAGTGTGCAGACCACAAAGAATACATTCATGTAATGTTGCCCCCATTCTTTTGTGTCTAAGATCTCTAGCGATCAGACCTTCCTTCCTGTACAGTCATAAAAAGATTTGCAAATTCAGCGGGATCTTCGATAACCAGAGTTTCTTGCCAACAAGATCACTCTCCATACTGCTGCTGGACGTGATTATTTTTCCATAGGCACGATGGGCTGTATAGATACCATCCCAAACATATGTATCCTACACATCGAGTCTTTGTCTAAAAATCTGCAGGTCTTAAAGCAATTTTTGCTTTTCCTCCCACAAACGAGTACCCTCCTTGTTGGCTTCCAATTCATTCAAGCTCTAGGACCCATTTGTTTCAAACCAAAAGCTACTTACAGGAGCCTCTGTGTTACCTGCAGCCGAGTGCACCCTTGGATAAGATTCTTTCAAGATACCCAGCGGTGACCAATGTTCTTTCCAGAAATTGAACTCACTACCATCTCCAAGCACCAGCTACACCAAATGCCAATTGTTCTTGATAGCTTCAGTAACCGATGGCCAAAAGGGTGACGGTTTGGGGGGTATAAACTCTTAAACACACTGTTGGAGTAGCCATAACAGTCTTTAACAAGTTTAGTCCGCAGTTTGTCCTCTCCATTTAGAATCTTTATCACCCATTTGATCAGAAGAGCCTCATTGAACTCTTTAAGAGCTTTGATCCCCAATCCCCCTTCTTCCTTGGGCCGACATAAATGCTCCCAGTTTTGAGGCTACGTGAACCTCCGCTCATGTCGAGCCCCCTTCTAAAAGAATTTCTTGTGCATCACATCCAAACATCTCCTAATAGATTTTGGAGCTTCGAAGAGGGAAAAATAGAACACTGGGATAGAATTAATAACCAAGTTTAACAAGATTAGTCTTCCCCCATTAGATTGGAATTTGCTACTCCATCCTTCTAGCTTAATAGAAATCATGTCAAAGAGTATGTTCCAATCGCTTTCCTCAGTTTCGAGCTCCTCAACGGCAGTCCCAAGTATGTAATTGGATGATTTGAGCGAGGGGTTCCCAACATAGTTGAGAGTGCTTCTTGCTCCTGTTCAATAAGGCCAAAGCAAATCAAAGTGGACTTCTCCCTATTCAATTTCAGACCAGACATGTCCTCGAAGATTTTAACCATGTGGCCAAGAGCATGAGCTACAACAGTTGTTCCATCCATAAAGAAGACTGTGTCGTCTACATACTATAATATAGGGGCCATGGCTCTCCTATTGGATAAGGAGTATCCTCTTATAACATAACCTTCTGAAAGTTTGCAAGCGTATCTAGCAAGACCATCTACTGCAAGATTAAATACCAAGGGGGCTAATGGAAAACCTTGCTTAACACCTCATTGAGGCTGAATCCAAGCTCCACAAGGTTTCCCATTGATCAATGGAGAGAAGGAGGTGGTTATAATGCACTGCTCATCCACTGGATCTAGAGGGGAGGGAAACCTCTTCTTCGAAATACCTCCCAGAGGTAGGGCCATGAGATAGAGTCATAAGCCTTTCGGAAATCCACTTTCCACATAAAGGCTCAACACTTCCTTCTATGCCAACCACACACCATTTCTTGAGCCATAATAAATGATTCTTGAAGAGATCTGTTGGGCAAAAAGGCTGACTGAACAGGGTGGATCAGGTACTGCAAAACTATCCTCAATCTATTAGCCAATATCTTGCTCACCACCAAGTAGATGGAATTTGATAGAGCGATCGGTCTGAGCTCAGAGAAATTTTCAGCCTCCTGTGTCTTTGGCAGCAAGAAGAGAAACGATCTATTGATCTTGTCAAATCCAAAATTGCCCCTCTCAAACTCTAATAGCATCCATCACCTCATTGACAATCACACTCAACATTTCCCTATAAGAGAAAACTTGAAAGGCATCCGATCTAAAGGAGCCCTCATTATTTAAGTCTTTTATGGCATCAATAGTTTCCTTCTTAGTGATAGTAACCGTCAGCTTGGAAGCCTAATCAGCAGAGACTCTAGGAGCA
Source organism: Thalassia testudinum (assembly GCA_037157565.1). Lineage (NCBI taxonomy): Eukaryota > Viridiplantae > Streptophyta > Magnoliopsida > Alismatales > Hydrocharitaceae > Thalassia > Thalassia testudinum. Next base: position 147,526,530 of record JAZHRO010000014.1, on the reverse strand, counting down.
TTACACGAAGTAATCCTCCAACTCCCTCTCTCTACTGCCCATGAAGAGTCCCAATAGTATTTGACAGCCTCTACTCTAATCTCCTGCATGGAAGACAATCTTTGTCCATCTTTGAGTATGGATGAAATTATTTTTACCCGTCTGTGAGAGCTGGCTGTGAGATGGAAGAATTTTGTGTTAGCATCCCCCTCCTTTAGCCAGAGCTGTCTAGACCGTTCCCTCCAGTCCATCTCCTATTTTAGGTCATCCTTAGCCACCACATCATGCCACATTCTTCTACCTACAAGGTCATCAATATATAGAGGATCGACTGCTTCTTTAGAATCAAAGATCTGAACTCCATTTAGAGCCTCTATGCACCTCTGCTGCCTTATTGTAGACACCGCAGCTCCATAGTCTTTCAAAATAGTCTACAGGGCAGATAGCTTAGAGGCAAGCCTAACAGCAGCTATACCCTCCACCTGTTTAGTCCTCCACCACAACTCAATCATCTCACGAAACCTAGGCTCTCTCAGCCATGATTTTCTAAGCTTGAAATAAGAGAATGTGTGAACCTGTTCTCCAGTATCCCAGACCAAGGGAGTGTGGTCTGAGAAGGGGAGTTCCAACCCAGCAAGGATGGAGAGTTGGAACATGTCAAGGATTGTTGCATTCCTAAGAAACCTATCAATCTTCGACATAAGGCCATTGCCATTTCTCCAAGTAAACTCAACTCTTGAGGATGGGTATTCATTCAAACCAAGAGCTTGAACCACCAGCTAGAATCCAAGAGAAGCACTGTCCACTACACTATTTCGCCTATCTTTCCCTGTCAGTACACAATTGAAATCCCCACCTACTATCTAGGCACCCCCTTGCACGAGCTCTACAGCTGCTGCCTAATCTTCTCAAAGTTCATGTTTCATTGAAGCAACACATGGTCGATAAGCACCAATAATATAAATGACATCGTGCCCCTGGAAACCTTTGGAACTTACAAGTCACCAAATGCTGATCTTTACGTACTTCCAGTAGTTGTAACCAAGCCTTTCACCACCATATGGCAATCCCACCAGATCTGCCATGTGCATTGAGCATTACACACTCAGGCGCCCCCACAGTCTTCATATCATTCCAAGCCCTATCATTTTCATTCTCAATTTGAGTCTCTTGTATTATCATGCAATCAATCTCCTACTCTCTCAGGTATCCCAATAGATAGTCTCTCCGGCTCTTGCACACAGGCCATGCACATTCCACGTAAGGATTCTCATCTTCCTCTTTTGGAACCTCCCCTGTTTTGGTTGTGGACCTTGCCAACATGCATAATAGCAACTACAACATTTTCATCCAGGTTTAGTTCTGATTTCAGCCGCCTCTACCTAAGCCTGTAGGGTGATCTACCCAAACCAGACTTGGTGGTTGAACTTGGACCAAAGTTCAGGCCTTCCACTTCTTTAAAAATTTAACTGGGTTCTCATGGGATTATTTGATATCTCTTTCAATGCACATTCTTCAGTTTTGTCAGTTACTGGTTGAGTTGCAACCACTACCTCGATCATAGCCATAACATCCTCACTCCTACCTGACTCCACCTCCACGATATCCATCATCTCCCCCCACTCGCCAAGGTGGTGGACCATACATTTTTTAGATGCCGGTGCCTCTTCAGGGGATAGCCTGCCCGACAATTGAGCATTAGCTTCCTTAACAACAGCCCGTATATAAGACATCTTATCATGCCCCTTCTCCATAGCAGTATCACCCGCTGTAAATCTTAGGAGCAGCAGCCATGAGCTACCCCCTCATCGAAGGATTAGTCTCTCTAGAACTGATCCTGCTTTGAACACATCCACCAGGACATTGAGAACCCGTTCATCGCCTTCCATTAAACAAACAACAGCATCATTAGCAATCAAAGAATAGCCTGATATCATGGTCACCACCACCTCTCTTGATCGTAGGTGAAGCGGCAGACCTTTAATCTCCAATCTCTTTGATCTGAAACCTGCTCTCTGGGGCAGCCTCTCTGGTAGAGATTCGTCAAAGGGGGAGACTAATCTCCATAACACCATCAACCCATCAAAAGAACTCGATTGAAACTATAGGCGTTCAACGTCCATCATCCCCAAACCAAAGAGCACAAATTGCGTGGGGGAGAGGAGTGCAATCTTCGAACCGTCAATCAATAGGGATAAAGAGCTTACCAACTGTTGGAGCTTTTCTGGGGAGGTGTTGCCAGTCTTCACCTCTCCTATCAGGGCCCCTCTTAGAGCCAGTTTAGCCTATGCCCTAGAATTCGACACTCCTGAGCACATATTGGTCCCTCCCTTCCACTGCCCACTATTGGCCATACAAGAATCCCACTTATGGCCATGCCCCCCACACGTAAGGCAAACAAGGGAAAACTAGCACATCGCCATCATATGGCCTCATCGTCGGCATCGGAAACAATCTCCTTATTGGCCCAAGATCTAGCCATGTTTGTCCTTCTCACACCCACCTCCCATTTGCCAGTGGGCATGAAACCTCTCCTTTCTTTCCGTCACCATGCCCTAGACCTCCAAGTTCACCATCCCTCAGCATCGTAGCTCCTCCCTTCTGCGGCCCCATGATCGTCCCCACCTCGAAAGTTGCAGGTGCCCAGACCTTCATCGCCCACCTGATCGTCGGACCCCTTCCCATCCAGTGACATTTCAAAAACCTCTTTACATTATATTTTTAAACTAAGTATACTATTTGTCATCAGTTATTACATAGGCGACAGCCTAAATATTAATGTCAAGTAATAAGCGACAACAAAAAGTAATAAGCGACGGAAAAAATCTATAACTGGTGCTGTAAAGAGGGAAAATGTGATATACAATAGTCGTTGCTTATGTTCTAAATGATAGGAAATGCAAACACTATCTGTTATAAAGTGATGACAAAAGATCCAATCCGTTTGCTGAGGCAACGATAATTCGACGTCGGATTTTCTTTATAACCGAGGGCAAAATGAAAGATGCCGCTATTAATGTCATCGCTTTTTAGCATTGGTTTAAACAATTTTGCCTGTCAAGTATGTTGTAGTGCAAGAACCTCAACTGCTTGACTACCTTGGATTGAACCCAAACCCACCCAACCCTGAACCAAACCATTTGGTTTAGGTAAACTAGGTCGAAGATAAGGTGTTGGCTAACTTAATGAACAACATTCAATCTTTAGAATCTCAACCAGCACCTTGCACTAAAGAATTGGAGCCTCTGATTCAAATGATTGATGATCTTAACAAGTATTTCTTGGATTCACTCCAAGATGTTAAGGATAAGAACCTGGGTGAGATTTTCCTTAGGGAATTACAAAATTAAGGATGAAATTTGTGATTGCTCTAGTCCAATCTTGAGATGAATCCCAGGATGAACCCCCTTCAGGAGAGCAAATGTCAAAACCCGCTCAAACACTTGTAGCGGGACACATTTTACGAGATCGGGGATGACTTGGTTGGTCTAGAGCAACCAATTGAGGATGAATTGATTACTTCACCTGAGATATCTGAGCCAGGGTATGAGGAAAAGTATGTCTCGATTGATTTTAGTGAGATGACTGGGTCTAAGGAATTCAATGAATCATTTAATAGCCCAGTAATTGAGGAAATTGAACCTATTGAGGCTAGCTTGGAAGATACAGTCCTGTTTTCATGGATGACTCAATTCATAGCCCCATTCCTCAATCACACCCTGATGAGCGTAATGATGATCATCTTCTTAAGGTTATCAAGCCAAAGTCAATTTTGATTAAGCCATAAATTCTGGACTTGGACATTTTAGATGGGGTCAATAACACTTTTGAGGTCATGGAAACATTGATTATAGAGGATAAGAGCTTGAAAATGAAGATTTGGGAAGCCAATTCTAGGGGAAACAGAAGTATAAGTCTAAGGATTCCTATTTGCCTAAAACCAACAACCTTCTATCGGGACCCTTGAGACATTTTTTATTCTAAGGATGTCCAACCCAAGCAAAAATTCAATAATTATCTTTTTGATCTTGATTTTCCTATTGTTCAACTTTTTGGACTTGGGTTGCGTCCTCACAAACCGCATGCCCAGCCTTACTTGCATAACAATCTCAGGTTCTAGGTACCTTTATCTAGAACCTTAGAACCACTCAACCATGGGGCATGGGTCTGCACCATAATCTCGTCCACATTTGTGGACATCTTCTCCTTGTAGCTCCAAAAATTTATCTTTTCATTCTGATCCTAACTTGCAATTGTGAAGTCTTTATTTTTGCTTTATTTGTGTTGAAGCAAATTCGTCGATGTTTAAGAAATGCGTTGTAGTATTGGAGAAATACGCTCAAACAAATAAAATTTATAACTCAAATTGAAGCTTGTGGTCGAACACAGTGAGAGAAAAGGAATTCACGTGCTAATCTCAATTGATATATATATGAGCATGAGAAAATAAGCCAAATAATGGTATGCAATGAATAGTAATTACTCAAAATTGATCATGAATGTATGACAAGAGCATATGAAGAGTTTGACATAGCAAAAAGAAACCTAAAGCAAAAGCATTGATGATTTATATCACAAATTATTTAGTCTAGATACGTATATATTAGCTAGTCAATATTTCTACAGTAATCGGGACCACTTAACCAATTTCCATGTCATGAAATAAAGCAATAGTATCAATCTTAAATTAGATGCCAGGTTTGATGACCAGACGACTTAAACAACACTCAGCTACGATGCCTCAAAGAGGCTCCTTCTTCCTCTTCCTCTTCCTCTTTCTCTCTTCTTCAGCTTCTCCTTGTTTGGCTTCTTCCTCTCTCTCTTCTTCAGCCTTTTTCTTTCTTCCCTTCGCTGCACAAAGGAAATAACCCTTCAAATTTGGTTAAGTGTTGGCCACTCTACAGATCAAAATCCCCCCTTCACACGCTCTCTCTCTCTCTCTCTCTCTCTTTTCCTTCCTCCTCTCCCAAATGGCCAGGTAATCGGACCGCACGCACCAGGGTCCAGGCTCTCCATTACTGGTGATGAGCGATTACAGAGTAGGCATAGGTCAGGTTAGGTTGTAAGGGGCAAGCAAGGACCTCACCCCCGGGTGTTCCAGGCTATAAAGCATATTAAGAAAAATAATATATGCAGCTCAAGTGTATTGCGAATCCATGATGTAGGACTAATGAGTCCCCCTTTCATCACCCGCATACAGCTGTGGTGTATCTCCCAATTGACATAGCATCTGTGTTTAAAGTCCTTGATTGAGGACCTGGAGAGAGTCTTGGAGTGAAGCCGTGACTCCAGGGCATAGTACCAAGTTGTCTTGACGCTGTAGGAGCTCGGTTGTGGCCGTGGATGGAGGTGGCGGCAACGGCATACCGACGAAGACCTAGAACACGAATATAGGCACAAAGGCCCTAGTTAAAAAGCTCCTTAGCTTTAGCGAGGTATGGCGAAGGTGATAGTGGTGGTTTTGTAGCATGAGCGTGTGTGTGGTGATCGAATGGTGACGGAGGTGGCATGCGGATGATGGGCTGTTCGGTGAGGGGATTGGGGGGATGGAATGGAGAATAAGAAGAGGGGTTTTGATCTTAGGGTGACGGTGAAGGTTGTGCGGTAGGTGGCAAGGCAGTTGGACTTGTGAGGTGATGGGAATGCCTCGCCAGAGATGTGGCCGGAGCATAGGAAGATGACAGCGTGCATGTGGTCGAGGGAGTATTTTTTAGGTTTTGGATATGGGAAATGTCCTGGAGACTATAAGGGACTTAGCTAACCCTAAACTAATGGATGAAAGAGGAGGGAAGGAGTTGACTTTGATTTGCTACAGCCGGAGATGGGGAAGTCTCCGAAGGGGCGACTGGGGAGTGAGGATGGGGCTAAGTGACCTCTGTTGGTACTACAAGATGTAGAAGAAGGTGAGGAAGGAGAATCGACCTGCTATTGTCCATGGAGGTGGAAGAGGATGGAGGGTGGAGGGTCTCACCGGAGCTTGGTTGGAGAGTGACCGGAGGTAGGGAAAAAGAAGGAATTTTGGCCCCCAACCTAGGTAAGGAAGTAAGGCATGCTTTAGGGATTCTTTTATAGGGCTTAGGGTGGAGTTCCAAGCTTGGAAATAATCTTGGAAACTCTGAGCTTCTTGAACATGTGGGATACCCACATCTCCCATGCATTCACATGGGAGATTGGGAAAGAATTGGAGTACAAGGTTGGGTTTGATTGAAAGAGAATTCCTCAATGAATCTCTGGTTCAAATCTTGGACTAATTAATTGAGAATCGAGCGAGAAATGCTCGCTTGAAACTCGATGGTGAAGGTCTGACCATCCAAAAATGGCTTGAGTACCTTTTTGCAAAAAATGACTATAAAGTTAAGGACCTGATTGCAATTAATTCAAAAGTTTGGGGCATCTTGTAGGAAAAAGAGTTTGATAGGACTGAAATTCAAACTAGGTTAAGATGATCCTTGATTCGAGCCAAATTTTGGTACCAACCTAATTTGGGCCCAAGGAATCTGATGGAGAAGTCGAATTTAGGTTTTGAAGAAGTTTGACTGGGTAAATTACATAGAAAACTAAATTAGGGTAACTATTTACTAAGACTCTATTTTAGGTCAAAATGGGTTCCAATGGTCAAATCAAGGATGCCAAATATAATAGAATATTTTTATATGATTTTTAGTGGGTTTATGCGTATTTTATCTCGACAAAACCTCATTTAATTAAGTAGGTCTATTTTTAGGGTTTCAAATATCCATTAATTCTCGAAATGCGTGAAAACTCGTTTCTATTTGCATAAACCAACTTGTTAGATATCTATGATTTAACCTTCGATAAACCTTTGGGAAACCCCATGATTATTCTACATTTAAAATATTATGTTAAAACTGTAGTTTTACACTTATTTTCATGTTTATCTATCAAAGGGATGTGTAGTGAATTATGGTCATCTGGCGGTTATGTAAGAGCATTTATTAATTGATTTTGACTAATTGAAGTTAGATGTGGTGGATGATGACATTATCATCATACCCCCATGCCTAACTCTTATTAGCCCCTTAGCAAAATCTTATGAAATGAACTTGAATTCTAGACCATGCATTGATACCCAAAGTCTTGATTTATTCTTCTTTTCAAAAACTAGGTCAGAATGCCAATAGTAGCCCTACTGGAACTCAAGTACCAATCAAGATCCAGACCTAGCCAACTTTAGCCTTAGTCTGCTGGTTTGGAGGACCCATCATCGTAGCTCGCAAAACACATTTATCAGATAAAATTTATAATTGAAACTCGAAAAGTGAGTCCCGGGTCGAACATGTGGAGGCAAGGGTTTGTTTTTATAAAATTTCGTGCTTTGCTTTTATTTACTTTTTGTCATTTTTATCTTTTCTAATTTTTTTGGTATTTTAATACGTAAGAGATCAGATCGATAATTTCTTATCTAGCTAATCTACTTGCGAAAATATAAGAGAGCAATTGACAAAGAAAGAGAGAGCGAAACAATCATCTATTCCTAGGCAAGTTTTTGTTACAACTACAAAAGTAGAAAAATATATACTACAAAAGTGAAAAAGATAGAAAGAGGTGCGACAAATCCCCCTTGACGGTCGCTCGGAGGATGACTCGCTCTGATGTCACCTGGAGGAAGGTGGTGAGGAGCGAGACGAAGGAGGATGGAACTAGAGATGGAGGATGGGGTAAGATGGCGTCGCAGCGACGACCTTCTTCCCGAAGGGTGGTGAGAGGACGGCTACGGGATGCTCCACGAATGGGGATGAGGGGAGGGAAAACTATTTGATTTTCTACTCTAGAGGAGCATCTCGGGCTTGGGACGAGCTCTCTCTAGAGCCTTGGAGGTGGTAAGAGGAAAGCTTCAGCACAACTTTAGAATGGAGTTGAGAAGGCAGAGATGATCTAGTATCGGAATGGAGGTGGGAGGACAGCTCCAAAGCAACCTATGAATGGGGTTGGGATGGTGGAGGAATATTTGGTGAGGCAGAGGTTCGCTACACTAATAGGAGCCTTGGGGGCTTGAGAGTAAGCTCTAATGGAGTGTTGGTAGTCTTGCTAGAGCTTAGGAGTAGGTGGGAGTAGAGTAGGTAGAGATGGTTGGAATGGGGGGGTGTAGGGCTGTTTATATAGTGGTGGAAAGGAGGTTGTTTGCATGCATGAGCCTGTAGTGACATTTAAGATGTCAGTGAAGACATGCCAGAGATGCCACTAAAGCACTCACGTGCCTTGGCTAGCGCTTGAACACTCGACTGCAATAGTCATAGGTGTGGTGATCGTCGGCTGTTGGATTAGGCATGGAAGACTGTGAATGCGAGAGGAGAGCACGTGCTTGCCAGCATTTGAAATTTGCACCGCTGGCACGTGCGCTGCCAGTAGTCGGATGAGTCATCGAATGGTTGAGGCGTGCCCACAGATCGCACATGCACTAATTTAAATCGTGCACCTCACGCAATTGTGACAATCGGACGGCAGGTGCGGCTCACGGTCGACTTAAATGCATGCCCCAGATGGCACATGTGTGATCTGGCTTGTGCCTTTGCATAGGTGGGCGATGTTGGGTCGCACGTGGGGAATCTCGACTACTCGATCGAGATCGAGCAGCCCTATTACAGCTGACACTATAGTGGGCATGGCAAATCGTGGCTAGAACTTGCACTCCCTCTTTGAGAGTGCTCATCCTCACCGTTGCGCCATGTCCGTAGATGTGTTGCGAAGAGGACTTGTAGCCACGTGGTGAGGGTAGGTTTGCAATCGTTGGATTTTAATCCAACGGCTGAGACCACTTCATGGGTAGCCTTTGGAGATGTGGCAGGTGGCTTTGACTACTCCAGATGGTGCCATGTGGCTCCATCTGGACCATCTAACCTTCATTGCTTGCAGTGGATGCCACCGTGCTTGGATCAAGGTGATTTCTATGTTGTCGGTCTGCGATCGTTGCTCCAGATCCATCCGTACGGTTAGATTTTTCATCCGAAGTCCGTAAGGAGGTTGCATTACGTCCTTGCCATATAAAATGAAGGAATTAATATACAAAACATACAACTACCTAAATGCTATGCAATGGATGTTATGTAGTACTTATAACATCATATGTAATGCTAAGCCTAGGAACTATCACAAATAAGCATTTTATCATGAATTCATGTGTGTTTATTAGTTTTTAAGTCCCATAAAGAACTATCCAAAGGTTTGTTGAATCCAACGGTTAAAGCACCCGTGCTTGTAACATGGTTTGTCCTAGTTCAGTCTATAGTGCATTTTTGTAAGAGAGAGGGATAGAAGAATTTTTGCATTTTTGGAGAGTTTTCTCTCTCTTTTCCTTTTCTTTATTTCTAGCTTCGGATTGTCTTAATAAGAACACAGTCTGTATCAAATTCCTTGCACCCACCATCATTCCTTGTAGTGTCCTCGACTTTCGATGCTTCGAGATGGCAACACCCTTGGCAGCCCCAGAACCTTGGCTTCCGACATTTTGAGAGAGTGCCACCATGGCATTCTGTAGCTAAATTCCGACCTTGGCGATTGACATTTCAGGATAATCCCGCCCATGGCACTTGATCCAGCACAAGGTGCTTACAAGCCCCCAGTAGGATATTTAGATATCCTAGGAGACAAGCACCGAGGAGACGGAATGTTATTATGCATCTTCGAGGGGAATTTCCTACCTCTCCATGGTGGGAACTCATCCAAATCAACCTGTGTTGATAAGCTGCTCCTAATCTAGGTAGCCTTTTTTGAACGAAATAAATGCTTTTGCATGATTTTGATTGATTAAGCATGCTAAACTAGACTTTGTGTGGATTAGGGTGCTTAAGTTATCGAGTCCCACAAAGTAGAGGTCAGTTAATGAGGCTGAATAATCCCTAAGCCTCACACCTAATGTGTAAGCTTCACATTTCCTCAACCTCTTGAGGATTATCCAGATCTTAATGGATACTTAAACATTTAAGCCCAAAAGCAAGCTTAAGAGGCCTAAGATCAGCACTGATATTAATCTCCATGTCTCTTTAGTACTCTAGGACTTAATTTTTTTCTTTTGATTTGGTCTAGAAAGTAAGTAGATTCCATAATTATTTACTAATGACTATCACCTTTTTGTTTCAAATTGTAGCTCATTTGAAACACCTCCTCTTGTCCTCCTCAAGAATGCAAAATTTCCTCTCCTTTCCATTTTTTTTTTTTTTCAATTTTTATTTTTTTTGGGTTTTTGAATGTGACAAGCTTTTTCTTGTAAGAACACATCAAAAACATGAATTTTTATGTGTTTGCACTTTAACACCATTTCCCGCCTCTCCACGCCTGGAACTCATCCAAATCAACTTCTGTTGAAAAGCTAGTCCCAATGTATGTAGCTTTTCCAAAATAGAATAAATGCTTTTACATGATTTTAATTGATTAAGCGCACAAAACTAGACTGTGTGTGGATTAAGGTGCTTAGGTTACCGTGTCCCATAAACTAGAGGTCAGTTAACAAGGCTGAATAATCCCTAAGCCTTAGACCTAATACGTAAGCATAGCATTTTCCTCAACCTCTTGAGGATTACCAAATCTTAATGGATACTTGAATGTTTAAGCTATAAAATAAGTCTAAGAGGCCTATGATCAACACTCATACTAATCTACATGTCTCTCTAGTACTCTAGGACTTAAATTTTTTTTCTTCTGATTTGGTCTAGAAATTAAGCAGATTTCATAATCATTTACTAATGACTATCACCTTTTTGTTTCAAATTGTAGCTCCTTTAAAAGACCTCTTTTCCTCCTCAAGAATGCAAAACTTCTCAAAATTTCCTCTCCTTTCCATTTTTTTGTTCATTTTCAATTTTAATTTTCTTTGGTTTTTTGAATGTGAGTAATTTTTTTTTCTGGTGAGAAGCATTCAAAAACTTGAACTTTTTTGTGTTTGCACTTTAAGAACCCCCCATGCCTAAGTTTTGCAATGTCCTCATTGTAAATCGGAGTGTATGTAATCAGCTTAGGTTCAAGGATTAGAATAGGGTCAAAAAGGTGGGTAAATTGGTCGGGATGACTGTTGGGGACGATTTCAAGCTTTGATTTGAATACCAAAGGTGGAGTCGGCTGTTTTAAAATTGAACTCAGAGTGCAGTAGATGTGAAGCTCAAAAGGATAATTAAAAGGATCTCAATTTTTTTAAATTACGGGTTGCCTCCCATTAAGTGGTAAATTCATTACCTTCAGCTGAGCAGAAAGTGGTCATGGAGGCGTGGTCAAATCAAATGAATTTTGTAAAAAAGCACCTTAATCAATAGCCCGTTTGGTCTAACCAGTTGCTTGTTTAGATCGAATGGCTGATGATGTAGCCCAAACCCAATCAATCTGACAGGTTGATGGATGTGAATCAGTAGATATGGTGCCCACCAGATGCTTTGAAGTTCAAACGGATGTGGCAGTGGGAATCATAGGTTTGGTTGATTCCAATCAGCTTGGTCATAGTAGGGATCCTTGATTGCAAAAGAGTCTGTGGAGGATGTAGGAACCCTACATGAGTGATCAGAGAAGGATGGGATGTGATTAGTAAACAAATCAAAGTCTGACACCTGATTAAAAGATGGAGGAGAATCATCTGCAACCGGATCATCAAGAGGGGAATCAGAGTAGAAGTTGATTCCAGTTGCAGGTCGACGTTGGGTTCGGATTTGAGAAGGTTCTGTTTGTGGTGTAGAAGAGGTGGTTTCTTTTAAATCATTGACCTTAGTGTCATAATCAAAGGATGAGTTGTAGTCGCTAAGGTCGTGAACCAATTTGAAGTCATTAGGGAACGATAGTTCTTCGAAATCGTTGAAGAACTTGGGAAGATCATGTTTTGAACTTGATTCCAGATCAGTGGTTCCACCATGGAAGGAGTCAAGATAAGTAGAATCAACAACCTGACTTGGATCTAACCTAGTTTCAGATTCAGAGCTTAAAAGGTGTCCATATTCGGCAATGGCTCAGGTTCTTGGCTCCTAGGATAGACCCAATCGAGTCCCAACTCTTCGAACTCGATTTCTATATCATAACTTGGAGTGACTTTTGAAAAATTAATCTGTGTCTCAGAGGAAGTGGAGAGATGTATTCATCAAATACAGGCCCAACATCGCAATTGGAATGCAAAGTTTGACTTTCATCATTTTGGGCCTCATGATTATCCGAAGTAGGCTCGAATTGAGATTCTAGGTTAAGGGTAAGGATTGGATCACTAGAATCTTGGTTGGGCTCTATAGGGATGTCAGAATCATTCTCGAGAATCACCTTAATAGGAAAAGGCTCAAGATTTACATTCCTGAGAATGTTTGTGTTAAGCTCATCATCACAGGTGTCACGAAAATCTATGCTTGGTGAACCAGGTTCTTAATTTTCTAGGGCAGGTTCAAAATTAGGAACACCTACAATTGGATCCTCCCCACCCTAATGAAGATCAGGAATGCCAATTGCTATGAAATTTGAATCTGCATTCATTTGGGTCAAGGGTCCACAATAACCTTGATTCTCGAACCCAAGATTTGAGAAATGTTGATCTTTACTGTTGCTCCAAGGTGTCTCATTATCCTTTGATGGGTATTTTTGATTAATGCCTTCATATAATCCATCCAATGCTATACCACATTCTTCCATGAGATCTTGGTGTTTCTCTAAAGGTATGGGGTATGACAAACATTGTAAATACCCATTATCATGTAATGTCCTCAATTTAAAATATTCTTGTTGGAGATCATCCTAGGTTGAACCATGTATCATTTGGAAAAAAAATCATCTAAGCATGGTTAAAAATGAATTTTGATGTGTCATTAACCTGAATCTCCCTAAATGGATTTGAGGATCTAGAATACCCTTCATGATGTTTGTAAGCATCCTCAATCATTTTCTCTTTCATGCTCATTTGGGACTCAGGTTTCCTAAATACCTTTCCTAATAAGTTAGGTTGCATTTTTGAATGAAGTGGTGGAATTAAGATGTAGAGTTGAATTCAAGATCAAATTGGAACTTGATCAGATTAGATTAGAAATCCTTGAGAAGATCTAATGAGGTCACTTAGGTTAAAAACCTAACGACCTTCTTGTGTGTGTGCTCTAGAGAAAAGATGAGGGACAGGATGTTATTTGGACCCAGTCAAGGCACCCAAAGATTTTTGGATGACTAAGGTAGTTTCGTGGTGAATGATACCTCTGAATCAGAAATCCACACACTTGAGAAATACCTGGCCTACCTGGAAGGGAGAGCCCGCAAAGACCCCTACACGGTAGAGCATCCCCACGGGTTATAGGATTTCCCCCACCTAACCTTCGTTGTCACTACGGTTCCAAGTAGACCAAAATGTATGGATTTAAGACCTTAAGTCTACCAATTTTATTCCTAATTTTGTGCCTTGAGTTTCACTTAATTTAGAAGTTGATTTGACTTGTGACCTAATTTTGATGTTTGTTGGCCCACAATGTGGACCAACTTTACTTGACCTATCCTAAAGACGACACGATGAAATCTACGTCAAGATCCAGAAATCACCCTGAATGTCTCTCAGTTTATTAGGTCTAAGATTTTTGGGTTCGAGTGAATTTAGAGCATGCTTTTTAGGGCTCTTCTTGATTATATCTTTTTAAACAGGGGCTTGGGCAGCACACAAATGCGAGAGGGTTAATTCTCTTTAGTGTAGGCAAATGTGTACTAATACTTCAAACCCTAATGTTGAAACCCTTAATTGGCTCTATTTCAAGTCCAATTTGATCTTCAATTATTCACATTGGGCTTCAAGCAAGAAATGTGTTAGCCTAAAGTGATTTACAAATTAAGTGTAATCCCTAATAAGTAGGAGCAATTTGGGTAGGGAATTCTAAACAAAATTGCTTCAAGCTTCAATGAAGAATTCCTTTCGCAAGTCAGGAAACTTTCCTTTTTAATGATATTACTAAGAAAATAAGGTAGGTAGTTCCTAATTGATTTGTTTCCTTTTTATCTTCCAAAGGATTAGGAGATTAGGGAAGAAGAGAAATTACCTGCCCTAGGAGTTGTTATTTTGCGTGGAAGATCACCTCGTGAAGTACCTCACAAAATATAAGAAATTAAGCGGGGCAAGTTAGTACACAAACATAATCAAATAAAATAGAGAATTACGATGAATTGCACGTTGCTCCCCACCAACAGTGCCAAAATGTTGAAGTGAATTTATCGTTGTTTATGAAATGCATTGTAGTATAGGATAAATGCACTCAAACAAATAAAATTTATAACTCGAATTGAAGTCGGAGGTCAAACACAAGGAGCAAATAGGAATTCACGCACTAATCTCAATTAATATATATATGACCACCAGAAAATGAGCCAAATAATGATATGCAGTGGATAATATTACTCCAAATTAATCATCAATGTATAACATGAGTATATGGACAGTTTGCCATAGCAAAAAGAAACCTACAGCAAAAACAATGTTGATTTATATCACCAATTATTTAGTCTAGATACATATATATTAGCTAATCAATATTGCCATAGTAATCAGGATGACTTAACCAATTTCTATGTCATTAAATAAACCAATAGTATCAATCTCAAATCAGGCGTCGGGTGTGATGACCAAACGACTTAAACAACACTTAGCCATAGTGCCTCAGAGGGGCTTCTTCTTCCTCTACCTCTCTCTCTCTCTCTTCTTCAGCTTCTTCCTCTCTCTCTCTTCATCAACCTTTTTCTTTCTTCCCTTCACAGAACAAGGGAAACAACCCTTCAAATTTGGCTAAGTGTTAGTCACTCTACAGCACAAAATCCCACTTCCTCACACTATCTCTCTATCTTTCCTTCGTCCTCTCTCAAATGGCCAGGTAGTTGGATCGCACGCACCCGAGTCTAGGCTTACTGGCAGTGGTGATGAGCGAGCAATGAGTAGGCATAGGTCATGTCAGGTCGTGAGGGGTAAGTAGGGACCTCACCCCCAGGTGTTCGAGGCAATAAATCCTATTGAGAAAAACAATATATGCAGCTCAAGCATCTTGCGATTCCATAATGTATTACTAATGAGTCCCCCTTCCTCCGGGCACGTGTAGCTGTGGTGGATCTCCCAATTGACATAGTATCTGTGGTTAAAGTCCTCTATTGAGGACCTGGAGATAGTCCTGGAGTGATGCCATGACTCCTAGGCATAGCACCAAGTTGTCTTGATGCTGGAGGAGCTCAGTCATGGTCAAGGATGGAGGCAATATTGTCGGCGTAACAGCAGGGACCTAGAACATGAATATTAGCTCGAAGGCCCCAGTTAAATATCTCCTTAGGTTGGCCGAAGTACGGTGATGGTGATGGTGGTTGTTTTATAGCGTGAGCATGTGTGTGGTGGTCGAACGGTGACGGAGGTGCCATGCGGATGATGGGTTGTTCGGTGAAGAGATTAGGTTGATGGAACGGGAAATAAGAAGAGGGGTTTTGATCATGGGGTGACGGCATGGTTGTGGGGTAGGTGGCGAGGCGGTTGGAGCTGTGAGGTGACGAGAATGCCTCACCTTAAATGTGGCTTAAGCGAAGTAAGATGATGACATGCATGTGGTCGAGGGAGTATTTTTGAGGTTTTGGATATGGGAAATGACCTAGAGACTATAATGGACATAACTAACCCTAAACTAATGGATGAAAGAGGAGGGAAGGTGCCGACTTTGATTGGCCAGCGACGGAGAAGGGGAAGTCTCCGGACGGGCGAATAGTAAGGAATGAAGGGTCTAGGTGACGTCTGCTAGTACCACAAGATGTAGAAGAAGGTGAGGAAGGCGAATCCACCTACTATTATCCATGAAGGTGGACGAGGAAGGAGGGCGGAGGGTCTCACAGGAGCTTGGTCGGAGTGGGACCGGAGGTAGGGAAAAAGAAGAGATTTTGGCCCCAAACCAAGCTAAGGAGGTAAGGCAAGCTTTAGGGTTTCTTTTGTAGGGCTTAGGATGGAGTTCCAAGCTTGGAAACAATCTTGTGAACTCCAAGCTTCTTGCACATGTGGGATACCCACATCTCCCATGCATTCGAATGGGAGATTGGGAAAGAATTCGAGTCCAAGGTTGAGTTTGATTGAAAAAGAATTCCACAAGGAATCTCTAGTTCAAATCTCAGACTGATTGATTGAGAATCATGCAAGAAATCCTCGCTCGAAACTCGACGGTGAAGGTCTAACCTTCCAAAAATGGTGTGAGGACATTTTTGCAAAGAATGATGTTAAATTTAGGGACCTAATTGCTATTAATTCAAAAGTTAGGGGCATCTATGTAAAAAAAGTGTCTGACAGAACTGAAATGTAAACTAAGTCAAGATGATCTCTAATTGGGCCCAAATTTTGGTACAAACCTAATTTGGACCTAAGAAATTTGATGGTGAAGTCATATTTAAGTTTTGACCAAGTCCGACAAGGTAAATTACGTAGAAACCTAAATTAGGTGCAACTATTTGTCTAAGGTACTATTTTTGGTCTAAAAGGGTTCTAATAGTCAAATTAAGGATGCCAAATCCTAGAGAATATTGTTCTATGTTTTGTAAAGGGTTTAAGTGAATTTTATCTTGAATAGAACCTCAGTTAGTTAAGTGGGTCTGTTTTAGGGTTTCAAATATCCCTTAATTCTCAAAACGTGTGAAAACCCATTTCTGTTTACATAAACCCACTTGTTAGATATTTATGACCATTTGACCTTTAGTAAATCCTTTGGAAACCCCATGATTGTACTACATTTATGATATTCTTTTAAAACAATAGTTTTACCCCTATTTTCATTTTCACTCAGAAAGAATGTGCGGTGAATTATGGCCTTCAAGAGGTTATGTAGGAGCATTTATTAATCGATTTTGACTAATTAAAGCTAGATATGGTTGATGATAATGTTATCATCAATTTGTATAGTGTACCTAGTTGAAGTTACTAAATTCAGTACGTATAGAATGTCTTTTTCAACTCGGAGCTGACCTATTAATCATGAAATTCAGATGCTTTCTTCTCTACACTCACTTTCTTGTCATTTAATCCATTGAGGACATTGCATTAGATAGGCGTGAGGGGGTGGATATTAATCTCAGAATCATTTTGTTTGCTCCGTAGATTCATTTTTTTCCCTTTACTTTTGAAAAAAAAAGAAAAATTGAAATAGGAAAGAGAACTTAGGTATTAGAGTTTTTCAATTTTTGAAAATGATACAATAGGACCTGGACACTTAGATTCTTCAGGTCTTCGGGCTTAATCAGCTCCGGTTTCAACCAAAATGTGGACTTGTTTCTCGAGTCCTCACGATTTCAAAATAATCATTTCTGATTGGTTAAATAAGTTCGGGTGATAAGTACATGACTTATGAACCTACCCTCTGATTTGAGGGATCTTATAGTCTAAGCATCTACACACTATTTGCACTGACTCACTTTTCCGCAATTTTAATGGAAGTTAGGTAGCTAATGAACCTTCTAGGGTGGTATGGCTAGGAAGTTGTCATGGGTAACAGCTCATTAGCCAGTTGCCTAGAGACTAGCCATATGACTATTTTCTGTCTACTGCCTTTAGGTAAATCTTAGATTAGGGAAGCCAGCTACTTAGGAAAAGGGAAAAGAAACGAAAAAATAGAGAAACACCAAAAAAGAATGACAAGAAATAGAAAACAAGAAGCAATACAAAAGTCACACTTTAGCACACGAGTATGGCTACAAAATTACCATAGGTAATCTCCCATTAGCCGGTTGTTTAGAACCTAGCTTATAAGAATGCACAAATAATTCCTAAGCACTTCTGAAGAAGCAAGGAAGTAGAATAAGTAGGGGAGATATACATTGGGTTCGCCCTTGTGTTGACCCCATTGAAATACAAAGTAGGGAGAAAGCTACCTGTCAAATAGATAAACCTTTAGGCAAAATTTCTTTTCAAGGTCACCTGGGGGTGTAGAAACCCGAAGTCCATTATGAGTCCATCACATTCACACAAAAAGATGCTTAGAACTTAGAGTTCTTTTTGAGTCTTAGGTGGGTTGGGTAGCCGTAGAAAGCTACCCCAAAACTCTTAACTCAAAATTCAAAAAGAAAAAAAAAGTTATAAAAGAAGAGAAAAAGTGTATTTGCTTTTGAATAAGACGAGCGCTTGGGCGGTCTGCATTTTGGCAGACATCAGGCATTATTGAGTCTTTGTAGTTTAGGTCATTAGTAGAAATTTATTAGTCTTGAAAAATAACTATTGCCCATGTAATTTGATCCTAATTTTATAAATAGCATATTGTTTTTCTATGGATTAACAAAAGATAGGCATGGGGGGTAATGTACTCACATCTATTTCACATAATCTATTTATTTTTGCATCTTCTTAGTCATATAATTGCATCACAAATTATAGATAACGCATAACATGCATCATCATGCATTTAGATTAGTTTGTACAAATTATAGGTTAATTTATCTTTTTTGGGTCCTAGGAATAGGGCAATATCATTTAGGGGCCCCGGATTGAAGAACCAACCCTACAGATCTGATCAGGACAACAACGGGAGTCTGATGCCTCCTTGATCACCTTGATCGGACCTTTGTAGCATTAGATGTAGTCCAAGGAAGATCATGGGTCAAGGGAGAAGATGGTTTAAATCCGTACCTCAGATGACAAATCAAATGGCACGAATGGATTCAAATCGATGATTGCAGCCAAACGATGTAAAAATCATTTCAATCCAACATCTGTGGCATCGTCAATAAGCCAAAAAAGTTGGACAGCGAAGGTGGTGCCACGTGTCACCATCCCAGCCATCCAAGGGAGCCATCAGCTTGCCTTTCCTCGTCAAAGGCTTCTCCACTGCAAGATCTCAGCCCTTGGATCTTCATCCAATGGTCGAGAGAGCACGGCCATCGAATCATCTCCGCGACAATCCAAGGGGATAGCATAGTGGAGAGTGCCACCACGCATAACTCAATGGCATGAGTTCAGGCACCCTAGCCACAAATTGAAGTGGCGGGTACGTGCGACTAAATTTAAACATCAATGAGTGATCGAGCGGCTATGCAAGCGCGACGGGGAGCCTTCTCAAGCTTCAGATGGAAGAGCGCGCCGCATGCATGCTAGTAGGCGCGATTGCACGAGCAATCGTATGTGATAACGATGTGTGTTGCTAAGGTGAAGCGCATGCGGACCTAAGCCATTCGATCGTGCGATCTGACACTTGAGAGTGAACGCATTCGATGAATCATGTAACGGTTGAAGGTTGGGCGGTGTTGACATGCGTCCGATCTCCATCGCATGGTAGAGGTTGAGGTGCGACTTCAATGATGTGCTTCTACAGTGACAATGTATCCGTCACTAAAGGCAGTAAAGTTAATTTTTGAAAGTTAAAATTCCCCTTTTACCCTCATATCTTTAACTATATAAAGGCCTTATATCCCCTCATTCTTCATCCTTTCTCTTCTCCTCTCACCTCCTCCAAAGTTCCATGAGCTGGTCTCATACCTGGGATTCTCCATTAGAGCTAGAGTAAAATAATTTTCCCATCTTCTCACCCCCTTCATGGAGCATCCTGTAGTTGTCCTCTTATCACAGTTCGGGAAGCAAATCCTACCACAATGTCACCATACTTCGTCCTTCATCCTCCAGCTTCGTACTCCCTCATCTAGCATATCATCCCTATCATTTAGGTGCTCCGTTAGTGCGGCTTGTCCGCCAAGTAGCTGTCGAGGAGGATTTTCTCATCCCTCTCTTTTTTTCATTTTTTAATGTTGATTTTTAGCTTTCTCATGTAGCATGTAGATTTATTGGACATGATTCTGCCATTAAGAAACATTTGTTTATTCTCTACCTATTTTTTCTTTCTTTGTATTATTCAATCTCTCTTTTATTAAGTATTCTTTAAGTAGAATAGCTAGCGTAGATTAATTTCAACCAATTAATCTGCTTTCGTGATAATAATTCCTACATGGTTAATCAAACAATCGCTTCGCCATGTTACACCTGGGACTCACATTGAGTTTCGGTAAAATTATATGATTGACAGATTTTTACGCAACTGCAATGATGGGATTCAGCTTAAACTTTTAGTGTACCAAATATCATTCATCAGTTAGTTATTTATTAGCTTGGTGTAGATCTTGTGAGCTTGATAAGGTTTATTATTTGTATATGCGATCAAATCAATCCATGAACACCATTGTTTATTCAGATTTTTGTAGTTTTGATTTATCATGTAACCTGCCTGATCGACAAAAAATTGCCATTTTCGGAACCCTATCTGTTCGTCTTTTGATTGACTAAAGCATCTTGTTTGATCGACCAATGTGCTTTTTGCTTGCTGTTATGGCACTGAAACGCACATGCTCTTCCTCCTTTGCCTCGTGTGATGACACATTTGATCATTTTTTCGTCACTGAGGTTGCCCATGTGTGTTTTCCCATACTAGCTAAGCTATCTGTGCATGTTTGTTGACTCATTTATTTTCCATATTTTGGGATGATCTTTCCCGATCGTTGGTATAAATTTTCATATCACCAGATTTTGTACCTTTCTTATGCCAGTTCCAAAAATAGGTGCATCCCTGGTGTTGACCCCATGGCATGTTACTTATTTTAGACGAATTTGAAAGATATAGGTGAGGGGTTCAACATTGAGGTTACCTCTAATGTCTATGGGATAGAGGTCTTAGTGAATGTTGATGTCCTTACGAAGATACTTGGTTGTCCCAGTGTTGGTTCCACTTTTCTTGATCTCCCATTATGATTTGGGTCACCTAACCAAATCCCCGTATTTCCTTCATCCCCCTCGATTTCTAACGTGTGTCATTCTGTGGAATTTTATGTCGAAATCCACCTCCTTTGACAACTACCCCAGGATCATGCTTATCACACTCTTTGCCTTCTTAAAGACCAAGTGGTTCAACTGGAACCACTTGATTGTTTATTTGATGGATAAGAAACCCATTCGCTCCATCCAGTTTGGGACACTCCTTTCTTACATTTTCCCAAAGTTTCTTATCATACGAATCATAAATAGTTTATTAGAAGAATCTCGATATTTGATAAGCTCACATACACCTAAAATGGAGCAAGCTTAGAAAGCATATGGTGTGGTGATGATAACGTCATCATCGGCTATATCTAGATTTATTTAGTCATATTCCAACATTAAATGCTCCCACATAATCGCTAAAGAGCCGTAATTCATTGCACATCCTTTCTAAGAGAATAATAAGAAACCAGGGTTAAAACTGCAATTTTACCATCCTATCATGAATGTAGAACAACCACATGGTTTCTTAGGGGTTAATTAAAGCTTAAATGGTCACAAATGCCTAATAAGAGGTTCCATATAGACAGAAATGGGTTTTCATGCATTTCAAAAATTAATGGACATCTAAAACCTTAAAAATAGACCCGCTTAATTAACTGAGGTTCTGGTCATAATAAAACTTATCTAAACCCTCTAAAAGTCATAGAAAAATATTCTCTATGGTTTGGCATCTTTGAATTGACCATCAAAACATGTTTTGACCTAAAATAGAGTCTCAAACAGACAGTTGCCTTAATTTGGATTTTTATGCAATTCACCTAGTCAAATTTGGTCAAAACCTAAATCTAACTTTGCCATCAGATTCCTTGGCTCCAAGTTTAGTTTGTACCAAAATTTGGGCCCAACCAGAGATCACCTTGATCTAGTTTACATTTCTATCCTATCTGACTCTTTTCTCTCACAAATATGCCCTTAACTTTTCAATTAATTACAATTAGGTCCTTAACTTTATCATCATTCTTTGCAAAGGGTCCTCTCACCTTTTTCGTAATGTCAGACCTTCATCATCGAATTTTGAGTAAGGATTTCTCGCTCGATTCTCAATCAATCTGTCTTAAATTTGAACTAGAGATTCCTGGAGGAATTCTCTTTCAATCAAACCTGGTTTTGGACTCCAATTCTTTCCCAATCTCTCATCCGAATGTAAGAGATATGAGCATACCCATGGACTCCAATTCTTTCCCACATGCGTAAGAAACTCGATGTTTCTAAGCTTATTTCCAAGCTTGGAACTACATCCTAACCCTTATAAAAGCATGCCAAATGTAAGGCCATGTTCCTTAGCTAGGTTTTGGCCCAAAAACCCTCTTCAAACCCCCTCCCTGGCCATCACACCCTAGCTCCGGTGAGCCTCCTCCTCCATTGTCCTACGGCCTCCCAACGACCAAATTATGAGTGTCTCCATCCTCCCCGACCTCCTCCGCTTCTCGACGATCAACTCAGAGGTGCGTTAGATCCTTCCTCCACACTGTCTCCCTCGTCGGAGAATCCTTCATCCTCTGTGCCGACCAACCATGGCAGACGTCGCTCTACATCCTTTATCTGCAATTCCATGTCATAGTTCCCCCTCTTCCCCTCTACTTTCTTTTCCTCCCCTGAAGTCCTCAATTTGATCACCATATCACCGCCGCACTCGTTATCTTCCCCAACTCTGGTGCGAACTCTGGTGAGTTCCCACCACCTTTACACACCACTAAACCACTCTGTTCCACCTCCATTACCTCTACCACATAATTCTCATTAAAAGCCCTCTACTTATTATGTCATCCACCCTTCCTACACATCCACAAAACACCTTCTGCTTCCCCTGCTTTTCCTGAGGTCATTCGGCCATCTTACACCCTCTAGCACCATGAGATCACCACCACCGCACTCCTCGTCCACCGACGATGCATGCAAGTTGTTCTAATGTGGCCAAAAGGCCACTTTTGTGATTTGCAACTTCTGTCGTCCATCACCTTTGCTGCCATTTGTGCCACCTGTGTTCTTCGACTTTTGACCATGTTCTTAGGCACTGTGACACCCAAGTGTTGTAGAGCACCTCCAGGAGGCTTCCCAAATTCTCAATTGTGGCTGTCGGGGCTTGATTCGACCACAATTCAGGATAGCATCAGCCGTAGCTCGCACAAGACTTCTCGAAGGACATGTGGGACATATAGTCCCACATCGTAAAGTTACAAGCAAATGCTGGCAAATAAATTATAATTGTGTTTTAGGCTATCTGCCTCAAAAACACAAGGGGTGAGGTCCCCAATGCATGCGCCTCCTCACATCCTCACTCCTTGCTCATGAGCACGCACGCAGGTCTGGCCATTTCCTAGGATCCCATAACCCGACCTTTAACCCGATTACACCTAGGTTTGAGAAAAGAGAAGAGAAATAGAGGTGAACAGTGAGAGAGAAAGGGGCTCTTTAGGGCAACCTCTAACTGCATAGCAATTGTAAACCCTAATTCTCCTGAATTAATGTAGAACATAGCCTAATGTTTACGCGGCTTGATCGTGCTTTAATAGTCAGTTACGTCGTAGTATAGGTGACCAAGCGTTGTCAACAAATCAAAATTTATTACTCGAAAACCTAAGTATCCGAGGTCGAACACAGGGAGCAAATGGAATTTATTCACTAATCTCAATAATGTAATTGAACACTTAATTACTCGAAACTTAATTCAGAATATATATGCAAGAGTTTGAAAGTTAATTGAGGCAAAAATAGAAAATTGGGCATCTGATCATGGGATCAGACGTCTTAAAAAGATATTCTCTTTTAGCTCTCTCTTATATCTTCTCTTCTTCTTTGTTCTGACTTTCTCTGATTTTTCCACTTTTTCTTCTGTTCTTCTTTGGCCGTGTACTACTTCATGGGTAGGTTTTGCTCCTTTCTCTGCTCTTGCCTTTCTTCTTCCTTCTTCTTATTTTCCTCTATCTTTTACCTTGCTTCTCTTCTACAATGTCTTTCTATTTCTTTCTTTCTTTCCGTAGTTCTTCCTCTTCGCCTTTCTTTGGCTCTGCTTCCCTTGGCTTCAGCTTTCCTTCTTCTTCTGCTTGCCTTTCTCGTTCTTTCTTTCTTCTTCTTCTTCCTTCTTCAGCCTTAGCTCTCTAACTTCCTCTTCTCTTTGGTTTCACCTCTTCCTTCTACCTTGTCTTTCCTTCTCTTTTTCCTCTGCGACTAAGTGTCAGCTTCACTTCTCCTTCTCCTTCCCTACACAAATCGAAGAGAGCAAAACCTACCCCTCTACCCACACCCGTGGCTCACTCTCTCTGTATATCACTCTTCAGTATGCTCGCCCAGAGCCGTGTAATCGGGTCGGGTCCCATGCCCGGGTCCAGGCACACCAGCGTGGGTGTGGTGCGCGAGGAGTCCTCAGGAGGATAGTCGGGTCGGGTTACCAGGTCCGCGGGATGAATTCACGGATGAGCTGTGCATATGTGAGGGACCTCACCCCATGTGCTTTCGAGGCGAACGACTAATATCACAAATCCATTTTATCGTACGCACCTCACTCACAGGTTCATGAGGTGGGACTAATGTTCCACCGCTTTTGCTCTCGCGCTTGTAGGAGATCTTCCTTGCAATTGCTGCAGCTACAGGCCTCGCAGCTCCAATTGCTTGGACAGCTGACTACGCATGACTTCCCTGAACCTGCTGGACATGGGACCCTGAAGCGCTTCAACCTGGAGCAAGCTTTCGACCTCCTCAAGACGTCTCTAATGGCCGTTGGTGCTTAGACCCTACACGACACAAAAGGGGTCACAGCGAAGGTGAGGCGGTAGGTAGTAGGCCATGAGGTGTTACAGGCGTGCTTGCCTAGGTCGCTCTATGTCCAGATTGATGGGTTCGGTCGGGGGGCGGTTGTGGTGGTGTAGGCGGTCTATGAGTGGATGGATGATGTTCAGAGGAGTGTGGCAGGGGTTGTGGGGTTGGTGGCGAGATGTGTGGAGTTGTGGAATGACGAGTGCGTCTCGCCGGATGTTGGCAGGAGATGGGGAAGATGGTGGTGGACCGTGGCTATCGAGGGGCATTTTGTGAAATAAGTTGAGGGGAATTGAATAGGGGATAGAGACGAACAGTTCTAACCTAATTAAATGGATGAGGGGTGAGAAAGGGTGGCTGCCAGCACCTGTTGTCGCCGGAGAAGAAGGCGTCCAGTGGAGGAAGATGGCAACGACGACGGGGCTAGGGATGCTTACGAGGGTGTTGCGCGATGCGGAGGAGGATGGTGAGGATAGCTCTGCCACTGGTATTATGGAAGAGCGATGAGAAAGAGGAGGGAGGCTCGCCGGAGCTCGCTGGGCCACTTGGCTGGAGGAGAGGAAGAGGAAATTGAGGTGGAATTCTGGCCAAGTCGAGCTGAAGAGGTGCAGCTGGAGATGAGGGCCAATTTATATGCACTGGAAAGGGTTCCTGTGTTTGGAAGACAAGCTTCTAAGATCTAGAATCTTTATCGGAGATAGAATCAATTAAGAGACCCAAATATCTCGTGCGTTTGCACGAGTGATTGTGTGCAAATCAGGGATTAGGGTCGAGTTCAGATGGAAGGGATTTCCTCAGAGAATCTCCCTTCAAAATCTGGGGGGAGCTCTCTGAGGGATAAGGGAGCATTCCCCATCCATTCCTCGTCAGAGTAGGATTTCTCCCCATTAATGGTGGAGGGCCCTGCTTATAAGAGTGGCGAGGAAGTTAGGGGGATTTATGTAATGGTTTTCAAAAGATAGGCGCCAAGATGTAATTGGGTGTACTAATTTGCAAAGTAGGTCAAGATGGCCTCCCCTTATGTCCAAATTTTGGTACAAACCTAATTTGGACCTAAGTAATCCAATGGTGAAGTTTGGTTTTAGTTTTGACCATGTTTGATTAGACATTTTGCATAAAAACCCAAATTTGATAAATTAATGAGTAAGGACCCCAACCTATGTTAAAATAGGTTCCAAAGGCCAATCTGAAAGTTCTAAACCTTAGGGGATATTTTTCCATGAATTTTAGAGGTTTACTTGATTTTTGTCCTGACCAGAACCCTGTTGAATTAAGTAGGTCTATTTTAGGGTTATAGAATGTCATTTAATTCCTGAATTGCATATGAACCCATTTCTGATTGAACCAACCCACTTTTTATATTATTCAGACCATTTGACCTATGTTTCGCCTCTGAGAAATTTCGTTTATGTACTGCAATGGTAAAATTGCAGTTTTAACTTTTATTTCATGTTTTCTTCTCATAACACTTATTCCTTCAATTAAGCCCTTCTCTTGGTTATGTAGGAGCTTTTATTCTCTTTATTAGGTCAAAATGAGCTAGTTATGGCTCATGATGAGGCTCCCATCATACTCCCATGCCTAGCTTTTGCTAGTCCATTTGCAAAATTTCAAGGTTTTAACTTCTATTCTAGACCCTGAATGTCTGTCATCAATTATGATAAGTGCTTTTTTATTTTTCTTTTGTGATTAGGTTAGAATGCCAACAATAGGCCTAGAGGTACTCAAGTACCAACCAAAATCCAGACCTGACCTACTTTATCTTCAGTCTTCCACAAAGGTTTTTATGCCCCACACAAACTATCCTAGGGTTTGTTGGAATCAGTAGTTAAAGCACGCGTGCTTGAGACATTTTTTAGCCTAGGTTCAATTTACAGTGCATTTTTGTAATAGAGAGACAGAAGATTTATTTATTTCTCTCTCTTTTCTTTTTATTTCTATCTTCGGATTGGCTTCTCAACATGGTCTGTATCAGATTCCTCGTCCCCATCATCAATCGTCAAGGGTCCCTCGCAATCGATGTTTCGAGATAGCACCGCCCATGGCAACCCCCAGAACCCTGGCTTTTGAGATTTCGAGATAATCCCGCCCATGGCATTCCGTGGCGAAATTCAGACCTTGGCGATCGACATTTCATGATAATGCCGCCCAAGATATTTGAACCAGCAGAGTGCTTACATGCCCCCGATAGGATATCTAAATATCCTAGGAGACAAGCACCGAGGAGATGATATGTTGTTATGCATCTTCGAGGGGAATTTCCCGCCTCTCCGCATCGGAAACTCGTCCAAATCAACGTGTGTTGATCGATCTCTCCTAATCTAGGTGACTTTTTCAGAACATTGAAACATGTTTTGTGTGATTTTGATATTTATGCGCACTGAACCAGACTGTGTGTGAATTGGGGTGCTTAGGTTACCGAATCACGCAAACTGAAGGTCAGTTACTGAGGCTGAATACTTCCTAAGCCTTAGACCTAATACTTAAGCTTCGCATTTTCCCCAACCTCTTGAGGAGTATCCAGATCTTAGCGGATACGTGAATTTTTAAGCTAAAGAATCTAGCCCAAGAGGCCTAAATCAGCGTTCCTACTAATCTCTTTTTATGTCTCCTTAGCACATTTCTTTCATTTTTCTTTTTCCTTGATGTGGTCTAGAACTTCGGTTAATTCCTTAATTTCTTACTAATGACTATCACTTTTTCTTTTCCATTTTGTGCTCCTTTTTGTCATTTCTTTTGCTTTTTTTCTCCTCATAATAATGTGGCTCACAAAATTTCCTCCCTCCCCCATTTTTTTGTTCTTTTTCATAACTTTTTAATTTTTTTGTGTTTTTGACATATGTTAATTTTTTTTCTGAGAATTCTTCTGACTTTTTCATGGTTCTGTATGTATGCACTTTATCACCCCCCCACGCCTAACTTTTGCAATGTCCTCATTTGTAAACAGAGGGTGTGAAACAGTGTTGAGGTTAGGGACTTAGAACAGGATATATCGGGTGGGTGAATGGGTTGAAAGTGACTGATGCGGACGATTTCAAGCTCTAATACGTGTACCAGAGGTGGGATCAACTGTCTAAGGCTGAACGCAAGGTGCAATGGACGTGGAGTACAGATGAATAATCAGACGGGTCTCTATTTTTGGAATGACGGGTTACCTCCCATTAAGTGCTAAATTCAATGCCTTCAACCAGGCGGAACATGGGGTGGAGAGGGAGTGGTCAAATCAACGAAATTTTGTAAAATAAGCACCTTGATTAAGAGCCTGGTTGGTCCAACCAGGTGCTTTTTATGATCAGTGGGTTGATGATGCAGCCCAAACTCGATCAGTTTGGTGGGTTGCTAGATGTAGATCAACATATGTGGGACCCACCATATGCAATGTGGCTCGAATGGATATGGAAGTGAAAACTCAGGTTTAGGCTGAGTCAAGTCAACTTGGTCAGAGTAGGGTTCTGAAAAATAATCAGTGCATGGTGTGGAAACACTATAGGGGTGATCAGAGAATGATGGCTTATGTTTTTCAGTCTGATTGATACCCGATACCCGGTATAGATGTGGAGTTGAATCGTCTGCAAACGGCTCGGTAAGAGGTGAATCAGAGTAGAAATTGAGTCCAGTTGTGTGTCAGGGTAGAGAATGGGTTTTGATCAGCTCTATATGTGTGGAAGAGGTGGTTTTTCCAAAATCGGAGTTAGAGAATGAGTTATGTGAGCTGAGGTCGTGGATTGGCTTGTTATAATCAGAAAGCATATTTTCTCCGATGCTATGGTCAGATTCGAAAATCATCGGATAGTTTTTGAAAATCAAAATCTGAATGAGATTCAAGATCGTGAGTTCCACCATAGAATAAATCATATGCTGTAGATTCGGCAGCCTAACTGGGGTCTAGCCTAGATGTTAATTCTATGCTTGAAAAGGTGTCCTTATCTGGTAGAGGCTCAAGTTCTAAGCTGGCAGGGCTGACCCAATTGAAACTCCCCTTATCCAACTCCTTGATTTCTATATCGTAAATTGGCATGACTTCCGAAAAATCGATTAGTTCCTCTGAGGATGTTCATCAAATAGAGGCCCAAACTCATATTCTTCATTGAAAGATTGATTTTCCTCATATGGGGCCTCGAGATCTTCCTAGTAGGTCGTAGATCTAGATTTTTGGCTTAGGATGTCGATTGAATCACTAGAATCTAGGTCCGAATAACCTACGAGGGTCGCCTTATCAGAATAAGGGGTGGAATTTACACCCCCAAGAGGTTCAGTTCTACCCTCATTATTGTATGAGATTTGGTATTCTAAGCCTGGTGATTATGGTCTAGAGTGGGCTCAACATTTTGTTTTCCTGCATTTGGAGCTTCCCATCCTTCTTCAATATCAGGCACATTGTTCTCCACAAGGGTTGGGAATCCACAACCATTTTGTGCCTCAAATCCGAGATTAGATTGATCCTTGATGTTGTCCTAGGATGGTTCATCTTCTGTTCGTGGTATATACTGGTACTTCTGGTTGATAATTTGTTTTACTAATCTCATTATCTCTTCCCATTTTTCAAGATCATCTTGGTGTTGCTTCCAAAGTCGAGGATTTGTCATACATTGAAGGTATTCAAGATTGTGCAATTTTTCTATCTCAATGTACCCTGTGATGAGCAAGTCACGGGTTGATCCTTTTATGGCTTCTACCAATAGTACTTGGGCACAAGTTATGATAAAGGTTGTGGTTGTTAGGACATCAACCTAAATGTTTTCTACTGGTGTTGAGGATTTGTCTTCTTTTTCATAGAATTTCAGGGCATCCTCAATCATCCTATCTCCCTTGGATCTCCGGTATTCAAGTTTCTTGAATGGTAGTCCTAGGTGCTTTGGCTGCATATTTGGATCATGTGGTGGAATCAGGATGTAGAATCAGAGTTTGAATCAAGGTGTTGAATCAAGTTATGAAGCGATTAAAATTTGAATAAAGAGTCCCACTGAAAATGTATGTGTGTGCTCTAAAGAGAAAAGATGAGGGACTAGAGATGTTCTTGACCCAATCAAGAACCCAAAGACATTTGGATGACTATGGAGGTTCTGGGCAGATGATGACCATGGATCAGAAGATCGTCCACCTGAGAATTACCTGGGTAGCCAGAGAGGGAGAGTCCCACAAAGACCCCTACACGATAGAGCGTCCCCACGGGTTACAGGGTTTCCCCCACCCGACCTCTCTTGTCACTGAGATTCCAGGTAGACCAGAATAGGGACCTTGACCTCTTAAGTCTACTTTTATTTCAAATGTGCTTTAGGGTTCTCACTTAAACTTTAGATGTTTTAATGTTGTGACCTAATTTGGAGGTTGGTTGACCCAAGGGGTCAACTTAACCTGACCTGTCCTAAAGATGGCAGAATGATTCTAGGCTTGGGACCTAGAGATCACCCTGATTTGACTACCAATTTATTAGGTTCATGATTTTAAGATTCAAGTGATTTTAGAGGTCAATTTTTCTTAGGGTTTGTCTTGTTTAGTTCTCTTCAATCAAGGGCTTGGGTTGCACACTGATGCGGGAGGGTTCATTTCCTTTTATACAGGCACGTGTGAACTAGCACTTTGAGGCCCTACTGTAGAAACCCTTATTTGGTTCTATTTCCAATCTGCCTTTTCACAAAAATTCTCTTTGGACTTAAAAGCAAGAAGTGTGTTGTCCACAGAGATTAAGCATGATTTCTATTAGGGACAGGAATTTTGTGGGATAGAATCTAAAAAAATCACTCCAACTTCAAGAAGATTTGAAAAATTTTTGCAAAATCAGGAAACATTTGCCTTAAAGATGGTGATTACTATAGAAAGAAGGCAATTGATTCCTAAATTAATTGGTTCCTTTTATCTTTCAAGGATTAGGCGATGGTTTAAGGAAGAAAAGAAATTACCTGCCCTAGAGTAGTTGACTTGCAGGAGGGATCTTCTCGTGAAATACCTGCAAGATCACAATAAAGCAAAGTAGGGTAAATTAGTGTTCAATATGATCAAAAAGAATGTAGAGACTAGTGATAAACTGTGTGTTGCTCCCCGGCAACAGTGCCAAAATGTTTACGCGGCTTGATCGCGTTTTAACAGTCAGTTATATCGTAGTATAGGTGACCAAGCATTGCCAACAAAAAAAATTTATTACTCAAAAACCTAAGTATCTGAGGTCAAACACAGGGAGCAAATGCAATTTACTCACTAATCTCAATAATGTAATTGAACAGTTAATTACTCAAAACTTAATTCAGAATATATATGCATGAGTTTGAATGTTAATTATAGCAAAAATAGAAAATTGGACGTCAGATCATGGGATTAGACGTCTTAAAAAGATATTCCCTTTTAGCTCACTCTTATGTCTTCTCTTCTTCTTTGTTCTGACTTCCTCTGATTTTTCCTCTTTTTCTTCTGTTCTTCTTTCGCTGTGTACTACTTCTTCATGGGTAGGTTTTGCTCCTTTCTCTACTCTTGCCTTTCTTCTTCCTTCTTATTTTCCTCTGTCTTTTGCTTTGCCTCTCTTCTACAGTGCCTTTCTCTTTCTCTCTTTCTGCGGTTCTTCTTCTTCGTCTTTCTTCGGCTCTGCTTCCCTTGGCTTCAGCTTTCCTTCTTCTTCTGCTTGTCTTTCTCCTTCTTTCTTTCTTCTTCTTTCTTCTTCAGCCTTAGCTCTCTGACTTCCTCTTCTCCTTGGCTTCGCCTCTTCCTTCTGCCTTGTCTTTCCTTCTCCTTTTCCTATGCGACCAAGTGTCAGCTTCACTTCTCCTCCTTCCATGCACAAACCGAAGAGAGCAAAACCTACCCCTCTACCCAAACCCGCGGCTCTCTCTCTCTCTGTATATCACTCTTCAGTATGCCCTCCCAGAGCCAGGTAATCAGGTCGGATCGCGTGCCCGGGTCCAGGAGCACTGGCGTGGGTGTGGTGCGCGAGGAGTGCTCAGGAGGATAGTCGGGTCGGGTTACCAGGTCCGCGGGATGAATTCACGAACAGGGCGTGTATAGGTGAGGGACCTTACCCCATGTGCTTTCGAGGCGAATAGCTAATATCACAAATCCAATTTATTGTGCGCACCTCACTCACAGGTTAATGTGGTGGGACTAATGTTCCACAGCTTTTGCTTGCGTGCCCGCAAGAGATCTCCCTTCCAATTGCTGTAGTTGCAGGCCTCGTAGCGCCAATTGCTTGGATAGCAAACTGCACGAGACTTCCTCGAACCTACTGGACCTGGGACCCTAAAGCAAGCTTTCGACCTCCTCGAGCCGTCACTAATGGCAGCTGGTGCTCAGACCCTGCACGACACAAATGGGGCCTTGCGGCTTTATTAGACCACAGGACGACCTTTACCGTTTCACGGCAAAGGTGAGATGGTAGGTGGCAGGCCGCGAGGCGGCATAGGCATGCATGCTTAGGTCGCTCTGCGGTCGGATTGATGGATTAGGTTGGGGGGCGATTGTGGTGGTGTAGGCGGTTTGTGAGTGGGTGGATGATGCTCAGTGGAGTGTGGCGGAGGTTGTGGGGTTGGTGGCGAGACGTGTGGAGTTGTGGAATGAAGGGTGCATCTCGCCGAAGGTTGGCCGAAGATGGGGAAGATGGCTGTGGACCGTGGTTGTCGAGGGGCATTTTGTGAAATAGGTTCAGGGGAATTGAAGATGGGATAGAGACAAACGGTTCATACCTAATTAAGTGGATGAAGGGTGAGAAAGGGCGGCTGACAGTCCCTTTTGTCGCTGGAGAGGAACGCATCCAGTGGAGGAAGATGGCGGCGATGATGGGGCTAGGGATGCTCACGCCGGTGTTGCGCGATGCAGAGGAGGATGGTGAGGATAGCTCTGCCACTAGTATTATGGCAGAGGTACGAGAAGGAGGAGGGAGGCTTGCTGGAGCTCGCTGGACCACTTGGCCGGAGGAGAAGAAGAGGAAATCGAGGTAAAATTCCGGCCAAGTCAAGCTGAAGAGGTGCGGTCGGAGATGAGGGCCAATTTATAGGCACTGGTGAGGGTTCCTATGCTTGGAAGACAAGCTTCCAAGCATAGGAATCTTCACCGGAGATGGAATCAGTTAAGAGACCCAAATCTCTCGTGCGTTCGCATAAGAGATTGCGTGCAAATCAGGGATTAGGGCCGAGTTCTGATGGGAGGGAATTCCTCAGAGAATCTCCCTTCCAAATCTGGGAGATCTCTGAGGAATCAGGGAGTATTCCCCCTCCATTCCTCATCGGAGTAGGATTTCTCCTGATTAATGGTGGAAGGACCTGCTTGTAAGAGTGGCGAGGAAGTTAGGGGGGTTTATGTAATTTGTTTTCAAAAGATAGGGGCCAAGATGTAATTGGGTGTACTAATTTGCAATGTAGGTCAAGATGACCTCCCCTTAGGTCCAAATTTTGGTACAAACCTAATTTGGACCTAATTAATCCAATGGTGAAGTTGGATTTTAGGTTTGACCACGTTTTACTAGATATTTTGCATAGAAACCCAAATAGGTCAATTGATGAGCTAGGACCTCAATCTAGGTCAAAATAGGTTCTAAAGGCCAATCTGAAGGTTCTAAACCCTAGGGGATATTTTTCCATGAATTTTAGTGGGTTTAATTGATTTTTATCCTGACCAAAACACTGTTGAATTAAGCGAATCTGTTTTAGGGTTACAAAATGTCATTTAATTCCTGGATTGCATATGAACCCATTTTTTATTGAACCAACCCAAATTTTATCTTATTCATACATTTGACCTCTGTTTTGCCTCTGAGAAATTTCGTTTATGTACTGCAATGGTAAAATTGCATTTTTAACCTTTATTTCATGTTTTCTTCTGAGAACACATATTCCTTCCATTAAGCCCTTCTCTAAGTTATGTAGGAGCTTTTGTTCTCTTTCTTAGGTCAAAATGAGCTAGTTATGGCTCATGATGAGGCTCTCATCGCATAACATGGGCATTCTACATGCATACACATCGTACTTTACATCTTAGATGATTTATATCTTTTATACATAATAATATGCTATTTGAGAGGTATTGTTAATTGCAGGTAATCCAGGGTAGTGGATGATCAATCCAGCCTTATGATCTATTTGGAATGACGCCGAGAGTCCAATGCTTCCAAGAGCGCAACAATCAGACTCCTGTAGCACCCTAGGGAGTCCATAGAGGAAGCAGGAGCTAAGGGGAAATTGAAGAATATCCAAACTTAAAATGGCAAATCCATCCGCATGGATGGATCCGGATCGACGTTTGTAGTTTGACAACGCAGAAATCAACTTAATTAGAGGCCTACATCATCAGATACAAGGAGAAAAAGATGGATAGCCACGATGGCACGACGTGGTGCCATTGTAGCTGCCCCTCACAGCACCCCAATTTGGAATGGAGAACCGTGGGCCATTGGATTGTCATCCAATGGGTGCGATGTAGCCACGTCACTGGCTCCAGCTGCTTCATCACGCACAAAAGAGATCTCAAACATTGGATTCCCATCCTACGGCTGAGAGTAGCTACACAGGAAATGGAAAGCGCGACCATCCGAGCGTGTAGCGTAGTGGAGAGGGCACCTAACAGAAAGCAGACAACACTGGATCGAAGCGCACCCGATGTGAAATCAAGAGAAGCAGCGAGCGCAAGCGCAATTGACCACTGGATCTTCATCGGGCAGCTCAACAACAGACGGATGGCATGCACGAAGGCACTAGATTAAGAGCGCATGCAATGACGCATGCGGAGATGTGCATGTGAGTTCTTTAGGATTTATAGGAGGCGATGGAGCATGTGTTTAAGCCATCCGATCTTATGATTGGACAACGGGCGATTGGGCTCTCAAAAGAGGCGAGTAGCGAAGGAGAGGAAACGAAGGCACGCGTGTGGGTGATCTGCAGTTGTGAGATGGAGGATCGATGCTGGACAAGCTACCACCTGGCAGCACCCGATTCAATCGAGGATAAAGGAAGGATTTGGAAGGCTTAATCAGGGTCATTGATCTCCTGATCAATAGATCTGATTAATTTGATTACACAGATTTAAGGGGCCAAATACCTTAATTGCCCTTAATTAAAGCTATGAAAAGAGGCATAAGGGCCCCCTTTGGAAGGCAATTTCCTTAATTCTTATTCTTCTTCCTTCTTTAACCTCCCTTTCTTATTTTTCCCATCTTCTCTACATCCATCTTTACACATCCATCTGAAGCATCCGTTGGGTACCCCGATGGATTGTTGCTGCTCTTCCCAACCTCTCCAAAATGCAACCACGAACCACCCATGCTGCCCTTATTCAGTTACAGTAGTAGTTGTTTACATTCATGGTTTTAGCTTATTGCATGTATATCAAATTCAATCTCGTTGTAATGTGGGTATAGCGATTGACTGTTTCCATTCATTAGTAATTATATTGAGAACAAACATATGAGATGAAAAGTGCTTTCTGCCTCACTGTGATCGACTAGGACTCACCAAGTTTTTTGCTCGAGACGTATTTTGCATTATACTACAACATGCTAATTTTCTACGTGATCTACGCCGCGAACAAATTGGCACCTTTATCAAGGAGGCAAGGTGAGTTTTGATTTTATCTCTAATGCAGCATTTTTGTGTGCAGGAGCAACAACATGAAGTGGTGAATGGGGAAAAGTGGGCACTGCGAAAATCTGGTGCAGATATTCTTATTAGAAATTTGGCCAGAAAGTGTCATTTTTCAATTCAATAGCCATGTTTCCAATGCTCCAAAAATTTAGAAATTTTGACTGGAACTAGATCTTCAAATTATCTTTTCAATGCCACCTTCTCTGAAAAGAAATTTCTTTTGTGGAACTTTTAAAAATTTGTGGAGTACATACTGGTCAGATTGATTGAAAAAAGAACTTTTATGAACTTTAGAAATCAATTCTGAATAACATACAAATTAGATTTGTTCAAAATTTGTGGGGTGAGAAAAGTAAGAAAATTATCCTTTAACATCATATTTTCAAAAAAAATTTGGAGCATATTTGATATAGTTTCCAATAGAAAAAGCAACATAGGGTCTAAATCCCAGATTTCACCCCTGGTTAGTTGAAAATTCAAAACCAATTGTTGGAAATAGAAAAAATTTTGGAAAAATAATGTCTATAAAGCTTATTGAAAAGGGAATCTTATTGCCAAGTTTCAAATCATTTGGATTCCATCTTGCCTTAGAGTATACATTTGAATTGAGGTCATCAATTTAAAGAAAAGAACTTAGAAGTGCACGAGCCAAAAGGACCACACAGACTAGGACTCCAACGAGCCTAGGAGTTAGTCAGTGAGGTGAGTCACCTTGTGGACTGCCCACCATCTACTAAATTGAGGAATAGGTAAAAAATTCACGAAAATACATCAAATAACCTGCATTTGGCTTAAAACTACTAGGTAGTTCCGATCTCTTTTGCAAAACCTGGTGACTAAGCTGTAGGGTGGCATCAAACGATCGCTGCTGTGGGGTAATGGAAAAGAAGGCAAAAGCCATAGGAAGAACCTTCCTCGCATCCCCCTCGTAACCATACTGCTCGGGTTAGCATGAGATGCGGAAATTCCTTACAGTCGGTCTCTCGCCGGATTTTTAATAACACGAACTTAAATGAAAAATCTGGTCATCTAATCTACAGGGCCATTCTGATTAACAAGGCCATAGCCTTGTTCTGCTTGACTACACCAACCCTTTGAGTTGGTGTCTGCAAGGAAGAAGGTCATTAAGACCTAAACTTGTGGGACCTTGGGAACCAAACCGATGGCAAGAAAGGCGATTTTCGCTTGACCTCTCTTCCAAACCTTCTTCCATTTGATTAGTTGATTTGACTAATCCTTGTCCTCGAGTTCATTAGGACCCTGAGAATCAAGACCCAACGCCTCGTCTGGAAGCTAGGGTTGAGGAAATGGAACAAAAATATGAGTATAGCATCGACCGAATTCTCATAACACGATAGGATGTAGCATCCACCATGTCGAGAACAACTGCGGGACTTCTATGATCCGGCGGCAACAATCATAACACCTCAGGTCTGGATTCATGCAGGTGGAGATGCATTCGAGTTAAAGTCAAATATCATAAGTCTAATTCAGACTCATTTCCATGGAAAGTCGAATGTGGATCCCTTCTACCACCTCGAGGACCTGAGTCAGATTGTAGAGTCAGCTTGATCTAGGAATATAGATATTGGAATTATTCTCAAGAAACTTTCTCACTTTCTCTAAATGATAAAGTTACTTATTAGTTTAAGACCATCGGGAGGCCAATTAGAAGCTGGGAGGAATTACGTCATGAATTCCTCCAAAAGTTCTTCCTGATCGGTCGAACAAATGCGATGACGCACGCGATCACAACCTTCGCCCAAGGCCCTGGAGAGAAGCTACATGTCACCTGGGATAGATTCCACGATCTTCTTAAGACGTGCCCACACCAAGGTCTACACAAATGGCACCATGCTCATGTATTTTACCATCGGCTGGATGACACACATCGGTACCTAGCTGATGCATCTAGTGGTTGGAATTTTCACATGAGGGATAAGAACAGTGCATTTGAACTGTTGGAGTCCTTAGTAGAGAACTCGATGAATGCCGCCTCAATAAACTAGTTCCAGCGACATGGACAGCAATGAGTTATTGTCCGCGAAGCTCAAGCTGAGTCTGCCCGAGCCGTCATGGACATTATCACCACAAAGCTGGATAAGGTGGATCTGCTCGATAAGAAGCTCGATGAATTAATGCGAGCGTGATCCGAATCTTCTGCCAGCACTACTCGATCTTACTCCTCTCAAGATTCTCGAGCCCCCTCTGCTCGTACATATCCGTTTACTCGGGATGTTTTCTCTCCATCTTCGTGGGATCCAGCATATTAGGAACCCGTGAACAATATCGATTTGGCACAGTACAATCTGGGTTACGAACCACATGACGATGCAAGTGCATATTCTTTTGATGAATTCACATTTGAGATGTCTTCGGCTTACGAAGATGTCAATGCCATTCAGGGATACGGGTGTAACAACTTATATTCTGAAACATATAACCCTGGTTGGCGCTAGCATCCTAATTTCTCCTGGTCTCATAACCCATAGAGACCAAGTCAAGCTCCACACTACCAGACCAGACAATACGGGAATGCACATAACACGTATCCTAGGCAACAACCATTCCCATATCAATAGCAGCAAACATGCTCCATCTATCGGCTGCTGCACCAAACTGCCAATAACCCTACAAAGGAGGCTGACCCTTTGGAGCTGTTGAAGGAGGAGTTGTAGGCATCGATTCGGAAATCTACTCATGACAACCTGCAAATAATAAAGGCAATGGCTGACCAAATACAGAACACACAAAACTAGATGATGCAGGAGAATAGATCATAGGGAACCTTGCCCTCCTAACCTATCCCAAAGCAGAGATATGTGCAGAATCAGGTCACCTCGCCTAGATTCCAAGCACCATAGGGGCAGGCACATGCTGTTATGCAAGCACCTCCCACACCACCTGGTTACTGGCTTGGCCAACCACCTCTATTGCCTAACCCTATGTATCCAGACCAACCCGCTCCTCTGCCCCTGCGTGGACAGCATGCCAATGCAAAAGCTGTCAC
This sequence comes from Thalassia testudinum, assembly GCA_037157565.1. Taxonomy (NCBI): domain Eukaryota; kingdom Viridiplantae; phylum Streptophyta; class Magnoliopsida; order Alismatales; family Hydrocharitaceae; genus Thalassia; species Thalassia testudinum. Next base: position 147,488,486 of record JAZHRO010000014.1, on the reverse strand, counting down.
CTTAAGGAGTGGAAAGATTACACAGGACCCGCTACCTAGGCAAGCAAGTAATGATTTTTCCTGCGCACTACCACGAGATGGCTGACAACCCTATTCCTCTCACAAGCCAGCTTTGTTAGATAAAGGAAAGAAGTGCCTAGACCCTGAAATTCCCATCCCTTTTCCCACAGCCCTAACGTGAGATTTAGCATGGAAAAAGGACACCCAAAATTTTAAGGACCTAAAATCTATGTTCAAGGAAGTTCACATTCATGTCCCTCTCCTCGAAGCAATAGATCACATCCCAGCTATTTCTAGGTTCTTTAAGGACTACTATACTCCGAAGCGGTAGTAGAGGATCAGACGACAAGCGATATTATCCAAGGAAGCCAGCGTAGTTATTTTAGCTAACTTACCTCCCAAAAAGGACTCGGGCACACCACTGATTTCTTGCTTTTTTGTAAGATTCCCCTTTTGATAAGGTCATTCTTGATTTGGGGTCATCCATCAACCTAACTCCCACCACAGTATTTAATCGATTTCGATTTGGGGAGTTAAAGCCCACCTCGGTTAAAATACAGTTGGCTGACCGATCGGAAAAAATAGCCAGTGGGTGGTTGAAAATGTGATTGTAAATGTCCAAGATTCTACTTTTCAGAGGACTTTTTTGTTTTTGATATGGAGGTTAGACAAGCATGGACATCACACATTTTGAAATCATCGGAAATCATAGTATAGTCACGAAATCCCCTTTAAAAAAATATTTATAATATCAAAACTCAATGGATTTTATTCCTTTGAAAACTTGAGTCCTGGTCGTTCATCTCTGGGAGGGGTGAAAACAAGTCGAGATTTGGATCAACTTTTTTAACCTAAATCTAACCTAACCTAATATTTTTGGTCTTTTTGTATTTTTCTCTCTTTTTGTGTTTTTGATTTTTATTTTGAAAGTGAGATGAAACCAAGGTCAAGATGTGCTAGTGAAAACCAAAGTGACTGTGTGGATCTAAATGAGGCCATGGTGGTCGTGCATGGTGTGACAAACCTAAATAACATGAAGACAAGCAAACATGAGGACAATCAATCATAGAAACATCATGATATTATTTATGTATAAAAGATTATCACATAATAGCTGCATAGATATAAAACCATTAGACAAGAGTATCATGCATCGAAAATTAAGTAACTATAAAATTCGGATACATGGAAATAAAGCTAAACTAAAGAATGGGATCAACCAAGAGTGGCTAAGGAGAAGCCTTCTTGGCTATCTACTAAAGAGGAGGATGGGTGTGTGCACCCAAGTTGAGACAGGAGGGCGTTGCACCCTTTCTCTACCAATGGTTGTCATTGAGAAGTCCTTGAGGGGGTCATCTCTATCGCCGTCTAAGAGGAAAAGAAAATGGAGGTGTGGATCCTCTATGGCGGAAGAAGAGGGCACACCCACAAGAAGAAAGGAGGAGGTGTTGCATCCTTATGCACTTCTTCTTCTTGCCACCCACATGAAGATGCCTTGGAGGAGCTTCTTCTTTAGCCATCCATGGAGGGGGCCTTGGAGGAAGAGGATGACCTTGAAAGGGAGAGGAGGAGGTGTGGTCGGAAGTTGAGAGAGTGGAGAGAATGGATGGAGATGGTGCAATTTCATATCTCTCCCTTTGCCCATATGGATGGCTCCATTTGGTTGCCACTTTTGGTGGCTCCAAAATTAGCTAATGCCACGTTTTTAGGATCTAGGTTTGACACTAGTCTTTAGGGTTTCCAAGAGAGTGTGCATGGGTTTGGTAGGGGTAGAATGGGAAGAGGTGTATGTGTGTGTGGGTGTGAACTTTTCATCTGACTAGGTGTTAGGTTTTGGTAGGATTAGGTGCAAAATAGGTTGGGTCAATCTAGATTAAGTGGGTGTGGACCTAATTAGGCTTAGGAAAGTCTAATTGGATAGGAGTGAACCTAATTAGGTATAGGCCACGTCTAATTGGATGTGTGCATGTGATTAGGATAGTGTAACCCTAATGGGTTTGAGTCAATTAGATCCTAGGTCGATCCAATTGGGCTCAGGTGCACGCAATCAACTATAGATGCACCCAATTAGGTATGGGATGGTTCAATTGGGTTAGGGATAGGATAAGTAGGGCAGTGGATAGTGGACTATGCTTAGGAGGTCTCTAATTAAGCTTCCTAGGGTGTCCAGTGGGGTTCCTAGGTCAAAATAGGCAAGCTAGGGCTTCCAACACCAAAATTAGGAACTTGAGGGCAGTATCAGATGTCGAAGATAGTGGTCAGACATCTTATACTACAAAATTGGATGTCTAGACACTAAATTAGACTCCCAATTTTGTGTCAGTATGAGTTTTGGCTTCCTGGATTATTATTATGTAGAAATCAGACGTCCCGCCAGATGTCTGGACATCCTAAAAGGTGTTGGAGAGTGGGTTTTAGGTTTTCTAAGGTTGGTTTTGGTTCTTAAGTGTTTGGGAGGGGGATAGGGTGGATAAGAACATGGATAGTGCTATCCATGTTTGGGTTTTGAGGCTAAGGTGTCGTAATGGAGGTGGTTTTAGGTTTAGGAAGGCTATCCTGGGATTTCTATGGGTAGGGATAAGGCTATACTCCTCACTCCTCTTATCTGGATCAGTCTTCTTCTTCCTTTACTACTTTATTCCACTATCTCCATCCTAGATCACTTTATTACCTGCAAATAGTAATAAAAGCCATTAAATAGCCGGATATCTCATCTTATTCCAAATAGACTAATGCAATGCATGATAAGCAAGATATGAGTGTAATATTTGCAAATTAAGCTAGGTTCAAACATTATTTAGGTTGGATAGGACCCATGATTGCTTTGTAATCATACCCCCATAACTAAACTTTGCTAGTCCCTAACAAATGCAAGACTAAATTATTCACTTAATGACGTAAGGGATTGATTATTTTATCAAGTGTATGCCTAGAGATTTTTCTCCTTTTTGTTTCCACCCTATGTTCTAGAAATCGAGAAAAGTGTGAATGTGCAACTACGTAGCTTTTGCAATGGATTCGAGTGAAAGACCTAATTCATCTCTAAAGCCTGTACTTGACCCCTATGAAATTCTAGTGGGATCGATGGACTTCTTCCCTCGGGGCATTCAAGATATTCTATGAATTCCACCCCATCTTTAAGCATGGGTAGAGAATGTCTGAGGGATACAGGTGTTTATTTGGTGGCTCACTCTCACTTGGTGCTACGTAAGAATTAGTACTTCAAAATCTAGATTCCCAGATTATCAAGTAACTCATCTCAGTGAAGGATGAGAAAAACTATGCTCTCTTTTGGTTCCTTTGTATTAATTCTCTCTTACTATTTTTTCTATATTTTTTTATTACTATTTCTTTTTTAGAGCTCACAATCTCACCAGATTCTCAGGCATGATCTGTATTTGGTGGTCTTACTTGGCATTAACACTTTAATTGAGTTCCCATAACTCTAACACTAAGTCAGAATTCCTCAGCCAGTATTCGGGTGCCCAGAAGCACAAGAAAGGTGGGTTAAGGCCATATTTGGTGGATCTCAAATTTATTTGGTGGTATTGCCCCAATGCAACTAAAATAAACACTAAATATTCACTCGTTTCTTCTTTGCTTTTTCTTCTTTTCTAATTTTTTACAATTTTTCTTTCTTTTCATCATTTTTTTAAAATTTTTCTTTTTCAACACAACACAACTAGCACACATTCATGAACTTTATTGAGGAAGCATTATTAGGGACTAGTGGAACTCAAGAGACATTGGGTGGATTATTTGGTGGAAGTGCCTACTCATGGCACCAGGATAGACGGATAGGACCATGTATTTCTAATCTTGACATCAATACCCTCCTTCATCCGAGGATTCCATAAAGAATTGTTGCAACCATTCACCTTAGCCCTAGTTTTATGAAAACTCACTCTCTGTGTATTTGCCTTATTTGGTGGCTCTCAAATTTTCACTCAAAAATGTCTATGCAGGATTTAAGAGCAAAAACTATGCCTAATATCTAAGTATCATTACCTAATTACCTAGGGTTCTAGATTCCTTGAACTAACCTTAGAGCACCAGTACGCTCTACTCTCATCTCACGCTGTTTGGTGGATTTTTGGAAGAAAATCTACCTGACTCCCAAAACACTCTCCAGGGGTTCAGGAAAAGAAGCACTGCTTCTTCTTGACAAACTGAAGACGTTCATCAGTCTTCACCGTGACTTCATTGCAAAATTTACATGTAAGTGAAAATTGTACTGGATTCCATATTACATGAATCAACTAGAGGATAAAATCCCTAATACATTCTCTTGATAAAAATCTTAGTCATGAATGCAATATATATAAATGCTATTTGTAACCTTTCAAAGTTGCACTTCAAAAATTTCCCTAATTTGGGTTATATTCAGCTTAACCCTAAATTTAGAACAAAAAGGTGAATGGATGAGTCGAAAGTGGCTGGGGAACGATTTTTACCTCCAGTGCGAACAATGGAGGTGGAGTCGATTATTCTTAATTTAAGGACCCTAAAGTGCAATTAGCATGATGTACGAAAGGTTTTTCCTAGGTGTTGGCATAAAAATTTTCAGTTTACAATTACTACCCCCCCATGCCTACTTTCTTGCATGTTCTCACGCATGAATATAACAAAAAATAAATTAAGACAGGGAGTAAAAGATTAGAAATCACTTGGAATAACTCCTGAATTTTGATGTTCCACTTATTCCAACACCTAAAATAGAATATGCTGGAAAAATATGACAAATAAAATATGCTATATATAAGTGCTGAGATTAATGCCTCTAGCTGGGCATACACTCAAAAAGGATATGTCAATACATTATTGAGAATGGCGAGTAAAATGATGAGAATTTTAATCTTGTTTGCCAACAACAGGCCACAAATGTTGACCAGCTATCCATGAATTCCAAGTCCAAATAATCAGAAAAATATGTAGATGGGGCTTGGGATTATCTGTAGCAAAATGCTACAGAAGAAGGACAAATAATTACAGGTGCCTGGAAGAAATGAAGGTGAAGGCATCTCGAAGAGGTGATGGAGAATGTTGGTGGTTGGGGTATGGGTGGAGTCATGTGAGGTGAAATCATATGGGTCCAGATAATGGCGATGAATGGAAGGCATGACCCAAGTGATGTGGTAAGATTTGGAAATCAAGGTCCACTGATCAATCTCTGCCTCTACCAAAGATGTTTGGGTATCGTCTTCTTGTTTTATCTCTTCCAAATTTTCCAATGCCAATTCCCAATTATCACATGATTCCCCAAAATGTTTAGCTTCCTCTGATAACTCATCATATGCTATCCCCAACAGTCTTTCAATCTCTTGAATATCCTTTTCATAAGGGGATATTTCCTTCTCACTTAGATGAAATTGGTCATTAGATTTAGAAGTGAGTCCCTCCATGAAAGTGGAATGGGCTGAATCATTGATTGAGGAGTTGTTACAGTCCTTTCGATTTTGTTGCTCCATGTATGAGATCATTTGAATTAATTCATCAATGTCTCCATGGGTATTCTCAAATACAACAAAATCATTATCTAGTCCCTTAATACTTGGTTCCTCAAAATGAAATGATTGGTACTCAGGCCCTAAATCAAGATCAAGATTCTCGACTTTAATAAGATTATCAATATCATCCACCTCAGGTGGTTGATCAACAGAATCCTACATGACCACCACTGAATCAGAAATTGGTTGTGGCACACCTGACCCAAATTCAAATGTTTTTGATTTTTTTTGCCCATCCTAGATTCTATGAAGCTCGTTTCTTATATCATCATATTCTTTAACAATAGCTTCTTTTATTTGATGAACCATTTTGATCAATTGGGTAATCTAGGATTCATTACAAGGGGAAGGGGTTTGAATTGGGCTAGGTCGGTCAAGATAGTCAACCATGCTATCAAAGATTTGATCCTGTATTGATGGTGATGTATGTGATCTAGTGGATTGTTGATTCAGGTCATGTGGTTCTACCCAGGTGTCAATTCCCATAGTTTCTTTCGAATTACCCTCCGACTCACTTTCCATGTCTTCTAGAAAATACCCTGACTTTGTTTTCTTAGTAGCTACATACATATCAAAGTGAATCTTCTCATTGTCGCTACTCATCTCCATATATCCTGAGTAACAGTCAAACCGTGCATTGGCCGTAGCGAAGAAAGGTTGACCCAAAATGATGGGTGAATTACTTAGCTTTTCCGGTATGTCCTTGTCCAAAATAATAAAATCAACTGGAAAACTAAGACCTTGCACTTTGATGATCACATCCTAAACTACCCCGTTAGGTGTTTTGATGAAGCCATCTGCCATTCTAATGGTGACAGGTGTGTGGTGCAGATCTCCAAGCCTGATGCGATCAAAAAGGGTGATAGGAATCAAGCTAATGGAAGACCCTAAATTGACAAGGACTTTGTTGAAGGTGAATCCCTTCATGGTGCAAGATATAAAAGGCTTTCCAAGGTTAGTCATTTTGGGTGGTAGAGTGCCAGAAACAAATGCACTTATGTTAGCTGATAAAACAACCTCTTTAGGTGTGCAAGTCTTTTTCTTCTTTTGTGACTCTTTCTTTTTGGTCTCAGGAAAGGGTAAATAGGTCAAATCAACTTTGTAAGCCTTTTTCTTCCTTTTGTCCCTAGAGTCTGAGTCAAAGCTGGATGTCAGTTTGGTCTTATGATTTTTGGTTGAGCCCGAATCAGATCATTTGGGTGGGCTCTTAGCTTTTCTATTCCTTTTAGAGGCCATAGATTTCGCCCCCACACAATGGCATGTATAATAGATTAGAGGAGGGGTCGGAAGAATAGGTGGAGAATAGAAGTGAAAAGGCATTTGCATCTGGGGATAAAGTGATTCTTGAAGTCTCTTGATTTGATCCCCTTGAGATTTCACTTGACCTTCCAACTTAGTCAGCCTTTCTTCATCTTTCTTATCAAAGTCCAACAAAATGTTCATGATATCTTCAAGGGTGGTTGTGGGTTGGGTAGAACTAGATGGTTTCCCTAATGTGGACTGAGTGGAGTATTGGGTTGGCCTAGATTGATGTTCAGTCTAAGTCGGTCTCTGTGGCGGCCATGAAAGATCAGGATTGTTTCTCCACTCAGGGTTATACAAATCTGGATGTGAATCAATAGGTGTATCACCCTGAGTGGGGATGACTATAGAAGGAGTTGATTGGGAACCTATTATGTGGCCCCGTAGTTGTGATCCATTATTCCAATTCCTTAGGGATACATCATCAGGTGCAGGTGTATCAAAAATGGTGCATTGCTCAAATGATCTACCTAAATCACATATCAGGTCCAAAGGTGCCTTTTAGGCAAGCTGAGTCCAGGATGCCTCCCCATGGTAGCAAGAATCAGTAGAGTAGCTAGTGGATCCAAAGTATGGGTCACTAGACCCACTAGGCTGGTTGTTCCAAGTGTCTTGTCCTTGGTAGGAGTGATAAGATTGAGATTGTGCCAAGGATTGTCTAATTTGCTCAAGGTGCTTGGCACATTGATCTGTATAGTCCTTGTTATATTCCCAAAATTCAGCAACTATGGCTTTCAATTGGTTCTGATTTTGATAAGGGTTGGATCCATGAGGTTTAGGTTCTAAATAAGATAGACGATAAGGATAATCATATCCCAGCTGGTTAGAATGAGTCTCCCAACCAGGAGGAGTCAAAATCATGGTTGGGTTGGGAGATGGAGAACCCTAAGGGTCAAAAGAATGATATGGGTTCATGGATATGTGAGAAAAGATGCAGATAGAGATAAGAGATAGTCTTCCTTAGGAAGACTAAACCAGCTATAAGGGCCTGGTGGAATTAAGGCAAAGGCCTAGGAAGAAAGATGACAGAGCCCTAAATAAAAAAAAAAGCTAACCTTAAATTGTATACCTTAATTGGATCTAAACTTGGTATCCTGAGACGAAACTGGGTTAAACCAACCCTTGAATTACTTGGCTAGCCAGATTTGTGGGACCCCCTAGGACACCACGCACGGTGGGACACCACTAATGGTTAATGTGGCTACCGCACCGACCTTTCTTGTCACCACTTAGTCTAAATAGACAAGGCCTTCATTTTTACCCAATTAAATTTTAGTTACCATGTAATTTAGTCCTGCCTAGGGCACATCTACTTAGTTTTAGGCTTGGGCTTAGAGTGCTCTTTGGAATGTGATTGGGCATTTGAGGGTGTTGCCCTTAAAATTAGATTTGTGAGTGTGAAGTGCACAGACAAAGAATTTTCAATATAAGCTTTAGTTGGTGTGGTGGATTTTATGGTTCAAATACTTGTAATATTATTTTCTTCTTTTAGGGTTTCCGTGTTTAAGTCAATTCAAAGAAGGTTGTGGTGGAGCATGCAACAGTATTTTGCAAGTCCCAATTTGTTATATGAATTTCCTTTAAGTATGGAATGCAAATGTACTCTACCTTAGTGTGGAAACCCTAATATCAAATAGGTCTATATGACGCCTTTAGATGTAATAAGGTAGAAGTGGTGTGACTCAATCAAGGAAAGTAATGGTCCTAATGCACCACCACTAAGTGAAATAGACCTAGTTGGTTGCCTAAGTTTAAATGTAGATCAATTTCAATTCAAGTGGGTGAGGGGAAGATAACCAATCACAACAAATACCTTCTCATGCAATCACACCCAAATCAGGCTCAAACAGGTTTGTTTCGGGTCTCTAAATTTAAACCCTAATGTGAATTACCTAGGGTTTGCGCTTCTTCTAAAATCTACAGTTAGACCTTAGTCTGAACTGAAATCACTCCCCAAATCAGTAACTGAAGGAAAATAATTTGAAATTTTGTAGTGATCTTCCTATTTCAATAAGCCTTTCAAAAATCATTTTTTAATATTTTTACTATTCCATGCAATTTTTCCTGAATTTTTATGTTCCAGAGGGTCAAGAAGACCCGATGGACCCCCTACGAGAAATACAGTTTGAAACAGTGCCAAAAAAATCCAAAAATTCTTAAAAATTTACAAAAAAAACTATGTTTTAGTGGCTTTTCAGCCCCATAAATTTCAAAGAGATCTGATTTATGTAGAGGTCAGGAATAACGTTTAAATTTATACAAAATCAGAGTGTAGACTATTCTGCCCCGTTCCACAGTACGAAGTTTTAAAATTTGTACAGTGAGTACTTTTCCAAACAAAAGGTGGCATTGGGAAGCTGGTTTGAAAAGCTAACATCATACCGAATCCCAAAATTTTTGTTCCCCTAATTTGATGTGAACAAGTTTTTGAATATCATCAATATTTGCTTGCCGGACTTCCAAATCTGACTTTGGTGTGTTTAAATAGTTTTCAAGTTAAAACACACACAAAAGAAAGATTTTTTTTTTATTATTCGAATATAGAAATTTGAATTTCAATATTTATATATACATATATTTTTATTTTTATTTTTTCTAACCTAAGAAGGCAACAAACTAGAGGATGAGGAAAATACCTATGGTCATCACCACGAGTCGATGTGTGCGTAGATCCTCGTCATGACACCCTACAATAAAAATAATAAAAAGTTAAGCAAATCCAAATCTAAACCGACACGTTGCCTCCCCGGCTACGACGTCATTTCGCAAGTGTGGAAATCGCGCATTTTGAAATTGTCGGAAATCGTAGTATAGTCGCGAAATCCCCTTGACAAAAACATTTATTATATCGAAACTCGATGGATTTTATTCTTTGAAAACTTCAGTCCCGGTCGTTCGTCTCTGCGAGGTATGAAAATAAGTTGAGATTTGGATCTGCTTTTCTATCCTAAATCTAATCTAACTTAATATTTTTGGTCTTTTTGTATTTTGTGCTCTTTTTGTGTTTTTGATTTTTATTTTGAAAGCGAAATGAAACCAAGATCTAGATGTGCTAGTGAAAACCTAAGTGGCTGTGTGGATCTAAGTGAGCCCATGGTGGCTGTGCATGGTGTGACAAACCTAAATGACATGAAGACAAGCAAACATGAGGATAATCAATCATAGAAACATCATGATATTATTTATGTATAAAAGATTATCACATAATAGTGGCATGCATATAAAAGCATTAGACAAGAGTATCATGCATCGAAAATAAGTTACTATAAAATCCGGATACATGGAAATAAAGCTAAACTAAAGAAAGGGATCAACCAAGAGAGGCTAACGAGAAGCCTTCTTGGCCGTCCACTAGAGAGGAGGATGGGTGTGTGCACCCAAGTGGAGATAGGAGGGTGTTGCACCCTTTCTCTACCAATAGTAGTCCTTGAGAAGGCCTTGAGGGGGGTCTTCTCTATGGCCCTCTAAGACAAAAAGAAAATGGGGGCGTGGATCCTCTATGGCAGAAGAAGAGGGCACGCCAACAAGAAGAAAGCAGAAGGTGTTGCATCCTTATGTTCTTCTTCTTCTTTCCTCCCACATGGAGATGCCTTGGAGGAAGAGGATGACCTTGAGAGGGAGAGGAGGAGGTGTGGTCGCAAGTTGATAGAGTGGAGAGAATGGATGGAGATGGTGCAATTTTCGTGGCTCTCCCTTTGCCCTTATGGAAGGCTCTGTTTGGCTGCAACTTTTGGTGGCTCCAAAATTAGCTAAAGCCACATTTTCAGGATCATGGTTTCACACTAGTTCTTAGGGTTTCCAAGAGAGTGTGCATGGGTTTGTAGGGGTTGAATGGGAAGGGGTGTGTGTGGGCGTGTATTTTTCATAGAACTAGGTTGGGGCTTTTGGTAGGATTAGGTGCTACATTGGTTGGGTCAATCTAGATTAAGTGGGTGTGGACATAATTAGGCTTAGGAAAGTCTAATTGGATAGGAGTGAACAAATTAGGTCTAGGTCAAGTCTAATTGGATGTGTGCATGTGATTAGGCTTGGGTAATCCTAATAGGTATGAGTCAACTACATCCTGGGTGGATCCAATTGGGCTCAAGTGCACCCAATCAACTGTAGATGCACCCAATTAGGTATGGGATGGTTCAATTTGGTTAGGGATAGGATAAGTAGGGATATGGATAGTGGACTAGGCGTAGGAGGTCTCCAATTAGGTTTCCTAGGGTGTCCGGTAGGGTTCCTTGGTCAAAATAGTCAAGCTAGGGCTTCCAACACCAAAATCAGGAACCAGAGAGTAGTATTAGACGTCCAGGATAGTGGTTAGACATCTTATACTACCGAATTAGACATCTAGAAGCTAGATTAGATGTCCAATTCTATGTCAGTATGAGTTTTGGCTTCATGGATTGTTATTTTACAGAAAACAGACATCCAGTATGATGTCTGGACGTCCTAAAAGTTGCTGGAGAGTGGATTTTAGGTTTTCTAAGGTTGGTTTTCGTTCCTAAGTGTTTGGGAGAGTGATAGGGTGAATAAGAACATGGATAGTGCTATCCATGCTTGGGTTTTGAGGCTAAGGTGTCCTAATGGAGGTGGTTTGGGGTTTTGGAAGGCTGTTCTAGGGTTTTTAACGGTAGGGATAAGGCTATCCTCCTCACACTTATTATCTGGATCAGTCTTCTTCGTCCGTTATTGCTTTATTCCACTATCTCCATCCTAGATCACTTAATTACCTGCAAATAGTAATAAAAACCTTTAAATAGCAGGATATCTCATCTTACTCTAAATAAACTGATGCAATGCATGATATGCAAGATATGGGTGCAATATCAACAAATTAAGCTAGGTTCAAACATTATTTAGGTTGATTAGGACCCATGATTGCTGTGCAATCAAGGTTCGTCCTAATCTCCATGATGCACCAATTATTCTACTTCACCCATTTTTGGCAACCGCCCATGCAAACATCAACTGTGCTTCAGGGTGCATGGAGATTGCCTTGGGGAATGAAAAGCTTAGACTGGACATTTTCAGGGCAACAAAGAACTTTGATTACAATTTGATCGAGGAGGATAGAGAAGATGAACATTTAGCTTTCCGTGAGAACATTGGGCTCCTTTGTTGCAACCCAATAGCACATTCATCTTCTTTATCAGGGGTCCTACATCAATATGCACACAGGCCTGAGACTAATGACATACACATTTCCTCCCATGGATCTGGTTTTCATGGGTGTACATATGCTCCTAACACCCCTGATCAAGATTATCCTGTCCTGTCCAGCATTGATATCTTAGGGCAGGATTACATGACCACTACAGGCGGATTCTCCAGTAGTCAGGATTAGCATATTTCCTTTGTTGCTTCCTCTCCTCCCCTACATAAACCCCCTCCCCAGCCTCTGCTACTTGAGTTACTGCCCTTACCTGATTCGCTTAACTATGTGTTTTTGGGAGAAAGTGAGACATATCCCCTGATTATCAATGCTCACTTGACTCTGGATCAGGAACACGAATTGATCTCCATTCTATAAGCACATAGGCCTGCTATCGGGTGGGGCATTGCTGATCTCCATGGGATTCGCCCCTCATATTGCACGCACCATATCTACACTGATGAAGGGGTGTGACCATCGAGACAACCTTAGAGATGCCTAAATCCAAATATGTTGGAGGTTGTCAAGTGGGAGATCATTAAATGGTTGGATGTGGATATTATCTATCTAATTTCTGACAGCCAGTGGGTGAGTGCCATTCAGATAGTGCCCAAAAAGGTAGTACTCACTGTAATAAAAAATGAATTTGGCGAATCCAGCCCGACCCCCACCACTACTTCTTGGCGGGTTTGAATTGATTATAGGAAGCTAAACTCGGCTACCAAAAAGGATCATTTTCCTTTGCCCCTTATTGATTAGATTCTAGAACGTCTAGCCGGGCATAGTTTCTTCTGCTTTCTGGATGGATACTCTGGGTACAATCAAGTTGCAATCAACCTAGAAGATCAAGACAAGACAAGTTTTACGTGTCCCTTTGGAACATTCGATTTTAAGCAGATGCCTTAACGATGCATGATGGCCATCTTTTCAGACATGATTGGGGACTGTGTAGAAGTGTTCATGGATGACTTCTCCATGTTTGGAGACAATTTCTCATCTTGTCTTGAAAACCTCACAAAGATTCTGAGGAGATGTATAGAGGTTAACCTAGTACTTTCATGGGAATAAAGCAATTTTATGGTAAGGGATGGCATCGTACTAAGTCACAGGATCTCCTCTAATGGACTTGAGGTCGACCAAGCTAAGTCTAAAATCATTTCGTGATTACCTTAGCCTAGCTCAGTTAGGTAAATCAGATCATTCTCTGTGAATGTTAGATTTTATTGAAGATTCATTCGAGATTTCTCGAAAATTTCCTGTCAATTAACGAATCTTCTGGTAAACAACAACCTTTTAAATTCGACTCATTGTCTCTCAGTGCCTTCGAGACCTTGTAAAGCGCTATCTCAAGTGCACCTACTCTCCAACCTCCCGACTGGTTGTCCAATTTGGAGATGATGTGTGATGCCTCTGACTTCATTGTCAGAGTCATTCTTAGCCAGTGACGAGAGCACCATCCATTTGTAATATACTACGCTAGCAAAATGCTGAATGAGGCTTAGCGTAACTGTACAGTCACTGAGGAAGAGTTGTTAGCCATGGTATTCAGGTTGGAGAAATTTAGGTCATACTTACTTGGGCCCAAAGTTATCACCTACACTGACCATCCCAACCTCTGGCATTTGTTGGCAAAGGAGGACACCAAACCCAACCATAATAGATGGATCCTTCTTTTGCAGGAGTTTGATGTCGAAATCCGCTACAAATGTTGTGGTAGATTACTTGTCTCTGCTAGACCCAGACTACATTTCGTAGTCCCCACCGATATCAGACTGATGTCCGGAAGAGTCTTTGTTATCTACCAACTCTGTTGAGTTTCCCCAGTATGCTGATATAGCAAACTATCTTGTTGTAGGCAGGCTACTAGAAGGATTATCCATGGATCAAAAGCCCAAATTCATATCAGAGGCTAAATTATATTTTTAGGATGACCCATTGCTCTTTTGAATTAGGGCTAATCAGATCATCCATAGATGTGTCCCTAATTGAGAAATCTCTAGTGTGCTATCCTTCTGCCACAGCGATGCTTGTGGGGGTCGTTTCTCTGGTCGAAAGATCACTGCAAAGATTTTACAATCGGGATTTGTCTCGCCGACCATTTTCAGAAATACACATGAGTTTGCCAAGTGTTGTAAGCGATGCCAGGCAGTCGGTTCTATGACCCTAAGAGATATGATGCCTCTCCAATCCATTCTGGTCGTAGAAGTGTTCGACGTCCGGGGCATCGACTTTATGGGCCCCTTCCAAAACTCTCATGGCTTTTAGTACATACTCCTTGTAGAAGACTGCCTTAAAGTGGGTAGAAGCTATCCCTGCAAGACGAGCTAATCATAAGATTGTTATATCCTTCATCTGGGAATGCATTTTTGCGAGATTCAAAGTTCCCTGCGCCTTGATAAGCGATGGGGGAAGCCACTTCATCCATGCCCATTTCAGGTCATTATTGAAGAAATACGGGGTGCAACACCGCATTGCTACCCCGTATCACCAACAGACCAATGGGTAGGATGAAGTATTAAACCATCAAATCAAGCTTATCCTTCAAAAGACGGTTACCCCTGATAGGAAGGATTGGTCCGATTGGTTGATTGATGCACTATGGCCATATCGGATCGTGTAAAAGGCCCTTCTTGGAATGTCACCATATCGCATGGTGTATGGAAAGGCCTATCACCTTCCTATGGGGATGGAACACCGTGCCTTTTGGGTGGTGCAGAATTGCAATTTTAACCTCAAGACTGGAGGTTATGAAAGGAATCTCCATCATAGTGAGTTAGAAGAGATTAGGCGGGAAGCTTACGAGAATACAAAACTATACAAGGACAAGACAAAAGCTTTCCATGATCGAGACATCTAGAGGAAGGAGTTTGCACCTAACCAGCAGGTTTGGTTGTTTGACTCTCAACTCAAATTCTTTATGGGAAAGCTCAAGTCCAAGTGGACTGGGCCATTTCTGGTGGTCCACCCATATCCTTATAGGGTGGTCCAAATTAGAGACCCAAAATTTGGGCACATTTTTACAGTTAATGGCCTGCGCCTCAAACCATTCGTTGCCCAGGAACCTCCTCCTACTGATGAAACAATACACCTTCTTGAGGACGTGTGATTGATGAGTTACCCAACTGGCGGTGTTAAACTCAGCACATATACATATATACATAGCATATTTCATTTTTGCATATTGTTTTGCATATTGTGTATGGCATTGTAGTGATGGCATGAGATGAATGACAACTCAGAAGCAGTTTAGGTGATTTCTATCCACATACACCCAGCCTCATTTCTTTTATTCATGCATGAGGACATGCAAACACTTAGGCATGGGGCAGTAGTCCATAAAAAACTAAAAATTTTCTACCAACAAGTGGGGGATTAGATTGCTTTATCAAGAAGTTTTATTAAAGATTTATTCCTTAGTAGATTCCTAAGCTTAGAATCCAGTATAACCATAAATCTACATGTAGATTATACAATCGATCCACTGTGAAAACCTACAGACATCTCTAGTTTGTCGAAAAGAAGCATTGCTTCTTGTCTTGAACCCATGCACAGCAATTAGGGAGTCAGGTGAACCATCTTCTAGTAAATCCACCAAAACATACGTGAGATGAGAGTAGAGAGTCTACTGGTGCTCTAAGGCTATTGTAAGGAATCTTTAATCTTTAATAATTGAATATGACAGACAGAGATGGGCATAGTTTTCGCTCTCAGTTCTTACATACTAAATCTATGAGAAATTCCATATGAGAGCCTCCAAATAAGTCAAAAACACAGAGAGCGGGTTCTAATAAAACTAGGACTGAGGTGGATGGTCACGACCGTCCTCTACGGAATCCTCAGCTGATGGAGGGTATTGATGTCAAAGTTAGAAATACATCGTCCTATCCATTCCCTACCCGGTGCCAAGAGTAGGCACATCCACCAAATAAGCCACCCAAGATCCTCTTGGTCATCCATAAAAATCCCAAATAATGTCTCATGAATAAAAGTATGTATGTCATGTTGAATTATTGCGTTATGTTATGTTGGCAATGGTATTGTGCTAGTTGATATACATACTGATAAAAAAAAAAGTGTTATGCTAAGATATTTGAGTTTTGTAAGTCAAAATGTTTTGAAGCAAAAACACCTACCATCCTCAACAAACCACCAAATACAGCCTTAACCTATTATTCTGTATTTCTGACTGGCTGAATATGGGTTGAGGAGTCTGACTTAGTCGTAGGGTTACTAGAACCTAATTAAAGTGTAATGCCATGTAGGACTACCTAATATAGTTGCAAATCTGGTTGGATGTGAGCTCAGGAAGAGAAAGAAAAAGGGAGAGAGGGAAAGAGAGAAAAGAAAAAGTACAAAAGATTAAACAGAGCATAGTTTTCCACCCCTTCTCTAAGTTATTCAATAATCTTGATTCTGAAATACTAGTCTCCATGTAGCACTAGAAGAGAGTGAGCCACCAAATACAAATCCAGTTAACTCAGACATCTACTACCTAAGCCAAAAGCTAGGGCTAAAAGCAGAGAATAGTTTATATCCATGAGAGAAGAGGTTTGCCTATCCCAATAAAATTTTACTAGGGGTCAAGTACAATGTTGAAATGTGTATCGACTCTTCGCTTGGATCCACTGCAGAAGCTACAACATTATATGGTTATCTGGATTCTGAATTTTTGGATGAAACAAAAAGAAATAAACCTTTTGTAAACTCTTGATAAGATGTATTTAGTCATGCACTTGCTAGGGACTAGCAAGATTTAGACATGGGGGTATGATTGTGTAGAAATCATAAACCCTAATTAGCCTGAATTAAAGTAGAACCTAGCTTAACATGGGCATTCTGCATGCACACACATCATACTTTGCATCTTAGATGATTTATATGTTTTGAACTTAATAATGTGCTATTTGAGAGGTATTATTAATTGTAGATAATCCAAGGCTATGGATGATCGATCCAACCTTCTGGATTTGTTCAAAATGACAACAGGAGTCCAATGCTTCCAAGAGCGCATAAATCAGACTCTCGTAGCACCATAGAGAATCCGGAGAAGAAACAATAGCCAAGGGGAAATTGAAGAAAATTTGAACCTCAGATGTCAAATCTAACCATAGAGATGGGTCCGGATTGCCATTCGTAGTCCAACGGTGCAGAAATAAATTTAATCGAAGGTCTACATCATCAGATGCAAGGATAAGAAGATGGACGACCACGATGGCGCCACATAATGCCATCGTAGCCGGCCCTCACCGTGCCCCAAATTGGAAAGGACAACCGTTGGTCATTGGATCATCATCCAAAGGTCGCGATGTAGCCACATCACTGCCTCCATCCGCCTCATCACGCATAGGAGAGATGTCGATCGTTGGATTGCAACCAACCAGCCGAAAGCAGTCGCACAGGAATTGGAAGGTGCGACCATCCATGCACGTAGCGCAGTGGAGAGGGCACCTAACAGAAAGAGGGTGACATTGTATCGAAGCGCACCCGATGTGAAATCAGGAGAAGCGGCGAGCGCAGGTGCAATTGACCACCGAATCTTTATCGAACAACTCAATAGAAGATGCGTGGTAGGAGCGGAGATGTTGGATCATGAACGCACGTGATGATGCATGTGAAGACACACGTGCGAGCGCTTTAGGATTTACAGGAGGCGATGGAGTGCACATTTAAGTTGTCCGATCTTATGATCGAACGGCTGACAATTGGGTGCTCAGAAGAGGCGAGCGGCGAAGGAGAGGAAACAAAGGCATGCACGTGGGTGATCTACAGTCGTGCGATGGAGGATCGATGCTCGACAAGCTTCCACGTGGTAGCACCAGATTAACCAAAGGATAAAAGGAGGATTTGGAAGGCTTAATTAGAGCCGTTGATCTTCCGATCAATAGATTTGATTAATCTGAAACGTTTGCATGGATTTAAGGGGCCAAATACCTTAAATGCCCTTCATTAAAGCTATAAAAAGAGGCCGCCTTTGGAAGGCAATTCTCTTAATTCTTCTTCTTCCTCCTTCTTCAACCTCTCTCCCTTCTTCTTCCTTTCTTCTCTACATCCATCTCTGCACCTCCATCTAAAGCATCCGTTGGGCCACCCCAACGGATTGTTGCTAATCTTCCCAACCTCTCCAAAAGGCCACCACGAACAACTCATGGTGCCCTTATTCTATTATAGTAGTAGTTGTTTACATTCATGTTTTTAGTTTATTTCATGTATATCAAATTCAATCTCTTTGTAATGTGGATATTGTGATTGATTGTTTCTATTCTTTAGTAATCATATTGAGAACAAACATATGAAATCAAAAGTTCTTTTTACCTCCTTGTGATCAACTGGGACTCACCAAGTTCCATTAATTTATTTGCTCGAGACGTATTTCATGCTATACTAGAACATGCTAATTTTCTACGCATTCTATGCCGCAAACAACCTCCTAAGTCTTTGTCACTGGTAAGGTTGTGAAAGCCATTGTGCTTGAAGAAGAAAGACAAGGCTAGAGAAGGAAGGCTCTGTGTAGAAGAGAGAAGAAATGAGCTTGAGAGAAGAAGCAATGGCTGAAGAAGCGGACCTGAAGGAAAAAGAAGGAAGAGAAAAGAAGATGCACAGTGCCTTTGCACTATAGCATCTAAAGTACTTGGTGACTGATTGATTGTTACTATTGAATAATTTAAGTACTATGGTTAAGATGCATGCTTAAGTGTGGATCTAAAAGTTGAATTAAATCACCACTTTTTGCAATATTTCCATTGTTTTTGCCATGACAAGCTCTTCATATACTCATATTCTATATTAATGATCAATTTTGGGTAATTAGTGTTAATTACAAATCATTATTGGCTTAATTATTGTGCTCATTTATGTTTTGATTGAGATTAGTGCATGAATGCAAACTTGCTCCCTGTGTTTGACCTCGGATTTCTTTTGTGCTATAAATTTTATTTGTTCACGCGCTATTTTCAGCTATATTACAATGAAGTGTTTCTATAACCCCGATGTAGTGCGTAAACAATTTCGTGCCGTTGACAGGGAGCAATGTGTAATTCACTGCTATTCTTGTATTATTTGATTATATTTGAGCACTAACTTGTCCTGCTTGCTTTATTGTGATTTTGCGAGGTACTTCACGAGTAGATCTTCCGTGCAAATCAACTACTCCAGGGTAGGTAACTTTTCTATTCTTCCCTAATCAACCTCCTAACCTTGGGAAGATAAAAATAGGGAACAATTAATTAGGAAAGGCTGCCATATTTTTTTATAGTAAATTATCATTTAAAAAGGCAAGTTTCCTAATTTGCGAAAAATTTTCACATATGATTGAAGCTTTGAAGGTGATTACATTTAGAATTCCCTACCGAAATTTCCTATACCTATTAGGGATTACACTTAATTTCTAATCTTCCTAGACTACATACTTCTTGTTTGAAGTCCAAGGAGAATAGTTTGAGATCAATTGGACTTGGATTAGGGCCATGTAGGGTTTTAATTTTAGGGTTTTTGGAGTGTTAGTTCATACTTGCTTGCATAAAAGGAAACTAACCTGCCTGCATTTGTGTGCTACCCACGCCCTATTTGAAAAGATATAATCAACAAAGAACCCTAAAAACCAGGCTCTAAAATCATTTGAACCCTAAAAACTTAGACCTAAAAAACTGAGTTATTCAGGGTGATTTCTGGGTCTTGACTTCATCATCTTTAGGGTACGTCAGGAGAAGATGGTCTACAATGTGGGTCATCCAACCTCCAAATTAGGTCACAAGTGAAATCAATTTCTAATTAAGTGAAATTCAAGGCACAAATCAGGACTTAAAATTGGTAGACTTAAGGCTTAAGTTCGTACATTTTGGTCTACTCAGAATGATAGTGACATGGAAGGTCACTTGGGGGAAACCTTGTAACCCATGGGGATGCTCTACCATGTAGGGGTCTTTGTGGGGCTCTCCCTTCCTGGCTGCCCAGGTAATTCTCGGGTGTACGGATTTCTAATTTAGAGGTATCAACCGCCTTGAAACTGCCTTAGTCATCCAAAAATCTTCAGGTGCCTTGATTAAGTCCAATAACATCTAGTCACTCATCTTTTCTCTAGAGCACACATAGGAAGGTCATTAGGTTTCTAACCTTAGAGACCTTAGTAGATCATCTCAAGGAGTTCTAATCTAATCTGAACCTGAGTGTGATTCTAAAATGCTGATTTCACCACCAGATTTTGAAAGTGTAAGTTCGAAATCTAATAAGACCATTTAAGAAACCTGAGTATCGAATGAATGTCGATGAGCGATAGAATGATTGAGGATGCCCTAAGATTTTATGAGATTGATGACAAAACCTTAAATATAGTCAGCATGATGGAGGTTAATATCCTAGAAACAACGGCCTTTGTTGCAAATTGTGCTCAGTTAATATTGACACAAGTAACAAATGGATCAACTTGAGATACTCTCATGACAGGACATATTGAGTTGGAAAATTTGCATAAGTTTGAATACCTCCAATGTCTAACAAATCCTATACTTTGGGAAAGATAGTAAGATGACCTTGAGAAATGGGAAGAGATGATAAAATTGTTGAAACAGATTATCGATAAAAAATAATCGTATATTCCTAATGAATGTGTTTCATGTGGTAGAAATCGGGGTTGGAGGAACCATTCATTGTAGTCGCAAAACTCATTATCAAATACAATTTTACCAAAACTCCAAGGGAGTCCCAGGTCAAACACAGGGAGGTGACATTTACTTTGTTAAAAAATCGCACTACATTTTGTTTCCTTTTGGTGTTTTGTTATATATATAGTTTTGTTTTTATAAAGGACACAAACAAGATGGATCATAATATAGATGAAATCAAATATGATATATTGCACAAATGTCTATTACAATAATCTATGAAAGCATAAAAGAGAAAGAGGTGAGGAGTCTTCCGAATCGGCTGTTCGGTGAGATGACAGTGCCTGGAGGAAGCTTGGACAAATGAGTTGAGGAGGAGGATGATGTAGGTGAGATGTAGGAGGACGTCTGGTAGTGGAATGCTTCATCAAGACTCTAAAATGGAGGTGAAGAGGTGGAGGCGATCTGCTACCAAAATGGAGGTGGGAGGATGGCTCTAAGGCAACTTATGAAGGTGATGGGATGAGGGATGAATATTTTGTGGGATAAAGGAATGCTACACCAATAGAAGGCCTTTAGAGCCTTAGAGTAATCTCTAATGGAGCTTTGCTAGGCAACTAGAGCTTAGGAGTAAGTGGGAGTAGAGTAGGTAGAGATGAAGAGGAATGGGGGGTGCAGGGGTGTTTATATAGTGGTGGAATGGAGGTGGTTTGCATGCATGGGCCATTAGTGATATTTAAGACGTCGCTAAAGACCAGCCAGAGATGTCACTAAAGCATTCACACGCCTTGGCTGGCGCTTGGAAGCTTGGCTACACCTGGCATAGGGTGCGGCGATCGTCGGCCGTTGGATCAAGCATGCACGGCTGTGATCGTGAGAAGAGAACGTGTGCTCACCCGTGTTTGAAATCTACACCACTGGCACATACATTGGCAACCGTCGAATAAAGCATCACTTGGCCAAGACTCTCTCACAAATCGCACACAACCTGATTTGAATCACGTGCCGCGTGCAATTGCGAGGATCAGATGGTGGGTGCAGCTCCTAGTCATCTTAAATGCATGGCCTTGATGGCATGCGTGCGATCTGGCATGCGCCCTCACATTCCTAGGCTACGTCAGATCAAGCTTGAAGAGTCACAGCCGCTCAATCAAGATCGAGAAATCCTACTTCACCTAATGCTGTAGCGGGCATGGTGGATTGCTGCTCAAACTCGTGCTCGTGGTTTGCGAGTTCTCATCTTCACCGTTTCACCAAAGTGGTGCTTTGTTGAGTGGAGGGCGGTGCAGTCACACGCACCTTGACCATTGGATAAAGATCCAATGGTCGAGGTGCATCCTTGCTTGAGGCCAAGCACGATGGCTCAGGTGGGGGGTGGCCTGGATGGTGCCATGTGGCACCATCTGGGCCATCCGTCTTCTTCTTCTTGGAGAGGGTGCTATGAAGCTCTGATCAAGGTGATTTTTGCATTAACGGACTACGATTATTGCTTCAAATTCATTCGTACGGTCAGATTCTTCATCCAAAGCTCGTAAAAATGTTGCACTACCTCCTCGCCATGTAAAGTGGAAGAATTAATGTACATAATACACAACTATCATAAATAATCATTTTATCCTGAATTCATGTGTGTTTATCATACCCCCATGCTTACTTTTTGCTAGTCCCTAGCAAAATTAACGTAAATGCTATGTATAAATGTGGAATCAGGATTCGATTAGTTAGGCAAAATTTGTCAATTGCTTTAGAAAATCTCAACCCCAAGACCTAATTACAAAAACTCAACAGTGCCCGGGTGTCTACCAGAATGTAGATCGCCCAAGCCCTTGCATTATTTGAAAATAGAAGATGCACAAATCTTTTTGCCTTCTTTTTTAATTTTTTTGTACTTTTGGTGTTTGAGAGTTTTGAGATAGCTTTTCATGGCTACCCAACCCGCCCAAGACTCGAAAAGGACTCTAAGTGCTAAGCATCTAGTGAAAAGAGTGAATGACTCATTAGGCGACCATTAAAACGGACTTCGGGTTTCTACCACCCTAGGTGACCTTGCCTAAAGGTTTATCCTTTCGAATGGTAGCTTTCTCCCTACATTTTTTATTTGTGGGTTCAACACAAGGGCGAACCCAATGTATATCTCCCCGATTTATTCTATGTCCCTGCTTCTTCCCTAAGTGTTTTGGGAATTATTGTGCGTTTTTGTGAGTTGGGCTCTGGACAATCGGCCAATGGGCTGTTACCGATGGTAACTTGCCAACCATACTCATGCGGTGAAGTGTGGTTTTATTTGTTTATTTTTTTATTTTCTCCCTTTTCTTTTCTTTTTTAAGTAGGTGGCTTCCCTGATCTAAAATTTACCTAAAGATAATACGAAGAAAATGGTCTTGTGGCTGGGCTCTGGACAACCAGCTGATGAGCTGTTACCACGACAACTTGCCAACCATATCACCCTAGACGGTTCATTAGCTACCCAATTTCCGAAGAAATCTCCGAAAAATGAGTTAGTGCAAAAAGTGCATAGATGCTTAGGCTTAAAGTTCCCTTAAATATGAAGGCGGGTTGTTAAGTCGTATACTTATCACCCTAATTTACTGACCAATTTAAAATAGAATTACTTGGCGAGGACTCGAGACTAAGTGCACATTCGAGTGGACACCTAGGCCGATTAAGGTCGAAGACCTGAAGAGTCTAATTATTCAGGTCCCAATGTATCAATTCCTAAAGTTTGCAACTCCTAATGCCTACATTCTCATCTCCTAATTCTTTTCTTTCTTAAAGATGAAAAATAGGAAATTACAGTTACGGATGGCAAAAAGATTCATAGGAAATTTCCACACCCCCATGCCTAGCTAATGCAATGTCCTCATTGTTAAAAATGAAAGCATGCAGGAGAGTAGAAGTGGAAGAAAAGCACTTGATTTCCGTGAGCTTCTGATCAGCTCAGAACAGTCTTTACATGTGATGAGTTTAGCTCCTCTAGCTAGGGGTTGATCGGCCCGCGGCGATTAGGGCAAGGTAAAAGCAATCTTGTTCGAGACGGGTTCAGGGAGCACATGGTCAACAAAGGATTTGAGATGCTGTCCATTGACCTTGAAGGAATTACCCGTCTTTGGGTCAGATATTTCGACAGCCCCATTAAGGAAAATCCGCTCAATAACGAATGGGCCATCCCACTTATACCTAGGCTTACTGGGAAGAGTTTTAGTCGAGAATCGAAAAGCTAGACTTCTGCTTCAACTCAAAGCTCTTACGTGAAATCATCTAGTCATGGAGAGCTTTGGTCCTTGCTTTATAGACTCTGCCACTTTCATAAGCATCATTTCTAAGCTCCTCCAACTCAGACAGTTGGAGTTTCCTGGTCTTAGCAGCAAACTCTTGGTCAAAATTACATTTTCTGATGGCCCAAAATGCTCGGTGTTCTAGCTCTATGAGTAGGTGACATGCCTTACCAAATACCAGATGGAACGAAGGCATACCGATAGGCATTTTGTATGTCGTACAGTAGACCCAAAGAGCATCATCTAGCTTTTGGGTCCAATCCTTCCTATCAAGCCTTATGGTTTTCTGCAAAATGTCTTTGATCTCCTGATTGGAGACCTCGGTTTGTCCGTTCGTCTAAGGGTGGTAAGGTGTGGAAATTCGATGATTCACCCCATATTTCCCCAATATATTCTGAAACAGGGCATGAGTAAATTGCATGCCACCATAATTGATAATCACCCGAGGAATCCTAAATCAACTAAAGATATTCTTCTTCACAAAATTGATGACCACCTTGTGGTCATTGGTCCGGGTGTGTATTGCCTCAATCCATTTGGACACATAATCAACAATAACCATAATATACTAGTGTCCAAATGAACAAGGAAAAGGTCCCATGAAGTTGATGCCCCAAATGTAAAAAATTTCAACGGAAAGTATTAGGTTAAGGGGCATCATATCTCTCTTAGCCATGTTCCTGAGTGTCTGGCATCGGGAGCACAAGTTTGAGAATTCCTAGGAATCCTTAAATAATGACGGCCAATAGAATCCAGATTGCAAGTTTTTTGTTGCCGTCTTTTTCTCGGAAAAGTGTCCACCACATGCAGTTGTATAGCAGAATTCAAGTATACTATGGAACTGAATTTCTGGGATGCATCGACGAATAATCTGGTCTACGCTCATGCGATACGGCTCTGGATCATCCCAAAAATAATATTTAGCCTCAAACACAAGTCTATCCTGTTGTTGTTTGGTCCAATCTTGGGGGATTTGACCAACAGCCAAATAATTGACGATATCCGCAAACCAGGGGGTTCGGATACCCGAGATTGTAAGGATAGACTCTTCTGGAAAAATGTCTAAAATAGGGATATCCAAATGTGAAGAATCAATTAGGATTCTCAAGAAATGATCCGCCACTACATTTTGTGCCCCAGCTTTATCCCTGATTTCAAGATCAAAATCTTGATGTAATAGAATCCAGCGAATAAGCTGGGGCTTAGCATCCTTTTTGGCTAAGGGATGTTTTGAGGCAGAGTGGTCGGTATAAATGATTACATGAGAACCTAAATCATTCACATGCCTTTGCTGGCTCTTGGAATCATGGCGGTAGTTGGCGTAGGGTGCGACGATCATCAGCCATTGGATCAGGCTTGCGCGGCTATGATAGTGAAAAGAGAACGTGCGTTCACCTATGTTTGAAATCCACATCGCTACTGCATGCGCTGGCAGCTGTCAGATGAAGCATCGCACGGCCAAGACTCGCTCGCAGATTGCGCACGCCTTGATTTTAATCATGTGGCTCGAGCGATTGAGAGGATCAGATGGCAGGCACAACTCCTGATCATCCTAAATGCATGCCCCAGATCGCGCAAGTGCAATCTAGCATGCGCCCTCATGTTGGTGAACAGCATTAGATCTAACGTGAAGAGTGTCTACTGCTCGATCAAGATCGAGTGGCCCTATTTCATTCGGCACTGTAGCGTGCGCGGTGGCTTGTGGCCCGAACTCATGCTTGCGGTTTGCGAGCACTCATCTTCACCATTATGCCGAAGAGGTGCTTTGTCGAGTGGAGGGCGGTGCAGTCGCACGTGCCTTGACCATTGGATGAAGATCAAACGTTCGAGGTGCATCCTTGCTTGAGGTCGAGTGCGATGGCTTTAGTGGGGGTAGCCTGGACGGTGCCACGTGGTGCCATTTGGGCTATCCGTCATCATCTTTTTGTAGAGGGTGCTACGGAGCTCTGATCGAGGTGATTTTTGGGTTGATGGACTGCGATCGTCTCTCTGAATTCATCCATATGGTCTTCTGTGGTGCGGGCCCTGAAAGATAATTGGAATTTTTTCAAATCAGTTTTAGGTGATGGAAAAAGCTTCAAGTTTTGGTTGGAAAATTGGGTACATGGAGGAACATTTAAAGATAGGTTCCCCCTTGCTTATGCTCTGGCTGCAAATAAAAATGCAGTGGTAGCCGATTATTGGGATGTGGATTCGGAGTAGTGGTTGTTAAATAATGGTGGGTGGAATAATCATGAAACAAGATCTCGTGTAGAGACTGAACGTCTCATGCAAGAGCTTGCAGCTTTCAAACCCATGCCTCAGGAATATGATACATACAAATGGGAAGGTAATTTTTCTACTGCAGCTGCCTATGACAGGTTGATAATGTCCTCCAGGATGGCGGAACATGAAGAAATGGGAAAAAAGCTATGGAAGTTAAAAATACCACTAAAGTTACAAATTTTCTTGTGGCTCTGCAGGAGGGATGGATTGATTACTGGAGATCTGAGGCATAGAAGGATGGGGACCCCCGCCCAGTTTTGTTTTTTATGTGCGCTGCATAATGATTCTAGCGTTCATATCTTTTCTTCATGTGCGATCACTGATTATGTATGGAGGAGAGTATGCAACGAGTCCTTACCCACTTGGGGGAATTTGTGGCGCTACCTTGTGGATGGGAATAAGCCTTATATACACATGGTGGCTATGTTATGGGCTGTATGGAGGGCTAGAAATGAGCGTGTTTTTCAGGAGACCCCAGTGTATGTGGAAAATATTGTAAAGTTTTGCTGGTGTCTCATACAGCATTGGGAGTCGAACTTGTAAATATTTTTTATTATCAATAATAGCTCTCCTGGTTTGCTTTCGGCAATTCGATAGCATTCCTTTCTTTCTCAAAAAAAAAAAAGAAAATTACATATTACAAAGAACCAAAAAAATTGAAAAAAATAAGAAAAATCGAAAAAGGGGAGGAAATTTTGTGAGATTAATTGCATATCATTTGGAGGAAAAGAGGACGTGATTTTAAAATTTTCTTTTTTTGAAACTGTGAGGAAAGCTATCGTGAAATAATAGAAATCCAGAGGGCATTTCATTTCATATTAAACAAATAAAACTAATTACATATTAGATCCCCATCTATGTATGAGGGACCAGCACTCATTTACAATTAGCTCACACCGAACTAATCTCTCCTGAAATAACTTTTCATTTCTCGCCCTCCACGCAAACCACAAGGTGGCGCCCATACACCTGTATGGTTTTCTTGATGTAGTAAACCTTTGCCTAAGGGATTCCCAAGTAGGTAGAGGTTCTTGACATATTTTCCTCCATAACTTGTCTGTGAGAAAATATGAGGAAAAAATATGAGACACACTATCAATGTGTAAACCACAGAGATGGCAAGCATTTAATGTTGTCCGCATTCTTTTGTGTCTCAAGTCTCCCGTGATCAAGCCTTCCCTCCTACAAAGCCATAAGAAAATTTGCACTTTCAGTAGAATCTTCAATAGCCATATTTTCATATCAATCGGGTCAATCTCCACATTTGTGTTTGACCTGTTAATACTTTCATAGGCTTGTTGCACTATAAACTTCCCATTCCAGCCATATGTATCAGCTGCACCCTATCTAGGATAGATCCGCTGCAATGCAGATAGTAGATTCTGCCGATCCTCCAACAGTCGTGTACCTATTCTGCGTAATTCGTATCCTTCAAGCCTCCAGCATTTCCCTGTAACAGACCACAGGCTGCTAACAGGGGCTTCTTTATCTGCAGCTGTAGCATGTGCTCTTGGATAGGCATCTCTTAAAATCCCCATAATTGACCACTACTCATTCCACAAACTGAAATCATGGCCATCTCCAAGCTTGGGCCGCATTAAATGCCAATTGGTTTTAATTGCTAGGACGACCGATCTCCAAAAAGGGGATGATTTGATTAGATGTAACCTCTTCAGTGCACTGTTGGAACCACCACAGCAATCTCTGATCAGGTCTATCCAGATTTCATCCTTGCCCTCAAAGATCTTGATCGCCCATTTGATTAAAAGAGCTACGTTGAATTCCTTAAGTTCCTTAATCCGCAATCCACCCATTTCCTTTGGCCGGTAGATCAGTTCCCATTTCACAAGCTGCATGAACCTCCCCACATGTCTTGCCCCTTTCCAAAAAAATTTCTTCCGCATTACGTCCAACCATTTCTAAATAGATTTCGTGGCTTTAAAGATGCTAAACTAGAACACTAGGATTGAGGTTATCACTGAATTTAGGAGAATTAGTCTCCCACCCTTTGACAGAAATTTACTACTTCACCCTTCCAGTATGACAGAGATCTTATCGAAAAGAAAATTCCAATCATTCTTCTTCATTTTCGCAGATCGTAATGACAGTCTCAGATATTTAATTGGCAGCATAGACCAAGGTGTACCCAATGTTGCCTCTAGTGTGTTTTGTTCCTGCTCATTCATGCCAAAGCATATCAAAGTAGACTTTTCCCTATTCAATTTCAGACTGAGATGTCTCCAAAAATCTTCACCACCCTAAAGCATGGGCAGTAGAATTTGACCCTTCCATAAAGAAAATCGTATCTTCTGCATACTATAAAATAGGAGCCAAAGTCCTCCTATTGGAAAGTGAATATCCTTTGTTGACCCCAACCTCTATCATTTTACATGCATATCTTGCGAGCCCATCAACTGCAAGATTCAAAATCAAGGGGGCTAGAGGACATCCTTGTCTAACCCCACATTGGGGTTGAATCCAAGCACCACATGGTTTCCTATTGATTAGCGGGAAGAAGGAAGTAGTTGTGATACAACACTTCATCAACTGGATCCATATGGGGGGGAAACCTCTCCTTTGGAAAACCTCCCAAATGTACGGCCACGAAATCGAGTCGTAGGCTTTTTGGAAGTCCACTTTCCACATAAATGCCTTACATTTCCTTCTGTGCCAGCCACTCACCATTACTTGGGCTAAAATGAAAGATTCTTGAAGGGATCTGTTGGGTAGAAAGGTAGATTGTACAGGGTGAATCAAGCCTTGCAGAACAATTCTCAATCTGTTTGCCAATATCTTACTCACCACTAATTAGATGGAATTCGACAAAGAAATCGGTTTAAAGTCTAAAAACTTCACAGCTCCCATAGTCTTTGGTAATAAGAAAAGATAAGATTTATTGATCTTATTGAAACCTGCATTTCCCTTCGCAAACTCTCTTATGACTTCCATCACCTCCTTGCCAATCACACTCCACATTTCTTTATAAAAGAACACTTGGACACCATCAGGTCCAGGGGAGCCTTCCATATTTAGATCGTTAATAGCTTTCATCGTTTCCTATTCAGTGATAGTAGCTATCAGTTGAGAGGCCTGATCACTTGTAACTCTTGGTGCATCATTCATAGCCATCCTCCATTCCCCTCTCTTTGTTGCCTGTGAAGACCCCTTGAAGTACCTGATAGCCTCTACCCTTATTTCCTGCATAGACGATAGTCTGTGCCCATCTTTGAGAATGGAAGAGATATAATTTACTTGTCTCCAAGAGCTGGCCGCATGGTGAAAGAATTTTGTGTTGGCGTCTCCCTCCTTGAGCCACAGCTGTCTTGACCACTCGCTCCAATCAATATCTAGTTTGAAATCTTCCTCCACTACCACACCCTACCACATTCTTCTGTCTGCAAGCTCCTCGTCAGATAGAGGGCCTGCTGCTTCCATAGAATCCAGCATCTGGATGTTGTTCAAAGCCTCTACATGCCTCTACTGCCTCAGTGTGACCATAGTATCTCCATATTCTTTCGGAACTGTATGTAGAGCTGCCAGTTTGGAGGCAAACCTGATAGTAGCTGAGCCTTCCACCTATTTGGTCTACCACTATGAGCCAATCACCTCATGGAATCCAGGTTCTCTTAGCCAAGATTTTCTAAACTTGAAGTATAAGCCTACTTGGATCTCTTCACCACTATCCCAGACCAAAGGAGTATGGCTAAAGAAAGGGCAGCCCAGACCAGCAACACTTGACAGTTGAAATCAATCAAGGATTGTCACATTCCAAAAGAATCTATCAATCTTAGATAATAAGCCATTACCATTACGCCAAGTGAACTCAACTCTTGATGATGGATATTCATTCGAGCCAAGGGATTGAACTACCAACTGAAATCCAACAGATGAACTGTTTGTAGCACCATATGGCCTATCTATCCTTGTCAGCACACAATTGAAATCTCCTCCTATCAGCCAAGCTTCCACTTGCACTAGTTCAGCCACAGTAGCCCAATCCTCCCATAGTTCCTGTCTCACAGATGCAGCACAAGGGCCATACACACCTATAATCCAGATAATATCTTGCCCCTGGTGAGTTTGGAACTTGCAGGACATCAGATGTCGAGCCTTTTGTACATCCAAAATGTGTGCCGAAGCCCTTCTCCACCAAATAACAATGGCCCAGGACCTACCATGTGCATTAAGCATCACACATTCATTCGCCATCATGTCGTTCCATACTCTATTAGACTCATTCTCAATATGAGTCTCTTGTATGATCGCACAATCGATCACCCACTCTCTAAAGTATCTCATCAAAGAAGCCCTCCTACTTTTGTCGCGCAACCCACGCACAATCCATGTGAGGATTCTGATGAGTGGCTACTCGTCATGGCTAAAAAGCTGAAGTTAAGCTAGACACTAAGTAAAACAATATCAAATTAACAAATAAAAATGGTTAAGTGTGGGAATTAAAGAAAAAGACCTAAAACCTTTACAATGTGTTAAAATTTCATAATTAGGTCACAAAATGAGATATTCTGAAAGCAAAGTACAATTGATGATCCATGCATCAATTGAACACATAAATAAGTTTGAAAGGCCAAATTAGAAGTATAATCAATGTCTTAAATGTTCAATTAAGCACATATAAAAATTTGAGGGCAATTGGACATCATTTAGGTTATGAAATAGGTAGCTTACACTTAGGTCCTTCATGCATTACACTCTTACCCTTAAAAACTCCTCTTTGGACCTACTTGTAAGCTGCAGAGACCCTTTTAAAAGGCTACAGGGCCCTTCAGGTTGTAGTTCTTTTCACTTATGGGCCTGCAAGCTATTCTTCTACCCCTTCGTTTAAGGGTTTGTCTGCAAATTTTTCTTTATTTCAAAGAGAGGCCTGCTGCTCTTCTCACGCACTGTAGCACGTGAAGAACACGGCCAATCTCAGCCGTCCATCGCTCTTCATGATCTTGATCTATGGTTAGATTCGAATGGAAGTTTCGCACGATTCGACGCGTGCGATCACCCCTCTTCCCAGATCTCATCTGACGGTTAGATTTTGTGCTTAGCTTACCGCCGGTTGCATCTTGATTATCCTCACCTGCGTGGTGATCTCAGCCACTGAGCATGCTACTTAAGCACCTCAGTGGTGTCGCGCGCAAGGGATCGCTCCCTCCTACACCTCTTAGTGATCATTCGTCCACTCCAGTCCCTCCTCCCCATCAAGGCTTTGATTTCACAGCCACCAGCTGTGAAATCATCACCTTCTCTTGACCTCCTCGACGCTATGGACTTCATAGCACCTGAGGACGACCCTGGAGCCTCACTAGTAGACTCTTCCCTCCGCTGGAGTCATCTTCCTCCTTTCTTCCTCCTTAGCCACCGGCTAAGGATCCATAGGTCCCATTCTTCCTGTTAGATTAGGTTTATAATTCTGCATATTAGTTTTAGCTGTAGTTAAGTAGTTTAGAGTAGAATTAAGATAATTGTTAATGTTTAATTTTGCCGTAGGGTAAAGTAGCTGTAGTAGTAGAATTAGGCTTAAATCCTCCCCTACTCACCTCCTCTGACCATTTCAGATCAGAGGGGAAGACTTCATAAGGCCATGTTTTCAAATTATCTCCCTCTCCATATTTTCATGTCCAGTTCTGATTTTCCGCAGCATGTTTTCTCATCTCCCACCCATACACTCTGACCCAATTTCAGATCTAATTGATTTTGAACCTCAGATCTGAAATTGGCATCAACATGCACTTAAGGGGCTTCGCACTAACCTCACTCTTGGTGACAAAAGCCCTTGATTTTGGGTCAAAATTTTTAGTTTGTCAGATTTCACCTCAATTTGGATTTTAAGGATCTTTCTTTTTTGTTTTACTGCCTGATCTGACGAATTGAATGAAGTTGATTTGAATTCCTTGTTGGCAAGGAATCTGATAGGATTTCTGGTGACAGAAATCATCTCAGAAGAGCCATACATAAATCTGATTTGATAATGTCTTGAATGCATTGAATGCAAGTCAGATCTAAGGATAATTACTGTGGCAATTTGAAGTCTGATGTCGCATTCATAAGTTTTTTTAATGGCTGTTTGGTGATTTCCTAACCTAAGGAGTTCTCAATACTCCTTAAGGTTTCATGAAACTGGGATTTGAACTAAGGGCTTCAATTGATTGAATTGATTCTTCCTTCATGCAATCTATAGCATTAGGAAGAGTTAATTCAGTGATATTCGTGGATTTAATCTGAAATGAAGTTTTCGATGAGGGATTTTGGCATTTGAATTGGGGTATTTAGTGATTTAGTGAGAAATTAAACCCTTGTCAGATTTGGGATTGACAGAGATTTTCTTTTCAGTTTGGATTTTTTTTGACTCTGATCCCAGTAAACAAAGCAAAGTGTTGCATCTTGCAGCTACATGTTTTTCTCTCCAAACTCACATTTCATTTCAAATGGACTAACTGCATCAGCAATTAGACCATTTGGACAGTGACTTGAGCTACTACAGAGTCTGGAAGGTCTTGTTGCTACTACTGTCTAGTTAGTTGTAACATATAGATTCTAGTGTTAAATCCTGTAGACTCTAATTTGATCATAGCTGACAATAGATTGTGTTTCATCTTATATGTAAACAAACTTTCTTGCTTCAATAGTTGAAATCTAACTTCTGTGCATGCTTGTATATTCTTTCCCATTTCTGTCAGTTGGTCTAGTCAAAAAATAACCATCCAAACAAGAGTTAAAAGAGAAAACTTAACTGAGGACTCTCTCCTCAGTTAACTCTTCCCTTCTTTTCTCCTACTTCTGTCAAACCTGTAACAACAGTAGAGAAATTTAAAAGGAAACACCCAAAAGGACCAGAAGTAAAAATATTTATATAACTATATACATACATATATATATTACTTTGTATATTAAGTATACTTATATAGACATAAGCTATATATATTAGGCTACATATGTAAATAAATAGTGTAAATATATATATATACTATATACCTAACTATGTAAATATAATGAATACTGTAATTTAGGTTTAAGATCTAGTTTAGACAATAAATATAATAATTATATAGTTATATATAAATTGAACTAATTTATATGTATTATTAAACTAACTAGAGCAGTAAATAGTGCAATTAAGATAGTTAAACTATAAAACTGTATATATATTTATGTATATGTAAATTATAAGTAAATAAAATCTTTTATCTTAATTTAATCCTTTATAAATAATAAATAATGAATTTATTAAGTTTATAGCTAAGTTGTTAAATTAAATTAGTTAAATTAGTAATTTAGAATTATAATTAAGTTAAATTGAATCTGCATATTAAGACTAATATACTTTAAGTAATTTAGGCTAATTTAAGTATATTTATATCAGATTATATTAAGTTTAACTTAATTAATAAGCAGAACAATTAAAACTGCTATTTAAATGTAAATAACACATACATTAATTCGGAAAAATATAATAAAAATGTGTATAAAATACTTATGTATGTATTCCAACTCTGTATGAGGTCAATTAGACCATCTAGCAACTAATTTATAAGTAATTAACCAAGAAAACACCAAAATCAGTGTGTAAAAATCGGCTACTTTAGTGAATTTATTTATATAGTAAATCTAATTAAAATTTCAAATTAATTGAACAATTATATAGTATTATGTAAATACTTTATTTTCCATAATTTATTTTTACTTTTAAATAAATTATTGCCCTCAAATTGAGGGCCAAAATCCCTTCCAACCCACAGCTGCGCACGGTTTCAAGCGCAGATGTGGCGCTCGAATAGCGCCACATCGTGCACTGCAAACCGTGCACAGAGATTTATAATGAATTCGTGATATAGCCGATTAGTCGTCATGGGCGTCAGGCGCCTGAAACAACCTTTACGTTCGATTCATCTGAGCATATCTGAGAATGCTTTGTGTGGGGCCGAGGGCCCGGAGAGGCGTGTGTGCGTGGGGCTGAGAAGGCCTTGTGCTGAGTTAAGAAAAACGTAATTAAGCGACCTAATGAGAATTAGGGCGCTGGGTGCTGTGTATCCCTTGAAAAGCGTGCCCACAAATTAAACACATTTTTAATAACCTAAGGAGGGTTAATGACGATTGTTAACTGCCTCTCAGCCACGATGTTAAACTCACTACGGTAGAATGAAAAACATCTAATGAAGATTGGTGTGAAGGAGAAAAGAGAGTGAGAAGATGTACATACGTAAGTAAAAATAAATACAAGAGAAATATAAATATATATATATGTATACGTAGTATAGCCAATTATTTTTATAAATAAACCCATATATTTACTAACAGAATAAAATGTCACCATAATCGTCGCTACAAACCCCAGTTTCCCTCCTTAGGTTTGTATATAGTGTCTTCTGGGATCTGGCGACACTTAGGTCAGTCACTAAAACTGTTGTTTGTGTTACTGTAGATAACAGACTAGTAAGTTAAATTAATATACTATGTAATCTTAGTCTGTTGTGTACTTTCATGTAAGTATTAATACTATAACGTGTAAAGACATAGTTTAAAGTATAGTGATAAATTATTTGGTGCTTGTTTATAGTTAGTTAGTTTTGCAAGCATTACAACTAATTCTTAGTAAGTAGGCAAACCATGTCTACATTCATTCATTCTTTAATAAGATGTAAAGCTTCATTTTGGAATTAGAGGATAATTTTGAGATCAAAGAGCGATCTAGTTCAATAAATTACCTCCCAGTGAACGGCCTGGAATAAAACCAATAAAAATTAGATAAGTAAATAATAATAGTTGTAATGACTGGTATTCCATACAACTCACCAGAATGACACTCATGGTATCTCAATTACTACAACACATACACATACATTATTGCCACATAACAATCAGCATTACTAAAACCATTGTATTAGATTCTCATCTTCCTTCATGAGATCCCCCCACCATTTGGCTTTGACATTTACTGACCTGCATAATCACAGCAGCCGTGTTCTCATCCAAAAGCAGATCAGACTTTGGTTTCCTCTGTCTAAGTCTATAGGGTGACCTGCCCTTACCAGATTTGGTATTAGATCCAGTACCAAATTTTAGACCCTCCACCTCTTGCATCTTCTGTTGGGTCTTTAAAGAGTTAGGAGAAATCTCTTTTAACACCTGCATCTCAGTGTCATCAACATCTGGTTGTGGATTCCCTACATCTTCGATCATAGGCATCATTGTTTCCTTCATGACTGACTCCACCTGCTCCTCAACCATCATCTCCCCCCTTTTCCCCAGATGATGGTCCTTGCACTTTTTTGTTATCAAAGCCTCTTTATGAGAAGGCCTGCACAAGACCTGCAAGTTCACCTCTTCAACAGCTTGCAAATTAGACGGCTTATCATGCATCTTCTTTGTAGCAATGTCATCCACAGTGAAACTCAATAGCAATTGCCAAGAGCTACCCCCACATCTCAAAGTTAGTCTGCCAAGGATCGACCCTGATTTGAAGTCATCAACCATCACACTCAGGATCCGTCCATCGCCCTCCATCAACCCAACTTCCGCATCTTCTGCCATTAGGGTAAATCCAGATATCATGGTCACCACCACCTCTCTTGACCTAAGGTGCAGTGACAAACCTTTGATCTCAAGTCTCCCTGACCTGGAGCCTAATCTCTGAGGTGGCCTCTTCAGCAAGGCTCCATCAAAGGGAGAGAATAACCTCCAAATCACCATTAAACCTTCAAAAGAGCTTGCTTGAAAATGCAACCGTTCGACATCCATCATCCCCAAGCCAAACAGCACAAACTGTGCTAGCAACAGAAAAATGATTTGCTAAGAGTTGGTCAATGGAGAGAGAGAGCTTACCAAATCAATGGAGAGAGAGAGATTACCAAATTGTGCAGGTTTTCTGAAGATGGATTACCAGTCATTACTTCGCCGATCAGCGCCCCTCTCAGTATCAACTCTGCTACTCTTATGTTCTCTATCATAGGAACCTCAACGTCAACCATGTGACCCCCATAGGTACGAGGGGGCGACATTGGTGGCAGCTGTGCCCTAACATTCAAATCTCCAGTGTGCATATTTGAATGGCCCTTCATCTACCCATCAGTTGCCTTACATGACTCCCGCTTATGGCCGTAACCACCGCATGCAAGGCACATAATGGGAGAGCAACATATAGCCGCCATATGGCCCCAATGCCGGTACTGGAAGCGCATGATCTTTCTGCTACCCCTTAAACTCCATGTATATGTCTTCCTCATATCTGCCTCCCTTCTACTAGTATCGTTAGATCCTCTCCTCTCCTTCCCCCTCCACACCCTAGGTCTCCATGTAGTCCAGCCCTCGTCGTCCCAAGTTCTTCCACTGACCACCCCATGGTCGCCTCCTGCCGGCATGGTCCCTGTTCGCCTCCTCCCCACTTTGAGTCTATTTCATCTGGAGTTGGATAAAATATAACAAAAAGCGATTAGTATGAAACAAAAAAGAGTCATTAGTAAATGATTATGGAATCAACTTAAGCTCTGGATCAAATCAAAAGAAAAGAAATTAAGTCACAGAATGACAGAGAGACAAAGTGATTAGTATGAATGCTGATCTTAGGCCACTTGGGCTTGTTTTAGGCTACAAAATTCACATATTCGTTAGGATTTGGATAATCCTCAAATGGTTGAGGAAAATGCGAAGCTTATGTACAAGGTCTAAGGCTTAGGGTTTATTCAGCCTC
Organism: Thalassia testudinum; assembly: GCA_037157565.1. Classification (NCBI taxonomy): domain Eukaryota; kingdom Viridiplantae; phylum Streptophyta; class Magnoliopsida; order Alismatales; family Hydrocharitaceae; genus Thalassia; species Thalassia testudinum. Next base: position 147,451,704 of record JAZHRO010000014.1, on the reverse strand, counting down.
GTTAACTAACCTCTGGTTTTGCAGGACTTGGTAAACTAAGCACCCTAATCTACCCATAGTCGATTCAGTGTGGTTAATATCAAAATCACGCAAATGCATTAATTCTATTCTGAAAAAGCTACCTAGATTAGGAGTGGCTTATCTGCACAAGTTGATTTAGATGAGCTCCCAACACGGAGAGATGGAAAATTCCCCTTGAAGATGTGTAATAGCATACCATTTCCTCGGTGCTTGTCTCCTAGGATATAAATATCCTACCAGGGGCACGTAACCACCTTGTGCTGATTCAGGTACCAAGGGTGAGATTATCCCAAAATCTTGATCATCAGGGTTTGAATTTAGCTACAGAATGCCATGGGTGGCACTATCTCAAAGTGTCGAAAGCCAGGGTTCTGGGGGTTGCCATAGGCGATGCTATATCAAAGCATTGATTCCTAGGGACCCTACGATAATTGATGGTGGGAACAAGGAATCTAGTACAAAATTTGTTTTTGAGTCAATCCGAAGCTAGAAATAAAGAAAAAGAGAGAAAACTCTCCAAAAAATATGAGAATTCTTCTATCCCTCTCTTACAAAAATGCACTTCAAACTAAACCTAGACTAACTATGTTATATGCATGGGTGCTTTAACCACTGGGTCCAACAAACCTTAGGTTAGTTCTTGTGGGCCTTAGAAACCTTTGCGGCAGACTGAGGCTAAAGCTAGCCAGATCTGGATCTTGATTGGTACTTGAGTATGTCTAGGCCTATTATTAGCATTCTGATCTAATTTCTAAAAAAGAACAACAGAGAAAGAATCAGGACTTTGAGCATCAAGGCATGGTCTAGAATTTGAGTTAATTTCGTAAGATTTTGCTAAGGGACTAGCAAAAGTTAGGCATGGGGGTATGATGATAACATCATCATCGGCCATATCTAACCTTATTTAGTCATATTCCATCATTAAATGCTCCTACATAACTGCCAAAAAATCATAATTTGTTACACATCCTTTCTGAGAGAATAACAAGAAACTAAGGTCTAAACTGCAAATTTACCATCCTATCATGAATGCAAAACAACCACATGGTTTCTGAGCGGTTAATTAAAGGTCAAATGGTCATAAATGGCTAATAAGAGGGTCCACGTAGACAAAATGGGTTCTCACTCATTTGAAGAATTAATGGACATCTGAAACCTTAAAAATAGACCTGCTTAATTAACTGAGGTTTTGGTTAGGATAAAATTCATCATTGAATTGAGCATCAAAACCCGTTTTAATGCAAAATAATGTCCTAGATAGATAGTTGCCCTAATTTAGGCTTCTATGCAATTCACCTACTCAAACTTTTTCAAAACCTAAATCCGACTTTGCCGTCAGATTCCTTGAGTCCAAATTAGGTTTATACTAAAATTTAGGCTCAATCAGAGATCATCTTTACCTAGTTTACATTTCAGTCCTGTCTGACTCTTTTCTTTCACACATATGCCCGTAACTTTTCAATTAATTACCATCAGGTCCCTAACATTATCATCATTCTTTGCAAAGATGTCCTCGCGCCATTTTTGGAAGGTCAAACCTTCACCGTTGAGTTTCGAGCAAGGATTTCTCGCTCGATTCTCAATCAATCTATCTCAAATTTGAACTGGAGATTCCTTCAGGAATTCCCTTTCAATCAAACCTAGCCTTGGACTCCAATTCATTCCCAATCTCTCATGCGAATGCATGAGAGATATTGGTATCCCACATGCACAAGAAACTCAAAATTTCCAAGCTTGTTTCCAAGCTTGGAACTTGATCCTAAGCCCTATAAAAGCATGCCCAACGTAAGGTCATGCTCTTTATCTAGGTTTTAGCCAAAAAACCCACTTCAAACCCCCTTTTCAGCCATCTCCACCCTAGCTCTGGTGAGCCTCCTCCTGTATTGTCTTGTGGCCTCCCAACGGCCAAATTGGGAGTGTCTCCTTCCTCCCCGACCTCCTCTGCCTCTCGACGGTCAACTCGGAGATGCTCTAGCCCCTTCTTCCTCAACGTCTCCCTCGTCAGAGAATCCTTCATCCTCTATGCCGGCCAACCACAGCTGACACCACTCTGCCTCCTTCGTCCATAGTTCTAGGTCTTAACACTCCCTCTTCCCCTCTACTTTCTTTTCCTCCTCATAAGTCCTCAATTTGACCACCATATCACTGCCACCCTCGTCACCTTCCCCAACTTCGACGCAAACTCTGGCAAGTTCGCACCACCATTTGACACCACTAAACCACTTCGTTCCACATCCATTACCTCTGGCACATCATGCCCATCAAAAGTCCTCTACTTTTTGTGCTGTCCACCCATCCTACACCACCGCCAAACACCTCCTGCTTCACCCACCTTTCCCAAGGCCTTCCGACCATCTCACACCTTCTCTTGCCGCTAGATCACCACCACCTCATCCTCCATTGATGCTTGTGAGCTATTCTAATGTGGCCAAATGGCCATGTTTGCGACTTGCAAGTTTCGTCATTCATCGCCGTTACTGCCATTGGTGCCGCCTGTGTTCTTCGAGTTCCGGCCGAGTTCTTCAACACTGTGATGCCCAAGTGTTGCGGAGCACCTCAAAGAAGATTCCCAGCATCTCAATTTTGGCTACCGGGGTTTGATTCGACCACAATCCAGGATAGCATCAGCCGCAGCTCACACAGGACTTCACCAAGCACATGTGAGACATATAGTCCCACATCATAAGGTTACAAGCTGATTAATAAACACACATGAATTCATGAGAAAATGCTTATTTATGATAGTTCTTAGGCTTAGCATTGCATATTACGTTATTGTTGGTGCTAGAGCACCATGATTGGTTTAATTTGATGATAACAAAACACATGTTATTTGAGATTTGCACTTGAAGTCTTAGATTTCAGGTTAATTGCAAATGGAGACATGTTTAGATGGTGTTTGAGCTTGCATAGATGCAGATTGGAGGAGCTTGACGAAGAACAGAGGAGCTTTGTGTGGAACGATAGCCTGAAGAAGCATGAAGACAAGAATAAGATAGATTTCCTTTTATCTTGTTCTATGTAATTTTGTTTCTTTGTTTTGCTCTTTGTTTCTTTCTTAGATCTTATGTTAAAGAGAGTCAAGGAACCCTTAAAGTAGTCCTAGGAACACCTGCACAACCCTAGGATACATAGGTTATCTATAGAGAACTTGAAAAATGAAAATAGGGTTCTAACAGCCTACTTGGACATCTAATCTGGAAATCAGGCGTCTGATAGCGACTTTTAAGATGTCTGACTGTTGACTCAGACATCCAATAACTTAGGCTAGACTTTGAAGCTTCTGTTTAATGAAATCAGACATCCAGACCTTAGTTCAGATGTCTTAGAAGACGTCTGATGTTTGTGCCAGACATCCAATTAGTGGAACACTGGCTATCAAGTAAACATTGAGGAATATGACTGTTAGCCATATATCAGATGCCCATAGAGGACCCCAGACATTTGATATGTGACTATTTAGCCTTGGCTAACCCAAAATCTCCTTTGTCAGATTTCCTAGCTGTGAACCTATCTTGGGAATCCATTTCCGCAGTGTAATAGGTTTTTAGACGTCCAGAGCTAAGGCCAGACGTCATGTATGTCGTCTGATGGTTATGCACTAAAACCCTGTTTAGGTCTGAACCAAGTCAGGAAGGAAACCCGCCTAGAATCAGACGTCTCGCTTAGTTCTCAGACGTCTTAAATAGGTTTTCCAAACGTCTGACTTAGTTCTCAGACATCTTAAACAGATTTTCTGGACGTCAGATACATGGACCAAACATTTGATGGCCCTGTCAGAATCATGATTGATTCTGATTATGGCCTGTTTTGCCTTGGGTTCAACCCCAACGGTTATGGAAGCTTTCTAAGGGCTTCCAAAGCCTTCCTAGGCTGTCTATAAATAGAAGAGGACCCTTGCCTTTTAGAGACACACCTTGCAAGACTACTTTCCAATCTCATTATGTCACAATGATCTTAAGAGGAAGTTCTAAGCTCTCCAAAGCCTGTGTCCATACCTGAGATCTTCACCTTCATTAACGCACCTACTCTCCCTCTAAGATTACGAGTGCGACCAAGCGTCGCCACGTGGTTCATGCACCTGCACCAAGCCAATGCACTTCCAAGCAAAGGGAAGTATCTTTACCTATAGTAGCTAGGTTAATCTTTGTTGGCTCTATATGCGGTTTTGTAATCGTTCTTATTGGTTGGGTATTCGCACTACAAATTCCGATCTCCTTCGTAAGACAAAAACTCCTTGCGAAGAGGAGGGTTAAGGAATTCTACCCTTGTACTTTTAGCATGGTTGTAATAGAGGTTGAACTACCCTCATTAAAGTAGTTCGTATAGTTGATTTGATCGACTAGGTCGATCGAAAATCCAAACTCGAGAGGGTTAGGTGATGGTTTTGACCGGGTTTGGGTTTCCAACTAAAAATTCTTGTGCCCTTTTGTGTGATTGCTCTTTTCGAGATTGTCTATTTTAATTCCGCATTTTATATTACGTCACGAATATCATACCCCCTCCCGTAGGGAATTATAGTTATAAATACTGCATAACATCCACTGCATGGCATTTAGGATAGCTGTATGTTACAATGCTTTTTGGATCGAGTTTTTTGAAAGATGAAAGCTATCATGTCGTAGTATAGTGGATCAAGCGTTAGTAACAAATAAGAAGTTTCATTACTTGAAAACCTAAGTATCCAAGGTCGAACACAGGGAGAAAATGGAATTTATTGACTAATCTCAATAATGTAATTCGAACACTTAAAGTTACTCAAAACCTAATTCAAAGTATAATGCAAGAGTTTATGAATTAAAATGTAGCAGAAGAAGAATTGGACGTCTAATTCTATAATCAGACGTCTTAAAAAGATATGCGTCTTCACTTTCTCTTCTATGGCTCTGCTTTTCTTCTCTGGCTCATTTTCTTCTCTTTCTGCCTTCTCCTTTCTGCTGCTCTTCTTTCTATTCTTCTTCTTTCTTTCTCTGACTTTCCACTTTCCTTAGCTCTTTTTCTTCTATTCTTCTTTGACTTTGGCCTTCTGCTTCTGATTCCTTGTCTTCTATTTCTACCTTCTTCTTCTCTTCTTCTAACTTTCCCTCTAGTCACACCTTCTCCTTCCTTCTTTCTTCTGCCTCTGCCTTAGCTTCTTTCACAGCTTCTTCTTCTGAGCCTTCACAAGTCCTTCCTCAGTAGCTACCTCTTCCTTCTCCTTTCCCTCCAAAGCATAGAGCAAAACCTATCCCTACCCTCCCCTGCATCGCTCTCTCTATTTCTCTCTTTGCTCACTCAGAGCCAGCCGAGTGATTGGGTCGGGTTATGCACATCCGGATCCAAGCGCACTGGCGTGGGTGGTGCGGGCGGAGTGTAGGGTAAACGGGTCGGCCAGGTCCACGTGGGTGTGGGTCACGGATGAGGTGGGGGCATGGGCGAGGGACCTCACACCGTGTTACATAAGGCCAATATCTAATAACACAAAAATAATTTAAGGTGCTCACCTCACTCCTGAGTTTCCAAGGTGGGACTAAAGTGTCCCACCCGCTTCTTCGCGCCTGCAGGTGAGGTGCTTTGCTCAACTGGGGTAGCTGGGTGGCTCGCAGAGCCACTCACTTGGCTAGATACGAGCGGGCACTCATCGCACGTCACCTGCGCTTGTTCGCCTGGAGCGCAGCAACCCGGAGGGATGCTTGCAAGAAAGCTTGCTTGTGCGTCAAAGGTTACAGGGTGGCCTGACCTGAAACACACAAGTATGGCCTTACGACCCAGTTAAACCTCATGCGGAGCTTCACTATGTCACGGCAAAGGTGAAGCAGTGGGTGACTGGTAGTGGGGTGGCTTAGGCGTGCGTGCCTAGGTTGCTCTGTGGTAGTTGTGATGGGTGTGTTCGGTGGGTGCATGTGGAGGTGTTCGCGGGTAATGGAGGGGCGGATGATGCTCAGTGGGTTATGGCAGAGGTGATGAGATGGGTGGCAAGGTGTGTGGATGGGTGAAGCGACGGGAGTTCCTTCGCCAGTTGTCTGCTGGAGGTGGAGAAGGTGGTGGTGGTCTGTGGTGGTCAGTGCGTGAAGGTAGAAATAAAAAGGAGAGAGTGGGGAAGCGTTCTAACCTAAATTAATGGACGAAGGGAGAGAGGAGGCAGGTAGCTCGTACCTGCTGCCACCCGAGAGGAAACTTCTAAAGGAGGGAGAACAGTGACTACGACGGGGCTGGAGACGTGTGTGCAGGTATGGCGCGACGTGGAGGAAGGAGGGGATGGTGGCTCTGCCACTGGTATTGTGGCAGAGTGATGAGGAGGAGGAGGAGGAGGAGCTTGGTGGACACCTGGCTGAAGGAGAAGGGAAGAATTTGGGGTGGTTCTCCGACCAAGTCAAGTTGATTCTGTGCAGCCGGAGATGAGGGTTCTTTTATGAGCGCTAGCAGGGGATCTTATGCTTGGAAGCAAGCTTCCAAGAGCAAGAGTTCTCGTCGGGGTAGGGATGTGGAAGATACCCACTTCTCTCATGTGTTCGCACGAGAGATTGGGTACAAATTAGATCTTGTGATTGCACCTAGACGAAAGGGAATTCCTCAGAGAATCTCCCTTTCAAATTTGAGAGGAGATCTTTGAGGAATCATGGAGCAATCCTCCTTGGATCCTCACCGAAGTAGGATTCCTCCACATTAATGGCTGAGGGACCTAATTGTAAGAGTGCCGAGGAAGGTAGGGGGTCTGCACAATGATTTTCAAAAGCTAGGAGCAGAATGTAATTGGGTGGACTATTTTGCAAACTATGTCAAGGTGACCTTCCCTTAGGTCCAAATTTTGGTACAAACCTAATTTGGACCTAAGAAACCCAATGGTGAAGTTGGATTTTAGGTTTGACCACGTTGGCTAGATGTTTTACACATAAACCCAAATTAGTTGAAATATTTAGCTAAGACCCCTACTTAGGTCAAAATAGGTTCCAAAGGCCAAATTAAGAGGTTTAAGCCCTAGGGGATATTTGTACATGAATTTTAGAGAGCTTAGTTGATTTTTATCTTGACTAGAACCTTGTTGAATTGTGCGGGTCTATTTTAGGGTTACAAGATATCATTTAATTCTCATATTGCACACTAACCCTTTTCTGATTGAATCGACCCACTTTTTATCTTGTTTAGGCAAATTGACCTATGTTTAGCCCCTGAGAAATCCCATTGATGTGATGCAATGGTAAAATGTTCTCTTCTCATAACATTAATTCCTTGAATTTAGCCCTTCTCCATGTTATGTAGGAGCTTTTGTTCTCTTTCTTAGGTCAAAATGAGCTAGTTATGGCTCATGATGATGTTATCATCATACCCCCATGGCTATCTTTTGCTAGTCCCTTAGCAAAATTTTGAGGTTTTAACTTCGGTTCTAGACCATGAGTTTCTTTCACTAGTTATGAAAGGTGCTTTCTTTTTATCTTTGTGATTAGGTTAGAATGTCGATAGTAGGCCTAGAGGTACTCAAGTACCAACCAAGATCCCAACCAGACCAGCTTTAGCCTCGGTCCTCCGCGAAGGTTTAAGCCCCGTAGGAACTATCCTAAGGTTCGTTGGACTCTGGGGATAAAGCACCCGTGCCTGAGGCATATTTTAGCCACGATTCTATTTGCAGTGTCTTTTTGTAAGGGAGAGATAGAGGATTTATTTGTTTGGAGAGTTTTCTCTCTCTTTTCTTTTTATTTCTAGCTTTGGATTGGCTTCTCAACACGGTCTATATCAGATTCCTCATCCCCATCATCAATACTAAAAGGTCCCTAGCTATCGATGCTTCATGATAGCACCACCCATGGCAACCCCCAGAACCCTGGCTTTCGAGATTTTGAGGTAATCTCGCCCATGGGGTTCGATGGCCAAATTTATACCCTAGCAATCGACATTTTGTGATAATACCGCCGATGGTATCCGAACCAGCAGAGTACTTACATGCCCCCTATAGGATATGTAAATATCCTAGGAGAGAAGCACCGAGGAGACGATATGTTGTTACGCATCTTCGAGGGGAACTTCCCACCTCTCCACGTCGGGAACTCATCCAAATCAACTTGTGTTAATTGGCCACTCCTATTCTAGGCAACATAATTCAGAACATTACAAATGCTTTTGCATTGTTTTGATAGTTATGTGCACTGAACTAGACTGTGTGTGGATTGGGGTGCTTGGGCTACCGAGTCATGCAAATCGAAGGCTAGTTAACGAGGCTGAATACTCCCTAAGCCTTAAACCTAACACTTAAGCTTCGCATTTTCCCTAACCTCTTGATGATTATCCAGATCTTAGCGAATACGTGAATTTTTAAGCCTAAGAGTCTAGCCCAAAAGGCCTAAGATCAGCGTTCCTACTAATCTCTTTTTGTGTCTCATTTAGCATTCTTTTCCTTCATTCTTTTTTTGTTCTTTGATGTGGTCTAGAACTTTGGTTAATCCCTTAATCTCTTACTAATGACTATCTCTTTTTTTCTTTTGTGCTCCTTTTTGTCATTTTGCTCCTTTTTTCCTTATGATTAGGAGGTTTCAAACTTTTCTTTCCTCCCCCATTTTTTTGTTCTTTTCCATAATTTTTTATTTTTTTGGTGTTTTTGACATATGTGAATTTTTTGTGAGAATCCTCTTAACTTTTCTTAGTTTTGTATGTTTGTACTTTATCACCCCCCCACGCCTAAGTTTTGCAATGTCCTCATTGTAAATGGAGGGTGTGAAACAATGTTGGGTTCAAGGACTTAGAATAGGACTTATCGGGTGGATGAATGGGTCAGGAATGATTGATGTGAACGATTTCAAGCTCTGGTACGTGTACCAGAGGTGGGATCGAGTAGAATAAGGATGAACTCAAGGTGCAGTAGATGTGGAGTACAGACGAATAATCAGATAGATCTCAGGTTTTTGGAATGACGAGTTGCCTCCCGTTAAGTGCTAAATTCAATGCCTTCAGCCGAGCGGAACAATGGATGGAGAGGGAGAGGTCAAATCAGTAGAATTTTGTAAAACAAGCAGCTTGATTAAGAGCCTGGTTGGTCCAACCAGGATCTTGTTAAGATCAATAGGCTGATGATGCAGCCCAAACCATATTAATCTGGTGGGTTGATAAATGTGGATCAAGAGATGTGGAACCCACCATATGCTATGGAGCTCTGATGGATGTGGAAGTGTAAGTTCAGGGTTTGGCTGAGTCGAATCAGCCTAGTCATAGTAGGGCTCCGAAAAATGATCGGTGAATGGTGTGGAAACCCTATGGGGGTGATTAGAGAATGATGGAGCATGTTTTTCAGTCTAATCAATTTTCGATACCCGATGTATGTGTGGTGTTGAATCATCTGCAATCGGCTCAGTGAGAGGTGAATCAGAATAGAAATTGAGTTCGGTTGTGGGTCAAGGTTGACAACAAGTTTTGATCGGTTCTGTATGTGTGCAAGAGGTGGCTTAAATGAGAATTGTGTAGGAGGGCCCTTCTAGAAAGAAATGATAGGTGGTTTCATGTAGCGAGTCCTCAGAGTAGCTTTCAAAATCAAACATGAATGCCTGAAGAGTGTCTACAGGATAATGGAAATTTGAGTCGAGAAAAGATTCGTACTTTGGGTTATAGTCACTCTCAGCATTTTCTGGTTTTGATTCCTGAGGATCGAAAAGAAATGATTCCATGTCATTGGAACCTGAACTGAAATCAATGATCTCAGGAATTGGGACCTCAGCGTCGGAGATGGAGAATGAATCATGTGAGCTAAGGTCATAGACTGGGCCGTTGATGTAGATTCAGCAGCCTGACTTGGGTCTAGCCTATATGTGAATTCTGAGCTCAAAAAGGTGTCCTTACTTGGTCTAGGATTAGGTCCTAGGCTGGTAGGAAAGACCCAATCAAAACCCCACTCATCCAACTCCTTGGTTTCTGTATCGTAAATTGGCATGACTTTCAAAAAATTGATCTGATTCTCTGAGGATGTTGGAGAGGGATCTTCATCAAAAAGAGGCCCATAATCGTATTCTTCATTGAAACTTTGATCTTCCTTATAAGGGACCTCGTAATCTTCCCAATAAGTTTCTGATCCAGATTCTATGTTTAGGATGTGGGTTGACCCACCATAATCTAGGTCTAAATTACCTTCGAGGGTCACCTTATCAGAATAAGGGCAGGTTTTACACCCTCGAGAGGTTCAATTCTAATCTCATTCTTGCAGGAGTTTTGGAATTCTAAGCTTCGTGATTCATTGTTTAGGGTTGACTCTACATTGTGTTCTCCTGCAATCGGAACTTTCCAACCTTCCTCATTATCAAGAATGTTGTATTCTATCTGGGTTGGGAATCCACAACCACTTTATGCCTCAAACCCGAGATTTGGGAAATCAAATTGGTCCTCAATATTACTCCAAGATGGTTCATCCTCTCTTTGCGGCCCATACGGGTATTTCTGGTCGATAATTTGTTTCAATAATCTCATTATCTCTTCCCATTTTTCAATATCATCTTGGTGTTGTTCCCAAAGTATAGGATTTGTCATGCATTGGATGTATTCAAGGTTGTGCAATTTTTCTATCTCAATGTATCCTGTGATGAGAATGTCTCAGGTTGATCCTTTTGTGGCTTCAGTCAATAACACTTGGGCACAGGTTATGATGAAAGTTGTGGTTGTTGGTACACTAACCTGAATGTTTTCTACAGGTGTTGAGGTTTTGTCTTTATTTTCATAGAATTTTAGGGCATCCTCAATCATCCTATCTCTCATGGTTCTTCAGGATTTAGGTTTCTTGAAAGGTAGTCCTAAGTAATTTGGCTACATGTTTGGATCAAATGGTGGAATCAAGATGTGGAATCAGAATTTGGATCAAGATGTAGAATCAAGTTATGAAGCGAATAGATTTGAATAAGGAGTCCCACTTGAAAATCTATGTGCGTTCTCTAAAGAGAAGAGATGAGGGATTGGAGGTGTTTTTGACCCATTCGAGGCACCCAAAGATGTTTGGATGACTATGGAGTTTCGGGGCGGATGATACCCCTGGATTAGAAAGTCGTCCACTTTAGAATTACGTGTGTAGCCAGAGAGGGAGAGTCCATTAAAGACCCCTACACGGTATAGCATCCCCATGGGTTACAGGGTTTCCCCCACCGGACCACTCTTGTCACTGAGATTCCAGGTAGACTAGAATGGGGACCTTGACCTCTTAAGTCTACCTCTTTTAAGATCAAAGGTGCTTTAGGGTTTTCACTTGAACTTTAGATGTTTTTGGTTTGTGACCTAATTTCATGGTTGGTTGACCGAAGGGGTCAACTTCACCTGACCTACCCTGAAGATGGCAAAATGATTCTAGGTCAAGACCTGGAAATCACCCTGTTTTGACTCCTAAGTTATTAGGTCCAATGTTTTTTTAAGATTTAAGTGATTTTAGGGTTCAATTTTAGGGTTTGTCTTGTTTAGATCTCTTCAATCAAGGGCTTGAGTAGCACACTGATGCAGGAGGGTTATTTCCTTTTAAATAGGAACGTGTGAACTAGCACTCCAAAACCCTACTGTAGAAACCCTAATTTGGTTCTATTTCCAATCCTCTTTTCTTCTAAAAAAAGGTTCGCTTTGGACTTAAAAGCAAGAAGTGTGTTGCCCGTGGAGATTAAGCGTGATTTCTACTAGGGACAGGAGTTTGTGGGGTTGGCACCAAAAATTGCTTCTTCCTCAAAAAGTTTTTGAAAAATTTTCGGAAAATCAGGAAACTTTTTCCATAAAGATGGTAATTACTACAGAAAGATGGCTAGTGATTCCTAATTTGATTATTTCTTTTTTTATCTTCCCAGGAATAGGAGATGGATTAGTGATGAAAAGAGATTACCTACCCTGGAGTGGTTGATTTGTGTGGGAGATTTCCTTGTGAAATACCTGCAAAATCATAGTAAAACAAATAGGGCAAGTTAGCGCTCAAATATAATCACAAATAATGCAGAGATTAGTGATAAATTGCTTTTTGCACCCCAGCAACAATGCCGAAATGTTAACATGCGCTAGATAATGTTTTTTTGGAGAAGATGAAGAGTTGTTATGTCGTAGTATAAGGGATCAAGCGTTATTAACAAATAAGAAGTTTTATTACTCGAAAACCAAAGTATCCAAGGTCAAACAAAGGGAGCAGATGGAATTTATTCACTAATATCAATAATGTAATTCTAACACTTAAAGTTACTCAAAACCTAATTCAAAGTATAATGCAAGAGTTTATGAATTAAAATGTAGCAAAAGAAGAATTGGATGTCTGATTCTATAATCAAACGTCTTAAAAAGATATGCTTCTTCTCTTTCTCTTCTTTGGATCTTCTTTTCTTCTTTGGCTCTCTTTCTTCTCTTTCTGCCTTCTCCTTTCTACTTCTCTTCTTTCTTTTGTTCTTTCTTTCTCTGGCATTCCCCTTAGCTCCTTTTCTTCTATTCTTCTTTGACCTTGGCTGTCTACTTCTTCTCTTCTTCTGCCTTTGCCTTCAGCCGCACCTTCTCCTTCCTTCTTCTTTCTTTAGCCTCTGCCTTAGCTTCTTTTGCAGCTTCTTCTTCTGAGACTTCACAAGTCCTTTAGCAGCTTCCTCTTCCTTCTCCTTCCTTCCCTACACAGCACAGAGCAAAACCTACCTTTGCTCTCCCCTGCGTCGCTCTCTCTCTATTTCTCTCTTCGCTCTCTTAGAGCCAGCCAGGTAATCGGGTTGGGTTACGCATGCCCGCGTCTAGGCTCACCTGCGTGGGTGGCACACGAGGTGTGCAAGGTAAATGGGTCGGCCAGGTCCGCGTGGGTGTGGGTCATGGATGAGGTAGGGGCGTGGGCGAGGGACCTCACATCGTGTTACTTGAGGCGGACAACTAATAACACAAAAATAAATTAAGGCACTCACCTCACTCCTGAGTTTCTTAGGTGGGACTAAATTGTCCCACCTACTTCGCGCCCGCAGGTGAGGTCCTTCGCTCAATTGGGGCAATTGGGTGCCTTGCAAAGATGCTCACTTGGATGGATACGTGCGCACACTCATCGTGCAACACCTAGGCTTGTTCGCCTGGAGTGCAACAACCTTGAGCAAAGCTTGCATGCAAGCTTACTCGCGTGTCAATGGCAATTGGGTGGCCTGACCTGAAACACACAAGTACAGCCATGCGGCACAGTTAAACCTCATGGGGAGCTTTGCGGTGTCACGATGAAGGGGAAGAAGTGGGCGGCTGGCCGCGAGGCAGCCTAGGCGTGCATGCCTTGGTTGCTCTGTGGTAGTTGTGATGGGTGTGTTCGGTGGGTGCATGTGGAGGTGTTGGTGGGTAATGGAGGGGCGGATGATGCTTAGTGGGTGATGGCGGAGGTGATGAGATGGGTGGCGAGGCGTGTGGATGGGTGAAGAGACGGGAGTGCCTTCGCCGATGCTCTGCCGGAGGTGGAGAAGGTGGTGGTGGTCTGTGGTGGTCAGTGCGTGCAAGTAGAAATAAAAGTAGGGGAAATAAAGAGGAGAGAGAGGGGAGGCGTTATAACCTAAATTATTGGACGAAGGGAAAGAGGATGCGGGCGGCTCGTACCTACCGCCGCCGAAGAAGAAACTTCCCGAGGAGGGAGAACGGCAACGACGACGGGGTCGGAGATGCATGTGCAGGTTTGGCCAGACTCGAAAGAAGGTTAGGAAGATAGCTCTGCAACTGGTATTGTGGCAGAGTGACGAGGAGGAGGAGTCACCAGAGCTCACTAAACACCTGGCCGAAGGAGAAGGGAAGAAATTGGGTGGTTCTCTGGCCAGGTCAAGCTGATTCTGTGCGGCCGGAGATGAGGGTTCTTTTATAGGCACTGGCAGGGGCTCTTGTGCTTGGAAGGCAAGCTTCCAAGTGCAAGAGTCCTCACTGGAGTAGGAATGTGGAAGATACCCACATCACTCGTGCATTTGCACGAGATATTAGGTGCAAATCAGATCATGTGATTGTGCTCAGACAAAGGGGAATTTCTCAGAGAATCTCCCTTTCAAATCTGAGTGGAGATCTCTGAGGAATCAGGGCGCAATCCTCCCTGGATCCTTGTCGGAGTAGGATTCCTCTGCGTTAATGGTGGAGGGACCTAATTGTAAGAGTGGTGAGGAAGGTAGGGGGTCTGCGTAATGATTTTCGAAAGCTAGGGGCCAGAATGTAATTGGGTGGACTATTTTGCAAAGTAGGTCAAGGTGAACTTCCCTTAGGTCCAAGTTTTGGTAAAAACCTAATTCCGAACTAAGGAATCCAATGGTGAGTTGGATTTTAGGTTTGTCCACATTTGACTTGACATTTACACAAAAACCCAAATTAGGTCAAATATCCTACTAGGACCCCTACTTAGGTAAAAATAGGTTCCAAAGGCCAAATTAAGAGTTGTAACCCCTAAGAGATATTTTTCCATGATTTTAGAGGGCTTAGTTGATTTTTATCCTGACCAGAATCTTATTGAATTGAGCTAGTCTTTTTTAGGGTTACAAGATGTCATTTAATTCTCAGATTGCACACTAACCCTTTTCTGACTTAACCAACCAACTTTTTATCTTGTTTAGACCAATTGACCTATGTTTAGCCCCTGAGAAATCCCATTTATGTATTGCAATGGTAAAATTCCAGTTTTACCCTTTAATTCAAATTTTCTTCTCAGAACATTAATTCCTTGAATTAGGCCCTTCTCCAGGTTATGTAGGAGCTTTTATTCTCTTTCTTCGGTCAAAATGAGCTAGTTATGGCTCATGATGATGTTACCATCACTATATATTACGTACACTATTTCTTCCATTTCACATGACTAGGAGGTGGTGTGACATCTTTACGGGCTTGGGATGAAGAATCCAACAGTATGGATGAATCCGGAGCGATGATCATAGTCCATTAACGCAAAAATAGCCATGATCTGAGCTCCGTAGCACCCTCTACAAGAAGAAGAAGATGGACGTCCCAGATAGCGGCACATGGTGCCATCCAAGCTGCCCCACTTGAGCCAAGGGGTTTCCAAGCCCACCGCAAGATGAGATCCCAGCCGTTGGATGTCAATCCAACGGCTGAGATGCGTTCTCCACAGTTGAAGAACCATCTCGCCTCTCCCGGCCTCAGGTAGCCCAAGGAAGGCTTCATCTCGGCCATTGGACCTCAATCCAACGATTGAGATGCATGACTGCACCGCTCGATAATGGCGCACCTTAGCCAAATGGTGAGGCACTCTGACCGCAAATGTTAAGTGCAAGTTCAACTCCTGATCCACCGCACCTGCACCGACCTCAGCAAATTTGACCACCCGATCTTGATCTAGCGGTCGGCGTTGCTCCACACATAGGGTGCATGCTTCAAATTTCAAGAGAGGTGTTGACTTCAGTGATAGCCTGGCAAGACTTTAGTGACACTTACAGCCATCACTAATTGCTCATAGGCATAAGGTCAGCCGCTTGTGTGAGTGGGCATAAGCTGGCTACCGCGACACCTACAACGATGTCCTAGAGGTCGCTATTGGTCTGTTGCCTATTCTAGCCTCCTCTCATCCACTATATGACCTACAACCCCTCCATTCCATGGCATCTCTACCTACTCAACTCCCACCTACTCCTAAGCTCTAGCAGGCCTACCAATGCTCTGTTAGAGCTTACTCTCAAGCTCCCAAGGTGCCTATTAGTGTGATGAACCTTTGCCCCACCAAATATTCCTCCATCCTCCCATCACCATTCATAAGTTGCCTTGGAGCCGTCCTCCCACCTCCATTCTGGAAGCAAATCATCTTTGCCTCCTCACCTCCCTTCTGGAGCCTCACTGAAGCTTTCCCCTACCCGATGTCCTGCATCTTACCTCCATCGTCTCGCTCGTCACCTCCTTCATCCAAGCTTCCGCCAGGTGCCATCGTCTCGCCGAATAGCTGATTCAGGAGATTCCTTCTCACCTCTTTCTCTTTTATGCTTTCCAAGATTATTGTAATTGACATTGGAGCGATATATATCATATTTGTTCCATCTCTCTTGTTGATTTATTCTACTTGTCTTCTTATTTCAAAAATGAAAAAACAAAAAAAACTAAAACTAAAACACCAAGAACAAACAAAACGAAGTGCGATTTTTGAATTAAGTAAACGTCGCCTCCCAGTGTTGGACCCAGGACTCCCTTGGAGTTTCGGTATAATTTTATTTGACAAACGAGTTTTGTTACTACAATGACGGGTTACTCTTAACCTTAATTTCAAAAAATGTGCATCACCGACATTGGCAAATAAATTGTAATTGTGTTTTAGGCTATCTGTCTCGAACACACGGGTGGTGAGGTCCCCCATGCACGCACCTCCTCGCTCCCTCACGCCTCGCCTGTGTGCATGCACACGGGCTTGGCCACTTCCTAGGATTCGATAACCTGACCTTTAACCCGATTACACCTGGGTTTGAGAAAAGAGGAGAAATGGAGGTGAATAGTGAGAGAGAGCGGGGGAGGGGTTTTTCTCTTCAGGGCAACCTCCCAACACTTAGTCGTTGGGAAGCTTGTGAATGCCCTTGTGCACGAAGAAGAAAGAGAAGGCTAGAGAAGGAAGGATTTGTGTAGAAGAAGAGAGAATAAAAGAGCTTGAGAGAAGAAACTAAGGTTGAAGAAGCAAACCAGAAAGAAGAAGGAAGAGAAAAGAAGAAGATGCACAGTGCCTTTGCACTGCAGCATCTAAAGTACTTGGCATCTGATTGATTGCTACTATTGAATAATTTAGGTACTATGCTTAAGTTTCATGCTTAAATGTTGATCTAAAAGGTTATTTAAATCACCACTTTTTTGGTTATTTCCATTCTTTTTGCCTTGACAACCTATTCATATACTCATATTCTATATTGATGATTAATTTTGAGTAATTAGTGTTCATTGCAAATCATTATTGGCTTAATTATTGTGCCCATTTATATTTTGATTGAGATTAGTGCGTGAATGCAATATTTGCTCCTGTGTTCGAACTCAGACTTAAATTCAAGTAATAAATTATATTTGTTGACAAGAAATGTTGGTCTGTACTACAATATATCAATCTGAAAAGTCGATTTCATAGGTTGAACATGTGGATGTAGATCACTAGCAGCAACCGCCTTAGGAGCTTGACCACCCCCCCACTCAAGGATCCTCTTTTGCTATACCTCCAGCCTTCCTACCTCACGAGCATTTCACAGCTACCTACCCTCCTCCAGTTTGATCTGCTCCTTATTTGTACGACTAGGAGTGACAAGCTGCTCTTATGTAGGGTCTACGTTAGTATTCAGGATGTTACTGACAGGATATCATCGTTGATGCATAGGCAGTGGGAGACAGACTCAGTGATGATAAGGCATGGGCATCAGGTATCCGACGGATAATTTTTGCGTAGAATTGGAGGGTCTATTCATAGCCTACAGTAGTAGTACCAAAGGCCTCCTCATCATCATTGCTCTTCTATAGTTCCTCCGTCTACAGCACCTTCTCCTATAGCAGAAACATATCAGGAGCTCACTCCTCCTCACCATACAGTTAGGCAGCTGATGTCACCCATGTCCACTCAGAGACGTCTCTATCTTGGTCGTCCATTCTCCTCCTTAGGCCCTTTAGACCCAATGGACCTTGAGCTTGATACAGATCTCCAAAGCACTATGGATGCCTTCTTTGCATCCATAGAGTAGTTTTCATATTTGTTGTGGGCTCCTTTCCATATCTACCTAGTTGTTTCATTTCTGGTCTATATAACTTTATATTGTGGACTTGATTTACCTTTTAGTTGCTTGCTTATATAATTTAGTTGCAAGCTTATGTTTGAGATGCTTATATTAAATCTGTCAAATTACTTGAGATGATTACATTTCCTACTTCAATAACTTGTTTTAGGGGTAGAAATTGAGATTGAAATTATCTGCCATAGTGACTCTTTGTTGAAATAAAAAGGGGGAGATATTATGCTTGTCTAAATTCTTATACATTTTTATAGCTATCTCTCTATATATAATTAAAATTTTGTTGTCATCAAAAAGGGAGAGAATGATAGTACCTCTATTTTGATGCACCAAAATTATGTTATTGTTAAGACTAATTTTTCAGGACTCTTTCAAAAACTCTTGGAAAGGAGTAAATTCTCCCTGCAATCTTCCATTGAGTCTTTTATATTTCTTTGAGTCTAAATTATTTGTTCGGAACCTCAAATTATTTTTTTTGCTAAGCGTAATTTTCTAAAATCAAGTTTTTTGCTAAATTGATTGACCAATTAATAAAATGATTGACCAAACCTCTTTCATCGACCAATCAACTTAGTTAATCAATCAAATTTACTCAACTTAGGAAGTTAATTAAAATACCTTTAATCGATCAATTAGCTTGTTAATCCACTAATAGGTGATCGATCAAATAAATAGTTTGATGGACCAAAAGCCATTTGATCGACCAAACTACCTTAATTGATCGACTGAATGGATTCGAAAGACTTCCTTTCTATGTCAATTTTCTAGTATAAATAGAGGACTTTGGTAGCCTTTTCTTGAACAAATAAAGAAAGAAAAATCTCTGGAAGAAGAGCTCCCGTGCTTTCATCTCTGTAGTACTTCTGCACTTCTACTCCTACACTTTCGAAAGCACTCCGATAAAAAGGCCTCTAAGAGAACATTGATTAGATTTTCCTTTGAGGTTCCATTGGATTTTATTATATTTACATTTATCGACTGCTTTGATTCAGCACCCAAGTAGTTTTTGGAAGTCCCGTTGTTGCTGTGCTTCTCATCAGGTTGTTAAGAGAAGGGAATTTGTAAGAGGTTGTGCCACCCTTGTTCAAGTGGTACGTGTTAGTGGATTGACTAGCTAGATTGGTTGGAAAAATCCTAAGCTGCGAGGCTTAGGTAGTGGTTTTTACCCGAGAGGGTTTTCTACTATAAATTGAGGTCCACTCGTGCATGAATTTCTGCGACTTGAATTTATTTGATTCGTAGTTAAATTTTTAAATTATCAAGTGAAACTATTCACCCCTCCCCTCTAGTATATCACTTTTGATATGTAGGACCTTCAAATTACCCTCACGAAATAAGCCTAATTGGCTTGTGAATAGACCAACTTAACCTGCTTGGACTCTCATCGAACCCACTTGGACTTGATCCACGAGGGAATGAGAGAAGGTGTAGTCCACGAAGCGGTTACGACTTAGCACATTACTCTACATTACTCCTCACTAACTCCCATTATTGTGTTGGTTACTGATTTAAACACATTTACACTACTTAAGATATCTATTTATGCATGCTCTTAAGCATAGGATTGCATTTCATGATATAAATATTGCATAACATGCATCATCTTGCATTTAGAGTAGTTTGAATAAAATGGAGGTTAATTATCTCCTTTTATGTGCTTGGACAGGGCAAACATTTTATCGGGGCCACGGATCAAAGATCTAACCGTATGGATGTGATCAGGGTGACGATTGGAGTTCAACGACTCCAAGATCGCCCTAATTAGGCATCCGTAGCATCAGATAGTGACCAGGGAACCCTAGAAGATCAAGGGCCAGGATGATGTAAATCCGCACTTCATATGACAAATCCGACCACACGGATGAATTCAGATCGACGATTGCAGCCCAACGATGCAAAAATCAAGTCAATCTAACATCCGTGGCACCATCTACAACTTTCAGAAGATGGATGGCCAAGATGGCACCACGTGGTGCCATCCCAGCCGCCCAAACAGCCACATGAATCCCTGAAGACCCCGTACCCACTCGCTCTCCACCGTTGGATCTTGATCCAACGGCTGTGGTCAGCCAGGCTTAAAAGCTTCGCTCGACCATCCGCGCCTCGTAACGCAGCGGTCGAGCTCGCTTACGCGAGCGGTGGGTGCATGTTTGAGCTGCAGTAGAGGGCTGGAAGGTGCAGGCAATTGACCGCGGCCGGGCGTTGGATCTTGATCGGACGGCCGTGCGCGCCTGATAGTGTTCACGCGTGATTGAACGCGTAGCGTCACGCAGCATCGTACGCGTGGGAAGGCACGCAGCGTAGTGGGTGAAGGCGTGACTTAAGCCGTCCGATCTCGCGATTGGACGGCTGAGGCTCAGCGAATGTGCGCAGGCGTTGCGTGTGCGAGCAGGCGAGTAGGCGCGTGTGAGTCGCCCACGACTCCCACGTTGGGGGCTTTAGTGACAGATTTATCCGTCACTAAAGACCCCTCATTTATTATTTTGAAGTTGTAATGACTATTTTGCCCCCACTCCTTGCAACTATAAAAGGAGACCCCCTCCATACAAAATTCTCATCCCTTCCTTCTCTTCTCTACCCCTCCAAAGCTCAAGAGAAGCTTGTCCCACACCCGGGATGCTTCTCGCGAGATAAAGTCTAAATTTTCGTCCCCTTTC
Source organism: Thalassia testudinum (assembly GCA_037157565.1). Lineage (NCBI taxonomy): Eukaryota > Viridiplantae > Streptophyta > Magnoliopsida > Alismatales > Hydrocharitaceae > Thalassia > Thalassia testudinum. The sequence continues at coordinate 147,431,390 of JAZHRO010000014.1, read as the reverse complement.
AGAAGTGGACCCCTAGACGACGACGGCGTGCTGCTTCGTTCCCATTCTTCTGCTTCGTCCTCCTTTGTCCAGGCATCATCCCATCCAGCTCGTCCTCCAAGCGACCGTCGAGGAGGATTTCTCTCTCCCTATTCTTTTTATTGCTTTCTAGTATAGATTTACTGCTTTCTAGTATAGTTTTGCTCGTCCTCCAAGCAATCGTCGAGGAGGACATTTCTCCCTCCATTCTTTTAATGCTTTCTAGAGTAAATTTATCGCTTTCTGGAGTAATTGTTTTATGCTTTGTAGTTGTAAGAGTGAAATGAACAATCTCCCTAATGATAAATTCCTTGTTTATTCTACATCTCATTTTGATTTCTCTGTGTAATATTCTCTTTCTCTCTTACTCTCTCTCTCTCTTCTATTTATTGTAAATAATTAGATAGTTTTAAATTGAATTATTCCGTGATAAACAAAAAGAAACGTGTAGTTTTTAAATCAAACGTCCGCCTCCCTGTGTTCGACCCGAAATTTTTATTTCGGTATAAATATTATTTGTTGAACATGAATTCTTTGCTTTCAAGATATAACGACAGGTTTTCAAAAATCGAACACGTTAGCGTAGCGATTCGTACGTTCAACAGTTACAGTTCCAAAAGTGTATTCTTCTATATTTTGAACTGTACAAATAGGTTCCTAATCTAGAGGAAAAGGGGACGCATGGAATGGGGGCAAAATTTCTTAAGCGTACTACTCTATGTATTGTTCCCACAAACGGCATTATTTGATGGGCCTTGGAGGTTGCTGTCACTGTTGAGGGCCATCAAAGAATTTATATGTGAAGGAAACAAAACGTAGCGATAGGAAAATAAAAATATATAGGTAACCACATGAATACGAGCTATTATTGACCCAGTTCCACCTGGTATGGGTGTGAGTCTCGGAAGGGGATCTAACCTTCAATATCTGCTGTAAATGAGCAATGGCTCTTTTGGTTTGGAGTGATACAAGGAATATTGGTAGGTTGTACAGTCCTTTCCCTCAATGGGTGTGCCCCCCTTTAGTGTGTCCCCTTTCCTTATGGATTATGAACCTATTTATAGAGGACAAATAGTGGGAGATTACACATTTGGGTGTGTAATCACCAAAGCAGTGGGGAGCTATTAAGAGATAATGGGGAATAATGCTGAGTTATGGCATTGACTTGTAACCGCTCCGTGGTTAGCACCACTTCGCATTCCTGCATGGCCAAGTCCAAGTAGGTTTCACCAGCCTAGTCATGAGCCGTTTGGTCTTATTACAAGAGGTTAATTTCTTCCCACATCATCGTGACTTCGCTCTGGATCTTCTCCTCTTTCTTTTCTTTTTGTTCCAGTTGCTCTATTTGAATAGCATTTAGATTTTTCTAGCAAAACTCTAATGTAATCATTCTTCTAGTTGAAATAAAAAGTCATTTTCTTATTTCTATCCCTACTCTCTCCCTTTCTCTACCCCCTTTTATATTTTTATCTTTGCTAGTAGTGTGGCATATTTACTATCAATTTTTCATACAAAAATTCAAAAGCAAAAAAAATATATGGAAATTCCCATTCTGTCTCCTCATGTTCGATCCAAACTCCCAAACTCATTTATTTTTTTTTGTTAGCGATTTTATGCACTACAATGATTGCATTTTAAAACATGCATAGAATCAACTACCAATTTTTTGCATTATTGGTTGGGAACTTGACTTTTGCCTTGACAACATGACCAAGATCCTGAGAAGATGCACTGAGGTCAACCTAGTACTAAGCTAGGAGAAGAGCCATTTTATTATTCAAGAGGAAATTGTACTAGATCATTAATGTGCAAGAAATGAGTTTTCTTAAAAATTGCATCACAGTATTGTTGAATCACGTAAATCAACCTTTAAAATTTTGGGGTTTATACATATATACCCTTGTAAACTTTCGATAGGACGTACATACCCCAATGTTCTTGATATTTTCGTATATACCCCTATAACCTTACTCTGTCAAGGCCATATGCCCCTGCACCGTTAAACATAACCAAAAATGTCAAAAAAAAATAAAAAGAAGGATAATTTATATTTTCATCCGCAAATATATCTCTCCCCTATTTTTCCCTCAAACTCTCACACCTCCTCTTCCTCCCCCTCCTCTATTGCCTCCGCAACCACCTCCCCCACTACGACCTCTACACAACCACTATGAGCCCCTCCACGGTGACCCCTACCTTATCATCCAGCTCACCTCCCTTCGGGGGTGATCCTATCAGCGATGCTCTGCAAGGTGATGCAGGGGAAGCTAGAGTTCACCAATCCACTGACCCACGAGCTGAAGCACCACCCAGGATTGATCTAGGCCACATCCATCATGGAGTAGCTCCACGATAGGAGTGACTTCATGAAGGCATTTAGGGCACGGCATTGGTGGGAGCCCCTGTCGAAGGCCAAGCAGGATCGGTACTCCCTCTACACCTCCCCGTAATGGCTCAGTCCCCAGATCAAGGTCATCTATGCTGCCACCCACTCCATCGAGCGTGAGATCAACTCCATCAAGGACAACACCATCGTCAGTGTCGATCGTGACATCGCCCTCCATGGTGGCAACTTCCAAGGAACGCCCATCAGGGTATCCATGGACAAGCTCTACATCACCCAGGTCCCAATCAGGAATGTCATGCTTGCATAGTTCTCAGAGCTCATTTATGACTACTACAACAATGGCCTACCTTCGAATCTTAGCGGTGGAAGGGATCCTAGTCTCAACTATTGGTTGACAGGTGCTGAGACCGCCATGGTATCCTACTACTCGAAGCTCCAGTGCCTTGCAAGTCTGGTGACCACCCAACTGCAAAATGCAGAGCAGCACAACTAGGAGATGAACTCCTTAGGCCTCATCTCCACCAGGAAGTGCGTGGAGGCGATCGACATACTGAAGCTGATGGCATCCATCTACATTGTAGGCCTTCACCAGGCCATTGACCTTAGGCACATGGAGGCGTTGAGGGTGGTTATGAAGCACATGATCATGCAGTCCATGAGGAAGACACTCTACATGACGAAGGAGGACGAGACGCTCCTTTAGTCATGTTTCTATGAAATGGAGCTGTTATAGGTGGTGGAGTGCCAGCCGGTCTTCTCCTACATTGACGACCCTTCCAAACTTTTATGCTGGATGAGGAGGTTGGGATCACTGTGAAGGAGTGCATGGAGGAGTTTGTAGTGGTCGTGAGGAGGTCGTATTGGGGGATGTGGTTGTTATAATGCTTTTGATCAGGTTTCTTTTCAAGCAAGTCGCGTTGTAGTATAGTCGATCAAGCGTTATTAACAAATAAGAAGTTTTTGTCACCCAAAAACCTAGGTATCCGAGATCGAACACAGAGAGCAAATGGAATTTATTCACTAATCTCAATAAATGTAATTCGAACACTTAAATTTACTCAAAATCTAATTCAGAAGATAATGCAGGAGTTTATGAATTAAAATGTAGCAAAGTGGAGAAGAAATTGAGAAGGGTTGGATAAAAAAGTTGATTCCTCTCTTAGGCTTATTGTTCTTTGGCTCTTCTTTCCTTTTCTTCTTTTCTTCTTTGACACTTCTTCCTTCTGGGCTTCTCTTCTTTCCTTAGCTTTCTCTTTCTTCTTCAGCCAGGCCTTCTTTCTTCGTCTTTGATTTCCTTTTCAGACTTTGGCTTCTTTTTCCTTGTCTTCTTCTTTCTTGATTTCTTCTCTATCTTAGCATTGTCTTTCTCTACCTCTCTTCTTTTTCTTTTGTTCTTTGCCATTGGTCCTTCTTTGGTTCTCCTCTTTCTTCTTTCTCTGATGTCTCTTTCTTTCTTTGACTTTCTCTGCCTTTGGCTTCCTTCTTCCTTCTCTACTTTGCTTAGCTTTCTCGGCCCTTGCCTTTTCTTCCTTAGCTCCATTACTACAGTGCCTTCATCGTTAGCTTTGGCTTCTGCCTTCAAGCCTCTGCCTCTTCCTTCCTTCTTTCTCCTACATAAACACATGAGTGCAAAACCTATCCCCTACCCTCCCCTCATACACTCTTTCTCTATTTCTCTCTTGGATTTGCTCTCCCAGAGCAGCCTGGTAATCGGATTGGGTTATGCGCACCTAGGTCCAGGTGCATGAGCATGGGTGTTGTGCAAGGAGTGCAAGGTAAACGGGTCGAATACCAGGTCCATGTAGTGTGGGGTTGCAGATGAGGCGTAAGCGTGGGTGAGGGGACCACACCTAGTGTACTTGAGGCGATAAGCTAAAAACACAAATTCAATTTAAGTAACTCACCGTGCACCTAAGTTTTCGAGGTGGGACTAAAGTGTCCCACCCGCTTCTTCGCAACCGCAGGTGAGGTGCTCTACTCAATTTCCATAGCAGGGTGCTCTCTCAAGGCTACCCTCTAGCTGGGTGTAAGCACGAGACAAACCCGCTCCTCCTGGACCTGTTTGCCTTGAGTGCAGTAGCTTGGAGCGAAGCTTGCAAGCAAGCTTGGTCATGCTTCAATGGAGGAAAGGGGTCGAACCTGTGATCACTTAATACAGCTTTGCGGCCCCATTAAAACATACAGGTAGCTTTGCTGTGGCATGGCGAAGGTGCCTAGGTGGGTGGCTGGCCGCGGGGTGGCCTAGGCATGTGTGCCGGGGTTGCTCTGTGGCCGTGGTAATGGGTGTGTTCGATGGGCATTTAGGGAGGTGTTGGTGATCAGTGGAGGGGCGGAAGATGAACAGTGGATGATGGCAGAGGTTATGAGGGTTCTAACGAGGTGGATGGAGGTGTGGAGGTGATGGAGATACCTCGCCGGTGGTTGGCCGGAGATGAAGATGGTGGTGGTGGTTTGCGTGTCGAGGGGTTCAAAGTGAAAATAAAAAGAGGGGAAGTGAATAGGGGAGAGAGGGGAAGAGATTTACCTACTTTTAGAGACAAAAAGAGGGAGGAGGCAGATGGCTCGTACCTACCATCACTGGAGAAGAAGCTTCCAGTGGAGGGAGAATGGTGATGACGACAGGGCTAGAGGTGCATGCACAGGTATTGCACGACGTGGAGGAAGGAGATGAAGATGTCTCTGCCGCTGGTATTGTGGAAGAGCGAAGAGGAGGAGGAGGAGTCACCAGAGCTCGCTGGAAGCTTTGGCAGGAGGAGAAGGGAAGAATTGGGGGTGATTCTCTGGCCAAGCCAAGCTGAAAATGTGCAGCCGGAGATGAGGGTCCTTTTATAGGCACTAGCAGGGGCTCTTGTGCCTAGAAGGCAAGCTTCCAAGCACAAGAGTCCTCATCAGAGTAGGAAATCCATGGGCTACCCAAATCTCTCAAGCATTTGCACAAGAGATTGGGTGCAAATGAGATCTTGTAATTGCATTCAAACGAAAGGGAATTCCTCAGATAATCTTCCTTCGAAATCTGGGTGATCTCCGAGGAATCAGGGAGAAATCCTCGTCAAATCCTCACCGTAGTAGGACTCCTCCACTTTAGTGGCATACGGACCTAATTGTAAGAGTGTCGAGGAAGGTAGGGGGGTCTGCACAATGATTTTCAAAAGCTAGGGGTCAGAATGTAATTGGGTGGACTATTTGGCGAAGTAGGTCAAGGTGACCTTCCCTTAGGTCCAAATTTTGGAACAAACCTAAGTTGGACCTAAGGAATCCAATGGTGAAGTTGGATTTTAGGTTTGACTGTGTTTGACTAGACATTTTACACAAAAACCCAAATTAGGTCAAATATCTAGCTAGGACCCCTACTTAGGTCAAAATATGTTCCAAAGGCCAATTTGAAGGTTCTAAGCCCTAAGAGATATTTTTCCATGAATTTTTGAGGGTTTATTTGATTTTTATCCTTACCAGAACCTCGTTGAGTTAAGCGAGTCTGTTTTAGGGTTGCAAGATGTCATTTAATTCTTAGATTGCATATGAACCCTTTTCCAGTTTAACCAACCTACTTTTTATCTTGTTAAAACTATTTGACCAATGTTTAGCCCCTGAGAATTCCCATTGATGTACTATAATGGTAAAATTTCAGTTTTACCCTTTATTTCATGTTTTCTTCTCAAAACAGTTAATCCTTGAATTAGGCCCATCTCCAGGTTATGTAGGAGCTTTTATTCTCTTTCTTAGGTCAAAATGATCTAGTTATGGATCATGATGATGTTGTCATCAGTGGTGGTGGAGGTGCTGGAGGAGGGAGAGGAGGAAGATGTGTGAGGGTTTAGGGGCAAAAATAGAGGAGAGATATATTTCGGGATGACAATATAAATTTTCCTACTTTTTTATATTTTTTATCATTTTTGGTTAGGTTTAATGGAGCAGGGGCATATGGCCTTAATAGAATAAGTTTATAAGGGTATATACGTAAATATCAACAACTTAGGGGTATATATGTCTTATCGAAAGTTTACAGGGGTATATATGTAAAATACCTTAAAATTTTTAATTTTAGAAATTGAAATTCGTATTCTAAGGTTGTTCCCTTGGAGCAATTAAGTACACGAATACCACTATCAAGGTTATTTACAAATTGATTTGATGAACTTATATGAAGTATGAATTTTTAAGAATTGAACGAGCTTCATGGCATACTTGGTTCCATGAAATAAGTTGATTAAATTTAAATCTCAGGTGTAGTGAATAAATAAAAGTTTTTATGCTCAACAAACCAAAAGGATCAAGTATGAATGTAGATAATTACTAAATAATCAATTATCAAGAATGTTTGAGCACTAAAAATCAATTTTGAATCAAATCTTGAATCAAATTAGCAAATATTGCAAATGAATCCTTGAAAGAATGATTTGTTCATGTTTTTGTCCATGCCCCTTGAGAATGGGTCCCTGAAACCTTATTTTTGCTTTCAACTATTCCCCAGCTAACAACCTCTGATAGAAGGAACTAGTTCTTGCTCAACGTCGATGGTGGTACTAGAGGTTCACTACAGTGGACATCGGTCATGCACTACAGCCATTAGATGAGGTTGACATGGCTGAGGATGGTCCCAAGGGGCCTGTGTCCTGAAATCTTATGTTGGAGAGGCAGAAAAGGGGGTAAAATAGAGGGAGTCAATGGCTCCAGTGAAAGTCAAGGGAGCTTCTTATTGTGTGAATCTCCCCTTTGAATGTCATCGAATGCTTTGCGTGCCCCACGTAGCTTCTTACGAAGCTTGGGAGCATGTTAATGGTTGGAGGTGGGCAGTTGACATCTTCATTGATGGTGGAGACGGCAGTGATCGCTTGGTCGAGGGAAAGGCACTCGGCCTTGAACAAGTGCATGGGAAGCTTCGTCTAGCCTTGGAGGAGATGGTGGGGATGTTGATTTGGCCTAACGAGGGTGGAGGAAGGTCACTAGACTTGGATAAGGTGGTGGTGGCAGTGGCGGTAGCAATCTGGTGGGTGTTGTGTGTGCTCGAAACCTCAATAGATTTAGGGATTTTATTCCCTGGAGCTTGGGGAAGCTCTTAGGATGGTTGGAAATGAGGGAGGGAGCGTGGAGCAAGGTGGAGGGGCTCACTGACGAGTACATTGACCATCCCCCATCCACAAGGAAGATGAAGGAGGCGTGATGGTGTTTGGGGTTTTTTCCTAAGTCTAAAGGGCATGGACTATACTACATGGAGAGGGGGAGAGAGTGAGATACCTAAGAGACGAAGAAGACAATAAAGGGCATCCAATGTTGGTCAGCCGAACATAAACAAGGCGACAGGGGTAGGAAGGTGGTTGGAGCTGATGCACGGGAAATAGGCCATGTTCGATAGTTGGGAGCATGGTGAGGAATCGAGAAAGAAGACTACGGCCTCGGTTGATGGTGAGGTGCAATGATGAAGGTGATCGGAGAAGCTCCAAGATCGACGTTAATGGCCATGTTAGGGGAAGAAGAAGAGAGGAAGTATTTCATGCCAAAACACAAAAGAGAAACTCGCAAGGACATGGCATTGCTTTAAAGGTGCACGACAACGGCAATTGAGGCCGATTTGTGTCCCTGAAAAGGCATGTGCACGTTAGGTCTAGCACCAACTTCGACCATGATTTGCGGCGTCCACCTATGGCAAGAATGGCTGGACAAGAGTTAGATTGTTTGGGCTTAATGTGAAGAACAATCCCACCAAGTTTGGTGGGATTTGTTCGAGAGAATCTTGATCAAATCTCGTCGCAAATCATGCATGGAGCTTGTTGGAGGTGCTGCTCGCATGCTGAGGAAGATGAAGACGCTCACGTCATGATGATGACATCAGCGAAGGACTAAAAAGAGAGGATTTTGGACCTAGATACAAGAAATTTAGAAATTGAGGGTCCATATGCAAAATAGGTCACGATGATGTCCAATTCGTCTCAATTTTTTAAGATAACCTAATTTGGACTCAAGGAAACTATTGGTGACTTGAATTTTGGGTTTTGTTGAAGGTTGATTTTTTAATTTATGATTTACCTCAAAATGTATTGAATACTCACCTTGGTCTTTATTTTAGGTCAAAACAAACTCATTTTTTAAAATTGATTATTCTAAACTTTCTAAAATACTTCTATATGTCTTTTAGAAGGTTTAGATTGCATTTATTTTGACTAAAACACTTTTAATTAAAGTGAGGCTGAAATTAGGATTTTATTAATTATAATTTATCTTTTATTTCATAAAATCCTTAATTAAATCGATACAGACCAACTTATTTCAATTATAAGCTTATTTTTCCTTAATTTAATTTTAGGTTCACCAATTGGTTAATCTACACTTATTTCCGCCTATTAGAATAGTAGAATTAGCCCATTTTGGATTAACTCCCCTTGATTTGGAGAATATTGAATTATACTCTTTCAATGGTTTAATTAGATGCATTTATATTAAGAATTTAGCCAATTTGAGCTAGATATGAAGGATGATGGTGTTACCATCATACTCCCATGACTACCATTTGTTAGTACCCATAGTAAATTCTCATAGTGCAGCATAGAATTAAAATTCAGAGGGTATTGAAATAATGTTAATTTATTAATCCTAGTTAGACTTCAGTAAAATATAAGTGATCTTGAGCGTAGGACTTTAGAAAACCTAGTTCCTCAAGATACTCAGATCAAATGGGTCCCTAACTTAATTTTACCTAAATCTTGATTTTTAGACACAGGGGCACACGGTTGAAGTTAATCTTAGTTTCCTTCCCAATTTCGTTGTTATCAGGGTTGGAACACATGTAGTGAAAGGGAATTGAGTTAAAGATCCGAAGTGTCAAATTAATAACCTATTGGACTCATTTGGTTGTTCTCACATGAATTTGGCAGCTTTCTAACCTTCTAATAAGGTCAACCAGATGGTAAATCTCCTCACAAAAAAAAAATTCTAGAAGAATATATATCTTTTTCATGGTGCAAGTGTGTGACGCTTTTTGTTAGCCTTTTGGGGTGGTAAGGGCAGGTGTGCTGCTTACTAAGACTTATGTATACATGCTGCACCAAAACAAAAACTAAAATTCGTGCACCTTATTAGGGAAGTGGCTCTTCCTCCTTCATGGATTGGTTGCTACAAAAGAGTTAATTTCAAACTATACCTATGTCAAATGTTTTATTAACCTTCTACTTCGGTCCTAAAACTTAATTCATGCATGTGAGGTTATGTTTCGATTCTTCAAACTCCTAGACCAAAAGTGACAAAAAAATCAGTTTAAACACTTGTGCCCCTTAGTCCAAGAAATTAGATTATCCATCTTTGCTCTATAGGGAAAATTAAGACACGCTTATTAAAGCATATTTGGCCCAAAATATCTAAGGTCGAGGATATGGGTGTCCTGGTACTAGATTAGAGCACAAACAACTTCAAATTTGACCAAGGCTAACCAATTAATTGTTCAACACATTTTCTTCCACCTCGTTCCAGACAGTTTCTCCCTTCCTTGCATTAGAGATTATATATATATTTTATGAGAAGCTTTCAAAGAAATTAAAATTTCAATTATTTACAGTTTAATAACCCTCCATGCCTAAGTTTTGCAATGCCCTCAATGTAAAAAGGATGGGTTCAAATTCAGCTTAGTTCATATTTTAGAACAGGATTATAGGGGTGAGCGGATGAGTTGGAAATGGTTGTTGTAGATGATTTCAAGCTTTGATACGAAGATTGGAGAAGGAGTTGGTTGTTTTGAAATATGAATTTTATAGTGCAATAGGAGGATTATTTAAGAAGGATACAAAAGGTCTTAGGTTTTTTTTTGAAAATGATGGGTTACCTCTAGATTGCGCAGCAATCATTGGGCTTAATTAAGCTACATAATGTTAGAAACCTAGCTATCCTATAAATATTTCATTCATAAGTAGCATATCATGCATCGCACCATTTTATATAGTTGTTAATGGAATAATACGCTATTATCCTGCTATTTGATGTTTTATTTGTTTTGCAAGCAACAAGAAGATCGAAAGATAATCCTTGCATGAAATAAGGTGAAGTAGAGAGAGACAAAGATAGAACTTGCATGAAATAAAGAGATGAGAGAGAGGAGTTATCCAATTCCTAAACCATAAGACCACCCTAGCCTTATACCAACCATAGGATTGTCGGACCTAAACTTAAAACCACCTTCACCTTAGTTAACCTAAACCCCAAATCTTAAAACTTGGATAACATTATCCAAAGTGTTATGTAGGTTATCCATGACCTAATCCCTGTACCAACTATCCAAATTAGCTTACCCATGTCCCAATTTCACATTTCATACCCCAATTTCCTATTAGGTCTCGAATTGGGCTAGTTTTAACCAAAATTGACCCATACAGAGTCAATTGGACTAGCTCAGAGTTGATTGGGTTCACCTAGAGTCAATTAGGCTGACCTAGACATAATTGGGTTCATCCATTACTTGATTGGGTGCACCTTGATTTAATTGGGTTCACACTAACTCAATTGGACTCACCGAGACCAAATTAGGCTCACAACTTCCTAACTTATGCTAACCCAACCCCAAATCCCACCTAATCCTACACAACCTTTTCAACAATTTAAATGCATACAAACAATCACATTTAATAATCTACCCCCCCATCCTCCGACAAAATAGGTGACACCAATTTTTTGCATTTGATTTGTCACCAACCCTAAATGCCACATAAATTGGCGATCCTATATTTGTCCCTTCAACAAATATCTCCAACCCAAATCCCTTGAAAAGTGGTGATTGCCATTTTCTTGCAAAGCCAAGGTTTCAATCCTTAGCCCCACCGTTATTGGCTACAAATCAAGGCCATATAAAGATGGTGATTTCCATCTTTTTTGGGTCAACACAATCATATCTAATCTAGGCCATCAATGGTGGTGATTTCCTTGTAAGGATGGTCAACATCAATGCACAAATCATATCCCAATTCAATAGGCAATTTCCAATTTGGGAGGGAGGGTATAGTCACACAATTTTGTGGTCCAACATTGGATGTGCAACTACCAATTTTTTGCAACTATATAAAAATCCAAAATCACTTGGTGCGTGCATCATTCTTGCCCCACGAAAAATTTGTCCAAGAGCTCTGATGAGACCAAATTTATGAGCTAATTAAATACATAAATGCCTAATATTATGGTAATTTCTACATGTATGAAGCGTACTTTGATATGTAAATATATTAGTGCTTGCATATTTCAGTTGCATTTATATAATAGAGGATAGTATATGTTATGGTGGCATGCATGCATTACATACAAGGTTTAGGATTTTCTTTTTGTAACTAATCCATTTTTATTTCTTTTCTTTTCCTACAGGACCCACCATCACACAATGCACGGTCACTTGACTCAATACACCATCTTCCCACTGCCACTGCCATAATCTCCATTGCCAGAACCAACTGCTCACGATCTTTACGGAATGGTTCGAGAAAATCCTGGAGGAAGAGAACAAATCAAGGATTTTTATAGGGAGAAGAAACCAATTACACGAGGGTGATCTCTTCCCCTTTAGGGGATCTTCTTTATTCTTCTCCATCGTGCTCCTCATGAGCACACTGTGACCCAAGCGCACACTGTGGTATTAGAGTGCTCTGCCTTTCCTCGCCTGCGCCACAGATGAGTGCTCGGTGATAGCGTGCACTCATCTCCCTCTTTGGTCACAGCCTGTTAAATGCTAGTTTATCATCATTCTTATGCATGAAAACAAACCTAGCTCTTAGGATTTTGCTTCGCAAATGGGTTTTTGGGTTGCATTTAGGCATAAAATTAGGTTAGGCATGCATTGCATTGGTTATTGTATTTTTAATGTGTTTCTTGGAGTGTTAGGGATAAGCAGATTGACAGATCCCTAAAACCCTAGCACTCTTGAAGGCAATTGATAAAGAAGAAGCTCAATCAGGCTAGGACTCAGTTAATTCCAGCTCATCATGGCTGGATACTAACTCGCTTGGACTAGGGTTAGCTCCATTCAGCTTACCTTAGCTAAATGGTAACTCAAGACAGTTCATCTCAGCTCAACCCAACTTAAGTCAGCTCAGATCTTGCTCAACTTAGTTGAGTCTAGCTCATCTCAGCTCCCATCAATTCAGTAGGAGCTCTAGCTAGCTCAACTAAGTTGATAGGAGTCCATCTCAGCTCAACCCCAACTCATTCTAGCTACACTTAGCGCATGGCAGCTGGACTCCAAGTTAGCTTAGCTACTACTTGTCGACTAGTAGCTTAGCTAGCTCTAGCATTCTCATCAGAGGCAGTTCTAGCTCAACCTAGCTCCAGCTAGGTTAAGGTCAGCTCAACTGAGCTCAACCACCCAAGTTTGGCTACTTGCACAAGAACTAAGTAGTTGAGATCAGTAGTTGAACTCCCCTTGAAGCTACCTCAGCAGACCCAACTCCACCATATCTTCCATCAGCTCCAAAGTCTTCTCTCCTAGCTCCTCTTCCATGAAACCTTAGCTCCACCTCTACTTTACTAACTAAGCTAACTTAACTAGCTTAGCTAAGCTCCGGCTCCATCTAAAAATCCTTGGCCGTCCACTCCTCCACCTTAACCCTAACTAACCCTAACCTAACCCACACCTTTTGGTGCCAAACCACACCAACTACCACCACTCACACCACTTCATGTTGGTGCCAAGAACACCACATGCATCCCTTCATTTTGGCGCCAACATGTGCCTAAATCCTAGCCCTACACATCACCACCTAAAGCCATCCCTACCACCCACCTAATCCCTTCTAGAAACCCACCGTTGGCGCCAACCTTAACCCCCATTAACTACCCTAGACTACACTAGAGTTGGCATCAAAATACACCACCCACACCCCCTCATTTTGGCTCCTCCTATATCCACCCTTAATCCCATAACCACCACCACATGGAGCCATCCTAACCCTTCCTAAAACCCATGCCACTTAACCCACGTAAACCCTCCTATAGTTGGCTCCAAAACACCTAACCACACCTCCACATATCCCTTAAGTTGGCACCAACTAACTCTAGCCATCAAACTCCCAACTACCACCCTATGATTTAATCTTAGCCCTACAACACAATAACCTATCCCTTAACCCTACCCAACATAGCATTGGCGCCAACTCTTCCACCACCATAACCACCACCTCATACACCTCTCTACCTCCATGCCAACCTTCATCCACTATCCATCAACCAACTTCCACATCCTAGCCTTCCATCACACCACCTTTCCTTTAACCCTAGTTAACTATCCTTACCCCCAACCATTCCTATATATACCCATACCTATCACCATTAACAGGCCCCTTTGGATACATATTTTCCACCTATATTCTACCCTATAGCCCATGGCCAAGAGAGATGAAGAAGAAGAAGATTAAGGGGATACTTTGTCCCCTTTGTTCCTTCCACTCTTCTCTTCTCTCTTGTGTCCACACAAGCTAAAGGAAGAAACTAGGCAAAGAGGAGCTTGGAGGAGATCTTAAGGGTGATACACGACCACCCTTGGAGAAACTTTTGAGGTGGAAACCACCCACCTGTGGAGGAGCTAAGGCATGCCCCATCTTGGGCTTACTAGGACGAGTACATACCTTGAAGGAGAAATTCAAGGAGACGGCAATGGAGGAATCCTTTTCAACTACAAGTGCAGCTGCAGTTGGAGCAAGGACCCTTCCATCTTCATCATCATCATCAGGGGGATATTGAGTTTTTATTTTGTTGATTTTTTCTATTTAGTAGAAGCATTCCTCTACTTGTAAAACAATATCTTCCTTTAGTAAAATTTTTCCTTCTTTAATTTTCGTTGCAATTTCTAGTTGCATTTTGTTACTTTTTCCTAGTGTGTACCAACTCTCTCTCTAATTACTTTAAGTTTCCACCAACCTAAAGTAAGCTTAGAAAGAGAACTTGCTTTTCACTTAGGTTTTAGTTTCAACAACTTAGGTGTAGTTGCATTCTCGCTTCAATTTCACAATCTCTCTCATTGTTTCAAAAACCCAAAACTCTCTCATATTCCAAAAATATAATAATAATGGTGATTTCTAATTTCAAGTAAGAGATTTATAACTGTAAAATTTCCTCTTTAGACGACCCTAGATACCCCACTATCTAGGTTTTATAAATTTAAAAGTGACTCGATTTTTGTGCATTGCAACAATAAAACCCTAATTTTACAAACCCCGCAAAAATCCGATCACAGCCGACCATGCCCCACTGATCTACTCTCCATCCTACCTCCTTCATCTTCCTCTTCAAATCACTCACCACAAACCCCTTAGCGTCGATCACCATCCACCGTGCCCCCTTCATCTACCATACCGTGATCTACCATCCACCTGTCTGCATCCATCCATCTTCTTCTTCCTCTTCTTCTTATTCTTCCTCACCACCTATTCCCCTATTTTTACTCCTCATCGAAACCTATAGCCAACACCACCGTTACACCCCACCTTAGCAACAATCGACCACCATCTTCCTCTTCCTGCATCGTCACCACACCCTTACGATTGTCGCTCGCTCACTCTCCATCCCTTATGAGCGACAGCAAGCTCTTCACCTCCCTCAACTATGGATACCAGCAACAGCACCATCTCGCATGATGGCAGCAGCAATAGAGGAAGCTACTCACAGGACCGCCTCCTCTTCCTGCTGTCTTCTTGTCAGAGGGCTCGAGTGCCTCAACCATGAGAAAACTGAAAGAGCAACGTGTAGATTGCCGTCAAGATAACATGCATTTAAATAACCACCACCACCTCGTCAGACTAGTGGTTCGATTGTTAATTCGAACCACTAATCTCGTAGACATTTAAAAATTATATAACATGAATTTCAATTTATGGACTAAACTAACTAATTAATAAATTACAAAAATTTAATTACTTAACATGCGTTTCACCAGAATCTAATTAATAAATTTAACTTAACTAAATAAAAGAAAAAATTAAAGAGAGGGGAAACAGGGGGTTGCAATTAGGTCAGGAGGGGAATGGGATGTGGGGTTGCGGGTAGGGAAGGGGGCATGCTAACTAGTCCTCCTAGTTAATTAGCTAAGAATATGTGAATATATAGGTTAATTATTAAATAAGTGATATACAGTAAAGGACTTAAAATAAGTTAAAAATGCTATTTTAACATCCAATTAATCTTATTAATAAGTTGATTAATAATTAGACTTGAGATATTAACAATCATACCTCTAATAAATAAGTTAATTAACTTAAGCATAATGTATAAATAAGTATGTAATAAATTAAGTAATAATACCTAATTAAATAAGTTAATAAAAAAAATTCAAAAATGCAAATTCAAGGTCTAAATACAATAATTACCTTATTTATAAGCATATACAAAAAGTTGAAAAAATCTAAATTAAAATAAACCTTGAAAACTTGAGTTTACATTTAGATCCTTATAATTCATTTCAATTGGGTCCTTACTTTTCATACAGATGCTTAGGTTTCATTGCATATAGGTCCCTGTCTACCTCTTCTTCTTTTTCTTCAGTGGGTTGAACGGCACGATCACTGCCCTGCCAACATCATCTTTCCTTCTCCAAGCTCCTGGAGCTTGCACTCACCATCCCATCTTCATCCATCGGTCTGGATGACTCTGATATCCTAATTTAGGGTAGAGGATAACTTCACCGTTGTCAGAGAAGACGTCAGTGGTTAACCTCCTCCTACCCTCATATGCATCCAGATTCCGCCACCTTTGTCATCGCCGTCGACTATAAATAGCCCTTGACCCCCTTGATTTTCTTCAAGTTGGCTCCCTTCCCTCTTCTTTACTGTAGCCGACTTCGATAGGCTATTCCCTCCACAACTCCGGCAAACTTTCCACCTCATCTTCGAACTTCCTCTTTTCACCTCAATTGGCCCAGGGACTTCACCGAGGTCAACCACGTCTTCAGACACAGGCACTGAATAAGGGTACCTTTGCTTCATCTCACATACGACCGTTGGAGATCTTCCTCAATACCCTCTGATTTCACTCCTTCGTTATGAGCCTTCGATGGAGTTTCCTCTGACCCCTTCATCTAGGTAACAGTAGATAGGAGTAGATTAGGAGTAGGAGTAGTAGGATAGTTTAGGTAGGTAGTTAGGTAGGTAGTTTAGATGTAATTCCAGAGTTCAAAGTTCATCTTCTTCGACTCTGGCGTCATTGAGTTCGCCAGAGACCTAGTTTCGTGTTTTGAATCCATTGCCCACCTTCTTTAATCATTCATGATCATTTCTAACTCATTTAATCATTAATTTAATCATTGAATCGCCTAATCCAAATCCACGTCCATCCGCTACTTCTGGTACCCATGGCGGCAATAGCTGACTTAGATTCACATCTATCGAATCATCCATCATTAATTCATCATGAAAGTATACTATTTATCATCTTAATTAGATTAATTATCGTATATAACTTAAATACCTAATTTTGTCTAAGCTCCTGAGCTCGCTGTCAATGGCAGCTCAGGAGTTGTTTAAATTATAAATTATTTATATATTTACGATCGCAGACCTTTTTTTGACTTGTCTCAACCACCCTTCTGAGTGGGAGAGCAAATCCTATGATTCAACCCACTCAAATTCCATTCACACTGTTTTCACTATTTAATCTTTCATTTAACGAATTAAAGAGGAATTAATTGCGATCGTAAGGTTCCTTGCAACCTCAGGAACATTTTCAAATAAAAAATGGTGCGATTCACTTTTCTATACATGTTTTTAATTTTCACTAGACTCATCAGAGGTCTTGCTAGTGAAACTCACTCTTCATCCAACAAAAGATGTTAAAAAGCTCCAGAATGATTTAACTTTGATCATTGCTCTGTTTGAGGATGTTTGTTTGAAGATTCATTGACTGGAGCTTAGATTAAGGATTCATCTTCTCCAACTCTGGCAGAGTTGGAGAAGGTTGTACAGAGGCTCACAAGCCACACTGAAGGTGTCTAGTATGAACTCAGAGCACTATAACAACCTTCCATTCTCTCTATCGAGCAAAGCACATTTAAAGCTTAGGCGATGAGCCTGGAACTCGAGTTTTCAAGGTTAATTCATCTGTTTAAGTGCTTGGATGAGTTCCTGAGGATGAAGAGATTCTATTCTAGGTTTTAATTCCTTGTTAAAAGGCTTAAATAAAAAAGTAAATTTTCAACCCTAATAGTCGAACCTAGGATGGACATTTCAATTCTAAGCTGATTTAGCTGATTTGAGAAGTTAAAGTTGATCCTGAAATTCTGGTAAGTTAATTTAGATTGATCAGATTGAGCTCTGTTAGGTAACTTGGTTAGAATTCATTTCCTACCAGTTTGGGTTGTTTTCGAACCCAAACTGTTGGCAGTGAGTTTTTGATGAAATTTGATCTTATAACCTGCCCAGATAAGTTTGTTATATCCCTTAGAAGTTGTTCCAATCGATCAGAATTGATTCTAAGTGTTTGTTACACCTTTTTCAAGTGTGAAATCTTTCTTTGAAGCTTTCAAAGAAGCTTCAAGCTTCTCTGGATTTCCTGAAGCTTTAAGAGCTTCAAAACCACTCCAGCAGATGCGAAATCTTCTATGGAACCCATTTAAGCCCTTAGCTAAGAGACAAAGTCCAACTGTGGACTCTGTAAATCTGAATTTCACTTCCAGGCAGTATACATACCATATAAAACCCATAACTTTGCCATTAAAATCGAGGAGAAATTCATCCCCTTTAACTTAAATTGATTACACAATCCTGTAGAACTACTCTAGAGATTTCCAACATGCCTTGAATCACTTGATTTGGAGCTCAGAGTGTTAAAACCCAAGACATCAAACGCTTTTTAAGACATCTGGGAGTTGGTCCAGACCTCTGGTCAGACATTTGGATGCCTTCCCAGATGTCTGGGAATAAATTTTTGTGGCATACGATTGAGAGTCCTTGTGCGTACGCGCGCAGACTAAGCCAGTCGACCTGCAGGCACTTTTTCTCTCCCCCGACGCCTTCAAATAACCCTCTCCCCCCTTCCCTCTCCCTCACCCACCACTCCACTATCTCCTCCTTCTTCCAGCGTGAGCATAAGAGTGAGAGAGCGAGGGCAGCAGCTGCTGCCGGGCGCGTGCTGGGAGAAAGACGTGCAGCGAGAGGGGAGAACAAGGAGAGCGCATGAGGAAGAGAGAGCAACCTCGCCGGAGCAGCTCGGAGCCGGCTGACAGGCGTGCAGCGGGAGCGTGGTGCTAAGGGAGTTACCCTGGTGTTGCTACAGCTCAGGCAGCAGGCGAGCGAGCACAGCGCGACGTGGCTGTTTACAGTATGCAGAAGGTGAGGAGGTCCTGATTCTGGGAAACTTTCCCAGAATTAGACGATGGGACCAACGTCCAGATGATGCAGGCGACATCTAGAGAGAGTTCCAAACGTTTGAAAGGTACGATATTTCTCATCTTCCTCCTTTTTTGCAGATACGGTCATGCAGGCCATTCTACCGAAAGCTCTGAGATGTGTTGTGTTGAGAGTGTTTGCGTATGCGTGCTGGGTTCATTTTAGGAAGGCGCGAGGACACGGCCTCCGACACAGATCAGACATCTGGGCATAGCACCAGACGGCGGAGAGAGTCTCCAGATGTCCGGACTGATAGTCGGACATCTGGAACTAGGACCAGACGATTCAGTGGGATCCTAGATGTTTAAAGAGTAGCTCAGAGTAAGGTATGACTTGGACCACCTTTTCACAATGTCTGGAAGATGTTCCAGACGTCTAATTTGAGTCAGAGTGGTCATTTTTGACCCGTTTAGGGTCCGTTTGAGGTCCGATTTCTGCATTTAAGATTCTGTTCTTCTCAGAATTAGTTCCTCTACTTATTCAAAATACTTTTATCCTATTCTGAGTGGTTCCTTGTGATTGATCCTTGTGTTAGGTCCTTATTCTGTTGCGGCTCTGGGGGTTGCGGAGGCACGTGGACCTGCCGAACTTGCCCCCATTACTCCCGATTTTGTAGGTAGAGTGGCTCCCCTTAGTTATTTACCAACATTAATGCATCTTTAGGATAAATAATAGATTCTTGGGTATGGCATGAATCCTAGGATCTGAAAACTAGATTGAATGATAGATCTTAGGGTATACAATGAATCCTAGGGCTTGAAAACTAGATGGAATGATAGATCCTAGGCTGTGGCATTAATCCTAGGAATAGAAACACTGAAACGAATGTCGTGAATACATGAATTGCAGTCTTGGAAAAGAAGATAGAATAATGATAATTGCCTCTAGTTGGATAACAGCTGCCTATGAAATATAGAGTATTGTTGCTAGTAATTGCTATATTGGATTCCTATTGTTGAAAACTAAATTTGAGCTGCTTATATATAAATTGATATTAAATGTTGGAAACACAGGCTATATGAGAATAAAACTGAAATGATGAATCCTAAAATGGCTTGGCCAGAGGAATATGAGCTTGAACCCTACGGGGAGTTAGGAGTGGAGCTCTGAAAGATAAATAGAATAGAACTGGGGAAGTGAGCTGGCCCTTGAGTATGGAGTACCAAGGAGAGCGACTGTCCCCCTATTTAGTGCAGAGCAGAGCTAGCCGCCCTAGGGACCCAGGGGTTGGATCTGGCCACTTTGTACCGACTTTTGTCCCTCGCGTGCACAGTATCGGGGAGAGCTACGCGTGTAGGGAGATCGCTAGCCACCCCACGGGCCCCGGGGTTCTACTAGCCGTCCTACACTAACTTGTTAGGCCCACTGGGCAAACCACGGTAGTCAGGCGTGGGTGCGCGGACTGTGGAGGGGTAAGACCCCTATTTGGTTACTGTTGAGCGGCTAGACCCCCGTTACAGAGAGGGCTCTGCCCTATACTGGTTCCGTGTTGTGCTTTGGGTGCACCCGTTAATGGAAACAACTGACCGTGTGCCAATGCGGGGTAGCTACCCGTGTGTTTATCGTGCATGCCATAGTCACTGTTACGCCTGACAGTTACCTTGGGGTGGTTGACTGAGGGCAAGACCACCACGGGGGACTCTCCCGGCTAGGAGAGCACCACGTGCTACTTCGACTTTTCGGAAAATAGTGCAATCAAGATCGTTCCCATGAGGAACATTCGAGATCAAGAGAAAGATCCGAGAAATAACTTAAGAAAGAGTAAATAGAGAAATGAAGAAAGAAATTAAAAATAACAGCTACTCGTCCACCATTACTGTTTTCTTAGCTAGCTGGTTGCCACTCTACCCAGCGTTTCGCTGGCGTGTCACTTTAGTAACCTTTTCAGGACCAGGTGTTGAGCAGCTAGAGCCTGCAGCAGCGGAGGGTGATGGGCCTAGTAGAGCCCAGTAGTTGTACTTTGTTGTACCATTTTTCTGTAGTAGTGAGTATTTCTATTTCACTTGTACTCTTTTATTGGAATCTTCATATTTCTGTACCTATTTTAATTCTCTACTATTGTGGTGCTATGTACTGTAGTAGCTCTTTTCTTTACTGCTGTACTTTTGTTACTGTTAGCTACATGGATGATGAATGCGATTTATTTTACTACTTTTTGGTTACTTTCTCGTTGGACGACTGGGTCTTGGGATCAATCGAGTCAGTACGATTCTCGTGTCCTGTAGGGATCCGGGAATCGGGTCGTAACAAGATGGTATCAAAGTAAGGCCATCCCGAGAAGTGAACCAACTGGCTGAAAAATAACCAATTCATGTGCCTGTAACTAGAGTAGCCACCACAACATACCTTTTGACATCTTTTTGGAGACTTCTTCATTAAATATCGATTCATATTGATGTCTTTTCTGTTCCGTGTTCACGTCTCCTTGCAGGAGATGCCTCGACGAGGAGGTAGCGAGGCGGGCTGCGGACGCGGCCGAGGACGAGGTCGGAGGGCCAGGCACATTGAGCCCGACGCCTCAGTGGACCTGCCACTGCTTCCGGGCATTCAAGCCCATGACCTCGCCCAGCTGATAGGGGACATCATGCGAGAGGAGCTTCACCCACCGCCACGGGCACCTCTCCCTAGGGCTGCGGAGGGGGAGTCCTTTGTGGGACCATGCTACGGACACAGCGCTGGACGCGGGGGAGAGGGTGGTCCTCCACCACCCCCACCTTCCTCCAACACTTCCGAGCACGAGGCTTCTTTACCTGGAGGCGCACCAGCATCTCCACTTCAGCGCCACTTTGAGCTTTTCGGACAGTTTCGGAAGTTGAAGCCCACCTCCTTCAAAAGGGATGAGGACCCTACCGAGGCGGAGGACTGGCTCGAGCAAATCAAGAATGTTTCTGACACCCTTAGCCCCCCTATGGAGTGCTACGTGGCCTTTGCCACGTACCAGCTAGTGAGTGCGGTACACAGGTGGTGGAGGGCATTCAGGGGTTAGGAGAGGGACGAGCCGACTTGGGACCGGTTCGTCACCCTTTTCTTCGAGTAGTACATCCCCCAGACGTGGCAGGACCAGAGGAGGCGGGAGTTCCACACTCTCCGCCAGGGGACGATGACCGTGAACGTGTACCGTACACGTTCCTGGAGCTATCTCGTTTCGCAGCGACAGTCGTGGCTACTGAGGAGGAGCGTCTTTGGAGGTTCACAAAGGGTCTCCGACCTGCGATTCAGGGTATGTCAAACCACTGAAGTTGCCTACATTCTCGAGGGTGGTGGAGGCAGCTATGACGTACGAAGAGACCAACCCGTCCGCGTGTGACACTGACAGCGGGTGGAAGCGACCCTACCAGCCAGACTTCTCACAGGGCGAACGAGAGAGGAGGCACATGGCCCCTACAGGAGAGCTGTCACACTTTCTGAGGCCATCAATGGACTTTGGGGGCCCCCTATAGGGGCCAGCTGCTAGCACCAGACCCCCATCCAGCCGTCAGCAAGGACCCACTAAGGGCGGGAGTTGAGTCCCCCTTTGCTACCAGTGTGGCCAACCGGGCCACATCAGGAGGGACTGCCCGTCTAGGGCTGGAGGTCATCAAATGCTTCCAGCGGCGTGCAATGGAGGGTGAGGAGGCCGCAGTTACCAGGCACGTGGAGGAGGACAGTAGTCGTGCGGAGGGTACCGGCCAGTGGCTACCCGTCCGATGCAGAGTGTGGCTGCTTCGTCCGCACATAGGGTTGAGGGGTGTATCAATGCCTTGACACACATGGATGCCAGAGCTTCGGGATTAGTGGTGGCAGGTATGGTTTCGGTTTCCAGTAGACTTGTTTACACGCTTTTTGATTCAGGCACTACTCACTCGTTTGTCGTTGCCAGTTTTGCGATTAGCTTGGGGTAGGCATGTATGTTGTTAGAGGATCCATTCCTAATCAGAGGTCCGAGTGGTCAGCTATTTGTAGTTGAGGAGGTGTACACAGGTTGTGAGCTCAGTGTTGGGGGACATAGCCTTCCCACTGACCTGATTATGATACAGATGGAGGACTTTAGCGTAATTCTGGGGATGGACTGGCTGTCTGCTTACAATGCCTTGTTGGACTGCTTTGAGAGGAAGATCATCTTCTCCATACCAGAGTTGCCTTCTTTCAAGTTCCACGGGCAGCCAGTGGATGGAGGCTTCAGGTACATTTCTGCACTTTCGGTGGCAAGACTTTTGATCCTAGGGTGTGAGGGCTTCTTTGCTTGTGTGGTGGCAGAGCCCAGCCCTATGGTAGACTTTCAGAGTATCTTGTTGGTCAGAGAGTACCCTGACGTGTTCCCAGATGAGTTACCAGGACTACCACCCGAGCGTGAGATCGAGTTTGAGATCTCACCGGTACCGGGGACTAGCCCCATCTCTATAGCACCATACAAGATGGCACCACTTGAGTTGCGAGAGCTCAAGTCCTAGTTGTAGGATCTTCTGGAGAAGGGCTTTGTGAGGCCCAATGCGTCTCCATGGGGAGCCCCAATTTTGTTCGTAAAGAAGAAGGATGGTACCCTATGCCCTTGTGTGGACTACAGACAACTGAATAAGGTCACCATCAAGAACAGGTATCTGCTGCCGAGGATTGATGACTTGTTTGACCAACTACGAGGTGCCATGGTGTTCTCTAAGATCGACTTGAGGCCTGGATACCACCAGTTGAGGATCAAGGAAGCAGACATCTCCAAGACAACTTTCCGCACTCGATATGGACACTACAAGTTTCTGGTCATGCCGCTTGGGATGACCAATGCCCCCGCTACCTTCATGGATTTGATGAGCCGGGTGTTTAGGCCATACTTGGACCAGTTCATGGTGGTATTTATTGATGATGTGCTCATCTATTCTCGAGATCAGACACAGCATGGACAACACTTGCAGATGGTTTTGGACACACTGAGACGACGTAGGCTGTATGCGAAATGTAGCAAGTGCGAGTTCTGGTAGAGGGAGGTGACCTTCTTGGGACATGTGATCTCCGGGGATGGCTTGGCTGTAGACCCTGCCAAGGTTGAGGCAGTGCTCAGGTGGGAGAGACCGCGTATGGTTTCGGAGATCCGCAATTTCCTGGGACTGGCAGGCTACTACAGGCGATTTATCAGGGGCTTCTCGCTGATTGCACGTCCTATGACACAGCTGACTTGGAAGGACGTGCCCTTTACTTGGATAGACGCTTGTGAGGTGTGTTTTCAGGAGCTGAAGGAGAAGCTGACTTCGGCTCCCGTGCTTTCCATCCCAGACAGTAGTGGCGGGTTCGTTGTGTACATGGATGCCTCTTTACAAGGGTTAAGTGGTGTGCTCATGAAGAGGGGTTACGTTGTCACTTATGCTTCGCGGCAACTGAAGCCCCATGAGCATAGCTACCCTACCCATGGCCTGGAGTAGGCAGCTGTAGTCTTTGCGCTGAAGACTTGGAGGCACTACTTGTATGGTGAGACTTTTGAGATTTTCACAGAACATAAGAGCCTCAGATACTTATTTGATCAGAAGGAGCTCAACATGAGACAGAGACCTTGGTTGGATCTCCTGAAGGACTATGACTGTAGCATTTCCTACCACCTGGGAAAGACCAACATAGTGGCTGATGCCTTGAGTCGGAAGGTGCCTGCCCAGTTGGCCAGTTTACAGGTGCGGAGTTGGAGCCTCTTGGAGGAGATGGGCAGTTGGCGACCCTTAGAGTTACTAGGGCACTGTGGGGTAGTGAAGATGACATGACACATGAGGCCAGAGCTGATAGACCGCATCATCACTGGACAGATGGCCGACCTGTACTTGCAGTCATTACGTGACAGGGTGCTGTCTGGTGACCCTGGGGACTTCTCTTTTACAGACCAGGTACTAGGAATGAGGGGACGTTTGTGCGTTCCCAGGGACGAGGAGCTGTTGAGAGAGCTCCTGACTGAGGCACATGGTTCCAGGTTCACCATACATCCCGGAAACACAAAAATGTACCATGATTTGAGAGGCGACTTCTGGTGGAGGGGGATGAAGCAGGATGTGGGTGAATTTGTACAGCAGTGTTTGGTGTGCCAGCAGGTGAAGGCCGAGCATCAAAGGCCTGTAGGGCCGTAACAGCCACTTCCAGTGCTAGAGTGGAAGTGGGAGAGCATCACCATGGACTTGGTGGTGGGCTTTCCCGTTACCCAGCGAGGACACAATGCATTATGGGTGATCGTTGATAGATTGATGAAGATGGCACATTTCTTGTCTATCTGAGTCACCTTGGGTCCAGCATAGTTGCTAGAGAGGTATATTTGCAACATGGTACGTCTACACAGAGTTCCACGAGAGATCGTATCCGACCAGGATACCCATTTTACATCCTAGTTTTGGGCCGAGTTTCAGCAGGCCTTGGGGATGCGGTTGCAGTTCAGTACAGCATACCACCCTGGGACGGACGGACAGTCTGAGCGCATGATATAGACTCTTAAGGACCTTTTGCATGCTTGTGTATTGGACTGGAGGGGCTCTTTGGAGGAGCACTTGCCCCTGGCAGAGTTTGCATATAATAATAGTTATCACTTGAGCATCGGCATGGCACCCTACAAGGCTCTGTATGGATGAAGATGTACAGTACCCTTGAGTTGGGTTGAGGTGGGGACCAAGTGGGAGGTTGGCCCCAGGTTGATCCGGTAGAGTCAAGAGGTGATCGAGTAGATTCACAAGCAACTCCGCACTGTCAGGAGCAAATAGAAGAGCTATGCAGATCGGAAACGTAGAGAGGTACAGTTTAAGGTTGGGGACCACATCTTCCGTCTTGTTTTTCCCATGAAGGGCCTGCAGTGGTTTTGGGTGAGTGGGAAGCTATCGACGAGGTTTGTGGGACCCTTTGAGGTCCTGGAGCAGGTTGGACCTGCTGCTTACAGGCTTGCCCTCCCTCCCCAGCTTTCTGGTGTGCACAACATGTTCCATGTGTCCAACCTCAGGAAGTACGTCGCCGATCCCAGTCACGTCCTGAGCCATGAGAGCGTCGAGGTGGGTGACGACCTGACCTACCCCGAGCGGCCAGTGCAGATTCTCGATAGAGCCGTCCGGAGTCTGAGATGGAAGCAAGTACCCCTGGTGAAGGTTTTGTGGAGGAGCCAGTGGTATGAGGAGGCTATCTGGGTGCCTGAGGCGACGATGCGAGAGTGGTACCTGGAGCTCTTTGAGGGTACGTCTTTTCAGACTGGCTTCGGACCTCTTTGAGTTTGTTATGCATATATTGTTCTTTTCCTCACCCTAGTTAGCACAAGTTTCGGGGACAAAACTTTCTTTGAGTTTGTTATGTTGTTGACACTCAAGACATCAAACACTTTTTAAGACGTCTGGGAGTTGGTCCAGACGTCTGGTCAGACATCTGGAAATAAATTTTTGCGACGTACGATTGTGAGTCTGCACACGTGTGCGCACAGACCGAGCCCGCTGACCTGCAGGTGCTTTTTCTCTCCCCCGACGCCTTCAAGTAACCCACTCCCCCCTTCCCTCTCCCTCACCCACCTCTCCAGCATCTCGTCCTTCCAGCGTGAGCGTGAGAGTGAGAGAGTGAGGGCAGCATCTGCTACCAGGTACGTGTGGGGAGAAAGAGGTGTAGCGAGAGGGGAGAAGAAGGAGAGTGCATGAGGAAGAGAGAGCGAGCTTGCCGGAGCAACTCGGAGCCAGCCGACGGGCGCGCAGCGGGAGTGTGGTGCTGGGGGAGTTAACCCGGTGCTGCTCAGCTCAGGCAGCAAGCAGGCGAGCGTGGCACGGTGCGGCCATGCATAGCAGGTAGAGGGCGAGGAGGTCCTAATTCTGGGAAACCTTCCCAGAATCAGATGTCTGGACCTTCGTCCAGACGACGCAGGCAATATCTGGAGAGAGATCCAGATGTCTGAAAGGTACGATATTTCTCGACTTCCTCCTTTTTGTAGATACAGCCATGCAGGCCGTTCCGCCGAACGCTCTGAGACGTGTCGTGTTGAGAGTGTTTGCGTACGCGTGCGGGGTTCATTTCTGGAAGGAGTGAGGACACGACCTCCCACACACATCAGACGTCTGGGCACAGCACCAGACAACGGAGAGAGTCTCCAGAAGTCTAGAGTGATAGTCGGATGTCTGGAACTAGGACCAGACGGTTCAGTGGGATCCTGGACATATGAAGAATAGCTCAGGGTGAGGTATGACCTGGACCATCTTTTTAAGACGTCTGGAAGATGTTCCAGACATCTGATTTGAGTAAGAGTGGTCGTTTTTGACCTGTTTAGCATCCGTTTGAGGTCTGATTTCCACGTTTAAGATTCCATTCTTCTCAGAATTAGTTCCTCTACTTGTTTAAAATACTTTTATCCTGTTCTGAGTGGTTCCTTGTGATTGATCCTTGTGTTAGGACCTCATTCTGTTGCGGCTCTAGCGGTTGCGGAGGCACGTGGACCTGTCGAACACCCCCCCATTAATCCCGATTTTGCTGGTAGAGTGGCTCCCCTTAGTTATTTACCAACATTAATGCATCTTTGAGATAAATAATAGATTCTATGGTATGGCATGAATCCTAGGATCTTAAAACTAGATTGAATGATAGATCTTAGGGTATACTATGAATCCTAGGACTTGAAGACTAGATGGAATGATAGATCCTAAGGTGTGGCAATATTCCTAAGAATGGAAACACTGAAATGAATGTCATGAATACATGAATTGCAGTCTTGGAAAAGTAGATAGAATAATGATAATTACCTGTAATTGGAAAACAACTGCCTGTGAAATATAGAGTATTATTGCTAGTAATTACTACGTGTGATTCATGTTGTTGAAAACTAAATTTGAGCTTCTTGTATATAAATTGATATTAAATGTTGGAAACACAAGCTATATGAGAATAAAACTGAAATGATGAAACCTAAAATGGCTTGGCCAGAGAAATATGAGCTTGAACCCTACGGGGAATTAGGAGTAGAGCTCTGAAAGATAAATAGAATGGAATTAGGGAAGTGAGCTGGCCCTTGAGTACAGAGTACCAAGGAGAGCGACTGTCCCCCTGTTTAGTGCGGAGCGGAGCTTGCTGCCCCAGGGACCCAGGGGTTGGATCTGGCCACTTTGTACTGACTTTTGGCCCTGGCGTACACTGTACCGGGGAGAGCTACCAGTGAAGGGAGAGCGCTAGCCACCCCATGGGCTCTGGTGTTTTGCTAGCCATCCTAAACCGACTTGCTAGGCCCACTGGGCAAACCTAGGTAGTCAGGCGAGGGTGCGCGGACTGTGGAGGGGCAAGACCCCTATTTGGTTATCGTGGAGGGGCTAGACCCCTGTTACTGAGAGGGCTTTGCCCTATACTGGTTCCGTGCTGTGCTTTGGGCGCACCAGTTAACGGAAATGACTGACCACGTGCTAGTGCGGGGTAGCTACCCATGTGTTTATCGCGGGTGCCATAATCACCGTTACCCCTGACAGCGACCTTGGGGTGGTTGATTGAGGGTAGGACCACCGCAAGGGACTCCCCCGGCCAGGAGAGCACCACGTGCTACTTCTACTTTTCGGAAAAGACTGCATTTAAGATCGTTCCCATGAGGAACATTCGAGATCAAAAGAAAGATCAGAGAAATAATTTAAGAGTAAATAGAGAAATAAAGAAAGAAATTAAAAATAACAGCTACTCGTCCACCTTTACTGTCTTCTTCGCTAGCTGGTTGCCACTCTACTTAGCGTTTCGCTGACGTGTCACTTTTGTCACCTTTTCAGGACCAGGTGTTGAGCAGCCAGAGCATACGGCTGCGGAGGGTGCTGGGCCTAGTAGAGCCCAGTAGTTGTACTTTGTTGTACCACTTTTCTGTAGTAGTGAGTATTTCTGTTTCACTTGTACTCTTTTATTTGAATCTTCATATTTCTGTACCTACTTTAATTCTGTACTGTTGTGTTGGTATGTACTATAGTAGTTCTTTTCTTTACTGTTGTACTTTTGTTACTGTTAGCTACATGCATGATGAATGTGGTTTATTTTACTGCTTTTTTGTTACTTTCTCGTTGGACGACTGGGTCTTGGGATCAGTCGAGTCGGTCTGATTCTCATGTCCTGTAGGGATTCGGGAACCCGATTGTAACACTGAGCTAGGAGACTTCTTTACTTAAAGTCGGGTCTGGAATGGGGAACAATAGTCCCACATCGGAAACCCTTGCACACCAACCTTAGTATAAAACATTTTTGTTAATACGGCATATCAGTCGACAATTGCTGGCTGCGAAATGAAAATGAGCATATGCGTGTGTGTGTGCGGGCGTGTGTGCCTACAAGCACCTGTGTGGGTGCGTGCGATGTGTGGCCCTGGGAGGGCGACGCATGGGAGGCGATTGGGCCAGTTTGGCTCGAAAGAAAAATAAATCAAAAATAAACCAAGCTAACTCGAATCAGGTGAGGGCTTAGTAGGGTCTGGTCCGACCCTAAGAAGGGTGCTGCGTATCCTCGAAAGGTCCTCATCGCAAACTAAGAACCAATTTTTGGTTAAAAGAAAAACCTGATTTAGCTAAGAAGGAAGAAGTGCTGAAGGTTAAGTGTTGAGATTGCTAAGGGAAGATGGAAAGCTAAAGGCTAAGGAAATAAGGGAAAAGAAGGAGAAAGAAAGAAGAAAGGAAATAGAGAAGGACTTGTAAAGAAGAAGGAAAAGAAGGAACAGGTGTAAAGGCACTAAAGAAGAAAGAAGACTAAGGAAGAAGGCAAGAGCAGAAGAAGAGAAGAAAGAAAAGAAGCTCGAGAGACAATGATAAAGGATAAATAAAATAAAAAGAAAATAGAGAAAAAGAGAAAGAAGAAGAAGAAAAGAGAGAGAAAGGCTGAAGAATAAAAGGAGTTTAATTTCTTTTTGTTTTTAATTGTTGTAATAAGAATTATTTTTAATTGTTGTAATATGGCATATTATGAATAGATAAACTCTCATTTGCCTTAAATCTTTTGAAATAAATGTTGTAAGTGAGATTTCATATGCGATTTTGCATATTTTCTCAATTTCAATCATTTTGCAAAATTCATGTTATTAAAATTAACCTAATTATACCTCATATACCTATAAGATGTTTAGAATTAATTGGTTAATTTGAAATACTGTATACCTCCTAGCGAACGACTTGGACTCAACCAATTAAAAGTAAAAATAAAATCTAAAATGTTAGGTTAATTCGACCCTATACTACTCAACCGACACAATTTTGAGTTAACCTAAGTTACTTTCTTCTACACAAAATTAAGCTCAATTAACTTAATTAACTATGTTGAGAGAGAGAACACATCATTTTAATGGCACCGTTGCCGGGGAGGTAATATTTGGATTCATCAAAAATTTTACCTGGATTAATGTGTAAATAGGAGGTATTTGTAGTTATAATTTTACTGCTTTTACTGTTTTTGTTCTAATTAGTTTTTGTTCTTGTTTCTGTTTTCTATTCTTTTCAGGTTTACCTTCGTGGGTAATCTTAGGAAGAAGGAGGGATATGTTTTCACTATTTTTGTCATTATAAATCAGTTGTAAGTATTTCTATTCTTAGTCTTTAGTGTTGATTGAATTATTGCATTTTGATTATAAAAAAATACAAAAATACTTCTTTTCTGACTAGCAGCAGCATATCGTAGGCATATACTCTTAGGAGTGCATTTATCTACTGGTAGATTTTGTGATGTGACTCGGGTATTTTCTACTATTTTTCTCGCATCTGTGGGAAAACATGAAAAAAAATCGTGTAGATCCCTGTCTTTGAAATTTATAAAAAGACCACATACTTTTTTTTGAAAATATTTAAAAAGTGGCCATTCTAATTCTCTTGATATACTTTTGAAAAAGATTAACTAAAAAGTAGAAAATTTAAAAATTGTGACTAAATCCAATTGTAGAATGCATGCGGGTTTTTCTATTGCTATCGTCTGTTGCATGCTATCGCACACATAGCACGATCACTAGAGTCACACGAGTCTTATTTTCTACCTCTCCTCTTTGCACCTCTTAGGCCTTTGGTTGAAGATCAACAAGTCAGTCTCACTACTAGAGCCCTGGGGAGCTAGTAGTGAGCGGTCTCGATCATGGACCTTAGACCTTCGAGCATTAAGGTTACTGTATTTATTTGCGTAGACAAAAGATTAAGATGCATATTCTGATACTGTTATTCTATTTATTTGCGTTAAATTACTTTTGCATATCTTAGGAATCTCTTCTTTTCTTTGAAAGAAGAGCAAAACCCACGTGTTCGCACTGTTTTGCGGGTTTTCATGCCGTTGTTTTTGTGTGGTGTTAGCGTACCTTCGCACAATTTTTTTCCTTTTGATGGATGGGAGGCGATCCTTGCATCTGTCTCTTGTAACTTCTTTGACAAGTGATCCTAGGCTGGTTGCAGATAAGCAACCATTAATTTTCCCATTTGATCCATCTACATCTATGGAACAAATGTAGAATCAAAATCCCAAGATCCCTTCTTCTTTTGGTCTGGGGGAGATGCCGCCTTTTGATGTTCATGAGGCGCTCCTGAACCAGAACCTTAGGATGCTTGAGCAAACAAGACAAATCAATCCATTAATTGCAGCCCTAAATAATCTACAGACTCTTCAAACCCATCCTCCACCTCGACCTGAGGTGGGTTTTGACATCCCTGATCTGGCAATCAATCGTCCAAGGCCTCTACTTAGAGATTACTATAATCCATTTAATGCACAAGTAGAGCCTAATGTTAGGATACCTATTAGGGAGAATGGTCCTGAACTAAAGCTGAATATTATTGGTCTAATCCCTCACTTCCACGGATTTGCATCCGAGGATTCATTTCAACACATTGAAGATCTAAAGAATCTATCTCAAACTCTTGGACCTCAAAATCAAAATAATGAAACCCTACCAATGAAGATGTTCTCTTTTAGCCTTAAAGACAAAGCTACTTATTGGTATAGAACAATTGCATGACCAATCTCAACTTGGGCTGAACTCGAATCCACATTTCTAAGGAAATTCTTTCCTAATGGTCGAACTAATGCTTTAAGGCGAGCTATTACTACTTTGAATCAAAACCAAGGAGAACTAATTCATGAAGCATGGGAATAATTCATGAAGCATGGGAATGCTTTCATGAATTGGAAAGGAAATGCCCACATCATGACATCCCTCATTGGCAACTAATGCATATCTTCTACTATGGATTACAAGAGGGCATTCATAATCTAGTTGATGCCTCTTGTGGAGGGAATTTTCTAAATCGCGACGCAGAATCCGCTTCAGAATTATTTGAAGGGATGGCAGAAAACTTGATCAATAACGCATCAATTTACGTGCGGTGCAAACATGACTCATCAAAATCCAGTGCATTCACGGGATCGGTAATCCATCCAGTTCAAAGGGCTCGGAAATAATTGAAAAAAAATTGGATAAAGTCAATATCATACCAAAGCATCTGGACGAGATCAGAAATACGATGAAGACCCTTATGCCTCTACTTGCTACGAATCCTGCATATTCACCTATTTCGCAAATTCCCGCAGGGAGGTAATTTGTGAATAATCCGGATTCTAGAGAAACATCTTTCTCGGGTTTTCTATCTACTCCTTCACTAAACCAAGGTGGGACCTTTGTCCCACAATCTTACCCACCCTTTTCCCCATCCTTATCTTTTGCAGAAAACACGCCTTGTCCTCTAGATTTAAACGCCATTCAGGGATACACATCAAGATCAAACCCATACTCAAATTCCTATAATCCTTGATGGCGTAATCACCCTAATTTCTCCTGGTCAGACCATCCACAAAGACCGTCATATCTGACTCAGACCAAGCAAAACCCGCCTACATTGTCGTTTCAGCAACCCAATGCGATGCCATTTTACGTGGGTTTGCAAAACACAGTAGGGCCAAATAGAGATTCACAGCTAGACCAAATTTTGAGAGTTGTGACTGAGAGCCAGCGACAAAATGTTGAGGCTCTTGTTGGAGTCCAATGACAATGTTGGGTAGAATTGGCTGATCCTAAGGGCCAAATCACGTAGTTAGCTGAATCTTGTCAGCTAGGGGCCCTTCCATCCTAGCAAATTCCAAACCCTAGGAATATCCAACAAAGACAACACCCGGGAGTACAAAATCCGAATCAGGGACATGTCCATCTCGTTAATCAATTACCCCGGAATCCAAATCTGAATCAAAATCTGAATCCACCCACTTCTAATCTTGATTTTGAATATCTTAATCAACAGCAATCAATTCTGAATCAACCTTTAATCAATAATCCATCTTTCCAAAATCCACAAGCATCTTATTCTTCATCAGCTACTTCTTCTCATGCGAGTATTAACTCTGTTACAACCTGCTGTGGAACTTCCACTAGGGATCTAGTTTATCCAAGGAACCTATCCCAAGACCCTAGTACATCTAGAACGACCACTGTTTCTACACCTGGAAGAGGTGCAGAACCTGATCCCGTAATTCCCGTTAATTCGCGAGATCAGAGAAATACCTCAGTAGAACAGAAAATCCATGCCCCTTTCCCAGAAGCTTTGAAGAAGACTAGGAAACAAAAATAACCTGTTACATTAGATGAAGATTTGATTAAGATTTTTGAACAGGTACACATTAATATCCCACTCCAAGATGCTATCAAACACATCCCGACTTACGTGAGATTTCATAAGGAATTATGTACTCCTAAGAGTAAGTCGAAGAAAGGAAGCATTGTGGTACTATCAGAGCATGTGAGCTCTATAATTTCAAGTATGATTCATTTGAAAAAGAAAGACCCAGGATCTCCATTTATTTCTTGTATAATTGGGGGTTAGTGTTTTAATAGAGTCCTCCTAGATTTACGAGCATCTATTAACCTCATTCCTTTATCTTTGGTAAAACATTTCAAAATAAAAAACCTTAAGTCTACCAATGTGACATTAAAATTAGCTGATAGATCTATTAAGTCACCTAAAGGAATGTTCGAGGAAGTGATTGTAAGAGTTCGAGACTTTTACTTCCCTATAGATTTTATTGTCCTTGATATGGAAGTACCCGAACACATTAAAGACACCACAATTATCTTAGGGAGACCCTTTTCGGCTATTGCAAAGGCCAACATTGATTTTGAATTTGGAAAGATTGAATGAAATTTGGGGAGAAGAAAATTAAGTTAGATATATTTAGAGCTTCTAGTGGATTGGATTGTGAATGGATTAAGGAAATAAACTCTATTGCAGTTTTCAAGGTTGACATTAGTTCCTTAGAACTAGAGAGCACACTTTTTGATATCCCTTAGCCTCAAAGCAACGAAATCATTTTGTTAGAATCTTCACTCAATCCTGACTCTGAATCTGAATCTGAATCATCTAACTCACTTCTCACAATCGAAAATCCCACCCCAAATCCTATTGTTGATTCTACACCTGTACTTGAATTAAAGCCATTGCCTGGCAATCTTAAATATGTATATCTAGAATCTAATCAAACAAATCCTGTAATAATCAATTCTCATCTATCAGAATCACAAGAATCCAAATTGATCATGGTTCTTTGAGATCACAAGAAGGCAATTGGGTGGACTCTACATGATCTCACTTGGATTAGCCCTAATTTTCATACTCATCGCATCTATATTGAAGATGGGGCACGACCTTCAAGAGAAGCTCAAAGATGTTTAAATCCAAATTTAAAGGAGGTCAGTAAGAAAGAAATAACCAAGTGGCTTGATGTTGACATTATCTATCCCATATCTGATAGCCCTTGGGTGAGTCCAATTCAAGTGGTACCAAAAAAGGCAGGACTCACTATAATCAAAACTAAATGTGGAGAAACCACTCCCACACAAATTGCGAATTCGTGGCGGCTTTGTATTGATTATCGTAAGCTGAATACTGTTACAAAGAAGGACCATTTTCCTTCGTCATTCATTGATCAAATCCTTGAGAGATTAGCTGGTAATAGGTTCTTCTGCTTTCTAGATGGTTGCTCTGGATATAATCAAATTGCAATTTATCCCGAAGATGAAGAGAAAATGACTTTCACCTCCCCTATGGAACCTTTGCTTTCCGAAGAATGCCATTTGAGCTTTGCAATGCACCCGCTACTTTTCAGCATTGCATGTTAGCCATTTTTATCGAAATGGTGGGTGAATATACAGAGGTTTTTAAGGATGATTTTTCAATCTTCGGGGAGACATTTGATATTTGCTTGGATAATTTGTGGAAGGTTCTTAGGAGATGTATTGAAGTAAATCTTGTCCTTAGTTGGGAGAAGAGCCATTTTACGATTCTAGAGGGCATAGTACTTGGCCACCTCGTGTCTGAGCGAGGTATCCAAGTAGATTGAGCCAAGATCAATCAAATTGCAAATCTTCCAATTCCTGACTCGATCAAAGGCATTAGATCATTTCTTGGGCATGTGGGATTTTACAGGAGATTTATACTTGATTTTTCAAAAATCGCCCGACCACTCACAAACCTCCCCACAAAGGGTTCCAGTTTTTAGATGAGTGAGGAGTGTATTGCAGCATTTGAAACTTTGAGAGACAGAGTTACACAGGCTCCAATTTTGCAACCACCTAATTAGGATTTACCATTCGAAATCATGTGCGATTGATCAGATTATGCAATAGGAGTTGTTTTGAGTCAGAAAATTGAGAAGAATCCGGTAGTTATTTACTATGCTAGTAAAACATTGAATGAGACATAAAGAATTACATAGTTATAGAGAAAGAGTTACTAGCAATAGTATTTGGATTAGAAAAGTTCAGATCTTATATACTCGGATCTCAAATTATCGTGTACTCTGATCACTCAGCTATCGAACACCTTCTATCTGAGGACACATAACCTAGGTTGATCAAATGGATCTTGCTTTTGCAAGAATTTGACCTAAAAATTCATGATAAGGATGGTCGACAGAATGCTGTTGCTGACCATCTTTCCCACCTTCCTTCTAAAACAATTGAATCATCTCCAATTATTGAACACTTCCCAGATGAACATCTTTTGACCATATCCTCAGATCTTCCTTGGTATGCAGACATTGTTAATTATTTGGTTACACATCAATTCCCGCTAGACTGGGACGAGAATCATAAATACTATTTTTGGGAAGATCCATATCTTTTTCAACTCTGTAATGATCAAATCATCAGGCGATGTGTCACTTCTGAGATTGATTCTATCCTATCCTTTTGTCATGACCAAGCCTATGGTGGTCACTTTTCTGGTAGAAAGACTACTAAAAAAGTTCTGCAATGCGGGTTTTATTGGCCCACGTTATTTGCTGATTCACAGACTTATTGTAAGGCATATAGTCACTGCCAAACACTTGGTGGCATGTCACGAAAAGATGTGATGACTCTGAACCTGATTATAGTCTGTGAAATCTTTGATATTTGGGGCATAGACTTTATGGGTCAGTTTCTATCCTCTTTTGGCTTCCACTACATTTTACTTGCCATTGATTATGTTTCTCGTTGGATTAAAGCCATACCCACATGCATAAACGATCATCGAGTTGTCGTTCCTTTTATACAGAGTCATATTATCGCTCGTTTTGGGGTACCTCGTGTCATTATTTTTGACAGCAGTTCACATTTTATTAATGCCCAGTTTAAACATCTACATAGAAAATATGGGGTTACACATCGTATTTCTACACCTTATCATCCCCAGACTAATGGGCAAATCGAGGTCTCTAATCGAAAAATCGAAAAGATCCTTCAAATGACAATCCTACCGGATAGGAAGGATTGGTCTTCCTATTTAGATGAGGCTTTGTGGGCTTATAGGACTACCCACAAAACACCAATAGGCATGTCACCATACAGACTTCTTTACGAAAAACCCTGTCATCTTCCCGTAGAAATTTAACACAAGGCCTATTAGGCAATTAAAGATTGTAATTTAGACCTCGCGAAGGCCGGTGAAAATCGTAGGTTGCAGCTTGGCAAACTTCAAGAATTACGTCATGAATCCTATGTGAGTTCAAAGTTGTATATGGAGAAACTCAAAGCCTTCCACGACAGATTTATTTCTCGTAAATCCTTTACACCTAGTCAGAAGGTGTTGTTTTTTGATGCCTGTTTAAAGCTCTTCCCTGGTAAACTTAGGTCTAAATGGCAAGGGCCATTTATTGTTGTTAGAGTCTTTGACAATTAAGCTGTCGAAATCACTGAACCCAACAAGGATCAACCCTTCAAAGTCAGTGGTCAATGTTTAAAACCCTTCTTGGAATCACATCTTTTGGGTCTTGTTGGAGAATGTTATAGGCTCCACTAGGGTTTGTCACCATCCATCCACCACTTTTCAACATATCTATTTCCTGCTTTATACTTTTTGATTCTTCCATTTTCTCGGATTTTTCACTTCAAATTATATTGATTACCTTCATTTAGTCCGACTGACCACAATAACCTTTACTCAGACTTAAAATCGTTCGTATAGAGATCTGTGATCTCCCTTATTCCACTCCTTCCATCACCCTAAACTAAACGAAGTATAATATATTTTCACCCTTTTTACAATGAGGACATTGTAAAATCTTGGCTTGGGCGGTGTTGAAGTGAAATTTTCACTTTAAGTGTATGTAAATAGAAAATATAAAAAAAATACATAAAAATTAAATATCCACGACAATTAAAAAAATAGAAATTACAAAAATTATAAAAATCTTAAAAATAAAAAATTTCATAAAAATTTGAAAAATTTGGAAAAAAAATTCATAAGAATTAGAAAATTCTTTAAACATAAAAATAAAAATATATAAATACAAAAATTTGAAAAATGAAAATTCATAAAAATAATAAGAGGGGCATATTCATCTATAATAAAGAAGTAAAGAAGAAAAATATATATATTAATATTTATATTATTATTAAGGGCTTAATTTTTATTTTAGGTCACAAATTAAAAAAAATACATATATAAAATACATAAAGTATTTAAGAGCATTTATTTCTTATTTAGATTCTTACTTAAACATTTTGTAAAAATGCACTTTTGTTTTTAATCTTTTAAACAAGATTTTATTTGAATTTAGAATCTTTAAATCTTTTAAGCTTTTTTTTTCTATTCTTACCCAGAATTAAGTAACTAAGTGTATTAAGTTTTAAACTTAAGTTTTTGGATTAAATTGGAACTTTCTAATCAATTCGATTAAGTAATCCTTTTGATTTTTGAAATTTTGATTTTATCATAAAGTTATGTAAAAAGGCCAGATATTCAGAGTTAATTAAATAAAGAGTTAGTAGAATTTTAGTTTATGTCTTTCAGGCTATAGACATATAATTAGATTGGTAAATTTTGTCTTGATAGATCCTATAGGAGGAAACTAAAAATTTAAAGAACTTGAGTGTGAAGGGCTTTGTTGTCCAAGCTCTGGTGTGAGAGCTAAGTAACCTGACATCTAAATTCACACACATAAAATTGTCTTGTTGGCATCTGAGACCGCAAAAACATAGAGGTTAAGAGATCGATTCTGAATCCTCTTTAGTCCAAGGATTTTCGCGGGGTAGTTCTTGAAAGGGTGAAGGATGTGCCACTCACCTAGAAAAAGGATTTGGAGAATAAAGTTGGTAAGAAAAATGAGAAGGGGGAGAGAAAGAAAAGAAAAAGTTAAAAAACAAAATAAAACACCCTATAGTTAAGTGCCTTATTACAAATGGGTACTTATGCAGTTTTGACATAAAATAAAGCATCTCAGTACAAATGGATGCTATCCTTCCTTCCAATAAATAAAAGAACACCTCACCACAATTGGGTGTTCTAGCCTATAGAAAAGTTGAAAAAAAAATGGAGATAAAAGTAATAGGAATAAGAGACACAGTGCTCCACCGGGGAGATATACAAAAAAGTGTTGACCTTGGGATAGAAAACTAGTGAGGAGAAAGCAACCAAACATGAGTAAGGCCAAGCCAAAGGCTTGAATTGGAATAATTGTGATTGGAAATTAATGTCTTAAGATCTGGATTTTTGCAACTTTGGATGCCTTTAGGATAACTCCCTTCACAAAGCACAGATGTTTTAAAATCATAACTACTGAACCTTGGTATTAAGCAATGAAGCCTAGGAAATTGGGTTTTGAGAATTTGAAGTTGAGAACTAAGGGAGAAGAATTGACAAAATCCTAGGTCTAGAAGTTGTTCATAGTGTTGTAGACTAGTACATTAGAGTTTTACTACTCTAAGTTTGCTAAATAATGAGTATCTGGTTAATTTGCTTAAACTTATATTGATAAAAGTCAAATATCATAAAGAAAGTATTAACTTAAGTCAATTGAGTTTTTGAGTTAAAATTTAATTCCCAACTCTTAGGTTTTGTTTTCTTAAAACACTTTGTATTCTAAGTTTGGGTTAAGAATAGTTACAAAGAATAAGAGAATTTTGAGAATTCTAATTTTCAATAAAATTCTTGTTAACAACACTATTTTTAAGTGTGTTTTGAAAATGTTATAAGTATAAGTCTAAGTAAGAAAATTTTCACAAAATAATCTATATATTAGTAATTTATATTAAATCTAAAAAAATTCTCTGACCTAAGCTTTCCTCTACATAGTTGTTATTTATATATTTAAACCCAAGTGCTTTAAATCAACATATTTTTAGTTAATTTTGCTAAGGACAAGCAAAACCTTGGCTTAGGGGTATGATGAAAGGCTCACCATGATCTCTAATTACCCCTAATTAACTAGTGTTCCAAGTTAATTAGCTAAGAATATGCGAATATATGGGTTAATTATCAAATAAGGGATATATATTAAAGGATCTTAAAATAAGTTAAAAATGCTATTTTAGCATCCAATTAATATTATTAATAATTTTATTAATAATTGGACTCAAGATATTAACAATCATTCCTCTAATTAATAAGCTAATTAACTTAAGCATAACGTATACATAAGTATGTAATAACTTAAGTAATCTTACCTAATTAAATAAATTAATCTAAAAAAAGTCAAAAATGTAAATTCAAGGTCTAAATATAATAATTACCTTATTTATAAACATATATAAAAATTTGAAAAAGATCTAAATTAAAATAAACCTTGAAAACCTGAGTTTACATTTAGATCCTTATAATTCATTTCAATCGGGTCCTTACTTTTCATGCAAATCCTTAGGTTTCATTGCATATAGGTCTCTGTCTACTTCTTCTTCTTTTTCTTCAGCCAGTTGAATGGCTGACGACTGAGGGTGCTTCCACTGCACGATCACTGCCCTGCGGACATCATCTTTCCTTCTCCAAGCTCCTGGAGATTGCGCTCACCATCCCATCTTCATCCATTGGTCTGGATGACTCTGATATTCTAATTTAGGGTAGGGGATAACTTCACCATTGTCGGAGAAGACATCGGTGGTTAACCTCCTCCTAGTCTCATACGTGTCTAGATTCCTCCTCCTTCTTCGTCACCATCGACTATAAATACCCCCTGACCCCCTTGATTTTCTTCAAGTCGGCTCCCTTCCCTCTTCTTCACTGTAGCCGACTTCGATAGGCTATTCCCTCCGCAACTCTAGTGAACTTTCCACCGCATCTTCTGACTTCCTCCGTTCACCTCAATTGGCTCAGGAACTTCGCCAAGGTTAAGCGCGTCTTTGGACACAGACGCTGACCAAGGAGTACCTCTACTTCATCTCACATTCGACCACCGGAGATCTTCCTCAACACCCTCTGATTTCACTCCTCTGTTATGAGCCTTCGATGGTGTTTCCTCTGACCCTTTCATCTAGGTAACAGTAGATAGGAGTAGATTAGGAGTAGGATTAGGAGTAGCATAGTTTAGGTAGGAAGTTAGGTAGGTAGTTTAGATGTAATTCCAGAGTTCAAAGTTCATCTTCTTTGACTTCGGTGAGCTCGTTGAGTTTGCAAGGGGCCTAGTTTTGTCTTTTGAATCCACTGTCCACCTTCTTTAATCATTCACGATCATTTCTAACTCATCTAATCATTAATTTGATCATTGAATCACCTAATCCAAATCCACCTTCATCAGCTACTTCTACTGTCCATGGCGGCAATAGCTAACTTAGATTCATATCCATCAGATCCTCCATCATTAATTCATCATCAAAGGATTCAATTTATCATCTTAATTTCATTAATTATCGTATATAACTTAAATACCTAATTTTACCTAAGCTCCTGAGCTTGCTATCAATGGTGGCTCAGGAGTTATTTAAATTATAAATTATTTATATATTTATGATTGCAAACCTTTTTTTGACTTGTCTCGACCAATCTTTTGAGTAGGAGAGCAAATCCTATGCTTCAACCCACTGAAATTCCATTCACACTGATTTCACTGTTTAACCTTTCATTTAATCAATTAAGGATGAATTAATTGCGATCATGAGGTTACTTGCAACCTCAGGAAGATTTTCAAATCAAAAAATGGTACGATTCAACTTTCTATACATTTTTTAATTTTCATTGGACTCAACGGAGCTTTGGCGAGCTCCGATGAGTGAAACTCACCCTTCAGGCTACAGAAGATGTTAAAAACCTCTAGAATGATTTAACTTTGATCACTGATCAGTTTGAGGATGTTTGTTTGAAGATTCAATGATTGGAGCTTAGATTAAGGTTTCATCTTCTCCAACACCGGCGAAGTTGGAGAAGTCTGTACAGAAGCTCTAAAGCCACACTTAAGGTGTCTAGAAGCTTCATTGCAATGCATTGAAGCTGTTTATGACCTCAGAGAAGTATAACAACCTTCCATTCTCTCTATCGAACAAAGCATATTTAGAGCTCAAGCGATGAGCCTGGAAAGCTAATTTTCAAGGCCAATTCATCTGTTTAAGAGGTTGGATGAGCTCCTGAGGATGAAGAGATCCTATTCTGGGTTTTAATTCA
Organism: Thalassia testudinum; assembly: GCA_037157565.1. Taxonomy (NCBI): domain Eukaryota; kingdom Viridiplantae; phylum Streptophyta; class Magnoliopsida; order Alismatales; family Hydrocharitaceae; genus Thalassia; species Thalassia testudinum. Next base: position 147,389,922 of record JAZHRO010000014.1, on the reverse strand, counting down.
TTGTTAAAAGGCTTAAATAAAAAAGTCAATTTTCAAGCCTAATAGTCAAACCTGAGATGGAGATTTCGATTTTGAGCTCATTTAGCTGATTTGAGAATTTAATGTTGATCCTGAGATTCTGTTAAGTGAATTTAGATTGATCAAATTGAGCTCTGTTAGGTAATTTGGTTAGAATTCATTTCCTACCAGTTTGGGTTGTTTTCGAACCCAAACTATTGGCAGTGAATTTTTGATGAAATTTGATCTCAAATCCTACCCATATAACTTTGTTATATCCCTTAGAAGTTGTTCCAATCGATCAGAATTGATTCTAGGTGTCTCTTACACCTGTTTCAAGTCTAAAACCTTTCTTTGAAGCTTTCAGAGAAGCTTCAAGCTTCTCTACAACTCCTGAAACTTTAAGAGCTTCAAAACCACTCCAGCAGATGTGGAATCCTCTGTAGAACCCATTTAAACCCTTAGCTAAGAGAGAAAGTCCGACTGCGGAATCTGTAAATCTGAATTTCACTTCTAGGTAGTATAAATATCGTATAAAACCCATAATTTTGCCCTTAAAATTGAAGAGAAATTCATCCCCTTCACCTTAAATTGATTACACAATCCTATAGAAATACTCTAGAGCTTCCCAACAATTGATTTGGAGCTCTAAGCTAGGAGATTTCTTCACTTGAAGTCGGGTCTGGAATGGGGAACAATAGTCCCACATCAAAAACCCCTGCACACCCACCCTTGTATAAACTATTTTTGTTAATACGGCATATCAGTCAACAAGCGTTGGGCGCGAAATGAAAACGAGCAAATGCGTGTGTGCTTGCGAGCGCCTGTGTGGGCACGTGCGATGTGTGGCCCAGGGAGGGAGAGGTCTGGGAGGCAGTTGGGCCGGTTTGGCTTGAAAGAAAAATAGATCAAAAATAGAGCAAGCTAACTCGAATTAGGTGAGGACTTAGTACGGTCTGGACCCACCCTGAGAAGGGTGCTGCGTATCCTCGAAAGGTCCTCGCCGCAAACTAAGAACCAATGTTTTGTTAAAGAAAAACCCGATTTAGCTAAGAAGGAAGAAGAAGGGCTGAAGGTTAAGTGTTGAGATTGCTAAGGGAGGAAGGAAATCTAGAGGCTAAGGAAATAAGGGAAAGGAAGGAGAAAGAAAGAAGAAAGGAAACAGAGAGACTTGTAAAGAAGGAAAAGAAGGAACAGGCGTAAAGGCACTAAATAAGAAAGAAGACTAAGGAAGAAGAAGGCAGGAGCAGATGAAGAGAGGAAAGAAAAGAAGCTCGAGAGAGAAAGACAAAGGATAAATAAAATAAAAGGAAAATAAAGAAAAAGAGAAAGAAGAAGAAGAAATGAGGGAGAGAGGTTGAAGAATAAAAGGAGTTTACTTTCTTTTTGTTTTTAATTGTTCTAGTAAGAATTATTTTTAATTATTGTAATAAGGCATATTACGAATAGATAAACTCTCATTTGCCTTGAATCTTTTGAAATAAATGTTTTAAATGAGATTTCATATGCGATTTTGCATATTTTCTCAATTTAAATCATTTTGCAAAGTTCATGTTGTTAAAATTAACTTAATTATACCTCCTATACCTATAAGATGTTTAGAATTAACGGGTGAATTTGAAATACTGTATACCACCCAACGAATGACCTGGACTCAACTAGTTAAAAGTAAAAAAAAATTTAAAATGCTATGTTAATTCGACCCTATACTGCTAAACTGACGCAATTTAGAGTTAACCTAAGTTATGTTCTTCTACACATAATTAAGCTCAATTAACTTAATTAACTATGTTGAGAGAGAGAATATATCACTGGCATCGGGGATGGGGAGGGGGGAAGGTGGCAGGGGTGGGGGGTTGTGGGGGCAGGTGGTGGAGACAACAGTAGGGCAGTGGCTGGGTGTAGGGAAGGAGGAAGAGGATGAGGAGGGGGGCTATGTGTGGCCAGGGAAGCTCGCACGGGGTAGCAAGCGCAAGCAGGGTGCTGCCGACGGTGAGTGCACATGGGGGCAGGTGGTCGTGGTGCGGAGATGACAAGGTCGAGGAGGAGGAGCAAGGCGGTGGCACCTTGCGGGAGGTCGGTTGAGATCGCAGACAAGGAGACGAGCGGAAGGTCACGGACGAGAAGGTCCGAAGGAGAAGAGGAGAGGAGGAGAAGAAATGTGGGAGAGGAGTGGATGGTCGATCGTCTTTGTGAAAATATCTTGAGATTTAGTGACTGTTCTTTTCAAAATTGTCGCTACAGGAATTTAAACAGTGGAGCTTAGCGACGATTGTATCTCCAAATCATCCTTACTGAATGGCATCAAGTTTTAGGTTGGTGTAATTTTCGATGCACAACTTTTGGGTTAGCGGCAATTAAAAAAAAAATGTCTCCAAAACCCCAAATTTTCCATCTAGCATGCAAAATCCCATACTTCTCAATTACCATTTAACGATGGTTTCGAAAAAGGTCATCTCCAAAACCCCAATTTTCCATTGAGCACACAAAAAGCCCACCCTCCTCAATTATCATTTAGCGATGGTTTTGAAAATAACCATCGCCAAATATTTCCCCTCGCCACCCTTGGTTGGTGAGGAAGGAAGAAGGGTTTTTGGCAACGATTATTTAAATAACCATCCCAAAAAACAATCATTGGCGACGGTTGTAAAACGGTTGCAAAATACACATTTTCTAGTAGTGTCCTCTCAAAGCCATCCTAGCTCCCCATCAATTCCAAGAACACCTTACCTATTATATCCACCTATTCGTTTATCTTACCCCTTGATTCCTTGACCCCTAATCCTAGCCCTTTATTTTGGTAGTCCAAGGCAACTTAGATCAACCAATCACAAGCCTTCTTAACCTCTACATAGACACCCTAGCCATTGAAATTGAACTTGAGGGGGGTGAATAGTGAAATTGAATAATAGTAGCTAAATAAAAATTTAATCATACAATTAAGTCACAAGAATTTTAGGTGGAAACCCAAATTGGCAGAAAACCACCACGTAAGTCATTCCCAAACTTAGGATTTACGATCACAAATGTGATCAATTCACTATCCACACCACGTTAAATGAGGGTGTTGTAACTCAATTACAATACCCACCTTCGATCCCTAATTGGAGGTTTTTCCCATCTCAAGGAAGAGATGGAGATCCAATAGGCCGGATACCCAACTACAACAAATATATAAGAATGTAAATAAAAAGCACCCTATAGAACTCCCCAAAAGATAAGTAGTTTAAGCTAGCTACTAAGAGTGACTGAACTCCCTGATTGTGATGGCTATAGCACAATGGAGTGAGTGTTTGCCCAAGAGAGAGTGTTGTACAGTAGTAGGGCAATATGAGCATGTAGAGCTAGTGTTTTGCATTGTGAATTATCTCTAAAAGGTGTATTCATCCCAAGAAGGGTTAAGATGTACATATAAACCTAAAAGGAACATTCAAGATGGCTTGGGTGGCTTCCCCAAGCCATTAGGGAGATATCCTAAAGGATTTGGTTGAAATCCAAATCAAATCCGACTCATAATGACTCTGACAATAGAATTAAACATCTAATTTTAAAGTTATACGCCTTTCCAAATGTTTCACCAAAATTTTGCTCATTTGATCTGAAGGGTCAGTGTTCCTGGATTTAATTGGATGGAAATCAAGCTCTTGAAATAAAAGGTTTGACGTTTGATGTTGCATTTTAAGATGTGGTGAGTTTGTTTGGAATGAACTAGTTCCAAATAGGGTTCAAGTTTAAGAGGAACAGACGTCATGCGAGACATCTACTAGTAGGTATGGAGGTTTGATGGTCATAATGACCAATGGTTAAGGATTTCCTTGGAACCTAAAGATCGATTCTACCTAACACAAATCTTGTTTAAGAAGTTCTTAGGCTAACGGTCCAACATTGGATGCCTTGTGGAATCTCAAGATGTTTGAAAGTTGGAAAAAATTGGTAATGGTTGGATTTTATTTAGACAAAGAAAATATTGTGTTTGATTAGCCCTATTGGTAGTGTTTCAAATGACTATTTTGACTTATTAGATGTCTTGAGGCATTTATGGACATCTAATATAGTGATTTGTCATCCACAACCTAAGTAGTAACATTTGTAAGGCACGATATATAGTGACTAGTCATTTGATGAAATTGTTAGCTGACTTAAAGTTAAATATTAGACGTCCAGGAATACTTGTAGATGCCTGATTGATATTTCTGAGTTGAGTTTTTTGTTTCTAAATTGTGCCTAAGTGTTGCGAGCCTAAGTCTAGAGTTTTTGTATCTATTGAGTCTCTTTACAACTCTTTTCTAGACTCAAGAAAAATGAAAATACAACTCTTTGAAGTTTATACAATAAATCCTATGGCCTAGATAGATATACATCTTCATCCATTTTGTCTTCATGAAACATTTGAGCGGGAATCCTGGAATGGAGTTATAATAACAATAGAGCTAGTACGATTTATTCCCTTTTAGTAATTTTGTAAAATCATCAAAACCTAATTTTTGGGTGGTTGAATAAACAATATCCCCCTTTTTGCTGATTTTCAAAATATGTTCATAGGATCAATTTCTCCCCCTCTTTTGTACTAGACGCTCTATTCTATTAATGAACTCAAGTTTTTGAGAGATCGACTTCTTGGATATGAATTGGTTTCTTGTACAAAATATGATTTTGAGCCAAAAATTATTTTAGCTAGTATTTAATATCCTAGGATTTCCCCCTATTTTTTAATATTATCGAAAAAAATAACTAAAATTGTGTTGAGCTAACCAATGCTAGAAAGAGGGTAAAATGATAACACTAGCTAGCAAGTATGGAATAACAAGTGGAATGGAACAATATTCAAGGCATGATATGAAAGAGACCAGTAAAAATAGAGCCTATTACTAGAAGCATTAAAGATAGAGAGAGAAGGGCATGAAATGATCATAACAAGGATTAATATGTATGTGCCTGTTATTCGCTCGAAATCTGGTTTTAAATCGTTGTGTTGGAGAATACTTGAAAAAGTCTGAGGTCATTCGCTAGGGGCAAGTAGGAATTTAGTTCTCAAAATTGCAATTTAAAATAACAGAGATAAGAAATTATGATAAAAAATTGATTGAAAATAATGTGGCAATAAGATCAAGTGTCAGACTGCAAAAAGAATGGAGTAAAATGGTGATTTGAATCACCAATTACTCCCCACAGTAATATGTAATGAAACTAAATTGCTATGAATGAAATAAACTTAAGTGAGCCATAAACGTCTGATGAACAGTGCTCTCCTTCTCTGATTTCTTCTTCTCTTCTTCTATGCTTGATTTCTTCTTCTTCCCTTCTTCTCTTGCTTTCCTTCGTCTCTTGCATAGACTCTTCTACCGCTGTGGTTCTTCTTCTCTTCCTCTTCCTTCTCTGCTCTCCCTTCCTTCTCTTTAAGCCTTCTTCTTCTACATGTCTTCTCTTCTTCAAGCATAGGGGAAGGGTCTTTAGATTTGGCTAAGTGTTAGCCGATACACAACAAAGCAAAACCCTCTCCTACCCCGCAAAGATTCTCCTCTCTTTCTCTCCTTGGGTCACACTCTCCTAGAGTCTCCAATAGTACTAGGTTATCGGGTATTCAAACCTAAGGTGCACCCGGGTCCAGGGCTACAGGCATGGGTTGCAGTCGAGGAGTGTACAAGGCTTATGTGGGTAGTCAGATCAGCAGCAGGTTCGCGGGGAGTGTGTCGTGGATGAGGCATGTAAGGGGTGTGACGGGCCTCACCCCTTGTGATTTGAGGCGATAAGCCTCTATCACAAATTCAATTTATGTGATAGCGCCACTTCTGAATCTTCCGAGGTAGGGCTATGTTGTCCCCCTTCTCTTCATGCGTGGCTAGAGTGGAACTCTTCCCCAATTCGGTCAGCTGCTGAGGGTATCTCCCTCAATTGGAGACGTGGGCGTGTGTGTGATGAATCTGCATGGCTTGGAGCTAAGACCTGGAGTGAAGATGCCCGGGGGCAAGCTTGAAGCTTGCTCGAAGCTCAGCTTCAATGGTGGAGGGGGCTGGTACCTAAAATCACAAATAAGGCCTTTCGCTCATGTCAAAGCTTTCAGGAACGATCGCCAGAGCATGGCGAATGATGAGGGGGTCGGCATGGCGTGTGAGTGAGTGTTAAGGTCTGTCAACCTCGTGGAGTGTGACTGATTGTGTAGCAATCATAGGTCTTAATTGACCAAAATTAGGCTAGGACTTAGCATAAGTTAGGGTAATTCATGCATGCATAAGCATTACTTGCATCTTTACTACTTTCTTTTAGCTATGCATAAAATAATGCTATAATGTACTGATTAGATGCATTATGTCGATTACAGGTAATAAGCTGATCATAAGGTAGATCTGAAGCTGGATCTAAAGATGGATCAGAAGAATAATTGGTATTGCAGTAGAGCTGGAGCAGAAGACTTACATTAGATATAGTAGATAATAATGTAAGGGAGTTAAGGTATGCTATTCTATTAAGTAGGAATAAAGTAGTAAAATGTGAAGAACTTAGGTCCATCCTATCCCTAGGATAGCCCAGAAGCCTCCCCAAGCTTAGCCATGCTTAGACTAGGTCACCACACCCAAGGAAACCTTAAAACCATAATTCCAACCTTTATCTAGACATCAAGATGAATTATTGGATGTCCAGAACCCTTAGCCAACTCCCGCACACCATAAACCCATTTCTGCAGTGTTATTGGACGTCCAAACACTTGGTTAGACATCTAATTTCTCTAGAATACCCAAGACAGAACCTTGAATCTCTCCTGACTCTGATTGGACGTCCAGACAACAAGTCCGGACTTTTGATTTTTGAGTATAAGATGTCTGATTCTATTTTTGGACATCAGGAACTGCTTCTCAGTTCCTATTTTGAGATTCAAGTCTTGATCTTCGATCCTTAGCTCCCTAAACCCAATTCCAACCCCATAGGAACCTAAATTAAGGTACCCTAACCAGAGCACATCACCTCTAGACCTTTCTAATGACCTAATTAGGTCCTCACTAAACCTAATTGACTTAGATCAAAGTCAATTACCATTGCCTAGTCAATTGGACTCATAGGGTATAATTGACCTCAGATCTCAACCCACACAAGTCCAATTGGACTCAGGGAGAGTCCAATTGACCTAAGCCCAACCTAATTGAGCTATTTCACAGTCAATTCAGTTCACACCCATTCAATTAAACTTGTGTTAAGTTTAATTGCAACTCCTCCTTAGCAATTAGGGTTTGCAACCCTAATTTAAGGCCCACACCTACCTAGACCCCTTAGGACCTAACCTAGGCCACTTAGCCACACAGGGCATGGCCACACACTCACACACACACAACCACTCACACACACACACCCATCTATAGTTCTCTAGAACTCGCTTCAAAGTGGTGCAACTCTTGGTGGCCAAATTTAGCAACCAAGAGCGATTCAACTCGTAGATCCACTACTTATGGATCTGAGAACTACCTCTCTCTCACCATGGCTAGCCACATATGGGGCTCTCTCTAGAGAGTTCCACACTTCTCTAGGGAGTCTCCCTTGGGTCTATGAAAAGACCTAAGGGGTGGCCATTTGCACCCATCCCATTCTTGGCACTCATTCACATTTAGGTTAGCTACTTTCACCTCCATTCCACCTCCACGAGTTGTGCACCATGGATGCCACCATCACCACGCCTGGATGCTGGATCATCTCCCCAACCTCTCTCCAAGGGCCGGCCTAAGCACCATTGGCCGCCCCTCCTCCTCTCAACCATTCAAAGGCCATCGGAGCCCACCTCTGAATGCCCTTAGTTTCTACTAGATTAGTAGCTAGTTCTTCATATTTACATGCTTTCATTTACTGCTTAGTAGTGTAGCTCTTATTCTCCCTCAATGATGCATGCAAAATCCCCCATGGATTCCTGTATGCGATCATTTTCTGTTAGCTAGATTTGTATTTTTCAAGCTTTCCTTATTAAGCTTTGATGAGAGCCTCATCATGAGCCATAACTAGCTCATTTTGACCCAATAAAGAAGATAAAAGCTCCTACATAACCTAGAAGAAGGCCTAACTGAAGGAACAAGTGCTCTGAGAAGAAAATATGAAATAAAGGTTAAAACTGCAATTTTACCATTGCAGTACGTAAACGGGATTTCTCAGAGGCAAAACATAGGTCAAATGGTATAAATGAGATAAAAAGAGGGTTGAGTCAATCAGAAATGGGTTCATGTGAAACCTAAGAACTAAATGAAACTTGGTAACCCTAAAATAGACCCGCTTTAATTAACAAGGTTTTGGTCAGAACAAAAAGCAAGTAAACCCTCTACAAATCATGGAAAAACATCCTCTAGGGTTTAGAACACTTAATTTGGCCTTTGGAACCTAGTTTGAGCTAGATTAGGGTCCTAGCTCTTCAATTAACCTAATTTGGGTTTTTACGCAAAATGTCCAGTAAAACGAGGTCAAACCTAAAATCTAACTTCACCATTGGATTCCTTAGGTCCAAATTAGGTTTGTACCAAGATTTGGACCGAAGGAGAGGTCATCTTGACCTACTTTGCAACTTAGTACACCCAAATCACAAATTAGTCCTTATCTTTTGAATACCTTTACGGAGAGCCCCCTAGGTTCTTTGCCTCCTTTGCAAACCGGTCCTGCCGCCATTGCTAGGGTAGAACCGAGCTCCGGCGAGGTTCGGAGAGGGATTGCTCTCTAATCCCTCAGAGATTCCCTCCCAGAAATGGAAGGAGGATTCTCTGAGGAATTCCCTTCCTTATAAAGTCAATTACAATCGCTGGTGTGAACCCAATCTCTCGTGCGAACGCACGAGAGATTTGGGTATCCACCTTCCTTCCAACTCCAGCAAGTCGCCAGACCTAATGGCGCGTTCTCCACACGCTGGCAGGAGTGGCCAGCACCTATAAAACACCCCCCAGACCCTACCGCAGGACCCGAGCTTGATTTGGCCGAGTGTCCACCCCCAATTCGTCTCCTCCTGCCCGACCAAAAGTCCCAGCAAGTTCCAGCGAGCCCCCCTCCCCTCCCTCTTCGCTCTGCCACAAAACCAGTGGCAGAGTTAGCTTCCTGACTTCCCTCCGCGTCGCGCAGTACCCGTGCACGCCGCCTCAGCCCCGTCGTCGCCGTCGTTCTCCCCCACTGGGCGTCATCTTCTCCGGTGAGAGCAGGTACTGCTGTTCGCCTTCCGTCCCCTTTCATCCTTACAATTAGGTTAGAACTCCTCTCCATCCTATCCTCTCTCTTTTCCCCCTGTTATCTCATCTGATTACCCCTCGACCGACGCTGACCACCCACATCTTCCACATCACCGACCGATCTCCGGCGAGCCGCTTCCACCATTCCAACCCCCCACCCGGCTCACCAACCACCTCGAGAGCTCTGCCTCACCACCAAGAACTCGCTCCACCCCACAACTGCCACTCCAGACCTCCGTAATCACCCCCCGAACAACCCACCATCTCCGGCCACAGGTTGACCTAGGCACGCACGCCTAGGCCGACCTGCGGCCTGCAGCATCGTCCACCGCCTTCGCCGTTCCATGGCGAAGGTCTCTAGCTGATCTGATTGGGCCGAGAGGCTTGTTCTGTGCGTGACAGTGTTTGAGCCGCTGCCGCCATGGACGACCTCTGATGAGGCTCCAACGAAGCTCCAGGCATCAGGCTTCCCAAGCTGCAGATGCAGGAGACTCACGCGAGTGTCGCGAGGTGAGTGAGCCCATCACGGAGCACCAGCAGAGCCATCCGCTTGGGCAATTCCATACGAGAGTCTGCGGGCGTGCGTGAAATCAGGGCAGACCGTTTAGTCCCACATCGTGGGATTGCAACACTTAGGTACGCTATAAATTGTATTTGTGCTTTATGCCTGTTGCCTCCGTAAGCACAGGGGTGAGGTCCCTCACTGCCCTCACACGCCTCGTCCGCGGCTTGACCTCGCGGATCTGGCTGATCCGACCCGACCTAGACCTACGCACTCCTCGCGCATCACCACTTGCCGGTGCGCCTGGTCCTGGGTACGATCCGACCCGATTATGGCTGTGGCTCTGGGAGAGCGTCCATGAGTGAACTGCATAAGAGAGAGACGCGAGGGTAGAGGGAGAAGGGTTAGGTTTTGCTCCTGTGCAGGCAGGCTGAACGTAGAAGAAGGACTTGGCTGCTACAGAAGAAGAAGAAGGAAAGGCAAGCCAAAGAAGAAAAGAAAGATGGAGCAAGACAGAGATGAAGAAGAAAGAAAGAAGCTTTCGCAGGAGAAGGAAAGCAGAAGAAGAAGGCTTCGCAAGACAAGAAAGAAAGCAGAGAAAGAAGCAAACGAAGAAGAAAATGAGAGACTGCAGAAGAAGGAGAAATACTTTTAAGACGTCTGATCTTGTGATCAGACGTCCAATTTCATATTTTTGTCCTAATTATTTTTAATTGCATACATTCACATTTGAATTGATATTTTGAGTAAATTAGAGTGTTCAATTATATTTTGACTAGTAGTAAATTCCATTTGCTCCCTGTGATCGACCTCGGATACTCCGGTCTTCGAGTAAAAAAATTCTTTATATTTGTTTAGACGTTTTGTTGTTTATACTACAACGTGACATCCTTTAAACCCGCACAAAACGTCGACAACAAGCTTTCTTCTAAATTCCATGTTGCAAACATCCTCCTGATTGAATGAATAAAAGATATATTTTTTATAGACAAATCTCTATGTTGAAAATCACCATGAGCTTATTGGTTGCAATCTATTTTGTGTGATTCAAGTTGCCTACTTTTCATTTTTATATATTGGAACAAGCATGTTGGTTCCTAAAAATATTGAAGATTTAGTTATCAGTACATTTTCTGTAAATGGCCACCAGATAACTAAAATTGTGCAGAATGAAACTCATACTTTCACCTTCATTATCTATCTAACACATGTGCACATAATCAGAGTTCACAATAGAAGTGGCAAAACTTTAATCCGAAGATTGGAAACCAGCATGCAATTCTAAACAAGTAGAGCGATAAAACATCGATTTCAGATTTGAACAAACACCTCCCAGAGATGAATGACCAGGACTCATAGTCTCGTTATCTTTTTATAAATATTTTTTTTGTTTGATTGTATTGCACACTATACTACGACGCATTTTCCTATCAAAACATGCTCTACGATTCACAACGGTGACTGGATGTGGGTTTGTTCGACAGGGCTTTTGGATGAGAAATCATCCTAACAAAGTTAGGGCTTTTGCTTCTGTGGTCGAGGCGGAGGTGTGGAGTGCGGGAATGGCAGGTTTGACGGTGTGTGGAAGCCGCTAGGGCTCGTCGAAGTTATGCTGGAGAGATGGAAGATGGAGTCGCGAACGGTTGTACGAGGGTCGGAGCGGCGTGATGGATATGCTGGCATGATGAGGAGAAGTTTAGGAGTCGGTTGAGAGAGGTAGGAAAATAAGGGGAGAAGAGATGGTGCCGGTTGTGGTATGGCTGGCATCGGAGGAGGCTGCTCCGGTGGATTGGAAACGGTAAGGAAGATGGTGAAGGGGTTGTCGGCTGGTATAGCTCGATGCGGTGGAAGACGGGAGAGATAGCTCCAACACCGGTATTGAAAACAAAGGAAGAACGGAGACAGGGATGGTCCCCGGATGTCGAGGAGCAATTCAGCAAAGAAAGAGAAGAATTGGAGGTGTTCAAGGCCAAATTCGAGCATGGAAAGAATGACCTGATCTAGAGGTATTTTTATAGGCCATCAGAGGGAGATTAAAGCTTGGGAAGCAACCTTCACAAGCTTAGAAGGTCGCTGGAGTTGGAAACCCAAATTTCAACTGATTCGCATTATGATTTGGGCAAGACTTGGAGCCCAAAATGTGGCACAAATGGAAGGCAAGTTCGTCAACAATCTGGGTATCTATTTTGGAACTGATTGATTGAGAATCGAGCGAGAAATCTTCTCTCGATTTTGACAGTGAAGCTTAAAGTTGCCTTTAATGGCACCAGGGACCTATTTGGGAAGGTGCTGACAAAATTAGGGGCCTTCTTGCAAGGATTTTGAAAGTTAAGGGTATATGTGTGATCAGATAGACCCAAGTTGCAAACTAGGTCAAGACATTCTCACATTGGGCCTAAAGTTTGGTACAAACCTAATTTTGACCTAAGGAATCTAATGGTGAAGTTGGATTTTGGTTTTGACTATGTTTGACTGGATAATTTATGCAGAAACCCAAATTCAGGCGTATGTCTATCTGAGACTATTTTGGGTCGAAACGGGTTCTGATGGTCAAATTGAAGGTACCAAATCCTAGAGCATATTTTTCTATAAATTTTAGAGGATTTAGGTGAATTTTATCCTTACCAAAACCTCAATTAATTAGGCAGGTCTGGTTTTAGGGTTTCAAAAGTCATTTAATTCTCAAAACACGGGAAAATCCTTTTCTGTCTGTTCTAACCCACTTATTAGACTTTTAGGACCATTTGGCCATTAATTAACCCTTGAGATAACTCGTGGTCATACTACATTCATGATATGATGCTAAAATTACAGTTTTAACCCTGGTTTCTTGCCTTTCTCTCAAAATGATTATGCAATGAATTACAGTTCTCTAGCAGTTATGTTGTAGCATTTACTGACTTAATCAGATCAAATTAAGCTAGTTATGGCTCATAATGGTGTTCTCATCACACCCCCATGCCTAGGTTTTTCTAGATCTTAGCAAAATCTCAAGGAATTTAACTCAAATTCTAAACCACATGCCTTTTTATGCTCAGAACTCTAATGTGTGCTTTCTTTTGTAGATTTGGTCAGAATGTCCCTAATAGGTCAAGAGGTACTCAAGTACGAACCAAGATCTAGACTTGACTAGCTCTACCCACAGTCCACTACGAAGGTTTCTAAGGCCCACAAGAACTAACCTAAGGTTCATTTAACTCCGTGGTTAAAGCACCCGTGCTTGTAACATGTTTTACCCCAGGTTCAGTTTGCAGTGCATTTTTGTAAGAGAGAGACAAAAGAATTTTTCTTTATTTTTGGGGAGTTTTCTTCCTCTTTTCCTTTTTATTTCTAGCTTCGAATTGGCTTTACAACATGGTCTATATCAGATTTCGAGTTCCCACCATTAATCCTTACAGGGTCCCTGGAAATCGATGCTTCGAGATAGCACCGCCCATGGTAACCCCCAGAACCCTGGCTTTCAAGATTTTGAGATAATCTTGCCCACGGCATTTTGTAGCTAAATCTAGACCGTGGCAATCAACATTTCGTGATAATGGAGCCCATGGCATCTAAACCAGCACAAGGTGCTTACATGACCCCGGTAGGATATTTAGATATCCTAGGAGACAAACACCGTGGAGAAGATATGTTGTTACGCATCTTCGAGGGAAATTTCCCGGCTCTCCTCGCCGCAAACTCTTCCAAATCAACTTGTGTTGATCAGCCGCTCCTAATCTAGGTAGCTTTTTCAGAACAAATTTAATCCATTTGCTTGATTTTGCTAATTAAGTGCACTAAACCAAACTGTGTGTTAATTTGGGTGCTTAGGTTACCGAGTCCCACAAACCAAAGGTAAGTTAACGAGGTTGAATAATCCCTAAGCCTTAGACCTAACACTTAAGCTTCGCGTTTTCCCCAACCTCTTGAGGACTATCTAGATCTTAATGGATACTTGAATTTTTAAGCCTAAAATCATATTCCAAGAGGCCTAAGATCAGAGTTCATACTAATCTCTTTTTGACTCAGCACTTTTTCTCTTTCATTTTCTTTCTCTTTGTATTTGGTCTAGAACTAAGTTGATTCCTTAATCTTTTACTAATGACTATCTCTTTTTTCTTTTCTTTTCAAATTGTGCTCCTTTTTGACATTTTTATCACCTCCCTTTTTCTCCTCAAAAATGGTATGCAATTAATCTTTCAAATTTTCCACCCTTTTTTTTCTTTTTCAAATTTTTTATTTTTTTGATTTTTTGGAATATGTCATTTTTTTGATGAATTCCCTTTCTTGTGAAGTGATTCTCAGAGTGTTTTGCACTTTAATACCCACCTATGCCTACGATTTGCAATATCATTGTAAATTAGGTGGGTTTGAGTTCAGCTTAGATCGTATATTAGAAAAGGTTTTGGGTGGGTGGGTGGGTCGAGGTGACTACTACGGACGATTTCAAGCTCGGGAATGGGTAGCAAAGGTGGAGTCGGCTGTTCTAATGGACGAACCCTAAAGTGCAATATGAGTTCAGCATAGGATGTGTTATGAAGGGTTTTAGGTTTTTCAAAATGACGGTTGCCTCCGTTAAGCACAGAGTTTAATGCCATCAGTCTGGCATAATGAGCTCAAAGAGAATGGAGATTAAAAGATACCTCAACCCTGTTTGTATCGGTGAGTTCAATGAATGGCTTATGTTGCTAACCATTCACGACAAAGGGTTCTAAATCAAGGCTGCGTTGCTGATTTCAACGGCTCCTTTTCCAAAGATTCGTTTAATAAGATATGGTCCAATCCATTTTGATCTGAGTTTTCCTGGGAATAATTTGAGTTTGGCATCAAAGAGTAGGACTTTCTGACTAGGGTGAAAGATCTTTCAGGATATGTGCTTGTCATGAAAGGCCTTAACCAGCTCTTTGTAAATTCGCGAGTTCTCAAATGCATCATTGCGTAATTCATCGATCTCACTCAGTTGAAGCTTTCTGTGGGTTCCTACCTTAGAAAGATCTAGAATTACACTTCCGTACAACCCAATTGGCTTTGTGCTCCAACTCGACAATGAGGAGACATGCCTTCCCATACACCAATCTAAAAGGAGACATGCCCAATTGGGTTTTGTGGACAGTCCTCTAGGTCCACAAGGATTTTGGAAGTTGGGACAACCAATCTTTCTTATCAGGTTGGACAGTGGCCTGAAAGATTTTCTTGATCTCCCGACTCGATAGCTCAGCTAGACCGTTGGTTTGGGAGTGATAAAGAGTAGAGATTTGGTATGACACCCCGTATTTGGTCATCAGTGATCTGAACTGAGCATTCGTGAAATGGGTCCCTCCATCAAAGATAATGGCATGTAGAATCCCGAATCGAGAAAAGATGTTTTGACGAATAAATTTTATTAGCACCATATGATTGTTGGTTCGGGTCGGAATGGCTTCGATCCATTTGGACACATAGTCAACAGTGAGAAGAATGTATTCGAAGTCATCTGAAATATGGAAGGATCCTATGAAATCAATCCCCCGGTTGTTTAAGATTTCACATACGAGAATCGACTGTAAAAGCATCATATCATGGTGACTCATTTTTCCCATGGTCTGGCAATGAGTGCATGCCTTACAATGATTGTATGCATCTTTGAAAATTGTTGGCCAATAAAAGCTGCAATGGAGGACTTTCGCTGCGATTTTATGTCCGAAAAAATGTCCGCCGCAGGCTTGGTCATGGAAGGACAAAATGTCTTAAATTTTTGCTTCCGAGATGCACCGTTTGATGATCTGATTGGCACCAATGTGGAAGAGGTACAAGTCTTCCCAGATGTAGTACTTGGCATCAGAACGCAATTTGTCTTTCTTAGCCATCGGCAAACCTGACAGGATCTGATGTGATGCTAGGTAGTTCACTAAACCAGCAAACCAAGGCAGTCTCGTACTGATAGTCAAGAGGTGCTCATTGAGAAAGTGTTCTGTGATGGGCTCAGAGGGGTCAATATTGTCAAAAGGAAGGTGGGATAAGTGGTTAGCTACCATGTTCTGCTTTCCCGCTTTATCACAAATCTCGAGATTAAATTCTTGCAATAGCAAGATCCAGCGGATTAGTTAAGGTTTCGCATCCTCCTTCTCTAGGAGGTGCTTGACTGCAGTGTGATCTGAGCATATGATAACATTGGAACCCAAAAGTTATGGTCTGAATTTTTCCAGGGCAAATACTATGGCTAGTAGCTCTTTCTCAGTAACTGTGCAGTTACGCTAAGCCTCATCAAGTGTCTTGCTAGCGTAGTAGATGACCACAGGTTTCCCATTTAATTTTTACCCAAGTGTCGCACTTATAGCATAATCAGATGCATCGCACATGATCTTAAAGGGTTGAGACTAATCAGGGGACTACAGGATAGGTGCTTAGGTAACTTGATCACGTAGGATCTCAAATGCCTGAGTGCACTCCTTAGAGATTTCAAAGGGGACATCCTTTGATAGAAGATTAGTCAGGGGGTGCATGATTCTAGAGAAATATGGAATGAACCAATGGTAAAAACTGATGTGCCCCAGGAAGGATCGGACGTCTTTGATTGAGTTAGGCATAGGTAGTTTGGAAATCAGATTCACCTTGTTTCGATCAACTTGGATGCCTTTTTCAGAGATGAGATGTCCCGGGACAATTCCCTCAGGTACCATGAAGTTGCTCTTTTCTTAGGAAAGAACCAAGTTCACATCGATGCACTGCCTAAGGATTTGGACCAAGTGCAGGAGGCAATCATCAAATGATTCACGAAATACCCAGAAGTCATCCATGAAGACTTCAAGGTATCCACCTACCATATCTGAGAATATGGCAAGCATGCACTGCTGAAAAGTAGCAGGTGCATTGTAAAGATTGAATGGCATCCTTCGCAATGCATATGTTTCGAAGGGGCAGGTGAAGGTGGTCTTCTCTTGGTCCTCGAGATGGATTGTGGCCTGACTATAACCGGAGTACTCGTCAAAAAAGTAGAAGAATGGATTGCAGCCTGATCAATGAACGAAAGTGAGAAATTTCCTTCTTCATGGAGGAATTTAGTCTTCTGTAATCAGTGTAGAGCCTTATTAGGCACAACTTGGATTGGACTCACCCACCAACTGTCGGAGATTGGGTAGATGATCCCCTTTTTCACAACATGCTACAGATTTGGATTTAGGCATCTCTGCATTTCACGACATGGTCATGAGCCCTCTTCAGTGTAGATGTGATGTGTGCAGTATGAAGGGCTAATGCCAATCAAATCATCGAGAGTCCATCCAATGGTTCTCCGATGCTGCCGGAGAATAGGAATCAGTCGTGTTTCTTTATCAGGTGTGAGTCGGGAGTTGATAATCACAGGAAACATCTGATTGGAACCTGGAAAGACATATTTGAGATGGTTGGGAAGAGGTTTTAATTCCATAACTGGGTTGTCAGCAATAGTAGGTGGTTCGAGGTGGGTGTCAGGAGCAAAAGAAGGAGCTATGGGTGTGTCTAGGTTAGGTTCAGAGTCCTCTAATTGTGGGTTCTGATCTTCTTGTGGTTGATCAGAAATAGTCAGGTTTTCCTCGGTACATAGGTCATCAACCACATCCTCAATATCGCAAATTTGTTCTATAACTCCGCAATTAATTCCTTGTTGAGCCTTAAAGATGTTGATCTTTAGTATCTTGCTCCCAAATTTTAATTCAATTTGGCCCTCCTCACAGTTTATATTGGCCCTAGCAATGGCCAGAAAGGGTCTCCTTAGTATGATCGGTGTATTCTTCACATTCTTAGGAGCATCCATGTCTAAGACAATTAAATCAACTGGAAAATAGAAATCATGTAACCGAACTATAACATACTCGAAAATTCCTTTTAGTGACTTAATTGATCGGTCGGCTAGCTGCAAAGTCATTTCTACCAATTTAAGTTCAGATTCCTCGAAGTAGTCTAGTAGGGATGTAGGTATCAAATTTGTTGAAGCTCCTAGGTCCAGTAAGGCTCATTCGAACTGCATATCATTGATTTCATAGGAGATCAGAGGGGTGCCTAGGTCTTTTGCCTTAGGCGGGAGTTTACTCAAAATGATAGAGTTGGCTTGCTCTGACAGCACGATTGGGTTCCCATCTTTGGTTCGCGACTTATGCTTAGGTGTGCACACGTTTTTCAGAAATTGTGTGCAAGCCGATACATGGCATATCGCATCCATTAGGGGGATGTTTATATGGACCTACTAAAAGAGCTTAACCAAGTCCTCCTTAGGTGTCATGGGTTTGGCTGTCCTTTCTCCTTTTGTCAAGGCCTCGGGAAATGGAACATTAGATGGTTCTTCTAGAATGGATCCAGGTTCTTGATCTGGGATAAGGATATCCTGGATGAGTATCCTAGGGTTTGAGTTTGCATTACCAGGTTGGGAGTAGCTTGGATAAGCTGGGTCCTATGTTGCTTTGCCACTATGGGTAATAACAGAATTCAGTCCTGCCTAGTTCTGGTTTGGTGTGCGCAAAAGAGGTAATTACTGTTGGTAACCAACATATGATGTCGAAGCCTCCATCCCATCGAGTGATGGAGTTGAAGGGGCCTGATAAACAAAGTGAGCTTGTCCATGACTGGGGTCCATAATGCGCCTCTAGTTTAGCACATTATTCAGATTAGGCAGAGGTTGTGAAGGAAGTGCACCTGGTTGGCGGGGATTTGCCATCTGGGGGAGTTGATTGCGAACCTCTGTGATCTCGTATTTCTGCTGCTTTTGCATAGCCACATTCATTTTCTGAATGTTAGCTAGAATCTGAAGGATAAGAGTCATTTGATCTGTATGAGTCAACCCGGAATGATAAGTTGGGTTAGGTCGAGGCTAAGGTAGCTGATATGGATGAGGAGCTTGTGGTCGGGGCTGGTATATAGGTCTTTGATTTTGATTGTTCCCCGACCATGTGAAATTAGGATGATTATGCCATCCTGGGTTGTAGGTGTTTGAGAATGGATCATTTTGAATGGAGTTGACGTCCTCGTAGGTCTGAGGAGCCTCAGAAAAGTCAGAATATGAGGGTTCAGAGTTCCCCCAACTATATTAGGTGGGTCCAGAGTTCCCTCTGAAACCAGAATCAGACAGGGGTGGATACGAGTCCATCCGTTGAGAAGATCGATGACAGATGTTATGCATAGCCTCCCTGCTAGAGGGCGATTGCACGAACGGGTTTTGCACAGTGGTGGCTCTCTGCAAGTGTCGAGTTAGCTCATCCACCTTCTTCTCAATAATAGAGAGCTTGTCCAGATGACTGGCCATCAGTTCCAAGTTGACGGAGGAGGACAGGCCCTGCATCTCATGTGCTTCCTTTGGCTTTGTCAATGCACAGGCATTCGTCCGGATGAATAGGCCCATGGATTCATTTTTGACGGAGTTCTCACACTTATTCTTGAGAATCTCCCACACGATGTCTTCGTGATGACCCATGATGTTTCCTCCACAGGTTGCATTGATGAATAATCGAATATCCTCACGGGGTCCCTGGTAGAAAGACTAGACTTGTTCCCATTTAGGAACTCCGTGGTGGGGGCACTTACGCATGTGGTCCAGAAAATGATCCAATGCCTCGTGAGGCACTTCTCCTGCTTGCTGTATGAAATGCATGATTTGGTGCTGTAGAGTGTTTATCTGACCAACAAGGAAGAACTTTCTCAGAAATTTGGATTGAAGTTCCACCAAGGTGTTGATTAGATGCATTTAGGTTTGGTACCAGTGAGCAACCTTATCCATGAGGGAAAAGGAGAACATTTTCATGAGTAAGACATCCCGATTTTGATCTTCTGACCCGAAGGTCTTGGCCTGATGCTTGAGTTCATTGATATGCTGGAAAGGATCCTCGAAATTACGCCCATGGAATTTGGGAATAGCATGAATCATGTTTGGCATGAGTTCAGTATCAGGACCTCCAGTGGGGATTTGTACTCGAGGTTCAATTGCTACTGCAACGGGATTGTGGTGATCTCGCATCATAGGATGCTGCGGTAGGTTTACAAAGGCTTGGAATAGATCATTGATGTGCTAAAGCTGATTTTAAAGATTGTTTTCTTCTGCTGGTTGCTCCATGATGATGGATGAAGGAGAATTAGGTTTAGAAGAATCAGAAGTGATATCGATCGGATTGGGTTCTTGCACAAACAAGAGGTCGAGGCTTGGCCTTGAAGGGAATGAGACGCTAATGGAGGCCTCAAGGATGGTCTTAGAGACCTCCTCCGAACATGCACCGATGGAGTGGACGAGAGGTGGAATGTGATGCACCCAATCAAGGCACCCAAAAATTTTTGGATGACTATAGAGGTTTGGGGCATATGATACCCCTTAGTCAAAAATCCATCCTCCTACGAATTACCTGGGTAGTCAGAGAGGGAGAGTCCTGCAAAGACGCCTACACGGTAGAGCGCCCCCACAAATTACAGGGTTTCCCCCACCCGACCTCTCTTGTCACTGATGATCCAGGTAGACCAGAATGGGGACTTGACCTCTTCAGTCTACCAGTTTTAATTAAGAGCAAGGGTGCATTTGATTTCTCTTGAACTTTTAAGATGTTTTTCTGTAAAGTGACCTAATTTGAAGATTGGTTAACCTAACAAGGTGGGTCAACTTCACTTGTATTGTCCTTTTGATAAATTTAGGTCTCTCTTTTAGTGTTCAAATGAATTTAAGAGCCTGATTTAAGGGTTTGCTTGTATAGATCAATTCAATCAAGGCTTAGGCACATATTGTTTGGAAAGATCAATTCTTGATTAAGCAAGTGTGTCTCTAAAACCCTAAGCTGAAATCCATAATTGACTCTGATTTGGTCCAATTTAATTTGTCCAAATGTGGTACCTAATGAGAGGCTCATCATGATCTCTAATTATCCTTAATTAACTAGTTTTCCTAGTTAATTAGCTAAGGATATGTGTATATATGGGTTAATTATAAAATAAGGGATATATAGTAAAGGACATTAAAATAAGTTAAAAATGATATTTTATCATTCAATTAATATTATTAACAATCTTATTAATAATTGGACTTGAGATCTTATTAATCATTCCCTTAATGAATAAGTTAATTAATTTAAGTATAATGTATACATAAGTATATAATAACTTAAGTAACTTTACCTAATGTAATAAATTAAACTAAAAAGGTCAAAAATGTAAATTCAAGCTGAAAACATAAGAATTACCTTATTTACTAACATATATAAAAAGTTGAAAAAGACCTAAATTAAAATAAACATTGAAAACCTGAGTTTACATTTTGGTCCTTAAAACTCATTTCAATCGGGTCCTTAATTCCCATGTAGGTCCTATGTTTCATTGCAAATAATTCCCTATCTTCTTCTTCTTCTTCTTCTTCATCCTTCAACTGGTTGAATGGCTGACAAAGGAGGGTGATTCCATTGCTCGATCACCGCCCTGCCAACATCATTCTTCCTTCTTCAAGCTCATAGAGCTTGCGCTCACCATTCCATCTTCATCCATCAGTCTGGATGATCTAGATATCCTAATTTTAGGTAGGAGTTAACCTCACCGACGTCGGAGATGACGCCGGTGGTTAACCTCCCCTAGCTTCTTCTTCGTCTAGACTTCACCGCCTTCTTCGTCGTCATCCACTATAAATACCCCCTTACTCCCTCGATTTCTCTCAAGTTGGCTCCCTTCCCTCTTCTTCACTGGGCTGACCCATTAGGCTATTCATCTGCAACTCCGACAATCTTCCACACCATCCTCCGACTTCCTCCATCCATTCTGATCAGTTGAGGAGCTTCACCGTGGTCAGTCACATCTCTAGACACAGGTGCTGACCAAGGAGATCCTCTGCTCCATCCCAATTCGCCCTCCTGAGATCTTCCTCATACCCTCTGATTTCGTCGTCCGTTATGATCCTTCAACGGAGTCCCTTTGACTCCTTCGTCCAGGTTACAGTAGATAGGAGTAGGAGTAGGAGTAGTTTAGCTAGGTAGTTAGTTAGGTAGTGCAACGTAATTTCAGATTTCAAAGTTCATCTTCTTTGACTCCGGTGAGCTCCTTGAGCTTGCTGGAGTTCTTGTTTTGTCATTTGAATTCGCTGTTCACCTTCTTCTATCACTCATGATCACTTCTTAATCATTAAAACACTAATGCTATCACCGATTCGCCTAAATCACATCCACCTTCAACAGCTACTGTCGCTGTCTATGGCGGCAGTAATGGAGCTTAGATTCACATTCATAGGGTCCTCCATCACCTATTCATCACCTAAGGACCCTGTTTTACACTTCAATTTGAACAATTACCACCTATAACCTAAACGCCCAATTCAATTTAAGCTCCTGAGCTCAATGTCAACGGCGGCTTAGGAGTAATTTCAACTTCAAATTAATTAAGTATTTATGATCACAATTTTATTCTGACTTGTCCCAAACAATCAAGTGAGTGGGAGATCAAGTCCCGTGCCTCAACCAACTCAATTTTCATTCAAAATGAAGTCACTGTAAAATCTTACATATAAAGAGATAATGAGGAATTAAACGAGTTCCTGAGGATCCTTGCAACCTCAGGAATAATTTTAAATCAAAAACGGCACAAATCACTTCTCTGTGCACTATTTTGAAATTTTTTGAACTCATCGGAGCTCCGGCGAGCTTCATTAAGTCAATATTGAGCTTCGGCCTGAAGAATTTGTTGCGAAGCTCCAGATCAATGATTTGATGATCATTGATTATTTTCAGGTTGTTTATTTGAGGTTTAAGTGTCTGGAGTTTGAGATAGATCTTCTTCTCCAACTTTGGCGGAGTTGGAAAAGCTTGACGGAGGACCAAAAGTCATAATTAAGGAGTCTATAAGCTTCAGTGCAGTGCACTGAAGCTATTTCTGTCCTTAGAACATTGTAACAACTTCCTAAACCTTTTGTCGAACAAAGCATTCTTAGAGTCTAGGCGATGAGCCTGGAACCCTACTTTCAAAGCCAAAACACCTATTTTTAGGGTTTAAGCATGTTTCTGAGGATGAGGAGAAGAGATTCTAGGTTTCAATTTCTTAAGAAAAGGTTTTAATCAGAAAGTCAATTTTTTAGGTCGTGTAGTCAAACCAGAGCTTAATGCCTTGATTCTGAGCTCAATTTGATGATTAGATGAGTTTGAACGATCACTGAGATGCTTTTGAATGATTCTTAAGTGATTTGGATGAGCTCTGTGGGGTAATTCAGTTGCAATTCAAGTACTGTCAGTTTGGGTTGTTTTTAAACCCAAACTGACGACAGTAGATTTTGGATGAAATTTGAAGTTGAAACCTGCCAAGTTTAGTTAGTTTTATTCCTTAGAATCTATTTAAATCAATTAGAAATGTCCTTAGCTATATGTTGCACATTTCAAAGTTTGAAATCTTGTCTCTAAAGCTTTCATAGAAGCTTGAACCTTATTTGCAACTCCTGAAGCTCTCAAGAGCTTAAAACCCATTCCAGTAGATGCAGAATTACCTGTAGGATTTATTCAGATCCTTAGATAGGCTAGAAAAACTATTCCACAAACACTGTACGCATAATTCTACTTCCAGGTAGTATTTTACCTGTAGGAACCCCCTAATTTCACCTTTCAAATTGAAGAGGAAAATATCTTCTTATCATTAAATTGACCCTACAATCCTATATAGTCATCTTAGAGCTTTCCATCAAGCTTTATTTTGCTTGATTTGGAGCTCTGAGTAGGGAGAAATCATCACTCGAAGTTCGGTCTGAATGGGGAGAACTTAGCTACACATCGGAAACTACCGAGAGCGTGCTTGGGAATAAAACCAATTTGTTGTATATGCTCACCAGTCGTCTGTGCTCGATGTGAAAGAAACCTTTGACCATCTGAGCATATTATGTGTGTGTGTGTGGCTATGTGTGCTTGTGGGTGTGCACCCGAGTGGGCGTGTGTGTGAGATGGCCCTGGGAGGGTGAGGCCTGGGAGGCGGTTGAGCCAGTTCGGCTCGAGAGAGGGCTAGTTTGGCTCAAGAAAGAAAAAAAACTGAAAATGAACCCTTAACGAAATTAGGCGAGGTCTGAGTAGGGTCTACTCCCACCCTGATCTCAGGGTGCTGTGTATCCTCAAAAGGTCCTCGCCGCAAATTAAAAATAATTTTTTGGTTGAAAAAGTAATAAACCCGATTTAGTTGAGGAGGCAAAGTGTCGTGCTAAGAAGGAAGCTAAGGGTTGAAGGACATAGATGCTGGAGAAGCTATGGAAAGGAAAAGAAACGTGAAGGGAGAAATGAGAAGAGCAGGTAGGCGCTAAGGAAATATTGAAGAAGAAGGCAGGAGCAGAAAACAAAGAAAAGAGAAGAAAGAAAGAGCTCGAGAGAAAAGAAAAAGGAAAGAAAGAAAAAAATAAATGTAAATAGAATAAAAGGAAATAGATAATAGAAGAAGGAAAGAAGAAATAAAGGTAAGAAAGGCTGAAGAAGAAAATAAAGAATTTATTTTGTATATTTTAATTTCTCTTGCTTTTAATTGTAATAAGGCATATGTTTTGAATGTATACACTCTTATTTGCCTTTAATCATTTGAAATAAATGTTGTAAATAAAATTTCATGAGATTTTGCATGTTACTTCAAATTAAATCAATTTATGCAAAATTCATGGTTTATAACTAATTTAACTATACCTCCTATACTTATATGGAAAAATAAAAGTTAATTAGTGAATTTAGAATGAATTATACCTCCCAGTGAATGACCTGGACTCAATCAGTTAAAAAAGTTTGAAAATGTTAGGTTAATTCGACCCTATACTACTAAATGACATAATTTCGAGTTAACCTAAGTGACTTTTCTCTACTCATAACTAAGTAAAATTAACTTAATTAATTGAGTTGAACGGAGAACACCATCATTTTAATGGCGCCGTTGCAGGGTGGAAATCCTTAATTCACTATAATTTAGTTGGTTTAATTGTCTAATTATCAGGTATTTGTAATTATCTTTCTATTTTTAATGTTGTTCTAACAAGTTGTGCTTTGTTTTGTTTTCGTTTTGTTTTCTATCTTCTTTTCAAGTTTACCTTTGCAGGTGATCTCAGGAGAAGGCAGGAATTTGTTGTTGTTTTTGTTTCTTCTTTTGTCAGTATTTCTACTCTTTTCTTTTGTTGCATTAAAAGAAAAATAAATTACAAAAATACATCTTATCTTACTAGCAGCATCATATAATAGGCATACACTCTTAAGAGTACATTTCCTGCTAGTATATTTTCGTAAATCTGACTTGGGAAATTCATTACTATTTTTCTCTCATCAGCGAGAAAACATGAGAGAATCCACGTAGATCCTTGTCCTTTGAGATTTTAAAAAAGACCATATATTTTGTTTGAAAAGATTTAAAAGCGGCGATTGTATTTTAGTTGATATATTTTTGTAAAAGATTAATTAAAAAGAGGAAGTTAAAATTGTGAATAAATCTAATTGTAGAATGCATGCGGGTTTTTTTTATTGCCATCGTCTGTTGCATGCTATCGTGCACACAGCATGATCACTAGATTCACATGAGTCTATTTTTCTATCTCTCCTCTTTGCACCTCTTAGGGCTTTGGTCCAAGATCAACAAGTCTGTCTCACTACTAGAGCCCCGGGAAGCCAGTAGTGAGTAGTCTCGATCCTAGACCTTAGACCTTTGAGCCTTAAGGATACGCACCTGTGTAGGCACAGATTAGGATGCATATTTTGATACTATTATTCTATTTTTTTGCATCAAATTACTTTTGCATATCTTAGGAATCTCTTCTTTCCTTTGAAAGAAGAGCAAAACCCACGTCTTTGTGCTGTTTTGTGGGTTTTTGTGCCACTGTTCTCTGGTGGTGTGTGTGTGCACTTGCACATTTTTTCCATTTTATTGATGAGAGGCAATCTTTGCATCTGCCCCTTGCACCGCCTTTGACAGGTGATCCTAGGCCGGTTGCAGATAAGCAACCAATGGTTTTCCCATTTGATCCATCTACTTCTATGGATCAGTTGCAGAATCAAAATCCTGAGATCCCTTCCTCTTCTGGTTAGGGGGAGATGCTGCCTTTTGATGTTCATGAGGTGCTCCTAAAGTAGAATCTTAGGATGCTTGAGCAGACTAGACAGATTAATCATTTGACTGCAGCCCTAAATAATTTACAAATTCTTCAAACCTGTCCTCCACCTCGACCTGAGGCGGGTTTTGACATCCCTGATTTACTGATCAATCGTCCAAGGCCTCTACTTATAGATTACTACAACCCATTTAATGCACAAGTGGAGCCTAATGCTAGGATAACTATTGGGGAAAATGATCCTGAATTAAAGCCCAATATCAGTGGTCTAATCCCTCATTTTCACGGATTTGCATCCGAGGATCCATTTCCACATATAGAAGATCTAAAGAATCTATCCCAAACTCTTGGACCTCGAAATCAAAATAGGGAAATCCTGCTAATTAAGATGTTCTGTTTTAGCCTTAAACAAAAAGCTGCTTATTGGTATAGAACTATTGCAAGACCAATCTCAACTTGGGCTGAACTCGAATATGCTTTTCTAAAGAAATTCTTTCCTATTGGTTCAACTAATTCTTTAAGGCGAGCTATTACTACTTTCAATCGAAACTAAGGAGAACCAACTCATGAAGTGTGGGAACGTTTTCATGAATTGCAAAGGAAATGCCTACATCTTGACATCCCTCATTGGCAACTCATGCATATCTTCTACTACGGTTTACAAGAGGGCATTTGCAATCTAGTCGATGCCTCTTGTGGATGGAATTTTCTAAATCACGACGCACAATCCACCTCAGAATTATTTGAAGGGATTGCGTAAAAATCGATCAACAATGCATCTATGTTGCAATTTACGTGGGGCACAAACACGAATCATCAGAATCCTCACAAGGGCATACACGAGATCGGTAACACATCCAGTTCAAAGGATTTAGAGATAATTGCAGAAAAACTAGACAAAGTAGATATCGCAGCAAAGCATCTGGATGAGGTCAGAAATACGATGAAGACTCCTATGCCTCTACTTGCTACGAATCCCGCATATTCACCTGTTTTGCAAATTCCTGCAGAGAGGAAATTTGTGAATAATCTGGATTCTAGAGATCCATCTTCCTTGGGTTTTCTATCTAATCCTTCACTAACCCAAGGAGGGACCTTTGCCCCACAATCTTACCTACCCTTTTCCCCACCCTTACCTGTTGCAGAAAACACGCCATATCTTTTAGGTTTACACATTGTCTAGGAAAACATTCCAAGATCAAATCCTTATTCAAATACCTATAATCCTAGATGGAGAAGACACCTAAATTTTTTTTGGGCTGATCAAAATCAAAATCAAAGACCAATTTATCCAAATCGCACCCATTTAAACCCATCTCCATTGCCTTCGCAGCAACCAAATGTGAGGCCTATTCCGATGGGTATGCAGAATTACTCTAGGCCTATTAGAGATACATAGCTAGACCAAATTTTGAGAGCTGTGTCAGAGAGTCAGCGACAAAATGCTGAAGCTCTCGCTGAGATTCATAGGCAATGTAAGGTAGAGTTGGCTGATTTACGAAATCAGATCATGCTTTTGGCTGAATCTTGTCACCCAGGTACTCTTCCATCTCAGCCAATTCTGAATCCTAGGAATCTGCCAAATCCTAAGCAAAATCAAGGCCAAGCCCATTTTCTTAATCAGGCCTTTGATTCTAATCATAACCCATCCTCCGTACTACCTGAAAATAATCCACCAAACCCACATCAGTAGCCTTTATTGTATCAAAATGACCCACCTACTATTGAGAATCAAAATTGACTATGCTGATCTTTTGAACTTAGTTAGAAACATTTTTTTTTATTTTCCTCAATCCTTACTATTTTACATCTCAACCTAAATCAGATCTAATCATTATGAGATTCACTCTGATCTTTCTAAGATTTATCATGGGAATCGGATTTTCGGTTCTGCAACATCTATTCTAGGCAATTTTAGGATGAGATTTGATTGGGTGGTTTAATCTATTTTTTTATTTTTGATCCAATTCTTTCATAACTCCTATGTTTTTACCATTTACCTACTCTTTAAAATTTCTTCACTAGGTTTTACACCTAGCTGAAGGCGTAAAACTTAGCATTTGTACATAGCTTTTTCTTATTTTTACTTTTTGATTTTCTTCTACAATTACTCTGATCTTTCACTTCATTTTTTTTTTTTTGAATCAGTGAGGATTGCTATCATAAACTGATAGCGACCCAGATGGTATTGTATTGCATATCAAAGGAGTATTACAAAAAAGTTCCCCAACTATGTATGAGAGACCAACATTCCTTTACAACATTATTACATCTCACCGATCTCCCCTGAAACAGCTTATCATTCCGCGCCCTCCACACACCACAGAGCGGATCCCATAACCCCCAATGGTCGAACAGGGTTGATGAACCTCTGCCACATAGCATCCTAGGGAGGGAGGGGTTCTAAGCACACCAACCTCCATATTTAATCCGTGATCAAGCAAGAGGAGATGTGTGTTGCACTATCAGAGTGTAATCCACATAGAGGGCAGGCATTCAGATCAATCCCCATCCTTCCGTGCCTAAGATCGCCAGTGATCAACCCTTCTCATGTGCAAAGCAACAGGAAAATCTGGACGTTCAGAGGAATTCTCAAAAGCCAAATCTTTCTGTCGATAAGATCCCATTCCACATCATTGTTAGATCTAATAATTTTTTCATATGCCTGCTTCACTGAGAAAATACCCTGCCAGCAGTATGTGTCCTTCACATCTGTCATAAGATACAGCTGCTGCAGTTTCTCCATCAGTTTCTGGCTCTCCTCCCATAGTCGAGTGCCCGGCCTACACTTTTGTAGCCCTTCCAGCCACCGGCAACCTTCAGCCTGGGACCACAAACTACTAACTGTGGCATCTTTGCCAGGAGCAGCACCATACACCCTCGGGAAGGTCTCTTTCAGTAGGCCCAATTCAGACCACCTCTCATTCCATAAGGTAAAACATTTGCCATCTCAAAGTTTAGGTTGTAGCAGATGCCAGTAACCGGTGATTGCAGAAATCACTGATCGCCAAAAGGGGGAGGGCCTCTTCGGCTGAAGTCTTTGCAGACAGCCATTGGATCCCCCATAGCTGTCCCTGATCAGATCATCCATTGGCCCCTCCTTGCAATCCAAAATTCTGATGGCCCATTTCAGAAGTAGGGCCTCATTGAACTCTTTTAATTCTTTAATTCCAAACCCCCCAGCCTCCTTTGGTCTGCAGATAGTGTTCCATCTAATGGGCTGCATGAACCTGCCGTCGTGTCCTACTCCTTTCCAGAAGAACCTCTTCCTCATAATAACCAATCTCTTCCAGCTGCATTTAGGGGCCTTAAATATACTGAACTAAAAGACTGGTATGCCAGTGATAATCGAGTTGAGAAAAATCAGTCTCCCACCCTTAGATAGGAATTTACTACTCCACCCTTTTAGCTTTCCAGCCACCTTCTCGAACAGGACATTCCAGTCTGAGTTTTCAAGTTTTGTAGCTCTTAAAGGTAATCCAAGGTATCTTAGAGGCAATTTAGTATGGGGTGAGCCCAGTGTACCCTCCAATTCCATCTGCTCCTGTTCATTCATACCAAAACAGATCAAAATAGACTTGTCTTTGTTCAAGCATAAACCTGAAATGTCACCGTAGATCTTCACCAATAATCCCAAAGCATGTGCCTCAGACTTGGACCCTTCCACAAAGAACACAGTGTTATCTGCATATTGTAAAATGGGGGCCAAATGTCTCCTATTTGATAGTGAGTACCCTTTAATTATACCCACCTCCGCCAATTTGCAAGCGTACCTTGCAAGCCCATCTACCGCAAGGTTAAAACCAATGGGGCCACGAGACACCCTTGTCTAACCCCACGCTAAGGCTGGATCCAGGCTCCACATGGCTTCCCATTGATCAAAGGAGAGAATGAAGCAGTGGTGATATAACATCTCATCCATTGAATCCAAAGGGAGGGGAAACCTCTTCTTCTAAACACCTCCCAAAGATACGGCCAGGAAATCGAGTCATAAGCTTTCTGGAAATCTACTTTCCACAAGAAGGTCTTGCATTTCCTCTGGTGCCAACCATTAACCATTTCCTGAGCCAAAATAAAGGACTCCTGAAGTGATCTGTTGGGCAAGAAAGCAGCCTGTATCGGATGAATCAGGTCTTGTAGAACAATTCCTAGCCTGTTAGCCAAGACCTTGTTGATGATAAGATAGATGGAGTTTGAAAGGGCAATCGGCCTGAAATCTGAAAATTATTCAGCTCCCATTGATTTAGGCAAGAGGAAAAGATATGACTTGTTAATCCTCTCGAAACCAGCATTACCCACCTCAAATTCTCTGATAACATCCATCACCTCCTTACACACCACACACCACATCGCTTTGTAAAAGAAAACTTGTATTCCATCTAGGCCCGGGGAGCCTTCCACATTTAATTCTCTGATTGCTTGTAAAGTTTCCTGTTCTGTAATTAGTGTAGTCAATTGCTCGGCTTGTTCGCTTGTCACCCTGGGACCAATGTCTCCTGCCATTCTCCATTTCCCCCTCTTAGTTGCCTGAGAAGCTTCCCTGAAAAATTTGATGGCTTCAGATTTAATCTCTTGATTAGAGGAGACCCTATGTCCATCACAAAGAATAGAGGAAATGAAGCTAAACCACCTCCGAGAGCTAGCTGTAAGGTGGAAAATTCTCGTATTGGCATCCCCCTCCTTAAGCCATAACTGCCTGGATCTCGCCCTCCAATTGATTTCCTGTTTAAGGTCTTCATCCGGTACCACACCTTGCCACATTTTCCTGTCAGCCTGTTCATATTCAGACAGAGTGCCAGCAGCTTCCTTGGAGTCCAGCTCCTGGATTCTACTCAGAGATTCCCTTCTCCTTTGTTCCCTCACCAAGGTAATAGCAGATCCATATTCTTTTAAGATCGCACACAATCCAGCTAGCTTAGTTGATAATCTGACAGTTGTAGACCCCTGTACCTTTATAGCTCTACACCAAGAACAGATCATCTGGTAAAAACCCGGTTCAGTCAGCCATGATCTTTTCAGTTTGAAATAGGTGCCAGCCAGAGTTTCCTCCCCACAGTCCCATACCAGGGGGTATGATCAGAGAAAGGTCAGCTCAACCCATTCACAGTCGACAATTGGAATGTGACAAGGATGTCCACATTCCCAAAAAATCCATCAAGCTTGAAAGCCAACCCGTTTCCATTACACCAAGTAAATTCCACACCAGAGGATGGATATTCACTCAATTGCAGCGACAGAATCGTCATCTGAAATCCAATGGCCGATCTGTCTATGCTACCAATAGGCCTATCAGCCCCTATTAAAACACAATTAAAATCTCCTCCCATCAGCCACATTTCCCCCTGCACCAACTTAGCTACAGTGGACCATTCCGCCCACAGCTCCTACCTGGCAGAAGCAGTACAAGGTCCATAAACCCCAGTAATCCAGATACACTCCTGCCCCTATTGAGTCTGAAACTTGCATGTTAACATATGTCTGGCTTTGTGAACTTCCAAGCACTGAGCCCACCTCTTTCTCCACCAGATAGCAATGCCCCTCAACCTCCCATGTGCATCAATCTGTACACATTCATTCATCCCTGAAGCTAACAAGTCAGACCAAAGTCTATCAGAATTACTTTCAATGTGTGTCTCTTGAATGAGCGCACTTTCAATTCCCCATTCTCTCAAGTATCTCATCAGAGATGCCCTCCGGCATTTGTTGCACAACCCACACATGTTCCAAGTGAGGATTCTCATCACTCCTCATTGGAACCCTCTCTCCTGAGTGTCTGGCAACTGCACACTTGCATAACTTTGGCAACTTCATCTTCATCCATCAGAATGATAGCCTTTGATTTTCTTTGTCGAAGGTTGTATGGTGATCTCCCCTTATTGATATTTGTGCATGATCCCCCTTCAAATTCAGGATCTTCCTTCCCCTGCACGACCTGTTTGCCCTTCAGAGATTTAGGCTACGTATCAAGGTTCCCCTGCTCTTGAGTCCCCCTACCACATGACAGCACATCCCCTTCCACCGTGGTCGACAGTCTTGCCAATTCTACGCCGCCCAATTCCTCCATTTCTTCATTCTGAAGCATCCCCGTCTCCCCATCACATAGGTCCTTACATCTCTCGGCAGCTAGGGATTTATCGCCATGGTCCATGTACAGCTCCTAAGCAATCGCCTCCTCATCAGCTATAGGTTCAGACGACTTACGTTGCTTTGCTACAACATCCCCCACCAGGAACCTTAGCCTCAACATCCAGGAACTTCCACCACATCTCAAAATCAGACGATCAAGTATAGAGCCAGCGATGAAGACATCGACCCTCACACTCAGTAGATGCCCATTCCCCTCAAGTAGTCCGATGACCATGTCTTCTTCCACAGATGCAAAGCCTGAGATCATTGATGACACTACCTCCTTCGACCTCAGATGTAGAGGAAGTCCCTCAATCTCAAGATTTCCAGACCTATTCCCACTCTCTGTGGTGGTCTCTCCAATAGGGCTTCATCGAAAGGAGAGACCAGCCTCCAGATCACTGTGACGCCATCCTTACACGATGTATGGAATCGCAATTTCTCAACATCCCCTGCACCCAAACCAAAGAGCAAAAAATGTGTACTTGATAGAAAAGAGATCTACCAGGAATCAGTCGAAAGGGATAGAGAGGTTACCAGGGCGTGAACACTCTCCGCCGTCAGTTTTCCAGTCATAACCTCCCCAACCAGAGCTTCCCGCAAGGCCATCTCTGCAACCTTGATGCTCGCCGTCATAGGAACCTCCACATCAGCCATAAGCCCTCCCAAGTTACATAGAAGTGGGGGCGGAGGCGGAGTCCGCCCAGCCCTAGAATTCAAACTTCCAAAGTGCGGGAAATGGCGATAACTCATCTGCCCCCCCAAACCCCTACACGAATCCCTTTTTGGGTCGAATCCCCCACACCCCAGACATACCACAGGAGATCGACAGGTCGCCTCCAAGGGTCCCCGCCGTCGGCATCGGAAGCAAACAGTCTTGCCGGTTGGCTTTGTTCCTCTTCACTCTGACCTCCTTGCCTCCATCCCCCATTGGCCACATGCATCAGAATTCCCCTGTTCCATCCTCCTCCATCCTTTCGACCTCCAAGTATGCCACCCCTCACCCTCCTTAATCCCACCAGCCGTCACACCTAAACTGCCGGCCGCTGGGATCGACATTCTCCCAAATCCCTCTCGGTTGCTCTATGGATTTCGACCAAATCAATTGGGATTTGTCCTCCTCTTTCACTTCATATTTTACTGATTACCTTCTTTTAGTTCGACTGACCACTCTAACCTTTGGTTAGACTTGAAATCGTCTGCACATAGATTTTTAATCTCCTCTATTTGACTCCTTCCATCACCCTATAATAAATGAAATGCAATACATTTTCACCCTTCTTACAATGAGGACATTGTAAAATGTTGGCTTGGGTGGTGTTCAAGTGAAATTTTCACTTTAAGTGTGTGTAATAAATAGATAAAAAATAAGAAAAGCACATAAAAATTAAATATCCATGAAATTTAAAAAAATAGAAATTCGAAAAATGCTAAAAATTTTATAAATAAAAAATATCATAAAAATTTGAAAAATTTTGTAGAAAAATTCATAAAAATTGGAAAACTTTATAAACATAAAAATAAAAATATGTAAATAGAAAAATATGAAAAATGAAAATTCATAAAAATAATAAGAGGGTTACATTCATCTTTAATAAGGAAGAAAAAGAAGAAAATATATATATATATATTTATTATAATTAAGAGCTTAATTTTCTTTTTGGTCAGAAATTAAAAATGTATATAGAATATTTAAGAGCATTTAACTCCTATTTAGATTTTTACTTTAAAACATTTTGTAAAAACACACTTTTATTTTCAAACAAGGTTTTATTTGAATTAGGAATCTTTACACCATTTAAAGCTTTATTTTTCTATTCTTACCTTGAATTAACAAACTAAGTGTATTAAGATTTAAACTTAAGTTTTGGGGTTAAATGATAACTTTCCAATCAATTAGATTAAGTAATCTTTTTGCTTTTTCAAAATTGGATTTTATCAAAAGGTTAAGTAAAAGGTCAGATATTCAGAGTTAATTAAATAGAGAGTTAGTGGAATTTTAGTTTACAAGTCTTGTAGGCTAAGATAAATAACTAGACTTGGTAAATTTTGTCTTGACGGATCCTACAGGAGGAAACTAAGAATTTGAAGAACCTGAGAGTGAAGGGCTTTGTTGTCCAAGCTCTGGTTTGAGAGCTAAGTAACCTAAACATCTAACTTCACGCACATAGAATTGTCTTGTTGGCATCTGAGACCTTGAAAACACAGAGGTTAATAGATCGGTTCTAAATCCTCTTTAGTCTAAGGATTTCACAGGGTGATTCTTGAAAGGGTGAAGGATGTGCCATTCACCTAGAAAAAGGATTTGGAGAATTATGTTTGTAAGAAAAATGAGAAGGGGGAGAAAAAGAAAAAATATATATATAATAAAACACCCTGCAGTTAAGTACCTTGTTACAAATGGGTGCTTATGCAGTATTTTTCCATAATATATAAAGCATCTCCTTACAAATGGATGCTACCCTTCCTTCCATCAAATAAAAAGAACACCTCGCTACATATGAGTGTTCTAACCTATAGAAAAAGTGAAAAAAAGATATGGAGATAAAAATATTAGGAATAAGAGACCCAGTGGTCCACCGAGGAGATATACACAAAACGTGTTGACCTTGGGATAGAAAACTGGTGAGGAGAAAGCAGCCAAACCTGAGTAAGGAGAAGCCAAAGGCTTGAATTGGAATAATTGGGATTGGAAATTGATGTCTTAAGATCTAAATTTTTGCAACTTTGGATGCCTTTAGGACAATTCTCTTCACTAAGCACAAATGTTTTAAAGTCATAACTACTGAACCTTGGTATTGGGCAATGAAGCCTAAGAAATCAGGTTTTGAGGATTTTAAGTTGAGACCTAAAGGAGAAGCATTGATAGAACCCTTGGTCTAGAAGTTGTTCTTAGTACTGTAGGCTAGTAAATTAGAGTTTTACGATTTTAACTTTCGTTAATAATGAGTATTTGGTTAATTTGTTTAAACTTATATTGATAAAAGTCAAATATCTTAAACAATGGATTAAGTTAATTCTATTGAGTTTTTGAGTTAAAATTTAATTCTCATTTCTTATGTTTTGTTTCCTTAAAACACTTTGTATTCTAATTTGGGTTAAGAATTGTTACAAAGGAATAAGAGATTTTTTAGAATTCTAATTCTTAATAAAATTCTTGTTAACAACATTGTTTTAAGTGTGCTTTGAAAATGTTAAAAGTATAAGTCTAAGTAAGAAATTTTCACAAGTGCTCTACATATTAATTGTTCATTTTAAACTTGGAAATTTTCTGACCTAAGATTTCCTCTACATAGTTATTATTTATGTTAATTTAAACCCAAGTGCTTTAAATCATCATATTTCTAGTTAATTTTGCTAGGGACCAGCAAAACTTCGGCTTGGGGGGTATGATGAGAGGCTCATCAAGATCTCTAATTACCCCTAATTAATTAGTCTTCCTTGTTAATTAGCTAATGATATGAGTATATATGGGTTAATTATAAAATAAAGGATATATAGTAAAGGACCTTAAAATAAGTTAAAAATGATATTTCATCATACAATTAATATTATTAACAATCTAATTAATAATTGTACTCAAGATCATATTAATCATTCCCTTAATTAACAAGTTAATTAACTTAAGTATAATGTATACATAAGTATATAATAACACAAGTAACTTTACCTAATCTAATAAATTAACCTAAAAAGGTCAAAAATGTAAATTCAAGGTGAAAATATAATAATTACCTTATTTACTAACATGTATAAAAGGTTGAGAAAGACCTAAATTAAAATAAGCCTTGAACTCCTGAGTTTACATTTTTGTCCTTAAAACTCATTTCGATCAGGTCCTTAATTCTCATATAGGTCCTTAATTTTCATTTCTAATAAGTCCCTGTCTTCTTCTTCTTCTTCATCCTTCAGCCGGTTGAACGGCTAACGACGGAGGGTGATTCCACTGCTCGATCACCGCCCTACCGACATCATTCTTCCTTCTCCAAGCTCTTGGAGCTTGCACTCACCATTCTATCTTCATCCATCGGTCTGGATGATCTAGATATCCTAATTTTAGGTAAAAGTTAACCCTACCGACGTCGGAGACAACGCCGGTGGTTAACCTTCGCTAGCTTCTTCTTCGTCCAGACTTCACCGCCCTCTTCATCGTTGTCCACTATAAATACCCCCTCACTCCGTCGATTTCTCTCAAGTTGGCTCCCTTCCCTCTTCTTCTCTGAGTCAACCCAATAGGCTATTTGTCCACAACTTCGGCGATCTTCCACACCATCCAACGACTTCCTCTGTCCATCTTGATCAGCTGAGGAGCTTCGCCGAGGTCAGTCGCATCTTTGGACACAGGTGCTGACCAAGGAGATCTCTGCTCCATCCAAATTCACCTGCCGGAGATCTTCCTCATACCAACTGATTTCGTCCTCTGTTATGAGCCTTCGAGGGAGTCCCTTTGACCCCATCGTCCAGGTAACAATAGATAGGAGTAGGAGTAGGAGTAGGAGTAGTTTAGCTAGGTAGTTAGTTAGGTAGTGTACCATAATTTCAGATTTCAAAGTTCATCTTCTTTGACTCCGATGGGCTCCTTTATCTTGCTAGAGTTCATGTTTTGTCTTTTGAATTCGCTATTCACCATCTTGTATCACTCATGGTCAGTTGTTAATCATTAAAACACAAATGCTATCACTGATTTGCCTAAATCACATCCACCTTCAACAGCTACTGTCGCTGTCTATGGCTGCAGTAACTGAGCTTAGGTTCACATTCATAGGGTCTTCCACCACCTATTCATCACCTAAGGACCCTGTTTTACACTTCAATTTGAATAATTACCACCTATAACCTAAACACCTAATTCAATTTAAGCTCCCGAGCTCGCTATCAATGGCAGCTCAGGAGTAATTACAACTATAAATTAGTTAAGTATTTATGATTGCAATTATATTCGTACTTGT
The DNA here is from genome assembly GCA_037157565.1 of Thalassia testudinum. Lineage (NCBI taxonomy): Eukaryota > Viridiplantae > Streptophyta > Magnoliopsida > Alismatales > Hydrocharitaceae > Thalassia > Thalassia testudinum. The sequence goes on along the minus strand of JAZHRO010000014.1, from coordinate 147,353,178 downwards.
CTCAACCACTCAATTGAGTGGGAGATCAAGTCTCGTGCCTCAAACAACTTAATTTCAGTCAAAATGAATTCATTGTCAAATCTTACATATAAAGAGATAATGAGTAATTAAACGAGTTCCTGAGGTTCCTTGCAACCTCAGGAACAATTTTAAGTCAAAAAAGGCACAAATCACTTCTCTATGCACTATTATGAATTTTTCTGGACTCACCGGAGCTCTGGCAAATTTCGACAAGAAAATATTAAGCTTCAGCCTGAAGAATTTGTTCTTAAGCTCCAGATCATTGATTTGATGATCACTGATTGTTTTGAGGTTGTTTATTTGAGGTTTAAGTGTCTGTTGCTTGAGATAGATCTTCTTCTTCTCCAACTCTGATAGAGTTTGAAAAGCTTGACAGAAGACCAAAAGTCACAGTTAGGGTGTCTAGAAGCTTCAGTGCAGTGCATTGAAGATATTTCTATCCTTAGAACATTGTAACAACCTCCCAAACCTTTTGTCGAACAAAGCATTCTTAGAGTCCTGCCAATGAGCCTGGAACCCTACTTTTCAATGCCAAAAAACCTATTTTAGGGTCTGAGCATGTTTCTAAGGTTGAGGAGAAGAGATTCTAGGTTTCAATTTCTTGAGAAAGGGCTTTAATCAGAAAGTCAATTTTTTAGGCTGTATAGTCAAACTCGAGCTTGATACCTTGATTCTGAGCTTAATTTGATGATTAGGTGAGTTTGAATGATCATTGAGATGTTCTTGAATGATTCTTAAGTGATTTGGATGAGCTCTATGGGGTAATTCAGTTGCAATTCAAGTACTATCAGTTTCGGTTATTTTTTAACCCAAACAGATGATAGTAGATTTTGGATGAAATTTGAAGTTGAATCCTGCTTAGTTTAGTTAGTTTTATTCCTTAGAATAAGTTAAAATCAATTAGAAATGTCATTAGCTATTTGTTGCGCATTTAAGAGTTTGAAATCGTGTCTTTAAAGCTTTCAGAGAAGCTTCAATCTTATTTATAGTTCCTGAAGCTCTCAAGAGCTTAAAACCCAAGTTTAAACCTGTAGGATTTATTCAGAACCTTAGATAAGCTAGAAAAACTATGCTATAAACACTGTAAGCATAATTCTACCTCCAGGTAGTATTTTACCCGTAGGAAACCCCTAATTTCACCTTTCAAATTGAAGAGGAAGATATCCTCTTATCATTAAATTGACCCTGCAATCCTATAGAGCCATCTTAGAGCTTTCCATCAACCTTTATTTCACTTGATTTTGAGCTCTGAGTAGGGAGAAATCATCGCTTGAACTTCGGTTTGGAGGGGGAGAACATAGTTCCACATCGGAAACTGCTAAGAGCACACTTGGGAATAAAACTAATTTGTTGTATATGCTCAGTAGTCATCAGCGCTCGTTGCGAAAAGAAACCTCTGATCATCTGAGCATATTGTGTGTGTGTGTGGGCGTGTGCACCTGCGGGTGTCCGCCCGAGTGGGCGTGCGTGTGCAATGGCCCTGGGAGGGTGAGGCCTGGGAGGTGGATGAGTCAGTTCGGCTTAAGAGAGGGCCGGTTTGGCTCAAGAAAGAAAAAAAGCCGAAAATCAACCCTTAGTGAAATTAGGCGAGGACCGAGTAAGGTCTGGTCCCACCCTGATCTCAGGGTGCTATCTATCCTTGAAAGGACCTCTCTGCAAATTAAGAATAAATTTTTGGTTGAAAAAGAAATAAACCCAATTCAGCTGAGGAGGCAAAGTGTCGTGCTAAGAAGGAAGCTAAGGGTTGAAGGACACAGATGCTGGAGAAGCTAAGGAAAGGAGAAAGAAAGGTGAAGGGAGAAGGGAGAAGAGTAGGTAGGCACTGAGGAAATATTGAAGAAGAAGAAGGAAGGAGTAGAAAAGAAAGAAAAGAGAAGAAAGAAAGTGCTCGAGAGAAAAGAAAAAGGAATGAAAGAGAAAAGTAAATGTAAATAGAATAAAAGGAAATAGATAAGAGAAGAAGAAGGAAAGAAGAAATAAAGGTAAGAAAGGCTGAAGAAGAAAATAAAGGGTTTCTTTTGTATATTTTTAATTTCTCTTGCTTTTAATTTTAATAAGGCATATGTTTTGATTGTATAAACTCTTATTTGCCTTTAATCATTTGAAATAAATGTTGTAAATAAAATTTTATATGAGATTTTGCATGTTACTTCAAATTAAATCAATTTATTCAAAATTCATGGTTTATAACTAATTTAACTATGCGTCCTATACTTATAAGGAAAAATAAAAGTTAATTAGTGAATTTAGAATGAATTATACCTCCCAGTGAATGACCTGGACTCAACCAGTTAAAAAAGTTCTAAAATGTTTGACCCTGTACTACTAAATGATATAATTTCGAGTTAACCTAAGTGACTTTTCTCTACTCATAATTAACTAAAATTAACTTAATTAACTGACTTGAGGGGAGAACACCATTAGTACCTAGGGCTCAAACGAAAATGTGATTGCCATAAATACCTTAAACTTCAAGTAGGTGCACAAATCAGGGTTTGGATGTTGTCTAAATCAGGCAACTTGTTGATTAATCTAAGAATATAATGTAAGTAGCCCTAATTGATTTTTTTCTTTTTAGTTTTTTCAGAATAAGGGGCTTCGAAGAAGGTAGATGGAGTTTACCTACCCCTGGAGTGGTTGATGTGCGGCTGAACTTCTTTCAATGAGTCCCACTAAAATAGATCACAACCAAAAGAGATGTAGCAAGTTAGTATGCAATCTGATATTGCAATCAAGAAATCTGAATTGCACGTTGCTCCCCAGCAATGGCACCAAAATATTATTTGCTAGAAATTAGGTTTTAAATCATTGTGTTGCAGAATAGTTGAAATCTAATGAAAAACTAATAAAATTTTTACTCGAAAAGGTTCGAGGCCATTCGCTGGGAGCAAGTAGGAATTCAGTTCTCAAAATTGCAATTTAAAACAATTGAGATAAGAAATTATTTTTCAGAAATTGATTGAAAATATTGTGGCAATAAGATCAAGTGTCAGACTGCAAAAAGAATAGAGTAAAATGGTGATTTGAATCACCAATTACTCCCTATAATAATATCAAATGAAACTCGATAGCTTTGAATGAAATAAACTCAAGTCAGCCTTAAATGTTTGATGAACAGTGCTCTCCTTCTCTGGTTCTTCTTTTCTTCTTCTGTGCTTGATTTCTTTTTCTTCACTTCTTCTCTTGCTTTCATTCTTTTCCTGCACAGACTCTTCTTCTGCTACGATTCTTCTTCTCTTCCTCTTTTTTCACTACTTTCTTTCTCTGCTCTCCCTTCCTTCTCTCCAACCCTTCTCCTACCCGTCTTCTCTTCTTCAAGAACAGGGGAAGGGTCTTTAGATTTGGCTAAGTGTTAGCCGATCTACAATAGAGAAAAACACTCCCTTACCCCACATAGATTCTCCACTCTTTAACTCCTTGGGTCACGCTCTCCCAAAGCCTCCAATAGTTCCGAGTTATCGGGTATTTGGTCTTAGAGCTCACCCAGGTCTAGGGCTATAGCTGTGGGTCACAACCGAGAAGTGTACAGGGCTTAGGCGGGTAGTCGAATCTGCACTACGTTCGCAGGGAGCATGTTGCAGATAAGGCATGTGAGGGGTTTGAGGGACCTCACCCCTTGTGATTTGAGGCGATAAGCCTCTATCACAAATTCAATTTATGTGGTAGTGTCGCTTCTGAATCTTCCGAGGTGGGACTATGTTGTCCCCCTACTCTTCGTGCGTGGTTGCAGTGAAACTCTTCCTCAATTGGGTCAGCTGCTGAAGGTATCACCCTCAATTGGAGACCTGGGCGTGTGCGTGTGATGAATCTGTGTGGATTGGGGCTAATACCAGGAGTGAAGGTGCCTTAGAGTAGGCTTGAAGCTTACTCGAAGCTCGGCTTTAATGGCGGACAGGGCTGGTACCTGAAATCACAAATAAGGCCTTTTGGGTATGTCAAAACGTTTAGGAGCAATCGTTGGAGCATGGCAAACTTGATGAGGGGGTCGGCGTGGCGTGTGTGTGAGTGATGACATCTGTCAACCTCGTAGAGGGTGACCGAATGTGGGTTTCTTTTGTGGGGCATTTGGAGGGGCAATCATCCAAACAAAGAGGGCTTTTGCTCCTGAGGTCGAGGTAGAGCTGTGGAGTGTGGGAGCGGGCAATTTGGTGGTGTGTGGAAGCTGCTAGGGCTCGCCGGAGTTCTGTCGGAGAGATGGAAGATGGAGTCAGGGACTGTTATACGGGGGTCAGCGCAGTGTGTTGGATATGCTGGCACGATGAGAAGTTGAGGAGTCAGTTGAGAACAGTAGCTGCCGAAGGGGAGAGGAGATGGCGCCGGTTGTGGTATGGCTGGCGCTAGAGAAGGAGGCTGCTTCGGTGGATAGGAAATAGTGAGGAAGACAACGAAGAGGGTGTCGGCTAGTATGGCTTAACATGGAGGAAGATGGGGGAGGAAGAACGGAGGCAGGGAGTGTTGCAAACGTTGAGGAGCAATTTGGACAAGAAAGAGAAGAATTGGAGGTGTTCAAGGCCAAATTCGAGCATGGAAAGAATGGTCTAATCTGGACGTCTTTTTACAGGACATCAGTAGGCCATTAGAGCTTGTGAAGCAAGCTTCCCAAGCTTAGAAGGTCGTCGGAGTTCGAAACCCAAATTTCAAATGATTTGCATTAGGATTTGGGCAAGACTTGGAGCCTAAGACGTGGCTCAAATGGAAGGCAACATCGTCAATAATCTGGGTAAGTATTTTTTGGGAATGATTGATTGAGAATCGAGTGAGAAATCCTCGCTTGATTTCAACGGTGAAGCTCAAAGTTGCCTTTGATGGTGCTAGGGACCTATTTGTAGAGGTGATGACAAAATTAGGGGCCTTTTTGTAAAGATTTTGAAAGTTAAGGGCATATGTGTGATCAGATAGGACCAAGTTGCAAACTAGGATAAAATAATCTCAGATTGATCCCAAATTTTAGTACAAACTAATTTCAACATAAGGAATCCAATGGTGAAGTTGGATTTTTTTTTGACCACGTTTGATTGGGTAATTTTTGCACAAACCTAATTTAGGGCAAATGTTTATCTGAAACTCTATTTTGGGTCAAGACAGGTTCTGATGGTCAAATTGAAGGTACTAAACGCTAGAGAATGTTCTTCTATGAATTTTAGAGGGCTTAGGTGAATTTTATCCTGACCAGAACCTCAATTAACTAAGCGAGTCTATTTTTAGGGTTTCTAAAGTCTTTTAATTCTCAAAACATGCAAAAATCCTTTTTTGACTGTTCTAAACCACTTGTTAGCCATTTAGAACCATCTGACCCTTAATTAACCCCTAAGAAAACTTATGCTTCTACTACATGCATGATATGATGGTAAAATTACAATTTAACCTGGGTTTCTTACCTTTCTCTAAGAATTATTATGTAATGAATTACAGTTCTCTAGTGGATATGTAGGAGCATTTACTGACTTAATCAGATCAAATTGAGCTAGTTATGGCTCATGGTGGTGTTCCCATCAGTGCCCTACGATACTAGCATTATTCCCATCTAATTAAATCATATGGAGCCGAAGCCCTTTAATACAAAACAAAAGAGAAAAAGAAAGAGAACATCAAACCAACCATACTACTGCCATAAAAGTTGGGTTTAGGTGGGAGCTCTTCATCGCCATGATCATCATTATGGTTGATGTGTTGGGGGAGAATGTGCATCTTGGCGATTGTAGCCATATTGTAGGGATCGACCTTCATTTCGCTGGCTTGATCATGGGTAGTGATCCTATAGTTGCCAAAGACCTTGGATACAATAGAGCCAAAAGGTAGGGAAGCCATGTGATCATTCATGACATGAGCAATGAGGCGGCGAAAATTGAAAGGAATATGGCAAACGACTGCAAAAAGGAGCTCCTTATGTTGATGGGAAATGTAGTTAAATCCATTGGATTTTTTCAAAAGATCCCAGCCAAACATGCAGGAGAGAAGACAAGGGAGGGGTTTGAGGTTCTTGCAGGGTAAGGTGCCACTATGTGGTTCATACTTATCAGGGAGAACCAGCTCTTGATTTATGACCTCGAAATCATGCTAACGCAAAATATATTCAAAATCATTTCCAGAGTTTGGAATGCTGAGTAGCCTGGATAGATAATCATAGGTGATGGTTATGCATTTGCCAACGATGATCAAGCCAAGGTTGATTTCATCATTACTAGAATCATCAACTGGATTGGCATTGATGAGGCGAACTAGGTTCGGGAAAACCCCACGACATCCAAAGCTAGAATGGAACTAAAGATCAAAAGAATGAACGAGGCGAAGGGTGTCAAAATGTTCACAAAGATTAAGGTGGTCAAAATTGGTCAACACAATGAACCTAGGAGATTTGACCTTAGCATTGGTAAAATGATGGAACCGTTGCATAGTGGTGTCGCTACATAGTTGGTTCGCTAGGTAGGTGAATTGGGAATAGGAGGAAGAACCCTCGACTTTCTTCCTACGAGGAGGCATTTTGGGAGGGTCTGTGGGTTTGAGTTCTAGGTAGGATTTATGCATGCAAAATAAATAGCAATACAATCAAAATTTTTGCAAAGAAATATCTACCTTAATGGTAATACACTTGCCATCATCCAACCATACATCATAACATGTAAAGAAGTCCTAATTACATGTGGCAGTACCTCTGCCATAAAAATGTACACAACCACATAAGCACAAACCAACTTGATAAATACACATTTATTGAAGATAAAATGTCAATTTGTGCGAGTTCCTAAGCTTAACATTGCATTTGACATTATAAATATTGCATAACATGCATCAGTCTGCATCCAGAATAGTTTGTATAAATTATATGTTGATTTGCTTCTTTTTGCAACTAGGAGAGTGATTGCACCGCAAAAATACACCTGCAATTGTGCCATCTTGATCTATTTCCTAGCATTACAAGTGCATATTAGGTATCCATAGTAACCTTTGTAAAAATACACGCATGCATGCATTTAATTGAGAGGGGAGGAGAGTGAATAAAATGGCCTTGCAATTAACAAATTCCTCAAGTGCTGCCTTGCAAAATTCACCATCTTTTTATTTTTATTATTATTTGACTTTGAATTCTTCCCACGGCTACAAGACATGGCCTCTTCTTCCTCTTCACACCATGCTCTATAGCAAGCCACTCCCTGTAGCCGCATGCACAGCCATGCATAGCAAGGCCATGGCTGTGCATGCCTTCTTCTTTTAAAAGGGCACGGCTTCTTCTTTGCAAAGGCTGAGCCTGGTCACCCAACAAGAACAACACCTCCTTCTAGGCCGTCTCTCCCCTCTCCCTCCATACGCAGCCTCTCCTCCTCTGAGGAGCCACTCTGTGGGCAAGAGTACCTCACTGTGGTGCACAACCACCACCGTGAGTCCACCATCGCCCAGCACATCAAAGAGCCAATGGGCGTGGTGGTTCTCTCTCTGTTTCACCATTCAAGACAATTCAACCATTGGAGCAGGAGCTTCAAGCTTTGAAGCTCAAGCTCCGCACAGCAGCAGCACGGCACCGGACTCCTGTTCCGCATGTGCAAACCACCGCGCAAGCCAGCAAGTCGCCCTCGCCCTCCACCGTGCACGCTAGCAGTACTGTTGAAGGATTCTTTTCAAGCTTGGGAGCCACCAACCTTGGAGCAAGAAGCCCTCTTCTTCACCATCTATCTAGAGGATTTGTGTTTTATTTTCTTATTTGCAATTTTCTAGTAGTACAAGCTTTCCTCTACTAGGCCTTTTGTAAAACACTTTATCAATTATCTAGTTGCCTTCTTTGCAATTTTTTTTGTTTGCATTTCTATTTGCTTATTTTCAGCATTCTTCACTTCCTCTCCCTAATTATTCTAGGCCTTCACTTGCTTAGAGTGAGCTTAGGGAGAGGCTCTACTTGCCACTTTAGAGTAGTTTACTTAATTGGAAGTGTAAACACTTTTCCCGCATAATTTCGCATGTTGCCTTAGTTCAAAAAAAAAAAAATTACATATTAAAAAAATATTAAAAAGAAAGTTGAGATTGTATTCCAAGCAAGAGAATCATTATTGCAATTTTTGCCTCCTTGGACGACCCTAGATACTCCCCTATCTAGGATATAAATTTTAAAAGCGAAAGCGGATTTACGCGTTACAACGACGTATTTTAACAAACCGCGTATTTTCGCTATCACTTTTTGGCGCCGCTGCCGGGGAGGCACGGCTTTGCATTAACTCATTTTCTCTTGCTTGAAGTGGATCTCATCCCCTTCTCTTTCTTTCTTTTGTGTGTGCAGGAACTACAGCGGGAAAGCGGGAATCTGGAAGCGAGAGCTTAAAGATCCTTTTCTTCCCGCGAAAATTCAGGTTGGTTCCTCTTTCTGGTCACATAAATAATTAAAACTACCAAAAATATATTAAACTTGGCTTTCAGGACCATAAACACTTAAATTAATTGAAGTGGTGCATTTTAAAATCAATTGTTTGCTTGTATGCTTCTTTAGCACCATTCCATTGCAAGTATTGGTGTTCTGTTTTTCGGGTCTAGATTTCTGTCCAGACTTGAAAAAATTGATTCCTAACACCACAGGCCTCCTAAAATCATAAACTTTCATAGAGTGATTCCCAATTAAGTTTGGAACATCTGTTCCAAATTTCAGATCAATTGGATTTGTATTTAATTTTTAAAAATTCGTGGATTACAGAGGGGTCACACCCTCTAATCTTCCTGTTTTGCCGCTGTCCGCGAATTTTCAGAATTTTTATACTCATCCAATTTTTGTGAAATTTATCTTGTTGGAATCCCTGTGAAATTTTACATATCATATAAAATAATAAAAATTTTCTGAGGTCGGTGGTAATACTGAAAAATCTATAATACCCACGGGTATTATTTCTGGACTTTGACACCAGTACAATTAAAAATTCAAAACTATTATCCAACAAATTCCTAAAATCTTACAAAAGTCTTTTCTGGAATCCTTGTTTGATTTTCTTCAAAGTAGTGGTGTTGTTTGACTTGTTTGGACCACTACTTAATTCTGAAAGCTAAAAATAATTCATTGGTAGTTAAATTTCTGTCTTAGGGATAATTGGCTTAGGGTTTCTTCTTTCTCTTTAGAGACTCAATTAAAAGGAAATATACAATCACACATACAACTGGTCTTTCCTTTGATTGTGAACTTTCAAACTTGTTTGAAAACTTAACTAAAGAAACCCTAAAATACATTCAATTAAATCAAATCCTAAAAGACAAAAATACAAAAAAAAAAAAAAAATTGTGTGACAACTTGATTTTCATTGGAGCCACTCTCCAATTCCTGCACACACACAAAAAAATCAAATAACAGGGCAACAACCCAATAAACGCCCTCCACATTCCGTGTGCACTGTAGAATCCTAGACCTAATTAAAATTTGTAGCAACTTGACCCCTAAGGCTTTATCAACTTAGGCTTGCTATTTAGGTTTTAAATTTTCTTTAGTTAGTACCAATTCTGTCATCTGTATCTGGTGTTCAGGCTGAGGGGCCGTGTCAAACGACCAGGCGCGGGTTTGTACAAGCACCTGGGGTTTTCCCTGGGAAACGTTTGGGCCCAAACCTCCCCTTAAGCAACCTGGCTAGATTTGTTGATAGAACGGGTATTCACTATTGACTACTTATTTCCTATATAGACCAAGTCTTAGGTTATTATTAGGGAGTCACAATCAAGTTAGGTCTAGTTTTTGTTTGTTTGAATTGCACACTTTCTCTCATCTCTTTCTCTTCTCCTCCCCTCCCCGTTCTTCCATTTTATGCACGGGCGACGGTCTCAAAATCCGCACTTGGAAGGACCATTTGATTTCGCCCCCCACGTAAAAAGACCACTTTTTCTGTCTTCTCCTGAAAAAATGGAAACACAACAAAATAGGTCCACTGACCCTTCCACGTCTACCTCTAACCCCACCTCTAACCCTAATTCTAACCCTTCCACCCAAAACCCAACCACCAGTAACTTTCCACACTTGGAGCTCCCCAATCTTGAGTTGCCCCACACACAACATCAAGACCCCCTACCTGATCTTTTAAAATTGATGGCCGATCAAATTAATAAATTAAATTCCAATCAACAAACATTGACTAGGAACATCCAAAACCTAGCCAATCCAAGGCCAAACCCACCACCCCGTCAGCAGCCTGTTGTTCCTCTAAAAGATTTCTATGATCCATCTTATTATGAGGAACGACCAGGGGTGGTCATACCTGAGGGGGACTTTGAGATCAAGCCAGCCGTCCTGAACCTGATTAAACACTTTCATGGCCTTCCTAGGGAAGACCCTTTCAGCCACCTTGAAGAACTAACTCTTCTTGCACAGACAACCCGTTCCCGAAATGTGCAAGAAGACATATGGCTGATGCGGCTTTTTCCATTATCTCTTAAAGATAAGGCCGCTTATTGGTTCAGGACTATTGGCCGACCCATTACAACATGGCCTCAACTCAAGAGTGCCTTCCTCAAGAAATTCTTTCCCATAGGTCGTACCAATTCCTTACGAAGATCTATTACGACCTTTCACCAAAAATCTGGTGAAACTTTCCATGATTCTTGGGAAAGATTTCAAGACCTTTTAAGAAGTTGCCCGCACCACGAGATTCCTTTATGGCAGCTCGTGCAAATCTTCTATCATGGATTAGATGATCAAATCCGACAGTTTGTCGACGCCTCGTGTGGCGGCAACTTTTTAAATAAAGATGCAGAAAGTGCCTATGACCTGTTCGAAGAAATGAGTGAAAACTCATTTAATCAAGCTTCCATGAACACATTTTGCAGAACCCAAAACCCGCAGTTCGGTGTTCATGAAATAGGCACTCAATCTATCCCTGTCACCCAAGACGATCTTCAATTGATTGCTCAAAAACTCGACCAGATGCATATTAATCAAAAGAAAATTGAGGAAAGACTAGCCACTTCAACTCAAGCTCCACACCCACATCTAACCCAACCTAACTTTCCACGAAGAGAAAATTTGCACAATCTCAACACCACTCCTGCTGATTATTCTGAGGTTGCCCATGATTCACTGGGGAATTTCAATTATCCAGATCTTAACCCCACCGAAAATATTTCTGCCATCCAGGAGCCCTTTAAAAATTCTTCCAATTGGAAAAATTACCCGAACTACTCCTGGAATAATCAAGTTTCCTCCCAACCATATCATTTTAATGGGTATGGGTCGAATCCAAATTTCCATCCTGGGCCATCCCAACAAGATATCAATGCCCAGATGCTACGGACCCTGCAGGATATGCAAACAAAAATGACGGAAGTAACCCGCAACATCACAAATCTGAACAATCAGATTGGGGTTGCTCCCACGCAAAGACCTGTAGGACATCTTCCGTCCCAACCCATACCCAATCCCAATCACCAAGGGAACCATTATATGGGTAGAAATCCACATTATCCAAATCAGCCTCCTCCTAATCCACCTCAGCAGCCGCCCAGGTTCCTGCAATCACAGGCCCCCCCACCTCCTCCAAATAATAATCCGACTGCACATGCAGTTACCTTGAGGAGTGGGAAAACCACCACTGACCCCGAGCCTTCGCACGAACCTGGTAAGATACATGTGCAAGTTGACTCCCCACCTCCCCATCAGGAAGAAAAAGAACAACAACAATCTCAAGACAAGATTCCTATCCCTTTCCCACAAGCTCTCTACCCTACCACCAACAAAAGAAAGAAATCTGAGCCCACTACAGAAGAACTCATGGAGCTATTTGGGCAAGTTCATATCAATATCCCTCTCCTAGATGCCATCAAATATATACCTGCCTATGCTAAATTTTTGAAGGATATTTGTACTCCTAAAAGGCAGGCTAAAAATCTAGGACAGGTGCATCTTTCAGAGACAGTAAGCTCTGTCATACAGAGTAAGCTGCCTCCTAAGATGAAAGATCCGGGGGCACCTTTAATTTCTGTAATTATTGATGACACTACATTTAATCGCGCCCTCCTTGATCTTGGTGCCTCTGTAAATATTATTCCCACAAGTTTATTCGAAGAATTTCAGATCGGTGAATTAAAACCCGTCGAGGTTACCCTGCAATTAGCCGACCGATCTACAATCAAACCTCGTGGGATTGTTGAGGATGTATTAGTCAAGGTCCAGAATTGTGTCTTCCCTGCAGACTTTCTGGTTCTTGACATTGAGGCACCCGAATCATTACTGGACTCCCCGATAATCCTTGGACGCCCCTTTTTGGCTACTGCAAAGGCAAATATCAATTGCCACACAGGCAAAATGGATATCAACTGTGCAGGCCAAACTATCACCTTAGATATTTTTAAATCCTCCAGGAGATTCCATGATGATAACTTCTTTGAGGACTCAGATACTGAAATTTCTAATATGGTGGAGGAGACAATGTTAATAGATACCCTTACCGACCACAGTTTTTTTGAGGACTCTGATTCAAACTCAGTGGTCGGCGAGATCTGTGATCCGGAAACTTGTCTTGACTCCAAATTTGTTCCTGATACCCCCCCTGACCCACCCACTATTAACGCACCTAATTTTTCCACACTAACTCACCATTCCTTCCCCGACCACTTTCTTACGGACCTGCCACCAACCCCGCCCGAGTTTGGCACCCAACCTGAATTAAAACCATGGCCAGACTCGGGCCACACTTATCAATTTCCATCTCACTTTGATCCCAATATTATTTCTAATCAATTTTCTAGGGATCTAGACGAAGACACCTTTTTTGCGGGCATTCAAGTGTCCAATTATTTACATGATTTTCCGTCTTCTGTGCATACCTTCACGCCCGGCTGAATGGCGTAAAAGATAGCACTGGATGGGAGGTAACCCATCATTTTCTTGCTTTCCTTTTTTCTTCTTTTTCCAGGTTTTATTCATCCTAAACCTGACCGTTCTTCACTAAGGTGATTCCTTTTCCCTCCTAATGCATGAGGACATGGCATATCTTGAGCATGGGGGGGGTGTTTTTAAATTTTTACGATCGATTTAGGATGTTTAAAACCTAAAAACATGCAATTTTCTTTAATTTATTTCCTGCTTGCATACCAAAAAAAAAAAAAAAAAAATTGTTGAAAACTTTTTGAGGAAAAATTTTGAAATCAGGACTAAGGTCGAAAAATTCACTTCTGGTACAATGGGATTTAATCCTTAACAAACTAAGGATAAGGATATGGATCTGATCATTAGAATTCCAGGGTCTATTTTAGACTAGATCAGATATCCTTCTCTAAAATTCCACCTGAACTCATGATAGTTCAGGTGACTTGATCCTATTTTGTAATATGGAAAGTATTTGACTTAGTTTTTGATTCAAAAACCTGCGATTCTTGAGAAACTTCTTGTGTCAATTTTTACACACAAGCCAACAACTAAAAATTTGAAAAAACTCCCTTGTTTGGATTTAGTAAAAGTCTGAAGCAGATCATTGGTTTGAGTTCCCACCGTCGAGAAGAAGGAAAAAACCTTCTTTGAGGACGCGATGTCAACATGTTACCGCCTCGGCGCTGCTCTATATCTATATTTCATATCTTTAGACGGAGCATTAAAGCGCATTTCAGCAGCTCAAGTGTCTTGGACGGTGCTCTACCTATAGCGTCGGAGCAAGAGCTTGAGTTTGCTTGGAGCGCCCCTTTTCACCGCATCGTGTTTTGGGGTTGTGAGCTCCTGGGTGGTGTCATGGACAGTGCTATCCCGAAGTACTGGCGCCAGAGCCCCCTCGAGGAATGGTAATGGGAATGATGATACCGACACATCTGTTGTAAGACTAAGCTAAAAATAAGCACGGGGGAGAGAAAAAAAAAAAAAAAAAAAAATATATATATATATATATATATATAATAATAATAATAATAATAATAACACGTCCTTATAAAGGTTGGCTTTTCACAAGCACAGACACAAGGTTTTAAAGGAATTTGCAAGTTGCGAATCAGATTCACGAGCCAGAAAAATCCTAAAAACAAACATTTCAAGTCATCTGAATTAACAAGGGGTTAATTTGTGAATTTTCTGAGGATATATTGATCCCGTTCTATCTAATGGTTGGATCCAAAAACAAATCCTGATGTTTCTCTTCAACAAATCCCGTATCTCCTGTGTTTTAATCTACCAAGGTCCCTTAATCTCTTTTTCTCCTCAAAAGTCAAAAAAAAATTAGATTTCCCAAAAATTCCGTTTTCCAAAAAAATTAATGTTTTGCTAAGAGACTAGCAAAAGATAAGCATGGGGGTGTGATAAACGCTAGTTTATCATCATTTTTATGCTTTAAAACTAACCTAGCTCTTAGGATTTTACTCTGCAAACGGGTTTTTGGGCTGCATTTCGGCATAAATTAGGATAGGCATGCATTGCATTTTTTATTGTCATTTTAATAAGTTTTTGTGAGTGTTAGGGATGTACAGATGCACAGATCCCTAAAACCCTAGCACTCAAGAAGGCAATTGGTGAAGGAGAAGCCTAGACTAGCTGGAACTCAGCCTAATCCAGCTCACCTCAGCTTGATCCAGCTCACCTCAGCTTGATCTAGCTCACCGCAGCTGGAACCTAGCTTACTTGAACTAGGGTTAGCTCATCCCAGCTCCATTCAGCTAATCACAGCTGGATGGCAGCTCAAGAGAGTTCACCTTAGCTCACCCTAGCTCAAGTCAGCTCAGATCCAGCTCAACTTAGCTGAGTCTAGCTCACCTCAGCTCCCACTAGTTCACAGGGAGCTCTAGCTAGCTCAGCTGAGTTGACAGGAGTTCACCCCAGCTCAGATCCAGCTACATCCAGCTCCACTCAACTCCAGCCAGCTGAAGAAGAATTCATCTCAGCTCAGGAAGCTCAAGTCCAGCTCCCGGGGACTCAGCTTAGCTCAACTCAGTTGAGCTAAGCTACCTTAGCTGCCTCAACCAGCTTGATTCTCCCCGGAAGCACCAGACCTAGCTCACCTCAGCTCATTTTGGTAGAAGCTAGCTCACTTTAGCTTGGCTTAGTAGCTAGCAAAGAACTAGCAAGCTAAGCCAGCTAGAGTAGCCCCATGCCAGCCTCTTCAGCAGCAGCCAGCTCCAGACTTCTTCTCCTCAGCTCCTTGCCCCAAACCCTAGCTCCAACACCTTCTCCTCTACTCCACCTTTAGCTAAGCTAGCTTAGCTTATCTTAGCTTAGCTTAGCTTAGCTAACAACCAGCTCCTTGGCCATTCATTACCTCCAAAATCAACCCTAGCTAGCTCCACCAACTCAAGCCTACCTAAGCTAGCTACCCTACTCAAGTTGGCACCACCTCCTAGCCATCCCTTCACCCCATTATCTCCACCAAAAGACACTTCAAGTTGGCGCCAAAAACCACCCCTAACCACCTCTATATTGGCGCCACTTTCAGCCCCTTAATCCACCCTACACCTACCCACATAAGCCATCCTAGCCATCCACCTAACCCCCCTTCTAGAATCCTTCTTGGCGCCAACTTAGACCCTCTTCTAGAAGCCATTTTGGCGCCAATATCAAGGGGTGTCAACACACATAACCACCCCTTAGGTGTCCCTTAAGGTGGCGCCAAACACCCTTGGCCATTGGATCCTTAACCACCTCCCTCCTTCCATCTTAGCCATCCATTTCAAAGGTCACCATAGCCCCCCTCCTATTCTATAAAAGGCCACCACCTACCACCATTTTGAGGCATCCTCCCTTAGTATATTTTCTACCTAAACCACCTATACCTACGGCCAAGAAGAAGGAGTAGAGAAGGAGATTAAAGGGGCACATCACCAGCCCTTTTGGTGCCTTCTTCTCCCCACTCTCTTCAACTTGAGCCACGCCAAGGAGGAGGACTCTTCCACTTCAAGGAGGACGGCCAGGCAAAGGAGGACTTAGGGTGGACGTCCACCCTTGGAGAAAAACTTAGGGCACGCCCCCCTAAGGCTTGCCTTGGAGGACATCACCTTGGCGGAGTACTGCAAGGAAGGAGTTGAAGGATTCTTTTCAAGCTTGGGAGCCACCAACCTTGGAGCAAGAAGCCCTCTTCTTCACCATCTATCTAGAGGATTTGTGTTTTATTTTCTTATTTGCAATTTTCTAGTAGTACAAGCTTTCCTCTACTAGGCCTTTTGTAAAACACTTTATCAATTATCTAGTTGCCTTCTTTGCAATTTTTTTTGTTTGCATTTCTATTTGCTTATTTTCAGCATTCTTCACTTCCTCTCCCTAATTATTCTAGGCCTTCACTTGCTTAGAGTGAGCTTAGGGAGAGGCTCTACTTGCCACTTTAGAGTAGTTTACTTAATTGGAAGTGTAAACACTTTTCCCGCATAATTTCGCATGTTGCCTTAGTTCAAAAAAAAAAAAATTACATATTAAAAAAATATTAAAAAGAAAGTTGAGATTGTATTCCAAGCAAGAGAATCATTATTGCAATTTTTGCCTCCTTGGACGACCCTAGATACTCCCCTATCTAGGATATAAATTTTAAAAGCGAAAGCGGATTTACGCGTTACAACGACGTATTTTAACAAACCGCGTATTTTCGCTATCACAACTTTAATGTCGCTTTTGATCCATGAAAGAATTTTGTCTCTTCTCCTCCACTATAAAAGGACCACCACCCCTCCCATTCTTCTTCATCTCTTCATATGCTCTCCACATGTTCTCTGGAGCTTAAAACCTTCGTGAGCTTGTGTTCAAAGCCCTTGGGATGCTCCACAAGGGAAAAGTAAAAATACTTTTCCACCATCTCACCATCGTTTGTGCAGCTCCTATTGCCTATTTCCTCAACCCCATTCTAGCAAGGGGATCATGTCACGACATAGCCCTTCCTCACCTCATCATCCTCCGACGCCATTCTCCTTCCTCCAACTCCTCAGCATCTTCGTCCAAGCCCCATCAATGCATCTTCGTCCTCCAGGCAGTCGACAACGAGGATTTTTCTCACCCCTCTTGCCGTTTTCCTGCTTTCATAGTGTATATTCTATTATAATAAACATTTTTGAAGCATATATCTAGGCGTAGTTTTTGGCTCTCTCTCTCTCTTCTTTTATAATCAAGTAGAATTATTCTTTCCTTCTTTCTAGAATAGCTTAGTGTATATAATATTATTGTTTATTTCATCACTATCATGAAATACCAAAAAAATAACAATTATAAAAATAACAAAAAGAAATAAAATCAAAGCGCAACTTTCAAAATCAAACATAGGCTCTCAGTGTTTAACCTAGGGCTCACCTCAAGCTTTGGTAATTTTAATTTTGTAGCAAACTTTTACTACCTAAGGTTCAAGAAAAACACCTAAATTTTTTATTTTTTTCGAAAGGAAACCTAATCTAAGATACGAGTACTTACCTGAGATTAGAACCCTGCAATTTTTTCATTATCGCATTTCTTCTTAGATTTCTATGTTTCCTACACACTTGAAATCAACAAATATAAAGTAGGTTAGAAATCTCAAAGAAGCACTCAACAGAAAGGCTTCAAGAATTTTTGTTGTCTCCCTGGCGACGGTGCCAATTTCTTCACTATGAAAGGCATAAAAAGATTTATATCACTGTAGCTGGGAATAAAGTCGACATAAATAAATTTATAAGTCAGAATTGGTCAGTGCTGAATAACTCGCCGAAAGGAAAAGTGAGATTTTCAAAGATTTTCATACTAACTAATCTAACCTAAAGAAAGCATAAAAAGAGAGACCAGATATTCTTAGAATCAGAATTTTATTGCTAATTGCAAACAGTTCTTAAAATAGGAATTAAAACAAGTATGCTGAAGAGTTGAGAGAGAGAAATAGATGAAGAATAGCACTACTTGAGGGATGCTAGTGTGAAGTGCAATAGCACTTCCGACCGAAAACTTTGGGAAGAAGACTAGAGAGATGTTGTAGAGAGAGTGAAACTAGAGATGTGTCTAGTGGAAGTTGCCTCTCAAATAGGTGCTCTAGCGTACTTTTAATAGCTAAAAGGTGGGGAAAAGTAGGTATTTAGGCCCTTGAAATCGTGCAATAGTTTAAGTGCTATCAAATCTATCAATCGAGAGATCAACAAATCAAATCGCACCTAAAAACAGCCACCATCGCACCTTAGATGTGCAAATTGCACCTGATGCTGACATGCTGTGGCCACTCAGTTGCCTGATCATCTCCTCAGGCCCTTCACGCACGTGCTGCATCACCTTAAGAACCCGTGTACAACGCGACGTCGAAACACACATTCATCCATGCATTTTCCGCACCACCTTATCCAGTGCCCCTTCGTATGGCACGCAGCCATCTCCAAGCTGATCAATATCCATCTGGCAGTCCAATTAAATCTGTGTGCACTGCTACTTTGATTTTGTGCTTTGAGCGATTTGACCGTTGATGTAAACACATTTACACTACTTAAAATGTCTATTTATGCATGTTCTTAAGCATAGGATTGCATTTCATAATATAAATATTGCATAACATGCATCATCTTGCATTTAGAGTAGTTTGAATAAAATGGAGGTTAATTGTCTCCTTTTATGTGCTTGGACTGGGCAAACATTTAATCGGGGCCTCGGATCAAAGATCCAACTGTACGGATGTGATCAGGGCGACGATTGGAGTTCAACGACTCCAAGATCGCCCTAATCAGGCATCCGTAGCATCAGATAGAGATCGGGGAACCCTAGAAGATCAAGGGCCAGGATGGTGTAAATCTACACTTCAGATGGCAAATCCGACCACACGGATGAATTCGGATCGACGATCGTAGCCCAACGACACAAAAATCGAGTCAATCCGACATCCGTAGCACCATCTACAACTTCCAGAAGATGGACGGCCAAGATTGCGCCACGTGGTGCCATCTCAGCCGCCCAATCGGCCGCATGCGTCTTGTGAAGACCGCGCACCGTCTCCTCTCCACCGTTGGATCTCGATCCAACGGCTGCGGTCGCTCGCGCTTAAAAGCATCCGCGCGACCATTTCGTCCGCGTAGCGCAGCGGCGACGCAGCTGCGGGCGAAGCGGAGGTTGCGGGTTCGAGCCGCGGTGAGGGGGTGGAAGGCGCGGGCGAGCGGGCGCGGACGAGCGTCAGATGAAGATCCAACGGCTGCACGCGCTCAATCAGGACGACGCGCGAGTGGACGCCGGGCGTAACGCGCGATCGCACGCGGGCGGGCGCGCTACGCAGCGGGCGCGGACGCGATTTAAGCCGTCCGATCTCGCGATCGGACGGCTGAAAATCAAGCGACGTGCGTAGGCGTTACGCGCGGGCAGCCGAGCGGGCGCGCGTGGGCGCGGAGGCTACGCCCACGTTGAGGGCTTTAGCGACGGATTTATCTGTCACTAAAGACCCCTCATTTATTATTTTGAAAGTGTAATGTCCATTTTGCCCCCACTCCTTGCAACTATAAAAGGAGACCCCCTCCATACGAAATTTTCATCCCTTCCTTCTCCTCTCTACCTCTCCAAAGCTCAAGAGAAGCTTGTCCCACACCCGGGATGCTTCTCGCGAGATAAAGTCCAAATTTTCGTCCCCCTTCGGAAGTGGATCCTACGACGACGACGGCGTGCTGCTCCGTTCCCGTTCTTCTGCTTCGTCCTCCTTCGTCCCGCTTCGTCCTCCTTCATCCAGGTGTCGTCCCGTCCGGCTCGTCCTCCAAGTGACCGTCGAGGAGGATTCTCTCTCCCTATTCTTTTTACTGCTTTCTAGTATAGATTTACTGCTTTCTAGAGTAGTCTATTCGTCCTCCGAGCGATCGTCGAGGAGGACATTTCTCCCTCCATTCTTTTAATGCTTTCTAGAGTAATTGTTTTATGTTTTCTAGTTGTAATGAACGAACTCTTTTATGATAAATTCCTTGTCTATTCTACATCTCATTTTGATTTCCATGTATAGTATTCTTTCTCTCTCTCTTACTCCCTCTCTCTCTTTTATTTGTTGTAGATACTTAGATAGTTTAAATTGAATTTCTTCGTGACAAAATAAAAAGAAACGCGAAGTTTTTAAATCAAACGTTCGCCTCCCTGTGTTCGACCCGGAATTTTAATTTCGGTATAAATTTTATTTGTTGAACACGAATCCTTCGCTTTCGAACTACAACGACAGGTTTTCCAAAACCGAACACGTTAGCGTAGGTTCGTAACGTTCAACAACCGTGCATTGCTTGCTCTCGTGTGGAAGTGCTAACCACCTCACTATAGCTGCATTTGAGTTGCGATGTCATTTTCTTGCGCGGCCGCTCAAAGTATTGGATGAAGATCCAATGGCTAAGATGGATTCTTCTTCTGATGACGCTAATTGGACATGGCCTTATTGTGGCCTTTGGGTGATGATCCAATGGCCCACATTTTATCCTTTAGTGGTTGGGGTGTGGCGGTGGGCTATTTCAATGGTGCCACATGGCACCATCTTGACCAACCATCTTCCTGCCTTTGTGGTAGGTGCTATAGAGCTCCGATTGAGTTGATTTTTGCATCGTTGGACTGCGATCGTTGATCTGGATCTATTCGTGTAGTCAAATTTGACACTTGAGGCTTGAATTTATGTTATGTTACTCCTTGGCCTCTGATCTTCTACGGGTTGAATGTGAAGCTTCGAATGTCTAATCAAGATGATTCTAGAATTGTTGGACTTCGTCGTCATCCTA
This sequence comes from Thalassia testudinum, assembly GCA_037157565.1. NCBI lineage: Eukaryota > Viridiplantae > Streptophyta > Magnoliopsida > Alismatales > Hydrocharitaceae > Thalassia > Thalassia testudinum. The sequence continues at coordinate 147,332,583 of JAZHRO010000014.1, read as the reverse complement.
GTCAGATCTGTGCAACCTGATTTATCATCCTCGGCCTCGAATCATCTACAATTAATATCGCTTCTCACTTAGAGCATAAAATAACTCTATTGTTGATAAAGCTAAAAGAATTTTATATATGATGCAAATTATGTTGCTGATGCATGTATTGTTCTTATGTTAAGCTTAAATCTAACTTAAATCAGGTAGATTAGATCCTATTATTATTGCCCAATCGCACCCTTATGCCTAAATCTTTCTAGTCCCTATCAAAAGCAAGACTAAATGCATAGTGATCCTAAATGACTAATTTCTATCAAGGATTTGACTAGAGATTTATTTCTTTTCATTTCATCCAAAATTTTAGAAATCCAGCCAGTTGTGAAAGTGTAGTGTTGTAGCCTATGCAACTGATCCAAGTGAAGAGTCAATCCTCATCTAATGTTCGTACTTGACCCTTAGAAAATTTCTATCGGGATAGGCAAACTTCTTCTCTCAGGGTTATAAAATAATCTGTAATTTCAGCCGTAACTTTTGGCTTAGTTAGAAGATGTCTGAGTCAAGTGGGTTTGTATTTGGTGGCTCACACTCCTCTGGTGCTACGCATTGACTAGTACTACAGAGCCTAGATTCCTAGATTGTCAAATAAATGAACTTAAAGAGAGGTGGAGAAATTATACTCTCTTTAGTTCCTTTGTACTCATTTTCTCTTTCTTTCTCTTCTTCTCTTTTCTTTTCCTTTTATTTTCGAGCTTACAATCTCACCACATTTGTAAATATATTTGGTGGCCTCTTATGGCATTAACACTTTGATTAAGTTTCGATAACCCTATAACTAAGTCAGAACTCCTCAGTGCTTGTTCAGGTGGTAAAAAATACAGAAAAGTAGGTGAAGGCTATATTTGGTGGGTTGTAAAGCGAATGGGTGTTCTTGCCTTAATGTGCTTGACATGAAATAAACACGACACAATTAACACTCTTTTTTTTTCTCTGCTTTTTCCTTTTTCTTTTTTCTTTATTTTTTTAATTATATCTATATATATTTATTTCTACTAGCATAACGTAATGGAGTACCCATGCACATTTTTATTCACAAGGCATTATTTGGGATTGGGGTGTTCAAGAGGATATCGAGTGGCTTATTTGGTGGAAGTGCCTACTATTGGCATCGAGAAAGGAATGGATGAGACAGTGTATTTCTAACCTTGATATTAATACCCTCCTTCAGCCAAGGATTCTATAAAGCACGGTCGTAAACGTCCACCTTAGTAGTTTTATTAGAACCCGCTCTTTGTGTATTTGCCTTATTTGGTGGCTCTCCGAAAATTCTCACAAAGAATTTATATGCAGGAACCAAGAGCGAAAACTATGCCTAAGTTTGAGTATCATTATCCAATTACCAAGAAACTAAGATTCCTTGTACTAGATTTACAACACCAGTAGACTCTCTACTCTCACCTTATAATTTTTTGGTGGATCTACTAGAAGGTGGCTTGCCTGACTCCCTTGTTACTGTCCAAGGGTTCAGGAGAAGAAGCATTGCTTCTTCTTGACAAACTAAAGATGTCTACTGGTTTCACAAAGGATCCATTACAAATTCTATGTGCAAGCGTGAAATTGTACTGGATTTTAAATACAGGAATCACTTGAAAATAAATCCCTAATAAAACCTTCTTGATAAAAATACTTTATGCATGAATGAAATATGTATAAATTATTTTTTTTGTCATAAAAATATGACATGCAATGTCCACCCCCCCATGCTTATTCATTACAATGTCCTCATTGAAATGTATACAAAAAATTCAAAATGTAATAAGCGAGAGGAGGGGATATCACCTGACTGAGCTTGTTAATCCACGTCTGCTTGGATAGAAAAGTACCTATATAGAATACTAGGTTGCCTCCCAGCCAGCACTAAGTTTAATGTCATTTGCTGAACCTAAACATAAAAGAAATATGCATTTCAACATTGTGGGTCAAGAGAAGGAGTAGTAATTGTTGCTGAGAGATTCATGATTAGTATAAAGATATGATCATGCGGTCCAAGGATTAGTTATCCACAAATAGGGAGCAATTGATGATGTAGCCCCACTCTGAGGAGTTTTTTTTGTTCGAAATATAAAATTGGGTTAGATTGTTGAGGTTCATAATGCAGAGCTTGTTCATTAAGCCAATCCCATAATTCAAGAAGCGATGGTGGAGGATCTGGATTGAAATCATGATTGAGATTTAAGTCTTGTTCTTAGTTAGAATCATAAGGATCCTAGTAATAGTGATTGATGTCAAAAATCATGAATTCTCCAGGATCTGGGTCATAGGAGGAGAAAGGTAGAGTTGTGTTGAATTCCTCAAAATCCTTATCAAAACTTTCCTCTTTCTTATCCAAAATAATTTCTTCCTCAAAATCAACCCATCCATTTGAACCATTTGGATTATAATTTCATCCGAAGTGTATCATGATTTGGCCTTCTTCTTCTATGGTTGTTTCTTCTTCTTCCTTTGGTTGTCCAATTTCTTGAAAGCCCTAAAAATCTAATAATTTTTTAATTTCAGGGTGGTTATAGTGAGGATTCCTTTTGTCATCATCAAATTCATCATAAGATAGCCTAATATTTCCTCGATCTCACAAATGTCTTTTTCAATTTGATTGTCTATGGGAGGTGCTAAATCAGAATCATCCTCAAGTAGTTTGTTCTCTACATCACATCCTTGCCTCTCATGTTGATCTTGAGATTTGGCAGAATTCAGATCATCCTTAGTCTGAATTGCCATGACCTCCTCCATTTTTCCCGCGACATCGATAAAACCACAATTCACATTATTCTTTTGGGAAGCTTTAATGATTTTGAGTTGGCATGTTTCCTTACTAGAACTGATTTTCATATTCCGTGTCTCACAATTGATCAGAGCATTGGCTGTGGCCAAGAAAGGTCTTCCAAAGTTTATTAGGGTGTGGTTCAAGTTTTATGCTGCCTCCATATCAAGAACTAAAAATTCAACAGAGTAATCACAATCCCTCACTTTTATAATCACATTTTGTAAGAGTCCCTTTGGAATCTTAGTTGACCTATCAACAAGCTTAAGGGTAACATGAGTGTGTTGCAAGGGACCTAAATCCAATTCTTTATATAATTCCATAGGGATTAAATTGATGGAGGCACCAAGGTCCATTAAGGCTTTCTCCATGATAAAGACATCAATTTCACATGAAATTAAGGGGGTCCCTGATAAATATGCTTGTATTCATGATAAAATGGCTACTTATATCGGTTCCTAAGCTTAGCATTGCATTCCACAGTATAAATAATGCATAACATTCATTCCATTGCATTTAGGATGATTTGCACAATTTGTATATTAAACTTCACATTTTGTGTGGCCAGGGGATAATGCAACATCTTAATGGGTTTCAGATGAAAAATCTAACCATACGGATGGATCCAGAATGACAATCGCAGTCTGATAATGTAACAATCATCTCAATCTGACATCCGTATTAGTCCCAACAAAGGAATGAAGATGGAAGGCTCAGATGGCACCACATGGTGCCATCCAGGCTGCCCAACACTGGCCACAACACCTGTTGCCTTGCCTTAAGAAGAGATCCCAGCCATTGGATCTCAATCCAATGATCGAGACTCATCGCTGCTTGTTGCTCAACTCAAAAAGAGAAGCTCTGATGAGATCTCGATCGTTGGATCTTTATCCAATGGCTATGGCAGCACTTCGACGTGACAAAGCAACACTTTGACACAATGGTAGCATGCTTGCTTCTCAAAGAAGAGGCACGGGTTCGAGCGAGGATTCATTACAACTTTGTCGATGCCAGCGAAATTGAACCACTCGATCTCAATCGAGCGGTCAGGATTTGCACGCACAAATGGACGCTCGACGATACCACATGGAGGCATGCTAAATCAAACACGCATGATTGGGGACGCTCACTTAAGTCGACTACGTGCTTTCTCTACCGTCTAATCCTGAAGAGGTGCGATGCACACGCATACAAAATTTGTGGAGGCGTTATCCACTCGATTTTCTCTAGCCATATGATCGATAATCCAACAGCTATTAATACTCATGCTAGCAGGAGTGCAATCTCCACAATTTGAGGAGCACGAGCCACATGATCTCTAGATCGTGTGATGGAAATCTAGAGGCTGTTGTGCTCCCCACACTGCGGCAGCTGCAATAGCTCCACTTCACTCCAGTGGAGGTGAGCGATGGCTTCAGCAACATCCAAGGCAGGTCTTTAGCGATGATTTAAATGTCACTGTTGACCCATGCATGAAAATACACCTCCTTCCTACACTTATGTACGCCCCCCTACACCACCCATTTTTCCCTATCTCTTCCTATGCCATTCCTATTTGTGCAAGGGCTCCACAATCGTTAATTTTGATGATAACAAAACACATGATATTTGACATTTGCTTTTGAGTTTAAGAGTTTAAGTCAATTGGAAATGGATACAAGTGTGAAGGACCTCAGAGCTCGCATCCATGGTGGATTGGACGAGCTTGTTGAAGAAGGAGCTTCGCTTGGAGCAAGAGCTTGAAGATAGAACAGAAGAATAGGATAGATGTCCCTTCTATGTTATACTTTGTATCTTTTGTTAGTTGCTCTTTTATTTTCTTAGAGTAATTGTTAAAGAGCCTCAAAGTAACAAAATAACAGTCCTTCGAACACTTACTGAACCTTAGGATACTTAGACTCTTAGTAGTTAACTTAGAAAATGAATGTAGGCATCAGATAGCCAGATGAGACATCCAATCTAGACATCAGACGTATGATCCTTGACTTTAAGATGTCTAACTCTCTAATCAAATGTCCAAAAAACACTTAAGACTGAAACCACTCTCTGTCTGCCATGTTTAGATGCCCAGCCTTTTAGTCCAGATGTCATAGCAGGCATCCAATTAGTGGAATGTTGGCTTAGAAATATAATCATTGAGGATTGACCCATAATCTTCTATCAGACATCCATAGAGGACCTTAGATGTCTGATATGTAGATGTTAGCCCTTGATTAAGCCAAAATAACTTCTCATCAGAGATATAATCGTTTATTCCTTTGGAAATCCATTCCTGCAGTTATTTAGGTTTCCAAACATCCAGACCTAGTGCTAGATGTTTGACAAGTCATTTGACTGACTTACACAAGAAGCCTGTTTAAGTTTGAACCAAGTCAGTAAGGAAACCAATCTAGGATTAGACTTCTGACTTACTTTCCAAATGTCTTCAAAGTAGTTTCCAGATGTCTAATACTTTTCCCAGATGTCTGATAACCCTGTCAGAATCATTATGACCCTAATTACAGCCTGTCTTGCCTTGGGTTCATCCCCAACAGCTACCTCAGGGTTCCAAAGCCTTCTATAAGTAGGAGAGGCCCATTCCTTTGTTAGACACACCCAGAAACACCAAGACACACCGAAGAATACTACTTCCACTCATATTGTGTCCAAGAGAAGAAAGAAATCACTTAGAAGTGTAGTTGCTCTCCAAAGATCATCTTACACATCTTGTATGAATCATCCTAGTGTGCACCCACTCTCCCACTGTCATTTACAAGAGCGTCGTGGTGCCGTTGAGCTCATTGCACACCCATGTCACTTGCCAATGCACTTTCATCAAAAGGAAGTTTCTGTTACCTATAGTAGCTAGATTTAAATACTTTGTGGCTCTATAGGATATTTGTTTTATTATCTTTGGTTGGGTATTCAAATTGTGAATTCCTATCTCCCTCGTGAGACAAAATACTCCTAATGAAGAGGAAAAGTTTGAGGTGCATTAACCTCATGTAAGTAATATGGTTGTAAGAGATTGAGTCGCCCTCGTTTAAGTGACTCGTTAGTGGATTTGATCTACTCAATCGATTGGGAAATCCTAAGTCAGGAGACTTTGGTACTGGTTTTTACCCAGGTTTGGGTTTCCACCTAAAAATATTTATGTACTTGTGATTGCTTGTTTCCGTGAGATTGATCTATTTATATTTCCACACTTTTCTTTTATCATGCAAATCTCACCCTCTCCCATAGGAAATTACATTTAGTATCAAAGCAAGTCTTGCAAATCGGTGTAACACACCGACAAGAGATCAAGAGATCATGGAGGGAAAGACATTCGTACACATCGAAGGACACGACACCTCGCGACCACAGTATTTTGAAGGTATGAATTTTACATATTGGAAAACCCATATGTCTATGTGGTTGCAAGTATACGACTTCCAAGTTTGGGAAAAATGCAAGTATACATTTGCGATTCCCAAGAAACCCATAGGAGGTTACTTAGAGGAACAAATGCGACTTTTGTCGCAAAATGCCAATGCAGTGAACTCCTTATGTTATGCGTTAAGTCAATAAGAGTTTGACTGGATTTTGTAATACACGACGGCATTCGAGCTTTGGTATGCCCTTAAAGGCACTCATGAAGAATCATGCTCGGATGAAGGAGAAGAATCCAACAAGAGACCACATGACTTGGTCTCATGGCAGTCAAAGATAGAGGTAGAGACAGCGATGACGGTAACGATGTGCTAAATTCTGATTTACAATATGCCTTTGATGAGTTTTATGAAATTAGTAAGTCATTAAAAGTATAAAACAAAAGCATGAAAAAGAAACCTAGCTTCCTTATGTCTGAAAATAAAAGGTTAGAAATTCAACTTAAGAATCTAGAAACTAGTTCTAGTCCTAACATTTCTGAAAATGATAATTATTGATAGAAAATCATAGCCTAATCAATGAAAATAATAGATTGATTAAGAAAAATACTTGCTTAAAAACTAAAATTTATACTCTAAAAACTAAGATGCATGTTGCAGAAAAAGAACTTGCATGTCTTAGTGAAGAATCTAATAAATTGATGAACAAATTAGATGACTTTTCTAATGTTAAAGTTAGCCCTAGTCATAAGGATGAGAAAGGATCTCCCTCAAGAAGATCCAATAACATATCCAGATCCAAATTGACTTGCATATCTAGGAGAGAATTAGAATCGTGATTTTCAGGTTGCAAAGATTTCAACATCATTGATTGGAATTAGAAGATGAAGGGTGGTCAACTAAAATTGGGAGGACTAAGGAGTAGACCAAGGAGGAAGATGAGAAGATCGATGAGAAGACAAGCAGATGATCGAACTACCACGCATCGACCGCCTGATTGGACACTAGCAATGATGCCCAAACCTCCAAGCTTCGGATGGGAGCCCCAATAAAGTTGGCATCAACCTACATTTGGACCATTCTATTTGTCATGGTAATTGAGGTACACTCTAAAACCTATTTTCTTTTAATAGCATCTAGATACGGGGAGTAGCTAAAATTGATAAGGTATTTGTCCATCATTAAGGGGGACTTAAAAGTAAGTTATATTTCCTTTAGATAGGGGGAGTTAATTATATAGCTATCTTGATATTATGAAAAGGGGAGATTGTTACTCTTGTTGAAAGGAGGAAATTAACCCAAAATTAGAAGTCCATGTTTTAAGCGAGAGTATAGGAGAATTAAAATTGATGAATCCTTTTTGATAATGTCAAAAAGGGGGAGAACCTTTTAGATAATTGCTTATAGTTTTATCATAATCAAATAGGGGGAGATTGTTTGTGGAAGGGTGCCACGATCCTTAATTTTGATAATAACAAAACACTTGATATTTGACATTTGCTTTTGAGTCCAAGATTTCAAGTCAATTGCAAATGCATACAAGTGTGAAGGACCTCAGCACTCACGTCCATAGTGGATTGGAAGTGCTCATTGGTGGAAAAGGAGCTTCGCTTGGAGCAAGAGCTTGAAGATAGAGCAGAAGAATAGGATAAATGTCTTTTCTATCTTGTACTTTGTATCTTTGTTTTTTTCTATTTTATTTTCCTAGAGTACTTGTTACAGAGCCTCGAAGTAGTAAAACAGTAGTCCTAGGAACACTTACTGAACCCAAGGATACTTAGACTCTTCGTAGTTAACTTAGAAAATAAAGTAGGCATCAGACAGCCAGATCAGACGTCCAATCTGGACATCAGATGTCTGATCCTTGACTTCAGGAAATCTGACCATTTGATCAAACATACAAAAAATACTTAGGCTGGAAACCACTCTTCGTCTACCATGTTTAGATGTCCAGCCTTTAGTCCAAACATCTTAGTAGATGTCTGATGACTTTGCCAGACATCAATTACTGGAACGTTGGCTTAGAAATATAATCATTGAGGATTGACCCTTAATCTACTATGAGACTTCCAAAGAGGACCTTAGATGTCTGATATATAGATGTTAGCCCTCGATTAAGTGTAAATCACTTCTCATCAACGATATAGCCATTTGTGCCTCGAGAAATCCATTCTTGCAGTTATTTAGGTTTCCAGACATACAAACCTAGTGCTAGACATCCCACAAGTCATTTAACTGATTTACACAAGAACTCTATTTAGATCTAGACCAAGTCGGTAAGGAAACACGTCTAGGATTAGACATTTGATTTACTTCCTTGGCTTCTGATAACCCTGTCAAAATCATTAATGACCCTGATTCTAGCCTATTTTGCATCGGGTTCATCCTCAACGGCTACTTAAGCGTTCCTAAGCCTTCTATAAATAGGGAGGCCCCTTCCTTTTTACACACACCCAGAAACACTAAGACACACCCAAGAATACTACTTCCACTCATATTGTGTCCAAGAGAAGAAAGGAGTAACTTAGAAGTGTAGTTGCTCTCCAAAGATCATCTCACACATCTTGAGAGGATATCCTAGTTGTGCACCCGCTCTCCCATTGTCGTTTACGAGAGCACCGTCGTGCCATTCCGTTGATCATGCACTCGTGTCACTTGCCGTCGCACTTCCATCAAAGGGAAGTTTCTATTTTCTATAGTAGTTAGATTTAAATACTTACTTTGTGGCTCTATAGGATATTTGTTTTATTGTCTTTGGTTGGGTATTCGGATTGCGAATTACCGTTTCCCTCACGAGACAAAATACTCCTCGTGAATAGGGGGGTTTGAGGTACATTACCCTCATTTAAGTAGCGTGGTTGTAAGAGTTTAAGTCACCCTCAATTAAGTGACTAGTTAGTGGATTTGAACGAGTTGGTCGATCGAGAAATCCTAAGTCGAGAGACTAAGGGTGTGGTTTTTACCCAGGTTTAGGTTTCCACATAAAAATATGTGTACTAGTGATTGCATATTTTTGTGAGATTGATCTATTTATATTTCCTCACTTTTCTTTTATGACGCATATCTCACCCCTTCCCATAGGAAATTACAATTCCCACCTAATCCAAAGCTCCAAAGAGCCCTCCAAACTACCAAGAGCTCTCCCAAGCTCCAAGGATTCTCCTATTGTTGTAGAAATCCCTTACTCCACCAGGTATTCGTCTCTTACCTCACCACTTCATAGAAGATCCTAGAGTTGTCCCATCACCTCCACTCAGGAAGCTGATCACCTCTACCTCCTCATCACCATTCCAACGAGCTTGACGAAGCTTTCCTCTCCCCAGAATCGTCTTACACCTCATCCCTGATGTCCAGCATTTCTCCTCCATCCAAGCGATCATCATGCACTGTCATCTCGCCAGACATCCGTTTTGGGAAATTTCCTCTCACCTCTATCTCTTTTAGTTTGTTTCACTTATTGTATTTGTAATGAACATTATTTCATCTCTAGTACAAAGTTTCATCTCTCTACTCTCCTTTTATTCATTATTGAAGTAGCTAGTTTTATCATTCCCCTAAAATACAAAAAATATAACAAAACTCTAAAACACCAACAAGAAACAAATCGAAACTTAGATTTCAAGAAGCAAAACATCGCCTCCCCATGTTCGAGTCAAGACTCCCTTTTGAGTTTTGGTAAATTTTATTTGATAGCGAGTTTTGCGACTACACCGATGGGTTTCTCAAAACCCTAACTTTTTATTGCAAAAACACGCTCATCATTTTGCCGTTGTTGCCACGGAGGCAATAGAATTTGCATTCCTTTTCCTTGTTTCCTTGCATTTGCTTATTTACTAATCCCTCTTGCCTCTGATTTGTTGTCTTGCAGGTATCCTAGCAGGGAGATCCAAGTATAGTTGATTGGAGTAAAGTGCAGGTGAAGTGGTTTGTATGTCTATCCCCACATTTCCCCCCACTAGTTTCACTTTCCACTACAGAAATAACCAAGACTTAATCTACTTAGGTGTTTGGATAAACCTAGGATAGAAGTTGATTATTTTGTTTGCCACTACCACACATATCATCCTCGCTTATATAAGAAAAATACTGCTTCTGCTCGTGGGACAAAATCAACACACACACAACAAAAACCAACATTTGAGGAACGTAACCTTGCCTGATTTTATCTACTCAACCGAGATTCCTACTTCTGGAACCGATACATGCACCAATACACATGAAAGAGTAGAAATCAAATTAGCTTAATCACTTTTTGCATGCCTTAATTGGTGGTGCATGAAGGCCAATTTTTTGAATTGTTTGGGTCGTACCACCTAATTTAAAATTTATTCATCCTGTAGCTGCCCCATAGGATTTAAATAGTTAGGTCAAGCCAAGCACTCCATATTTTCTTGATTCTTAAAGGAAAATAGTTGAACTCGTGCTTTCAAACTTGGTTTGCCTCTCAAAATTTGGTTGAATATAACAAATATTTGAACCTTAAAAGCTACTAAGTAAGATTCGAACCCTAAAACTCACTTCATCCTCAATAATCTTGCTTGAAAACTTTAGTTGTGCACATACACACATTCTAAACAAATTATTTAGGACACAACCCATTAATAGGCCCATCACATTCGGAAAGCACTATTCTCCCAAGGCTTAATTTAAATTAAGTGGGCATTGGCCCTAGGATTCATAGAGTACATTTCACGATACTCTCTTGAATGCACTTCAAATTAGTGATATCTGCTTGCTTCAAAAGATACTAAGTTGGGAGGCCTGATTGTCAAATGACTTAAGTAGGGGTTTGGCATAATTAGCAACCCTCGGGACACTCTCCCCCTACTTCACTGACCCAACTTTACCATCTTTAGGAGCAAGGACAACACCAAATTCGTGGTGTGGTTGGAGTTTATTTCTGAGGCATAGGTCCTTAGGCCACCCAATTTAAGGATAGGCTTGCATTTTTGTGTTTGTAGGGTTCCATTTCTCCTTGTCCTTATTACTTCTTTCCAGTTCATGCTTGCAAAGAGGTCATTGAACCCTCGCTTGGAAGAACCTTTAAACCATTCCTAGAGGTGAAGGTTGAGTTATGGCCAAGCAGATCCCATGGCTGATCAACAACTACCTCCCCTGCCCCCAAACTAGTAGGAGCTAATTTAGAGGCAGTTGTACTAGCTACAGTAATGTAGCAATGTTTCCAACGAAAGAATTGTCATGGCAGTCGGCCCTTGAAGGATTTCTATGATCCTTCAAATTACAGTGAATGTCCCATTCATCATGATTCCCACCGACGACATAGAAATCAAGCTCGAGGTTTTAAGTTTGATTAAACATTTCCATGGGCATGGCTCAGAGGACCCATTCCCGCACTTGGAGGATCTAGCCACTTTGGTTTACACCACCAAAGCTAGGAATGTGAATGAAGAGAAACTGACCATGGGGCTTTTTCCCCATTCTCTTAGGGAAAAGGCCACACATTGGTACCGCACCATTGGAAGGCCACACATGGGCTACTCTAAAGTTGGCTTTCCTGAATAAATTGTTCCCAATTGGATAGACTAATGCTTCGCGTTGGGTGGTTACCACTTTCGCCCAGTGGTTGGGGGAGCCATTTCATGGTACCTGGGAGCAATTCCAGGATCTTTTGTGGAAGTGTCTAAACCACGAGGTGATGAAATGGCAACTCGTGCAGATATTTTATCATGGGTTGGTAGAACAACTCCATAATCATGTGGATGCCACCTACGGAGGCAATTTCCTCAACAAGGATGAAGATAGCGCATACGAGCTATTTGAGGAAATGAGCAAAAGTTCAATAAGTCATGACTCCATGGGGGATTTCAAACGGTTCAAACAATCTAGGTCAAATGCTAATGAGATTCAAAACTCTTTTTCATTTGACAAGGAATTGGTTTGGAACAAAGTAGATAAGGTGGACTTGGTTGCGAAAAGGATGGAAGTGTGGATGTCCAAAAATTTAGGAAGCACTTCTACACCCACTCAATCCAGGAATTCAGGATTCCATTCTTAATGAGCTTCCATGGGGCAGGAGTTCGTGAACCAACTTAAGTTGGCTAAACCTATGAGATAGAACTTCTCAGAACCTTATGGGTTCAAAACTGGGGCCCTTGATCCTAGTTTTTCTGATTAATCCTTCTCTTCATCCATTCTCTATGAGGGTTCATATGCTATACAGGAGAATGCTAAGTCAAACCTGTATTTCAACACTTATAACCTGGGTTGGAGGAACCACCCTAACTTCTCCTGGAAGAATTAGGAGCAACAGACCCAAATATGACCCAGCAACTATCCACCTCAAAGACCAATGCATCAGGGTCAATAGTACACCCAGTTGCTTGTGGGATCGATTAATCTTCTATCTTGAAATGCCCAAGAACGCAGAGGGTAGGCTGATTTAAACTGGCAGATATTAGAAATGTGAGGATCTATGCTCTAGCTGATGCAGCAAATGAAAACGTCGGTGGACAACTTGTAATCTGGGCTTATTGCTAATACCCGTCTGCCCGGATCTCTACCATCTCAACCCATACCCAATCGCTGCAATGTACAAAATCAAGGCAACAGAGCCCCAGGGTATAGGAATCCAAGGGACCCACATGGACATGCTCAGGTGGTTGACTAGACTCCTTCCTCTTCTTCTGCTCTTGGATATTTGGCCAATCAAGGCTCTCCAATCTTTCCTAACCCTCCCCAAGACCTGAACCCATAAACTTCAGCAAACTCCATTAACTTGAGGATCAGGATGCAAACCCAAGACCACAAACTGCATTCTTCTAGCAAGCAAAACCCCAGGGAGCTCGAGGAAAAAAGGGAGAAGGTTGAAGAAGAAAACATGGGTTAGGGACCTAAAATTGAGGACACCACCCACATCCCGTTCCCTAAGGCCTTCTTAAAAACCAGAAAGAAGAAAACCCCAGATAGCAATGAGGAGCTCTTGAATTTCTTCAAGAGTGTAGAGATCAATAGCCTGCTCCTCGATGCTATTAAGCACATCCCAGCTAAGTTCCCGAAAGATTTATGTACTCAAAAGTGTAAGCCAAAAGAACCCACCCCGAGGAAGGTGATTCCCTTTAAGTAGGTGAGTTCTGTTATCTTGCACCATCTTCCTCAGAAGAAGAGAGATCTAGGTGCCCTCTTGATTTCATGTGTCATTGGGGATTACACTTTTGATAGGGCATTGGATCTAGGTGCAGTCGACAACCTAATCTCTACCTCTCTCTATGAAAGATTTGGATTAGGTGAACTGAGGCCAACCTCAGTAATGCTACTGTTCGTGGACTGTTCGGTCACCACACAAAAATGCATTATTGAGGATATTATTATCAAGGTCAAGGACTTCTATTTTCCCGTAGATTTGCTAGTCCTTGACATGGATGTGCCTAAAGATTTGAGGAACATGCCCATCATTATGGGGCACTTATTCCTAGATATCGACAAGGCCAACATCACATGTGAGAATAGTAGTATGGAGATCGCCTTTGGAGATAGGAAATTGACACTTGATTTTTTCAAGGCAACAAAAGGATTTGAGGATTGTGGATTTATTGAGGAGCTCGTGGATCATGATTTCAATGTTGAGAAGTGCATGTCAATCAATGTACCCGAGGACTCTACTAGCACTAGCGAACCTAACCCATAACCCTCTGTGGCAGACTTGCCACACCTGAAGAGGTTGTTGATTTTGTTCACTCCTAACCTCTTCCACTAGACCATCCTAATGAATCTTCATTAGCATCCTCCTTACCCTCTATCCTGAACCCACCTCAGCAAGAATTGAAACCATTGCCTGAGAATTTAAAATACGAGTTCATAGGACATAAGAATACGCTCCCTGTGATAATTAGTGTTGATTTTACTAAGGAGCAAGAATTGAGATTGATTAAGGTCCTTAAGAAGGATAAAGCAGCAATTGGTTAAACCATCCACGACCATAGGGGGATCAAGCCATCTTATTGTAATCATCGTATTTTCAAAGAAAATGTATCCCGCCCTTCTTGTGAGATTGATGGGAACACCATCATGAGCCCTAACTAGCTCATTTTGACCTAGAAAAGAGAATAAAAGCTCCTACATAACTAAGTGAAGGGTCTAACTTAGGGAATAACTGGTTTGAAAGAAAAGTAAGAAATAAAGGGTAAAATAATAATTTTACCATTACAGTACAACAACAAGATTTCCTAGGGGTTAAACAAGGGTAAATTGGTCTTAACAAGATAAAAGGTGAGTTGGTTTAATCAGAAAAGGGTTAATGTGCAATCTAGGAATTAAATGACTTCTTGCAACCCTAAAATTGACCCACTTAATTTAGCAAGGTTCTAGTCAGGATAAAATTCAACTAAACCCTCTAAAATTCATGAAAAAATATCTTCTAGGGTTTAGAACCTTCAATTTTGCCTTTAGAACCTATTTTCACCTAAATAGGGGTCAAAGTCAAATATTTAACCTAAATTAGGTTTTTGTGCAAAATGTTCATTCAAACATGGTCAAACCTAAAATCCAACTTCACCATTATATTCCTTGGGTTCAAATTAGGTTAACACCAAAATTTGGGCCAACAGGGAATTAACCTTGACCAACTATGCAAAATAGTCCAACCCAATTACATTTATGCCCCTAACTTTCGAAAACCTTGCAGACACCCCCTATCTTCCTCGTCATTCTTTGCAATTAGGTCCCTCCACCATTACAGCGGAGGAGTCCTACTCCAGCAAGGATTCGATGAGGATTTCTCCTTGATTCCTCTGAGTCTCCCTCCCAAATTTGAAAGGGAGATTCTCTAAGGAATTTTGGATCAATTGAACCAAATCCTTTGCCCTAATTATCACCCAATCTCTCATGTGAACGCATGAGAGATTTGGGTATATCTTGCAATCCTACTCCAATGAGGATGCTAGTGCTTTGAAGCTTGTCTTCCAAGAACAAGGCCCTCTTCCTGGGACTATAAAAGGTTCCCTTGACTCGACCATCCATCCTCAGCTTGGTTTGGCTAGAGACAACCCCTCAAATTCATCTCTTCTCCTCCGGCCAAACATACAGTGAGCTCTAGAGTGCTATTTCTCCTCTTTTCGTTGCCCTACCACCATACCAGTGGCAGCGTCATCTCCGCCTCCTTCATCTGCGTCACGCCATACCTACGCACGCGCCTGCATCCTCTTCATTGTCGTCACCCCCTTCTAACTAGAACCTTCATCTCTGGCAGCAGCAGGTACGCACCATCCGCCAACTCTTCCCCCTTCATCCTTATGCTAGATTAGATACCTTCCCCTTCCTCTACTCTTTATTTTCTTCCTCTTTATTTCCAAACACACCCCTCAACAATCACAAACCACCACCATCGTCTCACCTCCGACAGACCACCAGCGAGGTGCTTCCGTCACTCCACACACCCATCCACCTCTCCAAACCCCTTAGAAGCTCTACCACCATCCACTAATTATTTTCCCCATCTCCATCGACCACCACAACCTTTGTTCACTCCTCTCGACCACACCCATCACCACAGCCACAAAACGACCTAGACACGCATGGCCAAGCTGCCCATGCCACGCCACCCACCGCGACACCTTCACCGCGCCACGGCAGAGCCTCTTACGTGATTTAATGAGGTCACAAGGCCGTTTCACTTGAGAGTAGGTTCCAACCTCAACCGCCATTTCTGCAGATGTGAAGGAGCTTGCAACCTTCACTCCTGGCAGCCTGTCTCCAGGCCCTAGGCTCGAGGCGATGTGGATTCGCATCATGCATGCATTTAGCCAAGTAATTGGCTTTGCAAGACACCACATCTGCTACAATCAAGCAAGTGATCCCCTATAGGCACGTGAGGAAGCGGGTGAGACTTTTAGTCCCACCTCGGGCTTTTTCGAGAGAGTTTTGCAGTATAAGTTGTAATTGTGTCAGGGGCTTATCCCCTCCTGACATGGGGTAAGGTCCCTCTCACCTACTCTTGCCTCGTCTGTGATTCACTCATCCACGGACCTGGTAGCCTGACCCGATAACCTGTGCAGTCCTCACGCATCACCCACGGTGGTGCACCTGGTCCCAGGTGCGCTAACCTAACCCATTTACCTGAGAAAGGTTCTGTGAGAGTGAGCCTACGAGAGAAAAGAGAGATTTTGCGGGGGAGGGTAGGGGTAGGTTTTGCACTTGCTTCCAGGGAAAGGAAGAAGAAAGAGGAGGCTGAAGGAAAAACTAAGGTCTAAAGGAGGGAGCTGAAGAAGCTAAGGAGAAGAAGCTACAGAAGAAGTTGAGAATCAGAAGATAAGGAAGGAAGAAGGCACGGTTGAAGAAGGAGAAAGGAGATCAGAAGCTAAGGGAAAGGAAAGCTAAGGCAACAAGGAAGGAAGAAGAACGAAGGAGAAGGCAGGAAGAAAAGAGAAGACAAAGAAGGAACAAAAGAGAAAGAAGCCAATGACAAAGGTAAGGCCAAAGCCAAAGAAGGAAGGAAGAAAGGAAGAAGAAAGGAAGAGAAAAGTAGTTGAAAGCTAGAGCATATGCTAAGGTAGGAAGAGGAAGAAGGACAAAAGAGCCAGACAAAGAAAGAAGGAAGAAGAAGCAGACAAAGAAGAAAGAGACAAGAGAAGAAGCAAAGGAAGAATCAAACCTTGTTAAGATGTCTTAATTCCATACTCTGACATTCAATTCTGTCCAATTTCTCTTTCATGCTACATTTGATTAACCTTATACTCTTGCTTTACATTTTGAGTTATATTTTGAGTAATTTTAATTATTCAAATTGCATCTATTATTGAGATTAGTGTATGAACTCCATTTGCTCCCTGTGTTTGACCTTGGACTTAAAATTCGAGTAGTAAAATTTATTTGTTTTCAAAGCGATTTCAGCTATACTACGACACATTCATTTTAAACCCGATTTTGCCTTGTCAACATTTTGGTACCGTGTCGGGGAGAAACATGCAATTCATCACTAATCGTTGCACTATTTGGATTACATTTGAGCACTAACTTGCCCTATTTGTTTTGCCATGATTTTTGCGAGGTATTTCACAAGGAGATCTCCTGCGCAAATCAACCAATCCAGGGCAGGTAACTTCTCGCTTCTTCCGTAATCCATCTTCTAATCTTGGGAAGATAAAAAGAAGCAATCAATTATGAATTAACTGCCTTATTCTTTATAGTGATTATCGTTGTTAAGGCAAAATTTCCTAATTTGCGAAATTTTTTTTCAAATCTTATCGAAGTTGAAGCGATTTCTTTAGATCCTACCAAAAATTCCTGCGCCTATCTGGGATCACACATAATTTCTAAATCTCTGTGGATTACACACTTCTTGTCCGAAGTCCAAAGAGAACTTCTCTAAAAATAAAAGAGGATTGGAAATAGAGCCACATTAGGGTTTCTACAGTAGGGTCTTGAAATGCTAGTCCACACATGCTTGCATAAAAGGAAATAAACCTATCCGCATTGTGTTCTACCCACGCCCGTGATTGAAAGGATCTAAGAAGCTATAAAATCACTCGAACCTTCAAAACCTTGGACCAAATAACCTGGGAGTCAAATCAGGGTGATTTTTAGGTCTTGACCTAGAATCATTCTACCATCTTTAGGGCAGGTCAAGAGAAGTTGAAATACATTGTAGGCCAAACAACCTCCAAATTAGGTCACAAAACCAAAACATCTAAAGTTCAAGTGGAACCCTAAAGCACCTTTGATCTGAAATAAAAGTGATAGATTGAAGGAGTCAAGGTCCCCATTCTGGTCTACCTGGAATCTTAGTGACAAGAGAGGTCAGGTGGGGGAAACCCTGTAACCCATGGGGACACTCTACCGTGTAGGGTTCTTTGCGAGACTCTCCCTCTCTGGTTGCCCAGGTAATTCTTAGGTGGACAACTTTTCGATCCAGGGGTATCATCCATCCCGAACCTCCATAGTCATCCAAACATCTTTGGGTGCCTTGATTGGGTTAAAAACACATCCAGTCCCTCATCCCTTCTCTTTAGAGCAGACATGTAAATTTTCAGTGGAAATCACTATTCAGATCTAATCACTTCAACACTTGATTCTACATCTTGATTGCACCATCTGATCCAAATATGTAGCCTAGTTACTTAGGATTACCAATCAAGAAATCTGAATCACAAAAATCCATGAGAGATAGAATGATTGAGGATGCCTTTGAATTCTATGAAATTAAATACAAAACCTCAACACCAGTAGCAAACATTCAGGTTAGTTTACCAACAACAACAACTTTCATCATAAACTATGCCCAAGTGTTATTAATAGAAGCCACAAAAGGTCAACCTGAGACATTCTCACAATAGGATACATTAAGATAGAAAAATTGCACAACTTTGAATACCTTCAATGCATGAGAAATCCTATACTATGGGAACAACACGAAGATGATAGTGAAAAATGGGAAGAGATGATGAGATTATTGAAACAAGTCACCGATCAGAAATACCCATATGCACCCCAAACAGATGAACCATCTTGGAATAGTATTGAGGATCAATCCGATTTCCCAAATCTTGGGTTTGAGGTGCAAATTTGTTGTGGATTCCCAACCCAGATGAAATACAACATGCCTGATATTGAATTAGGTTGGGAAGTTCCAATTGCAGGAGAACATGATTTTGAGCCAGCCCTAGATCCTCGGTCAACAAGCATAAAGTTTTGAGACTCCTTCAATGATGAGAGTAGAACTAAACCTCTTGAGGGTATAAATCCTACCCCTTATTCTGATAAGGTGACCCTCAAAGGTTATTCGGACTTAGATTCTAGTGATTCAACCTACATCTTAAGTCTAGAATCCAGATATGAAACTTATTGGGAAGATTACGAGGCCCCGTATGATGAAGATCAAAGTTTCAATAAAGAGTATGATTCTGGGCCTCTACTTGATGAATATCCCTCTCCAACATCCTCAACGATATAGATCAATTTTTCGGAAGTCACGTCAATCTACGATACAGAAACTGAGGAGTCGGACGAGTGGAGTTTTGATTGGGTCTTTCCTACAAGCCTAGAACTCGAGACTAGACCAAATAAGGACACCTTTCTAAGCTCAGAATTTACATATAGGTTAGACCCAAGTCAGGCTGCTAAGTCTATATCATATGATTTATTCAGTGGTGGAACCTATGATTTCGAATCTCATTCCGAACTTGATCTTTGCAAACTCTTCGACGATTTCGAATCTTACCATGATCTTGGAGAGCCTCTGTTTCCTGAATAAAAAGAGCCAATCTACGACCTCAGCTCACATGATTCATTCTTCCACTCTGACTCTAAGGTCCCCGATCCCGAGATCACTGATTCATGTTCAAGTTCCAGTGAGATGGAATCATTTCTTTTTGATCCTTAGGAATCAGAACCAGAAAATGTCGAGAGTGACTGTAGCCCAGAGTTCAGATCATTTCTTGACTCAGATTTCCCTCATCCTATAGACACTCTTTAGGCATTCACCTTTGACTTTGACAACTACTATGAGGACTCTCTACATGAAACCACTTGTAACTCCTTTCTAGAAGAGCCCTCATGCACAATTCTTATTGAAGCCACCTATTCCACATATGTAGAACCTATCCAAACCCATTCTCAACCTCGACCCGCAACCGGACTCAATTTATATTCTGATTCCCCTCTTCCTAAGTCGATTGTAGATAATTCAACTTCACATCTACACTGGGTTTCGTACATTGATCAGACTGAAGTCTATGCTCCATCATTCTTTGATCACCCCTGTAGGGTTTTTGCACCATTCATTGATTGTTTTACGGATCCCTACTCTAACCTGCCTGATTCGACTCAGCCAAACCTCGAATTCACACTTCCACATCCATCCGAACTCCATAGCTTATGGTGGGTTCCACATCTCCTGATCTACATTTATCAATGATCAGCCCATATTTGTGGGCTATTTAAGTATTTAAGTGCCTAGACATTAAGTTAATTCTGACAATTATTTAGCATGCATTAGGATGTAAATAGATTAATTCATATTTCTGATTTAATTACGTAATTCATGCGTTGCATTCATAACTAAATGCATTTAGAATTAACTTAGAATTGCATTCATTTAATTAGTTAACCAATTAGGTGCATTGCATGCATTATTTTAATTAAACATAGAAGTTAAGGGCTTATGCATAAATAACCATAATATTTTATTCTTTTATTTTTCTCTCCCTTACATAGGTAACTCCTCCGGCTTCGGCTGCACCTCCTGCTGTGCATCACATTTACGCTATGCCATTTTGAATTTGAACTTAAGGCTGTGGCTACAAAAGGAGGAGGGAGACCTACCATGAGGAGGAGGCCACCATCCCTGACCCACCATTGTGCAGAGAGTTGATATCTCGTTCATTCCACACCACGAGCCTCCTTCCGCGAGCATAAGACCACTCCACCATTGGCAGGCGAGGTGACAGACCGCCGCGCCATCTGTGGCTTACGCATCACTGTAAGCATGCACCTGAGGGCCATGCAACCACTTCCAATAACCACCGCCATTGACCACCTTCAGTTCCTTATCCTCGCACCACTGCAACCACCACCGCACACCACAGTTCCCAGTGCCCACGCCCGCGCCTACCTCTGTAGCGCCCACCTCCATTACCTCCCTGTGTGCATCTACGCACCTTCAGCAGTAGTAGCAGCTGCTCAGCACCTCCACGCGCCCACTTCTGCGCCTCCCTGCAGCGCCTCCGGCCTCTAGTGTGCCCACTTCCACACGCCCACTTCTGCACCCTCCTTGTAACCTGCAGAGCTGCACCTACAGCCACGCCCACCTCCCTGCAGAACGTGCGCCTACAACGGGTGCTCCAGCCTGCAGAATGCGCACCCGCTCCTTTAGCTCCCTCGCCGACCTCATCCAGTGCACCTCCAGTGCGTAGCAGAACCTGCACCTCCCTGCAGCGCTTCACCACATGCCTGCAGAATGTGCGCCCACCTCCCTGCGCACCCTGCGGTGTTCCAACCTTCACACCTGCGTGCCTTAGTAGATGCACCCCTCAGCAGCTACACACCTGCAGCACACACGGCAGTAACAGCTTCTTCCCTGCCACCACCCCTTCTCATCCGACAGGCATGCTCTGGCCACCTCACGACGTACCGCTGCCACCACCACGACGGCCTCACTTCAGCCAAGCTCCTATGGGAGTCTCTCCTCGATTGAACTTCTCTCCCATGCGCAAGGAGAGAGGTAAAATCCCCTGTTTTGGTGTTCATTGAAAATTACATTTAATGCCATTGCCACCAAAATCAATTTTAATTTATGATTGTTTTATTATGGTAAAATTGTGACTGCATACTCATGCTTTCTGATAATTGCGCAGTTATTGATATTCACATGTTTTAACATTTATTTTGGGATTAAAATGTGCACAAAATTTCTCTAACACATATCAATTGAAAATTACATAAAATCATCACACATTTATTGAATATTTCAGTGAGGAAAAATTGCAAATATACCCTTATATTTTTGAGTTATTATGCATCTACTTTTCATCTCATTGCATGTCGGATTTGATTAGGGATTTTGCAC
The DNA here is from genome assembly GCA_037157565.1 of Thalassia testudinum. Taxonomy (NCBI): domain Eukaryota; kingdom Viridiplantae; phylum Streptophyta; class Magnoliopsida; order Alismatales; family Hydrocharitaceae; genus Thalassia; species Thalassia testudinum. The sequence goes on along the minus strand of JAZHRO010000014.1, from coordinate 147,310,919 downwards.
TTGATTGCAAGACTAAAAAATAATTGAGATTTTATTGCATCATTACTTCCCTGTGGACACGACCCGCTCCTAAGCGAGTGGTTATTTTAATTGTTGATTAGTTGATTTTTCCACCACATAGAACTACAAACGACCCATCATTTTATGTGACAAATGGCTTTAAAAGTGAAGAATTGAGTCGTCAAATGGCGCCATTGCCGAGGAAGCAATAAACACAATAATTTCACCTGATTTCATTTCTGATTATTTCTCATTGCATACTAATCTGAGCATTTGTTATCTTTTCTATGTGTAGAATTTGTGCAAGAAATTAGAGAGAGGCGAGTGCAACGATCTGCGACAGATATTCTACGACTTGCAATCACACCAGCCATCTTGTGAGGCGACCCTTGACGTCGGTATAGGAGAAATTGATTGCGCTACCTTGCAAGGGAGGGGAAGGATGAGGACATGACGATCACCTCTGTACATTTATTCATTGATTTGATTAGAGTAGGATTAATACTTTAGACTTAATTTTTCATTGCACATTTGGTTTGAAACCCATATTCTAGGGTATATTTTGAGGGGTTTGTTCCCCGAGTATGTTTTAGGCCTATGTTGGGTAATTTTTGGAAACCTGTTCCCTTTTCTTTAGATTCAGGTTTTTAATTTATTTCGTGGATTGTTTGCCTTTAATTTTCCTATGCATGAGTAGCTAAAAAACCAGCTACCTGCTAGAAGCCGCTTGCCCTTAGGATGAACCATTTAGGTTTGTATGAGCAGCCTCTAGATTTGTTTCTCTGCATTGCGTGCATTCTCGCATCATTGATTGCTGGAAGCAAGGTTTGCATTCTCTTACTTTGCATCCTATTCTTGATCACGCATTGCATTTAGACTAAATTCGAAGACCACATAATTTGTCTTGAAGCGATCTAACAAGTGGTCACATATATTCTTGAAAAAGAACAAATTAAAGGAGGGACATCTAAAAATCAAGGACTTGATTGTCAAACGTGGTGTGCGATTCAAAATTCAAAATCTTTTTGTGGTGTATGCATACTTATATCTTTTGCACCACGGAACGCATTTAGACACTCCTAAGTCTTGGAACGACTTTGACAAGAGCCCTCATACCATTGGATTCTTAAGTGTTTGGAACTTGAGATCAAAGGTTTTGTAAATCTGAATAGGGGGATACCCTGTCATGGATTTTTGGGGGTAGTTGAGAAGCACCGCGAAAGCACAGCTTCAAAGGAAGGCTTAGGCCTACTTGCATCCCTTGATCTTCCGTCTTTGGATTTGCTTTACCATTTGAGATTTAGGGAAGAGTACCTAAGCTCCAACTAGGTCTTTTTAGGCATTTCGAAGGTTGACAATAGGTGTGTAATTGATTGGGTAACTTGCTTTGTCACCTACAATTTGAACTAAAGTCAAAAGCCTAAATTTGTAAAGACCGAACAAGTCCTTTTGAATTGCATTTGTAGTGCATGCTTGGTAGGCGTTCTCTTAGGAGACAACTTGTGTTTGATTCGAAACTTGAAAGATTCTTAAGAAGAAACCTTCCAAGGGTAGAAATGGTCGGTCGAAGGAGCCTTAAGGAATATTTCATTCCAACCAATCAAGCCGGCCCTGCACTACGTAGACCTGGAGGGGACAATCCTTATGAGATCAAAAGCAGTACCATATCCTTGCTGCCCTCCTTTTATGGTACTGCTAGGGAGGACCCTTACAGGCATATAGAGGAATTCACCGAGGTCTGTTCCACGATGAAGCTGTAAGGCGTTACTGATGACGCACAAATGTAGACCCTCTTTCCCTTCTCCCTTAATGACAAAGCCAAGTATTGGTATCATATCACACCCTTGATAATATTAACACTTGGGATGCCCTGAAGAAGGAGTTCTTGAAGAAGTACTTCCCCATGAGCAAAACCAATCACTTTAGGAGGAAAATTATGAGTTTCGTTCAAAAGGATGGGGAAGCTTTCCATGATGCCTGGGAGCACTTTAAGGGCTTGCTGAGACTTTGCCCACATCACCAGGTGCCTAAATGGCAACTGGTTGAAAGGTTCTACACCGAACTTAATGATTCACATAGGCAAACTGTGGATGGTGCCTATGCAGGAACCTTTTTATCTAAGACTGAGGATGAAGCTTAGAACCTTTTTGATACTTTGAGTGAGAATTCTATTCACTTGAATTCTGCCTATATGGATAGAATGCCCACTCTCATGCAAAGAAAGTTGGAGGAGAATTAGGCAAGGGACACCAAGAATTTAGCCTATCAGATTCAATTATGGAATCAAAACATGGAAAGGCTTTTGCCGAACCGGAGTCTATTCATATCTAACACCTCCACATCCCAAGCATCCGAATGCTCAATTTGCCAAGGCAATACACACGCCACTGTGGATTGCCACTTGGCCTCCCAATTCCCTGAGCTTGTACAAGCGGATCTAAATGCCGCTCAAGGGTTCCATCCTAGACCACATAATGACCCTTTCTCCAACACTTATAATGAGGGATGGAGGAACCACCGAAACTTTTCATGGAGATAAGGAAATATCTCAAATTTAGGGAATTATAAACCACAATCCTTTCAAAACCATCAAATGAACCAACCTCAACCTTTGCCTAACCTAAGACCTCTGAGATGGATGAATCGAAGGCGGTGTTGAAAACTATGCAAGAAAGTCAAAGTGCCATCATCCAATCTCATGACAAGGCTATACGTAAGATGAAATCACAAATAGGACACCTTGTTGAGGCCGTTAGACAGAGGGAAACTGGGAATCTCCCCATTGCTACTGAGGAGAATCCTAAAGGAAAAGGGATTGTCTTTAGGCAGCATGCTCAGGTGGTGACTATTATGAGGAGTGGGAAAGAAAATTTCATACCCGATACTCTTATAGTTTCACCCCCTAAAGAAACATCCACCTCGACTTTCACCCACACTGGAGATGACTTGCCCAAATCTTCCCCGCTTGAAATCAGCTCACTGGAAGAAGATGTCCCTGTTCCACCCCTTACTCGACATGACAACCCTTCCACCCAGAGATCAACATGACAACCCATTTCCAGAGCGCTTATCCACCTCTGGGCAGACTTCTGCTGGCTCATCTGGAGCTGAAAATAAGACAGATGAGATCATGGAAACTTTCAAGCAAGTGCAGATTAACCGGCCTTTGCTTGAAGCTATTAGGTAGATTCCTTCTTATGCTCACTTCTTAAAGGACCTGTGCACGAAAAAGCAGCAATCTAGAAAACAGGTCAAATCAAAAAGTTGTCCTGCCTGATTTTGTTAACTCAATTGTTGAACATGGCACACCCCCGAAACTTAAGGACCCAGGAGCCCCATACATCTCTGTAGTTATTGGTGACTTACAAATTGATGAGGCTTTACTTGATCTAGGTGCGGCGGTGAACATCCTTCCGAGCTACTTGTATGAACAACTTGGGGGAGGCAATCAGAAGTTTAGTCCTATAATCCTTCAAGTTGCTAATCGATCACTTAAGACACCACGGGGAATTTTGGAAGATGTCCTCATAAGAGTGAAGGATTTCTTCTTTCCCGTTGACTTCTTAGTTTTGGACATTGACCATACAAGCAAGCCAACCAAACCCTCCATCATTTTGGGTCGCCCCTTCCTTGCAACTTCGCATGCCTCAATCAATTGCAATACTGGGGCATTGAAAATGGGCTTTGGGAATAGGAAAATCTAGGTTAATGTGTTTGATGCTTACAAACAAGCTGGACTTGAGGATTGTTCTCAAGTTGAGGTGATAGATGACCTGATTGAAGAGGCAACCCCAGCAATGTTATGTGATGACCCCCTTCAGCATGTCATACTAAATGAGCATTCCCATCTCTTAGAGGAATGTGAAGGGGATATACTAGAACTTGAGGAATTGCTCGGTGTTTTTGCTGAGTCTCTTCCCCCATCATTTCTGCCTAAGGTAGATCTGCTACCTGAGATGGGAACATCTATTATGAAACCCTCAACCATACAAGCCCCCAACCTTGAGTTGAAACCCCTCCTTGACACTCTCAAGTGCGCTTTCCTAGGTGCCAATGATACGCTCCATGTTATCATTTCGGCTGTGCTATCTGAGGCACAGGAGGGAGCCTTGATTGAATGCTTATCTAGGCACAAGGAGGATATTGCTTGGATCATTGCTGACATCAAGGGTATAAACTCCACACTCTGCATGCACCACATTTATACTGATGATTCCATCAAGCCATTTAGGGACATGTAGTGCATCTGAACCCTAATATGAGGGAGGTAGTAAAAAAGGAAATCTCGAAGTGGTTGGACGCTGGGATCATATATCCCATTGCAGATAGTAAATGGGTAAGTCCTATTCATGTGGTGCCAAAGAAGGCAAGCGTTACTGTGGAATTCAACGACCAAGGTGAACAAGTTGTCAGTAGACCCTCAACTGGATAGAGGGTCTGTATTGATTGCTGCAAGCTGAGCACCACTACCCAGAAGGATCACTTTCCCTTGCCTGTGATCAAATTCTCGAGAAATTGGCAAGGAATAAGTACTATTGCTTTCTCGATGGATATTGTGGGTACAACCAGGTGGCAGTCTTTCCTGATGACCAGGAGAGGACAACATTCACGAGTCCTTAAGGTACTTTCGCCTTTAGGCGTATGCCATTTGGATTATGTAATGCCCCTGCAACCATCCAGTGGTGTATGATGTCTATTTTTTCGGACATGATTGACGAGTGTGTTGAAGTGTTTATGGATGACTTCTCCATTTATGGCTCATCTTTCGACCAGTGTCTCCTGCACCTGGAGAATGTGTTGAAGCGATGTAAGGAGAATGGTTTAGTCCTCAGCTGGGAGAAAAGTCACTTCATGGTATAGAAAGGAATTGTACTTGGGCATGTTGTATCCGAGCAATGTTTGGAAGTAGATAAAGCCAAGATTGATTTTATTTCCAAACTCCCATTGACCACGAACGTCAATAAAATTAGATTTTTTCTGGGCCATGCCAGCTTTTATAGGTGCATTATTAAAAATTTTAGTAAAATTTCTAGGCCACTTTGTGACTTGTTGGCGAAGGAATCTTCCTTCAATTTTGATTCAAAGTGTGCTGAGGCCTTTCAAACTTTGAAGGAGGCCTTGATCTCCATGCCTATTCTCCAAGCTCCTGATTGAACACTCCCATTTGAGCTAATGTGTGATGCTTCGGATTATGCAGGGGGAGCAGTCCTTGGACAAAGGGTTGAGGAAAGACCTCATGTGCTGCATTATGCAAGCAAGACTTTAACTGAACCTCTGCAAAACTACGCCGTCACTGAGAAAGAATTACGTGCTGTAGTTTTTGCTTTGGAGAAGTTTAGGTCTTATCTGCTTGGGTCTAAGGTGGTTATTTTTACTGATCATGCAGCAGTGAAAGATCTCATTGCTAAGAAATATTCTAAGCCACATCTGATTAGGTGGATCCTACTCCTTCAAGAATTTGACTTGGAGATACGTGAAAAGAAAGGAGTAGAAAATGTTGTGGCTGACCACCTATCTCGCCTTCCTCTTAATGACTCTCTTTCTGGAGACATTTGCTAGACATTTCCTGATGGAACTCTGATCGCGGTAACACCAACTTTACCTTGGTATGCAGATACCGTAAATTACTTAGTCACTGGACAAACTCCTAGCTCTTGGGATTAGTAGAAAAGAAAGAGATTCATTTCCCAAGCAAGATATTTTCATTGGGAAGAGCTAGAATTACTTAGAATTGGACAAGACTAAGTATTGAGCTGAAGAGGAACAACAAAGTGTGTTGAGTTTTTGCCATGAACTTCATTATGGAGGACACTTTGGTGCTAAGAAAACTGCTTTTAAGGTTCTCCAGTCTGGTTTTTGGTGGCATTCCTTATTTAAGGATTCTCATAATTTTGTTAAGGCCTGTATTAGATGTCAACGGGTTGGAACGATTGGGAAGAGGAATGAAATCCCTCAACATCCTATTCAATCTGTTGAAATTTTTAATGTATGGGGAATTGACTTTATGGGCCCCTTCCTGTCGTCCCATGGTTATGAATATATCTTGGTGGTAGTTGATTATGTTTCTAAATGGATAGAGGTCATTCCTACGCACACAAATGACTACTCTGTGGTTTTGAAATTTGTGAAGGCCATTATCATATCTTGTTTCGGCTACCCCAACACCATTATAAGTGATGGGGGACCTCATTTCCGAAACCACCACTTCAATCGACTAATCAGGAATCTGGGAGTGACTCACAAGGTCGCTACCCGTTACCATCCTTAGACGAGTGGCTAGGTTGAAGTGTCAAATAGGGAGATAAATAATATTTTCGAAAAGACCGTTAGACTTGATAGGAAAGACTGGTCCCAAAAGCTCGATGATGCTTCGTGGCCGTATCGAACAGCCTATAAGACCCCTTTGGGTACTTCTCCCTTTCGGATTATGTATGGGAAAGCATGCCATTTACCTGTTGAGTTGGAACGTAAGGCACTTTGGGCTATTCGAAGTGTTAACATGGATTTAGAGAAGGCGGGTAAGGCACGACTTCTCAAATTAAGTGAGCTTGAAGAGATGGAGAATGATGCTTATGACACCTCTCAAGCTTATAAAGAAAGAACTAAGGTCTTGCATGATAAGTATATACTTTGAGAGACCTTTGAGCCCAACCAACAAGTCTGGCTTTTCAATTCCAGACTTAAGCTTTTTCCTGGGACATTAAAATCTCGTTGGGATGGGCCTTACATAATCACTAAAGTGTTTCCGCATGGTGCTGTGGAGATTAAAAGCCCTTCCTCTTCAGAAACTCCCTTTATCATCAACGGTCAATGATTAAAGCCAAACATTACGTTGGAAGGCCATCTGGTTGACGAGGTCACTCTTGAGGAGCCTTAGCTCCTACCATTCTCCGCCTTAGGTTTTATCTTCCTTTAACTATTTTTGTTTTCAATGAGGAAGGCATGGGGGAGAGGACCTAAGGCATTTTGTTTATAGCATGTCTACATTTTGCATTCATAACTAAAAAAATAATAATAATAATAATAAAAAAAGAATTTGAGCTTAACTGTCTAGGCCCTACATTCTTAAGCAAATCAGAACTCTAGGTTACACTAAGTTGTTTCTAGGGTCAAACTTTAGAAGCTAAATGAGTTTCTAGCTTTAGACCTTTAGGGTCCTTTGTGTACTTAAAAACTTAAGTAGGAGTTAAGTTGCAGACCATTCCTCAAGAGGTTGAGGAAGGAAAGCTAGGGTTTGAGTTAAAAGGTGGGGTAGTACCTGGAGTCTTATTCTTCCTTTTGGTTTATGTGTCCTTGTAACCCAAGCATCCAAATTTCACACACATGGTCTGGTATAAGTAAGTAATCAACTTAATTCCTTTCTTAAAAGAGATTCGGTTCTTTTAGCTTTGACTTAGGAGAGGCTTGAAAACAAAATTTGATTGGAAGAGTTCCCGCCGTAGGAGAGGTGGAGTATATACTCACCTTGAGGATGCGATGATAACATATTACCTCCTCGACGCTTGTCTCTTAGGATATCAATCTTACTGGGGGCATGTAAGCGCATTGTGCGGTTAAGGTACCATGGGCGGCCGTATCTCGAATTGCCGATAGCCATAGGTTTGAATTCGGTTAAGAAATCCATCGGCGATACTATCTCGAAGTGTCGATTGCCGGGAGTTCTTGGGGTCGTTATGGGCGGTGCTATCTTGAAACATTGAAAGCCAGGCACCCTTCAAGGTACGGTGATGGGGACAATGAATCCGACACAGACCGTGTTGATAGCTGATCCGAGGTTAGACTTAGAGGAATAAAAAGAAAAAAATCCTTTTTCCTTTAACTCAAATAACTCAGACCAATGCACATGCATGGATGCTTTAATCTCAGGGATCAATAAACCTTAGGGTAGAGTAAAAAATCAGGGAAATTGGTGCCTGCAACTCATCTTTAGCCGACCTAGTCTGCAACTTAACAACTACTTGGGAACCTTAGGTCTAAAGTCTGAACTTAATATGTTTCTAAAGGAAGACTGATTGGGTTGGCTAGTCTACTTGGAGTGCTAGTTTTTGCTTGGATTTGCTAGGGACTAGTAAAAGAAAGGCATGGGGGTATTTGATTAGCCCATATTTGCGGGATATTTAAGTATTTAAGTGCCTAGACATTAAGTTAATTCTAATAATTATTTAGCATGCATTAGGATGTAAATAAATTAATTCATATTTATGATTTAATTACATAATTCATGCATTGCATTCATAACTAAATGCATTTAGAATTAACTTAGAGTTGCATTCATTTAATTAGTTAACCAATTAGGTGCATTACATGAACTATTTTAATTTAACATAAAAGTTAAGGGCTTATGCATAAATAACCATAATATTTTATTCTTTTATTTTTTTCTCCTTTGCACAAGTAACTCCTCAAGCTTTGGCTTTGCCTCCTCCTCCTGTGCATCACATTTACGCTACGCCATTTAGAATTTGAAATGAAGGTTGTGGCTACAAAAGGAGGGAGAGCTACCATGCGGAGAAGGCCACCATCCCCGACCCACCACTGTGCAGAGAGTTGATCTCTTGCTCATTCCACACCACCGGCCTCCTTCCGCGCGCACAAGACCACTCCACCGCGGGCAGGCGAGGTGACCAACTGCCGTGCCATCTGTGGCTTAGGCATCATTGTGAGTGTGCACCTGAGGGCCATGTAACCACTTCCAGCAACCACCGCCATCAACCAACTTCAGTTCCTCGTCCTCGTGCCACTGCAACCACCATCGCACACCACAATTCCCAGCGCCCACGCCCATGCCTACCTCTGCAACGCCCACCTCCAGCACCTTCCCGTGTGCATCTATGCACCTTCAGCAGTAGCAGCAGCTGCTCAGCACCTCCGCGTGCTGACTTCCGCACCTCAAACGTCTAGCATGCCCACTTCCACGCCCTCCTTGCAACCTGCAGAGCCGCACCTACTACCGCACCCACCTCCCTACAGAACGAGTGCCCACAACGTGCGCTCCAGCCTAAAGAACGCGCGCCCACTCCTTCAACGACCTCGCTGACCTCCTCTAGTACACCTCCAGCGCGCAGCAGCACCTGCACATCCCTGCAGTGCTTCATCATGTGCCTGCAGAACGCGCGCCTAGCTCCGTATGCACCCTGCGGCGCTCCAGCCTTCACGCCGACATGCCTCAGTAGCTGCACGCCTCAGCAGCTGCACACCTGCAGCACGCGCGGCAGCAGCAGCTTCTTCACCGCCGCCACAACTTCTCCTTCGGTAGGTCAGCTCCGGCCACCTCACGACGTACCACTGCCACCATCATGACGGCCACACTTCAGCCAACCTCTTCTGGGAGTCTCTCCTCGATTGAACCTCTCTCCCATGCACAAGGAGAGAGGTAAAATCCCCTGTTTTGGTGTTAATTAAAAATTACATTTCATCCAATTGCCACCAAAATCAATTTTAATTTATGATTATTTTATTATGACAAAATTGTGACTGCAGACTCATGCTTTTTGATAATTGCGCAGTTATTGATATTCACATGTTTTAACATTGGTTTTGGGGTTAAAATGTGCACAAAATTTCTTTAACAGTTGCCAATTGAAAATTACATAAAATCATCACCTATTTATTGAATATTTTAGTGAGAAAAAAATTGTAAATATACCCTTATATTTTTGAGTTATTGTGCATCTTCTTTCCATCGCATTGTATGTCAGATTTGATTAGGGATTTCGCACTTGATTGCAAGACTTCGAAATGATTGAGATTTTATTGCATCATTACTTCCCTATGGACACGACCCGCTCCTAAGCTAGTGGTTATTTTAATTGTTGATTAGTCAATTTTTCCACCACATAGAACTACAAACGACGCATCATTTTATGTGACAAACGACTTTAAAAGTGAAGAATTGACTCGTCAATCAACCCACCAGATTGGTTGGTTTTGGGTTGCATCATCAGCCTATTGATTTGAACAACCCCATAGTTGGACCAACTAGGCTTATGATCAAGGTGCTTCTTTTGTAAAGCTCTGCTGATTTGGCCACACCCACTCCATACCATTTCCCACTTGGCTGAAGGCATTGAACTTAGCAATTAATGGGAGGCAACCCATCATTCCAAAAGCCCAAGATCCGTCTAATTATCCATCTGTACTTCACATCTATTACACATTGAGTTCAGTCTTAGAATAGTCGATCCCACCTCTGGTACACGTGCCAGAGCTTGAAATCATTTGCATCAGTCATTCCAGACCCATTCACCCACCCGATAAATCCTATTTTAAGTCCCTAAGACTAGCACTATTCACGCCCTCCGTTTACATTGAGGACATTGCAAAACTTAGGCATGGGGGGGTGGTAAAGTGCAAACATACAGAAATCAAGAAAAGTCAGAAGGATTCTCACAAAAAATCACATACGTCAAAAACACCAAAAAAATAGAAAATTGTGAAAAAGAACAAAAAAATTGGAGGGAAGAAAATTTCAAGGTCAAATAAACATGAGGAGGAAAAGATCAGAATGACAAAAAAGGGAGCACAAAATGAAAAAGAAAAAGAACAGTCATTAGTAAGAGATTAAGGGGTTAACCGAAGTTCTAGACCACATCAAGAAAAAGAGAAATGAATAAAAGTGCTAATGAGACATAAAAAGAGATTAGTAGGAATGCTGATCTTAGGCCTTTTGGGCTAAACTCTTAGGCTTAAAAATTCAAGTACCCGCTAAGATCTAGATAATCCTCAAGAGGTTGGGAAAAATGCGAAGCTTAAGTATTAGGTCTAAGGCTTAGGGAGTATTCAAACAAGTTAACTAACCTTCGATTTGTGGGACTCGGTAACCTAAGCACTCTAATCCACGCACAGTCAGGTTCAGTACGCATAACTATCAAAATCACGCAAAAGCATTTAAATGCTCTGAAAAAAGTTGCCTAGATTAGGAGCGGCCGATCAATACAAGTTGATTTGGACGAGTTCCCAGCACAGAGAGGCAGGAAATTCCCCTCGAAGATGCATAACAACATATCGTCTCCTCGGTGCTTGTCTCTTAGGATATTTACATATCCTACCAGGGGCACGTAAGCACCCCACTGGTTCAGATACCATTGGCGGTATTATCACGAAATGTCTATTGCCAAGGTCTAGATTTGGCTATAGAACACCATGGGTGGGATTATCTCAAAATCTCGAAAGCCAGGGTTCTCGGGGTTGCCATGGGTGGTTCTATCATGAAGCACCGATTGGCAGGGACCTTTGAGGATTGAAGATGGGGATGAGGAATCCGATACAGACCGTGTTGAGAAGCTAATCCGAAGATAGAAATAAAAGGAAAAGAGAGAGAAAACTCTCTAAAAAAATAAATCCTCTATCTCTCTCTTAAAAAAAAATGCACTGCAAACTGAACCGAGGATAAAATATGTCTCAAGCACAGGTGCTTTAACCGTGGAGTCCAACGAACCTTAGGATAGTTCCTGCAAGCGTTAAAAACCTTCGTGGTGGACCAAGACTAGAGCTGGTCAGGTCCAAATCTTGGTTGGTACTTGAGTACCTCTAGGCCTACTATCGGCATTCTAACCTAATCAAAAAGAAAGAGGAAAAAAGCACTCATCATAATATATGAAAGGAACTCGTGGTCTAGAACAAAAGTTAAAACCTTAAAATTTTGCTAAGGGACTAGCAAAAGCTAGGCAAGGGGGTATGATGGGAACACCATCATGAGCCCTAACTAACTCATTTTGACCTAGAAAAGAGAATAACAGCTCCTACATAACCAAGTGAAGGGCCTAACTCAAGGAATAACTAGTTTGAAAGAAAAGCAAGAAATAAAGGGTAAAACTATAATTTTACCATTGCAGTACAACAATAGGATTTCTCATGGGTTAAACTGGGGTCAATTGGTATTAACAAGAAAAAAAGTGAGTTGGTTCAATCAGAAAAGGGTTATTGTGCAATCTGGGAATTAAATGACTTCTTGTAACACTAAAATAGACCCACTTAATTTAACAACGTTCTTGTCAGGATAAAATTCAACTAAATCATCCAAAATTCATGAAAAAATATCCTCTAGGTTTAGAACCTTCAATTTTGTCTTTAAAATCTATTTTGACCAAAATAGGGGTCCTAGTCAAACATTTGCCTTAAATTGGGTTTCTATGCAAAATGTCCAATCAAACACAGTCAAACCTAAAATCCAACTTCACCATTGGATTCCTTGGGTCCAAATTAGGTTTATACCAAAATTTGTGGCTAAGGAGAATTCACCTTGACCTACTTTCCAAAACAGTCCAACCAAACTACTTTTATTCCCCTAGCTTTTGAAAACATTGCATACACCCCCTATCTTCCTCATCATTCTTTGCAATTAGGTCCCTCAGCCATTACAGTGGAGGAGTCCTACTCTGGCAAGGATTCGAGGAGGATTTCTCCTTGATTCCTTAGAGTCTCCCTCTCAAATTTAAAAGGGAGATTCTCTGAGGAATTCCCGATCATATGAACCAAATCCTATGCCTTGATTATCACCCAATCACTCTTGCGAACGCATGAGAGATTTTAGTATCTCTCGCAATCATACTCTGGTGTTGATGCATGTGGTTGGAAGCTTGCCTTCTAAGCACAAGGCCCTCTTTTTGGGACTATAAAAGCTTCCTCTGATCCAGCCGTCCATCCTCTACTTGGTTTGGCCAAAGACAACCCCTCAAATTCGTCTCTTCTCCTCTGGCCAAACATCCAGTGAGCTTCGGAGACCTATTTCTCCGCCTCTCATCACTCTGCCACAATACCAGTGGTAGAGTCATCTCTGCCTCCTTCGTCCGCGTCGCACCATACCTGCGCACGTGCCTGCATCCTATTCGTCGTCGCCGCCCCCTTTTACCTGGAAGCTTCGTCTCCTGCGGCGGCAGGTACGCACCATCTGCCATCTCTACCCCCTTCATGTTTAAACTCGGTTAAATACCTTCCCCTTCCTCTACTCTTTATTTTCTCCCTCTTTATTTCCCAACACACCCCTCGACAATCACAGACCACCACCATCGTCTCCACCTCTGGTATATCACCGCCGAGGTGCTTCCGTCACTCCATGCACCCATCCACCTCACCAAATCCCTCAGAAGCTCCACCACCTTCCACTGATCATTTTCCCCCCGTCCATTGACTGCCACAACCACTGTTCACTCCCCCCCGACCACTCCCATCACCATGGCCACAAAACGACCTAGGCAAGCATGCCCAGGCTATCCCGCACCATGCCACCCACCTTGACACCTTCGTCGTGCCACGATGAAGCCTCCTAAATGATTTAATGAGGTCGCATGGCCATTTTACTTGAGAGCAGGTTCCGACCTCGATCGCCATTAGAGCAGATGTGAATGAGCTTGCAACCTTCACTCCAGGCAGCCTTGCTCCAGCCCCAAGTTTCAGGCTATGCGAATTCGCATCATGCATGCTTTTAGCCAAGTAATTGGCTTTGCAAGGCACCACATCTGTTGCAATCAAGAAGTGATCCCCTGCGGGCGCACGAGGAAGCAGGTGGGACTTTTAGTCCCACCTCGGGCATTTTCGAGTGAGTTATGCAGTATAAGTTGTAATTGTGTTAGGGGCTTATCTTCTCCAAACATGGGGTGAGGTCCATCTCACCTACCCTTTCCTCATCCGCGATTCACTCCTCCGCAGACCAAGTAGCCTAACCCGATAACCTATGCACTCCTCATGCATCACCCTCGCCGGTGAGCCTGGTCCCAAGCACGCTAACCCGACCCGTTTACCTGAGAAAGGCTCTGGGAGACCGAGCCTAAGAGTGAAAAGAGAGAGAGTTCGCATTGGAGGGTAGGGGTAGGTTTTGCACTTGCTTGCAGGGAAAGGAAGAAGAAAGAGGAGGCTGAAGGAAAAGCTAAGGACTGAGGAAGGAAGCTGAATAAGCTAAGGAGAAGCTGTAGAGGAAGCTGAGGATCAGAAGCTAAGGAAGGATGAAGAAGGCATGGTGAAGAGAAGCACGGTTGAAGAAAGAGAAAGAAGGAGATCAGAAGTTAAGGGTAGAGAAAGCTAAGACAAAAAGGAAGGAAGAAGAAGGATTGAGAAGGTAGGAAGAAAAGAGAAGAAGGAATAGAAGAGAAAGAAGCCAACGACAAAGGTTAGGCTGAAGCCAAAGAAAGAAGGAAGAAAGGAAGAAGAAGAAGGAAGGAAGAAGAAGAAAGGAAGAGCAGAGCAGTTGAAAGCCAGAGCATAGGCCAAGGCAGAAAGAAGAAGGAAAGAAGAGCCAAACAAAGAAAGAAGGAAGAAGAAGAAGACAAAGAAGAAAGGACCAAGAGAAGAAGCAAAAGAAGAATCAAACCTTTTTAAGACATCTTAATTCCATACTCAGACATTCAATTCTATCCAATTTCTCTTTCATGCTACATTTGGTTAACCATATACTCTTGCTTTACATTTTGAATTATATTTTGAGTAATTTTAAGTGTTCAAATTGCATCTATTATTGAGATTAGTGTATGAACTCCATTTGCACCCTGTGTTCGACCTCTGACTTAAAATTCGAGTAATAAAATTTATTTGTTTTCAAAGAGATTTGAACTATACTATGACGCATTCATTTTAAACCTGATTTTGCCTTGTCAACAGAGATGCAAAGGCGACTAAACCCTAATATGTGAGAAGTGGTCAAGAAGGAAGTAATCAAGTGGCCCGATGTAGGCATTATTTACCCAATCTCAGATAGCCCTTGGGTTAGCCCCATTCAAATTGTGCCCAAAAAGGCAGGGATAACCATCATGACTAATGAGAAAGGGGAATCTTTCACCACCCATATAGCTTCCACTTGGAGAGTTTGTATTAATTATAGGAAGCTAAACACAACAACCAAAAAGGTCCATTTCCCCTTGCCATTCATTAATCAAATCCGAGAAAGGTTAGCTCGGCATAAGTACTTTTGCTTCCTGGACAGTTATTTGGGATATAACCAAATCCATATCCATCCCAAAGACCAAAAAAGGCAACTTTCACATGTCCCTACGGAACCTTCGCATTCCATAGGATGCCTTTTGGGCATTGTAATTTACCCACGTCTTTTCAAAGGTGCATGCTGGCAACCTTTTCTGACATAGTGGATGATTCCTTTGAGTCATGCCTGGGTAACTTGGAATTGATCCTCAAGAGATGCATCAAGACACGGCTAGTACTTAGCTGGGAAAAGAGCCCCTTCATGACTCAAGAAGGCAATGTCGTGGGTCATGTGGTCTCTAATTGGGGAATTGAGGTTGATAAGGCTAAGGTGGATGCCATCTCTAAACTTCCGCCAGCCACATCTGTGAAACAAACCTGATCATTCTTGGGTCATGTGGGTCTCTATTGAAGATTCATTAAGGACTTCTCGAAAGTTGCTCGACCCTTGAGTAACCTTCTGGACGAAGATACGCCATTTGAGTTTGATGAATCGTGCTGCAAGGCATTTGATTTATTGAAAATGGTAGTCACCTACACTTCGGTGTTGCAACCACAAATCTGGACAATGATCGGAACACCATCATAGGCCCTAACTGGCCACTTTTAGTCAGGTCTAAAGGATTAATGCACCAACAAGACTATCTGAGGGTTATAACTAGATTTGAATTTTGGATGGCAGGCAACCCTAAAGAGAATGGAGGGCGAAATCGTGATGGTGAAGGCTGGATAACCTGGAGGTTTAGGGCTTGGAGATGGAAGGAAAGAAGTGGAGCCAGGGATGTTGGAAGATGGGGAGCGAGTTTAGGGAGTGCAAAAAGGGGGAGCCATTGGGGTGACAAGGAGGTTTTGTGTTTCAAATGTCGATGTCGAGGGCACATGGTAGCAGTTTGTCATCATCCAATCGTATGCCTTGTGTGTGGACGACATGGCCACAAGTAGGATGCCTGTGTGACCAATAGAGGGTAGGAGAGGGATGAGTTCAACCTCCATCCAGGGGCAGCAAACTTTAGGAGGCCACCACTGTCGCCTCCTCCTACCTATGGGGGTCATATAGTGGATGTTGAGGTACCCATGATGGAAGAAATCAAAACCACTGAATTGGTGCTGCAAGGGGGCTCTGGTAGGAGAGGTGATGACTGGCACTCCCTCCTTGGACAATATTTGTTAGTTGGTAAGGTCTCTATCGCTATCCACTTATGATTCGAAGGTTGCATTCCTCTCCCCTATGCAGTTTGTGCTTTTTGATTTGGGGATGATGGATGTTGAACGTCTGCATTTTCGATCAAGTTCTGCTAATGGATTAATGGTAATTTCGAGATTGGTCTCTCCTTTTGATGGATCATTGCCCGAACGACCGCCCGAAAGGGTAGGTTCTAGATCGGGAAGGCTAGGAATCAAGGGTCTACCTTTACATCTAAGATCGAAAGAGGTGGTGGTCACCATGATTGTAGGATTTGCTACTCTAGCTGAAGATGCAGAGGTTGGTTTAATGGAATGAGATTGGTGGGTTATGAGTGTCTTGGTGGATGTCTTCAAAGCAGGTTCTGTCCCAAAAAGGATAATTCTCCGTTGTGGGGGAAGCTCCTGGCATTTGGCAACAAGCTTCACAATGGGTGATGGTGAGGGAGAGAATTGTCAAGATAGGTCATCTTATGCGGAGATGACAGGTGTGGATGTAGGGTAGCAGATGGGTAGGATGACCCCTAATGAGGCACCTATGCCCAAGAAGCGTAAGGATCATCGCCATCTTGGGGAGAAGGAGGAAGCAATAGAGTTGGCGCTAATGGAACCAGCTATAGTTGAGGATGAGGCAGCGACTCAACCTTTGTCAGATGTAGTGGAAGAGAGGATCCTGTAAGAGATTTCAATTACTTCTAGGCAACCCCAATCCAAGTCAAATGCAATGGAAGGTCTGAAATTTGGAGATGGGACAAATACCAAAGGAGGTGTGGGTAGATCTTATAAACTTAGACAGAGAAGACTGACCACGGCTATGAAAAATGATGAAAACTCGGTGGCTGCTATTATGAAGGTGGACAAATAAGGAGGATTCCCTTGGAGGGTGATCAGAGTTCTCACATGGAACATCTGTGGGTTGCATGACAAGGACCGAAGGGCTTCCCTCTCAAGTTATCTAAGAAAGTGGGAGGTTGATTGTGCCATAATTCAAGAAACACACATTGAGAATGAAGAGGACAGGGCCTGGAATGACTTAAAGAATGTGGGGATGACTGAATGTGTGTCTATCAATGTGCAAGGCAGATCAGGTGGGATCGCTCTTTGGTGGAGAAAGGCTTCTCTTCAGATGTTGGAGGTGCATAAAGCCCAGCATTTTGTGACATGTAAATTCAAAAGATGTCAGGGGGAAGATGTGTATTTCATCACTAGTGTATATAGGCCCTGTCTTGCATCAATGAGGTACGAATTATGGGATGACTGGGTTGCAACTGCAAAACTTATTCAAGGGGCTACCCAGTTGGAGGGGGGATTTTAATTGTGTGCTAACAGAAAGAGACAGGCCAAATGGTATAGTGGATAGTGCATCCCTTGGATTCCAATTGTTGGTCCAAAATCTAGGTTTAAGTGAACACCCATCTTCTGGTGCTGAGTTTACTTGGAGAAATGGTAGTGGTCTTATGTCAAAGATTGACAGATTTTTTGGAAATGCCAATCTCCTTGAAATGCACCATCTATCAGTAGTTTGTAGGCTGGAACACCCATTTTCAGACCACACCCCCCAGGTTTGGGATAGTAGGGAATAAATTCAGGCTGGCTCTTATTTCAAATTTAAAAGGTCATGGATGTGTGAACCGGGGTTTGTTGAGATGATTGAGATGTTGTGGAGGGCCAAACGAGTAGAAGGATCAGCTACTGTCAAGTTTACTTCTAAACTAGCTGATTTGTGCAAAATGCTTAAAGAATATGGGGCTATGATATCTGCGTTGAGACAACAAAGACGTTTGGAGGCTTTGGAGAAGATCACGGGCTTAGATATAAAAGAAGCAGTAGGACCTTTGTTTGACCAAGAACTTGCGGATAGAAGAATGTGGCAAGGAGTGGCGGCAAAGGAAGATTTGAAATAGGAGATGGATTAGAGGGAGAGATCAAGACAACTGTTGCTGAAGGAGGGTGATACCAACACAAAATATTTTCATCTCGCAGTAAACTCTCGTAAAAGGATGAACATAATCTCTTCCATAGTCATGAATGGTCAAAGAATCCCCTCTAAGCAAGAGATTAGATTGGAAGCCATTAGATACTACAGGGATGCTTCGCGGGCTGCAGCTAGAGGAATGTGGAGGATGACGGTGAGTGATGCATCTAAACTCTTTGAGGAACAAGCTTCCAGATTGATGGATACCATAACTGAGAAAGAAACTATGGATTCCATAAAAGAGCTAAATAGTGAGGGCTCCCCTGGACTTGATGGCATCCAAGTCTTCTTTTATAAGGAGTTGTGGAGGTTGATCGGTAGGGAGGTGATGGAGGTCATCAAGGAATTTGGGAGAGGGAATTTGGGCTTTGATAAGATCAATTGGTCCTTTCTTTTTCTGCTACCAAAGGTCCAAGGAGCAGAGAGTTTCTCTGATTTCAAGCCAATTTCACTATCAAACTCAATTTACTTGGTGGTGAGCAAAATACTGGCAAATAGGTTGAGGTCGATCTTGCAGAATTTGATTCATCCTGTCCAATCAGCATTCCTCCCTAATAAATCATTTCAGGAATCATTTATTATGGCTCAGAAGATGGAGTGTGGGTGGCACAGAAGGAAATGTAAAGCTTTTATGTGAAAAGTTGATTTCCAGAAAGCTTATGACTCTATCTCGCAAGCGTATCTCTGTGAGGTGCTTAAGAGAAGAGGGTTCCTATCATTATGGATCCAACGGATGAAGAGTTGTATCACAACCTCTTCTTCTTCTCCTTTGATCAATGGCAAACCATGTGGGGCATGGATTCAGCCACAATGTGGTGTTACGCAAGGATGCCCATTAGCCCCGCTGGTCTTCAAGATTGTTGTCGATGGACTGGCCAGATATGCCTGTAAACTAGCTGAGGCTGGTGTCATCAAAGGATACACACTGTCTAATACAAGATCATGGCCCCAATAATTCAATACGCAGACAACACAGTATTCTTTGTTGAGGGGACAACTATTGGAGCCCAAGCATTAGGACATATAGTGAACATCTTTGGGGATCTGTCTGTCTTGATATTAAATAGGGAGAAATCAACCCTGATATGTTTTGGCATGAATGAACAGGAGCAATATACACTGTCAGCCACATTAGGAACTCCTCTACCAAATCTACCAATCAGATATTTGGGACTGCCATTGAGGTATTGAAAGCTACGGAAGAGTGATTGAAATGCCCTCTTTGACAAGGTTTCTGTTAAGTTGGAAGGATGGAACAATAAGTTCCTATCCAAGGGTGGAAGGTTAAGCTTGTTAAATTTTGTTATCACTTCCATTTCGATTTCCTACTTTTCCATCTTCAAAGCTCTGAAATCCATTTGGAAATGGTTGGATTTGATGCGTAAGAAATTCCTTTGGAGGCATGCGTGATGGTAAGATGGTTTTCGCTTTCGAATAATATGATTAAGATGATTTGTCATTTTAGGAATAAAGTGGTGGAAAATTGCTTAACAAAATAATTAGAATTAAAAATAAACCACTCACAGGAGAGCAGGTCATGTCCACAGGGAGGCAATTGCCTAATTAAACTTGTTAATATCAAAAATGAATTTTCACTATTAATTTTGTCAAGAAATCAAGCCAAATCTACCTTTAAATCAAGATAACAATGAGAAGTTCTGCTGAAATTGCATTTGTGTTAAAGTGGAGGGGTATTGAAGCAAAATAACCATAATATAATACTAATTAAACAAAAATCCCTCTCTTGCAATGGCAAAGCAATGTAAGTTTTAATACAACTTCTACAGTAGCAAAATAGGGGAATTGGTTCCCCTTGAATGTCCACATGGAGGAGGTCGCGGTTGAAAGCGAGAAGCTCACCGGAGGTTGAGTAAGCCGAGGACTACTCGGTAGTAACGGTAGCATGTCCGATGGTGGTCGGAGTTGGTGGGATGAAGTAGAGAGGGGGTGGCGGTGGTGGCTTTTGCTACTGCTCTTGCGCACGGTGTAGATGGTGGTGGGTGCACGCGTAGTGCTGCGGGTAGTAGGGGTTGAGGTGCAGATGCATGTAGGGAGGTGCACGTGGGATGAAGTGGGTGTGGCTGTTGCGGGCTGCAGGGGTTGAGGCGCACTGGCTAGAGGTGCGGGAGGCGCAGAGGTGCGGGGGGGAGACGGTGCGCTACGGCTGGAAGTGGGCACGCGCGCCTGCTGCGGGTGGAGGTGCCGTGCATGCAGCTGGAGGCGATGGCTGCTAACTGGTGGACGCACAGTTGCTGGGAGGAGGACACAGAGGGTGTTGCTGGATCTAGTTGAGAGGTACGTGAAGACAGTGGCTGGGCACCAGCTTTGTGCACGTTGATGCACGGTATGCAGCCAGAGGAGCGTGGCTGGATCTGCTGGATGAAGGTGAAGGGGCGGTGGGCGGATGGTGCAAGCACTGAAGGTAGGTGCGTTGGAGGTTGGTGGGAGTTGCTGGCTGAGGTGAAGAGTTGCAGAGACTCTTTGGCAGTGTGGGCTATCACCCCACAAGCCCATAGTGGTTAGTCGTTCTACCGCGGTGAGGCCGGTGGCATGGAATGGAAGAGGAGCAAGGTCCTCTAAGCACAGTGAGGAAGAAAGGGTGGTGGCCTCCCCTCAACAGCAGCTCTCCCTTCTCCTTTTGTAGCCATGGCCACACTGATTTGAAATTCAAAATGCCATTAGCATGAATGTGATGTGTAGGAGGAGGAGGCGGAGCCGGAGGAGTTACCTGTGTAAAGGAGAAAAAGAATAAAAGAATAGAGTAATTAAGGTTATTTATACATAACTCCATAACTTCTATGTTAATTAAAATAGTGCACCTAATTAATTAACTAATTAAATGTACGCAACCCTAGGTTAATTCTAAATGCATGAATTATGTACTTAAGCTAAAAATATGAATAAATTTATTTGCATCCTAATGTGTGCTATCTAAATGTTGAAATTAATTTAATGTCTAGAAACTTAGATACTTAAATAGCCCGCGAATATGGGCTAACCAAATACCCCCATGCCTAGTTTTTGCTAGTCCCTAGCAAAATCAAGTAAAACCTAGCACTCCAAGTAGACTAGCCAACCCAATCGGTCTTCCTTTAGAAACATATTAAGTTCAGACATTAGACCTAAGGTTCCCAAGTAGTTGTTAAGTTACAGACTAGGTCGGCTAAAGACGAGTTGCAGGCATAAGTTTCCCTGATTTCTGACTCTACCCTAAGGTTTATTGATCCCTGAGATTAAAGCATTCATGCATGTGCGTTGGTCTGAGTTATTTGAGTTAAAGGGAAAAGGATTTTTTTTTTTTGAATAATATCTATATATATATTTTTTGTTTGATTCCTCTAAGTCTAACCTCAGATCAGCTATCAACACGGTCTGTGTCGGATTCATTGTCCCCGTCACCATACCTCGAAGGGTGCTTGGCTTTCGATGCTTCGAGATAGCACCGCCCATAGTGACCCCAAGAACTCCTAGCAATCGACACTTCGAGGTAGTATCACCCATGGATTTCTTAAGCGAATTCAGGCCTATGGCAATCGGCACTTCGAGATAGGGCCGCCCATGGTACCTGAACCGCACAATGCACTTACATGCCCCCAGTAGAATGGATACCCTAAGAGACAAGCACCGAGGAGGTAATATATTATCATCTCATCCTCAAGGTGAGTATATACTCCACCTCTACTGCGGTAGGAACTCTTCCAATCAAATTGTGTTTTCAAGCCTCTCCTAAGTCAAAACTAAGATAACCAAATTTCTTCAAAGAAATTAATTAAGGTGATTGCCTACTTACACAAGACCAAGTGTGTGAAATTTGGATGCTTGGGTTACAAGGACCTGAAAATGAAAAGGTAGAATAAGACTCCAAGTACTACCCCACCTTTTAACTTAATCACTAGCTTTCCTTCCTCAACCTCTTAAGGAATGGTCCGCAACTTAGCTCCTACTTAAGTTTTTAAGTCCACAAAGGACCCTAAAGGTCTAAAGCTAGTAGCCCACTTAGCTTCTAAAGTTCGACCCTAGAACCAACTTAGTCTCACCTAGAGTTCTGATTTACTTAAGAATGCAGGACCTAGCCAATTAAGTTCAAAACCTCTTTTTTTTTTTAAAAAAAAAAATGCAATGTGCATAAATGATGGTAAAATATAGACATGCTATAAACAAAATGTCTCAAGTCCTCTCCCCCGTGCCTGGTTCAGACAATGTCCTCATTGGAAACAAAAATTATTAAAGATATTACCTGAGGCGAAGAATGGTAGGAGCTAAAGCTCCTCAAGAGTGACCTCGTCAACCAGATGGCCATCCAAAGTAATGTATGGTTTTAACCGTTGACCGTTGACGATAAAGGGAGTTTCTGAAGAGGAAGGGCTTTTAATCTCCACAGCCCCATGCAGAAACACTTTAGTGATTATGTAAGGCCAATCCCAACAAGATTTTAACTTCCCAGGAAAAAGCTTAAGTATGGAATTGAAAAGCCAGACATGTTAGTTGGGCTCAAAGGTCTTTCGAGGTATATACTTATCATGCAAGACCTTAGTTCTTTCTTTATAAGCTTGAGAGGTGTCATAAGCATCATTCCTCAGCTCCTCAAGCTCACTTAATTGCAGAAGTCGTGCCTTACCCGCCTTCTCTAAATCCATGTTTACACTTCAAATAGCCCAAAGTGCATTATGTTCCAACTCAAAAGGTAAATGGCATTCTTTCCCATACACAATCCGAAAGGGAGAAGTACCCAAAGGGGTCTTATAGGCCGTTCGATACGACCACAAAGCATCATCGAGCTTTTGGGACCAGTCTTTCCTATCAGGTCTAACGGTCTTTTCCAAATTTTTTTTTATCTCCCTATTCGACACTTCAACCTGGCTACTCGTCAGAGGGTGATAAGGGGTAGCGACCTTGTGAGTCACTCCCAGACTCCTGATTAGCCGATTGAAGTGGTGGTTTCGGAATTGAGGTCCCCCACCACTTATAATGGTGCTGGGGCAGCCGAAACAAGATATGATAATGGCCTTCAGAAATTTCAAAACCACAGAGTAGTCATTTGTGCGCGTAGGAATTGCCTCTATCCATTTAGAGACATAATCAACTACCACTAAGATATATTCATAACCATGGGATGATGGGAAGGGGCCCGTAAAGTAAATTCCCCACACATCAAAAATTTCAGCAGATTGAATAAGGTGTTGAGGCATTTCATTCCTCTTCCCAATCATTCCAGTCCGTTGACATCTAATACAGGCCTTAACAAAATTATGAGAATCCATAAACAAGGAAGGCCACCAAAAACCAAACTGGAGAATGACGGAGAGATTTTCGCTTACTTATGATAGCAATAGAAGATATGTCGTTGTAATTAATGTGGTGGAAATCTCTCAATCAAAACTAAATAACAATTTTAACCATAGTAAAGATGTCGTATCCATAGGGAGGGATAGACCAATAAATTCACAAGAAGAGGAATACAATGTTCGCAGACACTTTCACGGCTTTAATGCGAGGAATATGCTATTTTAAATAGAGCTTGCAATATCTTTAAAAGTTCATGGCTAGTTATGAAATTTTCACGTTAGGAGTTAAGCTTCAAAAATATGCATATGATGCGTGTGTAATGGAATATCATATAAATTCAGCTTGCATGCAAATTTGATTTGAAATTCAACGTAGAATCATGCACATAACATAAGTAAAGTAATTTCAGGAAAGTCTGAGTGCATCAGTGCAATGTGGCATGAATAAAATATGAATATAAAATTGGCAATGGCATTGAATGTAATTATTAATTAAGACAAAAATAGAGGATTTCTCCTCACTCTTCTTCGTGTGTGCAGCCATGCATGGTTAGCGGCGAGAGTCGACTGGGAGGTGCACCTCGACGAGGGCTGCGCAATTGTGGGGACGCGATGGTCGGAGGTGGCCAGTGGCAGTCGGACGGAGAAGGATGGCTACCGGCCTGTTGGAAGAGGAGGCCGCTGCTGCAGCCCACGCTGCTGCGCACTAGGCGCATGCATGCGCAAGGCATGCAGGGCGACCGCAGGAGTGGTGCCTGCTGGCGTAGGCATCTACTGCCTACGGTGCAACGCCTGCGGGTACTTGGCGTGGGGGCGCCTGCAGGGCAGAAGGCATAAGGGCAGTCTACAGAGGGCGTGCACGGGCGCTGTAGCAGTTGTAGGATGGTGCAGCTGGAGAGGGCACTTGGTGCAGCGCCCGGTGAGGCAGGTGCTGAAGCGGAGATGGCGCTGGACGGGGCACGCCTCTAGTGGTGCACCTGTGGGGGTGAGGGCTGGATGGGGTGCTGAAGGGGCACGGCGCTTGCAGAGGGTGCGCAAGGGCAGACGGAGGGTGATGGCATGGCGCGGCGCTTGCTGCTGCTTGCTATGCAGTGCCTGTGGGCACTGGTTGGAGGGAGTGGTGGGCGGTGTGCACCTGCAGGCACTTGGTGTAGCGTCTGTGTGTGCTGCAAGGGTGAACGCATGTGGTGGATAGGATGGTGGAAGTTGGTGCGTAGAGGCCATGGTGCATGCTTGAAACACAAGGTGCCTTTTTCCACAGTTGTGAGAGGGAGAAGATCCTTGCCAGGGGACAAAGATCCACCCGAAGATCCTGTGCAAGTCCATTTTTTATATCCTCTCTCCACCTCTCAAGTGATTTTCAAAAAATCCTTTTCTAATTTTGGTCGACGGCTGTTGGGGTAAATTTCTTTCACCCCCTCCTGTTCTTTTCCAACTTTATACCTACAACAACAAAACATAAAATCATTACATATTAAGTTATAGAATGTGATAAAATAGATGTAAACATAAATAATGATGCATTTAAACATTCTATAACTTAATGTAGCTATTAACAAACCTAAAAGGTAAGATTAAAGTTAACTTAGGTGTAACAATACTGCATTAAGATGGACTCATCAAATACCCTCATGCCTAAGATTTACTAGTCCCTAGCAAAAAATGAAAAATAATAAAAGTAATTTGATGATTTCTTCTTTTCTTATTTCAAAACTTTAGAGATCCAGACAAATGTGAAGTGATGATAGCCTAACTAACAGATCAATGTGAAAAGCCACTTCGCATTGGGAGTTCGTACATTAAGCGTGGTAAATATTTTTGTCGGGATAGGCAACTACTTCACTTAGGGATAAAGCAGAAGATAATCTGTAATTTGACCCCAGATTTTGGCTTAGGTAGGAGATATCGAGTTGAATGGATTTGTATTTAGTGGCACACACTCATCTAGTGCTTCATGTAATCTGGTAGTATAGACTCTAGATTTATAGACTATTAGAGAAGTCAACTCAAAGAGAGGCTAAAGAAATGTCCTCCCTTGATGTTCCTAGGCGCTCACTCTTTTCTTTTTTTTCTTTATGAGATAATAAATCTCTCCAGATTCAGTAATTGTACTCAATGTTTGGTTGCCTCACATGGCATCCACACTTCAATTAAAGTCCCAATAACTCTACAACTAGGTTAGAGTCCTCAACCAGTATTCAGGTGATCAGAAATACTGAAAGGTAGGTATGGGTCATATTTGGTAGATCGCGATAGGTGTTCTGTTGCCTCAGAAACAATGTTACATTATAAACTTGGATTTTTTTTTTCTTCTTCCTTTTTTTTTTTGTAATATAACTGTTTCTTCTTTTTCTTCTTTTCTTTTCTTTCTCTTTTTTTTCTTTTTTTTTTTAATCAACATAATACGACACAGACTTTTATTTATGAGGCATTATTAGGGATTATGATGGTCAAGAGGATATTGTGTGGCTTATTTGGTGGAAGTACCTATTCTCGGCACTAGGAAGGAATGGATAGGACAGGGGTATTTTGGACCTTTGACACTATTACACTCCTTCAGCCAAGGACTCTATGAAGGACGGTCATAACCATCCACCATAGTCATAGATTTATTAAGACTCAATCTCTGTGTATTTGCCTTATTTGGTGACTCTCGGAAATTCATACAAAGTACGCACACAGGAATAAAGAGCTAAAACTATGCCTAACTCTGAAGTATCATCATTTAATTGTCCAAAACTTAAGAGTCCTTGCACTAGACTTAGTGCACCAGTAATCTCTCTACTTTCTTCTCGCAAATATGAGGCTGATCTACTGGAAGATAGTATGCCTGACTCCCTATGAATTGTCCAAGGATTCAGTAGACTACAAATGCTTATTGGTTTTCCTCAAGGATCCATTACCAAGTCTGTGTGCACGTGAAATAAATGCACTGGATTCTAAACTTAAGAAATAATTCAGGAAGAAAAACCTCCAATGACAAAGATATTTTGCTAGGGACTAACCCATTCAGCTCAAGAAAAGAAATTTACTATTATTATTATTATATGCTAACCTAAATGTATAAATACTTCCTAAAATGCAAAATGCACCCCCGCATGCCTAAATCCTACAATGTCCCCATTGTAAAATTAGAACAGGGGGAGAAAGGAAAGAAATCACCTGACAATGGTGTTATTCAGAACACTGGGTTTCCTCCCAACAAGCACTGTGTTTTCTATTAGTAGCCAGATTGAGAAGGAACCAGCAAGTCTGGTTCAAGATAGAAAAGGTTAGGCCCTAAAAATATGCGTAACAGTGTAGGCCTCGAAAATAGGTAGCCACGGATGTTGGCAAGCTGATGATGCAACGTAATACCAAATGCTTGCCAGAAGATATGAAAATGAAGAACCTCGTTGGAATATGAAAAGGGACCTCCCGAAATGGAATAAGTGGAGGATAA
The DNA here is from genome assembly GCA_037157565.1 of Thalassia testudinum. NCBI lineage: Eukaryota > Viridiplantae > Streptophyta > Magnoliopsida > Alismatales > Hydrocharitaceae > Thalassia > Thalassia testudinum. Next base: position 147,284,125 of record JAZHRO010000014.1, on the reverse strand, counting down.
CAAAGATCCTCCAAAGTAGGATGGGTTGTAAAAGATATAAACATTATTAGTTCAAACCCTTGAATGGCAAGAGTAAAAGTACAAGCATCAATCCACACTCGCCATTCTACCCAAGGATGTACTAGCCTGATATGTTCTCCACAAAGAATGCACACAAGCAGAGATCTAAGCCAAGGATCGGTTAGGGAGTATAAGGGTTGTTTGTAGTGTTGGAAGGTAATGGTTAAGTCCAATGAGGGCTTAGTCGATGTCAGGTCACATTCCAATAATTATTCATATTGTGTATTCTCCCTAACAGTTGTAGACAACTTCAGGTTACCCTACCTAACATTAATGATTGGAGTCATATTTGAATCAAGGGCAGACTCCAAATTACAACTCTTTGATGGCAGTGTCAAAATGTCAGAATCCTTATCATTAAGCTCATCCTCGGATTCGTTTGGTTCACTCAATTTTTTGTCGGGGTGTATATGTGATTCATTAGGAGTTGGATCAGTATCCTCAATTATTCCCAAAGGAGGATCAGTCTTAATGTTTTGGAGCAAGCCTATATCACTAAATTTGTTATTCTTCTCAGGGTGTAAATCCTCAATCGAGGTGTTTTGTCCCCGAGAGTCTCCCATAGACTTCTCACTGTTTTGTTTTTCCTCCTCTAATAGCAACTCCTATTTTGATGGAGGATGACTCTCAAAAGAAGGGAGGAATCTGGATTTCATCATATTATTTATATCCTTTGAAGGTAAATCCTCAAATGATAAATAATTCCCCTGTGATTCACTCCAGATTTTTAGTCCTGGTTCCTCTATTGGGGCGTCCTCATCCTCTGAAATAGACTCTTCATATCCCTATGACCAAAATTGATCGTCCTCTATTCCTTTAAGGTCACCTTCATTGGGTGCATTTAAATCCTCAGGATGCTGAATGGTAGGTGTTGATTCCCTAAGTGGAGGGTCAGGAGTAGGCTCACTAAGGGTACAATGGGATTCCACCAAATAATTAATAGGGGAAGTGATAGGAACAATACAACCTTGACCTGGGTTGGTAGGGGTAAAGAGAATACTGTCATTGGGGTAAAGGTCTTCAAGAGGTACAATCTTCCCTTGCTTTTGACTCCAATAAAGCTAGGGTGGATAATCACTATGATCATTGTCCTCTGGTGGCCGTGTCTCATTGGGAGAGTCTAAGTGATAGCTACATAAAACTAGATCCCTATTGTCAATGGTTTTCTCAGAATTATTTTCATGATCATGGTCGTATGGGTAGGGATCAGAATTATTGGAAAGCATGTAGCTAAGCTGTCTTATTTCTTCATTTAACTGTTGACTATTCCTCAACATCTCTCCCATTGATTCCATCATTTCCTTTTGCTATTTTCACGTTTCTATCATAAAAGAGGAGAGGCTACTATTATCAGGTTGGGGAGGATAGTCAATTTCAGGCTCTGGTTACCTAGGGGTATCGATCCAACCTCGATACGGAAAATCATGAAGGGTGGGAGGGTCGGGTGTTTGCATGGAAGTAAGGATTTTAGGGTTGGAAAATCCAGCTCCTAGGCTCTGCTCAAAAGTGGGAGTTATCAAGTCAGTAATCCCAGGAAAAGAATAAGAATGATCCCGTGAATTGTCAATGTACCCATCAAATGATGGATACGTTCGGGGCATGGGATCCTGATTAAAAGATGGGAAGTATTGACTGTGATAATCAAAATGAGAGGAGTAAGGGTGATCCATTTCTTTATGCAAAATAGTTTTAACTCTCTTAGGATTTAGAAGAATTCAGAATACAAGTAGAAACTTCCCAGAGAGTTCTACTGTCAAAGCAAATGCAAATTCAATGGGATCTGTTTTTAGTAGATTGTAGGTCTTAGAATTAAATGTTCAGTTGGTTGTCAAACAAGTTTTGCAAAAATTACGCTTCCTAGGCCAACCTTTGCTGGTGCCTATAGCCTACTCGCAAGGGATGGATGTCTCGAATCGAGCCCACACACAAGGAACCAAAGTAACTTGGTGGATGGGCTTGTTGATTTTCGACTAAGTTCCCTTGTGGAGCAAAAGTGGAGAGGTAGAAATTTATCTAGTGACCTTACGTGTGAGGTGCATAGTGTCTTAGGTGTGCAAATATACGATCGTGTTTCGATTTTTGAAATTTTGCAAACAAGATCCCTGTGCACACAATTTTCAGTCACAGATTTTAAAGTCCAACCTCTTAGCAGTCCCAATTTTTAAAGTGACCACTTAATTAATTTGATTCAAGCAATTTAGTGGTCTTAGATTTAGGTTCAATGCATATGCATGATAGGTAATTGATGCTCAAGAGATGACGTACCTTACTCCAGCTTTCTTCGTGCAATAATGAATGCAATGCAGTAAAAATAAACTAGATGCAGCTCATTCAGTCCTAGATGGTCATCTTATAGATATGCAGCTTCTAGCAGGCAATTCGATTTTTTTTTTTTAATAATAATAATAAGCAAATAGAACTGATCTAACTAACTAACAAACATGCAATTCAAATAATTCAAATAGTCCTACAATCTAAATAAATGGGAACACTCTCTAGAAAATACGCTCCCGCATACAAGAGCGATAAGAAATAAAGAGGCACTGGGAACACGTTCCCAAAAATACTTGACAAAGGTCAAAAAGATAGAAATTAAATTCTAATGTCTATCTAAACTAAATCTAACTAAGATCTACTAACTAAATCAAAAATAGTCTTCTCCATAAGCCTATGCGCATGGGATTAAGGCCCACGTGTTCCTGTTGCTGGCCTCCAGGTGGCGTCAAGGTCCACCAAAAAGATCGTCTCCACCGTGCACGTCGTTCTGGATCAATGTCGTCACTTTGCTGCACTTGTCGCCGTGTTAAATTCCTCGCATAATAAAAAAAAATGATCAAATAACTGTGCAACTCAGAATATTAAAAAATAATGAGTGAATCTATTGCGTCTGTTGCCTCCCCAGCAATGACGCCATTTTCACGGAGAGATTTTCTCTTATTTATGATAGCAATAAAAGATATGTCGTAATTAATGTGGTGGAAATCTCTCAATCAAAACTAAGTATCAATTTTAGCCACAGTAAAGATGTCATATCCACAGGGAGGAATAGACGAATAAATTCACAAGAAGAGGAATATAATGTTTGCAGACTTTAATGCAAGGAATATGTTATTTTAAATGGAGCTTGCAATAACTTTAAAAGTTCAGGGTTAGTTGTTAAATTTTCACATCAAAAATTAAGCTCCAAAAATATGCATACGATGCATATGTAATGGCATATCATATAAATTCAACTTGCATGCGAATTTGATTTGAAATTCAATGTAGAATCTTTCACATAACACAAGTAAAGAAATTTCAGGAAAGTCTGAGTGCATCAATGCAATGTGGCATTAATAAAATATGAATATAAAATTAGCAATGACATTGAATGTAATTATTAATTGAGACAAAAATAAACGATTTCTCCTCTCTCTTACTCGCGTGTGCGGCCGTGCCTGGTTGGCGGTGAGAGTTGACGGGGAGGTGCGCCTCAATGAGGGCTACGCAACGGTGGTGATGCGACGGCCGGAGGTGGTCGGTGGCGGCTGGATGGAGGAGAATGGCCACTGGCCTGTTGAAGGAGGAGGCCACTGTTGCAGCTTGCGTAGCTGCGCGCTGGTTGCACGTGCACATAAGGCGTGTAGGGCAAGCGTGGGAGTGGCACCTGCAAGCGTGGGGTCTGCTGCCTGCGGTGCAGCACCTGCGAGCGCTTGGCATGCTGCTGCCTGCGGGCACTTGGCATGTTGGCGCCTGCGGGGCAGAAAGTGTAAGGGTGGTCTACAGAGGGCGCGCACGGGCATGGGTGAGGGCACGCAGCGCTTGCAGATGCTGTAGCAGTTTTACGATGGTGAAGCTGGAGAGGGTGCTTGGTGCAGCGTGCGGTGAGCCAGGTGCAAGAGCGGAGATGGCGCTAGAGGGGGCGTGCCTGTAGTGGTGCACCTGTGGTGGTGAGGACTAGATGGGGTGCTGAAGGGGCACGGCGCTTGAAGAGGGCGCACAAGGGCAGGCGGAGGGTGATGGCATGGCACGGTGCTTGCTGCTGTGTGCTGTGCAGTGCCTGCGGGCACTGTTTGGAGGGAGCGGTGGGCGGTGTGCGCCTGCAGGCACTTGGTGTGGCATCTGTGTGCGCTGCAAGGGTGCATGCATGCGGTGGATAGGATGGTGGAAGTTGGTGCTTAGAGACCATGGTGCAAGCTTGAAACATAGGGTTCCTTGTTCCCCAGTGGTGAGTGGGAGAAAATCCCCACCAGGGGAGGAAGATCTGCCTGAAGATCCTGTGCAAGTCCCTCTTTTATCTCCTTTCTCCACCTCTCAAGGGATTTTCAAAAAATCCTTTTCTAATTTTGGCCGGCGACTATTGGGGTAAATTTCTTTCACCCCCTCCTGTTCTTTTCCAGCTTTGTACCTGCAACAACAAGACATAAAATCATTACATATTAAGTTATAGAATGTGATAAAATAGATGTAAACTTAAATAATGATGCATGCAAACATTCTATAACTTAATGTAGTTATTAACAATCCTAAAAGGTAAGATTAAAGTTAACTTAGGCATAACAATAGTCCATTAAAATTGACTGATCGGAGAACCTTAACAGCAGTTTTCTTAGCACCAAACTATCCTCCACAATGAAGTTCATGGCAAAAACTCAGCACACTTTGTTGCTCCTCTTCTGGTACACAACATCTTAATACTTGGTCTTGTCCAATTCTAAATAATTCAGGCTCTTCCCAATGAAAATATCTTGCTTGGGAAATGAATCTCTTTCTTTTCTGCTCATCACAAGAGCCAGGAGTTTGTCCAGTGACCAAGTAATTTACGGTATCTGCATACTAAGGTAAAGTTGGTGTTACCGCCATCAGAGTTTCATCGGGAAATGTCTCGTGGATGTCTCCAGAAAGAGAGTCATTAAGTGGAAGGCGAGACAGGTGGTCAGCCACAACATTTTCTACTCCATTCTTTTCACATATCTCCAAGTCAAATTCTTAAAGGAGTAGGATCCACCAAATCAGACGTGTTTTAGAATCTTTCTTAGCAACGAGATGTTTCACTACCTCATGATCAATAAAAATAACCACCTTAGACCCAAGTAGATACGACCTAAACTTCTCCAGAGCAAAAACTACAGCTAGTAATTTTTTTTCAGTGACGGTGTAGTTTTGCTGAGGTTCGGTTAAAGTCTTGCTGGCATAATGCAACACATGACATCTTCCCTCAACCCTTTGTCCAAGGACATTTCCACTGCATAATCCAAAGCATCACACATCTGCTCAAATGGGAGTGTCCAATCTGGAGCTCTGAGAATAGGTGTAGATATCAAGGCCTCCTTCAGAGTTTGAAAGGCCTCGGCACACTTTGAATCAAAATTGAAGGAAGATTCCTTTAGCAACAAGTCACAAAGTGGCCTAGATGTCTTACTAAAATTTTTAGTAAAGCGCCTATAAAAGCCAGCATGAACCAGAAAGGATCTAATCTATTTGACGTTAGTGGGCAATGGAAGTTTGGAAATAGAATCAATCTTGGCTTTATCAACTTCCAAACCTCGCTCCTATACAACATGCCCAAGTACAATTCCTTTCTGCAACATGAAATGACTTCTCTCCCAGCTGAGGACTAAACCAGTCTCCTTACATCGCTTCAACACATTCTCCAGGTGCAGGAGACACTGGTCGAAAGACGAGCCATAAATGGAGAAGTCATCCATAAACACTTCAACACACTCGTCAATCATGTCTGAAGAAATAGACATCATACATCGTTGGAAGGTTGCAGGGCATGACATAATCCAAATGGCATATGGCTGAATGGAAAAGTAATGTAAGGACTCATGAATGTCATCTTCTCCTGGTCATCAGGGAAGACTGCAACCTGGTTGTTCCCAGAATATCCATCGAGAAAGCAATAGTATTTATTCCTTGCCAATTTCTCGAGAATTTGATAAATAAAAGGCAAGGGAAAGTGATCCGTCTGGGTAGCGGTGTTCAGCTTGTGGTAATCAATACAGACCCTCCATCCAGTTGAGGGTCTAGTGACAACTTGTTAACCTTGGTCGTTGAATTCCACAGTAAAGCCTGCCTTCTTTGGCACCACATGAATAGGACTTACCCATTTACTATCTGCAATGGGATATATGATCCCAGCGTCCAACCACTTCAGGATTTCCTTTTTAACCACCTCCCTCATATTAGTGTTCAGACGTCTCTTCATGTCCTTAAATGGCTTAATGGAATCATCAGTATAAATGTGGTGCATGTAGAGTGTAGAGTCTTTACCCATAATGTCAGCAATGCTCCAAGCAATAGCTTCCTTGTGCCTAGACAAGCATTCAATTAGGGCTCCCTCCTATGCCTCAGATCGCACAGCTGAAATGATAACAGGGAGCGTATCATTGGCAGCTAGGAAGATGTACTTGAGAGTGTCAGGGAGGGGTTTCAACTCAAGGTCGGGGGCTTGTATGGTTGAGGGTTTCATAATAGATGTCCCCATCTCAGGTAGTAGATCTACCATAGGCAAAGAAGATAGGGGAAGAGACTCAGTAGAAACACCTAGCAATTCGTCAAGTTCTAGTATATCCCCTTCACATTCCTCCAAGAGATGGGAATGCTCATTTAGCATGACATGCTGAAGGGGGTCATCACATAACATTGCAGGGGTTGCCTCTTCAATTAGGTCATCTATCACCTCAACTTGAGAACAATCCTCAAGTCTGGCTTGTTTGTAAGCATTAAACACATTAAGCTGGATTTTCCTATTCCCAAAGCCCATTTTCAATGCCCCAGTATTGCAATTGATTGAAGCATGCGAAGTTGCAAGGAAGGGGTGGCCCGAAATGATGGAGGGTTTGGTTGGCTTATTGGTAGGGTCAGTGTCCAAAACTAAGAAGTCATCGGGAAAGAAGAAATCCTCTACTCTTACAAGGACATCTTCCAAAATTCCCTGTGGTGTCTTAAGTGATCGATCTGCAACTTGAAGGATTACAGGGCAGGGCTTCAGATTGCCACCGCCAAGTTGTTCATACTTGTAGCTTGGAAGGATATTCACCCCTGCACCCAGAACAAGTAGAACCTCATCAATCTGTAAGTCACCAATAACTACTGAGATGTATGGGGCTCCTGGGTCCTTAAGTTTCAGGGGTATGCCATGTTGAACAATTGAGCTAACAAAATCAAGCAGGACAACTTTTGATTGGACCTGTTTCCTAGATTGCCGCTTTTTCGTGCATAGGTTCATTAAGAAGCAGGCATAAGACGGAATCTGCCAGATAGCTTCAAGCAAAGGCAGGTTAATCTTCACTTGCTTGAAAGTTTCCAAGATCTCTTCCATCTTATCTTTGGCTCCAGATGAGCCAGCAGAAGTTTGTCTAGAGGTGGATAAGCGCCCTGGAAAGGGCACTCTTGATCTCTGGGTGGAAGGGTTGTCATGTCGAGTAAGGGGTGCAATGGGGGTAACTTCTTTCGGTGAGGTGATTTCAAGTGGAGAAGATTTAGGCAAGTTTTCTCCTATGGGGGTGAAAGTCGGGGTGGATGGTTTTTTAGGGGGTGAGACTATAGGAGCATTGGGTTTGGAAATTTCTTTCCCACTCCTCAGAATAGTCACTGCCTGAGCATGCTCCCTAAAGACAATCCCTTTTCCTTTATGATTCTTCTCAGCAACACTGGGGAGTTTCCCAGTTTCCCTCTGTCTAACGGCCTCAACAAGGTGCCCTATTTGTGATTTCATCTCATGTATAGCCTTGTCATGAGATTGGATGATGGCACTTTGACTTTCTTATATAGTTTTCAGCATTGCCTTCAACTCATCCATCTCAAAGGTCTTAGCTTGGGCAAAGGTCTGAGGTTGGTTCATTTGATGGTTTTGAAAGGATTGTGGTTTATAATTCCTCGAATTTGAGATGTTTCCTTGTCTCCATGAATAGTTTGGGTGGTTACTCCATCCCTCATTATAAGTGTTGGAAAAAGGGTCATTACGAGGTCTAGGACGGAATCCTTGAGCGGCATTCAGATCCGCTTGTACATGGTCAGGGAATTGGGAGGCCAAGTGGCAATCCACAGTGGTGTGTGTATTTCCTTGGCAAATTGAGCATTCGGAAGCTTGGGATGTGATGGTGTTAGATACAAATGGACTTGGGTTCGACATAAGCCTTTCCATGTTTTGATTCAATAATTGAATCTGATAGGCTAAATTCTGGGTGTCCCTTGCTTCATTTGCCTCCAACTTTCTTTGCATGAGAGTGGGCTTTCTATCCATGTAGGCAGAATTCAAGTGAATAGAATTCTCACTCAAAGTATCAAAAAGGTTTTAGGCTTCATCCTCAGTCTTAGATAGAAAGGTTCCTACACAAGCACCATCCACAGTTTGCCTATGCGAATCATTAAGTTTGATATAGAACCTTTCAACTAGTTGCCATTTAGGCACCTGGTGATGTGGGAAAAGTCTCAGCAAGTCATTAAAGTGCTCCCACGCATCATGGAAGCTTCCCCATCCTTTCGAACAAAACTCATAATTTCCCTCCTAAAGTGATTGGTTTTGCTCATGGGGAAGTACTTCTTCAAAAACTCCTTCTTCAGGTTATCCCAAGTGTTAATATCATCAGGGGTGTGATACCAATAGTTGGCTTTGTCCTTAAGGGAGAAGGGAAAGAGGGTCCGCATTTAAGCGTCATCAATAACGGCCTGTAGCTTCACCATGGAACAGACCTTGGTGAATTCCTCTATACGCCTGTAAGGGTCTTCCCTAGTAGTACCATAAAAGGAGGGCAGCAAGGATATGGTACTACTTTTGATCTCATAAGGATTGTCCCTTCCAAGTCTACGTATTGCATGGCCAGCTTGACTGGTTGGAATGAAATATTCCTTAAGGCTCCTTTGACTGGACATTTCTACCGTTGGAAGGTTTCTTCTTAAGATTCTTTCAGGTTCAGGATCAAACACAAGTTGTGTGCTAAGAGAACACCTACCAAGCATGCACTACAAACACAATTCAAAAGGGCTTGCTTGGTCATTACAAAATTAGGCTTTTGACTTTAGTTCAAATTGTAGGTGACAAAGCAAGTTGCTCAATCAATTATGCACCTATTGTCAAGCTTCAAAATGCCTAAAAAAAAAAACCTAGTTGGAGCTTAAGTGTTGTTCCCTAAATCTCAAATGGTAGAGCAAATCCAAAGATGGAAGATCGAGGGATGCAAGTAGGCCTAAGTCTTCCTTTGAAGCTGTGCTTTCGCGGTGCTTCTCAACTACCCCCAAAAATCCATGACAGGGTATCCCCATCTTTGGATTTGCAAAGCCTTTGATCTCAAGTTCTGAACACTTCAGAATCCAATGGTAGGAGGGCTCTTGTCCTAGTCATTCCAAGACTTAGGAGTGTCTAAATGCGTGCTGTGGTGCAAAAGATATAAGTATGCATACACTGCAAAAAGATTTTGAATTTTGAATCGCACACCATGTTTGATAATCAAGTCCTTGATTTTTAAATGTCCCTCCTTTAGTCAGTCCTTTTTCAAGAATATATGTGACCACTTGTTAGATCACTTCAAGACAGATTATGTGGTCTAAAAATTAATTCAAATGCATTTGCATGACAGGTAGAAATGCAAAGTTAGAAACGCATACCTGATTCTAGCATTCTTCATGAAATATGCAAGATAAGAATTAGATCTAGATGTTGCTCATTCAGTCCTAAATGATTCGACCTAAGGGCAGGCATCTTCTAGCAGGTAGCACATTTTTTTTTAGCTACTTATGCACAAGCAAATTAAGGGTAAACAATCCACAAAATAAATTAAAAACCTAAATCTAAAGAAAAGGGAACAGGCTCCCAAAAATCAGCCCCAATTACTACAAGGGTGAGAAAATAGAAATAAAACTTATGAAATGGAAAATCTCCTATAGAGGTAGAATCCAGGTCTCCTTCATCTTCCCTGCATGTAAGCGTTGCCCAAGGTCGACGTCCTCTCCCTGGTGTGCCTGTCACCTCTCTCAAATTCCTCGCACAAATTCCTCGCACAGAAAAGATAATAAATGGTCAGATCACTGTGCAATGAGAAATAATCAGAAATAAAATCAGGTGAAATAATTGCATTTGTTGCCTCCACAGCAATGGTGCCATTTGATAAGACAATTTTCACTTTCGAATAATGTGATTAAGATGATTGGTCATTTAGGATTAAAGTGGTGGAAAATCGCTTAACAAAATAATTAAAATTAAAAATAAACCACTCACAGGAGAGCGGGTCATGTCCACAGGGACGCAATTGCCTAATTAAACTCGTTAATATCAAAAATGAATTTTCACTACTGATTTTGTCAAGAAATCAAGCCAAATCTGCCTTTAAATCAAGATAACAATGAGAAGTTATGTTGAAATTGCATATGTGTGAAGTAGAGGGGTATTTAGGCAAAATAGCTATAATATAATACCAATTAAACAAAAATTCCTCTCTTGCAATGGCAAAGCAATGTAAATTTTAATTCCACTTCTACTATAGCAAAACAGGGGAATTGGTTCCCCTTGAACGTGCACACGGAGGAGGTTGCGGTTGAAGGCAAGAAGTTCACAAGAGGTTGAGTGAGCCGAGGGCTACTCGGTGATGGTGGTAGCATGGTCGATGGTGGTCGGAGTCGGTCGGATGAAGCAGAGAGGCGGCGGCAGCGGTGGCTATTGCTGCTACTCTTGCACACACTGCGGCTGGAGGTGGGCACACACGTGGTGCTACTGGCAACAGGGGCTGAGGTGCAGACACACATAAGGAGGTGTGCGCAGGCTAAAGTGTGTGCGGCTGCTGCGGTCGGTAGTGGTTGAGGCGCACTGGCTGGAGGTGCGGGAGGTGCTGAGGCACAAGGGGGAGACGGTGTGCTGCGGTTGGAAGTGGGCGCGCACGCCTGCTGCGGGTGGAGTGCGGCACGTGCAGCTGGAGTAGTGCGCACTCTGCGTGCATAGCTGGAGGCGATGTCTGCTAACTAGTGGACGTGCGGTTGTTGGGACGAGGACGTGGAGGCTGCTACTGCATCTGGTCGAGAGGCACGAGAAGACAGTGGCTGGGCATCGACTACACGCGCAGTGATGCACAGTATGTAGCCAAAGGAGCATGGTTGGATCTATTAGATGAAGGTGAAGGTGTGGTGGGAAGATCCAGCAGCGCTGAAGGTGGGTGCGCTGGAGGTTGGCGTGAGTTGCTGGCTGAGGTGAAGAGTTGCAGAGACTCTTTAGTGATGTGGGCTGCCACCCCACATGCCCACAGTGGTGAGTCATTCTGCCGCAGTGAGGCCGGTGGTATGGAATGGAAGAGGAGCAAGGTCCTTTAAGCATAGTGAGGAATAAAGCATGGTGGCCTCCCCTCAACGGCAGCTCTCCCTTCTCCTTTTGTAGCCACGGCCACACTTATTTGAAATTCAAAATGCCGTAGCATGAATGTGATGCGCAGGAGGAGGAGGCGGAGCTAAACGAGTTACCTGTGCAAAGGAGAAAAAGAATAAAAGAATAAAATAATTATGGTTATTTATACATAACTCCTTAACTTCTATGTTATTTAAAATAGTGCACCTAATTAATTAACTAATTAAATGTATGCAACCTTAGGTTAATTCTAAATGCATGAATTATGCACTTAAGCAAAAAATATGAATAAATTTGTTTACATCCTAATGTATGCTATCTAAATGTTAAAATTAATTTAATGTGTAGACATTTAGATACAGAAATAGTGCATGAATATGGGCTAATCATGTGACATGAGGGTAAGTTCTTGCAAACACTGAAATGGGTGCATCTGTGTTGCCCAAAGGAAGAAGGTTGATTGGGGATTAAAGCACTTAAATAGTTTAATGAAGCCTTATTGATTAAATGGGCTATCAAAATTCCAAATGGGGAAGAAAGGTTTTGGGCTGAACTTATTAAAGATGGCTATGGTTGCTTGTTGGTTTATTTCCTCAACACATTTAATTAAGTAAATTCGACTTAATTAAGTGCAAGAGAAATTAACTTGGGTTAACTTGAATTAATGTTGATTGTGTAGTATAGGCTCAAGCTAACCTAACATTTTATATTTTTAATTTTTTTTAATCGGTTGAGTCCAGGTCGTTCACTGGGAGGCATAACTTAATTTAATTCACTATTTAATCCTAAGCATTAATTACTACTTAATCAATTAGAGTTATAATTATTTTACTTTAAGATCATGAATCCTGCATAAAGGATATTTAATTAAAAACATGCAATATTCCATAAGACAAACATATTTACACATGAGATAAATTATTAAAAACAAGTAAACAAGTTTATTTTTTATTAATTTATTTTTATTTACAAAAGAATTAAGGCAAGAAAGAGGAATGCAATTAAGTACAAGTGCCTTATTTATCAATTAAACACTAAAGAAATTATATTAAAGTAAAATACAAAAATTGCACGTCTAAAAAATAAGCTTTAGGTCTAAATTACAGGCTTTAGTTGCCAATAGGCCTTGTGTTCAATTTCTATGGGAAGATAACAGGGTTTCCCGTAAACAAGTCTGTATGGTGATATGCCTATTGGTGTTTTGTGGGCAGTCCTATCCTTCCAATCGGGTCGAATTGTCATTTGGAGGATCTTTTTGATCTCCTGATTAGAGACCTCAGTTTGCCCATTGTTTGGGGATGATAAGGTGTAGAACTACAATGTATAACCCCATATTTTCTAAGTAAATTCCTAAACTGGGCATTATTAAATTGGGAACCTCCATCAGAAATGATAGCATGAGGTACCCCAAAATGAGCCGTAAATGACTCTAAATAAAAGGAACGACAACTCGATGATCATTTATGTATGTGGGTATGGCTTCAATCCAACAAGAAACATAATTAACAGCAAGTGAAATATACTCGAAGCCAAAAGAGGATGGAAACGGACCCATAAAGTCTATTCCCCTAATATCAAAGATTTCACAGACAACAATCAGATTCAGAGGCTCATGTCTTTTCGGGACATGCTGCCAAAAGTTTGGCAGCAACTACATGCCTTACAATATGCCTGTGAATCTGTAAATAAGATGGGCCAATAAAACCTACATTGTGGAACCTTTGTAGTGGTCTTACGACCAGAAAAATGACCACCACAAAACTGGTCATGAGAAAAAGAAAGGGTGGAATCAATCTCAAAAGAAGTAACACAATGCTTGATGATTTGATCATTGTAGAGTCAGAAAAGATACGGATCTTCATAGAAATATTATTTGGCTTCTGATTTGAGTCGTGTTTTGCGATTCCCGTCCTAGTCTAGCGGGAATTGTTCTGTAACCAAATAGTTAACAATATCTGTGTACCAAGGAAGATCTGAGGATATAGTCAAAAGATGTTCATCAGGAAAGTGTTAAGTGATTGGAAGAGATGATTCAATAGTATTAGAAGGAAGGTGGGAAACATGGCCGGCAACAACATTCTATCGTCTTGCCTTATCGCGAATTTCTAGGTCAAACTCTTACAAAAGAAAGATCCATCTGATCAACCTAGGTTTCGTGCGATTTTTAGATAGAAGGTGACGAATAGCTGAGCATCGGAGTACACAATGATTAGAGATCCGACTATATAAGACCTGAACTTTTCTAATCCAAATATTATCGCTAGTAGTTCCTATTCCGTAACTGTGTAATTCCTTTATTCCTCATTCAAAATTTTACTAGAGTAGTAAATCACTCCCGGATTCTTCTCGATTTTCTATCCCAAAATAGCTCCAATTGCATATTCTGATGCATCACACATGATTTCAAACGGTAAATCCAAATTAGGTGGTTCCAAGATTGGAGCCCGTGTAACTGTGTCTCTCAATGTTTCAAATGCAGATATACACTCCTCACTGATCTCAAAAGTCGTATCCTTTGTGAGGAGGTTTGTGAGTGGTCGGGCAATCTTTGAAAAGTCAAGTATAAATCTTCTATAAAACCCCACATGCCCGAGAAAAGATCTAATGCCTTTGATTGAGTTAGGAATTGGAAGATTTGCAATTTGATTGATCTTGGCTCGATCTACTTGGATACCTCGCTCAGACAAAGGGTGGCTAAGTATAGTGCCCTCTGGAATCATAAAATGGCTCTTCTCCCAACTGAGGACAAGATTCACTTCTATACATCTCTTGAGAATCTTCCATAATTTATTTAGACTAATATCAAATGTTTCCCTGAAGACTGAAAAATCATCCATAAAAACTTCCATATATTCACCCACCATTTCGGTGAAAATGGCTAACATGCAACGCTGAAAAGTCGCGGGTGTGTTGCAAAGCCCAAATGGCATTCTTCGGAAAGCAAAGGTTCTAAAGAGGCAAGTGAAAGTCATTTTCTCTTGATCTTCGGGATAAATTTCTACCTGATTATATCCAGAGTAACCATCCAAAAAGCAGAAGAACCTATTACCAGCTAATCTCCCAAGTATCTGATCAACGAATGGCAAAGGAAAGTGGTCCTTCTTTGTAACCATGTTGACCTTGCGATAGTCGATGCAAACCCACCCCGAATTCACATTTCGTGTTGGAATGTTTCTCCAGATTCAGTCTTGATTATGGTGAGTCTTGCCATTTTAGGTACCACTTGAATTGGACTCAACCAAGGGCTATCAGATATTGGGTAAATAATGTCCGCTTCCAGCCACTTGATTATTTCTTTCTTTATGACCTTTAAATTCAGATTTAGATGTCTTTGAGCTTCTCTTGAAGGTCGTGCCCCATCTTCAATATAGATGCGATGGGTACAAAATTTTAGTCCAATCCCGGTGAGATCGTGTAAAGTCCACCCAATTGCCTTCTTATGATCTCGTAAAACCTTCATCAATTTTGATTCTTGTGATTCAGAAGGATGAGAGTTAATGATTACAGGATTGTTTGATCAGGTTCTAGATAAACATATCTAAGATTATCAGGCAATGGTTTCAATTCTAATGCAGGAGTAGAATCAACAGAAGGATTTAGGGTGGGATTTTCGACTGCAAAGAGTGAATTAAATGAGACATGAGATTCAGATTCTGGATCGAGTATATATTCTGATTGCGGGTTTTCCTTTTGATGGTAAAAGATATAAAAAGATGCGTTCTCTAGTTTTAAGGAACTAAGGTCATCCTTAAAAACTGAAGTAGATCTAATTTCCTCAATCCAATTTTATTCCAATCCTTTAGAAGCTCTAAATATATCCAATTTAATTGACTTCTCCCTAAATTTCAACTCAATCTTTCCAGATTCACAATCTATGTTGGCCTTCGCAATGGCCAAAAAGGATCTCCCTAAAATAATTGGGGTATCTCTAATGTGTTCGGGTACTTTCATATCAAGTAAAATAAAATCCACCAGAAAATAAAAGTCCCGAACTCTTACAATTATATCCTCCAGCATTCCTTTAGGTGACTAAATAGATCTATCAGCTAATTGTAAAGTTACATTGGTATACTTTAGGTTTTCTATTTGGAAATGTTTTACCAAAGAGGAAGGAATGAGGTTAATAGATGCTTTTAAATCTAGGAGGACTCAATCAAAGCACTGGTCCCCAATTATACAAGAAATAAATGGAGATCCTGGATCTTTCTTTTTCAAAGGAAGCATACTCGAGATGATAGAGCTCACATGCTCTGAAAGTACCACACTACTTACTTTCTTTGGCTTACGCTTAGCAGTACACAACTCCTTGAGAAATCTCGCATAAGTCGAAATGTGTTTGATAGCATTTAGGAGTTGGATATTAATGTGTACTATTCAAAAATTTTAGCTAAATCATCATCCCTAGTCATTTTCAAAGCTTCAGGAAATGGGACTTCGATTTCCTGTTCTACTGAGGTATTTCCTGGATCTCATGATTAGCAGGAATTGCAAGATCAAGTTCTACACCTCTTACAGGTGTAGAAACATGGGTCGTTCTAGATGTACTAGGGTCTTGGGATAGGTTCCTTGTGTAAACTGGGTCCCTAGTGGAAGTTCCACGGCGGGTTGTAACCGAGTTAATACCCACATGTGAATAGGAAGCTGATGAAGAAGAAGATGCTTGCTGATGCAGGAAGATGGATTAGAAAGTAAAGACCGATTTCCTTGATTTAGAAATGATTGCTGTCGATTAAGATACTCATAATCAAGATTAGCAGAGGGTGGATTTTGATTCGGATTTTAAAATCCCGGGTGTGGTCTCTACTGGAAATTCCTAGGGTTTGGAACTAGCTGGGATGGAAGGGGCCCTAGCTGACAAGATTCAGCTAACTGCATGATTTGACCCCTAGGATCAGCCAATTCTGCCGAACATTGCCGTTGTAGTTCAGTAGGAGCCTCAGCATTCTATTGCTGGCTCTCAGTCACAATTCGCAAAATCTGGTCGAGCTGCGAATCTCTATTTGGCCCTATGAGGTTCTACGAACTCCCGTAAAATGGCCTCGCACTAGGTTGCTAAAATGGCAACGTAGGCGGGTTTTGCCTGGTCTGAGTGGGATATGAAGGTCTTTTTGAGTGGTCAAAGCAAGAGAAATTAGGGTGATTATGGCATACAGGATTATAGGAAATGGAATATGTGTTTGCTTGTGGTGCATATCCCTGAATGGCATTCAAATCTGAAGGATAAGGCATGTTTTCCATAAAAATAGGAAGTGGGGAAAGGTCCCTCCTTGGGTTGGTGCAGGACTAGATAGAAAACCTAAGGAAGATGGATCTCTAGAATCCGGATTATTCACAAATTCCCTCCCCGTTGGAATTTGCAAAACTGATAAATGAGTGGAATTTTGCGTAGCAAGTAAAGGTGTAAGGGATTTCATTGTGTTTCAGACCTCGTTGAGATGCTTCGCTATGATATCGACTTTGTCCAATTTTTTGCAATAATCTCTAAATCCTTAGAACTGGATGGATTTCCGATCTCGTGAATGCCCTTAAGCGGATTTTGATGTGCTGCATTAGTGCCCTACCTGAATTGCAACATGAATGCGTTGTTGATCATGTTTTCCATCATCCCTTCAAATAGTTCTAAGGTGGATTCCACGTCGCAATTTATAAAATTCCCACCCTGTGGGATCGACTAGATTGCGAATGCCCTCTTGCAATCCATAATAAAAGATGTGCATAAGTTGCCAACGAGGGATGTCATGATGTGAGCATCTCCTTTGTAATTCATGAAAGCATTCCCACGCTTCATGAATTGGTTCTCCTTGGTTTTGAGTAAAAGTCATGATAGCTCGCCTTAAATCATTGGTGCGACCAATAAGGAAGAATTTCTTCAAAAATGCAGATTCAAGTTCAGCCCAAGTTGAGATTGGTCTTGCAATAGTTCTATACCAATATGCAGCTTTATCCTTAAGGCTAAAAGAGAACACCTTCATGAGTAGGATTTCCCTATTTTGATTTTGAGGTCTAAGAGTTTGAGATAGATTTTTAAGATCTTCAATATGTTCAAATGGATCCTCAGATGCAAATCCATGAAAGTGTGGGATTAGACCTATAATATTTGGCTTTAATTCTGGGTCATTCTTCCCAATGGGAATCCTAACATTGGGCTATACTTGTTCACTAGATGGACTATAATAGTCTTGGAGTAGTGGCCTAGGATAGGGGATCGACAAATCAGGGATATCAAAACCCACCTCAGGACGAGGTGGAGGATGGGCTTACAGATTCTGCAAATTATGGAGAGCAGCCGTCAATAGATTAGTTTGGCTATTCTGCTCGAGCATTTGTAGATTCTGGTTCAGGGGCACCTCATGAACATCAAAAGGTGGCATCTCCCCTTGACCAGAAGAAGAAGGGATCTCCGGATTTTGGTTCTGAATTGGTCCATAAGATCAAATGCAGAAAAAGCATATGTATCTGACGGGAAATTAATTGGTTGCTTACATGCAACCGGTATAGGTATACCTATCAACGAAGATATGAGAAGAGGTTTTAGGGATCGCCACCCGTTTATAAACCAAAAAAAATGTGCAAAGGCACATTCAAGCCACTAAAATAGTGCAAACAACACCCGCAAAACAGTGCGAAAAAGTAGGCTTTTCTCTTCTTTCAAAGGAAAGAAGAGAGTCCTAGAATATGCAAATTAATTTGGACATAAACAAGTACATTATCAGTATCAAATATGCATCGTAAACCTATGTCTACGTAAGTACATATCCTTAACACTTAAAGGTCTAAGGTCTAGGATCGAGATCGCTCACTGCAAGCTCCCCAGTGCTCTAGTAGTGAGATAGACTTGTCGATCTTCAACCAAAGCCCTAAGAGGTGCAAAGAGGAGAGGTAGAAAATTCAGACTCGTGTGACTCTAGTGATCGCGCTGTGTGTGTGATAGCATGCAACAGACGATAGAGAAAAAAGAAAAGCTTGCATATGTTCTATAGACAGATTTAAGTCACAAATTTTATTATCCTCTTTTTACTTGATCTTATACAAAAATATGATAGAAAGAAGTAAAGTGACCACTTTTTTAAGTACTTTCAACAAAAATATGGTCTTGTTTATTATCTCCAAGACAGGGATCTACGCAGGTTTTACTTGTTTTCCCATTGATGCGAGAAAAATACTAGAAAAATCTTTCCCGAGTCAGATCGCAATAAGAACTAGCAGGTATATGTACTCGTAGGAGTGTTTGCCTAAAATATGTTGCTGCTAGTAAGAAAGTATGAGTATTTTTTTATTTCTTTTCATTTTTTTAGACTAACTAAATGCAGAAATACAAACTACACTAGAGACTAAAAAAGAAATGCTCACAATGGTATTTATAAAGGCCAGAAAAAATAGAAAAAGAAAAAGAAAACCCACCTCCTTTCCTAAGAATACCTTCAAAGGTAACCCCGAAAAGATGACAGAAAACAAAATAAAACAAAACTAATTAGTATATAAATAAAATAAATAAAATAAAAATAGTAATGGTGAATATAATCTATAGTTACCACCCCAGCAACGGCACCATTAAAATGTTTGTTTATTTCCTCAACACAATTAATAAAGTAAATTAGGCTTAATTAAGTGCAAGAGAAAGCAACTTAGGTTAACTTAAAATAATGTCAATTGTGTAGCATAGGTTCAAGCTAACTTAATATTTTAGATTTAAGACTTTTTTTAACTGGTCGTTCACTAGGAGGCATAACTTCAATTAATTCACCATTTAATCCTAAGCATTAACTACTACTTAATCAATTAGAGTTATAATTATATTACTTTAAGATCATGAATCTTGCACAAGGGATATTAAATTAAAAACATGTAATATTCCATAAGACAGACATATTTACACATGAGATCAATTATTAAAAACAATTAAACATGTTTGTTTTTTACTAATTTCTTTTCATTTACAAATGATTTAAGGCAAGAAAGAGAAATGCAATTAAGTACAAGTGCCCTATTTATCAATTAAACTCTAAAGAAATTGTATTAAAGTAAAATACAAAAATTGGACATCTTAGAAAAAAGCTTTAAACAATCAGACATCTAAAACCTAATTTTTCCTTTATTTACTTTCTTCATTCTTCAGCTTTCATTCTTTAGCTTTCTTCTTCTGCGAACCCTTTCTCTCTCTGCCTTTACCTTTCTCCTTTGTTTTTCATCACCTTTTAGCTTCACGGGCTCTTCTCCTCTTCTTCTCCTAAATTCCATAAGTCTCCTGTCCTCTTATTTTCCTTTCAGCACTTTAAATGTGCAATGTGCATTTGAACCATGTTTTGAGCAAAAAATTTAGTTTACGGTTGGCAGCTCGGACCAATCGGGGATACACAGCACCCCTTTCAGTGTGGGACCAGGCCCTACTAGGTCCAATCCTGTTTTATTACATTTGGTTTATTTCCAGTTTAATCATCACATATGGACAGTCTCCAGCCTCCCAGGCCTAGATGCACACGCCACTCATGGGCCCACATTCGCACGCCCACAGGCACACACACACCCGGGCATGTGCACCGCACTCACCCACACATGGACATGCATTTTATGCACCCTGCACTGATGACCAAACAACCCATTACACTTTTCACTTTTATTCCGTAGTGCGCACTCTGTACTTACCGGTGTGGGACTAATCTTGTCCCCTCCAGGCCAAACTTTTGCTGGAGGCACAGTCCGACTCAGAGCTCCAAATCGAGCAAGCTATGGCTCATGGGAAAGCCCTAATGGAGTTCTACAGGATTACAACATCAATTTGATGCTGAGGATAGATTTCACCCTTCGATTTGAAGGGTGAAAATTGGCAGTTTCCATAGCCTTTTTGTCCTGTAATGGGTTTCGCAGGTCTAAGGATCTGTAGTGCACTGTATGACCTCGGATGAGGTTTTGAAAAGATTTAGGAGCTGATTCTGCTCCTAAAGGTAAAGGAAAGAGGTACAGGAAGCTACTGGAAGGTGGAGAAACTCAAGAGCATCAAGCAGAAGCTTCACAGCTTCAAATGAAGCTCTAAAAAGCTTCACAGGTAGCTAAAGGGAAGCTATATCTAATTCAACAACCACTGAAGGTTGTTAGGAATCTATCTGGGTAGTATTTACATTTAAATCTCGTCAGAAAGTCTCCAAAGTCAGTATTGGGTTCAAATGAATGCAAACTAAACAGAAGTTGATTCTTTTGAAACCTTGATTAAAACTCATCCAAATTGAATCTAATCACTCTAAAATCATCTCTGAAGTAATTTAAGCTCATCAATTTCTCTAATTGGTGAATGAATCATCCAGTTAGACCTAATTT
Organism: Thalassia testudinum; assembly: GCA_037157565.1. Lineage (NCBI taxonomy): Eukaryota > Viridiplantae > Streptophyta > Magnoliopsida > Alismatales > Hydrocharitaceae > Thalassia > Thalassia testudinum. The sequence goes on along the minus strand of JAZHRO010000014.1, from coordinate 147,263,439 downwards.
TGACCACTGGACCATAAAAATTGACTTTCTTCATAAAGCATTTTCAGATGAAATTAACACGTCAGTTCATCTCTAATCATCATCAGGAACATGCTCTGGGTTTCGAAAAGAAGTTTTGGCCAAGAAACCTAAGGCTTCAGGTCTGTCACCTGGGTTCTAAAATTAGTCTGTTCGACAGAATGAACTAAGACCTATCTGAGTGAATGATCTTCAAGTCTGACCTCAGGGCATCCATCTGATGCTTTTGAAGCTCTAAAACCAAGCTGAGCCCTAAAGAACAAACTTCTCCAACTCTGCTGTAGCTGGAGAAGACAAAGGTATAAATCTTGCTCCAGTCATTAAAACATTAGATTAAATATTACAGAATGATCATTATGCCTCAAGTAAGTAATCTGGAGCATCTCAGGGAGTTATGTAGGATGAAGAGTGCATTTTTACTCGACGGAGCTCTTCGGAGCTCCAGTGAGTCCATACAGTGGCTAAAAGATTGCAAACATCATCAAAACCTACCATGGAAGGTCTAAAAATTCTCCTGAGCTCATAAGGAACCTCAGGAACACATTAATTTATTCAATTATTAATTACACTGAAAGATAAGCATCAAATTTATAAGAACTGCGACCTGAGTTTGCTAGAACTTAAGACATGTTCACTCACAGAAAACATGTCAGCGGAGTGTGGTGAAGGTGAATAGGTGATTGGTTAGGTGAATATAGTCCTCCTGAGCTACCATTGACAGCGAGCTCAGGAGGTCGAATGTAATTTAGCCATTTTAGTTATAGGAGATTGTTAATCAAATTATGGTGAGGATAGGGGCCCTAAGATGATGATTAAGTGATGGAGAGCCCCAGTGGAGGTGAATTACACTCAGATAGTTCTGCCATGGACAGCGAAAGCAGCTGGTGAAGGTGGAGATGGATTAGGCGATTAGGTTTAAAAATCAGGGAATTAAAGTATCAGAAATGATCATGGAGGATTAAGAAAGGTGATCAACAAAATTGAAAGACAAAAGAGTGCTCCAATCAAGCACAAAGAGCTTGCCATAGTTGAGGAAGACGATGGAAAATCTCGCATTAAATCTAACTAACCTACTCTAATTAACTATTCTAGTTACACTACTTGTCTAACCTATTGTTACCAGAACGAAAGGGGCAGAGGATCTTCTTTGATGGATCTTAACGAAGGAAGAAATCGGAGGAGTGGAGGAAGAAGTCAGACAGGTGTAGGTGAAGCGTAGAGGAGGAAGTCCAATGTCGGCACTGTGTCAAAGAACTCAGCGGACGACGGTGGACATCAGGAATGAATGAAGACGATCAGAGGAAGATAGAGGAAGCTGAGGAAGGTCGCCAGATTTTGGAGTGAATAGCCTATCTACTAACTCAGGGGGGGGAAGAGGGAAGGGAGCTAACCTCTTGAAATCGGAGAGGTGGAGGGGTATTTATAGGTTATGGCAGTTGGGGAGGAGGGTGAATCTGGAAGGAAAGAAGTCTAGGTGTAAAGTAACCACCAACATCTTTTTCAATGCCAGTGAAGTTAACTTCAAGCCCTAAATAGGATTTTGGCATCATCCAGATCGATGGATGAGAAGAGGGTGGTGAGCACAAGCTCTAAGAGCTTGGCAATGATGGGAGGAAGTCAGATGGACGATGATCGGTAGGTGTGGATACCTCTTGTCGTCTGCCATCAAAGAGGCTGAAGAAGAAATGAAGTTGAAGAAGAAAATGATTATAGGGACCTGTCCGTAATGAAAACTAAGGACTAAGGAAGAATAAGGACTCGATTGAAATAAAACTTAGGGACTAAAACGTCAACTAAAGTTTTCAAGGCTTATTTTAATTTAAATCTTTTTCAACTTTTTATATATGATTATAAATTAGACAAATATTATATAAAACCTTGGATTTACATTTTTGATCTTTTTAGCTTAATTTATTTAATTAAGTAATGTTACTTAAGTTATTACATACTTATGTATAAGTTATGCTTAAGTTAATTAACACATTAATTAGATAAATAGTTGATGATATTTTGAGTCCATTTATTAATTAAATTATTAATAATACTATTTGGATAATCATTTAACATTTTTATCTTATTTTAAGGTCGTTTAATGTTTTATCCCTTATTATATAATTAACCCATATATTTACATATTCCTAGCTAATTAACTTGGAAGACTAGTTAATTAGGGGTAATTAGAAGCCATGATGAGCCTCTCATCACTGCTCCAATAGTGCTCTGAATGGATTATAACCCTCCAAACCCTCCCCATTTTGGCGATCTGTTAGTCAAGCTATCAGAGATAATTGGCACTTATTGCAGCCGGTTCTGGGAGATGGTAGGCACTTCAGTTTTTGGAAAGAGAAATGAACGTCATCAGGCACCCTACAGGAGGCTTATCCAAGGGTCTACTCGGCTTCTACTGATAAGGATGGGATGGTAAATAACTTTTGGGCTTAATCTGGTAGATGTTAGCAGCTAGCTGAATCGAAGGCATGTAGGGAGGGGACCAGATCATGGGAAGAACAGCAGCACCTGATTTCAAACCTACAGACCAGCTGTGAAAGACATGCTGTGGAGGATATTTATGCATGGGATGGCATCTATACGACTCAACAAGCCCATGGAAAAATTAGGAGTTCCAACGGTGGTATGGGAGGTGATTATATTGATAAGAAACTATGGCTGTTGAGGGTCCCTCTCAAGGTACAAATATTCCTCTGGCTATGTGGAAGGGATGGTCTGATAACTGGAGACCTTAGGCACAGGAGGATGGGGACAACTTTGCATGAATTCCATCTCTGTGGGATGCACACTGACTATTTGAATCACTTGTTTTCCACTTGTTTGGTCACTGACACGATTTGGAGAAAAATGTGCAACGAGCCCTTTCCATCATGGGAATCCTTATGAGACTAGTTTTGGGATGATTGGGAAGCCACATTTACGCATGGTGGTGACTCTACGGTGCGTATGGAGAGCGAGGAATGAGAGACTATTTAAGGAGAGACTAGTTTGCTGTGTACAAATTATAAATGAGTGTTGGTTCCCCATACATAGATGGGGATCTAATTTGTAGACCTCTCTATATTTCTTATTATTAATAAATTGCTCTCCCAGATTGCTGTCGTAGAACGATAGCTTTCCTTTCAGTTTCAAAAAAAACTCCACTACATTTTCTTTTGGGAAGAGAACATGAAACTAGGGTTAATTTTGGGATTTTAACAGAATATCATGAGCACAGAATAACCATGTTTACAAGGCAAAATCGGGTTTAAAATAATGCGTCGTAGTATTGTTGAAATCACTTTGAAAACAAATAAATTTTATTACTCGAAGTTTAAGTCCGAGGTCGAACACAGGGACCAAATGAAATTCACACACTAATCTCAATAATAAATGCAAATTGAACACATAAAAATACTCAAAATCTAATTCAGAATGTTAAAGGATGAGTATATAGAGCATAAAAAGAATTGTAGCCACAAATAATAGAGATCTGATGAAAAATTGTGCATCTAATTATAAAATCATACGTCTTATAAGTATGGTGCTACAGTGTCTTCCGCTTATTTTTCCTTCTTCTTCTATCTTCTGCTTCTTCTTCTTTCGTCATTAGCTTTGATTCTTTCCTTTGTTGTTAGCTTCTTCCTTCTTTGTCTTTGTGCATCTAATTATAAAATCATACGTCTTATAAGTGTGGTGCTACAGTGTCTTCCGCTTATTTTTCCTTCTTCTTCTACCTTCTGCTTCTTCTTCTTTCGTCTTTAGATTTGATTCTTTCCTTTGTTGTTGGCTTCTTCCTTCTTTGTCTTCTTCTTCTTCCATCGTTCTTCTGTTCCTTCCTGCCTTGGCTTCTTTCTTCTTTCTTTCTGCTCTGACCTTTGTCTTCTTCTCCCTTCTTCTCTGATTACTTCTTTTTGATTTCTCTGGCCCTTAGCTTCTTCTTTCTCTTCTTTATTTTCTCCTTTTGTCTCTGCCTTTAGCTCCTCTTCAACCACGCCTTCACCATCCTTATCTGCTCAGGCTTCTACCCTTCCTTGGCTTCACGTTCGGCTTCCTCCTTCCTTTACCTTGGCTGCACTCTTCGCTTCTTCTTCTTTCCTTTCCCTACAAGAGCAAAACCTACCACTACCCTCCCCCATGAACTCTCCACTCTTTTTTCTCTTAGGCTCGCTCTCCCAGAGCCTTCTCGGGTTAACGGGTCGGGTTAGCGTGCCCAGGACCAGGCCCACTGGCGTGTGTGGTGGGAGAGGAGTGCACGGGTAGTCGGGTTAGAACCAAGTCCATGGGGGCATGGGTCGCAGATGAGTCTAAGGGTTGAGTAGGACCTCACCCCGTGTTAGGAGGCGATAAGCCCCTGACACTTTTTCCTTTTGTTCCGTAGCTGCCGCTCCAAATCTTCCAAGGTGGGACTAAATGTCCCACATTCCTCTCGTGCACACCCGCAGCCGAAGGTGCTTAATTGTGGCTACTGCTGTGGCCTCCAAAGCCAATTACTTGGCTAAGGTTATGCGTGAGATGATTCCACGTAGCCTGAGACCTGGAGCCTAGAGCGAGGCTACGTGGCACAAGCTTGCAAGCAAGCTTCGTGCCTGCTTCAATGGCGGCGGAGGTCTATACCTTCAATCATGTAAAATAGCCTTGCGGCCCCATCAAAACACACAGGGAGCTTCACGTTGGCATGGTGAAGATGGGACGGTGGTTGGCATGGCACGGTGTGGCCTGGGCGTGCGTGCCTAGGTCACCCTATGGCTATGAATATGGGTGTGTTCGGGGGACGTGTTGGGAGCGTGTGGCGGTGAATGGGAAGAGGGGTTATGATTAGTGAGTCATGGTGGAGCATGTGAGCTGGTTGGCGAGGTGGGAGGATGCGTGGAGGGGTGGGAGCACCTCACCGGTTGTCTGTCGAAGGTGGAGAAGATGGTGGCGGTTTGCGAGCATCGAGGGGCATTTTAGGAAATAAATAGTGGGAAAAAGGAAGAGGAGAGAGGGAGGAAGTACCTGACATAGTTTAAGGACGAAGGGGGAAGGGATGGCGGATGGCTCGTGTCTGTCGTCGTCGGAGATGAAAGTCATAGTAGGAGGAGGACGGTGACAACGAAAGGGTAGTTGGAGCGCTGGCTGGTGCGGCGCGATGCAAACATGAGAGATAGAGTAACTCTACCACTGGTATTGTGGCAGAGTGATGAGAGAGGGAGATAAAGGATGCCGGAGCTCGCTGGGAGTTTGGCTTGAGGGGAAGAGAGTAAATTGGGGGTTATCTCCGGCCAATTCAAGCTGGGGATCTGCAGAAGGGTCAGGGGAAGCTTTTATAACCTTTGGCAGAGGGCCTTGTGATTGGAAGGCAAGCTTCCAAGCACGAGAAAGTTGCCAGAGTTGGAAAGTAGCAAAGACCCAAATCTCTCATACATTCGCATGAGAGATTGCGTAGAGATTGGAGCTCCAAATTAGGTTCACAAGAATGGGGATTTCTTAGATAATCTCCCTTTGAAACTTGAAAGGGATTCACTAAGGAATCAGGGAGTTCTTTCCCTTGAATCCTCACCAGACTAGAATTTCCTCCACTGTAATGGCGGAGGGACATAATTGCAAAGAATAACGAGGAAGCTAGGGGGTGTCTGCAAGAGTTTTCAAAAGTTAGGGGTAGAAATGTAACTGTGCTGGACTGTTTTGGAAAGTAGGTCAAGGTGAATTGCCCTTAGGTCCAAATTTTGGTAACAACCTAATTTGGACCTAAGGAATCCAATGGTGAAGTTGTCTTTTAGGTTTGACCACATTTGCTTAGGAAATTGACACAAAAACCCAATTTATGGTAAACATTTGACTGAGAACCCTATTTCGGTCAAAATATGTTCTAAAGGCCACATTGAAGGTTATAAACCCTAGAGGATATTTTTTCATGAATTTTAGAGGGTTTACGTAAATTTCATCCTGACCAGAACCATGTTGAATTAAGTGCGTCTATTTTAGGGTTATAAGAGGTCATTTAATTCCTAGATTTCACATGAACCCTTTTCTATTTGAGCCAACCCACTTTTTATCTTGTGAAGACCATTTGACCTATGTTTAGCCCATAAGAAATCTCGTTGTTGTGCTGCAATGGAAAAAATTACAGTTTTACCCTTTGTTTCTTGCTTTTCTTTAATAAGGGTTTTTCCTTGGGTTAGACCTCCAGTTGGTTATGTAGGAAATTTTGTTCTCTTTTCTAGGTCAAAATGAGATAGCTAGGGCTCATGATGGTGTTGCCATCAAACCATGGGGTTTCTTAGGGGTAAAATGAAGGTCAAATGAGCATTAAAGTCTAATAAGTGGGTCCATGCAGACAGAAATAGGGTTCCACACATTTCGAGAACACTACAGCACCTAAAACTCTAATTTTAGTCTCCCTTAAATTACGGAGGTTCTGGTCAGGATAAAATTTATCTAAATATGCTAAAATTTATAGAAAATATTTCTTGAGTTTTGGTATCCTTGATTTGACCTTTGAAACCTATTTCGACCGTAAATAGTCATAGATAGAGTTCTATCGTAATTTAGGTCTTTGCATAAATTACCCAATCAAACATGGTCAAAATTGAAATCCAACTTCACCATCATATTCCCTGCGTCCAAATTAGGTTTATATCAAAATTTGGGCCCAAGCAAAGTCCATCTTGACCTAGTTTGCATTTTAATCAATTTAAATTCTATTTCTCTCAATCAAACCCCTAGGTTTTGAATTCCTTGCATTTAGCCCCCCAACTTTATTATCTTCATTGCAAATAAGTCCCTACTGCCATTGGAGGTCAACCAATCTCTATGAAGCCTTTGATCACAGTTAAACCTACTCAAATCATCATCAAATTCCACAAAATTTGGTGTGATTGATGTTCACACTATGAAGAATTGATTGGGACTGATCCTGGCTTCCAAAAAATGAGGAAAACCTTGTGCAAATGCTCAAGATTTTTTGGTGATTTTCCTTCAATCTTAAGCCTTGTAGAAGCCCTTTCCTTGTTTAGAGCTTGCTCAGAAGCTCTTTATAAAGCTCTATAACTCAAAGGCTTGATACTTAGCGAAGTTTTGAGCTAGAAAAACCCTTTCTTCCTCAACTTTGATCATCTGCACCTTCATCTCCGGTGAGCCTAGGCACAGCCACCATCTCCCTCTCCTTCCTCGCTGCCGTATTGCCGTTGACTCCACCTTTTTCGGTGCCAGCCTATCATAGCTGGTCGCATCCACTCACTCTCTCCCTCCTTAACTCTTTCTTTCTCTTCCTCCCTCCTTGCTGAATCATCTAAACCCCTTCCTTTCCTTTTTTGACCACCGGCACAACCACACACACCTCATCTTCATTAGATCTGGCCTGGGCATCAGTGAGCTCGTGCTAATACCACACACCACCAACTCGTCTGCCATCGGTCCCAAAATGTTCATCATCCCACTCCCACCTAAAACCCTCAAGAAATTGATGGGATTGGCCACTCGACTCCTCCACTGAACTCGAAGTACTCCACACCACCTCCTCGACCTTGCTAGCACTCCACACGCACCCTCACTCCATGCAACCACCACCAACACAATCACCATCCTCCGACGATCCTTCTGAGCATACAGATTAGGGCATTTAGCCTGTGTTCTCTATTTTAGATACCTCATCGGACACCACCATTGCTGCCATCATCTCCAACTCCAACAGTAGCTCTTCGATTGTGTTCATCCTCAATTCCCTCTCTAGGTTAGGTGGCCTAGATCCAGGAAGTGTCCTAGGCATCAAATTGCAGCAGCCAGGTTCTCCTTTATCTTCAATTGAGCCATCACCTCTTGCAGCTGTTGCGTAAAGAAGACGTGGGAACTTGTCCCACATCATTGACTGTAGCACCTTTAGCTACGCATATTAGCCAAAAGTCACATAGTGTTATGACCTTCGAACACTGGGGTCAAGTCCCTACCCCATTCCTCTGTAAATGTGCTCCTCATGTGCTTGTCCATGCCCTCACCCATGCTCACGCCATGTGGGTTTGGGCGGTAGATCCATTTACCCGCTACCTAGGTGTGGTCCATTTTAAGCTTGAAAAAGGGAAGAAGGAAAATCTGAGAGAAGGGGGATGGGTTTTGGTGTCTTTGGATTTGAGCCTTCCCCTTTCTCAACACTTAGCAAGATTTCTAAAGAGGCCCTTGAGCCTCTGTTGGTGCTGCTGTTGTGTTCTTCTAATGTTTGAAGGAAAGGAGCCTTGTGCTTCTTTTAAGAGGCCCTTGAGCCCTTCTATTAAGGCATCTAAAGCCTTTGGTCCGACATCTAGGGCCGTTTGCTGGTAACTATTGGAATATCTGCATACTTGATTGATGTGGATTATTAATTATGGTTTACTGCTGAAATACTTAAGTAGTTGCGAGCATAAACTAAAAGGGTTAATTTGGTGATTCAAATCACCATTTTAACCCACTCTTTTTGCACTATTCTTATGATATTATTGAAATATCATTCTCAATATTACTGATTTCAATTGCATATATATATTTCTTGAGATTGGTGAATTAAATTGCATACTTGCTCCCTATGAACGATCGCAGACTCCTTTCGGAATCTAAGTTTTATAAATTTAAATATTTTGAGTGATTTTGTCATATACTAAATGCAATCCTTAAACAACAATAATTTCACGTAAACATTTTGGCGCCGTTGCCAGGGAGTGATGCACAATTTGATTTCACTGATTACAATTTTTGATCTAATTCTAATCTGTTCTTTCTGATTTGTTGTGGTTGTGCAAGGTACACGAGAGAAGTTCGGCCGCACGATAGTCACTCCAAGGGTAGGTAATCTCATTCCTTCTTCTTAAGCCCCTATTTCTAGAAAGATTTAACAAGAAAAATCAATTAGGATCAACTCGCATTCTTTCTTAGAGTTAATCAATTGAATTGCCAGATTTGATTATTTTAGTCATTCCTATCTAGATTTCCACACTTATTGAGGATTTAAGGTGCCTAGGGCCATTTCACCTTCTTGATTGAGCCCTAAGTGCCCAACTTCGAAAGAATTGGATCTAGAAAAGAGCCAAATCAGGGTTTCCACTTTAATGTTTGAGGAAAACACACTAGCTTGAATTTCAAGAGAATTGATTTCTCACATTGTGTGTCACCCAAGCCTTGATTGAATTGGCCTAATCATCAAGACCCTAAAAGAAGGCTCTAGCATTCACTTGAATTCTTAAAACTTGTGACTTAATAACCTGCTTGCAAACCACTCAGGGTGATTTTTGTCATTACTGTCTAACTCATCCTAAACTTTAGGGTAGGTTAGGTGAAGTTGACGGACCTTATGGGTTAGCCAACCTTCAAATTGGGTCACAAATTGAATCAATTCTAAAGTTCAAGTGAAATTCAAAGCAACATAATTTAGGACCAAAATTGGTAGACTTAAGGGGTCAAGTTGCTCATTCTAGTCTACTTGGATTCTCAGTGACAAGGAAGGTCGGGTGAGGGAAACCCTGTAACTCTTGACGGCACTCTACCTTGTAGGGGTCTTTACGGATCTCTCCCTTCCTGGCTGCCGAAGTATTTCTTGGGTGAGTGATTTTCTGATCAAGAGGTATCATTCGCCTCGAACATCCTTAGTCATCCTAAGATTTTTCGGTGCCTTAATTGGGTCCAGTACACATTCTATCCCTCATCTGGCTCACTAGTGCATGTTTTGGAGGAGGTCCTTAAGACCACCCTTGAGACCTCCATTAGCAGTTCATTCCCATCGAGGCCAAGCCTCGACTCCCTTGTTTGTGCTACCATCCGACCATATTGATCTTCTAGCTCTTCTGCTTCTGAGCCTAAATCTCCTTCAGCTACAGCCATGGAAAATCAAGAATAATTACCCAATCTCCAAAATCAGCTACAGCACCTCAATGATCTACTTTAGGCATACATGAACCCACCACACCTTCCACTAATGTGAAATCTTTACAATCCCGCTGCGGTTGCAACCAAATCTAGGGTGCAGATCTCGGATGGAGGACTCGATGCTTGATAATGACTAGTTTATTAACATTCTCATGCCTTAAAACAGATCTATCTCTTAGGATTTTAACTTCGCGAACGGGTTTCTAGGCTGCATTAGGCATTAAATTAGGTTAGGCATGCATTACACATTTTATTATTTTTTTAATGTGTTTGTTTGAGTGTTAGCGTTAAATAGATAATTAGATCCCCAGAACCCTAGCACTCGTGAAGGCAACTGGTGCAGGAGAAGGTCAAACCAGTTGGGACTCAGCCGAATCCAACTCACTAAAGTTGGATACCAGCTCACTTGAACTAGGGTTAGCTCATCCTAGCTCCATTCAACTCATCTCAGCAGAATGGCAGCTAAAGATAGCTTATCTTAGCTCACCTTAGCTTAAGTCAACTCAAATCTAGCTCAACTTAGGTGAGTTTAGCTCATCTCATCTCCCAGCAGTTCACTAGGAGTTCTAGCCAGCTCAGCTAAGTTGACTGGAGTCCACCTCAGCTCAGCTCCAGCTACCTCCAACTCTACTCAACTCAAGCAAGCTGAAGATAACTTCACTCTAGCTCAAGCTAGCTCAAGTCCAGCTCCCAGGGACTCCACTTAGCTCAACTTAGTTGAGCTATGCTACCTTAGCTACTCCAGCTAGCTAAGTCTTCCCTGCGAAGATCAAACCCTGCTAACCTAAGCATATCGTAGCAAAAGCTAGCTTACTTTAGATTGGCTTAGCAGCTAGCATTGAACTAGCAATCTAAGCCTACTTATAACTCATGAAGAAGGAAGGAAGAAGATTAAGGAGGCTATCCCTTGCCACTTTGGTGACTTCTTCCTCTGGACTCTTCTGCATGTGCCAAGCCAAGAGCAGGAGGCTCTCTACATCAAGGAGGACGGCCAAGCATTGGAGGACAAACTAGGGTGGTGCAAGCACACCCTTGGAGGAGACAATTGAGGTGGAGTGCCTCCACATTGGACGAGCCATTCAAGGAAGGAGAGGAAGGAGACCTTTTCAAACCATGGAGCAACTAGGCTTAGAGCAAGAAGACTCTCTTCTTCACCAGATTTTGCAAGAGGATTTGTGTTTTTAATATTTCTGTGTTTTCAATTTCAAGTAGAGGTAGTCCTTTACAAAACAATTTGCCTTCTTTTCACTTTTTGTCACATTTGTTTTTATCTTGTTTCTAGCACTTTTCACCTCCTATCCCTAATTACTCTAAGCCTCCATGTGCCTAGAGTGAGCTTAGGGAGAGGCTATTCTTATTACCTTTGGTTTAGCTTATAGGTGTTAGTCACTTTCCCTCTTAAACTTTATGATTGCCTTGTTATTCGAAACCATAAAAATTATATATTCAGAAATTACAAAAAGAAAGGTGATTTTCGTATTGAAGCAAGAGATTCGATTTTGCAAAAAGTTGCCTCCTTGGATGCCAATAAATACCACTACTATCTAGGTTATAAATTTTAAAAGCGATTACGATTTGACGTGTTACAATGAATTAAAACCCTAATTTCAAATCACGCCAATTTTTCACATCACCTTTTCGTGCCATTGCCAGGGAGGCACATCTTTACTTTGATTATTTCTCCTGCTTGATAAGTGGATCTCATCCCCTTGTCTCTTTTCTTCTCTTGGGTGCAGGTGTAACAAGAGGGAAGCAAAATTTCAAAAGCTTCAAGTGACTTGTCATCCCACGAAATTCTAGGTTAGCAAATCTAAACTTGTCACACTCATCTAAAAAAGTACTAAAAAAAAATTAAACTTGGCTTTCAGGATCATAAACAAATTAATTAAGTGGAGTGGTGATGTACATGCAATTATTGAGGGTAAAATGCCTATTCAAGCATGTTCCTACGCTTAAATTTACATTTCATGTTATAAATATTGCATATCATGCATCATTCTGCATTTAGAGTAGTATATAATTTAGTTTCATTGCATCCTTTTATCGTCAGGAGACAAGGATATTTATTTTGGAGCCTCGGATTAATTACTTGACCGTATGGATCTGATCAAGAAGATGATCAGAATCCAACGCCTTTGAAATCACCTCGATCAGAGTCTCGGAGCACCATATGCAATCCAAGGAAAATCAATGGTCAAGGGACTAGGCGACACAATAAGGAGCATCAAACAACAAATCCAACCTCACAGATGGATTCGGATCGATGATCGCAGCCCAATGGCAAGAAAATCTACTCAATCCGACCTCTGTAGCATCCCCTACAATGGAAGGATGATGAATGGCCCAGATTATGCCAAGTGGTGCAACCCAGGCCGCCCATGCGCACACACGCGCCATCGCATGCGCACAGTAATGTAGGTGCTCATGCTCGCATGCGGAGGTAGCGGTAGCACTGGCATGTATCGCGAGTGCGCGAATGACAAGGGCGCACACAGCACGTGCCAACGGTGTAGGAGAAGGGGCGCATGAACGGGATCTTTAGCGACGTTTATGAACATCACTAAATGTCCTTTATATGAAATTGATTCTTTCCTCCACTATAAACGGACCCCTACCCCTCCCATTTTTCTTCACCTTACCACCTCCAAGGCTCTAGAGAGAGCTTGTCTCAAGCCTAGGATGCTCCTTTAGAGTAGAAAACCAAATATTTTTCTCACCTCTCATCCCCATTCGTCGAGTATCCCGTGGCCGTCCTCTCACCACCCTTCGAGAAGAAGATCCTCTTCGCGACGCCATCCTGCCCCATCCCTCGTCATCTGGCTCCATCCCCATTCGTCCAGCTACTCACCACCTTCCTCTAGGCGACGTCAGAGCGAGTTGTCCTCCAAGCGACTGTCGAGGGGGATTTCTCTCATCTCTTTCTATCTTTTTTGCTTTCGTAGTGTAGTTTTCCGACTTTCGATGTTGTAACAAACAATTGTTCATGAATAGATGATTGTTTCTCGCTCTCTTTTTCTCCCTCTCTCTCTAATATTTTTGGAATTAGATAAAGTGTTCATCGACCTAATCTCTTGCTTGATAAAAATACAACAAAATTAGAAAAGATAAAAATGACAAAATCAAATAAAAGAGAAATGCGGATTTTTCAAAACCAAACATTTGCCTCCTTGTGTCCGATCTGAGACTCACTTTTTGAGTTTTGATTATAAATTTTATCTGATAGACACATTTTGCGAGCTACGATGACGAGTCCTCTGAATCCCGATTTCAACATGCGAAGTGCGCCCCCATCATTTTGGCACCGTTGCCAGGGAGGTAACGTTCTTTGGTTTTTCTGACATTTTTCTACCTTTCTTAACATTTTAGCTCACTTTACTCCTTTCTTTATGTGATTACAAGTACCCTTCCATGGTGAGCCAAAGCGGATAGATCAGAGTAGAGTGTGGTTAAAGAGTTTTGTAAGTTTATCCCCACCACCGCCACCTTAGTTTTCATTCCGTAACCTAATAACTTAAACCCAAATCTACTTAGGTGCTTTCTATAAACCCTCGGATAGATTTGGTTGTTTGTTTGCCACCTCCACTCACCTCGTCATCACATATATATATATAAAAAGTTATCTAATTGTGGGATTTTCTAAAAGAGACACACCTTAATGCCCACAACTCTCAACTTAAGGCTTGCCACTCCACTTTGATTCTACCACTTAACCGGGATCTAACCTGTGGACCAGGTACACTTCAACTCAAAACACATAAGTAAGTAGAAATCTGAATAGGTTAAACATTCTTGTGTGCCTTAACTAAGTGGTGCAACAGGCCAATTGATTGAGCTGTTTGGGCCGCACCACTCAGTTTAAAACTGATCCATCATGTAGCTTTCTCTTAGGGCTGATTTTTAGGGTTGAACTAGGCACTCCACATTTTTTCTGATTTCTAAATGAATACATCATCTCTAGTGCTTGCAAAACCTAGAGTGTTCTATTGAACCCTGATTGAACCAACCTAAGGATTAAACCCTAAAAGCTACTAAACAAGGTTAAACCCTAAAAGACACGTCATCAAATAACCTTGTATGCAAACCCTGCTTGTGCACGCACACACATTTAAATTGATCATTAATGGTGCAACCCATTTAAAGGGCCCATCACATTCAAAGAACAAAATCATCCCAAACCTAATTAAAACTGAGTAGACGTTGGCCTTAAGGATTGATTAGCTCTTCAGGGCTCAAACTGAGATTTTTTTCGATTAATCTACTTTTGTTGGTCCATCTGATGTCTAGCTAGGGGAGTAGTGTCAAATGACTACAGCTAGGGGCTACACTAGGAACCGGAGGCATAAGCCAAAGGAAGAACCTTCTCCCCAGTCCCTCCTTCTAACTGGTTGGATTGACCGGATAAAAGTTGACCAAATCATTTATAATCTCAAGACAAGTCCTGGAAGTTTGTAGGTCTTTAGGCTACCCACATAAGGACAGGCTTGGTTGATTTCAATGCAGAACTCCTTTCTCTCTTCTATTTTCCCTCCTACTCCACAATGTATCCTTCCACATCTTTCACACATTTCCAATCCTACCCTCCTACCACCACTTATCCCCAAGACGATTACTCTTCCGACTTGACTTGTAATTACCCATCCACTAACCGGGATGATTTTGATTGGGGATATGAATACGGATCTCAGTGTCTAGGGCCTAACCCTAGACAACAAGATTTTGATTACTATCCTTCCCAGAGCTACAATGTTTATAAATCTGCACGCTTTGATGGTCAACCAAATCAGATCTACAACCATGAAGGAAATGCTGATTTTAACTCCTTCCCTCCCCAATATTCCACTGAACATAGGTCGCCACCACCCTTTAAACAACCTGAAATGACCTACTATCACGGAGGGATCCTTGAACCTTGATATCTTGACTCCCCTAGATCTAACTCAAACCCACCCAAACCTAAATTGAACCATTCGGTTCAGGTTAACCAGAACCTGGATAGGGTGTTGGCTAGATTAAGGAACACTATGCAATCTATAGAAGTTTAGCCAACACATACACTGAAGCAATGGAGCATATGATCAAAATGATTGATGAGCTGAATAGCTCTTTATTGGATTCGCTCCAAAGTGTTAGTGATAGGGACCTAGGTGAGTTTCTTCTCAAGAAATTGTCGAGGTTGAGGATGAAATTTGTTGTTGCCCTAGTCAAATCTTGGGTTGATTCTCAAGATGAATCCCCTTCAGGATAGCCAATGTTTGAACCTGCTCAGGTGCCTGTTGGGGGGGATACATTTTCTGAGACCATGGATGACCAGGTTGGGCTAGAGCAACCCATTGAGGATGAACCGATTGATTCACCTGAGATTCCCGAGCCAGGGAGCGAGGAAAAATATGTCCCTTTGAACTAGGAAATGACAATCGATTTTAAGACATATATAAATGAGGATCATGAATTCTTTGACTCTAAGGGTGAAAAATCTTTTGGTGAAGTCTCACTTGAACTTAAGGAAGAGTATTTTAGTGAGACAAATGGGCTTGAGGAATCTGACGAACCAGTTGATAGCCTAATTATTGAAGATTTGGATTCGGTTAAGGCTAACTTGGAGGATTCAAATCCTTATTTATTAGAAGATTCAATCGGTAGCCCCATTCCTCAACCACACCCCTAAGGGATTATTTTTGATTTGGAAATCATTGTACCCAAGTCAATTCGGAGTCAACCATGATTTCTGGACTTGGGTAAATCTTATGGGGTGAACAGTATGCTAAAGGTCTCGGAACCTGAGCACTTGATGTTGGAGGATAGGAATCTTGAAAAGAAAATTTGGGAGGATAATTTTGAGCGAAAAATAAGTTTGGATCTAAAGGTTCCTATTGTCTTAAAACCACCAACTTTTTACTAAGACCATTACGATATCTTTCACGTGCAACCCAAGCTCGAAATAACTGATTATTTTTCTGAGCTGAACTACAAGTGGACACCTGATTTTAGTGAATCAAATCAACCCATTGTCCACCACTTTAGTCATGGGTTGCACACCACAAAACCACAGGCACGGCCCCGCAAGCACAATAATCTCTGGTTCTGGGTGATTTTCATCCAGAACCTTAGAACCACTCGACCATGGGGTAGGGTCTGCATCATAATCTGGCCGACGTTTGTGGACATCTTTTGTTGGCAGGTCTGAGGATGGATTGCGCAGCAATCATAGGTCTTAATTGACCTAAATTAGGCTACGACTTAGCAAAAGTTAGGGTTATTCATGCATGCATACGCATTATCTGCATCTTTACTGCTTTCCTTTAGCTATGCATAAAATAATGTTATAATGTGCTGATTAAGTGCATTATGTCGATTGCAGGGAATAAGCTGATCAGGAGCTGAATCTGAAGCTGGATCAGGAATAACGGGAGTTGTAGCAGAGCTGGAGCAGAAGGCCTAGCTTAGATGTAGGAATAATAATGTAAGGGGGTTAAAGGTTTTCTATTCTATTAAGTAGAAATAAAGCAGTAAAATGTGAAGAGCTTAGGTCCATCCTAGCCCTTGGATAGCCTAGAGACTTCCCCAAGCCTTAGCGACCCTTAGATTGGGTCCCAACACCCTAGGAATCCCTAAAACCCTAGTTCCAACCCTTCTCTGGATGTCCAAATAAGTTTTAAGACATCCAGGAACGTTAGCCAACTCCTGCACACTTCAAACCCACTTCTGCAGTGTTATTGGACGTCCAGACACTTTGTCAGACGTCTAATTTCTGCAGAATACCCAAAACAGAACCCGAAGTCCTTTCTGACTTTGATTGGACATCCAGACAACAAGTCTGGACTTCTGATTTTTGAGTATAAGACGTCTGATACTGCTCTCCAATTCCTATTTTGAGATTTAAGCCTTTATCTTGGATCTCTAGGTCCCTAAAACCAATTCGAACCCCGTGGGAACATAAATTAAGGTGCCCTAACCCTAGTACACCACCTCTAGACCTCCCTGAGGACCTAATTAGGTCCTTACTAAACCTAACTGACTTAGATCTTAGTCAATTCCATCAGCCTATTCAATTGGACTCATTGAGTCCAATTGAGCCCTGATCTTAGCACACACTGTCCAATTGGACTCTCACTCAATTGGACTCAGTGAGAGTCCAATTGACCTAGACCTGACTTAATTGAGTTGTTTTACACTCAATTAAGTTTTCACACACCCAATTAAACTTGTATTAATTTTAATTGCACTTTACCTTAGTGAATTAGGGTTTATAACCCTAATTTGAGACCTACCTTGACCTAAACCCACTAGAACCCAACCTAATCAACCTAGCCACCTAAGTTTCGACCCACACACACCTACACACACCATCAACATGAAAATATCAAGCCTAGAGTTCTCTAGAACTCTCTACCATGTGTGGTTGCCTTGGTTGCCAAAAATAGCAACCAAGAGCCATTCAATTTTTAGATCCACATTTGGTGGATCTAAAAACCACCATCCACCCTCTCTCTCTCACTCTCCCACGAGCTCCCACCATAGTCCTCTCTAGAGAATTCCATAATTCTCTAGAGAGCTTCCCTTAGGTCTATAAAAAGACCCCTTGGGTGGCCATTTGCACCCATTCACTTCCTTGGCATCCATTCCACTTAGAATAGCCACTTCCATCTCTACTCCACCTCCACGAGTTGAGCACCACCATGGAGGCCACCATCTCCACTCCAGGAAGCTGGATCAGCTCCCCAACCTCTCTCCAAGGGCCGGCCTAAGTTCCATTGGCCGCCCCTCCTCTCAACCACTCAAAGGTCATCGGGGACCACCCCTGAATGTCCTTCCATTCTGCTAGGTTTAGATTATGCTCTTCGTATATTTACTGCGTTTATTTTCTGCTTAGTAGTGTAGTCTTACTTCTCCCCCAACGATGCATGCGAAATCACCCCATCGATTCTTGTATGCGATCATTTTCTGGTAGGTAGATTTAATTTTCAAGCATTTATGTACAAGCTTTCCTCTAGATTCCTTGTGCAACAACTCCCAAATGAATGAATGAAAACACATTTATATATATATATATATCTATCTGTTTGAAATCACCATGATCTTAATGATTGCTATTATCTTTTGCGTGATTAATGTTACTTGTTTCTAACTCTTAATATTCTTGCAAGTATGCATGTCGTACGTAAATACATAATAATCATGAACCGGCATGCGATTCTAAACAAATTAGTGTGGCAAAAAGATCGGTTTCAAAAGTAAAAGCAATGCCTCCCAGAGACAAACGACCGGGACTCAAGTCTCGTTATCTTTAGAAATCAATTTTTGACAAACATTTTTGCACGACTATACTATGATTTCCGATGACATTCAAATGCGCGAAAATGGGCATCTGTCAAATGGCCCCATTGCCGGGGAGGCAAAGTCATTTTTCTTTATTTCGATCTTTTAATCTATCACTGACAAATCTACCTCTACTTTGTTTTTGATGTGCCGGACAACACAGTGTGAAAACGGGATCTACGCACACACCGAGCGCAATGAAAAAAAATCAGGTGCACATCATCTATCTTAGATTAGGTTTCTCTTTCTGAACCTTAGGAGTAGATTTACATGCTACAATTTCTTTTGAAAAATTCTTTGTGAAAAAAAAAATATTTTTCTCACTTTCTTGAAAAATAAAAAAAATAAAAATTTTTTTTTTTATAAAAAAAATATAGATTAGGTTTCCTTTCGAATCTAGGTTACTTTAAAAAAAAGAAGAAAAAATATTTTCTATGAATCTTTCGAAAAATATTTTTTTGAAAAAAAAAATGTGCAAAAGTTTTGAAAAAAAAAAGCATCCTTTTTTGTGGAAAGCCTAGATTTCAATTCAAACCTCTTTAAAAGGCTTTTCCACCATCTTCTTATTTTCGGTCAGATTTCAAATCTAAATTAAAAATTCGATTGCCAAAAGTTTCACTAGCAAAAAATTTTGAAATTTGGGCTAAACCTTCATTTTCAAACCATCTTTCAATTTCCACCATTACTTTGAAAAAATTCCAAGAATAAAGCGTTTAGAAATTCGAGAAGTGCATGGGGGTCACATTGTACCTAGATTCAAAATTTTTCAAATTTCAAAAAGCAATTTCGAGCAATTTTCTAATCTGTTTTGACTAAAAATGGTGGGGTTTGAAAGATGTTCTCATTCACTTTATTTTCCATGTTTTTTCCGAATTTTTGAAGATCATTTGATACTATTTCAAAGCGACAAACCGACCAGGGGTCAAAATTTTATATCTGACCCCCTGATATTCAAAATTCCCTAAAAATTCGATTGAAACATTAAAAATTCCAAAAAAATATTCTCTGAAAAACTGATTGAATAAGGAATCTACTCAAAAAATTTGAAATTAAATTTTATTCCAATTATTAGTAGAAAATCAACATTAATTTTGTGTTCTGCTGAAATGGAGAAAAACCCTAGAAGTGCATGCAACTTAGGTTGAACCTTTATGGTCACAACTAGAGAATACACATTGGGCTAACTTAGACTTAGTCAAGCCTAGTTAGCCGGTGAACTTGGTCACCTTGTGGGCCACTCACCACAAACCCCACTGAAGAAAACGGGCTAAAATTAACTTTAAAATACGAAATCAACCCGAGTTCGTTGTCATACTACTGGGTGAGTTTAATCTCACTTGCCAAATCTAGTGGCTAAGTCTGCGGGGTAGTGTCAAACGACCGTGGCTCGGGGGTCAACGGAACCGGAGGCGTAAGCTAAAGGAAGAACCTTCCCCTTAGTCCCCTCGTAACCAGACTGGCTGGGTTAGCTTGAGAGGCGGGATTCACTTTCAGTCGGTTGTACAACAAACTTATCTTCAGGAATTTAAATTCATAATGAAAAATCTGGTCACCTGATCAATAAGGACCATTTGATTGACAGGGCCTTAGTCTTGTCCTGCGTGGCTACGCCAACCCAGGATTTGGGAGGTGTATGCACGGAAGGAGGTCACTTCGACCTCACTTGGTTGGACCTTGGGAGCTGCTCCAAAAGAGGCGAGTCACTTCTTCCATCTGCTGAGCCATGATGGCTAACATTGGATCTGGACCTAATCAGGATCCAGAAGAGCTGGACCCACGAGCTTATCTGAGAGCTCGGGTCACTGAATCAACTCAACCTTGGGATCAGAACCCAAGGTGGAGAAGATGACTTTTCGCTTCACCTGATCCTTCTCTTCGGGTTACCGAAATGGTTAACCCATATCCTAACCCTGGATATTATGACCCATACCAGTCGGTCCCTCAAAGGATCGCATCTTATAACACAGGATATGGATTTCATACTCCTGCTTCTCACCCATGGAACATGGGTAGACCTGATTCACCCCCTGGAACCCCTGAAGAGCTACTGATGCATATGCGGCCACATTATAGAATATAGAGAGCTATAGAGAGTGCTAAGGAAAAGGCCGCGCCCTATCTACGTGAAATCCGGGCTATCATTGAGCCGAACCAAAGACAAAGCTGGATTCCTCATCAACAAGCTGTGATGGAGCTCCTTCAGGAAATAGTAGAGATAATAAGGCGAATGGGACAAAATCGGGAAACTCAAGAACTATTTCTTTTCAGATATCAAGTGGAAAATAGCATTGAAGAACTCGAAGAATCTGAAACAACTACATCGGAAGAACACACAGAAGATTCTCGAGAGTAGATGCCCGAAGATCACTCAGGGGAAAAAGAATATAGCGTGGATATGAGATAGGAGCAGGAAGTATGCCAAATGGGTTCATCTAAGAACTCCATTAAGAAAATTGAGGAAAGGACTGATATCTCCAGGACTGAGCCACAATCAGATTATCCTGAATCCTGGGAGACACCTTTTGGGTTGGATAACCCAATCGAGATAAGGGAGGCAGATCCAATTGAGGATATGGATCCTAATGCAGACATTACACGCAACACTACTGATCAATCTAGACCACTTCCCATTGTAGGTGAACCTGTGCTAGAGCAACATCTTCTGATCTGCACTCTTCTTCTTGCACCTAAATCCCTAATTCAGATAATAAAGATTCTAAGATCACACTTTCTATCCCTGATCCTAACATCCGAAAACCAGAAGTAGCTATGGATGACTTAATTGAAGAAATAAATATGCTACCTGAGGCAGGAATTATTGAGGAACCCAATGCATATGAGGGTGAAGCTTTGAGCTGAAGGAGTTGGGACACACCTATCATCCTAGTAGATGGCTCAACTTTGAGCCTGAGGAGACAGCATCTGATGAATCAGAGATGGGTACTGATTAGAACGAAGTAATTTCTGATGAGAATTTCAGTGACCTCCCCACAGTTTTTCTACTTTCACGAATAGCCCCGTATGACCCAGAGCCTGGAAAGGGAATGATCTTTGACGTCAATTATCATTATGAGGATCCCTATGACTCAGATTCTAGTTCTGAGGAACATTTTGATCTACTCCCTCAGCAACTTCCTGCTGAATTGTGGGACATGATAAATCAGTTGAATCAACATCATGATCCCACCTCAGATTGTCCTCTATTTTCCACTACCACTCCACACTTTCTTATAGCTAGACTTTTTGGAGTAGGGGTGCACAATCAGTTGGTTCACATCTCCGAACCACTGATTCTGGGAGCGTACGAGCATATCTTTCTCTTAATCTTAGTCGGCTCCTATGCTAGAAATGACACATCTGATTGAGTTTTCGCCCAGCTGGAGGAGTTAAACTCAGCACATATAGATACCATTTGCCCCACATTCCACCATCATTTATATATAACCAATTTTATACATAGCATATTTTTGTTTTAGCATATTTCCCTTTTATATTGCATATTAACAAGTTGGCCAGTGCTGAATATAATTTCAGGAGCAATTACAGGTGATTTCTACCCATTCTCTCCCTGCAGCATTTATTTTCTTTTACATTCATGCATGAGGACATGCAAGAACTTAGGCATGAGGGGTAGATACAGACAAATTGAAAAAAATTTTATGCCAACACTTAGGAAAGCCTCGGAGCTGCATGCAAAACGTACTTTAGGACATTAAATAAAAGAACAACCGACTCCACCTCCAGTGCTCTCATTGGAGCTAGAAATCGTTTGCAACAACCAATTCCGACTCACCCTCTCACCTTTTGTTCTAAATTTAGGGTTAGGCTGATTGTAACCCGATATGGGAAATTCACGAAGTACAAATTATATGAGGTTACATGTTTATAGCATATATTGATATTGCATTTATGAATAAGATTATTTTATTAAGAGAATGCATTAGGGATTTTATCCTTTAGTTCATTCCTGTAATTTGGAATCCAGTACAACTTTTCACACACATGTAGAATTTGCAATGGATTCACGGTGAAGGCTGATAAACGTCTTCAGTTTGTCGAGAAGAAGAAGTGCTTCTTTTCCTGAACCCTTGGATAATGTTTTTGGAGTCAGGCAGATTTTCCTCCAAAAATCCACCGAATAGTGTGAGATGAGAGTAGAGTGTGCTGGTGCTCTAAGATTAGTGCGAGGAATCTGGAATCCTAGATAATTAGGTGATGATGCTCTGAGATGAGACATAGTTTTCGCTCTCGGTTCCTGCGTATGCATTTTGTGCAAAATTGTGAGAGCCACCGAATAAGGCAAATACGCGGAGAGAGAGTTTTCATAAAACTAGGGCTAAGGTGGATGGTTGCAACCATTCTTTATGGAATCATCGGCTGAAGGAGGGTATTGATGTTAAGGTCAGAAATACACCATCCTATCTGTCTCTCCTGGTGCTGTGAGTAGGCACTTCCACCAAATAAGCCACCCAATATCTCTTGAGTAGCACCAATCCCCAATAATGCCTCCTTAATAAAGTTCATGGATGTATGCCAGTTGTGCTACGCTGAAAAAAAAATTAAAAAAAAAATGAGAAAAAAAATAAAAAGAATGATGAAAAGAAAGAAAAACTGAAAAAAAAAATTATAAAAAGAAGAAAAAAGAAGAAAAGAATGAATATTTAGTGTTTATCAAGGCAATACATCAAATAAAATTGAGCTCCACCAAATATGGCCTTAACCTATTTTTCTTGTGTGTTTCTGACCGCCCGAATACTGGCTGCGGAATCTTGACTTAGTGTTAGGGTTATGAGTACTCAATTAAAGTGTTAATGACTAGTGAGACCACGAAATACAGATCCTATGTGTGAATCTAGTGAGGTTGTGAGCTCTAAGGAAAAGAAAGAAAAAGAGCAAGAGAGAATGAAAGCAAAGGAATCAAAGAGAGAATAGTTTTTCTCATCTTTCTCTAAGTTAAGTTACTTAGTAATTTGGGAATCTAGATTCTGTAGTACTAGTCTCTATGTAGCACCAAGTGAGAATGAGCCACCAAATATATAATCCTTTCCCTCAAAGATTTTCTACCTAAGTCTAAAGTCGGGGTGAAATTCATAGAATATCTTGAAT
This sequence comes from Thalassia testudinum, assembly GCA_037157565.1. Lineage (NCBI taxonomy): Eukaryota > Viridiplantae > Streptophyta > Magnoliopsida > Alismatales > Hydrocharitaceae > Thalassia > Thalassia testudinum. The sequence continues at coordinate 147,240,141 of JAZHRO010000014.1, read as the reverse complement.
ACCCCGAGGGAAGAAATCCACCTATCCCGCTAGAATTTTTATTAGGGGTCAAGTACAGGCTTTAGAGGTGTATTAGTTTTCACTCAAATCCGTTGCAAAAGATACATAGCTGCACCTTCACGATTGTCTGGATTTCTAGAGCATAGGATGAAAACAAAAGGGAGAAAAATCTCTATGCAAACACTTGATAAAATAACCAGTCCCTTAGGGACCCTTGCTCTAAATAATTTAGTCTTGCATTTGCTTGAGACTAGCAAGATTTAGGAATGGGGGTATGATTACACAGCAATCACAGGTCTTAATTGACCAAAATTAGGCTGGGACTTAGCATAAGTTAGGGTTATTCATGCATGCATACGCATTATCTGCATCTTTACTACTTTCCTTTAGCTATGCATAAAATAATGTTATAATATGCTGATAAGGTGTATTATGTTGATTGCAGGGAATAAGCTGATCAGGAAATGGATCTAAAGCTGGATCAGGAATAACGGGAGTTGTAGCAGAGCTGAAGCAGAAGGCCTAGTTTAGATGTAGGAATAATAATGTAAGGGAGTTAAAGGTTTTCTATTCTATTAAGTAGAAATAAAGTAGTAAAATGTGAAGAGCTTAGATCCATCCTAGCCCAAGGATAGCCTAGAGACTTCCCCAAGCCTTAGCCACCCTTAGATTAGGTCACAACACACTAGGAAGCCCTAAAACCCTAGTTCAAACCCTTCTCTGGACATCCAGATAAGCTTTAAGACATCCATGACCCTTAGCCAACTCCCGCACACTTCAAACCCACTTCTGTAGTGTTATTGGACGTCCAGACACTTTGTCAGATGTCTAATTTCTACAGAATACCCAAAACAGAACCTGAAATCCTTCCTGACTCTGATTGGACATCCAAACAACAAGTCTGGACTTCTGATTTTTGAGTATAAGATGTCTAATTCCATTATTAGATGTCTGATACTGCTCTCCAATTCCTGTTTTGAGATTTTAGCCTTGATCTTGGATCTCTGGGTCCCTAAACCAAACTCCAACCCCATAGGAACCTAAATTAAGGTGCCTTAACCCTAGTACACCACTTCTAGACCTCCCTAAGGACCTAATTAGGTCCTCACTAAACCTAATTGACTTAGATCTTAGTCAATTCCATCAGCCTATTCAATTGGACTCGTTGAGTCCAATTGAGCCCTGATCTCAGCACACACTGTCCAATTGGACTCAGTCAGAGTCCAATTGACCTAGACCTGACTTAATTGAGTTGTTTCACTCTCAATTAAGTTCCCACACACCCAATTAAACTTGTATTAAGTTTAATTGCACTTTCCCTTAGTGAATTAGGGTTTATAACCCTAATTTGAGACCTACCTTGACCTAAACACACTAGAACCCAACCTAATCAACCTAGCCACCTAAGTTTCGACCCACACACACCCACACACACCCACACACACCGTCCACACGAAAATATCTAGCCTATAGTTCTCCAAAACTCTCTACCATGTGTGGTTGCCTTGGTTGCCAAAAATAGCAACTAAGAGCCATTCAATTTTTAGATCCACATTTGGTGGATCTAAAAACCACCATCCACCCTCTCTCTCTCACACTCCCACGAGCTCCCACCATAGGCCTCTCTAGAGAATTCCATAATTCTCTAGAGAGCTTCCCTTAGGTCTATAAAAAGACCCCTTGGGTGGCCATTTGCACCCATTCACTTCCTTGGCATCCATTCCACTTATAATAGCCACTTCCATCTCCACTCCACCTCCACGAGTTGAGCACCACCATGGAGCCACCATCTCCAAGCCAGGAAGGTGGATCAGCTCCCCAACCTCTCTCCAAGGGCCAGCCTAAGTTCCATTGGCCGCTCCTCCTTCTCTCAACCACTCAACGGTCATCGGGGACCACCCCTGAATGCCCTTCCATTCTGCTAGATTTAGATTATGCTCTTTGTATATTTACTGCGTTTATCTTCTGCTTAGTAGTGTAGTCTTACTTCTCCCTCAATGATGCATGCGAAATCCACCCATCGATTCTTGTATGGGATCATTTTCTACTAGCTAGATTTAATTTTCAAGCATTTATATACAAGCTTTCCTCTAGATTCCTTGTGCAACAACTCCCAAATGAATGAATGAAAACACATTTATATATATATATATATCTGTTTGAAATCACCATGAGCTTAATGATTGCTATTATCTTTTGCGTGATTAATGTTGCTTGTTTCTAACTATTAATATTCTTGCAACTAAGCATGTCGTACGTAAATATGTAATAATCACAAACTGGCATGTGATTCTAAACAAAGTAGAGCTGCAAAAAGATCGATTTCAAAAGTAAAAGCAATGCCTCCCAGAGACAAACGACCGGGACTCAAGTCTCATTATCTTTAGAATCAATTTTTGATGAACGTTTTTGCGTGACTATACTATGATTTCCGACGACATTCAAATGTGCGAAAATGGCATTTTTGTCAAGGATCAATATTTTTATTTTGATTCTGGCCTACACTTGCGAATTCTCAATTTCTTCCTTGTATGTATTTTATGCCTAGCTAAAGGCATTAAATTTAACACATGCGTATTCTTTCTTCTCTCTGTAAAGTTGACCAGATTTTCATGCTATTCAGGTGATATTCTGTTATTCCACCCTTTTCATGTCTTTGTTTTTAGAATGGGGACATTGCATCATTTAGGCATGGGGGGGTGGATACTTTATCCTGAAATCATTTTGTTTACTCTGTAGAATTTCTTTTAGTTTCTTCAAAAAAAGATGAAAATTTGAAAAAGATAAAAAAAGAAATTGGGAAAAGAGAACTTAGGCTTTTGGAAGTTATTAACTTTAAGAAATGATACGATAGGACCTAGACACTTAGACTCTTCAGGTCTTCGAGCTTAATTTGACTGGGTGTTCACTTCAATGTTGACTTAGTCTCGAGTCCTCGCCAAGTCAATCTTATTTTAATTCGGTAAATAATTTGGGATGATAAGTATGAAACTTATCAACCCACCCTCTAATTTGAGCGGACTTTAAGCCTAAGCATCTACACACTTTCTGCACTGACTTACTTTTCGACAGTTTCTTCAGAAATTGGGTAGCTAATGAACTATCTAGGGTGGTATGGCTGGCAAGTTGTCGGTGGTAACAACTCTTCGGTCGTTTGTCTAGAGCCCAGCCACAAGACCATTTTCGTCATACTGCCTTTAGGTAATTCTTAGATTAGGGAAGCCACCTACTTAAACAAAAAAAAAGAAAAAGAAAAAAAAGGAAAAAAAAAAGAAAAAGGCAAAAAGAAAATAAAACCACACTTCACCGCACGAGTATGGCTGCAAAGTTACCGTGTGTAATAGCCCATTGGTTGGTCGTCCAGAGCCCAACCCACAAAAATGCATAATAATTCCCAAAATGCTTAGGGAAGAAGTGGAGAAGTAGAATAAACTGGGAGATATACGCTGGATTCGCCCTTGTGTTGGCCCCATAGTTAAAAGAAGTAGGGAGAAAGCTACCGTTGAAAAAGATAAACCTCTTGGCAAGGTCATCTTGGCTTGTAGAAACCCAAAGTCTGTTTTAACGGCTGCGTACTGAGTCTTTCACTCTTTTCACTAGATGCTTAGCACTTAAAGTCCTTTTCGAGTCTTGGGCAGGTCAGGTAGCTATAAAAAGTTATCCCGGAACTCTCAAACTCCAAAAGTACAAAAGAAATTTGAAAAGAGGAAAAGTAAAAAAAAAAAAAAGTAACTTGCCTTTTCAAATAAGGCAAGGACTTGGGCGCACTGCATTCTAGCGGACACTTGGGTAATGTTGAGTCTTTGTATTTTAGGATCTTAGTTGAAATTTTTGATTGTTAGTAGATGACTTAGGCTTAAGCAATTTAATTCTAATTCTATTTTTATACATAGCATGTACTTTAATTTTGCTAGGGACTAGCAAAAGATAGGCATTGGGGTATGATGTAGACACAATTATTGAGGGTAAAATGCCTATTCATGCATGTTCCTAGGCTTAGATTTACATTTAATGTTATAAACATTGCATAGCATGCATCATTCTACATTTAGAGTAGTTGTATATAATTTAGGTTAATTGCATCCATTTTGTGGTCAGGAGAGAAGGATATTTATTTCAGAGCCTCGACTTGATGATCCAACCATACGGATCTGATCAAGATGACGATCATAGTCTAATGCCTTTGAAATTGCCTCGATCGGAATCTCGTAGCACCATATGCAATCCAAGGAAGATCAATGGTCATGGGCCATGGTGATGCAATTTAGAGCGTTAAATGACAAATCTGACCGCTTGAATGGATTTGGGTCAACGATCGCAGCGCAACCGTGCAAAAATCAACTCAATCTGATCTTTGAATTGGATGACCAAATTGCGTCATGTGGCATAATCAAGGTCACCCATGCACATGCACATGCCACCACACACGCACAGCAACGCAGGTGTGCGTGCGTGTGCAGAGGCATGCTCGCAAGCGCGGCAGCAATAGCGACACGTTTCTCACGTGCGCGTGCAACAAGGTCACGTACAGCACACACCAGCATTGCGGGAGTAGGGGCGCATGAGTGGTACCTTTAGCGATGTTTGCAGCAGATCTATAGCGACGCTTGTGATCGTCACTAAATATCCTGTATATGAATTTGATTCTTTCCTCCATTATAGAAGGAACCCTACCCCTCCCATTTTTCCTCATCTCTTCCTTTCTTCACCTCACCACCTACAAGGCCCTAAAGAGAGCTTGTGCCAATCCCAGGATGCTCCTCTAGAGTAGAAAACAAATATTTTTCCCACCTCTCATCCCCATTCATGGAGCATCCCGTGGCCGTCCTCTCACCCACCTTCAGGAAGAAGATCCTCTCCATGATGCCATCCTGCCCCATCCTCCATCTTCTGGCTCCGTCCCCATTCATCCCGCTGCACACCACCTTCCGCCAAGCGATGTTAGAGTGAGTCATCCTCTAAGCGACTGTTGAGGGGGATTTCTCTCACCTCTTTCTATCTTTTTCACCTTTGTTATGTAGTTTTCCTACTTTCGTAGTTATAATAAACAATTGTTCTTGTATAGAGGATTGTTTCTCTCTCTCTTTCTTATATTTCTACAAATAGATAAAGTTTTCATTGACCTAATCTCTTGCTTGATGAAAATACAAAAAAATTAGAAAGATAAAAATGACAAAAACAAATAAAAGAGAAACGTGAATTTTTCAAAACCAAACATTCGCCTCCCCATGTTCAACCTAGGACTCACTTTTTAACTTTCGGTTATTAATTTTATCTAATAGACGTATTTTGCGAGCTACAACAATGGGTCCTTTGAATCCTGATTTCAACACGTGAAGTGCACCCCCATCAAGTGGTGAAAATTAAAATGCATTGGTTGCTTGTTTGCATCGTTTAACACCACTGCACTTCAAGTGTTGGTGTTTTGATTTTTGGGTATAGACTTATGTTCAGACGTCAAAAATCAATTCCCAACCACAGGCCTCATAAAATCTAAAAATTTCATCTAGTGATTCCAAATCAAGCTAATGACATCTACGCCAAAGTTTAGAGCAATTGGATTTGTATACAATTTTTAAAAATTTGTGGACTACAAAGGGGTCATCTCCTTTAATCTCCCTATTTTACTACTGTCTGTGAATTTTAGGAATTTTTATACTCATCCAACTTTTGTGAAATTTAGCCTTATGGAATCCACGTAAAATTATACACATCAAATGAAATTGCAAATATTTTTGGTAGCTGGTGGTGGTACTGAAAAGTCCAAAACACCCTCAAGTATGATTTCTGGACTTTAACACGAGCACAAAGAAAAATCTTAAAAAAATATCAAATAAATTTTTAAAGTCACAAAGTTATTTCTTGGAATCCTCGTGTGATTTGCCTTCCAATAGTGGTGTTGTCTGCCTTGTTTGGACCACTACTTGAAAAGAAAAAGCATGAAAGAGTTTCATTGGTAGTAAATTTCTACTTATGGAATAATTCAATTAGGGTTTCTTTTCTTTCTTAGAGATCCACATCAAAAAGGAAATCTACATTCACCAATACAACTTGATTTCCCTTTGTTTGTGGCATTTGAAACTTGTTTGAATACCTTAAAAGAAAACCCTAAAACATACTAGTTTAAAGCAAATCCTAAAAGTGGAAATACATTCAAATATTGTGTGTCAACTTGATTGCTATTGGAATCACTTTTCCAATCTTGCTCACACAAAATAATTGAAATAACAGGGCATTACCTCTATTAATGCCATCCACATTCCCGTGCACATTTAGACACCCAAGCCTATCTTAAAATAAGTGCCCATTTGACCACTTATGGACTTCATTCAATTAGGCCCGATATCTAATATTTAAGGATAACTAAGTGCCCCTACTTCCTTTAGACAACGTGGCGATTGACTTAGAGCGAAGTCAAATGACGGCTGTGGGTTTACATAAGCCCCTGGTAATTTTTCCAGGAAATGCTTGGGCCCAAGCCACCACTTTACTCTAGCCGGGCTCTCTTTATGGAATTGGGTGCACTTGCTGATTTCTTACTTATTAAACTCCCAAGTCTTTGGTTTTGAGTCAACCTTAATACAAGACTAGGCTTGATTGTTTTAATTGCACACTTTCTCATCTCTCTCTTCTCCTCCCCTCCATTTCTTCCATTAAAAGTGCATGCACGGGAGAAGGTCCCAGAACCCACATCTTGAGGGGCCATCTGATTTTGCCCCTTGCACCAGAAAATCATTGTTTTCTTCTTCCTTTGTTGTTAATATGGAAAACCTAGGAAGCCAACAAAAAAATTCTGCTTCCACATCTAACCCGTTAGTCTACCCACAAGCTGACTTCTCCATCCCTAACCTCCCTCATTTGTTGCAACTAGAAAACCATGTAGGGCCAGGTGGCCCTCAAATCCAAACTCAAAATGCAAACCCCTTTACCCATTTGGTCGACCATTTCGTCCAACTTCAACAAAACGAAGAAAATTTGGCTAGGATTGTGACAAACCTAACCAACCAAGGGCAAAACTCGCCACCCCGTTAATAGCCTATCGTTCTCTTAAGGATTTCTATGATCCTTCAAATTATGAGGAAAGACTTGGGGTAGCCATACCACAGGGAATTTTGAGATCAAACCAGCTATTCTAAACCTAATCAAACATTTTCGTGATCTTCCGAGAGAGGACCCTTTCTTTCATCTCAAGGAATTAACTGTCCTCACTCAAGCTAACCATTCCCGCAATATGTAGGAAGACTTGTGGTTAATGGGACCTTTCCTTCTCTCTTTAAAACATAAAGCTTCACACTGGTTTAGAACTGCTAAGTGCCCTATCACCACCCCAATTAAAGAACAACTTTCTTAAAAAAAAATTTCTTATTGGTTGCACTAATGCATTAAGAAGATCCATAATGACCTTTCAACAAAAAAAATGTCAAACCCCTCCATGAGTCTTGGGAAAGATTCCAAGAACTTCTAAGAAGTTGTCCCAACCAAGAAATTCCGCAATGGTTGTCAGTGCAGATCTTCTATCATGAATTAGAAGATCAATTAAAGAGTTTCGGGGATGCCTCATGTAGGAGCAATTTCCTTAATAAAGATGCTGAAAGTGCCTACCTCCTTTTCGAAGAAATAAGTGAAAACTCATTTAATATGACTTAAATGGACGCTTTCAGTAGAACTCAAGATCCAAGACACAGAGTCAACGAAATTGACTCCAAATCCACCTCTGTTCCAGTAACTCAAGATGATCTACACATGATAGCTCAACGACTAGACCACATGCACATGTAAATACACCAGAAAAAAGTGGAAGAAAAGCTCACTTACAAACAAGCTCCACACCTTATCTTTCCACACTTTAACTTTCCACACCATAACTCTCCACAACTTCTCAGAAGAGAAAATCTGCACAACATTGATGCCACACCTGCTGGTCAGCAATTTTTTGCTGATTTTAAACGAGATATGACGGGGAATTTTCATTACCTGAATCAGAATTTTTTATTTCACCACTTAAAATATCTATGCTCTCTAAGAGCAATTTAGAAACCCCTCCAACACGTACAATCAAAACTGGAGGACCAACCGGAATCACTCCTGGAAAGCTCCAAACATGATAATGTTTCCCAAACAAAATCAATTTGGGAATTATGGGAAACCCACATATCAACCTGAACCATCCTAGGAAGATATTAATACCCAAGTCATGAAGATGCTGTGGGTATGCAAAATCAAATGATGAAAGTAACCCGCATGATAACCAACTTGCTGCATCAAGTTGAGGTTACTTTGAATCATAGACCTACTGGCAATCTACCATCCCAACCCATGCCTAATCCTAATAATCAATGGAAGCAATTTCAAGGTGGATATCCAAGTCAGGCCATTCACCCAGCACCTCAATATCCCCAAGGTTTCAATCACAGTCAAGCTTCCCATCCTATTCCTAGATACATCCATACTGCAAATGCAGTTACTTTGAGGAATGGGAAAACCACTCATGATCCCTTGCCTACTAAAGAAACCTGCTTCAATGAAAAATAGATCAGCCCTTCTCCCTCTTCCTCTAACCATGCTAGGAACCTGAAAATACAAAACAGGAAAGCCCTATACCCTTCCCACAATCCCCTTACTCTTCACAGACCAAGAAAAAGATATCCGAGCCCACTGATAGGGAATTAATGGATCTCTTTGGGCATGTAGGAATCAATATCCCTCTCCTAGACTCCATAAAATATATCCCTACCTATTCCAAGTTTTTGAAAGATTTATGTACTCCCAAAAGGCAACCTCGAGACCTACAAAAGGTGATCCTTCTAGAGATAGTCTACACAATTGTGTTGAGCAAACTCCCTCTTAAGAGAAAAGATTCAGGTGCTCCCTTGATTCAAGTAGTCATTATGGACACTTCTTTTGATTGCGCTTTACTGGATCTCGGTGCCTCAATTAATCTTATCCCCAAGGTTGTTTTTGATGAATTTAAGATAAAAAAATTAAAGCCTGTTGAGTTTACTCTTCAATTAGTAGACTGATGTACAATCAAACCAAGGAGAATTGTTGAGGATGTCATTGTCCGGGTCAAAAATTATCTATTTGCCGTAGACGTTCTCATCCTGGATATAGATGTACCTGAGGCTTTAAATTTTCCCCTATAATTCTTGGAAGACCTTTCATAGCCACCGCCCATGGCAATATTGATTGTGATTCGGACAAGATGAAAATCATGCGTGGCGGTGAATCTATTAACCTAAACATTTTCCAAGCTTCTAGGCGATTCCAAGAACCTGATTTCTTTGATGACTCAGATTCAGAACTTGAAAATATAGTGGAGGAAACAATGTAGATTTCACACATAGGTTCCTATTTTGCAATTAACACGGTTCCTGAACAATTCACGTTAGCTAACACTCCAGCTGACCCTTCCTTCTCACATCACCTCTAACTTCTAAAGAAGAAATTCTTTCGTAGTCAAGCCCTCAATTAGAGTTAAAACCCTTCCCCAACTCCTTTAAATATTTTTTCTAGGTCCGAATTAGACCATGCCCCTGATTATCAACTCTAAACTTTCTGGGGCACAAGTGGAAAAACTTCTCCAAGTTTTGAGCAAACACAGAAAAGCTATTGGTTGGACCCTATCTGGCCTTAAGGGTATTAATCCGTCCTATTGCACCCATCCAATCTATCTTGACGACGATTCTCACCCCTCCTGCCAACCACAAAGGGACCTGAACCCTATTATGCAAGAGGTTATAAAAAAGGAGATTATAAAGTTACTTGATGCTGATATTATCTACCCCATTTTTGACAGCTCCAGGGTTAGTCCAACTCAAGTAGTTCCCAAAAAGGCCAGACTAATAGTTGTCACTAATGAACATGTGGAAAGCATAGCCACATGAACCGCTTCTTCTTGGTACGTGTGCATCAGTTACAGAAAATTGAACACCGCCACCAAGAAGGGCCATTTTCCACTCCCTTTTAATGATTAAATCTTGGAGCGGTAGCCGGACGTGAATACTATTTTTTTCTTGATGGTTATCCCAGCTATAATCAAGTGGCGATCCATCTAAGCACCAAGACAAAACTATATTCACCTCCCCCTTCGGAATCTTTACTTTCCGAAGAATGCCCTTCGGTCTTTGCAACACACCTATGACTTTTCAACGGTGTATGCTTGCAGTTTTTTCAGACCTGGTAGGTGAATGTCTGGAAGTCTTCATGGATGACTTCTTTGTCTTTGGAGATTCTTTTGACCTTTGTCTCCATAATCTTGAAAGAACCTTCCAAAAAGGCACAAAAGTTAATCTCATGATCAGCTGGGAAAAGGTCATTTCATGGTCAAGGACGGTATTGTCCTAGGCCATGTTATTTCTAAAAAAGGAATTATGGTAGATCGAGCAAATATTGATGCTATCTTTAAGCTCCCACCACCCACTACTATAAAATAGATCCGCCCTTTTTTTGGTATGTGGGTTTCTATTGACGTTTCATAAAAAAATTTTCGCAAATCTCCAAGCCCTTAAGTCAATTACTTTCCAAAAACCTGCCATTTGAATTCAGTGCCCAATGCCTGGAGAGTTTTCTGAGGTTGAAGAAGGATGTTACAGAGGCCCCAATTTTACAGGGACCTAACTGGAATTATCCATTTGAACTCATGACTGATGCCTCTGATTTTGCTGTGGTGGCTATTCTAGGGCAAAGAATTGATAGGAAGCTCATTGTGATCTACTTTGCTAATAAAACCCTTGATGATGCAGAACGGGATTACATAGTTACTGAGAAGAAACTTCCTGCCATTGTCTTTGCCCTTGAAAAATTTAGACCTTATATGTTGGGATCACATGTCACTGTATATACCGACCACTCAACACTTAAATATTTACTGAACAAAAAAGATGTGAAACCCTACCTTATTCGTTGGATCCTATTGCTCCAGGAATTTGACCTAGAAATTAAGGATACAGTGGGATCGCAAAATGTAGTGGCCAATCATCTTTCTCGTTTCATGATCAATGACATGTTGACCCCCTTGATAAATTCCCTAACGAGACTATCTTAGCTACCAAATACTCTCCCTTGGTTTACACCCATTGCAAGCTATCTAGGAATAGAACAATTCCCATCTGATTGGCCAAAAAAGAAAAGGGATAAGTTTTTTGCTAATATTAAATACTATTTCTGGGAGGAGCCTGACCTTTTCCGCATTTGTGCCGACAGGGTCATTAGGCGACGTATCCCTGATTTAGAAATCCATCAATGGCCTATGGTGGACATTTTTAGGGTAAGAAAACTACAACTAAGATACTCAATTCTGGATTCCTTTGGCGCAGCTTGCATAAAGGTGCTCATTCTTTTGTTTGGTCCTGTGTGCATTGCCAAAGCATTGGCAACATGACTTGAAAGGATATGATGCCCCTTAATCCATTTTTAAAGGTTGAAATTTTTGATGTATGGGGCATCGACTTCATGGTACTGTTCATCAACTCTGGCGGGTATTTATATATAGTAGCTGTAGTCGACTACGTATCTAAATGGATTGAAGCAATACCCACCCACACCAATGATCACCGTGTTGTTATCGAATTCATAAAGAAAAATATTTTCTCAAGATTCAGCATTCCTAAGGCCATTATCAGTGATGGAGGATCACACTTCACTTACACACAATTCTATCACCTTCTTTCTAAATATGGGGTTAATCACAAAATTTCCACTCCTTATCACTCCCAGACAAATGGCCAAGTAGAATTTCCTAACAAGGAATGAAAAATATTTTCCAAAAGACAGTTAGGCCCAATTATAAAGATTGGTCCAATGAATAGGATGATGCTTTGTGCGCCTACCACACCTCTTTTAAAACCCCACTTGACATGTCTCCCCTTCATCTGATTTTCGGAAGGCATGCCATCTCCCGGTAGAACTTGAACATAGGGCTTTCTAGGCAATGAAGCAATTAAATATGGACTTATCTGAAATCAATATTTACAGGAAATTACAATTGATCGAATTGGAAGAATTGCGCAATTTTTCTTATGAAAACTTGTAGATTATTAAAAATCGAACAAAGAAATTTTATGATAAATACATTGTTCGGAAACATTTCAACGTAAATCAACACATTTGTCTTTGTGATGCACAATTACGTATTTTTCCTAGAAAATTAAAATTCAAATGGACCAGCCCATTTATTGTTCTCAAAACATATCCGTATGGCACTGTTGATATTTTCGATCCAAAATCTAATACTAGTTTTCAGTTCAACGGCCAGCATTTAAAGCCCCATCTGGACCATACTCCAAATCTTCATTTAGAATCGCTCAGCTTAACTGACCCAACCACTGGTGATCACCGATGCACATGACACCCGACCGAATGGCGTAAAAGATAGCACTAGATGGGAGGTAACCCATCATTGTTTTCCTACTTTCATTTTTCATTTCTTTTAGTGGCTTTCTTCATCCTACTTTTCACCACCTTCATCAAGGTAATCTTTTTCTTTCCTTCCCATAGAATGCAGACATGCAACATCTTAAGCATGGGTGGTGTTTTAAAATTTTGATTATCAAATTAGTATTTTGAAAATCCAAAAATATGCATTTGTAATTTATTTCATTTTCACCAAACAAAAACCTAAAAACATGCAATTTTCTTATTTTATTTTCTGCTTGCATACCCAAAAAATAATAGTAATAACAAATAAAAAATAAAAATGTTGAAAACTTTTTGAGGAAAATTTTGAAATCGGGACTAAGGTTGAAAACTCACTTTGCTGTATAATGGGATTTTATCTTTATCAAAGTGGGGATAAGGATACAGATCTGATCATTAGAATTTCAAGGTCTACCTTTAGGCTAGATCAAATATCGTTCTCTAAAATTTCACCTAAACTCATGATAGTTCAGGTGACTTGATCCCCTTTTGTAACATTAAAAGTATCTGTCTTAGTTTCTGATTCAAAAACTTGCATCTCGTGAAAAATTTCGTGTTGGAATTCATGCACAAGACGACACCTAAAAATAGTTAAAATTTAGAACCCCCTTGCTTCGCCTTAGTAAAAGTCTGAAGTAGGTGATTGGTTTGAGTTCCCACCACCGAGATGTGGGAAAATGCCTCCTTTGAGAACATGATGACAACAATTTACCACATCTGTGCTCCTCTATATCTATATTTCATATCTTTGGATGGAGCATTACAACACATTTTTGCAGCTCAAGTGTCTTGGACGTTGCTCTACCCATAGTGTCGGAGGAAGAGCTTGAGTTTGCTTGGAGCGCCCCTTTGCACCACAATGCATTTTGGGGTTCTGAGCTCTTAGGTGGTGTCATGGATAGTACTATCTCAAAGTATTGGCACCGGAGCCCCCTCGATGATTGGTAACTGGAATAATGATCTCGATACAACTATTGTAAGACTAAGTTAAGAATAAGCATAGGGGAGAGAAAAAAAGTTTTAAACCAAAAACATGCCCTTAAAAATGCTGGTTTTTCGCAAGCACATGCATAAGGTTTTAAAGGTTATTGCAAGTTGTTAATCATATTCAAGAGCTAGAAAAATCCTAAATGCAAAAATTTCAAGTCAACTGAATCAACAAAGAGTTAATCGGTGAAATTTTTGGAGGATATATTCATCTCGATTCATCTAATTGTTGGATCTGAAAATAAATCCTGATGCTTATCTTTAACAAATCTCGTACCTCCCTTGTTGGGATCAACCAAGGTGATGTAATCCCTTTCTCATCAAAAGTTGAAAAAATTAGATTTCCCCAAAAATTCTGTTTCGTAAAAATTTGCTTTGCTAACAACTAGCAAAAGATAAGCATGGGGGTGTGATAAATGGTACTTTATCATCATTCTTATGCCTTAAAAGAGATCTAGCTCTATGGACTTTAACTTTGCAAATAGGGTTTTGGGCTGCATTAGGAAAAAAATTAGGTTAGGCATGCAATACACATTTTGTTGTCTTTTTGATGTGTTTGCTTGATTGTTAGGGTTAAACAAATAATCAGATCCCCAGAACTCTAACACTCAAGAAGGCAACTGGTTAAGTAGAAGCTCAAAGCAGCTGGGACTCAGCCTAATCCAGCTCACCATAGTTGGATACCTGCTCACTTGAACTAGGGTTAGCTCATCGTATCTCCATTCAGCTCATCTCAGCTGAATGGCTGCTCAAGATAGCTCATCTTAGCTCACCCTAGCTCAAGTCGGCTCAGATCCAGGTAAACTTAGTTGGCTCTAGCGCTTCTAAGCTCCCATCAGTTCATTGGGAGCGCTAGCTAAGTTAGCTAAGTTGACTAGAATCCACTAGAGGTCAGGTCCAACTACCTCTAGCTCTACTCAACTCAAGCCAGCTGAAGATGACTTAATGGTAGCTCAGGCCAGCTAAAGTCAAGCACCCAAGGACTCCACTTAGCTCAACTTAGTTGATCTAAGCTACCTTAGCTACTTCAGCTAGTTAGGTCCTCCCCAGGAAGATCAGACCTAGCTCACCTCATCATATCTTAGCAGAAGCTAGCTTACTTTAGCTTGGCTTAGCAGCTAGCAAAGAATTAGCAAGCTAAGCCAGCTAAAGTAGCTCCTTGCCATCTTTTTCAACAGCTACTAGCTCCTATGCAGCTGCAGACAGCTTCCCTTCATCTCTTCTTCTCAAAACCCTAACTCCCCCAACCTCTTCTCTACTCATCTACTAGCCAAGCTAGCTTAGCTATGTTCTCAACTCCTTGATCATCCACCTTAGCTAACCCAAACTCCACCTACATAACCTTCCACTCTAGGAAACCTCTGGGTGGCCCCCTAGGAAGTGGTAAGTTTTGTGCCTCTAGCTAGGCACAGTTCTAGTTTAACCCTCAATGTGGGTCACAACTTCCTTCAGGGGAATTTGGGCAAGAAACTATTTTAGTTTTTGACCATTAACAGTGAAGGTTTGCTCAGTCTTGGGATTGGCAATTTCAGCTACCCCATTGGGATAAGGTTTGAACACTTGATATGGTCCCATCCACTTAGATCTTAGTTTCCCGGGGAAGAGTTTAAGTCTTGTATCAAATAGCCAGACTTGCTGATTAGGCTTGAAGGTTTTTCTATTAATGTGTTTGTCATGGGAAGCTTTCAACTTCTCCTTATAAAGTCCATTGTTCTCATAAGCGTCCCAACGGATTTCCTCGAGCTTGAAGAGTTGGAGCTTCCTTTGAGTTCCAACCATCTAGGAATCCATATTGCACTGCTTAATAGCCCAATTTGCTCGGTGCTCCAATTCGACTAGAAGGTGGCAAGTTTGCCAAAGACCAATCGATAAGGTGACATGCATATCGGTGTCTTAAAGGTGGTCCTATATGCCCAAAGGGCATCATCCAATCATGTGGACCAATCCTTCTGATCAGGTCTAGCAGTTTTTTGTTTAATATTTTTAATCTACCAATTTGAGACCTCAATTTGCCGATTCATTTGCACGTGAAATGGGGCGGCAATACGGTGAGTGACCCTATATTCCTTAAGTAGGGCATGAAATTGGGCATTAATGAAGTGACTTCCACCATTGCTGATCATGGCTTTCGATATCCCAAATTGGGAAACTATATTTTTCTTAACAATGTCCATGACAGCCTTATGGTCACATTTTCGGGTGGGTATGGCTTCGATCCATTTCAAAACGTAGTCCATTGAGACAAGTATATACTTGAAATCGTTTCATGGTGGGAAGGGACACATAAAATTGATGCCCCAGACATCGAAAATTTCAATGATCAAGATGGGTTGTAGAGGCATCATATCTTTCCTAGTCATTGTCCCTAATGTTTGACATCTAGTGCAAGTCTTTACAAAGTTATGTGCACCCTTGAAAAGTGATGGCCAGTAAAAACTGGACTGTGAATCTTTTGCAGTCGTCTGCTTCCTAGAGAAGTGGCGACCACAGGATTGGTAATGAGAGAAGGATAGAACACGTTGGACTTCCTCTTTAGGAATACACCTCTAAATGTTTTGGTTAGCACAAAGTGTAAATAGCGTAGGATCATCCCAAAAATAATGCTTCGCCTCACCCAAAAACTTATCCTGTTGCTTTCTATTCGTTACTTAATTCACATTTTAAAAGTTAATTAGTTGTAGTATAGCGTGAAAACACATCGACAAATAAATTCATAAAACCTCAGTGAGTACTGGGTCATTCGTAGGGAGGCAATCTCGATTTGTGCAAAAGCTCTCCAATAAAAGTTGCTCTAAACATATATTTATATATGTATGCATGTACAGGAATCAGATGTATAATCAGGCAATCATATGATCATAATTTTAATTTCAACTAAACAGAGTTTTCGTAATAGGGAATGCTACTACAATTAAATGGAGAGACAGAAAGAAATAGAGAGAGAGAAGAAAGTGGCAGAGAGACGATGCCACTTGTGGGATGCCTATGGGAGGTGCGGCAGCACCTCAGATCTAGAGCAACGAGATGAAGGATGGAGCGGAGTTGCAAAGGGACGGAGAGTTGCAGAGAATGTGGAAGATGTCTAGAGTTGATGGAAGAGAGAGAGATGTGATGCGATGTGCTTCGCATGTTTGAAATTAGGGTTTGGAGGACCCGTTGTCATAGCTCGCAAGATGCGTCTATTAGATAAAATTTATAACAAAAACTCGAAAAGTGAGCCCCAGTCGAACACGGGGAGGTGAACGTTTGGCTTTGAAAATCAGCGTTTCTCTTTTATTTGTTTTTTGTCATTTTTATATTTTATAATTTTTTCTTGAATTTTTTAGAAAGTAAGGGATCAGATCGACAATTGCTTATCTAGCTAATCTACTTACGAAAATATAAGAGAGAGAGGGAGAAAGAGAGAGAGAAACAATCATCTATTTATAAAGAATTATTTGTTACAACTACGAAAGCGGAAAATCTACACTACGATAGTGAATGAAAGATGGAAAGAGGTGAGAGAAATTCCCCTCGATGATCGCTTGGAGGAT
This sequence comes from Thalassia testudinum, assembly GCA_037157565.1. Lineage (NCBI taxonomy): Eukaryota > Viridiplantae > Streptophyta > Magnoliopsida > Alismatales > Hydrocharitaceae > Thalassia > Thalassia testudinum. The sequence goes on along the minus strand of JAZHRO010000014.1, from coordinate 147,223,207 downwards.
GACTCACTCTAATGTTGCCTAGAGGAAGGTGGTGAGGAGCGGGATGAAAGAGGACGGAGCTCGAGGATGGAGGATGGGGCAGGATGGCATCACGGCGGGGATCTTCTTCCCAAAGGGTGGTGAGAGGATAACCACGGGATGCTCCATGAATAGGGATGAGGGGTGGGAAAACTATTTTCCTTTCTACTCTAGAGGAGCATCCCGGGCTTGGGACAAGCTCTCTCTAAAGCCTTGGAGGCGGTGAGAGGAAGAAAGGAAGGGATGAAGAAAAGTACTAACGGTAAGCGTCCTTTTATAGTGGAGGAAAGAATCAAACTTGTATACAGGACATTTATTGGCCGTCATAAACATCCCTGAAGATCCACTGCAAACGTCATTGAAAACAGCCCACGCTCCCACATTAGCATACGCTCTGCATGCCATGTCGTGCACCTCCATGCTGTGTCGTGTGCCTTCGCGCACTACGTGCCTGCGTGCGCTGCCGCTGTTGTGCACGTACGGTGGTGCGTGCATGTGCATGGGCTGCTTGGGTTGCACCATGTGGTGTGATCTGGGCCGTCCATCTTCTTTTCGTTGTAGGGGCTACTACAGAGTTCAGATTGAGTCAATTTTTGCGCCATTGGGTTGCGATCGTCGACCCGAATCCATCCACGTGGTCGGGTTTATCATTTGAAGCTTTGAATTATGTCACCTTGTCCTTGGCCATTAATCTTCCTTGGACAACATATGGTGCTATAGGACTCCGATCGTGGCAATTTCAGAGAAGTTACACTCCGATCGTCATCTTTATCAGATCTTGATGTAAACACATTTACACTACTTAAAATGTCTATTTATGCATGTTCTTAAGCATAGGATTGCATTTCATGATATAAATATTGCATAACATGCATCACCTTGCATTTAGAGTAGTTTGAATAAAATGGAGGTTAATTGTCTCCTTTTATATGCTTGGACAGGGCAAACATTTTATCGGGGCCTCGGATCAAAGATCCAACCATACGGATGTGAGCAGGGCGACGATTGGAGTTCAACGACTCCAAGATCTCCTAATCAGACATCCGTAGCATCAAATAGTGACGGGGAACCCTAGAAGCTCAAGGGCCAGGATGGTGTAAATCCTCACTTCAGATGATAAATCCGACCGCACGGATGAATTCGGATCGACAATCGCAGTGCAACGACACAAAAATCAAGTCAATTCGACATCTGTGGCACCATCTACAACTTCCTGAAGATGGACGGCCAAGATAGAGCCACGTGGCGCCATCTCAGCCGCCCAAATGTTCTCTTCCATCTTGTGAAGGCCCCGTGCCCGATCGCTCTCCGCCGTTGGATCTTAATCCAACGGCTTTGGTCGCTCGCGCTTAAAAGCGTTCGCTCGACCATCCGCGCCCAAAGCGCAGTGGTCGAGCACGCTTTTGCGAGCGGCAGGAGCGGGATCGAGCCGTGGCGAGGGGTTGGAAGGCGTGGCGATTGGGCGTGGGTGGAGCGTCAGATGGAGATCGGATGGCCGCATGCGCCCGATAGCGTCCACGCGCAACTGAACGCGCGGCGCTAACGCGCGATCGCATGCGGGCAGGCGCGCAACGCAGCGGGTGGAGACGCATTTTAAGCCGTCCGATCTCGCAATTGGACGGCTGAAAAGCGACGAACGTGCGCAAGCCGTTGGGCGTGCGAGCAGGAAAGGAGGCACGCGGGAGCCGCCCATGACCCCACGTTGAGGGCTTTAGTGACGGATTTATCCGTCACTGAAGACCCCTCTTTTATTACTTTGAAGTTGTAATGTCCATTTTGCCCCCACTCCTTGCAACTATAAAAGGAGACCCCCTCCATACGAAATTCTCATCCCTTCTTTCTCCTCTTTACCCGTCCAAAGTTCAAGAGAAGCTTCTTCCACACCCGGGATGCTTCTCGCAAGATAAAGTCCAATTTTCATTCCCCTTCGGAGGTGGATCCCGCGACGACGACGGCGTGCTGCTTCGTTCCCATTCTTCTGCTTCGTCCACCTTCATCCTGCATCATTCTCCTTCCTCCAGGCGTCGTCCCGTCCGGCTCGTCCTCCAAGCAATCGTCGAGAAGGATTTCTCTCTCCCTATTCTTTTTACTGCTTTCTAGTATAGATTTACTGCTTTCAAGATTAATCTACTCATCCTCCAAGCCACCGTCGAGGAGGACATTTCTCCCTCCATTCTTTTAATGCTTTCTAGAGTAATTGTTTTATGCTTTCTAGTTGTAATGAACAATCTCCTCTATTAAAAAATTTCTTGTTTATTCTACATCTCATTTTGATTTCTCTGTGTAATATTCTCTTTCTCTCTTACTCTCTCTCTTCTATTTATTGTAAATAATTAGATAGTTTTAAATTGAATTATTCTGTGACAAATAAAAAGAAACGCGTAGTTTTTAAATCAAACGTCTGCCTCCCTATGTTCGACCCGGAATTTTAATTTCGGTATAAATTTTATTTGTTGAACATGAATTCTTCCCTTTCGAACTACAACGACAGGTTTTCCAAAACCAAACACGTAAGTGTAGCGATTTGCAAAACTGTTCAACATTTTGGCGTCGTTGCTAGGGAGGCGACGATCTTTGATTTCTCTTCGCATTTTGTAACTTACAAGTCATTTACCTCACTTTTCTCCTTTCCTATTTAATTGTAGGTACTCTTTTGAGACGAGCAAAAGCAGTAGATTGGAGTAAAGTGCTGTGGAAGGTTTTGTAAGTTATCCCTCATTCTTTCTCCCTCCATAGATTTCATTGGCCACATTAAATCCAAATTCCAATTAACCTAGGTGTTTGCATAAATCCTAGGAATAGTTTGGTTGTTTGGATTCTCACTCACATTCATTCCACCTTCATTTAAAAAAAAAAAACAAAAAGATAATTTTGTGGGGTAATTTTCAACAAACACACAACATACACCCACATTTAAATGCACTTAGCCTAATTGATTTGTTTCTACTCAACTAGGTTCTGATCTGTGGAACCGGTACACATAAAGCAACACATAAAAGAGTAGAAATCATTCTAGGTTAATCATCTTTGTGTGCCTAACTTAGTGGTGCATTTGTGGCCAGTTGTTTGAGTTGTTTGGGCCGCACCACTTCAATTAAAATCAACTTATCAAGTAGTTGCCAATTAGGTTCAATTCTTAGGGATTTACCAGGCACTCCACATTCTTTTTAAACTTTAAAGGAAAACATCTTCACCTGTGCTTGCAAACCCTGGTGTGCCAACGAAACCTGTTTGGAAACACCTAAAGTTAAATCCTAAAAGCTACTAAGCAAGATTTGAACCTTAAAATTCACCACATCAAAAATAATCTTGCTTGAAAATTACTTGTTGTGCACACACACACAAATCAATCAATTATTAAGGGCACAACCCATTTAAAGGGCCCATCACATTCCAAAGCACATTCAAACCTAGCCCTAAATAAAACAGAGTAGACATTGGCCTTAAGGATTGAACTCGCTCTTCAGAACTCAGAACGAGATTATTTTCGATTAGTCTATTTCTACTGTTCAATCTGATGTCTAGCTAGGGGAGCAGAGTCAAATGATCGCGGCTGGGGGGTACACTAGGAACCGGAGGCGTAAGCTGAAGGAAGAACCTTCTCCCCAATCCCTCCTTTTAACTGGTTGGATTGAACAGTCAGAAGTAGATTAAATCATTCCTTTATCTGAAGACGGATTTTGGGAGTCTGTATGTCTGTAGGCTAACCCATTTAAGGACAGGTTTGATTGTTTGTATTGCAGTGTACCTTTCTTCCTCCCGTGTCTCATGAATCCTTCCACATATTTCACACATTCCCGCTCTTTCCCTCCTATTGTGAATTATCCTCAACATGACGATTACCCCAACTCGTATTGTAATCAACCATCAGTTAGTTGGGATAATTCGGATTGGGGATACAATTTCGATCCCCCGTGTTTAGGGTCTAACCCTAAACACTTTGATTCTGATTTCTACCCTTCTCAGAGCTACATCGATTATAGATCGTGTTCCTTTCATGCACAACCTAATACCATCTACAATCAAGAGTAATACACCAATCCTTACCCATCCTCTGATTTCACTGCCTTTAGGTCATCACCATCTTTTCAACAATCTGAAATGACCTATTATCAGGAAGGGTATAACAAATCTCAATTCGTTAATTCTTCTGCATTGATGTCAAACCCGCCCAACCCTGAACCAACTCATTTGGTTCAGGTTAAGCAGGTTCAAGATAAGGTTCTAGCTAACTTGAGGAATATCATTCAATCTTTAGAAGTTCAGCCAATACCTTTCATTGAGAGATTGGAGCTCCTGATTGAAATGATTGATGATTTAAACAGGTCTTTGTTGGATTGGCTCCAGGATGTTAAGGATAAGAACCCGGGTGAGTTTCTACCTGGGAAATTAGCAAAATTGAGGATGAGATTCGTGGTTGCTTTGATTCAATCTTGGAATAATTCCCAGGATGAACCCTCTTCAGGAAAGCCAATGACAAAACCCGCTCAGGCACCTGTTGGGGGGGACATGTGTTACGAGGCTGACCAGATTGAATTAAAACAACCAATTAAGGATGATCTAATTTCTTCACCTGAGATCCCTAAGCTGGGTTACGAGGAAACGTATGTCTCCTTGGAACAGAAAGTGATAAATGATTTTGAGACATACATTGATACGGATCCTGATGGTGAAGATTCAAGTTGCAAAGTCTCACGCGAGTTTTCTGAAGACTATTTCTGTGAGACGATTGGGCCTGAGGAATCTGATAGATGATTTGACAGCCCAATAAATGAGGACACTGATCTTGTTAGGGCACACATTACAGATCCAGAATCGCATTTTCTAGAGGAATCAATTCAATGCCCTGATTATCAGTTACACCCTGTTGAGCTTATTGATGATTCTAATTCTGAGATTATTAGACCCAAGTCAATTTTGATTCTGCCACATCATTTAGATTTGGAGATTTCAGACAGGGTGTTGAATATACAAGAGGTCCTGGAATTTGATATGCTGAATGAGGAGGATAGGAGCTGGGAAGTTCTGATTTGGGAAGTTAATTTTGGAGGAAATAGAAGATTGAGTCGAAGGGTTCCTTTTAAGCTGAAACCATCAAATCAGAACCCTTACGACATTTGTTTCAAGGATGTTCAACTCAAGCACACATTCAACGATTATCCTTTTGAACTTCAACTCTCTGTAACCTGACATTTTGGTCTTGGGTTGCATCCTCATAAATCGCAGGCTCGACCCCTCTTGCATTCTGATTTTAGGTTTTGGGTAATTTTTATCCAGAGCTTAAGATATTCCCGATTATGGGGTGTGGGTCTGCACCACAATCTGGTCCACATCTGTGGACCTCTGCTGACAGGTCAGATGATTCTTCTGTTCATTCTAATTCTGACTTGCACTTGTGAATTCTTCATTTCTTTTCCTTGTATAGTGTGCCTAGCTGAAGGCACTAAACTCAGCACATTTACAGTTCTTTCTAATTTTTCATCTTGAAGCGGACCTGACATTCACGCAATTCAGGTGCTTTCTTCGCTTTTTCACTCTGTTTTATGTCTTTTTAATACAATGAGGACATTGCATTAGATAGGCATGGGGGCTGGATATTTATTTCTGAATTCATTCGTCAGCTCCGTAGATTTGTTTTATTTTGATTAGAAAAAAAAATCTAATTTAGGAAAGAGAATTTGGGTTTAAGAAAATTTTCAATCTTAGGAAAAACTACATTAAGATCTGAACACAAAGACCCTTCAGGTCTTTGAACTTAATCAGCCCAAGTACCCACTAAAATGTGGATTTGTTTTTCGAGTTCTCGCCAACTTGAATTTTATTTTAATTAGAGTAAATAAAGTTTGGGTGATAAGTACATGACTTATCAACCCGCCCTCTGATTTGAGGGAATTTTGAGTCTTAAGCATCAACACACTTTCTTTGCACTGACTCGTTGTTCGGCAATTTTAATGGAAATTGGGTAGCTAATGAACCTTCTAGGGTGATATGGCTGGCAAGTTATCGTGGGTAACAGCCCATAGGTAGGTTGTCCAGAGCCCAGTCACTGGACCTTTCTCTTTTTCCTACCCTTAGGTAAATCTTAGACCAGGGAAGCCACCTATTTAAAAGAAAAAAAAAAAGGAGAAAAGAACTAAAAGAAATAAGCCACACTTCGCCGCACAAGTATGGATGGCAAGTTGTCGGTGGTAACAGCTCATCGACCGATTGTCCAGAACCCAGCTCAGTAAATGCACTAAAAAATTCCCAAAACACTTAGGAAGAAGCGGAGAAGTAGAATAAACCGGGGAGATATGCACTGGATTCGCCACTGTGTTGACCCCATAAAAAATAAAAGTAGGGAGAAAGCTACCAGTTGTAAAGATACACCTTTAGGTAGAAGTCTTTTTGAGGTCACCTAGAAGCATAGAAATCCGAAGTCCGTTTTAATTGTCGGCCAACGAGTCTATCACAATCATAATAAGATGCTTAAAACTTAGGGTTCTCATCAAATCTTGGGTGAGTTGAATGGCCGTAGAAAGCCACTCTTAAAGCCTAAAATTTGAAAATCCAAAAAAAATTAGAAAAGAGAAAAAGAAATTTTTCTTTTAATAAGGCGAGGGCTTGAGGCAGTCTGCATTTTGGTTGATACCCGGGCACTGTTGTGTCTTTGAAAGTTCAGTTCCTAAGTAGACAATTTCTTAATGGTTGAAAAATAACTCAAGTCCAAATAATCCAACCTAATTCTTTTATAAATAGCATATAGTTTTTTCTAGGGAGTAGCAAAAGATAGGCATGGGGGTATGATGTAAACACATTTACACTGCTTAAAATGTCTATTTATGCATGTTCTTATGCATAGGATTACATTTCATGATATAAATATTGCATAACATGCATCATCTTGCATTTAGAGTAGTTTGAATAAAATGGAGGTTAATTGTCTCCATTTATGTGCTTGGATAGGGCAAACATTTTATCGGGCCTCGGATCAAAGATCCAACCCTATGGATGTGAGTAGGGCGACGATTAGAGTTCAACGACTCCAAGATCGCCCTAATCGGACATCTGTGGCATCAAATAGTGACCGGGGAACCCTAGAAGATCAAGGGCCAGGATGGTGTAAATCCGCACTTCAGATGATAAATTCGACCGCACGGATGAATTCGGATCGATGATCGCAGTCCAACGACACAAAAATCGAGTCAATCCGACATCCGTGGCACCATCTACAACTTCCTGAAGATGGATGGCCAAGATAGAGCCACGTGGCGCCATCTCAGCCACCCAAACGGCCTCTTGCATCATGTGAAGGCCCCATGCCCGATCGCTCTCCGCCGTTGGATCTTAATCCAACAGCTTTGGTCGCTCGCGCTTAAAAGCGTTCGCTCGACCATCCGCGCCCAAAGCGCAGTGGTCGAGCACGCTTTTGCGAGCGGTAGGAGCGGGATCGAGCCGTGGCGAGGGGTTGGAAGGCGCGGCGATTGGGCGCGGGTGTAGCGTCAGATGGAGATCGGATGGCCGCGTGCGCCCGATAGCGTCCACGCGCAACTGAACGCGCGGCGCTGACGCGCGATCGCATGCGGGCAGGCGTGCAACGCAGCGGGTGGAGATGCATTTTAAGCCGTCCGATCTCGCAATTGGACGGATGAAAAGCGACGAACGTGCGCAAGCCGTTGGCCGTGCGAGTAGGAAAGGAGGCACGCGTGAGCTGCCCATGACTCCCACGTTGAGGGCTTTAGTGACGGATTTATCCGTCACTAAAGACCCCTCTTTTATTATTTTGAAGTTGTAATGTCCATTTTGCCCCCACTCCTTGCAACTATAAAAGGAGACCCCCTCCATATGAAATTCTCATCCCTTCTTTCTCCTCTTTACCCCTCCAAAGCTCAAGAGAAGGTTGTCCCACACCCGGGATGCTTCTCGCGAGAAAAAGTCCAATTTTTGTTCCCCTTAGGAAGTGGATCCCGCGATGACGACGGCGTGCTGCTTCGTTCCCGTTCTTCTGCTTCGTCCTCCTCCGTCCTGCTTCGTTCTCCTTCGTCCAGGGGTCGTCCCATCCGGCTCGTCCTCCAAGCAATCGTCGAGGAGGATTTTTCTCTCCCTATTCTTTTTGCTGCTTTCTAGTATAGATTTACTGCTTTCAAGATTAATCTACTCATCCTCCAAGCCACCGTCGAGGAGGACATTTCTCCCTCCATTCTTTTAATGCTTTCTAGAGTAAATTTATCGCTTTCTAAAGTAATTGTTTTATGCTTTCTAGTTGTAATGAACAATTTCCTCACTGAAAAAATTCCTTGTTTATTCTACATCTCATTTTTATTTCTCTGTGTAATATTCTCTTTCTCTTACTCTCTCTCTCTCTTCTATTTATTGTAAATAATTAGATAGTTTTAAATTGAATTATTCTGTGACAAATAAAAAGAAACGCATAGTTTTTAAATCAAACGTCTGCCTCCCTGTGTTCGACCCGGAGTTTTAATTTCGGTATAAATTTTATTTGTTGAACACGAATTCTTTGCTTTCGAAATACAACGACAGGTTTTCCAAAACCAAACACGTAAGCGTAGCAATTCGCAAAAATCGTTCAACAGATCTGTATGTTCATATCATCAATTCGAGGCTCTGAAATAAATGTCCTTCTCTCCTTACCATAAAAAGGACGTAATTAGCCTAAATTATATGCACAACTAACCTAAGTTATATGCAACCATTCTAGTTGCAGAATGATGCATGCTATGCAATATTTATAACATGAAATGCAAATGTAAGCCTAGGAACGTACATGAATAGGCATTTTACCCTCAACAATTGTGTCTACATCATACCCCCATTTGTATCTTTTGCTAGTCCCTAGCAAAATTAAACTACATGTTATGTATAAAAATAGAATTAGTATTCGATCACTTAGGCCTAAGCCATTTATTAACAATAGAAAATTTCAAGTAAGGTCCTAAGCAACGAAAACTTAACAGTACTTGGGTGTCTGGCAGAATGCAGACTACCCAAGTCCTCGCCTTATTTGAAAAGGGAAGATACATTTTTTTTTATTTTTCTTCTTTTCTATGTTTTTGTACTTTTGGAGTTTGTGAGTTTCGAGATAACTTTTTACAACTACCTGAACCACCCAAGAGTCAAAAAGGACTCTAAGTGCTAAGCATCTAGTGAAAAGAGTGAAAGGTTCACTAGGCTGTTGTTAAAATGGACTTCGGGTTTCTACGACCCTGGGTGACCTTGCGTAGAGGTTTATCTTTTCGAATGGTACCTGATTAGCCCATATTCGTGGGCTATTTAAGTATCTAAATGTCTAGACATTAATTAATTTTAACATTTAGGTAGCATACATTAGGATGTAAATAAATTAATTCATATTTTTTAGCTTAAGTACATAATTCATGCATTTAGAATTAGCCTAGGGTTGCATACATTTAATTAGTTAATTAATTAGATGCCCTATTTTAATTAACATAGAAGTTAAGGTGTTATGTATAAATAACCCTAATTATTTTATTCTCTTATTCTTTTTCTCCTTGCACAGGTAACTTGTCTGACTCTGCCTCCTCCTCCTGTGCATCACATTCATGCTACAGCATTTCGAATTTGAAATCAGCGTGGTCATGGGTACAAAAGGAGGGAGAGCTGCCTTTGAGAGAGGCCACCATCCTTTGCTCCTCACTGTGTTTAGAGGACCTTGCTCCTCTTCCATTTCATACCACCGGCCACACCGCGGTAGAACAGCTCACCACCGTGCGCGTGTGGGGTGACAGCCTACACCTCCAAAGAGTCTCTGCAACTCTTCACCTCAGCCAGCAACTCACGCCAACCTCCAGCACACCCACCTTCAGTGCACGCACCATCTTCCCACCGCACCTTTACCGTCATCCAGCCCACTACGCCCTCAACTCAGCCAGCATATGCCCTCACTTCATCATTGTAGCACCAGCCACATGCACGAGCGCACCCACACCTCAGCCAGTGCATGCACCAACACTTCCCCCCACTCCATCAGACCCACCATGCGGCTCTAGCACAGCTTGCATGCCCGCGCCTCCTCGCCTTTTCTAGAACCTCCAGTGCCCCTGCACTTCCGCACCTCCGCTCGTCCACAGCGTGTGCTTCACGTGCCCTTACGTCCGTGCGCCACATCCCACGCACCAGCACCCACGCCCACGCACCCCTTGTGGCCTGCAAAGCAGCGCCTCCATGCGCCCACCTCCAGCACCTCCCTACAGCACCTGTAGTCGGCACCACCACCACGCCTGTCCGAGCCTATGTGTCTGATATGGATTTTACACATTTTGTAAAATACGTCATTGTAACGTGCAAAGCTGATCAACTCTTAAATTTATAATCCTAGATAGGGGAGCATCTAGGGTCATCCAAGGAGGCAATATGTTTGCAAAATTCAGGTCTCTTGCTTGGAAATAGAAATCACCTTTCCTTTTGGTCTTTTCAACTATATCAATTTTTTTTTTAGGGTTTTGAAATAACGAGAGAAAATGCGAGTTGTTGGAAAAAAAGTAAATAACAACTATGATTACTAAGCTAACACCTAAGTGGCAAGTAATTCCTCTTCCTAAGCTCACTCAAGGCATGTGGAGGGCTAGAGTAATTAGGGAGAGGGAGTGAAGAGTGTTAGAATCACAGCAATCAAAATGCAACTAAAAGAAATTTTAAAGAAGGCAACTAGATTAATGAGAAAGTGTTTTACAGAAAAACCTAGTAGATGAATGCTTCTACTCCTAGAGAATTGCAATAAATAAAACAGAAATCCTCTAAATATATGGTGAAGAAGAGGGCTTCTTGCTCCAAGCTTGGTAGCTCCCGAGCTTGAAAAGAGTCCTCCAACTCCTTCCTTGCTATGCTCCACCAAGGTGATGTCCTCCAAAGCAAGCCTTAAGGGGGCTTTCCCTAAGCTTTTCTCCAAGGGTGGATGTCCACCATAGGTCCTTCTCCTTTGCCTGGCCATCCTCCTTGAAGTAGAAAAGTCCTCCTCCTTGGCGTGGCCCAAGTTGAAGAGGGTTGGGAGAAGAAGGCACCAAAGGGGCTGGTGATGTGCCCCTTTAATCTTCTTCTCTACTCCTTGGCTGTAGGTGTAGGTGGGTATAGGTAGAAAAATACACTAATGGAGGATGCTCTAAAATGGTGGTAGGTGGTGCGTTTATATAGAGTAGGAAGGGGGCTAAGTTGACCCTTGAAATTGAGGGCTAAGATGGGAAGATGGAGGTGGTTGGGGATCCTATGGCTAAGGGCAATTGGCGCCAACCCAAGGGACACCTAGGGGGTTGTTATTGGTGGTGGCACCTCTTGAAGTTGGCGCCAAAATGGCCTCTAGAAGGGGGGCTTAGGTGGGTGGCTAGGATGGGTTGTAGGGTTAGGTGTATGGTGGATGTGGGGGTGGATGTTGGCGCCAAAAAGGGGGGTAGTTACGGTTAGGTTTTGGCACCACAATTGGTGCCTTTTGGTGGTGGTGATGGGGTGAAAAGGTGGCTAAGTGGGGCTGCCAACTTGGAGTAGGATAGCTAGCTTAGGTGAGCTTAGTTGATGGAGCTAGCTAGGGTTGAGTTGAAGGTAGTGGATGGCCAAGGAGCTGGATGCTAGCTAAGCTAAGCTAAGCTAAGCTAAGCTAAGCTAGCTTAGCTAGCTATGGAGTAGAGGAGGAGGTATTGGAGCTTGGATTTGAGGATAGGAGCTGAGGAGGAGAAGTCTGGAGCTTGAAATGGAGCTGGCAGTTGCTGAAGACGCTGGCATGGAGCTACTCTAGCTGGCTTAGCTTGCTAGTTCTTTGCTAGCTGCTAAGCCAAGCTAAAGCAGGCTGCCTTCTACCATAATGAGCTAAGGTGTGCTGGGTCTGGTGCTCCCAAGGAGGATCAAGCTCTTTGAGGCAGCTAAGGTAGCTTAGCTCAACTGAGTTGAGCTAAGCCAACTCCCCTGGAGCTGGACTTGAGCTTTTTGAGTTGGAATGAAGTCATCTTCAGCTATCTAGAGTTGAGTGGAGCTGGATGTAGCTGGACCTGAGCTGGGGTGAACTCCGGTCAACTTAGCTGAGCTAGCTAGAGCTCCCTGTGGACTAATGGGAGATGAGATGAGTTAGACTCAGCTAAGTTGAGCTGGATTTGAGCTGACTTGAGCTAGGGTGAGCTAAGATGAGCTCTCTTGAGCTGCCACTTAGTTGAGATAAGCTGAATAGAGCTAGGATGAGCTAACCCTAATTCAGGTGAGCTGAATTCCAGCTATGGTGAGCTGGATCAAGCTGAGTTCCAGCTGGTGAGAGCTTCTCCTCCACCAGTTGCCTTCTCGAGTGGTAGGGTTTTAGGGATCTGTATATCTGTTCATCCCTAACACTCGCAAAACACATCAAAAGTACAATAAAAAATGCAATGCATGACTAACCTAATTAATGCCTAAATGCAACCCAAAAACCCATTTGCGGAGTAAAATCCTAAGAGGTAGGTTTATTTTAATTCATAAGAATAATGATAAACTGGCATTTATCAGCGTGCAGCAGAGTCCATGCCTCCACGTGCCCACACGCCGCGTGCGTCTGCAGAGCCTACAATTCCCGCACGCTACTCTCCTTGCACCTACAGCACGTGCGGCAGCAGCAAGCTCCTGCACCGTTGCCACTCCTCTCCTCCGGTAGGTTGGCTCCGTCCATCTCGCGATGCACCACTGCCACCACCACGAAGGCCTCGCTTTAGCCGACCACTTGTAGGAGTAGCTCCTTGATTTAACCTCTCTCCCATGCGCAAGGAGGACAAAGGTAAAATCCTCTGCTTCTACATTAATTACTATTTACATTTGAATGCCATTGCCACCAAAATCAATTTTAATTTACGATTATTTTGTTATGGTGAAATTGTGACTTCATACTTATGCTTTCTGATAATTGTGCGGCTATTGTTATTCGCATGTTTTAACATTGGTTTCGGATTAAAATGTGCACAAATTTTCTCTAATGCATGTCAATTGGAAATTACATAGAATCATCATATATTTATTGAATATTTCAGTGACGAAAAATTGCACATCTACCCTTATATTTTTGAGTTATTGTGGATCTTCTTTCCATCGCATTTCATGTCAAATTTGACTATGGATTTTGCACTTGATTGAAAGAATACAAAATAATCGAGATTTTATTGCATCATTGTCTCCCTATGGGCACGACCTGCTCTTCTGCGAGTGGTTTAATTTTAATTTTAATTATTTTGTTAAGCGATTTTCCACCAGTTTGATCCTACAATGATAAATCATCTAAATACATTATTCGAGAGCGAAAACTGTCTTATCAGTAGCTTTCTGGCTACTTTTATTTATTGGGCCAACAGAAGGGTGAACCTAGTGTATATCTCCTTGGTTTATTCTACTTCCCTGCTTCTTCCCTAAGTGTTTTAGGAATTACTGTGCATTTTTGTAAGCTGGGCTCTAGACAACCAGCCAATGGGGTGTTACCCAAAGCAACTTGACAGCCATACTCGTGCGGTGAAGTGTGGCTTTATTACTTTATTTTTATTTTTATTTTTTCTCCCTTTTCAGTATTTTTTTTCTTTTTCTTTTTCTTCTTTTTTTTTCAAGTAGGTGGCTTCCCTGATTTAAGATTTACCTAAAGTAGTACGACAAAAATGGTCTTGTGGGTAGGCTCAAGACAACCGGCCAATGAGCTATTGCCACCGATAACTTGCCAGCCATACCACGCTAGATAGTTCATTAGCTACCCAATTTCTGAAGAAACCGTTGGAAAGTGAGTCATTGCAAAAAGTGTGTAGATGCTTAGGCTTAAAGTCCCCTCAAATCAAAGGGTGCACTAATAAGTCGTATACTTATCACCCCAATTTATTGACCAGTTTAAGATAAAATTATTTGGCGAGGACTCGAGACTAAGTCCACATTCGAGTGGACACCCAGCAAAGTTAAGCCTGAAGACCTAAAGAGTCAAAGTGTTTAGCTCCTCTCATATCATTTCCTAAAGTTAATAATGCCTAAAAGACTAAGTTCCCTTCTCCTAATTCTATTTTCTTTTTTTTCTATCTTTTTGAATTTTTTTTTAAAAAAGAAACTAGAAGAAATTCTATGGAGTTAACAAAATGATTTTAGGATAAAGTATCCACCCCCCATGCCTAAATGATGCAATGTCCTCATTGTAAAAACAAAGACATGAAAAAGGGTGGAGTAAACAAATATCACCTGAACATCGTGACAACCTAGTGAACTCCATAGAGAATGTGGAATATAAACATGTGCTAAATTTAATGCCCTTAGCTAGGCATAAAATACAAACAAAGAAGAGGTTAAGAATTCATAGGTATGGGTCAGAATCAAAAGTAAAAGATCGATCCTTAAACCCGTCAATAGGAGATGTCTATAGATGTAGACCAAGTTGTGGTGCAAACCCTTGCCCCGAGTCGAGTGGTTCTAATGTTCTGGATGAAAATCACCTAGAACCGAAGATTGTTGTGTTTACAGGGCTGGGCCTGCGATGTAGTGGTGTGCAACCCAAGACCAAAGTGTCGGACAACGGGTAAAGATGGTTTAATAGGTTTAGATGTCCACTTAACGTTCAGCTTAGAAAAATAATTAGTTATTTCGAGGTTGGGTTGCACATGAAAGATATAGTAAGGGTCTAGGTAAAAGGTTGGTGGTTTTACGTTAATAGGAACCCTTAGATCCAAACTTGCTTCTCCCTCATAATTAACCTCCCAAATTTTTATTTCAACATTTCTATCCTTCAACATCAAGTGCTCAGGCTCTAGGACCGCTAGCATGCCATTCACCCCATAAGCTTTAACCAAGTCCAACAATCATGGCTGACTCAGAATTGACTTGGGTAGAATGATTTCCAAATCAAAATCAAGTCCTTTAGGGTGTGGTTGAGGAATGGGGCTCTTGACCGAATCTTCTTGTAAATGAGGATTCGAATCCTCCAAGTTTGTCCCAACTGAATCCAAATCACCAATAATTGGGCTATGAAATGGTTCATCAGATTCCTCAAGCCCATTTGTCTCACTAAAATCATCTTCCTTACGCTCAAGTGACACTTCACTAAGAGATTCTTCACCCTTAGAGTAAAAGAATTCGTGATCCTCATTTATATGTCTAAAAATTGATTGTCATTTCTATGTTCAAAGAGACATATTTATCCTCACTCCCTGGCTTGGGGATCTCGGGTGAATCAATCGGTTCATCCTCCATGGGTTGCTCTAGCCCAACCTGGTCATCCCCGGTCTCAAAAAATGTGTCCCCCCTAATAGGTGCTTGAGCAGGTTCAAACATTGGTTCTCCCGAAGGGGCTTCATCTCAAGAATCATCCAAAAATTTGACTAGGGCAACCACAAATTTCATCCTCAACCTCGACAACTTCCCCAGTAGAAACTCACCCAGGTCCCTGTTCGTAACATTTTGGAGCAAATCCAATAGAGAACTATTAAGTTCATCAATCATTTTGATCATAGGTTCCAATGCTTCAGTGTATGGTGTTTGCTGAGCTTCTAAAGATTGTATAGTGTTTCTCAAATTAGCCAACACCCTATCCTAGATCTGGTTCACCTAAACCGAATGGTTTGGTTTAGGTTTGGGTGGGTTTGAATTAGATCTAATGAGTCAAGAAATTGAGGTTCTCGGGTCCCTCCATGATAGTAGGTCATTTCAAGTTGTCCAAAGAATGGAGGTGACCTTTGTTTAGCATAATTCTAGGGAGGGTAGGTGTTATAATTAACATATCCTTTCTGATTGTAGATCAGGTTGGTTTGCTCATCAAAAGATGAAGATCTATAATCATTGTAGCTCTAGGAAAGATAGCAATCATAGTCTTGTTGTCTAGGGTTAGGCCGTGGACACTGAGGTCCGTATTCATATCCCCAATCAATGTCATCCCGGCTAGTGGATGGGTAATTACAAATCAAGTTGGAATACTAATCATCTTGGGGATAAGTGGTGGTAGGAGGATAGGATTGGAAATGTGTAAATGATGTGGAAGGATACATTGTGGAGTAAGGAGGGAAATCAGAAGAGAAAGGAGCCCTGCAATTCAAAAATATAAGCCTATCCTTAGGTTGGGTAGCTCAAATGTCTACAGACTCTCAGAATCCGTCCTAAGATTTTAGACGATTTACTATACTTATGTCCAGGCAATCAAACTAATTAGAAGGAGGGACTGAGGAGGAGGTTCTTCCTTTGGCTCGCACCTCCGGTTCCTAATGTACTCCTTAGCTGCAGTTGTTTGATGCTACTCCCCTAGCTACACATCAAATTGACTAGTATAACCAGGTTAATCGTGAACAACATCAATCTGGATCCCGACGAGCGAACCCATCATTATGGCCATCGTCTAATCAATTTTAGTTAGGCTTGGGACAATGGTGCTTCAGGAATGTGATGGGCGATTAATGGGTTGTGCCCATAATGATTTGTTTGATAATGTGTGAATGTGCACAACCAACAAGTTTTCAAGCAAGATTATTAATGATGAGGTGAGTTTTAGGCTTGGAATCTTACTTAGTACATTTTAGGATTCAAATGTTAGGTGTATTCAACGAAGTTTTGTGAGGCAAACCAAGTTTTGAAAGTACGTGTTCAAGTATTTTCCTTTATAAATCGAGAAAATAAGGAGTGCCTGGCTTGACCTAAATATTGAATCCTACGGGGCAGCTACAAATGAGTTTCTTTTAAATTAGGTGGTGCGGCCCAAACAATTCAATCAATCAACTCAAATTAACCACTGATTAAGGCACACAGAAAGGTTATTAACCAAATATGATTTCTACACATTTATGTGCTGAATTGGTGTACCAGGTCCACAGGTGAAAATCCCGAATGAATAGATGAAAATCAAGTTAGGTTATGTGCCTTAAATGTGGGTGTATAAAGTGTGTATATTGATTCATCCCACATAAAGTATCTTTTTGCTTTTTTCAAAAGAAAAATGCGGGCATGAAATGAGTGGAGGTGGCAAACAAGACAAACAATTCTATCATAGGATTTATGCAACCAACTAAGTAGATTTGGTCTTGGTTATGAGTGTGGTGAAATGAAACAAGTTGGGGGGAATGTGGGGATAAACATACAAAACCTTCATCAGAACTCTTCTCTGATCTAACCGCTTTAGCCCGCCTCAGAAGAGTACCTGCAATCACAGTAAGATCAGAGAAAAGGTAAGATAAAAGTTAGGTATGGCAGAAAAAATGTGAGAAAAATCAAAGAGCATGGCCTCTCCGATAACGACGCCAAAATGATGAGACGTGCTTCGCATGTTTGGAGTTAGGGTTTGGAGGACCCATCGTCGTATCTCGCAAAATGCATCTATCAGATAAAATTTTTAACCGAAACTCAAAAAGAGAGTCCCAAGTCGAACACCGGGAGGTGAACATTCATCTTTGAAAATCCGCATTTCTCTTTTATTTGTTTTTTGTCGTCTTTATCTTTTATAATTTTGTTTTGAATTTTTTAGAAAGTAAGAGATCAGATCGATAATTTCTTATCTAGCTAATGTACTTGCGAAAATATAGGAGAGGGAGAAAGGGAGAGAGATAGAAACAATCATCTATTTATAAAGAGTTGTTTGTTACAACTACGAAAGCGGAAAATCTACACTACGAAAGCGAAAGAAAGATAGAAAGAGGTAAAATAAATCCCCCTCGACGGTCACTTGGAGGATAACTTGCTCTGACGTCACCTGGAGGAAGGTGGCGAGGAGTAGGACGAAGGAGGATGGAGTTGAAGGACGACGTCGTGGTGAGGATCTTCTTCTCGAAGGGAGGTGAGAGAACAAGCATAGGATGCTCCATGAATGGCAATGAGGGGTGGGAAAACTATTTTCTTTTTTACTCTTGACGAGCATCCCAGATTTGGGACAAGCTCTCTCTAGAGCCTTGGTGGTGGTGAGAGGAAGAAAGGAAGAGATGAAGAAAAATAGGAGGGGTAAGGGTCCTTTTATAGAAGAGGAAATAATCAAATTCTTATATAGGATATTTAGTGATGGTCATAAACGTCGTTGAAGATCCGCCGCAAACGTCACTGAAGATAGCCCACGTGCCCACACTATCGTTGTGCTGGTGCATGCTTCGCAGGCTATGTTGCGTGCCTCCACGCGCTACGCGCCTGCGTGCGCATGGGTGGCCTAGGTTGCACCACGTGCCACGATCTGGGCCGTCCATCTTCTTTTCATTGTAAGGGCTGCTACAGAGGTCGGATTGAGTCGACTTCCATGCCGTTGGGCTGCGATCGTCAACCCAAGTCCATCCACGCAGTCAGATTTGTCATTTGAAGCTCCGAATTATGTCACCGAGTCCCTTGGCCGTTGATCTTTTTCAGACTGCATATGGTGCTATGGGACTCCAATCAAGGTGATTTCGGAGGCGTTGGACTCCAATCATCGTCTTGATCATATTCGTTTGGTCGGGTCGTCAATCTGAGGCTTTAAAATAAATATCCTTCTCTCCTGACAACAAAAAGGATGCAACTAACCTAAATTATATGCAGCTATTCTTAGTGCAGAATGATGCATGCTATGCAATATTTATAACATGAAATGCAAATCTATGCTTAGGAACATGCATGAATTGCCATTTTACCCTCAATAATTGTGTCTACATCATGATGCTTCAACTAGGGGGCCCTAGGAGTTCTCTTGTAGCTTTTGTGGAGGGAAAAAAGGATATTTTAGCCCTTAATCTCATGTAGCAACTCCTGTTTGATTAGATCCATTGATCGGGAGATCAACGAATCAGATCTGGCCTTAGAAAACCTTTAAATTTGCCTCCATCATGGGGATTTAATCCCTAGTTGACACGTGGCACCCGCTGTGCCCTTGGATCGCGATTGCACCGCCCCACTTCCTCCACTTGTGCCCACTGCAAGAACCTCTCTCCGCGTGTGCACCCGCAAGGCCCTTTTTAATTCCTGATCCTCAGCCATTTGATGGCGAGATTGGACTGCTCAAGCATGCTTTCCTTGCATTCCTGATCTCGCAAAATGTGTGTGATTGCGCGTCCGCCGCCGGCGCACTCTGATCACACCTCCATCCTCCGATCACGAAATTGCACCCGCACTCATGCCCGTACACCCACGGCCGCACTGCTAGAACGGTGTCACGTGCTTCCGCACATATGCATGTGCCACTGCACTGCACAAACATTCTAATATACATACTTGTTTGTTTCTAGTTATACTTATCCAGCTGGACGAATGACATGGCATGCTCGTGGCTGTTGGATGAAGATCCAACTACCCACAGTGTGTAGTGTGGCCTTCCTAGTTGGGGCGGTGGTGAGGTAGCGGCTGTGTTGGCGCCATGTGGCACCTTCATGGCCTTTCATCTTCATTTCCTCCAATTGAGTTGATTTTTGAACCATTGGACTACGATTGTCAATCTGGATTCATCTGTGCAGTTAGATTCTTCATTTGAGGCTCAGATCTTTATTCTTTGGCTTTATGATCTCTATTATTTTATGGACTGCACAAGGTGCCTTGGTTGCCTGATCGAGATAATTTTGGAAGCATTGGACTCCCGTCATCATTCTGATCAGATCTATTTGCTCTGATCTGACATCCACGACTACGAATCATTTGCGATTGAAATCGAGATTATTTAGGTCATAAAATGATGATATTATCTATATGACTAATAAACTGGCTATTATATAAATTACGATGGCTATGAATGTATGATTCCTAAGTTATACTAGAATCTGGCTTAATTCATGTGATTTAGGTTGCATGATCGCTATGCAATCACACCTCCATGCCTAAATCCTGCTAGTCCCTAGCAAATGCATGACTAAATGCAATGTGGTCCTACATGAGTAATTTTTATCAAGAGTTTGACTAGAGGTTTATGTCTTTTGTTTACATCTGAAGCTTTAATAGTCCAGATAATCGTGAATGTGCTTTGCTGTAGCCAATGCAATGAATCCAAGTGAAAGCCAATCCTCATCTCAAGCTCATACTTGACCCATAGTAAAAATCTTTTGGGATTGGAAAACTACTTCTCTCAGGTTTATAAAGTAACCTGTATATTCTACCCTAGCTTTCGGCTTAGGTAAAAGATTTCTAAGTCAAGTAGATTTGTATTTGGTGGCTCACACTCATTTGGTGCTGCATTTAGACTAGTATTTTAGAACCTAGATTTCCATATTATTAACTAATTCAACTAAATGAGAGGCAGAGAAACTGTGCTCTCTTTAGTTCCTTTGTACTCATTTTCTCTCTTTCTTTCTCTTTCTCTCACTTTTTCTTTTTCTTATCTTTTCTTGTCTTTTCTTTCTTTTTGAGCTCACAATCGCACTAGATTTATCAATATATTTCATGGTCTCTCCTGGCATTAACACTTTGATTATGTTCTAATAACTCTAAGACTATGTCAGAATTCCTCAGCCCATATTCTGGCGGCTAGAAATACAGAAAAGTAGGTCAAGTCTCTATTTGGCGGATCGAGAGGGTGGTAGGTGTTGCCTTATTACACATGAAATAAATTCTAAAAACACTTATAATTTTTTTTTTCTTTTCTACTTTTTCTTTCCTAAATTTTTTCTATGTATATATATACTTTTTTTCTTCTTTTTTTTTCCTCGCATCCAAATATCTACTAACACAATGTAGCATACGAACTTTTATTTATGAGGCATTATTCAGGATTATGGGTGTTCAAGAGGGAATTCAGGATTATTTATGAGTGGCTTATTTGGTGGAAGAGCCTATTCTCGGCACCCAAAAGGGAATGGATAGGACAGTGCATTTCTGACCTTGACATTAATACCCTCCTTCAGCCAAGGATTCCGTAAAGGATGGTCATGACCATCCACCTTTGTCCTAGTTTTATCGAAACCCACTCTCTGCGTATTTTCCTTAATGGGTGGCTCTCAAGAGATTCATACTAAGAACTTATACGCAGGAACAGGGAGCGAAAAGTATGCCTAACTCTGAGTAGCATTATCTAATTATCCAGATGTTAAGATTCCTCATACTAGCCAAAGAGCACCAGTAGATGGTCATGACCATCAACATTAATCCTAGTTTTATCATAACCCACTCTCTGCATATTTGCCTTATTTGGTGGCTCTCAAGAGATTCGTACTAAGAACTTGTATGTAGGAATTGGGAGCACAAACTACGCCTAACTCTGAGTATCATTATCTAATTAACCAGATGTTAAGATTCCTCATACTAGCCTTAGATCACCAATGGACTTTCTCCTCTCACCTCACACTTGTTTGGTGGATCTGTTAGAAGATAAATTGCCTAACTCCCTAATTATTGTCCAAGGGTTTATGAAAAGAAGCACTATTTCTTCTCGACAAACTAAAGATGTTTATCGGTCTTCACAGAGGATCCACTGCAACATCTACATGTAAGTGTGAAATTATACTGGATTCTAAACTCAGGAATCTAGTTAAGAATAAATCCCCAATAAAACCTTAATAAAAATTCATTATGCCTAAATGCATTTCTTTTTTCTGACATAAAAACAGGATATGCAATGTCCACACCCCTAGGCCTATTCATTACAATGTCGTCATTGAAATGTATGCATGAAAATCAAAATATAATAAGCAAGAGGAGGGGATATCACCTGACCATGCTTGTTAATCTAGGTCAATATGGATGCAAAGGATGCAAAGTTACCTCAGTTTAATGACATTTGCCGAACTTAAACACAAAAATATGTAGTTCAAATAAATGGGTTGAGTTAAGATTAAAATGATGTGATCATGTAATGCAAGGATCAGTGATCCACAAATGCGGATCAACTGATGGTGAATACCAAGCCGAAAAGGTCAAAAAAATAAAGTGAATAGGCTTGAAACTATTTGCAGCCAGATGCTACAAAAGAGAAATATTAATGCGGGTGCCATAGTGGAAAGTATATAATGGAAACCTTAAGATGTGAAGCATAAGGAAGGCAAATGAGATGGATACAGGGTGGTTTGTGAGGAATAGATCATATGGGTCGAAAAAGTGATGGGAAATAAATGGAGGGACTTGAGTCGTGTAGTCTGAAATGGTATAAGTAACCACTTCGCAAGTCAAGTTAGGTATGGATGGATGTCGACTATGTGAGTCAAATAAGATCCAATCATCCATCTCACTAGTTCCAAACTTATCAGAATCCTCACTCTTATTCCTATGGTGATTAAAAATTTTCTTTGAGTCACCCAAATCATGATGCAAATCTTCAAATGTGATGGACGGAAATTAATTATTCCTTATAATCACAGCCTAAGGGGTAGTAAGATCAAAATCTAGATTAGTCAAGATGTCGAATTCTTTTAGTTCTGTGGACTTCTGAATTTGATCCCAATTGTCTTTCTCTTTAATTACAGCTTCTAAGGGATTGTTTTTCTATTCCTCATCAGTCAAATCAAACTCCCTAGGATTCCATGATTCAGCTAAATTCTTTGCTTCTTCAAATAGATCTTCATTAGTCATCCCTAGTAATTCTGTAATTTCTTGAACATCTTTTTCATAAGGGGATTGTTTGTCTTGTTCAATCTCAAGATATTGAGGATAAGAGTTAGGGTTTTTCTCAGGACTCTGGTGGATGGGAAGAGAAGGGTGTGAATTAGCTGAAAGAAAAGCAAAAGCAGATTCACCTTCAATATGGGATATCTTAGAATGATTAGTATCACCAAATCCAGATATCAAATTGTTTAAGCAAATCTGATCATGGTAATCCTCAGACAAGATGACATCAAAGCCATCC
The DNA here is from genome assembly GCA_037157565.1 of Thalassia testudinum. Classification (NCBI taxonomy): domain Eukaryota; kingdom Viridiplantae; phylum Streptophyta; class Magnoliopsida; order Alismatales; family Hydrocharitaceae; genus Thalassia; species Thalassia testudinum. Next base: position 147,200,514 of record JAZHRO010000014.1, on the reverse strand, counting down.
AACCATGCTTTGCCGAGAGTGTCATTGTCGCTAATCTTTCTATATTCTTGATCTTGCTTTGATTTTCCCAAATCAACCATATAGTCCAATTGTGTGACTTTAAATATGAAAGACTCATACTCCAGCTCACCATGGATTGGCTCTTCAAAATAGAATGGTTGTAATTCAGGGCCGAGATCAAGATATAATTCCTCAAGTGAGCCTCCCTCCTCAAAGTCAATTTTTGGGATATCAAAAAGGATCTATTCTATATAATCATAGGGCTCGTGGGTGGGCTTGGTGTTTTTAGAGGTTGGGATTGGATAAGATGTCATACATAAGGTTGTATCCTCAACCATAAGTGGTTTACCACCAACTTGTGGCAAACTTGGGCCAGGTTTATCATCTTTTGATTTTCGGATTCTATCAAGCTATTTTGCTAGATTATCTGTATTTCTTTTATTAGCTTCCCTCATTCCTTGGACTACTTCGAGTAATTGGGTGATCTCAAGATCACCACCATGGTCAGGGATTTGATCAGGGTGAGGATAATAATTTCTAGGATTTCTTTCCTCAGTTGAATCAGAATATTTATCGTCTGAATTCCTAGGGTAAGAATCATATCCTTGGTTTAGGGTTATCCCAATGAGAAGGTAAAGTTGTTTGGGTGGAATTGGGATAATTTGTAAAGTGATTTCGAGAATAGGATTGATATTCTAGGTATTGGGATTCTGAGGCAATCACCTGATCTGGGGAGAGATGAGTTTGGCTGAATCGGTCAAGATGGTCATGCCAATCAGGTGCTGGTCCTGCATGGAGAGTGTCTTTTGAGGTTGTAGAGATCCTTGATATCCAGTGATTTGTGTGGGATTCGAGGTATGCCTAGCTATACCTGAGGAATATAAGGTGTAGGGAAGGGAATCACGTCCCAGGTGTTGAGGAGAGTTCTCCCATCCTAAAGAAGTTGATGTAAGGGAAGGGTTGGGATAGGGAGAATAGTGAGAGGTAAAAGGGTATGGGTCCATGTTTTCCTCCTAAATCAGTTCTTCTTCATGGCAATTGGCTATTGGAATGTATTCAAAAAAATTGGGTCTTCTCCTTAGTTTACTCTCAAAAGGTGGTACCAAATCAGGGTTCAGAGACCATTTAACATCCATGTACTAGAAAAAGGTTAATAGATGATAGAGAGAAGACAGATGAGAGAATACCCAGCCCTTTCATTACAAGCAATCAAACTGGTCCTTAGAGTGTCAAAACTAAATAGACCTGATCTTGGCTCCCCAAAACACAACTGGGTTAGATCAACCCTTGAATTACTTGGCTGGCCAAAAGGGTGAGACCCCTTAGGACACCCCACATGGCGGGACACCACAAAGGGTTAACGCGGTTACCGTACCAACCTTTCTTGTCACCAGTGGATCCAAGTAGACAAGTCCATGACCTTAGCCCAATCTAGATTCAAGTCCCCAAGTTTATTATCCTACCTAGGGCACATCTACTCAATTTTAGGCATGGGTTAGATGTGCTTTTGGAATATGATGGGCGTTAGGGGGGTGTTTGCCCTTAAAATTTATTTTGAAATGTGTGAAATGCTCAGGAAAATACGGTTCACAAGCAATTTCTTATGATGAAGTCAATTTCAAGATTCGAATGCTTGTGTTAATATGTTTTAGGGTTCACTTGAGTTAATAATCTTAATCAAGGTTTTGATGAGGTACACAAGAGTTTTGCAAATCCCAATTTGTTTGATAGATTTTCCTTAAGTATGAAAATACAAGTGTGCTCTATCTTTAGTGTGAAATCCTAAACGGAGATAATTCTAGATGTTCTTTTAAGTAAAATTCAGAGAAGTGGTGTGACCCAAGCAATGCACTCAATTCATCTTATTGCACCACTAACTAGGCACTCAGAAAATATTTTTCAAGAATCCTTAATGCACAGTTTCTATTTTTTTCTGATTTAAATTGTATTGGGGTTTTGTAGTCTGTTTTGACTTCCATTTGGTGATTAGATAATCCATGCAATTAATCATGTAAGAAATAATTTTTTTAGATTTTATCTAAATTTTTTATTATCTCAGAAATTCAGTGTTATAAATTTCAAGTCAATCGATATTGTATAAAAATTCCTATAATATTTTGAACTCAAAAAAATCAAGAATAATAATTGTATTCATAATAGATCAGTACGTGAATTTTTTAAATTCTTCTATAACTCTGATTTATGTGAAATTTGGATATGTTGTTTGTAAATTTGAAATCTACATCCAGTAAAAATCTGAGAATTTTTTAACATACGAATCTCTGAGAATTGAATTTTTAAGATAAAACTGTATTTCAGCCTGAAAATCAAGTGGGATTTTTTTTTTATAATAATTAGACAAGTTCTAACTAATCCTAAGGTTCAAGTAAACACCTAATTTTTTTCTTTTATCGAACTAATCTAACCTACGAGTGCTTACCTGAGATTTGAACCTTCGATTTCTCTATTTATTGCATCTTCCCTTTGATTTCTGTGCTTCTTGCACATGTAAATAGAATAGGTTAGAAAGCTCAAATAAGCACTATGAAGAAATGCTTCAAAAATATCTGTTTCCTCTACAGCAACGGCGCCAACTTGTTCAGTGCTCAATTCATGTTTTAAAAGTTAATTAGTTTTAATATAGCATGAAAACACGTCAACAAATAAATTTATAAAACTCCGGTGAGCACTGACTCATTCGCAAGGTGGCAATCTCGATTTCTACAGATCCTCTCCAATAAAACTTGCACTAAATAGATATTTCTATTTATATATATGTATAGGAATCAACTGTATAATCAACCATTCAGAAGATCACAATTTTAATTTCAACTAAATAAAGTTTTTACAATAAAGAATGCTACTAGAATTAAATAGTGAGATAGAGAGAGATAGAGAGAGAAGAAAGTGGCAAAGAGACGACGCTACTTTTGGGATGCTTGTGCGAGGTGCGGCAGCACCTCAGATCCAAAGCACTAGGATGAAGGTTGGAGCAGAGTTGCAGGGGGACGAAGAGTTGCAAAGAAGGTGGAAGATGTCAGAAGTTGATGGAAGAGAGAGAGATGCTTCAACTAGGGGGGCCCTGGACCTTCTTTTATAGCTTTTTTGGAGGGCAGAAATGGTATTTTAGCCCTTAATCTTGTGTAAAAACTCCTATTTGATCAAATCTGGCCACAAAAAAACCTTCAAATTCACCTCCATCATGCGGATTTAATCCCTGCCTGACACGTGGTGCCTGCTACTCCCTTGGATCGTGATCGTACAGCTCCACTTCCTCCTCACACAGCCATTGTAACACCTCTCTCTGCACGTGCACCTGGAAAGCTCTTTTCAGTGCCTGATTCTCAGTAGTTCGATCGTGAGATCCGATGGCTCGAGTGTAGTTGCCTCGCCTTCCTGATCTCGCAAAATGCGTGGGATTGCACGTGTTGACAAGGCAAAATCGAGTTTTAAAATAAAGCATTGTAATATAGTCGAAATCACTTTGAAAACAAATAGATTTTTATTACTCAAATGGATTCTAAGGTCGAACACAGGGAGCAATATGGAATTTAAAAATCAAGATCACAATTTATACTAAACCAAATTGCAATAATAACAATATCAGGTATCAATGTGCAAAAAGATAGGAGTAAAATGGTGGTTTAAATCACCATATGCTACTTACAATAATAGCTAAGGAACTCAATGAAATAAGCTCAAATATGCCATCTAATGGTAGGATCAGATGTCTTAAACATCTGATTCTACAGAGTGCACTGATTTTTCTCCTTGCTTCTTTCCCTATTCTTTCCTTTCTTTTGGTTCTATTCCTCTTCTTCTTTCTCTACTTTCTTAGCTAAGGCTTCTTCTTGTTCCTCCTTTGCTCTTCTCTTTTCTTTTTCTTCCTTACCTCTGCTCAACTTTGCAACTCACTTCTTCTTCTATCTCTGGCTTTATTCTTCTAATTCCAGCTAAGTGTCAATCGGATTTCCTTGTAGCAAAACCCCCCCCCAACTCGTGCAACTCTTCTCCCTTTCAGATCTACTCTCCCAAAGCCATAGTTAATTGGGTTTTTGGATTCATGCATTTTAATGGAGAGACTTTCGCTTATTTATGATAGCAATAGAGTGATATGTCGTTGTGTTTTATGTGGTGGAAAACCTCTCAATCAATCAAATTTAACCACAATAAAGATGTCGCATCCACAGGGAGAAGTAGACCAATAAATTCACGAGTAGAGGAATATACTGTTTGTAGACACTATCGCCACTTTAATGCGAGGAATATGCTATTTAAAATGGAGATTGCAATTTCCTTAAAAGTTTAGGGTTATTTATGCAATTTTCATGTCAGGAATTAAGATCCAAAAATATGTATATGATGCATGTTTAATGGCATATCATGTAAATTCAACTTGCATGCAAATCTTATTTGAAATTTAAAGTTAAATGATGCTCATAACACAAGTGAAGTAATTTTAGGAAACTATGAGTGCATCAATGCAATGTGACCTGAATAAAATATTAATATCTAAATGGCAGTGGCATTAAATGTAAATATTAATTGAGTATAAAATAGAGGAAACTTCCTCTCTCTTCCTTGCATGCACGAGGAGGCTTCGTGGGAGGAGGTACGCGGCAGGAAGGCGTGTCTCGACAAGGGCTATGCAATGGTGGTGACGTGGCGACCAGAGGTTGCCAGCTGGCGGAGAGGAGTGCCAGCCTATCGTCAGCAGGTGGTGGCACTACTGCTGTGCACGCGGTCATGTGGGCGCGCATGGCAGCACTACACTTGCATGTGGTCGCGCGTGGCTACGTTGCCCTGCCTACAATCGCTTGGCTACTGTGGTGCTTGCCACGGGCTGCTTCTGTTGGTTCCTGCATGGCACTGGAGATGATGAAGACGATGAAGAGGATGTGCCTTGCGGTCTGCAATGCATACCTCTGCGCACTGTGGCAGTAGCGCGGGTGATGGTTGTAGGTGGCTAGGCGCACAAGGGCGCTAGAGGCTGGGCGCAATGCCTACAGGCGGCTGCTGCCTAACGGCGGTGGTGCTGCTAGGAGCACTGGAAGCTGGAGCGCAAGGGCACTAAAGGGGGCGCGCAAGGGCGCTGGATGGGGTGAGCCTGTAGGGCACGAGTACAGGGCACGGAAGGGTGTTGGATGCAGGGCACAGGCTGGAAGGCATAGCTGTGGCAGTAGAGTGGGAGATGGGTGCTGTGAAGCCTTGGAGCTGTGAAGGCAATGCAAGCAGTTGCGAGCATGTGGTGAGGGAAGGCACTAATGGGTGGGCCAGCGGTGGAGGGCACTGGTGCACAATGCTTGCTTGTTGCACAGTGCACGCAGTACTTCTCGATGGATCTCCCCAAGCCCCTCCACCTCTCACTCTATATCTCCTCTCTTCTGCCCCTCAAGGGATTTTCAAAATCCTTTTCTAAATATGGCCAGCACTATTTTCTTTTGTTGAGGGAGGACGGCCGTTGGTTAGATATTTGCGGGGAGGTGTTGAGGCTTGCCGGAGGATGAGGGAGGTGTTGAGGCTTGCCGGAGGATGAGGGAGGTGTTGTGGCGACTGTTTGTTGGGGGAAATTTATCCCCACCTCCTTGTTCTCTTCCAACATCATTCCTACAACAACAAAGCATACAATAATTGCATACTAAGTTATAAAATGCGATAAAATTGATAAAAACTAAAGTAATGATGCATGCACTTATTTAATGACCTAATGTGATTATTAACAAACAAACTATGTTAGAATTGAAGTATTTAGGCATAACAATAATCCATTAAAATGGACTCATCAAATACCCCCTTGCCTAAGATTTGCTAGTCCCTAGCAAAAACGAAAAATAATAGAAGTAATCAGAAGATTTCTTCGTTTCTTATTTCAAAACTTTAGAGATCCAGACAAATGTGATGTGATGATACCCTAGGTAACAGATCCATGTGAAAAGCCAATTCACGTTGGGAGTTCGTACTTCACCCTTGGTAAATATTTCTGTTGGGACAGGCAACTACTTCCCTAAGGGATAAACTAGAATATAATTTGTAATTTGACCTCGGCTTTTGGCTTAAGTAGGAGATATCGAGTTGAATGGATTTGTATTTGGTGGCACACACTCATCTAGTGTTACTTGTAATCTAGTACTGCAAACTCTAGATCTCTAGACTATTGGACAAGTCAACTCGGAGAGAGGCCAAACAACTGTACTCTCTTGATGTTCCTTGGCACTCACTCTATTTTTTTTCTCTGAGATCCCAAATCTCGCTAGATTTAGTAAGTGCATTCACTATTTGGTGGCCTCACATAGCATTCACACTTCAATTAAAGTCCTAATAACCCTCCAACTAAGTTAGAGTCCTTAGCCAGTGTTCAGGTGATCAGAAATACCGAAAGGGAGGTTTGAGTCATATTTGGTGGATCGCGATAGGTGTTTTGTTACCTCAGAAACAATGTTACATAAATAACATTATAAACTTGGACTCTTTTCTTTTTCTTTTCTCTCTCTCTTTTCTTCTTCTTCTTTTTTTATTGTAATATAACTATTTCTTCTTTTTCTTCTTTCTGTTTGTCTTTTTTTTTTTTTATAAATCAACATAACATGACACAGACTTTTATTTATGAGACATTATTAGGGATGATGATGGTCAAGAGGATATTGTGTGTCTTATTTGGTGGAAGTGCCTATTCTCGGCACAAGGAAGGAATGTATGGGACAAGCGTATTTCTAACCTTTGACACTATTACTGTTGAAGCTCCGCGTTTCTACGCTAACATGTTTGCTCTTGAAAAACCTATCATCGTAGTATGAAAGCGAAGAACGCGTGTTCAACAAATAAAATTTGTACTAGAATGGAAATCCCGGGTCGAACATAGGGAGGCAGACGTTTGATTTGAAAACACGCATTTGTTTTATTTGTCATGAAATAAATTAATTGATTAGATCTATCTAACTATTTACAATAAATAGAAGAGAGAGAGAGAGAATATTACAAACAAAAATAAATAAGAGATGTAGAATGAACATGGAATTCATTATCAAAAGAATTGTTCACTACACTAAACATTACGACTAGAAAGTAGGAAAATGATTACACTAGAAAGCAGTAAATCTATTCTAGAAAGCAGTAAAAAGAATGGGGAGAGAGATATCATCCTCGATGGTCGCTTGGAGGATAGCTATATAGGACGACGCCTGGATGGAGTATAGAGCAGGACAAAGGAGGATGAAGTGGAAGAATGGGAACAGGGCAGCACGTCATCGTCGTCGCGGGATCCGCTTTCGAAAGGGGATGAAAAATTGACTTTATCTCGCAAGAAGCATCCTAGGTGTGGGACAACCTTCTCTTGAGCTTTGGAGAGGGAGAGAAGAGAAGGAAGGGATGAGAATTTTGTGTGGAGGGGGTCTCCTTTTATAGTTGCAAGGAGTGGGGGCAATTTGGTCATTACAACTCAAAACATTAAATCAGGGGTCTTTAGTGACAGATAAAACCGTCGCTAAAGCCCCATCGTGGGCATAGTGGGCATTGCCCATGCCCGACTGCTCGCCTCCTTGCTCTTAACGCATGCACACGTCCAGCTGATCTCAGCCGTCTGATCGCGAGATCGGACGGCTTAAATCGCACTACTGCACACCTCCTTTGCGCAACCGCCCGGGTGCGATTCCGCGTGAGGTGCGACATGCAATACCGCGTGGGTGCTATTGAGCGCCCGCAGCTGCTTGATAGTGATTAAGCGGTCATGGAGCCCGCTCACCCGCACGTCGAATGTCACTCGCGCAGGCTCGAACACGCGCCGCCCACTCGCAATAAGGTGTTCTCCTGCTGAGCTGCGTCGTCGAGATGGTCGCGTAGATGAATTCAGGTGCGTGCATCCATAGCCATTGGATGCACATCTAACGGTGGAGAAGCAGAGCTTTGATGGAAGAAAAGTAGGTGTAATGGGAGCTTTGGCCGGTTGGGTGGCTGGGATGGTGCCATGTTGTGCCATCTGAGCTGTCCATCTTCTGGATGATGTAGATGGTGCCGCGGTTGTCAGATTGAGTCGATTTTCACATCGTTAGGCTGCGATCATCGATCCGAATCCATCCATGTGGTCGGATTTGTCATTTGAAGTGTGGATTTACACCATCTTGGCTCTTGATCTTCTAGGGTTCCCCGGTCACTATCTAATGCTACAGATGCCTGATTAGGGTGATCTTGGAGTCGTTGAACTCCAATTGGTGCCCTGATCACATTTGTATAGTTGGATCTTTGATCCGTCGCCCCAATAAAAAGTTTTCCCTATCCTTGAACATAAAAGGAGATAATTAACCTCCATTTTATTCAAACTACTCTAAATGTAAGATGATGCATGTAATGTAATATTTATAGTATGCAATGCAATCCTATGCTTAAGAACATGCATAACTAGACATCTTAAGTAGTGTAAACATGTTTACATCAATTACCCCCCTTCAGCCAAGGACTCTATGAAGGACGGTCGTAACCATCCACCATAGTCATGGCCTTACTAAGACTCAATCTCTGTGTATCTGCCTTATTTGGTGACTCTCAGGAATTCACACAAAGTACGCACATAGGAACAGAGGGCTAAAACTATGCCTAACTCTGAAGTATCATCATTTAATTGTCCAAAACTTAAGAGTCCTCGCACTAGACTTAGCGCACCAGTAATCTCTTTACTTTCATCTCACAAATATGGGGTTGATCTACTAGAAGATAGTATGCCTGACTCCCTGTTAACTTTCCAAGGGCTCAGTAGACTACAAATGATTATTGGTTTTCTTCAAGGATCCATTACCCAGTCTGCGTGCACGTGAAATAAATGTACTGGATTCTAAACTTAAGAAATAATTCAAGAAAATCCTCCAATAACAAAGATATTTTGCTAGGGACTAACTCACACAGCTCAAGAAAATAAGAGTTATATATATATATTTATACAAATATTTATAAATGCTATAAACATTCTCATGATATATGTATGCAAATATTTATAAATGCTACAAACATTCTCAGGTTATACCCCCCCATGCCTAAGATTGATAATGTCCTCATTGGAAAAATGCAGACATAGAAGAATATCACTTAAGGAGGAGAATGGGAGAAGCTAAGGCTCCTCAACATGAAGTGAGTCCAAAACCCAGCCACCTAAAAGAGTAATATAAGGTTTAAGTCGCTGGCCATTTACCTTAAAGCTTGCACCTAAAGTAGGTTTTCGAATTTCTACAGCTCCATGAAGGAAAGTATTGATAACAACGTATGACTCATCCTAGCGGGACTTGAGCTTTCCAGGAAATAATTTTAAGTCTAGAATTGAAAAGCCAAACCCATTGGTTGGGCTCAAAAGTCTTTCTAATGTGTGCTTATCATGGAAGACTTTTGTACGTTGCTTGTATGCTTGAGAAGTTTCATAGGCTTCATTACGAAGCTTCTCAAGCTCACTTAATTCTAACATACGTGCCTTTTCTGCTTTATCCAAATTCAAGTTAGCATTTTTAATAGCCCAATAGGCTTTATGTTGGATTTCAACAGGAAGGTGGCACGCTTTTCCATAGACAAGACGGAAAGGAGACATGCCCAAGGGAGTCTTATACACAGTTCTGTAGGCCCAAAGAGCATCATTTTGTTTTTTAGACCAATCCTTCCAATCAAGCCTAACATTTTTTTCTAAAATTCACTTAATCTTCCTATTGGACACTTCAACTTGTCCACTCGTTTGGGGATGGTATGGTGTGGCAATCATGTGATTGACTCCCAAATTTTGGAGTAGTTTTGTGAAGTGTACGTTCTTGAAATGAGGTCCTCCATCACTTATGATCGTCCTTAGGCACCGGTACTGAGTAATGATATTAGCCTTAACAAAGCCCAAAACCACGGAATGGTCACTGGTTCATGTGGGTATGCCTTCTATCCATTTTGATACATAGTCTATAGCCACAAGGATATATTCATATCCGAAGGACACAGGAAAGGGAGCCATGAAGTCAATGCCCCAAATATCAAAGATCTCAATAGGGAGGATAGGTTGTTGGGACATCTCATCCCTTTTTCCAATGGTTCTCATTTACTGGCAACATAGACATCCGCCCACATACATATGTGCATCTCGGAATAATGTGGGCCACCAAAAGCCAGACTGATGAACCTTATGGGCAGTCTTCTTCCCACCAAAATGTCCCCCACAATGGAGGTCATTGCAGAAACTCAGAACACTTCTTTGTTCTTCATCAGGGATGCAATGACGAAAAGGCTGGTCAGGGCCTACTCTAAAAAGCTCGAGTTCCTCCCAGTGATAAAATTTAGCGTTAGCAAGAAACCTGTCTCACTTCTGCTCGTCTGAAGTATTGGGTGTAATGCCCGAGGCTAGATAGTTCACTATGTCAGCGAACCAAGGAGTTTTAGCTTGCACGGCCATCAGAGACTCATCAGGGAATGTCTCTTGAATACCTCCAGTAGGGTTTGATGCCTCAATAGGGATCCTAGATAGATGATCTGCTACCACATTCTCAACTCCTTTCTTGCCTTTAATTTCCGGGTCAAATTCTTGGAGTAGCAGAATCCAATGAATTACGAGAGGTTTGGTGTCCTTTTTTGCAAGATGATTTTAGGAAGAATGATCAGTGAACACCACAACCTAGGATCCCAAAAGATAAGACCGAAACTTTTCCAAAAGCAAATACTACAACAAGTATTTCCTTTTCAGTCACTGTGTAGTTCTGCTGAGGATCTATAAGGGTCTTGCTGTCATAATGCAACACATGAGGTTTGCCATCAACCCTTTGGCATAAGATCGCTCCCACTGCAAAATCAAAAGCATCGCACATAAGCTCAAACGGGAGGGTCCAATCTGGTGCTTGGAGAATTGGTGTGGTAATAAGGGCTTTCCTCAAAACTTGGAAAGCCTCACCACATCTATCATCAAAATCGAAGGAGACACTTTTCGCTAATAGGTCATAGAGTGGCTTAGAGATTTTACTGAAATCTCTAATGAAGCGCCTATAAAATTTAGCATGGCCAAGGAAAGATCAAACTTGACAAACTTTGGCGAGCAATGGAAGCTTAGAGATGGAATCAATTTTTACGGTGTCCACCTCTAATCCTCTCTCGGAAACTATATGCCCTAACACAATGCCCTGCTAGACCGTAAAGTAGCTTTTCTCCCAACTATGCACCAACTTTGTCTCTTCACAATGGGTTAAGACTTTATCAAGGTGCGAAAGGCATAGGTCAAACGATGAGCCAGAAATGGGGAAGTCATCCTTGAAAATTTCAATGAACTCATTGATCATATCAGAAAAGGTAGCCATCATACAACGTTGGAAAGTGGCAGGAGCATTGCATAACCCGAATGGCATTCGGTGGAACGCAAATGTGCCATACGGACTCGTGAAGGTTGTACGCTCCTGATCGTCAGGAAAAACGGCTATCTGATTATACCCAGAGTACTCGTCAAGAAAACAGAAGTACCTGTTCCTTGCCAATCGTTCCAAAATTTGATCGATAAACGGTATGGGGAAATGGCCTTTCCAGGTAGCCATGTTCAAATGGCAGAAATTAATGCTGACCCTCCAACCAGTTGAGGGTCTAGTAGTCACCAGCTCTCCTTGGTCATTCTCCTTCACAGTGATTCCTGCCTTTTTGGGAACTACATCAATAGGACTGACCCATTTACTATCTGAAATGGGATAGATAATCCCTGCATCCAGCCATTTCAGAATCTCCTTTTTAACAACCTCCTGCATATTTGGATTGAGCCTTCTCTACAAGTCTCAAAAGGGCTTCACGGACTCATCCGTGTATATATGATGCATGCAAAGAGAGGGATCAACACCCTTAATATTAGCAATTGACCAGGCAATTGCTTCCTTGTGCCTTGTAAACACTTAAACAGAGCTCCCTCTTTCTATTCAGATAATGCAGAAGAGATAATAATGCAGAGCGTGTTATTAGGGCCAAGGAAAGCATATTTCAATATGCTCGGGAGGGCTTTCAACTCCAACTTAGGGGCCATCTGGATTGAGGGTTTTAGTTGAGATGTCCCTGCCTTAGGTACTGGATCTACCTTCACAGTCTAGGGTGGGGACAAAGACTCAGTGTATATCCCCAGCAACTCTTCTAATTTGGGCATTTCCCTTTCAGTTTCTTTAATAATTGAGGGATGGTCCTTAGATATAACCTTTTGGAGGGGATCTCTACATAAGAGTAATTTGGGCATTTTCCTGATGGCACGCAAAAGATTGACACTCTACTTATGGCACTCTACACCACAGAGTGCTTAGATACTCAGGCTTGTCAATCTTTTTTCCACTCCTCAAACCGATCACTGCTTGGGCGTGCTCCCAGAATACTACCCCCTTACCCTTAGGGTTCTCCTCAAAAGAGCTAAGCAACTTCTCCAGATCACGTTGCCTAACTGCCTTACTAAGATGACCAATTTGGGATTGCATATCTGTAAGCATCTTATTTTGAGATTGGATGACCATATTCTGATGCTCTTGCATTGCTTTCATCATGGCCTTCAGTTCATCCATCTCAGAGGGCTTATTCTGAGAAGGGTTTTCATAAGATGGTTGCTATATGGGTTGGGGAGGTAAGGGTCTTGTATTCCCTGAGTTAGAAGCATCACCTTACTTCCAAGAGAAGTTTGGATGGTTCCGCCACCCCAGATTATGGGTATTGGAATAAGGGTTATTGCGAGGGGGCAAAAACCTTGGGCTGCATTCAAGTTGGCCTGCATCAACTCAGGGAATTGATTTGCCTGTTGGCACTCCACAATGGCGTGAGTTGTGCTTTGGCAAATGGAGCATTCCCTTGAAGCTTGAAAGATAGAGGCTGTTTGCGAGTTCATGCAGAGGTTTGCTAAAAGCCTATCAAAGTTTTTATTCAATAGTTGAATCTGATAAGCTAAATCCTAAGAAGCCCCGACTTCAAGGGACTCTATCTTCCTCTGCAGGATTGTTGGTTTTCTTTCTTGATAGGCAGAGGATAGATGTATGGAGTTGTCGCTTAATGTTTCAAATAATTCCCAGGCTTCATCCTTAGTTCTGGTCATGAATGTTCCTGCACAGGCTACATCGATGGTTTTCCTATGCCTTTCAGATGATCCGTTATAGAACCTTTCGACCAACTGCCATCTTGGCACCTGATGGTGGGGGCATAACCTAAGAAGGTCATTAAAGTGCTCCCAAGTATCATGAAATTGCTTCCCTTCCTGTTGGGTAAAACCCATAATCTTTCCTCTGTAATGGTTGGTCATACTCATAGGAAAATACTTTTTCAAAAATTCTCCCTTAAGGGTGGCCCAATCATTTACCCTTGCATCGAGGGTATGATACAAGTGCTTGGCCATATCCTTTAGGGAGAAAGGAAATAGAGTCCTCATCAGGGCTTCATCAGTAAAGCACTGGAGCTTCACCGTGGAACTGACCTCGGTGAATTCCTCCAAATGCTGCTAGGGGTCCTCCCTAGTAGTACCATAAAAGGAGGGCAATAAAGATATGCATTGCTCTTGGTCTCATACGGATTATCCCCTGCCGATCGTCTTAGTGCTTGTGCTGGTTGGTTAGTTGGAATAAAATAGTCCCTTAGGGTCCTTTGTTGATTTGCTCCTTGATCAGCCATTCCTTCTCTTTTCTCTCCTAGGTGAGCTCTCCTAAGAATTCTCTCGAGCTCAGGATCAAACACTAGACTAACCTGAAGAGAGCGTCTACCATGCATACAATATCAATCACAATTCAGGTTCTTATTAAGTAAGTGAAACCTCCACTCCAAAGATAAGTTAAAAGGTGAAGGCTTATCCCTCCTTTCCCACGTAGGTGGTATAAGAGGGGTGTTGACTTGAAATCTTAACCTTCTTTTTTGCGGAGGTCGAATTAGTTGATATAAATGGCCAAACAAGTTTTTCACTGCAATTGCGTGCCTTAATCAACCTTCGAGTGCCCTAGGACCTATACTTTGCTTGGATGATACTCCCAGGTGATCAAGTGACAAGTTACTCCAGGGATGAATAGAGGGATTCAAGTAGGGCGAACCCTTCCATTGAGGTGATGCGTATGAGGTGCCCCTTAACTACCCTTTTATTCCTTTAAGGGGTGTCCCCCTCTGTGAAGTATCAAAACACTTGGTCAAAAGATAGTATCACCACCACCACAAAGCACACTAGGAGGGCATGCATCGATAAAGAGATCGGTGCCTATAGCCTTAAGGGATTGAACCTTAGTGCGGTGCCTAATGTGCGTGCTTAGTGTCAGAAGTGTGCAACACACTGCAAATCTTTGTAATTTTTTTGAAAACGTAGACAAGTCCCTTAGAATCAGATCAAATGTGAATTCATTTTAGGGTTGAATCTGATTATCAGTCCCACTTTTAGTTATGCGACCACTGAATTAGTAAATTCAAACAACTTGGTGGTATTGAATTTTAATTTGAATGCAAATACGTGAACAGGAGCTGGATGCAAAAGTTAGAAAGGTGTACCTATCTCCAGCAATCTTCGTGCTAATATGCTTGCAATGCAATAATAAGATCTAATGTGCTGCTCAATCACCCCATAATGCATGCACCTAAGGGCATGCAACTCCTAAACATGCAGCTCGATATTTTCTTTTGTTGGTTTTAAAGGCAAGCAAGTAGAGAATGGAATCACGCATGCAAAAAAAAATGTAAAGCCTAGTAGCGAAAGAATGTAGGGACAGACCCCCAAAAATTCAGCCCCAATTACTACAAGGGCAAAAAGACAAAAAAAATTTGTGACGATAGAGAATCCATTGTGAAAGCGGGATCTTGGTCTCCTACGTCTTTTCCTCATGTGGCTTAACTCGTGGTTGATGTCGCAGCTCTATTGCGCCTCGTCGCCTCGTCAAATTCCTCACTCAATAAAAAAAAATGATCAGATAATTGTGCAAGTCAGAATATTCAAAAATAATAACATGAATCTATTGAGTCTGTTGCCTCCCCGACAACGGAGCCAATTGATGGAGAGAGTTTCACTTATTTATGATAGTAATAGAATGATATGTCATTGTGTTTTATGTGGTGGAAAATGTCCCAATCAAAACCAAATATCAAATTTAACTACAGTAAAGATGCCGCATCCGCAGGGAGAAATAGACCAATAAATTCACGAGTAGATGAATATAGTGTTTGCAGACACTATCGCCACATTAATGCAAGGAATATGCCATTTTAACTGGAGCTTGCAATTTCCTTAAAAGTTCAGGGTTATTTATGCAATTTTCATGTTAGGAATTAAGCTCCAAAAATATGTCTATGATGCATGTGTAATGGCATATCATGTAAATTAAACTTGCATGCAAATCTGATTGAAATTCAAAGTTAAATGATGCACATAACACAAGTGAAGTAATTTTAGGAAACTATGAGTGAATCAATGTAATGTGGCCTAAATAAAATATTAATATCTAAATGGCAATGGCATTAAATGTAAATATTAATTGAGCATAAAGCAGAGGAAACTTCCTCTCTCTTCCTTGCATGCACGAGGAGGCTTCATGGGAGGAGCTACACGGCGGGAAGGCACGTCTCAATAAGGGCTACCCAATGGTGGTGACGTGGCGGCCGGAGCTGGCTAGAGGCAGCCAACTGGCGGAGAGGAGTGCCGGCCTGTCATCGGTACATGGCGGCACTGCTTCTGTGTGCGCGGTCGCGTGGGCACATGTGGCTGCGCTGCACTTGCGCACGGTCGAGCGTGGCTACACTGCTCTGCCCGCAGTCGCGTGACTGCTGTGGTGCTTGCTGCGGGCGGCTTCTTTTTGTTCCTGCGGGGCGCTGGAGATGAATAAGATTACGAAGAGAAGGTGTCGTGCAATCTGCAATGCGTGCCTCTATGCACTGTGGAAGTAGCGTGGGTGATGGGTGCAGGTGGCTGGGCACGCAAGGGCACTAGAGGTTGGGCATAGCACCTACGTGCGGCTGCTGCTTGAGGGTGCTGGTGCTACTAGGAGTGCTGGAGGCTGGCGCACAAGGGCACTGGAGGGGGCGTGGAATGGTGCTGGAGGGGGAAACCTGTAGGGCATGGGTACACGGCACAGAAGGGTGGTGGATGTAGGGCATAGGTTGGAAGGCACGGCTGTGGTAGTAGCGTGGATGATGGGTGCGGTGAAACCTTGGCACTGTCAAGGCAATACAAGTAGTTGCAGGCGTGCGGTGAGGGAAGGCTCTAATGGGTGGGCCAATGGTGGAGAGCGCCGATGCACAGTGCTTGCTAGTTGCACAGTGCACGTGGTACTTCTCGATGGATCTCCCCAAGCCCCTCTGCCTCTCGCTCTATATCTCCTCTCTTCCGCCCCTCAAGGGATTTTCAAAATCCTTTTTTAAATATGGCCAACACTGTTTTCTTTTGTTTAGGGAGGATGGCCATAGGTTAGATATTTGTGGGGAGGTGTTGAGGCTGGCCGGAGGATGAGGAAGGTGTTGAGGTAGCCATTTGTTGGGGGAAATTTATCCCCCCTCCTTATTCTTTTCCAACATCATTCCTACAACAACAAAGCATGCAATAATTACATACTAAGTTATAAAATGCAATAAAATAGATAAAAACTCAACTAATGATGCATGCACTTATTTAATGACTTAATGTGATTGTTAATAAACATACTATGTTATAATTGAAGTACTTAGGCATAACAATAGTCCATTAAAATGGACTCAACATGTGTACCAAGGTCCAGGCTCATTGCCGTGCGGTGGTGAGCAAGGAGTGCAGGTCTAGGCAGGTTATCGGGTCGAACCAGGTTTGCGTGCACGTGTCACCGACGTGGCCGGGTAGCGGGTGTGAGGGACCTCACAACGGAAACTGAGGCAAACAGCTACTATGGGACTAAAGGTGGCACCTTCCTCTCATGTCTGCAGTAAAGGGTCTTCCCCTTAATTGCCTCAGCTCATGAGGCAAAGGTGTCAAATTGACTTCCTGGTTGCATGAGCGAGGTGTTTCCACTTGACTTGGGGCTTTCACCTGGGATAGGGGCACCTGCAGCAGCTATCAAGCAACCTCAAAGCTTGCTAATTCCATGGCGAGGAAGTCGAACACCTAAAATCAATGAAGCTACCTTTCGACCGCATTAAGACATTTAGGAATGATCGTCGGAGCATAGCGAATGTGATGGGGGTGGTGGCATGGAGCGAGAGTAGCTGTGGTGGCTAGACAGTGACATGAACTGTCGGAGATGATGGGTTTATTCGGGGGATCGTGTAAGTGAGTGGAATGATGAATAAAGAGAGGGGAAATGGGTGGAGAGGTGTGGTAGAGGTTTTGAGGTAGTCGGCGAGGGATTTGGTGGTCTGTGGTGGTGAGATGGGCTCACCGGAGAGGTGGCTGGAGATGGAGGAGATGATGTTACGGAGGGTCGTTGGTGGTCAATTTAAAGTTGAGCAAATGTGAAAATAAAGTGCAAGAGATGAGGAATGTATCCGGGTGGTTAGCGGAAGAAGCGAAGCAAAGGAGACGTCGGATGTGGTATGGCTGACAGCGGAGACAAAGGTGGCTCTGGTGAGAGAGAAACGTCGAGGATGAAGGGAATCAAAGCATCAACTGGTATGGCTCGACATGGAAAGATGTGGAGAAGAGAAATTCGGCGCTGGTATGGCGAACATATGACGAAGAAGAATGGAGGAGGTCGCCGGACGTCGAAGAGCCTTCGGCCCTAAAAGAGAGAGGAATGTGAGGGAGATCTTGGCCTATTTTGAGCGTGGGAAGTTCGGGGGGATCTAGGCTCTCTTATATACGGATCTAGAGGCTGTTTGATCTTTGGAAACATGCTTTCCATGCTTGGAAAGCCGTGGCAGACTTGAAAATTTCTTGAGACCCAAATCTCTCATGCGTTCGCATGAGAGATTGTGTAAGTTATAGGGCTTAGGATTGGGTCCAATAGGAAGGGGATTTGTTGACAAACTTCTCTTTCAATTTTGGAAGGGATTCGTCAAGAAATCAGGGCGTTTTTTATTTTAAGTTTGTCGGAGCAAGTAGGAATAGGATTAATGGCAGTAGGGACCTTTTTGTAAAAGTGATGACAAAGTTAGGGGCCTATTTGTAAGGATTTTGAAAGTTAAGAGTAGAAATGAAATTAGACAGGACCAACTTGCAAACTAGGTCAAGACAAATTAATCTTGGGTCCAAATTTTGGTACAAACCAAATTTGGACCTAAGGAATCCAATGGTGAAGTTGGATTTTGGTTTTGACCATGTTTCACTAGGTAATTTATGCAAAAACCCAAATTAGTGCAAATGTCTGTCTGTGGTTCTATTTTGGGTCAAAACAAGTTCTGATGGTAAAATTGAAAGTTCTAAGAATTATAGAATATTTTTATATGAATTTTATAGGGTTTAGGTGAATTTTATCCTAATCAGAACCTCAGTTAATTAAGCGGGTCACTTTTTAGGGTTTCAAAAGTCATTTAATTCTCAGAACACGTGCAAACCCTTTTCTGTCTGTCTTATCCCACTTGTTATCTTATTAAGACTAATTGACCATCACTAAATCCCTGAGAAAACCCCTAGTTTTACTGGATTCATGATGAGCTGGTAAAATTGTAGTTTTAGCCCTAGTTTCTTATTTTTCTTGCATAATGAATATGCAATGGCTTGTGACTCCTTCGCGGTTATGTAGGAGCATTTATTGACTTAATTGGGTCAAAATGAGCTAGTTGTGGCTCTTGAAGGTGTTCCCATCATACCTTCTTGTTTAGCTTTTGCTAGTCCCTTAGCAAAATTTTAAAGTATTAACTTTGATTCGAGACCATAAAATCTTTTGATGCTTAAAGGCTTTGCTGTGTGCTTCCTTTTGTAGATTAGGTTAGAATGCTGATAGTAGGCCTAGAGGTACTCAAGTACCAACCAAGATTCAGACCTGACCAGCTCTAGCCTTAGTCTGCTGTGAAGGTTTTTAAGCTCCACAAGAACTAACCTAAGGCTCATTGAACTCTGCAGTTAAAGCACCTGTGCTTGTAACATGTTTTAGCCTCGATTCAGTTTGTAGTGCATTTTTATCAGAGAGAGGTAGATGAATTTTTCTTTGCTTTTGGAGAGTTTTATCTCTCTTTTCTTTTTATTTCTAGCTTCAGATTGGCTTCAAAACTTGATCTGTATCTGATTCCTAGTCCCCATCATCAATCCTTGTAGGGTCCTTGGCAATCGATGCTTCGAGATAACACTGCCCATGGCGACCCCTACAACCTTGGCTATCAAGATTTCATGATAATCCCACCCATGGCGTTCTGTAGCTAAATCCAAACCATAGCAATCGACATTTCAGGGTAATGCCTCGAATGGCATCTGAAATAGCATAGGGGGCTTTCATACCCCCGGTAGGATATGTAGATACCCTAGGAGACAAGCACCAAGGAGATGATATGTTATTGCGCATCTTTGAGGGGAATTTCTAGCCTCTCCACGCCTGGAACTCATCCAAATCAACTTGTGTTGATCAGCCACTCCTAATCTAGGTGACTTTTCCAAAACAATTTAAACGCATTTGCATGGTTTTGATACTTAGGCACACTGAAGCAGACTGTGTGTGGATTGGGGTGCTTAGGTTATTGAGTCTTGCAAACCTGAGGTTAGTTAATGAGGTAGAATACTCCCTAAGCCTTCGATCTAATACTTAAGCTTCGCATTTTCCCTAACCTCTCGAGGACTAGTCATGCGTGTTTTGCATGTTAGAAATCGGGGTTACAAGTAACCCATTGTCGTAGTTGCAACACACGTCGATCAGAAAAAATTTATACCGAAACTCCAAGGGAGTCCTGGGTCAAACATAGGGAGGCGACGTTTACTTTACCTGAAAATCGCACTTCATTTTGTTTCTTTTTGGTATTTTGGGGTTTTGTTATTTTTTTTTTTGAAATAAAAGACAAGTAGAATGAATCACAAGATAGAAATGGAACAAATATGATATATATATCAAACCAATGTCAATTACAATGAACTATAAAAGCATAAAAAGAGAGGGGGTGAGAGAAAATCTCCTGAATTAGCTGCTCGGCGAGACGATGACGCTTGGTGGAAGCTCGAACGAAGGAGGTGAGGAGCGGAACAACAGAGGTGAGATGCTGGAGGACGTCAGGTTGAGGAAAGCTTCAGCATAGCTCTAGAATGGAGGTGAGAAGATGGAGTTGATCTACTACCGGAATGGAGGTGGGAGGATGGCTCCAAGGTGGCCTATGAAGGGAGATGGGAAGTTGGAGGAGTATTTGGTGGGGTAGAGGTTCACTACACTAATAGGCACCTTGGGAGCTTGAGAATAAGCTTTAATGGAGCGTTGGTAGGCTTGCTAGAGCTTGGGAGTAGGTGGGAGTAGAGTAGGTAGAGATGGCTTGGAAGAGAGGGGGTGTAGGTCATTTTATAATGGAGGAGAAGAGGCAAAAATAGGTATAGGACCATTAGTAACATCCAGGCCATCACTGGAAACGTCGCTGTAGGCAGCTCATGCCTGCTGGTGCCCACAGCTGGCTTTGCTGGCATGCGATGAATTATCCACGGCTATAAGCATCACTGTAAGTCCAGCTCATGCGTCACTGTAGTCCACCTCACGCTGCACTACCGCTGTGTGCTTCCTTGCCGCGCGTGCACCCGCGCTGCTGCTAGCGTGCGGTGCTGCGTGCATGTGCTGGTGTCCTAGGCTGCACTATGTGGTGTAGTCTGGGCCATCCATCTTCTTCTTATTGTAGGGGCTGCTACAGAGGTCAGATTGAGTCGATTTTTGCGTCGTTAGGCTACAATCGTCGACCCGAATCCATCCGTGTGGTTGGATTTATCATTTGAAGCTCCAAATTATGTTTCCTAGTCCCTTGGCCGTTGATGTTCCTCGGACTGCGTATGGTGCTGTAGGACTTTGATCGAGGTGATTTCAAACGTGTTGGACTCCGATAGTCACCTTGATCGAATCCGTACGGTCGGATCATCAATCTGAGGCTCCAAAATAAATATGCTTCTATCCTGACCACAAAATAGATGCAATTAACCTAAATTATATACAACTACTCTAAATGCAGAATGATGCATGTTATGCAATATTTATAACATGAATTGCCAATCTAAGACTAGGAACATGCATGAATAGACATTTTACCCTCAATAATGTGTTTACATCATACCCCCATGCCTATCTTTTGCTAGTCTCTAGCAAAATTAAACTATATGCTTTATATAAAAGTAGAATTCGGATTAGATCACTTAGGCCTAAGTCATTTATTAACAATGGAAAATTTCAACTAAGGTTCTAAACTACGAAAACTCAACAGTACCCGGGTGTCTGCCAGAATGCAAACCGCCCAAGTTCTCGCCTTATTTGAGAACAGAAGATATATATATATATATTTATTTATTTTTCTTCTTTTCTAATTTTTTTGTACTTTTGGAGTTTGAGAGTTCCGAGATAACTTTTTACGGCTACCCGACCTGCCCAAGACTTGAAGAGGACATTAAGTACTACGTATCTTTGTGAA
The DNA here is from genome assembly GCA_037157565.1 of Thalassia testudinum. Taxonomy (NCBI): domain Eukaryota; kingdom Viridiplantae; phylum Streptophyta; class Magnoliopsida; order Alismatales; family Hydrocharitaceae; genus Thalassia; species Thalassia testudinum. The sequence goes on along the minus strand of JAZHRO010000014.1, from coordinate 147,179,067 downwards.
AAAGTGGTAGACTCACAAAACAGCTGTTAAGATGGACTTCAGGTTTCTACGACCCTAGGTGACCTTGCCTAAAGGTTTATCGTTACGATCGGTAGATTTCTCCCTACTTCTTTTATTTATGGGGTCAACAAAAGGGCAAACCCAGTGTATATCTCCCCAGTTTATTCCACTTCCCCGCTTCTTCCAAAAGTGTTTTGGGAATTATTGTGCATTTTTTTTTGTGAGTTGGGTTCTGCACAACCGGCCGATGAGCTGCTACCATGACAACTTGCCAGCCATACTCGTGTGGTGAAGTGTGGTTTTTTTTTTTATTTTCTATTTTTCTTTCTTTTTTTTCTTTTCTTTTTGAGTGTTTCTTTTTTTTTTCTTTAAGTAGGTGGCTTCCGTAATCTAAGATTTACCTAAAGGCAGTACAACAAAAATGGTCATGTGGCTAGGCTGTGGACAACTGGCCGATGAGCTATTACCACCAAAAAGTTGCCAGCCATACCACCCAAGTCGATCCATTAACAAGCCAATTTCCTTAAAAACCACTGGAAAGTGAGTCAGTGCAAAAAATGTCTATAGATGCTTAGGCTTAAAGTCCCCCCAAATCAGAGGGCGGGTTGATAAGTTGCATGCTTATCATCCCAAATTATTTACCAAATTAAAATAAATTTTAATTGGTGAGGACTCGAGACTAAATCCACGTTCGAGTGGACACCTGGGCTAATTAAGCTCAAAGACCTGAAGAGTCTAAGTGTTTAGGTCCTCTCGTATCATTTCCTAAAGTTAATAACTTCCAAATGCCTAAGTTCTCTTTTCCTAATTTCTTTCCTTTTTTTTATCTTTCTCCAAATTTTCAAATTTTTTTTTTTAAATTTTATAAGAAACTAAAGGAAATTCTATGGAGTCAACATAATGATTTCAGGAATCGATTATCCACCCCCCCATGCCTAAATGATGCAATGTCCTCATTGTAAAAATAAAGACATGAAAAGGGCAGAGTAAACAGAATATCACCTGAGTGTCCTGAAAATCCGATCAGCTCCGTAGAGAGAAGAGTGTATACAGGCATGCTAAATTTAATGCCTTTAGCTAGGCATAACATACATTCAAAGAAGAAATTGAGAATCCACAAGTGCGAGTCAGAATCAAAATCAAAAGGTTGATCCTGAAACCCATCTACAGAAGATGCCCACAGACGTGGATGAGATTATGGTGTAGACCCATGTCCCAGGGTCAAGTGTTTCTCAGGTTTTGGATGAAAATCACCCAGAATCGAAGGTTGTTGTGTTTGCGGGGCCGAGCCTACGGTTTAGTGGTGTGCAACCCAAGGCCAAAGTGTCAGGCAACGGGTAAAGATGGTTGAATAGGTGCGGTTGTCCACTTAACATCTAGCTCAGAAAAATAATCAGTTATTCCAGGCTTGGGTCGCACATGAAAGATATCGTAAGGGTCCGTACAGAAGATAGGTGGTTTTAGGTCAATAGGTACCCTTATATCCAAACTTGTTTTTCCCTCAAAATTAACCTCCCAAATTTTTATTTCCAACTTCCTATCCTCTGAAATCAAAGTTTTCGGGACCTTCAGATCATTGTACACCCCATCTAAAGTACCCAAGTCCAACAATTGTAGCTGAATCAGGATTGACTTGGGCACAATGATCTCAAAAGTATGTTCATTCAGCTCTTCAGGGTGTGGTTGAGGAATGGGGCTACTAATTGAGTCATCAGGTATCGGATCCCCTAAGTTAGCCCCAACCGAATCAGAATCTTCAGTTGTTGGGCTACCAAATTGGTCGTCATACTCCTCAATCCCATTTGTCTCTCTAAAATCATTCTCCTCAAGATTAAGTGAGACTTCACTAAGAGATTCCTCACCATCAAAATAAAAGAATTCGTGATCCTCATTTGTATATGCCTCAACATCACAAGTCATTTCATCATCCAAGGAGACATAATTTTCTTCATTTCCTAATTTGGGGATCTCGGGTGAATCAATTGGTTCATCCTCAAAGGGTTGCTCTAGACCAATCTGGTCATCTCCAATCTCCAAATATGTATCCCCCCCGACAGGCACCTGAGTGGGTTCAGACATTGGCTCTGCTGAAGAGGGTTCATCTTGAGAATCATCCAAAGATTTGACTAGTGCAACCACAAATTTCATCCTCAACCTCGACAATTTCCCAAGAAGAAACTCACCCAGGTCCCTATCCTTAACACTTTGGAGTAAATCCAATAGAGAACTATTCAATTCATCAATCATTTTGATCATAGTCTCCAGTGCTTCAAAGCATGGTGTTGGATGGGCTTCTAAAGATTGTATGGTGTTCCTTAAATTAGCCAACACTCTATCTTGGATTTAGTTCACCTGAACCGACTGGTTCGATTCAGGTTTGGGTCAGTTTGGGTTGAATCTAGGGGAGTCAAGATGTCGAGGTTTTTGGGTCCCTCCCTGAAAGGAGGTCGTTCTAGGTTGTTAAAAGGATGGTGGCGACCTATATTTAGTGGAATACTGGGGAGGGTAGGTGTTATAATCATGATATCCTTCCTGATAGTAGATCGGGTTGGTTTGGTCATCAAAGGATGGAGATCCATAATCATTATAACTCTGGGAAGGATAATAATCATAGTCTTGTTGTCCAGGGTTAGGCCCTAGACACTGAGGTCCAGATTCATATCCCCAATTAAAGTCATCCCGGCTAGTGGATGGGTAATTACAAGTCAAGTCGGGATAGTAATCAACTTGGGGATAAGTGGAGGTATGAGGATAGGATGTGAAATGTGTGTAGGATATGGAAGGGTGCATGGTGAAGTAAGGAGGGAAATCAAAAGAGAAAGGAGCCCTTGAAAGGTCATTTGAAAATGAAGGTTTAGCCCAAATTTTAGAACTTTTCGCTTGCTAATTTTTTGGCAATCGAATTTTTAAATCAAGCTTGAAATCTAGGCAAAAATGAGAGGATGGTGGAAAATCTTTTTAAAGAGGTATGAATTTGAAATCTAAGCTTTCCACCAAAAAGATTTTTTTTTTCAAAACTTTTGCACATTTTTTTTAAAAATGAAATTTTCATGGGATTCAACAAAAATATTTTTTTTTTCAAACTAACCAAGATTCGAAAGGAAACCTAATCTAGATTTTAAAAAAAAAATTTCTTTTTTTTTTGTTTATTTTTTCACAAAAATGAGCAAAATCTTTTTTTTTTCACAAAGAATTTTCCAAAGGAAATAGATCCAGTCCTAGGGTTCAGAAAAAGAAAACCTAATCTAAGGAGAATGATGAGCACCTGGATTGTTTCTTTGTCGCGCTCATTGTGTGCATAGATCCTGTCTTTCCTACACATCAAAAACAAAGCAGTGGCAAATTTGTCAGTGATGTTTTAAAAGATCGAAATCATAGAAAATGACGTTGCCTCCCCGGCAACAGCGCCATTTAATGGAAACCGTTCTCGCGCATTTGAAAGTCATTGGAAATCGTAGTATAGTCGCTCAAAAACATTCGCCAAAAATTAAGTTTGTAAAATTTACAAGACTTGAGTCTCAATCATTAGTCTCTGGGAGGCATTTGTTTTACTTTTGAAATCGATCTTTTTGCCGCTCTACTTTGTTTAGAAATCGCATGGCAGTTTATGATTGTTACGTATTTAGATACGACATGCTTAGTTGCAATAGATGTTAATGAAAAGCAGGAAACTTTAATCACACCAATTATTTTGCTGTCTATGAGATCATGGCGATTCTCAACACATAAACATATATATATAGAAAAATTTCTTTCATTCATTAAGGAAGGTGTTCACAACATGGAGGTAGAGGAATGCGTATAACGGAAAGCTTAAAATGGAAATCTAGCGACCAAAAAATGACTACATACAAGAATCAATAGGGGGATTTCTCATGCATCATTGGGGGAGAAGTTATGACTACACTACTAAGCAGTAATAAAAGCAATAAAATTATGAGCAACATAAACTAAATCTAGCGGAATATAGGGCATTCAGCGGTGGTCCCCGATGGCCTTGGAGTGGTAGGGAGAAGAATGAGGGGCTGCCAATGTAGCTTAAGGCTATCCTTGGAGAGAGGGAGGAGTGATCCAGCATCCCGACATGATGTACTCCATGGTGGTGGTTGATTAGCCCATAGTTGTGGGCTATTTAAGTATTTATGTGCCTACACATTAGGTTAATTCTAACATTTATTTAGCATAAATTAGGATGTAAATAGATTAATTCATAGTTTTAATTTAATTACATAATCCATGCATTGCATTCATATCTTAAGTGCATTTAGAATTAGCTTAGAATGGCATTCATCTAATTAGATAACCAATTAGGTACACTTTTTTCATTAACATAGAAGCTGAGGGTCTGTATATAAATGACCCTAATATTTTAACATTATTTTCTTTATTCTTCCTCTTGCAGGAATAGTTGTCTGCCACTCCAACGCCACCAGCTACCGCAGTGAAGAACCCATTCAAGGAGGAGCGGATGTGTTGGATCTGGTCGGGTAGCTGATTTCAAATTGGTGAATGACACTACAAAAGGAGGAGGGAGGCAGCCGAGCTTGGGAGGCCTCCACCAACGACCCACCACTGTGTAGAGAGACCTTCTCTCTTCCATTCCATACTGCCGGCCTCTACTGTGGCGGCGAGTCTCCACCACCGTGGGCGTGTGGTGTGACAGGCTACACTGCCATCCGGAGCTCTCCTGCATTACCTTGAGCGCCTTAGCGTGCATCTCCCTCGCCGTCGTCACCAACCACCACTACCGCAGCAACCATCAACCACCCTTTCAGTCACTTAAGACGTCCGAGAAATTTCCTGGACGTCTGAAGTCCACCTCCCAATCCAGAGCAATCTCCATCCTCCCACTTCACTTCCACCGCACACGTCTGAAGTCACCCACAACCTTCCACGCGTGCAGAACCTTCCCCGTGCCTGCAGCTGATAGCGAAAATACGCGGTTTCTTAATTAGGCTTTCGCTCTTAAATCCGCTTTCGCTCTTAAATTTATAATCCTAGATAGGGAAGTATCTAGGGTCGTCCAAGGAGGCAATATGGTTGCAAAATTGATTCTCTTGCTAGGAATATAAATCTCAACTTTCTTTTTCGTATTTTTTCAATATATCATTTTTTTGTTTTTAAGCTAAGGCAACATGGGAACTGATGGCGGGAAAAGTGATTTACACTTCAATTTAAATACTACTTCTATGTGGCAAGTAGAGCCTCTCCCTAAGATCACTCTAGGCAAGTGGAGACCTAGAATAATTAGGGAGAGGGAGTGAAGAATGCTGAAAATAAGCTAATAGAAATGCAAAGAAAAAAATGCAAAGAAGGCAAGTAGATAATTGATAAAGTGTTTTACAAAAGGCCTTGTACAGGAAAGCTTGTACTACTAGAAAAATGCAAATAAGAAAAGAAAACACAAATCCTCTAGATAGAAGGTGAAGAAGAGGGCTTCTTGCTCCAAGGTTGGTGGCTCCCAATCTTGAAAAGAGTCCTTCAACTCCTTCCTTGCAGTGCTCCGCCAAGGTTATGTCCTCCAAGGCAAGCCCTAGGGGGGCATGCCCTAAGTTTCTCTCCAAGGGTGGACGTCCACCCTAAGTCCTTCTCCTTTGCCCAGCCGTCCTCCTTGAAGTGGAAGAGTCCTCCTCCTTGGCGTGGCTCAAGTTGAAGAGAGTGGGGAGAAGAAGGCACCAAAGGGGCTGGTGATGTGCCCCTTTAATCTCCTTCTCTACTCCTTCTTCTTGGCCGTAGGTATAGGTGGTTTAGGTAGAAAAATATACTAAGGGAGGATGCCCCAAAATGGTGGTAGGTGGTGGCTTTTTATAGAATAGGAAGGGGGCTATGGTGACCTTTGAATTGGATGGCCAAGGTGAGTTGATGGAGGTGGTTGGAGATCCCATGGCCAAGGAGAGTTGGCGCAACCTTAAGGGACACCAAGGGGGTTGTTATGGGTGTTCACACCCCTTAGTGTTGGCGCCAAAATGGGTTTTATTGAAGGCTATTAGGTGGCGCCACCTTAAGGTTCTAGAAGGGGGGTATGTGGATGGCTAGGATGTGTTATATGGGTAGGTGCAGGGTGGATGAAGAGGCTGAAAGTTGGCACCAAAATGGGGGTGGTTAGGGGTGGTTTTTGGTGCCTACTTGAAGTGTCCTTTGGTGGACGTAATGGGGTGAAGTGGTGGCTAGGTGGTGGCGCCAATTTAAGTAGGGTAGCTAGCTAGGGTTGATTTTTAAGGTAATGGATGGCCAAGGAGCTGGTTGTTAGCTAAGCTAAGCTAGCTTAGCTAAAGGTGGCGTAGAGGAGAAGGTAATGGAGCTAGGGTTTGGAGGAAGGAGCTGAGGAGGAGAAGTCTGGAGTTGGAGCTGCAGCTGGCTACTGCTGAAGAGGCTGGCATGGGGCTACTCTAGCTGGCTTAGTGTGCTAGTTCTTTGCTAGTTGCTAAGCCAAGCTAAAGTGAGCTAGCTTCTACCAATATGAGCTGAGGTGAGCTGGGTCTGGTGCTCCCGGGGAGAATCAAGCTGGTTGAGGCAGCTAAGGTAGCTTAGCTCAACTGAGTTGAGCTAAGCTGAGTCCCCGGGAGCTGGACTTGAGCTTCCTGAGCTGGGATGAGTTCTTCTTCAGCTGGCTGGAGCTAAGTGGGGCTAGATGTAGCTGTATCTGAGCTGGGGTGAACTCCTATCAACTTAGCTGAGCTAGCTAGAGCTCCCTGTGGACTAATGGGAGCTGAGATGAGCTAGACTCAGCTAAGTTGAGCTGGATCTGAGCTGACTTGGGCTAGGGTGAGCTAAGGTGAACTCTCTTGAGCTGCCATCCAGCTGGGCTTAGCTGAATGGAGCTGGGATGAGCTAACCCTAGTTCAAGTAAGCTAGGTTCCAGCTTTGGTGAGCTGGATCAAGCTGAGGTGAGCTAGATCAGGTTGAGTTCCAGCTAGTCTGGCTTCTCCTTCACCATTTGCCTTGTTGAGTGCTAGGGTTTTAGGGATCTATATATTTGTACATCCTTAACACTCACAGAAACATATTAAAAAGACAATAAAAAATGCAATGCATGCCTAACCTATTTTATGCCTAAATGCAGCCCAAAAACCCATTTGCGGAGTAAAATCCTAAGAGCTAGGTTTGTTTTAATGCATAAGAATGATGATAAACTGGCGTTTATCACACCCCCATGCTTATCTTTTGCTAGTCTCTTAGCAAAACTTAAAACAGAATTTTTGGGAAATGTAATTTTTTCGACTTTTGAGGAGAAAAAGAGATTAATGGACCTTGGTAGTTTAAGACACTGGAGGTACGGGATTTGTTAAAGATAAACATCGGGATTTATTTTTGCATCCAACCATTAGACAGAACGGGATCAATATATCCTCCAGAAAATTCACAAATTAACCCCTTGTTAATTTAGATGACTTGAAATGTTTATTTTTAGGATTTTTCTTGCTCGTGAATCTGATTTGCAGCTTGCAAATTCCTTTGAAACCTTGTGTCTGTGCTTGTGAAAAGCCAACATTTATGAGGACGTGTTATTATTATTATTATTTTTTTTTCTCCCCCATGCTTATTTTTAGCTTAGTCTTACAACAGATGTGTCAGGATCATCATTCCCATTACCATTCCTTGAGGGGGCTCTGGTGCCAATACTTCGGGATAGCACTGTCCATGACACCACCTAGGAGCTCACAACCCCAAAACACGATGCGGTGAAAAGGGGCGCTCCAAGCAAACTCAAGCTCTTGCTCCGACGCTATAGTTAGAGCACCATCCAAGACACTTGAGCTGCTGAAATGCGCTTTAATGCTCCGTCTAAAGATATAAAATATAGATATAGAGTAGCGCTGAGTTGGTAACATGTTGACATCGCGTCCTCAAAAAAGGTATTTTCCTTCTTCTCGACAGTGGGAACTCAAACCAATAATCTGCTTCAGACTTTTACTAAATCCAAACAAGGGAGCTTTTCAAATTTTTAGTTATTTTTAAGTGTTGGCTTGTGTGTGAAAATTGACACAAGAAGTTTCTTGAGACCCGCAAGTTTTTGAATCAGAAACTAAGTCAAATACTTTCCATATTACAAAATATGATCAAGTCACCTGAACTATCATGAGTTCAGGTGGAATTTTAGAGAAGGAAATCTGATCTAGTCTAAAATAGACCCTGGAATTCTAATGATCAGATCCATGTCCTCATCCTTAGTTTGTTAAAGATTCAATCCCATTGTACCAGAAGTAAAATTTTCTACCTTAGTCCCGATTTCAAAATTTTTTCCTCAAGAAGCTTTCAACATTTTTATTTTTTATTTTATTTTATTTTTTGGGTATGCAAGCAGGAAATAAATTAAAGAAAATTGCATGTTTTTAGGTTTTGAACATCCTAAATCGATCATAAAAATTTAAAAACACCCCCCCATGCTTAAGATATGCCATGTCCTCATGCATTAGGAGGGAAAAGGGATCACCTTTGTGAAGAACGGTCGGGTTTAGGATGAATAAAACCTGGAAAAAGAAGAAAAAAGGAAAGCAAGAAAAAATGATGGGTTACCTCCCATCCAGTGCTATCTTTTATGCCATTCAGCCGGGCGTGAAGGTATGCACAGAAGACGAAAAATCATGTAAATAATTGGACACTTGGTTGCCCGCAAAAAAGGTGTCTTCTTCTAGATCCCTAGAAAATTGATTAGAAATAATATTGGGATCAAAGTGAGATGGAAATTGATAAGTGTGGCCCAAGTCTGGCCATGGTTTTAATTCAGGTTGGGTGCCAAACTTGGGCGGGGTTGGTGGCAGGTCCGTAAGAAAGGGGTCGGGGAAGGAATGGTGAGTTAGTGTGGAAAAATTAGGTGCGTGAATAGTGGGTGGGTCAGGGGGGTTATCAGGAATAAATTTGGAGTCAAGACAAGTTTCCGGATCAAAGATTTCGCCAAGCACTGAGTCTGAATCGGAGTCCTCAAAAAAATTATGGTCGGTAAGGGTATCTATTAACAGCGTCTCCTCCACCATATTGGAAATTTCAGTATCTGAGTCCTCAAAGAAGTTATCATCATGGAATCTCCTGGAGGATTTAAAATATCTAAAGTGATAGTTTGGCCTGCACAGTTGATATCCATTTTGCCTGTTTGGCAATTGATATTTGCCTTTGCAGTGGCGAAAAAGGGGCGTCCAAGGATTATCAGGGAGTCCAGTAATGATTTGGGTGCCTCAATGTCAAGAACCAAAAAGTCTACAGGGAAGACACAATTCTGGACCTTGACTAATACATCCTCGACAATCCCACGATGTTTGATTGTAGATCGGTCGGCTAATTGCAGGGTAACCTCGACGGGTTTTAATTCACCGATATGAAATTCTTCGAATAAACTCGTGGAATAATATTTACTGAGGCACCAAGATCAAGGAGGGCACGATTAAATGTAGTGTAATCAATAAGTACAGAAATTAAAGGCGCCCCCAGATGTTTCATCTTAGGAGGCAGCTTACTCTATATGATAGAGCTTACTGTCTCCGAAAGATGCACCCGTCCTAGATTTTTGGCCTGCCTTTTAGGAATACAAATCTCGTTTAAAAATTTAGCATAGGCAGGTATATATTTAAAGGCATTTAGGAGAGGGATATTGATATGAACTTGCCCAAATAGCTCCATGAGTTCTTCTGTAGTGGGCTCAGATTTCTTTTTTTTGTTGGTTGTGGGGTAGAGAGCTTGTGGGAAAGGGATCTTGTCTTGAGATTTTGGTTTTTCTTTCTCTTCCTGATGGGGAGGTGGGGAGTCAATTTGCACATGTATCTTACCAGGTTCGTGTGAAGGCCCGGGGTCAGTGGTGGTTTTCCCAGTCCTCAAAGTAACTGCATGTGTAGTCGGATTATTATTTGGAGGAGGTGGGGGTCCTGTGATTGCAGAAACCTGGGCAGTTGCTGAGGTTGTGGATTAGGAGGAGGCTGATTTGGATAGTGTGGATTTCTGCCCATATAATGGTTCCCTTGGTGATTGGGATTGGGTATGGGTTGGGACGGAAGATGTCCTACAGGTCTTTGCGTGGGAGCAACCCCAATCAGATTGTTCAGATTTGTGATGTTGCAGGTTACTTTCGTCATTTTTGTTTGCATATCCTACAGGGTCCGCAGCATCTGGGCATTGATATCTTGCTGGGATGGCCCATGATGGAAGTTTGGATTCGACCCATACCCAATAAAATGATATGGTTGGGAGGAAACTTGATTATTCCAGGAGTAGTTCGGGTAATTTTTCCAATTGGAAGAATTTTTAGAGGGCTCCTGGATGGCAGAAATATTTTGGGTGGGGTTAAGATCTGGATAATTGAAATTCCCCAGTGAATCATGGGCAACCTCAGAATAATCAGCAGGAGTAGTGTTGAGATTGTGCAAATTTTCTCTTCGTGGAAAGTTAGGTTGGGTTAGATGTGGGTGTGGAGCTTGAATTGATGTGGCGAGTCTTTCCTCAATTTTCTTCTGATTAATATGCATTTGGTCATGTTTCTGAGCGATCATTTGAAGATCGTCTTGGGTGACCAGGATAGATTGAGCGCCTATTTCATGAACACCAAATTGCGGGTTTTGGGTTCTGCAAAATGTGTTCATGGAAGCTTGATTAAATGAGTTTTCACTCATTTCTTCAAATAGGTCATAATCACTTTCAGCATCTTTATTTAGGAAGTTTCCTCCACACGAGGCATCGACAAACTGTCAGATTTGATCTTCTAATCCATGATATAAGATTTGCACGAGCTGCCATAAAGGAGACTCGTGGTGCGGGCGACTTCTTAAAAGGTCTTGAAATCTTTCCCAAGAATCATGGAAAGTTTCACCAGATTTTTGGTGAAAGGTCGTAATAGATCTTCGTAAGGAATTGGTACAACCTATGGGAAAGAATTTCTTGAGGAAGGCGCTCTTGAGTTGAGGCCATGTTGTGATGGGTCGGCCAATGGTCCTGAACCAATAAGCGGCATTATCTTTGAGAGATAATGGAAAAAGCCGCATCAGCCATATGTCTTCTTGCACATTTCGGGAATGGGTTGTCTGTGCAAGAAGAGTTAGTTCTTCAAGGTGGCTGATAGGGTCTTCCCTAGGAAGGCCATGAAAGTGTTTAATCAGGTTCAGGATGGCAGGCTTGATCTCAAAGTCCCCCTCCAGTATGACCACCCCTGGTCGTTCCTCATAATAAGACAGATCATAGAAATCTTTTAGAGGAACAACAGGCTGTTGACGGGGTGGTCGGTTTGGCCTTGGATTGGCTAGGTTTTGGATGTTCCTAGTCAATGTTTGTTGATTGGAATTTAATTTATTAATCTGATCGGCCATCAATTTTAAAAGATCAGGTAGGGGGTCTTGATGCTGTGTGTGGGGCAACTCAAGATTAGGGAGCTCCAAGTGTGGGAAGTTACTGGTGGTTGGGTTTTGGGTGGAAGGGTTAGAATTAGGGTTAGTGGTGGGGTTAGAGGTGGACGTGGAAGGGTCAGTGGACCTATTTTGTTGTGTTTCCATTTTTTCAGGAGAAGACAGAAAAAGTGGTCTTTTTGCAAGGGGGCGAAATCAAATGGTCCTTCCAAGTGCGGATTTTGAGACCGTCGCCCGTGCATAAAATGGAAGAACGGGAGGGGAGGAGAAGAGAAAGAGATGAGAGAAAGTGCGCAATTCAAACAAATAAAACTAGACCTAACTTAAATGTGACTCCCTAATAATAACCTTAGACTAGGTCTATATATGAAATAAGTAGTCAATAGTGAATACCCGTTCTATGAACAAATCTAGCCAAGTTGCTTAAGGGGAGGTTTGGGCCCAAACGTTTCCCAGGGAAAGCCTCAGGTGCTTGTACAAACCCGCGCCTGGTCGTTTGACACGGCCCCTCAGCCTGAACACCAGATATAGATGACAGAATTGGTACTAACTAAGGAAAACTTAAGACCTAAATAGCAAGCCTAAGTTGATAAAGCCTTAGGGGTCAAGTTGCTGGAAGTTTTAATTAGGTCTAGGATGTTATAGTGCACACGGAATGTGGAGGGCGTTTATTAGGTTGTTGCCCTGTTATTTGATTTTTTTGTGTGTGCAAGAATTGGAGAGTGGCTCCAATGAAAATGAAGTTGTCACACAATTTTCTTGTATTTATGTCTTTTAGGATTCAATTTAATTAAATGTGTTTTAGGGTTTTTCCAATTAAATATTCAAAAAAGTTTGAAAATTCACAATCAAAGGAAAATAAGTTCTATGGGTGATTGTATGTTTCCTTTTAATTGTGTCTCTAAAAAGAAAGAAGAAACCCTAAGCCAATTATCCCTAAGACAGAAATTTTACTACCAATGAATTATTTTTAGGCTTTCAGAATTAAGTAGTGGTCCAAACAATTCAAAAAACACCACTAATTTGAATAAAATCAAACAAGGATTCCAAAAAATATTTTTGTTAGATTTTAAGAATTTTTTTGGCAATTATTTTAAATTTTTAATTGTACTAGTGTCAAAGTCCAGAAATGATACCCGTGGGTATTGTGGACTTTTCTGTATTACCACCGACCTCATTAAATTTTTGTGATTTTATATGATGTGTAAAATTACACAAGGATTCCAGAAAGCAAAATTTCACAAAAATCGGATGAGTATAAAAATTTCAAAAATTTTTGGAATGTAGCAAAATAGGAAGATTAAAAGGTATGACCCCTCTGCAATCCAAGAATTTTTAAAAATTAAATACACATCCAATTTATCTGAAAATTGGAACAGATGTTCCAAACTTAATTGGGAATCACTCTATGAAATTTTATGATTTTAGGAGGCCTGCGATGTTAGGAATCGATTTTTTAATTCTGGACAGAAATCTGGACCCGAAAAATAGAACACCAACACTTGCAATGGAGTGGTGTTAAAGAAGCATACAAGCAAACAATGGATTTTATAATGCACCACTCCACTTAATTAAGTTTTTTGGGATCCTGAAAGCCAAGTTTAATATATTTTTGGTAGTTTTAATTAATTATGTGACCAGAAAGAGGAACCAAGCTGAATTTCGCGGGAAGAAAAGGAACTTTGAGCTCTCGCTTCCAGATTCCCGCCTTCCTGCTGTAGTTCCTACAGGCAGAAAAGAAAGAAAGAAGAAGGGGATGAGATCCACTTCAAGCAAGAGAAAATGAGTTAATGCAAAGTCATGCTTCCCCAGCAACAGCGCCAAAAAGTGATAGCGAAAATGCGCGGTTTGTTAATTAGGTCGTTGTAACGCGTAAATCCGCTTTCGCTCTTAAATTTATAATCCTAGATAGGGAAGTATCTAGGGTCATCCAAGGAGGCAATATGGTTGCAAAATTGATTCTCTTGCTAGGAATATAAATCTCAACTTTCTTTTTGGTATTTTTTTCAATATATCATTTTTTTGTTTTTAAGCTAAGGCAACATGCGAACAGATGGCGGGAAAAGTGATTTACACTTTAATTTAAATACTACTTCTATGTGGCAAGTAGAGCCTCTCCCTAAGCTCACTCTAGGAAAGTGGAGGCCTAGAATAATTAGGGAGAGGGAGTGAAGAATGCTGAAAATAAGCTAATAGAAATGTAAACCAAAAAATGCAAAGAAGGCAACAAGATAATTGATAAACTGTTTTACAAAAGGCCTAGTAGAGGAAAGCTTGTACTACTAGAAAAATGCTAATAAGAAAAGAAAACACAAATCCTCTAGATAGAAGGTGAAGAAGAGGGCTTCTTTCTCCAAGGTTGGTGGCTCCCAATCTTGAAAAGAGTCCTTCAACTCCTTCCTTGCAGTGCTCCGCCAAGGTTATGTCCTCCAAGGCAAGCCCTAGGGGGGCATGCCCTAAGTTTCTCTCCAAGGGTGGACGTCCACCCTAAGTCCTTCTCCTTTGCCCAGCCGTCCTTGAAGTGGAAGAGTCCTCCTTGGCGTGGCTCAAGTTGAAGAGAGTGGGGAGAAGAAGGCACCAAAGGGCTGGTGATGTGCTCCTTTAATCTCCTTCTCTACTCCTTCTTCTTGGCCGTAGGTATAGGTGGTTTAGGTAGAAAAATATACTAAGGGAGGATGCCCCAAAATGGTGGTAGGTGGTGGCTTTTTATAGAATAGGAAGGGGGCTATGGTGACCTTTGAATTGGATGGCCAAGGTGAGTTGATGGAGGTGGTTGGAGATCCCATGGACAAGGAGAGTTGGCTCCACCTTAAGGGACACCAAGGGGGTAGTTATGGGTATTGACACCCCTTAGTGTTGGCGCCAAAATGGGTTTTCTTGAAGGCTATTAGGTGGCGCCACCTTAAGGTTCTAGAAGGGGGGTATGTGGATGGCTAGGATGTGTTATATGGGTAGGTGTAGGGTGGATGAAGAGGCTGAAAGTTGGTGCCAAAATGGGGGTGGTTAGGGGTGGTTTTTGTCGCCAACTTGAAGTGTCCTTTGGTGGAGATAATGGGGTGAAGGGGTGGCTAGGTGGTGGCGCCAACTTAAGTAGGGTAGCTAGATTAGGTAGGCTTGAGTTGGTGGAGCTAGCTAGGGTTGATTTTTAAGGTAATGGATGGCCAAGGATCTGGTTGTTAGCTAAGCTAAGCAAAGCTAAGATAAGCTAAGCTAGCTTAGCTAAAGTTGGAGTAGAGGAGAAGGTAATGGAGCTAGGGTTTGGAGGAAGGAGCTGAGGAGGAGAAGTCTGGAGCTGGAGCTGGAGCTGGCTGCTGCTGAAGAGGCTGGCATGGGGCTACTCTAGCTGGCTTAGCTTGCTAGTTCTTTGCTAGTTGCTAAGCCAAGCTAAAGTGAGCTAACTTCTACCAAAATGAGCTGAGGTGAGCTAGGTCTGGTGCTCCCGGGGAGAATCAAGCTGGTTGAGGTAGCTAAGGTAGCTTAGCTCAACTGAGTTGAGCTAAGCTGAGTCCCCGGGAGCTGGACTTGAGCTTCCTGAGCTGGGATGAGTTCTTCTTCAGCTGGCTGGAGTTGAGTGGAGCTGGATGTAGCTGGATCTGAGCTTGGGTGAACTCCTGTCAACTTAGTTGAGCCAGCTAGAGCTCCCTGTGGACTAGTGGGAGCTGAGATGAGCTAGACTCTGCTAAGTTGAGCTGGATCTGAGCTGACTTGGGCTAAGGTGAGCTAAGGTGAACTCTTTTGAGCTGCCATCCAGCTGAGATTAGCTGAATGGAGCTGGGATGAGCTAACCCTAGTTCAAGTAAGCTAGGTTCCAGCTACGGTGAGCTGGATCAAGCTGAGGTGACCTGGATCAAGCTGAGGTGAGCTGGATCAAGCTAAGGTGAGCTGGATCAGGTTGAGTTCCAGCTTGTCTGGGCTTCTCCTTCACCATTTGCCTTCTTGAGTGCTAGGGTTTTAGGGATCTATATATTTGTACATCCCTAACACTCACAAAAACATATTAAAAAGACAATAAAAAATGCAATGCATGCCTAACCTATTTTATGCCTAAATGCAGCCCAGCAACCCGTTTGCGGAGTAAAATCCTAAGAGCTAGGTTTGTTTTAATGCTTAAGAATGATGATAAACTGGCATTTATCAGCAGCCCACGCCAACCACATGCGCGCACTCCTACGCCCGCAGCACCTTCCTCGCACCTATTGTCTTCGCCCGCACGCCCCGTCCAGCCTTTACGAGACCAGTGGCCGCGCGCGCTCACCACCTGGAGCGCCCTTCTCCCGTGCCTGCAGACCCGCACAACAGCGCACACTTCTTCCCGTGCCTGCAGAGCCACCCGCTCATCTCCAACCGCGCCCTCCTCAGCCTGCAGCGCCCTCCTCCCGCGCCTGCAGACCTGCACAACCACGCTCACCACCTGCAGTGCCCTTCTCCCGCGCCTACAGGCCCGCACAACAGCAGCCACCCACGCAGCAACAGCGCGCGACAGTCTTCACGCTAACAGGCCGCGCACGCTCACCGGCTGCAGGACCACCACCGGAGCTCGTCCGGCCACCTCTGTCCGCCGCGTGACACGCCGCCACCACCGCTTCGAAGCCCTTGGTCCAATGGACTTCCTCTGAGCTTCTCGTGCCCGGCCATCCACTCCTCGTCGTGCAAGACAAAGGGGAAAAATTCCCCTGTTTTGCTACAGTAACCTGCCAATTAGAAATTGCATTTTCTGCCATTGTCACTTTTTAAGCATATTTTATTGATTTTGCATTGCGGAAAATATCCTCTTGTTTCTCAGAATTGCTATTTCAGCATTGTTTCTTGTTTAAACCTTAATCTGAAGTCAATTTTGTCTTGATTCTTGTCCAAGCTAACTACGAACAAGCATTTTTAACTGGTGTGAATTTTGATACGTCATTGCCTCCCTGTGGATACGACCCGCTCCTCTACGAGTGGTTATTTCTTTTTTAAATATTGATTAGTCGATTTTTCCACCACATTAAACTGTAAACGACTTTGAAGTGAATGATTGACGAGTCAAATGGCGCCGTTGCCGGGGAGGCAATAGACGCAATAATTTCACCTAATTTTATTTTGATTATTTGTCAATTGCACAGAGATTTAACAATTTTTTATTTTCTTTTCTATGCGAGAAAATTTGTGCAAGAATCGGCCAGTGTGAGAGGCGACCCTTGACGTCGCCAGACGAGAATTGGGCAAGCAATTTTTAAACGGAGGAGAAGGACAAGGACGCGACAGACACCATTGTATTTAGTCGCTAGTTTAATTAGAATAGAATTAAGACTGTAGGCTTAATTTTTCATTGCAGTTAGTTTGAAACCCTTGTTCTGGGGCATATTTTGAGGGGTTTGTTCCCCAATTTTGTTTTGGGCCCGTGTTGGGTAATTTTTGGGAGCCTGTTCCCTTTTCTTTTGATTTAGATTTTTAGTTTATTGATTACTTTTTATTTGCTTGTGCATAACTAGTTTTAAAAATAAAATAAAGAAAAATGAGCTGCCTACTAGAAGC
Organism: Thalassia testudinum; assembly: GCA_037157565.1. NCBI lineage: Eukaryota > Viridiplantae > Streptophyta > Magnoliopsida > Alismatales > Hydrocharitaceae > Thalassia > Thalassia testudinum. The sequence goes on along the minus strand of JAZHRO010000014.1, from coordinate 147,162,229 downwards.
TACCTGCCTTAGGACGAACCATTTAGGTTTGTATGAGCAGCCTCTAGATTTACTTCTCTGCATTGCGTGCATTCTCGCATCGTTGATTGCTGGAAGCAAGGTACGCATTTTCTTACTTTGCATCCTATTCTTGATCACGCATTGCATTTGGACTTAATGCGAAGACCACCTAATCTGTATTGAATAAATTAAAGAGGTGGTCACATATTTTCTAGAAAAAGGACTAATTAAAGGAGGGACATTTTAAAATCAAGGATTTGATTTTCAAACTTGGCGTGCGATTCAAAATTAAAAATCTTTTGCGGTGTGCACATTTATTTCACTTGCACCACGGCACGCTTCTAGACACTCCTTATGTTTGGAAATACTAGGACAAGAGCCCTCTTATCGTTGGATTCTGAAGTGTTTGGAACTTGAGATCAAAGGTTTTGTAAATCCAAAGAGGGGGATACCCAGTCACGGATTTTTGGGGGCAGTTGAGAAGCACCGCGAAAGCACAGCTTCAAAGGAAGGCCTATGCCTACTTGCATCCCTCGATCTTCCGTCTTTGGATTTACCTGACCATTTGAGATTTAGGGAAGAATACCTAAGCTCCAACTAGGTCTTCTTAAGTGAGCCGTAGGTCGACAATAGGCACGTAAATTGATTGAACAAATTGTATCGTCACATGCAATCTGACTTAAAATCAAAAGCCTAAATTGTGAAAGACCTAAAAGGTCCTTTTTGAATTGTGTTTTTCTTGGGGAATTCTGACTGAAGTGTGAGTTAGAATGGACCACATTGATTTTCATCCTTTCACATCTTGCCCACACCCTCACCCCCACTCTGCATCCTTCGATCCCAGACGCCGAGATGGTCCATTCCTTGATGGACATAATGACAATCATTGGGATCCATTTACTCCTATTATAGGAGTATTGGCCTAGTTAAGCCCCAAATCGGTGAGCAGAACTCAGGAGCAGGATTTGCTTTGCCCAATATCCCACATACCAAAGAAATACCCAACCCACCCTCCTTGAAAAAGTATAATGGTTGGACAAACACTCCTGGGTACTATAAGCCTGAACCTGACTTCTCTCATGATAGAAATGACCTCTCCTCTTTGAAGATGGAAATACAGAAAATGCAAAATGAAATGAGTGAATTGTTAGGAGAATCTTTTAGAGCAGGCCAACAAGAAAGAGATGAAATTAGCCACCCAATCTACCCCATTGAGGATGACGTACACCCCTCTACAATAGATGCATCTCCCATGGGAGAGCTACACTTTAAGTTGGAGGGAAATTCTGGGGAGAATAGCTACTTTTCGAGGATCAATTTTGAAACCTCCCCATTAGATGACACTTCCTTGAGAGATCTACACTTTAGGTGGGAGGAAAATACACATGAAAGCAGCTATGCATTGGATGAAGAAAGGTGGCAACCTGAGGAAGATGATGATAAGGTTGAGTATCCACCTGATTTATATTGGAGTCAAAAGAAGGGAATGATGGTACCATTGGAAGACCTCGACCCAAATGATAGTATTTTCGTGACATTTGATGAAGTGGGTCAAAGTCAAGTTGTTAATCCTACCCTCCCTTCTGATCACGATATGGAACTCAAACCCACCCTTAGGGAACCTGACCCTAATGAAATTGACCTACCTGAGGAGTCTGATGTAACCGGTGTAAACCATTTACCTCAGATAGAGCACCCTAGGGGATTTGCTGAGATATTAAATGATTGTAGACCTTGGGTAAATGATGAATTGTGTGATGAGGAGAAGATGAATTATATGAGGAACCTACATTCAAGATTTGGAGTGACACTAAGGATGATTATGTCTTATTTGAAGAGTTAGCCCCTGAGGATGTCATAAATTTGACCAACTTAGGTTTCCTTAGCACACCCATTGATGATATTTCTCCTCATGATAAAATGATGGAAAATTTGGAAGCAATTTCTAAGATTTATGTGGATTCACATATAGACTCCGGGGAAGATTTGAGTAAAGAACAAAAACCTGGGGATGACATTGATAGGATAATCCCTAGATCTGTTGCTTCCAACCTGCCTTCATTCACTTCGAAGTCACCCTCTGATTAGCTTATATCTGAAAGCGAAATTGTGACTTCTGATGAAGAGCAGGAAGATACATGTGATGGTGCAAGGAATGCTAGGGATGAAATTGAGGATTTAGAAAGACTGTTTCGGATGGACACCGAGCTGATTAAACCCAACCTAGATCTTATAGCCATCCCACAACCTCGTAACTTGGACACCCTAGATGATCCTTGCCTTAGAGAATTACTCACTTTTGTTCAGACCAGGGGGCTTAACAGACTAATATTTCCTGTAATGGAGTATCAGGTATGGATTGATGATTTCTTTAGTCAGTCCATTACCCTGGGGGTTTATCTGTGCACCATTCCTTCCCCATTCTTTTTGGAGGATCCATCTTATCCTCCCCCTACCCCTTTGGAGGTTATTTTACCTGTTTATCCTTTAGAACCTCTTCTGGTGACCTGGGAAGATTTCATTCCCATTTTAGTTGGGCGAGCATTTGCTATCGGGATTCATCATCAGCTTGCCAACATCCTAGGTTACCTATTTTCTAGGCCAACATTGCTTTGCTCATTTTTAGGTCCTATTTCTGCAATTCTTGAACTTGATTTGTAGGTTCTTTGGCTATTCAGCCCAGCTCTAACCCAGGTAATATCCTTCTATGCAATGAGGACATTGTACATTTTAGGCATGGGGGGGTGTACTTGGGGATATACATAGCATAATTGCAGACATTTGTACATATAAAAAAAAAAGGGGTTTTGAGCTCAACTGGCTAGATCTTACATTCTTAAGCAAATCAGAACTCTAGGGTAGACTAAATTAATTCTAGGGTCAAACTTTAGAAGCTAAATGAGTTGCTAGCGTTAGACCTTTAGGGTCCTTTGTGGACTTAAAAACTTAAGTAGGAGTTAAGTTGCGGACCATTCCTCAAGAGGTTGAGGAAGGGAAGCTAGGGTTTGAGTTAAAAGGTGGGGTAGTACCTGGAGTCTTATTCTACCTTTTGGTTTACGAGTCCTTGTAACCCAAGCATCCAAATTTCACACACTTGGTCTGGTAATCAACTTAATTTCTGTCTTTCTGAAAAGAGATTTGGTTCTCTTAGTTTTGACTTAAGAGAGGCTTGAAAACACATTTTGATTGGAAGAGTTCCCACCGCAGGAGAGGTGGAGTATATACTCACCATGAGGATGCGATGATAACATATTACCTCCTCGGCGCTTGTCTCTTAGGATATCCATCCTACTGGGGGCATGTAAGCGCATTGCATGGTTTAGGTACCATGGACGGCCCTATCTCGAAGTGCCGATTGCCATAGGCCTGAATTCACTTAAGGAATCCATGGGTGATACTATCTCGAAGTGTCGATTGCCAGGAGTTCTTGGGGTTGTTATGGGCAGTGCTATCTCGAAGCATCGAAAGCCAGGCACCCTTCGAGGTATGGTAATGGGGACAATGAAACAAACACAGACCATGTTGATAGCTGATCTGAGGTAAGACTTAGAAGAATCAAAAAAAAAAAAAAAGAAGTATATATATATAAAAAAAAATCCTTTAACTCAAATAACTCAGACCAATGCATAGGCACGGATGCTTTAATCTTAGGGATTAATAAACTTTAGGGTAGAATCAGAAAATAAGGAAACTTGTGCCTGCAACTCATCTTTAGCCGACCTAGTCTGCAACTTAGCAACTACTTAGGAACCTTGGGTATAAAGTATGAACTTAATATGCTTCTGGAGGATGACCAAGTGGGTTGACTAGTCTACTTGGAGTGCTTGGTTTCGCTTAATTTTGATAGGGACTATCAAAAACTGGGCATGGGGGTATTTGATTAGGCCATAGTTGTGGGCTATTTAAGTATTTAAGTGCCTACACATTAGGTTAATTCTAACATTTATTTAGCATAAATTAGGATGTAAATAGATTAATTCATAGTTTTAATTTAATTACATAATCCATGCATTGCATTCATACCTTAAGTGCATTTAGAATTAGCTTAGAATGGCATTCATCTAATTAGATAACCAATTAGGTACATTATTTTCATTAACATAGAAGTTGAGGGTTTGCATATAAATGATCCTAATATTTTAACATTATTTTCTTTATTCTTCTTTTTGCAGGAACGGCTGTCTGCCGCTCCAACACCACCAGCTACCGCAGTGAAGAACCCACTCAAGGAGGAGCGGATGTGTTGGATTTGGTCGGGTAGCTGATTTCAAATTGGTGTAGGACACTACAAAAGGAGGAGGGAGGCAGCCGAGCTCAGGAGGCCTCCACCACCGACCCACCACTGTGTAGAGAGACCTTCTCTCTTCCAATCCATACTGCCAGCCTCTACTGTGGCGGCGAGTCTCCACCACCGTGGGCGTGTGGTGTGACAGGCCACACCGCCATCCGGAGCTAGCCTGCATTACCGTGGGCACCTTAGCATGCATCTCCCTCGCCGTCGTCACCAACCACCACTGCCGCAACAACCGTCAACCACCCTTTCAGTCACTTAAGACGTCCGGGAAATTTCCCGAACGTCTGAAGTCCACCTCCCAATCTAGAGCAATCTCCGTCCTCCCACTTCACTTCCACCACACACGTCTGAAGTCACCCGCAACCTTCCACGCCTGCATAACCTTCCTATTGCCTGTAGCCCACGCCAACCTCACGCGCTTGCTCCTACGCCTGCAGCACCTTCCTCGCACCTGTTGTCTTTGCCCGCACGCCCCCTCTAGCCTTTGCGAGACCAGTGGCCGCGCGTGCTCACTGCCTGCAGCGCCCTTCTCCCGCACCTGCAGACCTGCACAACCGCGCACACTTGTTCCCACGCCTGCAGAGCCACCCGCTCAACTCCAACCACGCGCCCGCACCCGCTCATCTCCAACCGCACCCTCCTCAGCCTGCAGCGCCCTCCTCCCACGCCTGCAGACCCGAACAACCACGCTTACCTCCTGCAGCGTCCTTCTCCCGCGCCTGCAGACCCGCACAACAATAGCCACCCACGCAGCAGCAGCACACGGCAGTCTTCATGCCAACAGGCCGCGCGCACTCACCGGCTGCAGTACCTTCGTCGGAGCTCGTCCAGCCACCTCCAACCGTCGTGCGACACGTCGCCACCACCGCTTCGAAGCCCTCGGTCCAAGGGACTTCCTCCGAGCTTCCCGTGCCCGGCCATCCACTCCTCGTCGCGCAAGACAAAGGGGAAAGATTCCCCTATTTTGCTACAGTAACTAACAATTAGAAATTACATTTTCTTCCATTGTCACTTTTTAATCATATTTTATTGATTCTGCATTGCAGAAAATATCCTCTAGTTTCTCAGAATTGCTATTTCAGCATTGTTTCTTGCTTAAACCTTAATTTGAAGTCAATTTTGGCTTGATTCTTGTCCAAGCTAACTACGAACAAACATTTTTAACTGGTGCGAATTTTGATACGTCATTGCCTCCCTGTGGATACGACCCACTCCTCTGCGAGTGGTTATTTCTTTTTTAAATATTGATTAGTCGATTTTTCCACCACATTAAACTGCAAACGACTTTAAAGCGAACGATCGACGAGTCAGTGGTAGTGAGCTCGTGGAGGTGGAGTGGCTAGCTAAGTGGAAGTGGGCGTGAATGGCACCAGTGGAGTTAATTTGCTGAGGAAGTGATTGGGTGCAAATGGCCACCCCTTAGGTCTTTTTATAGACCTAAGGGAAGCTCTCTAGAGAATTATTGAATTCTCTACAGAGGCCTATGGTGGGAGCTCGTGGGAGAGTTTGAGATAGAGGATGGATGGTGGTTTTTATATCCACCAAATGTGGATCTAAAAATTGAATGGATCTTGGTTGCTAATTTTGGCAACCAAGGCAACCACTCATGGTAGAGAGTTCTAGAGAACTCTAGGCTAGGTATTTTCGTGTAGATGGTGTGTGTGGGTGTGTGTGGGTCAAAACTTAGGTGGCTAGGTTGATTAGGTTAGGTTCTAGTAGGTTTAGGTCAAGTTATGTCTCAAATTGGGTTATAAACCCTAATTCACTAAGGTAAAGTGCAATTAAACTTAATAGAAGTTTACTTGGGTGTGTGGAAACTTAATTGAGAGTAAAACAACTCAATTAATTTAGGTCTAGGTCAGTTGGACTCTCATTGAGTCCAATTGGAAAATGTGTGTTGAGATCAGGGATTAATTGGACTCAATGAATCCAATTTAATAGGTTGATGGAATTGACTAAGATCCAAGTCAATTAGGTTTAGTGAGGACCTAATTAGGTCCTTAGGGAGGTCTAGAGGTGATGTACTAGGGTTAGGGCACCTTAATTTAGGTTCCTATGCGGTTGGAATTGGGTTTAGGGACCTAGAGGTCCAAGATCAAGGTTTAAATCTAAAAATAGGAACTGGAGAGCAGTATCAGACGTCTAATAATAGTGTCAGACGTCTTATACTCAGAAATCAGAAGTCCAGACTTGTTATCTGGATGTCCAGTCAAAGTTAGGAGGGATTTTGGGTTTTGTCTTGGGTATTCTGCAGAAATTAGACGTCTGACAAAGTGTCTGGACATCCAATAACATTGAAGAAGTGGGTTTGAGGTGTGCGAGAGATGCCTAAGGGTCCTGGATGTTGTATAACTTATCTGGAAGTCTAGATAAGGGTTGGAACTAGGGTTTTAGGGCTTCCTAGGGTGTTTTGACCTAATCCAAGGGTGGCTAAGGCTTGAGGAAGTCTCTAGGCTATCATAGGGTTAGGATGGACCTAAGCTCTTCACATTTTTCTGCTTTATTCCTACTTAATAGCATAGAAAACCTTTAACTCCCTTACATTATTATTCCTACATCTAATCTAATTCTTCTACTCCAGCTCTGCTACAACTCCCGTTATTCCTGATCCAGCTTCACATCCAACTCCTGATCAGCTTATTCCCTGCAATCGACATAATGAACTTAATCAGCACATTATAACATTATTTTATGCATAGCTATCGGAAAGCAGTGAAGATGCAGATAATGCGCATGCATGAATAACCCTAACTTATGCTAAGTCCTAGCTTAATCTAGGTCAATTAAGACCTATGATTGCTGCGCAATCATACCCCCATGCCTTGATCTTACTAGTCCCTAGTATTTGCAAGACTAAATTATTTACAGCAAAGGTCCTTAAGGGACTGATTATTTTATAAAGTGTATGCGTAGAGATTTTTCTCCTTTTTGTTTTCATCCTATGCTCTAGGAATCCAAACAATCGTGAAATTGCAGCTATGTCCCTTTTGCAACGGATTCGAGTGAAAACTAATACACCTCTAAAGCCTATACTTGATCCCTAGTAAAAATTCTAGCGGGAAAGAAGTACTTCTTCCCTCAGGGTACTCAAGATATTCTATGAATTTCACCCCCACTTTAGGCTTAGGTAGAGAATCTCTGAGGGAAAGGATTATATATTTGGTGGCTCATTCTTACTTGGTGCTACATAGAGACTAGTACTACAGAATCTAGATTCCCGGATTACTAAATAACTCAACTCAGAGAAAGATGAGAAAAACTATGCTCCCTTTTGATTCCTTTGTATTCATTCTCTCATTTTCCTTTTTCCTAGAGCTCACAACCTTACCAGATTCACATATATGTCTTGTATTTGGTGGTCTCACTAGGCATTAACACTTTAATTGAGTTCTCATAGCCCTAACACTAAGTCGGAATTCCTCAGCCAGTATTTGGTCAATCAGAAACACAAGAAAAATAGGTTAGGGTCATATTTAGTGGATCTCAATTTTATTTGGTGGTATTGCCTTGATGAAATTAACACTGACTGTTCCTTCTTTTATTTTCTTTTTCTTCTTTTTCTAATTTTTTTAGTTTTTCTTTCTTTTCATTATTTTTTTTAATATAAAAATGCATTTTCAACATAACACAACTAGGACACATCCATGAACTTTATTGAGGAGGCATTATTAGGGATTGGCGGTACTCAAGAGACATTAGGTGGCTTATTTGGTGGAAGTGCCTACTCATGGCACTGGGAGAGATGGATAGGACATTGTATTTCTGACCTTGACATCAATACCTTCCTTCTGCTGAGGATTCTGTAGAGAATGGTCGTAACCATCTACCTTAGCCCTAGTTTTATGAAAACTCGCTCTCCGCATATTTGCCTTATTCGGTGGCTCTCACAATTTTGCATAAAAATGTATATGCAGGAATAGAGAGTGAAAACTATATCTAAACTCAAAGTATCATCACCTAATTATCTAGGATTCCAGATTCCTTACACTAATCTTAGAGCACCAGTACTCTCTACTCTCATCTCACACTATTTGGTGGATTATTAGAAGAAAATCTGGCAAACTCCCAAAACACTGTCCAGGGGTTCAGGAAAAGAAGCACTGCTTCTTCTCGACAGACTGAAGACGTTTATCAGCCTTCATCATCAATCTATTGCAAATTCTACTTGTGTGTGAAGAGTTGTACTGGATTCCAGATTACAGGAATCAACAAGAGGATAAAATCCCTAATGCATTCTCGTAATAAAATAGTCTTATTCATGAATGCAATATGATTATATGCTATAAATATGTAACCTCATATAATTTGTACTTTGTGAAATTCCCATATCGGGTTACAATAAGCTTGACCCTAAATTTAGAACAAAAGGTGAGCAGGTGAGTCAGAAGTGGCTATTGCGAACGATTTCTAGCTCCAATGCAAGCATTGGAGGTGGAGTCGGTTGTTCTTTTATTTAAGGTCCTAAAGTATGTTTTACATGCAACTCTGAGGTTTTCCTAAGTGTTGGCACGATAATTTTTTAGTTTTGTTGTATCTAGCACCCCATTCCTAAGTTCTTCCATGTCCTCATGCATGAAGGTTAAAGAAAATAAATACTATAGGGGGAGAATGGGTAGAAATCACCTGTAATTGCTCCTGAAATTATACATTCAGCACCGGCCAACCTGTTAACATGCAATATACAAAAGGGAAATATGCTAAAACAAGATATGCTATGTATAAAAATGGTTATATATAAATGATGGTGAAATGTGGAGTGATTGGTATCTATATGTGTTGAGCTTAACGCCTCCGGCTGGGCAAAAACTCAATCAGATGTGTCATTTCTAGCATAGGAACCGGTTAAGATTAGGAGAAAGATATGCTCGTATGCTCCCAGAATTAGTGGTCCGGAGATGCGAACTAGCTGATTGTGCACCCGACTCCAAAAAGTATAGCTATAAGAAAGTGTGTAGTGGTGGTGGAAAATAGAGGATAATCAAAGGAGGGATCATGATGTTGATTCAGTTGATTTATCATGTCCCACAATTCAGTAGGAAGTTACTGAGGGAGTAGATCAAAATGTATCTTAGAACCGGAATCTTAGTCATAGGAATCCTCATAATGATAATTGACATCATAGATCATGCCCTGTCCAAGCTCTAGATCATACGGGGGTATTCATGAAAGTAGAAAATCTATGGGGAGGTCACTGAAATCCTCGTTAGAAATTACTTCGTCCTCATCAGTATTCACCTCTGATTTATCGGAGGCTAACTCTTCAAGCTTGGGGTCGATCCATTGATTAGGATGGTAAGTGCATCCCAAGCTCATTCTGCTCGAAATTTCACCCTTATATGCATTGGGCTCCTCAGTAATTCCTACCTCGGGTAGCATATTTATTTATTCATTTAAGTTATCCAAAGCTACTTCTAATTTTCGGATGTTAGGATCAAGGATAGAAAGTGTCATCTCAGAATCTCCAACATCCGAATTAGGGATGTAGGTGAAAGAAGAAGAATGCAGATCAGAAGATGTTGGCTCTAGCATAGGTTCACCTACAATGGGAAGTGGCTTAGGCTGATCAGTAGTGTCGCATGTAATGCTTGCCTCAAGATCCATATCCTCAATTGGATCTACTTCCTTGTCTCGATTGGGTTATCTAACCCGAGAGGTGTCTCCCAGGGTTCAGGATAATATGATTGCAGCTCAATTCTGGAGATATCAGTCCTTTCCTCCTCAATTTCAAATGAACCCATTTGGCATACTTCCTTCTCCTGTCTCATATCCACAGTAGATTCTTTTTCACTTGAGTGATCTTCCAGTATCTGCTCCCAAGAATCTTCTGTGTGTCCCTCTGGCGTAATCGTTTCGGATTCCTTGAGGTCTTCAAGGCTATTTTCCACTTGATATCTCAAAAGTAGTAGTTCTTGAGTTTCCTGATTTTGTCTCATTAGCCTTGTTATCTCTGCTATTTCTCGAAGAAGCTCTGTCACAGCTTGTTGATGTGGAATCCAGCTTTGTCATTGGTTCAACTCAATGATAGCCTGGATTTCGTGCAGATAGGATGCGGTCTTTTCCTTAGTGCTCACTATAGCTCTTTGTATTCTGTAATGCGGCCGCATATGCACCAGTAGCTCTTCTGGGGTTCCACGGGGTTAATCAGGTCTACCATATTCCATGGGTGAGAAGCATGAGTATGAAATCCTTATCCTAGGTTATAAGATGAGGTCCTTTGAGGGACCAACTGGTATGAATCATAATATCCAGGGTTAGGATATGGGTTAACCATTTTGGTAACTCGAGAAGGATCAGGCGAAGTGAAAAGTCATCTTCGCGACCTTGGGTTCTAATCCCAAGGTTGAGCTAATTCAGTGACCTGGGCTCTTAGATAAGCTCGTGGGTCCATCTCTCTTGGATCTTGATTAGGTCTAGATCCAAGGTTAATCATTGCAGCTAAGCAGATAGAAGTGATTTGCCTCCTTGGGAGCGACTCCCAAGGTATAATCAGTTGAGGTTTGAGTGACCTCCTTCCTTGCATACACCACCCAAGCCTTGAGTTGGTGCAACCAAGTAGGACAAGGCTAAGGCCCTGTCAATCAAATAGTCCTTATGAATCAGGTGACCAGATTTTTGTTAGAAATTTGAATTCCTGAAGAGAAGTTCGTCGTTCAACTAATTGAAAGTGGTTCCTGTCTCTCAAGCTAACCCAGCAAGTCTAGTTACGAGGGGACTACGGGGAAGGTTCTTCCTTTAGCTTATGCCTCCGATTCTGTTGACCCCCGAGCCGCGATTGTTTGACACTACCCTGCAGAATTAGTCACCAGGTTTGACAAGAGAGATTAAAAACACCCACTATTATGACAAGGAACTCGGGTTGATTTTGTGTTTTAAAATTAGTTTTAACCCATTTTCTTCTGTAGGGTTTGAGGTGAATGGCCCATAGGGTGACCAAGCTCACCAGCTAAGTAGACTTGATTAAGTCTAGGTTAGCCCAAAGTGCGGTCCCTAGTTGTAACCGTAAGGATTCAACCTAAATTGCATGCACTTCTAGGGCTGTTCTTTTTCTGTTTCAGCAGACCACAAAGGTAATTCTTGTTCTCTGATAATAATTGAAATCCAATTAATTTGAAATTTCTCGAGTAGATTCCTTTTTCAATTAGCTTTCCAGACAATATTTTTTTGTAATTTCTACTATTTCAACCAATTTTTAGGGAATTTTGAATATCAACGGCTCAGATCTGAAACTTTGACCCCTGGTCGGTCTTTCACTTTGAAACAGCATCAAATGACCTTCAAAAATTTAGGAAAGAAATGAAAAATAAAGCCAATGAGATTAGCTTTCAAACCTCCCCATTTTCAGTCAAAACAAATTCGTAGATTGCTCGAAATTGCTTTTTGAAATTTGAAAAATTTTGAAACTAAGTCAGTCTGACCCCTATGCACTTCGCGAAGTTTAAAAATTGTATACTTGGAGTTTTTTCAAAAGAATAGTGGCATTTGAAAGGTCGTTTGAAAATGAAGGTTTATCCCAAATTTCAGAATTTTTCGCTTACTAATTTTTTGGCAATCGAATTTTTAAATCAAGCTTGAAATCTAGCTGAAAATCAGAGGATGGTGGAAAAGCGTTTTAAAGAGGTTTGATTTGGAAATCCAAGCTTTCCACCAAAAAGATTTTCTTTTCAAAACTTTTGCACATTTTTTTTTTTAAAGAAATTTTCAAGGGATTCAATAAAAAGATTTATTTTTTTTCAAACTAACCTAGATTTGAATGGAAACCTAATCTAGATATAAAAAAAATTCTTTTTTTTTCTTCTCGCAAAAATGAGTAAAATCTTTTTTTTTCACAAAGAATTTTTTGAAGGAAATAGATCTAGTGCTCGGGTTCAGAAAAAGAAAACCTAATCTAAGGAGAATGATGATGTGCACTTGGATTGTTTCTTTGCCGCACTCGATGTGTGTGCAAATCCTATTTTCTTCCCATTTTTTCCTGCACATCAAAAATAAAGTAGAGGCAAATTCATTGTGATGTTTTAAAAGATCAAAATCATAGAAAATGACGTTGCCTCCCCGGCAACTATGCCAACTGATGTTACCGTTCCTGTGGATTTGAAAGTCGTCGGAAATCATAGTATTGTCGCTCAAAAACGTTCGTCAAAAATTAAGTTTGTAAAAATTATGAGACTTAAGTCCCGGTCGTTCATCTTTGGGAGGCATTTGTTTTACTTTTGAAATCAATCTTTTTGCCACTCTACTTTGTTTAGAAATCGCATGGCAATTTATGATTGTTATGATTTAGATACAACATGCTTAGTTGCAATAGATGAGAATGAAAAGCAGGCAACTTTAATCAATCTAAATATATTGTGGTCGCACATGTTTCGTGTGTTTAGAAATCAGGGTTACAAGTAACCCATCGTCGTAGTTGCAAAACAGGTCAATCAAATAAAATTTATACCGAAACTCCAGGGGAGTCCCGGGTCGAACATAGGGAGGCGACGTTTACTTTATTGAAAACCACGCTTCGTTTAATTTCTTTTTGGTATTTTAGGGTTTTGATATTTTTTTTGTATTTTTGAAATAAAAGAAATCAACCATACATATCACAAGATAGAGATCTAGAATAAATATGATATATATTACTTCTAATGTCAATTACAAGAAACAATGAAAGCATATAAAGAAAGGGAGGTGAGAGGAAATCTCCCGAATCGACTGTTCGGCGAGATGACGGTGCCTGGCGGAAGCTCAGACAAAGGAGGTTAGGAGTAGGACAAAGGAGGTGAGATGCTGGAAGATGTTGGGTTGAGGAAAGCTTCAGCGTAGCTCCGGAATGGAGGTGAGAAGACGAAGTTGATCTGATATCGGAGTGGAGGTAGGAGGACAGCTCCAAGGTGACCTATGACGGGAGATGGGAAATTGGAGGAGTATTTGGTTAGGCAGAGGTTCGCTACACTAATAAGCACCTTGGGAGGTTGAGAACAAGCTCAAATGGAGTGTCGGTAGGCTTGCTAGAGCTTGGGAGTAGATGGGAGTAGAGTAGGTAGAGATGGCTTAGAAGGGAGGGGGTGTAGGTCCTTTTATAGAGGTCTAGAAGAGGCAAAAATAGTATCTGGGTCTTTACTAACGTCCACAAACATCGCTGCAGCTGCCGCTGAAGATCCGCCCTTCAATTGTTCTTGCCAGCTCGCGCAGGCCTTTAGTGACATCCATAAACGTCGTTGTAGCTGTCGTTGAAGATCCGCCTATCAAATCCTCTTGCTGGCGTGCGTAGGCCATTAGTGACACCTGCAAGCATCACTAAAGGTGTGTCGCTGAAGATCCACGCTCACCCTACATGCACCCGCCCCTCTGGCGCACTTCGCGCACCCGTGTCGCGTGCATGCTGGCGTGCGCTGGCATGCGTGTGCATGTACGTTGCGCTACTGCTGCTGTACGGCTGCGTGGCTGCTGCTGAGTGGCTGGCCAAATTGGAAATTGGGGGGGCTACAGGGATTCGAACCCATGCCCCTTGTTTGCAAACCAGCACTACCACCATTGCGGTAACCCCTCCCTTTTGTCGTGTGGAGCGACTTGGTGAGTCTGCTTCCCAACTGTTGGATCTTGATTCAATGGCTAGGATTGAAGGGTGCGGATGAAGAAGGAGTTGGGCGGTCTGGATGGCACCACGTGGCACCATCTGGGCCGTCCATCTTCTTCCACTTGTAGAGGGTGCTACGGTGCTCTGATCAAAATGATTCCTATGATGCTGAACTGCGATCGTCGCTCCGGATCCATCCATACGGTTGGATTTTCCATCCAAAACCTGCTTGGATGTCACATTACCCTCCTAGCCGTTGATCTTCCTCGACCTTAATGTGATGGTACAGGACTCCGATCTGGACGATTTCAGAGGCGTTAGTCTCCGATCGTCGTCCCGAATAGATCCGTATGGTCTGATCGTCCATCTGAGGGCTTGAAATAAATCCTCTTTTCTCCTGACTAGAAAATGGGCCTAATTATCCTAAAATATAAACAACTACTCTAACTGCAGAATGATGCATGCTATGCAATATTTATATCATGACATGCAGTGCTAAGCCTAGGAACTATCACAATAAGCATTTTATGATGAATTTATACGTGTTTATCATACCCTCATGTTTACTTTTTGCTAGTCCCTAGCAAAATTCAACTAAATGCTATGTATATCAGTGGAATCAAGGTTCGAGTATTTAGGAAAAATTCATTGATTGCTTTAGAAAGTCTCATCCCCAAGACCTAATTATAAAAACTCAATAGTGCCTGGGTGCTTGCCAGAATGCAGACCGTCCAAGCCATCGCCATATTTGAGAAGATATATATATATATACTTTGTACTTTTGGAGTTTGAGAGTTACGGGATAACTTTTTATTGCTACCCGACCTAACCAAGACTCGAAAAGGACTCTAAGTGCTAAGCATCTTTGTGAAAAAGTGACAGACTCACAAAACGGCCGTTAAGACAAACTTCAGGTTTCTACGACCCTTGGTGACCTTGCCTAAAGGTTTATGTTTACGATTGGTAGCTTTCTTCCTACTTTTATTTATGGGGTCAACACAAGGGTGAATCTAGTGTATATCTCCCCGATTTATTCTATTTCCCCACTTCTTCCCTAAGTGTTTTGGGAATTATTGTGCATTTTTTTGTGAGTTGGGTTCTGGACAATCAGCCGATGAGCTTTTACCACCGACAACTTGCTAGCCATACTTGTGCAGTGAAGTGTGGTTTTATTTATTTTTTTATTTTCTCCTTTTCTTATCTTTTTTTTTTTAGTATTTCTTTTCTTTTTTTTCTAAGTAGGTGGCTTCCCTAATCTAAGATTTACCTAAAGGCAGTACAACGAAAATGGTCTTGTGGCTGAGCTCTGGACAATCGGCCGATGAGCTGTTACCACCGACAACTTACCAGCCATACCACCCAAGTCAGTCCATTAGCTATCCAATTTCCGTAAAAACCACTGGAAAATGTGTCAGTGCAAAATAATGTGTGTAGATGCATAGGCTTAATGTCCCCCTAAATTAGAGGGTGAGTTGATAAGTCACATACTTATCATCCCAAATTATTTACCAAATTAAAATAAAATTTAATTGGCGAGGACTCGAGACTAAATCCACATTCGATTGGACACTCGGGCTAATTAAGCCTGAAGACCTGAACAGCCTAAGTATTCAGGTCTCAAAGAATCAATTCCTGAAGTTTACAACTCCTAATGCCAAAGTTCTCATCTCCTAATTCTAAATTTTTTTTTTAATAAGAACCAAATAACAGGAAATTGTTGTTACAGCCGACAAAAAGGTTATAAAATATGTCCACCCCCAAGCTTAGATTTTGCAATGTCCTCATTGTGAAGAAAAATGAAAGCATGCAAGAGAGTAGAAGTGGAAGAATAGCACTTGATTTTCGTGAGACACTGTTCAGCTTGGAACAGTCTTTACATGTGCTAAATTTAGTGCCTATAGCTAGGCGAGGTTCTCAATCAACAAAAACTAAACATTGAGGCCACAACAACACATTTTTCGGGCCACCAGGGATGGGTCCTGGAGAGTGAAAATGGGCTTACCAAAGAGATGAACAATGAAAGTGGTAAGCTGGTGGTGCAGAGAGAGCCCAAATGGTCTCCAATAGGAGTTGTGTTGATTTATTGCAGAGGGAGTGTAGTTGGGTATAGAATTTATGCAATGGTTGGGTGAAAAAGGACGATGAGGGTTTTGTGATGTGCTGGGGATTTGTGGGCACTCTAGAATACCTAATGTTCGAAGAGTTCTTCCCCAATGTTCAATTTTAGCCTCACACTCTAGGTTCTTAAACCAACCATCCTGATCCTCAGAATTCCCACCCACAAGTTGGACCTCAAACTCTAAGCATTCAAGATAAGGATATTGTTGGATTTTATCTTGATCACATGAATCATCTAACAACTTTTTGATTTCATGTATATCTTCTTCATCCCATGTTGCTACAATTGGTCGCATTTTTGCTTTGTCCTCAATTATTTCAGCAACTATGTGATCTTCTTCCTGAGTTTGGGTTGAGATGGCATTAAAAGGTTGTCTAAGGTATGTATAGCCATTACTTCCTCTATTCTACCAAGCTCCTCCATCGAACCACACTTAGTTTTATTATTCTATGAGACCTCAAAAATATTGAATCGATTTGTCTTATCTCCTGAGGCCATTTCTATATTTCGTGATTCATAATCAATCCTCGCCTTGCTAGTAGCCAAGAAAGGTCTTCCCAAAATAATCGGGGTGTGGTTGAGCTATTTTGGGGCTTCTATGTCCAGGACCATGAAATCAGCAAGGTAATGTAAATCATTAACCTTGACGAAAACATCCTCCAAAATACCCCTTGGTTTTGTAATGGATCTATCGGCTAACTGCAAGGTTATGTCAGTGTGTTTTAGGTAGCCTAGACCTAATTCCATGTGCAGTGAGGTGGGGATCACATTAATGGAAGCGCCTAGTCGAGGAGGGCCTGGTCAGAGGTAACATTACCTATTGTGCAGGAAATCAGCGGGGCTCCCGGGTCTCGCTTCTTAGGAGGTAGCTTATTTATGAACAATGTGCTTGTGCTATAAGACAAAACTACCCTCCTATTGATTTCAGATTTTTCTCTACGCCTATCTTTATATGCATTCAGTAAACTTATTACGTAGGCAGGGATTGATTCGATAGCCGTGAGGAGTAAAATGATTATTAATTTGAAAGCCTAAAGTAAGGACATCCTTTCCTCCAATTTCTCCTCTGACTTTTTCTGTTTTCCCATACAACAACATACTCCCGAATCAGACCCTGATATTTTGTTGATCACATCCTTAGTTGGGAATTTGGAATTCTTGCTACGGGGCCTAATGGGGTTGACATGGGGTTGGGTAGGTCCCTTGCGTTTACTACCACTCCTCAAGGTAATGGTGTTTGCCGTGGCAAAATGCTGTTGGTTAGTGCCTTGGGGAGGGTTGGGCAAAACAGGAGCCTCTCGATTGATTATGGTAGGAACTTGGTTAGCTCTAGGAGGGGCTGGGGTAGCCTGATAGATAGCATGAGCTTGAGAATGCAACTCCCCATCATTACCAAACCCTTGAGACCCAGCACCTCAGTTCTGAACATTCCTTGGGTTTGGTATAGAATGTGATGGTAGAGATCTGGGCTATTGGTTGTTTGTACTCTGTCCGGATTGCTGGGTGTCCAGCAAAGTTGTCATCTGTTGCATGAGCTGAAGTATTGACCCTTGCATTTCTACCATCTTCAGGTTCAAGTCAGCCTTCTCAGCGGGTTGTTGAGCATTCCACATGGGCTGATTAACCTGATTCTGGGGCAACTAAGTATATACATGACCTTGACCCATTGGTTTTTGCGGTACATAGTTGTTGGGTCGATATTGGGTCTGCTGCCCTTGATCTTTCCAAGAGAAGTTAGGATGATTTTTCCAACCAGAATTATAGGAATTCGAATAAGGGTTGGACCTAACATTCTCTTGCACAGCATGAACATCCTCATCAGATGAGGATGAAGAAGGTTCAGAAAGACTGGGATCAAAGGCCCTAGTTAGGAACCCATAAGGTTCCGAAAAAAGTTGGCTCGAAGGTCGAGCCTTCTCTGGTTGGTTCACAAACTCCCGTCCCATAGGAGTTTGTGAAGAATGGAATCTCGGTCCCTGGGAATGAGCGGATCTCGAAAAATTAGAATTTCCGGACATCCACTCTTCCATTCGTTTAGTAACAAGATCCATCTTATCTAATCTATTGCAGATCAATTCCATATCAAATGTATGAGAATCTTGGACCTCATTGGCATTAGATTTAATTTGTTGGGATTGGTTGAAGGTTTCCATGGAGGTGTGGTTTAAAGAATTTTCTCTCATTTCCTCAAACAAATCATACGCGCTATCTACATCCTTGTTGAGGAAATTGCCTCCACAAGAGGCATCCACATGATTATGGAGTTGATCATTCAACCCGTGATAAAAAATCTGCACAAGCTACCATTTAGGCACCTCATGGTGTGGACACTTCCGCAACAGATCCTAGAATCTCTCCTAGGCCTCATGAAACGGTTCCCCCTGCCGCTGGGCAAAAGTGGTAATTGCCCGTCGCAATGCATTGGTTCACCCATTTAGGAAGAATTTCTTCAAGAAGGCTGAATTCAAAGCTGTCCAAGTAGTAATCGGTCTTCCAATAGTACGATACCAATGTGTGGCCTTATCCCTGAGTGAATGGGGGAAAAGCCTCATGAGCATCTGTTCTTCATCAAAATTCTGCGATTTGGTAGTCTGAACCAGAGTGATCAAGTCTTCTAAATTTTGGAATCGGTCATCTGAGCCAAGCCTATGAAAGTGTTTAATTAGACTCAAAACCTGAGGCTTGATCTCAACATCTCCGGTGGGGATCACAACACCGGGACAATCCTCATAATTTGAAGGATCATAAAAATCCTTCAAGGGCCGAGTGCCCTGACCATTCTTTCGTTGTAACCATTGCTACAGTTGTTGCAATTCTTCCAACTACCTCTGAATCAGCTCCTGTTGGTTCGAAGGTGGGGGAGGTGGTTGTTGATTAGCCATGGGATCTACTTGGCTAGAGCTCAACCTTCACCTCTGGGAATGGTCTAAAGGTCCTTCCAAATGAGGGTTCAATGACCACCTTCCAAGCATACACTGGAAGGAAGTCGGAAGGACAAGGAAGAGAAGGGACCCTGTAGTACAAAAAATACAAGCCTGTCCTTAGGTTAGGTAGCCTAAAGGTCTACAGACTCTCAAATATTTTCCTTTAGAAATCAAGAAAAATATGGAGTGCCTGGCTTGACCTAATTATTGAATCCCATGGGGCAGTTGGAAAATGAACCTCTTTTAGATTAGGTGGTGTGGCCCAAACATTTCCCTCAATTAGATCAAATGCACCACCAATTAAGGCACACAAAAAGGTGGTTAACCTAATATGATTTCTACTCTTTTATGTGTTGAATTCAAGTACCATGTCCACAGGTCGGAAGCCCGATTGAGTAGATGAAAATCAAGTCCGATTATGTGCCTCAAATGTGGGTGTATAGAGTGTGTATATTGATTCGTCCCACAACAAGTATCTCTTTTTTTTTTGTTTTTTTTGTTTTAAATGTGGGGTTGAGGTGGATAAAGGTGGCAAACAAGACAAACAATTCTATCCTAGGGTTTTTACAAACACCTAAGTAGATTAGGTCTTGGTTATGATTGTGGTGAAATGAACTAGTGGGGGGGAAAGTGGGGGACACTTAAAAAGTACTCTACCCGCACTTTACTCCGATCTACCACACTTGGATGTCCATGCTAGGGTACCTACAAGACAATAGATCAAAGACAAGTAGGGTTAGTGCAATGTAAATGCAAAGAAGCGCAATAAACAATAAAGAAAATTCTGTTGCCCCCGCGGCAACGACGCCAAAATGGTCACGCGTGTTTCGCGTGTTTAGAAATCGAGGTTACAAGTAACCCATCGTCGTAGTTGCAAAACACATCGATCAGATAAAATTTATACCGAAACTCTAAGGGAGTCCCGGGTCGAACACAGGGAGGCGATGTTTACTTTATTGAAAATCGTGCTTCGTTTCGTTTCTTTTTTGGTATTTTAAGGTTTTGATATTTTTTTGTATTTTTGAAATAAAAGAAATCAAGCAAACGTATCACAAGATAGAGATCTAGAACAAATCTGATATATATTACTTCTAATGTCAATTACATGAAACTATGAAAGCATATAAAGAGAGGGAGGTGAGATGAAATATCCCGAATCGACTGTTCGGTGAGACGACCGCGCCTGGCGGAAGCTCGGACAAAGGAGGTGAGGAGCAGGATGACGAAGGTGAGATGCTGGAGGACGTCCGGTTGAGGAAAGCTTCGGCATAGCTCTTGAATGGAGGTGAGAAGATGAAGTTGATCTGCTACTGGAATGGAGGTGGGAGGATAGCTCCAAGGTGACCCATGAAGGGAGATGGGAAGTTGGAGGAGTATTTGGTGGGGCAGAGGTTCGCTACACTAATAGGCACCTTGGGAGCTTGAGAACAAGCTTTAATGGAGCGTTGGTAGCCTTGTTAGAGCTTGGGAGTAGGTAGGAGTAGAGTAGGTAGAGATGGCTTGGAAGGGAGGGGGTGTAGGTCCTTTTATAGTGGTGGAGAACAGGCAAAAATCATATTTGGGTCTTTACTGACGTCCACAAACGTTGTTGCAGCTGTCACCGAAGATCCGCCCTTCAATTGTTCTTGCTGGCGCACATGGGCCTTTACTGATGTCCATAAAAGTCGCTGTAGCTGTCGCTGAAGATCCGCCTATCAAATCCTCTTGCTGGCATGCGCAGACCATTAATGATTGCTGCAAGCATCACTAAAGGTGCATCGCTGAAGATCCGCACTCTCCCTGCTTGCAGCCACCCCGCTGGCGCGCTTCGCACACTAATGTCACGCGTGTGCTGGCGTGCGCTGGCATGCGGATGTGCATACGCTGCGCTGCTGCAGTGCGTTGTGCGGCTGCGCGGCTGCTGCTGAGCAGCCGGCCAAATTGGAAATTGGGGGGGCTGCGGGAATTCAAACCCGAGCCCTCCTTTGTAAACTAGTGCTACCACCATTACGGCAACCCCTCCCTTGTGTCGTGTGGAGTGGCTTGGTGCGTCAACTTCCCAGCCGTTGGATCTTGATCCAACGGCTAGGATTGAAGGGCGTGGATGGAGTTGGGTGGTGCTGTTGGCCGGTGTTGGGCGGTCTGGATGGCACCACGCGGCACCATTTGGGCCGTCCATCTTCTTCTTGTAGAGGATGCTACGGTGCTCAGATCAAGATGATTTCCATGAAGCTGAACAGCGATCGTCGCTCCGGATCCATCTGTACAGTCGGATTTTCTATCCGAAACTCGTATGGATGTCGCATTGCCCCCTGGCCGTTGATCTTCCTCGGGCTTAATGTGATGCTACGGGACTCCGATCTAGACAATTTCCCGGCTAGATCTGTATGGTCTGATCGTCCATCCGAGGACCTACAATAAATCCTCTTTTCTCCTGACCATGAAAAGGACCTAATTAACCTAAAATATAAACAACTACTCTAAATGTAGAATGATGCATGCTATGCAATATTTATAACATGATATGCAGTGCTAAGCCTAGGAACTATCACAAATAGGCATTCTACGATTAATTTATACATGTTTATCATACCCCCATGCTTACTTTTTGCTAGTCCCTGCCAAAATTAAACTAGACGCTATGTATATCAATAGAATCAGGGTTCGAGTATTTAGGAAAAATTCATTGATTCCTTTAGAAAGTCTCATCCCCAAGACCTAATTACAAAAACTGAATAGTGCCTGGGTGCCTACAAGAATGCAGACCGTCCGAGCCCTCGCCATATTTGAGAAGATATATATATATATATAATTTATTTTTTGTACTTTTTGAGTTTGAGAGTTATGGGATAACTTTTTACGGCTACCCGACCTGCCCAATACTCGAAAAGGACTCTAAGTGCAAAGCATTTTTGTAAAAAGTGATAGACTCACAAAATGGCCATTATGACGGAATTCGGGTTTCTACGACCCTAGGTGACCTCGCCTAAAGGTTTATCTTTACGATCGGTAGCTTTCTCCCTACTTCTTTTAATTATGGGGTTAAAACAAGGGTAAATCCAGTGTATATCTGATGGGTGCTTTTCACTCAACTTAGTAATTAAGTTAATTTCACTTAATTAAGAGTAGAAGAAATCACTTAGGTTAACTCGAAGTTGTGTCAATTGTGTAGTATAGGGTCGAACTAATCTAACATTTTAGAAATTTTTGCATGTTGAGTCCAGGTCGTTCATTGGGAGGCATAATAATTTTTCTCCAAATTCACCAATTTCCTTTTATCTCTTTAAGTTTAGGAGGTAAAACTAGTTTTACTTTTCAAAACATGAATTTTGTCAAATATTTACACTATGAAGAACATACAAAATTCCATATGCAAACATATTTACTGAAAATATTGTACTTTATTAACAAGTAAACATGCTAATGCTTCTAATTTTATTTCATTCTAAGAAATTAAGGCAAAAAGTTATCTAATTAAAGCATGCCTTTTACAATTAGGAACAAAAGGATACTCATGCAAAGAGAAAATTCATTTATCTCTTCATCTTTTTATAGCCTCTAATCTTCTTCAATCTTTCTTTTCTTCGCTCTTTTATTTTCTTCTCTGTCGAGCTCTCTTTCTTTTTATGTTGTTCCTGCCTTCTTATCTTCTTCTAGTTCTTTTTTTTTCCTTTAATCTTCTCCTACCTTCTCTTCTTCCCTTAGTTTTTCTCCCTTGTTCCTTAGTTTTTCCTTAACACTTCTTAGCATCTGTACTCTTTTCTTCCTTAGTCTTTGCATCCTTCAGCACTTAGCTTTCTTCAGTGGCTTCTCTTTCCTGAAGCTTTCAGCTGAATTGGGTTTTTTTTTACTTTTTAAACCAAAAGTTTTTGTATTTGTGGCAAGGTCCTTTCAAGGATACACAGCACCCTGAGACCAGGGTGGGACCAGACCCTACTCGACCCTCGCCTAATCTCAGTTAGGTTGGTTTTGGTTCATTCATTAATCGATTCACAGTCTCAAACCGCATTGGCTCAACCTGGCCTCCTAGGCCAAACTCACCCTCCCAGTGCACATATTCACATCCGCACGTCCCCAAGGGCGCACACACCCGCAGGCTAATGCCCACACTCAGAACATTGCTCAGATCAGATCAGAATCGGAACTGGTGTGCCGAGCACTGACGACTGCATAGCCATAGGAAGAAAATAGTTTTATACCCAGGCGCGTGCTCGTGGATATCCGAGGTGGGACAAACATTCCCCTTCCAGACCCGAATTCAATCGATCATAACTTTCTACCTAGAGCTCCAAATTGGATGATTTAAAGTTTGTTGGAAAGCTCTAAGGGTAATCTACACAATTTTATGGTCAATTTAAAGTTTTAACAATGTTTGGCTCTTCAATTTGAGTGATGAAATCAGGGGTTTCTGCAGGTTTTTTAAACAATTCTGCTTCTGTTAGGAAAGATTTTAAGTTCTCAAGACCTATAGAACCTGTAGAGAAGTTTTTCTCTTCTCTGAAAACTTCAGAGGTTGATTTTTAGATATCAATTTGTGCAGCAGACACTTTAAAGTGTTCATAATCTATTTAGATTAATTCTAAGGGTTTTAACTAATCAATCTGGGCAGGTTTTAGGTTTGAATTTCAATGGAATAGTGCTTCTGCAGGTTTGGGTTCAAGAGTAACCCAACTTGACAGGGACATAATTTTCACACATTACATCATCTGAGCTTACTTAAATTGATTTCAGATCATCAAATAAGATTCTAGAAACAACTTGCACATCTCAATTCCTCAATTTAAACTCAGAATACCATTATCGGACTCAGGTTTGACTATAGAAGCTCAAAAATTGACTTTTTGTTTGAAGCTTCTTCCTAAGAAATTAATACATCAATCAGAGTCTCTTCATCATCTGGAACTCACTCAGATCTTAAAATTTGAGTTCTGTCCTTAATCTCTAGGGTTTCAGGCTCGCTGCCTGAACTAAAATAGGTTTGTGTTTGGCAGAGTTGTTTAGTGTTTGTTACAGTGTTTTAGAGACTTAATCTCTAGGGTTTCGATGCACTGAGGCTTTTGAGCTCCTTAAGTGTTTCTTAAATCCTTTATAGCAGTCTTCTCCAACTCGTCGGAGTTAGGGAAGATGAAGTTATATCTTTAGCTCCAGTGATTGAAACCTCAAGTAAATTTCTTAAAAATGATTAGTAATCCATATAATATCATTCTGGAGCCACACAGCAAGTTTAAGAGGCGGCAACTCAACTTTGACTCGTCGGAGCTCCGGTGAGTCCAGAAAATATAAAATGTTTATACAGATTGACAAAATTAATTATTTTTAATCCAAAATTTATTCTGAGGTTTCAAGGAACCTCTTTATCACATTAAATTCCTCGTTTGTTCATTGAAATGTAAGATTTGACAGTAAGCTTGTTTCTTAAAAATTTGATTGGTTTAAGCTCAAGACTTGATTTAACTACTCGATTGAGAAGTTAAATGAAGTCAACAGATGTTATTAATCATAAATATATATTTAATTTATAGTTTGAAATGTTCCTGAGCTGCCATGGACAGTGAGCTTAGGGACTTAGTTAACTTTGGGCGTTTAATTATAGATGATATTAATAGGTAATATAAAGTTGATTAGGGTTCATTAGTGGTGAAAGGTGATGAAAGAACCCAGTGAAGGTGGAATTAGGCCGACTTCTGTCACCATGGACAGCGAAGTAGTTGGTGAAAGTGAGATATGAATTAAGTGTTTAGGTGATTCAATTAATCGTTAAGGTGAATTAGAAGTGAACATGAAAGATATAAGAAGGTGAACAATGAGTTAAAAGACAAAATTAAAGATCTCTAGCGAGGTCAAGGAACTCGTCGCAGCTGGAAGAGATGAAGCTAAATTCTAAAATTACTCTAACCTAACTAACTAAACTAACTAACTAAGCTAGCCTACTCCTACTCCTACTCCAAGTCTACTGTTACCTGGATGAAGGGGTCAATAAGGTTCCGTCGAAGTCTCATGGCGGACGACGAAATCAGAGGATTGAAGAAAGAGGTCCAGCAGGCGTATTTAAGGTGGAGCAGAGGAATCCTAGGGTCACGCCTTTGTCAGAGGTGCGGAAGATCACAGCAAATTTCCTCGGCTACTTAAGATCGGCGAAGAAAGTCGGAAGATGAAATGGGGAATCGCCGGAGCTTTGGAAGAATAGCCTATTGGGTCGGCTGCAGTATTGGAAGAGGGAAGGGAGCCAACTTGCTAAAATTAGAGGTGTGAGGGGGTATTTATAGTAGTTTGCGGAGAAGAGAGGAGTGGAGTCTGGCCGAAGAAGAAGCTCGAGGAGCTTAATGATTAGCCCATAGTTGTGGGCTATTTAAGTATTTAAGTGCCTAGACATTAGTTTAATTCTAACATTTATTTAGCATAAATTAGGATGTAAATAGATTAATTCATATTTTTAATTTAATTACATAATCCATGCATTGCATTCATATTTTATGTGCATTTAGAATTAGCTTAGAATGACATTCATCTAATTAGTTAACCAATTAGGTACATTGTTTTCGTTAACATAAAAGTTGAGGGTCCGTATATAAATAACCATAATATTTTAACATTATTTTCTTTATTCTTCTTCTTGCAGGAACGACTTCATTTCCTTCGGCTGTCGCTCCAACGCCACCAGCTGCAGCAATGAAGCTTGCATTCAAGGATGAGCGGAGAATGTGGATCTACTACCGCCTCTCTGTTCAAATCTATGCAAATGGCTCCAAAAGGAGGAGAGAGGAAGCCGAGCTCGAGAGGCCTCCACCACCGACCCACCACTGTGCGGAGAGATCTTCTCTCTTCCATTCCACACCGCTGGCCTCAACCATGGCGACGAGTCTCCACCACCATGGGCGTGTGGTGTGACAGGCCACACCGCCATCCGGAGCTCATCCGCATTACCATGAGCACCTCGCTGTGCACCTTCCTCGCCGTCGTCATCAATAACCACCGTCGCTGCAATCATCTTCTCAATCACTTAAGACGTCCGGGAAATTTCCTGGACATCTGAAGTCCACCCTCCACTCCAACAGCAACCATCGTTTGCCCACTTCGCATCCAACGCACCCGCGACACCTTCAGCCTGCACCTCACCGCTCTCGCCCGCTCACTCCACATCGCCAACTAACCTTTAGCCGCACGCAAGGCGTGCACATCCATCGCACCCACGCACCCACGCCTGTAGCACCCGTGCTTCCGCCAACAGAACACGCTCCCACTCCTCCAGCCAGCATGTAGCAGCGCCTCCCTCCAACTGTGGCATTCTCCCACGCCTGCAGCGCCCCCTACCAGCATTCCCGCGTGCACCCCACCGCTAATAGTAGCTGCAACACCGATTGCAGCCACCACCGCTGGAGCTCGTCTGGACGGCTTCGGCTGCCGCGTGACACGCCGCCACCATCGCTTCGAAGCCCTCGATCCAAGGAACTTCCTCCGAGCTTCCCGCATCCAGCCGTCCACTCCTCGTCGCGCACGGCAAAAGGGAAGAAATCCCCTATTTTGCTACAACAAAATGGCTATTAATAATTACATTTTCTACCGTTGTCAATTTTTAATAATATTTTATTGATTCTGCATTGCGACAAATATCCTCTAGTTATTCAGAATTGCTATTTCAGCATGATTTCTTGATTCAACCTTAATCTGAAGGCAATTTTGGCTTGATTCTTGTCCAAAATAACTACGAACCAGCGTTTTTAACTGGTGCGAATTTAAATACATCATTGCCTCCCTGTGGATACGACCAACTCTTCTGCGAATGGTTATTTCTTTTGAAATATTGATTAGCCGATTATTCCACCATATAAAACTGCGAACGACTTTAAAGCAAACAGTCGACTCGTCAAATGGCGCCGTTGCTGGGGAGGCAACAGATGCAATAATTTCACTTGATTTTATTTTGATTATTTGTCAATTGCACAGTGATTTGACCATTTATTATTTTCTTTTCTGTGGGAGAAAATTTGTGGAAGAATCAGCCAGTGTGAGAGGCGACCCTTGATGTCGCCAGAGGAGAATTGGATGAGCTATTTTGGAAAGGAGGAGAAGGACGAGGATGCGATGGACATCATTGTATATTTAGTCGCTAGTCAGATTAGAATAGAATTAAGACTTTAGATTTAATTTTTCATTGCATTTGGTTTGAAACCCTTGCTATGTGGTATATTTTGAGGGGTTTGTTCCCCGATTTTGTTTTGGGCCCGTGTTGGGTAATTTTTGGGAGCTTGTTCTCTTTTATTTAGAATTAGGTTTTTAGTTTATTGATTACTTTTATTTTCTTGTGCATAAGTAGTTAAAAAATAAAAAATAAAAAAAAATGAGCTGCTTGCTAGAAGCTACCTGCCTTTGGATGAACCATTTAGGTCTGTATGAGTAGCCTCTAGATTTATTTCTCTGCAAGGTACGCAATCGCTTACTTTGCATCCTATTCTTGATCAAGCATTGCATTTGGATTTAATTCAAAGACCACAAAGTTTGTCTTGAAGCGATCTAACAAGTGGTCACATATATTCGAAAAAAGGACTAATTAAAGGAGGGACATCTAAAAATCAAGGACTTGATTGTAAAACATGGTGTGCGATTCAAAATTTAAAATCCTTTTGCGGTGAATGCACACTTATATCTTTTGCACCACAGTAGTCATTTAGACACTCCTAAGTCTTGAAACGACTAGGACAAGAGCCCTCCTACTATTGGATTTTGAAGTGTTCAGAACATGAGATCAAAGGTTTTGTAAATCCAAAGAGGGGGATACCCTGTCACGGATTTTGGGGGTAGTTGAGAAGCACCGCGAAAGCACAGCTTCAAAAGAAGGCTTAGGCCTACTTTTATCCCTCGATTTTCCGTCTTTGGATTTACTTAACCATTTGAGATTTAGGGAAGAATACCTAAGCTCCAACTAGGTTCTTTTAGGCATTTCGAAGGTTGACAATAGGTGCGTAATTGATTGGGCAACTTGTTTTGTCACCTACAATTTGAACTAAAGTCAAAAGCCTAAATCTGTAAAGACCAAACAAGTCCTTTTGAATTGTGTTTGAAGTGCATGCTTGGTAGGCGTTCTCTTAGGAGACAACTTGTATTTGATCCTGAACCTGAAAGAATCCTAGGAAGAGACCTTCCAAGGGTAGAAATGGCTGGACAAAGGAGCCTTAAGGAATATTTCATCCCAACCAATCAAGCTAGCCCAGCACTACATAGACCTGGAGGGGACAATCCGTATGAGATCAAAAGTAGTACCATATCCTTGCTACCCTCCTTTTATGGTACTACTAGGGAAGACCCTTACAGGCATATTGAGGAATTCACCGAGGTCCGTTCCACAGTGAAGCTGCAGGGCATTACTAATGATGCTCAAATGCGGACCCTCTTTCCCTTCTCCCTAAAGGACAAAGCCAAGTATTGGTATCACACCCTTGATAATATAAATACTTGGGATGCCCTAAAGAAGGAGTTTTTGAAGAAGTACTTCCCCATGAGCAAAACAAATCACTTTAGGAGGGAAATTATGAGTTTTGTTCAAAAGGATGGGGAAGCATTCCATGATTCATGGGAGTGCTTTAACGATTTGCTGAGACTTTGCCCACATCACCAGGTGCCTAAATGGCAACTGGTTGAAAGGTTCTACACTGGACTTAATGATTTGCATAGGGAAACTGTGGATGGTGCCTATGCAGGAACCTTTCTATCTAAGATTGAGGATGAAGCTTGGAACTTATTTGATACTCTGAGTGAGAATTCTATTCACTTGAATTCTGCCTACATGGATAGAAAGCCCACTCTCATGCAAAGAAAGTTGGAGTTGAATGAGGCAAGGGACACCAAGAATTTAACCTATCAAATTCAATTATTCAATCAAAACATGGAAAGGCTTATGTCGAACCCGAGTTCATTCGTACCTAACACCTCCACATCCTAAGCTTCCGAATGCTTAATTTGTCAAGGCAATACACATGCCACTGTGGATTGCCACTTGGCCTCCCAATTCCCTTAGCTTGTACAAGCGGATTTGAATGCCGCTTAAGGGATCCATCCAAGACCTCTTAATGACCCTTTCTCCAACACTTATAACGAGGGATGGAGGAACCACCCAAACTTTACATGGAGACAAGGAAATGTCTCAAATTCAGGGAATTACAAACCACAATCCTTTCAAAACCATCAAATGAACCATCCTCAGACCCTTGCCCAACCTAAAACCTCTAAGAGGGATGAATTGAAGGCGATGTTGAAAACAATGCAAGAAAGTCAAAGTGCCATCATCCAATCTCACGACAAGGCCATACATGAGATGAAATCACAAATTGGACACCTTGTTGAGGCCGTTAGATAGAGGGATGATAAACGCCAGTTTATCGTCATTCTTATGCATTAAAATAAACCTAGCTCTTAGGATTTTACTCCGCAAGCAGGTTTTTGGGCTGCATTTAGGCATAAATTAGGTTAGGCATGCATTTCATTTGTTATCGTCTTTTCGATATGTTTTTGTGAGTGTTAGGGATGAACAAATATACAGATCCCTAAAACCCTAGCATTCAAGAAGGCAAACGGTGAAGGAGAAGCTCAGACTAGCTGGAACTCAGCTTGATCCAGCTCACCATAGCTAGAACCTGGCTCACTTGAACTAGGGTTAGCTCATCCCAGCTCCATTCAGCTAATCTCAGCTGAATGGCAGCTTAAGAGAGTTCATCTTAGCTCACCCTAGCTCAAGTTAGCTCAGATCCAGCTCAACTTAGCTGAGTCCAGCTCATATCTGCTCCCACTAGTCCACAGGGAGCTCTAGCAAGTTCAGCAGAGTTGACGGGAGTACACCCCAGCTCAGACCTAGCTACATCTAGCTCCACTCAGCTCCAGCCAGCTGAAGAAGAACTCATCTCAGCTCAGGAAGCTCAAGTCCAACTCTTGGGGACTCAGCCTAGCTCAACTCGGTTGAGCTAAGCTACCTTAGCTGCCTCAACCAGCTTGATCCTCCTTGGTAGCACTAGACCTAGCTCACATTAGCTCATTATGGTAGAAGCCAGCTCACTTTAGCTTGGCTTAGCAGCTAGCAAAGAACTAGCAAGCTAAGCCAGCTAGAGTAGCTCCATGCCAGCCTCTTCAGCAGTAGCTAGCTCCAGTTCCAGCTCCAGACTTCTCCTCCTTAGCTCCTCTATTCAAACCCTAGCTCCAATACCTCCTCCTCTACTCTATAGCTAGCCAAGATAGCTTAGCTTAGCATATCTTAGCTAGCACCTAGCTCCTTGGCCATCCACCACCTTCAACTCAACCCTAGCTAGCTCCATCAACTAAGCTCACCTATGCTAGCTATCCTACTCCAAGTTGGCACCACCACCATCACACCCCTTCACCCCATCACCATTACCAAAAGCCACCTATTTTCCCTCCAAAATAACCTTCTAGAACCCTTCCCTTTTGGCACCAACTTTCCCTCCAAAATTCCCTTCATCTCCACCATACACCTCTCCTTAAATCCATCTCCACCATCCACCTAACCCCCCTTCTAGAAGACCCAAAAATGGCACCAAAATGGTGGTGTCTCTACACCACCAAAAGCCACCAACCCCACCATAACCACCCCCTCAAAACCCTTGAGTTGGCACCAATTGCCCTTAGCCTTAGGATCCTCAACCACCTCCATCTCTCCATCTTAGCCCTCTATTCCAAGAGTCACCTTAGCCCCCTTCCAACTCTATATAAACCCACCACCTACAACCAAATTAGAGCATCCTCCATTGGTGTAATTTGCTACCTATACCACCTATACCTATGGCCAAGAAGAAGGTGTAGAGAAGGAGATTAAAGGGGCACATCACCAGCCCTTTTGGTGCCTTCTTCTCCCCACTCTCTTCAACTTGTGCCACACCAAAGTGGAGGACTCTTCCACTTCAAGGAGGATGGACAGGGAAAGGAGAAGGACCTAGGGTGGACGTCCACCCTTGGAGAGAAGCTAGTGCTTGCCCCCTTAGGGCATGCCTTGGAGGACATCACCTTGGCGGAGCACAGCAAGGAAGGAGTTGGAGGACTCTTTTCAAGCTTGGGAGCTACCAAGCTTGGAGCAAGAAGCCCTCTTCTTCACCATCTATCTAGAGGATTTGTGTTTTCTTTTATTTATTGCAATTTTTCTAGCAGTAGAAGCATTCATCTTCTCGGCTATTTTGTAAAACACTTTTTCATTAATTTAGTTGCCTTCTTTGCAATTTCTTTAGTTGCATTTTTTTTAATTGCTTTGTTTTTAGCATTCTTCACTCCCTGTCCTTAATTATTCTAGGCCTCCACTTGCCTAGAGTGAGCTTATGGAGAGGCTCTACTTGCCACTTAGAAGTAGTATGTTGAATTGAGTGCAAGTCACTTTCTCGCCAACAATTTCGCATGTTTCCTTAATTTGAAAAACATAAAAATGATATATTGAAAAAGACCAAAAAGAAAGTTGAAATATATTTTGTAAGCAAGAGAATTAATTTTGCAAACATATTGCCTCCTTGGACGGCCTTAGATACCCCACTATCTAGGTTTGTAAATTTAGGAGTTGATCAATTTTGCACGTTACAACGACGTAATTAACAAGCCACGTAAAAATCGCTATCACTTTTTGGCACCATTGCCGGGGTGGCACGGCTTTGCATTAATTAATTTGATCTTGCTTGAAGTGGCTCTCATCCCCTTCTCTTTCTTTCTTTTATGTGTGCAGGAATTACAGCGGGAAGGTGGGAATCTGGAAGCGAGAGCTCAAAGATCCTTTTCCTCCCGTGAAATTCTGGTTGGTTCCCCTTTCTTGTCACATTTAGGCTAAAAGACTACCAAAAAGTATTAAACTTGGCTTTCAGGACCATAAACAATTTAATTAAGTGGAGTGGTGCCCATATAAAATCCATTGTTTGCTTGAATGCTTCTTTAACACCACTCCATTGCAAGTATTGGTGTTCTATTTTTCGGGTTCAGATTTTTGTCTGGACTTAAAAAATTTATTCCTAACACCACAAGCCTCCTCAAATCATAAAATTTCATACAGTGATTTCCAATTAAGTTTGGAACATCTTTTCTAAATTTTAGATCAATTGGATTTGTATTTAATTTTTAAAGATTTGTGGATTGCAGAGGGGTCACACCCTCTAATCTTCCTATTTTGCTACTGTCCGCGAATTTTTACAATTTTTGTTGTCACCCAATTTTCATGAAATTTAGCTTGCTGGAATCCTTGTGAAATTTTAGACATCATATAAAATCACAAAAATTTTTGAGGTCAGTGGTAATACTGAAAAGTCCAGAATACCCACAAGTATCATTTTCGGACTTTAACACCAGTACAATTAAAAATTCAAAATAATTATCAAACAAATTCCTAAAATCTTACAAAAATCTTTTTTGGAATCCTTGTTTGATTTTATTCAAAGTAGTGGTGTTGTTTGACTTGTTTGGACCACTGCTTAATTCAGAAAGCCTAAAATTAATTCATTGGTAGTAATTTTCTGTCTTAGGGATAATTGGCTTAGGGTTTCTTTCTTTCTTTTTAGAGACTCACATTAACGGAAATTAACCATCACCAATACAACTTATCTTTCCTTTGATTGTGAACTTTCAAACTTGTTTGACAATTTAAAGAGACAAACCCTAAAACACATTTGATTAAATCAAATCCTAAAAGATAAAAATACAAAAAAAATCTGTGTGACAACTTGATTTTCAATGGAGCCACTCTCCAATTCCTGCACACACAAAAAAATCAAAATAACGGGTCAACAACCCAATAAATGCCCTCCACATTCTGTGTGCACTATAGCATCCTAGACCTAATTAAAATTTGTAGCAACTTGACCCCTAAGGCTTTATCAACTTAGGCTTGCAATTTAGGTCTTAAGTTTTCTTTAGTTAGTACCAATTCAGTCATCTATATCTGATGTTCAGGCTGAGGGGCCGTGTCAAACGACCAGGCGCGAGTTTATACAAGCACCTGGGGTTTTCCCTGGGAAACGTTTGGGCCCAAACCTCCCCTTAAGCAACTTGGCTAGATTTGTTGATAGAATGGGTATTCACTATTGACTTCTTATTTCCTATATAGACCAAGTCTTAGGTTATTATTAGGGAGTAACATTTAAGCTAGGTCTAGTTTTGTTTGCTTGAATGGCACACTTTCTCTCATCTCTTTCTCTTCTCCTCCCCTCCCGTTCTTCCATTTTTTGCATGGGCGACGGTCTCAAAATCCGCACTTGGAAGGACCATTTGATTTCGCCCCCCGCACAAAAAGACCACTTTTTCTGTCTTCTTCTCCTGAGAAAATGGAAATACAACAAAATAGGTCCACTGATCGTTCCACTTCCACCTCTAACCCCACCACTAACCCTAATTCTAACCCTTCCACCCAAAACCCACCCACCATTAACTTCCCACACTTGGAGCTCCCTAATCTTGAGTTGCCCCAAACACAACATCAAGATCTCCTACCTGATCTTTTAAAATTGATGGCCGAGCATATTAATAAATTAAATTCTAATCAACAATCATTGAATAGGAACATCCAAAACCTATCCAACCCAAGGCCAAACCCACCACCCCGTTAGCAGCCTATTGTTCCTCTAAAAGATTTCTATGATCCATCTTATTATTAGGAACGACCAGGGGTGGTCATATCAGAGGGGGACTTTGAGATGAAGCCTGCTGTCCTGAACCTAATTAAACACTTTCATGGCCTTCCTAGGGAAGACCCTTTTAGCCACCTTGAAGAGCTAACTCTTCTTGCACAGACAACCCGTTCCCAAAATGTGCAAGAAGACATATGGCTGATGCGGCTTTTTCATTATCTCTTAAAGATAAGGCCGCTTATTGGTTCAGGACCATTGGCCGACCCATCACAACTTGGCCTCAGCTCAAGAGCGCCTTCCTCAAGAAATTCTTTCCCATAGGTCGTACCAATTCCTTGCGAAGATCTATTCGACCTTTCACCAAAAATCTGGTGAGACTTTCCTTGATTCTTGGGAAAGATTTCAAGATCTTTTAAGAAGTTGCCCGCACCACGAGATTCCTTTATGGCAGCTTGTGCAAATCTTCTATCATCGATTAGACGATCAAATCCGCCATTTTGTTGATGCCTCGTGTGGTGGCAGCTTCTTAAATAAAGATGCTGAAAATCCCTACGACCTGTTTGAAGAAATGAGTGAAAGCTCATTTAATCAAGCTTCCATGAACACATTTTGCAGAACCCAAAACCCGCAGTTCGGTGTTCATGAAATAGGCACTCAATCTATCCCTGTCACCCAAGACGATCTTCAATTGATCGCTCAAAAACTCAACCAGATGCATATTAATCAAAAGAAAATTGAGGAAAGACTAGCCACATCAACTCAAGCTCCACACCCACATCTAACCCAACCTAACTTTCCACGAGGAGAAAATTTGCACAATCTCTACACTACTCCTGCTTATTACTCTGAGGTTGCCCATGATTCACTTGGGAATTACAACTACCCAGATCTTAACCCCACTCAAAATATTTCTATCATCCAGGAGCCCTTTAAAAATTCTTCCAATTGGAAAAATTACCCGAACTACTCCTGGAATAATCAAGTTTCCTCCCAACCATATAATTTTAATGGGTATGGGTCGAATCCAAACTTCCATCCTGGGCCATCCCAACAAGACATCAATGCCCAAATGCTATGAACCCTGCAGGATATGCAAACAAAAATGACAGAAGTAACCCGCAACATCACAAATGTGAACAATCAGATTGGGGTTACTCCCACGCAAAGACCTGCAGGACATCTTCCATCCCAACCCATGCCTAACCCTAATCACCGTGGGAACCATTATATAGCCAGAACTCCACATTATCCAAATCAGCCTCCTCCTAATCCAGCACCTCAGCAGCTACCCTGGTTTCTGCAATCACAGGCCCCCACACCTCCTCCAAATAATAATCTGACTGCACATGCAGTTACTTTGAGGAGTGGGAAAACCACCACTGACCCTAGGCCTTCACACAAACCTGGTGAAATACCTGTGCAAATTGACTCCCCACCTCCCCATCAGGAAGAAAAAGAAATACAAAAATCTCAGGACAAGATTCCTGTCCCTTTCCCACATGCTCTCTACCCCACCACCACCAAAAAAAAGAAATCTAAGCCCACTACAGAAGAACTCATGGATCTATTTGGGCAAGTTCATATCAATATTGCTCTCCTAGATGCCATCAAATATCTACCTGCCTATGCTAAATTTTTGAAGGAGATTTGTACTCCTAAAAGGCAGGCCAAAAATCTAGGATAGGTGCATCTTTCGGAGACAGTAAGCTCTGTCATACAGAGTAAGCTGCCTCCTAAGATGAAAGATCTGGGGGCGCATTTAATTTCTGTAATTATTGATGACACTACATTTAATCACGCCCTCCTTCATCTTGGTGCCTCAGTTAATATTATTCCCACGAGTTTATTCGAAGAATTTCAGATCGGTGAATTAAAACCCGTCGAGGTTACCGTGCAATTAGCTGATCGATCTACAATCAAACCTCGTGGGATTGTTGAGGATGTTTTAGTCAAGGTCCAGAATTGTGTCTTCCCTGCAGACTTTCTGGTTCTTGACATTGAGGCACCTGAATCATTACTGGACTCCCCAATAATCCTTCGATGCCCTTTTTCGGCCACTGCAAAGGCAAATATCAATTGCGACACAGGCAAAATGGATATCAACTATGCAAGCCAAACTATCACTTTAGATATTTTTAAATCCTCTAGGAGATTCCATGATGATAACTTCTTCGAGGACTCAGATACTGAAATTTCCAATATAGTGGAGACAATGTTAATCGATACCCTTACCGACCATAATTTTTTTGAGGATTCTGATTCAGAATCAGTGGTCGGCGAAATCTATGATCCGGAAACTTGTCTTGACCCCAAATTTATTCCTGATACACCCCCTAAGCACCCGAACCCACCCATTATTCACGAACCTAATTTTTCCACACTAACTTCACCCAATCCTCATCATTCCTTCCCCAACTCCTTTCGTACGAACCTGCCACCAACCCAACCCGAGTTTGGCATCCAACCTGATTTAAAACCATAGCTAGACTCAGGCTACACTTATCATTTTCCATCCAACTTTGATCCCAATATTTCTTCTAATCAATTTTTTAGGGATCTATAAGAAGACACCTTTTTTGCGGGCATCCAAGTGTCCAATTATTTACATGATTTTACGTCTTCCGTGGATACCTTCACACCTGGCTGAATGGCGTAAAAGATAGCACTGGATGGGAGGTAACCGATCATTTTTTCTTGCTTTCCTTTTTTCTTCTTTTTCCAGGTTTTGTTCATCCTAAACACGACTGTTCTTCACTAAGGTGATCCCTTTTCCCTCCTAATGGATGAGGACAAGGCATATCTTAAGCACGGGGGTGTTTTTAAATTTGACGATCTATTTAGGATTTTCAAAACCTAGAAACATGCAATTTCCTTTAATTTATTTCCTGCTTGCATACCCAAAAAAAAAATGATGAAAAAATTTTTGAGGAAAAATTTTGAAATCGGGAGTAAGGTCGAAAAATTTACTTTTAGTACAATGGGATTTAATCTTTAGCAAACTAAGGATAAGGACATGGATCTGATCATTAGAATTCCAAGGTCTATTTTATACTAGATTAGATATCCTTCTCTAAAATTCCACCTGAACTCATGATAGTTCAGGTGACTTGATCCTATTTTGTAATACGGAAAGTATTTGACTTACTTTCTGATTCAAAAACTTGCATGTTCTGAGAAACTTCTTGTGTCAATTTTCACACACAAGCCAACACTTAAAAACAACTAAAAATTTGAAAAACTCCCTTGTTTGGACTTAGTAAAAGTCTGAAGCAGATCATTGGTTTGAGTTCCCATCGCCGAGAAGGAGGAAAATACCTCCTTTGAGGAAGCGATGTCAACATGTTACCACCTCGGCGCTACTCCATATCTATATTTCATATCTTTAGACGGAGCATAAAGCGCATTTTAGCAGCTCAAGTGTCTTGGACGGTGCTCTACCTATAGTGTCGGAGCAAGAGCATGAGTTTGCTTGGAGCGCCTCTTTACACCACATCGTGTTTTGGGGTTGTGAGCTCCTAGGTGGTGTCATGGACAGTGCTATCCCGAAGTACTAGTGCCAGATCCCCGTCGAGGAATGGTAACGGGAATGATGATCCCGACACATCTGTTGTAAGACTAAGCTAAAAATAAGCATGGGGGAGAAAAAAAAAAGTAATAATAAATAAACACGCCCTTATAAATGTTGGCTTTTCACAAGCACAGACACAATGTTTTAAAGGATTTTTGCAAGTTGCAAATCAGTTTCATGAGCCAGAAAAATCCTAAAAACAAACATTTCATGTCATCTGAATTAACAAGGGGTTAATTTGTGAATTTTCTAGAGGATATATTGATCTCGTTCTATCTAATGGTTGAATCAAAAAATAAATCCCGATGTTTATCTTTAACAAATCCCGTACCTCCTGTGTTTTTAATCTGCCAAAGTCCCTTAATCTCTTTTTCTACTCAAAAGTCGAAAAAATTAGATTTCCCAAAAATTTCGTTTTCCAAAAAATTAAAGTTTTGCTAAGAGATTAGCAAAAGAAAAGCATGGGGGTGTGGCAAATGCTAATTTATCATCATTCTTTTGCATTAAAACAAACCTAGCTCTTAGGATTTTACTCCGTAAGTGGGTTTTTGGGCTGCATTTTGGCATAAATTAGGTTAGGAATGCATTGCATTTGTTATTGTCCTTTTGATATGTTTTTGTGAGTGTTAGGGATGAACAGATATACAGATCCCTAAAACCCTAGCATTCAAGAAGGCAAACGGTGAAGGAGAAGCTCAGACTAGCTGGAACTCAGTTTGATCCAGCTCACCACAGCTGGAACCTAGCACACTTGAACTAGGGTTAGCTCATCCTACCTCCATTCAGCTAATCTCAGCTGAATGGCAGCTTGAGGGAGTTCAACTTAGCTCACCCTAGCTCAAGTCAGCTCAGATCCAGCTCAACTTAGGTGAGTCTAGCTCATCTCAGCTCCCACTAGTCCACAGGGAGCTCTAGCTAGCTCAACTGAGTTGACGGGAGTTCACCCCAGCTTAGACCCAGCTACATCCAGCTCCACTCAGCTCTAGCTAGCTGAAGACGAACTCATCTAAGCTCAGGAAGCTTAAGTCCAGCTCCTGGTGACTCAGCTTAGCTCAACTCAGTTGAGCTAAGCTACCTTAGCTGCCTCAACCAGCTTGATCCTCCCTCGGAGCACCAGACCCAGCTCACATTAGCTCATTATGGTAGAAGCCAACCCACTTTAGCTTGGCTTAGCAGCCAGCAAAGAACTAGCAAGCTAAGCCAGCTAGAGTAGCTCCATGCCAGCCTCTTTAGCAGTAGCCAGCTCCAGTTCCAGGTCCAGACTTCTCCTCCTTAGCTCCTCTCTTCAAACCCTAGCTCCAATACCTCCTCCTGTACTCTATAGCTAGCCAAGCTAGCTTAGCTTAGATAGCACCTTGCTCCTTGGCCATCCACCACCTTCAACTCAACCCTAGCTAGCTCTATCAACTAAGATCACCTAAGCTAGCTATCCTACTACAAGTTGGCGCCACCACCATCACACCCCTTCACCCCATCACCACTACCAAAAGCCACCTATTTTCCCTCCAA
This sequence comes from Thalassia testudinum, assembly GCA_037157565.1. Lineage (NCBI taxonomy): Eukaryota > Viridiplantae > Streptophyta > Magnoliopsida > Alismatales > Hydrocharitaceae > Thalassia > Thalassia testudinum. Next base: position 147,123,683 of record JAZHRO010000014.1, on the reverse strand, counting down.
AATAACATTCTAGAACCCTTCCCTTTTGGCTCCAACTTTCCCTCCAAAATTCCCTTCATCTCCACCATACACTTCTTAAATCCAATCTCCACCATCCACCTAACCCCCCTTCTAGAAGACCCTAGGATGGCACCAAAATGGTGGTGTCTCTCCACCACCAAAAGCAAACGACACCACCATAACCTCCCCCTTAAAACCCCTTGAGTTGGCGCCAATTTCCCTTAGCCTTAGGATCCCCAACCACTCCATCTCTCCATCTTAGCCCTCCATTAGAAGAGTCACCGTAGCCCCCTTCCTACTCTATATAAACCCACCACCTACCACCATTTTAGAGCATCCTCCATTTGTGTAATTTGCTACCTATACCACCTATACCTACGGCCAAGAAGAAGGAGTAGAGAAGGAGATTAAAGGGGCACATCACCAGCCCTTTTGGTTCTTTCTTCTCCCCACTCTCTTCAACTTGGGCCACGCCAAGGAGGAGGACCCTTCCACTACAAGGAGGATGGCCAGGCAAAGGAGAAGGACCTAGGATAGACGTCCACCCTTGGAGAGAAGCTTAGGGCACGCCCCCTTAGGGCTTGCCTTGGAGGACATCACCTTGGCAGAGCACAGCAAGGTAGGAGTTGGAGGACTCTTTTCAAGCTTGGGAGCTACCAAGCTTGGAGCAAGAAGCCCTCTTCTTCACCATCTATCTAGAGGATTTGTGTTTTCTTTTATTTATTGTAATTTTTCTAGTAGTAGAAGCATTCATCTACTCGACTTTTTTGTAAAACACTTTTTCATTAATATAGTTGCCTTCTTTGCAATTTCTTTAGTTGCATTTTTTTTAATTGCTTTGTTTTTAGCATTCTCCACTCCCTCTTCCTAATTATTCTAGGCCTCCACTTGCCTAGAGTGAGCTTAGGGAGAGGCTCTACTTGCCACTTTGAAGTAGTATGTTGAATTTAGTGCAAGTCACTTTCTAGCCAACAATTTCGTATGTTGCCTTAATTTCAGAAACAAAAAAATGATATATTGAAAAAGACCAAAAGAAAGTTGAAATATATTTTGTAAGCAAGAGAATTAATTTTGCAAACATATTGCCTCCTTGGACGACCCTAGATACCCCACTATCTAGGTTTATAAATTTAAGAGTTGATCGATTTTGCGCATTACAACGATGTAATTAACAAACCGCATAGAAATCGCTATCAAGGGAGACTGGGAAGCTCCCCAGTGCTGCTGAGGAAAATCCTAAAGGAAAAGGGATTGTCTTTAGGGAGCATGCTCAGGCGGTGACTATTCTGAGGAGTGGGAAAGAAATTTCCAAACCCGATGCTCCTATAGTCTCACCCCCTAAAAAACCATCCACCCAGACTTTCACCCCCATTGGAGAAGACTTGCCCAAATCTTCTCCACTTGAAATCACCTCACTGGAAGAAGTTGCCCCCATTCCACCCCTTACTCAACATGACAACCATTCCACCTAGAGATCGAGAGTGCCTTTTCCAGAGTGCTTATCCACCTCTGGGCAGACTTCTACTAGCTCATCTAGAGCCAAAGATAAGACGGATGAGATTATGGAAACTTTCAAGCAAGTGCAGATTAACCTGCCTTTGCTTGAAGCTATAAGGCAAATTTCGTCTTATGCCCACTTCTTAAAGGACCTTTGCACGAAAAAGTTGCAATCTAGAAAATAGGTCCAATAAAAAAATGTCCTTCTTGATTCTGTTAGCTCAATTGTTCAACATGGCACACCCCCTAAACTTAAGGACCCAGGAGCCCCATACATCTCTGTAGTTATTGGTGACTTACAAATTGATGAGGCTCTACATGATCTGGGTGCGGGGGTGAACATCCTTCCGAGCTACGTGTATGAACAACTTGGGGGAGGCAATCTGAAGCCTAGCCCTGTAATCCTTCAAGTTGCTAATCGATCACTTAAGACACCACGAGGAATTTTGGAAGATGTCCTCATAAGAGTGGAGGATTTCTTCTTTCCTGTTGACTTCTTAGTTTTGGACACTGACCCTACCAACAAGCCAACCAAACCCTCCACCATTTTGGGTCTCCCCTTCCTTGCAACTTCGCATGCTTCAATCAATTGCAATAATGGGGCATTGAAAATGGGCTTTGGGAACAGGAAAATCCAGCTTAATGTTTTTGTTGCTTACAAACAAGCCGAACTTGAGGATTGTTCTCAAGTTGAGGTCATAGATGACCTAATTGAAGAGGCAACTCCAGCAATGTTATGTGATGACCCCCTTCAGCATGTCATGCTAAATGAGCATTCCCATCGCTTGGAGGAATGTGAAGGGGATATACTAGAACTAGAGGAATTGCTAGGAGTTTCTGCTGAGTCTCTTCCCCCATCATTTCCGCCGAAGGTAGATTTGCTACCTGAGATGGGGACATCTATTATGAAACCCTCAACCATACAAGCCCCCGACCTTGAGTTGAAACCCCTCCCTGACACTCTCAAGTATGCTTTCCTAGGTGCCAATGATACTCTCCCCGTTATCATTTTGGCTGTGCTATCTGAGGCACAGCAGGGAGCCTTGATTGAATGCCTGTCTAGGCACAAGGAAGCTATTTCTCGGAGCATTGCTGACATTAAGGGTATAGACTCTACACTCTGCATGCACCACATTTATACTGACGATTCCATCAAGCCTTTTAGGGACATGCAGAGACGTCTGAACCCTAATATGAGGGAGGTTGTAAAAAAGGAAATCCTGAAGTGGTTGGACACCGGGATCATATATCCCATTGCTGACAGTAAATGGGTCAGTCCCATTCATGTGGTGCCAAAGAAGGTAGGCTTTACTGTGGAACTCAACGGCCAAGGTGAACAAGTTGTCACTAGACCCTCAACTGGATGGAGGGTCTGTATTGATTACCGCAAGCTAAACACTGCTACCTAGAAGGATCACATTCCTTGGCCTTTTATTGATCAAATTCTCAAAAAATTGGCAGGGAATACGTATTATTGCTTTCACGATGGATATTCTTGGTACAATCAGGTGGCAGTCTTCCCTGATGACCAGGAAAAGATGACATTCATGAGTCCTTGCGGTACTTTTACACTCAGGCGTATGCCGTTTGGATTATGTAATGCCCCTGTAATTTTCCAGCGATGTATGATGTCTATCTTTTCGGACATGATTGACGAGTGTGTTGAAGTATTTATGGATGACTTCTCTATTTATGGCTCATCTTTCGACCAATGTCTCCAGCACCTGGAGAATGTGTTGAAATGATGTAAGGAGACTGGCCTAGTCCTCAGCTGGGAGAAAAGTCACTTCATGGTATAGAAAGGAATTGTACTTGGGCATGTTGTATCCGAGCAAGGTTTGGAAGTAGATAAAGCCAAGATTGATTCTATTTCCAAACTTCCATTGCCTACGAATGTCAAATAGATTAGATCCTTTCTGGGCCATGCTGTCTTTTATAGGTGCTTTATTAAAAATTTTAGTTAGATTTCTAGGCCACTTTGTGACTTGTGGGCGAAGGAATCTTCCATTAGTTTTGATTCAAAGTGTGCCGAGGCCTTTCAAACTCTAAAGGAGGCCTTGATCTCTGCTCCTATTCTCCAAGCTCCTGATTGGACACTCCCATTTGACCTTATGTGTGATGCTTCGGATTATGCAGTGGGAGCAGTCCTTGGACAAAGAGTTGAGGGATGACCTCATGTGTGCATTATGCAAGCAAGACTTTAACCGAACCTCAGCAAAACTACACCGTCACTGAAAAAGAATTACTTGCAGTAGTTTTTGCTCTGGAGAAGTTTAGGTCTTAACTACTTGGGTCTAAGGTGGTTATTTTTACTGATCATGCAGCAGTGAAACATCTCATTGCTAAGAAAGATTCTAAGCCACGTCTGATTAGGTGGATCTTACTCCTTCAAGAATTTGACTTGGAAATACGTGAAAAGAAAGGAGTAGAAAATGTTGTGGTTGACCGCCTATCTCGCCTTCCCCTTAATGACTCTTTCTGGAGACATTTGCGAGACATTTCCCAATGAAACTTTGATGGCGGTAACACCAACATTACCTTGGTATGCAGACACTGTAAATTTCTTGGTCACTGGACAAACTCTTGGCTCTTGGGATGAGCAGAAAACTCAAACAAGATATTTTCATTGGGAAGAGCCAGAATTATTTAAAATTGGACAAGACCAAGTATTAAGACATTGTGTGCCTGAAGAGGAACAACAAAGTGTGCTGAGTTTCTGCCATGAACTTCATTGTGGAGGACATTTTGGTGCTAAGAAAACTGCTTTTAAGGTTCTCCAGCCCGGTTTTTGGTGGCCTTCCTTATTTAAGGATTCTCATAATTTTGTTAAGGCCTGTATTTGAAGCCAACGGATTGGAATGGTTAGGAAGAAGAATGAAATGCCTCAAGACCACCTATCTCGCCTTCCCCTTAATGACTCTCTTTCTGGAGACATTCGCGAGACATTTCCCAATGAAACTCTGATGGCGGTAACACCAACATTACCTTGGTATGCAGACACTATAAATTACATGGTCACTGGACAAACTCCTGGCTCTTGGGATGAGCAGAAAACTCAAAGAAGATATTTTCATTGGGAAGAGCCAGAATTATTTAGAATTGGACAAGACCAAGTATTGAGACGTTGTGTGCCTGAAGAGGAACAACAAAGTGTGTTGAGTTTCTGCCATGAACTTCATTGTGGAGGACACTTTGGTGCTAAGAAAACTGCTTTTAAGGTTCTCCAGCCTAGTTTTTGGTGGCCTTCCTTATTTAAGGATTCTCATAATTTTGTTAAGGCCTGTATTTGAAGTCACTGGACTGGAATGATTGGGAAGAAGAATGAAATGCCTCACCAATCTATTCAATCTGTTGAAATTTTTGATGTGTGGGGAATTGACTTTATGGGCCCCTTCCCGTCGTCCCATGATTTTGAATATATCTTGGTGGCACTTGATTATGTTTGTAAATGGATAGAGGCCATTCCTACATGCACAAATGACCACTCTATGGTTTTCAAATTTGTGAAGGCCAATATCATATCCCGTTTTGGCTGCCCCAAGACTATTATAAGTGATGGGGGACCTCATTTCCGAAACCAGCACTTGAATCGGTTAATCAAGAGTTTGTGAGTGACTCATAAGGTTGCTAATCGTTACCACCCTAAGAGAAGTGGCCAGGTGGAAGTATCAAATAGGGAGATAAAAAATATTTTGGAAAAGACCGTTAGACCTGATAGGAAAGACTGGTCCCAAAAGGTCGATGATGCTCTGTGGGCTTATCGAACGGACAATAAGACCCCATTGGGTACTTTTCCCTTTTGGATTGTGTATGGAAAAGCATGCCATTTACCTGTTGAGTTGGAACATAAAGCACTTTGGGCTATTCTAAGTGTTAACATGGATTTAGAGAAGGCAGGTAAGGCACGACTTCTAGAATTAAGTGAGCTTGAGGAGCTAAGGAATGATGCTTATGACACCTCTCAAGCTTATAGAGAAAGAACTAAGGTCTTGCATGATAAGTTTATTCTTTGAAAGACCTTTGAGCCCAACCAACAAGTCTGGCTTTTCAATTCCAGACTTAAGCTTTTTCCTGGGAAGTTAAAATCTCGTTGGGATGGGACTTACATAATCACCAAAGTATTTCCACATGGAGCTGTGGAGATCAAAAATCCTTCCTCTCAGCAACTCTCTTTATCGTCAACAGTCAACGGTTAAAACCATACATAACTTTAGATGGCCATCTGGTTGACGAAGTCACACTTGAGGAGTCTTAGCTCCTACCATTCTCTGCCTCAGGTAATATCTTCCTTTAGCTATTTTTGTTTTCAATGAGGACATTGTTTGAACCAGGCATGGGGGAGAGGACCTGAGGCATTTTGTTTATAGCATGCATATAAAAAAAAAAAGAAGAGAAAATGATAAAAAAAAAAGAGTTTTGAGGTTAACTGGCTAGATCTTGCAATCTTAAGCAAATTAGAACTCTAGGGTAGACTAAGTTAATTCTTGGGTCAAACTTTAGAAGCTAAATGAGCTGCTAGCTTTAGACCTTTACTTAAAAACTTAAGTAGGAGTTAAGTTGCGGACCATTCCTCAAGAGGTTGAGGAAGGGAAGCTAGGGTTTGAGTTAAAAGGTGGGGTAGTACCTGGAGTCTTGTTCTACCTTTTCGTTTACAGGTCCTTGTAACCCAAGCATCCAAATTTCACACACTTGGTCTGGTAATTAACTCAATTTATTTCTTTCTGAAAAGAGATTTGGTTCTCTTAGTTTTGACTTAGAAGAGGCTTGAAAACGCATTTTGATTGGAAGAGTTCCTACCGCAGGAGAGGTGGAGTATATACTCACCTTGAGGATGCGATGGTAACATATTACCTCCATGGTGCTTGTTTCTTAGGATATCCATCCTACTAGGGGAATGTAAGTGCATTGTAAGGTTCAAGTACCATGGGCGGCCCTATCTCAAAGTGCCGATTGCCATAGGCATGAATTCGCTTAAGAAATCCATGGGCGATACTATCTCGAAGTGTCAATTGACAAGAGTTCTTGGGGTCGTTATGGGTAGTGCTATCTCGAAGCATCGAAAGCCAGGCACCCTTCGAGGTATGGTAATGGGGATAATGAATCCGACACAGATCGTGTTGATAGTTGATCTGAGGTTAAACTTAGAAGAATCAAACAAATAAAAAAAAAAAAAAATATATATATATATATAAAGTTCTTTAACTCAAATAACTCAGACTAATGCACAGGCACGGACGTTTTAATCTCAGGGATCAATAAACTTTAGGGTAGAGTCAGAGATCAGGGAAACTTGTGCCTGCAACTCGTCATTAGCCGACCTAGTCTGTAACTTAGCTACTACTTAGGAACCTTAGGTCTAGAGTCTGAACTTAATATGCTTCTGAAGGAAGACTAAGTGAGTTAACTAGTCTACTTGGAATGCTAGGTTTCGCTTAATTTTGCTAGGGACTAGCAAAAACTAGGCTTGGGGGTATTTCATTAGCCCATAGTTGTAGGCTATTTAAATATTTAAGTGCGTAGACATTAGGTTAATTCTAACATTTATTTAGCAAAAATTAGGATGTAAATAGATTAATTCATATTTTTAATTTAATTACATAATCCATGCTTTGCATTCATATTTTAAGTTCATTTAGAATTAGCTTAGAATGGCATTCATCTATTTAGTTAACCAATTAGGTACATTGTTTTCGTTAACATAAAAGTTGAGGGTCTGTATATAAATAACCATAATATTTTAACATTATTTTCTTTATTCTTCTTCTTATAGGAACAGCTGCATTTCCTTCGACTGCTGCTCCAACGGCACCAGCTGCCGCAATGAAGCCTGCATTCAAGGACGAGCGAAGAATGTGGATCTGCTCCCGCCTCTCCATTCAAATCTATGCAAGCGGCTACAAAAGGAGGAGAGAGGCAGCCGAGCTCGGGAGGCCTCCACCACCGACCCACCATTGTGTAGAGAGATCTTCTCTCTTCCATTCCACACCGCCAGCCCCAACCGTGGCGATGAGTCTCCACCACCAAGGGCGTGTGGTGTGACAGGCCAAACTGCCATCCGGAGCTCATCTGCATTACCGTGAGCACCTCGCCATGCACCTTCCTCGCCGTTGTCATCAACAACCACCATCGCTGCAATCATCTTCTCAGTCACTTAAGACGTCCGGGAAATTTCCCAGACGTCTGAAGTCCACCCCCCACTCCAGCAGCAACCACCGTCCGCCCACTTCACTTCCAGCGCACTCGCGACACCTTCAGCCTGCACCTCACTACTCTCGCCCACTCACTCCACGTCGCCCGCTCACCTCCATCTGCACGCAAGGCGTGCACATCCACTGCACCTGTGCACCCACGCCTGCAGCACCCACGCTCCCACGCCTCCAGCCAGCATGCAGCAGTGCCTCCCGCAAGCTGCAGCATTCTCCCGCGCTTGCAGCGCCCCCCCTGCCAGCAGTCCGACGCCTGCACTGCCTCCTGCACCTGCAGCGCCCCCCGACAACAGTCCCGCACGCACCTTACCGCCAACAGCAGCTGTAGCATCGGCTGTAGCCACCTTCGCTGGAGCTCGTCTGGCCGGCTTTGGCCGCCGCACGACACGCCACCACCACCACTTCAAGGCCCTCGGTCCAAGGAACTTCCTCTGAGCTTCCCGCATTCGACCGTCCACTCCTCGTCACACACGGCAAAAGGGAAAAAATCCCTGTTTTGCTACAGTAAAATGTCTATTAATAATTACATTTTCTACCATTGTCAATTTTTGATAATATTTTATTAATTCTGCATTGCGACAAATATCCTCTAGTTATTCAGAATTGCTATTTCAGCATGATTTCTTGATTCAACCTTACTCTAAAGGCAATTTTGGCTTGATTCTTGTCCAAACTAACTATGAACGAACGTTTTTAACTGGTGTGAATTTAAATACATCATTGCCTCCCCGTGGATGCGACCCACTCTTCTGCGAGTGGTTATTTCTTTTTAAATATTGATTGGTCGATTTTTCCACCATATAAAACTACAAATGACTTTAAAGCCTACAATCAACTCGTCACTTAACCTCCGTCATTGTCTCCGACGATGGTAAGGTTAACTCCCACAGAAAAGTAGGATTTTCGGTTAATCTAGACCAATGGATCAAGTGGAGGTGGTGAGTGCAAGCTGCAAGAGCTTTTGTAAAGAGGAATGATGTCAGCAGGGCGGTGATCGTGTGATGTGATAACTCTCTGCCGCCAGCCGTTCGTTTGGCTGGAGAAGAAGAAGAAGAAGAAGAAGAGGGACTTAGAAGTAATAAAGCCTAAGGACCTATGTTAGAAATAATGACTTGACTGTAATGAAAATTAAGGACTAAAATGTAAACCTAGGGTTTGAAGGTTTATTCTAACTTAGATCTTTTTCAACTTTTTATATATGTTAGTAAATAAGGTAAATATTATGCTTACACCTTGAATTTACATTTTTGACCTTTTTCAGTTAATTTATTAGATTAAGTAAAATTACTTAAGTTATTTCATACTTAGGTATACATTGTATTTAAGTTACTTATCTTATTAATTAAGGAAATGATTAGTAGGATTTCCAGTCCAATTATTATCTAAATTATTAATAATGTTAATTGAATGATAAAATGTCAATTTTAACTTATTTAAAGGTCCTTAACTAAATATCCCTTATTCTATAATTAACCCTTATATATTCATAACCATAGCTAATTAACTAGGAAGACTAGTTAATTAGGGAAATTAGAGATCATGATGAGTGTCTCATCAATATCTCCCCAGTTTATTCCATTTCCCCGCTTCTTCCCTAAGTGTTTTGGGAATTATTATGCAATTTTTGGTGAGCTGGGTTCTGGACAACCGGCCGATGAGATGTTACCACCAAGAACTTGCCAACCATACTCGTGCGGTGAAGTGTGCTTTTATTTCTTTTTTATTTTCTCTTTTTTTTTTTACTGTTTCTTCTTTTTTTTTCTAAGTAGGTGGCTTCCCTGATCTAAGATTTACCTAAAGGTAGTACAATGAAAATGGCCGTGTGGCTGGGCTCTAGACAACCGACCGATGAGCTATTACCAGTAACAACTTGCCAGCCATACCACCCATGTCGGTCCATTAGCTACCCAATTTCCGTAAAAATTGTCAGAAAGTGAGTTAGTGCAAAATAATGAGTGTAGATGCTTAGGCTTCAAGTCCCCCCAAATCAGAGGGCGGGTTGATAAGTCGCATACTTATCATCCCAAATTATTTACCAAATTAAAATAAATTTTAATTGGTGATGACTCAAGGCTAAATCCACATTCGAGTGGACACCTGGGCTAATTAAGCCCGAAAACCTGAAGAGTCTAAGTATTCAGGTCTCAAAGAATTAATTCCTAAAGTTTACACCTCCTAATGCCTAAGTTCTCATCTCCAAATTCTAAATTTTTCTTTTTTTTTATCAAGACTCAAATAACAGGAAATTACTGTTACAGCTGACAAAAAGGTTTTAAAATATGTCCAACCCCCCTTGCTTAGCTTTTTCAATGTCCTCATTGTGAAAAAAAATGAAAGCATGCGAGAGTAGAAGTGGAATAATAGCACATTATTTTCGTGAGTCACTGGTAAGCTTGGAACAGTCTTTACATGTGCTAAGTTTAGTGCCTTTAGCTAGGCGAGGTTCTCAATCAACAAAAACTAAACATTGAGGCCATAACAGCATAGTTTCCGAGATCCCAGGTATGGGTCCCGAAGAGTGAAAATGGGCTTACCACTGAGATGAACAATGAAAGTGGTACGCCGGTGGTGCAGGGAGACCCCAAATGGTCTCCAATAGGAGTTTTGTTGATTTGTTATAGAGGAAGTGTAGTTGGGTATAGAATTTATGTAGTGGTTGGGTGAAAAAGGACGATGAGGGTTTTGTGATGTGATGGGGATTTGTGGGTACTCTAGAATACCTAATGTTTGAAGAGTTCTTCCCCAATGTTCAATTTCATCCTCACACTCTAGGTTCTTAAACCAGCCATCCTGATCCTAAGAATTCCCCCCCACAAGTTGGACCTCAAACTCTAAGCATTTACGATAAGGATATTGTTTGATTTTATCTTGATCACGTGAATCATCCAACAATTTTTTGATTTCATGTATATCTTCTTCATCCCATGTTGCTACAATTGGTCGCATTTTTGCTTTGTCCTCAGTTATTTCAGCAACTATGTGGTCTTCTTCCTGAGTTTGGGTTGAGTTGGCCATTAAAAGGTTGTCTAAGGTACGTAAAGCCATTACTTCCTCTATTCTACCAAGCTCCTCCATCGAACCACAGTTAGTTTTATTCTTCTTTAAGACTTGAAAATATTGAATCGATTTGTGTTATCCCCTGAGGCCATTTCTATATTTCCCGATTCACAGTCAATCCTCGCCTTGGCAGTAGCCAGGAATGGTCTTCCAAAAATAATCGGGGTGTGGTTGAGCTGTTTTGGGGCATCCATGTCCAGGACCAAGAAATCAGCAAGGTAATGTAAATCATTAGCCTTGACTAAAACATCCTCCAAAATACCCCTTGGTTTTGTAAGGATCTATCAGCTAACTGCAAGGTTATGTCAATGTGTTTTAGGTAGCCTAGACCTAATTCCATGTACGGTGAGGTGGGGATCACATTAATAGAAGCGCTTAAGTCGAGGAGGGCCCAGTCAGAAGTAACATTTCCTATTGTGCAGGAATTCAGCAGGGCTCCTGGGTCCTGCTTCTTAGGAGGTAGCTTGTTTATGATCAATGTGCTTGTGTTATTGGACAAAACTACTCTCCTATTGATTTCAGATTTTACTCTACACCTTTCTTTAAATGCATTCAGTAAACCTATGCCGTAGGCAAGGATTGATCCGATAGCTACGAGGAGTAAAATGATTGTTAATTTGAAAGCCTGAAGTAAGGACATCCTTTCCTCCAATTTCTCCTCTGACTTTTTCTGTTTTCCCATACAACAACAAGATACTCTCGAATCAGACCCTGATGTTTTGTTGATCACATTCTTAGTTAGGAGTTTGGAATTCTTGCTACAGGGCCAAATGGGGTTGACATGTGGCTGGGTAGGTCCCTTGCGTCTACTACCACTCCTCAAGGTGATGGTGTTTGCCATGGAAAAATGCTATTGGTTAGTGCCTTAGGGAGGGTTGGGCAAAAAGGAGGCTCTCGGTAGATTACAGTAGGAACTTGGTTAGCTCTGGAGGGGCTGGGGTTTCCTGTTAGGTAGCATGAGCTTGAGCATGCGACTCCCCATCATTACCAAACCCTTGAGGCCCAGCGCCTCAGTTCTGAACATTCGTTGGGTTTGGTATAGAATGTGATGGTGGAGATCCGAGCTGTCGGAGTGGCTAGCTAAGTGGAAGTGGGCGTGAATGGCACCAATGGAGTGAATTTGGCAAGAAACTGAATGAGTGCAAATGGCCACCCCTTAGGACTTTTTATAGAACTAAGGGAAGCTCTCTAGAGAATTATAGAATTCTCTAGAGAGGCCTATGGTGGGAGCTCATGGGAGAGTGAGAGAGAGAGGATGGATGGTGGTTTTTAGATCCACCAAATGTGGATCTAAAAATTGAATGGCTCTTGGTTGCTAATTTTGGCAACCAAGGCAACCACACATGGTAGAGAGTTCTAGAGAACTCTAAGCTAGGTATTTTCATATGGATGGTGTGTGTGGGTGTGTGTGGGTCAAAACTTAGGCGGCTAGTTTGATTAGGCTAGGTTCTAGTGGGTCTAGGTCAAGGTATGTCTCACATTAGGGTTATAAAACCTAATTCACTATGGTAAAGTGCAATTAAACATAATACAGGTTCAATTAGGTGTGTGGAAACTTAATTGTGAGTAAAACAACTCAATTAATTTATGTCTAGGTCAATTGGACTCCCACTGAGTCCAATTGGATAGTGTGTGCTATGATCAGGGCTAAATTGGAATCAATGAGTCCAATTGAATAGGTTGGTGGAATTGACTAAGATCCAAGACAATTAGGTTTAGTGAAGACCTAATTACATCCTTAGGGAGGTCTATAGGTGATGTACTAGGGTTAGGGCACCTTAATTTAGGTTCCTATGGGGTTGGAATTGGGTTTAGGGACCTAGAGATCCAAGATCAAGGCTTAAATCTAAAAACAGGAACTGGAGAGCAATATCATACATCTTATACTAAAAAATTAGAAGTCCTAACTTGTTGTCTAGATGTCCAATCAGAGTTCAGAGGGATTTTTGGTTCTATTTTGAGTATTCTGCAGAAATTGGACGTCTGACAAAGTGTCTGGACGTCCTATAACTTACCTGGATGTCCAGATAAGGGTTGGAACTAGGGTTTTAGGGCTTCCTAGGGTGTTGTGACCTAATCTAAGGGTAGCTAAGGCTTAAGGAAGTCTCTAGGCTATCCTAGGGCTAGGATGGACCTAAGCTCTTGACATTTTACTGCTTTGTTCCTACTTAATAGCATAGCAAACCTTTTACTCCCTCACATTATTATTCCTACATCTAATCTAAGCCTTCTGCTCCAGCTCTGCTGTAACTCCCGTTATTCCTGACCCAGCTTCAGATCCAGCTCATGATTAGCTTATTCCCTGCAATCGACATAATGCACTTAATTATCACATTATAACATTATTTTATGCATAGCTAAAGGAAAGCAGTAAAGATGCAGATAATGCGTATGCATGCATGAATAACCCTAACTTATGCTAAGTCCTAGCTTAATCTAGGTCAATTAAGACCTATGATTGCTGTACAATCAGCCCTGCAATACAAAAATACAAGCCTGCCCTTAGTTTGGGTAGCCTAAAGGTCTACAGACTCTAAGAATCTATCCTAAAATTACAGACGATTTACTCTATTTATGTCCAAGCAATCCCACCAGTTAGGAGGGACTAGGGAGAAGGTTCTTCCTTTGGCTTACGCCTCCAGTTCCTAGTCTACCTCCCAACCACGGTCGTTTGACACTACTCCCCTAGTGAGACATCAGATAGACTAGTATAAGCAGGTTAATCGTGAACAATCTCAATCTGGATCCCTACGAGCGAACTAGTCCTTAGGGCCAAGGTCTAATCAATTTTAGTTAGGCTTGGGATAATGGTGCTTCAGGAATGTGATGTGCCCTTTTGATGGGTTGTGCCCTTAATGATCAGTTAAAATGTGTGTGTGCACAACCAGGGTTCTCAAACAAGGTTATTTAATGATGTACCTTTTAGAGTTCACCTTGTTTAGTAGCTTTTAGGGTTTAATTCTTAGGTTGGTTCAATCAAGGTTTAGTAGAACACTCCAAGTTTAGAATGCCCGGGTGATGATATATTCCTTTAAAAATAAAAATAATGTGGAGTGCCTGGTTCAACCCTAAGAATCAACCCTAAGTGGCAAGCTACTTAATGGATTAGTTTTAGATTGAGTGGTGCGGCCCAAACAACTCAATCATCGGCCTATTGCACCACTTAGTTAAGGCACACAAGAATGCTTAACCTATTCATATTTCTAGTAACTTATGTGTATTTAGTTGAAGTGTACCGGGTCCACAGGTCAGATCTCGATTAAGTCGTAGAATCAAAGTGATTGTGCGCCATAGGATAAGAAGTTGTGGTTGTTAAGTGTTTAGATTTCAGAAAATCCCACAATAATATATCACTTTTTTTTTTTTCTATTTATGTAGATGGTGAGGTGAGTGGAGGTGGCAAACAAACAACCAAATTTATCCTAGGGTTTGTAAAAAGCACCTAAGTTGATTTGGGTTTGAGTTATTCGGTTATCGAATGAAAACTAATGTGGGGATGGTGTGGGGGAGACTTACAAAAGCTCCACCTGCACTTTACTCTGGTCTACCACACTTGGATCTCCATGCTAGGGTACCTGCAAGATAGTAGATCAAAGACAAGTAGGGTTAGTGCTATGTAAATGCAAAGAAATGCAATAAATAATAAAGTAAATTCCGTTGCGTCCTCGGCAACGGCGCCAAAATGGCCGGGCGTGTTTCACGTGTTAGAAATCATGGTTACAATTAACCCATCGTCGTAGTTGCAAAACACGTCAATCAGATAAAGTTTATACTGAAACTCCAAGGAAGACCCGGGTCAAACACAGGGAGGTGACGTTTACTTTACATGAAAACAATGCTTCGTTTTGTTTCTTTTTGGTATTTTGGGGTTTTGTTATTTTTTTTGTATTTTAGAAGTAAAAGACAAGTATAATGAATCACAAGATAGAAATGGAACAAATATGATATATATATCAAGCCAATGTCAATTACAATGAACTATAAAAGCAAAAAAATAGAGAGGGATGAGAGGAAATCTCCCGAATCGGTTGTTCGACAAGACGACAGTGCCTGGCAGAAGCTCTGATGAAGGAGGTGAGGAGCAGGACGACCGAGGAGAGATGCTGGAGGATGTTAGGTTGAGGAAAGCTTCAGCATACCTCCGGAATGGAGGTGAGAAGACAGAGTTGATCTGCTACTGGAATGGAGGTAAGAGGATGGCTCCAAGGTGACCTATGAAGGGAGATGGGAAGTTGGAGGAGTATTTGTTAGGGCAGAGGTTCGCCACACTAATAGGCACCTTGGGAGCTTGAGAACAAGCTCTAATGGAGCATTGGTAGGCTTGTTAGATCTTGGGAGTAGGTGGGAGTAGAGTAGGTAGAGATGGCTTGGATGGGAGGGGGTGTAGGTCCTTTTATAATGGAGGAGATGAAACAAAAATAGGTATGGGACCATTAATAACATCCAAGCCATCGCTGGAAACGTTGCTGTAGGTAGCTCATGCCCGCTAGTGCCCACAGCTTGCTTTGTTGGAATGCGATGAATTACCGACGGCTGTAAGCGTCGCTATAAGTCAAGCTCATGCGTCGTTGTCCACCTCACGCTGCGCTGGCCCGTGCTCCTTCCTTGCCACGCGCACGCGCCCATGTGTGCTCCCACGCTGATGCTCGCGTCCGATGCTGCATGCATGTGCTGGCAGCCTAGGCTGTGCCACGTGGCGCAGTCTGGGTCGTCCATCTTCCTCTTGTTGTAGGGGCTGCTACAGAGGTCAGATTGAGTCGATTTTTGCACCATTAGGCTAAGATCGTCGACCCAAATCCATCTGCGCAGTTGGATTTATCGTTTGAAGCTCCAAATTATGTCTCATAGTCCCTTGGCCATTGATCTTTCTAGGAATGCATATGGTGCTACAGGACTCCGATCGAGGCTATTTCAAAGTCATTGGACTCCGATCGTCGTCTTGATCAGATCCGTATAGTCGGATCATCAATCTAAGGCTCCAAAATAAATATGCTTCTCTCCTAACCACAAAAAAGATGCAATTAACCTAAATTATATACAACTACTCTAAATGCAAAATGATGCATGCTATGCAATATTTATAACATGAAATGTAAATCTAAGCCTAGGAACATGCGTGAATAGGCATTTTACCCTCAACAAATGTGTTTACATCAAGTACTATCAAGATCTTAGCGGGTACTTGAATTTTTAAGCCTAGGATTTTTGCCCAAAAGGCCTAAAATCAGCGTTCCTACTAATCTCTTCTCTATTTCATTAGCACTTTTTGCCTTTCCTTCTTTTGATATGGCCTATAACTAAGTCAATTCCTTAATCATTTACTAATGACTACCCCTTTTCTTTTCTTTCAAATTTTGCTCCTTTTTGACATTTTTAACTCCTCTCCTTTTTCTCCTCAAAGTCTGATATGCCATCAAAATTTCTTCTCATTTCATATTTTTGTTCTTTTTTAAGAATTTTTATTGTTAATTTTTTTGGTATTTCTGGAATATGCGATTTTTTTTATGAAACCCTTTCTTTGTGAAATGATTTTCAAGGCGTTTTGCACCTTACTACCCCCCATGCCTACGATTTGTAATGTCCTCATTGTAAATTAGGTGGATTCAAGCTCTGCTTAGATCATTCATTACAACAGGTGTTGTGTGGGTGAATGGGTCAAGATGACTATTGCGGACGATTTCAAGCTTAAGTACGGGTACCGGAGGTGGAGTCGGCTGTTCTAATGGATGAAACCTAAACTGCAATATGAGTTCAATATAGGATGTGTTAAGAAAGTTTTTGGGTTTTTTAAAAAATGATGGGTTATCTCTCATTAAGCGCTGAGTTTAACACCACTAGTCGGGCGCAATGAGCTCAGGGAGAATGGAGGGTAAAAGATATCTTAGCCAAATTTGTATCGATGAGTTCAATGAACGGTTTGAGTCTCTGACCGTTCACTACAAAAGGTTTTGAATCGTGGCTAAGTTGATTGATTTTTACAGCTCCATTTCCAAAGATTTGTTGAACAAGGTATGGTCCAATCGATTTTGATCTAAGTTTTCTTGGGAAGAATTTGAGTTTGGCGTCAAAGAGTAGGACTTTTTGACCAGGGAAAAAGATACTTCTGGATATGTGCTTGTCGTGAAAGGCCTTAACCCGTTCCTTGTAAATTTGAGAGTTCTCATACACCTGATGGCATAATTCATCGATCACACTCATTTGAAGCTTTCTATGGGTTCCTACTTTAGAAGGATCGAGATTGCAGTTCTGTACTGCCCAATAAGCTTTTTGCTCCAATTCGACAGGGAGGTGACATGCCTTCTTGTATACTAATCTGAAGGGAGATGTGCCAAATTGGGTTTTGTGGGTAGTCTTATAAGCCCACAAAGCTTCCGAAAGTCGGGATAACAGTCTTTCCTATCTAGTTGAACAGCGACCTGGAGGACTTTTTGATCTCTCGATTCGACAGCTGAGCTAGACTGTTGGTTTAGGGGTGATAAGGAGTAGAGATTCAGTGGGACACCTCGTATTTGGCCATCAATGATCTGAACTGAGCATTTGTGAAATAGGTCCCTCCATCAGAGATTTTGGCACAACGAATCCTGAACTGAGAAAAGATGTTTTGATGAATAAATTTGATAACCACCTTATGATCATTGTTTCGGGGTAGAACGGCTTCGATCCATTTGGACACGAAGTCAACAGTAAGCAGAATGTACTTGAAGCCGTCCGAAACAGGGAATGGTCCCATAAAATCAATCCCACAGACATCGAAGATTTCGCATATGTGAATCAACTACAAGGGTATCATATCATGGTGGCTCATTGATTGTGTAGTTTACTTAACTCAGTAATTAAGTTAATTTCACTTAATTAACAGTAGAAGAAATCACTTAGGTTAACTTGAAGTTGTGTCGGTTGTGTAGTATAGGGTTGAATTAACCTAACATTGCAGAAATTTTTACTAGTTGAGTCTAGGTCAATCACTAGGAGGTATAATAATTTTCTCCAAATTCACCAATTCTCTTTATTTCTCTATAAGTTTAGGAGGTATAACTAAGTTGATTTTTAAAACATGAATTTTGTCAAAATATTTAAACTATAAAGAATATAAAAAATTCCAAATGAAAAATATATTTACTCAAAATGATCTACTTTATTAACAAGTAAACATGTTAGCTTTTCAATTCAATTTCATTCCAAAGAAATTAAGGCACATAAAAGTTATTCTATTAAAACATTCCTTTTTACAATTATGAACAAGAAGTAGTGATGCAAGAAAAATAAATGTTCCTTTATTTATTTCTTCAACCTCTCTCATCTTCTTCTTTCTTTTATTTTCTTCTCTATCTCGAGCTATTCTTTTACCTTTCTTCTTTTGTTCCTGTCCTCTTCTGCCTTCTTTTCTTCCCTTAGTCTTCTCTTTTTGTTCCTTAGTCTCCTCTCTATACTTGGTGCCTGTGCTTTTGTTTACTTAGCCTTCAGCTTCAACACTTAGCATTTTAACAACCATCGGCTCTTCTTTTCCTTAAGTCCTTCAGCTGAACTGGGTTTTTTTACTTTTTTTAACCAAAATTTATTTTATTTACGACGAGGTCCTTTTGAGGATACACAGCACCCTGAGACCAAGGTGGGACCAGACCCTATTTGGTCCTTGCCAAATCTAATTTAGGTTTGTTTTTGGTTTATTTCTTATCGTTTCACAGTCTCGAGCCATTTCGGATCAACCCGGCCTCTCACCCTCTCAGGGCACAACACTCGATCACGCCCCTGAGGGTGCACACCTGCAGGCACAAGCCCGCACACACACACATGCTCAAATCAGGTCAGATCGGTAACCAATGCTCTGAGCGCTGACGACTTAAGAGGGCATGCAACGAATTCATTTTATCCCCAGGCACATGCACGTGAACTAGCGATGTGGGACTAACCTACCCCTTCCAGACCCAACTTCAAATGATCATAACTTTCTACCCAGAGCTACAAATCGAGTGATTTCAAGTTTGTTAGAAAGCTCTAAGATAGATCTACCTAATTGTAGGGTCAATTTAAGGTTTTGATGATGTTTTCCTCTTTAAATTGAAAGATGATATCAGGGGTTCCAACGGGTTATTTAAATGCCTGGAAGTGAAATTAAATCTACAGAGTCCTCAGATGTACTTCTCTCTCTTATTTAAAGGTCTGTACATGTTATATAAGTAATTTCGCATCTGTTAGGATAGATTTTAAGCTCTTAAGACCTTCAGAACCAGTAGAGAAGAGCTTTACTTCTCTGAAAGCTTCAGAGTTCATATTTCAAACTTCATTATGTGCAACAGACACAAAAGAGTATTTCTAATTGATTTAGATTAATTCTAAGGGTTATAATCCACACATTTGGGTAGGATTTAAATTCAAATTTCATCAAAATGCTTCTCCTGTTGGTTTTGGTTCTAAAGTAACCCAAATTGACAGAAACTAAATTCTCAAACATTTATTCACCTGAGCTCACTTAATTCTCTCTAAAACCATCAAACCAGATCCCAGAAATAGTGTAATCTCCTCAACACCTCAATTCAAGCTTAGATCTCCATTAT
This sequence comes from Thalassia testudinum, assembly GCA_037157565.1. Classification (NCBI taxonomy): domain Eukaryota; kingdom Viridiplantae; phylum Streptophyta; class Magnoliopsida; order Alismatales; family Hydrocharitaceae; genus Thalassia; species Thalassia testudinum. The sequence continues at coordinate 147,104,368 of JAZHRO010000014.1, read as the reverse complement.
CAAATTTATGTTGACTGTGGAAGCACAAAAATTGACTTTCTGTTCAAAGCTTTTCCCTAGGAAATCAAAGCTTCAATTAGAGTCTCCTCAACATCCAGAACTTATTTAGATCTTCAGGATGGTCTACTAACTTTGATTCCTAGGGTTTCAGGCTTGCCGCCTGAACTTGAAAAGGTGTGCGTTCGACAGAATCATTGGAAGATTGGTACAGTATTTTAGAGGTTTAAACAGCTTCAGTGCAGTTCATTGAAGCTTCTGAGTTCCTTCAATACTCTTCAGATCTTTCCTAACAGACTTCTCCAACTCCACCGGAGTTGGGGAAGATGAAGTTCATTCTACAGCTCCATTGGTTAAATCATCAAATAAACATTCTCAAAATAATCAGTGATCCATTTAATATCATTCTGGAGCTACTGAACAAGTTTTAGAGGCTGAAACATAGATTTGACTCACCGGAGCTCTAGTGAGTCTAGAAAATAAGAAAACTGTGTATAGATTGATAAAACTTACCATTTTTGATTTAGAAAAGATTCTGAGGTTGCAAGGAACCTCAGCATCACATTTAATTCTTCATTTATCCATTAAAATTAAGATTTGACAGTGAGATCGTTTCTTAAAGAATTTGATTTGAATTAAGCTCAGGACTTATTTAACCACTCGAATGAGAGGTTAAAACAAGTCAACAAGTGTTAGCAGTTACAATTATATAGTTAATTAATAGTTTGAATTGTTCCTGAGCCGCCATGGACAATGAGCTCAGGAACTTAATTAAATTTCGGCCGTTAATTTATATGTGATAATAATATGTATTATAGTGTAGATTAGGGTCCATTAGTAGTGGATAGTTGATGAAGAACCCATGAAGGTGGAATTAGGTCGATTATTGTGACCATAGACAGTGTCAGCAGTAGGTGAAGGTGGAATTTGAATTAGGCGATTAGGTGATTCAATTAGAGATTAAGTGTTTTAGAAGTGATCATGGAAGTTAAAAGAAGGTGGACAGTGAATTAAAAAGATGAAATTAAAGCTCTGGAGAGCTCAAGGAAGTTGCCGGAGTCAAAGAAGATGAAACTAAAATCTAAAATTACTCTAATCTAACTAGCTAAACTAACTAACTAACTAAGCTAGCCTACTCCTACTCCTACTCCTAATCTACTGTTGCCTCGATGAATGGGTCAATAAGGATCCACCGAAGGTTCGTAGAGGATGACAAAATTAGATGGTGGAAGAAAGAACTCCAGTGGGTGGATTTGAGGTCGGGCGGAGGATTCCTTGGGTTGGCACCAGTGTCAGAGACGCGGAAGACCACGGCTAATCTCCTCGGCTACTTAAGATGGATGGAGAAAGTTGGAAAATGGAATGGAAAGTCGCCGGAGTTTTGGACGAATAGCCTATCAAAGCCGGCTACAGTGTTAGAAGAGGGAAGGGAGCCAACTTGAATAAAATCAGAGGTGTGAGGGGGTATTTATAGCAGTTTGCGGTGAAGAGAGTGGCGGGGTCTGGTCGAAGAAGGAGCTTGAGGAACTTAACCTCTGTCGTCATCTTTGACGATGGTGAGGTTATCTCCCAGTGAAAAATAGGATTCCTGGTTAATCTAGACCGGTGGATGAAGTTGAGGTGGTGAGTGCAAGGTGCAAGAGCTTGGACAAAGAAGGATGATGTTGGCAAGGCAATAATAGTGTAGTGGGGTGACTCTCTGTCATCAGCCGTTCATTCGGCTGAAGAAGAAGAAGAAGAAGAAGAGGAAGAGGGACTTAAATGAAATAAAATAAGGACCTATGTGAGAAATAAGGACCAGACTGTAATGAAAAGTAAGGACTAAAATGTAAGCTCAGGCTTTGAAGGTTTATTTTAACTTAGATCATTTTCAACATTTTATATATGTTAGTAAATAAGGTAAATATTATGTTTACAGCTTGAATTTACATTTTTACCCTTTTTAGGTTAATTTATTTGATTAAGTAAAATTACTTAAGTTATTGCATACTTAGTTATTCATTAAGTTTAAGTTACTTATCTTATTAATTAAAGGAATGATTAATAGGATTTTGGGTTCAATTATTATTTAAATTATTAATAATGTTAATTGAATGATAAAATGTCATTTTCAACTTATTTTATGGTCCTTTACGTAATATCCCTTATTCTATAATTAACCCTAATATATTCGTAACCTTAGCTAATTAACTAGGAAGACTGGTTAATTAGGAGTAATTAGAGATCATGATGAGTGTCTCATCATACCCCTAAGCTAAAGTTTTGCTAGTCCCTAGCAAAATTAACTAATACTATGATGATCTAAAGCACGTGGGTTTAAATTATTATAAATAGTAACTTTGTAGAGGAAAGCTTACGTCAGAAATTTTTAAGGTTAAATATAAATGATTAATGTATAGAGCATGTGTGAAAATATTCTTACTTAGACTTATACTTATAACATTTTCAAAACACACTTAAAATAATTTGTAAACAAGAATTTTACTCTAAATTAGAATTCCTCAAAAATCTCTTAATCTTTGTAGCTATTCTTAACTAAAATTAGAATACAAAAATGTTTTAAGAAAAACAAAACTTAAGGATTGAGAATTAAATTTTAACTAAAAAATTCAAATAGATATAAGTTAATCCCTTGTTTATGATATTTGACTTTTATCAATATAAATCTAAGCAAATTAACCAGATACTCATTATTAATCAAACCTAGAGTAGTAAAACTCTAATTTACTAGCCTACAACACTAATGATTAACTTCTAGACCTTGGATTCTGTCAATTCTTCTCCTTTAGATCTCAACTTAAAATCTTCAAAACCCAATTTCTTAGGTTTCACTTCCCAATACCAAGGTTCAGTAGCTATGATTTTAAAACATCCGTGCTTAGTGAAGAGAATTGTCCTAAAGACATCGAAAGTTGCAAAAATCCAGATCTCAAGACATCACTTTCCAATCCCAATTATTCCAATTCAAGCCTTTGGCTTGGCCTTACTCAGGTTTGGTTGCTTTCTCCTCACTAGTTTTTTATCTCGAGGTCTACACTTTTTGTGTATATTTCCTCGGTGGACCACTGGGTCTCTTATTCCTAATATTTTTTCTCCATACTTTTTTCACCTTTTCTATAGGTTATAACACCCATTTGTAGCAAGGTGTTCTTTTTATTTATTGGAAGGAAGGGTAGCATCCATTTGTAACAAGATGCTTTTATTTATTTGTAGAAAAACTGCATAACCACCCATTTTTAACAAGGCACTTAACTGCAGGGTGTTTTATTTACTTTTCTTTTTCTTTTCTTTTCTTTTCCCCCCTTCTCATTTTCTTACTAACATTATTCTCCAAATCCTTTTTCTAGGTGAGTGGCACATCCTTCACCCTTTCAAGAATCGCCCCACAGAAATCCTTGGAGTAAAGTGGATTCAAAATTGATCTCTTAACCTCTTTGTTTTCGTGGTCTTAGATGTCAACAAGACAATTCTATGTGAGTGAATTTAAATGTTTAGGTTACTTAGCTCTCAAACTAGAGCTTGGACAACAAAGCCTTTTACTCTTAGGTTCTTCAAGTTTTTAGTTTTCTCCTATAGGATCCGTTAAGACAAAATTTACCAAGTCTAGTTATTTATCTCTAACTTGGAAGTTTTGTAAACTAAAATTCTACCAACTCTCTAATTAATTAACTCTGAATATCTGGCCTTTTACTTAACTTTATGATAAAATCAAATTTTCAAAAAGAAAAAGGGTTACTTAATCTAATTGATTAAAAAGTTATAATTCAATTCCAAAACTTAAGTTTAAATCTTAACACACTTTGTTTCTTAATTCAACTAAGAATCGAAAAACAAATCTTTAAAAGATTTAAAAGATTCCTTAATTCAAATAAAATCTCATTTTCAAAACACGAAAGTGTGTTTTTACAAATTGTTTAAGTAAAATCTAATTAAGAATTGAATGCGCTTAAATATCCTATATATATTCTATATACATTTTAAACTTCTGACCTAAAGAAAATTAAGCTCCTAATTATAATATATATATACATTCTTCTTCGTTTCTTCATTATTAATAATGAATATTCCCTTCTTATTATTTTTATGAATTTTATTTTTCAAATTTTTGCATTTATATATTTTTATTTTTATGTATATATGATTTTCCAATTTTTATGATTTTTTTTCAAAATTTATCTAAATTTTTATGAAATTTTTGAATTTTTTAAAATTTTTATCATTTTTTGATTTCCTATTTTTTTTAAATTTCGTGGATATTTAATTTTTTTTTAACCCACACTTAAAGTGAAAATTTCACTTCAACACCCCCCCAAGCCAAAATTTTATAATGTCCTCATTGTAAGAAGGGTGAAAAGATATTACACTTCATTTAGTATAGGGTGATGGAAGGAGTCAAATAGAGGAGATTAAAAATCTCTGTGCGGATGATTTCGTGTCTGACCAAAGGTCAGAGTGGTCAGTTGGACTAAATAAAGGTAATCAATATGATATATGAAATGAAATTTTAAAAGTGTGTATAAGAAAATCAAAAAGGGTAAAAATAGGAAATAGATGTATACAAGTGCTAAGTTTCATGCCTTTAACTAGGCGTAAACCCTAGTAAAGAACTCCTAAAAGGATTAAGTATACGGTAAAAGAAGAGGAGTTATGAAAGAATTAGATCAAAAAGCTAGAAAACAGAATAAACCACCGAATCAAAACTTGTCTAGAAATTGCCTAGAATAGATCTCGCAGTTCCTAGAATCAGATTCTCATGATAATCTCAGAAAGATCACAGTGAATCTTATGAAGAATAGAGCTGATTTAGGTTGAGATGTAAAATGTTCAAGATTAAGGCAATTTAAGAAATGTTTCCACCAAGTTCAGAAGATCAGCATAATCAAATTTGGTTCTCAATAATAGATGGGTCATTTTGATACAAAATAGGTCACTGATGCGGGTTTGATGGGTTATTTTCAGGTAATACAGAGGATGGGTTATGATTAGAATCAAAGGCCTAATTAATGAAATGGACTTGGCCTTTGTTTTGCGTAGGATTTGGCAGATTCCTAAGATTCGGAATTGGCTGAGATGGAAGAGTACCTGGCTAACGTGACTCAGCCAAAAGCGTGATCTAATTTCGTAAATCAGCCAACTCTACCTTACATTGCCTATGGATCTCAGCAAGAGCTTCACCATTTTGTTGTTGACTCTCTGACACAGCTCTCAAAATCTGGTCTAGCTATGTATCTCTATTTGGCCTAGAGTAATTTTGCATACTCATCGGGCTAGGCCTTAAATTTGATTGCTGAGGAGGCAATGGAGGTGGATTAAAATGGGTCTGATTTGGATAATTTGCTCTTTGATTTTGAATTGGATCAGCCCAAGAAAATTTTGGGTGGCTTCTCCATCCAGGATTATAGGAATTTGAATAAGGGTTTGATCTTGGAATATTTTCCTGGATGGTGTGTAATCCTAAAAGATATGGCATGTTTTTTGCAACAGCTAAGGGTGAGGAAAAGGGTGGGGAAGATTGTGGGACAAAGGTCCCTCTTGGGTTGGTGAAGGATTAGATAGAAAACCCAAGGAAGATGGATCTCTAGAATCCAGATTATTCATAAATTCCCTCCCTGTAGGAATTTATGAAACAGGTAAACACGCAGGATTCGTAGCAAGTAGAGCCGTAAGAGTCTTCATTGTGTTTCTAACCTCGTCGAGATGCTTTGCTACAATATCGACTTTGTCCAGTTTTTCTACAATAATCTCTAAATCCTCTGAACTGGACGGATTACTGATCTCGTGAATGCCCTTATGCGGATTTTGATGATTCATATTTGCTCCTTGCATGAATTGCGACATTGTTGCATTATTGATTGAGTTTTCCGCCATCCCTTCAAATAATTTTGAAGCAGATTCTACGTCGTGATTTAGAAAATTCCCTCCACAAGAGGCATCGACTAGATTACGAATGCCCTCTTGTAAACCGTAATAAAAAATATGCATGAGTTGCCAACGAGGGATGTCATGATGTAGGCATTTCCTTTGCAATTCATGAAAATGTTCCCACGCTTCATGAATTGGTTCTCCTTGATTTTGATTGAACGTAGTAATAGCTCGCCATAAAGCATTGGTTCGACCAATTGGAAAGAATTTCTTCAAAAATGCGGATTCAAGTTCAACCCAAGTTGAAATTGGTCTTGCTATAGTTCTATACCACTAAGCTGCTTTATCTTTAAGGCTAAAGAGAACATTTTCATTAGTAGGATTTCCCTATTTTGATTTCGAGGACCAAGAGTTTCGGATAAATTTTCAAGATCTTCAATGTGTTGAAATGGATCCTCGGATGCAAATCCGTGAAAGTGGGGCATTAAACCTATAATGTTTGGCTTTAATTCTGGATTATTTTCCCCAATAGGAATTCTAACATTAGGCTCTACTTGAGCATTAGATGGGTTATAATAATCTCTAAGTAGAGGCCTTGGATGATTGATTGGTAAATCAAGATTTTCAAAACCAACCTCAGGTTGAGGTGAAGAACGGGTTTGAAGAGTCTGTAAATTATTTAAGGCTACTGTTAGTAAATTGATTTGTCTTGTTTGCTCTAGCATCCTAAGATTCTCATTCATGAGCAGCTCATGAATATCAAAAGGCGGCATCTCCCCCTGACCAGAAGAAGGGATCTCGGGATTAAGATTCTGCATTGGATCCGTGGAAGTAGATGGATCAAACAGGAAAACCATTGGTTGCTTATCTGCAACCGGCCTAGGATCACCTGTCAATGGTGGTGCAAGAGGTAGATGCAAGGATCGCCTCCCATCCATAAACGAAAAATAGTGTGCAAAGGCACAAGCACACCACCTATAAGAAAACAGCGGCACAAAAAACCAGCAAAATAGCATAAAAGATGCGGGTTTTGCTCTTCTTTCAAAGGAAAGAAGAAATTCCTAAGATATGCAAAGTAATTTGATGCAAACAAATAGAGTAAAAGCATCAAAATACGCATCCTAATTCTTATCTACGCAGGTGCATACCTTAAAGCTCAAAGGTCTAAGGTCTAGGATCGAGACTGCTCACTACTGGCTCCTCGGGGCTCTAGTAGTGAGACAGACTTGTTGACCTTCGGCCAAAGCCTGAAGAGGTGCAAAGAGGAGAGATAGCAAAATAGGCTCGTGTGACTCTAGTGATCGTGCTTTGTGCATGGTAGCATGCAATAGACGATAGCGATTGAAAAACCTGCATGTATTCTGCAAACAGATTTAAGTCACCAATTTTACTTCCTCTTTTTAGTTAGTTTTTTCCAAAAATATACCAATTAAACTACAATGGCCACTTTTTATATCTTTTCAAACAAAAATATGTGGTCTTTTTAGTTCTCAGAGGATAGGGATCTACACGGGTTTTCTCGTGTTTTCACACTGATGCGAGAAAAATAATTTAAAAATTTTCCAAGTCAGATTGTATTATTACAAGCAGGAAATGCACTTTAAAGAGTGTATGCCTATGTTTATGTTGCTGTTAGTCAGAAAAGATGTATTTTTGTATTTCTTTATTTTTTTTAAAATGCAACAAAACAAAAGATTAAGAAATAATCACAAAAAGAAAAACAGCAAAACTAATTCCTGCCTTCTCTTGAGATCACCCGTGATGGTAAACCTGAAAAGAAGACAGAAAACAAAAACAAAAACAAAAACAAAAACAAAATACGCTTATTAGAACAAAAGTTAGTAAAAACAAAAATATTTACAAAATACCACCTAATTAAATAATTAATCCTTTTAAATTTTAGTGAATCAAAATATTACCTCCCTGGCAACGGCACCATTAAAATGGTCGTTAGACGAAGTAATGCCAGGGAATATTTTGATGAGTGGAGTGAGTCAAAATATTACCTCCTTGGCAACGGCGCCATTAATGTGGTTTACTCAACTCAGTAATTAAGTTAATTTCACTTAATTAAGAGTAGAAGAAATCACTTAGGTTAACTCGAAGTTGTGTCGGTTGTGTAGTATAGAACATTTTAGAAATTGTTACTGGTTGAGTCTAGGTCGTTCACTAGGAGGTATAATAATTTTCTCAAAATTCACCAATTCTCTTTTATTTCTCTATAAGTTTAGGAAGTATAACAAAGTTGATTATTAAAACATGAATTTTGTCAAAATATTTAAACTATAAAGAATATACAAAATTACATATGCAAAACATATTTACTCAAAATGATGTACTTTATTAACAAGTAAACATGCTAGTTTTCCAATTTTATTTGAAAAGAAATTAAGGCAACTAAAGGTTGTTCTATTAAAACATGCCTTTTTACAATTAAGAACAAAAAGTAATGCAAGAAAAGATTTTCTTCAGCCTCTCTCATCTTCTTTCTTTTATTTTCTTCTCTATCTCGAGCTCTTTTCTTACCTTTCTTCTTTTCTTCCTGTCTTCTCCTGCCTTCTTTTCCTCCCTTAGTCTTCTCCTTTTGTTCCTTAATCTTTTCCTTCCTTAGTGCCTGTGCTCCTTCTTTCCTTAGCCTTTAGCTTCAACACTTAACTTTAACTTTCAACACTTAGCCATCAGCTCAACACTTAGCTTAACAACCATCGGCTTCTCTTTTCCTTAAGTCCTTCAGCTGAACCGTGTTTTTTTTACTTTTTTAACAAAAAGTTATTTTATTTGCGGCGAGGTCCTTTCGAGGATACACAGCACCCTGAGAGCATGGTGGGACTTGACCCTACTCAGTCCTCGCCTAATCTTAGTTAAGTTCATTTTTGATTTATTTCTTATCAATTCACAGTGTCAAGCCATTTCAGCTCAACACGACCTCCCAAGCCTCTCGCCCTCCCAGGGCACAACACTCGCTCACGCCCCCAAGGGTGCACACTCGGAGGCATAAGCCAGCACACACACACATGCTTAAATCAGATTAGATCGATAACCGATGCGCCGAGCACTGACGACTGAAGAGGGCATGCAACGAATTCATTTTATCCCCAGGCGTGCGCTCGTGAACTAGCGATGTGGGACTAACCTACCCCTTCCAGACCCAACTTCAAATGATCATAACTTTCAACCCAGAGCTACAAATCAAGTGATTTCAAGTTTGTTAGAAAGCTCTAAGATAGATCTACCTAATTGTGGGGTCAATTTAAGGTTTTGATGATGTTTTCCTCTTTAAATTGTAAGATGAAATCAGGGGTTCCTACGGGTTATTTAAATGCCTGGAAGTGAAATTAAATCTATAGAGTCCTCAGATGTACTTCTCTCTCTTATTTAAAGGTCTGTACATGTTATATAAGTAATTCCGCATCTGTTGCAATAGATTTTAAGCTCTTAAGACCTTAAGAACCAGCAGAGAAGCTCTTTACTTCTCTGAAAGCTTCAGAGTTCATATTTCAGACTTCATTGTGTGCAACAGACACAAAAGAGTATTTCTAGTTGATTTAGATTAATTCTAAGGGTTATAATCAACACATCTGGGTAGGATTTAAATTCAAATTTCATAAAAATGCTTCTCCTGTTGGCTTGGGTTTGAAAGTAACCCAAATTGACAGAAACTAAATTCTCAAACATTTATTTACCTGTGCTCACTTAATTCTCTCTAAAACCATCAAACAAGATCCCAGAAATAGTTTAATCTCCTCAATACCTCAATTCAAGCTCAGATCCCCATTATCAGATTTATGTTGACTGTGGAAGCACAAGAATTGACTTTCCGTTTAAAGCTTTTCCACAGGAAATCAAAGCTTCAATTAGAGTCTCCTCAACATCCAGAACTTATTCAGATCTACAGGATGGTGTACTGACTTTGATTCCTAGGGTTTCAGGCTCGCTGCTTGAACTTGAAAAGGTGTGTGTTCGACAGAATCATTGGAAGATTGTTACAATATTTTAAAGGTTTAAACAGCTTCAGTGCATTGCACTGAAGCTTCTGAGTTCCTTCAATACTCTTTAGATCTTTCCTAACAGACTTCTCCAACTCCGCCGGAGTTGGGGAAGATGAAGTTCATTCTATAGCTCCATTGGTTAAATCCTCAAATAAACATTCTTAAAACAATCTGTGATCCATTTAATATCATTCTGGAGCTACTCAATAAGATCTAGAGGCTGAAACACATATTTGACTCGTTGGAGCTCACCGAATCTCGAGTGAATCCGGAATATAAGAAAAGTGTGTGCAGATTAATAAAACTTACCATTTTTGATTTAGAAAAGATTCTAAGGTTGCAAGGAACCTCAATATCACATTTAATTTTTCATTTATCCATTAATGTTAAGATTTGATTGTGAGATCATTTCATTAAGAATTTGATTTGAATTATGCTTAGGACTTGTTTAACCACTCGATTAAGAGGTTAAAACAAGTCAACAAGTGTTAGAAGTTATAATTATATAGTTAATTAATAGTTTGGACTGCTCATGAGCCGCCATGGACAGCAAGCTCAGGAACTTAATTAAATTTTGAGCGTTTAATTTATATGTGATAATAATATGTACTATAGTGCCGATTAGGGTCCATTAGTGGTGGATAGTAATATGTATTATAGTGTCGATTAGGGTCAATTAGTGGTGGATAGTTGATGAAGAACCCATGAAGGTGGAATTAGGTCGATTACTGTCACCATAGACAGTGATAGTAGTCAGTGAAGGTGAAATGTGAATTAGGCGGTTAGGTGATTCAATTAGCGATTAAGTGATTTAGAAATGGTCGTGGAAGATAAAGGAAGGTGTACAGTGAGTTAAAATGACAAAATAAAGTCTCTGGCGAGCTCAAGGAACTTGCCGGAGTCGGAGAAGATGAAACTAAAATCTAAAATTACTCTAATCTAACTACCTAAACTAACTAACTAAGCTACCCTACTCCTACTCCTACTCCTAATCTACTGTTACCTGGACGACGGGGTCAATGGGGTTCCACCGAAGGTTCTTGTGGACCACAAAATCAGAGGGTGGATGAATGATCTCCGGCGGGCAGATTTGAGGTTGAGCGGAGGATTCCTTGGGTCGGTGCCTATGTCCAGGACGCAGAAGACCACGGTGGATCTCCTCTGCTGATTAAGATGGACAAAGGAAGTCAGAAAGTGGAATGGGAAGTCGCTGGAGTTTTGGACGAATAGCCTATTGAAGTCGGCTACAATGTTAGAAGAGGGAAGGGAGCCAACTTGAATAAAATCAGAGGTGTGAGGGGGTATTTATAGCAGTTTGCGGCGAAGAGAGTGGCGAGGTCTGGCAGAAGAAGGAGCTTGAGGAGGTTAACCTCCGTCGTCATCTCCAATGACGATGAGGTTATCTCCCACTAAAGAATAGGATTCTTAGTTAATCCAGATCGGTGGATGAAGTGGAGGTGGTGAGCGCAAGCTACAAGAGCTTGGACAAAGAAGGATGATGTCGGCAGGGCGGTAATCGCGCGGTCGGGTGACTCTCTACCGTCAGCCGTTCAATCGGCTGAAGAAGAAGACGAGGAGGGACCTAAATGAAATAAAACTTAAGGACCTATGTGATAAATAAGGACCCAAATGTAATGAAAAGTAAGGACTGAAATGTAAACTCAAGTTTTGAAGGTTTATTTTAACTTAGATCTTTTTCAACTTTTTCTATATGTTAGTAAATAAGGTAAATATTATGTTTACGCCTTCAATTTACATTTTTGACCTTTTTAGGTTAATTTATTAGATTAAGTAAAATTCCTTAAGTTATTACATACTTAGGTATTCATTAAGTTTTAGTTACTTATCTTATTAATTAAAGGAATGATTAATAGGATTTCGAGTCCAATTATTATCTAAATTATTAATAAAGTTAATTGAATGATAAAATGTCATTTTTAACTTATTTTAAGGTCCTTTACTAAATATCCCTTATTCTATAATTAACCCTTATATATTCGTAACCTTAGCTAATTAACTAGGAAGACTATTTAATTAGGGGTAATTAGAGATCATGATGAGTGTCTTATCACTCATGTTGCTTAAGGTCTGGCAACGAGTGCATGCCTTACAGTGTATGCATCTTTGAATATCATGGGCTAATAGATGCTGCACTAGGGGATTTTTGGTATAGTTTTATGACCAGAGAAGTGTCGACCGCATGCTTGGTCATGGCAGAAGGACAAAATGTCCTAAATTTCTGCTTCCGGGACACATTGTCGGATGATTTGATCAGTACCAATGCTGAAGAGATACGGGACTTCCCAAAAGTAGTACTTGGCATCAGAAAGTAATTTGTCCTCCTTGGCTTTTGGTCTATCGAAGGGTATCTGACATGATACCAAGTAGTTTACTAGATCAACAAACCATGGAAGTCCAGTACTAATAGTCAGGAGGTGCTCATCTGGAAAAAGTTCAGTAATGGGTCCGGAAAGGTTGATAATATCCGAAGGATGGCGGGATAAGTGATCAGCTACCACATTCTATTTCCTCACCTTGTCACGAATCTCGAGGTCAAATTCTTGCAATAGCATGATCCAGTGGATTAGTCGAGGTTTTGCATCCTTCTTCGCAAGGAGATGCCTCATAGCAGTGTGATCAGAGTAAATGATAACACGGGAACCTAGAAGATACGATCTAAACTTTTCCAGGGAAAATACTATGACTAGCAACTCTTTCTCAGTAACTGTGTCATTCTGCTGTGCCTCGTCAAGTGTCTTCCTAGTGTAATAGATGACCACGTGTTTCCCACCAATTTTCTACCCAAGTACCACACCTATAGCATAACCGGATGCATCGCACATGATCTGAAAGGGTTGAGACCAATCAGGGGACTGAGACTCACCTGCGCATGAGAATGCTCGTTGAGTTGGGCGTTGGATAGCACGCGTGTATCTACGATCATCCATGTGTCCACGTGGAAAGTCTTGAGCCAATCGATGATGATCGTATGGCCTAATTTGGCACTGACACTTATACTGTTGATTGCGTGCGCTCGTAGGGATTCAACCACAGGCCTGCGACTTGAGAGTGCCCCTCGCGACCAATGTGTTCTGGGCACTTTTGTGTCTTAAGGATAAATTGAGTGCTGTAGGCAAGGAGGCATCCCAACTGTTGGATCTTGATCCAACGGCTCGAATTTGAAGTTATAGAAGATGAAGGGCATGGTAGGTTGCTGCTGGCAGGTGTTGGGTTGCCTAGATGGTGCCACGTGGCACCATCTTGAACGTCCATCTTCTTTCTATTGCAAAGGGTGCCACGGTGCATAGATGGAGGTGATTTTTGCTTTACTGGACAGCAATTGTCACTCCGGATCCATCTGTACTGCTAGATTTTCCATCCGAAATCCTTTTGGATGTCGCATTGCCCTCCTGGCAATTGATCTTCCTCGAACTTCATAAGATGCTATGGGATTCCGATCTAGACGATTTTGGAGTCGTTAGACTCCAATTATCATCTTGATCAGATCCATAGAGTCGGATCGTCCATTCGTGGCCCTGAGATAAATCTCCTCTCCTAACAATAAAAATGACCTTATTAACCTAAAATATATACAACTACTTTTAATGCAGAATGTTGCATGCTATGCAATATTTATAACATGAAATGCAATTCTAAGGTTAGGAACATGCATGAATGGGGATTTTATCTTCAATAATTGTGTCTACATTAGAGGGTTTTGCCTAGGTTGGTTCGTTAATTGATTCGATTTTTTATTCAACTTGGCAATGTTTGTGTGGTTGCACCATCCAGGGGTGTAAGTGTTGGAGAAAGGGTTTGGCTTAGAAAATCCCTGGATGGCCTGAGCATCTTCAAAGGTAGAAGGTACCGAAGGAGAGGGGAAAGAGTAATCAGAGTTTGAGGGTTCAAAGGTCCCTCCTTGGAACATGGTCAAGGGTTGGTCATGGTGTATTTGGTTCATAAATTGAACCAAGTCCACATTGTGACCTCCCTTCGCTAGGGAGAAGGTCTGTAATGGGGTTCGGGTTTGGTTCAATAGCTCATCAATCTTTTTATCCACCAACTCAACCCGATCCAACTTCAAGGCTATAATGTCCATGTCAACCATTCCAAAATTGGTTTGCACCTCATAAATCCCACCATGAGGTTGACTGGATCGATTAAATTGGGTCATGGAGGCATTGTTAAGTGAATTCTCGCTCAATGATTCAAATAGCTCAAATGTGCTCTCCTCATCCTTATTCAAAAAGTTGCCTCCACATGAAGCATCCAAAAAATTCCTGAAGTTGCTGTCCAAACCTTGGCAGAAAATCCAGGCCAATTGCCACCTTGGAACCTCGTAGTGTGGCCATTTCCTCAATAATTCATCAAATCTCTTCCACGCCTCATGAAATTGCTCTCCACTTTGCATGGTAAAAGTAGTAATGGCTCAACTATGGGCATTAGTCTTTCCTATGGGGAAAACTTCTTAATAAAAGCATGCCTTAATTTCACCCAAGTGGAGAGTGGTGTCTCTAAAGTCCTAAGCCATTGAGATGCTTTGCCTCTTAGGGTGAATGGGAACATCTTGATTAAAACAATATCTAAACTGATGTTCCTAGGTTTTACGGTCCGAGCAATCCGCTCTAAGTCCTCTAGGTGTTGGAAAGGGTCATCATTTGAGCTCCCACGGAAATGGCTTTGAATCAAACTAAGTACATTGGATTTTAGATCAAAATCATCTCCCCCTTCGGGGACCCTAAGGCATGGCTCTACCCGAATGACAGACGGATCATAAAAATCTCGGAGAGGCCTTGGTTGGTCCTCAGGGGTTGGTGGTGTGTTCATTGGGGGTTGTAATTGAGGGTCCTATCCTTGATTCTGCCGCTGAGGGTTCTGTAGTTGATGTATGGCCTTAAAGATGGTGTGAATCAGTCATTGGTGAAGTTGGTGTTTGGTGGTAATCTGAGATTGAATCATGGCCATGGCATCGGGTTGAGGTTGATCCTCAACCTCCTCAACTCGTGGGTCGGCCATGTCCCCAGTCCTACCCCTAGAAAAATCAAGTTTTCTCCTAGTTTCTCTATCTAAAGTAACCAATTCGGGATGAAGTGACCGCCTTCCGTGCATACACCATAGAAGAATGAGGAGAGATGCGAAAGGAAATAGATGCGAGAAGTGTGTGCACAACTGGGTGCAAGGACCCAATGCCAAAACAAGTGTTCCTTCATAGGCAAGATTAAGATGTGTGATTTTTAGGATTTAAATCTTGCTTTAATGTCTTTTAAAGTTCTCACTTGTTTACACCTTCAAACATGGCACAATGTATAGGAACACGGTTGGTGAAAATTGATTTCCTTAAGGCCTTTCGTGTGACTATATAAAATCAAAACTCCCTAGTGTAGAAGATCCTAGGGTGTGCAGCTTCTATTCAATGAACTTTTTTACGATTTTGTCAAGAAGGGTCTAATCAAAACAAGCAATGACCCTATCCTAAGAAAAATCGAATCAACTTTTCAACAAAATTGATTTTAAAATTTTTTGAGGTTAATAGACCACCCAAATTCACATTTTTCTAAGATGGAGTTAATCTATCTAGAACCACTAGATCAGTGTGCAAGTTTAATATCTTGATTAAAAAAAGCACTAATCAATTTTAAATGTGAAAGTGTTCTTTAGATGAAGTGTGGAGAATTTTAGGATCTTTCTATAAATATAAATCTCTTGCAAATCCAATCTGTGTGGAGTTTGCAGCAGTAAGAACACCCTACAGATCTTCAGAACATAAGACAACCTTTCGCACTTCCAGTAGAGAATTTCTCACGGCCAAACCACATAGAATTTCGCTCAAAAATTTGAAGGGGTGTTCATCTACTGGAAGGGGAACCTCTGAGATTTTTTCAAAATTTTTTGGTGTGTAGAGGGTCCCTTAATTGTGTCCTCAACCTGAGTCCAGAAAATGATTTTTTTTCTAAGCTATTAGGTTGAAGACTTGTGGTGGTGTTTTTCTTCGTCAAACAAAAGAGAGCTTCCTTATAACACCACCATTTCTTGGTCCAAGGATGGAAAGTTACCTTTGGATCGTGGGAAGACAAGATCAATCCTTCAGGTCGATGGCGGTCTTCTTCTTGCGCTTCCTTTCGATCCAACCCAACTCGTTCTCCTCCTGTTGCCGATGCACAAGGCTCCTGCATCCACAAGAAGTGAGAGGAGAGCAAGTTACATAACACAAGTATAAATAATGACCAAGAAAATGAAAGCGAATAAGTGATCCATTGCCTCCTCGGCAACGGCGCCAAAAGCTGACATTCGTCGGACTCATTTGTGTAAAATCATTCATTGTAATGCACTGACGACGTCAATTTTAAATAAAGAATCGGAGGTGAGTCCTAGTGTCGAGAATAGGGAGGTAATAATTAGATAAAATGCATGCTTTTGTGATGAATAGATATGTCATTTGTTCGCTTGAAAATTGATCAGAGAACCAGAAAGAGATAGAAGGAGAGATAGATAAAGGGAGTGAGAGGGAGAGAGAGAGAAGAGAGATAGTGTTAGAAATCCGTGATAAGATAAGAGGATAATATATAAAAGGTCTAGTTTATTAATTATCAAATGTTGTAATCCAAAAAATATAGAGAAATGCTTAAATGAAACAAATGAACTACACAATCACATAAAATTAAACTAAGAACAAGGAACATGAAAGCATCGAGATAGCCACAGCGATGGAGGAGCTTTCGTCAGTGGCTCAACATCTTCACAACCATGCTTAGGAGATCTAAGAGTAGTGGAGTTGCTTAGGTAGATGATGAGCAAAAGTGGAGGGGGGTGGGCTCTTTCATAATGGAGGGAGAAGGCCAAAAATCATCCTCAGGTCAATACTGATAGCTGCAAGCATCACTGAAGACCTACTGCATGCATCACCCTTGCCCCCACCCTAGCACATTCAATGCTCCAGCTGCCTCCATGCACCCGCCGCATGCACATGCACTGGCATGCACTGTGCCATGCTATCACTGCTGCACTGCATCGCACTTATGCTTGTGTGCTGCTGATGCTCCTCGTGCACTACACCTCAAGCACCCAATTTAGGGGTGGTGGGTTTTGATCCCGTGCACCTCCCTTGAGAGATGCTTTCATGTTCGATGAGGCAAGGCCATTCTTTCTCGCAAAGAAGAATTATGGGCACATGATGGAGATGATCTCTCAGCTATTGGATCAAGATCCAATTGCTAAGAGTGGATGATGCCTTGATGAAGAGTGGATGCTGGCCGATGTTAGGTAGCCTAGATGGCGCCACGTGGTTCCATCTAGGCTATCCATTTTCTTTCTGCTGTAGGAGATGCCACATGCTCGGATCACGATGATTCCCGGGTTGTCGAATTGTGATCGTCGCTTTGGATCCATCGGTATGGTCGAATTTTTCATTTGAGGCCCGTAAGGATGTTGCACTACCCCTAGCCGTTGATCTTTCTTGAGCTTGTTGTGGGAGCTACGAAGGTCGTATCGAAGTGATTTTGACTCCATTGAACTCCGTTCGTCGACCCAGATCCATTTGTATGGTCCGATCACTCATCTGAGACCTATTCCAAAATGGACTTGTGCACATGGTCACTAAACATTGATTCTAAGCGATTAAAATGTAAAGATCATGTAATATGCATTCAATGCTCCCAAGCCCATTATAATATGACATTATCACACAAGTACCCTCGAAATTGACTCTACTTGATGTTGTTATTAACATTTGTATTTATGGAGTCATCAGGTGGTGCCATGCATCCTACACCTTAGGATCACCGTAACCACCTCCTGAAACCCATCCTAGCCTTACAGATAATCCCCACACCAACCACCCTTCTGCACCTCTATAAAAACCCTCCTAACCTGCACCAAAAACTCATCCTCCCTAAGTGTTAACTCTACCCTAAGCCCACCTATAACTCATGAAGAAGAAGGAAAGAAGAAGATGAAGGTGTCTATACCTTGCCTCCTTGGTGCCTTCTGCCTCTCCACTCTTCTCCTTGTGACACGCCAAGAGGTGGATGGCCTCTACATCAAGGTGGACGGCCAGGCATTGGAGGAGAAACTAGGGTGGTGTACGCCCACCCTTGGAGGAGACAATTGAGGTGGAGAGCATCCACCTTGGAGGAGCCATTCAAGGAAGGAGAAGAAGGAGACCTTCTTTTCAAGCTAAGGACCAACTAGGCTTAGAGAAAGAAAACTCTCTTCTTCACCAGAGTTTGCAAGAGGATTTGTGTTTTTAAAATTTCCGTATTTTCAATTTCAAGTAGAAGTATTCCTCTACAAGTTTTTGTAAAACACAAATTCCATCAAATCAATTTGCTTTCTTCTCACTTTATGTCAATTTTTTTTTTTCTTGTTTCTAGCACTTTTCCACACACCCTACTCTTCTAATTACCATAAGAATACTTGCCTAGGGTGAGCTTAGAGGAGAAGGCTTCATTACTATTACTTAGGGTTAGTTGATAGGTGTAGTCATTAAAGTAGTTGATCTTTGCATCACAAAACCCGATTGTTTTTGAAAAACTGCAAAAGAAATATAAATCAAAATCACGATAACATAAGTGCGGATTTGAGAGGTGAGCGAGTGATCCACACATGTGATTAACAAATTAGCCTCCTTGGACAACCCTAGATACTCCACTATCTAGGTATTATAAATTATAAAGTTGATTGCAAAGATACGCATTACAACGACATCAAAACTGGCTTTTAACAAAATGCGTATTTTTGACATCAATACTGAACTCAAGCCCAATTTGTATATTAATCTAGGATGATTTGCATAATTTGTATATTAATCTTCAACTTTTGTGTTGCCAGGGGATAATGTGATATCTTTGTGGGTTTCGGATGAAAAATCCGACCGTATAGATGGATCTGGAATGATGATCGTAGCTTGACAACGTAAAAATCATCTCGATTTGACATCCATAGCAGTCCCAACAAAGCAATGAAGATGGACGGCACAGATGGCACCGCGTGGCACCATCCAGGCTACCAAACATTGGCTACAACACCTGTTGCCTTGCCTCATGAAGAGATCCTAGTTGCTGGATCTCAATCCAACAGCCGAAACTCATTGTTGCTCGCCACTCAACACCAATAGTGAAGCTTTGATGAGATCTCGACTGTTGCATCTTCATCCAATGGTTGAGATTGAGGCTACAACAGCACTTTTCCGTAATGTAGTGCAATTGCTTCTCAAAGAAAAGGCATATGTTCAAGCGATGATTCACTGCAACCTCATCGACATCAGTGAAATTGGACCACTTGATCTCAATGAAGTGATTAGAATTTACACGTGCAAATGGATGCTCACACGATAATGTGTGAAGGCACACTGAATCAAATGCATCAGATCGGGGATGCTCACATAAGTCGACTGCGAGCACTCCCCGACATCTGATCTCAGTGTGGCATGATACGCGCACATACAAAATTTACGAAGGCACGATCTGTGTGATCAGTCTCTAGCCACATGATCGAGAATCCAATGGCTGTCAATACCAACACTAGCAGGAGCACGATCTCCACAATTTGAGAAGCATGAGCCACATGATCTCTAGACCGTGTGATGGAAATCTAGCAGCTGTGGTGCTCCTTGCATTGTGCCAGCTGCAGCGGCTCCACTTCATGCCAGCGGGGTTGAGTGATGGCTTCAGCAATGTCCAAGGCATGTATTCAGTGATGTTTCAAATGTCGTTGTTGACCCATGCACGCAAATACACCCCCATCCTACACCTATATAAACCCCCATACACGTCCCATCTTTCCCTATCACTTCCTATGCTATTCCCACCTACTCCAAAGCTCCAAAGAGCCCACTAAACTCCTAAGAGCTCTCCTAAGCTCCAAGGATTCTCATATTAGTGTAGAAATCCCTTACTCCACCAATATTCATCCTATACCTCACCACACTCATAGGAGATCCTAGAGTTGTCCCATCACCTCCACTCAGGAAGTTGATCACTTCCACCTCCTCATCAACATTCCCACGAGCTTGGTGAAGCTTTACTCTTCTTGGAATCCTCTCGCACCTCATCCCTGACGTCCAACTTCTCTCCTCCTTCGTCTAAGCTGTCGTCAAGCGCCGTCATCTAGCCAGACATCCATTTTGGGAGATTTCCTCTCATCTCTATCTCTTTTAGTTTATTTCACTTATTGTATTTGTAATAAACATTATTTCAACTCAAGTATAAAGTTTCATCTCTCTACTCTCTTTTTATTCATTCTTCAAGTAGCTTGTTTTATCATTTCCCTAAAATACCAAAAAAATATCAAAACCCTTAAACACCAAAAGGAAACAAATAGAAACTCGAAATTCAAGAAGAAAAATGTCACCTCCCCATGTTTGACCTGAGACTCCCATTGGAGTTTTGGTAATTTTTATTTGATAGTGAGTTTTACGACTATGACGACGGGTTTCTGAAAACCCTATCCTTTTATTGCAAAAACACGCTCATCATTTTGGCACCGTTGCCGGGCAGGCAACAGAATTTACTTATTGACTAACCCTCTTGCCTCTGATTTGTTATCTTGTAGGTATCCTAGCAAGGAGATCCAAGTGCGGTAGACCAGAGTAAAGTGCTGGTGAAGTACTTTGTATGTGTATCCCCACATTTCCCCCCCACAGTTTCACTTTCAACCACATAAATATCCAAGACTTAGTCTAGTTAGGTGTTTGCGTAAACCCTAGGATAGAAGTTTTTTGTCTTGTTTGCAACTTCCATGCATCTCATCCCCGTTTATAAAAATAAAAAAGAAACTTCTTTTGGTCATGGGACAAAATTAACATACACACTACATACACCCACATTTGAGGCACAAAACCTCACCTGATTTTATCTACTCAACAAGGATTCCTTCTTGTGGAATCGGTACACGCACCAGTACACATAAAGTAGAAATATGTTTAGGTTAATAACTTTTTGCATGCTTTAATTGGTGGTGCAACAAGGCTAATTGGTTGAATTGTTTGAGCCGCACCACCTAATTTGAAATTGATTCATCTTGTTGCCGCCCAAAAGAATTTAAATAGTCAGGTCAAGCCAGGCACTCTATATTTTCTTGATTCATAAAGGAAAATACTTGAACTTGTGCTTTCAAACTTGCTTTGACTCTCAAAATTAGGTTTAATATACCTAATATTTGAATCCTAAAAGCTACTAAGCAAGATTCAAACCCTAAAACTTACTTCATCCTCTACAGTTTTGCTTGAGAACTTTTGGTTGTGCACATACACACATTCTCAACAAATTATTAAGGGCATAACCTATTAGTAGAGCCCATCACATTCAAAAAGCACTACTTGTTATTCTCTACGAGAGGGTGAGATATGCGTGACGTATAAAATGTGTAATTAAATAAACAATCTCAAAAAAATAAGTAATCACAAAGGCACAAGAGATTTTTAGGTGGAAAGCCAAACTGGGTAAAAACCACCAACTAACAGTTTCGAGTTTGGATTTTCTAATCGACAAAGTTGATTAAATCTACTAAATGAACTACCTAAAATGTGGGTAGTTCAAACTTAGTACAACCACGCTATTTTATACCCAAGGGTAACGTACCTCAAAACCACCCCTCTTGACGAGGAGTATTTTGTCCCTTGATGGAGATGAGAATTCCCAAAGCGAATACCCAACACAAGCAAAGATAAAATACAATATAGCCTATAGTGCCACAAAGTATATGGTTAAATCTAACTACTATAGCTAAGGGAACTTCCCTTTCCTAGAAGTGCGTCAACTTGACGTGGATGCATGAACCACACACCGGCGCTTCGTCAATCTTGTAATCTCGGAGGGAGAGCGGGTGCACAACTAGAAAATAGCTCTCAAGCTGTGGATGGTGATATGGAGCACAAGATCTTCTTCTCAAGATCAATTTAACACAAATGATGCGAAAATGATAATGCTTGGTGTATCTTTCAAAGGCATGGTCCTCCTCTATTACTAGAGGGCCAATGAAGGCTTTGGAAGGCCTTAGAAGACTTCCATAGAATTTAGGGTTGAACCCAAGGGAAAATAAGCCATAATCATAATCATTTATGATTCTAACATGGTCATTAGACGTCTGGTCCATTATCAGATGTTTGGAAAACTAGTTTAAGATGTCTGGGAACAAAGTTAGACATCTGATTCTAGGCGGCTTTCCTTCCTAACTTTGTTCAAACCTAAATAGGGTTCTAGTGTAAGCCATCAAATGACATATAGGATGTCTAGAAACCTATTGTACTGCAGGAATGGATTTCCCAAGGTCCAAACGGCTATATAATCTGACAAAGGTGATTTTGGCTCACAATAAGACTCAACAGTCACATCAGATGTCTGGGGTCCTCTACGGACGTCTGATAGAAGCCTAATGGTTATTTTCCTCAATGGTTACTTTGTTAGCCAACGTTCCACTAATTGGATGTTTGGCATAACCAACTGACATCTTCTAAGATGTCTTGACTAAGGTCTGCTTGTCTGATTTCATCATACGGAGCCTACTAAGTCCAGCCTAAGTTATTGGACGTTTTAGTCAACAGTTAAACGTCTTTAAAGATAAGATCTGACGTCTAATATTCATTTTAGATGTCCAAAAAGGTTGTCTGAAGCCTAACTTTGTTTTCTAAGTTCTCTAAAAAAACCTAAGTATCCTAGGGTTGTGCAAGTGTTCCTAGGACTACTTTGAGGGTACTTTGAGGCTCTTTAACTTAAGATCGAAGAAAGAAATAAAGAGCAAAAGCATAGGACAGTGAAACAAGAAAGGAAATCTATCATATTCTTCACCTCTTTCCTTCCTCAAGCTTTCACTCCTCGCGAAGCTCCTTCTCCTCTGTCAAGCTCTTTCAATCTGCCATGGATGCGAGCTTGAACTCCATCTAAACACATCTCCATTTGCAAATATCCTGAAATCTAAGACTTCAAATGCAAATGTTAAATAACACATGTTTTGTTATCATCAAAATAAATGATCATGGTACGCTAGCACCAACAATCTCCCCCTTTTTGATGATGACAGAACCATAAATAATAATACATAAAACCCTCCCCCTTTTTGACATTATCAAAAGGGTGCTACAATTTTTAATTATCCTAAAGTCTCACTTAAAACATGCTCTTCTAATTTCATCTTTTAATAAAACAGGATAGCTAGCTTATTACCTCTGCCGTTCTAAAGGCAATATAGCTATGTTATTTTTAAAACTCCCCCTTAAATAGGAATAATAAGCTTCATCAGTTTTTAACTCCCCCTATCTCTATGCTATAAATTAAAAGAGAGGGTAAAGAATTTACCTCACCTACCATGGCCAATTGAATGGCCCAAATGGAGGTGGATGCTAAACTGGATGGGGTTCCCATTCGTAGCTTAGAGGTCCAGGCATTGCAACTAGTCTCTAATCAAGTGGTCGATGTGCAGCGATTTGATCATTTGTTCACCATCTCGTTGGTCTTCTCGTCCTCCTCCTTGGTCTACTCCTTAGTCCTCCCAACTCTAGTTGACCGTTCTTCATCTTGTAGGTCCAATCTTAGATGTTGAAAAATTTATAACCTACAAAACAAGACTCCAAATCTTTCTTCAGTATCCAAGTACGCTTGGATATGGATTTGTTAGTTGGTCTCCTTGAAGGAGATCCTTTCTCAACCTTAGGGCTGGATAAATTTTTACTTTATTGATCAAATTATTTGATTTCTCCCTTAGACATGCAAGTTCATCTTCAATAGCATGCATCTTGGTTTTTAAACTAGATATTTCAATTTCTAGGTTAGTATTTTCATCAATCAAATTACTACTCTCATTGATTAGGTCGTTATTTTCTAACAAGTTAATATCCTTAGGACTAGAACTAGTTTCTAGATCCTTAAGTTGCTTTTCTAAGCTTTCATTTTCTAATCTAAGGAAACCAAGTTTCTTTTTCTTGCTTTTGTTTTCTACCTTTAATGATTTACTCATTTGATAGAGTTCATCAAAGGCATCTTGGAGTTCAAATTTACCTCATTATCGGAGTTGCTTTCGCTATCTCCTACCATGGCCATGAATCCTATGCAAGCGATTTTATTCCTCTTCTCGAGATTTTCTTCTTCTTCTTCTTCTAAGCTGGAGTCATCCCAAGTTGCTTGGAATGCCTTCTTCTTATACTTCTCCTTCTTTGGTCGGGCATGTTTCGCATGTTAGAAATCAAGGTTATGAGTAACCCATTGCCATAGTTGCAAAACACGTTGATCAGATAAAATTTATACCAAAACTCCAAGGGAGTCGTGGGTCGAACACAGGGAGGTAATGTTTACTTTACGTGAGAATCGCGCCTCAATTCGTTTCTTTTTGGTATTTTAGGGTTTTGTTATTTTTTTGTTTTTTTGAAATAAAATACAATCACAAGATAGAGATGGAACGAAAATGGTATATATATCAATCCAATGTCTATTACAATCAACCATTAAGGCATAAAAAGAGAGGGAGGTGAGAGGAAATCTCTCGAATTAGCAATTCAGCTAGACGACAACACCTGGTGGAAGCTCGAACAAAGGAGGTGAGGAGCAGGACGACGGAGGTGAGATGCAGGAGGACATCATGTTGAGGAAAGCTTTGGTGTGGCTTTGGAATGGAGGTGAGAAGACGGAGTTGATCTGCTATCGGAATGGAGGTAGGATGACGGCTTAAAGGCAACCTACGAAGGGGGATGGGAAGTTGGAGGAATATTTGGTGGGGCAGAGGTTTGCTACACTAATAGGAGCCTTGAGAGCTTGGGAGCAAGCTCTAATGGAGCATTGGTAGGCCTGCTAGAGCTTGGGAGTAGGTGGGAGTAGAGTAGGTAGAGATGGCTTACAAGGGAGGGGGTGAAGGTCCTTTCATAGTGGAGTAGAAGAGGCTAAAAATGGACAAAGGACCTTTAGCAACTTCAAGACCGTCACTGGAAATGTTGCTTTAGATAGCTCACATCTGCTCACGCCCTTAGCTGGTTCTATTGGCTTGCAATGAAGTAGCAGCAGCTGTAATTGTCGTTGTAAGTCATCCCAACTATTGCTGTAAGCTGACCCTAACAGCGTTTGCGCTCGCGCTACGCAGCCTATCATGCGCGTTGATTGCGCGCACCCTGCTTTGTCCGTGCTACCATGCGCTGGCGCTTTGCACGTGCTACCGCTGCCACTGCCATGCGCTCTACCAAATTGTGAATTGGGGAGGGGCGGCTGCGGGGATTCGAACCCACGCCCCTCCCTTGCAAACCGGTGCTCTAACCGTTGTGCTAGACCTTCCCTTGT
The DNA here is from genome assembly GCA_037157565.1 of Thalassia testudinum. Classification (NCBI taxonomy): domain Eukaryota; kingdom Viridiplantae; phylum Streptophyta; class Magnoliopsida; order Alismatales; family Hydrocharitaceae; genus Thalassia; species Thalassia testudinum. The sequence goes on along the minus strand of JAZHRO010000014.1, from coordinate 147,079,266 downwards.
GTTGCGAGGAGCTACTTGCTGCAAACGCTTCCCAACGGTTGGATCTTGATCCAACGGCTCGGATTCAAGGGCATGGATGAAGAAGGAATTGGACGATGCTGTTGGCTGGTGTTGGGCGACCTGGATGGTGCCACATGGCACCATCTGGGCCATCCATCTTCTTCTCCTTGTAGAGGGTGCCACGGTGCTCAGATTGAGATGATTCTCGCGATGCCGAACTACGATCGTCACTACGGATCAATCCATACGGTCGGATTTTCTATTCGAAACCTATATGGATGTCGCATTGCCCCCTGGCCATATAAAATGAAAGAATTAGTATACAAAACATGCAACTATCCTAAATGCCTTGCAATGGATGTTATGCAATATTTATAACATGATATGCAATGCTAAGCGTAGGAACTATCATAAAAAAGAAATTTATCATGAATTTATGTGTGTTCATTATACACGCATGCTTACTTTTTTCTAGTCCCTGGCAAAATTAACCTAAATGCTATGTGCAAAGGTAGAATTAGGGCTCGAGTAATTAGGCAAAATTCATTGATTGCTTTAGAAATCTCAACCCCAAGACCTAATTACAAAAGCACAATAGTGCTCGGGTACCTGGCAGAATGTAGACCATCCAGACCCTCGCCTTATTTGAGAAGAGAAAATAAAAAATTTTTTTCATGATTTTCTTCTTTTTTTTTGTTTTGTACTTTTGGAGTTTGAGAGTTCCAGGATAACTTTTTACGGCTAATCGACCCACGCAAGACTCGGAAAGGACTCTAAGTACTAAGCATCTTCGTGAAAAAGTGATAGAGTCACAAAATGGCGATTAAGACAGACGTCGGGTTTCTATGACCTTAGGTGACCTTGCCAAAAGGTTTATTTTTACGATCGGTAGCTTTCTCCCTACTTTATTTGTTATGGGGTTAGCACAAGAGCGAACCCAGTCTATATCTCCCTGGTTTATTCTATTTCCCCGCTTTTTCCCTAAGTGTTTTGGGAATTATTGTGCTCTCTTTTTTGTGAGCTAGGTTCTAGACAACCGGCTGTTGAGCTGTTACCACTGACAACTTGCCAGCCATACTCGTATGGTGAAGTGTGGTTTTATTTATTATTTTATTTTCTCCTTTTTCTCTTTTTTCTTTTCTTTTCTTTTTGAGTGTTTCTTTGTTTTTTCTTCTAAGTAGGTCGCTTCCCTGATCTAAGATTTACCTAAAGGCAGTACAACGAAAATGGTCTTGTGGCTGAGCTCTGGGCAACCGATAGATGAGCTGTTACCACCGACAACTTGCCAACCATACCACCCAAGTTGGTTGATTAGCTACCCAATTTTTAAAAAATTCGTCGGAAGGTGAGTCAGTGTAAAAAAATGTGTGTACATGCTTAACCCTAAAGTCCCCCCAAAGCAGAGGGTGGGTTGATAAGTCGCATACTTATCATCCCAAATTATTTATCAAATTAAAATGAATTTTAATTGACAATGACTCAAGACTAAGTCCACATTCGAGTGGACACTCGGTCTAATTAAGCCCAAAGACCTGAAGTATCTAAGTGTTTAGGTCCTCTCATATCATTTCCCAAAGTTAATAACTTCCAATTGCCTAACTCCTCTTTTCCTAATTTCTTTCTTTTTTTTATCTTTTTATCAAATTTTGTAATTTTTTAATTTTATAGGAAACTAGAAGAAATTCTACGGAGTTAACAAAATGATTTCAGGAATTTATTATCCACACCCCCATGCCTAAATGATGTAATGTCCTCATTGTAGGAATAAAGACATGAAAAGGACGGAGTAAATAAAATATCACCTAAGTGTCGTGAAAATCTGGACAGCTCCGCAGAGATAAGAGTGTACACACACGTGCTAAGTTTAATTCCTTCAGCTAGGCATAACATACATACAAAGAAGAAATTGAGAGTTCACAAGTGCGGGTAAAAATCAAAATAAAAATATTGATCCTGAAACCCGCCAACAGAATATGTCCACAAACGTGAACCAGATTATGGTGTAAACCCATGCCCCAGGGTCAGGTGGTTCTCAGGTTCTAGATGAAAATCACCCAAAATCGAAGGTTGTCGTGTTTGCGGGGTCGGTCCTGCGGTTTAGTGGTGTGCAACCTAAGACCAATGTGTCAGACAATAGGTAAAGATGCTTCAATAGGTACGGTTGTCCACTTAATATCTAGCTCAAAAAAATAATCACTTATTCCAGGCTTGGGTCGCACTTGAAAGATATCATAAGAGTCTATAAAGAAGATTGGTGGTTTCAGGTCAATAGGTACCCTTATATCCAAAATCATAGTTCCCTCAGAATTAGCCTCCCACATTTTTATTGCCAATTTCTTATCCTTTAAAATCAAGTGCTTAAGGTCCAGGACTTCCAAATCATTGTATACCCCAATTAAAGTGCCCAAGTTCAACAATTGCGGTTGAATCAGGTTTGACTTGGGCATAATGATCTCATATGTCAACTCTTCAAGGCACAGATTGGGGTCATCGATTGAATCATCAATATTCGGATCCTCCAAGTTAACCCCAACCGAATCCAAATCTTCAACGAATAGGCTATCAAATAGTTCATCAAATTCCTCATGCCCGTTTGTCTCACTAAAATCATTTTCCTTAAGTTCAATGAGACTTCACCAAAAGATACGTCACCCTCAGAGCCAAAGAATCCATGATCCTCATTTATATATGTCTCAAAATCATGTCATTTCATGCTCCATGGAGACATTTTTTGTCATTCCCTGGCTCTAGGATCTTGTGTGAGAAACACGATTCATCCTCAAAGGGTTGCTCTAGCCCAACCAGGTCATCTCCAATCTCAGAATATGTATCCCCCCTGACAGGCGCCTAAGTAGGTTCAGACTTTGGCTCTCCTGAAGGGGGTTCATCTTGAGAATCATCCCAAGATTTGACTAGAACAACCACAAATTTCATCCTTAACCTTGACAATTTCCCAAGAAGAAACTCACCCAGGTCCCTATCACCAACACTTTGGAGCAAATCCAATAAAGCGCTATTTATCTCATCAATCATTTTTATCATAAGCTCCAATGCTTCAGTGTATGGTGTTGGCAGAGCTTCTACCGATTGTATAGTGTTCCTCAAATTAGCCAATAGCCTATCCTGGATCTAGTGCACCTGAACCGACTGGTTTGATTCAGGTTTGGGTCGGTTTGGGTTAAATCTAGGGGAGTCAAGATGTCGAGGTTCTTGGGTCCCTCCTTGGAAGTAGGTTGTTCAAAGGATGGTGATGACCTATTTTCAATGGAATACTGGGGAGGGTAGGTGTTATAATCATTATATCCTTCCTGATTGTAGATTGGGTTGGCTTGGTGATCAAAGGATGAAGATCTATAATCATTACAGCTATGGGAAGGATAATAATCGTAGCCTTGTTGTTCAAGGTTAGGACCTGGACATTGAGGTTAGGATTCGTATCCCCAATCAAAGTCATCCTGGCTAGTGGATGGATAATTATAAGTTAAGTCGGGATAGTAATTATCTTGGGGGTAAGTGGTGGCAGGAGGATAGGCTATGAAATGTGCGTAGGATGTGGAAGGGTACACGGTGAAGTAAGGAGGGAAATCAGAAGAGAATGGAGCCTTGTAATACAAAAATACAAGCCTATCCTTAGGTTGGGTAGCCTAAAAGTCTACAGACTCTCAGAATCCATCCTAAGATTATGGACGATTTACTCTACTTATTTCCAGGCAATCCAACCAATTAGAAGGATTGACTGGGGAGAAGGCTTTTCCTTTGGCTTATGCCTCCGGTTCCTAGTGTACACCCCAGCTGCGATCGTTTGACACTACTCCCCTAGCTACACATCAGATTGACTAGTATAAACAGGTTAATCGTGAACAATCTTAGTTTGGATCCCGATGAGCGAACCAATCCTTAGGGCCAATGCCTAATCAATTTTAGTTAGGCCTGGGACATTGGTGCTTCAGGAATGTGATGGGCCGTTTAGATGGGTTGTGCACTTAATGATTAGTTAAAATGTGTGTGCGTGCACAACCAGGGTTCTCAAACAAGGTTATTTGATGATGTGTCTTTTAGGATTTAACCTTGTTTAGTACCTTTTAGGGTTTAATCTTAGGTATATTCAATCAAGTTTCGGAGAACACTCCAAGTTTTGCAAGCACTGGTGATGATATATTCCTTTAAAAATCAAAGAAAAAAATGTGGAGTGCCTAGTTCAGCCCTAAGAATCAACCCTAAGTGGCAAGCTACTTGATGAATTGCTTTTATCTTAAGTTGTGCAACCTAAACAGTTCAATCAATTGTCCTATTGCACCACCTAGTTAAGGCACACAGAAATGTTTGACCTATTCAGATTTCTACTCACTTATTTGTGTGTTTAATTAAGTGTACCGGGTCCACAGGTCAGATCCCGGTTAAGTGGTAGAATCGATGTGATTGTGCGCCTTAGGGTGAGAAGTTGTGGGTGTTAAGAGTGTAGCTTTCAGAAAATCCCACAAGAGAAGAGTATATTTTTTTCATTTTTTTTATATATGCGGGGGTCAGATGATTGGAGGTGGTAATCAAACAACCAAAATCTACCCTAGGGTTTATTCAAAGGACTTAAGTTGATTTGGGTTTGAGTTATTAGGTTATGGAATGAAAACAAAGGTGGGGGTGGTGTGGGGGACACTTACAGAGTACTCTACCTGCACTTTACTTCGATCTACCGCATTTGGATCTCCATGGTAGGGTAGTTGCAATACAGTAGATCAAGGACAAGTATGGTTAGTGCTATGTAAATGCAAAGAAATGTAATAAACAATAAAGTAAATTCTGTTGCCTCCCCTTGCAACGGCGCCAAAATGGTCGGGCATGTTTCACGTGTTAGAAATAAAGGTAACGGGTAACCCATCACCGTAGTTGCAAAACACGTCGATCAGATAAAATTTATACCGAAACTCCAAGGGAGTCCCTGGTCAAAGACAGGGAGGCAACGTTTACTTTATTTGAAAATCGCACTTCGACTCATTTCTTTTTGGTAATTTATGGTTTTGTTATTTTTTTGTGTTTTTGAAATAGAAGACAAGCAATCACAAGATAGAGATGGAACGAAAATGGTATATATATCAATCCGATGCCTATTACAATCCACTATGAAAGCATAAAAAGAGAGGAAGGTGAGAGGAAATCTCCCGAATCAGCTGTTCGGCGAGGCGACGGCGCCTGGCAGAAGCTCGGACAAAGGAGGTGAGGAGTAAGACAACGGAGATAAGATGCAAGAGGATGTTGTGCTGAGGAAAGCTTCAATGTGGCTTTGGAATGGAGGTGAGAAGATGGAGCTGATATGCTATTAGGATGGAGGAGGGAGGATGGCTCCAAGGTGACCTATGAAGGGGGAAGGGAAGTTGGAGGAATATTTGGTGGGGCAGAGGTTTGCTACACTAATAGGAGCATTGGGGTCTTGAGAATGGGGTCTAATTGGAGCATTGGTAGGCTTGCTAGAGCATGGGAGTAGGTGGGAGTAGAGTAGGTAGAGATGGCTTGGAAGGGAGGGGGTCTGTGTCCTTTTATAGTAGAGAAGAGGCTAAAAATGGATAAAGGACCTTTAACGACCTCTAGACCATCGCTTGAAACGTTGCTGTAGACAGCTTACATCTACTTACGCCCTTAGCTGGCTCTGCTGTCTTGCAATGAAGTAGCGACAACTGTAATTGTCGCTGTAGGTCAGCCCAGCTATCACTGCAAGCTGGCCCCAACTACGCTTGCATCACTGTTGCGCTGCCTATCACGCACACAGATCACACGTGCCCTATTATTTGCATGCTGCCATGCACTGGCACTTTGTATGCGCTACTGCTATTGCTGCCATGCACCTGGCCAAATTACTAATTGGGGGGGCCTACGGGGATTCGAACCCACGCCCCTCCCTTGCAAATCGGCACTCTAACCATTGCACTAGACCTTCCCTTGTGTCACGAGGAGCAGCTTGGTGCAAATGCTTCCCAGCCATTTGATCTTGGTCCAGAGCTAGGAATCAAGGGTGCAAATGAAGAAGGAATTGGGCGGTGCTGTTGGCCAGTGTTGGGCAGCCTGGATGGCGCCACGTGGTGCCATCTGGGTCGGCCATCTTCTTCTTCTTATGGAGGGTGCCACGGTGCTCAAATCAAGGTAATTCCCGCGATGCCGAACTTCGATCGTCGCTCCGAATCCATCCGTACGGTTGGATTTTCCTTCCAAAACCCGTATGGATGTCGCATTGCCCCCTAGCCATATAAAATGATGGAATTAATATACAAAACATAGAACTATCCTAAATGCCATGCAATGGATGTTATGTAGTATTTATAACGTGATTTGCAATGCTAAGCCTAGGAATTATCATAAATAAGAAATTTATCATGAATTTATGTGTGTTCACGATTCTCCTTCTTCTCTTTCTTTAGAAGAGGGCACTCAGGTCAAAGATGACCCTTTTCATTGCAGTGATAGCAACGTCTTGGGCTTTCTTTCTCCTTCTTCTCCTTCTTTCAATTCTTTTACTCCCTACAAAACTTGGAAAGCCCTTTAAGTAAAAATTGAAAATCTTCATCTTCTTAACTTACCTCGCTATCCGACACGGCTCTGAATGTGAGGGTCTTCTTCGATTTTGCCTCCAGTGTATCCTTCTTCTTCTGCTTCAGCTTTGTCTCATACGTCATCAGATTGCCTAGGAGATCCTCCATGTTGAACTCCTCCATCTGATTCACATCCACAATGCCGGTAACCTTTTGCTCCCATCCGATCCAAGTGAACAAAGAGGCTTCCCTTGAAGCTCCCCCTTGATGAAGGTCTTCCCAAAATCTTTCAAATTATTTACTGAGAGAGTGAACCTAGTGTTCATCTCACTCAAAGTTTCGTTAGTCTTCATATAAAATGAATCAAATTCTTGTGAAAGTAAATTAATTTTAGAAGACTTTACCTTAGAGGTACCCTTGTGAGTTACCTCAAGTGTGTGCCAAATCTTGTATCCGGTGGCGCACTACGAGATTCGGTTGAATTCTTCTAGGCTCAATGAGCAATACAATGCGTTCATTGTTTTTGCGTTGAGAGAGGCTCATGGATTTATTGTTGCGAGTAGCCTCCCGTCGGTTTCTCTGGGAGTCTTGCATCTGGCCCAAATCATGAAGTCGTTGGCTTGAAGCCACGTCTTCATCCATAGCTTCCAGTATAGGTAATTACTCCCATCAAAGAATGGGAGCCTAGTTGTAGACTGCACCTCCAGAATCCTCGTTGTAGAGCTGCTTCCCTATATGATCTTCTTTCCTGGTTGATACGCCAAAAAGAAAGAACCTGCCTATAGGAGAGGGTGAGATATGTGTTACGTATAAAATGCAGAATTAAAATAAACAATCTCACAAAAATAATCAATCACAATGGCATAAGCGATTTTTAGGTGGAAACCCAAATAGGGTAAAAACCACCACCTAACCCTTTCGAGTTAGGATTTTCTGACCGATAAAGTCAATAAAATCCTCTAAACGAACTATTTAAAAAGTGGGTAGTTCAACATTAGTCCAACCATGCTACTTTATACTTGGGGGTAGTTGATAAATGCTAGTTTATCATCATTCTTTCGCATTAAAACAATTCTAGCTCTTAGGGTTTTGCTTCGCAAATGGGTTTTTGGGGTTGAATTTAGTTTTAAATTAGGATAGGAATGCAATGCATTTTTCTTGTCTTTTTAATGTGTTTTTGTGAGTGTTAGGGATGAACTGAAGTTGTCAAAGTCCTTCACTGATATGTATGCTAAGGGAAAATCCTTACTTCGTCCTCCATTGTTTGATGGCACAATCAACGGATACTGGAAGGCCAGGATGCAGATCTTCTTCGAGTCCATGGATTTTGAACTTTGGGACATTATTGCTTTGAAGTACACATGCCCCGAGATCAAGGAAGGAGTTGCAGTGACTTCATACTAGAAGTTGGCAACCCACAAAGCCAAGTTGATGAATGGCATCTTTTACAGACTCTCGATGGAAGAATTCAGTCGAATGTTGGCCTGCAAAACAACTCATGAGATCTGGAGCATCTTGGAAGTGACCAATGAAGGTACCTCTAAGGTAAAAGAAATTGGAGTCAATTGACTAAACTAGAAATATTAGTTGATCAGAATGAAGACGGGGGAATCTATCAAAGAGATGTTTACAAGGTTTACCAGCATTGTAAACTCACTAAGAAATCTAGATTAAGAGATCAAGAATGAAGCCCTGGTGAGGAAGATTCTTCAATCTCTCTCAAGCGATTGGGAAATGAAGACTACTACTCTCCAGGAGTCAAAGGATCTGACAACCGTACAATTGGACGATATAATTGGAAGCCTCATGGAGTATGAAGTACAACTTCAGCACATGAAGGAGAATGAGAGTGAAGGAACGAAGAACATAGCTCTAGAAGCTAACGATCACTTAGAAGAAACCTCCTTTCACGGAGGTTTGGAAAGTTCCTCAAGATCAAGAGGAATTGGAGAAAAAAGAAGGAAGAATCCAAGCAAGAAGCCATTATTTGCTAAAACTGCTAAAGGAAGGGGCACATTTGAAAGGATTGTTGACTCCTTAAAAAGGAGACAGAATGAAAGAAGATACAGAAATTCTCCAAGAAGGGTGGCAAGAAGTAGGCTCTTCAAGAAACCTAGGATGAGTCTGACTCAATCTCAGAAGAAGAAGAGACCTCTGGTGAAGAAGCTCTTCTAGGACTTATGGCTCCAGAAGATGAGGCAACATCTTTTACTCTTGATGAGTTATTAAAAGTATTTTATAAGATACATAATCTTGCTAAATCTCTTACAGCAAAAAATAGAAAATTAGTAAAAGTTGTACATGAGGAAAATGCATTAAAGAAGAAACTTGCATAAAAAAATCAGGAACTGTCTCTTGCAATCACATCACTTAGATCACAATAGATGACCTAAAGTTGAACATTGATAAACTTAAAGAAAAATACGCTACTCCTATAAATGATCTAGAAAAATTCACAAAAGGTAGTCATAATCTTCATAAATTACTCGGTACACAAACACTGACCACCACAAGATTAGGGTTATGGTATATACCTAAGAATGATTATTGTAAAGACATTAATTGAGGGTAAAATGCCTATTCATGCATGTTCTTGGGCTTAGATTTGCATTTCAAGTTATAAATATTGCATAACACGTATCATTACGCATTTAGAGTAGTTGTATATAATTAAGGTTAATTGTATCCTTTTTGTGGTCAAGAGAGAAGTGTATTTATTTTGGAGCATTGGATTGACAATCTGACCACACAGATCTGATCAAGACGATGATCGGAGTCCAACACCTTCGAAATCTCCTCGATCGGAGTCCCGTAGCACCATATGCAGTTCGAGGAAGATCAACGGCCAAGGGACTAGGTGACGTAATTTGGAGCTTCAAATGACAAATCTGATCGCATGGATCGATTCGAGTTGACGATCGCAGCCAAACGATGTGAAAATTGACTCAATCTGACCTTTGTAGCAGGCCCTACAACGAAAAGAGGATGGACGGCCCAGACTATGCCACATGGTGCAATCCAGGCCACCCATGCGCATGCATGCGTGCGGCAGCGTGGGTGTGCACATGCGCGTGGAAGCATGCATGCGCACAGGCAGTGCCACCGTGTGAGCGTGCGAGCGCACGGCAAAAAGAGGCACAGTGCAGCGGCAGCGTGGGCGCATGCTGGGTTGGCGCCAACCTATAGTGATGCATGAGCTTGACCTACAGCGACGCTTACAGCCGTCGCTAATTCTTCATGTGCCAGCAAAGCCAATATGGCCATGAGCTACCTACAGCGACACTTCCAGTGACGGCCTGAAGGTCGCTAATGGTCCCATACCTACTTTTGCCTCTTCTCCTTCACTATAAAAGGACCTACACCCCCTTCCTTCAAAGCCATCTCTACCTACTCTACTCCCATCTACTCCTAAGCTCTAGCAAGCCTACCAATGCTCCGTTAGAGCTTACACTAAAGCTCCCAAGGCTCCTATTAGTGTAGCGAAGCTTTGCCTCACCAAATATTCCTCCATCTTCCATCCCCATTCATAGGTCACCATGGAGTCCTCCCACCTCCATTTCGGTAGCAGATCATCTCTGCCTTCTCACCTTCATTCCAGAGCCACGCCGAAGCTTTCCTCTACCCGATGTCCTACATCTCACTTCCTTCGTCCAAGCTTCTGCAAAGCACCATCGTCTCACCAAACAACCGATTTAGGAGATTTCTTTTCACCTCCCTCTCTCTTTTTATGCTTTCATAGTTTATTATAATTGACGTTGGAGTGGTATATATATCTTATTTGTTCTATCTCTATCTTGTGATTCATTCTGCTTGTCTTCCTCTTTCAAAAATGCAAAAAAAAAAGCAAAACCCTAAAATACCAAAAACAAACAAAACAAACCATGGTTTTCAATTAAAGTAAATGTCGCCTCCATATGTTCGACATGGGACTCCCTTGGATTTCGGTATAAATTTTATTTGATCACAAGTTTTGCAACTATGACGACGGGTTACTTGTAGCCCTAATTTCAAACTCGTGAAACTCGTGCCATCAATGATCATGAAGCATCTAGCTCAAATCAAAATATCGAGAAAGGTAGTTTGCCTACATGGGCAACACCAACTAATAATCATGAACCCAAAACAAAATGGGTACCAAAAACACTATTGGAATCCTCTGTTGTAGGAAACTTCCAAAGCCTAATTAAGTACTCAGACAAGATTTATCAACAAAATAATGGAAAACTTGTAGTTGTAAGAAGAAACATTGGTCCTCACAGACATAGACAAATGATAGGACCTAGGAGAAAGAAGACAGATCATGCACAATGGGTGCTCAAAACACATGACAGGAGAAGAAGGCCTATTCCTACAACTCAACTGCTAGGAAGGTGGTACAGTCACATTTGGGAACAACTACAAGGACCATATTATTGGTACTGGCCAAGTTGTTAACTCTTCTGCTTCTTTTGATCATGCACATTTAGTTAAAGGGTATAAACATGACTTTCTTAGTGTAAGTAAAATCCATGCCAAAGGTTATAAAATTAGTGTCACCTCAGCTGGTTTTAGAATAAAAGATGAACAAATCAAGCAAGCCCTCCTTAAAGGTCATAGATATAAAGATATTTGTATTGTCAACTTTGACAAATTTGACAACTTTGCATGTCTAGTTGCATCTAACAATTAGGCAATACTATGGCACAAATGAGTAGGACATGTTCACATGAAAAGCATTAGTAAACTTATGAAACATGAGCTAGTCAAAGGCCTGCCAAAAATCAATTTCAAGAGAAGCAAAGCTTGCAATTCTTGTGAAATTGGTAAATAAACAAAGAACTCTTTTAAACCTAAAGGGATGGTTAGCACTTCTCGACCCCTGGAATTACTTCACGTAGACTTATTCAGGACAACCAAATCCGAAAGCATGTGTTGGTGTCGATATTGTCTTGTCATAATTAATGACTTTTCAAGATTTACAGGTGTATCTTTCGTAAAAAGTAAGGATTTGACTATTCATATCTTTAGTAAACTTGAAAGGAGATTGCAAAATGTGAAAGGATTAAAAGTCATTAAGATAAGATGTAATCGTGGTGGAGAATTTGAAAATCAATCTTTTTCTAACTTCTGTGTTCAATTCGGGATAAAACATGAATTTGCTTTTCTAGAGTTGCACCTCAAAATGGAGTTATTGAGAGGAAAAATAGGACATTGCAAGACTGCACTCGCACAATGTTGTGCGAGTCAAAGCTGCCTCGATAATTTTAGGCTGAGGCTGCAAACATTGCTTGCCACATCGATAATAAATCCAAGATCAAACCAATCCAAAACAAAACACCGTTTGAACTTTATAATGGGAGAGCACCTAGAAGTTCCTTTATTAAGCTATTTGGATGTAAATGCTTTATAATGAATAAAAGAGATAATCCTGATAATAAGAGTTCAGAAGGAATCTTTTTAGGTTACTCAACCAAAAGCAAAAACCTGTAGAGTTTATAATAAGAGGAATTATGTTGTTGGGTGATGAATGCCAGTATGGTTATTTAATTAGGTGATATTAGCATATAAATTAGAATAGTGGAAGTGGATAACTACAGGAGAACCCATAGAGCTTTTTCAAAGATATTTTAACATGAGCTAAGTATATTTTAAGCTTATCAAATTTAGGTCTAGGGTCAAACACTGGGAGGCAGGTTTGGTAATTAGTTTCTATGCAAATCTTAAAGGCGAGTGATTTCCATTTGCTTATTCTATTTTTGTATTTTCTTTTGGTTTAGTTTTTTTTGTAATACTCTTATCCCTGAGGTACACCCACAAAATAAGTCCTTGGTGAATCACCAAAATCTCGTTACACGTGAGATTGGGTACCGAAAGGTCAAGAATTATCTTTTCTATTTTGTAATTCTTTTGGTATTTTCACAATTAAAAAAATAAAAGAAAATAGTGTAACAATGGAAAGAAATGCAGGAATTGAAATGAATGAAACTACTTAGCTGATATATATATGTACATATAAATATAAGAGATATAGATTTCTATGTATATATACATGTATATATAACTATATAATATATAGTGGTAGGGAATTCAATCAGAGATTTAATGTGAATGTAGCACCTCGCTAGATTAATCATCATTTAGAGAGACACAATTAACCCAATCTATGTGCTACATGCGGGTGTGGATCGGACATGGGTGCATGTCTGTTGAAATGCTTGATGTGCTTGGATAATCATTAATTTGTAGGCAACTAGTGTGTAACACGCAAAATAAAATGTGCGGTAAATGGATAAGTGCGTAGGATGGTGAACAGGGGTATGTGTGGGTGTATGTGTAAATAAGGGGATGTGTGTGAAATATATGTGTGTGTGTGGTCTGTATATGTACATGTGCGAGTGTGTATATGTATGAGTGTATGTGTATGTAGAGTGAGAAATGAGCTGGTGTTCGATTTGAAAGATGAGTCATGATTGGGTACCTATAGTGCAAAATGGAGCAAGAGCTTCTGGAGCTTAGGGCTATACTAATGGCAACCAAAATACGATAGAACAAAAGCAAAAGGGAACCACCATATCTACCTGCTTGCGAGGAGCTAGACGGTGGTCGAACCTTGATGTGGTGCTTTACGATCACACATGGTTGCTCCCTGTGGCACAATGTACCCTCTAAACTAGTGAGAGGGAGAGGTGAATGGGAGAGGAAGATAGGGAGAGAGCGGAGGGGAAATGGCTGGTTGAAGTGAAGTGTGAAGTATGCCTGTGAGAGTGCCTGTGTTGATGGTGGTGCTAACCATTCTCATGGAGGTGTGGTGGGGGTTTATATAGGTGAGTGTAGTGAGGGTGATGACAAGGGAGTGCTGTTAGGATATTCATTTTGTGGGGGATGTTTTAGGGTTTTTGTGGGTAGGCATTTGGGTTATTAGGAAATTAATGTGGGCTTATTAGTGGTGTTAGGTGGTATTAGGTAGTAGAAATGAAGGCTCCACCTCTCTCTATTTCTTCCTCTCCTAAAATGCATGAATTCATATATTTAAAAAATGCATGCATAGCTATCTAATACTGAATGTGTAAAGCTAGAAAATAGCATAAGATTAAATATTTAACCATGTGAATTGCTATGCAATCACACCCCCATGCCTATATTTTGCTAGCTGATGGTCGACCTGGATAGGTTGTTAATATGATATTTTTATCGTTGAAATGTGTATAGTGGTTAACCTAATTCAGACCTAACCATCTCTTTACAAAATTTTTAACCTGGCCTAATTGATTTTATCTTGTCACTTTTAAGCCCAGGGTCGAACTCAGGGAAGTGGGGTTCAAGTCGAGTTTCTACGTTTTCCTTAGAACGCGTCTCTTCCGTTCGTTTATTCTGTTTTTGGTATTTTTCTTATTTAGGTTTTTTTTCTGGTAATCCTTGTTCTTGAGGCACACCCTCAAAATTGTGTCCTTGGCTTTTAGCCAAAACAGAGTTTCAAAACACGTCTTGCTACTTGCAAGATGGGGTACCTGCAAATCAAAGATTATCTTTTCACTTTTATACCTTTTTTTTTTTTTTTTTTTTTAATCTTTTTACTAAGGAAGCTATCAGATAGAAAGTAAATATAGTAGCTATAGATATATATTTATATGTAGTATATATATAAAGGGGTGGGGGTGGAGGTGACGATGGAGTGTAGCACTATGTCGAGTCAGCCGACGTCTAGAGAGACGCAACCAACACGACTAGGTGCCGCGTGGAGTGTGGATGGAGGATGGATGATGTATGGGACCACGCTTTTTTTTTTTTTTTTGTACGCGTGTATCAGGGAATATCAGCAACTGGTGCAGATATCCCCGCGATACAGCGTATAATAAATAACGTGAAAATATATGTACATATATATGTATATAAATGTATAATTATATATGTATAGATATATATAGATATATATATATATATAGGTGTATATATATATATATATATATATATGTATATATGTATATAGCTATGTATATATGTATATAAGTATATATATATAATACTAAATAGATATATATATATATATATGTATATAGGTATATATGTATCTATATATATATGTATATATATATATGTGTATATGTATAAGTATATAGATATGTATATATATATATATGTATATGAGTATGTGTATATATATATATATATATATATATATATATATATATATTATATATGTATATGCATATATATATTATATTATATGTATGTATACATAACTATATAGATATACTATGTATATATAAGTATATATATATAGATATATGTATATGTATGTATATATATATATATATATATATATATATATGTATATAAGTTACTATTAGTGTGTGAGTGTGTGTGTGTGAAAGTGTTGGTGTAGATGTCTGTGTGCGTCGGTGTAGTGTGTGAGAAAGTGTTGTGAGAGAGAGTGAGAGAGAGAGAGAGAGAGAATGGGAGAGAGAGAGAGCAGGAGAGAGCTGGCAGGAGAGGAGAGAACGGAGGCAGCCGCACTGCAGGAGGCGAGTTAAGACGTCCGGAGGTGAAGACCGTCGTCTGATGGTCGCGGGCGCGTATTCGCGCAGAGGAGATGAGTCTGCGTCAACCTGCTGCGAGCGCGGAGGCTCGCGACAGAGCGAGGAAGCTGACGCGGGGAAGGCCTGCAGGCACGCGCGGGCGCTTGCAGAGGTTGGTAGGGAGGCAGGAAGGCGCTTGGCCGGCCGCTGCTGAGGAGCGCAGCGACCGGTTGCGGGCGCAGAGGCGGGCGACAGAGCAGACGAACGGAGGCGGGGAAGGCCTGCAGGCGCGTGCAGAGGGGCTGGAGCGCCTGCAGACGCTCGCGGAAGCTGCGGGGGAGGCCTGCAGGCGCGTGCAGAGGGGCTGGGGCGCCTGCAGACGCTCGCGGAAGCTGCGGGGGAGGCCTGCAGGCGCTCGCGGAAGCTGCGGGGGCCGCTGCCGCTGCTGCTGCTGCTGCCGCCGCTTAGCTGCTGCTGCTGCTGCTTCCGCTTCAGACTTTGAAGAAGCAGCAATGGCGGGAAGGGCAGGAACGGAAAACAAATGAAAACAGAGAGCCACCACGCCCACCGGCTCTTTGAAGAGCTGGGCGGTGATGGTCTCACTGTGGTAGTGTGCACCACAGTGAGCTCCTGCCCGTCGGGTTTCTCCTCGAAGGAGGTCCGGCGTATGGAGGGGAGAGGGAGGAGAGGAAGGTGGCGGCCTGCTGGTGTGATTCTTTCTTGCTGCAGCCAGCCGCAGCTGCGTATTGCAGCAATGTTCCCCCCCTGGCCTCGTCGCGAGGAAGAGCTGCTGCTTTATAGAGGAGGAGAGCATGGCGGGGAGGCATGGCAGCAGCAGGGAGAGGCGTTGGAGAGTGGCTGCTGCAGGGAGAGGCGCGGGAAGTTGCAGCAGCGGGAAGGACGGCAGGGAGAGGCAGCGGAGAAGAGGTTGCAGCAGCGGGAGATGGGAGGAATGGCAGCCGCAGGGAATGGCTTGGGCAGGGAGAGGGCGGACGCGCGCGGGAAGGACCGCAGGACAGCAGGGAGAGGCGGGACTGCTGCATGCGGCTGCGGGAAGGCGCATGGCGGGGAGAGGTTGCGGAGAAGTTGCAGCCGCAGGAGAGAAAAAAAATAGAAATCAAGAGGAAATAAAAATAGAGAAGGGAATTTTTGCAAAGAGGCACTTGAGGAGAATGTAAATTATGAAGCCCTTTTATTCCAATCTTCCCTCCTCTTAATTAAATGCATGAATGCAAGTATTTTTACAGATGCGACTATAGGATTATAATATACATAGTTAATGCTAGAAAATAGCATAAGAAGGCGTCCCTATAGGCGTGTTTTGAGGTGCAAACATATACCCCCATGCCTATCTTTTGCTAGTCCCTAGCAAAACCGTATTTAGAAATGTTCTTAAGCTGAAGATTTTCTTCTGAGATGATATCGGTGTGTTTATTATCGGATATTGTGAGAACCAATTGTAAAGAAGACTACCAGTACTTTAAGTCTTACATGACAAAGATTATCTCTCAACTAACCAGGACTCTTGATATTTAAACCTTAAGTACGATTTCCAGGACCCAGGAGGTTTTTCCATACTCGAGAGCTCAAGAGGTTATGGTTTGTGCATAGTGAAGGATCAAGACTGACCAGATGAACCTTAAGACTCACTCCCAGGGTTTCAAGAATTTTTAAGTACAGGTTGGTCCCAATTTCAGCTCGTGTTTTCGGATTGACCCTTAAGATGATTACGGAAAACTCAACTCCCATTTTTGAAAAACAAATTATACCGACATTTATGAGATATACTGATTCTTTTGCAACATCTTTTTTTTTTTTTTTTTTTTTTTTTTTTTTTTTTTTTTGAAACATATGTCAGTATATCTCTTACAACACATTTTGAAAGAGCACACTTTTTTTTTTTTTTTTTTTTTTTGTGGGAGAGTTTCTTTTTGGTGGAAAGAGCCACTCCTAAACACAAGACTAAAACTTGGGATAAAAAGTCTACCTGCACGCACAGGTAAGGACTCCACCTTTCCTAATGAACACTAGGGTTGGATCTTATGTTCACCTGATCTTTCCTGATATGTGTAGTGTGAACCAAGTTTACTTAAGCTCTCAAGAAAAAGCAAACCAACGAATCCTGTACTGTGTCTCAGGTACAAGAAACGTTCTTAGTTAGGAGAGATTTTGATCTATTTCGTCAATGCTTTAAGTGAATTAAGCCGAGCCTGAGCGAATCAAGCTTCTGTGGCCTGGAAATTTTTCAAAACAGAGGTTGAATATCCATAAACACTTATTGTATTTTTGTTTCAGCTTTTAGATCATTACTAAACACCATTTATTACTATATATATATATATATATATATATTTTTTTTTTTTTTTTTTTCTTGCATATTTATAAATAGGTGGTAATTGTCTGATACCATAAAATACCCGGATCCTATGGATGCCTATCCACCCCCCCATGCCAAACAATGCTATGTCCTCATATGCATGCAGGGAAAGGCAGAGGAAGATCGGGTAACAAGAGCTGAGGTTCAGGGTATAGATCAGGGTGGAAGGGTGGGTGGATGGTGGGTGGTGAAGAGAAAAGTGAAGTGATTGCGATAGAGGTGTGAAAAGTGATGGTGGATGGTGAGTGCTGTTAGGGTGCCTCCCAACAAGCGCTGAATTTAATGTCCCCAGCTGGACTCAGAATGAGGCAAAGAATTAGTTACCCTCCAGCAGGGCAACGGTTTCTCCAACGGGGGCAGGTTCATGAGTCAGATAGGGTTTCAAACGCTGCCCGTTGACCGTAAATTTACGCCCAGATTTGGGATCTTCGATTTCGACGGCCCCATTGGGGAATGGTCTTGAGACCAGAAAAGGACCAGTCCATTTGGACTTTAATTTCCCAGGAAAGAATTTGAGTCGGGCATTATAGAGCCAAACTTGCTGAGATGGCTCAAATTCCTTCCGCCGAACATGGCTGTCATGAAAAGCCTTAGTGCGCTGTTTAAAGGTTAGAGCAGAATCATAGGCTTCACGACGGAGCTCTTCCAGCTCTTGGAGTTGGAGTTTCCTTTCTCGTTCACACAAGTCTGGGTCGAGAAATTTTGGAGAAGTCTTTGATGAATCTCCTATAGAAACCGACGTGTCCCAAGAAGGAGCGGATTTGTTTGACAGAACCAGGCACAGGTAAATCAGCAATGATATCGAGCTTAGCTCTGTCAACCTCGATACCCCTATCGGAGATGATATGTCCAAGAACAATTCCTTCGTGCACCATAAAATGACTTTTTTCCCAGGAAAGCACGAGGTTTACATCAATACATCTCCTAAGGATGCGAGTCAGGTTGGCAAGACATTCGTCGAAAGATGGTCCAAAGACTGAAAAGTCATCCATGAAGACCTCAAGAAAGTCACCCACCATGTCATGAAATATCGCCAGCATGCATCTCTGGAAAGTTGCTGGCGCGTTACAAAGTCCGAACGGCATCCTTCTAAAGGTGAAGGTGCCGAAAGGGCAGGTAAAAGTGGTTTTCTCTTGGTCTCGGGGGTCTATTGCCACCTGGTTATATCCTGAGAATCCATCCAGGAAGCAGAAAAATTTATTTCCCGCTAACCGCTCCAGGATTTGGTCAATAAATGGTAGCGGGAAGTGATCTTTCTTGGTTGCAGCATTGAGTTTCCTATAATCCACACACACTCTCCAAGATGTAGGAGTGCGTGTAGGGATGGATTCGCCCCTGTCATTGACACGGATGGTGAGTCCTGCCTTTTTGGGCACAACGTGAATCGGACTCACCCAGGGGCTATCGCTGATCGGGTAGATTATACCCGCATCCAGCCACTTAATGATTTCATTCTTAACGACCTCCCGCATGTTAGGGTTGAGACGTCGCTGCATCTCGCGAGAAGGTCGAGCCTCCTCCTCCGTATATATACGATGAGTGCAGTAGGAGGGACTAATACCAGATAAGTCTGATAAAGACCATCCAATAGCTGCCTTGTGTTCTAGGAGGACCTTAGTTAGTTTGCACTCCTGCTCCATGGTTAATTTTGAACTGATGATTACAGGGAGCGTTTCATTTGGTCCCAGGAAAACATACTTGAGTGTATTAGGCAGCACTTTTAGCTCGGGAGTGGATGGGGAAGGATCTGGCATTTCTTGGGACGAGAGTGTCCCAGACGGGTAGGGGAACAAGTTAGGAGGAAGAAACTGGCCTTCAGATTGGCCAAGAAGAGGGGCTTCTTGGATAGATGGATCCAAAAATGAATAGCCCCAGTGAGAAGTATATGGGCTCAAGGTCCCAGTGTGGATTTGTAAATCCGCCTGATTTGGCGGGGAAGAAAGGGCAATTCGGTCTTCATGAGTGTGGACTGACAGTGAGTAGCCCGGATATGACTCAGACCACGAGGTATGGGAAGCGGAGAAAACCTCGTCAGAAGTCTGGCCAGGAGAAGGTACTGGACAAGGGAGGGATTGGGGAACGTCACAGTATGCGTTGGTCAGGCAGTTATCAGTGTTTATAGGTAATCCGCAACAGTCCGAATAGGTCCCAATTAGTCCGATACACGCGCTGACGGCCATGTCCTCGTCAGACGTGTCATCCTCAATGCAATCGCAATCAAAGTTCTTGGCTGCCTTGAATATGTTAAGCTTGAGCTTCTCAGATCCAACGGCAATCTCAATACAGCCCGACTCGCAGTCGATGTGGGCGCGGGCTGTGGCCAAGAAAGGTCGACCGAGGATGATCGGACAATCAGAAAGTGAACTAGGAACTTCCATATCTAAAACAAGAAAGTCAACAGGAAAACAGAGACTGTTGACCCTAACCACCACGTCTTCCACCACACCCTTCGGGATTTTGACAGAACGATCTGCCAACTGTAACGTGACAGGGGTGGGTTTCAGATTTCCCAAGGAAAATTTTTTGAGCATGATGGTCGGTATGAGATTGATGGAAGATCCTAGATCAAGCAAGGCACGGTTAAAACTGCAGCCTTGGATGCTACAGGAAATCAGTGGTGTGCCCGGATCTTTCTGCTTCGGTGGTAAGTTTGATAGTATAGCACAACTCGCATGAGGCGAGAGAACCACCGGATTCTTAGTCTTCTTTGACTGTCGCCTGGGTGTTGTGTAGTCTTTGAAAAATCGAGCGACAGTAGGTATGTGGTCGATTGCCTCGAGCAGGGGTACCTTGATTTCTACATCCCTGAACAAATTACGTAGGTTGTCAAAGGCCTGCGTATTTTTCTTTTTGCCTTTTGGCTCCCTTAGTAGAGCCTCAGGGAATGGGACTGATTCTGGCACAAGTTTTGGTGCATCATCCTCTCGCGAATGCGGTATGCATTCCGAATGAGAGGGCGAAGAAGAAGATGGGCCAGGATCAGGTCGAGGCGGATCGACGGTCTGCTTACCGCTCCTCGTAGTGATAGCATTGGACGATGCGGGTCCAGTGGGATCATACGGTGGAGGAGGGTTTGCAATGGGGATATAAGAGTGTGGTGCTGCAGCAGGATTAGCCTGAAATCCCGGTGGAATGTTCGGAGCTTGCAGAACTTGATTAACCTGTCCCTGAGAAGGTCGTACCTGTGGTTGAGAACCACGGGGCACGAAATTTCGCGGGTTTGGAAGAGTGCCCTGAGATCGAGTCGCCATGCGTAGTTGACTGATCTCGGCATTCTGCTGCGCCAATTGGTGCTGAAGAGAGGTCATGTTCTCTTCATGGCGCTTTGACATTTCCGTCATCATTCGCATCAATTTGTCAAGAGGGCTTGATGCGTGTTCAGTTTGTGGTACGCAAGGGCCTGATGGCGGATTTGCCATAGGATTAAACTGGACCCTTGGGATGACGGGTGCGGACGGTCGCATTGGTCCACCCGCGGGGTTTTGGCGCTGCGGGTTGTTGGACCATGCAAAGTTCGGGTGATTACGCCACCCTGGGTTATAAGTGGCAGAGAACGGGTTGTTCCCCAGGGCGCAAGCATCTTCTATGCCAGAAGACGCGTCCGCATGTAGATATGCGTCAGAGCACACGGAGGCTTGGTCCTCCGTGTCGAAATACTGGCTCGCAGAAGCCAGTTCCACATGACTTACCGAGTCGCTTGGCGCGACACTTGGTAAGGAAGGTCTAACGGGGTTTCTCGGGATAAGCCTGGTATTAGAAGAACTTGGATTGTGACGAAGTGGTGAAGAGGTGGTGTTTGCCATAGATCGGGCGGGGTTGGCCAGAAGCTCGTCCAGCTTCTTGTGCACGACGGAGACTTCATCCAGTTTTTGTGCAATAAGGCTTAGATCAGTGGATGAATGGGAGGGTCCCGTGTCAACTTCGTGGACATTTCGGGGCTGGCTGGTACGATTAAAGGCGACAATGGAAGCATTGTTCATCGAGTTTTCACTCATATTTTCAAACAGCTCGAATGCTCCATTCTCGTCTTTATTCATAAAGTTCCCTCCGCAGGAAGCGTCTGCAATCTGCTTCAAAGTCTCATTTAGCCCATAGTAGAAAATCTGGGCTATATGCCACTTAGGCAGACCGTGATGCGGACACTTCCTGAGGAGGTCGTTATACCTCTCCCATGCCTCATGAAATTGTTCGCCGTTTTGTTGCATAAATGAAGTGATAGCACGGCGAAGCGCATTGGTTCGCCCGATTGGGAAGAACTTCTTGAGAAATGCTGTTCGCATCTCTTCCCAAGAGTGGATGGTTCTCCCAAGGGTGCGTAACCATTGCGACGCTTTATCCCGTAATGAAAACGGGAACATCTTCATGAGGACTATAGATAACCCGACATTTCTTGGTTTAACGGTTTCAGCAAGTCGGGTTAGGTCTTCCAAGTGGAGAAATGGGTCTTCACTTGCAAGACCATGAAAGTGAAAATTGATTAGGCCAATTATGTTTGGTTTTAATTCAAAGTCGTCCCCGCCCATGGGAACCCGAATTTGTCCTATGGTCTCTGTAGCAGCGGGATTCTGATAAGAGCTAAGAGACCTAGGCTCCTCCCGTTCGGGAGGGTTCTGCATTTCCTCCAATGTTTCCCGAATGGCTTCGATTTGCTCATTATACATTTCCATTTGGGCTTGGAGGCGGGTTATGGGTTCTAAGGCTCCACCACCTGGTGGATTCTGAGGGCGGTTTCCTCCCTCGGGATTTGGGGGTGGGCGTGCAGCCATGTTTGTGGAGGAGGAGGACGATTCGACTTGTTTTCTAGATTTATCAGTCAATTCAAATAGTTCAGGGTTTTGTGACCTCCTCCCAAACATGCACTACCGCAGGAAGAATTGGGGAGATGAGAAGGGAAAAGGGATGAGAGAAATGACGCCGCAAAGGTACACTTGATTACAAATCAATACAGTCAAGTTCCTAACCTCTACAGTGTGCCCTTAGACCTAAAGATCTAAGTTACCTACTATCACGAACTACGGAACCGAATGCGAGCACCGCGGAACCACCGAGCCAGATTGAAAGGCCGTTTGCCCCAGTCTTAGACACCCGATAGCACGCGGGAACTCTCACCAGCACGTAGTCGCTACACACAGGTAGTTAGACCTCCAATCCTTAGTAAGGGTCAAGTTACTACCAGTTTTAATTAGAGGCTTAGGGTCAAGTGCTTTTGGAATGTGAAGGGCGTTGTTTACGGGTAATGCCCAAGTGATTGATTTTAAGAGTGTGTAAGAACAAGCATGCAACGGGGAAATCTCCCCGAATTGAAGTTTTTATTGGCGAATGGTTTTTTAGAGTTCAGCCTTAAGTAGTATGAATTTTAGGGTTTTGCTGAATTACCAATTCAACCAATCTCCGGGTTTTTTGCAAAAATACAGGTTTTCCTTCTAAAACCCAAGAAACCCTTCTTCAATTATCAGTTAGTTAATGCATGCTAAAATGCAATGGGCTACCCTAAATGGAGATTTCTAAGTGTGGATGCACGAATCAATTTTATACCAATGTGAAAGGGAGCCAAAGCACTTCAATTCAAGTGCTCCCAATCACTAGAAAGATATCCACACACAAGGCTTCAACCTACAGATAAAGAAAATAAAATTTTTGGGGTTGAAGTATTCAGGATCGAATCACAGGCAAGTTTGAAAAGTCGTGGTGGGGTTGGAATCAACTCAATTCCAAATCTCCCCACCAAAAAAGTGATCCTGAATTAAAGATAATTGAGGCAAAAGAGGGATACAAGCAATCTTTTTCTTTGCCTCAAAGAATACTTCCCATGGCGAAAAATCTAAGAATCAAGATTCTAGAATTTTCGCTATGCGAAGTAAGGCGGGAAATCCCGGGGCAGTGGGAGTGAAGACAACCAATCAATCAAGTGAATTTTAATCCACTTGCCCTCAAGAAATCCCAAGAAGTTTTTCTAATTTTTAGTTTTTAAAATTTTTTTTTTTATTTTTGTGGTGGCAAGTTAACACTAATTTGATGAGAAAAGAAAACCTACTTGTTCGGCAACGTGTGCGAAGCTCCAATGCGATGTCGGCGTCTTCACGCTCTCGTTCCCGCCTTGGATCTGCTCACGTCCTCGACTTCGTTAGCCTTCTTCTCCTTCCACCAGGTTCACCTGCACACCAAAAACAATAATACCCGTGAAGAGAGAAGAGACAAATTTAAAGGAATTGGATAGAAACTTACTCGAAAGCGCACCTCCCCGGCAACGGCGCCAGAAAAGCTATGATGGTCGACCTGGATAGGTTGTTAATATGATATTTTTATCGTTGAAATGTGTATAGTGGTTAACCTAATTCAGACCTAACCATCTCTTTACAAAATTTTTAACCTGGCCTAATTGATTTTATCTTGTCACTTTTAAGCCCAGGGTCGAACTCAGGGAAGTGGGGTTCAAGTCGAGTTTCTACGTTTTCCTTAGAACGCGTCTCTTCCGTTCGTTTATTCTGTTTTTGGTATTTTTCTTATTTAGGTTTTTTTTCTGGTAATCCTTGTTCTTGAGGCACACCCTCAAAATTGTGTCCTTGGCTTTTAGCCAAAACAGAGTTTCAAAACACGTCTTGCTACTTGCAAGATGGGGTACCTGCAAATCAAAGATTATCTTTTCACTTTTATACCTTTTTTTTTTTTTTTTTTTTAATCTTTTTACTAAGGAAGCTATCAGATAGAAAGTAAATATAGTAGCTATAGATATATATTTATATGTAGTATATATATAAAGGGGTGGGGGTGGAGGTGACGATGGAGTGTAGCACTATGTCGAGTCAGCCGACGTCTAGAGAGACGCAACCAACACGACTAGGTGCCGCGTGGAGTGTGGATGGAGGATGGATGATGTATGGGACCACGCTTTTTTTTTTTTTTGTACGCGTGTATCAGGGAATATCAGCAACTGGTGCAGATATCCCCGCGATACAGCGTATAATAAATAACGTGAAAATATATGTACATATATATGTATATAAATGTATAATTATATATGTATAGATATATATAGATATATATATATATATATAGGTGTATATATATATATATATATATATGTATATATGTATATAGCTATGTATATATGTATATAAGTATATATATATAATACTAAATAGATATATATATATATATATGTATATAGGTATATATGTATCTATATATATATGTATATATATATATGTGTATATGTATAAGTATATAGATATGTATATATATATATATGTATATGAGTATGTGTATATATATATATATATATATATATATATATATATATATTATATATGTATATGCATATATATATTATATTATATGTATGTATACATAACTATATAGATGTACTATGTATATATAAGTATATATATATAGATATATGTATATGTATGTATATATATATATATATATATATATATATATATATATGTATATAAGTTACTATTAGTGTGTGAGTGTGTGTGTGTGAAAGTGTTGGTGTAGATGTCTGTGTGCGTCGGTGTAGTGTGTGAGAAAGTGTTGTGAGAGAGAGTGAGAGAGAGAGAGAGAGAATGGGAGAGAGAGAGAGCAGGAGAGAGCTGGCAGGAGAGGAGAGAACGGAGGCAGCCGCACTGCAGGAGGCGAGTTAAGACGTCCGGAGGTGAAGACCGTCGTCTGATGGTCGCGGGCGCGTATTCGCGCAGAGGAGATGAGTCTGCGTCAACCTGCTGCGAGCGCGGAGGCTCGCGACAGAGCGAGGAAGCTGACGCGGGGAAGGCCTGCAGGCACGCGCGGGCGCTTGCAGAGGTTGGTAGGGAGGCAGGAAGGCGCTTGGCCGGCCGCTGCTGAGGAGCGCAGCAACCGGTTGCGGGCGCAGAGGCGGGCGACAGAGCAGACGAACGGAGGCGGGGAAGGCCTGCAGGCGCGTGCAGAGGGGCTGGAGCGCCTGCAGACGCTCGCGGAAGCTGCGGGGGAGGCCTGCAGGCGCGTGCAGAGGGGCTGGGGCGCCTGCAGACGCTCGCGGAAGCTGCGGGGGAGGCCTGCAGGCGCTCGCGGAAGCTGCGGGGGCCGCTGCCGCTGCTGCTGCTGCTGCCGCCGCTTAGCTGCTGCTGCTGCTGCTTCCGCTTCAGACTTTGAAGAAGCAGCAATGGCGGGAAGGGCAGGAACGGAAAACAAATGAAAACAGAGAGCCACCACGCCCACCGGCTCTTTGAAGAGCTGGGCGGTGATGGTCTCACTGTGGTAGTGTGCACCACAGTGAGCTCCTGCCTGTCGGGTTTCTCCTCGAAGGAGGTCCGGCGTATGGAGGGGAGAGGGAGGAGAGGAAGGTGGCGGCCTGCTGGTGTGATTCTTTCTTGCTGCAGCCAGCCGCAGCTGCGTATTGCAGCAATGTTCCCCCCCTGGCCTCGTCGCGAGGAAGAGCTGCTGCTTTATAGAGGAGGAGAGCATGGCGGGGAGGCATGGCAGCAGCAGGGAGAGGCGTTGGAGAGTGGCTGCTGCAGGGAGAGGCGCGGGAAGTTGCAGCAGCGGGAAGGACGGCAGGGAGAGGCAGCGGAGAAGAGGTTGCAGCAGCGGGAGATGGGAGGAATGGCAGCCGCAGGGAATGGCTTGGGCAGGGAGAGGGCGGACGCGCGCGGGAAGGACCGCAGGACAGCAGGGAGAGGCGGGACTGCTGCATGCGGCTGCGGGAAGGCGCATGGCGGGGAGAGGTTGCGGAGAAGTTGCAGCCGCAGGAGAGAAAAAAAATAGAAATCAAGAGGAAATAAAAATAGAGAAGGGAATTTTTGCAAAGAGGCACTTGAGGAGAATGTAAATTATGAAGCCCTTTTATTCCAATCTTCCCTCCTCTTAATTAAATGCATGAATGCAAGTATTTTTACAGATGCGACTATAGGATTATAATATACATAGTTAATGCTAGAAAATAGCATAAGAAGGCGTCCCTATAGGCGTGTTTTGAGGTGCAAACACTAGCCTGTAGCAAAAGACTTATCTAGTAGCTAATATAGTAGTGAGGTGCTTAGAAATGATCTTAAGCTAAAGAGTTTTCTAAAACAATATTAATGTGTTTATCTGTTGGTCATTGTGAGAATCGACTGCTAAGGAAGGCTTTCTAGAACACAAGTCTTAGATAACAGAGACTATCTCCTAGCTAAGAAGGAGTCTTGATATTTAAACCTAATGTGCAATTTTCAAGACTCCGAGGGTTTTAGAAAGCTCAAGATGCAAGAGGTTATGGCTCTGCTTTGTGATTAATCAAGATTAGCCAGATGAACACTAGGACTTAAGCCTGGGGTTTTGTCTTTTTAAATCCAGGTTTGTCCAAAATTCATCTCATGTCTTCTAATTGACTCTGAAAAATGAGTGAAGACTCAAAACCAACTCTTATTGCATTATGGCTCAAAGAATACTTGGTGGAAACAGGGTATTTGTAATTCACCTTGAAAAATCTTCTTGATGGAAGAATTTATAGGAATTTGGAGAGCATACTGACTTATTCAAAAGAATGTCTTTTCTTCTATCCTTTTTGACTTTTTCTATTTTTTCTGCTCTTTCCCATTTTTCTGATTTATTTCTTGATTTTTCTTCTTTTTTTGAAATCAAATGTCAGTATTTCTATGACAACTTTATTTGGTAGAGCAAAATTATTTGTTGCGTGAGTATTTCGGTGGAAAGAGCTTTTCCTAAATATAGGACTAAAGACTAAGATGAAAAGTCTATTTACACGCATACGTAGGGACTCCACCTTTCTTAATGAACACTAGAGTTGAATCTCAAGTTCATCTGGTCTTTCCCGACTCTGTGTAGTGTAAACAAATGTTACCCAGACTCCCAAGAAAATGTAAACCAACGAATCCTTTACTGGTGACTCAAGTACATGAATAAGTCCTAAGATAGGAGAGATCCTACCCTATCTTGTCAATGCTTGAGCGTATTAAGCCTAAGCCTAAGCGAATGATGGTTCTATGGTTCGGAAAATCTAAGCAACAAAGGTTGAATGTCCATAAACACTTATTTTATTTTTGGTTCAGCTTTCAGATCAATGCTAGGCATGTTTTGAAAACATTTTCGGAGTTTTTGAATTTTGAGGTTTTATTGATTTTTTAATAAGGTTATCTATAAATACTATATATGAATATGTATAATGGACTGAAGTCCTGCATAATACCCAAATAGTATACTAGATCCTATGGATGCCTATCCATGCCCCCATGCCAAATCATGCTTTGTCCTCATATGCTTGCAAGAGAGGTTAGACAGAAATATAAGCTCTTGGTGCAAGGGTGATTATCGGGTATAAAGTAGGGTGGATGGGTAGGTGGATGGGGGGTGGTGAAAAGGATGCGAAATAGGCAAAGTGTGAGGCAAAGTGAAGTGTAGTGAAATGAAATGGAATGTGAAGTAAAGGTGAAAGAGTGTTGGGGTGCCTCCCAACAAGCACTGAATTTAACATACCCAGCTGGACTCAGAGTGAGGCAGAAGTTAGTTACCCTCCAGGATGGCAATTGTACCACCAATTAGGGCAGGCTCATGAGTGATACGGTTTCAACAGCTACCCATTTACTGTAAACTTATGCCCAATTTTGGGATCTTCAATTTTGATGGCACAATTAGGAAAAGGTCCTGAGACCAGGAAAGGACTAGTCCATTTAGACTTTTGTTTACCAGGAAAGAATTTGAGCCGAGCGTTATAATGCCAAACTTGCTGCGATGGCTTAAACTCTTTCCGCCAAATGCAGCTGTCATGAAAGCCCTTGGTTCATTGTTTAAAGGTAAAAGTAGAGTCATAGGCCTCACGATGCAACTTTTCTAATTCTTGGAGTTTACACAGCCAATTCACTAAATAGGCATGGTGTTCAAACTCAATGGGCAAGTAAGAAGGCTTCCCAAAAACAATCCTGTATGGCAACATACCAAGGGGAGCCTTGTAGGTGGTCCAATGTGCCCATAAGGAATCAATTAGCTTGTTGGACCAATCCCTACGGCCAGGTTGAACCACTTTCTGGAGGATTTGCTTGATCTGCCAGTTCGACACCTTAACCTGGCCATTCGTTTGGGGATGATATGGAGAAGCAGTACGGCGGTGAACTCCATACTTCCTCAAAAGTGTCCAGAGAGATGAATGAGTGAAATGGGTTCCTCCATTCGAAATGATGGCACAAGGGATTCCAAAGCGCATAAAGATATAGTCCTTGATAAATTTGGTGGTGACGACATGGTCAGTACAGTGTGTGGGAATAGCCACAATCCATTTTGAGACATAATCAACAGCAGTGAGGATGTACTCAAAACTGTTGGATGGAAGAAAGGGACCCATAAAATCAATTCCAAAAATATAAAAAAATTTTGTAGCAAGGATGGGTTCCAAGGGATCATGTTGCGACGTGACATTGATCTTAGAGACTGGCACCTAGGGAAACACTTAGCGTAACTATGTGCATCCTGATGAAGGAAGGGCCAAAAGAATCCACATTGTAACACCTTGGCAACTGTCATCCTCCTAGAAATATGGCCTCCGCAGGCCTAATCATGGCAAGAGGTTAGCACACTAGGGAACTCGCTGCTAAGAACACGGTGACGGATAGTTTGGTTGGCACCTACTCTAAAAGGAAGTGGATTATCCCAAAAAAGATACTTCCCTTCCGCAATGAGATGCTCACACTAGTTTTTAGGCTAGCCTCAGGGAGAGAGCAAAAAGCAAGGTAATTAGTGATATCGGCATACCAAGGTCAACTTTGGAAAGTATTCATTCATTGATAGGGAAAGTCCAATATGGGCATGGCCGAGTCTCAGGAGATGGTCTGCAATTACATTCTGGGCTTTGACCTTTTCTTATATCTCAAGGTCAAACTCTTGTAGCAGAAGGATCCAACGAATTAATAGGGGTTTAGCATCCTTCTTATGCATGAGATGATGAATGGACATGTGGTCTGTAAAGATAGTAACATCAGAGCCTAGAAGATATGATTGGAATTTCTCTAGCCCAAAGACAACTGCCAGCAGCTCCTTTTCAATGGTCGTGTAATTACACTAGTCCATATTCAGTGTCTTACAGGCATAATACACCATGAATTGGTGTTTATCATGTCTTTGTCTCAAAATGGCCCTGACAGCTAGGTTGGAAGCATCACACATCAGCTTAAAGTTAAGGGACTAATTAGGCGGTTGGAGAGTAGGGGCCTTAGTGTCAGCATCATGCAGCCGCATAAAATCTCGAATATAGTTGCGACGCATGTCAAAGGGCACATTGATTGATAGGAGATGTGTCAAAGGTCTTCAAATCTTGGAAAAATCCTTAATAAATCTCATGTAGAAACTGACATGACCCAGAAAGGAGTTGGATTTGCTTGGCAGTGCTAGGTATAGGTAAATCGTCTATCACATCAAGCATACCTTTGTCCACATCAATACCCCTTTCAGAGATGATATGTCCTAGAACAATACCGTTGTAAACCATCAAATGACTTCTCTCACAGGAAAGTACGAGGTTTACATCAATACATCTCTGAAGGAAGCAGGTAAGGTTGGCTAGACAATCATCAAAAGTGGGTCTGAAGGCTGAAAAGTCATCCATAAAGACCTCAAGAGAATCACCCACCATATCCTGGAATATTACCAGAATGCATCATTGGAAGGTAGCTAGCACATTACAAAGTCTGAATGGCATCCTTTGGAAGGCGAAGGTAACAAAGGGGCATGTGAAGGTGCGAAAGGAGTAGGTGAAGGTGGTCTTTTCTTGGTCACGGGGGTCTATAGCCACCTGATTATAGCTTGAGAATCCATCTAGGAAATAAAATTATTGATTTCCCACTAATCGCTCCATGATTTGGTCGATAAATGGTACTGGGAAATGGTCTTTCTTAGTCACAGCATTGTAATAAATACCAGTTTATCATCATTCTTATGACCTAAAACATATCTAGCTCTTAGGCTTTTAACTCCGCAAATGGGATTTTTGGCTACATTTAGGCATCAATTTGGTTAGACATGCATTCCATCTTTTATTGTACTTTTGATACTTTATTTTAGTGTTAGGGACAAATAGATAGATAGATCCTTAAAACCTTAGCACTTATGAGGGCAACTAGTGAAGTGGAAGCTCATTCCAGCTGGGACTCAGCCAATTCCACCTCATCATAGTTGGATACTAGGTCACTTGGGTTAGGGTTAGCTCCATTTAGCTCCATTCAGCTCATGTTAGCATAATAGTAGCTTAGGGTAGCTCATCCTCGCTCAACCTAGCTCAGGTCAGCTCAGATCTAGCTCAACTTAGTTGAGTCTAGCTCATCTCAGCTCCAATCAGTTCACTAGGAGCTCTAGCTAGCTCAACCAAGTTTACAAGAGTTCACCACATCTCAAGTCTAGCTCTCTCTAGCTCCACTTAGCTCATGGTAGCTGAACTCCCTCCAGCTTGGCTACTACTTGTCAACTAGTCGCTAATTTAGCTCGGGAGTTCCCATTAGAAGTAGTTCCAACCCAACCTAGCTTCAGTTAGGTTGAAACTAGCTAAATTTAGCTCAACTACCCAAGCTTAGCTTCTATTATAAGAACTAGTTGGCTAAGCTGAGTAGTTGACTCTTCATGAAGGCCTCTTCAGCATTCCAGCTCCAATGCAGCTTCATTCCTGCTCTAGATAAGTTCTCCTCAGCTCCTCTTCCCTAAACCCTAGCTCCATCCCACCTCCTCCACTAATATCTACTAGCTAAGCTCAAAACCAGCTCCACCTCCACGGTCATCCACCAACTACGTAAACCTTAACCTAACTACACCCTAACACCACTCCATGTACACCACCTAATCTAACCACCTACCCCCACCTATAGTTCGTGCCACCATCCCCACAACACTTCACACCACCACCTCCAAAAGCCACCACAAAAGCTGGCACCAACTTTCCCTCGAAAACCCCCACTTATCACCACCATTCATCTCCCTTTGAACCCATCTGCACTATCCACCTAACCCCCTACTAGAAGCCCCCCCTAGGTGGCAACTTTAACACCCCCTTCCACCACCTTGACTACCCTTAAGCACACCTAAGTTGGTGCCAAAACCACCTATCCATTCCCCTTCAAATTGGCGCCAATTCCACCTCTAATCAAAACCATCCAAACACCACCACAACCCATCTCCTCCATCAACATGTTGGTGCCTAAAACAAGCTATTTAACCACACCTAAATTGGTGTGAACCCAACCTAAACCCACCATTCTACACCCTTTCATGTGGTGCCAATTAACCTAAGCCCTCCTCCATATAGCCACCACCTAAAGACCTAATCGTAACCCTCCATCCATCTCCATGCCAACCCATAACCCTTAACTGACCTAGAGTTGGTGCCAACTCTATTAACCCAACCATAACCACCACCCAACACACCCCTACATATGGCGCCAACCTATCCTAACCCTCCATCCATTAACCACACTCCTAAGCATCTATCCTAGCCCTACAACACACCTTACAACCCCTTAACCCTAGTCCCCACCTAGGGTTGGTGACAACTCCTAGGAAGGCTCTTCATGTTGGCACCATTAACCTTAGCCATAGGATCCCATAACAACCCTTATAATCCATCCTGGCCATCCATCCCTTAATCATACCTACACCCCAACCCATCCTATAAAAAGACCACTAACTGCCCACTTCAAATCATCCTTTGGCTTCATAATTGTCCACCTTCATCACACCATATTCACGGTGAAGAGAAGAAGGAGAAGAAGAAGATTAAGGGGCCACTCTGTCCCCTTGGTCCCTTCCCATCTTCCCTTCTCTCTTGTGCCACCATCAACAAGAGGAGTAGCTAGGCAAGGAAGACCTTAGGAGGAGGACTTGAGGGTGGTGCATGCCACCCTTGGAGGAGTTTTGTGGGTGGAAATCATCCACCTTTGGAAGAGCAAAGGAATGCCCCCCTTAGGGCTTGCCAAGGAGGACACCATTTAGGAGGTGCTATTCAAGGAAGGAGAAGGAGAACTTGTTTTCAGTCTCAAGAGTAGCTGAGAATGGAGTAAGAATCCTCTCTCTCTTCTTCCCCAACATCATCACTCGATGATTTTGTTTTCTTTTATCATCTGGAAGAGTAGAAGCATTCCTCTGCTTTTCCTTTTTGTAAAAAGAAATTTCCCCTTAATTAAAGTTTCCTTTCTTCAATTGTGTTGTATCTTTCTTTTTCAGTGGTTTCTAGCACTTTTCACTCTCTCTCTAATTACCCTAGGCCTCCACATGCCTAGGGTGTGTTTAAAGAGAATACTAGCTTGTCACTTCAGTGTTAGTATTAGCAAGTTAGGTGTAATCTCTTTCCCACTTTAATTTTCATAGTTGCTCATTATTTCAAAAATAAAAAACTTTATATTTAAAAACCTGGAAAGAAAGTTATTTTCCTCTTTGTTAAGCAAGATTATTAAAGTGCATTCTCACCTCCTTGGGTGACCCTAGATACTCCACTATCTAGATTTTACAAATTTTAAAAGCGATTGCGAAATTATGCGTTGCAATGACTTAAACCCTAGTTTTAATAAATCGTGCATTCTTCACATCAGCAGCATTGAGTTTTCGATAATCTACACACACTCTGTAAAATGTAGGAATGGGTGTAGGGATGGATTTGCCCTTGTCGTTAAGACTAATGGTGAGGCCCACCTTTTTTGGCACATCATGAATCTAGCTCACCTAGGGGCTATTGCTGATTGGGTAACTGATGCTCGCATCAAGTGACTTAATAATTTCCACTTTAACTGCCTCCCACATATTTGGATTGGGATGTTGCTGCATCTCACAGGAAGGTTGATCCTCCTTGTCTATATATATATGGTGAGTGTAGTAGGAGGGGATAATGCTGGTCGAATTAGAGAGATACCATCCAATGGCTGCCTTATGTTCAATTAGGACCCTTGTTAATTTGCATTCTTTCTCCCTGGACAATTTCAAACTAATGATTATAGGGAGCATCTCATTCGATCCTGAGAAGGCATATTTTAGCATGTTAGGCAGTGCTTTAAGCTCGGGAGTGGATGGAGAAAGACCTGGCAAATCGTGGGATGAGAGTGCCCTAAAAGGATCAGAAGGAAGAATAAGGGGTGAAGGAAATTGGCCCTTATGTTTGCCAAGAATAAGGCATCTTGGATTGATGGATCCAAGAAAGGAGAGCCTTAGGGATTAGTATTTGGGAGGAAGGTCCCAATGTGGAATGCCACTTCCGCTTGATTTGGCAGGAAAGAATGGCCAGTTTGGTCTTCAAGGTGGTAGACCAAACATGAGTAGCCTAGAAATGACTCAGATCACAAGGCATAAGAAGTAGAGTGGGCCTCGTCAGGGGTATGGTCAGGAGGGGATAGAGATAAGGGAAGGGGTAGGGAAATGTCATAGTTTAAGTTAGTCAAGTCTTGTGATACTCTAGGGTAAGCCACAACAATTCTAATTGGTCCATACCAACTTGATATGCACACTGATGGCCATGACATCATCACACGTGTCATCCTTGATAAGGTCATAGTCAAAATTCTTGACGACCTTAAAAATGTTAAGTTTAGGCTTTTCAGAGACCATGATAATCTCAATGCAGCTCGATTCACAGTCAATATGGGCGCATGCTGTGGCCAAGAAGGGTCTGCTGAGGATGATTCAGTAATCAGAAAGCAAATTAGGAATTTCCATATCTAATACAAGAAAGTCAATAGGAAAACATAGACTGTTGACCCTAACCACCACATCTTCCACCATACCCTGCAAGATTTTGACAGAGCGCTCTGCTAGCTGTAACGTAATAAGGGTGGGTTTCAGATTTCCTAATGTAAATTTTGGAAACATGATTATTGGAACAAGGTTAATGGAAGATCCTAAATCCAATAAGGCACGATGAAAATTGCAGCCTTTGATGTTGCACGAAATGGGAGGGGTGCCTGGGTCTTTCTACTTCGGTTGTAATTGTGAAAGTATAGCAAAACTTGCTTGAGGGAAGAGAACCACCGAGTTTTTGGTTTCCTTTTGCTGTCGTCCAATTGTAGTGTAGTCCTTAAAGAAATGAGTGACATAGGGATATGGTTGAATACCTGTAGCAATGGAACCTTGATTTCAACATCCTTGAATAAATCACGCTAATTATCAAAGGTTTGTGTGTTCTTTTTCTTGCCTTTTGACTCTCATAGTAGAGCTTCAGGGAATGGGATTGATTTTGGCAGCCGTTTGGGTATGTCATCCGCACAAGAATGCGGTGCAAAATCTGAATGAGAAGACAATGGAGAAGATGGGCCAGCATCAAGTCGAGGCGGATCGACGATTTGTTTACTGCTCCTTGTAGTAATCGCATTGGATGTCGCAGGTCTAGTGGGACCATAAGGTAGAGGAGGGTTGACAATAGGGATGTAGGGTTGACGTGCTACTACGGGATTAGCTTGAAATCCCGATGGAGTACTCGGAGCATGCAGAATCAACTGAACCTACCCTTGAGAAGGTCGCACTTGTGGTTGCAGGCCATGGGGTTTGAAATTTCATGGGTTTGGGATAGGTTGGGCACGAAGAGTGCCCTGAGATCGAGTCGTCATGCGTAGTTGACTGATCTCAGCATTGTGTTGAGCCAATTGGCGCTAAAGAGAAGTCATGTTCTCCTCATGGCGCTTAAATATCACCGTCATTATTCGTATCAACTTATCAAGAGGGTTTGATGTGTGATCCATTTGAGGAGTGCAAGGGTCCCATAACAGATTTGCTGGCGGACAAGATTGGGCTCTTGGGATGATGGTAGCGGACGGTCACACTAGTCCACCATTAGGGCTTTGGCGCTGAGGGTTGTTGAACCATACGAAGTTTATGGTTGTGCCACCTTGGGTTATACGTAGCGGAACATAGATTATTCCCCAGGGCTTACACATCTTCGAATTCTGAAGATGAGTCTACATAGGATAATGCGTCCAAGTACGTGGAGGCTTATTCCTCCTTGTTAAAATACTGGTTAATAGAAGCCAGGTCCATGATACTTATTGAGTCACTCGGTGCAATGCTCGAGAAATGGTGTAGGTTGTGCAAGATTCTTGGAAACAATCCTGTGTTAGGAAAGATTAGGTTTGTGACGTGATGGAGGAGCCAAAGTGTTGGCCACAGAATAGGTGGGATTGGCCAAGTGTTCGTCCAGCCTTTTGTGAATGAGGGAGACTTCATCTAATTTTTGTGTGATTAAGCTCATGTTAATGGAGAAATGGGAGGGTCCCATGTCAACCTCGTGTGCTCCACTACAAGGTGCTCTGGTTCGATTAATGGCAACAATGGAAGTGTTATTCATAGAATTTTCACTCATGCTCTCAAATAGTTCAATCACTCCATCCTCGACTTTATTAATGAAATTACCTCCACAGGAAGCATCCGTAATCTGCCGCATGGTCGCATGTAGCCCATAGTAGATGATATGGGCTATATGCCACCATGGCAGAATGTAGTATGGACATTTCCTGAGAAGGTCATTATACCTCTCCTAGGCCTCATGAAACTCTTTGCCATTTTGCTACGTGAAAGAAGTGATAGCACAGTGAAGTGCATTGGTGCCCTTGGTTGGGAAGAATTTCTTGAGAAATGTTGTATGCATCACTTCCCAAGAATGAATGGGTTATCCAATAGTGTGCAACCGTTGTATAGCTCTGTCCTTCAACGAAAATGAGAACATTTTTATGAGGACAATCTGTAACCCGATGTTTCTTAGTCTGATAGTTTTAGCTAAGTTGGTTAAATCCTCCAAGTGAAGAAAAGGGTCTTCACTGGCAAGTCCATGTTAATAGAAATTGATTAGGCCAGTTACGTTCAATTTTAATTGAAAATCTTCCCCACCCTCAGTGATGCAAAGCTACCCATGGGTCTCTATTGCAGTGCAATTCTGATAAGTGCTCAAAGACCTAGGCTCGCTCTATTTGGGAGGGTTTTTTATTTCCACCAAACCCTAATGGCTTGAATATATTTGGTGTGCAATGCCATTTGGGCTTGGAGGTTAGTTAACGGGTCGACTCCTCCACTACCTGGTAGAGGGGAAGGATTCCCCCCCTCAGGATTTGGAGGTGGGTGAGCAACCATGTTTATGCAAGAGGAGGATGATTCACCTACTTCTACCCTTCTAGAATTATCAGACAATTGAACAAGTTCAGGGTTTTCTGGCCTCCTCCCAAACATGCACTACCAAAAGAAGAATTGGGGATGAGAGAAGAGATGCGAAATTGGTGCGCCTGATGACAAATCAATCA
This sequence comes from Thalassia testudinum, assembly GCA_037157565.1. Taxonomy (NCBI): domain Eukaryota; kingdom Viridiplantae; phylum Streptophyta; class Magnoliopsida; order Alismatales; family Hydrocharitaceae; genus Thalassia; species Thalassia testudinum. Next base: position 147,042,659 of record JAZHRO010000014.1, on the reverse strand, counting down.
TTAAAGGTTCTAACCTCTAAAGGTGACCTAAGACCAAAAGATCTAATTTACCTACTATCGCCATCTACACAATCGAAAACAAGCACTGTGGAACCACCAGGCAAGATTGAAAGGCCATTTTCCCTAGTCATAGACACCCGATAGCACATGGGAACCCGTATCAGCATGTAGGCACTACAAGTAGGTTGTTAGACCTCCAATCCTTAATGGGGTCAAGTTACTACCAGTTTTAGTTATGAGGCTTAGGATGCAAGTGCTTTGGAATGTGAAGGGCATTGTTTAAGGGGTAATGTCGAAGTGTGATGATTGAGGTTGTAAATCAACCATGCAAGGGGGAAATGTCCCTGAGTTGAAGTTTAGATTGGTGAATGGATTTCAGAATTCTTCCCTTTAGTTGTGTGAATTTTAGGATTCAAATGAATTACCAATTCAACCAATCTTCGGGCTTCAAAAAAACAAGTTCTTATGCTGAAATAACCCTCATTCAACTTGATTGGTTAATGCATGCTACAATGCAGTGAACCTCTAAATGGATATTTCTAACTCGAGATGCATGTGTCTCTTTTACTTTAATGTGAATGCAAGTCAAACAATTCAATTCAATTCCTCCCAATCATCACAATGTAAAATCCACACACAGGGTCAACCACCAAGATAAGAATATGAAAATGAAATTGTTTAGGGTTGAGATTTAGGATCAAATTGGAGGAAAAATTGAAATTCGTGGTGGGGTTGGAGTCAAATTGATTCCAAGACTCCTCAACCAAAGTAGTGCAATCCCGAATGTGAATAGTGAGGCGAATAGATGAACAAACAATCAATTTTAATTCGCCTAAATAAAATCACATGTTGTGAAAAATTAAAGAATCATGATTCTCAGATTTTATGCATGTGAATGTGTAGGAAATCAAGGGCTATGGATGTGATGAAAACAATCAACTAGTGGATTTTAAACCACTCACCCTGGGAAATCCCAGGAAGACTTTTTTTATAGGGTTTTTTTTGAATTTCTTTAGTCCTTTTATGTTTATGGTGAGAAGAGAACCTAAGTTGCTAAGAGAAATGAACACCTACCTCCTCAGAAACGTGTGCGAAGCTCCAAGCAACATCAATGACCTCATTCTCTTGCTTACACCCTGGACTCGTCCATGTCTCTGACCTCCTCTATGTTTCTCCTCCTAGCAACAGGTTCACCTACACAAAAACAAACAAGACATACCTACAAAGAGATGGGTGGAAAGCGAGATAAATCTAAAGGAAAAGGGTAGAAATTGAATCCAAATAATGCCTCCCCAGCAAAAACCCCAGAAAACTTCTAATGGAATGTGAGTAGGGTTAGTTATTTAGGTGATATTAGTGTGAAAATTAGTATAGTGGAAGTAGAGAACTACAGGTGATCCTATACATCTTTTTGAAAGATATTTTAACCTGGACAAAGTATGTTCTAAGTTTGTCAGTTTTAGGCCCAGGGTCGAACTTAGGGAGGCGGGTTTAGATTAATCAGTTTCTACGTGAATCCTAAAGAAGGGTGATTTCCATTAGCTTATTATATTTTTGGGTTTTCTTTTGGTTTATAATTTTTTGTGATACTCTCGTCCTTGAGTTACACCCTCGAAATAAGCCCTTGGTGACTTGGCAAAATCAATGGGAAATATTCTTGTTAAACATGAGATTGGGTAAATTCAAGGGCAAGAATTATTTTTTGTATTTTGCAATTTTTTGGTGTTTTCTAAATTAAGAAAATAAAAGAAACTACTAGATGAAAGGAAGGAAATGCAGGAATTAAAATGAATGAAACTACTTAGCTTATATATATATGTATAAGAGATATAGATAGCTATGTATATATATATATGTATGACTATATAATATATAGTTTGTAGGGTATTGAATCGGAGATTCAATGGGAATGTAGCACCGTACTAGGTTAGTTGTCATCTAGAGAGATGAGAGTAACACTAGCTAGGTACCATGTGGCGGTCTAGATCAGACGTGGGTGCTGTGTGTAAAAATGATTGATGTGCTTGAATAATCACGAATATGTATGCAACTAGTGCATACACACGTGTAATAAAATGCAAGGTAAATGGATAAGTGCATGGGATGGTGAACAGAGGTATTTGTGGGTGTATGTGTAAATATGGGGATGTGTGTGATATTTGTATATATATATATATTTGTATGTATGTATATGTATATGTGTGAGTGTGTGTGCATGCATATCTGTGGGTGTACGTGCAAGTGTGTGTATGTGTGCTGCACGAGTGAGTGCACGTGGGTGTGCTGTGTGTGTGGGTGGTGTGTGTGCGTGCATTGAGAGAGGTGGCAAAGGTGCGTGCATGGGCGCTTTGGGCAATGTAGGAGGGAGTGTTGTGCACAGGTGTAATCAGTGGAGGAGAGAGAGAGGAGACGTTCGTATCGGGTGTCACCAGGTAACTAAGAAGTTTATCAGGTGACAAATCATGCCAACTAGTGGTGGGAAAAATGCGGTAGCACCAACTGATCGGATGGTGTGATTTCCACCAGCTAAGTTACTCACTTAGTTGGTGGAAGGGGAGAGAGAGAAGGCGTTGGCGGATGTGCTTGATCGGCTGGGGCGAGTGGCTGGTGTGTGCATGAGCTTTGTCACCCATAAAGTGAGAAACAAGCCGGCAACTGATATTCATGGTGTAGATCATGTAAAAGTTGAATGCGTTGTGGTATAGCGGGAAATACATCTTGAGCAAATAATTATCGGAACTAGTGAGTCCTGGTCGATCACAAGGAGGAAGAAAGCACTTTTGATTTCATGTGTTTATTTTGAATATAAAGGCTAAGTAAATGGAACAATCAATCACAATATTTATTTCACAAGAAGAGATTGAACATAAATTGGATACATGTATTTGAATAAAACATAATACAAACTACTATTGTAAAAGAACAATGGCACCACAGGTGGTTCGTGGTGGCCTTGTGGATAGGTTGGGAGGAGCAGCAATGATCTGTCGTGGTGGCCCAATAGATGCTTCAGATGGGGATGCAAAGAAGGTGGGAAGAAGAAGAAGAAAGAAAGGTTGAAGAAGGAGGAAGAAGAAGAGAATGAGGGAATCCCTTCAAAGGGGGCCCTTTTGGGCTCTTTTTATAGCCTTGGTGGGGGTGTAAAGGGGCGTTTAGCCCCCTTAATCTCATGCAAAAGCCTTCCAAATCCTTTGTTTCCCTCGGTTCGCTCTGATGCTACCAAGTGGTGCTTTGTGGAGCATCGATCCTCCATCGCACGATCGCAGGTCACCCGTCCGTGCCCTTCACGTTTTCGCCTTCATCGCTGACCTCTTCTAAGAGCTTCAACCTCAGCCGCCCAACTATACAATTGAATCGCTTATGTGCACTTGCCTCATCTTAAAAATCTTGCAAAATTCTTGCGACTGCACGTCTACCCGCGGTGCGCTCTGATGGCACCACGTGGTCATGCCTTTGCCCTCCGCTCGTGCAATTGTGCCTGCATGCACCCACTCAGCCAATGCAGCTTCAATTTCACGCAGTGCATAGCTCGAACCCACGTCCCATGCTTATGCGCATGTGTGTGAGCCAACGTGCTACGCAAGCCTTTTATTATATATACTTTTTTGCTCCTATTTATACTTATCCGATCTGGGCTGGAGATGTGTTGTGCTAGTGGCCATTGGATGAAGATCCAACGGTCCATAGCGTGCGATGTGTCCTTCCTGGATGGGGCGGTGGTGAGGGAGCGACTATGATGGTGCCACATGGCACCATCATGGCCATCCGTCTTCTTTTCCTTGTATCTGGTGTTGTGGGCCTCTGATTGAATTCATTTCAGCACTGTTGGGCTATGAACATCTATCTGGATTCATCCGTGTGGTTGGATTTGTCATCTGACGTCCGGATCTTCTTTAATTTGACCTTTGGCTCCTGATCTTCTACAAATTCCCTAAGGTGCTATGGGAGTTAGATTTTTCCGATCATGGAAAAGTTAGACTCCCATTGTAGTTCTGAACAGATCCATGCAACTGGATTGGTCATCCGTAGTCCCGGATTACTTGCAATGAGTGAAACCTCTCAAATAGCACAGTTTTATGCATAAAACACATATATTAACTACGATGCAGAATACGATGCATATGCATTCAGAATGTTCATGTTAAGGTAAGTTCTGGCTTAATTCAGCCGAATTAAGGCCTATGAATGCTATGCAATCATACCCCCATGCCTAAATCTTGCTATTCCGTAGCAAGTGCAAGACTAAATGCATTTTATCGAGAGTTTAAGAAAAAAATTTTTTCTTTTTGTTTCATCCAAAAATTCAGAATCTAGGTAACTATGTACATATGATGTTGTAGCTTCTACAATAGATCCAAGCGAAGAGTCGATACACATTTAAAGTTTGTACTTTCCCCCTAGAAAAAATCTATTGGGATAGCCAAACCTTTTATCTTGGGGATATAAAATATTCTCTGATTTTAGCCCCGACTTTTGGCTTAGGTAAAAGATGTCTGAGTTAACTACATTTGTATTTGGTGTCTCACTCGCTTCAGGTGCTACACAGAGACTAGTATTTAAGAATCTAGATTATTAGAATATTGAATAACTTAACTTAGAGAAGGGCTCGAAAACTATGCTCACTTTAATCTTTTGTACTTTTTCTTTTCTCTCTTTCTATCGCTCTTTTTCTTCTTCTTCTTGTTTTTTTTGTTTTTGTTTTTGAGCTCACATCTTAGAAGATTTGCAATTGTATTTGGTGGTCTTACATGGCATTACACTTTAGTTAGGTTCTGATAACCCTATGACTAAGTCAGACTCCTGAACCCATTTTAGGTGGTTAGAAATATAGAAAAATAGGTTTAGGCTATAGTTGGTGGTTCATGAGGGTGGTAGGTGTTTTTGCATCAAAACTTTCTAACTTACATAATTCAAACATCATAACATAGCATTTCTTTTCTTTTTTTTCTCTTACAAGCAAATATTCCTTTTGCATGCTTTCTTTTATATACATATATATATATCTGTTGGCACAATGCCCCAGATTACCTGCAATGAGTGATACCTCTCAAATAGCACAGTTTTATGCATAAAACACATATATCAACTACGATGAAGAATACAATGCATATGCATGCAGAATGTTCATGTTAAGCTAAGTTCTAGTTTAATTTAGGCGAATTAAGGCCTATGAATGCTGTGCAGTCATACCCCCATGCATAAATATTGCTAGTCCCTAGCAAGTGGAAGACTAAATGCATTTAATCAAGAGTTTAACTAAAGGCTTATTTCTTTTTCTTTCATCCAAAAATTCAAAATACAAGTAACTATGAACATATGATATCGTAGCCTCTGCAACAGATCGAAGTGAAGAGTCGATACACATTTAAAGTTTATACTTGCCCTTAGTAAAATTCTATTGGGATAGCCAAACCATTTCTCTTGGGGATATAAAATATTCTCTGATTTTATCCCCGACTTTTGGCTTAGGTAGATGTCTGAGTTAACTAGATTTGTATTTGGTTGCTCACTCGCTTCTGATGCTACACAGAGACTAGTATTTCACAATCTTGATTATTAGATTATTGAGTAACTTAACTTAGAGAAGGGCTCGAAAACTATGCTCACATTAATCTTTTGTACTTTTTCTTTTTTCTCTTTCTGTCTCTCTTTTTCTTCTTCTTATTTTTTTTGTTTTTGTTTTTGAGCTCACATCTTAGAAGATTTGGAATTGTATTTGGTGGTCTTACATGGCATTACACTTTAGTTAGGTTCTGATAACCCTATGACTAAGTCAGACTCCTGAACCCATTTTAGGTGGCCAGAAATACAGAAAAATAGGTTTAGGATATATTTGGTGGTTCATGAGGGTAGTAGGTGTTTTTGCATGAAAACATTTTGACTTGCATAATTCAAACTTCACAACATAACATTTTTTTTTCTTTCCTTTTCTTACAAGCAAATATCCCTTTCGCTTGCTTTCTTTTATATATATATATATATATCTACTGGCACAATGCCGTTACTAACATAACATAATGCAACAATTCAACACGAGATACATACTTTTATTCATGAGGCATTATTTGGGATTTTTTGGGGTGACCAAGTGGATCTCGGGTGGCTTATTTGGTGGAAGTGCCTACTCTTGGCACCGTGTAGGGAATGGATAGGATGACGTATTTCTGACCTTGACTTCAATACCGTCCTTCAGTCGAGGATTCCGTAGAGAATGGTCGTGACCATCCACATCAATCCTTGTTTTATCAAAACCTGCTCTCTGTGTTTTTGCCTTTTTTGGTGGCTCTCATATGGAATTTCTCATAAATGTAGTATGCAAGAACTGAGAGCGAAAACTATGCCCATCTCCGAGTATCATTTTTCAATTATTAAAGATTAAAGATTTCATACACTAGCCTTGGAGCACTAGTAGACTCTCTACTCTCATCTTACGTATGTTTTCGTGAATCTACTAGAAGATGGTTCACCAAACTCCTTGATTGCTTTCCAAGGGTCTAGGACAAGAAGCAATGCTTCTTCCCGTCAAAGTAGAGATGTCTATTGATTTTCATAGTGGATCCATTGCAAATTCTACATGCAAGTATGAAATTATACCAGATTTTAAGTCTAGGAATCTACTAAAGAATAATTATCTAATCAAACCTCTTAATAAAGCGATCTAATCCCCCTTGTGTTCGTAGAAAATTTTCAGTTTTTGTGGACTACCCCACCATTCCTAAGTGTTTGCATGTCCTCATGCATGAATAAAAGAAATTAGGTGTACATGGATAGACATCACCTGTAACAGATTCTGAGTTGTCATCGAGCTCACATCATTACTGCAATACCATACACAATGTGCAAAACAATATGCAAAACATTATGCGTAAATGAAATATGCTACGTATATATGGTGTGTATATATGTAAACGTGCTGAGTTTAACTTCTCCAGCTGGGAAACTCATTAGTCATACATCCTCAAGAAGGTGTATCATTTCGTCAGCAGGAAGAGGTTCCTGAGTAAAGAATGGTTTGAGGCGTTGTCCATTAACAGCAAAAATTTACCCATATTTCGGGTCTTTAATTTGGACTACCCCGTTAGTATACGGGTGGACCACCTGGAATGGCCCAATCCACTTGGACTTGTGCTTTCATGCAAAGAATTTGAGTCGGGAGTCAAACAACCAAACCAGCTGGTTAGGTGCGAACTCCTTCCTCCAGATGTGTCAACTGAAAGCTTTTGTCTTGTCTTTGTATATTTTTGCATTCTTGTAAGCTTCCTACCTAATCTCCTCTAACTCACTGAGATGGAGCTTTCTTTCATAACCTCCGCCCTCGAGGTTAAAATTACACTTGTACACTTCCCAAAAGGCATGGTGCTCCAGCTCCACAGAAAGGTGATAGGCCTTTCCATACACCATGCGGTATGGCAACATTCTGAGCGGGGCATTGTACGCGATCTGATATGGCCATAGTGCACCAATCAATCGATCGAACCAATCCTTCCTATCAAGTCTAACCGTCTTTTGAAGGATAAGCTTGATTGGATGGTTTGATACATCAGCCTGCCCATTGATCTGTGGGTGATATGGGGTACCAATGTACTGCTGTACCCCATATTTTTTCAATAATGACTTGAAATGGCCATGGATGAAGCGGCTTCCCCCATCATTTATCAGGGTGTGGGGAACTCCGAATCTCACAAAAATAATTCTCGGACAAAGGATATAACAGTCTTATGATCAGCTCATCTTGCTAAGATAGCTTGTACCCACTTTGAGACAGTCGACTGTGTGGAGTGGAGTATGTACTCAAAGCCATGCGAGTTTGGGAAGGGGCCCATAAAGTCGATTCCCCAGACGTCGAACACTTCTATGACCAGAATGGATTGGAGAGGCATCATATCTCCTTGGGTCATAGAACCGACTGCCTGGCATCACTTATAGCACTTGGGAAAGTCGTGTGTATCTCTGAAAATGGTTGGCCATAAAATTCCTGACTGCAAAATCTTCGCAGCAATTTTTCAGCCTGAGAAATGACCCCTACAAGCATAGTTGTGGTAGAAGGATAGCACACTAGAGATTTCCGAATCAGGGATTCATCTACGGATGATCTGATAGCCCCAATGCGAAAGAGCAATGGGTCATCCCAAAAATAGAATTTAACCTCTGATATAAATTTAAGCTTTTGATCCTTGGATAATCCTCTAGGTAACCTGCTTGCGACACGATAGTTTGCTATATCATCATACCAAGGAAACTCAATAGAGTTGATAGATAGCAGAGACTCATTCGGAAATGAGTCTGATATCAATAGGGAGTACGGAATGTAGTCTGGGCAAGCCGAGACAAGAGGTCTGCTACAAAATTATGTGCTCTAGCTTTGTCGTGGATTTCGACATTAAACTCTTGCAAAAGAAGGATCCATCCGATAAGGCAGGGTTTGGCATCCTTCTTTGCCGACAAATGTCGGAGGGTGGAATGGTCAGTGTAGATGATAACTTTGGATCCGAGTTAGTATGACCTAAATTTCTCCAACCTTAAGACTATGCCTAGAAATTCTTTCTCAGTGACTGTATAGTTATGCCAGGCCTCATTCAATGATTTGCTAGTGTAGTATATTACAAATTGATGGCCTCCCGACACTAGCCAAGAACGGCTCCAACAGCAAAGTCCAAAGCATCACACATCATCTCGAATTCGAGTGACCAATCAGGGGGTTGGAGAATAGGTACACTGGAGATAGCGCTTCGCAAGTTCTCGAAAGCAGTGAGACATGAGGAGTCGAACTCAAATGGCGTGTCGGTCACAAGAAGATTCGTTAATGGACAAGCAATTTCTGTGAAATCTCGAGTGAATCTTCGATAAAATCCGACATGCCAAAAGAATTATATGATTTTCCAAACCAAGCTGGGTGGAGGTAATCATGAAAGGATTTCAGACTTAGCTCAGTCAACCTCGAGTACATCAGATGAGATCCTGTGACCTACCATGATGCCATCCCTCACCAGAAAATGTCTTTTCTCCCATGAAAGTACTAGGTTAACCTTTATACATCTCAGAATATTTGTGAGGTTATTGAGACAAGATGAGAAATCATCTCCAAACACGGAGAAGTCATCCTTGAACACTTCTATGTAGTCTCCGATCATGTCTAAAAGGAAGGCCATCATGCAACACTGAAAGGTAGCTAGTGCATTGCAGAGGCCGTAAGGCATCTGCTTAAAAGCAAATGTTCCAAAGGGACACATAAAAGTCTTGTCTTGGTCTTCCGGGTTGATTGCAACTTGATTGTACCTGGAGTATCCATCTGGAAAGCAGAAGAAACTACACCCGGCTAGACGTTATAGAATCTGATCAATAAAGGGCAAAGGAAAGTGGTCCTTTTTGGTAGCCGAGTTCAGCTTCCTGTAGTCAATGCAGACCTGCCAAGAAGTCGTGGTGTGGGTTGGGATTGATTCGACCAATTCATTTCTTATTACGGTGAATCCCGCCTTTTTTGGCACTACCAGAATGGGACTCACCCACTGGCTGTCGGAAATTAGATTAATAATGTCCTCATCCAGCCATTTATTGATCTCCTTCTTGACAACCTCCAACATATTTGGATTTAGGCATCTCTGAGGTTGTCTCGACTGTCTCACCCCTTCATCAGTGTAGATATGGTGAGTGCAATATGAGGGGCGAACTCCATGGAGATCAACAATGCCAAACCCGATCGCAGCCCTATGTGCTTGTAGAAAGGAGATAAACTGGTGTTCCTAATTTGGAGTCAAGTGAGCATTGATAATCACTGGATATGTCTCATTTTCTCCTAGAAACACGTATTTGAGCGAATCAGGTAAGGGTTGCAACTCTAGTAATGGAGGGTAGGGAATGTGTGGAGGAGGGTTGTGTAGGGGATGGCAGGGAATAATAACTGAAATTTGTTGATCCTGACTAATGAAAAATCCCCCTGCAGTGGTAATGTAATCCAGTCTTAATATATCCGTGCTAGATAGGATAGGATAGTCTGGATCAGGGGTGTTAAGAGTACATGAACACCCACGACAAGCAAATCCATGGGACGAAATGTGTATATCATTAGTCTCAGTCCTGTGTGGATCGCAATCAAAGACCCATGATAGCGAGGACGAATGTGCCATTGGGTCGTTGCAAAGGAGCCCAATGTTCCCACAGAAAGCTGAATCTTCATTTTTACTATCCTCCTTGATTAAGTCACAATCAAAGTTCTTTGGTGCCCTGAAAATGTCCAGTCCAAGCTTTTCGTTTCCTAGGGTAATCTCCATGCACCCTAATGCACAGTCGATGTTCACGCAGGCGATTTCCATAAGTGGGAGACCTAAAATAATCTGTGCATCACGGAGATTAGTAGGAACCTCCATATCAAGAAAAAAAAGTCCGCTGGAAAGAAGAATCCTTGGACTTTTATGATCACATTTTCAATCGCCCCCCTCAGTGCTTTTGCAGATTGGTCAACCAACTGTATGGTAACCGAGGTGGGTTTTAACTCCCTAAATCAAAATTGATCAAATACTGCGGTGGGAGTTAGGTTGATGGATGACCCCAAGTCAAGAAGGGCCCTATCAAAAGGGGAGTCCTACAACAAGTACAAAATCAATGGTGTGCCTACGTTCTTCTTCTTAGGTGGTAAGTCAGCTAAAATAACTGCACTAGCTTCCTCAAATAATACCGCTTGTCGTCCGATCGTCTGCTACAGCTTCGGAGTACAATAGCCATAAAGAATCAAGCAACAACTGGGATGTGATCTATCGCTTTGAGGAGAGGGTCCTGAATGTCAACTTCCTTAAACACAGATTTCAGGTCCACGAAATTCCACGTGTCCTTTCTCCATGCTGAATCTTGTTTAGGGCTACATGAAAAGGGATGGGAAATTCAGGGTCTAGGGCCTTCTTTCCCTTATCTAATGAAGGTGGCTTGTGAGAGGAAGAGGGTTGTGAGTCATCTCGTGTATAGCGCAGGGAAAATTGTTACCCGCTTTCCCAGGTAATGGGTCCTATGCAGTCTTTTCGCTCCTTAAGGTGACAGATTTTGCAACAGCATGCTGTCCATGTAGGTGCAGAGGAGAGGGTTGGTCTGGATACATAGGGTTTGGCAATAGAGATGGCTGACCGAGCCCAAAACCAGGAGGTGCAGGAGGTTCTTGCATGACACCATGTGCCTACCCCTGTGATGCTTGGAATCTAGGTGGGGCACCCTGATTCTGCACATATCTCGGGTTTGGGACAGCTTGGGAGGGCAAAGCTCGCTATGATTTATGCTCATGCATCATTTGGTTTTGTGTTCTCTGTATGCTCCGTATTTGGTCAGCCATTGCCTTCCTTATTTGGAGGTTGCCATGAGTATATTTCCCAATTGACGCCTGCAATTCCCCCTTCAGCAACTCCAAAGGGTCAGCCAGCTTTGAAGGGTAGTTGGTAGCTTGGTGTAGCAACTGATAGATAGAGCGTGTCCATTGCTGCTGAGATGGGAATGGCTACTGCCTTCGATACGTGTTCTGTGCATTCCCATTTTGTCAGGTTGTGTGGAACTTGACTTGATCTCTGCGGATTACCAGACCAGGCGAAATTGGGATGTTAGCGCCAACTAGGGTTGTAAGTTTCAGAATACGGGTTGTTACGCCTGTATCCTAGAATGCCATTGACATCTTCGTTGGCCGAAGATGTCTTAGATGGAAATTCATCAAAAGAATATGCACTTGCATCATCATGTGGTGTGTAACCCTGATTGTACAGTGCCAGATCCATATTGTTCACCTGTTCCTGATATGCAGGACCGCACCAAGATGGAGAGAAGACATCCAGAGTAATCGAATATGTACGAGTAGAGGGTGCTCGGGATGCTTGTGAGGAGTAAGATGTAGCAGTGCTGCCAGCAGATCCAGATTTCGCTCGCATTAATTCATTGATCTTCTTATGGAGCAGATCCACCTTATCCAGCTTTTTGGTGATAATGTCCATGTCAGCTTGGGCAGACTTGGCTTGAGCTTCATGGACATTAACTCATTGCTATCCAGGTCACTGGAACTGGTTCACTAAGGTGGCGTTCATAGAGTTCTCTGCTAAGGACTCGAACAGCTGAAATGCATTGTTCTCTTCCTTCGCGAATAAATTCCCACCGCTAGATGCATCGGCCAGGTACTAATGCATGTCATCTAGCCCATGGTAAAATACTTGTGCAAGGTGGCATTTGGTGTTGGCACTTCCTGAGAAGATCATGGAATCTGTCCCAAGCATCATGTAGCTTCTCTCTAGGGCGTTGAGCAAAGGTCGCGATTGCGTGCCTCATGGCATTTGTTTGACTGATCGGGAAGAACTTTTGGAGGAATTCACGACATAATTCCTCCTAGGTTCCAATTGCCCTCCCAATGGTCTTGAACCGATAAGAAGCTTTATCCTTGATAGAAAAAGGAAAAAGCTTCACGAGAATAATTCCAATATCTATATTCCTGGGTCTAACTGACTCTACAATCCGACTCAGGTGTTCGATGTGCTGGAAGGGATCCTTATTTGAGTTTCCATAGAAATGTGTCTAAATTAGACTTATGATATTTAGCTTTAACTTCAATGTGCCTCCGCTTGTGGGAATCCAGAAATGAGATGCTATGATTGTTGTCATCTGATCATAGAAGTCCCGCATTTGTTCTCCGTGTGGTGGATGTTGCATCCTGTCGAGTGTCATGAGAATCCGGTCAATGCTCCGCTCATATTTCTGCTTTGTTTCTTCGATCTTGGCTTCAAGACGAGCCATTGGGTCTTGATTCTCGCGGTCCTGATGAATTCAAGGATTGGGATTAGCCATCGCAGCTAATCGGATGGAAGAAGGTTGAGAAGTGAGGTCGAGCGAAATTCACCTTCGCTGCATTAGGTTTGTTTCCTGAGGTCTCGCAAGTTCTAGTCTTAATGACCTTCTTCCTTGCGTACACCAACTCAAAGGGTTAGTGTAGTCAAGCAGAACAAGTCCAAGGCCTTGTTAACCAGAGTGGTCCTTTAGATCAGATGACCTGATTTTTCATTTAAGTTTGTGTTACTGAAAATTTGGTTAGAGACCAACTGTAAGGAATTCCTTCCTCTCAGTCCAACTCGGCCAGTCTATTTATTCTGGGACTATGTGGAAGGTTTTTCCTTCCAATTTTGTCTCCAATTCCGTTACCGCACAACCGTGGTTGTTTGACACTGCCCCGCAGGCTTAGTCACCAGGTTTTGCAGGAGTGGTTGGAACGACCTAGTAGTTTCAAGCCATATTTAGGTTATTTGATGTATTTTCATGAATATTTAACTTGTTTCTTCAATGTAGTAGATGGTGGGCAATCATCAAAGAGGCTTACCTTACGGACTAACTTTTGGGCTCGTCGGAGTCCAAGTTTGTCAATGTAGTCCTATTGGCTCATATGCTTCTATGTTTTTTTTCAAATTGTCGACCACAAATCCAAAGTGTACTCTATGGTGAGGTGGAATCCAAATGATTTGAAACCTGGCAAGAAGATTCCTTTTCCAATAAGATTTTTAGAGTATTTTTCAAAATTTTCTTTGTATTTTCAACAATTAGTTATGGATTGTTAGCTAACCAATTGTCAAATCTAGGATTTAGACCCTATGTTTTTTTTTCTATTGGAAACTATACGAAATAAGCTCCTAAAATTTTGTAGAAATACGATATTGAAAGAAAATTTGATTATCTTTCACGCCCTACAAATTTTATGTCAATATGATTTGTATGTTAGTCAGAATTTATTTTTAAATTTAATAAAGTGCTATTTTCAAGCAATCTGACAAGTATGTACTGCACAAATTTTCAAAAATTACTTGGAAGGAATTTCTTTTTGGGAAAGGCGGCGTTGGAAAACAAATTTGAAGATCTAATTCCAGTCCAAATTTCATGATTTTTAGGACATTAGAAACGAAGCTACTGAATTTTTAATATGTCACCTACTTTCTGGCCGAGTTTCTAATAGTAATGTGTGCGCCCGATTTTTGTAGCACCCACTTTTCCTCGTTCGATGCTTCATGTCGTTGTTCCCGCACAGAAAAATATCGTATTAGATATAAAATCAAAAGTCTCCTTGCCTTCTCGGCAACGATGCCAATTTATTTCCGGCGTAGATCGCGTAAAAGATGAACGTGTTGTAGTATAGGGCGAAATATGCCTTGAGCAAATAATTAACGGAACTGGTGAGTCCCGATCGATCACAGGGAGGAAGAAAGCACTTTTGATTTGATGTGTTTATTTCAAATATAAAGGCTAAGTAAAAGGAACAATCAATCACAATAATTGTATCACAAGAAGAGATTGAACATAAACTGGATACATGTATTTGAATAAAACACAAAAAAAACTACTGTTGTAACAGAACAAGGGCACCATGAGTGGTTCATGGTGGCCTTATGGAGAGGTTGCAAGGAGCAGTAATGATCCATCGGGGTGGCTCAATGGATGCTTCAGACGGGGAGGCAGAGAAGGTGGGAAGAAGAATAAGAAAGAAAGGTTGAAGGAGGAAGAAGAAGAGAATGAAGGAATGCCTTCAAAGGGGGCCCTTTTGGGTTCTTTTTATAGCTTTGGTGGGGGGGTAAAAAGGACATTTGGCACCTTTAATCTTTTACAAAAGCCTTCCAAATCCTTCTTTTTTCCTCGATTCACTCTAATGTTGCCACGTGGCACTCCATGGAACGTCAATCCTCCATGGCACGGCTGCAAATCGCCCGTGCGCCTCTTTCAAGTTTTCACCTTCGCCACTTGCCACTTCTGCACGATTCAACCACAGCCGTCCGAACTTACAATAGGACTGCTTACGTGCACTTGCCTCGCCTTCCAAATCTCGCAGAACGCTTGTGATTGCATGTCCGCCGGCAGTACGCTCTGATCGCGCCACGTGGCTGTGCCTCTACCCTCCGATTGTGCAATTACTACTGCATAGCCAATGCTACTTAAATTTCACACAGTGCTTGGCTCGAACCCACGTCCCACGCTTAAGCACGTGCACGTGAGCCAACGAACTGTGCAAGCATTTTGTTATATATACTTATTTGTTTCCTTTTATGCTTATCCGATCTAGGCAGGTGACGTGCAGCACTCGTGGCTGTTGGACGAAGATCCAGTGGTCCACAACTTGTGATGCATCCTTCCTAGAGGGGGCGGTGGTGAGGGAGCGGCTGTGATGGTGCCACGTGGTGCCATCATGGCCTTTTGTCTTCTTTTCCTTGCATCCGGTGATGTAGGCCTCCGATTGAATTGATTTATATCCCGTTGGGCTACGAACATCTATCCGGATCCATACATGTGGTTGGATTTGTCATCTGAGGTCTAGATCATCTTTAATTTGCCCCTTGCCTCTTGATCTTCCATGGATTCCCTAGGGTGCTACGAGAGTCTGATTGATGCAATCTTGGAAGCATTGGACTCCAATTGTAGTTCTGACCAAATCCATGCGGTTGGATCGGTCATCCGTATCCCTGAATTACCTGCAGTGAGTGATAGCTCTCACATAGCATAGTTTTATGCATAAAACACATATATCAACTATGATTTAAAATATGATGCATATGTAAGCATAATGTTCATGTTAAACTAAGTTGTAGCTTAGCTCAGACGAATTAAGGCCTATGATTGTTGTGCAATCAACCGAGCTAAAAATTGTGTTGCAATTGGGGACCTACAGTGTGAAATAGGGTAAGAGCTTCAGGAGCTCAAGGGTATACTAGTGGTGATCAAAATGTGATAGAATATAACAAAAAGAAAACCACCACTTCTACCTGCTCATGAGGAACTAGATGATGGTGGAACCTTGATGTGGCGGTTTGTGACCACACAAGGTTTCGCCCTACTGCACAATGTAGTGAGAGGGAGTTGTGAACGGGAGAGGAAGGGAGGAAGTGAGGTGAGGGGAAATGGCCAGCTGAAGTAAAGTGTGAAATGTGCAAGTGAGAGTGCATATGGTGATAGTGTGGGTGTGGTGATGGTGGTGCTGACCGTTCGTAAGGAGGTGGGGTGGGGGGTTATACATGTGAGGGTAATGAGGGTGACGATAATAGAGTGTCGTTAGGATATTCTTTCTGGGCGGGATATTTTGTGGTTTTTGTGGGTAGGCATTTGGGTTATTAGGAAATTAATGTTGGTAAATAGGTGGTGTTAGGTGGTATTAGGTGGTAGAAGTGAAGGTTTTGTCTCTCTCTCATTCTTCCTCTACTAAAATGCATGAATGCATATATTTACAAATTGCATGCATAGCTACCTAATACTAAATGTTTAAAGCTAGAAATTTGTCTAAGATTAATTATTTCATGGTGTGAATTACTGCACAATTATTGAGGAATCCTTGCTTCTATCTTTCGATGAAACCGTAGCTCAGCCGCAAACATCTCACATTGATGATGATGAACACCTAGGAGATCCTTCAAATATACCTTAAGGAAAGATCTCAGTAGATCTACCAAAAGATATATTGGTGGGCATAAATTTTGCATGGGAAATCAGGGTTTTAGAGAACCCATTGATGTAGTCGCAAAGTATCACTACCAAAAAAAATTTATACCTAAGCTCAAAGTGAGTCTCGGGTCGAACACATGGAGAAGAATGTTTGGTTTTGAAAATCACACTTTGATTTTATTTGTTTTTGTTTTTATCTTTTGCATTTTTTTTGGTGTTTTAATGGGCAAGAGATCAAATTGACAACATATGTATCTAACTAATCTACATGGAGAGAGAGAGAGAAAGAGAAAATCAATATATAACTAACCAAAGTTTACTATAGATAAACAACTACACTAGAAAGTAGTAAAAGATTGATAGAGGTGAGAAGAGTACCACTCGACGGCTGCTTGGAGGATGACTCGCTTTTATGTCGCCTGGATGACGATGGTGAGAAGTAGCACGAAGGGGAACAGCATCGAAGGAATGAGGATGGGGTTGGATAGTGTTGCGGCAAGGATTTTCTTCTAGAAGGTCGAGAGAGGATAGCCACAGGATGCTTCACGAATGGGGGTGAGAGGAAGGAAAATTATTTGATTTTCTACTCTTGAAGAGCATCCTGGGATTAGGACAAGCTCTCTCTAGAGCCTTGGAGGTGGTGAGGGAGAGAAAGGAAGAGATGAAGAAGAATCGGAGGGCTAGGGGCCCATTTATGGTGGAGGACAAGAGGCATTTCGTGCATGGGACATTTTGTGACATCAAAGGCATCAATGAAGCTCCGCTCTAAACATTGTTATAGCCTCCATCTTACGTGTCTGCTTATGCTCGTAGCTATCACACGTGCCCCATCATCAGATCGATGATGAATGGATCATATTTCATGAGGATTACACACTCATATCACGTGCTATAGGATGCATCAGATTGCACACTGAACCATGCTTGCGATCGTGCATCTTGAGCGGCTGCATCTGTGCTCATCCGTTGCGTCATGTGGCTCCTATTGGCCGCTCGTGCCTATTGTGTTGTGAGGGGGCGTGCCAGTTTTCGAACCTGTGCCCTCTCTTTGAGAGTACCACTCGTCACCAATGTGCTATCATTGCGGTTTGTCGCGATGATCAACTGAAGCACGATCGCTAGCATATGTTGGGTGAAGATCCAACGGTCGTGAGCACTTGGAGAGTGTATGCTATTGGAAGAGAGGCAAGGTGGCTTCACAGGAGTCATTGGATGTACATCCAATGGTGCAGATCTCACGAGGGGCAGCGCCTTTGTGGAGGGGCGACTGCTGAGGGTGATTTTAGGCAGTTAGGATGGTGCAATGTGGTGCCATTCTTGCCGTCCATCTTCTTTTCCTTGTAGATGATGCCACGAATGTCTGATTGGATTAATTTTTGCATTGTTGGGCTGCAATCATTGATACGAATCCATCCGTGTGGTTGGATTATCGTCTGAGGTTCGAATTGGTGCCACCTTGTCCCTTCGCCTATGATCTTACGTAGACTACATAATGTGCTACGAGACTCCAATTAAGATGATTTTGGAGGCGTTAGACTCCATTCGTCGTCTTGATTAGATCCGTACTGTTAGATCATGAATCCGAGGCCTCAAAATAAATCTCCTCTCTTAACAACAAAAGGACATAGATTAACCTATAATTTATGCAGACTACTCTGAATGCAGAATGTTGCATGTTATGCAATATTTGTTATATGGAATGCATATCTAATCTTAGGAACATGCATAAATAGGCATTTCGACATAAATGGGTTTGTTTACATCATACCCCCATGTCTATCATTTGGTAGTCCTTAGGAAAATCAAACAAAATGCTTTGTATAAAAATAGAATTAGTACTTAATCTCTTATGGCATTAGTTATTTATTAACAAAAGGAAATTTTGGCTAAGGTCCTAAACTACAAAGGCTCAACAGTGCTTGGGTGCCTACCAAAATGTAGACAGCCTAAGTCACCTTATTTTGAAATGGGAAGATTCATTTTTTTTCTATTTTTCTTTCTTTTCTATGTTTTTTGGATTTTTGAGTTGAGAGTTTCGGGGCAGCTTTCTATGGCTACACAACGCACCCACATCTTGAAAAGTACTTTAAGTTCTAAGCATCTTGTGAAAATGTGGTAGACTCACCAAGCGACTGTAAAAATAGAATTCAGGTTTCTATGACCCTTGGTGGCCTTAAAAGTTTCTGCCTAAAGGTTTATCTATTCGACAAGTAGCTTTCTCCCTACATTTTTTTATTTTCTTATCGGGTCAACACAAGGGTGAACCAGTGTATATCTCTCTAGTTTATTCTACTTCTCCGCTTCTTCCTTTAAGTGTTTTGGTAATTATTTATGCATTTTTGTGAGCTGGGCTCTAGACAAACGGCCAATGGGATATTACCCACAACAACTTGCCAGCTGGTGAGCATGTATTTTGCAAGGGAAATTAGGGTCTTGGAGAACCTGTTGTCGTAGTCATAAAATTAGCTACCAGATAAAATTTATACTGAAACTCAAGATGAGCCCCAGGTCTAACACAAGGTGGTGAATGTTTGGTTTTGTGAAATCCGTGCTTCGATTTTATTTCTTTTTGCTGCTTTTATCTTTTGCAATTCTTTTGGTATTTTAGTAGGTATGAGATCAGATCGACAAAACATTATCTAAATAATTTATTTGCAAAATAAGAGAGAGATAGAGAGGACATCAATCTATATCGAGAAGAGTTTGATATAGATAATTCAAGATAATTACAACTAGACTAAAAAGAGATAAAAGATAAAGGTGAGAGGAATCCCCCTCAACTGTTGCTTAAAGGATGACTTACCCTGACATCTCCTGGAACACGATGGTAAGGAGTTGGACAAAGGGGAATGATGTCAGAGGAAGGAGGACGAGGCGGGACGACATCACTGAGAGGATCTTCTTCTTAAAGGTGGTGAGAGGATGGCCATGGAATGCTCCATGAATGTGGATGTGAAGTGGGAAAAATGTTTGATTTTCTAATGTAAAGGAGCATTCCAGGCTTGGGACAAGCTCTCTCTAGAGCCTTGGAGGTGGTGAGGGAGAGAAAGGATGAGATGAACATAAATAGGAGGGGTAGGGGTCCTTTTATAGTGGAAGAGAGAGGGCATGGTCGTTCAAGGGTCAATAGCGACATCAAACACGTCACTATAAACCTGCCTTGGATGTCGCTGAAGGTCACCAGCCAACACTCGCACGTGCTCGTGCACACTAGCTATCACACGCCCACAACTATCGTGCTTCATCCATGAAAAGTCCTTCGATTGAGATTGGGCTGCTGAGGATGAGTGCAGATCTTGCACTCAGATTGCGCATTAGATGAAGCGTCAGTTTGTGCGTGTGATCGCATGTGTGGCGCGGGGGTATCTGCACACATCCATTATGTCGAGTGGCAACATCTCGGCTGCTTGATCACGATCGAGCGGTGAAATTTGGGCTTGCCTCTTTGCTACGGTCGATTGGAAGTGTTTGAGGAGTCGAACCCACGCTGTGGGTTTACAAGTGACCTTCGCGACCGCTATGTTACACCCGTGAGAGTGTCGAGAATAGAAGCTTCTAAAGCACGGTGGAGATGGCTTCTTAGCCGTTAGATCTTGATCCAACATCTGACAATTGATGCCGTTGATAAAGAGGAGGTGTTGTGGTTGGCACTGGGCAATTTGGATCGTCTGGATGGTGCGACGTGGTGCCATCTAGATCGTCAATCGTTTGATGCTTTTTGGTGATGCCACGGACGTCGAATTGGGTTGATTTTCGCATCGTTTGGCTTTGATTATCGCTCTGAAGCCATCCGTGTGGTCGGATTTTTTGTTTAAAGCTTTGATTTGCGTCACCTAGTCCCTTGGCCATTGATCTTTCTCAGACTGCATAATGTCCTACTGGACTCCGATCAAGATGATTTTGTAGGTGTTGGACTCCATTCGTTGTCTTGATCAGATCCGTTTGGTCGGGTCATCAATCTGAGGTCCTAAAATAAATCTCCTTCTCTCCTAAGCATAAAAGAACATGAATTAACTTGAACTTTATAGAAACTATTCTAAATGCATAATGATGCATGCTATGCGATATTTACACTATGAAATGCATATCTAAGCTTAGGAACATGCATAAATAGGCATTTTAACCAAATGGATGCGTCTACATAATAAGCCATACTTGTGCCATGAAGTGTGGCTTGTTTTATTTCTCTTTTTTATTTTTTTTCTTTTTCTTTTTGAGTATCATTTTTTTTCTTTTCCAGAGTAGGTGGCTTCCCTGATTTATGATTTACGTAAAGGCAGTAGAATGAGCATGATCATGTTGCTGGGTCCTGGACAACCGACCAATGGGATGTTACCCAAGATAACTTGCTAGCCATAGTACCCTAGAAAGTTCATTAGCTACCTAATTTCTATGAAATCCATCGAAAAGTGTGTTAGGGCAAATAGTGTGTAGATGCTTTAGAGTTATAGTCCCCTCAATTCAAAGGTCGGGTTGATAAGTTGTGTACTTATCAACCCAATTTATTAACCAAATTAAAATAAGATTAATTTCGCAAGAACTCAAGACCAAGTCCACATCTTAGTGGACACTTGGGCTGATTAAGCCTGAAGACCTGAAGAGTCTAATTGTTCAGGTCTTAAACTATCATTTTTAAAAGTTAACAACTCTTAATGCCTAAGTTCTCCCCTAATTCTAATTTATTTGTATTGTTGAAGTTTTAATTTTTTTTTCATATGAAAATAGAGGAAATTCCATGGAGCTAACAAGATATTTTCTGGACTGAGTATCCACCCCCCCACGCCTAAATGATGCAATGTCCTCAATGTAAAAATAAAGGCATGAAAAGGGCATAATAAATAGATTATCACCTGAATTTTGTGAAAATCTAGTCATCTCCATAGAGAAAGTGGAATATACACACATGCTAAGTTTATTGCCTTTAGCTAGGCATAATTTACAAACAAAGCGAAGGTTAAGAATTAGCAAAGGTCAGGATCAGAATCAAATGATTAATCCAAAAACCCGCCAGTAGAAGATGTCCATAGATGTGGACTAAGTTGTAGTGTAGACTTATGCCCCAGGGTCGAGTGGTTCTAAGGTTCTGGATGAAAATCACCCATAATTGGAGATTGTTGTACTTGCAGTGTCGGGCCTATGGTTTTGTGGTGTGCAACCTAAGACTAAAGTTTCGGACAATGGGTAGATCTAGTTCAATAGTTTCGGATGTCCATTTAGAGTTCAACTAAAAAGGATAATCAATTATTCTGAGCATGGGTTGAACATCCTGGAAATCAAAAATGTCATAAGGGTCCTGGTAGAAGTTTGGTGTTTTCAGACAAAAAGGAACCCTTAGATCAAGAACTCTATTTCCCCTGGAATTCACTTCCCATAGCTTAACTTCCAAAACACCTCTCCTCTAAAATCAATGTTTCTGGGACCTCCAGATCATTGTACAACCCATGAAAGATATCCAATTAAACAAATGTGGCTGAATTAGAGTTTACTTGGATTCAATAATTTCCAAATCAAAAGCATCCATCTCTTTGGGGTGTGTTTGAAGATTAGGGCTATCGATTGGATCATCTATTATAATAGGAATAGAATCCTCCATGTCAATCCCAATCAGATCATAGTCCTCAATTATCGGGCTGTCAAATGATTCATCAAACTCCTCGAGCCCAATTGTTTCACTAAAATCATTTTCCTTAACTTCAAGTAAGACTTCACTAAGAGATTCCCCACCCTCTGAATTAAAGAATTCTTGATCCTCATTTATATATCTATCAAAATCATATGTTGTTCCTTGGTCTATAAAGACATATTTTTCCTCACTCCGTATCTCAGGGATCTCGAGTGAGAAAATCACATCATCATCGATTGGCTGCTCTAACCCAACCTGGTCATCCTTGGTCTCAGAAAATGTGTCCCCCCGATAGGCGCCTGAGCAGGTTTAGACATTGGCTCTCATGAAGGGGGTTCGTCTTGGGAATCAACCCAAGATTGGACTAAGGCAACCACAAATTTCAACTTCAATCTTGATAAATTCTGAAGTAAAAACTCACCGAGGTCCCTATCCTTAACATGTTGGGGCCAATCCACTAAAGAACTATTAAACTCATCAATTATTTTGATCATAGGCTCCAATACTTCAGTGCATGCACTACAACACACTTTACTTTTGCCATCCGTTGGAAACTAATGGCAAAATTGAAATAACTGACACAACTAAGTGACGCCATTATTATCATCACTTCATATCATGTTAAACACACATGAATTCATTATAAAACACTTATTTATGATAGTTCCTAGGCATAGCATTACGTATAATGTTATAAATACTGCACAACATCCAACGCATGGCATTTAGGATAGTTGTGTATTATGTACATTAATTCTTCCATTATATATGGCCAGGAGGTAGTGCAACAGCTTTACAGGCTTCAGATAAAGAATCCGACCGTACTGATGAATCTTGAGCGACGATCGCAGTCTGTCAATGCAAAAATCACCTTGATTAGAGCTCTATAGCGCCCTCTACAGGAAGAAGAAGATGGACAAGCCATATGGTGCCATGTGATGGCATCTAGGCAGCCCCAACTGAGCCATCGCGTCCCTATCCTCGCCGCAGGATGTGATCCCAACCGTTGGATCTCAATCAAATGGTTGAGAGAACTCCTTCACCGCGCAGCCATAGCACATCTTCTCGACACACTTGTTGCATGGCGCAACGGTGGAGGTGCTTGATCGTAAGGGAGGGGCGCGGGTTCAAGACACACAGAGCCCCCCCAATTTGTCAATTGGGCGCACACAAGCACGCACTCGGGCACATACCAACAGGCATGCCAACGCTCTCCCTAGTGCACACCAGTGGGGCAAGAGCTTGATTCGCATGCGTGATGGAGTGCCAGCAGAGCGTGCACATGAGCGGACGTGAGTTGGCTATAGCAACGCTTGAACTGGACCTATAGTGACATCCTGTAGGTTGCTAATTACCCTGTGTACATTTTTGGCTCCTTCCCATTTACTATATAAAGACCTACGCACCTCCCTTGCCTAGGCATCTCTACTTACTCTAGTCCCACCTAGTCCTAAGCTCTCCTAGCCTACCGAAACTCCATTAGAGCTTACTCTCAAGCTCCAAAGGCCTCCTATTAGTGTAATATTCTTGTTTCCCACCAAATATTAATCCTTCATCCCACCACCTTCATGGATTGCCTTGGAGCCATCCTCACACCTCCATTCCAATAGAAGATTGCCTCAGTCTCCTCACGTCCATTCCAAGCCTCGGTGAAGCATTCCTCTATCCGGCGTCCTCTTGCATCTCATCTCCATCGTCCTGCATCTCACCTCCTTCATCCAAGCTTCCACTACGCGCCGTCATCTTGCTGAATAGCCGATTCGGGAGATTTCCTCTCACCCCTATCTCTTTTACGCTTTCATAGATTATTGTAATAAACATTTGTGCGATATATTATAGTTGTTTTATCTCTCTTGTGATCTATCTTCCTTGCTTCCTCTATAAAAACAAAAGAAAAAAAATAACAAAACCACAAAACAAAAAAAAGAAATAAAAGGAGATGCGGATTTCAACTAAAGCAAACGTCACCTCCATATGTTTGACCTAGGACTCCCTTGGAGTTTTGGCTATAAATTGTCTTTGATAGATACATTTTGCGAGCTACGACGATAGGTTCTCCAAACCCCAAATTTAATTCACGAAACATGACTCATCATTTTGGCGCCATTGCCGGGGAGGCAACAAAATTTACTTTCTTTTCTTCTGCGCTTCCTTGCATTTACATATTTTTAACCCTGCTTGTCTCTGATCTACTATCTTACAGGTACCCTAGCATAGAGATCCAAGTGTGGTAGACTGGAGTGAAGTGTTGGTAGAGTAATTTGTAAGTGCCCTCCACATTCCCCCCCCACTCCCCCACTAGTTTCATTTTTCCACATTCATAAGCAAGACCTAATCTACTTACGTGTTTACATAAACCCAAGGATAGGATTTGTTTGTCTTGTTTGCCACCTCCACTCATCTCAACTTCGTATATAAAAAAAAATGAAAAGATACCTTTTGCAGGATGAATCAACATACACACTTTATACACCCACATTTGGGGCACCTAACCTAACTTGATTTATATCTACTCAACCAAGATTCTGATTTGTTGAATTGGTACACCAATTCAACACATAAAGGAGTAGAAATCATATTAGGTTAATCACCATTTTGTGTGCTTTAATCGATGGTGCATTTAGGTAGGTTGATTGAATTGTGTGGGCTGCACCACCTAGTCTAAAAGAAATCCATTTC
The DNA here is from genome assembly GCA_037157565.1 of Thalassia testudinum. NCBI lineage: Eukaryota > Viridiplantae > Streptophyta > Magnoliopsida > Alismatales > Hydrocharitaceae > Thalassia > Thalassia testudinum. Next base: position 147,017,935 of record JAZHRO010000014.1, on the reverse strand, counting down.
GTAGCTACCCCATAGCATTCAATAATTAGGTCAAGCCAGGCACTCCATATTTCTTCTTGATTTATAAAGGAAAAACACTTGAACTAATGATTTCAAATTTGGTTTGCCTCCTGAAAACTTGGTTGAATGCACCTAATATTTGAATCCTAACAGCTACTAAGCAAGATCTAAATCTTAAAACTCACTTCATCCATAATAATCCTACTTGAAAACTTCTTGGTTGTGCACATGCACATGCTCTCAAACAAATCATTAATGGCACAGCCATTATGGGTCCATCACATTCCAGAGGCAACAATATCCCAAGCCTAACTAAAATTGATTAGACATTGGCCTTAAGGACTAGTTCGCTTCTCCGGATCCAGATTGGGATTATTCACAATTAACCTGATTGTACTAGTCAATTGGATGTCTAGCTAGGGGAGTATCATCAAACGACCATAGCTCGGTGGTACACTAGGAACCGAAGGTTCAAGCAAAAGGAAGAACCTTCTCCCCAGTCCCTCCTCCTAACTAGTTAGATTGCCTAGATACAAATAGAGTAAACCATCCACAATCTTAGGACGGATTCTGAGAGTCTATTGACCTTTACACTACCCAACCTAAGGATAGGCTTGTATTTTTTGTGCTATAGGGTTCCTTCTCTTTCCCATCCTTCCGACTTCCTTCTAGTGTATGCTTGGAAGGAGGTCATTGAAACCTAGATTGGAAGGACCTATGGACCATTCCCACAGGTGGTGGTTGAGCTATAGCCATGTAGATCCCATGGCTAATCAATAACCACCTCTCCCACCCCTGAACCAGCAGGAGCTGATTCAAAGGTAGTTGGAAGAATTACAGCAGATGCAACAATGGTTCCAATGAATGAATGGCTAGGTGCTCAGCCCTTGAAGGATTTCTATGATCCTTCAGAGTATGGGGAACGTCTTGGCGTCATGATTCACGCTGGAGACATAGAAATCTTGCCCTAAGTCTTAAGTTTGATTCATCATTTCCATGGGCTTGGCTAGATGGACCCATTCCAGCACTTAGAGGATCTGACCACTTTGGTTCAGACCACCAGAGCAAGGAATGTGAACGAAGAGCAAATGATCATGAGGTTCATTCCCCACTCTCTCAGCGATAAGGCCACACATTGGTACCGAGCCATCAAAAGGTCGATAGAAACATGGGCTGCTCTTAAGTTGACTTTCCAGAGGAAATTCTTCCCAATCAGATGGACTAATGCCTTGCGACGGGCTATTACCACTTTCGCCTAGTGCCTGTGGGAACCGTTTCATGGTGCATAGGAGCGATTCTAGGAACTTTTGAGGAAGTGTCAACACCAGGAGGTGCTGAAATGGCAACTTGTGAAGATTTTCTTTCACAGGTTGGTTGAATAACTCCATAATCACATGGATGCTTCCTGCGGAGGTAATTTCCTCAACAGTGATGTAGATAGCATATACGACCTGTTTGGGGAAATAAGCAAGAACTGAATTACTCATGCCTCCATGGATGCATTCAACCGGTCACAACAACCTCGGTCAAATGCTAATGAGATCTAGGATTCTCATTCATTTGACATGGAATTGATTTGTAATAAGCTCGATAAGATGGACTTGGTTGAGAAAGGAATGGATGAATGGATGTCTGGGAATTTGGGAAGCACATATATACCTACCCAATCCCAAAATTTGGGATTTGATTCCTCACGAGCTCCCCCGAGTTGGGAGTTCATGAACCAACTTGAATTGGCTCAACCTATGGGCTAAGATTTCTCAGAACCTTATGGGTTCCAAACTGGGCCCTTTCATCATAGTTTTTCTGATCCTTCCTTCTCTCCATACTCTCCCGATGAGGATGCGATGCAGTACAGGAGAATGCTACGTCTAACCCATAGTCCAATACTTATAACTCGGGTTCGAGGAACCACCCTAAATTCTCCTGGAAAAGTCAGGGGCAACAGACCCAAACACGACCCAGTAACTATGCATCTCAAAGACATATGGGTCCAGGTCAAGTATTGACCGAGTTGTCCCAGAGACTGGTTACTCAGCCATCTTGGAAAGCCTAACAATCTGTAGGGCAGGTTGATTTAAACCGGCAGATGACAAAAATGCAAGGGTCCATGCTTTGGCTTATGCAGCAAATGAGGACATCATTGGACAACTTGCAATCCAGGTTTATTGCTAACACCCAACAACCTGGATCTCTACCTTCCCAACCCCTCCCCAACCAGCACAATGTACAAAATCAGGGCAATAGAGCCCAAGCGTACAGAAATCAAAGGTACCCACATGCGAATGGTTAGGTGGTTGAAGAGGATTCCTCCTCATCTTCTTCTGGTTACATGACCGACCAAGGCCCTCCAATCTTCACTAACCCACATCACGACCTGAACCCTTATGCCTCTGCAAACTCCATCACCTTGTGAAGTGGAAAGCAAACCCAGGACTCTGAATTACCTTCTAGAAGCCAAAACGTTAGCGAGCCTGAGAGAGAGAAGGAGGAGATTGAAGAAGACAATAAGGATTAGGGATTAGAAATTGAAAGTGACACATCCTGTTCCCTGAAGCCCTATTTGAATACAAGAAGAAGAAAACCTTAGATAGCAATGAGGAGCTGCTGAATTTATTCAAGAGTGTAGAGATCAATATTCTACTCCTCGATGCTATTAATCATATCCTGACTTAAGCTAAATTTCTGAAAGAACTGCATACCCAAAAGCGTAAGCCGAGAGAACCCACTCCGAGGAAGGTGATTCTCTCTGAGCAGGCAAGTTCTGTCATCCTGCATTACCTTCCTCAAAAGAACAAAGATCCAGGGGCCCCCTTCATTTCATGCATTATTGGGGAATACACTTTTGATAGGGCACTGTTGGATCTAGGCGCATCCATCAACCTAGTCTCGACTTCTCTTTATGAGAGGTTTTTGGTTAGGCGAACTTAGGCCAACCTTAGTAACGCTACAATTAGTAGACTGCTTGTCACCACATCGAAGGGTGTTCTTGAGGATGCATTTGTCAAGGTTAAGGATTTCTATTTTCCCATAGATTTCCTAGTCCTTGACATGGATGTACCTAACGATTTGAGGAATGTGCCCATCATTCTGGGGCACCCATTCTAGCTACCACCAAGGTCAACATGAACTGTGAGAGTGGTAGTGTAGAGATCACCTTTGGGGATAGGAAGCTAACTCTTGATATTTTTAAGGTGATAAGAGGATTTAAGGACTGTGTAGTCATTGAGGAGCTCGAGGATCACGATTTTGAGACTTGTATGATGATCAATGCACTCGAGGACTCCACTAGCTTTAGCATACCCAACCTACAACCCTCCATGGCAGACCTGCCACATCCTGAAGAGGCTGTTGATTTTGTTCATTCCCAGCCTCTTCCACTGGATTGTTTGAATGAATCTTCATTAGCATCCTCCCTACCATCTATACTAAGCCCACCTCAGCTTGATTTGAAACCATTACCTAAAAATTTGAAATATGAGTTCTTAAGACTTCAGAACACGCTCCTTATGATTATTAGTGCTGATTTGACTAAGGATCAAGAATTGAGGATGATTAAGGTCCTTAAGAAAAATAAGGAGGCAATTGGTTGGACCATCCACAACCTTTGGGGGATCGATCCATCTTATTGTAATCATCGTATTTTCATGGAAGATGGATCCCACGCTTCTCACGAAATGCTAAGGAGACTAAACCCGAATATGTGAGAAGTGGTCAAGATGGAGACAATCAAGTGCCTCGATGCTAGAATTATATACCCAATCTTGTATAGTCTGTGGGTTAGGCCCATTCAAATCATACCCAAGAAGGCGGGAATAACTGTTACGACTAACGAGAAAGGGGAAACATTCTCCACTCATTCAGCTTCTGCTTGGAGAGTCTGTATTGACTATAGGAAGCTAAACACAGCCACCAAAAAGGATCACTTTCCCTTGCAATTCATCGATCAAATCCTGTAATGGTTAGCTAAGCAAAAATACTTTTTCTTTCTAGATGGTTATTCGGGATATAACCAAGTCCCTATCCATCCCGAGGACCAGGGAAAGACAACTTTCACCTATCCCTACAAAACCTTTGCATTCCGTAGAATGCCATTTGGGCTTTGCAATGCACCCGCGACTTTTCAAAGGTGCTTGTTGGCCATCTGTTTTGACATGGTTGGAGATTGTCTTGAGGTGTTCATGGATGATTTCTCCATTTTCAGAGATTCTTTTGAGTCCTGCCTAGCTAACTTGCAAACAGATGCATCAAGACAAGGCTGGTCCTTATCTAGGAAAAGAGACACTTTATGACTCGCGAAGGCATTGTCCTGGGTCATGTGGTCTCTAATCGGGGTATTGAGGTTGATAAAGCTAAGGTGGATGCTATCTCTACACTTCCTCCACCAAATCCGTAAAATAGATCTGCTCTTTCCTTGGGCATGTGGGTTTCTATAAAAGATTCATTAAGGACTTCTCGAAGGTTGCTCAACCCTTGGTTAACCTTCTAGCCAAAGACAGGCCATTCGAGTTTGATGAATCATTTCGTAGGGCATTTGATTTGTAGAAAATGGGAATCACCTGTGCCCTGGTGTTTCATCCACTGTTCTGGATAGCCCCATTTGAGATTATGGCTGACACATCTGACTATGCCGTTAGAGCTGTCTTGGGTCAGAAGGTTGAGAAAAAGCTCTCTGTGATCTATTATGCTAGCAAGACTCTGGACGAGTCCTAAAGGAACTACACCGTTACTGGAAAGGAATTGCTAGCAACAGTTTTCACTTTTGAAAAATTCAAGGCTTTTCTTTTAGGTTCTCGTGTCATCATTTATATCGATCACTCGACGTTGAAGCATCTGTTGGCCAAAAAGGATGCCAAGCCCTAGCTTATTTGCTGGATTCTATTACTTCAAGAATTTGATCTTAAAATCAATGATAAATCCAGGGCACAAAATGTAGTGGCAGATCACCTCTCGAGAATCCTAATTGATTCTCCCCATCTTGATATCCCTATTTCAGACATTTTTCCGGATGAAACTATCCTTACAATCTTGGGTATTCGAACCCCCAAGTTTAAAGATATCATCAACTATTTTGCTGTTGGTCAAATCCCTCAGGATTGGACCAAACAATAATGGGATAGACTTGTATCTGAGGCCAAATATTATTTTTGGGATAATCCAGAGCTGTACCACATTGGTGTAGACCGGATTATTCGTCGTTGTGCCCTAAAAATTGAGCTCCATAGTATACTTAGTTCTACCACACATTTGAGTGTGGTGGACACTTTTCCTGGAAAAAGATGTCAGCAAAAATCAAGTAGTCCAGATTCTATTGGCCGTCATTATTTAAGGATGCCCAAGAATTGTCAAAGTCATGCACCCAATGCCAGACACTCGGGAACATGGCTAAGGTAGATATGATGCCCCTAAACCCAATACCTTTCGTCGAAATTTATGACATTTGGGGCATCAACTTCATGGGACCTTTTCCACCTTCATTTGGACACTAGTATATTCTACTTGATATTGATTACGTGTCTAAATGGATTGAGGCAATCGCAACCCAGACAAATGACCACAAGGTGGTCATCGAATTTGTGAAGAAAAATATCCTTAGTCAATTTAGGACACCTCGAGAAATTATCAGTGATGGTATCACACATTTCACTGATACCTAATTTCAGAATTTAATGGGGAAATATGAGGTGAATCATCAGATTTCCACACCCTACCATCCTCTAATGAAGAGATAGGCTGAGGTCTCCAATCAGGAGGTCAAAAACATCTTGCAGAAAATCGTAAAGGCTGATAGGAAGGATTGGACCCAAAAGCTAGATGACGCTATTTGGGTCTACCGTACAGCATACAAAATGCGTATTAGTATGTCTCCATTCCGTTTAGAACACCAGCCATTTTGGGCCATCAGGAATTGTAATTTTGACCTAGAGTTGGCCGAGAAGACCGGGAGACTCCAACTATCCGAGTTGGAGGAGTTTAGAAATGATGCCCATGAAAATGCCAGAATCTATATGGAAAGAACCAAAGCCATCCACGACCAGATGATTTCAAGTAAGAGCTTTGAGCCGAACCAGAAGGTCTGGCTTTTCGATTCTCGACTGAAGCTCTTCCTCGGTAAGCTTAGGTCGAAGTGGGATGACCCATTCATTATTGAGCGGATTTTCCTTAACGGGGCCGTTGAAATCTCTGACCCAAAGATGGATAATTCGTTCAAGGTCAACAGGTAGTGTCTCAAACCCTTTGTCGACCATGTGTTCCTTTAACCTGACTCGGACAATGCTGCTCTTACATTGCCCTAACCACCGTGGGCCGATCATCGCTAGCCGAAGGCACTAAACTCAGCACGTGTAAAGAATATTCTGACCTTACCAGAATCTCATGAAAACCAGGTGCTATTTTTCCACTTCTACTCTCCTACATGCTTTCATTTTTAACAATGAGGACATTGCATTAGATAAGCATGGGGGGGTGCTTTTTCCTTATGAAATAATCTTTTTGTAGCCATAATAGTAATTTCCTGTTATTTAAAAAAATTAAATACATATATATATAGAATTAGGAGACGAGAACTTACGCATTAGGAGTTGGAAGCTTTAGGAATTGATACTTTGGGAGCTGAAAAGTTAGACTATTCAGGTCTTCAGGCTTAATTAGCCTGGGTGTCCACTCGAATGTTGACATAGTCTCGAGTCTTTGCCAATTCAACTTCATCTTTAATCTAGTAAATAAATTGGGATGATAAGTACATAACTTATCAACTCACCCTCTAATTTTAGGGGATTTTAAGTCTAGGCATCTACACACTATTTGCACTAACTTTCTAGCGATTTTTATGGAAATTAGGTAGCTAATGAACTGTCTAGGGTGGTATGGCTGGCAAGTTATTATGGGTAACAGCCCATTGGCTGGTTGTTTATAGCCCAGCCATGACCATTCTCTTCATACCGCATTTACGTAAATCTTAGATCTAGGAAGCCACCTACTTAAGAAAAAAGGTAGAAAACAAAAAAATAGAAACCATACTTCACCGCACGAGTATGGCTAGCAAGTGGCCATAGGTAACAACACATTGGCTGGTTGTCCGGAGCCCAGCTCACAAAAATGTAGAATAATTCCCAAAACACTTAGGGAAGAAGTAGAGAAGTAGAATAAATCGAGGAGATATACACGGCGTTCGCCTTTGTGTTGACCCCACAAATAAAAGAGGTAGGGAGAAAGCCACCATTCGAAAAGATAAACCTTTAGGCAAGATCACTTAGGGCCATAGAAACCTGAAGTCCATTTAACGGTCCTAATGAGTCTTTCACTCTTTTCACTAGTTGCTTAGCACTTAGAGTCCTTTTCGAGAGTTGGTCGGGTCGGCTAGCTGTAAAAATTCAAAAAAAGAAAATAGAAGAGAAGAAAAAGCACAGAAAAATGTATCTTCAATTTTCAAATAAGGTCAGGGCTTGGGCGGTCAGCATGTTGACAGACACCCGAGCACTGTTGAGTTTTTGTAACCAGGTCTTGGGTTGATGTTTTATAAAGTAACCAACAAATTGTGCCTAAGTGATCAAATCCTAATTCTACTTTTATACATTGCATTTAGGTTAATTTTTCTAGGGACTAGAAAAAAGTAAGCATGGGGATATGATAAACACACATGAATTCACAATAAAATGCTTATTTATGATAGTTCCTACGCTTAGCATTGCATATCATGTTATAAATACTGCATAACATCCACTGTATGGCATTTAGGATAGTTGTGTATTATGTACATTAATTCTTCCATTTTATATGGCTAGGAGGTAGTGTGACATCTTTACAGTCTTTGGATGAAGAATCCGATAGTATTCCAACAATGAAAAATCACCCTGATCAGAGCTCCGTAGCATCCTCTACAAGAAGAAGACGAATGGCCCAAATGGGGCCACGTGGTGCAATCCAGGCTGCCCCACCATAACCATCGCATCCCCATCCTCGCCTCAAGATGAGATCCTAGCCATTGGATATCAATCCAACAGCTAAGAGCCCACCTTCACCACGCGGCCATAGCACATGCTCTCGACACACTTGTCGACATGGTGCAACAGTGGAGGCGCTTGATCGGAAGGGAGGGGTGTGGGTTTGAGACTCGTAGAGCCCCCCCAATTCATCAATTGGGTGCATGCCAGCGCATGCCAATGTGTAGACCAGCGCACACCTACGGGCATGCAATGCACACACCGACGCACACCCGCATGCACGCTAGCGTGTGCCAGTAGGGCACGAGGGTGATTCGCACATGTGATGGAGGGCCAGTAGAGTGTGCGCGTGAGTGGGCATGAGTTAGCAGCAGCAACGCTTGAGTTCGACCTACAGCGACGTCCCGGAGATCGCTAATTACCTTGTGTCCACTTTTGGCCCCTTTCCATCCAATATATAAATACCTACACTCCTCCCCTGCCTAATCATCTCTACCTACCCCACTCCAACCTACCCCAAAGCTCTAGTAGCCTACCCAAGCTCAATTAGAGCTTACTTTTAAGCTCCAAAGGCCTCTTATTAGTGCAATATTACAATTTCCCACCAAATATTCATCCTTCATCCCACCACCTTCATAAGTTGCCTTGGAGTTGTCCTCCCACCTCCATTCCAATAGAAGATAGCTTCCATCTCCTCACCTCCATTCTAGAGACTCGGTGAGGCATTCCTCTACTCGACGTTGTCCTCCATCCAAGCTTCCGCTACGCATCTTCGTCATGCCGAACAGCTGATTCGGGAGATTTCCTCTCACCCTTATCTCTTTAATGATTTCATAGATTATTGTAATAAACATTTGTGTGATATATCATAGTTGTTTCATCTCTCTTGTGATCTATCTTGCTTGCTTCTTCTTTAAAAACAAAAGATAAAAATAACAAAACCCCAAAACATGAAAAAGAAACAAAACAAAACATGGATTTCAACCAAAGTAAACGTCCCCTCCTAATGTTCGACCCTGGACTCCCTTGGTGTTTTAGTTATGAATTGTATTTAATAGATGCATTTTGCAAGCTACGACGACAGGTACTCCAAACCCCAATTTTAATTCATGAAACATGACTCAACAGATAGTAAAATCGAAATAACTAACGCAACTAAGTGATGCCATTAGTATCGTCACTATTTCATCTTGCTGTTAGTTAAAGGGCACATTTGATGTCAAAATAATGTTTGACCATCGGACGGAGTGGATATTTTGACATCGTTTCAAAATCGAAGGTAAATGTATTTGTTGCTTCCTATGTCATAAGTGATGCCATATGTTAGTCACTTTCTCCCACCTTTACATGTCCTTTCTTTATTTTCGCCATTGTTTAATTAAATTTCCTGTCACTTATATAGGCGAGGGCAAAAATATTTTTTCCATCACTTTTCCTTAAAAGCGACGGCATACAGGCAACTACAAAAATGGTTTTATCATTTGTTTTAATAAGCGACAACATAGATGTGATGCTAAAAATAGTTTTCCCGTCACTTATCCTAATAAGCAACAGCATAAAAGGGGAATTGTGATTCTCTCTAACCTTATATGTCATCACTTATTAGGATAAGTGACGAGAAAACAATTTTTAGCATTACATCTATGCCATCACTTATTCAATTAAGCATGACAAATATATGAGTTTTTTTTTTTAAATTACAAAATGATGGGAACTACCTACTAAACCTACATAAAGGACTTTCTTCTAAAGAAAAATAAGTAATGAAAATGATGAGAAGTTTATATTTGGTAAATATAAAGTCTAAAACATAAAATGTTAAAAAATGAAATATTTACTTAAAAAAGGTAACAAGAAAAGTACAACAAAAGAAAATGAATAAAAATCAAAAGGCCGCTACCCCAATGGCACCAGCTCTGCCTACACCACCCATGGAGTCATTGTCGTCTCATTTGTAGGTGCTGGGATCTGATGAAGGTAGATGCTTTGACTGACCCTTCTTCAGAAGAAGGGTTAGAAGCATCTAAAGTTCATTCATCCTATTCTTCATCTCTACCTCTGTCTTCTCCCTCTTGTCCTCTCATCTGTATAGTGTGTTGATCTTTTGATGCAGCTGATTGACAACACTAGATGAGATGGCACCTTTCCTCCCATACCAGGTAGATAATGTGTATGCCCTCCCAGCACTACGAACGAAACCACGGTGGTCTAGTGGCATCACTCTCCTAAATGTCTCCTCTGGATCCAAAGGTTGATCGACGTTGCCAGAGGTCTCGTCAGTGGGGGGATGTTCTAAGTGTACCATTTGTTCCTAAATGTATTAAAAAATATTAGTACAATATATATATTCAAAGTTATAAATTTTTTGAGTTTTGGAAACCTATGTGCTTTTTCTTGGTATGACTCATGAATCCACTTATTGTACCCTCATCTGCATCCTTACTGTGGGTGACCTTGTAGATATCCATCCTACTCATTTTCCTCCCATCATGTGTAGCAGAATAAAAATATAAAAATTCTAAAATTATATTAAGATAACTTAAAAATTAAGTAATATTCAACAGAAAAGAAGTTTCAACACTTACATAACGGCTCTTGACTATCTCGATGCTCCTTCGACTCGAATAATGGGTCAGTGGTGGAGCTTTATCCTTCTTGGCAGTATTTTTTTTTGCTTGCTCCTGTAGACATACATAATAATATTTTTTACTAATTTAAGATATATGAAATTAAAAAAATAATTTTTATTCATTTACTAACCTTTGTCTTTGGATTTAGCCAATGCTCGCATGCCTTCTTCCAATCGCCAAGCATGACATCAAGGGGATAATTCTCCATTGCCTCCTCGGGTGAACTGCAGCTCAACAAAAAGCCAAATACCAAATATAAATTATTTGAAATAATATATGAAATTATGTATATAATAAAGATTTAAATGTTTAAAAAATATTACAATTCTTTTGGTCTTCATCCTCCAATCTGTATGATTTTGGAAGCATGCTTAAGGATACATCGGGAGGCATTGGGTTGGCACCCCAATCGTAATTTTCCTACACTAATTTTTTTAAAAAGCATGGAAATCTTACTTTATAATAATTTTACGATAAATTTTTAAAAACAAATAACTTTGATAAATAAAATTACCTCCAACTAATGGAGGAACTGCCTCTTAACCTTTTTGGGCACCTTCCTCTAGTCGAAGTAGTAAATGGGCGCAATGGACATAACAATTGTGCCCACTAGAATGATGAAGCCCAGGTAATTCTCCTCCTCCACTGTGGTTCTAGGCCTAATCGTTATTCTTAGGCCCTCGGGGACACATTGGAGGTCTAGATTCTATATCTATCTCCGTCCACTTCTTACTTTACCTGCGTAAACATTAATAATATTCATTATATATTTCTAAAGTTATAATAAACTTTAAAATATATAAGTAATTTACGACTTAAAGATATATGAGTTTTTACCAAAACTTGTGCCTGCTCCTAAGGGGTCCACGTGAATTGGGGACATACTCCCCACCATCTCATCCTCTGCCTCCTCCCCCTCCTCCTCTCCCTCCTCTACTACCTCCTCCCCCTCCTCCTCATTTGATGCTCCATAATCTGGATCATCCTCTACTTGCTCTAGCAAGGTTTGAGCAATCTCCTTCCCTTTTCCCTTCCCCCCCGCATGTAGTAAACATTCCATTTCCCTAGGTTGTACGAAATGTGACTGCGGGGCAGCCTAGTGCCAGGGGGCTGGCTGTACATACTAATGAGGGGTACCTGAGCCTGAGGAGACGAATCAGGTTGTGTGGATGGCTATGTCTCAAGAGGATCCTTTCTTTTAATTTTTTTTGAACAAATTCATATGTAATTAGTGTAAAGTGCAATAAATAATACAGTTGACAATCATTAATACATAAATCATTAATGAAAAAAGTTTTCCAAACATAGAAAAGTATTGAAAAATTTTCGTAGAGTTTCCCATTAAATTTGGAGGTTTCTCTATAAACCTGCATATTAAATTTAAGGTGGGCACACCCCACATAAAAAGAAAAGTGCAATGGCAAACCACGAGGACTTGCATATTTACAACTCAAAGTAAATGCAAGTTATTCAAATAGAAGTTGGCTAACTTCATTAAACTTGTAAAACCATTCATCCACATCCAAGGGTCATATATTAAGAAAAAAACATTCATCCAATCACAATTCAAAACATCCCATATGTTGCAAAAATATCACACATCTAGCAAAAACCTATAATTTAATCCAATTTAATTTATAACATTGGAATTACATCTCTGAGTACAATAGCCTCCGAGTATGCCCATCATTGCTAACCTGTAATTTGAAATACAAAAATAACTAAAATGCCAGTAGAGTAAGAATAACATATTTTGAACATATGTGTGTGATTGGTTTAAGTTTTGGTATTTATAATGTATAGAAAATGCCAGTAGAAGTTTAGGTTTCTTAAATTTGAATATGAATTTAATATAAATAAAAATGAAACAAAGTAAAGAAATTGTTACTAACCATAGATATCCACATCTACTACATTTGAATATATATGACCATCTTCCATTAATTTTTGGTATGCTTCAGGCTGTGTCTCAAAATGATCGCACGGTACTATTCTTATTGGGGTATAACCCATCCCCTTCGGCAATTATCAGGGACAGAAAACTTATGCCGCTTGACTTACCAATGTGAATGGTTCGTCAGACTGAAGAATTTGACGATTAGTATTTAAACTCAAGAAATTATGTTTCTTATCAATTTTGAAACTAGTGTACTCTTTAAAAATATCAAACCAATGATATTTAAATATGACAACTCTACGATCATATCTGAAGTTTATCTACACAATTTCTTTGATTTGACCAAAGTATCCATCTAGACTAATGGAAAGATCTAAATCAACAACTCTAGCCTATTGTGTAACCTTTCGATCATCAATTTCTTTTATTCTGAATCTGAACCCATTTATTTTGTAATGGTGAATCGGTAATTACATCAAAATCTAGTACTCATCGTGGGCCCTTATCCTCTTTCAATTGACTAACTTGGTCTTTAAACCAATCTAAGAAGCCAAATTCAGTTGTCCTTGAAAGAGGTAATCGTTTGAATTTCTCGTAAAATGGATCAGTTTCAAGAAATTTTCTTAAAATATATAGATGTGCGCAACATTTGTCATTTTCTAAAATAGCCATGTACTCTATAGAAAGAATCGATCTTCCTCTGATATCAAAAATTGACAAACATTCTTCATCACTATCATTGTTTTCCCCCTCAATGTTCCTTTGAAGTTTGTGAAAGTGGTTGTCTGTTTCATTCATATACATGGAGGTAAAATTTATGCACTCCTCCATGAGAAAGCCTTTTACAATTGATCCTTCTAGTTTTCCCTTGTTTAAAACATAATCTTTAAGCTTTTTGAGAAATTGCCCCATAGGATACATCCATCTGAATTGTATAGTCCACTGATTAAAGCTTCATTTGTAAGATGCAGTGTGAGATGAACCAATACATCGAAGAAGTCTAGGGGAAGAATCTGTTCTATCTTACAGAAAGTAAAGATTATTTATTTACCCCAATGATCCAGCGTATCATTTTGTAGCATCATTGAACAAACAGCTTTGAAAAACTTGCTCATCTCTGTGAATGCATCAACAACTGGCTCTGGCAGTAGCCCACGTATTGTCAATGGAAATAATACTTTCATATAAACAATGGAGTCATGACTTTTCAAGTCAGATATCTTTTTCTGCATTTCATCCACACAAGGAGAAAGCTACGAGGAAAACCTATCTGGCACCCGAACTTCCTTGAAGAAGAAGATCAGTCTACACTTCTGGTCCTAATTCAAGCTGTAAAGAGCAGGTGGGAAGTAGCCATCATCCTCATGAAGATTGAGCTCCGGATGTATCCCCAAACTCTTCATGTCTTTTCTTGTTTTCACCGTATCCTTTGGATCACTAGTAGGATTTAATACATCTAAGATGTTATCCATCACATTCTTTTCGATGTACATAACATCTAAATTGTGACATATTATAAGATCTTTCTTGTGCGCCAGTTCCATAAAGAAAGTGCGTTTCCTTCAAAATCCGGAATTCCTTGAGGCCGTTTGGTCTTATTTGAATGGTCGACCCAACTGTATCTTGATGACTCTACAATGTTTAGTGTTAATATTATCAATTAGAGTCAATTTCCGGGATACTTATGTGATAATGACATATTCTAACAGGCTAGTGAGTATTGCATGCATATTGCTTGATCTTTATATTTTAATCACTTAGAATTAATGTTTAATGACCACGTGCACAAGTCCATTTTGATGTAGGTCTCAAATGAGCGATTAAACCATACGGATGGATCCGAATTGACGAATGGAGTCCAACGAACTCGAAATCATTTTGATCCAACCTTTGCAGCTCCCACAATAAGCTTAAGAAAGATCAATGGCCACGGGACAATGCGACATCCTTATGGGTATCGGATGAAAAATCCAACCGTATGGTTGGATCCGAAGTGATGATCGCAATCCAGCATTGCGATAATCATCGCAATCCGAGCACCATGGCATCTTTTACAATAGAAAGATGGATGACCCAGATGGCACTACGTTGCACCATCTAGGCCACCCAACATCGACCATGAACACCCAGCACCGGCTCCTCTTCATCCTCATCATCAAATCTCGACCTTTGGATCAAGATCCAATGGCTGAGAAGCCGCCTCCACCTCAAAGCGAAAATTCAAGAACTCCACACAAAGGCCCTCATGGCACATTGGTGGAGATGCCCACTCTCAAAGAGAGTGTGCGGGTTCGAAACCCGCTGCCCCGTCAATTGGGTGCTTGAGGCGAGGCGCAACAGGAGTAGTGGCAGTGCAAGCAAGCATGTGCATGCGGAGCAGCAACACATGTGAGCGTGCGGAGACAATGCAGCACTAGGGCATGCGCGTGGCATGGTGCGCGCAACATGGGCACGTGAAGTGTGCACTAGCGGAGTGAGTGGGCGAGGGCTACGGCGACGTTTGCAGCGGGTCTTCAGCAATGGCTTTGAATGTCGCTGTTGACCTGAGGATGAATTTGAGCCCTTACCTCAACTATAAAAGGGGACCTATCCTTCCCTTTTGCATCCATGTTCTACGTAAGCAACTCCACCACTCCATAGAGATCCAAGCAAGGCTGTGAAGATGCCGAGCCACCGACGAAAGCCCTTCCACCACTATGGCTACCTCACATCTCCACTTAACTTGTTTTTGGTTTATTGTTTATGTTTCTTAAGCTTTCATTTGCCATTGTAGTTGTAGAACTTAATCATTTACACAATATATTCTCTATTCTATTATCACATTTGTCTCTTTAGTAGTTAGATATTCTCGCATCATTATAATGATTTTCTAACCCTATCTCTCCCTCTCTCTCCCTCTCCCTCTCTCCCATTCTTTCTCGTTCTATCTCGGTTGCAAGCGAAACAAACAATGAAATTTTCTAACACAAAGCGAGTATTTGATCCGATTTCATGCCTCCCTATGTTCGACACTCAAGCTCATGTCCATTTATTCTTATTTAAAATTGATGTCGTAAAACGTGCTACAATAAATGATTTAACACAAATGCATTTGACAAATGTCAGTTTTTGGCACCGTTGCCAAAGAGGCAACGGATATCTTATTCACTTTCATTTTCTTGATGATTATTTATACTTGTGCTATCTGACTTGCTCTTTTCTCTCTTCTTGTGGCTGTAGGAGTCTTGTGCATCGGCAACGGGAGGAGAACGAGTCAGGTTGGATCGAAAGGAAGAAAAAGAAGAAGGCTACCATCAACCTGAAGGCTTGGTCTTGTCTTCCCATGATCCAAAGTTAACATTCCATCCTTGGGCCTAGAAATAATGTTGTTATAAAAAAAAACTCTATTGTTGTCGAAGAAAATACCACCACTAAGTCTTCAACTCATTAACTTCAAAAAAAATCATTTTCTAGACTTGGGTTGAGGACATGATTAAGGGATGCTCAACACCTTAAAAAATTTTTAAAAAAATATCAGAGGTGCCCTTTCTTGTAGGCAATCTCCCCTTTAAATTTTTGAGCTAAACTCCTTGTTTTTTAGCCATGAGAAATTTGCTACTGGAAGTGCGCAAGGTTGTCCAAAGTTTTGGAGATCTATAGGGCGTTTCTACTGCTGGGAAATCCATTGAGCTCAGATTTGCAAGAGATTTATATTTCTAGAAAGACCTTTAAATTCTCTACACCTCATCTGAACAACACTTTTGCATTCAAAATTGATTTGTGCTTGTTTTAATCAAGATATTAAACTTGCGCACTTATCTAGAGGTTCTGGATAGAATGACCCCCTCTTGGAAAAATGTGAATTTGGGTGGTCTACTGTCCTTAAACATTTCTGAAATTAATTTTTTTAAAAAGCTCATGTGATTTTGGTCAAGATAGGGTCATTGATTGTAGTGATTCGACCCTTCTTGAAAAAAAATCTTAAAAGGGATTCATTGAACAGAAGCTGCACACCTTAAGATCTTCTACACTAGGGAGTTTTGATTTTATATAGTCACACGAAATGCCTTAAAGAAAATCAATTTTCATCAACCGTGTGACTATACATTTGTACTGTGTTTGAAAGTGTAAACAAGGGAGAACTTTAAAAGCCATTAAACCTAGATTTAAATCCTAAAAATCACACATCTTAATCTTGCCTATGAAGGAACACTTGTTTTGGCATTGGGTCCTTGCACCCAATTGTGCACAAACTTCTCACATTTCCTTCCCTTTGCATCTCTCCTGGTTCTTCTTTGGTGTATGCAGGAAGGCGATCACTTCATCTCAAATTGCTTGCTTTAGATTGAGAAAATAGGAGAAAACTTAATTTTTCTAGGGGTAGGACTGAGGACATTGTTGACCCATGAGTTGAGGAGGCTAAGGATCAACCTCAACCTGATTCCATGGCCATGATTCAAGCTTAGATTACCACCAACTTCAGCAACATTAGATTCACACCAACATGCAGGCCATACACCGACTACAAAACCCTCGGGGGCAACATCAAGGACAGAACCCCCAAGGACAACCCCCACTGAACCCACCACCACCACTTCAGGGGCAACCAAGGCCTCTCGACGATTTTTACAATCCATCTGGGTAAAGCCATACCTTAGGGTCCCCGAAAAGGAGATCATTTTGAGCTAAAACCCATTGTCCTTGGCTTGTTTCAAAGCCATTTCTAGGGGAGCTCAAATGAAAACCTTTTCCAACACCTAGAGGACTTAGAGTGGATTGCCCGGACCGTAGAACCTAGGAACATCAGTTTAGATATTGTTTTCATCAAGATGTTCTCGTTCCCCCTAAGAGACAAAGCGTCTCATTGACTTAGGACTTTAGTGAGACCCATCTCCACTTGGCTAGAATTAAGGCATGCTTTCCTTAAGAAGTTTTTCCCCATAGGAAAGACTAATGCCCTTCTGAGAGCCGTTACTACGTTTACCCTACAAAGTGGAGATCAATTTCATGAGGCATGGGAGAGATTTAATGAATTATTGAGGAAATGTCCACACCACGAGCTTCCAAAGTGACAATTGGCCAAGATTTTCTACCATGGTCTGGATAGCAACTTTTGGAATTTTGCGGATGCTTCATGTCGAGGCAACTTTTTGAATAAGGATGAGGAGAGTGCATTTGAGCTGTTTGAATCAATGGGTGAGAATTCACTTAACAATGCGTCCATGACGCAATTTAATCAGTCTAGTCAACCCCGTGGTGAGATTTATGAGGTGCAAACCAATTCTAGAATGGTTGACATTGACATCATAGGCAAGAAGTTGGATCGGGTTGAGTTAGTGGAAAAAAAGATTGATGAGCTGTTGAACCAAACCCGAACCCTGTACTGACCTTCTCTCAATCGAAGGGAGTTCACAATGTGGACTTGGTTCAATCTATGAACCAAATGCACCTAGAACAACCCTTGACAATGATCCAAGGAGGGACCTTTGATCCCTCAAACTCTGATTACTCTTTTCCCTCCCCTTCAACACCTTCTACCTTTGAAGATGCCCAGGCCATCCCGGGATTTTCTAAGCCAGAACCTTTCTCCAACACTTACAACCCTGGATGGCACAACCACCCAAACTTTGCCTGGTCGAATAAGAAACCGAGTCAATTCTGGAACCAACCTAGGCAAAACCCTCCCTCCTATCAGCAAGGTCCACCTACTAGAGCCCCCTATAACCAGAATAGGGTAGCCCCTGCACAGAACCTAATGGACACCCTGATTAAATTGATGGCTGGTACGAATTGGAAACATCAGGAGGAGATGGCATCAATGAAGGGACTGTTGAGCCAGCTATTGTATAATAAATGATAGGGGTCCCTTCCTTCTCAGCCACAACCAAACTTGTGGAATCTAATGAATAGAGGCCCTAATCCTCAATGGTTCCAATCAAATCAATGGCATGCCCACATGATCCAACAAGCCTCACAAACACCTCCTTCATTTAATGTTTCCTCTTCTTCTCAAGGATCTAACCATGGTTACAATGCCTCAGCCAATGCACTAAAAAGGACCACTTTCCACTGCCATTCATTGATCAGATTCTCGAGCAGCTGGCAAGGCAGAAATATTTTTGCCTCCTGGATGGATATTCAGGATATAATCAGGTTGTTATTGCACCAGAGGACCAAGAGAAGACCACATTCACTTGCTTATATGGCACGTTTACATTCTTCTGTATGACATTCGAGTTATGTAATGCACCCGCTACCATTCAGTACTGCATGCTAGCCATCTTTTCAGAGATGGTAGGTGAATATTTGGAGGTCTTTATGGATGATTTCTTTGTGTTCGGAGACTCATTCGACCATTCTCTTAGCAACCTAGAAAAAATCCTGAAGCGATGTATCGAGGGTAACCTAGTTTTAAGCTAGGAAAAGAGCCATTTATGGCTCAAGAAGGGATTGTCATCGGTTATATCACTTCGAGTAAGGGCATTGAAGTTGATCGAGCTAAGGTTGATTTAATTTCCATACTTCCGCTTCCTAGCTCGGTCAAGCAAATCTAATCTTTCCTTGGACATGTTGGCTTCTATGGAAGGTTCATTAAGGATTTTTCCAAAATTTCCAAGCCTTTGTCTGACCTTCTAGCCAACAACGTACATTTTAACATGACACCTGATTGCATCAATGCCTACAACACCCTTAGGGTTACAGTCTCAACTGCACCTATTTTACAATCCCCAGGCTGGTCCCAATACTTTGAGATAATGTGGGATACATCAGATTTTACTGTTGAAGTAGTCCTAGGACAGAGAAGTGAGAAAAAACCTATGGTGATCTACTATGCGAGCAAAACATTGGATGAGGCTCAATGGAATTATACTGTCATAGAAAAAGAATTTCTTGCTATAGTTTTTTTATTAGAAAAGTTCAAACCATACCCTCTAGGATCCCACGTGATTATTTACACTGACCACTCAGCTATCCGGCATGTGTTAGCCAAAAGGGATGCTAAACACAGGCTAATCAGATGGATCCTACTCTTGTAGGAATTTGACTTGGAAATATGCAACAAAGCGAGGTCCAAGAACGTTGTAGCCGACCACCTATCTAGACATCACCCGGAATACATTGGACCCTCATTACCCTAAACTGACACATTCCCTGATGAACAACTTCTTACTGTGCATGGAAGAAGTCTACCCTGCTATCTAGACCAGCCGTGCATGGATTCACCCTTGTGTTGACCCCATAGAAAGGAAAAGTAGGGAGAAAGCTACCGATTGTATAGATACACCTTTAGGTAGAGTTCTTTTTAAGGTCACCTAGGGATGTAAAAACCCGAAGTCTGTTCTGATTGCCAATCAACGAGTCTATCACTTTCACAAAAAGATGCTTAGAACTTATGGTTATCATTAAGTCTTGGGTGGGTTGAGTGGCCGTAGAAAGCCACTCTGTAACCCTAAACTCAAAATTCCAAAAAAATTGGAAAAGAAGAAAAAGGAGCAAAAGAGATATTTCTTTCAATAAGGCGAGGGCTTAAGGTGGTCAGCATTTTGGCAAATACGTGGGCACTGTTGTGTCTTTGAAAGTTCAGGTCCTAAGTAAAAATTTCTTAATGTTAAAAATGACTCGTGCCTGAGTAATCCAACTCTAATTCTTTTATAAATAGCATATAGTTTTTGCAAAGGACTCGCAAAAGAAAGCCAAGGGAGTGTGATGTGCATACATCTAAATAGACAAAAATGTCGATTAATGCAAGTTCTTAGTGTCATATTAGTATCATACATTGCAAATATTGCATAACATGCATAATCATGCATTTAGGTCAAGTTGTATAAATTGTATAGTAATTGTCTCTTTTTATGGTCAGGGACAGGGTGACTTTTAATCAGGGCCTCGGATCGACGATCCAACTAAATGAATCTGATCAGGGTGACGATTGGAGTTCAATGACTCCATGATCGCCCCTGATCGAACATCTGTAGCACCAGATAGAGACCTAGGAAGCCTAAAGATAAAGGGCGAAGATGGTACCAATCCATAGTTTAGACAATAAATCTGACCACAAAGATGGGTTCTGATCGATGATCGTAGCCTAACAGCATGAAAATCGAATCAATCTAACATTTGTGGCACCATCTACAACATGCAGAAGATGGACAACCAAGATGGCAACACGTGGTACAATCCCAGTCACCCAATTGGCCCTAAGAATTGCCACTGCATCTCCAAAGGATTTCCAATGCATTATTCGGGTCATTGGATCTTGATCCAATGGTTGTGAGCAAGTGCACCTAAAAACAAAACCGCGACAAAGAGCCACTGCTAGCACAGTGATCGAGCGGTGTTGCGTGAGCACGTGATGTGTGTTCAACTCGTCATCCACATTGCGTAACCATTTAATCGCGACCGTGCGATCGGCTGGGGGTGGCTCGGATCATCCAATCGCATGCATGCACGATCAGACGCACAATCGCATGCCGGATCGCATGCGGGTGCCCGATTATGTTCAGATGAAGGTGCATGAGAGGAAAAATCTATGCCATTCGATCTCGCGATCGGACATCTAAGATTTAATGTACATGAGCGTGCATTATGAGCGTGGCAGACGGGGAGGCATGCGCGGCACGTGCACGTCAGCCATGATTAGACCTTTGGTGACGGATAAATCCGTCAATAAACACCTAATTTTAATGCCTTAAACTTGAAATGACAATTTTGCAGTCAATTCCTACAACTATAAAAGGAGACCCGACCTCCACTTCTTCATCCCTTCCTTCACTACTCTCCCTATCCAAAGCTCAAGAGAAGCTTGTCCCATACCCGAGATGCTATTCTAGAGCTAAATCCAATTTTCTCACCCCTATTTTTGAAGTGGATCCCGCGACGACGATGACATGCTGTCTCATTCCTGCTTCTTCCTATTTCGTCTTCGTCCTCCATCTTCCCGGCATCGCTCCATCTGGCTCGTCCTCCAAGCTTTCATTGAGGAGGATAACATCTCTCTCCCTTCATTTTAATCGCTTTACAGAATAAAATTTTCTGCTTTCTAGTTGTAATCATTTCCCGCATTGCAATTGTAAAAACATTCTGATTATATTAAGTGATTGTTCTCTCTTTCTCTCTCTTATTGTTTATATCAATTTCGATGTAATTATTTCATTTTCTAACAAAAACACAAAAAAATATAAATCGCAAATTTTAGATTGACGTAACCTCCCTATGTTCAACTTGGAATTCTTGGAATTTCGGTATAAATTTATTTCTTATCGGATTGCTTTGCAAATCAAACTACAATGACTGGTTTTTCGAAACTAACTTCGATCGCGTAGTTTTCCACTTTAAACATTTTGGCATCGTTGCCATAGAGGCAATGATTTTCTATTTTCTTTCCGCAATAAATTCCACTCTAACTTATTTGTTTTCCGGTACTTTATTATTTTCTAACTTGCTTTATTTATTGTCTATTGTTTCGCAGGTACCTTCATAGGGATCTTCAAGTGGTAGATCGGAGTAAAGTGCAGTTGAAGACACTTGTAAGTGCTCCTTATTCTTCCCCCTCCATAGATTCCATTTCACCACATTAATTCAAATTCCAATTAACCTATGTGTTTGCATAAATACTAGGGTCAGTTTGGTTGCTTGGATTTCACTCACA
This sequence comes from Thalassia testudinum, assembly GCA_037157565.1. Classification (NCBI taxonomy): domain Eukaryota; kingdom Viridiplantae; phylum Streptophyta; class Magnoliopsida; order Alismatales; family Hydrocharitaceae; genus Thalassia; species Thalassia testudinum. The sequence continues at coordinate 146,995,837 of JAZHRO010000014.1, read as the reverse complement.
TTCATCTCATCCATATATAAAAAAATCAACAAACAGACATTTCTTGTGCGGTAAATCAACATACACACTACATACACCCACATTCAAGGCACATAACCTAATTTATTTTCTTCTACTCAATCGTATTCTGATATGTGGAATTGGTACACGCAAATCAACATATAAAAGAGTACAAATCAGTTTAGGTTAATCATTTTGTGTGCCTAACTTAGTGGTGCAATCTTGGCCAATTGTTTGAGTTGTTTGGGTTGCATCACTTGACCTAAAATCAACTAACTAAGTAGCTTCCCCTTAGGGTTTTCAATATAGGTCAATACCAGGAACTCAACTTTAGTTTTTATTTCAAAAGGAAAGAGATCATCACCCATGCTTAAAAACCTAGTTTCCCTCAAACTTGATAGAATTAAACCTAATTCCAAACCCTAAAAGCTACTTAAGGAAGATTTGAGCTTTAAAATCTACTCATCACAAATAATCATGCTTGAAAACCCTGGTTGTGCACACACTCACACATATTCAACTGATCAATAAGGGCGCAACCCATTTTCAGGGTCCACACATTCCATAAGCACTACAATCCCATGCCTAAATAAAATCAAGTAGACATTGGCCATAAGGACTGATTCGCTCTTTGGGACCCATTCTGAGATTGTTTATGGTTAACCTGCTTGTACCAATCAATCTGATGTCTAACTAGGGAAGTAGTGTGAAACGACCGTGGCTGGGTGTACACTAGGAACCGGAGCTGCAAGTAGAAGGAAGAACCTTCTCCCCAGTCCCTCCTTCTAACTGGTTGCATTTAGTAGACGTAGGTACAGTAAATTATTTATAATCTTAACAAGGATTCTGAGAGTCTGTAGATTCTTAGGTACCCACTTAAGGACAGTCTTGTTTTGTTCTGCTGCAGGGTTCCTATCCCTAGTCCTTCCGACCTCTTCCTAGTTTATGGTGGGAAGAAGGTCATTGAATCCCTGATTAGAAGGACCACTAGAGTATTGTACAAATTGCAGATTGGATTTTGGCTAAATTGATCCCATAGTCGATCAACAGCCTCCTCTCCCTCAAAATCCACATGAGGTATTTCAAAGGCAGCTGGAAAAAATGTAGAGAATGCAAGAATGGTTCCAAAGAATGAAGGGTGCTCAGCCCTTGAAGGATTTTTATCATCCTTCAAATTACAGGGAACGTCCCGACGTCCATATTCCTACTGGAGATGTAGAAATCAAGCCCCAGGTGTTATGCTTGATTAAACATTTCCATGGGCTTGGCCCTGAAGACCCGTTTCAGCACTTGGAGGACTTGACCACTTTGGTTCAAACCACCAAGGAATGAAATGTGAATAAGGAGTAGATGATCATGAGGCTCTTCCCCCACTCTCTTAGGGATAATGTCGCTCATTGGTACATGACTATAGAAAGGCCAATTGCAACTTGGAATGATTTGAAATCAGCTTTCCTAAAAAAATTCTTCCCTATCGAATGTGCCAATGCTTTGAGACGGGCGATTACTACCTTCACCCAATGGCTAGGGGAGCAATTTCTTGTTGCCTTGGAGCGATTCCAGGACTTATCAATTGGTATACATAGGCACCTTTCGTACCTTGGTATACATAGACCCTATATACAAATACCCAGCAAAGTTGATGCATGGGCCCATGAAGTCGATGACCCATACAACAAAAATTTCATCATCTAAAATAGGATTAAGGGGCATCATATCCTTCTGACTCATGTTGCCGATGCTCTGGCGATGCACATAGGACAGAACAAAATTATGAGCATCTTTAGGCAAGCTGGGCCAAAAGAATCGCACATTAAGGATTTTAGCAGCACTTTTCTTGCCCGAAAGATGTCCGCCATAGGCCATTGAATGATAATGTGTCAAATTATCACGGATTTCAGAATTAGGGACACATCGTCTGTTGACCCGATCGGCACAAATGCGCAAAAGGTTGGGCTCCTTACAAAAATAGTACTTAATACCAGTAAAGAACTTATCCCTTTTTGTTTTTGGCCAACCAGTAGGGATTCATTATGTTGCCAAATAATTTGCGATGGGTGCAAACCAAGGGAGGGTGGTGGCAGCTAAAATGCTTTCATTAGGAAATTGATCAGGGGGGGTCATTATGTCATTTTTCATAAGAAAAGAGAGATGGTCAGCCACTACATTTTGCGATCCTGCCTTATCCTTGATTTCCAGGTCAAATTCCTGGGGCAGTTGGATCCAACAGATAAGGCAGGGTTTCACATCTTTTTTTGTCAACAAATATTTAAGTGATGAGTGGTTGGTATATACAGTGACATGTGACCCCAAAAGATATGACCTAAATTTTTATAGGCCAAATACAATTGCAAGAAGTTCTTTTTTAGTAACCGTGTAACTACATTGTGCATCATCAAGAGTTTTGCTAGCATAATAGATCACAACTGGCTTCTTGTCAATTCTTTGCCATAAAATGGGCCCCACAACAAAATCTGAAGCATTCATCATTAATTCAAAGGGACTATTGCAATCAGGTCCCTGCAAAAGTGGTGCCTTGGTAACTTCCTTATTCAACCTCAAAAATCTCTCTGGGCATTTATCATTGAAATTGAATGGCTGGCCTTTAGTAAGAAGCTCAGTTAAGGGCTTGGAGATTTAGGAAAAATTTTGTATGAATCTATGGTAGAAACCCACATGATCGAAAAAGGATCTGATTTGTTTTACAGTAGTTGGTGGTAAGAGCTTAGATATAGCATCTAATTCTGCTTTATCTGCTGCAATTCCTTATTTTGATATACCATGGCCAAGGACAGTACCTTCCTGGACCATGAAATGATTTATCCACAACTGAAGACCAGATTGACTTCTATGCATTTTGGATAGCTCTTTCAAGGTTCTTGAGACCATGGTCAAAAGAATCTCGAAAAACATTGAAGTTGTCCATAAAGACTCCTAAGCATTCACCTACCAGGTTCGAAAATATTGCAAGCATACACCTTTGAAAAGTCGCAGGTACGTTGCAATGACCAAAGGGCATTCTTCGGAAAGCAAAGGTTCTGTAGGGGCAGGTGAAAGTTGTTTTCTCCTGGTCCTCAGGATGAACTGTTACCTAATTATAGTCAGAATAACCATCCAAAAAATAGTAAAAATCCCGTCCGGGTAACCTCTCCAAGATTTGATCAATAAAGGGGAGCGGAAAGTGGTCCTTCTTGGTGGCAGTGTTTAATTTTCTGCAATCAATACACATGGACCAAGAAGAGGTGGATCAAGTGGCCATATTGTCCCCATTTTCATTGGTGACAAACGTTAGTCCATCCTTTTTGGGCTCTACTTTTGTTGAACAAACTCAGAAGATGTCAGAAATGGGGTAGATGATATTTGCATCAAGCCACTTAATAATCTCCTTTTTTACTACCTCTTGCATATTAGGGTTCAAGCACCTTTGTGGTTGGCAGGAGGGGCGAGAATCGTCCTCTAGATATATACGATGTGTATAGTAGGATGGATGAATACCCTTAAGATCAGAAAGTTTCCAGCCAATAGCTTTTCTGTATTTACTCAAAACCTTGAGAACTTTGTGTTCTTGTGCCCCAGTAAGTCCATAATTTATAATCAGGGGTAGGGTCTGATTTGGACCCAGGAAAACATATTTAAGGGAGTCAGGAAAAGGTTTTAACTCCAGTTGTGGGCCCAGCTATGAAGGAATTTCTGCTTTTTGCGTTAATGGTGAAGTGAGAGTGAAAGTGTCAGCTAGAGTGTTAGCAGAATGTGTGCCTAGGGTAGGGTTGTGGAATGAAGTGGACTGTTCAGGAACTGTGTTAATGGCAATATGGGAACCTAAATGTGAAATCTGCAAAGTTTCCTCAGTTATATTTTATATTTCTGAATCTGAGTCATCAATGAAATCTAATTCTTAGAACCTCCTAGAAGCTTGGGAAATATCTAGGGTTACAGATTCGCCATGACACATGATCTTCAATTTGCTAGAATCATAATCAATATTTGCATGGGCGATGCCTAAGAATAGTCTTCCAAGAATTATAGGGGCAAACAATAAAGCTTCCAGTACCTCTAAGTCTAGGACTAGAAAGTCTACTGCAAAAAGACAATTTTTGACTTAGACAAAGACATCCTCAACAATTCCCCTTGGTTTAATTATAGATCGGTCTGCTAATTGAAGAGTAACCACAACAGGCTTTAATTCATCGATCTTAAATTCCTCAAGAACAATTGTGGGAATAAGATTATTTGAGGCACCAAGATCTAATAAGGCACGATCAAAAGAAGTATCATTAATGATTAATTGAATCAGGGGAGTGCCTGGATCTTTTCTCTTAAGAGATAGTCAACTCTACACAACTGAGATGACTATCTCGGGAAGGATCACCTTTCCTAAATTTCTGGGATGCATTTTTGTGGTACATAAATCCTTTAGAAATTTTGCATAGGCAAGGATGTATTTTATGGCATCTAGGAGAGGGATGTTAATTTCAACTTGAATAAATAAATCCATCAATTCCTTATCAATGGGCTCAGATTTCTTCTTTTTCTTATTTTGTGAAGAATGGAGGGCTTGTGGAAATGGTGCAGGGTTGTCCTGCTTTACATTATTAGGTTCCTGAATAGTGTTAGAGGAAGCTGGGGAAGAGTTGATCTTTTTCTCATTAAAACTAGTTTCTTTAACAGATAGGGCGTCCTAAGTGGTTTTCCCATTCCTCAAAGTAGCTGCATTTGCAGTCTGGTTGTTTCTAGGATGAGGATAGGAAGCCTGACTGTTATTGAAACCCAGAGGATGCTGAGGTGATGGTTGAATGGGTTGACTGGGATATCCAACTTGGAACTGATTCCATTGATTATTTAGGTTGGGAATGGGTTGGGAAGGTAAATTCCCAGTAGGTCGATGATCAGGAGTAACCTTAACTTAGCGTTGCAAGTTGGTAATCATGTGGGTTACTTCTGTCATTTGGTTCTACAGACGTCGCAGAGTTTTCATGACTTGGGTATTGATATCTTCCTGGGATGTTCCAGGTTGATATGTTGGTTGCCCATAATTCCCAAAGTGATTTTGTTTGGGAAGCGGAATCGGGTTCGAGGCTTTCCAGGACTGATTCGAGTTGGTCCTCCAATTTTTATTCTAAGCGTTGGAGGGGTTTATAAATTGCTCCTGGAGGGCATAAATATTTTCCAAGGTGGGATCAAGAATATTCTGATTCAGATAATCAAAATTCCCAGTCAAATCTTGTGGAAAATCAGTAGAAAATTGTTGACTAGCAGGTGTGGCATCAATGTTGTGCAGATTTTCTCTTCGGAGAAGTTGTGGAGTGTTAGTGTGTGGAGAGTTAAAGTGTGGAGAATTAAGGTGTGGAGCATGTTTGTATGTGAGCTTTTCTTCTATCTTTTTCTACTGAATTTGCATCTGGTCTAGTGGTTGAGCTAACATATATAGATCATCCTGAGTGACTAGAATAGAGGTAGATTTGGAGTCAATTTCAGTGACTCCGTGTCTAGGGTTTTGGGTTTTACCAAAAGTGTCCATTGAAGTCATATTAATTGAGTTTTCACTCATTTATTCAAAGAGGAGATAGGCACTTTCGGCATCTTTATTAACGAAATTGCCCCAACATGAGGCATCCACAAATTGCTTCAATTGATCTTCTAATCCATGATAGGAGATCTGCACTAACTGCCATTGCAGAATTTCATGGCATGGACAACTTCTTAAAACTTCTTGGAATCTTTCCCAAGCTTCATGGAGGAGTTCACCAATTTTTTGTTGAAAGGTAATTATGAATCTTCTTAAAGCATTAGTTCGACAGATCGAAAACTTTTTTTTTAGAAAAGTGCTCTTTAATTGGGGCCAAGTGGTGATCGGGTGCCCAACCATTCTAAACCAGTGTGAAGCTTTATCTCTTAAAGAGAGTGGAAAAGGTCATATCAACCACATGTCTTCCTGCACATTGCAGGAATGAGTGGTTTGAGCAAGGATAGTTAGTTCCTCATGATGAAAAAAAGGGTCTTCTGTTGGAATACCATGGAAATGCTTGATCAGGTTCAGAATAGCTGGTTTGATCTCAAAATCCCCTTGTGGTATGACCTCCCTGAGTCTTTCCTCAGTTCGAAGGATCATAGAAATCCTTAAGAGGAGCGACAGGTTGCTAGTAGGGTGGTGGGTTTTGCCCTTGGTTGGCTAGGTTCGTCACAGTCCTAGCCAAATTCTCTTGGTTTTGTTGTAGTCGAACCAAATTATCGACCATAAAGGCAAAGGGGTTTGTATTTTGAGTATGGATTTGATGGCCACTTGGGCCTGTAGGAATTTCTAGTTGCTCCAGATGAGGGAGGTTAGGGATGGGGAAGTCAGCTTGTGGGTCGATTGACGGGATAGAAGCGGAAGCAGAATTTTTTTGTTAGTTTCTCGGGTTTTCCATACTTTTAAAAGAGAAAGGAGAAGAAAACAAAGATTTTCTAGTCAGGGTGCAAAATCAGATGGTCACTCAAGAATTGGCTTTTGGGACCTTTGCTCGTGCATGCACTTTTTTGGAAGAATTGGACGGGAGGAGAAGAGAGAGAGATGAGAGAAAGTGTGCAATTCAAACAACAAATTTTAGACCTAACTTAATTGTGACTCCATAAAAATAACCTAAGACTTGGTCTACCTTCGAAATAAGTAGCCACTAGTGAATACCCGTTTTGTCAACAAATCTTGACAAGTTGCTTAAGGGGAGGTTTGCATGCAAGCATTTCCTAGGAGAATCCCCAGGTGCTTGTACAAACTCGTGCCTGGTAGTTTGACATGGCCCCTCAGCCTGAACTCCAAATATAGAAGACAAAATTGATATTAACTAAAGAAAACTTAAGACCTCGATAGCAAGCCTAAGTTGAAGAACCTTACGAGTCAAATTGCTCCAGATTTTAATAGGGTCTAGGATACTAAAGTGCACAAGGAATGTGGAGGGCGTTGATTGGGTTATTGCCCTATTATTTCAATTTTTATACCGTATGCAAGAATTGGAAGTTGATTCCAATGAAAAGCAAGTTGTCACACAATTTAATGTATTTCTGCTTTCAGGATTTGATTTAACTTAGTGTAGCTTTAGGGTTTTCTTTTTAAGTTTTCAATCAAGTTTGAGATTCCACAAACAAGAGAAAATCAAGTTGTATGGGTGAAGATTAATTTCCTTTTAATTGTTGATCTCAGGAAATGAAAAAGAAACCCTAATCCAACTGATCTTACGACAGAAATTTAACTACCAATGGATCTTTTTTAGGCTTTCTGTATTTAGTGGTCCAAACAGATCAAACAACACCACTACTTTATGGAAAATCAAATAATGGTTCCAAAAATAATTTTCTTGGGATTTTAGGAATTTGTTTCATATTTTTAAAGAATTCTTACTTGTGCTGGTGTCAAATTCCAGAAATGATACCCATTGGTATTTTGGACTTTTCAATATCACGACCAACCTGAAAAAATTTTGGTAATTTTTTGTGGTGTAGAATTTTACAAGGATTCTAGAAAACTAAATTTCACAAAAATTAGATGAGCATAACAATTCCAAAAATTCATGGATAGTAACAAAATAGGAAGATTAGAGGGTGTAACCCCACAGCAGTCCACAAATTTTTAAAACTTAAATACAAACTCAATTAGTATGAAATTTGTAAAAATGTTCCCAACTTGATTTGGAATCTGCTACAACGCTATTTCGGGGTTTTAGTAGCAAGTCGTTACATTATAGTACAGTTGATCAAGCGTTGAAAACAAATAAGAATTTTTATTACTCGAAAACCTAAGAATCCAAGGTTGAACACAAGAAGCAAATGCAATTTATTCACTAATCTCAATGTATGTAATTGAGCACTTAGTGATACTCAAAACCTAATGCAGAAGATAATGTATGAGTTTATGAATTGAAATGTGCAAAAATAGAATAATTGGTTGTCGGATTCTATAGTCAGACGTCTTAAAAAAATATGTCTCTTTCTCCTCTTTTCTTCTCTTTTAGCCTTCTTCTTTCTTCCTGTGTTTCCTTTCTTCTTCTTCTTTTCCTACCTTGCTTCTTCTTCCTTGATGTCTCTTGTCTTTCCTTCTTCTCTTTTGGCTTCTCTTCTTCTTTGCCTTGCTTCTACCTCAGCTTTTAGCCGCTACAGTGCTTTCTTCTATCTTCCTTCTTCTTCCTTTTCCTTCCTTGCTTTGCTTGTGGTTGCACCTTATTTTCCTTCTTGGCTTCTTCTTCTACCTTCTCTCTTTGTGTCTGCTGTGCTTCTCCTTGCCTTGGCTTCTACCTTCCCTCTTCTTCTTTTTCCTTCCTTGCTGCCTTCTCTTCTTCTTTTCTTCAACCTCTACCCTTGGCTTTATTCCTTGTCTCCTACCTTCAACTTTGCCTTGGCTTTGCCTCCTCCTTTCTTCTGCAATTGCACCTTAGCTCCTCTTCTTGTCCTTCTTCTCTTCCCCGCATAGTGAAGACCAAAACCTATCTCCTACCCATCCCCACATCACTCTCTCTATTTCTCTCTTCTATTCGCTCTCCCAGAGCCAAGTAATCGGGTCGAGTTTCGCGTACCCATGTCCAGGCGCACCGGCATGGTGTAGTGTGCGAGGAGTGTGTGGGGTAATTATATCAGTCAGCCAGATTTGCAGGACAAAGGTCGAGGATGAGGCAGGTGCATGTGGACGAGGGACCTCACCCCATGTACTGGAGGCGAATAGCTTAGAACACAAATTCAACTTATACTACATGCCTACACTAAAGATTTCCGAGGTGGGACTAAATTGTCTCACCTACTTCAATCACGCACCCGAAGGGTGTTGCCTTCAATTGCCACAACTGCAGCTGCTGTCCATCCAATTGCCGAGATGCGTGGATGGGCAAGACCAATTTGCAATTCCTGGAGTGCAACAACTGGGTGGATGCGGCCTGGAGCAACCTTGCAACCTTCTTGCTTCAACGTCAATGGTGAAAGGGGGGTCAACCAACATTTCACTCAATATGGCCTGTTGGCTGCATTAAAACACCTAAGGAGCTTCTCTGTGTCAAGGCAAAGGTGAGGCGGTGGGTGGTAGGCCACGGGGTGGTCTAGGCATGCGTACCTAGGTCGCTCCATGGCCGTGCTTGTGGGTTAGTTCGATGGACGTTTAAGGAGGTGATGGCGGTCAATGGATGGGCGGAAGGTGATCAGTGGATGATGGCAGAGGTGGTGAGGTGTCTGGCGAGGCATGTGGAGGTGCGGAGCAGTGGAGGCGCCTCGCCGGTGGTTGGCCGGAGATGAAGAAGGTGGAGGTGGTCTACGGTGTCGAGGGGTCGAAAATGGAAATAGAAAGAGGGAAAATGAAGAGGGGATAGAGGGGAGTAGTTCTGACCTAGCTAAGTGGACAAAGGGGGACAAGAGGTGGCTGGCTGTACCTGCTACCGCCTGAGAAGACGATGTCAAGGCGAGGGAGAGCGGCGACGACGACGGGGCTGGAGGCGTGCGTGTGGGTATTATGCGATGTGGAGGAAGGTGGTGAAGGCAGCTCTGCCACCGATATTGTGGCAGAGTGATGAGAAAGAGGAGGAGGGATCGCCAGAGCTCGCTAGACTGTTGGCCGGAGGAGAGGAGACAAAATTGGGGGTATTTCTCCGGCCAAGTCAAGCTAATTCGCAGCGGCAGTAGCTAGTGGACATTTTATAGGCACTGGCAGGGGTCCTTATGCTTGGAAGACAAGCTTCCAAGCACAAGAGACCTCATCGGAGATGGAAACCGTTAGAGACACAAATCTCTCGTGCGTTCGCACGAGAGATTGGGTGCGAATCAGAGATTGGGACCATGCTCAGATAGAAGGGAATTCCTCAGAGAATCTGCCTTCCAAATCTGGGAGATCTTTGAGGAATCGGGGAGTAATCCCTCTCCATTCCTCTCCGGAGTAGGATTCCTCCACTTTAATGGCGGAGGGACCTGATTGTAGGATTGGCGAGGAGGTTAGGGGGTTCTGTGAAATGGTTTTCAAAAGATAGGGGCTAGAATATAATTGGGTGGACTATTTTGCAATGTAGGTCAAGATGACCTCCCCTTTGGTCAAAATTTTGGTAAAAACCTAATTTAGACATAAAAATTCAAATGGTGAAGTTGGATTTTTTGTTTGACCACGTTTGATTGGGCATTTTGCATAAAAACCCAAATTAGGTTAAACAATTAGTTAAGACACCTATTTAATTCAAAATAGGTTCCAAAGGCCAAATTGAAGGTTCTAAATCATTGGGATATTTTTTCATGAATTATAGAGGATTTAATTTATTTTTATCTTGACTAGAACCTCGTTGAATTAAGCGGGTCTGTTTTAGGGTTAGAAGATGTCATTTAATTCTCAGATCTCACACTAACCCATTTCTGATTTAACCAACCCACTTTTTATCTTATTCAGATCATTTAACCTATGTTTTTCCTCTCAGAAATCCCATTTATGCACTGCAATGGTAAAATTACAGTTTTAACCTTTGTTTCATGTTTTCTTCTCAGAGCATTTCTTCCTTTATTAGGCCCTTCCTTTGGTTATGTAGGAGCTCTTATTCTCTTTCCTAGGTCAAAATGAGTAGTTATGCCTCATGATGATGTTATCATCATAACCCCATGCCTAGCTTTTGTTAGTCACTTAACAAAATTTCAAGGTTTTAACTTTTTTTCTAGTCCATGAGTTTCTTTCACCAGATATGATAAGTGCTTCTATCCTTTTCTTTTAAATAGCTCGAAGTGCCAATAATAGGCCTAGAGGTACTCAGGTACCAAAGAAGATGCGGACCTGAGTAGCCTTAGCTTCGATCCTCCGCGAAGCATTTTAAGGCCCGCAGAAACTATCCTAGGGTTCATTGGACTCCGTAGTTAAAGCACCCATGCCTGAGACATATTTAGCCTTTGTTTAATTTGCAGTGCAGTTTGTAAGAGAGAGACAAATGATTTATTTGTATGGGGAGTTTTCTCTCTCTTTTCCTTTTATTTTTAGTTTCGGATTGGCTTCTCAAAACGGTCTGTATCAGATTCCTCATCCCGATCATCAATCCTCAAAGGTCCCTAGCAATCGATGCTTTGTGATAGCACCACCCATGGCAACCCCCAGAACCCTGGCTTTCGAGATTTTGAGATAATCCAGCCCATGGTGTTCCGTGGCTGAATCCAAACCCTGGCAATCAACATTTCATGATAATGTTGCCCATGGTATCTGAACCAGCAGAGTGCTTACATGCCCCTAGTAGGATATTTAAAAATCCTAAGAGACAAGCACCGAGGAGATGATATGTTATTATGAATCTTCGAGGGGAATTTTCCACCTCTCTACACCAAGAACTTGTCCAAATCAACTTGAGTTGATTGGCTACTCCTAATGTAGGCAACCTTTTCAGAACATAAAAATGCTTTTGTGTGATTTTGATAGTTATGTGTACCGAACCAGACTGTGTATGGATTGGGGTGCTTAGGTTACCGAGTCCTGCAAATCGAAGGCCAGTTAACGAGGCCGAATACTCCCTAAGCCTTAGACCTCATACTTAAGCTTCAGATTTTTCCCCAACCTCTTAAGGATTATCTAGATCTTAATGGATACATGAACTTTTAAGCTTAAGAGTCTAGCCTAAAAGGCCTAAGATCAGCGTTCCTACTAATCTCTTTTTGTGTCTCATTAGCACTTCTCTCTCATTGATTATCTTCTTCTTGATGAGGTCTAGAGCTTCAGTTAATCCCTTAATCTTTTACTGATGACTATTTCAAATTTTCCATTTTGTGCTCCTTTTTGACATTTTTCTCTTTTTCTCCTCCTCATGATTATGTGGCTCACAAAATTTCGTCCTTCCTCCCTTTTTTGTTCTTTTTAATAATTTCTCAATTTTTTTGTGTTTTGACATATGTGAATTCTTTTGTGAGGATCTTTCTGACTTTTTCTTGGTTCTGTATGTATGCACTTTACCACCCCCCTATTCCTAAGTTTTGTAATGTCCTCATTGTAAGCGGAGGGTGTGAAACAGTGTTGGGTTCAGGGACTTAGAGCAGGATTAATCGGGTGGATGAATGGGTCATGACGTGATTGATGCAGACGATTTCAAGCTCTGGTACGTGTACCAGAGGAGGGATCAACTATCTAAGGTTGAACTCAAGGTGCAATAGACGTGGAGTACAGATGGATAATCAGACTGATCTCGGATTTTCGGAATGATGGGTGATGAATCCATTTTAATGGACTTGTATTACACCTAAGAAATTTTAATCTTACCCTTTAGGTTTGTTAATAACTACATTAAGTTGTAGAATATTTGTATGCATCATGATTTAAGTTTGTAACATTCTATAACTTAATATGTAATGATTTTGTTATTTTTATGTGCAGGAATGATATTTAGAAAGAACAAGGAATTGGGGAGTAAATTTCCCCAACAAACAACCGGCTGCATTTTTCCCCATCCTCTGGCCACCCTCAACAACCGTCGGCCTCAATAACACCTCCCCAACATTCTCCTACCAAAATTAGAAAAGGGATTTCAAAATCCCTTAAATTGCGCAGGGGAGAGGTGTTAAGAGGAGGGGGGCAAAGGAGAGAGGGAGGATCTTCATCTTCCCCCTGCGAGGAACTGCTCCACCACGTGCACTGTGCACCCCATCCTACCCTTCAGTATGTGCTCGCTACTTCTTCACCATGCGTGCCCGCAGGCGCGTGCCCATCTCCAGCGGCCTCTCCAATCACTGCCCCAGCTCGTACCTGCGCCCAACCGCTGCAAGCGCCCACTCCACCTTGCCCACCCACCTTGCCTGCTCCCGCAGGCGTGCACCCCTCTCCAACGCCAGCAGCAGCTTTGCCTCGTCACCCGCTCCCACAGGCACTGCACAGCCACACCGCCCCCCTCTCCCTCCAACCAGCCCGTAGGTGCTACACAGTCCTACTGCCCTCATGTGTCTGTGCCAAATCACCTTACAACCACAGGCACCGCACCGTCTCCACCGCACAGTGTCCCCCCTTCTGCAGGTGCTACACACCAAGCTTCCCTCTCCAGCCGCACCTGCAGGCATCGCTCCGCCCTCGCCACCGTGCACGTAGGCGCGCACCCTTCTGCAGAGCCCACAGGCGCTCTGCTTGCCACCAGCACCCGCCTTCAGGCATACCGCTCACCCGCGCCCCTACCATGCCCGCACCCGCAGCACCCACCGCAGTGCACCCTACAGGCACACCACCTCACTCGCTCCCTCACCAAGAGCCCCGCAGGCGCGCACCAACGCCTCCGCGTGTAGCCAGCCGCGCGGCTGCAGCAGTCTCCTCCTCCAACAAGCCGGAAGCCCTCCTCTGCCCGCCAGCCACCGTCGGCCACCTCCGACCGCCGTGTAGCTCTTGTTAGGCCGCACCTCCGCACCGACTCTCGTGGCCAACCGTGCGCGGCCGCACACGCGTGCAGGAGAGAGGAGAAATCCTCTATTTTTACCTCTATTAATATTTACATTCAATGCCATTGTCAAGTTTGTACTAATATTTTATTCTAGCCACATTGCACTGATGCACTCAGATTTTCTTCAAATTATTTTATTTGTGTTATGTGCATGTTTCTATCTTGAATTTCAAATTAGAATTGCATGAAAGTTGGATTCACATGATAAGCCATTACACATGCATCTTACACATATTTTTGGGGCTCAATTCCTGGCGTGAAAACTACATAAACACCCCTAATCCTTTAAGGAAATTGCAAACTTCTTTTAAAATAGCATGTTCTCGCATTAAAGTAGCAGAAGAGTTTGCGAACTGTGTATTCCTTGACTCGTGAATTTATTGGTCTATTCCTCCCTGTGGATACGACATTCGTTATTGTGGTTTAAATTCATATCTGTTTAATCTTTGATTGTGAGATTTTCCACCACCTTTTGTGCTACAAAGATTTGTTATCTTAATATTAATTAGTCAAAATGAAAATCGCTTTGTGAATTGGCGTCGTTGCTGGGGAGGCAATAGACGTAATAGATTCACGTTATTATTTTTTGAATATTCTGAGTTGCACAATCATTTGATCATTTTTATTATTGTGCGAGAAATCGGACTTGGTGCCAAGCGCAGCAAAGCAACGACATTGACCTTGAACGACGCACACGGTAGAGATGATCTTTTTGGTGGACCTTGACACCACCTGGAGGACGGCAACAGGAACACGTAAGCCTTGATCCCATGCACATAGGCTTACAGAGAAGCCTATTTCTGATTTAGTCAGTAGATCTTAGTTAGATTTAGTTAGATAGACATTAGAGTTTAAATTCTATCTTTTGGACCCTTGTTGGGTATTTTTTGGAACGTGTTCCCAGTGCCACTTTATTTCTTATCGCTCTTGTATGCGGGAAAGTATTTTCGAGAGCATGTTCCCATTTGTTTAGATTATAGGATTATTTGAACTATTTGAACTTAATTTTGGTTAGTTAGTTAGATTAGGTCTGTTTGTTTACTATTAAAAAATATATATATATATAATATTCGAACTACCTGTTAGAAGCTGCATATCTATAGGATGACCATCTAGGACTGAATGAGCAGCATCTAGTTTATTTTTACTGCATTTCATTCATTATTGCACAAAGAAAGCTGGAGTAAGGTACGTCTTCTCTTAAGCATTAATTACCTGTCATGCATATGCATTGAACCTAAATCTAAGACCACTAAAGTGCTTGAATCAAACTAATTCAGTGGTCACTTTAAAAATTGGGACTGCTAAGAGGTTGGACCTTAAAATCTATGACTGAAAATTGTGTGCAAAAGGATCCTATTTGCAAAATTTCAAAAATCAAAACACGATCATATGTTTGCAAACTTGAGACATTGTGCACCACACACATAAGGTCACTAGATAAATTTCTACCTCTCCTCTTTTGCACCACAAGAGAAGTTTGTCGGAAATCAACAAACCTATCCACCATGTTACTTCGATTCCTCATGTGTGGGCTCGATTCGAGATTTCCATCCCTTGCAAGTAGGTTATAGGCACCAGCGAAGGTTGGCCTAGGAAGCGTAATTTTTTGCAAAACTTATTTGCCCACCAATTGAACATTTAATTCTAAGACCTACAATCTACTAAAAACAAGATCCCATTGAATTTGTATTTGCTTTGATAGTAGAACTCTCTAGGAAATTTCTGCTTGTATTCCAAATTTTGCTAAATCCTAAGAGAGTTAAAACTGTTTTGCTTAAAGAAATGGATTACCATTACTCCTATCAGTTAGATTATTAGAGTCAATACTTCCGATCTTTTAATCAGGATCCCATGCCCCGAGCGTATCCATCCTTTGATGGGTACATTGGCAATTCATGGGATCATTCTTATTCTTATCCTGGGAGTACAAGCTTGATAACTCCAACCTTTGAGCAGAGCCTAGGAGCGAGATTTCCCAACCCTAAAATCCCTACTTTCATGCAAACACCTAAACCTCCCACCCTTCATGATTTTTCGTATTGAGGTTGGACCGATAACCCTAGGCAACCAAAGCCTGAAATTGGCTATCGTCCCCAACCTAATAATAATAGCCACTCCTCTTTTCTGATAGAAATGCGAAAATAGCAAAAGGAAATGATGGAATCAATGGGACAGATGTTGAGGAACAGTTAATAGTTAAATGAAGAAATAAGGCAACTTAGCTACACGCTTCACAATAATCTTGGTCCCTACCGATACGATCATGATTATGAAAATAATTCTAAGGAACCTAATGACAATAGGGATCCAATTTTATGTAGCTATTACTTAGACTCTCCCAATGAGACACAGCCACTAGATGACAACGTTCATAGTGATTATTCTCCTGAACTATATTGGAGTCAAAAGCAAGGGAAGGTGGTACCTCTTGAGGACCTTGACCCCAAATGACAGTATTCTCCTTACCCCTACCAACCCGGGTAAAGGTTATATTGTTCCTATCACTTCCCCTATTGATTATTTGGTGGAATCCCATTCTACCCTCAATCAACCTACTCCTGACCCTCCACTTAGGGAATCAACACCCACCATTCAGCATCCTGAGGATTTAAATGCACCCAATGAAGGTGACCCTAAGGGAATAGAGGATGATCAATTTTGGTCTCAGGGATATGAAGAGTCTATTTTAGAGGATGGTGATGCCCTAGTAGAGGAACCTGGACTGAAAATCTGGAGTGAATCACAGGGGAATTATTTATCATTTGAGGATTTAGCTCCAAAGGATATAAACAATATGGTGAAATCCAGATTCCTCCTTTCTTTTGAGAGTCATCCCCCATCAAAACAGGAGTTGATATTAGAGGAGGACAAACAAAATAATGAGAAGTCTATGGGAGACTCTCGGGGACTAAACACGTCAATTGAGGATTTATACCCCTTCAACAATAACGAATTCAATGATATAGGCTTGCTCCAAAATATTAAGACTGATCCTCCTTTAGAAATAATTAAGGATACTGATCCAACTCCTGTCTTCATTAATGAATCACATATACACCCCGACAAAAATTTGAGTGAACCAAACGAATCTTGGGATGAGCTTAATGATAATGATTTTGACATTTTGACCCTGCCATCAAAGAGTTGTAATTTGGAGTCTACCCTTGATTCAAATATGACTCCACTCATTAATGCTAGGCAGGGTAATATGCAGTGTCTACAACTATTAAGGAGTATACACAATCTGAATCATTGTTGGAATTAGACCTAACACTGACTAAGCCCTCATTGGACTTAACCATTACTTCCAACACTACGAACAACCCTTATACTCCCTAACCGATCCTTCGCTCAGATCTCTGCTCATGCACATTATTTCTAGAGAACATATCAGGCCAGTACATCCTCAAGTAGAATGGCGAGTGTGGATTGATGCTTGTACTTTTACTCTCGCCATTCAAGGGTTTGAACTAATTATATGTATATCTTTTAAAACCCGTCCTGCTTTGGAGGATCCTTGTTATCCTCCACTTATTCCATTTTGGGAGGTCCCTTTTCATATTCCGTTGATTATTCCTAGACCTCCCAAGGTAGCCAATGTGGTTATTCGCTTTCATATCTTCTGGCAAGCATTTGGTATTACGTTGTATCATCAGCTCGCCAACATCCGTGGCTACCTATTTTCTAGGCCTACACTGCAACGCATATTTTTAGGGCCTAACTTTGTCTATTTGGAACCAGACTTACATGTTCCTTCTAAGTCTTGCTGCTGACAGAAAATGCAGCACTTGTTGGGAGGCAACCTAATGATCGAAATAACACAGTGTCAAGTGATGCTTTTCCTTTCTCCTCCTGTTTTAATTATGCAATGGGGACATTGTAGGATTTAGGCATGGGGGGGTGCATTTGCATTTTAGGAAGTATTCATGCATTTAGGTTAGCATATAAAAAAAAATTCCCCTTTTATTGTGTTGATGAGGTTAGCTCTAGCAAAATACCTTTGTCATTGGAGGTTTTTCTTCCCGAATTATTTCTTAAGTTTAGAATCCAGTACATTTATTTCACATGCACTTAGACTGGGTAATGGATCCTTGAGGAAAACCAATAAGCATTTGTAATCCACTGAACACTTGGATAGTTCATAGGGAGTCAAGCGTACTATCTTCAAGTAGATCCACCTCATACTTGTGAGAAGAAAGCAGAGATTACTGGTGCGCTAAGTCTAGTGCAAGGACTCTTAAGTTTTGGATAATTAGATGATGATATCTCATAGTTAGGCGTAATTTTCACTCTCTGTTCCTATGTGTGTACTTGGTGTGAATTCCTGAGAGTCACCAAATAAGGTAGATACACAAAGATTGAGTCTTAATAAAGCTATAACTATGGTGGATGGTTACGACTGTCCTTCATAGAGTCCTTGGCTGAAGGAGGGTAATAGTATCAAAGGTCAGAAATATGCCTGTCCTATCCATTCCTTCCCTATGCCGAGAATAGGTAGTTCCACCAAATAAGCCACACAATATCCTCTTGACCATCATCATCCCGAATAATGCCTCATAAATAAATGTCTGTGTCATATTATGTTATAACAAAAAAAAAAAGAGAAAAAAAAGAAAGGAAGAAAAAGAAGAAACATAAAAAGAAATATTTCTATTACAAAAAAAAAAGAGTGTCCAAGTTATAATGTAACATTATTTCTGAGGCAACAGAACACCTATCGCGTTACACCAAATATGACCCATACCTACCTTTTAGTATTTCGGATCACCCGAATACTAGTTGAGGACTCTAACTTAGTTGTAGAGTTTTTAGGACTTTAATTGAAGTGTGGATGCCATGTGAGGCCACCAAATAGTGAGTACAATTTCTAAATCTGGCAAGATTTGTGATCTCAGAATGAAAGAAAAGAGGAAGTATCAGAAACATCAAGAGAGCACAATAATGTAGCCTCTCTCAGAGTTGACATGTCTAATAGTTTAGAGATCTAGAGTCTGCTATACTAGACTATGTGTTGCACCAGATGAGTGTGTGCCACCAAATACAAATCCATTCAACTCGATATCTCCTACCTAAGACAAATGTTGGGGTAAAATTATAGATTATCCTCTACTTTATCCCCGAGGGAAGTAGTTTCCTATCTCGATAGCATTATTACCAAGGGTGAAGTATGAACTTCCATTCTGAATTGGCTTTTTCACTTGGATCTGTTACTTAGGATATTATCACAACACATTTGTCTGGATCTCTAAAGAATTGAAATAAGAGAAGAAGAAATCTTCTGATTACTTCTATTATTTTTTATTTTTGCTAGGGACTAGCAAATCTTAGGCATGGGGGTATTTGATGAATCCAATTTAATGGACTTGTATTATGCCTAAGTAACTTTAATATTACCTTTTAGGTTTTTTAATAAGTACATTAAGTTGTAGAATATTTGTATGCATCATGATTTAAGTTTATAACAATCTATAACATAATAAGTAATGATTTTGTTGTTTTTATGTGCAGGAACGATATTTAGAAAGAACAATGAGTTGGGGAGTAAATTTCCCCAACAAACAATCGACAGCATTTTTCCCCATCCTTCGGCGACCCTCAATAGCCGCCGGCCTCAATAACACCTCCCCAACAGTCTCCTGCCAAAATTAGAAAAGGGATTTGAAAATCCCTTAATTTGCATGGGTGAGAGGAGCTAAGAGGAAGGGGGCAAAGGACAAAGGGAGGATCTTCATCTTCCCCCTACGGGGAACTACTCCACCATGTGCACTATGCACGCCATCCTGGCCTTCAGCCTGTGCCTGCTCCTTCTCCACCTTAAATGCATGCAGGCACGTGCCCATCTCCAGTCGCCTCTCCAATCACCGCACTGGCCTGCACTTGCACCCAATCACTGCCAACACCTGCTCCACCTTGTCTGCTCCTGCAGGCGTGCACCCTTCTCCAGCGCCAGCAGCCGCTTTGCCTCGTCAGCCGCTCTGCCTCGTCACCCGCTCCCACAGGCACTGCACAACCACACTACCCACCGCGCCCTCCAACCTACCCGCAGGCGCTGCACAGCCTCACCACCCTCATGTGTCCGTGCCAAATCACCATCCAGCCGCAGGCACCGCACTCTCTCCACCGCACAGTGCCCCCCCTTCCGCAAGCGCTACACACCAAGCTTCCCTCTCCAGCTGCACCTGCAGGCACCACTCCGCCCTCGCCACTAGCGCATGCAGGCGCGCACCCTTCTGCAACTCCCGCAGGAGTTCTGCCTGCCACCAACGCCCTCCTTCAGGCACACCGCTCACCCGCGCCCTTGCCAGGCCTGCAACCACAGCACCCACCGTAGCTCGCCCTGCAGGCACACTGCCTCACTCGTGCCCTCACCAAGTGTGTTGCAGGCGTGCACCCACGTGCACCAATGCCTCTAGCGCGCAGCTAGCCGCACGGTTGCAGCATTCTCCTCCGCCCGCCAACAACCGCCGACCACCTCCGGCCACCGCATCTCCGCCGTTGCATAGCTTTCGTCAAGCCGCACCTCCTTTCCAACTCTCGTGGCCAACCATGCACGGCTGCACATGCGAGGAGGAGAGAGGAGAAATCCTCTATTTCTATCTCTATTAATAGTTATATTAATATTTTATTCTAGCCACATTGCACTAATGCACTCAGATTTTCCTGAAATTATTTTACTTGTGTTATGTGCATGTCACTATCTTGAATTTCAAGTTAGAATTGCATGAAAGTTGGATTCACATGATAAGCCATTACACATGCATATTGCACATATTTTTCGGGCGTAATTCCTGATGTGAAAACTGCATGAACACCCCTGAACTTTTAAGGAAATTGCAAACTTCATTTAAAATAGCATGTTCCTTGCATTAAAGTTGCAGAAGAGTTTGTGAACTGTGTATTCCTTGACTCGTGAATTTATTGGTCTATTCCTCCCTATGGATATGACATCCGTTATTGTGGTCTAAATTCATATCTGTTTAATCTTTGATTAAGAGATTTTCCACCACCTTCTGTGCTATAACAATTTATTATCTTAACATTAATTATTCAAAGTGAAAATCGCTCTGTCAACGGGTTGCCTCTTGTTATGCGCTAAATTCATTACCTTCATTAGAGAGGAACATGGGATGGAGAGGGAGTGGTCAAATCAATAAAATTTTGTAAAACAAGCGCCTTGATTAAGAGCCGGGTTGGTCCAACCAGGTGCTTATTAAGATCAATGGGCTGATGATGTAGCCTAAACCCTATTAATCTCATGGGTCGGTAGATGTACATTAACAGATGCGGAACCCACCATATGCAATGAAGCTCTGATGGATGTGGAAATGAAAACTCGGGTTTAGGCTGAGTCAAATCAGCTTGGTCAGAGTAGAGATCCAGAAAACGATCAGTGAATGGTGTGGAAACCCTGCAGGGGTGATCAGAGAATGATGGATCATGATTTTCAGTTTGACTAATGCCTGAATCCGGATATAAATGTGGAGTTGAATCATCTGCAAATGGCTCAGTGAGAGGTGAATTAGAATAGAATTGAGTCTGGTTGCGAGTCTAGGTTGAAAATGAGTTTTGAGCGATTCTGTACTTGTGGAAGAGGTTGCTTCAATGAGAATTGTGTATGAGGGATCTTCTAGAAAGGAATGATAGGTGGTCTCATGTAGAGAGTCCTCATAGTAGCTTTCAAAATCAAAAGTGAATGCCTGAATAGTGTCGATAGGATAATGGAAATCTGAATTAAGAAAAGATTCGTACTCTGGGTTGTAGTCACTCTCGGCATTTTCTGGTTTTGGTTCCTGAGGATCGAAAAGAAATGATTCTGTGACACTGGAACCTAAACTGAAATCAGTGATCTCGAGAACCGAGACCTCAGAATCGGAGTCAGAGAATGAGTTATGTGGGCTGAAGTCATAAATTGGCTTGTTATAATCAGGAAGTAGATTTTCTTCGATATTATGGTCGGATTCAAAATTGTCAAAGAGTTTGCGAAAATCCAGTTTAGATTGAGATTTGAGATCATGGGTTCCACCATAGAACAAATCACATGATGTTGATTCAGCAGCCTGATTGGGGTCTAGCCTATATGTTAATTCTGAGTTCAAATCGGTGTTCTTACAAGGCTCCAGCTCCAAGCTGGTAGGACAGACCCAATTGAAACCCCACACGTCGAACTCCTCAATTTCTGTATCGTAGATTGGCATGACTTTTGAAAAATTGATTTGATTTTTTGAGGATGTTGGAGTGGGATATTCATCAAAAAGAGGCCTAGAATCATATTCTCTATTAAAATTTTGATCTTCCTCGTACGGGCCCTCGTAATCTTACCAATAGGTTTCAAATCCAGATTCTGTGCTTGGGATGTGGGTTAAATCACTAGGATCTAGGTTCAAATTAACTTTGAAGGTCACCTTATCAGAATAAGGGGCAGAATTTACACCCTCGAGAGGTTCAATTCTACTCTCATCATTGCAGGAGTTTTGGCATTCTAAGCTGGGTGATTCATGGTCTAAAGGTGGCTCAACATTGTGTTCTCCAGCAATTTCCTAACCTAATTCAATATCAGGCATGTTGTATTCTATCTGGGTTGGGAATCCATAACCATTCTATGCCTCAGACCCAAGATCTGGGAAATCGGATTGATCCTTGAATTACTCCAAGACACTTCATCCTCTGTTTGGGGTATGTACCGGTATTTCTAGTCGATAATTTGTTTTAATAATCTCATTATCTCTTCTCATTTTTCAAGATCATCTTGGTGTTGTTCACATAATATAAGATTTCTCAAACATTGAATGTATTCAAAATTTTGTAACTTTTCTATCTCAATGTTTCCTGTGATGAGCATGTCTCGAGTTGATCCTCTTGTGGCTTCTGCCAATAGCAGTTGGGCAAAGTTTTTGATGAAGGTTGTGGTTGTTGGGACATCAACTTGCATGTTTTCTATAGGTGTTGAGGTTTTGTCTTCATTTTCATAGAATTTTAGGGCATCCTGAATCATCCCATCACTCTTGGATATCTGGGATTCAGGCTTCTTGAATGGTAATCCTAAGTAGCTAGGATGTATGTTTGGATCAGATGGTGGAATCAAGATGTGGAATCAGATTTCTGATCAAGATGTAGAATCAAGGTGTGAAGCAATTAAATCTGAAAATAGAGTCATAGTGAAATTTTTATGTGTGTGCTCTAAAGAAAGAAGATGAGGGACTAGAGATGTTTTTGACCCAATCGAGGCACCCAAAGACATTTGGATGATTATGGAGGTTTGGGGCAGATGGTGCCCCTTGATCAGAAAGTCATCCACCTGAAAATTACCTGGGTAGCTAGAGAAGGAGAGTCCTGCAAAGACCCCTACACGGTAGAGCGTCCCCACGGGTTATAGGGTTTGCCCCACCCGACCTCTCTTGTCACTGAGATTCCAGGTAGACCAGAATGGGGACCTTGACCTCTTAAGTCAACCACTTTTAAAATCAAAGGTGCCTTTTAGGGCTTTCATTTGAACTTTTAATGTTTTGATGTTGTGACCTAATTTCAAGGTTGGTTGACCCAAGGGGTCAACTTTACCTGACCAGCCCTAAAGATGGCAGAATGATTCTATGTCAAGACCTAGAGATCACCCTGATTTGACTCCCAGGTAATTAGGTCTAATGTTTTTTATGATTCAAGTGATTTTAGGGTTTGTCTTGTTTAGATCTTTTCAACCAAGGGCTTAGGTAACATACTAATGTAGGTGGGTTTATTCCTTTTAACAAGCATGTGTGACTAGCACTCCAAAAACCCTATTGCAGAAACCCAAATTTGGTTCTATTTCCAATCCCTTTTTCTTTTCACAAAAAAGTTCTCTTTGGACTTCAAAACAAGAAGTGTGTTGTCCACGGAGATTAAGCATGATTTCTACAAGGCACAGGAATTTGTGGGGTAAGCTCTTTAAAAATTGCTTCTTCTTCAATAAGTTTAAAAAAATTTTGCAAAATCAGGAAACTCTTGCCTTAAAGATGGTGATTACTATAAAAAATGGATGTTGGTTCCTAATTTGGTTTCTTCCTTTTATCTTCTCAGAATTAGAAGATGGATTTAGGGAAGAAGTTGGATTACCTGCCCTGGAGTGGTTGACTTGCACGAGAGATTTTCTTGTGAAATGCCTTCCAAGATCACAACAACACAAATAGAGCAAGTTAGTGCTCAATTTTAATCACAAATAATGTAGAGATTAGTGATAAATTGCGCATTGCTCCCCGATAGCGACATCAAAATGTTGCAACGCTTTTTTGGGGTTTTAGTAGCAAGACATTACGTTGTAGTACAGTCGATCAAGCATTGAAAACAAATAATAATTTTTATTAATCAAAAACATAAGTATCCGAGGTAGAACACAGGGAACAATTGGAATTTATTCACTAATCACAATGTATGTAATTGAGCACTTAGAGTTACTCAAAACCTAGTGTAGAAGATAATGTATTAGTTTATGAATTGAAATGTAGCAAAAATAGAAGAATTGGATGTCTGATTCTATAATCAGACATCTTAAAAAGATGTTTCTTTCTCTTCTTTTCTTTTCTTTCTGCCTTCTCCTTTCTTTTCTTCTTTCTTCCTGCGGCTCCTTTCTTCTTTTCTTGCCTTGCTTCTTCTTCCTTGATTTATCTTGTCTTTCCTTCTTCTCTTCTGACTTCTCTTCTTCTTTGCCTTGCTTCTACCTCAGCTTTGAGCTACTACAGTGCTTTCTTCTGCCTTCGTTCTTCTTCCTTTTCCTTACTTGCTTTGCTTGCGGCTACACCTTCTTCTTTTCCTTCTTGGCTCCTTCTGCCTTCTCTCTGTACACAAACAGTGTTTCTCCTTCCCTTGGCTTCTGCCTTCCTTCTTCTTCCTTTTCCTTCCTTGCTGCCTTCTCTTCTTCTTTTCTTCAGCCTCTACCCTTGTCTTTATTCCTTGTCTCCTGCCTTCAACTTTGCCTTGACTCTGCTTCCTTCTCCATTCTTCTGCAGCTGCGCCTTAGCTCCTCTTCTTTTCCTTCTTCTCTTCCCGGCATAGTGAAGAGCAAAAGCTATCCCCTACCCTTCCCCACATCACTCTCTCTCTATTTCTCTCTTCAGTTCACTCTCCCAAAGCTGGGTAATCAAGTTGGGTTTCGCATACCCGTGTCCAGGTGCACTGGCGTGGTGTAGTGCATGAGGAGTGCAGGGGAAATCAGCGCGGTTAGCCAGATATGTGGGACAAAGGTCGCGAATGAGACGGGTGCATGTGGGTGAGGGACCTCACCCCGTGTATTGGAGGCGAATAGCTTAAAACACAAATTCAACTTATACTACACACTTGTGCTAAAGATTTCCGAGGTGGGACTAAAGTGACCCACCCACTTCACTTACACACTCGCAGGGTGTCGCCTTCAATAGCCACAGCTGCAGTTGCTCTCCAGCCAATTGCCTAGCTGTGTGGATGTGTAAGACCAATCCGCACTTCCTAGAGCGCAACACCTGTGTGGATGTGGCCTAGAGCGACCTTGCAACCTTCTTGCTTCAGCGTCAATGGGGGAAGGGGGGTCGACCTGTATTTCATTTGATACGGCGTATTGGCCCCAATAAAATACCTGAGGAGCTTCGTCGTGTCAAGGCGAAGGTGAGGTGGTGGGTGGCAGGCCACGGGGTGGTATAGGCATGTGTGCCTAGGTCACTCTATGGCCGTACTTATGGGTTAGTTCGGTGGACATTTAAGGAGGTGATGGTGGTCAATGGATGGGAAGAAGGTGATCAGTGGACGATGGCGGAGGTGGTGAGTTGTCTGGAGAGGCGTGTGGAGGTGCAAAGTGGTGGAGGCGCCTTGCCAGTGGTCAGCTGGAGATGGAAAAGGTGGAGGTGGTCTATGGTGTTGAGGGGTCGAAAGTGGAAATAGAAAGAGGGTAAATGAAGAGGGGATAGAGGGTATTAGTTCGAACCTAGCAAAGTGGGAAAAGGTGGAGTGGAGGCAGCTGGCTATACCTACAGCCATCGGGGAAGACGATGTCCAAGGGAGGGAGAGCAATGACGATGACGAGGCTGGAGGCACGCATGCGGGTATTGCGCGACGTAGAGGAAGGTGGTGAAGGCAGCTCTGGCACAGGTATTGTGGCAGAGCGACAAGCAAGAGAAGGAGGGCTCGCCGAAGCTCGCTGGACCCTTGGCTGGAGGTGAGGAGATGAAATTGGGGGTATTTCTCCGACCAAGTCGAGCTAATTCGGAGTAGCTCGAGGTGGTGGACCTTTTATAGGCACTAGCCTCTGAGAAATCCCATTTTTGAGCTACATTGGTAAAATTACAGTTTTAACCTTTGCTTCATGTTTTCTACTCTGACCATTTCTTCCTTGAATTAGGCCCTTCCCTAGGTTATGTAGGAGCTCTTATTTTCTTTCTTAGGTCAAAATGAGCTAGTTATGGCTGATGATGATGTTATCATCAAAATTACTGTGTGAAATTTTAAGATTTTATGTGGCCTGTGGTTTGAGGAATTGATTTTTCAAATCTAGACAGAAGTTTGGATCCAAAAAATAGAACACCCATACTTAAGTTAAAGTGGTGTTTAATGGGGCAATCAATCAAACATTAGGTTTTAAAGGTGCCACTCTACCAAAATTTACTATTTAAGATCCTGATAGGCAAGTTTAGTATATTTTGGTTGTCTATTAGGCTAAGTGAGACAAGAAAGAAGAAACTAACCAAGAATCTTGGGAAGAAAAGGAACTTTGAGCTCTCGCTTCTGAATTCCCGCTTTCATCCTTTAGTTCTTGCACATACAAGAAAGAAGAGGGGCAAGGGGATGAGATCCACTTAAAGCAAGAGAAAAACAATTTGCAAAGCCATGCCTCCCAGGCAACGGCACAAAAAAGTGGTAATGAAAATATGTGGTTTTATAAATGGAGGCTTTAATGTCATTGCAATGCATAAATCCATTTCGCTTTTAAATTTATAACCTAAATAGTGGGGTATCTAGGGCCGTCTAAGGAGGCAAAATTGTTTGCTAAATGGAATCTCTTGCTTTACAGGGGACTCAACTTTCTTTTTGTTGTTTTATATATATGATTTCTTTTAGATTTTGAAATAACAAGAAAATTAGAGTTTTGTTGAAAAAGAGTAACCCTAATAGCTAATATCTACATGACAAAAGGTGATTTTTTCTAAGCTCACCCGAGGCACGTGGAAGCGTAGGGTAATTAGAAAGAAAAAGTGTTTGCGCACTAGGAATAATGCGATAAAAAAACAAAAAAAGGAATTGCAACAAAATCTATATTAAAAAGAAGGCAACTTTTAAATGAGGAGTGTTTCAAAAAGACCCTAGTAATGGGAGGAAATAAAAATCCCATCTGAAACAGGTGGGGATGGCGAATCGTAGGGCGACAGGAGAGAGGCTCCATGGAGGAGATGGAGGGTGGACAACCTGGAGATCTAGGGCTTGGACGAGGAAGGAGAGAAGCGCTCCCGCAGCTGATGGAGCTAGGGTTGCAGGCGGAGGCTACCTAACAATGGCCAGCCATGGGGCAACAAGGAGATAGTGTGCTTTCGCTGCCGGCATCAAGGGCATATGGCGGTGGTGTGCTGCTTCCCTTTGGTCTGTCTGGCATGTCAGGGACACGGCCACAAATGAGACTCCTGCACGGCTAATCATGGATAATCAAGGGGAAGGACGAGCCTGTACAATAGGGCAAAGAGGGCTGAAACGCAACCACTTCTGCCTTTACCTCCACCTACTTTTGGGGGACACATGGTGGATGTGGAAATCCCTATGAACAATGACATCAGGACGGTGGAGATTGTGTTACGAGGGGCCCAAGTTGGAGAGGTGATAACAGGCAACCCTTCCCTGGAAAGGGTTCATCATCTAGTAAGCTCTCTATCATTGTCAAGTAGTGGTTGCAAGATTGTGTCCATCTCCCCTATGTGGTTTGTGTTTTTTGGTTTGGGGATGATGGATGTAGAGCGTTTGCATTTTCGCTCAAGTGCTTTGGATGGATTGATGGTGATTTGGAGGTTGGTATCCCCCTATGATGGGGCACTGCTTGAACGACCGCCCTAGAGAGCAACCTGAAGATTGGGTAAACTAGTAATCAGGGGTTTGCCATTGCATATGAGATCAAAAGAGGTGGTGGCAGCTATGATAGCAGGGTTTGCTACATTGGCTGATGATGCTGAGGTTGGATTGTTGGAAGGAGATGGCCGTGTGCTGAATGTTTGGCTTGATGTTTTCAAAGCAGGTTCTATGCCAGAGAAGGTGATCCTCTGATGTGGGGGGAGTTCTTGGTTGTTGATCTTGAACTTCTTAGTGGACAGTACGGATGGGGGACTAAATCAAAATAATCCATCTTATGCAGAGGTGTTGCAACCTGAGGCAGGCTCACAACAGCCTGGATGTAAGACCTCTGGTGAGGCGCCTGAGCCCAAAAAGTGCAAAGACCATCATTGCATAGAGGAAATGGAGGAAGGGATTGAAGTGGCATTGGTAGAAGATGGTATGGCAGAGACAATGGAGGAAGGGATGGATGTGGCATCGACAGAAGGTGGTATGGTTGAGAAAATGAAGGCTGTTGTACCAAGGCCAGATACACCAGATCAAAGTGTGCTACAAGAGATTCCTGTAAACTCCTTGAAACTGCAAACTAGCTTACCTACAGTAGAGGGCTTGAAGTTTGGTTCAGGGAAAGTATCCAAAACTAGTGTGGGTAGATCCCCTTATAAACTCAGATAGAGAAGACAAAACACTTCGCAGAAACTTGATGAAAATACCATTTCAGCTATGATGAAGGTTAGCAGAGTCTCGACTGCAAGAAAGGGTGGCACCCAAGAAACTAAATGAGGATTCT
The DNA here is from genome assembly GCA_037157565.1 of Thalassia testudinum. Classification (NCBI taxonomy): domain Eukaryota; kingdom Viridiplantae; phylum Streptophyta; class Magnoliopsida; order Alismatales; family Hydrocharitaceae; genus Thalassia; species Thalassia testudinum. The sequence goes on along the minus strand of JAZHRO010000014.1, from coordinate 146,967,637 downwards.
CTCTTGGAACGTGCATGGGTTACGCGATAGAAGTTGAACGGCTTCCCTACTGAGGTATATGAGAGAATGGGAGATTGACTACACCCTTATTCAAGAGACAAACATAGAAAGTGAAGATCATAGGGCTTGCGCTAATATGAAGGTTGGGGATGCAAATGACTGTGTGATGCTTAATTCACATGGCAGGTTTGGGGGGATTGTTCTGTGGTGGAATAAAAATGTGTTGCAAATGGTTAAGGTCTCTATTAGTAGACATATGCTGACTTGTAAGTTTGAAAGAACTCAGGGGGGGAGTAACCTCTACATTATAGGAGTCTATGGCCCCTGTGATCCCTATAGAAGGCAGGAATTATGCGACGATTAGAGTGTAGCTGCTGGCTTTGTGAATGGGGTTGCTTGGGTTGTAGGAGGAGATTTTAACTATGCATTGACGGGGAGAGACAGACCAAATGGCATTGTGGATAGTGCATCTACCAGATTCCAACTGATGGTTCAGAAACTAGGCTTGAGTGAATACCCTTCTTCTAGCACTGAATTCATATGGAGAAATGGTGGCGGTCTCATGTCCAAAATTGATAGATTCTTTGGTAATGCTGGGCTGTTGGATATGTTCCAGATATTCTCTGTGTGTGGATTGGAACGCCCCTTTTCTGATCACACACCCTTGCTTTGGGATAGTGGGGAACAAGTGCTTGCTGGCTATTATCTCAAATTTAAAAAATCTTGGTTCAGATAGCTGGGATTCCGTGAGATGCTTGAAGGCTAGTGGAGGACCAAACATGTAGATGGTATCGCCACAATCAAGCTTGCATCCAAGTTGACTGCTATGCAAACAATGTTAATGGAATATGGGGCTGCTGTGTTTGCTATGAGACATCAGAGGCGCAATGAGGCACTGCTGGAAATCCAAGGCCTTGACTCAAAAGAAGCTACTGGTCCTCTGACAGATCAGGAGCTTAGAACCAGAAGAAGGCGCTCCACACCCTTATTGGAGGGAACGCTCCAAACAAGTTTGGCTTAAAGAGGGGGATGCCAACAACAAATTTTTTCACTTGGCTGCCAGCTCTCGCAGAGGGTTCAACTTAATTTCATCAATACTCAAGGATGGGTGGAGAATCGCAGCAATATCAGACATTAGAGTTGAGGCCATCAAGTACTTTAGAGATTCATCAAGTGCTGCAGGGAGAGGTCAATGGAGAATGGCAGCGAATGACTCACCTAAAATATATGGGGAACAAGTATCTAGCTTGATAGCAACTATCACTGAGAAAGAGACAGTGGCTACAACCAATGACTTAAATAATGAAGGTTCTCCTGGTCCTGATGGTATCCAAGTTTTTTTCTACAAAGAGATGTGGGGTGTAGTTGGAAAAGAAGTGATGGATATTATTAAGGAGTTTGAGGAGAGCAATTCTGGCTTTGATAAAATCAATAGATCCTTCCTCTTCTTGTTGCCAAAGACACAAGCTGCAGAGAAATTTCAGGACTTCAGACCTATAGCTCTCTCGAACTCTATTTATCTGGTGATTACCAAAGTACTGGCAAATAGGCTATGGCCAGTTTTGCAGAGTGTGATTCATCCAGTCCAATCTGCATTCCTTCCTAACAGATCTTTACAAGAGTCTTTCATCATGGACTAGGAGATGGTGTGTCATTGGAAAAAAAGGAAGCGCACAACCTTTATGTGGAAAGTTGATTTCCATAAAGCATATGATTCTATTTCATGGCCCTTTTTGTGGGAAGTTTTCAAAAGAAGAGGATTTCCCTCTCTCTGGATTCAATGGATGAAAAGGTGCATTACAACTACTTCTTTCACTGCCTTGATCAATGGGAAGCGTTGTGTGGCCTGGATTCAACCACATTGCAGGGTGAGGCAAGGATGTCCTTTGGCCCCTTTAGTTTTTAACCTTGTTGTTGATGGTTTGGTGAGATAAGCTTGCAAACTTGCCAAGGCAGGTATTATCAGAGGATATTCCCTTTCTAACAGGAGTGCCATAGCTCCTATTCTCCAGTATGCAGATGATACGATCTTTTTTGTGGAAGGATCAGAAGGTGAAGCCCATGCACTTGGCCATATGGTTAATATCTTTGGTGACATTTCAGGTCTGAGTTTAAATAGGAAGAAGTCCAATCTAGTGTGTTTTGGCCCAAATGAGACAGAGAAAGAAGCTATTTCTGATACTTTGGGGACCCCTCCCATTAATCTTCCCATTAGATATTTGGGGCTGCCCCTGAGATGCTTAAGAATGAAAAAAAGCAACTGGAACATTCTATTTGATAAGATTTCTATGAAGTTGTCAAGATGGAATAGCAGGTTCTTATCTAAGGGAAGCAGACTCATTTTATTAAACTCTGTTATTACCTCCATCCCCTTCTTCTACTTCTCCCTATTCAAAGCTCCAAAATCTATGTGGAAGCGAATGGATTTAATGAGAAAGCGGTTCTTCCGGAAAGGTTCCAAGCTTGAAGGTAGATTTGTGCAACCTTTAAAATGGGAGAAAATCTGTCGACCCAAGGAAAGTGGGGGTTTGGGAATCAAATCATTAAAAGTGTTTAATGACGCTTTATTGATCAAATGGGCTATTAAAATTCTCCAAGGGGAAGAGAAACCTTGGACTTAGCTAATTAAGGATAGTTATGGTCAGCCCAACAGTGCGCTAAAGAGATTACTTCCTATTAGACCATCACCATTTTGGTAGTCTGTGAATCGAGCTCTGTAAGAAAATTGCCATCTGTTGCAACTGGTATAAGGAGATGGCAGAACATTTAACTATTGGTGTGAACATTGGTCCCTGCTGGGCCCTTTGAAGGAATCTTACCCACGGGTCTTTGCTGCAGCAAGGGACAAATCAGGGACTTTTAGCTACTACTGGTCTGAAACAAGGGCCTACTGGCGGCTGAATGAAGATGAGTCCATCAGGATGGGCACCAGGCTGTGGGAAGAAAGAAGGAACATGATTTCAGACCTAGAAAGGTTCAAACCCAGACCTGTAGTGGATGATAGCTATGTTTGGGATGGAATTTGTACAGTTCAGTGTGGATATAGAAAGATTATGGAAGATGGCAAAGGTGGGGGCTATGATCACATTGACAAAAAAATATGGCTCTTGAAGATCCCCCTCAAAGTACAAATTTTTCTCTCTATGTAGGAGGGAGGGCTTGATAACAGTTGATCCAAGGCATAAAAGAATGGGAGCTACTCTTCATGAATGTCACCTATGTGGAATGCACACTGATAATCTTAATCATATTTTTTCTTCTTGCTTGATTACTAATGTAATATGGAGGAGGACTTGCCAGGAAACACTCCCCTCGTGGGACTCTTTGTGGCATAACTTTTTTTGGTGACACCGCATCTGTGCATGGCCGCAACTCTCTGGTGTGTGTGGTGGGCAAGGAATGAGAGGCTATTTCAAAAGAGACCAGTATGTCCTGAGAAAATTGTAAATGGGTGCTGGTCCCTCATTCATAGATGGGGATCTGATTTGTAATTTCTTATTCATTTATCAATAAAATTGCCCTCTCGGATTGCTATCGTATAACGATAGCTTTCCTTTTGGTTTCAAAAAAAACCCTCGTAAAGGAATGTTTCTACTACTAGAATAAATATAAAAAATAAAAAAAGAAGCACAAATCCACCTGAAAGGATGGTGAAGAGGGGAAGCTCCTTGCTCCAATTTTAGTAGCTCCTAGGCCTGGAAAGGACTTCTCCTTCTCCTTCTTTGTCGTCCTCCAAAGGCAAGCCCTAGATGGGTGTGCCTTCTCCTTCCTTGAGTGGATGGCTCCCACTCCAAAGACTCCTCCTTTAGGTGTCGTGGACCACCTTTGATTCTTCCTCCAAGGGTGGTAGTGTACCACCCTCAAATCCTCCTCTCCCTAGGGTAGGTGTGTACCCTAGGTTGTCCTCCAATGACTACTTCCACCCTTGGCTGGCGTGGGCACAAGAGAGAAGAGAAGAGGGGAAGGCACCAAGGGGATAGAGTATCCACTTAATCTTCTTCTTCTTCTTCTTCTCTTGACCTTCTATGTTGGTGGAAATATGGGTAGGAAAAAATGTAGCCAATGTTGTATTTTAATGGTGGTGGTAGGGGGTTTTTATAGGAGTAGGAGGGGGGTAGGGTTAGTTGTGGGATGGATGGATATGATGGGGGTTAGATGGTGGCTATATGATCCCAAGGCTAGGGTTGTTGGCACCAAAATGGAAGGGCACTTGGTGGTTGCCACCAACCCTAGGTGGCTGTTAGGGTTAAAGGTTTGGTTGGGTGTGTTGTAGGGTGGAGATGGAGTTATATGGTGGTGGTTATGAAGTGATGGGCTAGAGTTATTTGCATGGACTTATGAGGTGTGTGTAAGTGTGGTTATGGGAGAGTTGGCACCAACTTTAGTGCAGTTGAAGGGGTAGGGTTGGTGTGGACATAAGCGAAGGCTACGATGGCTTTTTATGGTGGTAGTTATGGGATTAAGGGTGGATATAGGTGGTGCCAACATGGAAGGGTGTGGGATGTGTTTTTGGCACCAAAATTATAGTGGCTTAGGGTTGGTTATGGTGGCTTAGGTTTGCACCACTAGTGGGCTTCTAGAAGGGGTTATGTGTAGGGCTTAGATGGGGATAAAGGGAGAGGTGTAGGGCTAGGATAAGGGCATGTGTTGGTGCCAAAATGAAGGGGTGGCTTTGGCATTTTGGTGCCAACTTGAATGGGTGTTTATGGTGGTAGTTATGGTGGGTTGGTGCCAAAAGGGGTTGTGTTAGGTTAGGGTTGGCTAGGGTTAAGGTGGTGTTATGGTCAGCCATGGAGGTTTTTGATGGAGTAGAGTTTAGCTAAGCTAGCTAAGCTAGCTTAGCTAGTAGAGTAGAGGTGGAGGAGCTAGGTTTCATGGAGGAGCTAGGTTTCATGGAGGAGAGCTGAGGAAGAGAATTCTGGAGTTGGGATCAGGTCTCTGCAACTAGGACTACTGAGGCAGCTTCAAAGGGAGCTCAAATACTAAGCTTAGCTACTTAGTTCTAATGCAAGTAGCCAAGCTTCGGTAGTTGAGCTCAGTTGAGCTGGCCCTTACCTAGTTGTAGCCCGGTTGAGATGGAATTGCCTCTGATGAGAACTTTAAAGGTAGCTAAGCTGCTAGTTGACAAGTAGCAGCTTAGCTAGCTAACAGTCTAGCTATTGTGAGCTAGCTGGAGTTGAGGTGAGCTGAGTTTGAGCTTAGGTGAGCTGAGCCTGAGTTGAGGTGGACTAAAGTCAACTTGTTGAGCTAGTTAGAGCCCCTGTGAACTGGTGGGAGATAAGATGAGCTAGACTCAACAAAGTTGAGCTAGATCTGAGCTGAGGTGAACTCTAGTCAACTCACCTGAGCTAGCTAGAGCTCCCTGTGAACTAACGGGAGCAAAGATGAGCAAAACTCAGCTGAGTTGAGTTGGATCTGAGCTGACATGAGCTAGGGTGAGAGAAGATGAGCTCTCTTGGGCTACCATTCGGCTAAGGTGAGCTGAATGGAGCTGAATGGAGCTAACCCTAGTGCAAGGGAGCTTGTATCTAGGCATGATGAGCTAAGATTAGCTGAGTGTTGGCCTAATTGAGCTTCCTCTTCATCTGTTGCCTTCTCGAGTGCTAGGGTTTTGGGGATTTGACTCTCTGCTTCTCCCTAACACTCCAAGAAACACATCATAAATAAAATAAAAAATGTAATGCATGCCTAACCTAATTTATGCCAAAATGCAACCTAAAAACCCATTTGTGAATCAAAATCCTATGAGCTACGTTTGTTTTAATGCATAAGAATGATGATAAACTGGCATTTATAAACAAGTTTGAAACCCATCGCCCCCTCATTTAGGAACTTGAGGTGCAGTACAGCAGGAGCAGTGGCAGCGCAAGCACGCGCGCATGGAGCAACAGCGTACATGAGAGTGTGGAGACCAGCGCAGCACCAACGCATCCGCGTGGCACGGTGCGCACGACACGGGTGCATATGGCACACGCTAGTGGAGTGCTTGGGTCGAGGCTATGGCGACACTTGCGGTGGGTCTTCACCGACATCTTTGAATGTTGCTGTTGACCCGAGGACAAATTTGAGCCCTCTCCTCAACTATAAAAGGGACCTATACCTCCCATTTGCATCCATGTTCTACCTAAGCAACTCCACCACTTCTTAGAGCTCCAAGCAAGGTTGTGATGACGTCGAGCCACAAACGGAAGCCCCTCCACCACCGTGGCTGCCTTACATCTCTAGTTCGCTAGCGTTTGGTTTATTATTTGTGTTGCTTAAGGTTTCACCTGCCACTGTAGTTGTAGAATTGAATCATTTACGCAATATATTCTCTATTCTATTATCATATTTTTCACTTCCGTAGTTAGGTATTCTCGCATCATTATAATGATTTTCTAATGCTATCTCTCTCTCTCCCTTTCTTTCTTGTTCTATCTGGTTTGCAAATGAAACAAACGATGAATTTTTGTGACACAAAGTCAGTATTTGATATGATTTCAAGCCTCCCTATGTTCGATACTCAGACTCACGTCGATTCATTCTTATTTAAAATTGATGTTGTAAAAAGAGCCACAACGAATGATTTTACACAAATGCATCCAGCAAATGTCATATCTCACCCATTTCTTGTAATCTCTTCATTGTAACCTGACCCGAAATCCTAATAGAATCTGTATTATGTTTATTTTTTGGATTTTTCCTTGAATACTGATATGTCATGCCATGAATTTTACTTTTGAGCTATGACGAATGAATTATTTCTTTCATAAGATCTCTTCCACCCCTCTAAATCAGTAGAATGACGTATTCTTCTATCATGAGATTTACAATCCTGGTGCCATGTCATCCATCGTGTAGTTCAAGTTGATATAAAAAGGCATTGAAGCCTAGGTGTTAGTGGGGAGTAACAAGGAACCTTCGAAGGTTGTCTCCTCTTAGTTTCATTTTTATGTTCCTTATATCTCTCAGGTCCACATTCAGGACAGTTACTCAAGTCTGAAAATTCATTTTTGAAAAGAATGTAGTCAGTCGGACATGCATTGATCTTCTGATTGTCCAAACCAAGCTTCTTAATCTGTTTCCTTGCCTTATACAATGTAGCCGGAAAGCCATTAGGGCTATTCAACAGCTCAGCAATAATCTGAAGTATTTTTGACATGAATTTAGCACTAGGTCTATTCATAACCTTCAACTGAAACATCTTCGAGAGGAATGACAACTTTGACATTTTTACAACACCGGGAGCAATTGGATCCTCTGTTGCCTTAATAGCAATATAGAATAGATCACAATTGAATGGATCTTCCCGATCTGTATTTATATCCTCTCTTGCTCTCATGTAGTTCAACATTTCTTTTATTTCTTCACCTCCACTATCAGCAAGTTCCTTGTTGATCTCTTAGACAATAGTGTTCTCATTATTTATGACTTTCTCAGTCAACTCCTCTCCATGATCTACCCAAGTAGTTTAATGCTACCACCACCCTTTGCAAATCAAGTGCTCGAGCACAGTATTATTATCATGCAAGGAACCATTCAAACATCTTTTGCATGGGCAGAAGATATTATCAAGTTGACATCCTCACCTAAATATCTTTCTATTGTCATCAAAGGCCCAATCCAGGGATGAAATTACTCCTTCCTTATATCTGGTGCAATTTGAACCTCGCAATCCAATCCAAGATTTGTCCATTATAACCTAAAATTTAATGTAAACAAATCAATTATTAGGAAGGGAAAGGACTGAATGATGTGTATCTTGATTAAGATTTTCACTTTATAGCCCATCCTCAAAGATTTGATCACAACTTAGTTTTGCTCATTACATGTAACCTTAGTGTGGTGAAATTTCAACATCTCCGTGCACTTCTATAGTATACCTACCAATCTAGCCTTAGCTAGATTTCCTTTAACACCCAATTAAGGGTATCACTGGAAACTAGATAAGGTTAGTTGGTATACTAGATAAGAGTAAGAAGAAGCAACTGAAGTTTCACCACACAAGGTTACATGTAACGAGCAAAACTATGTTGTGGTCAAATCTTTAAGGACCTTCTTTAATTCGATTGATACTTCACCAAACTAAAGTCAATCAAGTCTTATGGCATGCTATAAAGACAACACATCATGCATGTAAGTGAGGTATACATACACTTCCTACATTGTCCATATAACATGATCAAAAGACTCAACGAGCGAGTAATTTGGACACAATTTGACTTGTAGGACTTTTACCCTAAGGGTTAGAATACGTAATGTTTGACCTCACGTGCATATATCTTCCTTAGCAAGTGTGTGTATCTAAACAATAACTAATTTGAACATCAATGAAATTCACCAAGAAACTAAAATATCATTCAATTTAATTAAAAATATTGAATGTATATATACCTCCAACTACTCAAGCCTCCGAGTGTACCTGACACTAATAACTTGCAATTTCGAAAGCAAAATTAATTAAAAGTAGATTATAATCTTAAATGTTAATAACAAACATATTCTCATTCTAAGGACTTGGTAAAAATTTACAGGTGATCATATATATCCTCCCTAAATGCACATCCATCTAGGTGAAGCCGAATCACCAAATCGTTATCCTATGTTAATCATACCATTAATCAACAAAGATTAAAAAAAAAAAATCAAACCTATGATCTATTTTAAAATTGTTTATGCATTTCCCTCCTATTTTCATTTCAAACCAAATTTCTAAAGCAAACCTTCATTCCAAAATTATGCAAGTGTGGGTATCTAACAATTACAATAAATATCACTTTAGATACAAAAAAAATTAAATAACTAAAACCACAAACAACCCAACCATGTTTGTCGACCCAAACACAGTGTAATCATCCAAACCCTAGCCCAAGTCAAATCCTAAACCCTAAACTCTAACCCAAGCCAACTATTTAAACCCAAGCCCAAGTAAACCCTAAACCCTAAACCTTAACCTAATAAAACCACAACCAACTATTGTATTTGAACATTAATGAGTTTTAAAAAATTTTGACAAAGTTTCTCCTTAAATATTTCATTTCTCACATAAAAGTACATTTCGAAACATCACACCACCTAATAAAAGTGGGCACACCCCTTCATAAGAGTGCAACAAATAAAATGCATAAATGGATACAAAATATTAAATTGCCATTCAATAAAGGGCACACCTCACATCCATTAAAATCTTAAATTGCCATTCAAAACATATAAAAGTGGGCACACCCCACCATCAATTTAACAAAAGCTCATAAAAGACAATATTTGGGTGCACCCCACATCTAATGAGATCCTAAAATATCATGAAGATAACATTAAAAAATTGAAAATATAACTCTAAGGCATCCAAGAATGATCATTGCCAATTAGAAACAATTTCAATAAGAAAAATTAATTAAATACCTACCTATTATGGTTTTAATAACTTAACTACTTAAATTAAAGAATGTATGAAGGAAGAGGAGGAGGAGAAGGCATGGAGGAAGAGGAGGAGGAAGGGAAGAGGGGGGAAGCGATGGAGGACTTGTAGGAGGAGGAGGTGTAAAGGAAGAGGAGGAGGAGAAGGAGGAGGAAGGGAAGAGGGGGAGGGGAGGAGGACTCACAGGAGGAGGAGAAGGAGGAGGCAGAGAGGAAGAGGAGGAGGAAGGGAAGAGGGGGTAGGGAAGGAGGACTTCTATGAGGAGGAGAGAGTGTAGAGGAAGTTGAGGAGGAGGTGGAAGAGGTGAGGAGGAGGAGGAGGAAGGGAAGATGGGGGAGGGGAGGAGGACTCGAAAAAGGAGGAGGAGGTGTAAAGGAAGAGGAGGAGGATGAGGAGGAGGAGGAGGAGGAGGGGTAGGAACTGATGTGGAGGAAGAGGAGGAGTCGAGGAGGACGAGGGAAGGGTGCAGATTGCTAGTGGAGGAGGAGGAGAGGCGATGACAGCTACAAGAGTAGGACGAAGTGGAGAAGAGGTAGAGGAGAGGGGAGGAGGAGGGGGCACTGGCGGATGAGGGGGATGGGGATGGGGTGAATTGTAGGAGGAGGAGATGCAGCAGTCGAATGAGAAGGATGAGGAGGAGGAGAGCAGGAGGTGGTGGGAGGGACGATAGTCGAGAAGGAGAGGCGGAGGGGGAGCGGAGGAGAAATGTAGGAGGGTCCCACCAGAGATGGTGAGGAGAGGCGGTGAGCTATGACAAGGATATCGGAGCCACATGTGATAGATGAAGCAAGATACGCTATCGATTTAAATCCCACTTCGATCACAACGAAATTTGGCTGCTAATTTTAACCTACCTTTTTTCATCGCTTATTCCACTAATCGACGATGAAAGTCAAAATTAAACCACTAAGCCTGCCCAACTTTAGGGGCTAATTTTAATCGTCTTTTCATTATCGCTTATTACATTAATCGATTGAAAAAATATAATTGTTGTCTCCTGATAAATCGACGGTAAATAATATTAATGGTCACCGTGCGCCCATCACTTTTTTCAATTGATGGTAGGTCAAGCACACGCCTTCACCATCGGTTATTTGTATAAGTGACGGTAAAAATAACTTTTCCGTTGATTTTAGAAATGGACGGCAAGTAGCTAACGACATATCCCTTTTTTCTAGGAGTGATGGTGTTGGCTAAGCTTCTAAATATTGCATATTGTTCCTCAAGTTAGCCAATGCCCAATCCTGGACCTGGTTCACTTGAACCGAGTGGTTCGATTTAGGGTTGGGTGGGTTTGGGTTAAATCTAGAGGAGTCAAGAAATTGAGGTTCTTGGGTCCCTCCTTGATAGTTGGTCATTTTGAGTTTTTCAAAGAAGGGTGATGACCGATATTCTGTATAATCCTGGGGAGGGTAGGGGTATAATGTTCATATCCTTATTGTAGATCATGTCAGTTTGTTCATAAGAGAGCGGTGATTTATAATTAGTGTAGCTTTGGCAAGGATAACAATCATGATCATGATTTCCAGGGTTAGGTCCTGGACATTGAGGTCTAGAATCATATCCTCAATCAAAGTTATCTCGGCTAGTAGATGGATAGTCATAAGTTGAGTCGGGATAGTAATCATCATGAGGATAAGTAGTGGTAGGAGGGTAGGATTGGAAATGTTTGTAGGATGTGGAAGCATACATGGTTAAGTAGGAGGGAAAATAGAGGAAGGAAAGGTGCCCTATAGTACAATCAATCAAATCTGTCCTTAGGTGGGTTAGCTTAAAGTCCTATAGACTCCTAGGACCCATCTTGAGATGATAAATGATTTGGTCTACTTCTATCTACTCAAACCAACCAGTTAAAAGGAGGGGTTGGGGAGAAGGTTCTTCCATTAGCTTGTGCCTTCGGTTCCTTTGATACCTCCTAACCACAATCGTTTGATGCTACTACCCTAAAAGACATCAGATGGACAAGTAGAAGCTGATTAATGGAAAAAATCTTAGTTGGAGTCCCAAAGAGAGAGTTAATCCTTAAGGCCAACATCCACTCTATTTTAATTAGGCTTGGGATGATTGTGCTCTTGGAATGTGATGGGCCCTTTAGATGGGTTGTGCCCTTGATGATCAATTTAAAAATGTGTGTGTGTACAGAACCATGGGTTTTCAAACATGGTTGTCATGATGTGGCTTTTAGGTTTACCCTTGTTTAGTAGCTTTTATAGTTTAATCTTTAGGTACGTTCAATCAAGTTTAGTAGACCACTCCAAGTTTTGAAGGCACCAATGAGGATATATTCCTTTAAAAGTCAAAAATAACTGGAGGTCCTGGTTTAACCATAAAAATCAACCCTTTGGGGCAAGCTACTGATGAATCACTTTTATTTTAAGTGGTGCGGCACAAAAAATTCAATCAATTGGCCTATTCGCACCATAGCTTAAGGCACGTAATGTCTTAACCTAATCAGATTTCTACTCACTTATGTGTATTGAGTTGAGGTGCACCGAGTCCACAGGTCAAATCCTGGTTAAATGGTAGAATCAACTGGATTGTGCACCTTAGAATGAGAATTTATGGCTGTTAAGTGTGTCTCTTTTAATTAAATCCCACAAGAGAAGAGTATTTTTTATAATTTTTTTGAATTTATGCGGATTGGTGAGGTGAGGTAAAGTGACAATCAAACAATTAGGACTAACTTAGGGTTTATTCAAGCTCCTAAGTTAGTTAGTGTTTCAGTTATTAGTGTGACAAAGTGAAATCCAATGGGTGGGAGGTGCAAGTAGACTTATAGAACGTTCATCGGCACTCTTCACCAATCTAACCACTCTGGCCCACCTTGGAAGACTACCTACGATCACAGTAAGATCCGAAAAAAAGTAAGATAAAAGTTTGGTAAGGGGAAATGCACAAGAAAAACCAAAGACCATTGCCTCTTTGGCAACAACACCAAAATGGTGGGTCATGCTTTTGCGATGAAAAATTAGGGCTTGGAGAACCTGTTGTCGTAGTCATAAAATATTGCTACCAAAATAAAATTTATACCGAAACTTGAAATGAGTCCCAAGTCGAACCTAGGGAGGTGAACATTTGGCTTTGATAGCCATGCTTCAATTTTATTTATTCTTGTTGTTTCTATCTTTTGCAAATTTTTTTGTTATTTTAATAGGAAAGAGATTAGATCGACAACATATGTTTCTAACTAATCTACTTGCAAAGAGAGAGAGAAAGAGAAACATCAACATATAACTAACCAAAGTTTACTACAAACAAACAACTACACAAGAAAGTAGTGAAAGATAGATAGAGGTGAGAAGAGTCCCTCTCGATAGCTGCTTGGAGGATGACTAGCTTTGACGTCACCTGGATGACGGTGGTGAGGAGTAGGACGAAGGAGAACGGCGCTGGAGGAAGAAGGGTGGGGCAGGATGGCATCATGATGAGGATCTTCCTTTGGAAGTTGGTGAGAGGACGACCACGGGATACTCCAAGAATGAGGGTGAGAGGCGAGAAAAATATTTGATTTTCTACTCTAGAGGAGCATCCTGGGCTTGGGACAAGCTCTCTCTAGATCCTTGGAGGTGGTGAGGGAGAGAAACGAGGAGATGAAGAAGAATGGGAGGGGTAGGGGTCCTTTCATAGTGGAGGAGAAGCATTTCGTGCATGGGACATTTAGTGAAATCAAAGGCATCACTGAAGCTCAACCCTAAACATTGCAATACCCTTCGTCTCAAGCACCCGCTTACATTTGTAATGCTCGCAGCTGTTGTGCATGCCTGGCCATTGGATCGATGATGAATGGATCAGATTGCGCGAGAATCGCGCACTTAGATCGCACACTGGAGGGTGCGTCAGATCGTGCATTCAACCGCGCATCAGATCGCGTAGTTTGCATGACTGCATTCACACTCATCCATTATGCTACATGGTGAGGTCTATGTTGCTCGATGAAAATTGTGCGTCTCTAATTGGTCATTCGTGCCTATTGTGCTAAGATGGGGCACGATGGGTTTTGATCTTGCTCCTTGTCTTTGAGAGTGCCATTCGTCTCCAATGCACTATCATTGTGGTTTGTCACGAAGATCAACCAAAGCGCTATCACTCGTAGCCATTGCATGAAGATCCAATGGCCGTGAGATCTTGGAGAGTATATATTGTTGGGAGAGAGGTGACGTGGCTTCACAAGAGCCGTTGGATGGACATCCAACGGCTCTTGTGGACATCCAACGGCCCAGATCTCGTGAAGGGAAGCACCTTTGAGGAGGGGTGGTTGCTGAGGGCAGATTTAGGGGCTTAGGATGGTGCCATGTGGTGCCATTCTGGCTGTCTATCTTCTTTGCTTTGAAGATATTGCGATAGATGTCGAATTGAGTCTATTTTTGCTATTGGGTTGTGATTTTCGATTCGAATCCATCTGTGCGGTTCAGTTTGTAAATTTGAGGCTTGGATTGGTGCAACCTTACTACTTGGCTTTTGATCTTCCATGGACTGCATAATGTGCTACGTGACTCCGATCGAGACAATTTCGAAGGTGTTACATTCCGTTCGTCGTTATGATTATATACGTATGGTCAGATCGTCAATTTGAGGCCTTCAAATAAATCTCCTCTCCTGACCACAAAAGGTCACAAATTAACCTATAATTTATACAGACTACTCTAAATGAAGAATGATGCATGCTATGAATATTTATAATATGGAATGCATTTCCAAGCTTAGGAACATGCAAAAATAGGAATTTTAACCTAAATGCATGTGTCTACGTCATATATCATACATGAAGGATCACCCAAAGTAATTAGTAATAGGAGAACTATCCAAAGGAGTTTAGACGATATCTTCAGCCAACACCTTAGCAATTTTAGGCTTTGTCTCCAAAGTAGAACCTAAAAATGTCAACGATGCCTTTTCTGATGAATGCTAGATTATTGTAATGGAAGAAGAATTGAATGAATTTGAAAGAAATCAAGTATCAGAATTGGAGGATCTAAAGAGCAGAAGCACAGTAGAAGGTGGGATGAATAGTGTGGTAAACAAAATATTGCAAATAAATTAAACAACAAAAATACTACACGAAATATGTATTGGATACCTTCACTTAGGTACTCCACTACCTAAGCCTCCCAACTTAGGATTTTTAACCTGATTCCCTCAACCTGAAGGGAATCAATTTACTAAAAGTTGAGGTAATTAATAGGTTACTTCAACCTAATTACAAGATCAGATAAAAGCAGAAAATTACAACTGTAAGCAAGAGGCAAATTAGCTTACAACTTAATTCCTAAGTCCCAAAGAAGAATTAGCTTAAAAGATATTTGACATATCAATCTAGCAAAAAACACTAAAGCATAAAAAATGATTTTACAAGGAAGAGCAGATTTACCAAAAGATCATGTTGCATGATGAGGATCTTCTTGAAAGAAAGATGTAACAAGACTATTACCCTTGCAGCGAGAAATGAGAAATGTAAAATCTGGAGCAAGGAGAATTTTTATACCTGTGTTGTGTGCAAATGACACACAAAAGGTGTTTTCATAAGCCACTTAACACCTCCCCTACGATTAGTAGATGTTCGGTGCAAAATGGGAAGATTAGAGATAGGATTAATTGCTAAATAACCATTTAGATCAGGCACAATGGTTGGTTGGTACTAGTACTAAAGTTGTAGTATCGGTATTGACTGCGCACAGTGAACCAGCATCCAGCCTAACAAAGCCTGGGCACAAGTACTCATTAAAGATACCGATACTCAATAGTTATAGTTGAGTACCATCCAAGTTATCATCTACTGATACTCATGATAAGTATCGATGCTTGTGGCTCACAGGTTTGAGTCAAGTTAAAATTTGTGACCTACATGTGCCCATACTAGTAATTAGTACTAGTACTTGTAAGGTCCAGGCACTACCCCTACCAACGAACTATGAGCACTTGGTGTCGGTACTCATGATGAGTACGGATACTTGGTGTTCACAGTTTGGGACTAGGATCGAAACCTGTGCCTAGTATGTATTGGTAATTATGAACAGTATCGATTCTTGCAACCAGTACCTTGAGTAAATTCTATTAAACAATCTTGGTGCTATTTGAATGCAAATACAAGATTAATATGTCAAAGAAATGATTTTGATTTTTCAAATGAATGATTGAACGAGTGTTTGATACCTAATTATCTCTATTTTGATTTTAAGTCCTAAGTCAATTTTTCTTTTCAGGAGACAAACAAAAATTTAAATTACAACACAAAAAAATAATCTTCATTCTTCATGTCATCCACATTTCTTTCTATTTATCGTCCATGCTTCTTAAATCCTGTGATTTCCTATAAATAATACTTCATAAACTCATTAGGTTTAAAATAGTTTTATTAACACCAAAACATAAAGGAAAAGTGGAACTAGGTTCCAACAATCTTCTCCTTTTTAGTATTGACAAAACAAAAGAAATACCCATATTTAAAATGGTAAACCTTATAAGAGAAGGAATCAAAAAGACTACTAGGAGTGAAAACTCCCCTTCAAACTAAGCTTCCCTATTTTAAATATAAGGTATTTTCCATTCCTCCCCCTTTTTGTCAATCAAACAAAAAGTATTACATTATGCATAGATAATTACCAAGCATGGGAAACTATGTAGAAAAAAGAAGCTTTGACTCAACATCATAAGAGTCATACATCATAAAAAGCATAAAAGATGAACTAAAACATCAACAAATTTGAAAGTCATACAACATAACAACCAAACAAACAGATTTAAATTATCTCATGCAAAAAAATGTGAACTAAACTAATTTCAAGCTCGTTTCCTGATATATTTTTGAACATGTCCACTGTCATCTCTACCATCATCATCATCATCATCATCATCGTCATCAGCTTCTTCGTCATCTACTTCATTTTCAATTTCTTCATCTTCATCTTCACTTTCGACATACGACATTCCTTCATCATCTTCATTTTCTTCTTCCACTTCATCACCATGAAGGATAGGTTCTTCTTCCACCATTGGAGAGGAAAATGAGATGGGCCTTGAAAATGCTTTTGTCATCGCTCACTGTATTGTTTGCGTGCCTTTGGTTTAGTACACTTTCATTGCTTAGGATGTTGTGTGGAAGAAGTAAAACGAGAGGACTCAATGGAAAGTGAAAGTTCATGGAACTTGCATTCCATGTGATGAATACCAAAGTTGAGATTGGTAAGATTTTGACAAATATAATTGAAGGTGTTAATCATATTTGGGTTAGTTCCAAGGACACGAGACAAATTTACCTAAGGCATTTCAGCTTCGAGATATGGATAGGTAATAGGAACAAATGCTGACGATGAGTTAGGAACATGATAAGAAGATTGAGCATTTGGATCAACTTGATCTTATTCTTCGTTATCATCACTTGATTTTTCATCTCTAGCAGGCCTTACTCCCATTTTCTGGAATGCGAACCACTTGAAATAGACCACTTTTCTAAGCAGAGTAAAGTTAGAGAGATCAATTGTACTCATGATAAGTATATGAGATACAAGAATATCAAGAGGTAGAGCTGAAGCATGGTAATGAGGTCTTAGGAAATGGTTGAATACCATGTTCCAATCAATAGGAAAACTTGTCATAATAGCATAGATTAAGAGTAAAATATCTACAAGAATTTTATGAAATCCTGAATATTTGGCCCTTAAATTGCATGCTAAAATTCTGAATAGGACTAGCAAATAAAGTCAAGTTAGGTGCAACCAAAGCTTTTCCCTGACAATTATCGAGCAAAAGTGTTTCATGAATTTGTAAAGAAGAGAATTTTTCCTTAAAGGTATTGAAAGCATGACCTTCATTCGGACATTGTGTTATGGTAGATAGGAATTTTGGTGTAATTGTTACTTTTTTAACAAAAATATTCGAGGTTAAGACTATATGACCTCTATTGTCTTGTTCTTAGAGATTTCCAAAAAATAGACAATTAATGTCAGGATAGACTCTAGGAATGTCAGCAAAAAATGACTCATCAAAGAAGTGCATTAGATGTTGTTTGGATAGACGAGTAGTGAAATTAAAAAGGTGTAGGGAAAAGTCTTTCCACTCAACAGGCCAGCAATGATGAAACTTAAGGCCGTTATGCCAATCAAACTTGGACTTGGCATCCTCATTGATGCAAAATTTATGAAATTCATCTTTAGGTGCCTTAATTTTACTTTTGGACTTAGGTGCCATCAGTAAACATACAACAAATAGAGTAGGAAAAATAGTGAGAAAGCAAGAATATTTCCTTTCATGCATGCATACAAAATCACACATAAGCCTGCATGTACCGGTAGTGGTCGTGAGTACCGATACTTGTTGGTTCCAGTTCCAACTAGAAAATTGAGCAATTATTGGTATAGATCATGAGTACCGATACCTATTGTCAATAGCAGCCTTTGTTGCACCTAGCAAGTACCGGTACCGATAATGGGTACCGTTACCAGTTCGTACCTAAAAACTGTTATGCAATAGCAGGTAGTGTTTGTGGAATAAGAAGACAAGGTTTAAGATGAGGAAGATGTACTAATAGGAAAGAGAATACCTTGAAAGACTTGAGTAGAGACTTGGAGGAGGTGATCCTTCATTTTTGCTAGGGTTTGGAGGAGCCCTTGAAGAGAATGTCAACTGCGGTTGAGTGCAAGATGAGGCAATGTTTCCAGTTGCTGTCTTTTTATGAGATGAGTAATGTGCAAGTCACATGACCACTTAAGTTGTGGAGAAAAATGCACATGAATAGCTTACGTATTGAATAATAATGTAATCAATACCTTAAATTAAGCAACCATACTGCAAACAACACCCTGATAAAAAATATGGAAATATTACAGTATGCCCCTCTTTAACAAATGTGGGCAAATTTTGGTTATGCCGTCAAGGATTTTTATAATTATTGTTGAACGTTCGAATTGCTATGCTAACGTGTTTGGTTTTTAAAACCTTACCGTTGTAGCTTGAAAGTGAAGAACTCGTGTTCAACAAATAAAATTTATACCGAAATTGAAATTCCAGGTTGAACACAGGGAGGCGGACGTTTGATTTAAAAACTACATGCTTGTTTTTATTTGTCACGAAATAATTCAATTGATTAAAACTACTTACAATAAATAAAATAGAAAGAGAGAGAATAAGAGAGAGAATAATACAAACAAAAATCAAAAGAGATATAGAATGGACATGGAATTCATTATCAAAAGGGATTGTTCATTACACTAAATATTACAACTAGAAAGCAGTAAATCTACTCTAGAAAGTACTTAAAGAATGGAGAGAGAAATATCCTCCTCTACGGTGACTTGGAGGACGAGCTGAACTACTATAGAAAGTAGTAAATCTATTCTTGAAAGCAGTAAAAAGAATGGGGAGAGAGATATCCTCCTCGACGGTTGCTAGGAGGATGAGCTGGATGCGACGATGCCAAGATGAAGGAGGATGAAGCAGGATGAAGGAGGACGAAGCGGAAGAACGAGAACAGGGCAGCAGGTCGTCGTCGTCATGGGATCCACTTCCGAAGGGGGAAGAAAGTTGGACTTTATCTCGTGAGAAGCATCCCAAGTGTGGAACAAGATTCTCTTGAGTTTTGGAGAGGTAGAGAAGAGAAGGAAGGGATGATAATTTCATGTGGAGGGGGTCTCCTTTTATAGTTGCAAGGAGTGGGGGCAAATTGGACATTACATCTTTAAAACATTAAATAAGGGGTCTTCAGAGACGGATAAAACCGTCACTAAAGCCCCAATGTGGGCATAGTGGGTGCTGCCTGCGTGTGTCCGCTAGTTTGCTCATGTGCACAATGCTTGCACACATTCATTGATCCTCAGCCGTTCGATTATGAGATCGGACGACTTAAGTCGCTCCTTCGCCTGCTGCGCTGCGTGCCCACCCGCGTGCGATGTCGCATCCTCGCCATGCGTGCAATAGCGCGTAGGCGCTATCGGGTGTGCAGAGCCGTTCGATCGCAATCCGATGCTCGCACACACCCTTCGCCTGCTCGATGCAGCTCGAACTCGCATCCGCGCCTTGCGTTAAGGTGTAGGACCGCTGTGCTGCCTCAGCCAAATGGTCGCGCAGAGGAATTCAGGGTGCTGTATCCTCATCCATTGGATCTTGATCCAACGGCAGAGAAGTGATGCTCTGATTGAAGAAGAGAAGGTGCGGTGGTGCTGGGGGCCGGTGGGATGGCTGAGATGGCACCACATGGACCATCTTAGCCGTCGATCTTCTTGATGATGTAGGTGGTGCCATGGGTGTCGGATTGACTCAATTTTTGCATTGTTAGGCTGCGATCGACAATCCTAATTCATCTGTGTGGTTGGATTTGTCATTTGAAGTGCAGATTTACACCATCTTGGCCCTTGATCTTCTAGGGTTCCCCGATCACTATCAGATGCTACAAATGCTTGATTAGGGCGATCTTGGAGTCGTTGAACTCCAATCGTCACCCTGATCACTTTTGTACAGTTGGATCTTTGATCCGTGGCCCTGATAAAAAGTTTTCCCTATCCAAGCACATAAAAGGAGACAATTAACCTCGATTTTATTCAAGCAACTCTAAATGCAAGATGATGCATGTTATGCAATATTTATAGCATGCAATGCAATCCTATGGTTAAGAACATGCATAAATAGACATCTTAAGTAGTTTAAACGTGTTTACATCATACCCCCATGACTATCTTTTTCTAGTCCCTAGCAAAAACTATGTGCTATTTATAGAAGAATTAGGTTGGATTATTTGGGCTTGAGTTTATTTCAGTCTTTAACAAACTGTCGACTTAGGATCTAAACCTTCAAAGACACAGCAGAGCCCGAGTATCTGCCAAAATGCAGAACACCTCAAGCCCTCGCCTTATTCAGAGAAAAATTTCTTTTTCTCTTTTTCCTCTTTTCTAATTTTTTTGGATTTTCAAGTTTTAGGGTTTAAGTGTGGCTTTCTACGGCCATTCAACTCACCCAAGATTTGATGAGAACTCTAAGTTCTAAGCATCTTATTGTGAATGTGATAGACTCGTTGACCGATAGTTAAAATGGACTTCGGATTTCTATGCCTCTAAGTGACCTAAAAAAGTGTTTTTCCTAAAGGTGTATTTTTACAACCGGTAGGTTTCTCCCTACTTTTATTTTTACGGGGTCAACACAAGGGTGAATCCAGTGCATATCTCCCTGATTTATTCTACTTCTCCGCTTCTTCCTAAGTGTTCTGGGAATTTTCGGTGCATTTATTGATATGGGTTCTAGACAACCGGTCGATGAGCTGTTACCACCGACAACTTGTCGGCCAAACTCCTGCGGTGAAGTGTGGCTTATTTCTTTTTTTCTTTTATCCTTTTCTTTTTGATTTTTTTTTCTTTTTTTATGTAGGTGGCTTCCCTGGTCTAAGATTTACCTAAGGGTAGCAAAAAGAGAAAGGTCCAGTGACTGGGCTCTAGACAACCTACCTATGGGTTGTTAGCCAAGATAACTTGCCAGCCATATCACCCTAGAAGGTTCACTAGCTGCCTAACTTTCGTTAAAATCGTCGAACAACGAGTCAGTGACAAGATAGTGTGTAGATGCTTAAGACTCAAAATTCCCTCAAATTAGAGGACGGGTTGATAAGTCGTGTACTTATCACCTAAACTTATTTACTCCAATTAAAATAGAATTCAGGTTGGCGAGAACTCGAAAAACAAATCCACACTTTAGTGGAAACACGGGCTGATTAAGTCTAATGACCTAAAGGGTCTTTGTGTTCAAATCATAATATAGTATTTCCTAAGATTGAAAATTTTCTTAAACTCAAGTTCTCTTTCCTAATTCAATTTTTTTTTTTAATAAAAGAAAATAAAACAAATCTACAGTGCTGACGAATAAATTCAACGATGAATATCCACCCCCCATGCCTATTTAATGCAATGTCCTCATTGTATTAAAAAGACATAAAATAGAGTGGAAAAGCATAGAAAGCACCTGAAGTGCGTGAATGTGAGGTCCGCTCCAAGATGAAAACTAAAAAGAACTGTATAAGTGCTTAATTTAGTGCCTTCAGCTAGGCACACTATACAAAGAAGAGAAATGAAGAATTCACAGCTGCAGGTCAGAATCAGAATAAACAAATGAAACCTCTGACCTGTTAGCAGAGGTCCACAGATGTGGACCATATTATGGTGCAAACCCATACCCTATAATCGAGAATATCTTAGGTTCTGGATAAAAATTACCCAAAACCTAAAATCTAAATGCAAGCGGGGTTGGGCCTACGATTTATGAGGATGGAACCCAAGACCAAAAAGGCGGGTTGCAAAGAATTTAAACTCAAAAGGATAATCGTTGAATGCATGCTTGGGTTGGACATCCTCAGAACAGATGTCGTAAGGGTTATGGTTTGATGGTATTAGCTTAAAAGGAACCCTTTGACTCAATCTTCTTTTTCCTCCAAAGTTAACTTCCCAAATCAGAACTTCCCAACTCCTATCCTCCTCAATTAGAATGTTAAATTCCGAGACCTCTTGCATGTTAATCACCCCTTCTGAAATCTCCAAGTCTAAATGATGTGGCTGAATAAAAGTTGACTTGGGTTTAATTATCTCAGAAATAGAATCATCAATAAGCTCAATGCAGTGTAACTGATAATCAGGACATTGAATTGAATCCTCCAGAAAATGCGATTCTGGATCCATAATGTGAGCCCTAATAAAATCAGTTTCCTTAGTTATTGGGCTATCAAATGATCTATCAGATTCCTTAGGCCCAATCGTCTCACAGAAATCATGTTCAGAAAACTCGCGTGAGACTCGCAACTTGAATCTTCACCATCAAGATCCATATCAATGTATGTCCCAAAATCATCTGTCACTTTCTACTTCAAGGAGACATACGTTTCCTTGTACCCCGGCTCAGGGATCTCAGGTAAAGAAAGCAAATCATCCTTAATTGGTTGCTCTAATTCAATCTGGTCAGCCTCGTAACACATGTCCCCCAACAGGTGCCTGAGCAGGTTCTGTCATTGGCTTTCCTGAAGGAAGTTCATACTGTGAATCGTCCCATGTTTGAATCAAAGCGACCACAAATCTCATCCTCAATTTCAGCAAATTTCCCAAGTAGAAACTCACCCGAGTTCTTATCCTTAACATCCTTGAGCCAATCCAACAACGACTTGTTCAAACCATCAATTATTTCAATCAGGGGCTCCAATCTCTCAATGCAAGGTATTGGCTGAACTTCTAAAGATTGAATGGTATTCCTCAAGTTAGCCAGAACCTTATCTTGAACCTGGTTAACCTGAACCAAATGAGTTGGTTCAGGAATGGGCAGGTTTGGGGTCAACGCAGGGGAATTAACGAATTGAGATTCGTTATACCCTTCCTGATAATAGGTCATTCAGATTGTTCAAAAGGTGGTGATGACCTAAAGGCAGTGTAATCAGAGGATGGGTAAGGATTAGTGTATCCTTCTTAATTGTAAATCGTATTAGGTTGTTCATGAAAGGATGATGATCTATAATCGATGTGGCTCTGAGAAGGATAGAAATCGGAATCAAAGTGTTCAGGGTTAGACCCTAAACAAGGAGGTTCAGAATTGTATCCCCAATCCAAGTTATCCCAACTAACTGATGGTTGATGACAGTATGAGTCGAGATAATCGTCATGTTCAGGATAATTCAAAACAGGAGGGAAAGAGCAGGAATGCGTGTAATATGTGGAAGTATTCATGAGAAATGGGAGGAAGAAAGGTGCCCTGCAATACAAACAATCAAACCTGTCCTTAAGTGGGTTAGCCTACAGACCTACAGACTCCCAAAACCCATCTTGAGATAAAGGAACAATTTGATCTACTTCTGTTTATTCAATCCAACCAGTTAGAAGGAGGGATGGGGAAGAAGGTTCTTCCTTCGGCTTGTGCCTCCGGTTCCTAGTGTACCCCCCAGCTACGATTGTTTGATTCTGCTCCCCTAGCTAGACATCAGATTGAACAATAGAAATAGACTAATCGAAAATACTCTCGTTCTGGGCTCTGAAGAGCAAGTCCAATCCTTCAGGCCAATGTCTACTCTGTTTTATTTAGGGCTAGGTTTGAATGTGGTTTGGAATGTGATGGGTCCTTTAAATGGGTTGTGCCCATAATGATTGATTGATTTGTGTGTGAGTGCACAACCAGTGGTTTTCAAGCAAGATTATTTTTTTATACAGTGAATTTTAAGGTTCAAATCTTTTTTAGTAGCTTTTAGAATTCAACTTTAGGTGTTTTCAAATAAGTTTCGTTGGCACACCAGGTTTTGAAAGCACAGGTGAAGATGTTTTCCTTTAAAGCTTAAAAAGAATGTGGAGTGCCAGGTAAATCCATAATAATTGAACCTAAGTGGCAGCTACTTAATGAGTTGATTTTATTTGAAGTGGTGCGGCCCAATCAACTTAAACAATTTGCCTATTGCACCACTTAATTAGGCAAACAAGTTATTACCTAATCTGATTTCTACTCAATTATGTGTTTGGATGTGTGTACCAGCTCTAAAGATCGGTTTACCGGTTGAGTTTGAAAATCAGATGAGGTTGTGTACCTCTGTGAGATTTTTTTTTAAATTTTTTCCTTTTTTATTGTGGGGGTTGGGGCAGGTGTGGGCGTCAAACAACAAACAATCTAGCCTTAGAGTTTATAAGTACACCTAAGTTGATTGATGTTTGTACTATTATGTGGTGAAATGAAATCTAATGGGTGGGAGGTGGGGGATAACTTATAGAACCTTCCAGAGAACTTTACTCTAATCTACAGTTTTTGCTCGTCTCAAAAGAGTTCCTGCAATCACAATAAGAAAAGAGAGAAGTGAGGTAAATGATTCGTAAGTTGTAAAAACATGGAGAAAAATCAAAGAGTGTTGGCCCCCCGGCAACGATGCCAAAATGTTGAACGTTCAAATTGCCATGCTAACGTGTTTGGTTTTTAAAACCTTATCATTATAGCTTGAGAGTGAAGAACTCGTGTTCAATAAATAAAATTTATACCGAGATTGAAATTCCAGGTCGAACACAGGGAGGCGGATGTTTGATTTAAAAACTACATGCTTGTTTTTATTTGTCACGAAATAATTCAATTGATTAAAACAACTTACAATAAATAAGAGAGAGAGAATAAGAGAGAGAATAATACAAACTAAATCAAAAGAGATATAGAATGCACATGGAAATCATTTTCAAAAGGGATTGTTCATTACACTAAATATTACGACTAGAAAGCAGGAAAATGATTACAATAGAAAGCAGTAAATCTACTTTAGAAAGTAGTAAAAGAGTGGAGAGAGAAATATCCTCCTCGATGGTCGCTTGGAGGACGAGCTGAACTACTCTAGAAAGTAGTAAAAAGAATGGGGAGAGAGATATCCTTCTCGACGGTCGCCTGGAGGACGAGCCAGACGGGACGACCCCTAAACAAAGGAGGATGAAGCAAGAGGAAGGAGGACGAAGCGGAAGAATGGGAACATCGTCGTCGCGGGATCCACTTCCGAAGGGGGATGAAAATTGGACTTTATCTCGCGAGAAGCATCCCGGGTGTGGGACAAGCTTCTCTTGAGCTTTGGAGAGGTAGAGAAGAGAAGGAAGGGATGAGAATTTTGTGTGGAGGGGGTCTCCTCTTATAGTTGCAAGGAGTGGGGGTAAATTGGACATTACATCTTTAAAACATTAAATAAGGGGTCTTTAGTGATGGATAAAACCGTCGCTAAAGCCCCAACGTGGGCGTAGTGGGCGCTGCCCGCGCACGCCCGCTCATCTGCTCGCACGTGCAATGCTTGCGCACGTTCAGCGATCCTCAGCCGTTCGATCACGAGATCAGACGGCTTAAGTCGCGCCTTCGACTGGTGCGCTGCGCGCCCGCCTGCGTGCGGTGGTACCTCCTCGCCATGCCTGCAATGGCTCGTCGACACTATCGGGTGCGTAGGGCCGTTCGATCTCGATCCGACGCTCGCCCGCGCCCTTCGCCTGGTTGCTATGGCTCGAACTAGCGTCCGCGCCTCGCGTTAAGGCACTGGACCGCTGTGCTGCCTCAGCCAAATGGTCGCGCGGACGAATTCTGGGCACCGCATCCACAGCTATTGGATCTTGATCCAACGGCAGAGAAGCGGCGCTCTGATTGAAGAAGAGAAGGTGCGGTGGTGCTGGGGGTCGGTTGGATGGCTGAGATGGCGCCACGTGGCACCATCTTGGCCATCTATCTTCTGGATGTTGTAGATGGTGCCACTGGTGTCGGATTGTCTCGATTTTTGTGTCGTTAGGCTGCAATCGTCAATCCAAATTCATCAATTTGGTAGGATTTGTTGTTTGAAGTGCAGATTTACACCATCTTGGCCCTTGATCTTCTAGGGTTCCCCGGTCACTATCAGATGCTACAAATGCCTAATTATGGCGATCTTGGAGTCGTTGAACTCCAATCGTCACCCTGATCACATCTGTACGGTTGGATCTTCGATCCGAGGCCCCAATTAATAGTTTGCCTTGTCCAAGCACATAAAAGGAGACAATTAACCTCCATTTTATTCAAACTACTCTAAATGCAAGATGATGCATGTTATGCAATATTTATAGTATGCAATGCAATCCTATGCTTAAGAACATGCATAACTAGACATCTTAAGTAGTGTAAACGTGTTTACATCAATTATAAACAAGTTATATGTCAATCAATCTTTTAATTTTGAATTTCTTTGATTGTACAATGCCCCAATTTTCTTCTTATAAAGAAGAATCTCTCAACTGCAAGATGTTTTGTAAAAGTCTCTGGCAATTGGTTTTGTGTATCTATGAATTCTAACTAAATGGCACCATGAAGCACATTATCTCCAAGAAAATGATGTCGAACAACTATACGCTGGGCACGTGAATGTTGTACCAGATTTTTAGATAAATTAATTACACTTGTACTATCACATAAAATTTTAGATTGCACAAAAATTAATCCAAAATCAAACAAAGTCTATCTCATCCAAATGACTTGAGTGCAAGCAAGTGAAGCAGCAATATATTTTTCTTCGGTCATAGAAAGTGAAACACATTATTTCGTAAAGAACCATGAGACCAGAGATTTTCCAATAAAATGACAACTGCCACTGTGTCATTTCGGTTTGTCCGACTCCCTACATAAACTGCATCACTATAGCATAATAAGTCCAAGGTTTGTACTTAAGGATAAAGGATAGCGTGATCTCTTTTGCTATTTAGGTATCTAAATATTCTTTTTACTTCATTTAAATGAGATTCCATGGGTTCGGATTGGAATCTCAAATATAAACATGCAGTAAAAAGAATATCAGGTCTAGAAGTTGTAAGGTATAGTAGTGAACCTATCATAGCCCGGTATTTCTTTTCATCTACCTTATTGCCGAATAAATCTTCACCAAGAGAAGTAGATGGAGTAATTGCAGTCTCTTTTCCATTTACATTATCAAAGTCAAGCATCTTTAGAATTGCAAGAACATACCTATGTCTAATTGTTGGATTTGAAGGATTAAAAAGAATCTGAGTTCACCCATCATAATCCTTTCAAAATCAGTCTTCATAGTCAAACAAAAGTGTTGACATAGGGACTCTTTGGTTGATCCAAATATAATATCATCAACGTATATTTGAACTAACAGGATGTCATTTCATTCTTCCTTTACAAAAAGAGTTGAATCAACAACTCCAATTCGATATCCATGCTAGAGAAGGAAGGACCTAAGTCTATCATACCAGGCCCTAGGAGCATGTTTAAGTCCTTATAACGCCTTAATGAGCATGAATACATGCTCTGGGTGTGTTGGGTCTTCGAACCTGGGAGGCCAAAGAACATAAACTTCTTCCTTAATATAGCTATTAAGAAAAGCGCTCTTGATATCGATTTGAAGTAACTTGAAGCCATTTGCACTTGCAAAGGAAAGTAGCATCCGAATGGACTACAAGCGAGAAATAGGAGCAAATGTCTCATCAAAGTTAATTCCCACCTATTGGTTATAGCCTTGAGTTATGAGTCAGGCCTTATTCCTGATTACTGTACTAGATTCATCCAATTTATTTCGGAACACCCACTTGGTTCCAATAATGCAATTACCGTCAAGAGCAGGTACGAAGTCCCATACATTGTTCCTTGTAAATTAGAGTAGCTCCTGCTACATAACTATAATCCAATGCTCATTGTTTAATGGCTCATCAACTTTCTTGGGTTCAAGTTGAGAAAAAAAGGCATTATCGACAAAGTTAGCCCTAAAATGAGATCAGGTTTTTACAACTTGTTCAATATCACCTATAATTTGTTCTTGAGGATGGTTCTTGTGGTGCACCAAATCTTTTGGAAAATCATGTACATTTCATGTATCTTCCATTTTTGATACATCATGAAGGGGTTATCCTCATCATCAGATTCTAGTTGATTTGGTTCTGGTTCTCCTAAAGTTGTTTCATTAAATGAAACATGTAGGGATTCCTCTATAACAAAAGTCCTTTTGTTAAAAACTTGATAAGCTTTTCTTCTAGTTGAATAGCTAATGAAGATGCCTTCATCACCTTTAGCGTCAAACTTATCAAATTGATCTCAGGTGTTTAATAAAAAGCATCTATTTCCAAACACCTTAAAATATGAAATCCAAGGAGACTTCTCATAATATAGCCCATATGAAGTTGTCATAATAATAGGCCTTAAAAGAGTTCTATTAAGAACATAACAGACCATATTAATGGATTTAGCCTAGAAATATTTTTGAAGCCTAGACTCCAAGAGCAAAGTTTGGGCGCATTATGGTAGAGTACGAATCCTATGCTCTACAACACCATTTTGAGATGGTGCCCGAGGGAATGAAAATTCCTGGGATATGGAAGAATTAACACAAAAACTTGAAAATTTTTCATTTTCAAATTCACCCCCATGGTTGGTCCTAAGTCTAAGAATTGAAGATTTTTCCTTCTGAAGTCTTTGAGTAAGACTTAGGAAGGAGTCAAATGAGTCATCATTATGTTTCAGGAAGATGACCCAAGTGAACCTCGAGAAGTCATCAGTAATAACTTGGCAAAATTATGATCCATTTAGGCTCTCAAATCATGTTGACCCAAATAGATCAAGGTGTAACAACTGTAAAGGACATGTAGTTGAAAACTATTTTTTTTGGTTTAAAAGAAGCCACGTGCATTTTTCCAAGTTCACAAGATTTGCACAATGCATCGTTTTTATAAGTTAGTTTGGGTAGGTCCCTTACAAGCTCATTTTTGGCTAGCTTATTTAAGTGTTTGTGATTTATGTGACCTAGCCTATGGTGCTATAAATCCACTTCAACATAACTGGAAAACAGATATTTCATGAATTTCTCTTGTGAAAAATAAAATGCAGAGATATTTTCATATCTAAAACCTTCAATTAAAATTATATTAGTTACTTCTTTTAGTATTTTAAATCCAGTTTTTATAAACAATACATGACAACCATTATCACATATTTGATTAACATTAAGCAGGTTATGTTTTAAGTACTCTATTAAAGGTACATTGCATACCTACTTAGATGAATTACCCATTATACCTTCACCAATAATGCGACAACGTTTGTTGTCGCCCAACTTGACGTGTCCTACATCCTGAGTTTTCGTCCATTTGATAAAGAGGTTGGAATGTCCCATGATGTGCTTAGAGCACGCATTCTCTAAGATCCACTTTCTTTTCTTAACATGCAAAATAATTTAATAAATCTGATTTAGGTACCAATTTTCTTTTGGGTCCTTGATGGTTAGTTCCCTTCAAATCCTTAGATTTTAGATAACTTTTGAGTTGGATCTATAGTTCTTTGGATTTTTGACCTTTTGGTAAATCCATGCATTCCTAAGTGCAAGTGATTTATTTTGTGTGTTCCTTTTACCATGAAATTTTACATTTAATGCAATACAAAATTCAATATTTAGTCTAGTAGTTGTTTTAAGATTGTGTAAGTTTCCGTGAATATGCTCATAAATATCCTCTAATTCTACTATCTTTGCTTGCAATTGTGAATTAGTATCTTTTGCCATATCTAACTCTATTTCTAAACAGGAATTTTCTATTTTCAAAGTCTTATAGTTATCATGCAAAACTTTATTTCCTTTTTTAATTAACTTAGCTTTGTAACACAAATCTTCATATGCTTGCAATAATTCATTAAAAGTGATTTCAGAATCCATCTCATTTTTTGAGCTGTAATTAGTTGCCATCAAACATAGATGGGCAATTTTGATTTCCTCGGATTCTTCAGAGGAGGATTCCGTGTTAGAATTGCTGTCATCCCAAGTCACTTTATACACAATTCTTGAGATCTTCTTCCAATCAACTTTTTTGCCTTTCTTCTTCTCTTCCTTTTTCCTCTTGATCATTGGACAATATTTTTGTATGTGTCCCCTTTTCTTACTTTCAAAAAAACTATATCATTAGAAAATTTACTTACTCTTTTACCTTGCTTTTGGATGAATTGTCGAAATCTTCTTGCTAGAAGAGCAAGCTCTTCTTCTTCGTCGGAGTCTTCGAGATTTCATTCTTCCTTTAGAGCTTTGAAAGCAATCACTTTCTTCTTGCTTACTGATTTCTTCTCATTTTTCTTCATGTTCTCCAATTGGACCTCATATGCCATAAGGCTTCTAATTAAATCAAGAGAAAGGAATGAAAGGTCCTTTGCCTCTTGGATCATTGTTGACTTCGGAGACCAGTCACTTGTAGGAGATCTCAAGATCTTTCTGACAAGTTCTTCTATGAATTTCACTCCTAAATTCTACATGAGGCTAACTATAACCCCAAACCTTGTGTACATTGCCTTGATGGTTTCACCTTTCTCCATTTTGAAACACTCGTAACTTTCTGTTAGAATAGATACGCATGTTTCTTTTACCATGTTAGTACTTTCGTAGGTGACTTGAAGTGTATTCCATATCTCAAATGCTGACTCGCACGATGAGAAACAGTTGAATTCCTCCCTTGACATTGACAATAAAGTGCGTTCATCACCTTCGCATTGCCGACAATCTTCTTTTGATTCGTAGTCCATGCTACTCCTTTTTACAACTCTGGATATAAGTATCTCTCTTGAATGAGGGTCTACGACTCCTCATCAATCGCCATGAAGAAGACTTGCATCCTCCTCTTCCAATACCCATAGTCTATCCCATCAAAATAGGGAGGACAGGAAGGTGACTGTCCTTCGGTGCACTTTGTTGATGATGCCATTACGAGTCATGTTGTTACTCTTTCCCACAACCCGCTCTGATACCACCAGTAGGTTCTAGAGGGCACAAGCACACTAGAAGGGGGGATAATAGTGTGCTAAACAAAATATTGCAAATAAAATAAACCGCAAAAATAGTATACCAAATATATAGTGGTTCCCCTCACTTGGGAACTCCACTACCTATGTGTCTCGACTTAAGATTTTTAGCCCGATTCCCTCAACCGGAGGGAATCAAGTTACTATAAATCGATGTAATTAATGGGTTACCTCAACCCAATTACAAAATCAAATAAAAGCAGAAAATTATAGATGCAAGCAGAGACAAATTATCTTACAACTTAATTGCTAAGTCTCCAACAAGAATTAGCTTAATAGATATTTGATATATCAATCTAGCGAAAAATACAAAAGTGTAAAAAATGATTTTATGAGGAAGAGCAAATTTGCCAAAAGATCTTGTTGCATGATGAGGATCTTCATGAAAGAAAGATGCAACAGGCCCATCACCCTTGCAGCTAGAAATGAGAAATGTAAAATCTGGACCAAGGAGAATTTTTGTATTTGTGTTATGTGCAAATGACACATAAAAGGTGTTTTTATAGGCCACTAAACACCTCCCCTACGATTACTAGCCATTAGGGGAAAAATGGGAATATTAGAGATAGGATTAATTGCTAAATAGCAGTTTAGATCAGGCACAACGGTTAGTTGGTACCTGTACTAAAGTTGTGTTATTAGTACTGACTGCTCATAATGAACCATTAGCTAGCCCAACAAAGCTTGGGTACCAGTACTCATCATAGGTATCGGTACTCAGTGCTTACAGTTGAGTACCAACTAAGTCATTAGGTACCAGTACTCATGATAAGTACCGGTACTTGTTACTCAGGTTTGAGTCAAGTTAAAAACTATGACCAACAAGTACCGATACTGGTGATTAGTACCTATACTTGTATGGTCCAGGCACTACCCCTACTGATGAACTGTAAGCACCTGGTATCGACTGGTACTCATGATGAGTACCAGTACTTATTGTTCATAATTTGTGACTAGGACCAAAACTTGTGCTAGCATGTACCGGTACTTATGAACAATATCAGTACTTGCAACAAGTTCCTTGAATAAATTCTATTAAACAATCTTGGTGCTATTTGAATGCAAATACACGATTAATATGTCAAAGAAATGATTTTGATTTTTCAAATGAATGATTGAATGAGAGTTTGATACCTAATTATCTCTATTTTGATTTTAACTCCTAAATCAATTTTTCTTATTAGGAGACATACAAAAATCTAAATTACAACACATAACAACAATCTTCATTCTCCATGTCATCCACATTACTACCTTGTTATCATCCATACTTAAATCCTGTGATTTCCTGTAAGTAACACTTCATAAACTCATTAGATTTAAAACAGTTTTGTTTACAACAAAACAAAAAAGAGAAGTGGAACTAGGTTCCAGAAGGAACTTATTCCAAAACCAATTTCTAAAACCATTATAAGAATCAAATGGGTTTTTAGAAATAAGCTAAATGAATCAGGAGAAGTAGTCAGAAATAAAGGTAAACTTGTGGCCCAAGGGTGCAATCAACAAGAAGGAATTGATTTTGATGAGATCTATACACCTAGGCTCGCTTGGAATCTATTGGGAAGCTGTTAGCCTTTTCCACACACATGGAGTTCAAACTCTTTCAGATGGACATCAAAAGAGCATTTCTAAATGAATTTATCAAGGGGGAAGTCTATGTTAAGAAACCTCTATGTTTTGAAAATGTCTACCATCCAGAATATGTCTATATATTACATAAAGCTATATATGGTCTAAAACAAGCTCCACGTGCTTAGTATTATAGACTAAAAGCCATTCTAATTGAAAATGATTTTAAAATCAGAAAAATAGATCCAACTCTTTTTACAAAATAAAAAGAAAATGATATTTGATTATTTCAAATTTATGTTGATATTATTTTCGGAGCTACTAATGATCTTTCATGAAAATTGTTTGCCAAGGTTATACAGGATCAGTTCGAGATGAGAATAATGGGAGAACTTCGATTCTTTCTTTATTTTCAACTAGACCAATTGTCTTCTAAGATATTCATATCCCAAAGAAATTTCACTGACGTTAGAAAATGTGCTATATTAAGTTGTTCATTGTTGCATGTAAATAGACTCCAATTTTAAAGGAGAAATGGAAAGGTGAGTATGAGTGTCGAACACAAGGAGGCAAGAAATAGATTCCATTAGTTGCTTAGTTGTCACAAAATATTTCATTTGGTTTTCTTGAGAAAAGGGGGGAGAGAGAGAGAGATAGAAATCCGAGGTAAAATAGAGTCGTTAACTATGCCTGATAACATGAAACATACTGTAATAAGAACATAGGCTGGCATGGATAGAGCTGAATACTAAGACAATAATTATGATATTGAGAACTGCTATACTGCATAAGCGGAATGTCTTTAAACTCTAAGTGATTACACTAGTGGAATGCTTGAATCCATGTAACACTAGGCTATAGAAAAGCATCAAAATGAATGTAAGAAGTAGCAAGGCATCGAGGCAGCCACGGTGGTAGGGGAAGCTTCCGTCCGCGGCTTGGCGACTCCAAGGACTTGCTTTAAGCTCCAGAAGGTGTTGTGAATGTGCTTGCTTGATGATGGTCATGGCCCCCTTTGCAATGGAAGTCCATAAGTTTATTTATAATGCAGAACAGATGGCCAAAGTAGGTATTGCATAATTAGTGACAGCCAGGATGTTGTAGCAAGCTCACTGTTGGTAGTTCACACACCTGCTGGCATCGCGTAAGCATAGCTGGTGTCTGTGAGGAGAAGTATAGGCCATTGGATTAGATCCGCAGATCTCCATCGGATGACAGAGGGTGCATTAGATGACTTATCCCTTGTGTCCATCATGCTCACCATGTGGGAAGAAATCCTGTCTGTCAGATTGCATGTAGAGGGCAGAGATTGCGTGTGAAATCGCACTTCGGATCATGCCTTGGGTGTATGTACGATCGAGCATCAGATCACGCATGATGAATCATGCGTGGATGAATCGTTCGCTTCCGGAGGCACCACGTAGCCACTATCAAGGACACTTGATGGATATCTGGCGATCCAATTTCACCACCTCTTCACATGCAATGCAAATAGGCCTCGCGAAGTCTGAAACTCGCATCCGCTCGTGTGGGTCGAGGCCTAGACCAATGCACTATACCTGTTGCATTGTCGCATTTGCAAATTAGTGTACGTGCATTCTCAACCATTAGATCAAGATCTAATGGCTGAGATTGCTTGATGAAGGTGCTTTTGAGGAGAGCGATGAGATGTTGGTGGTCATTAGGCAACCTCGATGGTGCCACCTGGTGCTATCTGGGTCATCCATCATCTTTCCTTTGTACTGGATGCTATAGGGCTTTGATCAAGATAATTCTTGCTTCATTAGATTGCGGTCATTGATCCAATTCATCTATGCAGTTTGATTGCACATCTGAGACCTGATTCAATTTGTACTTGTGCACAAGATCATTGAACATTAATTTAAAGCAATCTTAATGCATAAATGACACAATATGCATGTATTGCTCCTAGACCCATTATAATATGATATTCATGCACATGCACCCCTAAAACGGACTCTAATTGATGTAATTAATAGTAATAATTCTAGAGTCATCATACACCTCGAAGATTTTAAAGAAATTGTCCATGGATAAGGTACAAGGAAAAGAGATGCTTATGGCAACTTCAACACAACTCAATAGTGATGAAATAGGTAACTCTATAGATCAAAAGTTATATAGAAGCATGATAGGATCTCTACTTTATTTTACTGTTAGTTGACCTGACATTCTTTTTAGCACTTATTTGTATGCTCATTCTCAAGTTGATCTTAAAGAAACACACCTAAATGCCACAAAAAGAATACTTAGATACCTAACCACACATTAAATGTAGGAGTCCTCTATCCCAACTCAGCTATGTTGGATCTTTACTTTTTTTGTGATGTTGATTATGCGGGTAGTTTCACAGACCAATAGACTACGAGTGGAATGTGTCAATTTCTCGAAATTTCACTAGTCTCTTGGTTCTCTAGAAAGCAAAATACTATTTCCTTATCCACGATAAAAGACAAATCTATAGTTGCATCTTTTTCTTGTTCACAACTATTATGAACGAAACAAATCCTAGAAGATTTTCTCCTATCTTATAACAACAACAAAATACTTTGTGATAATCCTAGTGCCATTAACCTATCTAGAAACCCTATGCAACACAATAGAACAAAACACATTGATGTTAGGCATCACTTTCTAATGGATTCTGTGCTAAAAGGTGATATAAACTTAGAGTTTGTTCAAATTGAAAATTACTTAGTTGATATCTTCACCAAACCCATTCCAAAAGATAGATTTAAACTTATATGTCATGCCCTAGGACTATCTTGATTAAAAGAATTAAATGAAAAATCTTTAATGATATGTTTCACGTTGCTGATCGATCAAAATTTTAATTTTGATCGACCAAAATGGTTTAATCAATCAAATGTCTCATTTTGATCGGCCACTTTTTTGGTGGGAAATTTTCCTCAAAAATATTTGAAGTTTGGTCGACCAAAAAGCTTGTTTGATCGACCATTTTGTTTGGATGAGAATTTTCCCTAGAAAACTTTGAACATTAATCAACCAAGCTCTTTATCAAATCAATCATTTCAGTTTTGAACTACCAAAACTTGGTTTTGATTGACCAGTTCTGGATGAAATCCACTTTTGCAATTTCACTCCTAATCACCTCTAATCTCTTGTCTTTCCACCTAATCGATGCCCATTACCTTGATTACCTACCGTATATGTTTTTACCATACTAATATCTTAAAAAAGTATAGATATACAAACTTTTCACCACTCACTTTTTTACATCAACTATACCCTACCTAATTCTACCCTACATGACCAAACACACCATCAACCAATTCTCAAAGCCCTCTCCTTCCCAATGCCACCAACCAATGAACGAACACCATCGACCAACATCGGTCCTCCTCGCAAGATTGACCTCTGATCTCCTTCCTCCGACATCCTTCTCTTATGTAGCCAGCTCGCATGGTCATCTGTACCATGTGCACCATCGCATGCTGCTCGACACAATGCTACGACCTCGTTCATCGCCACCTAGTGTCACAATCGATCTCGTCATGGCCAGTCCCTCGTCCACTTCCCTTTTGTTTGATCATTTCGATCAATCTTTGTATAATCCCTAAGCCCTATCCAAAACCTTCATTTCTTTTGGATTTGTCATGCCTAGTTAGCGATGTTGACACATCTATTTCACATAAACTATCTATTTTTGCATGTTCTTAGGCATAAAATTGCATCATGCATTATAAATATTGTATAACATGCATCAGCAACCAATAAGATTAGTTTGTACGAATTAATAGTTAATTTGTCCTTTTTGTGGCCAGGGGATAGGGAAATAGCATTTAGGGGCCTCGGATTGAAGATCTAACCATACGAATCTGATTAGGATGATGGTCAGAGTACAATGCCTCAGAGATCACCTCGGTTGGACCTCCGTAGCATCAGATGTAGCCCGAGGAAGATCAGTGGTCATGGGTCATGGTGGTGTAAATCCATACCTCAGATGACAAATCCAACTACACGGATGGATTCAGATTAATGATCGCAGCCCAACGGGGCAAAAATCGATTCAATCTGACATTTCTGGCACCAACAACATGCCAAAGAAGTTGGACGACCAAGGTGGTGTCACGTGACACCTTCCTAGCCATCCAAGAGTGCCAATAGCCTACCTCTCCTCAAAGGCTTCTCCACACGAGATCTTGGCCAAGTGAGCGTGGCCATCGAATCAACTTCATGACAATCCACGGAGAGAGCACAGTGGAGAACTCCTCCATGTGCAACTTAGTAGCAGGAGTTCGAGCCCCGTCCCACCTTAAATTGAAGTGGAGGGTGGGTGTTGCTAAATTCAACTATCGATGAGTGATCGAGCGGCTATGCAGGCGTGACATGGTGCCATCTCGAGTGTCAGATGGAAGAGCGCTCCGCATTTGTACGATCACGTGCGATCATACATGGTCGTTGTGTGCATTATGAAGGCGAAGCACATGCGGATCGAAGTTGTCCAATTGTGCAATCGGACAACCGAGAGTGTGATGAGTCCATTTTGATGGACTATTCTTACGCCTAAGTTAATTTTATTTTTACATTTTATCTTTTTTAATAACTACATTAGGTTATAGAAAGAGTGCATGCATCATTACTTTAGCTTTTGTCTATTCTATTACATTCTATAACTTAGTATGTAATTATTTTATTTTTTATTATTGTAGGAATAATTTGCAAGAGACGAGGGGGGTGAATAAAATTTTCCCTTCCCCAACAGCCACCGGCCTCAACAGTACTTCTCCAACAGCCACCGGCCAAATTTAGTAATGGATCTAAAAATCCCTTGACTTGCGGATGGGGGAGGAGATAAAAGGAGCTTTTGGTGAGGATGAGAGGGGTGGTCTTCTTCTTCTCCCCCTAGCGGGGGACCATCGTGAAGTTACTGCGTGCACTGTGCACACCACTTCCACCACCTGCCCACCACAAGTGCCTCACCCAGACCTCGCCAGCCTGCCACTGCATGCCTCCAAGCAAGTGCTTCATCTTCCCTCTGTAGCAATGCCCTTGGACTGCCACCGCGTGCAAAGGACCTCTCCATCGCACGTGTGTGCCCTTGCAAGTCCTACATCATTCCACACTAGCCTGCCTTCACCGCGCCAATCTTCCACCACCTGCCCGCACCTGTACACCTGCAGGCAGCAAGCGACTGCACCAGCGCCCACCGCACCTGCAAGCACTCGCCCCCACTGCACCTGCAAGCACCAACCCGCACCGCACGTACTGCTCCAACACTCCCACTGCAGCGGTGCCTGCAAGCACTAGCCACCCACCACATGCCCTGTAGGCACACCCTTGCCAGCGCCTGAAGGTAACCAAGCGCTCGCAGGCAACCCAGCTACCCGCAGGTGCCCACGCCAGCAGCCATGCCCGTAGGTGAGCCCTAGTGAACCCCTGTGCGTGCGGCCAACGCGCATCAGCATGTCCTGCAGCAGCCACTCTTCCTCCTCTCCACGCGTGGCTCTCCACCTCCAACAGAACCCAACAAGCTGGCGGCTGGTCTCCACCATCCGGCCACCGCATCACCACCATCGCAAAGCATGCATCGAGGTGCACCACCCCGTCGACTCTCGCTGCCAACCTTGCACAGTCGTGCAAGCGAGGAAAAGAGAGGAGAAATCCTTTATTTCCTCCTCAATTAAAATTTTCATTGGATGCCGTTGGAATTTAGATATTATTATTTTATTCAGGCCACATTGCATGGATGCACTTATAGTTTCTTGAATTTACTACACTTGTGTTACGTGCATCATTCTACATTGAAATTCAAATCAAATTTGCATGGATATCAAATTTACATTATATGCCATTACATATGCATCATATACATAATTTTGGGAGCTTAGTTCTAGACCTAAAAATTGCATAAATAACCTTTAACTTTTAAGGAAATTGCAAGCTCCATTTAGAGTTGTATATTCCTCGCATTGAAGTTGCAAAGTTGTCTGCAAACAATATCACCCTCTACTCATGAGTTTATTGGTTCTATTCCTCCCTTTGAATGCAACATTTTTTATGGTTAAATTTAATATTAATTTTTGATTGAGAGATTTTCCACCACATAAAACACGACATATCATTCTATTGCTATTTTAATTAAGTGAAAATCTCTCCAACAAATGGCACCGTTGCTGGGGAGGCAACAGACGCAATAGATTCACTTTATCATTTTTTTTGTATATTCTGAGCTGCACAATTATCTGATCACTCTTTACCTTATTGTGCGAGGAATTTGATGGGGCGACAGGCGCAGCAGAGCAACGACATCGACCTTGACGACGAACATGGTGGGCGCACACAGTGGAGGTGATCCTTTTGGTGGACCTTAACGCCACCTGTGGGCCAGCAATAGGAGCACGTGGGCCTTGGTCCCACGCACACAGGCTTACGGAGAGGCTTGTTTCTAATTTAGTCATTAGAGCTTAGTTTAGATTTAGTTTAGATAGACATTAGAATTTACTTTTTTTTCTTTTGGACCCTTGTCGGCTATTTTTGGGAACGTGTTCCCAGTGTTTCCTTATTTCTTATCGCTCTTGTATGTGGGAGCGTATTTTCTGGAGTGTGTTCCCATTTATTTAGATTATAGGATTATTCAAATTGTTTGAACTGCATGTTGGTTAGTTAGTTAGATTAGGTTAGTTTGCTTATTATTATTATTATTAAATGAAAAAAATTATTTGAACTACTTGCTGGAAGCTGCATACCTACACAACGACCATCCAATACTAAATGAGCAATATCTAGTTTATTTTCAGTGTATTGCATACATTCTTGCACGAAGAAAGCTGAAGTAAGGTACGTCTTCTCTTGAGCATCAATTACCTGTCATGCATCTGCATTGAACCTAAATCTAAGATCACTAAAGCGCTTGAGTAGAATTAATTCAGTGGTCACTTTAAAAATTGGGACTGCTAAGAAGTTTGACCTTAAAATCTGTGACTTAAAATTGTGTGAAAAAGGATCTTGTTTGCAAAATTTCAAAACTCAAAACATGATCGTATGTTTGGACACTTGAGACACTGTGCACCTCACACATAAGGTCACTAGATAAATTTCTACCTCTCCTCTTTTGCACTACAAGGGAAGTTAGTCGAAAATCAACAAGCCCATCCACCAAGTTGCTTTGGTTCCTCATGTGTGGGCTCAATTCGAGACTTCCATCCCTTGCGAGTAGGTTATAGGCACCAACGAAGGTTGGTCTAAGAAGCATAATTCTTGCAAAACTTGTTTGGCCACTAACTGATCATTTAATTCTAAGACCTACAATGTATTAAAAATAGATCCATTTGGATTTGCGTTTGTTTGGACAGCGATAGAACTCTCTAGGAAGTTTCTGCTTGTGTTTTGAATTCTTTTAAATCCTAAGAGAGTTAAAACTATTTGGCTTAAAGAAATGGATCACCCTTAGTCCTATCATTTAGATTATCAGAGTCAATACTTCCTATCTTTTAACTAGGATCCCATGCCCCAAGTGTATCCATCCTTTGATGGGTACATTGACAATTCATGGGACCATTCATACTCCTATCCTGGGAGTACTGGCTTGAATACTCCCACCTTTTAGCAGAGACTAGGAGCGGGATTTCCCAACCTTGGAATCCCTACTTCTATGCAAACACCCAACCCTCCCACCCTTCATGATTTTCTGTATCGAGGTTGGACCGATACCCCTAGGCAGCCAGAGCCTGAAATTGACTATCCTCCCCAACCTGATAGTAGTAGCCTCTCCTCTTTTATGATAGAAATGCAAAAACAACAAAAGGAAATGATGGAATCCATGGGAGAGATTTTGAGGAATAGTCAACAATTAAACAAAGAAATAAGACCGCTTAGCTATGCTCTTCCCAGTAATTCTGATCCCTACCTAGACGACCATGATCATGAAAATAATTCCGAGGAAACAAATGACAATAGGGATCCAGTTTAATGTAGATATCACTTAGACTCTCCAAATGAGACACGGCCACTAGAGGAGAACGATCCTAGTGATTGTCCACCCGAGCTATATTGGAGTCAAAAGCAAGGGAAGATGGTACCTCTTGAGGACCTTGACCCTAATGACAGTATTCTCCTTAACCCCACTAACCGGAGTTAAGGTTGTATTGTTCCTATCACTTCCCCTCTTGATTATCTGGTAGAATCCCATTCTACTCTTAGTGAGCCTACTCCTGACCCTCCACTTATGGAATCAACACCTACCATTCAGCATCCTGAGGATTTAAATGCACCCAATGAAGGTGACCCTAAGGGAATGGAGGATGAATTAGATCAATTTTGGTCTCAGGGATATAAAGAGTCTATTTCAGAGGATGAGGATGCCCCAATGGAGGAACCTGACTGAAAATATGGAGTGAATCATAGGGGAATCATTTATTATTTAAGGATTTACCTCTAGAGGATATAAATTATCTGGTGAAATCCGGATTCATCCCTTCTTTTGAGAGTCATCCTCCATCAAAAGAGGAGTTCACATCAGAGGAGGACAAACAAAATAGTGAGAAGCCTAGGGGAGACTCTCGGGGACAAAACATGTCATTTGAGGATTTATACCCCGAGAAGAATAACAAATTTAGTGATATAGGCTTGCTCCAAAACATTAAGACTAATCCTCCTTTTGGAATAATTCAGGATACTAATCCAGCTCCTTTCGTCACGAATAAAACACATATACACCCTGACAAAAATTTAAGTGAACCAAATGAATCCGGGGATGAAATTAATGATAATGATTCTGATATCTTTACCCTGCCATCAAAGAGTTATAATTTGGAGTCTACCCTTGATTCACATATACTGAAAGGTGAAAATATGTCTCCGATCATTAATGCTAGGTAGGGTAACATGAAGTTGTCTGCAATTGTTAGGGAGCATACACAATCTGAATTGTTGTTGGAATTGCACCTGACACCGACTAGGCCCTCATTGGACTTAATCATTACCTTCCAACACTACAAACAACCCTTACACTCCCTAACCAATCCTTGACTTAGATCTCTGCTCATGAACATTCTTTCTTGGAGAACATATCAGACCAGTACATCCTCGCATGGAATGGCGAGTGTGGATTGATGCTTGTACTTTTAGTCTCGCCATTCAAGGGCTTGAACTAATAATGCTTATATCTTTTAAAACCCATCTTGCTTTGGAGGATCCTTGTTATCCGCCACTTATTCTGTTTCGGGCGGTCCCATTTCATTTTCCTTTTGTTATTCCTAGACCTCCCCAGGTAGCTAATGAGGTTTTCTGCTTTCATACCTTCTGGTGAGAATTTGGGATTATGTTGCATCATCAGCTCGCCAACATCCGTGGCTACCTCTTTTCTAGGCTAGTGCTGTTACGCATATTTTTAGGGCCTAACTTTTTCTGTCTAGAACCAGACTTACAAGTTCCTTATAAGTCTGGCTGTTGACAGAAAATGCAGCGCTTGTTGGGAGGCAACCCAGCATTTTGATTAACACCGTCGTTAGGTGATTTCTTTCCTTTCTCCCCTTATTTTAATTTTACATTAAGGACATTGTAGGATTTAGGCATGGGGGGTGCATTTTGCATTTTAGGAAGCATTCATGCATTTAGGATAGCATATAAAAAAAAAACAATTCTTGAGCTGAATGGGTTAGTCCCTAGTAGAATACCTTTGTCATTGGAGGTTTTTCTTCTTTAATTATTTCTTAAGTTTATAATCTAGTACATTTACTTCTCATGCACGTAGACTGGGTTATGGATCTTCAAAGAAAACCAATAAGAATTTTTAGTCTACTGAACCCTTCGACCGTTCTTAGGGAGTCAGGCAGACTATCTTCTAGTAGATCCACCTCATATTTGTGAGAAGAAAGTAGAGAGATTACTGGTGCACTAAATCTGGTGCAAGGACTCTTACGTTTTGGACAATTAGATGATGATACTTCAGAGTTAGGAAAAGTTTTGCCCTCTGTTCCTGTGAGTGTACTTTGTGTGAATTCCTGAGAATCACTAAATAAGGTAGATACACATAGATTGAGTCTTAATAAAGCTATGACTAAGGTGGAATGTTATGACTGTCCTTGATAGAGTCCTCAGCTGAAGGAGGGTAATAATGTCAATGGTTAGAAATATGCCTATCCTATCCATTCCTTCCTGGTGTCGAAAGTAGGCACTTCCACCAAATAAGTCACACAATATCCTCTTGACCATCATCATCCCTAATAATGCCTCATAAATAAAAGGATGTATCGTGTTATGTTGATTAATAAAGAAAGAAAAAGGAAAAGAAAAATAAAAAAAAAGAAGAAAAGAAAGAGAGAAAACAAAAATAAAAGGCTCCAAGTTTATAAATTTTATCTTTGTAACATTGTTTCTGAGGCAACAAAAACACCTATTGCGATCTACCAAATATGAGCTATACCTACCTTTCAGTATTTCTGATCGCCCGAGTACTGGCTGAGGACTCTAACTTAGTTGTGGAGTTATTAGGATTTTAATTAAAGTGTGAATGCCATGTGAGGCCACCAAACAGTGAGCACACTTACTAAATCTGGCAAGATTTGGGATCTTAGAAAGAAAAGAAAGAAAAGAGTGAGTGCCATGGAACATCAAGAGAGTACAGTTATTTAGCCTCTCTCTAGGTTGACTGGTCTAATAGTGTAGAGATCAACATTCTGTAGTACTAGATTACATGTAGCACCAGATGAGTGTGTACCACCAAATACAGATTCATTCAACTTGATATCTCCTACCTAAGCAAAAAGCCGGGGTCAAATTATAGATCATCTTCTGCTTTACCCCCGAGGGAAGTAGTTTCCTATCCCGACAGAAATATTTACCAAGGGTGAAGTATGAACTCCCAATGCGAATTAGACTTTCACGTGAATTTGTTACCTAGGCTATCATCACTTCACATTTGCCTGGATCTCTAAAGTTTTGAAATAAGAAAAGAAGAAATCTTCTGATTACTTCTATTATTTTTCATTTTTGATGGGATTAGCAAATCTTAGGCATGGGGTTATTTGATGAGTCCATTTTAATGCACTATTGTTACGCCTAAGTTAACTTTATTTTTATATTTTATGTTTGTTAATAACTACATTAGGTTATAGAATGAGTGCATGCATCATTAGTTGAGTTTTTATCTATTCTATTGCATTCTATAACTTAGTACGTAATTATTTTATGTTTCATTATCGTAGGAATAATTTGCAAGAGAAGAGAGGGGTGAATTAAAATTTTCCCTCCCCCAACATCCGTCGACCTCAATAATACTTCTCCAAGAGCAGCCGGCTAAATTTAATAAGGGATTTAAAAATCCCTTGACTTGCGGATGGGGGAGGAGATAAAAGGAGCTTTTGGCGAGGAAGAGAGGGGTGGTCTTCTTCTTCTTCCCTTGGCGGGGGACCATCGTGAAGTTACTGCGTGCACTGCGGGGAGAGCGTGCACTTTGTGCACCACTTCCACCACCTTCCCACTGCAAGTGCTTCACCCAACCCTCGCCAGCCTGCCACTACGAGCCTCCAAGCACGTGCTTCATCTTCCCACTGCAGCAGTGCCCTTGCATTGCCACCATGCGCAAAGGACCTCTCCACAGCATGCGTGCGCCCTTGCAAGCCCTTCATCGTCCCACGTCGGCCTGCCTTCACCGCGCTAAGCTTCCACCGCCTACTCGCACCTACACGCCATCAGGCAGCAAGCGACTGCACCAGCCCCCACCGTGCCTGCAAGCTCCGGCCCCAACCGCGTGCACTGCTTTAGCGCTCCCACCGTAGCCACAATTGCAAGTGCCAGCCGCCGACCGCACACCCTGCAGGCATGCCCTCACTAGCGCCCGCAGGCATCCAAGCACTCGCAGGTAGCAGCAGCTCGCAGGTGCCCACGCAAGCAGCCTCGCCCTTAGGTGAGCCCTAACACACCCTTGTGCACGCGCCTAGCGTGCATCTGCGAGTTCTGCAGCGGCCACTCTTCCTCCTCTACACACGCGGCTCTCCTCCTCCAAGAAAATCCAACAGGCCGACGGCTATTCTC
Organism: Thalassia testudinum; assembly: GCA_037157565.1. NCBI lineage: Eukaryota > Viridiplantae > Streptophyta > Magnoliopsida > Alismatales > Hydrocharitaceae > Thalassia > Thalassia testudinum. The sequence goes on along the minus strand of JAZHRO010000014.1, from coordinate 146,923,392 downwards.
CACCATCCGGCTGCCGCCGGCCACCTCCAGCCGCTGCGTCACCACCATCTCAAAGCATGCTTCGAGGCGCACCACCTCGTCAACTCTTGTCACCAACTGTGCACGGCGATCCAAGCAAGGAAAAGAGAGGAGAAATCCTCTATTTTCTCCTCAATTAAAATTTACATTGCATGCCATTTCCATTTAGATATTATTGTTTTATTCAGGCCACATTGCATGGATGCACTTATAGTTTCTTGAATTTACTTCACTTATGTTATGTGCAGCATTCTACATTGAAATTCAAATTTGATTTGCATGCAAATCAAATTTACATGATATGCCATTATACATGCATCATATACATATTTTTGGGAGCTTAATTCCTGATGTGAAAATTTCATAAATAACCTTGAACTTTTAAGAAAATTGCAAGCTCCATTTAGAGTAGTATATTCCTCGCATTGAAGTTGCAAAGTTGTCTGCAAACAGCATCATCCTCTACTCGTGAATTTATTGGTTCTATTCCTCCCTGTGGATGAGACATTTTTTGTGGTTAAATTTGATATTTATTTTTTATTGAGAAATTTTCCACCACATAAAACACAACGACGTATCATTCTATTTCTATTTTAATTAAGTGAAAATCTCTCCATCAGAGTGAACATGTGAAATGAAGCATGCGACGACTGCAGGTGGAGTGGCATCGACGTGGCCCAACGACATGCATCCGATCTCCATCGCACGGCAGTTGTTGAGGTGCATCTTTAGTGACGTGCATCTACATTGATGCACATATCTATCACTAAAGACAACAGAGTTAAATTTTGAAAGTTAAAATGCCTCTTTTACCCTCATATCTTCAACTATATAAAGGCCCTATATCCCCTCCTTATTCTTCATCCCTTCTCTTCTACTCTCACCTCCTCCAAAGCTCTACGAGTTTGTCCCATACCTGGGATGCTCCATTAGATCTGGAGTAAAATAACTGTCCTATCTTCTCACCCCCTTAGTGGAGCATCCTACGGTTGTCCTCTCACCACCATTAGGGAAGCGGATCCCACCACGATGTCACCTTGCTTCGTCCAACATCCTTCGGCTCTGTCCTCCCTCATCCAGCATCTCATCCCCATCGTTCAGGTGCCCTGTCAGCACGGCTCATCCTCCAGGCAACCATCGAGGAGCATTTTCTTATCCCTCTCTTTTTATCAGTTTCTAGTGTAGAATTCCAGCTTTCTAGTGTAGCACGTAGATGTAATGGACATGATTCTATCATTATGAAACATTTGTTTACTCTCTCCCTATTTTCTCTTTTTTTGTATTATTCTATCACTCTCTTTTATTAATTATTCTTTAAGTAGAATATCTCGCATAGATTAATTTCAACCAGCTAATCAGCTTTTGTGACAATAATTCCTACGCGATTTTCAATCAAACGTTCACCTCTCCATGTTTGACCTGAGACTGACTTTCAGTTTTGGTGAAATTATCTGATTGATGGATTTTTCGCAGCTACTACAATGAGTTTCAAACTTAAACTTTTAGCGTACCAAATACAATTAATCATTTTGGCACTATTGTCAGGGAAGCATCGCTCTTTGATTTCCCACGTTTCTTGCCTTATTGACCATTTACCTCACTTTTCTCCTTTCTTACTGTGATTGTAGGCACTCTTTTGAGGCTAGCCAGAGCTGTAAGATTAGAGTAAAGTGCTATTGAGGGGTTTGTGAGCTTACCCCACACCTCCCTCGCCAGAGATTTCATTCCATTAGATAAATAACACAAACCCTAATTAACCTTGGAGCTTGCATAAACCCTAGACTTAGTTTGCTTGTTTGGTTGCCACCTCCACCTGCCTCACCCTCCATATATACGAAAAGTCTAAAAAAATCCCACAAAGGTACACAACCTCTTCTGATTTTTCATACGCAACTGGTAACGCGAAGTTTGGAATCAGTACATTCATCAACACATAATCGAGTAGAAATTAGACTAAGTAAACACTTTCATGTCTAATTCAGTGGCGCATCAGGCCAACTGTTTAAGTTATTTGGGTTGCACCACTTCATCTAAAAATAACTAATCAAGTAGCTGGCTCATTAGGGTTAACATTTTAGGTTAGTACTAGGCACTCCACTTTATTTTGATTTCAAAGGAAATCATCTTCACCTGTGCTTTCAAAACCTCGTGTGCCAACTGAACTTGATTGAATACACTTAAAGTTGAACCCTAAAAGACAAATCATCATTAAACCTTGTTTGAAAACCTTGGTTGTGCATGCACATGCATATTAATCAATCTTTAAGGGCACGACCAATTAAAAGGGCCCATCACATTCTTGAGCACATTCAAACCTCAGCCAAATTAAAATCAAGTACACTTTAGATTTAAGGATTGGACTCACTCTTTGGTGCCAGATCTAGAATATTTTTTCTTCATCTGCTTCTATCATTCAATCTGATGTCTAGCTAAGGGAGCAGTGTCAAACGACCTCGGTTGGGGTCTATGAAAGGAACCTGAGGCGAAAGCCAAGGGAAGAACCTTCTCCCCAATCCCTTCATCAAACTAGTTGGATTGACTAGAAAGAAGTAGACCAAATTGTTCTTTTCATCTCAAGACATATTTTAAGAGTCTGTAGATCTTTAGGGTATCCCACTTAAGGATGGGTTTGATTGCTTGTATTGCAGGGCACCTTTGTTTTCATCCCACTTTGCCTTGTATCTTTCCACATCCTACTCGCACTTCCACTCGTACCCTTCAACCATCACTTATTCCCAAGATGATTACTATCCCGACTTGACTTATGACTATTCATCCATTAGTCGGGATAACTTTGTTTGGGTATACAAATTGGAACCTCTGTGTTCAGGGTCTAACACTGGACACCAAGACTTTGATTTTTATCATTCTTTGAGCTACACTGATTATAGATCTCCACCCTTTGATGATCAATTTAACATGATCTACAATCAAGCAGGATATCCTAATTTCCACTCTTACCCTCCACCAGATTACACTGCATGTAGGTCACCACCCCTCTTTAAACAACCCAAAGTGACCTATTATCAATGAGGGCGCCAGTACTACTAGAAAAAGTTGTTTTACCATCGGTTAGTTGCCGTTGATTTTTCAAGCAACAAAGAAAACATTTTTGTCATCGCTTATTCATATAAGTAATGGTGAATACATCATTAAAACTAACCCCCTCCATCCCATGCAAAAAATAATATGTAATAAATATTTGTCGTCGTTTATTTAAAAAGCAATAGCAAAATTGTGAAGAAATTTCACCTGTGGAAGCCACCAAAATTTGGGCACGAGCTTGAAATTGATTTAGACATTTGTTGTTGCTTTATAATAAAACCAATGACAAATGTTGATCCATCTAAGCCCATACAGAGACCTATCCTGTCCCACATTTCACTCAAACCCTACTCTTCTGCCTTATTACCCCTTCGAGAGTGTCGATCGCCACCCCTCCTCGTCGTCGCCCCTCTTCGTCGCCACCCTTCCTCGATCGCAGGCTGTCGTCATTGATTGTCACTTGTCTTCCCCGTCCTCAGGTAACTCTTCCTTGCCACCCTCCATCTCCTTGTCTTCCACCTCCTCCTCGTCCTCCATGCCCCCTCCTCTTCCTCCTCCCTATCACCCTCTTGCAAGCATTCTCTCATCACCACCATCCTCCTCCACTTGCTCATCATCTTCCTCCTCCATTTCACCTTCCTCTTCCTCCTCCCCATCACCCTCCTACTAGCACATCCTCCTCCTCACCGCCTTCTTGCAAGCACATCCTCCTCCCTACCCTCCTCCTCGTCCCCATACCCCTCCTCCTCCTCATCCTCCCCACCCTATTCCTTGTCCTCCTTGTTGACAATGCCATTTATGCACATGTTTTGAAATATGCCGTAGTTTGTGGTATAGTCGCGCGAAACCCTTGATCGAAAATATTTGTAAATTAACGAGATGGTGAGTCCCGGTCGAACTCAAGGAGACGTTATGAAAATGCGAAATCTAATTCTGATTCTCTCTCTCTCTACTTGCTAAAACTCATGTTGATTTATAATTACTTATGTATTAGTCCACGACATGCTGTTGCTACAGATATGCAAGATTAAAATAGGCATCTTTGATCACAATAAAATATGACAATGAAGCTTATGGTGATTTTGCAACACATACATATATATATATAGAAAGATGACTTTCATTGAGCTTAGGGTGGTTGCTACAAAGTGAAGCTTGAGGAAAGCTTGTACAGGAAAGCTTAAGCAAAACAACTAGCTAGTAGAAAATGAGTGCATGTGTGGATCTACGGGGAGATTACACATGCATCATTGGGGAGGACGAGAGAGCTACACTACTAGGTGGAAAAGAATTGCAGAGAAAAAGCTCATGAAGAACTACTTATATATGCTAATAGAAGAAAGGGCATTGGAGTGGTCTCTAATAACCTTTGAGATGGAGGTAGTAGGGAGAAGACAGAGGGGTGGCCAATGGTGGGTAGGCCAGCACTTGGAGGGAGGAAGGAGAGACAATCTAGCCTTGATGTGGAGGTGGAGGTGCTCATTAAAGTGGAGGTGAATGGTGGTCAAGCTAATAGGAGACTAAATGGGTGGCCTTGGCTATCCATGGGTCTTTTTTTATAGACCCATGGCAAGCCCCTCCTCTTGGTCGACCAAGAGGTTTGGAGGTTGTCTTAAGATCCACAAAATGTGGATCTGAAAATTTGAATTACTCTTGGCTGCTATTTCTAGAAACCAATGTAACAACACATGCATAAGAGTTCTAGTGAACCCTTGGTGTGTTTTTGGCTAGGTGAGGGAGTTTGTATGTGCATGCATGAACATGTGTGTGTGTGGCTAAGTGGTCTAGTGGTCTAGGTTACGTCCTAAGTGTTTGGGTTAGCTTAGGTTAGGTCCTAGAATTAGGGTTAGAAACCCTAATTGCTAAGGTAGATGTGCAATTAAACTTGTAATTGAGTTTAATTGAGTGAGTGTAAACCTAATTGAGAGTGAAATTGCTCCATCAAATTGAGCTTAGGTCAATTGGACTCTCACTAAGTTCAATTGATCTTGTGTGGGTTGAGTTTTGAGCTTAATTGGACTCGGTGAGTCCAATTGACTAGGTAAATGAAATTGACTATGATCCAAGTCAATTGGTCTTAGTGAGAACCTAATTAGGTTCTTAGGAGGGTCCAAGGGTAGTCTACTAGGGTTAGGGTACCTTAATTTAGGTTCCCTAGGAGTTAGAATTGGGTTTAATGACCTAGGCTAAGGTGACCTAATTTAAGGTTGGCTAAGGCTTAGGATGGTCTCTAAGGCTATCCTATGGCTAGGATTTGTCCGAAGTTCTTTGTAATTTAACTCTACAATAATTTCAACTTAGTAGAGTAGCATACCTCAACCCTACATTATTTCTTCTACTATTTATTCCTAAGTCTTCTATTCTAGCTCGGCTGCATCTCTAGCTTCTCTTTATTCTTCAGATCCAGCTTCAGATCTAGCTTCAGATCTCTTACTACCTACAATTCACAAAATGCACTTAATCAGCACATTATAACATTATTTGATGCATATCCAAAATAAACCAAGAAAGATGCAAAGTATGCTCATGTATGCATGGATTACACTAAGTTATGCTATGTTTTAACTTAATTTAGGTCATTTAAGACCTATGATTGCTGCGTAATCACCCATCCCTTGCCTCCTCCTCCTACGGAACATATGAAAATGGAGAACCAGTAGAGAGAACTCTCCTTATAATCATCTGCACGGTATTTTTTACCCTTCTAACTGCATCTCTTGATTAATGACATAGGTACCTTTTGCCATTATATAGGATAGAATAGACAAGTCTGCATTTAAAATAGTAGATTACGTGAGTGAGCATGTATTTGCACTATTCAACTACAGACATCTGGAATTAGATGATTTTGTGTTGAACTTTTATTCCAAAATGAAAATTATGCTTCTAAGTTTGCACCTATGAAATAGATTTTGGTTTCATAACCCATCTATACATTACCCTAAATGACAGGGTTCTACAGCATCTGGAGATTTTATATTTACAACAAGTCATAACCCAGGTGGTCAACATGAGGTATGCAAAAGTATTTCTTCACATTTGTTAGTAGATTCCAATCTGGGGTCATGTTCAATCTGCTCTAGCATTTAGTGAATGCCTAGCCCAAATTCTTGGGGTCTTGCTTTCAGTCTAATTTGTTTAAAACTATGAAGGCATGAGGTTGGTGATGCAAAAGATACGTATTAAAGTTATTCCACATGTAATGTAAAAGGTCTAAAAATCATCAGGTATAAAATGGTTTGACTTTCGCAAATGTAGTACTAGTAGCTTTGATTTCTTTCTTTATTTCTTCTTTTTTAGACGTCAATAGCTTTGATTCCACTCTTCTACAATACTAGCACTAGTTGAGATTGATGACACTATTGCATGATGTATGTTTGCTTTCACGGTAATTGCTATAGTTTCCAAAAGCCACCAAGAATGGTGTTCTTGTTATAGTAGGTTGACAGGCGATAGTAGGTATGGCATAATAGTGGGCTCCTTTTTTCTTAGTGGGCCTGGAAACATATTTGCATAATAGTGGAGTCGACTGTTGATGGAGATTTATAATGCTGCTATGGCGCTTGCATCTATGGAGTATGCTTCTGAATTGTTGCCTTATAGCCCATCTATAACTTACCTTAGTGATCAGCTTTAGTTGATCCTTTGATTTTCTCTCATTATGAAAACAACTATTATTTTATAATATCAAATTTACTTATTTTTATTTATGTTTGACGATGGAGAAATCTGCCATCTTTAACTTCCTTTTCAAGGGATATTGAAGTTATTTGCAGATGTTATAGGATACCGTAGCATCCTATCTTGGTATTAGGTCTCCTGAACTGCACATTCTGCACCTCACAACTAGTAAGCCCTTCTTGTTCTTCTTCTTTTGTTTCTCCAAGAAGGATCATTTTACTATGCAATGAATAAGAGTGATTTCTTCCCTAAGCAACTAAGAATGGCTGACTTTTGAAAGGAAAAAAAAGGGATAAGTAAAAATGATTGAACATTTTTAGGAAGAGCAAATTGCTCCCAAATAGCTTTCTCTTTGCTTTTATGTGTGAATCAAGTTCAATATCGTAGGGAGAGTTTGGTAGCCACCATCTTGCTGGAAATCTGAATGAAATAAGAAAAGTGAATAAATGATGTTGGCTAGGGACATTTCTATACTATAGTTTTGTGTTTATGCATCTTTTCGTATGGAATTATTAGGTTGATGCCTGTGTTAGTATTCTTATAGATGAGTTGTTTGAATATTTTTTTTTGAAGTACAACAGTTTTGATGCTTAATATGCTTCAAAATGCAAATGTCATCTATGTGATATCTTATGTGTTTAATCATACACATTATTATTATTCCCTTTCATTTGTTTTTTCAACATTGCAGTATGATATTAGGTAGGGTGATCTCTGTTGAATATGCCCTTAGGGATGATGCAAATGGAGAAGGAAAGAAATTCTTTTATATGTGTTGGTGTGTGTTTTTGGACATTGCTTCTGCTCTCTAGCCAGTACTCACGCTTGTTCTTTTTACATGATTGTCACTCAAAACCATTTCTAATGTAAAGCCACACAAAAAATGGGAGCCATACAATTGTAATTAGATACATTTCTTGTGAAGAATTGGTGTTTAATGCTAATTCTAGTGGTTATATCCATAATCTTGTTTCACTCTACATCTGTGTTGCTCTGTAAAAATAATATTCCTTGTCATTTTATATCTCTTATGAGTGGACACTGGAAATGCCATGACCTTTTATTTTTTCTCCTTTCACCATATGATTTAAAAATCTTGTTTGATGGTTTTCTTATTTGGCATCTAGAGATCTTTTTTATTTTTGTGGTTGCGGTGTTCTTTTTATTTTTGAAGCATTCATTTCTTTGTTTACACAAGCCCGCACAAGCATAGGAGCATCCATGTTCATGTGGCTATGTGCTTGAGTAGAGGTGCTTGCATGTGTGTGGATGTTTAATTACAATCAGCATGAGGTGCCACCTATATGTAGTAGTAGTTTACGTAGTTCGTCCAAGGATGGCTATAATGATAACATCATCATCAACCATATGTAGCTTTAATTAGTCAGAATCCATTGATAAATGCTCCTACATAATCGTCAGAAGACCGTAATTCACTACATATCCATTCTAAGAGAAATGCACTGAAACAAGGGTAAAATTGTAATTTTAATAGAATATCCTATATGTAGAACATTCATGGAGTTAATTAAAGGCTAAATGGTCATAAATGTCCAATAAGAGGGTCCATGCAGAAAAAAATGGGTTTCATGCATTTCAAGAATTAATGGACATTTGAAATCCTAAAAATAGACTCACTTAATTAACTAAGGTTTCAGTCATGGTAAAATTCACCTCAACCTTCTAAAAATCATAGAAAAATATTCCCTAAGATTTGGTACCTTTAATTTGACCATGGGAACCCATTTTGAATTAAAATGGTATTAGACAGATAGTTACCGTAATTTGGGTTTTTACGCAAATTAGCAAGTAAGGCTTGGTCAAACCTAAATCCAACTTCACCATCAGATTTCTTGAGTCCAAATTAGGTTTTACCAAAATTTGGGTCCAATCAGAGATCATGTTGACCAAGTTTTCAATTTGGTCCAATCCGACTCTTTCTCACTTAAACCCTAGCTTTCAAAATCTATTGCATGGACCCCAGAACTTTGCCATGTTCACCAACAGGTCCTTTCCACCATGAATGTGTAAATGAATCAAGTAGCCGACCATCAATCAGGTAGATCTCCTTGATTTCATGCCTAAACCCTTCCAAAATTGGAATGGAGACTCCTAAGAGAATCCTCTACGATATAAACCTAATCCTCGTTTGTGATTCCTTCCCAAAAGATCATGCGAATCCTTTGAAGTTTAGGGTTTCGTTATGCGTGAAGCTTCCAAGCTTCCAAGCTTGGAATGCCCTCCTAAGCCCAATAAAAGAACCCAGGGTGACTACCTTAACTCCGTAGCTTGATTTGGATGACGGCCCCCACTTCTTCCCTTCTTCCAGACCTTCATCTCCACCAACTTTGGCAACCTTCTCCGGCCACCTTCCTCATCCACCCTCACAGACTATAGCGGGTGGATCCTTGCTCCCTACATTCTTCCACACGTTGCAATACCAGCAGCTGCTGCCTACTCCCTCTCGTCGTCACTGCTCCTATCACTGGAGAGTTTGTCCTCCCCACATCCGACGTACCACCGACATGGGAATCTCTGATGGGAACGCCATCCTGAGCCATAACTAGCTCAATTTGATCCGATTAAGTCATTAAATGCTCCTACATAACCATTTGAAGGCCATAATTCATTGCAAATCCTTTCAGAGAGAAATATAAGAAACCAGGGTTAAAAGTGTAATTTTACCATCATATCTTGAATGCAGAACAATCATGGGTTTTCTCAAGGGTTAATTAGGGGTGAAATGATCTTTAGAGTCTAATAAGTGGGTTAGTACAAACAGAAAAGGGCTTTCACATGTTTTGAGTATTAAATGACATCTAAAACATTAAAAATAGATGAGCTTAATTAACTGCGGTTATGGTCAAAATAAAATTCACCTAAACACTCTAAAATTCATTATAAAATATTCTCTAGGGCTTGGCACCTTTTATTTGACCATCAGAACCGTCATGGCCCAAAGAAGAGTCCTAGATTGACATTTGCCCTAATTTGGGTAATTATGCAAATTACTTAGAGAAACTATGTCAAAACCAAAATCTAGCTTCACCATTGGAATCCTTAGGTCTAAATTAGGTTTGTTCCAAAATTTGGGTCCAATCTGAGATCATCATAACCTAGTTTGCAATTTGGTTCTGTCTAACTCTTTTATCTCACACAAATGCCCCTAACTTTTGAATCCCTTACAAATAGCTCCCCAACTTTATCGTCTCCTTTAAATAGGTCCTTGCTGCCATGAAATCCTTATCCTAAAGCTCTGGGGACGTTAATTTGGCAAGATCTCTATGATTTCTTGACGAATCCCTCACAAAAATGATAGGAAAACTCGTCAAGTAATTGCCTTCCAAATGAGCCCATCCAGGGATCCTAAATCTCTCTAGAATCCTCGTGTGAATGATTTGATTGAATGGGTATCCTGCATTGGCGAGGAGCTCAAGGTTTCTGAGCTTGTTTCCAGCCTTGGAACTCCACCTACGGCCCTATAAATGGACCTTCGTGTTCTTGCACATCTTCTCTGAAAATTTTGGTGAGTCAACCACCTCTAATTGTCCTACTCCAACCACCAAAACCCTTGCTCCAATGACCTCTCTCCGTCTTGCTCCTCCACATCTCCATCCATCAAATTGGTGGTGCCACTATCTTCCTCTCTTCCTTATGCACCTCCGTAGCCAAATGGACGTCGTTTCTCTGCCTCAATCATCGTCGCTGCTTCGCCAATCTCTCTGTCTTCTCCAACTCTTATCGACCAAAATCGGCTACCTCTGCCTCTCTCCCACCTAGCTAAGTCCGATCACTCTCTCTCTCTCTACTTCTCCAACCCACACTCACAACTCATGCACGACCGTTGTATCACCCCGACCGCCTTCACCTTCTTCCACTACAGCGAAGCTCCGGCGATGCCCAACCGCTGCTCCACCACACGAACCTCACTGCTACCAGCCCCATTAGCATCGCCACGACGTCCCCAACAAAAGCTCTCTAATAATTTGGCCATTCACCTCTCCATTGCTCCACTGGCAAACCCACTTCCACGGTGCTCTCTCCGTCACCGACACACACATACCGACCTCTACACACCCTCGGACCACCACCACCGCATTCACCATCACATGATGAACCTTCTAAGCTTCTTAATTAGGGCAGTTAGCCCATGTTCCTATGTTTCAGGTTTCCCGTCGCCATCGCCATTGACGAAGATTCATGGACACCTTAAAGAAGGTGTTCTTACTTCAGATGCCCCAGGCATCGCCTCCAGGCTGTGCGGAACCACTAGCTCCACACTCCCAGGTCCTTGATTGGAGACCCCGAGCTCGGCAGTTGCTCCAATTTGGCAAAGGAAGTCCACTGCTTATTGCGCAAAGAATTGGGGGACAACTTAGTCCCACATCGGCAAGCACCAAAGCATCCATTCGGTTTAAATTATTTTAGTGATGTAGGCTTTTCGCCTCAGCATGCCCTCACCCACCCCATGCCACGTGGGTTTGGCTTTGAACCGTTTAGCCGTATACCGGGATCCGATTGTCACTGAGAGAAGAGAAAGAAAGGGAAAAGAGGAGGAGAGAGAGAGGGGAGGGGGGTTTTGCTCTGCTGCCCTCCTCACAACACTTAGTGATTTTTTAGGGAAGCCTTTGCCATTGCTGGTGTTGGTCCTGAGCTCTGTGTTGTGCCTTCTCTTGATCTGAAGGAGGTAGAAGAAGTGAGAAAGGGAAGGAAGGGGAAGGGTGCTCTCTTAGCACTATAGCAGTTGGATGGTTAAGTCGTCTGGTTGAGAATTCCATGGTCTTATCTCTGATGGGAGTGCACTGTGCACTTATCCTACGTGGATTTATGCTGACCGATACAGTTGAGATATTTGATATTATTGTAATTAGGGTAATTGGTGATTCAAATCACCATTTTACCCTAATCCTTTTGCGCTTTATTACTGAGCTTCATCTCTATATCATTTTTAATTAAGTTTTGGGTTGAAATTGCTCATATATATTTGATTGAAATTGTGATCTTGAGATTCATATTTGCCACTTGCTCCCTGTGTTCAACCTTGGATTTCTTTCGAGCATAAATTTTATCTGTTTTTAGGCAATTTTGACCTATACTACGACGCAGCTTTTATAGCATCGATTCGCTCGACAAAGATTTTGGCACCAATGTCGGGGAGCAATGTGCAACGTTGATCTCTGGATTTCAATATCTGATTTGATACTTACTTGCTCTATCTCTTTTCTGTGATCCATTTTAGGGGTATTCATTGTAGGAAGATCAACTGCACATTAGAACACTCCTGGGGCAGGTTAACTCGATCCAATTTTCCCTAAGCCCCTGATTCTAAAAAAGCTAAAAGAAGAAACAAATCAATTAGGTTCAACTTGTACTCTATTCTTGGATTAACCATCAAGTTGCCTGATTTGATACATTCTGTTTATAGAACCTCCAAACCCTAATTTGTGCACCTACTTAGGGTTTAACATATCTAGGGCTATCAGCTTCTTGCTTGAGCCCTAGGAACCATATTTGGATGAATCAAATTGGACTAACTAGAGCCAGTTAGGGTTTCTTGTTTAGGGTTTTAGAGACACACTTGCTTAATCAAGAATTAACCTTCCCAAATAGTGTGTGCCTAAGCCTTGGTTGAATTGATCTACTCAAGAAAACCCTAAATCAGGCTCTTAATTTCATTTGAACATTTAAAGAGGGAGCTAAATTTCCCAAAGGACAAAATAGGTGAAGTTGGCCCACCTTATTGGGTTACCAATCTTCAAATTAGATCACCTTACACAAAAACATCTTAAAGTTCAAGTGAAATCATAAGCACCTTTGCTCTTAATCTAAAACAGATAGACTTAAGTGGTCAAGTCCCCATTCTAATCTACCTGGATCCTTAGTGGCAAGAAATGTTGGGTGGAGGAAACTCTGTAACTCGTGGGGGCACTCCACCATGTAGGGGTCTTCGTGGGACTCTCGCTTTCTAGCTGCCTAGGTAATTCTCAGCTGGATGACTTTCTGACTTAAGGGAATCATCCACCCCAAATCTCTATAGTCATCCAAAATTTTTTTCAGTGTCTTGATTAGGTCCATCACATTCTATCCCTCATCTTATCCATCGGTGCACATTCGGGAGGTCTCTAAGACCACCTTTGAGGCCTCCATTAGCTATTCACTTCCTTTGAGGCCATGCCTCAACCTCCCTGTTTGTGCAACAACCAAACCAAATCGATATCTCTTCTGATTCATCTAAACCTAACTCTCCATCCATCATCATGGAGCAACTAGGAGAAGGAAACAATCTTGAGAATCAGCTTCAGTGCCTCAACAATCTATTCCAAGCCCTTATGAACCCACCACAGTGTCCTATGATGCGAGATCATTACAATCCCACAGCAATGGCAATCGAACCTCGACTCGAAATCTTAGCTCGAGGCCCTGATACTAAACTCAAGCACAACATGATCCATGCTATCCCCAAATTTCATGGGCGTAATTCCGTGGGTCCTTTCCAGCATATCAAGCAACTCAAGCATCTGGCCCTGACCTTCATGTCAGAAGCTCAAAATCGAGATATCTTGCTAACGAAAATGTTCTTCTCTCTCATGGACAAGGTTGCCCACTGGCACCAAACCCTAACATGTCCAATGAACACATGGGTGGAACTACAACCCGAGTTTCTAAAAAAGTTCTTCTCAGTTGGTTCGACAAATGCTCTACAGCACCAGATCACACATTTTACGCAGCAAACAAGAGAACCACTTCATGAGGCATGGGATTGTTTTCTGGATCTCATGCCAAACTGCCCCCACCACGGAGTTCCTAAATGGGAACAAGTCCAGTCTTTTTAGTTGGGACTCCATGAGGATATTTGATTATTTGTCAATGCAACGTGTGGAGGAAACATCATGGGTCAATATGAAGACATCGTGTGGGAGATTCTCGACAACATGTGTGAGAACTCCATCAATAATGAATCCATGGGCATGTTCGACCGGACGAGTGCCCGTGCATTGACGAATCCAATGGGAGCATAAGAGACGCAAGGCCTGTCCTCTTTCGTCAACTTGGAGCTAATGGCTGGTTGCCTGGACAAGGTTCTGTTATTAAGAAGATGCTAGATGAGCTGACTCGACACCTGTAACGAGCCACCTCTAAACAAAACCAGTTCACGTAACCACCCTCTGGCAGGGAGTTTGTGCATAACATCTTCCACCGATCTTCTCAGGGGATGGACCCATATCCACCCCCATCAGATTCTGGGTTTGAAGGAAACCCTGGACCTGCCTATTCTAGCTAGGGGAACTCTAAACCCTCGTATTTTGACTTTTCCGAGGCTGCTCAGATCTATGGGGACCTTATGCCAAGCAGAATGATCCATTCTCAAACACCTACAACCTTGGATGGCGTAATCATCTTAATTTCACATGGTTAGGGAACAATCAAAACCAGAGACCTCAATATCAGCCCCAACCACATGCTTTTCATCCATACCAGCTACATCAGCCTTAGCCCAACCCAGCTTATCAATCCGGGCCAATTCATGAATATCAGATGACTCTTATCCTTTAGACTCTGGCTGATATTCAGAAAATGAATGCAGTTATACAAAAACAACACAACGATGAGATCACAGAGGTTTACAATCAACTCGCTCAGATTGCAAAACCCCACAGACCTGGTTCACTACCTTCTCAACCTCTACCTAACCCAAAAAATGTGCTGAACCAGAGGCGCGTTATGAGTCTGACTCAGGGCCAAACATACTTTGTCTATTCGACCCCTTTTGCTCCATCACCAGACGGGATGGTGGCTTCGACATCATATGTGGGTTATCGGCAGCAACCACCTCTTTTGCCTACACCAACCCAGAACTAGGCAAAACTAAATTCTGTTACTACCCGTAGTGCCAAAGCAACATAGGACCCACCTTATCCAAGGCACTCTCATCCTAGTAGTGCAAACCTAAACCCTAGGATAGTCATCTAGGATACCCCTATCCTAGATTAAGAACCTGGACCCATTCTAGAGAAACCTGCAGAGATTCCATTTCTGGAGGCCTTGACCAAGGGAAAAAGGAAACCCCAACCCATGGCACTTGAGGACCTGGTCAAGCTCTTTGAGCAAGTCTAAATAAACATCCCCTAGACGGATGCAATACACCATGTACCGGCTTATGCACGGTTCTTGAAAGACGTGTGTACACCCAAGCGTAAACTATGAACCAAAGGCAGGAACCCAATCATACTGTCGAAGCAATCCAGCTCCATCATCTTGAGCAAGCTCCCGCCTAAGTAAAAGGACCCTGGTACCCCTCTAATTTCATGCAAGATCAGTGATTTGGAGTTTGACAAAGCCCTTTTGGACCTAGGACCTTCCATCAATTTGATACCCACATCCCTACTAGACCACTTCAAGGAATCTGAACTTAAATCGATAGAGATGACTTTGCGGTTAGTTGATCAATTTATTAAGTCACCAAAAGGAGTACACGAGGATGTCATATTTCGGGTACACGATTTCTACTTTCCCGTGGATTTCATTGTCTTAGACATGGATGCTGTTGAGAACTTGAAGAATACATCGATCATATTAGGAAGACCTTTTCTGGCCACAACTAGGGCCAAAATTAAATGTGAGGAGGACCAAATTGAGTTAAAAATTCGGAGTAGGACACTAAAGATGGACATCTTTAAGGCCCAACAAGGAATTAATTGCAGAGCTATTAAGCAAATTTGCGATATCAAGGCTGTGGTTGACGACCCATGTATCAATGAAAACCCGATTATTTTTTATGAACCACAAGAAGATCAAAACCCGCAATTAGAGGAGCCTGAACCTAACCTTGACACACCTATAGCCCCTTCTTTGCTCTCGACACCCACCTTGAACCATCTGCTACTGTTGATATCCTAGTTATGAAATTAAAGACTCTTTCCAATCATTTGAAATACATGTTTTTGGGTTCTAATCAGACATTTCCTGTGATTATCAACTCCTGACTCACATTTGATCGAGAAACACACTTGATTGTTGTCCTCCTGTAGCATTGGAGAGCCATTGGATAAACTCTCGATGATCTGACTGGCATCAGCCCCTCATATTGCACACATCACATCTATATCGAAGAGGGCTCACGACCATCCCGTGAGATGTAGAGAGACCTAAATCCAAATCTGTAGGATGTCATGAAAAAGGAGATCACAAGTGGTTAGATGCAGGGATCATCTACCCAATCTCCAACAGTCGGTGGGTGAGTCCAATCCAAGTTGTGCCTAAGAAGGCAGGACTCATCGTGACCATGACTGAAATCAAGGAAACCAGACCAACCTGTATAGAAAACTCATGGAGAGTCTGCATTGATTACAGAAGACTCAATTCCTCCACAAAGAAGGATCATTTCCCACTATCGTTAATTGATCAGATACTCAAGAAACTAGCGAGAAATCGATTCTTCTGCTTTTTGGATGGGCACTCCGGTTATAACCAAGTTTCAATCCATCTGATCACCAGGAGAAGACTACCTTCACCTGCCTCTTCGGAACGTAAACATTCCGAACGATGCCATTTGGTCTCTGCAATGCACCCGCTACCTTTCAGCGGTGCATGCTTGCCATATTCTTAGATAAGGTAGGTGAATACCTTGAGGCTTCATGGATGACTTCTCGGTACTTGGAGAATCTTTTGATGATTGCCTCCTGCACTTGGTTGAAATCCTTAGGTGGTGCATTGACATGAATTTGGTTCTTTCTTGTGAAAAGAGCCACTTCATGGTACTTGAGGGAATTGTCCTGGGACATCTCGTCACTAAGAAAGCCATCCAGGTTGATCGAGCCAAGGTGAATATAATTTCCAAACTCCCTATGCCTAGCTTAGTCAAGGACATCCATTCATTTATGTGGAACATCGATTTTTGCCTTCGATTCATTCCCGATTTCTTGAAAATTGTGTGCCCCCTGACTAATCTTCTCTCTAAGGATGCCCATTTCAAAATTATTGAGATGTGTACTCAGGCATTTGAGATCCTACGTGATTGAGTTACCCAAGCACTTATCCTGCTATCCCCTGATTGGTCTCAACCCTTCGAGATCATGTGTGATGCATTCGATTATGCTATGGGTGCGGTACTTAGGCAGAAAATATACGGGAAACCCATGCTCATCTAATCTGATAGCAAGACACTTGACGAGGCTCAGCATAGCTACACAGTTAATGAGAAAGAGCTGTTGGTTGTAATATTTAGCTTGAAAAAATTCAAATCTTATCTTTCAGGTTCCCGTGTTATCATATACTTGGATCACACTGCAATGAGGCACCTCCTCGCGAAGAAGGATGTAAAACCTCAACTAATCTACTTGATCTTGTTTTTGTAGGAATTCGATCTCGAGATTAATGAAAAGGTTGGAAAGTAGAACTTGTAGCTGACCATTTGTCCTGTCTTCCATCTTTAGTCATCTAACCATCTGGTTTGATCACCGAGCTTTTTCCAGACGAGCACCTACTAGCTATTCACAGTCGTCCTTGGTTTGCTGATATCGCAAACTACTTGGTTACGGGGAAAGTCCCGCTAGATTGGGTGACTTCCAGGCAGGACAAATTGATTGCCGAGACTAAGTAATATATTTGGGAGGAACCATGCCTCTTCCACATTGGCAATGATCAGGTGATCCGGAGATGCATTCCTGACAACAAGGTGAATGACGTGATCTCATTCTATCACTACCAGGCTTGCGGTGGCCATTTCTCTAGGTGAAAATTGTAATGAAAATTCTCCAGTGTGGGTTCTTTTGGCCCACGCTGTTCAAAGTCGCGCAGACATATTGTATGGCATGCACTTGTTGTCAGACCCTCGGCAGCATGGGCCCACCAGATTTGATGCCCTTAAACCCGATAATTGTGTGAGAAATCTTTCACATATGGGGAATCAATTTCATGGGACCCTTTCTCGGATCTAATGGCTTCGAGTACATTCTACTTGCTATTAATTATGTCTCTAAATGGATCAAAGTCGTACCCACGAGAACTAGTGATCATAAAGTTGTCCTCCAATTTATCCAGGAGAACATCTTTACCAGATTTGGGGTTCCTAAGGCCATCAACTGCAATGGTGGGTCTCATTTCGACAATGTGGACTTCCAGTCCCTGATGAAAAAGTATGGGGTGTCGCATTGTATCTCGACTCCTTACCACCCCCAGACTAATGGACTGGCATAACTATTCAATTGAAAGATCAAGACGATGCTTCAAGTTTCTATTTAGCTTGATAGGAAGGACTGGTCTACTCACCTTCCAGAAGCCTTGTGGTTCTATAGGACCTCCAACAAGACCCAATTGGGCATGTCTCTCTTCAAATTAGTGTACGGAAAGGCATGTCACATTCCTTTCGAGATGGAGCACAAGGCTTATTAGGTGGGACAAAAGTGCAATCTAAATTTGATGAAGGCTGGAATACACTATCAGTTACAATTGAGTGAGAACGAGGAATTAAGCAATGATGCATATGAGAACTCGCTTATCTACAAAGAGTGGGTCAAAGCCTTCCATGACAGGCACATTATGTGAAAATCTTTCCACCCTGGTCAAAAAGTTATACTCTTTGATGCCAAACTAAAACTCTTCACGGGAAAACTTAGATCGAAATGGATTAGGGCCTATATTATCCTATGAATTTTCGGAAATGGAGCCGTTGAAATCAGTCAACCCAGCCTTGATTATGAACCTTTTATTGTGAATGGCCAGCGACTTAAGGCATTCATTGAACTCACTCATAAAAGCTTGGCTGAAGTGTCTTTTGAAATCGTTCGCAACAGTTACCCCGACCCGTCCACCCACCAAAACTTGTTCTAATGTATGATCTAAGATGAACTCAAACCCACTTAATTCACAATGTGGACATTGCAAATTGTAGGCATGGGGGGGTATTAAAGTGCAAAACACTGTGAGAAACACTTAACAGGAAAGGGTTTCATCAAAAAATTACATATTGCTAAGAAAAAAGGAAGAGAGGTGGTTGAGGAAAAAGAAGAGCCATTGTTTTGGAGGGAAGAAGATTGAAATGAAAAGAAATAAGCACAAAAGAAGAAAAGAAAACTGAGTCACTTAGAAGCAATTTGGAACCTACCCACCTTATAGGTTGGATCGAATGATAAACAAATACCTAAAAGGCTAAAATTTAATGGATTAGTGGCGAATACTGATCTTAGGACTCTTGGATCTGTATTGGATTTAAACATTTGCGTACTTGTCAAGATCTGAATTAATCCTCAAGTGGTTGGGGAAAATGCAAAGCTTATGTATTAGGTCAAAGGCTAAGGGATTATTCAGCCTTGTTAACTGACCTCTGGTTTGTGGGAGTCGATAACTTAAGCACCCTAAATCACACACAGTCTGGTTCAGTGCACTCTAAAGTTAAAATCATGACAAAGGGCATTTAATTTGTTCTGAAAAAGGTCCTAAGATCTAGATTAGGAGCAGCTCAACAATACAAGTTGATTTGGACGAGTTCCTGACGTGGTGAGGTGGGAAATTACCCTCGAAGATGAGCAATAACATACCGTCTCCTCGGTGCATGTCTCCTAGGATATCTAAATATCCTACTGGGGGGCATGTAAGCACCTTGTACTAGTTTAGATGCCATAGGAGAGATTATCTTGAAATCTTGATTGCTAGGGTCTAGATTTAGCTATAGAATGCCATGGGTGGGATTATCCCGAAATCTCGAATGCCAGGCTTCTAGGGGTTGCCATGGGCGGTGCTATCTTGAAGCATCGATTGCCAGGGACCCTACGAGGATTGATTATGGGGATAGGAATCCGATACAGACCGTGTTTAGGGCCAATCCATGGATGGATCTAAGGAAAAAGATAACAAAAAGAAAAGAGAGAGAAAGCTCTCCACAAATCAAATTCTCCTTCTGTCTCTCTCAAAATGCACTGGAAAACTGAACCAGACTTACCATGTTTTAAGCACGGGTACTTTAACTACTGGGTCCAAAGGACCTTTGGATAGTTCCTGTGGGCCTTAGAAACATTCGCGGCAAACTGAGGCGAAGGCTAGTCAGGTCTGGATCTAGGCTGGAACTTGAGTACCTCTAGGCCAATTGTTGGTGTTACGATCTAATTCCTAGAGATGTGACTTAGTAAGGCATCCTGACAGTTAAATCTGACCTTGACAATTGGTTTGATTCAGATGATTTTGCTAATGGACTAGCAAAAGCTAGGCATGGGGGTATGATAGGAACACCATCATGAGACATAACTAGCTCAATTTGATCTGATTAAGTTATTAAATGCTCCTGCATAACCATCAGAAGGCCATAATTCATTGCAAATCTTTTTACAGAGAAATACATGAAACCAGGGTTAAAACTGTAATTTTACCACCATATCTTGAATGCAGAACAATCACGGGTTTTCTCAAGGGCTAATTAAGGGTCAAATGATCTTAAGAGTCCTACAAGTGGGTTAGTACAAACAGAAAAGGGTTTTAACGTGTTTTGAGAGTTAAATAACTTCCAAAACCATCAAAATAGACCTGCCTGATTAACTGAGGCTCTGATCAGGATAAAATTTACCTTAACCCTCTAAAATTTATAGAAAAATATTCTCTAGTTTTGGTACCTTCAATTTGACCATCAGAATCCATCATAACCCATCTTGTTTCCAAGCTTAGAACTCCATCTATAGCCTTATAAAAGGACCTCTATGGCCTTGCGCATCTTCTCAGCAAATTTTGGTGAGTCAACCACCTCTATTTGTCCTCGTCCAGCCATCAAAACCCTTACTCTAGCGACCTCTCTCCTTCTTGCTCTTCCGCACCTCCAACCATCAAATTGGTGGTGCAATTGTCTTTCTCTCTTCCTTGCAGACCTCCCCAACCAAAGGGAGGTTGTTTCTCTACCTCAATCGTCGTCGGCACTTCGCCGATCTCTCCATCTTCTTTGGCACCGATCGACTAAAATAGACTACCTCCGCCTCTCTCCCACCTAGCTATGTCCTTCTACCACTCTCTCTCTCACTCTACTTCTATCTCCTACACTCACAACTCACGCACGACCATTGTATCACCCCGACCACCTTCACCTTCTTCCACTCCAGTGAAGCTCCAGCGATGCGAAACCGCTACTCCACCGCATGAACCTCGCCGCTACCACCCCCATCAGCATTGCCACGACATCCCCAACAAAAGGCCTCTATAAATTAGGGCATTCACCCTCTCCATCTCTCCACTGGCCAATGCACTTCCGCAGTGCTCTCTCCGTCACTGACACACACACACACTGATGTCTACATGCCCTCAGACTACCACCACCGCATTCACCATCACACGGCAAACCTTTTAAGCTTCTTAATTGGGGTAGTTATCCTGTGCTTGTCTATTTCAGGTATCCCGTCGCCACTGCCATTGACGAAGTTTCACGCACACCTTGAAGAAGGAGTTCTTGCTTCAAATGCCCCAGGCATCGCCTGCAGGCAGTGCGGAACCACTAGCTCCACACTCCTAGGTCCATAATTGGAGACCCTAAACTCAGTAGTTGCTCCAATTCCATGAAGGAAGTCCACTGAGTGTTGCACGAAGAATAGAGGGACAACTTAGTCCCACATCAGAAAGCACTGAATCGTCTGTGCGGTATAAATTACTTTTGTGCTGCAGGCTATTGTCCTCAGCATGCACAGGGGGGAGGTCCCCTTGCACGTCCCTCGCACGCTCTTATGCATCACCACACCACACGAGTCTGGGCTCTGAACCGTTTACCCGTATACCCGGATCCGATTGTCAATGAGAGAGGAGAAAGAAAGGGAAAGGAAGAGGAAAAGAAAGAGAGGGTAGGGGGTTTTGCTCTGCTTCCCTCCTCTCAACACTTAGTGATTTCTAAGGGAGGCCTTTTTTTCTGCTGGTGTCGATCCTGAGCTCTGTGTTGTGCCTTCTCTTGAGCTTAAGGAGGTACAAGAAGAGAGAAAGGGAAGGAAGGGGAAGGGTGCTCTCTTGGCACTATAGCAGTTGGATGGTTAAGCCGTCTGGTTGAGAATTCCATCATCTAATCTCTGAAGGGAGTGCACTATGTACTTATCCAACATGGATTTAAGTTGATTGATACAGTTGAGATATTTGACATTATTGTAATTAGGGTAATTAGTGATTCAAATCACCATTTTACCCTAATCTTTTTGCACTTTATTGCTGAGCTTCATCTCTGTATCATTTTTAATTAAGTTTTGGGTTGAAATTGCTCATATATTTGATTGAAATTGTGATCTTGAGATTCATATTTGCCACTTGCTCCCTATGTTTGACCTAGATTTCTTTCGAGTATAAATTTAAATATTTTCAAATGATTTTGACCTATACTACAATGCAGCTTTTATAAGATCGATTTCGATCGACAAATAATCTCTCCCTTTCATCCATTAGATTTAGGTTAGTTAGGTTCCCATAGATTCTTATGTTAATTTCCACTATTCGAAACCCAATAACAAACCCTCGACACACCATTCATTATCATCTCCCTCTGCTCTGGCCACATCTCTGGTGAGGTTGTCCCATCATTCCATCGCACCACACACCTCACCAACACTCCCTACACCTTCGCCTCATCCGTCCAAACCAAAGCCCTCTCCTATTTAGGGCTATTCTCCCCTCCAAACATCCACCATACAAACCACCTTCACCCGACCATCCATGACTCCGTCCGACCAGTCCATACACTCCCACACCGCGAGGACACCACCATCATCTTCATCGTCCTCCAACGACCATCTTGAGGTGATTTAATCGAGCTGAGAAGCCATATTCATGAGTTTTAGGTCTTCAGCCAAAGCTCCACAGCCTCATCATCTCTCTAGCCCCATTTGTTGTGTTCTAGCCATGAAAACTTCAGGTTCCACCTCCAGGCTTTGCGGACAAGGCCCAGGTCAAGCTCCATGTCCTCAATTGAGCAAGGAATAGCAGCTGATAAACCAATTGAACGAAGCCTTACTATAGCAGTGTGCAAGCAGAAGGTGTGGGATTTAGTCCCACATCATGGATTTAGGTGGCGTAGCTATGAGATAAATTAGTTTTCTGATATCGGCATATCGACTCGAGAACACTGGGGGTGAAGTCCCCTTCACTCGACACATGCCCGACCTGCCTACTAACATCCTCACTCATCACCACCTCTAATGAGCCTAGACCCAATTGTTGCATGCCCATATACCAAATTAAGCTCGGATATTTGAGAGAAGAGGAGAGGAGGAAGGAAAAAGAAAGACAGCTAGGAAGGGGAGGGTTTTGCTCCTCTATGTAGATGCTTGACACTTAGTCACTGCAGAGCGGTGAGTTCCCCTTGTGCGTGAGGAAGGAGAAGAGGAGAAGGCCCCTATGCGTAAGCAGAAGGATGAAGAAGAAAGAAGAAGAAGAAAGATCAAGAAAAAGAAGAAGTGCTGAAGTGGAGAAGACTTTGAAGAAGAATTGAAGAAGAAAGCACTATAGAAGGTTTCATTTAAGTCATCTGATTACTAAATCACTGTTCATTTATTTGATTCATTTAAGTGATTGATATGTGTTTAATTAAGGCTAATAATTGGTAATCTAAATCACCATTATTTTCTCTTAGACATCTTTTGCCACATGAAACTCTTGAAATGCTCTTTTTATACAATGAATATCAATTTCAAGTAGTGTTATTCATTGAAATTTCTTTATTGTGCTTCATTCATTGTGCTCATTTATATATTCATTAAGATTAATGTGTGAATTCCAATTTGCTCGCTGTGTTCAATCTCGAACTTCATCTTTTAGATTTCTAGTTATAAATTTTATTTGATTTGAGAGCTATTTAGGAGACTTTACTACAACAAAGCATATCTTAAACTCTTGAAAAGCCCCTTAAACATTTTGGCACCATTGCCGGGAAGCAACGCACAATTCACCGCTATTCTTTGTTTTATTTAATTATATTTGAGTACTAACTTGCCCTTTTTAATTTCCTATGATTTTGCTAGGAACATCACAAGGCAATCTTTCGTACAAAACAGCCACTCCCGGGCTAGGTAATTTCTATTCTTCCCTAATCCACTGGATGATCTTCGGAAGATAAAAAGGAAATAATCAATTAGGAACCATCTGCCTTATTTTCATAGTAATCACATTAAGGAGGCAACTTTCCTGATTTGTGAAAAAATTTTTTCATATTTGATTGAAGCTTGTGGTGATTCAATTTAGAGATTCCTTACCTTGCTTATCATACCAATTAGGGATTACGATTGATTTCTAATCACCTTGGGCTAACACACTTCCGGTTTGAAGTCCAAGGTGAACAATTTGGGATTAACAATTGGATTTGGAGTGATAGTACACATTTTGCCTGCATTAAAGAGAATTAACCCTCCCACATTTGTGTGCTACCCAACCGCCTAGTGGAAGAGATCTAATCAAGATGAACCCTAAAATCAAGCTCTAATTTCACTTGAACTTTAAAAGTTGTGGACCTAATAACCAGAGGGTCAATTCAGTGTTGTCTTTGGGTCTTGATCCAAAGCCCATTCTGCATCTTTTAGGGCAGGTCAGGTGAAATTGGTTTGTTTTGTGGGCCAATCAACCTCCAAATTAGGTCACAATCAAATCAATTTCTAAATTAACTGAAATTGAAGGCACAAATTAGAAATAAAATTGGTAGACTTAAGGTCTTAAGTTCATTCATTCTGGTCTACTAGAACCACAGTGACAAGGAAAGGTCGGGTGGGGGAATCCCTGTAACTCGTGGGGATGCTCTACCATGTAGAGGTCTTCACAAGGCTCCCCCTTCCTGGTTACTCAGGTATTTCTCGGGTGTGTGAATTTCTGATTCAAAGGTACCATCCACCTCGAAACAGCCTTAGTCATCCAAAAATCTTTGGGTGCCTTGATTGGGTCCAAATAAGATCCAGTCAATCATCCTTTCTCTAGAGCACACACATAGGAAGGTCCTTAGGTTTTTAACCTAAGTGACCTCATTAAATCTTCTTGGGAATTTCTTTCAGATTTAATCAGTTCCAATCTAACCCTATGTTTGATTCTACATCTTGATTCCACCACCTAATTCAAAAATGCAACTTGACATGTTAGGAAAAGTGATTAAAAAACCTGTGTCCTAAATGACCATCAAAGACAAGATGATTGAGGCTACCTACAGAGACCATGAAGAATATTATGAAGCTTTAGTTAAGGACATTCAGGATAAATTTATACAAACAACAAACCACATTCTGAACCATTTCAAAATAATATGGACACGAATAAACCACGGTTCAACCCAAGATGATCTCTTAGCAAAACACATTGAATTGGTGAAATTATACAACAATGAGTATCGGCATTGTTGGTCAAATCCTTCACTAATGCAAAAGCACCATGATCTCTTGAAAAAATGGGGAGAATTGCTAAATAAGTTATATGAAACCATTGATCAAAAATACCCAACAGATAATAAGACATCTTGGAGTAATTTTGATGATTAACATGCTTCCACAAATCTCGGCTTCACGAATCAACGTTGTTGTGGACCCCCAACCCAAATAAATTCAGATTCAAAGTTCATAACAATTGACTTACCTAATCTTGAGATCGGTTGGAAGGATCCAATTGTAGGTGTTCTTGATTTTGAACCAGCCCTAGGAAACTAGGAAGCTAGTTCAATGAGTTTAAATTTCCCCGACACCTATAATGATGAGCGTAAAATAGAACCTCTCTCGAGTTTAAATCCCAAGTCTTATCCTGTTAAGGGAATTCTCGAGAATGGTTCTGACAACCCAATAGAGCCCAGCCTAGATTCTAGTGATCCAATCCTTACCCCTAACCTAGAATCTAGATTCAAGCCTACTTGGGAAAATCATGAGGCCCCATGTGATGAGACATAGATTTAGAATCAGAAACATGATTCAGGTTCTGTATTTGATGGGTACACCTCTCCAACCTCCTTAGAGACACAAATTGATTTGTCGAAAGTCATGCTGATCTATGATACAGAAATCGAGGAGCTGGAAGAGCTGGGACTCAAGTGGGTCTACCCTAGAAACCAAGAACTCAAGCTATGCCTAATAGGGACACTTTTTTGAGCTCGGAATATGAAACTAGGTTGGATCCAAGTCAAGTTGTTGCTTCAACATATCTTGATCCTTTTTGTGGTGGAACATCTGATTAGGAATTGAGTTCATAACATGATCTTCGCAAGTTCTCCGACAATTTCGAATCTTACTCTGATTTCGGAGAACTGTCAATTCCTAATGACTCCAAACTAGTTTACAACCTCAGCGACCATAATCCATCCTTTGATTCTGATGCTGAGGTCAATGATTTGAAAGAAGTGACCTCTTCTACGGAACCTTCTCGAATCTGATTCCAACCCTGACCCAGCACAGGAATCAATTTCTACTCTGATTCTCCTCTCGATGATCTAGTCACACATTATTCTTCTCCATATTTTGATCGGGATTCAGACATCGATCAGACTACTAATCACGTCCCATCATTTTATAATCACACTTGTAGGGTTCCTACATCCTCAACAGCTCCATTCTAATTTGAGGACCCCTACTCTAACCAGGATTATCCAATTCAGCCAAACCCATGTTTCGCATTGTGACATCCTTCTGGGTCACAGAATATCTGGTGGGCATCTCATCTACTAATCCACATCCATCAACCCACCATATTAATTGAGTTTGGGCTATATTAACGGCCTGCTGATCTGAATAAGCACCTGGTTGAACCAAGCAGGCTTTTGATCTGGGTGCTTGGTCCACAAAATTCATCTGATTTGACCACTCCTCCTTGATCATCTCCTGCTCTACTGAAGGCATTAAATTTAGTGCTTAACAGATGGCAACTCATCATTTCAAAGACCCGAGAACCATCTGATCATCCTTTTGAGCTTCACATCTACTACACTTAGAGTTCAGAGTTAGAATAGCCAACTCCACCTTTGGTATTCGTATTAAATCTTGAAATCGTCTACAACAGTCATCCCGACCCATTCACTCACCCATTCAACCTATTTTAACCCATGAACCAAGGTGATTTCATACCCTCCGATTTACAATGAGGACATTACAAAACTTACGCATGGGGGTTGTTAAACT
This sequence comes from Thalassia testudinum, assembly GCA_037157565.1. Classification (NCBI taxonomy): domain Eukaryota; kingdom Viridiplantae; phylum Streptophyta; class Magnoliopsida; order Alismatales; family Hydrocharitaceae; genus Thalassia; species Thalassia testudinum. The sequence continues at coordinate 146,896,570 of JAZHRO010000014.1, read as the reverse complement.
GCAAACACATAAAAATTCAAATTTCTAAGGGGTTCTCACAAAAAAACAAATATCCAAAAAACTAGAAAAATAAAAAATTTTTTGAAAAAGAACAAAAAAAAATGGAGAAAGGAGAGGAAAATTTGTGAGGTTCATATCATATCATTTTGAGTCGAAAAAGGGGAGGTGATTTTAAATGTCAAAAAGGAGCAATAATTTGAAATAAAAATGATAGTCATTAGTAAATTATTATGGAATCTGCTTAAGTTCTAGACTAAATCAAAAAAAAAAAAATAAGTGCTAGAAAAAACAAAGAGATAAAGAGATTAGTATGAGTGATGATCTTAGGCCTCTTGGGCTTATTTTTAAGCTTAAAAATTCATGTATCCATTAAGATCCGAATTATCCTCAAGAGGTTGAGGAAAATGCGAAGCTTATTTATTAATTCTAAGGCTTTAGAATTATTCTACCTCATTAACTGACCTCTGGTTTGTGGGACTTGATGTAGACACAATTATTGAGGGTAAAATGCCTATTCATGCATGTTCCTAGGCTTAGAATTGCATTTCATGCTATAAATATTGCATAGCATGCATCATTCTGCATTTAGAGTAGTTGTATATAATTTAGGTTAAGTATGTATTTTTTGCTGTTAGGAGAGAATGATATTTATTTCGGGGCCTTGAATTGACAATCCGACCGTACGGATCTGATCAAGACAATGATTAGAGTCCAACGCCTTCGAAATCGCCTTGATTGGAGTCTCATAGCACCATATGTAATCCGAGGAAGATCAACAGCTAAGGGACAAGGTGACGTAATTTGGAGGCTGAAATGATAGATCTGATCGCGCAGATAGATTCATGCCGATGATCGCAGCCCAACAGCATGAAAATCGACTCAATCTGACCTTTATAGCAGCCCCTACAACAAAAAGAAGATGGACGACCTAGATCATGCCATGTGGCACAACCCAGGTCTCCTATGCTCACACATGCACCATTTCACGTGCACAACAGCATGGGCACGCGGGCATGAGCAGTGGCAGTGCTTGCAAGTGGGTAGCGCGTCGAGGCACACGACACGGCGCATGCCATCACAGCGGTAGTGCGGGCACGTGGGTAGTCTTCAGCGACGTTTGCGATGGATCTTCAGCAATGTTTATGATCGTCGCTCAATGTCCTGTATACAAATTTGATTCTTTCCTCCACTATAAAAGGACCCCTACCCCTCCTAATTTTCTTCATCTTTTCCTTTCTTCCTCTCACCACATCCAAGGCTCTAGAGAGAGCTTGTCTCAAGCTCGAGATCCTCCACTATAGTAGAAAATCAAATAGTTTTTCCTCCCCCCATCCCCATTTGTCGTGCAACCCATGGCCATTCTCTCGCTACAACATCGTCTTGCCCCATCCTCCATCCTCCTACTCTGTCCTCCTTCATCTCGCTCCTCACCACCTTCCTCCAGGAGATGTCAGAGTGAGTCATCCTCTGAGCGACCATCGAGGGGGATTTCTGTCGCCTCATTCTATCTTTTTATGCTTTCGTATTGTAGATTTTCTTCTTTTGTAGTGTAACAAACACTCATTTATAAATAGATGATTGTTTCCCTCTCTTTCTCTCTCTCTCTCTCTTATATTGTTGTAAGTAGATTTGCTAGAAGTGATCGACCTGATCTCTTGCTTGCCAAAAATATCAAAAATATTGGAAAAGATAAAAAGGACCGAAAACAAATAAAAGAGAAATGCGGATTTTCAAAACCAAACATTCACCTCCCCATGTTCGGCCTGGGACTCACTTTTCGAGTTTCGATTATGAATTTTATCTGATAGACGGGCTTTGTGAGCTACGATGACGGGTCCTTCAAACCCCAATTTTTAATTCACGAAACACGCCAACATCATTTTGGTGTCGTTGTCGGTGAGGCAATGCTCTTTGGTTTTTTTTTCCTATGTTTTTCTGCCTTACCTAACTTTTATCTCACTTTTTCTCTAATGTTACTGTGATTGTAGGTAGTCATCTGAGTAGGGCCAGAGTGGTTAGATCGAAAAAAAGTGTAGATGAAAATTTTGTTAGTTTATCCCCACCACCCCCACCAACTAGTTCATTTCACCACACTAGTAACTCAAACCTAAATAAACTTAGGTGCTTTTTATAAACTTTGGGATAGATTTGGTTGTTTGTTTGCCACCTCCTCTCGTCTCACCCCCACATATATGAAAAACAAAAAGAATACTCTTCCCTTGCGGGATTTCCTAAAAGCTACACACTTAACACCCACAACTTCTCACCCTAAGGCCCACAATCACATTTATTCTACCACTTAATGGGGATCTAACCTATTGTCCCGGTACACTTAACTCGACACGCAGATAAGTGAGTAGAAATCTGAATAGGTAAAACATTTTTGTGTGCCTTAACTAAGTGGTGCAGTAGGCCAATTGATTGAACTGTTTGGGCTGCACCACTTAAGATAAAAGCGATCCACCAAGTAGCTTGCCACTTAGGGTTTATTCTTAGGGCTGAACCAGGCATTCCATATTATTTTTGATTTTTAAGGGAACATATCGACACCCGTGATTTCAAAACTTGGAGTGTTCTCCTAAACTTGATCGAATATACCTAAGAGTAAACCCTAAAAGCTACTAAACAAGGTTAAAACCTAAAAGGCACATCATCCAATAACCTTGTTTGCAAACCCTGGTTGTGCACGCACACACATTTTAACTGATCATTAAGGGCACAACCCATTTAAAGGGCCCATCACATTCCAAGAGCACAATCATCCCAAGCCTAGCTAAAACTAGGTAGATGTTGACCTTAAGGATTGATTCGCTCTTTGGGGCTCAGACTGAGATTTTTTTCTACTAATATGCCTCTACTGGTCCATCTGATGTCTAGCTAGGGGAGTAGTGTGAAATGACCGCGGCTGAGGGTTACAATAGGAATCGTAGGAGCAAGCAAAAGGAACACCCTCCTCCCCAGTCCCTCCTTCTAGCTGGTTGGATTGACAAAAAGAACTTGACTAAATCATTTACAATCTCAAGACGGAGCCTAGGAGTCTGTAGGTCATTACACTTCCCACATAAGGATAGGTTTGGTTGATTATACTGCAAGGCATCTTTCTCTATTATGTTTTCCCTCCTACTCCACAATGTATCCTCTCACATCTTTCACACATTTCCAATCCTACCCTCCTACCAACACGTATCCTCAAGATGATTACTATCCCAACTCGACTTATGATTACCCATTCACTAGCTGGGATAACTTTGATTGGGGATATGAATCCGAACCTTAGTGTCCATGGTCTAACCCTGGACAATAAGACTATGTTTACTATCCTTCCTAGAGGTACAATGAATATACATCTCCATCCTTTGATGATCAACCTAACTAGATATTCAACCATAAAGGATATGCTAATTATAACACTTACCCTCCCTGGAATTATGCTGAATATAGGTTGCCACCAACCTTTAAGCAACCTGAAATGACCTACTATCAGAGAGGGACCCGAGAACCTCAATATCTTGACTCCCCTATATTTTACCTGAACCCACCCAAACCTGAATCAAACCAATCGGTTCAGGTGAACTAGATCTACGATAGGGTGTTGGCTAATTTGAGGAACACTATACAATCTTTAGAAGCTTAGCCAAGACCATGCACTGAATCATTGGAGCCTATGATAAAAATGATTGATGAGTTGAATAGCTCTTCATTGGATTTGCTCCAAAATGTTAGGGATAGGAACTCGGGTGAGTTTCTTCTTGGGAAGTTGTCAAGGTTGAGGAAGAAATTTGTGGTTGCTTTAGTTAAATCTTTAGATGATTCTCAAGATGAACCCCCTTCAGGAGAGCTAATGACTGAACCCACTCAGGCACCTATCGGGTGGGATACATATTCTGAGATTGGAGATTACCAGGTTGGACTAAAGCAACCCTTTGAGGATGAATCGAGTTTCTCACCCGAGATCCTAGAGCCAGGGAATGATGAAAAATATGACTCCACAGACAATGAAATGGCATATGATTTTGAGACATATATAAATGAGGATCATGGACTATTTGATTCTGAGGGTGAGGAATCTCTTAGTGAAGTCTCACTTGAGCTTAAGGAAGATGATTTTAGTGAGACAATTGGGTTCGAGGAAGATGATTCAATCAATGACCCCATTCCTCATCTGCACCGAGAAGAGCCAACATCTAAGATCATTGTGCCGAAGTCAATCTTGATTCAGCCACAATTTCTGGACTTTTGGGAATCATATGGGGTGAATGATATGCTAGAGGTCCTGGAGCTTGAGCCATTGATGTTGGAAGATAGAATGGTTGAAATAAAAATTTGGGAGGCTAATTCTGAGGGAAATTTGATTTTGGACCTAGGGGTACCTATTGGCCTAAAACCACCTACTTTCTACCAAGACCCTTACGATATCTTTGACATGCAACCCAAGCTCGAAATAACTGATTATTTTTCTGAGCTGGACATTAAGTGGACATTTGAATCTAGTGAAACAAATCTACCCATTGTCTGCCACTTTATCTTGGGTTACACACCATCAAACCACAAGCCCAACCTCGTACATACAACAGCCTTCAGTTCTGGGTGATTTTCATCCAAAACCTTACAACTGCTCGACCCTAGGGCATGGGTTTGCATCATAACTTGGTCCACATCTGTGGACATCTACTAACAGGTTTCAGGATCAACCTCTTTATTTTGATTCTGACCCGCACTTGTGAATTCTTAATTTCTTCCTTGTATGTATGTTATGCCTAGCTGAAGGCATTAAATATAGCAAGTGTTTATATTTCACATTATCTACGGAGTTTACTGGATTTCTCACGGTATTCAGGTGATATTCTATTTTCACCACCCCTTTCATGTCCTTATTTTTGCATTGAGGACATTCCATCATTTAGTCACAGGGGGGTAGATACTTAATCCTAAAATTATTTCGCTAGCTTTGTAGAATTTTTTTATTTTCTTTAAAGAAAATTGAAAAGAAAAAGAATAACGAGAAGATAACTTAGGCTTTTGGAAGTTATTATCTTTATGAAATGATATGACAGGACTTGAACACTTAGACCCTTCAGCTCTTCGGTCCTAATTAGCCTAGGTGACCACTCTAATGTTGACTTAGTCTCGAGTCCTCGCCAATTCAAATTCATTTTTAATTTGGTCAATAAATTGGGGTGATAAGTATACGACCTATCAACCCACCCTCTGATTTGGGGGGACTTTAAGCCTAAGCATCGACACACTTTTTGCACTAACAAACTTTTCGACGGTTTCTTTGGAAATTGGGTAGCTAATAAAATAACTAGGGTGGTATGGCTGGCAAGTTGTCGATGGTAATAGCTCATCGGTCAATTGTCCAGAGCCCATCCATAAGACCATTTTCATTGTACTGCCTTTAGGTAAATCTTAGAGTAGGGAAGCCACCTACTTGAAAAGAAAAAAAAAGAAAAAAGAAAAAGAAAAAAATAGAAAATGGTGAAAATAAAAATAAATAAATAAAACCACACTTCGACAGACAAGTATGGTTGGCAAGTTGTCATGGGTAACAGCCCATTGGCCAGTTGTCTAAAGCCCGACTCACAAAAATGCACAATAATTCCCAAAACACTTAGGGAAGAAGCGTGGAAGTAGAATAAACTGGGGAGATATATATTATTTTTTCCCTTGTGTTGACCCCATAAATAAAAATGGTATAGAGAAAGCTACCGTTCGAAAAGATAAACCTTTAGGCAAGCTCACCTAGGGTCATAGAAATCCGAAGTCCGTTTCAACGGCTGCCTAGTGAGTCTTTCACTCTTTTCACTAGATGCTTAGCACCTAGAGTCTTTTTCGAGTCTTGGCCGGGTTGGGTAGCTATAAAAAGTTATCTCGGAACTCTTAAACCCCAAAAGCAAAAAAAATAGAGAAGAAGAAAAATGAAAAAAGGTATCTTCCCTTTTAAAACAAGGCAAGGACTTGGGTGGTCAGCATTTTGGTTGGAACCTGGGTACTATTGAGTTTTTGTTCTTAGGACCATAGTTGTTAGGAGTTTTAATTCTTGAGTCGCACCCACATCAGCACTCAATAACCTAAGCACCTTAATCCACACACAAGTCTGGTTCATTGTGCTAACAATCAAAAATCATGCAAAATCATTACTTTGTTATGAAAAGGCTACTTAGATTAGGAACAGCTTATAAACACATGTTGATTGGGACTAGTTCCTGATGGAGAGAGGTGGGAAATTGCCCTCGAAGATGCGCAAAAGCATACCGTCTCCTCGGTGCTTCTCTCCTAAGATATCTAAATATCTTATCGAGGTTACGTAAGCATCTTGTTCTGATTCAGGTGCCACGGGTGGGATTATCCCGAAATGTCGATCGCCAAGGCCTGAATTTAGCTGCAGAACTCCTTGAGCGGCACTATCTCGAAGTGTCAAAAGCCAGGGTTCTGGTGGTTGCCATAGGCAGTGCTATCTCGAAGAGTCAAAAACCAGTGACCTTGCGAGGATGTTGGCGGGAACTAGGAATCTGATACAGACCATGTTTTTGAGCCAATCCAAAGCTCGAAATAAAGAAAAGAAAGACAAAACTCTCCAAAAATGTAAAAATTCTTCTATCCCTCTCTCTTACAAAAAATCACTGCAAACTGGACCTAGACTAGCCATATTACCAGCACGGGTGCTTTAACCATCGGGTTCAACAAACCTTAGGATAGTTTTTGTGGGCCTTAGAAACCTTCACGATAGACTGAGGCTAAAGCTACTTAGGTCTAGATCTTGATTGGTACTTGAGTATCTCTAGGCCTACTTTTAGCATTTTGATCTAATTTCTAAAGAAAAGAATAAATCAAGACTCTGAACTTCAAAGCATGGTCTAGAAATCTATCTCATTCCATATGATTTTGCTAAGGGACTACCAGAAGTTAGCCATAGGGTATGATGATAATGTCATCTTCAGCCATATCTAGATTTAATTTGTCAGAATCCAATGATAAATGGCCCTACATAGCCACTAGAAGACCGTAATTCACTGCATATCCATTCTAAGAGAAATGCATTAAAACAAAGGTAAAACTACAGTTTTAATAGGATATCCTAATTGCAGAATAATCATTAGGTTTCTAAGGGGTTAATTAAAGGTCAAATGGTTGTAAATGTCTAATAAAAGGGTTCATGTAGAAAGGAACAGGTTTTCACGCATTTCAAGAATTAATGGACATCTGAAAGCCTAAAAACAAACCTACTTAAATAACTAAGGTTACAATTGGGATAAAATTCACTTCAACCTTCTAAAAATCATAGAAAAATATTCTCTAAGGTTTCGTACCTTTGATTTTACCATTGGAATGCATTTTGACCTAAAATAGAGTCCTAGACAGATAATTACGCTAATTTGGGGTTTTTGCATAACTTATGAAGTTAAACTTTGTCAAAACCAAAATCCAACTTCACCATCAGATTCCTTGGGTCAAAATTACGTTTGTAAAAAAACTTGGGCCCAATCAAAGATTATCGTGACCATATTTGCAATGTGGTCCAATTAGACTCTTTCTCTCTCACTTAAACCCCTAGCTGCCAAAATCTATTAGAAGGATCCCCCTAACTTTGTCATCTTCTTCTCCAATAGGTCCTTCCTACCATGGATGTGTGAACGCATCAAGCAGCTGACTTTCAACAGGTATATCTCCTTGATTACATGCCTAAACCCTTCCAAAAATTGAAGGTAGACACTTAAGAGAATCCCCTACGATCTAAACCTAATCCTCGACCATGATTCTTTCCCAATAGATCGTGTAAATCCTTTGATGTTTAGGGTTTCCTTATAGGTGAAGGTTCCAAGCTTCCGAGCTTGGTTTCCAAACTTGAAATGCCCTCTTAAGCCCTATAAAAGAACCCAGGACGACTACCTTACCTCCTTAGCTTCAATTGGAGGCCGGTCCCTCCTTCTTCCCTTCTCTCTGACCTTCTTCTCCACCAACTCCAGTGACATTCTCTAACCACCTTCCTCGTCCACTATCACGGACTAAAGCAGGTGGATCCTTCTTCCCTACATTCTTCCGCATGTCGCAATACCAGCGGCAGCTGCCTATTCTCTCTCGTCATTGCCTCTCCTATCACCGAAGAGTTCATCTTCCCCACGTCTGGTGTACCACCACCGTGGGAATCTCTCCCTTTTGTCCATTAGATTTAAGTTAGTTAGCTTCCCTTAGATTCTTAGGTTAATTTCCACTATTCAAAACCCAAAAACAAACCCTTGACACACCATTCACCATCATCTACCTCCTCTCTGGCCACATATCTGGCGAGGCTATCCTGTCATTCCAGCTCATTGCAAGTCTCTCTAACACTTCCTACACCTTTGCCTCATCCACCTAAACTAAAGCCCTCTCCTGTTTAGGGCTATTCACCCCTCCAAAGATCCATCGTACAAGCCACCTTCATGCGACCATCCCCAACTCTGCCAGACCACTCCACGCACTCCCACACCATGAGGACACTGCCATCATCTTCACCGTCCTCTGGTGACCATCTTAAGTTGATTTAATTATGTTGAGAGGTTGTATTTGTGAGTTTCAGGTCTTCAACCGGAGCTCCACCGCCGTGTCATCTCTTCGGCCCCGTTCTTTCTTGTTCTAGCCATGCAATCTTTAGATTTCACCTCCAGGAGGTGCGAACAAGGGTCAAGTCGAGATCCAAGTTCTTAATTGAGTAAGGAATCGCAGTTGATATGCCAATTGAATGAAGCCTCATTGTAGCAACATGCGAGCAGAAGGGGTGGGATTTAGTCCCACATTGTGGATTTAGGAGGCATAGCTGTTAGATAAATTATTTTTTTGATATCGATTTATCACCTTGAGAACACTGGGGGTGAGGTACCCTTCACCCTACACATCCTCAACCATCCTACTGTCACTCCTCACTCATCACCACACCCTGTAAGCCTCGACCCAGTCACTGCATTCCTGAATGCCTAATTAAGCATGGATATTTGAGAGAATAGGAGAGGAGGAAGGAAATAGAAAGAGAGTAGGGAAGGGGAGGGTTTTGCTCCTCTATGTAAATGCTTGACACTTAGTCACTGTAGAGCGGTGTGTTCCTCTTGTGCGTGAAGAAGAAAGAAGAGGAGAAGGCCCTTGTGCATGAGCAGAAGGAAGAAGAAGAGAGAAGAAGAAAGAGCAAGAAAAAGAAGACTTGAAGAGGTGAAGACTTTGAAGAACCAAAGAAGAAAGCACTATAGAAGGCTTCATTTAAGTAGTCTAATCACTAAAGCTAACATCTGATCACTATTCATTTATTTGATTCATTTGAGTAATTGATATGTACTTAATTAAGGCTAGTGATCGGTGATCCAAATCACCATTATTTTACCATAGACATCCTTTTACCTCATGAAACTCTTAAAGTACTCATGTTATACATTGAATATCATTTTTGAGTAATGTTATTCATTGAAATATCATTATTCTGCTTCATTCGTTGTGCTCCTTTATATATTCAATAAGATTAGCATGTGAATTCCAATTTACTCCCTGTGTTCAACCTCGGACTTCATTTCTAGATATTCGAGTTTATAAATTATATTTGTTGATCGATCGATTGAGGATTTGAACTATGACGACGATAATATAAAACTCCTCAATAAATTACTTCTATAGATTGTGGAAATGGAACAGAATGTGTTCATCTATTGTAGCTAGCTTAAAAGAATTAGTACCTTTTCATTCTAAGCATAACAACAATATCTGTAGGTATGATTTAAGTCATTTAAGTTGTTCATCAACCTATTTATATCTTACAACTTCCCACACTAGGTCTGGCTTTTTATCAAGCTTGGTAGATAACCACTAACAAGGTAGAACTCCTATTTTTCAGTTGCAAGTGAGCACCTCAAGAGCCACGAAGATCCTAGTCATGGGTGGCACCAGATTCATTTGGGATTTTCTTATCAAGGATACTTGTAAAGGATGATCACCAGGTTGGTCTTTGGTTTATCACTGAATCTTAATAAATTCCATGAGAAGATAAGCCACGAATTTAACAGTATTGACGGATATGTTTTCACTATTTCTCACATATCCCATTTCATAGAAAATACCTATTTGTCGTACATGTAAAGTGAACTTTAAATTGAGATCTACAATGCTTTCTATTCTAGTTATAAATTTAAAGGTACTAAGCTATCAAAGTTGTTTCATAATTTGATTGATAGAACACAGAAATCCATTGCATGTGCCTTCTTTGTAAAGTTCTATTTCATAGAGAAAGTAGCTTTCAAGTTCCATGTAAGTACTGCAAACTAGAGTGACGTTCTTTCTGCAGTTTTGTTCTTTTTCTTATTTGACATGGTAATAAATTTTACAGTTCGAGAGGATATTATATTTATTTGAGTCTGAAGGATCACAAAATGATTTTTGAGGTCATTTACTTTGCATAACATTTTAAAACACTATTTTTTAGTTGTAGAACTAGATACTTTTGGATCAGCATAATCAATGCCCTTTTCTTTTTTTGGAAGAATCATTGTTCATGACTATTTCTTCCTGTAGGATTGGTGGTCTACTTTTCTATTTAGGATGATACTGCTTTTGCTTTCTAGGAGAAACTCTTGGTACAATAATGAAAACAAAAATAACAACAACAAGAATTAACCTTTTCCCAGTCTAGGTTTGTCTGGGTACTTAGATATTTTGACTCTACTTAGATCTATTTTGAGCCATTTTTTTCCTATAAATGTAAAAAACACTCAAGTATGAAATACACACACACACACCATGCTTCACACCTTATCCCCTTTCTTTTTCACATTGCAGTGATGGGTTCTTCTTTTCTGTCAAGGAAGTTTCTTTACAAAACCAAGAATGAAATGCACAACAATGTATTAAACAGCTCGAGCATGTATGTGGTCCTTTCTGCAGTAAAACTACTTAGAAGTGTTTGATTATGGATTTTAGTAGTGTACATGAACATTCTCTTCCAACGATCAAGCATTGTTGTAGTTAGGTCATCTTCATTACATTAGGTCCTCATCAAGGATATGTAAAGCCTATAAATCTCTTATTCCTTCAAAGCAAAATTTCCTTTTGCATTTGACTTGGTCTCTCCAGGTATCGCTGTAGGAAATTTTCATAATATTAAGGGAATGAAGGGAATGCTAAAAATTGGGATGGGCCAACAACAAAGTAGGTGCCATTTGAGTCCCTCCTATGGTTAAAATGCCAACTTTTGTCCAAGCTCCCTTACACTATGATTTGTAGGTTTGTGGAGAAATGCAAGTTTCTCTATGATGGTTCATCTCCCAAATCCTTTAGATTCATTAGAAGGTATGAATTGCCTTGACTGGTTGACACAATCTTTCTCAGTTAAAGGTATTAGTAGGTGAGCATAAAAATAATTGAAATATGGGAATCCATATAATGATTTTCTCCATTTCTAAAAGCTAATCCATCTTTAATTATCAACCGATAACCTAAGGGAATTAGCATTTTGAACATGTTAGAAAGTTTTCATATACAAGGATGTCACTCAAATTGACCTAAGCTATCATTTTCATTAATGTAATTTATACCTACATCCATGCATCTTCTTTTATTTCCTTTGAAGATGGTGTGAAATCTTGTGATCCTATTGTAATTTTCATGCCTAGTTAGATGATCCTACAATACATTTACAAAAAATTCTAGCAATTTTAGATGCACTACAAAGTTAGATGTATACTATATGTGCTTTTATGGTTGCGGAGTGTGCCCACTTGTTTTGTATTCATTTTTTGCTTCGTGTGTTTGGAATGTGGTGTGTACCCACTAGTTGTTGTGGTATGAATGTGCAGGTCTTCATTTTAGGTATAGAATTTCATAAAATAAAGGAAAAATAGGGGAAACTCTGCTCAATTTTTAGCAGGTTTCAACCACTTAGTTTTTTGCATGTTCCCTTAGTTTTTTGCATGCTTTCAAGTGGAAGAAAATACCCCTTCATTTTTTTGCATGCAAAAGGTCTCCTACAACCCTCAAAGGCTTTGGAAGTTGATGAGAAGCCCACTGAAGGTCCAATAACATTGGTGGACTTGAGAAGCAGGTAAAAATTCCCCATCTTATGCTCTGTAGTTGAAAGAGCAGCATAGTATCTTTTAGCATTTTTTCCTTAAATTTCTTGCAGATACAATTGTTGCTTGTTTAGAATTATATTTATTTATACCATTGATGTTGGACTATATCAAATTAGATTACTTTAAACCTTACAATGGTTGCTTCTTAGATGTTAGGTGATTTTAATATTTCCATCCGAATTTGAAGCAAGATTGTTAGGAGATTCGAAAAACTACTCTTCTTTTGTTCAAAAACCTCCATTTTTAGAAATTCATATATGTTCTTTCTTGTCTGTATTCTCTTAGTTTTGTAGAAACCAAGAAATGCTAGATTTTGTAAAGTAATGCACTTTTTGTTCACATGCTTTTTCAAAAAAAAAAATTCATTCACATGCAACTGTGCAATTACTCCTCAGAATTTGCTAGCAACAACGTTGTAATTATGGGTAAGTTGGACTATACATGCTTGGGATAAACTAACAAAAATGAAGTGTTTTGCTTTTTGTTGTTTTAGGTGAGGGTGATTGAAGTTAGGAAAAGTATCTGGCTTGTATAAGTGCCTATCAAGTTGGCTTATATAATTTTCACAACTTAAAAAAAAAGTCCCCTTCCATTGCCGTCAGTTTTGGGAAAAATCGACGGCATTAAGAGGTAATTTCTTTTTTCTTGAATCTGAAAGCAAAGCTATCGTGTTATGATAGCAAATCGAAGGGCATTTTATTCAATACTATTTATGAAAAATATGGAGAATTACAAATTGGATCCCCATCTATGTATGAGGGAGCAGCACTCATTTACAATTTGAACATAGCATACTGGTCTCTCCTGAAATAATCTCTCATTCCTCACCCTCCACACACACCACATTGTCATGGCCATGCATAGATGTGGTCTTCCCGGTGCTGCAAATCTCTACCAAAAAGAATCTCTTGCAGGTAGTGGCTCCTGCCAAGTTTTCCTCCATATCATATCCGTGATCAGGTAAGAGGAAAAAATGTGAGATAATATGTCAATGTGCAGACCACAAAGAAGACATTCATGTAATGTTGCCCCCATTCTTTTGTGTCTAAGTTCTCTACCGATCAGACCATCCCTCCTGTACAGTCATAAAAAGATTTGCACTTTGAGCAGGATCTTCAGTAACCAGAGTTTCTTGTCAACAAGATCACTCTCCATACTGCTGTTGGACGTCATTATTTTTCCATAGGCACGATGGGCTGTATAGATACTGTCCCAAACATATGTATCCTCCACATCGGGTCTTTGTCTAAAAATCCACAGGTCTTAAAGCAATTTTTGCTTTTCCTCCCACAAACGAGTACCCTCCTTATTGGCTTCCAATTCATTCAAGCTCTAGCACCCATTTGTTTCAGACCAAAAGCTGCTGATAGGAGTTTCTGTGTTAGCTACATCCGAGTACACCCTTCTATAAGACTCTTTCAAGATACCGAGTGGTCACCAATGTTCCTTCCAGAAATTGAACTCACTGCCATCTCCAAGCACCAGCTGCACCAAATGCCAATTGCTCTTGATAGCTTGAGTAACCGATGGCCAAAAGGGTGATGGCTTGCGGGGGTATAATCTCTTAAAAACATTGTTAGAGTAGCCATAACAGTCTTTAACAAGTTCAGTCCATAGTTTATCCTTACCATTTAGAATCTTGTTTGCCCATTTGATTAGAAGGGCCTCATTGAACTCTTTAAGAGCTTTGATCCCCAATCCCCCTTCTTCCTTGGTCTGGCATAAATGCGCCCATTTTTAAGGCTACATGAATCTCCCCTCATGTCAAGCCCCCTTCCAAAAGAATTTCTTACACATCACATCACATCCAAACATCTCCTAATAGACTTTGGAGGTTTGAAGAGGGAAAATAGAACTCTGGGATAGAATTAATAACTGAGTTCAACAAGATCAGTCTTCCCATTTAGATAGGAATTTGCTACTCCATCCTTCTAGCTTAATGGAAATCTTGTCAAAGAGTATGTTCCATTCACTTTCCTCAGTTTCAAGCTCCTCAATGGCAGTCCTAAGTATCTAATTGGAAGATTTGAGAGAGGGGTTCCCAACGTAGTTGAGAGTGCTTCTGGCTCCTATTCAATAAGGCCAAAGCAAATCAAAGTGGACTTCCCCCTATTCAATTTCAGACCAGACATGTCCTCGAAGATTTTAACCATGTGGCCAAGAGCATGAGCTACAACAGTTGTTCCATCCACAAAGAAGACTGTGTCATCTGCAAACTGTAATATAGGGGCCATAGCACTCCTATTGGATAAGGAGTATCCTCTTATAACACAACCTTCTGAAAGTTTGCAAGCGTATCTAGCAAGACCATCTACTGCAAGATTAAATACCAAGGGGACTAATAGACAACCTTGCTTAACACCTCATTGAGGTTGAATCCAAGCTCCACAAGGTTTCCCGTTGATCAGTGGAGAGAAGGAGGTAGTTGTAATGCACCGCTCATCCACTGGATCTATAGGGGAGGGAAACCACTTCTTCTAAATACCTCCCAGAGGTAGGGCATGAGATAGAGTCATAAGCCTTTCGGAAATCCACTTTCCACATAAAGGCTTAACACTTCCTTTCTTGAGCCATAATAAATGATTCCTGGAGAGATCTATTCGGCAAAAAAGGCTGACTGAATAAGGTGGGTCAGGTACTGCAAAATTGTCCTCAATCTGTTAGCCAATATCTTGCTCACCACCAAGTAGATGGAATTCGATAGAGTGATCGGTCTAAACTCAGAGAAATTTTGAGCCCCCTGTGTCTTTGGCAGCAAGAAGAGAAACAATCTATTGATCTTGTCAAATCCAAAATTGCCCCTCTCAAACTCTAATAACATCCATCACCTCATTGCCAATCACAATCCACATTTCCCTATAAAGGAAAACTTGAAAGCCATCCGATCTAAGGGAGCCCTCATTGTTTAAGTCTTTTATAGCATCAATTGCTTCCTTCTTAGTGATAGCAGCCGTCAGCTTGGAAGCCTAAACAACAGAGACTCTAGGAGCATTACACGAAGCAATCCTCCAACTCCCTCTCTCTACTGCCCATGAAGAGTCCCTATAGTATTTGACAGCCTCTACTCTAATCTCCTGCATAGAAGACAATCTTTGTCCATCTTTGAGTATGGAAGAATTTTGTGTTAGCATCCCCCTCCTTTAGCCAAAGCTGTCTAGACCATACCCTCCAGTCCATCTCCTATTTTAGGTCCTCCTCAGCCACGACATCATGCCACATTCTTCTAGCTACAAGGTCATCAACAAATAGAGGACCAACTGCTTCATTAGAATCAAAGATCTGAATTTCATTCAGAGCCTCAGTATGCCTCTGCTGCCTTAGTGTAGACACCGCAGCTCCATACTCTTTCAAAATAGTGTGTAGGGCAAACAGCTTAGAGGCAAGCCTAATAGTGGCTATACCTTCCACCTGTTTAGTCCTCCACCACAACTCAATCATCTTACGAAACCTAGGGTCTCTCAGGCATGATTTTCTAAGCTGGAAATAAGAGCTTGTGTGAACCTATTCCCCACTGTCCCAGACCAAGGTAGTGTGGTCCGAGAAGGGGAGTTCTAGCCTAGCAAGGACAGAGAGTTGGAACATGTCAAGGATAGTTGCATTCTGAAAAAGCCTATCAATCTTCGACATAAGGCCATTGCCATTTCTCAAAGTAAACTCAACTCCTGGGGATGGTTATTCATTCAAACCAAGAGCTTGAACCACCAGCTAGAATCCAAGAGAAGCACTGTCCACTACACCATTTGGCCAATCATTCCCTATCAGTACACAATTGAAATCCCCACCTACTATCTAGGCACCCCCTTGCACGAGCTCTGCGGTTGCTGCCTAATCTTCCCAAAGTTCATGCCTCATTGAAGCAACACATGGTCCATTAACACCAATCATATAAATTACATCGTGCCCTTGGCAACCTTTGGAACTTACAAGTCACCAATTGCTAATCTTTATGTACTTCCAGTAGTTGTAACCAAGCCTTTCCCCACCATATGACAATCCCACCAGATCTGCCATGTGCATTGAGCATTACACACTCAGTTGCCCTCACAGTCTTCATATCATTCCAGGCCCTATCATTTTCGTTCTAAATGTGAGTCTCTTGTATTATCACACAATCAATCTCCCACTCTCTCAAGTATCCCAATAGAGAGGCCCTCCAGCTCTTGCGCACAGGCCATGCACATTCCACGTAAGGATTCTCATCTTCCTCTTTTGGAACGTCACCTCTTTTGGTTGTGGACCTTGCCAACCTGCATAATAGCAACCACAACATTTTCATCCTGGTTTAGTTTAGATTTCAGCTGCCTCTACCTAAGCCTACAGGGTGATCTACCCAAACCTGACTTGGTGGTTGAACCTGTACCAAACTTCAGGCCTTCCACTTCTTTTAAGTTTAACTAGGTTCTCATGGGATTATTTGAAATCTCTTTCAATGCACGTTCTTCAGTTTTGTTAGTTACTGGCTGAGTTGCAACCACTGCCTCGATCATAGCCATAACATCCTCACTCCTATCTGACTCCACCTACGCCATATTCATCATCTCCCCCCTCTCCTTAAGGTGGTGGACCTTACATTTTTTAGATGCCAATGCCTCTTCAGGGGATAGCCTGCCCGATAATTGAGCATTAGCTTCATTAATGACAGCTTGCAAATAAGACATCTTATCCTGTCCCTTCACCACAGCAGTATCACCCACTGTAAATCTTAGGAGCAGCAGCCATGAGTTACCCCTGCATCGAAGGATTAGTCTCTCTAGAACCGATCTTGCATTGAAGACATCCACCAAGACATTGAGAACCCGTCCATCGCCTTCTATTAAACCAACAACTGCATCCTCAGCAATCATAGAAAAGCCTGATATCATGGTCACCACCACCTCTCTTGATTGCAGGTGAAGCGACAGACCTTTAATCTCTAATCTCCCTAATCTAAAACCTGCCCGTTGGGGCGGCCTCTCAGGTAGAGATCCATCAAAGGGGGAGAATAATCTCTATAACACCATCAACCCATCACAAGAACTCGATTGAAAATGTAGGCGTTCAACGTCCATCATCCCCAAACCAAAGAGAACAAATTGCTTGGGGTAGAGGAGCACAATCTTCCAACCGTCAATCAATAGGGATAAAGAGCTTACCAAATATTGGAGCTTTTCTAGGGAGGGGTTGCCAGTCAATACCTCTCCTATCATGGCCTTTCTTAGCAACAGTTCAGCCTTTCAAATGTCCTCTGTCATGGGGACTTGAACGTCAATCGTATGACCCCCATAGGTAGGGGGAGGTGGTGGTGGTGGCAACTGTGCCCTAGAATTTGACACTCCCGAGCGCATATTGATCCCTTCCTTCCACTACCCACTATTGGCCATAAAAGAATCCCACTTATGGCCATGCCCTCCACACGCAAGGCAAACAAGGGGAATGCAGCACATCGCCATCATATGGCCTCATCGTCAGCATCGGAAACAATCTCCTTATTGCCCCAAGATCTAGCCATGTTTGTCCTTCTCACACCCGCCTCCCATCTGCAAGTGGGCATGAAACTTCTCCTTTCTTTCCGTCACCAGGCCCTAGACCTCCAAGTTTACCATCCCTCAGCATCGTAGCTCCTCCCTTCTGCATCCCCATGATCGTCCCCACCTCCAAAGTTGCCGGTGCCCAGACCTTCATCGCCCACCAGATCGTCAGACCCCTTCCCGCCCGACGACATTTCAAAAACCTTTTTACTCTGTATTTTTAAACTAGGTATACTGTTGAATGTCGGGTTCCTACGCTAATGTGTTTGGTTTTGAAAAACCTATCGTCGTAGTATGAAAGCGAAGAACTCGTGTTCAACAAATGAAATTTATACTGGAATGAAAATCCTGGGTCGAACACAAGTAGGCAGACATTTGATTTAAAAAATTCACATTTGATTTATTTGTCACAAAGTAATTCAATTGATTAGAACTATCTAACTATTTCCAATAAATAGAAGAGAGAGAGAGAATATTATAAACAAAAACCAAAACGAGATGTAGAATAAACATGGAATTTCATCATCATAACGACTGTTCACTACACTAGAAAGTGGGAAAATGATTACACTATAAAGCAGTAAATCTACTCTAGAAAGCATTAAGAAGAATGGAGAGAGAAATATCCTCCTTGACAGTCTCTTGGAGGACGAGCCAGATGGGACGACGCCTGGATGAAGGAGGACAAAGCAGGACGAAGGAGGGTGAAGTAGGAAGAATGGGAATAGGGCAGCATGTCGTCGTCATCGCAGGATCCGCTTCCAAAAGGGGGACGAAAAATTGACTTTATCTCGCGAGAAGCATCTCGGGTGTGGGACAAGCTTCTCTTGAGCTTTCGAGAGGGAGAGAAGAGAAGGAAGGGATGAGAATTTCATACGGAGGGGGTCTCCTCTTATAGTTGCATAGAGTGGGGGCAATTTGGTCATTACAACTTTAAAAAGATTAATTCAGGACCTTCAGTGATGGATAAAGTCGTCGCTAAAGGTCCGAACTTGGGCGTAGTGGGTGGTGCGCGCAAGCTTGCTCGCTTGCCCATGCGCTCAAAGCACGCGCACGTCCAGCTGATCTTAGCCGTCCGATCGCGAGATCGGATGGCTTAGATCGTGCCTCTGCCCGCTTTCTCTATGTGCCCCATCGCGTGTGATGCCACGTCTTCGCCATGCGTCTAATAGCACGTGAGCGCTATTGGGCACGCATAGTCGTTCGATGACGATCTGATGCTCACCCGTGCCTTGCGAATTGAACGCGCGTCAGAAGGCAGCCGGGTGCCTTATCCACTACACTGCACTCGTGGATGGGCGGGCGGCAAAACTTTGGAACACACGTTCAAGGCCGTTGGGTCAAGATCCAACGGCCTAGATCGTGCGTTGGATTCTCTTTGGAGAGGAAGCGGTGGACCTGGGGGTCGGTTGGATGGCTGAGATGGTGCCACGTGGTGCCATCTAAGCCGTCCATCTTCTGGATGCTACAGTTGTCGGATTGAGTTGATTTTCGCGCCGTTGGGCTGCGATCATCGATCTGAATCCATCCGTGTGGTTAGATTTATCATCTGAAGTGCGGATTTACACCATCTTGGCCCTTGATCTTCTAAGGTTCCCCGATCACTATCTGATGCTACAGATGTCTGATTAGGGTGATCTTGGAGTTGTTGAACTCCAATCGTCGCCCTGATGACATCTGTATGGTTGGATCTTCGATCTAAGGCCCCAATTAAAAAATTTTCCCTGTCCTTGAACATAAATGGAGATAATTAACCTCCATTTTATTCAAACTACTCTAAATGCAAGATGATGCATGCTATGCAATATTTATAGCATGCAATGCAATCCTATGCTTAAGAACATGCATAAATAGACATCTTAAGTAGTGTAAACATATTTACATCATACCCCCATGCCTACCTTTTGCTAGTCCCTAGCAAAAACTATATGCTATTTGTAAAAGAATCAGGTTTGATTATTTAGGCTTCAGTTTATTTTCAGTCATTAAGAAAATGTCTACTTAGGATCTGAAATTTCAAAGACACAACAGTGCTCAAGTATCTACAAAAATACAGACCACCTCAAGCCCTCGCCTTATTCAAAGAAAATTTTATTTTTCGCTTTTTCTTCTTTTCTAACTTTTTTGGATTTTTCAAGTTTTAGGGTTTAAGAGTGGCTTTCTACGGCCGTTCAACTCAACCAAGATTTGATAAGAACCTTAAGTTCTAAGCATCTTATTGTGAATGTGATAGACTCATTGACCGGCAGTTAAAGCGGACTTCGGATTTCTATGCCTCTAGGTGACCTAAAAAAGAATTCTGCCTAAAGGTGTATCTTTACAACTGGTAGCTTTCTCCCTACTTTTATTTTTTTACGGGGTCAACACAAGGGTGAATCCAGTGGATATCTCCCCGATTTATTCGACTTCTCCGCATTTTCCTAAGTGTTTTGGGATTTTTCAGTGCATTTATTGAGCTAGGTTCTAGACAACTGGTCGATGAGCTGTTACCACCGACAACTTGCCAGCCATACTCGTGTGGTGAAGTGTGGCCTATTTCTTTTTTTTCTTTTGTCCTCTTCTTTTTGACTTTTTTTTTTTTAAGTAGGTGGCTTCCCTGGTCTAAGATTTTCCGAAAGGCAGCAAAAAGAGAAAGGTCCAGTGGCTGGGCTCTGGACACCCTACCTATGCGCTGTTACCCATGATAACTTGCTAGCCATATCACCCTAAAAGGTTCATTAGCTATCCAATTTCTGTTAGAATCGTCGAACAACGAGTCAGTGACAAGATAGTGTGTAGATGCTTAAAACTCAAAATTTCCTTAAATCAGAGGGTGGGTTGATAAGTGGTGTACTTATCACCCAAATTTATTTACCCCAATTAAAATAGAATTTAGGTTGGTGAGGACTCGAAAAATAAATCCACATTTTAGTGGATACACGGGCTGATTAAGTCCAAAGACCTGAAGGCTCTTTGTGTTGAAATCATAATGTAGTATTTCCTAAGATTGAAAATTTTCTTAAACCCAAGTTCTCTTTCCTAATTCCTTAAATTTTTTTTTAATAAAAGAAAATAAAACAAATCTACGAAGCTGACGAATAAATTCAGAGATGAATATCCACCCCCTCATGCCTATCTAATGCAATATCCTCATTGTATTAAAAAAGACATAAAACAGAGTGGAATAGCATAGAAAGCACCTGAATTGCATGAATGTCAAGTCCCCTCCGAGATGAAAACTAAAAAAAAATTATATACATGTTGAATTTAGTGCCTTCAGCTAGGCACACTATACAAAGAGAAATAAAGAATTGACAGGTGTAGGTCAGAATCATAATAAACATAAGAAACTTCTGACCTGTCAGCAATTGTCCACAGATGTAGACCAGATTGTGGTGCAGACCCATACCCCATAATCGAGAATATCTTAGGTTCTGGATAAAAATTACCCAAAACCTAAAATCAGTATTCAAGCGGGGCCGGGCCTGCGATTTATGAGGATGCAACCCAAGACCATAAAGTCAGGTTACAGAGAATTCAAGCTCAAAAGGATAACCATTGAATGTGTGCTTGGGTTTGACATCCTCAAAACTGATGTCGTAAGGGTTCTGGTTTGATGGTTTCAGCTTAATAGGAACCCTTCAACTCAATCTTCTACTTCCTCCAGAACTTGCTTCCCAAATCAAAATTTCCCGGCTCCTATCCTCCTCACTCAGCATGTCAAATTCTAGGACCTATTGCATATTAATCACCCCATCTGAAATCTCCAAGTCTAAATGATGTGGCTGAATCAAAATTCACTTGGGTCTAATTATCTCAAAAATAGAATCATCAATAACCTTAATGGGGTGTGCTAACATTTAGGGCATTTGATTGAATCCTCCAGAAAATGCGATTATGGATCCATAATGTGAGTCCTAATAAGATCAGTTTCCTCAATTATTGGGCTATCGAATGATCTATCAGAATCCTGAAGCCCAATTATCTCACAGAAATCGTGTTTTGTAAACTTGCGTGAGACTTCGCAAATTGAACCTTCACCATCAGAATCAAAGAAAGCAAGATCCGCATTAATGTATGTCTCAAAATCATCTATCACTCTCTGTTCCAAGGAGACATACGTTTCCTCGTACCCCAGCTCAGGGATCTCAGGTGAAGAAATCAGATCTTCCATAATTGGTTACTCTAATTCAATCTGGTCAGCCTCGTAACACGTGTCACCCCCAACAGGTGCCTGAACGGGTTCTGAAATTGGCTCTCCTGAAGAGGGTTCATCCTGGGAATCATCCCACGACTAAACTAAAGCAACCACAAATCTCATCCTCAATTTCACTAATTTCCCAAGTAGAAACTCACCCGGGTCCTTATCCTTAACATCTTGGAGCCAATCCAACAAATACTTATTCAAATCATCAATCATTTCAATTAGAGGCTCCAATCTCTCAATACAAGGTATTAGCTGAACTTCTAATGATTGTGTGATATTCCTTAAGTTAGCCAGAACCTTTTCTTGAACCTGGTTACCCTGAACCAATTGTGTCAGTTTAGGGTTGGGTAGGTTTGAGATCAAAGCCGGGGAACTAACGAATTGAGATTCGTTATACCCTTCCTGATAATAGGTCTTTTCAGATTGTTCAAAAGGTGGTGATGACCTAATAGTTGTGTAATCAGAGGATGTGTAAGGATCAGTGTATCCTTCTTGATTGTAGATCGTATTAGGTTGTTTATGAAAGGGTGACGATCTATAATCGATGTGACTCTGAGAAGGATAGAAATAACAATCAAAGTGTTCAGGGTTAGACCCTAAACACTGAGGTCCTGAACTGTATCCCCAATCAGAGTTTTCCCAACTAACTGATGGTTGATTATAGTACAAGTCGGAATAACCATCTTATTGAGGATAATTCAAAACAAGAGGGAAAGAGTGGGAATGTGTGTAATATGTAGAAGGATTCATGAGAGACGGGAGGAAGAAAGGTGCCCTGCAATACAAGCAATCAAACCTATCCTTAAGTGGGCTAGCCTAAAGACCTACAGACTCTCAAAACCCATCTTGAGATAGAGAAACGATTTGATCTACTTCTATCTGTCCAATCCAGCCAGTTAGAAGGAGGGACTGGGAAGAAGGTTCTTCCTTCGGCTTGCGCCTCCGGTTCCTAGTGTACCCCCTAGCTGCGATAGTTTGATTCTGCTCCCCTAGCTAGACATTAAATTGAACAGTAGAAACAGACTAATCGAAAATAATCACGTTCTGGGCTCTGAAGAGCGAGTCGAATCCTTAAGGCCAACATCTGATCTGTTTTATTTAGGGCTAGGTTTGAATGTGCTTTAGAATGTGATGGGCCCTTTATCTGTGTTGTACCCTTAATGATTGATTATTTTGTGTGTGCGTGCACAACCAGTGGTTTTGAAACAAGATTATTTTTGACGTGGAGAATTTTAGAGTTCAAATCTTGCTTAGTAGCTTTTAGGATTCAACTTTAGGTGTTTTCAAACAAGTTTTGTTGGCACACCAGGTTTTGAAAGCACAGGTGAAGATGTTTTCCTTTGAAGCTTAAAAAGAATGTGGAGTGCCTGGTAAATCCCTAAGAGTTGAACCTAAGTGGCAGCTACTTGATGAGTTTATTTTAATTGAAGTGGTGCAGCCCAATTAACTCAAACAATTGGCCTGTTGCACCGCTTAATTAGTCACACAAGTGATTTCCTAATCTGATTTCTACTCAACTATGTGATTGAATGTGTGTACCAGCTCCAAATATCGGTTTACCGGTTGAGTTTGAAAATCAGATGAGGTTGTGTACCTCTGTGAGATATATATATATATATATTTTAAATGTGGGCGTTGGGGCGGGTGTGGGTGTCAAACAACAAACAATCTAACCTTAGAGTTTATAAGAACACATAGGTTGATTGATGTTTGTGTTATTATGTGGTCAAATAAAATCGAATGGGTGGGAGGTTGGGGATAACTCACAGAAACTTCCACAGCACTTTACTCCAATCTACCGCTTTTGCTCGTCTCAAAAGAGTACGTGCAATCAAAATAAGAAAGGAGAGAAGTGAGGTAAATGATTCGTAAGTTGTAAAAATGCGATGAAGAAAAATCAAAGAGAGTCGCCTCCCCAGCAACGGCGCTGAAATGTTGAACGTCAGGTTGCTACGCTAACGTGTTTGGTTTTGAAAAACCTGTCGTCGTAGTATGAAAGCGAAGAACTTGTGTTCAACAAATAAAATTTATACTGGAATGAAAATCCTGGGTCGAACACAAGGAGGCAGACGTTTGATTTAAAAAATTCACGTTTGATTTATTTGTCACAAAGTAATTTAATTGATTAGAACTATCTAACTATTTCCAATAAATAGAAGAGAGAGAGATAGAATATTACAAACAAAAACCAAAACGAGATGTAGAATAAACATGGAATTTCATCATCAGAACGATTGTTCATTACACTAGAAAGAGGGAAAATGATTACATTAGAAAGTAGTAAATCTACTCTAGAAAGCATTAAAAAGAATGGAGAGAGAAATATCCTCCTCGACGGTCGCTTGGAGGATGAGCCAAATGGGGCGACACCTGGACAAAGGAGGACGAAGCAGGATGAAGGAGGGCGAAGCAGGAAGAATGGGAATGGGGTAGCACATCGTCGTCATCTCGGGATCTACTTCCAAAAGGGGGACGAAAAGTTGACTTTATCTCGCAAGAAGCATCCCGGGTGTGGGACAAGCTTCTCTTGAGCTTTCAAGAGGGAGAGAAGAGAAGGAAGGGATGAGAATTTCGTTTGGAGGGGGTCTCCTTTTATAGTTACAAGGAGTGGGGGCAATTTGGTCATTACAACTTTAAAAACTTGAATCCAGGACCTTTAGTGATGGATAAAACCATCGCTGAAGGTCTGAACGTGGGCATAGTGGCCAGTGCACGCCGCCAGCTTGCTTGCCTACGCGCTCAACACACACGCATGTCCAGCCAATCCCGCGATTGGATGGCTTAGATCGCACCTCCGCCTACATTCTCTACGCGCCCCATCACGTGTAATGCTGTGTCTTCGCCACGTGTCTAATAACGCGTAAGCGCTATCGGCACGCATAGCCGTTCGATGACGATCCGACGCTTACCTACACCCTGCGAATCGAATGCGTGTTTGACGGTGGCCAAGCGCCCTATCCACTGTGCTGCTCGCGTGGATGGGAGGGCGGCCGAACTTTTGAGCACGCATTCAGGACCTTTGGATCAAGATCCAACGGCCCAGATCGCATGTTGGATTCTCTTTGGGGAGGCAATGGCAGACCTGAGGATCAGTTGGATGGCTAAGATGCCACCATGTGGCACCATCTGAGCCGTCCATCTTCTGGATGATGTAGATGGTGCCACGGTTGTCGGATTGAGTCGATTTTCACATAGTTAGGCTCCAATCGTCAATCCGAATCCATCCGTGCGGTCCGGTTTGTCATTTGAAGTGTGGATTCACACCATCTTGGCCCTTGATCTCCTAAGGTTCCCCAGTTACTATCTGATGCTACAGATGTCTGATTAGGGCGATCTTGGAGTCGTTGAACTCCAATCATCACCCAGATCACATCTGTATGGTTGGATCTTCGACCTGAGGCCCTGATAAAAAAATTTTCCCTGTCCATGAACGTAAAAGGGGATAGTTAACCTCCATTTTATTCAAACTACTCTAAATGCAAGATAATGCATGTTATGCAATATTTATAGCATGTAATGCAATCCTATGCTTAAGAACATGAATAAATAGACATCTTAAGTAGTGTAAACTTGTTTACACCATATACTATTTGTCATCACTTATTACATAAGCGACAGCCTAAATATTAATGTCGTTGAGTAATAAGCGACGGAAAAAATCTAAAACTAGTGCTGTAAAGAGGGAAAATGTGATATACAATAGTCGCTGCTTATGTTATAAATGATAGGAAATGGAAACACTGTTTGTTATAAAGTGATGACAAAAGATCCAATTCGTTCGCTGATGCAATGATATTTTGACGTCGGATTTTCTTTATAACCAATGACAAAATTAAAGACGTCACTATTAATGTCATCGGTTTTTAGCATTGGTTTAATCAATTTTGCCTGCCAAGTATGTTGTAGTGCAAGAACCTCAATTGCTTGACTACCTTGGATTGAACCCAAACCCACCCATCCCCGAACCAAACCATTTGATTTAGGTAAACTAGGTCCAAGATAAGGTGTTGGCTAACTTAAGGAACAAAATTCAATCTTTAGAATCTCAGCCAGCACCTTACATTGAAGAATTGGAGCCTCTGATTCAAATGATTGATGAACTTAACAACTATTTGTTGGATTCACTCCAAGATGTTAATGATAAGAACCTGGGTGAGTTTTACTTGGGGAATTACCAAAATTAAGGAAGAAATTTGTGATTGCTCTAGTCCAATCTTGGGATGAATCCCAGGATGAACCCCCTTCAGGAGAGCTAATGTCAAAACCCGCTCAAACACCTGTAGGGGGACACATTTTACGAGACTAGGGATGACTTGGTTGGTCTAGAGCAACCAATTAAGGATGAATTGATTACTTCACCTGAGATCTCTGAAACAGGGTGTGAGGAAAAGTATGTCTTCATTGATTTTAGTGAGATGACTGGGTCTAAGGAATTCAATGAATCATTTAATTGCCCAGTAATTGAGGAAATTGAAGCTGTTTGGGCTAGCCTGGAAGATACATATCCTGTTTTCATGGAGGACTCAATTCATAGCCCGATTCCTCAATCACACCCTATTGAGCATAATGATGATTATCCTCTTACGGTTATCAAGCCGAAGTCAATTTTGATTAAGCCACAAATTCTGGACTTGGACATTTTAGATGGGTCAATAACACTTTCAAGGTCCCGAAAATAATGATTATAGAGGATAAAAGATTGGAAATGAAGATTTGGGAAGCCAATTCTTGGGGAAATAGAAGTCAAAGTCTAAGGATTCCTATTTGCCTGAAACCACCAACCTTCTACTGGGACCCTTGGGACATTTTTTATTCTAAGGATTCCAACCCAAGCAAAAATTTATTAATTATATTTTTGATCTTGATTTTCCTATTGTTCAACTTTTTGGACTTGGGTTGCGTCCTCACAAGCCGCAAGCCTAGCCTTACTTGCTTAACCATCTCAAGTTCTGGGTACTTTTTATCTAGAACCTTAGAACCACTCAACCATGGGGTATGGGTCTGCACCATAATCTCATCCACATCTGTGGAATCTTCTCCTTTAGGTCAAAAAATTTATCTTTTTATTCTGATCCTAACATGCAATTGTGAATTCTTTATTTCTACTTTATTTGTGTTGAAGCAAATTCGTCTATGTTTAAGAAATGCGATGTAGTATAGGAGAAATGCACTCAAACAAATAAAACTTATAACTCTAATTGAAGTCCGAGGTCGAACACAGTGAAAGAAAAGGAATTCACATGCTAATCTCAATAAATATATATATGAGCATGAGAAAATAAGTCAAATAATGATATGCAATGAATAGTAATTACTCAAAATTGATCATCAATGTATAACAAGAGCATATGAAGAGTTTGACATAGCAAAAAGAAACCTAATGCAAAAACATTGGTGTTTATATCACTAATTATTTAGTCTAGATACGTATATATTAGCTAATCAATATTGCTACAGTAATCAGGACCACTTAACCAATTTCCATGTCATGAAATAAACCAATAGTATCAATCTCAAATTATATGCCAGGTTTAATGACCAGACGACTTAAACAACACTTAGCTATAGTTCCTCAAAGAGGTTTCTTCTTCCTCTTTCTGTCTTCTTCAGCTTCTTCTCCTTCTTTGGCTTCTTCCTCTCTCTCTCTTCTTCAGCCTTTTTCTTTCTTCCCTTCGCTGCACAAAGGAAATAACCCTTCACATTTGGTTAAGTGTTGGCCACTCTACAGATCAAAATCCCCCTTTCGCATGCTCTCTCTCTCTTTCCTTCCTCCTCTCTCAAACAGCTGGGTAATTAGATCACGCGCATCAGGGTCCAGGCTCTCCAGTACTGGTGAGGAGCGAGGAGTGAGTAGTCATAGGACAGGTTAGGTTGTAAGGGGCAAGCAAGGACCTCACCCCTTGGTGTTCGAGGCGATAAAGCATATTGAGAAAAATAATATATGCAACTCAAGCGTCTTGCGAATCCATGATGTAGGACTAACAAGTCCCCCTTCTTCACTTGTATACAGCTGTAGTGTATCTCCCAATTGACATAGCATCTATGTTTAAAGTCCTCAATTGAGGACTTGGAGAGTGTCATGGAGTGAAGCCGTGACTCATGGGTGTAGGACCAAGTTGTCTTGATGCTGTAGGTGCTTGGTTGTGGCCGGGGATGGAGATGGTGGCGGCGGCATACCAGCGAAGACCTGGAACATGAATATAGGCATGAAGGCTGCAGTTAAATAACTCCTTATCTTCAGGAAAGTACGGCAAAGGTGATAGTGGTGGTTTTGTAGCATCAGCATGTGTGTGGTGATCAAATGGTGACGGAGGTGGCGTGCAGATGATGGGTTGTTCGGTGAGGAGATTGGGTGGATGGAATGGCGAATAAGAAGAGGGGTTTTGATCTTAGAGTGACAGCGAAGGTTGTGGGGTAGGTGGCGAGGGGTTGGAGTTGTGAGGTGACGGGAATGCCTTGCCAGAGATGTGGCCGGAGCTTAGGAAGATGATGGCATGCATGTGGTCGAGGGAGTATTTTTGAGGTTTTGGCTATTGGAAATGACCTAAAGACTATAAGGGACCTACTAACCCTAAACTAATGGATGAAAGAGGAGGGAAGGCGCCAACTTTGATTTGCTATAGTCGGAGTTGGGGAAGTCTCCGAAGGGGTGACCAGGGAGGGAGGAAGTGGCTAAGTGACCTCTACTGGCACCACAAGACGTGGAAGAAGGTGAGGAAGGCGAATCCACCTGCTATTGTCCGTGGAGGTGGAAGAGGATGGAGGGTGGATGGTCTCACCAGAGCTTGGTTGGAGAGCGATTGAAGGTAGGGAAAAAGAAGGGATTTTGGCCCCCAACCTAGCTAAGTAAGGCATGCTTTACGGGTTCTTTTATAGGGCTTAGGGTGGAGTTCCAAGCTTGGAAACAAGCTTGGAAACTTTGAGTTTCTTGCACATGTGGAATACCCACATCGCCCATGTATTCGCATGGGAGATTGGGAAAGAATTGGAGTACAAGGTCGGGTTTGATTGAAAGAGAATTCCTCAAGGAATCTTTGGTTCAAATCTATGACTAATTGATTGAGAATCGAGAGAGAAATACTCAATTGAAACTCAACAGTGAAGGTTTGACCATCCAAAAATGGCTTAAGGGCCTTTTTGCAAAGAACGATGGTAAAGTTAACGACCTGATTGCAATTAATTCAAAAGTTTGGGGCATCTATGTAGGAAAAAGAGTTTGATAGGACTGAAATTCAAACTAAGTTAAGATGATCTCTGATTTGGACCAAATTTTGGTACAAACCTAATTTGGACCCAAGGAATCTGATGGCAAAGTCAGATTTAGGTTTTGAAGAAGTTTGACAGGGTAAATTGCGTAGAAAACTAAATTAAGGAAACTATTTATCTAAGACTATTTTAGGTCAAAATGGATTCTAATGGTCAAATCAATGATGCCAAACATAATAGAATATTTTTCTATGATTTTTAGTGGGTTTAGGAGAATTTTATCCTGACCAAAACCATAATTAATTAAGTAGGTCTATTTGTAGGGTTTCAAATGTCTATTAATTCTCAAAACGCGTGAAAACCCATTTCTATTTGCATAAACCCACTTATTAGATATCTATGATTTAACCTTCAATAAACCCTTGATAAACCCCATGATTGTTTTACATTTAGGATATTATATTAAAACTGCAGTTTTACTCTTATTTTCATGTTTATCTATCGGAAAGGATGTGCAGTGAATTATGGTCGTCTGGCAGCCATGTCAGAGAATTTATTAATTGATTTTGACTAATTGAAGTTAGATGTGGTGGATGATGACATTATCATCATACCCTCATGCCTAACTATTACTAGTCTCTCCGCAAAATCTTATTAAATGAACTTGAATTCTAGACCATGCGTTGATGCTCAAAGTGCTGATTTATTCTTCTTCTCAGAAACTAGATCAGATTACTAATAGTAGGCCTAGAGGTACTCAAGTACCAATCAAGATCCAGACCTGACCAGCTTTAGCCTCAATCAACCGCAAAGGTTTCCAATCAAGGCGTGCCTCGTGAATTAAAATCGATGTTTGGAGGACCCATCGTCGTAGCTCGCAAAACACATTTATCAGATAAAATTTATAATCAAAACACGAAAAGTGAGTCCCGGGTCGAACACGGGGAGGCAAGGGTTTGGTTTTACAAAATTCCATGCTTCACTTTTTTTTATTTTTGGTCATTTTTATCTTTTCTAATTTTTTTGGCATTTTAATATGCAAGAGATCGGATCGACAATTTCTTATCTAGCTAATCTACTTGCGAAAATATAAGAGAGCAAGGGATAAAGAGAGAGAGTGAAAAAATCATCTATTCATAAGCAAGTGTTTGTTACAACTACAAAAGCAGAAAAATATATACTACAAAAGTGAAAAAGATAGAAAGAGGTGAGACAAATCCCCCTTGACGGTCACTCGGAGGATGACTCACTTTGACATCACCTGGAGGTAGGTGGTGAGGAGAGGGACGAAGGAGGATGGAACCGGAGGATGGAGGATGGGGCAGGATGGCATTGTGGCGAGGATCTTCTTCCCGAAGGGCGGTAAGAGGACAGCCATGGGATGCTCCATGAATGGGGATGAGGGGAGGGAAAAGTATTTGATTTTGTACTCTAGCGGAGCATCCCGGGCTTCGGACGAGCTCTCTCTAGAGCCTTGGAAGTGGTAAGAGGAATGCTTCAGTGCAACTCTGGAATGGAGCAGAGAAGGTAGAGATGATATGTTATCGGAATGGAGGTAGGAGGACGGCTCCAAAGCAACCTATAAATGGGGTTGGGAAGGTGGAGGAATATTTGGTGAGGCAGTGGTTCACTACACTAATAGGAGCCATGGGAGCTTGAGAGTAAGCTCTAACAGAGTGTTGGTAGGCTTGCTAGAGCTTAGGAGTAGGTGGGAGTAGAGTAGGTAGAGATGGTTGGAATGGGGGTGTAGGGGTGTTTATATAGCTGTGGAATGGACGTGGTTTGCATGTATGAGCCTTTAGTGACATTTAAGATGTCGCTGAAGACCTGCCAGAGATGCTGCTAAAGCACTCACGTGCCTTGGCTAGCGATTGAACACTCGACTGCAACAATCGTTGGTGCAGCGATCGTCAGCCGTTGGATCAGGCAAGGACGACTGTGATTGCGATAGGAGAGCACGTGCCTGCCAGCATTTGAAATTCGCATTGCTGGCACGTGCGTTGGTAGCTATCAGATAAGTCATCGCACGGTCGAGGCATGCCAGCAGATCGCACTTGCACTAATTTGAATCGTGCGCCTCATGCTATTATGAGGATCGGATGGTGGGTACAGCTCACGGTGAAGTTAAATGCATGGCCCAAATGGCACACGTGTGATCTGGCATGTGCCTTCGCGTAGGTGGGCGACGTTGGATCGCACGTAGGGAATCTCAACTGCCCGATCGAGATTGAGCGGCCCTATTATAGCTGACACTATAGTGGGCACGGCGAATTGCGGCTATAACTCACACTTCCTCTTTGAGAGTGCTCATCGTCACCGTTGCACCACGTCCGCAGGTGTGTCGCAAAGTGGAGTTGCGGCCACGTGGTGAGGGCGGGCTTTCAGTCATTGGATTTTCATCCAACAGTTGATATCACTTGATGGGCAACCTTTGGAGATGTGGCAGGTGGCTTTGGCTACTCCAGATGGTGCCATGTGGCTCCATCTAGACCATCTACTCTTCATTACTTGTATAGGATGCCACCGTGCTTGGATTGAGGTGATTTCTATGTTGTCGGTCTACCATCATCGCTCCGGATCCATCCGTATGGTCTGATTTTTCATCCGAAGTCCGTAAGGAATCGCATTGCCTCTTGGCCATATAAAATGAAGGAATTAATATGCAAAATATACAACTACTAAAATGCTATGCAATGGATGTTATGTAGTATTTATAACATGATATGTAATGCTAAGCCTAGGAACTGTCATAAATAAGCATTTTATCATGAATTCATGTGTGTTCATTAGTTTTTAAGTCCCATAAAGAACTATCCAAAGGTTTGTTGAATCCAGCAGTTAAAGCACCCATGCTTGTAACATGGTTTGTCCCGATTCAATCTGCAGTGCATTTTTGTAAGAGAGGGGGATAGAAGAATTTTTGCATTTTTGGAGAGTTTTCTCTCTCTTTTTCTTTTCTTTATTTCTAGCTTCGGATTGTCTTAATAAAAATAAGATCTATATCAGATTCCTTGCACCCAACATCATTCCTTGTAGTGTCCCTGACTTTCGATGCTTCGAGATAGCACCACCCATGGCAGCCCCCAGAACCTTGGCTTTCGACAATTCGAGAGAGTGCTACCATGGCGTTCTGTAGCTAAATTCATGCCCTGGCGAACGACATTTCAGGATAATCCTACCCATGGCACTTGAACCAACACAAGGTGCTTACAAGCCCACAGTACAATATTTAGATATCCTAGGAAACAAGAACCGAGGAGACGGAATGTTATTATGCATCTTCGAGGGGAATTTCCCAGCTCTCCATGCTGGGAACTCATCCAAATCGACTTGTGTTGACAAGCTGCTCCTAATCTAAGTAGCCTTTTTTGAGCAGAATAAATGCTTTTGCATGATTTTGATTGATTAAGCGCACTAAACCAGACTTTGTGTGGATTAGGGTGCTTAGGTTATCGAGTCCTACAAAGTAGTGGTCAGTTAACGAGGCAGAATAATCCCTAAGCCTTACACCTAAGGTGTAAGCTTCGCATTTTCCTCAACCTCCTGAGGATAATCCAGATCGTAATGGATACTTGAACGTTTAAGCCCAAAAGCAAGCCTAAGAGGCCTAAGATCAGCACTCATATTAATCTCCATGTCTCTCTAGTACTCTAGGACTTAATTTTTTTCTTTTGATTTGGTCTAGATGGTAAGTAGATTACATAATTATTTACTAATGACTTTCACCTTTTTGTTTCAAATTGTAGCTCCTTCAAAGCACCTCCTCTTGTCCTCCTCAAGAATGCAAAATTTCCTCTCCTTTCCATTTTTTTTCTTTTTCAATTTTTATTTTTTTTGGGTTTTTGAATGTGATAAATGTTTTTTTTGTAAGAGCCCTTCAGAAGCTTGAATTTTTATCTATTTGCACTTTAACACCATTTCCCACCTATCCATGCCTGGAACTCATCCAAATCAACTTCTGTTGATAAGCCACTCCTAATGTAGGTAGCTTTTTCTAAACAGAATAAATGCTTTTAGATGATTTTAAATGATTAAGCGCACTGAACTAGACTGTGTGTGGATTAAGGTGCTTAGGTTACCGTGTCCCATAAACTAGAGGTCAGTTAACAAGTCTAAATAATCCCTAAGCCTTAGACCTAATACGTAAGCTTCGCACTTTCCTCAACCTCTTGAGGAGTATCCAAATGTTAATGGATACTTGAATGTTTAAGCCTAAAACAAGCCTAAGAGGAATATTATCAGCACTCATACTAATCTACATGTCTCTCTAGAACTCTAGGACTTAATTTTTTTTCTTCTGATTTGGAAGAAATTAAGTAGATTCCATAATCATTTACTAATGACTATCACCTTTTTGTTTCAAATTGTAGGTCCTTTAAAACACCTCTTCTCCTCCTCAAGAATGCAAAACTTCCTCTCAAAAGTTCCTCTCCTCTCCATTTTTTTGTTCATTTTCAATTTTTATTTTTTTTTGGTTTTTCGAATGTAAGTAATTTTTTTTTTGGTGAGAATCCTTCAGAAACTTGAATTTTTATGTGTTTGCACTTTATGAATCCCCCATGCCTAAGTTTTGCAATGTCCTCATTGTAAACTGGAGGGTATGTAATCAGCTTGGGTTCAAGGATTAGAACAAGGTCAAAATGGTGGGTAAATGGGTCAAGATAACAGTTTGGGATGATTTCAAGCTTTGATTCGAATACCAAAGGTGGAGTCGGCTATTCTAAAATTGAACTTAGAGTGCAGTACATGTGAAGCTCAAAAGGATAATCAAAAGGATCTTGATTTTTTGAATGACGGGCTGCCTCCCATTAAGTGCTAAATTCATTGCCTTCCGCCGAGCAAAAAGTAGTCATGGAGGAGTGGTCAAATTAGATGAATTTTGTAAAAAAGCACCTTAATCAGTAGCCTGGTTGGTCCAACCAGGTGCTTGCTTACATCGACAGGCTGGTGATGCAGCCCAAATCCAATCAATCTGATAGGTTGATGGATGTGAATCAGTAGATATGGTGCCCACCATATGCTTTGAAGTTAAAACGGATGTGGTAGTGAGAATCATAGGTTTAGTTGATTCCAATCAGCTGGGTCATAGTTGGGATCCTTGAATGGAAAAGAGTCTGTGGAGGATGTAGGAACCCTACATGAGTGATCAAAGAAGGATGGGATGTGATTAGTAAACAGATCAAAGTCTGACACCAAATTAAAAGATGGAGGAGAATCATCCGCAATTGGATCATTGAGAGGGGAATTAGAGCAGAAGTTGATTCCGGTTGTGGGTCGACGTTGGGTTCGGATTTGAGAAGGTTTTGTATGTGGTGTAGAAGAGGTGGTTTCTTTTAAATCATTGACCTCAGTGTCAGAATCAAAGGATGGGTTGTAGTCACTAAGGTGTGAACCAATTTGAAGTCATTAGGAAAGAATAGTTCTTCGAAATCATTGAAGAACTTGGGAAGATCACATTGTGAACTTGATTCCAGATCAACGGTTCCACCATGGAAGGAGTCAAGATAAGTAGAATTAACAACCTGACTTGGATCTAACCTAGTTTCCGATTCTGAGCTTAAAAGGTGTCCATATTAGGCATGGGCTCAGGTTCTTGGCTCCTAGGATAGACCCAATCGAGTTCGAACTCTTCCAACTCCTTGGTTTCTATATCATAACTTGGAGTGACTTTTGAAAATTTGATTTGTGTCTTAGAGGAAGTGGAGAGGTGTATTCATCAAATACAGGCCAAACATCATAATTAGAATTCAAAATTTGGCTTTCATCATTTTGGGCCTCATGATTACCCAAAGTAGGCTCGAATTGAGATTCTAGGTTAAGGGTAAGGATTGGATCACTAGAATCAAGGTTGGGCTCTATAGGGAAGTCAGAATCATTCTCAAGAATCACCTTAATAGGAAAAGGCTCGGGATTTACATTCCTGAGAATGTTTGTGTTAATCTCATCATCACAGGTGTCACAAAAATTTAAGATTCGTGAACCAGGTTCTTAATTTTCTGGGGTTGGCTCGAAATTGGGAACACCTACAATTGGATTGTCCCCACCCTAATTAAGATCAGGAATGGCAATTGCTATGAAATTTGAATCTGCATTCATTTGGGTTGGGGGTCCACTATAACCTTGATTCTCGAACGAAAGATTTGATAAATGTTGATATTTAGTGTTGCTCCAAGGTGTCTCATTATCCTTTGACGGGTATTTTTGATTAATTCCTTCATATAATGCATCCAGTGCTATACCACGTGCTTCCATGAGATCTTGGTGTTTCTCTAAAAGTATGGGGTATGACGAACATTGTAAATACCCATTATCATGTAATGTCCTCAATTTAAAATATTCTTGTAGGAGATCAACCCAGGTTGAACCATGTATCATTTAGGAAAAAATCATTTAAGCATGGTTAAAAATGAATTTTGATGTGTCATTAACCTGAATCTCCCAATGGATTTGAGGATCCAGAATACTATTCATGATGTTTATAAGCATCCTCAATCTTTTTTCCTTTCATGCTCATTTGGGACACAGGTTTCCTAAATACCTTTCCAAATAAGTTAGGTTGCATTTTTGAATGAAGTGGTGGAATTAAGATGTAGAGTCGAATTCAAGATCAAATTGGAACTTGATCAGATTAGATTAGAAATCCTTGAGAAGATCTAATGAGGTCTCTTAGGTTAAAGACCTAATGACCTTCCTGTGTGTGTGCCCTAGAGCAAAGATGAGGGACAGGATGTTATTTGGACCCAATCAAGGCACCCAAAGATTTTTGGATGACTAAGGCAGTTTTGAGGTAGATGATACCTCTGAATCAGAAATCCACACACCCAAGAAAAACCTGGCCTGCCAGGAAGGGAGAGCCCCACAAAGACCCCTACACGGTAGAGCATCCCCACGGGTTATAGGGTTTCCCCCACCTAACCTTCCTTGTCGCTGCGATTCCAAGTAGACCGAAATGTATGGACTTAAGACCTTAAGTCTACCAAATTTATTCCTAATTTTGTGCCTTGAGCTTTACTTAATTTAGAAGTTTATTTGACTTGTGACCTAATTTTGATGTTGGTTGGCCCCAATGTGGACCAACTTTACCTGCCCTATCCTAAAGATGGCTGGATGAAATCTACGTCATGATCTAGAAATCACCCAGAATGTCTTCAGTTTATTAGGTCTAAGATTTTTGGGTTCAAGTGAATTTAGAGCGTGAGTTTTGGGGTTCTTCTTGATTATATCTTTTTAAATAGGTGCTTGGGTAGCACACAAATGCAAGAGGGTTAATTCTCTTTAGTGTAGGGAAATGTGTACTAATACTTCAAACCCTAATGTTGAAACCCTTAATTGGCTCTATTTCAAGTCCAATTTGATCTTCAATTATTCACCTTGGGCTTCAAGCAAGAAATGTGTTAGCCCAAAGTGATTTACAAATTATGTGTAGTCCCTAATAGGTAGAAGCAATTTGGGTAGGGAATTCTAAACAGAATTGCTTCAAGCTTCAATGAAGAATTCTTTTTGCAAGTGAGGAAACTTGTTTTCTTAATGATATTACTAAGAAAATAAGGTAGGTAGTTCCTAATTGATTTATTTCCTTTTTATCCTCCCAAGGATTAGGAGATTAAGGAAGAAGAGAGATTACCTGCCTTGGGAGTGGTTGTTTTGTGATTAGCCCATAGTTGTGGGCTATTTAAGTATTTAAGTGCCTACACATTAGGTTAATTCTAACATTTATTTAGCATAAATTAGGATGTAAATAGATTAATTCATAGTTTTAATTTAATTACATAATCCATACATTGCATTCATATCTTAAGTGCATTTAGAATTAGCTTAGAATAGCATTCATCTAATTAGACAACCAATTAGGTACATTATTTTCATTAACATAGAAGTTGAGGGTCTGTATATAAATGACCCTAATATTTTAACATTATTTTCTTTACTCTTCTCCTTGCAGGAACGGCTGGCTGCCGCTCCAACGTCGAACGGCCGCAGTGAGGACCCATTCAAGGGGCAGCGGATGTGGTGGATCTGGTCGAGTGGCGGATTTCAAACTTTTGCAGGCCACTACAAAAGGAGGAGGGAGGCAGCCGAGCTCGGGAGGCCTCCACCACCAACCCACCACTGTGCAGAGAGACCTTCTCTCTTCCACTCCATACTACCGGCCTCTACTATGGCGGCAAGTCTCCACCACCGTGGGCATGTGGTGTGACAGGCCACACCGCCATCCGGAGCTCGTCCGCATCATCGTGAGCACTTTAGTGTGCATCTCCCTCGCCGTCGTCGCCAACCACCACCACCGCAGCTACTGATTCAACCACCCTTTAGTAACTTAAGACGTCCGGGAAATCCTCCAGACATCTGAAGCTACCCGCTCACCTGCACCCACTCGCCTGCGTACCCATCTGAAGTCCACCCGCAACCGCTCTCCACGCAGCGCCCTCTTCCCGCACCTACAGAGTCGCCCACAGCATCCTCCAACAACGCCTGCAGATCAGCCCACGCCACCTTCCCCGCGCCCATCAGCCTGCAGCACACCCGCGCCCACCATCAGCCTTCGCAAACCACGTACGCCCTCCTCAGCCAGCTGTGCTCTCCACCAGTGCTTGCAGAACCACACACAGCTACAGAACGCCAACCGCTCTTCCCGCACGCCCGCCACCAGCAGCAGCCACGCCCGCGCCTGCAGCTTGCGCACCCGCTCCCGCGCCTGTAGCACCCTCCGCCCACGCGTGCAGAACCGCTTGCAGCGCCCTCTTCACCACGCCTGCAGTCCATCACTCACCACGCCAGAGCTCCCGTGCCCATGCCAGCCGTAGCAGTGCCCACGACAGCAGCAGCAGCCACCCCCGCAGTAGCAACGCACGGCAGACTTCACGCCAATAGGCCACGCACTCTCACCGGCTGCAGCACCTCCGGCGGAGCTCGTCCGGCCACCTCCGGCCGCCGCGCGAGTCGCCGCCACCACCGATTCGAAGCCCTTGGTACAAGGGACCTCCTCCAAGCTTCCCGCACCCAGGCATCCGCTCCTCGTCACGCAAGACAAAGGGGAAAAATTCCCCTGTTTTGCTACAGTAAAGCATCAATTAGAAATTACATTTCATGCCATTATCACTTTTTAATGATATTTTATTGATTCTGCATTGCGGAAAATATCCTCTAGTTCCTCATAATTGCCATTTCAGCATTGTTTCTTGCTTAAACCTTAATCTAAAGGCAATCTTGGCTTGATTCTTGTCCAAACTAACTACGAATGAACGTTTTTAATTGGTGCGAATTTTAATACGTCATTGCCTCCCTGTGGATACTACCCGCTCCCCTGTGAGTGGTTATTTCTTCTTAAATATTGATTAGTCGATTTTTCCACCACATTAAACTGCAACCGACTTAAAAGCGAAAGATCTACCAGTCAAATGGCGTCATTGCCGGGGAGGCAACAGATGCAATAATTTCGCCTAATTTTATTTTGATTATTTGTCAATTGCACAGAAATTTGACCATCTATTATTTTCTTTTCTGTGCGAGAAATTTTGTGCAAGAATCAGCCTGTGTGAGAGGCGACCCTTGACGTTGCCAGACGAGAAGTGGACGAGCAATTTTGAAAGGAGGAGAAGGACGAGGATGCGATGGACACCATTTTATTTAGTCGCTAGTTTAATTAGACTAGAATTAAGACTGTAGACTTAATTTTTCTTTGTAGATAGTTTGAGGGGTTTGTTCCCCGATTTTGTTTTGGGCCCGTGTTGGGTAATTTTTGGGAGTCTGTTCCCTTTTCTTTAGATTTAGGTTTATTTTTTTTTTTATTATTATTACTTTTATTTTCTTGTGCATAAGTAGTTCTAAAAAAAAAAAATAGAGAGAAAAAAAATGAGCTGCCTGCCCTAGGACGAACCATTTAGGTCTGTATGAGCAGCCTCTAGATTTACTTTTCTGCATTGCGTGCATTCTTGCATCGTAGATCGCTGGAGGCAAGGTACGCATTCTCTTACTTTGCATCCTATTTTTGATCACGCATTGCATTTGGGATTTAATGAGAAGACCACCTAATCTGTACTGAATAAATCTAACAAGTGGTCACATTTTCTTAGAAAAAGGACTAATCAAAGGACAGACATTTTAAAAACCGAGGATTTGATTTTCAAACTTGGCGTGCGATTCAAAGTTCAAAATCTTTGACGGTGTATGCACACTTATTTCACTTGCACCGCGGCACACTTCTAGACACTCCTTAGGTTTGGAAATACTAGGACAAGAGCCCTCCTTTCGTTGGATTCTGAAGTGTTCGGAACTTGAGATCAAAGGTTTTGTAAATCCAAAGAGGGGGATACCCTGTCACTGATTTTTGGGGGTAGTTGAGGAGCGCCGCGAAAGCACAGCTTCAAAGGAAGGCTTAGGCCTACTTGCATCCCTCGATCTTCCATCTTTGGATTTACTTGACCATTTGAGATTTAGGGAAGAACACCTAAGCTCCAACTAGGTCTTCTTAGGCGAATCGTAGGTTGACAATAGGCGCGTAATTGATTGGGCAAATTGTATTGTCACCTGCAATCTGACTTAAAATCAAAAGAGTAAATTGGGAAAGACCTAAAAGGTCCTTTTTGAATTGTGTTTTGCTTGGGGAATTCTGATTGAAGTGTGAGTTAGAATGGACCACATTGCTTTTCATCCTTTCACATCTTGCCCACACCCTCACCCCCACTCTGCATCCTTCGATCCCAAACGCCGAGATGGTCCATTCCTTGATGGACGTAATGACAATCATTGGGATCCATTTTACTCCTATTATAGGAGTATTGGCCTGGTTAAGCCCCAAATCAGTGAGCAGAGCCTAGGAGCGGGATTTGGTTTGCCCAATATCCCACATACCAAAGAAATACCCAACCCACCCTCCCTGAAAAAGTATTATGGTTGGACAAACACTCCTGGGTACTATGAGCCTGAGCCTGACTTCTCTCATGATAGAAATGACCTCTCCTCTTTGAAGATGGAAATATAGAAAATACAAAACGAAATGAGTGAATTGTTAAGGGAATCTTTGAGAGCAGGCCAACAAGAAAGAGATGAAATTAGCCACCCAATCTACCCCATTGAGGATGACGTACACCCCTCTACAATAGATGCATCTCCTGTGGGAGAGCTACACTTTAAGTTGGAGGGAAATTCTAGGGAGAATAGCTACTTTTCGAGGATCAATTTTGAAATCTCCCCATTAGATAACAATTCCTTGAGAGATCTACACTTTAGGTGGGAGGAAAATACACATGACAGTAGCTATGCTTAAGATGATGATAAGGTTGAGTATCCACCTGAATTATATTGGAGTGAAAAGAAGGGAATGATGGTACCATTGGAAGACATTGGAAGACCTCGACCCAGATGATAGTACTTTCGTGACATTTGATGAAGTGGGTCAAAGTCAAGTTGTTAATCCTACCCTCCCTTCTGATCACGATATGGAACTCAAACCCACCTTTAAGGAACCTAACCCTAAAGAAATTGACCTATCTGAGGAGTCTGATGTTACCAGTGTAAACCATTTACCTCAGATAGAGCACCCTAGGGGTTCTGCTGAGATATTAAATGATTCTAGACCTCGGGTACATGATGAATTGTGTGATGAGGAGGAGGACGAATTATATGAGGAACCTACATTCAAGATTTGGAGTGACACTAAGGGTGACTATGTCTTATTTGAAGAGTTAGCCCTTGAGGATGTCACAAATTTGACCAAATTAGGTTTCCTTAGCACACCCATTGATGATATTTCTCCTCATGATAAAATGATGGAAAATTTGGAAGCAATTTCTAAGATTTATGTGGATTCACATATAGACTCCGGGGAAGATTTGAGTAAAGAACAAAAACCCGGGGATGACATTGATAGGATAATCCCTAGATCTGTTGCTTCCAACCTGCCTTCATTCACTTCGAAGTCACCCTCTGATTCGCTTATATCTGAAAGTGAAATTGTGACTCCAAATGAAGAGCAGGAAGATCCAAGTGATGGTGCAAGGAATGCTAGGGATGAAATTGAGGATTTAGAAAGAGTGTTTGGGATTGAGACCAAGTTGATTAAACCCAACCCAGATCTTATGGCCATCCCACAACATCGTAACTTAGACACCCTAGACGATCCTTGCCTTAGAGAATTGCTCACTTTTGTTCTGACCAGGGGGCATAACAGACCAATATTTCCTGCAATGGAGTATCGAGTATGGATTGATGATTTATTTAGTCAGTCCATTACCCTGGGGGTTTATCTCTGTACCATTCCTTCCCCATTCTTTTTGGAGGATCCTTGTCATCCTCCCCCTACCCCTTTGGAGGTTGTTTTACCTGTTTATCCTTTAGAACCTCTTCTGGTGACCTGGGAAGATTTCATTCCCATTTTAGTTGGGCGAGCATTTGCTATCGGGATTCACCATCAGCTTGCCAACATCCTAGGTTACCTATTTTCTAGGCCAACATTGCTTTGCTCATTTTTAGGGCCTATTTCTGCAATTCTTGAATCTGATTTGCAGGTTCTTTGGCTATTCAGCCTAGCTCTAACCCAGGTAATATCCTTCTATGCAATGAGGACATTGCAGATTTTAGGCATGGGGGGGTGTACTTGGGGATATACATAGCATAATTGCATACATTTGTACATATATAAAAAAAAAAAGGTTTTGAGCTTAACTGGATAGATCTTGCAGTCTTAAGCAAATCAGAACTCTAGGGTAGACTAAGTTAATTCTAGGGTCAAACTTTAGAAGCTAAATGAGCTACTAGCTTTAGACCTTTAGGGTCCTTTGTGGACTTAAAAACTTAACTAGGAGTTAAGTTGCGGACCATTCCTCAAGAGGTTGAGGAAGGGAAACTAGGGTTTGAGTTAAAAGGTGGGGTAGTACCTGGAGTCTTATTCTACTTTTTGGTTTATGGGTCCTTGTGACCCAAGCATCCAAATTTCACACACTTGGTCTGGTAATCAACTTAATTTCTGTCTTTCTGAAAAGAGATTTGGTTCTCTTAGTTTTGACTTAAGAGAGGCTTGAAAACACATTTTGATTGGAAGAGTTTCCACCGCAGGAGAGGTCGAGTATATACTCACCTTGAGGATGCGATGATAACATATTACCTCCTCGGTGCTTGTCTCTTAGGATATCCATCCTACTGGGGGCATGTAAGCGCATTGCGTGGTTCAGGTAACATGGGCGGCCCTATCTCAAAGTGCCGATTGCCATAGGCTTGAATTCGCTTAAGAAATCCATGGGCGATACTATCTCGAAGTGTCGATTGCCAGGAGTTCTTGGGGTCGTTATGGGCGGTGCTCTCTCAAAGCACCGAAAGCCAGGCACCCTTCGAGGTATGGTAATGGGGACAATGAATCTGACACAGACCGTGTTGATAGCTTATCTGAGGTTAGACTTAGAAGAATAAAAAAAAAAAGTAAATAAAAAAAAAGAAAATCCTTCAGCTCAAATAACTCAGACCAATACACAGGCACGGATGCTTTAATCTCAGGGATCAATAAACTTTAGGGTAGAGTCAGAAATCAGGGAAACTTATGCCTGCAACTCGTCCTTAGCTGACCTAGTCTGTAACTTAGCAACTACTTAGGAACCTTGGGTCTAGAGCCTAAACTTAATATGCTTCTGAAGGAAGACTAAGTGAGTTGACTAGTCTACTTAGAGTGCTAGGTTTCGCTTAATTTTGCTAGGGACTAGCAAAAACTAGGCATGGGGGTATTTGATTAGCCCATAGTTGTGGGCTATTTAAGTATTTAAGTGCCTACACATTAGGTTAATTCTAA
This sequence comes from Thalassia testudinum, assembly GCA_037157565.1. Taxonomy (NCBI): domain Eukaryota; kingdom Viridiplantae; phylum Streptophyta; class Magnoliopsida; order Alismatales; family Hydrocharitaceae; genus Thalassia; species Thalassia testudinum. Next base: position 146,853,808 of record JAZHRO010000014.1, on the reverse strand, counting down.
CATTTATTTAGCATAAATTAGGATGTAAATAGATTAATTCATAGTTTTAATTTAATTACAAAATCCACACATTGCATTCATATCTTAAGTGCATTTAGAATTAGCTTAGAATAGCATTCATCTAATTAGACAACCAATTAGGTACATTGTTTTCAATAACATAGAAGTTGAGGGTCTGTATATAAATGACCCTAATATTTTAACATTATTTTCTTTACTCTTCTCCTTGTAGGGACAGCTGGCTGCCGCTCCAACGTCGAACGGCCGCAGTGAACACCCATTCAAGGGGCAGCGGATGTGGTGGATTTGGTCGGGCGACTGATTTCAAACTTGTGCAGGCCACTACAGAAGGAGGAGGGAGGTAGCCGAGCTCGGGAGGCCTCCACCACCGACCCACCATTGTTCAGAGAGACCTTCTCTCTTGCACTCCATACTGCTGGCCTCTACTGTGGTGGCGAGTCTCCACCACCGTGGGGGTGTGGTGTGACAGGCCACACCGCCATCCGGAGCTCGTCCGCATCACCGTGAGCACCTTAGCGTGCATCTCCCTCACCGTCGTCGCCAACCACCACCACCGCAGCTACTGATTCAACCACCCTTTAGTAACTTAAGACGTCCGGGAAATCTTCCTGACGTCTGAAGCTAGACACTCACCTCCACCCACTCGCCTGCGTACCCATCTGAAGTCCACCCGCAACCGCTCTCCACGCAACGCCCTCTTCCCGCACCTACAGAGTCGCCCGCAGCATCCTCCAACAATGCCTGCAGATCAGCCCACGCCACCTTCGCCGCACCCACCAGCATGCAGCACACCTGCGCCCACCATCAGCCTTCGCCAACCACGCACGCCTTCCTCAGCTCGCCGCACTCTCCTCCAGCACTTGCAGAACCGCACGCAGCTGTAAAACGCCAACCGCTCTACCTGCGCGCCCAGCACCAGCAGCTGCCACACCCGCACCAGCAGCTTGCGCACCCGCTCCCGCGCCTGCAGCCACCCCCGCCCCTGCAGCCCAGCACCCACGCCAGCAGAAGCAGCCACCCCCGCAGCAGCAACGCGCGACAGACTTCACACCAACAGGCCGCGCACGCTCACCGGCTGCAGCACCTCCGCCGGAGCTCGTCTAGCCACCTCCGGCCACTGCGTGACTCACCGCCACCACCGATTCGAAGCCCTTGGTCCAAGGGACCTCCTCCGAGCTTCCCGCACCCGGGCATCTGCTCCTCGTCACGCAAGACAAAGGGGAAAAATTCCCCTGTTTTGCTACAGTAAACCATCAATTAGAAATTACATTTTATGCCATTGTCACTTTTTAATGATATTTTATTGATTCTGCAATGTGAAAATATCCTCTAGTTTCTCATAATTGCCATTTCAGCATTGTTTCTTGCTTAAACCTTAATGTAAAGGCAATCTTGGCTTGATTCTTGTCCAAACTAACTACGAACGAACATTTTTAATTGGTGAGAATTTTAATACGTCATTGCCTCCCTGTGGATACGACCCGCTCCTCTACGAGTGGTTATTTCTTCTTAAATATTGATCGGTCAATTTTTCCACCACATTAAACTGCAACCGAGTTAAAAGTGAAAGATCGACCACTCATTTTGCACGTAAGATCACCTCGTGAAGTACCTCACAAAATATAAGAAATCAAACAGGGCAAGTTAGTGCACAAACATAATCAAATAAAATAGAGAATTACGATGAATTACGGGTTGCTCCCCACCAATGGTGCCAAAATGTTGAAGTGAATTTGTCGTTGCTTAAGAAATGCATTGTAGTATAGGACAAATGCACTCAAACAAATAAAATTTATAACTCGAATTGAAGTAGGAGGTCGAACACAAGGAGCAGATAGGAATTCACGGACTAATCTCAATTAATATATATATGAGCAATAGAAAATAGGCCAAATAATGATATGCAATGAATAATATTACTCCAAATTGATCATCAATGTATAACATGAGTATATGGAGAGTTTGCCATAGCAAAAGGAAACCTAGAGCAAAAACAATGTTGATTTATATCACCAATTATTTAGTATAGATACAAATATATTAGCTAATCAATATTGCTACAATAATCAGGATGACTTAACCAATTTCCATGTCATTAAATAAACCAACAGTATCAATCTCAAATCAAACGTTGGGTTTGATGCCAAGATGACCTAGAAAATACTCAGCTATAGTGCCTCAGAGGGGCTTCTTCTTCCTCTTCCTCTGTCTCTCTTCTTCAGCTTCTTCTGTTTCTTTGGCTTCTTCCTCTCTCTCTCTTCACTAGCCTTTTTCTTGCTTCCCTTTGCAGCACAAGGGAAACAACCCTTCAAATTTGGCTAAGTGTTAGTCACTCTACAACACAAAATCCAACTTCCTCGTACTCTCTCTCTATCTTTCCTTCATCCTCTTTCAAATGGCCAGGTAATCGGATCCCACGCACTCGAGTCTAGGCTCACTAGTAGTGGTGATGAGTGGGCAATGTGTAGGCATAGGTCATGTCAGGTCGTGAGGGGTAAGTAGGGACCTCACCCCCACGTGGTCGAGGCAATAAATCCTATTGAGAAAAACAATATATGCAGCTCAAGCATCTTGTGATTCCATAGTGTATGACTAATGTGTCCCCCTTCCTTTGCGCGCATGTAGCTATGGTGGATCTCCCAATTGACATAGTATCTGTGGTTAAAGTCCTCTATTGAGGACCTGGAGATAGTCCTGGAGTGATGCCGCAACTCCTAGGCATAGCACCAAGTTGTCTTGATGCTGGAGGAGCTCAGTCGTGGTCGGGGATGGAGGCGACAGTGTCGCCGTAACAGCAGGGACTTGGAACACGAATATAGGCTTGAAGGCCCTAGTTAAAATCTCGTTAGCTTCACTGAAATATGGTGAAGGTGATGGTGGTTGTTTTATAGCGTGAGCATGTGTGTGGTGGTCGAACGGTGACGGAGGTGGCGTGCGGATGATGGGTTGTTCGGTGAAGAGATTGGGTGGATGCAATGGGAAATAAGAAGAGGGGTTTTGATCATGGGGTGACGGCGATGGTTGTGGGGCAGGTGGCGAGGCGGTTGGACTTGTGAGGTGACGGGAATGCCTCGCCGGAAATGTGCCATGAGCAAAGGAAGATGATGACGTGCATGTGGTCAAGGGAGTATTTTTGAGGTTTTGGATATGGGAAGTGACCTAGAGACTATAATGGACATAACTAACCCTAAACTAATGGATGAAAGAGGAGGGAAGGTGCTGGCTTTGATTGGCCGGCGATGGAGAAGGGGAAGTCTCCGGAGGGGCGAATAGTGGGGAATGAAGGGGCTAGGCAACATCTGCTGGTACCACAAGATGTAGAAGAAGGTGAGGAAGGTGAATCCACCTGCTATTATCCATGAAGGTGGATGAGGAACAAGGGTGGAGGGTCTCACCGGAGCTTAGTCGGAGTGGGATCGGAGGTAGGGAAAAGGAAGAGATTTTGGCCCCAAACCTAGCTAAGGAGGTAAGGCATGCTTTAGGGGTTTTTCGTAGGGCTTAGGATGGAGTTCCAAGTTTGGAAACAATCTTGTAAACTTTGAGCTTCTTGCACATGTGGGATACCCACATCTCCCAAGCATTCACATGGGAGATTGGGAAAGAATTTGAGTCCAAGGCCGAGTTTGATTGGAAGAGAATTCCACAAGGAATCTCTTGTTTAAATCTCAGACTGATTGATTGAGAATCGAGTGAGAAATCCTCACGTGAAACTCGACAGTGAAGGTCTGACCTTCCAAAAATGGTGTGAGGACCTTTTTGTAAAGAATGATGTTAAATTTAGGGACCTGATTGATATTAATTCAAAAGTTAGGGGCATCTATGTAGAAAAAGAGTCTGACAGGACTGAAATGTAAACTAGGTCAAGATGATCTCCGACTGGGCCCAAACTTTTGTACAAACCTAATTTGGATCCAAGGAATTTGGTGGTTATGTCAAATTTAGGTTTTCACTAAATCTACCTAGGTAAATTGCGTAGAAACCCAAATTAGGTGCAACTATTTGTCTGAGGTACTGTTTTCGGTCTAAAAGGGTTCCAATAGTCAAATTAAGGATGCCGAACCCTAGAGAATACTTTTCTATGTCTTCTAAAGGGTTTAGGTGAATTTCATCATGAATAGAACCTTACTTAGTTAAGTGGGTCTATTTTAGGGTTTCAGATGTCCCTTAATTCTCAAAGCATGCGAAAACCCGTTTCTGTTTGCATAAACCCACTTATTAGATATTTATGACCATTTGACCTTTAATAAACCCTTAAAAACCCCGTGATTGTTCTACATTTAGGATATTCTTTTAAAACTACAGTTTTACCCCTATTTTCATGTTTATCTCTCAGGAAGAATGTGTAGAGAATTATGGCCTTCTAGAGGTTATGTAGGAGCATTTATTAATCGATTTTGACTAATTAAAGATAGATATGGTTGATGATGACATTATCATCAATTTGTACAGTGTACATAGTTGAATGCACTAAATTCAGCATGTATACAATGTCTTTTTCAACTCGGAGTTGACCAGTTAATCATGAAATTGAGGTGCTTTCTTCTCTACACTCATTTTCATTTCATTTAATACAATGAGGACATTGCATTAGATAGGCATGGGGGGGTGGATATTAATCTCAGAATCATTTTGTTAGCTCCATAGATTCATTTTTTTCCCTTTATTTTTTAAAAAAAAAGAAAAATTGAATTAGGAAAAGAGAACTTCGCTATTAGAGTTTTTCGATTTTTGGAAATGATATGATAGGACCTGAACACTTAGATTCTTCTTGTCTTCAGGCTTAATCGGCTCCAGTTTCCACCAAAATGTGGACTTGTTTCTCAAGTCCTTGCGATTTGAAAATAATCATTTCTAATCGGTTAAATAAGTTGGGGTGAGAAGTACATGACTTATCGACCTGCCCTCTGATTTGAAGGATCTTATAGTCTAAGCATCTACACACTATTTGCACTGACTCACTTTTCGATGATTTTAATGGAAGTTAGGTAGCTAATGAACCTTTTAGGGTGGTATGACTAGGAAGTTGTCATTGGTAACAGCCCATTGGCCGGTTGTCTAGAGCCCAGCCATATGACTATTTTCTGTCTGCTGCCTTTAGGTAAATCTTAGATTAGGGAAGCCAGCTACTTAGGAAAAAAAAAAGAAAGAAAAAAATAGAGAAACATCAAAAAAGAATGATAAGAAATAGAAAAAGAAGCAATAGAAAAGTCACACTTTACCGCATGAGTATGGCTAGCAAGTTACCGTAAGTAATAGTCCATTGGGCGGTTGTTCATAACCAAGCTTATAAGAATGCACAAATAATTCCTAAACACTTCTGAAGAAGCAAGGAAGTAGAATAAGTAGGGGAGATATACACTGGGTTCGCCCTTGTGTTGACCCCATAGAAATACAAAGTAGGGAGAAAGCTACCTATCAGATAGATACACCTTTAGGAAGAATTTCTTTTCAAGGTCACCTGGGGGTGTAGAAATCCAAAGTCCATTATGATTGCCGATCAGTGAGTCTATCACATTCACACAAAAAGATGCTTAGCACTTAGAGTTCTTTTTGCATCTTGGGTGGGTTGGGTAGCTGTAGAAAGCTACCCCAAAACTCTTAACTCAAAAAAAAAAAAAAAATAGAAGCAGATAAAAAATGTATTTGCTTTTGAATAAGGCAAGGGCTTGGGCGGTCTACATTTTGGCAAACATCAGGCACTATTGAGTCTTTGTAGTCGAGGTCATTAGTAGAAATTCCTTAGTCTTGAAAAATAACTATTGCCCTTGTAATTTGATCCTAATTTTATAAATAGCATATATTTTTTCGAGGGATTAACAAAAGATGGGCATGGGGGGTAATGTAGGCACATCTATTTCACATAATCTGTCTATTTTTGCATCTTCTTAGTCATATAATTGCATCAAAAATTGTAGATAATGCATAACATGCATCGTCATGCATTTAGATTAGTTTATAGAAATTATAGGTTAATTTATCTTTTTTTGGGCCAAGGAATAAGGCAATATCATTTAGGGGCCCCGAATTGAAGAACCAAACCAACAGATCAGATAAGGGCAACAACGGGAGTCCGATGCCTCTGAGATCGCCCCGATCGGAACTCTGTAGCATCAGATGTAGTCCAAGGAAGATCATAGGTCAAGGGAGAAGATGGTGTAAATCCATACCTCATATGACAAATCAAACTACATCGATGGATTTAGATCGATGATCACAGCCTAACGACACAAAAATCACTTCAATCCGACATCTATGGCACCATCAACAAGCCAAAGAAGTTGGATAGCCAAGGTGGTGCCACGTGTCACCATCCCAGCCATCCAAGAGAGCCATCAGCTTGCCCTTCCTTGTCAAAGGCTTGTCCACTGCGAGATCTCAGCCCTTGGATCTTCATCCAAAGGTCGAGAGAGCATGGCCATCGAATCATCTCCACGACAATCCAAGGGGATAGCATAGTGGAGAGCGCCACCACGCGTAACTCAATGGCATGAGTTCGAGCCCCCTAGCCTCAAATTGAAGCGGCAGGCAGGTGCGACTAAATTTAAACATCGATGCGTGATCAAGCGGCTATGCAGGCACGACGTGGCACCTTATCGAGTGCCAAATGGAAGAGCATGTTGCATGCGTGCCAGCAGGCATGATTGCATGAGCAATCATACGTGAGAATGAAGTGTGTTGCTAAGGTGAAGCGCACGTGGATCTATGCCAGTCAATCATGCGATCTGACACTTGAGAGTGAATGTATTCGATGAATCGTGCAACGGCTGATGGTGGGGCGGTGTCGACATGCATCCGATCTCCATCACATGATAGAGGTTGAGGTGCGACTTCAACGATGTGCGTCTACAGTGACACATATATCCATCACTAAAGGCAGCAAAGTTAATTTTTGAAAGTTAAAATTCCACTTTTGCCCTCATATCTTCAACTATATAAAGGTCCTATATCCCCTCATTTTCATCCTTTCTCTTCTCCTCTCGCCTCCTCCAAAGCTCCATGAGCTGGTCTCATACTTGGGATGCTCCATTAGAGCTAGAGTAAAATAATTTTCCCATCTTCTCACCCCCTTCGTGGGGTATCCTACAGTTGTCCTCTTATCATAGTTCGGGAAGAAAATCCTACCACATTGTCACCCTACTTCGTCCTTCATCCTCCAGCTCTGTACTCCCTCATCCAGCATATCATCCCTATCATTTGGGTCCTCCATCAATTCAGCTTGTCCACCAAGTAGCTGTCAAGGAGGATTTTCTCATCCCTCTCCTTTTTTTGCTTTGTAATGTTGATTTTTAGCTTTCTCATGTAGCATGTAGATTTAATGGACATGATTCTGTCATTAAGAAACATTTGTTTTTTCTCTACCTATTTTTTCTTTATTTGTATTAATCAATCTCTCTTTTATTAAATATTCTTTAAGTAGAATAGCTAGCGTTGATTAATTTCAACCAACTAATCTACCTTCATGACAATAATTCCTACGTGGTTTTTAATCAAACATTCACCTCGCCATGTTGGACCTGGGACTCACATTGAGTTTCGGTAACATTAGCTGATTGACAAATTTTTACTCAACTGTAATGATGGGATTCAACTCAAACTTTTACCGTACAAAATATCATTCATCAGTTAGTTATTTACTAGCTTGGTGTTGATCTTGTGAGCTTGATTAGTTTTATTATTGGTATATGTGATCAAATCAATCCATGGACACCACTGTTTATTTCAATTTTTGTAGTTTTGATTGATCATGTAACCTGCCTGATCGACAAAAAATTGCCATTTTTGATACCCTATCTGCCCATCTTTTAATTGACTAAAGCATCTTATTTGATTGACCAACGTGCTTTTTTCTCGCTGTTATGGCTCCGAAATGTGCATGCTCTTCCTCTTTTGCCACATGTGATGACACATTTGATCATTTTTTTTGTCACCGAGTTTGCCCATGTGAGTTTTTCCATACTAGCTGAGCTATCTGTGCATGTTGGTCGACTTATTGACTTTCCCTATTTTGAGATGATCTTTCCCAAACTTTGGGATAAATTTTCATATCACCAGATTTTGTATCTTTTTTAGCATAATTTTTATGCCAGTTCCAAAAATAGGTGCATCCCTGGAGTTGACCCCATGGCATGTTACTTATTTTACACGAATTTGAAAAATATAGCTAAGGGGTTCAACATTGAGGTTAGCTCTAATGTCTATGGGTTAGAGGTCTTAGTGAATGCTGATGTCCTCACGAATATACTTGGTTGTCCCAATGTTGGTTCCACTTTTCTTGATCTCCCATTATGATTTGGGTCACCTAGCCAAATCCTCGTATTTCCATCATCTCCCTCGATTTTTGAAGTGTGTCATTTTGTGGAATTTTATGTCGAAATCCACCTCCTTTGACAACTACCGCGGGATCATGCTTATCACACGCTTTGCCTTCTTAAAGAACAAGTAGTTCAATTGTAACCAATTGATTATTTATTTGATGGATAAGAAACCCACTCCCTCCACCTAGTTTGGGACACTCCTTTCTTACATTTTCCCATACCTTCATGTCATACCAATCATAAATAGTTTATCACAGGAGTCTTGATATTTGATAAGCTCACATATGCTAAAATGGAGCAAGCTCAGAGGGCATATGGTGTGGTGATGATAATGTCATCATCGACTATATCTAGCTTTATTTAGTCATATTCCACCATTAAATGCTCCTGCATAATCGCTAAAGAGTCGTAATTCATTGCACATCCTTTCCAAGAGAATAACAAGAAACCAGGGGTAAAGCTATAATTTTACCATCCTATCATGAATGTAGAACAACCACAGGGTTTCTTGGGGGTTAATTAAAGCTTAAATGGTCATAAATGCCAAATAGGAGGATCCATACAGATAGAAATAGGTTTTCATGCATTTCAAAAATTAGTGGACATTTGAAACCTTAAAAATAGATCCGCTTAACTAACTGAGGCTCTGGTCATAATAAAATTCATCTAAACCCTCTAAAAGTCATAAAAAAAGATATTCTCTATGGTTTGGCATCTTTGAATTGACCATCAAAACCTATTTTGACCTAAAATAGAGTCTCAGACAGATAGTTGCCTTCATTAGCATTTTTATGCAATTCACCTAGTCAAACTTGGTCAAAACCTCAATCCGACTTTGCCATCAAATTCCTTGGCCCCAAGTTAGGTTTGTACCAAAATTTGGGCCCAATCAGAGATCACCTTGATATAGTTTACATTTCTATCCTATTTGGCTCCTTTCTCTAACACATATGCCCTTATCTTTTCAATTAATTACAATTGGGTCCTTAACTTTATCATCATTCTTTGCAAAGGGTCCTATCACCATTTTTGGAAGGTCAGGCCTTCACTGTCGAATTTCGAGCAAGGATTTCTCGCTCGATTCTTAATCAATCTGTCCCAGATTTGTACCAAAGATTCCTGGAGGAATTCTCTTTCAATCAAACCTGGTCTTAGACTCCGATTCTTTCCTAATCTCTCATTCGAATGCAAGAGAGATGTGAGCATACCCATGGACTCCAATTCTTTCCCACATGAGCAAGAAACTCGATGTTTCTGAGCTTGTTTCCAAGCTTGGAAGTCCATCCTACCCCATAAAAAAGTGTGCCCAAAGCAAGGCCATGCTCCTTAGCTAGGTTTTGGCCCAAAAATCCTCTTCAAACCCCCTCCCTAGCCATCTCACCCTAGCTTCGGTGAGCCTCCTCCTCCATCATCCTATGGCCTCCCAAAGACCAAATTGTGAGTGTCTCCTTCCTCCACAACCACCTCCAGCTCTCGACGATCAACTCAGAGGTGCCTTAGATCCTCCTTCCTTACCGTCTCCCTAGTTGGAGAATCCTTCGTCCTCTGTGCCGGCCAACCATGGCCGACGTCGCTCTACATCCTTCGTCTGCAGTTCTAGGTCTTAGTTCTCCCTCTTCCCCTCTACTTTCTTTTCCTCCCCTTAACTCCTCAATTTGACCACCATATCACCACCGCCCTCATTATCTTCCCCAACTCCAGTGTGAACTTTGGCGAGTTCGCACTGCCTTTACACATCCCTAAACCACTCTATTGCACCTCCATTACCTCTGCCACATAATGCTCATCAAAAGCCCTCTACTTATTATGTCATCCACCCTTCCTACACATTCGCAAAACACCTTCTGCTTCCCTCACATTTCCCAAGGTCATTCAGCCATCTTACACCCTCTCACACCATGAGATCACCACCACCGCACTCCTCATCGACCGAGGATGCTTGCAAGTTGTTCTAATGTGGCCAAAAGGCCACGTTTGTGATTTGTAGGTTCCGCCGTCCATCACTGTTGCGGCCATTTGCGCCGCCTGTGTTCTTCGGCTTCCGACCAATTTCTTAGGCACTGTGACACCCAGGTGTTGCAGAGCACGTCCAGGAGGCTTCCCAACTTCTCAATTGTGGCTGCCGGGGCTTGATTCGATCACATTCCAGGATAGCATCAGCCGCAGCTCGCATAAGACTTCATGAAGGACATGTGGGGCATATAGTCCCACATTGTAAAGTTACAAGCTAACGCTGGCAAATAAATTGTAATTGGGTTTTAGGCTATCTGCCTCAAACACAAGGGGGGTGAGGTTCCCCAACCATGTGCCTCCTCATGCCCTCACGCCTTGCCCATGCGCACGCACACAGGTCTGGCCATTTCCTAGGATCCGATAACCCAACCATTAACCCGATTACACTTGGGTTTGAGAAAAGAGAAGACAAATAAAGGTGAACAATGAGAGAGAGGGGGGCTCTTTAGGGCAACCTCTGATTGCATAGCAATTGTAAACCCTAATTCGCCTGAATTAAGGTAGAACCTAGCTTAACATGGGCATTGTACATGCATACACATCGTACTTTACATCTTAGATGATTTATATCTTTTATACATATTAATATGCTATTTGAGAGGTACTGTTAATTGCAGGTAATCCAGGGTTGTGGATGATCGATCCAACCTTATGATCTATTTGGATTAACAATGGGAGTCCAAAGCTTCCAAGAGTGCATCAATCAGACTCCTGTAGCACCCTAGGGAGTCCATAGAGGAAGTAGGAGCCAAGGGGAAATTGAGGAATATCTGGACTTCAGATGACAAATCCATCTGCACGGGTGGATCCGGATCGACGTTCGTAGTCCGACAACGTAGAAATCAACTTAATTAGAGGCCTACATCATTTAATACAAGGAGAAGAAGATGGATAGCCAAGATGGTGCCACGTGGTGCCATTGTAGCCACCCCTCATAGCACCCAAATTTGAAATGGAGAGCCGCGGTCTATTGGATCCTCATCCAACGGTTGCGATGCAGCCACGTCGCCACCTCCAGCCGCCTCATCACACATAGGAGAGATCTCAAACGTTGGTTTCCCATCCTACGGTCGAGAGCAACTACACAGGAAATGGAAAGAGCAACCATCCGAGCATGCAGGGTAGTGGAGAGGGCACCTAACTGAAAGTAGACAACATGGGATCAAAGCGCACCCGATGTGAAATCAGAAGAAGTGGCAAGTGCAAGTGCAATTGACCGCTGGATCTTCATCGGGTAGCTCAGCAGCAAATGCTTGGCATGCATGGAGGCACTGGATTAATAGCGCATGCGATGACGCATGCGGAGACGTGCATGTGATTGCTTTAGGATTTATAGGAGGTGATGGAGCACATGTTTAAGCCATCTGATCTTATGATCAGATGACTGACGATTAGGCTCTCAAAAGAGGTGAGTGGAGAAGGAGAAGAAACGAAGGCACACACGCGGGCGATCTGTAGTTGTGCAATGGAGGATCGACACTGGATAGGCTGCCACATGGTAGCACCAGATTCAACCGAGGATAAAGGAAGGATTTGGAATGCTTAGTCAGGGTCATTGATCTCCCGATCAACGAACCTGATTAATCTGATTAGACGGATTTATGGGGCCAAATACCTTAATTGGCCTTCATTAAAGCTGTAAAAAGAGGCCTAAGGGCCCCCTTTGGAAGGCAATTCCCTTAATTCTTCTTCTTCTTCCTTCTTTAACCTCCCTCTCTTATTCTTCCCTTCTTCTCTACATCTGTATCTGCACGTCCATCTGAAGCAGTTGTTTGGTACCCCGATGGATTGTTGTTGCTCTTCCCAACCTCTCCAAAATGCCACCACGAACCACCCATGATGCCCTTATTCTGCTTCAGTAGTAGTTGTTTACATTCATGTTTTTAGTTTATTGCATGTATATCAAATTCAATCTCTTTGTAATGTGGATATAGTGATTGATTGTTTCCATTCATTGGTAATTATATTGAGAATAAATGTATGAAATGAAAAGTGCTTTCTGCCTCGCTGTGATCGACTAGGACTCACCAAGTATTATTAATTTATTTACTCGAGACGTATTTCTCATTATACTAGAATGTGCTAATTTTCTACGTGATCTACACAGCAAACAAGTTGGCATTGTTGTTGAGGAGGCAAGGTGACTTTTGATTTTATCTCCAATATAGTATTTTTGTGTGTAGGAGCAACAACATGAAGCGGTGAACAGGGAAAAGCGGGCACTGCGAAAATCTTGTGCACACATTCTTATTAGAAATTCGGCTAGAAAGTGAGTGTCATCTTTTAAAATCAATAGCCATGTTTCCAATGCTTCATAAATTTTGAAATTTTGACTAGAACTAATCATCAAATTATCTTTTCAATGCCACCTTCTCCAAAAAGAAATTCTTTGTGTGGAATTTTTAAAAATTTTTGGAGTACATACTGGTCAGATTGCTTGAAAACAAAACTTTTATGAATTTTACAAATGAATTCTGACTAACATACAAATCAGATTTGTTTAAAATTTGTGGGGTGTGAAAACTAATAAAATTATCCTTCAATATCATAATTTTACAAAATTTTTGGAGCATATTTGATATAGTTTCCAACAGAAAGACCAACATAGGGTCTAAATCTCAGATTTCACCCCTGGTTAGTTAAAAATTCATAACCAATTGTTGGAAATAGAAAAAATTTTGAAAAAATACTCTCTATAAAGCTTAATGAAAAGGGAACCTTATTGCCATGTTTCAAATCATTTGGATTCCATCATGCCTTAAAGTATACATTTGAATTGAAGTCATCAATTTAAATAAAAGAACTTAGAAGTGAATGAGCCAAAAGGACCACACGGACTAACTTCGACTCTGATGAGCCCAGAAGTTAGTCAGTGAGGCAAGTCACCTTGTGGATTGCCCACCATCTACTAAATTGAAGAACAGGTAAAAAATTCATGAAAATACATCAAATAACCTGCATTTGGCTTGAAACTACTGTGTAGTTCCGACCTCTTTTGCAAAACTTGCTGACTAAGCTGTGGGGTGGTGTCAAACGACTGCGGTTGTGGGGTAACGGAGCCGAAGGTGAAAGCCAAAGGAAGAACCTCCCTCGTAGTCCCCTCGTAACTAGACTACTCGGGTTAGCATGAGAGGTGAAAATTCCTTACAGTCTATCTCTCACCGAATTTTCAATAACACTAACTTATACGAAAAATCTGGTCATCTGATCTATATGGCCACTCTGATTAACAAGGCCTTAACCTTGTTTTGCTTGACTACACCAACCCTTTGAGTTGGTGTCTACAAGGAAGATGGTCTTTAAGACCTAAACTTGTGGAACCTTGGGGGCCAAACCCATGGCAACAAAGGTGATTTTTGCTTGACCTCTCTTCTGAACCTTCTTCCATCTGATTAGTTGATATGATTAATTCCTATCCTCGAGTTCATCAGGACCCTGAGAATCAAGACCCAATAGCTCATCTGGAAGCTAGGGTCGAGGAAATGGAACAAAAATATGAGTTGAGCATCGACTGGATTCTCATAACACTCAACAGGATGTAGCATCCACCATGTGGAGGATAACTACGGGACTTCTATGATCCGGCGGCAATAATCATAGCAACTCAGGTCCAAATTCCCACAGGTAGAGTGGCATTCGAGTTAAAGCCGAATATCATAAGTATGATTCAGACTCATTTCCATGGAAACTCGAATGTGGATCCCTTCCACCACCTCGAGGACCTGAGTCGGATTGTAGAGTCAGCTTGATCCAGGAATATAGATATTGGAATTATTCCCATGAAACTTTTCATTTTTCTCTCAAGGATAAAGTTGCTTATTGGCTTAAGACCATCGTGAGGCCAGTTAGAACCTTGGAGGAATTAGGTCTTGAATTCCTCCAAAAGTTCTTCCTGATCGGTTGAACAAATGCGATGAGGTGCGTGATCACGACCTTCGGCCAAGGCCCTGGAGAGAAGCAACATGACACCTAGGACAGATTCCACGATCTTCTTAGGAAGTGCCAACACCATGGTGTACACAAATGGCACCTCACTCAAGTATTTTACCATGGGCTGGATGACACACATCGGTACCTAGCTGATGCATCTAGCGGTGGAAATTTTCTCATAAAGGATAAGAACAGTGCATTTGAACTGTTGAAGTCCTTAGCAGAGAACTCGATGAACGTCGCCTCAATGAACCACTTCCAGCGACCTAGACAACAATGAGTTAATGTCCACGAAGCTCAAGCCGAGTCTGTTCGAGCCAACATGGACATTATAATCACAAAGCTGGGTAAGGTGGATCTGCTTGATAAGAAGCTCGATGAATTAATGAGAGCGTGATCCGAATCCTCTGGCAGCACTGCTCCATCTTACTCCTCTCAAGCATCCCGAGCCCCCTTTGCTCGTACATATCCGTTTACTTAGGATATTTTCTCTCCATCTTCACGGGATCCTGCATATTAGGAACCCATGAACAATATGGATTTGGCATCATACAATCATGGTTATGCACCACTATTGATGCGGCTAGATCGTGTTTTAACAATTAATGCGTTGTAATATAGACGAACTTTCCACAAAAACAAATAAAGATTTTATAACTCAAAAATCGAAGTATCTGAGGTCGAACACAAGGAGCGATCTAAGTACTTTCAAAACTTGAGAATACAACTTTTTAAATAAATGACTAGTTCAATAGGAGTGTTATCAAAAGAAATTGCTCAAAGGGAACAAAAATGGACGTCTGATACAAAATCAGACGTCTTAAAATAAAGCTCCTTCTCTTCCCTTCCCTTTCTGCTTCTATTTATTTCTTTTCTTCCTGCGACCAAGGTCTAGCTTTCTTCTTTCTTTTCTTGTCCTTTGCCTTCTTGAGTCTTCGTCTGCCCCTTGTCTTCTTCAGTTCTGTTCTCCTTGGCCTTGCTTCTTCTTCTCTGCCTTCCTTGGTTCTGTTCTTCTTCTCTGCCTTGCCTCTCTTGCCATTCTTTCTTGGTTGCAGAGCTTCCTTCCTTCTTTCTTG
Organism: Thalassia testudinum; assembly: GCA_037157565.1. Lineage (NCBI taxonomy): Eukaryota > Viridiplantae > Streptophyta > Magnoliopsida > Alismatales > Hydrocharitaceae > Thalassia > Thalassia testudinum. The sequence goes on along the minus strand of JAZHRO010000014.1, from coordinate 146,838,453 downwards.
CAGCGGCTAAGTCCCTGTGTCCTGCACACACTATGCACAGCAAAACCTAACCCTCTACCCACGCATCTGTCTTCCTTTCGGTGTAAACCACTCTCAGCACGCTCTCCTAGAGCTGGGTAAACGGGTCGGATCGCACGCCCGGGACCAGGCGCGCCTGTGTGAGTGTGGTGCGCGAGGTGTGCTCAGGACAGGGTCAGGTTGGGTCGCACCAGATCCGCGTAGTGAACTCGCGGACGAGGCGTAGTGAGATAGGTGAGGGACCTCACCCCAAGTGTGACTGGAGGCGAAGAGCGTATATGACAAAAATAATATAAAGGGTGTGCTTGCGTCGTGGCTCACCGATGTGGGACTAAAGCGCACTGCTTTCCTTCGCGTGCCCACAGCAGACCGCACCTTCAATTCCTCAACTATAGGCTCTGTTGGCTTCACTTGCTGGGTCAGCTACCTTCGTACGACCTTCCCAAATTCGTAGCACCTGGAGCCCTGAAGTCCTGAGGCCTGGAGTGAGCGTGGAGCTTCGTCAAGTCGCCGTCAATGGCGGCCGGAGCGTGGAATCTGTTAGACATGAAAATAGCGTCATGGCCTAATCAGACCACCGGGGGACCTTCGTCGTGTCACGGTGAAGGTGAATCACTAGGTGGCAGGCCGCAGGGTGGCCAAGGCGTGCGTGCCTAGGTCGCCCTTTGGCCGGATGGATGGGTGAGTTCGGGGGACTATTGTGGTGGCATAGTAGCACTGTGGATGAGCGGAGGTTACTCAGTGAGGTGAGGCAGAGGTTATGTGATGGTCGGTGAGGCGTGTGGTGCTGCGAAGCGATGGGAGCATCTCACCAGATGGTGGCCAGAGATGTGGAAGGTGATGGTGAATAGGGATGGTGAAGGGCTGATTGTGTGAAATAGAGTGAGGGAAATGAAAGAGGGGATAGAGAAGAAGAGTTTTAACCTAACTAAAGGGACGAAGGGGACGAGGTGGCGGACGACAGTACCTGCTGTCGCCGGAGAAGAAGACATCCAGTGGAGGAAGATAGCGGCGACGACAGGGCTAGGGTAGCGTGCAAGGGTGTTGGGCGACGCGGAGGAGGATGAGGAAGACGGCTCTGCCACTGGCTTTATGGTAGAGCGACGAGGAAGAGGAGGGGGGCTCGTTGGAGCTCGCGGACACCATGGCCGGAGAGGAAGAAGATAAATTTGAGGTGGAATCCTGGCAAAGTCAAGTTGAGGTACGGCCGGAGTTAGGGTTTAATTTATAGGCACTTGGACATGCTTTTGGTGAGTGGAGGGCACGCCTTAAGTGACCGACGTCTCTCCGGAGATGGAAGGTGGTTAGATACCCAAATCTCTCGTGCGTTCACATGAGAGATTGGGTGCAAATCAGGGATTGTGGTCGAGCTCAGATGGAAGGGGATTCCTCAGAGAATCTCCCTTCCAATTCTGGGAGGGGATCTCTGAGGGATCAAAGAGTATTCCCTCTCTAATCCTCGCTGGAGTAGGATCTCTCCCCAATAATGGTTGAGGGACCTGATTGTAAGATTGATCAGGAAGCTAGGGGGGTTTATGTGATGGTTTTCAAAAGATAAGCACCAAAATATGATTGGGTGTACTAAATTGCAAAGTAGGTCAAGATGACCTCCCCTTATGTCTAAATTTTGGTACAAGCCTAATTTGGACATAAGGAATCCAATGGTGAAGTTGGATTTTAGGTTTGACCACGTTTGACTAGACATTTTGCGTAAAAACCCAAATTAGGTCAATTGATGAGCTAGGACCCTAATCTAGGTCAAACTAGGTTCCAAAGGCCAAATTGAATGTTGTAAACCCTAGGAAATATTTTTCCAAGAATTTTAGAGGGTTTACTTTATTTTTATCTCAACAAAAACCTTGTTGAATTAAGCAGGTCTGTTTTAGAATTCCAAGATGTCATTTAATTCCTGGATTGCACATGAACCCATTTCTGATTGCCTCAACCCACTTTTTATCTCATTTAGACCATTTGACCTATGCCCTATCTCTGAGAAATTCCATTGATGTACTGCATTGGTAAAATTACAGTTTTAACCTTTGTTTCATGTTTTCTTCTCAGAACACTTATTCCTCCAATTAAGCCCTCTTCTAGGTCATGTAGGAGCGTTTACTCTCTTTATTAGGTCAAAACGAGCTAGTTATGGCTCACGATGAGGCTCTCATCAACCACATGACGATGCAAGTGCATATTCTTTTGATGAATTTGCATTTGAGATGTCTTTGGCTTACGAAGTTGTCAATGCCATTCAGGGATACGGGTGTAACAACTCGTATTCTGAAACATATAACCCTGGTTGGCGCCAGCATCCCAATTTCTCCTGGTCTTGTAACCCATAGGGACTGAGTTAAGCTCCACACTACCAGACCAGACAATATGGGAATGCGCACAACATGTATCCTAGGCAGCAGCCATTCCCATCTCCATAACAGCTGACACACTCTGTCTATCAGCCACTGCACCAAACTGCCAACCACACTCCAAAGCAGGCCAACCCTTTGGAGTTGCTGAAGGAGGAGTTGCAGGCATCAATTCGAAAATATACTCATGACAACCTACAAATAATAAAGGCAATGGTTGACCTAATACAAAACATATAGAACACGCAAAACCAGATGATGCAGGAGAATAGATCACAGGGAGCTTTGCCCTCCCAACCTGTCCCAAAGTTGAGATATGTGCAGAATCAGGCCACCCCGCCTAGGTTCCAAGCACCACAAGGGCAGGCACACACTGTTATGCAAGCACCTCCCGCACCACCTGGTTATCGACTTGGTCAGCCAACTCTATTGCCTAACCCTGTGTATCAAGACCAACCCTCTCCTCTACCCCTACGTGGACAGCATGCCGATGCAAAAGCTGTCACCTTAAGGAGCGGAAAGATTACATAGGGCCCGCTACCTAGGCAAGCAGGTAATGATTTTTCCTGCGCACTACCCCAAGATGGCTCACAACCCTCTTCCTCTCACAAGCCATCTTCGTTAGATAAAGGAAAGAAGCGCCTAGACCCTTAAATTCCCATCCCTTTTCCCGCAACCCTAATGCGAGATTTAACACGGAAAAGGGACACCCGAAATTTTGAGGACCTAAAATCTATGTTCAAGGAAGTTCACATTCAGGTCCCTCTCCTGGAAGCAATAGATCACATCCCTACTGTTGCTAGGTTCTTTAAGGACTAATTTACCCCAAAGCGGCAGTACAGGATCAGACAACAAGCGATATTATCCGAGGAAGCCAGCATAGTTATTTTAGCTAACTTACCACCCAAAAAGGACCTAGGCACACCACTGATTTCTTGCATTTGTAGGATTCCGCTTTTGATAGGGCCCTTCTTTATTTGCGGTCGTCCATCAACCTAACTCCTACCACAGTATTTAATCGATTTCGATTTGGGGAGTTAAAGCCCACCTCAGTTACCATACAGTTGGCTGATCGATTAGTAAAAATAGCGAGGGGGGTCGTTGAAATGTGATCGTAAATGTCCAAGGATTCTACTTTTCAGCAGACTTTTTGTTCTTGATATGGAGGTTTGGTATGCATGGAAATTGTGCATTTTGAAATAGTCGAAATCATAGTATAGTCGGGAAATCCCCCTAACAAAAACAATTATAATATCGAAACTCGATGGATTTTATTCGTTTGAAAACTTCAGTCCCGGTCTTTCATCGCTTGTAGGGGTGAAAACAAGTTGAGATTTGGATCGAATTTTGTAACCTAAATCTAATCTAACCTAATATTTTTGGTCTTTTTGTATTTTGCTCTCTTTTTGTGTTTTTGATTTTTATTGTGAAAGCGAGATGAAACCAAGGTGTAGATGTGCTAATGAAAACCTAAGTGACTGCGTGGATCTAAATGAGGCCATGCTGGTCGTGCATGGTGTGACAAACCTAAATAACATGAAGACAAGCAAACATGAGGACAATCAATCATAGAAACATCATGACATTATTTATGTATAAAAGATTATCACATATTAGCAGCATAGATATAAAACCATTAGACAATAGTATCATGCATCGAAAATTAAGTAACTATAAAATCCGGATACATGGAAATAAAGCTAAACTAAAGAATGGGATCAACCAAGAGTGGCTAAGGAGAAGCCTTCTTGGCTGTCCACTAGAGAGGAGGATGGGTGTGTGCACCCAAGTGGAGAGAGGAGGGTGTTGCACCCTTTCTCTACCAATGGCCATCCTTGAGAAGTCCCTGAGGGGGGTCATCTCTATGGCCATCTAAGAGGAAAGGAAAATGGAGGCGTGGATCCACTATAGTGGAAGAAGAGGGTAGGCCCACAGGAAGAAAGGAGAAGGTGTTGCATCCTTATGATTTTCTTCTTCTTGCCACCCACATGAAGATGCCTTGGAGGAGCTTCTTCTTTAGCCGTCCATGGAGGGGGCCTTGGAGGAAGAGGACGACATTGAGAGGGAGACGAGGGGGTGTGGTCGCAAGTTGGGAGAGTGGAGAGAATGGATGGAGATGGTGCAATTTCGTGGCTCACACTTTGTCCTTATGGAAGGCTCCATTTGGTTGTCACATTTGGTGGATCCAAAATTAGCTAATGCCACATTTTTAGGATCTATGCTTGACACTAGTCTTTAGGGTTTCCAAGAGAGTGTGCATGGGTTTGGTAGGGGTAGAATGGGAAGGTGTGTGTGTGTGTGTGGGAGTGTATTTCTCATCTGACTAGCTGTTAGGTTTTGGTAGGATTAGGGGCTAAATAGGTTCAGTCAATCTAGATTAAGTGGCTGTGGACCTAATTAGGCTTAGGAAAGTCTAATTGGATAGGAGTGAACCTAATTAGGTCTAGGTCAAGTCTAATTGGATGCGTGCATGTGATTATGCTAGGGTAACCCTAATAGGTATGAGTCAATTAGATTCTGGGTTGATCCAATTGGGCTCGGGTGCACCCAATCAACTGTAGATGCACCAAATTAAGTATGGGATGGTTCAGTTGGGTTAGGGATAGGATAAGTAGGTCTATGGATAGTGGACTACGCTTAGGTCTCTAATTAAGTTTCCTAGGGTGTTCGGTGGGTTCCTAGGTCAAAATAGTCAAGATAGGGCTTCCAACACCAAAATCAGGAACTAGAGAGCAGTATCAGACATCCAATATAGTGGTCAGACATCTTATACGACAAAATTGGATTTTTGGACACTAAATTAGATGTCCAATTTTGTGTCAGTTTGAGTTTTGGCTTCCTGGATTGTTATTTTGCAGAAATCAAACGTCCAGCCAGATGTCTAGACGTCCTAAAAGTTGCTGGAGAGTGGGTTTTAGGTTTTGCATGGTGGGTTTTGGTTCCTAAGTGTTTGGGAGAGGGATAGGGTGGATAAGAACATGGATAGTGCTACCCATGTTTGGGTTTTGAGGTTAAGGTGTCGCAATGAAGGTGGTTTTGGGTTTGGGAAGGCTATCCTAGGATTTCTAAAGGTAGGGATAAGCCTATCCTCCTCACTCGTCTTATCTGGATTGGTTTTCTTCTTCCTTTACTGCTTTATTCCACTATCTCCATCCTAGATCACTTTATTACTTGCAAATAGTAATGAAAATCATTAAATAGCAGGATATCTCATCTTATTCTAAATAGACTAATGCAATGCATGATATGCAAGATATGAGCGCAATATTCGCAAATTAAGCTAGGTTCAAACATTATTTAGGATGGTTAGGACCCATGATTGCTGTGCAATCATACCCCCATAACTAAACTTTACTAGTCCCTAGCGTATGCAAGACTAAATTATTCACTTTATGGTACCTAAGGGATTGATTATTTTATCAAGTGTATGCCTACATATTTTTCTCCTTTTTGTTTCCATCCTATGTTCTAGAAATCAAGAAAAATGTGAAAGTGCAACTACGTAGCTTTTGCAATTGATTCGAGTGAAAGACCTGATTCATCTCTAAAATCTATATTGACCCCTATGAAATTCTTGTGGGATCGGTGGACTTCTTCCCACGGGGTATTCAAGATATTCTATGAATTTCACCCCAGCTTGAACCATGGGAAGAGAATGTTTGAGGGATACGGGTGTTTTTTTGGTGGCTCACTCTCACTTGGTGCTACATAGAAATTAGTACTTCAGAATCTAGATTCTCGGATTATCAAGTAACTCATCTCAGTGAAAGACGAGAAAAAGTATGCTCTCTTTTGGTTCCTTTGTATTAATTCTCTCTTACCATTTTTTTTAATTTTATTACTATTATTAGTTTAGAGCTTACAATCTCACCGGATTCTCAGGTATGATCTGTATTTGGTGGTCTTACTTGGCATTAACACTTTAATCGAGTTCCCATAACTCTAACACTAGGTCAGAATTCCTCAGCCAGTATTCAGGCGATCAGAAACGCAAGAAAGGTGGGTTAAGGCCATATTTGGTGGATCTCAAATTTATTTGGTGGTATTGGATCAATGCAACTAAAATAAACATTACATATTCACTCTTTTTTTCTTTGCTTTTTCATCTTTTGTAATTTTTTTCAATTTTTCTTTCTTTTCATCATTTTTTTTTTCATTTTTCTTTTACAACACAACACAACTAGAACACATTCTTGAACTTTATTGAGGAGGCATTATTAAGGATTGGTGGTACTCAAGAGACATTGGGCGGCTTATTTGGTGGAAGTGCCTACTTACGGCACCGGGAGAGACGGATAGGACGATGTATTTCTAACCTTAACATCAATACCCTCCATCAGCCGAGGATTCCGTAAAGCAAGGTTGTAACCATTCACCTTAGCCCTAGTTTTATGAAAACTCACTCTCTGCGTATTTACCTTATTTGGTGGCTCTCAAATTTTCACGCAAAAATGTATATGCAGGATCTGAGAGTAAAAACTTTGCCTAATCTTTGAGTATCATTTCTTAATTACCTAGGATTCTAGATTCCTTGCACTAAACTTACAGCACCAGTACACTCTACTCTCATCTCACACTGTTTGGTGGATTTTTGGAAGAAAATCTACTTATCTCCCAAAACACTCTCCAGGGGTTCAGGAAAAGAAGCACTACTTCTTCTTGACAAACTGAAGACGTTCATCAGTCTTCACCGTGAATCCATTGCAAAATTTACATGTAAGTGAAAATTGTACTGGATTCCAGATTACAGGAATCAACTAGAGGATAAAATCCCTAAGACATTCTCTTGATAAAAATCTTATTCATGAATGCAATATATATAAATGCGATTTGTAACCTTTCATAGTTGCACTTCAAAAATTTCCCTAATTTGGGTTATATTCAGCTTAACCCTAAATTCAGAGCAAAAAGGTGAATCGATGTGTCGAAAGTGGCTGTTGGGAAGGATTTTTAGCTCTAGTGTGAACATTGGAGGTGGAGTCAATTATTCTTAATTTAAGGACCCTAAAGTGCAATTAGCATGATGTACTAAAGGTTTTTCCTAGGTGTTGGCATAAAAATTTTCAGTTTATAATTACTACCCCCCATGCCTACATTCCTACATGTCCTCATGCATGAATATAATGAAAAATAAATTAAGATAGGGAGCAAAAGGTTAGAAATCACCTAGAATAGCTCCTGAATTTTGAGGTTCCGCTTATTCCAACACCTAAAATAGACTATGCAGGAAAAATATGACAAATAAAATATGCTATACATAAGTGCTGAGATTAACACCTCCAGTTGGGCGTACACTCAAAAAGGATATGTCAATACACTATTGAGAATGGAGAGTAAAATGATAAGAATTTTAATCTCTTTCGCCAACAACTGGCCGCAAATGTGGACCATCTATCCATGAATTCCAAGTCCAAATAATCTGATAAATATGTAGATGGGGCTTGGGATTATCTGTAGCCAGATGCTACAGAAGAAAGACAAATAATTACGGGTGCCTGGAAGAAATGGAGGTGAAGGCATCTCGAAGAGGTGATGGAGAATGTTGGTGGTTTGGGTATGGGTGGAGTCGTGTGGGGTGAAATCATATGGGTCGTGATAATGGTGATGAATGGAAGGCATGACCCAGGTGATGTGGTCAGATCTGGAAATCAAGGTCCACTGATCAGTCTCTGTCTCTACCAAAGATGTTTGGGTATCATCTTCTTTTATCTCTTCCAAATTTTCCAATGCCAATTCCCAATTATCACATGATTCCCCAAAATTTTTAGCTTCCTCTAATAACTCATCATATGTTATCCCCAGCAGTCTTTCAATCTCTTGAATATCCTTTTCATAAGGGGATATTTCCTTCTCACTTAGATGAAATTGGTCATTAGATTTAGTAGTAAGTCCCTCTGTGAAAGTGGAATGGACTAAATCATTGATTGAGGAGTTGTTACAGTCCTTTCGACTTTGTTGCTCCATGTATGAGATCATTTGAATTAATTCATCAATGTCTCCATGGGTATTCTCAAATACAAAAAAATCATTTTCTGGTCCCTTAATACTTGGTTCCTCAAAATGAAATGATTGGTACTCAAGCCCCAAATCAAGATCAAGATTCTCGACTTTAATAAGATTATCACTATCATCCACCTCAGGTGGTTGATCAACAGAATCCTACATGACCACCACTGAATCACAAATTGGTTGTGGCACACCTGACCCAAATTCAAATGTTTCTGATTTTTGTTACTCGTCCCTAATTCTATGAAGCTATTTTATTATATCATCATATTCTTTAACAATAGCTTCTTTTATTTCATGAACCATTTTGATCAATTGGGTAATCTGGGATTCATTGCAAGGGGTAGGGGTTTGAATTGGTCTAGGTTAGTCAAGATAGTCAACCATGCTATCAAAGATTTGATCCTGTATTGATGGTAACTTATGTGATCTAGTGGATTGTTGATTTAGGTCATGTGGTTCTACACAGGTGTCAATTCCCATACTTTCTTCCGAATTAACATCTGACTCACTTTCCTTGTCATCCAGAAAATACCTTGACTTTGTTTTCTTAGCATCTGCATACATATCAAAGTGAATCTTCTCATTGTCGCTACTCATCTCAATACATCCTGAGTAATGGTCAAACCGTGCATTGGCCATAGCCAAGAAAGGTTGACCAAGAATGATGGGTGAATTACTTAGTTTTTCTGGTATATCCTTGTCCCAAATAATAAAATCAACTGGAAAACTATGACCTTGCACTTTGATGATCACATCCTAAACTACCCCCTTAGGTGTTTTGATGGAGCCATCTGCCATTCTAATGGTGACAGGTGTGTGGTGCAGATCTCCAAGTCTGGTGCGATCAAAAAGGGCGATAGGAATCAAGCTAATGGATGACCCTAGATCTACAAGGACTTTGTTGAAGGTGAATCCCTTGATGGCGCAAGATATAAAAGGCTTTCCAGGGTCAGTCATTTTGGGTGGTAGAGTGCCAGAAACAAATACACTTATGTTAGCTGATAAAACCACCTCTTTAGGTGTGCAAGTCTTTTTCTTCTTTTTTGACTCTTTCTTTATGGCCTCAGGAAAGGGTAAATAGGTCAAATCAACTTCAGAAGCCTTTTTCTTCTTTTTGTCCCTAGAGTCTGAGTCAGAGCTGGATGTCGGTTTGCTCTTATGATTTTTTGTTGAGCCCGAATCAGATCATTTGGGTGGGCTCTTAACTTTTCTATTCCTTTTAGAGGCCATAGATTTGGCCCTCGTACATTGGCATGTATGATAGATTAGAGGAGGGGTCAGAAGAATAGGTGGAGAATAGGAGTGAAAAGGCATTTTCATATGGGGATAAAGTGATTCTTGAAGTCTCTTGATTTGATCCCCTTGAGATTTCACTTCACTTTCGGACTTAGTCAGCCTTTCTTCAGCTTTCTTGTCAAAGTCCAACAAAATGTTCATGATATCTTCAAGGGTGGTTGTGGGTTTGGCAGAACTAGAAGGTTGCCCTAATGTGGATTGGGTGGACTATTGGGTTGGGCTAGATTGATGTTCAGTCTGAGTTGATCTTTGTGGGGGCCATGAAAGATCAGGATTGTTTCTCCACTCAGGGTTATACGAACTTGGATATGAATCAATAGGTGTATCACCCTGAGTGGGGCTGACTATAGAGGGAGTTGATTGAGAACCTATTATGTGGTCCCGTAGTTGTGATCCATTATTCTAATTCCTTAGTGATATATCATCAGGTACAGGTGTATCAAAAATGGTGCATTCCTCAAATGATCTACCCAAATCACAGATTAGGTCTAAAGGTGCCTTTTGGGTAAGCTGAGTCCAGGATGCCTCCCCATGGTTGCAAGAATCAGTAGAGTAGCTAGTGGATCCAAAGTATGGGTCACTAGACCCACTAGGCTGGTTGTTCCAAGTGTCTTATCCTTGGGAGGAGTGATAAGATTGAGATTGTGCCTAGGATTGTCTAATTTGCTCCAGGAGCTTGGCACATTGATCCGTATAGTCCTTGTATATTCCCATAATTCAGCAACTATGGCATTCAATTGGTTCTAATTTTGATAAGGGTCGGATCCATGAGGTTTAGGCTCTAAATAAGATAGAGGATGAGGATAATTATATCCCAACTAGCTAGGATAAGTCTCCTAACCAAGAGGAGTCAAAATCATGGTTGGGTTGGGAGATGGAGGACCCTAAGGGTCAAAAGAATGATATGGGTCCATGGATATGTGAGAAAAGATGCGGATAGAGATAAGAGATAGTCTTCCTTAGGAAGACTAAACCAGCTACATGGGGCTGGTGGAATTAAGGCAAAGGCCTAGGAAGAAAGATGAGAGAGCCCCAAATAAAGCAAACAAGCTAACCTTAAATTGTATACCCTAATTGGATCTAAACTTGGTATCTTGAGATGGAACTAGGTTAAGCCAAACCTTGAATTTCTTGGCTGGCCAGATTGGTGGGACCCCCTAGGACACCACACACGGCGGGACACCACTAAAGGTTAACGTGGTTACCGCATCCACCTTTCTTGTCACCACTTGGTCCAAATAGACAAGGCCTTGATTTTTACCCAATTAAATTTCAGTTACCAAGTATTTTAGTCCTGCCTAGGGCACGTCTACTTAGTTTTAGGCTCAGGCTTAGAGTGCTCACTAGAATGTGATTAGACGTTTGAGGGTGTTGCCCTTAAAATTAGATTTGTGAGTGTGAAGTGCATAGACAAAGGATTTTCAATATAAGCTTTAGTTGGTGTGGTGGATTTTATGGTTCAAATACTTGTATTAATTATTTTTTTGTTTTATGGTTTCCTTGTTTAAGTCAATTCAAAGAAGGTTGTCGTGGAGCACGCAACAATTTTTTGCAAGTCCCAATTTGTTATATGAATTTCCTTTAAGTATGGAATGCAAATGTACTCTACCTTAGTGTGGAAACCCTAATATCAGATAGGTCTATATGATGCTTTTAGGTTTAATAAGGTAGAAGTGGTGCGACTCAATCAAGGAAAACAATGGCCCTAATGCACCACTACTAAGTGAAATAGACATAATTGGTTGCCTAAGTTGAAATGTAGATCAATTTCAATTCAAGTGGGTGAGGGGAAGACAACCAATCATAGCAAATCCCTTCTCAAGCAATCACACCCAAATCAGGCTCAAACAAGTTTATTTTGGGTCTCTAAATTTAAACCCTAATGTGAATTACCTAGGGTTTGTACTTCTAAAATCTGCAGTCAAACCTTAGTCTGAACTGAAATCACTCCCCAAATCAGTAACTGAAGGAAGATAATATGAAATGTGGTAGTGATCTTCCTTTTTCAATAATCTTTACAGGGATCATTTTCTTAATATTCTCTATATTTCATGCAATTTTTCATGAATTTTTATGTTTCAGAGGTCAAAAAGAGCAGATGGAGCCCATATGAGAAATGCAGTTTGAAACAGTACTAAAAAAATTCAAAAATTCTTGAAAATTTACAAAAATAACTATGTTTTAGTGGCTTTCCAACCCCACAAATTTCAAAGATATCTTATTTATGTAGAGGACAGAACTAATGTTTAAACTTATACAAAATCAGAGTGTAGACTATTCTAACCCCCTTCCACAGTACGAATTTTTAAAATTCGTATAGTGAGTATTTTTCCAAATAAAAGGTGGTACTGGGAAGCTTGTTTGAAAATCTAACATCATACTGAATCCAAAAATTTTTGGTCTCCTAATTTGACATCAATAAATTTTTGAATATTTGCTGGCTGGATTTCCAAAACTGACTTTGGTGTGTTTAAATAGTTTTCAAGATAAAACACAGACCAAAGAAAGTATTTTTTTTTTTTAAATTCAAATACAAAAATTTGAATTTGAATTTTTATATATACATTTTTTTTTCCTAACCTAAGAAAGCAAAAAACTAGAGGATGAAGAAAATACCTGCGGTCTTCACCATGGGACGATGTGTGCACGGATCCTCGTCTTGACACCCTGCAATAAAAATAATAAAAAGTTAAGCAAATCCAATTCTAAACTCGCACGTTGCCTCCCAGGAAATGGCTCCATTTGAAAAGTGTGGAAATCATGCATTTTGAAATCATCGGAAATCATACTATAGTTGCGAAATCCCCTTGACAAAAACATTTATTATATCGAAACTAGATGGATTTTATTCCTTTGAAAACTTGAGTCCCCGTCGTTCGTCACTGGGAGGCGTGAGAACAAGTTGAGATTTGGATCGGTTTTTCTCTCCTAAATCTAATCTAACCTAATATTTTTGGTCTTTTTGTATTTTGCACTCGTTTTGTGCTTTTGATTTTTATTTTGAAAGCAATATGAAACCAAGATCAAGATGTGCTAGTGAAAACCTTTGTGATTGCGTGGATCTAAGTGAGGCCATGGTGGCTGTGCATGGTGTGACTAACCTAAAAAACATGAAGACAAGCAAACATGAGGACAATCAATCATAGAAACATCATGATATTATTTATGTATAAAAGATTATCAAATAAAAGCAGCATGCATATAAAACCATTAGACAAGAGTATCATACATCAAAAATTAAGTCACTATAAAATCCCGATACATGGAAATAAAGCTAAACTAAAGAAAGGGATCAACCAAGAGAAGCTAAGGAGAAGCCTTCTTGGCCATCCACTAGAGAGGAGGATGGGTGTGTGCACCCAAGTGGAGAGAGGAGGGTATTGCACCCTTTCTCTACCAATGGCCATCCTTGAGAAGACCTTGAGGGGGCTCCTCTGTATGGGCCTCTAAGAAGAAAAGAAAATGGGGGCGTGGATCCTCTATGGTGGAAGAAGTGGGCATTCCCACAAGAAGAAAGGAGAATGTGTTGCATCCTTATGTTCTTCTTCTTCTTTCCACCCACATGAAGATGCCTTGGAGGAGCTTCTCCTTTAGCCGTCCGTGGAGGGGGCCTTGGAGGAAGAGGACGGCCTTGAGAGGGAGAGGAGGAGGTGTGGTCGCAAGTTGAGAGAGTGGAGAGAATGGATGGAGATGGTGCAATTTCGTAGCTCTCCCTTTGCCCTTATGGAAGGCTTCGTTTGCTTGCCACTTTTGGTGGCTCCAAAATTAGCTAATGCCACATTGTTACGATCTTGGTTTGACACTAGTTTTTAGGGTTTCCAAGCGAGTGTGCATGGGTTGGTAGGGGTAGAATGGGAAGGGGTGTGTGTGGGTGTGTATTTTTCATAGAACTAGGTTGTAGGTTTTGGTAGGATTAGGTGCTACATAGGTTCGGTCAATGTAGATTAAGTATGTGTGGACCTAATTAGGCTTAGGAAAGTCTAATTGGATAAGAGTGAACCCAAATAGGTGCTATATAGGTTGGGTCAATCTAGATTAAGTATGTGTGGACCTAATTAGGCTTAGGAAAGTCTAATTGGATAAGAGTGAACCTAAATAGGTCTAGGTCAAGTCTGATTGGATGTGTGCATGTGATTAGGCTCAGGTAACCCTAATAGGTATGAGTCAACAAGATCTTGGGTGGATCTAATTGGGCTCAAGTGCACCCAATCAACTGTAGATGCACCGAATTAGGTATGGGATGGTTCAATTGGGTTATGGATAGGATAAGTAGGGCTATGGATAGTGCACTAGGCTTAGGAGATCTCCAATTAGGTTTCCTAGGGTGTGCGGTGGGGTTCCTAGGTCAAAATAGTCAAGCTAGGGTTTCCAACACCAAAATCAGGAACTAGAGAGTAGTATTAGACGGCCAGGATAGTGGTTAGACACTTTATACTACTAAATTAGACGTCTAGAAACTAAATTAGATGTCCAATTCTATGTCAGTATGAGTTTCCGCTTCATGTATTGTTATTTTGCAGAAATCAGACATCGAACCAGATGTCTGGATGTCCTAAAAGGTGATGGAGAGTGCATTTTAGGTTTTCTAAGGTGGGTTTTGGTTCTTAAGTGTTTTGGAGAGGGATAGGGTCGATAAGAACATGGATAGTGCTATCCATGTTTGGTTTTTGAGGCTAAGGTGTCGTAATGGAGGTGGTTTTGGGTTTGGGAAGGCTGTCCTAGGGTTTCGAAGGGTAGGGATAAGGCTATCCTCCTCACTCCTATTATCTGGATCTGTCTTCTTCTTCCATTATTGCTTTATTCCACTATCACCATCCTAGATCACTTTATTACCTGCAAATAATAATAAAAATCATTAAATAGCAGGATATCTCATCATATTCTAAATAAACTGATGCAATGCATGATATGCAAGATATGAGTGCAATATCCACAAATTAAGCTAGCTTACAATATTATTTATGTTAATTAGGACCCATGATTGCTGTGCAATCAAGGTTCGTCCTAATCTCCATGATGCAACAATAATTTTAGGTCACCCATTTTTGGCAACCACCCACACAAGCATCGACTGTGCATCAGGGTGCATGGAGGTTGCCTTGGGGAATGAAAAGCTTAGACTGTACATTTTCAGGGCAACAAAGAACTTTGATTACAATTTGATCGAGGAGGATAGTGAAGATGAAGATTCAGCTTTCTGTTAGAGCATTGGGCTCCTTTGTTGCAACCCAATGGCACATTCATCTTCATTATCAGGGGTCATAGATCATGATCCGCACAGGACTGAGACTAATGACATACACATTTCGTCCCATGGATCTGGTTTTCGTGGGTGTACATATGCTCCTAACACCACTAATCGAGATTATCCTATCCTATCCAGCAATGACATCTTAAGGCGGGATTACATGACCAGTACAAGCAGATTTTCCAATAGTCAGGATCAGCATATTTTCGTCGTTGCTTCCTCTCCCTTGCATAAACCCCTCCCCACCCTTTGCTACTTGAGTTACAGCCCTTACCTCATTCACTTAACTATGTGTTTCTGGGAGAAAGTGAGACATATCCCCTGATTATCAATGCTCACTTAACTATGGATCAGGAACACTAGTTGATCTCCGTTCTACAAGCACATAGGCCTACTATTGGGTGGGGCATTGCTGATCTCCATGGGATTCGCCCCTCATATTACATGCACCATATCTACACTGATGAAGGGGTGTGACTGTCGAGACAACCTCAGAGATGCCTAAATCCAAATATGTTGGAGGTTGTCAAGAATGAGATCATTAAATGGCTGGATGCAGATATTATTTATCCAATTTCTAACAGCTAGTGGGTGAGTCCCATTCAGATAGTGCCTAAAAAGGGAAGCTCACCGTAATCAAAAATGAATTGTGTGAATCCAGCCCGATCCCCACCATGACTTCTTGGCAGGTCTGCATTGATTGTAGGAAGCTAAACTTGGCTACCAAAAAGGATCATTTTCCTTTATCACTTATTGTTCGGATTGTAGAACAGCTAGCCAAGCATAGTTTCTTCTACTTTCTGGATGGATAGTCTGGGTACAATCAAGTTGCAATCAACCCAAAAGATCAAGACAAGACAACTTTTATGTGTCCCTTTCGAACATTCGAATTTAAGCGGATGCCTTTTAGCCTATGTAACACACCAGCTACTTTTCAGTGATGCATGATGGCAATCTTTTCAGACATGATCGGGGACTGTGTGGAAGTGTTCATGGATGACTTCTCCATGTTTGGAGACAATTTCTCATCTTGTCTTGATAACCTCACAAAGATTATGAGGAGATGTATAGAGGTTAACCTAGTACTTTCATGGGAAAAAAGCCATTTTATGGTGAGGGATGGCATCATACTAGGTCACAGGATCTCCTTTAATAGACTTGAGGTCGACTGAGCTAAGCATGAAATCATTTCGTGATTACCTTAGCCTAGCTCAGTTAAGTAAATCATTCTTAGTGAATGTCAGATTTTATTGAATATTCATTCGAGATTTTTCAAAAATTTCCCGTCGATTAGTGAATCTTCTAGTAACCAACATGCCCTTTAAATTCAACTTATTGTGTCTCAATGCCTTTGAGACCTTGCAAAGCGCTATCTCAAGTGCACCTATTCTCCAACCACCCAACTGGTTGTCCAATTTTGAGATGATGTGTGATGCCTCTGACTTCACTATTAGAGTCGTTCTTAGTGAGCAACGAGAGTGCCATCCATTTGTAATATACTACACTAGCAAAATGTTGAATAAGGCTTAGCGTAACTACACAGTCACTGAGAAAGAATTGTTAGCCGTGGTATTCGGTTTGGAGAAATTTATGTCATACTTACCTGGGCCCAAAGCTATCACCTACACTGACCATTCCACCCTCCGGCATTTGCTGGCAAAGGTGGATGCCAAACCCCACCTTATCAGATGGATCCTTCTTTTGCAGGAGTTTGATGTCGAAATCCGCTATAAAGTCGGAACACATAATGTTGTGGTAGATCACTTGTCTCGGCTAGACCCAGACTACATTCCGTAGTCCCCGCCGATATCAAACTGATGTCCGGAAGAGTCTTTGTTATCTATCAACTCTGTTGAGTTTCCTTGGTATGCTAATATAGCAAACTATCTTGTCGTAGGCAGGCTACCTACAGGATTATCCAAGGATCAAAAGCTCAAATTCATATCAAAGGCTAAATTCTATTTTTTGGGATGACCCATTGCTCTTTCGAATTGGGGATAATCAGATTATCCGCATATGTGTCCCTGATTCGAAAATCTCTAGTGTGCTATCCTTCTACCACAGCAATGCTTGTGGGGGTCATTTCTCTTGCTAAAAGACCGCTGCAAAGACTTTGCGGTAGGGATTTCTCTGGCCGACCATTTTCAAAAACACACATGAGTTTGCCAAGTGTTGTAAGTGATGCCAGGCATTCGGTTCTATGACCCTAAGAGATATGATGCCTCTCCAATCCATTCTGGTCGTAGAAGTGTTCGACGCCTGGGGCATCGACTTTATGGGCCCCTTCCCAAACTCTCATGGCTTTTAGTACATACTCCTTACAGTAGAAGCTATCCCGGCAAGACGAGCTGATAATAAGATTGTTATATCCTTCATTCAGGAATTCATTTTTGTGAGATTCAGAGTTCCCCGCACCCTGATAAGCGATGGGAAAGCCAGTTCATCCATGCCCATTTCAGGTCATTATTGAAGAAATACGGGGTGCAACACCACATTGCTACCTCGTATCACCAACTGACCAATGGGTAGGATGAAAACCATCAAATCAAGCTTATCCTTCAAAAGATGGTTACCCCTGATAGGAAGGATTGGTCCGATTGGTTGATTGATGCACTATGGGCATATCGGACTACGTACAAGGCCCCGCTCGGAATGTCGCCATATCACATGATGTTTGGAAAGGCCTATCGCCTCCTTATGGAGCTGGAACACCATGCCTTTTGGGTGGTGCAGAATTGTAATTTTAACCTCAAGACTAGAGGTTATGAAAGGAACCTCCATCTTAGTGAGTTAGAAGAGATTAGGCGGGAAGCTTACGAGAATGCAAAAATATACAAGGACAAGACAAAGGCTTTCCATGATCGACACATCCAGAGGAAGGAGTTTGCACCTAACCAGTAGGTTTGGTTGTTTGACTCTCAACACAAATTCTTTGTGGGAAAGCTAAAGTCCAAGTGGACTGCACCATTTCTGGTGGTCCACCCATATCCTTACGGGGTGGTCCAAATTGGAGACCCAAAATCTGGGCACCTTTTTACGGTTAATGGCCTGCACCTCAAACCATTCCTTGCCCAAGAACCTCCTCCTGCTGATGAAATGATACATCTTCTTGAGGACGTGTGACTGATTAGTTGCCCAGTTGGAGGCGTTAAACTCAGCACGTATACATATATGCATACTATATATACATACCATATTTCATTTTTGCATATTATTTTGCATATTGTTTTGCATATTGTGTATGGCATTGTAGTGATGGCATGAGCTGAATGACAACTCAGAAGCAGTTCAGGTGATTTCTATCCACATACACCCAGCCTTATTTCTTTTATTCATGCATGAGGACATGCAAACACTTAGGCATGGAGGGGTAGTCCATAAAAAATTGAAAATTTTCTACCAACAAGCGAGGGAATAGATTGCTTTATCAACAAGTTTTATTAAAGATTTATTCTTTAGTAGATTCCTAAACTTAGAATCCAATATAACCTCACATCTGCATGTAGATTTTGCAATCGATCCACTGTGAAAACCTATAGACATCTCTAGTTTATAAAAAAAAAGCATTGCTTCTCTTAAACCCTTGGACAGCAATCAGGGAGTCAGGTGAACCATCTTCTAGTAGATCCACCAAAACATACGTGAGATGAGAATAGAGAGTCTACTGGTGCTCTAAGGCTATTGTAAGGAATCTTTAATCTTTAATAATTGAATAATGACACTCAGAGATGGGCATAGTTTTCACTCTCAGTTTTTGCATACTAAATCTATGAGAAATTCCATACGAGAGCCACTAAATAGGTCAAAAACACAGAGAGCGGGTTCTAATGAAACTATGATTGAGGTGGATGGTCATGACCATCCTCTATGGAATCTTTAGTTGAAGGAGGGTATTGATGTCATTATTAGAAATATGTCATCCTATCCATTCCCTACCCAATGCTGAGAGTAGGCACTTCCACCAAATAAGCCACCTGAGATCCTCTTGTTCATCCTTAAAAATCCCAAATAATGCCTCATGAATAAAAGTATGTATGACGTGTTGAATTGTTGCGTTATGTTATGTTGGTAACAGTATTGTGCCAGTAGATATATATATTGAGAAAAAAAAGTGTTATGTTAGGATATTTGAGTTTTGTAAGTCAAAATGTTTTGAAGCAAAAACACCAACCATCCTCAACAAACCACTACATACAGCCTTAACCTATTATTCTGTATTTTTGACTGGCTGAATACGGGTTGAGGAGTTCGACTTAGTCATAGGGTTATTAGAACCTAATTAAAGTGTAATGCCATGTAAGACTACCTAATATAGATGCAAATCTGGTAGGATGTGAGCTCAAGAAGAAAAAGAAAAAGGAAGAGGGAGAGAGAGAGAAAAGAGAAAGTACAAAAGATTAAAGAGAGCATAGTTTTATAGCCCTTCTCTAAGTTATTCAATAATCTAGATTCTGAAATACCAATCTCCATGTAGCACTTGAAGAGAGTGAGCCACCAAAAACAAATTCAGTTAACTCAAACATCTGCTACCTAAGCCAAAGGCTAGGGCTAAAATCAGAGAATAGTTTATATCCATGAGAGAAGAGGTTTGCCTATCCCAGTAAAATTTTACTAGGGTTCAAGTACAAACTTTAAATGTGTATCGACTCTTCGCTTGGATCCGCTGCAGAAGCTACAACATTATATGGTTATCTGGATTCTGAATTTTTGGATGAAACAATAAGAAATAAACCTTTATTATACTCTTGATAAGATGTATATAGTCATGCACTTGCTAGGGACTAGCAAGATTTAGTAATGGGGGTATGATTGTGCAGCAATCATAAACCCTAATTCTCCTAAATTAAGGTAGAACCTAGCTTAACATGGCCATTCCGCTTGCATACACATCATACTTTGCATCTTAGATGATTTATATGTATTGAACTTAATAATGTTCTTTTTCAGAGGTACTATTAATTGCAGATAATCGAAGGCTATGGATGAGGGATCCAACCTTATGGATTTGCTCGAAATGACAACGGGAGTCCAATGCTTCCAAAAGCACATAAATCACACTCTTGTAGCACCATAGCAAGTCCACAGAAAAAATAGGAGCCATGGGGAAATTGAAGAAAATTCAGACCTCAGATTGCAAATCTAACCATAGAGATGGGTTCGGATTGACATTCGTAGTCCAACGATGTAGAAATAAACTTAATCGAAGGCCTACATCATCAGATACAAGGATAAGAAGATGGACGGTCATGATGGCACCACGTAGTGCCATCGTAGCCACCCCTCACCGTGGCCCAATTTGGAAAGGAGAACCGCTGGTCGTTGGATCATCATCCAAAGGTCGTAATGTAGCCATGTCACCACCTCCATCTACCTCATCACGCACAGGAGAGATCTCGACCGTTCGATTGCCATCCACCAGCTGAGAGAAACCGCATAGGAATTGGAAGGTACAACCATCCATGCACGTAGCGCAGTGGAGAGGGCACCTAACAGAAAGTGGGCGATGTTGGATCGAAGCGCACCCGGTGAGAACTCAGGAGAAGCGGCGAGCCCAGGTGCAATTGATCACCGGATCTTCATCGAGAAACTCGGTAGAAGATGCATGGAAGGAGCGGAGGTGCTGGATCAAGAACGCACGTGATGATGCATGCGGAGACACATGTGCGAGTGCTTTAGGATTTACAGGAGGCGATGGAGCGCACGTTTAAGTTGTCCGATCTTACGATCAAACGACTGACAATTGGGTGCTCAGAAGAGGCAAGCGGTGAAGGAGAGGAAATGAAGGCATGCACGCGGGTGAACTATAGTCGTGCGATGGAGGATCGACGCTCGACAAGCTACCATGTGGCAGCACCAGATTAACCTGAGGATAAAAGAAGGATTTGGAAGGCTTAAGTAGAGTCGTTGATCTTTCGATCAACGGATTTGATTAATCTGAAGCATTTGCACGGATTTAAGGGGCCAAATACCTTGAATGCCCTTCATTAAAGCTATAAAAAGGGGCCTAAGGGCCCCCTTTGGAAGGCAATTCTCTTAATTCTTCTTCTTCCTCCTTCAACCTTTCTCCCTTCTTCTTCTTCCTTTCTTCTCTGCATCCATCTCTGCACCTCCGTCTGAAGCATCCGTTGGGCCACCACAACGAATTGTTGCTGCTCTTCCCAACCTCTCCAAAAGGCCACCACGAACAACTCATGGTGCCCTTATTCTGTTATAGTAGTAGTTGTTTACATTCATGTTTTTAGTTTATTGCATGTATATCAAATTCAGTCTCTTTGTAATGTGGATATTGTGATTGATTGTTTCTATTCTTTAGTAATCATATTGAGAAGAAACATATGAAATCAAAAGTTCCTTTTACACCTTGTGATTAACTGGGACTCACCAAGTTCCATTAATTTATTTGCTCGAGATGTATTTCGTGCTATACTACAACGTGCTAATTTTCTACGCATTCTATGCCGCGAACAACCTCCAAAGACTTAGTCATTAGGAAGGTTGTGAAATCCCTTTTGCTTGAAGAAGAAAAAGAAGGCTAGAGAAGGAAGGCTCTGTGTAGAAGAGAGAAGGAAAGATCTTGAGAGAAGAAGCTATGACTGAAGAAGCCAACCTGAAAGAAAAAGAAGGAAGAGAAAAGAAGATGCACGGTGCCTTTGCACTGTAGCATCTAAAGTACTTGGCGATTGATTGATTGTTACTGTTGAATAATTTAAGTACTATGGTTAAGATGCATGCTTAAATGTGGATCTAAAAGGTGACTTAAATCACCACTTTTTGCGATATTTCCATTGCTTTTGCCATGACAAGCTCTTCATATACTCATATTCTATATTGATGATCAATTTTGAGTAATTAGTGTTAATTACAAATCATTATTGGCTTAATTATTGCACTCATTTATGTTTTGATTGAGATTAGTGCATGAATGCAAACTTGCTCCCTGTGTTTGACATCGGATTTCTTTTGGGCTATAAATCTTATTTGTTCACATGCTATTTTCAGCTATATTACAATGAAGTATTTCTAAAACCCCGATTAAGTATAAAAATAATTTTGTGCCGTTGCCGAAGAGCAATGTGTAATTCGCCGTTATTCTTGTATTATTTGGTTATATTTGAGGACTAACTTGTCCTGCCTGCTTTATTATGATTTTGCGAGGTACTTCACGACGAGATCTTCCGTGCAAATCAACAACTCCAAGGTAGGTAACTTTTCTATTCTTCCCTAATCAACCTCCTAACCTTGGGAAGATAAAAATAGGGAAGAGTCAATTAGGAAAGACTGCCATATTTTCTTTATAGTAAATTATCATTTAAGAAGGCAAGTTTCCTGATTTGCAAAAAATTTTCACATCTAATTGAAGCTTGAAGGTGATTCTATTTAGAATTCCCTACCCAAATTTCCTATACCTATTAGGGATTACACTTAATTTCTAATCTTCCTCGACTACACACTTCTTGTTTGAAGTCAAAGGAGAACAGTTTGAGAACAATTGGACTTGGATTAGGGCCGAGTAGGGTTTTAATTTTAGGGTTTCTGGAGTGTTAGTTCACACTTGCCAGCATAAAAGGAAACTAACCCGCTTGCATTTGTGTGCTACCCAAGCCCTATTTGAAAAGATATAATCAACAAAGAACCCTGAAAACTAGGCTCTAAAGTCATTTGAACCCTAAAATCTTAGACCTAAAAAATCAAGTTATTCAGGGTGATTTCTGGGTCTTGACTTTGATTTCATTCTGTCATCTTTAGGGTAGGTCAGGTGAAGTTGGTCTACAATGTTGGTCATCCATCCTCCAAATTAGGTCACAAGTGAAATCAATTTCTAATTAGGTGAAACTTAAGGTACAAATCAGGATTTAAAAATGGTAGACTTAAGGTCTTAAGTTCATACATTTTGGTCTACTCAGAATCATAATGACGAGGAAGGTCACGTGGGGAAAACCTTGTAACCCATTGGGATGCTCTACCATGTAGGGGTCTTTGTGGGGCTCTCCCTTCCTGGTTGCCCCGGTAATTCTTAGGTGTACGGATTTCTAATTTAGAGGCATCAACCACCTTCAAACTACCTTAGTCATCCAAAAATCTTTGGGTCCCTTGATTGGGTCCAATAACATCTAGTCCCTCATCTTTTCTCTAGAGCACACATAGGAAGGTCATTAGGTTTCTAACCTAAGAGACCTTAGTAGATCATCTCAAGGAGTTTTAATCTAATCTAAACTAGAGTGTGATTCTAAAACCCTGATTTTACCACTTGATTTTGAAAGTGTAAGCTGCCAATCTAATAAGACCATTTAAGAAACCTGAGTATCGAATGTCTATGAGAGATAGAATGATTGAGGATGCACTAAGATTTTATGAGATTGATGACAAAACCTTAAATATAGTTAGCATGATTGAGGTTAATATCCTAGAAACAACAGCCTTTATTGCAAATTGTGCTCAGTTAATATTGACACAAGTAACAAATGGATCAACTCAAGATACTCTCATGACAGGATATATTGAGTTGGAAAAATTTCATAACTTTGAATACCTCCAATGTCTAACAAATCTTGTACTTTGGGAAAGACATCAAGTTGACATTGAGAAATGGGAAGAGATGATAAAATTGTTGAAATAGATTACCGATAAAAAATAACTGTATATTCCTGATGAACGTGTTTCGCGTTGTAGAAATCGGGGTTTGGACGAACCCGTCGTCATAGTCGCAAAACTCGTTATCAAATACAATTTTACCAAAACTCCAAGGGAGTCCCAGGTCAAACATAGG
This sequence comes from Thalassia testudinum, assembly GCA_037157565.1. NCBI lineage: Eukaryota > Viridiplantae > Streptophyta > Magnoliopsida > Alismatales > Hydrocharitaceae > Thalassia > Thalassia testudinum. Next base: position 146,814,755 of record JAZHRO010000014.1, on the reverse strand, counting down.
GAGGTGACATTTACTTTGTTCCAAAATTGCACTTCATTTTGTTTCCTTTTGGTGTTTTCTTATATATATTTTTGTTTTATAAAGGACACCAACAAGATGGATCATAATATAGATGGAATCAAATATGATATATTGCATAAATGTCTATTACAATAATCTACGAAAGAATAAAAGAGAGAGAGGTGAGAAGGAGTCTCCTAAATCGGCAGTTCGGCGAGATGACGACGCTTAGCGGAAGCTTGGACAAAGGAGTTTAGAAGTAGGACGATGGAGGTGAGATGTAGGAGGATGTCGGGTAGAGGAATGCTTCACCAAGGCTCTGGAATGGAGGCGACGAGGTGGAGGTGATCTGCTATCGGAATGGAGGTGGGAGGACGGCTCCAAGGCAACTTATGAAGGTGATGGGATGAGGGACGAATATATTGTGGGATAAAGGAATGCTACACCAATAGAAGGCCTTTAGAGCCTGAGAGTAAGCTCTAATGGAGCTTTGCTAGGCTACTAGAGCTTAGGAGTAGGTGGGAGTAGAGTAGGTAGAGATGAAGAGGAATGGAGGGTGTATGGGTGTTTATATAGTGGTGGAATGGAGGTGGTTTGCACGCATGGGCCTTTAGTGACATTTAAGACATCGCTAAAGACCTGCCAGAGATGTCGCTAAAGCATTCACGCACCTTGGCTAGAGCTTGGAAGCTTGGTTGCACCTAGCGTAGGGTGCAGCAATCATCGGTCGTTGGATTAGGCATGGACGACTGTGATCGTGAGAAGAGAACGCATGCTCACCCGTGATTGAAATCTGCACCACTGGCACATACATTGGCAACTATAGGATAAAGCATCACATGGCCAAGACTCTCACACAGATCGTGTGCACCTTGATTTGAATCGTGTGCCTCGTGCAATTGCAAGGATCAAATGGTGGGTGTAGCTCCTGGTCATCTTAAATGCATGGCCTAGATGGCTTGTGTGTGATTTCGCGTGCGCCCACATGTTCGTGGGCGGCGTCAGATCAAGCTTGAAGAGTCACAGCCACTCAATCAAGGTCAAGCAGTACTACTTCACCTGATACTATAACAAGCGCGGTGGATTGCTGCTCAAACTCGCACTCGTGGTTTACGAGTGCTCATCTTCATCGTTGCGCCAAAGCGGTGCATTGTTGAGTGGAGGGTGGTACAGTCACGCATGCCTTGACCATTGGATAAAGATCCAATGGTCGAGGTACATCCTTTGTTGAGGCCAAGCACAATGGCTTAGGTGGGGGTTAGATGGCACCAGATCTAATTACAAAAACTCAACAGTGCTAAGAGTGAAAGACTCACTAGGCGACCGGTAAAACGGACTTCAGGTTTCTATGACCGTAGGTGACCTTGCCTAAAGGTTTATCTTTTCGAATGATAGCTTTCTCCCTACATTTTTTATTTATGGGGTCAACACAAGGGCGAACTCAGAGTATATCTCCCCGATTTATTCTACGTCCCTGCTTCTTCCCTAAGTGTATTGGGAATTATTGTCAATTTTTGTGAGCAGGGCTCCAGACAACCGACCAATGGACTGTTGCCCACGGTAACTTGCCAACCATACTCATGCAGTGAAGTGTGGTTTTATTTGTTTATTTTTTTATTTTCTCCCTTTTCTTTTTTTTTTTAAGTAGGTGGCTTCCCTGATATAAGATTTACCTAATGATAGTACGAAGAAAATGGTCTTGTGGCTGGGCTTTGGACAACCAGCTAATGAGCTATTACCACCGACAACTTGCCAACCATATCACCCTAGACGATTCATTAGCTACCCAATTTCCGAGGAAATCGCCGAAAACTAAGTCGGTGCAAAAAGTGCGTAGATGCTTAGGCTTAAAGTCTCCTCAATTCAGAAGGCAGGTTGATAAGTCATATACTTATCACCCCAATTTATTGACCAATTTAAAATAGAATTACTTGGCGAGGACTCGAGACTAAGTCCACATTCGAGTGGGCACCCAGGACAATTAAGGCTGAAAACCTGAAGAGTCTAATTATTCAGGTCCCAATGTATCAATTCCTAAAGTTTGCAACTCCTAATTCTTTCTTTTTCTAAAGATGAAAAATAGGAAATTACTATTACGGCTGGCAAGAAGATTCATAAGAAATTTCCACCCCCCCATGGCTAGCTAATGTAATGCCCTCATTGTTAAAAATGAAAGCATGCAGGAGAGTAGAAGTGGAAGAATAGCACTTGATTTCCGTGAGAATCTAATCAGTTCAGAACAGTCTTTACATGTGATGAGTTTAGTGCCTTTAGCTAGGCGATGATCGGCCTGCGGTGATTAGGGCAAGGTAAAAGCAATCTTGTTCAAGATGGGTTCAGGGAGCACATGGTCAACAAAGGGTTTGAGACATTGTCCATTGACTTTGAAGGAATTATCCGTCTTTGGGTCAGATATCTCAATAGCCCCATTAGGGAAAATCCGTTCAATAACAAATGGGCCATCCCACTTATACCTAAGCTTACCGAGGAAGAGTTTTAGTCAAGAATCGAAAAGCCAGACCTTTTAGTCCAACTCAAAGCTCTTATGTGAAATCATCTAGTCATGGAGAGCTTTGGTCCTTGCCTTATAGATTCTGCCATTTTCACAAGCATCATTTCTAAGCTCCTCCAACTTAGATAGTTGGAGTTTCCTAGTCTTCCTAGCAAACTCTTGGTCAAAATTACATTTTCTAATGGCCCAAAATGCTCGGTGTTCTAGCTCTACAGGTAAGTGACACGCTTTACCAAATTCTAGACGGAATGAAGGCAAACCGATAGCCATTTTGTACGTCGTACGGTAGGCCTAAAGGGCATCATCTAGCTTTTGGGTCCAATCCTTCCAACCAGGCCTTATGGCTTTCTGCAAAATGTCTTTGATCTCCTGATTGGAGACCTCGGTTTGTCCGTTCATCTGAGGGTGATAAGGTGTGGAAATTCGATGATTCACCCCATATTTCCCCAATAGATTTCGAAACTGGGCATGAGTAAAATGCGTGCCACCATCACTAATAATCGCCTGAGGAATCCCGAACCGACTAGAGATATTCTTCTTCACAAAATCGATGACCACCTTATGGTCATTGGTCTAGGTGGGGATTGCCTCAATCCATTTGGACACGTAATCAACAACAACCAGAATATACTAGTGTCCAAATGAATGAGGAAAAGGTCCCATGAAGTAGATGACCCAAATGTAAAAATTTCGATGGAAAGTATTAGGTTAAGGGGCTTCATATCTCTCTTAGCAATGTTCCCAAGTGTTTGGCATCGGGTGCATGAGCTTGAGAATTCTTAGGCATCTTTAAATAATGATGGCCAATAGAATCAGATTGCAAGTTTTTTGTTGCCGTCTTTTTCTTGGAAAACTGTCTGCCACACGCAGATGTATGGTAGAACTCAAGTATACTATGGAACTGAATTTCTGGGATGCATCGACGAATAATCTGGTCTACGCTGATGTAGTACAGCTCTGGATCATCCCAAAATTAATATTTGGCCTCAAACACAAATCAATCCTGTTGTTGTTTGGTCCAATCTTCGGGGATTTGACCAACAGCCAAATAATTGACGATATCTGCAAACTAGGGGGTTCGGATACCCGAGACTGTAAGGATAGTCTCTTTTGGAAAAATGTCTGAAATAGGGATATCCGAATGAGGAGAATCAATTGGGATTCTGAAGAGATGATCCGGCACTACATTTTGTGCCCTAGCTTTATCCCTGATTTCAAGATCAAATTCTTGATGTAACAGAATCCAGCGAATAAGCTGGGGCTTAGCATCCTTTTTGGCCAAGAGATGTTTCGAGGCTGAGTGGTCGATATAAACGATTACATGAGAACCTAGAGCATTCACATGCCTTGGTTGGCTCTTGGAAGCTTGGCTGCAGTTGGCGTAGGGTGTGCCGATCATCAGCCATTGTATCAGGCATGCACGGCTATGATAGTGAAAAGAGAACGTGCGCTCACCTGTGTTTGAAATCCACATCGCTGATGCATGCACTGGCAGCCATCAGATGAAGCATCGCACGACCAAGACTCGCTTGTAGATTGCTCATGCTTTGATTTGATTCACGTGCCTCGAGCGATTGAGAGGATCAGATGGTAGGCACAACTCCCGATCATCCTAAATGCATGCCCCAGATGGCGCACATGCAATCTAGCATGCGTCCTCACGTTGGTGGACGGTGTTAGATCTAACGTGACGAGTCTCTGCTGCTCGATCAAGATCGAGTGGCCCTATTTCATCCGGTGCTGTAGTGGGCGCGGTGGCTTGCGACGCGAACTCGTGCTTGCAGTTTGCGAGCGCTCATCTTCACCATTGCGCTAAAGCGGTGCTTTGTCGAGTGGAGGGCGGTGTAGTTGCACATGCCTTGACCATTGGATGAAGATCAAACGGTCGAGGTGCATCCTTGCTTGAGGTCAAGTGCGATGGCTCTGGTGGGGGCAGCCTGGACGGTGCCACATGGTGCCATTTGGGCTATCCATCATCATCTTTTCGTAGAGGGTGCTACGGAGTTCTGATCGGGGTGATTTTTGTGTTGACGGACTACGATCGTCGCTCTGAATTCATCTATATGGTCAGATTCTTCATCTGATGCCCATAAAGATGTCGCACTACCTCCTAGCCATGTAAAGTGGAGGAATTAATATACATAATGCACAACAATCCTCAATGCCATGTAATGGATGTTATGTAGTATTTATAACATGATATGCATTGCTAAAGCTAGGAACTATCATAAATAAGCATTTTATCATGAATTCATGTGTGTTTAGCAATTCCCCAAGCATTTAGCGAAACACCATGGGATAAGACTAAGGATCAATCTAATTTACCAAATTACGGGTTTGAGAATCAAGGTTGTTGTGGATCCCCAACCCAGATGGAATACGATCCAACTTATGCGCAGACTAACAAACCTGATCGTGAGTTGGGTTGGGAAGATCAAATTGCTGGTGTTCCTGATTTCTAGCCAGCCCTAGAGATACAAGAACCTGGTTTGCCTAGCTTTGAATTCCTAGACACCTGTAATGATGAGCTTAAAATAGAACTCCTCGAGAATGTAAATCTCGAGCCTTATCGTGTTAAGGTAATTTTCGAGGATGATTCTGACAGCCCAATAGAGCCCAGCCTAGATTCTAGTGATCCAAACCTTACCTTAAACCTAGAATCTAGATTCGAGCCTATTTGGGATAATTATGAGGCCCCATGTGCTGAGACTCGATTTTCGAGTTGAAAGACAATTCTGGGCTTATGCTTGATGATTACACCTCTCCAGACTCCTCCAAGATACAGATCAAATTTTCAAAAATCACTCCAATGTACGACACAAAAACTAAGCTGGAAGGGTTCGGATTTGATTGGATCTCTCCTAGAAGCCATGAACCCGAGCCCATGCCAAATAGGGACACCTTTTTAAGTTCGGATTCTGAGTTTAGGTTAGATCCAAGTCAGGTTCCCACTTCTCCACATCTCGATTCACTCTGTAGTGAAACGTTCGATCTAGAATCAGGTTCAAAACATAATCTTCGCAAGTTCTTCGACGATTTCGAATCTTAATCTTATTTCAGAGAACCTTTGCTTCCTGACAACTACGATCTAATCTACGGCCTCAGCATCCATGACCCATTCTTTGACTCTGACTCTAAGGTCCTTGATCCCAAGATCATCGATTCAAAATCAAGTCCAATTGACCAAGAATCATTCCTTTATGATCTACAAGATTCACAAACAAGTGCCAAGAGTGTCAATTCAAAGTTTGAACCTTTTATTGACTTAGATTTCCATGATCCTATAAGCACTCTCCAGGCGTTTATATTTTATTTTGATGGGCTCTATGAGGACTCTCTAGATACACCAACCTTTGAACCATTCTTAGAGGAGCCCTCACATATAGTTATTCTTGAAGCCACCTCTTCTACAACACTTACAAAACTTGCTCAGATAAAAACCCAACCCCGACCTGCAACCGGACTCAATTTCTACTTTGATTCTCCTCTCGATGATCTGGCAGCACATGATTCTCCTCAACATTTCAATCAAGTGTCGGATATTAATCAGACTACAAATCACATCTCATCCTTTTTTGATCACCCTCGTAGGGATCTCACATCCTCCGTAGATCCATTCTTTTTTGAAGATCCCTACTCTGACCAGGCTGATTACACTAAGCCAAACCCTGGATTTACATTTCCACATCTTTTCAAGTTTCAAAGTATTTAGTGGGTACCACATCAAGTGATTCACATCCATCAACCCAGCAGATTGAGTGGGTTTGGGCTACATCATCAACTTGTCGATCCGAATAAGCACATGGTTGGACCGACCAGGCTATTGATCAATGTGCTTGTTCTACAAAATTCGTCTGATTTGACCACTCCCCCTCCATAACCATTTTCAACTCGGATAAAGGCATTGAATTTAGTACTTAACGGGAGGTAACCCTTCATTTCAAAAACCTGAGACCCTTCTTATTATCTTTTAGTACTTCACGTCTACTGCACTCTAAGTTCATTTTTATAACAGTTGACTCCACTTCTAGTATTCATACCATAGCTTGAAATTGTCTGCAATAGTCAACCCGACCAGTTCACCCACCCATTTATCCTGCTGTAATCTCTGAACCACACTGATTTCATTCCCTCCAGTTTACAATAAGGGCATTGTAAAACATAGGCATGGGGGTGGTGTTACAGTGCAAACACATAAAAATTCAAATTTTTGAAAGGTTCTCACAAGAAAATTACATATTACAAAAAATCAAAAAAGGGGAGGAAATTTTGTGAGATTAATTGCATATCATTTGAAGGAAAAGAGGATGTGATTTTAAATGTTTTTTTTTTTTAATTGTGGGGAAAGTTATTGTGAAACAATAACAATCCGGAGGGCATTTTATTTGATATTAAATGAATAAAACTAACAACATATTAGATCCCCATCTATGTATGAGGGACCAGCACTCATTTACAATTAGCTCACACTGAACTGGTCTCTCCGGAAATAACTTTCCATTTCTCAGCCTCCACACACACCACAAGGTGCCGACCATACACCTGCATGGTCATCTAGATGTAGTAAACCTCTGCCTAAGGGATTCCCAAGTAGGTAGAGGTTCCTGACATATTTTCCACCATAACTTGTCTGTGACTAGACATGAGGAAAAAATATGAGACACACTATTAGTGTGTAAACCACAGAGATAGCAGGCATTTAACATTGTCCCCATTCATTTGTGCCTAAAGTCACCCGTGAGCAAGCCTTCCCTCTTGCAAAGACATAAGAAAATTTGCACTTTCAAAGGAATCTTCAATAGCCATATTTTCTTATCAATCGGGTCAATCTCCACATTTGTGTTTGACTTGACAATACTTTCATAGGCTTGCTGCACTGTAAACTTCCCATTCCAGCCATATGTATCAGTTGTGCCCTGTTTAGGATAGATCTGCAGCAATGCAGATAGTAGATTCTACGTATCCTCCCACTCCTGTGTACCTGTTCTGCATAATTCAGGTCCTTCAAGCCTCCAGCAGTTCCCAGTAACAGACCACAGGCTACTAATAGGGGCTTCTTTATCTGCAGCTACAGCATGTGTTCTTGGATAGGCATCTCTTAAAATCCCCATAATTGACCACTGCTCATTCCACAAACTAAAATCACGGCCATGTCCAAGCTTTGGCTACATCAAATGCCAATTGGTTTTAATTGCTAGGATGACCGATCTCCAAAAAGGGGATGGTTTGATTAGATGTAACCTCTTCAGTGCACTGTTGGCACCACCATAGCAATCTCTGATCAGGTCTGTCCAGATTTCCTCCTTGCCCTCAAAGATCTTAATCGCCCATTTGATCAGAAGAGCGTCATTGAATTCCTTAAGTTCCTTAATCCCTAGTCCACCATTTCCTTTGGCCGGCAGATCAGTTCCCATTTCATAGGCTACATGAAGCTCCCCTCATGTCCTGCCCCTTTCCAAAAAAGTTTCTTCTGCATTACGTCCAACCATTTCCAAATAGATTTTGGGGCTTTAAAGATGTTGAAGTAAAACACCAGGATAGAGGTTATCACTGAATTTAGGAGAATTAGTCTCCCACCCTTTGACAAAAATTTAGTACTCCACCCTTCCAGTTTAACAGAGATCTTATCAAAAAGAACATTCCAATCATTCTTCTTCATTTTCGCAGATCGTAATTGCAGTCCCAGATATTTAATTGGCAACATAGATAGAGGTGTACCCAATGTAGCCGCTAGTGTGTTCTGTTCCTGCTCATTCATGCCAAAGCATATCAAAGTAGACTTTTCCCTATTCAATTTCAGACTTGAGATGTCTCCAAAATCTTCACCATATGCCGTAAAGCATGGACAGTAGAATTGGACCCTTCCACAAAGAAAATCATATCGTCTGCATACTGCAAAATAGGAACCAAAGTCCTCTTGTTGGAAAGTGAATATCCTCTGATGACCCCTGCCTCTATCATTTTACATGCATATCTTGCGAGCCCATCAATTGCAAGATTAAAAATCAAGGGGGCTAGAGGACATCCTTGTCTAACCCCACATTGGGGTTGAATCCAAGCACCACATGGTTTCCATTGATCAGTGGGGAGAAGGAAGTAGTTGTGATACAACGCTTCATCAACTAGATCCACATGGGGGGGGAACCTCTCCTTTTGAAAACCTCCCAAATGTATGGCCACAAAATCGAGTCGTAGGTCTTTTGGAAGTCCACTTTCCACATAAATGCCTTACATTTCCTTCTATGCCATCCACTCACCATTTCTTGGGCCATAATGAAAGATTCTTGAAGGGATATGTTGGGTAGAAAGGCAGATTGTACAGGGTGAATGAAGCTTTGTAGAACAATTCTCAATCTGTTTGCCAATATCTTACTCACCACTAAGTAGATGGAATTTGACAAAGAAATTGGTCTAGAGTCTAAAAACTTCTCAGCTCCCGTAGTCTTTGGTAATAAGAAAAGATAAGATTTATTGATCTTATTGAAACCAGCATTGCCCTTCTCAAACTCTCTTATGACTTCGATCACCTCCTTGCCAATCACACTCCACATTTCTTTATAAAAGAACACTTGGATACCATTAGGTCCAGGGGAGCCTTCCATATTTAGATCTTTAATAGCATTCATAGTTTCCTATTCAGTGATAGTAGGAGTCAGTTGAGAGGCCTGATCGCTTGTAACTCTTGGCGCATCATTCACAACCATCCTCCATTCCCCTCTCTTTGTTGCCCATGAAGACCCCCTGTAGTACCTGATAGCCTCTACCCTTATTTCCTGCATACAGGATAGTCTGTGCCCATCTTTGAGAATAGAAGAGATATAATTTACTCGCCTCCAAGAGCTGGCCACAAGGTGAAAGAATTTTTTGTTGGCATCTCCCTCCTTGAGCAACAGCTATCTTGACCACTCCCTCCAATCAATCTCCTATTTGAAATCCTCCTCCACTAACACCCCCTGCCACATTCTTCTATCTGCAAGCTCCTCGTCAGATAGAGGGCCTGCTGCTTCCTTAGAATCCAGCATCTGGATGTTGTTCAAAGCCTCTACACGCCTCTGCTGCCTCAGTGTGACCACAGTATCGCTATATTCTTTCGGAACTGTACGTAGAGCTACCAATTTGGAGGCAAACTTGATAGTAGCTGAGCCCTCCACCTATTTGGTCTGCCACCATGAGCCAATCATCTCATGGAATCCAGGTTCTCTCAGCCAAGATTTTCTAAACTTGAAGTATGAGCCTGCTTGGATTTCTTCACCACTATCCCAGACCAAAGGAGTACGGCCAGAGAAAGGGTAGTCCAGACTAGCAACACTTGATATTTGAAATCTTTCAAGGATAGTCACATTCCCAAAGAATCTATCAATCTTAGATAATAAGCCATTACCATTATGCCAAGTGAACTCAACTCCTGATGATGGATATTCATTCAAGCCAAGGGATTGAACTACCAACTGAAATCCAACAGATGAACTCTCTGTAACACCATATGGCCTATGTGTCCCTGTCAATACACAATTGAAATCTCCTCCTGTCAGCCAAGCTTCCCCTTGCACTAGTTCAGTCACAGCATCCCAATCCTCCCATAGTTCCTGTCTCACAGATGCAGCACAACGGCCATAGACACCTATAATCCAAATAATATCTTGCCCCTGGTGATTTTGGAACTTGCAGGACATCAGATGTCAAGCCTTGTGTATGTCCAAAATGTGTGCCTATGCCCTTCTACACCAAATAACAACGGCCCAGGACCTACCATGTGCGTTAAGCATCACACATTGATTCACCCTCACAGCCATCTTGTCATTCCATACTCTATCAGACTCATTCTCAATATCAGTCTCTTGTATGATAACACAATTGATCTCCCACTCTCTCAAGTATCTCATCAAAGAAGCCCTCCAGCTTTTGTCGCACAACCCATGCACATTCCATGTGAGGATTCTCATCTTCCTTCATCAGATCCCTCCACCATTTGGCTTTGACATTTACTGACCTACATAATCGCAGCAACCGTGTTCTCATCCGAAAGCAGATCAGACTTTGGTTTCCTTTGTCTAAGTATATACGGTGACCTACCCTTACCAGATTTGGTATTAGATCCAGTACCAAATTTTAGCCCCTCCACCTCATGCATCTTCTGTTGGATCTTCAAACAGTTAGGCGAAATCTCTTTTAACACCTGCATCTCAGTGTCATCAACATCTAGTTGTGGGTTCCCTGCATCTTCGATCACAGGCATCATTATTTCCTTCTTGACTGACTCCACCTGCTCCTCAACCATCATCACCCCCCTTTCCTCCAGATGATGCTCCTTGCACTTTTTTGTTATCAAAGCCTCTTCAAGAGAAGCCTTACACAAGACCTGCAAGTTCATCTCTTCAATAGCTTGCAAATCAGACGGCTTATCGTGCATCTTCTTCGTAGCAATGTCATCCACAGTGAAGCTCAATAGCAACAACCAATAGCTACCCCACATCTCAAAATCAGTCTATCAGGGATCGACCCTAATTTGAAGACATTAATCATCACACTCAGGATCCGTCCATCACCCTCCATCAACACAACTTCCGCTTCTTCTGCCATTAGGGCAAATCCAGATATCATGGTCGCCACCACCTCAGTTGACCTTAGGTGTAGCAGCAGACCTTTGATCTCAAGTCTCCCTGAGTTGGAGCCTAATCTCTGTGGTGGCCTCTCTAGCAAGGCTCCATCAAAGGGAGAGACTAACCACCAAATCACCATTAAACCTTCAAAAGATCTTGATTGAAAATGCAACTATTCAACATCGATCATCCCCAAGCCAAAGAGCACAAACCGTGTTGGGGATAGAAAAGCGATTTGCTAAGAGTTGGTCGATGGAAAGAGAGTGCTTACCAAATTGTGCAGGTTTTCTGAAGATGGATTACTGGTCATGACCTCGCCAATCAGCGCCCCTCTCTGTATGAACTCTGCTACTGTTATGTTCTCTGTCATAGGAACCTCAACGTCAACCGTGTGACCCCCATAGGTACGAGGGGGCAGTGGTGGTGATGGCTGTGCCCTAACATTCAAATCTCCAGTGTGCATATTTGAACAGCCCTTCATCTGGCCATCAGTTGCCTTACATGAATCCCACTTATGGCCGTAACCACAGCATGCAAGGCACAAAATGGGAGAGAGACATACAGCCGCCATATGGCCCCAACGCCAGCACCGGAAGCACACGATCTTTTTGCTACCCCTTAAACTCCCTGTATATGTCTTCCTCATATCTGCCTCCCTTCTGCCAATATCATCAGATCCTCTCCTCTCCTTCCCCCTCCATGCCATAGATCTCCATGTATTCCGGCTGTCGTCATCCCAGGTTCTTCCACCAACTGCCCCATGGTTGCCTCCCACCGGCATGGTACCCGTTCGCCTCCTCCCTACTTCAAGTTTATTTCATCTGAAGTTGGATAAAATAAAGCGAAAAGCAATTAGTATGAAACAAAAATATGACTCATTAGTAAACGATTATGGAATCTACTTAAGCTCTGGATCAAATCAAAAGAAAAGAAATTAAGTCATAGAATGACATATAGACAAAGCGATTAGTATGATTGCTGATCTTAGGCCTCTTGGGCTTTTTTTAGGCTTAAAAATTCACGTATTCGTTAAGATTTGGATAATCCTCAAATGGTTGAGGAAAATGCGAAGCTTATGTACAAGGTCTAAGCCTTAGGGTTTATTCAGCCTCACTAACTGACCTCTGGTTTTGCTAGACTTAGTAAAGTAAGCACCCTAATCTACCCACAGTCGGTTCAGTGTGCTTAATATCAAAATCACGCAAATGCATTAATTTTGTTCTGAAAAAGCTACCTAGATTAGGAGTGGCTTATCAGCACAAGTAGATTTGGATGAGTTCCCAGCACGAAGCGATGGAAAATTCCCCTCGAAGATGTGTAATAACAGACCATCTCCTCGGTGTTTCTCTCCTATGATATATAAATGTCCTACCAGGGGCACGTAACCACCTTGTGCTAATTTAGGTACCAAGGGTGAGATTATCCCAAAATCTCGATCATCAGGGTTTGAATTTAGCTACAGAATGCCATGGGTGGCACTATCTCGAAGTGTCGAAAGGCAAGGTTCTGGGGTTCACCATAGGTGATGCTATATCAAAGCATCGATTGCTAAGGGCCCTGCAACGATTGATGGTGGGAATAAGGAATCTAGTACAGAATGTGTTTTTGAGCCAATCCGAAGCTAGAAATAAAGAAAAAGAGAGAGAAAACTCTCCAAAAAATATGAGAATTCTTCTATCCCTCTCTTACAAAAGTGCATGACAAACTGAAGCTAGACTAACTATGTTATATGCATGGGTGCTTTAACCACTGGGTCCAGCAAACCTTAGGTTAGTTCTTGTGGGCCTTAGAAACCTTCGCGGTAGACTGAGGCTAAAGCTGGTCAGATCTAGATCTTGATTGGTACTTGAGTACATCTAGGCCTATTATTAGCATTCTAATCAAATTTCTAAAAAAGAAAAATAGAGAAAGAATCAGCACTTTGAGCATCAAGGCATGGTCTGGAATTTGAGTTAATTTCGTAAGATTTTGATAAAGGACTAGCAAAAGCTAGGCATGGGGGTATGATGATAACATCATCATCGGCCACATCTAACATTATTTAGTCATATTCCATCATTAAATGCTCTTACATAACTGCCAAAAGATCGTAATTCGTTGCACATCCTTTCTGAGAGAATAACAAGAAACTGGGGTTAAAACTATAAATTTACCATCCTATCATGAATGCAAAATAACCACGGGGTTTCCCAGGGGTTAATTAAAGGTCAAATGGTCGTAAATACCTAATAAGAGGGTCCATGTAGATAAAATGGGTTCTCACGCATTTCAAGAATTAATAGACATCTGAAACCTTAAAAATATACTCGCTTAATTAACTGAGGTTTTAGTTAGGATAAAATTCATCCAAACCCTCTAAAACACATAGAAAAATATTCTCTAGGGTTTGGCATCTTTGAATTGACCATCAAAACTCATTTTAACCCAAAATAAAGTCTTAGACATATAGTTGCTGTAATTTATGTTTCTATGCAATTTACCTAGTCAAACTTTCTCAAAACCTAAATCTGACTTTACCATCAAATTCCTTGAGTCCAAATTAGGTTTATACTAAAATTTGAGCTCAATCAAAGATCATCTTTACCTATTTTTCATTTCAGTCCTATCTGACTCTTTTCTTTCACACATATGCCCCTAACTTTTCAATTAATTGCCATTAGGTCACTAACATTATCATCATTCTTTGCAAAGATGCCCTCGCGCCATTTTTTGAAGGTCAGACCTTCACCGTCGAGTTTGAAGCAAGGATTTCTCTCTCGATTCTCAATCAATCTGTCTCAAATTTGAACTAGAGATTAGTTGACGAATTCCCTTTCAACAAAACCTAGCCTTGGACTCCAATTCTTTCCCAATCTCTCATGAGAACGCATTAGAGATATGGGTATCCCAAATGTGCAAGAAACTCAAAGTTTCCAACATTGTTTCCAAGGTTGGAACTTGATCCTAAGCCCTATAAAAGCTTGCCCAAAGTAAGGTTGTGCTCTTTAGCTAGGTTTTGGCCCGAAAACCCTCTTCAAGCCCCCTCTTCGGCAATCTCCACCGTAGCTCCGGTGAGCCTCCTCCTCCACTGTTTTACGGCCTCCCAACGGCAAAATTGGAAGTGTCTACTTCCTCTCCGACCTCCTCTGCCTCTCGATGGTCAACTCGGAGGCACCCTAGCCCCTTCTTCCTCAATGTCTCCCTAGTCAAAGAATCCTTCATCCTCAGCATCGGCCAACCATAGCTGACACCGCTCTACCTCCTTCATCCGTAGTTTTAGGTATTAATACTCCCTCTTCCCCTCTACTTTCTTTTCCTCCCGTTAACTCCTCAATTTGACCACCATATCACCGCCGCCCTTGTCATCTTCCCTAACTTTGACGCGAACTCTGGCAAGTTCGCACCACTATTACACACCACTAAACCACTCCATTCCACCTCCATTACCTCTGACACATCATGCCCATCAAAAGCCCTCTGCTTTTTGCACCGTCCACCCATCCTACACCTTCACCAAACACCTCCTGCTTCACCCACCTTTCCCAAGGCCATCCGACCATCTCACACCCTCTCTTGACACTAGATCACCACCACGTTGTCCTTCGTTGATGCTTGTGAGCTGTTCTAATGTGGCCAAAGGCCATGTTTGTGACTTGCAAGTTCCGTCGTCCACCGCCGTTACTACCATTAGCATTGCTTGTGTTCTTCGAGTTCCAGTCGAGTTCTTCAACATTGTCACCCCCAGGTGTTGTGGAGCACCTCCAAGAAGATTCCCAGCATCTCAATTTTGGCTGCCGGGGTTTGATTCGACCACAATCCAGGACAGCATCAGCCATAGCTCGCACAAGACTTCACAAAGGACATGTGAGACATATAGTCCCACATCGTTAAGTTACCTAATGACTAATAAACTCACATGAATTTACTATAAAATGCTTATTTAGGATAGTTCCTAGGTTTAGCATTGCATATTATGTTATTGTTGGTGGTAGAGAACCATGATCATTTAATTTGATGATAACAAAACACGTGTTATTTAACATTTGCACTTGAAGTCTTAGATTTCAGGTTAATTACAAATGGAGACGTGTTTAGATAGCATTTGAGCTCGCATCCATAGTAGATTGGAGGAGCTTGACGGAGATCGGAGGAGCTTTGTGAGGAGCGATAGCCTGAAGAAGCGTGAAGACAAGAATAGGATAGATTTCCTTTTATCTTGTTTTATGTAATTTTGTTTCTTTTATTTGCTCTTTGTTTCTTTCTTAGATCTTATCTTAAAGAGAGTCAAAGAACCCTTAAAGTAGTCCTAGGAACACCTACATAACCCTAGGATACTTAGGTTTTCTATAGGGAACTTAGAAAATGATAATAGGGTTCTAACAGCTTAATCAGACATCTAATCTGGAAATATGATGTCCGATAGTGACTTTTAAGACGTCTGACTATTGACTCAGATGTCCAATAACTTAGGCTGGACTTTGTAGCTTCTGTTTAATGAAATCAGATGTCCAGACCTTAGTTCAGATGTCTTAGAAGACGTCTAATGTTTGTGCTAGACGTCCAATTAGTGGAACGTTGGCTATCAAGTAGACATTGAGGAATATGACCGTTAGGCTTATATCAGATGTTTGTAGAGGACCCCAGACATCTGATATGTGACTGTTTAGCCTTGGCTAACCCAAAATCTCCTTTGTCATATTTCCTAGCCATTAACCTATCTTGGGAATCCATTTCCGCAGTATAATAGGTTTTTAGACGTCTAGACATAGGGCCAGACGTCTTCTATGTCATTTGATGGTTATGCACTTGATGACACTCTCATCATGATCTCTAATTACCCCTAATTAACTAGTCTTCCTAGTTAATTAGCTAAGGTTATGAATATATAAGGGTTAATTATAGAATAAGGGATATTTAGTTAAGGACCTTAAAATAAGTTTAAAATAGAATTTTATCATTCAATTAGCATTATTAATAATTTAGATAATAATTTGACTCGAAATCCTATTAATCATTCCCTTAATTAATAAGATAAGTAACCTAAATATAATGTATACCTAAATATGTAATAACTTAAGTGATTTTACTTAACCTAATAAATTAACCTAAAAAGGTCAGAAATGTAAATTCAAGGTGTAAACATAATGTTTACCTTATTTACTAACATAGATAAAAAGTTGAAAAGGATTTAAGTTAAAATAAACCTTCAAAAGTTGGGTTTACATTTTAGTCCTTAATATTCATTACAGTTGGGTCCTTACTTCTAACATAGGTCATTAGGTTTTATTACTTATAAGTCCCTCTTCGTCTTCTTCTTCTTCTTCTTCTGCAGCCAAACGAATGGCTGGTGGGAGGGAGTCACCCTACCGCGCGATCACCGCCCTGTCGACATCATTCCTCTTTGCCTAAGCTCTTGCAGCTTGCACTCACCACCTCCACTTCATCCATTGGTCTGGATTAACCGAGAATCCTATTTTTCAGTGGGAGATAACCTCATCGTCGTCGGAGATGACGACGGAGGTTAAGCTCCTCGAGCTCCTTCTTCGGCCAGACCCCGCCCCTCTCTTCTCCGCAAACTACTATAAATACCCCCTCACACCTCCGATTTTAGCAAGTTGGCTCCCTTCCCTCTTTTAACACTACAGCCGACCCAATAGGCTATTCTTCCAAACCTCCGACGATTCCCCATTCCATCTTAAGTAGCTGAGGACATTCGCTGTGGTCTTCCGCACCTCTAACAAAGGCATCGACCCTAGGATTCCTCCGCTCCACCTTAAATCTGCCACCGAAGATCTTTCTTCAACCCTCTGATTTCGTCGTCCGCCATGAGACTTCGGCGGAACCCTATTGACCCATTCGTCCAAGTAACAGTAGACTAGGAGTAGGAGTAGGATTAGGCTAGCTTAATTAGTTAGTTTAGTTAGTTAGGTTAGAGTAATTTCAGATTTTAGCTTTATCTCCTCCAACTTCGGCGAGTTCCTTGAGCTCGTCAGAGACTTCAATCTTGTCTTTTTACTAATTGTTCACCTTCCTATATCTTCCATATTCTGTTCTAATTCACTTAATCATTAATTAAATCATCTAAATGCCTAATTCAAATCTCACCTTCACCGACTACTTCACTGTCCATGGTGATAGTAATCGTCCTAATTCCACCTTCATTGCGTTCTTTCATCAGCTATCACCACTATTGAACCCTAATCGACATTACATTACCTATTATTATCATCTATAATTAAATGCCTAATGTTAATTTAGCTCCTGTGCTCGCTGTCCATGGCGGCTCAGGAACATTTCAAACTATAAATTAAATAAATATTTATGATTAATAACATCTGTTGACTTGATTTAACTTCTCAATCGAGTAGTTAAATCAAGTACTGATCTTAAACCATTCAAATTCTTAAGAAACAAACTTACTGTCAAATCTTACATTTTAATGAACAAATGAAGAATTTAATGTGATAAAGAGGTTCCTTGTAACCTCAGGATCATTTTTAGATCAAAAATGGTTAATTTTGTCAATCTGTTCAAACATTTTACATTTTCTGGACTCACCGGAGCTTCAGCAAGCTCTGGCGAGCCAAAGTTGTGTTGCAGCCTCTAGAAATTGCTAAGTGGCTCCAGAACAATAAAATAAGGATTACTGATCATTTTAAAGATATTTGTTTGATGTTTTAACCAATGGAGCTTTAGATGTAACTTCATCTTCCCCAACTCCGGCGAGTTGGAGAAGTCCGTTATGAAGGATTTAAGAAACACTTAAGGAGCTCAGAAACTTCAATGCGATGCACTAAAGCTATTTTAACCTTCAAATCATTGTAGCAATCTTTCCTATACTCTGTCGAGCACACACTTATTTTAGTTCAGGTGGCGAGCCTAAAACCCTAGAAATTAAGGATAGAACATAAATCTAAAGATCTGATTGAGTTTCTGATGATAAGAAGACTCCGATTGAGGCATTAATTTCTTAGGAGGAAGCTCTAAACAAAATGTCAATCTTCGAGCTTCCACAGTCAAACCTGAGTTTGATAATGGTGTTCTAAGCTTGAATTGAGTAATTGAGATGTGCAAACTGTTGCTTGAATCTTATTTGATGATCTGAAATCAATTAAAGTAAGCTTAGATGATGTAATTAGTAAAGATTATGTTTCTGTCAAGTTGGGTTACTTTCGAACCCAAACCAGCAGAAGCACTATTCTGATGAAATTCAAACCTAAAACATGCCCAGATTGATTAGTTATAACCCTTAGAATTAATCTAAATAGATTAGGAACACTTTAAAGTGTCTGTTGCACTTATTGAAACCTGTAAATTAACCTCTGAAGTTTTCAGAGAAGAGAAAGCTTCTCTGCAGGTTTTGTAGGTCTCAAGAGCTTAAAATCCATCTTAATAGAAGCAGAATTGTTTATATAATATATACAGACCTTCTAATAGATGAGAGAAATCCATCTCAGGACTTCCCTGACTTTAATTTCATTTTCCTGGCTTTTTAAAACTTGTAGAACCCCTGATTTCATCTGTTAAATTGAAGAGCAAAACATCATTAAAACATTAAATTGACCCTAAAATTGTGTAGACTACCCTTAGAGCTTTCAAACAAACTTTAAATAATTCAATTTGGTGCTCTGGGTAGAAAGTTACGATCGATTGAATTCGGGTCTGGAAGGGGTAGCTTTGTCCCACCTCGGATATCCACGAGCGCGCGCCTGGGTATAAAACTGATTTGTTCCTATGGATATGCAGTCGTCAGCGCTCGGTGCACCGGTTCCGATTCCTTCTGATCTGAGCATTGTTCTGAGTGCGCGGGCATATGTCTGCGGGTATGTGCGCCCTTGGGGGCGTGTAGATGTGAATGTGCCCTGGGAGGGCGAGTGTGGCCTGGGAGGCCAGGTTGAGCCGATGCAGCTCGAGACTATGAACCAATTAACGAATGAACCAAAACCAACCTAACTGAGATTGGGTGAGGATCGAGTAGGGTCTGGTCCCACCCTGGTCTCAGGGTACTGTGTATTCTTGAAAGGACCTCGCCGCAAATAAAAAAAAACTTTTGGTTTAAAAAGTAAGAAAACTGGTTCAGCTGAAAGCTTGAGGAAACAGAAGTCGCTGAAGGATGCTAAAGGCTAAGGAAGAAATGAGCATAGACACTAAGGAGTGTTAAGAAAAAAAACTAACGGAAGAAGAGAAGGCAGGAGAAGATTAAAGAAAAAGAAGAGGAGGAGGAAAGAAGGCATGAACAACACAAGAAAGGAAAGAAGAAAGAGAGCTCAACAGAGAAGAAAATAAAAGAGAGAAAGAAGAAAAGAACGAAAGAAGAATATTAGAGGCTGAGAAAAATAAAAAGGCATCAATACTTTGTAGATGAAAATAAATAAATTTCTCTTGCATCAGTATCTTTTTGTTCTTAAATGTAAAAAGGCATGGTTTAATTAGATACTTTTTTTTAATTGCCTTAATTTCTTAGAATGAAATAAAATTGAAAAACTAGCATGTTTACTTGTTAACAAAGTACAACATTTTGAGTAAATATGTTTGCATATGGAATTTTGTAAGTTCTTTATAGTTAAATATTTTGACAAAATTCATGTTATGAAAATTAAACTAGTTTTACCTCCTAAAGTTAAAGAGAAAAGAAATTTGGTGAATTTGGAGAAAATTCTTATGCATCCCAGTGAACGACCTGGACTCAACCAATAAAAATTTCTAAAATGTTAGGTTAATTCGACCCTATACTACATAACTGACACAACTTCGAGTTAACCTAAGTGATTTCTTCTACTCTTAATTAAGTGAAATTAACTTAATTACTGAGTTGAGTGAACCCACCTTATTAAAAACCCTGTTTAGGTCTGAACCAAGTCGAGAAGGAAACCCACCTAGAATCAGACATCTCACTTAGTTCTTAGACATCTTAAACAAGTTTTCCAGACGTCTAACTTAGTTCTCAGACGTCTTAAACAAGTTTTCCGAACGTCTGATACATGGACCAAATGTTTGATGACCTTGTCAAAATCATGATTGATTCCGATTATGGCATGTTTTGCCTTGGGTTCAACCCCAACAGCTATGGAAGCTTTCTAAGGGCTTCCAAAGCCTTCCTACGACCTCTATAAATAGAGGAGGACCCTTGCCTTGTATAGACACACCTTGTAAGACTACTTTCCACTCATTGTGCCACATTGATCCTAAGAAGAAGTTCTAAGCTCTCCAAAGCGTGTGTCCATACCTGAGAGCTACACCTTCGTTAACGCACCCGCTTTCCCTCCAAGATTACAAGAGTGACCAAGCGCCGCCGCGTGGTTCATGCACCCACGTCAAGCCGACGCACTTCCAAGCAAAGGGAAGTATCTTTACTTATAGTAGATAGGTTAATCTTTGTTGGCTCTATAGGTTATTTTGTAATCATTCTTACTGGTTGGGTATTCGCGTTGCAAATTCCTGTCTCCTTCGTAAGACAAAAAACTCCTTGTGAAGAGGAGGGGTTGAGAAATGCTACCCTTATACTTGTAGCGTGGTTGTCATAGAGGTTGAACTACCCTCGTTAAAGTAGTTTACATAGTAGATTTGATCGACTAGGTCGATCGGAAATCCAAACTCGAGAGGGTTAGGTGGTGGTTTTCAGCCGGTTTGGGTTTCCACCTAAAAATTTTTGTGCCTTTTTGTGTGATTGCTCTTTTCGAGATTGTCTATTTTAATTCCGCATTTTATGTTACGTCACACATATTATACCCCCTCTCGTAGGAATTATAGTTATAAATACTGCATAACATCAATTGCATGGCATTTAGTATAGCTGTATGTTACAATGCTTTTTGGATCGGGCTTTTTGAAAGATGAAAGCTGTCGTGTCGTAGTATCGGGGATCAAGCGTTATTAACAAATAAGAACTTTTATTACTTGAAAACCTAAGTATCCAAGGTCTAACACATGGAGCAAATGGAATTTATTCACTAATCTCAATAATGTAATTTGAACACTTAAAGTTACTCAAAACCTAATTCAAAGTATAATGCAAGCATTTATAAATTAAAATGTAGCAAAAGAAGAATTGGACATCTAATTCTATAATCAGACGTCCTGAAAAGATATGCTTCTTCTCTTTCTCTTCCTGGGCTCTTCTTTTCTTCTCTGGCGCTTTTTCTTCTCTTTCTGCCTTCTCTTTTTTGCTTCTCTTCTTTCTTTTCTTCTTCTTTCTTTTCTTTCTCTAACTTTCCTCTTTCCTTAGCTCTTTTTCTTCTATTCTTCTTTGACTTTGGCCAATTGCTTCTTCTTCCTTGTCTTCTTTCTCTACCTTCTTCCTCTCTTCTTCTAACTTTGCCTTCAACCACACCTTCTCCTTCCTTCTTCTTTCTTCTGCCTCTACCTTAGCTTCTTTCACAGCTTCTTCTTCTGAGCCTTCACAAGTCCTTCCTCAACAGCTGCCCCTTCCTTCTTTCCCTAGATAGTCCAGAGCAAAACCTGCCCCTACCCTCCTTTGCATCACTCTCACTCTATTTCTCTCTTCGCTCACTCAAATCCAGCAGGGTAATCAGGTCGGGTTACACGTGCCCAGATCCAGGTGCATCAGCGTTGGTGGTGTGTGAGGAGTGCAGGGTAAACGGGTCAGCCAGGTCTGCGTGGGTATGGGTCACGGACGAGGCAGGGGAATGGGCGAGGGACCTCACCCCTTGTTACATGAGGCAAACAGCTAATCACACAAAAATAATTCAAGGCGCTCACCTCACTCCTGAGTTTCCGAGGTGGGACTAAAGTGTCCCACCCGCTTCTTCATGCCCGTAGGTGAGGTGCTTCATTTAATTGGGGCAGTTGGGTGCCTCGTAGAGCTGCTCACTTGGCTAGATACATGCACGCACTCAACGCATGTCACCTGGGCTTGTTCGCCTGGAGCGCAGCAACCTAGAGAAAAGCTTGCAATCAAGCTTGCTTGCACGTCAATGGCGACTGGGTAGGCAGACCTGAAACACACAAGTATGGCCTTGCGACCCAGTTAAACCTCGTGCGTAGCTTCGCCGTGTCATGGCAAAGGTGAAGCAGTGGGTGACTGGCAGCGGGGCGGCTTAGGCATGTGTGCCTAGGTCAAACTCTGGCAGTTGTGATGGGTGTGTTATGTGGGTGCGTGTAGAGGTGTTGGTGGGTAATGGATGGGCAGATGATGCTCAGTGGGTGATGGTAGAGGTGATGAGATGGGTGGCGAGGCATGTGGATGGGTGAAGTGACGGGAGCACCATCACCGCTGTTCTGCCGGAGTTGGAGAAGGTGGTGGTGGTCTGTGGTGGTCGGAGCGTGAAAGTAGAAATAAAAGTAGGGGAAATGAAGAGGAGAGAGTGGGGAAGTGTTCTAACCTAAATTAATGGACGAAGGGAGAGAGGAGGCGGGCTGCTCATACCTTCCACCATCGGAGAAGAAACTT
The DNA here is from genome assembly GCA_037157565.1 of Thalassia testudinum. Lineage (NCBI taxonomy): Eukaryota > Viridiplantae > Streptophyta > Magnoliopsida > Alismatales > Hydrocharitaceae > Thalassia > Thalassia testudinum. Next base: position 146,792,254 of record JAZHRO010000014.1, on the reverse strand, counting down.
CCAAAGAAGGGATAACAGTGACGACAACGAGGCTGGAGACGCGCACGCAGGTATGGCACGACGCGGAGGAAGGAGGGGATGGTGGATCTGCCATTGGTATTGTGGCAGAGCGATGAGGAGGAGGAGGAGCTCGGTGGACACCTAGCTAGAGGAGAAGGGAAGACATTGGGGTGGTTCTCTACCCAAGTCAGGCTGATTCTATGCGGTCGAAGAAGAGGGTTCTTTTATGGGCATTGGCAGGGGCTCTTGTGCTTGGAAGGCAAGCTTCCAAGTGCAAGAGTACACATCGGAGTAGGAATGTGCAAGATACCCGCATCTCTCGTGTGTTCGCACGAGAGATTAGGTGCAAATCTGATCTTGTGATTGCGCTCATATGAAAGGGAATTCCTTAGAGAATCTCCCTTTCAAATCTAAGAGGAGATCTCTGAGGAATCATGGAGCAATCCTCCTTGGATCCTTGTCAGAGTAGGATTCCTCAGCATTAATGGTATAGGGACCTAATTAAGAGTGGCGAGGAAGATAGGGGGGTTTGCCGAATGATTTTCAAAATCTAGGGGCCAGAATGTAAATGGGTGGACTATTTTGCAAAGTAGGTCAAAGTGACCTTCCCTTAGGTCTAAATTTTGGTACAAACCTAATTTGGACCTAAGGAATCCAATGGTGAAGTTGGATTTAAGGTTTGACCATGTTTGTCTAGACATTTTACACATAAACCCAAATTAGTTCAAATAACTAGCTAGGACACCTACTTCATCAAAATAGGTTCCAAAAGCCAAATTAAGAGTTCTAAGCCCTAGGGGATATTTTTACATGAATTTTAGAGGGCCTAGCTGATTTTTATCCTGACCAGAACCATGCTGGATTAAGTGGGTCTGTTTTAGGTTTACAAGCTATCATTTAATTCTCATATTGCACGCTAACCTTTTCTGACTGAATCGACCCATTTTTATCTTGTTTAGACCAATTTACCTATGTTTAGCCCATGGGAAATCCCGTTGATGTACTACAATGGTAAAATTATAGTTTTACCCTTTATTTCATGTTTTCTTCTCGGAACATTAATACCTTGAATTAGGCCCTTCTCCATGTTATGTGGGAGCTTTTATTCCCTTCCTTTGGTGAAAATGAGCTAGTTATGGCTGATAATGATGTTATCATCATACCCCCATGCCTATCTTTTGCGAGTCCCCTAGCAAAATTTCAAGGTTTGAACTTCTGTTCTTGACCATGAGTTTCTTTCACTTGTTATGAAAAGTGCTTTCTTTTTATCTTTGTGATTAGGTTAAAATGTCGACAGTAGGCGTAGAGGTACTCAAGTACCAACCAAGATCCGGACCTGACCAGCTTAAGCCTCAGTCCTCCGTGAAGGTTTTAAGGCCCGCAGAAACTATCCTAAGGTTCGTTGGAGTCCTTGGTTAAAGCACCCATGCGTGATACATATTTTTGCCTCGATTCTGTTTGCAATGCATTTTTGCAAGGGAAAGACAGAGGATTTATTTGTTTGGAGAGTTTTCTCACTATTTTCTTTTTATTTCTAGCTTTCGATTAGCTTCTCAACAGGGTCTATATTGGATTTCTCGTCCCCGTCATCAATCCTCAAAGGTCCCTAGAAATCGATGCTTCGTGATAGTACCGCCCATGGCAACCCCCAGAACCCTGGCTTTCGAGCTTTTTGAGATAATCTCGCCCATGGTGTTCCATGGCCGAATTCAGACCCTAGCATCGACATTTCGTGATAATACTGCCCATGGTAACGGAACCAGCAGAGTGCTTACATGCCACCAGTACGATATGTAAATATCCTAGGAGAGAAGCACCGAGGAGACAATATGTTGTTACGCATCTTCGAGGGGAATTTCCCGCCACTCCACATCAGGAACTCATCCAAATCAACTTGTGTTGATCGGCCACTCCCATTCTAGGCAACCTTTTTCAAAACATTACAAATGTTTTTGCGTTGTTTAGATAGTTATGCGCACTGAACTAGACTGTGTGTGGATTGGGGTGCTTGGGTTACCGAGTCCCGCAAATCGAAGGTAAGTTAACGAGGCTGAATACTCCCTAAGCCTTAGACCTAATACTTAAGCTTCACATTTTCCACAACCTCTTGAGGATTATCCAGATCTTAGCAAATACGTGAATTTTTAAGCCTAAGAATCCAACCCAAAAGGCCTAAGATCAGCGTTCCTACTAATATCCTTTTGTGTCTCATTTAACACTTTTTTCCTTCATTCCTTTTTTTTATTTGATGTGGTCTATAACTTTGGTTAATCCCTTAATCTCTTACTAATGACTATCTCTTTTTTTCTTTTGTGCTCCTTTTTATCATTTTGCCCTTTTCCTCCTTATCATTAGGTGGTTTCAAACTTTTCTTTCCTCCCCCATTTTTTTGTTCTTTTTCACAATTTTTATTTTTTTGGTGTGTTTGACATATGTGAATTTTTTTGTGAGAATCCTCTGGACTTTTCCTGGTTTTCTATGTTTGCACAATACCACCCCCTATGTCTAACTTTTGCAATGTCATTGTAAATGGAGGGTATGAAACAATGTTGGGTTCAAGGACATAGAACATGATTTATCGGGTGGATGAATGGGTCGGGAATGATTGATGCGAATGATTTCAAGCTTTAGTACGTGTACCAAAGGTGGGATCGACCGAACTAAGGCTGATCTCAAGGTGCAGTAGAAGTGGAGTACAGATGGATAATCAGATGGATCTTGGGTTTTTGGAATGACGGGTTTCCTCTAGTTAAGAGCTAAATTCAATGCCTTCAGTCGAGCATAACATGGGATGGAGAGGGAGTGGTCAAATTGGTAGAATTTTGTAAAATAGGCACCTTGATTAAGAGCCTAGTTGGTCCAACCAGGTGCTTGTTAAGATCAACAGGTTGATGATGTAGCCCAAACCATATTAATCTGGTGGGTTGATAAATGTGGATCAAGAGATATGGAACCCACCATATGCTATGGATCTCTGATGGATGTGGAATTGTATGGCTGAGTTGAATCAGCCTGGTCAGAGTAGGGCTCCGAAAAATGATCAGTGAATGGTGTGGAAATCCTATAGGGGTGATCAGAGAATGATGGAGCATGTTTTTCAGTCTGATCAATGTTTGATACCCGATGCATGTGTGGCATTGAATCATCTACAATCAGCTTAGTGAGAGGTGAATTAGAATAGAAATTGAGTCCGATTGCAGGTCGAGGTTGACAACAGGTTTTGATCGATTCTTTATGTGTGGAAGAGGTGGCTTCAATGAGGATTGTGTATGAGGCCTCTTCTAGAAAGAAATGATAGGTGGTTTCATGTAGTGAGTCCTCATAATAGCTTTCAAAATCAAACGTGAATGCCTGAAGAGTGTCTATAGGATAATGGAAATCTGAGTCGAGAAAAGATTCGTACTCTGGGTTACAGTCACTCTAGGCATTCTTTGGTTTTGATTCCTGAGGATTGAAATGAAATGATTTCATGTCACTGGAACATGAACTGAAATCAATGATCTCAAGAATTGGGACCTCAGAGTCAGAGACGGAGAATGAATCATGTGAGCTGAGGTCATAGATTGGTTCATTGAATTCAGGAAGAAAACTCTCTCCGAAGTCATGATAAGATTAAAAATCGTCGGAGATATTGCAAAAATCAACTTTTGAATGAGATTCGAGATCATGAGTTCCACCACAGAACAAATCACATGATGTAGATTTAACAGCCTGACTTGTGTCTAGCCTATATGTGAATTCTGAGGTTAGAAAGGTGTCCTTATTTGGTCTTGGCTCAGGTTCTAGGCTGGTAGGAAAGACCCAATCAAAACCCCACTCGTCCAACTCAGTTTCTGTATCGTAAATTGGCATGACTTCCGAAAAATCAATCTGATTCTCTAAGGATGTTGGAGAGGGATCTTCATCAAAAAGAGGCCCATAATCGTATTCTTCATTGAAACTTTGATCTTCCTCATACGAAACCTCGTAATCTTCCCAATAAGTTTTAGATCTAGTTTCTAGGTTTAGGATGTGGGTTGACTCACTAGAATCTAGGTTCGAATTACCTTCTAGGGTCACCTTATTAGAATAAGGGGAAGGTTTTACACCCTCAAGAGGTTCAGTTCTAATCTCATTATTGTAGGAGTTTTGGAATTCTAAGCTTGGTGATTCATGGTCTAGGTTGGCTCTACATTGTGTTCTACTAGAATTGGAACTTTGCAACCTTCTTCATTATCAGGCATATTGTGTTCTATCTAGGTTGGGAATCCACAACCACTTTGTACTTCAAACCCAAGATTTGGGAAATCAGATTGGTCTTCAACATTACTCCAAGGTGGTTCATCCTCTATTTGGGGCCCGTACGGGTATTTTTGGTCGATAATTTGTTTCAATAATCTCATTATCTCTTCCCATTTTTCAAGATCATCTTGGTGTTGTTCCCAAAGTGTAGGATTTGTCATGCATTGGATGTATTCAAGGTTGTGCAATTTTTCTATCTCAATGTATCCTGTGATGAGAATGTCTCAGGTTGATTCTTTTGTGACTTCAGTCAATAAAACTTGGGCACAGGTTATGATGAAAGTTGTGGTTGTTGTTACACTAACCTAATTGTTTTCTGCAGGTGTTGAGGTTTTGTCTTCATTTTCATAGAATTTTAGGGCATCCTCAATCATCCTATCTCTCATGGTTCTTCAGGATTCAGGTTTCTTGAAAGGTAATCCTAAGTAATTTGGTTGCATGTTTGGATCAAATGGTGGAATCAAGATGTAGAATTAAAATTCGGATCAAGATGTAGAATCAAGTTTTGAAGTGAATAGATTTGAATAAAGAGCCCCACTTGAAAATCTACGTGTGTGCTCTAAAGAGAAGCGATGAGGGACTGGAGGTGTTTTTGACCCAATCGAGGCACGCAAAGATGTTTGGATGACTTTAGAGGTTCGGGGCGGATGATACCCCTGGATAAGAAAGTCGTCCACCTGAGAATTACCTGTGCAGCCAAAGAGGAAGAGTCCCGCAAAGACCCCTACACAATAGAGCATCCCCACGGGTTACAGGGTTTCCCCCACCCGACAACTCTTATCACTGAGATTCCAGGTAGACCAGAATGGGGACCTTGACCTCTTAAGTCTACCTCTTTTAAGATCAAAGTTGCTTTAGGGTTTTCACTTGAACTTTAGATGATTTTAGTTTGTGACCTAATTTCAAGGCTGCTTGACCGAAGGGGTCAACTTCACCTGACCTACTGTAAAGATGGCAGAATGATTCTAGGTGAAGACCTAGAAATCACCCTGATTTGACTCCCAAGTTATAGGTCCAACATTTTTTTAAGATTCAAGTGATTTTAGGGGTGAATTTTAGGGTTTGTCTTGTTTAGATCTCTTCAATCAAGGGCTTGGGTAGTACACTGATGTAGGAGGGTTTATTTCCTTTTAAATAGGCATGTGTGAACTAGCACTCCAAAACACTACTGTAGAAACCCTAATTTAGTTCTATTTCCAATCTGCTTTTCTTCTCGAAAAAGGTTCTCCTTGGACTTAAAAGCAAGAAGTGTGTTGTCCGCGGAGATTAAGCGTGATTTCTACTAGGCACAGGAGTTTGTGGGGTTGGCTCTAAAAATCACTTCTTCAAAAAGTTTTTGAAACATTTTTGCAAAATCAGGAAACTTTTGCCATAAAGATGGTAATTACTATAGAAATAAGGCATGTGATTCCTAATTTGATTATTTCTTTTTTTTTCTTCCGTGGATTAGGAGATGGATAAGGGAAGAAAAGAGATTACCTGCCCTGGAGTGGTTGATTTGTGCGGGAGATTTCCTCGTGAAATACCTACAAAATCACACTAAAACAAATAGGGCAAGTTAGCACTCAAATATAATCACATAATGTGGAGATTAGTGATAAATTGCGTGTTGCACCCCAGCAACAGCGCCAAAATGTTAATACATGCTAGATCATGTCCTTTTGGAGAAGATGAAGAGCTGTCGTGTCATAGTATAAGGGATCAAGCGTTATTAACAAATAAGAAGTTTTATTACTCGAAAACCTAAGTATCCAAGGTCGAACATAAGGAGAAAACAAAATTTATTCACTAATCTCAATAATGTAATTCGAACACTTAAAGTTACTCAAAACCTAATTCAAAGTGTAATGCAAGAGTTTATGAATTAAAATGTAGCAAAAGAAGAATTGGATGTCTGATTCTATAATCAGACGTCTTAAAAAGATATGCTTCTTCTCTTTCTCTTCCTGGGCTCTTCTTTTCTTCTCTGGCTCTTTTTCTTCTCTTTCTGCCTTCTCTTTTTCGCTTTTCTTCTTTCTTTTCTTCTTCTTTCCTTAGCTCTTTTTCTTCTATTCTTCTTTGACTTTGGCCATCTGCTTCTTCTTCCCTTCCTCTGCCTTCTTCTTCTCTTCTTCTGCCTTTGCATTCAGCTGCACCATCTCCATCCTTCTTCTTTCTTTAGCCTCTACCTTAGCTTCTTTTGCAGCTTCTTATTCTGAGACTTCACAAGTCCTTCTCCAGTAGCTGCCTCTTCTTTCTCCTTCTTTCCCTGCATAGCACAGAGCAAAACCTACCCTTACCCTCCCGCATGTTACTCTCACTCTATTTCTCTCTTTGCTCTCTTAGAGCCAGCCGGGTAATCGGGTCGAGTTGCGCATGCCTGGGTCCAGGTGCATCATTGTGGGTGGTACACGAGGAGTGTAGGGTAAACGGGTTGGCCACGGTCGCGTGGGTGTTTGTCATGGATGAGGCAGCGGCATGGGCGAGGGACCTCACCCCATGTTACTTGAGGCAAACAACGGATAACACAAAAATAATTTAAGGCGCTCACCTCACTCCTGAGTTTCCGAGGTGGGACTAGAGTGTCCCACCTGCTTCTTCGTACCCACAGGTGAGGTGCTTCTCTCGATTGGGGCAGTTGGGTGCCTCGCAGAGCTGCTCACTTGGTTGGATACGTGCGTGCACTCATCGTACGTCACCTGGGCTTGTTCGCCTGGAGCGCAACAACAAAGAGCGAAGCTTGCATGCAAGCTTGCTTGCATGTCAATGACAATAGGGTGGCCTGACCTGTAACACACAAGTAAGGCCTTACGGCCCAGTTAAGCCTCATGGGGAGCTTCGCCGTGTCACAGCAAAGGTGAAGAAGTGGGTGGCTGGCCGCGGGGCGGCTGAGCCGTGCGTGCCTAGGTCTCACTGTAGTAGTTGTGATGGGTGTGTTCGGTGGGTGCATGTGGAGGTGTTGGTGGGTAATGGAGGGGCGGATGATTCTCAGTGGGTGTTGGCGGAGGTGATGAGATGGGTGGCGAGGCCTATGAATGGGTGAAGTGACGGGAGTGCCTTCACCGGTGGTCTGCCAGAGGTGGAGAAAGTGGTGGTGGCCTATGGTGGTTGATGTGTGAAAGTAGAAATAAAAGTATGGGAAAGAAAGAGGAGAGAGAGGGGAAGTGTTATAACCTAAATTATTGGACGAAGGGAGAGAGGAGGCGTGTGGCTCGTACCTGCCGCCACTGGAGAAGAAACTTCCCGAGGAGGGAGAATGGCGATGACAACGGTGCTGGAGACACGTGCGTAGGTTTGGCCGGATGTGGAAGAAGGAGGGGAAGATGGCTCTGCCACTGGTATTGTGGCAGAGCAACGAGGGGGAGGAGGAGGAGTCATCGAACCTCATTGGACACCTGGCCGAAGGAAAAGGGAAGAAATTGGGGTGGTTCTCTGGCCAAGTCAAGCTGATTCTGTGCGTTTGGAGATGAGGGTTCTTTTATAGGCACTGGCAGGGTCTCCTGTGCTTGGAAGGCAAGCTTCCAAGTGCAAGAGTCCTCATAGGAGTTGGAATGTGGAAGATACCCACATCTCTCATGCGTTTGCACGAGAGATTTGGTGCAAATCAGATCTTGTGGTTGCACTCAGACAAAAGGGAATTCCTCGGAGAATCTCCCTTTCAAATCTGAGAGGAGATCTCTGAGGAATTAGGGAGTAATCCTCCTTGGATCCTCGTCGGAGTAGGATTCCTCCGAGTTAATGGAGGAGGGACCTAATTGTAAGACTGGCGAGGAAGGTAGGGGGTCTGGGCAATGATTTTCAAAAGCTAGGGGCCAGAATGTAATTAGGTGGACTATTGTGCAAAGTAGGTCAAGGTGACCTTCCCTTAAGTCCAAATTTTGGAAAAACCTAATTTGGACCTAAGGAATTCAATGGTGAGTTGGATTTCAGGTTTGTCCACGTTTGACTAGACATTTACACAAAAACCTAAATTAGGTCAAATATCTAGCTAGGACCCCTACTTAGGTCAAAATAGGATCCAAAGGAGAAATTAAGAGTTATAAACCCTAAGGGAAAATTTTCCATGAATTTTAGAGGGCTCAGTTGACTTTTATCCTGACCAGAACCTTGTTGAATTGAGCGGGTCTATTTTAGGGTTACAAGATGTCATTTACTTCTCAGATTGCATACTAACACTTTTCTGACTGAACCAACCCTCTTTTTATCTTGTTTAGACTAATTGACCGATGTTTAGCCCTTGAGAAATCCTGTTGATGTATTGTAGTGGCAAAATTGTAGTTTTACCCTTTATTTCATGTTTTCTTCTCAAAACATTAATTCCTTGAATTAGGCCCTTCTCCAAGCTATGTAGCAGCTTTTATTCTCTTAAGTTAAAATGAGCTAGCTATTGCTCATGATGATGTTATCATCACTGTATTTTACGTACACTAATTCTTCCATTTCACATGGCCAAGCGGTGGTGCAACATCTTTATGGGCTTGGGATGAAGAATCCGATTGTACAGATGAATCTGGAGCGACGATCATAGTCCATTAATGCAAAAATCAACCCTGATCTGAGCTTCGTAGCACCCTATACAAGAAGAAGAAGATGGACAACCCAGATGGCGCCACATGGCACCATCTAGGCTACCCCACCTAAGGCAAGGGGTCCCCAAGCCTGTCGTAAGATGAGATCCCAACCGTTGTATCTCAATCCAATGGCTGAGATGTGCTCTCCACAGCTGAAGAAGCATATCGCCTTACCCGGCCTTAGGCAGCCCAAGGATGGCTTCATCTCGGACGTTGGATCTCAATCCAACGACTGAGATGCATGACTACACCACTCGATAATGGCGCACCATAGCCAAATAGTGAGGCACTCTCACTGTAAATGCGAGGTACGAGTTCGACTCTTGATCCACCGCACTAGCATCCACCTCAGCAAATTTGACCACCCAATTTTACTCAAGCGGTCAACATTGCTCCACGCATAGGGTGCGCGCTTCAAATTTCAGGAGAGGCATTAACTTCAGTGAGAGCGTGGTGGGACTTTAGTGGCACTTACAGCCATCAATAATTGCTCATAGGCATAAGGTTGTCTGCTCGCGTGAGTGGGTGTGAGCTGGCTACAGCGACACTTACAAAGATGTCCTAGAGGTCTCTATTGGTCTTATGCATATTCTAGCCTCCTCTCCTCCACTATATAATGACCTACAACCCCTCCCTTCCAAGGCATCTCTACCTACTCAACTCCCACCAGCTCCTAAGCTCTAGCAAGCCTACCAACGCTCTGTTAGAGCTTACTCTCAAGCTCCCAAGGCGCCTATTAGTGTAATGAACCTCTACCCCACCAAATATTCCTCTGTCTTCCCATCACCATTCATAAGTTGCCTTTGAGCCATCCTCCCACCTCCATTCCTGTAGCAAATCATCTCTGCCTCCTCACCTCCCTTACGGAGCCTCGCTGAAGCTTTCCTCTACCTGACGTCTTGCATCCTACCTCTGTCGTCTTGCATCCTACCTCTGTCGTCCTACTCGTCACCTCCTTCATCCAAGCTTCTGCCAGGCGCCATCGTCTCACCGAACAACCGATTCGGGAGATCCCTTCTCACCTCTTTCTATTTTATGCTTTCATAGATCATTGTAATTGACATTGGAGAGATATATATCATATTTATTCCGTCTGTCTTGTTGATTTATTCTACTTGTCTTCTTATTTCAAAAATGAAAAAAAAAAAAACTAAAACTAAATCACCAAGAACAAACAAAACAAAGTGCGATTTTCAAATTAAGTAAACGTCACCTCTCTTTGTTCGATGCTGGACTCCGTTGGAGTTTCGGTAGAATTTTATTTGATAAATGAGTTTTGCGACTACAATGACAGGTTACTCTTAACACTGATTTCGAAAAGCGTGCATCACTGACATTGGCAAATAAATTGTAATTATGTTTTAGGATGTCTGCCTCGATCACATGGGCGGTGAGGTCCCCCATGCGCGCACCTCCTTGCTCCCTCATGCCTCACCCATGTGCATGCACGTGGGTCTGGCCACTTCGTAGGATCTGATAACCCGACCTTTAACCCGATTACACTTGGGTTTGAGAAAAGAGAGGAGAAATAGAGGTGAATAGAGAGAGAGAGTGGGGGAGGGGTTTTGCTCTTCAGGGCAACCTCCCAACACTTTGTCACTGGGAAGCTTGTGAATGCCCTTATGCATGAAGAAGAAAGAGAAGGCTAGAGAAGGAAGGTTTTGCGTAGGAGAAGAGAGAAGAAAAGAGCTTGAGAGAAGAAACTAAGGCTGAAGAAGCAAACCTGAAAGAAGATGGAAGAGAAATGAAGAAGATGCACAGTGCCTTTGCTCTGTAGCATCTAAAGTACTTGGCGACTGATTGATTGCCACTGTTGAATAATTTAAGTATTATGGCTAAGTTGCATGCTTAAATGTGGATCAAAAAGATGATTTAAATCACCACTTTTTGGGATATTTTCATTCTTTTTGCCATGACAAACTATTTATATACTCATATTCTATATTGATGATCAATTTTTAGTAATTAGTGTTCACTGCAAATCATTATTGGCTTAATTATTGTGCTCATTTATATTTTGATTGAGATTAGTGCATAAATGCAATATTTGCTCCCTATGTGCGAACTCGGACTTAAATTTGACTAATAAATTATATTTGTTGACGAGCAATGTTGATCTATACTACAACATATCAATCTTAAACACTAATTTCACAGGTTGAACATGTGGATGTAGATCACTAGCAGCAACCACCTCAGGAGCTTGACCACCCTCCCACTCAAGGATCCTCTTTTGCTATACCTCCAGCCTTCTTGCCTTACGAGCATTTCATAGCTACCTACCCTCCACCAGTTCGACCTGCCCCTTATTTGTACGACTAGGAGTGACAGGTCGCTCTTAGACAGGGTCTACGTTAGCATTCAGGACGTTACTGATGGGATATCATTGTTGATGCATAGGCAATGGGAGACAAACACAGTGATGATATGGCATGGGCATCAGGTATCGGAGGGACAATTTTTGCATAGACTTGGAGAGTCTATTCACAACCTGCAGTAGTAGTACCAAAGGCCTTCTCGTCATCACTGCTCTACTATAGTTCCTCTGTCTACAGCACCTTGTCCTATAGCAGAAACATATCAGGAGCTCACTCCTCCTCGCCATACAATTAGGCAGGTGACATCGTCCTTGTCCACTCAGAGACATCTCTATCTTGGCCATCCATCCTCCTCTTTAGGCCCTTTAGACCCAATGGACCTTAAGCTTGATACAGATCTCCAAAGCACTATGGATGCCTTCTTTGCATCCATAGAGTAGTTTTCATATTTGTTGTGGGCTCTTTTTCATATCTAGCTTGTTGTTTCATTTCTGGTCTATATAACTTTATATTGTGGACTTGATTTACCTTTTAGTTTCTTGCATATATAATTTAGTTGCAAGCTTACGTTTGAGGTGCTTATATTAAATCTGTCAAATTACTTGAGATGATTACATTTCCTACTTCAACAACTTCTTTTAGGGGTAGAAATTGAGATTGAAACTATCTGCCTTAATGACTCTTTGCTGAAATAAAAAGGGGGAGATATTATGCTTGTCTAAATTCTTATACATTTTTATTGCTATCTTCTATATATAATTATAATTTTTTTTTCATAAAAAATGTAGAGAATGTTAGTACCTCTGTTTTGATGCACCAAAATTATGTTATTGTTAAGACTAATTTTTCAGGTCTCTTTCAAAAACTCTTGTAAAGGAGTAAATTCTCCCTGCAGTCTTCCATTGAATCTTTTATATTTCTTTGAGTCTAAATTATTTGTTCGGAACCTCAAATTATTTTTTGTGCTAAGCATAATTTTCTAAAATCAAGTTTTTAGCTAAATTGATCGACCAATTAATAAAATGATTGACCAAACCTCTTTCATCGACCAATCAACTTAGTTAATCAATCAAATTTACTCAACTTAGGAAGTTAATTAAAATACCTTTAATCGATCAATTAGCTTATTAATCGACTAATGGGTGATTGATCAAATAACTAGTTTGACCGAACAAAATCCATTTTGATCGACCAAACTACCTTAATTGATCGACTGAATGGAGTCGAAAAACTTCCTTTCTATGTCAATTTTCTAGTACAAATAGAGGACCTTGGTAGCCTTTTCTACACCTAATAAAGAAAGAAAAATCTCTAGAAGAAGAGCTCTCATGCTTTCATCTCTGTAGTACTTCTGCACTTCTGCTCCTACACTTTCGAAGGCACTCTGATCAAAAGGCCTCTAAGAAAACATCGATTAGATTTTCCTTTGAGGTTCGATTAGATTTTATTATATTGACATTTATCTACTGCTTTGATTTGGCTCCCAAGTTGTTTTGGGAAGTCTCGTTGTTGTTGTGCATCTCTTTAGGTTGTTAAGAGAAGGGAATTTGTAAGAGGTTGTGCCACCCTTTTTCAAGTGGTACGTGTTAGTAGATTGACTAGCTAGACTTGTCGGAAAAATCCTAAGCTGGGAGGCTTAGGCAGTGGTTTTTACTGGAGAGGGTTTTCAACTATAAATTCAGGTCCACTCGTGCATGAATTTCTGTGGCTTGAATTTATTTGATTCGTAGTTAAATTTTTAAATTATCAAGTGATACTATCCACCCCTTCCATCTAGTATATTACTTTAGATCTACAGGAAAATTACCCTCACGAAATAAGCCTAATTTGCTTGTGAATAGACCGACTGAACCTGCTTGGACTCTCATCGAACCCACTTGGACTTGATCCATGAGGGAATGAGAGAAGGTGTAGTCCATGAAGCAGTTATGAGTTAGCACATTACTCTACATTACTCCACACTAACTCCCATTATTGTGGCGGTTACACTTCCAAAAGTGTATTCTTCTATATTTTGAACTGTATAAATAGGTTCCTAATCTAGAAGAAAAGGGGACACATGGAATGGGGGAAAATTTTCTTAAGCGTACTACTCTATGTATTGTTCCCACAAACGACATTATTTGATGGGCCTCGGAGGTCGCTGTCACTATTGAGGGCCATCAAAGAATTTATATGCGAAAGAAACATAACGTAGCTACAGGAAAATAAAAATATACAAGTAACCACTTGAATATGAGCTATTATTCACCCAGTTCCACCTGGTATGGGTCAGCATCTGGGAAGGGGATTTAACCTTCAATATCTATTGTACATAAGCAATGCTCTTTTGGATGGAGTGATACAAGGAATATTGGTAGGTTGTAGAGTCCTTTCCCCCAATGGGTGTGCCCCCCTTTAGTGTGTCCCCTTCCCTTATGGATTATGAACCTATTTATAGAAGACAAATAATGGGAGATTACACATTTGGGTGTGTAATCACAAAAGCAGTGGGGAGCTATTAAGAGATTATGGGGAATAATGCTGAGTTATGGCATTGACTTGTAACCACTCGGTGGTTAGCAGCACTTCGCATTCCTGCATGGACCGAGTCCAAGCGATTTTCACCAACCTAGTCATGAGCCATTTGGGCTTATTATAAGAGGTCAATTTCTTCCCACATCATCGTGACTTCGTTCTGGATCTTCTCCTCTTTCTTTTCTTTTTGTTCTAGTTGTTCTATTATAATAGCATTTAGACTTTTCTAGCAAAACTCTACTGTAATCATTCTTCTAGTTGAAATAAAAAGTCATTTTCTTATTTCTATCCCTACTCTCTCCCTCTCTCTACCCCCTTTTATATTTTTATTCTTGCTAGTAGTTAGGCATATTTACTATCAATTTTTCGTACAAAAATTCAAAAAATAAAAAAAATGCATGGAAATTCCCATTCTGTCTCCTCGTGTTTGATCCAAACTCCCAAACTTGATTATTTTTTTTTTGTTAGCTATTTTATGTGGTACAATGATTGCATTTTAAAACACGCATAAAATCAACTACCAATTTTTTGCATTATTGCTTGGGAACTTGAGTTGTGCCTTGACAACTTGACCATGATCTTGAGAAGATGCATTGATGTCAACCTAGTACTAAGCTAGGAGAAGAGCCATTTTATTGTTCAAGATGAATTTGTACTAGGCCATTAACGTGCGTGAAATGAGTTTTGTTAAAAATTGCATCGTAGTACTGTTGAGTCACGTAAATCAACCTTTGAAATTTTGGGGTTTATACATATATACCCTTGTAAATTTTCAATAGGACGTACATACCCCTATGTTCTTGATATTTTCGTATATACCCCTATAACCTTACTTTGCCAAGGCCATATGCCCTTGCACCATTAAACCTAACCAAAAATGTCAAAAAAAAATAAAACGAAGGAAAATTTATATTTTCATCACTGAATATATCTCTCCCCTATTTTTCCCCTCAAACTCTTACACCTCCTCCTCCTCCTCCACCTCCTCTAGTGCCTCAGCCACCACCTCCCCCACTACGACATCTGCACGACCACTATGAGCTCCTCCATCGCGACCCCAACCTCCTCATCCAGCTCACCTCCCTCTGACGGTGATCCTATCAGCGATGCTCTACAAGGTGATTGACGTGAAGCTAGAGTTCACCAATCCACTGACCTACGAGCTGAAGCACCACCCAGGATTGATCTAGGCCACATCCATCATGGAGTATCTCCACGATCGGAGTGACTTCATGAAGGAAGTAAAGGCACATCTTTGGTGGGAGGCACTGTCGAAGGCCAAGCAGGATCGGTACTCCCTCTGCACCTCCCCGTAATGGCTCAGTCCCCAGATCAAGTTCATCTATGCTGCCACCCACTCCATCGAGCGTCAGATCAACTCCATCAAGGACAACACCATCGTCGGCGTCAATCGCGACATCGCCCTCCATGGCGGCAACTTCCAAGGAACGCCCAGTAGGGTATCCATGGACAAGCTTTGCATCAGGAAGGTCATGTTTGCGCAGTTCTCGGAGCTCATTTATGACTACTACAACAACGACCTACCTTCAAAACTTAGTGGTGGAAGGGATCCCAGTCTCAACTATGGGTTGACGTGTGCTGAGACTGCAATGGCGTCCTACTACTCGGTGCTGCAGTGCCTTTCGAGTCTGGTGACCACCCAAGTGCATAGTGCAGAGCAACACAACCAGAACGTGAACTCCTTGGGCCTCATCTCCACCAGGAAGTGCACGGAGGTGATCAACATATTGAAGCTGATGGCGTCCATCTACATGGTAGGCCTTTGCCAGGCCATAGACCTTAGGCACATGGAGGAGAAGTTGAGGGAGGTTATGAAGCACACGATCATGCAGTCGGCGAGGAAGACACTCTACACGGCAGAGTAGGATGAGATGCTCCCTTAGTCACGTTTCTATGAAAGCGAGCTGTTACAAGTGGTGGAGTGCCAGCTGGACTTCTCCTACATCAACGACCCTTCCAAACTTTTATGCTGGATGAGGAGGTTAGGATCACTACGAAGGAGTGCGTGGAGGAGTTATAGTGGTCGTGCAGAGGTCGTATTGGGTGAGGTGGTTGTTATACCGCTTTTGATTAGGTTTTTTTTGAAGCAAGTCACGTTGTAGTACAGTCGACCAAGCGTTATTAACAAATAAGAAGTTTTTATTACTCGAAAACCTTGGTATCCGAGATCGAACACAGGAAGCAAATGGAATTTATTCACTAATCTCAATAAATGTAATTTGAACATTCAAATCTACTCAAAATCTAATTCAGAAGATAATGCAGGAGTTTATGAATTAAAATGTAGCAAAGTAGAGAAGAAATTGAGAAGAGTTGGATAAAAAAGTTGATTCTTCTCTTGGGCTTATTCTTCTTTGGCTCTTCTTTGCTTGTCTTCTTTTCTTTCTCTAACACTTCTTCCTTCTGGGCTTCTCTTCTTCCCTTAGCTTTCTCTTTCTTCTTCAGCTGGGCCTTCTTTCTTCGTCTTTGATTTCCTTCTTAGACTTTGGCTTCTTTTTCCTTGTCTTCTTCTTTCTTGATTTCTTCTCTGTCTTAGCCTTGTCTTTCTCTACCTCTCTTCTTTTTCTTCTGTTGTTTGCCTTTGGTCCTTCTTTGGTTCTCCTCTTTCTTCTTTCTTTGATGTCTCTTTCTTTCTTTGACTTTCTCTGCCTTTGGCTTCCTTCTTCCTTCTCTTCTTTGCTTAGCTTTCTCGGCCCTTGCCTTTTCTTCCTTAGCTCCATTGCTACAATGCCTTCTTCCTTAGCTTTTTCTTCTACCTTCAAGCCTCTGCCTCTTCCTTCCTTCTTTTCCCTACACGCACACACGAGTGCAAAACCTATCCCCTACCCTCGTTGTGTACACTCTTTCTCTATTTCTCTATTGGATTTGCTCTCCTAGAGCCACCTGGGTAATCGAGTCGGGTTACGCGCACCCATGTCCAAGCGCACAACCATGGGTGGTGCGCGAGGAGTCCAGGGTAAACAGGTTGAATACCAGGTCTGCGTAGCGTGGGGACGCAGATGAGGCATAAGCGTGGGCGAGGGGACCTCACCCCGTGTACTTGAAGCGATAAGCTAAAAAAACAAATTCATTTTAAGTAACTCACCGTGCGCCTGACTTTCCGAGGTGGGACAAAAGTGTCCCACCCGCTTCTTCGCACTCGTAGGTGAGGTGCTTTGCTCAATTACCATAGTAGGGTGCTCTCTCAAGGGTGCTCTCTGGTTAGGTGTAAGCACGAGACAAACCCGCACCTCCTAGACCTATTCGCCTGGAGCACAGCAGCCTGGAGCGAAGCTTGCAAGCAAGCTTTCTCGTGCTTCAATGGTGGAAAGGGGTCAAACCTGTGATCACTTAATACAGCCTTGTGGCCCCATTAAAATATACAGGTAGCTTCACTGTGGCATGGCAAAGGTGCCTAGGTTGGTGGCTGGCCGTGGGGCAGCCAAGGCGTGTGTGCCTAGATCACTCTGTTGCCATGGTAATGGGTGTGTTCGGTGGACATTTGGGGAGGTGTTGGCAGTCAGTGGAGGGGCGAAATATGATCAGTGGATGATGGCGGAGGTTATGAGGGGTCTGGCGAGGTGGATGGAGGTTTGGAGGTGATGGAGATACCTCGCCGATGGTTGGTTGGAGATGAAGGTGGTGGTGGTCTGTGGCATCGAGGGGAACAAAGTGAAAATAAAAAGAGGGGAAGTGAAGAGGGGAGAGAGGGGAAGAGATTTGACCTACTTTTAGAGATGAAAGGAGGGAGGAGGTGGATGGCTCGTACCTATCGTCAGCAGAGAAGAAGCTTCCAACAGAGGGAGAATGATGACGACAACGGGGCTGGAGGCGCACATGCAGGTATTGCGCAACGTGGAGGAAGGAGATGAAGACGTCTCTACCACTGGTATTGTGGTAGAGTGATGAGCAGGAGGAGGAGTCGTCGGAGCTTGCTGGAAGCTTTGGCCGAAGGAGAAGGGAAGAAATTGCGGGTGATTCTTTGGCCAAGCCAAGCTGAAAATGTGTGGCCAGAGATGATGGTCCTTTTATAGGCACTAGCAAGGGCTCTTGGGCTTGGAAGGCAAGGTTCCAAGCGCAAGAGTTCTCGTCGGAGTAGGAACTCCATGGGATACCAAAATCTCTCGAGCATTCGCATAAGAGATTGGGTGTGAATCAGATCTTGTAATTGCATTCAGACGAAAGGGAATTCCTCAGAGAATCTTCCTTCAAAATCTGGGAGATCTCTGAGGAATCGGGGAGAAATCCTCCTCAAATCCTCATCAGAGTAGGACTCCTCTGCTTTATTGGCAGAGGGACCTAATTGTAAGAGTGGCGAGGAAGATAGGGGGCCTGCGCAATGATTTTCAAAAGTTAAGGGTTAGAATGTAATTGGGTGGACTATTTTGCAAAGTTGGTCAAGGTGACCTTCCCCTAGGTCCAAATTTTGATACAAACCTAATTAGAACCTAACGAATCCAATGGTGAAGTTATATTTTAGGTTTGACCATGTTTGACTAGACATTTTACACAAAAACCCAAATTAGGTCGAATATCAAGCTAGGACCCGTAGTTATGTCGAAATAGGTTTCAAAGGCTAATTTGAATGTCCTAAACCCTAGGGGATATTTTTCCATAAATTTTAGAGGGCTTAGTTGATTTTAATCCTTACCAGAACCTTATTGAATTAAGTAAGTCTATTTTAGGGTTGCAAGATGTCATTTAATTATTAGATTGCACATGAACCCTTTTCTGATTGAACCAACCCACTTTTTATCTTGTTAAGACCATTTGATGTATGTTTAGCCCCTGAGAAATCCCGTTGATGTACTGTAATGGTAAAATTTCAATTTTACCCTTTATTTCATGTTTTCTTCTTAGAACAATTAATCCTTGAATTAGACCCTTCTGCAGGTTATGTAGGAGCTTTTATTCTCTTTCTTAGGTCAAAATGACCTATTTATGGTTCGTGATGATGTTGTCATCAATGGTGGTGGAGGTGCTGCAGAAGGGGGAGGAGGAAGATGTGTGAGGGTTTAGGGGGGAAAATAGAGAGATATATTTGTGGATGAAAATATAAATTTTCCTATTTTTTATTTTTTTTATCATTTTTGGTTCGATTTAATGGAGCAGCAGCATACAACCTTAACAAAATAATTTTATAAGGGTATATATGTAAATATCAACAACATGGGTGTATATATGTCTTATCGAAAGTTTACAGGGGTATATATGTGAAAACCCTTAAAATTTTTAATTCTCGAAATTGAAATTCGTATTCCAAGGTTGTTCCCTAGGAGTAATTAAGTACGCTAGCACCACTATCAAGGTTATTTACAAATTGATTTGATGAACTTGTATGAAATACGAATTTTTATGAATTGAACAAGTTCGATGGCACACTTGGTTCCATGAAATAAGATGATTAAATTTAAATCACAGGTGAAGTGAATAAATAAAACTTTTTATGCTCAACAAAACAAAAGGATCAAGTGTGAATGTAGATAATTACTAGATAATCAATTATCAAGAATGTTGGAGCACTAAAAATCAATTCCGAATCAAATCTTAAATCTAATTAGCAAATATTGCAAATGAATCCTCGAAAGAATGATTTTTTCATGTTTTTGTCATGCCCCTTGTGAATGGGTCCTAGAAACCTTATTTTTGCTTTCAACTGTGCCCTAGCTAACAACCTCAGATAGAAGGAACAACTTCTTGGTCAACATCGATGGTTGTACTGGAGGCTCACTACAATGGACATCAGTCGTGCACTATAGCCATTGGATGAGGTTAACATGGGTTGAGGGTGGTCCCAAGGGGCCTACCGACTTGATGGTGGCATTAAATCTTATTTGGGGAGGTAGAAAAGGGGGTAAAATAGAGGGAGTCAACGGCTCCAGTGAAGGTCAAGGGAACTTTTTAGTGTGTGAATTTCCCCTTTGAAGGTCGTTGAATGCTTTGCATGCCCCACATAGCTTCTTACGAAGCTTAGGAGAACGTGGATGGTTGGAGGTGGGCAATTGACATCTGCATTGACAGTGGAGACAGTAGTGATCGCCTGGTCGAGGGAAAGGCACTCAGCCTCGAACAAGTGGATGGGAAGCTTCGTCTGGCCTTGAAGGAGATGGCAGGGATGCTGATTTGGCTGACGACGGTGGAGGAAGGTCACTGAACTTGGAGAAGGTGGTGGTGGCAGTGGCGGTAGCAGTCCAGTGGGTGTCGTGTGTGCTCGAAACCTCAACAGATTTAGTGATTTTATTCCCTAGAGCTTGGTGAAGCTCTTTGGATGGTTGGCAATGAGGGTGGGAGCGTGGAGCAAGGTGGAGGGGCTCATTGACGAGTACATTGACCATCCCCCATCCGCAAGGAAGATGAAGGAGGCGTGATGGTGTTTGGGGCTTTTTCCTAAGTCTAAAGGGCATGGGCTATACTACATGGAGACGGGGAGAGTGTGAGATACTTAAGAGACGAAGAAGGCAATAGAGGGCATCCAATGTTGGTCAGCCAAACATGAACAAGGTGACAGGGGCAGGAAGGTGGTTGGAGTTGATGCACGGGAAATAGGCCACGTTCGGTAGTTGGGAGCACAACGAGGAATTGAGGAAGAAGTCTATGGCATCGGTTGATGGTGAGGTGTAGTGACGAAGGTGATCGGAGAAGCTCCAAGATCGACGTTAATGGCCATGTTAGGGGAAGAAGAAGAGAGGAAGTATTTCATGCCCAAACTCAACAGAGAGACTCGTAAGGACATGGCATTGCTTTAAAGGCGCACGATAATGGTAATCGATGCTGATTTGTGCCCCTGAAAAGGCATGTTCACATTAGGTCTAGCACCAACTTCTGCCATGATTTGCAACGTCCACCTATGGCAAGAATGGCTGGACAAGTGTTAGATTGTTTGGGCTTAATGTGAAGAACAATCCCACCAAGTTTGGTGCAATTTGGTCGAGAGAATCTCGACCAAATCTCGTTGCAAATCATGCAAGGAGCTTGTTGGAGGTGCTGCTCGCATGCTGAGGAAGATGAAGACGCTCACGTCATGATGATGACATCACCGAAGGACTAAAAGGAGAGGATTTTTGACCTAGATACAAGAAATTTAGAAATTGAGGGTCCATGTGTAAAATAGGTCAAGATGTTGTCCAATTCATCACAATTTTTTAAGATAACCTAAAATGGACTCAAGGAATTTATTGGTGACTATAATTTTGGGTTTTAATGAAGGTTGATTTTTTAATTTATGATTTAACTCAAAATGTATTGAATACTCACCTAGGTCTTTATTTTAGGTCAAAACAAACTCATTTTTTTAAATTGATTATTCTAAACTTTATAAAATACTTTTATATGACTTTTAGAAGGTTTAGATTGCATTTATTTTGACTAAAACACTTTTAATTAAAGTGAGGCTGAAATTAGGATTTTATTAATTATAATTTGGCTTTTATTTCGTAAAATCCTTAATTAAATCGAAGCATACCAACTTAATTCAATTTTAAGCTTATTTTTCCATAATTTAATTTTAGGTTCACCAATTGGTTAATCTACATTTATTTTTGCCTATTAAAAGAGTATAATTAGCCCATTTTGGAATAACTCCCCTTGATTTCGAGAATATTGAATTATACCTTTTCAATGGTTTAATTAGATGCATTTATATTAAGAAATTAGCCAATTTGAGCAAGGTATGAAGGATGATGGTGTTACCATCATGCTCCCATGATTACCATTTGCTAGTACCCATAGTAAATTCTCATGGTACAGCATGGAATTAAAATTCAGAGGGTATTTCTGACATTCAACTCATTTAGAAATAATGTTAATTTATTAATCCTACTTAGACTTCAGTAAAATATAAGTGATCTTGAGCATAGGACTTTAGACAACCTAGTTCCTCAAGATACTCAAATCAAATGGGTCCCTAATTTAATTTTACTTGAATCTTGATTTTTAGACATAGGGGCACATGGTTCAAGTTAATCTTAGTTTCCTTCCTGATTTCGTTGTTATTAGGGTTGGAGCACGTGCTGTGAAAGGGAATTGAGTTAAAGGTCCTAAGTGTCAAACTAATAACCTATTGGATTCAGTCGGTTGCTCTCACATGAATTTGGCAGCTTTCAAACTCCCAACAAGGCCAACCAGACGGTAAACCTCCTCGCAAAAAAGAAACAATTCTAGCAGGATATATATATATTTTATCTTTTTCTTTTTCGTGGTGCAAGTGTGTGATGCTTTTTGTTAGCCTTTTGGGGTGGTGAGGGCAGGTGCATTGCTTACTAAGACTTATGTATACTTGCCGCACCAAAATAAAAACTAAAATTCATGCACCTTATTAGGGAAGTGGCTCTTCCTCCTTCATGGACTGGTTGCTATAAAAGAGTTATTTTCAAACTATACCTATGTCCAATGTTTTATTAACCTTCTACTCAGGTCCTAAAATTTAATTCATGCATGTGAGGTTATGTTTCGATTCTTCAAAATCCTAGACCAAAAGTGACAAAAAAATCAATTTATACACTCGTGCCCCTTAGTCAAAGAAATTGGATTATCCATCTTTGCCCTATAGGGCAAATTAAGACACGCTTATTAAAGCTTATTTGGCCTGAAAAATCTAAGGTCGAGGATATGAGTATCCTGGTACTAGATTAGAGCACAAACAACTTCAAATTTGACCAAGGCTAACCAATTAATCGTTCAACACATTTTCTTACTCCTCTTTCGAGACAGTTTCTCCCTTCCTTTCATTAGAGATTATGTATATATATTTTATGAGAAACTTTCAAAGAAATTAAAATTTCAATTATTTACAATTTAATAACCCTCCATGCCTATGTTTTGCAATGCCCTCAATGTAAAAAGGATGGGTTCAAATTCAGCTTTGTTCATATTTTAGAATAGGATTATAGGGGTGAGTGGGTGAGTTGGAAATGGTTGTTACAGATGATTTCAAGCTCTGATACGAAGATTGGAGATGGAGTTGATTGTTTTGAAATATGAATTTTATAGTGCAACAGGAGTATTGTTTAAGAAGGATACGAAAGGTCCTAGGTTTTTTTTTGAAAATGATGGGTTACCTCCAGATTATGTAGCAATCATTGGTCTTAGTTAAACTACATAATGTTAGAAACCTAGCTATTGTATAAATATTGCATTCATAAGAAGCATATCATGCATTGCACCATTTTATATAGTTGTTAATGGAATAATATGCTATTATCTTGTTATTTGATGTTTTATTTGTTTTGCAAGAAACAAGAAGATCGGAAGATAATCCTGGCATGAAGTAAGGTGAAGTAGAGAGAGACAAAGATAGAACTTACATGAAATAAAGAGATGAGAGAGAGGAGTTATCCAATTCCTAAACCCTAGGACCACCCTAGCCTTATACCAACCAAAGGATTGTCGGACCTAAACTTAGAACCACCTTCACCTTAGTTAACCTAAACCCCAAATCCTAAAACTTGGATAACATTATCCAGAGTATTATCTAGATTATCCATGACCTAATCCCCGCTACCAACTATCCAAATTAGCCTACCCATGTCCCAGTTTCACATTTCATACCCCAATTTCCTATTAGGTCTCGAATTGGGCTAGCTGTAACCAAAATTGACCCATACAGAGTCAATTGGACTAGCTCAGAGTTGATTGGGTTCACCTAGAGTCAATTAGGTTGACCTCGACCTAATTGGGTTCATCCATTACTTGATTGGGTGCACCTAGATTTAATTGGGTTCACACTAATTCAATTGGATTCACCGAGACCAAATTAGGCTCACACCTACCTAGCTTAGGCTAACCCAACCCCAAATCCCACCTAATCCTACACAACCTTTTCTACAAAATTTAAACGCACACACACAATCACATTTAATAATCTACCCTCCTATCCTCCGATAAAAAAGGCGACACCAAGTTTTTGCATTTGATTTGTCGCCAACCCTAAATGCCACCTAAATTGGCTATCCCATATTTGTCCCTTCACCAATTATCTCCAATCCAAATCCCTTAAAAAGTGGTGATTGCCATTTTCTTGCAAAGCCATGGTTTCCATCCTTAGCCACACCGTTATTGGCTACAAATCATGGCCCTACAAAGATGGTGATTTCCATCTCTTTTGGGTCAACACAATCATATCTAATCTAGGCCAACAATGGTGGTGATTTCCTTGTAAGGATGGTCAACATCAATGCACAAATCATATCCCAATTCAATTGGCAATTTCCAATTTGGGAGGGAGGGAATAGTCACACAATTTGGTGGTTCAACATTGGATGTGCAACTACCAATTGTGTGCAACTATATAAAAATCCAAAATCACTTGGTGCGTGCATCATTCTTGCTCACAAAAAATTTGTCCAGGAGCTCTAATGAGACCACATTTATGAGCTAAGTAAATACATAAATGCCTAATATTATGGTATTTTATACAAGTATGAAGCGTACTTTGATATGTAAATAGATTAGTGCTTGCAGATTTCAATTGCTTTTATATAATAGAGGATAGTATATATTATGGTGGCATGCGTGCATTACATACATGGTTTAGGATTTTTTTTTTGTAACTAATCCATTTTTATTTCTCTTCTTTCCCTATGGGACTCCCCATCGCTCAATGCACGATCACTCGACTCAACACACCATTTCCCACTGCCATCGCCGCAATCTCCATTGCAAGAGCCAACCGCTAATGATCTTCGCGGAATGGTTGGAGAAAATCCCGGAGGAAGAGAACAAATCGAGGATTTTTATAGGGAGAAGAAACTAATTCCACAGGGGCGATCTCTTCCCCTTTAGGGCATTTTCTTCATCGTTCTCCACCATGCTCCTCATGAGCACACAGTGACCCAAGTGCACACTATGGTCATAGAGTGCTCTGCCTTTCCTCACCTCTACCACAGATGAGTGCTTGGTGACAGCATGCACTCATCTCCCTCTTTGCTCACAGCCTGTTAAATGCCAGTTTATCATCATTCTTATGCATGAAAACAAACCTAGCTCTTAGGATTTTGCCCTGCAAATGGGTTTTTGGGTTGCATTTAGGCATAAAATTGGGTTTGGCATGCATTGCATTTATTATTGTATTTTTAATGTGTTTCTTGGAGTGTTAGGGATAAGTAGATTGACAGATCCCTAAAACCTTTGCACTCTTGAAGGCAATTGATAAAGAAGAAGCTCAATCAAGCTAGCACTCAGTTAATTCCAGCTCATCATGGCTGGATACCAGCTCCCTCGGACTAGGGTTAGCTCCATTCAGCTTACCTTAGCTGAATGGTAGCTCAAGATAGGTCATCTCATATCAACCCAGTTTAAGTCAGCTCAGACCCAGCTCAACTTAGTTGAGTCTAGCTCATCTCAGCTCCCATCAATTCACTAGGAGCTCTAGCTAGCTCAACTAAGTTGATAGGAGTCCATCTCAGCTTAACCACAACTCATTCCTGCTACACTCATCTCATGGCAGCTGGACTCCAAGTTAGCTAAGCTACTACTTGTCAACTAGTAGCTTAGCTAGCTCTACAGTTCTCATTAGAGGCAGTTCTAGCTCAACCTATCTCCGGCTTGGTTAAGGTCAGCTCAACTGAGCTCAACCACCCAAGCTTTGCTACTTGCACAATAACTAAGTAGTTGAGCTCAGTAGTTGAGCTCCGCTTGAAGCTGCCTCAGTAGACCCAGCTCCACCATAGCTTCCATCAACTCCAATGTCTTCTCTCCCAGCTCCTCTTTCATGAAACCCCAGCTCCTCCACCTCTACTTTACTACCTAATCTAAATTAACTAGCTTAGCTAAGCTCCAGCTCCATCTAAAAATCCATGGCCATCCACTCCTCCACCTTAACCCTAACTAACCCTAACCTAACCCACACCTTTCAGCACCAACCCACACCAACTACCACCACTCACACCACTTCATGTTGGCGCCAAGAACACCACATGCATCCCTTCATTTTTGTGCCAACATGTGACTAAATCCTAGCCCTACACATCACCACCTAAAGCCATCCCTACTACCAACCTAATCACTTCTAGAAACCCACCTTTGGCACCAACCTTAACCCCCGTTAACTACCCTAGACTACACCCGAGTTCGCACCAAAATACACCACCCACACCTCCTCATTTTGGCTCCACCTATATCCACCCTTAATCCCATAACCACCACCACATGCTGCCATCCTAACCCTTCCTAAAACCCATGCCACTTAACCCACCTAAACCCTCCTATAGTTGGAGCCACATATCCCTTAATTTGGCGCAAACTAAGTCTAGCCTTCCATCTCCCAACTACCACCATATGATTTAATCTTAGCCCTACAACACACTAACCTATCCCTTAACCCTACCCAACATAGAGTTGGCACCAACTCTTCCACCACCATAACCACCACCTCATACACCTCTCTACCTCCACGCCAACCTTCATCCATTATCCATCAACCAACTTCCACATCCTAGCCTTCCATCACACCACCTTTCCTTTAACCCTAGTTAACTATCCTTACCCCCCACCACTCCTATATATACCCATACCTATCAGCATTAACAAGCATCTTTGGATACATATTTTCCACCTATATTCTACCCTATAGCCCATGGCCAGGAGAGAAGAAGAACAAGAAGATTAAGGGGATACTCTGTCCCCTTTGTTCCTTCCCCTCTTCTCTTCTCTCTTGTGTCCACACAAGCCAAAGGAAGAATCTAGGCAAGGAGGATCTTGGAGGAGATCTTAAAGGTGATACACGACCACCCTTGGAGAAGCTTTTGAGGTGGAAACCACCCACCTGTGGAGGAGCTAAGGCATGCCCCATCTTGGGCTTGCGAGGAGGAGTACATACCTTGAAGGAGAAATTCAAGGAGAAGGAGGAGTAATGCTTTTCAACTACAAGAGGAGCCGCAGTTGGAGCAAGGGCCCTTCCATCTTCATCATCATCATCAGGAATATATTGAGTTTTTATTTTGTTGATTTTTTCTATTTGGTAGAAGCATTCTACTTGTAAAACAATATCTTCCTTTAGTAAAATTTTGCCTTCTTTAATTTTTGTTACTTTTTCCTAGTGTGCACCCACTCTCTCTCTAATTACTTTAAGTTTCCACCAACCTAAAGTAAGCTTAGAAAGAGAACTTTCTTGTCACTTAGGATTTAGTCTCAACAACTTAGGTGTAGTTGCTTTCTTGCTACAATTTCACAATCTCTCCTGTTGTTTCAAAAACCCAAACAAATCTCATATTCCAAAAACATAAAAATAATGGTGATTTCCAATTTCAAGTAAGAGCTTTATAACTGCAAAATTTCCTCCTTGGACGACCCTAGATTCCCCACTATCTAGGTTTTATAAATTTAAAAGTTACTCGATTTTTGTGCGTTACAACGATAAAACCCTAATTTTACAAACCCTGCAAAAATCCGATCATAGCTAACCATGCCCCACTGATCTACTCTCCATCCTACCTCCTTCAACTTCCTCTTCACTTCACTCACCATAAACCCTTGGCGTCGATCACCGTCCATCGTGCCCCCATCATCTACCATACCGTGCTCTACCATCCACCTATCCTCATCCATCCGTCTTCTTCTTCCTCTTCTTCTTCTTCTTCCTGACCACCTATTCCCCTATTTTTACTCCTCATCGAAACCTATAGGAAACACCACCGTTACCACCTTAGCAACAACTGGCCACCATCTTCCTTTTCTTGCATCGTCACCACACCCTTACGATTGCCACTCGCTCACTCTCCATCCCTTATGAGCGATAATAGGCTCTTCACCACCCTCAACTGTGGATACCAGCAACAGCACCATCTTGCACGATGGCAGCAGCAATAGAGGAAGCTACTCACAAGATCGCCTCCTCTTCTTGCTATCTTCTTGTTAGAGGGGTCGAGTGCCTCAACCATGATAGAACTTAAATAGCATCGTGTAGATTGCCGTCAAGATAACTTGCATTTAAATAACCACCATCACCACGTCAGATTAGTGTCCGATTATTAATTCAAACCACTAATCTAGTAGGCATTTTAAAATTATATAACATGCATTTCAATTTAAGGACTAAACTTACTAATTAATAAATTACATAAATTTATTTACTTAACATGCATTTCACCTAAATCTAATTAATAAATTTAACTTAACTAAATAAAACAAAAAATTAAAGAGAGGGGAAATAGGGGGCCACAATTAGGTTGGGAGGGGAATGGGCGGTGGGGTTGCAGGTAGGGAAGGGGGCATGCTAACTAGTCTTCCTAGTTAATTAGCTAGGAATATGTGAATATATGGGTTAATTATTAAATAAGGGATATATAGTAAAGGACCTTAAAATAAGTTAAAAATGCTATTTTAACATCCAATTAATCTTATTAATAATTTGATTAATGATTACACTCAAGATATTAACAGTCATTCCTCTAATTAATAAGTTAATTAAGTTAAGCATAATGTATAAATAAGTATGTAATAACTTAAGTAATAATACCTAATTAAATAAATTAATCTAGAAAATTTCAAAAATGTAAACTCAAGGTCTACATATAATAATTACGTTATTTATAAATACATATAAATGGTTGAAAAAGATCTAAATTAAAATAAAGCTTGAAAACCTGAGTTTACATTTAGATCCTTATAATTCATTTCAATCGAGTCCTTACTTTTCATACAGATCCTTAGGTTTCATTGTGTATAGGTCCCTGTCTACCTCTTCTTCTTCTTCTTCAGCTGGTTGAACGGCACCATCACCGCCTTGCCGACATCATCTTTCCTTCTCCAAGCTTTTGGAGCTTGCGCTCACCATCCCATCTTCATCCATCAGTCTGGATGACTCTGATATCCTAATTTACGGTAGAGGATAACTTCACCGTCGTCGAAGAAGATATAGGTGGTTAACCTCCTCCTAGCCTCGTACGCATCTAGATTCCCCCTCCTTAGTCGCTGTCGACTATAAATACCCCCTAACCCCCTTGATTTTCTTCAAGTTGGCTCCCTTCCCTCTTCTTCACTACAGCCGACTTCGTTAGGCTATTCCTTCCACAACTCTAGTGAACTTTCCACCTCATCTTCCGACTTCCTCCATTCACTTCAATTGGCTCAGGGACTTCACCGAGGTCAGCCGCGTCTTCAGACACTGGCACTGACCAAGGAGTACGTCTACTTCATCTCACATTCGACCGTTGGAGATCTTCCTCAACACCTTTTGATTTCACTCCTCCATCATGAGCCTTCGATGGAGTTTCCTCTGACCCTTTTGTCTAGGTAACAATAGATAGGAGTAGATTGGGAGTAGGAGTAGGAGTAGGATAGATTAGGTAGGTAGTTAGGTAGGTAGTTTAGACATAATTCCAGAGTTCAAAGTTCATCTTCTTGGACTCCAGCGAGCTCGTTGAGTTCGCCAGAGACCTAGTTTTGTGTTTTGAATCCACTGTCCACCTTCTTTAATCGTTCATGATCATTTCTAACTCATTTAATCATTGAATCACCTAATCCAAATCCACCATCATCAGCTACTTCTACTATCCATGGTGGCAGTAGTTGACTTAGATTCACATTCATCGAATCCACCATCATTAATTCATCATGAAAGGATTCTATTTATCACCTTAATTTGATTAATTATCATATATAACTTAAATACCTAATTTTATCTAAGCTCTTGAGCTTGCTATCAATGGTAGCTCAAGAGTTGTTTAAATTATAAATTATTTATATATTTATGGTCGCAGACCTTTTTTCAACTTGTCTCAACCACTCTTCAGAGTGGGAGAGCAAATCCTATGCTTCAACCCACTCAAATTCCATTCACACTAATTTCATTGTTTAGTCTTTCATTTAACAAATTAAAGAGGAATTAGTTGCAATCTTGAGGTTCCTTGCAACCTCAGTAACATTTTCAAATAAAAAATGGTGTGATTCACCTTTTTGTACACATTTTTAATTTTCACTGGGCTTATCGGAGCTCCGGCGAGTGAAACTCACTCTTTAGGCTACAAAAGATGTTAAAAAGCTCTAGAATGATTTAACTTTGATCAATGATCAGTTTGAGGATGTTTGTTTGAAGATTCAATGACTGGAGCTTAGATTAAGGATTCATCTTCTCCAACTCTAACGGAGTTGGAGAAGGTTGTACAGAAGCTCAAAAGCCACATTGAAGGTGTCTAGTTTGACCTCAGAGCAATATAACAACCTTCCATTCTCTCTATCGAGCAAAGCTATTCTATTCTATGTTTTAATTCCTTATTAAAAGGCTTAAATAAAAAAGTCAATTTTCAACCCTAATAGTCAAACTTGAGATGGAGATTTCGATTATGAGATGATTTAGCTAATTTGAGAAGCTCAAGTTGATCTTGAGATTCTGTTCAGTGAATTTAGATTGAATAGATTGAGCTCTGTTAGGTAATTTGGTTAGAATTCATTTCCTGCTAGTTTGGGTTATTTTCAAACCTAAACTATTGGCAGTGAGTTTTTGATGAAATTTGATCTTAAATCCTGCCAAAATAAGTTTGTTATATCCCTTAGAAGTTATTCCAATTGATCATAATTGATTCTAAGTGTCTGTTGCACCTTTTTCAAGTCTAAAACCTTTCTTTGAAGCTTTCAAAGAAGCTTCAAGCTTCTATGCATTTCCTAAATCTTTAAGAGCTTCAAAACCACTCTAGTAGATGCAGAATCCTCTACAGAACCCATTTAAACCCTTAGGTAAGAGAGAAAGTCCAACTATGGACTCTGTAAATCTGAATTTCACTTCCAGGCAGTATACATACCATATGAAACCCATAATTTTTCCCTTAAAATCGATGAGAAATTCATCCCCTTCACCTTAAATTGATTACACAATCTTGTAGAAGTACTCTAGAGCTTTCCAACATGCCTTCAATCGCTTGATTTGAGCTATGAGCAAGGAGATTTCTTTACTTGAAGTCAAGTCTGGAACGAGGAACAATAGTCCCACATCGGAAACCCTTGCACACCTGCCTTAGTATAAAATGTTTTTGTTAATACGGCATATCAGTCGACAAGCACTGGGCACAAAATGAAAATGAGCCTATGCGTGTGTGTGTGCAGGCGTGTATGCCTACAAGCGCCTGTGTGGGTGCATGCGATGTGTGGCCCTGGGAGGTCGAGGCATGGGAGGTGGTTGGGCTAGTTTGGCTCGAAAGAAAAATAGATCTAAAATAAACCAAGCTAACTCAAATCAGGTGAGGACTTACTAGGGTCTGGTCCCACCCTGAGAAGGGTGCTGCATATCCCCGAAAGGTCCTCACCGCAAACTAAGAACCAATTTTTGGTTAGAAGAAAAACCCGGTTCAGCTAAGAAGGAAGAAGTGCTGAAGGTTAAGTGTTGAGATTGCTAAGGGAAGAAGGAAAGCTAAAGGCTAAGGAAATAAGGGAAAGGAAGGACAAAGAAAGAAGGAAGGAAACAGAGAAGGACTTGTAAAGAAGAAGGAAAAGAAGGAACAGGCGTAAAGTCACTAAAGAAGAAAGAAGACTAAGGAAGAAGAAGGTAGGAGCAGAAGAAGAGAAGAAAGAAAAGAAGCTCGAGAGAGAAAGATAAAGAATAAATAAAATCAAAGGAAAATAGAGAAAAAGAGAAAGAAGAAGAAAAGAGAGAGAGAGGCTGAAGAATAAAAGGAGTTTAATTTCTTTTTATTTTTAATTTTTGTAATAGGAATTATTTTTAATTGTTGTAATAAGGCATATTATGAATAGATAAACTCTCATTTGCCTTAAATCTTTTGAAATAAATGTTGTAAATGAGATTTCATATGGGATTTTGCATATTTTCTCAATTTAAATCATTTTGCAAAATTCATGTTATTAAAATTAACTTAATTATACCTCCTATACCTATAAGATGTTTAGAATTAATTAGCGAATTTGAAATACTGTATACCTCCCAACGAATGACCTAGACTCAACCAGTTAGAAGTAAAAAAAAATCTAAAATGTTAGGTTAATTCGACCCTATACTACTAAATTAACACAATTTCGAGTTAACCTAAGTTACTTTCTTCTACACATAATTAAGCTCAATTAACTTAACTAACTATGTTGAGAGAGAGAACGCAACATTTTAATGGTGCCTTTGCCAGGGAGGTAATATTTTGATTCATCAAAAATTTTTCCTGGATTAATTGTGCAAATAGGAGGTATTTGTAATTATAATTTTACTATTTTTACTATTTTTGTTCTAATTAGTTTTTGTTTTTGTTTTCTATTCTATCCAGGTTTACCTTCATAGGTAATCTCAGGAAGAAGGCGGGATTCTGTTTTCACTGTTTTTGTCATTATAAATAAAGTTGTAAGTATTTCTATTCTTAGTCTTTAGTGTTGATTGAATTATTGCATTTAGATAAAAAAAATACAAAAATACATTTTTTCTGACTAGGAGCAGCATACATAGGCGTACACTCTTAGGAGTGCATTTATCTGCTAGTAGATTTTGCGATCTGACTTAGGTATTTTCTACTATTTTTCTCGCATTAGTGGGAAAACACAAAAAAAAATCGTGTAGATCCCTGTCTTTGAAATTTATAAAAAGACCACATACCTTTTTCTGAAAAGATTTAAAAAGCAGCTATTCTAATTCTATTGATGTATTTTTGTAAAAGATTAGCTAAAAAGTGGAAAATTTTAAAATTGTGACAAAATATGATTGCAGAATGCATGCGGGTTTTTCTATCGCTATCGTCTATTGCATGCTATCGTGCACACAGTGCAATCACTAGAGTCACATGATTCTCATTCTCTACCTCTCCTCTTTGCACCTCTTAGGGCTTTGGTCGAAGATCAATAAGTCAGTCTCACTACTAGAGCCCCGGGGAGCCAGTAGTGAGCGGTCTCGATCCTGGACCTTAGACCTTCGAGCCTTAAGGTTACGCACTTTCATAGACATGAGATTAGGACACGTATTCTGACATTGTTACTCTATTTGTTTGCGTTAAATTACTTTTGCGTATCTTAGGAATCTCTTCTTTTCTTTGAAAGAAGAGCAAAACCCACATGTTCGCACTATTTTGGGGGTTTTTGTGCCATTGTTTTTGTGTGGTGTGAGTGTACCTTTCCACATTTTTTTCCATTTTATGGATGGGAGGCAATCCTTGCTTCTACCTCTTGTAACTTCTTTGACAGGTGATCCCAGG
The DNA here is from genome assembly GCA_037157565.1 of Thalassia testudinum. Lineage (NCBI taxonomy): Eukaryota > Viridiplantae > Streptophyta > Magnoliopsida > Alismatales > Hydrocharitaceae > Thalassia > Thalassia testudinum. The sequence goes on along the minus strand of JAZHRO010000014.1, from coordinate 146,759,476 downwards.
TCAGTTGTAGAAAAGCAACCATTAATTTTCCCATCTGATCCATCTACATCTATGGAACAAATGCAGAATCAAAATCCCAACATCCCTTCTTCTTCTGGTCAAGGGGAGAAGCCGCCTTTTGATGTTCATGAGGCACTCCTAAACTAAAACCTTAGGATGCTTGAGCAAACAAGACAAATCAATCTATTAACAGTAGCCCTAAATAATCTACAAACTCTTCAAACCCGTCTTCCACCTCAACTTGAGGTGGGTTTTGACATCCCTGATCTGCCAATCAATCGTCTAGGGCCTCTACTTAGAGATTACTATAATCCATCTAATGCACAAGTAGAGCCTAATGGTTGGATACCTATCAGGGAGAATGATCCTGAATTAAAGCCAAATATTATTGGTCTAATCCCTCACTTTCACAGATTTGCATCCGAGGATCCATTTCAACACAATGAAGATCTAAAGAATCTATCTCAAACTCTTGGACCGCGAAATCAAAATAGTGAAATCCTACTAATGAAGATGTTCTCTTTTAGCCTTAAAGACAAAGCTACTTATTGGTATAGAACAATTGCAAGACCAACCTCAACTTGGGCTGAACTCGAATCCGCATTTCTAAAGAAATTATTTCCTATTGGTCGAACTAATGCTTTAAGGCAAGCTATTACTACTTTCAATCAAAACCAAGGAGAACTAATTCATGAAGCGTGGGAATACTTTCATGAATTGGAAAGGAAATGCCCACATCATGACATCCCTCGTTGGCAACTAATGCATATCTTCTACTATGGATTACAAGAGGGCATTCGCAATCTAGTTGATGCCTCTTATGGAGGGCATTTTCTAAATCGCGACGCAGAATCTGCTTCAGAATTACTTGAAGGGATGGCGGAAAAATCAATCAATAACGCATCTATGTCGCAATTTACGTGGGGTGCAAACATGACTCATCAAAATCCACACAACGGCATTCACGAGATCGGTAATCTGTCCAGTTCAAAGGACTCGAAAATAATTGTAGAAAAATTGGACAAAGTTGATATCGTAGCAAAGCATCTTGACGAGGTCAGAAATATGATGAAGACTCTTACACCTCTACTTGCTACGAATCCAGCATATTCACCTATTTCGCAAATTCCCACGAGGAGGAAATTTGTGAATAATCCGGATTCTAGAGATCCATCTTCCTTGGGTTTTCTATCTACTCCTTAACTAAACCAAGGAGGGACCTTTGTCCCACAATCTTACCCACCCTTTTCCTTATCCTTATCTTTTGCAGAAAACACTCCTTATCCTCTAGATTTAAATGCCATTCAGGGATACACATTACGATCAAACCCATATTCAAATTCCTATAATCCTTGATGGCGTAATCACCCTAATTTCTCATGTGGGTATTAACTCTATTACATCCTGTCGTGGAACTTCCACTAGGGATCCAGTTTATCCAAGGAACCTATCCAAAGACCCTAGTACATCTAGAACGACCACTATTTCTACACCTGGAAGAGGTACAGAACCCGATCCCATAATTCCTGCTAATTCGCGAGATCAGGAAAATACCTCAGTAGAATAGGAAGTCCACACCCCTTTCCCAGAAGCTTTGAAGAAGACTAGGAAACAAAAATTACCTGTTACATTAGATGAAGATTTGATTAAGATTTTTGACTAGGTGCACATTAATATCCCACTCCTAGATGCTATCAAACACATCCCGACTTATGCGAGATTTCATAAGGAATTGTGTACTCATAAGCGTAAGTCGAAGAAAGGAAGCACTGTGGTACTATCAGAGCAAGTGAGCTCTATAATTTCAAGTACGCTTCCTTGGAAAAAGAAAGACCCAGGATCTCCATTTATTTCTTGTATAATTGGGGTTTAGTGTTTTAATAGAGTCCTCCTAGATTTAGGAGCATCTATTAACCTCATTCATTTATCTTTGGTAAAGCATTTCAAAATAAAAAACCTTAAGTCTACCAATGTGACTTTAAAATTAGCTGGTAGATCTATTAAGTCACCTAAAGGAATGTTCGAGGATATAATTATAAGAGTTCGGGATTTTTACTTCCCTGTAGATTTTATTGTCCTTGATATGGAAGTACCAAAACACAGTAAAGACACCGCAATTATCTTAGGGAGACCCTTTTTGGCTACAACAAAGGCCAACATTGATTGTGAATCTCGAAAGATTGAATTGAAATTTTGGAAGAAGACAATGAAGTTAGATATATTTAGAGCTTCTAGTGGATTGGATTGTGAATGGATTGAGGAAATAAACTCTATTGCAGTTTTTAAAGATGACATTATTTCCTTTGAATTAGGGAGCACACTTTTTGATATCCCTTACCCTCAAAGCGACGAAATCATTTTGTTAGAATCTTCACTCAATCCTAACTCTAAATCTGAATCTGAATCATCTAACTCGCTTCTCGCAATCGAAAATCCCACCCCAAATCCTACTGTTGATTCTACTCCTGTACTTGAATTAAAGCCGTTGCCTGGCAATTAAATATGTATATCTTGAATCTGATCAAACATATCCTGTAATAATCAATTCTCATCTATCTGACTCACAAGAATCCAAATTGATCAAGGTTCTTCGAGATCACAAGAAGGCAATTTGGTGGACTCTACATGATCTCACTGGGATTAGACCAAATTTTTGTACTCATCGCATCTATATTGAGGATGGGGCATGACCTTCAAGAGAAGCTCAAAGACGTTTAAATCCGAATTTAAAGGAGGTCAGTAAGAAAGCAATAATCAAGTGGCTTGATGCTAACTTTATCTATCCCATATCTGATAGCCCTTGGGTGAGGCCAATACAAGTGGTACCTAAAAAGGCAGGACTAACTATAATCACAACTGAATCTGGAGAAACCATTCCCACACAAATTGCGAATTCGTGGTGACTTTGTATTGATTATCGTAAGCTGAATACTGTTACAAAGAAGTACCATTTTCCTTTGTTAGTCATTGATCAAATCCTTGCGAGATTAACAGGTAATAGGTTCTTCTGCTTCCTAGTTGGTTACTCTGGATATAATCAAGTTGCAATTTATCCCTAAGATCAAGAGAAAATGGCTTTCACCTGCCTCTTCAGAACCTTTGCTTTCCGAAGAATGCCATTTGAGCTTTACAACGCACCCGCGACTTTCACCATTGCATGTTACCCATTTTTTTATAGAAATGGTGGGTGAATATATGGAGGTCTTTATCGATGATTTTTCAGTCTTCGCGAAGACATTTGATATTTGCTTGGATAATTTGTCAAAGGTTCTTAAGAGATGTATTGAAGTAAATCTTGTCCTTAGTTTGTAGAAGAGCCATTTTATGATTCCAGAGGGCATAGTACTTGGCCACCTCGTGTCTGAGCGAGGTATCCAAGTAGATCGAGCCAAGATCAATCAAATTACAAATCTTCCAATTCCTGACTCCATCAAAGGCATTAGATCATTTCTCAGGCATGTGGGATTTTATAGGAGTACTTGATTTTTCAAAAATTGCCCGACCACTCAAAAACCTCCTAACAAAGGGTGCCACTTTTGAGATGAGTGAGGTATGTATTGCAGCATTTGAAACTTTGAGAGAGAAAGTTACACAGGCTCCAATTTTACAACCACCTAATTGGGATTTACCATTCAAAATCATGTGCGATGCATCAGATTATGCAATAGGAGTTATTTGGGACAAAAAATTGAGAAGAATCCGGTAGTAATTTACTATGCTAGTAAAACATTGAATGAGACAAAAAAGAATTACACAGTTACAGAGAAAGAGTTACTAGCAATAGTATTTGGATTAGAAAAGTTTAGATCTTATGTACTCAGATCTCAAATTATCTTATACTTTGATCACTCAGCTATCCGACACCTTCTATCTAAGAAGGACACGAAACCTAGGTTGATTAGATGGATCTTGCTTTTGCAAAAATTTGAGCTAAAAATTCATGATAAGGAGGGTCTATAGAATGTTGTCACTGACCATCTTTCTCGCCTTCCTTCTGATACAATTGAATCATCTCCTCCAATTATTGAACACTTCCCTGATGAACATCTTTTGACCATATACTCAGATCTTCCTTGGTATGCAGACATTGTTAATTATTTGGTTACACATCAATTCCCACCAGACTAGGACGAGAATCATAAATCACGACTCAAAGCAGAAGCCAAATATTATTTCTGGGAAGATCCATATCTTTTTCGACTCTGTAATAATCAAATCATCAGGCGATGTGTCACTTCTTCTGTGATTGATTCTATCCTATCCTTTTGTCATGACCAAGCCTGTGGTGGTCACTTTTCTGGTAGAAAGACCGCTGCAAAAGTTCTGTAACGCGGGTTTTATTGGCCCACGTTATTTGCTAACTCACAGACTTATTGTAAGGCATGTAGTCGCTACCAAACACTTGGTTGCATGTCACAAAAAGTCATGATGACCTTAAACCCGATTATAGTCTGTGAAATCTTTGATATTTGGGGCATAGACTTTATGGGTCTATTTTTGTCCTCTTTTGGCTTCCACTATATTTTACTTGCCATTGATTATGTTTCCCATTAGATTGAAGCCATACCCACATGCACAAATGATCATCGAGTTGTCGTTCCTTTTATATAGAGTCATATTATCGCTCATTTTGGGGTACCTCGTGTCATTATTTCTGACGGTGGTTCCCATTTTATTAATGCCCAGTTAAACATCTACTTAGAAAATGTGGGGTTACACATCGTATTTCTACACCTTATCATCCCCAGACTAATGGGAAAACCGAGGTCTCTAATCAGGAGATCAAAAAGATCCTTCAAATGACAATCTGACATGATAGGACGGATTGGTCTTCCCATTTAGATGAGGCTTTGTGGGCTTATAGGACTGCCCACAAAACACCAATAGGCACGTCACTATACAGACTTCTTTACGGGAAACCTTGTCATCTTCCCTTAGAAATTTAACACAAGGCCTATTGGGCAATTAAAGCCTGTAATTTAGACCTCGCGAAGGCTGGTGAAAAGCGTAGGTTGCAGCTTAGCAAACTTGAGGAATTACGTCATGATTCCTATGAGAGTTCAAAGCTGTATAAGGAGAAACTCAAAGCCTTCCATGATAGATTTATTTCCCGCAAATCCTTTACACCTGGTCAGAAGGTGTTGTTGTCTGATGCCCATTTGAATCTCTTCCCTGCTAAACTTACGTCTAAATGGCAAGGGCCATTTATTGCTGTTAGAGTGTTCGACAACAGCGCTGTCGAAATCATTGAACCCAACAAGGATCAACCCTTCAAAGTCAATGGTCAACATTTAAAACCCTTCTTGGAATCACATCCTTTGGATCTTGTTGGAGAATGTTATAGGCTCCACTAGGGTTTGTCACCATCCATCCACCACTTTTCTACATATCTATTTCCTGCTTTATGCTTTTTAATTCTTCCATTTTCTCTGATTTTTCACTTCATATTATACTAATTACCTTCATTTAGTCTGACTGACCACTCTGACTTTTGGTTAGACTTAAAATCGTCTACACAGAGATCTGTGATCTCCATTATTCGACTCCTTCCATCACCCTGAACCAAATGAAGTGTAATATATTTTGACCCTTCTTACAATGACGACATTATAAAATCTTAGCTTGCGGCATGTTGAAGTGAAATTTTCACTTTAATTGTGTGCAAACAAAAAATATAAAAAAACACATAAAAATTAAATATCCACGAAAATTAAAAAATAGCAATTACAAAAGTTTTAAAAATCTTAAAAATAAAAAATTTCACAAAAATATGAAAAATTTTGAAAAAAAAATCATAAAAATCAGAAAACTCATTAAACATAAAAATACAAAAATTTGAAAAATGAAAATTCATAAAAATAATAAGAGGGGTATATTCATCTATAATAAAGAAGAAAAGAAGAAAAATATGTATATTAATATTTATATTATTATTAAGGGCTTAATTTTTCTTTTAGGTCAGAAATTTAAAAAAATACATATATAAAATACATAAAGTATTTAAGAGCATTTAACTCTTATTTAGATTCTTACTTAAACATTTTGTAAAAGCACACTTTTGTTTTTACTCCTTTAAACAAGATTTTATTTGAATTTAGAATCTTTAAATCTTTTAAGCTTTGTTTTTCTATTCTTACCCTGAATTAAGAAACTAAGTGTATTAAGTTCTAAACTTAAGTTTTGGATTTAAATTGTAACTTTCTAATCAATTCGATTAAGCAATCCTTTTGCTTTTTGAAAATTTGATTTTATCATAAAGTTAAGTAAAAAGGCCAGATACTCAGAGTTAATTAAAAAGAGAGTAAGTAGAATTTTAGTTTATAAGTCTTTCATGCTATAGACATATAACTAGACCTGGTCAATTTTGTCTTGATAAATCCTATAGGAGGAAATCAAAAATTTAAAGAACTTGAGAGTGAAGGGCTTTGTTGTCAAAGCTCTGGTTTGAGAGCTAAAAAACCTAACATCTAAATTCACACACATAAAATTATCTTGTTGGCATCCGAGACCGCAAAAACACAGAGCTTAAGAGATCGATTCTGAATCCTCTTTAGTCTAAGGATTTCTGCAGGGCAGTTCTTGAAAGGGTGAAGGACGTGCCACTCACCTAGAAAAGGGATTTGGAGAATCAAGTTGGTAAGAAAGATGAGAAGGGGGAGAAAAAGAAAAGAAAAAGTTAAAAATAAAATAAAATACCCTACAGTTAAGTGCCTTGTTGCAAATAGGTACTTATACAGTTTTCACACGAAATAAAGCATCTCAGTACAAATGGATGCTATACTTCCATTAAATAAAAGAACACCTCTCCACAAATGGGTGTTCTAGCCTATAGAAAGGTTGAAAAAAAAAGATGGAGATAAAAATAATAGGAATAAGAGATCCCGTGGTCCACCGGGGAGATATACACAAAAGTGTTGACCTCGGGATAGAAAACTAGTGTGGAGAAAGCAACCAAACCTGAGTAAGGCCAAGCCAAAGGCTTGGATTAGAATAATTGGGATTGGAAATTGATGTCTTAAGATCTGGATTTTGGCAACTTTGGATGCCGTTAGGATAGCTCTCTTCACAAAGCACAAATGTTTTAAAATCATAGCTACTGAACCTTGGTATTGGGCAATGAAGACTAGGAAATTGGGTTTTGAGAATTTGAAGTTAAGACCTAGAGGAGAAGAATTGACAAAATCCTAGGTCTAGAAGTTGTTCTTAGTGCTGTAGTCTAGTACATTAGAGTTTTACTACTCTAAGTTTGGTTAATAATGAGTGTCTGGTTAATTTGCTTAAACTTATATTGATAAAAGTCAAATATCATATGAAAAAAATTAACTTAAGTCTATTGAGTTTTTGAGTTAAAATTTAATTCCCAACTCTTAGGTTTTGTTTTCTTAATGCACTTTGTATTCTAAGTTTGGGTTAAAAATAGTTACAAAGAATAAGAGATTTTTGAGAATTCTCATTTTCAATAAAATTATTGTTAACAACATTGTTTTTAAGTGTGTTTTGAAAATGTTATAAGTATAAGTCTAAGTAAGAAAATTTTCACAAAATGCTCTATATATTAGTTATTTATGTTAAATCTAAAAATATTCTCTGACCTAAGCTTTCCTCTACATAGTTATTATTTATATATTTAAACCCAAGTGCTTTAAATCATCATATTTTTAGTTAATTTTTCTAGGGACAAGCAGAACCTTAGCTTGGGGGTATGATGAAAGGCTCATCATGATCTCTAATTATCCCTAATTGACTAGTCTTCCAAGTTATTTAGCTAAAAATATGTAGATATAAGGGTTAATTATTAAAGGACCTTAAAATAAGTTTAAAATGCTATTTTAACATCCAATTAATATTATTAATAATTTGAATAATAATTGGACTCAGGATATTAACAATCATTCCTCTAATTAATAAGTTAATTAACTTAAGCATAATGTATACATAAGTATGTAATAACTTAAGTAATATTACCTAACTAAATAAATTAATCTGAAAAAAGTCAGAAATGTAAATTCAAGGTCTAAATATAGTAATTACCTTATTTATGAACATATATAAAAATTTGAAAAAGATCTAAATTAAAATAAACTTTGAAAACCTGAGTTTACATTTAGATCCTTATAATTCATTTCAATCGGGTCCTTACTTTTCATACAGATCCTTAGGTTTCATTGCGTATAGGTTCCACTTCTTCTTTTTCTTCAGCTAGTTGAACGGTTGACGACGGAGGGTGCTTCCACCGCACGATCACTACCCTACCGACATCATCTTTCCTTCTCCAAGCTCCTAGGGCTTGCGCTTACCATCCCATCTTCATCCATCGGTCTAGATGACTCTGATATCCTAATTTAGGATAGAGGATAACTTTACTGTCATCGGAGAAGATGCCGGTGATTAACATCCTCCTAGCCTCTTGCGTGTCCAGATTCCTCCTCTTTCATCACCGTCGACTATAAATACCTCCTGACCCCATAATTAATAACGAGGACATTGCAAATCATAGGCATGAGGGGGATATTAAAGTGCAAAAATGTTGTGAGAATCACTCCATAAGAAGGGGTTTCATAAAAAAAATTACGTATTCTTAAAAAAAAAAGGGGGGGTTGAGGAAAAAGAGGAGCCATTTTTAGACAAAAAATGAAAAGAAAGGAGCACAATGAAAAAGAAAAGAAAATTGAGTCCCTTAGAAACAATTTGGAACCTACCCACCTTCTAGGTTGGATTGAATGATGAACTAAGACCTGAAAGGCTAAAACTTAAGGGATTAGTGGTAAATACCAACCCTAGGCCTCTTGGATATGTATTGGATTTAAACATTTACGTACTTACTCAAATCCAGATTAATCCTCAAGAGGTTGGGGAAAATGCAAAGCTTATGTATTGGTCTAAGGCATAGGGAGTATTTGGCCTCATTAACTAATCTCTGGTTTGTGGGACTCAGTAACTTAAGCACCCTAAATCGCACACAATCTTGTTCAGTGTGCTCTAGAGATAAAACCATGCCAAAAAGCATTTAATCCATTCAGAAAAAGGTCCTCAGATCTAGAATAGGAGTGGCGCAAAAACACAAATTGATTTGGACGAGTTCCCTGTGCGGATAGGCAGGAAATTCTCCTCAAAGATGCATAATAACATACCATCTCCTCAGTGCTTGTCTCTTACAATATCTAAATATCCTACTGGGGGCATGTAAGCACCATATGCTGGTTCAGATTCCATGGGAAGCATTATCAAGAAATGTTGATTGCCAGGATCTGGATTTAGCTATAGAATGCCATGGGCAAGATAATCTTGAAATCTCGAAAGCCAGGCTTCTGGGTATTGCCAGGAATCCGATACAAACCATGTTTAGTGCCAATCTGATGATGGATCTAAGGAAAAATATAATGAGAAGAAAAGTGTGAGAAAGTTCTTGATGAGACACTCATCATGATCTCTAATTACCCCTAATCAACTAGTCTTCCTAGTTAATTAGCTAAGGTTATGAACATATAAGGGCTAATAATAGATTAAGGGATATTTAGTCAAGGACCTTAAAATAAGTTTAAAATGACATTTTATCATTCAATTAACATTATTAATAATTTAGATAATAATTGATGCAGATGGAGTGGGTGGGAAGAATGAAGAGGTCGATCCCGGCGACCGACGGTTTAGGTGCGACGGCTGGTGGGTTCAGGGAGGGTGAGGGGTGGAATACTTGTAGATCAAAAGGATGGAGGAGGAATGAACGGGGGAAGCCTGGTGCATACGGCCAAAGGGGGATGGTGGCAAGGTGGTCTGAAAGAAGAGGAACAAAGCCAACTGGCAAGACTTTGCTTCCGATGCCGACGCCGGGGACACTTGGCAGCTACCTGTCGATCTCCAGTCATATGTCTGGGGTGTGGGGGATTCGGCCACAAAAGGGATTCATGTAGGGGTTTGGGGGGGCAGATGGGTTATCGCTGTTTCCCACGCTCTGGAAATTTGAATTCCAGGGCTGGGCGGACGTCGCCTCCGCCCCCACTTCTGTGCAACTCGGGAGGGCTTATGGCTGATGTGGAGGTTCCTATGATGGCGAGCATTAGAGCTGCAGAGATGGCCCTGCAGGAAGCTCTGGTTGGGGAGGTTATGACTGGAAGACCGACGGCGGAGAGTGTCCGTGCCTTGGTAACCTCTCTGTCCCTCTTGACTGATTCCTGGCAGATCTCTTTTCTGTTAAGCACACGTTTTGTGCTCTTTGTTTTGGGTGCGGGGGATGTTGAAAAATTGCGATTCCATACATCATGTAATGATGGAGTCACGGTGATTTGGAGGCTGCTTTCTCCTTTTGATGGAGCCCTGTCGGAGAGACCGCCACAGAGAATGGGAACTAGGTCTGGATATTTTGAGATTGAGGGACTTCCACTGCATCTGTGGTTGAAGGAGGTTGTATCCTCAATGATCTCAGACTTTGCAACTATGGCAGAAGATGTGGTCGTCGGACTACTTGAGTGGAATGGGCTTTTACTGAGTGTGATGGTCGATGTCTTCATCGCTGGCTCTATACCTAATCGTCTGATTTTGAGATGTGGCGGAAGTTCCTGGATGCTGAGGCTGAGGTTCCTGGTGGGGGATGGTGTAGCAAAGCAGCGTAAGTCGTCTGAACCTGCAACTGATGAGGGGGTGATTGCACAAGAGCTGTACATGGATCTTGGCGATAAATCCCTAGCTGCCGAGATGTGCCAGGACCTGTGTGATGGGGAGACGAGGATGCTTCAGAATGAAGAAATGAAGGAAATGGGCGGCGGAGAATTGGCAGGACAGTCGACCTCGGTGGCAGGGGATGTGCTGTTAGGTGGTAGGGAGACTTTGGAGCAGGGGAACCCTGATATGCAGCCTAAATCACTGAAGGGCAAACGGGTCTTGCAGGGGAAGGAAGATCCTAAATGTGAAGGGGGATCTTGACAAAGATCATTAACGGGATATCACCATATAGCCTTCGACAAAGAAAATCAAAGGCTATCACTCTGATGGATGAAGAAGAAGTTGTCAAAGTTATGCAAGTGTGCAGTTGCCAGACCCTCATGAGAGAGGGTTTCAATGAGGAGTGATGAGAATCCTTACTTGCAACGTGAATGGGTTGCGCGACAAATGCCGGAGGGCATCTCTGATGAGATACTTGAGAGAATGGGAAATTGATTGTGCACTCATTCAAGAGACACACATTGAAAGTAATTCTGATAGACTATGGTCCAATTTGTTAACCGCAGGGTTGAATGAATGTGTACAGATTGATGCACATGAGAGGTTAGGGGGCATTGCTATCTGGTGGAGGAAGAGGTGGCCTCAGTGCTTGGAAGTTCACAAAGCCAGACATATGCTAACATGCAAATTCCAGATTTAGCAGGGACAAGAGTGTATCTAGATTACTGGGGTTTATGGACCTTGTAATGCTTCTGCCAGGCAGGAGCTGTGGGAGTAATGGTCCACAGTAGCTGTGTTGGTGCAGGGGGAAATGTGGCTAATGGGAGGAGATTTTAATTGTGTTTTAACAGGGGTTGATAGGCCTACTGGCTGCACTGACAGATCGGCCATTGGTTTTCAGATGACAATTCAGTCGCTGCAGTTGAGTGAATATCCATCCTCTAGTGTGGAATTTACTTGGCATAATGGTAACGGGCTTGCTTCCAAGCTTGACAGATTTTTTGGGAATGTGGATACCTTGTCAGATTCCAACTGTCGACAGTGAATGGGTTGAACCGACCTTTCTCTGATCATACCCCCCTGGTTTGGGACAGTAGGCAGGAAACACTGGCTGGCACCTATTTCAAACTAAAAAGGTCATGGCTGACTGAACCAGTTTTCTTCCAGATGATGTATTCTTAGTGGAGAGCTAGAAAGGTAGAGGGATCTACTACTGTCAGACTATCAAATAAGCTGGCTGGATTGCGTACGATCTTAAAAGAATATGGATCAGCTGTTACCTTGGTGAGGGAACAAAGGAGAAGGGAAGCGTTGAGTAGAATCCAGGAGCTGACAGAAGGTCAGCTGTCTGAAGATGAACAGGCTGACAGGAAAGTGTGGCAAGGTGTGGTACTGGATGAAGACCTTAAACAAGAAATCGATTGGAGGGAGAGATCCAGGCAGTTATGGCTTAAGGAGGGGGATGCCAATACAAATTTTTTTCATCTTGCAGCTAGCTCTCGGAGGCGATTTAGCTTCATTTCCTCTATTCTTTGTGATGGACATAGGGTCACCTCTAATCAGGAGATTAAATCTGAAGCCATCAGGTTTTTCAGAGAAGCATCTAGGGCAACTAGGAGGGGGAAATGGAGAATGCAAGAGACATTGGTCCCAGGGTGACAAGAGTACAAGCCGAGAAACTGACTGCACTAATTACAGAACAGGAAACCTTACAGGCAATCAGAAAACTAAATGAGGAAGGCTCCCCGGGCCCGGATGGAATACAAGTTTTCTTTTACAAAGAGATGTGGAGTGTAAGGAGGTGATGGATGTTATCAGAGAATTTGAGGTGGGTAATGCTGGTTTCGAGAGGATTAATAAGTCATATCTTTTCCTCTTGCCTAAATCAATGGGAGCTGAACAATTTTCAGATTTCAGGTGGATTGCCTTGTCGAACTCTATCTATCTTATCATTAGCAAGGTCTTGGTTTACATGTTAAGAATTGTTCTACATGACCTGATTCATCCAGTACAGGCTGCTTTCTTGCCCAACAGATCACTTTAGGAGTCCTTTATATTCGCTTAGGAAATAGTTAGTAGCTGGCGCCGAAGGAAATCCAAGGCCTTCCTGTGGAAAGTGGATTTCCAGAAAGCCTATGACTCGATTTCCTGGCCGTATCTTTGGGAGGTGTTTAGAAGAAGAGGCTTCCCCTCCATTTGGATTCAATGGATGAAATGCTGTATCACCACTGCTTCATTCTCTCCTTTGATCAATGGGAAGCCATGTGGAGCTTGGACCCAGCCTCAACGTGGGGTTAGACAAGGGTGTCCCTTGGCCCCACTGGTTTTTAACCTTGAAGTAGATGGGCTTGCAAGGTACCCTTGCAAATTGGCAGAGGTGGGTATAATTAAAGGGTACTCGTTATCAAATAGGAGACATTTGGCCCCCATTTTACAATATGCAGATGACACTGTGTTCTTTGTGGAAGGGTCCAAGTCTGAGGCACATGCTTTGGAATTATTGGTGAAGATCTTCAGTGATATTTCAGGTTTTTGTTTGAACAAAGACAAGTCTGCTTTGATCTATTTTGGTATGAATGAATAGGAACATACGGAATTGGAAGGTACTTTGGGCTCACCCCATACTAAATTGCCTCTGAGATACCTTGGATTACTTGTAAGGGCTACAAAGCTGAAAAAATCAGACTGGTATATCCTGTTCGAGAAGGTGGCTAGAAAGCTGAAAGGGTTGAGTAGTAAATTCCTATCTAAGGGTGGGAGACTGATTTTGCTCAACTCAGTTATCACTGCCATACCAGTCTTTTACTTCGGCATATTTAAAGCCCCTAAATGCATCTGGAAGAGATTGGACATTTTAAGGAAGAGGTTTTTCTAGAAAGGAGCAGGGCACGAGGGCAGGTTCATGCAACCTATCAGATCGAGCACTATCTGCAGACTAAAGGAGGCTGGGGGGTTGGGAATTAAAGCTTTAAAAGAGTTCAATGAGGCCCTACTGCTGAAATGGGCCATAGGAATATTGAATTGCAAGGAGGGGCTGATGGATGATCTAATCAGGGACAACTTTGGGGGATCCAACAGCTGTCTGCAAAGGCTTTAGCCGAAGAGGCCCTCACCCTTTTGGAGATCTGTGATTTTTGCAGTCTCCCGCTACTGGCATCTGCTATAGCCTAAGCTTGGAGATAGCAGATGCTTTAGCTTTTGGAATGAGAGGTGGTCTGAACTGGGTCTGCTGAAAGAGACCTTCCCGAGGGTGTATGGGGCTACTGCTGACAGAAATGCCACAGTTAGCAGTCTGTGGTCCATGGCTGAAGGCTGCTGGCAGCTGGAAAGGCTACAACAGTGTAGGTCGGGCACTCGACTATGGGAGGAGAAGCAGAATCTGATGGAGAAACTGCAGCAGTTATATCTTATGACAGATGTGAAGGACACTTACTACTAGCAGGGGGTCTTCTCTTTGAAGCAAGCATATGAAAAAATTACTAGATCCAACAATGACGTGTAGTGGGATTCTATCGACAGAAAGATTTGGCTTATGAGAATTCCTCTGAAGGTCCAAATTTTCCTGTGGCTTTGTAGATGGGAAGGGCTGATCACTGGCGATCTTAGGCACAGAAGAATGGGGATTGATCTGAATGCCTGCCCTCTTTTTGGATTGCACTCTGATAGTGCAACACACATCTTCTCCTCTTGCTTGGTCACTGATAAAATCTGGAGGTTGGTGTGCTTTGAACCCCTTCCTACCTGGGATATTATATGGCAGAGGTTCACCAATCCTGTTCGACCATTGGGGGCTATGGTAGCCATTCTGTGGTGTGTGTGGAGGGTGCGGAATGATAAGCTGTTTCAGGGGAGACCGGTGAGATGTGAGAATGTTGTAAAGGAAGCTTGTCTCTCACACATAGTTGGGCAACTTTTTTGTAATACTTTTTTGATATGCAATACAATACCCTCTGGATTGCTATCGGTCTATGATAGCGGTCCTCACTGTTTCAAAAAAAAAAAAAGATAATAATTGGACTCGAAATCCTATTAATCATTCTCTTAATTAATAAGATAAGTAACTTAAATATAATGTATACCTAAGCATATAATAACTTAAGTGATTTTACTTAATATAATAAATTAATCTAAAAAGGTCAAAAATGTAAATTCAAGGTGTAAACAAAATATTTACCGTATTTACTAACATATAAAAAAAGTTGAAAAAGATCTAAGTTAAACTAAACCTTCAAAACCTGTGTTTACATTTTAGTCCTTAAAATTGATTACAGTTGGGTCCTTATTTCTCAAATGGGTCCTTAAATTTTATTTCATTTAAGTCCCTCTTCGTCTTCTTCTTCTTCAGCCGTACGAACAGCTGGCGGTAGAGTCACCCCACCATGCGATCACCGCCCTGCCGACATCATCCTTCTTTGTCCAAGCTCTTGCAGCTTGCGCTCACCACCTCCACTTCATCCACCGGTCTAGATTAACCGAGAATCCTATTTTTTAGTGGGAGATAACCTCACCGTCGTCAGAGAAGATGACGGAGGTTAAGCTCCTCAAGCTCTTTCTTCGGCCAGACCCTACCACTCGCTTCGCCGCAAGCTACTATAAATACCCCCTCACACCTCTGATTTTATTCAAGTTGGCTCCCTTCCCTCTTCTAACACTATAGCCGACCCAATAGGCTATTCGTCCAAAACTTTGGCAACTTCCCATTCCATTTTCCGACTTCCTCTGTCCATCTTAAGTAGCCGAGGAGATCCGTCGTGGTCTTCCACGCCTCTGACACAGGCACTGACCAAAGGAATCCTCTGCTCCACCTCAAATCCGCCTGCCAGAGATCTTTTTGCCACCCTCTGATTTCGTCGTCTGCTATGAACCTTCGGTGGAACCCTATTGACCCCATCGTCCAGGTAACAGTAGGCTAGCTTAGTTAGTTAGTTTAGGTAGTTAGATTAGAGTAATTTGAGAATTTTAGTTTCATCTTCTCCGACTCTGGTGAGTTCCTTGAGCTTGCCAGAGACTTAATTTCATCTTTTCAATTCACTGTACACCAACCTGTATCTTCCACGATCACTTCCAAATCATTTAATCGCTAATCGAATCACCTAATCGCCTAATTCACATATCACTTTCATCGACTATTGACACTGTCTATGGTGATAGTATTCGACCTAATCTCACCTCCACTGGGTTCTTCATCATCTATCCACCACTTATGAACCCCAATCGACACTATAATACATATTATTATCATCCATAAATTAAACACCCAAATTTTAATTAAGTTTCTGAGCTCGCTGTCCATGGCAGCTCAGGAACAGTTCAAACTATTAATTAACTATATAATTATAACTGCTAACATCTCTTGACTTGATTTAACCTCTCAATCATGTTGTCAAACAAGTCCGGAGCTTATTTCAAATCAAATCCTTTAAGGAAATGATTTCACTGTCAAATCTTACATTTTAAGAGATAAATGAAGAATTAAATGTGATACTGTGTTTCCTTGTAACCTCAGGATCCTTTTTGAATAAAAAATGGTAAGTTTTATCAATGTGAACATACTTTTCTTATTTTCTGGACTCACCGGAGCTCCGGCGAGCTCCAGCGAGTCAAATTTGTGTTTCAGCCTCTAGATCTTGCTGAGAAGATCCAGAATGTTATTATATGGATCAATGATTGTCTTGAGGATATTTGTTTGAGGATTTAGCCATTGGAGTTGAAGGTTGAACTTCATCTTCTCCAACTCCGGCGGAGTTGGAGAAGTCTGATAAAAAGATATAAGAGACATTTAATGAACTCAGAAGCTTTAGTGCAATGCACAGAAGCTATTTTAAACCTTTAAAACACTGTTACAACTTCTAAATGATTCTGTCAAACAAACACCTTTTCAAGTTAATGCGGCAAGCCTGAAACCCTAGAAATCAGGGTCAGAACATCTTCCTGAAGATCTGAATATGTTCTGGATGTTGAGGAGACTCTAATTGAGACTTTGATTTCCTGTGGAAAAGCTTTGAACAAAAAGTCAATTTTCATGCTTCCACAGTCAAACATGAGTCTGTTAATGGAGATCTGAGCTTGAATTGAGAAATTGAGAAGTGTAAATTGTTTCTGGAAACTTGTTCGATGATCTGGAAGTGATTAAAGTGAGCTCAGATGATTTATTTAGTGAAAATTTAATTCCTATCAATTTGGGTTACTTTCGAACCCAAACCATCAGGAGAAGCATTTTGATGAAATTTAAATTTAAATCCTGCGCAAATTAATCTATTATAACCCTTAGAATTAGTTTAAATTGATTAGAAGCACTCTTTTGCGTCTATTGAACATTATGAAGTCTGAAATATGAACTCTGAAGATTCCATAGAAGTGAATAGCTTCTCTGCAGGTTCTAAAGGTCTTAAGAACTTAAAACCTATTCTAACAGATGTAGAATCAATTATATAACATGTATAGACCATAAAATAAAAGAGAGAAGTCCCTCTGAGGACTCTGTTAATTTAATTTCACTTCTAGGCATAAAAATAACCTGTAGGAACCCCTGATTTCATCTTTGAAATTAAAGAGGAAAACATCATCAAAACCTTAAATTGACCCTGCAATTGCATAGATCTATCTTAGAGCTTTCTAACAAACTTGAAATCACTCGATTTGGAGCTTTGGGTAGAAAGTTATGATCATTTGAAGTTGGGTTTGGAAGGGGTAGGAGAGTCCCTCATCGCTTGTTCACGAGCGTGCACCTGGGGATAAAAACAATTTGTTACTCCAGCTATGCAGTCGTCAGCGCTCGGTGCACCGGTTACCGATTCGATCTGAACTTAAGCAATTGTGTGTTTGGGTGGGCATGCCTACGGGTGTTCGCCCTTGAGGGCGTGAGAGAGAATGTGCCCTGGGAGGGCGAGAGAGGCATGGGAGGCCGGGTTGAGCCAAAATGGCTCGAGACTATGGAACGATAAGAAATAAATTGAAAACGAACCTAATTGAAACTAGGCGAGGACTGAGTAGGGTCTGGCCCCATCCTGGTCTCAGGGTGCTGTGTATCCTCAAAAGGACCTCGCCGCAAATAAAATAAATTTTGGTTAAAAAAGTAAAAAAAACCTGGTTCAGCTGAAGAACTTAAGCAAAAGAGAAGCCGGTGGTTATTAAGCTAAGTGTTAAAGCACAGGCACTAAGGAAGGAAAAGAGACTAAGGAACAAAGGACAAAACTAAGGGAAGAAGAGAAGGCAGGAGAAGACTAAGGGAAAGAGAATAAGAGACAGAAAGAGAAGATAGGAAGAAAAGACGAAGGGTAAGAAAAGAGTTCAAGAGATAGAGAAGAAAATAAAAGAAAGAAAGAAGAAGATGAGAGCCTGAAGACTGAATGGAAAATGAATCTTTTCTTGCATCATTTTTAATTACTTTTTGTTCTTAATTGTAGAAAGGCATGTTTTAATAGAATAACTTTTATTGCCTTAATTTCTTTTGAAAAGAAATAGGAAAACAAACATCATTTTCAGTAAATATATTTTGCATATGGAATTTTGCATACTCTTTATAGTTTAAATATTTTGAAAAAATTCATGTTTTGAAAATCAAACTAGTTATTCCTCCTAAACTTATAGAAAAATAAAAGAAAATTGGTGAATTTGAAGAAAATTATTATACCTCCCAGTGAATGACCTGGACTAACCAGTAGAAATTTCTAAAATGCTAGGTTAATTTGACCCTATACTACACAACCGACACAACTTCGAGTTAACCAAAGTGATTTAAGTGAAATTAACTTAATTACTGAGTTGAGTGGAATCGCATGCATCATTTTAATGGCATCGTTGCCGGAGAGGTAATATTTTGATTCAGTAAAATTTAAAAGGATTTATTGTTTGATTAGGAGGTATTTTGTAAATATTTTTCTGTTTTTAGTAACTTTTTTTTAATTAGTGTGTTTTTTTTATTTTTTTTTATTTTTTTTTTTATTTTCTGTCTTCTTCTTAGGTTTACCTTTAAAGGAAATCTCAGGAGAAGGCGAGAATTAGTTTTGCTAGTTTTATTTTTGCAAGTAGTTCTTATTCTTTTGCTTTGTTGCATTTAAAAAAATAAAAAATATAAAAATACATCTTTTCTTACTAGCAGCAGCATATCATAGGCATACACTCTTAGGAGTGCATTATTCTGCTAATACTAATACGATCTGACTCAGGAAATTTTTTAAAACTATTTTTCTCGCATCAGCTGGAAAACACGAGAAAACCCGCATAGATCCCTGTCCTTTGAGAATTAAAAAGACCATATATTTTTGTTTGAAAAGATATAAAAAGCGGCCATTGTAGTTTAACTGATATATTTTTGAAAAAAGACTAACTAAAAAGAGGAAGTAAAACTTGTGACTTAACACTGTTTGCAGAATGCATCCGGGTTTTTATATCGCTATCGTCTATTGCATGCTAGCATGCACACAGCGCGATCACTAGAGTCACACGAGTCCATTTCTCTATCTCTCCTCTTTGCACCTCTTACGGCTTTGGCTGAAAATCAACAAGTCTGTCTCACTACTAAAGCCCCGGGGAGCCAATAGTGAGCGGTCTCGATCCTAGACCTTAGATGTTTGAGCTTTAAGGTACGCACCTACGTAAACACGAATTATGATGCGTATTTTGATACTGTTACTCTATTTGTTTGTATCAAATTATTTTGCGTATCTTAGGAATTTCTTCTTTCCTTTGAAAGAAGAGCAAAACCCACGTCTTTTGCGCTATTTTGTGGGTTTTTTGTGTCGCTGTTTTCTTATCGGTGGTGTGCGTGTGCCTTTGGACATTATTTTTTGTTTATAGATGGGAGGTGATCCTTGCATTTGCCTCTTGCACCACCGTTAATAGGTGATCCTACGCCGGTTGCAGATAAGCAACCAATGGTTTTCCCGTCTAATCCATCTACTTCTATGTGTTGGTGCTAGAGCACCACGATCATTTGTTTTGATGATAACAAAACACGTGTTATTTAACATTTGCAATTTGAGTTCTAGATTTCAGGTCAATTGCAAATGTGGACGTGTTTAGACGGAGTTCGAGCTCGCATCCAGGACGGATTGGAAGAGCTTGACGGAAAATAGAGGAGGTTCGCGTGGAGCGACAGATTGAAGATGGAAGGAAATGAAGAATAGGATAGATTTCCTTCTTTTGTACTTGTTGTATTTTTCGTTTCTTTTCTTACTCTTTATTTTCCTTAGATATTTCATGTTAAAGAGCCTCAAAGTACCCTAACAGTAGTCCTAGGAACACCGGCACAACCCTAGGATACTTAGGTTTTCTGTAGAATACTTAGAAAATAAATATAGGGTTCAAACAGCACTTACAGACGTCTAATTCCAAAATCAGACGTCTGATGAAGCATTTTAAGACGTCTGACTGTTGTTTCAGACGTCTGATAATTGTTAGGCTGGAGTTAGTATTCTGTCTGATGAAATCAGATGTCCATACCTTAATCCAGACGTCTTAGAAGACGTCTGATGACTTTGCCAGACGTCCAATTAGTGGACCGTTGGCTGGCTTAGCAAACAGTCAAGAATATGACCGTTAGAGCCTTATCAGACGTCCTTAGGTCTTTCCAGACGTCTGATAAATGACCGTTTTGCCTCGGCTGACCCAAAATCTCTTCTCAGAGATTTTCTAGCCGTTGTAACATTTGGAAATCAATTCCCACAGTAAAAGTAGGTTTCCAGACGTCCAGACTTAGTGCCAGACGTCCTGTATGTCGTCTGATAGACTTGCACAAAAACCCTGTTTAGATCTGATTCAAGTCAGGGAGAAACCCGCACAGAATCGGATGTCTGACCTTGAAATCAGACGTCTTAAAGTGAACTTCCAGACATCTGATGATAGAATTAGACGTCTGATAAGCCTGTCAGAACAATGATTGTTCCTGATTTCGGGTTGATTCTCTTGGACTTTGTTCCCAACGGCTATAGAACCTTTCCTAAGCCATCCAAAGCCTTCCTAAGGCCTCTATAAATAGAGGGGAACCTTTGCAACACAAATATACACTAAGAGACAAAAGACACACCAAGAGAAACACAAGACACACTTAAGCAACATACTTCCACTCTCTTGTGTCCGAGAAGCTCTTGCTCTCTAAGCTCAAGTTCTACATCTTGAGAGCATCATTCCCTTCGCGCACCCGCTCTCCTGCCGTTGTCTACGAGAGCGACATTGCGCCGTTGTGTGGCTCACGCACCTGCGTCATCGTCGACGCACTCCTTGCAAAGGGGAGTTTCCTTATTCCTATAGAAGCTAGGTTTATAATTACTTTGTTGGCTCTATAGGACTTGTTGTTTCTTTTATCTTTGTTATTTTGTTGGGTATTCGCTTTGCGAATTCCTGTCTCCTTTGTGGGACAAAATCCTTCTCGTGGAGAGAAGGGGTTGAGGAACGCTACCCTCGTACTTGTAGCGTGGTTGTACTGAGGTTGAATCACCCTCGTTTTAAAGTGATTCGGTTAGTGGATTTGATCAACTAGGTTGATCGGAAAATCCTAACTCGAGAGGGTTAGGTGGTGGTTTTCACCCGGTTTGGGTTTCCACCTAAAAATAATTGTGTACATTGTGCGATTGTCTTTTTGTGTGAGATTGTTTATATTTCAATTCCGCATTTTTTTTTGTTACGCTAATCTCACCCCCTCCAAGTAGGAAAACTTCACTATGGATCCAATGAAGAATTTTAATCCCAAGATCCCTTCTTCTGGTCAGGGGGAGATGCCGCCTTTTGATGTTCATGAGGCACTCCTGAACCAGAATCTTAGGATGCTAGAGCAAACAAGACAAATCAATTTATTAACAGCAACCTTAAATAATTTACAGACTCTTCAAACCCGTTCTTCACCTCGACCTGAGGTGGGTTTTGAAAATCCTGATTTACCGATCAATCATCCAAGGCCTCTACTTAGAGATTATTATAACCCATCTAATATGCATGTAGAGCCTAATGTTAGGATACCTATTGGGGAAAATGATCCAGAATTAAAGCCAAACATTATAGGT
The DNA here is from genome assembly GCA_037157565.1 of Thalassia testudinum. NCBI lineage: Eukaryota > Viridiplantae > Streptophyta > Magnoliopsida > Alismatales > Hydrocharitaceae > Thalassia > Thalassia testudinum. Next base: position 146,737,817 of record JAZHRO010000014.1, on the reverse strand, counting down.
TTAATAACCCAGTTTCACGGATTTGCATCCGAGGATCCATTTCAACATATAGAAGATCTTAAAAATTTATCCCAAACTCTTTGTCCTCGAAATCAAAATATGGAAATCCTACTAATGAAAATGTTCTCTTTTAGCCTTAAAGATAAAGCAACATATTGGTATAGAACTATAGCAACACCAATCTCAACTTGGGCTAAACTCGAATTCGCATTTTTGAGGAAATTCTTTCGAATTGGTCAAACCAATGCTTTAAGGCGAGCTATTACTACTTTCAATCAAAACCAAGGAGAACCAATTCATGAGGCATGGGAACATTTTCATGAATTGCAAAAGAAATGCCCACATCATGACATCCCTCGTTGGCAACTCATGCATATCTTTTATTATGGTTTACAGGAGGGCATTTGTAATCTAGTCGATGCCTCTTGTGGAGGGAATTTTCTAAATCACGACATAGAATTTGCTTCAGAATTATTTGAAGGGATGGTGGAAAACTCGATCAACAATGCATCAATGTTGCAATTCACGTGGGGAGCAAATACGAATCATCAAAATCCGCATAAGGGCATTCACAAGATCGGTAATCCATCCAGTTCAAAGAATTTAGAGATTATTGCAGAAAAACTGGACAAAGTCGATATCGTAGCAAAGCATCTCGACGAGGTTAGAAACACAATGAAGACTCTTACACCTCTACTTGCTACGAATCCCACGTATTTACCTGTTTCACAAATTCCCAAGGGGAGGGAATTTGTGAATAATCTGGATTCTAGAGATCCATCTTCCTTGGGTTTTCTATCTACTCTTTCACTAACCCAAGGAGGGACCTTTGTCCCACAATCTTCCCCACCCTTAACTGTTGCAGAAAGCATGCCATATCTTTTAGGATTACATGCCATCTAGGAAAACATTCCAAGACCAAACCCTTATTCAAATACCTGTAATCCTGGATGGAGAAGCTACCCAAATTTTTCTTGGGCTGATCCAAATCAAAATCAAAGACCAAATTATCCAAATCCGACCCATTTTAACCCACCTCCTTTGCCTCCTCAGTAATCAAATTCAAGGCCTAGCCCGATGAGTATGTAGAATTACTCTAGGCCTATTAGAGATACATAGCTAGATCAGATTTTAAGAGCTGTGTCAGAGAGTCAGTGAGAAAATGCTGAAGCTCTCGCTGAGATCCATCGGCAATGTAAGGTAGAATTGGCTGATTTACGAAATCAGATCACGCTTTTGGCTGAGTCTCATCAGCCAGGTACTCTTCCATCTCAGCCAATTCCGAATCCTAGGAATCTGCCAAATCCTAGGCAAAATCAAGGCCAAGTCCATTTCATTATTCAGGCCTTTGATTCTAATCATAACCCATCCTCTGTATTACCTGAAAATAGCCCATCAAACCTGCATCAGCAACCTATTTTGTATCAAAATGACCTACCTATTATTGAGAATCAAAGCTGATTTTTTTGATCTGTTGAACTTGGTGGAATCATCTTTTAAATTGCCTTAATCTTTAACATTCTACATCTCAACCTAAAATCAGATCTAATATTCACATGATCTTCACTCTGATCTTTCTGAGATTTCTCACGAGAATCTGATTCTAGGATCTATGAGATTTATTCTAGGTAATTTCAGGACGAGTTTTGATCAGGTGGTTTAATCTGTTTTCTAATTTTTTGATCTAACTCTTTCATAATTCCTCTATTCTTTACCATATACCTATTCTTTTTAAGAGTTCTTTACTAGGGTTTAAGTCTTGCTGAAAGCATAAAACTTAGCACTTGTATATAGTTGTTTCCCTTAGTCTTGATAGAGTGTTTAAGAGCATTCAATCCTGAATTAGATTTTACTTAAACATTTTGTAAAAACACCCTTTTGTGTTTAAAATTTTTCAAACAAGATTTTATTTGAATTTAGGAATCTTTTAAATCTTTTAAAGATTTCTTTTTCTATTCTTACTTGAATTAAGAAACTAAGTGTGTTAAGATTTAAACTTAAGTTTTAGAATTAAATTATAACTTTTTAATCAATTATATTAAGTAATCCCTTTTCTATTTTATCATAAAGTTAATTAAAAAGTCAGATATTTAGAGTTAATTAAATAGAGAGTTGGTAGAATTTTAGTTTACAAAACTTACAAGCTAGAGATAAATAAATAGACTTAGTAAATTTTGTCTTGATGGATCCTATAGGAGTAAAGTAAGAATTTGAAGAACCTAAGAGTAAAGGGCTTTGTTCTCCAAGCTCTGGTTTGAGAGCTAAGTAACCTAAACATCTAAATTCACTCACAAAGATTTGTCTTGTTGGCATCTGAGACCACGAAAACACAGAGGTTAAGAGATCAATTCTGAATCATCATTAGTCCAAGGATTTCCGCAGGGCGGTTCTTGAAAGGGTGAAGGATGTGCCACTCACCTAGAAAGAGGATTTGGAGAATAATGTTAGTAAGAAAAATGAGAAGCAGGAAAAAGAAAAGAAAAAAAAGTAAATAAAACACCCTGCAGTTAAGTGCCTTATTAAAAATGGGTGCTTATGTAGTTTTACCTTAAATAAATAAAAGCATCTCGTTACGAATGGATTCTACCCTTCCTTCCATCAAATAAAAAGAACACCTTGCTACAAATGGGTGTTCTAACCTATAGAAAAAGAGAAAAAAAATATGGAGAAAAAAATATTAGGAATAAGAGACCCAGTGGTCCACTGGGGAGATATACACAAAATGTGTTGACCTCGGGATAGAAAACTGGTGAGGAGAAAGCAACCAAACCTGAGTAAGGCCAAGCAAAAGGCTTGAATTGGAATAATTGGGATTGGAAAGTGATGTCTTATGATTTGGGTTTTTACAACTTTGGATGTCTTTAGGACAATTCTCCTCACTAAGCACAGATGTTTTAAAATCATAGCTACTGAACCTTGGTATTGGGTAGTGAAGCCTAAGAAATTGGGTTTTGAAGATTTTAAGTTGAGACCTAAAGGAGAAGAATTGATAGAATCCTAGGTCTAGAAGTTAATCTTTAGTGTTGTAGGCTAGTAAATTAGAGTTTTACTACTCTAAGTTTGATTAATAATGAGTATCTGGTTAATTTGCTTAAACTTGTATTGATAAAAGTTAAATATCATAAACAAGGGATTAACTTAAATCTATTTGAGTTTTTGAGTTAAAAATTAATTCTCAATTCTTAAGTTTTGTTTTTCTTGAAACACTTTGTATTCTAGTTTGAGTTAAGAATAGTTATAAAGATTAAGAGATTTTTGAAGAATTCTAATTCAGAGTAAAATTCTTGTTAACAAATTATTTTAAATGTGTTTTGAAAATGTTATAAGTATAAGTCTAAGTAAGAAAAATTTCACATATGCTCTATACATTAATCATTTATATTAAACTTAAAAATTTCTGACATAAGCTTTCCTCTACATAGTTACTATTTATAATAATTTAAATCCAAGTGCTTTAAATCATCATAGTCTTAGTCAATTTTGCTAGGGACTAGCAAAACTTTGGCCTAGGAGTATGATGAGACACTCATCATGATCTCTAATTACCCCTGATTAACTAGCTTTCCAAGTTAATTAGCTAAGGTTAAGAACATATAAGGGTTAATTATAGAATAAGGGACATTTAGTCAAGGGCCTTAAAATAAGTTAAAAATGATAATTTATCATTCAATTAAAATTATTAATAATTTAGATAATAATTGGACTCGAACTACTATTAATCATAATCTTAATTAATAAGATAAGTAACTTAAATATAATGTATACCTAAGTATATAATAACTTAAGTGATTTTACTTAATCTAATAAATTTATCTAAAAAGGTCAAAAATGTAAATTCAAGGTGTAAGCATAATATTTACCTTATTTACTAACAAATATAAAAAGTTGAAAAAGATCTAAGTTAAAATAAACCTTCAAAACCAGGATTTACATTTTAGTCCATAAAATTCACTACAGTTGGGTCCTTATTTCTCACATAGGTCCGTAAGTTTTATTTCATTGAAGTCCCTCTTCGTCTTCTTCTTCTTCAGCCGAATAAACGGTTGCCGGCAGAGAGTCACCCCACCGCGCGATCACCGCCCTGCCGACATCATCCTTCTTTGTCCAAGCTTTTGCAGCTTGTGCTCACCACCTCCACTTCATCCACCGGTCTGGATTAATCGAGAATCCTAATTTTTAGTGGGAGATAACCTCACCATCGTCGGAGAAGACGATGGAGGCTAAGCTCCTCAAGCTCTTTCTTCAGCCAGACCCCGCCACTCTCTTCACCGCAAACTGCTATAAATACCCCCTCACACCTCTGATTTTATTCAAGTTGACTCCCTTCCCTCTTCTAACACTGCAGCTAACCCAATAGGCTATTCGTCCAAAACTTTGATGTGACTTCCTCTGTCCATCTTAAGCAGCCGAGGAGATTCATTGTGGTCTTCCACGTCTCTGACACAGGCGCCGACCAAAGGAATCCACTACTCCACCTCAAATCTACCCGCCGGAGATCTTTCTTCCACCCTCTGATTTCACCGTATGCTTTGAACCTTCGGCGGAACCCTATTGACCCCTTCATCCAGGTAACAGTAGATTGGGAGTAGGAGTAGGAGTAGGCTAGCTTAGTTAGTTTAGGTAGTTAGATTAGAGTAATTTTAGAATTTTAGTTTCATCTTGTCCGACTCCAGCGAGTTCCTTGAGCTCGCCAGGGACTTAATTTCATCTTTTTAATTTACTGTACACCTTCCTGTATCTTCCATGATCACTTCTAAATCACTTAATCGCTAATTGAATCACCTAATCACCTAATTCACATATCACCTTCATAGACTACTGACACTATCGATGGTGACAGTAATCGACCTAATTTCACCTCCACTGGGTTGTTCATCATCTATCCACCACTTATGGATTCTAATCGACACTATAATACATATTATTATCATCTATAAATTAAACGCCGAAATTTTAATTAAGTTTCTGGGCTCGCTATGCATGGCAGCTCAGGAGCAGTTCAAACTATTAATTAACTATATAATTATAACTGCTAACATCTCTTGACTTGATTTAACTTCTCAATCGAGTTGTTAAACAAGTCCGGAGCTTATTTCAAATCAAATCCTTTAAGAAAATGATTTGACTGTCAAATCTTACATTTTAAGAGATAAATGAAGAATTAAATGTGATACTGAGGTTCCTTGTAACCTCAGGATCCTTTTTGAATAAAAAATGGTAAGTTTTATCAATCTGAACATACTTTTCTTATTTTCTGGACTCACCAGAGCTTCAGCAAGCTTCGGCGAGCTAAATTTGTGTTTCAGCCTCTAGAACTTGCTGAAAAGCTCCAGAATGTTATTATATGGATCAATGATTGTCTTGAGGAATTTGATTGAGGATTTAGCCACTGGAGCTGAAGATTGAACTTCATCTTCTCCAACTCTGGTGGAGTTGGAGAAGTATGATAAAAAGATATAAGAAACTTTTAATGAACTTGGAAGCTTCAGTGCAATGCATTGGAGCTATTTTAAACCTTTAAAACACTGTAACAACTTTTGAATGATTCTGTCGAGCAAACACCTTTTCAAGCTCATGTGGCAAGCCTGAAACCCTAGAAATCAAGGTCATAACATCTTCCTGAAGATCTGAATAAGTTCTGGATGTTGAGGAGACTCTAATTAAGACTTTGATTTCCTGTGGAAAAGCTTTCAACAGAAAGTCAATTTTTGTTCTTCCATAGTCAAACATGAGTCTGTTAATGGAGATCTGAGCTTGAATTCAGAAATTGAGAAGTGTAAATTGTTTCTAGAAACTTGTTTAATGATATGAAAGTGATTAAAGTGAGCTCCGATGATTTATTTAGTGAGAATTTAATTCCTGTCAATTTGGTTTACTTTCGAACCCAAACCATCAGGAGAACCATTTTGATGAAATTTAAATTTAAATCTTGCCTAGATTAATCTGTTGTAACCCTTAGAATTAGTTTAAATTGATAAAAAGCACTCTTTTGTGTCTGTTGCACATTATGAAGTCTGAAATATGAACTCTGAAGCTTTTAGAGAAGTGAAGAGCTTCTCTGCTGGTTCTGAAGGTCTTAAGAACTTAAAACCTATTCTAACAGATGCAGAATCAATTATATAACATGTATAGACCTTAAAATAAAAGAGAGAAGTCCATCTGAGGACTCTGTAAATTTAATTTCACTTCCAAGCATAAAAATAACCCATAGGAAACCCTGATTTCATCTTTCAAATTAAAGAGGAAAACATCATCAAAACCTTAAATTGACCCTTCAATTGCGTAGATCTATCTTAGAGCTTTCTAACGAACTTGGAATAACTCGATTTGGAGCTCTGGGTAGAAAGTTATGATCAGTTGAAGTTGGGTCTGGAAGGGGTAGGATTGTCCCACATCGCTTGTTCACGAGTGCGTGCCTGGGGATAAAAACAATTTGTTACTCCGACTATGCAGTCGTCAGTGCTCAGTGCACCGGTTACCGATTCGATCTGAACTTGAGCATATATGTGTGTCGGCGGGCATGCCTGCAAGTGTGCGCCCTTGGGGGCGTGAGAGAGAATGTGCCCTAGGAGGGCGAGAGAGGCCTGGGAGGCTGAGTTAAGCCAAAATGGCTCTAGACTGTGGACCGATAAGAAATAAATCGAAAACAAACCTAATTTAAACTAGGCAAGGACCGAGTAGGATCTTGTCCCATCTTGGTCTTAGGGTGCTGTGTATCCTCGAAAGGACCTCACTGCAAGTAAAGTAAATTTTGGTTAAAAAAGTAAAAGAAACCCAGTTTAGTTGAAGAACTTAAGTAAAAGAGAAGCCGATGTTTGTTAAGCTAAGTATTAAAGCACAGGCACTAAGGAACGAAAAGAGACTAAGGAACAAAGTAGACAACTAAGGGAAGAGGAGAAGGTTGGAGAAGACTAAAGGAAAGAGAATAAGAGACAAAAAGAGGAGAAGACAGGAAGAAAAGAAGAAAGGTAAGAAAAGAGTTCGAGAGATAGAGAAGAAAACAAAAGAAAGAAAGAAGAAGATGAGAGGCTGAAGACTGAAAGGAAAATGAATCTTTTCTTGCATCATTTTTAATTACTTTTTGTTCTTTATTGTAGAAAGGAATGTTTTAATAGAGCAACTTTTATTGCCTTAATTTCTTTTGAAATAAAATTGGAAAACAAGCATCATTTTGAGTAAATATATTTTTCATATGGAATTTTGTTTATTCATTATAGTTTAAATATTTTGAAAAAATTCATGTTTTGAAAATCAAACTAGCTATACCTCCTAAACTTATAGAAAAGTAAAAGAAAATTGGTGAATTTGGAGAAAATTATTATACCTCCCAGTGAACGACCTGGACTCAACCAATAAAAATTTATAAAATGTTAGGTTAATTTGACCCTATACTACACAACCGACACAACTTCAAGTTAACCTAGGTGATTTCTTCTACTCTTAATTAAGTGAAATGAACTTAATTACTGAGTTGAGTGGAATCGCACGCATCAACTCTCCATAAATCTAATTCCCCTTCTATGTCTCTCTCAAAATGTACTAGCAAACTGAACCAGACTAACCATGTTTTAAGCACGGGTGCTTTAATCGTTGGGCCCAACGATTAAAGCACCCGTGCTTAAACCCAACGAACCCTCGGTTAGTTCCTGCAGGCCTTAGTAACCTTCATGGAAGATTGAGGAGAAAGCTAGTCAGGTCTGGATCTAGGCTGGCCCAACGATTAAAGCACCCGTGCTTAAACCCAACGAACCCTCGGTTAGTTCCTGCAGGCCTTAGTAACCTTCATGGAAGATTGAGGAGAAAGCTAGTCAGGTCTGGATCTAGGCTGGTACTTGAATACCTTTAAGCCAATTGTTGGTATTAAGATCAGATTCTTAGAGATGTGGCCTAGTAACGTATTCTGACGGTTAAAATTAGACCTAGATAACTAATTCGATTCAGATGGTTTTAGTAAGGGACTAGCGAAAGCTAGGCATGGGTGTATGATGGGAACACCATCATGAGCCATAACTAGCTCAGTTTGATCTGATTAAGTCAATAAAAGCTCCCGCATATCTTTCAGAAGGTCTTTAGGGCAGAAAACATTGATTTGAGAAGACTACAAGAATACAGGGTTAGTTCTGGAAATTTACCCTTCTTTAACAAAATAAGAATAACCACGGGTTTTCTCAGGGGTTAAACAAAGGTCAAATGTGCTTTAGAGTCTATTGAAAGGGTTCATATAGAATGAAACGGGTTTTCACGCATTATAGTAATTAATGGACATCTAAAATTCTAAAAACTGATCCGCTTAATTAATTAAGGTTCCAATCAGGACAAAATTCACTGAAACCCTCTAAAAATCATAGAAAAATATTCTATAGGGTTTGGCATCTTCAAGTTGATCATCAGAACCTGTCTTGAACTAAAATAGAGCCGTAGATAGACCTTTGCCCAAATTTGGGTTTCTGGATAAATTACCCAGTCAAGTAAGGTCAAAGACAAAACCCAACTTCACCATTGGATTCATAGGGTCTAAATTAGGTTTGTAACAAAATTTGAGCCCAATCTAAGATTATTTCTAGCTAGTTTGCACTTTGGTCCAAGTTTGATTTTCTTTTCATAACATGGCCCCTCAGCTTTTGAATTTCTTACAAAAAGGCCCCCAACTTCTTTTCCTTCTACACAAAAAGGCCCTCGCCACACCCAAATCCTATTCCTACAACTCCGGCAAGGTTCATTTGGAGGGTTCTCTTCGATTAATGAATCAAACCTTCTCAAAATTGAACTAGAGACTCTTTAGGAAATCCTTTTTCCAATAAATCCTGTCTTGAGTCCAACAACCTTCCCAATCTCTAATGCGAATGCATGAGAGATTCGGGTATCTTTCCAATTTCCTACTATGGCGACCTTCCAAGTTTGAAAAGCTTAGATTCCAAGCTTCAACTAACCCCCTACTACCTATAAAAGAGTCCCTAGGTCAGATAGTTCTCTTCAAGCTCTATTTCAATCGGATCTAGCCGAATTTCTTCCTTCCTAATAAGGCCGAAAGGCTCCTCTAGCTCCGATGACTCTCCCTGCCTCTCCTCATTGTCTGACTGTAGTATTGGCGAAATATACTCCTTCCTCATCTTCCTCCGCGTCGTGCAATACCAGCCGATATCCCTATCTCCTTCATCCTCGCCGTCATCACCCCACCGAAGCCATCTTTGTCTCCAGCGCCGGCCATACCGCAACCGATGCCAACTCTAATCCCCATCGTCCACTACCTATCTCTATCGACTCCTCATCTTCTCCACTTAAAGACAGCACCTCTGACACTCTGCTTCAACTTCTGCACCACCCTCTGCGACTTCGTTTTCCACCTCGTCGGCATACCTCCAAAGAGCTCCAACAGCCACCACAGACCACCTACACCACCGCTTCCATGTTCTGCACCTCCGCCTCAACATCAGGAGCAAAAGCCATAACTTAATTAGGCTGATTGCTCCTCCAAATCCTCTGCCGAACTCACGCAGCTCCGTCTACACTTTCTAAGGTCATACGACCTCCACACACACTCTCACGACACGTCGTACCCACCATTGTACTCGTTATTCCACGGTGAAGCCCCTGAGCTTATTAGATAGGGCTGAAAGGCTTTCTTTTGGATTTCACACTCATTCAATTAAACTTAGGTTAAGATTAATTGCATTTTCCGCTTAGCAATTAGGGCTTGTAACACTAATTCAAGACATACACCTACACAACCCCCTTAGGACCTAACATAAACCTCTTAGACACCTAGAGCACGATCACACACACATACACACACACACCCACTCACGCACACACACTTCTCTGGAGTTCTCTAGAACCCTCTTGAAGTGGCTCCACCTCTTGGTTGCCAAATTTAGCAACCAAGAGGCATTCAAATTGAGATCCACATTTTTTGGATCTCAAAAACCACCTCTATCCTCTTATGGCCAACCACTCTTGGACTCTCTCTAGAGAGTGCCACACCTCTCTAGAGAGAAGCCCTTAGGTCTATAAAAAGACCTAATGGGTGGCCATTTGCACCCATTCACACTCTTGGCACCACTCACTTCATTGGCTCCATGCACGCCCACCTCCACTTGGGTTAGCCACTCCACCTCCATGAGCTCATCACCACCATGAAGGACATCATGCCGAGATGCTGGATCACTCTGCTCTCTCTCCAAGGGTCGGCCTAAGCTCCATTGGCCATCCCTCATTCTTCTCCTGACCACTCTAATTCCATCGGGGACCACCCCTGAATGCCCTTTTATTCTGCTAGATTTAGGTTATGCTCTTCATAGTCTTACTATTTTTTTTATTACTGCTTAGTAGCGTAGTCTTTATTCTTCCCCAATGATGCTTGCATAATCCCCCCATAGATTCTTGTATGCATTCATTTTCTGGTAGCTAGATTTCCATTTTAATCTTTTATGTACAAGCTTTCCTCTATAGTTCATGTTGCAAACAACTCTCCAATGGAATGAATGTAAAATGTATTTTTATGTATATATCTCTCTATATGTTTGAAATCACCATGAGCTTAATAATTGCCATTTTTTTTGCGTGATTCAAGTTGCCTAATTTCAATTGTTTATCTATTTCGCAACTAAGCATGCCGTATTAAAAATGTAATAATCATGAACCGGCATGCGACTTTAAACAAATTAGAATGGTAAAAGATAGAATTCAAACGTAAAACAAATGACTCCGAGAGGCAATTGACCGGGACTCAAGTCTAAAAATTTTTATAAACTTATTTTTGATGAACGTTTTTGCGCAACTATACTACAATTCTGACGACTTTCAATTGCGCAAAATGGCTTTTCGTCAGTGCTCATCAGGAAAATGTTCCATGAAGGGTCCGGAAGGGTCGATGATCTTAGAAGGAAGGTGGGACAAGTGGACAGCTACCACATTCTGTCTTCCCACTTTGTGACGAGTCTCAAGGTCATATTCTTGCAATAGCAAGATCCATCGGATTAATCGAGGTTTCACGTCCTTCTTTGCAAGGAGATGCCTCACAGTAGTGTGATCCGAGTAGATAATAACATCAGAACCCAGGAGATATGATCTAAACTTTTCAAGGGCAAATACTACGGCTAGCAGCTCTTTCTCCGTAACCGTGTAGTTACGCTGAGCCTCGTTAAGTGTCTTGCTAGCGTAGTAGATGACCACGGGTTTCTCGTCAATTTTCTGGCCCAAAATCACTCCTACATCAAAGTCAAATGCATTGCACATGATCTCAAAGGGTTGAGACCAATCAGGGGACTGTAAGATCGGTGCTTGTGTAACTCGGCCATGAAGGATCTCAAATGCTTGAGTGCATTCCATGAAGACTTGTAAAGGTGCATCCTTGGAGAGAAGAGTGGTCAGGAGGCGCATAATTTTCGAGAAATCAGGGATGAATCGACGGTAAAAATCGACGTAACCCAAAAGAGATCAAATGACCCTAATCGAGCTAGGCATAGGGAGCTTGGAAATCAAGTTAACCTTAGCTCGATCGACTTGGATGCCCCTCTCAAAAATCAGATGTCTCAGGATAATTCCCTCAGGCACCATGAAGTGGCACTTTTCCCAGGAAAGAACCAGATTCACATCAATGCAACGCTTGAATATTTGAACTAAGTGCTGGAGGCAACCACCAAATGATGCCCCAAATACTGAGAAGTCATCCATGAAGACTTCCAAATAATCACCTACCATAGTGGAGAATATGGCAAGCATGCACCGCTGAAAAGTCGCGGGTGCATTGCAGAGATTGAAAGGCATCCTTCGGAATGCATATGTACCAAAGGGGCAGGTGAACGTGGTCTTCTCTTGGTCCTCTAGATGGATTGCCACTAAGTTATAACTGGAGTACCCATCAAGAAAGCAGAAGAATCCATTTCCCGCTAGTTTTTCGAGGATCTGATCAATAAACGGTAGTGGGAAATGATCTTTCCTCATTTAGCGATTGAGTCTTCTGTAATCTTTGCAGACTCTCCACGAGTTGGCTATACGGGTTGGTATGACCCCTCTGATTTCAATCGTGATGGTGGTGAGCCCTGCCTTCTTAGGCACAACCTGGATTGGGCTCACCCATCGACTGTCGGAGATCAGGTAGATGATCCCTGCATCTAACCACTTAATGATCTACATTTTCATGACCTCCTGCAGATTAGGGTTCAGATGTCTCTACATCTCACGTCAAGGTCGTGCACCCTCTTCGGAATAGATGTGGTGGGTGCAATAAGAGGGGCTTATTCCATTCAAATCATCGAGAGTCCATCCAATGGCTCTACGATGCTGCTGGAGAACAGTAATCAGACGAGATTCCTGATCAGGTGTGAGTTGGGAGTTTATAATCATAGGAAATGCCTGATTGGAAACCAGAAAGATGTATGTCAGATGGTCAAGAAAGGGGCTTGAGTTCCAAGATGGGATTATCAGTAGTAGTTGGTGATTCAGAGTGTGTGTGAGGAACAAGGGTAGGTGTTATGGGTGCATCTAGATCAGGTTCAAACTCCTCTAATTACAGGTTTTGATTTTCTTGTGGTTGATTGAGGGTGATCAGGTTGTCCTCAATATGCGGTTCATCAACCACGGCTCTAATATCGCATATTTGTTCTACAACACTGTAATTAATCCCTTGTTGGGCCTTAAAGGTGTCAATCTTAAGTGTTTGATTACCAAATTTCAACTCTATTTGGCCCTCCTCACAGCTTATGTTGGCCCTAGCAGTGGCCAGAGAAGGTCTCCCTAGTATAATTGGTGTATCCCTTAGGTTCTCAGGTGCATCCATATCTAGAACTATAAAGTCTACTGGGAAGTAGAAATCCCGCACCCTAACAATAACATCCTCGAGTATTCCCTTAGGTGACTTAATGGATCGATCAGCTAACCGCAATGTCACCTTAGTCGGTTTAAGCTCGAATTCTTCAAGGTGGTTAAGCAGGGATGTGGGTATTAGGTTTATGGAGGCACCTAGTTCTAGTAATGCCCTATCGAATTGGATTTCACCAATTTTACATGAGATCAAGGGAGTGCCTGGGTCTTTTGCCTTGGGTGAGAGTTTACTCAAGATTACAGAGCTGGCTTGCTCTGACAGTACGATCAGGCTCCCACTCTTGGTTTGCGGCTTACACAAGGGTGTGCACACATTCTTCAAGAATTGTGTGTAAGCTGGTATATGGTAGATTGCATCCATCAGGGGGATGTTTATTTGGACCTGTTCAAAGATTTTGATCAGGTCTTCCTCAGGAGCCAACAGTTTGGTTGTCCTTTTTCCCTTAGTCAAGGCCTCGGGAAATGGAACCTTGGTTGGTTCTTCTAAAAAAGGTCCAGGTTCTTGAACTGGTACAGGGACATCATGGATAACTATCCTAGGGCTTGGATCACTACCAGGCTTGGAGTGGTCTGGATAAGGTGGGTCTTGGGTTGCTTTACCACTACAGGTTGTTACAGAGTTTAATCCTACTTGGTTCTGGCTTGGGGTTGGTAAAATGGGTGGCTGCTGTTGGTAACCCGCGTAAGATGTTGAAGCTTCCATCCCATCAAGTTATCGAATAGAAGGGGCCTGATAAATCAAGTGTGCGTGGCCTGGATTTGGGTTTATAATGCACCTCTGGGTCAGCATGTTATTTCGGTTCAGCAGAGGTTGTGAAGGTAGTGTGCCCGATTGGTGAGAATTCGCCATCTGAGCGAGTTGGTTGTGAACCACTGTGATCTCGTCCTTGTGCTGTTTTTGGATTTCCGCATTCGTTCACTGAATGTTAGCCAGTGTTTGGAGGATGAGAGACATTTGGTCTTGGTTTGGCCCAAATTGATAGGTGGGGTTGGGCCGAGGCTGAGGTGACTGATAAGGATGAGGGGCTTGTGGATAGAGTTGATAAGGTGGTTTTTGGTTTTGAGAATTTCCCACCCACTGGAAATTGGGATGATTTCGCCATCCAAGGTTGTAGGTGTTGGAAAATGGGTCATTCTAGATGGCATTGAGGTCCTCCCAGGTCTGAGGAGCCTCAGGAAAGTTAGAGTATGGGGGATCAAAGTTCCCCCAACAAGAATAGAGAGGATTGAAGGTCCCTCCGGTCCTAGAGTCAGATGGGGGTGGATGCGGGTCCATCCCTGGAGAAGATCGGTGGAAGATGTTTTGCACAGTTTCCCTCATGGGAGGTGGCTGTGTAAAAGAGCTATGCGTAGAGGTGGCTCACTGCAAATGCCGAGTCAGCTCATCCACCTTCTTCTCTATAATAAATACCTTGTCCAACCGACTGGCCATTAACTCCAAGCCGACTGATGCGGACAGGCCCTGCATCTCATGTGCTCCCCTAAGATTCGTTGATGCACGGGTATTCGTCCGGTCGAATAAACCCATGGAGTCATTATTGATGGAGTTCTCACACATATTCTCGAGAATCTCCCACACTATGTCCTCATGCTGACCCATGATGTTTCCTCCGCAAGTTGCATTGATGAATAATCTAACGTTCTCACGGAGTCCCTGGTAAAAAGACTGGACATGTTCCTATTTAGGAACTCCATGATGGGGGCACTTTCTCATGAGATCCAAAAATCAGTCCCATACCTCATGAAGAGGTTCTCCCGTCTGTTGGGTTAAATGAGTAATCTGATGGTGCAAGGCATTTGTCCGACCAACGGGAAAGAATTTCTTCAAAAACTCAGATTGAAGTTCATCCCATGTGTTGATCAGACGGGTCTGAGTTTGGTACCAATGAGCCGCCTTGTCCATGAGGGAGAAAGAGAACATCTTCATGAGCAGAATATCCCGATTTTGTGCATCTGACCTGAAGGTTTGGGCTAGATGCTTGAGCTGTTTAAAATGCTGGAATGGATCTTCAGAGTTAAGTCGATAGAATTTTCTTATGGCATGAATCATATTGGGCTTCAATTCAGAATCAGGTCCTCCAGCCGGGATTCAGACTTGAGGCTCGATTGCCACCGCAGCAGGATTACAACGATCTCGCATCATGGGGCACTGCGGTAGGTTCATGAAGTTCTAGAAGAGGTCATTTAGACACTGAAGCTAGTGCACAAGATTATTTTCTTCTTCAACAAGCTGTGCCATGATGGAAGAAGAAGGAGAACTAGGTTCTGAATAGGAGGAAAGGTCTATGTGGAGGGGTTGCTGCACAAACAAGGGTACCATGGCTTGGCCTCGGGGAGAGGGGATTTCTAAAGGAGGTTTCAAGGACCTCCTACCAAACATACAATGTTAGATTGGATGAGATCAGAATCCTACCTGGAACAGAGATGGATTTGGAGTCAATTTCATGGACTCCGTGTCTGGGGTTTTGTGATATGCCAAAAGTGTCAATTGAAGTCATGTTAAATGAGTTTTCACTCATTTCTTCAAAGAGAAGATAGGCATGGGATTTGTCGTTGATTTCTTCAAAATAAGTCATGTTAAAGTGTCCACCACCCTGGCGGTTTTGTCCTTGATTTTGTTATAGTCGAACCAAATGGTCGACCATTAATGCAAAGGAATTTGGATTTTGGGTTATAATTGGAGGGCCACCTGGCCCTGCTGGTATTTCTAGTTGCTCCAGGTTAGGGAGTTAAGGGAGGGTGAAGTCGGCTTGTGGGTCGGCTGACAGGTTAGAAGTGGAAGCAGAGTTTTTTTGTTGGCTTCGTGGGTTTTCCATTTTTTTAGAAGAGGAGGGGGAAGAAAATAATGATTTTTTGCTGCGGGGGCGAAATCAGATGGTCCCTCGAGGGGTGGTTTGTGGGACCATCGCCCATGCATGCCCTACTTGGGAAGAATTGGATGGGAGGAGAAGAGAAAGAGATGAGAGAAAGTGTGCAATTCAAACAAACAAAACTAGACCTAACTTAAATGCGACTCCCTAATAATAAACCTAAGACTTGGTCTATGTTGGAAATAAGTAGTCAATAGTGAATACCCATTCTATCAACAAATCTAGCAAGGTTGCTTAAGGGGAGGTTTGGGCCCAAATGTTTCCCGGGGAAAACCCTAAGTGCTTGTACAAACCCGCACCTGGTCATTTGACACGGCCCCACAGCTTGAACACCAGATATAGATGATAGAATTGGTACTAACTAAAGAAAAGTTAAGACCTAGATAGCAAGCCTAAGTTGATGAAGCCCTAGGGGCCAAGTTGCTACAAGTTTTAATTAGGTCTTGGATACTACAGTGCACACGGAATGTGGAGAGTGTTAATTGGGTTGTTGCCCTGTTATTTCAATTTTTGTGTGTGTGTGCAGGAATTGGAGAGTGGCTCCAGTGAAAATCATGTTGTCACAAAATTTTTTTGTATTTATGTCTTTTAAGATTCAAGTTAATTGAATATGTTTTAGGGTTTCTCTTGTTAAATTTTCAAACAAGTTTGAAAATTCTCAATCAATGGAAAAACAAGTTGTATGGGTGATTGTATATTTCCTTCAAATTGTGGGACTAGAAAAAAGAAAAAAAATAAGAAAGAAACCCTAATTGGAGTTGAATCCTAATACAAAAAATGATTACCAATGAAATTTTTTAGGTTTCTAGAATAGGTAGTGGTCCAAACAATGCAACCAACACCACTAACTTATGTGAAATCAAATAAGGATTCCAGAAAATATTTTTATAAGATTTTCGAAAATTGTTTGATATTGATTTTGAATTTTTAATTGTACTGGTGTCAAAGTCTGGAAATGAACCTGTGGGTAATTTGGACTTTTCAGTATTACCACAGACCTCAAAAAATTTTGATGATTTTATATGATCTGTGAAATTTCACAAGTATTCCAGAAAGTAAATTTTCACAAAAATTGGATGAGTATAAAAATTCTAAAAATTCACAGACAGTAGGAAAACAAGAACATTAGAGGGTGTGACCCCTCTGCAGTCCACGAATTTTAAAAAATTAAATACAAAGCCAATTGATCTGAAATTTGGAAAAGATCATAGTTCAATTTGAAATCACTGTATGAAATTTTATGATTTTAGGAGTCCTGTGGTGCTAGGAATTGATTTTTCAAGTTTGGATAGAAATCTGGACTCGAAAAATAGAATACCAATACTTGCAATGGAGTGGTGTTGAAGAAGCATTCAAGCAAACAATGGATTTTAAATTGCACCACTCCACTTAATCAAGTTGTTTAGGGTCTTGAATGCCAAGTTTAGTGTATTTTGGTAGTTTTTAATTATGTGACCAGAAGGAGGAACCAACCTGAATTTCGTGGGAAGAAAAGGAACTTTGGGCTCTCCCTTCCATATTCCTGCTTTCTTCCTGCAATAGTTCCTGCACACACGAAAGAGAAGAAAGAGAAGGGGATGAGATCTACTTTAAGCAAGAGGAGAAAGAATAGCAAAGCTATGCCTCCCCGGCAGCGATGCCAAAAAGTGATGCGAAATACGCGTGATTTGTAAAAGCAGGTTTTTAACGTCGTTATAACACGCGAATTTGCATACGCTTTTAAATCTATATCCTAGATAGGGGAGTATCTAGGGTCGTCCAAGGAGGCAAAAATTGGAATTCAATTCTCTTGCTAAAAATACATCTCAACTTTCTTTCTGGTATTTTAAATATATATGTATATATTTTTGTGTTTTGAAATAATACGGGCAAAGTGCGAATTGTGACAAAAGATTCCTAACACCTAAAATTTTAGGCTGAAACTTAAGAGACTAAAATGTCCACTGCCTAAACTCACTCTAGACAAGTGGAGGCCTAGAATAATTAGGGAGTGGAAGTATAATAAATGCTAGAACTACAATAACAATTGCAACAAAAAATTAAAAAGAAGGCAATTTGGTTAACTCAAATTTGTCTTCACTCTCCAAGACAAGTAGAGGAATGCTTCTACAAGAAATAAAAAAATTTAAAAGCAATAAAAGAAACACAAATCCTCTTGCAAAAATTGGTGAAGAAGGGAGTCTTCTTGCTCCAAGCCTAGCTGCTCCTTGGCTTGAAAAGAGGGCCTCCTTCTTCTCCTTCCTTGAGAGCTCCTCCAAGGTGGGTGCTACCACCTTCAATGCTCTCCTCCAAGGGGTGGGCGTGCACCACCCTCAAAAGCTCCTCCAAGGTGGCATGGACCACCTTCGAGATCTCCTCCAAAGTTCTTCGTTGCCTGGCTTCTCCTTTGGCTGGCGTGGGCGTAAGAGAGAAGGGAAGAGGGGAAGGCACCAAGGGGATAGAATATCCCTTTAATCTTCTTCTTCTTCTCTCTTGGGCGTGGGTTTCTAGGTAGAATATGAGAGTGAAATTTCTAGCCAAGTATGGATTGAATGGTGGTGGGTAGTGGTCTTTTTATAGGGTATGATGGGGGGTTAAGGTGCCTCTTAAAATGGAGGGCTAAGATGGAAGGATGGAGGTGGTTGGGGATCCTATGGCTAAGGGCATTTGACGCCAACTAAAGGGACTCCTAGGGGGTGGTTATGGGTGGTGACACCCCTTGAAGTTGGTGCTAAAATAGCTTCTAGAAGGGGGTCTTAGGTGGCACCAACAAGGGTTCTAGAAGGAGGGGTTATGTGGAGGGTGGAGATGTGTTTAAGGGGAGATGTGTGGTGGAGATGATGGGGATTTTTGGAGGGAAAAGTGGCGCCAAGAAGGGGGTAGTTAGGGTGGTTTTGGTGCCACTTTTAGGTGTCTTTTGGAGGTAGTGGGTAGGCTAGGTTGGTGCCAAGTAGGTTAGCTTATGTGTAGCTTAAGTGGAGCTAGTTGGGTGGAGTTGTTTAGTGGGTTTTTGGGGTGGTACAATCCAAGGAAGTTGGAGCATAGCTAAGCTAAGCTAAGATAAGCTAGCTTAGCTAATGGAGGAGTAGAGGAGGTGGTGTTGGAGCTAGGGTTTCAAGGGAGGAGCTGGTTTTGAAGAATCTGGAGCTGAAGTGGAGCAGGCAGTTGCTGAAGAGGTCAACATGGGGTTACTGTAGCTAGCTTAGCTTGCTAGTTCTTTGCTAGCTACTAAGCTAAGCTAAAGTGAGCTAGCTTCTGTTGAATGGAGCTGAGGTGAGTTGGGTCTAGTGCTCCCAGGGAGGATTGAGTTGGTTGAGACAGCAAGGTAGCTTAGCTCAATTAGGTTGGGCTAAGCTAGGTCTCCGGGAGATGGACTTGAGCTTCCTGAGCTGGGATGAGTTCTTCTTCAGCTGGCTGGAGTTGAGTGGAGTTGCATGTAGCTGGGTCTAAGCTGGGGTGAACTCCTGTCAACTCAGCTAAGCTAGCTAGAGCTCCCTGTGGACTAGTGGGAGCTGAGATGAGCTAGACTCAGCTAAGTTGAGCTGGATCTGAGCTGACCTGAGCTAGGGTGAGCTAAGATGAACTCTCTTGAGATGTCATCAGCTGAGATTAGCTGAATGGAGCTAGGATGAGCTAACCATAGTTCAAGTGAGCTAGGTTCTAGCTGTGGTGAGCTGGATCGTGCTGAGTTCCAACTACTCTGAACTCCTTCACCAATTGCCTTCTTGAGTGCTAAGGTTTTAGGGATCTGTATATCTGTTCATCCCCAACACTAAAATAACAAGAGAAAATGCAATGCATGCCTAACCTAGTGAATGCCTAAATGCAGCCCAAAAACCCGTTTGCAAAGTAAAATCGTACGAGCTAGGTTTATTTTAGTGCATAAGAATGATGATAAACTGGCATTTATCAGAAAACAGGTAGCCATAGATTGATTTTCCTTTGCTTTTCTTCTTTAAATTTTGAGGGAATTAAAAGAGACGGTTAAAATGGTTACCTTTTTCCTAGTGTGGTTACTATGTGGCCGCTTGTCTCTCGTCAGATTTTCCTGAAACAACCACAATAAAAGAGAGAAATTAATCAGTAACGAATCAGAAATTGTGATTAATGCTTCTAAAATGGCCATTACTCCTCGATAACCGCACCAAAAATAATTACTTTGTTTCGCAGTTTCAAAAATATATGCGTCGTAGTATAACTGCCAAAATGATTATCAAATTTATTTATTACTCAAAATTAAAAAATATCCTGAGGTCGAACTCAGGGAGCAAATTTGGTATTTAGAAGCAAAATCACAATTCTCAACATTTACTTGAAAGATAATGTTCAATAATGCATTGTATATAGAGAGTAAAAAGAAATAGATATTCTCTTTTCTTTCTTCTTCTACTCTCTTTCTTTTCCTCCTTCAGATGTCTAATTCTTTGAATCAGATGCCTTAACTGCCTTTTGCTATAGTGCCGTGCCTTCTTATCCATTCCTTCTCTTTGGCTTCTACTACTCTGTCTTTGGCTACTTCTTCTCCTTCTTCTGCTTTCTTCTTTCTTCTCTTTCTCTGTGGCTGCCTCCTTGGCTTTCTTCTTCTTTCTTCTCTGTAGCAGTTCCTTCTTCTTTCTTCTCTCTTTCTCTATGGCTAAGTCTTCAGCTACTGCACCTTCTCTTCCTCCTCTTCAAGTCCTTCCTCTTCTTCTTCTTCTACGGCTCCTTCTTCCTTATCTTCTTGCGGCTACGTCTTTAGCTCCTTCCTTAGGCTCTGCAGACCTCTTCTGTTTCTTTGGCTCCTTCCTCCTTTTTTCTTCTTAGCACCTGCTTCCTCTTCCTCCTTCTTCCCTGCATAGGCACAGAGAAGCAAAACCTACCCCCTACCCTCCCCGCATCTCTCTCTCTATTTATCTCTTTGCTCTCTCAAAGCCAGCCGGGTAATCGGGTCAGGTTACGCACTCGGATCTTGGCACATTAGTGTGGGTGGTGCACGAGGAGAGATGGGTAAATGGGTCAGCCAGGTCCGTGTAGCATGGGTCGCGGACAAGGCGAGTATACGGGCGAGGGGACCTCACCCTGTATTCGGAGGAAACTAGGCTAAAACACAAATTCAATTTAAGCCACTCACTTGTGTTGAAAACTTTCGAGGTGGGACTAAATGTCCCACCAGCTTCGCGCATGCTACAGTAGCAAGTGCTTCCTCTGATTGTGAAGCTGCAAGGGGCTGCGGCTTCAATTGGTGGACTGGAGTTGTGCGTGAAGATGTTCCGCTACCTAGGATTTCCACCTAGGGCTAGTGAAGTCTGGATCTCGCTTCAAGCTTGCTTTAAGCTCTGCTCCAATGGCAAAGGGGCATCGAAACCTGAAAGCACCAACTCGACCTTGCGGCCCTATCAAAACACTTGGGTAGCTTCTTTTTGTCAAGGAGGTGGTGCAGTGGGTGGCATTGCGTGGGGGCACCTGTGCGATCATGCCTAGGGCACACTGTGCGCGTATGTGTGGGTGTGTTCGGGGGTGTGGAGTGGTGGTGTGAGTGAGGGGAAATGTTGAGTGGAGTGAGGGGATGCTTATGGACTTGTTGACGAGGGGTGGGACGGCCTGTGGAGGTGGAGCAGCCTCGTCGGAGTTGGTGGCCGGAGGTGGAAACGATGGTGGCAATCGAGGGATCGAAACTAAAAATTGACAAGGGGGAAATAAAGAGGGGAGGAAGAGGTACTTAACTGACAGGTTTGGAGCGAAAGGGGGAGGCGAAAGGCGAGCAACGGGTGTCTGCCGTCGCTAGAGACGAAGACCCTGTGGAGAAGAAGCGACGACGAGGAAGAGAGGCAGAAAGTGCACACTGGTACGGCGCATCGTAGAGGAGTACAGCGGAGATGGCTCTGCCACTGTGTTGAACATATGAATTGCTACGCTAATGTGTTTGGTTTTAAAACCTTGTCATTGTAGCTTGAAAGTGAAGTATTCGTGTTCAACAAATAAAATTTATACCGAAATTGAAATTCCGGGTCGGACACAGGGAGGTTACGTCGATCTATATTCGCAATTATATTTTTTTAGAATTTTTCTTAAAAAGCGAAGCGATGTAATTACAATGAAGCTATCAGACTAAAAGGAAGAGAGAGAGAGAAAACATGCATTCAATATTTCAAAATGTTTATACAATAAAACCAAAAAAGGATTACACTAGAAAGCGGGAAATTAGCTACACTAGAAAGCAGGAAAATTCTACACTAGAAAGCTGTAAAGAAGAATGGGAGAGAGAAGTTATCCTCCTCGACGATCGCTCGGAGGATGAGATGGACGGGACGACGCCTGGACGAAGGAGGATGGAGCAAGACGAAGGAGGAAGTAGAAGAACAGGAACGGAGCAGCACGTCGTTGTCATCGCGGGATCCACTTCCGAATGGGGATGAAAATCTGGATTTTATCTCGCGAGGAGCATCCCAGGTGTGGGACAAGCTTCTCTTGAGCTTTGGAGAGGTAGAGAAGAGAAGGAAGGGATGAGAATTTCATGTGGAGGGGGTCTCCTTTTATAGTTGCAAGGAGTGGGGGCAAATTGGTCATTACATCTTTAAAACATTAAATAAGGGGTCTTTAGTGACGGATAAAACAGTCGCTAAAGCCCATTGAGGGCTTTGGATGCGTGCGCCTGCTCGTCTAGTCGTGTCTGATGCTCGCCGCACGTCTAGATGATTTCAGTCGTCTGATCGCGAGATCGGACGGCTTAAATCGCTCCTTCGCTTGCCTCACTACACGCCCGTTAGCGTTCGATGGCGCATCCTCGCCTCGCTTGAAATAGCACGTGGGCGTTATTGGAAGATCTGAGCCCCCACAGCTGATCGGGCAGTCACCTTTAATAGCGTGCGCCCGCAAATCACGAGTCGAACCCGTGTCTTGTGAATGCACAATGCCTCGCGACCGCTGCGCTACGCGAAGGAATGTGTCGTGCGAACGATTTGAGGAGCATGCGTTCACAGGCATTGGATCGAGATCCAACGGCTGAGAGGGGCATATGCAAGGGCTTCAGCGGTTGCGTGTGGGCGATTGGGCGACCGAGATGGCACCACATGGCACCATCTTGGCCATCCATCTTCTGGATGTTGTAGATGGTGCCATGGGTGTCGGATTGTCTCAATTTTTACATCGTTAGGCTGCGATCGTCGATTCGAATCCATCTGTGTGGTCGGATTTGTCATTTGAAGTGTGGATTTCCACCATCTTGGCTCTTTATCTTCTAGGGTTCCCCAGTCACTATCTGATGCTACAGATGCCTGATTAGGGCGATCTTGGAGTCGTTGATCTCCAATCGTCACCCTGATCACATCTGTACGGTTGGATCTTCGATCCGAGGCCCTGATAAAAAGTTTTCCCTGTCCAAGCACATAAAAGGAGACAATTAACCTCCATTTTATTCAAACTACTTTAAATGCAAGATGATGCATGTTATGCAATATTGATATCATACAATGCAATCCTATGCTTAAGAACATCCATAAATAGACATGTTAAGTATTGTAAATGTGTTTACATCATACCCCCATGGCTATCTTTTGCTAGTCCCTAGCAAAAACTATATGCTATTTATAAAAGAATCAGGTTGGATTGTTTGGGCATAAGTTATTTTCAATCATTAAGAAATTGTCAACTTAAGATCTAAACTTTCAAAGACACAATAGTGCTCGAGCATCAGCCAAAATGCAGACCACCTCAAGCCCTCGCCTTATTCAAAGAAAATTTTCTTTTTCTCTTTTTCCTCTTTTCTAATTTTTTTGGATTTTCAACTTTTAGGGTTAGAGAGTGGCTTTCTACGGCCATTCAACTCACCTAAGATTTGATGAGAACTCTAAGTTCTAAGCATCCTATTGTGAATGTGATAGACTCGTTGACCGGCAATTAAAAAGGACTTCGAATTTCTACGCCTCTAGGTGACCTAAAAAGAATTCTGCCAAAAGGTGTATCTTTACAACCGGTAGCTTTTGCCCTACTTTTATTTTTTTGTGGGGTCAACACGAAGGTGAATCCAGTGTATATCTCCCTAGTTTATTCTACTTCTCCGCTTCTTCCTAAGTGTTTTGGGAATTTTCAGTGCATTTACTGAGCTAGGTTCTGGACAACCGGTCGATGAGCTGTTACCACCGACAACTTGCAAGCCATACTCGTGCGACAAAGTGTGGCTTATTTCTTTTTTTCTTTTCTCCTTTTCTTTCATATATATATATATATATATAAATTTTAAGTAGGTGGCTTCCCTGGTCTAAGATTTACCTAAAGGTAGGAAAAAGAGAAAGGTCCAGTGACTGGGCTCTGGACAACCTACCTATGGGCTGTTACCCATGATAACTTGCCAGCCATATCACCCTAGACGGTTCATTAGCTACCTAATTTCCGTTAAAATCGCTGAACAACGAGTTAGTGCAAGGAAAGTATGTAGATGCTTAAAACTAAAAAATTCCCTCAAATCAGAGGGTGGGTTGATAAGTCGTGTACTTATCACCCAAACTTATTTATTCAAATTACAATGGAATTAAAATGGCGAGGACTCGAAAGACAAATCCACATTTTAGTGGATACACGGGCTAATTAAGTCCAATGACCTGAAGGGTCTTTGTGTTCAGATCCTAATGTAAAATTTCTTAAGATTGAAAAGTCCTACTGTCCAACTAATCCATCCTAATTTTGACTTTTTTATTTAAAAATAAGAAGAGAAACAATAATTTACATGAATTCCACAAAGCTGACCAAATGATTCAAAAATGAATCCACCCCCCCATGCCAAGTTGATGCAATGTCCTCATTGAAAAAGAGACATGAAAGATAGGCTAGAATATGAAAGATGTCACCTGAATATGAAGATCGTATCAGCCTTGTGTCATATGTACAACTGTTGAGTTTAATGTCGTCAGCTAGGCGAAGTCCATCCAAAGAAGTCACAGAATGGCTAGAGTAACTGTGTCTGAGACGGGTTCTAGAAGAATACGATCAATAACAGGCTTCAGACGTTGACCGTTGACTTTAAATGTGCTCCTCGTCATTGGGTCAGAAATCTGAATGGCTCCATTTTGAAAAATCTGGTCAATTATGAATGGGCCATTCCATTTAGATCTAAGTTTGCCAGGAAAGAGCTTAAGTTTAGAATTGAATAACCAGACCTTCTGGTATGGCTCAAAGCTCTTGCGGGAAATCATTTGATCATGTAGAGCTTTGGTCTAAGCCTTGTAGATCTTGGCATTCTCATAAGCATCATTTCTAAGCTCCTCCAACTTAGATATTTGGAGTTTCCTGGTCTTCCCAGTTGAATTCAGATCTAAATTGCATTGTTTGATCGCCCAGAATGCCCTGTGTTCAATCTCTACAGGTAGATGGCATGCCTTTCCATACACCAATCGGAATGGAGACTTGCCGATGGGTGTTTTATATGTCGTACGGTAGGCCCAAAGAGCATCCTCAAGCTTTTGAGTCCAATCCTTGCGATCAGGCCTAACCATTTTCTGCAGAATGTTCTTGATCTCTCGATTGGAGATCTCAGCTTGTCCATTCGTCTGGGGATGGTAAAGTGTGAAAATTCGATGATTAACCCCGTATTTGGCCAATAAATTCTGAAATTGGGCATTAATAAAATGAGTGCCACCATCACTGATGAAAGCCCTCGGAATCCAAAACCTACTGAAGATATTTTTCTTGACAAAATTAATGACAACCTTGTGGTCATTGGTTCAGGTGGGAATCGCCTCAATCCATTTGGACACACAATCAACAGCAACAAGAATGTAATCATGTCCAAATGAAGGGATAAAGGGTCCCATGAAATTGATGCCCCAAACATCAAAATTTTGATGGGAGGAATAGGATTTAGGGGCATCATATCTCTCTTAGTTATGCTCTCGAGTACCTAACATCGAGAACGTGACCTTGAGAAATCTTGGGCATCCTTGAATAAAGATGGCCAATAGAAGTTAGATTGCAAGATTTTTGCAGTCATCTTTTTCCCAAAGAAATGTCGACCACACCCAGATGCATGGCAAAACTCGAGTATACTGTTGAATTCATTCTCCGGTATGCATCGGCGAATAATCTGATCAGAGCCAATGCGATACAGCTCAGGGTCCTCCCAGAAGTAGTATCTGGCCTCAGTTTTGAGTTTATCTCGTTGTTGCTTCGTCCAATCCTGGGGGATTTGACCAACGGCCAAATAGTTAACAATGTCAGCAAACCATGGGGTGTGGACACCTAAAACTGTAAGAATAGTTTCGTCTGGAAAAGTGTTAGCAATCGGAATGTCCGGACAAGAAGAATCACCTAAGAGTCTCGACAAATGTTCTGCTACCACATTGTGTACCCCGATTTTATCCTTGATTCAAGATCAAATTCTTGAAGCAGAAGAATCCAATGAATAAGTTGGGGTTTAGCATCCTTTTTGGCCATGAGATGTCTCAAGGCCGAGTGGTTAGTATAGATGATAACTTGAGACCCTAAGAGATAAGCACTGAATTTTCCTAAAGCAAACACTATAGCTAGTAATTCCTTTTCAGTAACAGTGTAATTCCTCTGGGCTTCATCCAGAGTTTTACTAGCATAGTAGATGACAGAGGGCTTTCGATCAATTTTCTAACCCAAGACAACCTCGACTGTGTAATCAGAAGCGTCGGTCATGATCTCAAAAGGGGCTATCCAAATTGGTGGTTGCAAAACTGGAGCACAGGTGACTGGTGTTTTCAGGAAATCAAATGCCTTTCGGCATGATTCGTCAAAAACAAACGCCATTTCTTTGGCAAGAAGATTGCTCAAAGGACGAGCAACCTTCGAGAAATCCTTGATAAATCTTCGATAAAATCCCACATGGCCAAGAAATGATCGGATTTGTTTAACAGATGTCAGAGGAGGAAGCTTAGCGATAGCATCAACCTTAGCTTTATCCACTTCAATTCCCCTTTCAGAGATTACATGACCCAAAATGATGCTCTCTTGGGTCATGAAATGACTCTTTTCCCTGCTAAGGATCAATCTTATTTTGGTACATCGCTTAAGAAGCATTTCTAAATTAGCCAAACAAGAGTCAAATGATTCTCCGAAAATAGAGAAATATCCATGAAGACTTCCATAAAATCTCCAACCATGTCAGAAAATATGGCTAGCATACACCTTTGAAAAGTCATAGATGCATTGCATAACTCGAAAGGCATCCTACGAAAAGCAAAGGTTCTGTAGGGACAGGTGAAAGTAGTTTTTTCCTTATCCTCGGGATGGATAGGAACTTGGTTGTATCCTGAGTAGCCATGAAGAAAATAGAAGTACTTCTGCCAGGCTAATTTTTCCAAGATTTGATCAATGAAGGGCAGGGGAAAATGATCCTTTTTAGTGGCTGTGTTCAGCTTCCTATAATCGATACAAACCCTCCAAGAGGAAGCTGAACGAGTTGTGACAGATTCTCCTCGCTCGTTAGTCACAATGGTAATCCCGGCTTTCTTTGGAACAATCTAAACGGGACTTACACAGGGACTATTAGAGATTGGATAAATAATTCCTGCATCAAGCCACCTAATAATTTCCTTTTTGACCACTTGTCGCATATTTGGATTCAATCTCCTCTGCATCTGGCAAGAAGGGCGGGATCCATCTTCCAAGAATATTCTATGATTACAGTAGAATGGCTCGATCCCCCTGAGGTCATGAATGTCCAACCAATTGCCTCCTTATGTTCCTTCAGGACCTTGATCAATTTAATCTCTTGCTCCTTTGTCAATTTAGCACTGATAATCATAGGGAGCATCTTCTGAAGTCCTAAAAATTGATATTT
The DNA here is from genome assembly GCA_037157565.1 of Thalassia testudinum. Classification (NCBI taxonomy): domain Eukaryota; kingdom Viridiplantae; phylum Streptophyta; class Magnoliopsida; order Alismatales; family Hydrocharitaceae; genus Thalassia; species Thalassia testudinum. Next base: position 146,710,370 of record JAZHRO010000014.1, on the reverse strand, counting down.
CAAATTCTTGGGCAATGGTTTCAATTCAAGCTAGGGCAGGTTGATGATTGATGGTAGGGTAGATGTTGAAGATTAAACAAGAGGAAGAGCTTGTGAGTGAACAAAATCAATAACCTCTTCCGAAGATGTCAGATCAGCCATAGAGGGTTGCGGGTCAAATTCATCATCCAATAAGGAACTTTTGATTGAAGAAATTGTCAAATAAGTTTCAATGTTATCATTATCCTCATCAATTTCCTCAATAAATCCACAATCCCCAAATTTGTTGATTGCCTTAAAAATATCCAATTTCATTCGTTGGTCCCCAAAGGCGATTTCCATGCTACCGCTTTCACAATTAATGTTGGCCTTAGCGGTAGCCAGGAACGGACGCCCCATAATGATGGGCATGTTCCTCAGATTATCAAGTACATCCATGTCAAGGACAAGGAAATCTACAGGAAAATATAAATCCTTTACCTTAACAATAACATCTTCAATAACGCCTCACAGGTTTGCGATCGAGCAGTCCGCTAACTGTAGCGTTACTGAAGTTGGCCAAAGTTCACCTAACCCAAACTTCTCGTAAAGAGAAGTTGGAATTAGGTTGATGGATGCACCTAGATCCAAAAGTGCTCTATCCAAAGTGTAATCTTTGATAACGCAAGAAATTAATGGAGCACTAGGATCTCTCTTTTTCTGAGGGAGGTAGTGCAGGACAACAGAACTAGCCTGCTCGGAGAGTACCACCTTCCTCGGCACAGATTCTCTCGACTTACGCGTTTGTGTACATAATTCCTTTCAAAATCTTACGTAAGTCGGTATGAGGTTGATAGCATCAAGGAGCGGGATATTGATCTCAACATTCCTAAATTGATTCAGAAGCTCCTCATTGCTATCCAAAGACTTCTTTTTCTTTGATTTGGTTAAGGCTTCAGGAGAAGGAACATGAGTCAGATCTTTGGAATCAGGTTCCTGAGCATTGATTTCTCCTCTAGATTTCTCCTCTCTCTCCTCAAGTTCTTCAGGATTCAAAAGATCAGAATATTTTGATTGTGGATCCTGAGTCTGCTTACCAGTTCGCAAAGTGACAGAATTTGCAGATGCATAAGAATTTGGGTCTTGGGGAGGGTTAGGAAAGATTAGAGGGGCTTGATTAACCATGAATTATTGATTTGCAGAAGAAGAAGAAGAGGACGAGGAACCCTGCTCAACCACCTGAGCATGTGCGTGTTGGTCCCTTTGATTTCCGTACGCATAGGCTAAGTTTCCCAAATTCATAATGTTTCGGGGGTTGGGTACGGGTTGGGATGGTAGAGATCCGGGTTGACAAGAGTTAGCAATGAGCTCGTATTGCAAGTTGTCCAGCGAGTTTTTCATTTGCCGCATGAGCTGGAGCATGGATCCTTGCATCTCTACCATTTGACAGTTCAAATCAGCCTGCCCTGCCGGTTGACAGGCATTCCAAGTTGGCTGATTGACCTGATTCGGAGGCAACTGAGTATATACTTGACCCTGACCCATTGGTCATTGTGGAGCATAGTTGCTGGGTCGGAATTGGGTTTGTTGCCCTGGATTTTTCCAAGAGAAGTTAGGGTGGATTCTCCAACCTGGATTATAGGCATTCGAGTAGAGGTTGGATCTAACATTCTCTTGTACAGCACAAACATCCTCATAGGGTAAGGATGGAGAGAAAGAAAGGGAAGGATCAGAAAAACTGGGATCAAAGGCCCCAGTTTGGAACCCGTGGGGTTCGGAAAAATGCTAACTCACAAGCTGAGCCGCATTGAGTTGATTCACGAACTCTCGTCCAGAAGGAGCTCGTGAGGAATGGAATCCTAAATTTTGGGAATGAGTGGATCGAGAGTTGTTCATAGAATTGCCAGCCATCCACTCTTCCATTCTCTTAGCAACCAAGTCCACCTTATCAAGTTTGTTACAAATCAATTCCATATCAAATGAATGAGAGTCATGGACTTCATTGACATTTGATCTGAGCTGCTGGGATCGGTTAATTGTATCCATGCAGGCATGATTGATTGAATTCTCACTCATTTCCTCAAATAAATCATGTGCACTATCTGCATCTTTATTGAGGAAATTGCCTCCGCAAGATGCATCCACATGATTTCTGAGTTGCTCAGTCAACCCATGATAGAAGATCTGCACGAGTTACCATTTCAGCACCTCGTGGTGTGGACACCTCCGCAATAAGTCATGGAATAGCTCCCAGGCCACATGAAACTGCTCCCCCGACTTCTGGGTAAAGGTAGTGATTGCCCGTCTCAAAGCATTGGTACGTCTGACTGGGAAGAATTTCTTTAGAAAGGCCGATTTCAACTCATTCCAAGTTGTAATTGGTCTTCCTATTGTCCTATACCAATGTGTGGCCTTATCCCTAAGAGAATGGGGGAAGATCCTCATGATCATTTGCTCCTCGTTTACATTTCGAGCCTTGGTGGTCTGGACCAAAGTGGTCAAGTCCTCCAAGTGCTCAAACGGATCTTCGAAGCCAAGACCATGATAATGTTTAATCAGGCTTAACACCTAGGGCTTGATTTCTACGTCACCAGTTGGAATCTGGATGCCGAGACGTTCCCTGCAATTTGAAGGATCATAAAAATCCTTCAAGGGCTAAGTGCCCTGCATTCTCTGGAACCATTCCTGCATTCACTGCATTTGTTCTAGCTACCTTCGAAATTCTTCCTGTGGATTTCCAAGCAGAGGAGGCTGTTGTTCGACCATGGGATCAATTTAACCAAAATCCAACTTGCACCTCCTAGAATGTTCTAATGGTCCTTCCAATCGGGGATTCAATGACCATCTACCCAGCATAAACTAGGAGAAGGTCGGAAGGACTGGGGATAGGAACCATGCAGCACAACAAAACAAGGTTGTCCTTAAGTGGTGTAGTCCAAGGATCTACTGACTCTCAAAGCATGCCTTAAGACTGTAAATGATTTACTCTACTTGCGTCTGTTTAATCCAACCAGTTAGAAGGAGGGACTGGGGAGAAGGTTCTTCCTTTGATTATCGCCTCTGGTTCCTAGTGTACCCCCCAGCTACGGTTGCTTGATGCTACTCCCCTAGCTAGAATCAGATTAATCAGAAAAAGTAGGTTAATAGAAAACAATCTCAGACTTGGCCCTGAAGAGCGAATCAGACCTTAAGGCCAACGTCTACTCAATTTTATTAAGGCCTGGGATTGTGGTGCTTATGGAATGTGATGGGCTCTTAAAATGGGTTGTGCCCTTAATGATTGATTGAGATTTGTGTAAGTGTGCGCACAACTAGGGGTTTCAAGCAAGATTATTTGTGATGCGTGAATTTTAATGTTCAAATCTTGCTTAAGTAGCTTTTAGGGTTTCAAATTAGGTGGATTGCAATCAAGTTTCTTGGCAAACCAAGTTGTAAAACACGGGTGAAGATTGTTTCCTTTAAAACCAAAAAGAAAGTGGAGTGCCTAGAATAGACCTAGATTGATAACCCTAAGGTGGAGCTACTTGATGAGTTAATTTTAAATAGAGTGGTGCGGCCCAAACAACTCATACAATTGGCCACAAATGCACCACTAAGTTAGGCACTCAAAGATGGTTAACCTAGAATGATTTATACTCTTTTATGTGTTGCTTTGAGTGTACCAGTTCCACAGATCAGAACCCGGTTGAGTAGAAACAAATCAATTTGATTAAGTGCCTTGAATGTGGGTGTATGTTGTGTGTTTGTTGAAAATTACCCCACAAGATTATCTTTTTGTTGTTTTTTTTTTTTTATAAAAGAGGGTGGAATGAATGTGAGTGAGAATCCAAACAACCAAACTATTCCTAGGATTTATGCAAACACCTTGGTTAAATGGAATTTGGATTTAATATGGCTAATGAAATCTATGGGAGGGGGAAGAATGGGGAGCACTTACAGTTGTCTTCAATTGCACTTTACTCTAGTCTACCACTTGATGATTCCCTGATGGAGGTCTCTGCAAAATAATAGACACGAGAGAAAGTGAGTTAGAAAACAATAAAGTGCAAGTAATGCGAAAAGAAGATCGGAAATCGTTGCCACCTCAGCAACGACGCCAAAATGCTGAACGTACGAATTGCTACGCTAATGTGTTTGGCTTTAAAACCTTGCTATTGTAGCTTGAAAGTGAAGAATTCATGTTCAACAAATAAAATTTATACCAAAATTGAAATTCCAAGTCGAACGTAGGGAGGCTACATAGATCTATATTTGCAATTACATTGAAGCTATCAGACTAAAAGGAAGAGAAGAGAGAGAAAGAAAACATGCATTTAATATTTCAAAATGTTTATACAATAAAGCCAAATAAGGATTACACTAGAAAGCGGGAAATCAACTATACTAGAAAGTAGGAAATTCTACACTAGAAAGCTGTAAAGAAGAATGGGAGAGAGAAGTTATCCTCCTCAAAGATCGCTTGGAGGATGAGCGAACGGGATGATGCCTGGACGAAGGAGGATGGAGCAGGACGAAGGAGGACGAAGCAGAAGAATGGGAATGGAGCAACACATCGTTGTCGTCGCGGGATCCACTTCTGAATAGGGATGAAAATTTGGACTTTATCTCGTGAGGAGCATCCCGGGTATGGGACAAGCTTCTCTTGAGCTTTGGAGAGGTAGAGAAGAGAAGGGATGAGAATTTCATGCGGAGGGGGTCTCCTTTTATAGTTGCAAGGAGTGGGGCAAATTGGTCTTTACATCTTTAAAATATTAAATAAGGGGTCTTTAGTGATGGATAAAACCGTCGCTAAAGCCCCATAGTGGGTGTCGTGGGCATTCGATGCACGTGCCCGCTCGTCTGCTCGCACCTAACGCTCATAGCACGTCTAGATGATTTTAGCCGTCCGACCGCGAGATCGGTTGGCTTAAATCACACCTTTGCCCGCCTCGCTACATGCCCGCCCGCATTCGTTGGCGCATCCTCGCCTCGCGTGAAATAGCGCGTGGGCGCTATTGGAAGATTTGAGCCGCCCACAGCCGATCAGGTGGTCACCTTTAATCGCGCGCTCCTGTAGATCGCGAGTCAAACCTGCGTCTTGTGAATGCGCAACACCTCGCGACTGCTGTGCTACGCGAAGGAATGTGTCACGCAGACTATTTGAGGCGCATGCATTCACATCCGTTAGATTAAGATCCAACAGCGGAGAGGGGCGTATGTGGGGGCTTCAGTGGTTGTGTGCGGGAGATTGGGCGGCTGAGATGGTGCCACGTGGTGCCATCTTGGCCGTCCATCTTCTGGATGTTGTAGATGGTGCCACGGGTGTCTGATTGACTCGATTTTTGCATTGTTAGGCTGCGATCGTCGATCCAAATCCATCCGTACAGTCGGATTTGTCATTTGAAGTGTGTATTGACACCATCTTGGCTCTTGATCTTCTAGTGTTCCCCGGTCACTATCTGATGCTACAGATGCCTGATTAGGGCGATCTTGGAGTCGTTGATCTCCAATCGTCACCCTGATCACATCTGTACAGTTGGATCTTTGATTCGAGGCCCTGATAAATGGTTTTCCCTGTCCAAGCACATAAAAGGAGATAATTAACCTCCATTTTATTCAAACTACTCAGAATGCAACATGATGCATGTTATGCAATATTTATATCATGCAATGCAATCCTATGCTTAAGAACATGCATAAATAGACATCTTAAGTATTGTAAATGTGTTTACATCAACTGGTACTGTGGCAGAGTGACGAGAAGAGGGAGGGAGAGTCATCGAAAGCCGTGAGCAGTTGGTTGGAGTGAGGAGGAGATGAGATTGGGGAGTAATCTTCGGCCAAATTAGGCTTGAAGGAAGCGGAGGGGTCTGGGCTTCTTAAATAGGCAAGGCAGAGGCAGGAGCCGTGAGGAGATAGTAGGAGAACCTCGCTGGAGGTAAGGCCAGAGGGAGACCCATACCACTTGAGTGTTCAAACGAGAGGTATGGGGCTTTACGAAATGGGGAGCTGCCCATGCGGTAGAGGGTTTTACAGGGAGCTCCCCTTTCAAATCTGGGAGCTGCTCCCCATGAGATGGAGGAGAAGAACCTCCGCACAAAGTCGCTGGAGGTAGGGGTCCCTACTGCGATGCCAGGGGGACAAAAATGAAGAAAGTGACGAAGAAGCTGTGGGGAGATTTGCAAGGGTTTCAAGAATTTAAGGGTCTAAATGTAATTTGATGGACCAGTTTGCAAAGTGGGTCAAGAAGACCTTCCCTTAGGTCTAAATTTTGGTGTAAACCTAATTTGGACCTAAGGAATTCAATGGTAAAGTTGGATTTTTGGTTTGACCACGTTTGACTGGATATTTTGCATCAAAACTAAAATTAGGTAAAATATTAGGTACGGACCCTAATCTAGGTCAAAACTGGTTCCAAAGGCCAAATTGAAGGTTTTAAACCCTAGAGGATATTTTTACATGAATTTTAGAGGATTTAGTTGATTTTTATCTTACTTGGAACCTTGTGAATTTAAGTGGATTTGTTTCAGGGTTACAAAATATCATTTAATTCCTAGATTTCACAATAACCCTTTTCTGACTGAACAATCCCACTTTTTCTCTTATTAAGTCCAACTGACCTATGTCTAGACCCTTAGAAATCCTATTGATTCACTGCAATGGTAAAATTACAATTTTACCCCTTGTTTTATGCTTTCTTCCCAGATTAGTAATCCCATGAATTAGTCCTTCCTTTTGGTTATGTAGGAGCTTTTATTTATTTTATTAGATCAAAGTAAGCTGGTTAGGGTTCATGATGAGGTCATCACTAGTCTTGCTATGGTAGTAAATCGCAGAGGGCTTTTTCTCAATCTTCGGACCCAAGATAGCCCCGACGGCATAATCAGATGTGTCTGCCATAATCTCAAATGAGCCATAGGTGACTGCCATTTTTAACAAATCAAATGCCTTCTGGCATGATTCATTAAACTCGAACGGCATGTCTTTGGCCATAATGTTACTCAAGGGTCAAGCAACCTTCGAGAAGTCCTTGATGAACCTTCTATAAAAACCCACATGGCCAAGGAAAGAGCGGATTTGGTTTACGGATGTGGGTGGAGGAAGTCTAGAGATAGCATCCACATTAGATTTATCAGCCTCAATACCCCAACTAGATACCACATGACCCAGGATAATGCCTTCCTAAGTCATAAAGTGGCTCTTTTCCCAACTAAGGACCAGCCGTGTTTCGATGCATCTCTGGAGGATCAATTCCAAGTTAGATAGGTAAGACACAAAAGAATCTCTAAGAATGGAGAAATCATCCATGAACACCTCAAGACAATCTCCCACCATGTTTGAAAAGATGGCCAGCATACACCTTTGAAAAGTTGCAGGCACATTGCAAAGCTCGAATGGCATTCTACGGAATGCAGAGGTTCCGTAGGGACATGTGAAGGTTGTCTTTTCTTGGTCTTTGGGATGGATAGGGACTTGGTTATATCCCGAATAACTGTCCAAGAAGCAAAAGTATTTTTTCCTAACTAACCTTCCAAGGATTTGATAGATGAATGGCAAGGTAAAGTGATTCTTTTTAGTGGTTGTGTTCAGCTTCCTATGGTCAATGCAGACTCTCGAAGAAGAAGTTGTACGAGTGATGAAGGTTTCCCCTTTCTTGTTAGTCGTAACGGTTATTCCCGCCTTCTTGGGTACAATCTGAATGGGGCTAACCCATGGACTATCCGAGATTGGGTATATAATTCTATCATCGAGCCACTTGATTATCTCCTTCTTGAGCACTTCTCACATATTCAAGTTTAGTCTCCTTTGCATTTTGCAAGAAGGGCGACATCCATCTTCCATTAAAATACCATGATTACAATAAGATGTCTCGATCCCCATAAGGTTATGGATGGTCCAACCAATTGCCTCCTTATTATTCTTAAGGAAATTAATCAACCTTAATTCTTTCTCCTTAGTTAAATCATCACTAATAATCACAAGGAGCAAGTTCTCTGGTCCTAAGAACTCATATTTCAAATTTTTAGGCAATGGTTTCAATTCAAGCCGAGGTGGGTTTAGTATAGAAGGTTGGGAGGATGCCAATGGATCAAAACAATTTAGTGGAAGAGGCTGGGAATGAACAAAATCATTTGCCTCTTCAAGATGTGGTAGGTCTACCATGGAGGGTTGTGGGTTGGGCTCAATAAAGTTGGTGGTGTCCTCGAGTGCATTGATTGTCATACAAGTCTTAAAATCTTGATCCTCGAGCTCCTCATTGAATCCACAATCCTCAAATCCTCTTATCACCTTAAAAATATCAAGATTTAGCTTCATATCCCCAAAGGCGATCTCCATACTACCTCTCTCACAGTTTATGTTGGCCATGGTGGTAGCTAGGAACAGGTGCCTCAGAATGATGGCCGTGTTCCTCAAATCGTTAGGAACATCCATGTCAAGGATTAGAAAATCTACAGAAAAATATAAATCCTTGACCTTGACGATTACATCCTCAATAATGCCCTTCAGTGTGGTAACCGAGTGGTCTGCTAATTGTAGCGTTATCGAGGTTGGCCTAAGTTCGCCTAACCAAAACCTCTCATAAAGAGAAGTCAAGATTAGGTTGATGGATGCACCTATATCCAATAGTTCTCTATGTAAAGTATATTCCCCAATAACGCATGAGACCAAGGGGCACCTGGATCTTTCTTCTATTAAGGAAGGTGATGTAGAATGGCAGAACTTGCCTGCTTAGAGAGAATCACCTTCCTCAAAGTGGGTTCTCTCGTCTTATGCTTTTGGGTACACAGTTCTTTTAGAAATTTAGGGTAAGCCAGGATGTGATTAATAACATCGAGGAGCTGAATATTGATCTCTATGCTCTTGAATAAATTCAGGAGCTCCTCATTGTTATATACGGTTTGCTTCTTCTTTGTTTTCAATAGGGCCTCAAGGAACAAGATATGGGTGGTATTTTCATTTTTCAATCCTTGGGCCTTATTGTCTTCTTCAATCTCGTCCTTCTCTCTCTCAAGTTCCCCAGGTTTTTGGCTTCTAGAAGGTAATTCAGGGTTCTAGGTTTGCTTTCCATGTCTCAAGGTGATGGAGTTTGCAGAGGAATATGGGTTTGGGTCTTAAGCTGGGTTAGTGAAGATTGGAGGGCCCTGATTGGTCATGTAACCAGAAGGAGAAGAGCAGGGACCCTACTCTACCACTTGAGCATGAGCGTGTGGGTCCGTTTGATTCCAATGCCATTGGGCTCTATTGACCAGATATTGCACATTGAGTGGGTTGGGTACGGGTTGGTATGGTAGAGATCCGGGTTGTCAAGTGTTAGCAATTAACCTAGACTACAAGTTATCCAATGATGTCTTCATTTTCTGCAAAGGCTGAAGCATGGACCCTTGGATCCCCACCATCTACCAATTTAAATCAGCCTGCCCTATAGATTGTTAGGCATTCCAAGATGGCTGAGTAATCGGTCTCTGGGGCAATTGGGTGTATACTTGACCTTGACCCATACGTCTTTGAGATGCATAGTTGCTGGGTTGAGTTTAGGTCTGTTGCCCCTGACTTTTCTTGGAAAAGTTAGGGTGGTTCCTCCAACTCAAGTTATAAGTTTTGGAATATGGGTTGGACCTAACATTCTTTAGCATTGCATATGCATCCTCATAGGATGAGGATGGAGAGAAGGAAGGATCAAAAAAACTGGGATCAAAGCCCTAGTTTGGAACCCATAAGGTTTATAGAAATCTTGGCTCATAGGTTGAGCCGATTCAAGTTGGTTTACAAACTCCTACCGTGTAGGAGCTCGTGAGGAATGGAATCCCGAATTCTGGGATTAAGTAGGTGTGGAAGTGTTTCCTAAATTCCCATCCATTCTTCCATTATTTTAGCAACCAAGTCCATTTTATCAAGCTTATTACAAATCAATTCCATGTCAAATGAATGAGAATCTTGTATCTCATTAGCATTTGACCTGGGTTACTGGGACCGGTTGAATGCATCCATGGAGGCGTGATTAATTGAGTTCTCGCTCATTTCCTCAAACAGGTCGTATGCACTATCTACATCCCTATTGAGGAAATTACCTCTACAGGAGGTGTCCACATGATTACGGAGTTGTTCAACCAACCCATGATAGAAAATATGCACAAGTTGCCATTTCAACACCTCATGGTGTGGACACTTCCTGAAAAGTTCCTAGAATCGCTCACAGGAACCATGAAACGGTTCCCCCAGAAGCTAGGTGAAAGTAGTAAACGCCTGTCACAAGGGATTGGTTCGTCTGATTGGGAAGAATTTATTCAGGAAAGCCAACTTAAGAGCTGCCCATGTTTCTATTGGCCTTTCGATGGTCCGGTACCAATGTGCGGACTTATCCCTGAGAGAGTGGGGAAAGAGCCTCATGATCATTTGCTATTCGTTCACATCCCTTGCTTTGGTTGTCCGAACCAAAGTGGTTAGATCCTCCAAGTGCTGGAATGGGTCCCCCAAGCCAAGCACATGGAAATGCTTAATCAAACTTAAGACTTAAGGCTTGATTTCTATGTCCAAGGCAGGAATCATGATGTCGGGACGTTACCCAAAGTTTGAAGGATCGTAAAAATCCTTCAATGGCCGAGCACCCTGACCATTCATTCATTGGAACCATTGCTGCATCTGCAACAATTCTTCCAACTGCCTCTGAATTAGCTCCTACAGGTTCCAGGGTGGGGGAGGTTGTTGTTGATCAGCCAAGGGTTCTGCTTGGCTATAGCTCAACCTTCGCCTCTGGGAACGGTCTAAAGGTCCTTCCAATCAATGGTTCAATGACCTCCTTCCAAGCATACACTGGAAGGAAGTCAAAAGGATAGGGAAGAGAAGGAGACTTGCAACACAAAAATACAATCCCATCCTTAGGTTGGGTAGCCTAAAGGTCTACAGACTCTCAGAATCCATCCTAAGATTATGGATGATTTACTCTACTTATGCCTAGGCAATCCAACAAGTTAGAAGGGGGGACTGAGGAGAAGGTCCTTCCTTTGGCTTGCACCTCCGGTTCCAAGTGTACCCCTAGCTGTGGTCGTTTGAAGCCACTCTACTAGCTAGACATCATATTGACTAGTATAAGTAGGTTAACCGTGAACAATCTCAATCTAGATCCGAACAAACAAACCATTCCTTAGGGCCAACGTCTACATAATTTTAGTTAGGCTTAGGATATTGGTGCCTCTGGATTGTGATGGGCCCTTAATGGGTTGTGCCCTTAATGATTTATTTGAGAATGTGTGAATGTGCACAACCAAGAAGTTTTCAAGCAAGATTATTAATGATGAGGTGAGTTTTAGGGTTCGAACCCTACTTGGTAGCTTTTAGGATTCAAATGTTCGGTGTATTCAACAAAGTTTTGTGAGGCAAACCATGTTTTGAAAGCTCGTGTTCAAGTATGTTCCATTATAAATCAAGAAAATATAGAGTGCCTGGCTTGACCTAAATATTGAATACTCTGGTGCAGCTACAAAAGAGTTTCTTTTAAATTAGGTGGTACTGCCTAAACAATTCAATCAATCAGTTGAAATGCACCACCGATTAAGGCACATAGAAAGGTGATTAACCTCATATGATTTCTACTCTTTTATGTCTTGAATTAGTGTACCTAGTCCACAGGTCGGAATCTCGGTTGAGTAGATGAAAATCAAGTTAGGTTATGTGCCACCGATGTGTATAAAGTGCGTAAATTGATTCGTTCCATAGAATGTATCTTTTTTTTTTTTTTTCTTTTACAAAATGTGGGGCTGAAATGGACGACGGTGGCAAACAAGGCACACAAAGTCTATCCTAGGGTTCATGCAAACACCTAAGTGATTAAGTCTTGGTTATGGGTGTGGCAAAATGAAACTAGTGGGGGGGATGTGGGAGGCACTTACAAAGTACTTTACCCGCACATTACTCTAGTCTACCACACTTGGATCTCCATGCTAGGCTACTTGCAAGACAATAGGTCAGAGATAAGAGAGGTTAGTGCTATGCAAATGCAAAGAAGCGCAAAAAAGAATAGAGTAAATTCCATTACCTCCCCCGCAACAGTGCAAAAATGATGTACGCATTTTGCATGTTTGAAATCAGTGTTAAGAGTAACTCGTCCTTGTAGTCGCAAAACTCGTTATCAAATAAAATTTTACTGAAACTCCAAGTGAGTCCCAAGTCGAACACAGGGAGGCGACGTTTACTTAATTCAAAAATCACGCCATGTTTTGTTTGTTTTTGGTGTTTAGTTTTGTTATTATTATTTCATTTTTATAAAGTAAGAAAATAATATGGATCACAATGGAGATAGGAGAAAATATGATATATATTGCATAAATGTTTATTACGATAATCTAGAAAGCATAGAAAAGGGAGAGGTGAGAAAGAATCTCCGAAGCAACTTTTGGCGAGATGACGACACCTAGCGGAAGGTTGGAAGGAGTAGGGAAGCAGGACAAACGGAGGTGAGATGCGGGAAGATGTTGGGTAGATGAAAGCCTCAACGTGGCTCTGGAATGGAGGTGAGGACGTGGAGATGATCTACTATCGGAATGGAGGTGGGAGGATGGCTCCAAGGAGACCTATGAATGGTGATGGGAAGATGGAGGAATATTTACTGGGGTAGAGGTTCGTTACACTAATAGGAGCCTTGCGAGCTAGAGAGTAAGCTCTAACGGAATGTTGGTAGGCTTGCCAGCGCTTAGAAGTAGGTAGGAGTAGAGTAGGTAGAGATACCTTCAAAGGGAAAGGGTGTAGCTTTTTATATGGTGGTTGAGAGGAGGCAAAAATAGGCTTAAGACCAATAGCGTCCTCTAGGATGTCGCCGTAGGTCCAGCTCAAGTGTCGCTATAGCCAGCTCACGCCCGTAGCTGGCCTTCCGCCTATGAGCAATTAGTGACGGCTGTAAGCGTCATTAAAGGTCCGCCAGGCTGTCATTGAAGATTGCGCCAACTCATGCACTCGCCTGCTTGCTATTGTTGAGGTCGGATGCGCCGCGGCCATTGGATTCAAAAGTGAATGGCTGAGATGGCATAGAGATCGTGGCTCTTGATCGCGTGTGAGATGGCGCATTCTCGAGGAGCATCGACGGTGGCATGCTACATCTGTACCAATCGAGTGGTGCCACGTGGTGATGCCTCCACCACTTGATGACATCCAACGAGTGCAATTCTATTGTGCTAGTGCTCGCGAGATTGCCTGCCCCCCATCGTGGCTCAAACTCGCACTTGCAGTTTGCGAGCATGTGTATTCACCAATGTGCCAATGCCACAGTTTGTTGAGTGGAGGGTTGGCACAGTCGCGTGATTAGAGTGCCCCTTAGCCATTGGACTGAGATCCAACAATTGAGATCTCTTCATGAGTTTGTGCTAGGGCAGCTATTGTTCATGTTGGGTGGTCTAGATGGTGCCACGTGCCGCCATCTGGACCGTCCATCTTCTTCTTCTTGTAGAGGGTGCTGTAGAACTCTGATCATGGTCATTTTTCGTTGACGGACTGCGATCGTTGCTCTAGATTCATCCGTATGGTCGGATTTTTCTTCTGTAGCCCGTAAGACGTTGCACTACCTCTTGGCCATGTAAAATGGAAGATTTAATGTACATAATATACAACTATCCTAGATGCCATGCAATGGATGTAATGTAGTATTTATAACATGATATGCAATGCTAAGACTAGGAACTGTCATAAATAAGCATTTTTATCATGAATTCATGTGTGTTTATCATCCCGCTCATGGCAACTGAACCAGCACATGGTGCTTACTTGCCCCGGGTAAGATATTTAGATATCCAGAAGACAAGCACCAAGGAGAGGATATGCTATTACACATCCTCGAGGGGAGTATTTTTCATTCCACCACTCCGTGTCGGGAACTTGACCAATAAACTTGTGTCTTCAAGCCAATCCGAAGTCAGATCTTCGAGCCAAAATGTTGTGTCCAAAATCGTGGTAAAAAGATCGCGTTGTAGCATAGCGATGAAAATCAATGCGACAATTAATTTTATCCATGCTCGAAAAATAAATGTGAGTTTCAAGGTCATACTAATGGAGCAAGTATGGAATTCACACACTAGTCACAATAATACACAAATGAGGAAATAATTCACAAAAGATATTCAATAAAAGATGAATAAACAATATATTCAATAATTGCAATTTGTGTCTCAGAAATTAGTGGAATAAAGAGAAGAATGAAACCTAAAAAAGGTGATTCGAATCACCAATTTAATCCCGCAATTAACCACATATCACAATTTAATCACAATCTCAAACCAATTTAAATATCTCAACAGTGTTTCCAACCACTTGCCATGTCAGCCAAGAGGCAATATCTCCATAATGATCAGAACCAAGCCAAAGTCAAACATCGAGCACTAGTGTTAGATGACTTAAAGTCACCAAGCCTTAACAACCAAAGCCTCAAAAATTTCCTAAGTTTTGGGCATGCTAGTATGCATCACAATGCAAAAACCTCCCCCTGCCCTCCTTAGAATTTCCTTTTCCTTCTTAATTGGGTATACGGGTCTCACAGTACCATTCTATTGGGTCATAACCAAGGGCTGGCTCACCAGCAGTGGGTGGTGAGCGAGGAGTGAGAGAGAGAAAGAGTTAGGGGATGTTACGGATTTTATGTGATTTTATAAATGCGGGTTTTTGTCATTGAAATGCATAAAATTGATCAACTTTTAAATTTATAACTAAGATATGGTAAATATCTAGGGCTATCCAAGATGGCCAATTTGTTAATCACTAAGACGGTTCTCTCTCTCACCTCTCAAATGAACACATCTATTTTTGTACTTTTCATTTTGTTGTTTCTATGATTTTCAAAGCAATTGAGTATTCATAAGCGAAGAGTATACTAAAGAGTAAACCTATCACTAAACCTAAGTGACTTGAATGAGTCTTCCCTTTGAAGCTTACCCTAGGCAAGTGCATCTAGGTAAATTAGAATAGAAGAGTGTCCTCTACTAATTAACTACAAGCATGAAATACACACTAACTAGAAAACTTGAATTAGAAGGCAAAGAGATATTTGTATTGCTAGTAAATGCAGTACATGTAGAGGAATGCTTCCTAATAGAAATTGAGAAGCTAAGCTAGATAATACAAAGATAAAATAAAGATGAAGAAGAGAGGGAGATCCTCCAGTAGAAGCTTTAAGAAAGCCTTGGTCCAGGTGCGGCTACTCCCGCAATCGAAAATAACTTCTCTTTGGCTTCTTCCTTCGATTGGTCCTCCTCCAAGCCTCCTTTAAGGGTGGATATTGTCAATAATGTCATCACTAGCCGCATCTAGCTTTATTTAGTCATAATCAAGGAATAATGCTCCTACATAACTACTAGAGAGCCCTAATTCGTTGCATAATCATTCTGAGAGAAAGATACGAAAATAGGGGTAAAACTCCAGTTTTAACGGCATATCTCAATTGCAGTACAATCACAGGGTTTCTCTAGAGGTTAAATAAAGGTCAAATGATCTTAAGAGTCTAATAAGTGATTCCGTGCTGGCAGAAATGGGTTTTCGCACATTTCAGGAATTGAATGACTTCTGAAACCCTAAAAAAGTACTTGCTTACTTATTTGAGGTTCTGGTCAAGATAAAATTCACCTAAACCCTCTTAAATTAAAATAAAAATATTCTCTAGGGTTTGGTATCTTCAATTTTACCATCAGAAATAGTCTTGACCCAAAACAGAATCTTATACAGACATTTGCCCTAATTTGGGTAATTATGCAAATTACCTAGTCAAGCTTGGTCAAAACCTACATCTAACTATACCATTGGATTCCTTGGGTCAAAACTATGTTTTTACCAAAATTTGGGCCCAATCTAAGATCATCTTGACCTAGTTTACAATTTTGTCCTATCTAACTCATTTCTCTAACACACATGCCCCTAAACTTTGAATTTCCCACAAATAGCCCCTCAACTTTATCATGTTCTTCACAAATAGGTCCCCACTGCCATGGAATCCTAATCCTACAACTCTGGTGACCTTTGATTGAAGATAACTCCTTTAATCAATCAATCCCTTCCAAAATTGGAAGGGAGATTCCTTGAGGAGTTCTCTTTACAATGAATCCGATCTTGTGCCCCAAAACCTTCCCAATCACTCATGCGAACGCATAAGAGATTCAGGTATCTGTAGGTTTCCAACTCTATTGAGCCTTGCAAGCCTGGGAAACTTGCTTCCCAAGCTCTAACGAATCCCTGAAGCCTATATAAGGATCCCTAGGGCTTGGCCAAACTATTCATCTAGGTTTTGGCTAAAAATTCCTTTTCAAACTCTTTCCCCAGCCATCTCCACCCTAGCTTCGGCAAGCCTCCTCCTCTGTTGTCCTACGGCCTCCCAAAGGTCAAATTTGTCCTCCCCCCTTCGTCCATTAGATTTTGGTTAGCTTAGTTTCTTTTAGCTCTTAGGATTAGTTCCTTACCCAAAATCCCAAAAAGACCCCTCGCACTCCACAAACGCCGTCATCTTCCTTCGCTCCAACCATTCCTCTGGCAAAGCCCTCTACTCAATTAACTGATCCGAACACTTTGTCGAATAGCCCACGACCTCCGCATTAACCATAGGAGTAAAAGCCCTAACCTAGTTAGGTCTATTGCGCTTTCAAACCCTCAGTCAAACAACCCACATTCATGTCATCTTCTCCGTCATCGTCTAGCCACCTCCCCCATTCCCACTACACAAAAACACCACCAGTACATTCGTTGTCACCTCACGACTCTCCGAAGCTGGTTTAATGTGGCCATAAGGCTATTTGTTTGAATTTAGGTACTCAGGACCCCCATGCCATTGTTGAATCTACTTTGCGAATCTCCAAGCCTTGTTCATGCAGGATATGCCTAGGTACCTGCTCCAGGTGTAGCGGAATCCCTCTAAGAATGCAACCCAAGGACCAATTTGGCCATTTGACCAAGCCTTTGATCGGAACTAGATGAACCAGATGATGCGGCTAGTGGATGGAAGAAGAATGGGAGCTTTAGTCCCACATCAGAAGCGACAGAAAAGTTGAAGGGTCATAAAAGGAAAAAGTGATACGAGCTTATCGCCTCAAGTCACTTGGGGGGGAGGTCCCTTGCACCCTCACGCACCTCACCCGTGACACTGCTCATGCAGGTCTGGCACTCATCCGATTACCCTTCTAAGCCTACTCTCACACCTCGGCAACCATTCACGCAAGCATTCCTAGTCCCAGGTGCGTGTATACCTAATTACTCGATAACCTGGACCTTGGCCTTGGGAATGCAGGAAAGAAGAAGGAAAAATCAGAGAGAATAAGAGAGAGAGTGCAGGGTAGGGGGTTTTGCTCTGTTGTACATTGGCTAACACTTATCCAATTTCATAAGGTGCTCCCCTGTGGACAAAGGTCAAAGAAGAGGAAGAGAAGCCATAGAAGAACTAAAGGAAAGGCAGAGAAGCCAAGGAAGAAAGAAGAATAGAAGGCCTAAAGAAGAAGAAATCAGAGAAGACAGATGAAGAGGACTATAGAAAGAGAAGAGCATAACAATAAAAGAGAAGAAAAAGATAAGCCAAGGTAGAAGAGGCACAGGAGGAGAAGAAGAACAATATGATGTCAGATTGCAAAATTAGTTCTCTGATCATATGCTCCTTCATAATGATTGATTTGAGTAGTTGTACGTATTAGACTTGTAATTGGTGATCTAAATCACCATTATTTTGTGTAGAATTCATTTTTCTCCTCATACACTCATGTGCTACATTACATAGTAGATTTTTGAGTAATTAATTATGCTCATTTACATCGTATATTGAGGTTAGTGCGTGATTTCCTATTTGCTCCCAACGAACAACCTCGAACTTTCATTCGAGTATAAATTTTATCTACTTTTAGCATTGATTCGACCTATCCTGCAACGTTACAACTTTAAATCCCATTTCAGAGCGATTAACAATTTGGCACCATTGCCGGGGGGCAACGTGCAATTCACTGCTATTCTCTAAATTATTTGATTATATTTGACCACTGACTTGCCCTATTGCTTTCTTGTGATTTTGCGAGGCACTTCACGAGGATATCTTCTTTGCAAATCAACCACTCCCGGGTAGGTAACTTCTTTATTCTTCCCAAATCAGCCTCCTAATCTTGGGAAGAAAAAAAAGGAAACAATCAATTACGAATCACCTACCTTATTTTTCATAGTAATCATTATATAAAAGGCAAATTTCCCGATTTGTGAATTTTTTTTTCTGATTGAAGATTGAGTCAATTTTCTAGAATTCCCTACCCCAAATTTCCTATGCCTATTAGGGACTATGCTTAATTTTTAATCTTCTTGGACTATGCACCTCTTGTTTGAAGTCCAAGGACAGCATTTTAAGATCAAATTGGATGCAGAATAGAGCCAATTAAGGTTTCAATTCTAGGGTATTGGAGTGATAGTTCATACTTGCCTGCATAAAAGGAAACAAACCCACTTGCATTTATGTGATACCCAAGCCCTTGGTTGAAAAGATCTAATCAACAAAAAGCCTAAAATCAGGCTCTATTTTCACTTGAACCCTAAAATCCTTGGATGTAATAAACAGAGATTCAATCAAGGTGATTTCAAGGTCTTGATCTAGATCTCATTTTGCCATCTTTAGGGCAGGTCAGGTGAAGTTGGTCAACATTGTAGGCTAACCAACTGCCAAATTAGGTCACAAGTTGAATTAACTTCTAATCAAGTGAACTTAAGGCACAAATTAGGACATAAAATTGGTAGACTTAAGGTTTTAAGTTCGTACATTCTGGTCTACCTATACCCTAAGTGGTAAGGAAGGATGGGTGGGGGAAACCCTGTAACCTATGGGCACGCTCTACTATGTAGGGGTCTTTGAGGGGATCTCCCTTCCTGGCTGCCCAGGTAATTCTTGGGTGTGCGAATTTCTGATTGGCAGGTATCATCCACCTTGAAATTTCCTTAGTTATCCAAAAATCTTTGGGCACCTTGATTGGGTCAAATTCACATCCAGTCCCACATCCCTTCTAGTTAAAGCACATACACAGATTATCTTAGGAATTTCTTTCAGATCTAATCAGCTTCAAATCTAATCTTGAGTTTTGATTCTACATCTTGACTCGACCATTTAATTCAAAAATGCAGGAAGACTACTTTGAAAACCAGAGTCCCAAATGAGCATGAGAGAAAAGATAATCGAGAATGCCTATCGAAAACATGAAGAATATTATAAAAGGGACATGCTGGAAAGATTTGCAAAAACAACAAACCTCATCAAAAACTATGTAGAGATAATAAGGACACAAATGAAACACGGTTCAACCTGGGATCACCTATTAGCAAAACACGATGAATTGGTGAAATACAAAGCAATGATTGTCTGCAATATTGGTTAAATCCTTCAATTCTGAAAGAACTAAATTTTTGAAAGAACGGGGAGAATTGCTGAATACGTTATATAGAACCATCGATCAAAAATACCCATCAGAAGTTAAGATGACATCTTGGAGTAATTCTAGTAATCCATGTAACTTCCCAAATCCCGGGTGTGATGATCAAGGTTGTTATGGACCCCCAACCCAAATGAATTCTGATTCAAATTATATACAGATTGATACGCCTGATCTTGAATTGGGTAGGGAGGATCCAATTGCAGGTATTCCAGATTTCGAGCCAGCCCTAAAGATACGCAAACCTCATTCGCCAAGCTTAGATTTCATAGACACCCAAAATAGTGAGACTAAGTCAGAACCTCACAAGGGTGTAAATTTCGCTCTTTATTTAGATAAGGTAATTCTTGAGAGCAATTCTGACATCCCTGTACAGCCCATCCTAGATTCTATTGATCCAACCCACACCCATAACCTAGAATCTGGATATGAGCCTTCTTGGGATGGTTACAAGGTCTAGTGTAATGAAAATCAGATTTTGAATTTGGATTATGATTTTAGGCCTTTATTTCATGAATGCATCTCTCCAACCTCCTCAAAGATACAGATTGATTTTCAGAAGTCATGCCAATCTACGATAGAGAAACCAAGGATTTGGGTTTTGATTGGGTCTTCCCTACAAGCCATGAACCCGAGCCAAACCTAATAGGGACACCTTTTTGAGATCAAAATCTGAAACTAGGATAGATCCAAGTTAGGTTGCTGATTATCCACATCTTGATTTATTTTGTGGTGGAACCTCTGATCCCAAATCAGATTCAGAACATGATTCTCGCAAGTTCTCCAACGATTTTGATTCTTACTTTGTTTTCGGAGAACCATTGTTTCCTGATGACTTTGAGCCAATCTACGACCTCAGTATCCACCTCCCATTCTTAGACTCTAACTCTTAGGTCCTTGATCCTGAGATCATTGATTCAAAATCAGGTTCCATTGAGATGGAATCATTTCTTTTTTATTCTCAAGAATTAGAAATAGTAATTGTTAGGAGTGTCTACAATTCGGGGTTTGAATCTTTTTTTGACTCAGATTTCCTTGATCCTGTAAAAACTATTCTGGCATTTACCTTTGATTTTAATGGCTATTATGAGGACTCTATAGATGAACCCACCTTTGAATCCTTTCTAGAGGAGCCCTCACATACAGTTATTCATGAAGCCACCTCTTCTACACATGCAAAACCTTCCCAAACCCGTTTTCAACCTTGACCCCTAACTGGACTCAATTTCTACTCTGATTCTCCTCTCAATGAGCTGGTCGCACATGATTCTCCTCCACATTTCAATCGGGTTTCGAACATCAATCTGACTACAAATCACGCCCCAACCTTCTTTGATCACCCTTATAGGGATCTCACATCCTCCACTGATTCTTTTTCATTTGAGGATCCCTACTCTGATCTGGCTGATATGATTCAGCCAAACCCTAGCTATACACTTCCACATCCTTTTGAGCTCCGCAGTATTTGGTAGGTACCGCATCTCTTGATCCACATCTATCAACCAGCCAAATTGATTGGGTTTAAGCTACATCATCAGCCTATTGATCTGAGCAAGCACCTGGTTGGACCATCCAGGATTTTGATCAAGGTGCTTGTTCTACAAAATTCGTCTGATTTGACCACTACTTCACCATACCATTTTTCGCTCGGTTGAAGGCATTAAATTTAGTGCATACCAGGAGGCAACCTGTCGATCCAAAAACCTGAGATCCTTCTGATTATTACTTTTGTACTTCACATCTATTTCACTCTAAGTTTAGTTTTTAGAATAGTCAATCCCACCTCTGGTACTTGTGCCAGAGCATGAAATCATCTGCAATAGTCATCCTAACCCGTTCGCTCACCAAATTATCCAGTTCTAGTTCCTTAACCCTAACTATTTCATACCCTCCATTTACAATGACATTTCAAAACTTAAGCATGGGGGGTGGTAAAGTGCAAACATACAAAAATTCAAAGTTCTGAAGGGTTCTCAGAAAAATATATATGTATTCCAAAAATCCAAGAAAAAAATTGAAAAAAGAACAAAAAATGGAGAAGTAAGGAAATTTTGAAAGATCAAATTGCATATCATTCTTGAGAGGAAAAGGGGAGGTGATTAAAAATGTCAAAAAGGAGCACAATTTGAAACAAAAGAGACAGCCATTATGAAAAGATTATGGAATCTATTTAAATTCTAGACCAAATAAAAAGAAAGAAATAAAAAATAAAAGTGTTAAGAGACAAAAGAGATTAGTTTGAATGCTGGTCTTAGGCCTCTTAGGCTTGTTTCAAGATTAAAAATCCAAGTATTTGTTAATATCTGGATAATCCTCAAGTCGTTGAGAAAAATGCGAAGCTTAATTATTAGGTCTAAGGCTTAGGGATTATTTGGCCTCGTTAACTGACCTCTGGTCTGTGGGACCTGGCAACCTAAGCACCCTAATCCACATACAGTCTGCCTTAGTGTGCTTAATTATGAAAATCATGCAAAAGCATTAATTTTATTCTGAAAAAGCTAACTACATTAGAAGCTAATCAAAACAAGTTGATTTGGATGAGTTCCCGATATGGAGAGGCCAAAAATTTCCCTCGAAGATGCGCAATAACATACCGTCACCTCAGTGCTTGTCTCTTAGGATATCTAAATATCCTACAAGGGGCATGTAAGCACCTTGTGCTAGTTCAGGTGCCATGGCAGGAATATCGCATAATGTCAATTGCTATGGCCTAAATTTATCTACAGAATGCCATGGGCGACACTTTCTCGAAGGGTCGAAAGCCAAGGTTCAAGGGGTTTCCGTGGTTGGTGTCATCTCAAAGAATCGAAAGCCACGGACCATGCGAGGATTGATGGTGGGAGTGAGGAATCCGATACAGACCGTGTTGTAAAGCCAATCTGAAGCTAGAAATAGAAGAAGAAAAGAAAGAAAGAGAAAACTCTCCAAAAATACAAAAAAGCCTTCTGTCTCTCTTACAAAAAATGCACTGCAAACTGAACCAGGAGTAAACATGCTTAAGTACGGGTGCTTTAACCATGGAGTTCAACGAACCTTAGGTTATGATGTAAGCATGTTTATATCACATAAACTGCCTATTTATGCATGTTCTTAGGCAAAGAATTGCATCACATATTATAAATATTGCATAACATGCATAATGTTGCATTTAGGTTAGTTTATATAAAATGTAGGTTAATTATCTCCTTTTCTGGCCAGGGACCGGGCACCTTGTTAATCGGGGTCTCGGATCGAAGATGTAACTGTATGGATTAGATCAGGGCAATGATTGGAGTTCAACGACACCAAGATAGCCCTGATCGGACATCTGTAGCACCAGATAGATACCGAGGAACCCTAAAGATTAGGGGCAAAGATGGTGTGAATCTGCACCTCAGACGACAAATCCGACCACACAGATGTGTTCAGATCAATGATCGTAGCCTAACGACGTGAAAATCAGTCCAATCCGACACCCGTGGCACTGTCTACAATACTCAGATGATGGACGGCCAAGATGGCGCCATGTGGTGCCATTTCAGCCACCCAACTGGCCCCAAGGACTCGCCTCTGCTTCTCTTCTTCACCTGCTCGAGGAATCTCCATCATTGGATGCCCATCCAACAACCGTAGAGCTGCGTGCATAAATCCTCCGCCAGACACAAACGGAGGCATAGCACAGCAGTCAAGCGCCCCTTCGCAAATGAAGGGCACGTGTTCGAGCCATGCCAAACACCTTAATTCAGACGGGCACATGAGCGGGCACGATTGGGCCATCAGATCAAGATCGAGCAGCCGAGGGGAGGAGGCGTGGCACGTGGAGAATCCTTTGATCGTGTATGCACGCATTGATGTGAGTTTGCATGCCTCATCGCATGTGGGCACGCACGATGACATGAGTTTACATGCCTCATCGCAAGCGGGCGTGCAGAAGAGGAGTTTTGAAGGAGCGGGCGCACGCTTTTTAAGCCATCTGATCTCTTGATCAGACAGGCAGGTGCCTTTGAATGTGCATAGGTGTTGAGGCGGTGGAAGATGGGGAGGTGCATGCGGTGCGAGCACGTCAGCCACGTTCAGGCCTTTAGTGATAGAAAAATCCATCACTAAAGTCCTCGAATTAATGTTTTTGAAATTAAAATGTCCAAAATGCCTCCACTGTTTGCAACTATAAAAGGAGACCCCTACCCTATGAATTTCTCATCCCTTCTTCTCTTCTCTCACCCCTTCCGAAGCTCGAAGAGCTTGTCCCACATCGGGATTCTCCTCTAGAGTAGAAATTATAATTTTTCCACCTTCATTCCACTTCGTCGAGTATTCCGTGTTTGTCCTCTCTCAACATTCGAGAAGTGGATTCCGTAACGACGATGACTTGCTACTTCGTTCCCATTCCAGCCACTTCATCCTCCTTCTTTGCGCTCCGTTCCCTGTCTTCCAGGCATCGTCCCATCTGGCTCGTCCTCTAAGCGATCGTCGAGGAGGATATTTCTCACTCCAATCTCTTTACTGCTTTCTAGAGTAGATTTGCTGCTTTCTAGTGTAGATTTCCTGCTTTCTAGTCTTAATGAGTAGTGAAATGAACAACTTCTTATAATGAAACCCATGTCTATTCTACCTCTCTTTTAGTTTTATTTCTAATATTCTCTCTCTCTTCAATTCATTATTTGTTAAATAGATAGCTAGTTTTCGGCCAGCTAATCTATTTCGTGACAAACAAATAAAATGCATATTTTTAATCAAACGTCTACCTCTCTGTGTTCGACCTAAAACTCAATGAATTTTCGATATATATTTTATCTGTTGAATGGATTTCTTTGCAACTCAAACTACGATAGGTGATAAGACGGTTTTCGCTTTTGAATAATGTATTAAGATGATTTATCATTGTAGGTCCAAAGTGGTCTAAAATCGCTTAACAAAAAAATTAAAATTAAAATTAAACCACTAACATAAGAGCGAGTTGTCTCCACAGGGAGGCGATGACTTAGTTAAACTCGCAATTAGGTCAAAATCAAGTTCGCTAAACTATTCGCTGGATCAAACAATGCCTATATAGCTCTGAAAGTAAACCATAAATTTGTGGAGAACTCAAGGGGTGTGAATGTAATTTTTACGTCAAAAAATTATACATGTGCAAGAGTATGCCATGTACTATTCACTTGCATGCATATGAAGATGTCATTCAAAATTAAATTCAATGCACACAGAGATGAATAATAAGGTTTAACAATTATCTTGAAGCATGAGTGTTATGGCATAAATTCACCATAATAAAATAATCATAAATCATAATTCATTTTGTGGCAATGGCATGAAATGTAATTATTAATTCCACCATAAATAGAGGATTCTACCTCTCTCCTCCTCATGCATGGGAGAGAGGATTGTTCGAGGAACACTTCTGGGCGTAGATTGGCCGAAGCGAGGGATCCGCAATGGTGGAGATGGCAAGTTGCGAGACGGACGGAGTTGACCGGATGGAGGAGAGAAGCAGTGGCAGTGGAGGTTGCTACTACTGATCGTGGGTGCTGCAAGTGGTAGGAGGCGTGCCGCGCGGGTGCTGGGGGCGCTATAGGCAAGCAGAGGCGTGGGCGCGTCGGCACGTGAGCGCTTTGCAGGCCGCTTGGGCACATGGGGTACTGTGGCTGTGCGGTTGCAGGTGCTACAGTGGATGACACACAGGCACTGCAGCGGGGGCAGGTGGAGGTGAAGGCGCGGGGACTGCAGGTGCGAGGCGAGCATGCGCTAGATAACACGCACTAGGCAAGGGCACGTGGTGGAGTCCGATGGCGCCGGCTGCAAGTGCTACAGGGCGGCGTGATGAGGTCTGAAGCGGGGGCGTTGGGCGGTTGCAGCCACTGCTAGAGGGTGCTCTATAGGCCGCAAGGGCACACGGGCATGGTCTGATGACGCTGGGGCTGCTGGTGCGTGGGTAGTGGCCAGCGTGCGGGCTGAGGTGAGGGTACACTGTGGGCAGGCATGCTTGGCAGGGTTGAGGTGTGGGTAGGAGGAGTTACACCTCTTTGTGCTGCAGCAGGTGTGGTGAGGTTTTTGGGTTCTTTTTGGTGGAGTGGAGGCAAAACAGAGAATGGGGAAGAAGATGGAGGTGGATGTTGGTGATGGTTGGTGGCGGTGGTAACAAGTCATGCATCGATAGATGCACTCACAGTTGGCGAGCATCAAGGAGCTCGTGCATGGTGGAGGTCAAGTCCATCATCATCTTAACGCGGCAGTCTGTCACCCTGTCGACCCACAGTATGACGGAGCTTGGCCATGGAGGCCCACGGTGGTGGAATGCTGCATGGTGGTGGAATGGGTGGTGGCCTCCTCCTCAATGGTAGTTGTTCCTTCTCTTTTGTAGCCACGGCTACAAAGATTTGAAATTCAAAATGCCGTAGAATCAATGTGATGCACTGGAGGAGGAGGCGGAGTCGAAGGAGTTACCTGCAAAGGATATGGAGAATAAAAGAACAAGATAATTAGGGTTATTTATGCATATGTTCTTAACTTCTATGTTAATTAAAATAGTGCAGCTAATTAATTAACTAATTAAATGTATGAAACCCTAAGTTAACTCTAAATGCATGAATTATGCGCTTAAGCTAAAAATATGAATTAATTTATTTACATCCCAATGCTAACTATCTAAATGTTAAAATTAACTTAATGTCTAGACATTTAGATACTTAAATAGCCCACAACTATGGGCTAATCAAATACCCCCATGCCTAGTTTTTGCTAGTCCCTATCAAATCCAAGGAAAAACCTAGCACTCCAAGTACACTAACCAAACCAATCTGTCTTCCTGTAGAAACATATTAAGTTCAGACTTTAGACCTAAGGTTCCCAAGTAGTTGCTAAGTTACGGACTAGGTCGGCTAAAGGCGAGTTGTAGGCACAAGTTTCCCCAATTTTTGACTCTTCCTTAAGGTTTATTGATCCCTGAGATTAAAGCATCCGTGCATGTGTATTGGTTTGAGTTATTTGAGGTTGGTATGATTGCCAACCTAGAAATATATATATATTTTTTGAATAATATATATATATTTTTTTATTTGATTCCTCTAAGTCTAACCTCGGATCAGCTATCAACACAGTCTGTGTCGGATTCATTGTCCCCACCACCATACCTCGAAGGGTGCCTGGCTTTCGATGCTTCAAGATAGCACCACCCATAGCGACCCCAAGAACTCCTGGAAATTGACACTTCGAGATAGTATCGCCCGTGGATTTCTTAAGCGAAGTCAGGCTATGGCAATTGGCACTTTGAGATAGGGCCGCCCATGGTACCTAAATCGCACAATGCACTTACATGCTGCCAATAGGATGGATATCCCAAGAGACAAGCATCAAGGAGGTAACATGTTATCATTGCATCCTTAAGGTGAGTATATACTCCACCTCTCCTGCGGCAGGAACTCTTCCAATCAAATTATGTTTTCAAGCCTCTCCTTAGTCAAAACTAAGAGAACCAAATTTCTTTTAAGAATGGAATTAAGGTGATCACTCACTTACATAAGACCAAGTGTGTGAAATTTGGATGCTTGTGTTACAAGGACCCATAAACCAAAAGGTACAACAAGACTCCAGGTACTACCCCATCTTTTCACTCAATCCCTAGGTTTCCTTCCTCAACCTCTTGAGGAATGGTCCGCAACTTAACTCCTACTTAAGTTTTTAACTCCACAAAGGACCCTAAAGGTATAAAGCTAGTAGCTCACTTAGCTTCTAAAGTTCGACCCTAGAATCAACTTAGTCTAACCTAGAGTTCTGATTTGCTTAAGAATGTAGGGCCCAACTAGTTAAGCTAAATAGTTACAAAATATATATAATTTTTTAATGCAAATGTATGCAATGTAGAATGCTTTACCTAAATGCATGAATACACTACGTATAAATGCTATGTATATCCCCAAGTACACCCCCCCATGCCTAAAATCTGTAATGTCCCCATTGCATAGAAAAATATTACCTGCATCAGGGATGGGCTACCGTTCTTTTGTTAGCAGCCGAGTAGCCAATGAACCTACAAATCAGGTTCAAGGATCATAGAAATAGGCCATAAAAATGAGCAAAGTAATGCTGTCCTAGAAAATAGGTAACCTAGGATGTTGGTGAGCTGATGATGAATCCCAATAGCAAATGCTCGCCTAACTAAGATGGGAATGAAATCTTCCCAGGTCACCAGAAGAGGTTCTAAAGGATAAACTGGCATAGCAACCTCCAAAGGGGTAGGGGGAGGATGACAAGGATCCTCCAAAAGGAATGGGGAAGGAATGGTGCAGAGATAAACCCCCATGACAATGGACTGACTAAGGAGATCATCAGTCCATACCAGATACTCCATTACAGGAAATATTGGTTTGTTAAGCCCCCTGGTCAGAATAAAAGTGAGCATATCTCTAAGCCAAGGATCGTCTAGGGTGTCCAAGTTTCGAGGTTGTGGGATGGCCATAAGATCTAGGTTGGATTTAATCAGCTCGGTGTCCATCCCTAGCAATCTTTCCAAATCCTCAATTGCAACCCAAGCATTCCTTGCACTATCACAAATATTATCTTACACTTCATTAGGAGTCAAATTTTTGGCTTCAGACATAAGCGAATTAGAGGGTAACTTTGAAACAAATGAAGGCAGGTTGGAAGCAACAGATCTAGGGATTATTCTATCAATGTCATCTCCGGGTTCTTGTTCTTTACTCAAATCCTCCCTGGAGTCTATATGTGAATCCACATAAATCGTAGAAGTTGCTTCCAAATTTTCCATCATTTCATCATGAGGATAAATATCATCGATGGGTGTGCTACGGAAACCTAATTTGGTTAAATTTGTGACATCCTCATGGGCTAACTCTTCAAATAAGACATAATTGCCCTTAGTGTCACTCTAAATCTTGAATGTAGCTTCCTCATATAATTTATCCTTCTCCACATCATATGATTAATCATATACCGAAGGTCTAGAATCATCTAAAATCTTAGTAGATCCCCTATGGTACTCTATCTGAGGTAAATGGTTTACACTGGTAACATCGGACTCCTCAGATTGGTTAATTTCTTCAGGGTTAGGTTCCCTAAGGGTGGGCTTGAGTTCCATCTCGTGATCAGAAGGGAGGTTGGATTAACAACTTAACTTTGTCCCACATCATCAAAAGTCACGAAAATACTATCATTTTGGTCAAGTTCTTCCAATGGTACCACCATTCCCTTCTTTTGACTCTAATATAATTCAGGTGGATACTCAACCTTATCATCATCTTCCTAGGGTTGCCAGCTTTCTTCTTCCAATGCATAGCTACTTTCATATGTATCTTCCTCCCACTTATGGCATGGATCTCTCCAGGAAGTGTCATCTAATGGGAAGGTTTCAAAATCGATCCTCGAAAGGTAGCTATTCTCCCTTACAAAGTCCCCAAAATTTCCCTCCAACTTAAAGTGTAGCTCTCCCACGGGAGATGCATCTATTGTAGAGGGGTGTACGTCATCCTCAATGCAGTAGATTGGGTGGCTAATTTCATCTCTTTCTTGTTGGCCTGCTCTCAAAGATTCTCCTAACAATTCAATCATTTTGTCTTGCATTTTCTATATTTCCATCTTCAAGGAGGAGAGGTCATTTCTATCAGGAGAGAAGTCAAGCTCAGGCTTATAGTACACAGGAGTGTCTATCCAACCATTATAATTATTTAGGGAGGGTGGGTTGGGTATTTCTATGGTGTGTGGGATATTAGGCAAAGCAAATCCTGCTCGTAGGTTCTGCTCACTGATTTGGGGCTTAACCAAGCCAATACTCATATAATAGGAGTAAAACAGATCCCAATGATTGTCATTATGTCCATCAAAGGATAGAACATCTTGGTGTATGGGATCGAAGAGTGCAAAGTAAGGGTAAGGGTGTGGGCAAGATGTGAAAGAATGAAAATCAATGTGGTCCATTCTAACTCACACCTCAATCAGAATTGCCCAAGCAAAACACAATTCAAAAAGGACTTTTTAGGCCTTTCCCAATTTATGCTTTTGATTTTAAGTCAGATTGTAGGTGAAAATACAATTTGATAAATCGATTTACATGCTTATTTTCAACCTTTGGTTCGCCTAAGAAGACCTACCTGGAGCTTAGGTGTTCTTTCCTAACTCTGAAATGGAAGAGCAACTCCAAAGACGGAAGATCAACGGATGCAAGTAGGCCTAAGCCTTCCTTTGTAGCTGTGCTTTCATGGTGCTTGTCAACTACTGCCAAAAATCTGTGACAAGGTATCCCCCTCCTTGGAGTTACAAAGCCTTTGATCTCAAGTTCTAAACACTTCAGAATTCAATGGTAGGAGGGCTCCTGTCCTAGTACTTCGAAACCTAAAAAGTGTATAAACGCATGCTGTGGTGCAAGAGATATAAGTGTGCATACACCGTAAAGATTTTCAATTTTGAATCGTACACCAAGTTTGAAAATCAAATCCTTGGTTTTTAAAATGTCCCTCCTTTAATTAGTCCTTTTTCTGTAAAATATGTCACCACTTGTTAGATCTATTCAATACGGATTAGGTGGTCTTGAAATTAATCCAAATGCATTTGCATGATAGGTAGAAATGCAAAGTTAGAAGTGCATACCTGATTCCAGCATTCTTCATGCAATATACAAGACAACAAATTAGATCTAGATACTGCTCAATCAATCCTAAATGAGACGACCTAGGGGTAGGCAGCTTCTAGTAGGTACCTCGTGTTTTTGTTATAGTTTTTTTCTTAGCTACTTATGAACAAGAAAATTAAAGGTAAACAATCAACAAAATAAATTAAAAACCTAAATCTAAAGAAAAGGGAACAGGCTCCCAAACATTACCCAACACGGGCCTAAAACAAAATCGGGGAACAAACCCCTCAACTGTACCCCAAAACAAGGGTTTCAAACCAAATGTGCAATGAAAAATTAAGTCTAAAGTCTTAATCCTACTCTAATCAAATCAGCGACTAAATGTGCAGAGATGATCGTCACATCCTCGTCCTTCCCCTCCTAGAGATCAAGTTCATTGCAAGGTAGCTTGAATAATTTCTCCTTTGACGACGTCAAGGGTCGCCTCTCTCGATGGCTAGTGTGATTGCGAGCCATAGAATGTGTCGCAGATCATTGCACTCGCATCAGGAAAAAAAAATCTAGCGTTAAATATGATTCAAAATTTAAATCAATGTGAACGAATGAATGAATGAGTGCAATTTAATTAAGCCTGCTGCCTCCTCGGCAACGGTGCCATTTGATAAGTCAGTTTTCACTTTCGAATAATATATTAAGATGATTTGTCATTGTAGGTCCAAAGTGGTGGAAAATTGCTGAACAAAACAATTAAAATTAAAATTAAACCAATCATAGAACCGCGGGTCATGTCCACAGGGAGGCAATGACTTAGTTAAACTCGCAATTAAGTCAAAATCAAGTTTGCCAAACTATCTGCTAGATCAAACAATACCTGTATAGCTCTGAAAGTAAACCTTAGATTTATGGAGAAGTCAATGGGTGTGAATGTAATTTTTACACCAGAAAATTATACATGTGCAAGAGTATGACATGTACTATTCACTTGCATGCATATGAAGATGTCATTCAAAATTAAATTCAATGCATATAGAGATGAAAAATAAGGTTTAACAATTATCTAGGGGCATGAGCATTAAGGTATTCATTCACCATAACAAAATAATCATAAATCAAAATTCATTTTGTGGCAATGGCATGAAATGTAATTATTAATTCCACCATAAACAAAGGATTCTACCTCCTCCTCATGCATGGGAGAGAGGATTGTTCGAGGAACTCTTCTGGGCGTAGATTGGCCGGAGCGAGGGCTCCGCAATGCTGGTGACGGCACGTTGCGAGACAGTTGGAGTTGGCTGGACAGAGGATAGAAGCGGCGGCGGTGGAGGTTGCTGCTGCTGGCCGCGTGTGCTATAGGTGCGAGGAGGCGCGGCGTGCTGGTGCTGGAGGCTCTACAAGCGCACGGAGCCGTGGGTGTGCGAGCGCATTGTAGGCCACTTGGGTGCATAGGGTCTTGTGGCCGTGTAGTTGCAGGTGCTGTAGTGGGTGACGTCCTAGCACAGCAGCGGGGGCAGGTGGAGGTGAAGGTGCGGGGATTGCAGGAGCAAGGAGAGGGTGCACTGGAGAATGCGCGCAAGGCAAAGCCACATGGTGGAGTCTGATGGCACCGGCAGCAAGTGCTGCAGGGAGGCGCGAGGAGGTCTGAAGCGGGGGCACAGGTTGGTTGCAAGCGCTGCTGGAGGGCACTTTGCAAGCCGGAAGGGTGCGCGGGCATGGTTTGATGGCGCAGGGGCTATTGGCTCTCGGGCAGTGGCCGATGCGCGGCCTGAGGTGAGGTCGTGCGGAGGGTAAGCGCGCTTGGCAGGGTTGAGGTGCAAGCAAGAGGAGTTGCAACTCTTTGTGCGACAGTGGGTGTGGCGAGGATTTTGGGTTTTGTTGGTGAAGTGGAGGAAAAACAGAGAATGGGGAAGAAGATGGAGGTGGATGCTGGTGATGGCTAATG
The DNA here is from genome assembly GCA_037157565.1 of Thalassia testudinum. Taxonomy (NCBI): domain Eukaryota; kingdom Viridiplantae; phylum Streptophyta; class Magnoliopsida; order Alismatales; family Hydrocharitaceae; genus Thalassia; species Thalassia testudinum. Next base: position 146,678,527 of record JAZHRO010000014.1, on the reverse strand, counting down.
ATGGTGGTAATAAGTCATGCATCAGTAGATGCACTCACTGTAGGCGAGCTTCAAGGAGCTTGTGCACGGTGGTGGTCAAGTCCATCCTCTTGGCACGACAATCTGTCATCCCACTGGCCCACAGTATGATGGAGCTTGGCCATGGAGGCCTACAGTGGTGGAATGCTGCAAGTGGTGGAATGGGTGGTGGCCTCCTCCTCCATGGCAGCTCTTCTGTCTCTTTTGTAGCCACGGCTACAAAGATTTGAAATTTAAAACGTCGTAGAATCAATGTGATGCGTAGGAGGAGGCGGAGTTGGAGGAGTTGCCTGCAAAGGAGAAGAATAAAAGAATAAAATAATTGGGGTTATTTATACATAACTCAACTTCTATGTTAATTAAATAGTGCACCTAATTAATTAACTAATTAAATGTACGCAACCCTAGGTTAATTCAAAATGCATGAATTATGCACTTAAGCTAAAAATATGAATTAATTTTTTTACATCCTAATGCATGCTATCTAAATGTTAAAAATAACTTAATGTCTAGACATTTAGATACTTAAATAGCCCACAAATATGGGCTAACCAACAGGTTTTCTAATCTAACTCCGAAAGCGTAATTTTCCGCCATCAACATTTTGGCGCCATTGCCGAGGAGGCAACAATTTTTTGATCTTCTTTTCACATTTCGCACACTTTAGTATTTTCTAACTTGCCTTATGTCTTGTCTAATGTTTTGCAGATACGTCGATCAGGTAATCGTCAACCAGTAGACCGGAGTAAAGTGCAGTTGAAGACGACTATAAGTGCTCCATGTTTTACCCCCTCCATAGATTTCATTTCATTATATTAAATCAAACTCCAATTAACATAGGTGTTTGCATAAATCCAAGGATTAGTTTGGTTGCTTGGATTTCCACCTACATTCATTTCACCCTCGCATAAAAAAAATCAACAAAAAGATACCTTTGTGGGATAAATCAAGTATAAACACAACATACACCGACATTCGAGGTACATAACCTAATTGATTCTTATCTACTCAACCGGATTCTGATCTGTCGAACCTATACGCACAAATCAACATATAAACAAGTAGAAATCAATTTAGGTCAATCGCTTTTGGTGCCTAACTCAGTGGTGTAATTGTGGCCAAGTTTGAGTTGCTTGGGCCACACCACTTAACCTAAAATGAACTCACCAAGTAGCTTCCTCTTAGGGTTTCAATTTAGGTCAATACCAGGCACTCCACATTCATTTAAGCTTCAAAGGGAAACATCTACACCTGTGCTTTCAAAATCGAGTGTGCCAACAAACCTTATTTCAAAACACCTAAAGTTGAATCCTAAAAGCTACTAAGAATGATTTGAACCCTAAAATTCACCGCATCAAAAATAATCTTGCTTGAAAACCACTGGTTGTGCACGGACACACACATCAATTAATGATTAAGGGCACAACCCAGATAAAGGGCCCATCACATTCCAAAGCACATTCAAAACTAACCTTAATTGAAACAGAGTAGACGTTGGCCTTAATGATTTGACTCGCTCTTCGGAGCCTAGAACAAGATTATTTTCAATTAGTTTGTTTCTACTGTTCAATCTGATGTCTAGTTAGGGAAGTAGAATCAAACGATAGTGGCTGGGGGGTACACTAGGAACCGAAGGTGCAAGCCGAAGGAAGAACCTTCTCCCCAATCCCTCCCTCTAACTAGTTGGATTGAATGGATAGAAGTAGATGAAATCGTCTCTTTACCTTTAGATGGGTTCTGGGAGTCTATAGGTCTTTAGGCTAGCCCACATAAGGACAGGTTTGATTGTTTGCATTGTAGGGTGACTTTCTTCCTCCCGTCTATCATGAATCTTTCCGCATTTCATATGCATCCCCGCTCTTTCCCTCCTGTTATGACTTATCCTCAACATGAATATTTTCCCGACTCGTACTGTAATCAGCCATCTGTTAGTTGGGATAACTCGGATTAGGGATACAGTTCCAGACCTCCATGTTTAGGGTCTAATCCTGAACACCATGATTGCGATTTCTATCCTTCTCCAAGCCACATCAATTATAGATAACCACCCTTTCATTGACCACCTAATATGATCTATAATCAAGGAGGATACACTGATCCTTACCCATACCCTGAATACACTGCCTTTAGGTCATCATCACTTCATGAACAACCCGAAATGACCTATTATCAGGGAGGGTATCATGAATCTCAATTTGTTAACTTCTCTACACTGATCCAAACCCACCCAACCCCGAACCAAGGATGTGAGTTGAGGTGAGCTGTGTCTGGTCTTCCTGGAGATTACCTAGTTAGCTGGAGAAGCTAGCTTAGGTCAAGTAGCTCAACTTAACAAAGTTGAGCTGAGTTGAGCCTCTAAGAGCTGAACCTGAGCTATTTGGGGTCATCCTCAGCTGACTAGATCTAGCTAGTAGCTAGTGCTTGTCAGGTTGAGCTTCCAGTGAACTGTTATGGGCTGTAGGAGCTAGAATGAAGCTGGGATCAATTGGCTTGAGCTAGTTTGAGCAGCGATCCTGTTGAGATTAGCTGAATGGAGCTGTGGTGAACTAGCTTGACCTACCATTCAGCTGAGATGAGCTAATAAAGCTAAGGATGTGTTGATCCAACTAGAATTAGTTGGGATGAGCTGGATTTAGTTGGGAGAAGCATCTTCTTCATCTTCTGTCGTACTGAGTGCCAAGGTTTGCAAGATCTGACTTTCTATCTATCATTCACACTCAAGTAAATGCATCAAAAAGATAATAAAATGCAATGTATGCCTATCCTAAATAAATGCCTAAATGCAGCCTGAAAACACATTTGCGGAATTAAACCCTAAGAGGTAGATTTGTTTTAGGGCATAAGAATGGTGAGAAACTAGGATTTGTCACACCCCTATCCTTATCTTTTGCTAGTCTCTTAGCAAAACTAATTTCACAAAATGAAATTTTGCGAAGGACTAATTTTCTTACTTTTAAGGAGAAGATTACGAGACTTCAGTTCATTAAAAACTTGAAAGCCGCAGGATTTTCTTAAAGATAAAACTTTGGGATTCATCTTTAGATCCAAAATTTAGATGAATTAGGATCAGTGTATCCTTCAAAAATTCACAAGTTAACTCTTTGTTAATTCAAATGACTCAAAACCATTTTGCAGTTACGATTTCCTTCGCTCATGAATTCGAGTCGCAACTTGCATAATCCTTTAAAACCATGAGTTAGTGCTTTGTGAATGGCAACATTTACAAGGATATTTATAAGGTTGTGTTTTTGAAACTTTTTTTTGTCTCCCCCATGCTTACTCTTAGCTTAATACTACAACAAATGTGTCAAGATCATCATTTCCATTACCAACCCTTAAGGGGGCTCTGGTGCTAGCACTTCAAGAAAGTATTGTCCAAGAGACCACCAGGAGTTCAGAACCCCAAAACATAATGTAGTGTAAAGGGGTGTGATGGGGGCGCATTTCGCGAATTGAAATCAGGGTATGGAGGACCCGTCGTAGTAGCTCACAAAATGCGTCTAACAGATAAAATTTATAATCGGAACTCAAAAAGTGAGTCCCAGGTCAAACGCAAAGAGGCAAACGTTTGGTTTTGAAAATCCACATCTCTTTTATTTGTTTTCTGTTGTTTTTATCTTTTCTAATTTATTTAGTATTTTTAGCAAGCATCAAATTTGGTCAATGACTTCTAACTAATCTACTTGCAACAATATAAAAGAGAGAGAGAAATAATCATCTACTTATAAACGAATGTTTGTTACACTATGGAAGTAGAAAATCCATGCCACAAAAGCATAAAAAGATAGAATGAGGTGAGAGAAATCCCCCTCGACGGTTGCTCGGAGGACGACTCGCTTTGATGTCGCCTGGAGGAAGGTGGTGAGGAGCTGGAAGAAGGAGGATGGAGCTGGAGAATAGAGGATTGGGTAGGACGGCATCGCGGTGAGGATCTTCTTCCCGATGGGTGGTGAAAGGTTGGCCACAGGATACTCCATGAATGGGGATGAGGGGAGGGAAAAATATTTGATTTTCTACTCTAGAGGAGCATCCTAGGCTTTGGACAAGCTCTCTCTAGAGCCTTGGAGGTGGTGAGAGGAAGAAAGGAAGAGATGAAGAGAAATGGGATGGGTAAGGGTCCTTTTATAGTGGAGGAAAGAATCAAATTCGTATACGGGACATTTAGTGACGGTCATAAATGTTGCTGAAGATCCACCGAAAATGTTGCTGAAGACAGCACATAAGCCCACTCTGTCTCTTCGCTGGTGTGCACTCCAGGTGCAGTGTCGTGTACCTTCGGGTGCTACGTGCTTGCATGCACTGCCGCTACGTGTGTGTGTTCGCCCATGTTACTATGCGCGTGCGGTGGCTCGTGCATTCGCATGGGCAACCTGGGTTGCACCACATGGGGCGGTATGGGCCGTCCATCTTCTTTTTGTTGTAGGGACTGCTATAGAGGTCGAATTGAGTCAATTTTCACGTTGTTGCGCTACGATCGTCGACCTAAATCCATCCGCATGGCTGGATTTGTCATTTGAAGCTTCGAATTATGTCACCTAATCCCTTGGCCATTGATCTTCCTCGGATAGCATATGGTGGTATGGGACTCCAATTGAGGGATTTCAGAGGCGTTGGACTCTGATCCTCGTCTTGATCAGATCCGTGCAGTCGGATCGTCAATCCAAGGCTCTAAAATAAACATCCCTCTCTCTTGACCACGAAAAGGATGCAATTAACCTAAATTATATACTACTCTAAATGCAGAATGATGCATGCCATGCGATATTTATATCATGAAATGCAAATCTATGCCTAGGAAGATGCATGAATAGGCATTTTACCCTCAATGATTACGTCTACATCAAGGCTCTCCAAGCAAACTCAAGCTCTTGCTCCAACGCTATGGGTAGACCACCATCCAAGACACTTGAGCCATAAAAATGTGCCGTAAAGCTCCTTCTAAAGATATGAAATATAGATATAGAGAGCCACTGAGGCAGTAACATTTGACATCACATCCTCATAGGAGGCATTTTCCTCCTTCTCGAAGGTAGGAACTAAAACCAATTATCTGCTTCGGATTCACTTTGACTAAACAAAGGGCCTTTTCTAATTTTCAAAATAGTTTCAGGAGTTGGTTGTGTGTGAAATTTGACACGATAATTTTTGCAAGAGACACTAGTTTTTTGGTCAGAAACTAAGCCAAGCAATTTCCAGGTCACAAAAAGAGATCAAGCCACTTGAATCAACACTAGTTTAGGTGGAATTTAGAGGATGATACTTGATCTAGTCTAAAAATAGATCCAGAGATTCTAACAATCAAATCTGTTCCTTATCCCCAGTTTGTTAAAGATTAAATCCCATTATGCCTTAAAATGAATCTTTCAAGCTTATCCCACTTTTAAAAGTTTTCTTCAAAGAGTTTTAAGATTTTTTATAATGAGATGCATGAAAAGAAAAATTGCATATTTTTAGATTTTGAAAATCCTGAATTGATCATAAAAATTTAAAAACACCCCCCATGCTTATGATGTCCCCATGCGTTAGAAGGGAAAAGAGATCACCTTAGTGAAAAGCAGTCAAGTTTAGAATGGTCAAAACTTGGAAAAGGAAGAGAAAAGAGAAGCAAAAAAAATGACAGGTTACCTCCCATCCAATGCTCTATTTTACACCATTCAATTGGGCATGAAGCAATGAATGGAAGACAGATAGTCATGTAAATAATTAAACACTTGAATGTCCTCAAGAAATATGTCTTCCTCAGGATCCCCTAAATGATGAGTGATAAAAATATAGGCATCAAAATGAGATGGAAAAATGGAAGAATGACCTGAGTCTGACCATGGTTTGAGTTCATGATGAAAGCTAAACTTAGGTTGGTTGGGTGGTAAGTCAAATGGAAAGGGAGTGGGAGAGAAGTTAGTGTGGATGTTGGTGGTGATAAATCAAGAAGATTAGAATAGGAAAAGTCAAACCCTAGTTGATCTGAAGTGTCTTGGACCCCATTATCAAAATCTGAATTAGAGAAATCAGGTTCAATGGTTGTCAAAGCAGAGCAAGAGTTAATCATCATAGAATCCTCAAGTACCACTTCCATTTCATTATCTGAGTCCTCAAAAAATTCATGATCAAAGGACCTTTTGGAAGCTTTAAAAATATCAAATGGTACAATCTGGTTACCACAAGTTATATCCATTTTTCTCGAATGACAATTGATATTAGCTTTTGTAGTAGCCAGAAAAGGTCTTCCAAGGCTGGTAGGGGCATTTTTGAGTGTTCAGGTGCCTCTATGTCAAGGACCAGAAAATTAACCAAAAATGAACAATTCTGGACCTTGAAAATATTATCCATGACAACTCCCCATGGTTTAATGGTAGATCAGCCTGTCAATTGTAATTGAACCTTAATAGGTTTTAATTTACTGAATTGTAATTCCTCAAATAAGACCCGGGGGATGAGATTAATAGAGGTACCTAAGTCAAGAGCGGCATGATCAAAGATGGTGTCATTTATGACAACCAAAATTAGTGGTGCGCCTGGGTACCTTTTCATGAGAGGCAGCATACTCTATACAACTGAGCTCACTATGTCAAAAAGGACCACCCTTCCTAGATTCTAGGCCTACCACTTTGCAGTACACATTTCTTTCAAAAATTGAGCATAGGCAGTAATGACATCTAGGAGGGGGATGTTAGTCTCAACTTGCCCAAATAAGTCCAAAAGATCTTGGTGAGAGGGCTTTGATTTATTTTTCATAGAAGGATTAGATTGCAGTGCTTGAGGGTAAGGAATAGGATTTGAATCATTTGTTTTTGGTGTCTTTTTCTTCTTCCTGATTGTGGTTAGGAGAGTTAATTTGCATAGGTTGACAGTGGGTTTCATTAGTTTGATGTGAGGGCCTTGAATCAGTGGTGGTTTTCCCACTCCACAATATAACTGCATGTGCATTTGGTTATGCCTAGGAGGAGGTGCGGGGACTGCATGGTGATAGAAACTAGCTTGGTGCTAAGGCATTGGGTTAATGGGAGGTTGATTAGTGTTGTTTAAATTTTAATTTCCATCCTGATATTGGTTTCTTTGATTGACAAGGTTGGGTATGGGTTGGGATGGTAAATGTTCTCCTGGTCTATGGGTTAGAGTAACGACGACTTGATTATGGAGATTCCTAAAAATAGGGGTTACTTCCGACATCTTGCTTTGCATTCTGTGAAGGGTTTTCATCATCTGGGCATTGGTGTCTTCTTGGGATGACCCAGGTTGATAGAAACTCTGATTTGAACCATACCCTCCAAATGGGTTTTGTTGTTGGTGAGGAATTGGATTGCTCTAGGAGTGAGATGGATAATTCCTCCAATTTGAGGAATTTTTAAATTGCTCCTAGAGGGTGGAGATATGTTTAGTGGGGCTATGATTTAGATATGTGTAGTTCCTCGGTGAACCATAAAAGGATTCGAAATATTGATTATACACAATAGGAGTAGTGTTTAAATTATGTAATATTTTTCTCCTTGGAATGTTAGGCAAGGTAGATGTAGAGCAAGTGGATATTGGGTAGGTGTGGCAAGTCTCCCTTGGTTGGCTAAGTTTGTTATAGTCCTCGTCAACCGTTATTGATTATCTTGTAGTTGAGCCATCAACTCAGCTATCATGGACAAGAGATTAGGCGGGGGGGCTTGATTAGGTAGCTCCAAGGTAGGTAGATAGGGGATTGAAAAATCAACATGCTGGTTAGATTGTGCGTTAGGGGACCTATTTTGTTTTTCCATTGTTTAAAATGTAAAGAAGAGGAAGAATGCAGGAAAAGCTTTTTGTGTGGGGGAAAAATCAAGTGAACCCTCTAAGTGTAAAGTTTGGGATCACCACCTGTACAATAATGCAGGAAACGGGGAGGAGAGGAGAGTGAGATGAGAGAACTGTGCAATCAAGTGAAAAAATTCTAGATCTAACATAAATGTTACTCCCCACAAGTTAACAAAAGACTTGGTCTATCAAGGAAATAAGAAATGAATGGTGGATATCCATTCCCTGAACAAATCTGGTTAGGCTGAATGAGGGCAGAGTTGGGCCCAAGCATGTCCCATAAAAATCACTGGGGGCTTGTATAAACCTACGCCTGGTCATTTGACACTGCCCCTCAGCCTGGCACAAGATATAGATGAAGGAATTGATACAAATTAAATAACACTTAAAACATAGGTAGCAAGCCTAACTTTGATAAAATCTGAGGGGTCAAATTGCTAAAAAATTTTAATTAGGTCTAGGAGCTTAAAGTGCACAAAGAATGTGATGGGCGTTGGTTGGGGTAATGCCTGATTATTTCTTTTTTTTTGTGTCTACGAATTCGGTAGGAAGTGGTGCCCAAGCCAAATCAATAGGGTTTGCAAGCAAGGATTTTTTTTGTTGAAGTGTTTTAGGGTTTTGATTAAGATTTAATATCTTTTAAGATTCTGCAATATTAATGATTCAAACAAGGTTTTGATATTCCATAAGATAATAGGAATCAAGTTGTTGCTGGAAGTCAATTCCATTAAAATTGATGTAACTAAGAGAAAATCAGAAACCCTAAAGTTAGAATTCCTAGTTATACAACTTCTTAAACTGAATCACTTTTTGAAATTTTTTTAGGTGGTGGTCCAAACATGATAAACAGCACCACCACATAATATCAAATCAAATAAGAAATCCTAGAATAACTTTTTTGAGATTTTAGAAAATTATTTGTTATTTTTTTGGAATTTTTGTTCTTACTAGTGTCAATAGTCAGAAATGATAAAATTAGGGAATTGATACTATAGAAAACTCCAATGGCCTCAAAATTTTTTGAAAATTTTATATGATGTAGATAATTTTCAAGGTTTTTAGGAATATATAGTTTTCCTAAATCTGATGAGCAGAAAAATTTAATAAAATTAATGGACAATAAGAAAATAGTAAGGAAACAAGGTCTAACTCTTGTTTAGTCCATGAATTTTTTAATTTTCTCTATTTAATAAAATTGCTTGAAAATTGGAATCAAGGTTCTTGACTTAAAGGGGCTTACTTGGGTGAAATTTGGTGATTTTAGGAAGCTCCTAAGTGCACGAACCTGAATTCTCAAAAACAAGGTAGAAGTCAAGATTTTCAAAAATCAGACACCAATAAGACAAAGGTTGTGGAGAATGAAGCAAACAAGCAACAAAATGAATTTTAGTATCCCACCACCCTTAATTTTTCTTATTTTTGATTTGTTTGATAACTTAAAGATTTTTTTAAGAGATTTTGTTTTCATTTTTGATAAGAAAAGGCCTGGGGTAGTAACCAGAAATATGTAGGAAGAAAAGAAACTTGAAGCTTCTGCTCCAAATGCACCAAACCCCACTCCTACTCCTAATTCGCACCTGAAATGAAAACAAACAAAATTTTGTAAAGGTCAAGCAAGCAAGAGAGAGATTAAATGAGTGATTAAGCCCTGCCTCCTCAGCAACGATGCCAAAAAGTGTTACGGATTTTACGCGATTTTGTAGATGCAAGTTTTTGTCATTGAAATGCATAAAACAGATCAACTTTTAAATTTATAACCTAGATAGGGTGAATATCTAGAGTCGTCCAAGTAGGCCAATTTTTTAATCCCAAAGTTTGCTCTCTCTCCTACCTCTCAAACCAACACATGTATTTTTGTATTTTTCATTCTATTATTTCTATGATTGTCAAAACAATTGGGTATTTGCAAGTGAAGAGTACACTAAAGAGTAATCCTACCACTAAGCCTAACTGACATGAATGAATTTTCTCTTCAAAGCTCAACCTAGGCAAGTGCATCTTGGGTAATTAGAAGAGAAGAGTGTGCTCATTAGTTAACTACAAGTATGAAATAAACACTAACTAGAAAACTTGAATTAAAAGGCAAAGTGAAATTTGTATTGCTAGTAAGTGGAGTATATGTAGAGGAATGCTTCCTAACAAAATTGAGAAACTAAACTAGCTAATACAAAGATAAAATAAAGATGATGAAGAGAGGGAGATCCTCCAGTAGAAGCTTTGAAGCCCTTGCTCCAACTATGGCTGCTCCCATAGTTGAAAAGAACTTCTTTTTATCTTCTTCCTTCAAGTCACTACAAAAAAGACGGCCTTTAGTGCCATGTAATATTTGCCATCGTAGGCCTTATATTTGCCACAATATGTAATTAGCAACACTTAAAATAAATACCACTTAATTGCCACCTTCATTGGCATCACTAAAATGTTGGTGGCAATTATACAATCGTTGCTAAATCAATGATATTAGCGACACTTTAATTGCCGCAAATAATGTCGCTAATGATCTTCTGTAGGGGCAATTTATTTGCCATTATTTCAACACTACTGATTTATATTAGTGGTAGTTTAACTGACGATATTAGTATTGCTATATCAATCATTTAATGGCTCTCTTTTGTTACTAAATTGCCACTACTTATTTACTTTAGTGACACATTTTTCTACCATTTAATTGCCTTTATTGATAGTATTTAACAACAATTATTTGTCTCTAAATCACCACTATTGATTTGCTTTAATGGTACTTTCTTATGCTACTAAATCATCACTAATTATATAATTTATTGGCACTTTCTTTTGCCATTTAATTGCCACTATTGATTCACTTTATTGATACCGATATATAGGACTTAATTTTATTCTTTACTAAGAAAAAATTTTTTTTATCAAGCTCAAAACATATGAGCACGAGTACAAAGTCTTTTTTATTAACTTCTTAGATAATCAAAGTACATATGCCCCTCTTAAGTGTAATATAAGAGGAAAGCAAAGAAAAATAAAAAAAAATAAAAATGCAGCACGATCCTAACATATGAAGCACTTCATCAACCTAAATAAAATCATCTGCAAAATCATAAAACTTTACCATCCATCCCACATTGCAATGCTTCTTCAGAGCTTCACATCATCCCTATTTAGATGCCTAAGATGCTCTTTAGCTATGTAAAATTCTCCTTGTGAAGACAAATAATTTAAAATAAACTTGGAGACCAACAATTCAAGAAGCCTGTCATATTATGCCTACTACCTCGCTTCCTTGTGTTGTGATTGGGAGTGGGCCTTTATCATAGTTGCAGTAAATCCATTGTTAAGTTTGTCCATATATGCAATAACTTCTATCTTTAGTACCATTCTATCATTAAATTGACACTACATTATATATGCAAGTATTCTACCTATATAATCTTCACTTTACTCATTGCAGGCTCGAGAACCACTCACTGCCTTAAGGCTGTAACGAACAGTCTCCTTGGAAAGGTCCAAACCCGTGCTCTTTGGAAAGAAAGATGATCAACAAATGTGATTGGTTAGACTGGTAGATATGATATTCATCCAAACAAATTGAACAATTATCTGCAGCACACCAAGATAAATTTTTAATGACTCTAGCGTTCAAAATTCAAGGGTCAATTTATGAGTAGTGAATGACAATGCTTACTCCCAGAAATACGTTTATTTCAAAACTTGTGATATTACTTTACTGGTCTACTTCAAGCATATGCGCATGAATATTTATTCTGCTTTAACCAAAATTATGTTTCCTTTTACATTTTAGAACTTGGTAAGAAATTTTAACAAAAACTTCAGTCTAAAATTGAAACTTCTCTTAAGACTGAAAACGACATCTATAATAGTAAGGCAAATCTTGTATCACAGAAACCATTAGACAATAAAGTACATCAAAATCAAAGTCATTGAAATCAAAATCAAAGCATAGTAAAAGAGGATTTTGTTCCGACCTGATCTTAACTATTCATTTTTTATAACCTATTTGACAGCCAACGAAGTGTTGCCTATACGTGCCACTTATGCAAAACGAGGAGAAGAAAAAAAAGCTAACAGATGATTTTTTGAGTTTTTATTTAGCTCAATAGTCATTCACTTCTTTCCATCAAAAAGATTAAAACATACTTGCAAGTTTTGCATCCAGAGATTGGACAAAAAACTTGTTTTGAAAGCATAGGTGCTGACATTTTCATCAACTGGTATCCCTGTAGTATGTTCTATCAATTTATTATATGAGCAACTTCAAGTATAATTCCACGAGAGTTGTCAATTCAAATACCCATTTCTACTGCTTTTCATTCCCAGAAAATTCAATAAAGACAACATAGCCAACATATTTATCAAATTGAAAAGGATATAAAGGTAATTACCAGCCTGTGTACCACATTCCATCCATATTCTTCACCTTTCTCGATTACATCCTTGAGAGTAAAAGGAAGATCCTTCCATAATTCTGCAAAAATGATTCTAAAATATTAGCCATGATTGTTGATATGACTATGATAGATGATAAAAATATAGGCCAATCTATCATGAATTATGAAATAAAATGAAGCATGTCAAATAAATTGAATTATGACTTACACTTGATTCATCTGCATCCATTGCAAAGAACATGAATGAGTACTTCTCATAGTGCTCACAGCAATACAGGACAATTCTCTTTCAAGGACTCCGCAAGACAAAGAAAAGTTGGCAGCAACCTATCAAATTTTTGAAAAGAAAAAGTCAAACAAAGTAAATTGTTGCCACAAAAAAAAAGATTCAGCATCATGAAGGAATCAATAGGTATTAATTGTAGAATACTTTATATTTGTGAAGGAGGAATCAATAAATATCAATAATGTTTCGTGGCACACTCTGGACGAGGATGTTAAACCATGTGATTAGTTTTTCAATTTCAATGAAGTCAACCATTATTCAAAATCATAGGTCTCCCACTTCCTTCTACATTTTATCCTAAAGAGAAAAAGAAAAGAAAATCAGTGATACAATTACTTAAGGTTTCCTTTGACAATTCTAACAAGTCTCCAATTACCTATGAGTATATCCGGGTCCAAAAAAGCTTCAGAAACTAGTAACGATAGTATCTAAGCCTCCAAATAAAAGGAGTAAGAAAGGAATAAGTATTTTATGTCCTCCTATTCTTCCCCACACATGTAGTGCCCTCAATAGGTTTAATGTTCCATCTGCAAAACTATGTCATTAGGTTCTTTCTACACACCTAACTATTAAATTGCCCTCTACACACCTCCCAAGTGGAAATCTTGGGTTTAAAAGGGATTTTAGCCTACCAAATCAATCCAATGTCTCCAAAGGGAACAATAAGTGTTTGTTGGCCAATTTAATACTGAATGCTCTCCCTTTCCATCGCCAACAATGAAGAACCCTTGGCAAACATCGATTGTAGGATATCTCCATCTGAAGACTTAAGAAATCCTCTCCCCTTGATCCAATAACCTTCCCACAAGCAACGGGGGTCCAATATCCCACTCCTGATTTCAATAATCTACCACCCTTACCAATAAGGCCAAGGCCAAGGCCAAAGCAAACGATCAGAGAAGTCTATCAGCTAGAGCACTATGTGTCAACCAATTGTCAAGCAAAAAATTGAAAGTAGCTTAGCTACAGATGAATCTTCCATGGAGCTTGAAATCTATAAGGAAAACAAAAAAAGTTTAAGGACCATGGAGCTTTTTCTAGATCTGAACATATGAAATCTGTAGCAAAATGTTCATATGCATTGAAAGTGATAATGTACCTTTGAGGTGCAACCATCCATGCATCAATTCTTGTGCAAGTATAGAACCTATCAACAACCTAAATGGAGAGAGTAATTAAAGTGGAGATTAAAACCAGCAAGATGTCCATAAACACGTAATTGCTCTAAAATCCTCCACAGCATGCAACTACTAGCAAGAAAGCAACCATTTATTAATTGCCAAAGTTTTATTTTTATTTTGTTTTTCTTTTTCACAGTAGAATTTAGTTTAAACTAAAAAATCTACACTTGCTTTTACTGTCCACCTTGGAAGACATAAAGAATGAGAATAGTAGTCACTTCACACTTGCAGGTTAATTTTTGCCGATAAGTCTTCATGTCCAATATCCCGTTCCCACCTATGCTTGGCCTTTTGTGTATCTGTTACCCAGAAACAAACAAAAAAATTACATAGCTCTTAAAAAAAAACCATCATTTTCACCTAAGGGCTTTTTATATATAATTTGATGACATTAGATGTCAAAACTATTATATGACTTACACTACTGACTGCCTGCTCCTCAAAGAATGTTGAACGTCGGAGGACTACGCTATCGGAGTTGGTTTTGAAAACCTGTCATTGTAGTTTAAATAGCAAAGAACTCAGGTTCAACAAATAAAATTTGTACCGGAAAAGAAATCCCGAGTCGAACTCAGGGAGGCTACGTTAATCAAAATTTGCAATTATATATTTTTTAATGTTTTTGTTTAAAGAGCGGAATAATCACAATGAAATGAAATAATTATAGACAAAAGGAGAGAGAGAGAGAAAACATTCACTTGATATTGCAAAATGTTTGTACAACTAAGAAAGTAAGAGAAGATTAGACCAGAAAGTGACAAATTATTACACTAGAAAGCAGGAAAAAGGAATGGGAGAGAGAAGTTATCCTCCTAGATAATCTCTTGGAGGACGAGGCGGATGAGACAATGCTTGGAAGACGAGGAATGGAGCAGGAAGAAGGAGGTCGAAGTAGGACGAACAGTAACGAGGCAGCACATTGTCATCATCGTGGGATTTGCTTCCGGAATGGGGGTGAAAAATTGATTTTATCTCTTGAGGGGCATCCTGAGTCTGGGACAAGCTTCTCTTGAGCTTTGGAGGGGGAGAGAAGAGAAGGAAGGGTTGAGAAATTCGTATGGAGGGGGTCTCCTTTTATAGTTACAAGGAGTGGGAGCATTTTGGACATTACAATTTGAGAAACATTAATTCAAGACCTTTAGAAATGGATAAATACGTAACTAAAGGCTTGAACGTGGCTGTCGTGCCCGCCATTCACACACCTCCTCGCCTCCGTGTCCTTCAACACACACGCACATTCGTGCGCTCACAGTCATTTGATCAAGAGATCGAATGGCTTAAGACCGCCAATGCTTGTGCTGGGCACCCCCGTGTGATCACGTGTAAGCACCACACGTCTGATTGCACGTGGGCACTATCGTTGTCTCAGTGCCATCCAATCCTCATCGTGCCTCCCCGCTCGCTTGCCCACACATGCCTGCTTGCGTTGATTTGGCGACTGGGCTGATTTGAACGCGTGCCTGTTCTTCTTGCGAAGGTGCTAGATTAACGTGCTACGCGTGGATTTGTGTCAGGCGGTGAGTTTGAGCGTGTGGGTCTGCAGCTATTGGATGGGCATCCAACGATGGTTAATCGTCAATCGAATGAAGAGGAAAGGCAGAGGTGGGTCCTTGGGGCCAATTGGGTGGCTGAGATGGTGCCATGTGACGCCATCTTGGCTGTCCATCTTCTAAGTAGTATAGACGGTGCCACAAATGTCTAATTGGGCTGATTTTTTTGCCATTAGGCTGTGATCGTCGATCTGAATCCATCTGTGTGGTCTAAATTGTCATCTAAGCTGAGGATTAACACCATCCTTGTCCTTGATCTTTAGGGTTCCTTGGTCTCTATCTGGTGCTACGAATGTCCGATTAGGGCGATCTTGGAGTCGTTGAACTCCAATCGTCATCCTGATCAGATTCGTACGATTGGAACTTTGATCCAAGGCCCTAATGAAACATTACCCTATCCCTGACCATAAAAAGGAGATAATTACTGTACAATTTATGCAACTTGATCTAAATGTATAACTATGCATGTTATGCACTATTTACAATGTATGATGCTAATGTGACACTAAGAACATGCATTAATAGACATTTTGGGTTAATCAGATGTATGCACATCACACCCCCGTGCCTATCTTTTGCTAGTCTCTAGCAAAAACTACATGCTATTTATAAAGGAATTAGGTTAGATTACTTGGGCATAAGTTATTTTCAACATTAACAAATTTTTTACTAAGGATATAAACTTTCAAAGGCACAACAGCACTCGAGTATCTGCCAAAATGCAAATTGCCTCAAGCCCTCGCCTTATTCAAAGAGAAATTTCTTTTTCTCTTTTTCTTCTTTTTTAATTTTTTTGGATTCTTGAGTTTAAGGTTAAAGAGTGGCTTTCTATGTCCATTCAACCCACTGAAGATTTGGTGAGAACCCTAAGTTATAAGCATCTTATTGTGAATGTGGTAGACTCAATGATCAACAATTAGAACGGACTTCGGGTTTCTACGCCTCTAAGTGACCTTAAAAGGAGAGTTCTGCCTAAAGGTGTATCTTTACGACTGGTAGCCTACTCCCTACTTTTATTTTTATGGGGTCAACATATGGGTGAATCTAGTGTATATCTCCCCGGCTTATTCTACTTCTCCGCTTCTTCCTAGGTGTTTTGGGAATTTTTAGTGCATTTCTTGAGCTGGGTTCTGGACAATCGGTCGATGAGCTATTACCACCGACAACTTGCCAGCCATACTCGTGCGACGAAATGTGACTTATTTCTTTTGTTTTCTTTTTTTCTTTCTTTTCTCCTTTTCTTTTTCTTTTAATTTTTAACTTTTTTTTTCTTTTTAAGTAGGTGGCTTCCCTGGTCTAAGATTTACCTAAAGATAGCAAGAAGAGAATGGTCCAGTGATTAGGCTCTAGACAACCTACCTAAGGGTTGTTACCCATGACAACCTGGCAGCCATATCACCCTAGATGGTTCATTAGATACCAAATTTCCGTTAAAATCGTTGATCAACAAATCAGAGACAAGATAGTGTGCAGATACTTCAGACTTAAAATTCCCTCAAATCAGAGGGTGGGTTGATAAGTCGTGTACTTATCACCCAAACTTATTTAATCAAATTACAATAGAATTTTGGATGGTGAGGACTCAGAAAACAAATCCACATTTTAGTGGATACCCAAGCTGATTAAGCCTAAAGACCTGAAGGGTCTTAGTGTTATAATACTATTATAATATTTCCTAAGATTGAAAAGTCCTAATGTCCAAGTATTCCTTCCTAATTTAGTTTTTCTTTTATATATAAAAATAAGAGAAAATAAAATGAATCTACGAAGCTGATAAAATAATTCAGAGATGAATATCCAACCCCCATGCCTATCTACTGCAATGTCCTCATTGTATTAAAAAGACAAAATAGAGTGGAATAGACTATAAAACACCTGAATTGCATGAATGACGGGTTTGCTCTGAGATAAACAAAAATTGTATACGTGCTGAATTTAGTGCCTTCAGCTAGGCACACTACACAAAGAAGAGAACTAAATAATTCATAAGTGTAGGTCAGAATCCGAATAAAAGGATTTACTTTAGGACCTACAAGCAGATGTCGACAAATGTGGACCAGATTGTGGTGCAAACCCATACCCCATGATCGAGAATATCTAAGGTTTTGGATAAAAATTACCCAGAACCTAAAATTAGTATGCAAGCGGGGTCGGGCCTGCAAGTTATGAGAATTCAACCCAAGACCAAAAAGTCAGGGTACAGGGAATTCAATATCAAAATGATAATCAATGAATGCATGCTTGGGTTGGACATCCTCAGAATAAATGTCGTAAGGGTCCTGGTTAGAAGATTTCAGATTAATTGGAATCCTTAGATGCGGTCTTCTACTTCCTCTGGAGTTTGCTTCCCAAATCATAATTTCCTAACTTCTATTCTCCACATTCAGAATGTCAAATTATAGGACCTCCTGCATATTAATCACCCCGTCTGAAATTTTCAAGTCTAAAAGATTTGGTTGAATCAGAATTGACTTGGGTCTAACTATCTCAAAAACAGAATCATCAGTAAGCTCAATGGGGTATAACTGATAACCGGGCCATTAAATTGAATCCTTCAGAAAATGTGATTCTGAATCCATCATGTGAGCCCCAATCAGATTAGTTTCATTAGTTATTGGGCCATCAAATGATGTATCGGATACCTCAGGCCAAATCGTCTTACAGAAATTGTGTTATGTATACTGACGTAAGACTTCGCAAATTGAATCTTCACCCTCAAAATCAAAGAAATCTAAATCCATATTAATGTACGTCTCAAAATCATCCATCACTTTCTGATCAATGGATACATATATTTCCTCATACCCCAACTTAGGGATTTCAGGTGAAGAAATCAGCTCATCCTTAATTGGTTACTCTAAATCAATCTGGTCAGCCTCGTAACATGTGTCCCCCCCAACAAGTGCCTAAGTGCGTTATGACATTGGCTCTCCTAAAGGGGGTTCATCCTGGGAATCATCCCAAGATTGAACTAAAGCAACCACAAATCTCATTGTTTGTTTCGATAACTTCCTAAGTAAAAACTCACCTGGGTTCTTATCCTTAACATGCTGGAGCCAATCCAACAAATACTTGTTTAGATCATCAATCATTTCAACCAGGGGTTCCAATTCTTCAGTGTAAGGTATGGGCTAAACTTCTAAAGATTGCATGGTATTCTTCAAGTTAGCCAAAACCTTATCTTGAACCTGGTTAACCTAAACCAAATGACTTGGTTCAGGGTTGGCCAGGTTTGGAATCAGTGCAGAGGAGTTAACGAATTGAGATTCATGATACCCTTCCTGATAATAGGTCATTTCTAATTGCTCAAAAGGTGGTGATGACATAAAGGCAGTGTATTCAGGGAATGGGTAAGGATCATGTATCCTCCTTGATTGTAGATCGTATTAGGTTGTCCATGAAAGGGTGGTGATCTATAATCGATGCGGCTCTGAGAAGGATAGAATTCATAATCATCCCTAAACACAGAGGTCTGCAACTGTATCCCCAATCTGAGTTATCATGACTAACCGATGGTTGATTACAGTACGAGTCAGGATAATTGTCATGTTGAGGATAACTCATAACAGGAGGGAAAGAGTGGGCATGCGTATAAAATGTTGGAGGATTCATGATAGACGGGAGGAAGAAAGGCATCCTGCAATATAAACAATCAAACCTGTCTTTAAGTGGGCTAGCCTAAAGACCTACAGACTCCCAGAATCCATCTTGAGATAAAGAAATGATTTAATCAACTTCTGTCCTTTCAATCCAACCAGTTAAGGGAAGGGACTGGGGAGAAGGTTCTTGCTTTGGCTTGCGCCTCCAGTTCCTAGTGTAAGCCCCAACTGACTGGTCGATTGTTCACTTTAAAGTCGTTTGCAGTTTAATGTGGTGGAAAAATCTACTAATCAATATTTAAAAAGAAATAACCACTCGCAGAGGAGTGGGTCATATCCACAGGGAGGCAATGACGTATTAAAATTCGCACTAGTTAAAAACGTTAGTTCGTAGTCAGTTTGGACAAGAATCAAGCCAAAATTGCCTTCAGATTAAGGTTTAAGCGAGAAACAATGCTGAAATAGCAATTTTGAGAAACTAGAGGATATTTTCCGCAATGTAGAATCAATAAAATATGATTAAAAAGTGACAATGGCAGAAAATGTAATTTTTAATTGGCAGGTTACTGTAGCAAAATAGGGGATGTTTAATTAGCACGCGGCTATTGGCAGTGAGGACTGCCACGCGCTGTTGGCAGTTCTGCAGGCGCGGGAGGGGGGCGCTACAGGCTGGTGGGCGCAGTTGGAGGTTCGGCAGGTGTGGGTGCGGTTGCGGTTGGAGTTCTGCGGGTGCGGTTACGGTTGCAGGCGTGGGAGCGGTTGCGGTTGGAATTCTGTAGGCTGAGCAGGTGTACGTGCGTGGTTGGAGGTGAGCGGGTGCACAGCCTCTTGGCAGAGGGTGAGGAGGTAGCTGGAGGTGAGTGGGTGGCTCTGCAGGCATGGGAAGAGGGCGCTGTAGGCTGAGCGGGTGCGGGTGCGGTTGGAGCGGGTGTGCGCGGAAGGTGGAGTGGGCAGATGTTTTTTTGCAGGTGCAGGTGGACTTCAGACGGGTACGCAGGCGGGTGGTCGCAGGTGAGCGGGTAGCTTCAGACGTCCTGGAAATTTCCCGGATGTCTTAAGTGAATGAGAAGGTGATTGCAGTGACAGTAGTTGCGGTGATGGTGGTTGGTGACGACAGCGAGGGAGATGCACACTAAGGTGCTCACGGTAATGCAGGCGAGCTCCGGATGGCGGTGTGGCCTGTCACACCACACGCCCACGGTGGTGGAGACTCGCCGCCACGGTTGAGGCTAGTAGTATGGAATCAAAGAGAGGAAATCTCTCTGCACAATGGTGGGTCGATGGTGGAGGCCTCTCGAGCTCAGCTGCCTCCCTCCTCCTTTTGTAGTGTCCTGCACAAATTTGAAATCAGCTGCCCGACCAGATCCAACACATCCGCTCCTCCTTCAATAGGTTCTTCACTGTGGCAGCTGGTGGCGTTGGAGCAGCAACCAGCCGTTCTTGCAAGAAGAAGAATAAAGAAAATAATGTTAAAATATTAGGGTCATTTATATACAGACCCTCAACTTCTATGATAATGAAAATAATGTACCTAATTGGTTATCTAATTAGATAAATGTCTTTCTAAGCTAATTCTAAATGCACTTAAAATATTAATGTAATGCATGGATTGTGTAATTAAACTAAAACTATGAATTAATCTATTTACATCTTAATTTATGCTAAATAAATGTTAGAATTAACCGAATGTGTAGGCGCTTAAATGCTTAAATAGCCCACAACTATGGGCTAATCAAATACCCCCATGCCTAGTTTTTGCTTGTCCCTAGCAAAATTAAGCTAAACCTAGCACTCCAAGTAGACTAGTCAACTCACTTAGTCATCCTTCAGAAGCATATTAAGTTCAGACTCTGGACCCAAGGTTCCTAAGTAGTTGCTAAGTTACAAACTAGGTCTACTAAAGACGAGTTGCAGGCACAAGTTTCCTTGATTTTTGACTCTACCCTAAAGTTTTTTGATCCCTGAGATTAAAGCATCCATGCTTGTGCATTGGTTTGAGTTATTTGAGTTAAAGGATTTTTTTTTTATTGATTCTTCCAAGTCTAACCTCAGATCAGCTATCAACACAGTCTGTGTCGGATTCATTGTGCCCAGTACCATACCTCAAAGGGTGCCTGGCTTTCGATGCTTCGAGATAGCACCGCCCATAACGACCCCAAGAACTCCTGGCAATCGACACTTCGAGATAGTATCGCCCATGGATTTCTCAAGCGAATTCAAGCCTATGGCAATCGGCACTTCGAGATAAGGCCGCCCATGGTACCTGAACCGCGCAATGCGCTTACATGCCCCCAGTAGGATGGATATCCTAAGAGACAAGCACCGAGGAGGTAATATGTTATCATCGCATCCTCAAGGGGAGTATATACTCCACCTCTCCTACGGCGGGAACTCTTCCAATCAAAATGTGTTTTCAAGCCTCTCCTAAGTCAAAACTAAGAGAACCAAATCTCTTTTCAGAAAGACAGAAATTAAGTTAATTACCAGACCATGTGTTTGAAATTTGGATGCTTGGGTTACAAGGACCCATAAACCAAAAGGTAGAATAAGACTCCAGGTACTACCCCACCTTTTAACTCAAACCCTAGCTTCCCTTCCTCAACCTCTTGAGGAATGGTCCGCAACTTAACTTTTACTTAGGTTTTTAAGTCCACAGAAGACCGTAAAGGTCTAAACCTAGTAGCTCATTTAGCCGCTAATGTTTGACCGTAGAATTAATTTAGTCTACCCTAGAGTTCTTATTTGCTTAAGAATGCAAGATCTAGCCAGTTAAGCTGAAAACCTTTTTTTTTTTTCATTTTCTCTCTTTTTCTTTATCTTTTTTTTTATATGCATACTATAAACAAAATGCCTCAGGTCCTCTCCCCCATGCCTGGTTCAAAAAATGTCCTCATTGAAAACAAAAAAAGCTAAAGGAAGATATTACCTGAGGCGGAGAATGGTAGGAGCTAAGGCTCCTCAAGATTGACTTCGTCAACCAGATGGCCGTCTAAAGTTATATACGGTTTTAATTGTTGACCGTTGATGATAAAGGGAGTTGCTGAAGAGGAAGGATTTTTGATCTCCACAGCTCCATGCGGAAATACTTTGGTGATTATGTACGGCCCATCCCAACGAGATTTTAACTTCCCAGGAAAAAGCTTAAGTCTGGATTTGAAAAGCGAGACTTGTTGGTTGGGCTCAAAGGTCTTTCGAAGAATAAACTTATCATGCAAGACCTTAGTTCTTTCTTTATAAGCTTGAGAGGTGTCATAAGCATCATTCCTCGGCTCCTCAAGCTCACTTAATTCTAGAAATGGTGCCTTACCTGCCTTCTCTAAATCCATGTTAACACTTTGAATAGCCCAAAGTGTTTTATGTTCCAACTCAACAGGTAAATGGCATGCTTTTCCATACACAATCTGAAAGGGAGAAGTACCCAAAGGGGTCTTATAGGCCGTTCGATAAGCCCACAAAGCATCATCGAGCTTTTGGGACCAATCTTTCCTATCAGGTCTAACGGTCTTTTCCAAAATATTTTTTATCTCCCTATTTGATACTTCAACCTGGCCACTTTTCTGAGGGTGGTAAGGTGTAACAGCCTTGTGAGTCACTCCCAAACTCTTAATTAACCGATTGAAGTGGTGGTTTCAGAAATGAGGTCCCCCATCACTTATAATAGTCTTGGGGCAGCCAAAACAGGATATGATATTGGCCTTCACAAATTTCAAAACCACAGAGTGGTCATTTGTGTGCGTAGGAATGGCCTCTAACCATTTAGAGACATAATCAACTACCACCAAGATATATTCAAAACCATGGGACGACGGGAAGGAGCCCATAAAGTCAATTCCCCACACATCAAAAATTTCAACAGGTTGAATAGGATGTTGAGGCATTTCATTCTTCTTCCCAATAGTTCCAGTCCGTTGACATCTAACACAGGCCTTAACAAAATTTTGAGAATCCTTAAATAAGGAAGGCCACCAAAAACCGGACTAGAGAACCTTAAAAGCAGTTTTCTTAGCACCAAAGTGTCCTCCACAATGAAGTTCATGGCAAAAACTCAGCACACTTTGTTGTTCCTCTTCAGGCACACAATGTCTAAATACTTGGTCTTGTCCAATTCTAAATAATTCTGGCTCTTACCAATGAAAATATCTTGCTTGAGAAATGAATCTCTTTCTTTTCTGCTCATCCCAAGAGCCAGGAGTTTGTCCAGTGACCAAGTAATTTACAATGTCTGCATACCAAGATAAAGTTGGTGTTACCGCCATCAGAGTTTCATTGGGAAATGTCTCGCGAATGTCTTCAAAAATAGAGTCATTAAGAGGAAGGTGAGATAGGTGGTCAGCCACAACATTTTCTACTCCTTTCTTTTCACATATTTCCAAGTCAAATTCTTGAAGGAGTAAGATCCACCTAATGAGACATGGCTTAGAATCTTTCTTAGCAATGAGATGTTTCACTGCTGCATGATCAGTAAAAATAGCCACCTTAGACCCAAGTAAATAAGACCTAAACTTCTCCCGAGCAAAAACTACAACAAGTAATTCTTTTTCAGTGACGGTGTAGTTTTGCTGAGGTTCGGTTAAAGTCTTGCTTGCATAATGCAGCACATGAGGTCTTCCCTCAACCCTTTGTCCAAGGACTACTCCCACTGCATTATCTGAAGCATCACACATAAGCTCAAATGGGAGTGTCCAATCGGGAGCTTGGAGAACAGGCGCAGAGATCAAGGCCTCCTTTAGAGTTTGAAAGGCCTCGGCACACTTTGAATCAAAACTGAAGGAAGATTCCTTCGCCAACAAGTCACAAAGTGGCATAGAAATCTTAGTAAAATTTTTAGTAAAGCACCTGTAAAAGCCATCATAGCCCAGAAAGGATCTAATCTGTTTGACATTCGTAGGCAATGGAAGTTTGGAAATAGAATCAATCTTGGCTTTATCTACTTCCAAACCTTGCTTGGATAAAACATGCCCAAGTACAATTCCTTTCTGTACCATGAAGTGACTTTTCTCCCAGCTGAGGACTAAACCAGTCTCCTTACATCGTTTCAACACATTCTCCAGGCGCAGGCGACACTGGTCGAAAGACGAGCCATAAATAGAGAAGTCATCCATAAATACCTCGACACACTCGTCAATCATGTCCGAAAAGATAGACATCATACACCATTGGAAAGTTGTAGGGGCATTACATAATCCAAATGGCATACGCGTGAATGCAAAAGTACCGTAAGGACTCGTGAATGTCATCTTTTCCTAGTCATCAGGAAAGACTGCCACTTGATTGTACCCAGAATATCCATTGAGAAAGCAATAATACTTATTCCCTGCCAAATTTTCGAGAATTTGATCAATAAAAGGCAAAGGAAAGTGATCCTTCTGGGTAGTGGTGTTCAGCTTGCGGTAATCAATACAGACCCTCCATCCAGTTGAGGGTCTAGTGACAACTTGGTCACCTTGGCCATTGAGTTCCACAGTAAAGCTTGCCTTCTTTGGCACCACATGAATGGGACTGACCCATTTACTATCAGCAATGGGATATATGATCCCAGCGTCCAACCACTTCAGGATCTACTTTTTTAAAACCTCCCTCATATTAGGGTTCAAACGTCTCTACATGTGCCTAAAAGGCTTGATGGAATCATCAGTATAGATGTGGTGCAAGCAGAGTGTAGAGTCTATACCCTTAATGTCAGCAATGCTCCAAGCAATAGCTTCCTTGTGCCTAGATAGGCATTCAATCAAGGCTCCCTCCTGTGCCTCAGACAGCACAGCCGAAATTATAACAGGGAGCGTATCATTGGAACCTAGGAAAGCATACTTGACAGTGTCAGGGAGGGGTTTCAACTCAAGGTTGGGGGCTTGTATGGTTGAGGGTTTCATAATAGATGTCCCCATCTCAGGTAGCAAATCTACCTTCGGCGGATATGATGGGGGAAGAGACTCAGCAGAAACTCCTAGCAATTCCTCTAGTTCTAGTATATCCCCTTCACATTCCTCCAAGAGATGGGAATGCTCATTTAGCATGACATGCTGATGGGGGTCATCACATAACATTGCAAGAGTTGCCTCTTCAATCAGGTTATCTATCACCTCAACTTGAGAACAATCCTCAAGTCCAGCTTGTTTGTAAGCATCAAACACATTAAGCTGGATTTTCCTGTTCCCAAAGCCCATTTTCAATGCCCCAGTATTGCAATTAATTGAAGCATTGGAACTTGCAAGGAAGGGGCGGCCCAAAATGATGGAGGGTTTGGTTGGCTTGTTGGTAGGGTCAGTGTCCAAAACTAAGAAGTCAACAGGAAAAAAGAAATCCTCCACTCTTACGAGGACAACTTCCAAAATTCCCCATGGTGTCTTAAGTGATCGATCAACAACTTGAAGGATTACAGGGCTAGGCTTCAGATTGCCTCCCCCAAGTTGTTCATACACGTAGCTCGGAAGGATGTTCACCCCCGCACCCAGATCAAGTAGAGCCTCATCAATTTGTAAGTCACCAATAACTACAGAGATGTATGGGGCTCCTAGGTCCTTAAGTTTTGGGGGTGTGCCATGTTGAACAATTGAGCTAACAGAATCAGGCAGGACAACTTTTGATTGGACCTGTTTTCTAGATTGCCGCTTTTTCAAGCAAAGGTCCTTTAAGAAGCGGGCATAAGACAGAATCTGCCTAATAGCTTCAAGCAAAGGCAGGTTAATCTGTACTTGCTTGAAAGTTTCCATAATCTCATTCGTCTTATCTTTGGTTCCAGATGAGCCAGCAGAAGTCTGCCCAGAGGTGGATAAGTGCTCTGGAAAAGGCACTCTCGATCTCTGGGTGGAAGGGTTGTCATGTCGAGTAAGGGGTGGAATGGGGGCAACTTCTTCAGTGAGGTGATTTCAAGTGGAGAAGATTTGGGCAAATCTTCTCCTGTGGGGGTGAAAGTCGGGGTGGATAGTTTTTTAGGGGGTGAGACTATAGGAGCATCAGGTTTGGAAATTTCTTTCCCACTCCTCAGAATAGTCACCTTCTGAGCATGCTCCCTAAAGACAATCCCTTTTCCTTTAGGATTTTCCTCAGCAGCACTGGGAAACTTCCCAGTCTCCCTCTATCTAACGGCCTCAACAAGGTGTCCAATTTGTGATTTCATCTCATGTATAGCCTTGTCATGAGATTGGATGATGGCACTTTGACTTTCTTGCATACTTTTCAACATCGCCTTCAATTCATCCATCTCAGAGGTTTTAGGTTGGGCAAAGGTTTGAGGTTGGTTCATTTGATGGTTATGGAAGGATTGTGGTTTGTAATTCCCTGAATTTGAGATATTTCCTTATCTCCATGAAAAGTTTGGGTGGTTCCTCCATCCCTCATTATAAGTGTTGGAGAAAGCATCATTACGAGGTCTTGGACGGAACCCTTGAGTGGCATTCAAATCCACTTGTACAAGCTCAGGGAATTGGGAGGCCAAGTGGCAATCCACAGTGGCGTGTGTATTGCCTTGACAAATTACGCATTCGGAAGCTTGGGATGTGGAGGTGTTAGGTACGAATGAACTCGGGTTGGACATAAGCCTTTCCATGTTTTGATTCAATAATTGAATTTGATAGGCTAAATTATGGGTGTCCCTTGCTTCATTCGCCTCCAACTTTCTTTACATGAGAGTGGGCTTTCTATCCATGTAGGCAGAATTCAAGTGGATAGAATTCTCACTCAAACTATCAAATAAGTTCCAAGCTTCATCCTCAGTCTTAGATAGAAAGGTTCCTACACAGGCACCATCCACAGTTTGCCTATGTGAATCATTAAGTCCGGTGTAGAACCTTTCAACCAGTTGCCATTTAGGCACCTGGTGATGTGGGTAAAGTCTCAGCAAATCGTTAAAGTGCTCCCACGCATCATGGAATGCTTCCCCATCATTTTGAACAAAACTCATAATTTCCCTCCTAAAGTGATTTGTTTTGCTCATGGGGAAGTACTTCAAAAACTCCTTCTTCAGGGCATCCCAAGTATTTATATTATCAAGGGTGTGATACTAATACTTGGGTTTGTCCTTTAGGGAGAAGGGAAAGAGGGTCCGCATTTGAGCGTCATCAGTAATGCCCTGCAGCTTCACCGTGGAATAGACCTCGGTGAATTCCTCGATATGCCTGTAAGGGTCTTCCCTAGTAGTACCATAAAAGGAGGGTAGCAAGGATATGGTACTACTTTTGATCTCATACGGATTGTCCCCTCCAGGTCTACGTAGTGCTGGGCCAGCTTGATTGGTTGGGATGAAATATTCCTTAAGGCTCCTTTGACGGCCACTTCTACCCTTGGAAGGTCTCTTCTTAGGATTCTTTCAGGTTCAGGATCAAATACACGTTGTCTCCTAAGAGAATGCCTACCAAGCATGCGCTACAAACACAATTCAAAAGGACTTGTTTGGTCTTTACAGATTTAGGCTGTTGACTTTAGTTCAAATTGTTGGTGACAAAACAAGTTGCCCAATCAATTATGCGCCTATTGTCAACCTTCGAAATGCCTAAAAAGACCTAGTTGGAACTTAGGTATTCTTCCCTAAATCTCAAATGGTCAAATAAATCCAAAGACGGAAGATCGAGGGATGCAAGTAGGCCTAAGCCTTCCTTTGAAGCTGTGCTTTCGCAGTGCTTCTCAACTACCCCCAAAAATCCGTGACAGGGTATCCGCCTCTTTGGATTTAGAAAACCTTTGATCTCAAGTTCCAAACACTTCATAATCCAACGATAGGAGGGTTCTTGTCCTAGTCGTTTCAAGACTTCAGAGTGTCTAAATGAGTGCTATGGTGCAATAAATATAAGTGTGCATTCATCGCAAAATGATTTTGAATTTTGAATCGCACACCACATTTTACAATCAAGTCCTTGATTTTTAGATGTCCCTCCTTTAATTAGTCCTTTTTTCGAATATATCTGACCACTTGTTAGATCGCTTCAAGACAAACTTTGTGGTCTTTGAATTAAATCCCAAATGCATTGCGTGATCAAGAATTGGATGCAAAGTAACAGAATGCGTACCTTGCCTCCAGCGATCTACGATGCAAGAATGCATGCAATGCAGAGAAGTAAATCTAGAGGCTGCTCATACAGACCTAAATGGTTCGTCCTAAGGCAGGCAGCTCCTAGCAGGCAGCTCATTTTTTTTCTATTTTTTTTTTAGAACTACTTATGCACAAGCAAATAAAAGTAATCAATAAACTAAAATCCTTAATCTAAAGAAAAGGGAACAAGCTCCCAAAAATTACCCAACACAAGCCCGCCCAAAACAAAATCAGGGAACAAACCCCTCAAAATATGCCCCAGAACAAGGGTTTCAAACTAACTGCAATGTAAAATTAAATCTAAAGTCTTAATTCTAGTCTAATTAAACTAGCGACTAAATAAAATGGTGTCCGTCTCATCCTCTACCTTCTCCTCCATTTAAAAATTGCTCGTCCAATTTTCCTCTGGCGACGTCAAGGGTCGCCTTCTCACAGTGGTTGATTCTTGCACAAATTTTCTCGCACATAAAAGAAAATAATAAATGGTCAAATCAGTGTGCAATTGACAAATAATCAAAATAAAATCAGGCAAAATTATTGCGTCAGTTGCCTCCTCGGCAACGGCACCATTTGACTGATCGATTGTTTGCTTTAAAGTCGTTTGCAGTTTAATGTGGTGGAAAAATCGACTAATCAATATTTAAAAAGAAATAACCACTCGCAGAGGAGTAGATCTTATCCACAGGGAGGTAATGACGTATTAAAATTCGTACCAATTAAAAACGTTTGTTCGTAGTCAGTTTGGACAAGAATCAAGCCAAAATTGCCTTCAGATTAAGGTTTAAGCAAGAAAAAATGCTGAAATAGCAATTCTGAGAAACTAGAGGATATTTTCCACAATGTAGAATAAATAAAATATGATTAAAAAGTGACAATGGCAGAAAATGTAATTTTTAATTGGCAGGTTACTGTAGCAAAACAGGGGATTTTTTCCCCTTTGTCTTACGCGACGAGCAGTGGATGGCTGGGCGCGGGAAGCTTGGAGGAAGTCCCTTGGATCGAATGCTTCGAAGCGGTGGTGGCAACGTGTCGTGCGGTGGCTGGAGGCGGTCGGACGAGCTCCAGCGGAGGTGGCTGCAGCCGGTGCCGCAGCTGCCTTGGCGTGAGCGCGTGGCCTGTTGGCGGTGAGGACTGCTGCGCGCTGCGGGCGATTCTGCAGGCGCGGGAGGAGGGCACTGCAAGCAGGTGGGCGTGGTTGGAGGTTCGGCAGGCGTGGGAGCGGTTACGGTTGGAGTTCTGCAGGCACGGGAGCGGTTGCGATGGAATTCTGCAGGCTGAGCGGGTGCGGGTGTGTGGTTGGAGGTGAGCGGGTGCACAGCCTCTTGGCAGAGGGTGCGGAAGCAGCTGCAGGTGAGCAAGTGGCTCTGCAGGCGTGGGAAGAGGGTGCTACAGGCTGAGCGGGTGCAGCTGGAGGGGATGTGCGCGGAAGGTGGAGTGGGCAGATGTTGTTTTGCGGGTGTGGGTGGACTTCAGACGGGTATGCAGGTGGGTGGTCGTAGGTGAGCGGGTAGCTTCAGACGTCCGGGAAATTTCTCGGACATCTTAAGTGAACGAGAAGGTGATTGCAGTGATGGTGGTTGCGGCGGTGGTGGTTGGTGACGACGGCGAGGGAGATGCACGCTAAGGTGCTCACGATAATGCGGGCGAGCTCCGGATGGCGGTGTGGCCTGTCACACCACACACCAACGGTGGTGGAGGCTCGCCGCCACTGTTGAGGCCAACAGTATGGAATGGAAGAGAGGAAATCTCTCTGCACAGTGGTGGGTCGGTGGTGGAGGCCTCTCGAGCTCGGCTGCCTCCATCCTTTTGTAGTGTCCTGCACAAATTTGAAATCAGCTGCCCGACCAGATCCAACACATCCGCTCCACCTTGAATGGGTTCTTCACAGCGGCAGCTGGTGGCGTTGGAGTGGCAGCTAGCCGTTCCTGCAAGAAGAACAATAAAGAAAATAATGTTAAAATAATAGGGTCATTTATATACTGACCCTCAACTTCTATGTTAATGAAAACAATGTACCTAATTGGTTATCTAATTAGGTAAATGTCATTCTAAGCTAATTCTAAATGCACTTAAAATATGAATGCAATGCATGGATTATGTAATTAAACTAAAACTATGAATTAATCTATTTACATCCAAATTTATGCTAAATAAATGTCAGAATTAACCTAATGTGTAGGCACTTAAATACTTAAATAGCCCACAACTATGGGCTAATCACCAGCCACGATCGTTCCATTCTGCTCCCCTAGCTAAACATCAGATTGAACAGTAGAAACAAACTAATCAAAATAATCTCGTTCTGGGCTTCGAAAAGAGAGTCGAATCCTTAAGGCCAATGTCTACTCCATTTTATTTAGTGCTAGGTTTGATTGTGCTTTGGAATGTGATGAGCACTTTATCTAGGTTGTGCCCTTAATGATTGATTGAAGTGTGCGTGCATGCACAACGAGTGATTTTCAAGCAAGATTATTTTTGATGCTGTGAATTTTAGGGTTTAAATATTGCTTAGTTGATTTTAGGATTCAACTTTAGGTATTTTCAAACAAGTTTTGTTGGCACACGATGTTTTGAAAGCACAGGTGAAGATGCTTTCCTTAGAATCTTAAAGAATGTGGAGTGCCTGGTAAATCCCTAAGAGTTGAACCTATGTGGCAGCTACTTGATGAGTTGATTTTAACTGAAGTGGTGCAGCCCAATCAACTCAAACAATTGGCCTGTTGTATCACTTAATTAGGCACACAGGTGACTACCTAATCTGATTTTTGCTTGATTATGTGTTTGGATGTGTGTACCACTTCCAAAGATCGGTTTACCAGTTGAGTTTCAAAATCAGATGAGCTTGTGTACATTTGTGAGATTTTTGATATTTTTTCCCTTTTTAAATTTGGAGGTTGAGGCGGGTGTAGGTGTGAAACAAAGAAACTAACCTTAGAGTTTATAAGAACACCTAGGTTGATTTATGTTTGTGTTATTACATGGTGGAATGAAAACTAATGTGTAGGAGGTGGGGGAAAACTTACAGAACCTTCAACAGCACTTTGCTCTAATCTACCGCTTTTGCTCATCCCGAAAAAGTACTTGCAACCACAATAACAAAGGAGAGAAGTGAGGTAAACGATTCGGCAGTTAGAAAATGGGAAAAAAAATGAAAGAGCATCACCTCCTCAGCAATGGCACCAAAATGTTGAACATCGGAGGACTATGTTATCGGAGTTGGTTTTGAAAACCTGTCATTGTAGTTTGAATAGCGAAGAACTTGGGTTCAACAAAAAAAATTTATACCAGAAAAGAAATCCCATGTCGAACTCATGGAGGCTACGTCAATCAAAATTCAGAATTATATATTTTTTTATGTTTTTGTTTAAAGAGCGAAATAATCATAATGAAATGAAATAAATATAGAAAATAAGGGAGGGAGAGAGAGAAAACATTCACTTGATATTGCAAAATGTTTGGACAACTAGGAAAGCAAGAAAAGATTACACTAGAAAGTGAGAAATTATTACACTAGAAAACAGGAAAATTCTACTCTAGAAAGCGAGAAGAAGGAATGCGAGAGAGAAGTTATCCTCCTCGACAATCGCTAGGAGGATGCATTGGATGAGACAATGCCTGGAAGATGAGGAACGCAGAGGGAAGAAGGAGGTCGAAGTACGAGGAATGGGAATGAGGCAGCACGTCATCGTTGTCATGGGATCCACTTCTAGAATGGGGGCGAAAATTTGATTTTATCTCTTGAGGAGCATCCCAGCTGTGGGACAAGCTTCTCTTAAGCTTTGGAGAGGGAGAGAAGAGAAGGAAATGATGGGAAATTTGTATGGAGGGTGTCTCCTTTTATAGTTACAAGGAGTGAGGGCATTTTGGACATTACAATTTGAAAAACATTAATTCAGGACCTTTAGTGACGGATAAATCCGTCACTAATTGTAGAGAACCAAAGAGAAGAAACAGAGAGAAGAAGAAAAAGGAAGAGAAAAGCACTGTAGAATCATACCTTTAAGGCATCTGATCCTACCATCAGACATCTGATTTGATCTTCTTAAACTTGATTGATATTGTCTTTTACTTGCCATTACTGTGAGGAGTAATTAGTGATTCAAATCACCATTTTACTCCATTACTTTTACACATCGATACCTGACAGTTTTTCAATATCATTTTGGATTAATTCTGATTGCAATTGTGATCTTGAGTTTTAAATTGCCATATTGCTCCCTACGTTCGACCTCGGATTTCTTTCAAGCATAAATTTTATTTGTTTTTCGCATTGATTCGAACTGTACTACAATGCGATGATTTTAAAACCCTTTCAGTGCGACAAACAATTAACTAGGTAAACAATTGTCGATCTAATCTCCTGCTTTCTAAAAAATTTAAAAAAATTTATAAAATATACAAAATGAGAAAAATAAAAAAAAGAAAAATGCAGATTTTTCAAAACCAAATGTTCACCTCCTCATGTTCGGCCCAGGGCTCACTTTTTGACTTTCGGTTATAAATTTTATCTGATCGATAGATTTTCTCGCGAATCGAACTACGATGACAATGGCTCTTCCAAACTCGAACCTTTCCATGAGTAAATCTGACGTCATAACCTGGCAATCAACATTTCAAGATAATCCCGTGATGCACGTGTTTTGCATGTTTGAAATCGGGGCTAAGAGTAACCCGTCGTCGTAGTTGCAAAATCCGTTCTCAAGTAAAATTTTACCGAAGCTCCAAGGGGTCCCCAGTCGAACAGAGGGAGGCAATGTTTACTTAATTTGAAAACCACGCTTCGTTTTGTTTGTTTTTGGTGCTTTAGTTTTATTTTTTTTTTATTTATTTTTATATAGCAAGAAAGCAATATGGATCATGATGAGTCGATTGTTCGCTTTAAAGTTGTTTGCAGTTTTATGTGGTGGAAAAATTGACTAATCAATATTTAAAAGGAAATAACCACTCGCAGAAGAGCGGGTCGTATCCACAGGAAGGCAATGACGTATTTAAATTTGCACCGGTTAAAAACGTTTGTTCGTAGTTAGTTTGGACAAGAATCAAGCCAAAATTGCCTTCAGATTAAGGTTGAATCAAGAAATCATGTTGAAATAGCAATTCTTAATAACTAGAGGATATTTGTTGCAATGCAGAATCAATAAAATATCTTTAAAACCTGATAATGACAGAAAATGTAATTATTAATGGAAATGTTAGTGTATCAAAACATGGGATTTATTCCCCTTGGCCGTGCGAGAAGGAGAGTGGGCGGCCGGATGCTGGAAGCTTGGAGGAAGTTCTTTGGACCGAGGGCTTCGCAGCAGTGGTGGTGGCATGTCACGTGGTGGCTGGAGCCGGCCGGACGGAGCTTCGGTGGAGGTGGCTGCAAACTATGCTGCAGCTGCTGTTGGCTGGCGGTGTGCACGGCTTGTTGGTGGAAGGCGCTGCAGGCGGGTGCGCACTGGTTGGAGGGTACGGGAGGACTGTTGCAGGCGTGCAGGTGGCGTGGGTGCGCGCGGCCTATTGTTGCGTGCATAGGCGGGAGGCGTTGCAGGCGTAGGAAGCACTGCAGGTGCAGGAGGAGGGCAGCTCTGCTGCTGCGTGTGGTTGAGCACTGCAGCCGGTGCTGCACACTGGCATGGGTGCGCAAGCTGGTGCACGTTGGCTGGAGGGCGTGCGGACAAAGGCTGCAGGCGCGGGGGTGGTCCTAGAGATGGCACTGCACGCTAGCTGGAGGCGTGGGCGTGCTGCTATTGGTGGAAGGCGTGGCACCGGAAGGCTGCAGGTGTTGTCGAGCGCGCGCTGGAAGTGGTGTGGAGTGAGCGGGTAAGGTTGCAGGCGGAAGGTGAGTGGGTGAGTGTGGTTGTTGCAGGAGTGGGAGGTCAAATCTTCAGACGTCCGGGAAACTTCCCGGATGTCATAACTGGCTGAGGGGTGATTGTAGCGATAGTTGTTGTTGATGACGACGACGAGGGAGGTGCACGGCGAGGTGCTCACGGTAATGCGGACGACCTCCAAATGGTGGTGTGGCCTGTCACACCACACGCCCATGGTGGTCGAGGGTGGTTGCTGCAGTTGAGGCCGGCGGTGTGGAATGGGAGAGAGAAGAACTCTCTGCACAGTGGTGGGTCGGTGGTGGAGGCCTGTCCTGCTCGGCTACCTCTCTCCTCTTTCTGTAGTTGACTTCACTAATTTGAATGGAGGGTGGGAGCAAATCCACCTTCTCCACTGATCCTTGATTGTGCTTTAGTACGGCTGGAGGCATTACAGCGGCAGCCGAGCCATTGCTAAGAAGAAGAAGAATAAAGGATATTGTTAAAATATTATGGTTATTTATATACAAACCCTCAACTTTTATGTTAACTAAAACAATGTACCAAACTGGTTAACTAATTAAATGAATGCCATTCTAAGCTAATTCTAAATGCATTTAGAATATGAATGCAATGCATGGATTATGTAATTAAATTAAAAATATGAATTAATCTATTTAGATCCTAATTTATGCTAAAAGAATGTTAGAATTAACCTAATGTCTAGGCACTTAAATACTTAAATAGCCCACAACTATGGGCTAATCAGATCACAATGGAGATAGAAGCAAACATGATATATATTGCACAAATGTTTATTATAATAATCTAGAAAGCATAAAAAAGGTGAGAGGTGAGAAACAATCTCTCAAAACGGCTGTTCGTCGAGACGACGATGCCTGGCGAAAGCTTGGAAGGAGTTGGGAAGTGGGACAATGGAGGCGAGATGTGGGTGGACATCAGGTAGAGGAAAGCTTTAGCGTGGCTCCAGAATAGAGGTGAGGATGTGGAGATGATCTGCTACTGGAATGGTGGTGGGAGGACAGCTACAAGGCAACCTATGAATGGTGATGGGAAGATGGAAGAATATTTGGTGGGGCAAAGGTTCCTTACACTAATAGGAGCCATGGGAGCTTGAGAGTAAGCTCTAGCGGAGTGTTGCTAGGCTTGCTAGAGCTTAGGAGTTGGTAGTAGAGTAGGTAGAGATGCCTTGGAGGGGAAGGGGTGTATGTCTTTATATAGTGGATGAGAGCAGGCTAAAATAGGCATAAAACCAATAGCAACCTCCAAGACATCACTGTAGGTCCAGCTCAAGTGTCACTGTAGCTAGTTGACACCTGCTCACGTGCGTAGTTGGCGTTGTGCCTACAAGCAATTAGTGACGGCCATAAGTGTCACCCAAGGTCCTCTAGGCTATCGCTGAAGATTGCACCAACACATGCACTCGCCCGCTTGTTGTCGCTGAGGTTGGATGCGCCACGACCGTTGGATTCAGAAGTAAATGGCTGAGATGGTGTGGAGATCATGCCTCTTGATCGTGCGTGAGATGGTGCATTCTCGAGGTGCATTGACAGTCGCGTGCTGCATCTACACCCATCGAGTGGTGCCACGTGGTGACACCTCTACCAGTTTTTGACATCCAACAGACGCAATTCAATTGTGCTCACACTTGCAAGATTTCCTCCCTCCCACCACAACTTGAACTCGCGCTCGTGGTTTGGGAGTTCATGTCATCACCAATGGGCCAAAGCCGCAGTTTGTCGAGTGGAGGGTTGGTGCAGTCACACGGTTAGGGCACCTCTCAACTGTTGGATTGAGATTCAACAGCTGAGATCTCTCCTTGCATGAGTGTTGGGGCAGTTGTTGTTAGTGTTGGGTGGTTTGGATGGAACCACGTGGAACCATCTGGACCATCCATCTTCTTCTTCCTGTAGAGGGTGCTACGAAGCATTGATCTGGGTGATTTTCATGTTGAAGGACTGCAATCGTCACTCCAAATTCATCCGTATGGTCGGATTCTTTATTTGATGCCCATAAGGATGTCGCACTACCTCTTAGCCATGTAAAATGGAAGAATTAATGTACATAATATACAACTATCCTAAATGCCATGCAAAGGATGTTATGTAGTATTTATAACATGATATGCAATACTAACGCTTGGGACTATCATAAATAAGTATTTTTATCGTGAATTCATGTGTGTTTATTATACCCCCATGCTTACTTTTTGCTTGTGACTAGCAAAATTAACCGAAATGCTATGTACAAAAGTAGAATCAAGATTTGATTATTTAGGCAAAATTCGTTGATTGCTTTAGAAAATCTCAATCCCAAGACCTAATTACAAAAACCCAACAGTGCCTGGGTGTCTACCGGAACGTAGACCGTCCAAGCCCTCACCTTCTTTGAAAAGAGAAGATACACAAATTTTTTCCTTGTTTTTCTTCTTTTCTTTTTTTTGTGTACTTTTGGAGTTTGAGAGTTTTAGGATAACTTATTATGGCTACCTGCCCACCCAAGACTCGAAAAGGACTCTAAGTGCTAAGCATCTAGTCAAAAGAGTGAAAGACCCACTAGGCGGCTGTTAAAACGGACTTCGGGTTTCTACGACCCTAGGTGACCTTGCCTAGAGGTTTATCTTTTTGATTGGTAGCTTTCTCCCTACTTTTATTTATGGGGTTAATACAGGGGCAAA
Organism: Thalassia testudinum; assembly: GCA_037157565.1. Taxonomy (NCBI): domain Eukaryota; kingdom Viridiplantae; phylum Streptophyta; class Magnoliopsida; order Alismatales; family Hydrocharitaceae; genus Thalassia; species Thalassia testudinum. The sequence continues at coordinate 146,642,220 of JAZHRO010000014.1, read as the reverse complement.
CCCAGTGTATATCTCCCCAGTTTATTCTACTTCCTCACTTCTTTCCTAAGTGATTTGAGAATTATTGTGCATTATTATGAATTGGGATCTGGACAACCGGCTAGTAGGCTGTTACCCACGACAACTTACCAGCCATACTCGTGTGGTGAAGTGTGGTTTTATTTGTTCATTACTATTATTATTTTATTTTCTCCTTGTTTTTCTTTTTTTTCTTTTTCTTTCTTTTTTTTAAGTAGGTGGTTTCCCTGATCAAAGATTTACCTAAAGGCAGTACGACGAAATTGGTCTTGTGGCTGGTCTCTGGACAACCGGTTGATGAGCTGTTACCACCAGCAACTTGCCAGCCATACCACCCTAGACGGTTCATTAGCTACCCAATTTCTGAAGAAACTACCGAAGAGTGAGTTAGTGCAAAAAAAGTCTGTAGATGCTTCGGCTTAAAGTCCCCACAAATCAGAGGGTGGATTGATACGTTGTATATTTATCACCCTAATTTATTGACTAGATAAAAAGGAATTACTTGGCGAGGACTCGAGACTAAGTCCACATTCGAGTGGACACTCGAGCAAATTAAGTCCGAAGACCTGAAGATTCTAAGTATTCAGGTCCCAAAGTTTCAATTCCTAAAGTTTGCAACTCCTAATGCTTAAGTTTTCATCTCCTAATTTTCTCTTTATTTTTTCTTAAGATGAAAAATAGGAAATTATAGTTACATCTGACTAACAGATTCATAAGAAATACCTACCCCCTATGCTTGGCTAATACAATGTCCTCATTGTTAAAAATGAAAGCATGCAAGAGAGTAGAAGTGGAAGAATAGCAACTAGTTTCTATGAGATTTAGGTCAGCTCGGAACAGTCTATGCACATGCTGAGTTTAATGCCTTTAGCTAAGCGATGATTGGTCTGTGGTGGTTAAGGCAAGGTAAGAGCAACATTGTTTGAGATGGGTTCAGGGAGCATATGGTCAACAAAGGGTTTGAGACGCCGTATGTTGACCTTGAAGATATTACACGTCTTTGGCTCAGAGATTTCGATGGCCCCACAAGGTAAAATCTGCTCAATAATGAATAGGTCGTCCCACTTAGACCTGAGCTTTCTGGGGAAAGGCTTCAATCGAGAATCGAAAAGCCAGACCTTCTAGTTCAGCTCAAAGCTCTTACATGAAATCTTCTGGTCATGGAGAGCTTTCGTCCTTGCCTTATAGATTTTGGCATTTTGATAAGCATCATTTCGAAGCTCCTCCAACTCAGATAGTTGGAGTTTCCTGGTTTTCCTAGCCAACTCTAGGTCAAAATTACATTTCCTAATGGCCCAAAATGCTCAGTGTTGAAGTTCTACAGGTAAGTGACACACCTTACCAAACACTAGATAGAACAGAGACATACTTATAGCTATTTTGTACGCTATACGGTAGGCCCAAAGAGCATTATCTAGCTTTTGGGTCCAATCCTTCCTATCAAGCATAATGGTTTTAATCAAAATGTTTTTGATCTCCCGATTAGTAGCCTCAGCCTGTCCGTTCGTCTGAGGGTAGTACAGTGTGGAAATCCAATGATTCACCGCACATTTCCCAAGTAAATTCTGAAACTAGGCATGAGTGAAATGTGTGCCGCCATCACTGATAATTGCTTGACGAACCCTGAACTGACTGAAGATATTTTTCTTCACAAAATCGATTACTACCTTGTGGTAATTTGTCCAGGTGGGAATTGTTCAATCCATTTGGACACAATCAATAGCAGCCAGAATATACTGGTGTCCAAATGGAGGGAATGGTCCTATAAATTTGATGCCCCAAATGTCAAAAATTTCGATGGAAAGTATTGGGTTCAGGGGCATCAATTCTCTCTTAGCCATGTTCCTGAGTGTCTGGCATCAGGTGGATGACTTAGAGAATTCTTGGGGATCCTTAAATAATGATGACCAATAGAATCTGGATTGCAAAATTTTTTGCTGCTGTCCTTTTCCTGGAAAATTGTCCACCACAAGCAGATGTGTGGTAGAACTCTAGTATGCTATGGAACTCAATTTCCAGGATGCATCGACGAATAATTTGGTTTGTGCCGATGCGATACGGCTCGGGGTCATCGCAAAAATAATATTTGGCCTCAGACACAAGTCAATCCCATTGTTTTTTGGTCTAATCCTGGGGGACCTGACCAATGGCCAAATGGTTAATGATATCCGCAAACCAGGGGGTTCGGATACCCGAGATTGTAAGGATAGTGTCATCCGGAAAAATATCAAATATCGAGACATCAGGATGAGGAGAATCAATTAGGATTCTCGAGAGGTGATCCACCAGTACATTTTGTGCCCCATCTTTATCCTTGATTTCAAGATCAAATTGTAGAAGCAGTAGAATCTAGCGAATAAGTCGGGGCTTGGCATCCTTTTTGGCCAAGAGATGTTTCAAGGCCAAGTGGTCGGTGTAAATGATTACATGAGAACCTAATAGATAAGCCCTGAATCTTTCCAAAGAAAAAACTATAGCTAGCAATTCTTTTTCAGTAACGGTGTAGTTCCTCCGAGCCTCATCTAGAGTCTTTAATTACTTTGTTTCACAATTTTAAAAATATATGCATTGTAGTATCACCGCGAAAATGATTATCAAATTTATTTATTACTCGAAAGTCAAAATATCCCGAGGTCAAACTCAGGGTGCAAATTGATATTTAGAAGCAAAATCACAATTCTCAACATTTTTTTTAAAGATAATGTCCAATAATGCATTGTATATAGAGAGTAAAAAGAAATAGATCTTCTCTTTTCTTTCTTCTTCTGCTCCCTTTCTTTTCCTCTTTCAAACATCTGATTCTTTGAATCAGATGCCTTAAGTACCTTTTGCTATAGTGCCATGCCTTCTTCTTCTCCCTTCCTTCTCTTTGGTTTCTGTTGCTCTGTCTTTGGCTGCTTCTTGTCCTTCTTCTACTTTCTTCTTTCTTCTCTTTCTCTGTGGCTGCCTCCTTGGCTTCTTCTTCTTCTTTCATCTTTGGAGCAGTTCCTACTTTCTTCTCTCTTTCTCTGCGGTTGAGTCTTCAGCTGCCGCACCTTCTCTTCTTCCTCTTCAAGTCATTCCTCTTCTTCTTCTTCTACAGCTCCTTCCTTGCCTTTTTGCGGCTAAGTCTTCAGCTCCTTCTTCCATAGGCTCTGCAATCCTCTTCTTCTTCTTTAGCTCCTTCCTTCTCTTTTCTTCTTCACAGCTGCTTCCTCTTCCTCCTTCTTTGCTGCACAGCCACAGAGAAGCAAAACCTACCCCCTACCCTCCCCGCATCTCTCTCTCTACTTCTCTCTTTACTCTCTCAAAGCCAGCTGGGTAATCGGGTCAAGTTACGCACCTAGGTCCAGGCACACTGGCGTGGGTAGTGCGCAAGGAGTGTAGGGTAAACGGGTCAGCAAAGTCCGTGTAGCGTGGGTCACGGACGAGGTGGGCATACGAGTGAGGAGACCTCACCCCGTGTTGGAGGCAACCAAGCTAAAACGTAAATTCAAATTAAGCCGCTCAACTGTGTTGAGAACTTTCGAGGTGGGACTAAATGTCCCACACGCTTCACGCACGCTGCATCAGCAGGTGTTCCCTCTGATTGTGAAGCTGCAAGCGGTTGTGACTACAATTGGTGTACTCGAGTTGTGCGCGAAGATGTTCCACGCAACCTGGGATATCCACCTGGGGCTAGTGGTGTCTGGAGCTTGCTTCAAGCTTGCTTCAAGCTCTACTCCGATGGCAGAGGGGCATCGGAACTTGAAAGCACCAGCATGGCCTTGCGGCCTTGTCAAAACAGTTGGGTAGCTTCGTTGTGTCAAGGCGAAGGTGGTGTAGTGGGTGGCATGGCGCGGGGGTGCCTGTGAGAGCATGCCTAGGGCACATAGTGTGCGCATGTGTGGGTGTGTTTGGGGGTGTGCTTAGGTGAGTGGTGTGGTGGTGTGACTGAGGGGAAATGTTGAGTGGAGTGAGGGGATGCTTATGGACTTGTCGGCAAGGGGTGGGACGGCCTGTGGTGGGGGAGCGGCCTCGCTGGAGTTGGTGGCCGTAGGTGGAAATGGTGGTAGTGGCAGTCGAGCGATCGAAACTAAAAATTGATAAGGGGGAAATAAAGAGGGGAGGAAGAGGAACTTAACTGACAAGTTTGGAGAGAAAGGGGGAGGCGGAAGGCGAGTGGCGAGTGTCTGCCGTCGTTGGATATGAAGACCTTGTGGGGTAGAGGCAGTGACGAGGAAGAAAGGTGGAGGGTGTGCACTGGTACGATGCGTCATAGAGAAGTACGGCGAAGATGGCTCTGCCACTGGTATTGTGGCAGAGCGACGAGAAGTGGGAGGGAGAGTTGTTGGAAGTCGCAGGCAGTTGGCCAGAGTGAGGAGGAGACGAGATTGGGGGGTAATCTTCGGCCAAATTAGGCTTGAAGGAAGTGGAGGGGTTTGTAGTTCCTTAAATAGGCATGGCAGAGGGAGGAGTCACGAGGAGACAGTGGGAGAACCACATCGGAGGTAAGGTCGGAGGGAGACCCATACCTCTCGAGCGTTCGCACGAGAGGTATGGGGGGTTTGAGGTCATAGGGAGCTGCCCATGCGGTAAGGGGCTTCGTAGGGAGCTCCCATTTCAAATCCAGAAGCGGCTCCCGATGACATCGAGAGAACCTCTACACAGACTCGCCGAAGGTATGGATCCCTACTTCGATGGTAGAGGGACCGAAATGAAGAAAGAGATGAAGAAGTTGCGGGGGGATTTGGATGGGTTTCAAAAAGTTGAGGGTATAAATGTAATTTTGTGGACTAATTCGCAAAGTGGGTCAAGATGACCTTTCCTTAAGTCTAAATTTTGGTATAAACCTAATTTTGACCTTTGAAATCCAATGGTGAAGTTGGATTTTAGATTTGACCACGTTTGGCTAGATATTTTACGCAAAAACCCAAATTAGGTCAAATATTAGGTATGGACCCCAATCTACGTCAAAACAGGTTCCAAAGGCCAAATTGAAGGTTCTAAACCCTAGAGGATATTTTTCCATGAATTATAGTGGATTTAGTTGATTTTTATCTTGCCTGGAAACTTGTAAATTTAATTGGGTTTATTTTAGTGTTATAGAATGTCATTTAATTCATAGACTTCGCAATAACCCTTTTCTAACTGAACCATCCCAATTTTTCTCTTATTAAGTACAATTGACCTATGTATTGACCCTTAGAAATCTCGTTGATGCACTGTAATGGTAAAATTGTAGTTTTACCCCTTATTTTATGTTTTCTTCCCAGATTAGTAATCCCATCAATTTGGCCTTCCTTTTGGTTATGTAGGAGCTTTTATTCATTTTATTAGATTAAAGTAAGCTAGTTAGGGTTCATGATAAGGTTCTCATCATACCCCCATGCCTAGCTTTTGGTAGACCCTTAGCAAAATTTTAAGGTTTTAACTTCTATTTTAGACCATGAATTCCATTCACCAATTCTGATAAGTGCTTTTTCTTCTTTGATTAGGTCAGAATGCTGACAATGGGCCTAAAGGTACTCTAGTACCAACCAAGATCCGGACCTATCTAGCTTAAGCCTCAATTTTTAGCGAAGGTTTTTAAAGCCCATAGGAACTACCCTTAGGTTTATTGGAGTCCGTGGTTAAAGCACCTATGGTTGGGACATTTTTAGCCTTAGTTCAGTATGTAGTGCATTTTGTAAGAGAGATAGAGGATTTATTTGTTTGGAGAGTTTTCTCTCTTTTCTTTTTAATTCTAGCTTAGGATTGGCTTCTCAACACGGTCTGTATCGGATTCCTCGTCCCCATCATCAATCCTCAAAGGTCCCTGGCAATCGATGCTTCGTGATAGCACTGCCCATGGTAACCCCAGAACCCTGGTTTTCGAGATTTCGAGATAATCCCACCCATGGCATTCCGTGGCTGAATTCAGACCCAGGCGATTGACATTTCGTGATAATGCCATCCATGGTATCTGAACCAGTAGAGTGCTTACATGCCCCTGGTATGATATGTAAATATCCTAAGAGACAAGCATCGAGGAAACGATATGTTGTTATGCATCTTCGAGCGGAATTTCCCACCTCTCTACGCTAGGAACTTGTCCAAATCAACTTGTGTTGATCAGCTGCTCCTAATATAGGCAACATTTTCATAATATTAAAATGCTTCTGCATGATTTTAATAGTTATGCACACTGAACCAGACTGTGTGTGAATTTGGGTGCTTAGGTTACCGAGTCCTGCAAACCGAAGGTCAGTTAATGAGGCCGAATACTCCCTAAGCCTTAGACCTAATACTTAAGCTTTGCATTTTCCTCAACCTCTTGACAAATATCCAGATCTTAACATGTACTAGGAGTCTGGCCAAAAAGGCCTAAGGTCAGCATTCCTACTAATCTTTTTTTGTCTCTTTAGCACTTTTCTTTTCTTTTCTTAATGTGGTCTACAACATCGGTTAATCCATTAATTTCTTACTAATGACTATCTCTTTTTTTTCATTTTGTACTCCTTTTTAGCATTTTGCTCTTTTTCTCCTCCTGTTTTATATAGCCCAAAAATTTTCTTCCCTCCTCCAGATTTTTGGCTCCTCTTTAAAAATTTTTTTTATTTTCTCTTGGTGTTTTTGACATATGTGATTTTTTTGTTGAAACCTTTTATTATTATGAGTTTTCATATATTTTGCACTTTCATACCCCCCAATGCCTAAGATTTGCAATGTCCCCATTGTAACTTAGGTGGGTTTGTATTCAGCTTGGTTCATTCATTAGGATAGGTGTTGGATGGGTGGACGGGTCCAGGTGACTATTGCGGACGATTTCTATTCTCTGGTATGGGTACCTGAGGTGGAGTCGGCTGTCCTAAAGGATGAACCCTAAGGTGAAAAGAAATGTTAGGAAAGGTTTCAAGTTTTTGAAAGAATGACAGGTTGCCTCCCGTTAAGCGTTGAGTTTTATGCCATCGGTTCGGTGCAATGACCTCAGGGAGAATGAAGGATAATGGAAGACTCAGCCAAATCTATATTGGTCACATCAATGAATGATTTGAGTCTCTGACCATTCGCAACAAAGGGTTTGGAATCGTGGCTGAGTGGACTAATCTCGATAGCTCCATTTCCAAAGATCTATCAGATTAGATATGGCTCGATCCACTTGGATCGCAGCTTTCCTAGGAACAATTTTAGTCGAGCATCAAAGAGTACGACGTTTTGACCAAGATGAAAGATCTTTCTGGATATGTGCTTCTCATGAAAGGGTTTAACCCACTCTTTGTAGATTTACGAGTTTTCATATGCATCGAGGCGTAATTCATCAATCACGTTTATCTGAAGCTTTCTGTGAGTTCCAACCTTAGAAAGATCTAAATTGCAGTTTCGTACTGCCCAATAAGCTTTATGCCCCAATTCGACGGGGAGGTGACATGCCTTCCCGTACACCAATTTGAAAGGAGATATGCCAATTGGGTCTTGTGAGTGGTCCTATAAACCCACAAAGCTTCCGGAAGCCGAGTTGACCAATCCTTCCTGTTTGGTCGAACATTAACTTGAAGGATTTTCTTGATCTCTCGGTTTGATAGCTCAGCTAAACCATTAGTTTAGGGGTGGTAAGGATTAGAGATTCGGTGTGACACCCCATATTTGGTCATCAGTGACCTGAACTAAGCGTTTGTGAAATAGGTCCCTCCATCAGAAATGATCGCTCGACGAATCCTGAACCATGAAAAGATGTTTTGGTGAATGAATTTGATAACAACTTTGTGATCACTGGTTCAGGTCGGAATGGCTTCGATCCACTTGGACATGTAGTTGACGAGCCGATTCTTCGCTTTTAAAGTCATTTGTTAAATAAAATGACACGTCGTTTGTAGTTCTATGTGGTGGAAAAATTGACTAAGAAACAATTAATATAACCACTCAATTAGGAGCGGGTCGTGTCCACAGGGAGGCAATGATGCAATAATATCTCAATTATTTCGTATTCGTTCAATCTCGTGAGAATTCTGTAGTCAAATCTGACATGAAATGTGATGGAAAGAAGATGCACAATATCTTAAAAATGTAAGGGTAGATGTGCAATTTTCCCTTACTAAAATATTCAACAAACATGTGATGATTTTATGCAATTTTCCATTGACATGCATTAAAGAAAATTTGTGCACATTTTAATCCTAAAACCAATGTCAAACAATGTTAATTACAAAAGCCACGCAATTGTAAGAGAGCTTGAGTATGAAGTTGTAATTTTACCATAATAAAATATTCATAAATCAAAATTATTTTTATTGGCAATGGCGTGAAATGTAATTACTAATTAGACTAAAAATAGAGGATTTTACCTCTCTCCTTGTGATAGGGAGAGAGGTTCAATAGAGGAGAGGTTCGCACAGGCAGTTGGCTGAAGTGAGGCCATTGTGGTGGTGGTAGTCGTACGTCGAGCAGTGGCCGGAGCTGGCCTACCGGAGGAGAAAGGTAGTAGCGATGAAGAAGCTGCTGCGGCCGCAAGGTGCTCACGGAGGTGGCACATGTGCTGCAGGCTAGAGCGTGTGTATTGCTATGCGCTGGTGGTGCATTGGAGGTGGTGTGAGGCACGGAAGGAGCCGGTGCGGGTTCTGCAGGTGGGAGGCGCGGGTTCTACTATGCGTTGGAGGTGGTCGGCGAGGGCAGTGAAGGAGCGGGCGCACGTTCTGGGCACTGCAATCTAGAGCGTGCGTCGTGGGCACGCATGCTACAAGAAGGCGCTGGAAGTGGGCGCTGCAGCAGGTGAGCTCTGCTGGCTGTACGGCGGGTGTGCTAAGGGCTGAAGGTGGTGAGGAGTAGCAAGGGCATGCGCAGGCATGGGAGTGGGCACAAGGATGTGGACGTGCTGCAGGGTGCGTGCGTGGGTGGTGTGGGCGTGAAGTGGAGGTGAGGCGCACAGGTAAGGAGCTGGTGGCCGGTGCTGCACGCTGGCGGGCGCATCGGCTGCGTGCGAGCTGGGGATGGTGCTGTTGCAAGCTGAAGGAGATGAAGAACCGTGCGGTGTAGCTGTGACAGGTGGCTAGAAAGAAAACTAAGGACACATAAGGAAGATGAAGGTGTGATGTAGGAGCTTCAAACGTCTAGGAAACTTCCCAGATGTCTTAAATGATGGGGATATGAAGCTGCAGTGGCGGTTGTGGAGGTTGTTGGTGATGACGGTGAGAGTGGTGCTGTTGATTCTGGTGAGGCACAGTGATGCAGACAAGCTCCAGATGGCGGTGTGGCTTATCACACCACACGCCCACGATGGTGGAGGCTCGTCGCAGCGGTTGAGGTCGGTGGTGGTGTAACTGATGAGAGGTCAACTCTCTACACAGTGGTGGATCATTGGGATGGTGGCCTTTTCAGCTCGGCAGCCTCCCTCCTCCTTTTGTAGCCACCTGCATAGATTTGAATGGAGAGGCAGGAGCAGATCCACACTCTCCGCTTGTCCTTGAATGCAGGTTTCAGTGTGGCAGCTGGTGGCGTTGGAGTAGCAGCCGAAGGAAATGCAGCCGTTGCTAAAAGAAGAATAAAAAATAATGTTAAAATATTATGGTTTTTTATATACAAACCCTCAACTTTTATGTTAACTTAAATTAATGCATGCAATGCACCTAATTGGTTAACTAATTAAATGAATGCAATTCTAAGTTAATTCTAAATGCATTTAAATATGAATGCAATGCATGAATTATGTAATTAAATTAGAAATATGAATTAACCTATTTACATCTTAATTTATGCTAAATTAATGTTAGAATTAACTTAATGTCTAGGCACTTAAATACTTAAATACCCCACAAATATGGGCTAATCAAATACCCCCATGCCTAGTTTTTGCTAGTCCCTAGGAAATCCAAGCAAAACCTAACACTCCAAGAAGACTAGTCAACCCAATCGGTCTTCCTTTAGAAACTTATTAAGCTTAGACTTTAGACTTATGTTTCCCAAGTAGTTGTTAAGTTACAGACTAGGTCGGCTAAAGACATGTTGCTGGCACAAGTTTCCCTGATTTTTGACTCTTCCCTAAGGTTTATTGATCCCTGAGATTAAAGCATCTATACATGTGCTTTGGTCTTAATTTTTTGAGTTAAAGGAAAAAGGATTTTTTTTTTATTCCTCTATGTCTAACCTCAGATCAGCTATCAACACGGCCTGAGTCGGATTCATTGTCCCCATTACCATACCTTGAAGGGTGCCTGGCTTTCGATGCTTCTAGATAGCACCGCCCATAATGACCCAAAGAACTCCTGGTAATCAACACATAGAGATAGTATCGCCCATGGATTTCTTAAGCGAATTCAGGCTTATGGCAATCGACACTTGGAGATAGGGCCGCCCATGGTACTTGAACCGCGCAATGCACTTACATGCCCCCAGTAGGATGGATATCCTAAGAGACAGGCGCCGAGGAGGTAATATGTTATCATCGCATCCTCAAGGTGAGTATATACTCCAGCTCTCCTACGGCGAGAACTCTTCTAATCAAATTGTGTTTTCAAGCCTCTCCTAGGTCAAAACTAAGAGAACCAAATCTCTTCTAAGAAAGAAAGAAATTAAGTTGATTACCAGACCAAGTGTGTGAAATTTGGATGCTTGGGTTACAAGGACCCGTAAACCAAAAGGTGGAACATGACTCCAGGTACTACCCCACCTTTGAATTCAAACCCTAGCTTTCCTTCCTCAACCTCTTGAGGAATGGTCCGCAACTTAACTCCTACTTAAGTTTTTAAGTCCACAAAGGACCCTAAAGGTCTAAAGCTAGTAGCTCATTTAGCTTCGAAAGTTTGACCCTAGAATTAACTTAGTCTACCGTAGAGTTCTGATTGCTTAAGAATGCAAGACCTAGCCAGTTAAGCTCAAAACTTTTTTTGTTTTTTAATGTAAATGTATGCAATGAATGCGCTATGCTATGTATATCCCCAAGTACACCCCCCCTTGCCTAAAATCTGCAATGTCCTCATTGCATAGAAGGATATTACCTCGGTCAGAGCTGGGCTGAATAGCCATAGAACCTGCAAATCAGGTTCAAGGATTGCAGAAATAGGCCCTAAAAATGAGCAAAGTAATGCCGGCCTAGAAAATAGGTAACCTAGGATGTTGGCGAGCTGATGATGAATCCCAATAGCAAATGCTCACCCAACTAGGATGGGAATAAAATATTCCTAGGTCACCAGAGGAGGTTCTAAAGGAAAAACTGGCATAACAACCTCCAAAGGGGTAGGGGGAGGATGACAAGGATCCTCCAAAAGGAAGGGGAAGGAATGGTGTAGAGATAAAACCCCAGGGCAATGGACTGACTAATGAAATCATCAATCCATACCCGATACTCCATTATGGGAAGTAATGGTTTGTTAAGCCCCCCGATCAGAACAAAAGTGAGCAATTCTCTAAGGCAAGGATCATCTAGGGTGTCCAAGTTTCGAGGTTGCGAGACGGCCATATGATCTAGGTTGGGTTTAATCTGCTCAGTGTCCATCCCAAACACTCTTTCCAAATCCTCAATTGCATCCCTAGCATTCCTTACACCATCACATGTATCTTCCTACTCTTCATCAGGAGTCACAATTTCACCTTCAGACATAAGCGAATTAGATGGTGACTTCGAAATAAATGAAGGTAGGTTGGAAGCTACAGACCTAGGGATTATCCTATCAATGTCATCCCTAGGTTTTTGTTTTGCACTAAAATCTTCCTCAAAGTCTATACGTGAATCCACAGAAATTTTAGAAGTTGCTTCCAAATTTTCCATCATTTCATTATGAGGAGAAATATCATCAATGGGTGAGCTAAGGAAACCTAATTTAGTCAAATTTGTGACATCCTCAGGGGCTAACTCTTCAAATAAGACATAATCACCCTTAGTGTCACTCCAAATCTTGAATGTAGGTTCCTTAAATAATTCGTCTTTCTCATCATCATATGATTCATCATATACCTGAGGTCTAGAATCATTTAATATTTCAGCAGATCCCCTAGGGTGCTCTATATGAGGTAAATGGTTTACAATGGTAACATTAGACTCCTCAGATTGGTCAATTTCTTCAGGGTTAGGTTCCATAAGGGTGTGCTTGAGTTCCATCTCGTGATCAGAAGGGAGGGTAGGATTAACAACTTGACTTCGACCCACTTCTTCAATTGTCACGAAAATGCTATCATCTGGGTCGAGGTCATCCAATGGTACCATCATTCCCTTCTTTTGACTCCAATATAATTCAAGTGGATACTCAACCTTATCATCATCTTCCTCGGGTTGCCACCTTTCTTCATCTAATGCATAGCTACTTTCATATGTATCTTCCTCCCATTTAAGGCGTGGATCTCTCAAGGAAGTGTCATCTAATGGGGAGGTTTCAAAATCGAACCTCGAAAAGTAGCCAATCTCCCTTACATAATCCCAAAAATTTCCCTCCAACTTAAAGTGTAGCTCTCCCACGGGAGATGCACCTATTGTAGAGGGGTGTACATCATCCTCAATGGGGTAGATTGGGTGGCTAATTTCATCTCTTTCTTGTTGGCCTGCTCTCAAAGATTCTCCTAACAATTCAATCATTTTGTTTTGCATTTTCTGTATTTCCATCTTCAAAGAGGAGAGGTCATTTCTATCATGAGAGAAGTCAGGCTCAGGCTTATTGTACCTAGGAGTGTCCGTCCAACCATTATAATTTTTCAGTTCTATGGTGTGTGGGATATTGGGCAAAGAAAATCCTACTCCTAGGTTCTGCTCACTGATTTGGGGCTTAACCAGGCCAATACTCCTATAATAGGAGTAAAACGGATTTGTCATTTTGTCCATCAAGGGATGGACCATCTCGGCGTATGGGATTGAAGAGTGCAGAGTGGGGGTGAGGGTGTGGGCAAGATGTGAAAGGATGAAAATCAATGTGGTCCATTCGAACTCACACCTCAAGCAGAATTCCCCAAGCAAAACACAATTCAAAAAGGACTTTTTAGGTCTTTCCCAATTTAGTGTTTGATTTAAGTCAAATTGTAGATGACAATACAATTTGTTCAATCAATTTACGTGCTTATTGCCGACCTACGGCTCACCTAAGAAGACCTAGTTGGAGCTTAGGTGTTCTTCCCTAAATCTCAAATGGTAAAGCAACTCCAAAGATGGAAGATTGAGGGATGCAAGTAGGCCTAAGCCTTCCTTTAAAGTTGTGCTTTCATAATGCTTCTCAACTACCCCCAAAAATCCGTGACATGGTATCCCCGTCTTTGGAGTTACAAAACCTTTAATCTCAAGTTCTAAACACTTCAGAATCCAACGATAGGAGGGCTCTTGTCCTAGTATTTCCAAACCCAAGGAGTGTCTAAAAGCGTCCCGTGGTGCAAGCGAAATAAGTGTGCATACACCGCAAAAGATTCTGGATTTTGAATCGCATGTCAAGTTTGAAAATCAAATCCTTGGTTTTTAGATGTCCCTCCTTTAATTTGTCCCTTTTTCAAGAATATTTGTGTCCACTTGTTAGATCGCTTCAAGACAAATTTTGTGGTCTTCGAATTAAGTCCAAATGCAATGCGTGATCAAGAATACGATGCAAAGTAAGAGAATGCATACCTTGCTTCTAGCAATCAACGATGCGAGAATGCACACAATGCAGAGAAGTAAATCTAGAGGCTGCTCATACAGACCTAAATGGTTCGTCCTAGGGCAGGCAGCTTCTAGCTGGCAGCTCAATTTTTTTATTATTTTTTTAAGTACTTATCCACAAGCAAATAAAAGTAAACAATCCACAAAATGAATTTAAAACCTAAATCTAAAGAAAAGGGAATAGGCTCCCAAAAATTACCTAACATGAGCCTAAAATAAAATTGTGGAACAAACCCCTAAAAATATACCCTAGAACAAGGGTTTCAAACCAAATGCGCAATGAAAAATTAAGTCTAAAGTCATAATCCTACTCTATTTAAATCAGCGACTAAATGATCGCCGTGTCCTCGTCCTTCTCCTCCTCTGTAAGGTAGCTCGATCAATTTCTCCTCTAGAGACGTCAAGGGTCGCCTCTTACGATGGTGATTCCTCGCATAAATTTTGTAGCACAGAAAAAAATAATTGGTCAAATCACTGTGCAATTGAGAAATATTGCGTCTGTTGCCTCCCCGGCAACGATGCCATTTGACGAGCCGATTCTTCGCGTTTAAAGTCGTTTGTTACATAACATGATGCGTCGTTTGTAGTTCTATGTGGTGGAAAAATTGACTAATCGACAATTAATATAACCACACAATTAGGAGCGGGTCATGTCCACAGGGAGCCAATGATGCAATGATATCTCAATTATTTCGTATTCGTTCAATCTCATGAGAAATCTGTAGTCAAATCTGACATGAAATGCGATGGAAAGAAGATGCACAATATCTTGAAAATGTAAGGGTAGATGTGCAATTTTTCCGTACTAAAATTTTCAATAAATATGTGATGATTTTATGCAATTTTCCATTGACATGTATTAAAGAAAATTTGTGCACATTTTAATCCCAAAACCAACGTCAAATAATGTTAATTGCAAAAGCCACGCAATTGTAAGAGAGCTTAAGAATGAAGTTGTAACTTTACCACAATAAAATATTCATAAATCAAAATTCTTTTTCTTGGCAATGGCATGAAATGTAATTACTAATTAGACTAAAAACTGAGGATTTTACCTCTCCCCTCCTCACGATCGGGAGAGAGGTTCAATCGAGGAGAGGTTCACACAGGCGGTTGGCTGAAGTGAGGCCGTTGCGGTGGTGGCAGCCGTACATCGAGCGATGGCCGGAGCCGGCCTGCCGGAGGAGTAAGGTAGCGGCGGTGAAGAAGTTGTTGTTGCCGCAAGGTGCGCATGGAGGTGGCGTGCGTGCTACAGGCTGGAGCGCACATACCGCTGCACGTTGGAGGTGTGCTAGAGGTGGTGGCGAGGCGCGGAAGGAGCGGGCACGTGCTCTGCAGGTGGGAGGCGCGGGTTCTGCTGTGCGCTGGAGGTCGTCAGCGAGAGCAGTGAAGGAGCGAGAGAGCGTTCTGGATGCGCGTTCTAGGCACTGCAAGCTAGATCACGTGTCGTGGGCACACGTGCTGCAAGAAGGTGCAACAAGTGGGTATTGCAGCAGGTGAGCTCTGCAGGCTACAAGGCGGGTGCGCTAAGGGATGAAGGCGGTGAGGTGTAGCAAGGGCATGCATGGGCGTGGGAGTGGGCGTGCGGAAGTGGACGCACCGCAGGGTGCGCATGTGGCTGGTGCGAGTGTGAAGTGGAGGTGAGGCGCACAGGTGAGGAGCAAGTGGCTGGTGCTGCACGCTGGCTGTCGAGCCGGCTGCGTGTGGGCTGGGGATGGCGCTACTGCGGGCTAGAGATGGCACTGCTATAGGAAGGAGAAGATGAAGAGGCATGCGGTGTAGCTGTGACTGGTGGCTGGAAAGAAAACTAAGGGCACAAAAGGAAGATGAAGGTGTGCTGTAGGAGCTTCAGACGTCCGGGAAACTTCCCGGACATCTTAAATGATGGGGATGTGAAGTTACAGTGGCGGTTCTGGACGTTGTTGGTGATGACGGCGAGGGTGGTGCTGTTGATTCTGGTGAGCCACAGTGATGCAGACGAGCTCCAAATGGCGGTGTGGCCTGTCACGCCACACGCCCACAGTGGTGGAGGCTCGTCGCCACCGTTGAGGCCGATGGTGGTGGAACAGACGAGAGCTCAACTCTTTGCACAGTGGTGGATCGTTGGGATGGTGGCCTCCTCAGCTCGGCAGCCTCCCTCCTCCTTTGGTAGCCACCTGCATAGATTTGAATGGATCGACAGGAGCAAATCCACATTCTCCGCTCGTCCTTGAATGCTGGTTTCTGTGCGGCAGCTGGTGGCATTGGACGGCAGCCGACGGAAATGCAGCCGTTGCTGAAAGAAGAAGAATAAAGAAAAATGTTAAAATATTATGGTTATTTGTGTAGAAACCCTAAACTTTTATGTTAACTTAAATTAATGCATGCAATGCACCTAATTGGTTAACTAACTAAATGAATGCAATTCAAATTAATTCTAAATGCATTTAAATATGAATGCAATGCATGAATTATGTAATTAAATTATAAATATGAATTAACCTATTTACATCCTAATTTGTGCTAAGTAAATGTTAGAATTAACTTAATGTCTCGGCACTTAAATACTTATATAGCCCACAAATATGAGCTAATCAGTTGTCAACAGCGAGTAAAATGTACTCGAAGCCATTCGAGATGGGGAAGGGGCTCATAAAATCAATCCCCCAAATGACAAAAACCTCGCATACGAGAAATGGCTATAGAGGCATCAAGTCACGATGGCTTATGTTGCCCAAAGTCTGGCAATGGTTACATGCCTTATAGTGATTGTATGCATCCTTGAAGATTGTTGGCCAGTAAAAGCCACACTAGTGGACTTTTGAAGCGATTTTGTGCCCAAAAAAATGGCCACTGCATGCCTGGACATGGCAGAAAGAGAGTATGTCGATGATTTCAACTTCAATGACACATCGCCGGATGATTTGGTCAGCACTTATGTGGAATAGATACGGGTCTTCCCAAATGTAATACTTGGCATTGGAGCGTAATTTGTCTTTCTTGGCCTTCGGCCGATCCGATGAGATCTGATGTGATGCCAAGTAGTTTACTATGTCATCAAACCATGGAAGCCCAGTACCAATAGTCAGGAGGTGCTTGATTGCGCAGCAATCATAGGTCTTAATTGACCTAGATTAAGTTAGAACTTAGCATAAGTTAGGATTATTCATGCATGCATAAGTATTATCTGTGCCTTTACTTCTTTACTTTAGCTATGCATAACATAATGTTAGAATGTGCTGATTAAGTGCATTATGTCAATAGCAGGCAATAAGCTGATCAGGAGCTAGATCTGAAGAAGGATCTGAAGCTGGTTCAGGAATAACGGGAGTTGCAGTAGAGCTATAGCAAAAGGCTTAGTTTAGATGCAGGAATAATAATGTAAGGGAGTTGAAGGTTTGCTATTCTATTAACTAGGAATAAAGCAGTAAAATGTGAAGAGCTTAGGCCCATCCTAGCCCTAGGATATCCTAGAGACTTCCCCATGCGTTAGCGAAACTTAGATTATATCACA
The DNA here is from genome assembly GCA_037157565.1 of Thalassia testudinum. Classification (NCBI taxonomy): domain Eukaryota; kingdom Viridiplantae; phylum Streptophyta; class Magnoliopsida; order Alismatales; family Hydrocharitaceae; genus Thalassia; species Thalassia testudinum. The sequence continues at coordinate 146,625,166 of JAZHRO010000014.1, read as the reverse complement.
ACACCCTAGGAAGCCATAAAACCCTAGTTCCAACCCTTATCTAGACGTCCAGATAAGTTATAGGACGTCCAGAACCCTTAGACAACTCCCGCACACCTCAAACCCACTTCTGTAGTGTTATTGGATGTCGAGACACTTAGATGTCCAATTTCTGTAGAATACCCAAAACAGAACCTTGATTTCCCCCTGTCTCAGATTGGATGTCCAGAACTAAAGTCTGGACTTCTGATTTTTAAGTATAAGTCGTCTGATCACATTTTTGGACATTTGGTACTGGTCTCCAGTCCTTGTTTTGAGATTCAAGTCTTCATCTTGGATCTCTAGCTCCCTAGACCTAATCCCAACCCCATAGGAACGTTAATTAAGGTATCCTAACCCTAGTACATCACCTCTAGACCAACCTAAGGACCTAATTATGTCCTCACCAAACCCAATTGACTTAGATCAAAGTCAATTACCACCACCTAAGCCAATTGGACTCATTGAGTCCAACTGAGCTTAGATCTCAACCCATATAACCCTAATTGCTAAGGGGAAAAGCAATTAAACTTAACCTAAGTTTAATTGAATGAGTGTGAACCTAATTGAGTTATTTCACTCTTAATTAGGTTCACACTCATTCAACTAAACTTAGGTTAGGTTTAATTGCATTTTCCCCTTAGCAATTAGGGTTTGTAACCCTAATTCAAGGCATACTCCCACCCAAAACCCTTAAGACCAAACCTAAACCTCTTAGACAACCAGAGCACGACCACACACTCACACCCATTCACGCACACACACTTCTCTGGAGTTCTGTAGAACCCCCTTGAAGTTGTGCAACCTCTTTGTTGCTAAATTTAGCAACCAAGAGGCATTCAAATTGATATCCACATTTTTTGGATCTCAAAAACCACCTCTATCCTCTCATGGCTGGCCACTCTTGGATCCTCTCTAGAGAGTTCCACACCTCTCTTGAGAGAAGCCCTTGGGTCCATAAAAGGACATAATGGGTGGCCATTTGCACCTATTCACATTCTTGGCACCACTCACTTAATTGGCTCCATGCACACCCACCTCCACTTAGGTTAGCCACTCCACCTCCACGAGCTCATCACCACCATGAAGGACATCATGCCAGGATGCTGGATCACTCTACTCTATCTCCAAGGGCCAGCCTAAGATCCATTGGCCATCCTTCATTCTCCTCCCGACCACTCCAAGGCCATCGGGGACCACCCCTGAATGCCCTTTTATTTTTCTAGATTTATATTATGTTGTTCATAGCCTTGCTGTTTCTTTTATTACTTCTTAGTAGCATAATCTTTATTCTCACCCAATGATGCATGCAAAATCCCGCCATAATTCTTGTATGCGATCGTTTTCTGGTAGCTAGATTTCCATTTTAAGCATTTATGTACAAGCTTTCCTCTACAGTTCATGTTGCAAACAACTCTCCATTGGAATGAAGGAAGAATGCATTTTTATGTATATATCCCTCTATATGTTTGAAATCACCATGAGCTTAATAATTGCCATTCTTTTTGCATTATTTAAGTTTCCTGTTTTCAATTGTTTATCTATTTCACAACTAAGCATGTCATACTTAAATACATAACAATCGTGAACCATCATGTGATTGTAAACAAAGTAGAATGGCAAAAGGTCGAATTCAAACATAAAACAAACACTTCCCAGAGATGAACGACCAGGACTCAAGTCTCATAAGTTTTATAAACTTATTTTTGACAAATGTTTTTGTGCAGCTATACTAGGATTCCAACGACTTTCAAATGAGTGAAAAAGGATTTCTGTCAAATGGCGCCGTTGTCAGGGAAGCAACATCATTTTCTTTCAATCCTTTAAATTATCACTGACAAGTCTCTCTCTACTTTGTTTATGATGTGCAAGACAACATGGAAGAAAAATAGGATCTGCGCACACATCGAGCGCGACAAAGAAAAAGTCAGGTACCCATCATCTCCCATTAGATTAGGTTTTTTCTTAAACCCTAGAAGTAGATTTAATTTCTACAGTGTCCTTTGAAAAATTTTCTTTGAAAAAAAAAAGATTTTACTCATTTTCATGAAAAAGAAAGAAAAAAAATCAAAAAGAAAAATTTTGAAAAAACTCTAGATTAGGTTTCCTTTCGAACAGAGGTTAGTTTGAAAAAAAGAAAAAAGAAAGATATTTTCTATGAATCTTTTGAAAAATTCTTTGAGAAAAGAAAAAACATGTAAAACTTTTTGGAAAACAAATTAAAAACATTTTTTTTGGTGGAAAGCTTAGATTTCAAACTCAAACCTCTTTGAAAGCTTTTCCACCATCTTCTGATTTTCAGCCAGATTTCAAGTCTGATTTCAAAATTTGATTGCCAAACAATTGGCAAGCGAAAATTTCTAAAATTTGGCTTAAACCTTCATTTTCAAACCACCTTTCTGGTGCCACCATTCCTTTAAAAGAATTTCAAGTAAAAAATTTTAAAAAATTCATGAAGTGTACAAGGTCGAACTGACCAAGATTCAAGATTTTTCAAATTTCATAAAGCAATTTCGAGCAATTTGCGAATCTATTTGACTAAGAATGGTGAGGTTTGAAAGCTGATGTAATTGGCCTTATTTTCCATATTTTTCGAAAATTTTTGAAGGTTAATCGATACTATTTCAAATTGAAAAATCAACCAGGGGTCAAAATTCCTAACCTAACCCCCTAACATTAAAAAATCCCTAAAAATTTTGTTGAAACAATAAAAATTCTAAAAAAAATATTCTCTGGAAAGCTAATTGAAAAAGGAATCTACTCGCAAAATTTCAAGTTAAATGGATTCAATTATTGTCAGAGAACGAACATTACTTTTGTGGTCTGCTGAAACAGGACAAACCCGAGAAGTGCATGAACCTTAGGTTGAATCTTTAGGGTTACAACTTACATACCACACTTGGGCTAACCTAGGCTTAATCAAGTCTAGTGCTTAGAAGGTGAGCTTGGTCACATTGTGCGCCACTCACCTCAAATCCCACTGAAGAAAATGGGCTAAATTTAATTTTAAAACATGAAATCAACCCGAATTTGTTGTCATACTCTTGGGTGTTTTTAACCTCTCTTGCCAAACCTTGTGACTAAGTCTGCAGGCTAGTGTGAAACGACTGTGGCTTGGGGGTTAATGGAGCCAGAGGCGTAAGCCAAAGGAAAAACCTTCCCCTTAGTCCTCTTGTAACCAGATTGGTTGGGTTAGCTTGAGAGGCGGGAATCACTTTCAGTCGGTTGAACGATGAATTTTTCTTTAGGAATTCAAACTTCTAATGAAAAATCTGGTCACCTGATCCATAAGGACCATTTGATTGGTAGGGCCTTAGCCTTGTCTTGCTTGGCTACACCAACCCAGGGGTTAGGTGGTGTATGCAAGGAAGGAGGTCACTTCGACCTCACTTGGTTGGACCTTGGGAGCCAATCCCAAGGAGGCGAGTTGCCTCGACTGGACCATCTTCTCCCCCCACTTCTACTCTGAGAGCCACCATGGCAAATCCTGGACCTGGACCTGGACTGGGTTAGGATATCGAGAATCTGGACCCGATGGCTCATCTGGAAGCCCAGGTAGCCGAATCCGAGGAGCGGCATCAACAGAGCATGGATTGCATCTTGACGACAATTGACAGGATGCAGCACCCACCGTAAGGAGAACTGCGGGATTTCTACGACCCAGCCGCACAAATCGTTGCACCTTAGTCATAATTCTTGTAGGCGGAGATGCGTTTGAGCTCAAGCCCAATGTGATTGGGCTGATCAGTACTCATTTTCATGGGAACTCAAGCGAAGACCCGTTCTAGCACCTTGAGGACCTGAGTCAACTTGCTAAAACGATTTGACCCAGGAATATTGATCTTGGGATTGTTCTAATGAAGCTTTTCCCATTCTCTCTGAGGGACAAAGCTTCATACTGGTTCAAGACTATTGGGAAGCCAATTGGAACTTGGCCGGAATTACAATGTGAATTCCTGCAAAAGTTCTTCCTAATCGGTCGAACAAACTCAATGCGATGCGCAATCAGTACTTTCTCCTAGGGAGATGGGGAGAAGTTACATGACGCTTGGGACAGATTTCATGACCTTCTTTGGAAATTCTCGCATCATGGTATACCCATATGGTACTTAGCTCAGATTTTCTACCATGGGATGGATGACACACGTCGGTACTGGTCGATGCATCTCGTGGCGGGAATTTCCTTGCGAAAGAGGAGAACAGCGCATTTGAGCTGTTCGAATCATTGGCGGAGAACTCGATGAATGCCGCATCCATGAACCAGTTCCAGTGGCTTGGTCAGCAGCGGGTTGGTGTCCACGAGGCTCACACCGAGTCTATTCGAGCCGACATGGATATCATCATCACGCAGCTGGATAGAATAAACCTAATTGAGAAAAAGATTGACCAGATCACTCAGGTCAATCTGACTTGAGCTCTACCACCTCAAGACCCTCGAATGCACCCCGAGCCCCTCTTGCTCGAGTTAATCTACTCACTTGGGATGCATCTTCTCCATATTTACGAGATCCCACATATCAGGATCCCGTAAATAATCCAGATCTGGCACCCTACGACCAGGGTTACGCACCACCAGCAGATTATAATGCGTATCCCCTTGACGGATATACGTCTCAGATATCTTCGGCCTACGAGGACGTCAGCACTATCTAGGGATACGGGTGTAATAACTCGTACACAGAGATGTATAACTCTGGTTGGCGCCAGCATCCGAACTTCTTTTGGTATGGTAATTCACAGAGACCACATCAACATCCACACTACCAGACCAGGCAATATGGGAATGTGCAAAACACATACCCTAGGCAGTAGCCATTCCTATCTAAACAGCAGCAACCCCGCTCTTTATACCTGCCGCTGCACCAAGCTACCAACCAACCTCCAAAGCAGGCTGACCCTTTGGAGGCATTGAAAGAGGAGCTGCAAGAATCAATGAGGAAATCAACACAAGATAGCTTGCAAATTATGAAGGTGATGGCTAATCAGAAACAGACCATACAGAACACATAGAACAAGCTGTTGCAGGAGCATAGGACTCAAGGAGCCTTGCCCTCCCAACCCGTCTCGAACCTGCGATATGCGCAAAACCAGGGCACCCCACCCAGATTAGGCACCGCAGGGACAGGCGCATAGCATACTACAGGTGCCTCCTACACCACCTGGTTACACGCAAAGCCAGTCGCCTTTGCAGCACCCAACGTATTCTACCCCTTCCGCTCCCCCACCACCTCATGGATAGCAAGCCGATGCACATGCTATCCCTTTAAGGAGTGGAAAGAAGACATTCGACCCACCACTTAGGCAGGTAGGCCCTTATTTTTCCCACCCTTTGCCGGAGGCAGGATCGACCCCTTCATCATCTCAGGAGCCACCTGCGGTAGATAAGGGTATGAGGGCACTCAACCTTGAGATTCCCATCCTTTTCCTGAGGCTCTAACACAAAATACAGTACGGAAAAAGGACACGCGGAATTTTGAGGACCTGAAATCGATGTTCAAGGAAGTACATATTCAGGTCCCCCTCCTCGAGACAATCGATCACATTCCCACTATCGCGAGGTTCTTCAAGGACTATTGTACCCCAAAGAGACAGCCGAGAATTAGACGTCAGGCGGAGCTGTCAAAGGAGGCTAGTGCCATGATTCTAGCTGACTTACCGCCGAAGAAGAAAGACATTGGTACCCCACTCATATCCTGCTTTTTCCAGGATTCTCCATTTGATCGGTCCCTTTTAGATTTGGGTTCGTCCATCAACCTAACTCCTACAGACGTATTTGATCGATTTAGATTTGGGGACTTGAAGCCCACCTCCATCACGATTCAGCTGGCTGACAGATCAGTCAAAACACCAAGGGGGGTGGTTGAGAACGTGATTGTGAAAGTCCGCAGGTTTTTCTTTCCTGCAGATGTTTTCATTCTTGATATGGAAGTTACTCCTAATCTCCGAGATGCACCAATTATTTTTGGTCGCCCATTTCTGGAAATAGCCCGAGCGAACATCGATTATGCATCCGAGTGTATGGAGATAGCCCTAGGCAATGAACGACTTCGACTGGACATATTCAGGGCAGCAAGGAACTTTGACTACGATCGAATAGAGGAGGATGGTGAAGACAAAGATTCGGCATACTGTGGCAACATTGTGCTCCTTTGTGACAACCCAATGTCTCATTCGTCTACACTATCAGGGTTCTTGGGCCTCGATCCACATGGGACTGAAACCACTGCACTACATATATCTCCCCGAGGATCTGATTGTTTAGGGTGTGCTTCTGACCACAACACCCCTGAATCCAACTATCCTGATACATACATTACTGAATTGCCCCTATTGTTGCAGGAAGACGTGACCATAGCTAACAGGTTTCCCATTAACACAGTCACAATCGATTATTCCACAGGGAGCGACTCAACGGGAATTCACATGCACATGGATCAGTAGATTCCCACCCTCGATTCTGCTCCTCCCACTCTCATCTCTGCCTTTGACCTACCTGTAATTGAATTGAAGCCCTTACCTGACTCACTCAAGTATCTGTTCTTGGGCAAAAGTGAGACATACCCAGTCATTATTAATGCCCACTTAACCCAAGAACAGGAGCATCAATTGATTTCTACGCTTCAAGACCATAGGGTTGCTATTGAGTGCAGTATTGTTGATCTCTGCGGTACTCGCCCCTCGTATTGCACTCATCACATTTACACCGATGAGGGGGTGAAACCTTCGAGACAACCTCAAAGATGGCTTAACCCAAATATACTAGAGGTTGTTAAGAAAGAGATCACCAAATGGCTGGATGTAGGTATTGTATATCCAATCTCAAATAGCCAGTGGGTGAGTCCGATCCAGATAGTGCATAAGAAAGCAGGACTCACCGTCATGAAGAATGATAAGGGCAAATCCATCCTAACCCGCACTGTGACATCTTGGCAAGTCTGCATCGACTATAGGAATTTGAACATGGCTACCCAGAAGGATCACTTTCATTTTCCTTTCATTGATCAGATCTTGGAACGGTTAGCTGGACGTAGTTTCTTCTGCTTTCTGCATGGATACTCTGGGTATAATCAAGTGGTGATTAGCCCAGAAGATCAAGACAAGACCACATTCACATGCCCCTTTGGAACGTTCGCTTTCAAGCGGATGCCCTTTGGCCTCTACAACACACCAACGACATTTCAGTGTTGTATGATGGCCATCTTCGCTGACTTGATTGGGGACTATGTTGAGGTATTCATGGATGACTTCTCTATTTTTGGAGATGATTTTGAATCTTGTCTTGATAACCTCACCAAGATCCTGAAACAGTGTATTGAGGTAAACCTGATACTATCCTGGGAGAAAAGCCATTTCATGGTGAGGGACAGCAAAGCACTAGGGCACAAGATCTCCAAAAATGGAGTCGAGGTCGATCGAGCTAAATCAGAGATTATCTCCCAGTTACCACCACCCAGCTTGGTCAAGCAGATTACATCAATCTTGGGTCACATCGGCTTCTATCGAAGATTTATATGCGATTTCTAAACAATTGCATGGCCTTTGACGAATCTTCTGGTTGCCGATGTCCCATTTGAGTTCGACACCTCGTGTCTCAGCATCTTCGAGACTTTACGAAGCGTTGTCTCTAACTCCCCAATTCTCCAACCACCCGACTGGTCGCTCGATTTCAAAATGATGTGCAGCGCTTCTGATTCTGCCATTGGTGCTGTTTTAGGCCAGCATCAGGAGAAACAACCCTTCGTCATATACTACGCTAGCAAGACGTTGAATGAGGCTCAACGCAATATACTATCACGGAAAAGGAACTGCTAGCAGTAGTATTCGGGCTGGAGAAATTCAGATCTTACTTATTAGGGTCCAAGGTCATCATCTTCACTGACCACTCTACCATCCGGCACTTGTCGGCAAAGAATGATGCCAAGCCATGACTCATTGGATGGATCCTTAATTGAACGTTGGCTTTGAGAGATAACCGGGTTTTATTGTTATAGCGTTGTAGTATAGCCAGTTATTGCCAACATTTCAAATATAATTTTTTTTTACTCGGAAAATAAAAGAGTTCCCAAGGTTGAACTCAGGGAGCAAGTTGTATTCTAGAGATATACATGTTTCTTTTACAAAAATAAAGAAAGAGAGAGGGAAAGAATTTGTTGTCTTCTTTTCTCTTTGTTTTCTCCTCGTCTCAGATCTTCTTCTTCTTTGTCTGCAGAGGTGATGTCTTTCTTCTGCAATGGTGATGCTCTTCTTCTTCTTCCAGCTGTTCCTGCTCCTCCCTTTTCTTCTGCCTTTCTTCAGATCTTCTTCTTTCTTCTTTGTTTTTCTTCTTTCAGTTCTTCCCTTGTTCTTTTGTGTTCTCCTCTGCCTCGCCTTCTTCTGTTGTTCTTCAGATCTCCCTCCTTCTTTCTTCTTTTCCCTTCAGGACATCGTCTGATTTCCAAATCAGACGACTTAAACTGCCTGTTGCTACAGTGTCTCCCTCAGCTTCCTTCTTCTTCTGCGGTTCTTCTTCATCACCTGTGCCTGCACACTTCAGAGCTTACGTCAGAGAACAAAAACTACTCTACCCTCTCCCCCCGCGTCTCTCTCTCTCTGAAACCACTCTTGGGAAAGCTCTCCCAGAGCTGTCGGGTAATCGGGTTCGGGTCACGCCCAGGTCCAGGCCCACCGGCGTGCGTGGTGGGCGAGGAGTGCAGGTCAGTCTAAGTCGGGTCGGGTCAGGTCCGCGGGGCGTGAGCGCGGACGAGACCGGGTAACCGGGCGGGTGAAAGGGGACCTCACCCCGTGTGCTGAGGCAGTAAGGCTAGTGCACAAAATCAATTTAAACAGTGGAAAGGTTGTGAGGCTTATCGATGTGGGACTAAACGCAGACCTTTCCTCGCGTGCGCCCGCTGGGAGACCGCGGCCTGGCTTCTGCAGCTGCGGCTTCGATTTGCGTAGGTTGCTGGCTGGCTGCCTTCACAAGACTCCCCGTACTCCGCAGCAGCTGGAGACCTGGAGTCCTCAAGCCTGGAGCGCGGGAGAAGCTGCTTCAATGTGCGTTAATGGCGGTCGAACCTCAAATCCTGTCGGACACGAATATGGCCTCTCGGCCTGATCAAACCACTGGGGAACCTTCGCCGTGGCACGGCGAAGGTGAGGAGCTGCGCGGCAGGCCGCAAGGTGGTGTCTGGCGGCAGCCCTAGGTTGGACTGCAACCGGAGGAATGGGTTTGTTCGGGGGAGCGTTACGGAGGTGTGGAGTGGCAGTGGAGGGGTGGGGGGTGCTCAGTGTGATGAGGCGGAGGTTCGGTGAGGGTCGGCGAGGTGTGTGAGGCTGTGGAGCGATGGGAACATCTCGCCGGAGGGTGGCCGGAGTCGAAGGGGGTGACGATGGTCAGGGTCGGTCGAGGGCTTAATTGAACAAATTGGAACCGGGGAAAGAAAGAGGAGAAGAAGGGAAATAGTTCTAACTTACTTGCAGGGACGAAGGGGGAGCAGTAGGGCGACAGTTGTATCGACTGTCGCCGGAGAAGAAGATGCTCAGGGAAGGAGGCGGCGGCGAGCAGAGAGCCGGAGAGGCGCCAGCTGGGTGCGGCGTGGCGCGGGAAGAGCAGGGGAGGAAGTCTCTGCTGCTGGTATTGCGGCAGAGCGAAGAGGAGGAGGGGGAGGAACGCCGGAGCTGGTGAGCGTCTGCCGGAGAGAGAAGAGAGGAAAGTTGGGGATTTTCTCCGTCAGATCCGAGCTGGGAAGAACGGTGGAGCGACGGGGGTATTTATAGGGATCAAAACAGGGAGGGAGGCGGAGGGAGACGACGTGTCTCCCTCGCCGGAGGATGGCCGGAGACGAAAGCCCATACCGTCCGTGCGTTCGCATGGCCGGTATGGTGGGCTACAGCGACCAGGGGGGTGTCCCTGCGACGGCTGACAACGCAGGGCACCCCGGGTTTACTAGCCAGGCTTTCCCCCTCACCCTACGCGGCGCCATGCTCCGCGCAAGGTCGCCGGAGCATGGTGCTGGCCGGTTTTGCAGGGGGGACCTGAATGCAAAGAACGAAGGAGAGTTAGGGGCCAAAATGCGACGGTTCAAAAGTTGAGGGCCAAAAAGTAAATATATGAGGACCAAAGTGTAAAGTCGGTCAAGGAGGTTTCTTCTTAGGCTCAAGTTTTTATACATGATTAATTAGGACCTAAGGAATCTGATGGTGAATTTTATTTCTATATTAAACCTTGTTTGACCGGTCAATTTATGCGAAAACCCAGATTAAGTTATTAATTGGGCATGGTTCTCAATGTAGGGCAACATGGGTTCTGAAGGCCAAATTGAAGGTTCTAAACCCTAGAGATTATTTTTCTATGAATTTTAGAGGGTTTATTCTATTTTTACTTTGCCTCAAACCTCGTGAATTGAAGTGGGTTGTTTTAGGGTTACAGATTATCACTTAGTTCCTTGGAATTGCTGTAGCCTTTGTCAGATCATCTCATCCCACTTTTATTCTTATTAGGTTGCTTTGACCTATGTTTGGACCCTGAATTACCCTGTATGCAGATTATATTGGTAAAATTGCATTTTTACCCCTTATGACTTGTTTTCTCCTTAAACTCAGAATTCTCTGAGTTAAGCCTTTCCTTGAGTTATGTAGGAGCTTTTATCCTTTGTATTGGGTCAAAATGAGCTAGTTATGGCTCATGATGAGGTTCTCATCATACCCCCATGCCTAGCTTTTGCTAGTCCCTTAGCAAAAACTTAAGGTTTCAACCCTTGTTCTAGACCATGAAGTTCTTAATAGCTTTAGATAAGTGCTTTTTTATTTGAGCTTAGATTAGGTTAGAATGCTGACCATAGGCCTAAAAGGTACTCTAGTACCAATCAAGATCCAAATCTGTCTAGCCTTAGCCTCAGTCTTTAGCAAAGGTTTTTAAGGTCCACAAGAACTAACCTAAGGTTTATTGGACTTTGTGGTTAAAGCACCCGTGCTTGAAATGATTTTAGCCCTGGCTCAGTTCGCAGTGCGTTTGTAAGGGAGAGATAGAAAGTTTTTCTGTTTGGAGAGTTTTCTCTCTCTTTTTCTTTTTAGTTCTAGCCTAGGATTGGCTTTTCAACACGGTCTGTATCAGATTCCTTGCTCCCATCATCAATCCTCAAGGGTTCCTGGCGATCGATGCTTCGAGATAGCACCGCCCATGGCAACCCCCGGAACCCTGGCTATTGAGATTTCGAGATAATCCCATCCATGGTGTTCCGTGGCCGAATCCAGACCCTGGCAATTGACACTTCGAGATAATGCCATCCATGGAATCTGAACCAGCAGAGTGCTTACATGCCCCCAGTAGGATATGTAAATATCCTAAGAGACAAGCACCGAGGAGATGATATTTTGTTACGCATCTTCGAGGGGATTTCCCGCCTCTCTGCACTGGGAACTCGTCCAAATCAACTTGTGTTGATCGGCCGCTCCAATTCTAGGTGTTCTTTTCAGAATTTTGCGACGCTTCTGCGTGATTCTGATTTTTACGCTTACTGAAACAGGCTGTGTGTGAGGTTAGGGTGCTTAGGTTACTAAGTCCCGTAAACCAAAAATTAGTTAACGAGGCCAAATACTCCCTAAGCCTTAGACCTAATACTTCAGCTTTTCATTTTCTTCAACCTCTTGAGGAGTGTCCAGATCTTAATGGGTACTAAGAGTCTATTCAAGAATGCCTAAGGTTTGCATTCTTACTAATCTCATTGTGCACTTTTCAGTTATTTTCTTGAATGAGGTCTAGAACTTAGGTTAATTCCTTAGTTCCTTACTAATGACTATCACCTTTTCTCATAATTTTTGTGCTCCTTTTTCATTTTGTTTCTTTTCTCCTTCACAAAATTTCCTTCTCCTCTTTTCCTCTTATTCTTTTTCGAAAAAATTTTTTTAATTTTTATGGTGTTTTTGTCATATGTGAATTTTTTGTTTGAAACCTTTTCTTACAAGTTTTGCACTTCCATACCCCCCCATGCCTAAGATTTGCAATGTCCTCATTGTAACCTAGGGGGTTTTTATTTAACATAGTTCATTTCTTAAGACAGAAATTTGGATGAGTGGATGGGTTGGGTGGAATTTTTTTGCGGACGATTTCTAATCCCAAATGCAAGCATCTGAGGTGGGGTCGGCTGTCTACAAGGGTGAACTTTGAGTGCAAAAAGGTGTCAGAATAAGTTTCAGGTTTTCAAAGAGAATGACGGGCTGCCTCCCGTTAAGCGCTGAGTTTTACGCCATCGGCTGGGCGCAATAAGCTCAAGGGGAAAGGAGGATATAAGATGCCTCAGCCAAATCAGTAGAAGTTACATCAATGAACGGCTTGAGTCTCTGACCGTTCACGATGAAAGGTTCAGAATCGTGGCTGAGTGGACTGATTTCGATTGCTCCATTTCCAAAAACCTGTCGGACCAAAAATGGTCCGACCCACTTGGATCTCAGTTTTCCTGGGAAGAGTTTTAGTCGGGCATCAAAGAGTAGGACCTTTTGACCAGGATGAAAGATCTTTCTCGAGATGTGTTTGTCGTGGAAGGTTTTAACCCGCTCCTTGTAGATTTGCGAGTTCTCGTACGCGTCTAGGCGTAATTCATCGATCTCACTGATTTGGAGTTTTCTGTGGGTCCCAGCCTTGGAAAGATCGAGATTACAGTTCCGTACTGCCCAATAGGCTTTATGCTCCAGTTCTACGGGAAGGTGGCATGCCTTTCCGTACACCAGTCTAAAGGGAGACATGCCCAATTGGGTCTTGTGGGCGGTCCTATAGGCCCACAATGCTTCCGGAAGTCAGGACGACCAGTCCTTCCTGTCAGGTCGAACAGTGACTTGCAGGATTTTCTTGATCTCCCGATTAGACAGCTCAGCTAGACCATTAGTTTGGGGGTGGTAAGGAGTAGAGATTCGGTGAGACACCCCGTACTTGCTCATCAGTGACCTAAACTGAGCATTTGTGAAATGGGTCCCTCCATCAGAGATTATTGCACGAGGAATCCCGAACCTTGAGAAAATGTGTTGATGAATGAATTTGAGAACGATTTTGTGATCACAGGTTCGGGTCGGTATGGCTTCGATCCATTTGGACACGTAGTCCACAGCCAACAGAATGTATTCGAAACCATCCGAAACAGGAAAGGGGCCCATAAAATCAATCCCCCAAACATCAAAGATTTTGCATACTAGAATTGGTTGCATAGGCATCATGTCGCGATGGCTCATGTTGCCCAAAGTCTGGCAACGACTGCATGCCTTGCAGTGATTGTATGCGTCTTTGAACAGTGTGGGCCAGTAAAAGCCGCACTGGAGGACTTTTGATGCGGTTTTATGCCCGGCGAAATGGCCACCGCATGCCTGGTCATGGCAGAAAGAGAGGATATTGTTGAATTCCCCCTCCGGGACACATCTCCGGATGATCTGATCGGCACCTATGCGGAAGAGGTACGGGTCTTCCCAAATGTAATACTTGGCATCGGAGCGTAATTTGTCTTTCTTGGCCTTCGGCCAATCGGAGGGGATCTGATGAGATGCCAAGTAATTTACTACATTAGCAAACCATGGAAGGCTAGTACCAATAGTCAGCAGGTGCTCATCGGGAAAATGCTCAGTGATGGGTCCGGAAGGGTCAATTATTTCAGAAGGAAGACGGGACAAGTGATCAGCTACCACATTTTGCTTTCCCGCTTTGTTGCGAATCTCAAGGTCAAATTCTTGCAACAGCAAGATCCATCGGATTAATCGAGGTTTCGCGTCCTTCTTTGCAAGGAGATGCCTCACAGCTGTGTGATCCGAGTATATGATGACACGGGAACCCAGAAGGTACGATCTGAACTTTTCTAGGGCAAATACTACAGCTAGCAGCTCTTTCTCAGTAACCGTATAGTTACGCTGAGCCTCATCGAGTGTTTTGCTGGCGTAGTAAATGGCCACAGGTTTCCTGTCAATTTTCTGCCCCAAAACCGCTCCTACAGCGAAGTCGGATGCATCGCACATGATCTCAAAGGGTTGAGACCAATCAGGGGACTGTAGGATCGGGGCTTGGGTGACTCGGTCACGCAGGATTTCAAATGCTTGAGTGCATTCCTTGGAAATTTCAAAAGGAACATCCTTGGAGAGAAGAGTGGTCAGGGGGCGCGCGATTTTTGAAAAATCAGGGATAAATCGTCGATAAAAACCGACATGCCCTAAAAAGGAACGAATGTCCCTGATCGAGCTAGGCATAGGAAGGTGAGAAATCAGATTAACCTTAGCTCGATCCACTTGGATACCTTTCTCCGAAATCGAGTGTCCCAGGACAATTCCCTCAGGCACCATGAAATGGCTCTTTTCCCAGGAAAGAACCAAATTCACATCGATGCACCGCCTGAGTATCTGGACCAAGTGTTGGAGGCAATCGTCGAATGATGCTCCGAAAACTGAAAAGTCATCCATGAAGACTTCCAGATAATCACCTACCATATCTGAGAATACGGCAAGCATGCATCGCTGAAAAGTAGCGGGTGCATTGCAAAGACCGAAAGGCATCCTTCGGAAAGCGTATGTTCCGAAGGGGCAGGTGAACGTGGTCTTTTCTTGGTCCTCAGGATGGATTGCCACCTGGTTATAACCGGAGTACCCGTCAAGAAAGCAGAAGAACCTATTTCCCGCAAGTTTTTCGAGAATTTGATCAATGAAGGGTAGTGGGAAATGATCCTTCTTTGTGGAGGAATTTAGTCGGCGGTAATCTATACAGACTCTCCACGAGTTGGCTAATCGGGTAGGAATGATTTCTCCGGTCTCAGTCGTTATAGTGGTGAGTCCTGCCATCTTGGGCACGACGTGAATTGGGCTCACCCAACGACTATCGGAGATCGGGTAGATGATCCCGGCATCTAACCACTTGATGATCTCCTTTTTCACGACCTCCTGCAGATTGGGGTTTAAGCGTCTCTGCATTTCACGGGAAGGTCGTGTGCCCTCTTCTGAATAGATATGATGAGTACAATAAGAGGGACTTATTCCAGTCAAATCATCGAGAGTCCATCCAATGGCTCTGCGATGTTGCTGGAGGACAACAATCAGACGGGATTCCTGTTCAGGACTGAGGTTGGAATTGATAATCAAAGGAAGGGTCTGATTAGAACCCAAAAAGACGTATTTCAAGTGAGCAGGAAGGGGTTTCAGTTCGAGGATGGGGTTTTCAGCAGCAGCGGGTGGTTCAGTATAGATGTGAGGTTCAAGGGTGGGAGTTACTGGGTTGTTCACATCTGGATTCGACTCCTCTGTTTGCGGGTCAAGATCCTTCTGTGATTGATGAGGCATACTCGAGTCATTCTGGAGGTGTGATTCATCAACCAACGTCTTGATGTCACAAATTTGTTCGATGACGCCGCAATTAATTCCTTGTTGGGCCTTAAATATATCAATTTTCAGTGTTTGATCTCCAAACTTAAGCTCTATTTGGCCCTCCTCACAGCTGATGTTGGCTCTAGCAGTAGCCAAGAAAGGTCTCCCTAGAATGATTGGTGTATCCCTAGGGTTCTCAGGTGCATCCATATCTAAGACTATAAAGTCCACTGGAAAATAGAAATCCCGCACTCTTACAATAACATCCTCGAGAATCCCTTTTGGTGACTTTATAGATCGATCTGCTAATTGTAATGTCACCTCGGTTGGTTTTAGCTCAGATTCTTCTAGATGGTCAAGTAAGGATGTGGGTATCAGGTTTATGGATGCACCCAAGTCTAACAATGCTCTATCAAATTGGGTACCACCTATCTTACAGGAAATCAGGGGCGTCCCAGGATCTTTTGCCTTGGGTGGGAGTCTACTAAGGATTACAGAGCTGGCTTGCTCTGACATAACAATTGGGCTCCCTCCCTTGGTTCGCGGCTTACGCTGGGGTGTACGTATATTCTTTAGAAATCGTGCGTAAGCTGGTACGTGGCGGATTGCATCCATCAAGGGGATGTTTATGTGGACCTGCTCAAAGAGCTTGACCAGGTCCTCCTCAGGGGCCACGGGTTTGGTGGTCTTCTTTCCCTTGGTCAAGGCCTCGGGAAACGGGATCTTGGTTGGTTCTTCTAGGATAGGTCCAGGTTGTGGATCCGGAACAGCGGTATCTTGGATAACTATCCTAGGGTCATGGTTATCAGGCTTGGAGTGGTTTGGATAATGCGGGTCTTCAGTTGTTTTACCACTACGTGTTGTTACAGAATTTAATCCGGCCTGATTCTGGTTTGGGTTTGGTAAGAGGGGTGGCTGCTGCTGAAATCCCGCATAAGAAGTTGAGGCTTCCATCTCGTCTGGAGATGGAGCAGTAGGGGCCTGATAAATCCATTGAGCGTGGCCTAAATTTGGATTCATAACGCGCTTCTGGGTTGGCACGTTATTTGGGTTAGGAAGAGGTTGGGAAGGGAGTGTGCCTGGCTGGCGAGAATTTGCCAACTGGGCCAGTTGAGTTTTAACTTCAGTAAGCTCGTCCTTTTGCTGTTTTTGAATAGCCGCATTCGTTTTTTGAATGTCAGCCAGAGTCTGAAGGATTAGGGACATTTGATCCTGATTTGGCCCTGATGGATAAGTAGGGTTGGGCCGAGGCTGAGGCGGCTGGTAATGACGAGGGGGCTGTGGGCGGGACTGAAAAGGTGGTCTTTGAGTTTGGGAATTTCCTGCCCACTGAAAATTGGGATGGTTTCGCCATCCAGGGTTGTAAGTGTTGGAGAATGGGTCGTTCTGGATGGCGTTGAGGTCCTCGCAGGTCTGAGGAACCTCCTGAGAGTCAGGGAAAGGGGGAATGGAGTTCCCCCGGCTGGTGTAGAAAGGATCGGATGGGGATGGATATGGATCCATCCCAAGGGAAGGTCGGTGGAGGATTTTTTTGCACAGTTTCCTGTGTGGAGGGAGGTTGTGCAAAGGAGTTACGCGCGGAGGTGGCTTACTGCAAGTGCTGAGTCAGCTCATCCACCTTCTTTTCAATGATTGAGACCTTGTCCAATCGACTGGCCATTAATTCCAGGTCGACTGATGCGGACAGGCCCTGCGTCTCATGTGCTCCCTTAAGATTCGTCGCTGCGCGGGTATTCGTCCTGTCGAATAATCCCATGGAGTCATTGTTGATGGAGTTCTCGCACATATTTTCGAGAATTTCCCATACGGTGTCTTCTTGTTGACCCATGATGTTTCCTCCGCAAGTTGCATTGACGAAAAGGCAGATGTCCTCACGGAGTCCCTGGTAAAAAGATTGGACTTGTTCCCATTTAGGAACTCCGTGATGGGGGCACTTTCTCATGAGATCCTGAAAGCGATCCCATGCCTCATGGAGAGGTTCTCCTGATTGTTGAGTGAAGTGTGTAATCTGATGGTGCAAGGCGTTGGTCCGACCAACGGGAAAAAACTTTTTCAAAAATTCGGATTGAAGTTCTTCCCAAGTGCTGATCGGCCGGGTCTGAGTTTGATACCAATGGGCGGCCTTGTCCATAAGAGAAAAGGAGAACATCTTCATGAGAAGAATATCCCGATTTTGCGCATCTGATCCAAAAGTGTGGGCCAGATGCTTTAGCTATTTGATGTGCTGGAAGGGATCTTCAGAATTAAGCCCATGGAATTTAGGTATAGCATGAATCATGTTGGGCTTTAATTCGGAATCAGGTCCTCCAGTCGGGATTCTGAGTCAAGGCTCAATGGCCACCGTAGCAGGATTGTAGTGGTCTCGCATCATAGGACGCTGTGGTGGGTGCACGAAGTTTTGGAAGAGGTCATTGAGTCGCTGGAGCTAGTGTTCCAGATTATTTTCTTCCTCAACTGGCTGAGCCATGATGGGGGAAGAAGAACTTGGTTCTGAATCAGAAGAGAGAATAATGTGAGGGTGTTGCTGCACAAACACGGGCGTCGAGGTTTGGCCTTGACGAGAGTGAATTTCTAAAGGAGGTCTCAAGGGTGGTCATAGGGACCTCCTTCCGTACATGCACTGTTGGAAGAGGTAAGTTTAGAAGGTGCTGGACCCAATCAAGGCACCCAAAAATGTGTTGGGTGACTATAGAGGTGCGGGGCAGATGGACCCCTTGATCAGAAAGATCGTCCACCTGAGAATTACCTGGGCAGCCAGAGAGGGAGAGTCCCGCGAAGACCCCTACACGGTAGAGCGTCCCCACGGGTTACAGGGTTTCCCCCACCCGACCTCTCTTGTCACTGCGGTTCCAGGTAGACCAGAATGGGGATCTTGACCTCTTAAGTCTACCAATTTTAAGATCAGGGTGCTTAAGGTTTCACTTGAACTTTAGTCTTTTTAAGTGCAAAGAGTGACCTAATTTAAGGTTGGTTGACCCAAGGGGTCAACTTTACCTCTTGTTTTCTTTGAGAGCTTTCAGGTCTTGTCTTTTAGGGTTCAAGTGTTTAGAGAGAGCCAATTGTTTAGGATTTTTCTTGTTAATTATTTTCAATCAATGGCTTGGGCACACCTCTTTTGGATTTCCTCAATTCTTTATTAAGGGGTGTGTCTCTACTGAAATCCTAATGTTTGACCTTATGTTGGCTATACTTGGTCCATTTAACTCTTTGTTGGGCAATTAGGGCTCAAGCAAGAATGTGTTAGCCCTTAAATACCCTTAATAGTGTGCAGGAGTGATGAGTTGAAAACATGCAACTCTTTATGGTTACTAAGTATGGAAGACAGGTTATCCCTATATTGCTTGTTCTTTTCTTTTCTTCCTCTTTAGAGTTTAGGGGTTAATAGCGAGAGGAAAAATTTACCTGTCCTCGGAGTGGTTGTCGTGTGGTTGCTTGTCTTCTTGATTTCCTGTAGTTTTCTGCACAAAAGAGAGGAGATTATCAGAAATTAAAAAGAAACAGGAATGTTTACCTCTAGAATAGCCGTTGCTCCCCGGCAGCGGCGCCAAATAATTGAACGTTGGCTTCGAGAGATAACCGGGTTTTATTGTTATAGCGTTGTAGTATAGCCAGTTATTGCCAACATTTCAAATATAATTTTTTTTTACTCGGAAAATAAAAGAGTTCCCGAGGTCGAACTCAGGGAGCAAGTTGTATTCTAGAGATATACATGTTTCTTTTACAAAAATAAAGAAAGAGAGAGGGAAAGAATTTGTTGTCTTCTTTTCTCTTTGTTTTCTCCTCGTCTCAGATCTTCTTCTTCTTTGTCTGCAGAGGTGATGTCTTTCTTCTGCAATGGTGATGCTCTTCTTCTTCTTCCAGCTGTTCCTGCTCCTCCCTTTTCTTCTGTCTTTCTTCAGATCTTCTTCTTTCTTCTTTGTTTTTCTTCTTTCAGTTCTTCCCTTGTTCTTTTGTGTTCTCCTCTGCCTCGCCTTCTTCTGTTGTTCTTCAGATCTCCCACCTTCTTTCCTCTTTTCCCTTCAGGACGTCGTCTGATTTCCAAATCAGACGACTTAAATTGCCTGTTGCTACAGTGTCTCCCTCAGCTTCCTTCTTCTTCTGCGGTTCTTCTTCTTCACCTGTGCCTGCACACTTCAGAGCTTACGTCAGAGAACAAAACCTACTCTACCCTCTCCCCCCGCGTCTCTCTCTCTCTGAAACCACTCTTGGGAAAGCTCTCCCAGAGCTGCCGGGTAATCGGGTTCGGGTCACGCCCGGGTCCAGGCCCACCGGCGTGTGTGGTGGGCGAGGAGTGCAGGTCAGTCTAAGTCGGGTCGGGTCAGGTCCGCGGGGCGTGAGCACGGACGAGACCGGGTAACCGGGCGGGTGAAAGGGGACCTCACCCCGTGTGCTGAGGCAGTAAGGCTAGTGCACAAAATCAATTTAAACAGTGGAAAGGTTGTGAGGCTTACCGATGTGGGACTAAACGCAGACCTTTCCTCGCGTGCGCCTGTTGGGAGACCGCGGCCTGGCTTCTGCAGCTGCGGCTTCGATTTGCGTAGGTTGCTGGCTGGCTGCCTTCGCAAGACTCCCCGTACTCCGCAGCAGCTGGAGACCTGGAGTCCTCAAGCCTGGAGCGCGGGAGAAGCTGCTTCAATGTGCGTTAATGGCGGTCGAACCTCAAAACCTGTCGGACACGAATATGGCCTCTCGGCCTGATCAAACCACTGGGGAACCTTCGCCGTGGCACAGCGAAGGTGAGGAGCTGCGCGGCAGGCCGCAAGGTGGTGTCTGGCGGCAGCCCTAGGTTGGACTGCAATCGGAGGAATGGGTTTGTTCGGGGGAGCGTTACGGAGGTGTGGAGTGGCAGTGGAGGGGTGGGGGGTGCTCAGTGTGATGAGGCGGAGGTTCGGTGAGGGTCGGCGAGGTGTGTGAGGCTGTGGAGCGATGGGAACATCTCGCCGGAGGGTGGCCGGAGTCGAAGGGGGTGACGATGGTCAGGGTCGGTCGAGGGCTTAATTGAACAAATTGGAACCGGGGAAAGAAAGAGGAGAAGAAGGGAAATAGTTCTAACTTACTTGCAGGGACGAAGGGGGAGCAGTAGGGCGACAGTCGTATCGACTGTCGCCGGAGAAGAAGATGCTCAGGGAAGGAGGCGGCGGCGAGCAGAGAGCCGGAGAGGCGCCAGCTGGGTGCGGCGTGGCGCGGGAAGAGCAAGGAAGGAAGTCTCTGCTGCTGGTATTGCGGCAGAGCGAAGAGGAGGAGGGGGAGGAACCGCCGGAGCTGGTGAGCGTCTGCCGGAGAGAGAAGAGAGGAAAGTTGGGGATTTTCTCCGTCAGATCCGAGCTGGGAAGAACGGTGGAGCGACGGGGGTATTTATAGGGATCAAAACAGGGAGGGAGGCGGAGGGAGACGACGTGTCTCCCTCGTCGGAGGATGGCCGGAGACGAAAGCCCATACCGTCCGTGCGTTCGCACGGCTGGTATGGTGGGCTACAGCGACCAGGGGGGTGTCCCTGCGACGGCTGACAACGCAGGGCACCCCGGGTTTACTTGCCAGGCTTTCCCCCTCACCCTGCGCGGCGCCATGCTCCGCGCAAGGTCGCCGGAGCATGGTGCTGGCCGGTTTTGCAGGGGGGACCTGAATGCAAAGAACGAAGGAGAGTTAGGGGCCAAAATGTGACGGTTCAAAAGTTGAGGGCCAAAAAGTAAATATATGAGGACCAAAGTGTAAAGTCGGTCAAGGAGGTTTCTTCTTAGGCTCAAGTTTTTATACATGATTAATTAGGACCTAAGGAATCTGATGGTGAATTTTATTTCTATATTAAACCTTGTTTGGCCGGTCAATTTATGCGAAAACCCAGATTAAGTTATTAATTGGGCATGGTTCTCAATGTAGGTCAACATGGGTTCTGAAGGCCAAATTGAAGGTTCTAAACCCTAGAGATTATTTTTCTATGAATTTTAGAGGGTTTATTCTATTTTTACTTTGCCTCGAACCTCGTGAATTGAAGTGGGTTTATTTTAGGGTTACAGATTATCACTTAGTTCCTTGGAATTGCTGTAGCCCTTGTCAGATCATCTCATCCCACTTTTATTCTTATTAGGTTGCTTTGACCTATGTTTGGACCCTGAATTACCCTGTATGCAGATTATACTGGTAAAATTGCATTTTTACCCCTTATGACTTATTTTCTCCTTAAACTCAGAATTCTCTGAGTTAAGCCTTTCCTTGAGTTATGTAGGAGCTTTTATCCTTTGTATTGGGTCAAAATGAGCTAGTTATGGCTCATGATGAGGTTCTCATCAATCCTTCTATTGCAGGAATTTGACATCGAAATCCAGGACAAAGCCGAAAAATAGAATGTTGTGGCAGATCACCTATCCAAGCTAGACCCAGATCACATTCCTTATTCCCTGCCTATCCACGAGTAATTTTCGTATGAATCTCTTTTGGAAGTTCATTCCGTTGAGTTCCCCTAGTACGTGGATTTCGCAAACTACATTGTCGTAGGCAAAATTCCTACAAATCTATCTGAGGACCAAAAACTCAAATTCACTGCATAGGCCAAATACTACCTCTGGTATGACCCACTACTCCTTCATGTTGGAGCAGAGCAGATTATTTGAAGATGCATCCCAGACTCTGAGATCCGCAGTGTGTTATCTTTCTACCACAATGATGCTTACGGTGGCCATTTCTCAGAATGGAAAATCGCTGCAAAAATTTTGCAGTCGGGATTTTTCTAGCCATCTGTCTTCAGAGATACACACGAATACGCCAAGCACTACAAACGATGCCAGTCGGTCGATTCTATGACCAAGAGAGACATGATGCCACTCCAACCCATCATGGTCGTAGAAGTATTCGACGTTTGGGGCATCGATTTTATGGGCCCTTTTCCGAACTCGCATGTCTTCGAGTACATATTACTAGTCGTAGACTATGTCTCGAAGTGGGTCGAGGCCATCCCGGCGAGACGGGTTGACCATAAGACCGTCATCTCTTTCGTATGACAGATCATCTTCGTGAAATTAGGAATACCTCACGCCGTGATTAGCGAAGAGGGAAGCCATTTCATTCGCAGCCAATTCAGGTACTTATTAAAGAAATACGGGGTACATCACTGTATAGCCACCCCATATCACCCACAGACAAATGGGTAGGCTGAAGTGTCAAACTGTCAGATCAAGCTGATTCTCTAGAAGACGGTTAGACCAGATAGGAAGGATAGGTCCAATAAGTTAGTTGATGCACTCTGGGCATATCGGACCGCATAAAAGGTCCCACTTGGAATGTCACCATATTGCATGGTATATGGTAAGGCCTGTCACCTTCCTATAGAGCTAGAACACCGTGCCTTTTGGGCGATGCGAAAATGTAACCTTGACCTCGATGCAGGTGGTCAAAAATGGAAACTCCAGGTCAGCAAATTAGAAGAGATCCGGTGGGAGGATGATGAGACACTCATCATGATCTCTAATTACCCTAATAACCTAGTCTTCCTAGTTAATTAGCTAAGATTATGAACATATAAGGGTTAATTATATAATAAGGGATATTTAGTAAAGGACCCTAAAATAAGTTAAAAATGACATTTTATCATTCAATTAACATTATTAATAATCTAGATAATAATTGGACTCAAAATTCTATTAATCATTCCCTTAATTAATAAGATAAGTAACTTAAACATAATGTATATCTAAGTATATAATAACTTAAGTAATTTTACTTAATCTAATAAATAAAACTAAAAAGGTCAAAAATGTAAATTCAAGGATAAAACATAATATTTCCCTTATTTACTAACATATATAAAATGTTGAAAAAGATCTCAATTAAAATAAACCTTCAAAACCTGAGTTTACAATTTGGTCCTTAAAATTCATTACAGTTGGGTCCTTATTTCTCACACAGGTTGTTATGATTTATTACATTTAAGTGCCTTTCCCTCTTCTTCTTCCTCTTCTTCTTGAGTCGAATGAACAGCTGGCGGCAGAGAGTCACACCATCGCATGATCACCGCCCTGCCGACATCAATCTTCTTTGTCCAAGCTCATGCAGCTTGTGCTCACCACCTCCTCTTCATCCACCAATCTTGATTAACCAGAAATCCTATTTTTCAGTGGGAGATAACCTCACTGTTGTCGGAGATGACGCCGGAGGTTAAGCTCCTCAAGCTTCTTCTTCGGCCAGACCCTGCCATTCTCTTCGCCGCCAACTACTATAAATACCCCCTCACCCCTCGGATTTTACTCAAGTTGGCTCCCTTCCCTCTTCTAACACTATAACCGAACCAATAGGCTATTCGTCCAAAACTCCGATGACTTTCCATCTCATTTTTTGACTTCCTCCATCCATTCTGATCATCCGAGGAGATCCACCATGGTCTTCCACGTCTCTGACACAGGTGCCGACCTAAGGAGTCATCTACTGCACCTCAAATCCACCAGCCGAAGGTCTTTCTTCCACCCTCTGATTTCGTCGTCCGCCATGAGACTTCGATGGAACCCTATTGGCCCCTTCATCCAGGTAACAATAGATTAGGAGTAGGAGTAGGAGTAGGTTAGCTTAGTTAATTAGTTTTGGTAGTTAGATTAGATTTTAGAATTTCATTATCATCTTCTCTGACTCTGGCGAGCTCCTTGAGCTCGCCAGAGCTTTAATCTTGTCTTTTTAACTCACTGTCCACCTTCCTTTAACCCTCACAATCACTTCCAGCACATTTAATCATTTAATTGACCATGTAATCGCCTAATTCACATTTCACCTCCACCGACTACTATCACTGTCCATGGTGACAATAGTCGAGTTAATTCCACCTTCATAGGGTTTTTCATCATTTATCCATCACTTATGCACCCTAATCGACACTATAATACATATTTTATCAGATATAAATTAAACGCCCAATCTTAATTAAGCTCCTGAGCTCACTATCAATGGCAGCACAGGAGCAGTTCAAACTATTAATTAACTATATAATTATAACTGCTATTATCTGTTGACTTGTTTTAACCACTCAATTGAGTGCCAAAACAATTCCTGAGCTTAATTCAAATCAGATTTTTAAAGAAATGAATTCACTGTCAAATCTTAACTCTAATGAAATAATGAATTAAATATGATTCTAAGGTTCCTTGCAACCTCTGGATCCTTTTCAAATAAAATATGGAAATTTTTACAGTCTGTGCACAAGTATCACATTTTTTGGACTCATTGGAGCTCTAACGAGCTTTGACCAGCCATTCTTGAGTTTCAGCCTCTAGAATTTCTTGAAAAACTCTAGAATGATTCAAATCTGATCAATGATTAACTTAAGCATATTTGTTTGAATATATAGTGTCTGGAGCCAAAGATTGAAGTTCATCTTCTCCAACTCCAACGGAGTTGGAGGAGTCTGATAAAGAGATATAAGAAGCATTTAAGGATCTCATAAGCTTTAGTGCAATGCACTGAAGCTGTTTAAACTCTTGGAATTATGTAACAACCTCTGAATGGCTCTGACGAACAAACTCATTTTGAACCTCAGGCGATGAGCCTGAAACCCTAGGAATATGAGTCAGAGCACTTATCTGAAGATCTGAATAAGTTCCTGAGGTTGAGAAGACTTTATTCGAGGCTTTGATTTCCTGGGAGAAGGCTTTTAACAGGGAGTCAAAATTTTGTGCCTTCATAGTCAACTTGAGTTTGATTATGGAGTTCTAAGCTCAATTAAGGAATTGATGAGTTAAAGTTATTTCCGGGATCTTATTGGATAATCAGAGAGTGATCAAAGTGAGCTCAAGTGAATAATTGTGTGAAAATTTGAACTCTGTTAATTTGGGTTACTTTTGAACCCAAACTAATAGTAGAAGCATTTTAATGAGATATGAACATGAATCCTACCCAGATATGCCAATTACAACCCTTAGAACTAGTTGAAATTAATAAGAGATGTTTCTCTGTGTCTGTTCATCCATTTCAGCCTGACAATTCTAATCTTTGAAGTTTTCAGAGAAGTGTAGAGCTTTCATGCTATTCCTGAAGGCCTTGAGAACTTAGAAAATACTCTAACAGATACGGAATAACCTGCAGAACCTATACAAACCTTTAAATGGGAGAGAAAAGTCCATCTGAGGACTTTGTGAAGTTAAAACCATTTCCAGGCATTAAATAACCTGTAGGAACTCCTTATTTCACTCTTCAAATTGAAAAGGAGAACATCCTCTAAACCTTAAATTAACCCTGCAATTGTGTAGATCCATCTTAGAGCTTTCTAAAAAGCCTTGAATCACTCGATTTGGAGCTCTGAGCTGGGAGATAAGATTGATTGAAGTTGGGTCTGGAAGGGGTTATGATAGTCCCACATCGTCAGTTTTTGAGCACATGCCTGGGAACAAAAGCAATTTGTTACATGGGCTTCCCAGTCGTCAGTGCTTGGCGCACCGGTTACCGATCTGAGCATTCTGAACCAATTCTGGGCATGTTTATGTGTGTGCAGGCTTGTGTGCCTACGGGTGTGCACCCGAGTGGGCATGAGCGAGTTTGCCCTGGGAGGGTGAGGACTGGGAAGCTGGTTGAGTCGGATTGGCTCGAGACTATGAGCTGAAATGAAATAAACCAAAATCGAACCTAACTGAGATTAGGCGAGGACTGAGTAGGGTCTGGTCCCATCCTGGTCTCAGGGTGCTATGTATCCTCGAAAGGACCTTGCCGCAAATAAAATAATTTTTGGTTAAAAAGTAAAGAAAACCTGGTTCAACTGATGGTTCAAAAGAAAGCTTAAGGAAAAGAAGAGCCACTAAAGGTTAAGGTTAAACAAAGTGCAGGAAGCTAAGGAATGAAAGGAAAATAGGCACTACTAAGGCACTAAGAGGAAAGACTAAGGGAAGAGAAGGTAGGAACAGAAGAAGAGAGGAACAGAATAGAAGAAAAGAGGTAAGAAAGAGAGCTTGAGAGAGAGAATAAAGGGAGAAGAAGAGAAGAGAGTGGCTGAAGACTAAAATGGAATTTGTTTTACTTGCATTACTTTTTGTTCTTAATTTTAAAAAGGCATGTTTTAATAGAACAACTTTTAATTGCCTTAATTTCTTATGAAATAAAATTGGAAAACAAATATGTTTGCTTGTTAATAAAGTACATCATTTGAGTAAATATGTTTTTCATATGGAATTTGTATATTCTTTATAGTTTAAATATTTTTGGCAAAATTCATGTTTTAAAATCAACTTAGTTATGCCTTCTAAACTTATAAGGAAAATAAAAGATAATTGGTGAATTTAGAAAAAATTATACCTCCCAATGAACGACTGATAAACGCCAGCTTATCATCATTCTTATGCATTAAAACAAACCTAGCTCTTAGGATTTTACTTCGCAAACGGGTTTTTGGGCTGCATTTAGGCATAAAATAGGTTAGGCATGCATTGCATTTTTTTATTGTCTTGTTAATATGTTTTTGTGAGTGTTAGGGATGTACAGATATATAGATCTCTAAAACCCTAGCACCCAAGAAGGCAAATAGTGAAGGAGAAGCCCAGACTAGCTGGAACTCAGCCTGATCCAGCTCACCTCAGCTTGATCCAGCTCACCGCGGCTGGAACCTAGGTCACTTGAACTAGGGTTAGCTTATCCTAGCTCCATTCAGCTAATCTCAGCTGAATGGCAGCCCAAGAGAGTTCATCTTAGCTCACCCTAGCTCTAGTCAGCTCAGATCCAGCTCAACTTAGCTGAGTCTAGCTCATCTCAGCTCCCACTAGTCCACAGGGAGCTCTAGCTAGCTCAGCTGAGTTGACAGGAGTTCACCCCAGCTCAGATCCAGCTACATCCAGCTCCACTCAACTCCAGCCAGCTAAAGAAGAACTCATCCCAGCTCAGGAAGCTCAAGTCCAGCTCCCGGGGACTCAGCTTAGCTCAACTCAGTTGAGCTAAGCTACCTTAGCTACCTCAACCAGCTTGACCCTCCCCGGGAGCACCAGACCCAGCTCACCTTAGCTCATTGTGGTAGAAGCCGGCTCACTTTAGCTTGGCTTAGCAGCTAGCAAAGAACTAGCAAGCTAAGCCAGGTAGAGTAGCTCCATGCCAGCCTCTTCAACAGCAATCAGCTCCAGTTTCAGCTCCTGACTTCTCCTCCTCAGCTCCTCCCTCCAAACCATAGCTCCAACACCTTCTCCTCTACTCCTCCACTAGCTAAGCTAGCCTAGCTTAGCTTAGCTTAGCTATGCTCCAACTTCCTTGGCTTGTACCACCCCAAAAACCCACCTAACAACTCCACCCAACTAGCTCCACGTAAGCTCCACATAAGCTAACCTACTTGGCACCAACCTAACCTACCCACCACCTCCAAAAGACACCTAAAAGTGGTGCCAAAAACTACCCCTAACCACCCCCTTAATGGCGCCACTTTTCCCTCCAAAACTCCCCCTCATCTCCACCACACAATTCCCCTTGAATCCATCTCCACCATCCACCTAACCCCCCTTCTAGAAGACCCCATGTTGGTGCCAAAATGGTGGTGTCTCTCCACCACCAAAAGACACCACCACCACCATAACCACCCCCTTTAACACTCCTTGGGTTGGCGCCAACTCACCTTAGCCATAGGATCACCAACCACCTCCATCCTTCCATCCTAGCCCTCCATTTCAAGGGGCACCTTAACCCCCCATCCTACCCTATAAAAAGACCACTACCCACCACCATTCAAGTCATCCTTGGCTAGAAAATTCACTCTCATATTCCACCTAGAAGCCCACATCAAAGAGAGAAGAAGAAGAAGATTAAGGGGATATTCTGTCCCCTTGGTGCCTTCCCCTCTTCCCTTCTCTCTTGTGTCACACCAGCCAATGGAGAAGCCCGGCATGGACGATCTTTGGAGGAGATCTTGAAGGTGGTCCACGCCACCTTGGAGGAGATTTTGAGGGTGGTGCATGCCCACCCCTAGGAGAGAGCATTGAAGGTGGAAGCTTCCACCTTGGAGGAGCTCTCAAGGAAGGAGAAGAAGGAGGCCCTCTTTTCAAGCCAAGGAGCAACTAGGCTTGGAGCAAGAAGATGCCCTTCTTCACCATTTTTGCAAGAGGATTTGTGTTTCTTTTCTTGTTTTTAGATTTGTTTAGTTCTAGCAGAAGCATTCCTCTACTTGTCCTTGAAAAGAACACTCATTCTACTCAATCGAATGGCCTTCTTTTAGCTTTTTATTGCAGTTGTTGCTTTTGGTTCTAGCACTTGTTTCACTTCTTCTTCCTAATTACTCTAGGCCTCCACTTGCCTAGACTGAGCTTAGGAAAAAGATATTTCTATCTTTTAAATTTTAGTTAAGCATTTGTAGGTGTTAGTACTTTTCGTTACAATTCGCATTTTGCCCTCGTCTTTTCGAAACAAAAAAATTACATATTGAAAAATATCAAAAAGAAAGTTGATATCTATCTGTAAGCAAGAGGATTAATTTTGCAATTTTGGCCTCCTTGGACGACCCTAGATACTCCCCTATCTAGGATATAAATTTAAAAGCGAAAACGGATTCACGTGTTACAGCGACGTTAAAAACCCGCTTTTACTAATCACGCGTATTTCGCTACCAACGACCTGGACTCAACTAGTGAAAATTTCTAAAATGTTAGGTTAATTCGACCCTATACTACAGAACCAACAATTTTGAGTTAACCTAAGTGACTTTTTCTACTCTTAATTAAGTAAATTAACTTAATTACTGAGTTAAGTAAGCTGCACGATCATTTTAATGGTGCCATTGCCGGGGAGGTAATATTTTGGTTCACTAAAATTTATTTGGATTAATTGTCTAATTAGGAGGTATTTTGTAAATATTTTTTTGTTTTTAATGTTTTTGTTCTAATTAATGTGTTTTGTTTTGTTTTTATTTTTTTTTATTTTTATTTTCTATCTCCTTTTCAGGTTTACCTTCACAAATGATCTCAGGAGAAGGCAGGAATCAGTTTTGCTATTTTTTTTTTTTTGTGAGTACTTCTTAGTCTTTTGTATTGTTGCATTTAAAAGAGTAAAAAAAAAATACAAAAATACATCTTTATCTGACTAGCAGCAGCATAACATAGGCATACACTCTAAGGAGTGCATTATTCTGCTAGTATTAGTGCGATCTAACTTGGGAAACATTTTTCCTATTTTTCTCGCATCAGTAGGAAAACACGAGAAAACCTACGTAGATCCCTATCCTTGGAGATTTAAAATGACCATATACTTTTGTTTGAAAAGATTTAAAAAGCGGCCATTGTTGTTTAGATTGATATATTTTTGAAAAAGATTAACTATAAAGAGGAAGTAAAATTGTGACTTAAATCTGATTGCAGAATGCATGCGAGTTTTTATATTGCTATCGTTTGTTGCATGCTATCGCTCACACGGCGCGATCGCTAGAGTCACATGAGCCTATTTTTCTATCTCTCCGCTTTGCACCTCTTAGGGCTTTGGTCAAAGATCAACAAGTATGTCTCACTACTAGAGCCTCGGGGTGCCCGTAGTGAGCGATCTCGATCCTAGACCTTAGACCTTTGAGCTTTAAGGTACGCACCTACATAGTCGTGAATTAGGATGTGTATATTGATACTGTTAGTCTATTTGTTTGCGTCAAATTACTTTGCGTCTCTTAGGAATCTCTTCTTTCCTTTTAAAGAAGAGCAAAACCCACATTTTTTGCGTTGTTTTGCAGGTTTTTTGTGCCGCTATTTTATCGGTAGGGTGCGTGTGCCCTTGCACATTATTTTTCATTTATGAACGGGAGGCGATCCTTGCATCCGTCTCTTGCACCACCGTTGACAGGTGATCCTAGGCCGGTTGCAGATAAGCAACCAATGGTTTTCCTGTCTGATCCATCTACTTCTATGGATTAAATGCAGAATCTTAATCCTGGGATCCCTTCTTCTGGTCAGGGGGAGATGCTGCCTTTTGATGTTCATGAGGCACTCCTGAACTAGAATCTTAGGATGCTAGAGCAAACAAGACAAATCAATCTTTTAACAGTAGCCTTAAATAATTTGCAGACTCTTCAAACCCATCCTCCACCTCAACCTGAGGGGGGTTTAAAAAACCCTGATTTATTGATCCATCATCCAAGGCCTCTACTTAGAGATTATTATAGCCCATATAATGCACAAGTAGAGCCTAATGTTAGGATTCCTATTGGGGAAAATGATCCTGAATTAAAGCAAAATATTATAGGTTTAATCCCCCACTTTCATGGATTTGCATCCGAGGATCCATTTCAACATATAGAAGATCTTTAAAATTTATCCCAAACTCGATCCTCGAAATCAAAATAGGGAAATCCTACTAATGAAAATATTCTCTTTTAGCCTTAAAGATAAAGCAGCTTATTGGTACAGAACTATAGCAAGACCAATCTAAACTTGGGTTGAACTTGAATCCACATTTTTGAAGAACTTCCTTCCTCTTGGTCAAACCAATGCTTTACGGCAGGCTATTACTACTTTCAATCAAAATCAAGAAGAACCAATTCATGAAGCGTGGGAACGTTTCCATGAATTGCAAAGGAAATGCCCACATCATGACATCCCTCGTTGGCAACTGATAACAAAAATACATGGTTTGTTAATTAGGCAATTTAGTGTTGTTGCAACATGTAAATCCACTTTCACTTTTAAATTTGTAAGACCTAGATAGTAGGGTATCTAGGGTCGTCCATGGAGGCAATATGTTTGCAAAATTCAGGTCTCTTGCTTGGAAAAAGGAATCACCTTTCTTTTTGGTTTTTTTAACTATATCAATTTCTTTTGGGTTTTGAAATAACGAGAGAAAACATGAGTTGTTGGAGAAAATGTAAATAACAACTACGATTACTATGCTAACACCTAAGTGATAAGTAATTGCTCTTCCTAAGCTCACTCTAGGCACGTGGAGGCCTAGAGTAATTAGGGAGAGGGAGTGAAGAGTGCTAGAACACAACAATCAAAATGCAACTAAAAGAAATTACAAAGAAGGCAACTAGATTAATGAGAAAGTGTTTTACAAAAAAACCTAGTAGATGAATGCTTCTACTACTAGCGAATTGCAAAAAATAAAATAAAACACAAATCCACTAGATAGATGGTGAAGAAGAGGGCTTCTTGCTCCAAGCCTGGTAGCTCCCGAGATTGAAAAGTGTCCTCCAACTCCTTCCTTGCTATGCTCCGCCAAGGTGGTGTCCTCCAAAGCAAGACCTAAGGGGGCGTGTGTTTGCACCTCAAAACACGCCTATAATAACGCCTTCTTGTGCTATTTTCTAGCATTAACTATGTATATTATAATCCTGTAGTTGCATTTGTAAAAATGCTTGCATGCATGCATTTAATCATGAGAGGAGGAGAAATGAATAAATGGCTTCGTAATTCACATTTTATCTCAAGTGCCTCCTTGCAAATTCCACCTTTTTATTTTTCCTCTTGATTTCTTCTTTTTTCTCATTCCCGTGGCTGCCTTCTTCCCGCGCCCACATGCACTCCATGCTGCGATGCCATACCCTGCCAACGCCTCTCCCTGCGGTTGCCACTCTACAACGCCTCTCCCTGCTGCTGCCATGCCTCCCCGCCATGCTCTCCTCCTCTATAAAGCCGCAGCTCTTCCTCGCGATGAAGAAGAGGGGTAGCTGCCGAAAAGACCCCACAGCCACCACCTTCCTCTCCACCGTTCTCCCCTCCCATACGCCGGCCCTCCGTCGAGGAGGCACCAGGTGAGCAGGAGAACCCACTGTGGTGCACACCACCACAGTGGGAGCACCACCGCCCAGCTCTTCAACGAGTCGGTGGGCGTGGTGTCTTCTTTTCTTTTCGTTTTCATCTTCGCGCAATTGCTGCCGCTTCAAGCTCCGAAGCTTGAAGCAGCAGCAGCAGCAGCCAAACCGCGGTGGCGGCAGCAGCAGCAGCTACCCTCGCTCCTCCGCGACCTTCCCCGCAGGCGCGCAACCCTCCGCGCGCGCCTGCAGGCCCATTCCCCGCTCAAGTCTTCCTTCTGTCCACGCCGCAGTTGCACCCGCAGCCGGCCGCCGCGCGCACTGCAGCGGCCAGCTACGGCCTCGCGTCACCCCCCTGCCCTCCTCCGCAACCCTCCGCGACCGACTGCAGACTCCCCGCCGCCTTCTCCAAGCGTGCCATCACCCGCTCTCCGTCCTCGCACCCGGTCTGCAGGAGACGCCTCACGTCCACTGCGCGAAGGCGCGGTGCACCGCGACGGTCAGACGTCCGCCGCCGCGAGCAGACGTCTTAACTCGCTGCCATCGTCCGCGCGCTCGATCTCTCCAGCCCGCTCTCTCTCTCTGCTGATCTCTCCCGCACACTCCCGCTCTCTCTCACGTACTCTCTCTCTCCTGCTCTCTCTCTCTCACGTATTCTCTCTCTCTCTCCGTTCTCTATCTCTCTCTCTCTCTTTTATTTAACTCACAGCAACACACACACACACATTCACCGATGCACACACACATTCACCGATGCACACTCACATTCACCGACACACACACACACACACTTATAGTAACATATATACATATATATATATATACATACATATATCTATATATATATACTTATATACATAGTATATCTATATAGTTATGTATACATACATATAATATAATATATATATACATATACATATATAATATATATATATATATATATATATACACATACTTATACATATACACATATATATATATATATATCTAGATACATATATACTTATATACATATATATATATACATCTATATAGTATTATATATATATACTTATATACATATATACATACATATATATATAATATATATATATATCTACTTATATATATATATCTATATATTTATACATATACTTATATATATATACATATATACATAGCTATATACATATATACATACATATATATATATATATACATATACACCTATATATATACATATATATCTATATATATCTATACATATATACCTATATATTTATATATATAAATATATTTACTTATATACATACATATGTACATATATTTTCACGTTATTTACTATACATTGTATCGTGGGAATATCTGCACCAGTTGCTGATATTCCCCGATACACGTGTACAGAAAGCGTGGACACATCCATCCTCCATCCACACTCCACGCGGCACCTAGTCGTGTTCGTTGCGTCTCTCTACACGTCGACTGACTCGACATAGTGCTACACTCCATCGTCACCTCCACCCCCACCCCTTTATATATATACTACATATAAATATATATCTATAGCTACTATATTTACTTTCTATCTGTTAGCTTCCTTCTTAGTAAAAAGATAAAAAAAAGGTATAAAAGTGAAAAGATAATCTTTGATTTGCAGGTACCCCGTCTTGCAAGTAGCAAGGCGTGTTTTGAAACTCTGTTTTGGCTAAAAGCCAAGGACACAATTTTGAGGGTGTGCCTCAAGAACAAGGATTACCAGAAAAAAACCTAAATAAGAAAAATACCAAAAACACAATAAATGAACGAAAGAGACGCGTTTTAAGGAAAACGTAGAAACTCGACTTGAACCCCACTTCCCTGAGTTCGACCCTGGGCCTAAAAGTGACAAGATAAAATCAATTAGGCCAGGTTAAAAATTTTGTAAAGAGATGGTTAGGTCTGAATCAGATTAACCACTATACACATTTCAACGATAAAAATATCATATTACCAACCTATTCGGGTTGACCCATCATACTTTTCTGGCGCCGTTGCCGGGGAGGTGCACTTTCGAGTAAGTTTCTATCCAATTCCTTTAAATTTGTCTCTTCTCTCTTCACGGGTATTGTTGTTTTTGGTGTGCAGGTGAACCTGGTGGAAGGAGAAGAAGGCTGACGAAGTCGAGGACGTGAGCAGATCCAAGGCGGGAACGAGAGCGTGAAGACGCCGACATCGCATTGGAGCTTCGCACACGTTGCCGAACAAGTAGGTTTTCTTTTCTCATCAAATTAGGGTTAACTTGCCACCACAATAAAAAAAAAAAAAACAAAATTAAAACTAAAAACTAGAAAAACTTTTTGGGATTTCTTGAGGGCAAGTGGATTAAAATTCACTTGATTGATTGGTTGTCTTCACTCCCACTGCCCCTGGATTTCCCGCCTTACTTCGCATAGCGAAAATCCTGGAATCTTGATTCTTAGATTTTTCACCGTGGGAAGTATTCGTTGAGGCAAAGAAAAGAGATTGTTTGTATCCCTCTTTTTGCCTCACTTATCTTTAATTCAGGATCACATTTTTGGTGGGGAGACTTGGAATTTAGTTGATTCCAACCCCACCACGACTTTTCAAACTTGCCTGTGATTCGATCCTGAATACTTCAACCCCAACAATTTTAGTTTCTTTATCTATTGGTTGAAGCATTGTGTGTGGATATCTTTCTGGTGATTAGGAGCACTTGAATTTAAGTGCTTTGGCTCCCTTTCACATTGGTATAAAATTGATTCGCGCATCCACACATAGAAATCTCCATTTAGGGTAGCCCATTGCATTTTAGCATGCATTAACTAACTGATAATTGAAGAAGGGTTTCTTGGGCTTTAGAAAGAAAACCTGTATTCTTGCAAACCCCGGAGATTGGTTGAATTGGTAATTCAGCAAAACCCTAAAATTCATACTACTTAAGGCTTAACTCTAAAAACCATTCGCCAATAAAAACTTCAATTCGGGGAGATTTCCCCGTTGCATGCTTGTTCTTACACACTCTTAAAATCAATCACTTGGGCATTACCCGTAAACGACACCCTTCACATTCCAAAAGCACTTGACCCTAAGCCTCTAATTAAAACTGGTAGTAACTTGACCCTTACTAAGGATTGGAGGTCTAACTACCTGTGTGTAGCGACTACGTGCTGGTGAGAGTTCCCGCGTGCTATCGGGTGTCTAAGACTGGGGCAAACGGCCTTTCAATCTGGCCCGGTGGTTCCGCGGTGCTCGCATTCGGTTCCGTAGTTCGTGATAGTAGGTAACTTAGATCTTTAAGTCTAAGGTAACACTGTCGAGGTTAGGAACTTGATTGTATTGATTTGTAATCAAGTGTACCTTTGCGGCGTTATTTCTCTCATCTCTTTTCCCTACTCATCTCCTCAACTCTTCCTCCGGCAGTGCATGTTTGGGAGGAGGTCACAAAACCCTGAATTGCTTGTATTGACTGATAAATCTAGAAAAAGATCCTAATCATCCTCCTCCTCCACAAACATGGCACACACCCCCGCCTCACCACTTCGTCACAATTTCAATTCTTTCAACACCAGGCTTATCCCTAGAAACCCTGCATGACCTTCCTTATCGAGTGTCGCGCCAAGCAACTCGGTAAGTCATGTGGAACTGGCTTCTGCAAGCCAGTACTTCAACACGGAGGACCAAGCCTCCGTGTACTCGGACACATATACGGACACGTCTTCTGCCATAGAAGATGCCTGCACCCTGGGGAACAACCCGTTTTCTGCCACGTATAACCTAGGGTGGCGCAATCATCCAAATTTCGCATGGTCCAACAACCCGCAGCGCCAAAACCCCGCTGGTGGACCAGTGCGATCGTCCGCACCCGTCATCCCAAGGGCCCAGTCTAAGCCTACGGCAAATCTGCCATCAGGCCCTTGTGTACAGAAAACCAAACACGCATCAAAACCTCTTGATAAATTGATGCGAATGATGACGGAAATGTCAAAGTGCCATAAAGAGAACATGACCTCTCTTCAGCATTTGGCACAGCAGAATGCTGAGATCAGTCAACTAAGCATGGCGACTCGATCTCAGGGTACTTTTCCCGCCCAACCTGTTCCAAACCCACAAAACTTTGTACCCTGTGGTCCGCAACCACAGGTACAACCTTCTCAGGAACAGGTTCATCAAATTCTGCAAGCTCCGAGTATTCCTCCGGGATTTCAGGTTAATCCCGCTGCAGCACCGCACTCTTATGCTGATAGTGATCACATCAAGGATGACACGTCTGACGAGGACGTGACTGTCAGTACGTGTATCGAACTAATTGGAGCCGATTCAGACTGCTGCGAATTACCTGACGACTGCCTGACCAACACAAACTGTGACGTTCCCCAATCCCTCCCTATTCCTGTACCTTCTCCTGACCAGACTTCTGACGAGGTTTTTCCGCTTCCCATACCTTGTGGTCTGAGTCATCGCCGGGCTGCTCACCGCCGATCCACACTATGGAAGACCGGATTGCCCTTTCTTTCCCGCTAAATCAGGCGGATTTGCAAATCCACACTGGGACCTTGAGCCCACATCTTACTCACCGGGGCTATTCCCTTTTGGATCCATCTATCCAAAAAGCCCCCCTTCTTGGCCAATATAAGGGCCAACTTCCTCTTCCTGATCTGTTTTCTGATCCGCCTGGGACACTCTTGTCCCAGAAAATGCCAAATCTCTCACCATCCACCATTACTTTTCACGCCTATATCGCGATTACTTCGCTTTTCTCTTCACCACCCACCATCCACCCACCCTTCCACCCTGATTTATACCCTGAACCTCAGCTCCTGTTACCCGATCTGTCGTCCGTTCTCTGCCTTTCCCTGCATGCATATGAGGACATAGCATTGTTTGGCATGGGGGGGTGGATAGGCATCCATAGGATCCGGGTATTTTATGGTATCAGACAATTACCACCTATTTATAAATATGCAAGAAAAAGAAAAAAGAAAAGAAAAGAAAAAAAAAAAATATATATATATATTAGTAATAAATGGTGTTTAGTAATGATCTAAAAGCTGAAACAAAAAATACAATAAGTGTTTATGGATATTCAACCTCTATTTTGAAGAATTTCCAGGCCACAGAAGCTTGATTCGCTCAGGCTCGGCTTAATTCACTTAAAGCATTGACGAAATAGATCAAAATCTCTCCTAACTAAGAACGTTTCTTGTACCTGAGACACCAGTACAGGATTCGTTGGTTTGCTTTTTCTTAAGAGCTTAAGTAAACTTGGTTCACACTACACATATCAGGAAAGACCAGGCGAACATAAGATCCAACCCTAGTGTTCATTAGGAAAGGTGGAGTCCTTACCTGTGCGTGCAGGTAGACTTTTTATCCCAGGCTTTAGGCTTGTGTTTAGGAGTGACTCTTTCCACCAAAAAGAAACTCTCCCATCAAAAAGAAAAATAAGTGTTCTCCTTCAAAATGTGTTGTAAGAGATATACTGACAGGTGTTTCAAAAAAAAAAAAAAGAAAAAAAAAAGAAAAAAGAGTTGTCAAAAAAAAAAAAAAAAGATGTTGCAAAAGAGTCGGTATATCTCATAAATGTCTGTATACTTTGTTTTTCGGTGAGCCACAAAAAAAAAAAATCAGAAAATGGGAGTTGAGTTTTCCGTAATCATCTTAAGGGTCAATCCGAAAACACAAGCTGAAACTGGGACCAACCTGTACTTAAAAATTCGTGAAACCCTGGGAATGAGTCTTAAGGTTCATCTGGTCAGTCTTGATCTTTCACTATGCACAAACCATAACCTCTTGAGCTCTCGAGTACGGCAAAACCTCCTAGGTCCTGGAAATCGTACTTAAGGTTTAAATATCAAGAGTCCTGGTTAGTTGAGAGATAATCTTTGTCATGTAAAACTTAAAGTACTGGTAATCTTCTGTACAATTGGTTCTCACAATATCCGATAATAAACACACCGATATCATCTCAGAAGAAAATCTTCAGCTTAAGATCATTTCTAAATACGGTTTTGCTAGGGACTAGCAAAAGATAAGCACGGGGGTATATGTTTGCACCTCAAAACACGCCTATAATAACGCTTTCTTGTGCTATTTTCTAGCATTAACTATGTATATTATAATCCTGTAGTTGCATTTGTAAAAATGCTTGCATGCATGCATTTAATCATGAGAGGAGGAGAAATGAATAAATGGCTTCGTAATTCACATTTTATCTCAAGTGCCTCCTTGCAAATTCCACCTTTTTATTTTTCCTCTTGATTTCTTCTTTTTTCTCATTCCCGCGGCTGCCTTCTTCCCGCGCCCACATGCACTCCATGCTGCGATGCCATACCCTGCCAACGCCTCTCCCTGCGGTTGCCACTCTCCAACGCCTCTCCCTGCTGCTGCCATGCCTCCCCGCCATGCTCTCCTCCTCTATAAAGCCGCAGCTCTTCCTCGCGACGAAGAAGAGGGGTAGCTGCTGAAAAGACCCCACAGCCACCACCTTCCTCTCCACCGTTCTCCCCTCCCATACGCCGGCCCTCCGTCGAGGAGGCACCCGGCGAGCAGGAGAACCCACTGTGGTGCACACCACCACAGTGGGAGCACCACCGCCCAGCTCTTCAACGAGCCGGTGGGCGTGGTGTCTTCTTTTCTTTTCGTTTTCATCTCCGCGCCATTGCTGCCGCTTCAAGCTCCGAAGCTTGAAGCAGCAGCAGCAGCAGCCAAACCGCGGCCGCGGCAGCAGCAACAGCTCCCCTCGCTCCTCCGCGACCTTCCCCGCAGGTGCGCAACCCTCCGTGCGCGCCTGCAGGCCCATTCCCCGCTCAAGTCTCCGTTCTGTCCACGCGCACTGCAGCGGCCGGCTACGGCCTCGCGTCGCCCCCCTGCCCTCCTCCGCAACCCTCCGCGACCGACTGCAGACTCCCCGCCGCCTTCTCCGAGCGCGCCATCGCCCACTCTCCGTCCTCGCACCCGGTCTGCAGGAGACCCCTCACGTCCACTGCGCGAAGGCGCGGTGCACCGCGACGGTCAGACGTCCGCCGCCGTGAGCGGACGTCTTAACTCGCTGCCATCGTCCGGGCGCTCGATCTCTCCAGCCCGCTCTCTCTCTCTGCTGATCTCTCCCGCCCACTCCCGCTCTCTCTCATGTACTCTCTCTCTCCTGCTCTCTCTCTCTCTCACGTATTCTCTCTCTCTCTCCGTTCTCTATCTCTCTCTCTCTTTTATTTAACTCACAGCAACACACACACACACATTCACCGACGCACACACACATTCACCGACACACACACACACACTTATAGTAACATATATACATATATATATATATACATACATATATCTATATATATATACTTATATACATAGTATATCTATATAGTTATGTATACATACATATAATATATATATACATATACATATATAATATATATATATATATATATATACACATACTTATATACATATATATATATACATATCTATATACTTATACATATACACATATATATATATATATCTAGATACATATATACTTATATACATATATATATATACATCTATATAGTATTATATATATATACTTATATAAATATATACATACATATATATAATATATATATATATATATATATCTACTTATATATATATATATCTATATATTTATACATATACTTATATATATATACATATATACATAGCTATATACATATATACATACATATATATATATATATATATACATATACAGCTATATATATACATATATATCTATATATATCTATACATATATACCTATATATTTATATATATAAATATATTTACTTATATACATACATATGTACATATATTTTCACGTTATTTACTATACATTGTATCGTGGGAATATCTGCACCAGTTGCTGATATTCCCCGATACACGTGTACAGAAAGTGTGGACACATCCATCCTCCATCCACACTCCACGCGGCACCTAGTCGTGTTCGTTGCGTCTCTCTAGACGTCGACTGACTCGACATAGTGCTACACTCCATCGTCACCTCCACCCCCACCCCTTTATATATATACTACATATAAATATATATCTATAGCTACTATATTTACTTTCTATCTGTTAGCTTCCTTCTTAGTAAAAAGATAAAAAAAAGGTATAAAAGTGAAAAGATAATCTTTGATTTGCAGGTACCCCGTCTTGCAAGTAGCAAGGCGTGTTTTGAAACTCTGTTTTGGCTAAAAGCCAAGGACACAATTTTGAGGGTGTGCCTCAAGAACAAGGATTACCAGAAAAAAACCTAAATAAGAAAAATACCAAAAGCACAATAAATGAAAGAAAGAGACGCGTTTTCAGGAAAACGTAGAAACTCGACTTGAACCCCACTTCCCTGAGTTCAACCCTGGGCCTAAAAGTGACAAGATAAAATCAATTAGGCCAGGTTAAAAATTTTGTAAAGAGATGGTTAGGTCTGAATTAGGTTAACCACTATACACATTTCAACGATAAAAATATCATATTAACAACCTATTCGGGCTGACCCATCAGCGTGCCCTAAGCTTTTCTCCAAGGGTGGACGTCCACCCTAGGTCCTTCTCCTTTGCCTGGCCATCCTCCTTGAAGTAGAAAAGTCCTCCTCCTTGGCGTGGCCCAAGTTGAAGAGAGTGGGGAGAAGAAGGAACCAAAGGGGCTGGTGATGTGCCCCTTTAATCTTCTTCCCTACTACTTCTTCTTGGCCGTAGGTGTAGGTGGGCATAGGTAGAAAAATACACTAATGGAGGATGAAGAAAATGTGGGAAGTTAGGTGGGTATATATAGTGTAGGAAGGGGGCATAGGTGGCTCTTGGAATGGATGGCTAGGATAGGATATGGGGGGTAGTTGGGGATCCTAGGGCTAAGGATAAGTGGCGCCACCTAAGGGGTGCTAAGGGGGGTAGTTAAGGCTTTGGTGCCCTTTAGAATTGGTGCCAAAATGGGCCTTCTAGATGGCCATTAGGTGGCGCCACCATAGGGTTCTAGAATGGGGTATGTGGATGGCTAGGATGGGTTACATGGGTAGGTGTAGGGTGGATAAAGGGGTAGATAGTTGGCACCAAAAGGGAGATGGTTAGGGTTAGTTTTGGCACCAACTTTTGGTGTCTTTTGGTGGTTAGTTTAGCGGTGAAAGATGGTGCCAAAATGAGTAGGATAGCTAGCTTAGGT
Source organism: Thalassia testudinum (assembly GCA_037157565.1). Classification (NCBI taxonomy): domain Eukaryota; kingdom Viridiplantae; phylum Streptophyta; class Magnoliopsida; order Alismatales; family Hydrocharitaceae; genus Thalassia; species Thalassia testudinum. Next base: position 146,584,029 of record JAZHRO010000014.1, on the reverse strand, counting down.
AGGGCTTAAGTTGGTGGAGCTAGCTAGGGTTGAGTAGAAGGTGGTGGATGGCCAAGGAGCTGGTTGCTAGCTAAGATAAGCTAGCTTAGCTAGCTATGGAGTAGAGGAGGAGGTATTGGAGCTAGGGTTTGAAGAGAAGAGCTGAGGAGGAGAAGTCTGGAGCTGGAACTGGAACTGGCAGTTGCTGAAGAGGCTGGCATGGAGCTACTCTAGCTAGCTTAGCTTTCTAGTTCTTTGCTAGCTGCTAAGCCAAGCTAAAGTGAGCTAGCTTCTACTATAATGTGTTGAGGTGAGCTGGGTCTGGTGCTCCCGGGGAGGATCAAGCTAGTTGAGGCAGCTAAGATAGCTTAGCTCAATTGAGTTGAGCTAAGCTAAGTCCCCGGGAGCTGGACTTGAGCTTCCTGAGCTAGGATGAGTTCTTCTTCAGATGGCTGGAGTTGAGTGGAGCTTGATGTAGCTGGATCTGAGTTGGGGTGAACTCCAGTCAACTCAGCTGAGCTAGCTAGAGCTCCCTGTGGACTTATTGAAGCTAAAATGAGCTAGACTCAACTAGGTTGAGCTGGATCTGAGCTGACTTGAGCTTGGGTGAGCTAAGATGAACTCTCTTGAGCTGCCATTCAGCTGAGATTAGCTGAATGGAGCTGGGATGAGCTAACCCTAGTTCAACTGAGCTAGGTTCCAGTTGTGGTGAGCTGGATCAAGCTGTGTTATAGCTAGTCTGAGCTTCTCCTTCACCATTTGCCTTCCTGAGTGCTAGGGTTTTAGGGATCTGCATATCTGTTCATCCCTAGCACTCACAAAAATATATGAAAAAGACAACAAAAAATGTAATAATGCCTAACCTAATTTATGCCTAAATGCATCCCAAAAACCCATTTGCGGAGTAAAATTCTAAGAGCTAGGCTTGTTTTAATGCATAAGAATGATGATAAACTGGCATTTATCACACCCCCATGCTTATCTTTTGCTAGTCTCTTAGCAAAAGTTCAATTCTTTTCGAAAATGAAATTTTTGGGAAATCTAATTTTTTTCTACTTTTGAGGAGAAAAAGATTAATGTAAAGATTTTTGGTGACATTTCTGGCTTATGTTTGAACAAGGATAAGTCAATTTTGATTTGCTTTGGCATGAGTGAACAGGAGCAGAGGGAGTTGGAGGGTGTATTGGGGTCACCCCGTGCTAAAATGCCATTGAGATACCTTGGACTACCTCTGAGGGCCACAAAACTAAGAAAATCAGATTGGAATGTTTTTTTGAGAGGGTGTCTAGAAATCTGAAGGGTTGGAGTAGTAAATTCCTATCTAAAGGTAGAAGATTAATCCTACTCAATTCAGTCATTACAGCCATACCGATTTTCTATTTCAGCATTTTTAAGGCCGTAAATGTATTTGGAAGAGGTTGGATATTATGAGGAAGAGATTCTTTTGGAAGGGTGCAGGTCATGAGGGCGATTCATGCAGCCCATCAGATGGAGTTGTATCTGTAGACCTAAGGAGATTGGGGGGTTAAAGCTCTGAAAGAATTCAATGAAGCCTTGTTGCTGAAATGGGCCATCAGAATTCTGGAGTGCAAGGAGGGACTGATGGATGATCTGATCAGGGACAGCTATGGTGGATCCAACATCAGCTTGCAAAGACTTCAGCCGAAGAAACCTTCTCCATTTTGTCGATCAGTGATTTCTGCAATAACCAGCTGTTGGCACCTACTGCAACCTAAGCTCGGAGATGGTAGAAGCTTCAGCTTATGAAATGAGCAATGGTCTGACTTGGGCCTACTGAAAGTGGTCTATCCAAGGGCGTTTGACGGTGCTGCAGATAAGACAGCCATAGTTAGCAGTCTGTGGCCTCAGGAAGAGGGGTGCTGGCGGCTGGATGGGCTGCAGCAGTGCAGGCCGGGCACTCATCTATGGTAGGAGAGGCAGAAAATGATGGGAAGTCTACAACAGATGCAACTTGTGAGTATTGTGACGGATACTTACTGCTGGCAGGGCAGTTTTTCAGTGAAGCAAGCGTATGAGAAAATTATTAGAGCCAATAGTGAGGTGGAATGGGACCCTATTGACAAAAAGATTTGGCTCCTGAAAGTTCCTCTAAAGGTTCAAATATTCCTCTGACCATGCAGATGAGAAGGGATGATCACTGGTGACATGAGACACAGAAGGCTAGGGACTGTTCTAAATGCCTGCCCTCTATGTGGGTTACATTCTGATAATGCATCACACATTTTCTCCTCTTGTTTGATCACGGATAAGATTTGGAGGTTGGTTTGCTTGGAGCCCCTTCCCTCCTGGGATTCAGTATGGCAGAGGTTCATCACTCCTGGTCCACCATTAGGGGCTATGGCAGTCATGATGTGGTGTGTGTGGAGGGCACGTAATGATAAGCTTTTTCAGGAGAGATCAGTGAGATGTGAGAATATTGTAAGGGAGTGCTAGTCACTCATACGTAGTTGGGCTTCTTACTTGTAATTGCTTTTTGATATGAAATATACTACCCTCCGGATTGCTATCGGCTCATGATAGCAATCCTCAATGTTTCAAAAAAAAAAAGGTTTAAGGGACCTTGGTTGATCTAAACACAGGAGGTACGAGATTTGTTAAAGATAAACATTGGAATTTGTTTTGGATCCAACCATTAGACAAAATGGGATCAATATATCCTCTAGAAAATTCACAAATTAACCCCTTGTTAATTCAGATGACTTGATATTTTTGTTTTTAGGATTTTTCTGGCTGAAGAATCTAATTCGCAACTTGCAAAAATCCTTTAAAACCTTCTGTCTGTGCTTGTGAAAAGCCAACATTTATAGGGGCATTTTAATTTATTTATTTTTTCTTTTTCTTTTTTTTTCCCCTATGCTTATTTTTAGCTTAGTCTTACAACAGATGTGTCGGGATCATCATTCCCGTTACCAATCTTCGAGGGGGCTCTGGCACCAGTACTTCGGGATAGCACGGTCCATGACACCACCCAGGAGCTCACAACCCCAAAACATAATGCAGTGTAAAGGGGATCTCCAAGCAAACTCAAGCTCTTGCTTCGACATTATAAGTAGAGCACCATCCAAGACACTTGAGCTGCTAAAATGTGCTTTAATGCTTTGTCTAAAGATATGAAATATAGATATGGAGCAGCACTGAGGCGGTAACATGTTGACATCGCATCCTTAAAGAAGGCATTTTCCTCCTTCTAGACGGTAGTAACTCAAACCAATGAACTATATGGATTTGATCAAGGTGATGATTGGAGTTCAACGACTCCAAGATAGCCCTAATCGGACTTCTATAGCACCAGATAGAGATCGAGGAACACTAAAAATAAGGGGCCAAGATGGTGTTAATATGCACCACAGACAACAAATCCGACCACATAGATGGGTTCGGATTGATGATCGTAGCTTAACGACGTGAAAATCGGTCCAATATGACACCCGTGGCACTGTCTACAATACTCAGATGATGGATGGCCAAGATGGCACCATGTGGCGCCATTTCAGTCACCCAACCGGCCCCAAGGACTCGCCTCAACTTCTCTTCTTCACCCGCTCAAGGAATCTCCACCGTTGGATGCCCATCCAACAATCGTAGAGCTAAATGCACAAATCCTCCGCACGACACAAACGGAGGCATAGCGCAGCGGTTGAGTGTCCCTTTGCGAGTGAAGGGCATGTGTTCGAGCCATGCCAAGCACCTCAATTCAGACAAACGTAGGAGCGGGCACGATTGGGCCATCAAATCAAGATCGGGCGGCCGAGGGGAGGAGGCGTGGCACATGGAGAATCCTCTGATCGCGTACGCGTGCATTGATGCGAGTTTGCATGCCTCATTGCATGTGGGCGCACGCGATGACGTGAGTTTGCATGCCTCATCGCACGCGGCTGCGTGGCAGAGGAGTTTTGAAGGAGCGGGCGCACGCTTTTTAAGCCGTCCGATCTCTTGATTGGACAGCCGGGTGCATTTGAACGTGTGCAGGCGTTGAGGCAGCGGAAGGTGGGGAGGCACATGCGGCGCGAGCACGTCGACCACGTTCAGGCCTTTAGTGATGGAAAATCCGTCACTAAAGTCCTTGAATTAATGTTTCTGAAATTAAAATATTCAAAATGCCTCCACTACTTGCAACTTTAAAAGGTGACCCCTACCCTACGAATTTCTCACCCCTTCTTCTCTTCTCTCACCCCTTCCAAAGCTCAAAGAGCTTGTCCCACACAGGGATGCTCCTCTAAAGTAGAAATTATAATTTTTCCACCTTCATTCCCCTTCGTGGAGTATTCCGTGGTTGTCCTCTCTCTACATGCGAGAAGTGGATCCCGTGACGATGATGACTTGCTACTTCATTTCCATCCCACCCACTTCGTCCTCCTTCTTCGGGCTCCGTTCCCCGTCTTCTAGGCATCGTCCCGTCCGGCTCGTCCTCCAAGCAATCGTTGAGGAGGATATTTCCTTCTCTAATCTCTTTACTGCTTTCTAGTGTAGATTTACTACTTTCTAGTGTAGATTTCCTTCTTTCTAAACGTAATGAGTAGTGCAATGAACAACTTCTTATAATGGAATCCATGTTTATTCTACCTCTCTTTTAGTTTTATTTGTAATATTCTCTCTCTCTTCAATTTATTACTTGTTAAATAGATAGCTAGTTTTTGACCAGCTAATCTATTTCGTGACAAACAAATAAAATGCATATTTTTAATCAAACGTCCACATCCCTGTGTCCGACCTGGAACCTCTTGAAGAATTTCTGCTATAAATTTTATCTGTTGAATGGATTTCTTTGCAACTCAAACTACAACGACGGGTGATAAGTCGATTTTCACTTTCAAATAATGTATTAAGATGATTTGTCATTGTAGGTCGAAGGTGGCAGAAAACTACTTAATAAAATAATTAAAGTTAAAATGAAACCACTCACCGAAGAGTGGGTCCTGTCCACAGGGAGCCAATGACTTAGTTAAACTCGCAATTATGTCAAAATCAACTACGCTAAACTATTCGCCAGATCAAACAATGCCTATATAGCTCTGAAAGTAAACCTTAAATTTATGGAGAAGTCAAGGGGTATGAATGTAATTTTTACATTAGAAAATTATACATGTGCAAGAGTATGCCATGTACCATTCACTTGCATGCATATGAAGATGTCATTCAAAATTAAATTCAATGCACATAGAGATGGAAAATAAGGTTTAACAATTATCTTGAAGCATGAGTGTTAAGGCATAAATTCACCATAATAAAATAATCAAAAATAAAAATTCATTTTGTGGCAATGGCATGAAATGTAATTATTAATTCCACCATAAATAGAGGATTCTACCTCTCTCGTCGTCACGCATGGGAGAGAGGATTGTTCGAGGAAGTCTTCGGGGCATAGATTGGCCGGAGCGAGGCCTCCACAACAGTGGCAACGGCAAGTTGCGAGATGGCTGGAGTAGTAAAGATGGAGGAGAGAAGCGGCGACGGTGGAGGTTGCTGCTGCTGGTCGCATGTGCTGCAAGTGCGAGGAGGCACGACGCACAGGTGCTGGCGGTGCTACAGGAACGTGGGCGCACGAGAGCTCTGTAGGCCGCTTGGGTGCGTGGTCTGATGGCACGGGGGCTGCTGGCATGTAGGTAGTGGCCGGCACGTAGGCTAAGGTGAGGGTGTGTGGAGGCCAGGCTCGCTTGGAAGGGTTGAGGTGCGCGCAGGAGGATTTACAGCTCTTTATGATGCAGCGGGTGTGGCGAGGTTTTTGGGTTCTTTTTGGTGGAGTGGAGGAAAAATAGAGAATGGGGAAGAAGATGGAGATGGATGCTGGTGATGGTTGATGAAGGTGGTAACAAGTCGTGCATCAGTAGATGCACTCACAGTAGGCAGCATCAAGGAGCTCATGCACGGTGGTGGTCAAGTCCATCATCTTGGCGCGGCGGTCTATCACCCCTCCAGCCCACAGTATGACGGAGCTTGGCCATGGAGGCCTACGGTGGTGGAATGCTGCACGATGGTGGAATGGGTGGTGGCCTCCTCCTCAATGGCAACTGTTCCTTCTCTTTTGTAGCCACAGCTACAAAGATTTGAAATTCAAAACACCGAAGAATAAATGTGATGCATTGGAGGAGGAGGCAGAGTCGGAGGATTTACCTGCAAAGGAGAAGAAGAATAAAAGAATAAAATAATTAGGGTTATTTATACATAAGTCCTTAACTTCTATGTTAACTAAAATAGTGCTCCTAATTAATTAACTAATTAAATGTATGCAACCCTAGGTTAATTCTAAATGCATGAATTATGCACTTAAGCTAAAAATATGAATTAATTTATTTACATCCTAGTGCTTTCTCTCTAAATGTTAAAACTTACTTAATGTCTAGACATTTAGATACTTAAATAGCCCACAAATATGGGCTAATCAAATACCCCCATGCCTAGTTTTTGCTAGCCCTAGCAAATCCAAGGAAAAACCTAGCACTCCAAGTAAACTAACCAACCCAATCAGTCTTCCTTTAGAAACATATTAAGTTCAGACTTTAGACCTAAGGTTCCCAAGTGGTTGCTAAGTTATAGACTAGGTCGGCTAGAGACGAGTTGTAGGCATAAGTTTCCCTGATTTCTGACTCTTCCTTAAGGTTTATTGATCCCTGATATTAAAGCATCTGTGCATGTGCGTTGGTCTGAGTTATTTGACGTTGGTATGATTGCCAACCTAGAAATATATTTTTTTTAATAATATATATATTTTTTTTTTGTTTGATTCCTCTAAGCCTAACCTCGGATCAGCTATCAACACGATTTGTGTCAGATTCATTGTCCCCATCACCGTACCTTGAAGGGTGCATAGTTTTCGATGCTTCAAGATAGCACCGCTCATAGCGACCCCAAGAACTCTTGGCAATCGACACTTCGAGATAGTATCGCCCATAGATTTTTTAAGCGAATTCAGGCCTGTGGCAATTGGCACTTCGAGATAGGGCCGCCCAAGGTACCTAAACCACACAATGCGCTTACATGCCCCCAGTAGGATGGATATCCCAAGAGACAAGTGTCGAGGAGGTAATTTGTTATCATCGCATCCTCAAGGTGAGTATATACTCCACCTCTCCTGCGGCAGGAACTCTTCCAATCAAATTGTGTCTTCAAGCCTCTCCTAAGTCAAAACTAAGAGTACCAAATTTCTTTTAAGAAAGGAATTAAGGTGATCACTTAGTTACACAAGACCAAGTGTGTGAAATTTGGATGCTTGGGTTACAAGGACCCATAAACCAAAAGGTAGAACAAGACTCCAGGTACTACCCCACCTGTTCACTCAATCCCTAGCTTACCTTCCTCAACCTCTTGAGGAATGGTCTACAACTTAACTCCTACTTAGCTTTCTAAGTCCACAAAGGACCCTAAAGGTCTAAAGCTAGTAGCTCACTTAGCTTCTAAAGTTCGACCCTAGAATAAACTTAGTCTAACGTAGAGTTCTGATTTGCTTAAGAATGTAGGGCCCAGCCAGTTAAGCTCAATAGTTACAAAATATATATATATTTTTAATGCAAATGTATGCAATGTAGAATGCTTTAACTAAATGCATGAATGCACTATAAATGCTATGTATATCCCCAAGTACACCCCCCCATGCCTAAAATCTACAATGTCCCCAATGCATAGAAGAATATTACCTGGGTTAGAGATGGGCTGCAATTCTTTTGTTAGCAGCCAAGTAGCCAAAGAACCTGCAAATCAGGTTCAAGGATCGCAAAAATAGGCCCTAAAAATGATCAAAGTAATGCTGGCCTAGAAAATAGGTAACCTAGGATGTTGCCAAGCTGATGATGAATCCCAATAGCAAAAGCTTGCCCAACTAAGATGGGAATGAAATCTTCCCATGTCACTAGAAGAGGTTCTAAAGGATAAACTGGCATAACAACCTCCAAAGGGGTAGGGGGAGGATGACAAGGATCCTCCAAAAGGAATGGGGAGGGAATGGTGCAGAGATAAACCCCCATGGCAATGGACTAACTAAGGAGATCATCAGTCCATACCCGATACTCCATTACAGGAAATATTGGCTTGTTAAGCCCCCTGGTCAGAACAAAAGTGAGCATATCTCTAAGCCAAGGATCGTCTAGGGTGTCCAAATTTCGAGGTTGCAGAATGGCCATAAGATCTAGGTTGGGTTTAATCAGCTCAGTGTCCATCCCTAACATTCTTTCCAAATCCCCAATTACATCCCTAGCATTCCTTTCACTATCACAAGTATCTTCCTACACTTCATCAGGAGTCAAAATTTCAGCTTCAGACATAAGCGAATCAGAGGGTAACTTCGAATCAAATGAAGGCAGGTTGGAAGTAACAAATCTGGGGATTATCCAATCAACGTCATCCCCATGTTCTTCTTCTTTACTCAAATCTTCCCTAGAGTCTATATGTGAATCCACATAAATCTTAGAAGTTGCTTCCAAATTTTCCATCATTCCATCATGAGGAGAAATATCATCGATGGGTGAGCTAAGGAAACCAAATTTGGTCAAATTTGTGACATCCTCAGGGGCTAACTCTTCAAATAAGACATAATCACCCTTAGTGTCACTCCAAAGCTTGAATGTAGGTTCCTCATATAATTCGTCTTTCTCCTCATCATATCATTCATCATATATCCGAGGTCTAGAATCATTTAATATCTCAGCAGATCCCCTAGGGTACTCTATCTGAGGTAAATGGTTTACACTGGTAACATCGGGCCCCTTAGATAGGTCAATTTCTTCAAGGTTAGGTTCGCTAAGGGTGGGCATGAGTTCCATCTCGTGATCAGATGGAGGGGCAGAATTAACAACTTGACTTCGTCCCACTTCATTAATTGTCACGAAAATACTATCATCTGGGTCGAGGTCTTCTAATGGTACCATCATTCCCTTCTTTTGACTCCAATGTAACTCAAGTGGATACTCAACCTTATCATCATCTTCCTTGGGTTGCCACCTTTCTCCATCCAATGCATAGCTACTTTCATATGTATCTTCCTCCCACTTAAGGCGTGGATCTCTCAAGGAAGTGTCATCTAACGGGGAGGTTTCAAAATCAATCCTCGAAAAGTAGCTATTCTCCCTTACATAGTCGCCAAAATTTCCCTCCAACTTAAAGTGTAGCTCTCCCATGGGAGATGCATCTATTGTAGAGGGGTGTATGTCATCCACAATGGGGTAGATTGGGTGGCTAATTTCATCTCTTTCTTGTTGGTCTGCTCTCGAAGATTCTCCTAACAATTCAATCATTTTGTCTTGCATTTTCTATATTTCCATCTTCAAGGAGGAGAGTCATTTCTATCAGGAGAGAAGTCAAGCTTAGGTTTATAGTACCAAGGAGTTTCTGTCCAACCATTATAATTATTTAGGGTGGATGGGTTGGGTATTTCTATGGTGTGTGGGATATTAGGCAAAGCAAATCCCGCTCGTAGGTTCTGCTCACTATTTGGGACTTAACCAGGCCAATACTCCTATAATAGGAGTAAAACGGATCCCAATGATTGTTATTATGTCCATCAAAGGATAGACCATCTCGGTGTATGGGATCGAAGAGTGCAGAGTGAGGGTAAGGGTGTGGGCAAGATGTGAAAGAATGAAAATCAATGTAGTCCATTCTAACTCACACCTCAATCAGAATTGCCCATGCAAAACACAATTCAAAAAGGAGTTTTTAGGTCTTTCCCAATTTACGCTTTTCATTTTAAGTTAGATTGTAGGTGACAACACAATTTGTTAAATTTATTTACGTGCTTATTATCGACCTACGGTTCGCCTAAGAAGACCTATCTGGAGCTTAGGTGTTCTTTCCTAACTCTCAAATGGTAGAGCAACTCCAAAGACGGAAGATCGAGGGATGCAAGTAGGCCTAAGCCTTCCTTTGAAGCTGTGCTTTCCTGGTGCTTCTCAACTACCCCCAAAAATCTGTGATAGGGTATCCCCCTCCTTGGAGTTAGAAAACCATTGATCTCAAGTTCTAAACACTTTAGAATTCAATGTTAGGAGGGCTCTTGTCCTAGTACTTTCAAACCTAAAAAGTGCATAAACGCATGCCGTGGTGCACGAGATATAAGTGTGCATACACTGTAAAGATTTTCAATTTTGAATCGCACAAAAAGTTTGAAAACCAAATCCTTGGTTTTTAAAATGTCCCTCCTTTAATTAGTCCTTTTACAAGAAAATATGTGACCACTTGTTAGATCTATTCAATACAGATTAGTTGGTCTTGAAATTAATCCAAATGCATTTGCATGACAGGTAGAAATGCAAAGTTAGATGTGCATACCTGATTCCAGCATTCTTCATGCAATATGCAAGACAAGAAATTAGATCTAGATGCTGCTCATTCAATCCTAAATGATATGACCTAGGGCAGGCAGCTTCTAGTAGGTACCTCATGTTTCTGTTATAGTTTTTTTTTTAGGTACATATGCACAAGCAAATTAAAGGTAAACAATCCACAAAATAAATTAAAAACCAAAATCTAAAGAAAAGGGAACAGGCTTCCAAACATTACCCAACACGGGCCGAAAACAAAATCGGGGAACAAACCCCTCAACTGTACCTCAGAACAAGGGTTTCAAACCAAATGTGCAATGAAAAATTAAGTCTAAAGTCTTAATCCTACTCTAATCAAATCAGCGACTAAATGTGTAGAGATGATCATCGTGTCCTCGTCCTTCCCCTCATAGCGATCTAGTTCCTTGAAAGGTAGCTCGAATAATTTCTCCTCTGGCGACATCAAGGGTTGCCTCCCACGATGGCCGGTGTGATTGTGAGTCATAGAATGTGTGTCGTCGATCATTGCACTCACATCGGAAAAAAAAAATATCCAGCGTTAAATATGATTCAAAATTTAAATCAATGTGAACCAATGAATCAATGAATGCGATTTAATTATGCCTGTTGCCTCCCCGGTAATGGCGCCATTTGATAAGTCGGTTTACACTTTCGAATAATGTATTAAGATGATTTATCGTTGTAGGTCCAAAGTGGTGGAAAACTTCTTAACAAAATAATTAAAATTAAAATTAAACCACTCACAAAAGAGCAGGTCGTGTCCATAGGGAGGCAATGACCTAGTTAAACTCACAATTAGGTCAAAATCAAGTTTGCTAAACTATTCGCCAGATCAAACAATGCCTGTATAGCTCTAAAAGTAAACCTTAAATTTATGGAGAAGTTAGGGGGGTGTGAATGTAATTTTACATCAGAAAATTATACATGTGCAGGAGTATGCCATGTACTATTCACTTGCATGCATATGAAGATCTCATTTAAAATTAAATTCAATACACATAGAGATGAATAATAAGGTTTAACAATTATCTAGAAGCATGAACATTAAGGCATACATTCACCATAATAAAATAATCATAAATCAAAATTCATTTTGGGGCAATGGCATGAAATGTAATTGTTAATTCCACCATAAACAGAGGATTCTACCTCTCTCCTCAAGCATGGGAGAGGGGATTGTTCGAGGAACTCTTCTGGGTGTAGATTGGCCGGAGCGAGGGCTCTACAATGGTGGCGACGGCAAGTTGCGAGACGGCCGGAGTCGACCGGATAGAGGAGAGAAGTGGTAGCGGTGGAGGTTGTTACTGCTAGCCGCGCGTGCTGCAGGTGTGAGGAGGCGCGGCACGTGAGTGCTGGGGGTGCTGCAAGCACGTGGAGGCGTGGGCACATGGGCGTGCGAGCGTACTGCAGGCCGCTTGGGTGTGTGGGGTCTTATGGCCGTGCTATTGCAGGCACTGCAGTGGGAGACGTGCGAGCGCTGTAGCGGCGGCGGGTGGAGGTGAAGGTGCGGGGACAGCAGGAGTGAGGCGAGGGTGCACTGGAGAACGCAAGCTAGGTAAGGTCACACGGTGGAGTCTGATGACGCCGATTGCAGGAGCTGCAGGGAGGCGCGAGGGGGTCTGAAGCGGGGGCACTAGGCGGTTGCAAGCGCTGCTGGAGGGTGCTTTGCAGGGCGCAAGGCTGCGCGGGCTAAGGTGAGGGCGTGCGGAGGGTAGGCATGCTTGGCAGGGTTGAGGTCCAGGTAGGAGGAGTTGCAACTCTGTGCTGCAGTGGGTGTGGCGAGGTTTTTGGGTTCTTTTTGGTGAATTGGAGGAAAAACAGAGAATAGGGAAGAAGATGGTGTTGGACGCTGGTGATGGCTGATGATGGTGGTAACAAGTCATGCCGTAGTAGATGCACTCACAGTAGGCGAGCTTCAAGGAGCTCATGCACAGTGGTGGTCAAGTCCATCCTCTTGGCGCGGCGGTCTGTCACCCCGCTGACCCACAGTATGACGGAGCCGTGGAGGCCCACAGTGGTGGAATGCTGCACAGTGGTGGAATGGGTGGTGGCCTCCTCCTCAATGGCTGCTCTTCCTTCTCTTTTGTAGCCACGGCTACAAAGATTTGAAGTTTAAAACATCGTAGAATCAATGTGATGCATAGGAGGAGGCGGAGTCGAAGGAGTTGCCCGCAAAGGAGAAGATGAATAAAAGAATAAAATAATTAGGGTTATTTATACATAACTCAACTTGTATGTTAATTAAAATAGTGCACCTAATTGATTAACTAATTAAATGAATGCAACGCTAGGTTAATTCTAAATGCATGAATTATGCACTTAAGCTAAAAATATGAATTAATTTATTTACATCCTAATGCATGCTATCGAAATGTTAAAATTAACTTAATGTCTAGACATTTAGATACTTAAATAGCCCACAAATATGGGTTAATCATCGGGTTTTCTAATCCAACTCTAAACGTGTAGTTTTCCGCCATCAACATTTTGGCACCGTTGATGGGGAGGCGACGATTTTTTGATCTTCTTTTCGCATTTCGCACGCTTTACTATTTTCTAACTTGCTTTATCTCTTGTCTATTATTTTGTAGATACGTCGATCAGGGAATTGTCAAGTGGTAGATCAGAGTAAAATGCAATTGAAGATGACTGTAAGTGCTCCACATTTTACCCCCTCCATAGATTTCATTTCATTACATTAATTCAAACTCCAATTAACCTAGGTGTTTGCATAAATCCAAGGATTAGCTTGGTTGCTTGGATTTCCACCTACATTCATTTCACCCTCACATAAAAAAAATCTACAAAAAGATACTTTTGTGGGATAAAGCAAGTATACACACAACATACACCTACATTCAAGGCACATGACCAAATTGATTCTTATCTACTCAACCGGATTCTGATCTATGGAACTGATACAGACAAATAAACATATAAAATAGTAGAAATCAGTTCAGGTCAATTACTTTGTGTGCCTAATTCAGTGGTGCAATTGTGGCCATGTTTGAGTTGTTTGGGCTGCACCACTTAACCTAAAATGAACTCACCAAGTAGCTTGCTCTTAGGGTTTTCAATTTAGGTCAATACCAAGCACTCCACATTATTATACGATTCAAAGGAAAACATCTACCCCTGTGCTTTCAAAACCTGGTGTGCCAACAAACCTTATTTGAAAATACCTAAAGTTGAATTCTAAAAGCTACTAAGAAAGATTTGAACCTTAAAATTCATCGCATCAAAAATAATCTTGCTTGAAAATCACTGATTGTGCCCAGACACACACATCAATCAATGATTAAGGGCACAACCCAGATAAAGGGCCCATCACATTCCAAAGCACATTTAAAACTAACCCTAATTAAAACAGAGTTGACATTGGCCTTAACGATTCAACTCGCTCTTCGGAGCCTAGAACGAGGTTATTTTCAATTAGTCTGTTTCTACTGTTCAGTCTGATGTCTAGCTAGGGGAGTAGAATCAAACCATCGCAGCTGGGGGGTACACTAGGAACCGAAGGCGCAAGTCGAAGGAAGAACCTTCTCCCCAGTCCCTCCCTCTAACTGGTTGGATTGAATGGACAAAAGTTGATCAAATTGTCTCTTTATCTCAAGACAAATTCTGGGAGTCTGTAGGTCTTTAGGCTTGCCCACTTAAGGACAGGTTTGATTGTTTGTATTGCAGGGCACCTTTCTTCCTCCTGTCTATCATGAATCCTCCCAAATTTTATATGCATTCCCACTCTTTCCCTCCAGTTATGAGTTATCCTCAACATGACGATTATCCCAACTCATACTGTAATCATCCATCGGTTAGTCGGGATAACTTAGATTGGGGATACAGTTCCGGACCTCTGTGTTTAGGGTCTAACCCTGAACAATATGATTGTGATTTCTATCCTTCTTAAAGCTACATCAATTATAGATCATCACCCATTCATGGACCACCTAATATGATCTACAATCAAGGAGGATGCACTGATCCTTACCCATACCCTGATTACACTGCCTTTAGGTCATCACCACTTCATGAACAACCTGAAATGACCTATTATTAGGGAGGGTATCATGAATCTCAATTTGTTAACTCCTATACACTAATCCAAACCCGCCCAACCCCGAACCAAGCCATTTAGTTCAAGTTAACCAGTTTCAAGATAAGGTTTTGGCTTACTTGAGGAATACTATACAATCTTTAGAAGCTCAACCAATACCTTGCACTGAAGAATTGGAGCCCCTGATTGAAATGATTAATGATTTGAACAAGTATTTGGTGGATTGGCTACAAGATGTTAAGGATAAGAACCCAGGTGAGTTTCTACTTGGGAAGTTATCGAAAATAAGAATGAGATTTATGGTTGCTTTAGTTCAATCTTTGGATGATTCCCAGGTTGAACCCCCTTCAGGATTGCCAATGTTAGAAGCCACTCAGGCACCTATTGGGGGGGACACGTGTTTTGAGGCTGACAAAATTGATATAGCATAGCGATTGAGCTTCCCTTCACGAGCAAAGTCGTGCATTCGAGCCGCGCCAAGCTCCTTAATTTAGATTGACATGGGCTGGAGCATGATTGGGCCGTTAGATCAAGATCGAATGGCCAAGGGGAGGGGCATGGCGCGTGGAGAATCTTGATGCATGCATGTCAGGCATGTTTAGGCCTTTAGTGACAGATAAATCCATCACTAAAGGCCATGAATTAATGTTTTCGAAATTAAAATGTCCAAATGCCCCCACTCCTTGCAACTATAAAAGGAGAGCCCTACTCGACAAATTTCTCATCCCTTCTTCTCTTCTCTCACCCTTCCAAAGCTCTAAGAGCTTGTCCCACACCTAGGATGCTCCTCTAGATTAGAAATTATAATTTTTCCACCTTCTATCCCTTTCGTGGAGCAATCCACAGTTGTCCTCTCCCTGCATTCGAGAAGTAGATCCCGCGATGACGATGATGTGCTACTTCATTTCCGTTCCTCTCGCTTCCTCCTTCTTCTCGCTCCGTTCCCCGCTTCCAGGCATCGTCTCGTCCAGCTCGTCCTACAAGCAATCGTCAAGGAGAATATTTCTCTCTCCATTCTCTTTACTGCTTTCTAGAGTAGACTTACTGCTTTGTATTGTAGATTTCCCACTTCTAGTCGTAATGAGTAGTGTAATGAACAACTACTTATAATGAAATCCATGTTTATTCTACCTCTCTTTTGGTTTTATTTGTAATTTTCTCTCTCTCTCTTCTATTTATTATTTGTTAGATAGATAGTTTTCGATCAGCTAATCTATTTCATGACAAATAAATAAAATGCATATTTTTAATAAAACGTCTACCTCCCTGTGTTCGACCCGGAACTTCTTTACGACTTTCAAGTATGAATTTTATCTATTGAATGGATTTCCTTGCGACTCAAACTACAACGACGGGTTTTTGAACCCAACTCCAAACGCGCAGTTTTTCGCCATCAACAAGTTAGTTCTTATGGGCCTTAGAAACCTTTGCAGCAAACTAAGGCTAATATTGGTTAGGTCTGGATCTTGGTTGGTACTTGACTACCTCTAGGCCTACTATTGCCATTCTTATCTAATCTACAAAAGAAAAATCACACATCAGAGATCTTAACAACTGGTGCAGAAATCGATTTAATTCCGTGAGATTTTGCTAAGGGACTAGCAAAAGTTAGACATGGGGGTATGATGATAATGTCATCATCAACCATATCTATCTCTATTTAGTCATAATCAAGGAATAAATGCTCATACATAACCACCAGAGAGCCCTAATTCATTGCATAATCATTTTGAGAGAAAGACAATAAAATAGGGGTAAAAGTACAGTTTTAAAAGCATATCTCAATTGCAGTACAATCACAAGGTTTCTCCAAGGGTTAAATAAAGGTTAAATGGTCTTAATAGTCTAACAAGTGAGTCCATGCAGACAGAAATGGTTTTTCACGCATTTTAGGAATTAAATGACTTCTGAAACCCTAAAATAGACCTGCTGCACTAACTGTGGCTCTGGTCAAGAAAAAATTCACCTAAACCCTATTAAATTCATATAAAAATATTCTCTAGGGTTTGGTTCATTCAATTTGACAATCTGAACTTATCTTGACCCAAAATAGAATCTTAGACAGACATTTGTGCTAATTTGGGAAATTATGCAAATTGCCCTAACAAACTTGGTCAAAACCTAATCTATCTTCACCATTGGATTCCTTGGGTCAAAATTAGCTTTGCACCAAAATTTGGGCATAATCTAAGATCATCTTGACCTAGTTTGTAATTTGGTCCTATCTGACTCTTTTCTCTCACACACATGCCCCTAACTTTTGAATTTATTACAAATAGCCCCTAGCTTTATCATTTTCTTCATAAATAGGTCCTTGACACCATGAAATCTTAATCCAACAACTCTTGTGAGATTTGATTGAAGAGAACTCCTCTGATTAATCAATCCCTTCCAAAATTGGAAGGGAGATTCCCTGAGGAGTCCTTTTTCCATTGAATCTAGTCTTGAGCCCTAAAACCTTCACAATATCTGATGCGAACGCATGGGAGATTAGGGTATCTTTAGGTTTCGAACTCTGGTAGGCATTCCAAGGTTAGGAAGCTTTCTTCCTAAGCTTTAACCGATCCCTGAGGCCTATATAAGGATCCCCAGGGCTCGGCAGAACTTTTCAACTAGGTTTTTGCCCAAAAACCCTCTTCAAACTCCTTCCCGGACATTTTCGTCCAAGCTGTCGCGATCCTCCTACTCTATCATTCTACGGCCTCCCAACGGCCAAATTTGGAGCATCTCCTTCCTCCCCGACATCCTCCACCTCTCGACGGTCACATTAAAGGTGCCTTAGCCCCTTCTTCCCTGCCGTCTCCCTATTCGGAGAATCCTTCATCCACTGCGTCGACCCACCAATGCTGTTGTTGTCCTCACCCCTTCATATATTAGATTAGGGTTAGGTTAGTTTTGTTTCGGCTCTTCGAATTAGTTCCTTACCCAAAATCCCAAAAAGACCCCTCGTACTCTACAAACACAGTCATCTTCCTCCACTTTGGCCACTCCTCCGAGAAAGCCCTCTACTCACTCCACTGCTCCAAACACTTCGCTGAATAGCCCACGACTTTTGCCTCGACCATAGGGGCAAAAGTCCTAACCTTGTTAGGTCTATTGCCCCTTCAAACCCTCCATCAAACAACCCATCTTCATGCTGTCTTCTCCATCATCATTCAGCCACCTCAACCATTCCAACGTGACAAAACCACCACTAGTACATTCGCTGTCACCACACGACTCTCTTGAGCTGGTTTAATGTGGCCATAAGGCCGTTTGTTTCATTTCAGGTTCTCAAGACCCCAGTGCCATTGTTGAAGCTTCTTCACGAAGCTCTAGGCACTGTTCGTGTAGGATACACCCAGGTACCTGCTCCAGGTGCAGTGGAATCCCTCTAGGGGCACAACCCAGGGACCAATTTGGCCCTTTGACCAGGCCTTTGACCGAAATTAAACGAACAAGTTGCTACAGCCAATGCATGGAAGAAGAAAGGGACCTTTTGTCCCACATCGAAAGCGGCAGAACAATTGAAGGTGCATAAAAGGACAAAATGATATGGGCTTATTGCCTCAAGTCACTTGGAGGGTGAGGTCCCCCAAACCCTTATGCGCCTTTCCTGTGACACTACTCACGTGGGTCTAGCATTCACCCAATTACTCACCTAAGCCTACTATCACACCTTGACTGCCATTCATAGCCGGCAGCCCTTGTCTCAGTTGCACGTATACCCGTTTACCCGATAACCCAGACCTTGGCCTTGGGAAGGCCAGAAAGAAGGAAAACCCAGAAAGAGAAAAGGAGAGAGAGTGTGGGGTAGGGGGGATTTTCTCTGTTGTACATTGGCTAACACTAAGCCAATTTTGTAAGGTGCTTCCCTGTGCACATAGGCCAGAGAAGAGGAAGAGAAGCCATAGAAGAACCAATGGCAAGGCATAGAAGCCAAGGAAGAAAGAAAGAAGAAGAGGAGAAGACCTGAATAAGAAGAAATTAGAGAGGACATAAGAAGAGGATCATAGAAAGGGAAGAGCAAAGTAATAGAAGAGAAGAGAAAGAGAAGCCAAGGCAGAAGAGGAACAGAAGGAGAAGAAGAAGAACATGGATCTGATTGCAAAATGAAATGTCTGATCATATGCTCCTACATATTGATTGATTTGAGTAGTTGTTATATGTATTAGACTTACAATTGGTGATCTAAATCACCATTATTTTGTCTAGAATTCTTTTCTCATTCACTCATGTGCTACATTGCATAGTAGATTTTTGAGTAATTAATTATGCTCATTTACATCATATATTGAGATTAGCACATGAATTCCTATTTGCTCCCAGCGAACGACCTCGGACTTTCATTCCCATTTTTCACACTGATTTGACCTATACTGCAACATTAAAATTTTAAAACCCATTTCAGAGCGATTAACAGATGTCGACCACCCTTGTTCCTCCTCATACCTGGCCATCCCCCTAGATGAAGGCTTCCTCAGCATGGCACAAGGGAGAAGAAGAAAGGGAAAGAAGATACCAAGGGTCAGGTAGGGCACCCCCTTGATCTTGTTCTCTTCCACTTCTTCCTTGGCCTTAGGTGTTGGTGGAGTATACAAAGGGAGAAGATGGGGATATAGTTGTGGTTTAATAGGATATTTATTGCAAGGGTGATGGTTGGCGTGGATGAGGTGGATGGATCGGATGGGTTGATGTAGGAAGTTGGTGGATCCTATGGCCAAGGATAGGTGACACCAAATGGAGAGACACATGGAGGAGGTTATGGTGGTGGTTGCCATCCATGGTACTGTTTGAATTGGCATCAAATGTGGCTTTTAGAAGGGGGCCTAGTTGGCACCACTAGATGGAGGGGGTTGATAGGTTTAGGTGTTGGATGGAGGGATGGGATGTAGGGAGAGTTGGTGCCAATTTTAAGGGTAGTTAAGGGGTGGTTTTTGGTGCCAAAAAATGATGTCTTTTGGTGGTGGTTGAGGGGCGAAGGGGTGTCTATTGTTGGTGCAAAGATAGGTTAAGAGTAGGGAAGCTTAGGTGGACTAGTTGGTGGAGCATGGTAAGGTTGTAAGGTGCATTTAAGTTGGGTGAGTTCGGGTTACGTTTTTGGTGCCATGGAGGTGGTCCTAGCTAAGATTAGCTAGCTTAGCTAGCAAGGAGTAGGGTTGGAGGTAGAGGAAGCTAGGGTTTGAGGGAGTAAAGCTTAAGGAAGCTATCTTGAGTTGCACTGGAGTTGGAGCTTGTTGAAGAGAACTGCAAGGAGATACCTTAGTTGGCTTAGCTTGCTAGTTCTTTGCTAGCTGTTAAGCCAAGCTAAGATGAGATGGCTTCTACAGATGTGAGTTGATGTGAGCTGGGTCTGGTCTTCTCGGAGATTACCTAGCTAACTGGAGAAGCTAGCTTAGGTCAAGTAGCTCAGCTAAACAAAGTTGAGCTGAGTTGAGCCTCCAAGAGCTGGACTTGAGCTGTTTGAGGTCATCTTCAGCTGACCAGGTCTAGTTAGTAGCTAGAGCTTGTTAGGTTGAGCTTCCAGTGAACTGTTATGGGCAGTAGGAGCTGGATTGAAGCTGGGATCAACTAGCTTGAGCTAGTTTGAGTAGCCATCCAGTTGAGATTAGCTAATTGGGGCTGTGGTGAACTAGCTTGACCTACCATTCAGTTGAGATGAGCTAAATAAAGCTAAGGATGTGTTGATCCACCTAGAATTTGCTAAGACTAGCTGGGATGAGCTAGATTTAGTTGGGAGAAGGTTCTTCTTCCTCTTCTATCATACTGAGTGCCAAGGTTTGCACGATCTGACTTTCTATCTATCATTGACACTCAAGTAAATGCATCAAAAAGATAATAAAATGCAATGTATGCCTATCCTAAATAAATGCCTAAATGGAGCCTGAAAACACATTTGCACAGTTAAAACCCTAAGAGCTAGATCTATTTTTGGGCAAAAGAAAGGTGAGAAACTGGGATTTGTCACACCCCCATCCTTATCTTTTGCTAGTCTCCTAGCAAAACAAATTTCACAAAATGAATTTTTGTGAAGGACTAATTTTTTTACTTTTGAGGAGAAGATTACGAGACTTTGGTTCATTAAAAGCTTGAAAGCCACAGGACTTTGTTAAAGATAAAACTTTGGGATTCATCTTTAGATCCAAAATTTAGATGAATCAGGATCAATGTATCCTTCAAAAGTTCACAAGTTAACTCATTGTTAATTCAAATGACCCGAAACCATTTTGCGGTTACGATTTCCTTGGCTCATGAATTCGAGTCGCAACTTGCGTAATCCTTTAAAACCTTGCGTTAGTGCTTTGTGAATGCCAAGATTTATAAGGATGTGTTTTTGAAACTTTTTTTTGTCTCCCCCATGCTTACTCTTAGCTTAATCCTACAACAGGTGTGTCAAGATCATCATTTCCGTTACCAATCCTCAAGGGGGCTCTGGCGCTAGCACTTCAAGATAGTATTGTCCAAGACACCACCCAAGAGCTCCAACCCCAAAACATAATGTGGTGTAAAGGGGCGAAATGGGGGCGTGCTTCACAAATTAAAATCGGGGCATGGAGGACTCGTCGTAGTAGCTCGTAAAATGTGTCTAACAGATAAAATTTATAATCGAAACTCAAAAAGTGAGTCCCGGGTCAAACGCATGGAGGCAAACGTTTAGTTTTGAAAATCTACATCTCTTTTATTTGTTTCTGGTTGTTTTTATCTTTTCTAATTTATTTGGTATTTTTAGCAAGCAAGAGATTTGGTCGATGACTTCTAACTAATCTACTTGCAACAATATAAGAGAGAGAGAGAAACAATCATCTATTTATTTATAAACGAATGTTTGCTACACTACGGAAGCAGAAAATCTACACCATGAAAGTGTAAAAAGATAGAATGAGGTGAGAGAAATCCCCCTCGACGGTTGCTCGGAGGATGACTCGCTTCGACGTCGCCTAGAGGAAGGTGGTGAGGAGCGGGAAGAAGGAGGACGGAGGACGGAGCTGGAGGACGGAGGATGGGGTAGGACGGTGTCGCGACGAGGATCTTCTTCCTGATGGGCAGTGAGAGGCTGGCCATGGGATGCTCCATGAATAGGGATGAGGGGAGGGAAAAATATTTGATTTTCTACTCTAGAGGAGCATCCCAGGCTTTGGATAGGCTCTCTTTAGAGCCTTGGAGGTCGTGAGAGGAAGAAAGGAAGAGATGAAGAAAAATGGGATGGGTAAGGGTCCTTTTATAGTGGAGGAAAGAATTAAATTCATATGCTGGACATTTAGTGACGGTCATAAATGTCGCTGAAGATCCACCACAAACGTTGTTGAAGATAGCCCACGAGCCCACTCTGCTGTTGCACTAGCGTGCGCTCTAGGTGCCGTGTCACACGCCTTTGGGTGCTACGTGCCTGCATGTGCTACCGCAACGTGTGTGTGTACGCTCGTGTTACTGTGCGCGTGCGGTGGCTCTTGCGTGCGCATGGGCGGCCTAGGTTGCGCCAAGTGGGGCGATCTGGGCCGTCCATCTTCTTTTCTTTGTAAGGGCTGCTACAGGGGTCAAATTGAGTCGATTTTCATGTCGTTGGGCTACGATCGTTGACCCAAATCCATCCACGTGGTCGGATTTGTCATTTGAAGATTTGAATTATGTTGCCTAGTCCCTTGGCCATTAATCTTCCTCAGACAACATATGTGGTACGGGACTCTAATCGAGGCAATTTTGGAGGCATTGGACTTTGATCATCATCTTGATCAGATCCTTTCGGTCGGATCGTCAATCCGAGGCTCTGAAATAAACATCCTTCTCTCTTGACCACAAAGCGGATGTAACTAACATAAATTATATACTACTCTAAATGCAGAATGATTCATGCTATGCGATATTTATATCATGAAATGCAAATCTAAGCCTAGGAAGATGCATGAATAGGCATTTTACCCTCAATGATTGTGTCTACATCAAGGCTCTCCAAGCAAACTCAATCTCTTGCTCCAACGCTATGGGTAGACTACCATCCAAGACACTTGAGCCTCAAAAATGTGCCTTAAAGCTCCTTCTAAAGAAATGAAATATAGATATAGAGGGCTACTGAAGCAGTAACATTTGAGATCACATCCTCATAGGAGTCATTTTCCTCCTTCTCGGAGGTAGGAACTCAAACCAATTATCAGCTTCAGATTTCACTTTGACAAAACAAAGGGCCTTTTCAAATTTTTCAAAATAGTTTTAGAAGTTGGTTGTGTGTGAAATTTGACATGATAATTTTTGCAAGAGAAGTAGTTTTTGGGTCAGAAACTAAGCCAAGCAATTTCCAGGTCACAAAAAGAGATCAAGCCACTTGAATCAACACTAGTTTAGGTGGAATTTAGAGGAGGATACTTGATCTAGTATAAAAATAGATCCAGAGATTCTAACAATCAAATCTGTTCCTTATCCCCAGTTTGTTAAAGATTAAATCCCATTATGCTTTAAAATGAATCTTTCAAGCTTAGTCCCACTTTTAGAAGTTTTCCTCGAAGAGTTTTATGATTTTTTATAATGAGATGCATGTAAAGAAAAATTGCATATTTTTAGATTTTGAAAATCCTGAATTGATCGTAAGGATTTAAAAACACACCCATGCTTATGATGTGCAATGTCCCCATGCATTAGGAGGGAAAAGAGATCACTTAGTGAAAAGTAGTTAAGTTTAGAATGGTCAAAACTTGGAAAAGAAAGAGAAAAGAAAAGCAGAAAAAATGACAGGTTGCCTCCCATCCAATGATCTCTTTTACACCATCCACCGGGTGTGAAGCAATGCACAGAAGACAGATAGTCATGTAAATAATTGGACACTTGAATGTCCTCAAGAAATATGTCTTCCTCTGGATCCCCTAAAAGATGAGCAATAAAAATATAGGCATCAAAATGAGATGGAAAAATGGAAGAATGACCTGAGTCTGGCCATGGTTTGAGTACATGATGAAAGCTAAACTTAGGTGGGTTGGGTGGTAAGTCAAATGGAAAGGGAGTGCGAGAGAAGTTAATTTGATGAAGGTTGGGTGAAGTTAGTGTGGATGTTGGTGGTGATAAATCAAGAAGATTAGAATAGGAAAAGTCAAACCCTAGTTGATCTGAAATGTCTTGGACCCCATTATCAAAATATGAATCAGAGAAATTAGGTTCAATGGATGTCAAAGTAGAGCAAGAGTTGATCATCATAGAATCCTCAAGTACCACTTCCATTTCATTATCTGAGTCCTCAAAAAATTCATGATCAAGGGACCTTTTGGAAGCTTTAAAAATATCAAATGGTACAATCTGGTTACCACAAGTTATATCCATTTTTCTAGAATGACAATTGATATTAGCTTTTGCAGTAGGTAGAAAAGGTCTTCCAAGGATGGTAGGGGCATTTTTGAGTGTTCAGGTGCCTCTATGTCAAGGACCAGAAAATTAACCGAAAATAAACAATTCTGGACCTTGAAAATATTATCGATGACAACTCCCCATGGTTTAATGGTAGATCAGCTTGTCAATTGTAATTGAACCTTAATAGGTTTTAATTTACCGAATTGTAATTCCTCGAATAAGACCTGGGGGATGAGATTAATAGAAGTACCTAAGTCGAGAGGGGCACGATCAAAGGTGGTGTCATTTATGACAACCAAAATGAGTGGTACGCCTGGGTACTTTTTCGTTAGAGGCAGCATGCTCTATACAACTGAGCTCGCAGTGTCAGAAAGGACCACCCTTCCTAGATTCTAGGCCTACCGCTTTACAATACACATTTCTTTCAAAAATTGATGATAGGCAGCAATGGCATCTAGGAGGGGGATGTTAGTCTCAACTTGCCCAAATAAGTCCAAAAGATCTTGGTTAGAGGGCTCTGATTTATTTTTCATAGAAGGATTAGATTGCAGTGCTTGAGGGTGAGGAATAGGACTTGAGTCTTGTGTTTTTGGTGTCTTTTTCTTCTTCCTGATTGTGGCTAGGAGAGTCAATTTGCATAGGTTGAGAGTGGGTTTCATTAGTTTGATGTGAGGGCCCTGAATCAGTGGTGGTTTTCCCACTCCACAATGTAACTGCATGTGCATTTGGTTATGCCTAGGAGGAGGTGGGGGAACTGCATAGTGATAGAAACCAGTTTGGTGCTAAGGCATTGGGTTAATGGGAGGTTGATTAGCGTTGTTTAAATTTTAATTTTCGTCATGATATTGGTTTCTTTGATTGACAAGGTTGGGTATGGGTTGGGATGGTAAATGTTCTGCTGGTCTATGGGTTAGAGTAACCACGAATTGATTATGGAGATTGTTAAAAACAAGGGTTACTTCCGACATCTTGCTTTGAATTCCCTATAGGGTTTTCATCATCTGGGCATTGGTGTCTTCTTGGGATGGCCCAGGTTGATAGAAAGTTTGATTTGAACCATACCCTCCAAATGGGTTTTGTTGTTGGTGAGGAATTGGATTGCTCCAGGAGTGAGATGGATAGTTCCTCCACTTTGAGGAATTTTTAAATTGCTCCTAGTGGGTGAAGATAGTTTTAGTGGGGTTATGATTTTGATATGTGTAGTTCCCCGGTGAACCATAAAAAGCTTCGAAATATTGATTATACTCAATAGCTGTAGTGTTTAAATTATGTAATTTTTTTCTCCTTGGAATATTAGGTAGGGTAGATGTAGAGCCAGTGAATCTTGGGTAGGTGTGGCAAGTCTCCCTTGGTTGGCTAAGTTTGTTATAGTCCTAGTCAACTACTATTGATTATCTTGTAGCTGAGGCATCAACTCAGCTATCATGGACTAGAGATTAGGTGGGGGGGCTTGACTAGTTAGCTCCAAGGCAGGTAGATAGGGGATCGAAAAATCAGCATGCTGGTTAAATTGTGGGCTAGGGGACCTATTTTGTTTTTCCATTATTTAAAATGCAAAGAAGAGGAAGAATGCAGGAAAAGTCCTTTTGTGTGGGGGAGAAATCAAGTGAACCCTCTAAGTGTAAAGTTTGGGATCACCACCTGTGCAATAATGGAGGAAACGGGGAGGAGAGGAGGGTGAGAAGAGAGAACTGTGCAATCAAGTAACAAAATTCTAGATCTAGCATAAATGTTACTCCCTATATGTTAACGTAAGACTTGGTCTATCTACGAAATAAGAAATCAATGGTGGATATCCATTCCCTCAACAAATCTAGTTAGGCTGAATGAGGGCAAGGTTGGGCCCAAGCATATCCCATGAAAGTCACTGGGGGCTTGTATAAACCCGCGCCTGGTCATTTGACATGGCCCCTCAGCCCGGCATAAGATATAGATGAAGGAATTGATACAAACTAAAGAACACTTAAAACTTAGGTAGCAAGCCTAAGTTTGATAAAATCTTAGGGGTCAAATTGCAACAAAATTTTAATTAGGTCTAGGAGCTTAAAGTGCACAAGGAATGTGATGGGCGTTGGTTGGGGTAATGCCTTATTATTTCTTTTTTTTTGTGTCTACAAATTGGGCAAGAAGTGGTGCCCAAGCCAAATCAATTGGGTTTACAAGTAAGGATTTTTTTTGTTGAAGTGTTTTAGGGTTTTGATTAAGATTTAATATCTTTTAAGATTCTCTATTATTAATGATTCAAACAAGGTTTTGATATTCCATAAAATAATAGCAATCAAGTTGTTGGTAGAAGTCAATTCCTTCAAAATTAGTGTAACTAAGAGAAAATCAGAAACCCTAAAGTTGGAATTCCTAGTTATACAACATCTAAAAAAGAATCACTTTTTGAAATCTTTTTAGGTGGTGGTCCAAACATGATAAACAACACCACCACATAATATCAAATCAAATAAGAAATCCTAGAATAACTTTTTTGAGATTTTAGAAAATTATTCATTATTTTTTTCAAATTTTTCTTCTTACTAATGTCAAGAGTTAAAAATGATAGAATTAGGGAATTGATACTATAGAAATGTGAAATGGCCTCAAAAATTTTTGAAAATTTTATATGATGTAGATAATTTTCAAGGTTTCTAGCAATATATAGTTTTCCTAAATCTGTTGAGCAAAAAAATTTAATAAAATTAATGGATAATAAGAGAATAGTAAGGAAACAAGGTCAGACCCTTGTTCAGACCATGAATTTTTTAATTTTCTCTATTTAATAAAATTGCTTGAAAATTGGAATCAAGGTTCTTGATTTAAAGGGGCTTACCTGGATGAAATTTGGTGATTTTAGGAAGCTCATACGTGCATAGACCTGAATTTTGAAAAACAAGATAGAAGTCTGGATTTTCAAAAATCAGACACCAATAAGACAAAGGTTGTGGAAAATGAAGCAAACAAGCAACAAAATGAATTTTAGTATTCCACCACCCTTAATTTTTCTTGTTTTTGATTTGTTTGATAACTTAAAGATTTTTTTAAGAGATTTTGTTTTCGTTTTTGATAAGAAAAGGCCTGGGGTGCTAACCTGAAATATGTAGGAAGAAAAGAAACTTGAAGCTTCTGCTCCAAATGCACCAAACACCACTCCTACTCCTAATTCGCACCTGAAATCAAAACAAACAAAATTTTGTGAAGATCAAGCAAGCAAGAGAGAGATTAAATGAGTGATTAAGCCCTGCCTCTCCAACAATGATGCCAAAAAGTGTTACGGATTTTACACGATTTTACAAATGTGAATTTTTGTCACTGAAACACGTAAAATAGATCAACTTTTAAATTTATAACCAAGTAGAGTGAATATCTAGAGTCATCCAAGTAAGCCAATTTGTTAATCCCAAAGTTTGTTCTCTCTCTCACCTCTCAAATCAACACATGTATTTTTTTATTGTTCATTTTATTATTTTGATGATTGTCAAAACAATTGGGTATTTGCAAGTGAAGAGTACACTAAAGAGTAATCCTGCCACTAAGCCTAACTGACTTCAATGAATTTTCTCTTCAAAGCTCAACCTACGCAAGTGCATCTTAGGTAATTAGAAGAGAAGAGGGTGCTTTATTAATTAACTACAAGTATGAAATACACACTAACTAGAAAACTTGAATTATAAGGCAAAGTGAAATTTGTATTGCTAGAAAGTGGAGTATATGCAGAGGAATGCTTCCTAACAAAATTGAGAAACTAAACTAGCTAATACAAAGATAAAATAAAGATAAGGAGGGAGATCCTCCAGTAGAAGCTTTAAGAAGCCCTTGCTCCAACTACGGCTACTCGTGTAGTTGAAAAGAACTTCTCTTTACCTTCTTCCTTCAAGTCACTACAAAAAAAATGGCCTTTAGTGGCATTTAATATTTGCCACTGTAGGCCTGTTATTTGCCACTAAATGTAATTAGCGGCACTTAAAAGAAATACCACTTAATTGCCACCTTCGTTGGCATCACTAAAAGGTTAGTGGCAATTGTACAATCGTCGCTAAATCAATGGTATTAGCGACACTTTAATTGCCGCAAATAATGTTGCTAATGATCTTCTATAGGGGCAATTTATTTGCCGCTATTTCAACACTGATTTATTTGCCACTATCATCAAAGTACATATGCCACTTTTAAGTGTAATACAAGAGGAAAGCAAAGAGAAATAAATAAAAATACAGCAAGATCCTAACATATGAAGCACTTCATCAACTTAAATAAAATCATCTGCAAAATCATAAAACTTTAGCATCCATCCCACATTGCAATGCTTCTTCAGAGCTTCACATCATCCCTATTTAGATGCCTAAGATGCCCTTTAGCTATGCAAAATTCTCCTTGTGAAGATAAACAATTTAAAATAAACTTGGAGACCAACAATTCAAGAAGCCTATCATATTATGTCTGCTGCCTCGCTTCCTTTTGTTGTGATTGGGAGTTGGCCTTTGTTATAGTTGCAGTAAATCCATTGTTAAGTCTGTGCCATATGTGCAATAACTTCCATCTTTAGTAGCATTCTATCATTAAATTGACACTACATTATATATGCAAGTATTCTGCCTGTATAATCTTCACTTTACTCATTGCAGGCTCGAGAACCAATCACTGCCTTGAGGCTGTAACGAACAGTCTCCTTGGAAAGGTCCAAGCCCATGCTCTTTGGAAAGAAAGATGATCAACAAATGTGATGGTTAGACTGGTAGATATAATATTCATCCAAACAAATTGAACAATTATCGGCAGCACACCAAGACAAATTTTTAATGATTCTAGCATTAAAAATTCAAGGGGTCAATTTATGAGTAGTGAAGGACAATGCTTACTCTTAGAAATACATTTATTTGAAAACCTGTGATATTTCTTTACTGGTCTACTTCAAGCATATGCACATGAGTATTTGTTCTGCTTTATCGAAAATTATCTTTCCTTTTATGTTTTAGAACTTCATAAGAAATTTTAACAGAAACTTCAGTCTGAAATTGAAACTTCTTTTAAGACTGAAGATGACATCAACAATAGTAAGGCAAATCTTGTATCACAGAAACCATCAGACAAAAAAGTACATCAAAA
Source organism: Thalassia testudinum (assembly GCA_037157565.1). Classification (NCBI taxonomy): domain Eukaryota; kingdom Viridiplantae; phylum Streptophyta; class Magnoliopsida; order Alismatales; family Hydrocharitaceae; genus Thalassia; species Thalassia testudinum. The sequence continues at coordinate 146,555,304 of JAZHRO010000014.1, read as the reverse complement.
TCAAAGTCATTGAAATCAAAATTGAAGCATAGTAAAAGAGGATTTTGTTCCCACCTGATCTTAACTATTCATTTTTTATAACCTATTTGATAGCCAACCAAGTGTTGCCTATACATACCACTTATGCAAACCTAGGAGAAGAAAAAAAAGCAAACAGATGATTTTTTGAGTTTTTATTTAGCTCAATAGTCATTCACTTCTTTCCACCAGAAAGATAAAAACACACTTGCAAGTTTTGCATCTAGATATTGGACAAAAAACTTGTTTTGAATGCATAGGTGCTGGCATTTTCATCAACTAGTATCCCTGTAGTATGTTCTATCAATTTATTATATGAGCAACTTCAAGTATAATTCCACGAGAGTTGTCAATTCAAATACCCATTTCTATTGCTTTTCATTCCCAGAGAATTCAATAAAGACAACATAGCCAACATATTTATCAAATTGAAAAGAATATAAAGGTAATTACCAGCCTGTGTACCACATTCCACCCATATTTTTCACCTTTCTCAATTACATCCTTGAGAGTAGAAGGAAGATCCTTCCATAATTCTGCAAAAAAAATTCTAATATATTAGCCATGATTGTTTATATGACTATGATAGATGATAAAAATATAGGCCAATCTATAATGAATTGTTAAATAAAATGAAGCATGTTAAATAAATTGAATTATGACTTACACTTGATTCATCTGGGACCATTGCAAAGAACATGAATGAGTACTTCTCATAGTGCTCACAGCAATACGGCATAATTCTCTTTCAGGGACTATGCAAGACATAGAAAAGTTGGTAGCAACCTATCAAATTTTTGAAAAGAAAAAGTCAAACAAAGTAAATTGTTACCACAAAAAAAAAGATTCAGCATCATGAAGGAATCAATAGATATTAATTGTAGAATACTTTATCTTTGTGAAGGAGGAATCAATAAATATCAATAATGTTTCGTGGCACACTCTGGACAAGGTTGTTAAACCATGTGATTAGTTTTTCCATTTCAATGAAGTCAACTATTATTTAAAATCATAGGTACTCCCACTTCCTTCTACATTTCTTCCTAAAGTGAAAAAGAAAAGAAAATCAGTTATACCATTAGTTAAGGTTTTCTTCGACAGTTCTAACAAGTCTCCAATTACGTATGAGTATATCAGGGTCCAAAAAAGCTTCAGAAACTAGTAACGATAGTATCTAAGCCACCAAATAAAAGGAGTAAGAAAGGAACAAATATTTTATGTCCACCTATTCCTCCCCACACATGTAGTGTCCTCAATAGGTTTAATGTTCCATCTGCAAAACTATGTCATTAGGTTCTTTCTACGCACCTAACTATTAAATTGCCCTCTACACACCTGCCAAGTGGAAATCTTCAGTTTAAAAGGCATTTTAGCCTACCAAATCAATCCAATGTCTCTAAAGGGAACAATAAGTGTTTGTTGGCCAATTTAATAGTGAATGCTCTCCCTTTCCATCACCGACAATGAAGCACCCCTAGCAAACAACTATTGTAGGATACCTCCATCTGAAGACTTAAGAAATCCTCTCTCCTTCATCCAATAACCTTCCCACAAGCAACAGGGATCCAATATCCCACTCTTGATGTCAATAATCTACCACCCTTGCCAATAAGGCCAAGGACAAGGCCAAAGTAAACTATCGGAGAAGTCTATTAGCTAGAGAACTATGCGTCAACCAATTGTCAAGCAAAAAATTGAAAGTAGCTCAGTAATGTATGAATCTTCCATGGAGCTCGAAATCTGTAAGGAAAACAAAAAAGGTTTAAGGACCATGGAGCTTTTTCTAGATCTGAACATATGAAATCCGTAGAAAAAAGTTCATATGCATTGAAAGTGATAATGTACCTTTGAGGTGCAACCATCCATGCAACAATTCTTATGCAAGTATAGAACCTACAAACAACATAAATGGAGAGAGTAATTAAAGTGGAGATTAAAACCAGCAAGATGTCCATAAACACATAATTGCTCTAAAATCCTCCACAACATGAAACTACTAGCAAGAAAGCAACCATTTATTAATTGCCAAAGTTTTATTTCTATTTTTTTTTTCTTTTTCACTATAGAATTTAGTTTAAGCTAGAAAATCTAAACTTGCTTTCATTGTCTACCTTGGAAGACATAAAGAATGAGAATAGTAGTCACCTCACACTTGCAGGTTACTTTTTGCCGATAAGTCTTCATGTCAGTATCCTGCTTCCACCTATGCTTGGCCTTTTGAGTATCTATTACCCAAAAACAAACAAAAAAATTGCATAGCTCTTGAAAAGAAAACCATCATTTTCACCTATGGGCTTTTTATATATAATTTGATGACATTAAATGTCAAAACTATTCTATGGCTTACACTGTTGACTGTCTGCTCCTCAGAGAGTGTTGAACGTCGGAGGACTATGCTATCAGAGTTGGTTTTGAAAACCTATCATTGTAGTTTGAATAGTGAAGAACTTGAGTTCAGTAAATAAAATTTATACTGGAAAAGAAATCTCGGGTCAAACTCAAGGAGGCTATGTCAATCAAAATTCACAATTATATATCTTTTAATGTTTTTGTTCAAGGAGTGGAATAATCATAATGAAATGAAATAAATATAGATAATAAGAGAGAGAGAGAGAACATTCACTTGATATTGCAAAATGTTTATACAACTAAGAAAGCGAGAGAAGATTACACTAGAAAGCAGGGAATTATTACACTAGAAAATAGGAAAAAGGAATGGGAGAGAGAAGTTGTCCTCCTGGACAATCGCTTGGAGGACGAGTCGGACGAGACAACACCTGGAGACAAGTAACAGAGCGGGAAGAAGGAGGTCGAAGTAGGAGGAACGGTAACGAGGCAGCATGTCATCATCGTCATGGGATCTACTTTCGGAATGGGGGCGAAAAATTGATTTTATCTCTTAAGGAGCATCCCGAGTCTGGGACAAGCTTCTCTTGGGCTTTGAAGAGGGAGAGAAGAGAAGGAAGGGTTGAGAAATTCTTATGGAGGGGGTATCCTTTTATAGTTAAAAGGAGTGGAGGCATTTTGGGCATTACAATTTGAAAAACATTAATTCAGGACCTTTAGTGATGGATAAATCCGTCACTAAAGGCCTGAACGTGGCCATCGTGCCCGCAGCTCACACACCTCCTCGCCTCCGTGTCCTTCAACGCACACTCACGTTCGTGCGCTCACAGTCGTCCGATCAAGAGATCGAACGGCTTAAGACCGCCAATGCTTGTGCAGTGCACCCGCATGTGATCATGCGTAAGCGCCACGCGTCTGATTGCACGTGGGCACTATCGTTGTCTCAGTGCCATTCGATCCTCATTGTGCAGCCCCACTCGCTCACCCACCCACGCTTGCTTGTGTTGATTTGGTAACCGGGTGGGTTTGAACGCGTGCCCGCTCTTCTTGCGAAGGCGCTATATTAATGTGCTACATGTGGCTTTGTGTCACGTGGTGAGTTTGAGCGCGCGGGTCTGCAACTATTTGATGGGCATCCAACGTGGAGAATTGTCAATCAGATGAAGAGGAATGGTAGAGGTGGGTCCTTGGGGCCGATTGGGCAGCTGAGATGGTTCCATGTGGTGCCATCTTGACCGTCCATCTTCTAAGTATTGCAGACGATGCCACAAGTGTCGGATTGGGTCGATTTTTGCGCCGTTAGGCTATGATCGTCGATTTGAATCCATCCGTGTGGTTGGATTTGTCGTCTAAGCTGAGGATTAGTACCATCTTGGCCCTTGATCTTTAGGGTTCCTTGGTCTCTATCTAGTGCTACGGATGTCCAATTAGGGCGATCTTGGAGTCGTTGAAGTTCAATCGTCGCGCTGACCAGATCTGTATGGTTGGATCTTTGATCCAAGGCCCCGATGAAATGTTGCCCTATCCCTAACCATAAAATGTTGACAATTACTGTGCAATTTATGCAATTTGATCTAAATGCATGATTATGCTTGTTATGCATTATTTATGATGTATGATGCTAATGTAACACTAAAAACATGCATTAATAGACATTTTAGGTTAATCAGATGTATGCACATCACACCACTATGCCTATCTTTTGCTAGTCCCAAGCAAAAACTACATGCTATTTATAAAGGAATTAGGTTAGATTACTTGGGCATAAGTTATTTTCAACATTAACAAATTTTTACCAAGGATCTAAACTTTCAAAGACACAATAGCACCCAAGTATCTGCCAAAATGCAGACTACCTCAAGCCCTCGCCTTATTGAAAGAAAAATTTCTTTTTCTCTTTTTCATCTTTTCTAATTTTTTTGGATTTTTGAGGTTAGTGTTAAAGAGTGGCTTTCTACGGCCATTCAGCCAACCCAAGATTTGGTGAGAGCCTGAAGTTCTAAGCATCTTATTGTGAATGTGGTAGACTCATTGATCAGCAATTAGAACGGACTTTGGGTTTCTACGCCTCCAAGTGACCTTAAAAAGAGAGTTCTGCCTAAAGGTATATCTTTACGACCGGTAGCCTACTCCCTACTTTTATTTTTATGCGGTCAACATAAGGGTGAATCTAGTGTATATCTCCTCGGCTTATTCTACTTCTCTGCTTCTTCCTAAGTGTTTTGGGAATTTTTATTGCATTTCTTAAGCTAGTTTCTGGACAACCGATCGATGGGCTGTTACCACCGACAACTTGCCATCCATACTCGTGCCGCGAAATGTGGCTTATTTCTTTTGTTTTCCTTTTTTCTTTCTTTTCTCCTTTTCTTTTTCTTTTAATTTTTGACTTTTTTTTTTTCTTTTTAAGTAGGTGACTTCCCTGCTCTAAGATTTACCTAAAGGCAGCAAGAAGAGATTGGTCCAGTGACTGGGCTCTAGACAACCTACCTATGGGCTATTGCCTACGACAACCTGCCAGCCATATCACCCTAGAAGGTTCATTAGATACGCAATTTCCATTAAAACCACCGATCAACAAGTTAGAGACAAGATAGTGTGTAGATGCTTTAGACTTAAAGTTCCCTCAAATCAGAGGACGGGTTGATAAGTCATGTACTTGACACCCAAACTTATTTAATCAAATTACAATAGAATTTAGGATGGTGAGGACTCAAAAAATAAATCCACATTTTATGGGATACCGAGGCTGATTAAGCCTGAAGACCTGAAGGGTGTTAGTGTTCTAATACTATTGTAATATTTCCTAAGATTGAAAAGTCCTAATGTCCAAGTATTCCTTCCTAATTCAAATTTCTTTATATATATATAAATAAAAGAAAATAAAATGAATCTACGGAGCTGTTGAAATAATTTAGAGATGAATATCCACCAGCCCATCCCTATCTAATGCAATGTCCTCATTATATTAAAAAGACATAAAATAGAGTGGAATAGAGTAGAAAGCACCTGAATTGCATGAATGACAGGTCCGCTCTGAGATAAACAAAAACTGTATATGTGATGAATTTAGTGCCTTCAACTAGGCACACTACACAAAGAAGAGAACTGCAATGTCCTCATTATATTAAAAAGACATAAAACAGAGTGGAATAGAGTAGAAAGCACCTGAATTGCATGAATGACAGGTCCGCTCTGAGATAAACAAAAACTGTATATGTGATGAATTTAATGCCTTCAGCTAGGCACACTACACAAAGAAGAGAACTAAAGATTCAGAAGTGTAGGTCGGAATCAGAATAAAAAGATTCACTTTAGGACCTACAAGCAGATGTCCAAAAATGTTGACTAGATTATGGTGCAGACCCATATCCTATGATCGAGAATATCTAAGGTTCTGGATAAAAATTACCCAGAACCTAAAATCAGTACGCAAGTGGGGTCGGGCCTGCAAGTTATGAGGATGCAACCCGAGACCAAAAAGTCAGGCTATAGGGAATTCAATATCAAAATGATAATCAATGAATGCGTGCTTGGGTTGGACATCCTCAGAACAAATGTCGTAAGGGTCTTGGTTTGAAGATTTAAGATTAATTGGAATCCTTAGACATGGTCTTCTACTTCCTCTGGAGTTTGCTTCCCAAATCAGAATTTCCTAGCTTCTATTCTCCCCATTCAGAATGTCAAATTCTGGGACCTCTTGCATATTAATCACCCAATTTGAAATTTCCAAGTCTAAAAGATTTGCCTGAATCAGAATTGACTTGGGTCTAATTATCTCGAAAATAAATCATCAGTAATCTCAATGGGGTATAACTAATAATCGGGGCATTGGATTGAATCCTTCAGAAAATGTGATTATGAATCCGTCATGTGAGCCCAATAAGATTAGTTTCCTTAGTTTTTGGGCCATCAAATGTTGTATCGGATACCTCAGGCCCAATCGTCTTACCGAAATTGTGTTATGTAAATTAATGTGAGACCTCGCAAATTGAATCTTCACCCTCAGAATCAAAGAAATCTAAATCCATATTAATGTACATCTTAAAATCATCCATCACTTTTTGATCGATGGAGAGATACATTTCCTCATACCCCGGCTTAGGGATTTCAGGTGAAGAAATCATCTCATCCTTAATGGGTTACTCTAAATCAATCTGGTCAGCCTCGTAACACGTGTCCCCCCAACAGGTGCCTGAGCGGGTTCTGACATTGGCTCTCCTAAAGAGGGTTCATCCTAAGAATCATCTCAAGATTGAACTAAAGCAACCACAAATCTCATTCTCAGTTTCGATAACTTCCCAAGTAAAAACTCACCCGGGTTCCTATGCTTAACATGCTGGAGCCAATCCAACAAATACTTTTTTAGATCATCAATCATTTCAATCAGTGGCTCCAATTCTTCAGCGTAAGGTATGGGCTGAACTTCTAGCGATTGTATAGTATTCTTCAAGTTAGACAAAACCTTATCTTGAACCTGGTTAACCAGAACCAAATGACTTGGTTCAGGGTAGGGTAGGTTTGGGATCAGTGCATAGGAGTTAACGAATTGAGATTTGTGATACCCTTCCTGATAATAGGTCATTTCAAATTGTTCAAAAGGTGGTGATGACGTAAAGGCAGTGTATTAAGGTAATGGGTAAGGATCAGTGTATCCTCCTTGATTGTAGATCGTATTAGGTTGTCCATGAAAGGGTGGTGATCTATAATCGATGTGGCTCTGAGAAGGATGGAAATCAAAATCATAGTGTTCAGGGTTAGACCCTAAACACAGAGGCCCGAAACTGTATCCCCAATCCGAGTTATCCCAACTAACTGATGGTTGATTATAGTACGAGTTGGGATAATCGCCATGTTGAGGATAACTCATAACTGGAGGGAAAGTGTGGGAATGCATATAAAATGTGGGAGGATTCATGATAGATGGGAGGAAGAAAGGTGCCCTGCAATACAAACAATCAAACTTGTCCTTAAGTGGGCTAGCCTAAAGACCTATAGACTCCCAGAATTTGTCTTGAGATAAAGAAACGATTTGATCAACTTCTGTCCGTTCAATCCAACCAGTTAGAGGGTGGGACTGGCGAGAAGGTTCTTCCATTGGCTTGTGTCGCCAGTTCCTAGTGTAAGCCCTAGCCATGATTGTTTCATTCTGCTCCCCTAGGTAGACATCAGATTGAGCAGTAGAAATAGACTAATCAAAAATAATCTCATTCTGGGCTCCGAAAAGCGAGTCGAATCCTTAAGGCCAATGTCTACTCCATTTCATTTAGGGGTAGGTTTGAATGTGCTTTGGAATGTGATGGGCCCTTTATCTAGGTTATGCCCTTAATGATTGATTGATGTGTGCGTGTGTGCACAACTAGTGGTTTTCAAGCAAGATTATTTCTGATGTGGTGAATTTTAGGGTTTAAATCTGGCTTAGTAGCTTTTAGGATTCAACTTTACGTATTTTCAAACAAGTTTTGTTGGCACACGATGTTTTGAAAGCACAGGTGAAGATTCTTTCCTTGGAAGCTTAAAGAATGTGGAGTGCCTGGTAAATCCCTAAGAGTTGAACCTATGTGCAGCTACTTGATGTGTTGATTTTAACTGAAGTGGTGCAGCCCAATCAACTCAAACAATTGGCCTATTTTACCAGTTAATTAGGCACATAAGTGACTACTTAATCTGATTTCTACTTGATTATCTATTTGGATGTGTGTACCGGTTCCAAAGATCGATTTACCGGTTGAGTTTGAAAATCATATGAGGTTGTGTACCTTTGTGAGATTTTTTAAATTTTTTTCTTTTTAAATTTCGAGGTTGAGGCTGGTGTAGGTGTCAAACAAACAAACAAAACTAACTTTAGAGCTTATAAGAACACCTTGGTTGATTTATGTTTGAGTTATTACGTGGTGGAATGAAAACTAATGGGTGAGAGGTTGGGAAAAACTTACAGAACCTTCAGCAGCACTTTGCTCCAATCTTCCGCTTTTTCTCATCTCAAAAGAGTACCTGCAATCAGAATATGGAAGGAGAGAAGTGAGTAAACAATTCGTAAGTTGGAAAATGCGAAAAGAAATCAAAGAGCGTGACCTCCCTGGCAATGGCACCAAAATGTTGAACATCGGAGGACTACGCTATCGGAGTTGGTTTTGAAAACCTGTCATTGTAGTTTGAATAGCGAAGAACTCGGGTTCAACAAATAAAATTTATATCAGAAAAGAAATTCCATGTTGAACTCAGGGAGGCTACGTCGATCAAAATTCACAATTATATATTTTTTTATGTTTTTGTTTAAAGAGCGGAATAATCACAATGAAATGAAATAAATATAAACAATAAGAGAAAGAGAGAGAGAAAACATTCACTTGATATTGCAAAATGTTTGGACAGCTAGGAAAGCGGGAAAAGATTACACTAGAAAGCGAGAAATTATTACACTAGAAAGCAGGAAGAAGGAATACGAGACAGAAGTTATCCTCCTCGACAATCGCTTGGAGGACGAGCCAGACCAGAGAACGCCTGGAAGATGAGGATCACAGAGGGAAGAAGGAGGTCGAAGCAGGAGGAATGGGAACGAGGCAGAATGTCCTCGTCGTCGTGGGATCCACTTCTAGAATGGGGGCGAAAAATTGATTTTATCCCTTGAGGAGCATCTCAGGTGTTGGACAAGCTTCTCTTAAGCTTTGGAGAGGGAGAGAAGAGAAGGAAGGGATGGGAAATTCGTATGGAGGGTGTCTTCTTTCATAGTTACAAGGAATGGGGGCATTTTGGACATTATAATTTGAAAAAATTAATTCAGCACCTTTAGTGATGGATAAATCCGTCACTAAAGGCTTGAATGTGGCCGTCGTGCCCACCGCTCGTGTGGCTTCTTGCTTTCGCGTCCTTCAATGCACGTGCACATTCATGCGCTCACAACCGTCTGATCAAGAGATCAGATAGCTTAATACGGCCTATGCTCGCATCGCACACCCGCGTGTGATCACACGTAAGTGCCGCATGTCTGATCGCGCGTTGGGGTGATCGCTCTCTTAGCGTCGTCCGATCCTCGTCACACAGCCCGTTCGCTCACCCACCCATGCCTGCTTGTGCTGATTTGGCGACCGAGCGGATTCGAATGCGTGCCCACTCTTCTCGCGAAGGTGCTGGACCAACACACTATGCATGGCTTTGTGTCGCGTGGTGAGTTTGAGCGTGCGGGTCTGTAGGAATTGGATGGGCATCCAACGGTGGAGAATCGTCGATCGGATGATGAGGAAACGCAGAGGAGAGTCCTTGGTGCCGATTGGGCGACCAAGATGGTGCCACGTGGTGCCATCTGTGCCGTCCATCTTCGGAGTATTATAGATGGTGCCATGGGTGTTGGATTGGATCAATTTTCACACCGTTAGGCTGCGATCGTCAATCCAAATCCATTCGTGAGGTTGGATTTGCCGTCTGAGGTGCAGATTAACACCATCTTGGCCCTTGATCTTAGGGTTCCTCTATCTCTATCTAGTGCTACGGATGTCCGATTAGGGCGATCTTGGGATCGTTGAACTCCAATTGTTGCCCTGATCAGGTCAGTATGATTGGATCTTTGATCCGAGGACATGATAAAAGGTTGCCCTATCCCTAACCATAAAAGGGAGACAATTACTGTACAATTTATACAACTTGATCTAAATGCATGATTATGCATGTTATGCATTATATACAATGTATGATGCTAATGTGACACTAAGAACATGCATTAATAGACATTTTAAGTTAATAAGATGTGTGCATATCAGAGAGGCAGAAGCCTCTTGTCTCAGGCATGTGATGGTGGCCAGTCTATAACAAAAGGCACATGAGAAGCAAGGATTTCAAAGAGGCACCAAAGATTAATATGTATGTATGCAACTTGTATAGGTGCATGAATGTGCGAGTGAAAGCTTACATCCTTCTCCCCTTCCAAGGCCTTGTTGAGAGCTTGCCTTTCCACCATGAGCATGGGAATTTTTTGGTCTAGTCTCATGTTCATTCCTTCATAGTAATCTCAGATGGAGTGGTAAAGGCGTTGGCAATAACCAGTATCCATGATGCCAGAGTCAATGCAATCTACGCATAGACTCCTACCATCCCCCAAGACATATACTTTATTCTCCATAACTTCAATATATACATATATGCAGGGAAAAGAAACAAACAAGTATATTCTGATGGGTTGGAATTAAATTAACCCCAACCTCATTAACATGCATAAGAATTATTATATTAATGAAGGTAAAGGCGACTAACTAATTACCTCCATCTGCTTTCAACTACAGCAACGTGACATCCTGTCATTCATACAAAGGGCAGTATTTCTGTCCCCAGAATGGATGGGCTCTCTACTCAATCAATCTAGTCGCATTCATTGGAATCTATTTATGTATTAGGAAATTAAGTTAAAAAAGAGTGCCTCAATAATTAACATTTCAGCTTCCTAATTTGTGTAAAATAAAATGCATGTGCAGTGGAAGGTATATATATATACAGAACATAAAAATTCATGGCAGACGTCGCATTTAGGATAATGCAATTCCTTGTAAGATGACTTGTGGTATGGAGTTGTCCATGACAAAGAAAACTGAACAACAACATATATAATAATAATAATAATTTGGACATTCATCAATATATAATTAAGCTTGCTAGGAAGGATGAGTTAGTGGGATCAGTAGTGAAAACATATGCACACAACTTATAAATGAAAATAAAAAGGCAAGCACATCGATCTCACGGATTGGCCAGCTACAAGCATGGCAGATGAAGCACAGGGGATGCTAGAATGTTGCCATGCAGCTTAGATAATGTCCATACCCTATTTCACACTTGCAACCTCCACAAATTCTAATGGCTGGCTAAAGTGGTTCAGTATCGGAGGATCGAGAACCCTTAGAAATTGAAGAGAAGAATAGTAATTGGCTAACCGATCTCCTTTACGTAAGTATTGCACCAGATCAAATGGAACATTATAAGGACCGTTCAAGCACTCTTGAATCACCCTCGCAAGTTCTTCATCGTTATCCGTCTAGCCTCTTTGTCCTGTTAAATTTTTTCTCCACGATAATGCTATAGAAAATTAGGAGCTATATATATATATACACACATATATGCCTGCTCTATAATTCTAAATAAAGGCGATCAAAGAATAAATTGTGTATTATTAATTCAAGAATTTAAAAAAATTGAAAGGAACTCTGGCTCATATATCATCCATGCTTGAGAGTGTCATGAAGATACCAAAAGGTTTCTTGGCATCATCTGCAAGTGAAATCGTGATTGCACGATCCAGATCCTCATTCTCAGCTATGGAACGATCATCCTAATGCATATAGTAACTTCTAGATGGTAGAATCTCATGCAACAATCATAGGAAAATTAAGTAGCCTGCAAAACTTTTATGGGCAAAGAATTGTTATATATACATTGTTTATGAAGAAATTAATGCCACAGACAGGACAAGAGAAGAATTACCATTGGTCTAGTCCATCTCGCCAAAGCATACTCTCTTTGCCAATACCTCATTGATGCTAGTCATTTGTTACTGTTCTATTCGATCCCTTAAAAAATCTATCGAGCCACTTCATATACCGATTTCTCCTTTTTGCACAAGAGGTGGTCATGGACCATAGTTACATGAGAAATCACCAATGAAATGAGTAGAATGCTATCAATATAGAATTTACAAATCCTTCGTAACATCATCACTTGTCATATGTTTTTCTTCTCATATTAATCTTCGAGTTCAGCTGCCATTTTTTAAATACATCATCACGCTCACCACTTTCCTATGGTTCTTTAACTTATCAGGGAACAAAAAAGAAAAGAAAATAACATCACCATAATATATTGTGAAGTGCCTCCACCAATCAAGAAAATTAGAACTCTGTGAAACATCAAAGGGTTTAATTTGTTGATATTTACTTTCGAATTATTGTGGATGGCTGAAGGCATGGAAATCCCCCTTGGCCTTCCTCTTTCAAGCCAGATTAGCCATCGACCTTGCAAAATTCTCTGTCTCCAGTGGATCAATATCTATTCACACCAGCTTCTCCCTACACCTCCAGTAGACACTGCCCTCGTGTATCTTGCTCCCCCTGACATCCCCCTTCCCTTTCCCCAGCCACCCGTGCCCATGCCAACCTCACCCTCCTCTCATTGATGAGCCATATTTGTGGGTAAATTAGTTAGTTTAGTGCATAGGCATTAGATTGATATTAGCATATACATATCCTGCATTAAGATATAAATAATTTAGTTTATATATATTTTCATGTATGCATTCCATATATAAATTACTTAGCAAGCATTAGAATAACATGCATTAGTCTTCAGGTTATATTATATGCATATATTAGAATTAACATTTTATTGAGGGTTTGTACATAAATAAATCAATCTTCTTAATTATTTATTTTTATTCTCTCTTCTCTGTAGTAAATATGCACCGCTCTGCCACTAGCTGCCTGCACTGAAGACCTGCATTCAAGGATGAGAGGTGGATCTGGTTGGGGCAGCTAAGACTACAGGGGAGAGGAGGAGGTAGCTGAGCACTAGGAGTCCATCATCCCACTTCACCACCATGTAGAGCTCAGAGATCCTCCATTCCACACTGTGGGTCTCTACTACGGTGAGACCTTCGCCACTATGGACGTGAGGGGTGACAGCCCGCACCATCATCTGCAAAGCCTCACACCACCGTGCTTCGTCATTGCCGTCACATTGCCTCAACCTCCACCAACTTCATCACCGTGTGTCCGCCACCATTCATCTTCTTCATTCTTCCTCCTCCTCTGTTTCAACCCACAAAACCCAACATAACCCATCACCTCCAATGCCAACAGAGCCACCACCCATCACCCTCTCCTCGCGCATGTGCCACACCTCTCCACGTGCATAGCAGCGATGAGTAGCCCTTGGTAGCCCCCAGCTCGCATGCCCTCTGGCAGTGCCTCTGCCTGCCTGTGCAGCTTCACATGCACATGTACAGCCCACGCGACTAGCGTGCCACCCACACACATCTCCATGGTTCACCACCCTCCAGCTCCACCGTGCATAGGCATGCATCATCCCCAGCGACCCTCCCTCACCATCTTTGAGCAGCGACCACCAACAGCACTACCATCTTGACGCCTAAATAAGGGACTATGCCCCACGCACCCAACACCCTCTTAATGTCAACCGGTCGCTCAGACCTTCTCGGCCTTCACCTCCACCACCGACGTGCTCCTCTCCTCCGATGGAACTCTTCCACCAAAGCGAATGGCTAGCGATGCCTCCTCCATGTGTGAAAGGAAGAGGAAGAATCTTTCCTCTATTTCCTTGTGAATTAGTTTTTACATTTCTTCCCATTGCTGGCTATTTTAAATTTTTAGATAATAAAATTTTATTATGTTTGTTTTATGAGCATCTCCCTCTTGTTCTTCATAGTTACAATATTAGCATGATAATGTCTTATTATCTCAATTGAAAAGTGATTTTGATCTAATTTCTTGATGAAACTAATCATGAACATCGATTTTTAACTGATGTGAGTTTAAATAGGCCATTGCCTCCCTGTGGATACGACCCTCTCCTCATTGAGTGGTTATTTTAATTACTTTGAATAGTCGATTTTCCACCACTTCGAAATACATTGACAAATCATCTTAATCATCACCTTCGAAACCAAAAATCAACTCTTCACTCACAATACCCTCCCTCACCTTATCCATGACCCACTCCTCCAACCCAACCCCTACCATCGCCTCCATCCTAAGCCACCTCTCCACAACCCCCGCAGTGGCCTCCGACACCTACTCACCGAACCCCTAAGATTCTGGCGAAGCCTATACACCTCCTCCCCCCTTCCCGTGCCAGAGCTCACCCTCATCAGTGTCGTCAGCTTTGAGTCCTCTGGTGCCATGCCACACTCCTCCATGTGCCTCTCTTCTCTGCGTGCCCCTTCTCGCAGAACCTAAACAATGCAGGCCAATAGGACTGTAGCCTCAGGTTGATCCCTGCCGACTTCATCTCCTTCTTCAGTTGGAACATGACCTCTATGTCATCCTTGGCTACTACAACCCTCGTGAGGCCTATGAACATCACCTCGTTGGGCTCTACACCATCGGCTCGCATCTACTAGTATATCTCGAATGCCCCTCCAGCCCCATCTGCAAGGTCACGCCTTTTGTTGCTCCCTCTTCCGCCACGGTCCAAAAGGCGGTGGTGCCTTTGGTGGGGGGATCGTCCGTGGCAGGGTCTTTGGAGCAGGAGAGGAGCAGAGGTAGAGGAATATGTTGTAGTAGGGGAGGGAGAGGTGGACAAAGAGGGAGCAGGCCTCGTTGTAGAGGCGGAGGGCCTCAGGGTGGTCGTCATTCTTGGAGCACATGTGGAGGCAGTGGCGGAGGAGTTTCCCTGGGGCATCCCAGCGGTGCTTTTTCTTTGTTTGTTTTCAGTGGGAATTGGTGGTGCTGGCACTGGTGGTTGGGGTGGTGGTGGCAATGGTGGAGTGGGAGTGGGCCATGGGAGGAGGACAGTTGAGGCGGCGGAAAGGGAGGAGGTGGGACGACGGTGTGGAAGGGTTAGGGTTGGAGAGGAGAGAGGAGTGGAGGAGGGAAGGGGAGAGGGAACCATTTCCTAAATCCATTTCATAATATCCTACTTATTTTTTAAAAACATTAGCTACAACCGATTTGTCTTAATTAAAGATAAGCTTTATTTTTTTACATTTAATGACATTATATGAATAGGAAAAATAATCAAGCTAGTACTAAGTTTTAATGTTGTCAAAGAATTTTTAATGGGTTGTATTTTTATTACTGTTAAGTTACTTTTGAAAGATTGGAACGATAATGTGCATTTTAGATATATTGGTAGATATTTTTGCCACTAATACTAGCTACATGTATCTTAAATAAATGAAATCAAATTTCTTTTTTGTTTGAAGGGATAAGATTCAATTTAGCTTTTCCCTATTTTATAAAAAATATGTTGAAGATGAAATAGTGGCATCATTTCATTTACATCAATTTGTCATTCAAAAAAGATAACATAGTGGCATAAGTAACAATTACCACTAAATCAAAGTCTATAATGGCAAATATATTTGCCACTAATACTAAATGTCAATTTATAAAAATATTATAGTGGCATATGTAAAAATTGCCACTAAATCAAAGACTGTAGTGGCAAATATATTTGCCATTATTGTAAATTGTCATTTGACATAAATATTATACTAGCATAAATAATAATTACCACTAAATCAAAGTCAATAGCGGCAAATATATTTGCCACTATTACTAATTATCACTTGATAAAATGTTATAATGGCAAACACAAAAAATTTGCCACTAAATCTATGGAATTGTGGCAAATGCATTATACGCCACTATTTAATTCGCCACTAGAGGTAATTTTTTTTGTAGCATGTGATCCTCCTCCAAGCCTCCTCTAAGGGTGGACGTCTACCACCTTTGTTCCTCCTCTTGCCTAGCTGTCCCCCGTGATGAAGGCTTCCTCCTTGGCATAGCACAAGGGGGAAAAACAAAGAGGAAGAAGGTACCAAGGGGGTGGGTAGGGTGACCCCTTGATCTTCTTCTCTTCTTCTTCTTCCTTGGCCTTAGGTGTAGGTGGTGTAGGTGGTGTATACAAAGGGTGAAGATTGGGATATAGGTGTGGTTAGATAGGATATTTCTGGGAAGGGAGGGGTGATGGTTGGAGTGAATGAGGTGGATGGATAGGATGGGTTGATGGAGGAAGTTGGTGGATCCTATGGCTATGGATTGGTGGTAACAAATGGAGAGACACATGGAGGTGGTCATCATGGTGGTTGACATCCATGGTGCCCTTTGAATTGTTGCTGAATGTGGTTTCTACAAGGGGGCTTAATTGGTTCCACTGGATGGAGGGCATAGATAGGTTTAGGTGTTGGATGGAGGGTTGGGATGTAGGGAGAGTTGGCGCCAATTTTAAGGATAGTTAAGGGGTGGTTTTTGGGGCCAAAAATGGTATCCCTTGGTGGTGGTTGAGGGGAACGATTGTCTATTATTAGCACCAAAAATAGGTTAAGAGTAGGGATGGTTAGGTGGACTTGTTGGTGGAGCTTAGTAAGGTTTTGAGGTGGAGTTAAGTTGGGTGAGTTAGGGTAAGGCTTTTGGTGCCATGGAGGTGTTCTTAGCTAAGCTAAGCTTGCTTAGCTAGTAGGAAGTAGGGTTGGAGGTAAAGGGAGCTTGGGTTTTGAGGGAGCAAAGCTGGAGGAAGCAATCTTGAGCTGCACTGGAGTTGGTGGTTGCTAAAGAGGACTGCAAGGAGCTACCTTAGCTGGATTAGCTTGCTAGTCCTTTGCTAGCTGCTAAGCCAAGCTAAGATGAGTTTGCTTCTACTAATGTAAGCTGAGGTGAGCTGGTCTTGTCTTCCCGGAGATTACATAGCTAGCTGGAGTAGCTAGCTTAGTTCAAGTAGCTTAGCTCAACTAAGCTGAGCTGAGTTGAGCCTCCAAGAGCTGGACTTGAGCTGGCCTGAGCTGGTTGAGGTCATCTTCAGCTGACCAGGTCTAGCTAGCAGCTAGTCCTCATTTGGTTAAGCTTCAAGTGGATTGTTCTAGGCTGGAGGAGCAGGAATGGAGCTGGGATCAACTGACTTGAGCTACTTTGAGCTACCATTCCTCTAAGGAGAGTTGAATAGAGTTGAGGTGAACTATCTAGCAGCCATTAAGCTGAGATGAGCTGAACAGAGCTTAAGATGAGTTGATTCAGAAAGAATGAGCTGGTATCCAACTAGGAAGATCTTGATTTAGTTGGGAGAAGCTTCTTTTTTATCCTTTACCATCTTGAGTGCCAAGGTATGTGGAATCTGACTTTCTATCTCCCCCTGGCACTCAAGTAAATGCATCAAAAAGATAATAAAATGTAATGCATGCCTATCCTAAGTAACTGCATTAATGCAGCCCAAAAATGCTTTTGAAGAGTTAAAACCCTTAGAGCTAGATATATTTTTGGGCATAAGAATGAAGATAAATTGGCATTTATCAGGGGACCTCACCCTCTGTGTGTCGAGGTGTTAAGTCCTATTCACAATTGCGTTAAATATGCATTTCTAGTTTATTCCCCAACATTGTGGGACTATAACGCCATGCTCTTCTCATGTTCGCTGTAGAGGAGTGAAGCTTTCTAATTGGAGTGAATGAAGTGCTTCAAACATTGATTGTTGCTGCATGAGTCTTCAAGGTATTAAGTCACATCCATTGGAGGTTGTCATGGTGGCGATGATTGTCGGAGGACGACAGATAGAGGCGGAGGAAGTGAGGTCAAAGGCGACACCTGGAACATTGAAATATAGGCTGTAAGACCAAATTAAAAGGCTTCTGAGTGTCACCGAGAGGCGAGGAGGGTGATTGTCATGACGATTGGGTGGTTGGTGTACTGAGGTTGTAGGACGGTGACAGCGGAGGGTGTTTTCGGTGGGTATGTCCAACAGGGTAGAAAGTAGATCAAAGCTCTCAATAAGTTGAGGGCTTTTGACCTAGATGGTGTGGTGAAGCTTGTGGTGGTGGTTGCGTGTCGTTTGGTTGAGCCTAGTAGTTGGACATAGCTCGTCGGAGCTTCACTGACCACGAAGAAGTTGGAAAGGGAGGCGGCAATTTATCGGTTGAATTGGGGAGATAAGGGATTGAATCGAAGCTAAATAAGGAGAGGAAGTGAAAGTGCTAACTAATTGATGAAGGGGATGTTGATTCCACGCCGACATGGCTTGCCAGACTGGAAGAGACGAAACCTTTGGTGATGAAGAAGGGAGGCGACGAATGGGAAAGTTGCTCCTGCATTGGTCAGCAAGAAGTAGAGGTGGTTGAGGAATATATTGGGCCACTTGATTTGATTGCCAAGTGGTCGGAGTAAGGGGATTGAAGAAGGTCACCGAAGTCGCGACGAAGGTGGAAACTAGAGGAAGAAGTGGTGTTTTGTGGCCTAACCTGACTCAAACTAGTCTTGGGAGCTTTTATAGAGATGAATTGCGAGCTCAATTATGAAGATTCATTGTGAATTTCTCACGATTTGTCTTGGTTTTTTTCTCACAAATTCTTTGAGCTGGACTAAGATCTTGGCTTCAAATCAAGGTTCAAGATCATGTTCAAATGCCCTCTCATGGTCTGAACACCAAGACATCTAAATCACAATTTGGTTTTTTTCTCATGATTTGAGAGAGACTCTCTGTCTTAAATCTCGGCGTGCTTGGGTTCTTTAGGAAAACTAAGATCAATGGTGGCAGGCATTGATTTGTGAAGGGGAAGATAAAGATAGAGGAGCATATTTAAGGAAGTTGAAATCTGGGGGCTAAGTGTAAGAAATAGAGTTTCTAAGGGATAAAATGCAAACTAGGTTAAGATGGATTCAGATTGGTTCAAACTTTTGGTGTTAACCTAATTTGCACCCGAGGAGTCTAATGTTGAAATTGGATTTTAGTTTGACCATGTTTGACTGGGTAAACTGCATAAAAGCTTAAATCAACGTAAATTCCTATCTGAATCTCTATTCTATGGCAAAATGGGTTCAGATGGTCAAACCAAAGGTACCAAACCTTTTAGAATATTTTCTTGTGAATTTTAGGAGGTTTAGATTGATTTTATCTTGACCAGAATCATTGCAATTTAAGTGGGGCTGGTAATTAGTGTTTTAGGTATTATTTTCACCCTCGAAATGCATGAAACTTTGATTTAGTTAGTGTAAGCTCACTTCTTGGTCTTTAATGCCCAATTGACCTATAATTAACCCTTGAATAACCTTGTGGCTAATCTACACGTGTAATGTGGTGTTAAAATAGTAGATTAACACTTTTTATTTGTCTTCTTTTGAAAACATATCTGAGTGTAGTTACACTCCTCAGGTGATCATCTAGGAGCATTTATCTCTTGATTACAACTAAATTAAGTTAGTTATGATGGGTAATGGTGTTACCATTATCTACTCTTTCAGAAGCTTTGCACAAGCATCCCTCAAGTAGCTCTGATCTCTCTCTTTCCTTTATTTTCTTATTTTTTATTCTTACATTTTGATATTGGCCATAAAATTAGTATTCATTTGATATTCTTGTCTCTAGCAGTTGGTATTATATTATTTGCTACTCTAGTCTATATAGTTTCCAAAGGTTTCTAAATAGCAAATGCCTCCCTATGTTCAATCTAGAGACCTTGTAGTTTAGAATTATACATATTAGCTGGTCGGCTAATTTGCATACTATAATGATTCCACATTTTAAATTGCATAGATTTAGCAAAATTAGTACCCTACTGGCACCTCACACAAATACTCTACCTTGGGTTAGATGACACCCACAGGTACTTAGCTGATGCCTCTTGTGAAAGTAACTTCTTTGCCATGGATGGGATAGTGCATTAAAATTATTTGAGTCATTGGCAAAAAGCTTAATGAATGCTGCATCCGTGAACCAATTCGACAAGTTCAGTAATGCCAAAGCGTCTGTGCATGGGGTTCAACTTGAGTCTTTTCATGCTAATGTGAACCTCATTGCAAGAAAATTAGACAAGGCGGATTTATTTGTTAGTGAATGAGTTGATTCAAAACCAACATAGTGCTTCCGTTGCTACACCTTCTTCCTCCTGAGCCCCTTCCGATAGAACTTATGTTCTTACTTGGTATCCACATTCTTTTTCTTCACAGGCCCATTCTCTTTAGGAGCCCATGAAAAACCTTGATTTAGTTCTCGTTGACCAGGGTTACGCATATTCTTCTAATCTAAACTCTTTTCATGAATACACCTCTATGATATCTTCAGCTTACGAAGATGTCAATGCAATACAAGGATATGGATTCATCAACCCTTACTTTGAGACCTATTGTCCTAGGTGCCGCCAGCATCTAAATTTTTCATGGGTCAGAAACAACCGACAACCAAATCGGTCAACTCAACAATAGCCCAGACCTTATGTGACTTAGGCACTAGTATATCAAAGGCATCCACTGTAGAAACCACAACAACAGTAACCACAAGTGGCCAAGCAAAAGGAGAACTTGACCAAAACTATAATGCAAATGATGGAAGACTTCACAACTCAGAACCAAAGCATGCAATCACTTACCAATCAACTATTTTAGGAGACTAGAGCCCATGGGATGTTGCTGTCCTAGCCCATCCCAAAGCCTAGAAACTTTCAGAACCCGATTGCCCAACCTAGAGATAACATCTCGTAGGGACATGACCCTATTGTGTTACAAGCACCTATCATCCCACCTGGTACTCCTGCACAGCCAAGCCCACAACTTCTTTCACCTATTTCTTCTACTCTATCCCCACCACATGGACCATATGCTACTACTAGTGCTATTACATTAAGAAGTGGAACTACCATGAAGAATCCTCCCAAAAGAAAGGATCCTGGTCCATCTCGATCTCCTACTCATGATAACTCATCCTCTTTCAATTTTCACAAGGAGCCACCGAAGGAGGTTAAGACAAAAGACAAAGGCAAACAACTCACCATTGTAAACCCAAAAATTCCTATGCCCTTTCCTAAGGCATTAGCAAGAGAGATCAAGAAAAAGAACAAAGGTACAAAAGACCATGAGGACCTCAAATCCATGTTTAGGAAAGCTCATATAAAGTTCATTGTCCTGATGCTACTGACCATATTCCCCCCATCGCCAAATTTTTCAAGGATTATTACACATCAAGGAGAAACACAAAAGAGAAGGCCAGAAAGGCAATTTTATCTTAGCATACTAGTGTAGTCAAATTAAGCAACTTACCACCAATGCAAAAGTCCTTGGAGCACCATTAATTTCTTGCCAGTTGCAAGATGCTCCATTTGACAGAGCCTAATTGGATTTAGGATCTTCAATCAACTTAACTCCTGAAACATTATCTGAGAAATTTACATTTGGGGAGTTGAAACCCACCTCAGTCGCAAGTCAACTAGTCGATTCATCTATCAAGGTACCTAGAGGTGTGGTTGAGAACGTAATTGTTAAAATCCATGGGTTTAGTTTCGTAGTTGATTTCTTTATTTTAGATATCGAGGTTCAGGATGTTTGGAAATGGCAGTGGGAGTTCAGAAGGTAAAGGTAGATATATTTAGGTCCAAAAAGAAATTCAAGAAAAATGATTAAAAGAATGAAGTTGAACACAACATGTATATTACCTTAATTAAGAATGAATTAGATAAGTCTGATACTTCTATGTTCCCAACCATTTTAGAGTCAGATTCCTAACCTCATTTAGATGAACTAGATCAAGAATCCCCTTGATATAGAGTCATACAAGAAATTGTAGAACTTTTGTGGATGACATAGGATGAATTGTCCGAGAAATCAAGGAATTCATCAGAATCATGAGATTTTGAAGAATAATCAATTGATTTATTAAAAAAAGAAAAAGAAGAAACAATTATGGGGGATGAAATTTCACATATTACAGATTTTCGCAGGAAATACATTGCTAACACAATTAAGATTGAGAACTCCATTTTTGAGACTGAATAGAGAGACCCTCCCAAGATTGATTTTGATTTATGACACAATTCTTAGGAAATATGCTATGTTCATGGAGTATCATTTACATTCTCCAGTAACCCCATCGAGGTCAAAGAGGATTCCAAGGATGAGGACCATCCACAAAACCATCCAATTAATCATGAGCAATCCTCAAATGAGCTTATTAGCTTGGTCTATAATGAAGGGATTCCAATTGAGTTGACTTACCCCACACTACTACTGCTGATTATAATGACTAGAGGAATTCTGCTTCCACTGACTTCATAACAGGAGTTGAGACCACATCTATTTTCACTACGTTGGATGATCAACCTTCTTTCCCACTACAGCATAGTCCTGAGAGGTCCATTTCTAAACTTGACAATCTGCAGTTGAGTAGACCTCCTTTTGCACCCACCACTTTTGAACCTGACCCCCAATATCCTTTGACTGAGAAAATTGCAAAAGTCTTGTAAATAATAGATTGTGGAAGAAATTATAAACCTACATCATCAAATGGTTAGCTTGAACGCAAAGAGGAAACAATATCTACTAAGGAGGACACACATGGAGATTCAAACCTAGGTTACCCTATTCATTCTGATCTTGATTTTGAGGCTTTTGGTACTGAATTTCCTTCCTACCAGGCTCTACCATTATCTTCATATGACCTTGTTGACAGGCTATCAAGGGGTTTTATGGAGTAATCATCATAACAACGCCTCAATATCTCGAAAGCAATTAAATTTATAACTCAAAATTGAAAAAGAGTCCGAGGTCGATCACAGGAAGCAAAAATGGAATGCACAACACTAATCTCTAATTGAAATGAATGAGCATAATAAACACATGCTATAGAAGATATTCAATGAATCAAATACTCAGAAATATATCTAATATGGAGCAAAAGTATCTTAAACACTCATTGGGATAAAAAGAAATCAAGAAGAAAAAACAATGGTGATTTAAATCACCAATTATTCTAGTTTACTTAAGCACATATCCCAACCATCCAATGTAACCAGTTATCAATGCTACACTACTCAGTATGAGACATTGGTTTCCTTGCACAAATGGATTAAGTGCTGTCGGACCCGAAAAGGTTGTTAATATGGTGATTTTATCATTGAAGTGTGTATAGTGGTTAACCTAAATCGGACCTAACCATCTCTTTACAAAATTTTTAACCTAGCCTACTTGATTTTATCTTGGTCACTTTTAGGCCCAGGGTCGAACTCAGGGAAGCGGGGTTACGAGTCAAGTTCCTACGCCTTTCCTACAACAAATCTCTTCCATTCGTTTATTGTGTTTTTGGTGTTTTTCTATTTGTATTTTTTCTGGTAATCTTTGTCCCTGAGGGACACCCTTAAAATTGGGTTCCTGGCTTTGAGCCAAAATAGCGTTCCAAAATGGGCCTTGCTACTCGCAAGATGGATTACTTGCAAGTGAAGGATTATCTTTTCTCTTTTATATATTTTTTTATCTTTTTATTGGCATGAAAGAGAAGTAGTAATAAAGTAAATATAGTATATATATATAGGAATATATTATATATGTATAAAGGGTGGGGGTGGAGGAGGAGGAGTGTAGCACGGTGTCGAGTCGGTCGTTGTCTAGAAAGGCGCAACCAACAGGATGAGGTGCCGCTTGGAGTGTAAGGTGGATGGCGGAAGATGTGTGTAACCACGCTTTTTGTACCCGTGTATCAGGGAAAATTAGCAACTGGTGCAGATATTCCCGCGATACCACGTATAAAATAATGTGAAACTATCTATATATGTATATATGTAAATATATCTATATTATATATATATATATGGTTATAAATATATAGGTATATATATGTAGTTATATATCTATGTATAAATATATATATATAAGTATATGTGTATATATGCATGTAGCTATATGTATAGATAGATATATGTATATATATATATATGTGTGTGTGTATGTATATATGTATACAATACTATATAGATGTATATATATATATGTATATATATATATAGTAATATATGTATATAGATATATGTAGATAGATATGTATATATATAAGTATATATTGTTATAGATATATATAAAAACATATGTATGTATATTTATATATATATATATATATATGTATAAATATATGTATATATAAGTATGTATAAGTATATGTGTATATATATGTATATATATATATAAGTATATAGATGTATATATATATATATATGTATATTAGAATATGTATATATGTAAATATATATGTATATATATATATGTATATATATATATATATGTATACGAATACCTAGTTATATAAATACTACTATATATATAGATATAAGTATATATATATGTATATGTATATAAGTATATGTATATATGTATATATATATGTATATAAATAAGTATATATATATGCATATGTATGTATGTATACTAATACATAAGTATATAGCTACTACTATATGTATAAATATAAGTATATATATATGTATATATATGTATATAAATAGACATATATATATGTATATCAATATATATATGTATACGTATATATATATATGTATATAACAGTGTATAGGTGTGTGTGTGTGTGTATGGAAGTGTGTCTATGTGTGTGTAAGCATCGATAAAGAGAGTGTTGTGAGAGAGAGTGAGAGAGAGAGGGAGAGAGGGAGAGAGAGAGAGCATTGGTGAGGGTTGGAGTTAAGTCATCGGCAGCTTCCAAGCATTGTTTGGAGGCTCCACGCGTGCACGCGCAGGCGTGTCTGCGGGAAGAGAGGAGCACTCTGGAGGGAGTGGCCGCACGCAGAGGATGCCGCAGCACACCGCGCTGCGTAGAGAGTAGGCGCTGGCACTCGCAGGCGCATGCGGCGAAGGAAGCAGGCGAAGGCAGGCACTGGGAGAGGCAGGCACACGCAGACGTACGCGGTCGGGTGCGAGTGACGTGGGCGGAGACACACGTGTGGGCTCCGGTCGGTTGCAGCGTGCCAGGTTACTGGTTAAGTGAAAAACTCCCTGGTCACCCCACTATAGCCATAGTGTTGCGCAGAAACACGTGAACAGTGGCTACAGTAGCCAAGCGAGCCGCGCAATGGGGAGCTGTTGGTGCTGTGAGTGCGGTCGACTCGCGGCTGGTGCACAAGGTAGAAGGTCAACGTCGGCCAGTTGCAGGAGCAGAGAAGTTCGCAACAGAGTGTGCGGAGAGGGAGTTGGTGTGCGCGGTGGAGGGTAAGGGCGACCTGCTGCTTGCATGGTGGCTTGTGGGAGTTGGCAGGGTCACGCGAAAAGGCTTGGCCGGCAGCTACAGTGGCGCGCAGTAGCCGGCTGCGGGCGGAAGAGAGAGCGCGAGAGGGCGGAGAAGCGGGAGGCGATGTTGCCTGCAGTCGCGTGCGGAAAGGCAAGGGTGGCCTATAGGCTTTTGTGGAATGGGCTGGGTGGCTGCTATTGCGTGCTGCTGCTGCTGCCTTGCCGCTTCGTGCGGATCTTTGAGCTTCAAAGCTTGAACTACCGCTCCAATGGCTGGAATGGCTGGAAATGACGAAATCAGGGAAGAGCCACCGTGCCCACCGGCTCCATGGTGAGCTAGGCGATGGTGGACTCACGGTGGTCGTTGTGCACCACTGTGTGGTGCTCCTGTTCGCCGGGTGTCTCCTCGGAGGTGGAGGGCCGGCGTGTGGAGGGAGAGGGAGGAGACGGTGGCCTGGAAGGAGATGTGCTATGGGTTCTTTTGGCATGGAGGACCAGGCTGCTGCAAGAAGGAGCCGAACCCTCTCTTTATAGAAGAAGAAAGCCTTGCACAGCCATGCCCTGTCTGTGAATGGCTCATGCGCGGCTCATGGCAGGGAGAGGCTGCCGCAAGGAATGGTTGAGTAGGAAGAGGTGATGGAGAGCATGGCGCATGGAGGAAGCAGTTGCCATGCAGCTGCGGGAAGAGTGATTACAAAATCAAATGAAATAAAAAATAAAATATTCATGAATTTGCAAAGATGCACTTGAGGAAAAATGTTAATTGCAAGGCCACTTATTTTATTCGCCTCCCCTCTCAATTAAATGCACGCATGCATGTATTTTTACAATGCATCTATGGAGTCCTAATATGCATTGGTAATGTTAGGAAATAGCACAAGACGGCACAATTGCAGGTGTATTTTTGCGATGCAATCATACCCCCATGCCTATGTTTTGCTAGTCCCTTGCAAAACATTTATTGTAGTATTTAGAAATGATCTTAAGCTGAAGATTTTCTTCTGAGGCTACATAGGTGTGTCTATTGCTGGATATTGTGAGAACCAATTGTAGAGAAGATTACCAGTACTTTAAGTCTCACATGATATAGATCATCTCTCGACTAACCAGGATTCTTGACATTTAAACCTTATGTTCGATTTCCATGACCCAGGAGGTTTTTGCCACACACAAGAGCTCAAGAGATTATGGCTTGTGCTTAGTGCAGGATCAAGACTGACCAGATGAACATTAAGACTTAAGCCCAGGGTTTCACGAATCTTTAAGTACAGGTTGGTCCCAATTTCAGCTGGTGTTTTCGGATTGACCCTTAAGAAGATGACGGAAAACTCAACTCCCATTTTCTGACGTTTGTGGCTCACAGGAAAATAGGGTATTTGCGACTTGCCCTAAAGAACTCTTTATGGTTGAGACTTTACAGGCATTTGCAAGATATACTGACTTATTTTCATCTTTTTTTTTTTTTTAGAAACACGTGTCCGTATATCTCTTACAACATTATTTGGAGGAGCATACTTTTCTTTATGGTGGGAGAGTTTCTTTTTGGTTGAAAGAGTTTCTCCTAAACACAAGACTAAAACCTGGGATAAAAAGTCTACCTGCATGCACAGGTAAGGACTCCACCTTCCCTAATGAACACTAGGGTTGGATCTTATGTTCACCTGGTCATTCCTGATATGTGTAGTGTGAACCAAGTTTACTTAGGCTATCGAGTAGAAGCAAACCAACGGATCCTGTACTGGTGTCTCAGGTACAAGAATACGTCCTTGGTTAGGAGAGATTCTGATCTATCTTGTCAATGCTCAAGTGAATTAAGTCGAGCCTGAGCGAATCAAGCTTCTGTGGCCTGGAAAGTCTTCAAAACAGAGGTTGAATATCCATAAACACTTATTGTATTTTTGTTTTAGCCTTTAGATCATTACTAAACACCATTTTCATTTTCATTTTTCATTTTCTTTTGTATATATACATATAGAAACTGCATGATACCATAAAATACCAAGATCCTAAGGATGCCTATCCACCCTGCCATGCCAAACGATGCTGTCCTCATACGCATGCGGGGAAGGGTGGAGAAAGGATGAAAGATCGGGTAACGAGAGCTAAAGTGCAGGGTATACAGCAAGGTGGTAGGGTGGGTGGATGGTGGGTGGTGAAGTGAAAATTGAAGTGATCGTGACAGTGAAAAGTGATGGTGGATGGTAAGTGTTGTTGGGGTGCCTTCCAACGAGTGCTGAATTTAACGTCCCCAGCTGGACTGAGAATGAGGCAAAGAATTAGTTACCCTCTAGCAGGCCAATGCTTTCTCTGACTGGGGCAGGTTCATGAGTCAGATAGGGTTTCAAACACTGCCCGTTGATCATAAATTTACGCCCAGATTTGGGATCTTTGATCTCGACTGCCCCGTTGGGGAATGGTCTTCAGACCAGGAAAGGACCAGTCCATTTGGACTTCAATTTCCCAGGAAAGAATTTGAGTCGGGCATTATAGAGCCAAACTTGTTGAGATGGCTCAAATTCTTTCCACCGAATACGGCTATCGTGAAAAGCATTAGTGCGTTGTTTGAAGGTTAAAGCAGACTCATAGGCTTCACGACAGAGCTCTTCCAGCTCCTGGAGTTTTAGTTTCCTTTCTCGACCACACAGGTCTAGGTCAAGGTTACATTGGCGAACCACCCAATAAGCACGGTGCTCCAACTCCACGGGCAACTGACAAGGCTTCTCGTAAACGATTCTATATGGAGTCATACCAAGGGAGCCTTGAAGGTGGTTCAATATGCCCAAAGTGCGTCACTCAGCTTGTCAGATCAATCCCTATGGTCAGGCCGAACCGTTTTCTAGAAAATCTGCTTGATTTGCCAGCTCGACACCTCCGCCTGGCCGTTCATCTGAGGATGATACGGGGATGCAATACGATAGTAGACTCCATATTTCCTCAGAAGTGCCCGAAAAGAATCATGGGTGAAGTGGCTTCCTCCATCCGAGATAATGGCTCGAGGGATCCCAAAGCACGCAAAGATGTGGTCCTTGACAAAGCGAGTGGATATAACATGGTCAACACGGTACGCTGGAATAGCCTCGATCCATTTCGAAACATAGTCAACGGCGACGAGGAAGAATTTGAAGTTGTTGGACGGAGGAAAGGGACCCATGAAATCAATTTCCCAGATGTCGAAGATTTCTATAGCTAGGATGGGTTGTAAGGGCATCATGTCACAACGTGACATTGACCCTAACGACTGGCACCTAGTGCAATGCTTGGCATAATTGTGTGCATCCTGGTGAAGGGAGGGCCAAAAGAAACCGCACTGCGACACCTTGGTTGCAGTTTTCCTCCCAGAGAAATGGCCTCCCCAGGCCTGATCATGGCAGAAGGATAGCACACTGGGGAACTCGCTGTCAGGAATACAGCGACGGATGATTTGACCAACACCTATCCGAAAAAGAAGTGGATTATCCCAGAAGTAATACTTTGCTTCTGCCATGAGACGCTTGCGCTGGATTTTAGGCCAGCCACGTGGAAGAGATCCAGAAGCAAGGTAATTGGCAATGTCGGCATACCACGGTCCACCTGCCACATTTATTGCCAATAGGTGCTCATCAGGAAAAATTTCATTGATCGACAGAGTAAGTCCAATATGATCAGGGTCTAGTCTGGAAAGGTGATCAGCCACAACATTCTACGCTCTGGCCTTATCACGAATCTCAATGTCGAATTCCTGGAGCAAAAGGATCCAATGAATCAGTCTAGGCTTAGCATCCTTCTTGTGCATGAGATGACGAATGGCCACGTGATCAGTGAAAACAATAACGTGAGATCCTAGAAGGTAAGAGCAGAATTTCTCTAGCCCAAAGACAACTGCCAGTAGTTCTTTTTCAGTGGTAGTATAATTACGTTGGGCCTCGTCCAACGTCTTACTGGCGTAGTACACCACGAAGTGGTGTCTATCGCGTCTTTATCCCAGGATGGCTTCTACTACAAGGTCGGAAGCATCACACATGAGTTCAAAGTCGAGGGACCAATCAGGTGGCTGGAGAACAGGGGCCTTAGTGACAGCATTACGCAGCTGCATGAATGCTTGTATGCAGTCGGGGCCCATATCGAAGGGTACATCGATCGATAGGAGATGAGTTAACGGTCGAGAAATCTTGGAGAAATATTTGATGAATCTCCTATAGAAACCGACATGTCCTAGGAAGGAGTGGATTTGTTTGATAGAGCCAAGCACAGGTAAATCAGCAATGACAACGAGCTTAGCTCTATCAACCTTGATACCCTTATCGGAGATGATATGTCTGAGAATAATTCCCTCCTGCACCATAAAATGACTTTTTTCCCAGGAAAGCATGAGGTTTACATCAATACATCTCCTAAGGATATGAGTCAGGTTGGCAAGATATTCGTCGAAAGATGGTTCAAAGATCGAAATGTCATCCATGAAGACCTCGAGAAAGTCACCAACCATGTCTTGGAATATCGCCAGCATACATTTCTAGAAAGTTGCTGGCAGATTACAAAGTCCGAACGGCATCCTTCTAAATGTAAAGGTGCAAAAGGGGCAGGTAAAAGTTATTTTTTCTTGCACTCGGGGGTCAATTGCCACTTGGTTATATCCTGAGAATCCATCCAAGAAATAGAAAAATTTATTTCCCGCTAACCGCTCCAGGATTTGGTCAATGAATGGTAGCGGAAAGTGATCTTTCTTGGTTGCAGCATTGAGTTTCCTATAATCCACACACACTCTCCTAGATGTAGGAGTGTGTGTAGGGATGGATTCGCCCTTGTCATTGACACGGATGTTGAGTCATACCTTCTTGGGCACAACGTGAATCGGACTCACCCAGGGGCTATCGCTGATCGGGTGGATTATACCTGCATCCAGGCACTTAATGATTTCTTCCTTAATGACCTCCCGCATGTTAGGGTTGAGACGTCGCTGCATCTCGCGGGAAGGTCGAGCCTCCTCTGTATATATACCGTGAGTGCAATAGGAGGGGCTAATGCCAGATAAGTCTGATAAGGACCATCCAATAGCTGCTTTGTGTTCTATGAGGAACTTCATTAGTTTGCACTCTTGCTCCCTGGTCAATTTTGAACTGATGATTACAGGAAGCATTTCATTTGGTCTTAGGAAAACATACTTAAGTGTATTAGGCAGCTCTTTCAGCTCAGGAGTGGATGGTGAAAGGTCTGGCATTTCATGGGACGAGAGTGTCCCAGGTGGGTTGGAGAGCAAGTCAGGAGGAAGAAATTGGCCCTCAGAATGGCCAAGAAGAGGGCCTTCTTGGATAGATGGATCCAAAAGAGTATAGCCCCAGTGAGAAGTATATGGGCTCAGGGTCCCAGTGTGGAGATGCAACTCTACCTGATTTGGCGGGAAAGAAAGGGCAATCCGGTCTTCGGGATTGTGGACCGGCAGTGAGTAGCCTGGATATGACTCAGACCATGAGGTATGGGAAGCGGTGAAAACCTCGTCGGAAGTCTGGAAAGGAGAAGGTACGGAACAAGGGAGGGATGGGGGAACATCACAGTATGTGCTGATCAGGTAGTTGTTAGTGTTTATAGGTAATCCGTAGCAGTCCGAATAGCTCCCAATTAGTCCGATACACGCACTGACGGCCATGTCCTCGCCAGATGTGTCATCCTTGATACAATCGCAATCAAAGTTCTTGGCTGCCTTGAAGATGTTAAGCTTGATCTTTTCAGATCCAACAGCAATCTCGATACAGCCCGACTAGCAGTCGATATAGGCACGGACTGTGGCCAAGAAAGGTCAACCAAGGATGATTGGACAATTAGAAAGTGAGCTAGGAACTTCCACATCTAAAATTGAGAAAGTCAACAGGAAAATAGAGACTGTTGACCCTAACCACCACGTCTTCCACCACACCCTTCGGGATTTTGACTGAACGATCTGCCAACTGTAATGTGATAGGGGTGGGTTTCAGATTTTCCAAGGAAAATTTTTCGAGCATGATGGTTGGTATAAGATTTATGGAAGATCCTAGATCAAGCAGGGCACGATTAAAATTGCAGCCTTGGATGCTACAGGAAATCAGTGTTGTGCCCGGATCTTTCTGCTTCGATGGTAAGTTTGACAATATAGCACAACTCGCATGAGGCAAGAGAACCACCAGATTCTTGGTTTTCTTTGACTATCGCCTGAGTGTTGTGTAGTCTTTAAAAAATCAGGTGACAGTAGGTATGTGGTCGATAGCCTCGATTAGGGGTACCTTGATTTCGACATCGCTGAACAAATTACGTAGGTTATCAAAGACCTACGTATCTTTCTTTTTGCCTTTTGGCTCCCTTAGTAGAGCCTCAGGGAATGGAACTGATTCTGGCACCAATTTGGGTGTATCGTCCTCTCACGAATGCAGTGCGCATCCCGAATGAGAGGGCGATGAAGAAGACGGGTCAGGATCAGGTCGAGGCAGATCGACGGTCTGCTTACCGCTCCTTGTAGTGATAGCATTGGATGATGCAGGTCCAGTGGGATCATACGGCAGAGGAGGGTTTGCAATAGGGACATAAGAGTGTGGTGCTGCAGCGGGATTAGCCTGAAATCCTGGTGGAATGCTCGGAGCTTGAGGAATTTGATTAACCTACCCCTGAGAAGGTCGTACCTATGGTTGAGGACCACAAGGTACGATGTTTCGCAGGTTTGGAACAGGTTGGGTGGGAAGAGTGCCCTGAGCTCGAGTCGCCATGCGTGGTTGACTGATCTCAGCATTCTGTTGTGCTAATTGGTGCTGAAGAGAGGTCATGTTCTCTTCATGGCGCTTTGACATTTCCGTCATCATTCGCATCAATTTGTCAAGAGGACTTGATGCATGCTCGGTTTGCGGTACGCAAGGGCCTGATGGGGGATTTACCATAGGATTAGACTGGGCCCTTGGGATGACGGGTGCGGACGGTCGCATTGGTCCACCTGCGGGGTTTTGGCACTGCGGGTTATTGGACCATGCGAAATTTGGATGATTGCGTCGCCCTGGGTTATACGTGGCAGTGAACGGGTTGTTCCTCAGGGTGCAAGCATCTTCTATGCCAGAAGACGTGTCCGCAAGTAAATATGCATCAGAGCACATGGAGGCTTGGTCCTCCATGTCGAAATACTGGCTTGCAGAAGCCAGTTCCATAAGACTTACCAAGTAGCTCGGTGCGACACTCGGTAAGGAAGGTCTTACGGGGTTTCTTGGAAAAAGCCTGGTGTTGGAAGAATTTGGATTGTGACATAGTGGTGAAGTGGGGGTGTTTGGCATAGAAAGGGCGAGGTTGCCCACAATCTCGTCCAGCTTCTTGTGAATGACGGAGACTTCATCCAGCTTTTGTATAATAAGGCTTAGATCAGTCGATGAATGGGAGGGTCCTATGTCAACTTCGTGGACATTTTGGGGCTAGCTGGTACGATTAAAGGTGACAATGGAAGCATTGTTCATTGAGTTTTCACTCATATTTTCAAACAATTCAAATGCTCCATTCTCATCATTATTCATAAAGTTCCCTCCGCAGGAAGCGTCTGTAATCTGCTTCAAAGTATCATTTAGCCCATAGTAGAAAATCTAGGCTATATGCCACTTAGGTAGACCGTGGTGCGGACACTTCCTGAGAAGGTCATTGTACCTCTCCCATGCCTCATGAAATTGTTCACCATTTTGTTGCATAAATGAAGTGATAGCACGGCGAAGAGCATTGGTTCGCCCGATTAGGAAGAACTTCTTGAGAAACACTATTCGCTTCTCTTCCCACGAGTGGATGGTTCTCCAAAGGGTACGTAGCCACTACGACGCTTTATCCCGCAATGAAAATGGGAACATTTCCATGAGGACAATAGGTAACTCAACATTTCTTGGTTTAACCGTTTCAGCCAGTCGGGTTAGGTCTTCCAACTGGAGAAAAGGATCTTCACTTGGAGGACCATGGAAATTGAAATTTATTAGGCCAATAATGTTAGGTTTCAGTTCAAAGTCGTCCCCCGCCCATGGGGACCCGAATTTGTCCTGTGGTCTCTGTAGCAGTGGGATTCTGATAGGAGCTAAGAGACCTAGGCTCCTCCTGTTCGGGAGGGTTCTGCATTTCCTCTAATGTTTCCCGAATGGCTTCAATTTGCTCATTATACATTTTCATTTGGGCTTGGAGGCGGGTTATGGGATCTAAGGCTCCACCACCTGGTGGGTTCTGAGGGCAGTTTCCTCCCTCGGGATTTGGCGGTGGGCATGCAACCATGTTTGTGGAGGAGGAGGAGGATTCGACTTCTTTTCTAAATTTATCAGGCAATTCAAATAGTTTAGGGTTTTCTGACCTCCTCCAAAACTTGCACTACCACAGGAAGAATTGGGCGGATAAGAAGGGAAAAAAAAGATGAGAGAAATGATGCCGCAAAGGTACACTTAATGACAAATCAATTCAATCAAATTCCTAACCTCTACAGTGCGCCCTTAGACTTAAAGATCTAAGTTACCTACTATCTGATAGCGATTTCACGCGGTTTGTTAAAATACGTCGTTGTAACGCGTAAAACCGATCAACTCTTAAATTTATATTCCTAGATAGGGGAGTATCTAGGGTCGTCCAAGGAGGCCAAATGTTTGCAATAGTGATTCTCTTGCTTGGAATACAATCTCAACTTTCTTTTTGGTATTTTTCACTATATCATTTTTTTGTTTTAAGTTAAGACAACATGCGGAATGGTGACGGGAAGGTGATTTACACTTCAATTTAAAATACTACTTCTAAGTGGCAAGTAGAGCCTCTCCCTAAGCTCACTCTAGGCAAGTGGAGGCCTAGAATAATTATGGAAAGGGAGTGAGGAATGCTAAAAACAAGCAAATAGAAATGCAAACAAGAAATTGCAAAGAAGGCAACTAGATAATTAAAAAAAAGTGTTTAACAAAAATGCCTAGTAGAGGAATGCTTCTACTACTAGAAAATTGACATAAAGAAAGGAAAACACAAATCCTCTAGATAAATGGTGAAGAAGAGGGCTTCTTGCAACAAGGTTGGTGGCTCCCAATCTTGAAAAGAGTCCTTCAACTCCTTCCTTGCAGTGCTCCGCCAAGGTGATGTCCTCCAAGGCAAGCCCTAAGGGGGCGTGCCCTAAGCTTCTCTCCAAGGGTGGACGTCCACCCTAGGTCCTTCTACCTTGCCTGGCCATCCTTCTTGAAGTGGAAGAGTCCTCCTCCTTGGCGTGGCCCAAGTTGAATAAAGTGGGGAGAAGAAGGCACCAAAAGGGCTGGTGATGTGCCCCTTTAATCTCCTTCTCTACTCCTTCTCCTTGGGCATAGGTATAGGTGGATGTAGGTAGAAAAATACACTAATGGAGGATGGGAATTATGTGGTGGTATGGTAGGGTATTTATAGGATGGGAAGGGGGGTGGTTATGGTGTTTTTTTGGAGGGAAATGAAGGGGTGCTTGGTTATTTTTGGAGGGAAAAATGGGAGGGAAATGAAGAGGTGCCTTGGTTTTCCCTCCAAAAATACCTTCTAGAAGGCAATTTTGGACGGAAAAAAATGGAGGGTGGAGATGGGTTTTGATGGTGGATGTAGGGTGGTGATGGAAGGGATAGTTGGCACCAAAATAAAGTTGGAGTAGGTGGTCTTTTTGCTGGAGCTTAGGTAGTAGGGTAGTAGGGTAGTAGGTTTTGGTGCCATGGAGGTGGACTAGCTAAGTTAAACAGTCTTAGCTAGCTTAGCTAGTAGGGAGTAGAGTTGGACGCATTTGGAGCTAAGGTTTTCAGGGAGAAGAGTTGGAGGTATTTATCTTGAGCTGCACTAGAGCTGGTGGCTGCTGAAGAGAGCTGGAAGGAGCTACCTTAGCTAGCTTAGCTTGCTAGTTCTTTGCTAGCTACTAAGCCAAGCTAAAGCAAGCTGGCTTCTGCTAAAAGGCGCTAAGGTGAGCTGGGTCTAATGCTCCTGGGGAGGATCAAGCTGGGTGAGGCAGCTAAGGTATCTTAGCTCAACTGAGTTGAGCTAAGCTGAGTCCCCGGGAGCTGGACTTGAGCTTCCTAAGCTGGAATGAAGTCATCTTTAGCTGGCCACAGTTGAGTAGAGCTGGATGTAGCTGGACCTGAGCTGGGGTGAACTCCAGTCAACTTAGCTGAGCTAGCTAGAGCTCCCTGTGGACTAATGGGAGCTGAGATGAGCTAAACTTAGCTAAGTTGAGCTGGATCGGAGCTGACCTGAGCTAGGGTGAGCTAAGATGAGCTCTCTTGAGTTGCCATTCACCTGAGATGAGCTGAATGGAGCTAAGATGAGCTAACCCTAGTTCAAGTAAGCTAGGTTCCAGCTGCGGTGAGCTGGATCAAGCTGAGGTGAGCTGGCTTAGGCTGAGTTCCAGCTAGTCTGGGCTTCTCCTTCACCATTTGCCTTCTTGAGTGCTAGGGTTTTAGGGATCTATATATCTGTACATCCCTAACACTCACAAAAACATATTAAAAAGATAATAAAAAATGCAATGCATGCCTAACCTATTTTATGCCTAAATGTAGCCCAAAAACCCATTTGCGGAGTAAAATCCTAAGAGCTAGGTTTGTTTTAATGCATAAAAATGATGATAAACTGGCATTTATCACACCCCCATGCTTATCTTTTGCTAGTCTCTTAGCACAACTTAAATTTTTTTTAAAAAATGGAATTTTTGGGAAATCTAATTTTTTTCTACTTTTGAGGAGAAATAGATTAGGTGACCTTGGTTGATCTAAACACATGAGGTACAGGATTTGTTAAAGATAAACATCGAGATTTGTTTTGGATCCAACCATTAGATGAAACGGGATCAATATATCCTCCAGAAACTTCGCAAATTAACTCGTTAATTCAGATGACTTGAAATTTTTGTTTTTAGGATTTTTCTGGCTCATGAATCTGATTCGCAACTTGCAAAAATCCTTTAAAGTCTTGTGTCTATGATTGCGAAAAGCCAACATTTATAGGAGCATGTTAATTTATTTATTTATTTATTTTTTTTTCTCCCCCATGCTTATTATCAGCTTAGTCTTACAATAGATGTGTCGGGATCATCATTCC
The DNA here is from genome assembly GCA_037157565.1 of Thalassia testudinum. NCBI lineage: Eukaryota > Viridiplantae > Streptophyta > Magnoliopsida > Alismatales > Hydrocharitaceae > Thalassia > Thalassia testudinum. The sequence continues at coordinate 146,519,218 of JAZHRO010000014.1, read as the reverse complement.
CGTTAGCAATCCTCGAGGGGGCTCTAGCGCCAGTACTTCAGGATAGCACTGTCCATGACACCACCCAGGAGCTCACAACCCCAAAACACAATGCGGTGTAAAGGGGCGCTCCAAGCAAACTCAAGCCCTTGCTCCGACACTATAGGTAGAGCACCGTCCAAGACACTTGAGCTACTAAAATTTGCTTTAATGCTCCGTCTAAAGATATGAAATATATATATGGAGCAGCACCGAGGTGGTAACATGTTGACATCGCATCCTCAAAAGAGGTATTTTCCTTTTCGACGGTGGGAACTCAAACCAATGATCTGCTTCAGACTTTTACTAAGTCCAAACAAGGGAGTTTTTTAAATTTTTAATTGTTTTTAAGTGTTGGCTTGACACAAAAAGTTTCTCAAGACACGCAAGTTTTTGAATGAGAATCTAAGTCAAATACTTTCCATATTACAAAATAGGATCAAGTCACCTGAACTATCATGAGTTCAGGTGGAATTTTAGAGAAGGATATCTGATCTAATCTAAAATAGACCCTGGAATTCTAACGATCAGATCCATGTCCTCATCCTTAGTTTGTTAAAGATTAAATCCCATTGTACCAAAAGTGAATTTTTTCGACCTTAGTCCCTATTTCAAAATTCTTCCTCAAAAAGTTTTCAACATTTTTATTTTTTTGGGTATGCAAGCAAGAAATAAATTAAAGAAAATTGGTTTTTTTTTTTAGGGATGCAAGCAGGAAATAAATTAAACAAAAATGCATGTTTTTAGGTTTTGAACATCCTAAATCGATCGTCAAATTTAAAAACACCCCCCCATGCTTAAGATATGCCATGTCCTCATGCATTAGGAGGGAAAAGGGATCACCTTAGTGAAGAACGGTCAGGTTTAGGAGGAACAAAACCTGGAAAAAGAGGAAAAAAAAAAAAGGAAAGCAAGAAAAATTTATGGGTTACCTCCCATCCAGTGCTATCTTTTACGCCATTCAGCTGGGCATGAAGGTATGCACGGAAGACGGAAAATCATGTAAATAATTGGACATATGAATGTCTTTAATAAAAGTGTCTTCCTCAAGATCCCTAAGAAGATGAGTGGTAAAGATAAAGGGATCAAAATAAAATAGAGAAATGGAAAAAGGACCCCGGTCTGGCCATGGTTTGAATTGATGATGAAGGCCAAACTCAGGTGGATCAGGTGGTAGGTCCAATAGAAAAGGGAGGGGAAAGGAGTTAGTGATATGCAAGATGGGTGAAGTTAGTGTGGATATTTTTGGTGAAAAATCAGGAAGATGAAAAGGGGGAAAGTCAAACCCTAGTTTATCTGGAAAGTCTTGGACCACATAATTATCCTTAGAATAAGAATCAATAAAATCTAGATCAATAGTGGTCAAAGCTGAATGAGATTGGATCAACATATACTTTTCAAATACTACTTCCATTTTATTATCAGTATCCTAAAAAATTTTATGATCACTGGACCTCTTGGAAGCTAGAAATAAATCTAATGAGAAGGTCTGGTTACTACAACTTATATTCATTTTCCCAGAATGAGAATGGATATTAGATGTTGCGGTAATCAAAAGGGGTCTTCCAAGAATGGTATTAATGAGAGCCTTAGGTACCTCTATGTTAAGTACCAGAAAATTTACCGGAAATAAACAATTTCGGACCTTGATAATACTATCCTCAACAACTCCCCGCGGTTGAATGGTAGATCGATCTTCCGATTGAAATTGAACCTTAGGAGGTTTTAAATAACTGAATCGAAATTCCTCAAATAAGATTGGGGGGATGAGATTACTAGAGGTACCTAAGTTGAGAGGGGTGCGAGAAAAAATGGTGTCAGTTATGACAACTGAGATGAGCGATGTGCCCTGGTCCTTTTTTGTGAAAGGCAGCATGCTCTGAAAAACTGAGCTGGCTGTCTTAGAAAGGACCAACCTTTCTAGATTCTGATCATGACTTTTTGAAGTAAATTTTTTAGAGGCATGGGGAGAATCTAGGAGGGGAATATTCCTCTTGACTTGCTCAAATAAGTCCAAAGGATTGTGGTCAGAGGGCTCTGATTTTGGATTGTTGGATTGCAGTTTTTGAGAGTGGGAAATAGGGTTTGAATCAGGTGTTTTTGGGATTTCTTTTTCTTCTTCCTTATTGAGGTTAGGGGAGTCAATCTGCATTGGTTGAGAATCAGTTTCATCATTTGAATGTGAAGGCCTTAAATCCATGTTGGTTTCCTCACTCCTCAAAGTCTCTGCATACGCAGCTTGGTGGCCACTGGGAGGAGATGGGGGGGGCTGATTTTGATAGAAACTGGGTTGGTGCTGTGATATTGGGTTAGTAGGAGGTTGAACCATGTGGTTCTGATGTTTGTATCCACCTGGGTGTTGGCTCCTGGGATTAATAAAGTTTGGTGTGGGTTGGGATGGTGAGTGTCCTGCAGGTCTTTGAGTCGGAATATCCCCAATTTGATCATTGAGATTGTTAATAAGACGGGTTGTTTCCTTTGTTTTTCTTTGTAACTCCTGCAGGGTTTTCATCATATGGGCATTAATGTCTTCTTGAGATTGCCCAGATTGATAAGTCTGATTAGAATCATACCCTCCAAACGGGTTTTGTTGTTGGTGTGGAACCGGATTGGTCCAAGAGTGAGCCGGATAATTTCCCCTATTAGAGGAATTTTTCAATTTCTCCTGGAAAGTAGGGACATTTTGGGTGTGGTGATGATTGGGATAAACATAATTCCCTGTTGAACCATAGAAAGCCTCAGAATAATAATTATACTTAGCACGAGATTTATGCAGATTTTCTCTCTTGCGGGTGTTTAAAGGGATGAGATGTGGAATGTGTGGAGCTTGGGTAGGTGTGGCAGGACTCCCTTGGTTGGCTAGGTTTGTTAAATCCTTATGCAACTATTGTTGCTTAACTTGTAGCTGAGCCATGATAGAGTAGAGATTAGGTGGAGGGGCCTGATTAAGTAGCTCCTGGGTGGAAAAATAGGGGAAAGAAAAATTAGCATGCGGGTTAGAGGACCAATTTTGATTTTCCATTTTGAGAGAAGAGGAGGAATGCAGGAAAAGTCTTTTTTGGGGAGGCAAAATCAAGTGGTCTCTCCAAGTGTGGAGTTTTGAACCGCCGCCCGTGCAAAATGGAAGAAATGGCAGGGGAGGAGAAGAGATGGGGAAGAGAGAAGTGTGCACACAAGCAATCAAATTCTAGACCTAACTTAATTGTGACTCCCTAGAATTTAACCTAAGACTTGGTCTACCTAGGAAACAAGTAATCAATAGTGAATACTCGTTCTGTCAACAAATCTAGCCAAGTTGCTTAAGGGGAGGTTTGGGCCCAAGCGTTTCCCAGGAAAATCCTCAGGTGCTTGTACAAACCTGCACCTGGTCATTTGACACGGCCCCTCAGCCTGAACACCAGATATAGATGACAGAATTGGTATTAACTAGAGAAAACTTAAATCCTATATAGCAAGCCTAAATTGATGAAACCTTAGGGGTCAAATTGCTACAAATTTTAGTTAGGTATAGGATACTACAGTGCACATGGAATGTGGAGGGCGTTATTGGGATGTTGCCCTGTTATTTAGATTTTTGTGTGTGTGTGTAGGAATTGGAGAGTGGCTCCAATGAAAATCAAGTTGTCACACAATTTTTTTGTATTTTTGTCTTTTAGGTTTTGATTTAATTAAATGTACTTTAGGGTTTCTCTAGTTAAATTTTCAAACAAGTTTGAAAATCCACAATCAAAGGAAAACAAGTTGTATGAGTGATTGTATATTTCCTTTAAATTGAGTCTCTAGAGAGAAAGAAAGAAACCCTAAGCCAATTATCCCTAAGACAGAAATTTAACTACCAATGAGTTATTTTTAGGCTTTCTAAATAGATAGTGGTCCAATCAATGCAACCAACACCACTACCTTGAGTAAAATCAAACAAGGATTCCAGAAAAGATTTTTGTAATATTTTAGGAATTTGTTTGATAATTATTTTGAATTTTTAATTGTACTGGTGTCAAAGTCTAGAAATGATACCCGTGGGTATTGTGGACTTTTCAGTATTACCACTAACCTTAGAAAATTCTTGTGATTTTATGTGATGTGTAAAATTTCACAAGGATTCTAGCAAGCTAAATTTTACAAAAATTGGATGAGAATAAAAATTCTAAAAATTTACGGACAGTAACAAAATAGGAAGATTAAAGGGTGTGACCCCTCTGCAGTCCACGAATTTTTAAAAATTAAGCAAAAATCCAATTGTTCTGAAATTTTGAAAAAATGTTCATATCTTAATTGGGAATCACTCTAAGAAATTTTGTGATTTTAGGAGGCCTATGGTGTTAGGAATCGATTTTTCAAGTCCGGATAGAAATCTGGACCCGAAAAATAGAACACCAATACTTGCAATGGAGTGGTGCTAAAGAAGCATACAAGCAAATAATGGATTTTATAATGCACCACTCTACTTAATTAAAGTGTTTAGGGTTCTGAAAGCCAATTTTAGTGTATTTTGGTAGCTTTTTAGCTTAAATGTGACAAGAAAGGGGAACCAACCTGAATTTCACGGGAAGAAAAGGATCTTTGAGCTCTCGCTTCCAAATTCCCGCCTTCCCGCTGTAGTTCCTGCACACACAAAATAAAGAAAGAGAAGGGGTTGAGATCTACTTCAAGTAAGATAAAATTAATTAATGCAAAGCAGTGCCTCCCCGGCAACGGCGCCAAAAGGTGATAGCGATTTCACGCGGTTTGTTAAAATACATCGTTGTAACGCGTAAAAGCGATCAACTCTTAAATTTATATTTCTAGATAGGGGAGTATCTAGGGTCGTCCAAGGAGGCCAAATATTTGCAATAGTGATTCTCTTGCTTGGAATACAATCTCAACTTTCTTTTTGGTATTTTTCACTATATCATTTTTTTGTTTTAAATTAAGACAACATGCGGAATGGTGACGGGAAGGTGATTTACACTTCAATTTAAAATACTACTTCTAAGTGGCAAGTAGAGCCTCTCCCTAATCTCACTCTAGGCAAGTGGAGGCCTAGAATAATTATGGAAAGGGAGTGAGGAATGCTAAAAACAAGCAAATAGAAATGCAAACAAGAAATTGCAAAGAAGGCAACTAGATAATTAAAAAAAAGTGTTTAACAAAAATGCCTAGTAGAGGAATGCTTCTACTGCTAGAAAATTGACATAAAGAAAGGAAAACACAAATCCTCTAGATAGATGGTGAAGAAGAGGGCTTCTTGTAACAAGGTTGGTGGCTCCCAATCTTGAAAAGAGTCCTTCAACTCCTTCCTTGCAGTGCTCTGCCAAGGTGATGTCCTCCAAGGCAAGCCCTAAGGGGGCGTGCCCTAAGCTTCTCTCTAAGGGTGGACGTCCACCCTAGGTCCTTCTCCCTTGCCTGGCCGTCCTTCTTGAAGTGGAAGAGTCCTCCTCCTTGGTGTGGCCCAAGTTGAAGAGAGTGGGGAGAAGAAGGCACCAAAAGGGCTGGTGATGTGCCCCTTTAATCTCCTTCTCTACTCCTCCTTGGGCGTAGGTATAGGTGGATGTAGGTAGAAAAATACACTAATGGAGGATGGGAATTATGTGGTGGTATGGTAGGGTATTTATAGGATGGGAAGGGGGGTGGTTATGGTGTTTTTTTGGAGGGAAATGAAGGGGTGCTTGGTTATTTTTGGAGGGAAAAATGGGAGGGAAATGAAGAGGTGCCTTGGTTTTCCCTCCAAAAATACCTTCTAGAAGGCAATTTTGGAGGGAAAAAAATGGAGGGTGGAGATGGGTTTTGATGGTGGATGTAGGGTGGTGATGGAAGGGATAGTTGGCACCAAAATAAAGTAGGAGTAGGTGGTCTTTTTGCTGGAGCTTAGGTAGTAGGGTTGTAGGGTAGTAGGTTTTGGTGCCATGCAGGTGGACTAGCTAACTTAAATAGCTTAGCTAGCTTAGCTAGTAGGGAGTAGAGTTGGAGGCATTTGGAGCTATGGTTTTCAGGGAGAAGAGTTGGAGGTATTTATCTTGAGCTGCACTAGAGCTGGTGGCTGCTGAAGAGAGCTGGAAGGAGCTACCTTAGCTAGCTTAGCTTGCTAGTTCTTTGCTAGCTACTAAGCCAAGCTAAAGCAAGCTGGCTTCTGCTAAAAGGAGCTGAGGTGAGCTGGGTCTAATGCTCCCAGGGAGGATCAAGCTGGGTGAGGCAGCTAAGGTATCTTAGCTTAACTGAGTTGAGCTAAGCTGAGTCCCCGGGAGCTGGACTTGAGCTTCCTAAGCTGGAATGAAGTCATCTTTAGCTGGCCACAGTTGAGTAGAGCTGGATGTAGCTGGACCTAAGCTAGGGTGAACTCCAGTCAACTCAGCTGAGCTAGCTAGAGCTCCCTGTGGACTAATGGGAGCTGAGATGAGCTAAACTCAGCTAAGTTGAGCTGGATCTGAGCTGACCTGAGCTAGGGTGAGCTAAGATGAGCTCTCTTGAGCTGCCATTTAGCTGAAATGAGCTGAATGGAGCTAAGATGAGCTAACCCTAGTTCAAGTAAGCTAGGTTCCAGCTGCGGTGAGCTGGATCAAGCTGAGGTGAGCTGGATCAAGCTGAGGTGAGCTAGATTAGGCTGAGTTCCAGCTAGTCTGGGCTTCTCTTTCACCATTTGCCTTCTTGAGTGCTAGGGTTTTAGGGATCTATATATCTGTACATCCCTAACACTCACAAAAACATATTAAAAGGACAATAAAAATGCAATGCATGCCTAACCTATTTTATGCCTAAATGCAGCCCAAAAACCCATTTACGGAGTAAAATCCTAAGAGCTAGGTTTGTTTTAATGCATAAAAATGATGATAAACTGGCGTTTATCACTATCACAGACTACGGAACCAAATGCGAGCACCGTAGAACCACCGAGCCAGAATGAAAGGCCATTTGCACCAATCTTAGACACCCGATAGCACGCAGGAACACTCACCAGCACGTACATGCTACACGCAGGTAGTTAGACCTCCAATCCTTAAGAAGGGTCAAGTTACTAGCAATTTTAGTTAGAGGCTTAGGGTCAAGTGCTTTCAGAATGTGAAGGGCGTTGTTTACAGGAAATGCCCAAGTGATTGATTTTTTCAAGTGTGTAAAACAAGCATGCAATAGGGAAATCTCCCTAAATTGATGTTTTTATTGGTGAATGGTTTTTAGAGTTCAGCCTTAAGTAGTTTGAATTTTAGGATTTCGCTAAAATACCAATTCAACCAATCTCTGGGTTTTGAGAGAATACAAGTTTCTTTTTTTTTTTTTTAAGCCCAACAAACCCTTCTTCAATGTTAGTTAGTTAATGCATGCTAAAATGCAATGGCCTAACCTAAATGGAGATTTCTATGTGTGGATGCACGAATCAGTTTTAGAGTTTATGTGAAAGGGAGCCAAAGCACTTCAATTCAAGTGCTCCCAATCACCAGAAATGATTTCCACACACAAGGCTTCAACCAAATGATAAAGAAAATCAAATTATTGGGGTTGAATTATTTGGGATCGAATCTTAGGCAAGTTGAAAAGTCGTGGTTGGGTTGGAATTAACTCAATTCCAAGTCTCCCCACCAAAAAGGTGATCCCGAATTGAGGCAAAAGAGGGGAGCAATCAATCTTTTTGTGTTTGGCTCAAAGAATACTTCGCACGGTGAAAAATTCAAGAATCAAGATTCTTGAATTTTCGCTATGCGAAGTAAGGCGGGAAATCCTGGGGCGGTGGGAGTAAAGACAATCAATCAAAGTGAATTTTAATCCACTTGCCCCAAGAGATCCCAAGAAGTTTTTCTACTTTTTTTATTTTTAGTCCTTTTTTTTATTATTTAGGTGATAAGTTAACCCTAGTTGATAAGAAAAGAAGACCTACTTGTTGAGCAACGTGTGCGAAGCTCCAACGCGGTGTTGGCATCTTCACGCTCTCGTTGTCGCCATGGATCTGCTCGCATCTTCGACTTCATTTTCCTGCCTTTTCCTTGCAACAGGTTCACCTGCACACCAAAAACAGAGACACCCGTGAAGAGAGAAGCGAAAAAAATTACAGGAATGGAGTAAGAACTTACCTGAAGGCGTAGTTCCCTGCCAACGGCGCCAGAAATGGTGTGGTGTCGGACCTGAATAGGTGGTTAGTATGGTTATTTTATCGTTGAAGTGTGTATAGTGGTTAACCTAAATCGGACCAAACCATCACTTTACAAAATTTTTAACTTGGCCTACTTGATTTTATCTTGGTCACTTTTAGGCTCAGGGTCGAACTCAGGGAAGTGGGGTTACGAGTCAAGTTTCTACGCCTTTCCTAGAACGAATCTCTTCCATTCGTTTATTGTGTTTCTGGTGTTTTTCTATTTAGATTTTTTTCCTGGTAATCTTTGTCCTTGAGGCACACCCTCAAAATTTGGTTCTTGGCTTTGTGCCAACATAGGGTTCCAAAATGGGTCTTGCTATTCGCACGACGGATTACCTACAAGTCAAGGATTATCTTTTCTCTTTTATACATTTTTTATCTTTCTATTAGCATGAAAGAGAAGTAGTAATAAAGTAAATATAGTATATATATATAGGTATATATTATATATGTATAAAGGGGTGGGGGTGGAGGAGGAGATGGAGTGTAGCAGAGTGTCGAGTCGGTTGTCGTCTAGAAAGATGCAATCAACAGGACGAGGAGCCGCGTGGAGTGTAAGGTTGATGGCGGAAGATGTGTGTAACCACGCTTTTTGTATGCGTGCATAGGGGAATTTCAGCAATTGGTGCAGATATTCCGGCGATACCACGTGTGGTAAATAATGTGGAACTATCTATATATGTATATATGTAAATATATCAACATGTATATATATATATGGTTATAAATATATAGCTATATATATGTAGTTATATATGTATGTATAAATATATATATATATATAAGTATATGTGTATATATGTATGTAGCAATATGTATAGATAAATATATGTATAGATATATATATATATATAAATATATATATATGTATGTATGTGTATAATACTATATAGATGTATATATATATATATGTATATATATATATAGTAATATATGTATATAGATTTATGTAGATAGATATGTATATATATATGTATATATATATGTATATATATGTATAAGTATATAGATGTATATATATATGTATCTGTGTGTATGTATATAGACTAATACATATTTTTATAAGTACTAATATATATATAGATATATGTCTAAATATATATATATATATATACAAAAATGTATATAAGTATATGTATATATTTAATATATATGTATATAAATGCATATATATATAACTATGTAGATATATGTGTTTATATATATGTATACTAACACACAGTTATATAAATACTACTATATATACAGATATAAGTAAATATATATATATGTATATGTATATAAGTATATGTATATATGTATATATATATGTATATATATAAGTATATAGATAAATATATATGTATGTATGTATGTATACTAATACATAAGGTTATAGGTACTACTATATGTATAAATATAATTATATATATATATATGTATATATATGTATATATATATGTATATAAATACATGTATATATATATATCAATATATATATATGTATATAACAGTGTATAGGTGTGTGTGTGTATGGAAGTGTGAGTGTATGTGTGTGTGAGCATTGGCAAAGAGAGTGTTGTGAGAGAGAGTGAGAGAGAGAGAGAGTGAGAGCGGGAGAGAGGGAGCGCTGCTGAGGGTTGGAGTTAAGTCGTCTGCAGCTTCCAATCGCCGTCGGGAGGCTCTGTGCGCACGCACAGGCATGTCTGCACGTAGAGAGGAGCACGCTGGAGGGAGCTGCCGCACGCAAAGGAGGCCGCAGCGCACCGCGCTGCTTGGAGACCAGGCGCTGGTGCTCGCAGGTGCATGCGGTGAAGGAAGCAGGCGAAGGCAGGCGCTGGGAGAGGCGGGCACACGCAGACGTACGCAGGCGGGTGCGAGCGACGCGGGCAGAGACACGCACGTGGGCTGTGGCCGGTTGCGGTGCGCTGGGTGATTGGTTAAGTGAGAAACTCACAGTCACCCCACTATAGCCACAGTGTTCCGCAGAAACGCGTGAATAGTCGCTACAGTGGCCGGGCGAGCCGTGCGATCGGGAGCTGCAGGTGCTGTGAGTGCGGCCGACACGTGCCTGGCGCACGAGGAAGAAGTTCTGCGTCGGCCGGTTGCGGGCATGAAGAAGCTCACAATAGAGCATGTGGAGAGGGAGTTGGTGTGCGCGGTGGTGGGTGAGGGCGACCTGCTGCTTGCGTGGTGGCTTACGGGAGTTGGCAAGGGCACGTGTAGAGGCTTGGCCGACTGCTGCAGTGGCACGCGGTGGCCGGCAGTGGGCGGAAGAGAGAGTGCAGCAGGGCGGAGAAGCGGGAGGCGATGGTGTCTGCAGTCGCATGAGGAAAGGCGAGGGCGGCCTGCAGGCTTGCGCGGAATGGGCTGGGCGGCTGCTGCTACATGCTGCTGCTGCCGCCTTGCCGCTTCGTGCGGAGCTTTGAGCTTCAATGCTTGAAGCTACCGCTCCAATGGCTGGAATGGCTAGAAACGAAGAAATCAGGGAAGAGCCACCACGCCCACCGGCTTTATGGTGAGCTGGGTGGTGGTGGACTCACGGTGGTGGTTGTGCACCACCGTGAGATGCTCTTGTCTGCCCGGTGTCTCCTCGGAGGAGGAGGGCCGGCATGTGGAGGGAGAGGGAGGAGATGGTGGCCTGGAAGGAGAAGTGCTGTGGCTTCTTTTGGAGTGGAGGACCAGGCTGCTGGAAAAAGGAGCCAAACCCTCTTTTTATAGTAGTGGAAAGCCATGCACAGCCATGCCCTGGCTGTGCATGGCTCATGCACAGCTCATGGTAGGGAGAGGCTACCGCAGGGAATGGCTGAGCAGGAAGAGGTGATGGAGAGCATGGCGCAAGGAGGAAGAAGTTGCCATGCAGCCGCGGGAAGAGTGATTACAAAATCAAATGAAATAAAAAATAAAAAGATGGTGAATTTGCAAAGATGCACTTGAGGAAAAATGTTAATTGCAAGGCCACTTATTTTATTCTCCTCCCCTCTCAATTAAATGCATGCATGCATGTATTTTTACAATGCGACTATGGAGACCTAATATGCATTGGTAATGCTAGGAGATAGCACAAGATGGCACAATTGCAGGTGTATTTTTGCAATGCAATCAGTAAGTTTCTCAACACTTAGTCTCAGCAACACAAGGCTTCTTAGAACCTTCTTCTTTCACGCCTCACTTTCTCTTCAAGCTTTCTTCTTCTCTTCTTGTTCAAAGCCATTCCTTCCTTCTCAAACAATAGTACGCTTCAGAGGCTAAGCGTCGAGAGAGCTCTCTTTCTCTTCATCACAAGGAAAAGGATGGTTTAGCAAAACCAACCCCCCTCCTCACAATTTCTCCTTTCTCTTTCTCAAATGTAGCGTATAATTGCATCCATGTACGGGTACTCAGATTCGAGTAATCGGATCTGACCATGGTCACTGGGTGTGCATGGTGACTGAGGAGTGAGGGCAACGTGGAGGGTTCCACACCCCGTGTTCTGAGGCAAAGAGCCCAGAACATAAATTTCCTATATGCGTTGTAGGTGTCTTGTTCGTGCACGATGTGGGATTACTCCCACTAATTTCCTTCACTCGCACCAGCAGAAGGTGATGCTACTTGAGTGCAGCTGCTGAGGGTCTCATGTCTTCAATTAGCACTACAGTTGGCTACGTAGATGTACTCCGCGCCTCCTAGAAGTGGAATTAGTTCACGAGCTCATCGGAGCACTGGGGTCATGGTCAGAAATGATGGTGATGATGACAGTGGATGGCGGATACTCGAAACACGAGATAAGGCATTATGGCCATCACAAAATCATTCAGGAGGATCTCCAAGTGATGGCGAGGGTGGTGGTGGTGTTTACATGACAAATTATGTGTGTGGTGGCCGGATGAACTCAGGGAAGGTGGTCAGCAATTGGTGTGCTCGATGGATGTTTTTGGTGGAGGAAACGTGGAATTGGGTGAGGGGTTTTGTTTGGTTAGGTGTGGCGGAGCTTCTGGGAGTGATTTCATGGAGTTTGGTGGTGTGTGGCATCGGGGAGGCTTCGTCGGAGCATGATCGGTTGTGGAGAAGACATAGAGGTCGAGGGTGAGCGGTGGGTCAATTTACGAAAAGAATGGGACAGGAAGGTTTAAGGGAAGGAGAAGATGTGAGACCTAACTATAGGATGACAGGGTGAGGGTTTGCATGCCAATGTCATGGCTAGAAGTGGAGAAGATGAAATCTCCAGTGGTGGAACGACGAGGAGGAAGAGGGTTTAGAAGGCTTTTGCCGATGTTGCAAGAAGCGAATGAAGGAGGGAAGCTGTTGCCTTCTACGTATGGTATATCGCATAGGGTGAAGATGGAGGTTCGAGAAGCTTGCCAGAGCTATGGTTGGAGGCGGCTTGAGAGAGGAAATTATGAAGTGTGGCCTGAACCAAGCTAATTTCAGGAGGCAAGGTTGCTAGAGCTTATATAAAGCTCAAGGCTGAGCTCTAGAACAGGAAGGAACTCTGATTGGCTCCTTTGGGAATCAAGAAAACACCCACTGATTTTGTGCATTCACATGCACGATTAGATGTGATTTGGGATCCAAGATTGATCGCAAACAATTCTCCTTGGTGTGAACATCCATTCCCCCAATTTTGCTAGGATTTGATGAGGATTTGAGTAGGTTTTGCTTTGGTCAAAGCTTGCGTGGAGATCGGGTTGACTTAAATGGCGGCAGCGACCTGCTTGAGAAGAAGACGATAAGCCTAGGGATCTCTTTGCAAGGATTTTTAAAGCTAAGGGGCTATTTGACAGATAAAAAGTTTGACTGGACTAAAATGCAAACCAAGTCAAGATAGACTCTGATTGGGCCAAAATTTTAGTACAAACTTAATTTGGACCCAAGGAATCTGATGGTGTAGTCGAATTTCAGTTTTGATGAATTTTGGCTGGGCAATTTATGCAAAAATAAAAATTAGGGTAGAATTATGTTTTTGACTCTACTTATGGTCAAAATTGTTCCAAAGGTCAAATTAAGGATACCAAACCACATGGAATATTTTTCTATCAAATTTAGAAGGTTTAGATGGATTTTATCCTAACCAAAACCTCTGTTATTTAAGCAGGTCTGAATTAGGGTTTTAGGTTATGAATCAGTTCTTGAAATGTGTAAAACCCCTTTTCGATCTATGTGGACCCTCTTATTTGTCTTTAATGCACATTAGATCTTATATTAACCCCTGGAAAACTCTGTGAGTATTCTACATTGATGATATGCTATTAAAACTACATAATTGACTTTGTTTTAATGTATTCCTCTTAGAATGGTTATTCAGTGAGTTATAGCTCTCAGGCAATTATGTAGGAGCTTTAGTTAATTAATTCTGATTTATTAAACCTACTAATGACTCATGATGATGTTATCATCATAACCCCAGACCTAACTTTTTCTGGTCCCTTAGCAAAATCTTATGGAAAGAAGTAGAGCTCTAGACCATGCATTGAAGTTTAGAAGCCTAATTTGTTCTACTCTTTTTAGAAATTTGGTCAGAATGCTAATAATATGACTAGAGGTACTTAAGTATTAATCAAGAAACAAACCTAACCAGTTTTAGCCTGGGCCTGCCATGAAGGTTTTTAAGGCCCGCAAAAATTACCTAGAGGTTCGTTGAACCCAGCGATTAAAGCACCCGTGCGTCGAATGTAGCATGTCTTGGTTCAGTTTTCCAGTGTATTTTTGTAAGAGAGAGACAGAAGGATTTTTATTTGGAGAGTTTTCTCTCTTTGTCTTCTTAGATTTCCCTAGATCTAGCCTCAAATTGGCCCTAAACATGGTTTCTATTGGATTCCTTATTCCTACCATCAATCCTAGAAGGGTCCCTGGCTTTCGATGCTTTGAGATAGCACCACCCATGGCAACCCCTAGAACTCCTAGCTTTTGACACTTCGAGATAGTGCTGCCTATGCCATTTTGTAGCTAAATTTAGGCCTTGGCAATGGACATTTCGAGATAATGCTGCCCGTGGCACCTAAACCAGCACAAGGCTCATACATGCCCCTTGTAGGATATTTTGATATCCTATAAGACAAGCACCGAGGAGACGATATGTTATTATGCATCTTCGAGAGGAATTTCCGACCTCGCCGCATCGGGAACTCATATAATCAACTTGTCTTGTCGAGCCACTCCTAGGCTAGATCTTTGAGATGGCTTTTCAGAATAGAACACTTTTGGTAGATTTTTCTTTATTTAGTTCACTAAACCAGACTTAGTGTGTGATTTTTTTGGTGCTTAGGTTACCAAGTCCTGTAAACAAAAGGGCATGCAACGGGGCTGAATAATCCCTAAGCCTTAGACCTACTACATCAACTTCACACTTTCCTCAGCCTCTTGAGGACTAATCTAGATCTTAACAGATAAGTGAATGTTTAAGCCCTAAAACAAGCCCAAGAGGCCTAAAATAAGCACTCATATTAATCTCCTTGTCTCTTTTATTTCAGGACTTTATTTTTCTTTTAATTTGGTCTAGAACTTAAGTAGATTCCGTAATCAATTACTAATGACTACCACTTTTGTTTCTGATTTTTGCTCCTTTTTGACACTTTGATTTTTCTTCTCCTTTCCTCCATAATAAAGATTTTCAATTTAGTTCGCAAAATTTCCTCCCCTTCCTTCAATTCTTTTTTCTTTTTCAATTTTATTATTTTTTTATCACTTTTGAATATGTATTGTAATGTCACTCTGAAATGGGTTTTAAAATCATTGTATTGTAGTATAGATCGAATCAGTGCAAAAAATAGACAATTTATTACTCAAATGTCAAAAATAAAGTCTGAGGTCGTTCACTGGGAGCAAATACGGAATTCACATGCTAATCTCAATATATATTTTAAATGAGGATAATTAATTACTTAAAATCTAATATGCAATGTAGGGCATGAGAATATGAAGAGTAAAAAAAAAATCTAGACAAAATAATGGTGATTTGGATCACCAATTATAAGTCTAACACATTGGACAATTTCTTAAATAAAATCAAATAGAGGAGCACATAATCGAAAGTCTGATTTTACAATTACATGCCCTAAAAGTCGTTTCTATAGTGCTCCTCTTTGATTTTTCTTCTGCGACTGTTCTTTGCCTTCAGTCTCTTCTCTTCCCTTCAGCTTTCCTTCCTCCTCTTCTCTTTTCCTTCGTACATAGGGGGAAAGCTTTGATTTTTGTCTAAGTGTTAGCCAATACACAACAGAGCAAAACGCCCTTCACCTTGCACACACACTCTCTCTTTCTTCCTCTCCTTTTCTTGTCAGGGATAATTGGGTAGTTGGGTATAGCATTGGAGCGCACCCGGGACCAAGGCTACCAGCGTGGGTAGTAACCAAGGTGTGAGAGCTTAGGCTGGTAATCGGATAAGACCAGCCTTGCATACAAGGTGTCATCGGCAAGGCATGTGAGGGTAGCGGGGGACCTCCCCCCTATGTCTTTAGGCAAAGAGCCTTTTGCAATTTATGTGTTGTTGTCGCTTCAGTGGTTTCCGAGGTGGCACTAAAGATAGTGCCTCTTCCTCGCGTGCATCTGCAGTTGGATTGCCCTTGCAATGAAGGCAACTGATGAGGGTATGGCTTCCAATTTAGACCTTGGTTCACAACCTAGGAGGTATCCGTGACACTTGGAGCACTTGCTTGGAGGTAGCAAGGCTTGAAGAAAGCTTCTAGCATGCTTGAAGTTCGTTGTTAATGGGGGATTGACTTGGTACCTAAAACTCAAGAAGTGGCTTTATGGACACATCAAATGGTTCAACAGTATCACCATGGGACGGTGAACATGGTGGTGGGTGTAGCATGAGGCGAGGAACATCATGGGTGGCTTGCATAGGTGGAATTGGATGTTGGAACATGGGTTGTTCGGGGGTGTGTTTGAGTGGATTGGAAGGTGAATAGAGAAATGGGTTTTAATGGGTGAGTCATGGTGAAGGTTGTTGACTGGTTGGTGTTGGGTTGGAGTGTGTGAAGCGAGCGAAAACCCTAGCCGGTAATGTCGTCAGAGGTGGAGACGAAGGTGGCTTGTGTAGACATCGAGGGGATATTTTTGGTTATTGAGGGTGTAAAGCTAACCTAAGAAGCTATGCTAACTAAACTAACCCAAATCTAATAGACAAAAGGGGTAGGAGGACGACTTGCCAGGGGTACATAGGCGCCTGGGACAAAGATGCTCCGGTGGGTGGTAACGGAGATGATGACGAAGGTTGGGGAGCGGCCACTAGAATGGCGCAACATGGAAGATGATGAGGAAGATGAATCTGCCACCGGTACTGCGGACAAACAACAAGGGAGGTCGAAGAAGATCGTCGGACATCGCGGACCTATTAGGCTGGAGAGGAGGGATGAAGTATATGGATTCCAGGCCAAATTCTAGCATGGAGAGATCGGTCGACCCTGGGGGTTTTTATATAGGCCTCAAAGCATCGGTTGAATCTTGGAATCCAAGCTTTCAAGCTTGGAAGGTTTTCCGGAATAGGAAACCCACTCCATTGAAGGATTCACATGATACATTGGGTGATTTTTGGGACTTCAGATCTAGCTAAAAGGAAGCTAATTTCTTGACAAATTCCCCTTTCAAATTTGAGAAGGATTTGTCAAGAAATCAAAGAGATCTTGCCAAATGAAGCTTGTCAGAGTTGTAGGCTTAGGATTCTAAGGTGGCGGGGACTTGCTTGAAAAAGATGATAAAGTTGGGGGGTTTGCATAAGAAATTCAAAAGTTAAGGGCATGTGTGTGAGACAAAAGACTCAGATAGAACCAAATTGTAAACAAGGTCAAGATGATCTCAGATTGAACTTAAATTTTGGTGCAAACCTAATTTGGACCTAAGAAATCCAATGGCGAACTTAAGTTTAGGTTTTGACCAAGTATGACTAAGTAATTTATGCAAAAACACAAATTAGGGCAACTGTCAATCTAAGACTCTATTTGAGGTTAAATCAGGCATACCAAACCATAGAGAATATTTTTCTATGATTTTTAGATGATTTAGGTGAATTTTATCCTGACCACAACCTCACTAGATTAAGAGGGTCTATTTTTAGGGTTTCGAATGTCATTTAATTCTCAAAACGTGTGAAAACACATTTTTTTCTACATTGACCTACTTGTTAGACAATTAAGACCATTTGACCTTTGATTAACACCTGAAAAATCCTATAATTGTTCTGTAATTGAGATATAGTTTTAAAACTACAGTTTTTACCCCTGTTTTCTTATTATTCTCTCGAAATGGATTTGCAGTGAATTAACATCCTCTGGCGGTTATGCAGGAGCATTTATTCCTTGATTATGACTAATTAAAGCTAGCTATGGCTAATGATGATGCTATCATCATGCCCCCTTGCCTAACTTTTGCTAGTCCCTTAGCAAAACCTTACAGAATTAACTCAATTTCTAGACCATGTGTTCAGATCTCTGTTAAATTAGTTTAGAATGCCATTAGTAGGCCTAGAGGAACTCAAGTACCAACCAAGATCCAGACTAGACCAGCTTTAGCCTCTATCGACTGCAAAGGTATCTAAGAACCATAGGAAGTAACCTATGGTATGTTGAACTCCGTGGTTAAAGCACTCGTGCTTGAAATATATTTTCTCTAGGTTCAGTTTGCAATGCATTTTTGTAAGAGGGAGATAGAAGAATTTTTTCATTTTTTTGGAGAGTTTTCTCTCTCTTTTTTCTTCTTTATTTCTAACTGTCGATAGGCTTTACAACACAGTTTATATCGGATTCCTAGCTCCCATCATCAATCCTCATAGGGCCCCTGGCTTTCGACTCTTCAAGATAGCACCGCGCATGGCAACACCCAGAACCCTGGCTTTTGACACTTTGAGATAGTGCTACCCATGGCATCCTGTAGCTAAATTTAGGCCCTGGTAATCGACATTTCGAGATAATCCCTCCCATGGCACCTAAGTAAGCACAAGGTGCTTACATGCCCCCGGTAGGATATTTAGATATCCTAGGAGACAAGCACCGGGGAGATGGTATGTTATTGAGCATCTTCGAGGTGAATTTCCCGCTTCTCCGCATCAAGAACTCATTCAAATCTACTTGTGTTGATAAGCTGCTCCTAATCTAGGTAGCTTTTCAAAATAGAATTTACGAATTTGCATGATTTTGATAACTAAGCACACTGAACCAGACTGTGTGTGGATTATGGTGCTTAGGTTATCGAGTCCCGCAAGCCAAAGATCAGTTAACGAGGCCAAATAATTCCTGAGCCTTAAACATAATACTTAAGCTTCACATTTTCCTCAACCGCTTGAGGACTATCCATATCTTAACGGATACTTGAATTTTTAAGCCTAAAACAAGCCTAAGAGGCCCGAGATCAGCACTCATACTAATCTTTCTATCTCTGTAGCACTTTTTATTTTCATTTTCTTCTTTTGATTTGGTCTAGAACTTAAATAGATTCGATAATCTTTTACTAGTGACTAACACTTTTTATTTCAAATTGTTGCTCCTTTTTGACATTTAAATCACCTCGTCCTCCTGTCGGGAATGATCAAAATTTCCTCCCCTTTCTCCATTTTTTTTTGTTCTTTTTCAATTTTCTTTTTTTTTGGCATTTTGGAATAAGTATTTTTTTTGTGAGAACCCTTTATAACTTTGAATTTTTGTATGTTTGCACTTTAACACCCTCCCATGCCTAAGTTTTGCAATTTCCTCATTGTAAATGGAGGGTATGAAACAATTAGGGTTCATGAGTTAGAACAGGGTCAACGGGTGAGCAAATGGATTGAGATGACTATTGTGGATGATTTCAAGCTTTGGTACGAGTACCAAAGGTAGAGTTGACTGTTCTAAAACTGAACTCAGAGTGCAATTGACATGAAGTACAGAAGGATAACCAGATGGATCTTGGGTTTTTCAAATGATGGGTTGTCTCTTGTTAAGTGCCAAATTCAATGGCTTCAATCGAGCAGAGAAATGGTATGGAGGAGTAGCCAAATCGGATGAATTTTGTAGAACAAGCATGCTGATCAATAGCCTGGTTGGTCCAACTAGGTGCTTATTCAAGTCAACAAGCTGATGATGCAGCCTAAACCCTATCAATCTGGCAGGTTGATAGATGGGAATCAACAAATGCGGAACCCACCATATGCTGTGGAGCTCAAGTAAATGTGGATGTGTGGAGCTAGGGTATGGTTGAATCGGATCAACCTGGTCAGAGTAGGGATCCTCAAAAGAGAACGGATCTGTGGAGGATGTCAGAACCCTAAAGGAGTGATCAGAGAAGGATGGGGCATGATTATCAGTATGATCGAAGTCTGAACCCAATTGAAATATGGAGGATAATCATGTGCAGCCAGCTCATCGAGAGGAAAATTAGAGTAAAAATTGACTCCGGTTGCAGGTTAGGGTTGAGAACGGGTTTTCGAAGGCTGTATATATGTAGAAGAGGTGGCATCAATAAAAATTTTGTGTGAGGGCTCCTCTAGGAAGGATTCCAAGGTAGGTTCTTCTAGAGAGTCCTCATAATGTCCATAAAAATCAAATGTAAATGCCTGAAGAGTGTTTAGAGGGTTATCGAAATTTGAGTCAAGGAAATATTCGAACTCTGGATTGTAGAAACTCTCTGCAATTACTGTTTCTGATTCCTGAGGATCAAAAAGGAATGATTCCATCTCAGTGGAACCTAATTTTGAATTAATGATCTCGGGATCAAGGACCTCAGAGTCAGAGTCGAAGAATGGATCATGGATGCTGAGGTCGTAGATTGGCTCGTAGTTGTCAGGAAATAAAGGTTCTCTGAAATCAGGGTAAGATTCAAAATTGTCTGAGAACTTGCAGGAATCAAGTTTTGAATCTGATTTGAGATCAGGGGTTCCACCACTGAGTAAATCAAGATGTGGAGAAGCAACGACGTGACTTGGGCCTAGCCTATTCTCAAATTTCAAACTCAAAAAGGTGTCCCTATTAAGGATAGGTTTGGGTTCCTTGCTCGTAGGGTAGACCCAATTGATTCCTAACTTTTCCAACTTTTTGATTTTTGTATCCTAAATTGGCATGACTTCCGAAATATTGATCTATCTCTAAGGAGGTTGGAGAGGTGCACTCATCAAAAACAGGCCCAGAATCATAATCCAAATTCAAAATCTGACTTCCATCACACGGGGCCTTGTAATCATCCCAATAAGGCTCAAAGATAGATTCTTGCTTAAGGGTTTGGGTTTGATCACTAGAATCTAGTTTGTGCTCTACAGGAATGTTAGAATTGCTCTTGAGAGTCACCTGATTAAATTAAGGGAGAGAATTTACACCCTCGAGAGGTTCTGATTTAATCTTAGTATCACAAGTGTCTTTGAAATCTAAGCTTGGTGAACCAGGGTCTTGATTTTTTAGGATTGGCTCAAAATTGTGAACACCTATAATTGAATCCGCCCAACCCATCTCAAGATTAGGAATGTCAATTGCTATGAAATTTGAATCTCAATTCATCTGGGTTGGGGGTCCATAACAACTATGATCATCAAACCTAGGATTTGCGAAATTATGTTGATCGTTAGGCTCACTCCAAGATGTTTTATTATTTTCTGACAGGTATTTTTGATCAGTGGTTCTATATAACCTATTCAAAAATTCTCCCCGTATTTTTAAAAATTCTTGGAGTTTTTCTGGAAATGGAGGGCTTGACCAACATTATAGAAACTCATTGTTTTGTAATTTCACCAATTCACTATGTTCTGCTAGTAGATTTTCCTGGGTTGAACTATGGTTAATTTGTGTCCATATTATCCCTATGCGATTTGCGATGATGTCTGTTGTTTTCAGAAATTTTTCCTGAATGTCCCTTTTATAATATTCTTCATGGTTTCTATAAGCATTCTCAATTATCTTTTCTTTCATGCTTATTTGGGACAAAGGTTTCTTAAACAGTTTTCCTATATAGTCGAGCTGCATTTTTCATTCAAGTGGTGGAATCAGGATGTAGAATCAAACTCAATATTAGATTGCGGTTGATCAGATCAAATTAGAAATTCCTAAGAAGATTTGTGTATGTGCTCTACTACAAAAGTTGGGGGATTAGATGTGAAATTCTACCCAATCAATGCACCCAAAGATTTTTGGACGACTATAGAGGTTCGAGGCGGATGATACCCCTAAACTAGAAAGTCGTCGACTTGTGAATTACCTGGGCAGCTAGGAATGGAGTGTCCTGCAAAGAGCCTTACACGATAGAGCATCCCCATGGATTACAGGGTTTCCCCCACCCGTCCTTCCTTGCCTCTGAGGTTCTAGATAGGCTGAAATGTGCGAACTTAAGACGTTAAGTCTACCAATTTTATGTCCTAATTTGTGCCTTTGATTTCACTTGATTAGAAGTTAATTCAACTTGTGACATAATTTGGAGGTTGGTTGGCCTACAATGTAGACCAACTTCACCTAACCTGCTATAAAGATGGCAGAATGAAATCTAGGTGAAGACCTAGAAATCACCCTGATTTTTCTCCTAGGTTATTAGGTCCAAACTTTTAAGAGTTTAAGTAAAATTAGAGGCTGATTTTAGGGTTTTTCTCATAGATCTTTTCAATCAATGGCTTGGGTAACACACAAATGCCAGAGGGTAACTTTCTTTTAATTCAAGTAAAAATGTGTACTAGCACTCCAAATCCTATTGTCAAACCCAAATTGGCTCTATCTACAACAATTTTATCTCAACTTGTACACCTTAGACACAAATAAGAAGTTGAGTAGTCCAAGATGATCAGAAATTAGGTGTGATCACTAATAGGCATAGGAAATTTTGGGTTATGACTTCTAAAGAAAATCATTTTAATCTTCAATCAGATTTGAAAAAATTTTTGCAAATCAGGAAACTTGCCTTTTAAATGATAATTACTATAAAAAATAAGGCAAGTGATTCCTAATTGATTATTTCCTTTTTTTCCTTCCCAAGATTAGTAGGTTGATTAGGGAGGAATAGAGAAGTTACCTGCCTCGGAGTGGTTGATTTACGTGCAAGATATCCTCTGGAAATACATTGCAAAATCACAAGAAATCAAACAGGGCAAGTTAGTTCTCAAATATAATTAAAATATAGCAAGAGAATAGCGATGAATTTCACGTTGCTTCCCGACAACGGTGCCAAAATGTTAGATCTCTATGAAATGGGTTTTAAAATCATTGCGTTGTAGTATAGATCAAATCTGTGTGAAATATAGATAAAATTTATAACTCAAATGTCAGAAATGAAGTCTAAGGTCGTTCGCTGGGAGTAAAGATGGAATTCACATGCTAAACTCAATATATAATGTAAATGAGCATAATTAATTACTCAAAATCTAATATGTAATGCAGGGCATGAGTATATGAAGGGTAAAAAAGAAATCTAGACAAAATAATGGTGATTTAGATCACCAATTTTAAGTTTAACACATAGAATAAATACTCAAATATAATCAAAAGAAGGAGCACATAATCAGACATCGGATTTTACAATCAGATGTCTTAAAAGACATTTCTACAGTGCCCCACTTTGATTTTTCTTTTCCTGCTATTCTTTTCCTTTCTCTTCTTCTTGTACTCTACCTTCAGTCACTTCTCTTCCCGTTAGCTTTCCTTCCTCCTCTTCTCTTATACTTCGTAGATAGGGGAAAGGCTTCGATTTTTGTGTAAGCATTAGCCAATACGCAACAGAGCAAAACACCCCTTAACCCTATACTCTCTCTCTCTTTCTTCTTCTCCTCTTCTCAGGGATAATCGGGTAGTCGGGTATTGGATCAGAGTGCACCTGGGAGCAATGCTACCAGCGTGGGTAGTAGCCGAGGTGTGAGAGCTTAGGTGGGTAATCAGATCAGACCAAGCCCACGTGCAAGGTGTCATGGGCATGGCAGGTGAGGGTAGCGGGGGACCTCACCCAATGTGTCTTGAGGAAAAGAGCCCTAGACACAATTGCAATTTATGTGTTGTTGTCGCTTCACTGGTTTCGGAGGTGGCAATAAATATAGTGCCTCTTCTTCACGTGTGTCTGTGGCTGGATTTCCCTTCCAAGCAAAGCAGCTATTGAGGGTATGGCTTCCAATTGAGGCCTTGGTTTGCAATCTGGGAGGTATCAGCAACAACTGCAGCACTTACCTGAAGGTAGAAGGGCCTAATCAAAGCTTCTAGTAAGCTTGAAGTTCGCTGTTAATGGCGGGCTTGACCTAGTAATTGAAACATAAGAAAAAGGCCTTATGGCCGTGTCAAATGGTTCAGTAGGATCGCCGTGGGAGGGCAAACATGTTCGTGGGTGTAGTGTGAGGTGAGGGGAGTTTTGGGTGCCTGGCATAGGCAGAACTGGACGGACGAATGTGGGTTGTTCGGGGGTGTATTTGGTTGGATGGGAAAGTGAATAGAAAGAGGGGTTTTGATGGGAGAGTCATAGTGAAGGTTGTGGACCAGTAGGCGAGGGGTTTGAGTTTATGAAGTAAGAGAAAACCCACGCTGGTGATGTTGCCAGAGGTGGAGACAAAGGTGGCTTGCGTAGACGTCGAGGTATATTTTTGGGTTTTGAGAGTATAATACTAACCTGGAGATGCTAAACTAACTAAACTAACCCTAATCTAATATACAAAAGGGGTAGGAGGATGACTTGCCGGGGGTATGTCGGTGCCAGGGATGAAGATGCTCCGGTGGATGGTAACGTCGATGACGACGGAGGTTGGGGAGCACCCGCCTGTATGGCGCGTTGCAGAAGAAGACGAGGAAGATGAATCCGTCACCGGTATTTGATGAGAGCCTCATCATGAGCCATAACTAGCTCATTTTGACCCAATAAAGAAGATAAAAGCTCCTACATAATCTAGAAGAAGGCTTAACTAAAGGGACAAGTGCTCTGAGAAGAAAACATGAAATAAAGGTTAAAACTGCAATTTTACCATTGTAGTACATGAACGGGATTTCTCAGAAGCAAAACATAGGTCAAATGGTCCAAATAAGATAAAAAGTGGGTTGAGTTAATCAGAAATGGGTTCATGTGCAATCTAGGAACTAAATGACACTAGGTAACTCTAAAACAGACCCGCTTAAATTAACAAGGTTCCGGTCAGAATAAAAAGCAAGTAAACCCTCTAAAAATCATGGAAAAACATCCTCTACGGTTTAGAACACTTAATTTGGCCTTTGGAACCTAGTTTGACCTAGATTAGGGTCCTAGCTCTTCAATTAACCTAATTTGGGTTTGTACGCAAAATGTCTAGTCAAACGAGCTCAAACCTGAATTCCAACTTCGCCATTGGATTCCTTAGGTCCAAATTAGGTTTATACCAAAATTTGGACCTAAGGAGAGGTCATCTTGACCTACTTTGCAATTTAGTACACCCAAATCACAAATTGGTCCCTATCTTTTGAATACCTTTGCAGAGAGCCCCCTAGGTTCTTTCGAATCCTTTGCAAACCGGTCCTGCCGCCATTGCTAGGGTAGAACCAAGATCCGGCGAAGTTTCGAGAGAGATTGCTCTCTAATCCCTCAGAGATTCCCTCCCAGAAATGGAAGGAGGATTCTCTGAGGAATTCCCATCCTTATAAAGCCAATTACAATCGCTGATGTGAACCCGATCTCTCGTGCAAACGCACGAGAGATTCGAGTATCCACCTTCCTTCCAACTCCGACGAGCCGACAGACCTAATTGCGCGGTCTCCACGCGCTGGTAGGTGCGGCCAGCACCTATAAAAGACAACCCAGACCCTGCCGCAGAGGGCAAGCTTGATTTTGACGGAGATCCCTTCCAAATTCCTCCCTCTCCCATCTCCGGCCAAACGACCCACAAGCTCTGGCGACCTCCTCCCCTCCTTCTCGTCGCTCTGCTGCCATACCAGCAGCAGAGTCCTCTCCGCCGCTTCCTCCCGCGTCGCGCTGTACCCCGCGCGAGCGCTTCTGACCTCGTCTTCGTCGCCTCTTCCTCCCTCAGGGTCTTTTTCACCGACGACGGCAGTTACGAGCCGTCCTCTCCGCCGCCTTCCTTCCTTCCAGACAACCACAGATACGTTCTCCATCCTCTCCTCTCTCTTTTCCCCCAACTATTTTACTTGATTACCCCTCGACAGTACCTAACCGCCTCCTTCTTCCTTGCCTCCGACCTCACTCCGGCGAGCCGCCCACACCACTCCGCCACTCCACACGGCTCGCCAACCACCTCGAGAACTCCGCCTCACCACCAGGAACCCATTCCACCCCATCACTACCACTCCAGACCTCCACAAGCACCCCCCGACCAACCCACCATCTCCGGCCATAGGTTGACCTAGGCACGCATGCCTAGGCCGATCAGCAACCTGCAGCATCACCCACCGCCTTCGCCGTGCTGCGGCGAAGGTTTCCAGCTATTCTGATTGGGCCAATAGGCCGTTCTGTTGGATGTCAGGTGTAAGCCCCAGCCGCCATTAACAGCCGAAGCAGCAGGGAGCTTGGAGCAGCAGCAGGCGTCAGGCTTCCCAGGCGGCAGGTGCAGCAGATTCTCGCAAGTGTCGCCAAGCAACCAAGGCCTGCCAGTAGCGCCAGCAGAGTCAACAGCTTGGGCAATTGCATACGAGAGTCTGCGGGCGCGCGTGAAATCAGGGTGGAACCTTTAGTCCCACATCGTGGGATTGCAGCCCTTAGGTACGCTATAAATTGCATTTGTGCTTTAAGTCGGTTGCCTCCGTAAGCACAGGGGTGAGGTCCCTCACTGCCCTCACACACGCCTCGTCCGCGGCTTGACCTCGCAGATCGGGCTGATCCGACCCGACCTAGTCCTACGCACTCCTCTCACATCACCACTTGCCGGTGCGCCTGGTCCCGGGTGCGAACCCGACCCGACTACCCGTGTGGCTCTGGGAGAGCGTCCGTGAGTGCATTGCTTCAGAGAGAGAGAGACGCTTGGGTAGAGGGACGGGGGTAGGTTTTTGCTACTGTGCGGTGTGTGCAGGAAGGAAGAACTGTCCCAGGCAGCAAACACTTAGTGGCTGCAGAACAGAAGAGAAGAAAGAAGAGGCTGCGTAGCAGTGAAAGGAGAATTCTTCGCAGAGAAGAAGTAGGAAGACAAGGCAGAAGAGAGAGAAGAACGAAGAAGAAGACAAGGGAAGTCTGCAAAAGAGATCAGAAGAAAAAGAAGAAGAAGAAAGGAAAGATACCAGAAAAGCAAGGGAAGGAGAAGAGCCACGAAGAAGAAGAGGGAAAGAGAGATCACATTTAAGACGTCTGATACACAAATCAGACGTTCAATTCTACTTTTTTTTTCCAAATCCTTTTTCAAAATTCTCTTTGAATGAGTTATATTTGCATTTAAACAGTTGTATTCTTTGGTTTTACAAAGTACTGAGATTGCTCCCCGTATTCGACCTCGGATACTCCGGTCTTCGAGTAATAAAACTCTTTACATTTGTTTAGACGTCTTTTCGGTTATACTACAACGTGACATCCTTTAAACCAGCACAAAATCGTCGACAACAATTTTGGCGCCGTTGCCGGGTAGCAACGGGCACTTTTAAAACTTTTGAGTACAACTTTTCTATCTAATATCCTACTTAACATCTCTCTTTTGTTGTGTTCAAGCAGGGAAAGCAAAACAAAAAGGAAAGAATAGCAACTGCACAACAGACTCTCCAAGGAACAGGTAATCTCCATAAGCCCTCTCTCTTAACCCTCTCACAATCTAAAAAAGGAAAAAAAAAGAGGGAAATCAACTTAGGGCTACCTGTTTCATATTTAGTAACTCATCAAAGTGCCTGATTTTCATTTCAACATATTTTTATCTGTTCATCCAACTAAGGCAACTAGGGCTAAAACTTTCTTGATTGAGCCCTAGGTGCTAATTTCTACGGCAACTAAATTGGACCCACTAGAGCCAAGTTAGGGATTGCAAAGCTAGGGTTTTTAGAGACACATCTTCTCTAAAACAAAGAAACAAACTTTCCAAAAAGACGTGTGCCTAAACTGTGTCTGAAACGATTTATACAAGAGGAACCCTAAGCAAATCAGGCTGATAATCCATTTGAACCATAAAAGGAAGGACCTAAAAGCTCTCAAAGGAACAAGAGGTGAAATTGATCCCTTGGGTCAACCAACCTTAATATTAGGTCACTTTTGCACTCAAAATACTTAAAAGTTCAAGTGGAACATTAAGCACCTTGATCTTAAAATAAAAAAAGGTAGACTTAAGAGGTCAAGATCCCCATTCTGGTCTACCTGGAACCGCAGTGACAAGAGAGGTCGGGTGGGGGAAACCCTGTAACCCATGGGGACGCTCTACCGTGTAGGGGTCTTTGCGGGACTCTCCCTCTCTGGCTGCCCAGGTATTTCTTAGGTGGACGATCTTCTAATCCAGGGGTCCATCTGCCCCGAACCTCTATAGTCACCCAACAATTCTTGGGTGTCTTGATTGGGTCCAGCACCTTCTAATCTCATCACATCTTTCGGTGCATGTTTGGTAGGAGGTCCTTAAGACCACCTTTAAGACCTCCTTTAGAAATTCATTCTCATCGAGGCCAAGCCTCGACGCCCTTGTTTGTGCAGCAACCCCACCACATAAATCTTTCATCTGACTCAGACCCTGATTCTCCTTCTTCTCCCATCATGGCACAACCAATTGAAGAGGAGAATAACCTTGAACACCAACTTCAACGCTTGAACGATCTCTTTCAGAACTTTGTAAACCCACCGCAGTGACCTATGATGCGAGATCACTATAATCCTGCTGCGGTGGCAATCGAACCCCGAGTACGAATCCCAATTGGAGGACCCGATTCTGATCTGAAGCCCAATATGATTCATGCCATACCGAAGTTCCATGGGCTTAACTCTGAGGATCCATTCCAACACATTAAACAACTCAAGCATTTGGCCCAGACCTTTGGGTCAGATGTACAAAACCGAGATATCCTACTCATGAAAATGTTTTCGTTCTCCCTCTTGGACAAGGTTGCACACTGGTATCAGACTCAGACCTGCCCGATCAACACATGGGAGGAATTACAGTTCGAATTTTTGAAAAAATTCTTCCCTGTTGGCCGGACGAATGCCTTGCGCCACCAGATCACTCATTTCACTCAACAACCGGGAGAACCTCTTCACGAAGCTTGGGATCGATTCCTAGATCTCATGCGAAAGTGCCCCCATCACGGAGTTCCTAAGTGGGAACAAGTCCAGTCTTTTTACCAGGGACTCCGTGAGGATATTCGTCTATTCGTCAATGCAACATGTGGAGGAAACATCATGGGCCAACACGAGGACACGGTGTGGGAGATTCTCGAAAACATGTGCGAGAACTCCATAAACAATGACTCCTTGGGCTTATTCGACAGGACGAATGCCCGCGCATCGACGAATCTAAGAGGGACACATGAGACGCAGGACCTGTCCACGTCTGTCGACCTGGAACTGATGGCCAGTCGGTTGGACAAGGTCTCTATCATAGAAAAGAAGGTGGACGAGCTAACTCGACATTTACAGCAAGCCACCTGTGCACAAAACTCTTTTGCACGACCTCCTCTGGCAAGGGAAATAGTGCAAAACATCTATCACCAACCTGCCAAGGGGATGGACCCATATCCACCCCCGTCTGCCTCTCGGACCGGAGTGACCTTCGATCCCTTCTACTAGAGTTGGGGGAACTCTGAACCCTTGTATTCTGACTTTCCTTAGGTTCCTCAGAACTGCAAGGACCTCAACACCATCCAGAATGACCCATACTCCAATACCTACAACCCTGGATGGCGAAATCATCCTAACTTTCAGTGGGTGGGAAATTCTCAAAAACCACCATATCAACCCCGTCCACAAGCTCCTCGTCCATATCAGCCGCCTTAGCTTCGGCCCAATCCCACATACCAATCCGGGCAAAATCAGAATCAACTGACTCTTATCCTTCAAACACTAGCTGACATTCAAAAGATGAATGCGGCAATGCAAAAACAGCACAAGGACGAGATCACAGAGGTTCGCAACCAACTGGCCCAGATGGCAAATTCCCGCCAACCTGGCACCCTTCCTTCGCAACCTCTGCCCAACCCAAATAACGTACCGACCCAGAGGCGCGTTATGAATCCGAATCCAGGCCACGCACATTTGATTTATCAGGCCCCTGCTACTCCATCACCAGACGGGATGGAGGCTTCAACATCTTATGCAGGATTGCAGCAGCAGCCACCCCTCCTACCTAACCCAAACCAAAATCAGGCCGGATTAAACTCTGTAACAACACGTAGTGGTAAAACAACACAAGACCCACATTATCCGAACCACTCCAAGCCTGATAATCACCAAGACCCTAGGGTAGTCATCCAAGATACTACTGTCCCAGATCATGAACCTGGACCTATCCTAGAGGAACCAGCTAGGATCCCATTTCCTGAGGCCTTGACCAAAGGAAAAAGGACAACCAAACCTGTGGCTCCTGAGGAGGATCTGGTCAAGCTCTTTGAACAGGTCCAGATAAACATCCCGTTGATGGATGCAATCCGCCACATACCGGCTTACGCAAGGTTCTTGAAAGACATATGTACACCTAAACGTAAGCCGTGAACCAAGGATGGGAACCCAATCGTACTATCAGAGCAAGCCAGCTCTGTCATCTTGAGCAAACTCCCACCTAAGGCTAAAGACCCAGGAACTCCCTTGATTTCTTGTAAAATTGGTGAAACCCAACTTGATAGTGCCCTACTAAACCTAGGTGCCTCCATAAATTTAATACCTACATCCCTCCTTGACCACCTTGAAGAATCTGAAGTTAAACCCACTGAGGTGACATTGCAGTTAGCCGATCGATCCATCAAGTCACCCAAAGGAATACTCAAGGATGTCATTGTTAGGGTACGAGATTTTTATTTCCCAGTGAACTTCATAGTACTGGACATGGATACACCTAATAACCCAAGGGACACACCAATCATATTAGGGAGACCCTTTTTGGCCACTGCTAGGGCCAATATAAACTGCGAAGAGGGCCAGATAGAATTAAAATTTGGGAATCAAAATCTGAAGATTGACATTTTCAAGGCCCATCAAGGGATTAATTGCGGGGTTATAGAGGAAATTTGTGATGTCGAAGCCGTGGTTGATGAACTGCATATAGAGGACAACCTGATTATTCCTAATCAACCACTAGAGAATCAAAAACCGCTAACAGAGGAGTGCGGACATGATCTAGACACACCTATGACTCCTACCATTGCTCCCGATACAAACCCCGAACCACCTGCTGCTGCTGACAATCATGTCATGGAACTCAAGCCCCTTCCCGAACATCTAAAATACGTCTTTTTGGATTCAAATCAGACGTTTCCTGTGATTATCAATTCTCGACTCACACCTGACCAGGAACTCCGTTTGATTTCTGTTCTCTAGCAACATCGTAGAGCCACTGGATGGACTCTAGATGATTTGACTGGTATAAGCCCTTCATACTGCACACATCGAATCTACACAGAAGAAGGCTCACGACCTTGAAGAGAAATGCAAAGACGCCTAAACCCTAACCTACAGGAGGTCGTGAAAAAGGAGATCATTAAGTGGTTAGATGCAGGGATCATCTACTCGATCTCCGACAGTCGTTGGGTGAGTCCAACACAAGTGGTGCCTAAGAAGGCAGGACTTACCATCATCACGACTGAAATCGGGGAAGTCATTCCTACCCGAATAGCTAATTCGTGGAGAGTTTGCATTGATTACAGAAGACTAAATTCCTCCACGAAGAAGGATCATTTCCCACTACCGTTTATTGATCAGATCCTCGAGAAACTAGCGGGAATAGATTCTTCTGCTTTCTTGACGGGTACTCCGGTTACAATCAGGTGGCAATCCATCCAGAGGACCAAGAAAAGACCACATTCACCTGCCCCTTCGGGACGTACGCGTTCCTAAGGATGCCGTTCGATCTCTGCAATGCAC
Source organism: Thalassia testudinum (assembly GCA_037157565.1). NCBI lineage: Eukaryota > Viridiplantae > Streptophyta > Magnoliopsida > Alismatales > Hydrocharitaceae > Thalassia > Thalassia testudinum. Next base: position 146,488,281 of record JAZHRO010000014.1, on the reverse strand, counting down.
CTGCAACTTTTCAGCAGTGCATGCTTGCCATATTCTCAGATATGGTAGGTGATTATCTGGAAGTCTTCATGGATGACTTTTCAGTTTTTGGACAATCATTTGACGATTGCCTCCAACACTTGGTCCATATACTCAGGCGGTGCATTGAGGTGAATTTAGTTCTTTCCTGGGAAAAGAGCCATTTCATGGTGCCTGAGGGAATTGTCCTGGGACATTTAATCTCAGAGAAAGGCATCCAAGTGGATCGAGCTAAGGTTAACCTGATTTCCATTCTCCCTATGCCTAGCTCGATTAAGGACATCCGATCTTTTTTGGGGCACGTCGGTTTCTACCGTCGATTCATCCCTGATTTCTCCAAAATCGCGCGCCCTCTGACCAATCTTCTCTCCAAGGATGTGCCTTTCGAAATTTCCAAGGAATGCACTCAAGCATTTGAGATCCTACGTGACCGAGTCACCCAAGCCCCAATCCTACAGTCCCCTGATTGGTCTCAACCCTTTGAGATCATGTGCGATGCATCTGACTTCGCTGTAGGAGCGATTTTGGGGCAGAAAATTGATGGGAAACCTGTGGTCATTTACTACGCCAGCAAAACACTGGATGAGGCTCAGCGTAACTATACGGTTACTTAGAAAGAGCTGCTGGCCGTAGTATTTGCCCTGGAAAAATTCAGATCATACCTTCTGGGTTCCCGTATTATCATATACTCGGATCACACAGCTGTAAGGCATCTCCTTGCCAAGAAGGACGCGAAACCTCGACTAATCCACTGGATCTTGCTATTGCAAGAATTTGACCTCGAGATTCGCGACAAGGCAGGAAAGTACAATGTGGTAGCTGATCACTTGTCCCACCTTCCTTCTGAAATTATTGATCCTTCCAGACCTATTACAGAACATTTCCCTGATGAGCACCTCCTGACTATCAGTACAAGTCTTCCATGGTTCGCCAATATAGTTAATTACCTGGCATCACATCAGATTCTGCCCGATTGGTCGAAGGCCAAAAAGGACAAATTGCGTTTCGATGCCAAGTATTACCTATGGGAAGACCCGTATCTTTTCCGCATTGGTGCTGATCAGATAATCCGACGGTGCGTCACGGAAGTGGAAATCAAAGACATACTCTCATTCTGCCATGACCAGGCATGCGGTGGACATTTTTCTGGACATAAAATCGCATCGAAAGTCCTCCAGTGTGGCTTCTACTGGCCCATAATTTTCAAGGATGCATACGATCACTGTAAGGCATGTTCCCATTGCCAGACTCTGGGCAACATGAGCCTTAGAGACATGATGCCTCTACAGCCGATCTTGGTATGCGAAATTTTTGATATTTGGGGGATTGATTTCATGGGACCCTTTCCGACCTCGGATGGCTTCGAATACATCTTACTTGCAGTTGACTATGTGTCCATGTGGATAGAAGCCATTCCGACCCGAACCAACAATCATAAAGTCGTTATAAAATTCCTCCATCAAAACATTTTCTCAAGGTTCGGGATTCCGCGTGCTATGATTTCCGACAGAGGGACCCATTTTACGAACGCTCAGTTCAAGTCACTGATGACCAAATACGGGGTGTCACACCGAATCTCTACTCCTTACCACCCCCAAACTAATGGTCTAGCTGAGCTATCTAACCGAGAGATCAAGAAGATCCTTCAGGTTACTGTTCGACCTGATAGAAAAGATTGGTCTTCTCGGCTTCCAGAAGCATTGTTGGCCTATAGGATTGCCCACAAGACCCAATTAGGAATGTCTCCCTTCAGACTAGTGTACGGGAAGGCATGTCACCTCCCCGTCGAATTGGAGCATAAAGCCTATTGGGTAGTACGGACCTGTAATCTTGACCTTTCTAAGGTTGGAACCCACAGAAGACTTCAAATGAGCGAGATCGAGGAATTACGCCACGACGCATATGAGAACTTGCGAATTTACAAAGAACGGGCTAAAGCTTTTCACGACAAACACATTTCTAGAAAGGTCTTTCATCTTGGTCAAAAAGTTTTACTCTTTGATGCCCGACTCAAATTATTCCCAGGAAAGCTAAGATCCAAGTGGGTCAGACCCTACCCAGTTCGACAAATCTTTGGAAATGGAGCCATTGAAATCAGCCCACTCAGCCACGATTCTGAACCCTTTGTCGTGAACGGTCAGAGACTCAAGCCGTTCATTGACATGACCGATATAGATTTGGCTGAGTCATCCTTTACCCTCCATTCCTCTTGAGCTCATTGCGCCCAGCCGATGGCGTAAAACTCAGCGCTTAATGGGAGGCAACCCGTCGTTCTTTCAAAAACACGAAATCGTTTCTGACATCTCTATGCGGAACTCATATTGCACTTTAGGGTTCATCCATTAGAACAGCCAACTTCACCTCAGGTATACCTACCTGAGATTAGAAATCGTTCGCAACAAGTCACTTCGACCCATTCACTCACCACACACCTGTCCTAATACATGAATTAAGCTAAATTCGAACACACCTAATTTACAATGGGGACATTGCAAATCTTAGGCATGGGGGGGTATGAAAGTGCAAAATGTCAGAAAATTCATATCAAGAAAGGGTTTCACATAAAAAAAAAAAGAGAGAGACTTGATAGTGGGGAGGAACAATTCAGGGTCATACAAATGAGAGGAGGAAAAGAAGGAAAAATGACAAAAAGGAGCACAAAATGAAAATGAAAATAAATAGCCATTAGTAAAAGATTAAGGGGTTAACTGAAGTTCTAGACCGAATCAAGAAAAAGAAAAGAAAAGTGCTACGGAGATATAACAAGAGATTAGCGGGAACGCTGGTCTTAGGCCTTTTGGGCTGTACCTTTAGCATAAAAATTCACGTATCCGTTAAAATCTGGATAATCCTCAAGAGGTTGAGAAAAATGCGAAGCTTGAGTATTAGGTCTAAGGCTTAGGAAGTATTCGGCCTCGTTAACTAACCTTCGGTTTACGGGATTCGGTAACCTAAGCACCCAAATTCACACACAGTCTGGGTCAGTGCGCATAAACATCCAAATCACGCGAAAAGCATCTAATGTTCTGAAAAAGTCACCTAGATTAGGAACGATCAATCAACACAAATTGATTCGGACGAGTTCCCAACGCGGAGAGGCGGGAAATTCCCCTCGAAGATGCGTAACAACATATCGTCTCCTCGGTGCTTGTCTCTTAGGATATTAAATATCCTACCGGGGGCATGAAGCACTCTGCTGGTTCAGATACCATGGGCGGCATTATCACGAAATGTCGATCGCCAGGGTCTGGATTCGACCACGGAACGCCATGGGCAGGATTATTTCGAAATCTCGAAAGCCAAGGTTCTGGGGGTTCCCATGGGTGGGATTATCTCAAAATCTCGAAAGCCAGGGACCTTTGAGGATTGATGATGGGGACGAGGAATGCGATACAGACCGTGTTGAGAAGCTAATCCGAAGCTAGAAATAAAAAGAAAAGAGAGAGAAAAGCTCTCCAAACAAATAAATCTTCTATCTCTCTCTTACAAAAAATGCACTACAAACTGAACTTAGGCTAAAAATATCTCAAGCACGGGTGCTTTAACCGCGGAGTCCAACAAACCCTAGGTTAGTTTCTGTGGGACGTAGAAACCTTTGCAGAAGACTGAGGCTAAAGCGGAACAGGTCCGGATTTTGGTTGGTACTTGAGTACCTTTAGGCCTATTGTCGGCATTCCCACCTAATCACAAAAGAAAAGGAGAAGCACTTATCATTGTTGACAGACATTCAGGGTCTGGAACGGAAGTTAAAACATCAAAATTTTGCTAAGGGACTAGCAAAAGCTAGGCATGGGGGTATGATGAGAGCCTCATCATGAGCCATAACTAGCTCATTTTGACCCAATAAAGAAGATAAAAGCTCCTACATAATCTAGAAGAAGGCTTAACTGAAGGAACAAGTGCTCTGAGAAGAAAACATGAAATAAAGGTTAAAACTGCAATTTTACCATTGCAGTACATGAACGGGATTTCTCAGAAGCAAAACATAGGTCAAATGGTCCAAATAAGATAAAAAGCGGGTTGAGTTAATCAGAAATGGGTTCATGTGCAATCTAGGAACTAAATGACACTAGGTAACCCTAAAACAGACCTGCTTAAATTAACAAGGTTTCGGTCAGAATAAAAAGCAAGTAAACCCTCTAAAAATCATGGAAAAACATCCTCTATGGTTTATAACACTTAATTTGGCCTTTGGAACCTAGTTTGACCTAGATTAGTGTCCTAGCTCTTCAATTAACCTAATTTGGGTTTTTACGCAAAATGTCCAGTCAATCGAGGTCAAACCTGAGTTCCAACTTCGCCATTGGATGCCTTAGGTCAAAAGTAGGTTTATACCAAAATTTGGACCTAAGGAGAGGCCATCTTGACCTACTTTGCAATTTAGTACACCCAAATCACAAATTGGTCCCTATCTTTTGAATACCTTTGCAGAGATCCCCCTAGGTTCTTCATCTCCTTTGCAAACCGGTCCTGCCGCCATTGCTAGGGCAGAACCAAGATCCGACGAAGTTTTGAGAGAGATTGCTCTCTAATCCCTCAGAGATTCCCTCCCAGAAATGGAAGGAGGATTCTCTGAGGAATTCCCTTCCTTATAAAGCCAATTACAATCGCTGGTGTGAACCCAATCTCTCGTGCGAACGCACGAGAGATTCGGGTATCCACCTTCCTTCCAACTCCGGCGAGCTGGAAGACCTAATTGTGCGGTCTCCACGCGCTGGTAGGTGCGGCCAGCACCTATAAAAGACACCCCAGACCCTGCCGCAGAGGGCAAGCTTGATTTTGACGGAGATCCCTTCCAAATTCCTCCCTCTCCCATCTCCGGCCAAACGACCCACATGCTCCGGCGACCTCCTCCCCTCCTTCTCATCGCTCTGCTACCATACCAGCAGCAGAGTCCTCTCCGCCGCTTCCTCCCGCGTCACGCTGTACCACACGCGCGCGCTTCTGACCTCATCTTCGTCGCCGCTTCCTCCCTCAGGGTCTTTCTTCCCCGACGACGACAGTTACAAGCCGTCCTCTCCGCCGCCTTCCTTCCTTCCAGACAACCACAGATACATTCTCCATCCTCTCCTCTCTCTTTTCCCCCAACTATTTTACCTGATTACCCCTCGACAGTACCTAACCGCCTCCATCTTCCTCGCCTCCGACCTCACTCCGGCGAGCTGCCCACACCACTCCGCCACTCCACACGGCTCGCCAACCACCTCGAGAGCTCCACCTCACCACCAGGAACCCATTCCACCCCATCACTGCCACTCTAGACCTCCACAAGCACCCCCCGACCAACCCACCATCTCCGGCCACAGGTTGACCTAGGCACACACGCCTAGGCCGACCGGCAACCTGCAGCATCACCCACCGCCTTCGCCGTGTTGCGGCGAAGGTTTCCAGCTATTCTGATTGGGCCAATAGGCCGTTCTGTTGGATGTCAGGTGTAAGCCCCAGCCGCCATTAACAGCCGAAGCAGCAGGGAGCTTGGAGCAGCAGCAGGCGTCAGGCTTCCCAGGCGGCAGGTGCAGCAGATTCTCGCAAGTGTCGCCAAGCAACCAAGTCCAGCCAGTAGCGCCAGCGGAGTCAACAGCTTGGGCAATTGCATACGAGAGTCTGCGGGCGCGCATGAAATCAAGGCGGAACCTTTAGTCCCACATCGTGGGATTGCAGCCCTCAGGTACGCTATAAATTGCATTTGTGCTTTAAGCCGGTTGCCTCCGTAACCACAGGGGTGAGGTCCCTCACTGCCCTCACACACGCCCCGTCCGCGGCTTGACCTCGCGGATCGGGCTGATCCGACCTGACCTAGACCTACGCACTCCTTGCACATCACCACTTACCGGTGCGCCTGGTCCCGGGTGCGAACCCGACCCGACTACTCGTGTGGCTCTGGGAAAGCATCCGTGAGTGCATTGCTTCAGAGAGAGAGAGACGCTTGGGTAGAGGGACGGGGGTAGGTTTTTCCTACTCTGCGGTGTGTGCAGGAAGGAAGAACTGTCCCAGGCAGCGAACACTTAGTGGCTGCAGAACAGGAAGAGAAGAAAGAAGAGGCTGCGTAGCAGTGAAAGGAGAATTCTTCGCAGAGAAGAAGAAGAAGGAAGACAAGGAAGAAGAGAGAGAAGAACGAAGAAGAAGACAAGGGAAGTCTGCAAAAGAGATCAGAAGACAAAGAAGAAGAAGAAAGGAAAGATACCAGAAAAGCAAAGGAAGGAGAAGAGCCACGAAGAAGAGAGAAAGAGAGATCACATTTAAGATGTCTGATACACAAATCAGACGTCCAATTCTACTTTTTTTTTCCAAATCCTTTTTTAAAATTCTCTTTGAATGAGTTATATTTGCATTTAAACAGTTGTATTCTTTGGTTTTACAAAGTACTGAGATTGCTCCCCGTGTTCGACCTCGGATACTCCGGTCTTCGAGTAATAAAATTCTTTATATTTGTTTAGACGTTTTGTCGGTTATACTACGATGTGACATCCTTTAAACCCGCACAAAATCGTCAACAACAGTATTGCAGATGGACAATGAGGGAGGTCGGAGAAGATTGTTGGACGTTGAGGAGGTATTCGGCAGGAGAGGAGGGATGAAGTTGAGGGATTCCAGGCCAAATTCGAGCGTGGAGAGACAGGTCTACCTCGGGGGTTCTTATATAGGGATCAAAGTGTCGGTTGAAGCCTGGAATCCAAGATTTCAAGCATGGAAGATTTGGCAGATTAGGAAACCCACTACATTGAAGGATTCTCATGATACATTGGCCATTTTTTGGGTCTTCGGATCTGGCTAAAAAGGGAGCCAATTTCTTAACGAATTTCCCACTCAAATCTGATAAGGATTCGTTAAGAAATCAAAGAGATCTTGCCAAATGAAGCTCACTAGAGTTGTAGGATTAGGATTCTAGAATGATAGGGACCTGTTTGAGGAAGATGATGACAAAGTTGTGGGGTTTTGTGTAGAAAATTTGAAAGCTTGGGGCATGTGTGTGAGAGTAAAGACTCAGACATGACCAAATTGCATACAAGGTCAAGATGATCTCAGATTGGGCCCAAATTTTGGTAAAAACCTAATTTGGACCTAAGGAATCCAATGGTGAAGTTATATTTATGTTTTGACCAAAGTTGACTGGGTAATTTATGTAGAAATATAAATTAGGACAACTGTCTCTCCGAGACTCAATTTTAGGTCAAATTGGGTTCCAATGGTCAAATCAAGCATACCAAACCCTAGCAAATATTTTTCTATGTTTCTTATAGGGTTTAGGTGAATTTTGTCTTGACCAGAACCTAAGTAGATTAAGCAGGTCTATTTTTAGGGTTTCAGATCTCATTTAATTCTCAAAACATGTGACAACCCATTTCTGCGTTCAAGGACTTACTTATTGGATAATAAAGACCATTTGACCCTTGATTAACCCCTAAGAAATCTAGTAATTGCTCTGCAATTGAGATATGGTATTAAAATTGTAGTTTTTAACGGTATTTTCTTGTTATTCTCTCGGAATGGATTTATAGTGAATTAAGGTCCTCTAGCAGTTATGTAGGAGCATTTATTCCTTGATTATGACAATTGAAGCTTGATATGGCTGATGATGAAGTTATCATCATGTATATTTTTTTTGTGAGATCCCCTCAAAGAATTGAATTTCCATATGTTTACAGTTTAACACCCCCCCAATGCTTAAGTTTTGCAATGTCCTCATTGCAAACTAGGAGGTTACCAAATCAATTTCATTCAAAGTTTACAATAGGATCAAAGGGTGGGTCAAGATGTTGGGATGACTGTTGCGAATGATTTCAACCTTTGATATAAGTACCAAATGTGGAGTTGGCTATTCTAAAACTGAACTCAAGAGTGCAATAGGAGTGTAGCTGAAAGGAATGACCAGAAGGGTCTCAGGTTTTTGGAATGAGGGGTTGCCTCCCGTTAAGTGCTAAAATTGATGCCTTCAACCGAGTAGAAAGTGGTCAAGGAGAAGGGTTGGTCGAATCATATGAGTTTTGTAGAACAAGCACCTTGATCAATAGCCTGGTTAGTCCAACTAGGTGCTTGGTCAGATCAACAGGTTGATGATGTAGCCCAAACCCAACAAGTCTTGTGGGTTAATGGACATGAATCAAAATATACATTGCCCGCCAGATACTTTGTTTCTCCAATAGATATGGCAATGCAAATCTGTGGTTTGGCTAAGTCTGTTTGGCTTGGTTAGAGTAGGGATACTCAAAATAAAACAGAGCTATGGAGGACGTAGGAACCCTAAAGGTGATATCAGAGAAAGATAGGAAGTGATTATTAGTCTGGTCAATGTCTGGTACCAAATCAAAAGATGGTGAAGAATCATATGCAACCGGATCAGAAAGAGGTGAATTAGAATAGAAGTTGATTCCAGTGGCGAGTCAAGGTCGAGATCGGATTTTGGAAGGCTCAGTATGCGGATCAGAAGGTGTGGCTTCTTTGAGGTCTAAATCATTACCCTTAGCATCAGAATCAAAGAATAGATCATGGATGCTAAGGTTGTAAATTGGTCCATACTCATCAAGAAACAATGGTTCTTCGAAATCAGAGTAAGATTCAAAATCATTGGAGAATTTGCAAAGGTCAGTGTCAGAAACTAATTCCATATCAGGATTTCCACCATAGAATGAATCATGATGCACATAATCAACAACATAACTTGGATTTAACCTAATTTCAAATTCTGAGCTCAAAGAGGTATCTTTATTAGGTGTAGGCTCGGGTTCTTCGCTCCTAGGATAGACCCAATCGAATCCTAGTTCTTCCAAGTCGTTGATTTCTATAGCATAAATTGGTTTGATTTTCGAAAAATCAATTCGCATTTTTGAAGAGGTTGGAGAGGTGTAATCATCAAGCATAAGCCTTGAATCATAGTACAGATCCAAAGTCTGATTCTGTTTATATTGGGCTTCAAGATTATCCTAAATAGGTTTTAATCTAGATTCTTGGTCAAAGGTAGGAATTGGGTCACTAGAATTTGGTTTAGGCTCTATTGGGATGTCAGAATCATTCTCGAGAATTAAGAATTACATTCTCGAGAACTTCTGATTCAGGCTTATCATTACAGGCGTCTGGGGAATCAAGGCTTGATGGACCTACTTCAAGGTTTTCTAAGGATGGTTCAGAATTGAGAACACCTGTAATTGAATCCTCCCAACCCTCATTAACATCATGCATGTCAACTATTATGAAGTTTGAATCTGATTCCATTTGGGTTGGGGGTCCACAACAACCTCTATTCCCAAACCCAGGTTCTGAGAAATCATATTCATCCTCAATGTTCTTCCATGGTATCTCATCAGTTTTTGATGGGATATCTGGGTATTTTTGATGAATGGTTTCATATACGTTTGTCCATGAGACCTTAATGTTTTTCCAAAGTAGGGGATTTAACCAACATTGTAGATACTCATTGCTATGTAATTTCTCCAATTCAAGGTAGATCAGAGGTTTTGTAGTATTCATCATGATGTCAAAGAGTAGCCTTGATCATTTTCTATTTTATGGTCATTTGGGATTTAGGTTTCCTACAAATTCTTCCGAAATTGTCAGGTTGCATTTTCAAATCAGGTGGTGGATGAAGATGTAGAATCAAGTTCAGGTTCAGATTGAAGTGATTGGATCAGATCTAAAATTCCTAAGAAGACCGATTCTAATGAGTCCTCTAGGTCGAAAACCTAGGGACCCTTTCTGTGTGTGTACTTTAAAGAATAGATGAGGGACTGGATGTGAATTGGACCCAATTAAGGCACCCAAAGATTTTTTGATGACTAAGGCTATTTCGAGGTGCATGATACCTCTGAATCAAAAATCCACACAGTTAGAAGTACTAGGGCAGCTAGGAAGGGAGAGCCCCGCAAAGACTCGATAATGTAGAGCATCCCCAAGAGATACAGGGTTTCCCCCACCCAACCTTCCTTGTCATTGTAGTTCCAAGTAGACCGAAATGTGCTAATTGAGATCCTAAGTCTACCAATTTTAATCGAGTTTGTGCCTTGGATTTAATTTGATTAGAAATTAATTAAACTTGTGACCTAATTTGGAGGTTGATTGGCCTCAAAAATAGACCAACATCACCTGACCTGCCCTAAAAGAATAAGAATGAAATCTGTGCGAAGACCCAAAGATCACCCTGAATTGACTCACAGGTTATCAGGTCCACAATTTTAGGGCTCAAGTGAATTTAGAGCCTGATTTTAGGGTTCTTCTAATTAGATCTTCTCAAGCAAGGGTTTGGGTAACACACAAATGTGGGAGGGTTAATTTCCTTTAATTTAGGCAAGCATGAAACTAACACCTTAAAACCCTAGAGTAAAAACCCTAATTGGCTCTACTTTTAGTCCAATTTAATCTCAAATGTACACCTTGGACTTCAAACAAGAAGTGCATAGTCCAAGATGATAAAAAATTAAGCATAAATCCCTAATAGGTACAGGCAATTTGGGTAGGGATCCCTAAACAAAATCGTCTAAATCTTCAATCAGATATCAATTTAGAATCAAAAATTTGGAAACTTGCCTTAGATTGATAATTACTTAAAAAATAAGACAAGTGATTCATAATTGTTTGCTTCCTTTTCTCTCTTCCAAAGATTAGGAGGTTGATTAGGGAAGAAGAGAAAGTTTTACCTACCCCAGGAGTGGTTGATTTGCATGGAAGATCTCTTTGTGATGTTCCTCATAAAATAACAAAGTAGATAGGGCAAGTTAGTGCCCAGATAAGTATCAAGAAAGATAAGATTAATCCTTGAATTGCGCATTGCTCCTAGGTAATGGTGCCAAAATGTTGATGGGCTATCGTTGCGTTTTAAGGAGTAGTCATCGTAACAAAGCCTCAATCGCTCGAAAGCAATTAAATATATAACTCAAAATTGAAAAAGAGTCTGAGGTCGATCATAGGTAGCAAATATGGAACTCTCAACACCAATCTCCAATTGAAATGAACGAGCACAATAAAGAGATGCTATAGAAGATATTCAATGAATCAAATACTCAAAAAGATATTCAATATGGAGAAAAAGTATCTCAAACACTCAATGGGATAAAAATAAATCAAGAAGACAAATGAATGGTGATTTAATCACCAATTATTCTAGTGTATTTAAGCATATATCCCAACCATTCAATGCAGCCAAATAAGTCAACGGTGTTCTCAATGCTACAGTACTCAGTATTAGACATTGGTTTCCTTCCTCAAATGGCTTAAGTGTCTCAACGCTTAACCTCAGCAGCACAAGGCTTCTAAGAACCTTCTCCTTCTTTCACGCCTCTCTTTCTCTTCAAGCTTTAACCTATCTAGACACAATTCCTTATATGTGCTGCAATAAGAACCATGAATGCACCGTGGAATAAGCAATGAAACCATAGTTGAAGAAGAGATGGATTTTTCTTTGGAGAGGGACTCATGCTTTATTTTAGGGCTCATTATGAAACTCTTGATTTTGTTACATGTGCTACCAGAATAAAGATCTCGCAACCTGAAAGCACTAGAATTGAAACACCTTTGAGGGATTACAATTTTATAGGGAAACAAGATGAGCATAAAACCTACATATTTAGTGTCCGGCATGTCATATTCGGGGTGCGCCCGTCCACGTCAACTTCTCTGTATGCCTATAGACTAAGGGAGGAACAAACAGGAGCATGCATGTTACATATGTTGTCGAGTTTCCGTCCCTTCAGGATGGGACTCCACCATAACCTAGTTTGCATCTGCAGACTTCTGATTTTGGCTCATGTTGATTTTGTCTGCACCTTCTTGACCCAGACCATTGTTGTTTGTGCATTATGCCCGGTTGAAGACACTAAACTTGGAGCTTCCTGGGAGGCGACCAAGAAGATTCAAGCTGATTTGGTACACAGCTAAACTTAGGTGATTTCTTTCTATACCCCCTTGCGTACATTTATTTGCCAATGAGAGCATTGTCCAACTTAAGCATAGGGTGATGGTAATTCACATTGACTGAGTTCATATTATCAACTTGAACTATATATAAATATATATATATAAAGAATTAGGAAAGAAAACTTTGGCATGAAGAGCTTGTTAACTGTAGGAAATAATATGAGAAGAACCTCAACACTTATACTTTTCAGGCCTTCAGGCTTAATCTGCCCAGATGTCCACTAAAATGTTGATTTACCCTCAAATCCTTGCAACCTTAATTTTCATTAATCTGATCAATAAAGTAGGGTGATAAGTATACGACTTATCAACCCACCCTCCAACTCAGAGAGACTTTTAGTCTAAGCATCTGCACACATTTTTGCACTGACTCACTTAAAGATTCTAACAGAAATTAGGTAGCTAATGAACCTTCTAGGGTGGTATGACAAGTAAGTTGTCGTGGGTAATAGCCCATTAGCCGATTGTCCAAAGCCCAGCCATAGGACCATTCTTTTTCATTATTGCCTCTAGGTAAATCTTAAATCAGGGAAGCCACCTACTAAAACAACAAAAGAAAAATAAAAGAAAAAGGGACAAATGAAAAAATAATGATACATAAGTCACACTTCACTACACAAGTATGGCTGGCAAGTGGCCGTGGGTAATAGCCCATTGGTTGGTTGTCAAGAACCCAGTTCACTGAATGCAAGAAAAGCCCAAAACACTTAAGGAGGAAGCAAGGAAGTAGAGCAATCAGGGGAGATATACACTAGAAGCACCCATGTGTTTACCCCACACAAAATAAAAGCAAGGTGAAAGCTACCAATCAGACAGATAGACCTTTAGGCAAGCAATTTATTTTACGGTCACCTAAGGGTGTAGAAACCCGAAGTCTGTTTTAATTACCATTGAGTGAGTCTATCACAATTTTCACACCAAGTTTCTTTTTCCTAAGTTATGGGTGGGTTGGGTAGTCGAAAAAAGTTACCTACACACTCTCAACTCCAAAAATCAAAAAAATTAGGAAAGATGAAAAAGGAAAAATATATATATGTATATGTATGTGTGTGCTTAAATTTAAAGTGAGGACTTGGGCGGTTTACATTTTGGCAAACACACGGGCACTGTTTAGTCTCTATGGATTAGGCTCTTAGTATATGTTTCCTCCTATTGACAAGTAACATATGTCTAAGCAATCAACTCCTAATTCCAACTGAAAATAACGGCTAGGATAACCTTGCTAGGGACTGCCAATGGATGAGCATGGGGGTATGATAACTGTACATTTAATGATGATAATTCCATCAACCATATTTTATTTTATGGGTAAATGTGCACTAATATCATACAATCATGGGCATGGGAGCACTGCATGCATTGTGAATTAAATTGCTTATAAATCAATGTTTAATGGCCATATCTACAAGTGAATGTTTGAACATGCCTCAGATGAGCAGTCGTATTGCATGGATGGATTTAGATCGACGAATGGAGTGTAATGGACTTGAAATTGCTTAAATACGACATCTAGAGCTTCCCAAACAAGCCCGAGAAGTTCTGGCCATTGATTTGATGATCAACGCCCCATAATCGACCACGTGTCACCATCCGCCTTGCAAACGCACCGCAACAGCCATGCTTCAGCACAAGGAGATGATATAAACCATTCGATTCAAGGATTAGATGACAGAGAACCACCGGGCCTAGCCAACACACGTACACACCCAACCAGCTTCAAATCTTGACCATTGGATCTCCATCCAATAGTCGGTGACACCCACATGCAACTTCACCTCCACAAATAGTTGCAAAGACAACATGTGAAGGGAGACTCACCCTCATAGGCAGCGGTGGGCATTCGAGACCTCGTGCGCTACCAAATCCATCCCTTGCATAGGCACGATCAATTACGACCGTTGATACGCCCACGTACGAAGAGGATGAAGACACGCGGCATGACTTCAAGTGCCCCTTGCAAAACACATGTCAAGATGGGCGCTTATCACCCACAGGGCACTATCCAAGTGCCTGATTTCGAGAGATAGTGGCCGTTGCAGCACGATTGAACAGTCGACGTTCATCCATCACATAGAGGCGCTCGAAGACATCCACAACTGCTAGCTTGAGGGGTGATGTGACATGCCCTCAGCCATTCGATGGCAATCTGAGCCTCTGATCCAATGGCTAAGGATGCGTGGGTGTAGATTGAGAAGAAGAAGAACGAGTGTGCCTAAGGACCAGTGGGCGAGGGCAGCACCGACACTTATGGAATGGGTTTAGTGATGTCCTAGACATTTCCAAAACCCTTACCCAGTTTGGAAACTCCTTCTTCTCTATATAAACCTCCCCATACCCCTCCATTCATCTCCATCTCTTAGCATTCAATTCTCATACACTCTTCAGGCAATACTAGCCCTGTCCTCTCTCCACCAAATAGTCCATATCCACCCCGGAGTTGTCAAGCTGTTGACGGAGCCCCCCTCCACCATCATGGCCACCTTGTCTCCTCCTTGCACTCCCTTTTACTCAAGTTTTTTGTTGCACTAGTTTAAGCTTTCATCTATTGTTGAATTTGTAAACAATCTCCAATTGCAAGCTATATGTTAATGTTGCTTCTTATATCATGGTTGACATCTCCTTAAAGTGATTGACATGTTTTAAGTACAAGCTATAACCTTACTCTCTCTCTCTCACTCTTGTTTTCTCGTAAGCAAACAAAATAAACATTCTTGTGACATCTAAAGCAACAACCTAATACGATTTCATGGTTCCTCGTGTTCAACACTTGGATTCACCGAATCCAATTCTTATATTAAAACCAACATCACGAACATATGCTAGAATGACATAATTAAACCAATGCGTTCCACGCGTGTCAGGCCTAAAGTTGGTATCCCTTACTTATCTCCTCTTTAGCACTTCAAGACTTAACTCATTATTTGATCTAGCCTGAAACTTAGGTATGTTCCCTACTCAACTGCTAGGACTAGAATAATTTTTTTTTATATGACTAATGCACCTAAATGCTTTGTACAACCTCATGTTATACCTCCCCATGCCTAAATCTGACATTGTCTGCATTGTAAAATTAAAGACATAGAAGAATATCACCTAAGGAGGCATTAATCTATACGTTGGGTTGCCTCCTAATAGGCGCTGCATTAATGTCAGCAACCAACTGAGTAGAACTTGGAAATCAGGTTGTATGTATAGGTGGATAGGCCCTACAAATACGTGCAACAAGGCAAGCATAGAAAATAGGTAGTCGTAGAGGTTGGCAAGTTGAAGATGAAGAGTTATCCCAAATGCTCGCCAAAACCTGGAAGTGTGAGGGACCCCACGAGCAACCTGGAGAGGTCTATGATCGAGGCATGCTTTGCGAATTAAAATCAGGGTTTGGGGGACCCATCGTGGTAGCTCGCAAAACTCATCTATCACATAAATTTATAACTGAAACTCGAAAAGTGAGTCCCAAGTCGAACATGGGGAGGCGAACATTTGATTTTATGAAATCCACATTTCTTTTTATTTCTTCTTTTTTCTTTTTTATCTTTTCTAATTTTTTTTGTATTTTTATTGGGAAAGAGTTTAGGTTGACGAAAACTTTATCTACTTGCAAAAATATAAGGGAGGGAGGGAGACAGAAAGAGAGAGAAATAATCATCTATTTATCTCATGAATGTTTCTACAATTATGAAAGTAGGAAAACTACACTACGAAAGCGAAAAAAGACAGAAAGAGGTGAGAGAAATCCCCCTCGATGGTTTCTTGGAGGATGACTCACTCTGACATCCCCTTGTGGAAGGTGGTGAGGAGTGGGACAAATGACGACAAAGCTGGAGGACAGAGGATGGGGTAGGATAGCATCACAGCGAGGATCTTCTTCCCGAAAGGAGGTGAGGAGATGGCCATGGGATGCTCCACAAATGGGGGTTAAAGGTAGGAAAAGTTTGGTTCTACTTAAGAAGAGCATCCCGAACTTGGGACAAGCTCTCTCTAGAGCCCTAGAGGTGGTGAGAGGAAGAATGGAAGAGATGAAGAAAAATGGGAGGGGTAGGGGTCCTTTTATAGTGGAGGAAAGAACCAAATTCGTATACAGGACATTTAGTGACAGTCATAAACGTCTCTGAAGATTTGGCCCAAACATTGCTGAAGATCCTGCTCACACGTCCCAGCTACCGCACCGCTAGCATGGGCTACACGTGCCCTTGCTGCATGCGCACGAGCGATATGCGCCACTACTGTCGTTGCCCCCTATGCCTACGCTACTGCTGGGCACGTGCGTGCGAGTGTCTGCACTACTGTGCATGTGCGGCGGCACATGCATACGCATGGGAGGCCTGGGTTGTGTGACACGGTGTGACCTGGCCCGTCCATGTTCATTCCTTTGTAGGGGATGCTACAAAGGATGGGTTGAGTCGATTTTCACACTGTTGGGCTGGGATCGTCGACCCAAATTCATCCATGTGGTTGGATTTCTCGTTTGACACTCCATATTGTGTCACCTAGTCTTCCCTAGATTGCATATGGTGTTATGGGACTTCGGTCAAGGCGATTTCAGAGGCGTTGGACTCCGATCGTCATCTTGATCAGATTCGTACGGTTGGATTGTCAATCTGAGGGTCCGAAATAAATATTCGTTCTCTCCTGACCGCAAAAAGGATGCAATTAACCTAAGTTATATACAACTACTCTAAATGTAGAATGATGCATGCTACGCAATATTTATAACATGAAATGCAAATCTAACCTAGGAAAATGCACAAATAGGCATTTTACCCTCAATAATTATGTCTAAGTCATACCCCATGCCTATCTTTTGCTAGTCCTTAGCAAAATCAAACTACATGCTAAGTATAAAAATAGAATTGGGATTCGATTGGTTACACCTAAGTTGTTTATTAACAATAGAAATTATCAACTAAGGTCCTAAACTACAAAAACTCAATAGTACCCAGGTGTCTGCCAGAATGCAGACCACCCAAGTCCTCGCCTTATTTGAAAAGGGAAGATACAATTTTTTTTCTTCTTTTCTAATTTTTTTGTACTTTTGGAGTTTGAGAGTTCCTGGATAACTATTTACGACTACCTGACCCACCCAAGATTTGAAAAGGGCTTTAAGTGCTAATCATCTGGTGAAAAGAGTGAAAGACTCACTAGGCGACCGTTAAAACGGACTTCAGGTTTCTACGACCCAAGGTGAATTTCCTAGAGGTTTAAATTTTCGAATGATAGCTTCCTCCCTACTTCTTTTATTTATGGGGTCAACATAGGGGCGAACCCATTGTTTATCCCCCTGGCTTATTCTACTTCCCCGCTTCTTCCCTAAGTCTTTTGGGAAATATTATGCATTTTTGTGAGCTAGGCTTAGGACAATGGGCCAATGGGCTGTTACCCAAGGTAACTTGCCACCCATACTCATGCAGCGAAGTGTGGTTTTATTTGTTTGTATTTTTTTTTATCCTTCTTTATTTTTTTTTTCCCTAAGTAGGTGGCTTCCCTGATATGAGATTTACTTAAAGGCAATGCGATGAAAATGCTCTTACGGCTAGGCTCTGGACAATCGATCGATGAGCTATCACCACCGACAACTTGCCAGCCATACCACCGTAGATAGTTCATTAGCTACCCAGTTTCAGAAGAAACCGCCGAAAAGTGAGTTAGTGCAGAAAGTGTGTAGATGCTTAGGCTTAAAGTCCCCACAAATCCGAAGGTAGGTTGATAAGTCAAATACTTATCACCCCAATTTATTGACCAATTTAAAATAGAATTACTTGGCGAGGACTCAAGACTAAGTCCACATTTGTGTCGACACCTGGAATAATTATGCCCAAAGACCTGAAGAGTCTAAGTGTTTAGGTGCTCTCGTATCATTTCCTAAAGTTTATAATGCCTAAAAGTGTAAGTTCTCTTCTTCTAATTCAATTTTTTTTTTATCTTCTCTTGGTTTCTTTTTAAAAAAGGAACTAAAAGAAATTCTACAGAGTTAACAAAATGTTTTCAAGATAAAGTATCTACCCCACCATGTCTAAATGATGCAATGTCCTCATTGTAAAAATAAAAACATGAAATGGGTGGCGTAAACAAAATATCACCTGAATTTTGTGATAACTAGATCAGTTTCGCTAAGTGAAGCGAGTGTAAACACATGCTATGTTTAATGCCTTAATCTAGGCATAATATACATACAAAGAAGAAATTGAAAATTCACAAGTGCAGGTGATGAGAGACTGATCATGATCTCTAATTACCCCTAATTAACTAGTCATCCTAGTTAATTTGCTAAGGTTATGAATATATAAGGGTTAATTATAGAATAAGGGATATTTAATAAAGGACCTTCAAAAAAGTTAAAAATGGTATTTTAGCATCCTATTAACACTATTAATAATCTGGATAATAATTGGACTCGAAATCCTATTAATCATTTCCTTAATTAATAAGTTAAATAACTTAAACTTAATGTAAACCTACGTAAATAATAACTTAGGTAATTTTAATAATCTAATAAATTAATCTAAAAAGGTCAAAAATGTAAATTCAAGGTGAAAACATAATATTTACCTTATTTACTAACACATCTAAAATGTTGAAAAAGATCTAAGTTAAAATAAACCTTCAAAACCTGGGTTTATGTTTTGGTCCTTACTTTTTATTGCAATTAGGTCCTTAATTCTCATGCAGGTCCTTAAGTTTTATTACATTTAAGTCCCTTTTCGTCTTCTCCTTCTTCTTCAGCCGAATGAACAGCTGGCGACAGAGAGTCATGGCACCATGCGATCACCGCCCTGCCGACATCACTCTTCTTTATCCAAGCTCTTCAGCTTGCGCTCACCACCTTCTCTTGATCAACAGGTCTGGATTAACTAGAAATCCTAATTTTTAGTGGGAGATAATCTCACCATCATCGGAGATGACGCAGGAGGTTAAGCTCCTCAAGCTCCTTTTTCGTCCAGACCTTGCCACTCTCTTCGCAGCCAACTACTATAAATACCCCCTCACCCCTCATATTTCAGTCAAGTTGGCTCCCTTCCCTCTTCTAACACTAAGCCAACCCAATAGGCTACTCGTCTGCAACTCCAACAACTTTCCATCTCATTCTCCGACTTCCTCCATCCATTCTAATCAGTCGAGGAGATCTGCCGTGGTCAGCTGCATCTCTGACACAGGAGCTAACCAAAGGAGTCCTCTACTTCACCTCACATCCACCTGCCGGAGATTCTTCTTTTCACCCTTTAATTTCGTCGTCCTCCATGAACCTTCGGCGGAACCCTATTGACCCCTTCGTCTGGGTAATAGTAGATTAGGAGTAAAAGTAGGAATAGGGTAGTTAGGTAGGTAGTTTAGGTAGGTAGTTTAGTAGTAATTTTAGAATTTCAATGTTCATTTTCTCTGACTCCAGTGAGCTCCTTTAGCTCTCCAGAGCCCTAATTTCATCTTTTGAAATCGCTGTCCACCTTTCTTTATCTCTCATGAACATTTGTAATCCACTTAATCACTTAATTGATCATCTAATCGCCTAATTCACCTTTCACCTCCACCGACTACTGTTTCTGTCCATGGTAATAGTGGTAGGCTTAGATTCACCTTCACTGGGTTCATCATCATCTATCCATCACTTAGGGACCCTAGTCGACACTATAATATGTATAATTACCACATATAAATTAAACGACCAATTTTAATCAAGCTCCTGAGCTCACTATCAATGGCGGCTCAGGAGCAGTTCCATTCCTTAATTAACTATATAATTATAACTGCTATTATCTGTTGACTTGTTTTGACCACTCAATTGAGTGGTAAAACAAGTCCTGAGCCTAATCCACTCAGATCCTTTAAGAAAAGAAATTCACCGTTAATCCTTAATTATGATGAACAAAATGAGAATTAATTGAGTTCTTGAGGTTCCTTGCAACCTCAGGAACGTTTTTAGATAAAAGATGGCACGTTTTACCTATCTATACATAGTTTGTTCTTTTTCTGGACTCACCGGAGCTTTGGCAAGCTTCGACGAGCCAAATCTGTGCTTCAGTCTAGAGAATTATTGAAAAGCTCTAGATCAATGATTCAATGATCACTAATTAATTTGCAGATGTTTAATTGAGGATTTAGTAACTGAAGTTGTAAATAGATCTTTATCTTCTCCAACACCGGCGGAGTTGGAGAAGTCTGACAGAGAGATCTAAGAAGCCTTTACGGAACCTAGAAGCTTCTATGTAATGCACTGAAGCTATTGAAGTTTTCAAATCACTGTAACAATCCTTAAAATCCTCTGATGAACAAACACATTTTGAAGCTCAGGCAGCGAGCCTGAAACCCTAGAAATATTAGTTAGAACACCTATCTGAGAGGCCAAATGAATTCCTGAGGTTAAAAAGATCCTATTCGAGGCATTGATTTCTTGGGAGAAGGCATTAATCATAAAGTCAAATCTTAAACCTTTACAGTCAAATCTGAGGAGGAACCTTTGTTTCTAAGCTCAAGCTAAGGAATTGATGAGATAAAATTGTTTCTGGGATCATGGTGAATGATATTAGAGTGAGCCGATTGAGCTCAGACCTGTATTTTGGTAAGAATTCAAACCCTATCAGTTTGGGTTGTCTTCGAACCCAAACTAACAGAAGTGCCATTTTGTTGAGTTTTGATTTTAAATCCTACCTAGATCAATCTGTTACAACCCTTAGAACTTGTTTAAATTGATCAGAAATGTTCTTTAGTGTCTGTCTATCTATTTTAAATTGTAAATCCATTCTCTAAAGCTTTTAGAGAAGCTTGAAGCTTCTCTGTGTTGCCTGAAGCTTTAAGAGCTTCAAATCTCACTTCTGCAGATGTGGAACTACTTGCAGACATTATTCAGACCTTTAAATAAGAGAGATAAGTCCATCTGAGGACTCTGTAAACATAGAAACCAATTTCAGGCATTATAACCCATAGGAACCCCTTGATTTCACTCTTCAAATTGAAGAGGGAAACATCCAGTTATCCTTAAATTGACCCTGCAATCTTATAGATCTACCTTAGAGCTTTCAAGCAAGCCTTGAATCACTTGATTTGGAGCTCTAAGCTGGGAGATATGATTGATTGAAGTTGGGTCTGGAAGGGGTTGACATAGTCCCACATCGGTAGATTTTGAGCACACGCATGGGAATAAAAGTGATTTGTTACCCTACCCCTTCAGTCGTTAGCGCTCGGAGCACCGGTTACCGATCTAATCATCTGGCATTTGAGCATATGTGTGTGTGTTTGTGTGGGCATGTGTGCCTGTGGGTGTGCACCCGAGTGAGCATGAGCGAGAGTGGCCCTGGGAGGGCGAGGCCTAGGAGGCTAGTTGAGCTGGATTGGCTCGAAACTAAGAATCAAATGAAATAAATCGAAATCTAACCTAATTGAAATTCGACAAGGACTGAGTAGGGTCTAGTCCCACCCTGATCTCAGGGTGTTGTGTATCCTCGAAAGGACCTCGCCACAAATAAAATAATTTTTCAGTTGAAAAGAAGAAAAAGACCCAGTTCAACTGATGGTCCAAAGGAAAGAGGAACCGATGGTTAAATGCTGAAGGTTAAGGTTAAGTGAAGAGCTGATGGCTAAGGAAAGAAAGAAGAACACGTACTAAGGGAAGAGAAGAAGAAGGAAGGAACAGAACAGGAGAAAGAGAGATAAAGGATAAATAAAAAGAGAGAAAGAAAGAAAGAAGAAGAAGAAAAGAGAGGCTGAAGACTAAAAAGAAGAATTTGTTTTACTTGCATTATTTTAAATTCCTTTTTGTTCTTAAATGTTGTAATAAGGCATGTATTAATAAAAGAACTTTTATTGCCTTAATTTCTTTGAAATAAAATTGGAAAACTAACATGTTTACTTGCTAATAAAGTAGATCATTTGAGTAAATATGTTCTCTTATGGGATTTTGCATATTACTTCATTTTAATTAATATTTTGGCAAAATTCATGTTCTTAAAATCAACTTAGTTATACCTCCTAAACTTATAAAGAAAATAAAAGATAATTAGTGAATTTAGAATGAATTATACCTCCCAGCGAACGACCTAGACTTAAATAGTAAAAATTTCTAAAATGTTAGGTTAATTCGACCCTATACTACACAATCGACACAATTTCGAGTTAACCTAAGTGACTTTTTCTACTCTTAATTAATTAAAATTAAGTTATTTACTGAGTTGAGTAAAGCCATCGATTACCGGGTCAAAATCAGAATTAAAAGATTGATCCTTAAACCTGTCAATAGAAGATGTCCACAGACATGGATAAAACTTTGGTGCAGACCCTTGCCCTAGTGTCATGTGGTTCCAAGGTTCTAGATGAAAACCACCCAGAACCGAAGATTGTTAAGCTTGTGAGGTCGGGCGTGTGATTTTGTGGTGTGCAACCGAGGACCAAAGTGTCGGACAATGGGTAATGATGGTTCAATAGGTGAGGATGTCCACTTAACGTTCAGCTTAGAAAAATAATCAGTTATTTCGAGCTTGAGTTGCACGTGAAAGGCATCGTAAGGGTCCTGGTAGAAAGTAGGTGGTTTTAGGTCAATGGGAACCCTTAAATCAAAACTTGTTTTTCCCGTAGAATTAACCTCCTAAATTTTCATTTCAACATTTCTATCCTCCAGCATCAAGTGCTTAGGCTCTAGGACTTCTAGCATACCGTTCACACTATAAGATTTACCCAAGTCCCGAAATCGTGGCTGAATCGAGATTGACCTGGGCACAAAGATCTCAGAAGTCATCTCTTTAGGGTGCAGATGAGGAATGGGGTCACTGATGGAATCATCAAGATTCGAATCCTCCAAGTTTACCCCAACCGAATCAGAACCCTCAATAGCCAGGCTATCAAATGATTTATTAGATTCCTCAAGCCCATTTGTCTCACTAAAATCATTTTCCTTAAGCTCAATGAGACTTCACTAAGCGATTCCTCACCCTCAGAATCAAAGAATCCATGATCCTCATTTATATATGTCTCAAAATCATATATCATTTCATGATTTAAGGAGACATAATTTTCTGCATTTCATAACTTGGGGATCGTAGGTGAATCAATCAGTTCATCCTCAAATGGTTGCTCTAGACAAATCTAGTCATCTTCAGTCTCAAAATATGTATCCCCCCCAATAGGCACCTGAGCGGGTTCAAACATTGGCTCTCCTAAAGAGGGTTCATCTTGAGAATCATCCCAAGATTTGACTAGGGCAACTACAAATTTCATTCTCAACCTCGATAATTTCCAAAGAAGAAACACACCCAAGTCCTTATCACTAACACTTTGGAGCAAATTCAATAGACAACTAAGTTCATCAATCATTTTGATCATAGGCTCCAATGCTTTAGTGCATGATGTTGGCTCAACTTCTACAGATTGTATAGTGTTCCTCAAATTAGCCAACACCCTATCTTGGATTTGGTTCACCTGAACCAACTGGTTTGATTTAGGTTTGGGTGGGTTTGGGTTAAATCTCGGGGAGTCAAGATATCGAGGTTCTCGAGCCCCTCCCTAATAGTAGGTTATTTCAGGTTGTTTAACGAATGGTGGTGACCTATATTCGGTGGAATACTGGGGAGGGTAGGTGTTATAGTCAGCATAACCTTCATGGTTGTTGATTTGGTTAGGCTGATTATCAAACGATGGAGATCCATAATCATTATGTGTTCGGGAAGGATAGTAATCATTGTCTTGTTGTCCAGGGTTAGGCCCTGGACACTGAGGTCCAGATTTATATCCCCAATCAAAGTTATCCCGGCTAGCGGATGGGTAATTACAAGTCAAGTCGGGATAGTAATCATCTTAGGGATAAGTAGTGGTAGGAGGATTGGATGTGAAATGAGTATAGGATCTGAAGGATACATGGTAGAAAAGGAGGGAAAACAGTGAAGAGAAAAGGTGCCCTACAATACAAGCAATCAATCATCCCCTTAAGTGTGTTAGCCTAAAGACCTACAGACTCCCAGGACCCATCTTGAGATTATAAATGATTTAGTCTCCTTTTATCTAATCAATCCAACCAGTTAGAAGGAGGGACTTGGGAGAAGATTCTTCCTTAGGCTTACTTTTCCAGTTCCTAGTGTACCCCCAGTCATGGTCGTTTGATGCTACTCCCCTAGCTAGGCATTAGATGGTCGAGCAGAAGTAGATTAATCGAAAAAAATCTCAGTCTGAGCCCGTATGAGCGAATCAATCATTAAGGCCAACGTCTAGACAGTTTTAATTAAGCTTGAGATGATTGTGCTCTTGGAATGTGATGGGCCCTTAAGATGGGTTGTGCCCTTAATGATCAGTTGAAATGTGTGTGCATGCACAACCAGAGTTTGCAAACAAGGTTATTTGATCATGTGTCTTTTAGGGTTTAATTCTTAGGTTGGTTCAATCAATGTTTAGTAGAACACTTTAAGTTTTGAAAACACGAGTGATGATATGTTCCTTCAAAAATAAAAAGTAATGTGGAGTGCCTGGTTCAACCCTAAGAATCAACCCTAAGCAGCAAGCTACTTGATGGATCACTTTTATCTTAAGTGGTGTGGCCCAAACAGTTTAATCAATTGGCCTATTGCACCACTTAGTTAAGGCACACGAAAATGTTTGACCTATTCAAATTTCTTCTCACTTATTTGTGTGTTGAGTTAAGTGTATCGAGTCCACAGGTCAGATCCTGGTTAAGTGGAAGAATCGATGTGATTGTGCACCTTAGGGTGAGAAGTTGTGGGTGTTAAGTGTGTAGCTTTCAGAAAATCCCATAAGAGAAGAGTGTTTTTTTTTATATATGCAGTGGTGAGATGAGTTGAGGTAGCAAACAAGCAACCAAATCTATCCTAGGGTTTATAAAAATTACCTAAGTTGATTTGGGTTTGAGTTATCAGTGTGGTGAAATGAACTAATCGGTGGGGGTGGTGGGGATAAACATACAAAACCTTCATCCGTACTTTTCTCTGACCTAACCATTTTGGCTTGCCTCGGATGAGTACCGGCAATCATAGTAAGATCAAAGAAAAAGTGAGATAAAAGTTAGGTAAGGCGGAAAAACACGAAAAAAAAATCAAGGAGCATTGCCTCCCTAGCAACGGCGCCAAAATGATTGAGGTGCGCTTCTCGAATTAAAATCAACGTTTGGAGGACCCGTCCTTGTAGCTCGCAAAATGCATCTATCAGATAAATTTATAATTGAAACTCAAAAAGTGAGTCCCGGGTCGAAGAAAGGGAGGTGAATGCTTGGTTTTATGAAATCCACATTTCTCTTATATTTCTTTTTTTGTCTCTTTTATCTTTTCTAATTTTTTTTGTATTTTTATCGAGCAAGAGATTAGGTCGATAGAAACTTTATCTACTTGCAAAAATATAAGAGAGATAGGGAGAGAGAGATAAACAATCATCTATTTATCTCAAGAATGTTTCCTACAATTATGAAAGAAGGAAAACTACACTATGAAAGTGAAAAAAGATAGAAAGAGGTGAGAGAAATCCGCCTCGACAGTTGCTCGGAGGACGACTTGCTCTGACGTTGCCTAGAGGAAGGTGGTGAGGAGTGGGACGAATGAGGATGGAGTTGGAGGATGGAGGATGGGGCAGGACGGCGACACAGCGAGGATCTTCTACTCGAAGGGAGGTGAGGAGATGGCCACCAGATGCTCCACGAATGCGAGTGAGAGGCTGGGAAAAGTTCGGTTCTACTGTAGAGGAGCATCCCAGCCTTGGTACAAGCTCTCTCAAGATCCTTGGAGGTGGTGAGAGGAAGAAAGGAAGAGATGAAGAAAGATAGGAGGGGTAGGGGTCCTTTTATAGTGGAGTAAAGAATCAAATTCGTATACTGGACATTTAGTGACGGTCATAAACATCGCAGAAGATTCGTCGCAAACATCACTGAAGATCCCACTCATGCACCCCTGCAACCACATCGCTGGCATGAACTGCCCACACCCTTGTCGTGCGCGCACACACTACTGCCCATCGCTGACTGCTACTATTGCCCCCTACGCCAGAGTTGCTGCTGCAAGCACACATGTGTGCGTAGGTGCACGCACCTGCCCTGCTGCACGCGTGTTGCAACTTGTGCATGCATATAGGCGACTTGGGTTGCACCGTGTGGTGAGACCTAGGCCATCCATCTTCATTCCTTTGTATTGAATGCTACAAAGGTCAGATTAAGTCTATCTTCATGCCGTTAAGCTGCAATTGTCGACACGAATCCCTCCATGCGGTCGGATTTGTCGTTTGACAGTCCAGATTGCATCACCTAGCCCCTCGAAAGTTTGTCTCCCTTGGATTGCATATGGTGCTACAGGACTCCGATCGAGGCGATTTCAGAGGCGTTGGACTCCGATCGTCATCCTAATCAGATCCGTACAGTCAGATTGTCAATCCGAGGCTCTGAAGTAAATATCCTTCTCTCCTGACCACAAAAAGGATGCAATTAGCCTAAATTATATACAATTGCTCTAAATGTGGAGTGATGCATGCTATGTAATATTTATTACATGAAATGTAAATCTAATCCTAGGAACATGCATGAATAGGCATTTTCCCCTCAATAATTGTGGGTACATCAATCTATGAAAAAGTGTAGCATGAGAAGGGACCTCTTGAAACAGGAGTGGAGGATAGCAAGGGTCCTCCAAAGTAGGAAGGGTGCAAATGATATCACAATTATTTTATACCTTTTAATTGTGAGATTAAAAGTACAAGCATCAATCCACACTAACCATTCCACTGGTGGATGTATTGGCCTGATATGCTCCCCAGAAAGAATGTAAGTGAATAGAGATCTGAGACAAGGGTCGCTTAGGGAGTGTAAGTGTTGTTTGGGCAGTTGCGAGGTAATGATTAAGTCTAATGAGGGCATAGTCGCTGTGGAGTCTAGTTCCGACAACAATTTAGATTCTGTATTGTTCTCCCTAACAGTTGTTGTGGAGAAATTCATGTCACACTGCCTATCATCAATGATTTCTGCAATAATGGGAGTCATATTTTTACCTTGATGTATATGAGAATCAATGGTGGATTCCAAATCACATTCATTTGATGGCATGGTCGAAGCAACTGAATCATTATCATTAATTTCAACCCCAAATCCGGGTGTATATGTGATTCACCAATAAGGGGAGGACTTGCTTCAGTATCCTCTATTACTTCTGAAGGAGGATCAGTCTCAATGTTATAAGAATGGAGAAAGCCTATATCTCCAAATCCTATGTTCATCGAGAGGCATAAATCATCAATTGATATATATTGTCCCCGAGAGTCTCTCCAAATCTCCTCAATCATTTGTTGGTCCCCCTCCAACTTAGACTCCATATCTTCCTGATTTTGGGAAGGATGATTTTCAAAATCACAAGTAGGAAGGAATTTGGATTTCACTAGCTCATTCATATCCTTAGGAGGGTAAGTCCTTAAATAACATATAATCTCCTCGAGATTTACTCTAAACTCTAAGTCTAGGTTCCGTCTTTGGGTCATCATCCTCCTCTAAAATAGACTCTTTGTATCCTTGAGACCATAAATGATCCATTTCATCAAGATGTTGGTCCATTCCCTTCGGATCACCTATATTGGATACGTGTAAATTCTCAAAAATGATGTATGTTCAGTGTTGGTTCCCTAAGTGGAGGGTTGGGATTGGGCTCACTAAGGGTAGAATGGGGTTCCACCACATGATCAATCGTGGAAGTGGTTTAAACAGCACGACCTTGACCTGGGTGATCAGGGCTGAAAAATATGCTATCGTTGGGATCAAGGTCCTCTACTAGTGCCATCTTCCCTTTCTTCTGACTCCAGCAATGCTCGGATGGAAAATCAATAGGATTTTCCTCCTCTAGTGTCCATGCTTTATGGGGAAGTCTAGGTGATATCTACTCAAAATAGAATCCCTATTATCCGTTGTTTCCTCAAAATGTTCTTGGTGATCAAGAGTAGGGAGGTAGGGATCAGAATCACTCATAGTAGGGTAAGCTGACAAATTTCCTCATTTAGTCGTTAACCATTCTTCAAAATCTCTCCCATAGACTCCATAATTTCTCTCTATTGTTTTTCCATTTCTGTCATAAAAGAGGAGAGGCTATTGTCAAATTAGGGAGGATAGTCCATCTCAGGCTAAGGTTGCCTAGGGGTATTGGTCCAGCCTCAATAAGAAAAATAATGAAGGGTGGGAGGGTTGGGCATTTGCATAGTGGTGGGGATTCCATGGGCGGAAAATCCCACTCCTAGGCTTTACTCAAAAGTGAGAGTTATAGGGCCAGTACTCCGAAAAAGGGAATAGAAATGACCCCATGAATTGTCGTTGTACCTGTCAATGGATGGATATGCTCGGGGTATGGGATCATGGTTCAAAGATGGAAAGTATTGGTTCTGATAATCTAAATGATCGAGTAAGGGTGATCCACTTCTTTAAGCCAAACAAGTTTAACTCTCTTAGGACTTAGAAGAAATTAGAAACACAAACTTCCTAGAGAGCTCTACCACTACCAATGCACATGCAAATATAGTGGGATCTGCTTTTAGCATATTCTAGGTCTTGGAATTAATTATTCAATTGGTGGCCAAACAGATTTTGCTACGATTATGAATTCTAGCCAACCTCCAATTGTGCCTATAACCTACTTGCAAGGGATGTAAACCTCGAATCGAACCCACACATGAGGAATCGAAGTAAGTTGGTGGATAGGCTTGTTGATTTCCAATTAACTTCCCTTGTAGTGTAAGAGGAGGGGTACACTAATTCCTAGTGTCTACATGTGAGGAGAACAAGTGTTCAATTGTGCAAATACATGCACGTTCAAATTTGAAGACTCCACAGTTGATTGAGTTAGCACATAACTTAGGTCACTTGATTTTAAAATCAATCCTCTTAGCAATCCCATTTTCCTAAAGTGACCACTGAATTAATTGGATTCAAACACTTTAGTGGTCTTGGATTTAAGTCCAATGCAGATGCATGATAGGCATTTGATGCTAAAGAGAAGACGTAACTTACTTTAGCTCTCTTAAATGCAAGATGTCTGCAATGCAGAAAGCAAAACTAGATGCTGCTCAAACAATCCTATATGGTCACCCGATAGATTTGCAGCTTCTAGTTGGCAGCTAAATTTTTTTTTTATACCAAACCTAAGAAGCAAAAATCCCAACTAAGCTAAATTAACCATCAATCCGGAAATGAAAGTAAAAACCTAATCAACTAAATAAAGTGGGAACACTCTCCCAAAAATATGCTCCTGCATATAAAAGCAATAAGCAGTAAAAGCACTCGGAGCAGGTTCTCGAAAATGACCAACATGGTCGACAAAATAAAATTAAATGCTTAACATCTATCTAGCCTAATTTAAATCTAAAGGAAGCGAATAGGTCTCCAGTCACCAATCCTCGCACCACACGTGCACTTGCGATTATCCTCGAGGTGGCAACAAGGTCCACCAAGATGAGCATTTACTATGTGCTCCTATTCCTCAAGAATGTACCTCGCACAAAAAAAATGATAAACCAATGGATGTATAATCTTAGTCAAAAGTAAATGTAGACAGAAAAAAATACTTGCAAGTTTACTAGGCCTATTGCCTCCCTGATTTTGTGGTTAGGTGAGGCCGACTAGTGGTGGGTTTTAGGTGCGGGGGGAGGGGGGGTGGGGCTGCAGTGGTCTCTAGTCGTGAGGGAGAGGAGAGGCGGTATGTGGTGTTGGGTTCTTCTGCTGGAAGGGCAAAATATGGGAGTGGTGAAAGAGGAATAAGAAAATGAAGAAGAGGAGATGAGGAAGTGGAGGCTGGGAGTGGACGAGGGAGTGGTGGTGCGCACCTATGGCTCTCGAGGGTAGCAAGGGTGATGGAGTATGCTTTCTCCCACGATGTACATTAAGGGTTCACGGTTGAAGCATGGTACACAGTGGTGTTTGTCAAAGAAGGGATGTGTTCAGGATGAAGTGAAATAGTGGAGAAAGAAAGGCAATGGAGAAGAAGAAGAAGAAGCGAAGAGGGTGCAGTGTATGGTGATGTGTGGTGGGAGGCTATGTGCTATTACCACACAGGCTTTGGTGAAGGCTAGAAGCACGCAAGCTCTAAGCATGGTGCACAGTGCTCGCTATGTCCACAGTGTTTGCCCAGGCCACGGTGATGGCGGTGGAGGTGGTGATCCACGAAGGGAAAAGGAAGAGATAGCTCCCCTCCCCAGGTGGTTTCCTCTCCTATTGAAGGCATCTACAACTGCAACTCTCTCTTGTTTTGTTTTCTCTTCCCCACTGGATGTCTTGACCAACAACTTTGACGATGAGGCGGTGCCATCAGGCTTAGAGCGAGTAGTTGTGAGATGGAGGTTGGTGGTGTGCGCGTCTGCAGGGAAAGAAAGGATAAAGAAAAAGAAAACTTATTTATTTACAATAATAATCCGAAATAATGCATGTAATGTATGCATGCCACTATAATGCATACTATCTTTAATTACATGTGAGTGCATTGTATGAAATATGCTTGCAAACTATTTTATAAACTAATTTATTTACAAATTAAAGTATGCTATGTACATGTAGGCATTACTCTAATATCTAAGCATTTTTGTATTTCTTTAGCCTATAGATATGGTCTCATCAGCCACACCCATTCATCGGCAGGTTGGCAAATTATGATCGGTAACCCCTCCTAACAGGTTGTCCGGAGCGCAGCCTTCACATTACACAACCTTAAATAAGGTATAGCAGGGAAGTAAAACTATATGCAAAGCCCAGGTAGATATGCATAGGATTTGCTTGGTGTTAACCCTAGAAAAAAAGTGGTAGGTAGAAAGCTACTTAGTCGAAAAGATAAACCTATATGCAGTACCTTTCTATCCAGGTCAGCTGGAGTTTAGGGTTACCTTGGGTCCATATCAGTCACCATATAATTAGTCACATTGACAATAATTCGAAGCTTAGCACTTTTGAGTCTTGGGTGGATTGGGTAGCTAAAACAAAGTTAGCCTAAGACCCTAAACAAAATTCCAAAAACAAAAAAATGATGTGAGAAACGAGAGAAAAAGAGAGAGAGAGAGAAAGAAATCACTGAATAAGGCAAGAACTTTGTCTGTCTGCATTTTGATAGGTACCTAGGTGTTGTTGAGTCTCTGATGATGAAATCCTAAGTACTAGTTCCCAGGGATGGTGACAATTGATATCTGGAGGTTTGATCATTGACTCAAGATATTTCCAATAAAGTCAAGATAAAAGGAAAATTCTAGAAAATTAGAAAAGAAAAGAAAAAAAATACAGTATAGATAATCAAGCATTCACTTGCTAGGGACTAGTAAGATATAAGCAAAAGGGCATGATTATGTAGCAATCATGGGTTTTGAAATTACTAAATAAGGCCAAAAACCTAACTTACATTGTAAATATTGCACTTTTTAAGAGAAATCGTCGATGTTTAAGAAATGTGTTATAGTATAGGACAAAATCGCATTAAAACACTTAAAATTTATAACTTGCAAGTACGAGGTCATTCATTTGGAGGAAAACTGGCAATTCAATCTCACAGATCACAATTTAAATATAAGCAATTGGAACCAAAATTTGTTCAAAAATGATGTATCAAGATCTCAGGTATCAATATGCAAAAAATGATGGGTTAAAATGGTGATTTGAATCAATCACCAATTAACCCCTTTTAATTAAGCTCAAGTATCTCAAATAAATGAGCAGTGAATCAAACCAAATATTCCACGTCAGCCAAGTTAATGATCCAATGGTAGAACTAGCACCAACAGAGCACAGCTACACAGAAGAGGCAAAGGCTTCTCAAATTCACCAAGTGTAGAGAGAGCAACAGAGGGCAAAGACCCCCACTTCCTCTCTCTCTTTCTTTCTTCTCTTTCTCTCAGAATCAGGTGAACCGGACCAGACTTGGGTAACTGGGTAAACAGGGCAAGGCCCAGACCTACGTGGCATGAACCGCTGGTGAGGGCATGCGTATGCACGTGCGTGAGTGGGACCTCACCCTGTGTGCATGCTGAGGCTAAGAGCCATGAGCACAAATTCAATTTATGCATACACTATTACGCTTCATCCACCGATGTGGGACTAAACCATATCCCTCTTTCGTGAAAAGTTGCAGCTGTGTTCTCATCCAATTGATGTAACCACGGAGCTGAGGCCCTCAATTGACGACTTGAATGCTTTCTTGGGACTTGTCTACAGCGCCTAGAGCAAAATCCTGGAGCTCTTCTGGGTTTAAGCTTGAAGAATAGGGCAGTGAAGCTGGCAGTAGTGGCGGAGACCGGAGAGGAACTTGAAACACAAATATGGGCTTGAAAGCCCTCATCTGATGGTTTAATGGTATTCCCAGATGACGAGGAAGCTAATAGTGGTGTCCGTGGGATGTGGGAGTGATCGAACGGAGTCGGGGAAGGTGAACAGTGGTGGATGAGTTCAGTGAGGCAATTCAGTAGGTAATCTAAAAAATAGGATGAGGGGTTTTGTTCATGGTAGAACAGCGAAGCTTTTGGGGGTTGTGGCGAGGTGGATGGCAGTCTGTGGAGTGTAGGTGAACTCGCTGGAGTTCTACCAGTGGCAAAGAGGATGGAGGGGGAGATAAGTGATTGGCGGTCGTGCGTGTGTTGTGAGCATAGGAAAGAGAAGTAGAAGGAAATAGAAAGATGTAGGGAGAGTTAGAGGGGAAGGAGATGGGAAGAGGGCTCCGGTTGTGGCTGACCGGAGTTAGAGATGGTAGAGACGATGAAGTAGCGATGATGATTGAGGTAGAGGAACACCCCCCTTTTGACCGGAGAGCTGTAGAAGGAAGAGAGGAAGATGGTCGCACCTCCAATTTATTGGTTGGAGGTGCGGAGGAGCAGGGCGGGGAGAGGTCCCCGGAGTAGAGGTGTTTGGTGGCTGGAGAGGGCAAATTAGGGTATTTTGACTCACCAAAACTTGCTAAGGTGATTCGCCTTGCAACCTGGGTCCTTATATAGGGCTTAGAATGACATTCCAAGCTTGGAAGCACGTAGTGCTTGCATGACAAGGAGACCCACATCTCCCACGCGTTCGCATGGCATATTAGGGAAGAATTGGTGCCCAAGGACATGCTTGATTGAATGAGAATTCCTAAAAGAATCTTTGGTTCAAATATGAGATTAATTGATTGGGAAATGAGTGAGAAAACCTTGCTTGAATCTTGCTAGAGATGCTACAGCTATTCCTAATGGCAGTAGGGACCTGGATGCGAAGAAGATGAGGAGGTTAGGGCGGCCCCTACAAAGATTTTAAAAGTTGAGGGGTTCTTTGCAAGAAAAAGAGTCAGAATAGAATTAAAATACATACTAAGTCAAGATGTTATCAGATTGGGCCCAAAATTTGCTACAAATCTAATTTACACCCAGGGAATCTAGTGGTGAACTTGGATTTAGGTTTTGACCAAGGTTGACTGGGTAAATTTTGTAGAAACCCAAATTAGGGCAATTGTAAATCTGAAAGTCTATTTTAGGTCAAAATGGGTGTGAATGGTCAAAAAAAGGATGACAAACCCTAGAGAATATTTTTATATAATTTTTAGAGGTTTATATAAATTTTATCCTGACCAGAATCGTAGTTAATTAAGCAAGTCTATTTTTAGGATTTCAGATTCCATTAATTCTTAAAATGCATGAAAACCCATTTCTGTTTGCATGGACCCACTTATTAGACATTAATGACCATATGACCTTTAATAAACCCCCGGAATACCCCATGGTTATTCTGTATAAGATGGTAAAATTGCAAAAATAGCCCTATTTTCATTTTTTTTCTCAAATAGAATATTAAGCACTTAGGACCCTCTGAAGGTTACGTAGGAGTTTTTATTGACTTTAATAGCCCAAATTGAGTTAGTTATGGCACATGATGGTGTTCCCGTCATACCCTTATGCCTAGCTTTTGCTAGTCCCATATCAAAACATTGTGGACCAAACCAGATGTCTAGGTCGGATGTAACCATCAAGATGCCCTGCTATGCTACATCTCTATGAATCAAATCTTCATACCAACAATAGGCCTATAGTTACTCAAGTACCAGCCCAGATCCAAACCTGACTATCTTTCGCGTCAGTCTACTGTGAAGGTTTCTAAGGCCAATAGGAACTAACCTAAGGTTCATTGGACCCAGCGGTTAAAGCACCCGTACTTGTAATATGGTTAGCCTAGGTTCAGCTTGATAGTGCATTTTTGTAGGAGAGAGAGGGATAGAAGAAGATTTTTTTATTTGTGGAGAGATTTCTCACCCTTTTTTCTTTCATTATATTTTCTTTAGATCTAAACTCGAATTGGCCCTAAACACATTCTGTATCAGATTCTTGGTCCCTACCATCAATCCTCATAGGGTCCTTGGCAATCGATGTTTCAAGATAGCACCGCCCAATGTGACCCCTAGAACCCTGGCTTTCGACACTTCAAGATAGTGCCACCCATGGTGTTCTCTAGCTAAATCCAGACCTTGGCAATTGGCATTTCAAGATAATGCTAACTAAGGCATGTAAACCAGCATAAGGTGCTTACGTGCCCTCAGTAGGATGTTTAGACACCCTAGGAGACAAGCACCAAGGAGGCGGTATGTTATTGTGCATCTTCGAGGGGAATTTCCCTCCTCTCCACCTTGGGAACTCATCCAAATCAACCTATGTTTTCGAGCCACTCCTAATCTAGATCTTAGGACCATTTTCAAAATAGCATAAATTCTTTTGGCATGATTCCACATTTAAGTGCACTAAACCAGACTGTGTGTGATTTTCGTGTGCTTAAGTTATCGAGTTCGGTAAACCAGAGGTCAGTTAATGTGGTCGAATACTACCTAAGACTTAGACCAACTGCACAAGCTTTGCAATTTCCTCAACTTCTTGATGACTAATCTAGATCTTGACAAGTACAGGAGTGTTTAAATCTCAGAACAGATCCAAGAGACCTAAGGTCGGTAGTGTTGGTGCTAGAGCACCACGATCATTTATTTTGATGATAACAAAACACGTGTTATTTAACATTTGCACTTGGAGTCTTAGATTGCAGGTCAATTGCAAATGTAGACGTGACCAGACGAAGTTCGAGCTCGCATCAAGGATGGATTGGAGGAGCTTGATGGAAAACAGAGGAGATTCGCGAGGAGCGATAGATTGAAGAAGGAAGGAGATGAAGAATAGGATAGATTTCCTTCTCTTGTACTCCTTGTATTTTTTGTTTCTTCTGTTGCTCTTTATTTTTGTTACTTAGATTCATGTTAAAGAGCCTCAAAGTACCCTAACAGTAGTCCTAGGAACACCGGCACAACCCTAGGATACTTAGGTTTTCTATAGAGAACTTAGAAAACCAATGTAGGGTTCAAACAGGGTTTCCAGACGACTAATTCCAAAATCAGATGTCTGATAAAGTGTTTTAAGACGTCTGACTGTTGATTCAGACGTCTGATAACATTTAGGCTGGACATAGTTAGTTCTGTCTGATGCAATCAGATCTCCAGACCTTAGACCAAACGTCTTAGGAGACGTCTGATGACTTTGCCAAACGTCCAATTAGTGGATCGTTGGCTCTCCTAGCATATGCTCAAGGATATGACCGTTAGAGCCTTATCAGACGTCCTTAAGCCATTCCAGATGTCTGATAATTGACCGCTTTGCCTTGACTAACCTGAAAATCTCATCTCAGAGATTTTCTAGCCGTTGCAAATCCATTCCCACGAAAAAGTAGGTTTCGAGATGTCCGGACATATGGCCAGACGTCCTGTATGTCGTCTGATGGACTTGCACAAGAACCTTGTTTAGATCTGATTCAAGTCAGGAAGGAACCCACACGAAATTAGACGTCTGACCTTGAAATCAGACGTCCTAAAGTGGTCTTCCAGACGTCTGATGCCAGAATCAGACGTCTGATAACCCTGTCAGTGCAATGATTGTTCTTGATTTCATGTTGATTCACTTGGGCTTTGCACCCAACGGCTATGGAGCCTTTCCTAAGCCATCCAAAGCCTTCCTAAGGCCTCTACAAATAGAGGGGAACCTCTTGCACACTCACACACACCTATGATACACAAGACACAGCTTGCAATACACTTTCAAACCATTTTGTGTCTCTCTTGCTCTCCAATCTCTAGTTCTTCATCTAGAGAGCATCAAGCCTTCATGCACCCGCTCTCCCGCCGTAGTTCACGAAAGCGACGAAGCACTGTAGTGTTGTTCACGCATTCGTGTCGCCGACGCACTCCTTGCAAAGGGGAGTTTCTTAATTCCTATAGAAGCTTTGGTTTAAAATTACTTTGTTGGCTCTATAGGATTATCTGTTATTTTATCTTTGTTATTTGGTTGGGTATTCGCTTTACGAATTCCTGTCTCCTTCGTGGGACAAAATCCTTCTCGTGGAGAGAAGGCGTTGAGGAACGCTACCCTCGTACTTGTATCGTGGTTGTAATTGAGGTTGAATCACCCTTGTTTAAAGTGATTCGGTTAGTGGATTTGATCAACCTGGTTGATTGGAAAATCCTAACTCGAGAGGGTTAGGTGGTGGTTTTTACCCTGTTTGGGTTTCCGCCTATAAGTCTTTGTGTACTTTGTGTCATTGTATTTTGTGAGATTGTTTATATTTTATTTCCGCAATTATTACGTCACCCCTCCTGCTAGGGACAAATCTACAACTGGTATCAGAGCAGGTCTTGCTATTTCAGCGTAACAACCCAGCAAGAAGATCATGGAGGGAAGCAGTTTCGCATGTAGGATTTCTGAGGGCCAGTCTACGACTCGTCCACCATTCTTTGACGGAAGCAACTACCCTTACTAGAAGTTGCAGATGTGGACGTGGCTTCATGCCACCGATTTCACAATATAGGCCAGGTGCGAGACCCCCTTCGACATACCAGAAAAGCCCGTCGGAGGATACTCGCAGTAGCAGATCTGGGAGCTCTCTCTCAATGCAAAAATAATGAATGCGTTGTATTGCGCGCTCAGCTCGATGGAGTTCAACAGAATCTCGCAATGCGCCATCGCATACGAGATTTGGCACACACTTGAGGTAACTCACGAAGGTACCTCTGAGGTAATAACCTCTAAAATTAATTTACTTTCTCAAGAATTTGAATCTTTTTCAATGAAATCTAACGAATCTTTAAGTGAGATGAACACTTGGTTCACTCTCATTGTAAATAACTTCAAAGCTTTAGGGAAGACTTTCATCAAGGGGGAGCTTCAAGGGAAGCTTCTTCGTTCCCTTCGACCGGAATGGGAACAGAAAGTCACCGCCATCGAGGAGGCAAATGAAGTGGAGGAGTGATGAGTGCCTCATCATGAGCCATAACTAGCTCATTTTGACCCAATAAAGAAGATAAAAGCTCCTACATAACCTAGAAGAGGTCCTAAATAAAGGAATAAGTGCACTAAGAAGAAAACATGAATTAAAGGGAAAAACTGCATTTCTACCATTGCAGTACATAAATGGGATTTCTCAGAGGCAAAACATAGGTCAAATGGTCTAAATGAGATAAAAAGTGGGTTGAGTCAATCAGAAATGGGTTTAAGTGCAATCTAGGAATTAATTGACATTTGGTAACCTTAAAATAGACCCGCTTAAATTAACAAGGTTTTGGTCAGGATAAAAATCAAGTAAACCCTCTAAGAATCATGGAAAAATACTCCTTAGGGTTTAGAACACTTAATGTGGCCTTTGGAACCTAGTTTGACCTAAATTAGGGTCCTAGCTCTTCAATTAACCTAATTTGGGTTTTTAAGCAAAATGTCCAGCCAAACGAGGTCAAACCTAAAATCCAACTTCACCATTGGATTCCTTAGGTCCAAATTAGGTTTATAGAAAAATTTGGACCTAAGTGGAGGTCATCTTGACCTACTTTGCAATTTAGTACACCCAAATCACTACTTGGTCCCTATCTTTTGAAAATCATTGCAGAGAGCCCCCTAAGTTCCTCGCCACCTTTGCAATCAGGTCCTGCCACCATTGTTAGGGCAGAACCCATATCCGGCGAGGTTTAGAGAGGGATTCCTCTCTAATCCCTCATAGATTCCCTCCCAGAAATGGAAGGGAGATTCTCTGAGGAATTCCCTTCCTTCTAAAGCCAATTACAATCTCTGGTGTGAACCCAATCTCTCTTGCGAACGCACGAGAGATTTGGGCATCCACCCTCTTTCCATCTTTGGCGAGCCGGCGGAGGTGATTGCGCGATCTCCATGCGCTAGAAGGTTCGGCCCAGTGCCTATAAAAGAACCCACACCTCCGGCCGCTCATCCTTAGCCTTGTTTTGACGGAGATTCCCC
Organism: Thalassia testudinum; assembly: GCA_037157565.1. Lineage (NCBI taxonomy): Eukaryota > Viridiplantae > Streptophyta > Magnoliopsida > Alismatales > Hydrocharitaceae > Thalassia > Thalassia testudinum. The sequence continues at coordinate 146,450,157 of JAZHRO010000014.1, read as the reverse complement.
CATGTTTTCCTCTCTCCCATCTCTGGCCAAGAGACCCGAAAGCTCCGGCGACCTCCCCTCCTTCTCGTCGCTCCGCTGCCATACCAGCAGCAGAGTCAACTCTGCCTCTTCCTCCTACGTCGCGCCATACCAAGTGCGCGTGCCCTGACCTCGTCGTCGTCGCCGCTTCCTCCCTCAGGGTGCTTCTTCCCCGACGACGGCAGTTACCCGCTGTCCACTCTGCTACCTACCTTCTTTCCAGACCACTCTAGATACCTTCTCCATCTTCCCCCCTCTCTTTTCCCCATGTTATTTTAGTTAATCGCCCCCCGACAGTGCCTGACCACCTCCATCTTCTTCGCCTCCAACCGACCTCCAGTGAGCCGCTCCCACCACTCTGCCCCTCCACACGACTCGTCAACCATCTCGTATCGACGCTCCTGCCGCCATTGACGGCCGAAGCAGCTCCAGGTGCAGTAGCTCCAGGCGCAGCAGCTCCAGGCCCCAGGCGCAGTAGACTCGCGCGGGTGTTGCGAAGCGATCAGGGCCAGCATTGACGCTGCGAAGCTCCCAGCCTTGGCGATTGCACGAGGAATCCTCTGCGGGCGCACGCGAAATTAGGGTAGGCCAGATAGTCCCACATCGGCTAAACACAACACGCAGGTACGCTTTAAGTTGAATTTGTGTTCTCTGCTTACTGCCTCCGAAAGCATAGTGGTGAGGTGCCTCACCTGACCCACACCTGCCTCGTCCACGGTTTCACCTTGTGGATCTGGCGGGATCCGACCTGACCCTAACTTGAGCACTCCTCACGCATCACCCACCTGCCGGTGCACCTGGTCCCTGGTGCGAAATCCGACCCGATTACCCGTGTGGCTCTGGGAGAGCGTCCTTGAGCGAATTACAAATAAAGAGAGAGACATTTGGGTAGAGGGAAGCGGGTAGGTTTTGCATTGGCTGTGGTATGCACAGGAAAGAAGGAAGGGAGGAACGAGTGAACACTTAGCTGCTGCAGCAAGGGAAAAGAAGAGAAGGAAGAGGCGAAGGAAAGCAAAAAGAAGAACTGAAGAAAAAGAAGAGCAGGAGCAGAAGAAGAAGGAACTCTGAAGAAAGGAAGCTGAGAAAGGTAGAGATCTGAGAGATGGAAGGACTGCAGAAAAGACAAAAAGAAAGAAGAAGATAGAAGGGAAACAAAGGCAGGAAGAAGAAGTCTTCGCAGGAAAGGAAGAGAAAGAAGTTCAAAGAAGAAGAAGATCTGTGGATCAAAAGAAGAAGAAGGCAGAAGAGAGAAAGAAGACTATTTTTAGGACGTCTGATAAAGAAATCAGACATCCAATTTTGTTCTCTTTTAGCACTTCTCTTTATGACTCTCTTTGAATCAATTGTTTTCACTTAGAAGTTGTATTCTTTGGTTTTGAAAGTACTGAGATTGCTCCCTATGTTCGACCTCGGATACTCTAGTTTTTCGAGTAATAAAATTCTCTATATTTGTTTGAATGTTTTGTCGGCTATATTACAACGTGTTATCTTTTAAAACCCCACAAAAGCGTACGAACATTTTGGCGCCGTTGCCGGGGAGCAACGGGCACTTTTAACACTTTTGATTACAACTTTTTGATCTAATATTTGACCTAACTCCTCTCTTTTGTTTTTTTCAAAACAGGGAAAGCAAATAGGAAAGAAGAGTTGCTGCACAACAGACACTCGAAGGAACAGGTAATTTCCATAAGCCCTCCCTCTTAACTCTCTCAAAATCTGAAAGAAAAAAAAAAAGAAAGAACAATCAATTATTGCTACCTGTTCCATATTTAGTAACTCATCAAGTTGCCTGATTTTCATTTCAACACATTTTTATCTGCTCATCCAACTAAGGTAACTACGGCTAAAACTTTCTTGATTAAGCCCTAGGTACTAAATTATGGGGAAACTAAATTAGACCCACTAGAGCCAATTTAAGGATTAAAAAGCTAGGATTTTTAGAGACACACCTTATCTTAAACAAAGAAATAAATTTTTCCAAAAAGAGGTGTGCCTAAACCTTGATTGAAAAGATCTACACAAGAAGAACCCTAAGCAAATCAGGCTTTTAATCCATTTGAACCTTAAAAAGGAAAGGACCTAAAAGCTCTTAAAGGAACAAGAGGTGAAGTTGATCCCTTAGGTCAACCAACCTTAAAATTAGGTCACTTTTTCACTGAAAATACCTAAAAGTTCAAGTGGAACATTATGCACCTTGATCTTAAAGTAAGAAAGGTAGACTTAAGAGGTCAAGGTGCCCATTCTAGTCTACCTGGAACCGTAGTGACAAGAGAGGTTGGGTGGGGGAAACCCTGTAACTCATGGGGACGCTCTACCGTGTAGGGGTCTTTGCGGGACTCTCCCTCTCTGGCTGCCCAGGTATTTCTCAAGTGGACGACCTTTCTAACTAAGGGGTCCATCCGCCCCGAACCTCTATAGTCACCCAACAATTATTGGGTGTCTTGATTGGGTCCAGCACCTTCTAATCTCATCACATCCTTCGGTGCATGTTCGGTAGGAGGTCCTTAAGGCCACCCTTAAGACCTCCTTTAGAAATTCACTCTCGTCGAGGCCAAGCCTTGACGCCCTTGTTTGTGCAGCAACCCCACTACATAAATCTTTCATCTGATTCAGACCCTGGTTCTCCTTCTTCCATCATGGCACAACCCATTGAAGAGGAGAATAACCTTGAACACCAACTTCAATGCCTTAATAATCTCTTTCAAAACTTTGTAAACCCACCGCAGCGACCTATGATGCAAGATCACGATAATCCCGCTGTGGTGGCAATCGAACCTCGAGTACGAATCCTGCTTGGAGGACCTGATTCTGAACTAAAGCCCAATATGATTCATGCCATACCAAAGTTTCACGGGCTTAACTCTGAGGATCCATTCCAACACATTAAACAACTCAAGCATCTGGCCCAGACCTTCGGGTCAGATGTACAAAATCTGGATATCCTACTCATGAAAATATTTTCGTTCTCCCTCATGAACAAGGCCGCACACTGGTATCAAACTCAGACCCGTCCGATCAACACATGGGAGGAACTGCAGTCCAAATTTTTGAAGAAATTCTTCCTCGTTGGCCAGACGAATGCCTTGCGCCACCAGATCACTCATTTCACTCAACAACCGGGAGAACCTCTTCACGAAGCTTGGGATCGATTCCTTGATCTCATGCGGAAGTGTGCCCATCACGGAGTTCCTAAGTGGGAACAAGTCCAGTCTTTTTACCAGGGACTTCGTGAAGAAATTCGTTTATTCCTCAATGCAACGTGCGGAGGAAACATCATGGGTCAACACGAGGACACGGTGTGGGAGATTCTCGAAAACATGTGTGAGAACTCCATAATAATGACTCCATGGCCTTATTCAATAGGACGAATGCCCGCGCATCGACGACTCTGAGAAGGACACATGAGATGCAGGACCTGTCCAATTCCGTCAACTTAGAACTGATGGCCAGTCGGTTGGACAAGGTTTCTATCATAGAAAAGAAGGTGGATGAGCTAACTTGGCATTTGCAGCAAGCCACCTCTGCGCAAAACTATTTTGCACGATCTCCTCTGGCAAGGGAAACTATACAAAACATCTATCACCAATCTGCCAAGGGGATGGACCCATATCCACCCCCGTCTACCTCTCGGACCGGAGTGACCTCCGATCCATTCTACTCAAGTTGGGGGAACTCTGAACCCTCATATTCTGACTTTCTTGAGGCTCCTCAGAACTGCGAGGACCTCAACACCATCCAGAATGACCCATTCTCCAATACCTACAACCCTGGATGGCGAAATCATCCTAACTTTCAGTGGGCGGGAAATTCTCAAAGACCACCATATCAACCCCGTCCACAAGCCTCTCGTCCATATCAGCCGCCTCAGCCTCGGCCCAATCCCACCTACCAATCTGGGCAAAACCAGGATCAAATGACTCTTATCCTTCAAGCACTGGCTAACATTCAAAAGACGAATGCGACAATGCAAAAAGAGCACAAGGACGAGATCACAGAGGTTCGCAACCAACTGGCTCAGATGGCAAATTCCCGCCAACCTAGCACCCTTCCTTCGCAACCTCTGCCCAACCCAAATAACATGCTAACCCAGAAGCGCATTATGAATCCAAATTCAAGCCAAACACATGTGATTTATTAGGCCCCTACTGCTCCATCGCCAGACGGGATGGAAGCTTCAACATCTTATGCGGGATTTCAGCAGCAGCCACCCCTCCTACCTAACCCAAACCAAAATCAGGCAGGATTAAACTTTGTAACAACACGTAGTGGTAAAACAACCCAAGACCGACATTATCCGAACCACTCCAAGCCTGATAATAGCCAAGACCCTAGGATAGTTATCCAAGATACCACTGTCCCAAATCAAGAACCTGGACCTATCCTAGAGGAACCAACTAGGATCCCATTTCCTGAGGCCTTGACCAAAGGAAAAAGAATAACCAAACTCGTAGCTCCCGAGGAGGATCTGGTCAAGCTCTTTGAACAGGTCCAGATAAACATCCCATTGATGGATGCAATTCGCCACATACCGGCTTACGCAAGATTCTTGAAAGACATATGTACCCTTAAACGTAAGTTGCGAACCAAGGATGGGAATCCAATCATACTGTCAGAGCAAGCCAGCTCTGTCATCTTGAGCAAACTCCCACCTAAGGCTAAAGACCCAGGAACTCCCTTGATTTCCTGTAAAATTGGTGAAACCCAATTTAATAGAGCCTTACTAGACCAAGGTGCCCCTATAAATTTAATACCTACATCCCTCCTTGACCACCTTGAAGAATCTGAACTTAAACCCACTGAGGTGACATTGCAGTTAGCCAATCGATCCATCAAGTCACCTAAAGGAATACTCGAGGATGTCATTGTTAGGGTACGAGATTTCTATTTCCCGGTGGACTTCATAGTACTAGACATGGATGTACCTAAAAGCCCAAGGGACACACCAATCATATTAGGGAGACCCTTTTTGGCCACTGCTAGGGCCAACATAAATTGCGAAGAGGGCCAGATAGAATTAAAATTTGGGAACCAAAACCTAAAGATTGACATTTTTAAGGCCCAACAAGGGATTAATTGTGGGGTTATAGAGGAAATATGTGATGTCAGAGCCGTGGTTGATGAATTGCATATAGAAGACAACCTGATTATCCCTGATCAACCACTTGAGAATCAAAACCCGCTAAGAGAGGAGTGCGAACGTGATCTGGACACACCTATGACTCCTACCATTGCTCTTGATACAAACCCCGAACTGCCCGCTGCTGCTGAAAATCTTGTCATGGAACTCAAGCCCCTTCTCGAACATCTGAAGTACGTGTTTTTGGATTCAAATCAGACGTTTCCTGTGATTATCGACTCTCGACTCACACCTGACCAGGAACTCCGTTTGATTTCTGTTCTCCAGCAACATCGTAGAGCCATTGGATGGACTCTCGATGATTTGACAAGCATAAGCCCTTCATACTGCACACATCGAATATACACAGAGGAAGGCGCACGACCTTCAAGAGGAATGCAAAGACGCCTAAACCCTAACCTACAAGAGGTTGTGAAAAAGGAGATCATAGAGTGGTTAGATGCAGGGATCATCTACCTGACCTCCGATAGTTGTTGGGTGAGTCCAATTCAAGTGGTGCCTAAAAAGGTAGGACTTACCATTATCATGATTGAAGCCGGAGAAGTCATTCCGACCCGAATAGATAACTTGTGGAGAGTCTCCATTGATTACAGAAGACTCAATTCCTCCACGAAGAAGGATCATTTCCCACTACCGTTTATTGATCAGATCCTAGAAAAACTAGCGGGAAATAGGTTCTTCTGCTTTCTTGATGGGTACTCCGGTTACAATCAAGTGGCAATCCATCCAGGGGACCAAGAAAAGACCACATTCACCTACCCCTTCGGGACGTACGCGTTTCGAAGGATGCCATTCAGTCTCTGTAATGCACCTGCAACTTTTCAGCGATGCATGCTTGCCATATTCTCAGATATGGTAGGTGATTATATGGAAGTCTTCATGGATGACTTTTTAGTTTTTGGAGAATCATTTGACGATTGCCTCCAACACTTGGTCCAAATACTCAAGTAGTGCATTGAGGTGAATTTGGTTCTTTCCTGGGAAAAGAGCCATTTCATGGTGCCTGAGGGAATTGTCCTGGGACATTTAATCTCGGAGAAAGGCATCCAAGTGGATCGAGCTAAGGCTAACATGATTTCCAAGCTCCTTATGCCTAGCTCGTTTAAGGACATCCGATCTTTTTTGGGGCACGTCGATTTTTACCATCGATTTATCCCTGATTTCTCCAAAATCACGTGCCCCCTGACCAATCTTCTCTCCAAGGATGTGCCTTTCAAAATTTCCAAGGAATGCACTCAAGCATTTGAGATCCTACATGACCGAGTCACCCAAGCATCGATCCTACAGTCCCCAGATTGGTCTCAACCCTTTGAGATCATGTGCGATGCATCTGACTTCGCTGTAGGAGCGGTTCTGGGGTAGAAAATTGATGGGAAACCTGTGGTCATTTACTAAGCCAGCAAAACACTGGATGAGGCTCAGCGTAACTATACGGTTACTGAGAAAGAGCTACTAGTCGTAGTATTTGCCCTGGAAAAATTCAGATCATACCTTCTGGGTTCGCGTGTTATCATATACTCGGATCACACAGTGGTGAGGCATCTCTTTGCAAAGAAAGATGCGAAACCTCGATTAATCTGATGGATCTTGCTATTGCAAAAATTTGACCTCGAGATTCACGACAAGGCGGGAGAGCAGAATGTGGTAGCTGATCACTTGTCCCGCCTTCCTTCTGAAATAATTGACCCTTCCGGACCTATCATGGAACATTTTCCTGATGAGCACCTCCTGACTATCAGTACAAGTCTTCCGTGGTTCGCTAATATAGTTAACTACCTAGCATCACATCAGATTCCGCCCGATTGACCGAAGGCCAAAAAGGACAAATTGCGTTCCGATGCCAAGTATTACCTATGGGAAGACCCGTATCTATTCCACATTGGTGCTGATCAGATAATTCGACGATGCACCGCGGAAGTGGAAATCAAAGACATACACTCATTCTGCCATGACCAGGCATGCTGTGGACATTTTTCAGACATAAAACTGCATCGAAAGTCCTCCAGTGCGGCTTTTACTGGCCCACAATTTTCAAGGATGCATATGATCACTGTAAGGCATGTTCCCGTTGCCAAACTCTGGGCAACATGAGCCATCGAGACATGATGCCTCTATAGCCGATCTTGGTATGCGAAATTTTTGATATTTGGGGATTGATTTCATGGGACCCTTCCCGATCTCGGATGGCTTCGAATACATCTTACTCGCAGTTGACTATGTTTCCAAGTGGATAGAAGCCATTCTGACCCAAACCAACAATCATAAAGTTGTTATAAAATTCCTTCATCAAAACATTTTCTCAAGGTTCGGGATTCCACGTGCTATAATTTTCGATGGAGGGACCGATTTTACAAACGCTCAGTTCCGATCACTGATGACCAAATACGGGGTGTCACACTGAATCTCTACTTCCTACCACCCCCAAACTAATGCTCTAGCTGAGCTATCTAACCGAGAGATCAAGAAGATCCTTCAGGTTACTGTTCGACCTGATAGAAAAGATTGGTCTTCTCGGCTTCCGGAAGCATTGTGGGCCTATAGGATCGCCCACAAGACCCAATTAGGAATGTCCCCCTTCAGACTAGTGTATGGGAACGCATGTCACCTCCCCGTCGAGTTGGAGCATAAAGCCTATTGGGCAGTACGGACTTGTAATCTAGGTCTTTCTAAGTCTGGAACCCACAAAAGACTTTAAATGAGTGAGATCGATGAATTACGTCATGATGCGTATGAGAACTCGCGAATTTACAAAGAATGGGTTAAAGCTTTTCACGAAAAACACATTTCTAGAAAGCTCTTTCATCCTAGTCAAAAAGTTTTACTCTTTAATGCTCGAGTAAAATTATTCCTAGGAAAGCTAAGATCCAAGTGGGTCGGACCCTACCTAGTCCGACAAATCTTCAGAAATGGAGCCATTGAAATCAGCCCACTCAGCCACGATTTTGAACCCTTTGTCATGAATGGTCAGAGACTCAAGCCATTCATTGACATGACGAATATAGATTTGGTTGAGTCATCCTTTACCCTCCATTCCTCGTGAGCTCATTGTGCCCAGCCAATGGCGTAAAACTCAGCGCTTAACGGGAGCAAACCCGTCATTCTTTGAAAAACCCGAAACCTTTTCTGACATCTCTATGAGGAATTCATATTGCACTTTAGGGTTCATCCATTAAAATAGCCGACTTCACCTCAGGTATCCCAACCAGAGACTAGAAATCTTCCGCAACAAGTCACTTCGACCCATTCACTCACCACACACCTGTCCTAATGCATGAACTAAGCTGAAATCGAACCCACCTAATTTACAACGGGGACATTGCAAATCTTAGGCATGGGGGGGTATGAAAGTGTAAAATGTTAGGAAAATTCATATCAAGAAAGCACTTCAATAAAAAAAAAAAAGAGACTTAATGGAGGGGAGGAACAATTCAGGGTCATACAAATGAGGAGAAAAAGAATAAAATGACAAAAAGGAGCGCAAAATGAGAAAGAAAAAATAGTCATTAGTAAAAGATTAAGGAATTAGACCAGATCAAGAAAAGAAAAAGAAGAAAAACTGCTAAGAAGACATAACAAGAGATTAGCGGGAACGCCGGTCTTAGGCCTCTTGGGCTAGACTCTTTAGCTTAAAAATTCACGTATCCGCTAAAATCTGGATAATCCTCAACAGGTTGAGGAAAATGCAAAGCTTAAGTATTAGGTCTAAAGCTTAGGAAGTATTCGACCTCATTAACTGACTTCCGGTTTGCGGGATTCAGTAACCTAAGCACCCCACATTCACACACAGTCTGGTTCAGTGCGCATAAACATCCGAATCACGCAAAAAGCATTTAATGTTCTGAAAGAGTCACCTAGATTAGGAGCGACCAATCAACACAAATTGATTTGGATGAGCTCTCGGCGTGGAGTGGCGGGAAATTCCCCTCGAAGATGCGTAGCAACATATCGTCGCCTCGGTGCTTGTCTCTTAGGATATTTAAATATCCTACTGGGGGCATGTAAGCACTCTGCTGGTTCAGATACCATGGGCGGCATTATCATGAAATGTCGATCGCCAGGGTCTAAATTTGGCCACGGAACGCCATGGGCGGGATTATCTCGAAATATCGAAATCCAGGGTTCTGGCAGTTGCCATGGGTGGGATTATCTCGAAATCTCGAAAGCCAGGGACCCTTGAGGATTGATGATGGGGACGAGGAATCCGATACAGACCGTGTTGAGAAGCTAATCCGAAGCTAGAAATAAAAAGAAAAGAGAGAGAAAAGCTCTCCAGACAAATAAATCTTGTATCTCTCTCTTACAAAAACGCACTGCAAACTGAACTTAGGCTAAAAATGTCTCAAGCATGGGTGCTTTAACCGCGGAGTCCAACAAACCCTAGGTTAGTTTCTGTGGGCCGTAAAAACCTTTGCGGAGGATTGAGGCTAAAGCGGGTCAGGTCCGGATTTTTGTTCGTACTTGAGTACCTCTAGGCCAATTGTCGGCATTCCTACCTAATCACAAAAGAAAAGGAGAAGCACTTATCATGGTTGTTGACAAACACTCTGGGTCTAGAACGGAAGTAAAACGTTGAAATTTTGCTAAGGGACTAGCAAAAGCTAGGCATGGGGGTATGATGAGAGCCTCATCATGAGCCATAAGTAGCTCATTTTGACCCAATATAGAAGATAAAAGCTCCTACATAACCTAGAAGAGGGCCTAAATAAAGGAATAAGTGCTCTGAGAAGAAAAGATGAATTAAAGGGTAAAACTGCAATTTTACCATTGCAGTACATAAATGGGATTTCTCAGAGGCAAAACATAGGTTAAATGGTCTAAATGAGATAAAAAGTGGGCTGAGTCAATCAGAAATGGGTTTATGTGCAATCTAGGAATTAAATGACATTTGGTAACCCTAAAACAGACCTGCTTAAATTAACAAGGTTTCAGTAAGGATAAAAATCAAGTAAACCCTCTAAAAATCATGTAAAAATACTCCTTAGGGCTTACAACACTTAATGTGGCCTTTGGACCTAGTTTGACCCAGATTAAGGTCCTAGCTCTTCAATTAACCTAATTTGGGTTTTTACGCAAAATATCTAGTCAAACGAGGTCAAACCTAAAATCCATCTTCACCATTGGCTTCCTTAGGTCCAGATTAGGTTTATACCAAAATTTGGACCTATGTGGAGGTCATCTTGACCTACTTTGCAATTTAGTACACCCAAATCATAACTAGGTCCCTATCTTTTGAAAATAATTGCAAAGAGCCCCCTAAGTTCCTCACCACCTTTGCAATCAGGTCCTGCCACCATTGTTAGGGCAGAATCGATCTCCGGCGAGGTTTAGAGAGTGATTCCTCTCTAATCCCTCAAAGATTCCCTCCCTGAAATGGAAGGGAGACTCTCTGAGGAATTCCCTTCCTTCTAAAGCCAATCACAATCTCTGGTGTGAACCCAATCTCTCGTGCGAACGCACGAGAGATTTAGGTATCCACCCTCTTTCCATCTCCGATGAGCCGGCGGAGGTGATTGCGCGATCTCCATGCGCTAGAAGGTTCGGCGCAGTGCCTAGAAAAGAACCGACACCTCTAGTTGCTCATCTTTAGCCTTGTTTTGATGGAGATTCCCCCAAGTTTTCCTCTCTCCCATCTCCGACCAAGAGACCCGCAAGCTCCGGCGACCTCCTCCCCTCCTTCTCGTCGCTCTACTGTCATACCAGCAGCAGAGTCAGCTCCGCCTCTTCCTCCCGCGTCGCGTCGTACCAAGTGCGCGTGCCCCTGAGCTCGTCCTCGTCATCGCTTCCTCCCTCAGGGTGCTTCTTCCTCGACTACGGCAGTTACGCGCCATCCACTCCGCTGCCTCCCTTCTTTCCAGACCACTCTAGATACCTTCTCCATCTTCCCCCGTCTCTTTTCCCCCTGTTATTTTAGTTAATCGCCCCCCGACAGTGCCTGACCACCTCCATCTTCCTCGCCTCCAACCGACCTCCGGCGAGCTACTCCCACCACTCTGCCACTCCACACGGCTTGCCAACCATCTCGTATCGACGCTCCTACCGCCATTGACGGTCGAAGCAGCTCCAGGTGCAGCAGCTCCAGGCGCAGCAACTCCAGGCTCCTGGCGTAGCAAACTCGCGCGGGTGTTGCAAAGCAATCAGGGCTAGCATTGACACTACGAAGCTCCCAGCCTTGGCGATTGCACGAGGAATCCTCTGCGGGCACGCGCGAAATTAGGGCAGGCCAGATAGTCCCACATCGACTAAACACAATGCACAGGTATGCTTTAAGTTGAATTTGTGTTCTCTGCTTACTGCCTCCGAAAGCACAGGGGAGAGGTCCCTCACCTGACCCACACCTGCCTCGTCCGCGGTTTCACCTCGTGGATCTGGCGGGATCTGAACCGACCCTAACCTGAGCACTCCTCGTGCATCACCCACCTGTCGGTGCACCTAGTCCCGGGTGCGAAATCCGACCTGATTACCCGTGTGGCTCTTGGGGAGCATCCTTGAGTGAATTACAGAGAAAGAGGGAGACGTTTGGGTAGAGGGAAGGGGGTAGGTTTTGCATTGGCTGTGATGTGCGCAGGAAAGAAGGAAGGGAGGAAGGAGTGAACACTTAGCCGCTGCAGCAAGGAAAAAGAAGAGAAGGAAGAGGCGAAGGAAAGCAAAAAGAAGAACTAAAGAAATAGAAGAGCAGGAGCAGAAGAAGAAGGAACTCCGAAGAAAGGAAGCTGAGCAAGGTAGAGATCTAAGAGAACGAAGGACTGCAGAAAAGACAAAAAGAAAGAAGAAGACAGAAGGGAAACAAAGGCAGGAAGAAGAAGTCTTCGCAGGAAAGGAAGAGAAAGAAGTTCAAGGAAGAAGAAGATCTGTGGATTAGAAGAAGAAGAAGGCAGAAGAGAGAAAGAAGACTATTTTTAGGACGTCTGATAAAGAAATCAGATGTCCAATTTTGTTCTCTTTTAGCACTTCTCCTTATAACTCTCTTTGAATCAGTTATTTTCATTTAAAAGTTGTATTCTTTGGTTTTGAAAGTACTGAGATTGCTCCTTGTGTTCGACCTCGGATACACTAGTTTTTCGAGTAATAAAATTCTCTATATTTGTTTGAACGTTTTGTCGGCTATATTACAACGTGTTATCTTTTAAAACACCACAAAAGCATACAAACATGGAGCTCAACATGGAAGATCTCCTAGGCAATCTAATGGCATACGAGACAAAGTTGAAGCAGAAGAAGGATACACCGGAGCCTAAACCGAAAAATATTCTCGCCTTCAGAGCCGCATCGGATAGCGAGGTAAGTTCCGACGACGAAGACTTTAGAATTTTACTTAAAAAATTTTCCAAGTTTTGTAGGGAATTAAAGAAAGAGAAAAAGGAGAAGAAGGAAAGTCCGAGACATTGCTACCATTACAACGAGAAAGGGCATCTGTGACCAGAATGCCCTCTTCTCAAACAGGAGAAGAAAAAGGAAAAGGAGAAGAAATCTAAGAAGAAGGCGTTCCAAGCCACTTGGGACGATTCGAGCTCGGAGGAAGAAGAAGAAAAAGAAGAAGAAATTGCTTGCTTTGGTTTCATGGCTAGAGGAAGCAATAGTGACAGTGACAGTGGAAGCGACTCCGACAACGAGGTAAATCTCGATTTACAAGAAGCTTTTAATGAACTATTTGTAGTAAAGCACTTAAGATAGAAAATAAAAGCATTAAAAAGAATCTTAGTTTTCTTAGAAGTGAAAATGATAGGTTAGGAATAAAACTTAAGGATCTAGAAGGTAGTCCTAAAAATGATAACCTATTATTAGAAAATTATAACCTCATCAGTGAAAATAATAAATTGATTGAGGAAAATGTCAGTCTAAAAATAGAAATTTCTCATTTAAAGACTAAGATGACTATTATAGAAAAAGAAGTTGCATGTCTTAGGGAAAACTCTAACAAATTAATCAACAAAGTAGATGATTTATATAGCCCTAAGATTGAGAAAGGATCTCCATCAAGGAGACCCGCTAACAGATCCGGATCCAAGCCCACTTGGATACCGAAAAAAGAATTGGAATCTTGTTTTCTAGGTTTCAGGGATAACTACAACACAAAGGACTGGACCTACAAACTCAAGGCTGGTCAACTCGAGTTGGGAGAATCAAGGAGTAGACCAAGGAGGAGAATAAGAAGACCGATGAGACGGCGAACAAATGATGGACCCGCCACACGTCGACCACCAGACTGGAGACCGGCCCCAATGCCCGGGCCTCCAAGCTACGGATGAGAGCCCCATACGATGTGGCATCCACCACCACCATTCGGGCCATTTTATTGGCCATGGTAAGTGAGGTGAAACCCTTTACTCTATCCCTTTATCATAAGCATTTAGATAGGGGGAGCAAAAAAATTATAAGCTAATTGTCAATTTTTAAGGGGGAGATATAAGGTAGCTAAATTTCCTTTAGAAAGGGGCAGAAAAATAATAGCTATCTTGTTGTTATAAAAAAGGGGGAGGACATTACCTTTGTTAAAATAAATTTATAGAAGAGCATGTTTTAAGGGGGAGTTATAGAAAATTTAAAATTAATCAAACCATTTTGATAATGTCAAAAAGGGGGAGGATTTTTTGCATTATTATTTATGGTTTTATCATCATCAAAAATGGGGAGATTGTTGGTGCTAGAGCACCATGATCATTTGTTTTGATGATAACAAAACACATGTTATTTAACATTTGCACTTGGAGTCTTAGATTTCAGGTCAATTGCAAATGTAGATGTGACCAGACGAAGTTTGAGCTTGCATCCAGGATGGAGTGGAGGAGCTTGATGGAAAACAGAGCAGATTCGCGAGGAGCGATAGATTGAAGAAGGAAGGAGATGAAGAATAGGATAGATTTCCTTCTCTTGTACTCCTTGTATTTTTCATTTCTTCTGTTGCTCTTTATTTTTGTTACATAGATTCATGTTAAAGAGCCTCAAAGTAACCTAACAGTAGTCCTAGGAACACCGGCACAACCCTAGGATACTTAGGTTTTCTGTAGAGAACTTAGAAAACCAATGTAGGGTTCAAATAGAGTTTCCAGATGTCTAATTCCAAAATCAGATGTCTGATAAAGTGTTTTAAGACGTCTGACTGTTGATTCAGACGTCTAATAACATTTAGGCTGGACATAGTTAGTTCTGTCTGATGAAATCAGCCGTCTAGACCTTAGACCCGACGTCTTAGGAGACGTCTGATGACTTTGCCAGACATCCAATTAGTGGACCATTGGCTCTCCTAGCATACACTCAAGGATATGACCGTTAGAGCCTTATCAGACGTCTGATAATTGACTGTTTTGCCTCGACTAACCCGAAAATCTCTTCTCAGAGATTTTCTAGCCGTTGCAAATCCATTCCCACGAAAAAGTAGGTTTCGAGATGTCCGGACATATGGCCAGATGTCCTGTATGTCGTCTGATGGACTTGCACAATAACCTTGTTTAGATTTGATTCAAGTCAGGAAGGAACCCGCATGAAATCAGATCTCTGACCTTGAAATCAGACGTCTGATGCCAGAATCAGACATCTAATAACCCTGTCAGTGCAATGATTATTCCTGATTTCGGGTTGATTCACTTAGGCTTTGCACCCAATAGCAATGGAGCCTTTCCTAAGCCATCCAAAGCCTTCCTAAGGCCTCTATAAATAGAGGGGAACCTCTTGCACACTAACACACACCTAAGATACACAAGACACACCTTGCAATATACTTTCAAACCATTTTGTGTCTCTCTTGATCTCCAAGCTCTAGTTCTTCATCTAGAGAGCATCAAGCCTTCGTGCACCCGCTCTCTCGCCGTAGTTCACGAGAGTGACGAAGCGCCGTCGTGTTGTTCACGCATCCGCGTCGTCGACGCACTCCTTGCAAAGGGGAGTTTCTTAATTCCTATAGAAGCTTAGGTTTAAAATTACTTTGTTGGCTCTACAGGATTATTTGTTATTTTATCTTTGTTATTTGGTTGGGTATTCGCTTTGTGTATTCCCGTCTCCTTCGTGGGAAAAAATCCTTCTCGTGGAGAGAAGGGGTTGAGGAACGCTACCCTCGTACTTGTAGCGTGGTTGTAATTGAGGTTGAATCACCCTCGTTTAAACTGATTCGGTTAGTGGATTTGATCAACCTGGTTGATCGAAAAATCCTAACTCGAGAGGGTTAGGTGGTGGTTTTTACCCGGTTTGGGTTTCCACCTATAAATCTTTGTGTACTTTGTGTGATTGTATTTTGTGAGATTGCTTATATTTTATTTCTGCAATTATTACGTCACCCCTCCTGCTTGGGACAAATCTACAGGTAGTCGCCGCTAATCCCTTATGTTTTAGCCTTCTAGGTCTTAATTCATCATTTGATCGAGCCTGGATGTTAGGTAAGTTCCGTATTATTTTGACAGGACTCAATTTCTTCCTTTATCTTTTTGCTACTTTCTTTTCTTTTCAATTTTTCCTCCCTCCTTTTTCTCATTTTTCTGTCAAATTGACCTTTTCTTTCCTCAATCCTCCTTCCCTTTTATTTTATTTTATTTTATTTTATTTATTTATTTATTTACTTTTTTAAATCCTTTAATGAGAGTTGATTTTCATGGCATTTTACACCTTAATACCCCTCCATGCCTATGATTTCCAATGTCTTCATTGGAAATTAGGTGGGTTCGAGTTCAACTTAGATCATACATTAGAGTAGGTTCAAAAGGGTGGGTGGATCGGTTGGGGTGACTATTGTGGATAATTTCAAGCTCTAGTATGTGTACGAGAGGTGGAGTCAGCTATTCCAATGGATGAACCCTAATGTGCAATATGATTTCAGCGAAGAGATGTGTCAAAAGGATTTTGGGTTTTCAAAGAGATGATGGGTTGCCTCTCGTTAAGCGCTAAGTTTAACACCATCAGTTGGGCGTAATAAGCTCAAGAAGAATGAAGATCAAAAGATAACTCAGCCACGTTCAGGTTGGTGAGCTTGATGAACGGTTTGAGTCTCTGACCGTTAATGACAAAAGGTTACGAATCATGGGTAAGTTCACTAATTTCAATGGCTCCATTTCTAAAGACTTTTCTTACCAAGAAAGGTCCAATTTACTTAGATCTGAGTTTTCCTAGGAAGAGTTTGAGCTTGGCATCAAAGAGTAGGACTTTTTGACCTGGGTGGAAGGATTTTTGCACAATGTGCCTGTGATGGAAGGCTTTGACCTATTCTTCGTAGATACGTGAGTTCTCGTACGCATCATTATGTAGTTTCTCGATCTCACTCATTTGCAACCGACGGTGTAGTCCAACCTTCTTTAAATCCAGATTGCACTTCCGTACTGCCCAATAGGCCTAATGGTCCATCTCTACAGGAGGGTGACATGCCTTTCCATACATTAATCTGAAGGAAGACATGCATAACTAGGTCTTGTGGGCGGTCCTATAGGCCCACAAGGCTTTTATAAGGTGAATAGACCAATCCTTCCTATCAGGTCGAACAGTGACCTGAAGAATCTTCTTGATCTCTCAATTTGACCATTCTGCCAATCCATTAGTATGGGGTTGTAGGGAGTTGAGATACGATGCGACCCCCCATACTTTTTCATCAGGGCTCGAAGTGCACATTATTGAAATGAGACCCGCCATCGCTGATTGATGGAAGCACCATCTTGAGCCATAACAAACTCAATTTGATCTGATTAAGTCAGTAAATGCTCCAACATAACCGCCAGAGAACTGTAATTCATTGCATAATCATTCTGAGAGAAAGGTAAGAAACTAAGGTTAAAACTATAATTTTACCATCACATCATGAATGCAGAACAGCCATAGATTTTCTCAAGGGTTAATTAAGGTCAAATGATCCTAAAAGGCTAGCAAGTTGGTTAGAATAGAAAGAAAAGGGTTTTCGCGTGTTTTGAGAATTAAATGACTTTAGAAATCGTAAAAATAGACCAACTTAATTAATTGAGGTTCTGGTTAGGATGAAATTCACCTAAACTGGCTAAAATTTATAGAAAAATATTTTTTAGGATATGATACCTTCAATTTAACCATCAGAATTCATCTTGACCCAAAATAGTCTTAGATAGATATTTGCCCTAATTCGGGTTTTTTCATAATTTACCTAGCCAAACGTACCATTGGATTCCCTAGGTCTAAATTAGATACGTACCAAAACTTTAGCACAATCTGAGATTGTCTTGACCTAGTTTCAACTTGGTCTTGTCTGATCACACAAATGCCCTTAACTTTCAAAATCCTTACAAAAAGGCCCCAAATTTTGTACACGTCTTTACAAATTGGTCCCTGGCGCCATTAAGGGCAACTTTGAGATTCACCATTGAAATGGAGCGAGGATTTCTCGCTCGATTCTCAATCAATCAGTCCCAAAATAGATACCTAGATTGTTGACAAAGTTGCCTTCCATTTGAGCCACATCTTGGGCTCCAAGTCTTGCCCAAATTCTAATGTGAATCATTTGAAATTTGGGTTTCCAACTTCGATGACCTGCTAAGCTTGGGAAGCTTGCTTTCTAAGCTCTAATTGCCGTCTGATGGCCTATTAAAAGATCTCTAGATTAGGTCGTTCTTTGTACGCTCAAATTTGGCCTTAAATACCTTCAATTCTTCTCTTCTTTCTTGGTCGAATTGCTGCTCGACGTCCAGCGACCCTCCCTGCCTCCGTTCCTCGTTCGTTTGCAATACTGACGGTAGAGCTATCTCCGCCATCTTCCTCCCCATTGAGCCATACCAGCCAAGGCTACCTTCGCCATCTTCCTCGTCGTTTCCTATCCACTAGAGTAGCCTCCTTCTCCGACGTCAACCATACCACAACCGGTGCCATCTCCTCTCCCCTTCGTTTGTTTACCACTCTGAACTGACTCCTTAACTTCTCCTTATCATTCCAGCATATCCACCACACCGCTCCGACCGCTATACAACTATCCGTGACTCTGTCTTCCATCTCTCCAGCAAAACTCTGGCGAGCCCTAGCGGCTTCGACTCATCACCAAACAGGCCGCTCCTGCACTCCACACCTCATCCTCTACCTCAGGAGCAAATGCCCTAACTTTTTTAGGATGTTTTCCCCTCAAAAAGCCCCACCGAGCAAACCCACATCCGATCACCCTCCACAAGGTCAGTAGACCTCATCACTCGTGCACACGCCACATTGACACCCTCATCAAGTACGTCACGGTCCGACGATTGTTCCTAAATGTTTTGACATGATTGAAAGGCCTTATTTGTGATTTCAACTACCAACCCCCTCCACCATTAAAGCCAAGGTTCGAGCAATCTTCAAGCTTGCTCCAGGGCACCTTCACTCCAGGTCTTAGCTCCAGGCTGTGCGGATTCGTCACATGCACACACCCAGATCTCCAATTGAGGGAGATACCCTCATCAGCTAACCCAATCGATGAAGAGTTCCACTGTAGTGATGTCATAGAGAAGGAGGATAAAATAGTCCCACCACGAAAGATTCTGAAGTGGTACTTTCACATAAATTGAATTTGTGATTGAGGCCTATTGCCACAAATCACAAGGGGTGAGGTCCCTCACACCCCTCACGTGCCTCATCTGCGACACGCTCCCCACGGACCTAGTGCAGATCCAACTACTCACCTAAGCCCTGTACACTCCTTGGTTGTGGTCTACGCCCGCAGCCCTTGACCCAAGTGTGCTCTAGGTCAGAATACCCGATAGCCTGGTACTGTTGAAGACTCTGGGAGTGTGACCCAAGGAGAGAAAGAGAGGAGAATCTCTGCGGGGTAGGGGAGGGTTTTCCTCTCTGGGAAGTTGGCTAAAACTTAGCCAAAATCTGAAAATGCTTTCTCCTGTGCATAAAGAAGAGCAAGAAGAGCAGAGAAAGCAGTAAAAGAAGAGGAAGACAAAAAGAGCTGCAGCAGAAGAAGAGACTATGAAGGAGAAGAAGGAAAACAAGAGAAGAAGAAAAGTAGAAGAAATTAGGGAAAGAAGCAAAGAAAAGCACTATTTATCAAATGTTTAAGATGTCTGATTGAATAATCAGATGGATGACTTGAGTTTATTTCATTCACAATTATTGAGTTTCATTTGATATTATTGTAGGGAGTAATTGATGATTAAAATCACCATTTTACTCCATTTTTTTCTAGTCTAACACTTGTTCTTATTGGCATATTATTTTGAGTCAATTTCTGATCATGACTTCTTATCTATATAATTTTAAATTGCATTTTGGAGAACAGAATTCCTACTTGCTCTCAGCGAATGACCTCAAACTTCTTCGAGTATAAATTTTATCTGTTTTTCACTAGATTTCAACTATACTGCAACACAATGATTTAAAACCTGACTTTGTGCCAATAACATTTCAGCCCTGTTGCCGGGGAGCAACGCTCAATTCAGATCTCTTGATTGTAATATCAGATTGTGTACTAACTTGCTATGGCCCGTTTGGTTGTGATCTGTATCAGGGGGACTCATTGAAAAAGAATCAGCTGCACATCAACCACTCCAGGGGTAGGTAAACTCCATCTACCTTCTTTGGAGCTCCTCATTTTAAAAAAGGCTAAAAAGGGGAAAAAAATCAATTAATGCTACTTGCACTATAATTTTAGATTAAACATCGGGTTGCCTGATTTATACATCCAAACCCTAATTTGTGCACCTATTTTAAGTTTAAGGTATTTAGGGCTATCACCTTCTTGTTTGAGCCCTAGGTATCACATTTGGACAAATAAAATTGGACCAAATCAGAGGCAATTAAGGATTCCAGCTTAGGATTTTAGAGACACACTTGCTTAATTAGGAATTGATCTTTCCAAAAAATGTGTGCCTAAGACTTTATTGAATTGATCTATACAAGAAAATCCTAAAATCAGGCTCTTAAATTCATTTGAACCCTAAAAGTGGGACCTAAATTTCTTAAAAGGACAATACAGGTGAAGTTAACCTACCTTATTGGGTTAACCAATCTTCAAATTAGGTCACTTTGCACAAAAGCATCATAAATTTCAAGAGAAAAGATAAGCACCCTTGCACTTAATTAAAACTGGTAGACTTAGGAGGTCAAGTCCCCATTCTGGTCTACCTGGATCATCAGTGACAAGAGAGGTCAAGTGGGGGAAACCCTGTAACTCCTGGGGGTGCTCTGCAATGTAGGGGTCTTTGCGGGACTCCCCCTCTCTAGCTGCCTAGGTAATTCTTAGGTGGACAGCTTTC
This sequence comes from Thalassia testudinum, assembly GCA_037157565.1. NCBI lineage: Eukaryota > Viridiplantae > Streptophyta > Magnoliopsida > Alismatales > Hydrocharitaceae > Thalassia > Thalassia testudinum. The sequence goes on along the minus strand of JAZHRO010000014.1, from coordinate 146,429,835 downwards.
TGACTAAGGGGTATCATTGATGGGAACACCATCATGAGCAATAACTAGCTCAGTTTATTCTGATTAGGTCATTAAATGCTCGTACATAACCACTAGAGGATTGCAATTCATTGGATTAACATTCTGAGAGAAAGATAAGGAACCATGGTTAAAACTACAGTTTTATCATCATATCATCAATGCAATACTTAGGTGTTAATTAACGGTCAAATGGTCTTAAAAGGCTAACAAGTGAGTTAGAACATACAGTAAAGGGTTTTCGCGTGTTTTGAGAAATAAATGACTTTTGAAATCCTAAAAATAGACCCACTTAATTAACTAAGGTTTTGGTCAGGATAAAATTCACCTAAACCCTCTAAAATTGATGGAAAAATATTATTTATTGTTTGGTACCTTCAAATTGACCATCAGAACCCATTTTGGTCCAAAATTGTCTCGAACAGACATTTACCATAATTTGGATTTTTGCATAAATTACCCTGTCAAACATGGTCAAAATCAAAATCCAACCTCGCCATTAGATTCCTTAGGTCCAAATTAGGTTTGTACGAAAAGTTGTACTCAAGTTGAGATTGTCTTGACCAAGTTTGCAACTTGGTCCTACCTGATTACATATATGCCATTAACTTTTAAAATCTTTACAAAACAGCCCCTAAATTTGTCATCATTTCCACAAATAGGTCCCTACCACCATTAATCCTATTCCAACAAGCTCTGGTGACCTAAAATTAGCAAGATCTCCTTGATTCCTTGATGATTCTTTTTAAATTTGAAAGCGAAGTTTGTCAAGGAATTCCCTTCCTTTTGAGCCAATTCCCATGCCCCAAAACCTTCCCAATCTCTCATGCGAATGAATGAGAGACTTACGTATCATAAAAATCCCAACTCTGGTGAAGATTTCAAAGCTTGGGAATCTTGATTCCTAAGCCCAAAGCCCCCTTTAAAGGCCTATAAAAAGACCTCTAGTTGAAACCATTATCCCCACACTCGAATTTGACCTTGAACACCTCAAAATTCCTCTCCTCTTTCTTGGCCAAATCGCTCCTCGACGTCTAGCGATCCTCCCTACCTTCGTTCTTCCTTTGTTCGCAATACCGGCAATGGAGTTATTTCCCTCATCTTCCTCAACGTCAAGCTGTACCAACCGACACCCCTTTCGCTGTCTTCCTCGCTGTTTCCTATCCACCAGAGCAGCCTCCTTCTCCAACGTTGGTCATACCTCAAACAGTGCCATCTCCTCTCCCCTTCGTCTGCAACTGCTCTCAACTAATGCCACATCTTCACTTGTCATTTCCATACATTCGCAACTTCAATTCAACCGTTGACTCGCCCTAATGCCCTCCATCTTCCACCTCATCGGTGTACTGCCAGCGAGCCCTAGTACCTTCCACACTTGCCCAAATGCACTGCTTCCATGCTCCACACCTCCACCTCATCACGATGATCAAAAGCCCTCACTCATTGAGAGATATTGATCCCCCTACAGTGCCACCGAACGCACCCACCTTCATAGGCATAGTTTGCCTCCATCAGCATTCATCAATCACGCCCATGCCACGTCGACCCCATCTGCAAGTTTGTTGTGCTTCGACGAGCATTCCTGAACATTTTGATGCAGTCGAAAGTATTTACTGCTATTTTAAGGTGTTCGCTCTTCCGCTGCCATGAACGCAAGCTTGAAGCTTGCTTGAAGCCCTCTCCAGCACCTGCAGCCTCAGATGAAACCCAAGCGCAACGGAACCTACCCAGGAGCACAACCAAGGAGCCAATTTAGCTCTTTGATGGAGCCTTTGACTGCAATCATGCAAAGAAGCAGCAGTGCAGCATATGTAGAAGAAGGGAGGTGTGATTAGTTCCAACTCGGAAGTTGATAAGCACTCTCAACCTCATAAATTGAATTTGTGCCTCAGGCTTATTACCTCAGACACATGGGGTAAGGTCCCTCACACCCCTCACGTATCTCATCCGCGACATGCCCCCATGGACCTAGAGTAGATCCGTTTACCGCCTAAGCCTTACACTCCTTGGTTGCGACCCATGCCCGCAGCCTTGGACTTGGGTACGCTCTACTTCCGAAAACCCAATAACCCAGTATTGTTGGAGGTTCTAGGAGAGCATGACCCAAAGAGACAAAGAAAGGAGAGTTTATGCGGGGTTAAGGGAGGGTTTTGCTCTGAGATGAATTAGCTGACACTTAGAGAAAATTGAGGATCCTTCCCCCTCCGTGTGAAGAGAATAGCAGAAGAGCAGAGTAGAGAAGCAGAAGAAGAACTGAAGAGCAAAGAAAGAAAGGAAGGGAAGAGAGAGCAGCAAAAGGAGAGAGAGAAGATGAATCACAGGAGAAGAAGAGCAGAGAAAGAGGAAGAAGAAAGAGGAAGAGAGAAAGCAGAGAAGGAGAAGAAGTAATAGAAAGAAGAAGAAAAGAAGAGCCACACAAGAACAGAGAAAGAAGAATCAGAGCACTGTAGAATCAGATGTTTAAGACATCTAATCCTAACATCAGATGGCTAATTTGAGTTTATTTCATATATAACTATTGAGTTCCATTGGATATTATTGTTAGGAGTAATTGGTGATTCAAATCACCATTTTACTCCATTCTTTCTGCTGTCAGATACTTGATCTTGTTGCCACATTATTCTGAATCAATTTCTGATTATAATTTCTCTATCTCTATTCTTTTAAGTTTCAATTTTGAGAATTGAATTCCTACTTGCTCCAAGCAAATGACCTCAAACCTTTTCGAGTGTAAATTTTAACTATTTTTTGCAAGATTGAACTATACTACAATGCAACGATTTAAAACTTGATTTCGAGCGACCAACAATCATCTGCCCCGAACTTCTATAGTCATTTAAAATTTTTTGGGTGTCTTGATTGGGTCCATGACATTCTACATCTCATCTACTCCATTGGTGCATGTCTGGGAGGAGGTCACTAAGACCATCCTTGATGCCTCCATTAGTTTCTTATTCCCATCAAGGCCAAGCCTCAAACTCTTTATTTGTGTAACAACCTAATCCGATCAATATCTCTTCTGATTCATCTGAGCCTAATTCTCCTTCATCCATCATCAAGGAGCAACCGACAGAAGAAAATAATCTTGAAAATTAGCTTCAGCGCATCAATGATCTATTCCAAGCTTTTGTAAAACCACCGTAGCGTCCTATGATGTGGGATCACTACTATCTCGCTGCGGTAGCAATTGAACCTCGAGTACAAATCCCTGCTAGAGGTCCTGATACTGAACTCAACCCAACATGAGTCATGCTATTCCCAAATTCCTTGGGCGTAATTTCGAGGATTCTTTCTAGCATATCAAGCAACTCAAGCATCTGGTGCAGACCTTCGGGTCAGAAGCTCAAAAATCGGGATGTCTTACTCATGAAAATGTTCTTCTCTCTCATGGATAAGGCTGTGTTATCAACGTTTCTGTGCGGATTTAAAGGCGTATTACGTTGCAGTAGAACCGACAAAACGTTTAAACAAATATAAATAATTTTATTACTCGAACAACTAGAGTATCCGAGGTCGAACACAGGGAGCAAACTCAGTACTTTGTAAAACCCAAGAATACAACTGTTAAATGCAAATATAATTGATTCAAAGAGTTTTTAAGAAAGATGTAAAAAAATAGAATTAGACGTCTGATTTATGTATCAGACGTCTTAAATGTGATCTTTCTTTCTCTTTTTCTTCTTCTGCTTTGCCTTTCGGATCTCTTTGCAATCTTTCCTTGTCCTTCTTCTTCTTCTCCTGCGAAGACTTCTTTCTTTCTTCTTCTTCTGTCTTGCTTCTCCTTTCTTCATTGCCTTCTTCTTCTTTTCTTGCTTCTCCTTCTTTTGCAGCGGCCAAGTCCTTCTCCTGCAATCAGCCTGCCTGCACAGGGAACAAAACCTAACCCTTCTCCCTCTACCCGCGCGTGTCTCTCTCTCAAGCAATTCACTCTAACCGCTCTACCAGAGCCACAGTCTCAATCGGGTCGGATCGTACCCGGGACCAGGCGCACCTGCAGGTGTGTGATGCGCGAGGAGTGCGTAGGTCTAGGTCGGGTCGGATCCGCCAGGTCCGCGTGGTCAGGCCGCGGACGAGGCGGGTGGGGTCAGTGAGGGACCTCACCACTGTGCTTACTGAGGCGATAAGAGTAAAGCGTAAAAATAACTTATACGGTACCTGACAGTTGCAATCCCACGATGTGGGACTATCTGGTCTCGCCTTCACGCGCGCCTGCAGAAACCTCGTCGTGCGATTGCCCCGCAGCTGCTGGCTCTGCTAGCGCTCCTCGGCTGGATTCGTTCACCTCGCGACACTTGCGTTAGTATGCAGCACCTGTAGTCTGGAAGACCGGGTGCCTGGAGCTTCGCGGGAGCTTCATCAGAGGTCGTCCATGGCGGCAGCAGCTCGAATCCTGTCGTACACAAAACGCGCCTCTCGGCCAAATCAGAATAGATAGAGACCTTCGCCGTGGCACGGCGAAGGCGGTGGGCAGTGCAGCAGGCCGCAGGTCGGCCTAGGCGTTCGTGCCTAGGTCAACCTGTGGCCGGAGATGGTGGGTTGGTCGGGGGGTGGTTGTGGAGGGCTGGAGTGGCAGTGGTAGGGTGGAGTGTGTTCCTGGAGGTGAGGCGGAGCTTTCGAGGTGGTTGGCGAGCCGTGTGGAGGGCTGGAGTGGTGTGGGCGGCTCGCCGGAGTGTGGTCGGAGGCGAAGACGGTGGAGGTGGTTAGCGTCTGTCGAGGGTCGATCAAGGGAGATAACAGGGGGAAAAGAGAGAGAAGAGGATGGAGAACGTATCTGGGGTTGTCTGGAGTGAAGGGAGGCAGTGGAGAGGACGACTCGTGACTGCCGTCGTCGGGGAAGAAAGACCCTGGGGGAGGAAGCGGCGACGAAGATGAGGTCAGGGGCTTGCGCGCAGGGTACAGCGCGCCGCGGGAGGAAGAGGCGGAGAGGACTCTGCTGCTGGTATGGCAGCAGAGTGACGAGAAGGAGGGAAGGCGGTCGCCGGAGCTTGTGGGTCGTTTGGCCGGAGATGGGAGAGAAGAAATTTGGAGGGGATCTCCGTCAAAATCAAGCTTAAGATGAGTGGCCGGGTCCGAGGGGTGTTTTATAGGTGCTGGCCGCTCCTATCAGAGCGTGAAAGACGCGCAATTAGGTTAGCCGGTTCGCCGGAGTTGGAAGGAAGAAAGATACCCACATCTCTCGTGCGTTCGCACGAGAGATTGGGTTCACGCCAGCGAATTTGATTGGCTTTAGAAGGAAGGGAATTCCTCAGAGAATCTCCCTTCCATTTCTGGGAGAGAATCTCTGAGGAATTACAGAGCCATCTCTCTCGAAACTTCGTCGGAGCTCAGTTCTGCCCTAGCAATGGCGGCAGGACCGGTTTGCAAAGAAGGCAAGGAACCTAGGGGGCTCTCTGCAAGGATATTCAAAAGATAGGGACCTCTTTGTGATTTGGGTGTACTAACTTGCAAAGTAGGTCAAGATGACCTCCCCTTAGGTCCAAATTTTGGTACAAACCTAATTTGGCCCTAAAGAATCCAATGGTGAAGTTGGATTTTAGGTTTGACCTCGTTTGACTGGACATTTTGCGTAAAAACCCAAATTAGGTTAATTGAAGAGCTAAGACCCTAATCTAGGTCAAACTAGGTTTCAAAGGCCAAATTAAGTGTTCTAAACCCCAGAGGATGTTTTTCTATGATTTTTAGAGGGTTTGCTTGATTTTTATTCTGACTGGAACCTTGTTAATTTAAGCGGGTCTGTTTTAGGGTTACCAAGTGTCATTTAATCTTTAGATTGCACATAAACCCATTTCTGATTAATTCAACCCACTTTGGACTATTTGACCTATGTTTTGCTTCTGAGAAATCCCGTTTATGTACTACAATGGTAAAATTGCAGTTTTAACCTTTATTTCATGTTTTCTTCTCAGAGCACTTGTTCCTTCAGTTAAGCCTTCTTCTAGGTTATGTAGGAGCTTTTATCTTCTTTATTAGGTCAAAATGAGCTAGTTATGGCTCATGATGAGGCTCTCATCATACCCCCATGCCTAGCTTTTGCTAGTCCCTTAGCAAAATTTCAAAGTTTTAACTTCCATTCTAGACCCAAAGTGTCCATAGTTATGATAAGTGCTTCTTTTGTGATTAGGTAGGAATGCCGACAATAGGCCTAGAGGTACTCAAGTACCAACCAAAATCTGGACCTGTTCTGCTTTAGCCTCAGTCCTTCGCAAAGGTTTCTACGGCCCACAAAAACTATCCTAGGGTTTGTTGGACTCTGCGGTTAAAGCACCCGTGCTTGAGACATTTTTAGCCTACGCTCAGTTTGCAGTGCGTTTTTTTTTGTAAGAGAGAGATAGAGGATTTATTTGTTTGGAGAGCTTTTCTCTCTCTTTTCTTTTTATTTCTAGCTTCGGATTAGCTTCTCAACACGGTCTGTATCGGATTCCTCGTCCCCATCATCAATCCTCAAGGGTCCCTGGCTTTCGAGATTTCGAGATAATCCCGCCCATGGCAACCCCCGGAACCCTGGCTTTCGAGATTTCGAGATAATCCCGCCCATGGCGTTCCGTGGCCGAATTCAGACCCTGGCGATCGACATTTCGTGATAATGCCACCCATGGTATCTGAACCAGCAGAGTGCTTACATGCCCCCAGTAGGATATTTAAATATCCTAAGAGACAAGCACCGAGGAGACGATATGTTGTTACGCATCTTCGAGGGGAATTTCCCGCCTCTCCGCGCTGGGAACTTGTCCAAATCAACTTGTGTTGATTGGCCGCTCCTAATCTAGGTGACTTTTTCAGAATATTAAACGCTCTTGCGTGTTTTGAATATTTATGCGCACTGAACCAGACTGTGTGTGAATTTGGGTGCTTAGGTTACCGAATCCCGCAAACCGGAGGTCAGTTAACGAGGCCGAATACTTCCTAAGCCTTAGACCTAATACTTAAGCTTCGCATTTTCCTCAACCTCTTGAGGATTGTCCAGATTTTAACGGATACGTGAATTTTTAAGCTAAAAATCTAGCCCAAGAGGCCTAAGACCAGCGTTCCTGCTAATCTCTTGTTATATCTCCATAGCATTTTTCTTTTCTTTTTCTTGACTCGGTCTAGAACTTCAGTTAACCCCTTAATCTTTTACTAATGACTTTTTCTTTTACTTTTCCTTTTGTGCTCCTTTCTTTATTTTTGCTCTTTTTGTCATTTTTCTTTCTTTTCCTCCTCTCATTTGTATGACCCTGAATTGTTCCTCCCCTCTATCAAGTCCTTTTTTTTTTTTTTAAATGAAACCCTTTCTTGATATGAATTTTCTGACATTTTGCACTTTCATACCCCCCCATGCCTAAGATTTGCAATGTCCCCATTGTAAATTAGGTGGGTTCGAATTCAGCTTAGTTCATGTATTAGGACAGGTGTGTGGTGAGTGAATGGGTCGAAGCGACTTGTTGCGAACGATTTCTAATCTCGAGTAGGTATACCTGAGGTGAAGTCGGCTGTTCTAGTGGATGAACCCTAAAGTGCAATATGAGTTCCGCATAGCGATGTCAGAAACGGTTTCAGGTTTTTCAAAGAATGACGGGTTGCCTCCCGTTAAGCGCTGAGTTTTACGCCATCGGCTAGGCGTAATGAGCTCAAGAGGAAAGGAGGGTAAAGGATGACTCAGTCAAATCTATATCGGTCATGTCAATGAACGGCTTGAGTCTCTGCCCATTCACGACAAATGGTTCAGAATCGTGGCTGAGTGGGCTGATTTCAATAGCTCCATTTCCGAAGATTTGGCGGACTAGGTAGGGTCCGACCCACTTGGATCTTAGCTTTCCTGGGAATAGTTTGAGTGGAGCATCAAAGAGTAAAACTTTTTGACCAGGATGAAAGACCTTTCTAGAAATGTGTTTGTCGTGAAAAGCTTTAACCCGTTCTTTGTAAATTCGCGAGTTCTCATATGCGTCGTGGCGTAATTCATCGATCTCGCTCATTTGAAATCTTCTGTGGGTTCCAGCCTTAGAAAGGTCGAGATTACAGGTCCGTACTGCCCAATAGGCTTTATGCTCCAATTCGACGGGGAGGTGACATGCCTTCCCGTACACTAGTCTGAAGGGAGACATTCCTAATTGGGTCTTGTGGGCGGTCCTATAGGCCCACAATGCTTCCGAAAGCCGAGAAGACCAATCTTTTCTATCAGGTCGAACAGTAACCTGAAGGATCTTCTTGATCTCTCGGTTAGATAGCTCAGCTAGACCATTAGTTTGGGGGTGGTAAGGAGTAGAGATTCGGTGTGACACCCCGTATTTGATCATCAGTGACCTGAACTGAGCGTTTGTAAAATGGGTCCCTCCGTCGGAAATTATAGCACGCGGAATCCCGAACCTTGAGAAAATGTTTTGATGAAGGAATTTTATAACGACTTTATGATTGTTGGTTTGGGTCGGAATGGCTTCTATCCACTTGGAAACATAATCAACTGCGAGTAAAATGTATTCGAAGCCATCCGAGGTAGGAAAGGGTCCCATTAAATCAATCCCCCAAATATCAAAAATTTCGCATACCAAGATCGGCTGTAGAGGCATCATGTCTCTATGGCTCATGTTGCCTAGAGTCTGGCAACGGGAACATGCCTTACAGTGATTGTATGCATCTTTGAAAATTGTGGGCCAGTAGAAACCACACTGGAGGACTTTCGATGCGGTTTTATGTCCCGAAAAATGTCCACCGCATGCCTGGTCATGGCAAAATGAGAGTATGTCTTTGATTTCCACTTCCGTGACGCAACGTCGGATTATCTGATCAGCACCAATGCGGAAGAGATACGGGTCTTCCCATAGGTAATACTTGGCATCGAAACGCAATTTGTCCTTTTTGGCCTTCGACCAATCGGACGGAATCTGATGTGATGCCAGGTAATTAACAATATCGGCGAACCATGGAAGACTTGTACTGATAGTCAGGAGGTGCTCATCAGGAAAAAGTTCTGTAATAGGTCCGGACGGATCAATAATTTCAGGAGGAAGGCGGGATAAATGATCAGCTACCACATTGTGCTTTCCCGCCTTGTCGCGAATCTCGATGTCAAATTCTTGCAACAGCAAGATCCAGCGGATTAATCGAGGTTTCGCGTCCTTCTTGGCTAGGAGATGCCTCACAGCTGTGTGATCCGAGTATATGATAACACGGGAACCCAGAAGGTATGATCTGAATTTTTCCAGGGCAAATACTACGGCCAGCAGCTCTTTCTCAGTAACCGTATAGTTATGCTGAGCCTCATCCAGTGTTTTGCTGGCGTAGTAAATGACCACAGGTTTCCCGTCAATTTTCTGCCCCAAAATCGCTCCTACAGCGAAGTCAGATGCATCGCACATGATCTCAAAGGGTTGAGACCAATCAGGGGACTGTAGGATTGGGGCTTGGGTGACTCGGTCACGTAAGATCTCAAATGCTTGAGTGCATTCCTTGGAAATTCCGAAAGGCACATCCTTGGAAAGCAGATTGGTCAGGGGGCGTGCGATTTTGGAGAAATCAGGGATGAATCGACGGTAGAAACCGACGTGCCCCAAAAAAGATCGGATGTCCTTAATCGAGCTAGGCATAGGGAGCTTGGAAATCAGGTTAACCTTAGCTTGATCCACTTGGATGCCTTTCTCTGAGATTAAATGTCCCAGGACAATTCCCTCAGGCACCATGAAATGGCTCTTTTCCCAGGAAAGAACCAAATTCACCTCGATGCACCGCCTGAGTATATGGACCAAGTGTTGGAGGCAATCGTCAAATGATTGTCCAAAAACTGAAAAGTCATCCATGAAGACTTCCAGATAGTCACCTACCATATCTGAGAATATGGCAAGCATGCACCGCTGAAAAGTTGCAGGTGCATTGCAGAGACCGAACGGCATCCTTCGAAACGCGTACGTCCCGAAGGGGCAGGTGAATGTGGTCTTTTCTTGGTCCTCTGGATGGATTGCCACCTGATTGTAACCGGAGTACCCGTCAAGAAAGCAGAAGAATCTATTTCCCGCTAGTTTCTCGAGGATCTGATCAATAAACGGTAGTGGGAAATGATCCTTCTTCGTGGAGGAATTTAGTCTTCTGTAATCAATGCAGACTCTCCACGAATTAGCTATTCGGGTAGGAATGACTTCCCTGATTTCAGTCGTGATGATGGTAAGTCCTGCCTTCTTAGGTACCACTTGTGTTGGACTCACCCAACGACTGTCGGAGATCGGGTAGATGATCCCTGCATCTAACCACTTAATGATCTCCTTTTTCACGACCTCCTGTAGGTTAGGGTTTAGTCGCCTTTGCATTTCTCTTGAAGGTCGTGAGCCTTCTTCTGTGTAGATTCGATGCGTGCAGTATGAAGGGCTTATACCAGTCAAATCATCTAGAGTCCATCCAATGGCTCTACGATGTTGCTGGAGAACAGAAATCAAACGGAGTTCCTGGTCAGGTGTGAGTCGAGAATTGATAATCACAGGAAACGTTTGATTTGAATCCAAAAAGACATATTTTAGATGTTCAGGAAGGGGCTTGAGTTCCATGACAGGATTGTCAGCAGCAGCGGGTGGTTCAGGGTTTGTATCGGGAGCAATGGTAGGAGTCATAGGTGTGTCTAGATTGTGTTCGCACTCCTCTGTTAGCGGTTTTTGATTTTCTAGTGGTTGATCAGGAATAATCAGGTTGTCCTCTATGTGCAGTTCATCAACCACGGCTTTGACATCACAAATTTCCTCTATAACCCCGCAATTAATCCCTTGTTGGGCTTTGAAAATGTCGATCTTCAGATTTTGATTCCCAAAGTTTAATTCTATCTGGCCCTCTTCGCAGTTTATATTGGCCCTAGCAGTGGCCAGAAAGGGTCTCCCTAATATGATTGGTGTGTCCCTTGGGTTCTTAGGTGCATCCATGTCCAGTACTATGAAGTCCACTAGGAAATAAAAATCTCGTACCCTAACAATGACATCCTCGAGTATTCCTTTGGGTGACTTGATGGATCGATCAGCTAACTGCAATGTCACCTCAGTGGGTTTAAGTTCAGATTCTTCAAGGTGGTCAAGGAGGGATGTAGGTATTAAATTTATGGAGGCACCTAGGTCTAGTAGGGCTCTATCAAGTTGGGTTTCACCAATGTTACAAGAAATCAAGGGGGTCCCTGGGTCTTTAGCCTTGGGTGGGAGTTTGCTCAAGATGACAGAGCTGGCTTGCTCCGACAGTACGATCGGATTCCCATCCTTGGTTCGCGGCTTACGTTTAGGTGTACATATGTCTTTCAAGAATCTTGCATAAGCCGGTATGTGGCGGATTGCATCCATCAACGGGATGTTTATCTGGACCTATTCAAAGAGCTTGACCAGATCCTCCTCAGGAGCCACAGGTTTGGTTGTCCTTTTTCCTTTGGTCAAGGCCTCAGGAAATGGGATCCTAGCTGGTTCCTCTAGGATAGGTCCAGGTTCTTGATCTGGGATAGTAGTATCTTGGATGACTACCCTAGGGTCTTGGCGATTATCAGGCTTGGAGTGGTTCAGATAATGTGGGTCTTGTGTTGTTTTACCACTACGTGTTGTTACAGAGTTTAATCCAGCCTGACTTTGGTTTGGGTTAGGTAGGAGAGGTGGCTGCTGCTGAAATTCTGCATAAGATGTAGAAGCCTCCATCCTGTCTGGTGATGGAGTAGCAGGGGCCTGATAAATCAAATGTGCGTGGCCTGGATTTGGATTCATAATGCGCCTCTGGGTCGGCACATTATTTGGGTTGGGCAGAGGTTGCGAAGGAAGGGTGCCAGGTTGGCGAGAATTTGCCATCTGGGCCAGTTGGTTGCGAACCTCTGTGATCTCGTCCTTGTGCTGTTTTTGCATTGCCGCATTCATTTTTTGAATGTCAGCCAGCGTTTGAAGGATAAGAGTCAGTTGATCCTGATTTTGCCCAGATTGGTAGGTGGGATTGGGCCGAGGCTGAGGCGGCTGATATGGATGAGGAGCTTGTGGGCGGGGTTGATATGGTGGTTTTTGAGAGTTTCCCGCCCACTGAAAGTTAGGATGATTTCGCCATCCAGGGTTGTAGGTATTGGAGTATGGGTCGTTCTGTATGGCGTTGAGGTCCTCGCAGTTCTGAGAAACCTCAGGAAAGTCAGAATACGAGGGTTCAGAGTTCCCCCAACTCGAGTAGACGGGATCGGAGGTCACTCCGGTCTGGGAGGTAGACGGGGGTGGATAGGGGCCCATCCCCTTGGCAGGTTGGTGATAGATGTTTTGCACTGTTTCCCTTGCCAGAGGAGGTCGCGCAAAAGAGTTTTGTGCAGAGGTGGCTTGCTGCAAATGTCGAGTTAGCTCGTCCACCTTCTTTTCTATGATAGAGACCTTGTCCAACCGACTGGCCATCAATTCTAGGTCAACAGAAGTGGACAGGTCCTGCGTCTCATGTGTCCCTCTTAGATTCGTCGATGGGCGGGCATTCGTCCTGTCGAATAAGCCCAAGGAGTCATTGTTTATGGAGTTCTCGCACATGTTTTCGAGAATCTCCCACACCGTGTCCTCGTGTTGGCCCATGATGTTTCCTCCACATGTTGCATTGACGATTAGACGAATATCCTCACGGAGTCCTTGGTAAAAAGACTGGACTTGTTCCCACTTAGGAACTCCGTGATGGGGACACTTTCGCATGAGATCTAGGAATCGATCCCAAGCTTCGTGAAGAGGTTCTCCCTGTTGTTGAGTGAAATGAGTAATCTGGTGGCGCAAGGCATTCGTCCGGCCAACAGGGAAGAATTTTTTCAAAAATTCGGACTGTAATTCCTCCCAAGTGTTGATCGGGCGGGTCTGAGTCTGATACCAGTGCGCGGCCTTGTCCAAGAGGGAGAACGAAAACATTTTCATGAGTAGGATATCCCGGTTTTGTACATCTGACCCGAAAGTCTGGGCCAGATGCTTGAGTTGTTTAATGTGTTGGAATGGATCCTCAGAGTTAAGCCCATGGAACTTTGGTATGGCATGAATCATATTGGGCTTTAGATCAGAATCGGGTCCTCCAATTGGGATTCGTACTCGGGGTTCGATTGCCACCGCAGCGGGATTATAGTGATCTCGCATCATAGGTCGCTGTGGTGGGTTTACAAAGTTCTGAAAGAGATCGTTCAAGCGTTGAAGTTGGTGTTCAAGGTTATTCTCCTCTTCAATGGGTTGTGCCATGATGGGAGAAGAGGGAGAATCAGGGTCTGAATCAGATGAAAGATTTATGTGGTGGGGTTGCTGCACAAACAAGGGCGTCGAGGCTTGGCCTCGGCGAGAATGAATTTCTAGAGGAGGTCTTAAAGGTGGTCTTAAGGACCTCCTACCAAACATGCACCGGAAGATGTGATGAGATTAGAAGGTGCTTGACCCAATCAAGACACCCAAGAATTGTTGGGTGACTATAGAGGTTCGGGGTAGATGGACCCCTGGATCAGAAGATCGTCCACCTGAGAAATACCTGGGCAGCCAGAGAGGGAGAGTCCCGCAAAGACCCCTACACGGTAGAGCGTCCCCACGGGTTACAGGGTTTCCCCCACCCGACCTCTCTTGTCACTGCGGTTCCAGGTAGACCAGAATGGGGATCTTGACCTCTTAAGTCTACCTTTTTTTTATTTTAAGATCAAGGTGCTTAATGTTCCACTTGAACTTTTAAGTATTTTGAGTGCAAAAAGTGACCTAATATTAAGGTTGGTTGACTCGAGGGATCAACTTCACCTCTTGTTCCTTTGAGATCTTTTAGGTCCTTCCTTTTATGATTCAAATGGATTATCAGCCTGATTTGCTTAGGGTTCCTCTTGTATAAATATTTTCAAACACGGTTTAGGCACACTTCTTTTTGGAAAGTTTGTTTCTTTGTTTTAGAGAAGATGTGTCTCTAAAAACCCTAGCTTTGCAATCCTAACTTGGCTCTAATGGGTCCAATTTAGTTGCCTTAGAATTTAGCACCTAGGGCTCAATCAAGAAAGTTTTAGCCCTAGTTGCCTTAGTTGGATGACAGACAAAAATATGTTGAAATGAAAATCAGGCAACTTGATGAGTTACTAAATATAAGACAGGTAGCCCTAAGTTGATTTCTCCCCTTTTTTTTTCTTTTTTTTTTTTGTTTTTTTTTTTTTTTTTAGATTGTGAGAGGGTTAAGGGAGAGGGCTTATGGAGATTACCTGCTCCAGTCTGTTGTGCAGTTGCTATTCTTTCCTTTTTGTTTTGCTTTCCCTGATTGAACACAACAAGAGAGAAGTTAAGTCAGATATTAAATAGAAAAGTTGTACTCAAAAGCTTTACAAGTGCCCGTTGCTCCCCGGCAGCAGCGCCAAAATGTTATCAACGTTTCTGTGCGGATTTAAAGGCGTATTACGTTGCAGTAGAACCGACAAAACGTTTAAACAAATATAAATAATTTTATTACTCGAACAACTAGAGTATCCGAGGTCGAGCACAGGGAGCAAACTCAGTACTTTGTAAAACCCAAGAATACAACTGTTAAATGCAAATATAATTGATTCAAAGAGTTTTTAAGAAAGATGTAAAAAAATAGAATTAGACGTCTGATTTATGTATCAGACGTCTTAAATGTGATCTTTCTTTCTCTTTTTCTTCTTCTGCTTTGCCTTTCGGATCTCTTTGCAATCTTTCCTTGTCCTTCTTCTTCTTCTCCTGCGAAGACTTCTTTCTTTCTTCTTCTTCTGTCCTGCTTCTCCTTTCTTCGTTGCCTTCTTCTTCTTCTTTGTCTTGCTTCTCCTTCTTCTGCAGCGGCCAAGTCCTTCTCCTGCAATCAGCCTGCCTGCACAGGGAACAAAACCTAACCCTTCTCCCTCTACCCGCGCGTGTCTCTCTCTCAAGCAATTCACTCTAACCGCTCTACCAGAGCCACAGTCTCAATCGGGTCGGATCGTACCCGGGACCAGGCGCACCTGCACGTGTGTGATGCGCGAGGAGTGCGTAGGTCTAGGTCGGGTCAGATCTGCCAGGTCCGCGTGGTCAGGCCGCGGACGAGGCGGGTGGGGTCAGTGAGGGACCTCACCCCTGTGCTAACTGAGGTAAAGCGTAAAAACAACTTATACGATACCTGACGGTTGCAATCCCACGATGTGGGACTATCTAGTCTCGCCTTCACGCACGCCTGCAGAAACCTCGTCGTGCGATTGCCCCGCAGCTGCTGGCTCTGCTAGCGCTCCTCGGCTGGATTCGTTCACCTCGCGACACTTGCGTTAGTATGCAGCACCTGTAGTCTGGAAGACCGGGTGCCTGGAGCTTCGCGGGAGCTTCATCAGAGGTCGTCCATGGCGGCAGCAGCTCGAATCCTGTCGTACACAAAACGCGCCTCTCGGCCAAATCAGAATAGATAGAGACCTTCGCCGTGGCACGGCGAAGGCGGTGGGCAGTGCAGCAGGCCGCAGGTCGGCCTAGGCGTTCGTGCCTAGGTCAACCTGTGGCCGGAGATGGTGGGTTGGTCGGGGGGTGGTTGTGGAGGGCTGGAGTGGCAGTGGTAGGGTGGAGTGTGTTCCTGGAGGTGATGCGGAGCTTTCGAGGTGGTTGGCGAGCCATGTGGAGGGCTGGAGCGGTGTGGGCGGCTCGCCGGAGTGCGGTCGGAGGCGAAGACGATGGAGGTGGTTAGCGTCTGTCGAGGGTCGATCAAGGGAGATAACAGGGGGAAAAGAGAGAGAAGAGGATGGAGAACGTATCTGGGGTTGTCTGGAGTGAAGGGAGGCAGTGGAGAGGATGGCTCGTGACTGCCGTCGTCGGGGAAGAAAGACCCTGGGGGAGGAAGCGGCGACGAAGATGAGGTCAGGGGCTTGCGCGCAGGGTACAGCGCGCCGCGGGAGGAAGAGGCGGAGAGGACTCTGCTGCTGGTATGGCAGCAGAGTGACGAGAAGGAGGGAAGGCGGTCGCCGGAGCTTGTGGGTCGTTTGGCCGGAGATGGGAGAGAAGAAATTTGGAGGGGATCTCCGTCAAAATCAAGCTTAAGATGAGTGGTCGGGTCCGAGGGGTGTTTTATAGGTGCTGGCCGCTCCTATCAGAGCGTGAAAGACGCGCAATTAGGTCAGCCGGTTCGCCGGAGTTGGAAGGAAGAAAGATACCCACATCTCTCGTGCGTTCGCACGAGAGATTGGGTTCACGCCAGCGAATTTGATTGGCTTTAGAAGGAAGGGAATTCCTCAGAGAATCTCCCTTCCATTTCTGGGAGAGAATCTCTGAGGAATTAGAGAGCCATCTCTCTCGAAACTTTGTCGGAGCTCGGTTCTGCCCTAGCAATGGCGGCAGGACCGGTTTGCAAAGAAGGCGAGGAACCTAGGGGGCTCTCTGCAAGGATATTTAGAAGATAGGGACCTCTTTGTGATTTGGGTGTACTAACTTGCAAAGTAGGTCAAGATGACCTCCCCTTAGGTCCAAATTTTGGTACAAACCTAATTTGGCCCTAAAGAATCCAATGGTGAAGTTGGATTTTAGGTTTGACCTCGTTTGACTGGACATTTTGCGTAAAAACCCAAATTAGGTTAATTGAAGAGCTAAGACCCTAATCTAGGTCAAACTAGGTTCCAAAGGCCAAATTAAGTGTTCTAAACCCCAGAGGATGTTTTTCTATGATTTTTAGAGGGTTTGCTTGATTTTTATTCTGACTGGAACCTTGTTAATTTAAGCGGGTCTGTTTTAGGGTTACCAAGTGTCATTTAATCTTTAGATTGCACATAAACCCATTTCTGATTAATTCAACCCACTTTGGACTATTTGACCTATGTTTTGCTTCTGAGAAATCCCGTTTATGTACTGCAATGGTAAAATTGCAGTTTTAACCTTTATTTCATGTTTTCTTCTCAGAGCACTTGTTCCTTCAGTTAAGCCTTCTTCTAGGTTATGTAGGAGCTTTTATCTTCTTTATTAGGTCAAAATGAGCTAGTTATGGCTCATGATGATGCTCTCATCAGGCTGCTCACTGGTACCAAACCCAAATGCATCCAATCAACACCTAGGCAGAATTTCAATCTGAATTTCTAAGAAAGTTCTTCCCTGTTGGTCGGACAAATGCTCTACGGCTCTAGATCACACATTTCATGTAGTAAGCAGGGAATTGCTTCACAAGGCATTGGATCATTTTCTGGATCTCATGAGAAAGTGCCCCCACCACAGAGTTCCTAATTGGGAACAAGTCTACTCTTTCTACTAGGTACTCCATGAGGATATTCATTTATTCGTCAATGCATCCTGCGGAGGAAACATCGTGGGTCAACACGAAGACACCATGTGGGAGATTCTCGAGGATGTGTAAGAACTCCATCAATAATGAATCCAAGGGCATGTTCGACCGGGCGAATGCTGGTGCATTGATGAATCCAAAGGGAGCACATGAGACACAGGGCATGTCATCGTCCGTCGACTTGGAACTAATGGCCAGTCATCTGACAAGGTCTTTATTGTTGAGAAGAAGGTGGATGAGCTAACTTGACACTTGCAGCGAGTCACCTCTGAGCAAAACCCTTTCACACAACTGCCCTCTAGCATGGAGGCTGTGCATAACATCTATCATCAATCTTCTCATGGGATGGACTGGTATCCACCCTCGTCTGATTCTGGTTTTGGAAGGAACTCTAGACCCACATATTCCAGTTGGGGGAACTTTGAACCCTCGTATTCTGAATTTTTTGAGGCTCCTCAGACCTGCGAGGACCTCAATGCCATTTAGAATGATCAATTCTCAAACACCAACAACCCTGAATGGCGTAATCATCCTAATTTCACGGGATCAGGGAACAATCAAAATCAAAGACCTCAATATCAACCCCAACCATAAGCTCCCCGTCCATATCAGTCGCCTCAGCCTCAACCTAACCCAACTTATCAATCAAGGCCTACTCATACAGATCAAATGACTCTTATCTTTCAGACTCTGGCTGACATTCAGAAGATGAATGCGTCTATGCAAAAGCAGCACAAAGATGAGATCATAGAGGTTCGCAATCAACATGCCCAGATGGTAAATCCCCGCCAACCAGGTGCACTTCCTTCACAACCTCTCCTTAATCCGAATAACGTGCCAAACCAGAGGTGCATTATGAACCTGACTCAGGGCCAAGATCACTTTGTTTATCAGGCCCCTTCTACTCCATCACCCGACGGGATGGAGGCTTCGACATCATATGCCTACACCAAACCAGAACCGGGTAGGACTGAATTCTGTTACTACCTGTAGTGGCAAAGCAACACAGGACCCACCTTATCCAAGCCACTCCCAGCCTAGTAATGCAAGCTCAAGCCCTAGGATAGTCATCTAGGATACCCCTATCCCAGATCAAGAACCTGGACCCATTATAGAAGAACCATCTAAGGTTCCATTTCTTGAGGCCTTGACTGAAGGAAAAAGGTTAGCTTAAACCGTGGCACCTAAGGAGGACCTGGTTAAGCTCTTTGAGTAGGTCCATATAAGCATCCCCAAAATGGATGTGATACGCCACGTATCGGCTTATGCATGATTTCTGAAAGACGTGTGTACACCTAAGCATAAGCCGCAAACCAAAGATGGGAACTCGATCGTACTATTGGAGCAAGCCAGCTTTATCATTTTGAGCAAACTCCCGCCAAAGGCAAAAGACCTAGGCACCCCTCTGATCTCCTGTGCAATCGGTGATATGCAGTTCGACCGAGCCTTACTAGACCTAGGAGCTTCCATAAGTTTGATACCTACATCCCTACGAGACTAGTTCAAGGAATCTGAACTTAAACCGGTAGAAATGACTTTGCAGCTAGCCGACTGATCAATTAAGTCACCAAAAGGAATTCTCAAGTATGTCATAGTTAGGGTACATGATTTCTATTTTCTAATGCATTTTATTGCGTTAAACATGGATGCTCCAGAAAATGTGAAGAATACACCGATCATACTTGGGAGACCCTTTCTAGCCACTGCTAAGTTCAATATAAATTGTGAGGAGGGCCAAATTGAATTAAAACTTGGGAGCAAGACACTAAAGATTGACATCTTTAAGTCCCGACAAGGAATTAATTATGAAGTTATAAAACAAATTTCTGATATCAAGGTTGTGGTTGACGACCCATGTTCCGAGGAAAACCTGACTATTTCTGATCAACCACAAGAAGATCAAAACACACAATTAGAGGATTCTAAACCTAACCTACACACGCCCATAGCTTCTTCTTTTGCTCCCGACACCCACCTTGATCCACCTGCTGCTGCAGACAACCTAGTTATGGAATTAAAGCCTCTTCTCGATCATCTCAAATATGTCATTTTGGGTTGCAATCAGACATTTGCTGTAATTATCAACTCCTGACTCACACCTAATCAGGAAACACGTTTGATTTCTATTCCCTTGTAGCATCAGAGAGCCATTAGATGGACTCTCGATGATCTGACTTGCATTAGCCACTCATACTGCACATATCACACCTACACTGAAGAGGGCTCACGACCATCCCGTGAAATGCAGAGATGCTTAAATCCAAACCTGCAGGATGTCGTTGAAAAGGAGATCATCAAGTTGTTAGATGTAGGGATCATCTACCCGATCTCCGACAGTCGGTGGGTGAGTCCAATCCAAGTTGTGCCTAAAAACGCATGGCTTGCCATCATCACAACTAAAATCGGAGATACCATACCGACCCATATAGCGAACTCGTAGAGTGTCTGCATTGATTACAGAAGACTAAATTCCTCCACAAAGAAGGATCATTTCCCAATACCATTCATTGATCAGATCCTCGAGAAACTAGCAGGAAATCGATTCTTCTGCTTTTTGGATGGGTACTCTGGTTATAATCAGGTCGCAATCCATCCTGAGGACCAAGAGAAGACCACCTTCACCTGCTCCTTCGGAACATATGCATTCCGTATGATGTCCGGTCTCTGTAATGCACCCACTACTTTTCAGCAGTGGATGCTTGCCATATTCTCACATATGGTAGGTGAATACCTTGATGTCTTGATGGATGACTTCTCGGTATTTGGTGTATCATTTGACGATTGCCTCCTACACTTGGTCTAATTTTTTATGTAGTGCATCGATGTGCACTTGGTTCTTTCCTGGGAAAGAGCCACTTCATGGTACCTAAGGGAATTGTCCTGGGACATCTCATCGCTGAAAAGGCATCCAGGTTGATCGAGACAAGGTGAATCTAATTTCCAAATTCCCTATGCATAACTCAGTCAAGGACATCCGATCCTTCCTAGAGCATGTTGATTTTTACTGTCGATTCATTATCTATTTCTCAAAAATCGTGTGCCCCCTGACTAATCTTCTATCAAAGGATGTCCCCTTTCAAATCTCCGAGGAGTGAACTCAGGCATTTGAGATCCTACATGATCGAGCTACCCAAGCACCATCCTGCAGTCCCTTGATTGGTCTCAACCCTTTGAGATCATGTGCGATGCATCTTATTGAGCTGTAGGTGTGGTACTTGGGTAGAAAATAGTTGGGAAACCCATGGTCATCTACTACGCTAGCGAGGCACTTGACGAGGCTCAACGTAACTGCACAGCTACTGAGAAAGATCTACTAGCCACAGTATTTGGCAAAGAAAAATTCAGATCATATCTTTTTGTTTCCCAACTTATCATATACTCAGATTACAGTGTAGTGAGGCACCTCCCAGCGAAGACGGATGCGAAACCTCGACTAAACTGCTGGATCTTGCTGTTGTAAGAATTTGATCACGAGATTTGCGATAAAGTGGGAAAGCAGAAAATGGTAGCTGACCACTCATCCTACCTTCCTTCTAACAATATCAACCCTTTCGGACCCATCACAGAACACTTTCCCAATGAGCACCTCCTGGCTATCATTACAGAACTGCCTTGGTTCACTGATTTAGTGAACTACTTAGCATCACATCAGATCCTGCCCGATTGGCCGAAGAACAAGAAAGTGAAATTGCTTTCCTATGCCAAGTACTACATCTGGGAAGACCAATGCCTCTTCTGTATTGGTGTTGATTACATCATCAAACAGTGCATCCCAAAAGCAAAAATTCAGGACATTTTGTCCTTCTGTCATGACCAGGCTTCTGGTGGACATTTTCGGACGTAAAATCATAGTAAAAGTCCTCTAATGTGGCTTTTATTGGCCCATGATTTCCAAAGACGCATACGATTACTATAAGGTAGGCACTCGTTGCCTAACCTTGGGCAACATGAGTCACTGCGATATGATGCCTTTAAAGTTGATTCTCGTATGCGAAATCTTCGACATCTAGGGGATTGATTTCATGGGACCCTTCCTTGTTTCGGACAACTTCGAATACATTCTTCTCACTGTTGACTACGTGTCCAAATGGATTGAAGCCATTCTGACCCGAACCAATGATCATAAGTTGGTAGTCAAATTTATTCATCATAATATCATTTCTAGGTTCGGGATTCCACGTGCCATTATCTCTGATGGAGGGACCCATTTCACGAATGGTCAGTTTAGATCATTGATCACCAAATATGGGGTGTCACACCGAATCTCTACTCCTTATCACCGCCAAACCAACAGTCTAGCTGAGCTATCAAATTGGGAGATCAAGAAAATCCTTCGGGTCACTGTCTGACATGATACAAAAGAATGGTTGTCCCAACTTCCAGAAGCCTTGTGGCCATATAGGATCACGCAAAAAACCCAATTGGGCATGTCTCCTTTCAAATTGGTATACGAGAAGGCATGTCACCTCCCCGTCGAGTCCGAGCACAAAGCCTATTGGGCTGTACACAAGTGTAATCTAGATTGTTCTATGGTAGGATCCCACAGAAATTTTCAAATGAGCGAGATAGATGAATTACGCAATGATGAGTATGAGAACTCACGAATTTACAAAGAGTGGGTTAAGGCCTTTCACGATAAACACATATCTAGAAAGATCTTTCACCCTGGTCAGAAAGTCCTACTCTATGATGCCAAACTCGAATTGCTCCTAGGAAATCTCAGATTAAAATGGATTGGACCATATCTTATCAAATGAATCTTTGGAAATGGAGTCATTGAAATCATCCAACCCTACCTTGATTCAGAACCCTTTGTCATGAATAGTCAGCAACTTAACCCTTTCATTGAACTTACTGATACAAACAGGGCTGAGGTATCTTTGGATCTCCATTCTCCCTTAGCTTATTGTATTCGGCTGATGATGTTAAACTCAACACTTAATGGGAGGCAACTCCTCATTTTGAAAAACCCGAAATCCTTCCTAACACATCTTATGCTGAACTCATATTGCACTCTACGGTTCATCCACTAGAACAGTCGACTCCACCTAAGGTACTCGTAACCAAGCTTGAAATCATCTGCAACAGTCACCCGAACGCATCCACCCACCCAAAACCTGTTCTAATGTACGATCTAAGCTAATTTCGAACCCACCTAGTTTACAATGAGGACATTGCAAATCATAGTCATGGGGGGTATTAAGGTGCAAAACACCATGAGAATCACTTCACAAGAAAGTGATTTCATCAAAAAAATTACATATTTCAAGAAACGAAAAGAAAAATTGGAAAAGGGAAAAAAATGGCGAAGGGAGGAAATTTTGAAAGATTAATTACATACCATTTTTGAGGAAAAAAAGGGAGGTGATTAAAATGTCAAAAAGGAGCATAATTTGAAAAGAAAAGAAAAAAGAGATAGTCATTAGTAAAAGATTAAGGAATCGACTTAGTTCTAGACGAAATCAGAAGGGAAGAAAAATGAAAGACAAAAGGTGATAAGGGACAAAAGGATATTAGTATGAACGCTAATCTTAGGCCTCTTGGGTTGTAATTTTAGGCTTAAAAATTCAAGTATCCGTTAAGATCTGGATAGTCCTCAAGAGGTTGGGGAAAATGCAAAGCTTAAGTATTAGGTCTAAGGCTCAGGGATTACTCAGCCTTGTTAACTAACCTCTTGTTTTGGGACTCGGTAACCTAAGCACCCAATCCATGCACAGTTTGTTTCAGTTCACTTAATTATCAAAATCTTGCAAATGCATTAAATCTGTTCTGAAAAGGTTACCTAGATTAGGAGCGACTGAAAAACACAAGTTGATTTGGAAGAGTTCCCAGTGCGGAGAGGTGGGAAATTCCCCTTGAAGTTGCGCAATAACATATCATCTCCCCGATGCTTTTCTCGTAGGATATCTAAATATCCTACCTATGGCTTGTAAGCACCTTTTGCTGGTTCAGATGTGATGGGTGACATTATCACGAAATGTCGATTACCAGGGTCTGGATCAAGCTATAGAATGCCATGGGCGGGATTATCTCAAAATCTCGAAAGCCAGGGTTCTCGGGGTTGCCACGGGCAGTGCTATCCCAAAGCATCAGTTGCTAGGGACCCTACGAGGATTGATGGTGGGAACGAGGAATCTGATGTAGACCATGTTGTAAAGCCAATTCGAAGCTGGAAATACAAAGGAAAAGAGAGTAAAAACACTCCAAAAATAAAGAAAAATTCTTCTATCTCTCTATTATAAAAATGCACTGCAAACTGAACTTGGGCTAAAACATGTTACAAGCACGGGTGCTTTAACTGTGGAGTTCAATGAACCTGAGGTTAGTTCCTGTGTGCCTTAGAAACTATTGCGGTGGACAAAGGTTAGAGCTGGCAAGGTCTGGATCTTGGTTGGTACTTGATTACCTCTAGGCCTACTACTGGCATTCAACCTAATCTACAAAAGAAAGCGCACATCTGAGTTCTGAGCATAAAAGGGCATGTGGTCTAGAATTTGAGTTAAATTCCTTGAGATTTTGCTAAGGTACTAGCAAAAGCTAGTCATGGGGGTATGATGGAAACACCATCATGTGCCATAACTATTTCAATTAGATCAGATTAAGTTAATAAATGCTCCAACATAATCACCAGGGAACTGTAATTCATCACATAATCATTCTGAGAGAAAGGTAGGAAACCAGGGTTAAAACTTCAATTTTACCATCATATCATGAATGCAGTACGTCCATGGGTTTTCTCAGGGGTTAATTAAGGGTCAAATGGTCCTAAAAGGCTAACAAGTTGGTTAGAACAGACAAGAAATGGTTTTCGCATGTTTTGAGAATTAAATGACTTTTGAATCCCTAAAAATAGACCCGCTTAACTAATTTAGGTTACGGTCAGGATAAAATTTACCTAAACCCTATAAAATTCATAAAAAAATATTCTTTAGGGTTTGGTACCATCAATTTGACCCTCAGAACACGTCTTGACCCAAAACAGAGTCCTGGACAGGTATTTGCCCTAATTTGGATTTTCGCATAAATTAACCAGTCAAACGTATTCCAAACCAAAATCCAACTTCACCATTGGATTCCATTGGTCAAAATTAAGTTCGCCCGAAAATTTGGTCCCAATTTGAGATTGTCTTGACCTAGTTTGCAATTTAGTTCTGTCTGATCACACATATGCACTTAAGTTTAAAAATCCTTACGAAAAGGGCACTAATTTTGTCGTTGTCTTTGCAAATACGTCCCTGACGACATTAAAGGCAACTTTCAGCTTCGCTATTGAAATCGAGCAAAGATTTCTCACTCGATTCTCAATCAATCAGTCCTAAAATTGATGCCCAGATTCTTGATGAAGTTGCCTTCCATTTGAGCCACATCTTGGGCTCCAAGTCTTACCCAAATCCTAATGCAAATCGTTTGAAATTTGGGTTTCCAACTCCGGTGACCATCTAAACTTGGGAAGGTTGCTTCCCAAGCTCTAATTGCCCTCTGATGGCCTATAAAAAGACCTCTAGATCAGGTTGTTCTTTCCATACTCGAATTTGGCCTTGAACACCTCCAACTCTTCTCCTCTTTCTTGGCTGAATTGCTCCTCGATGTCTGGTGACCCTCCCTACCTCCGTCCTTCCTCTATTCACAATACCGACAGTGGAGCTTTCTACCCCATCTTCCTTCTCATTAAGCCGTACCAGCTGACGCTCCCTACGTCGTCTTCCTCATTGTTTCCTATCCACCAGTGTAGCCTCCTTCTCTGGCACTAGCCATACCCCAACTACTACCATCTCCTCTCTCCTTCATTTGCTACTGCTCTCAACCAACTCCTCAACTTCTCCTCATCATGCCAGCATATCCAGTACACCACTCCGACCCCCGTACAACCATCCGCAACTCCATCTTCATTCCCTCCGGCAGAACTCTGGCCAGCCCTAGCAGCTTCCACACACCGCCAAACCGGCCACTCCCGCACTCCACACCTCTGCCTCGACCTTAGGAGCAAAAACCCTAACTTTGTTAGGACGATTGCCCCTCCAAATGGCCCGCCGAACAAGGCCACATCCGGTCGCCTTTCGTGAGGTTGACAAACCTCATCACTCACGCACACACCACGCGGAACCCTCATCAAGTTCGTCGTGCTCCGACGATCATTCCTGAACTTTTTCACATGGTCAAAAGACCTCATTTGTGATTTCAGGTACCAGCCTCTTCCACCATTAAAGACGAGCTTCGGGCAAGGTTCAAGCTTGCTCTAGGGCACCTTCACTCCATGTCTTAGCTCTAGACCGAGTGGATTCGTCACACACACACGCCCAGGTCTCCAATTGAGGGAGATATCGTTAGTAGCTGACCCAATTGGGGAAGAGTTTCGCTGCAGCCATGCGCAAAGTGAAGGGTGACAACATAGTCCCACCTAGCAAGATTCAGAAGCAGCACTATTACATAAATTGAATTTATGATAGAGGCTTATCGCCTCAAATCACAATGGGTGAGGTCCCTCACACCCCTCACGTGCCTCGTCAGCAACATGCTCCCATTGGATCTGGTGCAGATCCGACTACCCACCTAAGCCCTGTACACTCCTCGACTGCAACCCACGTCCGCAGCCCTAGACTCGAGTGCACTATACGTCCGAACATCTGAAAACCGAGTACTGTTGGAAACTCTAGGAGAGCATGACCTAATGAGACAAAGGGAGGAGAATCTACGTCGGCTAGGGGAGGTTTTTTCTCTCTGGGAAGTTGGCTAACACTTAGCCAAAATCTAAAGACCCTTTCCCCTGTGCGTGAAGTGGAAGTGTAAGAAGAATAGAGAAGGAAAGAGAAGGAAGAGAAAGCAGCAAAAGAAGAGGAAGAGAAGGAGAGCTGCAGCAGAAGAAGAGTCTGTGAAGGAGAAGAAGGAAAATAGGAGAAGAAGAAGAAATCAGAGAAAGAAGTGAAGAAAAGCACTATTCATCAGATGATTAAGATGTCTGATTGAATAATTAGACGAATGACTTGAGGTTATTTCATTCATAACTATTGAGTTTCATTTGATGTTATTGTAGTGAATAATTGGTGACTCAAATCACCATTTTACTCTATTCTTTTTGCAGTCTGACACTTGATCTTATTGCCACATTATTTTCAATCAATTTCTGATCATAATTTCTTATCTCTATTGCTTTAAATTGCAATTTTGAGAATTGAATTCCTACTTGCTCCCAGCGAATGACCTCAGACTTTTTTGAGTATAAATTTTATTTGTTTATCATGAGATTTCAACTATACTACAACATAATGACTTAAAACCTAGTTTCGAGCGGATAACACTGATGATGGCCTTAGGCACCCTAAATTTGGATAAGGTGTTCTCTTGGATGAATTGGAGAACAACTTTATGATCGCTAGTTATAGTGGGGACAACTTTGATCCATTTAGAGATGTAGCCAACAGTGAGCAAGATGTATTCGAAGCCGTTAGATCCAGGAAAGGGTCCCATGAAATTGATTCCGCATATGTCAAAGATTTCACACACAATTATCATGTTCAAGTGCATCATATCTTGCAGGCCCTTGCCGCTGAGGGTTCGACAATGAGTGCATGCCCTACAATTTGTTTATGTCTTTGAACATCGTGGGCCAGAACCCACACTGGAGAATTTTTGCTGTGATTTTACACCAAGAGAAATGGCCACTGCAGGCCTAGTCGTGATAGAATGAGATCACGTCATTGAACTCATTGTTAGGAATGCATCTCCGAATCACCTGATCATTGCCAATGTGAAAGAGATACGGTTCCACCTAAACATATTACTTGGCCTCGAAAATCAGCTTGTCCCGCCTAGAAGTCACCCAACTTGGAGGGACTTTCCCCGTAACTGATGAGGCATATTTTTCGAATTAAAATAAGGGTTTGGAGAACTTGTCATCGTAGCTCGCAAAATGCATTATTAAATACAATTTTACCAAAACTCCAAGGGAGGCCTAGGTCAAACATAGGGAGGTGACGTTTAGTTTGTTTGAAAATTATGCTTCATTTTCTTTCTTTTTGGTGTTTTGTTATATATATATTTTGTAGAGGACGTAAACATGATTGATCAGAATATACGTGGAATCAAATATGATATATTGCACAAATGTCTATTTCAATAATCTACGAAAGCATAAAAAAGAGAGAGAGGTGAGAAGGAATCTCTCGAATTAGCTACTCAGCGAGACGACGGCACCTGGCGGAAGCTTGGACGAAGGAGTTGAGGTGCAGGATGACAGAGTTGAGGTGCAGGACAACGTCAGGTAGAGGAATGCTTCACTGATGCTCTGGAATGGAGGTGAGGAGGCGGAGGCAATCTGGTACTGGAATGGAGGTGGCAGGACGACTCCAAGGCAACCTTTGAAGGTGGTGGGATGAGGGACAAATATTTTGTGTGATAAAGGAATGCTACACTAATAGGTGGCCATTGGAGCTTGAGAGTAATCTTTAATGGAGCTTTAGTAGGCTACTAGAGATTAGGAGTAGGTGGGAGTAGAGTAGGTAGAGATGAAGAGGAATGAGGGGTGTAGGGGTGTTTATATAGTGGAGGGAAAAAGTGGAAACTATTGTAGAGGGTAGTAGTGACAACTCCAAGAGTTACAAAAGACCTTGTGTTGCTGTCGCTGAAGATCGTGCCCCCACCTCTCATGCCTGCAGCTAGCCTTTCACCTACAAGCAATTAGTGACGGTTGTAGGTGTCACTAAAGGTCCACCCTGGTTGTCGTTGAAAGTTCGCGCCAACCCATGCTCACTGCTATTGTGCTTGCATGGCCATCACACATCTTGTTGCACATGTGCGTGTTGGCGTTGTGCTGAAGCACGTTGCTGCGCTGGCATTGTGGCGCGGTGCACTAGCTGGTGCGCACATGTCCGCATGCATGCGTTGGCCAATGTGCTGGCATTGCCTCAATTGAGCAATTGGGGGGGCTACGGGGATTCAAACTCGTGCCCCACTATTGAAAGCCCATGCCTCCACCAATTCATGAAGTCGTCTAGATGGCCGCGTGGATGTCTTAAAGCACGTGGTGGTGGAGAGCTCTCAGCCATTGGATCAAGATCCAAAGGTTGAGAATTGATGATAAGATGATCAGGGGCCACCTTCCAATTGCTGTTGGCTAGTGTTGGGTGGCCTGGATGGTGCCACGTGGTGCCATTTGGGCAATCCATCTTCTGTCTGCTATAGACGGTGCCACGGTGCTCAAATCGAGATGATTCCTACACTGCCAGACTACGGTCATCGCTCCGAATCCCTTCGAATGGTTGGATTTTCCATCTGAAACCCATATGGATATCACATTGCACCCTAGCCATTGATCTTCCATAGACTTCATATGATGCTATGGGATTCCGATCTAGTCATTTTTGGAGGCATTAGACTCCGATTGTTGTCTTGATCAGGTATGCAGAGTCGGATCGTCCATCCAAGGCCCTGAAATAAATCTCCTTCCCTCCAGGCTATAAAAAGGACATAATTAACCTAAAATATACAGAACTACTCTAAATGTACGATGATGAATGCTGTGGAATATTTATAGCATGAAATGGAAATCTAAGCCTAGGAACCTGCATGAATAGGCATTTTAACCTAAATGAATGTGTCTACATCATACCCCCAAGCCTATATTTTGCTAGTCCCTAGCAAAATTAAGCTAAATGATATGTATAAATGTAGAATCAAGATTCGATTACTTAGGCAAAATTCATGGATTGCTTTAGAGAATCTCAACCCCAAGATCTAATTATAAAAACTCAACAGTGCCCGGGTGTCTACCAGAATGCAGACTACCCAAACCCTCATCTTATTTGAAAAGGGAGGATGCACACATTTTTTTTGTTTTTCTTCTTTTCTAATTCTTTTTTTGTACTTTTGGACTTTAACAGTTTCGAGATAACTTTTTGCAGCTACCTGACCTAACCAAGACTCAAAAAGGACTCTAAGTGGTAAGCATCTAGTGAAATGAGTGAAAGACTCATTAGACAACCGTTAAAATGGACTTTGGGTTTCTACGACCCTAGGTGACCTTGCCTAAAGGTTTATCTTTCTGAACGGCAGCTTTCTCTATACTTTTATTTATCAGATCAACACAAGGGTGAACCCAATGTATATCTCCCTAGTTTATTCTACTTCCCCGCTTCTTTTCTAAATGTTTTGGGCGTTATTGTGCATTTTTGTGAGTTGAGCTCTGCACGACTGGCCAATGGGCTATTACCTATGGCAACCTACCAGCCATACTCGTGTAGTGAAGTGTAGTTTTATTTGTTTACTTTTTTTATTTTTTCCTTTTTCTATTTTTATTTATTTTTTTAATTAGGTGGCTTCCCTGATCCAAGATTTACCTAAAGCCAATACGAAGAAAATGCTCTTATGGCTAGGCTTTGGAAAATCGACCGGTGAGCTGTTACCACCGACAACATGCCTGGCATACCACCCTAGACGGCTCATTAGCTACCCAATTTCCGAAGAAATTGCTGAAAAGTGAGTCAGTGCAAATAGTGTGTACATGCTTGGGCTTAATGTCCCCTCAAATCAGAGGGTGGGTTGATAAGTCGTATACTTATCACACCATTTTATTAACCAATTTAAAATGAAATTACTTGGTGAGGACTCGAGACTAAGTCCACATTCAAGTTGACACCTGGGCCAATTAGGCCCGAGCAACTAAAGAGTCTAGGTATTTAGGTCTGAAAGTATCAATTCCTAAAGTTTGCAACTCCTAATGCCTAAGTTCTCGTCTCCTAATTATTTTTTTTTTTAAATTTTTTTTCTTAATAAAATAACAGGAAATTACTTTTACGGTTGACAAAAAGACTCTTTCATAAGATATCCACCCCCATGCTTATCTAATGCAATGTCCTCATTCTTAAAATTGATCGCATGCAGGAGAGTAGAAGTGGAGGAATACTCCTAGTT
Organism: Thalassia testudinum; assembly: GCA_037157565.1. Lineage (NCBI taxonomy): Eukaryota > Viridiplantae > Streptophyta > Magnoliopsida > Alismatales > Hydrocharitaceae > Thalassia > Thalassia testudinum. The sequence continues at coordinate 146,399,745 of JAZHRO010000014.1, read as the reverse complement.
TCCATGAGATTTCAGTCAGCTTGGAATAGTCTTTTCCCGTGTTGAGTTTAGTGCCTTCAGCTAGGCGAGCTCCTCAATCAAAAATACCTAACATAGAGGCTGCAATAACACAGTTTCCAGGCCCCTAGATATGGGTCTCGGAGTGTAAAAATGTGCTTGCCAAAGAGCTGGTGGTGCGGGGAGAGCCCAAATGTTCTCCAATAGGAGTTTTGTTGATTCATTATAGTGGAGGTGTGGGTGGATATAGAAATTGTGCAATGGTTGAGAGAGCAAGGACAATGAAGGTTTTATGATGTGTCGAGTGTTTGTGGGTACTCTAATGTTTCAAGAGTGTCTCCCTAAAGATCAATTTCCTCCCCACAATTAGGGTGCTTAATCCAACCATCCTGATCCTCATGATTCCCACCCGAAAGTTGAACCTCAAACTCTAAAAATTCAAGATGAGGACATTCTTGGGTTGTAACTTGATCATGTGAATCATCCAACAGATTTTCGATTTTGATGAATATCTTCTTCATCCCGTGTTACTACAGTTGGTTGCATGTTTTCGTTGTCCTGAATTATATCGACAACCGTGTGATTTTCTTCTTGAGTTTGGGTTGAGTTGGCCCTTAAAAGGTTGTCTAAAGTTTGTATGGCCATTACCTCGTCTATTTTGCCAAGCTCCTCCATCAAACCACACTTAATTTTATCCTTCTTTGAGACCTCAAAAATATTAAATTGATTTGTTTTATTCCCGGAGGCCCCTCTATATTTCCTGATTCACAATCAATCCTTACCTTGGCGGTAGCTGGGAAAGGTCTTCCTAAAATAATCAGGGTGTGGTTGAGAAATTTTGGTGCTTCCATGTGCAAGACCATGAAATCAGTAAGGTAATGCAAATCATTAACCTTGACTAAGACATCCTCCAAAATACCCCTTGGTTTTGTAATGGATCTATCGACTAACCACAAGGTTATGTCAGTGTGTGTTATGCAGCCTAGAACCAATTCCATGTCCAGTAAGGTGGGGATCACATTAATGGAAGAGCCTTACTCAAGAAGGGCCCAGTCAAAAGTGATGTTTCCTATTGTACTGGAAATTAGCAGGGCTCTCGAGTCCTACTTCTTAGAAAATAGTTTGTTTAAGATCAGTGTGCTTCTGTTATCATACAAGGCAACTCTCCTAATGTTTTTAGATTCTGCTCTATGGTTTGTTTTATATGAATTCAGTAAACCTATGGCGTAGGCAGGGATTGATCTGATAGCTGTAAGGAGTAAAATGATTGTCAAATTGAAAGCCTAAATTAAGGACATCCTTTCCTCCATTTTCTCCTCCGACTTTTTCTGCTTGCCCATACAACATACTCCCAAATCAGACTCTGATGTTTTGTTGATCACATTCTTAGTTGAGAGTCTGGAATTCTTACTACGGGGCCTAATGGTGTTGACATGGGCTTGGGTAGGTCCCTTGTGTCTACTACCACTCCTCAAGGTGATGGTGTTTGCAGAGACAAAATGCTGTTGGTTAGTGCCTTGGGGATGATTGGGCAAAACAGGAGGCTCTGGGTTGATTATGGTAAGAACTTGATTTGCTCCGAGAGGGGCTAGGGTAGCCTGATAGATAGCATGAGCTTGAGCATGCGACTCCCCATTATTACCAAACCCTTGAGGCCCAGTGCCTCGATTCTGTACACTCTTGGGTTTGGTACAGGTTGTGATGGTAGAGATCCAGTCTATCGGTTGTTTGCACCAAGTCTGGATTGCAAGGTGCCCAGTGAAGCTTTTATTTGTTGCATGAGGTTGACCAATCACCCTTGCATTTCTACCATCTTCAAGTTTAAATCAGCCTACCCGGTTGGTTGTTGAGCATTACCCATGGACTTATTAACCTGATTCGGGGACAACTGAGTATATACATGACCCTGACCCATTGGTTTTTGCGATACATAGTTGTTGGGTCGATATTGGGTCTGCTACCCCTAATCTTTCTAAGAGAAGTTAGGGTGATTTTTCCAACCAAAATTGTTTGAATTCAAGTAAGGGTTGGACCTAACATTCTCCTGCATAGAATGAACATCCTCATAAGATGAGGATGAAGAAGGAATAGAAAAACTAGGATCAAAGGCCCCAGTTTGGAACCCATAAGGTTCTGAGAAGAGCTGGCCAGAAGGTCAAGCTGACTCTAGTTGGTTTACAAACTTCCATCCCGTAGGAGCTTGCGAAGAATGGAATCCTGATCCCTCGGATTTAGTGGATCTAGAAAAATTAGAGTTCCCGAACATCCACTCTTCCATTCGTTTAGCAACCAGATCCATCTTAACTAATTTATTGCAGATCAATTCCATATCAAATGTACGAGAATCTTGGACCTCATTGGCATTTGATCTAGTTTGTTGAGATCGGTTGAAGGTTTCCATGGAGGCATGGCTTAAAGAGTTTTCACTCATTTCCTCAAATAAATCATATGTGCTATCTACATTTTTATTGAGGAAATTGTCTCCGCAAGAAGCATCCACATGATTACAGAGTTGATCATTCAACCCGTGATAAAAAATCTACGTAAGTTTCCAATTAGGCACCTTGTGTTGTGGACACTTCCACAATAGATCCTAGAATCTCTCCCAGGCCCAATGAAACGGTTCCCCCTGCCTCTGGGCAAAAGTGGTAATTGCCCGTCGCAATGCATTGGTTTGCCCAATTCAGAAGAATTCCTTTAGGAAGGCTAATTTCAAAGTTGTCCAGGTAGCAATCGGTCTTCCAATGGTATGATACCAATGTGCAGCCTTATCCCTGAGTGAATGGGGCAAAAGTCTCATGAGCATCTGCTCTTCATCCACATTCTGGGATTTGGTGGTCTAAACTAGAGTGATCAGGTCCTCCAAATGTTGGAATGGGTCCTCAGAGACAAGCCCGTGAAAGTGTTTAACAAGATTCAAAACTTGGGGCTTGATCTCAACATCACCAGCATGGATCACAATGCTTGGACAATCCTCATAATTTGAAGGATCATAAAAATCCTTCAATTGGCCGAGCACCCTAATCATTCATTTGTTGGAACCATTGTTGCATCTACTGCAATTCGTCCAACTGCCTCTGAATCAGCTCCTACTAGTTTGGGGGTAGGGGAGGCGGTTGTTGATCAGCCATGGGATCTACTTAGTTGTAACTGAACCTCCGCCTCCGGGAATGGTCAGTAGGTCCTTCCAAACGAGGGTTCAATGACCTCCTTCCAAGCAAACACTGGAGGGAATTCGAAAGAACACGGAAGAGAAGGAGCCTTCAGCACAAAAAAAAACAAGCCTATCCTTAAGTTGGGTAGCTTAAAGGTCTATAGACTCTCATAATCCATCTTAAGATTATAGACATTTTACACTACTTGTATCCAATCAATCCAACCAGTTAGAAAGAGGGACTAGGGAGAAGGTTCTTTCTTTGGCTTGCACCTCCGGTTCCTACTGTACCCCTCAGCTGTGGTCATTTGACACTACTCCCCTAGCTAGACATCAGATTGACTAGAATAAGCAGGTTAATCACGAACAATCTCAATTTGGGCCCCGAAGAGCGAATCAGTCCTTATGGCCAACTTCTAATCAATTTTAGTTAGGCTTGGGATATTTAGTGCTTTAGAATGTGATGGGCCCTTAATGGGTTATGCCTTTAATGACTTGTTTGAGAATGTGTGTATGTGCACAACAAAAATGTTTTCGAACAAGATTATTGAGGATGAGGTGAATTTTAGGGTTCGAATCTTGCTTAGTAGCTTTTAGGATTCAAGTATTAGGTATATTCAACCATATTTCCAGGAGGAAAACCAAGTTTGAAATCATGAATTCAAGTATCTCCCTTTACAAATCAAGAAAAATATGGAGTGCTTGGCTTGACCTAATTATTGAATAACATGAGGTAGCTACAAAATGAATTACTTTTAAATTGGGTGATGCGGCCTAAATAATTCATTCAAGTGACCCAGACGCACCACCAGTTAGCTACGTAGAGAAGATTAACATAGACTAATTTCTAGTCCGTTATGTGTTGATTTGTGTGTATCGATTCCACAGGTCAGAATCCCAGTTGAGTAGATAAGAATCAAGTTAGGTTATGTGCCACAAATGTTGGTGTATAACGTGATTATGTTGATTCGACCCAGAAAAAGTAACTTTTTTTCTTTATAATATTCGAGGGTGAGATGAGTGGAGGTGACAAACAAGACAAACAAATTCTATCCTAGGGTTTATGCAAACACCTAAGTAGATTTGGTCTTGGTTATGAATGTGGTGAAATGAAACTAGTCGAAGGGAAATGTGGGCAACTCTTACAAATTACTTTACCTACACTTTATTCTGGTCTACCGAATTTGGATCTTCATGCTAGGGTACCTGCATGGCAATAAATCAGAGACAAGTGGGGTTAATAATATGTAAATACAAAGAAGCATAGAAAACAACATATATTTTGTTGCCTCCTCGGCAATGGCTTCAAAATGATGAGGCGTGTTTCGTGAATTGAAATTAGGGTTTGGAGAAGCCGTTGTCATATCTCACAAAACACGTTACCAAATACAATTTTGTCAAAACTCCAAGGGAGTCCTGAGTCGGACAAAGGGAGGCCATGTTTACTTTGTTTGAAAATTGCACTTTGTTTTGTTTCCTTTTGGTGTTTTGTTATATATATATATTTTTTATAAATGATGCAAACAAGATGGATCACAATATAGATAGAATCAAATATGATATATTACACAAATGTCTATTATAATAATCTACGAAAGCATAAAACAGAGAGGGTGAGAAGGAATCTCCTGAATCAGCTGTTTGGCGAGATGATGGTGCCTGACAGAAGCATGGAAGAAGTAGTTGAGGTGCAGGACAACGAAGGCAAGATGCAGGAGGACGTCAGGTTGAGGAATGCTTCATCAAGGCTCTGTAATGGAGGTGAGGAGACCAAGGCGATCTGCTACTAGAATGAGGTGGGGGGATGGCTCCAAGGCAACCTATGAAGGTCATGGGATGAGTGATGAATATTTGGTGGGATAAAGGAATGCTACACTAATAGGAGGCCTTTGGAGATTGAGAGTATTCTCTAATGGAGCTTTGGTAGGCTACTAGAGCTTAGGAGTTGGTGGGAGTACAGTAAGTAGAGATGAAGACAATTGGGGGGTGTAGGGCTCTTTATATAGTGGGGAAAAGAAGAAATTCATGTAGAGGGCTGTAGTGACAGCTGCAAGAGTCACTAAAGACCCCATGCTATTGTCATTGCAGATCGTGCCCCCACTGCTAAAGCCCACACCTGGCCTTGCGCCTACAAGCAATTAGTGATGGTTGTAAGCATCACTAATAGTCCACCTAGGATGTCGTTGAAAGTCCATGCCAACCAACGCCCACTCATGCTGTACATGCACGCCCATCACACACCTTGTCTCATGCATGCTCGCTGGCATTGCGCCAATGCGTGCTACTAGTCTGGCAATGTAGTGCAGGTGCACGTGCATCCGCTCGCATGCATTGGCCGGTGGGTTAGCAATGCCTCAATTAAGAAATTAAGGGGGCTGTGAGGAATCGAACTTGCACCCCTCTGTTGAAAGCCCATGCCTCCACCATTTTGCCAAGTTGTCTAGATGGCCACACAGACGTCCTAAGGTGCATGGTGGCAGAGAGCACATAGCCATTGGAACAAGTTGGATCAAGATCCAACGGCTGAGAATTGATGATGAAGATGATGAGGGGGCACCTTCCAGTTGCTGTTGGCTGGTGTTGGGTGGCTTGTATGGTGCCACATGGCACCATCTGGACCATTCATCTTCTTTTTGTTGCAGAGGGTGCCACGGTTCTCAGATCGAGATGATTCCCGCGTTGCTAGACTATAATCGTCGCTCTGGATCCAACTGTACGGTTAGATTTTCCATCCGAAACCCGTACGGATGTTGCATTGCCCCCTAGCCATTGATCTTCCTCGAACTTCATATGATGCTACAGGATTCCAATCTAGACATTTTTGGAGGCATTAGACTATGATTGTCATCTTGATCAGAGTTGTACAGTCGGATCGTCCATCTGAGGCCCTGAAAAGGATCTCCTTCCCTCCTAGCCATAAAAAGGATGTAATTAACCTCAAATATACACAACTACTCTTAATGGAGGATGATCCATGCTATGCAATATTTATAACATAAAATGCAAATCTAAGCCTAGGAACATGCATGAAAAGGCATTTTAACCTAATTGAATGTGTCTACATCAGTAACCAAGTAGTTTACTATATTAGTAAACTAGTGGAGACCGTGAATGGCTAGTAAATGTTCATCTAGAAAATGCTCGGTGATCGGAGCAGATGGGTCGATGACTGAAGAAGGAAGGCAGCAGAAATGGTCAACTACCACATTATATTTTCCTGCCTTTTCGCGAATCTCGAGATCAAATTATACAGCAGCAAGATCCAGCGAATTAATCGATGTTTCATGTCCTTGACCATGAGTAAGTGCCTTACAGTGGTGTGATCTGAGTAAATGATGACATGGGAACCCATAAGATAAGATATAAAATTCTCCAGGCCAAATACTACTACCAACAGCTCCTTCTCAGTAACCATGTAGTTACGCTAAGCCTTGTCTAGCATCTTGCTGGCGTAGTAGATGACCACAGGTTTCCTATCAATTTTCTGCCCAAGCACTGCCCCCAATACGTAGTCAAACGCATCGCACATGATCGTAGATAACTTAGGCTTGCAAATGCGCGAGTTCACTCATTGGGTGTTCTCGAAAGGGACATCCTTGGAGAGAAGATTAGTCAAGGAGTGCATGATTTTGAGAAATCAAGAATGAAACGACAGTGAAAACCGACATGCCCCAGAAAATATCGGATGTCCTTAACCGAGCTAGGCATGGGTACTTTAGAAATCAAATTAACCTTGCCACCATCAACCTAGATGTCATTCTCAGAAATAAGGTGATACAGGACAATTCCCTCAAGAATGATGAAATGGCTCTTCTCCCAGGAAAGAACCAAATTCATGTTGATGTAACACCTGAGGATTTAGACCAAGTGCATGAGGCAATCATCAAAGGATTCCCCAAAAATCGAGAAGTCATCCATGAAGACTTCAAGGTATTCACCTACCCTATCATAGAATATGGCAACCATGCACCGCTAGAAGGTTGCAGGTGCATCGTAGAGACCAAAAGGCATCCTACGGAATGCGTATGCCCCGTATGGGCAGGTGAAGGTGGTCTTGTCTTGGTCATCAGGATGGATTGACAAGCACCTGGATTTTGTGGATGAAATTGAACTTTAGGGTGAAATTCTCGAAAGTTTGGTATTCTAGAGTACATACAAACATTATAAACCCCCAACACATCATAAAAACCTCATCGTCCTTTTTCACCCAACCATTGCAGAAATCCTTCACCTACCCAAACCTCCATTGTATTGAGTTAACAAAATTCCTATTGGAGGCCATTTGGGCTCTCCTTGCATCACCACCTTGTCACTTTCGTAGATCATCTCTTCGGCAAGCCCACTTTCACCCTCTGGGATCCATATATTGGGTCTCGGAAACTTTGCTCTTAAAGCCTCAAAGTCTATAATTTTTGTCGGAGGACTGTGCCTAGTCGAGGTAATAAACTCAGCATCTGTACAGTTTGTTTTGGAACTGACCTGACTTTCACGGAATACAGGTGATATTTTTCTATTCTATTCCATTTCATGCCCTTATTTTACAATGAGGACATTGCATTAGCTAGGCACAGGGGAGTGGATACATTATGATTATTTTTTCAGCTCTGTAACAATAGTTTCTTGTTATTAAAAGAAAAAAATGAATTAGGAGAAGAGACATTAGGCATTAGGAGTTGTTGACTTTAGGAAACCATACTTTAGGATAGGAACACTTAAACTCTTTAGGCCTTCAGGCTTAATTAGCCTGGGCGTCCACTAAAATGTGGATTTCATCTCGAGTCCTTGACAAGTTAATTTTATTTTAATTCGGTCAAAAAATTGGGGTGATAAGTACATGACTTATCAACCCACCCACAGATTTTGAGGGACTTATAGTCTAAATATCTTCACATGTTTTGTACTAACTCACTCCTTGGCAGTTCTAATGAAAATTGGGTAGCTAATGAACCTTCTAGGGTGGTATGGCTGACAAGTTGTTGTGGGTAATAGCCCGTTGGCCAATTGTCTAAAGCACAGCCACAGGACCATTCTCTTGCGCCATTGCCTTTAGGTAAATCTTAGATTAGGAAAGCAACCTACTATAAAGAAAAAAAGATGAAAGAAAAAAATACAAAAATGAGAAAAAAATTAAAATAGCTCACACTTCACTACACATGGCTGGCAAGTTTCCGTGGGTAATAGCCCATTGGCCGGTTGTCTAGAGCTCAGCTCACAAAAAAGCATAAATAATTCCCAAAACCACTTAGCAAAGAAGTGGGGAACTAGAATAAATTGAGGAGATATACACTGGGTTCACCCTTGTATTGACTCAATAAGAAAATGAAAAAAGTACAGGGAAAGCAACCAATAGGAAAGATAAACCATGAGGCAAAATTTTCTAGGTCACCTAGGGTCATAGAAACCTGAAGTCCATCTTAACGGCCTCCTGGTGATGTAGATACATTTATTTATGTTAAAATGCCTATTTAGGCATGTTCCTAGGTTTAGATATGCATTCCATAGTATAAATATTGCATATCACGCTTCATTTTGCATTTGTAATAGTTTTTATAAAGTTTAGGTTAATTCAGGTCCTTTTATGGCTAATAAAGAAGGAGATCTATTTCAGGGCCTTGGATTGATGATCTAATCGTATGGATCTGATCAAAATGATAATCGGAGTACAATGCCTCCAAAATCATCTTGATGGGAGTTTTGTAGCACCTTATGCAATCCGAGGAAGATCAATGGCCAAGGGGCTAGGTGATGCAATTCTATGCTTCAAATGACAAATCCAATAGCATGGATGGATTCGGATCAACGATCGTAGCCTAATGGCATAAAAATTGATCCATTTCAACGTCCATGGCATCATCTACAAAGTAGAGAAGATGGACAGCCAGAATGGCACCACGTGGTGTCATCCCAACCACCCAAATCCACCCTTAGTTGCCGCCCCTCCTCAAAGGCATTTTCACTATGAGATCAAGACCATTCGATCAACATCGAATGGTCCTACGCTCACCAAGTCGCTGGTATCAACACGCTCAACAGAGTGGCCTTAATCTAAACCATTGGATTTCCATCCAACAGCTGAGATCAACTCTTCACCATGCCTGCAAAAACATCTCCTCCACACGAAAGCACCCACAGCACTTTGGTCGTGAGAGGCATTCTCAAGCCGCAAGCCAACAATTGAATCCGTGTAGGCACATGAGGTTAACAACGTGGGCACAAGTGCCAAATTGGGTCGTGTGATCTTCATCGAATGGTGCGGATCTCTCCACGTGGACACATGGATGGTCGTGGATATGCCAGTGCGATCCAACATGTGACCCAATGCGCATTCTCACATGCCATCCAACGCGATCAGAGGCGCGATCTGTATGTGATCCTCAGCCGCGAGATGATGATCCAATAGCTGTTCAATGACTACGCCTCTACAGTTGTGAGCCGGTGGGAGCATACATTGCCTCGGATCTTTAGCGACATTTGAGGTGGAGCTACAGCGATGTATTTAATGTCAATATTGACCATGGATGACCAAGGTCTCTTCTCCTCCATTGTAAAAGGACCCCTACCCCTCCCATTTCTCATCATCTCTTCCTTTCACTTCCTCACCACCTCTAAGGCTCTAGAGAGAGCTTGTCCAAAGCCCATGATGCTCCTTTAGAGTAGAAAATCAGATTATTTTCCTACCTCTCATCCCCCTTCGTGGAGCATCTCATGGCCATATCTCCACTTCGAGAAGTAGATCCTCACCACGATGCCATCCTGCCGCATCCTCCTTCCTCTGCCGCCGTTCTCGTTCCTTCAGCTCCTCACCATCGTCTATTAGGTGATGTTAGAGTGAGTCGTCCTCCTAGCAACCATCAAGGGGGATTCTTCTCACATTTATCTTTTATCACTTTCTAGTCTAGTTGTAGTTTCTAGATTATTTATTGCAAACACTTATTTAAAAATATTTGTGATTGTTTCTCTCTCTCTCCCTCTCATTTTGTAAGTAGATTAGTTAGATAAAGTTTTGTTGATCTAATCTCTTGCTTTATAGAAATACAAAAAAAATCACAAAAGATAGAAATAATAAAATCAAATAAAATTGGAAATGTTGACTTCAAAACCAAATGTTCACCTCCCTGTGTTCTACCTAGGGCTCATCTTGAGTTTTGGTATAAGCTTTATCTGGTAGCGATTTTTGCGACTACGACGACGGGTTCTCCTGAAACCTCGATTTTCCATTGCGAAAACATGCTCACCATTTTGGCACTGTTGGAGAGGAGGCAACGCTATTTGATTTTTAACGCATTTCTCCGCCTCACTTAGCTTTTATCTCACTTTTAATTTGATCTTACAGTGATTGCAGGTACTCTTCTGAGGTGTGCCAGAGTGTTTAGATTAGATAAAAGTACAATTGAAAGTTTTGTAAGTTTACCTTCACCCCCACATATTAGATTTCACTTCATCACACAAATAACTCAAACCCTAATTAACCTAGGAGCTTGCATAAACCCTAGGTTAGTGCTGGTTGTTTAATTGTAACTCCATTCACCTCACCCATCTGCATAAATTAAAAATTACAAAAAAATTACTCTTCTCTTCTTGTCAGATTAGGCTAAAGGTGACACAACTTAAACACCCACAAGTTTCTCGACCTAAGGCACACAATCACATCGATTCTACCACTTAACTGGAATCTGACCTATGGATCTAGTACACCTTAACTCAACACACAAATAAGTGAGTAGAAATTTGATTAGTTAAACATTTTGTTTGCCTTAATCAAGTGGTGCAACAGGCCAATTGCTTGAACTATTTGGGTTGCACCACTCAAATTAAAATGGATTCATGAAGTAGCTTGCCACTTAGGGTTCAATTTTTAGGAACTAACTAAGCAGTCCACATTTTTTTTACTAATTTTTAAAGGAATATATCATCACTGGTGCTTTCAAAACTTCGAGTGTTCAATTGAACAAGATTGAACGAACCTAAAGATTAAACCCTAAAAGCTACTAAACATGTTTAAACCCTAAAAGATACATCATCAAATAACCTTGTCTGAAAACTCTAGTTGTGCACACACATACATTTGAATTGATCATTAAGGGAACAACTCATCTAAATGGCCCATCACATTCAAAAGCACAATCATTCCAAGCCAAATTAAAACTTAGTAGACATTGGCTTTAAGGATTAACTCAATCTTTGTGTCTCCAAGTAAGATCTTTTTCGATTAATCTACTTCTACTAGTCCATCTGATGTCTAGATAGGGGAGTAGCATCAAACAACCATAGTTGGGGGGTATCAAAGGAACCAGAGGCGCCATCAAAAGGAAGAGCCTTTTCCCCAACCACTCCCTATTACTGGTAGGATTGATCAGATAGAAGTAGATAAAATCCTTTCCACCATCCAAAGACGGGTTCAAGGAGTCCATAGGTCTTTAGGCTAACATACCTATGGAGATGTTTGATTGATTGTACTATAGGGCACTGTTCTAACGTTTTTGTGCGGGTTTAAAGTGTATCACGTTGTAGTATAACCGACAAAATGTTTAAACAAATATAAAGAATTTTATTACTCGAAAAGCTAGAGTATCCGAGGTCGAACACAGGGAGCAATCTCAGTACTTTTTAAAACCACAGAATACAACTGTTAAGTGAAAATGAGTGATTCAAAGAGAGAACATTAAAAAGGATTTGTAAAAGAAAATAGAATTGGTCGTCTGATTTCTGTATCAGATGTCTTAAATGTAATCCCCTCTCTCTTCTTCTCCTTTCTGCTTTTTTCTCTTTCTGCCTTTGCTTCTTGTTTCTTATTTCTTCTCCTACCCCGCCTTCCTTCTTTCTTCTTCTTCTGATCTTTGCAGAGTCTTCACTTGGCCACTCTTCGTTCTTCTCTTTCTTTTTCCTTGCCTTCCTTCTTTCTCTTTTCTGCGAAGGCTTCTTCTTTCTTAGTCTCTTCTCTTCTTCCTTTTCTACAGCTGCTAAGTGTTCGCTTCTTCCTTTGCTTCCTCTTTCCTGCGCACACCACAGCCAAGGCAAAACCTACCCCCGTCCCTCTACCCAAACGTCTCTCTCTTTCTCTGCAATTCGCTCAAGGACGCTCTCCCCAGAGCTACAAGGGAAATCGGGTTGGCTTCGCACCCGGGACCAGGCGCACGGGCAGGTGGTGATGCGCAAGGAGTGCTCAAGGATTAGGTCGGGTCGGATCCCGCCAGATCCGCGAGGTCAAGCCGCGGACGAGGCAGGTGTGAGGGTAGGTGAGGGACCTCACCCCTGTGCTTACGGAGGCAATGAGAGTAAAACACAAAAATAATTTATACTATACCTGTGTTTTGCGATCCCACGATGTGGGACTATCTGGTCAGTCCTGCTTTCACGTGCGCCTACGGAATTCTCGTCGTGCAATTGCCCTAGCTGCTGGCTTCGCAGCGTGACTTGCCGGCCTCAGTCGCATCGCAACACTTACGTGCACCTGCTGCACCTGCAGCCTGGAAGCCCTGGTGCCTGAAGCTGCTACAAGCTCCTCGCTGCTTCGACCGTCAATGGCGGCAGGAGCTACAATCTGTCACACACAAGAACATCCTATTAGCCCAATCAGATTAGCTAGAAACTTTCGCCGTGGCACGGCGAAGGCGGTGGGCGGTGCTGCAGGCTGCAGGTCGGCCTAGGCATGCTTGCCTAGGCCAACCTATAGTCGGAGGTGTGGGGTTGTTCGGGGGGCTACTGTGGGGGTCTGGAGTGGCAGTGGAGGGGTGGAATGAGTTCCTGGTGGTGAGGCGGAGCTCACGAGGGGGTTGGCGAGCCGTTTGGAGGGGCGGGGTGGTGTGGGCTGCTCGCCGGAGGTCGGTCGGAGGCGAGGACGATGGAGGTGGTTAGGCACTATCGGGGGGTAATCAGATAAAATAGCAGGGGAAAAGAGAGAGGAGAGGATGGAGAGGGTATCTGGGGTGATCTGGAAGGAAGGGAGGCAGTGGAGTTGACGGCGTGTAACTGCCGTCGTTGGGGAAGAAGGACCCTGAGGGAGGGAGCAGCGACAAGGATGAGGTCAGGAACACGCACGCTTGGTACAGCGGGACGTGGGAGGAAGCGACAGAGTTGACTTTGCTGCTGGTATGGCAGTAGAGCGACGAGATGGAGGAGAGGAGGTCACCAGAGCTTGCGGGTCTTTTGGCCGGAGATGGGAGAGAGGGAAATTGGAGGGGATCTCCGTCAAAATCAAGCATAGCCTCTGCAGTAGGGTCTGGGGAGTCTTTTATAGGTGCTGGCCGCATCGTCTAGAGCGTGGAAACCGCGCAATAAACTCTGACGGTTCGCCGGAGATGGAAAGAGGGTGGATACCCAAATCTCTCGTGCGTTCGCATGAGAGATTGGGTTGACACCAGAGATCATGATCTGCTTTAGATGGAAGGGAATTCCTCAGAGAATCCCCCTTCCATTTCTGGGAGGGAATCTCTGAGGGATTAGAGAGTAATCCATCTCTAAATCTCGCCGGAGCTTGGTTCTGTCCTAACAATGACGGCATGATCGGATTGCAAAGGGGGCAAAGAACTTAGGGGGCTCTCTGCAAAGATATTCAAAAGATAGGGACCAATTTGTGATTTGGGTGTACTAAATTGCAAAGTAGGTCAAGATGACCTCCCCTTAGGTCCAAATTTTGGTATAAACCTAATTTGGAACTAGGGAATCTAATGGTGAAGTTGGATTTTAGGTTTGACCACGTTTGACTGGACATTTTGCGTAAAAACCTTAATTAGGTTAATTAAAGAGCTAGGACCCTAATCTAGGTCAAACTGGGTTCCAAAGGCCAAATTAAGTATTCTAAACCCTAGAGGATGTTTTTTCATGATTTTTAGAGGGGTTACTTGATTTTTATTCTGACCGAAAACTTGTTAATTTAAGCAGGTCTGTTTTTAGGGTTACCGAGTGTCATTTAATTCTTAGATTATATATAAACCCATTTCTGATTGACTCAACCCACTTTCTATCCCATTTAGACCATTTGACCTATGTTTTGCCTCTGAGAAATCCCGTTTATGTATTGCAATGGTAAATTTGTAGTTTTAACCTTTATTTCATATTTTCTTCTCAGAGCACTTGTTCCTTCAGTTAAGCCTTCTTCTAGGCTATGTAGGAGCTTTTATCTTCTTTATTGGGTCAAAATGAGCTAGTTATGGCTCATGATGAGGCTCTCATCATACCCCCATGCCTAGCTTTTGCTAGTCCCTTAGCAAAATTTCAAAGTTTTAACTTCCATTCTAGACCATGGTTGTCTGTCAACAATGATAAGTGCTTCTCCTTTTGTGATTAGGTAGGAATGCCGACAATAGGCCTAGAGGTACTCAAGTACCAACCAAAATCCGGACCTGTTCTGCTTTAGCCTCAGTCCTCTGCAAAGGTTTCTACGGGCCACAAAAACTAACCTAGGGTTTGTTGGACTTCGCTGTTAAAGCACCCGTGCTTAAGACATTTTTAGCCTAAATTCAGTTTGCAGTGCATTTTTTTTTGTAAGAGAGAGGTAGAAGATTTATTTGTTTGGAGAGCTCTTCTCTCTCTTTTCTTTTTATTTCTAGCTTCGGATTAGCTTCTCAACACTGTCTGTATCAGATTCCTCATCCCCATCATCAATCCTCACGGGTCCCTGGCTTTCGAGATTTCGAGATAATCCCGCCCATGGCATTCCGTGGCCAAATCCAGACCCTGGTGATCGACATTTCGCGATAATGCCACCCATGGTATCTGAATCAGCAGAGTGCTTACATGCCCCCTGTAGGATATTTAAATATCCTAAGAGACAAGCACCGAGGAGATGATATGTTGTTACGCATCTTCGAGGGGAATTTCCCGCCTCTCCACACTGGGAACTCGTCCAAATCAATTTGTGTTGATTGACCGCTCCTAATCTAGGTTACTTTTTCAGAACATTAAACGCTTTTCGCGTGATTTGGATGTTTATGCGCACTGAACCAGACTGTGTGTGAATTTGGGGTGCTTAGGTTACCGAATTTCGTAAACCGGAGGTCAGTTAACGAGGCCGAATACTTCCTAAGCCTTAGACCTAATACTCAAACTTCACATTTTCCTCAACCTCTTGAGGACTATCCAGATTTTAATGGATACGTGAATTTTTAAGCTAAAGATACTAGCCCAAGAGGCCTAAGACCAGTGTTCCTACTGACCTCTTGTTATATCTCCGTAGCACTTTTCTTTTCTTTTTCTTGATTCAGTCTAGAACTTCAGTGAACCCCTTAATCTTTTACTAATGACTATTTCTTTTTATTTTCCTTTTGTGCTCCTTTTTGTCATTTTACTCTCTTTTCTTCCTCTCATTTGTATGACCCTGAATTGTTCCTCCCCTCTATCAAGTCTTTTTTTTTTTATGAAACCCTTTCTTTATATGAATTTCCTGACATTTTGCACTTTCATACCCCCCCATGCCTAAGACTTGCAATGTCCCCATTGTAATTTAGGTGGGTTCGAATTTGGCTTAGTTCATGCATTAGGACAGGTGTGTGGTGAGTGAATGGGTCGACGTGACTTGTTGCGAATGATTTCTAATCTCGGGTAGGTATACCTGAGGTGAAGTTGGCTGTGCTAATGGATGAATCCTAAAGTGCAATATGAGTTTCGCATAGAGATGTCAGAAAAGGTTTCGAGTTTTTTAAAGAATGACGGGTTGCCTCCCGTTAAGCGCTGAGTTTTACGCCATCGGCTGGGCGTAATGAGATCAAGAGGAATGGAGGGTAAAGGATGACTCAGCCAAATCTATATCAGTCATGTCAATGAATGGCTTGAGTCTCTGGCCATTAACTACAAAAGGTTCAGAATCGTGGCTGAGTGGGCTGATTTTAGTCGCTCCATTTCAGAAGATTTGCCGGACTAGGTATGGTCCGACCCACTTGGATCTTAGCTTTCCTGGGAATAATTTGAGTCGGGCATCAAAGAGTAAAACTTTTTGACCAGGATGAAAAACCTTTCTAAAAATGTGTTTGTCGTGAAAAGCTTTAACCCGCTCTTTGTAAATTCACGAGTTCTCATACGCGTCATAGCGTAACTCATCGATCTCGCTCATTTGAAGTCTTCTGTGGGTTTCAGCCTTGGAAAGGTCAATATTACAGGTCCGTACTGCCCAATAGGCTTTATGCTCCAACTCGACGGGGACGTGACATGCCTTCCCGTACACTAGTATGAAGGGAGACAATCCTAATTGGGTCTTGTGGGTGGTCCTATAGGACCACAATGCTTCCGGAAGCCGAGAAGACCAATCTTTTCTATCAGGTCGAACAGTAACCTGAAGGATCTTCTTGATCTCTCGGTTAGATAGCTCAGCTAGACCATTAGTTTGGGGGTGGTAAGGAGTAGAGATTCGGTGTGACACCTCGTACTTGGTCATCAGTGACCTGAACTGAGCATTTGTAAAATGGGTCCCTCCATCGAAAATTATAGCACGCGGAATCTCGAACCTGGAGAAAATGTTTTGATGGAGGAATTCTATAACGACTTTATGATTGTTGGTTCGGGTCGGAATGACTTCTATCCACTTGGAAACATAGTCAACTGCGAGTAAGATGTATTCGAAGCCATCCGAGATTGGGAAGGGTCCCATGAAATCAATCCCCCAAATATCAAAAATTTCGCATACCAAGATCGGCTGTAGAGGCATCATGTTTCGACGGCTCATGTTGCCCAGAGTCTGGCATCGGGAACATGCCTTACAGTGATCGTATGCATCCTTGAAAATTGTGGGCCAGTAAAAGCCACACTGGAGGACTTTTGATGCGGTTTTATGTCCTGAAAAATGTCCACCGCATGCCTGGTCATGGCAGAATGAGAGTATGTCTTTGATTTCCACTTCCACGATGCACCGGTAGATTATCTGATCAGCACCAATGTGGAATAGATACGGGATCTTCCCATAGGTAATACTTGGCATCGGAGCGTAATTTGTCCTTTTTGGCCTTCGGCCAATCGGACGGAATCTGATGTGATGCCAGGTAATTAACTATATCAGCGAACTATTGAAGACTTGTACTGATAGTCAGGAGGTGCTCATCAGGAAAGTGTTCTGTAATAGGTCAGGAAGGATCAATAATTTCAGAAGGAAGGCCGGACAAGTGATCGGCTACCACATTTTGATTTCCCGCCTTGTTGCGAATGTTGAGGTCAAATTCTTGCAACAGCAAGATCCATCGGATTAATCGAGGTTTCACGTCCTTCTTAGCAAGGAGATGCCTCACAGCTGTGTGATCCGAGTATATGATAACACGGGAACCCAGCAGGTATGATATGAATTTTTCCAAGGCAAATACTACGGCCAGCAGCTCTTTCTCAGTAACCGTATAGTTACGCTAAGCCTCATCCAGTGTTTTGCTGGCGTAGTAAATGACCACAGGTTTCCCGTCAATTTTCTACCCCAAAACCGCTCCTACAGCGAAGTCAGATGCATCGCACACGATCTCAAAGGATTGAGACCAATCAGGGGACTGTAGGATCAGGGCTTGGGTGACTCGATCACGTAGGCTCTCAAATGCTTGAGTGCATTCCTTGGAAATTTTGAAAGGCACATCCGTGGAAAGAAGATTGGTCAAGGGGCATGCGATTTTTGAGAAATCAGGGATGAATCGACGGTAGAAACCGACGTGCCCCAAAAAAGATCGGATGTCCTTAATCGAGCTAGGCATAGGAAGCTTGGAAATCAGGTTAACCTTAGCTCGATCCACTTGGATGCCTTTCTCCGAGATTAGATGTCCCAGGACAATTCCCTCAGGCACCATGAAATGGCTCTTTTCCCAGGAAAGAACCAAATTCACCTCGATGCACCGCCTGAGTATTTGGACAAAGTGTTGGAGGCAATCGTCAAATGATTCTCCAAAAATTGAAAAGTCATCCATGAAGACTTCCAGATAATCACCTACCATATCTGAGAATATGGCAAGCATGCACCACTGAAAAGTTGCGGGTGCATTGCAGAGACCGAACGGCATCCTTCGAAAGGCATACGTCCTGAAGGGGCTGGTGAATGTGGTCTTTTCTTGGTCCTCTGGATGGATTGCCACTTGGTTGTAATCGGAATACCCGTCAAGAAAGCAGAAGAAGCTATTTCCCACTAGTTTCTCGAGGATCTGATCAATAAACGGTAGTGGGAATTGATCCTTCTTCTTGGAGGAATTGAGTCTTCTGTAATCAATGCAGACTCTCCATGAGTTAGCTATTTGGGTAGGAATGACTTCTCCGATTTCAGTCGTGATGATGGTAAGTCCTGCCTTCTTAGGAACCACTTGTATTGGACTCACCCAACGACTGTCGGAGATCGGGTAGATGATCCCTGCATCTAACCATTTTATGATCTTCTTTTTCACGACCTCCTGCAAGTTAGGGTTTAGGCGTCTTTGCATTTCTCTAGAAGGTCGTGCGCCTTCTTCTGTGTAGATTCGATGTGTGCAGTATGAAGGGCTTATACCTGTCAAATCATCGAGAGTCCATCCAATGGCTCTACGATGTTGCTGGAGAATAGAAATCAAACGGAGTTCCTGGGCAGGTGTGAGTCGAGAATTGATAATCACAGGAAACGTCTGATTTGAATCCAAAAAGACATACTTCAGATGTTCGGGAAGGGGTTTGAGTTCCATGACAGGGTTGTCAGCAGCAGCGGGTGGTTCGGGGTTTGTATCAGGAGCAATGGTAGGAGTCATAGGTGTATGTAGATCATGTTCGCACTCCTCTGTTGGCAGTTTTTCATTCTCTAGTGGTTGATCAGGAATAATCAGGTTGTCCTCTATATGCAATTCATCAACCACGGCTTTGACATCACATATTTCCTCTATAACCCCGCAATTAATCCCTTGCTGGGCCTTGAAAATGTCAATCTTCATGTTTTGATTCCCAAATTTTAATTCTATCTGGCCCTCTTCGCAGTTAATGTTGGCCCTAGCAGTGGCCAAAAAGGGTCTCCATAATATGATTGGTGTGCCCCTTGGGTTCTTCGGTGCTTCCATGTCTAGTACTATGAAGTCCACTGGGAAATAAAAATCTCTTACCCTAACAATGACATCCTCGAGTATTCCTTTGGGTGACTTGATGGATCGATCAGCTAACTGTAATGTCACCTCAGTGGGTTTAAGTTCAGATTCTTCAAGGTGGTCAAGGAGGGATGTAGGTATTAAATTTATGGAGGCACCTAGATCTAGTAGGGCTCTATCAAATTGGGTTTCACCAATTTTACAAGAAATCAAGGGAGTTCCTGGGTCTTTAGCCATTGGTGGGAGTTTGCTCAAGATGACAGAGCTAGCTTGCTCTGACAGTACGATTGGATTCCCATCCTTGGTTCACGGCTTACGTTTAGGTGTGCATATGTCTTTCAAGAATCTTGCGTAAGCCGGTATGTGGTGGATTGCACCCATCAATGGGATGTCTATCTGGACCTATTCAAAGAGCTTGACCAGATCCTCCTCGGGAGCCACGGGTTTGGTTATTCTTTTTCCTTTGGTCAAGGCCTCAGGAAATGGGATCCTAGCTGGTTCCTCTAGGATAGGTCCAGGTTCTTGATCTGGGACAGTAGTATCTTGGAAAACTATCCTAGGGTCTTGGCTATTATCAGGCTTGGAGTGGTTCGGATAATGTGGGTCCTGGGTTGTTCTACCACCACGTGTTGTTACAGAGTTCAACCCGGCCTGATTCGGGTTAGGTAGGAGGGGTGGCTGCTGCTGAAATCCCACATAAGATGTTGAAGCCTCCATCCCGTCTGGTGATGGAGTAGCAGGGGCCTGATAAATCACATGTGTTTGGCCCGAATTTGGATTCATAACATGCTTCTGGGTTAGCACGTTATTTGGGTTGGGTAGAGGTTACGAAAGAAGGGTGCCAGGTTGGCGAGAATTTGCCATCTGGGCCAGTTGGTTGCGAACCTCTGTGATCTCGTCCTTGTGCTATTTTTGCATTGCCGCATTCATCTTTTGAATGTCAGCCAGTGCTTGAAGGATAAGAGTCATTTGATCCTAGTTTTGCTCAGATTGGTAGGTGGGATTGGGCCGAGGCTGAGGCGGCTGAAGTGGACGAGAGGCTTGTGGACGGGGTTGATATGGTGGTCTTTGAGAATTTCCCACCCACTGAAAGTTAGGATGATTTCGCCATCCAGGGTTGTAGGTATTGGAGAATGGGTCATTCTGGATGGCGTTGAGGTCCTCGCAGTTCTGAGGAACCTCGGGAAAGTCAGAATACGAGGGTTCAGAGTTCTCCCAATTCGAGTATAATGGATCGGAGGTCACTCCGATCCGAGAGGCAGAAAGGGGTGGATATGGGTCCATCCCCTTGGTAGGTTGGTGATAGATGTTTTGCACAGTTTCCCTTGCCAGAGGAGGTCGTGCCAAAGAGTCTTCGCAGAGGTGGCTTGCTGCAAATGTCGAGTTAGCTCGTCCACCTTCTTTTCTATGATAGAAACCTTGTCCAACCGACTGGCCATCAGTTCCAAGTCGACGGAAGTGGACAGGTCCTACATCTCATGTGTCCCTCTTAGAATCGTCGATGCGCGGGCATTCGTCCAACCGAATAAGCCCATGGAGTCATTATTTATGGAGTTCTCGCACATGTTTTCGAGAATCTCCCACACCGTGTCCTCGGACATTATTTATGGGCATTCTTTCCTTTTTGTTTTGCTTTCCCTATTTGAACACAACAAAAGAGAGAAGTTAAGTCAGATATTAGATAGAACAGTTGTAATCAAAAGCTTTAAAAGTGCTCGTTGCTCCCTAGCAACGGCGCCAAAATGTTCTCCTGTTGACCCATGATGTTTCCTCCGCACGTTGCATTGACGAATAAACGAATATCCTCACAGAGTCCCTGGTAAAAAGATGACTTGTTCCCACATAGGAACTCCGTGATGGGGGCACTTTCGCATGAGATCTAGGAATCGATCCCAAGCTTCGTGAAGAGGTTCTCCTGGTTGTTGAGTGGAATGAGTGATCTGGTGGCGCAAGGCATTCGTCCGGCCAACAGGGAAGAATTTTTTCAAAAATTCGAACTGCAGTTCCTCCCATGTGTTGATTGGACGGGTTTGTGTTTGATACCAATGTGCGACCTTGTCCATGAGGGAGAACGAAACATTTTCATGAGTAGGATATCCCGATTTTGTACATCTAACCCGAAGGTCTGGGCCAGATGCTTGAGTTGTTTGATGTGTTGGAATGGATCCTCAGAGTTAAGCCCATGGAACTTCGGTATGGCATGAATCATATTGGGCTTCAGTTCAGAATCAGGTCCTCCAATTGGGATTCGTACTCGGGGTTCGATAGCCACCGCAGCGTTATTATAGTGATCTCGCATCATAGGTCGCTGTGGTGGGTTTAGAAAGTTTTGAAAGAGATCATTAAGGCGTTGAAGTTGGTGTTCAAGGTTGTTCTCCTCTTCAATGGGTTGTGCCATGATGGAAGAAGAAGGAGAACCAGGGTCTGAATCAGATGAGAGATTTTATATACTGGGGTTGCTACACAAACAAGGGCATCGAGGCTTGGCCTCGACGAGAATGAATTTCTAAAGGAGGTCTTAAGGGTGGCCTTAAGGACCTCCTACCGAACATGCACCGAAAGATGTGATGAGATTTAGAAGGTGCTGGACCCAATCAAGACACCCAAAAAAAATTGTTGGGTGACTATAGAGGTTTGGGGTGGATGGACCCCTTAATCAGAAGATCATCCTCCTGAGAAATACCTGGGCAACCAGAGAGGGAGAGTCCCGCAAAGACGTCTACACGGTAGAGCGTCCCCACGAGTTATAGGGTTTCCCCCACCCGACCTCTCTTGTCACTGTGGTTTCCAGGTAGACTAGAATGGAGACCTTGACCTCTTAAGTCTACCTTTTTTTAGATCAAGGTGCTTAATGTTCCACTTGAACTTTTAAGTATTTTGAGTGCAAAAGTGACCTAATTTTAACGTTAGTTGACCCAAGGGATCAACTTCACCTCTTGTTCCTTTGAGAGTTTTTAGGTCCTTTCTTTTATGGTTCAAATGGATTAACAGCCTGATTTGCTTAGGGTTCCTTTTGTATAGATCTTTTCAAACGCAGTATAGGCACACCTCTTTTTGGACAATTCGTTTCTTTGTTTTAAGAGAAGATGTGTCTCTAAAAACCCTAGCTTTGCAATCCCTAACTTGGCTCTAGTCGGTCCAATTTAGTTGCCTCAGAAATTAGCACCTAGGGCTCAATCAAGAAAGTTTAGCCCTAGTTGCCTTAGTTGGATGAACAGATAAAAATGTGTTGAAATGAAAATCAGGCAACTTGATGAGTTACTAATTATGAAACAAGTAGCCCTAAGTTGATTTTTCTTTTTTTCTTTTTTCCTTTTTAGATTTTGAGAGGGTTAAGAGAGAGGGCTTATGGAGATTACCTATTCCTTGGAGAATTTGTTGTGCAGTTATTGTTCTTTCCTTTTTGTTTTGCTTTCCCTATTTGAACACAACAACAGAGAGAAGTTAAGTCAGATATTAGATAGAACAATTGTAATCAAAAGCTTTAAAAGTGGTCGTTGCTCCCCGGCAACGGCGCCAAAATGTTCTCACGTTTTTGTCCATGTTTAAAGTGTATCACGTTGTAGTATAACCGACAAAACGTTTAAACAAATATAAAGAATTTTATTACTCGAAAAACTAAAGTATCCGAGGTCGAACACGGGGAGCAATCTCAGTACTTTTTAAAACCACAGAATACAATTGTTAAGTGAAAATGAGTGATTCAAAGAGAGAACTTTGAAAAGGATTTGTAAAAGAAAATAGAATTGGATGTCTGATTTCTGTATCAGACGTCTTAAATGTAATCCCCTCTCTCTTCTTCTCCTTTCTGCTTCTTTCTCTTTCTTCCTTTGCTTCTTGTTTCTTATTTCTTCTCCTCCCTTGCCTTCCTTCTTTCTTCTTCTTCTTCTGATCTTTGCAGAGTCTTCACTTGGCCTCTCTTCGTTCTTCTCTTTCTTTTTCCTTGCCTTCCTTCTTTCTCTTTTCTACCAAGGCTTCTTCTTCCTTGGTCTCTTCTCTTCTTCCTTTTCTGTAGCTACTAAGTGTTCGCTTCTTCGATTGCTTCTTCTTTCCTGCGCACACCACAGCCAAGGCAAAACCTACCCCCGTCCCTCTACCCAAACGTCTCTCTCTTTCTCTGCAATTCACTCAAGGATGCTCTCCACAGAGCTACACAGGTAATCGGGTTGGCTTCGCACCCGGGACCAGGCGCACCGGCAGGTGGTGATGCGCGAGGAGTGCTCAAGGATTGGGTCGGGTCAGATCCCGCCAGATCCGCAAGGTCAAGCCGCGGACGAGGCGGGTGTGAGGGCAAGTGAGGGACCTCACCCTATGCTTACGGAGGCAATGAGAGTAAAACAGAAAAATAATTTATACTATACCTATGTTTTGCGTTCCCACGATGTGGGACTATCTGGTCAGTCCTGCTTTCACGAGCGCCCGTAGAATTCTCGTCGTGCAATTTCCCCAGCTGCTGGCTTCGCAGCGCGACTTGTTGGCCTCAGTCGCTTCGCAACACTTACGTGCACCTGCTGCACCTGCAGCCTGGAAACCCTGGTGCCTGAAGCTGCTACTAGCTCCTCGCTACTTCGACCGTCAATGGCGGCAGGAGCTACAACCTGTCACACACAAGAACGGCCTATTGGCCCAATCAGATTAGCTAGAAACTTTCGCCGTGGCACGGCGAAGGCGGTGGGCGGTGCTGTAGGCTGCGGGTCGGCCTAGGCGTGCGTGCCTAGGTCAACCTATAGCCGGAGGTGTGGGGTTGTTCGGGGGGCTACTGTGGGGGTCTGGAGTGGTAGTGGAGGGGTGGAATGAGTTCCTGGTTGTGAGGCGGAGCTCACGAGGGGGTTGGCGAGCCGTGTGGAGGGTCGGAGTGGTGTGGGCGGCTCGCCGGAGGTCGGTTGGAGGCGAGGACGATGGCGGTCGTTAGGCACTGTCGGGGGGTAATCAGATAAAATAGCAGGGGGAAAAGAGAGAGGAGAGGATGGAGAGGGTATCTGGGGTGATCTGGAAGGAAGGGAGGCAGCGGAGTGGACTGCGCGTAACTGCCGTCGCCGGGGAAGAAGGACCCTGAGGGAGGGAGCAGCGACGAGGATGAGGTCAGGAACACGCGCGCTTGGTACTGCACGATGTGGGAGGAAGCGGCGGAGTTGACTCTGCTGCTGGTATGGCAGCAGAGCGACGAGAAGGAGGAGAGGAGGTCGCCGGAGCTTGTGGGTCTTTTGGCCGGAGATGGGAGAGAGGGAAATTGGAGGGGATCTCTGTCAAAATCAAGCTTAGCCTCAGCAGCAGGGTCTGGGGAGTCTTTTATAGGTGCTGGCTGCACCTTCTAGCACGTGGAATCTGTGCAATCAACTCTGCCAGTTCACCGGAGATGGAAAGAGGGTGGATACCCAAATCTCTCGTGCGCTCGCACGAGAGATTGGGTTCACACCAGAGATCGTGATCTGCTTTAGATGGAAGGGAATTCCTCAGAGAATCCCCCGTCCATTTCTTGGAGGGAATCTCTGACGGATTAGAGAGTAATCCCTCTCTAAACCTCGTCGGAGCTTGGTTCTGCCCTAACAATGGCGGCAGGACCGGATTGGAAAGGGGGCGAAGAACTTAGGGGGCTCTCTGCAAGGATATTCAAAAGATATGGACCAATTTGTGATTTGGGTGTACTAAATTGCAAAGTAGGTCAAGATGACCTCCCCTTAGGTCCAAATTTTGGTATAAACCTAATTTGGACCTAGGAAATCCAATGGTGGACTTGGATTTTAGGTTTGACCATGTTTGACTAGATATTTTGCGTAAAAACCTAAATTAGGTTAATTGAAGAGCTAGGACCCTAATTTAGCTCAAATTGGGTTCCAAAGGCCAAATTAAGTGTTCTAAACCCTAGAGGATGTTTTTTCATGATTTTTAGAGGGTTTACTTGATTCTTATTCTGACCGGAACCTTATTAATTTAAGCGGGTCTATTTTTAGGGTTACCAAGTGTCATTTAATTTTTAGATTGCACATAAACCCATTTCTGATTGACTCAACCCACTTTCTATCCCATTTAGACCATTTGACCTATGTTTGGCCTCTGAGAAATCCTGTTTATGTACTTCAATGGTAAATTTGCAGTTTTAACCTTTATTTCATGTTTTCTTCTCAGAGCACTTGTTCCTTCAGTTAAGCCTTCTTCTAGGCTATGTAGGAGCTTTTATCTTCTTTATTGGGTCAAAATGAGCTAGTTATGGCTCATGATGAGGCTCTCATCAGGCACCTTTCTTTCCTCTATTTTCCCTCCTACTTCATCATGTATTCTTCCACACCATACACACAGTTCCAATCCTACCCTGCTACCACTACTTATCCTTAAAATGATTACTATCCCAACTCGACTTATGATTACCCATCCACTAGCCAAGATAACTTTGATTTGGGATATGATTCTGGACCTCAATGTCTTGAGTCTAATCCTGGACAACAAGACTACGATTGTTATCCTTCTCACAACTATATTGATTATAGATTTCCACCCTTTGATGATCAACCTAACCCAAACTACAATAAAAAAGGATATGTTGATTACAACTCTTACCCACCTAGGATTATACTGAATATAGGTCACCAACCCTCTTTGAACAACCCGAAACGACCTATTATCATGGCGGACCTCAATTTCTTGACTCCACTAGATTAAACCCAAACCAACCGAACCCTGAACCGAACCATCCGATTTAGGTGAACCAAGTCCAGGATAGGGAGTTGGATAACTTGAGGAACACTATACAATCCTTAGAAGCTCAGCCAACACCATGCACTGAAGCAATGGAGCCTATGATCAAAATGATTGATGAGCTTAATAGTGCTTTATTTGATTGGCTCCAAGATGTTAAGGATAGGGGCCCGGGTGATTTTTCACTTGGGAAATTATCAAGAATGAGTATGAAATCCATGGTTGCCTTAGTCCAATCTTGGGATGATTCCCAGGACGAACCCCCTTCATGAGAGCCAATGTCTGAACACGCTCAGGCGCCTGTCGGGGGGGGACATTTTTTATGAAATTGGGGATGAGTAGGTTGGTTTGGAGGAACCCATTGAGGATAAACAAATTTTCCCACCCGAGATCCCTGAGCTGGGGAGCAAGGAAAAATATGCCTCTGTAGACCAAGGTACAACATATGATTTTGAGGCATATATAGATAAGGATCAAGAATTCTTTCATTCTGAGGGTAAGGAATCTTTAAGTGAAGTCTCACTTGAGCCTAACGAAAGTGATTTTCTTGAGACAAGCAAGCCAAAGGAACTTGATCAATCATTTGATAGTACAATAATTGAGGAATTTGATTTGGTTGGGGCTAACATAGAGGATCCGAATCCTAATTTATTAGAAGATACAATCAGTAGCCCCATTCCTCTTCCATACCCAGAAGAATGTAATGATGATTTTGAAATCACCAAACCCAAGTCAATTCTGTTTTAGCCATGATTTTTGGACTTGGGTAAAATCACACGGGGTGAATAATATGCTAGAGGTCCTACAAATCGAGCACTTGAACTTGGAGGATAGAAATTTGGAAATGAAAATGTAGTAGGCTACTTCTGAGGGAAATATGATTTTGGATCTAAGGGTTCCTATTGACCTGAAACCACCAACTTTCTACCAGGACCCTTATAATATCCTTGATTTGTAGGATGAGCAAACCAAGCTCAGAGTCATTGATTATACTTTTGAATTGAAATCTAAAATGACATTCGAACCTATTGAACTAGCTCTACCCATTTTCTGACAATTTAGACTTTGGTTGCACACCATAAAACCATAGGCCCGACCCTGCAAACACAACAATCGCCTATTCTAGGTTATTTTCATCCAGAACCTTGGAACCACTTAACCTTAAGGCATGGGTCTGCACCATAATTTGGTCTACATTTATGGACACCTACTAGTGAGTCTTGTGATCAATATTTTTATTCTGATTTTGACATGCACGCATGAATTCCTAACCTCTTCTTTGTTTGTATATTATGACTATCTAAAGGCAATAAATTTAGCATGTGTGTTTACTCCTCGCTCTGTAGAGCTAACAAGATTTTCACAAAATTCAGCTGATATTCTGTTTATTCTACCATTTTTATGTCCTTATTTTTGCAATGAGGACATTATATCATTTAGGCATGGGGGGTTAATACTTAGTTATGAAATTATTTCGTTACCTCACTGGAATTTCTTTTATTTTCTTAAAAAAAAAAGAATTAGGAGAAGAGAACTTAGGTATTAGGAGTTGTTCACTTTAGGAAATGATACGATAGGACCTGAACACTTGGACTCTTCAGGTCTTTGGGCTTAATCAGCTTAGATGTCCACTAAAATGTGGAACTAGTCTTGAGTCTATGCTAAGTTAATTTTACTTTAATTTGGCCAATAAATTGGGGTGATAAGTACACAACTTATCAACTCGCCCTCTAATTTGTGTGGACTTTAATTCTAAAGCATCTACACAGTAGTTGCACTGACTCACATTTTTGCGGTTTTTACGAAAATTAGGTAGCTAATGAAGTTTCTAGGGTAGATTGGTTGACATGTTGTCATGGGTAATAGCCCACTGGCTTGTTGTCCAGAGCCCAGCTACATGACCATACCCTTTATACTTTCTATAGGTAAATCTTAGATCAGGGAAGCCACCTACTCAGAAAAAGAAACAAATATATATACTCAAAAAGATAAAAAATATAAAGAAGAAAAAAAAAAGCTACACTTCACCGCACAAGTACGGCTTGGATGTTGGTGGTAATAACTCATTGCCTGTTTGCCCAGAGCCCAGCTCACAAAAATGTACAGATAATTCCCAAAACACTTATGGTAGAAGTGGGGAAGTGGAATTAACCGGACAGATATGCACTAGGTTTGTCTTTATGTTGACCCCATAAAAAATTTAAAAAAATAGGGAGAAAGCTATCGGTTGAATAGATAAACCTTTAGGCAGAAACTCTTAAGGTTACCAAGGGTCGTAGAAAGCTGAAGTCCGTTTTAACGCTCTCCTAGTGAGTCTATCACCTTTCACAAGATGCTTTGAACTTAAAGTTCTTTTCAAGTCTTGTGCGGGTTGAGTAGCCGCAGAAAGCTGCCCCAAAACTCTGAACTGAAAATTACAAAAAATTAATAAAGAAAAAGAAACATTAAAAAAATGTATCTTCCTTTCACAAAATAAGGCGAGGACTTGGGCAGTCTGCATTTTGGTAGACAAGCACCTGGGCACTGTTGAGTTTTTGTGATTAAGTCCATAGTTAAAGTTTTCTAATGTAATTAATAAATCTTGTCTAGGTAATGAGATCATGGTTCTAATTTATACATAGCATGTAGTTTGATTTTGCTATGGACTAGCAAAAGATTGGCATGGGGGCAAGATGTAGACACATTTATTTAGGT
The DNA here is from genome assembly GCA_037157565.1 of Thalassia testudinum. Taxonomy (NCBI): domain Eukaryota; kingdom Viridiplantae; phylum Streptophyta; class Magnoliopsida; order Alismatales; family Hydrocharitaceae; genus Thalassia; species Thalassia testudinum. The sequence continues at coordinate 146,371,212 of JAZHRO010000014.1, read as the reverse complement.
TAAAATGCCTATTTATGCATGTTCCCATGCTTAGATATGCATTCCACAGTTTAAATATCACATAGCATGCATCATTCTGCATTTACAATAGTTTGTATAAAGTTTAGTTTAATTCGTGTCCTCTTATGGCCTAGAGATCTTTTTCAGGGCCTCAAATTGACGATCTGACTGTATGGATCTGATCAAGATGACAATCGGAGTCCAATGCCTCCGAAATCGTCTTGATGGGAGTCTGATGTAATCACATTTACATCACATAAATCAACTTCTTTTGCGTGTTCTTAGGCATCAAGTTACATCATATATTATAAATATTGCATAACATGCATCATCTTGCATTTAGGTTAGATTGTATAAAGTTTAGGTAAATTTTCTCTTTTATTGGTAATGGAATAGGCCAATATCTTACCGGGGCTTTGTTGGAGGTACAAGTTGCTATGCTAATGTATTTGGTTTTGAAAAAACCTGTCGTCATAGTTTGAAAGTGAAGAACTTCTGTTCAACAAATAAACTATATACCAAAATAGAAATTTTGGGTCGAACTCAGGGAGGAGGATGTTTGATTTAAAAATAGGCGTTTAATTTCTTTGTCACAAAGTAGATTAATTGATTAGAAACTATCTATTTACACTAAATACAATAGAGAGAGAAAGAATGAGAAAAAGGGAGAGAATATTACAAAGAAAAACCAAAAAGAGATGTAGAATGAACATAGAATTCATTATCAAAGAGATTGTTCATTACAGTAGACATTACGACTAGAAAGTAGAAAACGATTGCACTAGAAAGCAGTAAATCTACTCTAGAAAGCATTAAAAAGAATGGAGAGAGAATTATCCTCCTCGATGGTCACTTGGAGGATAAGTCGGATGGGATGACGCCTGGAAGATAAGGAACAGAGCAGGACGAAGGAGGACGAAGCTGGAAGAATAGGAATGAGGCAGCACGTCATCATCGTCGCGGGATCGACTTCCAAAAGGGAGACGAAAATTGGACTTTATCTCTTGAGAAGCATCCCAGGTGTTAGACAAGCTTCTTTTAAGCTTTGGAGAGGGAGAGAAGAGAAAGAAAGGATGAAAATTTCATATGGAGGGGGTCTCCTTTTATAGTTGCAAGGAGTGAGGGCAATTTGGCCTTTTTAATTTAAAAATATTAAATAAGGGGTCTTTAGTGATGGATAAAACCATCGCTAAAGCCACAGTCATGGGCGACCTCTCCCGCTTGAAACGCGCGCTGCACATTCTTCAGATCTTAGCCATCCGATCATGAGATCGAATGGCTTAACTCGCCCCTTGCTGGGCCTTCTCATCGTACGCTCACCGTGTTGGATGGCACGTCATGCGCGGGCGTACGAGAGCGCGTGCGCGCTATTGAGTGCTCACGGCCTATCGATCACAATCCAACTCTCCTCACGCCCGCTCGCCCGCACCCGCACACCAGCTCCTCGCGACTCGAACACGCATCCTCCCTTTGAAAAAGCGCGTTCGACCAACATGCTACAAGTGTGTTTATGTCGCTCTTACAAATCGTGCACGTGTGATCAGGACCATTGGATTGAGATCCAACGGTCAAAGTGGCTCTTCAGGTGCAACTTTAGAGGATGGCCGTGCCGGTTGGGATGCAATCTCAGCCGTTGCATCTTGATCCAACGGTGGAGATTCGTGGGTGCTAGCATCTTCAAAAGTTGAGGGCGGTCGATTGCGTGGCTGAGATGGCGCCACGTGGTGCCATCTTGGCCATCCATCTTCTGGATGATGTTGATGGTGCCACGGGTGTCAGATTGAGTCGATTTCGCACTGTTAGGCTACGATCGTCGATCCGAATCCATCCGTGCAGTCAGATCTGTCGTTTGAAGGGCGGATTCACACCATCTTGGCCCTTGATCTTCTAGGGTGCCCTAGTCTCTATCTGATGCTACAGATGTTTGATTAGGGTGATCTTGGAGTCGTTGAACTCCAATTGTCACCCTTGTCACATTTGTATGGTTGGATCTTCGATCCGAGGCCCTGATAGAAATTTTGCCCCATCCCTGAACATAGGAGATAATTAACCTCCATTTTATTTAAACCAATCTAAATGCAAGATGATGCTTGCTATGCAATATTTATACTATGTAATGCAATCATATACTTAAGAACATGCATAAATAGAGATCTTATGTGGTGTAAACATGTTTACATCATACCCCCATGCCTATATCTTGCTAGTCCCTAGCAAAAGCTATACGCTATTTATAAAAGAATTAGGTTGGATTATTTAGGCATGAGTTATTTTCAATCATTAAGAAAATGTTTACTTAGGATCTGAACTTTTAAAGACACAACAGTGCCTAGGAATTTGGCAAAATGCAGGCCACCTCAAGCTCTTGTCTTACTCAAAGAAAAATTTCTTTTCCTCTTTTTCTTCTTTTCTAATTTTTTTTTTTGGATTTTTGAGTTTTAGGGTTTAAGAGTGGCTTTCTATGCTCGTTCAACTCACCCAAGATTTTATGAGAACCATAAGTTCTAAGCATCTTTATTGTGAATTTGATAGACTCATTAATCGGTAGTAGAAATGGACTTCAGATTTCTATGCCTCTAGGTGACATTAAAAAGAGAATTCTGCCTAAAAGTGTATCTTTACAACTGGTATCTTTCTGCCTACTTTTATTTTTACGGGGTCAACACAATGGTGAATCCAATGTATATCTCCCCAGTTTATTCTACTTCTCTACTTCTTCCTATGTGTTTTGGGAATTTTCCATGCATTTATTGAGCTGGGTTTTGGACAACTGGTTGATGAGCTGTTACCATCGACAACTTGCTAGCCATACTCGTGCAGCGAAGTGTGGCTTATTTCTTTTCTCCTTTTCTTTTTCATTTCCTTTTGACTTTCTTTTTCTTTTTTTTTTTTAAGTAGGTGGCTTCCCTTTTCTACCATTTACCTAAAGGCATCAAAAAGAGAATGGTCCAGTGACTGGGCTTTGGACAACCAACCTATGGGTTGTTACCCATAATAACTTACCAGCCATATCACTCTAAAAGGTTCATTAGCTACCCAATTTCCACTAAAATCGTCGAACAGTGAGTCAGTGCAAAGAAAGTGAGTAGATGCTTAAAACTTAAAATTCCCTCAAATCAAAGGGCGAGTTAAGTCGTGTACTTATCACCCAAGCTTATTTACTCCAATTACAATAGAATTAAGATTGGCGAGGACTTGAAAAGTTAATCCACATTTTAGTGGATACACGGGCCGATTAAGTCTGAAGACCTGAAGGGTCCTTGTGTTCAGATCATAATGTAGTATTTCCTAAGATTGAAACTTTTCATAAACCCAAGTTCTCTTCCCTAATTCCATAAATATTTTTATATAAATAAAAGAAAATAAAATAAATCTACGGAGCTGACGAATAAATTCAGAGATGAATATCCATCCCCCCATGCCTATCCAATGCAATGTTCTCATTTTATTAAAAAGACATAAAACATAGTAGAATAGAGCAGAAACAGTTGAGTTGCTTGAATGTCGAGTCCACTCCGAGATAAACAAAAGCTGTATATGTGTTGAATTTAGTACCTTCAGCTATGCAGACTATACAAACAAGAGAAATAATGAATTCGCAGCTGTAGATCAGAATTAGAATAAAATGAAGGAACCTCTGACCTGCCAGTAGATGTCCGTAGATGTGGACCAGATTGTGGTGCAGACCCATACCCCATAATCGAGAATATCTAAGGTTCTAGATAAAAATTGCCCAAAACATAAACTCATTATGCAAGTGGGGTCGGGCCTGCAATTTATGAGGATGCAACCCAAGACCAAAAAGTCGGGTTACAAAAAATTCAAGCTCCAAAGGATAATCAATGAATGTATACTTGGGTTTGACATCCTCAGAACAGATATCGTAAGGGTCCTGGTTTGATGGTTTCAGATGAATTGGAACCCTTACATTTAGTCTTCTATTTCACCCAAATTTTGCTTCCAAAATAAGAACTTCCCAGCTTCTGTTCTCCTCATTCAGAATGTCAAGTTTCAAGACCTCTTGCATATTAATCACCCCGTCTGAAATTTTCAAGTCTAAAAGATGTGGCTGAATCAGAATTGACTTGGGTCTAGTTATGTCAAAAACAGAATCATCGATAAGCTCAATGGGGTGTAACTGACAATCAGGACATTGGATTGAATACTCAAGAAAATGCGATTTTGGATCCATAATGTGAGCCCCAATAAGATCAGTTTCCTCAGTTATTGGGCTATCAAATGATTTAACTGATTCCTCAGGCCCAATCGTCTTACAGAATTCATGTTCTGTAAACTCACGTGAGACTTCGTAACTTGAATCTTCACCATCAGAATCAAAGAAATCAAAATCCGTATTAATGTACGTCTTAAAAGCATCCATCACTTTCTAATCCATGGAGACATACATTTCCTCATACCCCGGCTCAGGGATTTCAGGTGAAGAAATCTGATCAGCCTTAATTGGTTGCTCTAATTCAACCTGATCAGCCTCATAACAAGTGTCCCCCCTAACAGGTGCCTGAGCAGGTTCTGACATTGGCTCTCCTAAAGGGAGTTCATCCTCGGAATCATCCCATGATTAAACTAAAGCAACCACAAATCTCATCCTCAATTTCTTTAACTTCCTAAGTAGAAACTCACCCAAGTTCTTATCCTTAACATCTTGAAGCCAATCCAACAAATACTTATTTAAATCATCAATCATCTCAATCAGGGGCTCCAATTTTTCAATGCAAGGTATTGGCTGAACTTCTAAATATTGTATGATATTCCTCAAGTTAGCCAGAACCTTATTTTGAACCTGGTTAACCTGAATCAAATGAGTTGGTTCAGGGTTGGGCGGGTTTGGGATCAGTGCAGAGGAGTTAACGAAATGAGATTCACTATACCCTTCTTGATAATAGGTCATTTCAGATTGTTTAAATGGTGGTGATGACATAAAGGCAATGTAATTAGAGCGTGGGTAAGAATCAGTGTATCCTTCTTGATTGTAGATCGTATTAGGTTGTCCATGAAAGGGTGATGATCTATAATCGATGTGGCTCTGAGAAGGATAGAAATCACAACCATAGTGTTCGGGGTTAGACCCTAAACACAGAGGTCTGGAACTGTATCCCCAATCTGAGTTATCCCAAATAACTGATGGTTGATTACAATACGAGTCAGGATAATCATCATGTTGAGGATAATTGAAAGTAGGAGAGAAAGAGTGGGAATGCGTATAAAATGTGGAAGGATTCATGATAAATGGGAGGAAGATAGACACCCTCCAATACAAGCAATCAAACCTATCCATAAGTGGGCTAGCCTAAAGACCTACATACTCCGAAAACCCATCTTGAGGAAAAGAATTGATTTGATCAACTTCTGTCTGTTCAATCCAACTAGTTAGAAGGAGGGACTAGGAGAAGGTTCTTCCTTCAGCTTGCACCTCCAGTTCCTAGTGTACCCCCAAGCCATGATCATTTGATTCTGCTCCCCTAGCTAGAATCAGATTGAACTGTAGAAACAACTAATCGAAAATAACCTTGTTCTGGGCTTCGAAGAGCAAGTCGAATCCTTAAGGCCAACGTCTACTCTGTTTTATTTAGGGCTAGGTTTGAATGTACTTTAGAATGTGATGAGCCCTTTATCCGGGTTATGTCCTTAAGGATTGATTGATGTGTGTGTGTGCACAACGAGTGGTTTTCAAGCAAGATTATTTTTGATGCGGTGAATTTTAGAGTTCAAATCTTGCTTACTAGCTTTTAGGATTCAACTTTAGGTATTTTCAAACAAGTTTTGTTGGCACACCAGGTTCTGCAAGCACAGGTGAAGATGTTTTCCTCTAAAACTTAAAAGAATGTGGAGTGCCTGGTAAATCTACTGCAGAAAGCATTAAAAGGGATGGAGAGAGAATTATCCTCCTTGATGGTCGCTTGGAGGACGAGCCGGATGGGACGACGCCTAGAAGACGGAGAACAGAGCAGGACGAAAGAGGATGAAGCAGAAAGAATGGGAACGGGGCAGCACGTCCTCGTCATCGCAGTATCCACTTCCGAAAGGGGGACAAACATTGAACTTTATCGCTTGAGAAGCATCCTAGGTGTGGGACAAGCTTCTCTTGAGCTTTGGAGAGGGAGAGAAAAGAAAGAAGGGATGAAAATTTTGTATGGAGGGGGTCCCCTTTTATAGTTGCACGGTGTAAGGGCAATTTTGTCTTTTTAATTTCAAAATATTAAACTAGGAGTCTTTAGTGACGGATAAAACTGTCGCTAAAGCCCTAGTCGTGGGTGACGTGCGCTGCCCACTTGCCTCCCACGCATGAAATGCACACTCCACGTTCTTCAGATCTCACGATCAGAAGGCTTAACTCACCCCTCGCCACACCTTCTCATCGCACGCTGATAGCGATTTCACGCGGTTTGTTAAAATACGTCGTTGTAACGCGTAAAACCGATCAACTCTTAAATTTATATTCCTAGATAGGGAAGTATCTAGGGTCATCCAAGGAGGCCAATTGTTTGCAATAGTGATTCTCTTGCTTGGAATACAATCTCAGCTTTCTTTTTGGTATTTTTCAATATATCATTTTTTTTTATTTTAAATTAAGACAACATGCGGAATGGTGACGGGAAGGTAATTCACACTTCAATTTAACTACTACTTTCTAGTGGCAAGTAGAGCCTCTCCCTAAACTCACTCTAGGCAAGTGGAGGCCTAGAATAATTAGGGAGAGGGAGTGAAAAATGCTAAAAAGCAAAGCAAGTAGAAATGCAAAATAGAAAATTGCAAAGAAGGCAACTAGATTACTGAAAAATGTTTTACAAAAAAGGCTAGTAGAGGAATGCTTCTACTACTAGAAAAATTAAAATAAAGAAAAGCAAACACAAATCCTCTAGATAGATGGTGAAGAAGAGGGCTTCTTGCTCCAAGGTTGGTGGCTCCCAAGCTTGAAAAGAATCCTTCAACTCCTTCCTTGCAGTGCTCCGCCAGGGTGATGTCCTCCAAGGCAAGCCCAAGGGGGCATGCCCTAAGCTTCTCTCCAAGGGTGGACGTCCACCCTAGGTCCTTCTCCCTTGCCTGGCCGTCGTCCTTGAAGTGGAAGAGTCCTCCTCCTTGGCGTGGCTCAAGTTGAAGAGAGTGGGGAGAAGAAGTCACCAAAGGGGCTGGTGATGTGCCCCTTTAATCTCCTTCTCTACTCCTTCTTCTTGGCCGTAGGTATAGGTGGTTTAGGTAGAAAAATATGCTATGGGAGGATGCCCCAAAAGGGTGGTAGGTGGTGGCTTTTTATAGAATAGGATGGGGGGTTAAGGTGCCCCTTGAAATGGAGGGCTAGGATGGAAGGATGAGGGTGGTTGGTGATCCTATGGCTAGGGTGAGTTGGCGCCAACCCAAGGGGTGTTAAAGGGGGTGGTTATGGTGGTGTTGGTGTCTTTTGGTGGTGGAGAGACACCCCCATGTTGGTGCCAACATGGGGTCTTCTAGAAGGGGAGTTAGGTGGATGGTGGAGATGGATTCAAGGGGGATTGCGTGGTGGAGATGAGGGGGGATTTTGGAGGGAAAAGTGGCGCCATTAAGGGGTGGTTATGGGTAGTTTTTGGCGCCACTTTTAGGTGTCTTTTGGAGGTGGTGGGTAGGTTAGGTTGGTGCCTATTAGGTTAGCTTATGTGGAGCTTAGGTGGAGCTAGTTGGGTGGAGTTGGTAGGTGGGTTTTTGGGGTGGTACAAGCCAAGGAAGTTGGAGCATAGTTAAGCTAAGCTAAGCTAAGCTAATCTAAGATAGCTTAGCTAATGGAGGAGTAGAGGAGAAGGTGTTGGAGCTAGGGTTTGGAGGAAGGAGCTAAGGAGAAGAAGTCTGGTGTTGGAGCTGGAGCTGGCTGTTGCTGAAGAGGCTGGCATGGGGCTACTCTAGCTGGCTTAGCTTGCTAATTCTTTGCTAGTTGCTAAGCCAAGCTAAAGTGAGCTAGCTTCTACCAAAATGACCTGAGGTGAGCTAGGTCTGGTGTTCCCTGGGAGAATCAAGCTGGTTGAGGCAGCTAAGGTAGCTTAGCTCTACTGAGTTGAGCTAAGCTGAGTCCCTGGGAGCTGGACTTGAGCTTCCTGAGCTGGGATGAGTTCTTCTTTAGCTGGCTGCAGCTGAGTGGAGCTGGATGTAGATGGATCTGAGCTGGGATGAACTCCTGTCAACTTAACTGAGCTAGCTAAAGCTCCCTATGGACTAGTGGGAGCTGAGATGAGCTAGGCTCAGCGAAGTTGAGCTGGATCTGAGCTGACTTGAGCTAGGGTGAGCTAAGGTGAACTCTCTTGAGCTGCCATCCAGCTGAGATTAGCTGAATGGAGCTGGGATGAGCTAACCCTAGTTCAAGTAAGCTAGGTTCCAGCTGCGGTGAGCTGGATCAAGCTGAGGTGAGCTGGATCAAGCTGAGGTGAGCTGGATTAGGCTGAGTTCCAGCTAGTCTGGGCTTCTCCTTCACCATTTTCCTTCTTGAGTGCTAGGGTTTTAGGGATCTATATATCTGTACATCCCTAACACTCACAAAAACATATTAAAAAGACAATAAAAAATGCAATGCATGCCTAACCTATTTTATGCCTAAATGCAGCCCAAAAACCCGTTTGCGGAGTAAAATCCTAAGAGCTAGGTTTGTTTTAATGCATAAGAATGATGATAAACTGGCGTTTATCACACGCTCGTCGCATCTGATGGTGCATCACGTGCGGGCGTGCGATAGCGCGTGGGCACTATTGAGCGCTTGTGGTCGACCGATCACGATCCATCTCTCTCCACTACCGCTCACCCGCGCCCGCTCGCCCACTCCTCATGACTCGAACGTGCATCCTCCCTTCGCAAAAGCATGTTCGACTAATGTGCTACAAGCACGTTTGTGTCGCTCTTACAAATCGTGCATCCGAGATCAGGACCGTTGGATTGAGATCCAACGGTCAAGGCGGTTCTTCAGGTGCAGCTTCAGAGGATGGGTGCGCCGGTTGGGATGCAATCTCAGCCATTGGATATTGATCCAACGGCAAAGATTGATGGGTGCTAGCATCTTCAGAAGTTGAGGGCGGTCGGTTAGGCAACCGAGATGGTGCCACGTGGCACCATCTTGGCCGTCCATCTTCTGGAAGATGTAGATGGTGCCACGGGTGTCGGATTGAGTCAATTTTTACACCGTTAGCGTATGATCGTCGATTCGAATCCATCCGTGCGATCAGATTTATCTTTTGAAGTGTGGATTCACATCATCTTGGCCCTTGATCTTCTAGGGTTTCTCGATCTCTATCTGATGCTACAGATGTCTGATTAGGGAGATCTTAAAGTCGTTGAACTCCAATCGTTGCCCTGACCACATTCGTAAGGTTGGATCTTCGATCCGAGGCCCCGATAAAAATTTTGCCCTGTCCTTGAACATAAAAGGAGATAATTAACCTCCATTTTATTCAAGCTAATCTAAATGCAGGATGATGCATGCTATGCAATATTTATAGTAAGTAATCAAATCCTATGCTTAAGAACATGCATAAATAGACATATTATGTAGTGTAAACTTGTTTACATCAGGCATCGAATTGAAGATTTAACCGTACAGATCTAATTAGGGCAACAATCGGAGTTGAACGACTCCAAGATTGCCCCGATCGGACTTCCATAGCATCAGATGCAGTCCGAGAAGGATCTTTGATCAAGGGGCCAAGTTGTGTAAATCCGTACTTCAAATGACAAATTTGACCGCATGGATGGGTTCGGATCAATGATCTCAGTCCAAAAGTGTGAAAATTGGTTCAATCCTGCATCTGTGGCACTATCTACAAGCATCCGAGAATGGACAGCCTACATGGCACCATGTGGCACCATCTTAGCTGCCCACACTAGCCCAAGAACACCCACTGCACTCTCCCTCCTCAAGCGCTCATCTGATCTAGGCCATTGGATCAAGGACGCACACTAACGAGTCGATTCTTCTCTTTTAAATTCATTTGTAGTTTTATGTGATGGAAAAATTGACTAATCAATAATTAAAATAACCACTCGTAGAAAAGCGGGTCGTGTCCACAGGGAGGCAATGACTTATTTAAATTCGCACCGGTTAAAAACGTATGTTCGTAGTTAGTTTCGATGAGAATCGAGCCCAATCTACCTTCAGTTTAAGATAGTATCAAGAGAACATGCTGCAATGGTAATTTTGAGCAACTAAAGGATATTTTTTGCAATGCAGATTTAACAAAATATCAATAAAAGTTGGCAATGGCAGAGAATGTAAATATTAATAGGCCTTTTACAATAGCAAAACAGGGGATCTTCTTCCCCTTGGCCGTGCGCGAGGAGGAAGGAACGGTTGGAGGCGTGAAGCTCAAAGGAGGTTCTCTAGGCTGAGGGCTTCGCAGTAGTGGCGGCAGTGAGTTGCGAGGTGGTCGGAGCCGGCCAGACAGAGCTTCGGTGAAGGTTGGTTTCGATGGTGGCTGCACTTGCTGGATGAGGCACGGATGGGCACACGCGAAGGCTGCTGCAGGTGATGTGTGCGGAGGCTGTTGTTGTGCGCATTGAGGCTACATGCACTGCTGGAGGCATGTTCGCCGCAGGTGCTGGAGCTGCACCGGTGACGGAGGCGGTGAAGTGGTGTGCCCACTGCCGGTAGGCGGAAGGTGTTGCTGCAAGCGGTGAGGCAGGTGCGCTAAGGGCTGAAGGCAGTGAGGCATTGCATGGGCATGCACCGTGGATGCTGCATGGTGTGCGGCACACCAAAGCTGCAAGGCTTGTGCATCCAGAGGGGTGTGGGCATGAAGTGAGCGACCGGTCCTGTTGCTGTGTGCACTGGTGGTTCACTGGAGGAGATGCGTACAAGCGTAGGGAGGAGTTAGTGGCCGGTGCTGTAGGGTGTGCGCGTGAGTGGTGCGGATGTGAAGTCAGTTGCTGCTGCAGAAGGTACAGTGCGCCGAGGTTGCAAGGAAGGCACGAGCAGGCTAGGGATGGCACTGGAGGCTGGAGGAGATGAAGAGGAGTGAAGTGGAGGCCAGTTGCTAGTGTGTGTGGGGACGAAGCTTCAGATGTCCGGGAAACTTCTCGGACGTCTTAACTTACAGAGTTGTGAAGTTGCAGTCGCTGCAGTGGAGGTTATTGGTGATGACGACGAGGGTGGTGATGTTGATTTTGGTGGGACACAGTGATGCAGACAAGCTCCAGATGGCGGTGTGGCCTGTCACGCCACACGCCCACCGTTATGGAGGCTCGTCGCCGCGGTTGAGGCTGGAGGTGGTGGAATGGACAAGAGACTAACTCTCTGCATAGTGTGGATTGTTGGGATGGTGTCCTGCTTTGACCGACTGCTTCTTCCTCTTTTTGTAGCCACCTGCATGGATTTGAAAGGAGAGACGGGAGCAGATCGACATTAGCCACTCGTCCTTGATTGCTGGTTTAAGTGCCGTAGCTAGTGACGTTGGAGCGGCAGCTGAAGGAAATGCAGCCGTTGCTAAAAAAATAAATAAATAAAAACAAAATAGTGATAAAATATTATGGTTATTTATATACAAACCCTCAACTTTTATGTTAACTTAAATTAATGTCTGCAATGCACCTAATTGGTTAACTAATTAAATAAATGCAATTCTAAGTTAATTCTAAATGCATTTAAATATGAATGGAATGCATGAATTATGTAATTAAAATAGAAATATGAATTAATCTATTTACATCCTAATTTATGCTAAATAAATGTTAGAATTAACTTAATGTCTAGGCACTTAAATATTTAAATAGCCCACAAATATGGACTAATCAAATGCCCCCATGCCTAGTTTTTGCTAGTCCCTAGCAAATCCAAGCAAAACCTAGCACTCCACATAGACTAGTCAACCCAGTCTATCTTCCTTTAGAAACATATTAAGTTCAGACTCTAGACCTAAGGTTCCCAAGTAGTTGCTAAGTTACAGACTAGGTTGGCTAAAGGCGAGTTGCAGGCACGAGTTTCCCTGATTTCTAACTCTACCCTAAGGTTTATTGATCCCTGAGATTAAAGCATCTGTGCATGTGCATTGGTCTGAGTTATGAGTTAAAAGAAAAAGGATCTTTTTTTTTTTATTCCCCTTAGTCTAACCTCAGAACAGCTATCAACACGGTCTGTGTCGGATTCATTATCCCCATTACCATAACTCGAAGGGTGCCTGGCTTTCGATGCTTCGAGATAGCATCGCCCATATTGACTGGAAGAACTCCTGGCAATCGACACTTTGAGATAGTATCGCCCATGGATTTCTTAAGTGAATTCAGGCCTATGGCAATCGGCACTTCGAGAATGGGCTGCCCATGGTACCTGAACCGCGCAATGCGCTTACATGCACCTTGTAGGATGGATATCCTAAGAGACAAGCACTGAGGAGGTAATATGTTATCATCGTATCTTCAAGGTGAGTGTATACTCCACCTCTCCTGCGGCGGGAACTCTTCCAATCAAATTGTGTTTTCAAGCCTCTCCTAAGTCAAAACTAAGAGAACCAAATCTCTTTTAAGAAAGGAATTAAGTTGATTACTTATTTACATCAGACCAAGTGTGTGAAATTTGGATGCTTGGGTTACAAGGACCTATAAACCAAAAGGTAGAACAAGACTCCAGATACTGCCCCACCTTTTAACTCAAACTCTTACTTTCCTTCATCAACCTCTTGAGGAATGGTCCGCAACTTAACTCCTACTTAAGTTTTTAAGTCCACAAAAGACTGTAAAAGTCTAAACCTAGTAGATCATTTAGACTCTAATGTTTGACCCTAGAATTAACTTAGTCTACCCTAGAGTTCTGATTTGCTTAAGAATGCAAGACCTAGCTAGTTAAGCTCAAAACTTTAGCATCTTTATTATTAATTTTTTTCTTTTTTTTTATTTTTTAATTTTTAAATTCAAATGTATGCAAGCTATAAAGAAAATGCCTCAGGTCCTCTCCCCCATGCTTGGTTCAAGCAATGCTCTCATTGAAAACAAAACTAGTTAAAGGAAGATGTTACCTGAGGCAGAGAAAGGTAGGAGCTAAGGCTCCTCTAGAGTAACTTCGTCAACCAAACGGCCATCCAAAGTTATGTAAGGTTTTAACCGTTGACGATAAAGGGAGTTGCTGAAGCGGAAGGATTTTTAATCTCCACAGCTCTATGCGAAAATACTTTGGTGATTTTGTAAGGCCCATCCCAACGAGATTTTAACTTCCCAGGAAAAAGCTTAAGTCTGGAATTGAAAAGCCAGACTAGTTGGTTGGGCTCAAAGCTGGGTCTCCCTGGTGAGAGCCGAGTATCCTGACCAACTAGACTACAACGGAACCACATTTGACGAGTTGATTCTTCTCTTTTAAAGTCGTTTGTAGTTTTATGTGGTGGAAAACTCGACTAATCAATAAATAAAATAGCCACTCGCAGAAGAGTGGGTCGTGTCCATAGGGAGGCAATGACGTATTTAAATTCGCACCGGTTAAAAACGTATGTCCGTAGTTAGTTTCGACGAGAATCGAGCCAAATCTGCCTTCAGATTAAGATAGTATCAAGAGAACATGCTAAAATCGTAATTCTGAACAACTACAGGATATTTTTTGCAATGCAGATTTAATAAAATATTAAAAAAAGTTGGCAATGGCAGAGAATGTAAATATTAATAGGCCTTTTATTGTAGCAAAATAGGGGATCCTCTTCCCCTTGGTCGTGCGCGAGGAGGAAGGAATGGCCGGAGGCGTGAACCTCGGGGGAAGCTCTCTAGACTGAGGGCTTCGCAGCGGTGGTGGCGACGAGTTGCGAGGTGGCCGGAGCCGCCCAGATGGAGCTCCGAAGAAGGTGATTTTTGACGGTGGTTGCACCTGCTGGAGGAGGCGCAGATGGACACAGGTGGAGGCTGCTGCAGGTGGTGCACGGGCAGGCTGCTGTTGCACGCAATGAGGCTGCACGCATTGCTGAAGGAGCATTGGCTGCAGGTACTGGAGCTGCGTGGCAGACGGAGGCTCTGTAGGGGTGTGCCTGCCGCAGGTAGGCATAAGGTGTTGCCGTAGGCGGTGATGCGGGCACGCTAAGGGCTGAAGGCAGTGAGGCGTAGCAAGGGCATGCGTCGTGGATGCTGCAGGGTGTGCGACGCACCGAGGCTACAAGGCTTGTGCAGCTAGAGGGGCGTGGGCGTGAAGTGAGCGACCGATCCTATTGCTGTGTGCGTGGGTGGTGCGTTGAAGGAGATGCGTACGTGCGCAGGGTGGCTGGTGCTGTAGGGTGCGTGCGTGAGTGGTGCGGACGTGAAGTCGGTTGCTGCTACAGAAGGTGCGGCACGCCAAGGTTGCAAGGAAGGTGCGAGCAGGATGGGGATGGCGCCGGAGGCTAGAGGAGATGAAGAGGCGTGAAGTGGAGGCCTGTTGCTGGTGTGTGTGGGGACGAAGCCTCAGATGTTCGGGAAACCTCCCAGACATCTTAACTGACGGAGGAGTGAAGTTGCAATGGCTGCAGTGGAGGTTGTTGGTGATGACGGCGAGGGTGGTGATGTTGATTTTGGTGAGACATAGTGATGCAGATGAGCTCCAGATGGCGGTGTGGCCTGTCACACCACACGCCCACGGTGGTGGAGGCTCGTTGTCGCGGTTGAGCCCGGCGGTGGTGGAATGGAAGAGAGATGAACTCTCTGCATAGTGTGGATTGTTGGGATGGTGGCCTGCTCTGATCGGCTGCTTCTTCTCCTTTTGTAGCCACTTGCATGGATTTCAAAGGAGAGGTGGGAGCAGATCCACATTCTCCGCTCATCCTTGATTGCAGGTTTAAGTGCGGCAGCAGAAGGAAATGCGGCCGTTGCTGAAAAAAAAATAATAATAATAATGATAAAATTTTATGGTTATTTATATCCATACCCTCAACTTTTATGTTAACTTAAATTAATGTATGCAATGCACCTAATTGGTTAACTAATTAAATGAATGCAAATCTAAGTTAATCCTAAATGCATTTAAATATGATTACAATGCATGAATTATGTAATTAATTTAGAAATATGAATTAATCTATTGACATCCTAATTTATGCTAAATAAATGTTAGAATTAACTTAATGTCTAGGCATTTAATTACTTAAATAGCCCACAAATATGGGCTAATCAAATACCCCCATGCCTAGTTTTTGCTAGTCCCTAGCAAATCCAAGCAAAACCTAGCACTCCAAGTGGACTAGTCAACCCAATCGGTCTTCCTTTTGAAACATACTAAGTTTAGACTCTAGACCTAAGGTTCCCAAGTAGTTGCTAAGTTACAGACTTGGTCGGCTAAAGACGAGTCAGGCATGAGTTTCCCTGATTTCTAACTCTACCCTAAGGTTTATTGATCCCTGAGATTAAAGCATCTGTACATGTGCATTTTCTGAGTTATTTGAGTTAAAGAAAAAAGGATATTTTTTTTATATATATTTTTTTAACTACTTATGCACAAACAAATAAAGGAAACAATCCACAAAATAAACTAAAAACCTAAATCTAAAGAAAAGGGAACAAGCTCCCAAAAATTACCCAACAATGGCCTAAAGCAAAATCGGGGAACAAACCCCTCAAAATATACCCCAGAACAAGGGTTTCAAACCAAATGCATGCAATGAAAAATTAAATCTAAAGTCTTAATCCTACTCTAATTAAATCAGTGACTAGATGGTCATCGCGTCCTTATCCTTCCCCTCCTTTGCAAGGTAGCTCGACCAATTTCTCCTCTGGCAATGTTAAGGGTCGCCTCTGACAATGGCTGATTCCTTGCACAGATTTCTCGCACAGAAAAAATAATAAATGGTCAGATCACTGTGCAATTGAGAAACAATAAAAAATAAAATCAGGTGAAATTATTGCATCTGCTACCTCCCCAGCAATGGCGCCATTTGACAAGTTGATTCTTCTCTTTTAAAGTCTTTTGTAGCTTTATGTGGTGGAAAAATCGACTAATCAATAATTAAAATAACCACTCGCAGAAGAGCGGGTCGTGTCCACAGGGAGGCAGTGACGTATCTAAATTTGTACCGGTTACAAACTTATGTTCGTAGTTAGTTTCGACGAGAATCGAGCCTAATCTACCTTCAGTTTAAGATAGTATCACGAGAACTTGCTGAAATGGTAATTTTGAACAACTAAAGGATATTTTATGCAATGTGGATTTAATAAAATATCAATAAAAGTTGGCAATGGCATGGAATGTAAATATTAATAGGCCTTTTACTATAGCAAACAAGGGCATCTTCTTCCCCTTCGCCGTGCGCAAGGAGGAAGGAACGGCTAAAGGCATGAAGCTCGGAGGAAGCTCTCTGGAGTGAGGGCTTCACAGCGGTGGCGGCGGCGAGTTTCAAGGTGGCTAAAGCCTGCTAGACGGAGCTCCAGCGAAGGTAGGTTTCAACGGTGGCTGCAACTGCTGGAGGAGGTGCGGATGGGCACGTGCGGAGGCTGCCGCAGGTGGGGCATGCGGATGCTGCTGTTGTGCAAATGAGGCAGCACGCACTGCTGGACGCACGTTGGCCGCAAGTGCGGGAGCTGCACGAGTGACGGAGGCGCTGAACGGGTGTGCCCGATGCGAGTAGGCGGAGGTGTTGCTGCAGGCGGTGAGGCGGGTGGGCTTAGGGTTGAAGGCAGTGAGCTGCAGCAAGGGTATGCACCGTGGATGCTGCAGGGTGTGCAGCGTGCCGAGGCTGGAAGGCTTGTGCTGCTCGAGGGGCGCGGCTGTGAAGTGAGCCGCCGGTCCTGTTGCTGTGTGCGCGGGTGGTGCGCTAGAGGAGATACGTACGCGCGCGGGTGAGGAGTTGGTGGCCGGTGATGTAGGGTGTGCATGTGAGTGGTGCGGACATGAAGTCAGTTGCTACTGCAGAAGGTGCGGTGCGTCGAGGTTCAGGGAAGGCACGAGCAGGCTGGGGATGGTGCTAGAGGCTGGAGGAGATGAAGAGGCGTGAAGTGAAGGCCGGTTGCTGGTGTGTGTGGGGATGAAGCTTCTGACGTCCGGGAAACTTCCCAGAGGTCTTAACTGACGGAGGAGTGAAGTTGCAGTGGCTGTAGTGGAGGTTGTTGGTTATGACGGCGAGGGTGGTGATGTTGATTTTGGTGAGACATAGTGATGCAGACAAGCTTTAGATGGCGATGTGGCCTGTCACGCCACACGCCCATGGTGGTGGAGGCTCGTCGCCGCAGTTGAGGCTGGCGGTGGTGGAATGGATGGGAGATGAATTCTCTGCATAGTGTGGATTGTTAGGATGGTGGCCTGCTCTGACCAATTGCTTCTTCCTCTTTTTGTAGCTGCCTGCATGGATTTGAAAGGAGAGGCAGGAGCAAATCCACATTCTCCGCTCATCCTTGATTGCAGGTTTAAGTGCGGCAGCTGGTGTTATTGGAGCGGTAGCTGATGGAAATGCGGCCATTGTTGAAAAAAAAATAATAAAAAATAATGATAAAATATTATGGTTATTTATATACAAACCCTCAACTTTTATGTTAACTTAAATTAATGTATGCAATGCACCTAATTGGTTAACTAATTAAATGAATGCAATTCTAAGCTAATTCTAAATGCATTTAAATATGAATGCAATGCATGAATTATGTAATTAAATTAGAAATATGAATGAATCTATTTACATCCGAATTTATGATAAATAAATGTTAGAATTAACTTAATGTCTAGGCAGGTAAATACTTAAATGGCTCACAAATATTGGCTAATCACGCACCCTTTAAATTAGAAGCTCGCACAAAAGGTGCAAGTTTGAGCTGCTATGTTGCCCTCTCCTCCTCACGCGCGAGCGTGAAATCAAGCATCCTGATCGAGCACCAATTACCTAGATCTTCAGATTAGGCGAACGTGTGGTTCGACGCTCCGATGCGCACGCCCGATCAGCCATGCCAAGCCTATGATTTGAAGTGCTAGCGAGCATAATTCTCAGGAGTCAGATCATGATCAAATACCGATGAAGAGGTCGCGTTGCCTCTTATTGATCGAAGGCAATGAGGCACACATGATCTAAACCGTCAGATGTGAAGATTGGACGACTAAGATCTTCTGAAGGCGATGAGGTGCTCAACCGCTGAAGATGAAGAGGCGTAGGCTAGCGTGCACTACGCAGCACTCAGGGCTTTGGTGATGCTTAAAATCATCACTAATTGCCTATGCGTTAATCTTTTAAACATAAAATGATCTATATGCCCTCAATCCCTACTACTATAAAAGGAGACCCCTACCACTCGAAATTCTCATCCCTTGCTCTCTTCTCACACTCCCTCCAAAGCTCTAAGAGCTTGTCTGAAACTAGGGATGCTCAATTTGAGTTTAAATTAGAATTTTTCCACCTTCTTGTCCCCGATCATGGAGTGCCCACGGTTCTCTTCTCACCGTCGTTCAATAAGTGAATCCCACTGCAAGGTCTCCTGCCCCATCCTTCATCGTCTACCGTCGTTATCCTTCGTCCCGCATCTCACCACCTTCGCCCAGGCAATTTGTCAGTGCATCTCATCCTCCAAGCAGCCATCGAGGAGGATAACTTCTCTCCACCTTCACTTTTACTGCTTTCTAGCATACATTTCCTGCTTTCTGGTATAATAAGTAGTTGTAATGAAAATCATTTGTGGTATTCAAATTCATGTTTACACTATCCCTTTTTTCTCTTTATTTGTATCATTCTTTTCTCTCTCTTCTATTTGTTATTCTTTATGTTGATAGCGTAGATTCAATTCCACAAGGTAATCTACTTCGTGACAATGAAACAAATGTGATTTTTAATCAAACATTCGCCTCCTTGTGTTCAACCAGGAATTCCTTTTGAGTATCAGTTAAAATTATCTACTGACGGATTTTTCTTACAATTTTCACTACCATGATGGGATTTCAAAACTCAACTCTTTTTGCTATGATTTTCCAATTCAACATAGTTTCGTAGCACCTTATGCAGTTCAAGGAAAATCGGAGGCCAAGGGACTAAGTGACACAATTCAGAGCTTCAAATGACAAATCCAATCGTATGGTTGAATTCAGATCAACGATCGCATCGTAATAGTATGAAAATCGATCCAATCCAATATCTATGGTGTCTTCTACAAAGAAAATAAAATGCACAACCAGAAAGGCGCCAGATGGTGCCATCCCGGCTGCCCAAATCCACCCTCAGTAGCTATCATGCCTCAAAGGCATTTCCACCGCGATATCAGGATAGTTGGATCAGCATACAACGGTCTTAAGCTCATCATGTCGCCAATCTCAACACTTTGACAAAAGTGGCATTAATCTCAGCCATTGGATTTCCATGCAACAGCCAAGATCAACTCCTCACCATGCCTGCAAAAACATCTTCACACAAAAGCACCCACAGCACACTGGTCATGGGAGATGTTCTGAAGCCATGCGTACACGCGATTAACAGCATGGGCATAAGCGCCAAATTGGGCTCCGCGATCTTCATTGAATGATATCGAACTCTCCATGTGGGTGCACGGATGGTTGCGGATACGCCTGCGCGATCCAACGCTTGACCCAACGTGCATTCTTACATGCCATCCATTGCGATCAGAGGTGTAATCTCCGTGTGATCGTCAGTCTCGAGATGATGATCTAACAGTTATTTGACGACCATGCCTCTGCAGCTATGAGCTGGCGGGGGCATGCGTTGGCTGCAGATTTTTAGTAACATTTAATGAGAAGCTACAGTGGCTTCTTTGATGTCGCAATTGACCATGCACAACTAAAGCCACTTCTCCTCCACTATAAAAGTACCCCTACCGCTCCCATTTCTCTTCATCTCTTCCTTCCACTTCACCACCTCCAAGGATCTAAAGAGAGCTTGCCCCAAGCCTAGGAAGCTCCTCTAGGGTAGAAAATCAAATTATTTTCCCACCTCTCATCCCCTTTCGTGGAGCATCCTCTGGCTGTCCTATCACCACTTTAGGAAGTAGATCCTCGCTGCGACGCCATCCTACCCTGTCCTCATTCCTCCAGTATCGTTCTCCTTCCTTTAGCTTCTTACCACCGTCTTCTGGGCAATGTCCCAGCAAGTCATCCTCTAAGCAACTGTCGAGGGGTATTCTTCTCACCTCTATCTTTTATCGCTTTCTACTCTAGTTGTAGATTCTCGATTATTTGTTGCAGATAGTTTTAGGAAAATATATGTGATTGTTTCTCTCTCTGTCACTCTCCCTCTTATTTTATAGGCAGATTAGTTAGATGATGTCTTATTGATCTGATCTCTTACTTTATAAAAATATAAAAAGAATCATAAAAGACAAAAACAATAGAAACAAGTTAAATCGAAAATGCAGATTTCAAACCCAAATGTTCGCCTCCCTATGTTCAACTTGGTTCTTATCTTGAGTTTCGGTATAAATTTTATCTGGTAGCGATTTTTGCATCTATGATGACGGGTTCTCCCAAAGCCCTAATTTTCTTTCATGAAAACATGCTCACTACCTAGTGAGTCTATCACTTTTTCACATTAAGGTGGTTTGAACTTGAAGTTCTTTCTGAGTCTTTAGTGGGTTGGGTAGCCGTAGAAAGCTACCTTGAAACCCTAAACTCAAAAAAAAAAAGAAATGAAGAAAAAAATGCATCAGGTTGATTGAGTCTTTGCAACCATGCCCTTCGTTGAAATTTTCTAGTGATAATCAACAAATCTTGCCTAAGTGATCAGATCATGATTCTGCTTTATACATAGCATTCAGGTTAATTTTTCCATGGTCTAACAAAAGATATGTATGGGGGTATGATGTATACACATCCATTTAGGTTAAAATCCCTATTTGTGCATGTTCCTAACCTTTGAGATGCATTCCATATTATAAATATTGCATACCATGCTTCATTTTACATTTAGAATAGTTCGTGTAAATTATAGGTTAATTCATGTCCTTTTATTGACAGGAGAGACGGAGATCTATTTCAGGGCATTGGATTGACCATCCAACCATATGGATCTGATCAGGATGATGATCAAAGTGCAGCATCTCGGAAATGGTCTTGATCAGAGTCCTCTAGCACATTGTGTAGTCCAAGGAAAATCATTGGCCATGTGGCTAGGTGATGCAATTTGGAGATTCAAATGGTAAATCCAACCGCATGGATGGATTCGGGTCAATGATCGCAGCCCAAAGCTGTGAAAATTGAACCAATTTGATGTCTGTGGTGCCATTGAGAACCATCTAAAGATGAACGGTCTAGATGATGCCACGTGGCACCATCAACCTGCTTAAGGCCAACCACGATCTTTCCTTATCGTCTACACCCTCACATCCTAGCCATTGGATCATTATCCAATGGCTTGGAAGCAGTAGCTCCCTCAGCAGTAGCAATGCCCGTGCAACACAAAGGACACCTTGGCGTAGTGATCGCACATGCAACTCTCAAGGGAGGGATGCACGTTTGAGCCCTCGCGGACCCCCTAAATTCACAACATGCACCGAGTACTTGATTAGAGCTGTGCAAATCGCATCGAATGGTGCAGACTTCTCCATGCAACAGCATGAACTAGCGCGGATGTAGCCTAGTGGAAATGCATTATCGCACGTGCAAATGAACACGCAATTGCACTCGTTATCCAACGTGATCAAGTGGCACGATCTCTGCGCATCCTTAGCTGTACAATATCAATCTGACTGCTCTCCTTCGATGACGCCTCAATAGCTGTGCAAGCAAGTGTGAGCTAGGCTTCAGCAACATCTATGGTGAGTCATTAGCGACGATTGTAAATGTTGCTTTTGATCCATGACTTTATTTTGCCTCTTCTCCTCCACTATAAAAGGACCACTACCACACCCATTCTTCTTTATCCCTTCCTATTCTCTTCTCACCTACTACAGAGCTCAAAACACAACTTGAGCTTGTGTCCCAAGCCTTTGGTATGCTCCCCTAGAGGAAAGAAAAATTACTTTCCACTCTCGCATCACTATTTGTGGAGCTCTCATTAGTTGTCATCCCAACCTCATTCTGGGAAGCGGATCATGTCGTAACGTTGCCCGTCCTCCCCTCATCTTCCAATGTTGTTGTTCTCTTCCAACTACACAAATTCATTGTCTGGGCCCCATCAATGTAGCTTCTTCCTCTGAGCAGTCGACAAAGAGGATTTCTCCTACCCCCTTTCCCTTTTACTGCTTTCATTGTATACAATCTATTATAATAAACATTTCTGAAGCATATATCTCGAAGTGGTTGTTGATTCTCTGTCTTTTCCTTCAAACTTAGCAAGTAGAATGGTTCTTTCCTACTTTAGCTTAGTGTAGATAATATTCATGCTTGTTTCCCTACTATCATAAAACACCAAAAAAATAACAAATGCAATATACCAAAAAGAAACAATGTAAAATGTGATTTTCAAAGAATCAAACGTCGCCTCCCGGTGTTCGACCTAGGGCTTATCATGAGTTTCAATATAAATTTTATTTCGTTAGCAGATTTTGCGACAACGATGGGTTCTCCAAAACCCTGATTTTCCTTGCAAAAATATGCCCACCAGTGGTTATCAAGATAAAATTGAAAGTCATCTCCAAAAATGCAGAAATCATCCATAAATACTTCACGAAGTCCGCTATAATGTTGAAGAAGATGGCCATCATGCAACACTGAAAAGTTGTGGGTGCATTGTAGAGGCCAAAGGGCATTTGCTTGGAAGCGAATGTACTAAAAGGGCACAAGAAAGTTGTCTTGTCCTAATCTTTCTGGTTAATCACAACATATTTTACTTAGAGTATCTCTCTAGAAAATGAAAGAAGCTTCGCCCAGCTAGCCTTTCCAAGATTTGATCAATGAATGGTGAGGAAAAATGATCAATTTCTGTAGCCATGTTCAGCTTACGATAATCAATGCAGACTCGCCACAAAGTTGTCGTACGGGTTAGGATGGATTCTCCTTTCTCAGTTTTTATTACGATGATTCCTCCATTGTTTGGCATGATCAAGATGGGACTCACCCACTGGGTATCAGATATGGGATATTTAATATCAACATCTAGCCATTTGATGATGTCCTCCTTGACAACCTCCAGCATATTCAGATTTAGCCATCTTTGAGGTTGACGAGAAGGTTTCACCCCCTCATCCATGTATATATGATGAATACAGTAAGAGGGGCAAATACCATGGAGAACACAGATACTCCACCCAATAGCCGGGTTTGTCTCACTATCGCACAAGAACACATATTTTAACGAATTAGGTAAAGGCTTGAGTTCAATCACAGGTGGAGGAGATACAGAGTCATCTGCAGGAGAAGGTTCCTATAGGGAAATAGAATAATCAACAGCATATATCTGATAATCTCGATACGCATTACTGTCCACTGATTGCACACATAAAGGAAGGTCAGCAGTGACTACATTGGTGAGGAAGCAAAATCTAGATCTCACACCACTATGACCATGGTGTCTGAGCAAGGGTGAGCGTGATCAATGGTCAGTGCCCAAGTGTCTCATCAGGTGTCCCAGACCTTCCCTCTATGCGGAGGAGGTGAAAACTGAACTCATGCTTCCTACACTATGGTTTGGAAATACCATTAAGGGTAGACAAGGATCGAGGATCCCATCCACGTGTCTCTCATGCTAACCAAAATTGTCCGGAGTAATCACACTATCCTATACTAGCAAGGGTGAGTTAGAAAATGATATATTAGAAAAATCAATGTAGGCATAATCCTGAGTATCATGCTCAGAGAGACCCCCCAAACCCCAAACAATCAGATCCCGTGTATGATGAGATGTGCAGTGCATCTGCCTTAGTCCTATGTGGATCATTATCCAAAAACCTTGAAACTTAAGATGAATGAGACATTGGGTCGCTACAGAGAAGCCCAATGTTTCCACAATAAGTCAAGTTCTCACCTTCACCATCCTCCATGATTAGATCACAATCGAAGTTCTTGGATGCCCTAAAAATGTCCAATCTAAGTCTCCCATTACCCAAGGCAATCTCCATACACTCGAATGCATAATCTATATTCCCTTGGGCTGTCACCGAAAATGGGCAACCCAAAATGATTGGTACATCACAGAGATTATGAGGAACCTCCATGTCTAATACGAAAAAGTCTGCTAGAATGAAGAATCCACATACTTTTACGATGACATTTTCAACCATGCCCTTTATGCTTTCACCGATCGGTCAGCCAATTGAATAGTTATCTAGGTGGGCTTTAACTCCTTAAATCGAAATCGATCATATGCAATAGTTGGAGTTAGGTTGATGGATGAACCCAAATCTTGTAGAAACCTACAAATGGCAGAAAATAAGGGGGTACTGTTGTATGCGAAAAGAGGAGATTTAATATGAGTTCATTGAAGAACACTCCTAAATTGCACTACAAAACTTTTAAATTTATAAAAGTCAGAATCAAATTGGAGTCTGAGCTCGTTTGTATGGAGCAAATGTGGAATTCAAGCATTAATCTTCATTCAGAATAAATAAGTACAATAAATTGAGGACAGTAACAGATATTCAATGAATACAACTTGTCAAATTGATATTCATTGTAATCCAATGTATCTCAGAAGATGTAGAGACAAAAGAGAATAGAAGAAACCTAAAAAGTGGTGATTTAGATCACAATTTAGATCCCTATAATTAAGCATGCATGTCATATTCAATTTTTTCAAATAATCCAACAGTGCCTCAATTAGATAACCTAGGTACTTAAATAATGTCACAATAACCAGAACCAAAGATCAGAAGTCTCCAAGATGACTTACCCTTCACATAGCAGAGCCTCATAGAAGGCATAGTATCAACAGAGAACAAGGCTTCTCATAAGAGCCTTTCTTCTTCTTCAAGACTTTCAAGAGCAAGGCATTCAAGCACAAGCACATGGATAAGTGTTAGCCTTCCTTCCTTCAACACATGCCCAAGGTACTTCAGAGAAAACCCTCACCCTTCCCCTCATAGAAATCTCCTCTTTCTTCTAACTCTCAGATAACTAGGAATAGGTTTGGGTATAGCGGGTAATTGGGTCATGAATAGTGGCCAAACATACGAGAAGGATTATGGATGAGGCATGAGAGCACATGGAGCAGCGTGAGCAGGAAACCAACCCCCAGTGACTTTGGTGAAGATGCTAGGTGAGGAATTCCTCTTAAGTGCCTATGTGAGACTTTCAGCTAATGATGTGGGACTATGTCCCTGCGTCTTTCGCTTGCGTCGCTGCTTCTGAGATTGCTCAAATTGGGGATGAGGAGAGCTCTAGCAGCAGCAATTGAAGGCAAGTGGAGGGTCCTAGAATTGAGCCACAGCACCTGGAGGTGATATCGTGGATGAATGTGGTCGGAGAACTACAACCAGAGTTGGAGATGATGGCGGCGACAGGGAGTAATGGCAAACACTTGAAATAGAGAATAAGGCCTTGCCTCCTCGTCAAAATAAGTTAGGAGGATTGATTAGCCCATAGTTGTGGGCTATTTAAGTATTTAAGTGCCTACACATTAGGTTAATTCTAACATTTATTTAGTATAAATTAGGATGTAAATAGATTAATTCATAGTTTTAATCTAATTACATAATCCATAAATTGTATTCATATCTTAAGTGCATTTAGAATTAGCTTAAAATAGCATTCATCTAATTAGATAACCAATTAGGTATATTGTTATTATTAACATAGAAGTTGAGGGTCTATACATAAATAACCCTAATATTTTAATAATATTTTCTTTATTCGTCTTCTTTCAGAACGGCTGGCTGCCGCTCCAACGCCCGCGTGATGCAGTGAAGGAGCCATTCAAGGGGGAGCGGATACGGTGGATCTGGTCGGCCGCTGATTTCAAATTTGTTCAGGCCACTACAAAAGGAGCACGGAGGCAGCTGAGCTCAGGAGGCCTCCGCCACCGACCCACCACTGTGCAGAGAGAACCTCTCTCTTCCACTCCATACTGCCGGCCTCAACCGTGGCGGCGAGTCTCCACCACCGTGGGCGTGTGGTGTGACAGGCCACACCGCCATCCGGAGCTCGCCTGCATTACCGTGAGCACCTTAGCGTGCAACTCCCTCGCCGTCGTCGCAGACCACCACCACCGAGCTACTGATCAGCCACCCTCTCAGTAACTTAAGACGTCTGGGAAATTTCCCAGACGTCTGAAGTTACCCGCTCACCTCCACTTCCTCAGCCTGCAGTCTCCAACCGGCCACCAGACAGCCTGCACCCTCCACCGCTCACCGGCTGCAGACCTGCGCACGCCTGCAGATCAGCCCGCGCTCTCCTCCAACGCCTGCAGACCAGCCTGCAGCATCCTCCAACAGCCGCCTGCAGCTTCCACCGCACACGCCAACCGCCTGCAGCTTCCACCGCGCCAGCGCCCTCCGTAGACCCTCCGCCCACGCCAGCTTCCACCGCACACGCCAACCGCCTGCAGACCACCGCGCAAGCGCCCTCCTGCAGACCACCGACCGCGTACAACCGCGCGCCCTCCGCAGACCCTCCGCGCGCCCACGCACAACCACCTGCAGACCGCCCAACCGACCACCACACACGCCAGCCGCAGCAGTGCCCACGGCAGCGGCAGTAGCCACCCCCGCAGCAGCAGCAGGCGGCAGACTTCACGCCAACAGGCTGCGCAAGCTGCCGGCTGCAGCACCTCCGCCGGAGCTCGTCCGGCCACCTCCGACCGCCGCGCGACTTGCCGCCACCACCGATTCGAAGCCCTTGATCCAAGGGACCTCCTCCGAGCTTCCCGCGCCCGGCCATCAGCTCCTCGTCGTGCAAGACAACGGGGAAAAATTCCCCTGTTTTGCTACAGTAAAACGTTAATTAAAATTTACATTTTCTGCCATTGCCATATTTTAATCATATTCTATTCACTCTGCATTGCGGAAAATATCCTGTAGTTTCTCATAATTGCCATTTCAGCATTGTTTCTTGCTTAAACCTTAATCTAAAGGCAATCTTGGCTTGGTTCTTGTCCAAGTTGACTCCGAACAAACATTTTTAAGTGGCGCGAATTTTAATACGTTATTGCCTCCCTGTGGATACGACTCGCTCCTCTGCGAGTGGTTATTTCTTATTAAAAATTGATTAGTCGATTTTTCCACCACATTAAACTACAAACGACTTAAAAGAGAAAGATCGACCGGTCAAATGGCGCCGTTGCCGGG
This sequence comes from Thalassia testudinum, assembly GCA_037157565.1. NCBI lineage: Eukaryota > Viridiplantae > Streptophyta > Magnoliopsida > Alismatales > Hydrocharitaceae > Thalassia > Thalassia testudinum. The sequence goes on along the minus strand of JAZHRO010000014.1, from coordinate 146,344,173 downwards.
GAGGCAACAGACGCAATAATTTCGCCTAATTTTATTTTGATTATTTGTCAATTGCACAGAGATTTGACCATTCATTATTTTCTTTTCTGTGCGAGAAAATTTATGCAAGAATCAGCCACTGTGAGGGGCGACCCTTGACGTCGCCAGACGAGAAGTGGACAAGCAATTTTGAAAGGAGGAGAAGGACGAGGACGCGACGGACACCATTGTATTTAATCGCTAATTTAATTAGAATAGAATTAAGACTGAAGACTTAATTTTTCATTACAGTTAGTTTGAAACCCTTGTTCTGGGGCATATTTTGAGGGTTTGTTCCCTGATTTTGTTTTGGACCCGTGTTGGGTAATTTTTGGGAGCCTGTTCCCTTTTCTTTAGATTTAGGTTTATTATTTTTTTTTTTATTATTTCTTTTATTTGCTTGTGCATAAGTAGTTCTAAAAAAAAAACAGAAAAAGGAAAAAAAAAATGAGCTGCCTGCTAGAAGCTGCCTGCCCTAGGACGAACCATTTAGGTCTGTATGAGCAGCCTCTAGATTTGCTTTTCTGCATTGCGTGCTTTTTTGCATCGAAGATCGCTGGAGGCAAGGTACGCATTCTCTTACTTTGCATCCTATTTTTGATCACGCATTGCATTTGGGATTTAATGCGAAGACCACCTAATCTGTACTGAATAAATCTAACAAGTGGTCACATATTTTCTTTAGAAAAAGGACTAATTAAAGGAAGGACATTTTAAAAACCAAGGATTTGATTTTCAAACTTGGCGTGCGATTCAAAGTTCAAAATCTTTGACGGTGTATGCACACTTATTTCACTTGCACCACGGCACGTTTCTAGACACTCCTTAGGTTTGGAAATACTAGGACAAGAGCCATCCTTTCGTTGGATTTTGAAGTGTTCGGAACTTGAGATCAAAGGTTTTGTAAATCCAAAGAGGGGGATACCCTGTCACGGATTTTTGGGGGTAGTTGAGGAGCACCGCGAAAGCACAGCTTCAAAGGAAGGCTTAAGCCTACTTGCATCCCTCGATCTTCCGTCTTTGGATTTACTTGACCATTTGAGATTTAGGGAAGAACACCTAAGCTCCAACTAGGTCTTTTTAGGCGAGCCGTAGGTCGACAATAGGCGCGTAAATTGATTGAACAAATTGTATTGTCACCTACAATCTGACTTAAAATCAAAAGCCTAAATTGGGAAAGACCTAAAAGGTCCTTTTTGAATTGTGTCTTGCTTGGGGAATTCTGATTGAAGTGTGAGTTAGAATGGACCACATTGATTTTCATCCTTTCACATCTTGCCCACACCCTCACCCCCACTTTGCATCCTTCGATCCCAGACGCCGAGATGGTCCATTCCTTGATGGACATAATGACAATCATTGGGATCCGTTTTACTCCTATTATAGGAGTATTGGCCTAGTTAAGCCCCAAATTAGTGAGCAGAACTCAGGAGCGGGATTTGCTTTGCCCAATATCCCACATACCAAAGAAATACCCAAGTACACCCCCCCATGCCTCCCTGAAAACTTATAATGGTTGGACAAACACTCCTGGGTACTATAAGCCTGAGCCTGACTTCTCTTATGATAGAAATGACCTCTCCTCTTTGAAGATGGAAATACAGAAAATGCAAAATGAAATGAGTGAATTGTTAGGAGAATCTTTGAGAGCAGGCCAACAAGAAAGAGATGAAATTAGCCACCCAATCTGCCCCATTGACGATGACGTACACCCCTCTACAATAGATGCATCTCCCGTGGGAAAGCTACACTTTAAGTTGAAGGGAAATTCTGGGGAGAATAGCTACTTTTCGAGGATCGATTTTGAAACCTCCCCATTAGATGACACTTCCTTGAGAGATCTACACTTTAGGTGGGAGGAAAAAACACATGAAAGTAGCTATGCATTGGATGAAGAACGGTGGCAACCCGAGGAAGATGATGATAAGGTTGAGTATCCACCTGATTTATATTGGAGTCAAAAGAAGGGAATGATGGTACCATTGGAAGACCTCGACCCAGATGACAGTATTTTCGTGACATTTGATGAAGTGGGTCAAAGTCAAGTTGTTAATCCTACCCTCCCTTCTGATCACGATATGGAACTCAAACCCACCCTTAGGGAACCTAACCCTAAAGAAATTGACCTATCTGAGGAGTCTGATGTAACCAATGTAAATAATTTACCTTAGATAGAGCACCCTAGGGGATCTGCTGAGATATTAAATGATTCTAGACCTCGGGTACATGATGAATTGTGTGATGAGGAGGAAGATGAATTATATGAGGAACCTACATTGAAGATTTGGAGTGACACTAAGGGTGATTATGTATTATTTGAAGAGTTAGCCCCTGAGGATGTCACAAATTTGACCAAATTAGGTTTCCTTGGCACACCCATTGATGATATTTCTCCTCATGATAAAATGATGGAAAATTTGGAAGCAATTTCTAAGATTTATGTGGATTCACATATAGACTCTGGGGAAGATTTGAGTAAAGAACAAAAACCTGGGGATGACATTGATAGGATAATCCCTAGATCTGTTGCTTCCAACCTGCCTTCATTCACTTCAAAGTCACCCTCTGATTCGCTTATATCTGAAAGCGAAATTGTGACTCCTGATGAAGAGCAGGAAGATCCACGTGATGGTGCAAGGAATGCTAGGGATGAAATTGAGGATTTAGAAAGAGTGTTTGGGATGGACACCAAGCTGATTAAACCCAACCTAGATCTTATGGCCATCCCACAACCTCGTAACTTGGACACCCTAGACGATCCTTGCCTTAGAGAATTGCTCATTTTTGTTCTGACTACGGGGCTTAACAGACCAATATTTTCTGTAATGGAGTATCGGGTATGGATTGATGATTTCTTTAGTCAATCCATTACCCTGGGGGTTTATCTCTATACCATTCCTTCCCCATTCTTTTTGGAGGATCCTTGTCATCCTACCCCTACCCCTTTGGAGGTTATTTTAACTGTTTATCCTTTAGAACCTCTTATGGTGACCTGGGAAGATTTCATTCCCATTTTAGTTGGGCGTGCATTTGCTATTGGGATTCATCATCAGCTCGCCAACATCCTAGGTTACCTATTTTCTAGGCCAACTTTGCTTTGCTCATTTTTAGGGCCTATTTCTGCAATTCTTGAACCTGATTTGCAGGTTCTTCGGCTATTCAGCCCAGCTTTGACCCAGGTAATATCCTTCTATGCAATGAGGACATTGCAGATTTTAGGCATGGGGGGGTGTACTTGGGGATATACATAGCATAATTGCATACATTTGTACATATAAAAAAAAAAAAAAAAGTTTTGAGCTTAACTGGCTAAGTCCTGCATTCTTAAGCAAATCAGAACTCTAGCGTAGACTAAATTAATTCTAGGGTCAAACTTTAGAAGCTAAATAAGCTACTAGCTTTAGACCTTTAGGGTCCTTTGTGGACTTAAAAACTTAAGTAGGAGTTAAGTTGCGGACCATTCTTCAAGAGGTTGAGAAAGGGAAGCTAGGGTTTGAGTTAAAAGATGGGGTAGTACCTGGAGTCTTATTCTACCTTTTGGTTTACGGGTCCTTGTAACCCAAGCATCCAAATTTCACACACTTGGTCTGGTAATTAACTTAATTTCTGAAAAGAGATTTGGTTCTCTTAGTTTTGACTTAAGAAAGGCTTGAAAACACATTTTGATTGGAAGAGTTCCCGCCGCAGGAGAGGTGGAGTATATACTCACCTTGAGGATGCGATGGTAACATATTACCTCCTCGGCGCTTGTCTCTTAGGATATCCATCCTACTGGGGGCATGTAAGCACATTGCGCGGTTTAGGTACCATGGGCGGCTCTATCTCAAAGTGCCGATTGCCATAGGCCTGAATTCGCTTAAGAAATCCATGGGCGATACTATCTCGAAGTGTCGATTGCCAGGAGTTCTTGGGATCGTTATGGGCGGTGCTATCTAGAAGCATCGAAAGCCAGGCACCCTTCGAGGTATGGTAATGGGGACAATGAATCCGACACAGACCGTGTTGATAGCTGATCTGAGGCTAGACTTAGAAGAATCAAACAAAAACAAAAAAGAAGAAGTATATATATTAAAAAAAAAAAAAAAATTCCTTTAACTCAAATAACTCGGACCAACCCACAAGCACGGATGCTTTAATCTCAGGGATTAATAAACTTTAGGGTAGAGTCAGAAATCAGGGAAACTTGTGCCTGCAACTCGTCTTTAGCCGACCTAGTCTGTAACTTAGCAACTACTTAGGAACCTTGGATCTAGAGCCTGAACTTAATATGCTTCTTAAGGAAGACTAAGTGAGTTGACTAGTCTACTTGGAGTGCTAGGTTTCACTTAATTTTGCTAGGGACTAGCAAAAACTAGGCATGGGGGTATTTGATTAGCCCATAGTTGTGGGCTATTTAAGTATTTAAGTGCCTACACATTAGGTTAGTTCTAACATTTATTTAGTATAAATTAGGATGTAAATAGATTAATTCATAGTTTTAATCTAACTACATAATCCATACATTGTATTCATATCTTAAGTGCATTTAGAATTAGCTTAAAATAGCATTCATCTAATTAGATAACCAATTAGGTATATTGTTATTATTAACATAGAAGTTGAGGGTCTATACATAAATAACCCTAATATTTTAATAATATTTTCTTTATTCGTCTTCTTTCAGAACGGCTGGCTGCCGCTCCAACGCCCGCGTGATGCAGTGAAGGAGCCATTCAAGGGGGAGCGGATACGGTGGATCTGGTCGGCCGCTGATTTCAAATTTGTTCAGGCCACTACAAAAGGAGCACGGAGGCAGCCGAGCTCAGGAGGCCTCCGCCACCGACCCACCACTGTGCAGAGAGAACCTCTCTCTTCCACTCCATACTGCCGGGCTCTACCGTGGCGGCGAGTCTCCACCACCGTGGGCGTGTGGTGTGACAGGCCACACCGCCATCCGGAGCTCGCCTGCATTACCGTGAGCACCTTAGCGTGCAACTCCCTCGCCGTTGTCGCAGACCACCACCACCGAGCTACCGATCAGCCACCCTCTCAGTAACTTAAGACATCTGGGAAATTTCCCAGACGTCTGAAGTTACCCGCTCACCTCCACTTCCTCTGCCTGCACTCTCCAACCTGCCACCAGACAGCCTGCACCCTCCACCGCTCACCGGCTGCAGACCTGCGCACGCCTGCAGATCAGCCCGCGCTCTCCTCCAACGCCTGCAGACCAGACTACAGCATCCTCCAACAGCCGCCTGCAGCTTCCACCGCACACGCCAACTGCCTGCAGCTTCCACCGCGCCAGCGCCCTCCACAGACCCTCCGCCCACACCAGCTTCCACCGCACACGCCAACCGCCTGCAGACCACCGCACAAGCGCCCTCCTGCAGACCACCGCCCGCGCACAACCGCGCGCCCTCCGCAGACCCTCCGCGCGCCCACGTACAACCGCCTGCAGACCGCCCAACCGACCACCGCGCACGCCAGCCGCACACGCCAGCCGCAGCAGTGCCCACGGCAGCGGCAGCAGCCACCCCCGCAGTAGCAGCAGGCGGCAGACTTCACGCCAACAGGCTGCGCAAGCTGCCGGCTGCAGCACCTCCGCCGAAGCTCGTCCGGCCACCTCCGACCGCCGAGCGACTCGCCGCCACCACCGATTCGAAGCCCTTGATCCAAGGGACCTCCTCCGAGCTTCCCGTGCCCGGCCATCAGCTCCTCATCGCGCAAGACAACGGGGAAAAATTCCCCTATTTTGCTACAGTAAAACGTTAATTAAAATTTACATTTTCTGCCATTGGCACATTTTAATCATATTCTATTCACTCTGCATTGCGGAAAATATCCTGTAGTTTCTCATAATTGCCATTTCAGCATTGTTTCTTGCTTAAACCTTAATCTAAAGGCAATCTTGGCTTGGTTCTTGTCCAAATTGACTCTGAACAAACATTTTTAAGTGGCGCGAATTTTAATACATTATTGCCTCCCTGTGGATACGACCCGCTCCTCTACGAGTGGTTATTTCTTATTAAAAATTGATTAGTCGATTTTTCCACCACATTAAACTACAAATGACTTAAAAGCGAAAGATCGACCGGTCAAGGATCGGCTAAGGACGGCAAAGGTAAAGGTGATGGCGGTGTCCGTATGGTGTGTGAGCACGTGTAGTGGCCTAGCAAAGTCGAGGAAGAGGTGAGGTGGAGGTATTGTTTGGTGGGGGTTTTAAGTGGTTAATCTCCACAATTTCTTGAGGGGTTTTCATGGGTGTCAGTAGGAAAAGCTTGTGGAGGTAATAGAACAGTGTTCAGTGGTCTATGGCATTTGCTCAACCTCATCGGAGTTCAATTGGAGCGAAAGAAGATGAAGGGAGTAAGGTTGTTGATTGAAACAGAAGTGGAAGGTGTTAGGGAGATTTAGGAGAAGAAGTGGGAGAAGATAGGACCACAATTATTGGATGAAAGGGCAAGGAAGATGCCAGCTATGATTGGCCGGTGCTAGGGAAGGTGAAGCCTCCGGTGGTGGAATGGCGATGACGTGGATGGTCAGGGGACTCCTACTGTGGCTGGCAAGGAGCATAGGAAGGTGATGAAGATGGTCCCACTCCTTATAGTATGTGGTAGTGACCGAGGAAGTCAGAGGGCGAAGGGTCGCTGGAGCTACGGAGGAGGTGGCCGGAGAGTTAGAATTGGGGAGGAATTGAGGCTAAACGAAGCTAGTTTTGGATGGTGGGAGATGCTAGAGATCATATGGTGCTCCTGGGCAGGTTCTAAATAGGGAAGAAGCTTGTTTGAGCTTCATTAGGAATCAAGAAAAACCGAAGGAATCTATGTGTTTGCACGTCCTTTCTGGGTTGAATCAGAACCCATGATCCATCTCAATCTCTTCTATGTAGTGTAAACATCAATCCCACCAAATTTGGTGCAATTTCATGAAGATTTGAATAGGTTAAGGCTAGGTCAAAAGCTGCCTGGAGGTCGGTTCACCTCCAATGGTAGCAGGGACTTGCTTGCAAAGAAGATAAGGAAGTTAGGAACTCAACGCAAGGTTTTTCAAATGTTTGGGGCTTATATGTGAAGAATCAAGTTTCATGGGATTAGATTGCAAACTAGCTTAAGATGAACTTTGATTGGGCTCAAATTTTGGTACAAACCTAATTTGGACCCAAGAAATCTGATGGTGAAGTCATATTTCAGTTTTGACCAAGTTTTGCAAGGAAATTTGCATAGAAACCCAAATTAGGGCATAATTCTGTCCATAACCCTATTTCAGGTCAAAATAGGTTCAAATGGTCAAATCAAGGATACCAAACCTCAAGGAATATTTTTCTATAAATTTGAGAAGGTTTAGATGATTTTTAACCATACCAAAACCTCTGTAATTGAAGTAGGTATGAAATTAGGATTTTGGGTGATGAATTGGTTCTCGAAACATGTAAAACCTTGTTTCTATCCATATGGACCCACTCATTAGACTTTAATTCTCATTTCATTTTACTCCTGAAAAACCCCTTGGTTATTCTGCTTTCATGATATGCTATTAAAATTACAGAATTAACCTTGATTTAGTGTTCTCTTCTCAAATTGGCTTTGTATGGAATTATGACTCTCAGATAATTACGTAGGGGCATTTTTCACTTCGTTATGACTAATTAAAACTAGTTACGGCTCATGATGGTATTACCATCAAGTACCAAGGACTTTCTTCTTCGAAAGTACGTCAGCTAGTATAACTACGCTCGTCTCCATTGACAATACCACCTTTCATCCAATTTTCTGCCGTCGCCTCAGGGTACAATAGTCCTTAAAGAACTTGACGACAATAGATATGTCATATACAGCTTTGAGGAGGGGGACCTGAATATGGTCTTCCGTGAACATTTCTTTTAGGTCAAATTCTTGGATCCTTTTTCCCTCGCTATATCTCATTTGAGAGATTCAGGGAAAGGGACGGAACTCTCAGGGTTTGACATAGGTCTTTTGCCATTATCCACCTTAAGATGCTCCTGATCAAGGTGAGAGTGAGACGATGAGTCATCCTGAGGTGGAGGTCATAATGAATCATTACCCCCTGCCAATATGGTGGGTTTTGTGTAGTCTTTCCACTCCTTAAAGTGGCAACCTTTTCATCAACATGCTGTCTCTGAGGTAGGGGAGCGGAAGGGGCAGAATAGGGCAGGTTCGACAACAGAGTGGGATGAGCGGGAGCATAGCCAAGTGGTACAAGAGGTGCTTGAATTACTACATGTGGCTGTCCTTGTAGTACATAGAACTTGGATGGGGCACCTTGGTTCTGCATAAATCTCAGGTTTGGGGTGGACTAGGAGGGTAAGGCTCCCTGTAATCTATTCTCCAGCAGCAGCTGGTTCTACACCCTCAGGATGTTTTGTATCTGGTCAGCCACAGATCTCATGATCTTTAGATTTTCTTGGTTTGATTATTGTAATGATTCTTTCAACTCCTCCAAAGTGTCGCTTGTCTTGAAAGGTGAGTGGCAGCATCGCACAGTGGTTTGTAAATAGACCATGACTGTTGTTAGGACGCGAATGCTGCTACCTAGGGTATGTGTTTGCCACATTGCCATATTACTTGGTTTGGTGTTGTGGGTCTTGATTTGGTCTCTGTGAGTTCCCAGGCAAGGCGAAGTTTGGATGCTGGCACCAACCACGGTTATACGTCTCAAAATACAGGTTGTTACACCTATAACCTTGGATAGCACTAACATCTTTGTTGGTCAAAGTTGTTTGAGATGTATATTCATCAAGGGAATATGCACCGTAATCATCATGGTGTGAGTAACCCTGATCATATGGTGCTAGCTCTAGATTATTAACGGATTCCTAATGCACAAGATCCCATGAAAGGGTAGAAGGAGAGGATACATCCCAGGTGAGCATATGTACTCAAGCTGGAGGGGCTCGGGATGTAGACGAAGGGTAAGATCCAATAACATTTCCTGAATATCATAGACAAGTGTGACTCAATTTGTCATGCTTCTTGTCAAGTAGATCCACTGTATCCAGCTTCTTGGTGATGATGTCCATGTCAGCTCATGTTGATCCTACATGAGCCTCGTGGACAGCAGCTTATCGTTACCTAGTTAATTGGAATTAATTCATTGACGCTGTATTCATGGAATTCTCTGCTAAAGACTCGAACAGTTCAAAGGCACTATTTTCATGTTTAGCAAGGAAGTTCCCGACACTAGATGCATCGACCACAAACTGATGTGTATGATCTAGACCATGGTAAAAGATCTATTTAAGGTGTCATTGGGACACAACATGGTGGGGACACTTCTGGAGAAGGTCATGAAATTGATCCTAGGCATCATGAAACTTTTCCGCCAGTTCCTAGGAAAATATCATGATTTGCTATCTCATTGCATTTGTACGACCAATTGGGAAGAACTTTTAAAGAAATTCTTGACATAATTCCTCCCAAGTATCAGGTGCCCTCCCAATTGCTTTAAACTGATAAGAATCTTCATCCTTCAGCGAGAATGGGAAATGCTTCTTGATAACAATTCCTAAATCAACATTTCTAGGTGGAACCATTTCAATGATTCAATTTAGATCCTTTATGTGCTGGAAGGGATTCTCATTCAAGTTACCAAAGAAATAAGTCTGAATCAAACTTATTACATTTGACTTTAACTTGGATGCATCTCCACCTATGGGAATCTGGACCTGAGGTGGCATGATTAGTGTAGCCGGATCGTAAAAACAGTATAGTTGTTCTCCTCGTGGTGGATGTTGCATTCTATCCAGAGTAGTTAGGATTAGATCAATGGTCTGCTGGTCCCACTCTTTAGATGCAATGACATGAGCCTCAAGTCAGGCCGTAGGAATATGGTTCGATTTGAGACTAGGGTTTGGAATTGGGTTAGCCATTTTGGCTAACAAAGTGGATGGGTGGGAAGAAGAAGAAGAAGGCAACAAAAAGGGCCACCTAGGCCTCCTTAGGGTAGGTTCCTAAGGACCAATTAATTCAAGTCTTAGTGAGCTCCCTCACATACAGCAACTACAAGGGTTGGTGAAGACAAGTCTGCAAGGCAAAGGTTTTGTAATCAAATATGGTCCTTTAGTTAAGTGACCAGATTTGCAACTTCAATATTAGGAGTTTATTTGTTATAAAATTGAAAGAGTAAAATCCCTATTTCTTAGGATAACCAAGCCAGATTGAGTACAGGGGGACTAAAGCACTACCAGAAAATTAGCTTTTAGCATCGGATATTCACCGATGGTTTGTTATAACTGCTGCTAATTGAAAAAATTAGTGGCGGTTATTTGAAACCTGGTGGCAAAGTAAAATTAATGTTATTGCCAGCGATTTTAAATCGACAACATAGTAAACTGTCTAGGCTCACACATTAAAGAAAAAAGAGAAATCTCACCTTTTCCCTATAACCCCACCTCCTCATCCTAAACTCTAAACTGATAATCATACAACCCTTCACCCCTACCTCCAAAAAACCCTTCTCCTTTGCCCTCTTGGTTATCAAGCCAATGGAGTCCATGATGATGTCCCAATGACGATAGCCCCCACGATGACAGTTCCTCATCATCCTCCTCCTCCGTCCTTCGTCATCTATCATGAAGATCTTCTCCATCATCACCGATCGCTTCCTACTATAACATCCTCCATTCGTCGGCCATTCTTCTGCTTTGACTTCATTCTGCCTTCATCTTTTCCCTTCCTCCGTTGTCGGTGCTCCCCTCTCCCACTACTCCAATGTGTGTATCCTTTTTTCATGGATCTAGAGAAAATGTTTTTTTCTTAAAAATCTATTTTCCATTTCATGTGTCTTTGCCTTTTGCGTGCTAGTATCATGCACCTCTTCTATTCGTCACAACACATTGTGTGCCTATTCGTTGCGGCACCATTGGCAGGATCTACTTGTTTGCACAAAGGAAAAGGGTATTACTTGCTTCTTCATCCATGTTGAAGAACATTTATGATTATATATCCTTGTTCTTTTGTCTCTTTCTTAGGGCTTTTGCTTTTGGGTTTCTCTCCATCGATCAATTCTAACGAGCCATTAGGTGTACATTCATGGTATGCCTATTCTATTTTGTTGATTGGGATTTGATGATTTCTTTGTTTATATGAAGTTCTCCCCTACTACTTTTTCTTCTTTGAGTGGGTGTGTCTATAATCCTTGTAAAGGTGCAAAACAATGCAAGTCAATTATTGTGACGATAAACACTATGGTTTGGAGGGTACCCATGAACCCTAACTTGTGGAAAGATTATGATGGGTTTTGAGTCCCTTCTCATAGAGAGTACTTTTCTATTTGGCTTTTTAAGCGATATTTTCTCTTTTTTGGTGAGAAGATTTTTTGAACTTCTTCTGGTAGCTAAACTAATTACAGAGTTGAATTAGATAGTTAGTAACATATGGTTGAGCTAAGTTTATATTATCTCATGAGAAGAAGAGCTATACTCTCTATACCTACTTCATTAATTTACATATAGCTTAGTTTTGGTAGGTTGTCTTTTGTTGCAAAAAACAAAACTAGCTTTTTTATGCTTCAACCTTTTAACTCTTTTCCAAATTCTCATTAGATGAGACAAGTGACAATAGATGCCTAGATTGATCTGATTTAAGATGGTCTAAATAAGCAATTTGGTGATTTGAATCCATTTTCCAAATAAAAATAGCCATCAAAAAGCTACAAGGTGCATGAAAGAATGGGCTAATGGGAAACAATCAGGTTGCGAGAAAACGATGGTGCCAGTAGATTGCTTCTATCATTATTGCTCATGATTTTGATGTGTATTACATGAGTAATGGTACTTCTCAACATCTCTATTCTAAAGGTCCTTTTGTTTGGCTTTAGATCTCTCTTCTTTTGTTAATTGAATTTGTAGATATAGGGTTTCAATATGTGAATATAAAGGTGATTCTTTGGAGTGAGAGAGTTGTCTATGGTTCTTGGTTTGGTATGAGAGTTGCAAGAATAAGGAAAAAAGTACTTTTCCATATCTTTGGTGGTCACCAATATTGGGTATTTTATCTTTAAACCTTTTCTGGTGCATGCAAAATAAAATAAGGTTATCGTGGGTTATCATGATACATAGCTCGTTGTGATACGTGCAAAAATTTTTAATGTTTATCATTGATTTTCATAACCACCTATTGCCATCACTTAATCTTGATTCTATTTTTTCTCTAAAGCTTATACTTTTTTTTGGTGTAAAAGTTGTTGGTGTGTACTGTCTGGGGATAGCATCATCAAATCCTATTATCCACTATCAGCAACTTAATTTAGCTTCTTCAACTTTTGAGATGATTTCTATCGTGAGCAATTTTCTTTTAAAGGTCAAAAGAGATGCTTCAAGTTTAGGCTGATTAAGAAATTTGATTGATGGTGATACTATCCCCAAAATAAAGAGTCATTTTTTCACTAAATCTACATAAGGCCAAAAAAAGTGCTTGAAGTGCTTTTTCATATGAAAAAACTCTTTAAGGTTTTGATTCAAGGGCATTTTTCCGTATCCGCTAATTGCTTGCAACTATTTTTTTCACCTTTTTTTGTGGATTATCCATCCTCTAAACATATATACAAAAAATAAATTCCAATTCACAAATCCTCAACCAAGTTGCAAGACCTTGATTCATACATAAAATGAATTATATATATATCACAAAGCAGTAATAAATAATTTATTTACTAATAAAAGTGGAAATAATTATTTAGTTGTTTTAATTCCTCAACAAGGAATGTGCACTAGAGACCTTCTGTGGGCAAGCCAATGGACCAGGCAAACACCACATGCTTGGTGCATACAAGCAAAGAACATTCTTATTCTCACCCTCCTTAACATCCCCTTGGCATGCGTAGTGGCCTTTGTAGGGAGAATCCTCCACACCATGAAGCATGTTATATGAATGCTCACTATCATAATTTCGCTAAATTTTTTTTTATTCATAAAAAGCCTGTTCATTTTACAAATTTGCTATCTAGTATCTAATCCCACTTTAGCCCTTTAGTCATTGGACAATCTAGTAATCGACCTGCTATAATCTCCTTCAGTAAAAGTCTATCTGAATCTGATTGAATCTTCAAGTCCTGTTTGTTCTCCCTCAAACACCTAATCAAACCATAAATTTCCTCCTTTCTAAGCACACATTTATTATAGAATCAAAATACCAACTTACTAGATTGACGTGTAGACATATATACATACTTGTGATTAGATTGATGTCTAAATCATGTTTGCATTCCTATAATGTTCCCAAATAATGTGATCAATGAAAACAAAGTTGTTAATGCCTTTTTCTTTTAAACCAATTAAAGATTCTTGCAAGTGCATTTCAAAGATGGTGGATGCTCTTTTAAGTTATTTTGTTCATTTGATGACATTTGAACATTCAAGGGACATAATTGACATGCTTCTCCAAAACTACAAAGCAGTTCAATAGGTCAGGATTAATGGGACTTCTATCCTATTTATCAATGCTTTGTAAACTTTCCTAGATTTTGGCATTTTCCTTCTTGATGCATTTCGATAAAGGTGAATATTTCTAAGCCTTGGCCTCAACATCTACATGGGTTCCAAATCAACTATATCAGTTTGACCTTACTTTCCAGCAAGTAGAAGAGGTTAGCAATGAAATCGGTGTACTTGTATGGCACCATAATAATGTCAAGATCATCATTAATTAGAGCTTCAGTAGAATAGGTATAATTTGTGCCACCTGCAATAAGTTAACCTATCAATTGCTCGACAATTAGATGACAAAGCTCATAGATTGAAGTCCATTGCTGAGTATATTAGTACCTTTCTTATGATTTGAATGCATTTAATTTCTTCCATTGCAACTTGAGTAGGAGAATAGGACTGTAGAGACACCTTTTATTGTGGAGTTATAAAATATTAGCCATTTGGAGTGCCATCATCTCCAAGATAGTGCTTATCACAAGCAGCAACCTTATGCCTAATTTTTAGCAACAAATTAAAGGCACTTCCTAGATTTGGATGGAATGTCACCCCATACGCTTGGTAGAATTCATATGTAATATTGTTACATCACATTAGGATTAGCAAAACCGCCCTTTCTATTTACATTATCTGACCATTCTTTTCAGAGAGGGCATCATATTTTTAGTGTAGCAGAACCCCATTGGTTATGGTTTGCTGAAATTGATAATTCATTTTAGCATTTAGTTCTGAAATGCAAGTTTTGTTTGTCCTACTCTAGTCCTGGAACAAATTGGAATTCAAGTAGCTAATATTAAAGAGGATGCTTTTACTAGGAAGAAATTCCAGATAAGGGATAGTACTATCCATGTTTTAGGTTCAATGCTAGTTTAGCCTAATAGGAGGGTGGCTTAGGGATAGGAGCGAGGATAAGGCTATCCTAGGGAAATATAGATAGGGATAGGGTTATCCTAAGTTCTTTTTTACTTTATTTTCTATAGCTATTCCTACAAGTAACCTAGTCTATCTCCCTCTTCTCTCTATCTTCATTTCTTCTCTATTCCAAGCTTTATTCCAAGTCCCTCTCCAGCTCCAGCTTCTATCCTTCTTTTACCTAGTCTCAGGACATCTCTTGAGCTCGTTATTATCTGGAAATACAGTTATTCACTAGTTAGTAAGGTAAAATAGCATTATTCTATAAAAAGCTAAGTAAAATAGCAATGATGAAAAATATATAGCTTATGCATGTATTATTCCTAAGTTAAGCTAAGATATAACTTAATTCAAGTAGATTAAGTCCTATGATTTTTATGAGGAGATGGTGATGGGATGGTAGAGGAAAAAATGCAAAGCTTTTCTTTGGAAGGTATACTTTAGAAAAGCTTGTGACTCGATTTCGTGGTCATACTTATGGGAAATCTTCAAGAGGAGAAGGTTTACACTAGTATGGGTACAATAGATGAAGTGATGTATCACAATAGTTTCTTATTCCCCCCTGATTAATGGGAAACCAAGTAGAGCCTGGGTACAACTGTAGTGTAGTGTACGACAAGGATGTCCCTTAGCTCTTTTGATCACTAATATTGCAGTGGACACTCTAGCCAGGTACACATGTAAACTTTTTGAGAGTGGTTTGATCAGGGGTTACTCATTATCCAATAGAAGGGCCATGGCACCGATTCTCCAATATGCATATGATACCATTTTTTTTGTGGAAGGTAGTTTAAGGGAATCCCAAGCTCTTTATCATATGCTCAACATTTTTGGAGAAATCTCTAGCCTAAAGCTGAATGGAGGAAAATCATCTCTGGTGTCTTTTGGTATGAACGGGAATGAACAAAATTCTATCTCCTCCTTTTTGGGTACCCCGTTGGTCTCTTTAGCAATCAAATATTTGGGGCAACCTTTGAAATGCACTAAACTGAAGAAAAGTGACTGGAAGATATTGTTTTAGAAAGTATCAGTCAAATTAGAAGGCTGGAGTAGCTGCAACTTGTCGAAAGGGGGAAGACTCATCTTATTAAATTTGGTAATCACGTCAATCCCGATCCTTTATTTTTCTATCTTTAAGTTGTCAAAGTCATTTTAGAAGAGACTTGATATTATGCGCAAGAGGTTTTTCGAGAAGGGTGCTTCTCATCAAGGCCATTTTTTTCAACCTATCAAATGGGACCTTTTATGCTCTCCCAAGGATTATGGTGGTTTGGGAATTCGGTCACTCAAAGAGTTCAATGAAACTTTACTCCAGAAATGGGCGATCAGGCTATTACAAGGGGAGAAGCCTTGGGCAGTGATTATCAAGGAAGGTTACGAGGCTTCAAATGATGAGATGGCTAGATTGTATCCATTTAGACCCTCTCCCTTTTGGGCCTCAGTGATACAAACCTTATATGAGAACTAGAATATGCCAATTCCAGCGTTGGTGGATGACAATAATTTCCATTTTTTGCATGACAAATGGATCCCTATGGGGGTGATAAAGGACAAACACTCATTGGCATTCTCGGATGTTATTTATAAATAGGCGGTTGTGAGTGACTATTGGGTTGTGGAATCTGACCAATGGAATTTCAGCACATATGAAGTTAGTCGAACCCGAACAAGAACTTAGGAAGACAAGAAGCACTTATTCGACGAGCTGAATGCCTTGATGGGACCACATTTGTGTGCTAATTAAAAACATAAATGCATAGTTATTAGATTAATGTTTACACATACATAGTAGATTTTTCTATGTAAATAATTTAGCCTATAAAATTACTTGCATCCATATTTCATCCGTATGTAAATATAATTAACGATAGTATGTATTAGAATATAACTTGATTAGATTATAATTTAATTGACATAGGCATGCATACATTAGTTACGAAAATAGAATGTAACATTATGTTGAGTTTCTATATAAATAACTAATTTTTATTTATTATTTTTCTTTGCATGACCCATCTTCGATTGCAACTTTTAAGATGTCTAGAACTTAATCTGGACATCTGACAAAGTTAGTGCCAGACTTACCTCGTTGTTCCAGCCACTTACGATCATCATCGAGTGGTTGGAGAAGCTTTCAGTCGAAGGAAAACAAACAGAGTATTATTAAGGGAGGGCCTATCATCTTCTTCATTATTGGATCCGTTCCCTCTGTGGGGGCCTCCTCCATCTCCACCACCATGGATCCAGCCTACACCGTGATCTCTGCCTACACCTTGGACATGGCATGCACCATGATCTAATGCAAGCTCCATTTACCACCTTCACCGCAAGCTCCACCATGAGGGCTGTGTGGTTACAGCACATGGCCACAACTACATCTGCTTCAATCATCTATCACCTTCTTCTCCACTGCCAAAACCAACCCAACACCACATCTCTCAACTGTTCACCATCTCCCTCAAAACAACCCAACTTCATCAATCTTTCCCACCCCTCACAGCAGACCACAACTTCCATCGCCCTCAGTCGCCTTCAATTCGAAGCCTCCCACACTTAACCTAGCTTACCCTATCCCACGCATCAGCCAACAACACCACAACCTTCACTTACCCTCCCCTCTTCTTCTTCTTATTCATCTTCTTCCAACTGGCCACCCCCTACAACTTCTCCAAAGAAACCCAACTTCTCCCCACCACCATTGTTCATCCCATACCACCTTCAGCCGCCATTCCATCACTGGCATGACTCCGTGCTACACAAATGTCCTCGCAGCCACCCCCTACGGTTCCACCATCGTGCCAAGCATCCATCGTCGACCGACACATCCCACTACCACCAGCCTTTTCAACGTCGATCAACCACCGCCGATCATCCTGGATCATGCCACAGCCGCCTATTGGGACTCTCTCTCTCACATGCATCATGCCAACCACGCACACTATTGCTTGGTGCCTCCTTCATGTGACATAATCCTTTCTTTCTCCCGTATTTTGCTACAGTGGGAGGGGAATTAGAATTTACAGTGAACACCATTGCCACATTTCATTTATAAAATAAATTATGTTGAGGTGAAATTGCAAAGGGATGCTCTAACTTAATCAAAATCACCTGCAGTTGAATGTCACTCTCATATTCTAACTTCTTATTGAAACTTTCAAATTTGTTTAAGGCAAAGTTTTTAGGGAATTAGTTGTGAGTTTATCGGGCATTGTCCTACCTGTGGATATGACACTCGAAATCAACGTGGTTTATTACATTAACTATTATCATTGATTGAGAGATTTCCAACACATAAAATACAATGATAAAGCATTTTATTATGACTATCTTAATTAAGTGAAAATCTATCTGTCAAATGGCACCATTGCCAGGGATTCAACTGGCCTAGTAAACTCGCACATATTTCTGATTCATAATAATTTCTAATTAGGACTATATATTCATTGATCTATTTCATTTTCTTTTGTGAGGTACATCTGTTTAGAGGAAATGAATGCGATGGGCATGCACAACAGAGGCGATTTTTTGGTGGACCTTCATGCCACCTGGAGGATAGCAGCAGGTGCCTGTGCGCCTTTATCTCACGTGCAAGGTGGAAGGATCGGCAACTAGGGACATATTTGTCTTTCTTTTAGATTGAGATTAGGCTAAATAGGCATTACTCATTTAATTTCCATCTTATGGACCAGTGTTGAGCATTATTTGGAACGTGTTGCCAGTACTTTTTATTGCTTATCGCTCTTATATGCGGGAGCACCTTTTTAGGAACGTGTTCCCATTATATTTAGATTGTAGGATTATTTGAATTGTTTGAACTGCACGTTAGTTAGTTACCTAGTTAAACTAAATTAGGATAGTTTGCTTATTAAAATAAAAAGGAAAGAAAAATCTAAGCTGCCTACTAGAAGCTGCATATCTATAGGGCATTCATCTAGGATTGAATGAGCAGCATCAAGTTTATTTTAATTGCATGACAAACATCCATCCATTGAAGAGAGTTGGAGTAAGGTACGTCTTTTCATGAGCCACAATTAGCAGTCATGCATCCACATTGGACTTAAAATTAAGACCACTAAAGTGTTTTCATATCTTTTTTACTACCTAAGTCAATTGGTGCTGAGAAGTTCTCAGACTTTAGGCCAATCTCGTTGTCAAATTTTATCTGTTGTCATCAGCAAGGTTTTGGCTAATCGGCTGAGAACAGTTCTATAGAGCCTGATTCACCCAGTGCAAGCTGCATTTCTGTCTAACAGATCACTCCAAGAATTTTTCATTTTGGCTCAGGAAATGGTGAGTGGATGGCACAGAAGGAAATGCAAGGCATTCATGTGGAAAGTTGATTTCCAAAAGGCTTATGATTCGATCTCTTAGCCGTATCTCTGGGAGGTTTTTAAAAGGAGAGGCTTTCCTCCTTTATGGATCCAATGGATGAAACATTGTATCACAACTGCTTCCTTTTCACCACTGATCAATGGGAAGCCTTACGGTGTTTGGATTCAACCTCAGCGTGGGGTTTGACAAGGTTGTCCTTTATCCCCTTTGATCTTTAACCTTGCGGTGGATGGGCTTGCAATGTATGCATGTAGGTTGGCAGAGGTGGGTCTAATCAGAGGGTATTCACTGTCCAACAGGAGAAATCTGGCCCCCATTTTTCAATATGCAGATGACACAGTATTCTTTGTGGAAGGGTCCAAGCCTATGGCACATGCTCTGGGGTTATTAGTAAAGATCTTTGGGGATATTTCAGGCCTAAAATTGAACAAGGAAAAGTCTATCTTGATATGTTTTGGCATGAGTGAACAGGAGCAGATGGATCTAGAGAATACATTGGGATCACCTCGAGCTAAACTTCCACTGAGGTACCTAGGACTGCCATTGAGGGCAGCAAAACTGTAGAAATCTGATTGGAATATCCTATTTGATAAGGTCTCTGGCAAGCTGAAAGGATGGAGTAGTAACTTTTTATCTAAGGGTGGGAGATTAATCCTTCTTAACTTGGTCATTACATCCATCTCGGTCTTTTATTTTAGCATTTTCAAGGCCCCGAAGTCTATTTGGAAGCAATTGGATGTTATGAGTATAATATTCTTTTGGAAAGGAGCTGGCCATGAGGGCAGCTTTATGTAGCCCATCAGATGGAATAAAGTCTACAGGCCAAAGGAGATTGGTGGTACGGGGATTAAGGTGCTCAAGGAGTTCAACGAGGCCTTGCTAATTAAATGGGCCATCAAGATTCTGGACTGCAAGGAGGATTTGATGGCAGATTTGATCAGGGACAGTTATGGTGTATCAAAGAGCATTTTGCAGAGGCTACAATCGATAAAACCTTCCCCCTTTTGGTGATCAGTTATCAGTGCAATCAGCAATTACTGGCACTATTGCAGCCTAGGCTCGAAGATTGTAGGGATTTTAGTTTGTGGAATGAGTAGTGGTCTGGTCTGGGGGTTCTGAAAGAGCTGTATCCGAGGGCTTATGCTACTGCTACAGACAAGGAGGCTAAAGTCAGCAGCTTGTGGTCTGCTGCAGAAGGTTGTTGGCAGCTGGTAGGGCTGGAACACTGTAGATCAGGCACTCGATTATGGGAGGAAAGGCAGAACTTGATGGCTGCTCTACAGCAAGTGCGTCCTAGGGTGAATGTGGCTGATACTTATGTCTAGAAGTGTAAATTTTCAATGCAGTAGGAGTATGAGAAGGTCATTATGTCTAACATCGAGGAGTGATCCTATCGAAAGGAAGATTTGGTTATTGAAAATCCCCTTTAAGGTTCAAATATTCTTGTGGCTTTGTAGACAGGAAGGCCGATCACTAGTGAACTTAGACATAGAAGAATGGGGACTACTTTGAATGCTTGCCATCTCTGTGGGTTACACTCTGACAGTACATCGCATATTTTCTCATCTTGCCTGGTCTCCGACAAGATTTGGAGGATGATTTGCTTAGAACCTCTTCCCACCTGGGATTCCCTTTGGCAAAGGTTCATTGCTCCTGGACGGCCATATGGGGGTATGGCTGGCATTTTGTGGTGTGTGTGGAGTGCTCGTAATGATAACTTTTCTCAAGAGAGACCGGTTAGATGTGAGAACATTGTAAATGAATGCTGGTCCATCTTTCACAGCTGGGGATCTTTTTTGTAATTTTTGTTTGATATGAAATATGCTGCCCTCCGGATTGCTATCGGTTCACGATAGCAGTCCTCACTATTTCAAAAAAAAAAGACCACTAAAGTGTTTGAATCTAATTAAGTCAGTGGTCACTTTAAGAAATTGGCATTGGTAAGAGGTTGGACCTTAAAATTAGTGACATTAATTTCATGCGAAAGGACTTGTTTGAAGGATTTTAAAACACAAAACGCATATGTGTGTGTTTCACACCTTAGACATTGTGCACATCGCACATAAGGTCACTCGATAAATTTCTGCCTCTCCCCTTTGCACCACAAGGGAAGTTACTCAGAAATCAACAAGCCTATCCACCAAGTTACTTCGGTTCTTTGTGTGTGGGTGTTCGTCGCACTAAATCAAGGTTTTAAAAAGTGTTGCGTTGTAGTAAAGCCGAAATAGCGTTCAAAACAAATATAATTTTATTACTCGAAAAGATTTCCGAGGTCGAACACAGGGGACAAATTGGTATTTAGAAATCAAGATCACAATTCAGAATTAAAAAAATATGCAATAATATCAATATCAGAGTGCAAAAATATGGGATTAAAATGGTGATGTAGATCACCAAATACTCCTACAATATCACCAAGGAACTCAATATATCAATGTGCAATGTAAACTATAATCTATCGTCTGATGAAGGAATCAAACGACTTAAGGTGTTTGATCCTTCTCTTTTTCTCCCTTTGCTATCTCTGTGTCTTCCTTTCTTCTTCTTCTTCTTCCTTCTTCCTTGGATTCTACACTTCTTCTTCTTCAATCCTTTACTTTCTCTTTAGCTTCTCCCTTTGGCCTTTTCTTCTCTCTGCCTTTGCCTCCTCCTTCTCTGAGGTCCTTCTTGTTCTCCTCTTCTGCCTAACCTCTTCTTCTTCCTCAGAATTGGCTAAGTGTTGGAGCCTATCCCTTCAGGGCAAAAACCCCCGTAACCCCACGTAGCTCTCCTCTCTCTTTCTGACTTTTGTATTTCAATCACGTTCTCCTAGAGCCTTACCTGGGGTGGGTAATCGGACCTATCGGATACCCGGGTCCAGGCTCATCGGTGTGTGTGGTGAGCGAGGAGTGAAGTCAGGTTGGGTAGTCGAGTCGACCAGCTCTACGTGGGCAGCGCTGTGGACAAGTCACCCTCAATGTTGAAGGCGAACAACCTCTTGCACTTTTGAACATTATGTGGGTGCGGGAGCTCTTTCACTTCTGAGGTGGGACTAAATGTCCCACCGGTCTTCTGTGCATCCACAATAGGGAGTGCCTTACATATGTAGTAGTTGTGGAGGCCTTCAACTTGAATTAAGAGCCTAGATGCATGCGTAAGGGCATTCCACGTAGCTTGGGATAGCAGCACCTGGAGCAGCAAGGACTAGAGCAGTTGCGAGCAAGATTAAAGCTTGCGCCAATGGCAGATGGGGCTTGCTACCTGGAAACACAAGAACGGCATCGTGGCCATGTGATGAGAACCTCATCATGAGCCATAACTAGCTCATTTTGACCTAATACAAAGGATAAAAGCTCCTACATAACTCAAGGAAAGGCTTAACTCAGAGAATTCTGAGTTTAAGGAGAAAACAAGTCATAAGGGGTAAAAATGCAATTTTACCAGTATAATCTGCATACAGGGTAATTCAGGGTCCAAACATAGGTCAAAGCAACTTAATAAGAATAAAAGTGGGATGAGATGATCAAGCAAGGGCTACAGCAATTCCAAGAAACTAAATGATAATCTGTAACCCTAAAACAACCCACTTCAATTCACGAGGTTCGAGGCAAAGTAAAAATAGAATAAACCTTCTAAAATTCATAGAAAAATCTCTAGGGTTTAGAACCTTCAATTTGGCCTTCAGAACCCATTTTGACCAACATTGAGAACCATGCCCAATTAATAACTTAATCTGGGTTTTCGCATAAATTGACTGGTCAAACAAGGTTTAATATAGAAATGAAATTCACCATCAGATTCCTTAGGTCCTAATTAATCATGTATAAAAACTTGAGCCTAAGAAGAAACCTCCTTGACCGACTTTACACTTTGGTCCCCATATATTTACTTTTTGGCCCTCAACTTTTGAACCCTCGCATTTCAGCCCCTAACTCTCCTTCGTTCTTTGCGTTCAGGTCCCCCCTGCAAAACCTGCCAGCACCATGCTCCGGCGACCTTGCGCGGAGCATGGCGCCGCGCAGGGTGAGGGGGAGAGCCTGGCAAGTAAACCGGGGGTGCCCTGCGTCGTCAGCCGTCGCAGGGACACCCCCTGGTCGCTGTAACCCCCCATACCGGCCGTGCGAACGCACAGACGGTATGGGTTTCCATCTCCGGCGTCCTCCGGCGAGGGAGACACGACGTCTCCCTCCGCCTTCCTCCCTGATTCGATCCCTATAAATACCCCCGTCGCTCCACCGTTCTTCCGAGCTCGGATCTGACGGAGAAAACCCCCAACTTTCCTCTCCTCTCACTCCGGCAGACGCCCACCAGCTCCGGCGGTTCCTCCTCCTCCTCCTCTTCGCTCTACCGCAATACCAGCAGCAGAGACTTCTTCCCCTGCTCTTCCCGCGCCACGCCGCACCCAGCTGGCGCCTCTCCGGCTCTCTGCTCGCCGCCGCCCCTCCCCTTGGGCATCTTCTTCTCCGGCGACTGTCGATACGACTGTCGCCCTACTGCTCCCCCTTCGTCCCTGCAAGTAAGTTAGAACTACTTCCCTTCCTCTCCTCTTTCTTTCCCCGGTTTCAATTTGTTCAATTAAGCCCTCGACAGACCCTGACCATCGTCACCCCCTTCGTCTCCGGCCACCCTCCGGCGAGATGCTCCCATCGCTCCACAGCCTCACACGCCTCGCCGACCCTCACCGAACCTCCGCCTCATCACACTGAGCACCCCCCACCCCTCCACTGCCACTCCACACCTCCGTAACGCTCCCCCAAACAAACCCATTTCTCCGGTTGCAGTCCAACCTAGGGCTGCTGCCAGACACCACCTTGCGGCTTGCCGCACAGCTCCACACCTTCGCCGTGCCACGGCGAAGGTTCCCCAGTAGTTTGATCAGGCCGAGAGGCCATATTCGTGTCCGACAGGTTCTGAGGCTCGACCGCCATTAACGCCACATTGAAGCAGCTTCTCCCGCGCTCCAGGCTTGAGGACTCCAGGTCTCCAGCTGCTGCAGATTACGGGGATTCCTGTGAGGGCAGCCAGCCAGCAACCGACGCAAATCGAAGCTGCAGCTGTAGAAGCAAGGCCGCGGTCTTCTAGCAGGCGCACGCGAGGAGAGGCCTCCGTTTAGTCCCACATCGGTAAGCCTCACAACTCTTTCACCGTTTAAATTGATTTTGTGAATAAGCCTTACTGCCTCAGCACACGGGGTGAGGTCCCCTTCACCCGCCCGGTTACCCGGTCTCGTCCGCGCTCACGCCCCGCGGACCTGACCCGACCCGACTTAGACTGACCTGCACTCCTCGCCCACCACGCACGCCGGTGGGCCTGGACCCGGGCGCGACCCGTACCCGACTACCCGGCAGCTCTGGGAGAGCTATCGCATGAGCGGTTTCTGAGAGAGAGAGACGCGGTGGGGGAGGGTAGAGTAGGTTTTGTCCTCTGACGTAAACTCTGAAGTGTGCAGGCACAGGTGAAGAAGAAGGATCGCGGAAGAAGAAGGAAGCTGAGGGAGACACTGTAGCAACAAGCAGTTTAAGTCGTCTGATTGAAAAATCAGACGACGTCCTGACAGGAAAAAGAAAAGAAGAAAGAAAGGAAAAAGAAGAAGAACAGGACCCGCTCTGCAGAAGAAAAAGGAAGAGCAGGAACAACTGAAAGAAGAAGAAGAACATCACCACTGTAGATAAAGAAGAAGAAGATAACAGAAGATCTGAGACGAGGAGAAGCAAAGAGAAGAAGAAAAGACAACAATTTCTTTCTCTCTCTTTCTTTATTTTTGTAAAAGAAACATGTATATCTCTAGAATACAACTTGCTCCCTGAGTTCGACCTCGGGAACTCTTTTATTTTCCGAGTAAAAAATTTTATATTTGAAATGTTGGCAATAACTGGCTATACTACAATGCTATAACAATAAAACCCGGTTGCCCATAGCGTTTCATTTTTGGCGCCGTTGCCGGGGAGCAACGGCTATTTGAGGTAAACATTCCTGTTTCTTTTTAATTTATGATAATCTCCTCTCTTTTGTGCAGAAAACTACAAGAAATCAAGAAGACAAGCAACCGCACGACAACCACTCCGAGGACAGGTAAATTTTTCCTCTCGCTATTAACCCCTAAACTCTAAAGAGGAAGAAAAGAAAAGAACAAGCAATATAGGGCTAACCTGTCTTCCATACTTAGTAACCATAAAGCGTTGCATGTTTTCAACTCATTAGTCCTGCACACTATTAAGGGTATTTAAGGGCTAACACATTCTTGCTTGAGCCCTAATTACCCAACAAAGAACTAACTGGACCAAGTAGAGCCAACATAAGATTCAACATTAGGGTTTTAGAGACACACTACTTAAATCAAGAATGGAGAAAATCCAAAAGAAGTGTGCCTAAACCATTGATTGAAAATACCTATTCAAAAGAAAACCTAAAACAATTGGCTCTCTAAACACTTGAACCCTAAAAGACAAGACCTAAAAGCTCTCAAAGGAAACATGAGGTAAAGTTGACCCCTTGGGTCAACCAACCTTAAATTAGGTCACTCTTTGCACTTAAAAGACTAAAGTTCAAGTGAAATCTTAAGCACCCTGATCTTAAAATTGGCAGACTTAAGAGGTCAAGATCCCCATTCTGGTCTACCTGGAACCGCAGTGACAAGAGAGGTCGGGTGGGGGAAACCCTGTAACCCGTGGGGACGCTCTACCGTGTAGGGGTCTTCGCGGGACTCTCCCTCTCTGGCTGCCCAGGTAATTCTCAGGTGGACGATCTTTCTGATCAAGGGGTCCATCTGCCCCGCACCTCTATAGTCACCCAACACATTTTTGGGTGTCTTGATTGGGTCCATCACCTTCTAAACTTACCTCTTCCAACAGTGCATGTACGGAAGGAGGTCCCTAAGACCACCCTTAAGACCTGCTTTAGAAATTCGCTCTCGTCAAGGCCAAGCCTCGATGCCCGTGTTTGTGCAGCAACACCCTCACATTATTCTCTCTTCTGATTCAGAACCAAGTTCTTCTTCTTCCCCCATCATGGCTCAGCCAGTTGAGGAAGAAAATAATCTGGAACACCAGCTCCAGCGACTCAATGACCTCTTCCAAAACTTCGTGCACCCACCACAGCGTCCTATGATGCAGGACCACTACAATCCTGCTGTGGTGGCCATTGAGCCTCGAGTCAGAATCCCGACTGGAGGACCTGATTCCGAATTAAAGCCCAACATGATTCATGCTATACCTAAATTCCATGGGCTTAATTCTGAAGATCCCTTCTAGCACATCAAACAGCTAAAGCATCTGGCCCACACTTTTGGATCAGATGCGCAAAATCGGGATATTCTTCTCATGAAGATGTTCTCCTTTTCTCTTATGGACAAGGCCGCCCATTGGTATCAAACTCAGACCCAGCCGATCAACACTTGGGAAGAACTTCAATCTGAATTTTTGAAAAAGTTTTTTCCCATTGGTCGGACCAACGCCTTGCGCCATCAGATTACACACTTCACTCAACAATCAGGAGAACCTCTCCATGAGGCATGGGATCGCTTTCAGGATCTCATGAGAAAGTGCCCCCATCACGGAGTTCCTAAATGGGAACAAGTCCAATCTTTTTACCAGGGACTCCGTGAGGACATCCGCCTTTTCGTCAATGCAACTTGCGGAGGAAACATCATGGGTCAACATGAAGACACCGTATGGGAGATTCTCGAAAACATGTGCGAGAACTCCATCAACAATGACTCCATGGGATTATTCAACAGGACGAATACCCGCGCAGCGACGAATCTTAAGGGAGCACATGAGACGCAGGGCCTGTCCGCATCAGTCGACCTGGAATTAATGGCCAGTCGATTGGACAAGGTCTCAATCATTGAAAAGAAGGTGGATGAGCTGACTCAGCACTTGCAGCGAGCCACCTCCACGCGTAACTCCTTTGCACAACCTCCTTCCACACAGGAAACTGTGCAAAGCATCCTCCACCGACCTTCCCCTGGGATGGATCCATATCCATCCCCATCTGATTCTTGGATCGGAGGATCATCCGATCCTTTCTAGACCAGCCGGGGGAACTCCATTCCCCCTTTCCCTGATTCTCAGGAGGTTCCTCAGACCTGCGAGGACCTCAGCCCCATCCTCAAACTGAAACCCCTTCCTGCTCACTTGAAATATGTCTTTTTGGGTTCTAATCAGACCCTTCCTGTGATTATCAATTCCAACCTCAGTCCTGAATAGGAATCCCGTCTGATTGTTGTCCTCCAGCAACATCGCAGAGCCATCGGATGGACTCTCGATGATTTGACTGGAATAAGTCCCTCTTATTGTACTCATCATATCTATTCAGAAGAGGGCACACGACCTTCTCGTGAAATGCAGAGACGCTTAAACCCCAATCTGCAGGAGGTCGTGAAAAAGCAGATCATCAAGTGGTTAGATGCCAGGATCATCTACCCGATCTCCGATAGTCGTTGGGTGAGCCCAATTCAGGTCGTGCCCAAGAAGGCAGGACTCACCACTATAACGACTGAGACCGGAGAAATCATTCCTACCCGATTAGCCAACTCGTGGAGAGTCTGTATAGATTACCGCCGACTAAATTCCTCCACAAAGAAGGATCATTTCCCACTACCCTTCATTGATCAAATTCTCGAAAAACTTGCGGGAAATAGGTTCTTCTGCTTTCTTGACGGGTACTCCGGTTATAACCAGGTGGCAATCCATCCTGAGGACCAAGAAAAGACCACGTTCACCTGCCCCTTCGGAACATACGCTTTCCGAAGGATGCCTTTCGGTCTTTGCAATGCACCCGCTACTTTTCAGCGATGCATGCTTGCCATATTCTCAGATATGGTAGGTGATTATCTGGAAGTCTTCATGGATGACTTTTCAGTTTTCGGAGCATCATTCGACGATTGCCTCCAACACTTGGTCCAGATACTCAGGCGGTGCATCGATGTGAATTTGGTTCTTTCCTGGGAAAAGAGCCATTTCATGGTGCCTGAGGGAAGTGTCCTGGGACACTCCATTTCGGAGTAAGGTATCCAAGTGGATCGAGCTAAGGTTAATCTGATTTCTCACCTTCCTATGCCTAGCTCGATCAGGGACATCCGTTCCTTTTTAGGGCATGTCGGTTTTTATCGACGATTTATCCCTGATTTTTCAAAAATCGCGCGCCCCCTGACCACTCTTCTCTCCAAGGATGTTCCTTTTGAAATTTCCAAGGAATGCACTCAAGCATTTGAAATCCTGCGTGACCGAGTCACCCAAGCCCCGATCCTACAGTCCCCTGATTGGTCTCAACCCTTTGAGATCATGTGCGATGCATCCGACTTCGCTGTAGGAGCGGTTTTGGGGTAGAAAATTGACAGGAAACCTGTGGCCATTTACTACGCCAGCAAAACACTCGATGAGGCTCAGCGTAACTATACGGTTACTGAGAAAGAGCTTCTAGCTGTAGTATTTGCCCTAGAAAAGTTCAGATCGTACCTTCTGGGTTCCCGTGTCATCATATACTCGGATCACACAGCTGTGAGGCATCTCCTTGCAAAGAAGGACGCGAAACCTTGATTAATCCGATGGATCTTGCTGTTGCAAGAATTTGACCTTGAGATTCGCGACAAAGCGGGAAAGCAAAATGTGGTAGCTGATCACTTGTCCCGTCTTCCTTCTGAAATAATTGACCCTTCCGGACCCATCACTGAGCATTTTCCCGATGAGCACCTGCTGACTATTGGTACTAGCCTTCCATGGTTTGCTAATGTAGTAAATTACTTGGCATCTCATCAGATCCCCTCCGATTGGCCGAAGGCCAAGAAAGACAAATTACGCTCCGATGCCAAGTATTACATTTGGGAAGACCCGTACCTCTTCCGCATAGGTGCCGATCAGATCATCCGGAGATGTGTCCCGGAAGGGGAATTCAACAATATCATCTCTTTCTGCCATGACCAGGCATGCGGTGGCCATTTCGCCGGGCATAAAACCGCATCAAAATTCCTCCAGTGCGGCTTTTACTGGCCCACACTGTTCAAAGACGCATACAATCACTGCAAGGCATGCAGTCGTTGCCAGACTTTGGGCAACATGAGCCATCACGACATGATGCCTATGCAACCGATTCTAGTATGCGAAATCTTTGATGTTTGGTGGATTGATTTTATGGGCCCCTTTCCTATTTCGGATGGTTTCGAATACATTCTGTTGGCTGTGGACTACGTGTCCAAATGGATCGAAGCCATACCGACCAGAACCTGTGATCACAAAATCGTTCTCAAATTCATTCATCAACACATTTTCTCAAGGTTCGGGATTCCTCGTGCAATAATCTCTGATGGAGGGACCCATTTCACAAATGCTCAGTTTAGGTCACTGATGACCAAATGCGGGGTGTCTCACCGAATCTCTACTCCTTACCACCCCCAAACTAATGGTCTAGCTGAGCTGTCTAATCGGGAGATCAAGAAAATCCTGCAAGTCACTGTTCGACCCGACAGGAAGGACTGGTCGTCCCGACTTTCGGAAGCATTGTGGGCCTATAGGACCGCCCACAAGACCCAATTGGGCATGTCTCCCTTTAGACTGGTGTACAGAAAGGCATGCCACCTTCCCATAGAACTGGATCATAAAGCCTATTGGGCAGTACGGAACTGTAATCTAGATCTTTCCAAGGCTGGGACCCACAGAAAACTCCAAATCAGCGAGATCGATGAATTACGTCTAGACGCGTACGAGAACTCGCAAATCTACAAGGAGCGGGTTAAAGCCTTCCACGACAAACACATCTCGAGAAAGATCTTTCATCCTGGTCAAAAGGTCCTACTCTTTGATGCCCGACTAAAACTCTTCCCAGGAAAATTGAGATCCAAGTGGGTTGGACCATATTTGGTCCGACAGGTTTTTGGAAATGGAGCAATCGAAATCAGTCCACTCAGCCACGATTCTGAACCTTTCATCGTGAACGGTCAGAGACTCAAGCCGTTCATTGATGTAACTTCTACTGATTTGGCTGAGGCATCTTATATCCTCCTTTCCCCTTGAGCTTATTGCGCCCAGCCGATGGCGTAAAACTCAGTGCTTAACGGGAGGCAGCCCGTCATTCTCTTTGAAAACCTGAAACTTGTTCTGACACCTTTTTGCACTCAAAGTTCACCCTTGTAGACAGCCGACCCCACCTCAGATGCTTGCATCTGGGATTAGAAATCGTCCGCAAAAATTCAACCCGACCCATCCACTCATCCAAATTTCTGTCTTAAGGAATGAACTAAGTTAAATAAAAACCCCCTAGGTTACAATGAGGACATTGCAAATCTTAGGCATGGGGGGGTATGGAAGTGCAAAACTTGTAAGAAAAGGTTTCAAACAAAAAAATTCACATATGACAAAAATACCATAAAAATTAAAAATTTTTCGAAAAAGAATAAGAGGAAAAGAGGAGAAGGAAATTTTGTGAAGGAGAAAAGAAACAAAATGAAAAAGGAGCACAAAATTATGAGAAAAGGTGATAGTCATTAGTAAGGAACTAAGGAATTAACCTAAGTTCTAGACCGCATTCAAGAAAATAACTGAAAAGTGCACAATGAGATTAGTAAGAATGCAAACCTTAGGCATTCTTGAATAGACTCTTAGTACCCATTAAGATCTGGACACTCCTCAAGAGGTTAAGGAAAATGAAAAGCTGAAGTATTAGGTCTAAGGCTTAGGGAGTATTTGGCCTCGTTAACTAATTTTTGGTTTACGGGACTCAGTAACCTAAGCACCCTAACCTCACACACAGCCTGGTTCAGTAAGCGTAAAATTCAGAATCACGCAGAAGCGTCGCAAAATTCTGAAAAGAACACCTAGAATAGGAGCGGCCGATCAACACAAGTTGATTTGGACGAGTTCCCAGAGCGGCGAGGCGGGAAATCCCCTCGAAGATGCGTAACAAAATATCATCTCCTCGGTGCTTGTTTCTTAGGATATTTACAAATCCTACTGGGGGCATGTAAGCACTCTGCTGGTTCAGATTCCATGGATGGCATTATCTCGAAGTGTCAATTGCCAGGGTCTGGATTCGGCCACGGAACACCATGGATGGGATTATCTCGAAATCTCAATAGCCAGGGTTCCGGGGGTTGCCATGGGCGGTGCTATCTCGAAGCATCGATCGCCAGGAACCCTTGAGGATTGATGATGGGAGCAAGGAATCTGATACAGACCGTGTTGAAAAGCCAATCCTAGGCTAGAACTAAAAAGAAAAAGAGAGTGAAAACTCTCCAAACCGAAAAACTTTCTATCTCTCTTACAAAACGCACTGCGAACTGAGCCAGGGCTAAAATCATTTCAAGCACGGGTGCTTTAATCACAAAGTCCAATAAACCTTAGGTTAGTTCTTGTGGGCCTTAAAAACCTTTGCTAAGGACTGAGGCTAAGGCTAGACAGATTTGGATCTTGATTGGTACTAAAGTACCTTTTAGGCCTATGGTCAGCAATCTAACCTAATCTGAGCTCAAATAAAAAAGCACTTATCTAAAGCTATTAAAAACTTCATGGTCTAGAACAAGGGTTGAAACCTTAAGTTTTTGCTAAGGGACTAGCAAAAGCTAGGCATGGGGGTATGATGAGAACCTCATCATGAGCCATAACTAGCTCATTTTGACCTAATACAAAGGATAAAAGCTCCTACATAACTCAAGGAAAGGCTTAACTCAGACAATTCGGAGTTTAAGGAGAAAACAAGTCATAAGGGGTAAAAATGTAATTTTACCAGTATAATCTGCATACAGGGTAATTCAGGGTCCAAACATAGGTCATAGCAACTTAATAAGAATAAAAGTGGGATGAGATGATCTAGCAAGGGCTACAGCAATTCCAAGAAACTAAATGATAATCTGTAACCCTAAAACAACCCACTTCAATTCACGAGGTTCGAGGCAAAGTAAAAATAGAATAAACCCTCTAAAATTCATAGAAAAATCTCTAGGGTTTAGAACCTTCAATTTGGCCTTCAGAACCCATTTTGACCTACATTGAGAACCATGCCCAATTAATAACTTAATCTGGGTTTTCGCATAAATTGACCGGTCAAACAAGGTTTAATATAGAAATGAAATTCACCATCAGATTCCTTAGGTCCTAATTAATCATGTATAAAAACTTGAGCCTAAGAAGAAACCTCCTTGACCGACTTTACACTTTGGTCCTCATATATTTACTTTTTGGCCCTCAACTTTTGAACCCTCGCATTTCAGCCCCTAACTCTCCATCGTTCTTTGCGTTCAGGTCCCCCCTGCAAAACCTGCCAGCACCATGATTCGGCGACCTTGCGCGGAGCATGGCGCCGCGCAGGGTGAGGGGGAGAGCCTGGCAAGTAAACCGGGGGTGCCCTGCGTCGTCAGCCGTCGCAGGGACACCCCCCTGGTCGCTGTAACCCCCCATACCGGCCGTGCGAACGCACGGACGGTATGGGTTTCCATCTCCAGCGTCCTCCGGCGAGGGAGACACGACGTCTCCCTCCGCCTTCCTCCCTGATTCGGTCCCTATAAATACCCCCGTCGCTCCACCGTTCTTCCGAGCTCGGATCTGACGGAGAAAACCCCCAACTTTCCTCTCCTCTCACTCTGGCAGACGCCCACCAGCTCCGGTGATTCCTCCTCCTCCTCCTCTTCGCTCTGCCGCAATACCAGCAGCAGAGACTTCTTCCCCTGCTCTTCCCGCGCCACGCCGCACCCAGCTGGCGCCTCTCCGGCTCTCTGCTCGCCGTCGCCCCTCCCCTTGGGCATCTTCTTCTCCGGCGACTGTCGATACGACTGTCGCCCTACTGCTCCCCCTTCGTCCCTGCAAGTAAGTTAGAACTACTTCCCTTCCTCTCCTCTTTCTTTCCCCGGTTTCAATTTGTTCAATTAAGCCCTCGACCGACCCTGACCATCGTCACCCCCTTCGTCTCCGGCCACCCTCCGGCGAGATGCTCCCATCGCTCCACAGCCTCACACGCCTCGCCGACCCTCACCGAACCTCCGCCTCATCACACTGAGCACCCCCCACCCCTCCACTGGCACTCCACACCTCCGTAACGCTCCCCCAAACAAACCCATTTCTCCGGTTGCAGTCCAACCTAGGGCTGCCGCCAGACACCACCTTGCGGCTTGCCGCACAACTCCACACCTTCGCCGTGCCACGGCGAAGGTTCCCCAGTAGTTTGATCAGGCCGAGAGGCCATATTAGTGTCCGAGAGGTTCTGAGGCTCGACCGCCATTAACGCCACATTGAAGCAGCTTCTCCCGCGCTCCAGGCTTGAGGACTCCAGGTCTCCAGCTGCTGCGGATTACAGGGATTCCTGCGAAGGCAGCCAGCCAGCAACCGAAGCAAATCGAAGTTGCAGCTACAGAAGCAAGGCCGCGGTCTTCCAGCAGGCGCACGCGAGGAGAGGCCTCCGTTTAGTCCCACATCGGTAAGCCTCACAACTCTTTCACCGTTTAGATTGATTTTGTGAATAAGCCTTACTGCCTCAGCACACGGGGTGAAGTCCCCTTCACCCGCCCGGTTACCCGGTCTCGTCCGCGCTCACGCCCCGCGGACCTGACCCGACCCGACTTAGACTGACCTGCACTCCTCGCCCACCACGCACGCCGGTGGGCCTGGACCCGGGCGCGACCCGTACCCGACTACCCGGCAGCTCTAGGAGAGCTATCCCATGAGCGGTTTCTGAGAGAGAGAGACGCGGGGGGGGGGAGGGTAGAGTAGGTTTTGTCCTCTGACGTAAACTCTGAAGTGTGCAGGCACAGGTGAAGAAGAAGGACCGCGGAAGAAGAAGGAAGCTGAGGGAGACACTGTAGCAACAAGCAGTTTAAGTTGTCTGATTGAAAAATCAGACGACGTCCTGACAGGAAAAAGAAAAGAAGAAAGAAAGGAAAAAGAAGAAGAACAGGACCCGCTCTGTAGAAGAAAAAGGAAGAGCAGGAACAGCTGAAAGAAGAAGAAGAACATCACCACTGCAGATAAAGAAGAAGAAGATAACAGAAGATCTGAGACGAGGAGAAGCAAAGAGAAGAAGAAAAGACAACAATTTCTTTCTCTCTCTTTCTTTATTTTCGTAAAAGAAACATGTATATCTCTAGAATATAACTTGCTCCCTGAGTTCGACCTCGGGAACTCTTTTATTTTCCGAGTAAAAAATTTTATATTTGAAATGTTGGCAATAACTGGCTATACTACAACGCTATAACAATAAAACCTGGTTGCCCACAGCGTTTCACCATGTCAAATCGTTTAGGGAGCTTCGCCGAAGCAAGGAGGATGTGCAGGGGGTGTTGGCGTGGCTAGTGGGAGCTGTGAGTGCATGCCTAGGGCACACTGTGCGAGTGAGTGGGTATGTTCAAGGAGGTGTTTGGGTGTGTGGCGTAGTGAGGGGAAGTGGTCAGTGAAGTGAAGCAAAGCTCATGGGCTTGTCGGCGTGGGTTGTGGTGGCCTATGGAGGTGGAATGGCCTTGCTGGAGTTGGTGGTCGTAGATGGAGGGGATGAAGGTGCGAGGGGAGACGGTGGTCGATTTGAAGTGGAATAAATGTGGAAAGAAAGTAGAGATGAGAGGGAACTTATCTGGGAGGTCAATGGATGAAGGGGGTGAGCGAGGGTGCCAGGTGTGATGTGACCGACACCGGAGATGAAAGCAGCTCTAATGAGGTGGGATCGGTGAGGACGAAGATAGAGTAGCGCCTGCTGGTATGGTGAGTGACGGATGAAGTCAGGGAGGAGGAATCAACACAGGTATGGCAGTTGGACGAGGAGGAGGAGTAGGAAGGGTCGTCGGATGTTGAGGAGCTTGTGGCTGCGAGGGGCAGAAGTGGAATTTGGGGTATTCACTGGCAGAATTGAGCGTGAGGAGTCGGAGAGGTCTGGGCTCCATTAAATAGAGCTCCGAAGGTCGAATAGGGCTTGTGAAGTAAGCTTCCCAAGCTTGGAAAGTTGCCAGCAATGGAAGCTTGTTAGGATACCCACATCTCTCATGCATTCACATGAGAGATTAGGAGGGAATCAGATCTCAAGGTTGGGTTCATACTGACGAAAATTTCCCACAGGATCTTCCTTCCAATTTTGGAAGAGATCCTCCAAGAAATCATGGAGAACTTCCAAGTTTAAGGTCGCCGAAGTAGGTTTCCTTCGCGATAATGGTGGAGGTACCTACTTGTAAAGACGACAAGAAAGCTAGGCAGCTGTTAGCAAGGGTTTTTGAAGGTGAGAGGTAGAAATGTAATTAGGTTGAACCTTTTTGCAAAATTGGTCAAAGGAAACTCACCTTTGGGTCCAAATTTTGGTACAAACCTAATTTGGACCTAAGGAATCCAACCTTGAAGTTGGATTTTGGTTTTGACCACGTTTGACTAGGAAATTTA
This sequence comes from Thalassia testudinum, assembly GCA_037157565.1. Lineage (NCBI taxonomy): Eukaryota > Viridiplantae > Streptophyta > Magnoliopsida > Alismatales > Hydrocharitaceae > Thalassia > Thalassia testudinum. The sequence goes on along the minus strand of JAZHRO010000014.1, from coordinate 146,309,172 downwards.
TGCAAAAACCCAATTTAGGGCAAATATCTTTCTAAGACACCATTATTGGTCAAAATGGGTTCTAATTGCCAAATTGATGGTTCTAAACCTAGAGAATATTTTTCTGTGAATTTTAGAGGGCTTAAGTGAATTTTACCCTGACTAGAACCTTGGTTAATCAAGTAGGCCTATTTTTATGGTTTCAAGAAGTCATTTAATTCACAGAATGCGCACAAACCCTTTTCTGTTAAATCCAACCCACATGTTATCTTATTAAGACTACTTGACCTTTGTTTGGCCCTTGAGAAAACCCATGGTTGTACTGCATTAGTAAAATTACAGTTTTACCCCTTGTCTCTTGTGTTTCTCTCAGAAAGGTTATGTAGTGAATTATGACCTTGAATTGGTTGCGTTGGAGCATTTATTCTCTTCATCAGGTCAAAATGAGCTAGTTATGGCTCGTGGTGGTGTTCCCACCATACTCCCATGCCTAGCTTTTGCTAGTCCCTTAGAAAAATTTGAAGGTTTTCACTTTGATTCTAGACCATGAAATCCTTTGATGCTCAGAAACTGTGATGTGTGCTTTCTTCTCTAGATTAGGTTAGAATGCCGATAGTAGGCCTAGAGGTGCTCAAGTACCAACCAAGATCCGGACATGACTAGCTCTAGCCTCAGTCGGCCACGAAGATTTTTAAGGCCCACAGAAACTATCCTAAGGTTCATTGAACTCCGCAGTTCAAGCACCCGTGCTTGTAACATGTTTTAGCCTCAGTTCAGTTTGCAATACATTTTTAAAGAGGGAGACAGAGTAATTTCTTTATTTTTTGAGAGTTTTCTCTCTCTTTTCTTTTATTTCTAGCTTCGAATTAGCTTCACAACACAGTCTTTATCAGATTCCTACTCCCCATCATCAATCCTTGAAGGGTCCCTGACAATCAATGCTTCGAGATAACATCGCCCATGGCAATCCTCAGAACCCTGGCTTTCGAGGTTTCGAGATAATCCTACCCATGGCATTCTATAGCTAAATCTAGACCCTGGCAATCAACATTCCAGGATAATGTCGCCCATGGCATCTGAACCAGCATAGGGTGCTTACACGCCCCTGGTAAGATATGTAGATATCCTACGAGATAAGTACTGAGGGGATGATATGTTATTGCGCATCTTCGAGGGGAATTTTCCGCCTCTCTGTACTGGGAACTCAACCAAATCAACTTGTGTTGAACAGCCGCTCCTAGTCTAGGCGACTTTTTCAGATCAATTTAAATGCTTTTGCATGATTTTGGTATTTAAGCGCACTGAACCAGACTGTGTGTGGATTGGGGTAATTAGGTTACTTAGTGCTGCAAACTAGAGGTTAGTTAATGAGGTCGAATACTCCCTAGGGCTTTTACCTAATACTTAAGCTTCGCATTTTCCCCAACCTCTTAGGGACTATCCAGATCTTGGAAAGTACATGAATTTTTAAGCCTGTGATCATAGCCCAAAAGGCCTAAGATCAGCGTTCTTACTAATCTCCTTTATGTTTCTTTAGCACTTTTTGCCTTTCATTTTCTTTTTCTTGATATGGTCTAGAACTAAGTTAATTTCTTAATTTCTTACTAATGACTATTTCTTTTCTTTTCTTTTCAACATGTGCTCCATTTTTTTTTACTCTTTTAACTTCTCCCCTTTCTCTCCTCAAAAGTGATATGCCCTCAAAATTTTCTCTCTCATTTTTTCTTCTTTTTCAAGAATATTTCATTTTTCTTGATATGCGATATTTTTGTTGAAACATTTTCTTGTCGGATGATTTTCACGGCATTTTGCACTTTCATACCCCCCCTTGCCTACGACTTGCAATGTCCCAAATGTAAATTAGGTGGGTTCGAGTTCAGCTTAGATCATTCAATAGAACAGATGTTGGGTGGGTTTATGGGTCAGGATGGCTATTGCGAATGATTTCAAGTTCGGGTACGTGTACCAGAGGCGGAGTCTATTATTCTAATGGATGAACCCTGAAGTGCAATATGAGTTCAGCATAGGAATGTGTCAAGAAAGCTTTCGATTTTTCAAAATGACAGGTTACGTCCTATTAAGCGCTGAGTTTAATGCCACCGGCTGGGTGAAATGAGCACAAAGAGAATGAAGGGTAAAAGTTGTCCCAGCCAGATTTGTATCGATAAGTTCAATGAACAGTTTTAGTCCTAACCATTCACGATGAAAGGGTTTGAATCGTGGTTGAGTTGACATATCTCGACGGCTCCATTTCCAAACATTCATTAGATGAGGTAAGGTATGATCCATTTTTATCTGAGTTTTCCTAGGAACAGTTTAAGTTTGGCATCAAAGAGCAAGACTTTTTGACCAGGGTAAAAGATCTTTCTGGATATGTGCTTGACATGAAAGGCTTTAACCCACTCTTTGTAAATTCACAAGTTCTCATACTCGTCATGGCATAATTCATTGATCTTTCTCATTTGAAGCTTTGTGTGGGTTCCTGCCTTAGAAAGATCTAGATTGCAGTTCTGTACTGCCCAATAGGCTTTGTGCTCCAGTTTGACAGGGAGGTGACATGCCTTCCTGTACACCAATCTGAAGAGAGACATACCTAATTGGGTTTTGTGGGTGGTTCTATAAGCCCACAAAGCTTCCGGAAGTTGGTATGACCAGTCTTTCCTACTAGGTCGAATAGTAACCTGGAGGATTTTTTTGATCTCCTGATTTAATAGCTCAGCTAGACCATTAGTTTGGGGGTGATAAGGAGTAGAGATTCGGTGTGACACCTCGAATTTGGCCATCAGTGATCTGAACTGAGCATTAGTGAAATAGGTCCCTTCATCAGAGATTATAGCACGTGGAATCTTGAACTGAGAAAAGATGTTATGATGAATGAATTTGATAACCACTCTACGATCATTTGTTTAGGATGGAATGGTTTTGTTCCATTTGGACACGTAGTCAATAGTGAGTAGAATTTACTCGAAGCCATTCAAAATTGGAAAGGGTCCCATAAAATCAATCCCCCAGACATTGAAGATTTCGCACACGAGAATCGGCTGTAAGGGCATCATATCACGATGGCTGATGTTGCCTAAGGTCTGGCAATGAGTGCATGCCTTACAGTCATTGTATGTGTCTTTGGAAATCGTGGGCCAATAGAAGTCATACTAGACGACTTTAGTTGCAATTTTATGACCAGAGAAGTGTCCACCGCATGCTTTCAGGACACATGGATGCCCTGAATTTTTGCTTCCAGGACACATCGACGTATGATTTGATTAGCATCGATGTTGAATAGATACGAGTCTTCCTAGAAGTAGTACTTGGCATCGGAAAGCAATTTGTCTTTCTTGGCCTTTAGACAATCGGACGGGATCTGATGTGATGCCTTGTAGTTTACTAGATCAGCAAACCATGGAAGCCCTATACATATAATCAGGAGGTGCTCATCCAGAAAATGTTTCGTAATGGGTCTGGAAGGGTTGATAATATTAGAAGGAAGGCAGGAGAAGTGATCAGCAACCACATTCTGTTTTCCCACCTTGTCGCAAATCTTGAGGTCAAACTCTAACAACAACAAGATCCAACTGATTAGTTTAGGTTTCGCATCCTTCATTGCAAGGAGATGCCTCACAGCTGTGTGATAAGAGTAAATGATAAGTTGGGAACCCAGAAGATACGATCTGAATTTTTCTAGGGCAAAAACTACGACTAGCAGCTCTTTCTCAATAACTGTGTAGTTACGCTGAGCCTCGTCAAGTGTCTTGCTAGCGTAGTAGATGACCACGGGTTTCTCATCAATTTTCTGGCCAAGTACTGCTCCTATAGCAAAATCAAATGCATCGCACATGATCTCAAAGGGCTAAGACCAATCAGGGGATTGTAGGATCGAAGCTTGGGTAATTCGATCACATAAGATCTCAAATGCTTGAGTGCATTCCTTGGAGATTTTGAAAGGAACATCCTTAGATAGTAGATTAGTCAGGGGGTAGGCGATCTTTGATAAATCAGGAATGAATCGACGGTAAAAACTAACGTGCCCCAGGAGAGATCAGATGTCCTTGATCGAGCTAGGCATAGGGAGTTTGGAAATCATATTCACCTTGGCTCGATCAACCTTGATGCCTTTTTATGAGATGAGATGTCCCAGGACAATTCCTTCAGGCACCATGAAGTGACTCATTTCCGAGGAAAGAACCAGCTTCACGTCAATGCACCGTCTGAGGATCTAGACCAAGTGCAGGAGGAATCGTCAAATGAATATCCAAACACTGAGAAGTCATCCATGAAGACTTCCAGATAATCACCTACCATATCTGAGAATATGGCAAGCATGCACTACTGAAAAGTAGCGGGTGCATTGTAGAGACCGAATGTCATCCTTCGGAACGCGTACATCCCAAGATGGATTGCCACCTGGTTATAACTGGTGTACCCATCCAAGAAGTGGAAGAATCTATTTCTCGCTAGTTTCTCGAGGATCTGATCAATAAATGGTATTGGGAAATTATCCTTTTTTGTGGAGGTATTGATTCTTCTATAATCAATGCAGACACCACGAATTTGCCACACAGGTTGGTATGATTTCTTCGATTTCAGTCGTGATTATGGTAAGTCTGCCTTCTTAGGCACAACCTGGATTGGACTCACCAACCGACTATTGGAGATCGGGTAGATGATCCCAGCATCTAACCACTAGATGATCACCTTTTTCATGACCTCCTGCAGATTACGATTCAGACGTCTCTACATTTCATGGGAAGGTCGTGTGCCCTCTTCAGTATCGATACGGTGTGTGTAGTAAGAGGTGCTGATACCAGTCAAGTCATGGAGAGTCCATCCAATGGCTCTTCGATGTTGGTGGAGAATAGTAATCAGATGGGATTCTTGATCAGGTGTGAGTCAGGAGTTGATAATCATAGGAAACGTCTGATTGGAACTCAAAATGATGCACTTTAGATGTTTGGGAAGGGGCTTAAGTTCCAAAATAGGGCTATCATAATCAGCGGGTGGTTCAGGGAGTGTGTCAGGAGCAAGGGAAGGAGTTATAGGTGTGTTTAGGTTAAGTTCAGACTCCTCTGATTGCGGGTTTTGATCCTCTTGTGGTTGATTAGGAGTAGTCAGGTTTTCCTCAATATACAGATCGTCAACTATGGCCTTGATATCACATATCTATTCTATAACTCCAGAATTAATCCCTTGTTGGGCGTTAAAGATGTAAATCTTTAATGTCTGGTTCCCAAATTTCAGTTCAATTTAGCCCTCCTCACAATTAATGTTAGCCCTAGCAGTGGCCAGAAAGGGTCTCCCTAATATGATTGTTGTGTTTTTCAGATTTTCTGGAGCATCCATATCCAAGACTACGAAATCCACTGGGAAGTAGAAATCCCAAACCCTAACATTGACATCCTCAAGAACTCCTTTAGGTGACTTAATAGATCGATCTGCCAACTGTAATGTCACCTCTGTCGGTTTGAGCTCGATTCCTTAAGATGGTCAAGTAGGGATACAGGAATAAGGTTTATGGAGTCTCCTATATCCAATAAAGCTCAATCAAATTGGATACCACCAATTGTATAGGAAATCAGGGGAGTACCTAGGTCTTTATCCTTAGGTGGGAGTTTGCTTAGAATGACAGAGTTGGCTTGCTCCGACAATACCCTTGGGCTCCTACTTTTGGTTCTCGGCTTATGGTTAGGTGTAGACACGTCTTTCGAGAATCGTGCGTAAGCCTATACGTGGCGAATCGCATCCATCAAGGGGATGTTTATATGGACCTACTCAAGGAGCTTGACTAAGTCCTCCTCAGGTGCCACAGGTTTGGTTGTCCTCTTTCCTTTGGTCAAGGCCTCAGGAAATAGAACCTTAAATGGTTCCTCTATAATAGGTCCAGGTTCTTGATCTCTGACAGGGGTATCCTGGATGACTATCCTAGGGTTTAGGCTACTACTAGGCTGAAAGTGGCTTGGGTAAGGTTGGTCTTCTGTTGCTTTGCCACTATGAGTTGTTACTGAATTTAGTCCTGCCTGGTTTGGGTTTGGAGTTGGTAAAATAGGTGGCTGCATTTGAAATTATGAGTATGATGTTGAAGCTTCCGTCATGCCGGGTGATGGAGCAGAAGGGGCTTGATAAATCATGCGTGATTGGCCCAGATTTAGGTTCATAATGTGCATTTCGTTTGGCGCATTATTCGAATTCGGTAGAGGTTGCGAAGGGAGTGTGTCAGGTTGGCAGGAGTTCACCATCTGGGCAAGTTGATTGCGAACCTTTGCGATCTCGTCTTTGTGCTATTTTTGCATAGGCGCATTCCTCTTTTGAATGTCAGCCAGGGTCTGAAAGATAAGAGTCATTTGATCAATCTGAGTTGGCCCAAATTGATTGGTGGGGTTGGGTCGAGGCTGAGGCAGCTAATATGGATGAGAAGCTTGCGGACGGGGTTGATATGGTGGTCTCTAATTCTGATTGTTTCCCACCAACAAGAAATTGGGATGATTCTACCATCCAGGGTTAGAAGTATTAGAGAATGGGTCATTCTGGATGGTGTTGAGGTCCTCGTTGGTCTGAGGAACCTTAGAAAGGTCAGAGTATGAGGCTTCAGAGTTCCCCCAACTAGAGTCAGCAGGATCAGAGTTTCCTCCGACCCTAGAGTCAGATGGGGGTGATACGGGTCCATCCCCTGAGAAGATCGGTGATAGATGTTACGTACAACTTCCCTCCCAGAGGGCGATTGTGCGAACGGGTTTTATGTAGAGGTGGATCACCATAGATGTCAAGTTAGCTCATCCACCTTCTTCTCAATGATAGAGACCTTGTCCAAACAACTGGCCATTAATTCCAAGTCGATAGATGTGAACAGACCTTACGTCTCATGTGCTTCCCTTGGATTTGTCGATGCGCGGCCATTTGTTCGGTCGGATAAGCCCATGGAGTCATTAATGATGGAGTCCTCGCACATATTCTCGAGAATCTCCCACACAGTGTCTTCATGTTGACCCATAATATTTCCTTCGCAAGTTGCATTGACGAATAAATGGATATCTTCACAGAGTCCCTGGTAAAAAGATTGGACTTGTTCCCTTTTAGGAACTCTGTGATGGGGGAACTTTCGCATGAGGTCCAGGAAATGGACCCATGCCTCATGAAGTGGTTCTCCAGGCTACTGTGTGAAGTGCATGATCTGGTGTTGGAAAGCATTTGTTCGACCAACGAGGAAAAACTTTTTTAGAAACTCAGATTGTAGTTCAGCCCATGTGATGATTGGAAGCGTTTGAGTCGGATATCAATGAGCTGCTTCGTCCATTAGAGAGAAGGAGAACTTCTTCATGAGAAGAATGTCTCGATTTTGGACATCTGACTCGAAGGTCTGGGCCAAATGCTTGAGCTGTTTGATGTGCTGAGAAGGATCCTTAGAATTGAGCCTATGGAATTTTCGAATAGCATGAATCATGTTGGGCTTCAGCTCAAATTCAAGACCTCCAAGCAGGATTTTAACTCGAGGTTCGATTGCCACCACAGTGGGATTGTAATGATCTCGCATCATAGGACATTGCGGTGGATTTACAAAGGCTTAGAATAAATCATTAAGTTGCTAAAGTTGGTTCTCAAGGTTATTTTCTTCTTCTGCAGGTTCTGCCATGATGATTGATGAAGGAGAATTGGGTTCAGATGAATCGGAAGAGATGTCTATGTGTTGCTGTGGAAACACGGAAGTTGAGGCCTGGCCTCGGCGGGAGTGGATAACTAAAGAAGGCCTCAAGGATGGTCTTAGGGACCTCCTACCGAACATGCACCGATAGTTTAGATGAGAGTAGAATGTGATGGATATAATCATGACACCGAAAAAATTTGGATGACTACAGAGGTTTGGGGAGGATGATACCTTGTAGTCAGAAAGCCATCCACCTGAGAAATACTTGGGCAGCCAGAGAGGGAGAGTCCCGCAAAGACCCCTACATGTTAGAGCGCCCCACAGGTTATAGGGTTTCGCCCACCGAACCTCTCTTGTCACTGATGTTCCAGGTAGACCAGAATGGGGACTTGACCTCTTAAGTCTGATACCCTGTAGTCAGAAAGCCATCCACCTGAGAAATACTTGGGCAGCCAGAGAGGGAGAGTCCCGCAAAGACCCCAACATGTTAGAGCGCCCCACAGGTTATAGGGTTTCGCCCACCGAACCTCTCTTGTCACTGATGTTCCAGGTAGACCAGAATGGGGACTTGCCTCTTAAGTCTACCAGTTTTATTAAAGAGCAAGGGTGCTCAAGATTTCACTTAAACTTTTGATGTATTGAGTGCAAAAGTGACCTAATTTGAGGATTGGTTAACCCCACAAGGTTGGTCAAATTCACCTATTTGTCCATTAAGAAGTTTTAGGTCCTTTTTCTTTTTAGGATTCAAGTGACAGTAACAGCCTGATTTCTAGGGTTTTCTTGAATATTTCAATTCAACCAAGGCGTAGGCACACATCATTTTGGAAAGTTGATTCTTTTTTATGTAAGTGTGTCTGGAAAAACCTTAACTTGAAATCCTCAATTGGCTTTAATTTAGGTCCAATTTACTTTCCGAAATGTGGTACCTAGGGCTCAAACAAGCAAGTGATAGCCCTAATTACCATAAATGGTTGCACAAATCAAGTTTTTATGGTTGAAATCAAATCCGGCAACTTGATGAATTAGCTAAGAATGGAACACTAGTAGCCGTAATTGATTTTGCTCTTTTTAACCTTTTCAGAATGAGGAGCTTAAGAGAGTAAGTAATCGGAATTTACCTGCACCTAGTGTGTTTGTTGTGCAGCTATACTTTCTTCGTATCTTCTCCTTGAAACAGCCACAACAAAAGAGATATAGCAAGTTACTACCAAATCAGGAATTGTAATCAGGAATTCTAAATTTCCTGTTGCTTCCTGGCAATGGTGCCAAAATGTTAATCGCATTAAATCAAGGTTTTAAAAAATGTTGCGTTGTAGTACAGTTGAAATAACAATGAAAACTATATAATTTTATTACTCGAAAAGATTTCCGACGTCGAACACGTAGCAAATTGGTATTTAGAAATCAATATTACAATTCAGAATTAAAAGATTAGGCAATAATATCAGTATCAGAGTGCAAAAATGTGAGAGTAAATTGGTGATGTAGATCACTAAATACTCCTACAATATCACCAAGGAGCTCAATATATGAATGTGCAATGTACAACTTAAAGTGTCTGATCCTTCCTACTCCTTTTCTACCTTTACTGTTTCTGTGTCTTCCTTTCATCTTCTTCTTCTTCCTTCTGCCTTGGCTTTTTCTTTTCTTCTTCTTCAATCCTTCTCTTTCTCTTCAGCTTCTTCCTTTAGCCTTCCCTTCTTTCTCTACCTTTGCATCTTCCTTCTCTGAGGTCCTTCTCTTTCTCTTCTTCTGCATGACCTCCTCTTCTTCCTCTGAATTGGCTAAGTGTTGGTTCCAATCTCTTCTGGACAAAAACCCCTTAACCCTGCGCAGCACTCCTCTCTCCTTCTCTCTTTTCTATTTCAGTCACGCTCTCCTAGAGCCTTAGCCAGGTTGGGTAATCGTACCTATCGCATACCTGGGTCCAGGCTCACAGCATGTGTGGTGAGCAAGGAGTGAAGTTAGGTTGGGTAGTCGGATCGATCAGGTTCGCGTGGGCAGTGCCGCAGATGAGTCCAGCGAAGGGGAGAGGAGGACCTCACCCTCAGTGTTGGAGGTGAACAACCTCTTGCACTTTTTCACTCTATGTGGGTGCAGGAGCTCTTTCACTTTCATGGTGTGACTAAATGTCCCACCTATCTTCTGCGCATTTGCAGCAAGAAGTTGCTTCCAATTGTACCGGCGTGGAGGACTTCAACTGGAATTGAGAGCCTAGCTGCATTTACGAGGGAATTCCGTGCAACTTGGGACAACAGCACCTGGAGCAGCAAGGCCTGGAGTGGTTGCGAGCAAGCTTCAAGCTTGTGCCAATGGTGGATGGGGCCTTCTACCTTAAAACAATAGAACAACCTCGCGGCCACGTCAAATTGTTAAGGGAGGTTCGTCAGAGCATGGCAGATGTGCTAGGGGTGTTGGCGTGGCTCCTGGGTGCATGTTAGTGCGTTCCTAGGGCACACTGTGTGCGAGTGAGTGGGTCTGTTTGGGGAGGTGTTTGGGTGAGTGGTGCGGTGAGTGGAGTGAGGGGAAGTGGTCAGTGAAGTGAAGCGGAACTCGTGGGCTTGTCAGCGAGGGTTGTGGTGGCCTGTGGAGGTCGGATGGCCTCGCTGGAGTTGGTGGTCGGAGATGGAAGGGATGAAGGTGCGAGGGGTGGCAGTGGTCGATTTGAATTGGAATAAATGTGGGAAGAAAGTAGAGGTGAGAGGGAACTTATCTAGGAGGTCAGGGTATGAAGGGGGTGAGTGAGGGCATCGAGTCAGGTGTGGCCAACATCAAAGACGAAAGCAGCTCTAGTGAGGTGGGATCGGCGAGGACAAAGAGAGGGTAGCACCTACTAGTACGGCGAGGCGTGAACGAAGTCAGGGAGGAGGAATCCACCGTAGGTATGGTGATCGGTTGATGAGGAGTAGGAAGGGTCACCTAACGTCGAGGAGCCCACGGCCGCAATGGGGAAGAGAGGAATTTAGGGTATTCACAGTTGAAATCGAGCGTGAAGGAGTCGGAGAGGTCTGGGCTCGATTAAATAGTGCTCTGAAGGTCAGTCTGGGCTTGGGAAGGAAGGTTCCCAAGCTTGGAATGTCACCGGAGATGGAAGCTTGTTAGGATACCCACATCTCTCATGCATTCGCATGAGAGATTGGGAGAGAGTCAAATCTCAAGGATGCGTTCATATTGACGGAAATTTCTTAGAGGATCTTCCCTCCAATTTTGGGAGAGATCCTCCAAGCAATCAAAGAGAACTTCCAAGTTTAAGGTCGCGAGAGTAGGTTTCCTCCACAATGATGGTGGAGGGACCTACTTGTGAAGACAAGAAAGCTAGGCGGCTATTAGCAAGGGTTTTTCAAAGTTAGGCCTAGAAATGTAATCTGGCTGGACCTTTTTGCAAATTGGCTCAAGGCAAACTCACCTAAGGTCTAAATTTTGGTACAAACCTAATTTGGACGTAAGGAATCCAATGGTGAAGTTGGAATTTGGGTTTGACTAGAAAATTTTTGCAAAAACCTAATTTAGGGCAAATATTTGTCTAAGACCCCATTCTAGGTCAAAATAGGTTCTAAACTGTAGAGAATATTTTTCTATGATTTTCATAGGTTTTAAGTGAATTTTATCCTTACCAGAACCTTGATTAATCAAGTGGGTCTATTTTTAGTGTTTCAAAAAGTCATTTAATTCATAGGACACACACAAACCCTTTTCTGTCAAATCCAACCCACTTGTAATCTTATTAAGACAATTTGACCTTTGTTTAGCCCTTGAGAAAACCCATGGTTGTACTACATTGGTAAAATTACAATTTTACCCCTTATTTCTTGTGTTTCTCTTAGAAAAGTTATGTAGTGAATTATGACCTTCAGTTGGTTATGTAGGAGGATTTATTCTCTTCATTAGGTGAAAATGAGCTAGTTATGGCTCATGATGGTGTTCTGATCAGTGGGCTCAATTCGAGACTTTCATCCCTTGCGAGTAAGTTGTAAGCATCAATGATGGTTGGCCTAGGAAGCATAGCTCTTGCAAAATTTGTTTGGCCACCAATTGAACACTTAATTCGAAGACCTAGAATCCTATGAAAATATATCCCACTATATTTGCATTTGTTTTGACAGTGGTGGAACTCTTTAGGAAATTTCTATTTTTATTCTGATTTCTTCTAAGTCATAGAAGAGTTAAATCTATTTGGCCTAAAGAAATGGATCACCCTTACTCTTATCTGTTAGATTATCAGAGTCAATAATTCCCAACTTTTAATCTGGATCTCAAGCCCCGAGCATATCCATCCTTTGTTGGGTATAATGGCAATTCATGTGATCAATCATATTCCTATCCTGGGAGTACTAGCCAGATAACTCCCAATTTTAAGCAGAACCTTAGAGTTGGATTTTCCACCCATGGAATCCCCACTATTATGCAAACTCCCAACCTTCCCACCCTTCATAATTTTTCTTATCAAGGTTTACTAACATTCCTAGGCAACCTAAGCCTAAGATTGACTACCCTCCCCAATCTGACATTAGCCTCTCTTCTTTTATGATAGAAAAGCAAAAACAACAAAAAGAAATGATGGAGTCTATGGGGGAGATGTTGAGGAATAGTCAACAACTGAATAAGCAAATTCATCAACTTAGCTACTCTCTTACTATTGCTTCTGATCCTTACCCATATGACCAAGGTTATCAAAAAGATTCTGAGGAAACAATGGATAATAGGGATCCCATTTTGAGTAGCTATCACTTAGGCTCTCCCCATGAGAAACAACCACTAGAGGAGAACTATCTTAATGATTATCCACCCGAGCTATATTAGAGTTAAAAGAAAGGGAAGATGGTACCACTTGAGGATCTTGACCCCACTGACAGTATTTTTCTTACCCTTGATACACTAGGTCGAGGTCATACTGTTCATGCCACTTCTCCTATTAATCATGTGGTGGAACCCCATTCTACTGTTAGTAAGCCCAATCCTAACCCTCCACTTAGGGAACCAACACCTACCATTCTGCATTCTGAGGATTTACTTTTGTCCAATGAAGGTCACCCTAAGGAAATGGAGGATGAATTGGATCAATTTTTGTCTCAGGGATACAAAAGAGTCTATTTTAGAGGATGAGGATGACTCAATAGTGGAACCTAGACTATGAGTTCAGAGTGAATCTTGAGGGGATTATGTGTTATTTGTGGACTTACCCCCCAAGAATATTAATGATTTGGTGAAATCAGGATTCCTACCTACTTTTGATTTTGAAAGTCATCCTCCCCAAAATTAGGAAGATAGGGAGTTGATGTTGGAGGACGAGCACAATAATAAGAAGCCTAGGAGAGACTCTACGGGACAATTCACATCAATTGAGGATTTATGCCCTGAGGAGAATGAAGAATTGAGTGATATAGTGTTACTCCAAAGCATTAAAACTAATCCTCGTTCAGAAATAATTGAGGATACTAAAGCAACTCCTCTATTTACTAGTGAATCACATATACACCCGAACAAAAGATTAAGTGAATTGAAAGAATCCAGGGATGAAATTAATGATAATGATTATGTTGCTTCGACCCTGCCATGAAATAAATGTGATGTGGGGTCCACCATTGATTCACATATATTGGAAGGTGAAAATATGACTCTGATTCTTGACGAAATCATTAATGATAGGAAGGGTGACGTGAATTTTTCTGCAACAACTATTAGGGAGAATAATACAAAATCTGAATTGTTGTTGGAGCTGGACATAACATGGACTAAGCCCTCCTTGGACTTAATCATTACCTCCCAACACCATAAACAATCCTTACACTCCCTAACAAATCCTTGGCTCAGGTTTTTGCTCACTTTCATTCTTTCTAAAGAGCATATCAGGCCAGTACAACTCCAAGTGGAATGTCGAGTGTGGATTAATGCTTCTACTTTTAGTCTCATCATTCAAGGGTTTAAAATAATTATGCATACATTTTTTAAAACCCTTCCTACTTTGGTGGACCCTTGTTATCCTCTAGGTATTTCATTTCAAGAGTTCCCTTCTTCTATTACTCTTTTCCCTAGACCTCTCTAGGTAGCCTACGAGGTGGTCTATTTTCTTGTCTTTTGGCAAGTATTTGGACTCATGCTGCATCATCAGGTTGCCAACATCCACGGCTACCTATTTTCCAGGCCTGCACTTTTATGCATATTTTTAGGGCCTACCACTTTCTATCTGGAACCAGACTTACAGGTTCCCTACAAGTCTGACTGTTGACAGAAAATGCAGTGCTTGTTGGGAGGCAACCCAACGTCCAGAATAATGCCATCATTAGGTGATTTCCTTCCTTTCTCCCCTTTTTTTAATTTTACAATGAGGACATTGGAGGATTTAGTCATGGCGGGATGCATTTTGTTTTTTTAGGCAATATTCATCCATTTAGGTTTGGTGCATTAAGAAAAAAAATCTCTTTTGTTTTCTTGAGCTGAATTGGTTATCCCTAGCAAAACATCTTTATCAAGGAGGTGTCATTGAAGATTTTCTTCTTAAATTATTTCTAAGTTTAGAATCCAATATAGTTACTTCACATGCACATAGACTGGGTAATGGATCTTTGTAGAAAACTAATAAGCCTTTTTAGTCTACTGATTCCATGGATAGTTTGAAAGGAGTCGAGTATACCATCTTCTATTAGATCCACTGAATATTTGTGAGGAGAAAGTAGGGAGACTACTGGTGCGCTAAGTCTAGTGCAAGGCCTCTTAAGTTTTAGATAATTAGATGATTATACATCAGAGTTAGGCATAGTTTTCGCTTTCTGTTCCTGCATACGAATACTGTGTGAATTCCTGAGAGTCACCAAATAAGGTAGATACACAGAGACTGACTTCTAATAGAACTTTGACTATGGTCAATGGTTATGACCGTCCTTCATAGAATCTTCTACTGAAGGCAGGTAGTAGTGTCAATGATTAGAAATACACTTGTCCTATTCATTCCTTCCCAGTACCGAGAGTACACACTTCCACCAAATAAGCCACACAATATCCTCTTGACCATCATCATCTTTAATAATGCCTCATGATTAAAAGTCTGTGTCCTGTTGTGTTGGAGTTATAAGAAAAAAAGAAATAATGAAAAGAAAAGAGAAGAGAGAAGAAGAGAAGAAATATATATATCTATAGAAGAAAAGAATATATATATACATGTATATTACTTAAAAAAAATGTTCGAGTTATAGCTGACTTAGGTGTCAATTTTATCAGGTGTCGACATCATTGAGGCAACAAAAACACATATTGCGATCCATCGAATATGACCCATACCTACCTTTTAGTATTTCTGATCGCCCGAATACTGGCTAAGGAATTCTAACTTAGTTTTAGGGTTATTAGAACTCTTATTGAAGTGTGAATACCATGTGAGTCCACCAAACAATCAGTGCATAGACAAAATCAGGTGAGATGTGCGATCTTAGGGGAGAAAGAAAGAAAAAAGTAGCATAGTGCAACATTAAGAGAGCACAATTTTGTTTAGTCTCTCTTTGGGTTGACTCATTTAATAGTCAAGAGATCTAGAGTCTGCAGTACTAGAATACATGTAGTACCAGATGAGTGTGAGCCACCAAATATGAATCCATTTGACTCAGTATCTCCTAAGCTTAAAAGTCGTGGTCTAACTGTAGATTATTTTTTGCTTTATCCACTACAAAAAGAAAGACCTTTAGTGGCGAATTAGATTGTGGCATATAATGCATTTGCCACTAATTCATTCAATTTAGCAGCAAATTTTTGATATATGCCATTATAACATTTTGTTAAAAAGCAGTTAGTATTAGTGCAAATGTATTTGCCGCTATTGCCTCCGATTTAGTGTTAAGTTTTGTTTATGTCACTATAACATTTTTGTTAAACGATAATTAATGTTAGTGGCAAATATATTTGCTAGTATACTTTTTAATTTAGTGGCAATTTTTACTTATGCCACTATAATATTTTTTCTGAACGACAAATTGGTGCATATGAAATGAGGCCACTATTTTATCTTCAACATCTTGTTTAATAACATAAAGTAACTTAGTGGCAATAAAAATATACACCACTAAAAATCTTCTATTAACTGACAATCGATATTAATGGCATATACATGTACCACTCTATGTATATAGAATATTTTCTTTATAATTTTTAAACTTAATTTTGAGGCAAAACACAATGAGCCACTAAATAATTTTAGTCAACTAGCAATTAAAATTCTTGTACCACCACAATCAAGAGATTCAACATAAACATAATTTTATAACAAACCCTTTTATCAATTAAGCTCATATCACAAAGAGGAAGAAAACAAATAGTAGGTTCATATGAAAAAAGGCTTTCTATTTTTTCAAATTAAAAAATCTAAACTTAAAATTGTTAGGAATAGGAGAGGACCCAAATTCTTTTCTCGCGCCCTCAAAAAAATCCATGCACCCTTACCTGCTCCCTTACCTCAAAACCAATGCACATGAATAGTACAAGATCGAAAACCCTCACACAGCTCCCCCCTTCCCCACTCCCATTGCGACAGTTTCCCACGATCGTGCCTCTCAATATCGCTTCCCTAACACTATATGTTGCCTCTCAATCGCCTCCCCTTGTATGTTTCCTCCCACCGCGACACCCTTCCCACTACAACAAAAAGGACTAATATGACGTTTAATTTTACTTAACGTCCTTAGCTTTGATGACGTTACTAAATTAATGTAACCAAAAGAATGAAAATAACATGGGTTATACTTATATCAACATTTTTTATTAGAAAAACTCCATGCAAACCAAAAAAAAATAAAATATCACTGAATTTTCCTCCCCATCACGCCCTTCCCCTTCCCCCTCTCATTAGAACCTCTCAAAAACACACCCATCTCACCATTAAAACAAAAATTCCTCACCCTCCCTTCCCCTCCCCATTCCCCCTACCCACACACACACACGACCAAACATATATCCCCTCCCTCAAACCTGACCCTCTCATTAGCCACATCGCATCATCAACCTCCTCAACGATGTCATCATCAGAACAATATCCCTCCTCCACCTCGCCCCACTACTTGCCTCATCAATCTCGTCATCCACATCGACATGTTGACACCCTCAACCTACTTTGCCTCGCTCTACTCCTTACATCATCAACCACCTTGTCTACGTCGACATCATCGGCAACTTCACCATCCTTTATCTCGCCTCACTCACCTCATAAATCTCCTCGTCCACATCAGCGTCAGCACCCTCGCCCTATTCCCTCTCCAGCAACGTCTGCCACCCACTTTTAGGTTAGTTGTCTCAATTTCTCTCACCTTTTTTTACACTTGTTCGACAGACCTCATCCCTCCTAATATGATGGAGTTCCACACCATAACCTACCTGATGCACTTTGTGCTAACTACTTTTGCTCAAACGTATCAATCTGGAAATTTTGGCAACTTATCAAAAAAACTAAACACTAATAATTATGAATTCCAGAAGAATTTCATTGTGACACCCTGCTAAGCCATGCCAGAAAAGAGGTAATGGTGGAAGCGTGTTTCGTCAATTAAAATTAGTGTTTGGAGGACCCGTTGTCGTAGCTCGCAAAATGCATCTATCAGATAAAATTTATAACTTAAACTCAAAAAGTTAGTCCCACCTCGTACACGGGAAGGTCAACATTTGGTTTTGAAGAATGTTGTCATTTTCGCTTTTATTTATTTTTGTCATTTTATCTTTTCTAATTTTTTTTGGCATTTTTATCAAGCAAGATATTAGGTCAATCAAAATTTTATCTACTTGTGAAGATTATAACTAAGAGAGAGAATCTCATATATTTCTGTTAATTAGCATTAGGGAGCTCCAGATGTGGAAAGTCAAAGTTGGAGGGGTTTTAGGTGGAAGGGACAAGATTAGTGTTAGTGGTCGGATTAGAGGTGGAAATGGATGGGTTAGTGGACATTTTTTGTTGATTTTCCATATTTTCTGAAGAAGAAGAAGACAAAAAAATTGATCTTTTTGCACGTGGGGCAAAATCAAATGATCCCTCTAAGTGCGGATTTTGAGACCGTCGCCCGTGCATAAAATGGAAGAATTGGAGGAGAGGAGAAGAGATGGAGATGGGAGAAAGTGCGCAATCAATTAATCAAATTCTAGACCTAACTTAATTATGACTCCCTAAAAATTTACTTAAAACTTGGTCTACAAAGAAAATAAGTAATCAACAGTGAATAATATTTCTATCCACAAATCTGGCAAAGTTGCTTAAGGGGAGGTTTGGGCCCATTCATTTCCCAGAAACATCCCCAGGTGCTTGTGCAAATTTACGGCTGGTCGTTTGACATGGCCCTTCAGCCTAAACACCAGATATAGATGATAGAATTGGTATTAACTAGAATAAACTTAAGACCTATATATCAAGCCTAAGTTGATGAAACCTTAGGGGTCAAGTTGCTATGGATTTCAGTTAGATCTAGGATACTAAAGTGCACACAGAATGTGGAGGGTGTTGATTGGGTTATTGCCCTATTATTTCAATTTTTTGTATGTGTGTGCTGGAATTGGATGTTGATTCCAATAAAAAGCAAGTTGTCAATCAATTTTATGTATTTCTGACTTTTAGGATTTGCTTGAAATTAATGCTTTTTAGGGTTTTCTTTCTTAAGACTTCAAAGAAGTTTTGAGATCCACAAAGAAGAGGAAATCAAGTTGTGTAGGTTGAGAACAAATTCCTTTTAGTTGTTTCTCTCTAAAAATGGAAAAGAAACCCTAATCCAATTGATCCTAGCGTAGAAATTTAACTACCAATGGACTTTCCTAGGCTTTCTATATTAAGTAGTGGTCGAAACAGATCAAGCAATGCCACTACATTATAGAAAATCAAACAAGGATTCCAAAAAATATTTTTATTAAGATTTTAGTAATTTTTTTGATATTTGTTTTGAATTTTTATTTGCACTGGTGTTAAAGTCCAAAAATGATACTAGTGGGTATATTGGACATTTCAGTATCACCACTGATCACATAAAATTTTGGTAGTTTTATATGATGTGTATAATTTTACAAGGATTCCATGAAGCTAAATTTCAAAAAAATTAGATGAGCAAAAAAATTCAAAAAATTCACGGACTATAGCAAAATAGTAAGATTAGAGGGCTTGACCCCCATGCAGTCCATGAATTTTTAAAAATTAATTTCAAATCCAATTACTCAAAAATTTGGAAGAGATCTTACTTGCTTAAGCTAGAATCACTGGGTAAAATGTTATGAATTTACGAAGTCTATGGTGTCAGAAATTGATTTCACAAATCGAGACGGAAGTATGGATCTAAAAAATGGAACACCTGCACTTTGGTGGAGTGGTGTTTAATGGTGCAAACAAGCAAACAATGAGTTTTAAATTGCACAACTCCACTTAATTAAAATGTATAGGATCCTGAAAGCCAAGTTTAGTTTTTTTTTTGGCAGGCTTCAAGGCTTTATGTGACACGAGAAGAGGAACCAACCTGAAATCACGGGAAGAAAAGGAACATTGAACTCTCGCTTATAAATTCCCGATTTCTTTGTGTAGTTCATGTACACAGAAGAAAGAAGAGAGGCAAGGGGATGAGATCCACTTCAAGCAAGAGAAGAACAATTTCCAATGCCGTGCCTCACCAGCAACGGCGCCAAAAAGTGATGGTGAATTTACACGGTTTGTAAAATACGTCATTGTAACGCGTAAAACCAATCAACTCTTAAATTTGTAAAACCTAGATAGGAAATTATCTAGCGTCATCCAAGGAAGCAACTTTTTAAAAAATCAAATCTCTTGCTTCAAAATAGAAATCACCTTTCTTTTTGGTATTTTCAAATTTGTAGTTTTCGCGATTTTGAAATAACGGGTACTTACGAATCCTGGTGAGAAAAGAACACCTAAAATGGTAAAATCTAAGTGACAAAAGATAACCTCTTTCGATGCTCAACCTAGGCACACGGAAGCCTAGGTTAATTAGAAAATAGAGTGAAATTACACTAGAGATAAAGCAAGTAATGCAAAAAATAGTGCAACAAACATTTAAGGCAACTTTAAAATTAGGACAAAAAATGTTTTACATAAAACCTTAATAGAGGAAAGCTTATCCTACAACTATCAAGGTACAAATATAAAATAAGAAGTAAAGGTCCTGATGATGAAGATGGTGAAGAGGGTAAGCTCCTTGCTCCAAGCTTAGTGGTTCCTAGGGTTAAAAAGGGCTCCTCCCTATCTTTCCTTGCTATGCTTTTCCAAGATGGTTTCTTCCAAGGTGGAGGTTACGACCTTCAATGATCTCCACCAAGGGTGGGTGTGCACCACCCTTACTCCTCCTTTCCTGGCAATCCTCCTAGTGGGGGAGTGGTCCTTCTCCTTGGCGTGGCACAAGGGAGAAGAAAACGGGGAAGAAGGCACCATGGGGGTGGGTAGGATGCCCCCTTAATCTTCTCTTCTTCTTCTTCCTTAGTCGTGGAAATGGTGGTTGTAGGATGGTATCATAGCTATTGGAGGATGATGAAAATGGTTGTAGGTGATGGGTTTTTATAGAGTGGGATGCGGGTGTTTGGCGTGGCCTTTAATGGAGGGCTAGGATAGGCTTTTAGGTGGTGGTTAGAGATCTAAGGCTAGGAATAAATGGTGCCAACCCAAGGGTCATCTAGGTGGTACTTATGGGTGGTGGTGCCCCTTAGAGTTGGCACCAAAATGGGTCTTCTAGAAGCTATTAGTTGGTGCTATCTTAGTGTTCTAGAATAGGGGTATGTGGATGGCTAGGATAGGTTGCAGGGTTAGGTGCAGGGCCATGACGTAAGGGTGTTATGGCGCCAAAAGGGAGGGCTTCTAGAAGGCTACTTTGGTGCCAAAACAAGGTTCCTTTTGGGTGTAGTTGAAGAACTAAGAGGTGTCCATCTTGGCGCTAAAATGGAGTAGAGTTTTTGGTAGCTTAGGTGGTCTTAGGTGGGCGTAGTTGGTGGAGATAGTTAGGTGGGGTTTTAGGGTGGTAAATGCCAAGGGAGCTGGAGCATAGCTAAGCAAAGCTAAGCTAAGCTAGCTTAGCTACTTATGGAGTAGAGGAGTAGGTAATCGGAGCTAGGGTTTAGTTGTTTCCCTACTAGGAGGGGGTGAAGTAATAAATTGCGGAATAGAATATAAACAATCTCACAAAAAATTCAATCACACAATGTACGCAATTATTTTTAGGTGGAAACCCAAAATGGGTGAAAACAACCACCTAACCCTCTCAAGTTAGGATTTTTCGATCAGCCAAGTTGATCAAATCCACTAAACAAATCACTTAAACGAGGGTGATTCAACCTCAATTACAACTACGCTACTTTATATGATGGTAGCGTACCTCAAACCCCTTCTCTTCACAAGAAGGATTTTGTCTCACGAAGGATACGGGAATTTGCAAAGTGAATACCCAACCAAAGTAACAAAGATAAATAACAACAATCCTATAGAGACAACAAAGATTTAAACCTGGCTTCTATAGGAATTTGGAAACTCTCCTTTGATGGAAGTGCGTCGAATCGATGATGTAGGTGCGTAAGCCATGCGACGGTGCAACGTCGCTCTCGTGAACAACGGTGGGAGAGCAGGTGTGCAAAGGCTTTATGCTCTCTAGATGAAGAACTTGAGCTTGGAGAGCAAGGGCTTCTCTTGAACACAAAAGAGTGGAAATGCTTATTCTTGGTGTGTCTAGGTGTATTGATAACACCACGCAAGGGGGTAGTAATTAGGTTGAATATGTCCCATCTTTGGAATAAAAGGCAAAACATAAGTAGAATAGCAGCATTGCATGCATCAAGTACCAAGATTGCTTATAAACTGTATTAATGGACATTTGTGTAAAGCATTTGCCAAAGCAGGCCTCAGATGAGCAATCGGACCGCACAGATGGATTCAGAATGACGAACGGAGTCCAACGGACTCAAGATCGGCCAAATCCGACATCCAGAGCTCCCACAATGGGCCCAAGAAATTCTTACCGTTGATCTGGAGATCAACGGCCCAGAGAGCGCCACGTCGCCCAGCCCCCACCGCTCGCACACCCTCAAGCCTGCCAAAGATGAATCTCGGCCATCGCTAACCGTTGCGCCACCGCCGCGCTTTGTCGCGGCGACCGCGGGCGAGCGCGTGGATCTCCGCCGTTCGATCTTCGATCAAATGGCCGAGATCCGAGCGCTCGCTCGCGGTCGCCTCGACAAAGCGCGGGTGTGGAGCAACGGTTAGTGCGCACGCCCGCGGTTGCCGCGACGCACGTTCGAGCCGCAAGGAGCGGGACTTGACGGTGGGCGAAGGACGCGGAAAAATTGGGCCGCCCGATCAGCAGCCGGCGGCCACTATCTCGCCACGCGGCGTGAACACAGCGCACGAGCGCCCACGCGCGCGCGCACGCCGGGTGGAAGCACGCGCGCCCAAGGCGCGATCTTAGCGCTGGCGTTGAAGGCTCTCAGTCGTTCGATCTTTGATCAGACGACTCTCGTTCAGCAGCCACAGGTCACGCGAAGAGGAAGACTGGGGCGGGCGGCTGACCGGCGGCGAGAGGGCTACACCAACGCTTTTGGAAGCGGTTTTAGCGACGCTCTGGATGTCGCTAAAGCCCTTCTTCTTTTAGGAAGCCCTTAACTCTATTTAAACCCCCTTCTACCGCCATTCAAGATATACTCTCCCACTTGCAACTACTCCACTCCTCTCCTAGCTAGTTTTAGGCACTCTTGTAATCGCCGGAGACGACGAGCCGCAGACGAAGCCTCCACCGCCGTGGCTGCCTCGTCGCTCTCCACTCTCTCTCTACCTCTCTCTCTCTCTCTTTTAAGCTTTCATTTACTTTTGTTGAAGCATATATTTAATGTTGTAAACCATGAACTATGAATGCATGTTTAATGAAATTATTTTCCGTTCAGTCGCCATTTTAATTTCTGTTTAAAGTGCATGATCAAAACTAAGAGCTTTCTAACCCTAAACTCTCTCTCTCGCTCTCGCTTTTCAAAACTGTCGCTTTCGCAAGCAAAAGTCCGCATCTTTCGTGACAACAAGTGATGAACAAAATCCGATTTCCTCGCCTCCCTGAGACCGACACTCGGACTCACCTCCGTTTACTTCTTTTAGAACCGACGTATCGAGTGCGACTATAACGACACCTCTTAACACACACGCACTACGGCATGTCAGTTTTTGGCGCCGTTGTCGGGGAGGCAACGGATTTGTTTTATCACCTCCATTCCACATTCATTCTCACATCGTCTAATGCCCTATTTTCCTTTTTACCTGATGGTTGCAGGAATTCGACGCATGGACAGCGAAGCGATGCATCCGACGGTAGCAAGGGACTACGTGCCTCGAGGATCGATAGTGAGTAACCTCTCTCTCATTGTTTGCTTGCATGAAAAAGCTAAAAAAAAATTGTAAAAACTAGAAAAAAATTGGCGTGGTGCATGATTACTTGACCCACATCCTTAACACATCACCCCACAAAAAAATATACACTCCAACATTCTAAACAAATTCTTGGAGTGTTCTTTCTTTCTTGAGTGGTGTTTGCGAAGCCACCATGAGTTGACCTGGGCCGCACCACTCAACCCTAAAACTAACTCATCTAATAGAAGCCGCATGATCATTAGGATGAGTACACTAGGTTTTTAGAGCCTCTACAAAATAAAAAGGAAATCTACTTTCATCGAATTGTGTGCAGAACTTGACGTGCCCACTGAAACTTGGTTGAAAACATTAAGACACGTCAACCCTAAAAAGCACTAAAGTAAGGATGAAATACTAAAAGACACCACACCTTAAAAATCCTTGCATGAAAACCATGTTTTGCTAGAAGCACACACTTTGAAAGTGGAAAATTAAGAGGCACCACCCCAATCAATGCCTCATCACATCACCCTAAGCACAAGCACTATCCTAACCCTTTAAAACTGAGTAGACATGCCCTAGGCAGGATTGAGTTAAGTCTCAAAAGGAGAGGTTTTGCTTGCTAGGCAGTTGGCTTTCATTCCCTTGGTAGAATCTGGTGACTAGGCTATGGGGCAGTCTCAAACGACCGCGGCTGTGGGGTCTATGGAACCGGAGGCGCAAGCAAAAGGAAGAACCTTCCCTGCAATCCCCTCGTAATCAACCTGGCCAGATTAACCTCGGGAAGGGGAGTCCAGTGCTTACGAACTTAATCAACCTTTGTGAGATTTCTAGGTCTCCTAAGGAATACACCATAAGGACTAGGCTTGTTTGCTTGGTTAAGGACACAACTCTCTCGCATATGTTCTTCCCAAATCCCTCCATTTCTTCCAAACCATGGATTTCAATGCCTATCCATCTTACCCAAACTACCCCCAACAGGATTTTTATGCTAACCCAAGTGGACCCTACCCACAGCCTACTTGGGCTAACCAACCACCAAGTTGGGGGTACAACCTTGAATATCCCTCTTGGCCCAACTATGACCAAACTGCACCAACCTCTTATTGGAATACAACCAACATAGCCACCCAAGGGTACGATTCAAATTATGGGGCTCCATATCTCGATTGTCCTCACGATGCATCCTCATTTAGGTCCGACTCGCTTTACTGTGATAGGACCTACACTTTAGGAGAACACCAAGAACCCTACCCATCTCAGGATAATAACCAAGAAAGGTCATCTGAATTCAACAACCTTGCCTACTTGACCTTTGGATTAGAAGTTCTAGACAAATGGAAATCAGAAAATGATCAGAAATCTAGGCAAGCCCAGGATCATCAACCTTTGATTTGGTCCCCTGATGAAGAATCTGACTGGGAGGAGGACTTAGAACCTCAACTATTCTAGAGTAGGACCAAACAGAGAATGGTTCCTCTTGAAGAACTTGACCCTGAACATGATATAATAGGGGACCCACCGAAGAACCTAAACACCAATATGGATTCTAATCCACAACCTCAACCATACTCTCTTAACCTGGATTTCAAGGAGGAAATCCAAAGGACACCAAATGACACCATGTCAATTCTTAATAACCTCCAGTTAGAACTACACAAACAGAATCAAGAATTGGTTAAAGGGCAACATGCCATGTTGGAGTTGTTCCAACAATTGGGGGAAGAAGGCCAAAGAAAGCTGTTGCACACAACACCATTCATGGAATTCATAAAGCAAGGACTTACCATGATCAATTGGACTACACCCAGTCATCCTGATTTGGTTCAGTCCACCATTGATACCCCTCAGGAGTTGGACAGCTCAATGGATAAGGACAATAAGGATTCCTTGGAACACAA
The DNA here is from genome assembly GCA_037157565.1 of Thalassia testudinum. Taxonomy (NCBI): domain Eukaryota; kingdom Viridiplantae; phylum Streptophyta; class Magnoliopsida; order Alismatales; family Hydrocharitaceae; genus Thalassia; species Thalassia testudinum. The sequence goes on along the minus strand of JAZHRO010000014.1, from coordinate 146,284,328 downwards.
GGGAGCATTGAGAACAAACATCAGGAGGAAACTAAGAAGGTGAGGGCAGAGGCCTTTGAATCTGAATCTAATCGGTCGAAGACAAGTAATTCGATGGGAGTAGCAGCCAACGTTGGAGATGGAGAATGGAGTTACAATTTCAAAGAAATTGATTATGAATCGGTTAGAATCCCCATCACAAATTTGGAGGAGGGCCGAGAGAAAGAATATGATCTAGGGGATGAAATTGACCCTACCTCTAATGTAATCCCAAACAGTGAATCTGATACAGAGGAGGTTGAAGAAAATATTCTTGAGATCAAGGGCTTGGAGGAAATGGGCAATGAAACCATAGTTGCAGGAGAGATGGATTCGTCTTTGGAGAGAGGCCTCATGCTTGGTTGTAGGGCTCAGTATGAAACTCTGGACTTTGTTACCTGCCCTACTAGAATAAGAATCCCACAACCCGAATGCACTAGAATTGATACACTTTCGATGGATTACAATTTTATGGGGCACAAGCTGAATATAAAACCTACATCTTTAGTGTCTGGCGTGTCATAATTGGGGTGCGTTCATCCCCAACAACTTGTTTGCATGCCCACAAACTAAGAGAGGTTCTGACAAGGGCAAGCATGATACAGAATTCCCGCCCCTTAGGAATGGGACTCCACCACAACCTTATTCGCATCTGTGGACTTCTGATTTTGGGTCTGATTAATTTTGAACATATCTCCTTGACCCAAACCATTCCTATTTGTGCACCGCCCAGCTAGAGGTGTTAAACTCAGCGCTTCCTGGGAGGCTACCCAGCGGATTCAGATTGATCTGGTAGTTTACATCACTCAGGTACTATCTTTTTGAACCGTGCTGCATCCATGAATCTGCCAATGAGGACATTGTCCAACTTAAGCATGGGGGGGTGATAAATTGCATAATCCTGAGTTCAATTAATCAGTATGAATAAATAATTAAGAAAAAAAAATGAATTTAGGAAGAAAACTTAGGCATTAAAAACTTGTCAATAGTGGGAAATAATACAAAAGGAACTTAAACACTTAGACTTTTCAGGCCTTCAGGCTTAATCAGCCCTGGTGTCCGTTAAAATATGGATTTAGCGGCGAATCCTTGCAACTTTAAGCTATTCTAATCCACCAACTAAATAAGGTAATAAGTATACGACTTATCAACTCACCCTCTAACTCAGGAAAACTTTGAGTCTAAGCATGTGCACACATTTTTGCACAGACTCACTTCTCAAAGATTTTGACAGAAATTGGGTAGCTAATGAACTCTCTAGGGTGGTATGGCTAGCAAGTTGTGGGTAACAGCCCATTGGCAGGTTGTCCAGAACCCAGCCACAGGCCATTTCTTTTTCGCTGCCTCTAGGTACATTTGAGATCAGGGAAGCCACGTACGAAAAAGAAAAAAGGGGAGGAAGAAGAAAAGAAAATAAACCACACTTCACCGCACAAGTATGGTAGGCCAATGATCGTGGGTAACAACCCATTGGTTGGTTGTCCAGAGCCCAGGTTAATAATTGCACAAAAAAAGACCAAAACACCTAAGGAAGAAGCGGGGTAGTATAAGCCGGGGAAATATACACTGGAAAATCCTTGTGTTGACTCCAAGTAAAACGAACGTAGGGAGAAAGCTACCAATCGAACAAATACACCTTCAGGCAAAAATATTTTCTTTTTCGGTCACCTAGAGGCGGAGAAACTCGAAGTCTGTCTCAATTACTGTTAAGTGAGTCTACCACAACATTCACACCAAGATGCTTAGCACTTAGGGTTTTGACCGAGTTTTGGGTGGGTTGGGTAGCTGTAAAAAGTTACCAACCCACACTGAATTCCAAAAAAAAAAATTCTAAGAAAATATACATACGTATACATATGTACATTAAAGCAAGGATTCGGGCGATTCATATTTTGGCAGACACTCAGGCGCTGCTTAGTCTTTGTAGATTAAGATCTTCGTATATTTCCTCTTATTGACAAGTAACGAAGTGCCTAAGCATTTACTTCTTGAATTCCCCAAGGAAATAAAGGCTAGAATAAACCTTGCTAGGGACTAGCAAGGAGTAAGCAAGGGGGTATGATAACACCACACAAGGGGGTAGTAATTAGGTTGAATATGGCCCACCTTTAGAATAAAAGGCACAACATAAGTAGAATAGGAGCATTGCATGCATCAAGTACCAAGATTGCTTATAAATTGTATTAATGGCCATTTGTGTAAAGAATTTGTCAAAGCAGGCCTCAGATGAGCAATCGGACAGCACGGATGGATTCAGAACGACGAACGGAGTCCAACGGACTCAAGATCGGCCAAATCTGACATCCAGAGCTCCCACAATGGGCCCAAGAAATTCTGACTGTTGATCTGGAGATCAACGGCCTAGAGAGCGCCACGTCGCCCCGCCCCCACCGCTCGTACACCCTCAAGCCGGCCAAAGACGAATCTCGACCCTTGATCTTTGATCGAATGGCCGAGATCCGCGTGCTCGCCCGCGGCCGACGCGACAAAGCGCGGGCGTGGCGCAACGGTTAGCGCGCACGCCCGCGGTCGCCGCGACGCACGTTCGAGCCGCAAGGAGCGGGATTTGAAGGTGGGTGAAGGGCGCAGAAAAATTGGGCCGCCTGATCAGCAGCGGGCAGCCACGATCTCGCTACGCGGCGCGACCACAGTGCACGAGCGCCCACGCGCACGCGCACGTCGGGCGGAAACACGCACGCCCAAGGCGCGATCTTAGCGCAGGCACAAAAGGCTCTCAACCGTCCGATCTTTGATCGGACGGCTCTCGTTCAGTAGCTACGGATCGCGCGAAGAGGAAGACCGGGGCAAGCGGCTGACCGGCGGCGAGAGGGCTACACCGACGCTTTTGGAAGCGGTTTTAGCGACGCTCTGGATGTCGCTAAAGCCCCTTCTTCTTTTAGGAAGCCCTTAACTCTATTTAAACCCCCTTCTACCACCATTCAAGATATACTCTCCCATTTGCAACTACTCCACTCCTCTCCTAGCTAGTTTTATGCACTCTTATAATCGCTGGAGACGACGAGCCGCCGACGAAGCCTCTTCCACCGCCGTGGCTGCCTCGTCGCTCTCCACTCTCTCTCTACCTCTCTCTCTCTCTTTTAAGCTTTCATTTACTTTCGTTGAAGCATGTATTTAATGTTGTAAACCATGAACTGTGAATGCATGTTTAATGAAGTTATTTTCCGTTCAGTCGCCATTTTAATTTCTGTTTAAAGTGCATGATCAAAACTAAGAGCTTTCTAACCCTAAACTCTCTCTCTCGCTCTCGCTTTTCAAAACTGTCTCTTTCGCAAGAAAAACTCCGCCTTTTTCGTGACAACAAGTGATGAACAAAATCCGATTTCCACGCCTCCCTGAGACCGACACTCGGACTCACCTCCGTTTACTTCTTTTAGAACCGACGTATCAAGTGCGACTATAACAACACCTCTTAACTCACATGCACTACGGCACGTCATGTATCTAGGTGTGTAAGAGGTTCTTCTCTATTTATAGAGGCCTTAAGAAGGCTTTGGACGGCTTTGGAAAGCTTCCATAGCCGTTGGGTGCAAAGCCCAAGAGAATCAATCTGAAATCAGGATCAATCATTGCATTGACAAGGTTATCAGACGTCGGATCCTGGCATCGGATGTTTGGAAAACCAGTTTGAGATGTCTGGGAATAAAGTCAAACGTTTGATTTTAGGCGGGTTTCCTTCCTGACTTGAATCAGATCTAAACAGGGTTCTAGTGCAAGTCCATCAGACGACATACAGGACGTCTAGCACTATGTCTGGATGTCTGGAAACCTACTTTTTCTGTGGGAATGGATTTCCAAGAGATTGCAATGGCTAGAATATCTCTGAGAAGAGATTTTCAGGTCAGCCGAGGTGAAACGGTCATGTATCAGATTTCTGGAAATTCTTACGGACGTCTAATAAGGCTCTAACGGTCATATCCTTCAGTGTTTGTTAAGCTAGCCAATGGTCCACTAATTGGACGTCTGGTAAAATCATCAGACGTCTTCTAAGACGTCTAGATTAAGGTCTGGACATCTGATTTCATCAGACAGAACTAAATAAGTCCAGCCTAAATGTTATCGGACGTCTGAGTGAACAGTCAGATGTCTTAAAACTCATTATCAGATGTCTAATTTTCAGATTAGACATCTGAAAAGGCTGTCTGAACCCTATATTGGTTTTCTAAGTTCTCTACAGAAAACTTAAGTATCCTAGGGTTGTGCAGGTGTTCCTAGGACTACTGTTAGGGTACTTTGAGGCTCTTTAACATGATGTTCTACGGAACAAAAAGGGCAAGGAAATAAAGACAAAAGTACGTGAAAGAAATAAATAGAATTCAATCCTATTCTTCTTGTCCTTCCACCTTCAATCTATCTCTCCTTACGAATCTCCTCTATTCTCCATCAAGCTCCTCCAATCTGTCCTGGATGCGAGCTCGGACTCCGTCTAATCACGTCTCCATTTGCAATTTGCCTGAAATCTAAGACTCCAAATGCAAATATTAAATGACACGTGTTTTGTTATCATCAAAACAAACGATCATGGTGCTCTAGCACCAACAATCTCCCCCTTTTTGATGATGACAAAATCATAAATAATGCAAAAAATCCTCACCCTTTTTGACATTATCAAAAAGGTTTGATTGATTTTAAATTCCCTATAACTCCCACTTAAAACATGCTCTTGTAGGAATTTCTTTTAACAAAAGTAATGTCCTCCCCCTTTTTGTAACAACAAGATAGCTAATATTTTTCTCCCCCTTAATAAAGGAAATTTAGCTAACTTACATCTCCCCCTTAATAATTGACAATTAGCTCATAATTTTTAACTCCCCCTATCTAAATGCTAATGGTAAACAAAGTTAGGGTCAAGAATTTTTACCTCACCTACCATGGCCAATAAAATGGCCCAAATAATGGTGGTGGATGCCACATCGGATGGGGCACCCATCCGTAGCTTGGAGGCCTAGTCATTGGCGCCGGTCTCCAGTCTGGTGGTCAATGTGCGATGGGTCCATCATTTATTCACCGTCTCGTCAGTCTTCTCGTTCTCCTCCTTGGTCTACTCCTTAGTTCTCCCAACTCAAGTTGACCAACCTTGAGCTTGTAGGTCCAGGCCTTTGTGTTGTACTTATCCCTGAAACCTACAAAACAAGATTCCAATCCTTTCTTCGGTATCCAAGTGAGCTTGGATCCAGATCTATTAGCGGGTCTCCTTGACGGAGATCCTTTCTCAACCTTAGGGCTAAAAAAATATCTACTTTGTTGATTAATTTGTTGGAGTTTTCCCTAAGACATGCAATTTCTTTTTCTATAATATGCATCTTAGTCTTTAAATCAGATATTTCTAACTTTAAACTATCATTTTCTTCAATCAATTTAGCATTTTCATTAATTAAATTTTTATTTCCTAATAACAGGTTATTATCCTTAAGACTAGCTTCTATGTCCTTAAGTTATTTTTCTAATCTATCATTTTCATTTTTAAGAAAACTAAGGTTTTTCTTAATGTTTTTATTTTCTATCTTAAGTGCTTTACTAACTTCAAAAAGCTCATTAAATGCATTTTGTAAATCAGAATTTACCTCATTGTTTGAGTCACTTCCGCTTTCGCTGCGCTATCACTTCCTCTGGCCATGAAACTGAAGCAGGCGGTTTCTTCTTCTATACACTTTTCTTCTTCCTCTTCCTCTGAGCTAGAATCATCCCAAGTGGCTTGGAATGCCTTCTTCTTAGACTTCTCCTTTTCCTTCCTCTTCTCCTTTTTGAGAAGAGGGCATTTTGGTCACAGATGCCCTTTCTCATTGCAGTGGTAGCAACGTCTCAGCCTTTCCCTCTTCTCCTTTTTCTCTTTCTTTGATCCCCTACAAAACTTGGAAATTTTCTTAAGTAAAATTTTAAAGTCTTCATCGTGGAAACTTACGTCGCTATCTGATGCAGCTCTGAAGGCGAGAGTCTTCTTTGGTTTAGGCTTCAGTGTATCCTTCTTCTTCTGCTTCAACTTTGTCTCGTAGGCCATTAGATTGCCTAGGAGATCTTCCATGTTGAGCTCCTCCACTTTGTTCACCTCCTCGATGGTGATGACTTTCTGTTCCCACTCCGGTCTGAGGGAAAGAAGAAGATTCCCTTGAAGCTCCCCCTTGATGAAAGTCTTCCCTGAAGCTTTCAAATTAATTGAAATAAGAGTGAACATAGTGTTGATCTCACTTAAAGTTTTGTTAGGTTTCATAGGAAAAGATTCAAATTCTTGAGAAAGTAATTTATTTTAGAAGTTTTTACTTTAGAGGTACTTTCGTGAGTTACCTCAAGTGTGTGCCAAATCTCGTATGCGGTGGCGCATTGCGAGATTCTGTTTAACTCCTCCGGGCAGAGCACACAGAAAAGGGCATTCATGGTATTCGTGTTCAAAGAGAGCTCACGAATTTGTTGTTGCGAGTAGCCTCCTGGAGGTTTCTCTGGGATCTCAAATGGCGTCTCGCACCTAGCCCAAATCGTGAAGTCATTGGATTGAAGCCAAGTCTTCATTTGTAGCTTCCAGTAGGGGTAGTTGCTCCCGTCGAAGAACGGCGGACGGGTTGTGAACTGCCCCTCGGAGATCCAAATTGCGGAACTGCTCCCCTCCATGATCTTCTTGTTGGGTGCTACTCCAATTAGCAAGAACATGCTCTGATACCAATTGTTGTTTCCCTACTAGGAGGGGGTGATGTAATAAATTATGGAATAGAATATAAACAATCTCACAAAAAATTCAATCACACAAAGTACACAATTATTTTTAGGAGGAAACCCAAACTGGGTGAAAATCACCACCAAATCCTCTCAAGTTAGGATTTTCCGATCAACCAAGTTGATCGACTCCACTAAACGAATCACATAAACGAGGGTGATTCAACCTCAATTACAACCATGCTACTTTATACGAGGGTAGCGTACCTCAAACCCCTTCTCTTCACGAGAAGGATTTTGTCTCATGAAGGAGACGGAAATTCGCAAAGCAAATACCCAACCAAAGTAACAAAGATAAATAACACCAATCCTATGGAGCCAACAAAGATTTAAACCTAGCTTCTATAGGAATTAGGAAACTCCCCTTTGATGGAAGTGCGTCGAATCGATGATGCGAGTGCGTGAGCCACGCGATGGCGCAACGTCACTGTCGTGAACTACGGCGGGAGAGTGGGTGCGCAAAGGCTTGATGCTCTCTAGATGAAGAACTTGAGCTTGGAGAGCAAGGGATTCTCTTGGACACAAAAGAGTGGAAATGCTTGTTCTTGGTGTGTCTAGGTGTATCTAGGTGTGCAAGAGGTCCTTCTCTATTTATAGAGGCCTTAAGAAGGCTTTGGAAGGCTTTGGAAAGCTTCCATAGCTGTTGGGTGCAAAGCCCAAGAGAATCAGGCCAAAGTCAGGATCAACCATTGCACTTACAGGGTTATCAGGCGTCTGATCCTAGCATCGATTGTCTGGAAAATAAGTTAAGACGTCTAGGAACAAAGTCAGACGTCTGATTTTAGGCGGGTTTCCTTTCTGACTTGAATTAGATCTAAACAGGGTTCTAGTGAAAGTTCATCAGACGACATACAGGACATCCGACACTATGTCTGGATGTCTAGAAACCTACTTTTTCTGTAGGAATGGAATTTCAAGAGATTGCAATGGCTAGAAAATCTCCGAGAAGAGATTTTCGGGTCACCCGAGGCAAAACGGTCATGTATCATACGTCTGTAAACGCTTACGGATGTCTGATAAGGCTCTAGCTATCATATCCTTCAGTGTTTCTTAAGCAAGCCAACAGTCCACCAATTGGACGTCTGGCAAAATCATCAAATGTCTTTTAAGATGTCTGGACTAAGGTCTGGACGTCTGATTTCATCAGACAGAACTAAATAAGTCCAGCCTAAATGTTATCGGGCGTCTATGTCAACAATCAAACATCTTAAAACTCATTATCAGACGTCTGATTTTTGGATTAGATGTCTTAAAAGGTTGTTTGAACCCTATATTGGTTTTCTAAGTTCTCTACAGAAAACCTAAGTATCCTAGGACTACTGTTAGGGTACTTTGAGACTCTTTAGCATGATGTTTTAAGGAACAAAAAGGGCAACGAAATAAAGACAAAAGTACATGAAAGAAATAAACAGAATTCTATCCTACTCTTCTTGTCCTTCCATCTTCAATCTATCACTCCTTGCGAATCTCCTTTGTTCTCCATCAAGCTCCTCCAATCCGTCCTGGATGCGAGCTCGAACTCCGTCTAATCACGTCTCCATTTGCAATTTGCCTGAAATCTAAGACTCCAAGTGCAAATGTTAAATGACTCGTGCTTTGTTATCTTCAAAACAAACGATCATGGTGCTCTAGCCCCAACAGGTTTTAGGAGTGGTGCTAGACAGAAGAAGTCTGGAGCTGAACCAAAGCTAACAGCTGCTGAAGAGGATGGCATGGAGCTACTTTAGCAAGCTTAGCTTGCTAGTTCTTTGCTAGCTACTAAGCAAGCTAAAGTAAGATGGCTTCTGCCACTAAAAGTTGAGGTAGTTTGGGTCTGGCGCTCCTAAGGAGGATCGAGCTGGTTAAGGCAGCTAAGTTGAGTCCTCGAGAGCTAGAAGTGAGCCTCTTGAGCAAAGATGAAGTCATCTTCAGCTAGCTGGAGTTGTGTGGAGCTGGATCAAGCTGGTCCTGTGTTAAGGTGAACTCCAGTCGACTCAGTTGAGCTAGCTAGAGCTTCATGTGAACTAATGGGTGCTGAGATGAGCTAGACTCAGTTACGTTGAGCTGGATCTGAGCTAACCTGAGCTAGAGTAAGCTAAGATGAGCTCTCCTAAGCTGCCATTCTGTTGAGATGAGTTGAATGGAGCTAGAATGAGCTAAAACCTAGTTCTGGTGAGCTGGATTGCAGCTATGGTGAGCTGGTTCAAGCTAAGTTCCAACTAGTTTGAGCTTCTCCTTCACCAGTTGCCTTCTAGAGCGCTAGGGTTCTAGGGATCTGGCAATCTGCTTATCCCTAGCACTCACAAAAACATATCAAAAAGACAATGAAAAAGTAAAATGCATGCCTAACATAATTGATGCCTAAATGCGCCCCAAAGACCCATTTGCAAAGCAAAATCCTAAGAGCTAGGTTTGTTTTAATGCATAAGAATGATGATAAATTAGCATTTATCACACCCCCATGCTTATCTTTTGCTAGTCTCTTAGCAAAACTTTAATTTTTACAAAATAGAAATTTACGAAAAATCTAATTTTTTCTTACTTTTGCAAAGAAGGTGATTACGGGACTTAGTTGGTCCTAATACAGGAGGTGCGGGATTTGTTAAAGATAAACATCAAGATTTGTTTTTGGATCCAAAACTTAGACAAAAACGGTTCAATATATCCTCCAAAAAATTCATAGATCAACCCCTTGTTAATTCAGATGGCTTGAATTTTTTGTTTCTAGGATTTTTCTGCCTCTTGATTTTGATTCGCAACTTGCAATAACCTTTAAATCTTTGTGTCGTGCTTACGACAAGCCAACATTTATAAGGGTGTGTTTGTTTTTTTTTTTTTACTTTTTTTTTTCCTTCCTCATGCTTATTTTTAGCTTAGTATTACAATAGATGTGTCGGGATCATTATTCCCATTACCAATCCTCGAGGGGCTCTGGCACCAGTACTTTGAGATAACACTATCGATGACACCACCCAAGTGCTCACAACCCTAAAGAACAATATGGTGGAAAGGGGCACTACAAGCAAACTCAAGCTCTTTCTCTGACACTATAGGTAGAGCACCATCCAAAACACTTGAGCGGTAAAAATGTGCTTTAATGCTCTGTCTAAAGATATGAAATATAGATATGGAGCAGTGCCGAGGTGGTAACATATTGACATCGCATCCTCAAAGGAGGCATTTTCCCCCTTCTCGGCGGTGGGAACTCAAACCAATGATCTACTTCAAACCTTTACTAAGTTCAAGAAAGGGGTCTTTTCTAATTTTTAGTTGTGTTTAGGTGTTGGCTTGTGTGTGAAATTTGACAGAGGAAGTTTCGCAAGAAATGCAGGTTTTTGAATCATAAACTAAGCCAGATACTTTACATATTACAAAAGGGGTCCAAGTCACCTGAGCTATCATGAGTTTAGGTGAATTTTGGAGAAGGATATCTGATCTAGTCTAAAAATGCACCCTAAAATTCTAATGATCAGATTCGTATCCTTATCGCTAGTTTGTTAATAATAAAATCCTATTGTACCAAAAGTGAGTTTTCAACCTTAGTCCTGATTTGAAATTTATCCTCAAAAAGTTTCAATTTTTTTTTTAGGTATGCATGCAAGAAAGTAAAATGTCAAAAGATAAAGCATGTTTTTAGGCTTTGAAAATCCTAAATCGATGTCAAAATTTTAAAAACACCCCCCATGCCTATGATATGCAATGTCCTCATGCATTAGGAGGGAAAAGGGATCACCTTAGTGAGGGGCGGTCGGGTTTAGGATGGACAAAACCTAGAAAATGGAAAAAGGAAAGCAGGAAAAATAATGGGTTACCTCTCATCCAGTGCTATCTTTTACTCCATTCAACCGAATGTGAAGGTATGCATGGAAGATGGAAAATGATGTAAATAGTTGGACACTTGGATGCCCGCATAAAATGTCTCAGCTTTCAGATCCCAAGAAAGATTAGAGGAAATATAGGGATCAAAGTTGGATGGAAATGATAAGTGTAGCCCATGTGTAGCAATGGTTTTAAATCAAGTTGAATGCCAAACTTGGGCGAATCTGGTGGCAGGTCCATAGGAAAGGGGTCAAGGAAGGGATGGTGATGATTGGGTGAAGTTAGTGTGGAAAGATGGGGTGAGGGAAGAGTACATAGGTCAAGGTGATTAGGGGGTTCATCAGGAATGGATTTTTGGTCAAGACAAGTCTCCAAATCATAGATTTCGTCGACCACTGATTCTGAATCTGATTCCTCAAAAATATTGTGGTCGGTAAGGGTATCTATCAACATTTTCTCCACCATATTTGAAATTTTAGTATCTAAGTCCTCAAAAATTCTGTCATCATGGAATCTCTTCAAGGATTTGAAAATATCTAGAGTTATAGTTTGGCCTACGCAGGTGATATCCATTATGCCTGTGTGGCAATTGATATTTGCCTTTGCAGTGGCCAAAAAGTGTCCTCTAAGGATTAGTGGGGGATTCAATAAAGATTCTAGTACCTTATTGTCAAGGACCAAAAAGTCTATAGGGAAGACATAATTCTGGACCATCACCAAAACATCGTCAACAATCCCACGATGTTTGAATCTTGATCGATCGGCTAATTGTAGGGTAACCTCGATAGGTTTTAATTCACCGATCTAAAACTCCTTAAATAAAATCATGGAAATGATATTAACTGGGGCACCAAGATCAAGGAGGGCACGATTAAAGGTACTATCATCAATAATCACATAAATTAATGGCACCCCTGGATCTTTCATCTTAGCAGGCAGCTTGCTATGTATGACAGAGCTTACTGTCTCCAAAAGATGCACCTATCCCAGATTTTTGCCCTGCCATTTAGGATTAAAGATCTCCTTCAAAAATTTAGCATACCTAGGTATATATTTGATGTCATCTAGTAGAGGAATATTGATTTGAACTTGGCCAAATAGATCCATGAGTTCTTCTGTGGTGGGCTCAGATTTCCTTTTTCTATTGGTGGTGGGGTGGAGGGCATGTGCAAAAGGGATTGGAGTTGTGTCTTGAGATTTTTGTGTTTCTTTTTCCTCCTGATGGGGAGATGGAGAGTCAATTTGCATAGGGATGGGGATTTCTCCAGGTTTTTTGGGAAGGCCCAGGATCAGTGGTGGTTTTCCCACTCCTCAACGTAACTGCATGTGCAGTCGAATTATTATTTGGAGGAGGTGGGAGGGCCTGTGGTTGTGGGAACCTGCGGGGCTGCCGAGGTGGTCGATTAGTAGGAGGTTGATTCTAGTAGTGTGGATTTCTACAAGGATGTTGGTTCCTTTGGTGGTTAGGGTTGGGCATGGGTTAGGAGGGCTGATGTCCTGTAGGTCTTTGAGTGGGAGTAACCCCAATCTGATTATTCAGATTTGTGCTGGTGCAGGTTACTTCATTCATCTTTGTTTGCATGTCCTACAAGGTTCTCATCATCTGGGCATTGTTGTATTGTTAGGATTGCCCAGGATGAAAGGTTTGATTAGATCCATACCCATTAAATTGTTTTGGTTGGGGAGGAACCTGATTATTTTAGGAGTAGTTTGGCTATTTCTTCCAATTGGAAGAATTTTTAAATGGCTCCTGGATGGCAAAAAGATTTTGAGCGGGGTTAAGATCTAGATAGTTGTAATTCCCCAGCGAATTATGGACAACCTCAGAATACTGGTAATAATCAGTAGGAGTGGTGTTGAGATTGTGCAAATTTTCTCTTCGTGGAAAGTTAGGTTGGGTTAGATGTGATTGTGTGGAGCTTGGGTTGACGTGGCAAGTCTTTCCTCAATCTTCTTTTGATTAATGTGCATCTGATCGAGTTCTTATGCAATCATTTGAAGATCATCTTGGGTTACAAGAAAAGATTGAGTGTCTACTTCATGAACATTGAACTGTAGGTTTGAAGTTGTTCAAAATGTGTTCATGGAAGCTTGATTAAATGAGTTTTCGATAATTTCTTCAAAAAGGTCATAGGCACTCTTAACATCCTTATTCAAGAAGTTTCCGCCACATGACGAGTTGACAAAACGTTGGATTTGATCTTCTAATCCATGATAGAAGATCTGCACGAGATGCCATAAAGGAATCTTGTGCTGTGGGCAACATCTTAAGAGATCTTGAAATCTTTCCCAAGAATCATGGAAAGTATCACAAGATTTTTGTTGAAAGGTCATAATAGATATTCGCAGGGAATTTGTATGACCTATGGGAAAGAATTTCTTGATGAAGATGCTCTTGAGTTGAGGCCAAGTTGTGGTGGGTTGGCTAATGGTCCTGAACCAATAAGCGGCCTTATCTTCAAGAAATAATGGAAATAGTTGTATCAGCCATAGGTCTTCTTGCACATTTCGGGTATGGGTTGTTTGTGCAAGAAGAGTTAGCTTTTCAAGGCGGCTTGAAGGGTCTTCCCTAGGAAGGCCATGGAAGTGTTTAATCAGGCTCAGGACTACTAGCATGATCTCAAAGTCCCCCTCTGGTATGACCACCCTAGTCATTCCTCATAATAAGAAGGATCATAAAAATCTCTTAGAGGAATGACAGGCTGCCGACGATGTGGTGGGCCTGGCCTTTGATTGGTTAGGTTTTGGATGTTCTTAGTCAATGTTTGTTGATTGGCATTCAGTTGAGCAATCTACTTGGCCATTATAGTCAAGAGATTTGGCAGGGGGCATGATGTTGTGATTGAGGCAAATCAGCATTAGGGAGCTCGAGATGTGGAAAGTCAAAGGTGGAGGGGTTTTGGGTGGAAGGGTTAGAATTAGGGTTAGTGGTGGGATTAGTGGTGGAAGTGGATGGGTTAGTGGACCTGTTTTGTTTATTTTAGAAGAAGAAGACAGAAAAGGTGATCTTTTTACGTGTGGGGCGAAATCAAAGGGTCCGTCCAAGTACAGATTTTGAGACCATTTCCCGTGCATAAAATCAAAGAATGGGAGAAGAGGAGAAGAGTTGGAGATGAGAGAAAGTGTGCAATCAATCAATCAAATTCTAGACTTAACTTAATTATGATTCACTAAAAATTAACCTAAGACTTGGTCTACCTAGGAAGTAAGTAATAAACAGTGAATACCCATTCTATCAACAAATCTAACTAAGTTGTTTAAGGGGAGGTTTGGCCACAAGCATTTCCCAGGAAAATCCCCAGGTGCTTGTACAAATCCACACCTGGTCAATTGACACGACCCCTCAGCCTGAGCACCAGATATAGATGACAAAATTGCTATTAATTAGAGAAAACTTAAGAGCTATATAGCAAGCCTAAGTTGATGAAATCTTAGGGTCAAGTTGCTACAGAATTTAGTTTGGTTTAGGATACTAAAGTGCACACGGAATGTGAGGGGCGTTGATTGGGTTATTGCCCTGTTATTTCAATTTTTGTGTGTGTGTGCGGGAATTGAAAGTTGATTCCAATGAAAAGCAAGTTGTCACACAATTTTATGTATTTTTGTCTTTTAGGATTTACTTTAAATTAGTGCATTTTAGGCTTTCCTTTCTTAAGACTTCAAATAAGTTTTGAGATCCACAAACAAGAGGAAATCAAGTTGTATAGGTTAAGATCTATTTCCTTTTTGTTGTTTGTCTCTAAAAATGAAAACGAAACCCTAATCCAATTGATTCTATTTCCTTTTTGTTGTTTGTCTCTAAAAATGAAAACGAAACCCTAATCCAATTGATTCTACGATAGAATTTAACTACCAATGGACCTTTTTAGAATTTCTGCATTAAGTAGTGGTTCAAACAGATCCAACAACACCACTACTTATTTCAAATCAAACAAGTATTCCAAAAAAGATTTTTTTAAGATTTAAAGAATTTGTTTAGTATTTGTTTTGAATTTTTATTTATGCAGGTGTCATAGTCCAGAAATGATACAAGTCGGTATTTTGGACATTTCAGTATGATAAATGACCTCAGAAAATTTTGGTAATTTCTTATGATGTGTAGAATTTCACAAAAATTCCATAAAACTAAATTTAAATAAAATTGGATGAGCACAAAAATTTGAAAAATTTACGGACTGTAGCGAAACAGGAAGATTAGAGGCTGTGACCCCCATACAGTCCATGAATTTTTAAAAATTAATTTCAAATTCAATTACTCTCAAATTTGGAATAGATATTACTTACTTGATTTGGAATCATTGGGTGGCATTTTATGAATTTAGAAGGTCTGTGGTCTGAGAAATTGATTTCTCAAATCCAGAGAGAAGTCTGGATCTGATAAATAGAACACCCGCACTTAGGTGGAGTGGTGTTTAATGGTGCAAACAAGTAAACAATGATTTTAAATTGCACAACAACACTTAATTAAAATGTATAGGATCCTAAACGCCAAGTTTAGTTTTTTTTTTTTTTTGGTAGGTTTTAAGGCTTCATGTGACAAGAGAAGAGGAACCAACCAGAAATCATGGGAAGAAAGGGTACATTGAGCTCTCACTTCCAAATTCCTGCTTTCAACCTATAGTTCCTACACACACAAGAAAGAAGAGAGGCAAGGGGATGAGATCCACTATAAGAAAGAGAAAAACAATTGGCAAAGCAATGCCTCCCAAGCAATGATGCCAAAAATTGATGGTGAATTTACGTGGTTTGTTAAATACATCGTTGTAATGCGTAAACTGATCAACTCTTAAATTTATAGAACCTAGATTGGGAAGTATCTAGGGTCGTCCAAGGAGACAACCTTTTATGAAATCAAATCTCTTGCTTAAAAAAAGAAATTACCTTTCTTTTTGGCATTTTAAAATATGTAGTTTTTATGGTTTTCAAATAACGGGTACTTATGAATCTTCGCAGGAAAGGAACTAACACCTAAAATAATAAAATCTATATGACAAAAGATAACCTCTTTCTAAGCTCAACCTAGGCACATGGAGGCCTAGGATAATTAGAAAAAGTGAGTGAAATTACACTTAAGATAAAGCAAGTAATGCAATAAAATGTGCAACAAATTTTTTACGCAACTCTAAAATTAGGGCAAAAAATGTTTTACATAAAACCCTGATGGAGGAAACCTTGTCCGACAACTATCAAGGTACAAAAATAAAATAAGAACTAAAGGTCCTGATGATTAAGATGGTGAAGAGGGGAAGCTCCTTGCTCCAAGCTTAGTGGCTCCTAGGCTTGAAAAGGGCTCCTCCATCTCCTTCATTGCTAATCTCCTCCAAGATGGTGTCTTCAAAGGTGGAAGCTACCACCTTCCATCATTTCCTTCAAGGGTGGGCATGCACCACCCTTACTCCTTGCCTGGCCGTCCTCCTAGTGGGGGAGTGCTCATCCTCCTTGGCATGGCACAAGGGAGAAGAAAAAGGGGAAGAAGGCACAAAGTCGGCAGGTAGGGTGCCCCCTTAATCTTCTTCTCTTCTTCTTCTTCCTTGTTCATGGATATGGTGGTTGTATGGTGGAATTATAGCTAATGGAGGATGATGAAAATGGTGGTAGGTGATGGGTTTTTATAGAATGGGATGGAGGTGGTTGGCGTGGCCTTTAATGGAGGGCTAGGATAGGGTTTTGGGTAGTGGTTAGAGATCTAGGGCTAGGAATAAATGGCGCCAACCCAAGGGTCATCTAGGTGGTTGTTATGGGTGGTGCTACCCCTTACAGTTGGCACCAAAATGGGCCTTGTAGAAGGCTATTAGTTGGTGCCATCTTAGGGTTCTAGAAGGGGGGTATGTAGATGGCTAGGATAGGTTGTAGGGTTAGTTGTAGGGACATGATGTAAGGGTGTTTTGGTGCCAAAAGGGAGGCCTCCTAGAAGGCTACTTTGGCACCAAAACAAGGTGCCTTTTGGGTGTAGATTAGGGTCTAAGAGGTGTCTATCATGGTGCCAAAATAGAGTAGAGGTTTAGGTAGCTTAGGTGGTCTTAGGTGGGCTTATTTGGTGGAGCTTGTTAGGTGGGGTTTTAGGGTGGTAAATGCCAAGGGAGTTGGAGCATAGTTATGCTATGCTAAGCTAGCTTAGCTAGTTATGATGTAGAGGAGTAGGCAACGGGAGCTAGGGTTTGAGGAGAGGAGTTGTACAGAAGAAGTCTAGAGCTAAACTGGAGCTTGCAGCTGTTGAAGAGGATGGCATGGAGCAACTTTAGCTAGGTTAGCTTGCTAGTTCTTTGTTATCTTCTAAGCCAAGCTAAAGTAAGTTGGCTTCTTCCACAAGGAGCTGAGGTGAGCTGGGTCTGGCGCTCCCAAGTAGGATCAAGCTCGTTGAGGCAACTATGGTAGCTTAGCTCAACTAAGTTGAGCTAAGCTGAGTCCCCGGGGGTTGGACTTGAGCTTCCAGAGCTGAAATAAATTCATCTTCAGCTTTCTGTAGTTGACTGGAGTTAGATCAAGCTGGTCCTGAGCTGAGATGAACTCCAGTCAACTCAGCTGAGCTAGCTTGAGATCCTTGTGAACTAATGGGAGGTGAGATGAGCTAGACTCTGCCAAGTTGAGTAGGATCTAAGCTAACCTGGGCTTGGGTGATCTAAGATGAGCTCTTTTAAGCTGCTATTCAGCTGAGATGAGTTGAATGTAGCTAGAATGAGCCAACCCTCATTCAGGTGAGCTAGGTTCCAACTATGGTGAGCTGGATTAAGCTGAGTTACAGCTGGTTTGAGCTTCTCCTTCACCAGTTACCTTCCTGAGTGCTAGGGTTCTATGGATCTGGCAATATGCTTATCCCTAACACTGACAAAAGCATATCAAAAAGATAATAAAAATGTAAAATGCATGCCTAACCTAATTGATGCCTAAAATCTCATTTGTGAAGCAAAATCCTAAGAGCTAGGTTTGTTTTAATGCATATGAATGATGATAAACTGGCGTTTATCATGAAGTACCTTTCTACACTCTATGTCCACTAACTACAGATATTGCTCCTGGCTTTTATCATATCACTTTAGTTATAGGAATGTTAAATATTGAGCCTTTTGGCTGTGCACTTCTCTACTATGTGACACCCAAAAAGCATCTTAGGCTTCCAAATAGGGATGATGTGAAGCCCTGAAGAAGCATTGAAAGTGGGTTGGATGCCAAAGTTTTACGATTTTACAGATGATTTTTGTTGAGTTGATGAAGTGCTTTATATTTTAGGATCTTTGTAGTTTTTCTTATGATTTTCTTTTCTTTTCTCTTGCATTACCCTTAAGAGCAAAAAATGCACTTTAATGATCTGGAAGTCAATAAAAAGTACTTTGTACTTGTGCCCCTATGTTTTGTGCTTGTTAAAAAAAATTATTTTTTAGTAATGAACAAAATTAAGTCGTATAGGCATCATTAAAGTGAATTAATGGTGGCAATTAAATGAAAGAGGAAAGTGTAATTAAAGAAAATAATTAGTGATGATTTAGTGACATAAGAAAAAGCCATTAAAGCAAATCAATAGTGACAATTTAAAGACAAATAATTGCTCTTAAAAAATATCAACAGAGGCAATTAAATGGCAGAATAAAGTGTCCCTAAAGTAAATCAATAGTGGCAATTTAGTAACAAAAAGAAACCATTAAATGAAGTATATAGCGACACTAATAGCATCAATTAAATTGTCACTAATATAAATTAATAGTGGCGAAATAGTGGCAAAAAGATTGCCATTAAAAATGATCATTAGTGACATTATTTGCGGTAGTTAAAGTGTTGCTAATACCATTAATTTAGTGGTGATTACACAATTGCCGCTAATGTTTTGGGGACACCAACGAAGGAGGAAATTAAGTGCCAATTATTTTAACTGTCGCTAGTTACATATAGTGGTAGATAAGAGGCCTACAGCGGCAAATATTAAATGTCTCTAAAGACTATTTTTTATAGTGATCCCTGAGGGAAGAAGTTGCCTATCCTAATAAAATGTTTACCAAGAGTTAAGTACGAACTATAAATGTAAGTTGATTTTTCACTTGGATCCGTTACATAGACTACTGTCACTTCACATTTGTCTAGTCCTCTAAATTTTTGGAATAAGGAAAGAAGAAATTTTTTTGGTCACTTGTATCATTTTTCACTTTTGCTAGGAGCTAACAAAAATTAGGCATGGGGGGATTTGATGAGACCACATTTGTGGGCTAATTAAATAAATAAATGGCTAGTTATTAGATTAATGTTTACATATACATAGTAGATTCTTCTATTTAAATAATTTAGTTAATAAAATTACTTGCATGCATATTTCATGCATATGTGATCATAATTAAGGATAGTATGTATTAGAATATAAGTAGATTAGATTATAATTTAATTGACATTGGCAAGCATACATTAGTTACAAAAATAGAATGTAACATTCTATTCAGTTTTTATATAAATAACTAACTTTTCTTTGCAGGACCACCGTTGGTTACAACTTTTAAGATGTCTAGAACTTAATTTGGACGGTTGATAAAGATAGTGCTAGAATTATCTCGCTGTTCCAACCACTCGCGACCTTCGCTGAGTGGTTGGAGAAGTTTTCGGCCAAAGGAAAACAAACAAACTACTGCTAAAGGAGGGCTGGCATCTGCTTCATCATTAGATCTCTTCCCATTGTGTGGACCACCTCCATCTCCACCAACATGGAACCAGCCAACACCGTGATCTCCTCTAGCACCTTTGACATGGCATGCACAGTGATCTGAAGTAGGCTCATCTTCCACCTTCACCATGAGGGCCGTGTGGTGACAGCACACAGCCACCACTACAACCGCGCCTATCATCTATCACCTTCTTCACCACCGCCAAAACCAATCCAACACCACATCTCTCCACTGTTCACCATTTCCCTTAAAAGAAGCCAACTCCATCCATCTTTCCCACCCCTTACCGCAAACCAAAACTTCCATCACCCTCAGCTGCCTTTAATTCAAAGCCACCCATGTTTAACCCAACTTACCCTATCCCACCCATCGGCCAACACCACAACCTCCACCCGCCCTATGCTCTTCTTTGTTTCGTCTTCTTCTTCTTCTTCATCTTCTTCCAATCGACCACCCCCTGCAACTTCTCTAAAGAAACCCAATGATGGAGAGAATTTCACTTATTTGTGGAGATGATAGCAATAAAATTATTCATCATATTTTTTGTGGTGGAAAATCTCTCAATCAAAATTAAAACAGATTTGAAATTAAACGACAATAAGGATGTCGCATCCATTGGGAGGTATGAACCAAATAAACTCACAGATGTTTCCACATTCTTAGCAAGATTATTCTTTAAATGTCTCTTGTTCCCATCAATACTTTTCGTTAGATGGAATAATAGAGGATGAGAGTGTTAAATGATATTGCATGCAATTGAGACTTCAGAAATTATGGTAAACATACCGTGCTTTTCACCTAATAAATATTCCCATGCTTCATAAGCATCTTAGTCGTGAGAGGTAGAGAGAGCTTGCCGCAGAATAGAGGGAACGAGAGGGGGAAGAGAGCAAATTTGGCAACATAAATATATATAAATAAAAATCCACAACCTCGATCACCTCCTCAGCATTTCATTTGCATCTAATACCACATCCACTATTGAAAAATAGGGGAGGGGTGTTGGCGTGGCCACCTACATCATGGAGGCAATGGATGGGGGTGTGGCTTCCGGCAATGGTGGACCTAAGGTGCAGCTTCTTTGTGGTGATGACGACATAGGTTGAGATGGTCTGTGGCGGCCAGGCGGTGTGGCTTTGAGTCCACCGGTGTGTGGGCGGCGTTCAGCGGTAAAGCCTCTACCACTGCCTCGTGAATGTCGAGGTGCACTCGAGGGTGGTGATCCTCTTGGAGGTGTTGATGGTGAGCGGAGCAGCCTGAAGTGGCTGGTGGCATGTGGGGACGATCGGTGGCTTTGGGTCCTTTTGTGAGTTGCATGTGGTGAAGAAGAAGAAGATGTAGGGGAGTAGGAAAGGGTGATAATGGTGGTGGCTGTGGTGAACGGTGGTGTGCGGTGAGAACGAGTGAGGGTGAGGATGATGTGTTTGGGTTATTCTGTTGAGTGGCAGGGATGAATAGGGATTAAGTGGTGAGGAAGAGGAAGTTGGGTGCACGGCTGGTGGTGGCGGTGGTCTCTGCCACTGAACACCACCGTGTGAAGGCCACGTAGATGATGGGCGAGGAGAGCGTCGCCCCACGAAGTAAGCAGCTTCCACAGTGTTCGTTCGGTGCATGATAGAGGCTTTACTTCCTCCCCTTGAGAGGATGATGATGCCTAGGAGGAGAGACTCTTTATAGAAAAAAAACATCATGCTATTGAGAGAAAAGGGGAGGGGGTTAAGGAGGTTGTTTCAATCGAGCACCTCAACTTTCATGATAAAATCAAATTATATAAAATAAAATATATAAGTAATATATCAATAAATGATCCATGTAGCATATATATTGAGTTAAAGACAACAATGTTGAAACTCAAGTTTAATTAATATCTCAGTATAATGCGTGCTCAAATTTAGTTCAATTCCCAGCTTAAGTGTTCTTAGGCCTAGTAGAAGTCCAATAATTTGGACTCATCACCCAACATCTCCCCACGACCACTGCTCATCCCACGCCATCTCCAATAGCCTTTCCACCACCGGTGTGACACCGTGCTTCACCTAATCTGCATTGACGTCCTCGTAGTCGCCCCCTACGGTTCCACCATTACGCCAAGCATCCATCATCGACCCACACATCCCACTACCGCTAGCCTTTTTAATGCCATTCAGCCACTATCAGCCATCTCGGATCACGCCACAACCGTTGTTGGGACTCTCTCTCTCACGCATCACACCAACCACATGCTCTGCTACCCAGTGCCACCTACATGGGACATAATCCTTTCCTCCTCCCTGATTTTGCTACAGTGTGAGGCGAATTAGAATTTATGGTGAATACCATTTCCACATTTCATTTATCAAATAAATTTTGTGTTGATGTGAAATCGCATAGGCAAGTTCCAACTTAATCAAAATCACCTGTAGTTGAATTTTTCTCTCATATTCTAACTTCTTATTGAAACTTCCAAATTTGTTTAAGGCAAAGATGATAGGGATTGAGTTGTTAGTTTATTGTGCTTAGTCCTCCCTATGGATACGACACTCGATATCAACTAGGTTTTTTACTTTAATTATTATCTTTGATTGAGAGATTTCCACCACATAAAATACAACGATAAGTCATTTTATTACGACTATCTAAATTAAGCGAAAATGTCTCTGTCAGGCCTTTAAGCCCACACTAGAGGAGAAAGGTACGTAAAAGTGGAAGGAGATTTTTACTCCATCGGTAGCATATGAAAAGCTTATTATACTATCTCAAACGACAGAAATGGATGCAATAGGAAAGGGAATTTAGAATTTGAAGGTCCCCTTGAAGGTACAAATTTTTCTATGGATGTAGAGAAGAGACAGTTTGATAATGGGTGACTTGCAATATAGAAGTGTTGATAGCAGAAAACAATGCAATTGGAATTGGATTTTGAAAACCTGTCGTTGTAGTTCGATTTAGGAAGCAATCCGTCAATAGATAAAATTTTACTGAAATCCATAAAGAAATTCTGGGTCGAACATAGGGAGGTGGAAGTTTGATTAAACATATACATTTATTTTGTTTGCCAGGAAATAGATTAGCTGGTCGAAAACTAGCTATCTATTTAACAAATAATAAATAAAAAAGAGACAGAGAATATTACAAATAAAGACAAAAGAGAGGTAGAATAAACATGGATTTCATCATCAAATGTCATTCATTACACTAATCATTACAACTAGAAAGCGGGAAATCTATACTAGAAAGCAGTAAATCTACTATAGAAAGAGGTAAAGGGAATGGAGAGAGAAGTATCCTCCTCGACGATTGCTTAGAGGACGATTCATACGGAGCGATGCTTGGAAGACGGAGGACAGGGCGGGAAGAAGGAGGACGATGTAAGAAGAACTGGGGACGAGGCAAGATGTCATCATCGCGGGATCTGCTTCCCGAATGGAGTGAGAAGACAACCGTGGGATGTTCCTTGATGAGGGAGATGGTGGAAAAATTCTAATTTTTACTCCAGTGGATCATTTCGGGTTTGGGACAAGCACTTAGAGCTTTGGAGGGGTTGAGAGAAGAGAAGAAGGGACGAGAATTTCATAGGGTAGGGTTCTCCTTTTATAGTTGCAAGGATTAGGGGCAATTTGGTCATTACAAATTCAAAACATTAAATGAGGGGGTCATTAGTGACAAATTTAACCATCACTAAAGACCCCACGTTGCTGTAGCTTTTGGTGTGCCTGCCGTCTCCTCCTCTCCCGCATGCCTAATGCACATCCACGTCCAAGTAATCCCATGATCAGACAGCTCAAATCACTCCTCGATGATTCAGCTTCGCACACCCGCGCGTGAGATCGTGATCGGACGGCTCAAATTACTTCTCGATGATTCAGGTTCACACACCCGCACATAAGATCAGGCATGAAACTGGGCATCCAATTACGCATGCGCTTGATTGAACGATCTGGGCCATTCACAGCTGATCCCACGATCGAGATCGGTGCATCCACGGAAGGAGAAGTGCCTCACGTGTGGCTGAAATTTGTGCTCTTTTCATGAGCAGTACCTTAACCACTGTGCTACGTAGCGGTTTGGGGTGCGGCGCTGCTTTTGCGCTCAACCAATCTTGGCCAAAGGATCTTCATCAAATGGCCAAGATCTTTCGTTGCTTAAGCCTTCAAATGAGGAGAGGCACTGGAGGAGAGAGAGTGAGACGACGTGGAAAGTTCTCAACCGTTGGATGGGCATCCAACAGCCAAGAAGAAGAGCTACAGCTGGTGATGGGCGGCTATGATGGCACCACGTGTTGCCATCATGGCCATCCATTTTCATTTAATTGTAAATAGTGCCAGAGATGTCGTATTGGACAAATTTTCCTGCCATTAGGCTGCGATCATTGATCCAAACCCATCCTTATGGTCGAATCTGTCATCTATGGTGTGTATTGACACCATCTTGGCCCTTGATTTCTGAGCTTCCTTAGATTATATCTGGTGCTATGGATGTCCGATCAAGGCAATCTTGGAGTCATTGAACTCCCGTCGTTGCCCTGATCAGATCCGTATGGTTGGATCCTTGATCCGAAGCCTAATTAAAAGTCACCCTACCTTTTCCATAAAAGGAGACAATTATTAGACAATTTGTACAATTTGACCTAAATGCATGATTACATGTCATATGCAATATTTACAATGCATGATGCTAATATGGTACTGAGCACATGCAATAATAGACATTTTTGGCTATTTAGATGTATGCACATCAAGAAAGATGGGAACTCCCACCTAGTTCTGCCAACTATGTTGATTACTTAACGATAGTAGCCGACACATTTTTTCCTCATGCTCGGAGATAGATTATGTATGGAGGATTGTTTGTAGGGAATCGATCCCCAATTGGGAAAACTTATGGGATTCTTTTTTATTATGTATTAAGCCACATGTGCGTATGGTGGTTGTGTTATGGTGTGTGTGGAGAGCAAGAAATGAGAGTTCATTTTAGGAAAGGCCTATGTGTGTGGAACATATTGTAAGTAATTGTTGGTCTCTCATGCATATATGTGGATCGATCATATAATGTTGTCTCTATTTATAGTAAATAAAAGCTCTCCTGGATTGCTATCAGTGATTCTATAGTCATCCTTTCTGTTTCAAAAAGAAAATAATGATTACTATGTAATACAATAGAACAATTTTTATTCCCACTAACGCTAAGAGGGGGCACGAATCAGGAATTGATCCCACACTTCCTCACTGAGAGTGATGCTATGCACCGCTAAGCTGCATTGAGGTGTGAGCTTCCCCAGCCATTGGATCTCAAATCCAACAGCTAACAATGTGCAAAGCGGCACCTTCTGAAGTTGTGAGGTGCTATATAAGCTCATCCTTAGGCGTTGGATGAAGATCGTATGGTTGAGCTTGATGGAATGAGGAACAGAGGAGCTACAGGTGGCAGTGGGCAGCTATGATGGTTAGACATGACACCATCTGGGCTATCCATCTTCTTTTCATTATGGCTAATGGTACAGGGGTCCAATCGAGATGATTTCACATCGTTGGATTGCGATCGTTGCCCTAAATCCATCAGTATGGCTGGATTTGTTGTTTGATGCTCAGAATTACATCACCTCGTGCCTTGGAAATCAAAATAGATAAATTAATATACAATTTATAAAAATTATCCTACAAGCATGCTAGTGGATATTATGCATTTTTCACAATGCTAAATGCATCTATTAACCTATGAACAAGCACTGCAAGAAAAACCACTTTTGGCCATGGTTGAAAACTATCGCCAAAAGTAACAAAACCATCTCAATTTGGTGTCGTGGAAGGTTGCGAAGTGAATAGTCTTTCGTGATGGCTATTAATACTAACCATCTTTAATTGTACCGACCCTATCTATCATGGTTAGCTCTCTTTTGCGGTGACTTATAATCATCTTTAAAGAACTTTTGTGATGGTTATATAATAATCATATCCAATAAGTAATTTGCGATGGTTATTTTATAACTATCGCAAATTAGAATTTTGGGACAGCTGTTTAACCATCTCAAAATATAGGCTGCGAGAAGGGAGTGTTTTCCCTAGCTTTTTAGCAACGACTTGATAACCGTTGAAAAAGTTCATTGAGGATGTTTATAATAATAACCATCACCAAATATATATATATATATATATATATATATATCTTTTAATTACTTGGATTTTACAAATGATATTAAAGGTAACATTTAAATTAAGCTACATCACATCCAATAACAAATATATAGCATTCAATAAAACGAATATAATAAAAAATAGTTTACATTAATACAAATTAACTTGAAGAATATTTACAAAAGAGTAACACTACATAAGTAAACCCTAAACATTACCTAAGCAAAAACAAGAAATATCAAGAATAGATGTGAGGTAAACTACTCCACCAAGATCATGGCGAGCACCTTCTATGGCAAAATCGTCACCTCGCCAGCAACGTACTAGATAATGGAAGTTGTTCTGATCAAGTCCACCTCCGCCTTGAAGTATGGCCATCATCTCCACCCACTACGTCTATTGCTGTGCCTACTGCTGGACCATCATCTCCTCTCACTGCGCCTGCAGCTGCACCTGCTGTTGCACCATCTGCACCTTGAAATCTTGTCTCTGCTAGCGGATCTCATCTCTAGCAGCTCTTCGATCACGTCATTTAGCTGCACCTAAGCCTGTTGTACCTGCAACCTCGACTACCCCACCTCAGTAGAAAATAGGCGAGACGATCCGTTCCATTCTTTACCAAGTGGTGAGCGTTTGGCTTCGACCGCCATTGCAAATAATTCCACCATGGTCCAGAGGCATGACTGTCCGAAAAGCCTCTTGGGTGTCATAGCAGGTTTTTGAGTCATAGAGTTCTTGTCTTTAGGCGAAGGTGGGTGGACCAAGTCGTATGTTTCTCCCCAGCTACAGTTTTATCTAAGTAATATGATCAACTTAAATGAAAGTTAAATTTAAACAATTTAAAATAAAATAACTTACATGCTTGGCTCGGTAGGTCTTGTGAATCCACATGCGCTCGCTATTGATAGCATTGCTATGAGTGTTTTCATATATTTCAAGATGATCCAATTGCACACTATCATGTGTACTTGCCTAAAATTAAATAAATATAAAAAATACCTAATAATTTAAAGTTTTATGCTAATTACAAATAGCAATAAATAAGAAATGTACTTACATATCTTTTCTTGAGCTTATCAGTACTCATCCGACCCAAGACATGAGCATGCGTTGGAGCTTTGGCCCTGTTGACCTTGTTCTTCTTCGCTTGGTCTATAGAAAATATGTACATATATTTTTATTAGTAAAGAAATTAATAATAATTAAAATTTAACACATAAAAATTATTTAACTACCTCCGTCTCATGCTTACTCCAATGCTAACAATAATCCTTCCCTACCTCTAGCAGTATGGAAGGATGTACATTCCTCAAGGCCTCCTCATATGACCTATTCGCAACATACTAAATAACAAAGAAAATAAACTATATAATTAAAATGCAAATTTTAGAGGAATTAAAAAAAATGTCTTGCCACTATTTTCGTTTTAAGTCTCCAGTCTCGATGATGCCTCGCCGCATGGCTTTGGGACATTAGGATCATCCCCCCAATAAAAGATCGCCTATAAATTAGGCATTTATATACATCAAATCACATTAAAAGAAACACATACAAATCTCAATATATTTTAATTACCTCTATCTGATGAATGATCTCCCTCTTGAGTTCCTTTGAGACAATCTGCCAATCAAAATAAGAGAGGGGGATAATGCTCTTCACAACCCTAGAGAGCTTGCTGCTAAAAGGAGGGTAGTCGGGATCTTCCCCACCAAAGGTGATCTTCACCTTCACACTCATGCCCTTTGGTATAGCCTCCAAGTCCCTATTTCTCATCTGTCCTCTTCCTTTCTTCTTCATTAAAGTTAACCACAATAATATTACGAATGAAGAGTAAATACGAAATTTAAAAACTTTTAAAATATAGAAAATAATAATTTACTTACCAGTAGTATTGGGTCATACTGATGAACAGGTTTTGGCGACGTAAAATTAGGGTTTCAAGAACCCATCGTCGTAGTTTGCAAAACACGTTATCAAATACAATTTTTAGTCGAAACTCAAAATGTTAGTGCGTGTCGAACACGGGGCAAACATTTAGTTTTGAAAATCCGCATTTCACTTTTATTTATTTTTGACACTTTTGTCTTTTCTAATTTTTTTGATATTTTTAGCAAGCAAGAGATTAAGTTGATAAATTCTTATCTAACTAATCTGCTTGCAAAATATAAGGGAGAGAGATAGAGGGAGAGAGAAACAAACATGTATTTTTATAATCAAATGTTTATTACAATTAGGAAAGTGGGAAAACTATACTACGAAAGCAATAAAGATAGAGATAGGTGAGAGAAATCCCTCGTGATGGTCTCTTGGAGGATGACTCGCTCTGACGTCGCCTAGAGAAAGGTGGTGAGGAAAGGGACAAATGAGAACGGAGGGTGGGGCAAGATAGTGTGACAACGTGGATCTACTTCCAGAAGTAGGTGAGAAGAAGGCAACGGGATGCTCCATGAAAGGGGATGAGGGGAGGGAAAAATATTTGATTTCTACTCTAGAGAAGCATCGTGGGCTTGGGACAAGCTCTCTCTAGAGCCTTGGAGTTGGTGAGAGGAAGAAAAGATCAGATGGTGAATAATGGATGGGTGTACATCCTTTTATAGTGGAAGGAGGAAGGGCTTCTCATGCATAGAGAATTAGTGACAATGGCAAGCATCACTAACGACCCGCCCAGGTTGTCGCCGAAGATTCGCGCCAATCAATGCTCCTGCTGGCCCGTGCATCACGTGCCTGTGCCTCCCACACCATGTTGCGCACACGCACGCTGGCATCAATTGCTCAATTGGAGGGGTCGCGGGGATTTGATCCCGTGCCCCTCCCTTGAAGATCAGTGCTTCAACCAATGTGCCAAGCCAGCTTTTGCGATGACAAGATGTCTTACGGGAACGCGGTGGGGAAAGCTACACAGCCATTGGATCAAGATCGAACGATTGGGAATGGAGGTCATGGATGAGGAGTGGTTTGGGCGGGTGCTACTGGCCAATGTTGGGAAGCCTAGATGGCACCACATGGCACCATCTTGGCCGTCCATCTTCTTTCTATTGCAGAGGGTGCCACAATGCTCGGATCAAGATGATTTCCACATTGCTGGACTACGATCATTGCTCTGGACCCATCCATATGGTCAAATTTTTCATCCAAAGCCCATATGGATGTCACATTGCTCCCTGGATGTTGATCATCCTCGGACTTCATATGATGCTACGGGATTCCGATCTAAATGATTTCTGAGGCGTTAGACCCCTATCGTCGTCCCAATCAGATCCATACTATCAGATCATCCATCTGAGGCCCTGAAATAAATCACCATTTCTCCTAGCCATAAAAAGGAAGCAATTAACCTAAAATATACACAATTACTCTATATGCAGATTGATGCATGCTATGTAATATTTATAATATGAAATGCAAATCTAAGACTACGAGCATGCATGAATAGGCATTTTAACCTAAATAGATGCATTTATATCACCTACCTGATCAGGGCCTATGTTGGCCTCAAGGTAGCCAACCTCAGCATCCCTCCCATCCTCCTCCTCGTCCCCCACCTCATCTCAAGGTCCTATACATCATCCTTATCTCCCTCATCCTAATCAGGGTCATGACTGTAAACCTCATCACCAGGCTTGGGTAACGTCACAAACTCAAGCATGACTGGCTTCTTCCACTTCCATATAAAGAGGGATTATGCAAGCGCACCACGATGGATATATGTCTGTGTATGGGGGAGGATGAAATTGGGAGTGGGTACTAAATATGTATCGGTGGAAAGTGTATAGTGTATAGGGGTCCAAGGGGGGAGTAGGCTGGGTTGGGAAGGCTTGCGTGCGGAGAGACCGTGCTTGGGGAGGCAATATAGTAGGTTGCTACATGGAAGAAGGTTGTGTGGTAAGTGGCTACATGGAAGGAGGCTATGTGGTGCAAGGGTCCTGGGTATTGATGATTCTCCAATTACAAGTGTTAATAACATCAATTAGAGTCAATTTTGAGGGTACCTGTGAGATAATGTTAGATGGGCTTGGGACCATTGCATGTATATTGCATGATATTCACATTTTAACTGCTTAGTATCAATGTTCAATGGCCAAATGCACAAGTACATTTTAAAATAGGTCTCAGATGAGTGATCAGACCGTACGGATTGATCCGGATTGACAAACGGAGTCCAACGGACTCAAAATCACTACGATCCGAACTACATAGCTCCCACAACAAGCTTATGAAAGATCAATGGCCAGGGGGCACTGCGACATGCTTACAGGCCTCAGATGAAAAACTAGACCTTACGGATGGATCCATATAGACGATCGAGTTCGACAGAGCGGGAATCATCTCTATCTGAGCACCGTGGCACCCTCTACAACAGAAAGAAGATGGACGGCCTAGATGGCATGATGTGGTGCCATCCAGGCTGCCCTTCACACCCCCAGTAGCATAGTGCACATGGCATGTGTGAAGCGGCAGTGCAGCAGCACGCACGCAAGAGCAAGGTGGCATGTAGTGCAGTAGCACGGGTGGTAGCCTACACGTGCGCACGAAGAGCGTTGTAGGCATATGCTCATGGACCAACTTGTGCCAGCACATGCGCGTGCGACAAAGAGCACGAGGCATCAGATGGCGGGGCATGAGAGTGGGTGCATCTTCAGTGGCAGCTGTAGGGGTCTTTAGTGACTCTTGCACCTATCACTGAAGACCCCGATATAAATTTGAGCCCTCTACTCACTTATAAAATGGGCTCTGCCCTACCAATTGGCACCAAGCTTTCCTTAACAAATTTCCAGCACTTTATAGAGCTCCCAAGTAAGGTTGTGAAGACATCTAGCTATCGACGGAAGCCCCTCTACCGCCGTGGCTGCCTCAATGCTATTCACCACCTTACATTTAGTTTTTATTGTTGATAGTTGTAGTTCATTTATTTTTCAAGCATTCATTTATATTTTTGTTGGTCGTAACATTTGATAGTCAAGATAATACATCTTTTCATACATTGTTCTCATATGTTTAGATTCTCGAACCCTACTCTCTCTTTATCTCTCTCTCCATCTCTCTCTTTCTCAAATCAGTTTACAAGCGAACAAACAACATATTTACGTGACACGAAAGATACTATGCGATTCATATTATTGTCTCCTTGTGTCCGCCACTTGACTCACAATCAATTCCTTATTTAAAATTGATGTCGTAAACATGCTGCAATGAACGATTTAACCCAAATGCATCCTACGAATGTTAGTTTTTGGCGTCATTGCTGGAGTTTCCCTTTTTTTTATTTTTTTCATTTTTGCCTTTCCTAATTTTTTGATATTTTTAGTAGGTAAGAGATCATGTCGATGAATTCTTATTTAACTAATTTACTTGCAAATTATAAGAGAGAGAGAGAAACAATCACATATATCTCCACAAGTGCTTCTACAACTAAAAAAGTGGGAAAGATTACACTACAAAAGCAAAAAGAAAGATATAGGTGGGAGAATCCCCCTCGATGGTTGCTCAGGATGACTCGCTCTGACATCGCCTAGAGGAAGGTGGTAAGGAGTGGACGAACAAGGATGGAGTTGGAGGATGGAGGGCGGGGTAGGACGATGTTGTGTTGAGGATCTACTTCCCAAAGTAGGTGAGAAGATGTCGATGTGATGCCCCATGAATGGGGATGAGGGGAGGGAAAAAATATTTGATTCTACTCTAGAGGAGCCTCTCTAGCTCGGGACGAGCTCTCTCTAGAGTCTAGGAAATGGTGGTGAGAGGAAAGGAAGAGATGAAAAAAATGGGAGTGGTAGGGTTCCTTTTATAGTGGACGAAAGGATCAATTTAATATAGAAGATATTTAGTGATGGTCATAAACATCGTTGAAGGTCCATCGCAAATGTTGCTGAAGACAACCCATGTGCCCACCAATCGCTACATTGGTGTGCGCTCCACGTGCACGTGTCGCACACACACGTGTACTACCTTGCAACCGCTGCCTCCGTGGGAAGCCATGCACACCCGCTGCACTGCTGCGCGTGTGTGCCTCTGCCCGCATGTGCATGCCCACACTGCTGTATGCATGCAGTTGCACGTGCCTGTGTGTGTGCTACCTAGGTTACGCCACATGGAGCGATCTAGGCTGTCCATCTCCTTTCCGTTGTAGGGGCTACTGTAGAGGTCTAATTAAGTCGATTTTCATGTTGTTGGTCTACAATAGTCGACCCGAATCCATCCGTGCAGTCAAATATGTCATTTTAGGTGTCGAATTACATCACCTAGTCCCTCAGCCATTGATTTTCCTTAGACTGCATATGGTGCTATGGGACTTCGATCAAGGTGATTTCAGAAATGTTGGTCTTCGATTGTCTTCTTGATCAGATCCGTACGGTCGGATCATCAATCCAAGGCTCTAAATTAAATCTCTTTCTGTCTTGGCTATAAAAGGACCCAATTAACCTACTACTCTAAATGCAAAATGATGCATGCTATGCATTATTTATAGTATGGTATTCATATCTAAGCCTAAGGACATGCATATCTAGGCATTTTAACCTAAATGGATGTGTCTATATCATACTCCCATGGCTATCTTTTGCTAGTCCCCAGCTATATTAAACTGTATGCTATGTATAAAAATAGAATTAGGGCTCGATCGCTTATGACATTTTTGTTTATTAACAAAAGGAAATTTCAACTAAGGTCCTAAACTATGAAAGCTCAACAGTACCTGGGTGTCTGCCAGAATGCAGACTGGCCAATTCCTTGCCTTATTTGAAAGGGGAAGATACATTTTTTTTTCTTCTTTTTAAATATTTTTGGCCTTTTGGAGTTTCAGGATAACTTTTTTCAGCTACCCGAATTGCCCAAGGATCAAAAAGGACTCTAAGTGCTAAGCATCTTGTGTAAAGGGTGAAGGACTCATTAGGTGGCCGTTAAAGTAGACTTTGGGTTTCTACAACCCTAGGTGACCTTAAGAGTTTCTGCTTAAAGGTTTAACTCTCTGATCAATAGCTTTCTCCCTACTTTTTTTTTTTAAATTTTTTATCTGGTCAGCACAAGGGCTAACACAATATATATATCCCTAGTTTATTCTACTTCCCCATTTCTTCCCTAAGTGCTTTGGGATTTATTTGTGCATTTTTGTGAGTTGGGCTCTAGACAATCGACCAATGACCTTTTGCCCAAGAAAACTTGCCAACCATACTTGTGAGGTGAAGTGTGGTTTTATTTATTTTCTCCTTTTTCGATTTTTCCTTTTTTTATTTTTTTTTCTTTTTTTTTTGGTATCAATTTTTTCCTTAAGTAGGTGGCTTCCTCGATCTAAGATTTACCCAAAAGCAGTAGAATGAGTATAGTTAAGTTGTTACGCTCTAGACAACCAGCTAATGGGTTGTTACCCACGACAACTTGCCAGCCACACTACCCTAGAAAGTTCATTAGCCACCCAATTTTCGAGGAAACCACCAAATGTAAGTTAGTACAAATAGTGTGTAGATGCTTAGGCTTAAAGTCCCCTGAAATTAGAGGGTGGGTCGGTAAGTCGTGTACTTATCACACCAATTTATTTACCAAATTGGAATAAAATTGACTTGGTGAGGACTCAAGACCAAGTTCACATTCGAGTGACACCCAGGTTGATTAAGCCCAAAGACCTGAAGAGTCTAAGTACTTAGGTCCTACCGTATCATTCCCAAAAGTTAATAACTTCAAAATGCCTTAGTTCTCTTCTCGTAATTTCTTTCTCTTTCCTTTTGTTTTGTTTGTTTTTTTTTTTGGGAGAATAAAAATACAAGAATTTCCACCGAGTTAACAAAATGTTTTCAGGAATTAGTATCCACCTCCCATGCCTAATTGATGCAATGTCATCATTGTAAAAATAAAGACATGAAAAGGGTAGAGTAAATAAAATATCACCTGAAGTTTGTGAAAATCTACTCAGCTCCACAAAGAGAAGAGAGTTTATGCATGTGCCAAGTTTAATGCCTTTAGCTAGGCATAATATACATACAAAGAAGAATTTGAGAGTTCACAAGTACAGGTCAGAAAAAAAATAATAATATTGATCCTCAAACCCACTAACAGAAGATGTCCATAGACATGGACCAGATTATGGTGTAGACCCATGCCCCGGGTCGAGTAGTTCTAAGGTTCTGGATGAAAATCACCCAGAACCAAAGATTATTATGCTTGCGAGGCTGGGCATACGGTTTGGTGGCGTGCAACCCAAGTGTTGAACACTGAGTTGCTCCGCTAATGTGTTTGGTTTCGAAAAGCCTGTCGTCATAGTATGAAAGCAAAGAACTTGTGTTCAACAAATAAAATATATACTGGAATGGAAATCCTGGGTTGAACACAGGGAGGAAGACGTTTGATTTAAAAACACGCATTTGTTTTATTTGTCACGAAGTAAATTAATTGATTAGAACTATCTAACTATTTACAATAAATAGAAGAGAGAGAGAATAAGCGACAGAGAGAATAGTATAAACAAAAATCAAAAAGCGATGTAGAATTAACATGGAATTTCATCATCAGAAAGATTGCTCATTACACTAAAAAGTGGGAAAATGATTACACTGGAAAGTAGTAAATCTCTCTAGAAAGCAGTAAATCTATTCTAGAAAATAGTAAAAAGAATGGGGAGAGAGATATCCTCCTCGACGGTCTCTAGGAGGATGAGCCGGACGGGATGGCACCTAGACGAAGGAGGACGGAGCAGGACGAAGGAGGATGAAGCAGAAGAACGGGAACAGGGCAGCACGTCATCGTCATCGCGAGATCCACTTTCGAAAGGTGAATAAAAAATTGACTTTATCTCATGAGAAGCATCCCGGGTGTGGGACAAGCTTCTCTTGAGCATTGGAGAGGGAAAGAAGAGAAGGAAGGGATGAGAATTTCGTGTGGAGGGGGTCTCCTTTTATAGTTGCAAGGAGTGGGGGCAATTTGGTCATTACAACTCTAAAAACATTAAATCAGGGGTCTTTAGTGATGGATAAAACCATCGGTAAAGCCCATCGTGGGCGTAGTGGGGGCGCCTGCTCATCTTCCACGCCGCCCACGTTCAGCTGCTCTCAGCCGTCCGATCGTGAGATCGGACGGCTTAAGTCGCGCCTCCGCCCGCCTCCTTTGTGCGCCCGCCCGCGTGCAATACGGTGTGAGTGCAATTGCAGGTGCGCGACCGTTCGATCATGATCGAGTGGTCAATCGTGCCTGCTTGTCCACTCCTTGCAGTTCAAACGTGCGCCGCCTGGTCACGATAAAGCCTTCACCTACTGCACTACGGAGGGGAAATGGTTGCGCGGATGAGTTAAGGCCTATGCATCCACAGCTATTGAATGCGCATCCAATGGTGGAGAATCGACGAAGAAGAGATGGTGCGGCTAGTGCAGCGGCTGGTTGGCGGGCTAAGATGGCACCACGTGGAGCCATCTTGGCTGTCCATCTTCTAGATGATGTAGATGGTGCCACGGTTGTCGGATTGAGTCAATTTTTGCGTCGTTAGGATACGATCGTTGATCCGAATCCATCTGTGCGGTCGAATTTGTCGTTTGAAGTGCAGATTCACAACATCTTGCCCTTGATCTTCTAGGGTTCCCTGATCTCTATCTGATGCTACAGATGTCTGATTAGGGCGATCTTGGAGTCGTTGAACTCCAATCGTCGCCCTGATCACATCTGTACGGTTGGATCTTTGGTCCGAGGCCCCAATAAAAAGTTTGCCCTGTCCATGATTGTAAAAGGAGACAATTGACCTCCATTTTATTCGAACTACTCTAAATGCAAGATGATGCATGTTATGCAATATTTATAGTATGCAATGCAATCCTATGCTTAGGAACATGTATAAATAGACATCTTAAGTAGTGTAAACATGTTTACATCACCAAGATTAAAGTGTCAAACAAAAGGTAGATTTGATTCACTAGGTTCATATGGCCATTTAAAGGTTTGCTCAGAAAGATAGTAAGTATTCCAAGCTTGGGTTGCATGTCAAAAATATTGTCAGGGTCGTTGTAAAAAGTTAGAGGTTTTAGGTCAATAGGAACCCTTAGATCCAAAATTATGTTTCCCTCAGAATTGCTTCCAAGATTTTAATTCAAAATTTCGATTATCCAAAATCATTGTTTACAAGACCTCCAGATCATCGCACACCTCTTCTAAAATACCCAAGGCCAACAATTGTGGCTGAATTAGGATTGACTTGGGTATGGTTATCTCAAAAATTTCATAATTCAGCTCTTCATGGTGTGGTTGAGCAGTAGGGCTACTGATTTAATCATCAAGATTTGGATCATCCAAGCTAGCCCCAACATGATCATAATCTTCAATAATCGTTCTATCAAAAGGTTCGTCATGCTCCTCAAGCCTGTTCGTCTCACTAAAATCCTCTTCCTTAAGCTCAAGTCAGACTTCACCTAAAGATTCTTCACCCTCAGAGTCAAAGAATTGTTGATCCTCATTTATATATGTCTCAAAATCATATGTCATTTCATGGTCCATGGCGACATATTTTTCGTCGTTCCCTGGCTCGAGGATCTCGGGTGAAGGAATCGGTTCATTTTGAATCAGTTGCTCTAGAACAACTTGGTCATCTCCGATCTCAAAATATGTATCCCCCCCAACAGGTGCCTGAGTAGGTTCAGACATTGACTCTCCTGAAGGAAGCTCATCTTGAGAGTCATCCCAAGACTGGACTAGGGCAACCACAAATTTCATTGCCAATCTTGACAATTTCTGAAGTAGAAACTCACCCAGGTCCCTATCCCTAACATGTTGGAGCAAATCCAATAAAGAGCAATTCAGCTCATCAATCATTTTTTTCATAGGCTCCAATGGTTTAGTGCATGGTGTTGGCTGAGCTTCTAAAGATTTGATGGCGTTCCTCAAGTAATCCAACACCCTATCTTGGACTTGGTTCAGCAGAACCAAATGGTTTGGTTTAGGGTTGGGTGGGTTTGGGTTCTGTTAACGTGGTCTTGATCATCTTTTAACGGTTAGTTACATCGTAGTATAGGCGATCAAGCATTGTCAACAAATAAAAATTAATTACTCAAAAACTTAAGTATCCAAGGTCAAACATAGGGAGCAATTGGAATTTGTTACTAATCTCAAGAATGTAATTGAAGACTTAATTACTCAAAACTTAATTCAAAATATATAAATGAATGAATTCAAAAGTCAATTGTGGCAGAAAGAAGGAATTTGGACGTCTGATCATGGGATCAGACGTCTTAAAAGATGTTTCCCTTGTTCTTCTTCTTCTGATTTTCTTCCTTTCTTCTTTGTGCTTCTTCTTTCTTCTCTACAGTTGCCTTGCTTATTTCTTCTTATTTTCCTCTATCTTCTGCCTTGCTTCATTCTTCTCCTGCAGTATCTTCCTCCCTTTCTTTGCGGGTCTTCTTCTCTTTGGCTCTGCTTTCTCTTCTTCTTCTTCCTTTGTTGGTTCTGTTTCCCTTGCCTTCAGCTTCACTTCTTCTGCTTGTCTTTCCCTTTCTTTATTTCTTCTTCCTTCCTCAATTCCTCTTCTCTTTTTTTCTTCGCCTCTTCCATCTACCTTGCCTTTCTCTGTTTCCTCTGCGATGGCTTTCTTCTTTCTTCTTTTCCTTTTCTAGAAGCGGCTACGTGTCAGCTTCGCTTCTCCCTTCTGCCTTCCCTGCACAAACCAAAGAGGAGCAAAACCTATCCCTCTACCCACAACTGTGTATCTCTCTCTCTCTGTACATCACTCTCCAGCACGCTCTCCCAGAGTCGGGTAAACGGGTCGGGTTGCGTGGTCGGGTCCAGGTGCACCGTAGTGGGTGTGGTGCGCAAGGAGTGCTCAGGAGGGTGTTGGGTCAGGTCACACCAGATCCGTGTGATGAGCTCACAGACGAGGCGGTGAGTATAGGTGAGAGACCTCACCCCAGGAGTAATCGGAGGCAAAAAGTGCATAGCATAAAATCAATTTAAACCACTCCAGCACGCTACAGCTTACCGAGGTGGGACTATTGTTCCACCTCACTTTTGCGTGTGCCTGCAGGAGAGCATTCTCCAATTGTAGCACTGCAGGCTTCGCGGCGACACTTGTTGGGACAAATGACTTCACGAGGCCTCCCCGAGTCAGCTAGACCTAGGATCCTGAAGTATTGTAACCTGGAGCAAGCGTGTAGCTTCCTCGAGTCACCGTTAATGGCGGCTGGAGCGTGAAACCTACCTGACACAAAAAGACCCTTGCGGGTTAATCAGACCACAGGAGCACCTTCGCTGTGTCACGGCGAAGCTGAGGCGCTAGGTGGCACGCCGTGGGGCGGCCTAGGCGTGCGTGCCTAGGTCACCCTGTGGTCAAATGGATGGGTTTGGTCGGGGGACAGTTATGGTGGTGTAGAGGATCTATGGATGAGTGGAGGATGTTCAGTGAGGTGAGGCGGAGGTTATGCGTTGGTCGGCGAGACATGTGGGGCTGCAGAGTGATGGGAGCATTTTGTCGGAGGGTGGCCGGAGATGAAGATGGTGGTGAACAGCGGCGGTCGAGGAGCGTTTGGTGAAATAAGATGAGGGAAATGAGAGAGGAGATAGAAAAGAGCAGTTCTAACCTAACTAAAGGGACAAAGGGGGCAAGTAGGCAGCTGGCAGTACCTACTGTCGTCGGAGAAGAAAGCATCCAATGGAGGAAGACAAAGGCGACGACGGGGCTAGGGCGGCTCGCGCGGGTGTTGTGCGATGTCGAGGATGATGAGGAGGACGGCTCTGCCTCTGGTTTTGTGGTAGAGCGACGAGGAAGAGGAGGGGGGCTCACCGGAGCTCACTGACCCCTTGGCCGGAGAAGAAGACGAGGAAATTGAGGTGGAATCCCAGCCAAGTCGAGCTGAGGAGGTGTAGCCAAAATTGGGGGTTAATTTATAGGCACAGGCAGGGACTCCTGTGCTTGGAAGCCAAGCTTCCAAGCATGGAAATCCTCGCCGGAGATTTAAATAGTTAAGTACCCAAATCTCTCGTGCGTTCGCATGAAAGATTGGGTGTAAATCTTAGATTAGGATTGAATTTAGATGGAAAAGAATTCCTCAGAGAATCTCCCTTCCAAATCTGGAAGGAGATCTCTGAGGAATCAGAGAGTATTCCGTCTCTAATCCTCGCCGGAGTAGGATCTCTCCCCAATAATGGTAGAGGGACCTGCTTGTAAGAGTGGCAAGGAAGTTAGGGGGGTTAATGGAATGGCTTTCAAAAGATAGGGACCAAAATGTAATTGTATGTACTAATTTGCAAAGTAGGTCAAGATGACCTCCCCTTATGTGCAAATTTTGGTTAAAACCTAATTTAGACCTAAGGAATCCAATGGTGAAGTTGGATTTTAGGTTTGACCATGTTTGACTAGATATTTTGCGCAAAAACCCAAATTAGGTCAATCGATGATCTAAGACCCTAATCTTCATCAAAATAGGTTCCAAAGGCCAAATTAAATGTTCTAAACCCTAGGAGATATTTTTGCATGAATGTTATAGGGTTTACTTGATTTTTATCCTGACCGAAACCCTGCTGAATTAAGCGAGTTTGTCTTAGGGTTACGAGATATTATTTAATTCCTGGTTTACACATAAACCCAATTTTGATTGAATCAACCCACTTTTTATCTTATTTAGACCATTCGACCTCTGTTTTGTCTCTAAGAAATCCCATTTATGCACTCCAATGGTAAAATTGCAGTTTTAACCTTTATTTCAAGTTTTCTTCTCAGAACACTTATTCCACCAATTAAGCCCTCCTCTAAGTTATGTAGGGGTTTTTATTCTCTTTAGTGGGTCAAAATGAGCTAGTTATGGATCATAATGAGTTTCTCATCATACCCCCATGCCTAGCTTTTGCTAGTCCCTTAGAAAAATTTCATGGTTTTAACTTCAGTTCTAGACCCTCAGTGTCTATCATCAGTTATGATTAGTGCTTTTCTTTTTCTTTTGTGATTAGGTCAGAATGTCAATAATAGGCCTAGAGGTACTCAAGTACCAACCAAAATCCGGACCTGACTCACTTTAGCCTCAGTCCTCCGCAAAGGTTTTTAAGGCCCACAGAAACTAACCTTGGGTTTGTTGGATTCCGCAGTTAAAGCACCTGTGCTTGAGACATTTTTAGCCAAGGTTCAGTTTGCAGTGCATTTTTGTAAGAGAGAGGCAGAATATTTATTTGTTTGGAGAGCTTTCTCTCTCTTTTCCTTTTATTTCTAGCTTTAGATTGGCTTCTCAACACAGTCTGTATCAGATTCCTCATCCCTATCATCAATCCTCAAGGGTCCCTAGCTATCGATGCTTCGAGATAGCACCGCCCATGGCAACCCCCAGAACCCTGGCTTTCAGGATTTCGAGGTAATCCCGCCCATGGCATTCCGTGGTCGAAATCAGACCGTGGCGATCGACATTTCGTGATAATGCCGCCCATGGTATCTGAACCAGCAGAGTATTTACATGCCCCGAGTAGGATATTTAAATATCCTAAGAGACAAGCACCGAGGAGATGATATGTTGTTACGCATCTTCGAGGGGAATTTCCCACCTCTCTACACCGGGAACTCGTCCAAATCAACTTGTGTTGATCGGCCACTCCTAAACTAGGTGACTTTTTCGGAACATTTAAACGCTTTTCCATTATTTTGATATTTATGTGCACTGAACCAGACTGTGTGTGAATTGGGGTGCTTAGGTTACCGAATCCCGCCAATGGAAGGCCAGTTAATGAGGCCGAATACTTTCTAAGCCTTAGACCTAATACTTAAACTTCTCACTTTCCCCAACCACTTGAGGATTATCCAGATTTTAGCGGATACGTGAATTTTTAAGCAAAAGAATCTAGCCCAAGAGGCCTAAGATTAGCGTTCCTACTAATCTTTTTTGTGTCTCTTTAGCACTTTTTCTTTTTCTCTTTTCTTGTTTTGGTATAAAACTTCAGTTAATCCCTTAATCTTTTACTAATGACTATCTCTTTTTCTTTTTCATTTTGTGCTCCTTTTTGTCATTTTTGCTCTTTTTCTCCTCCTTATAATTTTGTGGCTCACAAAATTTCCTCCCTCCATTTTTTTGTTCCTTTTCATAATTTTTCAATTTTTTTGTGTTTTTCGCATATGTGAATTTTTTTGTGAGAATCCTTCTGATTTTTTTCTTGGTTCTGTATGTATGCACTTTATCACCCCCCCATGCCTAAGTTTTGCAATGTCCTCATTGTAAATGGAGAGTGTGAAATAGTGTTAAGGTTAGGGACTTAGAACAGGATACATCGGGTGGGTGAACGGGTCAGAAATGACTGATGCGGATGATTTCAAGCTCTGGTACGTGTACTAGAGGTGGGATCAACTGTCTAATGCTAAACTAAAGGTGTAATGGACGTGGAGTACAGACGGATAATTAGATAGGTCTCTATTTTTTGGAATGATGGGTTGCCTCTTGTTGAGTGCTAAATTTGATGCCTTCAGCCGAGAGGAAAATGGGGTGGAGAGGGAGTGGTTAAATCAGCGAAATTTTTTGAAACAAGCACCTTGATTAAGATCCTGGTTGGACCAACCCAATCAGTTTGGTGGGTTGAAGGATGTAGATCAATAGATGCGGAACGCACCAAATGCAACGTGGCTTGGATGGATATGGAAGTGAAAACTCTGGTTCGGGCTGAGTCGAATAAGCCTGTTCAGAGTAGGGTTCCGAAAAATAATCAGTGTATGGTGTGAAAACCCTACAGGGGTGATCAAAGAATGATGGCTCCTATTTTTCAGTCTGATCAATACCCGATACCTGGTATAGATATGTAGTTGAATCATCTGCAAACGGCTCAGTGGGAGGTGAATCAGAATAAAAATTGAGTCCGGTTGCGGGTCGGGGTAGAGAACGGGTTTTGATTGGTTCTATATATGTGGAGCAGGTGGCTTCAAAGAGAATTGGCTTGTTATAATCAGGAAGCAGATTTTCTCTGATGTTATTTTCAGATTTGAAATCGTCGGAGAGTTTGCAAAATTCAAAATCTGAATGAGATTCAAGATCATGAGTTCCACCATAGAATAAATCATATGTTGTAGATTCAATAGCCTGACTGGGGTCGAGCCTAAATGTCAATTCCAAGCTTAAAAAGGTGTCCCTATCTGGTAGAGGCTCAGGTTCTAAGCTGATAGGATAGACCCAATTGAAACCCCACTCGTCCAACTCCTCCGTTTCTATATCGCAGATTGGCATGACTTCTGAAAAATCAATTAGTTCCTCTGGGGATGTTGGCCAGATATATTTATCAAATAGAAGCCCAAAATCACATTCTTCATTAAAAGATGGATCTTCCTCATATGGGGCCTTGAAATCTTCAACATAGGTTTCAGATCTAGATTATGGGCTTAGGATGTGGGTGGAATCACTAGGATCTAGGTCTGATTAACCTTCAAGGGTCACCTTATTAGAACAAGGGATGGAATTTGCACCCTCAAGAGGTTCAGTTCTACTTTCAGTATTGCAAGAGTTTGGGGATTCTAAGCCTGGTGATTCATGGTCTAGAGTGGGCTCAACATTATGTTTTCCTACATTTGGAGTTTCCCAACCTTCTTCAGTATCAGGCACATTGTACTCCATTTGGGTTGGGAATCCACAACCATTTTGTGCCTCAAACCCGAGATCAGATTGATTCTCGATGTTGTCCCAAGATGGTTCATCCTCTGTTTGCGGTATATATAGGTACTTTTGGTCGATAATTTGTTTTACTAATCTCATTATCTCTTCCCATTTTTCAAGACTATCATGGTGTTGCTTCCAAAGTCGAGGATTTGTCATACATTGAAGGTATTCAAGATTGTGTAGTTTTTCTATCTCAATGTACCCTGTGATGAGCAAGTCACGGGTTGATCCTTTTGTGGCTTCTGCCAATAGTACTTGGGCACAAGTTATGATAAAGGTTGTGGTTGTTGGGGCATCAACCTGAATGTTTTCTACTAGTGTTGAGGTTTTATCTTCTTTTTCATAGAATTTCGGGGCATCCTCAATCATCCTATCTCTCATGGATTTCTGATA
Organism: Thalassia testudinum; assembly: GCA_037157565.1. NCBI lineage: Eukaryota > Viridiplantae > Streptophyta > Magnoliopsida > Alismatales > Hydrocharitaceae > Thalassia > Thalassia testudinum. The sequence goes on along the minus strand of JAZHRO010000014.1, from coordinate 146,242,076 downwards.
TTCAGCTTTCTTGAATGGTAGTCCAAAGTGGTTTGGCTGCATATTTGGATTAGGTGGTGGAATCAAGATGTAGAATCATGTTATGAAGCAATTAAATCTGAATAACGAGTCCCACTGAAAATGTATGTGTGTGCTCTAAGGAGAAAAGATGAGGGACTGGAGATGTTTTTGACACAATCATGACAGTCAAAGACGCTTGGATGACTATGGAGGTTCGAGGCGGATGGTACCCCTTGATCAGAAAGTTGTCCACCTGAGAATTACCTGGGCAGCCAGAGAGGGAGAGTCCCGCAAAGACCCCTACACGGTAGAGCGTCCCCACGGGTTACAGGGTTTCCCCCACCTGACCTCTCTTGTCACTGAGATTCCAGGTAGACCAATCTGGAGACCTTGACCTCTTAAGTCTATCACTTTTATTTCAAAGGTGCTTTAGGGTTCTCACTTGACCTTTAGATGTTTTGATGTTGTGACCTAATTTAGAGGTTGGCTGACCTAAGGGATCAACTTTACCTGACCTATCCTATAGATGGCAGAATGCTTCTAGGCTTGGGACCTAGTGATCACCCTGATTTGACTCTTAGGTTATTAGGTCCACGATTTTAAGATTCAAGTGATCTTAGAGCTTAATTTTTCTTAGGGTTTGTCTTCTTTAGATCTCTTCAATCAAGGGCTTGGGTGGCACACTGATGCGGAGGGTTCATTTCCTTTTATACAGGCATGTGTGAACTAGCACTCCAAGACCCTACTGTAGAAACCATAATTTGGTTCTATTTCCAATCCTCTTTTTCTTTTTGAAAAGGTTCTCTTTGGACTTAAAAATAAGAAGTGTGTTGTTCGCGGAGATTAAGTGTGATTTCTATTAGGCACATGAATTTGTGGGATAGAATCTAAAAAAATCGCTCCAACTTCAAGAAGATTTGAAAAAATTTTCGCAAAATCAGGAAACGTTTGCCTTAGAGATGGTGATTACTTTGGAAAGAAGGCAATTGATTCCTAAATTAATTTTCTCCCTTTTGTCTTTCAATGCTTAGCAGATAGTTTAAGGAAGAGAAGAAATTACCTGCCATGGAGTGGTTGACTTGCGGGAGGGATCTTCTCGTGAAATACCTGCAAGACCAAAACAAAGCAAAGTAGGGAAAGTTAGTGTTAAATATGATAAAAAGAATGTAGAGACTAGTGATAAATTGCGCGTTGCTCCCCGGCAACGGTGCCAAAATGTTAACGTGGTCTTGATCGTGTTTTAACAGTTAGTTACGTTGTAGTATAGGTGATCAAGCATTGTCAACAAATAAAAATATATTACTCGGAAACCTAAGTATTTGAGGTCGAACGTAGGGAGCAATTGAAATTTATTACTAAACTCCAGATTGTAATTGAACACTTAATTACTCAAAACTTAATTCAAAATATATAAATACATGAGTTTAAAAGTCAATTCTGGCAAAAAGAAGGAATTTGGATGTCTGATCAGGGGATCAGATGTCTTAAAAGATGTTTCCCTTGTTCTTCTTCTTCTGATTTTCTTCTTTCCTTCTTTGTGCTTCTTCTTTCTTCTCTGTAGTTGCCTTGCTTCTTTCTTCTTATTTTCCTCTATCTTCTGCCTTGCTTCTTTATTCTCCTGCAGTATCTTTCTCCTTTTCTCAGTGGGTCTTCTTCTCTTTGGCTTTGCTTTCTCTTCTTCTTCTTCAGTCCTTTGTTCTGTTTCCGTTGCCTTCAGCTTCACTTCTTTTGCTTGTCTTTCCCTTTCTTTATTTCTTCTTCCTTCTTCAGTTCCTCTTCTCTTTTTTTCTTCACCTCTTCCCTCTGCCTTGCCTTTCTGTTTTTCCTCTATGGTGGCTTCCTTCCTTCTTCTTTTCCTTTACTAGTAGCGACTAAGTGTCAGCTTCGCTTCTCCCTTCTGCCTTCCCTACATAAACCAAAGAGGAGCAAAACCTATCCCTCTACCCACACCCACGTATCTCTCTCTCTGTATATCACTCTCCAGCACGCTCTACCAGAGTTGGGTAAATGGATCGGGTCGCACGCCTGGGTTTAGGCACACCTGCGTGGGTGTGGTGCGTGATGAGTGCTCAGGAGGGTGTCGAGTTGGGTCATGCCAGATCCGTGTGATGAGCTCACTGAAGAGGCGGTGAGTATAGGTGAGGGACCTCACCCCAAGTGTAATCGGAGGCAACAAGCGCATAGCATGAAATCAATTTAAACCACTCCAGCGCCCTATAGCTTATCGAGGTGGGACTATTGTTCCACATCTCTTTTGCGTGCGCCCGTAGGAGAGCATTCTCCAATTGCAGCACTACAGGCTTTGCGACGACACTTGCTGGGACAAATGACTTCTCGAGGCCTCCCTGAGTTAGCTGGACCTAGGATCCTGAAGTATTGCAACCTGGAGCAAGCGTGCAGCTTCCTCGAGTCACCGTTAATGGCGGCTCGAGCGTGAAACCTGCCTGACACAAAATGAGCCTTGGGCTTAATCAGACCACAGGAGAACCTTCATCGTGTCACGGTGAAGGTGAGGCACTAGGTGGCAGGCCGCGAGGCGACCTAGGCGTGCATGCCGAGGTCGCCCTTTGGCCGGATGGATGGGTATGGTCGGGGGACAGTTGTGGTGGTTTAGAGGGTCTATGGACAGGTGGAGGATGTTTAGTGAGGTGAGGTGGAGGTTATATGGTGGTCGGCGAGACGTGTGGGGCTGCGGAGTGATGGGAGTGTCTCGCCAGATGGTGGCCGGAGAGGAAGAAGACGGTGGTGATCGCGACGGTCGAGGAGCGTTTGGTGAAATAAGATGAGGGAAATGAGAGAGGAGATAAAGAAGAGTAGTTCTAACCTAAGTAAAGGGACGAAGGGGGTGAGGAGGCAGCTGGCATTACCTGCTGTCGTCGGAGAAGAAAGCGTCCAATGGAGGAAGACGACGGCGACGACGAGGCTAGGGCGGCTTGCGCGAGTGTTGCACGACGCGAAGGAGGATGTGGAGGACGGCTCTGCCACTGGTTTTGTGGCAAAGCAACGAGGAAGAGGAGGGGGCTCGCCAAAGCTCGCTAGAACCCTTAGTCAGAGAAGAAGAAGAGGAAATTGAGGTGGAATCCCGGCCAAGTCGAGTTGAGGAGGTGCGACTGAAGTTGGGGGTTTATTTATAGGCATAGGTAGGGACTCATGTGATTGGAAGCCAAGCTTCCAAGTGCGGGAATCCTCACCGGGGATGGAAACAGTTAAGTGCCCAAATCTCTCGTGTGTTCGCAAGAGAGATTGGGTGCAAATCGTAGATCATGATTGAATTTAGATGGAAAGGAATTCCTCAGAGAATCTCCCTTCCAAATGTGGAAGGAGATCTCCGAGGAATCAGAGAGTATTCCCTCTCTAATCCTCACCGGAGTAGGATCTCTCCCCAATAATGCCGGAGGGACCTGCTTGTAAGAGTGGCGAGCAAGTTAGGGGGTTTATACAATGGCTTTCAAAAGATAGGGACCAAAATGTAATTAAGTGTACTAATTTGCAAAGTAGGTTAGGATGACCTCCTCTTAGGTCCAAATTTTGGTACAAACCTAATTTGGACCCAAGGAATCCAATTGGTGAAGTTGGTTTTTAGACTTGACCACGTTTGACTAGACATTTTGTGTAAAAACCCAAATTAGGTCAATTAATGAGCTAGGACCCTAATCTAGGTCAAAATAGGTTCCAAAGGCCAAATTGAAAGTTCTAAACTCTAGGAGATATTTTTCGATGAATTTTAGAGGGTTTACTTGATTTTTATCCTGACCGTAACCCTATTGAATTAAGCGAGTCTATCTTAGGGTTACAAGATGTCATTTAGTACCTGGTTTACACATAAACCCATTTCTGATTGAATCAACCCACTTTCTATCTTATTTAGATCATTTGACCTATGTTTTGTCTCCGAGAAATCCGTTTATGTACTGTAATGGTAAAATTGTAGTTTTAACCTTTATTTCATGTTTTCTTCTCAAAACACTTATTCCTCCAATTAAGCCCTCCTCTAAGTTATGTAGGAGCTTTTATTCTCTTTAGTTGGTCAAAATGAGCCAGTTATGGCTCATGATGAGGCTCTCATCAGGTTCATTCTAGGATATTGAAGATATTGAATTTCTCGGGTCCCTCCCTTATAGTAGGTCATTTCGTGTTGCCTAAAGAATGGTGGTGACCTATTTTCAGTGGAATACTAGGGAAGGACGGTGTTATAATCATCATATCCTTCTTGATTGTAGATTGGGTTGGTTTGGCCATTAAAGGGTGGAGATCTATAAACATTAAAGGGTGGAGTCTTGTTGTCCAAGATTAGGCCATGGACACTGAGGTTCGAATTCATATCCCCAATCTTGGTTATCCCGGCTAGGAGATAGGTAACCATAAGTCGAGTCGGGATAATAATCATCTTGAAGAAACGTGTTGGTAGGAGGGTAGCATTGGAAATGTGCGAGAGATGTGGTAGGATACATGCTAGAATAGGAGGGGAAATCAAAAGAATGAAAGGAGCCCTGCAATACAAGCAATCAACCTGTCCTTAGGTGGGTTAGTTTAAAGACCTAGAACCTCCCAAAACCCATCTTGAGATTATAATCGATTTGGTCTACTTCTATCTAACCAATCCAACCAGTTAGAGGGAGGGACTAGGGAGAAGGTTCTTCCTTTGGCTTGCACCATCGGTTCTTGGTGTATCCCCCAACCGTGGTCGTTTGACACTACTCCCTTAGCTAGACACCAGATAAAATAGTAGAAGATTAATCAAAAAATCTCAATCTGAGCCCTGAAAAGTGAATTAATCCTTAAGGCCAACGTCTACTCTATTTTAATTAGGCTTGGGACGATTGTGCTTTTGGAACATGATGAGCCCTTTAGATGGGTTGTGCCCATAATGATCAATTCAATTGTGTGCGCATGCACAACCACGGTTTGTAAACAAGGTTATTTAATGATGTGTCTTTTAGGGTTTAACCTTACTTAGTAGCTTTGAGGGCTTAATCGTTAGGTTCCTTCAATCAGGTTTAGTAGAACACTCGAAGTTTTGAAAGCACTGGTGATGATAAATTCCGTTGGAAATCAAAAACTAATGTAGAGTACCTAGCTCAGCCCTAAAGATTAACCCTAGGAGGCAAACTATTGATGGATCACTTTTAATCTGAGTGGTGTGGCCCATACAGTTCAATCAATTGGCCTATTGCACCACTTAGTTAAGGCACATAAAAATGTTTGACCTATTTAGATTTCTACTCACTTATGTGTGTGTTAAGTGTACTGGATGCACATGTCAGATTCCAGTTAAGTGGTAGAATCGACGTGATTGTGCATCTTAGGGTGAGAAGTTGTGGGTGTTAAGTGTGTAGCCTGCAATTAAATCCCACAAAAGAAGAGTATATATATATATTTTAATATATGTAGGTGGGTGAGGTGAGGCGAAGTGACAATCAAATAATCAAATATATCCTAGAGTTTATGCAAGCACCTAAGTTGATTTGAGTTTGAGTTATTAGGTTATGGAATGGAAATCTAGTGGGTGGGTGAGGGGATAAACTTACAAATGTCTCTACCCGCACATTACTCCAATCTACCCTCTTCATCTCCTCGATCGGGTTCCTGCAAGATAATAAATCAAAGAAGAAAGATAGGTTAGAAAAATATGTAAGTAATGCGGGAAGGTGAGACAAAAACCAAAGGGCATTGCCTCCCCGGCAACGGCACCAAAATGATGCATCGGATTTGCACGCGGAAATTTTTTTTTTCGCTCTGGGAGGGGTAGGGGCAGCTTGATAGATAGCATGAGATTAAGTATGTGACTCCCATCATTACCAAACCCTTGAGGCCTAGTGCCCTGATTCTGTACAGTCCTTGGGTTTGGTACAGGTTGTGATGGTAGAGATCCAGGCTGTCAGTTGTTTGCACCAAGTCCAGATTGCAAGGTGTCCAGCGAAGTTTTCATTTGTTGCATGAGCTGGAGCATTGATCCTTGCATTTCTACCATCTTCAGGTTCAAATCAGCTTGCATGGCAGGTTGTTGAGCATTCCACATGGACTGATTAACTTGATTTGAGGACAACTGAGCATATACATGACCCTGACCTATTGGTTTTTGCGGTACATAGTTGTTGGTTCGATATTGGGTCTACTACCCCTGATCTTTCAAAGAGAAGTGTGATTTTTCAAACCAGGATTGTAGGAATTCGAGTAAGGATTGGACCTAACATTCTCCTGCATAGCATGAACATCCTCATAAGATAAGGATGAGGAAGGATCAAAAAAACTGGGATCAACGGCCCCAATTTGGAACCCATAAGGTTTCGAAAATTGCTGGCCTGGAGGTCAAGCCAACTCTAGTTGGTTCACAAATTCCCGTCCAATAGGTGCTTGTGAAGAATGGATTCTCGAGCCCTGGGAGTAAGTCGATCTAGAAAAGTTAGAGTTTCCAGACATCCACTCTTCCATTTGTTTAGCAACCAGATCCACCTTATCTAATTTATTGGAGATCAATTTCATATCAAATGTATGACAATCTTGGACCTCATTGTCATTTGATCTAGTTTGTTGGAATCGGTTGAAGGTTTCCATGGAGGCATGGCTTAAAGAGTTTTCGCTCATTTCCTTAAATAATTCATAGGCATTACCTATGTCTTTGTTGTGGAAATTACCTCCACAAGAACCATCCACAAGATTACGAAGTTGTTCATTCAACTTGTGATAAAAAATATGCACAAGTTGCCATTTAGGCACCTCGTGGTGTAGACACTTTCGCAACAGATCCTAGAATCACTCCCAGGTCCCATGAAATGGTTCCCCTTCCACTCGGCAAAAGTGGTAATTGCCCGTTGCAACACATTAGTTCACCCAATTGGGAAGAATTTCTTCAGGAAGGCCGATTTCAAAGTTGTCCAGGTAGCAATCGATCTTCCAATGGTACAATGCCAATGTGCGGTCTTATCCCTGAGTGAATGGGGGAAAAACCTCGTGAGCATCTGTTCTTCATCCACATTCTGCGATTTGGTGGTCTGAACCAGAGTGATCAGCTCGTCCAAATGTTGGAATGGGTCCTTTGAGCCAAGCTCATGAAAGTGTTTAATTAGACTCAAAATCTAGGGCTTGATCTCAACATCACCAATGGGGATCACAACATTGCGACAACCCCCGTAATTTGAAGGATCATAAAAATCCTTCAAGGGCCAAGTGCCCTAACGATTCATTTGTTGGAACCATTGCTGCATCTGCTGCAATTCTTCCAATTGCCTATAAATCAACTCCTGTTAGTTCGGGGGCAGGGGAGGTGATTGTTGATCAGCCATGGGATCTACTTGGCTATAACTCAACCTCCAACTCCAGGAATGGTCAATAGGCCTTTCCAAATGAGGATTCAATGACCTCCTTCCAAGCATACACTGGAAGGAAGTCGGAAGAATGGGGAAGAGAAGGAACCTGGCAGCACAAAAAATACAAGCTTGTCCTAAGGTTGGGTAGCCTAAAGGTCTAAAGACTATCAGAATCCACCTTAAGAATATAGATTATTTACTCCACTTGTATCAGTTAATCAAACTAGTTAAAAGGAGGGACTGGGAAGAAGGTTCTTCCTTTGGCTTGTGCCTCTAGTTCCTAGTGTACCCCCAGCCAGTCGTTTGATGCTACTCCCCTAACTAGACATCAGATGGACTAGTATAAGCAAGTTAATTGTGAACAATCTCAATCTGGGCTCCGAACAGTGAATTAGTCCTTGTGGCCAACGTCTAATCAATTTCTGTTAGGCTTGGGATATTTAGTGCTTTCGGAATATGATGGGACCTTAATGGGTTGTGCCCTTAATGATTTGTTTGAGAATGTGTGTATGTGCACAACCAAAAAGTTTCTAAGAAAGTTTATTAAGGATGAAGTGAGTTTTTTTTTTTTTTTTTGAGAAAGAAAGGAATGCTATCGAATTAAGGATAGCAAACCAGGAGAGCTATTATTGATAATAAAAAATATTTACAAGTTTGACTCCCAATGCTGTATGAGACACCAGCAAAAATTTACAATATTTTCCACATACACTGGGGTCTCCTGAAAAACACGCTCATTTCTAGCCCTCCATATAGCCCATAACACAGCCACCATGTGTATATAAGGCTTATTCCGATCCACAAGGTAGCGCCACAAATTCCCCCAAGTGGGTAAGGACTCGTTGCATACTCTCCTCCATACATAATCAGTGATCGCACATGAAGAAAAGATATGAACGCTAGAATCATTATGCAGCCCACATAAAAAGCAAAACTGGGCGGGGGTCCCCATCCTTCTATGCCTCAGATCTCCAATAATCAATCCATCTCTCCTGCAGACCCAAAAGAAAATTTGTAACTTTAGTGGTATTTTTAACTCCCATACCTTTTTCACCATTTCTTCATCTTCCGCCATCTTGGAGGACATTATCAACCTGTCATAGGCAGCCGCAGTAGAAAAATTACCTTCCCATTTGTATGTATCATATTCCTGAGGCATGGGTTTGAAAGCCGCAAGCTCTTGCATGAGACGTTCAGTCTCTACACGAGATCTTCTTTCATGATTATTCCACCCACCATTATTTAACAACCACTACTCCGAATCCACATCCCAATAATCGGTACCACTGCATTTTTATTTGCAGCCAGAGCATAAGCATGGGGGAACCTGTCTTTAAACGTTCCTCCATGTACCCAATTTTCCAGCCAAAACTTGAAGCCTTTTCCATCACCTAAAACTGATTTGAAAAAATTCCAATTATCTTTCAGGGCCCGCACCACAGAAGACCAAAAGGGGGACAATTTACGTGGGTTAAGCCGATTTATCTCATCATTGGTACTCCCATGATTGTCCTGGATAATTTCTGTCCAAATTTTTTTTTCCCCCTGTAGCAATCGAACAACCCACTAGGATGAAGTGAGTTTTAAGATTCAGATCTTGCTTAGTAGCTTTTAGGATTCAAGTGTTAGGTATATTCAACCAAATTTCCAAGAGGCAAACCAAGTTTGAAATCACGTGTTCAAGTATTTTCCTTTACAAATCTAGAAAATATATAGTACCTGGTTTGACCTAAATATTGAATCCTATGGGGCAGCTACAAAATGAATCAGGGTTAAATTGGGTGGTGTGGTCCAAACAATTCAATCAAGTGACCCAGATGCACCATGAACTTGGCACGTAGATATGATTAACTTAGACTGATTTCTACTCCTTTATGTGTTGATTTGTGTGTACCAGTTCCACAGGTCAAAATCCCGATTGAGTAGGTTATGTGCCTTAAATGTCGTGTATAAAGTGTGTTTGTTGATTCATCCCACAAAAGTATCTTCTCTTTTCCTTTCAATATGCGAAGGTGAGATGAGTAGAGGTGGCAAACAAGACAAGCAAATTCTATCCTAGGGTTTATGTAAACATCCTAGTGGGGTGGAATGTGGGGCAGCACTTACAAATTACTCTACCTGCACTTTACTCCGGTCTATCGAACTTGGATCTCCATGCTAAGGTACCTGCAAGACAGTAGATAAGAGACAAGCGGGGTTAATAATATGTAAATGCAAAGAAGCACAGAAAATATGAAAGTAAATTCTGGTGACTCCCCGACAACGGCACCAAAATGATGACGACGAATTCGCACGTGGAAAGGATTGGATTTTGAAAAACCTGTCGTCGTATTTTGATTCGGGAGAAATCCATCGATCAAATAAAATTTATAACCTAAGCTCGAAAAGTAAGTCCTAGGTCGAACACGGGGCAGCAAACATTTGGTTTTGAAAATCTGAGTTTTGTTTTATTTCTTTTTGGTGTTTTATTCTTTTTTTCTTTTGTTTTTATTGAAGAAGCAAGCAAGATAGATCACAAGAGAGATGAAACAAGTATGATATATCACGCAAATGTTTATTACAATAATCTATGAAAGCATAAAAGAGATAGGGGTGGGAGGAATTCTCCCGAATTGGCTGTTCGGCGAGACAATGGTGCCTGGTGGAGGATTTGATTAAGGAGGTGAGATGCAAGACGACAGAGGTGAAATCGAAGAGGACGCTGGGTCAAGGAATGCTTCACCGAGGCTCTGGAATGGAGGTGAGGAGATAAGGAGATCTTCTACCAGAATGGAGGTGAGAGGATGACTTTAAGGCAACCTATGAAGGTAGTGGGATGAAGTATGAATATTTGGTGGTAAATAGGAATATTATACTAATAAGATGCCTTTGGAGCTTGAGAGTAAGCTCTAGTGGAGCTTTGGTAGGCTACAAGAGCTTAGGAGTAGGTGGGAGTAGAGTAGGTAGAGATGGTGAGGGATGGAGGTGTAGGGGTCCTTTTATAGCAGAGGGAAGAGGAAGAAATTCGTGTAGAGGGCTGTAGTGACAGCTGTAAGCATCACTGAAGACCCTTGTAGCTATTGCTGAAGATCGCGGCCCCACCCCACACGCTCGCAGTTGTCCTCGTGCCTACAGGCAATTAGTGACAGCTGTAAGCTTCACCAAAGTTCTACCTAGGTTGTCACTGAAGGTCCAAGCCAACTCACGCCTGCTACTACTGTGCTTGCGCACCCATCACGGGTCGTATCACACACTGGCATTGCATTGCTATGCGTTGCACACATTGCACTAGCGCTGCGGTGTAGGTGCGCGGGCTGGTGCGTGCGCACGTGTGCTGGTCGATGAGCCCCAATTGAGCGATTGGTGGGGCTTGGTGGGTTTCGAACTCGCCAGGCTCCCGGTTGAGTCAAGAAGTGCGTTGCAGACACATGGTGGGAGACGATTCTCAATCGTTGGATTCACATCCAACGGTTGAGATGGCATGTTGGAAAGCTTCTCTGGAAGGACACCGGGGACCTTGGGCTCTCTTGATGGTGCCAGACGGTCTGGATGGTGCCACATGGCATCATCTAGACCATATACCTTTCCTTGCTTGTAAAGGATGCGACGGTGCTCTGGTCAAGGTTATTTTTGTGTTGACGGACTGCGATCGTCACTCCGAATCCATCTGTACGGTTTGATTTCTCATCCAATGCTCGTAAAAATGTTGCATTACCCCTCTAGTCATTGATCTTCCTCAGACTTCTTATGATGCTATAGGGTTTTGATCTCGACGATTTCGAAGGCATTAGACACAAATCATCGTTCTGATTAGATCCGTATAGTCAGATTGTCCATTCAAGGCCCTAAAATAAATCTCCTCCCCTGGCCATTAAAAGGATGCAATTAACCTAAAATATATACAACTACTTTAAATGCAGAATGATGCATGCTATGCAGTATTTATAACATGAAAAACAAATCAAATCTTAGGAACATGCACGAATAGGAATTTTATCTTTAGTAGTTGTGTCTACATCATACCCGCATGGCTATCTTTTGCTAGTCCCAGGCAAAATTAAACTATATGCTATGGATAAAAGTAGAATCAGGATTTGATTACTTAGGCAAGATTTGTTGATTGCTTTAGAAAATCTCAACCCTAGGACGTAGTTACAAAAACTCGACAGTGCCTGGGTGTTTGCCAGAATGCAGACTGCCCAAGCCCTCGCTTTATTTAAAAAAAAGAGAAATTTTTTTATCACCACTTTTTTCTTTTTAACACAAACTCATTCGACAAACGTAAGTTTTTGGCACCGTTGTCGTGCAGGCAATGAATCACTAATTTGCTTTTATTTTCTTGGTCATTATTTATACTTGTGTTACCTAACTTGCTCTTCTCTCTCTTCTTGGGGTTGTAGGACCCTTGTGCATCGACAACGAGAGGAGAACGAGTCATGTTGGATCGAAAGGAAGTTCAAGAAGAAGATCGTCATTGACCTGAAGGCTTGATCTTGTTGTCCCATGATCCAAAGGTAAATTTCCATCCTTTGACCAAGAAATGGTGGTGTTATAAAAAAAAACCATCTTTTGTTTGTCGAAGAAAAACACCACTACTAAGTCTTCAACCTCTTAACTTTCAAAAAAAATCATTTTCTGGACCTTGGTTGAGGACATCATTAAAGGAACCTCTATACCTCTAAAAATTTTGAAAAATATATTAGAGATTCCCCTTCCAGTGGGTGAACTCCCATTCAAATTTTAGACCCGAACTCCTTGTGGTTTGGCCATAACAAATTCGCTACTGGAAGTGCGCAAGGTTGTCGTAAGTTCTAGAGATCTGTAGGATGTTCTTACTACTACAAACTCCATGCAACTTGAATTTGTGATAGATTTATATTTATAGAAAGATCTTAAAATTTTCTACACTTCATCTGGAGAACACTTTTGCATTTGGAATTGATTATTGCTTATTCTAATCAAAATCTTAAACTTGTGCACTGATCTACATGTTCTGGATAGATTGACCCCCTTTTGAGAAAACATGAATTTGGGTGGTCTATCATCCTCAAAAAATTCTGAAATTAATTTTGTTGAAAGAATCATTTCATTTCGGTCAGGATAGGGTTATTGCTTATTTTGATTGGACCCTTCTTGACAAAATCTCAAAAAAAAAATTGATTCATTGAGTAGAAGTAGCACAACCTAGGATCTTCCACACTAGGGAGTTTTTAACATTATCGCCACACAAATGGCCTTAAAGAAAATCAATCTTCATCAACCGTGTGGCTATACATTTTTGCCTTGTTTGAATGCATAAAGAAGCAAAATTTTAAAAGCCATTAAAGCAAGATTCAAACCCTAAAAATCACACATCTCAATCTTGCTTGCTAAAGAACACTTGTTTTGGAATTGAGTCCTTGCACCCAATTGTGCACACTTAATTTTGTCAATTCTCTACTTCTTCCAAACCATGGAGTTCAATGCCTATCCTTCATTTCCAAACATCCCCAACATGATTTGTATGCTAACCCAAGTGGGCTATATCCACAGTTTACTTGAGATAACCTCCCTTATCCCAACTATCCCAATTTTAGTCAACATGCATCAACTTCCTATGGGATACTTCCAACCCACCCATTCAGGGGTATGACCCAAACCTTGAGGATCCTTACCTTGATTCTCCTTTTGATGCCTTTTCTTTTAGGTCCCACCCACCTACTAATCAATTTGATAGGACCTACACTCTAGGAGAAGACCATGACCCCTACCCTTCCCAGGACAATAACCAAGATAGATCATCTGAATTCAAGGATCTCTCCTACTTGACCTAAGGATTGGAAGGGAATCTAGAAAAGTGGAAATCAGTGGATGATCATAAACCTAGGCAGATCAAGAATGCTCAAACTTTCTTTTGGACCTGTAATGAAGAATCCGACTAGGAGGAGGACTTAGAACCTCAATTATTCCGAAGTAGGACAAAACAGAAAATGGTTCCTCTTGAACAATTGGACCCTAAAAATGGTAGAATAGGGGACCCACCCAGGAACTTAAACCCCAGTACAGACTCTAGCAGACATCCTCAACCATACCCTCCCAACTCTGATTAAATACTATGGAGAAAATCCAAGGGAAACCTAATGATAGCCTATTAGTTCTTGATAGCCTTCAAGTGGAGTTACAAAGACAGAATCAAGAATTGATTGAAGGGCAACATGCCATGATGGATATGTTCCAACATTTGGATGAAGAGGGTCAATAGAAAGTGATGAAAGAAACTTCTTTGTCAGAAACAATGGAGCAAGACCCCATGATAATTGATTGGACCACACCTAGTTACCTAAATTGGTGCAATCCACTATCAACACTTCCTTAATTTGGGAAAGCATTGAGAACCCTTTGGAACACAAACAAGTAGAAAATAAGGTTGAATCTAGAAATTTGAATGATAAGATCGCCTAGAATTTAATGATAATAATTAAGTAATAGGGACATGAAGATTTCGGGATGGGGATTATGACTCTAAACACCTTGGTTATGAAATACTTAACGACCCCATCGTGGATTTAAAGGAAAGGTGACGAGAAGAACTATGGTATGAAATGAATGATGAAATTAGCTCCATCACATGTCCTTCCCAGATGATTGAATATGATTTGGAAGAGATGAATAGGATCTCATGTTCCAATGGTGATGACGAATTAGACAAAAAAATCATGACTGATGATGGGGAAGATTACCACTTTAATCAACCCGAATCAATCATGATTGATCAAACACATTCCTTTGTAGCTAACTCAAGTCTCAAAAGTATTAATGTAACGAATGTGGAGTTACACTAGTTTTAGAGTTCCCATCCCTTAGGGATGGGACTCCACCACAACCTTGTTTGCATCTGAGGACTTCATTCTCCGGGTTAGGCATATTTTATTTTCACCTTCTAGACCTGGACAATTTTTGTTTATGCACTATGCCAGCTGAAGGAACTAAACTCAGAGCTTCCTGGGAGGCAACACAGAGGTTTCAAGCTGATCGGATTCACGATTACAACTCTAGTAATTTCTTTCCCTACTCCCTTCCATACATTTATTTTTCCAATGAGGACATTATCCAACTTAGGCATGGGGGGGTGGTAATCCATATGATCTGAGCACAAAATTGCCAGCCTAAAGTAATTTTATTTCTTTATATAAAAAAATAAAATAATTTTAAAATTAGGAAAAGAAAACTTAGGTATTAGAAGGTTGTCCACTTTAGGAAATGATACATTAGGGACCTAATCACTTAGACCCTTCTGGTCTTCGGCCTTTATCGGTCTGGGTGTCCAGTAAAATGTTGACCTGGTTTCAAGTCCTCACCACTTTAATGTATATTAATCTGGAGAATAAAGTAGGGTGATAAGTATACAACTTATTAACCTACCCTCTGTTTTGTCAAGATTTTCAGTCTAAGCATTTACACACATTTTGTACTGACTCACTCATCGGTGGTTCTAATGAAAATTGGGTAGTGAATGAGGCATTTCGCGTGGTAGAAATTAGGGCTTGGAGGAACCCATTGTTGTAGTCACAAAACTTGTTATCAAATACAATTTTACCGAAACTCCAAGGGAGTCCGAGGTCGAACATGGGGAGGCGAACGTTTCATTTTGAAAATCTGTGTTTTGCTTTTATTTGTTTTTGTCATTTTTGTCATTTATAATTTTTTTGGTATTTTTAGCAAGCAAGAGATTAGGTCGATGAATTCTTATCTAACTAATATACTTGCAAAATATAAGAGAGCGAGAGAGAAACAATCACATAAATCTCAACAAGTGTTTCTACAACTATGAAAGTAGGAAAAAGTACACTAGAAAGCTGTAAAGATAGATGGAGATGAGAAGAATTCCCCCTCGATGGTCGTTCGGAGGATGACTCGCTTGGACGTTGCCTGGAGGAAGGTGGTGAGGAGTGGGACAAATGGGGACGAAGTTGGAGGACGGAGGGTGGGGTAGGATGGTGTCGCGGCGAGGATCTACTTCCCAAAGTAAGTGAGAAGACGGTGATGGGATGCTCCACAAATGGGGATGGGAGGAGGGAAAATATTTGGTTTTCTACTCTAGAGGATCATCCCGGGCTTGGGACAAGCTCTCTCTAAAGCCTTGGAGGTGGTGAGAGGAAGAAAGGAAGAGATGGTTTGGAATGGAGGTGGGCAGGTCCTTTTATAGTGGAGAGACAAAAATGTCCATGGGCAATTAGTGACGGCTATAATCGTCACTGAAGATCTGGCCAACTGTTGCTGATGATCCATGCCCTTCAATTCCTTTACAGCGCGTGCATAGCGCAAGTCATTAGTGACAACTACAAGCGTCACTAAAGGTTTGCCCAATTGTTGCTGAAGCCAAGAATAATTGGCCAATTGGGGGGGCTACAGGAATTTGAACTCGTGCCCCTCCATTGAGAGCCCACGCCTCCACCATTGCGCCAAATCGTCCGGATGGTCGTGAGGATGTCTTAAGGCACACGGTGGAGGAGAGCTCTCAACCGTTGGATTAAGATCCAATAGCTGAGAATTGATGATGAAGATGATGAGGGGGCACCTCCTAGTTGCTGCTGACTGATGTTGGGTGGCCTAGATGGCATCACGTAGTGCCATCTGGGCTGTCCATCTTCTATATGTTCCAGAGGGTGCCACGGTGCTCAGATCGAGATGATTCCTACGTTGTTAGACTACGATCATTGCTTTAGATTCATCCGTACGATCTGATTTTCCATCCAAAACCCATAAGAATGCTGCATTAACCTCCTGGCCGTTGATCTTACTCAGACCTTATAAGGTACTACGGGGCTTCAATCTAGACGATCTCGGAGGCATTAGACTCCGATCATCATCCTGATTAGATCCGTACAGTCTGGTCGTCCATCAGAGGACTTAAAATAAATCTTCTCTCCAGACCATATGAAGGACCTAATCAACCTAAAATATACACTAGTGTAAATGTAGGATGATGCATGCTATGCAATATTTATAACTTAAATTGCAAATCTAAGATTAGGAACATGCATTACTAGGCATTTTAACCTAAATAGATGTCTCTATATCATACCCCCATGCCTATCTTTTGCTTGTCCTTAGCTAAACTAAACTACATGCTATGTATAAAAATAGAATTATGATTCGATCGCTTAGGGCTATGTTGTTTATTATCAACTAAGGTCCTAAACTATGAAGACTCAACAGTACCCAGGTGTTTGCCAGAATGCAGACTACTGAAGTCCTTGCCTTAATTGAAAAGGGAAGATAAATTTTTTTTTCTTATTTTTTAATTTTTTTGGACTTCTAGAGTTTGAGAGTTTTGGGATAACTTTTTATGGCTACCCAACCCGCCCAAGACTCGAAAAGGACTATAAGTGCTAAGCATCTAGTGAAAGAGTGATAGACTCACTAGGAGGCCATTAAAACGAACCTTGGGTTTCTACAACCCTAGGTGACCTTGCCTAAAGGTTTATCTTTTCAAGCGGTAGCTTTCTCCCTACATTTATTTCTGGGGTCAACACGAGGGCGAACCCAGTGTATATCTCCTTGGTTTATTCTACTTCCACACTTTTTCCCTAACTGTTTTGGCAATTATTGTGCATTCTTTTGAGCTAGGCTCTCGACAACTGGCCAATGGGCTATATTACCCATGGTAACTTGCCAGTCATACTTGTGCTGTGAAGTGTGGTTTTATTTTTTTATTTCTTTTATTTCCTCCTTTTTCAACTTTTTTGTATTTTTTTTCTTATTTTTTCCCTAAGTATGTGGCTTCCCTGATCTGAGATTTACCAAAGGATAGTATGAAGAAAATGGTTTAGTGGCTAGGCTCTGGATAACCGACCGATGAGCTATTACCACTGACAACTTGCCAGCCATACCACCCTAGACGATTCATTAGCTACCCAATTTTCGAAGAAACCGTCAAAAATTGAGTCTGTGCATATAGTGTGTCGATGCTTAGGATTAAAGTTCCCTCAAATCAAAGGGCAGGTTTATAAGTTGTATACTTATCACCCCAATTTATTGACTAATTTAAAATAGAATTACTTGGTGAGGACTCAAGTCTAAGTCCATATTCGAGTAGACACCTGGGCTAATTAATCCCAAACCCGTGAAGAGTCTAAGTGTTTAGGTCATCCCGTATCAATTCCTAAAGTTAATAACTTCCAAAAGCCTAAGTACTCTTCTCCAAATTCTATTTTTTTCCTTTTGAATTTTCTTTTTTTTTTAAAGAAACTAAAAGAAATTCTACGTAGTTAACAAAATGATTTTAGGAATTAATTATCCACCCTCCATGCCTAAATGATGCAATGTCCTCATTGTAAAAATAATGACATGAAAAGATAGAGCAAACAAAATATCACCTGAATAACGTGGAAATCCGATCAGCTCCACAAAGAACGTGGTATACAAACACGTGCTAAATTTAATGCCTTCAGCTAGGCATAACATATATACAAGGAAGAAATTGAGAATTCACACGTGCAGGTCATAATCAAAATCAAAAGATTAATCCTTAGACCTACCAGCAAAAGTTGTCTGTAGATGTGGACCAAGTTATGGTGTGCAGCCATGCCCTAGGGTCGAGTGGTTCTAAGGCTCTAATTGAAAATCACCCAAAACCTAAGATTATTGTGTTTGCGGAGCTGGGCCTGCGGCTTTGTGGTGTGCAACCCAAGACCAAAGTGTCAGACAACGGGTAAAGGTGGTTCAATTGGTTGAGATGTCCTCCTCAATTTTATCTCAGAAAGATAATCAGTTATTTCAAGCTTGGGTTGCACGTCAAAGATATCATATGGGTCCTGGAAAAAGGTTGGTGGTTATAAGTCAGTAGGAACCCTTAGATCCAAAATCATAGTTCCCTCAGAAGTAGCTTCCCAAATTTTCATTTCCACATTTCTACCCTCTAAAATAATTGTTTCCGAGACCTCCAAATTGCTGTATAGCCCATCTAATGTACCCAGGTCCAATAATTGTGGCAGAATAAGGATTGACTTGGGTCTAGTGATCTCAAAAATATTATCATTTAATTCTTTAGGGTATGGTTGAGGAATGGGGCTACTAATTGAATCATTAGGATTCGAATCATCCATGTTAGTCCCAACATGATCATACTCTTCAATGATTGGGTTATCAAATGGTTCATTAGATTCGTCAAGCCAATTTGTCTCACTAAAATCATCTTCCCTATGTCAAGTGAGACTTCATTAAGAGATTCTTCACCCTTGGAGTCAAAGAATTCTTGATCCTCATTTATATATGCCCCAAAATCGATTGTCCTTTCCCGGTTCAAAGTGACATATTTTTCCTCGCTCCCTGGCTTAAGAATCTCGGGTGAATCAATCAGTTCATCCTCAATGGGTTGCTCCAGCCCAACCTAGTCATCCCCGGTCTTAGAAAATGTATCCCCCCTAATAGGCACCTGTGTAGGTTCAGACATTGCCTCTCCTGAAGGGGGTTCATCTTAAGAATCATCTCAAGATTTGACTAGGGTAGCCACAAATTTCATCATCAACCTTGATAATTTCCCATGAAGAAACTCACCTAGGTCCCTATCCCTGACATTTTGGAGCAAATACAATCGAGAACTATTAAGTTCATCAATCATTTTGATCATAGGCTCCAATGCTTCAGTGCATGGTGTTCGCTAAGCTTTTAAAGATTGTATAGTGTTCCTTAAACTAGCCAACACCCTATCCTTGATCTTGTTCACCTGAACCGACTGGTTCTGTTCAGGGTTGGGTGGGTTCGGGCTAAATCGAGGGGAGTCAAGATATTAAGGCTCTTGAGTCCCTCCCTAATAGTAGGTCATCTCAAGTTATTCAAAAAATGGAGGTGACCTATATTAAGTGGAATACTCGGGAGGGTAGATGATATAATCATCATATCATTCCTGATTGTAGATCGAGTTGGTTTGATCATCAAAGGATCGAGATCTATAATCATTGTGGCTCCGGAAAGGATAGTAATCATGTCTTGTTGTTCAGGGTCAGGCCCTGGACACTGAGGTCTAGATTCATATCCCCAATCATAGTTATCCCGGCTAGTGGATGGGTAATTACAATTCAAGTCAGGATAGTAATCATCTTGGGGATAAGTGGTGGTAGGAAGATAGGATGTGAAATGAGTATAGGATGTGGAAGGATACATGGTAGAATAGGAGGGAAATCAAAAGAGAGAATGGAGCCCTGCAATACAAGTAATCAACCCTGTACTTAGGTAGGTTAGCCAAAGACCCACAGACTCTCGGGACCCATCTTGAGATTATAAATGATTTGGTCTACTTCTATCCAGTTAATCCAACCAGTTGAGGGAGGGCATGGAGAGAATGTTCTTCCTTTGGCTTGTGCCTCTGGCTCCTAATGTACCCCCTAGTCGTGGTCGTTTGATGCTGCTCCCCTAGCTAGACATTAGATGGACCAGCAAAAGTAGATTAATCAAAAAAGATCTCAGTCTAAGCCCTGAAGAGTGAATCAATCCTTAAGGTCAACATCTACTTAGTTTTAATTGGGCATGGGGTGATTGTGCTCTTGGAACATGATGGGCACTTTAGATGGGTTGTGCCCTTAGTGATCAATTCAAATGTGTGCATGCACAACCAGTGTTTGCAAACAAGGTTATTTGATGATGTGTCTTTTAGGGTTTAACCTTGTTTAGTTGCTTTTAGGGTTTAATCTTTGGTGTATTCAATCAAGTTCAAGAGAACACTCCAAGTTTTGAAAGCATTGGTATTGATAAATTCCTTTAGAAATCAAAAAACAGTGTGGAGTGCCTGGTTCAACCCTAAAGATTAACCCTAAGTGGCAAGCTACTGATGAATGACTTTTATCTTCAGTGGTGCGGCCCAAACAACTCAATCAATTGGGTTGCTACACCACTTAGTTAGTGCACGCAAATGTTTAACCTATTCAAATTTGTACTCACTTATGTGTATTGAGTTGAAGTGTATCAGGTCCACATGACCGATCCCAGTCAAGTGGTACAATGAAAATGGAATGATGCACCTTAACTCGAAAGTTGTGGGTGTTTAATGTGTGTCACTTTCAGTAAATCCCACATGAGAAGAGTACTTTTTTTATATATATGGGGATGAGATGGGTGGTGGTGGCAAATAAACAACCAGATCTATCCTAGGGTTTATAAAAGCACCTAAGTTGATTTGAGTTTGAGGTATTAGTGTGGTGAAATGAAATCTAGGGTGGGGGTGGTGGGGGAAAACTTACAAATGTCTCTACTAGCACTTTACTCCAATCTACCGCCTTCGGCTCCTCGACCGATTTCCTGCAAGACAAGAAATCGAAGAAGATAAGTTAGAAAAATGTATATGTAATGCAGAAAAACATGAAAAAAACCAAAGAGCACAGCCTCCCCGGCAATGGTGCCAAAATGATGGAGGCATTTCGGGTGGTACAAATAGGGTTTGGAGGAACCTACTGTCGTAGTCGCAAAATTCGTTATCAAATACAATTTTACCTAAACTCCAAGCGAGACCCAGTTCAAACACAGGGAGTCAAACGTTTGGTTTTGAAAATCTGCATTTTACTTTTATTTATTTTTGCTGTTTTTGTCTTTTCTAATTTTTTTTGCATTTTTAGCAAGCAAGAGATTAGGTCGATGAATTCTTATCTAACTAATCTACTTGCAAAATATAAGGGAGAGAGAGAGAGAAACAATCACATATATCTCAAGAAGTGTTTCTACAACTCTGAAAGTAGGAGAAGCTACACTAGAAAGCTGTAAAGATAGATGGAGATGAGAAGAATCCCCCTCGATGGTCGCTCGGAGGATGACTCACTCTGACATTGCCTAGAGAAAGGTGGTGAGGAGCAGCACAAACGACCACGGAGCCGGAGGATGGAGAGTGGGGCAGTACGGCATCGCGACAAGGATCTACTTCCCGAAGTAGGTGAGAAGACAGCCAAGGGATGGTCCACGAATGGTGATGATGGGAGGGAAAAATATTTCGTTCTCTACTCTAGAGTAGCATCCTGGGCTTGGGATAAGCTCTCTCTAGAGCCTTAGAGGTGGAGAGAGGAAGAAAAGATGAGATGGCTTGGAATGGAGGTGGGTAGGTCCTTTTATACTGAAGGAGTGACAAAATCGTCCATGGGAAATTAATGACGGTTGTAATTGTCACGGAAGATCTGCTAAGCTATCGCTGAAGATCAGCACCCTTCAATTCCTTTGTTGGCGCGTGCATAGCGTAGGCCATTAGTGACAACTACAAGCATCACTAAAGGCTCGCCCAACTATCACTGAAGATCCATGCCCTCCAATTCCTTTGTTGGTGCTGCTCTCAATTGGCCAATTGGGCGGGCTACGGGGATTCGAACCCATGCTCCTTCGTTGAGAGCCCACACCTTCACCATTTCGCCAAATCGTTCGAATGGTCACGCTGATGTTTTAAGGCGCGTGGTGGAGGAGAGCTTTCAGTCGTTGGATCAAGATCCAACGACAGAGAGTTCATGATGAAGATGACGAGGGGGTGCCTCCCAGTTGCTGCTGGCTGGTGTTGGGTGGCATAGATGGCACCACGTGGCACCATCTGGGCTATTCATCTTCTATCTATTGGTGAGGGTGCCACGGTGCTCATATCGAGATGATTCCCGCATTGTCGAACTGCGAATGTCGCCATGGATCATCTGTATGGTCGGATTTTCCATTCGAAACCCGTAAGAATGTCGCATTGTCCTACTATTGATCTTCCTCGAACTGCATAATGTACTACGGGACTTCGATCTTGACAATCTCGAAGGTGTTAGACTCCGATCGTCGTCTTGATCAGATCCGTACAGTCCGATCGTCCATCCGAGGTCTTAAAATAAATCTTCTTCTCTCTAGTCCATAGAAAGGACCAAATTAACCTAAAATATATACATCTACTCTAAATATGGGATGATGCATGCTATGTAATATTTATAACATAAAATGCAAATCTAAGACTAGGAATATGCATGACTAGGCATTTTTACCTAAATAGATGTGTCTATATCAGGTAACTAGTGAACCTTCTTGGGTGGTATGACTGACAAGTTATCATGGGTAACAGCCCATTGGCAGGTTGTCTAGAGGCTAGCCATATTACCATTATCTTTCACTACTGCCTTTAGGTAAATCTTAGATTAGGAAAACCACCTACTTATGAAAAAAAAAACAAAAGAAAAGAAAATAGAGGAGAACAGAAATAAGAAATAAGCCACACTTCATCGCACGAGTATGGCTGGCAAGTTGTCATGGGTAACAATCCATTGGCTGGTTGACTTGATCCTACCTCATAAAATGCACAAGAATTCCAAAAAACTTATGGAAGAAGCAGGCAAGTAGCATAATCCAGAGAGATATACATTGGGTCTGCCCTTGTGCTGACCGCACCAAAATAACAAGTAGGGAGAAAGCTACTAGCCAGATAGATACACCTTTAGGCAACACTTTTTTTCTTTTGGCTCACCTAGGGATGTAGAAACCCGAAGTCTATTTTAATTGATGTTGAGTGAGTCTATGACTTTCATAATAAGATGCTTAGTACTAAGAATCCTTTTCGAGTCTTGGGTGGAGTGGATAGTCAAAAAAGGTTACCCTGAAATCGTCAACACCAAGAATAAAAAAGAATAGAAAAGTTGAAAAAGAAAAAAATATATATTCGCTTCTATAAAGAATAAGGTGAGGACTTAGGTGGTCGGCATTTTGGCAAGCAACCAGGCACTATTGAGTCTTAGCGAATTAGGTTCTTCCTCCTATTGACAAGCAACTTCTACCAAAGCAATCAATTCCTAATTTAGTTGTAAATAGCATTTAGATCAGACTTGCTAGGGACTAGCAAGGGGTGGGCATGGGGGTATGTTGACTCTACAATTACTATCAATTTTGAGGGTACTTGTGCGATAATGTCAGATTATAATGGGCTTGGGAGCATTGCATGCATATTGCATGATCTTTAGATTTTAATCCTTTAAAATGATTGTTTAATGACCATGTGAACAAGTCCATTTTGGAACAAGTCTCAAATGAGAAATCGAACTATATGGATGGATTCAGATTGACGAACGGAGTCCAACGGAGTTGAAATCACTTCGATTCGACCTCCGAAGCTCCCACAACAAGCTTGATAAAGATTAATGGCTAGGGGGCAATGTGACATCCTTATGGGCCTCAGATGAAATATCTGACCGTACGAATGGATCCAAAGTGACGATCGCAGTTCGGTAGTGCGGGAATCATCTTGATCTGAGCACATGGCACCCTCTACAATAGAAAGAAGATGGATGGCCTAGATGGAGCCAGGTGGTGCCATCCAAGCTGCCCCTTACACCCCCAACAGCACAAGGCATGCAGCGTGCGTGGAGCGGTAGCACAGCAGCATGCGCGTGGTAACAAGGCAGCGCAGCAACACAGCGACATGGGTGGTTGCTGGCTCGTGTGCGTGTGGTCATATCCGTGTGGACTAGCTTACGCCAGCGCATGCACGCGTGATAAGGAGCACGAGGTGCACCCCAGCATGGCGTGAACGGCGGGTGCATCTTCAGTGACAACTGCAGGGGTCTTTAGTGACGCTTGTAGCTGTCACTAAAGACCTAGATTTGAATTTGAGCCTTCTCCTCACTTATAAAAAGGGCCCTACCCCACCCATTTGCGCTAAGCTTGCCTCCAAAAATTTCCACCACTTTATAGATCTCCTAAGTAGGGTTGTGAAGACACTGAGCTGCTGACGGAATCCCCTCTATCGCCATGGCTGTCTCGACACCATTCGCCACCTTACATTCAGTTTTTATTGTTGATAGTTGTAGTTCATCTATTTTTCAATCATTCATCTATATTTTTGTTGGTCATAACTTTTGATAATCAAGATAATACATCTTTTGATATATTATTCTCATATGTTTGCATTCTCGAACCCTACTCTCTCTCTCTCTCTCTCCCTCTCCATCTTCCACTTTCTTAAATAGGTTTGCAAGCGAACAAACGACATATTTGCGTGACATGAAACTGAGTAAGAGATTCATATTAGTCTCCTTGTGTTCGACACTCGGAGTCACATCCTATTCTTTATTTAAAATTGACATCGTAAATGCACTGCAATGGATGATTTAACGAAAATGCGTCTGACAAATGTCAGGTATCGGGGGTTGTGTCAGGAGTCCTCCGACAAGAAGCCCACTTCTTTAGTTTCACCATCTGCACAAGACAAAAAAGCGATTAGTTACAAAAGAACATATAAATATATAATTCATATGAAAAACATGCATATGACTGAAAGTAATCAGTAATGTTACCCTTAAACAATCTTGGTCGTGTAGAAGGAAAAAATTAACAAAATTGTGTCAACAACCTATAAAAAGAGTAAACAAATTACTATATCAGTATAATAATGCTTCATGAGTAAATTTATATTGTAAAAGAAAGGTTTGTAAATTATATCCTATATATCAATGTTTAATGCATTTGGATTTAAATCTGGTTGTTGAAGTTATTGATATGGTTCAGGTTCTAATTCAAGTTCCTTTTCCTTTCAAAAATCGTGATAACTATGTGGCATTGTTCTAACAAGAATTACCCATCCACTTTTACTATTATCAGTCACATAGAAGACTTGAGAGACTTGATAGGTTAAAGTGATCGGTTCAGTGTTCTGAAGAATTCGACAGTTATTATTCAAACTTATATACTTGCATTTCTTATCAATCTTAAACCTCGATGCCTTCCTTGAAAACATCAAACCATTCACACTCGACGAGGACAAGTCTCCAATCATATCTAATGCTAATCTCGAGAATTTCGTGAATCTATCCTTAATAACCATCACACCCACTAGTTAATTTGCAAGGAACAACAACGCGAGCTTGCTGTGTAGCCTTTACATCATCAACAGATTTGATTCTGTATCTAAAATCATTTATGATGTACCTAGAATGGTAATGTCCATAACTCAACACATGATTGGTTATTACATCAAAATCTTCCACCCACCATGGGTCATTTTTTTCTTTCATTTTAGCAATACGCTACTTAAACCACTCATGAAAGAGTAAATCGCATGCATTTGGATGTAACGATTGTTTAAATTCATCGTAGAAAGGGTTAACTTCAGGAATTTTCTTTAATATGTACAAGTGTACCAATTGCCGATCTACTTTTGGAATCTCAACAAATTCTGTGTGCAGAATCAACCTTCCTGGAATTTCAAAAATAGAAAGGCAATCTCCATCATGTTCATTGTTTCCCCCATCATAATTTTTCTTGAAATGATTGAATGCATGATCTGTCTCACCCAGATACATGCTACAGAACTTCATGGATTCCACAACTAAATATCCCTCGACAATTGACCTTTCAGGTTTAACTTTATTTAACACGTAAGCCTTTAGTTTATTCAAATGCCTCTCTATAGGATACATCCATTTGTATTGAACTCTCCCTGCAATCCTTGTTTCATTTACGAAATGTATTGTTAAATGCACCATTATGTCGAAAAAGGCTAGGGGAAAAATCTATTCCATTTTACACAATGTGATGACAACTTGTTTGTTTTAGTAGGGTAGCATTTCAGCATCTAAAGTCTTTAAATAGATAGCTTTGAAATATCGACTCATGTCTATAAAAACATCTACAATGGGATTAGGTAAGACTCCACGTATTACCAATGGGAAAAACACTTGCATATGAACATGCGAGTCATGACTTTTTAACCCACATTTCTTTTTAGATTCATTAACACCATGCGACAACTGTAATGAGTTGCCATCCAACACACGTACCTCCTTCAAAAATGAGAATATTTTCTGCATCTGTTCATTCCTTAACCTATATATAGCATCTGGGAATTCAACATTGCCATCATCCTTCTTTATCATATGTAGCTCTAGATGAATGCCCAAAATCTCCTTGTCTTTTCTTATTTTAATTGTATCTTTTGGACTATCTGTTAAATTTTGGACATCCAACATATTGTCTAAGACATTTTTCTCTTTGTGCATCACATCCAGGTTGTGTCAGACTACCAGATCTTTCCAATATGGGAGTTGCATGAAGAAAATGCTTTTCTTCTGAAAGCTTAAATGCTTTAATGTAGCAAGGTCTCCTTTAAAAAGATGTCCCAATCTTATGTTTCCAAGTTCTTGCAATTTCTGTCTTATTGTTATTCCTGACAAAATAACAGAATCTATGCTTAGCTGATTTCATGGATTCTTAGAAAAATATCGACAAGATTTACCATTAAATTTGTCTTTGAACTGTGTTGTTCTCCACCTGTGGTCAATTGGAAGGAATCTGCGATGACCCAAGTAACACAACTTGCTACTTTCAAATAATTGAAGATGATGTGTGTCATCCATATAAATCGGACATGCCAATTTTTCTTTTGTCCTGCATCCAGACTGATTTGCATATGCTGGAAAGTCATTGATAGTTCACAGCAACGTAGTACGCGTAGTAAAGAATTGTTGTTTTCCTACGTCGTATGTCTGAATGCCGTTATCCCACAATAGTTTCAATTCATCCACCAATGGTTGCAAGTATATATCTATAGCATTTCTTTGTTGCTTTGGGCCTGGGATCAATAATGTCAGCATCATAAATGATGACTGCATACACAACCAAGGGGGTAGGTTGTAAGCTACCATCACCACTGGCCATATTGAATATGACGAATACATATTCTTAAATGGATTAAATCCATCACTTACAAGACCCAATCTTACGTTACGTGATTACTATGCGAATGATACATATCTGTTATCAAATTTTATATAGTTACCATAATATACGGGGTGACGAATGCAGCCATCTCGTGATTTGTTCTGCTCATGCCATTCCATCAATTTCGTAGTCTTAGTTGATATAAATAGGCATCGAAGACTAGGAATCAATGGAAAGTATCATAGGATCTTCTCTGCTTGTTTCTTTCCATGTTGATTCCCAGATTTTCCAACCTTATATCTTGACGCACCACATTCTGGATAGATACCACTTCTGAACAATACGCAATCATTATACAATCATCAATCTTTTCATAGTTCAAGCCTACCACCCTAATCTATTTCTTCACGTCATACCACAACTCCAGATAACCTTTAGGCTTAGATAAATTCAAGTACCTCAGACAATAACTTAGATGTGGCTCTATTGATAATCTTCATTCGAAATAATTTCAATAGAATTGTCAACCTTGACATAGAGCTCACACCAGGAGTAATCGATTAATGTGCTGCCTTAATAGCATCATAAAATTTTTTACAACTTCGTAACATGTCACTATCATCAACAATGTTATCTATTGTCTAAGTTCATCTAGCATCTCCTTGATACCGTCACCTTCAATATTACCGGTAGGCTCCTCATCAACATTCATTGAATTAGTTTCATAAGTTTGTATAACAACTTCTCCATGAGAAATCGAGTTGGTGTAATGTTCCCATCAACCATTACAGATTGCATGCTTTAATATAGTGTTATGATCATGTACTTCTCCATTTAAGCACCATTGACGAGGACATAAAATAAACTGTAGAATTTCCCCTTACCTGAATGATTTCCTATCATCATAAAAAGCATAATCCAAGAACTCCCTCATTACATTCTTATATTGAATGTAATCTGAATTTCCTAGACTAATCCAAGACTTGTCCCTAATGACCTAAATAATTATTAACAGATATAGGTCTCAAGTTAATGTCATATTATATCTATAAACATTTAGAAGAGAAAAAGCTACTATTACATGTACCTAATTCACCCACTAACTATGAGTAAACATTGACCTGGTATATATATGTCTGTATTTTGATTATTATTTCACTTTAATAGCCCATCCATGAAGATTTTATCATATCGTTACTTGTTACATGTAACTGGTGTCAAGAGAAATTTCAACAGCATCTCCTTACACTTCTCCAGTATACCCCCCAAAACTAACCTTAACTACATTCCCAATAAGTCCCATTGAAGGGTGCTTTAAGAACATAGATAAGGTTAGTTGGTATACTAGAGAAGAGTAGAAGGAAACTATTGATATTCCTCCATATATCAGTTTCATGTAATAAGTAACCCTAAGTTGTGATCAAATCTTCAAGGATCCCCTTTGTTCAGAAGTTCTTTGAATAAAGGATGACGACTCTTATGGCATGCTCTAAAGGCAAAACCTCATGCATGTAAATGAGGTATACATGCACTCTGCATTGTTCGTATAACATGATCATAAGTGTTGATGAACAAGTACTTTGGCATGATTACCTTCTCCCAAAACCTGCAACTTAGGGCTTACATTGCCTATTTTTTAGCCACAAGTGCATCTAGATTTGTGCAAGTGTTTGTATATATAACTTTATTGAAATCATACAATTTGCAGTAAAAAATAATAATTTATACATATAAAATAAATATACTCTAAAGTACCTCCATTCCTTTCTCTCCTCTCCCTTCCCTCCTACACCATACCTCCTTGCATCCTTCTCTCCTCTCCTTTCCCTCCTATACCCCACATTGCCTTGCCTCTTTTTCTATCCTCC
This sequence comes from Thalassia testudinum, assembly GCA_037157565.1. Classification (NCBI taxonomy): domain Eukaryota; kingdom Viridiplantae; phylum Streptophyta; class Magnoliopsida; order Alismatales; family Hydrocharitaceae; genus Thalassia; species Thalassia testudinum. The sequence goes on along the minus strand of JAZHRO010000014.1, from coordinate 146,213,296 downwards.
CTTTCCCTCTTCTCCTTACCCTTTCCCTCCTCTTCCCTCCTCTACTCTCCTCTCTGTTTCTACTTTCTTCACATCTTCCCATTCCTCTTTATCCAAACTTGTCCTATCTAATTGCTTCTCATCTCTTGTACTCTCCCACTCTTTTGTCTTCATCTTAACTTCTTCAATTACTAAAATTTTTTATAGAACTTGACATACAATATAAACTCCTTGCCAAAATAAACATACAGAATTAAACATTCACAAGTATCATATTCATTCAGACAAATGCAAGTAGGGAAATCACGTGAGTACTCCCCACATTCATTAACATACACAACATATTGAATAGAATTGAGTACACCCGCATTCAATCACATACACAATATAACTCACAGAATTAAGTGGGCACACCCCACATTCATGAACATTCACAATTCACTAATGTAATAAATCATACATTCATACCTCGGCGAAACACGTGAACCGGCGAGAACGTGTCTGATGTAGATACATCCATTTAGGTTAAAATGCCTATTTATGCATGTCTCTAGACTTAGATATGCATTCCATACTATAAATATTGCATAACATGCATCATTCTGCATTTAGAGTAGTTTGTGCATATTTTAGGTTAATTGTCTCCTTTTCTAGCCACGAGAAAAGGAGATTTAATTCAGAGCCTCAGATTAACGATCTGACCGTATGAATCTGATCACGATGATGATTGGAGTCCAATGCCTCCAAACTTGCCTTGATTGGAGTCCCGTAGCACCATATGTAATCTGAGGAAAATCAATGGCCGAGGGACTAGGCGACACAATTCAGAGCTTCAAATGATAAATCCAACCAGACGGATGGATTCGGGTCGATGATCGCAGCCCAACAACCTAAAAATCAACTCAATTCGACCTCTATAGTAGCCCTTAAAAAGGAGAGAAGATGGATGGCTCAGATCATGACACGTGGCGCAACCCAGGCCACCCATGCACATGCATGCACCACCGCACGTTTACAGCTGTGCGGATACATGTGGAGACACGCATGCGTGCTCGTGTAGCTTGCAGCACATAGGCACGCGCGGAGGCAGCGGTAAAGACAGCGGCAGCGTGTGCGAGCACGTAGTGTAGCATGAGGCATGGGCATGTTGCACGTAGAGCATGTGCCAGCGTAGCGTTAGCATGGGTGTATGGCTATGTTCAACAACATTTATCGTGGATCTCCAGCGACATTTTTGACCATCACTAAATGTCTTGTATACGGAATTTATCCTTTCCTGAACTATAAAAGGACCCCTACCCCTCCCATTTTTCTTCATATCTTCCTTTCTTCTCCTCCCACCTCCAAGGCTCCAGAGAGAGCTTGTCCCAAGCCCAGGATGCTCCTCTAGAGTAGAATTAAATATGTTCCTGCCGCTCATCCCCATTCGTGGAGCATCTCGTGACTGTCCTCTCACCTCCTTCGGGAAGAAGATCCTCACCGTGACGACATCCTTCCCCATCCTCCTTCCTCTGTCGCTGCTCTCCCTCGCCCTGCTCTTCACCACCTTCTTTGGGGTACAGTCAAAGTGAGTCATCCTCCAACTGACTGTCGAGGGGGATTCTTCTCACCTATCTCTATCTTTTTGCTTTCGTAGTGTAGCTTTCCCGCTTTCATAGTTGTATTACACATTTCACTAGAAATCCATGATTGTTTCTCTCTCTCTTTCTCTTTCTCTCTCTCTTTGCATTATTTTTGCAAGTAGATAAATTTTTCATTGACTTGATCTCTTGCTTGATAGAAACACAAAATAATTATAAAAGATAAAAATGATAAAAATAAATAAAAGCAAAATGCAGATTTTTCAAAGCAAACGTTTGCCTCCTCGTGTTTGACCCAGGACTCCTTTAGAGCTTCAGTTATAAATATTATCTGATCAATGGATTTTATTGTGAATCGAACAACGTCGGCGGGTTTCAAAACGCAAACCTTTTCATGTACGAAAACCTGCTCACCAATGTTTGAAGATGAGTGTAAGTGAAGTCAAATTACACAAATCAAAATAATAAATATAAAATTGTAATAAGAAATTAACAAAAAAATTAAATAAAAATTGATAACAAATAAAATATCAAAGTTTAGGGTGATTGTGAGGATTGGAGGAGGAGGGGATGGTTTAGGATGGCGGGCAGTGCGGGGGGGTAGGATTAGGCTAGGGGTGGGTGGGAGCGGGGGCGGAGGGGGCTGGCGATGTGGGGGGCTAAGGGGGTGCGAGGCCATGCTGGGGGCGAAGGGGACCACGAGGGCTGGTTGGAGTAACGGTAGAGGGGGCGGGTGATGCGGGGGACCGAGTGGGGTGGTAGGACCAGGTCGGGGGTTGAAGGGCCTGTGGGGATAGGCTGGAGCGAGAGCGGAGGGGGCGGGTAGCGTAGGGGATCTGACGTAGGCTCAGGGAAGTCGGAGGGCTGCGAGTGCAGGGTCGCAGGGCAGCTAGGGAAGGGGAGCTCGGGCTTCTCACTAGAGGGAAGGAGAAGAGACAACGTGGGTGGGACCTTGGGTCACGGGAGAGGACGACAATGCTCGTAGAGGGCTTGAGGGGACGAGGGCAGAGGGGATGATTTCAAGTGGAGGGGGAAGGGGGTGACGTAAGAGCAGTTAGAGTAAAACTTGCTGCCTGTTTATCCAATCCATCAATGCAAATTAGCAATAGTTAATATATTAGCCATCGCTAATTTGAGATGATCAAACGATAAACTGTCGCAAATGGTACTTTCACTTGAGATGCATAAAAAGATATTTTTGGTTATTTGTGATGGGAAGGGGGGTGACATAGGAGCTGTTATGGTAAAACTTTCCGACGGTTTATCCAATCCATCAATGCAAAATAGCAAAAGTTAATATATTAGCCATCGCCAATTTTAGACGGTCAAATGATAAACTATCACAAATGGTACTTTAACTTGAGATGCATAAAAAGATATTTTTGGTTATTTGCGATGGTTCACCAATTAACCATCTTAAATACATTGCCTTCTGCACGTGCGCACAAAAGAAAAATTTCGCTCTCTTTCGAGGCATTGCAACAAGTAGTGATGATTTACGCAAAACTATCTCCAATTGAGTATTAACGACGGTAATAATAATAACCATTGCCAAATTTCCTTATCCCGCCACATGCAAAAAAGTTGGGGGTTGGTAGGGGAGCACATTGGCGACAGTTAACCTTTAACCGTCGCTATATTTCCAACAAATTCAACACGTGCCCTCCCAACTCTAATTAGTGACATTGCAATACATAACCATTGCTAGGTATCCATTATTAGAGTCGGTTTCATGACCATCGTTAAATAACCGTCGCTAATAGTGTGTTTTCTTCTAGTGATGCATAAGTAGGCATTTTATGTTAAATAAATGTGTATCTGTCACACTCCCATGAATATCTTTTGGTACTCCCTAGCAAAACTAAACTAAATGCTATTTATGGAAAGAATTAGGATATGATTCCTAAGTCACAAGTTGTTAATCAAGTAAAGGAAATTCACACTTCGGATTTAAAAATCGAAGAATCAACAGTAGCTTAGGTGTTTGCCAAAATGCTGATCACCTAAGTCCTTTCCATTTTATTACATACATAAAAGAGAAGATTATTTTCTTTTTCTTTTTCTAAATTTTTTTTTGGACTTTTTGTGTTTAAGGTTTCGAGGCAGCTTTCTACGGCTACGCAATTCACCCAAAACTTGAGAGGACTCTTAAGTGCTTTGTATCTTATTGTGCGAAAGTCATTGACTCATTAAACGACAACTAAAATGGACCTTACGTATCGACAATCCCTATGTGACCCTAAGTGAAGATATTTCTACCTAAATGTTTATCTTTCTGGTGGGTACCTTTCTCCCTGCTTTTATTTTTGGTGGGGTCATGATGAGGTGTGACTCATCATAACTAAAAAGACCAAGTTAAGCTAGAAACTAGGTTAAACACTATCTAATTAAAATAATAAATGGGTTAAGTGTGGAAATTAACAGAAATGACCTAAAATATTAAATTTGGGTTAAAAATGCATACTTGGGTCAATAATTGAGATATTCTATTCATAAATACAAAATGATGATGCAATTGCCAATTGAACACATTTTTGCATTTTAAAGTTCATATTAAGAGTAAAATCATGTTCTAATATGTTCAATTAAGCTATCATAAAAAATTCCATCACATTTAGACATCATTAGGACCTTGTATTTTGAGTTTTACATTCAGAACCTTAATGCATTAACATTTCCTAAGAAAAAACTTCCCAAGGACTTCTTTACAAAGCTGTCAGGGACTTATTGGTTAATCTCAGGGAGTGCTTGATTGCGCAGCAATCATAGGTCCTAATATACCTGAATTAAGTTAGATCCTAGCTTAACTTAGGCATTCTGCATACATATGGATCATACTTTGCATCGTAGTTGATTTATTAGTTTTGCAAATAATAAAGTCATATTGTGTTCTAATTGAGAGGTATTAACAACCGTAGGCAATTTGGGGCTGCGTATGACCATTCCAACCATATGGATTTGCTTAGAACGATGACGGGAGTCCAACGCCTCTGAGGTCGCATCGATTAGACTCTCATAGCATCCAATGGAGTCCGCAGAAGAGCAAGGGCAAAAAGGCAAATAGGTGGAAATTCAGACCTTAGATGTCAAATTCGACTACACGGATGGATCTGGGTCAACGATCGAAGTCCAATGGCATAAAAGTCATTTGAATCGAACAATTACAACACTGTCTACAAAGAAAACAAGATGGATGGCCATGATGGCACCACGTGGCATCATCACAGTTGCCCAAGACCATCTTCTCATTCTCTTAAGGAGTCTCCCCGCGCATTGTGGGCCATTGGATTTTCATCCAATGGCCATGACATAGCCACGCCATCAGTACAGCCATGCCTCATCAAGGAATGACCAACGTCAACCGTTGGATCTTCATCCAATGGCTAAGAGCAACCGAGAGAGAAATGGTAAGTGCGACAATCCACACTTATAGCACAGCAGAGAGCACATTGTGAGCCGAAGTACAAGACGTGCATTCAAAATCACCTGGGAGGTGAAATCAAAAGATGATGAGGCGCGGGTGTAATCCGATCATGGGATCTTCAATCGGCGATGAAGATGCAAACACGTGGCAAGTGGTGGAGCATTGGACTGGCACATGATTGATGTTGTGGAACCAAACGTGCATCCGCACTAGTGAGGAGATTCAAATGCATTGCGGCCATGTTTTTAAGCCATTCGATCGCGAGATCGGACGACTGATATCTAAGCACACATGCGCTCACAAGAATTCAGTGAAGGCGGTAAGCAAGCGAGGCAAAGTACTGCAATGGCAATCAGAGGGGGCTCGACATGCCACATGTCGGCCAGAGGGACGATCTGTGCATAGGAAGATTTTTGGAAGGGCTTTAGAAGCATGATTTGATTCGTTGATCTCCCGATGAATGGATCTGATCGATCGAAGGTTGTTGCATGGTTTGGAGGGCCAAATACCGACTTTGTCTCTCATTTTGACTATAAAAGGGACCCTAGAGGCCGCCATATGCAGCATACTCTCCTCTAGATCTCTTCTACAATGCTCTCTCCAGACCCTCTCCAGAACTTCTCCAACTCTCTCCCTCTGAAGCACCCACCAAGCCACCTTGGTGCATCGCTGCTGCTCTCCCCAACCTCTCTAAAAGGCCACCACGAACCACCCGTGGTACCCTTATCTTGCTAGATTAGATACTATTTTATTCCTGTTTTAGCATTGCATTAGTTATATCTGCAACTCAACTGCTTCATATCCATATTCTGATTAAACTTCCACTCCATATATTGTGATTAGCATTCAGTTTATATATAAATTCTCTAGCTATCATTCTAAATCAGTTTCTGAATTCAAAAGAATTTTCTGCCTCCCAGAGTTCGATGGGGAGTCACCTCTCTTTAAATTTTAGTTGTTTCGATGTATTTCATGCTATACTACGACATAATCATTCTTTTAACAAGATCTACACCTCAAACAAATTGACATCATTACTAGGGAGGCACGACAATTTTTTATTTCACATCTGATTTAGTGTATTTCTTCTATGTGCAAGAATGAAGCGAGGATTTGCGTACATATCGAGTGCAAGTGAAGATTATCAAGTCCACACATTCATTTTGGTAGAAGTTTAGATTTGATGAGGACAAGAGATATTTGAAAAAAGAAAAAAAGAATTGAATTTGGGATTGTTAGTTGGTTAGGATTTGATTTGCTTTAGAAAAAAAAGGAGAGAAAAAGAAAAAAGAAAAAATTCTCTACTATTTTTAGAAACTCAGCCAAAAACTGAACATGATTTTAAAAATTCAATTGTCATGCTTTTAATGGTCCAAAAATCTTGAAATTCAGGTAGGAACTAGATTTTTAAACTATCTTCCAATGGCATAGATTTGAAAAAGAAATTCAATTTTTAGAATTTTTAAAAATTCATGGAGTACAAAAGGGTCAGATAGACTAAAAACTAATTTTTTATGAACTTTAAAAATTGATTTGACTAACTCAGAATTTTGATTGATGCAAGAATGGTGGGGTATGAAAGATAATCAAATTAGCTTTCATTCTCTTATTTTTCCACAATTTTTGGATCATATTTGATACTGTTCCCAAAAGAAAAGCCAACAAAGGGTCAAAATCTCAAATCTTACCCCTTGTTTGTTAAAAGTTCATAACTATTTATTGGAAAAAGTAAAAATTTTAAAAAAATACTCACTGAAAAGCTTTTTGAAAAAGAAACTTCCTGAAAATTTTCAAATTATTTGGATTCCAACTTCACCTAAGTACGTGTTTAACTAATGGTTTACTATCTGCAAAAACGTAGAAGTGCATGAGCCCTTAGGACCACCTTAGACTAGGTTGGACTCAATCGAGGGTAATGATTAGTCAGTGACTCGAGTCACCTTGTGGAGCGCTCACCACCTACTGAATTGAAGAAAAAGGTTAAAAATCATAAGAACATATCTAATAACCTGCATTTGTCTTGAAACTACTATTTGATTTCAACCTCTTCTGCCAAACATGGTGACTAAGCTATAGGGTAGTGTCAAACGACTGCGGTTAAGTGATACAAAGGAACTAGAGGTGAAAGCCAAAGGAAGAACCCTCCTCTTAGTCCCCTCATAACCAGACTAGGCGAGTTAGCTTAAGAGGTGGGGATTATCTTCAGTTAGTTTCTCGATGAATTTCTTTGATAATTTGAACCTGAATGAAAAATATGGTCATCTAATCTTAAGGACCAACCTGACTAACAAGGCCTTAATTTTGTTTTGCTTGACTACACCATCCCATTGTCTTGGTGTATCCAAGGGAGAAGGTCATTAAGACCTAAACTTGTGGGACCTTGGGAGCCAAACTCGAGGCAGCAACGACAACTTTCGTCTGATCCTTCTTCCCAACCCTCTTCCTCTTGAATAGCTGAGATGACAAATCCCGATCCTAGAGCTAGTCAGACCTGTGAGAATGAAGACCCAATGGCTCATTTGGAAACTAGGGTTGAGGAGTCCGAATAGAGATACGCATAGAGCATTGATAGAATCCTCACAATGCTAGACAGGGTGCAACATCCACCACATAGAGAACAACTACAGGAGTTCTACGATCCAACAACGATGATTATAGCACCTTAGTTTTGGATTCCCGCAGGCAAAGGCACATTCGAGTTAAAGCTGAGCATCATAAGTCTAATTCAGACTCACTTCCATGGATACTCGAATGAGGATCCCTTCCAGTAATTCGAAGATCTAAGTAGAATTGCAGAGTCAGTTCGACCTAGAAATGTAGACATTGGAGTTGTTCTCATGAAGCTTTTTCCTTTCTCTCTAAAGTATAAAGCTTCCTATTGTTTGAAGACTATCGAGAGGCCGATTGGAACTTGGGAGGAATTACATCACAAATTTCTCCAAAAGTTCTTCCCAAAGGGTCGAACAAATGCAATGAGGCACACAACCACAATCTTCTCCGATGGCCAAGGAGAGAAACTGCATGACGCCTGGGATAGATTCCACGATCTTCTCAGGAAATGCCTGCATCATGGTGTACCCAGATGGCACCTTGCACAAGTCTTTTACCTTAGGTTGGATGATACACACTAGTACTTGGCCGACGCATATAGAGGCAGGAATTTCCTCACGAAGGACGAGAAAATCATATTCGAATTGCTCGAATCCTTTGTAGAGAACTTGATGGATGCCACCACTATGAACCAATTCTAGCGACTTGGATATCAATGAGTTAATGTCCACGAAGCTCATGCCAAATTTGCTCGAGCTGGTATGGACATTATCACCAAGAAGCTGGACAAGGTGGATCTACTCTATAAGAAGCTCGATGAATTAATGCGAGCAAGATCTGGGTTTTCCAGCTATACAACTGCATCACACTCCTCTCTTGCATCCCAAGCCCCTCCTGCTCGTGAACATCTTCTCACTTAGGATGTTTCTTCCCCATCTCCGCAGGATACTGTGTATCAGGAACTCGTGAATAATCTAGATTGGGCATCATACAATTAGGGTTACACAACACAAGACAATTCCTGTGCATATTCCATTGATGAATTTACGTCTGTGATATCATTGACCTACGAAGATGTCAGTGCTATCCATGGTTAGAGGCATAATAACTCGTATTCTGAGATGTATAATCCTGGTTGGCACCAACATCCTAACTTCTCCTGGTCTAGTAACTCATTGAGACCAAATCCACACTACCAGATCAGACAACATAGGAATGCACAGAACACATACCCGAGGCAGCAGCCATTCCCATCTCAATGGCAAACACGTTCTATTTATCAACCGCTGTGCCAAGCTGCCAATTACCCTTTCAAGCCGGCCGACCCTTTAGAGTCATTGAAGAAGGAATTGTAGGAGTCAATCTGGAAATCAACTCATGATAATCTACAAATTATGAAAGTAATGGCTAATCAGATATAGAGTATATAGAGTACGCAGAATCATATGCTACAAGAGCATAGATCTCAGGGAGTCTTGCTCTCCCATCCTGTTCGGAACCCAAGATATGTGTAGAATCAAGGCACCCTGTCTAGGTTCCAAGCACCACAAGGGCAGGCACATGCTGTCTTACAAGCACCTCCTACACCTCCCGATTATGGCCATGTTCAGCCACCTTTACTATAAAACCCTACGTATTCTATTCCTTCTGCTCCTCCCTTACCTCATGGATAGCATGCAAATGCAAAGGCTATCACTTTAAGGACTGGGAAGACCACACAGCACCCGCTACCTAGGCAAGTGGGTCATGATTTCTCGTGCTCTCTACTGTGGGATGGCTCATCACCCTCTTCCACTCAGGATCCACCTTCGGTAGACTAAGGAAAGAAGCTAGCGGACCCTGAGATTCCCGTCCCCTTTCCTGAGGCTCTAACGCAAGATTCAGGTCGGAAAAAGGATACATGGAATTTCGAGGACCTAAAATCCATGTTCAAAGAAGTTAACATTTAGGTCCATCTCCTCGAGGCAATAAATCACATCCTTGCTGTCACTAGGTTCTTCAAGGACTACTATACTTTGAAGCGACAGTAGAAAATTGAACAAGCGGTATTGTCAAAAGAGGCTAGCGCTATTATTTTAGCTGACTTACCACCCAAAAGGGACCTGGGCACAACACTTATTTCCTACTTATTGTTGGATTCTCCATTTGATTTGGCCCTTCTTCATTTGCGGTCGTCCATCAACCTAATTCCCACCGTAGCATTTAATCAATTTCGATTTGGGGAGTTGAAACCCACCTAGGTTACCAAATAATTGACTGACCAATCGATGAAAACACCAAGGGTGGTGGTTGAAAATGTGATTAAAAATGTTCAAGGATTCTACTTCCCAGCGGACTTTTTCATTCTCGATATGGAAGTTCCTCCTAATCTCCACGATGCACCGATCATTCTGGGTCGTCCATTGTTGGCAACAACCTGTGCAAACATCGACTGTGCATTTATGTGTATGGAGATAGCCCTAGGAAGCGAAAAGCTTAAACTAGAAATCTCAGGGCATCAAAGAAGTTTGACTGTGATCTAATCGAGGACAGTGAAGAAGAAGATTCAGCTTTCTGTGCAAACATTGGGCTCCTCTACAATGACCTAATGGCACAGTCATCTTCACTATCAATGTTCTTGGATTTGGATCCACATGGGACTGACGTTAATGGCATGCACATTTCATCCCGTCGATCTGATTGTTTGGGGTGTTCATATAATCACAACACCCCTGATTCTGATTATTCTGTCCCACCAAGAACTGATCTGCTCCCACTAAGATAGGATTTTATGACCTCTGCAAGCGGATTTCCCATCAGTGAAGATCGTTGTTGAAGCTACGAGTTACTACGTTAATGTATTTAGTTTTGAGAAAACCTATAATCGTAGTTTGAAAGCGAAGAAATCGTGTTCAACAAATAAAATTTGCACCGAAATAGATATCCCGGGTCGAACTCAGCGAGGCTACGTCTATCTATATTCGCAATTATATTTTTTTAGAGTTTATGTTGAAAAACGAAGCGACATAATTACAATGAAGCAATATTAACACTCAAAATAAATGAGAGAGAGAGAAAACATGCATTCAATATATCAAAATGTTTATACAATAAAAATAGAGAAGAATTACACTACAAAGTGGGAAATCAACTGCATTAGAAAGCAGGAAAATTCTACTCTAGGAAGCACTAAAAAGAATGAAGAGAGAAATATCCTCCTCGACGGTGCTTGGAGGATGAGCCGGATGAGATGATGCTTGGAAGATGGGGAATGGAGCAGGATGAAGGAGGACGAAGTAGGAAGAACGGGAACGGGGCAGCACGTCATCGTCGACGTAGGATCCACTTCCGAAAGAGGAACGAAAATTTGACTTTAACTCTTGAGAAGCATCCCGGGTGTCGGACAAGCTTCTATTGAGCTTTAGAGAGGGAGAGAATAGAAACAAGGGATAAAAATTTCGTATGGAGGGGGTCTCCTTTTATAGTTGCAAGGAGTGAGGGCAATTTAGCCTTGTTAATTTGAAAATATTACATAAGGGGTCTTTAGTGACGGATAAAACCATCTCTAAAGCCCCAGTCGTGGGCGATGTGTGCCATTTGCTCACCTTCCGTAGATCACGATCGGATGGCTTAACTCACCCCTCGCCGTGCCTTTTCATCATGCGCTCACCACGTCTGATCCCGCGTTACGCGTGGGCATGTATGGACGCATCATCTTGATTGAGCGCACGTGGGCACTGGATCGTGACCGTGCTGTCGATCGGGAGCGTGTCTCTGCTCAAATTGATGCATGGCAAGGCTCAAATGCACGCCTGCGGTTCGTGTTAAAGTGCTCGGCCAACGCACTGTGGGCACGTTTGTGTTGAATGCTTAATTTAAGAGCGAGCTTGTCGTAGCCATTGGATCTTGATCCAAAGGCGGAGAAGCGTTGATGCAAGGGCCTTCAGCTAATGCGTGGAGTCAGTTCAGTTGCCAAGATGGCACCACGTGGTGCCATCGTGGCCGTCCATCTTTTGGATGATGTAGATGGTGCCACAGGTGTTGGATTGAGTCGATTTTCACGTCGTTAGGCTGCATTTGTCCATCCAAATCCATCCGTGCGGTCAGATTTGTCGTCTGAGGTGTGGATTCACACCATCCTGGTCTTTGATCTTTGAAGGTTCCCTTATCTCTATCTAATGGTACAGATGTTTGATTAGGGCGATCTTGGAGTTGTTGAACTCCAATCATCACCCTGATTACATCTGTACGGTTGGGTCTTCGATCCGAGGCCCCGATAAAACTTTTTCCCTGTCCCTGAACATAAAAGGAGATAATTAACCTCCATTTTATTCAAAGTAATCTAAATGCAAGATGATGCATGCTATGTAATATTTATTGTATGTAATGCAATCCTATGCTTAAGAACATGCATAAATAGACATCTTATGTCATGTAAACATGTTTACATCGCACGCCCATGCCTATCTTTTGCTGGTCCCTAGCAAAAACTACATGCTATTTATAAAAGAATTAGTTTGGCTTATTTGAGCATGATTTATTTTCAATCATTAGGAAAATGTTTACGTAGGACCTGAACTTTCAAAGACACAACAGTGCCTGGGTATCTACCAAAATGCAGATCGCCTCAAGCCCTCACCTTATTCAAAGAAAATTTTCTTTTTCTCTTTTTTTTCATTTCAATTTTTTTTATTTTTGAGTTTTAGGGTTTAAGAGTGACTTTCTACTTCCATTCAACTCAGCCAAGATTTGATGAGAACCCTAAGTTCTAAGCATCTTATTGTGAATGTGATAGACTCGTTAATCGGTAATTAAAATGGACTTCAGATTTCTACTCCTCTAGGTGACCTTAAAAAGGGAATTCTGCCTAAAGGTATATCTTTACAATCGGTAGCTTTCTCCCTCCTTTTATTTTTATGGGGTCAACACAAGGGTGAGTCCAGTGTATATCTCCCCGATTTCTTCTACTTTTCTGCTTCTTCCTAAGTGTTTTGGGAATTTTCACTGCATTTATTGAGCTGGGTTCTGGACAACCGATCGATGAGCTGCTAACACCAACAACTTGCCAACCTATGGGCTGTTACCCCCGACAAGTTGCCAGCCATATCATCCTAGATGGTTCATTAGCTACCCAATTTTCTTTAAATCGTCGATTAATGAGTTAGTGACAAGATAGTGTGTAGATGCTTTAGACTAAAGGTTCCCACAAATCAGAGGGTAGGTTGATAAGTTGTGTACTTATCACCCAAACTTATTTACTAAAATTAAAGTAGAATTCAGGTTGGTTAGGACTCGAAAGCAAATCCACGTTTTAGTGGATACCTGGGCTAATTAAGTGCAAAGACCTGAAGGGTCTTTATGTTCAGATCCTAATGTAATATTTCCTAGGATTGAAAGGTCCTAATGTCCAACTATTCCTTCCTAATTCAACTTTCTTTTAATGTATAAATAAGAAGAGAAAAATAATTTACATGAATTTCACAAAGCTGACCAAATGATTCAAAAATGAATCCACCCCCCCATGCCAAGCTAATGCAATGTCCACATTGAGAAGGAGACATGAAAGAAAGGGTAGAGTATGAAAGATGTCACCTGAATATGAAGCTCGTGTCAGCTTTGTGTCATATGTACAACTGCTGAGTTTAATGCCTTTAGCTAGGTGAAGTCCAGCCAAAGAAGTCACTGAATGGCTAGAGCAACCGTGTCTGAGACGGGTTCTGGAAGAGTACGGTCAATAATAGACTTCAGACGTTGACCGTTGACTTTAAATGTGTTACCCATCTTTTGGTCAGAAATCTGAACGGCTCCAATTGGAAAAATCTGGTCAATTATGAATAGGCCATTCCATTTAGATTTCAGTTTGCCACGACAGAGCTTAAGTTTACAATCGAAAAGCCAGACGTTTGGGTTAGACTCAAAGCACTTGAGGGAAGTCAATTAATCATTTAGAGCTTTGCTCCGAGCCTTGTAGATCTTGGCATTCTCATATGCATCATTTCTAAGCTCTTCCAACTAAGATAGTTGGAGTTTCCTGGTCTTCCCAGCTAAATTCAGATCTAAATTGCATTGTTTGATAACCCGAAATGCCCTGTGTTCAATTTCTTCCAGTAGATGGCACGTCTTTCCATACACCAAACGAAATGTAGACATGCTGATGGGCATTTTATATGTCGTATGGTAGGCCTAAAGAGCGTCCTCAAGCTTTTATGTCCAGTCCTTGCGATCAGGCCTAACCATTTTCTGCAAAATGTTCTTGATCTCCCGATTGGAGATCTCAACTTGTCCATTCGTCTGGGGATGATAAGGTGTGAAAATTCGGTGATTAACCCTGTATTTGGCCAAAAAATTTTAAAATTGGGCATTAGTAAAATGAGTGCCACCATCACTAATTATGGCCCTTGGAGTCCCGAACCTACTATAGATATTTTTCTTGACAAAATCGATGACCACCTTGTGGTCATTTGTTCGGGTGGGAATCGCCTCAATGTAATACACCTAATTGGTTACTAGTCTAATACATGCAATTCTAAGGTAATTCTGAATGCATTTAGATATGAATTTCACACATGAATTATTCCATTAAGTTGAAAATATGAATTAATTTATTTACATCCTAATTTATGCTATCTAATTGTCAAAATTAACTTAATGTCTAGGCACCTAAATACCTAAATAGCCCACAAATATGGGCTAATCAATGATCGACTTCCTAAACGGGGGTGAGGGGACAGCCTCTAGGTCTCCTATGAAGGTAATGAGGAATAGGATGAGTATTGGTGGAAGGAAAGGGTTTATGCACTATTAGGTGGCCTAGGGCTAGAGAGGGACCTCTTGGGAGCATAGGGGGCTCTTTAAAACTCCAGAGGTGGTGTGAGTAGCATAGAAAGTGATGAAGGTTGAAGGGGAGGTGTGTAGGTCTTTAAATAGTGGATAAGAGGAGGCTAAAATAGGCATAAGGCAAATAGCGACCTCTAGGTCATCGCTTTAGGTCAACTCAAGTGTTGTTGTAGCCAACTCACGCTCGCTCACGTGCACTACACTGGCCCCTCAATCTCGTGCATTGATCACTCTCAAGCCTCGCTGTCTATCCATCTCACATCACTTCTTGCCATCGGAAGCATCCGTCAAGCATCCGCTGGTGTTCGCTGATGCATGCTTGATTTGAGTGAAGTGAGCCTCCACCCTTAGATGGCGGATGAAGGAATTCGAGCGAGCAGGAGAGAATGCTTTAGATTGCACCCCCACCCGATAAGATGATGGATATTACATCAAAGGACTTAAACGAGCACCCTGGATGAGCCACATTTGATCAGGTGTGCATATGTGCATCATCGAGCACGTCATTTGATTGCGCATGTGCCACGCTGACTGCTCGATCAAGATCGAGGGGTCCAATTTTTTCTGCTGCTGTAGCGATTGCAGTGCATTGAAGATCGAACTCGCGTCCTTCCTTTGCGGAGTGGGTGCACTACCACTTGGCAATAGACGGTGGTTGGTCGTGTGGAGGTGTCGGTGTGGTTGTGGCCTCGACCGTTGGATGAAGATCCAACTATCTTGGATCTTCCTTGTAGAGCTCTGAAGGAGGCCAAGTGAGGTTGGATGCTTCTTAGTTATTGGATTAAGATCTAACGGCTGGGATCTTTTCTTGCGGTGAGGCTGGCAAGGCTGCCACCAATGTAGGGTAGCCTGGATGGCACCATGTGGTGCCATCAGGGTTGTCAATCTTCTTCTTCTAGAGGGTTCTTTGGTGCTCCGATTAACGTGATTTTTACGCTGATGGACTACGATCATCTCTCCAAATCCATCCATATTGTTGGATTTTTATCTGAAGCCCGTAAAGATGTCATACTGCCTCCTGGCCATATAAAAAGTCAGAATTAATATACGGAATACACAAACTTTCCTTAATGCAATGCAATGAATTTTATGCAATATTTATACTATGAGATGAAATGCTAGGCCTAGGAATTGTCATAAATAAAGATTATTTTATCATGATTTCATGCATTTTTATCATACCCCCATGCTTACTTTTTGCTAGTCCCTAGCAAAATTAACCTAAATGCTATATGTAAAAGTAGAAACGGGTTAAATTACTTAGGTGAGATTTGTTGGTTGCCTTAGGAGATTTCAACCCAAGACCTTGTTACAAAAACTTGGCAGTGCTCGGGTGTCTGCTAGAATGCATACTGCCCAAGTCCTCACCTTATTCGAAAATTGAAGATACAATTTTTTATTTTTTTATTTTCTAATTTTTTATGACTTTTGGAGTTTAAGAGGTTCGGGATAACCTTTTACGGCTACCCAACCCACCCAAGACTCGGAAAGGACTCTTAGTGCTAAGCATCTTATGAAATGTCATGAAACACTCACTAGGAGGCCATTAAAACAAACTTCAAGTTTCTATGACCCTAGGTGACCCTAAGAGTTTCTACTTAAAGGTTTATCTTTCTGAATGGTAACTTTCTCCCTACTTTCAAAATTTTTTTATGCGATCAACATAAGGGCGAACCCAGTGTATATCTCCCCGGTTTATTTGACTTCTCCCCTTATTCCAAAAGTGTTTTGGGAATTATTTGTGCATTTTCGTGAGCTGGCCTCTGGACAACCGGGTAATGGGCTGTTACCAATGGCAACTTACCAACCATAGTCGTGCAGTGAAGTGTGGGTTATTTTTCTATTTTTTTCTCTCTTTTCTATTTTTCTCTTTCTTACTTTTTAGTACCATTTTTTTCCTTTTTCTAAGTAGGTGGCTTTCCTGATCTAAGATTTACTTAAAAGCAGTATAATGAGTATGGTTAAGTAGTTGGGCTCTAGATAACTAACCAATGGGCTATTTCCCACGACAACTTGCCAGCCATACTTCCATAGAAAGTTCATTAGCTACCTAATTTCCGAACAAACCGCTAAAAAGTTACTCAATGCAAATAGTGTGTAGATGCTTAGACTTAAAGTCCCCTCAAATCAGAGGGGGGGTTGATAAGTTGTGTACTTATCACCCCAATTTATTAGACAAATTAAAATAAAATTACTTGGCGAGGACTCGAGACTAAGTCCACATTCGAGTGAACACCTAGGCTAACTAAGCCTGAAGACCTAAAGAGTCTAAGTGTTCAGGTCCTAAAGTATTAATTCCTAAAGTTTGCAACTCCTAATGCCTAAGTTCTCTTGTCCTGATTGTAGCATTTTCTTTTTCTTAAGATATGAAATTACTATTATGGGCTGACAAAAAAATCATTTCACAAAATATCCACCCCGCCATTCTTAGCTAATGCAATGTCCTGATTGTTGTTATAAAAGCATGTAGGAGGGAAAAATTAGAAGAATAACACCTGATTTCTTTGAGATTCTGATCAGCACCAAATAGTCTTTACACGTGTTGAGTTTAGTGCCTTCAGCTAGCCAATGTTCGGCCAACAGTGGTTAGGGCATGGTGAGAGCAACGTTGTCTGAGACGGGTTCAAGGAGCACATGCTCAGCATAAGGTTTGAGACATTGACCTTTGACCTTGAAGGAATTACTTGTCTTTGGGTCAGAGATTTCAACGACCTCATTAGGAAAAATCCGCTCAATAATGAATGGCTCATTCCACTTAGACCTAAGCTTACCGAGGAAGAGCTTTAGTCGAGAATCAAAAAGCTAGACCCTCTGGTTCGGCTTAAAGCCCTTACGTGAAATCATCTGGTCAAGAAGAGCTTTGGTCCTTGCCTTATAGATTTTGGCATTCTGATAGGCATCATTTCTAAACTCCTCCAACTCAGATAGTTGGAGTTTCTTGGTCTTCCT
This sequence comes from Thalassia testudinum, assembly GCA_037157565.1. NCBI lineage: Eukaryota > Viridiplantae > Streptophyta > Magnoliopsida > Alismatales > Hydrocharitaceae > Thalassia > Thalassia testudinum. The sequence goes on along the minus strand of JAZHRO010000014.1, from coordinate 146,195,998 downwards.
GGCCAACTCTAGGTCAAAGTTACATTTCCAGTTGGCCCAAAATGCCTGGTGTTCTAGCTTCATGGGAAATTGACACACCTTACAAAACTCCTGATGGAACAGAGAAATAACGATAGGTGTTTGGTATGCCGTACGGTAAGCCCAAAGAGCATCATCTAGCTCTCGGGTCCAATCCTTCCTATCAGACCTTACTGTTTTCTACAAAATGTTTTTGATCTGCCGATTAGAGACCACAACCTATCTGTTTGTCTAAGGGTGGTAAGGCATGGAAATCTAATGATTCACCCCATATTTCACTAGTAAATTCCTAAACTGGGAATGAGTGTAATGCATCCCACCATCGTTGATAATTGCCCGAGGAATCCCAAACCGACTGAAGATAATTTCTCTTCAGAAAATCAATGACCACCTTATGGTCATTAGTCCAGGTGGGAATTACCTCAATCCATTTGGACACATAACCAACATCGATAAGAATATACTAGTGTCCAAATGGAGGGAAGCGTCACATGAAATCGATGCCCCAAATGTCAAAAATTTCAACGTAAAGTATTGAGTTTAGGGGCATCATGTCTCTCCTGGCCATGTTCTCGAGCGTCTGGCATTAGGCACATGACCTTGAGAATTCCTGGGCATCTTAAATAATGACAGCCAGAAGACTTTGGATTGCAAAATTTTTGCCTCCATCCTTTTCCTAAAAAAGTGTCCACCATATGCAAACTCATTGTTGAACTCAAGTATAATATGGAACTCATTTTTTGGGATGCATCGGTGTATAATCTAGTCAATGCTGATGCGATACAGCTCAGGATAGTCCCAAAAATAGTATTTGGCCTCAGACATAAGTATGTCCCATTGTTCTTCGGTCCAATCCTAGGGGATCTAACCAATGGCCAAATAATTGACGATATCCGCAAACCAAGGGGTTCGTATACTGGAGACGGTAAGGATAGTCTCATTTAGAAAAGTTTTGGCGATAGGGATATCCAGATGAGAACCATCAATTAGGATTCTTGGCAAGTGTTCTGTCACTACATTTTGTGGCCCGACTTTGCCCCTGATTTCAGGATCAAATTCTTGAAGTAATAGAATCCAGCGATTAAGCTCGGGCTTGGCATCCTTTTTGGCCAAGAGATGTTTCAAGGTCAAGTGGTCAGTGTAAATGATAACACGAGAACTTAAAAGATAAGGCCTAAATTTTTCCAAGGCGAAGACTACGGCTAGCAACTCCTTTTTAGTAATGGTGTAGTTCCTCTGGGCCTTATCCAAGGTCTTGCTAGCCTAGTTGATCACAGAGGGCTTCTTATCTACTTTCTAACCCAAGACAGCCCCGATAGCATAATCAGATGTGTTAGCCATGATCTCAAATGGGGTTGTCCAGACTAGTGGTTGCAACACCGGGGCACAGGTAACTGCTGTTTTCAATAAATCAAAGGCCTTACGGCACGATTGATCAAATACGAATGACGTGTCTTTGGCTAGAAGGTTACACAAGGGTCGAGCAACCTTCAAGAAGTCCTTGATAATTCTTCGATGAAAACCCACATGCCCAAGGAATGATCGAATCTATTTTACGGATGTGGGTGGAGGAAGTCTAGAGATAGCATCCACCTTAGCCTTATCAACTTCGATACCCTGATTAGAAACCACGTGACCCAAGACAATGCCTTCTTGGATCATGAAGTGGCTCTTCTCCCAGCTAAGGATCAGCTATGTCTTGATGCATCTCTGGAGGATCAATTCCAAGTTAGCTAGGCATGACTCGAAGGAATCTCCAAAAATGAAGAAATCATCCATGAACACCCCATGACAATCTCCCACCATGTCCGAAATGATGGCCAGCATGCACCTTTGAAAAGTCGCGAGTGCATTGCAAAGCCCGAACAACATTCTACTGAATGCAAAGGCTCCATAGGGATTTGTGAAAGTTGTCTTCTCCTGGTCTTTGGGATGGATAGTGATCGCGCATGTTTTGCGTGTTAGAAATCGAGGTTACAAGTAACCTGTCGTCGTAGTTGCAAACCACATCGATCAAATAAAATTTATACCGAAACTCCAAGGGAGTCTCGGGTCAAACACAGGGAGGCAACATTTACTTTAGTTGAAAATCACGCTTCAATTTGTTTCTTTTTGGTATTTTAGGGTTTTGATATTTTTTTGTATTTTTGAAATAAAAGAAAACAAGCAAATGTATCACAAGATAGAGATGAAACTAATATAATATATATGTCAATCCAATGTCGATTACAATGAGCTATAAAAGCATAAAAAGAGAGGGAGGTGAGAGGAAATCTCCTGAATCGGCTGCTCGGCGAGGCGACGACGCCTGGCGGAAGCTCGGATGAAGGAGGTGAGGAGAGGGACGACGGAGGTGAGATGCTAGAGGACGTCAGGTTGGGGAAAGCTTTGGCATAGCTCCGGAATGGAGGTGAGAAGACAGAGTTGATCTGCTACCGGAATGGAGGTAAAAGGATGGCTCCAAGGTGACCTATGAATGGAGATGGGAAGTTGGAGGAGTATTTGGTGGGCCAGAGGTTCGCTACACTAATAGGCACTTTGGGAGACTGAGAACAAGCTCTAATGGAGCATTGGTAGGCTTGCTAGAGCTTGGGAGTAGGTGGGAGTAGAGTAGGTAGAGATGGCTTGGAAGGGAGCGGGTGTAGGTCCTTTTATAGTGGTGGAGAAGAGGCAAAAATCGTATCTAGGTCTTTACTAATGTCAACAAATGTTACTGCAGCTGTCGCTGAATATCCACCCTTCAATTGTTCTTGCTAGCATGCACAGGCCTTTAGTGACGTCCATAAACGTCGCTACAGTTGTCGCTGAAGATCCACCTTTCAAATCCTCTTGCTAGCGTGCGCAGACCATTAATGACAACTGCAACCATCACTAAAGGTGCGTGGCTGAAGATCCGTGCCCGCCATGCTCGTACCCGCCCCACTGGCACTACGCCCTTCATGTGCCGTTGCTCCTCGCGCCTTCCGCTTGCGTGGCATGCGCTGTGCTGCTGCCACGTGTGGTGCTCTGCATGCGGTTGTAGCTGTGCGCGTGCGCTGCACGCGGCTGCGGCTGTGCGCGTGTGCTGCTACTACTGGCTAGCATTGGGCGGCCAGGATGGCACCACGTGGTGGCACCTAGGCCATCCATTCTTCTTTCTTTTGTAGAGTGTGCCACGGTGCTCAGATCAGGATGATTCCCACAATGTCTAACTACGATCGTCGCTTCGGATGCATCTGTACGGTCGAATTTTCCATCAGAAACCTATATGGATGTTGCATTGCCCCCTGGCCGTTAATCTTCCTCGGGCTTCATATGATATTATGGGACTCCGATCTGGACGAATTCAGAGGCCTTAGACTCCGATCGTCGTATTAATTAGATCTATACGGTCCGATCGTCTATCCGAGGCCCTAAAATAAATCCTCCCCTCTCCTGACCATAAAAAGAACCTAATTAACCGAAAATATATACAACTACTCTAAATGCATAATGATGCATGTTATGCAATATTTATAAGATGAAATGTAAATCTAAGCCTAGGAACATGCATGAATAGGCATTTTAACCTAAATAGATGTGTCTATATCAAATAGGCACTTGGTTATATCCCGAATAACCATATAAGAAACAAAAATACTTTTGCCTAGCAACATTTCTAGGATTTGATCAATGAATGGCAAGGGGAAATGATCCTTTTTGGTGGCTGTGTTCTGCTTCCTATAGTCAATAGAAACTCTCTAGGCAAAAGATGAATGGGTGGTAAAGGATTCCCCTTTCTTGTTAGTCGTAATGCTTATTCCCTCCTTTTTAGGCATAATCTGTAAGGGGCTAGCCCATGGACTATTTAAGATTGGGTAAATAATGCTTGCATCGAGCCACTTTATTATCTCCCTTTTTACCACTTCTCACATATTTGGATTTAATCTTCTTTGCATCTTGCTAGAATGGCAAGATCCATCTTCCATGAAAATACGGTGATTATAGTAAGATGGCTCGATCCCCCTAAGGTTGTGGAAGGTCCAACCAATTCCTGTTTATTATTCTTAAGGACCTTAATCAATCTCAATTCTTGCACCTTAGTCAAATCAACACTAATAATCATAGGGAGCATATTATTAGTTCCTAAGAACTCGTATTTTAAACTTTCTGGCAACAGTTTCATTTCCAGCTGAGGTGGGATAAGTATAGAGGGTAAGGAGGATGCTGATGAAGATTCATCAGGACAACCCAATGGAAGAGGTTGGGAATGAACAAAATCAACATCCTCTTCTGGGTGTTGTGAGTCTGCCACAGAGGGTTGTGGGTTGGGTTCGTTAAAGCTGGTGGAGTTCTCGAGTGCACTGATCATCATGCAAGTCTTAACATTACAATCATGATCGTCGAGTTCCTCAATGAATCCACAATCCTCAAATCCTTTTATCACCTTGAAAATATCAAGAGTCAACTTCCTATCTCTAAATGTAATCTCCATACTACCTCTCTCACAATTTATGTTGGCCTTGACGGTAGCTAGGTACGGATACCCTAGAATAATGGGCATGTTCCTCAAGTCTTCAGGTACATCAATGTCAACGACCAAGAAATCTATGGGAAAATAGAAATCCTTGACCTTGGCAATAACATCCTCAATAACACCTTTTGGCATGGTGACCAAATGGTCTGCTAACTGTAGCATTACTGAGGTTTGCCTAAGTTCACCCAACCAAAACCTTTCATAAAGAGAGGTCAGGATTAGGTTGATAAATGCACCAAGATCCAATAGTACCCTATCAAAAGTGTAATCTCCAATGACACATGAAATCAAGGGGGCACTTGGATCTCTTTTCTTTTGAGGAAGGTGGTGTAGGATGACAGAACTTGCCTACTCAAAGAGAATCACCTTTCTCGGGGTGGGTTCTTTTGCATTGCTTTTTGGCACGTAGATCTCTCAGAAATTTAGTGTAAGCCAGGATGTGCTTAATAGCATCGAGGAGTGAGATATTGATCTCTACACTCTTGAATAAATTCAGGAACTCCTTGTTGCTATCTAGGGTTTTCTTCTTCCTGGTTTTCAATAAGGCTTCAAGGAATGGAATGTGGGTGATGTCCTCAATTTCATGTCCCTGGGCCTTATTGTCTTCTTCAATCTCCTCCTTTTCTATCTCGAGCTCCTAAGAGTGTTGGTCTCTAGAAGGTAATTTAGGGTCCTTGGTCTGCTTCTTGCTCCTCAAGGTGACAGAGTTTGTAGAGGCATATGGATTTGGGTCTTGAGGTGAGGTAGGAAAGATTGGAGGGCCTTGATTAGTCAAATATCTAAGAGGAGAAGAGGAGGAACCCTGCTCAACCACCTGAGCATGTGCGTATGGGTCCCTTTGATTTCCGTACCCTTGGGCTCTATTGCCTTAATTTTGCACATTGAGTGGTTAGGTACATGTTGGGATGGTAGAGATCTGGGTTGTTTGGTGTTAGCTATAAGCCCAGATTGCAAGTTTTCCAATGATGTCTCATTTGCCGCATAAGCTGAAGCATGGACCCTTGCATTTCTACCATTTACTAGTTTAGATCAGCCTATCCAGCAGATTGTTCGGCATTCCAAGATTGCTGAGTAACCGATTTTGGGGGCAACTGATTGTATACTTGACCCTAACCCGTAGGTCTTTGAGGTGCATAGTTGCTGGGTCATGTTTGGGTTTGTTGCCCATAAGTTTTCTAGAAGTTAGTGCGTTTCCTCCAACCTGGGTTGTATGTTTTAGAATACGGCTTGGACCCAACATTCTCCTGTATTGCATACACATCCTAATAGGGTGAGGATGGAGGAAAAGAAGGATTAGGAAAGTTGGGATCAAAGGCCCCAACTTGCAACCCATAAGGTTCCGAGAAATTCTGGCTCATAGGTTGAGTCAATTTTAGCTGATTCATGAACTCCCATCCAGTGGAAGCTCATGAAGAATGGAATCCTGCATTTTAGGATTGAGTGTGTGTAGAAGTGTTTCTTGAGTTTCCATCCATCCACTCTTCCATCCTTTTCACTACCAACTTCACCTTATTTAGTTTTTTGCGAATCAATTCCATGTCAAATGAATGAGAATTCTGGATCTCATTAGCATTTGACCAAGGTTGTTGGGACTGGTTGAAGGTATCCATGGAGGCATGATTTATTGAATTCTCGCTAATTTTCTCGAACAGGTCATACACGCTATCTGCATCCTTGTTGTGGAAATTACCACCACAGGAAGCATCCATGTGATTACAGAGTTTGACTAACCCATGATAAAATATCTGCACGAGTTCCCATTTTAGCACATCATGTTGTGGACGACACTTCATACAAAGATCTCGTAGTCACTCCCAGGCACCATGAAACGGTTCCCCCAGCCACTAGGTGAAAGTGGTAATTGCCCATCCCAAGGCATTGGTCTGTCTAATTGGGAGGAATTTCTTCAAGAAGGTCGACTTAAGAGTAGCTCATGTTTCTATTGACCTTCCAATGGTCTGGTACAAATGTGCAGCCTTATCCCTGAGAGAGCGGGCAAAGAGCCTCATCATCATCTGCTCTTCATTCACATTCCTAGCTTTGGTGGTCTGAACCAAAGTGGTATGATCCTGCAAATGCTGGAATGGGTCCTCCGAACCAAGGCCATGGAAATGCTTAATCAAACATAAGACTTAGGGCTTAATTCTACGTCTCTGGCGGGAATCATGACGCCGAGACATTCCCCATTGTTTGAAGGATCATGGAAATTCTTTAAGGGCCGAGCACCATGACCATTCATTCGTTGCAACCATTGCTACATCTACTGCAATTCTTCTAATTGCCTTTGAATTAGCTCCTACTGGTTCAGGGGTGGGGGACGTGGTTGTTGATTTACCATGGGATCTGCTTAGCTATAAATCAACCTCCGCCTCTCAGAAAGGTCTAAAGGTCCATCCAAACGAGGGTTCAATGACCTCCTTCCAAGCATACACTGGAAGGAAGTTAGAAGGAGAAGGAAATGAAGGAACCCTGTAGCACAAAAATGCAAGCCTGTCCATAGGTTGGGTAGCCTAAAGATCTACAGACTCTCAAAATCCATCTTAAGATTATTGTCGATTTACTCTACTTTTATTTGGTCATTCCAACCAGTTAAAAGGAGGGGCTGGGGAAAAGGTTCTTCCCTTGGCTTGCACCTTCGATTCCTTTGATACCCCAAAACCATGGTCGTTTGATGCTACTCCCTTAGCTAGACATTAGATTGACCAGTATAAGCAGGTTAGTGAAGAACAATCTCAGTCTGGGCCCCGAAGAGCAAATGAATCCTTAAGGCCAATGTCTAATCAATTTTAGTTAGGCTTGGGATATTCGTGCTTCTGGAATGTGATGGGCCATTAATGGCCTGTGCCCTTAATGATTCGTTTGAGAATGCGTGTATGTGCACAACCAAAAATTTTTCAAGCAAGATTATTGACGATGAAGTGAGTTTTAGGATTCAGATATTACTTACTAGCTTTTAGGATTCAAGTACTAAGTATATTCAACCAAATGTTCGAGAGGCAAACCAATTTTGAATGCATGTGTTGAAGTATTTTCCTTTATAGACCAAAAAAAATATGGAGTGCCTACCTTGACCTAACTATTGAATCCTACGGGGTAGCTACAAGATGAATTTCTTTTAGATTAGGTGGTACAGCACAAACAAATCAATCAACTAGCCCAAATGCACCACCAATTAAGGCACACAAAAGGTGATTAACTTAGTCTGAATTCTACTTTGTTATGTGTTGATTTGTATGTGTCCTGGTTCCACAGGTCAAAATCTTGGTTGAGTTGATAAAATAAAGATAGGTTATGTGCCTCAAATGTCGGTGTTTGTAGTGTGTATGCTGATTTGTCCCATAATTAGAAATATTTTTTTTTATATGCGGGGGTGAGATGAGTGTAGGTGGAAACAAGACAATTAGATTCTATCCTATGGTTTATGCAAACACTTAAGTAGATTAGGCCTTGGATATGATGTGGCAAAAGTGAAATTAGTGGGGGGGAATGTGGGGGCACGTACAAACCACTCTACCCTCACATTACTCTGATCAACTATACCTGGATCTCCTTGCTAGGGTACCTGCAAGACAATAAATCAGAGGCAGGTAGGGTTAGTAATAAGTAAATGCAAAGAAACATGGAAAACAAGAAAGCAAATTCCGCTGCCTCCTCGACAATGGTGCCAAAATGATTAATGGGTTTTCGTGAGAGAAAATTAGGGTTAGGAGAAACCCATTAGTGTAGTTGCAAAATCACGTTATAAAGTAAGATTTTTATGAAAACTCCAAGGGAGTCCCAGGTTGAACACAGGGAGGCGACATTTGCTTTCGTTGAAATCCGCACTTCAGTTTGTTTGTTTTTGGTGTTTTTAGGTTTTGTTATTTTTTTGTGTTTCTGGGGGTAAAGAAATAATCAAGATGGAACACAAAGTGGAGAGAAACAAATCTGATATATTGCAATGTCGTTTATTACAATAAATTGAAATATGACAAAAATAACAAAGATAGAGGTGAGAGGAAATCTCCCAAATTGGCTGTTTAGTGGGACGATGGTGCTTGGCAATAGCTTGAATGGAGGAGGTGAGAAGCTGGATGACGAGGATGAGATGCTGGAGGACGTCGGGTAGAGGAATGCTTCACCAATCCATGGAATTGGGATGAGGAGGTGTAGGTGATCTACTTCCTGAATGGAGGTGAGTGGACAGCCTCTAGGTCTCTTATGAAGGCGACGAGTAATAGGAAGAATATTTTGTGGAAAGAAATGGTTACTACAATATTAGGTGGCCTAGGGCTTGAAAGAGAGCTCTTAGGAGCTTAAGGGGCTCTCTAGAACTCTAGAGGGGGTGTGAGTAGCATAGGAAGTGGTGAAGCTCAAAGGGAAGGTGTGTAGGTCTTTAAATAGTGGATGAGAGAAGGCTAAAATAGGCATAGGACAAATAGCAACCTTCTGTAGGTTGTTGACGCGTCTTGATCATGTTTTAACAGTTAGTTACATCGTAGCATAGGTGATCAAGCATTGTCAACAAATAAAAATTTATTACTCGAAAACCTAAGTATCCGAGGTCGAACACAGGGAGCCATTGGAATTTATTACTAATCTCAAGAATATAATTGAACACTTAATTACTCAAAACTTAAATCAAAATATGTAAATGCATGAGTTTAAAAGTCAATTGTAGCAAAAAGAAGGAATTTGGACGTCTGATCATGGGATCAGACATCTTAAAAAGATGTTTCCTCCTTTCTTCTTCTTCTGAAGATTTTCTTCCTTTCTTCTTGGTGCTTCTTCTTCCTTGTTTCTTCTTTGCAGTTCTCTTGCCTTACTTCTTTCTACAGTTTCTTTCTCTCTCTTTTCTCTGCGGGTCTTCTTCTTCAGCTTCTCTTCTTTTAATTGTCTTTCCCTTTCTTTATTTCAAGTTTCTTCTTCAATTCCTCTTCTCTTTTTCTATCGCCTCTTCCCTCTGCCTTGCCTTTCTCTTCTTCCTTTGAGATGGCTTCCTTCCTTCTTCTTCTTTTCCTTTGCTTGCAGTGGCTAAGTCCCTGCTGCCTTCTTCAGTTCCTTCCCTGCATAAACCAAAGAGGAGCAAAACCTATCCCTCTACCCACACCCGCGTCTCTCTCTCTCTGTATATCACTCTTCAGCATGCTCTCCCAAAGCCGGGTAAACAGGTCGGGTCACTCGCCCGGGTCCAGGCGTACCGGCGTGGGTGTGGTGCATGAGGATTGCTCAGAATGGTTGTCGGGTCGGGTCACCAGATCCGTGTGATGAGCTCAGGGATGAGGTGGTGAGTTTAGGTGAGGAGGGACCTCACCCCATGTGTTCTCGAGGCGATTGGCTAATAACACGAATTCAATTTAAAGTACTCTAGCACCTCACAGCTTACGTAGGTGGGACTATTGTTCCGTCTTTCTCGCGTGCCTGCAGTAGACCATTCTTCAATTGCAGCACTGCAGGCTTCGCGGCACCACTCTCTCGTACAGATGACTTCGTGAGGCCTCCCCAAGTTATCTTGACCTGGACTCCTGGAGCACTGTAGCCTGGGATGAGCTTGCGACCTCCTCGTGTCACTGCTAATGGCGGTTGGAGCTCGAAACCTGCCTGACACGAAAAGGGCCTTGCGACTCAATCAGACAATAGGAGCACCTTCGCCGTGTCAGGACGAAGGTGAGGCGGTAGGTGGCAGGCTGTGGGGTGGCCTAGGCATGCATGCCTAGGCCGCCCTGTGGCCGGACGGATGGGTTTGGTCGGAGGGAGTTGTGGGGTGTAGAGGGCCTGTGGATGAGTGGAGGATATTCAATGGAGTATGGCGGAAGTTATGCGGTGGTTGGCGAGATGTGTGGGGATGCGGAGTGATGAAAGTGTCTCGCGAGAAGTTGGCTGGAGAAGAAGATGGTAGTGGACAACGGCGGTCGAGGAGCGTTTGGTGAAATAAGATGAGGGAAATGAAAGAGGGGATAGAGAAGAGCAGTTCTAACCTAACTTAGGGGATGAAGGTGGCGAGAAGGCAGGCAGCAGTACCTGCTGTCGCCGGAGAAGAAGGCGTCTAGTGGAGGAAGACGGCGGCGACGACGGAGCTAGGGCAGTGCACGCGGGTGTTGCACAATGTGGAGGAGGATGAGGAGGACAGCTCTGCCACTGGTTTTGTGGTAGAGCGACGAGGAAGAGTAGGGGGGCTCACCGGAGCTTGCTGGACCCCTTGGCCGGAGGAGAAGAAGAGGAAATTGAGGTGGAATTCCGGCCAAGTCGAGCTGAAGAAGTGTGGCCGAAGTTGGGGGTTAATTTATAAGCATAGGCAGGGACTCCTGTGCTTGGAAGCCAAGCATCCAAGCACAGGAATCCTCACCGAAGATGGAAACAGTTAACAGACCCAAATCTCCCATGCATTCTCACGAGAGATTGGGTGCAAATCTTAGATTAGGATTCAGTTCAGATGGAAGGGAATTCCTCAGAGAATCTCCCTTCCAAATCTGGGAGGGGATCTCTGAGGAATCAGAGAGTATTCCCTCTCTATTGCTCGCCAGAGCAGGAATTCTCCCCAATAATGGTGGAGGGACCTTCTTGTAAGAGTGACGAGGAAGTTAGGGGGTTTTATGTAATGGCTTTCAAAAGATAGTGACCAAAATGTAATTGGGTGTATTAATTTGCAAAGTAGGTCAAGATGACCTCCCCTTAAATCCAAATATTGGTACAAACCTAATTTGGACCTAAGGAATCCAATGGTGAAGTTGGATTTTAGGTTTGACCACGTTTGAATGGAAATTTTGTGCAAAAACCCAAATTAGGTCAATTGATGAGCTAAGACCCTATTCTAAGTCAAACTAGGTTCCAAAGGCAAAATTGAATGTTCTAAACACTAAGGGATATTTTTCCATGATTTTTAGAGGGTTTACTTGATTTTTACCCTAACCAGAACCTTGTAGAATTAAGCGGTCTGTTTTAGTATTACAAGATGTCATTTAATTCTAGGTTTGCATATGAACCCATTTCTGATTGAATCAACTCACTTTTTATCTTATTCTGACCATTTGACCAATGTTTTGTCTTTGAGAAATCGCATTTATGTACTGCAATGGTAAAATTGCATTTTCAACCTTTATTTCATCTTTTCTTCTCAGAACACTTATTCCTTTAATTAAGCCCTCTTCTAACTTATGTAGGAGCTTTTATTCTCTTTATTATGTCAAAATTAGCTAGTTATGGCTCATGATGAGCCTCTCACCATACCCCCATGTTGACGTGGCTAGGTCGTGTTTTAACAAATATTGTGTTGTAATATAGACGAACTTTCCATGAAAATGAATAAAGATTTATAACTCGAAAATCAGAGAATCCGAGGTCGAACACAGGGCGCAATCTAAGCATTTCCAAAACTTGAGAACACAACTTTTTAAATGAGAATAAATGACTAGTTCAATGAGAGTGATATGGAAAGATATTGCTCAAGGGAAAAAAAAATGGACGTCTGATACAATATCAGACGTTTTAAAGTAGAGCTCCTTTTCTTCTCTTACCTTGCTCTGCTTCTGGTCCTCTTCTTTATTTCTTTTCTTCTTGCGCCAAGGTCTGGCTTTCCTCTCTCTTTCTTCTTCCTTTTCTTTTCCTTTGCCTTCTTGAATATTTGTCTACCCCTTGTCTTTTTCTTCTTTAGTTATGTTCTCCTTGGCCTTGCTTCTTCTTCTCTGTATAGCCTCCTTCCTTCTTCCTTCCTTTGTTCTGTTTCCCTTTGGCCGCTCTTCTTCTTTTCTGCCTTGCCTTTCTTCACTGGTAGAGACTCCTTCCTTCTTTCTTCCTCTGCTTGTAGCAGCTAAGTCCCTACGTCGTGCACACAACCACGCACAGCAAAACCTAACCCTCTACCCACACCCGCGCATGTCTCTCTCTCTATGTAAACCACTCTCAGCTCGCTCTCCCAGAATAGGGTAAACAGGTCAGATCGCACGCTCGGGTCCAGGCGCACCGGCGTGGGTGTGGTGCGCAAGGAGTGCTCAAGACAGGGTCGGGTCGGGTCGCACCAGATCCCCGTGGGGAACTCGCGGACGAGGCACAGTGGTAAGGTGAGGGACCTCACCCCAAGTGTGACTAGAGGCAACCAGCTTATATGAGAAAAATAATATAAAGGATACACGCGCATCGTGACTTACCTATGTGGGACTAATGTGCACCGCTTTCCCTCGTGTGCCCGTAGCAGACCGTGCCTTCAATTCCCACAACTGCAGGCTCTGTTTGCATCACTTGTTGGGTCAACTATCTTTGCAAGACCTTCCTAAGTTGGCAGCACCTGGAATCCTGTAGTCCTGCGACCTGGAGCAAGTGTGGAGCTTCCTCGAGTTGCCATCACTGGCGGTCGGAGCTTGAAATCTGGCTGACACAAAATAGCCTCGCGCCTAATCGGATCACCGGGGGACCTTCACCGTGTCAGGGCGAAGGTAAAGCGCTAGGTAGCAGGCCGTGGGGCGGCCTAGGCGCACGTGCCTAGGTCGCTCTGTGGTCGGACGAGTGGGTGTGTTCGGGGTGTTGTTGTCGTAGTGTAGCGAGACTATGGATGAGTGGAGGGTTCTCAATGAGGTGAGGCGGAGATTATGCGTTGGTCGGCGAGACGTGTGGGGCTGCGAAGCGACGGGAGCATCTCGCCGGAGGGTTGCCGGAGATGAGGAAGGTGGCGGTGGACAGGGACGGTCGAGGGTCTACTGTGTGAAATAAAGTGAGGGAAATGAAAGAGTGGAAGATGGGGAACTTATCTGGACTATTCAGAGTGAAAGGGGGCAGCGGAGTCAGATGGCACGTTTGTGCCGTCGTCGGAGAAGACAACCCTCAGGGAGATAACGACGATGAGGAGGAGGCCAGGGAGGCATGAGCTTGGTGTGGTGCGACGCGGGAAGATGAGGTGGAGTGGACCCTGCTGTTGGTATGGCAGCAGAGAGAAGAGAAGGAGGAGAGGTAATCATTGAAGCTTACGGGTTTCTTGGTCGGAGAGAGGAGAGATGAAATTTGGAGGATTCTATGGCCAAGACAAGTTTGAGAGATTTGTAGAGGGTCGAAGGTCTTTTTATAGGTGCTGGCCGAGCTTCTGGTGAGTGGAGGGCAAGCTTTTAGCCACCTTCGTCTCGCCGGAGAAGGAAGGTGGTTGGGATCCAAATCTTTCGTGTGTTCGCACGAGAGATTGGATAGGAATTAGAGATTATGATCGGGCTCAGATGGAAGGGGATTCCTCAGAGAATCTCCCTTCCAATTATGGGAGGGGATCTCTGAGGGATCTGAGAGTATCGCCCCTGTCTTCCATGTGGGAGAAGGATTCTTCCCCATTAACGGTGGAGGGACCTGATTGTAAGATTGGTGAGAAAGCTAGGGGGGTCTCTGTGATTATTTTCAAAAGATAGGGACCAAAATGTGATTAAGTGTACTAAATTGCAATGTAGGTCAAGATGACCTCCCCTTAGGTCCAAATTTTGGTACAAGCCTAATTTGGACCTAAGGAATACAATGGTGAAGTTGCATTTTTGGTTTGACTACGTTTGACTGGACATTTTTTACAAAAACCCAAATTAGGTCAATTGATGAGCTAGGATCATAATCCTGGTCAAACTAGATTCCAAAGGCCAAATTGAATGTTCTACACCCTAGGGGATATTTTTACATGAATTTTAGAGGGTTTACTTGTTTTCTATATTAACCAAAACCTTGTTGAATTAAGCAGATCTATTTTAGGGTTACTAAATGTCATTTAATTCCTGGATTGCATGTGAACTCATTTCTGATTGAATTAACCCACTTTTTATCTCATTTAGACCATTTGACCTATGCTTTGTCTCTGAGAAATCCCATGTATGTACTACAATGTGAAAATTGTAGTTTTAACCTTTATTTAATGTTTTCTTCTCAAAACACTTCCTCCAATTAAGCCCTCTTCTAAGTCATGTAGGCTCTTTTATTCTCTTTATTAGGTCAAAATGAGATATTTATGGCTCATGATGAGGCTCTCATCATACCCCCAAGCCTAGCTTTTGCTAGTACCTTAGCAAAATTTCAAGGTTTTAACTTCTGTTCTAGACCCTTAGTGTCTGTCATCAATTATGATGAGTGCTTCTCTTTTTCTTTTGTGATTAGGTCAGAATGCTGACAATAAGCCTAGAGGTACTGAAGTACCACCCAAAATCCGGACCTGACCAACTTTAGCATCAATCCTCCGCAAAGGTTTTTAAGGCCCACAGAAACTAAACTCGGGTTTGTTGGACTCTGCGGTTAAAGCACCCGTGCTTGAGACATTTTTAGCCTAGGTTCAATTTTGCAGTGCATTTTTGTAAGAGAGAGATAGAAGATTTATTTATTTGGAGAGCTTTCTCTCTCTTTTCCTTTTTTCTTTCTAGCTTCAGATTAGCTTCTCAACATGATCTGTATCAGATTCCTTATCCCCACCATCAATCCTCAAGGGTCCCTGGCTATCGATGCTTCGAGATAGCACCGCCCATGGCAACCCCCAGAACCCTGGCTTTCGTGATTTTTAGATAATCCCACCCATGGCTTTCCGTGGCTGAATTCGGACCCTGGCGATCGACATTTCGTGATAATGCCGCCCATGATATCTGAACCAGCAGAGTGCTTACATGCCCCCGGTAGGATATTTAAATATCCTAAGAGACAAGCACCGAGGAGTTGATATGTTGTTATGCATCTTTGAGCGGAATTTCCTGCCTCTCTGCACCGGGAACTCGCCCAAATCAACTTACGTTGATCAGCCGCTCCTAATCTAGGCAACTTTTTCAGAACATTAAACGCTTTTATGTGATTTGGATATTTATGCGCACTGAACCAGACTGTGTGTGAATTTGGGGTGCTTAGGTTACCGAATCCCGCAAACCGAAGGTCAGTTAACGAGGCCAAATACTTCCCAAGCCTTAGACCTAATACTTAAGCTTCGCATTTTCCCCAACCTCTTGAGGATTATCCAGATTTTAGCGGATACATGAATTTTTAGGCTAAAGAATCTAGCCCAAGCAGATAAAACTAGCATTCCCGCTAATCTCTTGTTATGTCACCTTAGCACTTTTTTTCTCTTTTCTTGATCTGGTCTAGAACTTCAGTTAATCCCTTAATCTTTTACTAGTGACTATTTCTTTTACTTTTTCATTTTGTGCTTCTTTTTTTGGCATTTTACTCTTTTCGTCCTCTCATTTTGCATGACCCTGAATTATTTCTCCCCTCCTTCAAGTTTTTTTTTTTGAATTGAAACCCTTTCTTGATATGAATTTTCCAGACATTTTGCACTTTCATACCCCCCCATGCCTAAGATTTGCAATGTCCCCATTGTAAATTAGGTTGGTTCGATTTCAGCTTAGTTCATGCATTAGGACAGGTGTTTGGTGAGTGAATGGGTTGAAGTGACTTGTTGCAAACGATTTCTAATCTCAGGTAGGGGTAGCTGAGGTGAAGTCGGCTGTTCGAATGGATGAACCCTAAACCGCAATATGAATTCCGCGTAAAAAAGTCAGAAAAGGTTTCGGGTTTTTCAAAGAATGATGGGTTGCCTCCTGTTAAGCGCTGAGTTTTACGCCATCGGTTGGGTGCAATGAACTCAAGGGGAATGGAGAGTAAAGGATGACTCAGCCAAATTTGTATCGGTCATGTCAATGAAAGGTTTGGGTCTCCGACCATTCACAACAAAGGGTTCAGAATCGTGGCTAAGTGGGCTAATTTCAATGGCTCCAATTACAAAGATTTGTCGAACTAGGTAGGGTCCGACCCACTTAGATCGTAGCTTTCCTGGGAATAACTTGAGTCGGGCATCAAAGATTAAAACCTTTTGACCAGGATGAAAGATCGTTCTAGCAATGTGTTTGTCGTGAAAAGCTTTAACCCATTCTTTGTAAATTCACGAGTTCTCATACACGTCGTGGCGTAATTCATCGATCTCGCTTATTTGAAGTCTTCTGTGGGTTCCAGCCTTAGAAAGATCTAAATTACAATTCCATACTGCTCAATTGGCTTTATGCTCCAATTCGACGGGGAGGTGACATGCCTTCCCGTGCATTACTCTGAAGGGAGACATTCCTAATTGGGTCTTGTGGGTGGTCCTATAAGCCTACAATGCTTTCGGAAGCAGAGAAGACCAATCTTTTCTGACAGGTAGAACAATAACCTGAAGGATTTTCTTGATCTCTTGGTTTGATAGCTCAACTAGACCATTAGTTTGGCGGTGGTAAGGAGTAGACATTCAGTGTGACAACCCATATTTGGTGATCAGTGACATGAACTGAGCATTTGTGAAATGGGTCCCTTCGTCGGAAATTATTGCTCGTGGAATCCCAAACCTTGAGAAGATGTTTTGATGAATGAATTTGATAACAACTTTATGATTGTTGGTTCGGGTCGGAATGACTTCTATCCACTTGGACATGTAGTCAACTGCGAGTAAGATGTATTCGAAGCCATCCGAGATCGGGAAGGGTCCCATAAAATCAATCCCCTAGATATCAAAAATTTCGCATACCAGGATCGACTGTAGAGGCATCATGTCTCGATGGCTCATGTTGCCTAAAGTCTGGCAACGGGAACATGCCTTACAGTGATTGTATGCGTCCTTGAAAAATGTGGGCCAGTAAAAGCCACACTAGAGGACTTTTGATGTGGTTTTAGGTCTTGAGAAATGTCCACCGCATGCCTGGTCATGGCAAAATGAGAGTATGTCTTTGATTTCCACTTTCGTAACACACCGTTGAATTATCTGATTAGCACCAATGCAGAATAGATATGGGTCTTCCCATAGGTAATACTTGGCATCGGAACGCAATTTGTCCTTCTTGGCCTTCGGCCAATCGGATGGACTCTGATGTGATGCTAGGTAATTTACTATATCTGCGAACCGTGGAAGGCCTGTACTGATAGTCAGGAGGTGCTCATCAGGAAAGTGTTCTGTGATGGGTCCGGAAGGGTCAATTATTTCAGAAGGAAGATGGGACAAGTGATCAGCTACCACATTTTGCTTTCCCACTTTGTCGCGAATCTCAAGGTCAAATTCTTGCAATAGCAAGATCCATTGGATTAATCGAGGTTTCGCGTCCTTCTTTGCAAGGAGATGCCTCACAGCTGTGTGATCCGAGTATATGATAACACAAGAACCCAGAAGGTATGATCTGAATTTTTCTAGGGCAAATAGTACAGCTAGCAGATCTTTCTCAGTAGCCGTGTAGTTACACTGAGCCTCGTCCAGTGTTTTGCTGGCGTAGTAAATGACCACAGGTTTCCCGTCAATTTTCTGCTCCAAAACTGCTCCTACAGCAAAGTCAGATGCATCGCACATGATCTCAAAGGGTTGAGACCAATCAGGGGATTGTAGGATCGGGGCTTGGGTGACTCGGTCACGTAGGATCTCAAATGCTTGAGTGCATTCCTTGGAAATTTCGAATGGCACATCCGTGGATAGAAGAGCAGTCAGGGTGTGCGTGACTTTTGAAAAATCAGGGATAAATCAATGGTAAAAACCGACGTGCCCCAGAAAGATCGGATGTCCTTAATCGAGCGAGGCATAGGGAGCATGGAAATTAGGTTAACCTTAGCTTGATCCACTTGGATGCCTTTCTCCGAGATTAAATGTCCCAGGACAATTCCCTCAGGCACCATGAAATGGCTCTTCTCCCAGGAAAGAACCAAATTCACATTGATGCACCGCCTGAGTATTTAGACCAAGTGTTGGAGGCAATCATCAAATGATGCTCCAAAAACTGAAAAGTCATCCATGAAGACTTCCAGATAGTCACTTACCATATCTGAGAATATGGCAAGCATGCACCGTTGAAAAGTTGCAGGTGCATTGCAAAGACCGAAAGGCATCCTTCGAAATGCGTACGTCTTGAAGGGGCAAGTAAATGTGGTTTTTTCTTGGTCTTCTAGATGGATTGCCACCTGGTTGTAATTGGAGTACCCGTCAAGAAAGCAGAAGAACCTATTTCCCGCTAGTTTCTCGAGGATCTGATCAATAAACGGTAGTGGGAAATGGTCCTTCTTCATGGAGGAATTGAGTCTTCTGTATTCAATGCAGACTCTCCACGAGTTAGCTATTCTGGTAGGAATGACTTCTCCGGTTTAAGTTGTGATAATGGTAAGTCCGGCCTTTTTAGGCACCACCTGCATTGGACTCACCCAACGACTATCGGAGATCGGGTAGATGAATCCTGCATCTAACCACTTTATGATCTCCTTTTTCACGACCTCCAGCAGGTTTGGGTTTAAGCATCTTTACATTTCTCGTGAAGGTCGTGTGCCTTCTTCTGTGTAGATTCGATGTGTGCAGTATGAGGGGCTTATGCCAGTCAAATCATCGAGAGTCCATCCAATGGCTCTACGATGTTGCTGTAGAACAGTAATCAGACGGTGTTCCTGGTCAGGTGTGAGTCGAGAGTTGATAATCACAGGAAACATCTGATTGGAACCTAAAAAGACGTACTTCAGATGCTCGGGAAGGGGCTTGAGCTCCATGACAGGATTGTCAGCAGTAGCGGGTGGTTCGGGGTTTATATCAGGAACAAGGGTCGGAGTCATAGGTGTGTCGAGATCATGTTCACACTCCTCTATTGGCGAGTTTTGATTTTCTAGTGGTTGATCAGGGATAATCAGATTGTCCTCTGTATGCAATTCATCAACCACAGCTCTGATATGACATATTTTCTCTATAACCCCGCAATTAATCCCTTGTTGGGCCTTAAAAATGTCAATCTTCAGAGTTTGATTCCCAAATTTTAATTTGATCTGGCCCGCTTCGCAATTTATGCTAGCAGTGGCCAAAAAGGGTCTCCCTAATATGATTGATGTTCCCTTGGGATCTCAGGTGCATCCATGTCCAGCACTATGAAGTCCACCGGGAAGTAGAAATCTCATACCCTAACAATGACATCCTCAAGTATTCCTTTAGGTGACTTGATGGATCGATCGGCTAACTACAACGTCACCTCAGTTGGTTTAAGTTCAGATTCCTCAAGGTGGTTAAGGAGGGATGTAGGTATTAAATTTATGGAGGCACCTAGATCTAGTAAGGCTCTGTCAAATTGGGTTTCACCAATTTTACAAGAAATCAGGGGAGTTCTTGGGTCTTTAGCCTTGGGTGGGAGTTTACCCAAGATGACAGAGCTGGCTTGATCTGACAGTAAGATCAGATTGCCATCCTTGGTTCATGGCTTACGTTTAAGTGTACATACATCTTCCAAGAATCTTGCGTAAGCTGATACATGGCGAATTGCATCCATCAAGGTGATGTTTATCTGGACCTATTCAAAGAGCTGGACCAGATCCTCCTCGGGGGCCACGGGTTTGGTTATCCTTTTTCCTTTGGTCAAGGCCTTAGGAAATGGAGTCCTAGTTGGTTCCTCTAGAATAGGTCTAGGTTCTTGATTTGGGATAGTGGTATCCTGGATAACTATCCTAGGGTCTTGGCTACTACCAGGCTTGGAGTGGTTCGGATAATGTGGGTCTTGGGTTGTTCTACCAATGAATGTTGTTAAAGAGTTTAATCCGGCCTGGTGTTGGTTTGGGTTTGATAAGAGGGGTAGCTACTGTTGAAATCCTGCATAAGATGTCGAAGCTTCCATCCTGTCTGGTGATGGAGTAGCGGGGGCCTGATAAATGAAATGTGCGTGACCTAAATTTGGATTCATAATGCGCCTCTGGGTCGGCACGTTATTTGGGTTTGGCAGAGGTTGCGAAGGAAGGGTGCCAGGTTGGCGGGAATTTGCCATCTGGGCCAGTTGGTTGCAAACCTCTATGATCTCATCCTTGTGTTGTTTTTGCATTACTGCATTCGTCTTTTGATTGTCAGCCAGTGCTTGAAGGATAAGAGTCATTTTATCCTGGTTTGGCCCGGATTACTAAGTGGGATTGGGCCGAGGCTAAGGCGGCTGATATGGACGAGAGGCTTGTGGACGAGGTTGATATGGTGGTCTCTGAGTCTGAGGATTTCTCGTCCACTGAAAGTTAGGATGATTTCGCCATTCAAGGTTGTAGGTATTGGATAATGGGTCATTCTGGATGGCAATGACGTCCTCGTAGTTCTGAGGAACCTTAGGAAAGTCAGAATATGAGGGTTCAGAGTTCCCCCAACTCGAGTAGAATGGATCGGAGGTCACTCCGGTCTGAGAGGTAGATGAGGGTGGATATGGGTCCATCCCCTTAGCAGATTGGTGGTAGATGTTTTGCATAGTTTCCCTTGCGAGAGATGGTCGTGTAAAAGAGTTCTGCGTAGAGGTGGCTTGCTGCAAATGCCGAGTTGGCTCATCCACCTTCTTTTCTATGATAGAAACCTTGTCCAACCGACTGTCCATCAGTTCCAAGTCGACGGAAGTGGACAGGTCCTGCATCTCATGTGCCCCTCTCAGATTCGTCGATGCACGAGCATTCGTCCTGTCGAATATGCCCATGGAGTCATTATTTATGGAGTTCTCGCACATGTTTTCGAGAATCTCCCACACCGTGTCCTCATGTTGACCCATGATGTTTCCTCCACACGTTGCATTGACGAATAATCGAATGTCTTCATGGAGTCCCTGGTAAAAAGACTGGACTTGTTCCCATTTAGGAACTCCGTGATGGGGGCACTTTCGCATGAGATCTAAGAATTGGTCCCATGCTTCGTGAAGAGGTTCTCCCAGTTGTTGAGTGAAATGAGTGATCAGGTGGCACAAGGCATTCGTCCGACCAATGGGGAAGAACTTTTTCAAAAATTCGAACTGAAGTTCCTCCCATGTGTTGATCGGACGGGTCTAAGTTTGATACCAATGGGCGGCCTTGTCTAAGAGGGAGAACGAAAACATTTTCATGAGTAGGATATTGCGATTTTGTGGATCTGACCTGAAGGTTTAGGCCAGATGCTTGAGTTGTTTAATGTGTTGGAATGGATCCTCAGAGTTAAGCCCATGAAACTTTGGTATGGCATGAATCATATTGGGCTTTAGTTCAGAATTAGGACCTTCAATTGAGATTCAGACTTGAGGTTCGATCGCCACCGCAACGGGATTATAGTGATCTTGCATCATTGGTCGCTGCGGTGGGTTTACAAAGTTTTGAAAGAGACCATTCAAGCATTGAGGTTGGTGCTCAAGGTTATTCTCCTCTTCAATGGGTTGTGCCATGATGGGAGATGAAGGAGAACTTGGTTTTGAATCAGATGAAAGATTTATGTGGTGGGGTTGCTGCACAAATAAGGGCGTCGAGGCTTGGCCTCGACGAGAATGAATTTTTAAAGGAGGTCTTAAGGATGGTCTTAAGGACCTCCTACTGAACATGCACCGAAGGATGTGATGAGATTAGAAGGTGCTGGACCCAATCGAGACACCCAAAAATTGTTGGGTGACCATAGGGGTTCGGGGCGGATGATACCCCTTAGTCAGAAAGGTCGTCCACTTGAGAAGTACCTGGGCAGCTAGAGAGGGAGAGTCCCGCAAAGACCCCTACACGGTAGAGCGTCCCCACGAGTTACAGGGTTTCCCCCACCTGACCTCTCTTGCCACTGTGGTTCCAGGTAGACTAGAATGGGGACCTTGACCTCTTAAGTCTACCATTTTTACTTTAAGATCAAGGTGCTTAAGGTTCCACTTGAACTTTTAGGTCTTTTGAGTGAGAAAGTGACCTAATTTTAGGGTTGGTTGACCCAAGGGATCAACTTCACCTCTTGTTCCTTTGAGAGTTTTTGGGTCCTTCCTTTTAGGGTTCAAATGGATTTAAAAGCCTGATTTGCTTAGAGTTTCTCTTGTATAGATCTTTTCAAACATGGTTTAGGCACACCTCTTCTTGGAAAAGTTTTTTTCTTTATTTAAGAGAAGATGTGTCTCTGAAAACCCTAGCTTTTCAATCCTTAAGTTACCTCTAGTTGGTCTAATTTAGTTGCCTCAAAATTTAGTATCTAGGGCTCAATCAAGAAAGTTTTAGCCCAGTTACCTTAGTTAGATGAGCAGTTAAAATTGTATTGAAATGAAAATCAGGCAACTTTGATGAATTACTAAGTATGAAGCAGGTAGTCCTAAGTTGATTCTTCCTTTGTTCCTTTTCAGACTTTGAAGGGGTTATGGGAGAGAGCTAATGCAAATTACCTATTCCTTGGTGTGTTTGTTATGCAGCTGCTCTTCTTTTCTCTACTTTCCCTGAGACAAGCACAATAAAAGAGAGGAATTAGGTCAATATTGGATCAGAAGTTGTGATCAAAAGCTTTAGAAGTACCCATTGCTCCCCGGCAACGGTGCCAAAATGTTGATGCGGCTACATCGTGTTTTAACAAATATTACGTTGTAATATAGACGAACTTTCCGCGAAAACAAATAAAGATTTATAACTCGAAAGTTAGAGTATCCAAGGTCGAACATAGGGAGCAATCTAAGTATTTCCAAAACTTGAGAACACAACTTTTTAAATGAGAATAAATGACTAGTTCAATGAGAGTGATATAGAAAGAAATTGCTCAAGGGAAAAAAAAATGGACGTCTGATACAATATCAGACGTCTTAAAGTAGAGCACATTTTCTTCTCTTCCCTTGCTCTACTTCTGTTCGTCTTCTTTATTTCTTTTCTTCTTGCGACCAAGGTCTGGCTTTCCTCTCTCTTTCCTCTTCCTTTTCTTTTCCTTTGCCCTCTTGAATCATTGTCTGCCCTATGTCTTTTTTTTTTCAGTTTTGCTCTCCTTGCCTCGCCTCTTCTTCTCTGCCTTGCTTTTCTTTCTCCTCTGCAGAGCCTCCTTCCTTCTTCTTCCTTCCTTGGTTCTATTTCCCTTTGGCCTCTCTTCTTGTTTTCTGCCTTCCCTTTCTTCCTTGGCAGAGCCTCCTTCTTTCTTTCTTCCTCTGCTTGCAGCGGCTAAGTCCCTACGTCCTGCACACAACCATGAATAGCAAAACCTAACCATCTACCCACACCCTCCCGTGTCTCTCTCTATGTAAACCACCCTCAGCATGCTCTCCCAGAGTCGAGTAAACGGGTCGGATCGCGTTCCCGAGTCCAAGCGCACCGGCGTGGGTGTGGTGCGCGTGGTGTGCTCAAGATAGGGTCGAGTCACGCCAGATCCACGTGGTGAACTCGCAGACGAGGCACAGTGGTGAGGTGAGGGACCTCACCCCAAGTGTGACTGGAGGCAACCGGCTTATATGAAAAAAACAATATAAAGGATACACGTGCGTCGTGAGTTACCGATGTGGGACTAATGCCCACCGCTTTCCCTGTAGGCTCTGTTGGCGTGTAGACCGTCCCTTCAATTCCCACAACTGCAGTCTCTGCTGGCGTCACTTGCTAGGTCAACTATCTTTCCAAGACCTTCCTAAGTTGGCAGCACCTGGAATCCTACAGTCCTACAACCAGGAGCAAGTGTTGAGCTTCTTCGAGTTGCCGTCAATGGCAGCCGGAGCTTGAAATCTGGCAGACACAAAAATAGCCTCGTGGCCTAATTAGATCACCGAGGGACCTTCACCGTGTCACGGTGAAGGTGAAGCGCTAGGTGTCAGGCCGTGCCGTGGCCTAGGAGTGCGTGCCTAGGTTGCTCTGTGATCGGATCGATGGGTGTGTTCGAGGGGTTGTTGTGGTGGTGTAGTGGGACTGTGGATGAGTGGAGGGTGCTCAATGAGGTGAGGCGGAGGTTATGCGTTGGTCGGTGAGACGCGTGGGGCTGCAGAGCGACGGGAGCATCTCGCCGAAGGCTTGTCGGAGATGAGGAAGGTGGTGGTGGACAGGGACAGTCGAGGGTCTATTGTGTGAACTAAAGTGAGGGAAATGAAAGAGTGGAAGATGGGGAACTTATCCGGACTGTTCGGAGTGAAAGGGGACAGCGGAGTCAGACGGCGCGTTTGTGCCGTCGTCGGAGAAGACAACCCTGAGGGAGATAACTGTGACGAGGAGGAGGTCAGGGAGGCGTGCGCTTGGTGCGGCGCAATGCGGGAAGATGAGGTAGAGTGGACTCTACTGCCGGTATGGCAGCAAATCGACGAGGAAAAGGAGAGGTAATTGCCGGAGCTTGCAGGTTTCTTAGCCGGAGAGAGGAGAGATGAAATTTGGAGGATTGTACGGCCAAGACAAATCTGACAGATTCGCAGAGGGTCAGAGGTCTTTTTATAGGTGCTGGCCGAGCTTCTGGTGCATGGAGGGCAAGCTTTTAGCCACAGTCGTCTCGCCGAAGAAGGAAGGTGGTTGGGATCCAAATCTTTCATGCATTCGCACGAGAGATTGGACAGGAGTTAGAGATTATGAATAGGCTCAGATGGAAGGGGATTCCTTAGAGAATCTCCCTTCTAATTCTGGGAGGGGATCTCTGAGGGATCTGAGAGTATCCCCCCTGTCTTCCTCGCCAGAGAAGGATTCTTCCCCATTAACGGCAGAGGGACCTGATTGTAAGATTGGCGAGAAAGCTAGGGTGGTCTATGTGATGATTTTCAAAGGATAGGGACCAAAATGTGATTGGGTGTACTAAATTGCAAAGTAGGTCAAGATGACCTCCCCTTAGGTCCAAATTTTGGTACAAACCTAATTTGGACGTAAGGAATCCAATGGTGAAGTTGGATTTTAGGTTTGACCATGTTTAACTATATATTTTGGGTAAAAACCCAAATTAGGTCAATTGATGAGCTAGGAACCTAATCTAGGTCAAACAAGGTTCCAAAGGCCAAATTGAATGTTCTACACCCTAGGGTATATCTTTCCATGAATTTTTGGGGGTTTACTTGATTTTTATCCTGACCGGAACCTTGTTGAATTAAGCAAGTCTGTTTTAGGGTTACCAAATGTCATTTAATTCCTGGATTGCATGTGAACCCATTTCTGATTGAATCAACCTACTGTTTATCTCATTTAGACCATTTGACCTATGCTTTGTCTCTGAGAAATCCCGTGTATGTACTGCAATGGTAAAATTGCAGTTTTCACCTTTATTTCATATTTTCTTCTCAGAACACTTATTCCTCCAATTAAGCCCTCTTCTAAGTCATGTAGGAGCTTTTATTCTCTTTATTAGGTCAAAATGAGCTAGTTATGGCTCATGATGAGGCTCTCATCACCCCATGCCTAGCTTTTGCTAGTTTCTTAGCAAAATTTCAAGCTTTTAACTTCTGTTCTAGACCTTGAGTGGTTGTCATCAGTTATGATAAGTGCCTTTCTTTTTCTTTTGTGATTAGGTCAGAATGCTGACAATAGGCCTAAAGGTACTCAAGTATCAACCAAGATCCAGACCTGACCAACTTTAGCCTCAATCCTTTGCAAAGCTTTTTAAGGCCCACAGAAACTAACCTAGGGATTGTTGGACTCCGCGGTTAAAGCACCCGTCGT
Organism: Thalassia testudinum; assembly: GCA_037157565.1. Lineage (NCBI taxonomy): Eukaryota > Viridiplantae > Streptophyta > Magnoliopsida > Alismatales > Hydrocharitaceae > Thalassia > Thalassia testudinum. The sequence continues at coordinate 146,170,230 of JAZHRO010000014.1, read as the reverse complement.
TGAGGCATTTTAGCCTAGGTTCAGTTTGTAGTGCATTTTTGTAAGAGAGAAACAGAAGATTTATTTGTTTGGAGAGCTTTCTCTCTCTTTTCTTTTTATTTCAAGCTTCGGATTAGCTTCTCAACATGGTCTGTATTGGATTCCTCATCCCCACCATCAATCCTCAAGGGTCCCTGGCTATCGATGGTTCGAGATAGCACCGCCCATGGCAACCCCCATAACCGTGGCTTTTAAGATTTTGAGATAATCCTGCCCATGGCATTCCGTGGCCGAATTCAGACCCTGCCGATCGACATTTCGTGATAATGCCGCCCATGATATCTGAACCGGCAGAGTGCTTACATGCCCCCGATTGGATATTTAAATATCCTAAGAGGCAAGCACCGAGGAGATGATATGTTGTTACGCATCTTCGAGGGGAATTTCCTGCCTCTCCATGTCGGGAACTCGTCCAAATCAACTTGTGTCGATAGGCCTCTCCTAATCTAGGTGACTTTTTCAGAACATTGAAATGTTTTTTGCGTGATTTAGATATTTATGTGCACTGAACTAGACTGTGTGTGAATTGGGGTGCTTTGGTTACCGAATCCCGCAAACTGAAGGTAAGTTAACAAGGCCGAATACTTCTTAAGCCTTAGACCTAATACTTAAGCTTCGTATTTTCCCCAACCTCTTGAGGATTATCCATATTTTAGCAGATACCTGAACTTTTAAGCCTAAGAATATAGCCCAAGAGGCCTAAGATCAGTGTTCTTGCTAATCTCTTTTTATGTCTCCTTAGCATTTTTCTTCTTTTCTTGATCTAGTTTTGAACTTCAGTTAATCCCTTAATCTTTTACCAATGACTTTCTTTTTCTTTTTCATTTTGTGCTCCTTTTTTGTCATTTTGCTCTTTTTCTCCTCCTTATGATTCTGTGGCTCACAAAATTTCCTCCCTCCTCAAATTTTTTTGTTCCTTTTCATAATTTTTTCAATTTTTTTTGTTTTTGACATATGTGAATTTTTTTGTGAGAATCCTTGTGAATTTTTCTTGGTTCTGTATGTATGCACTTTATCACCCCCCCATGCCTAAGTTTTGCAATTTCCTCATTGTAAATAGAGGGTGTGAAATAGTGTTGAGGTCAGGGACTTAGAACAGGATACATCAGGTGGGTGAACGGGTCAAAAATGATTGATGTGGATGATTTCAAGCTCTGGTACGTGTACCAGAGGTGGGATCAACTGTCTAAGGCTCAACTCAAGGAGCAATGGATGTGGAGTACTGATGGATAATCAGATGGGTCTCTATTTTTCGAATGACGAGTTGCCTCTCGTTGAATGCTAATTTAATGCCTTCAACCGAGCAGAATATGGGGTGGAGAGGGAGTGGTCAAATCAGCAGAATTTTGTAAAACAAGCACCTTGATGAAGAGCCTGGTTGGTCCAACCAGTTGTTTGTTAAGATCAATAGGCTAATGATGCAGCCCAAACCCAATAAGTCTGGTGGGTTGATAGATGTAGATCAACAGATGCGGAACCCACCATATGCAATGAAGTTCTGATGGATGTGGAAATGAAAACTTGGGTTTAGGCTGAGTCGAATCAGCTTGGTCAGGGTAGGGTTCTGAAAAATAATCAGTGCATGGTGTGGAAACCCAACAGGGGTGATCAAAGAATGATGGCTCCTATTTTTTGGTCTGATCAATACCTGATACCTGGTATAGATATGGAGTTGAATCATCTACAAACGGCTCAGTGAGAGGTGAATTAGAATAGAAATTGAGTCCGGTTGCAGGTCGGGGTAGAGAACGGGTTTTGATTGGTTCTGTATGTGTGGAACAGGTGGCTTCAAAGAACATTGGCTTGTTATAATCAGGAAGCAGATTTTCTCCGATGTTATGGTCAGATTTGAAATCGTCGGAGAGTTTGCAAAAATCAAAATCTGAATGAGATTCAAGATCGTGAGTTCCACCGTAGAATAAATCATATGCTGTATATTCAGCAGCCTGATTGGGGTCTAGGCTATATGTTAATTCTGAGCTTGAAAAGGTGTCCTTATTTGGTAGAGGCTCAGGTTCTAAGCTGGTAGGGCAAACCCAATTGAAACTTCACTCGTCCAACTCCTCAGTTTCTGTATCATAAATTGTCATGACTTCCGAAAAATAAATTAGTTCCTCTGAGGATGTGTGCGAGGGATATTCATCAAATAGCAGCTCAAAATCATATTCTTCATTGAAAGATTGATCTTCCTCATATGAGGCCTTGAAATCTTCCCAATAGGTTTCAGATCTAGATTCTGGGCTTAGGATGTGGGTTGAATTACTAGAATCTAGGTCCGAATAACCTTTGAGGGTCACCTTATCAGAATAAGGGGCGGAATTTACACCCTCGAGAGGTTCATTATACTTTCATTATTGTAGGAGTTTTGGGATTCATGGTCAAGAGTGGGCTCAACATGGTATTTTCCTTCATTTAGAGCTTCCCAACCTTCTTCAATATCAGGCACGTTGTACTCCATCTGGGTTGGGAATCCACAACCATTTTGTGCCTCAAACCCGAGATCAGATTGATCCTCGATGTGATCCCAAGATGATTCATCCTCTGTTTGTGGTATATACAGGTACTTCTGGTCGATAATTTGTTTTACTGATCTCATTATCTCTTCCCATTTTTCATGATTATCTTGGTGTTGCTTCAGAAGTTGAGGATTTGTCATGCATTGAAGGTATTCAAGATTGTACAGTTTTTCTATCTCAATGTACCCTGTGATGAGCAAGTCACGGGTTGATCCTTTTGTGGCTTCTACAAATAGTACTTGCGCACAAGTTATGTAAAGGTTGTGGTTGTTGTGACATCAACTTGAATGTTTCCTACTAGTGTTGAGGTTTTGTCATCTTTTTCATAGAATTTCAAGGCATCCTCAATCATCCTATCTCTCATGGATCTCCGATATTCAGGTTTCTTGAATGGTAGTCCTAAGTGGTTTGGCTACATATTTGAATCAGGTGGTGGAATCAAGATGTGGAATCAGAATTTGAATCAAGATGTAGAATCAAGTTATGAAGCGATTAGATATGAATAAAGAGTCCCACTGAAAATGTGTGTGTGTGATCTAAAGAGAAAAGATGAGGGACTGGAGATGTTTTTGACCCAATCAAGACACCCAAAGACATTTTGATGACTATGGAGGTTAAGGGCGGATGATACCCCTGAATCGGAAGATCGTCCACCTGAGAATTACTTGGGTAGCCAGGGAGGGAGAGTCCCGCAAAGACCCCTACACAGTAGAGCGTCCCCACGGGTTACAGGGTTTCCCCCACCCAACCTCTCTTGTCACTGAGATTCCAGGTAGACCAGAATGGGGACCTTGACCTCTTAAGTCTATCACATTTATTTCAAAGGTGCTTTAGGGTTCTCACTTGAACTTTAGATGTTTTGATGTTGTGACCTAATTTAGAGGTTGGTTGACCCAAGGGGATCAGACGTCCAAATTCCTTCTTTTTGCTACAATTGATCAGACATCTAGAAAAGATGTTTCCTCCTTTCTTCTTCTTCTTCTGAAGATTTTCATCCTTTCTTCGTGGTGCTTCTTCTTCCTTGTTTCTTCCTTGCAGTTCTCTTGCCTTGCTTCTTTCTGCAGTTTCTTTCTCTTTCTTTTCTCTGCGGGTCTTCTTCTTCAGCTTCTCTTCTTCTTCTGATTGTCTTTCCCTTTCTTTATTTCTGATTTCTTCTTTAGTTCCTCTTCTCTTTTTCCTTTGCCTCTTCCCTCTACCTTGCCTTTCTCTTTTTCCTCTGCGATGGCTTCCTTCCTTCTTCTTCTTTTCCTTCGCTTGCAGCGGCTAAGTCCCTGCTACCTTCTTCAGTTCCTTCCCTACACAAACCAAAGAGGAGCAAAACCTACCCCTCTACCCACACCCTCATCTCTCTCTCTGTATATCACTCCTCAGCACGCTCTCCCAGAGTCAGGTAAGCGGGTCAAGTCGCGTGCCCGGGACCATGCGCACCAGCGTGGGTGTGGTGCGCGAGGAGTGCTCAGGATGGTTGTCAGGTCGGGTCACCAGATCTGTGTGACGAGCTCACAGATGAGGTGGTGAGTTTAGGTGAGGAGGGACCTCACCCCATGTGTTCTCAAGGCGATTGGCTAATTACACGAATTCAATTTTAAGTACTCCAGTGCCTCACAGCGTACCGAGGTGGGACTACTGTTCCACTGCTCTTTCTTGCGTGCCCACAATAGACCGTTCTTCAATTGAAGCACTGCAGGCTTTGCGGTGCCACTCTATGGAACAAATGACTTCGCGAGGCCACGCTGACTTATCTAGACTTATACTCCTGGAGCATTGTACCTGGGACGAGCTTGCGACCTCCTCAAGTCACTGCTAATGGCGGTTGGAGCTCGAAACCTGCCTGACACAAGAAGGGCCTTGCGGCTCAATCAGACAACAGGAGCACCATCGCCATGTCACAGGGATGGTGAGGTGGTAGGTGGCAGGCCGTGGGGCGGCCTAGGCATGTGTGCCAAGGTTGCCCTGTGACTGGACGGATGGGTTTAGTCGGGGGGCAGTTGTGGTGGTGTAGAGGGCCTATGGATGAGTGGAGGATATTCAGCGGAGTATGGCGGAGGTTATGCAGTGGTTGGCAAGACGTGTGGGGTTGCGGAGTGATGGGAGCGTCTCGCAGGAAGGTGGCTGGAGATGAAGAAGATGGTGGCAGACAGCGGCGATCGAGGAGCGTTTGGTGAAATAAGATGAGGGAAAAGAAAGAGGGGATAGAGAAGAGCAGTTCTAACCTAACTTAGGGGACGAAGGGGGCAAGAAGGCGGCTAGCAGTACCTGCTGTCGCCGGAGAAGAAGGCACCCAGTGGAGGAAGACAGCGACGACGACGGAGCTAGGGCAGCACGGGCGGGTGTTGCGCGACGTGGAGGTGGATGAGGAGGATAGAACTACCACTATTTTTGTGGCATAGCGACGAGGAAGAGTAGGGGGCTCACAGGAGCTCGCTAGACCCCTTGGCCGGAGGAGAAGAGGAAATTGTGGTGGAATTCAGGCCAAGTCGAGCTGACGAGCTGTGGCTGGAGTTGGGGGTTAATTTATAGGCACAGGCAGGGACTCCTGTGCTTGGAAGCCAAGCTTCCAAGCACGGGAATCCTCACCGGAGATGAAAAGAATTAAGAGACCCAAATCTCTCGTGCATTCGCACGAGAGATTGGGTGCAAATCTTAGATCAGGATTGAGTTCAGATGGAAGGGAATTCCTCGGAGAATCTCCCTTCCAAATCTGGGAGGGGATCTCTGAGGAATCAGAGAGTATTCCCTCTCTATTCATCACCAGAGCAGGATTTGTCCCCAATAATGGTGGAGGGACCTAATTGTAAGAGTGGCGAGGAAGTTAGGGGGGTTTATGCAATGGCTTTCAAAAGATAGGGACCAAAATGTAATTGGGCGTACTAATTTGCAAAGTAGGTCAAGATGACCTCCCTTAGGTCCAAATTTTGGTTTAAACCTAATTTGGACATAGGGAATCCAATGGTGAAGTTGGATTTTAGGTTTGACCACGTTTGACTGGATATCTTGCATAAAAACCCAAAATAGGTCAATTGATGAGCTAGGACCCTAATCTTGGTCAAACTATGTTCCAAAGGCCAAATTGAATGTTTTAAACCATAGAGGATATTTTTCCATGATTTTTAGAGGGTTTACTTGATTTTTGTCCTTACCGAAACCTTGTTGAATTAAGCAGGTCTATTTTAGGGTTATAAGATGTCATTTAATTCCTGGTTTGGATATGAACCCATTTCTGATTGAATCAACCCACTTTTTATTTTATTCAGACCATTTGACCAATGTTTTGTCTCTGAGAAATCACATTTATGTACTGTAATGGTAAAATTGCAGTTTTAACCTTTATTTCATGTTTTCTTCTCAGAACACTTATTCCTTCAATTAGGCCCTCTTCTAAGTTATGCAGGAGCTTTTATTCTCCTTATTAGGTCAAAATGAGCTAGTTATGGCTCATGATGAGGCTCTCATCATAGGTCTAGCTCAAGTTTTGCAGTAGCCAACTCACACCTGCTCACGTGCACACTACACTGGAACCCTCCATCTCGTGCATTGATCATGCTCGACCCTCGTTGGTCGTCCACCTCGCATGGCCAGCTGCCATCACAAGCGTCCATCAAGCATCTGCTGGTGTTCACTGTCGCATGCTCGGTCCGAGTGAAGTGAGCCACCAACCATCAATGGCTGATGAGTGGCTCCAATCGTAGGGGAGAGAACACTCTAAATTATGCCCCTACTTGATCAGATGATGGATATTGCGTCAGATGACTTAAACGAGCACCCTGGACAAACTACATTTGATCTGGAGTGGATATGTGCATCATCGAATGGTGTCTGCTTGCACATGTGCCACACTAACTACTTGATCAAGATCGAGTGGTCCAATTTCTTCTGGCACTATAGCGTTTGCGTTGCATTGAAGCTCAAACTTGCATCCTTCCTTTCCGAAGTAGGCATGCTACCTCTTGGCCATAAATGCTAGTTGGTCGCATGGAGGTGTTAGTGTAGCTACAGCCTTGACCGTTGGATGAAGATCCAATACTTGTGGATCTTCCTTGTAGTGGTTTGAAGGAGGCCAGGTGAGGTTGGGTGCTTCTCAACAGTTGATTGAAACCCAATGGCTGGGATCTCTTCTTACGGTGAGGCTTAGAAGGCTACGGCCATTGTAGGGCGGCCTGGATGGTGCCACATGAAGCCATTTGGGCCACCCATCTTCTTCTTCTTGTAGAGGGTGATTTCATGCTCCGATCGACATGATTTTTGCACTAACAGACTGTGATTGTCACTTCGGATCCATTCGTATGGTTGGATTCTTTGTCCAAAGCCCATAACGATGTTGCACTGCCTCCTGGCCATATAAAATGTCAGAATTAATATATAGAATACACAAACTATCATAAATGCAATGCAATGAATGTTATGCAATATTTATACTATGAGATGCAATGCTAGGCCTATGAATTATCATAAATAAGCATTTTGTCATGAGCTCATGTGCATTTATCACCCCCTCCCCAGCCATTAGATTTCACTTATTCACCTAAATAACTCAAACCCAAATCATCCTAGGAGCTTTCATAAACCGAAGGGTAGATCTACTTGTTTGTTTAACACATCCACTCACCTCACCCTCCCAAATATATATATATAATATTTCTTCTCTGATTGTTGGGTGGGATTAAATATTTACACACTTTAAACACCCAAAATTTTTGACTTATGGCGCACTACTGTTGCTTAATTTGATCACTTGATCGGGAATTTGATCTATGGACCTGGTACACCCGAATTGATTACACACATAAGTGATTAGAAATCAAATTAGGCTAACCACTTTGTGTGCCTTAATCAAGTGGTGTCACTAGCCAATTATTTGATCTGTTTGGGTTGCACCACTTAATTTAAAATTGATTAATCAAGTAGCTTACTGCATAGGACTTAATTTTCACAGTTGAACCAGGCATGCCATATTATTTTTTATTTTTGAAGGAATACACCTACACCTAGGATTTCAAAGCTTTGTGTGTCTCATGAAACCCAAATTGAATACACCTAAGAATTTGAATCCTAAAAGCTACTTTAGTAAGATTCAAAGCCTAAAATACACTTCATCTATAATATTCTTGCTTGAAAACCTAGGTTGTGCACACATATACACATTTTTAATTAATCATTAAGGTCACAACCCATTTAAAGGGAACTCACATTTCAAAGCACTATTGTCCTAAGCCTAACTAAAATTACATGGACGTTGGTCATAGAATTTCACCAAGTCCATTTCAGGGTGTGACTCATACCGTGTTTCTAATTATTGACGTCTGGATTTTCTAAAAGATGCTAAGTTGGGAGACTTGATTGTTAAATGACTTAAGCCAACAAGGGTTTGGCATAATGCTACCTTGGACACATGCTCCCCTTACTACACCGGCCTAACTTAAATGACTTTTAGACTTGGAACAACATGAAATTCAATTTATGGTGAGTGTTACATTCCTAAAGTGAAGGTCCTTAGGCTACCCAATTTAATGACATGCTTGTATTTATTATGCTGTAGGGCCTCTCCTTTTGTCCTTCCATCTTCCATCCAGTGCATGCTTGGAAGGAGGTCATTGAACCCTAGATTGGAAGGACCGTTAGGCCATTAAAGTTGGTGAAGGTTGAGTTACAGGCAAGCAGATCCCTTGGCTAACAACCCACCACCATCACCTTCGCCTCCGAACTAGTAAGAGCTGATTTAGAGTCAACAAGACCATTTGCAACAGATGTAAGAGTGGTTCCACCATATGAATGGTGAGGGTGTTCAACCCTTAAAGGATTTCTATGATCCTTCAAATTATAGGGATCATCCAAATGTAATCATGCCCACTAGTGATGTTGAAATTAAGACCCAAGTCTTAAGTTTGATTAAACACTTTCATAGGTTTGGCCTCATGGACCTATTCTAGCATCTAGAGGATCTAACCACCTAGGTTCAAACCACCAAATCATGGAATGTGGATGAGGAGCAAATGAACATGGGGCTTTTCCCCCACTCACTCAAGGATAAGTGATGTGCATACATCTAATTAGCCTAAAAATGTCTATTTATGCATGCTCCTAGTGTCATAGAAGCATCATACATTATAGATATTGCATAGCATACATCATCATGCACTTAGTTTAATTTGCATAAATTGTATAGTAATTTTCCCATTTTTTAGCTAGGAGATAAGGTTACAATAATGTGAACCTCATATTGAAGATCCAACCGTACGGATCTGATCAGGGCGACGATCGGAGTCGAATGCCTCTGTGATCACCCTGATCGGACTTTCGTATCCTCAAATGCAGTCTGACGAAGATCAAAGGTCAAGGGGGAAGGTTGTTCAAATCCATACCTCAGATGACAAATCCAATTGCATGGATGGGTTCAGATCGATGATCACAATCCAGCAGTGCAAAAATCGATTCAATCATGCAACCGTGGTACCACTTACAAAACAAAGAAGATGGATGTCCATGATGGTGCCACGTGGCGCCATCACTGCCACCAAAAATCGCCTGTAGTGCCTCCTCTTCGATTGCACTATCAATCTCAGCTGCTGGATCTCCATCCAATGGTTGAGATGTGTCCTAGCCATGCCTCCTCAATTGTAAAGAGCGAGTGCAAGAGAAGATCTTGACCATTGGATTGAGATCCAATAGTTGAGAAAGCACATCGAGAAAAAACTCAACTCAAACAGCTGCGTAGTGCAGCAGTGAGGCGCCTCTCCCAAAGAGCGCGACATGCTCTCGAATCCATGTGAGCAAATTAAATCCGTGAGGAGGAGTGGCAGGCAAGATTGTGTCATTGGATACCGCGCGAACAGTTGATGGAGCGGTGATGTGGAGTGACATGGAGTGCTGGATGAACACGCACATGATGATGCGCCATGGGATGCGCCATTATACGCAAGCATGTGCAACACATGAAGATGAAGTAGATCTTGTGGCATTTAAGCCATTTGATTATGCGACCGGACGACTGGGATTGCTTAAGGCGAGATTGCGTGCACAATGGCTAAATTCGAGGTGGCATCGATGTGTCTCAAGGAGTGCGCTCCAATCTCCATCATACAGTGGAGATTTAGCACACACCTTCAGTGATGTGGGGCTTTAGCAATGTGCACATCCATCACTAAAGGCCCTGCATTGTTGATTAAGCACGTAAAAGGACCCCTTTCCCCTCAAAGCTCACCTATATAAAGGCCCTATGCCATCCATTTCTTCTTCATCTATTCCTTCGTCTCTCTCCCTCTCTAAGAGCTAAGAACTCAAGTTCTAAAGCTCACTCTTCTGCTCCCAAGCTACGGGAAGCTCCACTAGTGTTAAAAATAAAAAATTTCCACTTCTCACCCCCTTCACAGAGCTCTCGTCGCTATCCTCTTGTGCTCGTTCTGGAAGCGAAACCGACGACGTCAACGTCCTACCTCATCCCTGGTTCTTCTATATTCTCCCTTCGTTCTCCATCTTCGCTCTCCTTCATCCTCCAAGTAGCCATTGAGGAGGATAACTTCTCACCCCCTTCTCCTTTTATCGCTTTCTAGTGTAAATTTCCCACTTTCTAATTATAGTAATTATTTGTATTGAACAGATGATTATCAAATATTGGTTCTCTTTCACTCACTTTTCTTTGTACTATTCCCTCTCTCGTTGCAGTATTGTTTCTGTTTCTTCTATTGTTTATTCTTTATGTAGAATAGCTAGTGTAAAATAATTTCAACCAATAAATGTACTTCGTGACGATAATTATAAAGAAGATTTTTGATCAAACATTTGCATCCTCGTGTTCAACTTAGAACTCACCAAAGTTTAGGCTATAAATTTTATTTGATAGCAGATTTTTAGACGACTACAATGATGGGTTTCAAACTCAAACTTTTAGCATATGAATCTCACTAATCATTTCGGCACCATTGTCGTGGAGGCAATGCTCTTTGATTTCCAGCATTTTCCACCTTACTTATCTTTTACCTCACTTTTCTCTTTTCTTACTATGATGGCAGGTACTCCTTTGAGGCGAGCCAGAGCTGTAAGATTGGAGTAAAGTACTATTGAAGGGCCTGTAAGTATATCTTCACCACCCACCACTTATATTTCATTCCACCACCTAATAACACAAACTCTAATTAACCTAGGAGCTTGCATAAACCCTAGGGTAAGTTCTAGTTGTTTGGTTGCCACCTCCACATGCCTCACCCTCTTCTTATAAAATAAAAAATCTAAAATTCTAGCAGAGGTACGCAACCTCTTCTGATTTTTCATACTCAATCGGTAACTCGATCTTTGGAACTGGTACACTCATCAACACTTAATCGAGTAGAAATCAGATTAGGTAACCACTTGTGTGCCTAATTCAGTGGTGTATCAGGCCAATTGTTTGAGTTGTTTGGCTTGCATGACTTCATCTAAAAAAACACATCAAGTAGCTTGCTCATTGGGGTTAACATTTAAGGTCAGTACCAAGCACTCTACCTTACTTTGATTTCAAAGGAAAACATCTTCACCCGTGTTTGCAAATCCTAGTGTGACTCCTGAACTAGATTGAATTCACCTTAATTCAAACCATAAAAGCTACTTAAGCAAGATTTGAACTCTAAAATCTACTCATTCAAAAAATCATGCTTGAAAAGCCTGGTTGTGCACGCACACACATTAATCAATCTTTGAAAGCACAACCTAGATAAAGGGCCCATCAAATTTCGAAGCACATTCAAACCTAAGCCTAATTAAAATAGAGTAGACGTTGGCCATAAGGATTGGACTCGCTCTTTGGGCCCCAAATCGAGATTATTTTCAATTAATCTACTTCTACTAGTCCATCTGAAGTTTATCTAGGGGACCAGTGTCAAACGACCGCGGTTGGGGGGTATCAAAGGAACCTGAGGTGAAATCCAAGGGAAGAACCTTCTCCCCAATCCCTCCCTCAACTGGTAAGATTGTTTGGAAAGAAGTAGACCAAATTGTTTCTTTCATTTCAAGATGGGTTCTGAGAGTTTGTAGATCTATAGGTTACCCTAGCAAAGGAGAAGTTTGATTGTTTGTATTGTAGGGCACCTTTCTTTTCCTCCTGATTCATCGTGGATCCTTCCACATCCTTTGTGCATTTCCATTCTTACCATCCTACTACTACTTATTCCAAGATAATTATTATCCCAACCAGACTTATTCTCACCATCAACTATTTACGATAATCTTGATTGGGGGCATAATTCTGGACCTCTGTGTTTAGGATCTAATCCTAGACACTATGATTTTGATTTTTATCCTTCTTTGAGCTACACTGATTATAGATATCCACCCTTTGATGATCAATTTAAACTAATCTACAATCAAGAAGGATATCCAGATTACAATCCCTACCATCCCTAGGCTACACTACATGTAGGTCCCACCCCTACCCAACCCCAAACAAAACCATTTGGTTCGGGTAAACCAGGACTAGGATAAGGTGTTGGCTAACTTAAGGAACACCAATCAATCTTTAGAAGCTTAGCCAAAACATTGCATTGAAGAATTGGAGCCTCTGATTCAAATGATTGATGATCTTAGCAAGTATTTGTTAGATTGGCTCCAAGATGTTAAGGATAAGGACTCGGGTGAGTTTTTACTTTGGAAATTGCCAAAATTGATGTTGAGATTTGTAATTGCTTTGGTTCAATCTTGGGATGATTCCCAAGATGAACCCCTTTCAAAAGAGCTAATGTCAGAACTCACTCAGGCACCTATAGGGCGGACACATTTTATGAGACCAGATTCATCTAGAGCAACTAGTTGAGGATGAATTGATTTCTTCACCCAAGATCCCTGAACCAAGGTATGTGGGAAAGATGTCGCCATGGACTAGGAAATGATTGATGATTTTGAGTCATATATAAATGCGACTCTAGAATTCTTTGATTTTGAAGGTGAAGAATTATTATGTGAAGTCTCACCTGAGTTTGAGGAAAATGATTTTAGTGAGACATACGGGCTTGGGGCGTATGATGAATCATTTGATAGACCTATAATTAGGGATTGTGATTGAATCAAGGCTAGCATAGAGGATTCAGATCCTGACTTCATGGATGACTCAATCAGTAACCCCATTCTTCAACCACACCCCAAAGTGCTGAATGATGATATTTCTAAAATAATTGGACCCAAGTCATCAATTCTAATTTAGCCGCAAATTTTGGAGATGGATATTTTATACAGGGATGATGACACTTTAGAGGTCCCGGAAACACTTATTTTGGAGGATAGGAATCAAGAGATAACAATCTGGGAAGCTAATTCTAGAAGAGATACATATTTGGATCTAAGGGTTCCTTTATGTTTAAAACTACCAACATTTTATCATGACACTTACGATATTTGTGACTTTGAGGATGTGCAACCTAAGTGTAGATTAATGGAATATCTTTTCAAGCAAACTGTTAACTAGACAAATGACCCCATTGATTTAGATTTACCTATTGTCCGACATTTTAGACTTGGGTTTGTTGGTGCTAGAGCACCACGATCGTTTATTTTGATGATAACAAAACACAGGTCATTTAACATTTGCACTTGAAGTCTTAGATTTCAGGTTAATTGCAAATGTAGACATGGTTAGACGGAGTTCAAGCTCGCATCCATGGCAGGTTGGAGGAGCTTGACAGAGAACAGAGAAGCTTCGCGAGGAGCGATGTCTTGCGACGAGCATGGAAATCGCGTATTTTGAAATCATTGGAAATCATAGTATAGTCGCAAAAACCACTCGACAAAGATATTTGTGATAACAAAACTCTCATAGATCTTTATTCTTTTTAGAACTTGAGTCCCGGTCGTTCGTCTCTGGGAGGCATGAAAATGAATCGAGATTTGGATTGACTTTTATAACCTAAATCTAACCTAAGCTACTATTTTTGTCTTTTTGTGTTTTTGATTTTTTATTTTGAAAAGCGAATTGAAACCTATATCTAGATAAACTAGCAAAAACCTAAGTGACTATGTGCATCTAAATGAGGCCATGGTGGCCATGCATGGTGTGAACAAACCAAGGTGTCATATAGGCAAGCAAACTGAGGACAATCAGTCAGAGAAACATCATGAAATTATTTATGCATAAAGAATTATCACGCATCATGTACACTAGAAAGCATATAAATAGAAGAAAATCCCTCACGCCAGAAAGTTGCCACTAGAGCAATCGGCCTTGTGTGAGGGTGTAGGCTAGACCTTGGGTATGCAAACTCGTCTACATGCCTACGAAAGAGATGGCCAGCCACAAGAGGCTATGGGTAAGCCTTCATGGCTATCCAAGAAGAAGAAGAAGATGGGGGCGAGTGCACCCAAGTGGAGAGAGGAGGGTGTTGCTCCCTTTCTCTACTAATGGCCGTCCTTGAAGCTTTGGAGAGAAGCTTCTCTACCTAGCCGTCCATGGAGCTTTGGAGGAGGATGAGGAGGATGGCCTTAAGGTTTCGGAGGGTGGAAGCAAGTTTAGAGAGGAGAGTATGGATGGAAGAGTGTATGGAGATGGTCAAATTTCGTAGCTCTCTCTTTGCCCTTATGGAAGGCTCCATTTGGTTGCCACTTTTGGTGGCTCCAAAAATAGCCAATGCCACAATTTTTGGATCTAGGTTTGACACAAGTTTTTAGGGTTTCCAAGGGAGTGTGCATGGGTTTGGTGGGAGTAAAATGGGAAGGTGTGCATGTGTGTGTGGGTGTGTGTCTTTCGTAGGGCTAGGTTGTGGGTTTTGGTAGGATTGGCTGCTAAATAGGTTGGGTCAATCCAGATTAAGTGGGTGTTGACCTAATTAGGCTTAGGAAAGTATAATTGGCTAGGAGTGAACCTAATTAGGTCTACATCAAGTCTAATTAGATGTGTGCATGTGATTAGGCTAGGGTAACCCTAATAGCTATGAGTTAATTAGGTCCTGGGTGGATCTAATTGGGCTCGGGTGCACCAAATCAACTGTAGATGCACCCAATTAGGTATGGGAAGGTTCAATTGGGTTAGGGATAGGGAAAGTAGGGCTATGGATAGTTGACTAGGCTTATGAGGTCTCTACTTAGGTTTCCTAGGGTGTCCGGTGGAGTTCCTATAGCTCAAAATAGCCAAGCTAGGGCTTCCAACACCAAAATCAGGAACCAGACAACAGTATCAGATGTCTAGGATAGTGATCAGACGTCTTATACTACAAAATTGGACGTTTGGACACTAAATTAGGCATCCAATTCTATGTTAGTATGAGTTTTGGCTTCCTGGAATGTTATTCTGCAGAAATCAGACGTCCAGCCAGATGTCTGGACGTCCTAAAAGGTGCTGGAGAGTGGGTTTTAGGTTTTTTAGGTTGGTTTTGATTCTTAAGTGTTTAGGAGAGGGATAGGGTGGATAAGAACATGGATAGTGCTATCCATGTTTGGGTTTTGAGGCTAAGGTGCCCTAATGGAGATTGTTTTGGGTTTGGCAAGGTTATCCTAGGGTTTCTAAGGGTAGGGATAAGGCTATTCTCCTCACTTCTCTTATCCAGATTAGTCTTCTTATTCCTTTATTGCTTTATTCCACTATCTCCATCCTAGATCACTTTATTATTTTCAAATAGCAATAAAAATCATTAACTACCAGGATATCCCATCTCATTCTAAATAGACTGATGCAATGCATAATATGCAAGATATGAGTGCAATATCCACAATTTAAGCTAGGTTCAAACATTATTTATGTTGATTAGGACCCACGATTGATGTGCAATCAACTTAATGATGGAAGGAGATGACGAATAGGATAGATTTCCTTTCCTTGTACTCTATGTATTTTTGTTTCTTTTGTTGCTCTTTATTTTTTTACTTAGATTCATGTTAAAGAGCCTCAACGAACACTTATAGTAGTCCTAGGAACACCTGCACAAACCCAGGATATTTAGGTTTTATGTAAAGAACTTAGAAAACCAAACTAGGGTTTAGATAGCCTTTTCAGACATCTAATCTGAAAATCAAACGTCTGATAAATACTTTTAAGATGTCTGACTGTTGACTCAGATGTCCAATTATGTTTAGGCTGGACTTAGTTAGTTTTGTCTGATGAAATCAAACATCCAGACCTTAGTCCAGATGTCCTAGAAGACGTATGATGCCTTTGCCAGACATCCAATTAGGGGACCATTGGCTGCCTAAGTAAACACTAAAGGAAATGACCGTTAGCCTCGTATCAGACGTCTGTAGAAGACACCAACGTCTGATAGATGACCGTCTTGCCTCAGCTGACGCAAAATCTCTTCTCAAGGATTTTCTAGCCGTTACACTCCCTTGGGAATCCATTTTCATAGAAAAGTAGGTTTCCAGACGTCCAGACATCATTCCAGACATCCTGTATGTCGTTTGATACCAATTCACTAGAACCCTGTTTAGATCTTATTCAAGTCAGGAAGGAAACCCACCTATAATTAGACGTCTAACTTTGTTCCTAGACATCTCAAACTAGTTTTCCAGACGTCTGATGCCAGGATTAGACGTCTGATAACCCTGTCAGTATAATGATTAATCCTGATTTCAGCCTGATTTTCTTGAAGCTTGCACCCAACGGCTACGGAAGCCTTCCAAGGCCTTCCAAAGCCTTCCTAAGGCTTCTATAAATGGAGGAGAACCCTTGCCACTCAAATACACACCAAGACACATCCAAGCTACATACTTTCAACTCTTTAGTGTCTAAAAGAAGAAGATCATATAGAAGAAAGTTCTTGATCTCCAAGCTTAGTTCTACACCTAGAGAGGTTTATTCCTATTGCGCACCCGCTCTCCCTCCGTGACTACGAGAGCGACGAAGCGCTACCACATGGTTCACGCATCCGCGTCGTCGACACACATTTTGCAAAGGGAAGCATCCTTACTCCTATAGAAGCTTAGTTTTAGAATATCTTTATTTGCTCTATATGACTGTTTGTAATTTACTTTGTTATTTGGTTCGCTATTCACGTTGTGAATTCCCGTCTCCTTCGTGAGACAAAATCTTTCTCATGAAGAGAAGGGGCTTGAGGTACGCTACCCTCGTATAAAGTACCATGGTTGTAATTGAGGTTGTTCTACCCTCATTTAAGTAGTATGTTAGTGGATTTGATCAACTTGGTTGATCGGAAAATCCTAACTCGAGAGGGTTAGGTGGTGGTTTTCACACAGTTTGTGTTTGCACCTTAAAATCATTGTGTACTTTGTGTGATTGTCTATTTTGTGAGGTTGTTATATTTTAATTTCGCATTTTTACGTCACGCTGATCTCGCCCCCTCCAAGTAGGGATTTACAATTAGTATCAGAGTAGCTTCTTGCAAAATAAGAGAATCACCCGGCAAGAAGATCATGGAGGGGAGCAGTTCCACAATCGGGATCTCCGAGGGGTAGTCCATGACCCGTCCGCCATTCTTCGATGGGAGCAACTACCCCTACTTCAAGGTGCGGATGAAGACTTGGCTTGAAGCCAATGACTTCATGATTTGGGCCAAGTGCGAGACGCCATTTGACATCCCAGAGAAACCCATGGGAGGGTACTCACAACAACAAATTCTTGAACTCTCTTTGAATGCGAAGGCCATGAATGTCCTCTCCTGCGCCCTTAGCTCAGAGGAATTCAACCGTATATCTCAGTGTGCCACTGCATACGAGGTATGGCATACTTTAGAAGTTACACACGAAGGTACGACTAAGGTAAAGTCTTCTAAAATTAATTTACTTTCACAAGAATTTGAATCATTTTCTTTGAAGACTAGCGAAACTTTAAGTGAGATGAACACTAGGTTCATTCTCATAGGAAATAATTTGAAAGCTTTTGGGAAGACCTTCATCAAGGGGGAGCTTCAAGGAAAGATACTCTGTTCCCTTAGACCAGAATGGGAGCAAAAGGTCACTGCGATTGAGGAAGCAAATTAGGTGGAGGAGCTTAACATGGAAGATCTCCTAGGCAATCTAATGGCATACAAGACAAAGTTGAATCAAAAGAAGGACACACCAGACCTAAAGCCAAAGAAGACCCTTGCATTCAGAGCTGCGTCGGATATCGAGGTAAGTTCCGATGACAAAGACTTTAAAATTTTACTTGAAAAGTTTCCAAAGTTTTGTAGGGAATCAAAGAAAGAAAAGAAGAAGAAGAAGGAAAGCCTGAGATGTTGCTACCACTGCAATGAGAAAGGGCATCTACGACCTGAATGCCCTCTTCTCAAGAAAGAGAAGAAGAAGTCAAAGAAGAAGGTGTTCCAAGAAACTTGGGACAACTCGAGCTCAGAGGAAGAAGAGGAGCAGAAACTCGAGGAAGAAACTGCTTGCTTTGGTTTCATTACCAGAGGAAGTGATAGCAACAGCGAAAGCAGATGTGACTCCGACAACGAGGTAAATTCTGATTTACAAAATGCTTTTAATGAGCTTTTCGAAGTTAGCAAATCACTTAAGGTAGAAAATAAAAATATCAAAAAGAACATTAGTTTTCTTAAAAATGAAAATGAAAGATTAGAAAAAGAACTTAAGGATCTAGAAACTATTCTTAAAAATGATGACTTGATTAATGAAAATACTAAATTGATTAAGTAAATTGCTTGTCTAAAGATAGAAATTTCTGATTTAAAGAAATTGCTTGTCTTAGAGATAAATCAAATAATTTAATAAATAAGGTAGATAACTTATATAGCCCTAAGGTTGAGAAAGGATCTCCATTAAAGAGACCCGCTAACAAATGCGGATCCAAGCTCACTTGGATAACGAAGAAAGATTCAGAATCTTGTTTTGTAGGTTTCAACGGTGATTACAACACAAAAGACTGGACCTACAAGCTCAAGACTGGTCAACTCGAGTTGGGAGGACCAAAGAGTAGATCAAGAAGAAGGACAAGAAGATAGACAAGACGGCGAACAAATGATGGACCCGCCGTATGTCAACTGCCAGACTGGAGACCGGCACCGATGCCTGAGCCTCCAAGTTACGGATGGGAGCCTCATCCGATGTGGCATCCACCACCACCATTTGGGCCATTTTATTGGCCATGGTAGGTGAGGTAAAAGCCTTTACCCTATCCTTTTATCATTAGCATATAGATAGGGGGAGTTAAATTATGAGCTCATTGTCAATTATTAAGGGGGAGATGTAAGTTAGCTAAATTTCCTTTAGTATGTGGGAGATAAATAATTGCTATCTTGTTGTTACAAAAAGGGGGAGGACATTACTCTTGTTAAAAGAAATTCATAGAAGAGAATGTTTTAAGGGGGAGTTGTAGGTAATTTAAAATCAATTAAACCTTTTTGATAATGTAAAAAAGGGCGAGGATTGTTTGCATTATTATTTATGGTTTTGTCATCATCAAAAAGGGGGAGACTATTGGTGCTAGAGCACTGCGATCGTTTATTTTGATGATAACAAAACACGTGTCATTAACATTTGCACTTGAAGTCTTAGATTTCTAGTTAACTGCAAATGGAGGCGTGGTTAGACGGAGTTCGATCTCGCATCCATAGCGGATTAGAGGAGCTTGATGGAGAACAGAGAAGCTTCGCAAGGAGCGATGGCTTAATGAAGGAAGGAGATGAAGAATAGGATAGATTTCCTTTCCTTGTACTCTATGTATTTTTGTTTCTTTTGTTACTCTTTATTTTGTTACTTAGATTCATGTTAAAGAGCCTCAAAGAACCCTTACAGTAGTCCTAGGACCACCTGCACAAACCTAGGATACTTAGGTTTTATGTCAAGAACTTAGAAAACCAAACTAGGGTTCAAATAGCCTTTTCAGACGTCTAATATGAAAATCAGACATCTGATAAATACTTTTAAGAGGTCTGACTGTTGACTTAGACGTCCGATTATGTTTAGGCTGGACTTAGTTCTGTCTGAAGAAATCAGATGTCCAGACCTTATTCCAAACGTCTTAGAAGACGTTTGATGCCTTTACTAGACATCCAATTTGGGAACCATTGGCTGCCTAAACAAACGCTGAAGGAAATGACCGTTAGCCTCGTATCAGTTGTCCGTAGAGGACACTAGACGTCTGATACATGACCGTTTTTCCTTGGCTGACCCAAAATCTCTTCTCAGAGATTTTCTAGCCATTGCACTCCCTTGAGAATCCATTTTCGCAGAAAAGTGGGTTTCCAGACGTCCTGTACATCGTCTGATGACAATTCACTAGAACCCTATTTAGATCTGATTCAAGTCAGGAGGGAAACCCGCCTATAATCAGACATCTGACTTTGTTCCTAGATTTCTTAAACTAGTTTTCTAGACGTCCGATGCCAGGATCAGACGTCTGATAACCCTGTCAGTGTAGTGATTAATCTTGATTTCGGCCTGATTTTCTTGTAGCTTGCACCCAATGGCTATGGAAGCCTTCCAAGGCCTTCCAAAGCCTTCCTAGGGCTTCTATAAATAGAGGAGAACCCTTGCCACTCAAATACACACCAAGACACATCCAAGCTACATACTTTGCACTCTTTAGTGTCTAAAGGAAGAAGAAGATCATATAGTAGAAAGCTCTTGATCTCCAAGCTTAGTTTTACACCTAGAGAGCTTGATTCCTGTTGCGCACCTACTCTCCCTCCGCGATTATGAGAGCGATGAAGCGCTACCACGCGGTTCACGCATCCGCGTCGTCGACGCACTTCTTGCAAAGGGAAGCATCCTTACTCCTATAGAATCTTATGTATAGAATATCTTTGTTGGCTCTTTAAGACTATTTGTAATTTACTTTGTTAATTGGTTGAGTATTCACGTTGCGAATTCCCGTCTCCTTCTTGAGACAAAATCCTTCTCTTGAAGAGAAGGGGTTTGAGGTATGCTACCCTCGTATAAAGTAGCGTGGTTGTAATTGAGGTTGTATGACCCTCGTTTAAGTAGTACGTTAGTGGATTTGATCAACTTGGTTGATCAGAAAATCCTAACTCGAGAGGGTTAGGTGGTGGTTTTCACCCAGTTTGGGTTTCCACCTAAAACTCATTGTGTACTTTCTGTGATTGTCTATTTTGTGAGGTTGTTATATTTTACTTCTACATTTTTACATCACACTGATCTCACCCCCTCCAAGTAGGGATTTACAATTGGTATCAGAGTAGGTTCTTGCAAAATCAGAGTAACACCCGGTAAGAAGATCATGGAGGGGAGTAGTTCCGCAATCCGGATCTCCGAGGGGCAGTCCACAACCCATCTGCCATTCTTTGACGGGAGCAACTACCCCTTCTAGAATCTGTGGATGCAGACTGGCTTCAAGCCAATGACTTCACATTTTGGGCCAGGTGCGAGATGCCATTTGACATCCCTGAGAAACCCATGGGAGGGTACTCGCAACAACAAATTCGTGAACTCTCTTTGAACGCAAAGACTATGAATGCCCTCTACTATGCCCTTAGCCCAGAGGAATTCAACTGTATATCTTAGTGCACCACTGCATACAAGGTATGGCATACTTTAGAAGTTACACACGAAGGTACGACTGAGGTAAAGTCTTCTAAAATTAATTTACTTTGAAAAGAATTTGAATCATTTTCTATGAAGACTAATGAAATTTAAGTGAGATGAACACTAGGTTCACTCTGTTTAATCATTTTATTCCGATCTACCTTGGGGCATGGGTCTGCAACATAATATGGTCTACATCTATGGACATTACCTACAGGCAGGTCTTGAGTTTAATCTTTTTATTCTGATCCTAGCCTACACTTATGAATTATTTATTTGTTCACCTTGTCTGTATAGTGTGCCTAGCTGAAGGCAATACATTTAGCATGTATACGGTCTATTTTCATCTTGGAGCTAACTGAGTAATCACGAAATTTAGGTGCTTTCTTCTCTACTTCGCTGTTTTTCATGTCATTTAATACAATGAGGACATTGCATTAGATAGGTGTGGGGGAGTGGATATTCATCTCTGAATCATCTTGTTAGCTCCGTAGATTATTTTTGTTTTCTCTTTATCTTTTTTAAAAAAAATTAAAATAGGGAAAAAGAACTTCGGCATTAGATTTTTTCAACCTTAGGGAATAATACAGTAGGACTTGGACACATAGACCCTTCAGGCCTTCAGGCTTAATCAGCACGGGTGTACACTAAAATTTGGATTTGATTATCGAGTCATCGCCATTTGAAAATTCATTTCGAAATGGTTAATAAGTTGGTGTAATAACTACATGACTTTTCAACGCGACCTTTGATTTGAGGAAGCTTATAGTCTAAACATCTACACACTATTTGCACTGACTTACTTTTCTATGGTTTTAATGGAAATTGAGTAGCTAATGAACTTCCAGGGTGGTATGGCTGGCATGTTGCCATGGGTAACAACCATTTGGTCAGTTGTCCATAGCCCAGCCACGTGACCATTCTCTTTCTCCTACCTTTGGGTAAATCTTAAATCAAGGAAGCCACCTACTTAAAAAAAAAAAAACATAATAACTAGAAAAGAAGAAAAAAGAAACCACACCTCATCACATGAGAATGGTTGGCAAGTTATCATGGGTAACAACCCCACGGCCGGTTGTCTATAACCCAGCCCACTAAATGCACAAATAATTTCTAAACACTAAGGAAGAAGTATAGAAGTAGAATAAGCTGGGGAGATATACTTTGTCTTCACCCTTGTGTTCACCCCATAAAAGTAAAAAGTAGGGAGAAAGCTACTAGTCATGCAATGCACCCTTAGACAAAATTTCTTTTTAAGGTCACCTAGGGGCATAGAAATCTGAAGTTCATTCTGATTATCGATCAGTGAGTCTATCACAATCAAAAAGATGCTTAGAAGTTAGAGTTCTTTTTGAGACTTGGGTGGGTTGGGTAGCCATAGAAAGCTACCCCAAAACTCTAAACTCCAAAATCCAAAAAAATTAGAAAAGAAGAAAAAGAAAAAGATTCTTTTGCTGTTGAACAAGGTGAGGGATTAGGTGGTATGCATTTTAGTAGACACCCAGGTACTATTGTGTCACTGTAGTTTAGGTCATTAGTAGAAACTTCTGAGTGTTGAAAGATAAATATTGCCCAAGTAATTTGATGCTAATTTTGTTTATAAATAGTATATAGTTTTGCTAGGGACTAGTAAAAGATAGGCATGGGTGTGTGATGCACATACATCTAATTAGCCTAAAAATGTCTATTTATGCAAGTTCCTAGTGTTGTAGAAGCATCAAGCATTACAGATATTGCATAACATGCATCATCATGCATTTAGTTTAATTTGCATAAATTGTATCGTAATTTTCCCATTTTGTGGCTAGGGGACTACGTGATATTTATCTGAGCCTCAGATTGAAGATCCAACCATACGGATCTGATTAGGGTGACGATTGGAGTTTAACGCCTTCAATATCTCCCTAATCGAACTACTGTAGCATCGGATGCAGTCCAAGGAAGATCAAAGATCAAGGGGCAAGGTGGTACAAATCCGTACCTTAGAGGACAAATCCACCTACATGGATGGGTTCGGATCGATGATCGCAGCCTAATGGCATGAAAATTGGTTCAATGCAACAACCGTGGCATCACATACAAAACAAAGATGATGAACGGCTATGATGGTGCCATGTGGCACAACCACAGCTGCCCAACACCACCTGCAATGCCTCCTCTTCGATCGCACAATCAATCTTAGCTGCTGGATCTCCATCCAACGGTTTAGATGCATCCCAGCTGTGCCCCCTCACCTCTATGTAGTGAGTTAAAGAGAGGATCTCGATCATCGGATTGAGATCTAACGGCCAAGAGAGCTCATGGAGAAAATCAAGAACTTGCCTCAAACAGCCGCATAGTGCAGCGGTGAAGCGCCTCTCTTAAAGAGTGCGACACGTACTCCAATCGGGGTGAGCGGATTAAATCTGCGAAGAGGAACAGTGTGCAAAATTGCATCGTTGGATGCGGTGTGAGCAGTCGGTGGAGCAGTGACGTCACGCTACATGGAGTGATGGATGAACACACACGCAATGACGTGCCATCTTTTATAGGCGTGTGTAATGCATGAAGATGAAGCGGATCTTGTGACATTTAAGTCATCGAATCATGCGATCAAACGACCAGGAATGCTTAAGATGAGATTGCATGCGCAACAGCTGAATGTAGGGTGGCATTGATGTCGCTCAATGAGAGCGCTCTGATCTCCATCACATAGTGGAGGTTGAGTGCACACCTTTAGCGACGTGCACATCCATCAGTAAAGGTCTTGCATTAAAGATTAAGCATGTAAGAGGACCTCTTTGCCTTCAAACCTCACCTATATGAAGGCCCTATGCCCTCCACTTCTTCATCCTTTCCGTCTTTTCTCCCACACTCTAAGAGATAAGAGATCAAGTTCTAAAGCTTACTCTAGTGCTCCCAAGCCACAGAAAGCTCTGCTAGAGTGAAAAATAAAATTTTTCCACTTCTTACCCCCTTCACAGAGCTCTCACCAACTGTCCTCTCACTCCCATTCCAGAAGCGGATCCCATGAGAACGATGCCTAGCCTCATCACAGGTTATTCCATATTCACCCTCCATCCTCCATCTTCGCTCTCCTTCTAGGCATCATCTATTGATGAGACACTCATCATGATCTCTAATTACCCCTAATTAACTAGTCCTCCTAGTTAATTAGCTAAGATTATGAATATATAAGGGTTAATTATAGAATAAGGGATATTTAGTCAAGGACCTTAAAATAAGTTTAAAATGACATTTTATCATTCAATTAACATTATTAATAATTTAGATAATAATTGGACTCGAAATCCTATTAATCATTTCCTTAATTAATAAGATAAGTAACTTAAATATAATGTATACCTAAGTATGTAATAACTTAAGTAATTTTACTTAATCTAATAAATTAACCTAAAAAGGTCCAAAATGTAAATTCAAGGTGTAAACATAATATTTACCATATTTACTAACAAATATAAAAAGTTGAAAAAGATCTAAATTAAAATAAACCTTCAAAACCTGGGTTTACATTTTAGTCCTTACTTTTCAATGGAGTCGGGTGCTTATTTCTCGCACAGGTCCTTAAGTTTTATTACTTTTATGTCCCTCTTCGTCTTCTTCTTCTTCTTCATCAGTCGAACGAACGGTTGGCGGCAGAGAGTCACCCTGCCGACATCATTCTCTTTGTCCAAGCTCTTGCAGCTTGCGCTCACCACCTCCACTTCATCCATCGGTCTGGATTAACCGAGAATCCTATTTTTCAGTGGGAGATAACCTCACCGTCGTCGGAGATGACGATGGAGGTTTAGCTCCTCGAGCTCCTTCTTCGGCCAGACCCCGCCACTCTCTTAGTCGCAAACTACTATAAATCCCCCCTCACACCTCTGATTTTATTCGAGTTGGCTCCCTTCCCTCTTCTAACACTGTAGCCGACTTCGATAGGCCATTCGTCCAAAACTCTGGCAACTTCCCATTCCATCTTCCGACTTCCTCCGTCCATCTTAAGTAGCTGAGGAGATCCGCCGTGGTCTTCCGCACCTCTGACACAGGCGCCGACCTAAGGATTCCTCCGCTCAACCTCAAATCCGCCCACCAGAGATCTTTCTTCAACCCTCTGATTTCATCGTCCGCTACGAACCTTCGACGGAACCCTATTGACCCCTTCATCCTGGTAATAGTAGATTAGGAGTAGGAGTAGGAGTAGGCTAGCTTAGTTAGTTTAGTTAGTTAGATTAGAGTAATGTTAGAATTTAGTTTCATCTCCTCCGACTCTGGTGAGTTCCTTGAGCTCGCCAGAGCATCAATCTTGTCTTTTAATTCACTGTCCACCTTCATGTATCTTCCACGTTCATTTCTAAATCACTTAATCAATAATTGAATCACCTAATCGCCTAATTCATATCTCACCTTCACTGACTACTATCACTGTCCATGGTGACAGTAGTCGAGTTAATTTCACCTTCATTGGGTTCTCTCATCACCTATCACCACCTATGAACCCTAATCGACATTATAATACCTATTATTATCATCTATAATTAAACACCCAAATTTAATTAAGTTCTTGAGCTCATTGTCCATGGCGACTCAAGAATAGTTCAAACTATAAATTAAATACATATTTATGAATAATGACATCTATTGACTTGATTTAACCTCTCAACCGAGTGGTTAAACAAGTCCTGAGCTTTAACCACGCAAATCTCTTAAGAAAATAATTTCACTGTCAAATCTTACAATTTAATGAACAAATGAGGAATTAAATGTGATACTGAGGTTCCTTGTAACCTCAGGATCCTATTTTAATAAAAACTGTTTAGTTTTATCAATCTGTACATACAATTTTGCATTTTCTGGACTCACCGAAGCTCCAGCAAGCTCCGGCGAGCCATTTTTGAGTTTCAGCCTCTAGAACTTGCTAAGTAGCTCTAGAATAGTATAATAAGGATCACTGACTATTTTGAAGATATTTGTTTGAGGATTTAACCACTGGAGCTATAGATTTGATTTCATCTTCCCCAACTCCGGCAAGTTGGAGAAGTCTGTTAGGAAAGATCTGAAGAGCATTTAAGGAGCTCAGAAGCTTCAGTGCGATGCACTGAAGCTATTTAAACCTTTATAACACTGTAGCAATCTTCCCATGACTCTATCGAAAAAGCTTGTTTTCAAGTTCAGGCAACAAGCCTAAAACCCTAGGAATCAAGGTTAAAATAACTTCCAGAAAATCTGAATAAGTTCTAGATGGTGAGAAGACTCTATTTGAGGCATTAATTTCTTGAGAGAATGCTTTAAACAGAAAGTCAATTTTCGAACTTCCATAGTCAAAAATGAGTCTGTTAATGGAGTTCTGAGCTTGAATTGAGATTTTGAGGAGTGAAAACTGTTTCTGAGATCTTATTTGATGATCTGAAAGTGATTAAAGTGAGCTTCGGTTAATGAATATTTCAGCATTTAGTTTCTGCCAATTTGGGTTACTTTTCAAACCCAAACCTACAGGAGTACTGTTCTGATGAAATTTAAACTTAAAACCTGCCCAGATTGATCTGTTATAACCCTTAGAATTAATCTAAATTGATTAGAAACACTTTTAAGTGTCTGTTGCACTTATTGAAATCTGAAAAATCAAACTCTGAAGCTTTCAGAGAAGTGAAAAGCCTCTCTGCATGTTCTGAAGGTCTTAAGAACTTAAAACCTATTCTAACAGAAGTGGAATTACTTATATAACATGTACATACCATTAAATAGAAGAGAGAAGTCCATCTGAGGGCTCTCCTGACTTAATTTCACATCCATGCTAGTAAAAAAACCTGTAGCAACCCCTAATTTCATCTTTTAAATTGAAAAGGAAAACATCATTAAAACATTAAACTGACCTTGAAATTGTGTAGATTTCCCTTAGAGCTTTCCAACAAACTTGAAATCTTTCAATTTGGAGCACTGGGTAGAAAGTTATGAACATTTGAATTCGGGTCTGGAAGGGGTAGGATAGTCCCACCTCGATTATTCATGCGTGCGTGCCTAGGGATAAAAGTAGTTCGTTTCTCTGGCTATGCAGTCGTCAGCGCTCGGCGCACCGATTATCGATTCCATTTAATCTGATCTGAGCATTACATGTGTGTGTGTGTGTGGGCTTACGCCTGCGGGTGTGCGCCCTTGGGGGCGCTTGAATGAGGTTGTGCCCTGGAAGGGCGAGAGTGGCCTGGGAGTCCAGGTTGAGCCGAAATGGCTCGAGACTGTGAGCCGATGAACAAATGAACCAAAACAAACCTAATTAAGATTAGACGAGGACTGAATAGGGTCTGGTCCCACCCTGCTCTTAGGGTGCTGTGTATCCTTGAAAGGACCTTGCCGCAAATAAAATAACTTTTGGTTAAAAAAGTAAAATAAACCCAGTTCAGGTGAAAGCTTAAGGAAAAGAGAAGCCGCTGAAGGATGCTAAGTGTTGAAGCTGAAAGCTAAAGAAGAAAGCACAGGCACTGAGTGTTAAGGAAAAGAGACTAAGGAACAAAGCAAGAGGCTAAGGGAAAAAGAATAAGAGACAGGAAGAAAAGAAGAAAGGTAAGAAAAGAGTTCGAAAGATAGAGAAGAAAATAAAAGAAAGAAAGAAGATGAGAGGCTAAAGAAGATTAAATGAATGATATTATTTTTTTTGCATAATTACTTTTTATTCTTAATTGCAAAAAGGCATGTTTTAATAGGATAAGTTTTAATTGCCTTAATTTCTTGGAATGAAATACAATTGAAAAACTAGCATGTCTACTTGTTAATAAAGTAGATCATTTTGAGTAAATATGTTTTGCATATGGAAATTTGTATATCCTTTATAGTTTAAATATTTTGACAAAATTCATGTTTTGAAAATCAAACTAGTTATACCTCCTAACCTTAAAGAGATAAAAGAAAATTGGTGAATTTGGAGAAAAATTATTATACCTCCCAGTGAATGACCTGGACTCAACTAGTAAAAATTTCTAAAATGTTTGGTTAATTCGACCCTATACTACAAAATCAACACAACTTCGAGTTAACCTAAGTGATTTCTTCAACTCTTAATTAAGTGAAATTAACTTAATTACTGAGTTGAGTGAAATGCACGCATCATTTTAAGGGCGCCGTTGCCGGGGAGGAAATATTTGACTCACTAAAATTTAAAAAGGATTAATTGTTTAATTAGGAGGCATTTTGTAAATATATTTTTGTTTTTACTAACATTTGTTTTAATTAGTGTGTTTTGTTTTGTTTTTGTTTTCTATCTTCCTTTCAGGTTTACCTTTGTGGGTAATCTCAAGAGAAGGCGGGAAACTGTTTTACTATTTTTGTTTTGTAAGTATTTCTTAATCTTTTGTTTTGTTGCATTTAAAAATAAAAAAATACAAAAATACATCTTTTCTAACTAGCAGTAGCATATTATAGGCATACACTCTTAGGAGTGCATATTTCCTGCTAGTATTAAGAGCGATCTGACTTGGGAAATTTTTAAACTATTTTTCTCGCATCAGCGGGAAAGCACGAGAAAACCCATGTAGATCCCTGTCCTCTGAGAATTAAAAAAAATACCACATATTTTTGTTTGAAAAGATATAAAAAGCGGTCTTTGTAGTTTAATTGATTTATTTTTGAAAAAGACTAACTAAAAAGAGGAAGTAAAATTGGTGACTTAAATCTGTTTGCAGAATGCATGTGAGCTTTTATATCGATATCGTATGTTGCATGCTATCGCGCACACAACACGATCACTAGAGTCACACGAGTCAATTTTTCTATCTCTCCTCTTTGCACCTCTTATGGCTTTGGTCGAAGATCAACAAGTTTGTCTCACTACTAGAGCCCTGGGGAGCCAGTAGTGAGCGGTCTTGATCCTAGAACTTAGACCTTTGAGCTTTAAGGTACGCACCTGCGTAGTCATGAATTAGGACGCGCATTTTGGTACTGTTACTCTATTTGTTTGCGTCAAATTATTTTGCGTATCTTAGGAATTTCTTCTTTCCTTTGAAAGAAGAGCAAAACCCACGTCTTTTGTGCTGTTTTGCTAGTTTTTTGTGCCGCTATTTTCTTATCGGTGGTGTGCGTGTGCCTTTGCACATTATTTTCCATTTATGGACGGGAGGTGATCATTGCATCCACCTCTTGCACCACCGTTGACAGGTGATCCTAGGCCGATTGCAGATAAGCAACCAATGGTTTTCCCGTCTGATCCACCTACTTCCTTAGATTCAATGCAAAATCTTAATCTCGAGATCCCCCAACCTTAACTGCTGCAGAAAACATGCCATATCTTTTAGGTTTACACGCCATCCAGGAAAATATTTCAAGACCAAACCTTTATTCAAATACCTATAATCCTGGATGGAGAAGCCACCCAAATTTTTCTTGGGCTGATCCAAATCAAAATCAAAGACCATCATATCCAAATCAGAACCATTTTAACCCACCTCCTTTGCCTCCTTAGCAATCAAATTTAAGGCCTAGCCCGATGAGTATGCAGAATTACTCTAGGCCTATTATAGATACACAGCTAGATCAGATTTTAAGAGCTATGTGAGAGAGTCAGTGACAAAATGCTGAAGCTCTCACTGAGATCCATAGGCAATGTAACGTAGAATTGGCTGATTTACGAAATCAGATCATGCTTTTGGCTGAGTGTCGTCAGCTAGGTAGTCTTCCATTTCAGCCAATTCCAAATCCTAGGAATCTACCAAATTTGAGGCAAAACCAAGGCCAAGTCCACTTCATTAATCAGGCCTTTGATTCTAATCATAACCCATCCTCTGTATTTCCTGAAAATAACCTATCAAACCTGCATCAACAACCTATTTTATGGCAAAATGACCAACCTATTATTGAGAATGAAAACTGATTTTAATAATCTTCTGAACTTGGTGGAAACATTTTCGAATTGCCTCAATCTTAAATGTTCTACATCTCAACCTAAATCAGATCTATTCTTCAAGAGATTCACTCTGATCTTTTTGAGATTTTCACAAGAATCTGATTCTAGGATCTGCGAGATCTATTCTAGGCAATTTCAGGATGAGTTTTGATCAGGTGGTTTAATCTGTTTTTTTTATTATTTTTTATCTAATTCTTCCATAACTCCTCTATTTTTACCGTATACCTATTTTGTTTAGGAGTTCTTTACTAGGTTTTATGCTTAACTGAAGGCGTAAAACTTAGCACTTATACATAGCTGTTTCCTGTTTTCATCCTTTTTGATTTTCTTATACACTTTTAAAATTTCACTTCATATCTTTTCACCCTTCTTATAATAAGGACATTGTAAAATTTTGGCTTCGGGGGGTGTTGAAGTGAAATTTTCACTTTAAGTGTTGTCTTAAAAAATAAAAACACATAAAAATTAAATATCCACGAAATTAAAAAAAATCGAAAATTCCAAAAATGATAAAAATTTTTAAAAAATTCAAAAATTTCATAGCAATTTGAAAATTTTTAAAAATTTTCATATAAAAATTGAAAATAATCTTATATAAAAAAAAATAATAAAAATTCATAAAAATAATAAGAGGGGCTTATTCATTATCAATAAAGAAGAAAAGAAGAATGTGTATGTATATATAATTAAGAGCTTAATTTTCTTTTAGGTCAGAAGTTTAAAATGTATATAGAATATATATAGAATATTTAGGAGCATTCAATTCTTAATTAGATTTTACTTAAAAATTTTGTAAAAACACACTTTTGTGTTTAAAATTTTTAAAATAAGATTTTATTTGAATCTAGGAATCTTTCAAATCTTTTTAAGATTTATTTTTCTATTCTTACTTGAATTAAGAAACTAAGTGTGTTAAGATTTTAAACTTAAGTTTTGGAATCGAATTAAAACTTTTTAATCAATTAGATTAAGTAAGCCTTTTGATTTTTGAAAATTTGATTTTATCATAAAGTTAAGTAAAAAGCCAGATGTTCACAGTTAATTAAATAAAGAGTTAGTAGAATTTTAGCTTACAAAACTTACAAGCTAGAGATAAATAACTAGACTTGGTAAATTTTGTCTTGACAGATCCTGTAGGAGGAAACTAAAAATTTGAAGAACCTAAGAGCAAAGGGCTTTGTTGTCCAAGCTCTGGTTTGAGAGCTAAGTAACCTAAACGTCTAAATTCACTCACATAGAAATGTCTTGTTGACATCTGAGACCGTAAAAACACAGAGGTTAAGAGATCAATTCTGAATCCTCTTTAGTCCAAGGATTTCCGCGGGGTGGTTCTTCAAAGGGTGAAGGATGTGCCACTCACCTAGAAAAAGGATTTAGAGAATAATGGTAGTAAGAAAAATGAGAAGGGGGGAAAAGAAAAAGAAAATGAAAAAATAAGTAAAACACCCTGCAATTAAGTGCCTCATTAAAAATGGGCACTTATGCAGTTTTCCATAAATAAATAAAAGCATCCCAATACAAATGGATGCTACCCTTCCTTCCATCAAAAATAAAAAGAACACCTCGCTACAAATGGGTGTTCTAACCTATAGAAAGAAAAAAAAATATGGAGAAAAAAATATTAGGAATAAGAGACCCAGTGGTCCACCGGGGAGATATACACAAAAAGTATTGACCTCGGGATAGAAAACTGGTGAGGAGAAAGCAACCAAACTGGAGTAAGGCCAAGCCAAAGGCTTGAATTGGAATAATTGGGATTGGAAAGTGATGTCTTAAGATCTGGATTTTTGCAACTTTAGATGTCTTTAGGACAATTCTCTTCACTAAGCACAGATGTTTTAAAATCATAGCTACTGAACCTTGGTATTGGGCAGTGAAGCCTAAGAAATTGGGTTTTGAAGATTTTAAGTTGAGACCTAAAGGAGAAGAATTGACAGAATCCTAGGTCTAGAAGTTAATCTTTAGTGTTGTAGGCCAGTAAATTAGAGTTTTACTACTCTAAGTTTGATTAATAATGAGTATCTGGTTAATTTGCTTAAACTTATATTGATAAAAGTCAAATATCATAAACAAGGGATTAACTTAAATCTATTTGAGTTTTTAAGTTAAAATTTAATTCTCAATCCTTAAGTTTTCTTTTTCTTAAAACACTTTGTATTCTAATTTGATTTAAGAATAGTTACAAAGATTAAGAGATTTTTGAATAATTCTAATTTTGAATAAAATTCTTATTTACAAATTATTTTAAGTGTCTTGAAAATGTTATAGGTATAAATCTAAGTAAGAAAATTTTCACACATGCTCTATACATTAATCATTTATATTTAACCTTAAAAATTTTTGACTTAAGCTTTCCTCTACATAGTTACTATTTATAATAATTTAAACCCAAGTGCTTTAAATCATCATAGTCTTAGTTAATTTTGCTAGGAACTAGCAAAACTTTGGCTTGGGGGTAACAAAAAGTAATTATGTAAACAAAATAATATCCTTCATTTAATCTTCGTCAGCCACTCATCTTCTTCTTTCTTTCTTTTATTTCTTCTTTATCTTTCAAACTCTTTTCTTACCTTTTTTCTTTTCTTCCTGTCTCTTATTCTTTTTCCCTTAGCCTCCTGCTTTGTTCCTTAGTCTCTTTTCCTCAACACTCCTTAGCACCTATGCTATCTTCTTTAGCTTCCAGCTTCAACACTTAGCATCCTTCAGTGGCTTCTGTTTTCCTTAAGCTTTCAACTAAACCAGGTTTTTTTTACTTTTTTAACCAAAAGATATTTTATTTGAGGGAAGGTCCTTTCTAGGATACACAGCACACTAAGACTAGGGTGGGACCAGACCCTACTTGGTCCTTGCCTAATCTCAATTAGGTTCGTTTTGGTTCATTTGTTCATCGGTTCACAGTCTCAAGCCATTTCGGCTCAACCCAACCTCGCAAGCCACTCTCACCCTCCTAGGGCACAACCTCACTCACACGCCCCCAAGGGCGCACACCTACAGGCATAAGCCCGCACACACACACACACATGCAATGCTCAGATCAGATCAGATGGAATCGGTAGTCGGTGCGCCGAGCGCTGATGACTGCATGACTAGAGAAACGAATTACTTTTATCTCCAGGTGCACGCTCGTGAACAATCGAGGTGCGACTATCCTACCCCTTCCAGACCTAAATTCAAATGTTCATAACTTTCTACCCAGAGCTCCAAATTGAATGATTTCAAGTATGTTGGAAAGCTCTAAGGGTAATCAACACAATTTCAGGGTCAATTTAATGTTTTAATGATGTTTTCCTTTTCAATTTAAAAGATGAAATCAGGGGTTCCTACGGTTTTTTTACTAGCCTGGAAGTGAAATTAAGTCAGGAGAGTCCTCAGATGGACTTCTCTCTTCTATTTAAAGGTCGGTACATGTTATATAAGTAATTCCACTTCTATTAGAATAGGTTTTAAGTTCTTAAGACCTTCAAAACATGTAGAGAAGCTTTTCATTTCTCTGAAAGCTTTAGAGTTTGATTTTTCATATTTCAATATGTGCAACAGACACTTAAAAGTGTTTCTAATCAATTTAGATTAATTCGAAGGGTTATAAAAATCAATCTGGGCAGGTTTTAAGTTTAAATTTCATCAGAACAGTACTCCTGTTGGTTTAGGTTTGAAAGTAACCCAAATTGGCAGAAACTAAATCCTCAAATATTCATTAACTTGAGCTCACTTTATTCACTTTTAGATCATCAAATAAGATCTCAGAAATAGTTTTCACTCCTCAAAATCTCAATTTGAGCTCAAAACTCCATTAACAGACTCATGTTTGATTGTGGAAGCTCAAAAATTGACCTTCTGTTTAAAGTCTTCCATCAAGAAATTAGTGCCTCAAATAGAGTATTCTCATCATCTAGAACTTATTCAGATTTTCAGGAAGTTCTCTTAACCATGATTCCTAGGGTTTCAGGCTTGCCGCCTGAACTTAAAAACATGTTTATTTGAAAGAGTCATGGGAAGATTGCTACAGTGTTCTAAAGGTTTAAATAGCTTCAGTGCATCGCAGTGAAGCTTCTAAGCCCCTTAAATGCTCTTTAGATCTTTCCTAACATACTTCTCTAACTCGCCAGAGTTGGGGAAGATGAAATCAAATCTATAGCTCTAACGGTTAAATCCTTAAACAAATATCTTCAAAACAGTCGGTGATCCTTATTATACTATTTTGGAGCTACTTAGCAAGTTCTAGAGGTTGAAACTCAAGAATGGCTCGCCGGAGCTCGCCAGAGCTTCGGTGAGTGCAAAAAATATAAAATTGTATGTACGGATTGATAAAACTAACCATTTTTTATTCAAAAAGGATCCTGAGGTTACAAGGAACCACAGTATCACATTTAATTCCTCATTTGTCTATTAAATTTTAAGATTTGATAGTGAAATTATTTTCTTAAGAGATTTGACTTGTTAAAGCTTAGGACTTGTTTAACCACTCGGTTGTGAGGTTAAATCAAGTCAATAGATGTTATTATTCATAAATATGTATTTAATTTGTAGTTTGAACTATTCCTGAGCCGCCATGGATAGGAGCTCCGGAACTTAACTAAATTTGGGCATTTAATTATAGATGATAATAATAGGTATTATAATGTCGATTAGGGTTCATAGGTGGTGATAGTTGATGAAAGAACCCAATGAAGGTGAAATTAACTCGACTACTGTCACCATGGACAGTGATATTAGTCGGTGAATGTGAGATATGAATTAGGTGATTAGGTGATTCAATTAATGATTAAGTGATTTAGAAATGAACATGGAAGATACAGGAAGGTGGATAGTGAATTAAAAGACAAGATTGAAGCTCTGGCGAGTTCAAGGAACTCACCGGAGTCGGAGGAGATGAGACTAAATTCTAACGTTACTCTAATCTAACTAACTAAACTAACTAACTAAGCTCGCCTACTCATACTCCTACTCCTAATTTACTATTACCTAGACGAAGGGGTTAATAGGGTTCCATTGAAGGTTCATAGCGGACAACGAAATTAGAGGGTTGAAGAAAGATCTCCGACGGACGGATTTGAGATGGAGCGGAGGAATCCTTGTGTCGGTGCCTGTGTCAGAGGTGTGGAAGACCACGGCGAATCTCCTCAAATGCTTAAGATGGATGGAGGAAGTCGGATGATGGAATGGGAAGTCATCGGAGTTTTGGATGAATAGCCTATCGAAGTCGGCTACAGTGTTAGAACAGAGAAGGGAGCCAACTTGAAAAAATCAGAGGTGTGAGGGGGTATTTATAGTGGTTTGCAGCGAAGAGAGTGCCGGGGTCTAACCGAAGAAGGAGCTCAAGGAGCGTAACCTCCGTCATCGTCTCCGACGACGGTGAGGTTATCTCCCACTGAAAAATAGGATTCTCGATTAATCCAGACCGATGGATGAAGTGGAGGTGGTGAGCGCAAGCTGCAAGAGCTTGGACAAAGAGGAATGATGTCGGCAGGGCGGTGATCGCACAGTGGGGTGACTCTCTACCGCCAGCCGTTCATTCGGCTGAAGAAGAAGAAGAAGATGAAGAGGGACATAAAAGTAATAAAACTTAAGGACCTGTGTGAGAAATAAGGACCCAACTTTAATGAAAAGTGAGGACTAAAATGTAAACCCAGGTTTTGAAGGTTTATTTTAATTTAGATCTTTTTCAACTTTTTATATATGTTAGTAAATAAGGTAAATATTTTGTATACACCTTGAATTTACATTTTTGACCTTTTTAGGTTAATTTATTAGATTAAGTAAAATAACTTAAGTTATTACTTACTTAGGTATACATTATATTTAAGTTACTTATCTTATTAATTAAGGAAATGATTAATAGGATTTCGAGTCCAATTATTATCTAAATTATTAATAATGTTAATTGAATGATAAAATGTCATTTTAAACTTATTTTAATGTCATTGACTAAATATCCCTTATTCTATAATTAACCCTTATATATTCATAATCTTAGCTAATTAACTAGGAAGACTAGTTAATTAGGGGTAATTAGAGATCATGATGAGTGTCTCATCATCCATCCAGCCCATCCTCGATGTAGCCATCGAGAAAGATAACTTCTGACCCCCTTATATTTTTATCACTTTCTAGTGTAGATTTTCAGCATTTAAGTTATAGAAATTTGTTGTAATGAATAGATGATTATCGAATATTGGTTCTCTTTCTCTCACATTTCTCTGTATAATTCTCTCTCTCATTGTAGTGTTCTTTCTCTTTCTTCTATTGTTTATTCTTTATGTAGAATAGCTAGTACAGAATAATTTCAACTAGCTAATCAACATTGTGACAATAATTATAAACAAGACTTTTGATCAAACATTTGCATCCCCGTATTCGACTTAGGACTCACCAGAGTTTCCGTTATAAATTTTATCTGGTAGTGGATTTTTACACGTCTACAACGACGAGTTTCAAACTCATGCTTTTGTAGCGTACGAATCTTGCTAATCACTATGGCCGGACATTGGCACTGCAACTTAGGAACACCAATTACTGCCTGGACAAAATTTTTTTTTTTTGAAAAGATGAGGAGTGCTATCAAAAACAAAAGCAGACTGGGTTCATTTATTCATATGCCAAAAAAGCCATTACAAAGAGTCACACCACTCACATGCCCCTGACACTCCATTGCACTAGCGCCCACATAAATAGAACCACCCCTAAAAAGCTGCTCATTGCGAGCACCATATACACCACATAATAGCCACTATCTTCAGCTGTTGGTTCCTTAACATCACAAGTTTCCTCCAGAGGTCGTCCCATGTGGGTAAAGGCCCCCAACATACTGCTCTCCAATTCTGATCAGTCACTAAGCAAGAAAAGAAAAGGTGCATCCTATTGTCCACGTCGAAACCACATAGTGGACAATTCTGCTATGGTGTGCTCAGCCGTCTACTCCTTAAATCGCCAGTTATAAGCCCTTCCCTCCTACAAAGCCATAAGAAGATTTTAAGCTTAAGTGGAATTTTCATTTTCTAAATCATGGCACAATCAGTATCTGCAGGAGTTGGAGTATCAGCCGAGACCTCCTCAGCCTCCAATAGGCCTTGCCAGAATTAAACAAATAATGTTTCCATCGGTAGCAACCTCCCCATTTGTTTGCTAGAAAGCCGTCAGATCAGCAATCATCCCTGTACGTTCATTCTGAGTTCTTACCCCCTCATGCACACCAGCAGCATCAGGAAAGCACCTGTCATTCTCTGCATCCCATAAATCTCTGAGCAACACCCTCCTTTCCCCTGCAGCCGCGAAGACCATTAGATATGCCTCCCGTAGCTTGCCCAGGTCAGACCATGCATCATCCTAAAATAGAAACTTCTGCCATCACCCAGTTCAGGCGCAAACTCTGACCAATGGTCCTAGATTGCCCTCCTCACTGACTACCAAAATGGAGAGGGTCGGCTAGGGGCCATACTCCACACCTGCACCTGTGAAGGACCATACGAGTCTCCAATTAATTGGGACCACACATCTTGTCAACATCCACCATTAGCTTAACTTCCCATTTCGATAGCAAAGAGTCGTTGAACACTTTCAATGATTTGATACCCATACCTCCCTTTGACTAAGATCTACATAGATGATGCCATTTCACTGGATGTTGGAACCTGCCTGCTAACTTTTCCCACTTCCAGAAGAAGCACTTCCTCATCATGTCAAGCCCCTTCCAAATGATTTTGGTGGTCTGAATACTGAGAAAAGAAAGATCGGAATTGATGTGATGACTGAATTCAGCAAGATCAACTGTCCAGCCTTTCAATAAAAATCTACTACTCCATGATTCCAGTTTCGTAGTTACCCTCTCAAACAAAGATGCCCAATCACTCTTCTTCATCTTCTTATCTGTCAAAGGTAAGCTGAAGTATCTTATCAGAAGCATGGCAGGTGGTGTATGCAAGGTGGCTGAGAGCAATTCTTGTTCCCTATTTGTTGTCCCAAAGCAGATCAAAGAAAATTTTGCTCAATTTAGCCATAAGCTTGAAATCTCTCCAAATATATTAATCATAATAGCTAAAAACTCCGCCTCACTAAGCCCACCTTCCACAAAAAATACCGTGTCATTGGCGTACTGTAATACAGGTGCAAGGGCTCTAGAATTTGATATCAAATATCCCTTGATCAAGCCCTCCTCTGCCAACTTTAAATAGAAATGTGCAATGGTGTCATTTGCAAAATTGATGATAAGTGGGACCAAAGGGCAGCCTTGCCGTACCCCACACTGCGGTTTGATCCAAACTCCACAAGGCCTCCTATTTACAAGAGGGGAGAAAGAAGATGTGGCTTACACCTCTTCACCCATTGAATCAACTTGGGAGGGAATTGCCTCCTGTTGAAAATCTCCCACAGTTATGGCCATTCTATCGAATCATATGCATGACTGAAATCAACCTTCCACATGAATGCCCTGCACTTTCTCTTCCAACCTGAGATCATCTCTTGCGCCTTGATGAATACTCCTGTAAAGATCTATTAGGCCGAAAAATTGCTTGCATCGGACTAATCAAATCAGCGAGGACAATCTTCAACCTATTTGCCTGTACTTTACCAATGATGGGAAAGATTGTGTTCGATAGCGTAATGGGTCTGAAGTTTGCCAAAGTCTCTGCCCCATTGCACTTTCGTAATAGAAACAAATAAGATTTGTTGACTCTCTCCATGCCTTAGTTTCCTCTTTGGAATTGTCTAATAACCTCCAATACATCCCCTTTGACCACAGGCCACAATTCCTTGTAGAAAAATACCTGGAAGCCATCTGGACCAAGAGAACCCTCCGCATTCAACCCGGCCATAGCATCCACCACCTCCTGCTCTGAAGTATCCTCAATCAACTTTGTTGCTGTTGTACTTCCCACCTAGGGGAAATCTGAAGTTGCCATTCTCCTGCCCCCTTTCCCTCTTGATCTGGATGCTTCCTTGAAATATCTAGCCGTCTCCCTTCTAATATCATCAAATGATGTAAGCTTCGAATCCCCTTTCTTCAGAGAAGAGATAAAATTCACTCTCCTTCTAACGCTCGCATCCATATGGAAAAACTTCATGTTTGCATCCCCTTCCTCCAACCAAAATTGTTTGGAGTTTTCACGCCAGTACACTTCCCAGATCTGATCATCAGCTTGAATCACCCCCTGCCAATGCTTCCTCTACTCCTCATCTGCTGTCAACCACTCCTTGTTCTCCGTTTCATCCAGAAATCGCATCATGGATGTAGCTTCAGACCATCTTTGATGATCTATGCAATTCACCTATATTCCCTCAACATCCCTCTTAGATCATTCAATTTCATGGCCAAGCGATAAGTGGGAGATCCTTCCACCTTCTTATGCACCCACCAGCTGCCAACCATCTCTTTGAAGCCTTCGTCTCTCAACCATGACTTCTTAAATTTGAGGTTGGTGCCCACATGCGATTCCTCCCCACTGTCCCAAAGTAGTGGAGTGTGGTCTGAGAACAGGCGAGCAAACCGCATGATAGATAAGAGCTGATGTCGCTCTAACAACTCTACACTCCCAAAGAATCTGTCCAACTTTGAAACTAGCCCATTACCCCCACACCAGGTGAACTCAGCCCCCACTGATGGATATTCATTGAGACCCACCTTTGACACAACTAACTGAAATCCAAGAGAGGACCTATCCCCCCTTCCATTCCGTCGATCAGTCAAGGATAAAATGTCTTGAAATCTCGACCAACAAGCCAGGGGATCCCATTTGTATTTCTCTCCATTCTGCACAGCTCCTGCCACAATTCATTTCCTAAATTGTCTGCACACGGTCCATACACACATAATAGAATCAGCTCTTGTGCATCCCCAATTGCCTGAAATCTACAAGAGAGCATAAATTTTCCAATCTAAACCTCTAGCAAATTTATACAAGACTTCTTCCACCATACAGCCATCCCTCCTGCCCTACCAATAGCATTCACAGCTTTAAAATCATCCAGCCCTCCTGTAATAGTGACTGCCATAGAAAGTCCCTTCCTCTTCTATATGAGCCTCCTATAACAAGGTACAATCCACCTCCCACTCAAGAAGTTATCTAGCCAGTGACGCCCTCTGCAATCCATCTCACAACCCACGCACATTCCATGCGAGCACCATCATCCCCCAGACTTCAAGGCCCCCTATTGACCCAAAGTCATCTTCTCAACCTTCAGAATGTCTACTACCTTCCCTTCACTGTGTGTTTGACCTCCACTAGCACTTATTCCCCTCAATTTGAAAGGCGAGCGCACATACGTCCCCCTGGATGTTGAACCTACCTCATAGTTCAGCTCCCCTAGCACCAAAAAAGAGATGCTATCATGATTCTATGGAGTAAGCTCATAGGTCAAATGTTGCCCTAGAGCATCAGTATTCACAATGACATGCTCCCTTTCCCCACCTTCATCCTGCACCAGCACAGCCACTGGTAGTGGTTGGTCTGACCCCCTCATCCCCTTCATTTCAACATTTGGCACCTCCAACCAATGAAGCTCCTTCCTTTCCTTCACCACTTGTCAGCCAAAACACCTGGCACTATCCCTTGGGGGTCATTCTGGGCGCCCATCTCCTCA
The DNA here is from genome assembly GCA_037157565.1 of Thalassia testudinum. NCBI lineage: Eukaryota > Viridiplantae > Streptophyta > Magnoliopsida > Alismatales > Hydrocharitaceae > Thalassia > Thalassia testudinum. The sequence goes on along the minus strand of JAZHRO010000014.1, from coordinate 146,129,844 downwards.
ACTTGCACATTAGGGATCTCCTCTTGCATAGTAACCTCACGGTAGAAGGCCAATTTCAGTTGGAGAAGCTAAGAACTTCCCGTACACCTGAGGATAACTTCGTCCGAGATTGAACCCCCCTTTGTCACCTTCACGTAGACCTTAATCGATCTCCCATCTCCCTCACATAGACCAACCATGGTGCTCTCCTCCACGGTCGCAAAGTTGGCAATCACACCAACCACCACCCCCTTTGTCCGTAAATGCAACAGTAGTCCCCAGATCTCCATGACCCCCTTTCTGACCTCAGTCCTCTGAGGTGGTCGATCACTAAGAGCTCCATCAAAAGGAGACACCAGTCTCCATAATATCCTCACCCTGTCGAAGCTCAATGTATGGAAATGTAGCCTTTCCACATCCAACATGCCTAGATCAAAAAGCATAAACGTTGCCCCCGCCAAATGGGCCACCTTCCACCCCTGAGAAGAAAGTGAAAGAGACCTTACCAGCTTTTGGATCATCTCAAGACATAGGTTCCAATCATAACTTCCTAAACAAATTCTTCCTAGTTGGGCAATTGAATGCTCTAGGAGGGCAATTTCTGCTTTTGTTCGGTGGTCGAGGGGTTCGCTTCATGGTGCTTGGGAGCGATTCTAGGATCTATTGCTAAAGTGTCCACACCATGAAGTGCCTTGATGAGTAGAAATTCATGTGAAGAAACATTGGAATTTGGAAAACCCTAGTCATTCCAAATTTCACCAGAAAATATGATCGTTAGTTAACATTTATAATCAAAACTTGAGGTGAGTGCTGGGTCGAACATAGGGAGGCAAACGTTTGATTAAAAAGCCACGTTTGAATTTATTTTCACAAGCAAAATAGTCCATTGAAATCAATCTATGTGAGCTACTCTACTTAAAGAATAAATAATAAAAGAGAGAGAGAGAATAATCATTTCATGAAATGGAGTAGTGTCTATTAGAACTAATCTCAAAATATGAAACTACAATAGAAAGCAATAAAAGATAGAATGAGATGAGGAAATCGCCCTTGACGGCTACTTGAAGGACAACTCGCTTTGATGGTGCCTTGGACGAAGGTGGTAAGAGGCTGGATGAAGAAGAATGGATTCATAGGAAGGAGGATGGGGTAGGACGATGTCGCGATGAGCCCAAATGTGGTGAGAAAATGTCCATGGGATGCTCCACAAATGAGGATGAGAGTGTGAGGAAAATTATTTATTTTCTACTCTAAAGGAGCATCCCAGGCTTGAGACAAGCTTCCTAGAGCTTTGGAGGAGGTGTGGAGAGAGTAGGAAGCAATTAAGAGGAATAGGGGGTGTAAGGCATTTATATAGGTTAAAATTGAAGGTGAAATGGGTATTTCAAGCACCCAACTCATGCCACATCACTCAGAAGGTTGTGGGTTGTCTCATCAAGGGCAAACAACTCAGATCACACCTCCAATTCCCCCAAATCTGACCATCAATGCATGATCTCTACTCATACTGACACGTAGTGCGCTAATGAGCCTTAAATCACCATTAGATGGCTGTGAGCCACGTCTTCCTTGTGTACATGCCCATGCAACGCTAGCTTTCTAATCACGATCATAGCTTGGATGATTCCTGACCATCAAATCAAGAACGGAGCATAGAGATTGCGCAAGACCCACGTTTAAATCGATTGAGGGCAAGTCTAATCACGCATCACTATGTGCATGTGAAATTTCACTCATCCATGAGGCCACATGACCACTCCCATGCCAGCTGATTGCAATAAAGTGGCCCAAATTAGGCGCCTTGCACGTGTTGAAAATTGGAATCATTTGTGTGGCTCGAACCCGTTCCTGTTGGATGTGAACGCCTCTATAGACGACTGTGCTAAGGTGATGAATTGGTGAGTGGAGGGATATGGTGATGCGTGTTCTCCACCATTGGATGGAGATCCAATGGTCGTGAATTAGAGATGATGAACTTCTTGTATGAAGGGGTGACGTAGTGCAACTAGGGCCGTTGGATGGCGATCCAATGATCCACAGCTCACATTGAAGGTGCTGTAGAGAATATGCGGGCGATCTTGGATGGGTTAGATGGTGCTATGTGGTGCCATTTGGGCCATCCATCTTCTTTACTCTATAGATGACACCATGTATAGTGGATTAGATCAATTTTTGTGTCAATGGGCTATGATCATCGATTTGAACATTTATATGTGGTTGGATTGGACATCTACAGTTGGAGTTGACCTATAATAAACTTGATAAGGTGGATCTGGTTGCCAAAAGAATGGAAAAGCGGATGGCTGGAAATTCAAGGAACACTTCTACATCCACTCAATCCCAGAGTTCAATATTCCATTCTTTGCAAGCTTCGACGAGATAGGAGTTTTTAAATCAGCTTGAGTCAACCTAACCTTCGAGCCAACATTTCTTAGAACCCTACAGGTTCCAAACTGGGGCCTTTGATCCTAGTTTTTCTAATCCTTCAATCCATCCGCACCTTACAATGATGTGCAGGCTGATGTAGAAACATCTATTTAGGATAAAATGTCTACAGTATAATAAATAAGGGTTTTGGTAATGGTTAAAAACCGTGACCAAATAGCTTATAACCATCACCAATTAGTGACAACAAAAGTTGCATGGTGGAAGGGTCTTTGGTGACGGTTCCACCCAAAATGATGACTAAAGGCGTTGGTGGCCGCTCCACCCAAAAGCTTTACCAAAGCTGGATAGCTTTGGTCACAGTTCCACATAAATCCATCACCAAAGCCCCCATAGTTAGTCAGGTTCAACAACTTTGGTCATGGTTATAAACTATGACCAAAAGCTTTTAGTCATAGTTGAAGAACCGTGACCAAAGAGAGAGCTTTCGTCATGGTTAATAACCCTAATCAAAGTTTGGTATGGAAGAAAGAGGGTTCCTTTGGTCACAATTCGTTAGCTGTAACCAAAGTGGCCACCATGACGAAGGGTTACCTTTGGTGACGGCTAATCAACCATCACCAAAGGTTCTCTTTAGTCTTGGTTAATAAACTGTGACCAAAGGTCTCTTAAAACAAAAATATTAGGCAACCATCACCCAAGGTTCCCTTTAGTCTTGGTTAAAAAACCGTGAACAAAGGTCTCTTAAAACAAAAATATTATTATGCACAAATTTGTCCTTAGCAGGCAACCCAGTCTTGAAGCAGGCCTTATTATACATGCAAGTGCGATAAAGCCCCCTTTGTCATGAGAACTGATAAAAGCTATTGAAATATTTCGTGCGTACCCTGCAACCTTTTACCTTGGCTAACAATGCCGAATTTCAATTCTAAGGCCTCAATGCTAACAAACAGAGTGCTTGACCACTGGAACAAATCAGTGGCAAGAAGGAAAGCCTTAGTCACACCTTCATAATTGTAAAAGATGTAACTATATAACTTAACTTATATACCATTCAATGGAATTAGTCACTCAAATAAGGATTGATGAACACCAAGATTCCTGCTAGTATTTAGAACTTACCTTGTAGTTGGATCCTTGTGAGGATCTTCTCTACTCTCAAGTTGTAGCACGTCCACCACGTCTACCCTTTCCTTCCTGAAGCTTGCACCACTGTCATCCTAGAGGTCATGACAAACACAAGGAACTTTTGATGGCTAATCTATAGTAGAAAAAATAGCATATGTTAAGCAAAATTACATGTATTTAAAGTAATCATGAAAGAGACAACTTTCTACAGCTAAGCTAATGCAGGGTAGAAAAGTTTGCATATTATAGATGACCAGATAACTTGCCCACTTTGAACAATCATGTATTTGCCCATATGTACACAAGCATACAATAAACATTAGATAAGAAAGGTAAATCCTTGAAAGCGTGATTTTCTACAGAAGTGCTAAATGCCTAATATAATCAACTCACATGGGAACATGTAGAGCTGTAGCAGGAGCATCTTGCCTGGAAACTACACCTACGCTCATGTCTTGCTTGAAGTCACATGGCTACATGCTAATTTTCTTTACCTTGATTGAGGTCTATGCTTTTATCAAAAGAACACATTTTCCTATGGGAAAATTAGTACCATTCTATTCATCTATGATTATTATACCTCGATAGAAGAAGATTTGTATCACTTTAGGTTCCAAACCTACTCACTAAGGTTTTCTTTCTCAATTTGACCCTCCAAGAAGGACTTTGTCAGGCCATTATACTGTGCTCTGAAAACCTCCAGATATGATCTAAAATTTCTTATGTCTAGTACATTCTCCTCGGTTGACTGTGCAAGTTCTCTTAATCCTCTATGGACTTTTTCAAATCACCTCTTGCACTCTCAAGCTACTAAGATAGTTCGTCTCTCTCTCTCTGGTCCTATCGTGGAGGAGCTTCTCTCATTCTTCAACCATTTTCCTCAAACTTTCTATTTCATTTGTCATTTTCAACTCCCCATTAATTCGCTTGGGGAGCACATGTTTTTCTGTTGACAATTTATCTTTCTTAGCTTTTAGTGACGATGTCTTATCCGACAAGTCTTTCTCTGTTGCTTGCTAAAGCTTCCGTTGATTCTTTAGCTCCTTACTTTTCTCCTTATGTTACAACTGCAGCCCATCTGCTTTGTTTGCTTTCAAATGTTCTTGGTCCAATAACTACTTGAGTTGAAGATTAAATTGATTTTTAGTTGTTGCTATCTCTTTCCTTTATCCAGCAACTGCTCAAGGTGCATTTTTGTAGATGCAGCTCGTGAGCATCCATCATTGCTTTCATCGCCCATTCTCATTTGAAACAACTGTAGTTGACATTTGTGACGAAAGCTCTCTGAATTGACCTTGAAGCCTCTCCGCTATGGCAGCATTATTCTGTTTGGTTTTTTCAGTTTTGCTTTTGCTCGAATTGGTTACCGTTCCTGTTCAGTTTTGGCTTTTGTAATGATCGCAAGATCTTCCTTAAAAATTGCCTCCTACCTTCCAACTTCTTTCTCCAGGTTTGCAACATGGGCTTTGAGGTTATTAATAATTAAAACATGAGCTGAACACTCATATTGCATGCGAAGTTGTTCGCGCTGTAGGGATTGCTCATATTTCGTAGGAATATCATGATTTCCCTATTTAAGAATCTCACAATCTGGAGCGAGCTGTTCCATCTGCTTTTCGATGTCATCACGGTCTTTCTTGTACAACTCTATCTCTGCTTTAAGGTTGGTAATCCTTTTTCTGAAGAGAATGACATCATTGGATCACTAGTATCCTTGACAAACACTTGAAGTTATTCATCTTCCCCATGTTCAGAATGTGTGCCAACCAATGCTTCATTTGTTTCCTCCTCTCTGAATGGCAATCCATTCATTTGTCTCAGTGGCGAGAGACCCTTGCCAAGTTCCACTTTGACATGGATTTAAAGTAGTTCTGAGACATACAACAGATAGTTTCTTCTGATTTCTTCTCTAAGAGTTCTTCCAGATCTTCTACCGTAAAAATCAACTCTGAGTTAGAATCCTGCATTTTCTGCAGCTGTAAACTTAGAGTAGCATTAAGACATCTTTCATGATCTAATTCAAGCCATGTTTCTTCTAAGATGGATCTTGGAACGTCACCTTCTTGCAAACTTCTTACACTTTCTTTGCCAATGTCATAGTGGGAAGCTTTGAGTGATTCACATTTTCTCCTAAGTGTATCCTGCTCCTCTCTTAGGAGACAGACCTCTTTGGAGAGATCAACTCCTTGCCTTTGCTCCTTAACAACTTGCTTTCTTAAAGCCTCCAACTTTAGCTCAGACACCTCTACTTATCGAGCCAAACTAACAATGTCATTTCTAAGATTCTCCACTGTATCTGACTCCTGAATATGATCCCACAATCCAGTATCCTCTGAGCTATTTGTTGAACCATCTAAACTTTCATCGGGAGCTGAACTTAGGGACCATTCAGTTTTTGAACCCCAACGGTCTCCATTGGCATTAACCACGTCAAAGGAATTATACTTTTTTTGAAGAGAGGCACAATTTCATAGCGGTGATAAGAAACCATGAGGTGCCTTTTTGAACTTCATATTTCTTGATTAGGCATCTCTTGGGGTATTTCTCTTTGAATCACTTTCCACAGAGATCGCTGATCTTGCATTGAAGCTCTAGGATTCGTTCATGTTTTTTGCCATTCAACATGCACGACCATGCCTCTTATGGAATGAAACATCAGTTGTGCCTGACCATTGAGTGATAATTCATCCTGCAGTTTTTCTTCAAACATTAGAATTTAAGTAGATACACAAATGTTGACAGGCATTTTGTCAAAATTATATACAGTAGAAATAAATCTATGAAACAAAATGAATAAACTGATTTGTCTGTTGTCTGAAAGTAGCACGCTATATGGATAAATTGGCTCACCATAACAAATAATCAAAACACCAGTATTTAACTGTAAATTATAATTTGAGCATTATTTGATGGATTTCCACGAGCATTACTACCACTTAGGTGTAACTCAGAGTAATCTCAACCAAAAATTGATTAACATTTATTCAATTCCAAAAATTTGACCCAGTAGTTCCAGCCAACTGAGCATTGAGAATTTAAAATAATCATTTGGAATAAACAAATTGCCATTACACATTAATCCAAATCCTTATTGCCATGGCATTATTTCCAATGGAAGCCTGATCTACATCTGAATTATTGCCATTGCTCAACTGATGATGCAGTGTTTGGTTCTACTGACTAATCCCCCTTTATTGTCTTTCTCTACATGATTAAGCATCTAGGTGAGATTTAACTTCCAGTCCATTAAATCCCAACAAATAATAAAAGGCCGCTGCCACCACATGTTTGCTACTTCTTAACTTCCATTTGCATCGTCTTGCATTCTTTGAACTATGATCTGTCATTTGATAAACATTAAAAACTTATAATTTTTACCAAGGAATGAACACCCCATGCACCCAAGTTTTGACGTACAAAGTAGAAAAACACAGATCTTCCTTTATCGATTTAAAATTAGCATCACTTGAGCTACTACCTAAGAACAGACCACTCTACCTAAACTGCCAAAATGAAGGGGAGAGAGAGAGAGATCGGCAACATCCTTTCAACCTCCACCAACGCAAATCATAAACACCACCACACCCAAAAATCCCCAACCACTCACATGCAACACACCAGAGGAATTCCTAACATGGCCATGGCATAACTTGCAGCCATGAGTTTACCTATCAAGTCCCATGAAAAATTATCGCTTGCCTATGAGGGAATTCCAACAAAAAGAACACGTGCAACAAATGGAGTAGTTCTTGAATTACCTTATCTGATCTGTTAGGAGCTACTCTACCTTAGAACAATTTGCATGTATCTAAGAATTGAAATGCTAAACCTAATGCCAAGTAAAGTAGCCATTGAGATTCCAAACATGCCAGCTAAGATCCTAGGAACAACCATAGAACTCCAACCATTAGACTGTTGCAATCCCACAAGCAGCAGTAGGTCCACCAGCACTAGCATTTAATGCCATGAGAAGTAGCTTCTTATCCAGGCCTAACAATTTACTGACACCAAGGATAATCACCAGGTGAACAATCAGTTTTATTAGTGCAAATGCAAAGATACCAGATGTTGTGTTTATGACATTCCAAATGCTCCCATTAGCTCAAAATACAGCAAAGAATACCTGTTTTAAAGATGAAAGCAATCAGCAAGTGAATAGTTTACAAAGTAACATTTACTAACCCTATCACTAGTTCAACATTAGAAATTAATTAGAACATTGGGATCAATATATCGATTCCTTCTTGCAAAGTAATTGACTTCAATAGCAAATAAAAGCAAGGAGACTTGGCCATACACATTAAAAGGAAGGCAACAAGTTCCTAGGTTAACATGCCATCATGTTATTGAAAAGTAGAGAACTTGATGTTGTTTTTGTTGCTTAATCTAATACCATAATGTGTCATAAGATGATTTTTTTTTTACTTCTACATATTTTAGTTAATGTAGAAAAGGCTTTCTTACATAAATACACTCAAGAACTTTCACAATTACTTAAATTCCATAACAAAATCAAGATGAAATATGGACCATGCTAATCCTCGTATCAATGCGAATATGAAAGAATGAGTGAACAGTCCATGTTTCATCTTGTACAAAATAAATAGGATAAAGAAATTAATGCAATCAACTCCAAGACTATAGCTGCGATAATCTTGTAGAGGATTAACAGATAAGTAGAATTTAATAGCTTAGAATTGTATTAAAGGGTAGGCAAGATTCAAGTAGCTCATAAATGAACTACCTGCATTAAAATCAATGCAGTAGCCTCTCTAGCTGGAGCAAGGCTACTAAGCTACTCAAGGAATGCTGTTGCTAATGCAAAGATGACTACTGTGATGCATGGAAGGTTACCTCCTTGAATTCCCTGCAACTTCGGGTTGATAGTAGAGAATTTGCAGAAAAAAAATGATGTTGCAATAGCAGTAGAAAATGTCACTTAAGGCATATTAGAGATTTGACACATGTCAAGAATGTTTCTTTTTGGGATCAAGTGGTTGGATGGGATGGAGAGAAGGAGAGAGAGGGGCGAATGGTGGCAGGTGGTGATGTCAAGGGTGCGGCTAGGGTTGGGGATGAGGGTGATTGGAAGACATGGAGACGAAGAATTGGAGGAGAATGGAGAGGAGGTGGCCATCTAATGTGGGCAGGACAGTCAGATTTGGGTTGGCAGAGGGATGGAAGAGGATGAATGGAGAGGTCCTATGCTATAGATGCAGAAGAAGGCATATGGCGATGATATGCAAGAACCCCCTTGTATGCCTTGTGTGTGGAGGTGAAGGGCACAAACGGGATTTGTGCAAAAGGACTCGGCTTCAGTATATAAGGAAGAACCCTCAGCACCCGAAACAAGAGGTACCTGAGCCACGGCTACCCAAACCATCAGCACAAGCTGACCACATGATTGATGTGGAAATCCCCTTCTCTTAGGATATACTATTTGTGGAGATGATGTTGAGAGGCGCATTGATTGGCAAGGTTATGACCGGAAGCACGTCTGCTGAAAAGCTCCATCAACTAGTGAGTTCCCTGTCACTTGTCTCGCCAAGCTGGAAGGTTGTTGTGTTATCCCAGACCCATTTTTTTATTTTTGGTCTAAGGATGATAAACACGGATAGGCTAAGATTTCGCTAGCGTATTTTTGAAAACATTAATGTGTTATGGTGGTTGGTCTCTCCCTTTGATGGGGCACGCCCTAATCGTCCACCCCAGAGGATGGGTACTCAGCATGTGATATTAGCCATCAAGGGTCTACCTTTGCACCTGAGATCGAAAGGGGTGGTCTCTAAGATGATTGCTGGGTTTGCTTCTATCCTTGATGATACAGTGGTTGCAATTGAGGAAGGAGATGAACGAGTACTGAAAATTGGGGTCAAAATTTTCAGAAGTGGGTCACTGCCTGATAGAATTATTCTCAAATGTGGATTAAGTTCTTGTCTTGTTCATGTGTCAGTGATTGGAAGGAAGTCATTAGCTCAGAACTGGGACAGGTTAAGATGTCTGAAGAAAATCTTGTGGAGGTGCAACAGGTGGAACTAGAGGGTCGTAAGCCATCAGATGATGCTCCAAGGCCAAATAAGACAAAAGAATGCCATGAGGAGGATTCTAAGGGGAGTATGATGGTGGTGGTGTGTGACGTAGTCATGAGAGGTGATAAGGAAAGGCATGTGGACCTTGGTAATATCATTAACTACACATAAGAAAAAATAGAAGGCAGTAGTGGGAGAAGTATACTTAGGGATGTGATCAATTGCTGGTCGGGCATGTTTCGTGCGTTAGAAATCGGGGTTACAAGTAACCCATCACCGCAGTTGCAAAACACGTCGATCAAATAAAATTTATACCAAAACTCCAAGGGAGTCCCGGGTCGAACACAGGGAGGTGACGTTTACTTTACATGGAAACCGTGCTTCGTTTCATTTCTTTTTGGTATTTTAGGGTTTTGATACTTTTTTTTATTTTTGAAATAAAGGAAATCAAGCAAACGAATCACAAGATAGAGATCTGGAACAAATCTGATATATATTACTACTAATGTCAATTACAAGAAACTATGAAAGCATATAAAGAGAGGGAGGTGAGAGGAAATCTCTTGAATTGGCTGTTCGACGAGACGACGGCACCTGGGGGAAGCTCGGACGAAGGAGGTGGGAAGCAGGGTGACGGAGGTGAGATGCTAGAGGATGTCTGGTTGAGGAAACATTCGGTGTAGCTCCAAAATGGAGGTGAGAAGATGGACTTCATCTGCTACAAAGGTGACCTATGAAGGGAGATGGGAAGTTGGAGGAGTATTTGGTGGGTAGAGGTTCGTTGCACTAATAGGCACCTTGGCAGCTTGAAAACAAGCTTTAATGGAGCGTTGGTAGGCTTGCTAGAGCTTGGGAGTACGTGGGATTAGAGTAGGTAGAGATGGCTTGGAAGGGAGGGGTGTAGGTCCTTTTATAATGGCAAAGAGGCAAAAATAGGTATAGGACCATTAGTGACATCCAGGTCGTCGCTGGAAACATCGTTGTCGGCAGCTCATGCCTACTGACGCCCACAGCTGGCTTTTCTGGCATGCGATGAATTACCGACGACTGTAAGCATCGCTGTAAGTCCAGCTCATGTGTTGCTGTAGTAAACCTCATGCTGTGCTGGCGCCGCGCTCCCACCTTATCCTGCGCGCGCTTGCACCTACGCGTTGGTGTTGCACTGTGTGCATGCACGGGCGTGCACCCGCATTACTGCGTGCGTGCGGTGCTGTGTGCTTGTGCTAGTGGCCTGGGCTGCGCCATGTGGCATAGTCTGGGCCGTCCATCTTCTTCTTATTGTAGAAGATGCTATAGAGGTCGGATTGAGTCGATTTTTGCGCCATTTGGCTGTGATCATCGACCCGAATCCATCCGCATGGTCAGATTTATCATTTGAACTCCAAATTATGTCTCCTAGTCCGTTGGTTGTTGATCTTCCTCGGACTGCATATGGTGCTACGGGACTCCGATCGAGGTGATTTCAGAGGCATTGGACCCCGATCGTCGTCTTGATCAAATCCATACGGTCAGATCGTTAATCCGAGGCGTCGAAATAAATATCCTTCTCTGCTAACCACAAAAAGGATGCAATTAACCTAAATTATATACAACTATTCTAAATGCAGAATGTTGCATGCTATGCAATATTTACAACATGAAATGCAAATCTAAGCCTAGGAACATGCATGAATAGGCATTTTACCCTCAATAAATGTGTTGACATCATACCCCCATGCCTATCTTTTGCTAGTCCCTAGCAAAATTAAACTATATGCTATGTATAAAGGCAGAATTTGGATTAGATCGCTTAAGCCTAAGTCGTTTATTAATAATAGAAAATTTCAACTAAGGTCCTAAACTACGAAAACTCAACAATACACGGGTGTCTGTGAGAATGCAGACTGCCCAAGTTCTCACCTTATTTGAGAAGGGAAGATATATATTTTTTTTTATTTTCTTCTTTTCTAATTTTTTTGTACTTTTGGAGTTTGAGAGTTCCGAGATAACTTTTTACTGCTACCCGACCTACCAAAGACTTGAAAAGGACTCAAGTACTAAGCATCTTTGTGAAAAAGTGATAGACTCACAAAATGGCTGTTAAGACGGGTTTCGGGTTTCTACGACCCCAAGTGACCTTGCCTAAAGGTTTATCTTTATGATTGGTAGCTTTCTCCCTACTTCTTTTATTTATGGGGTCAACACATGGGCGAACCCAGTGTATATCTCCCCGATTTATTCTACTTCCTCGCTTCTTCACTAAGTGTTTTAGGAATTATTATGCTTTTTTTTTTTTGTGAGCTGGGTTCTGGACAATCCGCCGATGAGCTGTTACCACCGATAACTTGCCAGCCATACTCGTGCAGTGAAGTGTGGTTTTATTTTTTTTTCTTTTCTTTTTGAGTGTTTTTTTTTCTAAGTAGGTGGCTTCCCTAATCTAAGATTTATCTAATGGTAGTACAACAAAAATGGTCTTGTGGCTAGGCTCTAGACAATAAGCAGATGAGCTGTTACCAACGACAACTTGCCAGCCATACCACCCAAGTGGGTCCATTGGCTACCCAATTTCCGTAAAAATTGTCGGAAAGTGAGTTAGTGCAAAAAAATGTGTGTAGATGCTTAGGCTTAAAGTCCTCCCAAATCACAGGACGGGTTTATAAGTCGCATACTTATCATCCCAAATTATTTAACAAATTCAAATAAAATTTAACTGGCGAGGACTCGAGACTACATCCACATTCGAGTGGACACCCAGGCTAATTAAGCTCGAAAACCTAAAGAGTCTAAGTGTTTAGGTATTCTCGTATCATTTCCTAAAGTTAATAACTTCCAAATGCCTAAGTTCTCTTTTCCTAATTTCTTTCTTTTTTTATCTTTTTTTCAAAGTTTCAATTTTTTTTATTTTATAAGAAACTAAAAGGAATTTTACGGAGTTGACATAATGATTTCAGAAATCGATTATCCACCCCCCCATGCCTAAATGATGCAATGTCCTCATTGTAAAACTAAAGACATGAAAAGGGTGGAGTAAATAGAATATCACTTGAGTGCCTTGAAAATCCGGTCAGCTTCACAGAGAGAAGAGTGTATACACATGCGCTAAGTTTAATGCCTTCAGCTAGGCATAACATTCATACAAAGAGGAAATTGAGAATTCACAAGTGCAGGTCAGAATCAAAAACAAAAGGTTGAACTTGAAACCCATCCGTAGAAGATGTCCACAGATGTGGATGAGATTATGGTGCAGACCAATGCCCCAGGGTCTATTGGTTCTCAGGTTCGAGATGAAAATCAACGACAACCGAAGATTGTTGTGTTTGCAGGGCCAGGCCTACGGTTTAGTGGTGTGCAACCCAAGACCAAAGTGCCGGACAATAGGTAAAGATGTTTCAATAGGTGCGGTTGTCCACTTAACATCTAGCTAAGAAAAATAATCAGTTATTTCGAGCTTGTGCTACACGTGAAAGATATTGTAAGGGTCCTTGTAGAAAGTTGGTGGTTTTAGGTCAATAGGTACCCTTAGATCCAAAATCAAACTTCTCTCAGAATTAGCCTGCCAAATTTTTATTTCAACAATTCTATCCTCCAACATCAGGTGCTCAGGTTTTGGGACCTCTACCATATCTTTCACCCCATAAGATTCACTCAAGTCCAGATATCGTGGCTAACTCAAGATTGACTTGGGTACAATGATTTCCAAATCAAAATCAATCCCTTTAGGGTGTGGTTGAGGAATGGGGCTTTTGATTGAATCTTCTAGTAAATGAGGATTCAAATCCTCCAAGTTAGCCCCAACCAAATCCAAATCTTCAACAATTGGGCTATCAACTAGTTTGTCAGATTCCTCAAGCCCATTTGTCTCACTAAAATCCTCTTCCTTAAGTTCAATTGAGACTTCACCAAAAGATTCTTCACCCTTAGAGTCAAAGAATCCATGATCCTCATTAATATATGTCTCAAAATCATATGTCATTTCATGGTCTGTGGAGACATATTTTTCCTCGCTCCTTGGCTCGTGGATCTTAGGTGAATCAATCGATTCATCCTCCAATATTTGCTCTAGCCCATCCTGGTCATCCCCAGTCTCAGAAAATGTATCTCTCCCCGATAGGCGCCTAAGCAGGTTTTGACATTGGCTCTCCGGAAGGGGGTTCTCTTCAGAATCATCCCAAGATTTGACTAGTGCAACCACAAATTTCATCCTCAACCTCGACAATTTCCCAAGAAGAAACACACCCAAGTAGCTATCCCTAACACTTTGGAGCAACTCCAATAGAGAACTATTAAGTTCATCAATCATTTTGATCATAGGCTCTAGTGCTTCAGTGCATGGTGTTGGCTGAGCTTCTAAAGATGGTATAGTGTTCCTCAAATTAGCCAACACCCTATCCTCGATTTGGTTCACCTAAGCCGACTAGTTTGATTCAGGTTTAGGTGGGTTCAGGCTAAACCTACGGGAGTCAAGATGTCAAGGTTCTCAAGTCCCTCCTTAACAGTAGGTCATTTCAGGTTGTTTAAAGGTTGGTGGCGACCTAAATTCAGCAAAATTTTGGGGAGGGTAAGTGTTATAATCAGCATATCCTTCACGATTGTAGATCTGGTTAGGTAGATCATCAAAGGATGCACATAGTCTTGTTGTCCAAGGTTAGGCCATGGACACTGATGTCCAGATTCATATCCCCAATCAAGGTCATCCCGGCTAGTGGATGGGTGATTGCAAGTCAAGTTGGGATAGTAATCATCTTGGGGATAAGTGGTGGTAGGAGGATAGGATGTGAAATATGTGTAGGATGTGGAAGGGTACATGGTGAAGCAAAGAGAGAAATCGGAAGAGAAAGGAGCCCTGCAATACAAAAATACAAGCTTGTCCTTATTTTGGGTATACAGACTCTCAGAATCCATCTTAAGATTATAGATGATTTACTCTACTTATGTCCAGGCAATCCAACCAGTTAGAAGGAGGGACTGGGGAGAAGGTTCTTCCTTTGCCTTGCGCCTCCGGTTCCTAGTGTACCGCCCAGCCGTGGTCATTTGACACTACTCCCCTAGCTAGACATCAGATTGACTAGTATAAGTAGGTTAATCTTGAACAATCTCAATCTGGATCCCGACGAGTGAACCAGTCCTTAGGGCCAACATCTAATCAATTTTTGTTAGGCTTGGGACAATGGTCCTTCAAGAATGTGATGGGCCCTTTAGATGGGTTGTGCCCTTAATGAACAGTTAAAATGTGTGTGCGTGCACAACTAGGGTTCTCAAATAAGGTTATTTGATGATGTGTCTTTTAGAGTTCAACCTTGTTTAGTAGCTTTTAGGGTTTAATCTTAGGTATATTCAATCAAGTTTAGGAGAACACTCCAAGTTTTGCTAGCACTGGTGGTGATATATTCCTTTAGAAATCAAAGAAAAAAATGTGGAGTGCCCAGTTCAGTCCTAGGAATCAACCCTAAGTGGCAAGCTACTTGATGAATCGCGTTTATCTTAAGTGGTGCGGCCCAAACAGTTCAATAAATTGGCATATTCCACCACTTAGTTTTGACCTATTCAGATTTCTACTCACTTATTTGTGTGTTGAATTAAGTGTACCGAGTCCACAGGTCAGATCCAGGGTTAACTGGTAGAATCGATGTGATTGTGCACCTTAGGGTGAGAAGTTGTGGGTGTTAAGTGTGTAGCTTTCAGAAAATCCCACAATCAGATAACACTTTTTTTTTTTATTATTTTTTATTTATGTGGTTGGTGAGGTGAGTGGAGGTGGAAAACAAACAGCCAAATCTATCCTAGGGTTTATAAAAAGCCCCTAAGTTGATTTGGGTTTGAGTTATTCGGTTATGGAATGAAAACTAAGGTGTAGGTGGTGTGGGGGACACATACAAAACACTCTACTCGCACTTTACTATGGTCTACTGCCCTTGGATATCCAAGCTAGGGCACCTACAAGACAGTAGATTAAAGAAAAGTAGGGTTAATGCTATGTAAATGCAAAGAAACGCAATAAACAATAAAGTAAATTCCATTGCCTCCTCGATAACGATGCCAAAATGGTCGTATTGTCCCCGACAAATGGTGCCAAAATGGTCGGGCATGTTTTGCGTGTTAGAAATCGGGGTTACAAGTAACCCATCACCGTAGTTGCAAAACACGTCGATCAGATAAAATTTATACCAAAACTCCAAGGGAGTCCTAGATTGAACACAAGGAGGCGACATTTACCTTACGTGAAAATCACGCTTCGTTTCGTTTCTTTTTGATATTTTAGGGTTCTAATATTTTTTGTATTTTTTAAATAAAAGAAATCAAGCAAATGTATCACAAGATAGAGATCTGGAACAAATCTGTTATATATTACTTCTAATTTCAATTACAAAAACTATGAAAGCATATAAAGAGAGGGAGGTGAGAGGAAATCTCCCGAATTGGTTGTTCGACAAGACGACGACACCTGGCGGAAGCTCGGACGAAGGAGGTGGGGAGCAGGACGACGGAGGTGAGATGCTGGAGAAGGTCGGGTTGAGGAAAGCTTTGGCATAGCTGCAGAATGGAGGTGAGAAGACGGAGTTGATATGCTACCGGAATGGAGGTGGGAGGACGGCTCCAAGGTGACCTATGAAGGGAGATGGGAAGTTGGAGGAGTATTTGGTGGGGTAGAGTTTCACTACACTAATAGCCACCTTGGAAGCTTGAGAACACGCTCTAATGGAGCACTGGCAAGCTTGCTAGAGCTTGGGAGTAGGTGGGAGTAGAGTAGGTAGAGATGGCTTGGAAGGGAGGGGGTGCAGGTCCTTTTATAGTGGAGGAGAAGAGGCAAAAATAGGCATGGGACCATTAGTGACATCCAGGCCGCCGCTGGAAACGTCGTTGTAGGCAGCTCATGCCCACTGGCACCCACAGCTAGCTTTGCTGGCATGTGATGAATTACTGATGACTGTAAGCGTCACTATAAGTCCAGCTCATGCGTCGCTGTAGTCCACCTCACGCTGTGCTGGCAGCGTGCTCATGCCTTGCTCCGCACACACAAGTGCCCACGCTCTGGTGTTGTGCTGCACGCATGCATGCCTACATGCCTGCACGCGCACCCCCGCTGCTACGCGTATGCAGTGTTGCGTGCGTGTGCTAGTGGCCTGGGTTGCGCCATGCGGCGTAGTCTGGGCCGTCCATCTTCTTATTGTAGAGGCTGCTACAGAGATCGAATTTAGTCGATTTTCGCACCATTAGGCAGCGATCGTCGACTCGAATCCATCCACGCTGTCAGATTTATCATTTGAAGCTCAGAATTATTCTCCTAGTCCCTTTGTTGTTGATCTTCCTCAGACTACATTTGGTGCTACGGCAATTCAATCGAGGCGATTTCAGAGGTGTTGGACTCCGATCGTCGTCTTGATCAAATCCGTACGATCAGATTGTCAATCTGAGGGTTTGAAATAAATATCCTTCTCTCCAAACCACAAAAAGAATGCAATTAACCTAAATTATATACAACAACTCTAAATGCAGAATGATAAATGCTATGCAATATTTATAATATGAAATGCAAATCTAAGCGTAGGAACATGCATTAATAGGCATTTTACCCATAATAAATGTGTTTACATCAATTGGCACTTCTTGCCCTTGAAGATCTAAAATTTGGGAAAGGATCTGGTCAAAAGAAAGGTGTTGGGTGATCCCCTTACATGGTTAGGATGTAGAGAAAGGAAAATATAAGCCCCATTGAGTAAGAAACCATTGCAAAGTCCTTCATGGTTGAATATGTGCACAACCAGGCACAAGGGGACCATCTTTTTAAGGGATGAGAATTTTAGCATGGAATGCACGTGGGTTATGCAATAAGGTGAGAAGAGCTTCTCTAATCAGATATTTTATGGAGTGGGATATTGATAGTGCTCTTAATCAAGAGACACATCTAGAGGAAGACAATAATCCTGTTTGAGACACCCTGAGGTAGTCTGGGAGAGTAGATTGTGTGGGGATGGCTGCAAATGGTAGATTTGGTTGGATGGCTATTTGGTAGAGGAAGTCCAGCTTTAAGGTGACTGAAGTTCACCGGGCCAGGCATATGCTTACATGTAGACGCCAGAGTCACCAGGGGGAGTTGGATTGGTTTGTATCATGTGTGTATGGTCCCTGCGCAGTAGCTAGCCAGTTGGAGTTATGGGAGGACTTATCAACAGCACATCAGAAGGTCCAAGAGCTAACTTGGCTCATGGGTGGAGATTTCAACTATACCGTATCAAGTGGGGACCGTCCTAGGGCTAACACAGATGGTGCAGTGGCAGGTTTCCAATTGGTTGTGCAGAATCTGGGCATTAATGAATATCCGATCAGTGGTATTGAGTTTACTTGGAGAAATGGTAGTGGGCTCTTGTCCAAATTGGATAGGTTCTTTGGCAACGGCAGTCTCTTGGAGAAATTTCAATTGTCTTCATCCATGAGACTCGAAAAGCCTTTTTTAGACCACACGACAATTGTGTTGGATGATCGCGTGCTTTTCACTCAACTCAGTAATTAAGTTAATTTCACTTAATTAAGAGTAGAAGTCACTTAGGTTAACTCAAAATTGTGTCGATTGTATAGTATAGGGTCGAATTAACCTAACATTTTAGAAATTTTTACTGGTTCAGTCCTGGTCGTTCACTGGGAGGTATAATAATTTTCCAAATTTACCAATTTTCTTTTCTTTCCCTATAAGTTTAGGAGGTATAACTAGGTTGATTTTAAAACGTGAATTTTGCCAAAATATTTAAACTATAAAGAATATACTAAATTCCATATGAAAAACATATTTACTCAAATGATGTATTTTATTAACAAGTAAACATGTTAGTTTTCTATTTTTTTTCAAAGCAATTAAGGCAATAAAAGTTGTTCTATTAAAACATACCTTTTTACAATTAAGAACAAAAAGTAATTAAAATGATGCAAGAGAAATAATATTCTTCATTTTTTTTTTCAGCCTCCTATCTTCTTCTCCTTTTCTTTCTCTTCTTTTCCTTTATTTTTATTCTCTCTCGAGCTCTTTTCTTACCTCTCTTCTTCTGTTCCTGGCTTCTCTTCCTGTCGCTTATTCTCTTTCGAGCTCTCTTTCTTACCTTTCTTCTATTCTGTTCCTACCTTCTCTTCTTCCCTTAGTCTTCTCTTTTTGTTCCTTAATCTTTTCCTTCCTTAGTGCCTGTGCTCCTTTGTTTAATTAGCCTTCAGCTTCAACACTTGGCATTTAACAACCATTGGCTTGTCTTTCAATTCCCTTAGACTTTCAGACGAACCAGCTTTTTTTACTTTTTAACCAAAAATTATTTTATTTGCGGCGAGGACCTTCCGAGGATACACATCAACCTGAGACCAGGGTTGGACCAAAACCTACCCGATCCTCGCCTAATCTCAATTAGGTTCATTTTTGGTTCATAGTCTCGAGCCAATTCAGCTCAACCCAGCCTCCCAGGCCTCTCGCCCTCCCAGGGCACATTTGCTTACGCCCACAAGGGCGCACACCTGCAGGCACACAAGCCCGCACACACACACATGCGCATGCTCATATCAGATCGATAACCGGTGCGTCGAGTGCTGACGACTGAAGAGCCAATGTAACAAAATCTTTTTATCCCCATGCACGCGCTCAGAAACTAGCGATGTGGGACTATCTAACCCCTTCCAGACCCAACTTTAGATGATCATAACTTCCTACCCAGAACTCCAAATTGAGTGATTTAAAGTTTGTTAGAAAGCTCTAAGGTAGATCTATACAGTTGCAGGGTCAATTTAAGGTTTAGAAGATGTTTTCCTCTTCAATTTGAATGATAAAATCAGGGGTTCCTACGAGTTATTTATCGCCTGGAAATGGTTTTTATATCACAGAGTCCGCAGATGGACTTTTCTATCATAATTAAAAGTCTGTACAAGTTATACAAGTTATTCCGCATCTATTGGAGTAGTCATTAAGCTCTCAAGATCTTCAGGACCAGCCGGGAAGCTTTGCACTTCTCTGAAAGCTTCAGAGTTCAAATTTCAGATTTTGAAATGCATGAACAGACACAGAGAAACATCTCTGTTTGATTTAAACTAATTCTACGGGTTATAACAGATTGATCTGGGCAGGATTCAAGTTCAAATTTCAACAAAATGGCAATGCTGTTGGTTTGGGTTCGAAAGTAACCCAAATTGACAGGATTCAAATTCTCACTAAATAAATCATCTGAGCTCACTTCATTCTCTCTCAGACCATTCAACAAATTCTCAAAAATAGTTTACACTCCTCAATACCTTAATTCGAGCTCAGAACTCCATTATCAGACTTGGTTTGATTGTGGAGGCACAAAAGTTGACTTTTTATTGAAAGTTTCTCCACAGGAAATCAAAACCTCGAATAAAGTCTTCTCAACCTCAGGAACTTATTCAAATCTTCAGGCAGGTGTTCTAACCAACTTTTCTAGTTTTCAGTCTTGCCGCCTGACGTTGAAAATGTGTTTGTTCGTCAGAGAGAATCATAGGTTGTTACAGTGGAATGAGGTCATGAACAGCTTCAGTGCATCGCACTGAAGCTTCTAGGTTCCCTAAACTCAAGTTAAACCTAACTAATAGACTTCTCCAACTCCATTGGAGTTGGAGAAGATGAAGTCATATCTACACCTCCATACATTAAAATCTCAATTTAACATCCTTAAAATAATCAGTGATCCACATTTTATCATTCTGGAGCTTCTCAACAAGTTTCACAGGCTAAAGCACAGTTTTGGCTCGTCGGAGCTCGTCAGAGCTCCGATGAGTCTAGAAAATATGAAAAGTGTGTATAAATTGTTAAAACTTTTCACTTTTGACTTAGAAAGGATTCCTAGGTTGCAAGGAACCTTAGCATCACATTTAATTCTTCATTATTTCTTTAAATGTAAGATTTGACAGTGAAATAGTTTCTTTAAAAATTTGATTTCAAATAAGCTCAGGACTTGTTTTA
Source organism: Thalassia testudinum (assembly GCA_037157565.1). NCBI lineage: Eukaryota > Viridiplantae > Streptophyta > Magnoliopsida > Alismatales > Hydrocharitaceae > Thalassia > Thalassia testudinum. The sequence continues at coordinate 146,109,399 of JAZHRO010000014.1, read as the reverse complement.
CCACTCGATTGAGAGGTTAAAACAAGTCAACAAGTAATGGTAGTCATAATTGTACAGTTAATTAATAGTTTGAACTGCTCCTGATCTGCCATTGACAGCGAGCTCAGGAACTTAATTATATTTGGGTGTTTAATTTATATGTGATATTAATATGTATTATAGTGTCGATTAGGGTCCATAAGTATTGGATAAATGATGGAAGACCCTATGAAGGTGTAATTAGGTCGAATACTGTCAGCATGGACAGTGATAGTAGTTGGTGGAGGTGGAATGTGAATTAGGCGATTAGGTGATCAATTAAATGATTAAGTGATTTAGAAGTGATTGTGAGGGTTAAAGGAAGGTGTACAGTGAGTTAACAAGACAAGATTAAAGCTATGGCGAGGTCAAGGAGCTCACCGGAGTCGGAGAAGATGATACTAAAATTCTAAAATTACTCTAATCTAACTACCTAAACTAACTAACAAAGCTAGCCTACTCCTACTTCTGCTCCTAATCTACTGTTACCTGGACGAAGGGGTCAATAGGGTTCCGCTGAAGGTTCATAGCGGACGACGAAATCAGAGGGTGGAAGAAAGATCTCCGACAGGCGGATTTGAGGTGGAGCGGAGGATTCCTTTGGTTGGAGCCTATGTCAGAGATGCGGAAGACCATGGTGGATCTCCTCGGCTAATCAGAATGGATGGAGGAAGTCGGAAAGTGAAATGGAAAGTTGCCAGAGTTTTGGACGAATAGCCTATCGAAGTCGGCTACAGTGTTAGAAGTGGGAATGGAGCCAACTTGAGTAAAATCCAAGGGGTGAGGGGGTATTTATAGCAGTTGGCGACGAAGAGAATGGCAGGGTCTGCCCGAAGAAGGAGCTTGAGGAGCTTAACCTCCGTCGTCATCTCAGACGACGGTGAGGTTATCTCCCAATGAAAAATAGGATTTCCAGTTAATCCAGACTGGTGGATGAAGTGGAGGTGGTGAGCGCAAGCTGTAAGAGCTTGGATAAAGAATATTGATCTCGGCAGGGAGGTGATCATGCGATGGCATGACTCTCTGCCGCCAGCCATTCGTTTGGCTGAAGAAGAAGAAGAAGGAAAGGGACTTATATGAAATAAAACTTAAGGACCTATGTGAGAAATAAGGGCCCGATGGTAATGAATATTAAGGACCAAAATGTAAACTCAGGTTTTGAAGGTTTATTTTAATTTAGATCTTTTTCAACTTTTTATATATGTTAGTAAATAAGGTAAATATTATGTTTTCACCTTGAATTTAGATTTTTGACCTTTCTAGATTAACTTATTAGATTAAGTAAAATCACTTAAGTTATTATATACTTAGGTATACATTATATTTAAGTTACTTAACTTATTAATTAAGGAAATGAATAATAGGATTTTGAGTCCAATTATGAACTAAATTATTAAAAATGTTAATTGAATAATAAAATGTCATTTTAAACTTATTTTATGGTCCTTTACTAAATATCCCTTATTCTATAATTAACCCTTATATATTCATAGCCTTAGCTAATTAACTAGGAGGACTAGTTAATTAGGGGTAATTAGAGATCATGATGAGTGCCTCATCATGGGACAGTGGGGTGAATGCGGATGTTGGTTCATACTTCAAGTTCAAAAAATTGTAGCTTAGAGAAGAGGGGTTTAAAGATATGCTGTCTACTTGGTCGAAAAGTAACAAGGTTCCAAGCTCTGATACCCAAAGACTAGCACTGAGGTTGGCAGACAAGTGCATAATGATAAGGGAGTATCGGTAGATATTAATAGCTATTAGAGACAAGAAGAGAGTTGAGGCAATGGCTGAGGCATAACGGCTTGATATGAAGGAAAGCACAGTGGGCCTGAACACTCTAGATCAGGAAGCCAGGAAATATTGGTAGCAGATTATCAATGAGGAGGATTTAAAGAAAGAGATGGATTGGTGTGGGAGGTCTGGACAATTGTGGCTCAAGGAAGGGGATGCAAATGCGACCTTTTTTCATCTTGCAGCTAGTGCTGAAAGGAGATTCAACCTCATTTCTACAGTCAAAATTGTTAAGAGAAAGAACTCCTCCAACATGAAATCAAGAAGGAAGTTGTGCGCTATTTCAAGGAAATATTAAAGGCTGTGGCAAGAGGTATGTGGAGGATGGCTGCAACTGCATTCCCATGTGTCAGTGATGGGCAAGCTGTAATGCTGGTTGAGCCTATTACTGAAAAGGAGGCTATGGATGCCATCAAATCTTTAAATAATGAGGGAGCTCTAGGGCTAGATGTTGTTTAAGTCTTTCTTTACAATGAGATGTGGAGTGTTCTTAAAGAGGAAGTGATGGGGGTTATACATGAGTTTGAGAAGGGAAATTCTGGTTTCGAAAGGCTAGACAAGTCATAACTCTTCTTGTTACCAAGGAAGTCAGGAGTGGAATGTTTCACTGACTATAGGCCTATTGCACTGTCAAATTCCATATATTTAATCATTAGCAAAATCCTCTCCAATAGAATTCGTGGTGTTCTACAAGGCCTGATTATGCCTATTCAGTCTTTTTTTTTACTTGGGAGGTCTTCAAAGGAATCATTTATTATGGCTCAAGAGATGGTGATGGGTTGGCACAGAAGGAAGTCTAAGGCCTTCCTATGGAAGGTAGATTTCTTTATGGCATATGATTCAATTTCGTGGTCATACTTATGGGAAATTCTTAAAAGAAGAAAGTTCCCCACCATCTGGATCTGGTGGACGAAATTTTGTATCACAACTACCTCCTACTCTCCCTTGATAAATGGGAAACCTTCTAAAGCCTGGATTCAGCCTTAGTGTGGGGTGCGGCAAGGTTGTCCCCTGGCTCCATTGATTTTTAATTTTGCTGTGGATGCTTTAGCCAGATATGCATTGAAGTTGGCATGATAAGGGGATACTCGATGACAAAAAGAATGGCTCTGGCCCCCATTCTTCAATACGCAGATGACACAGTCCTTTTTATAGGAGGGAAAAGGGAAGCACAAGCGCTCTGATATATGGTTAACATCTTTCGAGAAATTTCAGGTCTAAAGCTAAGTGGAAGCAAGTCATCTTCGGTTTGCTTTGGCATGAATGGTAATGATCAGAGTGATATCCCTTCTTTTTTAGGCACATCTGTGGTCTCACTGCTAATCAGATACTTGGGCATGCCATTGAAGTGTACAACGATGAAGAAGATTGATTGGAACTTTCCCTTTGAGAAGGTGGCTATGAAGTTTGAAGGCTAGAGTAGTAGATACTTATCAAAAGGGGGCAGGCTTATACTGCTGAATTCTATGATTACATCTATTCCAGTCTTCTTCCACTCCGCCCTCAGGGCTCCAAAGTCAATTTGGAAGAAACTTGATGTTATGCATAAGAGATTTTTCTGGAAAGGAGCCTCTTACCAAGGTAATTTCTTACAACTTGTTAAATGGGATACAATGTGCTCTCCAAAGAAGTATGGTGGCATGGGAATAAAATCTCTCAGAGAATTTAATGATGCGTTGGTCTTAAAATGGGCAGTTAGGTTGTTGCAAGGGAAACAAAAGACTTGGACTGAGATTGTGCATGATAGCTATGGAGTGGCAAATGATGAGAAAAGTCGTCTGAATCCCACCAAGCCTTCTCTTTTTTGGGCCTCTGTGGTGCATGCTATGGCTGATAATTGGAATTTGTTCCAATCATTCTTGGGGGATGGAAGATGCTTCAAATTTTGGAGTGAAAAATGGGCACCAAAAGGGGTGTTAAAGGATAGATATGCTCCTGCATACTCGGCTGCTTTAGATAAAACTACGGTGGTGTATGATAAATGGGATATGGAATCAGAAAAGTGGAAGATAAATATTGACGAGGGGAATGGTTATGAAACCAGGACATGGATGGAGAATCAACGCCTCTTGTAGGAACTGAATACTTTCAAACCCAAACTAGAGGAGTGTGATACTTATAGATGGGAGGGGATTTTCTCCCTAACGGCCGCATACGGAAGGCTCATTAGATCGTCTAGATTAGCAAATGTGGATGTGATTGGGGGGAACTTATGGAAGTTGAAAGTCCCATTAAAGGTGCAATTTTTTTTGTGGCTATGTAGAAGGGATGGCCTAATTACGGGTGACATGCGCCTTAAGAGGATGGGCACCCCATCTCAATTCTGCCATCTATGTGGGTTACATAGTGACTGCAACCGCCACATCTTCTCTTCTTGCATGGATACTGATTGTGTTTGGAGAAAGGTTTGAAGGGGTTCGATCCCTATGTGGGAGAATTTATGGAACTCCTTTCTAGCTACAAATAAGCCTCATGTGTCCATGGTGGCAGTGTTATGGTGGGTTTGGAGAGTTAGAAATGAGAAATTATTTCAGGAGAGACTAGTGAGTGTGGATAATATTATAAATATGTGCTAGACTCTCATACATATGTGGGGTTCGAGTTTGTAACCTTTTTCTTTATATTGTTAGTAAAAGCTCTCTTGGATTGCTATCGACGATTTGATAGCTTTCCTTTCTATTTAAAAAAAAAACTCTTTCTTTTTACCCAAAATACCAATTTCCATATAAGTTATTATGAATAGCAGAAGTCTTGACTTACCTAGATAAGTGCCTCCATTTGTGTGCCCTGCATTTCCCACTTCGGTTGGTGAATCATTATCCTTGCATTGGGCAAACTATACCTCTTCTTCTCAATCAAATAGTTTTATCAGAAGATCAAACTCCAGTGTCTTTCAATTGAGGAACTTAGGCAAATTATGCGACGTTGAAATTTCCAGCATCAAAGATGGCCATATTCACTTTTAGTTCCAGAGCTCATAATGGAAGTAACCATATTGTTATTCAAAAACCAAATTAATAAAGTTTAGCACAATGTATTTAGTCTTTTGAATTGTCTACGATATAGCTAACAAGGATAATTGCGTAGTCTTTGTGGGAAAGTTAACAAAATGGCTTAAAAGGCAATGTGCATCCACAATACCTGTGTAACTTTCCTTTAAAAAAAAAAGCCTATGTAAGGTATGGTAAGAAAGATGAAACCCAGCATTCAATAATGAATGTGATTAAGCAAACTCTAGTCCAATGGCATTGGATTCAACCAAGTATACACAAGAGATATAGGAAAAGTTTACATTACATTGTTTGACAGAGTCCTAGATATGTAACCGTGTGATCATATTTTGGATCTCTTTTTGCTTGCCTTCAACTTCACTAGGAGATGCTCCTCCACGAGTTATCCTAAAATGAGTCTTCACAAGCTTTGGATTGATAGTGAACACCGTGCTGGCAACAAGAAGTTAATTTCACAATTGATCCTCCCCACCACTAGGAAACAAGTAAGAAAGAAAGAAAACACACCCACTTGAAAAGTACAATAAACTTACGTGAGGGTAGGTTGCTCTGATGCAGAAGTTGATGGCCAATTTCTTGCTATTGGATTTCGCTCCCAACTACAGACAAGGAGGAAAGAAAAATCAAGTTCTCCAATCGATAAAGCAATTAAAAACATAGCTAGATTTGGTCATATTTAGCTTAGTAGAGCACAATCTCCAAGGATGCAAGATATTTCTCTCAACGTCAGCATATACTCAAAATTGTTTCTGCACATCTATATATTGCAATATGTGTTGTTCTCAGTGATACAAGCCAAAATGAAAGAAAGAGGAGAATTCAGATGATCTTCCAAATAAATTTTAGCTCAGGTAGATGGGTTCAACAGAAGACATAATATCAGAGGTTCTCACTATTTGCATTGGAATATTGATGATCATCACCGACAATGAGTTGAAACTAATATCCATCAAAGTTCTAAAGGGGAATTTGGTTGCGATGTAACCTTGTTGGTGGGATTATCTGGATACAAGGTAGGTTCTAATGTAATTGTAACGACCCGGTTCCCGAGTCCCTACGAGACACAAGAACCGGACCGACTCGACTAATCCCAAGACCCAGTCGTCCAACGAGGAAGTAACCAAAAGACAGTAAAATAAACCACATTCAGCATGAATATAACTAACAGTAAAAAGTACAGTAGTAAGGAAAGAAACTACTACAGTAGGTACCACCACAACAGTAAAGCAACATTTATCATCTAACAAAAACTGCAGGTAAAGAAGGTACAGCGGAAACAAAACTACTCACTAGAACAGAAACAAAAGAAGGTACAAAGCTGTGGCAACTCTACTAGACCCTACTCGGCCCAGCGTCCTCTGCAGCCGCCGACCCTGGCTGCTCAACACCTGGTCCTGAAAAAGGTAACGAGTGTAACACGTCAGCAAAACGCTGAGTAGAGTGGCAAACTAACTAAAGGCAACAGTAGAGTGTACAGTAGCTGTTATGTTCTATTACTTCCTTTATTTACATCTTTCAATTTTTCTCACTATTTCATTTACTTCTCAGATCCTTTACTTGATCTCGAATGTCCTCGTGGGACGATCTTGATTGCAGTCTTTTCCAACAGTAGAAGTAGCACGTGGTGCTCTCCTGGCTGGGAGAGTCCCCCGTGGTGATCCTACCCTCAGTCAACCACCCCAAGGTCACTGACAGACGTAACGGTGACTACGGCACGCGCGATAAACGCACAGGTAGCTAGCCCGTACTGGCACGCGGTCAGTCGTTTCCGTTAACGGGTGCGCCCAAAGCACAGCACGGAACCAGGGCAGAGCCCTCTCAGTAACAGGGGTCCAACCCCTCCACAGTAACCAAACCGGGGCCTTGCCCCTCCACAGTCCGCGCACCCTCGCCTGACTACCCTGGTTTGCCCTAGTGGGCCTAACAAGTCGGTGAAGGAGGCTAGTAGAACCCCGGGGCCTGTGGGGTAGCCAGTACTCTCCTAACACTACTAGCTCTCCTCGGTACTACGTACACGAGGGCCAACAAGTCGGTACAGAGCGGCCAAGCCTAACCCCGGGTCCCTGGGGCGGCTGGCCCCACTCTGCACTAAAACAGGTACAGGTACTTCCCTTGGTACTGCGTACCCAAGAGACAGTACAAACTACATCTCAGTTCCATTCCTTTTCTTTCCAGGAGTTCCACTCCTAATTCCCCGTAGGGTTCCAGCTCTTTATCTTAGAACATCATATGTTTCACTTTCCAGATTCACGTTCTCACATTCCATGATCTCAACATGATTCTCTATGCATAACAGGCAGCTGTTAATTAAATTTACAGGCAGCTTTATATATTCCTTTCCATTTTTCCAAGACTGCAGTAATGTACATTCCACTAGTTTTTCCATCCTAGGATTCATGCCATATCCTAGGATCTATCATACAATCTAGTTTTCCGGCCCTAGGATTCATGCAACACCTAGGAGCTATCATTCCACATATTTCTCATTCCTAGGATTCATGCAATGCCCTAGGTTCTAGTTATGGTTCCATACTTTAACAGATTTTATTAATGCTTAAAACCACTCTACCAGGTACAACGGAAGTAATGGGGGCGTGGTCGGGAATCCCGCGCGCCTCCGCGACTCTCAAGACGGCAACCGAACGAGGTCCTATCACAAGGATCAAACATAAGGAGTGTCTCAAAACAGTGTATAGCTACTGTAGGCGGGTAGAGGAATAAATTCTGAAACGAACGCAACTCGAATCGCGGAAAACGGAGCCCAAACGGGCCCTAAACGGGTCGAGAAAGACAATACTGTGCAAAATCAGACGTCTGGAACTCCTTCCAGACGTCTTAAACGGTGGATCAGAGAATTACCTGTTCGGCTTGGTTCCCCGGACGTCCAGAAGTCTGTGGCGACGTCTCTCCTAGATCCCAGACGTCCGATGGTCTCTCCGGACGTCTGGAGGTCACTCCCGCCGTCTGGTACAACTTCCAGACGTCGGATTCGCAAAGGATGACGAATCCGAACACCTGCGCACAGCCAACCCTCCTCCCTCAGTACGGTCAGTCGACAAAAAAAGAAGGAGAAAGCGGAACTCACCTTTCAGACGTCTGTATGATCACACAGACGTCGACCTTGCCGTCTGGATATCAGTCCAGACGTCTGATTCTGGAGATTTTTCCAGAATCAGAACCTCGCTCGGCCTCCGCTCGCGACGCCGCCCGCGTCGCACCTCGCGCGTCCGCTGCTCCGCCCGCAGCAGGTCCCTCTTCGCGACGCTCTGCGCCCCCTGCGCCCTCCGCCGGCCGGCCAAGCCGCTCCCGGCGAGCTCGCCCTCACGGCAGAGCCCCGCCCTCGCACGCCGCAGCTCCTCCGCGCCTACTGCGGCCGCCGCTGCCGCTGCGCCCTCGCGTCCGCTCGCTCTCGCGCACAGGCAGGAGAGAAGGAGGAAGATGGTGGAGACGGGAGGGGAGGCGCGCCCCCTCCCCCTTTTAACGCCGCGCGGAGAGGAGGGAGAGACGGTCGCAGTCGCCTGCAGCCGCAGAGAAGATGCGGATCGCAGGTCTGCGTGCACAGGCGCGCAGACGAAAATCCCGTGCGAGCATAACTGTTCGTCAGACGTCTGTAAACTATCCCGGACGTCTGGTCAGACGTCTGGATGTGATCCCAGACGTCTTTACAGACGTCTGGGCCACCTCCCAGACGTCTTAAAAGACGTCTGGGGCACGCGCTCGTTACAATATAACAAACTCAAAGGAAGTTTCGTCCCCGAAACTTGCGCCAACTAGGGTGCGGAAAAAGGATGTCCAAATAACCATAACAAACTCAAAGAGGACCGAAGCCGGTCCGAAAAGACGTACCCGCGAAAAGCTCTGGGTACCGCTCCCGCATTGCCGCCTCAGGCTCCCAGGTAGCCTCCTCGTACCGCTGGCTCCTCCACAAAACCTTTACCAGGGGTACTTGCTTTCGTCTCAACCTGCGGACGGCTCGGTCTAGGATCTGCACTGGCCGCTCGGGGTAGGTCAGGTCGTCGCTCACCTCGACGCTCTCGTGACTCAGTACGTGGCTGGGATCGGCTACGTACTTCCTGAGGTTGGACACGTGGAACACGTCGTGCACACCAGAAAGCTGCGGGGGAAGGGCAAGTCTGTAAGCAACGGGTCCAACCCGCTCCAGGACCTCGAAGGGCCCCACGAACCTCGGCGCGAGCTTCCCTCTCACCCCAAACCGCTGTAAGCCCTTCATGGGCGAAACACGAAGAAAGACGTGGTCCCCAACCTCGAACTGCACCTCTCTGCGTCTGCGATCTGCGTAGCTCTTCTGTCTGCTCCTGACAGTGCGGAGTCGTCTGTGGATCTGTTCAACTACCTCCTGACTCTGCCGGATCAACCTGGGGCCAACCTCCCACTTGGTCCCCACCTCAACCCAACTCAAGGGTGCCGTGCATTTCCGTCCGTACAGAGCCTCGTAGGGAGCCATGCTGATGCTCGAGTGATAACTGTTGTTGTATGCAAACTCTGCCAGGGGCAGGTGTTCCTCCCAAGAGCCCCTCCAGTCTAGTACACAGGCACGCAAAAGATCCTCAAGTGTCTGTATCGTGCGTTCCGACTGTCCGTCTGTCTGGGGGTGGTAAGCCGTGCTAAACCTCAACCTCGTCCCCAAAGCCTGCTGAAACTCAGCCCAAAACTGGGACGTAAAGTGGGTATCCCGGTCGGATACGATCTCCCGCGGAACTCCGTGTAGTCGCACCACATCACGGATATACCTCTCTGCCAACTGTGCTGGTCCCAAAGTGACTCGGATCGGCAAGAATCGTGCCGTCTTCGTCAACCTATCCACTATTACCCAGACCGCGTCGTGTCCTCGCTGGGTAACAGGTAAACCCACCACCAAGTCCATGGTGATGCTCTCCCACTTCCACTCTGGCACTGGAAGCGGCTGAAGCGGCCCTGCAGGCCTCTGATGCTCGGCTTTCACCTGCTGGCACACTAAGCACTGCTGCACGAACTCACCCACATCCCGCTTCATCCCTCTCCACCAGAACTCGCGTCTCAAGTCATGGTACATTTTCGTGTTTCCGGGATGTATGGTGAATCTGGAACCGTGTGCCTCAGTCAGGAGCTCTCTCAACAGCTCCTCGTCTCTGGGGACGCACAGCCGTCCCCCCAAGCGTAACACCTGGTCTGTGAAAGAGAAGTCCCCTGGGTCCCCTGACAGTACTCTGTCGCGCAAAGACTGCAAGTACGGATCGGCCATCTGTCCCGTGATGATGCGGTCTATCAACTCTGGTCTGGTCTGCCGTGTCACCGTCACTGCCCCACAGTACCCTCGTAACTCTAGAGGTCGCCAACTGCCCACCTCCTCCAAAAGGCTCCAACTCTGTAACTGTAGACTGGCCAAGCGTGCGGGCGCCTTACGGCTCAAGGCGTCAGCCACCACATTGGCCTTTCCCGGGTGGTAGGAGATGCTGCAGTCGTAGTCCTTCAGGAGCTCCAACCAACGTCTCTGTCTCATGTTGAGCTCCTTCTGGTCAAAAAGATATCTGAGGCTCTTGTGATCTGTAAAAATCTCGAAGGTCTCACCGTACAAGTAATGCCTCCATGTCTTCAGCGCGAAGACAACAGCTGCCAACTCTAGGTCGTGGGTAGGGTAGGTATGCTCATGGGGCTTCAGTTGCCGCGAAGCGTAAGCGACCACGTGACCCCTCTGCATGAGCACACCTCCTAACCCCTGCAAGGAGGCGTCCGTGTACACAACGAACCCGCCACTACTGTCAGGAATGGTGAGCACGGGAGCCGAGGTCAACCTCTCCTTCAGCTCCAGAAAACACGCCTCACAGGCGTCTGTCCAAGTGAAAAGCACATCCTTCCGAGTCAACTGTGTCATAGGACGTGCAATCTGTGAAAACCCTCTGATGAACCGTCTGTAGTAACCTGCCAGTCCCAGGAAACTGTGAATCTCAGTGACTGAACGCGGTCTCTCCCACCTGAGCACTGCCTCGACCTTGGCGGGATCCACCGCCAGGCCGTCTCCAGAGATCACATGACCCAAAAAGGTCACCTCCCTCAACCAGAACTCGCACTTGCTGTATTTGGCGTACAGCCTGCGTCGTCTCAGAGTGTCCAGAACCATCCGCAAGTGCTGTCCGTGCTGCGTCCGATCTCTAGAATAGATGAGTACATCATCTATGAAAACCACCACAAACTGGTCCAAGTACGGTCTGAACACCCGGTTCATCAGGTCCATGAAAGCAGCGGGGGCATTGGTCAGCCCAAACGGCATGACCAAAAACTCGTAGTGTCCGTACCGAGTGCGGAAAGCTGTCTTGGAGACGTCGGTCTCCCTGATCCTCAACTGGTGGTATCCAGACCTCAAGTCGATCTTGGAAAACACCGTGGCACCCCGCAACTGGTCAAACAAATCGTCAATCCTCGGCAGCGGATATCTGTTCTTGATGGTGACCCTATTCAGCTGTCTGTAGTCCACACAAAGGCGTAGGGTCCCATCCTTCTTCTTTACAAACAGTACCGGGGCTCCCCAGGGAGACGCACTGGGCCTCACGAAACCCTTCTCCAAAAGGTCCTGCAACTGAGACTTGAGCTCTCGCAGCTCAAGCGGTGCCATCCTGTATGGCGCGGTGGAGATGGGGTTGGTCCTTGGTGCTAGTGAGATCTCAAACTCGATCTCACGCTCGGGCGGTAGTCCTGGTAACTCGTCTGGAAACACGTCGGGGTACTCTCTGACCACCGGGATGCTCTGGAAGTCTGCCACGGGGCTGTGCTCTGCCACCACACAAGCTAAGAAGCCCTCACACCCCTGGCTCAAAAGTCTCGCCGCCCGAAGTGCCGAAATGCACCTGAAACCTCCGTCCACTGGCTGCTCGTGAAACTCGAAGGAAGGCAACTCCGGAATGGAGAAGACAATCTTCCTCTCAAAGCAGTCTACCAATGCGTGGTAAGCGGACAGCCAATCCATCCCCAGGATCACCCCAATGTCCTCCATCTGTATCATAATCAGGTCAGCTGGCAGGCTGTGTCCCCCGATGCTGACCCCGCAACCCGTGTACACCTCCTCAGCTACAAACAGCTGACCACTCGGACCTCTGATTACGAACGGGTTCTCTAACAATGTATAATCCTGGTCCAAACTAACTGCGAAACTGTCTGCGACAAACGAGTGCGTAGCGCCGGAATCGAAAAGCATGTAAACGAGTCTGCCAGAAACTGAAACCATACCTGCTACCACGGATCCCGAAGCTCTGGCGTCCCTGTGTGTTAGGGCGTTGATACGCCCCTCAGCTCTAGGTGCGGACGAAGCAGCCACACTCTGCGTCGGACGGGTAGGTGCTGGCCGGTACTCTCCTCGCGACTGCGGTCCTCCTCCTCGCGCCTGGAAACCGCGGCCTCCTGCGCGCCCTCCAGTGCTCTGCGCGGGAAGTATCTGCTGACCTCCTGCGCTAGATGGGCAGTCCCTCCTGACGTGGCCCGGCTGGCCACACTGGTAGCAGAGGGGAACCCGACTCCCGCCCTCAGTGAGTCCCTGCTGTCGGCTAGGCGGGGGTCCGGTGCTGGCGACTGGCCCCTGTCGAGGGCTGATGGTCGACCTGGATAGGTTGTTAATATGATATTTTTATCGTTGAAATGTGTATAGTGGTTAACCTAATTCAGACCTAACCATCTCTTTACAAAATTTTTAACCTGGCCTAATTGATTTTATCTTGTCACTTTTAAGCCCAGGGTCGAACTCAGGGAAGTGGGGTTCAAGTCGAGTTTCTACGTTTTCCTTAAAACGCGTCTCTTCCGTTCGTTTATTCTGTTTTTGGTATTTTTCTTATTTAGGTTTTTTTTCTGGTAATCCTTGTTCTTGAGGCACACCCTCAAAATTGTGTCCTTGGCTTTTAGCCAAAACAGAGTTTCAAAACACGTCTTGCTACTTGCAAGATGGGGTACCTGCAAATCAAAGATTATCTTTTCACTTTTATACCTTTTTTTTTTTTAATCTTTTTACTAAGGAAGCTATCAGATAGAAAGTAAATATAGTAGCTATAGATATATATTTATATGTAGTATATATATAAAGGGGTGGGGGTGGAGGTGACGATGGAGTGTAGCACTATGTCGAGTCAGCCGACGTCTAGAGAGACGCAACCAACACGACTAGGTGCCGCGTGGAGTGTGGATGGAGGATGGATGATGTATGGGACCACGCTTTTTTTTTTGTACGCGTGTATCAGGGAATATCAGCAACTGGTGCAGATATCCCCGCGATACAGCGTATAATAAATAACGTGAAAATATATGTACATATATATGTATATAAATATATAATTATATATGTATAGATATATATAGATATATATATATATATAGGTGTATATATATATATATATATATATATGTATATATGTATATAGCTATGTATATATGTATATAAGTATATATATATAATACTAAATAGATATATATATATATATATGTATATAGGTATATATGTATCTATATATATATGTATATATATATATGTGTATAGGTATATATGTATCTAGATATATATGTGTATATATATATGTGTATATGTATAAGTATATAGATATGTATATATATATATATGTATATGAGTATGTGTATATATATATATATATATATATATATATATATATTATATATGTATATGCATATATATATTATATTATATGTATGTATACATAACTATATAGATATACTATGTATATATAAGTATATATATATAGATATATGTATATGTATATATATATATATATATATATATATATATATATATGTATATAAGTTACTATTAGTGTGTGAGTGTGTGTGTGTGAAAGTGTTGGTGTAGATGTCTGTGTGCGTCGGTGTAGTGTGTGAGAAAGTGTTGTGAGAGAGAGTGAGAGAGAGAGAGAGAGAGAATGGGAGAGAGAGAGAGCAGGAGAGAGCTGGCAGGAGAGGAGAGAACGGAGGCAGCCGCACTGCAGGAGGCGAGTTAAGACGTCCGGAGGTGAAGACCGTCGTCTGATGGTCGCGGGCGCACGGGCGCGTCTTCGCCCAGAGGAGGAGAGGAGTCTGCGTCGCCGGCTACGAGCGCGGAGGCTCGCGACAGCGCGCTCAGAGAGGGAGGCGGGGAGTCTGCAGGCGGGCGCGGAGGAGGTCTGCAGGCGCGCGCGGACGCTTGCAGAGGTTGGCAGGGAGCGGGAAGACGCTTGGCCGGCCGCTGCTGAGGAGCGCAGCGACCGGTTGCGGGCGCAGAGGCGGGCGACAGAGCAGACGAACGGAGGCGGGGAAGGCCTGCAGGCGCGTGCAGAGGGGCTGGGGCGCCTGCAGACGCTCGCGGAAGCTGCGGGGGCCGCTGCCGCTGCTGCTGCTGCTGCCGCCGCTTAGCTGCTGCTGCTGCTTCCGCTTAGCTGCTGCTGCTGCTTCCGCTTAGCTGCTGCTGCTGCTTCAAGCTTCAGACTTTGAAGAAGCAGCAATGGCGGGAAGGGCAGGAACGGAAAACAAATGAAAACAGAGAGCCACCACGCCCACCGGCTCTTTGAAGAGCTGGGCGGTGATGGTCTCACTGTGGTAGTGTGCACCACAGTGAGCTCCTGCCCGTCAGGTTTCTCCTCGAAGGAGGTCCGGCGTATGGAGGGGAGAGGGAGGAGAGGAAGGTGGCGGCCTGCTGGTGTGATTCTTTCTTGCTGCAGCCAGCCGCAGCTGCGTATTGCAGCAATGTTCCCCCCCCTGCCTTCGTCGCGAGGAAGAGCTGCTGCTTTATAGAGGAGGAGAGCATGGCGGGGAGGCATGGCAGCAGCAGGGAGAGGCGTTGGAGAGTGGCTGCTGCAGGGAGAGGCGCGGGAAGTTGCAGCAGCGGGAAGGACGGCAGGGAGAGGCAGCGGAGAAGAGGTTGCTGCAGCGGGAGATGGGAGGAATGGGAGCCGCAGGGAATGGCTTGGGCAGGGAGAGGGCGGACGCGCGCGTGCGGCTGCGGGAAGGCGCATGGCGGGGAGAGGTTGCGGAGAAGTTGCAGCCGCGGGAGATGGGAGGAATGGGCAGCGTGGCAGTTGCAGCCGTAAGAGAAAAAAATAAAAATCAAGTGGAGATAAAAAATAGAAGAGATGGATTTTTGTAAAGAGGCACTTGAGGAAAATGTAAATTATGAAGCCCTTTTATTCCAATCTTCCCTCCTCTTAATTAAATGCATGAATGCAAGTATTTTTACAGATGCGACTATAGGATTATAATATACATAGTTAATGCTAGAAAATAGCATAAGAAGGCGTCCCTATAGGCGTGTTTTGAGGTGCAAACATATACCCCCATGCCTATCTTTTGCTAGTCCCTAGCAAAACCGTATTTAGAAATGTTCTTAAGCTGAAGATTTTCTTCTGAGATGATATCGGTGTGTTTATTATCGGATATTGTGAGAACCAATTGTAAAGAAGACTACCAGTACTTTAAGTCTTACATGACAAAGATTATCTCTCAACTAACCAGGACTCTTGATATTTAAACCTTAAGTACGATTTCCAGGACCCAGGAGGTTTTTCCATACTCGAGAGCTCAAGAGGTTATGGTTTGTGCATAGTGAAGGATCAAGACTGACCAGATGAACCTTAAGACTCACTCCCAGGGTTTCACGAATTTTTAAGTACAGGTTGGTCCCAATTTCAGCTCGTGTTTTCGGATTGACCCTTAAGATGATTACGGAAAACTCAACTCCCATTTTTGAAAAACAAATTATACCGACATTTATGAGATATACTGATTCTTTTGCAACATCTTTTTTTTTTTTTTTTTTTTTTTTTTTTTTTTTTTTTGAAACATATGTCAGTATATCTCTTACAACACATTTTGAAAGAGCACACTTTTTTTTTTTTTTTTTTTTTTTGTGGGAGAGTTTCTTTTTGGTGGAAAGAGCCACTCCTAAACACAAGACTAAAACTTGGGATAAAAAGTCTACCTTGCACGCACAGGTAAGGACTCCACCTTTCCTAATGAACACTAGGGTTGGATCTTATGTTCACCTGATCTTTCCTGATATGTGTAGTGTGAACCAAGTTTACTTAAGCTCTCAAGAAAAAGCAAACCAACGAATCCTGTACTGTGTCTCAGGTACAAGAAACGTTCTTAGTTAGGAGAGATTTTGATCTATTTCGTCAATGCTTTAAGTGAATTAAGCCGAGCCTGAGCGAATCAAGCTTCTGTGGCCTGGAAATTTTTCAAAACAGAGGTTGAATATCCATAAACACTTATTGTATTTTTGTTTCAGCTTTTAGATCATTACTAAACACCATTTATTACTATATATATATATATATTTTTTTTTTTTTTTTTTCTTGCATATTTATAAATAGGTGGTAATTGTCTGATACCATAAAATACCCGGATCCTATGGATGCCTATCCACCCCCCCATGCCAAACAATGCTATGTCCTCATATGCATGCAGGGAAAGGCAGAGGAAGATCGGGTAACAAGAGCTGAGGTTCAGGGTATAGATCAGGGTGGAAGGGTGGGTGGATGGTGGGTGGTGAAGAGAAAAGTGAAGTGATTGCGATAGAGGTGTGAAAAGTGATGGTGGATGGTGAGTGCTGTTAGGGTGCCTCCCAACAAGCGCTGAATTTAATGTCCCCAGCTGGACTCAGAATGAGGCAAAGAATTAGTTACCCTCCAGCAGGGCAACGGTTTCTCCAACGGGGGCAGGTTCATGAGTCAGATAGGGTTTCAAACGCTGCCCGTTGACCGTAAATTTACGCCCAGATTTGGGATCTTCGATTTCGACGGCCCCATTGGGGAATGGTCTTGAGACCAGAAAAGGACCAGTCCATTTGGACTTTAATTTCCCAGGAAAGAATTTGAGTCGGGCATTATAGAGCCAAACTTGCTGAGATGGCTCAAATTCCTTCCGCCGAACATGGCTGTCATGAAAAGCCTTAGTGCGCTGTTTAAAGGTTAGAGCAGAATCATAGGCTTCACGACGGAGCTCTTCCAGCTCTTGGAGTTGGAGTTTCCTTTCTCGTTCACACAAGTCTGGGTCGAGGTTACATTGGCGAACCGCCCAATAAGCGCGGTGCTCCAACTCCACAGGCAAATGACAAGGCTTCCCGTAAACGATTCTATATGGAGACATACCAAGGGGAGCCTTGAAGGCGGTCCGATACGCCCAAAGTGCGTCAGTCAGCTTGTCGGACCAATCCTTACGGTCAGGCCGAACCGTTTTCTGGAGAATCTGCTTGATTTGCCGGTTCGACACTTCCGCCTGGCCGTTCGTCTGAGGATGATACGGGGATGCGATACGATGGTGGACTCCGTATCTCCTCAGAAGTGCCCGAAAAGAAGCATGGGTAAAGTGGCTTCCTCCATCCGAGATAATGGCCCGAGGGATCCCAAAACGCGCAAAGATATGGTCTTTGACGAATCGGGTGGAGATAACATGGTCAGCACGGCGCGCGGGAATAGCCTCGATCCATTTTGAAACATAGTCGACGGCCACGAGGATGAATTCGAAGCCGTTGGATGGAGGGAAGGGACCCATGAAGTCAATTCCCCAGATGTCGAAGATTTCCGCAGCTAGGATGTGTTGCAAGGGCATCATGTCACGACGTGCCATTGACCCTAAAGACTGGCACCTAGTGCAATGTTTGGCATAAGCGTGCGCATCCTGGTGAAGGGAGGGCCAAAAGAAACCGCACTGCAACACCTTGGCTGCAGTTTTCCTCCCAGAGAAATGGCCTCCACAGGCCTGATCGTGGCAGAAGGATAGCACACTGGGGAACTCACTGTCAGGAATACAGCGACGGATGATTTGATCAGCACCTATCCGAAAAAGAAGTGGATTATCCCAGAAATAATACTTTGCTTCTGCCATGAGACGCTCACGCTGGTTTTTAGGCCAGCCACGTGGAAGAGATCCAGAAGCAAGGTAATTGGCAATGTCGGCATACCACGGTCCACTTGCCGCATTTATTGCCAATAGGTGCTCATCAGGAAAAACTTCATTAATTGGCAGAGTAAGTCCAATATGGTCAGGGTCCAGTCTGGAAAGGTGATCAGCCACAACATTCTGGGCTCCGACCTTATCACGAATCTCAATGTCAAATTCCTGGAGCAGAAGGATCCAACGAATCAGTCTAGGCTTGGCATCCTTCTTGTGCATGAGATGGCGAATGGCCGCGTGATCAGTGAAAACAATAATGTGAGAGCCCAGAAGGTAAGAACGGAATTTTTCCAGCCCAAAGACGACTGCCAGTAGTTCCTTTTCAGTGGTAGTATAATTACGCTGGGCCTCGTCCAACGTCTTACTGGCGTAGTATACCACGAAGGGGTGTCTATCGCGTCTTTGTCCCAGGATGGCTCCGACTGCAAGGTCTGAAGCGTCACACATAAGTTCAAAGTTGAGGGACCAATCAGGCGGCTGGAGAACAGGGGCCTTGGTGACAGCATTACGCAGTTGCGTGAATGCTTGTATACAGTCAGGGCCCATGTCGAAGGGCACGTCGGTTGATAGGAGATGAGTTAAGGGTCGAGAAATTTTGGAGAAGTCTTTGATGAATCTCCTATAGAAACCGACGTGTCCCAAGAAGGAGCGGATTTGTTTGACAGAACCAGGCACAGGTAAATCAGCAATGATATCGAGCTTAGCTCTGTCAACCTCGATACCCCTATCGGAGATGATATGTCCAAGAACAATTCCTTCGTGCACCATAAAATGACTTTTTTCCCAGGAAAGCACGAGGTTTACATCAATACATCTCCTAAGGATGCGAGTCAGGTTGGCAAGACATTCGTCGAAAGATGGTCCAAAGACTGAAAAGTCATCCATGAAGACCTCAAGAAAGTCACCCACCATGTCATGAAATATCGCCAGCATGCATCTCTGGAAAGTTGCTGGCGCGTTACAAAGTCCGAACGGCATCCTTCTAAAGGTGAAGGTGCCGAAAGGGCAGGTAAAAGTGGTTTTCTCTTGGTCTCGGGGGTCTATTGCCACCTGGCTATATCCTGAGAATCCATCCAGGAAGCAGAAAAATTTATTTCCCGCTAACCGCTCCAGGATTTGGTCAATAAATGGTAGCGGGAAGTGATCTTTCTTGGTTGCAGCATTGAGTTTCCTATAATCCACACACACTCTCCAAGATGTAGGAGTGCGTGTAGGGATGGATTCGCCCCTGTCATTGACACGGATGGTGAGTCCTGCCTTTTTGGGCACAACGTGAATCGGACTCACCCAGGGGCTATCGCTGATCGGGTAGATTATACCCGCATCCAGCCACTTAATGATTTCATTCTTAACGACCTCCCGCATGTTTGGGTTGAGACGTCGCTGCATCTCGCGAGAAGGTCGAGCCTCCTCCTCCGTATATATACGATGAGTGCAGTAGGAGGGACTAATACCAGATAAGTCTGATAAAGACCATCCAATAGCTGCCTTGTGTTCTAGGAGGACCTTAGTTAGTTTGCACTCCTGCTCCATGGTTAATTTTGAACTGATGATTACAGGGAGCGTTTCATTTGGTCCCAGGAAAACATACTTGAGTGTATTAGGCAGCACTTTTAGCTCGGGAGTGGATGGGGAAGGATCTGGCATTTCTTGGGACGAGAGTGTCCCAGACGGGTAGGGGAACAAGTTAGGAGGAAGAAACTGGCCTTCAGATTGGCCAAGAAGAGGGGCTTCTTGGATAGATGGATCCAAAAATGAATAGCCCCAGTGAGAAGTATATGGGCTCAAGGTCCCAGTGTGGATTTGTAAATCCGCCTGATTTGGCGGGGAAGAAAGGGCAATTCGGTCTTCATGAGTGTGGACTGACAGTGAGTAGCCCGGATATGACTCAGACCACGAGGTATGGGAAGCGGAGAAAACCTCGTCAGAAGTCTGGCCAGGAGAAGGTACTGGACAAGGGAGGGATTGGGGAACGTCACAGTATGCGTTGGTCAGGCAGTTATCAGTGTTTATAGGTAATCCGCAACAGTCCGAATAGGTCCCAATTAGTCCGATACACGCGCTGACGGCCATGTCCTCGTCAGACGTGTCATCCTCAATGCAATCGCAATCAAAGTTCTTGGCTGCCTTGAATATGTTAAGCTTGAGCTTCTCAGATCCAACGGCAATCTCAATACAGCCCGACTCGCAGTCGATGTGGGCGCGGGCTGTGGCCAAGAAAGGTCGACCGAGGATGATCGGACAATCAGAAAGTGAACTAGGAACTTCCATATCTAAAACAAGAAAGTCAACAGGAAAACAGAGACTGTTGACCCTAACCACCACGTCTTCCACCACACCCTTCGGGATTTTGACAGAACGATCTGCCAACTGTAACGTGACAGGGGTGGGTTTCAGATTTCCCAAGGAAAATTTTTTGAGCATGATGGTCGGTATGAGATTGATGGAAGATCCTAGATCAAGCAAGGCACGATTAAAACTGCAGCCTTGGATGCTACAGGAAATCAGTGGTGTGCCCGGATCTTTCTGCTTCGGTGGTAAGTTTGATAGTATAGCACAACTCGCATGAGGCGAGAGAACCACCGGATTCTTAGTCTTCTTTGACTGTCGCCTGGGTGTTGTGTAGTCTTTGAAAAATCGAGCGACAGTAGGTATGTGGTCGATTGCCTCGAGCAGGGGTACCTTGATTTCTACATCCCTGAACAAATTACGTAGGTTGTCAAAGGCCTGCGTATTTTTCTTTTTGCCTTTTGGCTCCCTTAGTAGAGCCTCAGGGAATGGGACTGATTCTGGCACAAGTTTTGGTGCATCATCCTCTCGCGAATGCGGTATGCATTCCGAATGAGAGGGCGAAGAAGAAGATGGGCCAGGATCAGGTCGAGGCGGATCGACGGTCTGCTTACCGCTCCTCGTAGTGATAGCATTGGACGATGCGGGTCCAGTGGGATCATACGGTGGAGGAGGGTTTGCAATGGGGATATAAGAGTGTGGTGCTGCAGCAGGATTAGCCTGAAATCCCGGTGGAATGTTCGGAGCTTGCAGAACTTGATTAACCTGTCCCTGAGAAGGTCGTACCTGTGGTTGAGAACCACGGGGCACGAAATTTCGCGGGTTTGGAACAGGTTGGGCGGGAAGAGTGCCCTGAGATCGAGTCGCCATGCGTAGTTGACTGATCTCGGCATTCTGCTGCGCCAATTGGTGCTGAAGAGAGGTCATGTTCTCTTCATGGCGCTTTGACATTTCCGTCATCATTCGCATCAATTTGTCAAGAGGGCTTGATGCGTGTTCAGTTTGTGGTACGCAAGGGCCTGATGGCGGATTTGCCATAGGATTAAACTGGACCCTTGGGATGACGGGTGCGGACGGTCGCATTGGTCCACCTGCGGGGTTTTGGCGCTGCGGGTTGTTGGACCATGCAAAGTTCGGGTGATTACGCCACCCTGGGTTATAAGTGGCAGAGAACGGGTTGTTCCCCAGGGCGCAAGCATCTTCTATGCCAGAAGACGCGTCCGCATGTAGATATGCGTCAGAGCACACGGAGGCTTGGTCCTCCGTGTCGAAATACTGGCTCGCAGAAGCCAGTTCCACATGACTTACCGAGTCGCTTGGCGCGACACTTGGTAAGGAAGGTCTAACGGGGTTTCTCGGGATAAGCCTGGTATTAGAAGAACTTGGATTGTGACGAAGTGGTGAAGAGGTGGTGTTTGCCATAGATCGGGCGGGGTTGGCCAGAAGCTCGTCCAGCTTCTTGTGCACGACGGAGACTTCATCCAGTTTTTGTGCAATAAGGCTTAGATCAGTGGATGAATGGGAGGGTCCCGTGTCAACTTCGTGGACATTTCGGGGCTGGCTGGTACGATTAAAGGCGACAATGGAAGCATTGTTCATCGAGTTTTCACTCATATTTTCAAACAGCTCGAATGCTCCATTCTCGTCTTTATTCATAAAGTTCCCTCCGCAGGAAGCATCTGCAATCTGCTTCAAAGTCTCATTTAGCCCATAGTAGAAAATCTGGGCTATATGCCACTTAGGCAGACCGTGATGCGGACACTTCCTGAGGAGGTCGTTATACCTCTCCCATGCCTCATGAAATTGTTCGCCGTTTTGTTGCATAAATGAAGTGATAGCACGGCGAAGCGCATTGGTTCGCCCGATTGGGAAGAACTTCTTGAGAAATGCTGTTCGCATCTCTTCCCAAGAGTGGATGGTTCTCCCAAGGGTGCGTAACCATTGCGACGCTTTATCCCGTAATGAAAACGGGAACATCTTCATGAGGACTATAGATAACCCGACATTTCTTGGTT
Organism: Thalassia testudinum; assembly: GCA_037157565.1. NCBI lineage: Eukaryota > Viridiplantae > Streptophyta > Magnoliopsida > Alismatales > Hydrocharitaceae > Thalassia > Thalassia testudinum. Next base: position 146,087,357 of record JAZHRO010000014.1, on the reverse strand, counting down.
TAACGGTTTCAGCAAGTCGGGTTAGGTCTTCCAAGTGGAGAAATGGGTCTTCACTTGCAAGACCATGAAAGTGAAAATTGATTAGGCCAATTATGTTTGGTTTTAATTCAAAGTCGTCCCCGCCCATGGGAACCCGAATTTGTCCTATGGTCTCTGTAGCAGCGGGATTCTGATAAGAGCTAAGAGACCTAGGCTCCTCCCGTTCGGGAGGGTTCTGCATTTCCTCCAATGTTTCCCGAATGGCTTCGATTTGCTCATTATACATTTCCATTTGGGCTTGGAGGCGGGTTATGGGTTCTAAGGCTCCACCACCTGGTGGATTCTGAGGGCGGTTTCCTCCCTCGGGATTTGGGGGTGGGCGTGCAGCCATGTTTGTGGAGGAGGAGGACGATTCGACTTGTTTTCTAGATTTATCAGTCAATTCAAATAGTTCAGGGTTTTGTGACCTCCTCCCAAACATGCACTACCGCAGGAAGAATTGGGGAGATGAGAAGGGAAAAGGGATGAGAGAAATGACGCCGCAAAGGTACACTTGATTACAAATCAATACAGTCAAGTTCCTAACCTCTACAGTGTGCCCTTAGACCTAAAGATCTAAGTTACCTACTATCACGAACTACGGAACCGAATGCGAGCACCGCGGAACCACCGGGCCAGATTGAAAGGCCGTTTGCCCCAGTCTTAGACACCCGATAGCACGCGGGAACTCTCACCAGCACGTAGTCGCTACACACAGGTAGTTAGACCTCCAATCCTTAGTAAGGGTCAAGTTACTACCAGTTTTAATTAGAGGCTTAGGGTCAAGTGCTTTTGGAATGTGAAGGGCGTTGTTTACGGGTAATGCCCAAGTGATTGATTTTAAGAGTGTGTAAGAACAAGCATGCAACGGGGAAATCTCCCCGAATTGAAGTTTTTATTGGCGAATGGTTTTTTAGAGTTCAGCCTTAAGTAGTATGAATTTTAGGGTTTTGCTGAATTACCAATTCAACCAATCTCCGGGTTTTTTTGCAAAAATACAGGTTTTCCTTCTAAAACCCAAGAAACCCTTCTTCAATTATCAATTAGTTAATGCATGCTAAAATGCAATGGGCTACCCTAAATGGAGATTTCTATGTGTGGATGCGCGAATCAATTTTATACCAATGTGAAAGGGAGCCAAAGCACTTCAATTCAAGTGCTCCCAATCACTAGAAAGATATCCACACACAAGGCTTCAACCAACAGATAAAGAAAATAAAATTTTTGGGGTTGAAGTATTCAGGATCGAATCACAGGCAAGTTTGAAAAGTCGTGGTGGGGTTGGAATCAACTCAATTCCAAATCTCCCCACCAAAAAAGTGATCCTGAATTAAAGATAATTGAGGCAAAAGAGGGATACAAGCAATCTTTTTCTTTGCCTCAAAGAATACTTCCCATGGCGAAAAATCTAAGAATCAAGATTCTAGAATTTTCGCTATGCGAAGTAAGGCGGGAAATCCCGGGGCAGTGGGAGTGAAGACAACCAATCAATCAAGTGAATTTTAATCCACTTGCCCTCAAGAAATCCCAAGAAGTTTTTCTAATTTTTAGTTTTTAAATTTTTTTTTTTTATTTTTGTGGTGGCAAGTTAACACTAATTTGATGAGAAAAGAAAACCTACTTGTTCGGCAACGTGTGCGAAGCTCCAATGCGATGTCGGCGTCTTCACGCTCTCGTTCCCGCCTTGGATCTGCTCACGTCCTCGACTTCGTTAGCCTTCTTCTCCTTCCACCAGGTTCACCTGCACACCAAAAACAATAATACCCGTGAAGAGAGAAGAGACAAATTTAAAGGAATTGGATAGAAACTTACTCGAAAGCGCACCTCCCCGGCAACGGCGCCAGAAAAGCTATGATGGTCGACCTGGATAGGTTGTTAATATGATATTTTTATCGTTGAAATGTGTATAGTGGTTAACCTAATTCAGACCTAACCATCTCTTTACAAAATTTTTAACCTGGCCTAATTGATTTTATCTTGTCACTTTTAAGCCCAGGGTCGAACTCAGGGAAGTGGGGTTCAAGTCGAGTTTCTACGTTTTCCTTAAAACGCGTCTCTTCCGTTCGTTTATTCTGTTTTTGGTATTTTTCTTATTTAGGTTTTTTTTCTGGTAATCCTTGTTCTTGAGGCACACCCTCAAAATTGTGTCCTTGGCTTTTAGCCAAAACAGAGTTTCAAAACACGTCTTGCTACTTGCAAGATGGGGTACCTGCAAATCAAAGATTATCTTTTCACTTTTATACCTTTTTTTTTCTTAATCTTTTTACTAAGGAAGCTATCAGATAGAAAGTAAATATAGTAGCTATAGATATATATTTATATGTAGTATATATATAAAGGGGTGGGGGTGGAGGTGACGATGGAGTGTAGCACTATGTCGAGTCAGCCGACGTCTAGAGAGACGCAACCAACACGACTAGGTGCCGCGTGGAGTGTGGATGGAGGATGGATGATGTATGGGACCACGCTTTTTTTTTTGTACGCGTGTATCAGGGAATATCAGCAACTGGTGCAGATATCCCCGCGATACAGCGTATAATAAATAACGTGAAAATATATGTACATATATATGTATATAAATATATAATTATATATGTATAGATATATATAGATATATATATATATATAGGTGTATATATATATATATATATATATATGTATATATGTATATAGCTATGTATATATGTATATAAGTATATATATATAATACTAAATAGATATATATATATATATATGTATATAGGTATATATGTATCTATATATATATGTATATATATATATGTGTATAGGTATATATGTATCTAGATATATATGTGTATATATATATGTGTATATGTATAAGTATATAGATATGTATATATATATATATGTATATGAGTATGTGTATATATATATATATATATATATATATATATATATATTATATATGTATATGCATATATATATTATATTATATGTATGTATACATAACTATATAGATATACTATGTATATATAAGTATATATATATAGATATATGTATATGTATATATATATATATATATATATATATATATATATATATATATATATATATGTATATAAGTTACTATTAGTGTGTGAGTGTGTGTGTGTGAAAGTGTTGGTGTAGATGTCTGTGTGCGTCGGTGTAGTGTGTGAGAAAGTGTTGTGAGAGAGAGTGAGAGAGAGAGAGAGAGAGAATGGGAGAGAGAGAGAGCAGGAGAGAGCTGGCAGGAGAGGAGAGAACGGAGGCAGCCGCACTGCAGGAGGCGAGTTAAGACGTCCGGAGGTGAAGACCGTCGTCTGATGGTCGCGGGCGCACGGGCGCGTCTTCGCCCAGAGGAGGAGAGGAGTCTGCGTCGCCGGCTACGAGCGCGGAGGCTCGCGACAGCGCGCTCAGAGAGGGAGGCGGGGAGTCTGCAGGCGGGCGCGGAGGAGGTCTGCAGGCGCGCGCGGACGCTTGCAGAGGTTGGCAGGGAGCGGGAAGACGCTTGGCCGGCCGCTGCTGAGGAGCGCAGCGACCGGTTGCGGGCGCAGAGGCGGGCGACAGAGCAGACGAACGGAGGCGGGGAAGGCCTGCAGGCGCGTGCAGAGGGGCTGGGGCGCCTGCAGACGCTCGCGGAAGCTGCGGGGGCCGCTGCCGCTGCTGCTGCTGCTGCCGCCGCTTAGCTGCTGCTGCTGCTTCCGCTTAGCTGCTGCTGCTGCTTCCGCTTAGCTGCTGCTGCTGCTTCAAGCTTCAGACTTTGAAGAAGCAGCAATGGCGGGAAGGGCAGGAACGGAAAACAAATGAAAACAGAGAGCCACCACGCCCACCGGCTCTTTGAAGAGCTGGGCGGTGATGGTCTCACTGTGGTAGTGTGCACCACAGTGAGCTCCTGCCCGTCGGGTTTCTCCTCGAAGGAGGTCCGGCGTATGGAGGGGAGAGGGAGGAGAGGAAGGTGGCGGCCTGCTGGTGTGATTCTTTCTTGCTGCAGCCAGCCGCAGCTGCGTATTGCAGCAATGTTCCCCCCCTGCCTTCGTCGCGAGGAAGAGCTGCTGCTTTATAGAGGAGGAGAGCATGGCGGGGAGGCATGGCAGCAGCAGGGAGAGGCGTTGGAGAGTGGCTGCTGCAGGGAGAGGCGCGGGAAGTTGCAGCAGCGGGAAGGACGGCAGGGAGAGGCAGCGGAGAAGAGGTTGCTGCAGCGGGAGATGGGAGGAATGGGAGCCGCAGGGAATGGCTTGGGCAGGGAGAGGGCGGACGCGCGCGTGCGGCTGCGGGAAGGCGCATGGCGGGGAGAGGTTGCGGAGAAGTTGCAGCCGCGGGAGATGGGAGGAATGGGCAGCGTGGCAGTTGCAGCCGTAAGAGAAAAAAATAAAAATCAAGTGGAGATAAAAAATAGAAGAGATGGATTTTTGTAAAGAGGCACTTGAGGAAAATGTAAATTATGAAGCCCTTTTATTCCAATCTTCCCTCCTCTTAATTAAATGCATGAATGCAAGTATTTTTACAGATGCGACTATAGGATTATAATATACATAGTTAATGCTAGAAAATAGCATAAGAAGGCATCCCTATAGGCGTGTTTTGAGGTGCAAACAAGGGCCCCCAAAGGCCACTGATGGCCCTGCACAACGTGACGGCTCTCCTGCGGACGCCACGTGTCTCCGTTCTCGCCGGCCCTGTGAGAAGTCTGGCTGAAAGGGCCTCTTCCGCCCGCCGTCGGTCTCTCGCGCGGACGGGTTGGTCTCCTCGTAAGTCATGGCTGCCTCTACCACTCTCGAAAACGTCGGCAGCTTCAGGGGTTTGACATACCCCCGGATCGCAGGCCGGAGCCCCTCGGTGAACCTCCAAAGGCGCTCCTCCTCAGTGGCTACCGCTGTCGCTGCAAAGCGGGACAGCTCCAAGAAACGCGTGCGGTACGCGCTCACGGTCATTGTCCCTTGGCGGAGAGTGTGGAACTCCCGCCTCCTCTGGTCCTGCCACGTCTGGGGAAAGTACTGCTCGCAGAAGAGGGTGACGAACTGGTCCCACATCGGCTCGTCCCTCTCCTGTCCCCGGACCGCCCTCCACCACCGGTGTGCCGCACTCTCCAGCTGGTACGTGGCAAAGGCCACGCGGCACTCCACCGGGGGGCGAAGGGTGTCGAAGATCTTCTCCAGCTGCTCAAGCCAGTCCTCTGCCTCGGTCGGGTCCTCATCCCCCTTGAAGGAGGGGGGCTTCAGCTTCCGGAACTGTCCGAAAAGCTCGAAGTGGTGCTGTAGGGGAGGTGCTGGTGCACCTCCAGGCGAAGGTGTCTCGTGTACAGAAGTGTCGGAGGAAGGTGGGGGCGGCAGGGGCCCATCCCCTCCCTCGTGTCCGGCGCCGCGTCCGTCGCGTGGTCCCACAGAGGACTCCCCCTCTGCAACCCCAGGAGGAGGTGCTCGGGGCGGTGGGTGGAGCTCCTCTCGTACAATATCCCGTATCAGTCTGGCGAGGTCCTGGGCCTGGATGCCAGGGAGTGGTGGCTGGTCCACCGAGACGTCAACGACAGCACGTCCACCTCGCCGACCTCGCCCTCGGCCGCGCCCGCGGCCAGTCTCGCCAGTCCCATGACGAGGCATCTCCTGCAAGGAGACGCGAAACAAAACGGAAACGTCAAAACAGACGGTACCTAACAACACTTCTAAGAGCTCATGTCAAGAGATATGTTGTGGTGGCTACTCTAGCTATAAACATGTGAATTGGTTATTTTCCAGTCAGTTGATTCACTTCTCGGGACGACCTTGCTCTGATACCATCTTGTAACGACCCGGTTCCCGAGTCCCTACGAGACACGAGAACCGGACCGACTCGACTAATCCCAAGACCCAGTCGTCCAACGAGGAAGTAACCAAAAGACAGTAAAATAAACCACATTCAGCATGAATATAACTAACAGTAAAAAGTACAGCAGTAAGGAAAGAAACTACTACAGTAGGTACCACCACAACAGTAAAGCAACATTTATCATCTAACAAAAACTGCAGGTAAAGAAGGTACAGCGGAAACAAAACTACTCACTAGAACAGAAACAAAAGAAGGTACAAAGCTGTGGCAACTCTACTGGACCCTACTCGGCCCAGCGTCCTCTGCAGCCGCCGACCCTGGCTGCTCAACACCTGGTCCTGAAAAAGGTAACGAGTGTAACACGTCAGCAAAACGTTGAGTAGAGTGGCAAACTAACTAAAGGCAACAGTAGAGTGTACAGTAGCTGTTATGTTCTATTACTTCCTTTATTTACATCTTTCAATTTTTCTCACTATTTCATTTACTTCTCAGATCCTTTACTTGATCTCGAATGTCCTCGTGGGACGATCTTGATTGCAGTCTTTTCCAACAGTAGAAGTAGCACGTGGTGCTCTCCTGGTCGGGAGAGTCCCCCGTGGTGATCCTACCCTCAGTCAACCACCCCAAGGTCACTGACAGACGTAACGGTGACTACGGCACGCGCGATAAACGCATAGGTAGCTAGCCCGTACTGGCACGCGGTCAGTCGTTTCCGTTAACGGGTGCGCCCAAAGCACAGCACGGAACCAGGGCAGAGCCCTCTCAGTAACAGGGGTCCAACCCCTCCACAGTAACCAAACCGGGGCCTTGCCCCTCCACAGTCCGCGCACCCTCGCCTGACTACCCTGGTTTGCCCTAGTGGGCCTAACAAGTCGGTGAAGGAGGCTAGCAGAACCCCGGGGCCCGTGGGGTAGCTAGTACTCTCCTAACACTACTAGCTCTCCTCGGTACTACGTACACGAGGGCCAACAAGTCGGTACAGAGCGGCCAAGCCTAACCCCGGGTCCCTGGGGCGGCTGGCCCCACTCTGCACTAAAACAGGTACAGGTACTTCCCTTGGTACTGCGTACCCAAGAGACAGTACAAACTACATCTTAGTTCCATTCCTTTTCTTTCCAGGAGTTCCACTCCTAATTCCCCGTAGGGTTCCAGCTCTTTATCTCAGAACATCATATGTTTCACTTTCCAGATTCACGTTCTCACATTCCATGATCTCAACATGATTCTCTATGCATAACAGGCAGCTGTTAATTAAATTTACAGGCAGCTTTATATATTCCTTTCCATTTTTCCAAGACTGCAGTAATGTACATTCCACTAGTTTTTCCATCCTAGGATTCATGCCATATCCTAGGATCTATCATACAATCTAGTTTTCCGGCCCTAGGATTCATGCAACACCTAGGAGCTATCATTCCACATATTTCTCATTCCTAGGATTCATGCAATGCCCTAGGTTCTAGTTATGGTTCCATACTTTAACAGATTTTATTAATGCTTAAAACCACTCTACCAGGTACAACGGAAGCAATGGGGGCGTGGTCGGGAATCCCGCGCGCCTCCGCGACTCTCAAGACGGCAACCGAACGAGGTCCTATCACAAGGATCAAACACAAGGAGTGTCTCAAAACAGTGTATAGCTACTGTAGGCGGGTAGAGGAATAAATTCTGAAACGAACGCAACTCGAATCGCGGAAAACGGAGCCCAAACGGGCCCTAAACGGGTCGAGAAAGACAATACTGTGCAAAATCAGACGTCTGGAACTCCTTCCAGACGTCTTAAACGGTGGATCAGAGAATTACCTGTTCGGCTTGGTTCACCGGACGTCCAGAAGTCTGTGGCGACGTCTCTCCTAGATCCCAGACGTCCGATGGTCTCTCCGGACGTCTGGAGGTCACTCCCGCCGTCTGGTACAACTTCCAGACGTCGGATTCGCAAAGGATGACGAATCCGAACACCTGCGCATAGCCAACCCTCCTCCCTCAGTACGGTCAGTCGACAAAAAAAGAAGGAGAAAGCGGAACTCACCTTTCAGACGTCTGTATGATCACACAGACGTCGACCTTGCCGTCTGGATATCAGTCCAGACGTCTGATTCTGGAGATTTTTCCAGAATCAGAACCTCGCTCGGCCTCCGCTCGCGACGCCGCCCGCGTCGCACCTCGCGCGTCCGCTGCTCCGCCCGCAGCAGGTCCCTCTTCGCGACGCTCTGCGCCCCCTGCGCCCTCCGCCGGCCGGCCAAGCCGCTCCCGGCGAGCTCGCCCTCACGGCAGAGCCCCGCCCTCGCACGCCGCAGCTCCTCCGCGCCTACTGCGGCCGCCGCTGCCGCTGCGCCCTCGCGTCCGCTCGCTCTCGCGCACAGGCAGGAGAGAAGGAGGAAGATGGTGGAGACGGGAGGGGAGGCGCGCCCCCTCCCCCTTTTAACGCCGCGCGGAGAGGAGGGAGAGACGGTCGCAGTCGCCTGCAGCCGCAGAGAAGATGCGGATCGCAGGTCTGCGCGCACAGGCGCGCAGACGAAAATCCCGTGCGAGCATAACTGTTCGTCAGACGTCTGTAAACTATCTCGGACGTCTGGTCAGACGTCTGGATGTGATCCCAGACGTCTTTACAGACGTCTGGGCCACCTCCCAGACGTCTTAAAAGACGTCTGGGGCACGCGCTCGTTACAGTAATGTTCTCTACCGAAAATTTTTCCAAATTCCAATATAGAAAAACAAATAAGATGATCTCTTCCACTACAATAACTATTGAATTTTGCCCACATGCAACATGCATTACTTTTCCAATCATACAAGTATCCCCACCCACCATTAGAACTTGTCTTGTAGCCAAACATAATTGTTACTTTTTAAACCACAGGAATGCTGACAGCAAGGAGAACATTAGGACTCGGACTCTTCTCGCCATTCTTAAAGCTACCAGATCTTGAATGTTCAACTGATTTAAAACCTCCTTGCTCTCATTATCGTAGCAGTAAAATCCCATGCCTCGGCCTCAAGTATTATACTCGACATCTGTGGTTAGCCAACCATGGTCATTCAATTGCAAACCACTGCCATTAGTTCTAGATGGCTGCTTGTTTCTCGATGTGTTATCATACTGAGCATACAATTGGTTGTTTGAGTGTGTTCTAGCATAGCCATGGCTTGGTAAACCCATTCCAGATATAGGTCCCAAGGGATGTGCACCTTGGATAAAATAAGGATGAAAAACAAACTATTTTGAATATGCTTAAAAATTTCCTCCTTTATATTGAGTGCTTGATGCTCAGGGCCATCCAAGAACATGCACCCACCATCATCACATATACATGCACTTGTATAAGCATGGTGATGCACAAAGAAAATTTGCAAGGTGGATAACATTACACATATACCAACAAAATAATGGCCAAAAAAAACAAAAATATATCTTCTCAAAAAGCAATTCAAAGAAGAAAGGCCAGAATTTAATTAACTGTAGAATGCTATACAATTGGCCAGAATATATTGCCAGAATGCCATATACAACTGCCCACATCAGTTGTCTTGATTTTTTCCCCTGATAGGTTGCAATTGCTTCAAGAATAACTGCTAAGAGTCACTATAATAAAATAATAGCAATGACAGTAACTTACCATGAGAGGGAGAGGACAGACATTTGTGCTTCTCGCCATAGTCACATTTCCTGCATGTGAATTATTACTTGGGATAGCAGCACTTGCTGTAGGAAGATGGTGCTGTAGGTTAGACATAACAGAAGTATCTAGCCAATGAGCAGGTGAATACATCGCTTCATACACAAACCTCTGATCATGGTAACTAGGAGGAACTGCTCCTGGCATTGAGCCCCTATTGTGTGAGCCCTTTGGAATGGAGTTTATCTGGATTGGCTTCCTTGATAATGATTCATTGCCAGCATTTGTGCTAGCAATTACATTAGAGTTGGCTTTTACCTTATCTACAGGAAGCTAAGGGTTATCAGAACCAACAGAAGTAGCAACATCAGATTGAGAAGGAGGCTTGCTGGATGCATTAGTTTGATGGACAAGTGCATTTTGCTAATAGTATGCAACAGTGTATTAGAAATGTTGAGGGCTATATAGTTGGCCATCATGCCCCATGGCTGTGACTCCAAAACCTAGAGCATATGCACCATACGCGGCATAAGTATTTCCATGGTACATGCCTCCGTAAACTCCCTGCCAACCAAGTAACAATATCAAGCACTAGTCAAGCAAGACATCCACCATGTAGAAAATGATAGCCTCACACAACTCAAGCAAGACATCCACCACGTACAAACAGATAGCCTCAAATTTCATGTTGCCATTAACCATCTAAAAGGAATGATATTTTTTTTCGAACAGAAAAAGTCATGATATATTAATATTAAGGCTTTCAGTCAACCATTACATTTTGCATGATTAGTTGTGAAAAGGTAGAATCTTCCATCTTAATGAGATTATGTTAAAAGTGAAACTCAAAAACAAACTCTAACAATACATTTCTGTTAAAATAGAAACACAGAAATGGAAAGAATAGCATCTATTTTTTTTAGAGAAAGAAAACCTCCATGAAATCCTACCAATAAGGAAAAGATTTAAGTAATGTCAAGCTGAGCAAGAAAGCCTTCATGAAATCCTACCAATAAGGAAAAGATTTAAGTAATGTCAAGCTACACAATCCTTGAAGGGCTTTAGAGGTAGCTACCCAAGCTTGAGTCCGCAACGTTCTTTATCAAATATCACTCACAAATCCAATGACACTCATTCTTTTCTGATGTCAGAAAAATGGTTGAAATCAAAATAATGAATGGAGGACCCCAATCCCTTTCTCCCACACAACTAGTAACAGTCTCACTCGCACCAGCACTACTGATATAGACACATCTATGTAGGTTAAAATGTTTAATCATGCATGTTCCTAGGCTTAGATTTTCATTTCACGTTATAAATATTGCATAGCAAACATAATTCTACATTTAGAGTAGTTGTATATATTTTAGGTTAATTAGGTCCTTTTGATGGTTAGGAGAGAAGAAGATTTATTTCAGGGCCTCGGATGGACAATCAGACCGTACGGATCAAATCAAGATGACAATCGGAGTCTAGCACCTCTGAAATCGTGTAGATTGGAGTCCTGTAACATCATACAAAGTTCGAGGAAGATCAACGGCCAGGGGGCAATGCAACATCCATATGGGTTTCAGATGGAAAATCCAACTGTATGGATGGATCCAAAGCGGTGATCGTAGTCTAGCAACGAGGGAATCATCTCGATCTGAGCATCGTGGTACCCTCTGCAACGGGAAGATGGACGGCCCAGATGGTGCCACGTGGTGCCATCTAGGCCACCCAACACCAGCCAGCACCCACTCTTGATCATGGTATCACCCATTCTCAGTCGTTTGATCTTGATCCAACGGCTGGGGATTCATCTCCACCACGTGTCCTTAAAACATCTTCGCAACAAACTCTTGGTCTCGGCAGATTGGTTGTGAAGGTGCCTTACAAAGAGAGGGTGCTGGTTCGAAACCTATTGGCTCCACAATTGGATGCTTGTGTTGGTGCTAGAGCACCACGATCATTTGTTTTGATGATAACAAAACACGTGTTATTTAACATTTGCAATTTGAGTCCAAGATTTTAGATCAATTGCAAATGTGGGCGTGTTTAGACGGAACTCGAGCTCGCATCCAAGATGGATTGGAGGAGCTTAATGAAGAACATAGGAGGTTTGCATGGAGCGACAGATTGAAGATAGAAGACAAGAAGAATAGGATAGATTCTTTTTAATCCTTTCTTGTATCTCTTGTCTTTTGCTCTTTTTATTTTCCTTAGAATATTGTTAAAGAGCCTTAAAGTACCCTAACAGTAGTCCTAGGAACACCGGCACAACCCTAGGATACTTAGGTTTTCTGTAGAATACTTAGAAAACCAATATAGGGCTCAAACAGCACTTCCAGATGTCTAATTCCCAAATCAGACATCTGATAAAGTACTTTAAGACGTCTGACTGTTGTTTCAGACGTCTGATATCTGTTAGGCTGGACATACCTAGTTCTGTCTGATGAAATCAGACGTCCAGACCTTAGTCCAGACGTCTTAGAAGATGTCTGATGGACTTGCCAGACATCCAGATAGTGGACCGTTGGCTAGCTTAGCAAGCACTCAAGAATATGACCGTTAGAGCCTTATCAGATGTCCTTAGGCCTTTCCAGACGTCTGATAATTGACCGTTTTGCCTCGGCTGACCCAAAATCTCTTCTCAGAGATTTTCTAGCCGTTGCAACATTTGGAAAATCCATTCCCACAGTAAAAGTTGGTTTCCAGACATCCAGACATAGTGCCAGACGTCCTGTATGTCGTCTGATCAAGTTGAACAAAAACCCTGTTTAGATCTGATTCAAGGCAGGAGGAAACCCGCATAGAATCAGACGTCTAACCTTGAAATCAGGCGTCTTAAAGTGGCCTTCCAGACGTCTGATTCCATGATTAGACGTCTAATAACCCTGTAAGTGTAATCATTGTCCTGATTTCGGCCTGATTCTCTTGGGCTTTGCACCCAACGGCTATGGAAGCTTTTCTAAGCCTTCCAAAGCCTTCCTAAGGCCTCTATAAGTAGAGGGGAGCCTTTACACACTTAGATACACAAGATACACACCAAGATACACCAAGACACACCTTGCAATATACTTTCAAACCATTTTGTGTCTCTCTTGCTCTCCAAGCTTAAGTTCCTACACCTAGAGAGCTAAATTACCTTTGCACACTCGCTCTCCCGCCGTTGTTCACAAGAGCGACATTGCGCCATCGCATGGCACACGCACCGCGTCATCAACTCGACGCACTCCTTGCAAAGGGGAGTTTCCTATTTCCTATAGAAGCTAGGTTTAAATTCCTTTGTTGGCTCTATAGGATTACTTGTTTTATTTTATCTTTGTCTTTTGGTTGGGTATTCGCTTTGCGAATTCCCATCTCCTTCGTGGGACAAAATCCTTCTCGTGGGGAGAAGGGGTTGAGGAACGCTACCCTCGTACTTGCAGCGTGGTTGTACTGAGGTTGAATCACCCTCGTTTTAAAGTGATTTGGTTAGTGGATTTGATCAACTAGGTTGATCGGAAAATCCTAACTCGAGAGGGTTAGGTGGTGGTTTTCACCCGGTTTGGGTTTGCACCTAAAAACATTTGTGTACATTGTGTGATTGGTTTTCTTTGGTGAGATAGATTTATATTTTATTTCCGCATTTATTACGTCACCCCTCCTCGTAGGGCCAAACCTACAGCTTGAGGCGTGGCACAGCAGCTAAGCACTAATGCATGTGCATGCGTAGGAGCACAACTAAGCGGCAGCGCAAGGCAGCATAGCTGCGCGCAGCGCAGTGCCAACGTGTCAACATGCATGCGTGACAAGTACAGTACGATACGCGAGCCAGCGGAGCATGACTAGCAGGTGGGTCTTCAGCGACAGCCTGGCAAACATTTAGTGACGCTTACAGCCATCGCTAATTATTCGTAGGCCTAAGGCTAGCTGCATGCATGAGAAGGCGTGAGCTGGCTACAACGACACTTACAACGATGTCCTGGAGGTTGCTAGTGGTCCGATGCCTATTTTAACCTCCTCTCATCCGCTTTAAAAGGACCTACACCCCCTCCCTTCCAAGCCATCTCTACCTACTCTACTCCCACCTACTCCCAAGCTCTAGCAAGCCTACCAATGCTCTGTTAGAGCTTGCTCTCAAGCTCCCAAGGGGCCTATTAGTGTAACAAAACTCTGCCTCACCAAGTACTCCTCCAACTTCCCATCCCGATTCATTGGTCACCTTGGAGCCATCCACCAATCTCCATTCCGGTAACATATCATCTTTGCCTTCTCACCTCCATTCTAGAGCTGCCTTGAAACTTTCCTCTACCCAACCTCATCCCGCTTCTCACCTCTGTCATCTTGCTTCCCAAATCCTTTGTCTGAGCTTCCGCCAGGCACCGTCGTCTCGCCAAACAACTACTTTGGGAGATTTCTTCTGACCTCCCCCTTTTTTTTATGTTTTTTAGATTATTGTAATTATCATTCATGCAATATATCATATTCGATTCCATCTCTCTCTTGTGATTGATTGTCATTTTATTTCAAAAAAGAAAAAAACAAAACCCTAAAACACCAAAAAGGAACAAATCGAAGCGTAGTTTTCAAACAAAGTAAACGTCGCTTCGCTGTCTCAACCTGGGACTCCCTTGGAGTTTCTATATAAATTATATTTGATTACGAGTTTTTCAACTACAACGATGGGTTACTTGTAACCTTGATTTCAAACATGCGAAACCCATGCGATCAACTACGAACAAAACCACCATGCTCGGTCATCTGGATGAGCCCATGCACATATCACACTATTATGAAGTAAATAATGCTTAACACTTCTGAAAATCACATAGAAACAAGCAAATTATCTTCTACAAAAAAACTTCTCCATCAAAATGAATTTGAATTTAGTTTTCCAAGCAAAACAAGTATAAAAGGAATCCAAGGCACCTTTTAATTTATAAAAAATAGGTAATTTATAAGACCAAATTTGTTTGATTAAGCTCCCTGCAAATTGCATTCTTCATGCATACCTAAGTGCAAAAGAAGCTCATTCAAGTAGCAACTAAATCAAATTAACATAGAAACGGTAAAAAAGGCAGCTAGAAAGCAGGCAATTCCACACTAAAAAAAGCTAAATTTTAAATAACATCCCAAATAGGCACAGCTTGCACAATTAGCAGACAAAGGAGCATAAGAAAAATAACAAAAAGCAAGAGACTTATGTGCTGTGACTTCTCAATGCCAGGGTGTAAATATCGAGGATACTCCTCCCACTCGATAACTAGGCCATCACAAATCAAAACAATAACATGAGGAGAATTGTTTGCGAAATAGAATGCATAATGCAGCAGAGGATCCAAAAACAAAAGCAAAGCTAGATAGCTCTTTGAAATGCCAAGAATAAAATGTAAGCATGTATACTATATGAATTTCCAATATTTCTTCACATCAAAATGTGAATGATTCTGCCATATGTTGTCATTTAGGAGGGGTAATTTCAATCATTCTTGAGCTTAAGAAGTGCATGGTCCTGTAATGTGTTCTTCTTATTTAGCAGCATTGTATTAATTAATGAAGAGCACCCATAGAAAGATCGCCATATGGATTTCCCCAATCCTTGATTTATATATGCACCAAATTATATTAAAGAATTGCCAATACAAACCCCCAAAATAATAAGCCAAAGCAGCATGTCCATTAGCATAGCACATGCTTGGCTCCAGGAAACCTGGCATCACTGGTGTGGTAGATCGCTTAGAACAAGGCAGTTGCCAGCTCAGAACTTCTGGTTTATGTTGAGCACCAGAAGCCTGAATAACATGTCAAAAATATATGCAATTCAAAATGCTTTTCAAGTTTCATTAACAATTAGCAAAACCAATTTCAAATTATACAGGCACATACATAAACAGGAACACACCTTCTTTATAGCATATGGAGCATCATTGCTCTTTGTCTACGAATCGAAAGAAAGCTTCTGCATCATGTCAGAAGTTTCTGTACATTATAGATCAAGAATAAAAAAAAAGTTAGCTATGCTATTAATTTAAGTTTTCGAAATGATTTCAACTATCACTCCACAAAATCATCACAGGATCGATATTGACAGTAAAAGCTGGTAAAAATGACATAAGGAAACTTTTCCCAAACCATAATGAAAATCAGAACCTCATACATGTTCAAGAAGTAAATGCCAACCCCCAAAGCTCCCTTGCACGAGAGCGACAATGGATCTTCTGGGGCTTCTTGATTATAAAACCATCCTTGACCAATTTCCTAATGTTCTGGCCTGAGATATGATTCAAGAAACAAAGACTAGCACACAAACATTCACGAATACTAACAAACACAAACTGAAGGTAGCCAATGTCATGTCATGTGGCCAACTAAAATTGGCCCTCAAAAATAATTGACACTATCCATAATAATTGACACTGTCCAGATCTTTGCTCCTTCAATTTCATATCTGCTACTGTTGCTACATCACATGGCAGTTCTCTATTGATGCTGCTTCATCGCCTCCGTAGCCCTCCCTTGCACAAGGCACACAATGTGATTTACAATAATAAATGACAGCTACTGCTGTTGCTGTATAACATACAGAAGATAAACAATGCTTCATCTCCCCCTACCACTATTGCATCTGCATCTATTGCTGCTGCTACTGCATCTAGAAAGGTGACTCTTGTAGGAAAAAAGATCGAAAAGAACCAAATATATATAACACCTGCTAAGCCCAAAAAATCTTACAGTTAATGAAACAACTTAGTTTTTTGCCTTTGTTGATCTAAGGCACTACCATTAGCATTGCAGAAATCAGAATTCTATTATCAAATTGGTAATTGCAAAAAAAAGAACAACACCACAAGTCAAAGTTAAACAAAGAAGGGTGAAAGAAGGAAAAAAGGGTAGGTAGATCTGATACCTGAGCTCTTTATTGCCAATTTTAGAATAATAACAAGAGTCCACTACTACTATTGGTGCTACTACCTCTGTGAAAGCTTCCAACACCGCTGCCTCCATTGTTTTCAATGGTCCCATTGGTGGCTGTATGGAATGATCAACCATTTCTCCTCAACATCTATTATCATACATTTTAACAGATATAATTTACAAAGAAACATGTTAACCTACCTCATACATTCACCACAAATGCAATCTTACTCATATCATTATTTTCCAAATTCATATCCCACAAATGCAAACATACTCATATCATTATATCCCACATTCATATACCACAAATGCAATTATATATTCTACAATTCATATATATATTCCATCATTCATCACATGCATGATACTCATTCATAAATAAAACATATGTATATATCATAAGTTTTGAAATGTATACATAAAACTAGAGATGTGAAAATAAAAAAAAAATCTTGGCAACTATGTAATCACTTCTATGCCGCCTATTCCAGAACCTCCACAGTCATCATCAGGTGGCAGAGGTGGGAAGTGAAAAGAAGAGTATCTGCACAACCTCGTCCCAATGTAGTTAAGATTGCCTGAAACTGTGCCTACATCAGCTTTCGTTATTGTTGTGCTTCATTTCTCTGCCGTTCTAGTATATCATTTGTCTTATCCAACTTCGATATAACATTGTTTAGTTTCTCTTGAGAGCTTTCCACCTGTGTCTATAACTGTAGCAACCTCTTTGAACACCCTGATCCCTTTCATCCATACCAACTAGTAACAATCTCACTCGCACCAGCACTACGAACAAAACCACCAAGCTCGGGGGGCATAACTGCCCTAATTGCTTGCTCTACTGTCATAGGCTGTAATGGGCCAGTCTTTGATTGGTCATCCATATAGTAACTAGAAGGATGTATAAACTCCATCATGCGACCCTACACATAGTTGAGCTTATGGTAAGTTCTCCTAAATGTTTATCACTATGTTATTCATTACTTGCTTCAACGAGCATACATGTCTCTCTTGATATAATGGATCAGTCCAAACACGAGGGCTATCAGTAGTAGACCTACTATGACTCCTATCATATATCAAAACACGATCAAGTTGTACACCATTATTGGTATCTAACTGCATATTTGAGTTGTGGTCATAAATTAAGTTATTGTAAATTTTAGCTTCGCTTATTTAAATCTCCAAATTTGTAAGTTTTGTAATAGATATTATAATAATTAATTTTTATATCGTCAGTTAAGTTGGTGAAAATGTACTTACATAATTATCCCTTAAGTTATCTATTCTCATCCATCCCAAGTAGTGAGTTGTAGTTGGAGCTTTCACCCTATTAGAATTATTTTTCTTAGCTTGCTCGTATAAAAGCAAATTATTTACATCGGTACTTAATCATTTTGCTCTTAGAATAGAAGTAATAAATATAAAATATTAAATACCTTCATGTTTTCCTGATCCCAATATTTGCAGCACTCCATCCAATGACCTGCATGTACTCCTAGTGGTACATCTCTCAATGCATCCTCATAATTGCTACTAATAAAGAACTATTTATATATATAGAAAAGTTAGCAACACCTAAAAGTAAACAGTTGTGTTAATGTGTTATTATGAATTCTATATCTATGCTTATGTCTTACTTGGCTTTTAAGCTCTTCTCTCCAACTACGAAGTACCCTCCCTACTGCTTGGAGAGTATATGTAGTCATCATTGGATTTGTTCCCTAATCATATGTCACCTACATTTTATATTATATTGAATAATTAGATAAAAGATTTTAAGTAACCCAAATGAATGACATAACAACAATATCATATCAATACCCCTAGCTCACGAATGAACTCATCCTTATGTTGCTAGGGAACCTGCCTCCAGTCGAAATAGCATGCGGGTAACAACAGTCTCACAAGTGTAGGCATCTTGCTATTAAAGGGTGCATAACATGAACATCTTCCGCTACAATTTACTTCAACCGTGATTTGAGTCCCTTTAGTTAATTTTCTCAATTCCAAATTCCTTGCCTTACCCTTTGGCTTTGATTTTATGCCTTCAGTAAACAAATAGTCAAAATAAATTGTTATAAAGAATTAATATCAAAGAAAATTAACGTGAGAATTTATATACCATCAGACCCTACTTGACTTTGCTCTTAAGATTGGCTCTGTGACTGACTCTGTGGCTGACTATTCCGCTGAGATTGGCTATGTGACTTGATATGAGGAGGGTCTACGAATTGAGATGGTGCCTGCTGCTAGGATTGACTTTGGAGAGGGTGTAGGGAATAAGCTAGTGTATGCTGCCAGGATCGACTATGGGGAGGGTGTAGGGGCTGAGCTGGTGTTTTCTGTTGGGACTAGCTCTGGGGGGTTGTAGGGGTGGTGCTAGTGTTTTCTCTTAGGACTAGCTCTGGGGTGGGTGTAGGGGATGAGCTGGTGTCCATTGCTACGACTGGCTCTGGGGAGGGTGTAGGGGCTGAGATTTTGTCTACTGTTAGGAGTGGGTCTAGGGAGGGTGTAGTGGCTGAGCTGGTGTCTACTCTTGGGAGTTGCTCTAGGAGGGATGTAGGGGCTAAGATCGTGTTTGCTTTTGAGACTGGCTCTGGGGAGGTTGTAGGGTCTGAGCTGCTGTTCGCTGCTGAGACTGGCTCTAGGGAGGGTATAGGGGCTGAGATCGTGTCTACTGCTGGGACTGGCCGTGGGGAGGGGGTAGGGGTTGAGCTGCTATCTACTACTGGTATTGGCTCTGGTAGTGCTTAGGGGCTGAGCTGGTGTCTACTGCTTAGACTAGCTCTGGGGAGGGTGTAGGGTTAGAGATCATGCCTGTTCCTGGGACTGGCCCTGGGGAGGGTGTAGGGACTGAGTTGGTGTCTACTACTGGTACTGGCTCTAGGGAGGGTGTGGGGGCTGAAATCGTGTCTACTACTGGGTCTGCCTCTAGGGAGGGTGTAGGGGTTGAGCTGGTGTCTCCTACTGGGATTGGATCTAGGGAGGGTGTAAGGGCTGAGCTGGTGTCCGCCGCTTAGACTGGGTCTGGGGAGGGTGTAGGGGCTGAGCTGGTGTCCATTGTAGAGACTAGCTCTTGGGAGGCTGTAGGGGCTGAGTTGGTGTCCGCTGCTGGGACTGGGTCTTGGGAGGTTGTAGGGGCTAAGTTGGTGTCCACTGCTGGGACTGGCTCTATGGAGGGTGTAACGGCTGAGCTGGTGTCTGCTGCTGAGTCTGGCTCTGGGGAGGGTATAGGGACTGAGCTTGTGTCTACTGCTGGGACTAGCTCTGCAAATGGTGTAGGGGCAGAGCTGGTGTTCGTTGTTGAGGTTGGCTCTAGGGAGGGTGTACAGGCTGAGCTCATCTCTGCTGCTAGGACTGGGTCTGGGGTGGGTGTAGCAACTGAGCTGGTGGTTGCTGCTGGCACTGGCTTTGGGGAGTATGTAAGGGTTGAGCTAGTGTCTGCTGCTAGGATTGGCTTTGGGGTTGGTGTAGGGGCTAGGACTAGCTCTGGGGAGGGTGTAAGGGCTGAGGGCATGGGTGCTTAGGTGGAAACTGAGAGTGAGGGTGTGTATTTTGTTGAGGTGCATGCTAAGACCTAGATTTTGCAAGACTATGAGGTGGAATCATGGCATGTCAAGTATGAGATTGAAGTCGAGTCTGAGGTAGTGGAAAATTCTAAAGATTGGCCACGTAGAATAGCAACTGGAGTTGATGGTCTTGCCATGAGTGGGGTTAAGGATCATATTGAGGCTCAGGTTGGGTGTTGATGCCACCCTCATGTTCTTGGACCTGGTCATCTGGCTCAAATGAAGAGTCATAACTGCACATATCAATACAAGAATATTGAGTACTAACAACCGTTAAAAATGGTCGGCAATGGGAAAATAATGGTCAATAAAAAGGGTCGAGGAATGCACCATCGCTAGTGGGTTTTCTCGACTGTTGCTGAATAATACAGTTGATAAAAGGGTGCACCCCCACTTGACGTTTACTTATTTCTCTCACCAGTTTTCAATGGTCAGTAAAGTGATATTTTTATCGTTTCTTTGAAACAGTAGACGAAAATATTTACCTCAATCATATTTATGCGGTCGACTAAGATCATACTGTCCATCGTTTATTAATAATGGTCGACAATTGAGCTATTGTGGTCCATTTTCGCACTGTCGGGAATATTAATAATGCAAATGTTTGTCTGTAATAGTCGACAACGTCAATATCCTCGACCGTTTTTAATGGTCCAGAATATTTGTGTTGTCGATCGTTCATGAATAACAGTTGACAATGCTAGTATTGTCTACCATTTAAAACAGTCGAGAATCATCATATTGTCGACATTTTTTAAATAACGGTCTAGAATACTATGATTTTTTTCTTTTAAATATATCTAATTTAGATGGAAGGCCTGTAAAAAACTATAAATCTAGTAAAATTATAATCAATCGCACAACTTAAAATTTTTTTCATTTAATTAAAGCAGAAGAAATCAAAATAAGAATTTTAAAAATGAAATGACGTATACAAAGTTCATTACAAATGTAATGTATACAATCATGGTGTGACACCAATGCCCCCAACACTACTACCACCTAAATCGTCATCATCACGACGATCTCTATACTGATGAAGGGACGGGTGATCAATACCTCACTTCTGAAGTAGTGCTAGGAGCTCCTTGATGGTCTTGTTGGATTCCTTGGTTTGCATCGCGTTGTCCCTGACTAATGTTGTCACTCATCGATCCGGTGGTCCTTCTCCTCATTTTACAGCATAGTGATGCAATCTCCTTCCTCATCTCCTGCACCACAACTAAAAAGGATGATGCTCCACTTCTCCCATACCACCCCAAGATAGTCTTGCACCTCCCTACTCTACGAACGTACTTGCCATGCTCAGGTGGCATGATAGTCCAGTAGGCCTCCTCTACTCTTAGTGGCTGTTGAACTGTACCAGAGTTGGCATCTTCAGGAAGATGCATTAAGTTGATCATATTATCCTGAAAGATATTGAATTATGTTAAGTAATTTTATTTAATTATATAATTGTGAAATAAAATAAAAGTATTGTATTTTTTTAACTTACGTGTCTCTGTTGGCATGTGTCGTGAAGCCACTCTCTATTTCCCTCATCACTCACCTTGCTACGAGTGTCCTTATATACTCCCACCCAATCATGCTAGGCACCTTGATGCATGGTAGGCAATAATAATTTGAGACAGCTAATTTTAACAATTAGAAATTTTTTCATGGTTTTAAAAAAATAATAATTAAAGGTACTTAGATATAGTGATTTCATCCTGCCTACGATCCTCCAACCCAAGACATGGGTCTTCGGCGAAGCCTTAGCCCTATTTTGCTTATTCTTCTTGGCCTGCTCCTGAAATAAAAGTATAATTTATTAGCTTAGAAATTAGTTAAATAAAGGATAATATATGAAATACTTTTACTTGCGTTGTTGGATCATGCCAATGATTGCACGCTTCCTTCTAAGTGTGCTGTTATATCAAACGTGGTGCATTATGTAATGCCTCATCATGTCTCTTGTTCTTATAATGCTAAAAATTATAATTTTAATGTTAGCAAAAATATTTGAATTTTGGTAAACGAAATAAGTAAATATACTTAAAATTTAACTTTTACCTTATTCTTCATCTCCAATCACCAATCTTATTGAATCTTCGCTACGTGCTTAAGGATATACTTAGCGATGTTCGGATCATCGCCCCATTCGAAGGTGGCCTGCATTACAAAGAGAACTTAAATTTCTACAGAATTTAAACTTATATAAAAGTAATTTATTTAACTTATGAATTTTTACCAATTACCTCCAACTCTCGAATGGGCTACCTTTTAAGCTCATTTGGCACCTTACTCCAATCGAAGTAGGATAGTGGAATGATCGCCATCGTCAGCGCACCCAGTCTGCTAATGAATCAGGATAGTCCATGATTGCACCACAAAAATACACCTGCAATTGTGACGTCTTGTGCTATTTCCTGGCATTACCAGCGCATTTTAGGTATCCATAGTTGCATTTGTAAAAATACATGCATACATGCATTTAATTGAGAGGGGAGGAGAGTGAATAAAAGGCCACGTAATTCACGTTTTCCTCAAGTGCTGCTTCATAAAATTTCCATCATTTTTTATTTCTTTTTGATTTTTGACTTTCTTCCCACGGCTGCAATGAATGGCAACCTCTTCTTCCTCATGCCATGTCCTGCTCAGCCTCTCCCTGCCAGCCTTGCAGCCACATGCAGCCACTCCCTGCCAAGCCATGCATGAGCCATGTGCTGTGCATGCTTTCCTCTTCTTCAAAAAGAACACAACTCCTTCTTTGCAAAGGGTCGGGTCCAGCCAATAGAACCCAACACAGCTTCTTCTCCAGGCCACCATCTCCTTCCCTCTCCCTCCATACGCAGGCCCTCCTCCTCTGAGGAGACACTCTGCATGCAGGAGTACCTCACGGTGGTGCACACCCACCACCGTGAGACCACCACCGCCCAGCTCATCAAAGAGCCGGTTGGCGTGGTGGTATTCCCTGTTTCAACGTCCAAAGCCACCTTAGCCATTGGAGTAGGAGCTTCAAGCTTTGAAGCTCAAAGCTTCGCACGCAGCAGCAGTACCAAGGCGGCAGCACACAGCAAGGTAGCAGCAGCAGCCCCAGCCCTTTCCACGCATGCCTGCAGGTCACCCTCCCCTCCAACGCATTCTTGCAGGCACCCTCACCTCCCGCTTCTTCGCACTGCACTCGCGTTCCCGCCCGCAACCGGCCACTGTGTGCCCTTGTAGCGGCCGACCAAGCTTCACCGTGCCCGCCAGCCAACACCAGCAGGCCACCATGCACCCTGTCGCACTCCTTCGCCCGCAACCTAGCCCTCTCCACGCACTCTGTCACGATGTTCCGCCCGCAAGCCACCAGCCGACGCAACCCTTCCATGCATGTGCTAGCCGCAAGCCGCCCGCACTCACAGCACCTACAGCAAGCGGTTGCGCGACTCGCCCGGCCACTGTAGCCACTGTTCACAAGTTTCTGTGGAATATTGTGGCTACAGTGGGGTGACCGGTAAGTTTCTCACTTATCCGGTCACCCGGCGCACCTCAACCGGCCTTTGCCCATGCGTGCATCTTGCCTCGAGTCCACTCAAGCACCCACCTACGTGTCTGCGTGCGATCCTCTGCCAGCACCCGCTCTCCTCTCCTCGCGCTAACTCCCTCCCAGCGCGCACATCCTCGCGTGCATACGTGCTTGTGTGTGCGAGCGTGAAGCCTCAGATGACGCCCAGCAGCATGCAGACGTCTTAACGCTTGCCTCCTTCACACCAGCAAGAAGCGTGCGGCATCTCTCTCTCTCTCTCTCACACACACACAACACTCTCTCACTCTCTTTACCGACACTTACAGACACACACTGACACTCTCAAACACACACACACACCTATACACTATTACATACTTATATATATATATACAGATATATATATTTATATCTATATATATTTATATACATATATTTATATACATATATATATATACATACATATATGTATATACTTATATCTATGCATATAGTAGTACCTATATACCTAAGTATTAATATACATATATACATATATATATATATATATATACATGTATATTTACATATATACATGTACTTATATACATAAATATATATACATATATCTATATATATATTATTACCTATATAACTAAGTATAAGTATAGATATACTTATATATATATATACTTACTTATACTTACATACATATATATATATATATATATATATATAAATATATATATATATATATAAATATACATACATATATACATATCTATCTATATAACTATATATACATATATATACATATATACATATCTATCTACATATATCTATATACATATATTACTATATATATATATACATATTTACATCTATATAGTTATATATACATACTTATACATATATATATATATCTATGCATATATCTATCTATACATATACTTATATATATATATATATACACATATATATATGTACATATATAACTACATATATATACCTATATATTTATAACCATATATATATATATACATGTAGATATATTTACATATGTACATATATATATATTTTCACATCACTTACCACATGTTGTATCATGGGAATATCTGCACCAGCTGTTGATATTCCCCGATACACGCGTACAAAAAGGCTGGTTACACTCATCATCCATCAAACCACCTTACACTCCACGTAGCACCTCATCCTGTTGGTTGTGCCTTTCCAGACGACAACCGACTTGACACCGTGCTATGATAAACGCAAGTATATCATCATTCTTATGCATTAAAATAAACCTAGCTCATAGGATTTTACTCCGCAAATGGGTTTTTGGGATGCATTTAGGCATAAATTAGGTTTGGCATGCATTGCATTTTTTTTATTGTCTTTTTGATATGTTGTTGTGAGTGTTAGGGATGAACAGATATGCAGATCCCTAAAACCCAAGCACTCAAGAAGGAAAATGGTGAAGGAGAAGCTCAGATTAGCTGGAACTCAGCTTGATCTAGCTCACCACAGCTGGAAACTAGCTCACTTGAACTAGGGTTAGCTCATCCCAGCTCCATTCAGCTAATATCAGCTGAATGGCAGCTCAAGAGAGTTCATCTTAGCTCACCCTAGCTCAAGTCAGCTCAGATCCAGCACAACTTAGCTAAGTCTAGCTCATCTCAGCTCCCACTAGTCCACAGGGAGCTCTAGCTTACTCAGCTGAGTTGACAGGGGTTCACCTCAGCTCAAACTCAGCTACATCTAGCTCCACTCAACTCCAGCCAGATGAAGAACTCATCTCAGCTCAGGAAGCTCAAGTCCAGCTCCCGGGGACTTCGCTTAGCTCAACTCAGTTGAGCTAAGCTACCTTAGCTGCCTCACCTAGCTTCATCCTCCCCAGGAGCATTAGACCCAGCTCACCTCAGCTCCTTTCATCAGAAGCCAGCTTGCTTTAGCTTGGCCTAGTAGCTAGCAAAGAACTAGCAAGCCAAGCCAGCTAAGGTAGCTCCTTGCAACTCTCTTCAGCAACCACCAGCTCTAGTGCAGCTCAAGTTGACTACCTCCAGCTCTTCTCCCTGAAAACCCAAGCTCGAAATGCCTCCAACTCTACTCCCTACTAGCTAAGATAGCTAAGCTGCTTAACTTAGCTAGTCCACCTCCATGGCACCAAAACCTACTACCCTACTACCTAAGCTCCAGCAGAAAGACCACCTACTCCTACTTTATTTTGGTGCCAACTATCCCTTCCATCACCACCCTACATCCACCATCAAAACCCATCTCCACCCTCCATTTTTTTCCTCCAAAATTGCCTTCCAGAAGGCATTTTTGGAGGGAAAACCAAGGCACCTCTTCTTTTCCCTCCCATTTTTCCCTCCAAAAATATCCAAGCACCCCTTCATTTCCCTCCAAAAAAACACCATAACCACCCCCCTTCCCATCCTATAAATATCCTACCCTACCACCACATAATTCCCATCCTTCATTAGTGTATTTTGCTACCTATACCACCTATACATATGGCCAAGAAGAAGGACTAGAGAAGGAGATTAAAGGGGCACAACACCAGCCCTTTTGGTGCGTTCTTCTCCCCACTCTCTTCAACTTGGGCCACGCCAAGGAGGAGGACTCTTTCACTTCAAGGAGGACGGCCAGGCAAGGGAGAAGGACCTAGGGTGGACGTCCACCCTTGGAGAGATGCTTAGGGCACGCCCCCTTAGGGTTTTCCTTGGAGGACATCACCTTGGCGGAGCACAATAAGGAAGTAGTTGGAGGACTCTTTTCAAGATTGGGAGCTACGAACCTTGGAGCAAGAAGCCCTCTTCTTCACCATCTATTTAGAGGATTTGTGCCTGGTTTTCTTATTTGCAATTTTCTAGTAGTAGAAGCATTCCTCTACTAGGCCTTCTTGTAAAACACTTTTTCATTTATCTAGTTGCCTTCTTTGCAATTTCGTATTTGCATTTCTACACGCTTTGTTTTTAGCATTCTTCACTCCCTCTCCCAAGTTATTCTAGGCCTCCACTTGCCTAGAGTGAGCTTAGGGAGAGGCTCTACTTGCCACTTAGAAGTAGTATTTGAATTTGAAGTGTAAATCACTTTCCTGCCACCATTTCGCATGTTGTCTTAATTCAAAAATAAAAAGAAAATGATATATTGAAAATACCAGAAAGAAAGTTGAAATTTCTATTCCAAGCAAGAGAATCAATTTTGCAAACATTTGGCCTCCTTGGACAACCCTAGATACTCCCCTATCTAGGAATATAAATTTAAGAGTTGATTGATTTTGCGCATTACAACAACGTAATTAACAAACAGCGTAAAATCGCTATCAGTGGTTAGCCACAACATTTTCTACTCCTTTCTTTTCACGTATTTCTAAGTCAAATTCTTGAAGGAGTAGGATCCTCCTAATCAGACGTGGCTTAGAATCTTTCCTAGCAATGAGATGTTTCACTACTACATGATCAGTAAAAATAACCACCTTAGACCCAAGTAGATAAGTCCTAAAATTCCCCAGAGCAAAAACTACAGCAAGTAATTCTTTTTCACTGACGGTGTAGTTTTGCTGAGGTTCGGTTAAAGTCTTTCTTGCATAATGCAGCACATGAGGTCTTCCCTCAACCCTTTGTCCAAGGACAGCTCCCACTGCATAATCCGAAGCATCACACATAAGCTCAAATGGGAGTGTCCAATCAGGAGCTTGGAGAATAGGTGTAGGGATCAAGTCCTCCTTTAGAGTTTGAAAGGCCTCAACACACTTTCAATCAAAACTGAAGGAAGATTCCTTCTCCAACAAGTCACAAAGTGGCCTAGAAATCTTACTAAAATTTTTAATAAAGCGCCTGTAAAAGCCAGCATGGCCCATAAAGGATCTAATCTGTTTGACATCCGTAGGCAATGGTAGTTTGGAAATAGAATCAATCTTGGCTTTATCAACTTCCAAACCTTGCTCGGATACAACATGCCCAAGTACAATTCCTTTCTGTACCGTGAAGTGACTTTTCTCCCAGCTGAGGACTAAACCAATCTCCTTACATCATTTCAACACATTCTCCCGGTGCAGGAGACACTGGTCGAAAGACGAGCCAAATAGAGAAGTCATCCATAAATACTTCGACACACTCGTCAATCATGTTTGAAAAGTTAGACATCATACACTGCTGGAAAGTTGCAGGGGCATTACATAATCCAAACGGCATACGCCTGAATGCAAAAGTACCGTAAGGACTTGTGAATGTCGTCTTTCCCTGGTCATCAGGAAAGACTGCCACCTGATTGTACCCAAAATATCCATCGAGAAAGTCATAATACTTATTCCCTGCCAATTTTTTGAGAATTTGATCAATAAAAGGCAAAGGAAAGTGATCCTTCTGGGTAGTGGTGTTCAGCTTGCAGTAATCAATACAGACCCTCCATCCAGTTGAGGGTCTAGTGACAACTTGTTCACCTTGGTCGTTGAGTTCCACAGTAAAGCCGGCCTTCTTTGGCACCACATCAATGGGACTGACCCATTTACTGTCAGCAATGGGATATATGATCCCGGCGTCCAACCACTTTAGGATTTCCTTTTTACAACCTCCCTCATATTAGGGTTCAGACATCTCTGCATGTCCCTAAAAGGGTTGATGGAATCATCAGTATAAATGTGGTGCATGCAGAGGTAGAGTCTATACCCTTAATGTCAGCAACGCTCCAAGCAATAGCTTCCTTGTGCCTAGATAGGCATTCAATCAAGGCTCCCTCCTGTGCCTCAGATAGCACAGCCGAAATAATAACGGGGAGCGTATCATTGGCACCTAGGAAAACATACTTGAGAGTGTTAGGGAGGGGTTTCAACTCAAGGTCGGGGGCTTGTATGGTTGAGGGTTTCATAATAGATGTCCCCATCTAAGGTAGCAAATCTACCTTTGGTAGAAATGATGGGGGAAGAGACTCAGTAGAAACTCCTAGCAATTCCTCTAGTTCTAGTATATCCCCTTCACAATCCTCCAAGAGATGGGAATGCTCATTTAGCATGACATGCTGAAGGGGGTCATCACATAACATTGCAGGAGTTGCCTCTTCAATCAGGTCATCTATCACCTCAACTTGAGAACAATCCTCAAGTTCGGCTTGTTTGTAAGCATCAAACACATTAAGTCGGATTTTCCTGTTCCCAAAGCGCATTTTCAATGCCCCAGTATTGCAATTAATTGAAGCATGAGAAGTTGCAAGGAAGGGGTGGCCCAAAATGATGGAGGGTTTGGTTGGCTTGTTGGTAGGGTCAGTGTCCATAACTAAGAAGTCAATGGGAAAGAAGAAATCCTCCACTCTTATGAGGACATCTTCCAAAATTTCCTATGGTGTCTTAAGTGATCGATCAGCAACTTGAAGGATTACAGGGCTAGGCTTCAGATTGCCTCCCCCAAGTTGTTCATACACGTAGCTCAGAAGGATGTTCACCCCTGCACCCAGATCAAGTAGAGCCTCATCAATTTGTAAGTCACCAATAACTACAAAGATCTATGGGGCTCCTGGGTCCTTATGTTTCGGGGGTGTGCCATGTTGAACAATTGAGCTAACAGAATTAGGCAGGACAACTTTTGGTTGGACCTGTTTTCTAGATTGCTGCTTTTTCGTGCACAGGTCCTTTAAGAATCAGGCATAAGACGGAATTTGCCTGGTAGCTTCAAGCAAAGTCAGGTTAATCTGCACTTGCTTGAAAGTTTCCATAATCTCATCCATCTTATCTTCGGCTCCAGATGAGCCAGCAAAAGTCTGCCTAGAGGTGGATAAGCGCTCTGGAAAAGGCACTCTCGATCTCTGGGTGGAAGGTTGTCATGTCAAGTAAGGGGTGGAACGGGGGCAACTTCTTCAGGTGAGGTGATTTCAAGCGAAGAAGATTTGGGCAAGTCTTCTCTGGTGGGGGTGAAAGTTGGGGATGATGGTTTTTTAGGGGGTGAGACTATAGGAGCATCGGGTTTGGAAATTTCTTTCCCACTCCTCAGAATAGTCACCACCTGAGCATGCTCCCTAAAGACAATCCCTTTTCCTTTAGGATTTTCCTCAGTAGCACTGGGGAGCTTCCCAGTCTCCCTCTGTCTAACGGCCACAACAAGGTGTTTAATTTGTGATTTCATCTCATGTGCAGCCTTGTCATGAGATTGGATGTTGGTGCTTTGACTTTCTTGCATAGTTTTCAACATCACCTTCAATTCATCGATCTCAGAGGTTTTAGGTTGGGCAAAGGGCTGAGGTTGGTTCATTTGATGGTTTTGAAAGGATTGTGGTTTGTAATTCCCTGAATTTGAGACATTTCCTTGTCTCCATGAAAAGTTTGGGTGGTTCCTCCATCCCTCATTATAAGTGTTGGAGAAAGGGTCATTACGAGGTCTTAGACAGAACCGTTGAGCGGCATTCAAATCCGCTTGTACAAGCTCAGGGAATTAGGAGGCCAAGTGGCAATCCACAGTGGCGTGTGTATTGCCTTGACAGATTAAGCATTCGGAAGCTTGGGATGTGGAGGTGTTAGGTACGAATGAACTCAAGTTCGACATAAGCCTTTCCATGTTTTGATTCAATAATTGAATTTGATAGGCTAAATTCTGGGTGCCCCTTGCCTCATTCTCCTCCAACTTTCTTTGCATGAGAGTGGGCTTTCTATCCATGTAGGCAGAATTCAAGTGAATAGAATTCTCACTCAAAGTATCAAATAAGTTCCAAGCTTCATCCTCAGTCTTAGATAGAAAGGTTCCTGCATAGGCACCATCCACAGTTTGCCTATGCGAATCATTAAGTCCAGTGTAGAGCCTTTCAACCAGTTGCCATTTAGGCACCTAGTAATGTGGGCAATGTCTTAGCAAATTGTTAAAGCGCTCCCACGCATCATGGAATGCTTCCCCACCCTTTTGAACAAAACTCATAATTTCCCTCCTAAAGTGATTTGTTTTGCTCATGGGGAAGTACTTCTTCAAAAACTCCTTCTTCAGGGCATCCCAAGTATTTATATTATCAAGGGTGTGATACCAATACTTGGCTTTGTCCTTTAGGGAGAAGGGAAGGAGGGTCCGCATTTGAGCGTCATCAGTAACGCCTTGCAGCTTCACCATGGAACAGACCTCGGTGAATTCCTCAATATGCCTTTAAGGGTCTTCCCTAGTAGTACCATAAAAGGAGGGTAGCAAGGATAAGGTACTACTTTTGATCTCATACGGATTGTCACCTCCAGGTCTACGTTGTGCTGGGCCAGCTTGATTGGTTGGGATGAAATATTCCTTAAGGCTCCTTTTACCGGCCATTTCTACTCTTGGAAGGTCTCTTCTTAGGATTCTTTCAGGTTCAGGATCAAATACAAGTTGTCTCCTAAGAGAACGCCTGCCAAGCATGCACTACAAACACAATTCAAAAGGACTTGTTTGGTCTTTATAGATTTTGGCTTTTGACTTTAGTTCAAATTGTAGGTGACAAAACAAGTTGCCCAATCAATTACGTGCCTATTGTCAACCTTCGAAATGCCTAAAAAGACCTAGTTGGAGCTTAGGTATTCTTCCCTAAATCTCAAATAGTCAAGTCAATCCAAACACTTCAGAATCCAACAGTAGAAGGGCTCTTGTCCTAGTCATTTCAAGACTTTGGAGTGTCTAAATGAGTGCTGTGGGGCAACAGATATAAGTGTGCATTCACCACAAAAGGATTTTGAATTTTGAATCGCACACCACATTTTACAATCAAGTCCTTGATTTTTAGATGTCCCTCCTTTAATTAATCCTTTTTTCGAATATATGTGACCACTTGTTCGATCGCTTCAAGAAAAACTTTGTGGTCTTTGAATTAAATCCCAAATGCAATGCATGATCAAGAATAGGATGCAAAGTAAGAGAATGCGTACCATGCTTCCAGCAATCAACGATGCAAGAATGCACATAATGCAGAGAAATAAATCTAGAGGCAGCTCATACAGACCTAAATGGTTAATCCTAGGGCAAGCAGCTTCTAGCAGGCAACTCATTTTTTTATTTTTTTTATTTTTAAACTACTTATGCACAAGCAAATAGAAGGAGAGGCAGCTCGTCCTTCTCCTCCTTTCCAAAATCGCTCGTCCAATTCTCCTTTGGCAACGTCAAGGGTCGCCTCTCACACTGGCTGATTCTTGCACAAATTTTCTCGCACACAAAAGAAAATAACATATGGTCAAATCATTGTGCAATTGACAAATAATCAAAATAAAATCAGGTGAAATTATTGCATCTGTTGCCTCCCCGGCAACAGTGCCATTGGACGAGTCGATTGTTCGCTTTAAAGTCGTTTGCAGTTTTGTGGTGGAAAAATCGACTAATCAGTATTTAAAAAGAAATAACCACTTGCAGAAGAGCGGATCGTATCCACAGGGAGGCAATGACGTATTTAAATTCGCACCTATTAAAAACGTTTGCTCGTAGTTAGTTTGGACAAGAATCAAGCCAAAATTGCCTTCAGAATAAGGTTGAATCAAGAAATTATGCTGAAATTGTAATTCTGAGTAACTAGAGGATATTTGTCGCAATGCTGAATCAATAAAATATTATTAAAAATTGACAATGGTAGCAAATGTAATTTTTCATGGCCATGTTACAGTAGCAAAACAGGGGATTTTTTCCCCTTTGCCATGCGCGAAGAGGAGTGGACGGCCCGACACAGGAAGCTCGGAGGAAGTTCCTTGGACTGAGGGCTTCGAAGTGGTGTTGGCGACGTGTTGCGTGGCGGCCAAAGCTGGCCGGACGAGCTCTGGCGGAGGTGGCTATAGTCGGTGCTGCAGCTGCTGTTGGCGGTGAGGTGCACGCGGGACTACTGGCGGGTGGGGCGCTGCAGGAGCGGGAGAAGGGCGGCTCTGCCGACTCTACTGCTGTGTGCTGGCTGGAGGCGTGGGCGCGTGAGCGGCCTGTTGGCGGTGAGCGCGGGTGAGGTTGCAGGTGTTGGTGCGGAGGCGGGTGGTTGCGAAGGCTGAAGGGCGCGAGTGGAGTACTGTAGGCGTGCGGGTGAGCGGGCGTGAGTGGTGCGGCGCTGCAGGCTATAGGTGAGCAGGCGTGAGCGGTGAGGTGCAGGTTGAAGGTGTCGCGGGTGCGCTGGAGGCTGTGCACGGGCTGAAGGTGTCGCGGCTGCGTTGGAAGTGAAGTGGGCGGATGGTGGTTGCTGCTGGAGTGGGAGGTGGACTTCAGACGTCCGGGAAATTTCCCGGACTTCTTAAGTTACTGAGAAGAGGATTGCAGCGACGATGGTTGTTGATGAAGATGGTGAGGAAGGTGCACGGCGAGGTGCTCACGGTAATGCAGACGAGCTCTGGATGGCAGTGTGGCCTGTCACACCACACGCCCACGGTGGTGGAGACTCGTCACCCCGGTTGAGGCCGGCGGTGTGGAATGGAAGAGAGAAGATCTCTCTACATAGTGGTGGGTCGGTGGTGGAGGCCTCCCGAGCTCGGCTGCCTCCCTCCTCCTTTTGTAGCCGCTTGCATAGATTTGAACGGAGAGGCGGGAGCAAATCCACATTCTCCACTCGTCCTTGAATGCAGGCTTCATTGCGGTAGTTGGTGGCGTTGGAGAGGCAGCTAAAGGAAATGCAGTCGTTCCTACTAGAAGAAGAATAAAGAAAATAATGTTAAAATATTATGGTTATTTATATACAGACCCTGAACTTTTATGTTAACGAAAACAATATACCTAATTGGTTAACTAATTAGATGATGCCATTCTAAGCTAATTCTAAATGCACTTAAAATATGAATGCAATAAATGGATTATGTAATTAAATTAAAAATATGAATTAATCTACTTACATCCTAATTTATGCTAAATAAATGTTAGAATTAACCTATTATCTAGGCACTTAAATACTTAAATAACCCACAACTATGGGCTAATCAGCGGTTTATCCTGAGGACCAGGATAAAACAACTTTCATCTGCCCCTTCGGAACCTTTGCTTTCCGAAGAATGCCCTTCGGTCTTTGCAACGCACCAGCGACTTTTCAAAGATGCTTGCTTGAAATGTTTTCAGACCTGGTAGGTGAATGTTTAGAAGTCTTTGTGGTTGACTTCTCTGTTATTGGAGATTCTTTTGACCATTGTCTCAAAAATCTTGAAAGAACTCTCCAAAAGTGCATAGAAGTTAATCTGGTCCTCAGCTGGGAAAAAAGTCATTTCATGGTCCAAGAAGGTATTGTCTTGGGCCATGTTATTTCGAAACAAGGAATCGCGATAGATAAAGCAAAATTAGATGCTATATCTAAGCCCCACATCCCACTATTGTCAAACAAATCAGATCCTTTTCGGGTCATGTGGGTTTCTACCATTGATTCATACAAAATTTTTCCCAAATCTCCAAGCCCTTAAGTTAGCTTCTCACTAAAGACCAACCATTTGATTTTAATAATAAGTGCCTGGTGAGTTTTTTGAGGTTGAAGAAAGAGGTTACTGAGGCACCAATATTGCAAGGACCTGATTGGAATAGTCCCTTTGAATTAATGACAGATGCCTCAGATTTTACTGTAGTTGCCATTCTAGGGCAAAGAATTGGCAAGAAGCCCATTGTGATCTATTATGCTAGCAAAGCCCTTGATGATGCACAATGGAATTACACGGTTACTGAAAAGGAACTTCTTGCCATTGTATTTGCCTTAGAAAAATTTAGATCTTATCTGTTGGGGACACATGTCACTGTTTATACCGACCACTCAGCAATTAAATATTTGCTAACAAAGAAAGATGCAAAACCCCGCCGTATCCGTTGGATTCTACTACTCCAGGAATTTGACCTGGAAATCAAGGATAAGGTGGGATTGCATAATGTAGTGGCCGACCATCTCTCTCGTCTTATGACGAATGACATAATGACCCCGCCAGATCAGTTCCCCCATGAAAGCATTTAAGCTGCTACAACCCTCCCTTGGTTTGCACCCATCGCAAACTACTTAGCAACAGAACAAATCCCCACTGATTGGCCAAAAACAAAACAGGATAAGTTCTTTGCTGATATTAAATATTATTTTTGGGAGGAGCCCCACCTTTTCCGCATTTGTGCCGATCAGGTCATTCGACGATGTGTCCGCGATTCTGAAATCCATGATATCTTGACACATTGTCACTCAATCTTGACACCTTTGGCGGACATTTTTTGGGCAAGAAAACTGCAGCTAAAATCCTTAATGCAGGAATTTATTGGCTCAGCTTGCACAAAGATGCTCATGACTTTGTTCGGTCCTATGTGCATTGCCAGAGCATCGGCAACATGACTCGTAAGGATATGATGCCCCTTAATCCTATTTTAGAGGTTGAAATTTTTGATGTTTGGGGCATCGACTTCATGGGACCGTTCATCAGCCTTGGTGGGTATTTATAAATATTAGTCACAGTAGACTATATTTCTAAATGGATAGAAGCAATAGCCACCCGCATTAGTGATCACCGTGTGGTTGTCGAATTTCATAAGAAAAATATTTTCTCAAGATTCGGCATACGAAAAGCCATTATCAGTGATGGAGGCTCACATTTCACCCACTCACAATTCCGTCACCTTCTTTCTAAATATGGAGTTAATCATAAAATTTCCACACCTTATCACCCCGAAACAAATGGCCAGGCTGAAGTTTCTAGCTGGGAAATTAAAAATATTTTACAAAAGACGGCTAGGCTCGACCGTAAAGATTGGTCCACCAAATTGGACGACGCTTTATTGGCCTACCGTATCGCTTTTAAAACTCCACTTGGCATGTCTCCCTTCCGTCTGATTTTTGGGAAGGCTTGCCATCTCCCGGTAGAATTAGAACATAGGGCTTTTTGGGCAATAAAACAACTCAATATGGATTTATCTGACGTCGGTAACCATAGAAAATTACAATTAACTGAATTGGAAGAATTACGTAATTTTTCCTATGAAAATGCGAGGATTTGTAAAGGCCGAACAAATAAATTTCACGATAAATATATTATTCAGAAACACTTTGACCTTAATCAACGTGTTTGGCTTTTCGATGCGAGGTTACGTCATTTTCCTGGCAAATTAAAATCTAAATGGACCGGCCCCTTTATTGTCCATAAAACATATCCATACGGCGCTGTTGACCTTTTCGATTCGAAAACTAATTCGACATTTCAAGTCAATGGCCAACGTTTAAAGCCCTATTTTGACCATACGCCTAAAATTCTGTCTGAATCTTTTAATTTTACTGAGCCAGCCACCCTGGATCACTAATGCACATCACGCCCGGCTGAATGGCATAAAAGATAGCACTGGATGGGAGGTAACCCATCATTTTTTTTCCTGCTTTCCTTTTTTCTTATTTTTCTAGGTTTTGATCATCCTAAACCCGACCATTCTTCATTAAGGTTATCCTTTTTCCCTTCTAATGCATGAGGACGTGGCATATACTAAGGATGGGGGGCCTGTGTTTAAATTTTGACGATTGATTTAGGATGTTCGAAACCTAAAAACATGCATTTTTCTTTAATTTATTTCCTGCTTTCATACACAAAAAAATAGAAATGATGAAAAACTTTTTGAGGAAAAATTTTTTACATCGGGACTAAGGTTGAAAAACTCACTTTTGGTACAATGGGATTTAATCTTTAACAAACTAAGGATGAAGATGCGGATCTGATCATTAGAATTTCAAGGTCTATTTTAGACTAGATCAGATATCCTTCTCTGAAATTCCACCTGAACTCATGATAGTTCAGGTGACTTTATCCTATTTTGTAATATGGAAAGTATTTGACTTAGTTTCTGATTCAAAAACCTGCATTGTCTTGAGAAACTTCTTGTGTCACTCTTCACAAACAAGCCAACACTTAAAAATAACTAAAAATTTGAAAAGCTCCCTTGTTTGGACTTAGTAAAAGTCTGAAGCAGATCATTGGTTTGAGTTTTGACTGCCGAGAAGGAGGAAAATGCCTCCTTTGAGGATGCGATGTCAACATGTTACAGCCTTGGCGCTGCTCCATATCAATATTTCATACCTTTAGACGGAGCATTAAAGCACATTTCAGCAGCTCAAGTGTCTTGGACAGTGCTCTACCTATAGTGTCAGAGCAAGAGCTTGAGTTTTCTTGGAGCGCCCCTTTACACCGCATCGTGTTTTGGGGTTGTGAGCTCCTGGGTGGTGTCAGGGACAGTGCTATCCCGAAGTACTGGCACCAGAGCCCCCTCGAGGAATGGTAATGGGAATGATGATCCCGACACATCTGTTGTAAGACTAAGCTAAAAATAAGCATGGGGGAGAAAAAAAAAGTAATAATAAATAAATTAACACGCCCTTATAAATGTTTGCTTTTCACAAGCATAGACAGAAGGTTTTAAAGGATCTTGCAAGTTGTGAATCAGATTCATGAGCTAGAAAAATCCTAAAAACAAACATTTCAAGTCATCTGAATTAACAAGGGGTTAATTTGTGAATTTTCTGGAGGATATATTGATCCCGTTCTGTCTAATGGTTGGATCCAAAAATAAATCCCGATGTTTGTCTTTAACAAATCCCGTACCTGCTGTGTTTTAATTTACCACGGTCCCTTAATCTCTTTTTCTCCTCAAAAGTCAAAAAAATTAGATTTCCGAAAAATTTTGTTTACGAAAAAATTGAAGTTTTGCTCAGAGACTAGCAAAAGATATGCATGGGGGTGTGGTAAACGCCAGTTTATCATCATTCTTATGCAATAAAACAAACCTAGCTCTTATGATTTTACTCCGCAAATGGGCTTTTAGGCTGCAGGTTAGGCATGTATTGCATTTTTCTTATTGCCTTTTTTATATGTTTTTCTGAGTGTTAGGGATGAACAGATATGTAGATCCCTAAAACCCTAGAACTCAAGAAGGCAAATGGTGAAGGAGAAGCTCAGATTAGTTGGAACTCAGCTTGATCCAGCTCACCACAGTTGGAACCTAGCTCACTTTAACTAAGGTTAGCACATCCCAGCTCCATTCAGCTAATGTCAACTGAATGGCAGCTCAAGAGAGTTCATCTTAGCTCACCCTAGCTCAAGTCAGCTCAGATCCAGCTCAACTTAGCTAAGTCTAGCTCATCTCAGCTCCCGCTAGTCCACAGGGAGCTCTAGCTAGCTCAGCTGAGTTGATAGGAGTTTACCTCAACTCAGACTCAGCTACATCTAGCTCCACTCAACTCCAGCTAGATGAAGAAGAACTCATCTCAGCTCAGGAAGCTCAAGTCCGGCTCCCGGGGATTCAGCTTAGCTCAACTCAGTTGAGCTAAGCTACCTTAACTACCTCAAACATCTTGATCCTACCCGGGAGCACCAGACCTAGCTCACCTCAGCTCATTATGGTAGAAGCTAGCTCACTTTAGCCTGGCTTAGCAACTAGCAAAGAACTAGCAAGCTAAGCCAGCTGAAGTAGTCCCATGCCAGCCTCTTCAGCAGCAGCCAGCTGTAGTTTCAGCTCCAGACCTCTCATCCTAAGCTCCTCCCTCCAAACTCTAGCTCCAACACCTCTTTCTCTACTCCTCCTTTAGCTAAGCTAGCTTAGCTTAGCTTAGCTTAGCTATGCTCCAACTTCCTTGGCTTGTACCACCCAAAACCCCTACCTAACAAATCCACCTACTAGCTCCACCTTAGCTCCACACCTACTTGGCGCCAGCCTAGCATTCCCACCACCTCCAAAAGACACCTAAAAGTGGTTCCAAAACCACCCTAACCACCCCTTGATGGCACCACTTTTCCCTACAAAAACTCCCTTCATCTCCATCATACACCTCTCCTTAAATCCATCTCCACCATCCACCTAACCGCCCATATAGAAGACCACAGGTTGGCGCAAAAATGGTGGTGTCTCTCCACCACCAAAGGCCACCAGCACCACCATAACCACCCCCTTTAACACCCCTTAGGTTTGCGCCAAATACCCTTGGCCATAGGATCACCAACCACCTCCATCCTTCCATCCTAGCCCTCCATTTCAAGGGGCACCTTAACCCCCCATCCTAACCTATAAAAGGATCACTACCCACCACCATTCAAGGCATCCTTGGCTAGAAAATTCACTCTCATATTCCACGTAGAAGCCCACGTCCAAGAGAGAAGAAGAAGAAGAAGATTATGGGGATATTCTGTCCCCATGGTGCCTTCCCCTCTTCCCTTCTCTCTTGGGTCACGCCAGCCAACGGAGAAGCCTGGCAAGGAAGATCTTTGGAGGAGATTTTGAAGGTGGTCCATGCCATCTTGGAGGAGCTCTTGAGGGTGGTGCATGCCCCCCCTTGGACGAGAGCGTTGAAGGTGGTAGCTTCCACATTGGAGGAGCTCTCAAGGAAGGAGAAGAAGGAGGCCCTCTTTTCAAGCCAAGGAGTAGCTAGGCTTGGAGCAAGAAGACTCCCTTCTTCACCATTTTTGCAAGAGGATTTGTATTCCTTTTCTTGCTTTTAGATTTTTTTTTTTAGTAGAAGCATTCCTCTACTTGTCCTTGAAAGGAACACTAATTCTAGTCAATTAAATTGCCCTCTTTTAGCTTTTTATTGCAACTATTACTTTTTGGTTCTAGCACTTGTTTCTCCTCTTCTTCCTAATTACTCTAGGCCTCCACTTGCATAGAGTGAGCTTAGGAAGAAGATATTTCTATCTTTTAAGTTTTAGTTAAGCAATTGTAGGAGTAAGTACTTTCCGTTACAATTCGCATTTTGCCCTCATCTTTTCAAAACAAAAAAATTACATATTTAAAATACCAAAAAGAAAGTTGAGATCTATTTGTAAGCAAGAGGATTAATTTTGTAAACAATTGGCCTCCTTGGACCACCCTAGATACTCCCATATCTAAGATATAAATTTAAAAGCGAAAGTAGATTCGCATGTTACAACGATGTTAAAAACCCGCTTTTACAAATCACGCGTATTTCGCTATCACTTTTTGGCGCCATTGCCGAGGAGGCACGGCTTTGCTATTCTTTCTCCTCTTGCTTGAAGTAGATCTCATCCTCTTCTCTTTCTTCTTTTTCGTGTGTGCAGGAACTATTGCAAGAAGAAAGCGGGAATTTGGAAGCGAGAGCTCAAAGTTCCTTTTCTTCCCACGAAATTCAGGTTGGTTCCTCTTTTTGGTAACATAATTAATTAAAACTACCAAAAACATATTAAACTTGGCTTTCAGGATCCCAAACAACTTGATTAAGTGGAGTGGTGCATTTTAAAATCCATTGTTTGCTTGAATGCTTCTTTAGAACCACTCCATTGCAAGTATTGGTGTTCTATTTTTCGGGTCCAGATTTCTGTCTGAACTTGAAAAATTGATTCCTAACACCACAGGCATCCTAAAATCATAAAATTGTAAACAGTGATTCCCAATTAAGTTAGGAACACTAGTTCCAAATTTCAGAACAACTAGATTTCTATTTAATTTTTAAAAATTCTTGGATTACGGAGGGGTCACACCCTCTAATCTTCCTATTTTGCTACAGTCCTGGAATTTTTACAATTTTTATACTCATCCAATTTTTGTGAAATTTAGCTTGCTGGAATCCTTGTGAAAGTTGACACATCACATAAAATCAAAAAAAATTTATGAGGTCGGTGGTAATACTGAAAAGTCCACAATACCCATGGGTATCATTTCTGGACTTTGACACCAGTACAATTAAAAATTCAAAATAATTATCAAAGAAATTCATAAAATCTTACAAAAATCTTTTCTGGAATCCTGGTTTGATTTCACTCAAGGTAGTGGTGTTGGTTGCATTGATT
Organism: Thalassia testudinum; assembly: GCA_037157565.1. Taxonomy (NCBI): domain Eukaryota; kingdom Viridiplantae; phylum Streptophyta; class Magnoliopsida; order Alismatales; family Hydrocharitaceae; genus Thalassia; species Thalassia testudinum. Next base: position 146,047,331 of record JAZHRO010000014.1, on the reverse strand, counting down.
GGACCACTATCCATTAAGAAAGCTTAAAAATAACTCATTGGTAGTTAAATTTCTATCTTAGGGATAATTGGCTTAGGGTTTCCTTCTTTCTTTTTAGAGACTCAATTTAAACGAAATATACAATCACCCATACAACTTGTTTTCCTTTGATTGTGGATTTTCAAACTTGTTTGAAAATTTAACTAGAGAAACCCTAAAACACATTCAATTAAATTGAATCCTAGAAGACATAAATATAAAAAAAAATTGTGTGAGAACTTGATTTTCATTGGAGCCACTCTCCAATTCCTGCACACACACCAAAAAATCGAAATAACAGGGCAACAATCCAATTAATGCCCTCCACATTCCGTGTGCACTGTAGTGTCCTAGACCTAATTAAAACTTATAGGAACTTGACCCCTAAGGCTTCATCAACTTAGGCTTACTATCTAGGTCTTAAGTTTTCTTTAGTTAGTACCAATTCTGTTATCTATATCTGGTGTTCATGCTGAGGGGCCATGTCAAACGACCAGGCGCGGGTTTGTACAAGCACCTGGGGTTTTCCCTGGGAAACGTTTGGGCCCAAACCTCTCCTTAAGCAACTTGGCTACATTTGTTGACAGAACGGGTATTCACTATTGTCTACTTATTTCCTACATAGACCAAGACTTAGGTTTATTATTAGGGAGTCGTATTTAAGTTAGGTCTAGTTTTGTTTGTTTGAATTGCACACTTTCTCTCATCTCTTTCTTTTCTCCTCCCCTCTAATTCTTCCAAGTAGTGCATGCACAGGCGACGGTCCCAAAAACCACACCTCGAGGGACCATTTAATTTCGCCCCCCACAGCAGGAAATCATTGTTTTCTTCCCCCTCCTCTTCTAAAAAAATGGAAAACCCAAGAAGCCGTTAAAAAAATTCTACTTCCACTTCTAACTCGTCAGCCGACTGACAAGCTGACTTCACACTCCCTCACCTTCCTAACTTGGAGCAACCAGAAATACCAGCTGGGCCAGGTGGCCCTCCAAATACAAATCCCTTTGCATTAATGGTTGACCATTTGGCTCGACTACAACAAAATCAAGAAGATCTAGCTGGGATTGTCACGAACCTAGCTAATCAAGGACAAAATCCACCACCCCACCAATAGCCTGTCATTCCTCTCAAGGATTTCTATGATCCTTCCAATTATGAGGAAAGACTAGGGGTGGTCATACCACAAGGGGATTTCGAGATCAAACCAGCCATTGTAAACCTTATCAAGCATTTTCATGGTCTTCCAAGAGAGGACCCTTTTTGTCATCTCGAGGAATTAACTATCCTCGCTCAAACCACTCGTTGCTGCAATGTGCAGGAAGGCATGTGGTTAATGAGACTCGTTCCTCTCTCTCTTAATGACAAAGCATCGCATTGGTTTAGAACAGTTGGGCACCCTATTACCACCTGGCCCCAATTAAAAAGTGTTTTTCTTAAAAAAAATTTTCCGATCGGTCGAACAAATGCATTAAGAAGATCCATAACGACCTTTCAACAAAAAATTTGTGAACCCCTCCACGAAGCCTAAGAAAGATTTTAGGAACTTCTAAGAAGTTGTCCCCACCATGAAATTCCACAATGGCAGTTAGTGCAGATCTTCTGTCATGGATTAGAAGATCAATTGAAATGATTTGTGGATGCCTCATGTGGGGGCAATTTTCTTAACAAAGACCTATCTTCTCTTTGAAGAAATGAGTGAAAACTCATTTAACATGACTTCAATGGACACTTTTGGTAGATCACAAAACCCCAGACACAGAGTCCATGAAATTGACTCAAAATCCACCTCTGTTCCAGTCACGCAAGATGATCTATATATGTTAGCTCAACTACTGGACCATATGCAAATTCACCAAAAGAAAATGGAAGAAAAGCTCATAAACAAACAAGCTCTACACATCCAGTCTCCACACACTAACCCCCCACACATTCTTCGAAGAGAAAATCTGCATAATATTGATGCCACATCTGCTGGCCAGCAATTTTCGGCTGATTTCCCGCAAGATTTGACCAGGAATTTTGATCAAAATATTTTTGATCCCACCTTGGAAAATATTTATGCCCTCCAGGAGAAATTTAGAAACCCCTCCAGCACTTCCAATTAAAACTGGAGGACTAACCCGAATCACTCCTGGAAAAACCCGAATCCGATTCCTTATCCCAAACAAAACTATTTTGGGAATTATGGGCAACCTATGTATCAACCTAGACCATCCCAGGATGATATTAATAATCCGATCATGAAAACTCTGCAAGGAATGCAGACTCAAATGACAGAGGTAACCCGCATGATTACCAACTTGCAACACCAAGTTAAGGCTACTCCTGATCATCGACCTATTGGGAATTTACCTTCCCAACCTATGCCCAACCCAAATAATCAAATGAATCAATTCCAAGGTGGATATCCCAGTCAACCCATTTAGCCAGCACCTCAGCATCCGTCGAGTTTTAATAACAATCAGGCCCCCTGTCCTCATCTTAGAAACAACCAAACTGCAAATGCAGTTACCTTGAGGAATGGGAAAACCACTCACAATGCCCTGCCTATTAAAGAAACCCGCTCTAATGACACACAGATTAACTCTTCCCCTCCTACTGTTCAGGAACAAATTCATGCAAAATGGGGCAACCCTGCCCCATTTCCACAAGCCCTCCACTCTTCAAAAAAGAAAAAGACAACATCCGAGCCCACTGAGAAGGAACTAATGAATTTATTTGGGCAAGTAGAAATTAATATCCCTTTCCTAGATGCCATTAAATATATCCCTGCCTATGCAAAACTCTTAAAAGATTTATGTACTCCGAAAAGGTAGCCCAGAAATTTAGGAAAGGTAATTCTTCCAGAGACAGTCAGCTCAGTTGTGCAGAGCCGACTGCCTCTTAAGAGAAACCACCTCAGTTGATCACGCTTTGTTGGATCTTGGTGCCTCAATTAATCTTATCCCCACAGTTGTTTTTGAGGAATTTAAGATCAGTGAACTGAAGCCTGTTGAGGTTACTCTCCAATTAGCCGACCGATCTATGATTAAACCAAGGGGAATTGTTGAAGATGTTCTTGTCCGGGTCAAAAATTGTCTATTTGCAGTAGACATTTTAGTCCTGGACAGAGAGGTACCTGAAGCACTTAAGTTTTTCCCCATTATTCTTGGAAGACCATTCTTAGCCACCGCCCGTGCCAATATTGATTGTGATTCCGGAAAGATGAAGATCATGTGCGGTGAATCTGTAACCCTAGACATTTTTCAAGCTTCTAGGCTGTTCCAAGAACCAGATTTCTTTGATGATTCGGATTCAGAAATAGAAAACATTGTGGAGGAAACTTTGCAGATTTCCCACTTGGGTTCCTGTTTTGCTGTCAATACAGTTCCTGAATAATCCACTTTTTCTCACCCTTCCACCCCAACCACACGTCCAGCTAACATTCCAGCTGACCCTTTCACCCTCACCTCACCTTAACCCACAAAGCAGAAACTCTTTCGGAGCTGGGCCCACAATTGGAATTAAAACCTTTGCCTGACTCCCTCAAATATGTCTTCCTGGGTCCTAATCAGACCATGCCCCTGATTATAAATTCTGGACTTACCGGGGCATAAGAGCACAAACTCCTCCAGGTTTTGAGTAAATATCGAAAAGCTATTGGCTGGACCCTTTCTAATCTTAAGGGTATTCATCCATCCTATTGTACGCATCGTATATATTTAGAGGACGATTCACGCCCCTCCCGCCAACCACAAAGGCACTTGAATCCTATTATGCAGGAGGTGATAAAAAAGGAGATTATTAAGTGGCTGGATACTGATATCATCTACCCCATTTCTGACAGCTCCTAGGTCAGTCCAACACAAGTTGTCCCCAAAAAGGCTGGACTAACAGTTGTCACTAATGATAATGGGGAAAATGTAGCCACTCGAACCGCTTCTTCTTGGCGCGTGTGTATCGATTATCGAAAATTAAACACCGCCACCAAGAAGGACCATTTCTCGCTCCCTTTTATTGATCAAATATTGGAGCGGTTAGCCAGATAGGATTTTTACTATTTTTTGGACAGTTATTCTCGCTGTAATCAGGTAGCGATTGACGAGTCGATTGTTCGCATTAAAGTCGTTTGCAGTTTTATGTGGTGGAAAAATCGACTAATCAATATTTAAAAAGAAATAACCACTCGCAGAAGAGCGGGTCGTATCCACAGGGAGGCAATGCCGTATTTAAATTCGCACCAGTTAAAAACGTTTGTTCCTAGTTAGTTTGGACAAGAATCAAGCCAAAATTGCCTTCAGATTTAGGTTGAATCAAGAAATCATGCTGAAATAGCAATTCTAAGTAACTAGAGGGTATTTGTCACAATGCAGAATCAATAAAATATTACTAAAAATTGATAATGGCAGAAAATGTAATTTTTAATGGCCATGTTACTGTAGCAAAACAGGGTATTTTTTCCCCTTTGCCGTGCGCGACGAGGAATGGACGGCCGGATGCAGGAAGCTCGGAGGAAGTTCCTTGGACCGAGGGCTTCGAAGCGGTGGTGGCGACGTCTCGCATGACGGCCAGAGCTAGCCAGATGAGCTTCGGCGAAGGTGGCTATAGCCGGTGCTGCAGCTGCTGTTGGCGGTGAGGTGCGCGTGGGACTGCTGGCGGGGGGGCGCTGTAGGCGCGGGAGAAGGGCGGCTCTACAGTCTCTGCTGCTGCATGCTTGCTGGAGGCGTGGGCACACGCGCAGCCTGTTGGCGGTGAGCGTGGGTGAGGTTGCAGGTGTGGGTGAGGAGGCGGGTGGTTGCGAAGGATGAAGGGCGTCGGTGGAGTACTGCAGCCGTGCGGGTGAGCGGGCGTGAGTTGTGAGGCGCTGCATGCTGTAGGTGAGTGGGCGTGAGCGGTGAGGTGTAGGATGAAGGTGTCTCGGGTGCGTTGGAAGTGAAGTGGGCGGACGGTGGTTGCTGCTGGAGTGGGGGGTGGACTTCAGACGTCCGGGAAATTTCTCGGACGTCTTAAGTGACTGAGAAGATGATTGCAGCGACAGTGGTTGTTGATGACGATGGCGAGGAAGGTGCATGGCGAGGTGCTCACGGTAACGTAGACAAGCTCCGAATGGCGGCGTGGCCTGTCACACCACACACCCACGGTGGTGGAGACTCGTAGCCATGATTGAGGCCAGCGGTGTGGAATGGAAGAGAGAAGATCTCTCTGCACAGTGGTGGGTCGGTGGTGGAGGCCTCCAGAGCTCGGCTACCTCCCTCCTTTTGTAGCTGCTTGCATTGATTTGAACGGAGAGGCGGGAGCAGATCCACATTCTCCGCTCATCCTTGAATGCAGGCTTCATTGCGACAGCTGGTGGCGTTGGAGCAGCAGCCAAAGGAAATGCAGTCATTCCTGCAAGAAGAAGAATAAAGAAAATAATGTGAAAATAATATGGTTATTTATATACAGACCCTCAACTTTTATCTTAACGAAAACAATGTACCTAATTGGTTAACTAATTAAATGAATGCCATTCTAAGCTAATTCTAAATGCTCTTAAAATTTGAATGCATTGCATGGATTATGTAATTAAATTAAAAATATGTATTAATCTATTTACATCCTAATTTGTACTAAATAAATGTTAGAATTAACCTAATGTCTAGGCACTTAAATACTTAAATAACCCACAACTATGGGCTAATCAAATACCCCCATGCCTAGTTTTTGCTAGTCCCTAGCAAAATTAAGTGAAACCTAGTACTCCAAGTAGACTAGTCAACTCACTTAGTCTTCCTTCAGAAGCATATTAGGTTCAGACTCTAGACCCAAGGTTCCAAAGTAGTTGCTAAGTTACTGACTAGGTCAGCTAAAGACGAGTTGCAGGCACAAGTTTTCCTGATTTCTCACTCTACCCTAAAGTTTATTGATCCCTGAGATTAAAGCATCCGTGCCTGTGCATTAGTCTGAGTTATTTGAGTTAAAGGAAAATTTTTAATTTTTTATATATATATATATATATATTTTTTGTTTGTTTGATTCTTCTAAGTCTAACCTCAGATCAGCTATCAACATGGTCTGTGTCGGATTCATTGTCCCCATTGCCATACCTTGAAGGGTGCCTGGCTTTCGATGCTTCGAGATAGCACCGCCCATAATGACCCCAAGAACTCCTGGTAATCGACACTTCGAGATAGTATCGCCCATGGATTTCTTAAGAAAATTCAGGCCTACGGCAATCGGCACTTCGAGATAGGGCTGCCCATGGTACCTGAACCGCACAATGCGCTTACTTGCCCCCAGTAGGATGGATATCCCAAGAGACAAGCGTCGAGGAGGTAATATGCTATCATCACATCCTCAAGGTGAGTATATACTCCACCTCTCCTGCGGCGGGAACTCTTCCAATCAAAATGTGTTTTCAAGCCTCTCCTAAGTCAAAACTAAGAGAACCAAATCTCTTTTCAGAAAAACAGAAATTAAGTTAATTACCAGACCATGTTTGTGAAATTTGGATGCTTGGGTTACAAGGACTCGTAAACCAAAAGGTAGAATAAGACCCCAGGTACTACCCCACCTTTTAACTCAAACCCTAGCTTCCCTTCCTCAACCTCTTGAGGAATGGTCCGCAACTTAACTCCTACTTAAGTTTTTAAGTCCACAAAGGACCCTAAAGGTCTAAAGGTAGCAGCTCATTTAGCTTCTAAAGTTTGACCTGAGAATTAATTCAGTCTACCTTAGAGTTCTGATTTGCTTAAGAATGCAGGACTTAGCCAGTTAAGCTCAAAACTTCTTTTTTTTTTCATTTTCTCTTCTTTTTTTTTGTCAATTTCTTTTCTTTTTTTTTTATATGCATGCTATAAACAAAATCCTCAGGTCCTCTCCCCCATGCCTGGTTCAAACAATGTCCTCATTGAAAACAAAAATAGTTAAAGGAAGATGTTAGCTGAGGCGGAGAATGGTAGGAGCTAAGACTCCTCAAGAGTGACTTCGTCAACCAGATGGCCATCTAAAGTTATGTACGATTTTAACTGTTGACCGTTGACGATAAAGGGAGTTGCTGAACAGGAAGGATTTTTGATCTCCATATCTCCTTGCGGAAATACTTTGGTGATTATGTAAGGCCCATCCCAACGAGATTTTAACTTCCTAGGAAAAAGCTTAAGTCTGGAATTGAAAAGCCAGACTTGTTGGTTTGCTCAAATGTCTTTCGAAGAATAAACTTATCATGCAAGACCTTAGTTCTTTCTTTATAAGCTTGAGAGGTGTCATATGCATCATTCCTCAGCTCCTCAAGCTCACTTAATTCTAGAAGTCGTGCCTTACCTGCCTTTTCTAAATCCATGTTAACACTTCGAATAGCCCAAAGTGCTTTATGTTCCAACTCAACAGGTAAATGGCATGCTTTTCCATACACAATCCGAAAGGGAGAAGTACCCAAAGGGGTCTTATAGGCCGTTCGATAAGCCCACAAAGCATCATCGTGCTTTTGGGACCAGTCCTTCCTCTCAGGTCTAACGGTCTTTTAGAAAATATTTTTTATCTCCCTATTTGATACTTCAACCTGGCCACTTGTCTGAGGGTGGTAAGGGGTAGCAACCTTGTGAGTCACTCCCAAATTCTTGATTAACCGATTGAAGTGGTGGTTTCAGAAATGAGGTCCCCCATCACTTATAATAGTCTTGGGGTAGCTGAAACGGGATATGATATTGGCCTTCACAAATTTCAAAACCACAGAGTGGTCATTTGTGCGCGTAGGAATGGCCTCTATCCATTTAGAGACATAATCAACTGCCACCAAGATATATTCAAAACCATGGGATGATGGGAAGGGGCCCATAAAGTTAATTCCCCACACATCAAAAATTTCAACAGATTGAATAGGATGTTGAGGCATTTCATTCTTCTTCCCAGTCGTTCCAGTCTGTTGACAACTAATACAGGCCTTAACAAAATTATGAGAATCCTTAAATAAGGAAGGCCACCAAAAAATGGACTGGAGAACCTTAAAAGCAATTTTCTTAGCACCAAAGTGTCCTCCACAATGAAATTCATGGAAAAAACTCAGCACACTTTGTTGTTCCTCTTCTGGCACACAACGTCTCAATACTTGGTCTTGTCCAATTCTAAATAATTCTAGCTCTTCCCAATGAAAATATCTTGCTTGAGGAATGAATCTCTTTCTTTTCTGCTCATCCCAAGAGCCAGGAGTTTGTCCAGTGACCAAGTAATGCATGAGGATATGGCATATCTTAAGCATTGGGGTGTGTTTTTAAATTTGACGATCGATTTAGGATTTTCAAAACCTAAAAACATGCATTTTTCCTTCCTACTTGCATACCCAAAATATATATATATATACATATATATATAAATGTTGAAAACTTTTTGAGGAAAAATTTTGAAATCGGGACTAAGGTCGAAAAATTCACTTTTGGTACAATGGGATTTAATCTTTAACGAACTAAGGATGAGGACATGGATCTAATCATTAGAATTCCAGGGTCTATTTTAGACTAGATCAGATATCCTTCTCTAAAACTCCACCTGAACTCATGATATTTCAGGTGACTTGATCCTATTTTGTAATGTGGAAAGTATTTGACTTAGCTTCCGATTCAAAAACTTGCATGTTTTGAGAAACTTCTTGTGTCACTCTTCACACACAAGCCAACACTTAAAAATAACTAAAAATTTGAAAAACTCCCTTGTTTGGACTTAGTAAAAGTCTGAACCAGATCATTGGTTTGAGTTCCCATTGCCGAGAAGGAGGAAAATACCTCCTTTGAGGATGCGATGTCAACATGTTACCGCCTCGACGTTGCTCCATATCTGTATTTCATATCTTTAGATGGAGCATTAAAGCGCATTTTAGCAGCTCAAATGTCTTGGACGGTGCTCTACCTATAGTGTCGGAGTAAGAGCTTGAGTTTGCTTGGAGCGCCCCTTTTCACCGCATCGTGTTTTGGGGTTGTGAGCTCCTGGGTGGTGTCATGGACAGTGCTATCCCGAAGTATTGGCGCCAGAGCCCCCTCGAGGAATGGTAACGAGAATGATGATCCCGACACATCTATTGTAAGACTAAGCTAAAAATAACCATGGAAAAAAAAAAGTAATAATAAATAAATTAACACGCCCTTATAAATGTTGGCTATTCACAAGCACAGACAGAAGGTTTTAAAGAATTTTGCAAGTTGCGAATCAGATTCATTAGCCAGAAAAATCCTAAAAACAAACATTTCAGGTCATCTGAATTAACAAGGGGTTAATTTGTGAATTTTCTGGTGGATATATTAATCCCGTTCTGTCTAATGGTTGAATCCAAAACAAATCCCGATGTTTATATTTAACAAATCCCGTACCTCCTATGTTTTAATCTACCAAGGTCCCTTAATCTCTTTTTCCCCTCAAAAGTCGACAAAATTAGATTTCCCAAAAATTCCATTTTCCAAAAAAATTGAAGTTTTGCTAAGAGACTAGAAAAGATAAGCCTGGGGGTGTGATAAACGCTAGTTTAACGTCATTTTTATGCACTAAAACAAATTTAGCTCTTAGGATTTTGCTCCGCAAACGGGTTTTTGGACAACATTTAGGCATCAATTAGGTTAGGCATGCATTGCACTTTTTATTATCTTTTTAATGTGTTTTTGTGAGTGTTAGGGATATGCAGATTGTCAGAAATCCAAAACCCTAACACTCAGGAAGGAAACTGGTGAAGAAGAAGCTCAGACTAACTGGAACTCAGCTTGATCCAGCTCACCATGGCTGGATTCGAGCTGACTTGAACTAGGGTTAGCTCATCTTAGCTCCATTCAGCTCATCTCAGCTGAATGGCAGCTCAAGAGAGCTCATCTTAGCTCACTCTAGCTCAGGTCAACTCATATCCAGCTCAACCTAGCTGAGTCTAGCTCATCTCAGCTCCCATTAGTCCACAAGGAGCTCTAGCTAGCTCAGCTGAGTTGACTGGAGTTCACCCCAGCTCAGGTCCAGGTACATCTAGCTCTACTCAACTCCGGCCAACTAAAGATGACTTCATTCTAGCTTTGGAAGCTCAAGTCCAGCTCCCGGGGACTCCGCTTAACTCAACTCAGTTGAGCTAAGCAACCATGGCTGCCTCACCTAGCTTGATCCTCCCCAGGAGCATTAAACCCAGCTCACCTCAGCTCCTTTAAGCAGAAGCCAGCTTGCTTTAGCTTGGCTTAGTAGCTAGCAAAGAACTAGCAAGCCAAGCCAGCTAATGTAGCTCCTTGCAACTCTCTTCAGCAACCACCAGCTCTAGTGCAGCTCAAGATGACTACCTCCAGCTCTTCTCCCTGAAAACCCTAGCTCCAAATGCCTCCAACTCTACTCCCTACTAGCTAAGATAGCTAAGCTGCTTAACTTATCTTGTCCACCTCCATGGCACTAAAACCTACTACCCTACTACCTAAGCTCCAGCAAAAAACCACCTACTCCTACTTTATTTTGGTGCCAACTATCCCTTCCATCACCACCCTACATCCACCATCAAAACCCATCTCCACCCTAATTTTTTTTCCTCCAAAATTGTCTTCTAAAAGGCATTTTTGGAGGGAAAACCAAGGCACCTCTTCATTTCCCTCCCATTTCTCCCTCCAAAAATATCCAAGCACCCCTTCATTTCCCTCCAAGAAAACACCATAACCACCCCCCTTCCCATCCTATAAATATCCTACCCTACCACCACATAATTCCCATCCTTCATTAGTGTATTTTGCTACCTATACCACCTATACCTACGGCCTAGAAGAAGGAGTAGAGAAGGAGATTATAGGGGCACATCGCCAGCCCTTTTGGTGCATTCTTCTCCCCACTCTCTTCAACTTGGGCCACGCCAAGGAGGAGGACTCTTCCACTTCAAGGAGGATGGACAGGCATGGGAGAAGGACCTAGGGTGGACGTCCACACGTGGAGAGAAGCTTAGGGCATGCCCCCTTAGGGTTTGCCTTGGAGGACATCACCTTGGCGGAGCACAGCAAGGAATGAGTTGGACTCTTTTCAAGATTGGGAGCTACCAACCTTGGAGCAAGAAGCCCTCTTCTTCACCATCTATTTAGATGATTTGTGTTTGCTTTTCTTATTTGCAATTTTCTAGTAGTAGAAGTATTCCTCTACTAACCTTTTTGTAAAACACTTTTTCATTTATCTAGTTGCCTTCTTTGCAATTTCGTATTTGCATTTCTACATGCTTTGTTTTTAGCATTCCTTACTCCCTCTCCCTAGTTATTCTAGGCCTCCACTTGCCTAGAGTGAGCTTAAGGAGAGGCTCTACTTTCCACTTAGAAGTAGTATTTGAGTTTGAAGTGTAAATCACTTTCCCGCCACCATTTCGCATGTTGTCTTAATTCAAAAACAAAAAGAAAATGATATATTGAAAATACCATAATGAAAGTTGAAATTTCTATTCCAAGCAAGAGAATCAATTTTGCAAACATTTGGCCTCCTTGGACAACCCTAGATACTCCCCTATCCAGGAATATAAATTTAAGAGTTGATCGATTTTGCGCGTTATAACGTAATTAACAAACTGCGTAAAATCGCTATCAGTGGTTTGCCACAACATTTTCTACTCCTTTCTTTTCACGTATTTCTAAGTCAAATTCTTGAAGGAGTAGGATCCTCCTAATCAGACGTGGCTTAGAATCTTGCTTAGCAATGAGATGTTTCACTACTGCATGATCAGTAAAAATAACCACCTTAGACCCAAGTAGATAAGCCCGAAACTTCTCCAGAGCAAAAACTACAGCAAGTAATTCTTTTTCAGAGACGGTGTAATTTTGCTGAGGTTCGGTTAAAGTCTATCTTGCATAATGCAGCACATGAGGTCTTCCCTCAACCCTTTGTCCAAGGACAGCTCCCACTGCATAATCCGAAGCATCACACATAAGCTCAAATGGGAGTGTCCAATCAGGACCTTGGAGAATAGGTGTAGAGATCAAGGCCTCCATTAGAGTTTGAAAGGACTCGGCACACTTTGAATCAAAACTGAAGGAAGATTCCTTCGCCAACAAGTCACAAAGTGGCCTATAAATCTTACTAAAATTTTTAATAAAGCACCTATAAAAGTCAGCATGGCCCATAAAGGATCTAATCTGTTTGACATCCGTAGGCAATGGTAGTTTGGAAATAGAATCAATCTTTGCTTTATCTACATCCAAACCTTGCTCGGATACAACATGCCCAAGTACAATTCCTTTCTGTACCATGAAGTGACTTTTCTCCCAGCTGAGGACAAAACCAGTCTCCTTACATCATTTCAACACATTCTCCAGGTGCAGGAGACACTGGTCGAAAGACGAGCCATAAATAGAGAAGTCATCCATAAATACTTCGACACACTCGTCAATCATGTCTGAAAAGATAGACATCATACACCGCTGGAAAGTTGCAGGGGCGTTACATAATCCAAACGATATATGCCTGAATGCAAAAGTACCGTAACGACTCGTGAATGTCTTCTTTTCCAAGTCAACAGGAAAGACTGCCACCTAATTATACCCAGAATATCCATCGAGAAAGCAATAATACTTATTCCCTGCCAATTTTTTGAGAATCTGATCAATAAAAGGAAAGGAAAGTGATCCTTCTGGGTAGTGGTGTTCAGCTTGCGGTAATCAATACAGACCCTCCATCCAGTTGAGGGTTTAGTGACAACTTGTTCACCTTAGTCGTTGAGTTCCACAGTAAAGCCTACCTTCCTTGGCACCACATGAATGGGACTGACCCATTTACTGTCAGCAATGGGATATATGATCCCGGCGACCAACCACTTCAGGATTTCCTTTTTTACAACCTCCCACATATTAAGGTTCAGACGTCTCTCCATGTCCCTAAAAGGGTTGATGGAATCATCAGTATAAATGTGGTGCATGCAAAGGTAGAGTCTATACCGTTAATGTCAGCAACGCTCCAAGCAATAGCTTCATTGTGCCTAGACAGGCATTCAATCAAGGCTCCCTACTGTGCCTCAGATAGCACAGCCGAAATGATAACGGGGAGTGTATCATTGGCACCTCGAAAAACAAACTTGAGAGTGTCAGGGAGGGGTTTCAACTCAAGGTCGGGGGCTTGTATGGTTGAGGGTTTCATAATAGATGTCCCCATCTCAGGTAGCAAATCTACCTTCGGCGGAAATGATGGGGGAAGAGACTCAGCAGAAACTCCTAACAATTCCTCTAGTTCTAGTATATCCCCTTCACATTCCTTCAAGAGATAGGAATGCCCATTTAGCATGACATGCTGAAGGGGGTCATCACATAACATTGCAGGAGTTGCCTCTTCAATCAGGTCATCTATCACCTCAACTTGAGAACAATCCTCAAGTCCGGCTTGTTTGTAAGCATCAAACACATTAAGTCGGATTTTCCTATTCCCAAAGCCCATTTTCAATGCCCCAGTATTGCAATTAATTGAAGCATGAGAAGTTGCAAGGAAGGGGTGGCCCAAAATGATGGAGGGTTTGGTTGGCTTGTTGGTAGGGTCAGTGTCCAAAACTAAGAAGTCAATGGGAAAGAAGAAATCCTCCACTCTTATGAGGACATCTTCCAAAATTCCCCATGGTGTCTTAAGTGATCGATCAGCAACTTGAAGGATTACAAGGCTAGGCTTCAGATTGCCTTCCCCAAGTTGTTCATACACGTAACTCGGAAGGATGTTCACCCTCGCACCCAGATCAAGTGGAGCATCATCAATTTGTAAGTCACCAATAACTACAGAGATGTATGGGGCTCCTGGGTCCTTAAGTTTCGGGGGTGTGCGATGTTGAACAATTGAGCTAACAGAATCAGGTAGGAGAACTTTTGATTGGACCTGTTTTCTAGATTGTCGCTTTTTCGTGCACAGGTCCTTTAAGAATCGGGCATAAGACGGAATCTGCCTGGTAGCTTCAAGCAAAGGCAGGTTAATCTACACTTGCTTGAAAGTTTCCATAATCTCATCCGTCTTATCTTTGGCTCCAGATGAGCCAGTAGAAGTCTGCCCAGTGTGGATAAGTGCTCTGGAAAAGGCACTCTCGATCTCTGGGTGGAAGGGTTGTCATGTCGAGTAAGGGGTGGAACGGGGGCAACTTCTTCCGGTGAGGTGATTTCAAGCGAAGAAGATTTGGGTAAGTCCTCTACGATGGGGGTGAAAGTTTGGGTGGTTGGTTTTTTAGGGGCTGAGACTATAAGAGCATCGGGTTTGGAAATTTCTTTCCCACTCCTCAGAATAGTCACCACCTGAGGATGCTCCCTAAAGACAATCCCTTTTCCTTTAGGATTTTCCTTAGCAGCACTGGGGAACTTCCCAGTCTCCCTCTGTCTAACATCCTGAACAAGGTGTCCAATTTGTGATTTCATCTCATGTATAGCCTTGTCATGATATTGGATGATGGCGCTTTCACTTTCTTGAATAGTTTTCAACATCGCCTTCAATTCATCCATCTCAGAGGTTTTAGGTTGGGCAAAGGTCTGAGGTTGGTTCATTTGATGGTTTTGAAAGGATTGTGGTTTGTAATTCCCTAAATTTGAGACATTTCCTTGTCTCCATGAAAAGTTTGGGTGGTTCCTCCATCCCTCATTATACGTGTCGGAGAAAGGGTCATTACGAGGTCTTGGACAGAACACTTGAGCAGCATTCAAATCCGCTTGTACAAGCTCAGGGAATTGGGAGGCCAAGTGGCAATCCACAGTGGCGTGTGTATTGCCTTGACAAATTAAGAATTCGGAAGCTTGGGATGTGGAGGTGTTAGGTACGAATGAACTCAAGTTCGACATAAGCCTTTCCATGTTTTGATTCAGTAATTGAATTTGATAGGAAAAATTCTAGGTGCCCCTTGCCCCGTTCGCGTCCAACTTTCTTTGCATGAGAGTGGGCTTTCTATCCATGTAGGCAGAATTCAAGTGAATAGAATTCTCACTCAAAGTATCAAATAAGTTCCAAGCTTCATCCTCAGTCTTAGATAGAAAGGTTCCACCATCCACAGTTTGCCTATGCGAATCATTAAGTCCAGTGTAGAACCTTTCAACCAGTTGCCAATTAGGCACCTGGTGATGTGGGCAAAGTCTTAGCAAATTGTTAAAGCGCTCCCACACATCATGGAATGCTTCCCCATCCTTTTGAACAAAACTCACAAATTCCCTCCTAAAGTGATTTCTTTTGCTCATGGGGAAGTACTTCTTCAAAAAATCCTTCTTCAGGGCATCCCAAGTATTTATATTATCAAGGGTGTGATACCAATACTTGGCTTTGTCCTTTAGGGAGAAGGGAAAGAGGGTCCGCATTTGAGCGTCATCAGTAATGCCCTGCAGCTTCACCATGGAACAGACCTCGGTGAATTCCTCAATATGCCTGTAAGGGTCTTCCCTAGTAGTACCATAAAGGGAGGGTAGCAAGGATATGGTACTACTTTTGAACTCATACAGATTGTCCCCTCCAGGTCTACGTAGTGCTGGGCCAGCTTGATTGGTTGGGATGAAATATTTCTTAAGGCTCGTTTGACCGGCCATTTCTACCCTTGGAAGGACTCTTCTTAGGATTCTTTCAGGTTCAGGATCAAATACAAGTTGTCTCCTAAGAGAATGCCTACCAAGCATGCACTACAAACACAATTCAAAAGGACTTGTTTGGCCTTTACAGATTTAGGCTTTTGGCTTTAGTTCAAATTGTAGGTGACAAAACAAGTTGCCCAATCAATTACACGCCTATTGTCAACCTTCGAAATGCCTAAAAAGACCTAGTTGGAGCTTAGGTATTCTTCCCTAAATCTCAAATAGTCAAGTCAATCCAAACACTTCAGAATACAACAGTAGAAGGGCTCTTGTCCTAGTCATTTCAAGACTTAGGAGTGTCTAAATGAGTGCTGTGGTGCAACAGATATAAGTGTGCATTCTCCGCAAAAAGGATTTTGAATTTTGAATCGCACACCACGTTTTACAATCAAGTCCTTGATTTTTAGAAGTCCCTCCTTTAATTAGTCCTTTTTTGGAATATATGTGACCACTTGTTAGATCGCTTCAAGAAAAACTTTGTGGTCTTCGAATTAAATCCCAAATGCAATGCATGACCAAGAATAGGATGCAAAGTAAGCGAATGCGTACCTTCCTTCCAGCAATCAACAATGCAAGAATGCACACAATGCAGAGAAATAAATCTAGAGGCTGCTCATACTGACCTAAATGGTTCATCCTAGGGCAAGCAGCTTCTAGCAGGCAGCTCATTTTTTTATTTTTTTAATCTTTAAACTACTTATGCACAAGCAAATAAAAGTAATCAACAAACTAAAAGCCTAAATCTAAAGAAAAGGGAACAGGCTCCCAAAAATTACCCAACACGGGCCCAAAACAAAATCGGGGAACAGACCCCTCAAAATGTACCCCATAATAAGGGTTTCAAACCAAATGCAAAGAAAAATTAAATCTAAAGTCTTAATTCTATTCTAATCAAACTAGCGACTAAATATACAATGATGTCCGTCGCGTCCTCATCCTTCTCCTCCTTTCCAAAATCGCTCATCCAATTCTCCTTTGGCGACGTCAAGGGTCGCCTCTCACACTGGCTGATTCTTGCACAAATTTTCTTGCACACAAAAGAAAATAACAAATGGTCAAATCACTATGCAATTGACAAATAATCAAAATAAAATCAGGTGAAATTATCACATCTGTTGCCTCCCCGACAATGGTGCCATTTGACGAGTCGATTGTTTGCTTTAAAGTCGTTTGCAGTTTTATGTGGTGGAAAAATCGACTAATCAATATTTAAAAAGAAATAACCACTCGCAGAAGAGCGGGTCGTATCCACAAGGAGGAAATGACGTACTTAAATTTGCAGCTATTAAAAACATTTGTTCGTAGTTAGTTTGGACAAGAATCAAGCCAAAATTGCCTACAGATTAAGGTTGAATCAAGAAATCATGCTGAAATAGCAATTCTGAGTAACTAGAGGATATTTGTCACAATGCTGAATCAGTAAAATATTATTAAAAATTGACAATGGTAGAAAATGTAATTTTTCATGGCCATGTTACAGTAGCAAAACAGGGGATTTTTTCCCGTTTGCCGTGCACAACGAGGAGTGGACAGCCGGACGCAGGAAGCTTGGAGGAAGTTCCTTGGACCGAGGGCTTCGAAGCAGTGGTGGCGATGTGTCACACGGCGGCCGGAGCCGGCCTGACGAGCTCCGGCGAAGGTAGCTGCAGCCGGTGCTGCAGCTGCTGTTGGCGATGAGGTGCACACGGGACTGCTGGCGGGGGGGGCGCTGCAAGCGTGGTAGAAGGGTGGCTCGCTGGCTTTACTACTGTCTGCTGGCTGCAGGCGTGGGCACGTGCATGGCCTGTTGGCGTTGAGCGCAGGTGAGGTTGCAGGCGTTGGTGCGGAGGCGGGTGGTTGCAAAGGCTGAAGGGCGCGGGTGGAGTACTGCAGGCGTGCGGGTTAGCGGGCATGAGCGGTGAGGCGCTGCAGGTTGTAGGTGAGCGGGCGTGAGCAGTGAGGTGTAGGGTGAAGGTGTCGCGGGTGCGCTGGAGGCTGTGCGCGGGCTGAAGGTCTCGCGGGTGCGCTGGAAGTGAAGTGGGCGGATGGTGGTTGCTGCTGAAGTGGGGGGTGGACTTCAGACGTCCGTGAAATTTCCCGAACGTCTTCAGTGACTGAGAAGATGATTGCAGGCACGATGATTGTTGACGATGATGGTGAGGAAGGTGCACAGCGAGTTGCCCACGGTAATGCAGATGAGCTCTGGATGGCGGTGTGGCCTGTCACACCACACGCCCGCGGTGGTGGAGACTCGTCGCCACAGTTGAGGCCGGCGGTGTGGAATGGAAGAGAGAAGATCTCTCTGCATAGTGGTGGGTCGGTGGTGGTGGCCTCCCGAGCTCGGCTGCCTCCCTCCTCCTTTTGTAGCCCGCTTGCATAGGTTTGAATGGAGAGGTGGGAGCCGATCCACATTCTCCGCTCGTCCTTGAATGCAAGCTTCATTACGGCAATTGGTGGCGTTAGAGAGGTAGCCGAAGGAAATGCAGTCGTTCCTGCAAGAATAAGAATAAAGAAAATAATATTAAAATATTATGGTTATTTATATACGGACCCTCAACTTTTATGTTAACGAAAACAATATACCTAATTGGTTAACTAATTAGGTCATGCCATTCTAAGCTAATTCTAAATGCACTTAAAATATGAATGCAATGCATGGATTATGTAATTAAATTAAAAATATGAATTAATCTATTTACATCCTAATTTATGCTGAATAAATGTTAGAATTAACTTAATGTCTAGGCACTTAAATACTTAAATAACCCACAAATATGGGCTAATCAGCGGTTCATCCTGAGGACCAGGATAAAACAACTTTCACCTGCCCCTTCGGAACCTTTGCTTTCCGAAGAATGCCCTTCGGTCTTCGCAACGCACCTGCGACTTTTCAAAGGTGCTTGCTTGCAATTTTTTCAGACCTGGTAGGTGAATGTTTAGAAGTCTTTATGGATGACTTCTCTGTTTTTGGAGATTCTTTTGACCATTGTCTCAAAAATCTTGAAAGAACTCTCCAAAAGTGCATAAAAGTTAATCTGGTCCTCAGCTTGGAAAAAAGTCATTTCATGGTCCAAGAAGGTATTGTCCTGGGCCATGTTATTTCAAAACAAGGAATCGCGGTAGACAAAGCAAAAATAGATGCTATATCTAAGCTCCCACCTCCCACTACTGTCAAACAAATCAGATCCTTTTTGGGTCATGTGGGTTTCTACCATTGATTCATACAAAATTTTTCCCAAATCTCCAAGCCCTTAAGTTAGCTTCTCACTAAAGACAAGCCATTTGATTTTAATAATAACTGCCTGGAGAGTTTTTTGAGGTTGAAGAAAGACGTTACTGAGGCACCAATATTGCAAGGACCTGATTGGAATAGTCCCTTTGAATTAATGACAGATGCCTCAGATTTTGCTGTAGTTGCCGTTCTAGGGCAAAGAATTCGCAAGAAGCCCATTGTGATCTATTATGCTAGCAAAACCCTTGATGATGCACAACGGAATTACTCGGTTATTGAAAAGGAACTTCTTGCCATTGTATTTGCCTCAGAAAAATTTTGATCTTATCTGTTGGGGACACATGTCACTGTTTATACCAACCCCTTAGCAATTAAATATTTGCTAACAAAGAAAGATGCAAAACACCGCCTTATCCGTTGGATTCTGCTGCTCTAGGAATTTGACCTGGAAATCAAGGATAAGGTGGGATTGCAAAATGCAGTGGCCGACCATCTCTCTTGCCATATGACGAATGACATAATGACCCTACCAGATCAGTTCCCCGATGAAAGCATTTTAGCTGCTACAACCCTCCCTTGGTTTGTGCCCATTGCAAACTACTTAGCAACAGAACAAATCCTCACTGATTGGCCAAAAACAAATCGGGATAAGTTCTTTGCTGATATTAAATATTATTTTTGGGAGGAGCCCCACCTTTTCTGCATTTGTGTCGATCAGGTCATTCGACGATGTGTCCGCGATTCTGAAATCCATGATATCTTGACACTTTGTCACTCAATGGTCTGTGGTGGACATTTTTCGGGGAAGAAAACTGTAGCTAAAATCCTTAATGCGGGATTTTATTGGCCCAGCTTGCACAAAGATGCTCATGACTTTGTTCGGTCCTATGTGCGTTGCCAGAGCATCGGCAACATGACTCGGAAGGATATGATGCCCCTTAATCCTATTTTAGAGGTTGAAATTTTTGATGTTTGGGGCATCGACTTCATGGGACCGTTCATCAACCCTGGTGGGTATTTATATATATTAGTCACAGTCGACTATGTTTCTAAATGGATAGAAGAAATACCCACCGGCACTAGTGATCACCGTGTGGTTATCGAATTTCTTAAGAAAAATATTTTCTTAAGATTCGGCATACCAAAAGCCATTATCAGTGATGGGGGCTCACATTTTACCCACTCACAATTTCGTTACCTTCTTTCTAAATATGGGGTTAATCGTAAAATTTCCACACCTTATCACCCCCAAACAAATGGCCAGGCTGAAGTTTCTAACTGGGAAATTAAAAATATTTTACAAACGACAGTTAGGCCCGACCGTAAAGATTGGTCCACCAAATTGGACGATGCTTTATGGGCCTACCGTACCGCTTTTAAAACTCCGCTTGGCATGTCTCCCTTCCATCTGATTTTTGGGAAGGCATGCCATCTCCTGGTAGAATTAAAACATAGGGCTTTTTGGGCAGTAAAACAACTCAATATGGATTTATCTGACGTCGGTAACCATAGAAAATTACAATTAACTGAATTGGAAGAATTAGGTAATTTTTCCTATGAAAATACAAGGATTTATAAAGACCGAACAAAGAAATTTCACGATAAATATATTGCTCAGAAACACTTTGACGTTAATCAACATGTTTGGCTTTTCGATGCGAGATTACGTCTTTTTCCTGGCAAATTAAAATCTAAATGGACCAGCCCCTTTATTGTCCATAAAACTAATCCATACGGCGTTGTTGACCTTTTCGATTCGAAAACTAATTCGACATTTCAAGTCAATGGCCAACGTTTAAAGCCCTATTTTGGCCATACGCCTAAAATTCCGTCTGAATCTTTTAATTTTACTGAGCCAGCCACCCTTGATCACTAATGCACATCACGCCCAGCTAAATGGAGTAAAAGATAGCACTGGATGGGTGGTAACCCATCATTTTTTTTTCCTTCTTTCCTTTTTTCTTGTTTATCCAGGTTTTGATCATCCTAAACCTAACCACTCTTCATTAAGGTGATCCCTTTTCCGTCCTAATACATGAGGACTTAGCATATCTTAAGCATGGGGGGGCTGTTTTTAAATTTTGACGATCGATTTAGGATGTTCGAAACATAAAAACATGCATTTTTCCTTAATTTATTTCCTGCTTGCATACAGAAAAAAGTAAAAATGATGAAAAACTTTTTGAGGAAAATTTTTTAAATCGAGAATAAGGTTGAAAAACTCACTTTTGGTACAATGGGATTTAATATTTAACAAACTAGGGATGAAGATGCGGATCTGATCATTAGAATTTCATGATCTATTTTATACTAGAACAGATATCCTTCTCTAAAATTCCACCTGAACTCATGGTAGTTTAGGTGACTTGATCCTATTTTGTAATATGGAAAGTATTTGACTTAGTTTCTGATTCAAAAACTTGCATGTCTTGAGAAACTTCTTGTGTCACTCTTCACAAACAAGCCAACACTTAAAAATAACTAAAAATTTGAAAAACTCCCTTGTTTGGACTTAGTAAAAGTCTGAAGTAGATCATTGGTTTGAGTTCCCACCGTCGAGAAGGAGGAAAATACCACCTTTGAGGATGCGATGTCAACATGTTATCACCTTGGCGCTACTCTGAATCTATATTTCATATCTTTAGATGGAGCATTAAAGCACATTTCTGTAGCTCAAGTGTCTTGGACGGTGCTCTACCTATAGTGCCGGAGCAGGAACTTGAGTTTGCTTGAAGCGCCCCTTTACACTGCATCGTGTTTTGGGGTTGTGAGCTCCTGGGTGGTGTCATGGATAGTGCTATCCCGAAGTACTGGCACCAAAGCTCCGTCGAGTAATGGTAATGGGAATGATGATTCCGACACATCTGTTGTAAGACTAAGCTAAAAGAAAGCGTGGGGGAAAAAAAAAAGTAATAATAAATAAATTAACACGCCCTTATAAATGTTTACTTTTCACAAGCATAGACACAAGGTTTTAAAGGATCTTGCAAGTTGCGAATCAGATTCTTGAGCTAGAAAAATCCTAAAAACAAAAATTTCAAGCCATCTGAATTAACGAGAGGTTAATTTGTGAATTTTCTGGAGGATATATTGATCCCGTTCTGTCTAATGGTTGGATCCAAAAACAAATCCCGATGTTTGTCTTTAAAAAATCCCGTACCTACTGTGTTTTAATCTACCGAGGTCCCTTAATCTCTTTTTCGCCTCAAAAGTCAAAAAAATTAGATTTCTAAGAAATTTTGTTTCCCAAAAAATTGAAATTTTGCTCAGAGACTAGCAAATGATACGCATGGGGGTGTGATAAACGCCAGTTTATCATCGCTCTTATGCAATAAAACAAACCTAGCTCTTAGGATTTTACTCCGCAAATGGGTTTTTAGGCTGCAGGTTAGGCATGCATTGCATTTTTCATATTGCCATATTTATATGTTTTTGTGAGTGTTAGGGATGAACAGATAAGCAGATCCCTAAAACCCTAGCACTCAAGAAGGAAAATGGTGAAGGAGAAGCTCAGATTAGCTGGAACTTAGCTTAATCCAGCTCACCACAGTTGGAACCAAGCTCACTTTAACTAAGGTTAGCTCATCCCATCTCCATTCAGCTAATCTCAGCTGAATGGCAGCTCAAGAGAGTTCATCTTAGCTCACCCTAGCTCAAGTCAGCTCAGATCCAGCTCAACTTAGCTAAGTCTAGCTCCTCTCAGCTCCCACTAGTCCACAGGGAGCTCTAGCTAGCTCAGCTGAGTTGATAGGAGTTCACCTCAGCTCAGACTCAACTACATCTATCTCCACTCAACTACAGCCAGATGAAGAAGAACTCATCTCAGCTCAAGAAGCTCAAGTCCAGCTCCCGGGGATTCAGCTTAGGTCAACTCAGTTGAGCTAAGCTACCTTAACTGCCTCAACCAGCTTGATCCTCCCCGGGAGCACCAGACCTAGCTCACCTCAGCTCATTATGGTAGAAGCTAGCTCACTTTATCTTGGCTTAGCAACTAGCAAATAACTAGCAAGCTAAGCCCGCTAGAGTAGCCCCATGCCAGCCTCTTCAGCAGCAGCCAGCTCCAGTTTCAGCTCCAGACCTCTCATCCTCAGCTCCTCCCTCCAAACTCTAGCTCCAACACCTCTTTCTGTACTCCTCCTTTAGCTAAGCTAGCTTAGCTTAGCTTAGCTTAGCTATTCTCCAACTTCCTTGGCTTGTACCACCCAAAAACCCTACCTAACAAATACACCTACTAGCTCCACCTTAGCTCCACCTACTTGGAGCCAACCTAGCATTCCCACCACCTCCAAAAGACACCTAAAAGTGGCGCCAAAACCACCCTAACCACCCCCTTGATGGCACCACTTTTCCCTCCAAAAGCTCCCTTCATCTCCATCATACACCTCTCCTTAAATCCATCTCCACCATCCACCTAACCACCCATCTAGAAGACCCTAGGTTGGCGCCAAAATGGTGGCGTCTCTCCACCACCAAAAGCCAACAACACCACCATAACCACCCCCTTTAACACCCCTTGGGTTGGCGCCAAATACCCTTGGCCATAGGATCACCAACCACCTCCATCCTTCCATCCTAGCCCTCCATTTCAAGGGGCACCTTAACCCCCCATCCTACCCTATAAAAAGACCACTACCCACCACCATTCGAGGCATCCTTGGCTAGCAAATTCACTCACATATTCCACCTAGAAGCCCACATCCAAGAGAGAAGAAGAAGAAGATTGTGGGGATATTCTGTCCCCTTGGTGCCTTCCCCTCTTCCCTTCTCTCTTGGGTCACGCCAGCCAAAGGAGAAGCCAGGCAAGGAAAATCTTTGGAGGAGATTTTTAAGGTGGTCCACGCCATCTTGGAGGAGCTCTTGAGGGTGGTGCATGCCCCCCCTTGGAGGAGAGCATTGAAGGTGGTAGCTTCCACCTTGGAGGAGCTCTCAAGGAAGGAGAAGAAGGAGGCCCTCTTTAGCCAAGGAGCAGGTAGGCTTGGAGCAAGAAGACTCCCTTCTTCACCATTTTTGCAAGAGGATTTTTGTTTCCTTTCTTGCTTTTAGATTTTTTTTTTTAGTAGAAGCATTCCTCTACTTGTCCTTAAAAAGAACACTAATTCTAGTCCATTAAATTGCCTTCTTTTAGCTTTTTATTGCAATTGTTACTTTTGCTTCTAGCACTTGTTTCACCTCTTCTTCCTTATTACTCTAGGCCTCCACTTGCCTAGAGTGAACTTAGGAAGAAGATATTTTTATGTTTTCTATTTTAGTTAAGCAATTGTAGGTGTTAGCACTTTCCGTTACAATTCGCATTTTGCCCTCGTCTTCTCAAAACAAAAAAATTACATATTTAAAATACCAAAAAGAATGCTGAGATCTATTTCTAAGCAAGAGGATTAATTTTGCAAACAATTGGCCTCCATGGACTGCCCTAGATACTCCCCTTTCTAGGATATAAATTTAAAAGCGAAAGCGGATTCGCGTGTTACAACGACGTTAAAATCCCGCTTTTACAAATCACGCGTATTTCGCTATCATGCTACACTCCATCTCCGCCTCCACCCACTCCCCTTTATACATATATAATATATTCATTTATATATACTATATTTCTCTTTCTTGCCATTAAAAAGATAAACAAAAAAAATATATAAAAGAGAAGATAATCCTTAACTTGCAAGTACTCCGTCTTGCGAATAGCAAGACTCATTTTGGAACCTTGATTTAGCTCAAAGCCAAGAACCTAAATTTGAGGGTGTGCCTCAAGGACAAGAATTATCAGAAAAAAAATCTAAATAGAAAAATGCCAAAAACACAATAAACGAACGGTGGAGATTCGTTGTAGGAAAGGCGTAGAAACTTGACTTCTAACCCCACTTCCCTGAGTTCGACCCTGGGCCTAAAATTGACCAAGATAAAATCAAGTAGGCTAGGTAAAAAAAAAATTGTAAAGAGATGGTTAGGCTCGAATTAGGTTAACCACTATACACACTTCAACGATAAAATCACCATATTAACACCTAACCGTGTCCGACCAACATCCTTTCTGTCACCGTTGCCGTAGAAGTGCGCCTGCAAGTAAGTTTCTATCCCATTCATTTCATTTTTCTCTTCTCTCTTCACGGGTGTTTTTGTTTATTGCTGTACAGGTGAACCTCTTGCAAGGAGAAGGCAGGCAGACGAAGTCGAAGACGTGACTAGATCCAAGGCGGGAACGAGACCGTGAAGATGCCGACACCGCATTAGAGCTTCGCACACGTTACCGAACAAGTAGGTCTTCTTTTCTTAGCAACTTATGTTAAATTGTCACCTTAATAAAAAAAAAAAACTAAAAACTAGAAAAACTTCTTGGGATCTATTGGGGCAAGAGGATTAAAATTCACTTGTTTGATTGATTGCCTTTGCTCCCACCGCCCCAGGATTTCTCGCCTTAATGCGCATAGCGAAAATCCAAGAATCCTGATTCTTGAATCCTTCGCCGTGTGAAGTATTCTTTGAGGTAGACAAAAAGATTGATTGCACCCGTCTTTTGCCTCACTTATCTGCAAATTCGGGATCACATTTTTGGTGGGCAGACTTGGAATTGAGTTGATTCCATCCCCACCATGAGTTTTCAACTTGCCTAAGATTCAATCCTGAATACTTCAACCCCAACAATTTGATTTTCTTTATCTTTTGGTTGAGCCTTTTGTGTGGAATTCATTCTGGTGATTGGGAGCACTTGAAATGAAGTGCTTTGGCACCCTTTCACACTAATCTAAAACTGATTCGTGCATCCACACATAGAAATCTCCATTTAGGGAAGCCCAGTTCATTTTAGCATGCATTAACCAACTGATATTGAAGAATGGTTTGTTGGGATTAGAAGAAAACTTGTATTCTCTCAAAACCCGAGGATTGGTTGAATTGGTAATTCAACGAAATCCTAAATTCCATACTACTTAAGGCTGAAACTCTAAAAACCATTCACCAATTAAAACTTCAATTCGGGGAGATTTCCCCATTGCATGCTTGGTCTGCACACTTTATAAAATCAACCACTTGGGCATTACCCCTAAATAACACCCTTCACATTCCAGAAGCACTTGATCCTAAGCCTCTAATTAAAACTGGTAGCAACTTGACCCTTATTAAGGATTGGAGGTCTAACTACCTGCGTGTAGTGCCTACGTGCTGGTGAGGGTTCCTGCATGCTATCGAGTGTCTAAGACTGGGGCAAATAGCCTTTCAATCTGGTCCGGTGTTTCCGCGGTGCTCGCATTCGGTTCCGTAGTCTGTGATAGCAGGTAACTTAGATCTTTAGGTCTAAGGGCACAGTGTAGAGGTTAGGAATTTGATTTTACTGATTTTTCATCAAGTGTACCTTTGCGGCGTCATTTCTCTTATCTATTTTCCCTTCTTATCCCCGAAATTCTTCTTGCGGTAGTGCATGTTTGGGAGGAGGTCAAAACCCTAAACTGTTTGAATTGCCTGATAATTTCACAAAAGGAGCCGAATCGTCCTCCTCCTCCACAAACATGGCTGCACGCCCAGCCCCAAATCTCGAGGGAGGAAACCACCCTCAGAACCCACCAGGTGGTGGAGCCTTAGATCCCATAACCCGCCTCCAAGCCAAAATGAAAATGTATAATGAACAAATTGAAGCCATTCGGGAAACATTGGAGGAATTGCAGAACCCTCCCAAACGGGTGGAGCCTAGGTCTCTTAGCTCTTATCAGAGTCCTGCTGCTACAGAGACCATAGGACAAATTCGGGTCCCCATGGGCGGGACGACTTTGAATTGAAGCCTAACATAATTGGCCTAATTAATTCACTTCCATGGTCGTGCAAGTGAAGATCCTTTTCTCCACTTGGAAGACCTAACCCGATTAGCTGAAACAGTTAAATCAAGAAATATCGGGTTACCTATAGTCCTCATGAAAATGTTCCCGTTTTCATTGGTTTAATTGTATAAAATATCGGGATAAAGTGTCGTAGTGGTTACGCACCCTTGGGAGAACCATCCACTCTTGGGAAGAGATGCAAACAGCGCTTCTCAAGAAGTTCTTCCCAATCGAGCGAACCAATGCGCTTCATCGTGCTATCACTTCATTTACGCAACAAAATGGCGAACAATTTCATGAGGCATGGGAGAGATATAACGACCTCCTCAGGAAGTGTCCGCACCATGGTCTGACTAAGTGGCATATAGCCCAGATTTTCTACTATGGGCTAAATGAGACTTTGAAGCAGATTGCAGACGCATCCTACGGAGGGAATTTTATGAATAAAGATGAGAATGGAGCATTCAAATTGTTTGAAAATATGAGCGAAAACTCAATGAACAATGCCTCCATTATCGCCTTTAATCGTACCTGCTAGCCCCGAAATGTCCACGAAGTTGACACGGGATCCTCCCATTCATCCTCTGATCTCAGCCTTATCGCACAGAAATTGGATGAAGTCTCCGTCGTGCACAAGAAGCTGGACGAGCTTCTGGACAACCCCACCCATTCTTTGGCAAACACCCCCACATCACCACTTTGTCACAATCCCAATTCTTCCAACACCAGGCTTATCCCAAGAAACCCCGTAAGACCTTCCTTACCGAGTGTCGCCCCAAGCGACTTGGTAAGCCAGGTGGATCATGCTTCTGTAAACTAGTATTTCGACACGAAGGACCAAGCCTCCGTGTACTTGGATGCATATTTACATGCGGACGCATCTTCTAGCAAAAAAGATGCTTGCGCCCTGGAGAATAACCTATTCTCTGCCACTTATAACCCAAGGTGGCGAAATCATCCAAATTTCGCTTGGTCCAACAACCCGCAGCGCCGAAACCCCACGGGTGGACCAATGTGACCTTCTGCACCCGTCATCCCAAGGGCCCAGTCTAATCCTATGGCGAATCCACCATCAGGCCCTTGCGTACCGCAAGCAGAACACGCATCAAGTCCTCTTGATAAATTGATGCGAATGATGACGGAAATGTCAAAGCGCCATGAAGAGAACATGACCTCTCTTCAGCACCAATTGGCGCAGTAGAATGCTGAGATCAGTCAACTACGCACGACGACTCAATCTCAGGGCACTCTTTTTGCCAAACCTTTTCCAAACCCATGAAATTTCATACTCCGTGGTCCTCAACCACAGGTACGACCTTCTCAGGGGCAGGCTAATCAGATTCTGCAGGCTCCGAGCATTCCACCAGGATTTCAGGCTAATCCCACTATAGCATCACACTCTTATGTCCCCATTGCGAACCCTCCTCCACTGTATGATCCCACTAGACCCACATCATCCAATGCTATCATTACAAGGAGTGGTAAGAAGACTATCGATCTACCTCGACCTGATCCTAGCCCATCTTCTTCATCGCCTGCTCATTCGGAATGCGCACTGCATTCGCGAGAGGACGATACACCCAAATTGGTGCTAGAATCAATTCCATTCCCTGAGGCTCTACTGTGGGAGCGAAAAGGCAAGAAGAAAGATATGCAGGCCTTTGATAACTTGCATAATTTGTTCAGGGATGTAGAAATCAAGGTAACCCTACTAGAGGCTATCGACCACATACCTACTGTCGCCCGATTTTTCAAAGACTACGCAACACCGAGGTGATAGTCAATGAAAACTAAGAATCCGATGGTTCTCTCGCCTCATGCGAGTTGTGCTATACTGTCAAATCTACCACCGAAGCAGAAAGAACTGGGCACACCACTTATTTCTTGTAGCATCCAAGGCTGCAATTGTAACCATGCCCTGCTTGATCTAGGATCTTCCATCAATCTTATACCAACCATCATGCCTGAAAAAATTTCCTTGGGAAATTTGAAACCCACCCCTGTCACGTTACAGTTGGCAGATTGTTCTATCAAAATTCCAAAGGGTGTGGAGGAAGACGTGGTGGTTAGGGTGTTGAACGAGAATCTACGCTAACGTGTTTGGTTTTGGAAAACCCGTCGTTGTAGTTCGAAAGCGAAGGATTCGTGTTCAACAAATAAGATTTATACCGAAATAAGAATTCCGGGTCGAACTCAGGGAGGCTACGTTGATCTATATTCGCAATTATGTTTTTTTAGGATTTTTGGTAAACAAGGCGAAATAATTACAATGGAGCTATCAAATTGAGAGAGAGAGAGAGAAAGAGAACATGCATTCAATATTTCAATTGTTTATACAAGCAAACGAAATTAAAGTTACACTAGAAAGCGGGAAATCAATTACACTATAAAGCAGGAAAATTCTACACTAGAAAAGCTGTAAATAAGAATGGGAGAGAGAAGTTATCCACCTCGACGGTCGCTTGGAGGACGAGCCGAACGGAACGACGCCTGGACGAAGGAGAACGAGGCGGGACGAAGGAGGACGAAGCAGAAGAACGGGAACGAAGCAGCACGCCGTCGTCATCGCGGGATCCACTTCCGAAGGGGGACGAAAATTTGGACTTTATCTCGCGAGAGGCATCCCGGGTGTGGGACAAGCTTCTCTTGAGCTTTGGAGAGGTAGAGAGGAGAAGGAAGGGATGAAAATTTCGTATGGAGGGGGTCTCCTTTTATAGTTGCAAGGAGTGGGGGCAAAATGGACATTACATCTTCAAAATAATAAATAAGGGGTCTTTAGTGACGGATAAAACCGTCGCTAAAGCCCCGCCGTCGCCGTCGCCGCCGCGCCACGCGCGCCCGCTCGGCTGGCCTGCGCGCGTAACGCAGACGCACGTCCGCGTCGTCTCAGCCGTCCGATCGCGAGATCGGACGGCTTAGATCGCGCCCGCGCCCGCTGCGTAGCGCGCCGCCCGCGTGCGATCGCGCGCCCACCAGGGCGTCCAATTGCGCGTCGGCGCTATCGGGCGCGCGCGGCCGTTGGATCTTCATCCGACGCTCGTGCGCGCCCGCTCGCCCACGCCTTCGACCCCCTCTCCGCGGCTCGAACCCGCGAACTCCGCTTCGCCCGCAGCTGCGTAGCCGCTGCGCTACGCGGCGAAATGGTCGCGCGGACGTTTTTAAACGCGCGCGACCGCAGCCGTTGGATCGAGATCCAACGGCGGAGAGGAGACGTTGTGTGGTCTTCACAGGACTCCTGCGGCCGATTGGGCGGCTGGGATGGCGCCACGTGGCGCTATCTTGGCCGTCCATCTTCTGGAAGTTGTAGATGGTGCCACGGATGTCGGATTGACTTGATTTTTGTGTCGTTCGGCTGCGATCGTCGATCCGAATTCATCCGTGTGGTCGGATTTTCCATCTGAAGTGCGGATTTACACCATCCTGGCCCTTGATCTTCTAGGGTTCCCCGGTCTCTATCTGATGCTACGGATGCCTGATTAGGGCGATCTTGGAGTCGTTGAACTCCAATCGTCGCCCTGATCATATCCATACGGTTGGATCTTTGATCCGAGGCCCCGATAAAATATTTGCCCTGTCCAAGCACATAAAAGGAGACAATTAACCTCCATTTTATTCAAACTACTCTAAATGCAAGATGATGCATGTAATGCAATATTTATATCATGAAATGCAATCCTATTCTTAAGAACATGCATAAATAGACATTTTAAGTAGTGTAAATGTGTTTACATCATACCCCCATGCCTATCTTTTGCTAGTCCCTAGCAAAAACTATATGCTATTTATAAAAGAATTAGGTTAGATTATTTGGACCTGAGTTATTTTCAATCATTAAGAAATTGTCTACTTAAGAACTGAACTTTCAAAGACACAACAGTGCCCGGGTATCAGCCAAAATGCAGACCGCCTCAAGCCTCGCCTTATTCAAAGAAAAATTTCTTTTTCTGTTTTTACTCTCTTTTTTTAGATTTTCAAATTTTAGGGTTTAAGAGTGGCTTTCTACGGCCATTCAACTCACCCAAGATTTGATGAGAACCCTAAGTTTTAAGCATCTTATTGTGATTGTGATAGACTCGTTGACCGGCAATTAAAACGGACTTCGGATTTCTATGCCTCTAGGTGACCTCAAAAAGAATTCTGCCTAAAGGTGTATCTTTACAACCGGTAGCTTTCTCCCTACTTTTATTTTTTAACGGGGTCAACACAAGGGTGAATCCAGTGTATATCTCCCCGGTTTATTCTACTTCTCCGCTTCTTCCTAAGTGTTTTGGGAATTTTTAGTGCATTTTCTGAGCTGGGTTCTGGACAACCGGTCGATGAGCTGTTACCACCGACAACTTGCCAGCCATACTCGTGCGGCAAAGTGTGGCTTATTTCTTTTTGTTCTTTTCTCCTTTTTGATTTTTTTTTTTTTTTTTTTTTTTTTTTTTTTTTTTTTTAAGTAGGTGGCTTCCCTGGT
The DNA here is from genome assembly GCA_037157565.1 of Thalassia testudinum. Taxonomy (NCBI): domain Eukaryota; kingdom Viridiplantae; phylum Streptophyta; class Magnoliopsida; order Alismatales; family Hydrocharitaceae; genus Thalassia; species Thalassia testudinum. The sequence goes on along the minus strand of JAZHRO010000014.1, from coordinate 146,016,344 downwards.
CTAAGATTTACCTAAAGGCAGCAAAAAGAGAAAGGTCCAGTGACTGGGCTCTGGACAACCTACCTATGGGCTGTTACCCACGATAACTTGCCAGCCATATCACCCTAGAAGGTTCATTAGCTACCCAATTTCCGTTAAAATCGCCAAACAACGAGTCAGTGCAAAGAAAGTGTGTAGATGCTTAAGACTCAAAATTCCCTTAAATCAGAGGGTGGGTTGACAAGTCGTGTACTTATCACCCAACCTTATTTATTCCAATTATAATAGAATTAAGATGGCGAGAACTCAAAGACAAATCTACATTTTAGTAGATACACAGGCTAATTAAGTCCAAAGACCTGAGGGGTCTTTGTGTTCAGATCCTAATGTAAAATTTCTTAGGATTGAAAAGTCCTAATGTCCAACTAATCCTTCCTAATTTTATTTTATTTTTTTTTTTATTTTTATTTTATTTTTTTTTTTTTTAGAAAGAGAGCAATTTATATGGATTTCACAAAGCTGACCAACTAATTCAAAAATGAATCCACCCCCCCATGCCTAGCTGATGCAATGTCCTCATTGAAAAAGAGACATGAAAGAAAGGGTAGAATATGAAAGATGTCACCTGGATATGAAGCTCGTATCAGCCTTGTGTTATATGTACAACTGCTGAGTTTAATGCCGTCAGCTAGGCGAAGTCCAGCCAAAGAAGTCACAGAATGGCTAGAGCAACAGAGTCTGAAATGGGTTCTGGAAGATTATGGTCAACAACAGGCTTCAGACGTTGACCGTTGACTTTAAAGGTGTTACCCGTCTTTGGGTCAGAAATCTGAATGGCACCATTTAGAAAAATCTGATCAATTATGAATGGGCCACTCCATTTAGATCTAAGTTTACCAGGAAAGAGCTTAAGTTTAGAATCGAATAACCAGACCTTCTGGTTTGGCTCAAAGCTCTTGCGGGAAATCATTTGATCATGTAGAGCTTTGGTCCGAGCCTTGTAGATCTTGGCATTCTCATAAGCATCATTTCTAAGCTCCTCCAACTCAGATAATTGGAGTTTCCTGGTCTTCCCAGCTAGATTTAGATCTAGATTGCATTGTTTGATTGCCCAGAATGCCCTGTGTTCAATCTCTACGGGTAGATGACACGCCTTTCCATACACCAGACGGAATGGAGACATGCCGATAGGTGTTTTATACGCCGTACGGTAGGCCCAAAGAGCGTCCTCAAGCTTTTGAGTCCAATCCTTGCGATCGGGCCTAACCGTTTTTTGCAGAATGTTCTTGATCTCTCGATTAGAGATCTCGGCTTGTCCATTTGTTTGGGGATGGTAAGGTGTGGAAATTCGATGATTAACCCCGTATTTGGCCAATAAACTCCGGAATTGGGCATTAGTAAAATGAGTGCCACCATCACTGATGATAGCCCTCGGAATCCCGAATCTACTGAAGATATTTCTCTTGACAAAGTTGATGACCACCTTGTGATCATTGGTTCGGGTGGGAATTGCCTCAATCCATTTAGACACATAATCAACAGCGACAAGAATGTACTGATGTCCAAATGAAGGGATAAAGGGTCCCATGAAATCAATGCCCCAAACATCGAAAATTTCGACAGGAAGAATAGGGTTTAAGGGCATCATGTCTCTCTTAGTTATGCTCCCGAGTGCCTGGCATCGAGGGCATGACTGTGAGAACTCCTGGGCATCCTTGAATAAAGACGGCCAATAGAAGCCAGATTGCAAAATTTTTGCAGCCGTCTTTTTCCCGGAGAAATGTCCACCACACCCAGATGCATGGCAGAACTCAAGTATACTGTTGAATTCATTCTCCGGTATGCATCGGCGAATAATCTGATCAGAGCCGATGCGATACAGTTCAGGGTCCTCCCAAAAGTAGTATTTGGCCTCAGATTTGAGTCTATCCCGTTGTTGCTTGGTCTAATCCTGGGGGATTTGACCAACGGCCAAATAGTTAACAATGTCAGCAAACCATGGGGTGTGGACACCTAAAACTGTAAGAATGGTTTCGTCCAGAAAAGTGTCAGCAATCGGAATGTCCGGACAAGAAGAATCACCTAGGAGTCTCGACAAATGATCCGCCACCACATTTTGTACCCCGGTTTTATCCTTGATTTCAAGATCAAATTCTTGAAGAAGAAGAATCCAACGAATAAGCCGGGGTTTAGCATCCTTTTTAGCCAAGAGATGTCTCAAGGCCGAGTGGTCGGTATAAACAATAACATGAGACCCCAAGAGATAAGCCCTGAATTTTTCCAACGCAAATACTACAGCGAGTAATTCCTTTTCAGTAACAGTGTAATTCCTCTGGGCTTCATCCAAAGTTTTACTAGCGTAGTAAATGACAAAGGGCTTTCGATCAATTTTCTGACCCAGGACAGCCCCGACCGCGTAATCAGAAGCATCGGTCATGATCTCAAATGGGGTTGTCCAAATAGGTGGTTGCAAAATTGGCGCACAGGTGACTGCCGTTTTTAAGAAATCAAATGCCTTTTGGCATGATTCGTCAAAAATGAACGGTGTTTCTTTGGCAAGAAGATTGCTCAAAGGGCGGGCAACCTTCGAGAAGTCCTTGATGAATCTTCGATAAAATCCCACATGGCCAAGAAATGATCTGATTTGTTTAACTGATGTGGGAGGAGGAAGTTTAGCGATAGCATCAACCTTAGCTTTATCCACTTCAATTCCCCGTTCAGAGATTACATGACCCAAAACGATGCCCTCTTGGGTCATGAAATGACTCTTTTCCCAGCTAAGGACCAATCGTGTCTTGATACATCGCTTAAGAATCATTTCCAAATTAACCAAACAAGAGTCAAATGATTCTCCGAAAATGGAGAAATCATCCATGAAGACTTCCATAAACTCTCCCACCATGTCGGAAAATATGGCTAGCATACACCTTTGAAAAGTCGCAGGTGCATTGCATAACCCGAAAGGCATCCTACGAAAAGCAAAGGTTCCGTAGGGACAGGTGAAAGTAGTTTTTTCCTGATCCTCGGGATGGATAGGAACTTGGTTGTATCCCGAGTAACCATCAAGAAAACAGAAGTACTTCTGCCCGGCTAATTTTTCCAGGATTTGATCAATGAAGGGCAGGGGAAAATGATCCTTTTTAGTGGCAGTGTTCAGCTTCCTGTAATCAATACAAACTCTCCAAGATGAAGCTGAACGAGTTGTGACAGATTCTCCTTTCTCATTAGTCTCAACAGTAATCCCGGCTTTCTTTGGAACAATCTGAACGGGACTTACCCAGGGACTGTCAGAGATTGGATAAATAATTCCTGCATCGAGCCACTTGATGATTTCCTTTTTTACCACTTCTCGCATATTTGGATTCAATCTCCTCTGCATCTGGCGAGAAGGGCGGGATCCATCTTCCAAAAATATTCTATGATTGCAGTAAGATGGCTCGATCCCCCTAAGGTCATGAATGGTCCAACCAATTGCCTCCTTATGTTCCTTTAGAACCTTAATCAATTTAATCTCTTGCTCCTTTGTCAATTTAGCACTGATAATCACAGGGAGCGTATTCTGAGGTCCTAAAAATTGATATTTCAAATTCTCGGGCAATGGTTTCAATTCGAGCTGAGGTGGGGTGATGATTGATGGTCGGGTAGATGCTGAAGATTCAACAAGAGGGAGAGGTTGTGAGTGGACAAAATCAGTAACCTCTTCCGAAGATGTTAAGTCAGAGGGTTGCGGGTCAAATTCATCAACCAAAGAGGAACTTTCAATTGAAAAAACTGTCAAACAAGTTTCAATATTAATATTATCCTCATCAAGTTCCTCAATAACTCCACAATCCTCAAATTTATTGATCGCCTTAAAAATATCTAATTTCATACGTTGGTCCCCAAAGGCGATTTCCATGCTACCGCTTTCACAATTAATGTTGGCCTTTGCGGTAGCCAGGAACGGACGCCCCAGAATGATGGGCGTGTTCCTCAGATTATCTGGTACATCCATGTCAAGGACAAGGAAATCTACAGGAAAATAAAAATCCTTGACCTTAACTATAACATCTTCAATAACGCCTCGCGGGTTTGTGACCGAACGATCCGCTAACTGTAGCGTTACTGAAGTTGGCCGAAGTTCGCCTAACCCAAACTTCTCGTAAAGAGAAGTCGGAATTAGGTTGATGGATGCACCGAGATCCAAAAGTGCTCTATCAAATGTGTAATCTCCGATAACGCAAGAAATCAAAGGAGCACCAGGATCTCTCCTTTTCTGAGGGAGGTAGTGCAGGATAACAGAACTAGCCTGCTCGGAGAGTACCACCTTCCTCGGAACAGATTCTCTCGACTTACGCTTTTGTGTACATAATTCCTTTAAAAATCTTGCGTAAGTCGGTATGTGCTTGATAGCATCAAGGAGCGGGATATTGATCTCAACATTCTTAAATAAATTCAGAAGCTCCTCATTGCTATCAACAGACTTCTTCCTCTTTGCTTTGGTTAAGGCTTCAGGAAAAGGAACACGAGTCAGATCTTTGGAATCGGATTCCTGAGCCTTGATTTCTCCTTTAGAATTCTCTTCTCTCTCCTCAAATTCTTCAGGATTCAAAAGATTAGAATAATGTGGTTGTGGATCCTGAGTCTTCTTACCACTTCTCAAAGTGACAGAATTTGCAGAAGCGTAAGAATTTGGGTCTTGAGGAGGGTTAGGAAAGATTGGAGGGGCTTGATTGACCATGAATTGTTGATTTACGGAAGAAGAAGATGAGGAACCCTGCTCAACCACCTGAGCATGCGCGTGTGGGTCCCTCTGATTTCCGTACCCTTGGGCTTGATTGCCCGAATTTGTAATGTTTCGTGGGTTGGGTACAGGTTGGGATGGTAGAGATCCGGGTTGGCGAGAGTTAGCAATGAGCCCGGATTGCAAGTTGTCCAGTGAGTTTTTCATTTGCTGCATGAGCTGGAGCATAGATCCTTGCATCTCTACTATTTGATAGTTCAAATCAGCCTGCCCTGCGGGTTGACGGGCATTCCAAGCTGGCTGATTGACCTGATTCGGAGGCAACTGAGTATATACTTGACCCTGACCCATTGGTCGTTGCGGAGCATAATTGCTGGGTCGGAATTGGGTCTGTTGCCCCGGATTTTTCCAAGAGAAGTTAGGGTGGTTTCTCCAACCTTGATTATAGGCATTCGAGTAGGGGTTGGATCTAGCATTCTCTTGTACAGCACAGACATCCTCATAAAGTGAGGATGGAGAGAAAGAAAAGGAAGGATTAGAAAAACTGGGATCAAAGGCCCCAGTTGGGAACCCATGGGGTTCCGAAAAATGCTGACTCATATGTTGAGTCGCATCAAGTTGATTCACGAACTCCCGTCCAGAAAGAGCTCGTGAAGAATGGAATCCCGAATTTTGGGATTGAGTGGATTGAGAGTTGTTCATAGAATTGCCAACCATCCACTCTTCCATTCTTTTAGCAACCAAGTCCACTTTGTCAAGTTTATTACAAATCAATTCCATATCAAATGAATGAGAGTCATGGACTTCATTGACATTTGATCTGGGTTGTTGGGACCGGTTAAAAGTATCCATGGAGGCATGATTTATTGAATTCTCACTCATTTCCTCAAATAAATCATGTGCACTATCTGCATCTTTATTAAGGAAATTGCCTCCGCAAGAAGCATCCACATGGTTTCTGAGTTGTTCAGTCAACCCATGATAAAAAATCTGCACGAGTTGCCATTTCGGCACCTCGTGGTGTGGACACCTCCGCAATAAGTCCTGGAATCGCTCCCAGGCCACATGAAACTGCTCCCCCGGCCGCTGGGTAAAAGTAGTGATTGCCCGTCTTAAAGCATTGGTACGACCGACTGGGAAAAATTTCTTCAGAAAGGCCGATTTCAACTCATTCCAAGTTGTAATTGGTCTTCCTATTGTCCTATACCAATGCGCGGCCTTATCCCTAAGAGAGTGAGGGAAGAGCCTCATGATCATTTGCTCCTCGTTTACGTTTCGAGACTTGGTGGTCTGGACCAAAGTGGTCAAGTCCTCCAAGTGTTGAAACGGATCCTCGGAGCCAAGCCCATGATAATGTTTAATCAGGCTTAACACCTAGGGCTTGATTTCTACGTCACCGGCTGGAATCTGGACGCCGGGACGTTCCCCGTAATTTGAAGGATCATAAAAATCCTTCAAGGGCTGAACGCCCTGCATTCTCTGGAACCATTCTTGCATTCTCTGCATTTGTTCCAGCTGCCTTCGAAATTCTTCCTGTGGATTTCCAGGCAGAAGAGGCTGTTGTTCGGCCATGGGATCAAATTGACCAAAATCTAACTTGCGCCTCCTAGAATGTTCTAATGGTCCTTCTAATCTGGGATTCAATGACCGTCTTCCCAGCATAAACTAGGAGTAGGTCGGAAGGACCGGGGATAGGGACCCTGCAGTACAACAAAACAAGGCTGTCCTTAAGTGAGGTAGCCTAAGGATCTACTGACTCCCAATACCAGCCTTAAGACTGTAACTGATTTACTCTACTTGCGTCTGTATAATCCAACCAGTTAGAAGGAGGGACTGGGGAGAAGGTTCTTCCTTTGGCTTTCGCCTCCGGTTCCTAGTGTACCCCCCAGCCGCGGTCGTTTGACGCTACTCCCCTAGCTAGACATCAGATTAATCAGTACAAGTAGGTTAATCAAAAACAATCTCAGACTAGGCCTTGAAGAGCGAATCAAACCTTAGGGCCAACGTCTACTCAATTTTATTACAGCCTGGGATTGTGGTGCTTATGGAATGTGATGGGCCCTTATAATGGGTTGTGCCCTTAATGATTGATTGAAATTTGTGTAAGTGGGTGCACAACCAGGGTTTTCAAGCAAGATTATTTATAATGTGTGAATTTTAATGTTCAAATCCTGCTTAAGTAGCTTTTAGGGTTTCAAATTAGGTGAATTGCAATCAAATTTCTAGGCAAACCAAGTTGTAAAACACGGGTGAAGATAGTTTTCCTTTAAAATCAGAAAGAAAACGGAGTGCCTAGAATATACCTAGATTGAAAACCGTAAGGAGGAGCTACTTGATGAGTTGGTTTTAAATAAAGTGGTGCGGCCCAAACAACTCAAACAATTGGCCACAATTGCACCACTAAGTTAGGCACTCAAAGATGGTTAACCTAGAATGATTTCTACTCTGTTATGTGTTGCTCTGTGTGTACCGGTTCCACAGATCAGAACCCGGTTGAGTAGAAAACAAATCAAGTTAATCAAGTGCCTTGAATGTGGGTGTGTGTTGTGTGTTTGTTGAAAGTTACCCCACAAAATTATCTTTTTGTTATTATTATTTTTTTTATGAATGAGGGTGAAATAAGTGTGAGTAGAAATCCAAACAACCAAACTATTCCTAGGATTTATGCAAACACCTAGGTTAATTGGAATTTGGATTTAATGTGGCGAATGAAATCTATGGAGGGGGAAAGAATGGGGGAGCACTTACAGTTGTCTTCAACTGCACTTTACTCCAGTCTACCGCTTGTTGATTCCTTGATGGAGGTCTCTGCAAAACAATAGACACAAGAGAAAGCTAGTTAGAAAACAAATAAAGTGCAAGAAAGGCGAAGAAAAGATCGGAAATCGTTGCCTCCCCGGCAACGGCGCCAAAATGTTGAACGAGAATCTACGCTAACGTGTTTGGTTTTGGAAAACCCGTCGTTGTAGTTCGAAAGCGAAGGATTCGTGTTCAACAAATAAGATTTATACCGAAATAAGAATTCCGGGTCGAACTCAGGGAGGCTACGTTGATCTATATTCGCAATTATGTTTTTTTAGGATTTTTGGTAAACAAGGCGAAATAATTACAATGGAGCTATCAAATTGAGAGAGAGAGAGAGAAAGAGAACATGCATTCAATATTTCAATTGTTTATACAAGCAAACGAAATTAAAGTTACACTAGAAAGCGGGAAATCAATTACACTATAAAGCAGGAAAATTCTACACTAGAAAAGCTGTAAATAAGAATGGGAGAGAGAAGTTATCCTCCTCGATGGTCGCTTGGAGGACGAGCCGAACGGAACGACACCTGGACGAAGGAGAACGAGGCGGGACGAAGGAGGACGAAGCAGAAGAACGGGAACGAAGCAGCACGCCGTCGTCGTCGCGGGATCCACTTCCGAAGGGGGACGAAAATTTGGACTTTATCTCGCGAGAGGCATCCCGGGTGTGGGACAAGCTTCTCTTGAGCTTTGGAGAGGTAGAGAGGAGAAGGAAGGGATGAAAATTTCGTATGGAGGGGGTCTCCTTTTATAGTTGCAAGGAGTGGGGGCAAAATGGACATTACATCTTCAAAATAATAAATAAGGGGTCTTTAGTGACGGATAAAACCGTCGCTAAAGCCCCGCCGTCGCCGTCGCCGCCGCGCCACGCGCGCCCGCTCGGCTGGCCTGCGCGCGTAACGCAGACGCACGTCCGCGTCGTCTCAGCCGTCCGATCGCGAGATCGGACGGCTTAGATCGCGCCCGCGCCCGCTGCGTAGCGCGCCGCCCGCGTGCGATCGCGCGCCCACCAGGGCGTCCAATTGCGCGTCGGCGCTATCGGGCGCGCGCGGCCGTTGGATCTTCATCCGACGCTCGTGCGCGCCCGCTCGCCCGCGCCTTCGACCCCCTCTCCGCGGCTCGAACCCGCGACCTCCGCTTCGCCCGCAGCTGCGTAGCCGCTGCGCTACGCGGCGAAATGGTCGCGCGGACGTTTTTAAACGCGCGCGACCGCAGCCGTTGGATTGAGATCCAACGGCGGAGAGGAGACGTTGCGTGGTCTTCACAGGACTCCTGCGGCCGATTGGGCGGCTGGGATGGCGCCACGTGGCGCTATCTTGGCCGTCCATCTTCTGGAAGTTGTAGATGGTGCCACGGATGTCGGATTGACTTGATTTTTGTGTCGTTCGGCTGCGATCGTCGATCCGAATTCATCCGTGTGGTCGGATTTTCCATCTGAAGTGCGGATTTACACCATCCTGGCCCTTGATCTTCTAGGGTTCCCCGGTCTCTATCTGATGCTACGGATGCCTGGTTAGGGCGATCTTGGAGTCGTTGAACTCCAATCGTCGCCCTGATCATATCCATACGGTTGGATCTTTGATCCGAGGCCCCGATAAAATATTTGCCCTGTCCAAGCACATAAAAGGAGACAATTAACCTCCATTTTATTCAAACTACTCTAAATGCAAGATGATGCATGTAATGCAATATTTATATCATGAAATGCAATCCTATTCTTAAGAACATGCATAAATAGACATTTTAAGTAGTGTAAATGTGTTTACATCATAGGGTCAACAGTCTCTGCTTTCCTGTTGACTTTCTTGTTTTAGATATAGAAGTTCCTAGTTCACTTTCTGATAATCTGATCATCCTTGGTCAACCTTTCTTAGCCACAGCCTACGCCCATATCGACTACGAGTCGGGCTGTATCGAGATTGCCGTTGGATCTGAAAAGATCAAGCTTAACATCTTCAAGGCAGCTAGGAACTTTGATTGCGATTGTATAGAGGATGACATGTCTGACGAGGACATGGCCGTCAGCGCGTGTATCGGACTAATTGGGACCTATTCAGACTACTGCGGATTACCTGTAAACACTGACGACTACCTGATCAACACATACTGTGATGTTCCCCCATCCCTCCCTTGTCCCGTACCTTCTCCAGACCAGACTTCTGACGAGGTTTTCTCCGCTTCCCATACCTTGTGGTCTGAGTCATATCCGGGCTACTCATCGCCGGTCCACACTCTTGAAGACCGGATTGCCCTTTCTTTCCCGCCAAATCTGGTGGAGTTGCAAATCCACACTGGGACCTTGAGCCCACATGCTTTTCACTGGGGCTATTCCTTTTTGGATCCATCTATCCAAGAAGCCCCTCTTCTTGGCCAATCTGAGGGCCAATTTCTTCCTCCTAACTTGTGCTCCAATCCGCCTGGGACACTCTCGTCCCATGAAATGCCAGACCTTTCACCATCCACCATCACTTTTCACACCACTATCACAATCACTTCACTTTTCACTTCACCACCGACCATCCACCCACCCTTCCACCCTGCTGTATACCCTGCACCTCAACACTCATTACCCGATCTTTCGTCCTTTCTCTACCTTTCCCTGCATGCATATGAGGACATAGCATTGTTTGGCATGGAGGGGTGGATAGGCATCCATAGGATCTGGGTATTTTATGATATCATGCAGTTTCCACCTATTTATAAATATGCAAGAAAAAGAAAAAGAAAAAAAAATATAATATATATATATATATATAGTGTTTAGTAATGATCTGAAGGCTGAAACAAAAATACAATAAGTGTTTATGGATATTCAACCTCTGTTTTGAAGACTTTCCAAGCCACAGAAGCATGATTCGCTCAGGCTCAGGCTCAGGCTTAATTCACTTGAGCATTGAGAAAATAGATCAGAATCTCTCCCAACTAAGGACATATTCTTCTTCTTGGGACACCAGTACAAGATCTGCTGGTTTGCTTCTACTTGAGAGCCTTAGTAATCTTGGTTCACACTGCACTTATCAAGAAAGACTAGGTGAACATAAGACCCAACCCTAATGTTCATTTGGGAAGGTGGAGTCCTTACCTGTGCACGCAGGTAGACTTTTTATCCCAGGTTTTAGTCTTGTGTTTAGGAGAGACTCCTTCCACCAAAGAAAAACTCTCCCACCAAAAAGAAAGTGTGCTCCTCAAAATAATGTTGTAAGAGATATACTGACAAGTGTTTCAAAAAAAAAAACCGATGCAAATAACTCAGTATATCTCACAAATATCTGTAAAGTCTTCCTCCTACAAAAGTTCTTTAGGGCAAGTACCATGTTCTCTTTGAGCCACAAATGTCAGAAAATGGGAGTTGAGTTTCCATCATCTTTTTAAGGGTCAATCCGAAGACATGAGCTGAAACTGGGACCAACCTTTACTTAAAAATTCACGAAACCCTGGGATTGAGTCTTAATGTTCATCTGGTCAGTCATGATCCTTCACTAGGCACAAGCCATAATCTCTTGAGCTCTCGAGTACGGCAAAACCTCCTGGGACTTGGAAATCATAATTAAGGTTTAAACATCAAGAGTCCAGGTTAGTCGAGAGATGATCTATGTCATGTGAGACTTAAAGTACTGGCAGTCTTCTCTGCAATTGGTTCTCACAATATCCAACAATATACTCACCTATATCGCCTAGAAAGAAAATCTTCAGCTGAAGATCATTTCTAAATGCAGTTTTGCTAGGGACTAGCAAAAGATTGGCATGGGGGTATGATTGCACCACAAAAATACATCTCAATTGTGACGTCTTGTGCTATTTCCTAGCATTACCAGTGCATATTAGGTATCCATAGTTGCATTTGTAAAAATACATGCAAGAATGCATTTAATTGAGAGGGGAGGAGAGTGAATAAAATGGCCTCGCAATTCATGTTTTCCTCAAGTCCTGCTTCACAAAATTTCCATCTTCATTTTTTATTTCTTTTTGATTTTTGACTTTCTTCCCGTGGCTGCAATGCATGGCAACCGCTTCTTCCTCTCGCCATGTCCTGCTCAGCCTCTCCATGCCAGCCCTGCAGCAGCATGGAGCCACACCCTGCCAAGACATGCATGAGCCATGCACAGCCAGGGCATGGCTGTGCATGCTTTCCTCTTCTTTAAAAAGAACACGGCTCCTTCTTTGCAAAGGGCTGGGTCCAGCCAATAGAACCCAACGCTGCTTCTTCTCCAGGCCACAAGCTCCTTCCCTCTCCCTCCATACGTAGGCCCTCCTCCTCCGAGGAGACACTCTACGGGTAGGAGTACCTCACGGTGGTGCACACCCACCACCGTGAGACCACCACCGCCTAGCTCATCAAAGAGCTGGTGGGTGTGGTGGTATTCCCTGTTTCAACATCCGAAGCCACTTCAGCCATTGGAGCAGGAGCTTCAAGCTATGAAGCTCAAAGCTCCGCACGTAGCAGCAGCAGCAAGGCAGCAGCATGCAGCAAGGCAGCAACAGCCGCCCCAGCCCTTTCCACGCACGCTTGCAGGCCGCCCTCGCCTCCAGCGCTCCTGCAAGCGCCCTCTCCTCCCATTTCTTCGCACTGCACTCACCTTTCCGCCCGCAACCGGCCACCGTGCGCCCCTGCAGCGGTCGGCCAAGCTTCACCGCGCCTGCCAGCCAACACCTGCAGGCCACCGTACACCCTGTCGCTCTCCTTCACCTGCAGCCCAGCCCCCTCTGCGCGCTCTATCGCGACGTTTCGCCCGCAAGCCACCGGCCAGTGCAACCCTTCCACACGTGCCAGCTTGCGCGTGCCAGCTGCAAGTCGACCACACTCAGCACCGACAGCAAGTAGTTCTGTGGCTCGCCCGGCCACTGTAGACACTGTTCACGCATTTCTGTGGAACACTGTGGCTACAGTGGGGTAATCGGTAAGTTTCTCACTTGTCCGATCACTTGGCGCGCCGCAACTGGCCTTCACCAGGGCACGTGTCTCGCCCCGAGTCTGCTCCAGTGCCCGCCCACGTATTTGCGTGCGGTCCTCTGCCAGCACCCTCTCCCGCCCGCTCCCTTCGCCCATGTGTCTCTGCGTGCGCTTGCTCCAGCTCTCCACGCAGTGCGGTGGGCTGCGGCCTCTCCTCTCCCTGCGCTCACTCCCTCCCAACGCACACGTCCTTGAGTGCATACGTGCCTACGCATGCGAGCGTGAAGCCTCAGACGATGCCCAGCTGTGTGCAAACATCTTAACGCTCGCCTCCTTCACTCCAGCAGGAAGCGCGCGGCATCTCTCTCTCTCACACATAGCACTCGCTCACTCTCTTTGCCGACACTTACACACATACACACACTCTCATACACACACACACCTATACACTATTATATACTTATATATATATATATACATATATATATTTATATCTATATATATTTATATACATATATATATATATATAAATATATATATATATATACTTATATCTATACATATAGTAGTACCTATATACCTAAGTATTAATATACATATATACATAAATATATATATCTATATGCTTATATATATATATATGTACATATATATTTACATATATACATATACTTATATGCATATATATATGTACATTTATCTATATATATATTATTACCTTTATAACTAAGTATAAGTATGGATATACATATATATATATATACATACTTATACATACATATATATACATATTTATATATAAATATACATACATATATACATATCTATCCATATAACTATATGTACATATCTATCTACATATATCTATATACATATATTACTATATATATATATATTTACGTCTATATAGTTATATATATATACTTATACATATATATATATCTATACATATATCTATCTATACATATACTTATATATATATATATATACACACACACATATATATATATATACATATATAACTGCATATATATACCTATATATTTATAACCATATATATATATATATACATATAGATATATTTACATATATACATATATATATATATATTTTTTCACATTACTTACCATGCATTGTATCGCGGGAATATCTGGACCAGTTGCTGATATTCCCCGATACATGTGTACAAAAAGCATGGTTACACTCATCGTCCATCAATCCACCTTGCACTCCATGCAGCACCTCATCCTGTTGGTTGTGTCTTTCTAGACAGCAACCGACTCGACAGCGTGCTACACTCCATCTCCGCCCCCACCCCCACCCCTTTATACATATATAATATATACATATATATATACTATATTTCTCTTTCTTGCATTAAAAATATAAACAAAAATATATATATAAAAGAGAAAAGATAATCCTTGACTTGCAGGTACTCTGTCTTGCGAATAGCAAGACCCATTTTGGAACCCTGATTTGGCTCAAAGCCAAGAACCCAATTTTGATGGTGTGCCTCAAGGACAAGAATTATCAGAAAAAAATCTAAATAGAAAAACACCAAAAACACAATAAATGAATAGAAGTGATTCATTGTTGGAAAGGCATAGAAACTTGACTTCTAACTCCACTTCCCTAAGTTCGACCCTAGGCATAAAAGTGACCAAGATAAAATCAAGTAGGCCAAGAAAAAAAAAATTTTTGTAAAGAGATGGTTAGGCTCGAATTAGGTTAACCACTATACACACTTCAACGATAAAATTACCATATTAACGCACCTAACTAGGTCAAACCAACAGTCCACTACTTCTTTGGCTGGTGTGATCCACACTAAAATGTAGATCCCATGAGGAATTCTTCCTTTGTCCCTATTCTGCATGGGACCTCTTCCCCAACGTGCACCATAAGACAGAATTATAACATAAAATTAAATAACAAAGGAAAAAAATATAAATCGTAATATTTACCAAACCTTAAATTCATACCTAAACCATGGAAGGGTGGTGGTGGTGTAGAACATCTTGACTGAGAAGGATCTTGGTAAGGCATCTGCTTTGGCTGATCATCAAAGCCAACATCCTCCTCATCAATTGAGGTACTGATAAGCGTGGGTTTGACCGGGTTGTGTTATATCGTTGTAGTAAAGCCGGTTGTTACCAACGTTTCATATAAAATTTTTTACTCGGAAAAATAAAAGAGTTCCCGAGGTCGAACTCAGGGAGCAAGTTGTATTCTAGAGATATACAAGTTCTATTACAAAAATAAAGAGAGAGAGAGAGAGATGAAAATTTGGCTTCTTCTTCTTTTCTTCTTTCTTCCTCTTTGTCTTTGGTTCTTCCTGTTCTTCTTCTTCTTCTTCTTCTTTGGCTGCTGACCTTCCGTCGTCTGCCCCGGTGCTGAGACGACTTAACAATGCCTTCGCTACAGTGCAGCAGCTCCTTCTTCTTCAGCGGGTCTGCTTCTTCTTCTTTGGCCTGCACACTTCAGAGTTTATTCGTCAAGAGGCAAAAACCTACTCTACCCCCCTCCCCCACGTATCTCTCTCTCTGAAATCACTCTTCGGAAGCTCTCCCAGAGCGCTACCGGGTAATCGGGTTCGGGTCAGGCCCGGGTCCAGGCCCACCGGCGTGCGTGGTGGGCGAGGAGTGCAGGTCAGTCTACTCGGGTCGGGCCAGGTCCGCGGAGCGTGGTCACGGACGAGGCCGACTCGGGTCGGGTCGGGTGAGAGGGACCTCACCCCGTGGTAACTGAGGCAAACAGCATAAGGCAGTTTTTGCCTTTATGCGTCCGCGCGCCTTCGAGAGGTTCCGAGGTGGGACTATCCGCGCACCCCATTTCTCTCACGCCTGCAGCAGGGATGGTGCTTCCAATTGCATCAGCTGTTGAGGCGCGCAGCTCCAATTGAGGGCCAGGGTGTGTGCGCAAGACTCTTTCGCGCTGGCCGTGGCTCTTCAACCTGGGATATCTAGGCTTGGAGCAACCTCAAGCAAGCTTCGAGCTTCCTCGCCAATGGCGGTCAAGGCCTGGAACCTGAAATCAATAGAACGGCCTCTCGGCCAAATCAGACAGGCGGGGGACCTTCGCCGTGGCACGGCGAAGGTGGTCAGGGGGTCTGCAGGGGGCGAGATGGAGCTAACTGGTCGTCCTAGGTCAAACTGTGAGCGAGGGAGTGGGTGTGTTCGGTGGATCTGCAGAGGGTGTTTGGTGGGAAGTGGAGGGGCGGAAGAGGATCAGGGTGAGGAGGCGGAGGTTCTGCGGTGGTCGGCGAGCCGTGTGGGTCGCTGAGGTGATGGGAGCGGCTCGCCGGAGGGTGAACAGGGTCGGTAGAGGGCTTAATTGACTAAATCGAAAGCGGGGAAAGAAAGAGGAGGAGAAGGGGAGTAAGTCTAACTTAACTGCAGGGACGAAGGGGGAGGAACAGGGCGACAGTCGTATCGACTGTCGCCGGAGAAGATGATGCTCAGAGAGAGGGGCGGCGGCGAGCAGAGGGCTGGAGAGGCGCCAGCTGGGTGCGGCGTGGCGCGGGAAGAGCAGGGGAGGAGGTCTCTGCTGCTGGTATTGCGGCAGAGCGAAGAGGTGGAGGGGGAGGAAGTCGCCGGAGCTGGTGAGCGTCTGCCGGAGAAAGAAGAGAAGAAAGCTGGGGGTTTTCTCCGTCAGATCCAGGCTGCCTTCGTCGGTGGAGCGGCGGGGGGTATTTATAGGGTTGAAGCAGGGAGGAAGGCGGAGGGAGACGACGTGTCTCCCTCGCCGGAGAATGGTCGGAATACGAACCCATACCGTCCGTGCGTTCGCACGGCCGGTATGGGGGGCTACAATGACCATGGGGGTGCTCCTGCGACGGCTGACGACGCAGGGCACCCCCGGTACACTTGCCAGGTCCTCCACCTCACCCTGCGCGGCGCCATGCTCCGCGCAAGGTCGCCGGAGCATGGTGCTGGCAGGGTTTTGCAGGAGGGACCTGTTTGCAAAGAACGAAGGAGAGTTAGGGGCCAAAATGCGAGGGTTCAAAAGTTGAGGGCCAAAGAGTAAATATATGAGGACCAAAGTGTGAAGTCGGTCAAGGAGGTTTCTTCTTAGGCTCAAGTTTTTATACATGACTAATTAGGACCTAAGGAATCTGATGGTGAATTTTATTTTCATATTAAACCTTGTTTGACCGGTCAATTTGCGCAAAAACCCAAATTAAGTTATTAATTGGGCATGGTTCTCAATGTAGGTCAAAATGGGTTCTAAAGGCCAAATTGATGGTTCTAAACCCCAGAGATTATTTTTCTATGAATTTTAGAGGGTTTATTCTATTTTTACTTTGCCTCGAACCTTGTGAATTGAAGTGGGTTGTTTTAGGGTTACAGATTATCATTTGGTTCCTTGGAAGTGCTGTAGCCCTTGCTAGATCATCTCATCCCACTTTATTCTTATTAAGCTGTTTTGACCTATGTTTGGGCCCTGAATTACCCTGTATGCAGATTATACTGGTAAAATTGCACTTTTACCCCTTATGACTTGTTTTCTTCTCAAACTCAGAATTCTCTGAGTTAAGCTTTTCCTTGAGATATGTAGGAGCTTTTATCCTTTGTATTGGGTCAAAATGAGCTAGTTATGGCTCATGATGAGGTTCTCATCATACCCCCATGCCTAGCTTTTGCTAGTCCCTTAGCAAAAAAAACTTAAGGTTTCAACCCTTGTTCTAGACCATGAAGTTTTCAATGGTTTTAGATAAGTGCCTTTTTATTTGAGCATAGATTAGGTTAGAATGCTGACCATAGGCCTAAAAGATACTCTAGTACCAATCAAGATCCAAATCTGTCTAGCCTTAGCCTCAGTCTTTTAGCAAAGGTTTTTAAGGCCCACAAGAACTAACCTAAGGTTTATTGGACTTCGTGGTTAAAGCACCCGTGCTTGAAATGATTTTAGCCCTGGCTCAGTTCGCAGTGCGTTTTGTAAGAGAGAGATAGAAAGTTTTTTCTGTTTGGAGAGTTTTCTCTCTCTTTTTCTTTTTAGTTCTAGTCTAGGATTGGCTTTTCAACACGGTCTGTATCAGATTCCTTGCTCCCATCATCAATCCTCAAGGGTTCCTGGCGATCGATGCTTCGAGATAGCACCGCCCATGGCAACCCCCGGAACCCTGGCTATTGAGATTTCGAGATAATCCCATCCATGGTATTCCGTGGCCGAATCCAGACCCTGGCAATTGACACTTCGAGATAATGCCATCCATGGAATCTGAACCAGCAGAGTGCTTACATGCCCCCCGTAGGATATGTAAATATCCTAAGAGACAAGCACCGAGGAGATGATATTTTGTTACGCATCTTCGAGGGGATTTCCCGCCTCTCCGCGCTGGGAACTCGTCCAAATCAACTTGTGTTGATCGGCCATTCCTATTCTAGGTGTTCTTTTCAGATTTTTGCGACGCTTCTGCGTGATTCTGATTTTTATGCTTACTGAACCAGGCTGTGTGTGAGATTAGGGTGCTTAGGTTACTGAGTCCCGTAAACCAAAAATTAGTTAACGAGGCCGAATACTCCCTAAGCCTTAGACCTAATACTTCAGCTTTTCATTTTCCTCAACCTCTTGAGGAGTGTCCAGATCTTAATGAGTACTAAGAGTCTATTCAAGAATGCCTAAGGTTTGCATTCTTACTAATCTCATTGTGCACTTTTCAGTTATTTTCTTGAATGAGGTCTAGAACTTAGGTTAATTCCTTAGTTCCTTACTAATGACTATCAACTTTTCTTATAATTTTGTGCTCCTTTTTCATTTTGTTTCTTTTCTCCTTCACAAAATTTTCCTTCTCCTCTTTTCCTCTTATTCTTTTTCGAAAAATTTTTTAATTTTTATGGTATTTTTGGCATATGTGAATTTTTTTGTTTGAAACCTTTTCTTACAAGTTTTTGCACTTTCCTACCCCCCCATGCCTAAGATTTGCAATGTCCTCATTGTAACCTAGGGGGTCTTAGTTCAGGGTGAACTTCGAGTGCTGAAAGGTGTCAGAACAAGTTTCAGGTTTTCAAAGAGAATGACGGGCTGCCTCCCGTTAAGCGCTGAGTTTTACGCCATCGGCTGGGCGCAATAAGCTCAAGGGGAAAGGAGGATATGAGATGCCTCAGCCAAATCAGTAGAAGTTACATCAATGAACGGCTTGAGTCTTTGACCATTCACGATGAAAGGTTCAGAATCGTGGCTGAGTGGACTGATTTCGATTGCTCCATTTCCAAAAACCTGTCGGACCAAATATGGTCCGACCCACTTAGATCTCAGTTTTCCTGGGAAGAGTTTGAGTCGGGCATCAAAGAGTAGGACCTTTTGACCAGGATGAAAGATCTTTCTCGAGATGTGTTTGTCGTGGAAGGCTTTAACCCGCTCCTTGTAGATTTGCGAGTTCTCGTACGCGTCTGTGCGTAATTCATCGATCTCGCTGATTTGGAGTTTTCTGTGGGTCCCAGCCTTGGAAAGATCTAGATTACAGTTCCGTACTTCCCAATAGGCTTTATGCTCCAGTTCGACGGGAAGGTGGCATGCCTTTCCGTACACCAATCTAAAGGGAGACATGCCCAATTGGGTCTTGTGGGCGGTCCTATAGGCCCACAATGCTTCCGGAAGTCGGGACGACCAGTCCTTCCTGTCAGGTCGAACAGTGACCTGTAGGATTTTCTTGATCTCCCGATTCGACAGCTCAGCTAGACCATTAGTTTGGGGGTGGTAAGGAGTAGAGATTCGGTGAGACACCCCGTATTTGGTCATCAGTGACCTAAACTGAGCATTTGTGAAATGGGTCCCCCCATCAGAGATTATTGCACGAGGAATCCCGAACCTTGAGAAAATGTGTTGATGAATGAATTTGAGAACGATTTTGTGATCACAGGTTCGGGTCGGTATGGCTTCGATCCATTTGGACACGTAGTCCACAGCCAACAGAATGTATTCGAAACCATCCGAAACAGGAAAGGGGCCCATAAAATCAATCCCCCAAACATCAAAGATTTCGCATACTAGAATCGGTTGCATAGGCATCATGTCGCGATGGCTCATGTTGCCCAAAGTCTGGCAACGACTGCATGCCTTGCAATGACTGTATGCGTCTTTGAACAGTGTGGGCCAGTAAAAGCCGCACTGGAGGACTTTTGATGCGGTTTTATGCCCGGCAAAATGGCCACCGCATGCCTGGTCATGGCAGAAAGAGAGGATATTGTTGACTTCCCCTTCCGGGATACATCTCCGGATGATCTGATCGGCACCTATGCGGAAGAGGTACGGGTCTTCCCAAATGTAATACTTGGCATCGGAGCGTAATTTGTCTTTCTTGGCCTTCGGCCAATCGGACGGGGTCTGATGAGATGCCAAGTAATTTACAATATTAGCAAACCATGGAAGGCTAGTACCAATAGTCAGCAGGTGCTCATCGGGAAAATGCTCAGTGATGGGTCCGGAAGGGTCTATCATTTCAGAAGGAAGACGGGACAAGTGATCAGCTACCACGTTTTGTTTTCCCGCTTTATCGCGAATCTCGAGGTCAAATTCTTGCAACAGCAAGATCCATCGGATCAATCGAGGTTTCGCGTCCTTCTTTGCAAGGAGATGCCTCACAGCCGTGTGATCCGAGTATATGATGACATGGGAACCCAGAAGGTATGATCTGAATTTCTCTAGGGCAAATACTACAGCTAGCAGCTCTTTCTCAGTAACTGTATAGTTACGCTGAGCCTCATCGAGTGTTTTGCTGGCGTAGTAAATGACCACAGGTTTCTTGTCATTTTTCTGCCCCAAAACCGCTCCTACAGCGAAGTCGGATGCATCACACATGATCTCAAAGGGTTGAGACCAATCAGGGGACTGTAGGATCGGGGCTTGGGTGACTCGGTCACGCAGGATTTCAAATGCTTGAGTGCATTCCTTGGAGATTTCGAAGGGAACATCCTTGGAGAGAAGAGTGGTCAGGGGGCGTGCGATTTTTGAAAAATCAGGGATAAATCGTCGATAAAAACCGACATGCCCTAAAAAGGATCGGATGTCCCTGATCGAGCTAGGCATAGGAAGGCGAGAAATCAGATTAACCTTAGCTCGATCCACTTGGATACCTTTCTCCGAAATTGAGTGTCCCAGGACAATTCCCTCAGGCACCATGAAATGGCTCTTTTCCCAGGAAAGAACCAAATTCACGTCGATGCACCGCCTGAGTATCTGGACCAAGTGCTGGAGGCAATCGTCGAATGATGCTCCGAAAACTGAAAAGTCATCCATGAAGACTTCCAGATAATCACCTACCATATCTGAGAATATGGCAAGCATGCATCGCTGAAAAGTAGCGGGTGCATTGCAAAGACCAAAAGGCATCCTTCGGAAAGCGTATGTTCCGAAGGGGCAGGTGAATGTGGTCTTTTCTTGGTCCTCAGGATGGATTGCCACCTGGTTATAACCGGAGTACCCGTCAAGAAAGCAGAAGAACCTATTTCCCGCTAGTTTTTCGAGAATTTGATCAATGAAGGGTAGTGGGAAATGATCCTTCTTCGTGGAGGAATTGAGTCGACGGTAATCTATACAGACTCTCCACGAGTTGGCTAATCGGGTAGGAATGATTTCTCCGGTCTCAGTCGTTATAGTGGTGAGTCCTGCCTTTTTAGGCACGACCTGAATCGGGCTCACCCAACGACTATCGGAGATCGGGTAGATGATCCCGGCATCTAACCACTTGATGATCTCCTTTTTCACGACCTCCTGCAGATTGGGGTTTAAGCGTCTCTGCATTTCACGAGAAGGTCGTGTGCCCTCTTCTGAATAGATATGATGAGTACAATAAGAGGGACTTATTCCAGTCAAATCATCGAGGGTCCATCCGATGGCTCTGCGATGTTGCTGGAGGACAACAATCAGACGGTATTCCTGTTCAGGATTGAGGTTGGAATTGATGATCACAGGAAGGGTCTGATTAGAACCCAAAAAGATGTATTTCAAATGAGCAGGAAGGGGTTTCAGTTCAAGGATGGGGTTTTCAGCAGCAGCGGGTGGTTCAGTATAGATGTGAGGTTCAAGGGTGGGAGTTACTGGGTTGTTCACATCCGGATTGGACTCCTCTATTTGCGGGTCAAGATCCTTCTGTGGTTGATGAGGAATACTCAAGTCATTCTGGAGGTGTGATTCATCAACCAAAGTCTTGATGTCACAAATTTGCTCGATGACGCCGCAATTAATTCCTTGTTGGGCCTTAAATATATCAATTTTCAGTGTTTGATCTCCAAACTTAAGCTCTATTTGGCCCTCCTCACAGCTGATGTTGGCTCTAGCAGTAGCCAAGAAAGGTCTCCCTAGAATGATTGGTGTATCCCTAGGGTTCTCAGGTGCATCCATGTCTAAGACTATAAAGTCCACTGGAAAATAGAAATCCCGCACTCTTACGATAACATCCTCGAGAATCCCTTTTGGTGACTTTATAGATCGATCTGCTAATTGTAATGTCACCTCAGTTGGTTTCAGCTCAGATTCTTCCAGATGGTCAAGTAAGGATGTGGGTATCAGATTTATAGATGCACCTAAGTCTAACAATGCTCTGTCAAATTGGGTACCACCTATCTTACAGGAGATCAGGGGAGTTCCAGGATCTTTTGCCTTGGGTGGGAGTCTACTAAGGATTACAGAGCTGGCTTGCTCTGACAGAACAATTGGGCTCCCTCCCTTGGTTCGCGGCTTACGCTGGGGTGTACATATATTCTTTAGAAATCGTGCGTAAGCTGGTACGTGGCGGATTGCATCCATCAAGGGGATGTTTATGTGGACCTGCTCAAAGAGCTTGACCAGGTCCTCCTCAGGGGCCACGGGTTTGGTGGTCTTCTTTCCCTTGGTCAGGGCTTCGGGAAACGGGATCTTGGTTGGTTCCTCTAGGATAGGTCCTGGTTGTGGGTCTGGAACAGCGGTACCTTGGATAACTATCCTAGGGTCATGATTATCAGGCTGGGAGTGGTTTGGATAACGCGGGTCCTGAGTTGTCTTACCACTACGTGTTGTTACAGAATTTAATCCGGCCTGATTTTGGTTTGGATTTGGTAGGAGGGGTGGCTGCTGCTGAAATCCCGTACGAGAAGTAGAGGCTTCCATCTCGTCTGGAGATGGAGCAGTGGGGGCCTGATAAATCCATTGAGCTTGGCCTAAATTTGGATTCATAACGCGCTTCTGGGTTGGCACGTTATTTGGGTTAGGAAGGGGTTGGGAAGGGAGTGTGCCTGGCTGGCGAGAATTTGCCAACTGGGCCAGCTGAGTTTTAACTTCAGTAAGCTCGTCCTTGTGCTGTTTTTGAATGGCCGCATTCTATTTTTGAATGTCAGCCAGAGTCTGAAGGATTAAGGACATTTGATCTTGATTTGGCCCTGATGGATAAGTAGGGTTGGGCCGAGGCTGAGGCGGCTGGTAGTGATGAGAGGGCTGTGGGCGGGACTGAAAAGGTGGTCTTTGGGTTTGAGAATTTCCCGCCCACTGAAAATTTGGATGGTTTCGCCATCCAGGGTTGTAAGTGTTGGAGAATGGGTCGTTCTGGATGGCGTTGAGATCCTCGCAGGTCTGAGGAACCTCCTGAGAATCAGGGAAAGGGGGAATGGAGTTCCCCCGGCTGGTGAAGAAAGGATCGGATGATCTTCCAGTCCAAGAATCAGATGGGGATGGATATGGATCCATCCCAGGGGAGGATCGGTGTAGGATGTTTTGCACAGTCTCCTGTGTGGAAGGAGGTTGTGCAAAGGAGTTACGCGCAGAGGTGGCTCGCTGCAAGTGCTGAGTCAGCTCATCCACCTTCTTTTCAATAATTGAGACCTTGTCCAATCGACTGGCCATTAATTCCAGGTCGACTGATGCGGACAGGCCCTGCGTCTCATGTGCTCCCTTAAGATTCGTCGCTGCGCGGGTATTCGTCCTGTCGAATAATCCCATGGAGTCATTGTTGATGGAGTTCTCGCACATGTTTTCGAGAATCTCCCATACGGTGTCTTCATGTTGACCCATGATGTTTCCTCCGCAGGTTGCATTGACGAAAAGGCGGATGTCCTCACGGAGTCCCTGGTAAAAAGATTGGACTTGTTCCCATTTAGGAACTCCGTGATGGGGGCACTTCCTCATGAGATCCTGAAAACGATCCCATGCCTCATGGAGAGGTTCTCCTGACTGTTGAGTGAAGTGTGTAATCTGATGGCGCAAGGCGTTGGTCCGACCAACGGGAAAGAACTTTTTCAAAAACTCGGATTGAAGTTCTTCCCAAGTGTTGATCGGCCGGGTCTGAGTTTGATACCAATGGGCGGCCTTGTCCATAAGAGAAAAGGAGAACATCTTCATGAGAAGAATATCCCGATTTTGCGCATCTGATCCAAAAGTGTGGGCCAGATGCTTAAGCTGTTTGATGTGCTGGAAGGGATCTTCAGAATTAAGCCCATGGAATTTAGGTATAGCGTGAATCATGTTGGGCTTTAGTTCGGAATCAGGTCCTCCAATCGGGATTCTAACTCGAGGCTCAATTGCCACCGCAGCAGGATTGTAGTGGTCCCGCATCATAGGACGCTGTGGTGGGTGCACGAAGTTTTGGAAGAGGTCATTGAGTCGCTGGAGCTGGTGTTCCAGATTATTTTCTTCCTCAACTGGCTGAGCCATGATGGGGGAAGAAGAAGAACTTGGTTCTGAATCAGAAGAGAGAATAATGTGAGGGTGTTGCTGCACAAACACGGGCGTCGAGGCTTGGCCTTGACGAGAGTGAATTTCTAAAGGAGGTCTTAAGGGTGGTCTTAGAGACCTCCTTCCGTACATGCACAGTTGGGAGAGGTAAGTTTAGAAGGTGATGGACCCAATCAAGACACCCAAAAATGTGTTGGGTGACTATAGAGGTGCGGGGCAGATGGACCCCTTGATCAGAAAGATCGTCCACCTGAGAATTACCTGGGCAGCCAGAGAGGGAGAGTCTCGCGAAGACCCCTACACGGTAGAGCGTCCCCACGGGTTACAGGGTTTCCCCCACCCGACCTCTCTTGTCACTGCGGTTCCAGGTAGACCAGAATGGGGATCTTGACCTCTTAAGTCTACCAATTTTAAGATCAGGGTGCTTAAGGTTTCACTTGAACTTTAGTCTTTTTAAGTGCAAAGAGTGACCTAATTTAAGGTTGGTTAACCCAAGGGGTCAACTTTACCTATTGTTTTCTTTAAGAGCTTTTAGGTCCTGTCTTTTAGGGTTCAAGTGTTTAGAGAGAGCCAATTGTTTAGGATTTTTCTTGTTAATTATTTTCAATCAATGGCTTGGGCACACCTCTTTAGGATTTCCTCAATTCTTGATTAAGGGGTGTGTCTCTACTGAAATCCTAATGTTTGACCTTATGTTGGCTCTACTTGGTCCATTTACCTCTTTGTTGGGCAATTAGGGCTCAAGCAAGAATGTGTTAGCCCTTAAATACCCTTAATAGTGTGCAGGAGTGATGAGTTGAAAACATGCAACTTTTTATGGTTACTAAGTATGGAAGACAGGTTAGCCCTATATTGCTTTGTTCTTTTCTTTTCTTTCTCTTTAGAGTGTAGGGGTTAATAGTGAGAGAAAAGATTTACCTGTCTTCGGAGTGGTTGTCGTGTGGTTGCTTGTCTTCTTGAGTTCCTGTAGCTGCACAAAAGAGAGGAGATTATCAGAAATTAAAAGATACAGGAATGTTTACCTCTAGAATAGCCGTTGCTCCCCGGCAACGGCGCCAAAATGATAAGCGTGGGTTTGACCGGGTTGTGTTATATCGTTGTAGTAAAGCCGGTTGTTACCAAAGTTTCATATAAAATTTTTTACTCGGAAAAATAAAAGAGTTCCCGAGGTCGAACTCAGGGAGCAAGTTGTATTCTAGAGATATACAAGTTCTATTACAAAAATAAAGAGAGAGAGAGAGAGATGAAAATTTGGCTTCTTCTTCTTTTCTTCTTTCTTCCTCTTTGTCTTTGGTTCTTCCTGTTCTTCTTCTTCTTCTTCTTCTTTGGCTGCTGACCTTCCGTCGTCTGCCCCGGTGCTGAGACGACTTAACAATGCCTTCGCTACAGTGCAGCAGCTCCTTCTTCTTCAGCGGGTCTGCTTCTTCTTCTTTGGCCTGCACACTTCAGAGTTTATTCGTCAAGAGGCAAAAACCTACTCTACCCCCCTCCCCCGCGTATCTCTCTCTCTGAAATCACTCTTCGGAAGCTCTCCCAGAGCGCTACCGGGTAATCGGGTTCGGGTCAGGCCCGGGTCCAGGCCCACCGGCGTGCGTGGTGGGCGAGGAGTGCAGGTCAGTCTACTCGGGTCGGGCCAGGTCCGCGGAGCGTGGTCACGGACGAGGCCGAGTCGGGTCAGGTCGGGTGAGAGGGACCTCACCCCGTGGTAACTGAGGCAAACAGCATAAGGCAGTTTTTGCCTTTATGCGTCCGCGCGCCTTCGAGAGGTTCCGAGGTGGGACTATCCGCGCACCCCATTTCTCTCACGCCTGCAGCAGGGATGGTGCTTCCAATTGCATCAGCTGTTGAGGCGCGCAGCTCCAATTGAGGGCCAGGGTGTGTGCGCAAGACTCTTTCGCGCTGGCCGTGGCTCTTCAACCTGGGATATCTAGGCTTGGAGCAACCTCAAGCAAGCTTCGAGCTTCCTCGCCAATGGCGGTCAAGGCCTAGAACCTGAAATCAATAGAACGGCCTCTCGGCCAAATCAGACAGGCGGGGGACCTTCGCCGTGGCACGGCGAAGGTGGTCAGGGGGTCTGCAGGGGGCGAGATGGAGCTAACTGGTCGTCCTAGGTCAAACTGTGAGCGAGGGAGTGGGTGTGTTCGGTGGATCTGCAGAGGGTGTTTGGTGGGAAGTGGAGGGGCGGAAGAGGATCAGGGTGAGGAGGCGGAGGTTCTGCGGTGGTCGGCGAGCCGTGTGGGTGGCTGAGGTGATGTGAGCGGCTCGCCGGAGGGTGGTCGGAGGCGGAGAGGATGAGGGTGAACAGGGTCGGTAGAGGGCTTAATTGACTAAATCGAAAGCGGGGAAAGAAAGAGGAGGAGAAGGGGAGTAAGTCTAACTTAACTGCAGGGACGAAGGGGGAGGAACAGGGCGACAGTCGTATCGACTGTCGCCGGAGAGGATGATGCTCAGAGAGAGGGGCGGCGGCGAGCAGAGGGCTGGAGAGGCGCCAGCTGGGTGCGGCGTGGCGCGGGAAGAGCAGGGGAGGAGGTCTCTGCTGCTGGTATTGCGGCAGAGCGAAGAGGTGGAGGGGGAGGAAGTCGCCGGAGCTGGTGAGCGTCTGCCGGAGAAAGAAGAGAAGAAAGCTGGGGGTTTTCTCCGTCAGATCCAGGCTGCCTTCGTCGGTGGAGCGGCGGGGGGTATTTATAGGGTTGAAGCAGGGAGGAAGGCGGAGGGAGACGACGTGTCTCCCTCGCCGGAGAATGGTCGGAATACGAACCCATACCGTCCGTGCGTTCGCACGGCCGGTATGGGGGGCTACAATGACCATGGGGGTGCTCCTGCGACGGCTGACGACGCAGGGCACCCCCGGTACACTTGCCAGGTCCTCCACCTCACCCTGCGCGGCGCCATGCTCCGCGCAAGGTCGCCGGAGCATGGTGCTGGCAGGGTTTTGCAGGAGGGACCTGTTTGCAAAGAACGAAGGAGAGTTAGGGGCCAAAATGCGAGGGTTCAAAAGTTGAGGGCCAAAGAGTAAATATATGAGGACCAAAGTGTGAAGTCGGTCAAGGAGGTTTCTTCTTAGGCTCAAGTTTTTATACATGACTAATTAGGACCTAAGGAATCTGATGGTGAATTTTATTTTCATATTAAACCTTGTTTGACCGGTCAATTTGCGCAAAAACCCAAATTAAGTTATTAATTGGGCATGGTTCTCAATGTAGGTCAAAATGGGTTCTAAAGGCCAAATTGATGGTTCTAAACCCCAGAGATTATTTTTCTATGAATTTTAGAGGGTTTATTCTATTTTTACTTTGCCTCGAACCTTGTGAATTGAAGTGGGTTGTTTTAGGGTTACAGATTATCATTTGGTTCCTTGGAAGTGCTGTAGCCCTTGCTAGATCATCTCATCCCACTTTTATTCTTATTAAGCTGTTTTGACCTATGTTTGGGCCCTGAATTACCCTGTATGCAGATTATACTGGTAAAATTGCACTTTTACCCCTTATGACTTGTTTTCTTCTCAAACTCAGAATTCTCTGAGTTAAGCTTTTCCTTGAGATATGTAGGAGCTTTTATCCTTTGTATTGGGTCAAAATGAGCTAGTTATGGCTCATGATGAGGTTCTCATCAGGTACTATCCTCCCCCTCCTCATCGACGGATACATCCTCATCGTAGTCAGAATCCTCTATTGGTAGATCTGTCGGAGAAGGCATCGGACCCTTCCCCTTCCCCCTACCTCCCTTCTCTTGACTCTGGAAATATTGAGCCACATCTCCAACCCTTAAAAATTGTTGGAGAGATGCCTAGGGCTGAGTGGGATGATGTTAGTGGTGAGCCTGAGGCTGAGGGTGCTGGCGCGGGGCCTCAGGCTATTGGGGTGGCCTCAGGCTACTGGGAGGACTGAGCCTCCTCCCTGCTCCTATTAGCCTTCTTAAAAATAACCTACTTAAAAGCATCACAAATAATTAGATATTTTTAATAAAAATTCGACAGCATTTCCCCTATATATTGTGATATTTCAAAAATCTTATAAAAAATAAGTACACAAATAAATGAAAATAAAATGCGTATATATAAAAGAAATAACCCTCCCTTTCTCCATTTCCCTCACCTTCCTTTTTCTTCTCCTTCTCTTTCTCTCATTCCCTTTCCCCTTCCCTTACCCTCCCCTTCCTCTTTCTTCTCCGTCTCTTTCTCTCATTCCCTTTCCCTTCCCTTACCCTCCCTTTCTCCATTTCCCTACCCTTCCTCTTTGTTCTCCTTCTCTTTCTCCCTTTCTTCATTTCCCTTCCCTTTGCCTTTCTTGTCCTCTTTCTCCCATTCCCTTTCCCCTTTCCTTACCCTCCACTTCCTCTCTCTTCTCCTTGTCTTTCTCCCTTTCTCCATTTCCCTCCCCTTCCTCTTTTTTTCTCCTTCTCTTTCTCCCATTCCCTTTCCCCTTCCCTTACCCTCCCATTCATTTCCCTCCACTTCATGCTCTATTTCCCTTTCTTCTTCTTCTTCTTTTCCAAATTCAACATGAAACATTCAAGATATAACAAATAAATAAATACATCATTCCACACAAAAAAATAAATCTATGTTGGCACACCCAACATAAAAAAATATCTAAGTGGGCAAACCAGACAAAAAATGAGCCTAGGTGGGCACACCCCACACCTAAAATAAACATAAGTCGACACACCCCACATTTATCGTGATAACAACATTTTAAAAAAACCCACTTTAGGTGATTACTAAAGAAATATGGGGCACATCATCGTATAGCCACCTCGTATCATCCACAAACCAGCCGGCAGGCAAAAGTGTCTAACCGTCAAATCAAGTTGATTCTCCAGAAGACAGTTAGACCTGATAGGAAGAACTGCTCCAATAGATTAGTTGATGCACTTTGGGCATATCGGACCACCTGCAAGGCCCCACTCAGAATGTCGCCATATCGTACGGTGTAGGGTAAGGCCTATCACCTTCCTGTCAAGCTGGGGCACCATGCCTTTTGGGCGGTACAAAAGTGTAATCTTAACCTCAATGCAGGAGGTTATGAAAGGAAGCTCCAGCTCAGTGAATTAGAAGAGATCTAGCGGGAGGCCTATGAGAACGCATTGATATACAAAGATAAGACCAAGGCCTTTCATGATTGCCACATCTGGAGAAAGGAGTTCACACCCAACTAACAAGTCTGGTTGTTTGATTCATGCTTGAAATTCTTCACGGGGAAACTCAAGTCTAAGTGGACTGGCCCATATATTGTGATTCACCCTTATCATAATGGGGCAGTCCAAATCATGTACCCGAAATTTGGGCATGTTTCTACGGTAAATGGCCAGTTCCTCAAGCCATTTATGGCCCAGGAACCTCCTTATGCTAATGAAATCGTTCATCTTATTGGGGATATCTGATTGAGTTTTCGCCTAGCGAAGGTATTAAACTCAGCACTTGTACATAGCATACTCAGCATTTACAAATACCATTTATACATGTCCTTTTTATACATAACATATTTTTCTTTTAGCATGTTTCCTTTCTATTGCATATCATCAGATTGGCTGGTGCAGAATGTAAAATTTTAGGAGAAATTCTAGGTGATCTCTACCCACACACTCCCTGTCAATTTATTTTCTCTATATTCATGCATGAGGACAGGCAAGAATTTAGGCATGGGGAGGTACATACGCCAAGACTGAAACTAAAAAATTTTTATGCCAACACATAGGAAAACCTCGGAGTAGCATGTTATACATACTTTAGGGTCGTAACTTAAGAATAATCGACTCCACCTCCAATGCATGCATTGGATCTAGAAATCACTCATAACAACCACTTTCGACTCGTCTGCTTATCCTTCTTGTTCTAAATTTAGGACCAAGCTGAATGTAACCCGATTAGGGAATTTCAGTAAAGTACAAATTATAAGAGGTTACTTGTATGTAGCATTTATACGTAGTGCATTCATGAATAAGATTTTATCAAGAGGCTGCATTAGGATTTTATCCTTTAGTTGATTTCTATATTCTGGAATCCAATACAATTTTCACACTCACATGTACTTTTCGCAATGGATTCGCTGTGAAGACTAATAGATGTC
Source organism: Thalassia testudinum (assembly GCA_037157565.1). Classification (NCBI taxonomy): domain Eukaryota; kingdom Viridiplantae; phylum Streptophyta; class Magnoliopsida; order Alismatales; family Hydrocharitaceae; genus Thalassia; species Thalassia testudinum. The sequence continues at coordinate 145,986,232 of JAZHRO010000014.1, read as the reverse complement.
TTTAGTCTATCGAGAAGAAGCAATGCTTCTTTCCCTAAACCCCTGGACAGTGTTTTGGGAGTCAGGCAAATCATCTTCTAAAAATCTACCAAATAGTGTGAGATAGAGTAAAGAGTACTAGTGCTCTAGGATTAGTGCAAGGAATCAGGAAATCTAGATAATTAGGTAATGATACTTAGAGATTAGGCATAATCTTGCTCTCGGCTCCTACGTATACATTTTTGTGTGAATTATGAGATCCTCCAAATAAGGCAAATATGAGAAGATCGAGTTTTCATAAAGCTAGGGCCAAGCTGAATGGCTATGACCATTCATTACGGAATCCTCGGCTGAAGTGGGGTATTGAGGTCAAGGTCAGAAATACACCATCCTATCTGTCTCTTTCCCAGTGCCGAGAGTAGGCCCTTCCACAAATAAGCCACCCAATATCTCTTGAGTACCACCAATCCCAAATAATGCCTCTTGAATAAAAGTCATTATATGTTGTGTGTTGTATTGCGTTGTGTCGATATATAAATATATATATATATGAAAAAAAGAGAAAAAATAGAAAAGAAAAAGAAAAAGCAAAAAAAAAGAGTCTATAAATATTTTAGTGCTTATTTCAGATGTATTGAGGCAATAACACCAAAAACATTTGAGATCCACTAAATATGGCCTTAACCTTCCTTTTCTATGTTTCTGACCGCCCGAATACTGGCTGAGGAATTTTGACTTAGTGCTAGGGTTATTGGAACTCGATTAAAGTGTTAATACCATGTGAGTCCACCAAATATGGAACATATGTGTGGATCTGGTGAGTTTGTGGGCTCTAAAAAAAAATAGAGAGAGAAAGAGAGAATTAATACAAAGGAACCAAAAGAGAGCATAGTTTTTTTTCATCTTTCTCTGAGTTGATTTACTTAATAATTTGGGAATCTAGATTCTACAGTACTAATCTCTATGTAGCACTAAATGAGAGTGAGCTACCAAATAAACACCTATTTTACTCAGACATTCTCTACCCAAGCTTAAAGCTGAGGTGAAATTCATAGAATATCATGAATACCCTGAGGGAAGAAGTTTTCCTATCCCGCTAGAATTTTACTAGGGGCCAAGTACAAGCTTTAGAGGTAAATTAGGTTTTTCACTCGAATCCATTGTAAAAGCTACAGAGCTGCACTTGCACAATTGTCTGGATTTCTAAACAGTAGGTTAAAAATGAAAAGGAATGAATATGCAGTCATACACTTGATAATAATCAATCCTTTAGGGACCCATTTGTAAATAAGTTCGTTTTGCATTTGCTAGGGACTAGTAAGATTTAGGCATGGGGGTATGATTGTGCAGCAATCATAGGTCTTTAATGATTGAAGTAAAGTTAGAACTTAGCATAACTTAGTGTAATCCATGCATACATGAGCATACTCTGCATCTTTCTTGCTTTATTTTAGCTATGCATCAAATAGCGTTATAAAGTGTTGATTAAGTGAATTGTGTGGATGTAGGTAATAAGAAGAGCTGAAGCTAGATCTGAAACTGGATCTGAAGATGGATTTGAAGAATAAAGAGAAGCTAGAGCTGCAGTAGAAAACTTAGGAATAAATAATAGAAAAAATAATGTAGGGTTGAGGTATGCTACTCTACTAAGTAGAAATTAATATAGAGTTAAATTATGAAGAACTTGGGACCAATACTAGCCCTAGGATAACCTTAGAGACCATCGTAAGCCTTAGCCAACGTTAGATTAGGTCACCTTAGCTTAGGTCTCTGAACCCAATTCTAAATCCTAGGGAACCTAGTTAAGGTACCCTAACCCTTAGACCCTCCTGAGAACCTAATTAGGCTTTCACTAAGACCAATTGACTTGGATCATAGTCAATTACATTTTCCTAGTCAATTGAACTCATGGAGTCCTATTGAGCTCATATCTCAACCCACACAACCTCAATTGAACTCAGTGAGAGTCCAATTAACCTAAGGTCAACTTAATGGAGTAATCTCACTCTTAATTAGGTTTGCACTCACTCAATTAAACTTATTACATGTTTAATTGCACATCTACCTTAGTATTTAGGATTTCTAGCCCTAATTCTATGATCTAACCTAGCCCAAACCCTTAAGACCTACCGCAGACCACTAGACAACTTAGCCACACACAAACATGTTCATGCACACACACACACACACACACCTAGCCTAAAACACACCAAGAGTTCTCTAGAACTCTTATCAATGTGTTGTTACCTTGGTTGCTAAAAATAGCAATGAAGAGTAATTCAAATTTTTTGATCCACATTCTGTGGATCTAAAAACAACCTCCCAACCTCTTGGTCGACCAAGAGGAGAGGCTTGCCATGGGTCTATAAGAAAGACCCATGGATGGCCAAGGGCACCCATCTAGTCTCCTATTATCTTGGCCACCATTCACCTCCACCTTCATGAGCTCCTGCACCTCCACATCTACCATGTCTACTTCACCCCCACATCAAGGCTAGATCATCTCTCCTTCCTTCCTCCAAGGACCAGCCTACCCACCATTAGCCGCCCCTCTTTCTTCTGCTTACCACTTCCATCTCGAAGGCCATTGGAGACCACATCTGATGCCCTTTTTTTTAATAGCATAGATAAGTAGTTCTTCATGAGCATCTTCTCTGCAATTCTTTTCTACTTAGTAGTCTAGCTCTCTCTTTTCCATCAATGATGAATGTGTAAATCCTTGTAGATCCACACATGCACTCATTTTCTACTAGCTAGTTATTTTGCTTAAGCTTTCCAGTACAAGCTTTCCTCAAGATTCACTTTGTAGCAACCATCTTGAACTCAATGAAAATCATCCTTTTATATATGTTTATGTATGTGTTGCAAAAATCTCCATGGGCTTCATTGTCATAGTTTATTGTGATTAAAGTTGGCTATTTTAATCTCGCATATCTATATCAACAACATGACGTGCATTAATACCTAAGTAATGATAAATTGACATGAGTTCTATCATGTAGAGAGAGAGAGGATCAGAATTAGATTTCAAATTTCCAAAATGCCTCCCTGAGTTTGACCCAAACTCACCATCTTATTAATTACAAATATTTTTTATCAAGGGTTTCGCGTGACTATACTGCGAACTATGACATGTTTCAAAACACACACCAAAACTACTTCGTTAGTCACCATAATAGATTTCTTCTTTTCTTTATTCTTATTCTCTAAAGCCCCTGGGAAAGGTACCAAAGTGGTAATAGGGGGATCAATCATAAGCTTAGAAGAGTCAACCAAAGGTAAATCAGATGTAGGAGTGGAGGTGGAAGGTCTAGGTTTAGATGCAAAAGTCGATAATTATGGGTCAGATGTACTTCTACCACTTCTAGTGATGATGGCATTTAAATCTTGTAGTGTAGACCATAATTCATGATAAGGTAGAATAGTTGGTTGTGAGTTAGAATAGGATATCGGATCAGAATACGAAGAAGTAGGATCAGTGTGACCTCTAGTTAGTGCAAGGTTTGTGAAATAATGTGTGCTGGACCTTGTAAAGGTGGTCTGGGTTGTGTTTGATATGTGAGTGAATGTGTTTGACATGGAACAACTATGTGTTCTAGCAGTGCTCTCATCTCAACTTTTGTTGCATCCTGTCTTTGCTGCATCAGAATATTCTGTTGCTGCATGTCAGCAAAAGCTTTTTTGATATCCCCCAACTGATCGCCTCATGTAGGCCTAGATTAAGAGTATTGGGAGGGCTTGGGTTGGGGTTGCTGGTAAGCATGTGGTGGATAGTCATGTTGTGCTTGTGATAGTGGAGGTGGTGCTCGGATCAGGTTTTAAAGTTGTGGTGCAGAAGGTTGTTGGAAATTGGATCTCTGTGAATTTCTAAACCACGAGAAATTTGGATGATTACTCCATCCAGGGCTGTAGGTTTCAAAATAAGGGTTCTTGTGAATGGCTTGGAGCTCCTCCGAAGCTCTGAAAGGTGCAGGAAAATCAATGTGTGAAGGATATGGAAAAGAATAGTTAGAATGTAAAGGTTGTGTCAAAGAAGAATTGTTCATAGTTTCCCTCCCTATGGGAAACTGAGAAGAAGTGTGTGGTATAGGTGACTGAGAAGAAGAAGATGGAGGTTTAGATAGGAACTTCCATACTTCATCTACCTTCTTCTCTATGAAGCCCACCTTATCTAACTGACCAGCCACTATCTCTAAGTCTCTTATGCTAGATTGTACTTCATGCACCCCCGAATGTGTATGGGATTGCGAGGACTTTCTATTAAACACTCTCATCGAAGGATTGTTTATAGAGTTTTCTACCATGCCTTCGAAGAGCTCAAAGGTTAAGTCCTCGTCCAAACATAAGAATTTGCCTCCACATGCAGCATCTACGAACTTTCTTGTGCCTTCGTGGAGCCCATGCTAGAAGATCATGACCTATTGCCAACATGGGACATCATGGTGGGGACATTTGCTCAGATGCTTGTGAAATCGCTCCCATGCCTCATGCATCTATTCTCCTATATTTAAGGTGAAGGTGGTGATAGCATGCCTTAAAGCATTTGTGTGGCCTACAAGGAAGTGCTTCTTTAAGAACTCATGTTCTGTTGTGTTGAAAATAGTCGTAAAATGATCGTGTTGTAGTACAGTGATGAAAATCGATGCAGCATTTAAATTTATAAACTTGAGAAGTAGAAATATGAGTCCTAGGTCATTCAGAGGGAGCAATTTGAAGCAAATCAATCACTAATCATAATAATCTAAAGCAAAATTTACAAGTGAATCAGAAACCCAAAAAGATACACAATATATATCAAAAAATGTATCTTAGAATATAGATATCAAAGTAAAAAAAAATTCGCTAAAAATGGTGGTTTGAACCACCAAATTTAACCCTAATTTCTAAGCTCTAATCCAAGTGAAATATGTGAATAGTAATATCAAACAAATGTCAGTATCAGAACCAAGAATAGCACCAAGTAAGATGATAGAACTAAGGCTCAAACGCCCTATCTCACGCCTCTGTAGAATGCTAAGGCATAACACATCAATACAGAGGCACAAGGACCTCACAATCTCAAATGGCTAACTACTGAGCAAGAAGAGGCATGAATCCCGAGGTCAACAGCGTAAAAACCCCCTCCTCATCCTTAGATTTCTCTCTCAGACTAGGGTACACAATAACTAGGTAAACGGATATGGCACAAACCCATGGGCGAGGGTGTGTACGAGCATGTGTAAGTGCATGTGTAGGGGTGTGCGAGGGACCTCACCCTAGTGCACTTGGAGGGAAACAGCTAATTTCACAAAACCCTTTTATCTACCATCACAAGCTCCTGAGTACTCAAGGTGGGACTAAAGTGGTGTCTTCTTCCTTGCGTGAAGCTGCAGATTACAGCTTGAAATCTAAGCTGCTAGAGTTGTGCTATGCTCAATAGGGAATGCAGACAGTTGCATGGGTGTGAACCATGTTGAATCAACGTGGAAGAAAGACCAGAGATTGCTGGATGGCATTGGCTGGTAACGGATGTGATGATCGGCAAAAATGAAGTTTACCTGCAAGATAAGTATGGCTTTGGGCCCAATTAAGTAGTTGGCAACCTTCACCATGTTGTGGCGAAGGCGGTGGTGTGTGTAATTGGGTGCAATGTGTAATGAAGTGGTTGTAGGTGCCAGGGAGCGGAGCTCCAGCGAATGGAGTCAAGGAAGGCAATAGGGATGATGAAGTGTTAAATTAGGTTGGGCAAAAGTGTACTAAAGCTGTGCATGTACTTTTTCCTATCTTAATTTGGGTGTAGTGGAGTAGGGGAAGTCCGACGATGAAGGTAGTCGAGGTGGTGGTTGCTGGTGTCAAAGAAGGAGAAGGAGAGGGAGTTCGGAGTGGAGAAGCTCTGGATTTGAAATTGGGAATGAGGGGAGTTATAGCCCTAAACTAATTGGAATAACGAAGGCTTCGAGAAGATTGTTGAAGGTATGCCGGAGCTGAGGATGAAGGAGGTGAGGATGGAATCAAGAGAGGGGTAATTGGGCCATCTTCTTTGTCCGAAAGCATGGCAATGAGGTGTAGAGGGGAAGCCCTCTCCCTATTGTTGGTAGGAGTGACCAAAGAAGAGTTCTGAAGAATTTCCAAGTCATTGTCAATAGCGGCGGAGGAAGAAGTAGGGGGGATTTACTTGCCAAAAATGAGACGAAATTGGCTTTGGTAGATGCGACCTGTTTTATAGATAAGGCTTCCCTCCTTAATTGATCTCTGAAATGCCCATTTGGTAGGTGCCCTTGCTACCTAAAGAGCTTGATTTTATAGAGCTCGTCGACGCGAATTCCAGCCATGATTGGCCATGAGAATGATCTTGATCGATGCGGATTGATCTGACGATCAGTCCTGCCGAGTTTTAGGATTTTTTTTTGAGATTTCCAGAACCAAATCCTCTTTTGAATGTTGGTGGGAGAGCTCTAAAGAGCCTTTTCTAACTATCACGGCAGCAGGGACCGTTATAAGAAGAACGATGAGAAGATAAGGAGCAAATTGTAATAGAATTGAAACATAAGGGCTAAATGTAAGAAATGGAGTTTTTAAGGGCTAGAATGCAAACTAGGTCGAGATGAACTATAATTTGGGCCAAATTTTAACATAGTTTGGACTTAAGAAATCTCATAGTGAACTTCGATTTGAGTTTTGACCATGTTTGACTAGGCAATTTGCACAGAAACCCAAATTAAGGTAAATTCCTAATTGAAACTCTATTCTAGGTCAAAATGAGTTGAGATTGTCAAATTAAAGGTACCAGGCCTATTAGAATATTTTTCTATGAATTTTAGGAGGTTTAGATTAAGTTTATCTTAACCATAGCCTTTTCAATTTAAGTGGGTTTCGATACTATTTTCACACTCAAAATGCGTGAAATCTTGTTTCAGTCCATTTTAACCCTCTTCTTGGTCTTTAATACTCAATTGACCTTTAATTAACCCCTGGATGACCCTGTGGTTACTCTGCATTCATTATGTGATGCTAAAACAACATAATTACCCATGTTTTATTATTCTCTCATCAAAATAGATCTGAGTGGAATTATTGTCCTCAAGTGATCATTTAGGAGCTTTTATCCCTTGATTTCAACTAATTCAAGTTAGTTATGTTGAAGGATGGAATTACCATCTTACCCCCATGCCTAACTTTGGCTAGTCCCTAGCAAAGCCTTATGGAAAGAATAAGATCTCTAGACCATATTTTTGATGTTCAGATGCTTGATTTGTGCCACTTCTATAGAAATTTAATTAGAATTCCAATAGTAGGCTTAGGGGTACTCAAGTACTAGCTAAGATCCTGACCTGACCAGTTTCAGCCTAGGGTCTACTATGACGATTTTTAAGACCCGCAAAAACTACCAAGAGGTTCATTGACCCTAGAAATTAAAGCACCCGTGCGTAATACGTATCAAGCCCAGATTTAGTTTGCCAGTGCACTTTTTGTGGGAGAGATAGAGAGGGATTTTCCATTTTAAGATTTTTCTCCCTTTTCTTTTTATATTTCCCTATATCCAACATCGGATTGGCCATAGACATAATTTGTATCAGATTCATTATTCCTACCATCAATCCTCAAAGGGTCCCTAGCTTTCGGTGATTCAGGATCGCACTGCCCAGGCAACCCCCAGATCCCTGGCTTTCAACACTTCAGAACAGTGCCGTCCATGGTGATCTATAGTTAAATCAGGCCCTAGCAATCGACATTTCAGGATAATCCTACCCATGTCACCTGAACCAGCACAAGGTGCTTGCATGCCCCTGGTAGGATATTTAGATATCTTAGGAGGCAAGCACCGTGGAGACGATATGTTATCACACATCTTCGAGGGGAGTATTTCATTCCACCTCTATGTGTTGGGAACCCTTCCAATCAACTTGTTTCTTCGAGCCACTCCGAAGCTAGATCTTCAGGACAACTCTTTTAGAACAGGACACTTTCGGCATTATTTCTTTGTTAAGTGCATTGAACCGGATTGGTGTGTGAATTTTAGCTGCCTAGGTTACCAAGTCCTGCAAACCAAAGGGCAAGCAACAGGGTTGAATAATCCTTAAGCCTTAGACCTAATACATCAGCCTCACACTTTCCTCAACCACTTGAGGACTAATTCGGATCTTAACGGATACTTGAGTGTGTAAGCCTTAAAACAAGCCTAAGAGGCCTTAGGTTAGTACTCTTACTAATCTCCTTGTCTATAGCACTTTAGGACTTAATCTTTATTTTGATTTGGTCTAGATCTTAAGTAGATCCCATAACCAATTGCTAGGACTATCACTTTTTTCCTACTGCTCCTTTTGTCATTTTGTATTTCCTCCTCCTTTCCGCCTCAAGAAAGATTTTTCAATCAATTCTCAAATTTTCCTCCCCTTTCTCCTTTTTTTAATATGTATCATTTTCTGAAACCCCACAGAGAATTGAATTTCCCTTTTTTTCTACACTTTAACACCCCTCCATGCTTAAGTTTTGTAATGTCCTCATTGTAAACTAGGTGGGTATAAATTTAGCTTGGTTCCAGATTTAGAACAGGGTCAAAGGGTGAGTGAATGGGACGAGATGACTATTGCGGATGATTTCAACCTCTGATGCACCTATCAAAGGTCGAGTTGGTTGTTCTAAAGTTGAACCCTAAAGTGCAATAGGCATGTAGCTCAAAAAGATGATGGAAGGGTCTCCGATTTTTAGAATAACAGGTTACCTCCCATAAGCGCTAAATGCAATGCCTTGAAGTTGAAGGGGTGTCTAGATTAGAGGAATTTTGTAAAACAAGCACTTTGATGAGTAGTCTGGTTGGTCCAACCAGGTGCTTGTTTAGGTTAATAGGCTAATGATGCATACCAAACTCAATCAGTATGGTGGGTTGATGGATGTGGATTAGTAGGTGTTGAGCCCACCAGATGCTTTGTGCCTTGAAGAGATGTGGAAATATAAATGTAGGGTTTGGCTGAATCAGCTCAGCTAGATCAGAGTAGGGGTCCTTGTTAAATACGCATTCATTCACAATAAAATGCCTACTTGTGTCAATTTTTAAGCATAACAATCAATGTAGCATTGTGGATAATGCGTAATAATCATTACTTTGAATTTGAGATGATTTGTATAATTTGTATATTAATCATTACCTTTTGTGCGGCCAGGGGATAATGCGACATCTTTATGGGTTTCGGATTAAAAATCCGACCGTACAAATGGATCCAGAACGACAATCGCAATCCTACAACATAAAAATCATCTCAATCCGACATTCGTAGTAGTCCCAATAAAGGAACGAAGATGGATGATCCAGATGGCACCAAGCGATCGATGTTGGGTAGCCTGGATGGTGCCACATGGCATCATCTAGGTTGCTCAACATCGGTTGCAGCATCTGTGCCTCACCTTAAGAAGAGATCTCAACAGTTGATCTCAATCCAATGGCTGAGACATGTCGCTAGTCACCAATAAAGTTTCAAAGGAGGGCCCTGATGGAATCTCGACCGTTGGATCCTCATCCAATGGTTGGGACCCCAACTACATCAAGCCTTCAACGTGATAATCCAACTCTCTACCGTAGTGGTAGCGTGCTCATTCCTCAACGAAAAGGCGTCGGTTCGAGCAACAATCGACTGCAGCCTCTTTGACTCCAGCAAATTGGACGGATAATCCTGATCGTGCGGTCAGGATTCAAATGCGTGGATGGATGCCTGCAGCATACGTGCAATAACACACAACAACCAGGTGTGCTTTGAAGAGCAATCCTAGTGCTTCATCCACAATCGAATGGTCACGATCCTCTCCTGCCAACAAGTGCACGATTCAAATGCAAGCATGCGATGAGCGAGTGATCCATGTCGTCCACCCGTGAACAAAAGATACGATCTTCATGCAATCTCTGCTCTCCAGCTATGATCGAATGGTCACGATTCCTCCCACCAGCGAGTGTGCGTTTCAAATGCATCGAGCGCAATCCCAAGCGCACGACATCCGCTGAATGCACGCCATCCATCAGAGATGCAATGGTTACCGAGCGAGGCGTAGCTGCGTAGCGCCATCCAGCCATTGTGCATGTGATGCGCACGCACATGCACTATGTTGTGCGCGAGCTGTGCGCACACAACGCGTGTCTTGTGCATGACATTGAAGTGCATGGTCATGGCAAACCTCTTCCTTTCACCAATTTAAACCCCCATTCATCTCCCCATTGAGCTTCATCTCTACCTAGCTATTTCCCACTTACCCAAGCTCTAAGAAGCCTCCCAAGCTCCCAAGAGCTCATTCCCAAGCTCCATGGCCTCCTATTAGTGTAATACTCCCTTACTCCACCAAATACTCAACAGTACCCTCACCTCCTTCATAGGTGATTGTAAAGCCATCCCCTCATCTCCATTCAGGTAGACAATCACCTACACCTCTTCATCACCATTCCCTCAGCTCGATCAACAGGCCCTCTACCTGCATTCCTCCTACACCTCATCCTTGACGTCCTGCACCTCACCTCCTCCATCCAAGCTGCCACCAAGCATCCTCGTCTCACCAGACATCCACTTTGTGAGATTCCTTCTCGTCTTCCTTCTCTTGTTATTTTGCTTTGCATATTTCTGCTTAGTGTAATAAACAACATTTTGTTATATCAGATTTGCTTCAATTCTCTGCTCTCCATGTCTTTATTTATCCTTGACTAAAGATTATCTTGGCTACTTCTTCATTACGAAAATAGAAAAAAATCACAAAACCTCAAAAACACCAAAAAGGAACAAAAGCAAAACGTGGATTTCAAAGAAACAGGCGTCACCTCCACATGTTCGACCAGGGACTCCCTTTCGAGTTTCAATAAATTTTATTTGATAGTGAGTTTTATGACTATGATGACAGGTTTTCTTGAAACCCTAACTGTTTATCGCAAAATTCACACTTACAATTTTGGCACCATCTCTGGGGAGGCAACGGAATTTGCTTTCTTTTTCCGTGTTTCTTTACATTTACTTATTAACTAACCCCTCTTGCCTCTAATTTGCTATCTTGCAAGCATCCTAGAATTAAGATCCAAGTGTAGTAGACTGGAGTAAAGTGCGAGTGAAGTTGTTTGTAAGTGTTTCCCCCCACTTCCCCACCCACTAGATCATTTTGCCACCTTAATAATGAAGACCTAATCTATTTAGGTGTTTTCACGAACCCTAGAATAGAAGTTGTTTTTCTTGTTTTCCACCTCCATTCATCTCATGCTTGCTTATATAAGAGAAAAAAGAAAAGCAATAAAATGGATACTTCTTCTGATTGTGGGAGAAGAATTAACATGCACACTACACACACCCACAATTGAGGCACATAACCCCTTTTTGTTTTGTCCACTCCACTGGGACTCTGACCAACGGAACTGGTACATCCACAAATTTAGACATAAAAGAGTAGAAATTATACTTGGTTAATCACCTTTTGGGTGCCTTAATCGATGGTGCATTGGGTCTAATTGGTTGGATTGTTTGGGCTACACCACCTAATTTAAAACTGATTCATCATGTAGCTGCCCCATAGGATTCAAATTGTTAGGACAAGCTAGGCACTCCTTATTTTCTTGATCCATAAAGGAAAAGACTTGAACCCATGCTTTCAAACTTTGCCTCCCGAAAACATTGTTGAATATGCCTAATATTTGAATCCTAACTGCTACTAATACAAATTCGAACCCTAAAACTCACGTCATCCTCAATAATCTTGCTTGAAAACTATTGGTTGTGCACATTTACACATTTTCAAATGAACTATTAAGGGCACAACCCATTAACAGAGCCCATCACATTCTGAAAGCATTGCTATCCTAAGCATCACAAAAATTTAGTAGACATTGGCCCAAAGTCCATTTTGGCGTACTCTCTTTAACATACTTTGAATTAGTGATGTCTGCTTGCTTCAAAAGGTGCTACGTTGGGGGGCTTGATTGCTGAACGAATTAAGCTAGTAGGGGTTTGGCATAATTAGTAGCGTTCGAGACATGCTCCTCCTACTTCGCTGGCCCAACGTTACCATCTTCGGGAGAAAAGACAACAACAAATTCGTGATGTGGTTGGAGTTTATTTCTGAGGCATAGGTCCTTAGGCTACACAATTGAAGGACAGGCTTGCATTTTTGTGCTGCAAGGTTCCATTTTTTCCTCATCCTTCTAGTGCATGCTTGGAAGGAGGTCATTGATCCCTCGCTTGGAAGGACCTTTAGACCATTCCTGGAGGTGGAGGTTGAGTTATAGCCAGTCAGATCCCATGGCCGATCAACAACCACCTCTCCTACTCTTGAACCAGCAGGAGTTGATTCAGAGGTAGTTGGAAGAGATACAGCAAATATAGAATTGTTCCAATGAATGAATGATCAAGACACTCGGCCCTTGAAGGATTTCTATGATCCTTCAACTTATGGGGAATGTCTCGACATCATGATTCCCATCGGAGACGTAGAAATCAAACCTCAAGTCTTATGTTTGATTAAACATTTCCTTAGGCTTGGCCTAGAGGACCCATTCCAACACTTGGAGGATATGACCACTCTGGTTTAGACCACTAAAGCAAAGAATGTGAATGAAGAGCAAATGATTATGAGGCTTTTCCCCCATTCTATCGGGGATAAGGCCACACATTGGACTGGACCATTGGAAGGCCAATAAAAACGTGGGCTACTCTTAAGTTGGCTTTCCTAAAGAAATTCTTCCCAATTGGACAAACTAATGCTTTGCAACAGGCAATTATCATTTTCGCCGAACGGCTGGAGGAACCGTTTCATGGTGACTGGGAGCGATTCCATGATCTTTGGGGAAGCGTCCACACCACGAGGTGCCAAAATGGCAACTCGTGTAGATATTTTATTACGGGTTGGTCGAACAACTCCATAATCATGTGGACGCATCCTGCAGAGCTAATTTCGTTAACAGGGATGCAGATAGCTCATATGACTTGTTTGAGGAAATGAGAGAGAATTCAATAAATCATGACTCCATGGATACTTTCGACCGATCCCAACAACCTAGATCAAATGCTAATGGGATTCAGAACTCTCATTCATTTCACATGGAATTGGTTTGCCACAAATTGGATAAGGTGGACCTGGTTGAAAAAAGGATGGAAGTGTGGATGACTGGAAACTCAGGAAACACTTCTACACCCATTCAACCCTAGAATTCAGATTTCCATACCTCATGAGCATCCACAAGGTGGGAGTTCTTGAACCAAGTAGTGTCAGCTCAACCTATGAGCTAGAATTTCTTAGAACCTTGTGGGTTCCAAACTGGGGCCTTTGATCCCAGTTTTTCTGATCCTTCCTTCTCTCCATCCTTTCCCTATGAGGATGCATACACGATATAGGAGAATGCTAGGTCCAACGCATATTCCAACAATTATAAATCGGGTTGGAGGAACCACCCTAACTTCTCCTGGAAAAATCAAGGGCAATAGACCCAGCAACTATGCACCTAAAAGACGTATGGGTCAGGGTCAAGTATACACCCAGATGCCCCTGAGACCGATTACTCAGCCATAGTGGAATGCCCAACAATCTGTAGGGCAAGCTGATTTAAACCTACAAATGGTAGAAATGCAAAGATCCATGCTCCAGCTTATGCAGCAAATGAAGACATAATTGCACAACTTGCAATTCGGGCTTATTGCTATCACTTGACAGCTCGAATCTCTACCATTCCAACTCGTACCCAACCCTCACAATGTACAAAATCAGGGCAATAGAGCCCATGGGCACAGAAATCAAATGGACCCACATGCACGTGCTCAGGTGGTTGAGCATGGTCCTTCCGCTTCTTCTGCTACTAGATATTTGGCCAATCAAGGCCCTCCAATCTTTCCTTACTCACCCTAAGACTCGAACCTGTATGCCTCTACAAACTCTGTCACCTTGAGGAGTGGGAAGCAAGCCTAGGACCTCGAACTACCTTTTAACAATCAAAACCATGGGGAGCCCAAGGAAGAAAAGGAGAAGGTTGAAGAAGAAAATAAGGCTTAGGGACCTAAAATTGAGGACACCACCCACATCCCATTCCCTGAGGCCTTATTGAAAACCAGGAAGAAGAAAACCCTAGATAGCAACTAGGAGCTCCTAAATTTATTCAATAGTGTCGAGATCAATATCCCGCTCCTCGATGCTATTAAGCACATCTCGGCTAATGGTAAGTTCCTGAAAGATATATGTACTTAAAAGCATAACCCATAAGAACCCACCGCAAGGAAGGCGATTCGCTTTAAGCAGGTGAGTTATGTTATCCTGCAACACCTTCCCTAGAAGAAGAGCGACCAAGGTGCCCCCTTGATTTCATGTGTCATTGGGGATTACACTTTTGATAGGGCACTATTCGATCTAGGTGCATCCATCAACCTAATCTTGACCTCTCTCTGTGGAAGGTTTGGGTTAGGTGAACGCAGGCCAACCTTAGTAACCCTACAATTAGTGGACCGTTCGGTCACCACACCAAAAGTCATTATTGAGGACGTTATTGTCAAGGTCATCGACTACTATATTCCTATAGATTTCCTAGTCCTTAACATGGATGTACTTGAAGATTTGACAAACACAGCCATCATTCTAGGGCGGTCGTTCCTATTTACAGCCAAGGTCAACATGAATTGTGAGAGTGGTAGTATGGTGATCAACATTGGAGATAGGAAATTGACACTTGATATTTTCAAGGCGATAAAAGGATTTGAGGATTATGGATTTATTAAGGAGCTCGACAACCATGATTTCAATGTTGAGACGAGTATGTTGATCAATGTACTCGAGGACTCTACCAGCAATAGCAAACCTAACCCACAACCCTCCATGGTAGACTCGCCACACCCTGAAGAGGTTGTTGATCATGTTCACTCCGAACCTCTTCCATTGGGCCATTTTGATGAATCCTCGTCAGCATCCTCCTTACCCTCTATCCTAAATCCACCTCAGCATTCCCTGAGAATTTAAAATACAATTTCCTAGGACCTAAGAATATGCTCCCTATGATTATTAGTGCTAATTTAACTAAGGAGCAGGAATTGGGATTGATTAAGGTCCTTAAGAAGAATAAAGAGGCAATTAGTTGGACCATCCAAGACTTTAAGGGGATCGAGCCATCTTACTGTAATCATCATATTTTCATGGAAGATGGATTCCTCCCTCCTCTGAAAATGCATAGGAGACTAAACCCGAATATGCGAGAAGTAGTCAAGAAGGAAATAATCAAGTGGCTCGATGCAGGCATTATTTACCTGATCGTAGAGAGCTCATGTGTTAGCCACATTTAGATTATGCCTTAAAAGGTGGGGATAACTGTCATCAATAATGGGAAAGGGGAATCCTTCACCACCATTCAACTTCTACTTGTAGAGTATGTATCGACTATAGGAAGCTGAACACAGCCACCAAAAAGGATCATTTCCCTTTGCCGTTAATTGATCAACTCCTAGAAAGGTTAGATGGGAAAAAGTGTTTTGCTTCCTGGATGGTTATTCGAGATATAACGAAGTCCCTATCCATCTCGAAGGTCAGGAAAAGACAACTTCCACATGTCACTATGGAACCTTTGCATTCCATAGAATATCATTTGGGCTCTGCAATGCACCTGCGACCTTTCAAAGGTGCATTTGGCCATCTTTTTCGACATGGTGTGAGATTATCTTGAGGTGTTCATGGATGACTTCTCCATTTTCTAAGATTCCTTCGAGTAATTCCTAGCTATCTTGGAATTGATCCTCAAGAGATGCATCAAGGCATGGTTGGTCCTTAGCTGGGAAAAAAGCCACTTTATGACTCAAGCAGGCATTGTCTTGGGTCATGTGGATTTTAATCGAGGTATCAAGGTTGATAAGGATAAGGTGGATGCCATCTCAAAACTTCCTCCATCCACATCTATGAAGCAAATCCAATCATTCCTGGGTCATGCGGGTTTTTTTCAGAGATTCATCAATGACTTCTCGAAGGTTGCTCAACCCTTGAGTAACCTTCTGGCCAAGGGTACGCCATTCAAGTTTGATGAATCATGCCGCAAGGCATTTGATTTATTGAAAATGGCAGTCACCTACGCCCCGATGTTGCAACCACTGGTCTAAACAGCTGCATTTAAGATTAAGACTGATGCATCTGATTATGCGGTCGGGGCCATCTTGGGTCAAAAAATAGATAAGAAGCCCTCTGTTATCTACTATGCTAGCAAGGCATTGGATGAGGCCTAGAGGAACTACATCATTACTGAAAAAGAGTTGCTAGCTATAGTCATTGCATTGGAAAAATTTAGGGCTTATCTTCTATGTTCTCATGTCATCATCTACATCGACCACTCGACCTTGAAACAACTCTTGGCCAAAAAGGATGCCAAGCCTCAACTTATTTGCTGGATTCTTTTACTTCAAGAATTTCATCTTGAAATAGAAGAAAAAATCGAGGCATAAAACATAGTGGCGAATCACCTTTCGAGAATCCTAATTGATTCTCCTCATATGGATATCCCTATCTTAGACTCTTTTCCGGATGAGACTATCCATATAGTCTCCGGTATCCGAAACCCCTGGTTAGTGGATATCGTTAATTATTTGGTCGTTGGTTAATTCCCCCAGGATTGAACCACCAACATTTTGATAGACTTATGTGAAGGCCAAATATTATCTTTGGGATGATCTCGAGCTATATCACATCAGCGTTGACTAGATTATTCATCAATGCATCCTGAAAAATCAGTTCCTTAGTATACTTGAGTTCTACCATGCATCTACGTGTGGTGAACATTTTTCCAAGAAGATGGTGGGAAAAATTCTGAAATCAGAATTCTATTGGTCGTCATCAGTTAAGGATGCCTAGCAATTCTCAAGGTCGTGTACCCGACGCCAGACACTTAGGAACATGGCCAAGAGAGACATGATGCCCCTAAACCCGATTCTTCCCATCGAAATATTTGATGTTTGGGCCAACAATTTCATGGGACCCTTTCCTCCTTCATTTAGACATTAGTATATTCTAGTTGCTGTGGATTACGTGTCCAAATGGATTGAGGCAACTCCCACCTGGACCAATGACCATAAGGTGGTCATCGATTTTGTGAAGAAAAATATCTTCAGTTAGTTCGAGATTCCTCGGGCCATTATCAGCGATGGTGGCACGAATTTCACTTATTCCCAATTCAAGAATCTATTAGCAAAATATGGGGTGAATCATCGAATTTCCACACCCTACCACCCCAGACGAACGAACAGGTCGAGGTCACCAATCAGGAGATCAAGAACATTCTGCAGAAAATGATTAGGCCAGATAGGAAGGAATGTGGTGGAGATTTGTCACGAGAAGGTTTTGAGTTTGGAAAACCCATCATCGTAGCTTGATTCGCAAGAAACTTTCTCAATTAGATAATATTTATAACCGAAACTCGAAGGGAGTCTTGGGTCGAACATGTGGAGGCGAACTGTTGGTTTGAAAATCCACGTTTCATTTTTATTTCTTTTTTTTTGTTTTTCATCTTTCTTATTTTTTTTGTATTTTTATCAAACAAGAGATTAGGTTGATGGAAACTTTACTTGTAAAAATAATGTAGCGAGAGAGAGAAATAATCATATATTTCAAACCAAATGTTTCTACAACTATGAAAGCAGGGAAACTATGCTACAAAAGTGAAAAGGTAGAGATAGGTGAGAAGAATCCCCCTAGACGGTCGCTTGGACAATGGCTCGCTCAGATGACACCCTGAAGAAGGTTGTAAGGAGTGGGATAAGGAAGAATGATGCCAGAGGAATGAGGATGGGGCAGGACATCGTCGCGACAATGATCTTCTTTCGGAAGGAGGTGAGAGGACGGCCATGGGATGCTCCACGAATGGGATGAGAGGTGGGAAAATGTTTGATTTCTACTCTAATGGAGCATCCCAAGCTTGGGACAAGGTCACTCTAGAGCCTTGGAGGTGGTGAGGAGAAGGAAGGAAGAGACGAAGAAAAATGTGATGGGTAGGGGTCCTTTTATAATGGAGGAAAAGATAAATTTCGTATACAGGACAATTAGTGATGGTCATAAAAGTCTCTGAAGATCCATTGCAAACAATGGTGAAGACAGCCCACGCAACTCACCGCTGCTGCTGCACTGGCGCACGTGCCTTTGTCACGTGTGCATGCACGATATGCGCCAACTGCTACGCCTCTGCGTGCCCATGCACTGTGCACTGTGCCTTGTGAGCCTCCACACATTGCTGTGCATGCGTGCCTCCCTCCATGCACACGCCCACGCTACTGTGTGCGTGTGGTGGCCCATGCATGCACATAGTTGGCCTGGGTTGCACCACGTGGCACAGTCTGGGTCGTCCATCTTCTTCCTTTGTTAGGGCTAGTACAAAGGTTAGATTAAGTCAATTTTCTCACCGTTGGGCCACAATCGTAGACTTGAATCCATCTATGCGGTTGGATTTGTCGTTTGAAGCTCTAAATTGTGTCACTTATTCCCTCGACCATTGGTCTTCCTCAGACAGCATATGGTGCTACAGGAATCCAATCAAGGTGATTTCCTAGGCATTAGACTCTGATCGTCATCCTGATAAGATCTATATGATTGAATCTTAATCCAAGGCTCTGAATTAAATCTTCTTATCTCCTATCCATAAAAGGATGCAATTAACCTAAATTATACACAAACTACTCTAAATGCAGAATGATGCATGCTATGCAATAATTATAGTAAAAAATGCGTATCTAAGCCTAGAGACATTCATAAATAGGCATTTTAACGTAAATGGATGTGTTTACATCATACCCTCATGCCTATCTTTTGCTAGTCCCTAGCAAAATTAAACTATATGCTATGCATAAAAATAAAATTAGGACACGATCACTCATACCTATGTTGTTCATTAATAACAGAAAATTTCAAATAAAGTCCTAAACTACGAAAGCTCAACAGTACCCGAGTGTCTGCCAGATTGTAGAACACCCAAGTCCTCACCTTATTTCAAAAGGGAGGATACATTTTTTTGCTTTTTCTTTAATTTTTTTGAACTTTTGGATTTTGAGAGTTTCAGGATAACTTTTTATGACTACCCGACCTGCCTAAGACTCGAAAAGGACTCTAAGTGCTAAGCATCTTGTGAAAGAGTGATAGGCTCACTGAATGACCAATTAAATGGACTTCAAGTTTCTACGACCCTAGGTGACCTAAAAAAATTATGCCTTAATGTTTATCTTTCCGATCAGTAGCTTTCTCCCTACTTTTTTTACTATTTTATGGGGCCAACACAAGGGCAAACCCAGTGTATATCTCCACGGTTTATTCTGCTTCCCTGGTTCTTCCCTAAGTGTTTTGGGAATTATTTGTGTTGGTGCTAGAGCACTGCGATCATTTATTTTGATGATAACAAAACACGTGTCATTTAACATTTGCACTTGAAATCTTAGATCTCTGGTTAATTGCAAATGGAGACGTGGTTAGATGGAATTTGAGCTCGCATCCATGGTGGATTGGAGGAGCTTGATGGAGAATAGAGGAGTTTCGCGAGGAGTGATGGCTTGATGAAGGAAGGAGATGAAAAATAGGATAGATTTCCTTTCCTTGCACTCTATGTTTTTTTGTTTCTTTTGTTGCTCTTATTTTGTTACTTAGATTCATGTTAAAAAGCCTCAAAGTACCCTAATAGTAGTCCTACGAATATCTGCACAACCCTAGGATACTTAGGTTTTATGTAAAGAACTTAGGAAACCAAACTAGGGTTCAAACAGCCTTTTCAGATGTCTAATTTGAAAATCAGACATATGGTAAATACTTTTAAGACGTCTGACTATTGACCTAGACGTCTGATTATGTTTAGGCTGGAGTTAGTTAGTTTTGCCTAATGAAATCAGGCATCCAGACCTTATTCCAGACATCTTAGAAGACATCTGATGTTTTTGCCAGACTTCCAATTAGTGGATCGTTGCCTACCTTAGTAAACACTGAAGGAAATGACTGTTAGCCTCGTATCAGACGTCCGTAGAGGACCCCAGACATCTGATGCATGACCGTTTTGCCTCGACTGACCCAAAATCTCTTCTCAAAGATTTTATGGCCGTTGCACTCTCTTGGAATTCCCTTTCCGCAGAAAAGTACGTTTCCAAATGTCCAGACATCATTCCAGACATCTTGTATGTCATCAGATGGCAATTCACTAGAACCCTGTTTAGATCTGATTCAAGCCAGGAAGGAAACATCCCAAAATCAAACATCTGACCTTGTTCCCCAACATCTTAAACTGGTTTTCCAGATGTCCGATGCCAGGATCAGACATCTGATAACACTGCGCGTGTAATGATTAATCCTGATTTTGACCTGATTTTCTTGGACCTTGCACCGAACGGCTATGGAAGCCTTGCAAGGCCTTCCAAAGCCTTCCTAGGGCCTCTATAAATAGAGGAGAACCTTTGCCACTCAAACACACACTTAGATACACCAAGACACACCCAAGCTACATTCCTTCCACTCTTTGTTGTCTAAAAGAAGATCATATAGAACAAAGCTTTTACTCTCCAAGCTTAGTTCTTCACCTAGAGAGCCTGATTCCTGTTGCGCACCCGCTCTCCCTCCATGATTACGAGAGCGACGAAGCACTACCACGTGATTCACATATCCACTTCGTCGACGCACTTCCAGCAAAGGGAAGCATCCTAACTCCGATAAAAGCTTAGTTTAAGAATTACTTTGTTGGCTCTATAGGATTATATCATATTTTACTTTGTTATTTGGTTGGGTATTCGCATTACGAATTCCCATCTCCATTGAGGGACAAAATCCTTCTCGTGAAGACAAGGGGTTGAGGAACGCTACCCTCGCACTTGTAGCATGGTTGTAATTGAGGTTGGATCACCCTTGTTTAAGTGATTAGTTTAGTGGATTTGATCAACTTGGTTGATCGGAAAATCTTAACTCTTAAGTGTTAGGTGGTGGTTTTCACCCGGTTTGGGTTTCCACCTAAAAATCATTATGTACATTGTGCGATTGTTATTTTGTGAGATTGTTTATATTTTATTTCCGCATTTTTTATTATGTCACGCTGATCTCACCCACTCCAAGTAGGGAATTTACAATTGGTATCAGAGCAGGTCATGCAGATCGGCGTTACACACCGGCAAGAGATCAGATGGAGGGAAGCACATCCACGATCAAAATATCCGAGGGGCAGCCCACCATCCGACCACCCTACTTCGGTAGAAATAACTACAACTATTGGAAGCTGAGAATGAGGATGTGGCTTCAAGCCACCGACTTCGCTCTATGGGGACGTTGCGAAACCCCATACGAGATCCCAGAACGACCCGACAAAGGATACTCACAGCAGCAGATTTTGGAACTCTCACTCAATGCGAAAGCTATGAACGCATTGTACTCCGCTTTGAGCCCGGAAGAGTTTAACAAAATCCCGCAGTGCATGACCGCACACGAGATTTGGCACACACTCGAGGTAACTCACGAAGGTACCTCAAAGGTAAAGACTTCTAAAATAAACTTACTTTCTCAAGAATTTGAATCTTTTTCTATGAAGTCTAATGAATCTTTAAGTGAGATGAACACTAGGTTCACTTTCATAGTAAATAATTTGAAAGCTTTAGGGAAGACCATCATCAAGGGGGAGCTTCAAGGAAATCTACTCCGTTCCCTTGGACCAGAATGGGAGTAGAAGGTAACCGCCATCGAGGAGGCGAACAAAGTGGAGGAGCTCAACATGGAGGATCTCCTAGGCAACCAAATGGCGTACAAGACAAAGCTAAAGCAGAAGAAGGATACTCCAGAACCAAAATTGAAAAGGACCCTCGCATTTTAGAGCCGCTTCAGATAGCGAGGTAAGTTCCGATGACGAAGACTTTAAAATTTTACTTATGAAATTTTCTAAGTTTTGCAGGGAGTCAAAGAAAGAAAAGAAGGAAAGCCCGAGACGTTGCTACCACTACAACGAGGAAGGGCATCTACAACCAGAATGCCCTCTTCTCACGAATGAGAAGAAGAAGGAAAAGGAGAAGAAGTCTAAGAAGAAGGTGTTCCAAGCAACTTGGGATGACTCGAGCTCAGAGGAAGAAGAAAAAGAAAATCTTGAGAAGAATGAAATCGCTTGCTTTGGTTTCGTGGCCTTAGGAGAAAGCAACAGTGAAAGCAGAGGCGACTCCGACAACGAGGTAAATTTCGATTTACAAAATGCATTTAATGAGCTTTTTGAAGTTAGTAAATCGCCTAAGGTAGAAAATAAAAATATTATAAAGAACCTTAGTTTTCTTAAAAGTGAAAATGAAAGGTTGGAAAAATAACTTAAGGATTTAGAAGCTAGTCCTAAAAATGATGACTTAATCAATGAAAATACTGAATTGATTTTGGAAAATGCTAATCTGAAAATAGAAATTTCTGATTTAAAGACTAAGATAAATACTATAGAAAAAGAAATTGCATGTCTTAGGGAAAATTCTAACAAATTAATCAACAAAATAGAAGATTTTCATAGCCCTAAGGTTGAGAAAGGATCTCCATCAAGGAGACCCGCTAACAGATTCGGATCCAAGCTCACTTGGATACCAAAGAAAGATTTGGAATCGTGTTTTGTAGGTTTCAAGGGTGACTACAGCATAATGGACTATACCTACAAGCTCAAGGATAGTCAACTCGATTTGGGAGGACCAAAGAATAAACCAAGGAGGAGAATGAGAAGACCAACGAGACGGCAAAGAAATGATGGACCCACCGTACATCGTCCACCAGATTGTAGATCGATGCCAATGACAGGGCCTCCAATCTACGGATAGGAGCCCCATCCGATGTGGCATCCACCACCTCCATGTGGGCCATTTTATTGGCCATGGTAGGTAAGGTAACCCTTAACGCTATCATTTTATCATTAACATAGATAGGGGGAGTTAAAATTTATAAGCTTTTTGTCATTCATTAAGGGGGAGATCTTATTAAGTTAGCTATATTTCCTTTAGAAATGGGGAGAAAAATAATTGCTATCTTGTTATTACAAAAAGGGAGAGGACATTACTCTTGTTAAAAGAAATTCAACCCATTTATAGAAGAGCATGTTTTAATGGGGAGTTATAGGAAATTTAAAATCAATTAAACCTTTTGATAATGTCAAAAAGGGGGAGGATTTTATGCATTATTATTTATGGTTTTGTCATCATGAAAAAGGGGGAGATTGTTGGTGCTAGAGCACCGTGATCATTTATTTTGATGATAACAAAACACATATCATTTAACATTTGCACTTAAATCTTAGATCTCAAGTTAATTACAAATGGAGACGTGGTTAGACGAAGTTCAAGCTCGCATCCTTGGCAGATTGGAGTAGCTTGATGAAGAACAGAGGAGCTTCACGAGGAGCGATGGCTTGAATGGAGGAAGGAGATGAAGAATAGGATAGATTTCCTTTCCTTGTACTCTATGTATTTTTGTTTCTTTTGTTGCTCTTTATTTTGTTACTTAGATTCATGTTAAAGAGCCTCAAAGTATCCTAACAGTAGTCTTAAGAACATTTGCACAACCCTAGGATACTTAGGTTTTATGTAAAGAACATTGAAAACAAAAGTAGGGCTCAAACAGCCTTTTTAGATGTCTAATCTGAAAATCAGACGTTTGATAAATACTTTTAAGGCGTCTGACTGTTGACTCAGACGTCGGATTATGTTTAGGCTGGACTTAGTTCTGTCTAATGAAATCAGACGTCCAGACATTAGTCCAGATGTCGTAGAAGACGTCTGATGTTTTTGCCAGACGTCCAATTAGTGGACCGTTGCCTACCTTAGTAAACACTGAAGGAAATGATCGTTAGCCTTGTATTAGACGTTCATAGAGGACCCCAGACGACTGATACATGACCATTTTGCCTTAGTTGACCCAAAATCTCTTCTCAGAGATTTTATAGCCATTGCACTCTGTTGGAAATACATTTTCGCAGAAAAGTAGGTTTCCAGACGTCCAGACATCATTCCAGATGTCCCGCATGTCGTCTGATGACAATTCACTAGAACCCTGTTTAGATCTAATTCAAGTCAGGAAGGAAACCCACCAAAAATCAAACGTCTAACTTTGTTCCTGGATGTCTTAAGCTGGTTTTCCAGACATCTGAAGCCAGGATCAGACGTCTGATAACCGTATCAATGCAATGATTAATCCTGATTTCGACCTAATTTTCTTGGATCTTGCATTGAACGGCTATGGAAGCCTTCCAAGGCCTTCCAAAGCCTTCCTAGGGCCTCTATAAATAGAGGAGAACCTTTGCCACTCAAACACACACTTAGATACACTAAGACACACCCAAGCTAGATTCTTTCAACTCTTTGGTGTTGAAAAGAAGAAGATCATATAGAAGAAAGCTCTTGCCCTCCAAGCTTACTTCTGCACCTAGAGAGCCTGATTTCTGTTGTGCACCCGCTCTCCCTCCGCGATTACGAGAGCGATGAAGCGCTACCGCGTGGTTCACGCATCTGCGTCATCAATGCACTTCCAGCAAAGTGAAGCATCCTAACTCCTATAGAATCTTAGTTTAAGAATTACTTTGTTGGCTCTATAGGATTATTGTTGCATTTTACTTTGTTATTTTTTTGGGTATTCGCGTTGCGAATTCCCGTCTCCATCGGGGGACAAAATCCTCACGAAGAGAAGGGATTGAGGAACGCTACCCTCACACTTGTAGAGTGGTTGTAATTGACGTTGAATCACCCTCGTATAAGTGATTCGTTTAGTGGATTTGATCAACTTGGTTGGTCGGAAAATCCTAACTCGAGAGGGTTAGGTGGTGATTTTCAACCGGTTTGAGTTTCTACCTAAAAATCATTGTATACATTGTGCGATTGTTATTTTGTGGGATTATTTATATTTTATTTCCTCTTTTTATATTACATCATGCTGATCTCACCCCCTCCAAGTAGGGAATTTACAATTTTTACATTTTTCTGAGCTAGGCTCTGGACAACCTACCAATGGGCTGTTACCCATAGCAATTTACCAACCATACTTGTACGGTGAAGTGTGATTTTATTTATTTGTTTATTTATTTTCTTTTTCTTCTATATTTTTATTTTTCTTTTTGGGTGTTTCTTTTATTCTTTTTTTTCTAAGTAGGCGGCTTCCCCGATGTAAGATTTACCTAAAGGCAGTAAGAAAAGAATGGCCGTGTGGGTGGGCTCCAAACAACTAGCCAATGAGCTATTACCACCAACAACTTACTAGCCATGCCACCCTAGAAGGTTGATTAGCTACCCAATTTTCATAAAAACTATCGGAAAGTGAATCAGTGCAAATAGTGTGTAGATGCTTTAACTTACAGTCCCCTCAAATCAGAGGGTGTTATGAAAGGTTGTGTACATATCACCCCAATTTATTTAACAAATTAAAATAAAATTACTTGGCGAGGACTTGAGACTAAGTCTACATTCGAGTGGACACCTAGGCTAATTAAGCCTGAAGACCTAAAGAGTATAATTGTTCAGGTTTTAAAGTGTCATTTTCTAAAGTTAATAACTTCCAAAAGCCTAAGTCATCCTCTCCTAATTCTATTTTTTTCTTTTCTTGTCTTTTTTAATTTTCAATTTTTTTTAAAGAAAATAAAAGAAATTCTACAGAGCTCATGAAATAATTTAGGATTAAGTATCCACCCCATCATGCCTAAATGATGCAATGTCCTTATAGAAATAAGAACATGAAACGGGTGGAATAACAGAATATCACCTGAGTTTCGTTATAATTTGGTCAGTTCCATAGAGAGGAGAGTATACACACGTGCTAAGTTCAATGCCTTCAGCTAGGCATAAAATACAAACAAAGAATAGGTTAAGGATTTACAGATATGCGATAGAATCAGAATTAAACGATTGATCCCTAAACCCATCAGCTGATGATGTCAACAGATGTGGACAAGTTGTGGTGCAAACCTATGCCCCATGGTCAAGTGGTTCTAAGGTTTTGGATGAAAATCACCCAACAATGAAGATTATTGAGCTTGTGGGGTTGGTCCAACGGTTTGGTAGTGTGCAGCCCAAGACTAAAGTGTCAGGCAAAAGATAGATTTGATTCACTTGGTTCAGATGTCAACATAAAGATTTTCTCGTAAAGATAGTTATTCCATACTTAGGTCGCATGTCAAATATATCGTAAGGCTCCTAGTAAAAAGTTGGTGGTTTTAGGTCAATGGGAACCCTTACATCCTGATTGAGCAGCAATCATAGGTCTTAATCGACCTAAATTAGGCTAGGACTTAGCATAAGTTAGGATAATTCATGCATGCAAAAACATTACTAGCACCTTTACAACTTTCTTTTAGCTATGCATAAAATAATGCTATAATGTACTGATTAGGTACATTATGTCAATTGCAGGTAATAAGTTGATAAGAAGCTGGATCAAAGGCTAGATCTGAAGAATAAAGAATAACTGGTGTTACAGTAGAGCTGGAGCGGAAGACCTAGATTAGATGTAGTAGATAATATTGTATGGGAGTTAGGGTATGCTATTCTATTAAGTAGGAATAAAGCAATAAATTGTGAAGGACTTATGTCCATCCTAGCTTTCGGACAACCTAGAAGCCTCCCCAAGCCTTAGCCACCCTTAGATTAGGTCACCGCACCTTAGGAAACCATAAAGCCCTAATTCTAGCCTTTATCAGGATGTCTAGATGAGTTATACGACAACCAAAACCCTTAGCCAACTCCCACACACGTTAAACCCACTGCTGCAGTGTTATTGGATGTCCAGACACTTGGTTAAATGTCCAATTTCTGCAGAATACCCAAGACAGAACCTAGAATCCCTCCTGACTCTGATTGGATGTCCAGACAATAAGTCTGGAGTTCTAATTTTTCATTATAAAAAGTATGAAAACTTTATTGTACGTCCAGAATTGGCCTCCAGACCCTGTTTTGAGATTCAAGCCTTTATATTGGATCTCTAGCTCCCTAAACCCAATGCTAACCCCCTAGGAACCTAAATTAAGGTGCCCTAACCCTAGTACATCGGCTATAGACCTCCCTAAGGACCTAATTAGGTCCTCACTAAACCTTATTGACTTGGATCTTAGTCAATTCCATCAGCCTATTCAACTCATTGAGTCCAATTGAGCCATGATCTTAGCACACACTGTGCAATTGGACTTAGAGAGACTCCAATTGACCTAGATCTGACTTAATTTAGTTATTTTACACTCAATTAACTTTCTACACACCCAATTAAACATGTATTAAGTTTAATTACACTTTGCCTTAGTGAATTAGGGTTTACAACCTTAATTTGAGACCTACCTTGACCTAAACCCACTAGAAGCTTGCCTAATCAACCGAGCCACCTAATTTTCAACCCATACACACCCTCACACACCATCCACACAAAAATTCTTGGCATAGAGTTCTCTAGAACTCTCTACCATGTGTTGTTGCCTTGGTTGCTAAAATTAGCAACTAAAGGCCATTCAATTTTTAGATCCACATTTGGTGGATCTAAAAACCACCATCCATCCTCTCTCTCACTCTCCCATGAGCTCCCACCATAGGCCTCTCTAGGGAATTCCATAATTCTCTAAGGAGCTTCTGGGTGGTGCTTTGGACCCATTCTCTCTTGGCTTCATTTTACCTTAGCTTCATTCCACCTCCACTCAACCTTCACGAGTAGCTTCAACATGGCCACCACCATCTCCACACCAAGATGTTGGATCACCTCCTCAACCTCTCTCCAAGGGCCAACCTAAGCACCATTGGCTGCCGCTCCTCCTCCCAACGAAGTCAAAGGCCATCGAAGCCCACCTCCAAATGCCCTTAGTTCTAATTGATTAGATTGTAGTTCTTCGTAGATTTATTGCTTTTATTATTGCTTAGTAGTGTAGCTCCTTACTTCTTCCCCAATGGTGCATGCATAATTACACGTAGATTCATGTATGCAGTTGTTTTCTAATAGTTAGTTTTTACATTCCCTGTACAAGCATTCCGCTACCAGCACTCTGCAACTCTGTTATTATCATCTTCATATATATATATGCTGAAAATCACCATGTGCCTGATTATCATCTTTTGGTGTGATTAAAGTTGCATATTTTCAATTTCTGATATTTTGGCAACATGTCTTGCATCAATATGAACTTAGCATAAATCGACATGTGATTTTGAATAAGTAGAGCGTGTTGGATCGATTTGAAATCTGCATTTCCAGAAATGCCTCCCTGAGATGAACGACCATGACTTAAGTCTCGTTATGTTTATAAATTATTTTTGACGAGCATTTTCGTGCACTATACTACGACGAGATCTCCATTTTCATAACACGCACGAGAATCGCCCTCCCAATAAATGGCATTGTTGCCGGGTAGGAAACATCATTTTTATTTCGATCTCTGAAATTGTCGTTGATAAATCTTCCTCTACCTATCTTTTGATGTGTAGGAAAGCAGGGAAAAACTAGATCTGCACACACAACGAGCGCGGAAAAAAATAGCAGGTGCACATCATATCTTTCTTGGTCTAGGTTTGATTTGAACCCTAGGTTAGATTTCCTTCTAGCAATTTCATTTGAAAAAAAAAATCCTATTTCTTTTCGTGAAAAAAGAAGTCTTGGTGGTTAGATTAGGTCTCCGTTTGAATCTTATGATAGTTTACTTGAAAAAAAAAATTGAAAAAAAAAATTTCATTAAAAAAATTGAATTTTTTTTGAGAAAAAGAAATTGTTTTGGAGGAAGGTTTGAATTTCAAATTAAATCACCTTTTCAAAAGCTTTCCCACCATTCTCTGATTTTTGGCAAGACTTCAAATTCTAATTTAAAAATTCAATTGCCGAGAAATTAATAGGCAAAAAATTCTAAAATTTGGGTTAGATCTTCATTTTTAAACAACCTTTCAAATACCACTATTGATTCAAAAACATTCGAAGTACAAAATTTTTAAAATTCCAGAAAGTGCTCGGGGATCAGATTGTTCCAGATTTGAAATGTTTTAAAATGCAAAAAAGTAATTCCGAGCAATCAATGAATTTGTTTTTACTAAAACTGGTGGGGTTTGAAGGCTGATCTCATTGGCTTTAATTCCCATATTTTCCCTGAACTTTTGAAGATCATTTGATATTGTTTCAAAGCAAAAAAATCGATTAGGGGTCAAAATTCTGGTTCTGACCCTCTGATGTTTAAAAATATCTATAAATTCGGTTGAAATAGTAAATATTACAAAAAAAATTCTCTGAAAAGATAATTGAAAAAGGAATATACTTAACAAATTTCAAATTATTCCGATTCAAATTTTTATCAAAGAATTGTTATTTTTTTTGTGGTCTGCTAAAAAGAAAAATGAAGAAAAAGCAAACCCTAGAATGGCATAAACATTAGGTTGCACCTTTATGGTTACATTCTAGAGACCACACTTGGGCTAGCCTAGACTTAGTCAAGTCTAGTGTTTAGCTAGTGAGCTTAGTCACCTTGTGGGCCACTAACCACAAATCCCAACTGAAGAAAATGGGTTGAAATTAATTTTAAAACATGTAAGCAAACCCGAATTCGTTGTTGTACTACTAGGTGGCTTCGACCACTCTAACCAAACCTGGTGACTAAGTCTGCGGGGTAGTGTCAAACAGCCATGGCTCGGGGGTAACGGAACCGGAGGCATGAGCCAAAGGAAGAACCTTCCCCTTAGTCCCCTCATAAACAGACTGGCTGGGTTAGCTTGAGAGGCTAGAATCACTTTCAATCGGTTGTGCGACGAATTTTTTTTCAGGAATTCAAACTTAAAATGAAAACCCTTGTCATCTAATCATAAGGACCATCTGATTGACAGGGCCTTAGCCATGTCTTGCTTGGCTACACCAACCTAGGGTTTAGGTGGTGAATGTGAGGAAGGAGGTCATTTAGACCTCGATTGGTTGGACCTTGGGAGCCGCTCCCATGGAGGTGAGTCACTTCGCTCAGGCCATCTTCTCCCCCACCCTCTTCTTTTATCTGCTTAGCCGCAATGGCTAACCCTAGATCTGGACCTAATCTGGATCTAGAAAAGCTGGACCCATGAGCTTATCTGAGAGCCTGAGTCACTGAATCAGCTCAGCCATGGGATCAGAACCCAATGTGGCGAAAATGACTTTTCACTTTGCCTAATCCTTCTCCTCGGGTTACTAAAATGGTTAACCCATATCCTAACCTTTGATATTATGACCCATACCAGTCGGTCCCTCAAAGGACCACATCTTATAACCAAGGGTATGGATTTCACACTCCATCTCACATATGGAATATTGCATAGACCTAATACACCCTGTGGAACCCCTGAAGAACTACCAGTGCATATGCAACTGCACTATAGAATACAGAGACCTATAGATAGCACTAAGGAAAAGGCCACATCCTATCTACATGAAATCCAACATATCACTGAGCTAAACCAAGGACAAAGTTGGATTCCGTATCAACAAGCTGTGATGGATCTCCTTCAGGGAACAACAGGGATAACAAGGCTAACTGAACAAAATCGGGAAACTCAAGAACTACTGCTTTTGAGATATCAGGTGGAAAGTAGCCTTGAAGACCTCTAAGAATCTGCAATGACTATGCCGGACAGACACACAGGAGATTCTCAAGAGCAGATGCCAGAAGATAATTCAGGGGAAGAAGAATCCAGCTTGGAAATGAGATATGAGCAGGAAATATTCATAATGAGTTCGTCTGAGAACTCCATTCAAGAAACAGAGGAAAGGACTGATATCTTCAAGACTGAGCTACAATTGGATTATCTTCAATCCTAGGCAATACCTCTTGGGTTAGATAACCCAACCGTGATAAGGGAAGTAGATCCATTTAAGGATATGGATCTTGAGGCAAACATTATATGTGACACTGCTGATCAATCTAGGCCACTTCCCATTGTAGGTGAACCTGTGCTAGATCCAACATCTCCTAATCTACACTCTCCTTTCACCAACATACCTAATTTAGATGTTAGAGATTCTGAGATGATATTTTCTATCCCTGATCCTGACATCCAAAGACCAGAAGTAGCTACGGATGTTTTGACTGAAGAATTGGATATGCTACCTGAGGCAGGAATTGCTGAGGATCCCAATGCATACGAGGGTGAATCTTTAAGCAGAATGAGCTGGAGATGCACCTACCATCCTAGTCAATCTAATTGATGGCTCAACTCTGAGCCTGAAGAGTCAGCCTCTGATGAATTAGAGATGAGTACTGATGAGGATGAAGTAATTTCTGACGAGGATTTCAGTGACCTCCCCACAGATCTACTTTCACGAATACCCCCATATGATCCAGAGCTTGGAGAGGGCATGATCTTTGATGTCAATTATCATTATGAGGATCCCTATGACTCAGATTCTAGTTCTGAGATACATTTTTATCTACTCCCTCAACAACTTCTTGCTGAATTGTGGGACATGATAAATGAACTAAATCAACATCATGACCCCCCCTCTAATTATCCTCTTTTCTCCATCACGACTCCACACTTTCTTTTAGCTAGGCATGTTGGAGTAGGGGTGCATAATCAGTTGGTTCACATCTCCAGACCACTGATTCTAGGAGCATATGAGCACATCTTTTTCTTAATCTTAATCAGCTCCTATGCTAGAACTGATACATCTGATTGAGTTTTTTCCCAGCTGGTGGCAATAAACTCAGCATCCACCCCACATTCTAGCATCTTCTATACATAATCATTCTTTTACATAGCATATTTTTCTTTTAAGCATTTTTCCTTTTCTCATATTGCATACTGTCAGGTTGGCTGATGCTAAACAGTAAATTCATCAGCAATTCCAAGTGATTTCTACCCATTTTCTCCTTGTTGCATTTATTTTCTTTTATATTCTTGCATGAGGACATGCAATAACTTAGGCATGGGGGGGTTAGATATGACAAAATTGAAAATTTTCATGCCAACATTTATGGAAACATCGGAGTTGCATGTCAAATGTACTTTAGGACCCTAAATGGAAGAATAACTGACTCCACCTCCAATGTTCGCATTGGAGCTAAAAATCATCCGCAAATGCCACTTCCGACTCACCCGCTCACCTTTTGTTCTAAATCTAGGATTAAGCTGAATGTAACCCGAAAGGGAAATTTCAAGAAGTACGAATATAAGAGGTTACTTGCTTATATCATATATACATAGTGCATCCATGAATAAGATTATCTTATTAAGAGAATGCATTAGAGATTTTATCCTCTAGTTGATTCCTCTAATTTGGAATCCAGTATAATTTTTCACACACATGTAGAATTTGCAATGGATTCACGATGAAGGTTGATAAACATCTTCAGTTTGTCGAGAAGAAGCAGTGCTTCTTCTCGTGAACCCTTGGACAGTGTTTTGGGAGCTTGGCAGATTCTCTTCCAAAAATCCATTAAATAATGTGAGATGAGAGTAGAGTGTACTGGTGCTCTAAGATTAATGCAAGGAATCCGGAGTCCTAGATAAGTAGGTGATGATACTCAAAGATAAGGCATAGTTTTCGCTCTTGGTTACTACGTATACATTTTGTGTGAATTTTCAGAGCCACCAAATAAGCCAAATACACGGAGAGCGAGTTTTCATAAAACTAAGGCTAATGTGGATGGTTACGACCATTCCTTACGAAATCCTCTGCTGAAGGAGGGTATTAATGTCAAGGTCAAAAATACACCATCCTATCCATCTCTCCCGGTGCTGTGAGTAAGCACTTCCACCAAATAAGCCACCCAATGTCTCTTGAGTACCACCAATCCCTAATAATGCCTCCTCAATAAAGTTCATGGATGTGTGCTAGTTGTGTTGTGTTGAAAAAGAAAAAAAGAGGAAAAAAAAATTACATAGAAAAAATAAAGGAAAGTAAAAAAAATGAAAAAAAGAAAGAAAAATTCAAAAAAAAGCAAAAGTAAGAAGAAAGAGTGTGTGAATATTTAGTGTTTATTTCAGTTGCATTGAGCCAATACCACCAAATAAATTTGAGATCCACCAAATATGGCCTTTATCTATCTTTCTGTGTTTCTAACCCTAAGAATACTACCTGAGGAATTCTGACTTAGTGCTAGAGTTGTGGGAACTTAATTAAAGTGTTAATGCCAAGTGAGACCACCAAATATAGGTCATATGTGTGAATTTGGTGAGATTGTGAGTTCTAAGAAAATGAAAGAAAACAAAAAGAAAAGGAGAGAATGAATACAAAGGAACCAAAAGAGAGCATAGTTTTTCTCGTCTTTCTCTGAGTTGAGTTACGTAATAATCTAAGAATCTAGATTCTGAAGTAGTAATTTCTATGGAGCACCATGTTAGATTGAGGCACCAAATAAACACCCATATCCCTCAGACATTCTCTACCCAAGCAAAGCCAGGGTGGAGAATATCTTGAATACCCCGAGAGGAGTTCGCCTATCCCACTAGAATTTTACTACAGGTCAAGTACAGGCTTTAGAACTGAATCAGGTATTTCACACGAATCCATTGCAAAAGCTACATATCTATACTTTCACGATTATCTGGATTTCTAGGGCATAGGATGAAAATAAAAATAAGAAAAGTCATTAGGAAAACACTTGATAAAATAATCAATCCCTTAGGAACCCTTCTATGAATAATTCAGTCTCGCATTTGCTAGGGACTACCAATATTTAGGCATGGGGGTATGATTACACAGCAATCATATGTCTTAATTGACCTAAATTAGGCTAGGACATAGCATAAGTTAGGATAATTCATGCATGCATAAGCATTACTAGCACCTTTACTGCTTTCTTTTAGCTACGCATAAAATAATGCTATATTGTACTGATTAGATGCATTATGTCAATTCTAAGTAATAAGCTGATAAGAAGCTGGATCTAAAGCTCAATCTGAAGAATAAGGAATAACTAGTGTTGCAGCAGAGCTGGAGTGGAAGACCTAGATTAGATGTAGTAGATAATAATGTAAGGGAGTTAAGGTATGCTATTCTATTAAGTAGGAATAAAGCAATAAATTGTGAAGGACTTAGGTCCATCCAAGCCCTACGACAGCATAGAAGCCTCCCCAAGCCTTAGCCACCATTAGATTAGGTCATCGCACCATAGGAAACCTTAAAAACCTAATTCTAGCATCTATCTGGACGTCCAAATGAGTTATAGGATGTCCAGAACCCTTAGCCAACTCCCGCACACCTTAAATCCACTTCTACAGTGTTATTGGATGTCCAATTTCTGCAGAATCCCAAGATAGAACCTAGAATCCCTCCTAACTCTGATTGGATGTCCAGACAATAAGTCTGGACTTCTGATTTTTCATTATAAGATGTCTGATAACTTTATTGGACATCCAGAACTACCCTTCAAACCTTATTTTGAGATTCAAGGCTTGATCATAGATCTTTAGCTCTCTAAACCCAATTCCAACCCCCTAGAAACCTAAATTAAGGTGCCCTAACCCTAGTACCTCACCTCTAGACCTCTCTAAGGACTTAATTAGGTCCTCATTAAACCTAATTGACTTGGATCTTAGTCAATTCCATCAGTCTATTCATTTGGACTCACTGAGTCCAATTGAGCCCTAATCACAGCATACACTGTCCAATTGGACTCAATGAGAGTCCAATTGACCAAGACTTGACTTAGTTGAGTTATTTTACTATCAATTAGGTTTCCACACACCCAATTAAACTTGTATTAAGTTTAATTTCGCTTTGCCTTAGTGAACTAGGGTTTACAACCCTAATTTGAGAACTACCTTGACCTAAGCCCACTAGAAACTAACCTAATCAACATAGCCACCTAAGTTTTGACCCACACACACCATCCACATGAAAATACCTTGCCTAGAGTTCTCTGGAACTCTCTACCATGTGTTGTTGCCTTGGTTGCTAAAATTAGCAACCAAGAGCCAATCAATTTTTAGATCCACATTTGGTGCATCTAAAAACCACCATCCATCCTCTCTCTCACTCTCCCACGAGCTCCAACCACAGGCCTCTCTAGAGAATTCCATAATTCTCTAGAGAGCTTCCATTAGGTCTATAGAAAGACCTAAGGGGTGGCACTTTGGACCCATTCACTCTTGGCTCCATTTTAGCTTAGCTTCATTCCACCTCCACTCCACCTTCATGAGTAGCTTCGCCCTGGCCACCACCATCTCCATGCCAAGATGTTGGATCACCTCCTCAACCTCTCTCCAAGGGTCGGCCTAAGCACCACTGGCTGGCCCTCCTTCTCCTCTCAACCAAGTCAAACGCCATCGAAGCCCACCTCTGAATGCCCTTGGTTATGATAGATTAAATTGTAGTTCTTTGTAGATTTGTTGCTTTTATTACTACTTAGTAGTGTAGCTCCTTACTTCTCCCCTAATGATGCATGCATAATCCCTCGTAGATTGATGTATGCAGTCATTTTCTGATAGCTGTTAGCTTTTGCATTCCCTGTACAAGCATTCTGCTACCGATGCTCTGCAACTCTATTATCATCATCTTTATATATATATATATGCTTGAAAATCGCCATGTGCTTGATTATCATCTTTTGGTGTGATTAAAGTTGCATGTTTTCAATTTCTGATATTCTAGCAACAGCATGTCTTGCATCAGTACGAACATAGCATAAATCGACATGAGATTTTGAGTAAGTAGAGTGAGTGAGATCGATTTCAAATCTACATTTCCATAAACACCTCCTAGAGATGAAAGATTGAGACTCAAGTCTTGTTATCTTTATAAATTATTTTTGACAAGCATTTTCGTGCACTGTATTGCGACGAGATCTCTATTCTCAAAACATGCACGAGAATCGCCTCCTATCAGATCCAAAATTATGTTTCGCCCTGAATTAGCCTCCCAGATTTTCATTTCCACATTTCTATCCTCCAAAATCAGTGTTTTCGAGACATCTAGATCGTTGCACACCCCTTCTAAAATACCTACGTCCCACAATTGTGGATGAATTAGGATTGACTTTGGCACAATAATCTCAAAAGTAAGATCATTCAGCTCTTTGGGGTGCAGTTGAGTGATGGGGCCATTGATTGAATCATCTTGTAAATCAGGATATGGATCCTCTAAGTTAGCCCCAACATGATCATAATCTTCACTGATCTGGCTATCAAATTGTTCATCAAGCTCTTTAAGCCCATTCGTCTCACTAAAATCCTCTTCCTTAAGCTTAAGTGAGACTTCATCTAAAGATTCTTCACCCTCAGAGACAAAGAATTCTTGATGCTCATTTACATATCTCTCAAAATCGTATGTCATTTCCTGGTCCATGGAGACATTTTTCTACACTCCCTGGCTCGAGTATCTTGGGTGAAGCAATCAGTTCATCTTGAATTGGTTGCTCTAGACCAACCTAGTCACCTCCAGTCTTAGAACATGTATCCCCCCCGACAGGTGCCTGAGCAGGTTCAGACATTGGCTCTTTTGAAGGGGGTTCAACTTGAGAATCATCTCAAGATTGGACTAGGGCAATCACAAATTTCATCCTCAATCTTGAGAATTCCCAACTAGAAACTCACTCAGGCCCCTATTCCTAACATCCTGGAGCAAATCCAATAAAGAGCTATTCAGCTCCTCAATCATTTTGATCATGGGTTCCAATGCTTTAGTGCATGGTGTTGGCTGAGCTTCTAATGTTTGTATAGTGTTTCTCAAGTTAGCCAACACCCTATCCTGGACCTGGCTCACCTGAACCGAATGGTTCGGTTCAGGGTTGGGTGGCCTTGGGTTCAATCTAGGGGAGTCAAGATATTGAGGTACTCGCTAAAATTAAGTCATTTCGGGTTGTTCAGAGAATGGTGGTGACCTATGTTTAGCATAATCCTGGGGAGGGTAAGAGATATAATAATCATATCCTTCTTGATTGCAAATCAGGTTTGGTTGATCATTAAAGGGTGAAGACCTATAATCAATGTCGGTGTGAAAAGGATAATAATCATAGTCTTGTTGTCCAAGGTTAGGCCCTAGACACTAAGGTCCGGATTCATATCCCCAATCAAAGTTATCCCGACAAGGAGATGGGTCATCATAAGTCAAGTCGCGATAGTAATCATCTTGAGGATACATGTTGGTAGGAGGGTAGGATTGGAAATGTGTAAAAGATTTGGAAGGATGCATGGTGAAGTAGGAGCGAAAATGGAGGAGAGAAAGGTGCCCTGCAGTACAATCAACCAAACCAATCCTTAGGTAGGTAGCTTAAAGATCTATAGACTCCCAGAACCTGTCCTAAGATTATAAACGATTTAGTTCACTTTTATCCAATCAATCGAACTTGTTAGAGGGATGGGCTAGGGAGAAGGCTCTTTCTCTAGCTTGTGCCTCCAGTTCCTTTGATACCCCCCAACCGCATTCGTTGATGCTACTCCCCTAAGTAGACATCAGATGGACCAGTAGAAGTGAATTAATTGAAAACAATCTCAATCTGAGCCCTGAAGAGCGAATCAATCCTTAAGGCAAACGTCTACTCAGTTTTAATTAGGCTTGGGATGATTATGCTCTTGGAATGTGATGGGCCCTTTAGATGGGTTGTGCCCATAATGATCAATTCAAATGTGTGTGTGTGAACAACTACGGTTTGCAAACAAGGTTATTTGATGATGTGTCCTTTAAGGTTTAACCTTTTTTAGTAGCTTTTAGGGGTTAATATTTAGGTTCATTCAATCAGTGTTCAAGAGAACAATCCAAGTTTTGAAAGCACTAGTGACGATATATTGCCTTAAAAATTAAAAATAATGTAGAGTGCTTGGTTCAACCTTAATGAGCAACCCTAAGTGGCAAGCTACTTGATGATCACTTTTATCTTAAGTGGTGCAGCCCAAACAGTTCAATCAATCGGCCTGTTGTATCACTTGATTAAGGTACACAAAATGTTTAACCTATTCAAATTTTCTACTCACTTATTTGTGTGTTACACTGAAGTGTACCGAGTCCACAGGTCAGATCCGCGGTTAAGTGGTAGAGTCAAAGTGAATGTGCACCTTAGGATTAGAAATTGTGGGTGTTAAGTGTGTCTCTTTAAAGTTAATCCCACAAGTAGAGAAGAACTTTTTTGTATTTTTAATTTACATGGAAGGGTGAGGCGAGGTGAAGTGGCAATCAAGCAACCAAATCCATCCTAGGATTTATAAAAGCACCTAAGTTGATTCAGGTTTGAGTTATTAAGTGACGGAATGGAAATCTAGTGGGTAGGTGGGGGAAGAAACTTACAGAACCTTCATCCATTTTTTTCTCTGATCTAACCGCACTAGCCTGCCTTGGAAGAGTACTTGCAATCACAGTAGGATCAGAGAAAAATTGAGATAAAAGTTAGGTAAGGCAGAAAAATGCGAGAAATACTAAAGAGCTTACCTCTATAGAAATGGCGCCAAAATAATGTGGCGGATATTTATCGCAAAAAGCTTTTCAGTTTGGAAAACCTGTCATCGTAGTTTAATTCACAAGAAAATCCATCAATCAGATAATATTTATAATCAAAACTCGAAAGGAGTCCTGGGTCCAAAATTGGGTGGCAAACGTTTGGTTTGAAAAATCCACATTTCACTTCTTTTCTTTTCTTATTTTTTTAGTATTTTTACCAAGCAAGAGATTAGGTTAATGAAAAGTTTATCTACTTACAAAAATAATGCAGAGAGATATAGAGAGAGAAACAATCATATATTTTTGACCAAATGTTTCTTCCAACTATGAAATTAGGAAAACTACACTACAAAAGCGAAAAGAGAGAGATAGGTGAGAAGAAACCCCCTTGATGGTCTCTTGGAGGATGGCTCACTCTGACGATGCCCCAAAGAATGTGGTGAGGAGTGGGATGAGGGAGAACAATGGTGGAAGAAGGAGGAATGGGTAGGACGTCATGACGATGAGGATCTTCTTTCGAAAGGAGGTGAGAGGATGGTCACGGGATGCTCCACGAATGGGGATGAGAGAGGGAAAATGTTTGATTTCTACTCTAAAGGAGCATCATGGGCATGGGACAAGCTCCCTCTAGAGCCTCGGAGATGGTGAGGAGAAGAAAGGAAGAGATGAAGAAAAATGGGATGGGTAGGGGTCCCTTTATAGTAGAGGAAAGGATGAATTTCATATACAGGACATTTACTAACGATAATAGACATCAATAAAGATCTGCCTCAAACATCGCAAAAGACAACCCATGTGCCTCACTACTACCATTACGTTGATGCATGCTCTGCACGCCCTTGTCGAGCGCACACGCGCGATACGTGCACGCTGCTATGCCTTTGTGTGCCAATGCACTATGCGTTGTGCCTTGTGTGCCTCCATGCGCATGCCCTCACTGCTGTGTGCTTGCTGTGGTGGGTGCTTGTGCATGGGAAGGCTGGGTGTTACCACATGGCGTAATCTGGGCAATCCAACTTTCCTTTGTAGGGGCAGCTGCAAAGGTTGGATTGAGTTGATTTTCATGTCGGTGGGTTGCAATCGTCGACTCGAATCCATCCGTGTGGTCGGATTTATCGTTTGAGTGCTAAATTGCATCACCTAGCGCATCGACCGTTGATCTTCCTCGGACTGCATATGGTGGTACGAGACTTCGATAAAGGGGATTTCGGAGGTGTTGGACTCTGATCGTCGTCCTGATCAGATCCATACGGTCGAGTCGTAAATCCAAGGCTTCAATTAAATTTCCTTCTCACCTGAACATAAAAGGGTGCAATTAACCTAAAATAAACACAAACTACTCTAAATGCGGAATGATGCATGCTATACAATATTTATAGTAAGAAATCTATATCTAAGCCTAGAGACATGCATAAATAGGCATTTTAAGCAAAATGGATGTGTTTACATAAGAAGGATTTGACCAAAAAGCTAGATGATGCATTTGGGCCTACCACACGGCATACAAAATGCCTTGGTATGTCTCTATTCCATCTAGTGTTTGTTAAGGTGTGTCGCTTACCAGTAGAGTTAGAACACCTAGCATTTTGGGCCATCAAGAAATGCAATCTTGACCTAGAGTTTGTCGGAAAGACCAAGAAACTCCAACTATCTAAGTTGGAGGAGCTTAGAAATGGTACCTACAAGAATTCCAGAATCAACAAGGCAAGGACCAAAGCTCTTCAAGACTAGATGATTTCCTGTAAGAGCTCTAAGCCGAACCAGAGGGTCTGGCTTTTTGATTCTCAACTTAAGCTCTTTCCCGGCAAGCTTAGGTCTAGGTGGAATGGCCCATTCATTATTTAGTGGATTTTTCCTAATGGGCCCATCAAAATATGTGACCCAAAGACATGTAATTCCTTCAAGGTCACTGGGCAATGTCTCAAACCCTTTGTTGGCCATGTGTTCCCTAAAGACATCTCGAATAAGGTTGCTCTCACTTTGCCCTAATCTCTATTCACTGGACATCACCTAGGTGAAGGCACTAAACTCAGTACGTGTATAGACTGTTTGGAGCAGGCTAGAGTTTCATGGAATTCAGGTGATATTCTTCCAATTCTGCCCTCCTATATGCATTTTTTTTACAATGAGGATATTGCATTAGCAAGGCATGGTGGGGTGGATACTTTGTGATTTCATCATGTTGTCAACCTGTAATAGTAATCCCCTTTTATATATATTTTTTAAAAAAACTACAATTAAGAGAAAAGAACTTAGGCATTAGGAGTTGCAAACTTTAGGAAATGATACTTTAGGACCTAAACACGAAGACTCTTCAGTCTACATGCTTAATCAGCTCGGGTGTCCACTCGATTGTCGACTTGGTCTTAAGTCCCCACCAAGTAATTTTATTCTAATTTGGACAATAAATTGGGGTGATAAGTACATGACTTATCAACTTGCCATCTGATTTGTGGCGACTTTAAGTCTAAGCATTTACACACTATTTGTATTGACTCACTTTCCGAAGATTTTTATGGAAATTCGGTAGCTAATGAATCGTTTAGGGTGGTACGGATGGCAAGTTGTTAGTGGTACTAGCTCATCGGCCGGTTGTCAAGAGCCCAGCCACACAACCAATATCTTTCTACTGCTTTTAGGTAAATCTTAGATCAGGGAAGCCACCTACATAGAAAAAAAGAAAAAGAAATACCTGAAAAAAAAAGAAAAATAAAACAAAATAAGCCACACTTCACTGTTGGTGTAAGGGCACCACAATCATTAATTTTGATGACAACAAAACACTTGATATTTGACATTTGCATTTGAGTCCAAGATTTCAGGTCAGTTGCAAATGGATACAAGTGTGAAGAGCTTGTGTCCATCATGAATTAGAGGAGCTCATTGGAGGAGAAGGAGCTTCGCTTAGAGAGAGAGCTTAAAAATAAACCAGAACAATAGGATAGATGTCTTTTCTATCTTATACTTTGTATCTTTTGTTATTTGCTCTTTTATTTTTTTAGGGTACTTGTTAAAGAGCCCCAAAGTAACAAAATAGTTGTCCTAGGAACACTTACTCGACACTAGGATAGTTAGACTTTTTGTAGTTAACTTAGAAAACCAAAGTAGGCATCAGACAGGCAGATCAGACGTCTAATCTGGACATCAGATGTATGATCCTTGATTTTAAGATGTCTGACTGTTTGATCAAATGTCTAAAAACACTTAGGTTAGAAACTACTCTTTATCTACCTTGTTCAAACGTCCAACCTATAGTTCAGACATCTTAACAGACGTCTGATGACATTGGCAGACGTCCAATTAGTGGAATGTTATCTTAAAAATATAATCGTTGAGGATTGACCCTTAATCTTCTATCAGACATTCGTAGAGGACCTTAGATGTCTTATATATAAACGTTAGCCCACGATTAAGCTGAAATCACTTCTCATTAGAGATATAACCATTTGTGCCTTGAGAAATCCATTCCTGTAGTGATCTATGTTTTCAGACTTCCAGATTTAGTGCTAGATGTCCAAGATGTCGTTCAACGGACTTTCACTAGAACCCTGATTAGGTCTGACTCAAGTTAGTAAGGGAAGCCGTCTAGGATTAGATGTCTAATTTACTTGCCAGATGTCTTAAAAGTAGTTTCCAGACATTTGATACTTTTCCCAGACATCTAATAACACTATCAAAATAATTAATGACCCTGATTCTAGCCTAATCTGCCTTGGGCTTGCTCCCAACGGCTATAGAAGCCTTCCAAGGTCTTCCATAGTCTTTGTTAGGGTTCCTAAGCCATCTAAAAATTGAGGGGGAGCCTTCCAAGAGAAGAAAGGAATCACCTAGAAGTGCTTTTGCCATTAGTATATGTCTTCAGAGCACCATCCTAACTGTACACCTGCTCCCCCACTATTACATGTGAGAGCGTCATCGTGTCGTTGAGTGGATCATGCACCTGCATCACTTGCCTACGCACTTCCATCAAAGGGAAGTCTTCTTTGCCTATAGTAGCTAGTTCCATTTACATACTTTGGGGCTCTACAGGATATTTGCTTATTGTCTTTGGATTGGTATTCGCCTTGTGAATTCCCATCTCCATCGAGAGATTAAATACTCCACGTGAAGGGGAGGGGTTTGAGGCACGATACCCTCATTCAAAGTATTGTCGGTTGTAAGAGGTTGAACTGCCATCGTTCAAGTAGTTCGGATAGTGGATTTAATCAACTCGATCGATAAGGAAATCCTAAATTGAGAGGTTTAGCTAATGGTTTTTACCCGAGTTTGGGTTTCCACCACAAAATCCTTGTGTATTTGTATGATTGATCCCTTGTAAGATTGTTTAGTATATTCCTGCATCATTTACATTTTTCACAAATCTCATCCACTCCCATAAGGATATCACATTCATTATCGAAACCATGCCTACATCAAGCTTTTAGCACGAGAATCCAATGCTTTACCACAGTGGTAGCACACACCTGGTCCTTAACGAAGAGGCACGGGTTCAAGCGGCAATCCATCGCAACCTCATCAACACCAGTAAATTGCTCCGCACGATCCTAATCGCGCGACTAGGATTCAAATACATGGATGGACACCTGTGCCATATGCGCAAACACACACGATGACCAAGCGCTCTTCGCAGAGAGATCTTAGCACTTCATCGACGATGGACGGTCACGATCATCTCCCACCAGTGAGCGTGCGATTCAAACGCAAGTGCCCAACAAACATGAGATTCACGCTGTCCACCTATGATCCGAAGGCGCGATCGTCGTGCAATCTCCACCCTCCAGCTGTGATCGAACGGTAGTGATTCCTCCAGCCAGCAAGTGCGCAATTCAAATGTCGTGAGTGCGATCCCAACCATGAGACATCCTCTCAATCCATGACGTCCATCAGAGATCTAAGGGTCAACGAGCGAGGCACAGCTATGTAGCGCCATCCAGCTTTTGTGCACATGATGCACGCGCACGTGCATTGCACTGTGGCAGTGGTGCACGGGCAATGTGCAAGTGACGCATGTCTTGTGTGTGGCATTGAGGTCCGCGGCCGTAGCAAACCTATTCCCTTCACCTATTTAAATCCCCCTTCTCCTCCCTATTGAGCTTCTTCTCTACCTAGCTATTTCCTACCTACCTAAGAGCTCCAAGAATCCTCCCAAGCTCCCGAGAGCTCATTCCCAAGCTCGACCATCTACTATTACTGTAGTACTCCCTTACTCCACCAAATACTCAACCATACCCTCACCACCTTCTTAGGAGACCATAGAGTTATCCCCTCACCTCCATTCAGGTAGATGATCACCTCCACCTCCTCATCACCATTCCCTCAGCTCAATCAAGCAACCCTCTACATGGATTCCTCCTACACCTCATCCGTGACGTCCAGCAGCTCATCTCCTTCATCCAAGTAGCTACCAAGCGTCGTCATCTCACCAAACATCTACTTTGGAAGATTCCTTCTCATCTTCATTCTCTTGTTGTTTTGTCTAGAATATTTCTGCTTAGTGTAATAAACAACATTTTGATATTTCAGGTTTGCTTTATTTTCCTACTCTCCATCCGATGTAAACATGTTTATATCACAAAACTGTCTATTTACGCGTGTTCTTAGGCATAGAATTGCATTACATATTACAAATATTGCATAACATGCATCATCTTGCATTTATGGTAGTCTATATGAAATTTAGGTTAATTGTCTCCTTTTATGGCCAAGGACAGGGCAACTTGCTAACAAAGGCTTCGGACCAAGGATCCAACCATATGGATCTAATCTGGGCAGCGACGGGAGTACAACAACTCCAAGATCTCTCTAATCGGACATCCGTAGCACCAAATATAGTCCAAGGAAGCCTAGAGATCAAGGGCCAAGATGGTGTTAATCCATTCCTCGATGACAAATCCGACCTCACGGATGGTTCAAATTGACAATTGCAGCCTAACGATGGGAAAATCGATCCAATCCAACACCCGTCGCATCGTTTGCAACACACAGAAGTTGAACGACCAAGATGGCACCACGTGGCACCATCTTAGCTGCCCGATCGACCCTAGGTACCCGCCGCTTCCTCTTCTGAAGCTGTGGCAAGGCATGTTCTGGGCCATTGGATCGTGATTTAATGGCCGTGAGCATGCACCGCTTAAAACCTCCGCATAACGCAAATGAAGGTGCAGCACAGTGGCCACGAGGCATTGCATGCTTGCGGGCGCAGGCTCGATTCTCAACCTACTGCACGTGTACGTTAAATCCACACTGCACGATTGGCTGCGGACGGCACTGATCGCCCAATCGGGCGCACATAGGATCAGATGCTCCACCTCACGCCAAATCTGACATGCGATCAGGTGGTGCGAAGCTGAAGAGTGGGCGCAAGCGAGGATCGATCTCGATCGTCCGATCTCACAATTGGACGGCTAATATCACCCAAATGTGTGTACGTGTTTAGGGAGAAGACAAGAAGGCATGCGCAACACGTGCACACGTCGCCCACGATAGACCTTTAGTGACGTTTAAGTCCATCACTAAAGGTCCCATATTAATGTTTTTGATATTTTAATAACCAAAATGCCCCCATCCTTGCAACTATAAAAGATGACCCCTACCCTACAAATTTCTCATCCCTTCTTTTTTCTCAATCCTTCCGAAGCTCTAAGAGCTTGTCCCAAACCTG
Organism: Thalassia testudinum; assembly: GCA_037157565.1. Taxonomy (NCBI): domain Eukaryota; kingdom Viridiplantae; phylum Streptophyta; class Magnoliopsida; order Alismatales; family Hydrocharitaceae; genus Thalassia; species Thalassia testudinum. Next base: position 145,941,351 of record JAZHRO010000014.1, on the reverse strand, counting down.
AGATGCTCCTCTAGAGTAGAAATCATAATTTTTCCACCTTCGTCCCCCTTCGTGGAGCATCTCGCGGTTGTCCTCTCTCTACATTCGGTAAGCGGATCCCGCGACGACGACGATGTGCTGCTTCATTCTTGTTCCTCCTACTTCGTCCTCCTTCTTCCCACTCCGTTCCCTATCTTCCAAGCGTCGTCCTGTCCGGCTCATCCTCCAAGCAATCATCAAGGAGGATATTTCTCTCTCCATTCTCTTTACTACTTTCTGGAGTATATTTACTACTTTGTAGTGTAGATATCCCGCTTTCTAGTCGTAATGAGCAGTGTAATGAATAACTTATGATGAAATGCTTGTTTATTCTACCACTCTTTCAGTTTTATTTGTAATATTCTCTCTCTCTTCTATTTATTACTTGTTAAATAGATAGCTAGTTTTCAACTTGCTATTTTGTTTCGTGACAAGCAATACAAACGCATATTTTTAATCAAATGTCTGCCTCTTTGTGTTTGACCTGGAACTTCTTTACGGACTTTTCGATATAAATTTTATCTATTGAACGGATTTCCTCGCGACTTGGACTACAACAATGGGTTTTCAAATCCAACTCTGAACGCGTAGTTTTCCGTCTTCAACATTTTTGCACCATTGCTGGGCAGGCGATGCTCTTTGATTCTTCGCATTTTTTGACTTACGAATTGTTTATCGCGCTTCTCTCCTTTCTTGTTGTTATTGTAGGTACTCTTTCAAGAGGAGCAAAAGCTGTAGATTGGAGCAAAGTACTGTTGAAGGCTCTATAAGTACATCCCCACATCCCACCCATTAGTTTTCATTCCACCACATAATAACACAAACATAAATCAACCTAGGTGTTCTTATAAACCCTAAGGTTAGTTTTGATTGTTTGCTTGACACCTACACCTGCCTTACCCTCCACATTTCAAAAGAAAAATTAAAAAATCTCACAGAGGTACACAGCCTCATCTGATTTTCAAACTCAATCGGTAAACCGATCTTTGGAATCGACACACACACACAAACACATAATCGAGTGGAAATCAGATTAGGCAATCACTTGTGTGTCTAATTAATTGGTGCAACAGGCCACTTGTTTGAGTTGATTGGGTCGCACCACTTCAACAACAGGCCACTTGTTTGAGTTGATTGGGTCGCACCACTTCAACAAAAATCAACTCATTAATTAGCTACCACATAGGTACAACTCTTAAGGATTTACCAGGCACTCCACATTCTTTTGAGCTTAAAAGGAAAACATCTTAACCTATGCTTTCAAAACCTGGTGTGCGAACAAAACTTGATTGAAAATACCTAAAGTTGAATCCTACAAGCTACTAAGTAAGATTTGAATGCTAAAATTCATCGCATCAAAAACAATCTTTCTAGAAAACCACTAGTTGTACAAGCACACACACATCAATCATTCATTAAGGGCACAACCTAGAAAAAGGGCTCATCACATTCCAAAGCACATTCAAACCTAACCCTAATTAAAACAGAGTAGACGTTGGCTTTAAGGATTCGACTCGCTCTTCGGAGCCCAGAACAAGATTATTTTAGATTAGTCTATTTCTACCGTTCAATCTGATGTCAAGCTAGGAGAGCAGGATCAAGCGATCACGGTTGGGGGGTACATTAGGAACTGGAGGCGTAACCCAAAAGAAGAATCTTCTCCCTAGTCGCTCCCTCTAACTGGTTGGATTGAATGAAAAGTAGAACAAATCGTTTCTTTATCTCAAGATCAGTTCTGCAAGTCTGTAGGTCTTTAGGCTAGCCCACTTAAGGATAGGTTTGGTTGATTGTATTGGAGGGTGCCTTTCTTCCTCCTGTCTATCATGAATCCTTCCACATTTTATTCACATTCCTACTCTTACCCTTTTCTTATGACTTTTCCTCAACATGATGATTATCCTGACTCGTACTGTAATCAACCATCTGTTAGTTGGGATAACTTCGATTAGGGATACAGTTCCGGATTGCCATGTTCAGGATCTGACCTTGGACACCATCATCAAGATCATTATCTTTCTCATAGCCACATCGATTATAGATCGTCATCCCTTCATGGATAGCCTAATATGATCTACAATCAAGAAGGATACCCAGATACTTACCCATCCCCTGAATACACTGCCTTTAAGTCATCATCACCCTATGAACAACCCGAAATGACCTATTATCTGCGAGGGTATCACGAATCTCAATTCGTTAACTCCTCTACATTGATCCCAAACACACCTAACCCTGAACAAACCTATTTGGGTTAGGTTAACCAAGTCCAAGATAAAGTTTTCGCTAACTTGAGAAATACTATACAATCTTTAGAAGGTCAGTTAATACCTTGCACTGAACAATTGGAAACCCTAATTGAAATGATTGATGATATGAACTAGTGTTTGTTGGATTGGCTCCAGGATGTAAAGGATAAGGACTCAAGTGAGTTTTTACTTGGGAAGTTAGCGAAATTGTGAATGAGATTTTTGGTTGTTTAGTTCAATCATGGGATGATTCCCAAGATGAACCCTCTTCAAGAGAACCAATGTTAGAACCCACTCAGGCACCTATTGGGGGGACACGTGTTACGAGGCTGACCAGATTGACCTAGAGCAACCAATTGAGGATGATCTGATTTCTTCACCTGAAATCCTTGAGTTGGGGCATGAGGAAACGTATGTCTCTATGGATCAAAAGGTAATTGATGATTTTGAGAGACACATTAATACGGATTTAGATTTCTTTGATTCTGAAGGTGAAGAATCAATTTGCAAAGTCTCACACAGGTTTACAGAACACGATTTCTGAGAGACAACTGGGCCAGAGGAATCCGATAGATCATATGATGGCCCAATTACTTAGGAAACTAATCTTATTAGAGCTTCTTTGGCAGATTCAAATCCATGCATTAAGGATTCAATTCAACGCCCTGATTCTCATTTTCACCCCATTGAGCTTACAGACGGTTCTATTTTTGAGATAACTAGATGCATGTCAATTCTGATTTAGTCACATCTTCTAGACTTGGAAATTTCAGACGGAGTGATTAATATAAAGGAGGTCTAGGAATTTGACATTTTGAAGGAGGATAGGAGTTGGGAAATGTTGATTTGGGAAGTTAACTCCGGAGGAAGTACAAGACCAAGTCTAGGGGTTCTAATTAATCTGATACCATCAAACCAGGACCCTTATGACATTTGTTCTGAGGATGTCCAACCTAAGCACACATTCATTGATTATCCTTTTGATCATGAATTCTCTGTAACCCGACATTTTGGTCTTGGGTTGCATCCTCAAAATCGCAGGCCCGATCCCACTTCACACTAATTTCAGGTTCTGGGTAATTTTTATCCAAAACCTTAGATATACTCGACCATGGGGCATGGGTTTGCATCACAATCTAGTCCACATCTGTGGACATCTACTGCCAGGTCTTAAGTTGAATCTTTTTCTTCTAATTTTGACCTGCACCTATGAATTTGTTATTTCTTCTTCTTTGTATAGTGTGCCTAGCTGAAGGCACTAAATTCGGCATGTATACAATTTCTGTTTATCTTAGAGTGGACCCCTTATTCACGCAATTCAGGTGCTTTCTACTCTACTACACTCTGTTTCATGTCTTTCTAATACAATGAGGACTTTGCATTAGATAGGCATGGGGGGGTGGATATTCATCTTTGAATTATTTCATCAGCTCTGTAGATTCATTTTCTTTTTATTTATATATATATATAATTTATGGAATTAGTAAAGAGAACTTGGTCTTTAGAAAATTTTCAATAATTGGAAATAAAATTGTATGATCTGAACACTAAGAGCCTTCAGGTCTTTGGCTTAATCAGCCCGGGTATCCACTAAAATGTCGATTTGTTTATCGAGTCCTCACCATCCTGAATTCTATTTCAATCTGATTAAATAAGGTTGGATGATAAGTACACAACTTATCAACTCACCCTTTGATTTGAGGGAATTGTAAGTCCATGCATCTACACACTATTCACATTGACTTGTTGTTCGGCGATCTTAACGGAAATTGGGTAGCTAATGAACCTTCTATGGTGGTATGGCTAGCAAGTTATCATGGGCAATAACCCATAGGTAGGTTGTGCAGAGCCTAGTCATAGGACTATTCTTTTCCTACTGCCTTTAAGTAAATCTTAGACCAGGGAAGCCACCTACTTAAAAAGAATAAGATAGTTCAAAAAGAAAATAAAAAGAAAAAGAAAAGGAGAAAAGAAACAAAAAAAAATAAGCCACACTTCGCCACACGAATATGGCTGGCAAGTTGTCGGTGGTAATAGCTCATCGAACGGTTGTCCAGGACCCAGCTCAACAAATGCACTAAAAATTCCAAAACACTTAGGAAGAAGTGAAGTAGAATAAGATGGGGAGATATGCACTAGATTCACCCTTGTGTTGATCCCATAAAAATAAAACTAGGGAGAAAGCTACCGGTCGTATAGTTACACCTTCAGGCAGATTTCTTTCTTAGGTCACCTAGGGTCATAGAAACCCGAAGTCCATTCTGATTGCCGATCAACAAGTCTATCACTTTCACAAAAAGACGCTTAGAACTTAGGGTTCTTATCATGTCTTCGGCAAATTAAGTGGCTGTAGAAAGCCGAACTGTAACCCTGAACTCAAAAATCCAAACAAATAAGAAAAGAAGGAAAAGAGAAAAAGAGATCCCACTTTGAATAAGGCGATAACTTGAGGTGGTCTGCATTTTGTCAGATACCTGGGTGCTATTGTGTCTCCATAGTTCAGGTCCTAATTGAAATCCCTAAGTGTTGAAAATAACTATTGCTCAAGAAATCTGACTTAATTCTTTTATAAATAGAAAGTAGTTTTGCTAGGGACTAGCAAAAGGTAGGCATGGGGTGTGATGTAAACATGTTTATATCACATAAATTGTCTATTTACGCATGTTCTTAGGAATAGAAATGCATCACATATTATAAATACTGCATAACATGCATCATCTTGCAGTTAGGGTAGTCTGTATGAAATTTAGGTTAATTGTCTCCTTTTATGGATAGGGAGAGGCAAACCTGTTAATTAAGGCTTTAGACAGAGGATCCAACCATACGGATCTAATTAGGGCAACGACGGAGTTCAACGACTCCAAGATCACTCTGATCAGACATCCGTAGCACCAGATATAGTCCAAGGAAGCCTAGAGATCAAGAGCCAAGATGGTGCTAATCCACACCTCAGATGACAAATCCGACAACATGGATGGGTTCGGATCGACGATCGCAACCTCACGGCATAAAAATTGGTCCAATCCGACACCCGTGGCACCGTCTGCAACACAAAGAAGTTGGACGGCAAAGATGGCTCCACATGGCACCATCTCAACCGCTCGATCGGCCCCAGGGATCCGCCGCTCTCCTCTTTTGAAGGTGCAAGAAGGCATGATCTGGGCGGTTGGATCATGATCCAACGGCTGGGAGTGCACACCACTTAAAACCTCTGCACTACAGAAATGAAGGCGCAGCGCAGTGGTCGCGAGGCATTACGTGCGTGTGCAGCACAAGTTTGATTATTGATCCGCTGTGCACGCTGTTAAATCTAGACCACGTGATCGACTGTGGATAGCGCTGATTGCCCAATTTGGCAAACATGGGATCAGACGCTCCACCTTACGCCAGATCTGATGCACGATCAGGTTGTGCGAAGCTAAAGAGCGAGCGCGGGCGAGGATCGATATCGACCGTCCGATCTCACGATCGGACAGCTGATATTGCCCAAACGTGCATGGGCATTTAGGGTGAGGAAGACGAGAGGGCATATGCAGCATGCCGTGCACGCGTGCGTGTGTGTTAAGAAGTGTCGTTATTGCTCGCACTTGTAATGCCAGTTTTAAAGTGAAGAAACAGAGGTGAGTCCCAGTGTCGGTCTCAAGGAGGAGTGAAAATCGGATTTTGCTTATCACTTGTTGTCACGGAAATCGTGGTGTTTTGCTTGCAAAAAGGTGCAATTGAAAAGCGAGAGAAAGATAGAGAGAGAGAGGGAGAGATTAGGGTTAGAGTCGTTTCTTGCTTTAACATGCAACTTGAATAAGAAATAAAGTAAACAACTGAATGGAAAGTAACTTCATTAATCATGCAGCTTTAGTTCACAGACTACAACATTAGATACATGCCTAAACATAAGTAAAGGAAAGCTTAAAAGAGAGGAAGAGAGAGAGAGAGGGGGAGAGCGACGAGGCAGCCACGGCGGTGGAGAAGGCTCCGTCGGTGGCTCGTCTCCGACGATTACAAGCAGGCCTAAGGCTAGCTAAGATGGGGTAGAGTAGTTGCAAGGGAAGTGAATGCCTTGAATGAGTGGTTGGAGGAGGTTTAAATAAGAAGGGCTTTCAAAAAGGAGTTTTAGCGACGTCCGGGACGTCGCTAAAACCCTTCCAAAAGCGTCGGAGAAGCCCCCAGCCCTTTGGTCGCACGCCTGCGCCGTTATTCTTCGTGCTTGATCTGTGGCCGCTGCATGAGAGTCGTCCGATCGAAGATCGAATGGCTAAGATCCTCCCTTAGGCGCTCTTGGATCACACCTTAGGCGTGCATGCACGCAGGTATTGTCGCCCTGCGTGCGTGCGCGCGTGGAAGCTCGCTGCATGGCGTTATCTCTACCGCCCACTATTGATCGGGTGGCCCAATTTTGCTACGTGCCTTGCTGCCTTTAATTTCCCACACCGCGCGGCTCGAACCTGTGTCACGTCCGTGCGGTTAACGCATACGCCTGCTGCTTTGTCGCGACGACCGTGGGTGGGCATGTGGTTTTCGACCGTCCGATCGAAGATCGACGGCCGAGATTTGATCTCCAGCTGAAGGTGGAAGTGGCGCGCGGTGAGTGGGTGCCACGTGGAGCAACGATGGTCGTTGATCATCAGATCAATGGTCAGAAATTCTTGGGCCCATTGTAGGAGCTCCGGATGTCAGATTTGGCCGATCTTGAGTTCATTGGACTCCGTTCGTCGTTCTAAGTCCTTCTGTGCTGTCTGATTGCTCATCTGAGGTCTGCTTTGACAAGTGCTTTCACAAATGGCCATTAATATAGTTTTATATGCAATCTTGGTATATGATGCATGCAATGCTCCCATTCTACTTATGTTGTGCCTTTTATTCTTAAGATGGGTCCTATTTAACAGAATTATCACCCCATATGCAGTGTTATCCTACCCCCATGCTTACTCCTTGCTAGTCCCTAGCAAGGTTTATTCTATCCTTTATTTTATTTCAGAATTTAAGAAGTAATTGTTTAGACACTTCGTCACTTGTCAATAGGAGGAAATATACTAAGATCTTAATCTACAAAGACTAAGTAGCGCCCGGGTGTCTGCCAAAATACGAATCGCCCAAATCCTTGCTTTAATGTATATAACTATACATATGTATATGTATATATATATATATATATTTAGAATTTTTTCTGAATTCAGCGTGGGTTGGTAACTTTTTATGGCTACCCAACCCACCCAAAACTCAGTCAAAACTCTAAGTGCTAAGCATCTTAATGTGAAGATTGTGATAGACTCACTCAACGGTAATTTAGACAGACTTCGTGTTTCTACGCCCCTAGGTGACCAGAAGAGGAAATATATTTACCTGAAGCTGTATTTGTTCGATCGGTAGCTTTCTCCCTACGTTTGTTTTAATTGGGGTCAACACAAGGATTTTTCCAGTGTATATCTCCCCAGCTTGTGCTACTTCCCCACTTCTTCCTTAAGTGTTTTGGTTCTTTTTGTGCAATTATTTAGCAGGGCTTTGGACAACCAACCAATGGGTTGTTACCTATGATCACTTGCCAGCCATACTCGTGTGGTGAAGTGTGGTTTATTTTCTTTTCTTCTCTTTTTTTTTCGTAGGTGGCTTCCATGATCTCAAATGTACCTAGAGGCAATGAAGAAGAAATTGTCCCGTGGCTAGGTTCTGGAAAACCTACCAATGGGCTATTACCCACGATAACTTGCCAGCCATACCACCCTAGAGAGTTCATTAGCTACCCAATTTTTGTCAAAATCTCCGAGGAGTGAGTCTATGTAGAAAATGTGTGCAGATGATAAGACTCAAAGTTTTTCTGAGTTAGAGGGTGAGTTGATAAGTCGTATACTTATCACCTTATTTAGTAGGTGGATTAGAATAGCTTAAGGTTGCAAGGTTTTCAAGATAAATCCATATTTTGACGGACACCAGGGCTAATTAAGCCTGAAGGCCAGAAAAGTCTAACTGTTTAAGTTCTTTTTGTATTATTTTCCACTATTGATAAGTTTCTAATGCCTAAGTTTCTTCCTAAATTCAAAAAAAAAAATTATTTTATTCAGACTAATTAAATGAGCTCAGGATCGTGCAATTTACCACCCCCCAAAGCTTAAGTTGGACAATGTCCTCATTGGCAAATACATGGACACATAGGGGTTCAAAAAGATAGTACCTGAGTGACGTAAAGTACCAGATCAGTCTGAATCCTTTGGGTTGCCTCCCAGGAAGCACTAAGTCTAATGGCTCTAGCTGGGCGATGCTTCGTGTCATCCCTCAACGAGGCTGACACTCTCCTTTAGGGGAACCTAGGCCAGGAAGTGCTTCAATCTTTGACCATTAACTACAAAAGTGTTCCCAGTGTTAGGATCAGTGATTTCAACCGCCCCATTAGAGTAAGGCTTAACCACCCGAAATGGTCCTGTCCATTTGGGCTTGAGTTTCCCTGGGAAGAGTTTTGGGCGGGTATCAAACGGCCAGACTAGCTGGTTAGGCTCAAAGGTTTTTCTATGAATGAGTCGGTCATGGACGGCTTTCATTTTCTCCTTATACAGTCGACTATTTTCAACAGCGTCCCGACGAATTTCTTCGAGCTCAGATAATTGGAGCGTCCTCTGCGCACCAGCTAACTGGGAATCCATGTTACATTGCTTGACAACCCAGTAAGCCCGGTGTTCCAATTTGATAGGAAGATGGCAGGCTTTGCTAAAGACCAGGTGATAAGGCGACATGCCTATCGGAGTCTTGAAAGCGGTCCTGTAAGCCCACAGGGCATCATCTAGTCGTGTGGACCAGTATTTCCTATCAGGTCTCACAGTGTTCAGAAAAATGTTCTTGATTTGTCTATTTGAGACCTCGGTCTGCCAATTTGTTTGCGGATGATACGGGGTAGCAATGCGATGGTTCACCCTGTATTTTTTAAGTAGGGCACGGAATTGGGAATGGATAAAATGGCTTCCACCATCATTGATCATGGCCTTGGGTATTCGAAATCGGGAAGAGATGTTCTGCCCAACAAAGTCCATGACAGTCCTGTGATTGCATCAGCAGGTGGCGATAGCTTCAATCCATTTAGAAACATAGTCTACTGAGACTAGGATGTACTCGAAGCCGTTGGATGGTGGAAAGGGGCCTATAAAATAGATACCCCAAACGTCAAAGATTTCGACAATCAAAATGGGCTGAAGGGGCATCATATCTTTCTTGGTCATGGTCCCCAGCGTTTGGCAGCATGGGCAAGTCTTGGCAAAGTTGTGTGCATCCTTACATAGGGACGACCAGTAAAATCCAGACTACAGAACCCTTGCAGCCGTTTGCTTTCCAGAGAAGTGGCCACCACAAGCCTGGTCATGACAGAAGGAAAGCACACTCTGGACTTCGTTCTCGGGGATACACCTCCTGATGATCTGGTCGGCACAGAGGCGAAACAGCATGGGATCATCCTAGAAATAGTGCTTGGCCTCAGTCAAGAACCTGTCCTGTTGCTGTCTGGACCAGCTGTGCGGGGTTTGTCCTACAACTAGGTAGTTGGAGTAGTCAACATACCATGGCAGTCTCTTGTCTTGCACAGCCAGAATGTGTTCATCGGGGAAGGTGTTAGATAGAGGTAGGGAGGGTCCAATGTGGTCTAGATGAAGTCTAGACAAGTTGTCAGCCACCACATTCTTCGATCCGGCCTTGTAACGAATTTCCAGGTCAAATTCCTGCAAATGCAGGATCCATCTGATGAGCCTGGGCTTTGCATCATTCTTGGCCAACAGGTGCCAGATGGCTGAATGGTTAGTGTAAATAGTCACGTGGGATCCCAGCAAGTACGATCGGAACTTCTCAAGTCCAAAGACTATAGTGAGCAACTCTTTCTCTGTGACCGTATAATTTCGTTGGGCCTCGTCCAACGTTTTGCTCGCGTACATCACCACGGGCTTCTTGTCTTGCCTTTGTCCCAAGACAGCGCCTATGGCAAAATCTGATGCATCACACATAATCTCAAAATCCTGGGACCAGTCCGGGGGTTGAAGACAGGTGTTGTGGAGACTAAGTCTCGGAGGGTATGATAAGCCCAGATGCAATCAGAAGACGTGGAATATGGCGTCATTGGCTAGAAGGTCGGTCAAGGGTTTGGAAAGCCTGGAAAAGTCTTTAATTAACCTTCGGTAGAAGACAACATGTCCTAGTAATCAGCAAATCAGTCGGATCGAGCTAGGTAGAGGAAGTTTGGAAATCAAATCAACCTTAGCCCGATCTACCTCGATGCCCCTATGCTATACAATGTGACCGAGGATAATTCCTTCTTGAACGATAAAATGGCTCTTTTCCCAACTTATCACCAGATTAACCTCTATGCATCGTTTTAGGATTTTCTCCAAGTTGCTCAGACAATGGTCAAATGAATTCCCGAATATAGAGAAATCATCCATAAAGACCTCTAAGTATTCGCCCACCATTTCTGAAAAAATTGCTAGCATGCAACGCTAGAAGGTAGCAGGTGCGTTGCATAACCCGAATGGCATTCGATGGAATGCAAATGTGCTATACGGGCAAGTGAATGTGGTCTTTTCTTGACCTTCCGGAGCAATTGCAACTTGGTTATATCCTAAATATCCTTCCAGGAAGCAAAAATACTTCTGCCCTGCCAATCTTTCGGTAGACACTCGCCATGCGGTAGTGGTGCAGGTGGGGATGGATTCACCATGATCATTGGTGTCAATGGTGAGCCCAGATTTCTTTCGAACCACTTGAGTGGGGCTCACCCAGGGGCTATCGGAGATAGGATAGATGATGTCGGCGTCAAGCCACTTGATAATTTCTTTCTTGATGACCTCCCGCATGTTTGGATTTAAACATCTCTGCATCTGGTGGGAGGGTCGTGCCCCATCTTCCAGGTAAATCTTATGGGTGCAATAGGTGGGGCTAATTTTTCTTAAGTCAAAAATGGTCCAACCAATGGCGGCCCGATGTTCCGAAAGGGTCGCGATCAACCTAAGTTCCTGATCCTTGGTTAGATGAGAATTAATAATCACCAGGAAAGTCTGGTTAGGTCTCAGGAAGAAATACTTGAGATTCTCGAGCAATGGCTTAAGTTCAGTTGCGGATGGAACCACAGTTGATGCAAAGGGAAAAGGCGGGAGTTAATCAACATTAATCTCCTCAAATGGTGTTGTGTGATGGTAATCAGCCTTACAGAGGTCCACGAGAAGTGATGGTGATAGGTCAGAACAGTCATTACGGATTTGGTGGTATGAGACAGAACAAAGGGCGAGGCATTCCTCGATCAGAGTTTCCACGAGATCGTGTTCCTCAATTCAATCGCAATCAAAAGACTTTACTACTCGGAAGATATCAAATTGCATTTTCCTATCCCCAAAGGTGATTTCCATACATCCTTATCACAATCAATGTTTTCCTTAGCCGTAGCTAAGAAAGGTCAGCCTAAGATTATGGGTGCGTTCTGTAATTTTTCAAGGACTTCCATGTCGAGCACCAAGAAGTCGACTGGGAAATAGAGGTCCTTGACCCGTATGATCATGTCCTCCACAACCCCCTTTGTGGTTTTCACTGATCTATCAGCCAGCTGGATGGTGACAGGTGTTGGTGTCAACTCTCCGAAACCAAATTGGTGGACAGGGTTGTTGGAATCAGATTGATAGAAGCACCTAAGTCCAGGAGTGCTCTATCAAATGTCATGTCCCCGATATTGCAGGAAATCAGGGGTGCTCCTGGGTCAGTTCGCTTGAGCGGAAGGTTGCTTGATATTACGGAACTTACTTGTTCGAAGAGCACAACCGTCCTAGGTTCTTGAGGTCTTCGCTTACGTTTAGGTGTACAGGCATCCTTTAAAAACTTGGCATAAGCCGGGATGTGCTTGATGGCTTCGAGGAGCGGAATATTAATCTGTACTTGCTTAAAGATCTCCAAAAGCTCCTCAGTTTCCACAACATTCTTCTTTTTCTTGATTGTTTCCAAGGCCTCAGTGTAGGGTGTCTAAATGTGGATCGGGTCTATTTCTAGGTCCTTGGTTGGTGCCTCTTCTGAGTCGGGTATTTCAGCAGGTGAAGTCTCGGGGAGAGTCGGCCATTTTGGATCCTGGGTTTTGGTGTCGCTTCTCAAGGTCACCGCATTCGCAGAGGCATTAGGTCCATGGGTTGATCCTTGAGAAGACGAGGATGAAGAAGCACCAAACTCACTTGGTGTTTACAGGGCTGGCTAGACCATGTGAGCTTGCCCAGGATTTCCTTGGAACCCTTGCGAATTAGGGCCTCTGTTAATTATGTTTCACAGGTTCGGTTGTGGCTGGGAAGGTAGGGATCCTTGTTGTTTACAGTGCAAGAGTTGGCTTAACTGTCCCTTTACCAAGGGCATTTCCTCCTGATGTTTCTGGTTCATGTCAGCCATTATCTTTATTAGGATGTCCATTAGGTTTTGTGGGGGAGGGGCCGCCCTATTCTAATTATATTGGTGTCTAACTGGTGGTCCTTGCTGATAGGGTGGCAAGTGTGGCTGCTGGTTTGGCCTGGGCTAGTTTTGGAATTGCGGTGGTTTCCGATTTGTCCAACCAAAGTTGTGGTGGTTACGCCAGCCAATATTGTAAGTGTTGGAGAAAGGGTTAGGTTTCGCATAACCTAGGACAACTTGCACATCTTCAAGGATAGCCGATGTCGATGGAGAGGGAAGAGAGTGATCAAGGGTTGAGGGAGCAAAGGTCCCTCCCTGGAACATGGTTAGGGGTTGTTCCAGGTTCAGTTGGGTTAAGGGCTGGACCAGGTCAACATTATGTGCTCCCTTTGCTAGGGAGAAGGTCTGTAAGGGGTTCCTAGTCTGGTTCAGTAGCTCATCAATCTTTTTTTCCACCAATTCCACTCGATCTACTTTCCTGGCAATGATGTCCATGTCAACCATTCCAGAATTTGCTTGTACCTCATTAATCCCACCACAGGGTTGACTGGATCTGTTGAACTGGGTCATGGAGGCATTGTTGAGTGAATTCTTGCTAATAGACTCAAAGAGCTCAAACACGCTCTCCTCATCCTTGTTCAGGAAGTTCCCCCCGCATGAGCCATCGACGAAGTTCCGTAGGTTGCTGTCCAGACCGTGGTAGAAAATCTGGGCCAATTGCCACCTTGGTACTTCGTGGTGTGGGCATTTCCTCAAGAGTTCATTGAATCTTTCCCACACCTCATGGAACTGTTCCCCACCCTGCAGTGTAAAGGTAGTAATAACTCTTCTGAGGGCATTGGTCTTTCCTATGGGGAAGAATTTCTTTAAAAATGCATGCCTCAGTTCGTCCCAAGTGGTGATGGGTCAACCTAGGGTTCTAAGCCAGTGAGAAGCCTCGTCTCATAACAAGAAGGGAAACATCCTGATTAGAACAATGTCAAGGCTAATGTTCCTAGGTTTCACAGTTCGTGCTATGTGGTCGAGATCCTCTAGATGCTGGAAGGGGTCCTCATTTGAGCTTCCATGGAAGTGGCTCTAGATTGGACTTAAGACAATCGGTTTCAGCTCAAAATCATCTCCCCCTTCAGGAATCCTAAGGTGCGGCTTGACTCTAATAGCAGAAGGATTATAGAAATGGTGGTACATCGAGTGGTGGTTGCCTTTGTGCGCCTTGGAAAGGTGGTGGTGGTTGTTCTTGTGGGTTCTATAACCGGTGTATGGCTTGCCTGATGGTGTGGATTTGTTGTTGCTAAAGCCAGTGGTTTGCATTAATTTGGGCTTGGATGATGGCCATTGTGTCTGGTGGGGGTTGATCCTCAACCTCATCTACCCTAGGTTCAGCCATGTTTCTAACAGAATCACGTCGCCTAGATTCCTGTCCCAAAACAAACAACTCGGGATGCAGTGAGCGTCTCCTGTGGATACACTAGAGAAGAATAGGAGGGGATGCGAAGAGCGACAGATGTGAGAAATGTGTTCAATCAAGCAAACACGCCTGGTCCTTGTGGTGTATTCCTTAGAAGACCTAGAAATCTCAAAAAGGGTGATTAAGTCCGTAAGCACTGGACTCCCCTTCCTAAGGCTAATCTGGCCAGGTTGATTATGAGGGAATTGCTGGGAAGGTTCTTCCTTTGGCTTGTGCCTCCGGCTCCGTAGACCCTACAACCGCAGTCGTTTGACATTGCCCGCAACCTAGTCATCGGATTCTACCAAGGGAATGAAAGCCAAGTGCCCCACGAACAAAACCTCACCTTTCAAGACTTAACTCAGTCCTACCTAGGGCACATCTACTCAGTTTTAGAAGGGCTACGATAGTGCTTGTGGTAGGGTTATGTGATGAGGTGTTGATTAGGGTGGTGCCTCCTAATTTTCCACTTTCAATATGTGTGCTTCTTTCAAAACATGGTTTTCAAGCAAGGATTTTTTTTTCTTAAGATGTGGTTTCTTTTAGTGTTTCATCTTTACTTTAGTGCCTTTTAGGATTGACGTGTCTTAGTGTTTTTAGACAAGTTTCAGTGGCCACGTCATGTTCTGCACATAATTCAGTGAAAGTAGATTTCCTTTTATTCTGTAGAGGTTCTGAAACCCTAATGTACTCATCCTAATGATTATGTAACTTCTATTAGATGAGTCGATTTTAGGGTTGAGTGGTACAGCCCAAATCAATCAACAGTGGCTTTGCAAACACCACTCAAAAAGAGAAAAGAACACGCCAAGAATTTATTCAAAATGTTAGAGTGTACATTTTTTTTGTTGTGTGATGTGTTAAGGATGTGGATCAAGCGATCATACACCATGCCAATTTTTTTTAATTTTTACAATTTTTTTAGTTTTCCATGCAAGCAAACAATCACGAGTGAAGAATTACTCACTATCGGTCCTTGTTGCGCTTACTCCCTTGTTGCCGTCGTGGGATGAGTCGCTTCGCCGTCCAAGCACCGAATTCCTGCAAACATCAAGTAAAAAGGAAAATAGTGCATTAGACGATGTGAGAATGGATGTGGAATGGAAGTGACAAAACAAATTCGTTGCCTCCCCGGCAACGGTGCCAAAAACTACCATGCGCTCGTGCGTGTGTGTTAAGAAGTGTCGTTATAGTTCGCACTTGCAACGCCGATTTTAAAGTAAAGAAATGGAGGTGAGTCCGAGTGTCGGTCTCAGGGAGGTGTGAAAATCGGATTTTGCTTATCACTTGTCAGGAAAATCGCAGTGTTTTGCTTGCAAAAAGGTGTGGTTGAAAAGTGAGAGAGAGATAGAGAGAGAGAGGGAGAGATTAGGGTTAGAGTCGTTTCTTACTTTAACATGCAACTTGAATAGGAAATAAAGGAAACAACTAAATGGAAAGTAACTTCATTAATGATGCTGCTTTAGTTCACAGATTACAACATTAAATACACGCTTAAACATAAGTAAAGGAAAGCTTAAAAGCGAGGAAGAGAGAGAGAGGGGGAGAGCGGCAAGGCAGCCACGGCGGTGGAGAAGGCTCCGTCGGTGGCTCGTCGTCTCCGGTGATTACAAGAAGGCCTAAAGCTAGCTAAGAGGGGGGTAGAGTAGTTGCAAGGGAAGCGAATGCCTTGAATGAGTGGTTGGAGGGGGTTTAAATAGGGAGAAGGGCTTTCAAAAAGAAGGGGTTTTAGTGATGTGCAATACAAGCGTGCCCGGGGGTGGATCTCAGCCATCTGATCGAAGATCGGACGGCTCTCATGCAATGCCCACGGATCGGGCACGAAGAAGAACGGCGCAGTCGTGCGACCGGAGGGCTAGGGGATTCACTGACGCTTTTGGAAGGGTTTTAGCGACGTCCCGGACGGCTGAGATCCTCCCCCGGGCGCGCTTGGATTGCGCCTCGGGCATACACTAACTGAGGGCTGAGATCCTCCCCTCGGGCGCGCTAAGATCCTCCCCCTTATTACCTGATGGTGCACCACGTGGCGCTATCTCGGCTGCCCACTGCTGATCGGGCAGCCTAATTTTGCCGTGCGCCTCGCTGCCTTTAATTTCCCGCACTGCGCGGCTCGAACCCATGTCGCGTGTGAAATGGTCGGTTCGGGACAACTGGGTTTTATTGTTATAACGTTGTAGTATAGCCAGTTATTACCAACATTTCAAATATATAAATTTTTTTTTTACTCGGAACATAAAAGAGTTCCCGAGGTCGAACTCAGGGAGCAAGTTGTATTCTAGAGATATACATGTTTCTTTTACAAAATAAAGAAAGAGAGAGGGAAAGAATTTGTTGTTCTCTTTGTTTTCTCCTCGTGATGTTCTTCTTTCTTTCTTTCTTCAGATCTCCTTCTTCTTCTTTGTTCTGCAGAGGTGATGCTCCTCTTTCTTTCTTCAGATCTCCTTCTTCTTCTTCCTTGGTTTCTGTCTTGGTCTCTCTTCTTCTTTTTCTGCAGTCTCTTCTGTGAAGGTTTCTTCTTGTTTCTCCTCCCTGCGGCTAAGTGTCAGCTTCTTCTTTTCTTTTTCAGCCAGGGACGTCACCCTTCCTTTCTTCTTTTCCCTTCAGGCCGTCGTCTGATTTCCAAATCAGACGACTTAACTACCTGTTGCTACAGTCAGCTTCCTTCTTCTTCCGCAGGTCTTCTTCGCCTGTGCCTGCACACTTCGGAGTTTTTCGTCAGAGGCAAAACCTACTCTACCCCCCCCCCGCGTCTCTCTCTCTCTCTGAAACCACTCTTGGGAAAGCTCTCCCAGAGCTACCGGGTAACCGGGTTCGGGTCAGGCCCGGGTCCAGGCCCACCGGCGTGCGTGGTGGGCGAGGAGTGCAGGTCAGTCTTAAGTCGGGTCGGGTCGGGTCAGGTCCGCGGGGCGTGAGCGCGGACGAGACCGGGTAACCGGGCGGGTGAAGGGGACCTCACCCCGTGTGCTGAGGCAGTAAGCCTTCAGCACTTTTGCATCTTATGTCGCTGCGACTCTTCAGGCGTTTCCGAGGTGGGACTAAATGTCCCACCTCAATTGCGCGCCCGCAGCGGGGAAGTCAGCAGGAGATTGCGGCGTCACGCGAAGCTTTCTGCCTTAGCTGCGAACCTAGTGTTTTGCCAAAACGCCTCGCAAGGCCTGGGAGTTGAATCTGGGCTTGGCGCTGAGCGTGGCGCGCCTGTAGCTGCAGGCGGAAGCAGTTCCTCCTGCGCGGCAATGGCGGCGGAGGTCGGGTGGTCTGTTCACAAGAAAACAGCCTCTCGGCCTAATCAGAAAGTGCCAGGAGCTTCGCCAGGGTGCGGCGAAGCTCGTGTGGGTGGTGGCGAGGGGCGGGGCGGCGTGCGAGGGCTTCCCTAGGTCGGACTGTGGGTCGGAGGATGGGTCTGTTCGGTGGGGTTGCAGGGGGTGATGTGGGGGAAGTGGCAGGGCGGAGGTTGATCAGGGTGAGGAGGCGGAGGTCCTGCGGTGGTCGGCGAGCCGTGTGGGTCGCTGAGGTGATGGGAGCGGCTCGCCAGAGGGTGGTCGGAGACGAAGGGGGTGAAGGTGGTCATGGTCGGTCGAGGGCTTAATTGAATAAATTGATAGCGGGGAAAGAAAGAGGAGAAGAAGGGGAGTAGCTCTAGCTTACTTGCAGGGACGAAGGGGGAGGAACAGGGCGACAGTCGTATCGACTGTCGCCGGAGAAGACGATGCTCAGGGAAAGGGGCGGCGGCGAGCAGAGAGCCGGAGAGGCGCCAGCTGGGTGCGGCGTGGCGCGGGAAGAGTAGGGGAGGAAGTCTCTGCTGCTGGTATTGCGGCAGAGCGAAGAGGTGGAGGGGGAGGAAACCGCCGGAGCTGGTGAGCGTCTGCCGGAGGAAGAAGAGAGGAAAGTTGGGGATTTTCTCCGTCAGATCCAGGCTGCCCTGGTCGGTGGAGCAACGGGGGGTATTTATAGGGATCAAACAAGGAGGAAGGTGGAGGGAGACGACGTGTCTCCCTCGCCGGAGGATGGTCGGAAACAAGAACCCATACCGTCCGTGCGTTCGCACGGCCGGTATGGTGGGTAACAACGACCAGGGGGGTGTCCCTGCGACGGCTGACGACGTAGGGCACCCCCGGTTTACTTGCCAGGTCCCCCACCTCACCCTGCGCGGCGCCATGCTCCGCGCAAGGTCGCCGGAGCATGGTGCTGGCAGGTTTTGCAGGAGGGACCTGATTGCAAAGAACGAAGGAGAGTTAGGGGCCAAAATGCGAGGGTTCAAAAGTTGAGGGCCAAAGAGTAAATATATGAGGACCAAAGTGTAAAGTCGGTCAAGGAGGTTTCTTCTTAGGCTCAAGTTTTTATACATGACTAATTAGGACCTAAGGAATCTGATGGTGAATTTCATTTCCATATTAAACCTTGTTTGACCGGTCAATTTGCGCAAAAACCCAAATTAAGTTATTAATTGGGCATGGTTCTCAATGTAGGTCAAAAAGGGTTCTGAAGGCCAAATTGAAGGTTCTAAACCCTGGAGATTATTTTTCTATGAATTTTAGAGGGTTTATTCTATTTTTACTTTGCCTCGAACTTTGTGAATTGAAGTGGGTTGTTTTAGGGTTACAGATTATCATTTACTTTCTTGGAATTGCTGTAGCCCTTGCTAGATCATTTCATCCCACTCTTATTCTTATTAAGCTGCTTTGACCTATGTTTGGGCCCTGAATTACCCTGTATGCAGATTATATTGGTAAAATTGCATTTTTACCCTTATGACTTGTTTTCTTCTCAAACTCAGGATTCTCTGAGTTAAGCCTTTCCTTGAGATATGTAGGAGCTTTTATCCTTTGTATTAGGTCAAAATGAGCTAGTTATGGCTCATGATGAGGTTCTCATCAGCGTGCGTGCGGGCATGCGCGTTAATAGTTGTGCCACACCCACTGCTTTGTCGAGGTGACCACGGGAGGGCGCATGGTTTTCGACTATCCGATAGAAGATCGACGGCCATGATTTGATCTCCAGCTGAAGGTGGAAGTGGTGCGTGGTGAGCTGGTGCCACGTGGCGCAACGAGGGTCGTTGATCATCAAATCAACGGTTAGAACTTCTTGGGCCCATTATAGGAGCTCTGGATGTCGGATTTGGTCAATCTTGAGTCCATTGGACTCCGTTCATCGTTCTGAATCCGATTGCTCATCTGAGGCTTGCTTTGACAAGTGCTTACACAAATGGCCATTAATACAGTTTTATAAGCAATCTTGGTATATGATGCATGCAATGCTCCCATTCTACTTATGTTGTGCCTTTTATTCTTAAGATGGGCCCTATATAACAGAATTACCACCCTCATATGCTATGTTATCACAGCACGTGCATGCGTCGTCCACGACAGACCTTTAGCGGTGTTTAAGTCCGTCACTAAAGGTCCCATATTAATGTTTTTGATATTATAATGATGAAAATGCCCCCAATCCTTGCAACTATAAAAGGAGACCCCTACCCTATGAATTTCTCATCCCTTCTTCACTTCTCTCACCCCTTCCAAAGCTCTAAAAGCTTGTCCCAAGCCCGGGATGCTCCTCTAGAGTAGAAATCATAATTTTTCCACCTTCGTCCACTTCGTGGAGCATCCCGCGGTTGTCCTTTCTCTGCATTTGGGAAGTGGATCCCGCGACAACGATGACGTGCTGCTTCGTTCATATTCCTCCTGCTTCATCCACCTTCTTCCAACTCCATTGCCCATCTTCCCGGTGTCGTCCCGTCCGGCTCATCCTCCAAGCGATCATTGAGGACGATATTTCTCTCTCCATTCTCTTTACTGCTTTCTAGAGTAGATTTACTGCTTTCTAGTGTAGATTTCCCACTTCCTAGGCATAGCGAGCAGTGTAATGAACAACTTCTTATGATGAAATCATTGTTTATTCTACCTCTCTTTTGGTTCTATTTGTAATATTCTCTCTCTCTTCCATTTATTATTTGCTAAATAGATGCTAGTTTTCGACTAGCTATTCTGTTTCATGACAAACAAATCAAACATGTATTTTTAATCAAATGTCCACGTCCCTGTGTTCGACCTGAAACTTCTTTACAGATTTTTTGGTATAAATTTTTTCTATTGAGCAATTTTTTTCGCGACTCGAACTACGACGGGTTTTCAAATCCAACTTCTAATGCGTAGTTTTTCGCCTTCAACACCATCTCTTTATCTACCCTTGCCCGAAGATTTACTGGGCTATGTCTTCAATACGAAAATACAAAGAAAATCACAAAACCCCAAAAACACCAAAAAGAAACAAAGTGAAATGCAGATTCCAAAGAAATAAAGGTTGCCTCCCCGTGTTTGACTCGAACTCCCTTTCGAGTTTCTATAGATTTTCTTTGGTAGAGAGTTTTGTGACTGTGATGACAGGTTTTCTCGAAATCCTAACCTTTTATCACAAAATTCATGCTCATTAGTCCTCAAATGATAATGGATTTATGGAAAATGTAGGAACCCTACTAGTGGGATCAGAGAAGGACAAAATGTGGTTGTTAATTGGATTAATGTTGTATTCCCGATCAAAAGATGGAAGTGAATTATATGCAACCTGATCAAAAAGAGTTGAGTCAGAATAGAAATTGATTTATGGGGCAGGTCGGTGTCTGGATCGGGTTTTGAAAAACTCTAGCTTTGAATTGGAAGGTATAACTACTTCGAGTCCCAAATCATCAGCCTTCGAATAGTAATCAAAGATTGGGTCATGGATACTGAGGTCATAAACTATCTTGTAATCCCCTAGAAACAATGGCTCTCCGAAATCGAAGTATGATTCAAAATCATCAGAGAATTTGCGATAATCAATTTCTAGACCTGATTCAAGATCCAGATTTTCACTACAGAACAAATCATGATGCATGAAGTTATCAGCCTGACTTCGGTCTAACCAAACCTCAAGTTCCAATCTCACAGGGATATCCTTAATAGGCACAGGCTCGGGTTCTAGGCATCTACGGTAGATCCAATCAAATCGCAATTCTTTCAACTGCTCTGATTTTGCATCATAAATTGATGTGACTTTTGGAAAGTCAATTCATTCTTCAGAGGAGTCTGGAGAGTTATAATCATCAAATATAGGCCCAAAATCATAATACAGATCTAAAAGCACATTCTAATCAGATTGGGCCTCATGGTCATCCCAAATAGACTCAGATCTAGATTCTAGGTTAGGGGTAGGAATTGGGTCACTGGAATCTGGACTTGGTTCTACTGGGATGTCAGAATCACTTCCAAGGGCTACCTATTAACTCAACGAAATTGAGTTTTAAAATAAAGCCTTGTAATATAGTCGAAATCGCTTTGAAAACAAATATATTTTATTACTCGAAAAAGTTCTAAGGTCGAACACAAGGAGCAATATGGCAATTTAAATCTCAAGAATTGCAATATAAGGCAAGAAAGCTATAGAATTGAAATCAAGAATTATTTCAAAATAATGTAGAAACTAGGATCAAGAATCAATTTGCAAAAATAATGGAGTAAAATGGTTGTTTAAACCACCATATACTTCCTACAATAATAGCTAAGGAACTCAAATATCAATGTATGAAATAATGCTCAAATGTGTCATCTAATGGTAGGATCAGACGTCATAAACATCTAATTCTACAGTGCTTGGATTTCTTCTTCGTTCTCTGTTCCTTCCAATCTTCTGCTTCCTCTTCTTTCTTTCTCTTCTACTCCTTTTCTTCTAAATCTTCCTTCTGCTTCCTTCTTCTTATCATAGGGGAGGAGAACCTCTCAAATTGGCTAAGTGTCAGCTGAAGCCTTCAACATCAAAACTCTCCCCCTAGCCCGTGCAGCTATCCTCTCCTCTTTTAAGGATCCATTCTCCCAGAGCCACGGGTAATCGGGTTATCGGATTGTATGCACCTGGGTACAGGCTCACCGACATGAGGTAGTGAGCGAGGAGTGCAGGTCAGTCTAGGAGGGTAAACGGGTCGACCAGATCCGCGGGTGATAGAGTCGCATATGAGGCGCAAGTGTGCGTGGGTGAGTGGGACCTCACCCAGTGTTATGAGGCGAAAAGCCTCTTACACTTTTTCAATATATGCGTGCGTAGGGACTCTACTGCTTCGGAGGTGGGACTATCCCACCCTCCTTTCTTCGTGCAATCGTAGCATCAACTATATTGAATTGGTGTAGAGGCTCTATTCAAAAGCTTCGACTGACCACGTGGGGATACACCTGAGTTGATTCCACAGCTGCTGGAGTTGAGTCTGGGAGTTGCTGGTGAAGAAGCTCTGAAGCTTGCTTCGGAGCTTTGCGTCAAGGTGGAGAGGGGCTATGCCTGAAATTCGAAATACGGCCTCTCGGCCCTATTAGAATGTTCAAGGAGGATCGCCGGACTACGGCGAGTGCGACGGTGGCTTTTGTCTGCATCTCGTGGTTCGTGCATGCATGTCGAGGTTGGCCTGTGTGCGTGAAAGTAGGTCTGATCGGGGGTGTGCGTGAGTGAAGTGGTGAATAAGGAGAGGGGAAATGAGTAGAGAAGTGAGGTAGAGGTTTTCAGGTAGTCGACGAAGGGGATGGTCGCGTGTAGCGGGCAGAATCCTTCGTCGGAGTGGTCGCTAGAGATGGAGAAGATGAAGTCGTGAAGGGTCATCGGTGGTCAATTTAAAGTTGAGTGAGTGAGAGAATGATGTACAGAAGGTAAGGGGCTTAGCTAGGAGGTTGTTGGACGAAGCGAGGCGGAGATGGTGTCGATTGAGGTGCAGCCGATGCCGAAGACAAAGGTGGTTCCCGCGAGGGAGAAACGGTGAGGATGATGAAGAGGGAGGCATTTGCTAGTACGACGAGATGCGGAAGTAAGTGAGGAAAATAGATCTGCTGCTAGTATTGAGAACGGGCGATCTGGAAAGGCAGAGGGGATCACCGGACATCGAGGAACCTTCTGTCGTGAAAGAGAGAGAGGAATTGTGGGGAGTCTCGACTGATTTCGAGCATAAAAAGTTCGGGAGGATCTGGGGTCTCTTATAAAAGGATCTAAAGGCAGTTTGAGCTTGGGAAACAATCTTTCCAAGCTTTGGAAAGCCACGTCGAAGTTGGAAATTTCTTGAGACCCAAATCTCTCTTGCGTTCGCATGAGAGATTGGGTAAGTTCTAGGGCTTAGGATTGGGTTCAATAGGAAGGAAATTTTTTTACGAACTTCCCTTTCAATTTTGAAAGGGATTCGTCAAGAAATCTTGGCGTTCTTTCATTTTAAGGTCGCTAGAGCAAGTAGGATAAGAATTAATGGCGGCTGGGACCTTTTTGTGAGAACAATGACAAAGTTAGGGCCCTATTTGAATGGATTTTGAAAGTTAAGTGTAGAAATGAAATTAGATAGGACTAATTTGCAAACTAGGTCAAGACAAATTCATCTTGGGACCAAATTTTGATACAACTGTAATTTGGACCTAAGGAATCCAATGGTGAAGTTGGATTTTGGTTTTCATCATGTTTGACTGGGTAATTTCTGCATTAATCTAAATTAGGGTGAATGTCTGTCTGTGGTCCTGTTTTAGGTTAAGACGGGTTCTGATGGTCAAATTGAAAGCTATAAACCATATATAATACTTTTCTATGAATTTTAAAGGGTTTAGGTGAATTTTATCCTGATCAGAACCTCAATTAATTCAGCTGGTCTATTTTTATGATTTTAAAAGTCATTCAATTCTCAGAACATGTGCAAACCCTTTTCTGTCTGTCTTATCCCAAATGTTATCTCTTTGAGACCAATTGACCTTCATTCAACCCCCTAAGAAAACCCTTGGTTTTACTGCATTCATGATGAGCAGGTAAAATTACAGTTTTAGCCCTAGTGTCTTATTTTTCTTTCATAATGAATATGCAATTACTTGTGATTCTCTCACGATTATGTAGGAGCTATTATTGACTTAATTGGGTAAAAAATGAGCTAGTTATGGCTCATGATAGTGTTCCCATCATACCCCCATGTCTAGCTTATGCATGTCCCTTAGTGAAATTTCAAGGTATTAACTTTGATTATAGACAATAAATCTTTCGATGCTTAAAAACTTTGCTATGTGCTTCCTTTTGTAGATTAGGTTAGAATGTCGATAGTAGGCCTAGAGGTACTCAAGTACCAACCAGGATCCGGACCTAACCAGCTCTAGCCTAAGTCTACCACGAGGGTTTCTAAGGCCCACAGGAACTAACCTAAGGTTCATTGAACTCCGCGGTTAAAGCACCTGTGCTTGTAACATGTTTTAGCCTCGGTTTAGTTTGCAGTTCATTTTTGTCAGGGAGAGATAGAGGAATTTTTCTTTGTTTTTGGAGACTTTTCACTCCCTTTTTCTTTTTATTCCTAGCTTCACATTGACTTTACAACACGGTCTGTATCAGATTCCTAGTCCCCATCATCAATCCTCGCAGGGTCCCTAGCAATCGATGCTTCGAGATAGCACCACCAATGGCAACCCCCAGAACCCTAGCTTTCGAGATTTCGAGATAATCCTGCCCATGGCATTTTGTAGTTAAATCCAGACCCTGGCATTAGACATTTTAAGGTAATGTCACAAATGGAATCTTGTTTGTAGCGCTGAATCGGGTTTTAAAAGTATTGCGTTGTAGTAAAGGCGAAATAGCATTCAAAACAAAAATAATTTTATTACTCGAAAAGTTTTCTGAGGTTGAACACAAGGAGCAAATTGGTATTTAGAAATCAGGATCTCAACTTATACTAAAAGAAATTGCAATAACAACAATATCAGAGTGCAAAAATATGTGAGTAAAATGGTGATGTGAATCACCAAATACTCCTACAATATCACCAAATGATTCAATATATAAATATGCAATGGAGACTGGAATCTATCGTCTGATTCTTTAATCAGATGACTTAAAGCATCTATTCTATTCTCTATTCTTTCTCTTCTCTATCTTCTCCTTCCTTCTTCTTTGGCTTCTATTCTGACTTCTTTTGCCTTCACGATTCTTCTCTTGCTATTCTCTATCTTCTGCTTTTCTCTTCTTATACTTCTTCCTTCTTCTTTCTCTTCCATCTACCTTCTCTTCTTCTTCTTTACTTTGCCTTAAGCCCTGCGGTCCTCCTCTCCTTCTTCCTCTTCCTTCAACTTCTGCTGCGCCCTATGAATTCAACTAAATGTCGAGCCAAACTCTCCAGGGCAAAACCCCCCTTCCCCTACGTAGCTCTCCTCTCGCTTTCTCTCTTTTCTATTTTAGAACAGGTCTCCCAGAGCCTTTAATCGGTCGGGTAATCGAACCTAATGCAAACCCGGGTCCAGGCTCACCGACGTGTGTGGTGAGCGAGGAGTGAATAGCTCAGGTAGTCAGGCCATGGCTAGGTTAGCAGGTTATGTCATGGACAAGTCCAGTGAGAGTGGGGAGGAGGACCTCACCCTCAATATTGGAGGCGAAGAGCCTCTAACACTTTTTCCTTTTATACGTGCGGGTGGTCTTCCACTTCCGAGGTGGGACTAAATGTCTCACCTTCTTTTTGCATGCACCCATAGAGGTTGAGCTCTCAATTACAGCTATTGCGATGGCCTTTGACTCCAATCGAAGGCTTGAGTACATGTGCGAAGGTATTCCGTGCAACCTGGGGGTGTAAGTCCATAATAGTAAGGGCTAGAGCTGCAGCACACTTGCTTCAACCTTCCTTGTCAATGGCAGAGGGAAGACGAACCTAAAAACACAAGATTGGCCTCACGGCCACGACAAAACATTCAGAGGGGATCGCCGAACCACGGCGAAGGTGTTAGGGGTGTAGGCATGGCTCGGGGGTGCCTGTGCGAGCGTGCCTAGGGCACACTGTGTGCGAATGTGTGGGTGTGTTCGATGAGGTGCGTGAGTGTGTGGCGCAATGCGTGGAGTGAGGGGAAGCTTACGGGCTTGTCGGCGAGGGTTGGGATGGCCTATGGAGGTGGAGCGGCCTCCCCAGAGTTGGTGGTCAGAGATGGAAGGGATGGAGTAGATGGAGGTCAGCAGTGGTCAGTTTTGAAGAATAAAGGGTGGAGAAGAATGTAGAGGGCAGAGGAAGCTTATCTGGGAGGTGAAGAGATGAAGGGGGTGAGGGGAGGCGTCGGGTCTGGTGTGGCTGATGCCGAAGATGAAGATGGCTCCGATGAGTGGAGATCAGCGAGGACGAAGAGAGGGAAGTGCCTGCTAGTACAGCGAGATGCGGATAGAGTCAGGGTAGAAGGATCCACCGCAGGTATGGCAGTCGGACGACGAGGAGCAAGGGAGTTCGCCGGACGTTGAGGAACCTATGGCCGTGAAGGGAAGGGAGGAATTAAGGGTTTTCGTGATCGAATTCAAGAGTGAGGAGATCGGAGAGGTCTGGGCTCCTTTAAATAGAGCTCTGAAGGTCGATTAGGGCTTGGGAAGCAAGCTTCCCAAGCAAGGAAAGCTCTCTAGAGAAGGAAGTCATTGAGATACCCATTTCTCTCACGTGTTCGCATGAGATTGGGAGGGAATCTGATCTCAAATGAGTGTTTAGACGAGAGAATTTCTCAGAGAATCTCCCTTCCAATTTTGGAAGAGATTCTTTGAGCAATTAGGGAGAACTCCCCTTCCAAAGCTCACTAGAGTAGGATTCCTCTGCTATAGTGGCGGAGGACCTGTTTGTGAAAACGATGAAGAAGTTAGGGGACTGGTTGTAAGAGTTTTCAAAAGAAGGGGTGGAAATGTAATCATGTTGGTCCTTTTTGCAAACTAGATCAAGGCAAACTCATCTTGGGTCCAAATTTTGGTATAAACCTAACTTGGACCTAAGGAATCTAGCAGTGAAGTTGGATTTTGGGTTTAACCACGTTTGACAGGGAAATTTATGTAAAAACCTAATTTAGGGCAAATATCTATCTAAGACCCCATTCTAGGTCAAGATGGGTTCTAATGGCTAAATTGAAGGTTATAAACCCTCGAGAATATTTTGCTATGATTTTCAGACGGTTTAGTGGATTTTATCTTGACAAAAACATTGGTTAGTCAAGTAGGCTTGTTTTAGGGTTTTAAGAAGTCATTTAATTCATAGGATACACACAAACCCTTTTCTATCTGATCCAACCTACTTATAGTCTCATTAAGACCATTAGATCGTTGTTTAGCCCTTAAGAAAACCCATGGTTGCACTGCATTCGTAAAATTACAATTTTAACCCTTGTTTCTTATTTCACTCTCAGAAAGGTTATGCAGTGAATTAGGACCTTCAGTTGGTTATGTAGTACCATTTATTCTCTTCATTTGGTCAAAATGAGCTAGTTATGGCTTGTAATGGTGTTCCCATCACATCTCAATCAGCACAGGGTCTTTACATGCCCCCGGTAAGATAGGTAGATATCCTAGGAGACAAGCATTGAGAAGATGATATGTTGTTGTACATCTTTGAGGGGAATTTCTCACCTCCCCGTGCCGGGAACTCGTCCAAATCAACTTGTGTTGATTAGCCACTCCTAAGCTAGGTGACTTTTTTATTACAATTTAATCGCATTTGCATGATTTTGATACTTAGGTGCACTGAACCAAACTGTGTATGGATTGGGGTGCTTAGGTTACCGAGTCCCGCAAACCAGAGGTTAGTTAACGAGGTTGAATAATCCCTAAGCCTTAGACCTAATACTTAAGCTTCTCATTTTCCCCAACCTCTTGAGGATTATCTAGATCTTAGCGAGTATTTGAATTTTTAAGCCTAGGATTTTAACCCAAGAGGCCTGAAATCATCGTTCCTACTAATCTCTCTTTTTTTGTTTTATTAGAATTTTTTATCTTTCATTTTCTTTCTTTTGATATGGTCTAGAACTAAGTCAATTCCTCAATCTTTTACTAATGACTACCTCTTTTTCATTTCTTTTCAAATTGTGCACCTTTTTGACATTTTTATCTCCTTCCCTTTTTCTCCTAAAAATCTGATATTCAATCAAAATTTCCTCTCCTCTCCTATTTTTGTTCTTTTTCAAGAATTTTTTATTTTTTGATATTTTTGGAATATGTAATTTTTTTGATGAAACCCTTTCTTGTGAAATGATTTTCATGGCATTTTTCACTTTACTACTCCCCGATGCCTACGATTTGCAATGTCGTCATTGTAAATTAGGTGGGTTCGAGTTCAGCTTAGATCACTCATTAGAATAGGTGTTGGGTGGGTGAATGGGTAGGGGTGACTGTTCTAGAGGATTTCAAGCTCGGGTATGGGTACCTGAGGTGGAATTGGCTGTTCTAATGGGTGAACACTAATGTGCAATATGAGTTCAGCATAGGATGTGTCAGGAAGGGTTTCAGGTTCTTTCAAAAATGATGGCCTGCCTCCCGTTAAGCGCTGAGCTTAACACCACCGACTGGGCACAATGAGCTCAGGGAGAATGGAGGGTAAAAGATATCTCAGCCAAATTTGTATCAGTGAGTTCAATGAACGGTTTGAGTCTCTGACCGTTCATGACAAAAGGTTCTGAATCGTGGCTGAGTTGACTGATTTCGATAGCTCCATTTCCAAAGATTTGTCAGACAAGGTATGGTCTAATCCATTTTGGTCTGAGTTTTCCTAGGAATAGTTTGAGTTTGGCATCAAAGAGTACGTCTTTTTAACCAGGGAAAAAGATCCTTCTAGATATGTGCTTGTCGTAAAAGGCCTTAACCCGCTTTTTCCAATTTCGTGAGTTCTCATACTCATCATGGTGTAATTCATCGATTTTTCTCATTTGAAGCTTTCTATGGGTTCTTGCCTTAGAAAGATTGAGATTGCAGTTCCGTACTGCCCAATAGGCTTTGTGCTCCAACTCAATGGTGTGGCGACACGCCTTCCTGTACACTAATCTGAAGAAAGACATGCCTAAATGGGTTTTGCGGGTAGTCCTATAAGCCCAAAAAGCTTCTGGAAGTCTGGATGACCAGTCTTTCTTGTCAGGGTGGACAGTGACCTAGAGGATTTTCTTGATCTCCCGATTTGATAGCTCAGCTAGACCATTGGTTTAAGGGTGATAAGGAGTAGAGATTGGGTGTGACACCCTGTGTTTGGTCATCAATGATTTGAACTGAGCATTCATGAAATGGGTCCCTCCATCAGAGATTATGGCACGTGGAATCTCGAATCGAGAAAAGATGTTCTTATGAATAAATTTGATAACCACCTTATGATCGTTGGTTTGGGTCGGAATGGCTTTGATCCATTTGGACACGTAATCAACAACGAGCAAAATGTACTCGAAGTTGTCCGAAATAGGAAAGGGTCCCATGAAATCAATCCCCCAGCATCGATGATTTCGCATACGAGAATCGGTTGTTGAGGCATCATATCATGGTGGCTCATGTTGCCTAAGGTCTGGCAATGAATGCATGCCTTACAGTGATTGTATGCATCTTTGAAAATTGTGGGCCAATAGAAGCTGCACTGGTGGACTTTTGTTGCGATTTTATGACCAGAGAAGTGTGCATCGCATGACTGGTCATGGTAGAAGGAGAAAATGTCTTGAATTTCCGCTTTCGGAACACATCGTCGGATGATTTGATGAGAACCGATGAGGAAGAGATACAGGTCTTCCCAAAAGTAGTACTTGGCATCGGAAAGTAATTTGTCCTTCTTGTCCTTCTACCAATTGGACAAGATCTGATGTGATGCAAAGAAGTGTACTAGATCAGCAAACCATGGAAGTCCTATACTAATAGTCAGGAGGTGCAAATCGGGAAAATGTTTAGCAATGGGTCCGGAAGGGTTGATTATGTCAGAAGGAAGGCAAGATAAGTGATCAGCTGCCACATTCTATTTTCCCGCCTTGTCGCGAATCTCGAGTTCAAATTCTTGGAACAGCAAGATCCAACAGATTAGTCGAGGTTTCGTGTCCTTCGCAATGAGATGCCTCACAACGGTGTGATCTGAGTAAATGATATTACGGGAACCCAAAAGATACGATCTGAATTTTACCAGAGCAAATACGATGGCTAGCAGCACTTTCTCCGTAACTATGTGGTTATGCTGAGCCTCGTTGAGTGTCTTGCTAGCGTAGTAAATGACCACGGGTTTCCCACCTATTTTCTGCCCAAGTACTGCACCTACAGCGTAATCAGATGCATCGTACATGATCTCAAAGGGTTGAGACCAATCAGGGGGTTGCAGGATAGGTGCTTGGGTAACTCGATCACATAGGATGTCAAATGATTGAGTGCATTCCGTGGTAATTTCAAAAGGGACATCCTTAGATAGTAGATTAGTCAGGGGTGAACGATCTTCGAGAAGTATGGAATGAATCATCGGTAAAAATCGACATGCCCAAGGAAGGATGGGATGTCTTTGACCGAGCTAGGCATAGGGAGTTAGGAAATTAGATTCACCTTTGCTCAATCAACCTGGATGCATTTTTCAGAGATTAGATGTCCTAGGACAATTCCTTCAGGCACCATGAAGTGGCTCTTTTCCCAGGAAAAAACCAAATTCACGTCAATGCACCGTCTGAGGATTTAGACCAAGTGCAGGAGGCAATCATCAAATGATTCACCAAAAACTGAGAGGTCATCCATGAAGACTTCCAGATATTCACCTACTATAAATGAGAATATGGCAAGCATGCATCGCCAAAAAGTAGCAGGTGCATTGCAGAGATCGAATGGCATCCTTCGGAATGCATATGTGCCGAAGGGGTAGGTGAAAGTGGTCTTCTGTTGGTCCTCAGGATTGATTTCCACCTGGTTATCGCCAGAGTACCCATCCAAGAAGCAGAAGAATTTATTTCCCATTTATTTTTCGAGGATCTGATCAATAAACGGTAGTAGGAATTGATCCATCTTAGTGTAGGTATTGAGCCTTCTGTAATTAATGTAGACTCTCCACGAATTTGCTACATGAGTCGGTATGATTTCTCTGGTCTCAGTCGTGATCACGGTGAGTCCTGCCTTGTTTAGCACAACCTGGATTGGGCTCACCCACCGACTGTCAGAGATCTGGTTGATGATCCCAGCGTCTAACCACTTAATGATCTCCTTTTTCACATCCTCCTGCAGATTTTGATTCAAACGTCTCTGCATTTCACGGGAAGGTTGTGTGCCCTCATTAGTGTAGATGCAGTATGTGCAGTATGAGGGGCTGATACCAATGAGATCATTGAGAGTCCATCCAATAGCTCTTCGTTGTTGTTGGAGAATAGAAATCAGACGGAATTCCAGATCAGGTATGAGTCTGGAGTTGATAATCACAGGAAATGTCTAATTAGATCCCAAAGAGACATACTTTAGATGATAGGGCAGAGGCTTTAGTTGTAAAATAGGGCTATCAGCAGCACCAGGTGATTTAGAGTGGGTGTCGGGAGAAAAGGAAGGAGCTATGGGCGTGTCTAGGTTGAGTTTGGACTCCTTTAATTGCGGGTTTTCATCCTCTTGTGGTTGATCAGAAGTAGTCAGGTTTTCCTCGATATACCGATCATCAACCAGAACCTCGATATCACTTATTTGTTCTATAACCCCTTAATAAATTCCTTGTTCAGACTTAAAGATGTCGATCTTTAGTGTCTGGTTCCCAAATTTTAGTTCAATTTGGCCTTCCTCAAAATTAATGTTGGCCCTAGTAGTGGCCAGAAAGGGTCTCCCTAGTATGATTGGTGTATTTTTTGGATTCTCTGGAGCATCCATACCCAAGACTATGAAATCCATTGAGAAATAGAAATCCCGAACCCTAACAATGACATCCTCAAGAACTCGTTTAGGTCACTTAATAAATCGATCCGCCAACTGTAATGTCATCTTTGTTGGTTTGAGCTCGGATTCCTCAAGATGGTCAAGTAGAGATGTAGGTATTAGGTTTATGGAGGCCCCTAGATCTAATAATGCTCTATCAAATTCGATATCACCAATTGTATTAGAAATTAGGGGAGCACCTGGGTCTATTGCCTTAGGTGGGAGCCTACTCAAAATGACAGAGCTGGCTTGTTCCGACAATACGATCATTCTCCCACTTTTGGTTTGTGACTTATTCTTAGTTGTACACACATCCTTTAGAAATCGTGTGTAAGCTAGTACATGGCAAATTGCATCTATCAAGGGGATGTTTATATGGACCTGTTCAAAGAGCTTGACCAAGTCCTCTTCAGATGCCATGGGTTTGGTTATCCTCTTTCTCTTGGTCAAGACCTCGAGATGGAACCTTAGATGGTTCCTCTAGAGTATATCCAGGTTCTTGATCTAGGATAGGGGTATCCTGGATGACTATCATAGGGTTTGGGTTAGCATTACCAGGTTGAAAGTAGCTTGGGTATGGTGGGTCCTGTGTTACTTTGCCACTATGGGTTGTAACTGAATTCAGTCCTGCTTGGTTCTAGTTTGGTGTAGGTAAAATAGGTATCTACTGTTGAAACCTCGAGTGTGATGTCAAAGCTTCCATCCCGTCAGGTGGAGTAGAAGGGGCCTGATAAACCATGTGGGCTTGGCCTTGATTTGGGCTTATAACACGCCTCTGAGTCGGCTTGTTATTGGGATTAGGTAGAGGTTACGAAGGGAGTGTACCAGGTTGGTAGGAATTTGCAATCTGGGCAAGTCGATTGTGGACCTCTGTGATCTCATCTTTGTGTTGTTTCTGCATAGACGCATTCATCTTTTGATTGTCAGCCAGAGTATGAAGGATAAGAGTCATTTGATCTCCTTGTGTTGGCGAAGATTGATAGGTGGGGTTGGGCCGAGGCTGAGGAGGCTAATATGGACGATCAGCTTGTGGACGGTGCTGATATGGTGGTCTCTGATTCTGATTATTGCCTGCCCACATGAAGTTGGGATGATTATGCCATCCATGGTTGTAGGTGTTTGAGAATGGGTCATTCTGAATGGCGCAGTTCTGAGGAACCTCAGAAAAGTCAGAATACAAGGGTTTAGAGTTCCCCCAACTAGAATAGGCAGGTCTGGAGTTTCCTTCAGACCTATAGTCAGACGGGGGTGGATACGAGTCCAACCCTTGAGAAGATCGGTAGTAGATGTTATGCACAACTTCTCTCCTAGAGGATGGCTATGCGAACAGGTTTTGTGCAGAGGTGGCTTGCTGCAGATGTCAAGTTAGCTAATCCACCTTCTTCTCAATAATAGAGACCTTGTCCAAATGACTAGCCATCAGTTCCAAGTCGACAGAAGAGGACAAGCCTTGTGTCTCATGTGCTCCCCTTGGATTCGTCAATGCGCAAGCATTCATCTAGCTGAATATGTCCATGGAGTCATTATTGACGGAGTTCTTGCACATATTCTCGACAATCTCCCACACAGTGTCTTAATGTTGACCCATGATATTTCCTCCACAAGTTGCATTGATGAGTAATCGGATATCTTCACAGAGTCCCAGGTAAAATGACTGGATTTGTTCCCATTTAGGAACACCGTGATGGCGGCACATTCGCATGAGATCCAGGAAATGATCCCATGCTTTGTGAAGTGGTTCTCCAAGCTGTTGCGTGAAGTGAATGATCTGGTGCCATAAAGCACTCGTTCGACCAACTGGGAAGAACATTTTCAAAAACTCAGATTATAGTTCGGT
The DNA here is from genome assembly GCA_037157565.1 of Thalassia testudinum. NCBI lineage: Eukaryota > Viridiplantae > Streptophyta > Magnoliopsida > Alismatales > Hydrocharitaceae > Thalassia > Thalassia testudinum. Next base: position 145,907,789 of record JAZHRO010000014.1, on the reverse strand, counting down.
GTCGGAACCGAATAGGTTGTTAATATGATGATTTTATCGTTGAAGTGTGTATAGTGGTTAACCGAAATCGGACCTAACCATCTCTTTACAAAATTTGTAACCTGGCCTACTTGATTTATCTTGGTCACTTTTAGGCCCAGGGTTGAACTCAAGGAAGTGGTGTTAAAAGTTGAGTTTCTACGACTTTCCTACAACGAGTCTCTTCCATTTTTTTATTATGTTTTTGGTGTTTTTCTATTTAAGATTTTTTTCTAATAATCTTTGTCCTTGAGGCACACCCTCAAAATTAAGTTCTTGGCTTTGAGCCAAAACAGGGTTCCGAAACAGTCTTGGCTACTCGCAAGATGGATTACCTGCAAGTCAAGGATTATCTTTTCTCTTTTATATATTTTTTATCTTTTCAATGGCATGAAAGAGGAGCAAAAATAATGTAAATATAGTATATATATATGTCTATACTGTATATGTATAAAGGGGTGGGGTTGGAGGTGGAGATGGAGTGTAGCACTGTGTCGAGCTAGTCGTCGTCTAGAAAGATGCAACGAACAGGACGAGGAGCCGCGTGGATTGTGGGATGGATGGTGGAAGATGTATGTGACCATGCTTTTTGTACGCGTGTATAGGGGAATATCAGCAACTGGTACAAATATTCCCGTGATACCACGTATGGTAAATAATGTGAAAATAGATATATATATGTATATATATGGTTATAAATATCTAGGTATAAATATATGTATATATATGTATATATGTATATATATATATGCATATAAATATATGTATATATATCTATATATATATATATGTTTAGGTATATATATATGTATAATATAGTATATGTGTGTGTGTGTGTCTGTGTGGAAGTGTGAGTGTATGTGTGTGCAGGCGTCAGTAAAGAGAGTGTTGTGAGAGAGAGTGAGAGAGAGAGAGAGCGTGAGAGAGAAGGCAGGAGAGATGGCACTGCTGAAGTTAAGGTGTCCGGAACTTCCACGCAACGTCTGATGGCTTCACGCGCGTGCAGGCTCGTATGCGTTGGAGAGGCACGCGCTCGAGGGAGTGGCAGCACGCAGAGGAGGCCGCAGTGAACCGCGCTGCATGGAGAGCAGGCGCTGGGAGAGGGCTGGCACACGCAGACATACACAGGCGGGTGTAGGCGACGCGGGCGGAGATGCACAGGCGAGCGCACGCACGGGCGAACGGCGATAGCGGCGCGCCGGGTGACCGGTAAGGTGAGAAGCTCACCGGTCACCCCATTGTAGCCATAGTGTCGTGCAAACTCGCGTGAACATTGGCTACAGTGTAAGGCCGCGCCGCATGACCGTGAGCTGCAGGTGCCGTGAATGCGGCCGGCTTGCGGCTGGCGCGCGAGGAAGAGGGTCTGCACCGGCCGGTTGTGGGTGAGGAGAAGCTCACGAAAGAGCGCGCGGAGATGGAGTTGGCGTGCGCTGGGGAGGGCGAGGGCAACGCAGGCACTGCTGGGTGCGCTGGGGTGCTTGGCCGGCCGCTGCAGTGATGCGCGGTGGCCGGTTGTGGGCGGAAGAGAGAGCGCGATAGAACGAAGAAGCGGGAGGCGGAGAGGCCTGCATGCGCGTGAGGAGGGTGGGGGCGACTGCAGGTGCGCGCGGAAGGGGCTGGGGCTACTGCTGCCGCCGAGCTTCGAGCTTCAGAGCTTGAAGCTTGCAGTAATGGCTGCAGGTGCTGGAAATGTAAAAACGAGAGAAGAGCCACCACGCCTACCAGCTCTTTTGAGAGATGGGCAATGGTGGTCTCACTGTGGTGGGTGTTCACCACAGTGAGGGCTCCTGTCCGCCAGGTGTCTCCGAGGAGGGCCGGCGTGTGGAGGGAGAGTGAGGAGAGGACGGTGGCCTGGAGAAGAAGCTGCAAGTTTTTTTTGCCTAGGACCAGGCTCACTTTTTAGAAGAAGAAGCCGCCCTCCTTTTATAAAAGAAGAAAGCCATGCACAGCCATGCCCTGGCTATACATGGCTCATGCACAGCTCATGGTAGGGAGAGGTCTGCTGCGGCCGGTAGGGAGAGGGGTGGAGAGCAGGGAATGGCACGAGAAGTTGCTCCATGCAGCCGCGGGAAGCATTTCAAAATCAAGTGGAAAAAAATAAAAAGATGGTGGATTTTGCAATGATGCACTTGAGGAAAAATGAAATCGTGAGGCATTCTATTTCACTCTCCTCCCCTCTTAATTAAATGCATGCATGCATGTATTTTTACAATGCAACTATGGAGACCTAATATGCATTGGTAATGCTAGGAAATCGCACAAGATGGCACAATTGCAGGTGTATTTTTGTGGTGCAATCATACCCCTATGCCTATTGGTGCGGTCCTTTGTCGCTATGGAAATTATAGTCGTTGGAGTATATGACAAGAACAGTTACCAGTTTAATACAATTTATTACTCGGAATGACAAGTTTCCTGAGGTCGAACTCAGGGAGCAAACTATAATTCTAGAAGCCTATAAATTCACAATATAAGGTTTTACAAAAATTAAGAGAGAGAGAGAGAGAGAAAAAGAGTGATTAGCTTCTTCTCTTTCTTTAGCTGACCCTCTTCTTTCTTCTTTCCTTCTTCTCTGCTTCTGTAGTTCTTTTTCTTATCTCTGATTTTCTTCTCTTTTTCTTCTTTCTTTCTCTTCTTCCTTGCGACTGCAAAGGCTTCTGCCTTCTCTTTTCTTCTTCAGCTGCTAAGTCTTTCTCCTTTCTTCCTTTCTGATTTTCTTCTCTTTTTCTTCTTTCTTCTTTCTTGTCTTCTTTTTCTTTGCTTTCTTCTGCTCTGGCCGCTGACCTTCCATCGTCTGACTCAGTGCTCAGATGGCATAACTATGTGTTTGCTACAATGCGGCTCTTCTTCTTTTCCTTTAGCTCCTCTCCTTCCTTTCTTCTTCAGCAACTACTCAGTGTGGCTAAGTCTTTAGCTGCTCCTCCTCCTCTCTTCCTCTTCCTTCGCCTACTTCTTCCTTCTTCCCTACGCGCACACACAATTATCAATGCAAAACCTACCCCTACCCCTTCCCCGTGTCTCTCTCTCTTTTTCCCTCTCAATGGTTTGCTCCCAGAGCATTCGCGGGTATACAGGTCGGGTAATGCGCTCGGGACTATGCCCACCGGCGTCCGGTGGTGGACGAGGAATGCTTGGTCGGGTAGTCGGGTTCGGCCCAGGCCCGCGGGGCATGAGCGCGGGCGAGGGCCGGTGCGAGCACGAGGCGCGTTGCTTGCATGGGTGAGGGACCGGACCCCTGTGTATCGAAGGCAAACAACTAATATCACAAAATCAATCTAAGTGTGGGCGCGAGGCCAAACACTTACAAGGTGGGACTAAAGTCCCACCACTGCTCCGCGTGCCCGCAGGTGAGAAAGCACTGGAAATTGGGGCAGCAGCAAAGGCTCGTGACCCCAATCGTGAACCTGGGCACATTCGCGGAAGCACCCCGCGTTGCCTGGAGCTCACGCCAGGGCTGGAGAAGTCCTAGAGCTGCCTGCGAAGAAGCTTCAGCAGCTCGTCAATGGCAGCGAGGAGGTGGAGACTTGAAATCACAAAGATAGCCTCACGGCCACATCAGACAACGCAGGGAGCCTCGCCAGAGTGTGGTGAAGGCAGTGCGAGGGTCGACGAGGTGCGAGAGTGCCTATGTCCGTGTGCCTACGGCAGACTGTGTGCAGAACTGGGTGTGTTCGGGGGATGTTCAGGAGGTGAAGGGCGGTGAATGGAGTGGGTGAAACGCTGGAGTGGATTGAGGGGGAGCTTCTGGGCTTGTCGACGAGGGGTGAAGTGGCCTGTGAAGGTGGAGTGACCACGTCGGAGATGGCGGCCGGAGGTGAAGCAGATGGGGGTGGTAGTGGCAGTCGAGGGGTCTAAAATGCTAATTGAATGAGGGAAAAGTGAAAGGAGAGTAAGGGGAAGATTCCTACCTACTTAGTCGAAGAAGAGGGAGAGGAAGACGTCCGGCACGTGCCTGCTGGAGCTGGGGACGAAGGTGCCCAGGAGGGGGTTATCGGCGACGATGAGGAGATCTGAGGAGGCCAGCTTGTGCGGCCTGGCGTGGGAAGACGGGGCAGAGTAGGCTTTGCTGCAGGTATGGCAGCAGAGCAATGAGGAGGAGGAAGAAGGATCGCTGGAAGCTTGGGCATTCTGACTGGAGAGGGGAGGGATGAAATCAAGGGTTTTTCTCCGCCAGAAGTAGCGTGAAGGAGGCGGCATACCCTACCTCTCCTTATAAAGGCACTGGCGAGGAGAGGGGACCGAGGAGGCGATGTGCCGTACTCGCCGGAGATGGCCCTGAAATGGACACCCATACCTTTCGTGCATTCGCACGAGAGGCATGGCCGGTTGCAGGGGTCATGGGAGGGTCCCTACAACTGAGGACGACGCAGGGAACCTCCCGTTCGTTCCTGAGAACGGGCGCCCTACCCTACGCGGCGCCATCTTCCGTGCAAGGTTGCCGGAGGTATGGCGCTACTCAGAAATGGCAGGGAGGACCGTTCTTCAAAGAACAAAGAGAAAGATAGGGGGTAATTTGCAAGGGTTTCAAAAGATAAGGGCCAAAAAGTAATTTAAGAGGACCAATTCGTAAAGTCAGTCAAGATGGTCTTTTCCTAGGCCCAGATTTTTATGCTAGCCTAATTTAATCCTAAGGATTTTAATGGTGAAAATTGATTTTAGGTTGGGCCGTGTTTGACTAGTCAATTTGCACAAAAACCCAAATTAGGTCATAAATTGGGCATGGTTCTCATTTTAGGTCAAAATAGGTTGCAAAGGCCAAATTGAAGGTTCTAAACCTTAGGGAATATCTTTCCATGAATTTTAGAGGGTTTAGTTGATTTTTATCCCACCTCAAACCTCGTGAATTAAAGTGGGTTTGTTTTAGGGTTATAAAATGTCATTTAATTCTTAGAAGTTGCTCTAATCCTTTTCAGATCAGATCATCTCACTTCCCTCTTTATTAAGTTCATTTGACCTGTGTTTGGACCCTTAATTACCCTGTTGGTAAAATTGTAGTTTTACCCTTTATGATTTGTCTTATTCTTTAACTCAGAATTCTCTGAGTTAAGCCTCTCTTTAGGTTTTGCAGGAGCTTCTTCATACTTATTCAGATTAAATAGTGCTAGTTAGGGTTCATGATGAAGTTCTCATCATACCCCCATGCCTAGCTTTTGCTAATCCCATAGCAAAATTTTAAGGTTTCAACCCTTGTTCTAAACCATGAAGTTCTTAATGAGTTTAGATAAGTGCTTTTTCTTTTGTAACTTTGATTAGGTCAGAATGCCAACCATAGGCCTAAAAGGTACTCTAGTACCAACGAAGATCCAAATTTGTCTAGCCTTAGCCTCAATCCTTAGAAAAGGTTTTTAAGGCCTACAAGAGCTAACCTAAGGCTTATTAGACTTTGTGGTTAAAGCACCCGTGCTTGAGATAATTGTAGCCCTGGTTCAATTCGCAGTGCATTTTGTAAGAAAGAGAGGTAGAAGATTTATATGTTTGGAGAGTTCTCTCACTATTTCTTTTTAATTCTAGCTTAGGATTGGCTTCTTAACATGGTATGTATCAAATTCCTTGTCCCAATCATCAATCCTCAAGGGTTCCTGGCAGTCGATGCTTCGAGATAGCACCGCCCATGGTAACCCCCAGAACCCTGGCTTTTGAGATTTCGAGATAATCCAATTCATGGTGTTCAGTATCCGAATTCAAACCCTGGCAACTGACACTTCGTGATAATGCCATCCATGGAATCTGAACCAGTGGAGTGCTTACATGCCCCCAGTAGGATATGTAAATATCCTAAGAGACAAGCACCGAGGAGATGATATTTTGTTACACATCTTCAAGGGGAATTTCCCACCTCTCCACACTGGGAACTCGTCCAAATCAACGTATGTTGATCGGCCGCTCCTACTCTAGGTGTCATTTTCAGAATTTTTGCAATGCTTCTACGTGATTTTGATTTTTATGCTTACTGAACCAGGCTGTGTGTGAAGTTAGGGTGCTTAGGCTGCTGAGTCCCGTAAACCAAAAGTTAGTTAACGAGGCCAAATACTCCCTAAGCCTTGGACCTAATACTTAAGCTTTTCATTTTCCTTAACCTCTTGAGGATTGTCTAGATCGTAATGGGCATTAAGAGTCTATCCAAGAATGCCTAAGGTTTGCGTTCTTATCAATCCCACTGTGCACTTTCCATTTCTTTTCCTGAATGAGGTCTAGAACTTAGGTTAACTCCTTAATTTCTTACTAATGACTATCTCTTTTCTTTCATTTTGTGCTCCTTCTTTTGATCATTTTATTCTTTTTCTCCTCTTTTGTAGAGTCCACAAAATTTCTTTCCTCCTCTCATTTTTTGTTTTTTTTTATGGTATTGTTGGCATATGTGAATTTTTTTGTTTAAACCTTTTCTTGTGAGTTTTGCACTTTCATGCCCCCCCATGGCAAAGATTTGCAATGCCCTCATTATAACTTAGCAGGGTTTTTAATTAACTTAGTTCATGTATTAGGACAGATGTTTTGATGAGTGAATGGGTCGAGAACTAGTGCGGACGATTTCTAATCTCAGATGCAAGCACCTTAGGTGGAGTCGGCTATCCTAAAGGGTGAACCTCAAGTGCGAAGAGGTGTCAGAAAAGGTTTTAATTTTTTTTCAAAGAGAATGACGGCCTGCCTCCCGTTGAGCGTTGAGTTTTACGCCATCAACTGGGTGCAATATGCTCAAGGAAAATGCAGGATAAATGATGATTCAGCCAAATCTGTAGGGGTTACATCAATGAACGGTTTGAGTCTCTGATTGTTCACGATGAAAGGTCCAGAATCATGGCTGAGTGGACTGATTTCTATGGCTCCATTTCCAAAAACCTGTCGGATAAGGCATGGTCCGACCAACTTGGATCGCAGTTTCCCAGGGAAGAGTTTGAGTCAGGCATCAAAGAGTAGGACCTTTTGTTACGAACGCACTCCAAGACATTTTTTTAAGATGTCTAGGAGGTGGCCCAGACGTCTGGCCAGACGTCTGGAACCCCTTCCAGATGTCTGGGATCTATTTTTGGGTGGCAAGCGGGACTGCGTCTCCATGCAGGCGCGCGCAGTCCCGCAACTGTCTTCCTCTCTCTTTTTCCCTCTCTCCTCCTGCGACCGTAGTCTGTCTCGCTCTCTCTCTCTCCCCCCACGCAGCTTTAAAAAGCCATGCCCTCTCCCTCACTCTCATCACCTCCGCACCCTTCTTATTCTCCTTCCAGCCAGTGCGAGAGTGCGAGCGCGAGCGAGCGGCGGCAGCGACAGCCGTGGTGAGTGCGGGAGGAGGTGCTGCGCAAGGGAGGAGGCGCTCTGTCGTGAGGGATCGAGCTTTCCCGGGCAGTGAGAGCCAGCCGGCGGGGGCGCAGCAAACGTGGGGTGACGCGGGAGGTCTGCTGCAGCTCGAGCAGCAGGCGGACGAGGTGCGGCGCAGCCGTGCGTCACGGGCGGAGGGCTAATCGCGCTCTGAATCTGGAGGTTTTTCCAGAATCAGACATCTGGGTTTCCAACCAGACGACGGGAAAGACGTCTGGAGGACTGTCCAGACGTCTGAAAGGTAAGTTATTTTCGTACTTCCTCCTTCTCTTCGACCGTCCGTGCTGAGAGCGAGGAATGGGTACGCGCAGGTTCTGAGATTCGCATCCAACGTGAATCAGACGTCTGACTGCAGTGCCAGACGACGGGAAAGACTTCCAAACATCCGGGGTCACCATCGGACGTCTGGGAACTAGGCCAGACACCCCCGTAGGCTTTTGGACGTCTGAGAGACTATACATAGCAAAGGTACCATCTGACCCTGATTTTAAGAGGTCTGGAAGAGGTTCCAGACATCTGATTTCGCACTGTTTCGTCGTTTTCAACTCGTTTAGGGCTCGTTCGGAGTCCGTTTTCTGCGTTTCGAGTTGCATCCTTTTTGGAATAAAATCCTCTACCCGTCTACAGAGATTGGATACTGTTTTGAGAAACACCTTGTGTTTGATCCTTGTGATAGGACCCCGTTCCATTTCAGTCTTGGGGATTGCGGAGGTGCATGGGATTTCCGACCACGCCCCCAGTACTTCCTTTGTAGCTGGTAGAGTGGCTTTTAAGTTATTAGTATAATCTGTTAAATTATGGAACCATAATTAGAACCTAGGACATTGCATGAATCCTAGGAATGAGAAACTAGAATGAATGGTAGATCCTAGGGTGTTGCATGAATCCTAGGGCAGGAAAACTAGATTGTATGATAGATCCTAGGGTATGGCATGAATCCTAGGATGGCAAAACTAGTGGAATATACGAATACTACAGTCTTGGAAAAATGGAAAGGAACAAATAGCTGCCTGTAAATTGGTTTAACAACTGCCTGTTAGGAATAAATGAACATGATTGAGTATATGGGATGTATGAACATGAAACTGGAAAGGTGAAACCTGAATGTGCTGAGTTAAAAGAGCTGGAACCCTACGGGGAATTAGGAGTAGAACTCCTGGAAATTGAATGGAATAGAATTGGGGAGGTGAGCTGGCCCTTGAGTACAGAGTACCAAGGAGAGCGACTGTCCGACTGTTTAGTGCAGAGCGGAGCTAGCCGCCCCAGGGACCCAGGGTTAGGTCTGGCCACTTTGTACCGACTTGCTGGCCTTCGTGTACACAGTACCGAGGAGAGCAACTAGTGTAGGGCGAGTACCAGCTACCCCACGGGCCCCAGGGTTCTACTAGCTCACCTACACCGACTTGTTAGGCCCAATGGGCAAACCAAGGTAGTCAGGCGAGGGTGCGCAGACTGTGGAGGAACAAGGCCCCAATTTGGTTACTGTGGAGGGGTTGGACCCCTGTTACTGAGAGGGCTCTGCCCTGTACTGGTTCCGTGCTGTGCTTTGGGCACACCCGTTAACGGAAACGACTGACCACGTGCTAGTGCGGGTTAGCGACCTGTGCGTTTATCGCGTGTGCCGTAGTCACCGTTACGTCTGTCCGTGACCTTGGGGTGGTTGACTGAGAGTAGCATCACCATGGGGGACTCTCCCGGCCAAGAGAGCACCACGTGCTACTTCTACTGTTCGAAAAAGACTGCAATCAAGATCGTTCCCACGAGGAACATTCGAGATCAAGTGAAGGATTTGAGAAATAGACAAATTGTGAAACAATAGAAAGATGTAAATAAAGGAAGAAAGAAAATAAAATAGCTATTGTACACCTTACTGGTTCTTTAGTTTAGCTGCCACTCTACTCAGTGTTTCGTTGACGTGTTACACTCATTACTTTTCAGGACCAGGTGTTGAGCAGCCAGGGTCAGCGGTTGCAGAGGATGCTGGTCCGAGTAAGGTCCAGTAGAGTTACCACTGCTCTTTTGTGCCCTTTTTGTTTCCACTGTAGTGAGTAGTTTTTGTTACTCTCTGTACTTTTCTTTACCCGCAGTTCTTGTTATGTTATAAATGTTGTTCTACTGTTGTGGTGGCACATGTTGTAGTAGTTCTTTTTCTTACTGCTGTATTTTGTTACTGCTAGTTATATTTCATGTTGAATGTGGTTTATTTTACTGCTCTTTTGGTTACTTCCTCGTTGGATGACTAGGTCTTGGGATTAGTCGAGTCGGTCCGGCTCTCGTGTCTCGTAGGGACTCGGGAATCGGGTCGTTACAAGATGGTATCAGAGCAAGGTCGTCCCGAGAAGTGAATCAACTGACTGGAAAATAACCAATTCACATGTCTATATCTAGAGTAGCCACCACAACATATCTTTTGACACGAGCTCTTAGACGTTTCTGTTAGGTATTGTTCCGTAGTGACGTGTTTCGTTTTGTTTCGCATCTCCTTGCAGGAGATGCCTCGTCGCGGGACTGGTGAGGCGGGTCGCGGGCGTGGCCGAGGACGAGGTCGGCGAGGTGGGAATGCCGTTGCCGACGCCTCAGTGGACCAGCCACTACTCCCGCGCGTCCAGGCCCAGGACCTTGCCCAGCTGATACGGGATATTGTGCGAGAGGAGCTCCACCCACTACCTCGAACGCCTCACCCTGGGGCTATGGCGGGGGAGTCCCCTGTGGGACCACCCGACAGACGCGGTGCTAGACAAGGGGGAGGGGATGGGTCGCCGCAGCCCCCACCTTCCTCCGATACTTCTGTGCATGAGGCACCGTTGCCTAGTGGTGCACCAGCATCCCCACTGCAGCACCACTCCGAACTCTTCGGGCAGTTCCGGAAGCTGAAGCCCCCCTCCTTCAAGGGGGATGAGGACCCGACCGAGGCAGAGGACTGGCTTGAGCAGCTGGAGAAGATTTTCAACACCCTTCGCCCCCTGGTGGAGTGCCGCGTGGCCTTTGCCACGTACCAGCTGGAGAGTGCGGCACACAGGTGGTGGAGGGCGGTCAGGGGACAGGAGAGGGACGAGCCGACCTAGGATCGGTTCGTCGCCCTCTTCTGCGAGTGGTATTTTCCGTAGACGTGGCAGGACCAGAGGAGGCGGGAGTTCCACACTCTCCGCCAAGGGACGATGACCGTGAGCGCATACCGCACGTGTTTCCTGGAGCTGTCCCGCTTTGCAGCGACAGCAGTAGCTACTGAGGAGGAGTGCCTTTGGAGGTTCACCGAGGGGCTCTGGCCTACGATTCGGGGGTATGTCAAACCCCTGAAGCTGCCTATGTTTTCGAGGGTGGTGGAGGCAGCCATGACCTACGAGGAGACCAACCCGTCCGCGCGAGACACTGACGGCGGCCGGAAGAGGCCCTTTCAGCCAGACTTTTCGCAGGGCCGACGAGAAAGGAGGCACGTGGCATCCGCGGGAGAGCCGTCACGTTTCGCAGGGCCATCTGTGGCCTTTGGGGGCCCTCGACAGAGGCCAGTCGCCAGCACCGGACCCTCGCCTAGCCGACAACAGGGACCCACTGAGGGCAGGAGTCGGGTTCCCCTCTGTTACCAGTGTGGCCAGCCGGGTCACATCAGGAGGGACTGCCCATCTAAGGCAGGAGGTCAGAAGATACTTCCCGCGTAGAGCACTGGAGGGCGCGTAGGAGGCCGCGGTTCCCAGGCGCGAGGAGGAGGACAGCAGTCATGAGGAGGGTACCTGCCAGCACCTGCCCGTCCGACGCAGAGTGTGGCTGCTTCATCCGCACCTAGAGCTGAGGGGCATAAAAATGACCTGACACACAGGGATGCCAGAGCTTCGTGCTCAATTGTGGCAGGTATGGTTTCAGTTTCTGACAGACTTGTTTACACACTTTTCGATTTCGGCGCTACGCACTCGTTTGTCGCAGCCAGTTTCGCAGTTAGTTTGGGCCAGGATTATATGCTGTTAGAAAATCCGTTAGTAATCAGAGGCCCGAGTGGTCAGCTGTTTGTAGCTGAGGAGGTGTATACGGATTGCTAGGTCAGCGTCGGGGGACATAGCCTGCCAGCTGACCTGATTATGATATAGATGGAGGACTTTGGCATAATTCTGGGGATGGACTGGTTGTCCGCTTACCACGCCTTGGTAGGCTATTTTGAGAGGAAGATTGTCTTCTCCCTACCGGAGTTGCCTTCTTTCGAGTTTCACGGATAGCCAGTGGACAGAGGCTTCAGGTGCATTTCGGCACTTCGGGCGGTGAGACTTTTGAGCTAGGCGTGTGAGGGCTTCCTAGCTTGTGTGGTGGCAGAGCCAAGCCCTGTGGTAGACTTTAACAGCATCTCGGTGGTCAGAGAGTACCCTGACGTGTTTCCAGACGAGTTACCAGGACTACTGCCCGAGCGTGAGATCGAGTTTGAGATCTCGCTAGTACCAAGGACCAGCCCCATCTCCACCACTCCATACAGGATGGCACCGCTTGACCTACGAGAGCTCAAGTCTCAGTTGCAGGACCTTTTGGAGAAGGGTTTCGTGAGGCCCAGTGCGTCTCCCAGGGGAGCCCCGGTACTATTTGTGAAGAAGAAGGATGGTACCCTATGCCTTTATGTGGACTACCGACAGCTAAATAGGGTCACCATCAAGAACATATATCCGCTGCCGAGGATCGACGACTTGTTTGACTAGTTGCGGGGTGCCGCAGTGTTCTCCAAGATCGACTTGAGGTCGAGATACCACCAGTTGAGGATCAAGGAGGCAGACATCTCCAAGACAGCTTTCCACACCCGGTATGGACACTACGACTTTTTGGTCTTGCCTTTTGGGCTGACCAATGCCCCCACTGCTTTCATGGACTTGATGAACCGGGTGTTTAGACTGTTCTTGGACCAGTTCGTGGTGGTATTCATTGATGATGTACTCATCTATTCTAGAGATTAGATACAGCACGAACAGCACTAGCGGATGGTTCTGGACACTCTGAGATGACGTAAGTTGTATGCCAAATACAGCAAGTGCGAGTTCTGGTTGAGGGAGGTGACCTTCTTAGGTCATGTGATCTCTGGAGATGACTTGGCGGTGGACCCAGCCAAGGTTGAGGCAGTGCTCAGGTGGGAGAGACCGCGTTCAGTCATTGAGATTTGCAGTTTCCTGGGACTGGCAGGCTACTACAGACAATTCATTAGAGGTTTTTCACAGAACGTGCGTCCTATGACATAGTTGACCTGGAAGGACGTGCCCTTCACTTGGACAGATGCCTGTGAGGCGTGTTTTCAGGAGCTGAAGGAGAGGTTGCCCTCGGCTCCCGTGCTCACCATCCCTGACAGTAGTGGTAGGTTCATTGTGTACACGGACACCTCCTTGCAGGGGTTAGGAGGTGTGCTCATGCAGAAGGGTCACGTTGTCGCTTACGCTTCGCGGCAACTGAAGCCCCATAAGCATACCTACCCTACCCACGACCTGGAGTTGGCAGCTATCGTCTTCGCGCTGAAGACCTGGAGGCACTACTTGTACGGTGAGACCTTCGAGATTTTCACAGATCACAAGAGCCTCAAATACCTTTTTGATCAGAAGGAGCTCAACATGAGATAGAGACGTTGGTTGGAGCTCCTGAAGGACTACGACTGCAACATCTCCTACCACCCAGGAAAGGACAATGTGGTGGCTGACGCCTTGAGCCGTAAGGCACCTGCACACTTGGCCAGTTTACAGTTACAGAGTTGTAGCCTTTTGGAGGAGGTGGGCAGTTGCCGACCCCTAGAGTTACGGGGGTACTGTGGGGCAGTGACGGTGACACCACAGACTAGGCCAGAGCTGACAAACCGCATCATCACAGGACAGATGGCCAATCCGTACTTGCAGTCCTTGCGCGACAGAGTACTGTCGGGATACCCTGGGGACTTCTCTTTAATAGACCAGGTGCTTCGCCTGAGGGGACGGTTGTGCTTTCCCAGAGACGAGGAGCTGTTGAGAGAGCTCCTGACTGAGGCACACGGTTCTAGATTCACCATACATCCCGGAAACACGATGATGTACCATGACTTGAGTTGCGAGTTTTGGTGGAGGGGGATGAAGCGGGATGTGGGTGAATTCGTGCAGCAGTGCTTAGTGTGCCAGCAGGTGAAAGTCGAGCATCAGAGGCCTGCAGGGCCGCTACAGCTGCTTCCAGTGCCAGAGTGGAAGTGGGAGAGCATCACCATGGACTTTGTGGTGGGCTTACCTGTTACCCAGCGAGGACACGACGCTGTCTGGGTAATTGTGGATAGACTGACGAAAACGGCATGATTCTTGCCGATCCGAGTCACTTTGGGACCAGCACAGTTGGCAGAACGATATATCCGCGACGTGGTACGACTACACGGAGTTCCGCTGGAGATCGTATCCGACTGGGATACCCGCTTTACGTCCCAGTTTTGGGCTAAGTTTCAGCAGGCCCTGGGGACGCGGTTGAGGTTTAGTACAGCTTATCACCCCCAGACGGACGGACAGTCTGAGCGCATGATACAGACACTTTAGGACCTTTTGCGTGCCTGTGTGCTGGACTGGAGGGGCTCTTGGGAGGAGCACCTGCCCCTGGCAGAGTTTGCATACAACAACATCTATCACTCAAGCATCAGCATGGCTCCCTACGAGGCTCTGTACGAACAAAGGTGTACGACACCCTTTAGTTTGGTTGAGGTAGGGACCAAGTGGGAGGTTGGCCCCAGGTTGATCCAGCAGAGTTAGGAGGTAGTCGAGTAGATCCACAGGAGACTCCACACTGTCAGGAGTAGACAGAAGAGCTACACGGATCGGAGACGCAGAGAGCTGCAGTTCGAGGTTGGGGACCATGTCTTTCTTCGTGTTTCACCCATGAAGGGCCTGCAGCGGTTTGGGGTGAGAGGGAAGCTCATGCTGAGGTTTATGGGGCCCTTTGAAGTGTTGGAGCGGGTTGGACCCGTTGCTTACAGGCTTGCCCTCCCTCCCCAGCTTTCTAGTGTGCACGATGTGTTCCATGTGTCCAACCTCAGGAAGTACGTAGCCGATCTGAGTCACGTAATGAGTCACGAGAGTGTCGAGGTGGGCGACGACCTTTCCTACCCCGAGCGGCCAGTGCAGATTCTTGACCGAGCCATCCGCAATTTGAGATGAAAGCAAGTACCCCTAGTGAAGGTTTTGTGGAGGAGCCAGCAGTACGAGGAGGCTACCTGGGAGCCTGAGGCGGCAATGCGGGAGCGGTACCCAAAACTCTTCGCGGGTTCATCTTTTCGGACCAGCTTCGGTCCTCTTTGAGTTTGTTGTGGTTATTATGACGTTTTTCCCGCACCCTAGTTAGCGCAAGTTTCGGGGACGAAACTTCCTTTGAGTTTGTTATAATGTTACGAACGCACTCCAAGACATTTTTTTTAAGACGTCTGGGAGGTGGCCCAGACGTCTCGAACCCCTTCAAGACATCTGGGATCTATTTTTGGGTAGCACGCGGGACTACGTCTACGCGCAGGCGTGCACAGACCTGCAACCGTCTTCCTCTCTCTTTTTCCCTCTCTCCTCCTGCGACCGCAGTCTATCTCGCTCTCTCTCTCCCCGCGTGGCTTTAAAAAGCCACGCCCTCTCCCACACTCTCATCACCTCCGTACCCTTCCTCTTCTACTTCCAGCCGGTGCTCGAGTGTGAGCGCAAGCGAGCGGCGGCAGCGACAGCCACGGTGAGTGCGGGAGGAGGTGCTACGCGAGGGAGGAGGTCCTCGGCCGTGAGCGCTCGAGCTTGCCGGGGCAGCGAGAGCCGGCCGGTGGGAGCGCAGCAGACGCAGGGTGACGCGGGAGGTCTGCTGCAGCTCGAGCAGTAGGCGGACGAGGCGCGGCGCGGCCGTACGTCGCGGGCGGAGAGCGAGTCGCGGTCTGATTCTGGAAGTTTTTCCAGAATCAGACGTCTGGGTTTCCAACCAGACGACGGGGAAGACGTTTGGAGGACTGTCCAGACGTCTGAAAGGTAAGTTATTTGTGTCCTTCCTCCTTCTCTTCGACCGTCTATACTGAGAGCGAGGAATGGGTACGCGCGGGTTCTGAGATTCGCATCCAACGCGAATCAGACGTCTGACTGCAGTGCCAGAAGACGGGAAAGACTTCCAGACGTCCGGGGTGACCATCGGACATCTGGGAACTAGGCCAGATGCCCCTGCAGGCTTCTAGATGTCTGAGAGACTATACAAAGCAAAGGTACCATCTCACCCTCATTTTAAGACGTCTGGAAGAGGTTCCAGACATCTGATTTTGCACTGTTTCGTCGTTTTCAACCCGTTTAGGGCCCGTTCGGAGTCCATTTTTCGCATTTCAAGTTGCGTCCATTTCAGAATAAAATCCTCTACCCGTCTACAGTGATTAGGTATCGTTTTGAGAAACTCCTTGTGTTTGATCCTTGTGATAGGACCCCATTCCATTTCAGCCTTGGGGATTGCAGAGGCGCACGAGATTTCCGACCACGCTGCCAGTACTTCCGTTGTAGCTAGTAGAGTGGCTTTTAAGTTTATTAGTATAATCTGTTAAATTATGGAACCATAATTAGAACCTACGGCATTGCATGAATCCTAGGAATGAGAAACTAGAATGAATGGTAGATCCTAGGGTGTTGCATGAATCCTAGGGCTGGAAAACTAGATTGTATGATAGATCCTAGGTATGGCATGAATCCTAGGATGGGAAAACTAGTGGAATATACGAATACAGCAGTCTTGGAAAAATGGAAAGGAACAAATAGCTGCCTGTAAATTGGTTTAACAGCTGCCTGTTATGAATAAATGAACATGATTGAGAATATGGGATGTATGAACGTGAAACTGGAAAGGTGAAACCTGAATGTGCTGAGTTAAAAGAGCTGGAACCCTACGGGGAATTAGGAGTAGAACTCCTGGAAAGTGAATGAAATAGAATTGGGGAAGTGAGCTGGTCCTTGAGTACGGAGTACCAAGGAGAGCGACGGTCCCTCTATTTAGTGCAGAGCGAAGCTAGCCACCCCAAGGACCCGGGGTTAGGTCTGGCGACTTTGTACCGACTTGATGGCCCTCGTGTACACAGTACCGAGGAGAGCTACTAGAGTAGGGCGAGTACTAGCTACCCCACGGGCCCCGGGGTTCTGCTAGCTCACCTACACCGACTTGTTAGGCCCACTGGGCAAACCAGGGTAGTCAGGCGAGGGTGCGCGGGCTGTGGAGGGGCAAGGCCCTTGTTTGGTTACTGTGGAGTTGTTGGACCCCTGTTACTGAGAGGGCTCTGCCCTGTACTGGTTCCGTGCTGTGCTTTGGGCGCACCCGTTAACGGAAATGACTGACCGCATGCTTGTGCGGGTTAGCTACCTGTGCGTTTATCGCGCGTGCCGTAGTCACCGTTACGTCTGTCCGTGACCTTGTGGTGGTTGACTGAGAGTAGGATCACCACGGTGGACTCTCCCGACCAGGAGAGCACCACGTGCAACTTCTACTGTTCGAAAAAGACTGCAATCAAGATCATTCCCACAAGGAACATTCGAGATCAAGTGAAGGATCTGAGAAATAGATAAATTGTGAAACAATAGAAAGACGTAAATAAAGGAAGAAAGAAAATAAAATAGCTAATGTACACCTTACTGCTTCTTTAGTTTACCTGCCACCCTACTCAGCGTTTCGCTGACGTATTACACTCGTTACTTTTTAGGACCAGGTGTTGAGCAGCCAGGGTCAGCGGCTGCAGAGGACGCTGGGCCGAGTAGGGTCCAGTAGAGTTACCAATGCTCTTTTGTGCCCTTTTTGTTTCCACTGTTGTGGGTAGCTTTTGTTACTCTCTGTACTTTTCTTTACCTGCAGTTCTTGTTATGTTATAAATGTTGTTCTACTGTTGTGGTGGTACATGTTGTAGTAGTTCTTTTTCTTACTGCTGTATTTTGTTACTGCTAGTTATATTTCATGTTGAATGTGGTTTATTTTACTGCTCTTTTGGTTACTTCCTCATTGGATGACTAGGTCTTGGGATTAGTCGAGTCGGTCCGGTTCTCATGTCTCGTAGGGAATCGGGAATCGGGTCGTTACACCTTTTGACCAGGATGAAAGATCTTTCTAGATATGTGCTTGTCATGGAAGGCTTTAACCCACTCTTTGTAGATTCGCGAGTTCTCGTATGCATAAAGGCGTAATTCATCGATCTTGCTTATCTGTTACTTTCTGTGTGTTCCAGCCTTAGAAAGATCTAAATTACATCTCTGTACTGCCTAATTGGCTTTGTGCTCCAGTTCGACGGGAAGGTGACATGCCTTCCCGTACACCAGTCTGAAAGGAGACATGCCTAATTGGGTTTTGTGGGTGGTCCTATAAGCCCACAAAGCATCCAGAAGTCTGGACAACCAGTCCTTCCTATCAGGCCGAACAATGACCTGCAGGATTTTCTTGATCTCCGATTTGATAGCTCAGCTAGACCATTAGTCTGGGGGTGATAAGGAGTGGAGATTCGGTGAGACACCCCGTATTTGGTCATCAGTGACCTGAACTGAGCATTCGTAAAATGGGTCCCCCCGTCAAAGATGATTGCACGAGGAATTCTGAACCGTGAGAAGATATTGTGATGAATGAATTTGATAACGATTTTATGATCACAGGTTCGGGTTGGTATGGCTTCGATCCACTTGGACACGTAGTCCACAGCCAGCAGAATGTACTTGAAGCCATCCAAAACAGGAAAGGTGCCCAAAAATCAATCCCTCAAATATCGAAGATTTTGCATACAAGAATCGGTTGTAAAGGCATCATGTCGCAATGGCTCATGTTGCCCAAAGTTTGGCAACGACTACATGCCTTACAGTGATTGTATGCATCCTTGAATAAAGTCGGCCAATAAAAGCCACACTAGAGGATTTTTGATGCGGTTTTGTGCCTAGAGAAGTGGCCACCGCATGCCTGGTCATGGCAGAAGGAGAAAATATCATTGATTTCACCTTTTGGGACACATCACCGGATGATTTGGTTGGCACCTATGCGGAGGAGGTACCGATCTTCACAGATGTAGTACTTGGCATCAGAGTACAATTTGTCTTTCTTGGCCTTCGGCCAATCAGACGGGATCTGATGAGATGCTAAGTAGTTTACTATATTAGCAAACCATGGAAGTCTAGTACCAATAGTCTGCAGGTGCTCATCAGGGAAATGCTCCGTGATGGGTCCAGAAGGGTTGATCTCAGAAGGAAGATGAGACAAATGGTCAGCTAACACATTTTGTCATCCCGCCTTATCACGAATCTCAAGGTTGAATTCTTGCAACAGCACGATCCATCGGATTAGTCGACGCTTCGCGTCCTTCTTGGCAAGGAGATGCCTCATAGCTGTATGATCCGAGTAGATGATGACATAGGAACCCAGGAGATAAGATCAAAATTTTTCAAGGGCAAATACTACGGCTAGCAGCTCTTTCTCCGTAACTGTATAGTTACACTGAGCATCATCTAGTGTCTTGCTAGTGTAGTAGATGACCACAAGTTTCCCGTCAACTTTCTGCCCTAGAACCACTCCTACAGTGAAATCAGATGCATCGCACATGATCTCAAAAGGTTGAGACCAATCAAGGGATTGTAGGATCGGGGCCTGGGTGACTCGGTCACAAAGGTTTTCAAAGGCTTGAGTGCATTCCTTGGAGATCTCAAAGGGTACATCGTTAGAAAAAAGAGTAGCCAGAGGGTGCGCGATTTTTGAAAAATCAGGAATGAAACGACGGTAAAAATCGACGTGCCCTAGAAAAGAATGGATGTCCCTGATCGAGCTTGGCATAGGAAGCCGAGAAATTAGATCAACCTTGGCTCGATCCACTTGGATGCCTTTCTCAGAAATTAGATGTCCTAGGACGATCCCCGCAGGCACCATAAAATGGCGCTTCTCCCAGGAAAGAACCAAATTAACATCGATGCAACACTTGAGTATATGAACCAAGTGCTGAAGGCAATCATCAAATGACGCCCCAAAAATTGAGATGTCATCCATGAAGACTTCTAGATAATCACCTACCATATCAGAGAATATGGCAAGCATGCACCGCTGAAAAGTCGCGGGTGCATTGCAGAGACCGAAAGGAATCCTTCGGAATGCATACATCTCGAAGGGGCCGGTGAACGTGGTCTTCTCTTGGTCCTTAGGATGAATAGCCACTTGGTTATAAACGGAGTACCTGTCAAGAAAGTAGAAGAATTGATTTCCCACTAATTTCTCGAGAATCTGATCAATGAAAGGTAGTGGTAAATGATCCTTCTTCGTGGAGGAATTGGGTCGTTGGTAATCTATGCAGACACTCCACGAGTTGGCTATTCGGGTAGGTATGATTTCTCCAATTTTAGTCATAATGGTGGTGAGTCCTTCCTTGTTAGGCATGACCTGAATTGGGCTCACCCAACGACTGTCGGAGATCAGGTAGATGATCCCTGCATCTAACCACTTAATGATCTCCTTTTTGACGACCTCCTGCAGATTGGGATTCAAACATCTCTGCATCTCACGGGAAGGTTGTGCACCCTCTTCAGAATAAATACGTTATATGCAATAAGAGGGACTTATTCCAGTCAAGTCATCAAGAGTCCAACCAATGGCTCTACGATGTTGCTAGAGAACAGTAATCAGACGAGATTCCTGATTAGGAGTGAGCTTGGAATTTATAATCACAGGAAAAGTCAGATTAGAACCCAAAAAGATGTATTTCAAATGATCGGGAAGGGGTTTTAGTTCAAGGATGGGGTTATCAGCAGCAGCGGGTGGTTCAGGGTAAGTGTGAGGTACAAGGATAGGAGTTATGGGTTTGTCTAAATCAGGGCCTGTCTCCTCCAATTGTGGTTCAAGATCTTTCAGTGGTTGATGAGGCATAATCAGGTTATTCTCAAATTGTGTTTCATAAATCAAAGCTCTAATATCACATATTTGTTCAATGACACCGCAATTGATTCCTTGTTGGGCCTTAAAGATATCAATTTTGAGTCGGATTCCCAAATTTCAGTTCTATTTGGCCCTCCTCACAACTGATGTTGGCTCTAGCAGTGGCCAAGAAAGGTCCCCTGAGAATGATCGATGTATCCCTAGGGTTTTCAGGTGCCTCCATGTCTAAGACTATGAAGTCCACAGGGAAAAAGAAACCCTGCACTCTTACAATGACATCCTCAAGAATCCCTTTAGGCGACTTTATACATCGATCTACTAACTGTAGTGTCACCTCAGTTGGTTTTAACTCAGATTCTTCAAGGTGGTTAAGGATGTGGGTATCAAATTTATGAAAGAACCCAAGTCTAGCAATGCTCTGTCGAACTGGGTTTCACCTATTTTGCATGAAATCAGCGGAGTACCTGGGTCTTTTGCCTTGGGTGGGAGTCTACTCAAGATTACAGAGCTGGCTTGCTCTGGCAGTACAATTGGACTCCCACTCTTGGTTTGCAGCTTACGCTGAGGTGTACATACATTCTTCAAGAATCGTGCGTAAGCCGGTATGTGGCGAATCGCATCCATCAAGGGGATGTTTATTTGGACCTGCTCAAAGAGCTTGACCAGGTCCTCCTCAGGTGCAACGGGTTTGGATGTCTTCTTTCCCTTGGTCAAGGCCTCGGGAAATGGAACCTTGGTTGGTTCTTCTAGGATAGGTCCAGGTCTTTGGTCTCGGACTGGGATAGGAATGTCTTGGATTACTGTCCTAGGGTTTGGATCACTACCAGGCTTGGAGTGGTCTAGATAAGGTGGATCTTGGGTCTCCTTACAACTACGGGCGGTCACAAAATTTAATCCTACCTGGTTCTGGTTAGGGGTTGATAGGACGGGTTGCTGCTGATAACTCGCATACGAAGTTGAGGCCTCCATCCCATCATGTGAAGGAACAAAGGGGGCTTGATAAATCATGTATGCTTGGCCTGGGTTTGGGTTCATAACGCGCCGCTGGGTCGGCACGTTATTAGGGTTAGGAAGAGGTTGAGAAGGAAGTGTGCTTCGTTGGCGAGAATTTGCCAACTGGGCCAGTTGGTTTCGAACCTTTGTGATTTCATCCTTGTGTTGCTTCTAAGTAGCCGCATTCATTCTCTGAATGTCAGCCAGAGTCTGAAGGATGAGGGACATTTGGTCTTAGTTTGGCCTTGATGGGTAAGTAAGGTTGGGCCAAGGCTGAGGCGGCTGATAAGGATGAGGTAGTTGTGGACGGGGCTGAAAGGGTGGTCTTTGAGTTTGGGAATTTCCCGCCCACTGGAAGTTGGGATGGTTTTGCCATCCAGGATTGTAGGTATTGGAAAAAGGATCACTCTGGATGGCGTGGAGGCCCTTGCAGGTCTGAGGAACCTCCGAAGAGTCAGAGAATGGGGGAGTGGAATTCCCCTGGCTAGTATAGAAAGGGTCGGAGGGTCCTCCGATCAAAGAATCAGATGGGGGTGGATATGGTTCAATCCCAGGAGAAGGTTGGTGGAGAATGTTTTGCACATTCTCCCGTGTGGAAGGAGGCTGTGCAAAGGAATTATGTGCAGAGGTGGCTCGCTGCAAGTGCTGAGTCAGCTCATCCACCTTCTTCTCGATAATAGAGACCTTGTCCAATCGACTGGCCATCAATTCTAGGTCGACTGTTGCGGACAGGCCCTGCGTCTTGTGTGCTTCCCTAAGGTTCGTCGATGTGCGGGTATTCGTCCTGTCGAATAATCCCATGGAGTCATTATTGATGGAGTTCTCGCACATATTTTTGAGAATCTCCCACACGGTGTCCTCATGCTGACCCATGATATTTCCTCCGCAAGTTGCATTGATGAAAAGCCTAATATCTTCAAGAAGTCCCTGGTAAAAGGACTGGACTTGTTCCCATTTAGGAACTCTGTGATGGGGGCACTTCCTCATGAGATCCTAAAAGCAATCCCATGCCTCATGGAGAGGTTCTCCTGTTTGTTGCGTGAAGTGGGCAATTTGATGGCGCAAGGCATTAGTCTAACCAACGGGAAAGAACTTCTTCAAGAAATCGGACTGAAGTTCTTCCCAATTGTTGATCGGCCGGGTCTGTGTTTGGTACCAATGGGTGGCTTTGTCCATAAGGGAGAAGGAGAACATCTTCATGAGGAGAATATCTCGATTTTTTGCATCTGACCCAAAAGTCTAGGCCAGATGCTTTAGCTGTTTAATGTGCTGGAAGGGGTCTTCAGAATTAAGCCCATGAAATTTTGGTATGGCATGAATCATGTTGGGCTTTAGTTCAGAATCAGGTCCTCCAATCGGGATTCTGACTCAAGGCTCAATAGCCACCGCAGCAGGATTATAATGATCTCGCATCATGGGACGCTGCGGTGGGTGCATGAAGTTCTGGAAGAGGTCATTGAGTCACTGGAGCTGGTGCTCCAGATTGTTCTCTTCCTCAACTGGCTGAGCCATTGTGGAAGAAGAAGGTGAGTTGGGTTCGGAGTCGAAGGAGAGGTCTATGTGAAGTGTTGGTTGCACAAACAAGGGCATCGAGGCTCAGCCTCAAGGAGAGTGAATTTCTAAAGGAGGTTTCAAGGACCTCCTACCAAACATACACTAATGGAGAGGATGAGTTTAGCAGGTGTTGGACCCAATCAAGGCACCTAGAATGTCGGGTGACTATAGAGGTTTGGGGCAGATGGACCCCTTAATCAAAAGATCGTCCACCTAAGAATTACCTGGGCAGCCAGAGAGGGTGAGTCCCTCAAAGGCCCCTACAAGGTAGAGTGCCCCCATAGGTTACAGCGTTTCCCCCACCCGACCTCTCTTGTCATTGAGATTCCAAGTAGACCAGAATGGGGACCTTGACCTCTTAAGTCTACCACATTTAGTTAGGATCAAGGTGCTTTGGTTTTCACGTGAACTTTAGCCTTTTGAGTGCAAAGAGTGACCTAAGTTTAAGGTTGGTTGACCCAAGGGGTGAACTTCACTTGCTAGTTCCTTTGAGAGCTTATTAGGTCTTTGTCTTTTAGGGTTCAAGTGTTTTTAAGAGCCAAATTTCTTAGGGTTTCTCTAAATAGGTGCTTTCAAACAATCGCTTGGGAACACTTCTTTTGGGAATTCTCAATTCTTGCTTAGAAAGTGTCTCTAAAACCCTAATTTTGAATCTTATACTGGCTCTACTTGGTCCAGTTAGCTTCCTTTAGATTGGGAAATTAGGGCTCAAGCAAGAAGGTGTTAGCCCTAAAATACCCTTAATGCATGTACCAATATACTGTGTTGAAATTGAAAACAGGTAGCTTTGATGATTTACTAAGTATGTAAGACAGGTTATGCTTAAATTGCTTTTTCTTTCTTTTTCTTCCTATTTAGAATTTAGGGGTTAAAATGAGAAGATAGAAAATTACCTGTCCTAGGTGTGGTTGTTGTTTTGGTTGCTTGTCCTCTTGATTTCTTGTGCCTGCACAACAAAAGAGAAGAGATCAATAGAAAGTCAAAAATTGTGAATTAATAGCTTCTAGAATAGCCGTTGCTCCCCGGCAACGGTGCCAAAAACTGGTGCGGTCCGTTGTCGCTATGGTAATTACAATTAATGGAGTATATGACAAGAACAATAACCAGTTTAATACAATTTATTACTCGGAATGACAAGTTTCCCGAGGTCGAACTCAGAGAGCAAACTATAATTCTAGAAGCCTATAAATTCACAATATAAGGTTTTACAAAAATTAAGAGAGAGAGAGAGAGAGAAAGAGTGATTGGCTTCTTCTCTTTCTTCAGCCGACCCTCTTCTTTCTTCTCTCCTTCTCTGCTTCTGTGGTTCCTCTTTTTCTTATATTTGATTTTCTTCTCTTTTTCTTCTTGCTTTCTCTTCTTTCTTGCTACTGCAGAGGCTTCTACCTTCTCTTTTCTTCTTCAGCTGCCAAGTCTTTCTCCTTTCTTCCTTTCTGATTTTCTTCCCTTTTTCTTCTTTCTTCTTTCCTGTCTTCTTCTTTTTCTTTGCTTTCTTCTGCTCTGGCCACCGACTTTCTGTCATCTGACTCGGTGCTTAGACAGCTTAACTGTGTGATTGCTACAGTGTGGCACTTCTTCTTTTCCTTTAGCTCCTCTCCTTCCTTTCTTCTTCAGTAGCTCCTCAGTGCGGCTAAGTCTTCAGCTGCTCCTCCTCCTCCCTTCTTCTTCCTTCGCCTGCTTCTTCCCTCTTCCTTATGCGCACATACAATTATCAGTTCAAAACCTGCCCCTACCCCTTCCCCGCGTCTCTCTCTATTTCTCTCTCAAAGGTTCACTCCCAAGGCATTTGTGGGTATACGGGTTGGGTAACATGCCAGGGACCAGGTGCACCGGCGTGCAGTGGTGGGAGGGGAGTGCTTGTTCAGGTGGGAGGGGAGTGCTTGTTCAGGTAGTCGGGTTCGACCCAGGCCCGCGAGGCGTGAGCGTGGGCGAGGGCGGGTGCGAGCGCGTGGCGCGCTGTGTGTGTGGGGGAGGGACCTGACACCTGTGTATCTAAGGCGAACAACTAATATCACAAAATCAATTTAAGTGTGGGTGAGAGGCCACACACTTACGAGGTGGGGCTAAAGTCCCACCTCTGCTCCGCGCGCCGACAGGCGAGAAGGTGCTGGCAATTGGGGCAGCAGCGAAGGTTGTGGCCCTAATCGCGAACCTGGGCTAATTCACAGAAGCACAGAGCGTTGCCTGGAGCTCACGCCTAGGCTGGAGAAGTGCTGGAGCTGCCTGCAAAGAAGCTTCAGCAGCTCGTCAATGGTGGCGAGGAGGCGGAGACCTGAAATCACAAAGACAGCCTCACGAGCACATTAGACAGTGCAGGGAGCCTCGCTGGAGTGTGGCAAAGGTAGTGCAAGGGTCGGCGAGGCGCAAGAGCGCCTGTGTCCGTGTGCCTAGGGCAGACTGTGTGTGCGGAATTGGGTGTGTTCGGGGGGTGGTCGGGAGGTGAAGGGCGGTGAATGGAGTGGGGGAAATGCTGGAGTGGAGTGAGGGGGAGCTTCTAGGCTTGTCGGCGAGGGGTGAAATGGCCTGTGAAGGTGGAGCGACCTCGCCGGAGATGGCGGCTAGAGGTGAAGCAGATGGGGGTGGTAGTGTCAATCGAGGGGTCTAAAATGCTAATTGAATGAGGGAAAAGTGAAAGGAGAGTAAGGGAAAGATTCCGACCTACTTAGTCGACGAAGAGGGAGAGGAAGACATCCGGCTCGTGCCTGCCAGAGCTGGGGACAATGGTGCCCAGGAGGGGGTTATCGGTGACAAGGAGGAGATCTGAGGGTGCCAAGTGGTGCGGCCTGGAGTGGAAAGATGGGGTAGAGTAGGCTCTGTTGCAGGTATGGTAGCAGAGAGACGAGGAGGAAGAAGGATCGCCGGAAGCTAGGGCACTTTGACCGGAGAGGTGGGAGACGAAATCGAGGGTTTTTCTCTGCCAGAAGTAGCTTAAAGGAGACAGCCGACCCTGCCGCTCCTTATAAAGGCACTGGCGAGGAGAGGGGATCGAGGAGGCGACGTGCTGTGATCACCGGAGATGGCCAGAAATGGACACCCATGCCTTTCGTGCGTTCGCATGAGAGACATGGCCGGTTGCAGGGGTCATGGGAGGGTCCCTACGATAGAGGACGACGTAGGGAACCTCCCGTTCATTCCTGAGAACGGGCGCCATGCCCTACGTGGCGCCATCCTCCGTGCAAGGTTGCCGGAGGTGTGGCGCTGCTCAGAAATGGCAGGGAGGACCGTTCTGCAAAGAACGATGAGAAAGATAGGGGGCCATTTGCAAGGGTTTCAAAAGGTAAGGGTCAAAAAGTAATTTAAGAGGACCAATTTGTAGAGTCGGTCAAGATGGTCTTTTCTTAGGCCCAAATTTTTATACCAGCCTAATTTGAACCTAAGGATTTTAATGGTGAAATTTGATTTTAGGCTGGACCATGTTTGACTATTCAATTTGCACAAAAACCCAAATTTGGTCATAAATTGGGAATGGTTCTCATTTTAGGTCAAAATAGGTTGCAAAGGCCAAATTCAATGTTCTAAACCTTAGGGAATATTTTTCCATGAATTTTAGAGGGTTTAGTTGATTTTTATCCTACCTCAAACCACGTGAATTAAAGTGAATTTATTTTAGGGTTACAGAATGTCATTTAATTCCTAGGTGTTGCTATAACCTTTTCCAGATCAGATCATCCCACTTCCCTCCTTATTAAGCTCATCTGACCTGTGTTTAGACCCTTAATTACCCTATTTGTGCACTACGTTGATAAAATTACAGTTTTACCCCTTATGATTTGTCTTATTCTTTAACTCAGAATTCTCTGAGTTAAGCCTCTCTTTAGGTTTTGTAGGAGCTTCTTCATACTTATTTAGATTAAATTATGCTAGTTAGGGTTCATGATGAGGTTCTCATCACCTATCCTTTGCTAGTACCTAGCAAACCATTTTTTTGTAGTATTTAGAAATGATCTTAAGCTGAAGATTTTCTTCTGTGGCAACATAGGTGTGTTTATTGTTGGATATTGTGAAAGCCAATTGTAGAGAAGACTACCAATACTTTAAGTCTCTCATGACATGGATCACCTCTCAACTAACCAGGTCTCTTGATATTCAAACCTTAAGTACGATTTCTAGGACCCAGGAGGTTTTTGCCGTACTCGAGAGCTCAAGAGGTTATGGCTTGTGCCTAGTGAAGGATCAAGACTGACCAGATGAACATTAAGACTCAAGCCCAAGGTTTCACGAATCTTTAAGTAAAGGTTGGTCCCAGTTTCAGCTCGTGTTTTCGGATTGACCCTTATGAAGATGATAGAAAACTCAACTTCCATTTTCTGACATTTGTGGCTCGCAGGGTATTTGTAACCTGCCCTGAAGAACTTCTTGAAGGGAGACAACTTTACAGACATTTGTGAGATATATTGACTTATTTGCATCTTTTTTTTTTTTTATTAGAAGCACGTGTCAGTATATCTCTTACAACATTATTTGGAGGAGCACACTTTTCTTTTTGGTGGGAGAGTTTCTCTTTTTTTTTTTTTTGGTGGAAAGAGTCACTCCAAAACATAAGACTAAAACCTGGGATAAAAAGTCTACCTGCACGCACAGGTAAGGACTCCACCTTCCCTAATGAAAACTAGGGTTGGATCTTTTGTTCACCTAGTCTTTCCTGATATGTGTAGTGTTAACCAAGTTTACTTAAGCTCTCAAGTAAAAGCAAACCAACGAATCCTATACTGGTGTCTCAGGTACAAGAATACGTCCTTAGTTTGGAGAGATTGCAATTTATCTTGTCAATGCTTAGGTGAATTGAGCCGAGCCTGAGCGAATCAAGCTTCTGTGGCCTGGAAAGTCTTCAAAATAGAGGTTGAATATCCATGAACACTTATTGTATTTTGTTTCAGCCTTTAGATCATTACTAAACACCATTTATTATTAATATTATATATTATATATATATAGTTTTTTTTCTTTTTCTTTTTCTTGCATATTTATAAATAGGTGGGAACTGCATGATACCATAAAATACCCACATCCTATGGATGCCTATCCACCCCCCATGCCAAACAATGCTATGTCCTCATATGCATGCAGGGAAAGGTAGAGAAAGGATGAAAGATCGGGTAACGAGAGTTGTGGTGCAGGGTATACAACAAGGTGGTAGGGTGGGTGGATGGTGGGTGGTGAAAGGTCTGGCATTTCTTGGGATGAGAGTGTCCCATGCGAAATAGAAAACGAGCCAAGAGGAAATAGTTGGCCCTCAGATTGGCCAAGAAGAGGGGCTTCTTGGATAGATGGATCCAAAACGGAATAGCCCCAGTGAGTAAGGTGTGGGCTCAAGGTCCCAGTGTGGAATTGCAAATCTGCCTAATTTGGCAGGAAAGAAAGGCAATCTGACATTCAAGAGTGTGGACCAGCGGTGAGCAGCCCGGAAATGACTCAGACCACGAGGTATGGGAAGCGGAGAAAACCTCGTCAGAAGTCTGGCAGGAGAAGGAACGGGACAAGGGAAGGATGGGGGAACGTCACAGTATGTGTTGACCAGGCAGTCGTCAGGTAATCTGCAGCAGTCTGAATAGGTCCCAATTAGTCCGATACACGCACTGACGGTCATGTCCTCATCAGACATGTCATCCTCGATGTAATAGCAATCAAAGTTCTTGGCTACCTTGAAGATGTTAAACTTGAACTTTTCAGATCCAACCGCAATCTCAATACAGCTCGACTCGCAGTTGATAAGGGCACGGGCTATGGCCAAGAAAGGTCGACTGAGGATGATCGGACAATCAGAAAGTGAGCTAGGAACTTCCATATATAAAACAAGAAAGTCAGTAGGAAAAGAGAGACTGTTGACCCTAATCACCACGTCTTCCACCACACCCTTCGGGATTTTGACAGAACGATCTGCCAACTGTAACGTGATAGGGGTGGGTTTCAGATTTCCCAAGGAAAATTTTTTGAGCATGATGGTCAGTATAAGATTTATGGAAGATCCTAGATCAAGCAGGGCACGGTTAAAATTGTAGCCTTGGATGCTACAGGAAATAAGCGGTGTGCCAGGATCATTCTGCTTCAGTGGTAAATTTGACAGTATAACACAACTCGCATGAGGCAAGAGAATCACCGGATTCTTAGTTTTCTTTGACTATCGCGTGGGTGTTGTGTAGTCTTTGAAAAATCGGGCGACAACAGGTATGTGGTCGATAGCCTTTAGCAGGGGTACCTTGATTTCTACATCCCTGAACAAATTACGCAGGTTATCAAAGGCCTGCGTATCTTTCTTTTTGCCTTTTGGCTCCCTCAGTAGAGCCTCAGGGAATGGGACTGATTCTGGCTCGAATTAGGGAGCATTGTCCTCTCGCGAATGTGGTGCACATCCCGAATGAGAGGGCGACAAAGAAGATAGGCCAGGATCAGGTCGAGGCAGATCGACGATTTGCTTACCGCTCCTCGTAGTGATCACATTGGATGATGCAGGTCTAGTGGGATTATACGGCGGAGGAGGGTTCGCAATGGGGACATAAGAGTGCGGTGCTTCAGCGGGATTAGCCTGAAATCCCGATGGAATGCTCGGAGCTTGCAAAATTTGATTAACCTGCCCCTGAGAAGGTCGTACCTATGGTTGAGGACCACGGGGTATGAAGTTTCGTGGGTTTGGAATAGGTTGGGCGGGAAGAGTGCCCTAAGAGTGAGTCACCATGCGTAGTTGACTGATCTCAGCATTCTGCTGCGCCAATTGGTGCCGAAGAGAGGTCATGTTCTCTTCAAGGCACTTTGCAATTTCTGTCATCATTCGCATCAATTTGTCAAGAGGACTTGATGCGTGTTCTGTTTGCGGTACACAAGGGCATGATGGAGAATTTGCCATAGGATTAGACTGGGCCCTTGGGATGACGGGTGCAGACGGTCGCATTGATCCACTTGCAGGGTTTTGATGCTGCGGGTTATTGGACCATGAGAAGTTCGGATGATTGCGCCACCCTGGGTTATACGTGGCAGAGAATGGGTTGTTCCGCAGGGCGCAAGCATCTTCTATGCCAGAAGACGCGCCTGCATGTAAGTATGCATCCGAGCACACGGAGGCTTGGTCCTCCGTGTCGAAATATTGATTCGCAAAAGCTAATTCCACATGACTTACCGAGTCGCTTGGCGCGATACTCAATAAGGAAGGTCTAACGGGGTTTCTCGGGATAAGCCTAGTGTTGGAAGAATTGGAATTGTGACGAAGTGGTGAAGAGGTGGTGTTTGCCAGAGAATGGGCGAGGTTGGCCAGAAGCTCGTCCAGCTTCTTGTGCACGACGGAGACTTCATCCAGTTTTTGTGCAATAAGGCTTAGATGAGTGGATGAATGGGAGGGTCCCGTGTCAACTTCGTGGACATTTCGGGGCTAGCTGGTACGATTAAAGGCTACAATGGAAGCATTGTTCATAGAGTTTTCACTCACATTTTCGAGCAATTCAAATGCTCCATTCCCATCTTTACTCAAAAAGTTCCCTCCACAAGATGCATCTGCAATCTGCTTTAAAATCTCATTTAGCCCGTAGTAGAAAATCTGGGCTATATGCCACTTAGGCAGACCATGGTGCGGACACTTCCTGAGGAGGTCATTATACCTCTCCCATGCCTCATGAAATTGTTCATTGTTTTGTTGCATAAATGAAGTGATAGCACGGCGAAGTGCATTGGTTCACCTGATTAGGAAGAACTTCTTGAGAAACGTTGTTCGCATCTCTTCCCAAGAGTTGATGGTCCTCCCAAGGGTGCGTAACCACTGCGACGCTTTATCGCACAATGAAAATGGGAACATTTTCATGAGGACTATAGGTAACCCGACATTTCTAGGTTTAACCATTTCAGCCAGTCAGGTTAGGTCTTCCAAGTGGAGAAAAGGATCTTCACTTGCAAGACCATGGAGGTGAAAATTTATTAGGCCAATTATGTTAGGTTTCAGTTCAAAGTCGTCCCTGCCCATGGGGACCCGAATATGTCCTATGGTCTCTGTAGTAGCGGGTTTCTGATAGGAGCTAAGATACCTAGTCTCCTCCCGTTTGGGAGGGTTCTGCATTTCCTCCAATGTTTCCCAAATGGCTTGGATTTGCTCATTATACATTTCCATTTGGGCTTGGAGGCGGGTTATGGGATCTAAGGCTCCACCACTTGGTTAGTTCTGAGGGTGGTTTCCTCCCTCAGGATTTGGAGGTCAGCATGCAGCCATGTTTTTGGAGGTGGATGATTCAGCTTCTTTTCCAAATTTATCAGGTAATTCAATTAGTTTAGGGTTTTGTGACCTCCTCCCAAACATGCACTACCACAGGAAGAATTAGGGGGATAAGAAGGGAAAAGATATGCGAGAAATGACGCCACAAAGGTACACTTGATTACAAATCAATTCAATCAGATTCCTAACCTCAACAGTATGCCCTTAGACCTAAAGTCTAAGTTACCTACTATCATGAACTACGGAACAGAATGTGAGCACCACGGAACCACCGGGCCAGATTGAAAGGTTGTTTGCCCCAGTCTTAGACACCCAATAGCATGCAGGAACTCTCACTAGCACGAAAATGCTACACGCAGGTAGTTAGACCTTCAATCCTTAAGAAGGGTCAAGTTACTACCAGTTTTAGTTAGAGCTTATGGAATGTGAAGGGCATTGTTTACGGGTAATGCCCAAGTGATTGATTTTTCAAGTGTGTAAAACAAGCATACAACGAGGAAATCTCCCCGAATTGAAGTTTTTATTCGTGAATGGATTTTAGAGTTCAGCCTTAATTAGTATGGATTTTAGGATTTCACTTAAATACCAATTCAACCAATCTCCGGGTTTTGAGAGAATACAGGTTTTCTTCAAAGCCCAACGAACCCTTCTTCAATATCAGTTAGTTAATGCATGCTATAATGCAATGGGCTACCCTAAATGGAGATTTCTATGTGTGGATGCCTGAATCAGTTTTAGAGTTTATGTGAAAGGGTGCCAAAGCATTTCAATTCAAGTGCTTCTAATCACCAAAAAGATGTCCACACAAGGCTCAACCAAAAGATAAAGAAAATCAAATTGTTGGGGTTGAATTATTCGGGATCGAATCTTAGGCAAGTTGAAAAGTTGTGGTGGGGTTGGAATCAACTCAATTCCAGGTCTCCCCTCAAAAAATGTGATCCCAAATTTGCAGATTAATGAGGCAAAGAGGGGTGCAATCAATCTTTTGATTTGCCTCAAAGAATACTTCACATGGCAAAAAATTCAAGAATCAAGATTCTTGGATTTTCGCTATGCGAAGTAGGGTGGAAAATCCCAGGGTGGTGGGAGTAAAGACAATCAATCAAACAAGTGAATTTTAATCCACTTGCCCCAAGAGATCCCAAGAAGTTTTTCTAGTTTTTTTTTCTTAGGGTGAAAAGTTAACCTATGTTGCTAAGAAAAGAAGAGCCTACTTGTGCAGCAACATGTGCGGAGCTCCAGTGCGGTGTCGACATCTTCACGCTCTCGTTCCCGCCCTTGGATCTGCACACGTCTCCGACTTCGTCAGCCTGTCTTCCCCTTGCAACAGGTTTACCTACACACCAAAAACAGAGATACCCGTGAAGAGAGAAGAGAAGAGAAAAAATTACAGGAATGGAGTAAAAACTTACTTGAAGGCGCACTTCCCCGTCAACGGCGCCAGAAAAGGTGTGGTGTCGGACCCGAATAGGTTGTTAATATGATGATTTTATCATTGAAGTGTGTATAGTGGTTAACCTAAATTGGACCTAATCATCTCTTTACAAAATTTTTAACCTGTCCTACTTGATTTTATCTTGGTCACTTTTAGGCCAAAGTCAAACTCAGGGAAGTGGGGTTACAAGTTGAGGTTCTATGCCTTTCCTACAATGAGTCTCTTCCGTTTGTTTATTGTGTTTTTGGTGTTTCTCTATTTAAGATTTTTTTCTAATAATCTTGGTCCTTGAGGCACACCCTCAAAATTAAGTTCTTGGCTTTGAACCAAAATAGGGTTACAAAATAGACTTGGCTACTCGCAAGATGGATTACCTGCATGTCAAGGATTATCTTTTCTCTTTTATATATTTTTTATCTTTTTATTTGCATGAAAGAGGAGTACAAATAAAGTAAATATAGTATATATATATATGTCTATACTATATATGTATAAAGGGGTGGGGGTGGAGGCGGAGATGGAGTGTAGCACTGTGTCGAGTCAGTCGTCGTCTAGAAAGATGCAACCAATAGGACGAGGTGCCACGTGGATTGTGGGATGGATTCTGGAAGATGTATGTGACCACGCTTTCTGTACGTGTGTATCGGGGAATATCAGCAACTGGTGCAAATATTCCCGCGATACCATGTATGGTAAATAATGTGAAAATAGATATATATATGTATATATATGGTTGTAATTATCTTGGTATATACATATGTATATATATGTATATAAATAGATGTATATATATCAATATATATATATGTATACATATATATATATGCATATAATAGTGTATAGGTGTGTGTGTGTGTGTGGAAGTGTGAGTGTATGTGTGTGCAGGCGTCGGTAAAGAGAGTGTTGTGAGAAAGAGTGAGAGAGAGAGAGCCCGCGAGAGAGAGGGCAGGAGAGATGGCGCTGCTGGAGTTAAGGCGTCTGTAGCTTCCACGCAACGTCTAATGGCTTCACGTGCGTGCAGGCACATATGCGCGTGGAGAGGCGTGCGCTCGAGGGAGTGGCCGCACGCAGAGGAGGCCGCAGTACACCACGCTGCATAGAGAGCAGGCACTGGGAGAAGGCTGATGCAGATAGACGTACGTAGACGGGTGTGGGCGACGTGGGTGGAGACGTGCAGGCGGGCGTGTGCACAGGCGAACGGCGGTAGCGGAATGGTGGGTGACCGGTAAAGTGAGAAGCTCACTGGTCACCCCACTGTAGCCATAGTGTTGCGCAGATTCACGTGAACAGTGGCTACAGTGTAAGGCCGCGCTGCGTGACCGACAGCTGCAGGTGCCGTGAGTGCGGCCGGCTCGCGGCTGGCACACGCAGGCTGGCGCGCGAGGAAGAGGGTCTGCGCTGGTCGGTTGCGGGCACGGAGAAGGTCGCGTCAGAGCACGCGGAGAGGGAGCTGGCGTGTGCGGGGGAGGGCGAGGGCGACGCGGGTGCTGCTAGGGTGCGCTGGGGTGCTTGGCCGGCCGCTGCAGTGACGACCGGTGGCCGGTTGCGGGTGGAAGAGAGAGCATGACAGAGCAAAGAAGCGAGAGGCGGAGAGGCCTGCAGGCGCGCACGGAAGGGGTTGGGGCTACTGCTACCGCTGAGCTTCAGACCTTGAAGCTTGCAACAATGGCTGCAGGTGCTGGAAACGTAAAAATGAGAGAAGAGCCACCACACCAACCGACTCTTTGAAGAGCTAGGCGGTGTTGGTCTCACTGTGGTAGGTGTTCACCATAGTGAGGGCTGCTGTCCGCCGGGTGTCTCCGAGGAGGGCTGACGTGTGGAGGGAGAGTAAGGAGAGGACGGTGGCCTGGAGAAGAAGCTGCAAGTTTTTTTGGCTGGGACCAGGCTCTCCTTTTAGAAGAAGACTCCCTCCTTTTATCGAAGAAGAAAGCCTTGCACAGCATGCCCTGGCTATGCATGACTCATGCACGGCTCATGGCAGGGAGAGGTCTGCTGCGGCTGGTAAGGAGAGGGATGGAGAGCAGGGAATGGCACGAGGAGAAGTTGCTCCTTGCAGCTGCGGGAAGCATTTCAAAATCAAGTGGAAAAAAATAAAAGAATGGTGGATTTTGCAAAGATGCACTTGAGGAAAAATGTAATCCTGAGGCCATTTAATTCCACTCTCCTCCCCTCTTAATTAAATGCATGCATGCGTGTATTTTTACAATGCAACTATGGAGACCTAATATGCATTGGTAATGCTAGGAACTAGCACAAGATGGCACAATTGTAGGTGTATTTTTGCGGTGCAATCATAGTTCAACCCATGTGTTGATTGGATGCGTTTGAGTCTGATACCAGTGAGCTGCTTTGGCCTTGAGAGAGAAGGAGAACATTTTCATGAGAAGAATATCTCGATTTTGAACATCTGACCCGAAGGGCAAGGGGAGATGCTTGAGCTACTTAATGTGCTACAAAGGAACCTCGGAATTGAGCCCGTGAAATTTCAGAATAGCATGAATCATGTTTGGCTTGAGTTCAGTATCAGGACAACTAGCTGGGATTTGGACTCGAGGTTTGATAACCACCGTGGCAGGATTGTAGTGATCTCGCATCATAGGACGCCGTGCTGGACTCGCAAAGGCTTCGAATAGATCATTAAGGTGCTGAAGGTAATTCTCAAGGTTGTTCTCTTCTGCTGGTTGTTCCATGATGATGGAAGGAGAGTTAGGGTCGAATGAATTAGAAGAGATGTCTTTGTGATGGGGTTGCTGCACAAAAATGGATGTCAAGGCCTGGCCTCGAAGGGAGTGAATAACTAATGAAGGCCTCAAGGGTGGTCTTAAGGACCTCCTACCCAACATGCACCGATGGACTGGATGAGAATAGAATGTGATGGATCAAATCAAGACACCCAAAAATTTCGGATGACTATAGAGGTTCAGGGCAGATGATACCCCTTAGTTGGAAAGCTGTCCACTAAAGAATTTCCTAGGCAGTCAAAGAGGGAGATTCCCGCAAAGACGCCTACTTGGTAGAGCGCCCCCACGGTTTACAAGGTTTCCCCCACCAGAGCTCTCTTGTCACTGATGGTACAGGTAGACCAGAATGGGGACTTGACCTCTTAAGTCTACTAGTTTTGATTAAGATCAAGGGTGCTTAGGATTTCACTTGAGCTTTTAAGATGTATTGAGTGCAACAGTGATTTAATTTAAAGATTGGTTGACCCAGAAAGGTGGGTCAACTTCACCTATTTGTCCTTTTGAGAAGCTTAGGTCCCCCTTTTAGTGTTGAAATAAATTTAAGAGCCTGATTTTAGGATTTTATTTGAATAGATCAGTTCAATCAAGGCGTAGGCGCAATTTGTTTGGAAAGAGCAATTCTTGATTAAGTGTCTCTAAAACCCTAAACTGGAATCCTTAATTAGCATTGATTTGGTTCAATTTAATTTGTCCAAATGTGATACCTAGAGCTCAAACAA
Source organism: Thalassia testudinum (assembly GCA_037157565.1). NCBI lineage: Eukaryota > Viridiplantae > Streptophyta > Magnoliopsida > Alismatales > Hydrocharitaceae > Thalassia > Thalassia testudinum. Next base: position 145,871,996 of record JAZHRO010000014.1, on the reverse strand, counting down.
GAATGTGGTAGCCCTAGATACCTTAAACTTTAAGTGTGTGCACAAATTAGGGTTTGTTGCTTTCTAAATAGAATGTATGAAATCAAGTAACTTGATGATTAATCTAAGAATAAAATGCAAGTAGCCCTAATTGATTTTTTTTTTCTTTTAACCTTTTCAGAAATAGGGGCTTAGGAGAGAAGAGATAGAGCTTACCTGCCCCTGGTGTGTTTGATGTGCAACTAATCTTTCTTCAATGAATACCTCCTTAGACAACAACAAAAAGATAAAGCAAGTTAGTACCAAATCAAGAATTGTAATCAAGAGCTCTAAATTGTCCGTTGCTCGCGGGCAACGGAGCCAAAATGTTAATGCGGCGAAATCGAGTTTTAAAATAAAGCATTGTAATATAGTCGAAATAACTTTGAAAATAAATAGATTTTATTACTCGAAAAAGTTCTGAGGTCGAACACAAGGAGTAGTATGGGAATTTAAATCTCAAGAATTTTAATATAATGTAAGAAAGCTATAATGTCAGAAAGCTATAGAATTGAAATCAAGAATTATTTCAAAATAATGTAGCACTAGGATCAAGTATCAATTTGCAAAAATAATGGAGTGAAATGGTGGTTTAAACCACCATACCCTCCTTACAATAATAGCTAAGGAACTCAAATACCAATATATGAAATAATGCTCAAATGTGTCGTCTAATGGTTGGATCAGATGTCATAAACGTTTGATTCTATAGTGCTTGGATTTCTTCTTCGTTCTCTTTTCCTTCCTTTCTTTTTTTCCTCTTCTTTCTTACTCTGTTGCTCCTTCTTTTCTTCTTCTAAATCCTCCTTCTTCTCACAAGGGAGGAGAACCTCTCAAATTGGCTAAGTGTCAGCCAAAGCCTTAAGTCGCAAAACCCTCCCCCCACCCTGCACAGCTATCCTCTCATTCTCTCTTAAGGATCCGCTCTCCTAGAGCCATGGGTAATTGGGTTATTGAATCATACGCACCCGGGTCCAGGCTCACCGGTGTGTGGTAGTGAGTGAGGAGTGCAGGTCAGTCTAGGTGGGTAAACGGGTTGGCCAGATCCGTGGGGGATAGAGTCGTGGATGAGGCATAGGTGTGTGTGGGTGAGTGGGACCTCACCTCTTGTTATGAGGCAAATAGCCTCTAACACTTTTTCAATATATGCGTGCACAAGGACTCTACCTCTTCCGAGGTGGGACTATCCCACCCTACATTCTTCGCACAGTCGCAGTAGCAACTTCCTTCATTGAATTGGTGCAGAGGCTCCAGTCAAAAGCTCCAATTGACTGCACGAGGATACACCTGTGTTGATTCCGCAGCTGCTGGAATTGAGTACTAGAGCTGAAGGTGAAGAATATGCTCTAAAGCTTGCTTCAGAGCTTTGCAACAATGGCGGAAAGGGGTTGTGCCTGAAATTAGAAATATGGCCTTTTGATCCTATTAGAATGTTCAGGGAGGATTGCCAGACTACGGCGAGTGTGGCAGGGGGTTTTGTGTGGCATCTTGTGGTCTGTGTGTGCGTGTCGAGGTCGGTCTGTGTGTATGGAAGTGGGTGTGTTCGGGGGTGTGCGTGAGTCAAGCGGTGAATAAGGAGAGGGGAAATGAGTGCAGAGGTGAGACAGACATTTTGAAGCAGTCGGTGAAGGGGATCGTCGTGTGTAGCTGGCAGAATCCTTCACTGTAGTGGTCACCGGAGATGGAGAAGATGAAGTTGTGGAGGGTCATTGGTGGTCAATTTAAAGTGGGGTGAGTGTGAGAATGAAGTACAGAAGGTAAGGGGCTTAGCTAGGAGGTTGTTGGACAATGCGAGGTGGAGATGGCATCGGTTGAGGTGCGGTCGACGGTGGAGACGAAGGTGGTTCTGTTGAGGGAGAAGTGGTGAGGATGACGGAGATGGAGGTGACTGCTGGTACAGCGAGATGTGGAAGGAAGTGAGGAAGATAGATCTGCTACTGGTATTGCTCGTGGATGACGAGCAAAGGTAGAGGGGATCGTCGGACATGGAGGAACCTTCGGTCGTGAAAGAGTGGGAGGAATTGTGGGGAATCTCAACCGATTTCGAGCGTGAGAAGTTCTGGAGGATCCGGGCTCTCTTATATAAGGATATAGAGGCGGCTTGAGCTTGGGAAACAAGCTTTCCAAGCTTGGAATGCCTTGTCGGACCCAAATCTCTCATGTGTTCACATGATAGATTTTGTAAGTTATAGGGCTTAGGATTGGGTCCAATAGGAAGGGAATTTCTTGACGAACTTCCCTTTTAATTTTGAAAGGGATTCGACAAGAAATAACGGTATTCTTTCCATTTTAAGGTCACCGGAGCAAGTAGGATTAGGATTAATGGTGGTAGGGACCTTTTTGTGAGAATGATGACAAAGTTAGGGGCCTGTTTGAAAGTACTTTAAAAGTTAAGGGTAGAAATGAAATTAGACGAGACCAATTTGCAAACTTAGTCAAGACAAATTCATCTTGGGTCCAAATTTTGATACAAACTTAATTTGGACCTAAGAAATCCAATGGTGAAGTTGGGTTTTGGTTTTGACCTTGTTTGACTGGGTAAGTTATGCAAAATCCCAAATTAGGGCAAATGTCTGTCTGTGGTTCTATTTTGGGTCAAAACGCGTTCTGATGGTCAAATTAAATGTTCTAAACCCTATAGAATATTTTTATATGAATTTTAGATGATTTAGGTGAGTTTTATCCTAATCAGAACCTCAATTAATTAAGCAGGTTTGCTTTTAGGGTTTTAAAAGTCATTTAATTCTCAGAACACGTGCAAACCCTTTTCTATCTATCTTATCCCACTTGTTATCCCTTTGAGACCAATTAACCTTCATTCAACCCCCTCAGAAAATCCTTGGTTGTACTGCATTCATGATGAGCTGGTAAAATGACGATTTTAGACTTATGTTCTTATTTTTCTTTCATAATGAATATGCAATGAGTTGTGTTTCTCTGGCGGTTATGTAGGAGCATTTATTGACTTAATTGGGTAAAAAATGAGCTAGTTATGGCTCATGATGATGTTCCCATCACTACCCTAACAGGATAAGGTGAGAGAGTTACATCCTTGAGAGGTTCTAAGTTATCACAAGTGTTTGGAGAATCTCAGCATGATGGATCAGCTTTATGGCTCTCTATGGTAGGCTCATAATCGGGAACATATGGAACTAGAACAGCCTAACCCACATCATGATTAGGTATGTCATTATGCACAAAATCTGAATCTGGTTCCTTTGGGGTTGAGGGACCATAACAACCTTCATTTTCTAACACAGGCTCTCGAAAATCACATTGATCCCCAACATTGTTCCAAGATTCATCATTAGTTTCTAAGTAAAGATATGGATATTTTTGATCAATGGCTTGTTGCAACAAATTTTACATACTTCCACGTTTCTCAATGTCATCTTGGTGTACCTTCTAGAGTTGTAGATTTGTAAAATATTGTATGCCCTCTGTACTATGCAATACCCATAATTTGCTGAATTTTAATATGAGGGCATCTTGGGTTGAACCACTTGTCATTGTGTCAACCAAGAGGGGTATGGTTCACAATGGGAGTTGTTGTCTCTAACACATCAACCTAAATACTTCTAAAGGGATTTGAGGTTTTGTAATACTCATCATGGTGCCTAAGAGTAGCTTCAATCATTTTCTCTTTCATGCTCATACGGGATTCAAGTTTCTTGATTATTTTTCCTATTTTGTCATGTTACATTTCCAAATCAAGTGGTGGATGAGGATGTAGAATCAAATTTAGGTCTAGATCGAATTGATTAGATCAGAAGATCAACTCTAATGGAGGCCTATAGGTTAAACCTAGGGACCTTTCCTATGTATGAGCATTATAGAATAGATGAGGGACTGGATGTGTATTGGACCTAATCAAGGTACCCAAAAATTATGGATGACTAACGTTGTTGAGGCCAATGGACCTCTTTGATAAAAAATCCACAAACTCGAGAATTACTTAAGTTGACAGGAAAGGAGAGTCTTACAAAGACCCCTACATGGTAGAGTGTCCCCACGGGTTATAGGGTTTCCCTGAACCAACCTTCCTTGTCACCGTGGTTCCAAGTAGATAGGAATGTGCGAATTCAAACCTGTGTCTACCAATTTTTAGCTTAATTTGTGCCTTGAATTTCATTTGATTTAGGAGTTATTTAAATTGTGAGCAAATTTGGAGGTTAGTTGGTCCACAATGCGAACCAACTTCACTTGTCCTGCCCTAAGGTCGAGGATGAAGTTTGGGTCAAGACCCAAATAGCCCTAAATTGAATCTCAGCTTATTAGGTCTCAAATTTTAGGATTCAAGTGAATTTACAGCCTTGATTTTAAGGTTTACTTGAATAGATTAGTTCCAACAAGGGCTTGGGTGGCACACAAATGCGGGAGGGTCAATTTCCTTAATTTCAGGAAAATGTGTACTGACACTTCAAAACCCTAATGTGGCAACCCTAATTGGCTCTAATTCCAAGTCTAATTTGATTTCTGATATGACACCTTGGACTCAAACAAGTGGGTAGTCCAAGATGTTGAGAAGATTTAGCACAAATCCCTAATAGGTACAGGAAATGTGCATAACAATCTATAATCAAATCATCTCATCTTCAATCAGATTTTAATCAAATTTTGCAAATTAGGAAACTTTTGCCTTTAAATGATGTTACTAAGGAAATAGGACAAGTGGATCCTAATTGTTTTTGTTTCCATTTTCTCTTCCCAAGATTAGGAGGTGATTTAGTGAAGAGGAGAGATTTTACCTATCCCTAGAGTGGTTGATTGCATGGAAGATCTCTTCATGATGTATCTCGTAAAACATAGCAAACTAGATAAGGCAAGCTAGTAATCACAGAAAGAATATGACTAGTGATGAATTACGTGTTGCTCCCTGGCAACGGCGCCAAATTTTTTGTAAAAAATCATCGTAAAAAGATCACATTGTTCTATAGTGACAAAAATCATTATAGCATTTAAATTTATAAACTCGAGAAATAGAAATATGAGTCCGAGGTCGTTCGTAGGGAACAATTCGAAGCAAATCAATTACTAATCACAATACTCAAAAATAATATTTGCAAGCGAATCAAATACCCAAAATGATATGAAATATATATGAAAAAATGTATCTTAAAATATAGGTATCAAAGTGCAAAAAGATTGGGCTAAAAATGATGGTTTGAACCACCAAATTTAACCCTAATACAACTCAAGTATCTGACTAGTAATCTCAATCAAATGTCAATATTAGAACCAAGCACAGCACAAAGTTAGACGACAGAACAAAGGCTCAAATGCCTTATCTCACACCTCAATAGAAGGCTAAGGCATAGCATAGCAGCAAAGAGGCACAAGAGCCTCAAGAACCTCAAAATGTCTAAGTACTGAGCAAGGGGGGGGCACGAATCGCGAGGTCAACAGTGCAAAAACCCCCACCTCCTCCTCAGATTTCTCTCTCAGACCAAGGTATACAGTAAACAGGTAAATTTATTTGCTCTAGACCTCCGGGCGAGGGTGTTTGTGAGCGCGTGTGAGGGACCTCACCCTTATGCTCTCAAGGAGAACAACTGATTTCACAAAACCCTTTTATCTGCCTTCACGCACTACTGAGTCCCCAAGGTGGAACTAAAGTGGCATCTTCTTCCGTATGTGAAGCCGTGGACTAGAGCTTCAAATTGAAGTTGCTGGAGTCATTGCTACGCTCAATTTAGAATGCAGACGGCTGCACAGATGTGAACTGCATTAATTCAGCATGAAAGCTAGACCGAAGATGGCTGGATGGTGGTGGCTAGTGACGGAGGTGATGACCTACGATGATGTAGTTTACCTGCAAGATAAGTATGACCTAGGGTCCAATTAAATAGCTGGCAACCGTCACAGTGGTGTGGCGAAGGTGGTGGTGTCTGTAATTGGGTGTAAGGTGTAGTGAAGTGGCTGGTAGGTGTCAAGGAGCGGAGCTCGGGTGAACGAAGTCGGGGAAGGCCAAAGGGGCAATGAAGCATTAAATTAGGTTTGGCAAAAGTATGGTAAAGGTTTGCGTGAACTTTTGGCTATCCTAATTTGGGTGGAGCAGAGCGGAGGAAGTCCGGAGATGAAGGTGGTTGTGATTGTGGTTACTAGAGTTAGAGGAGTTAGGAGTCGAGAAGCACTGGATTTGAAATTGGGAATGAGGGGAGTTAAAGCAATAAACTAATTGGAAGAAAAGAGGCTCAGGGAAGCTTGCCGGAGGTATGCTGGAGCTAAGTACGAAGGAGGTGAGGATGGAGCTAACAAAGGGGTAATTGGGCCGTCTTCTTTGTCAAGAAGCACAACAATGAGGTGTTGAGGGCAAGCCCTCTCTGATGTACGACAATTGAGTTGTAAGAAAAACATTGTTTTAGGGTGTCATTGTAGTATATTTATCACAATGCAAATAGATGTTGCGTCATTTTATTTAATTACAATTTTTACTGGTTAGTGTCTAGGTCATTCACTGGGAGGTAGTTATTGATATACATCACTGCTTAAATCCAAAAATGTTCTTTTATCGAAAAAAAAACTGTTAATTTTATTTACAATAAGAATGAATGAGTCAATTAATGAAAGAGTGGGTTAATTACATAATATTAGTTTTATTAGCATACTAATATCTTTAGTAACATATATTTTACATGTAAAGCAACATATATATATGCCTCTATAGCCATAGTAACATATATACATAACATATGGCAAAAAGAGATATCTATTCTAACATATTTACATATGTATAGTGATAGTTATAGCTGTCACTAAAGCTCAGTGTTATTTATACACAAAAGAGCACAAATAGTACTTTACATACACCTAACATACACATATGAATATTGATGTAGACACATTTATTTTGGATAAAATGCCTATTTATGCATGTTCCTAGGCTTAGATATGCATTCCATACAATAAATACTACATAACATGCATCATTCTGCATTTTGAGTAGTGTGTATAAATTTTAGGTTAATTGCATCCCTTTATGGCTAGGAAAGAAGGAGATTTAATTCACAGCCTCGGATTGATGATCTGACCAAAGGGATCTGATCAGGATGATGATCGGAGACCAATGCCTCTGAAACTGCCTTGATCAAAGTCCCACAGCACCAAACATAGTCCGAGGAAGATCAACAGCCAAGGGACTAGGTGTTGCAATTCGAAGCTTTAAATGGCAAATCCAGCCACACGGATGGATTTGGGTCGACGATCATAGCCCAATGGCGTCAAAATTGACTCAATTCGACTTTTTTAGAAGCCCTACAAAGGAAAGAAGATAGACAGCCCAAATTGCACCACGTGACACTATCTAAGCCACCCATAGGTGCACACACAACACCGTACACATGCAGTACCACAAGCGTGCATAGTGCATGGGAGCACGCAGTAGCACGGGCGTGCATCAGCGCAACAGGAATGCACAGCACACATGCGAAGGCATGCATCAGCAAGCATTAACGGGCATGCAAGTCATGGCCATGCGGAGCATGCGTGAGCACCGAGTGTGGGCCACGTGAGTTGGGCCTTCAATGATGCTTACGACGGGTCTTTAGCAATCCTTATGGCTGTTACTAAATGTCTTATGTACCAAATGCATCCTCTCCTCCACTATAAAAGGACCCCTACCCCTCCCATTGTTCATCATCTATTCCATTCTCTCCCTTACAACCTCCAAGGCTCTAAGGAGATCTTGCCCTAAGCCCAGGATGCTCCTCTAGAGTAGAAAATCAAATATTTTTCCCACCTCTCATCCCCATTCGTGGAGCATCCCTTGGCCATCCTCTCACCACTTGGGGAAGTAGATCCTCATTGTAATGACGTCCTGTCCTATCCTCCACCCATCGACACCGTTCTCCTTCCTCAAACTTCCCAACTCCTTCCAGGCGCCATCAGAGTGAGTCATCCTCCAAGCGACCATCGAGGGGGATTCTTCTCACCACTCTCTATCTTTTTGCTTACTAGTGTAGTTTTTTGCTTTCTTATCTGTAGCCAACTATATATTGAAAATATATGTGATTATTTCTCTCTCTCTCTCCCCCCCTCTTATTTTGCAAGTAGATTAGCTTGATAAACTTTTGTCTATCTGATCTCTTGCTTTATAAAAATACCAAAGAAAATCATAAATAATGAAAACAACAAAAACAAATAAAGTCGAAAGCATGGATTTCAAAACTAAATGTTCGCCTCTCTGTGCTCGACCCAGGACTTCAAGTTTCCGTATAAATTTTATCTGGTAGGGACTTTTGTGACTACAACGATGGGTTCTCTGAAACCCTAACTTTTTCTCGCGAAAACATGCTCATCATGTATATATATATATTTATTTACAGTATTTATATACATATACTATATTATACCTTTACATATATACATAGATGCACACACATGCTTAACACTTAGTCTGTTTGGGTTCTCTCTCTTTCCTTCTCTTTTTCTCTTTATGCTTCTCGCTTCTTCTTCTTTTTTTCAATCTCAACACTTAGCCGATTAAGTAGTTCTCTCCTCTTACAAGCACGGACACAGCTCATAAGCCCAAAAATTTGTTTTAATGGGCGAACTGGCCCATGTTCCAAGGATACACAACACCTCAATAAGGTGGGACTGGTCCTCTACTAGTGGGCCAACCCTAGTTCATTTAGGTACATTTTATCCAATTCCAGGCCCATAACAGGCCTACACACGCTCATGGACCCACACACCGTATAAATACAAATGCATGCACACGCCCACGAATGCCCGTAGGCACACCTGGCATGTGCACCGAGAAAGACCATGAATGCTTATTTGTTGCCCCTAGTGTTGAATACCCAATTGCGCTTTATACCGCTATAGGTGGTTACGAAGCCATGATGTGGCACAAAAGATAGTGCCTCTAAGGCGTTGAGGTATGCACATGCTTGCGTTGAAATCGATGTTCTAGCCCTTGATTTAAGGGCCATATTTTAATATTATTTTAAATTAGAATACATGATTGCAAATCCCTTATATATGGCTATATTATTATACAATTAGTTTACACAAATAAGTTATTTCAATATTTATTAAAATTAGATAAAGTTAGGGTTTTATACACATTGAATATAAGTTAAATCTCTTAATTAAACTATAAATTGGGTAATTAATCATGAAATTGACCTTGTACTAGGTTAATTTATATAATAAGATATTTATTAAAAATTTTAAATATATTTTAGATACATTATTTTAATTTATTTACATCTGAATAAACATTTTGGTTAATTTTACAAATAAATAATTTATAAATACTATAATACACTATAAATACAATATAAATATGTTGAAAATACTTAACATACTACTATACAAGTGTACATTATAAATTACTTCATTATTAACTTAAATTACGAATTTATTTTACTTTAAGTTAATAATTTACTTAATTAAATTAATAACTTAATTAACTACTGTAATTACTTAATTAAATTAAATTACAGGTATGATACAAGATATATTACTTAGTTAAATGCATATGTAAAACATTAGAAACAATTATGTACATGTATGCAAGTTTATATAATTACTTAAGTTAATATAGATTCAGTAAATATTAATTAATATATAATTATACAATAAAGTTATATATGCAATAAATCATTATAAATATTTAATTTAATATATAGAATACATATATAAGTCAATATACACATTATGTACATATTATACAATATATGCATTTAGCTTAGATTTTAAATAATATTTACAAGTTTATACTTAATATACAATGTATTTTTGTTTATTTTTGCAGTTTTTCCAATTTTTGTAGCATTTATTAGTATAGTAGAGGTAAAGGATGAGAGAGAATGAGTGAGATGAGAGGTAAAAGTTTCTTTTTGTTGTTTTGAATTTGGTTTTCATTATTAAATTTTTAAGTAGACTGAACCATTGGCTGGTATCTTCTACCAAGCTGGGGGTTCAAAATACTTCGAAATTTTGCATACACCTACAGAATTACTTGCATTTACTCGAGACATCCTTATTTTATTTATTTACAATTTTTTCTTTTTTTTGTTTTTCCAAGTTTAGTAAAATAACACCTTGAAGAGAATTTAAAGCAACTTAAGACCTCTTCTTCAGTTACAACTGCTAGAAATGGGATGTAAACACTTGACAACCTTCAACACAGCACTTACAACATGTTTAAACAAATAAACATGACTTTTTCATTTAATTCCACACAAATCTCCATTTAGATTGTTAACTCTTGCCAAATATGCTGACAAATGAAAACTAGCTTGAATTTCGACCATTTGAATCAGACTTGAAATCAAATAATAGTATATGAATGATTACACATGAAACTGTAGTATTACAAAACAGTGTCAGCTTCTTTAATTTTCAGTACTCCAGCTCAATTTCTATCAAACTTAGACCAGCAAAGCTGCTACCTTTTCAGATCAGAAGCAGCTCCAGAATTGATCAGATGGCTTAAATGCTATCATAAACACCTAGCAATTGCTACTGCTGTGTTACTATCTCAGCTGCTACTCTACCATGAAACCAGCAACCATTCTAATGTGGTGACTACCAAAATTCACCAGCTGGAAGCTGCTGCTGCAGCTCTGATAAGATCAAATAGATATGATCTGAGCTCTTTAAGACACTATCAAAACTAGAAAACATACATCTAAGACCTAAAAACTCTATCAAATCCCCCTTCATGCTCAAATCCGCTGAAATCCAATTATAAATCTGTGGACAACATCTTTTGAAGGTCTGAAAACATCAAAATCTCACACTCTCTAAAAATTTCCAAAACCTCTAATAAGATTTTCTTACATTATAGACAATGTAGAAGAGAAGATCATTTTAGATGCTTGAAATCATCTCGAATCAACTTCAGATCTTCATTTAAATCTCATTAAACCTCTGATGAGCATCATTTTTTAGATTGAATATTATTTAGATAAAAAATCATGTTTCCCTGGTTTGGGCTTTTCATTTGCAGATCAATGAGGTGATTTGACCACCATATCACCTTGCACTCCTTTGATTTGTGCTTAAGGCGATTTAGTGATTCTAAGGAAATTGTTTAGTCATTGTTTGGCTTCAAATCAAGATCACTAATTATCCTTGGTTAAACTCCCCAATACAAGGCTCTAATTTGGGTGCAAGCTCATCTACAATTCAAATTCGAATTAAAACACATAAGATTCATTGCAATACACCCAATTAGGCAACTAAAATCTCGAATAGCTTGATTGAATCCGATTAAATCCAAATGAACTCCAAATCATGAGATTGGGCATGAAAAATAATTCTAAAAGAAATCAAGTAATTCAAAGCAATAAAACCAAATCCTGGGAACTTTGAGAGTTTATGGAATGAATGAGAGACCACTAGGTAGATTTTTCGTGCAAATTCAGATCTAGAAACCAAGACTTCACATCAGAATGTGGCTTTAATGGAGGGGTGAACAATAAATAAAATGCTATGAAATCAGATAAAAATGATCATGAGATGATTGGTGAGATGTATGAATCGATGTGAAGGTGCGAAAAGCTCCTCTCTGATTTGAATTGATCTGAGAGGTTGGATTGGCTCTATGCTACCTACTCCTAAGCTAAACCATAAAATGCACGAGGTAAGATATCTGATCTACTCTTAACTAATCTAAACTACACTAACAGATACTATACTAAACTAGAAAGCAATCAAAACCTAACTAACAGAAGAATGGGACCTATGGATCCAAAGCCGGCAGGCAAGGAGGAAGAAGGGAGGGAGGTTGTCTCCAGCAAAGTGAAAACTTGCTACTGGAGTTCTAGGTCGCCCTCAAGTGCTACGGAGCCCTTAGCGAAGAGGAGTGATCGTAGGAAGGTGATGATCCATCACCAAGGTAGTGAAACAGGGATCATATGGGGAGAGGGGGCTGGAGAGGTCGAAGGTGCTTGACTCAAGGAAGTAGGAGGGAGTCGATACTCTAAATGCGACCCCAAGGAGGTCATTAAGTAGCTGCTAGAGTGGATCAAGGTACTACAAGGGTGAGATTAAGCTAGGTTAGGGTGTATGGTGGTATGGGCTTGTGAGAAGGGTAGGAAGGACTTGGATGAAATCCAACCATTAGATGGGATCTGGGATGGTTGGTGACACTACATGCAAAGGTACCCGAAGATTGGACTGGAGTGAATGTAGGATCATGGGACTAAAGCAACAACGGCTTGGATGGGTCGTGTTCTTGCGAGCTATAATGGTCCTTACCCAGTAGGGGTGTTAGGAAAATAGCACAGAGACCCTTAAGGGTGAAGCGGTAGGAATTTTCGGATGAAACCCATACGCGGCTAAAAAGGATGCCGAGCAATCCTTGAGGGGTTACAAGTTGGTCCCTACAGCTTTCAGAAAGTCCTTGAGAAGTTTTTATGTGAAGGAATGCAAATGACCTAAGGACCTAAATGTAAAGTCATTAATGTAAGGTCCTAATGATATCCAAATGTAACCAAGTTTTTATTGAAGCTAAATTGAACATTTAGGAATATGATTTCACTTTCTTTTTCAACTTTTGAACTTAGAATTGTGTTCAATTTGCAATTGGATCTTCAAATTACATTTTTGAATAGAATATCTCATTTTATGAACTAATTGTGCGTTTATAACATTGAATTGCTATTTTAGGTCATTTCCATTAACTCTCACTTTTAACCTTTTTATCATGTTAATTATGTAGTGTTTAATCTAGTTTCTATTTAACCTACTTTCTTGCTTAGCTTAGGTAATTTTGATATGTTGAGCCACACCTCACCACTCTATCTATTGTATGTGGGAGCGATCGAAGAAGAGTTTTGAAGAAGCTCTAGGTCATCATCAACGGTGGTGGAAGAACAAGAAGCAGGGGGTATTTGCGTGCAGAAATGAGATGAAATTGGCATGGGTAGATGCAACCTCTTTTATTGATGAGGTTCCCTCCTTAATTGATCTTTAAAGTGCCCATTTTGTTGGTGCCCATGCCACCTGAAGAGCTTTATCTGCTCAAGCTCACCGGAGTGCATTTCAACAAAGATTGTCCTCGAGAATGATCTTGATTGATGAGGATTGATCTAAGGATTAATCCTGCAGAGTTTTACCATTTTTCATTGAGATTTCTACAACCAAATCCTCGATTGAATGTCGGCGGGAAAGCTCTAAAGATCCTTTTCAGACTATCATGGTTGCAGGGATTGTTCGAAGAAGAATGATGAAAAGTTAAGGACCAAATTGCAAATGAATTGAAACACAGGGGGTAAAATGTAAGAAATAGACTTTTTAAGGGATGGAATGCAAACTAGTCCAAGATGAACTCTAATTTGGTGTAAATTTTTATGCTAACCTAATTTCGACACAAGCAATTTGATGGTGAACTTATATTTGATTTTTGACCTTTTGACTGGGCAATTTGCATTGAAACCCAAATTAAGGTAAATTCCTGTATGAAACTCTTTTCTAAGTCATAATGGGTCAGGTGGTCAAATTAAAGGTACTAAACCTCTTAGAGTATTTCTCTATGAATTTTAGGAGGTTTATATTAATTTGATCCTGACCATAACCTTTTCAATTTAAGTGGGTTTGATAATTAAGGTTTTGGTACTATTTTTTCCTTCGAAATGTGTTAAACCCTATTTCAGTCAGTGTTGACCCAGTTCTTGGTTTTTAATGCTCAATTGACCTCTAATTAACCCTTGGATGACCCCATGGTTACTCTGCATTCATTATGTAATGTTAAAAAGTAGAATTACTTTGGTTTTGTTGTTCTCTCCTTAAAACAAATCAGAGTGGAATTACTATCCTGAGGTGATCATTTAGGAGCATTTATCTCTTAATTTCAACTAACTGAAGTTAGTTATAGTGAATGATGGCATTACCATCATGTTCCAAAGAAGCCCTTGGGTCTATAGGTGTAGTCCGTGAAAGAGTTCTAAACCAGAAGGCAACTTTATTCTTAAGTGAGGAGAGCATTTTCGTTTGGAACATGTGTTAATCATGGCCTTGCGAACCTAAAGTATGGGAAAGATCTTTTTGCTCTTCTAAATGCTAAAAGGGGTTCTCAGAAGCAACACCATGGAAGTGAGGAATAAGTGTAATAATGTTTCGCTTCAACTTAGCAGCATGACCCCCAGCAGGATATCGTACTACAGGCATAGGTGGTGCAACTATAGGATTATAGTAATCCCGTAGTTGAGGTCTACAAGCCTGGGGATGGGGGTTTGCTAAAAGATTAACAGCTTAAGTAAGCTAATGCACTTGTTGTCTAAGTGCATTCATTTGAACTTGTGCACTAAACAGGTGCAATTGCAGGATTATAGTAATCCCATAGTTGAAGGGTACAAGCCTGGGGATGGTGGTTTGTTAAAAGATTAACAAATTAAGTAAGCTGTTGCACTTGTTGTGTAAGTGTATTCATTTGAACTTGTGTATTAAAAAGGTGTTGAAGGTTAGGTTGAACTCCTTTCTCCAGGTGGTTTATTGGGAAAGTTAATGTAGTGAGGAGGTTGAAAGCTATGATGCGAAGGTGGTGGTGGTGGTGGAGGATGTGCAAAAATATTAACAGAATCTTCTTCAAAGTCCTTGAATCATGCAAAACTGTGGTCATCCTCCAGATGAACAAAATGGTGGATAAGACTTTGAGGCTCAGGAGGTCTAGGATTGGATGTGGGAGGCATGGGAGTAGAAGTAGAAGCTTGGGCATCAGCACCCAAGGGAGATACCAAGGATAGGTTCTGGGATCTCCTACTGCCCATGAGTTGATTTTGAAAAATGCAATTTAAAATTGTCACAACTTAAGGAAAGTAATCCAAATCAATCTTAAACGAGAAAATAGAAATCTCAATTTCAATCTCTTAGAAATCAAGACCAATCAACAAAAGATCAAGTGAGAGAAACACTTATTTCTCAAAGTATCTGCTACATAAAAATATATAGCATGCAAACAACTATTTCAGCATAATTTTACACATCTTAAGAAAGTCCTAGCATGGTATAGAGCTCTAGAATCCACCCAAAATATGGATAAAAATGGCATGCTAATCCAAACCCTTTGGTTGCATAAGGAGATGAGGTAGAAAACTATGTGCTTGTGTACTTAAGTGATCATGTAGTGGGTACACGATAATCAAGTAACATAATGTGGTGAGAATGAAATCAGGGTTTCAGACAAGTTTTTGTCTCCATTTGAATTATATTTGATATTTTTAAGTGAATTTGTTGCATGTGTTTTGCATTGAATTAAGAGATATATGCATTGTAGTATTGGATCAAAATTGTACAAACACTTAAATTTATAAACTTGAAATCAGAGAACGTGAGTTCAAGGTCGTTCGTAGGGAGCAAATGGAATTCACAACACTAATCATCATTAAAAATAATGAGCTCAATCAATTAAGTACCAAAGAGATATTCAGCCAATAAAATCCATTCAAATTGTATCTCAAGAAGTCATAAGATAAAAAGAATAATAATACCAAAAGATGGTGATTTAGAGCACCACTTAAATCCTCTACTTAAGCATATATCCCACAACTCAATTTAACTCAAATATCGCTATAGTGGCATAAGCTAGTTATGCCTCAATTCCACATCAGCACCAACCAAATGTATCCACAGTATCAGATTAGACGTTGGGTATAACCCCCAAATGACTTAAACATCACCAACCCTCAGCAACACAAGGCACAAGACCTCTAGCAAGGCATAGGACATCCTCTGAAATACCTATGTTTAGAGAAACCATGAACGCATCTCGAGGGTACGAATGCTAGAGCAAAACCCTCCCTCTTCCACCTCAGATTTTCTTCTCTCTTTCTTCCAGAACCAGGTTCAGGGCTAATTGGGTAATCAGGTATATGGGTCAGAGGTCCAAGCCTGTGTCATGTGTGCACAGGAAAGGAGAGTACAGCTATGAGAGACGAGGACCTCATCCTCCCTTGTGAGAGGCGATAAGGCCTATGCAATATTCCCTTTCATCTGTAGCCAACAGCCCATCCACGCCTAATGTGGGACTTTAATTCATGATCCTTTTGCATGTGTTGCTGGTGTCAAGATTACTTTAATTGATGTTGTTGATAAGCTTCCCTTTTTGAATCGAGGCCTGGGGAGTATCGCGCGGTTGTTCCATGTCAGTGGGGGGGAGATCAGAGGGGGCCAGACGATGGTCGTCAGAGATAAAGGTGGCAACCGGCAGCGGCGATACCTGAAGACAAGAATATAGACTCTCGACCTAGCTAGGATAGCTTAGGAGCTTTGCTGTTTGGCGAAGAAGGCGACGGCAGGGTTAATTTGGTGAACGATGGAGTGTGGTGGTCAGAGGGTGAATGGGTGAACGACGGAAGGATGGGTTCTCTGACCAGTGATTTTGTTGAGCAAAACCCTCAATTTCTTCAGGGCTTTTGCTTGCACGATCATGGGCGAGCTTGGGGTGGTGGTCGTGAAGGGATTCCTAAGGTGTAGTGACAGCACAGACTTGCTGGAATCCTTGACGGAGGTAGAGAAGACTATGGGGGAGGTAGTGGATTGGTAATTGATTTGAGGAGATAACAGTCCTAATATAAACTACAGAGAGAGAAAGTGAAAGCACCTAATTAGTGGACGAAAGGGAAGGAGATTCGCACCGACTTTGATTAGTCGATGCCGGAGGGGATGAAGGAATCCTCTAGTGAGGGAGAACGGCAACGAAGAAGGGGTTGGAAGGCCTCTACTGGTATTGTGAGAAGCAGAAGAGGGAGATAAGGAGTTTCCCTATAGTATTTGGCAGATGGCGAAGAGGCTGGAATAGAGGGGTGGTCGTCGGAGCTGCGATGGAGGTGGCCGGAGGAAGAAGAAATTAAAGAGATGAGGCCAAAACTGAGCTGAGCATAGACTGAAGCTCCAGGAGATTTTATAGAGCTCGTAGTTGAGCTTTAATTTCAGAAAGAAGCTTGATTCGCTTGGGAATTAGGTCACAAGGAACCCACGAGTTTCATGGATTTGCTTGGACAAATCAGTGTGAATTAGAAGCAAAGATCACCTTCATAAGAATGCCAATCCCACCAAATTTAGTGGGATTTGGTGTAAGTTTGATTTGGTTTTGGTCCAGTCAAAGGTTGTTTATAGGTTGGTTGACTTAACAATGGTAGTAGGGGCCTACGGTGAAGATGATGAAGTTAGGGGGCTTTCTGCACATAATTTGAAAGTTAGGTGCTTGATTGAGAGGGATAGAGTTTTAATAGACTAAAATACAAACTAGGTCAAAATAGACTCTAATTGGGCCCTACATTTGGTACAAACCTAATATGGACCCAAGCAATCTAATGGTGAAGTAGGATTTGAGTTTTGTCCATGTTTGATTGGGAAATTTGCATAGAAGCCAAAACTAGGGCAAAATCCTATCTAGGACTCTATCCAAGGTCAAACCAAGGCTACCAAACTTCTCAGAATATTTTTCTATGAATTTTAGGAGGTTTAGATGAATTTTATCCTGACCAGAACCTCTTCAATTCAAGCAGGTCTGAAATTAGGGTTTTATGTTCTAATTCGATTCTCGAAACACGTGAAACCCTATTTCTATCTATGTGAACTTACTCATTAGTCATTAATGCTCATTTTACCTTCAGTTAACTCCTCACAAACCTCGTGGTTACTCTACGTTCAAGATGTGATGCTAAAATTACAGAATTATCCTATTTTAATGTTTTCTTTTTAGAACTGATTTGCAAGGAATTACAACTCCAAGGTGATTATGTTGGAGCTTTTGTCTCTTGATTCTGACTAATTGAAGCTAGTTATGGCTAATGATGGTGTTACCATCATATCCCCATGTCTAACTTTTACTTGTCCCTAGCAAAATCTTATGAAACGAACTTGCTCTCCAGACCATGCTTTTGATGATCAGATGCATGATTTGTACTACTCTCCAGAAATTTGATCAGAATGCCAACAATAGGCCTTGAGGTACTGAAGTACCAGTCAAGATCCAAACCTAACCAGCTTCAACCTGAGTCTACCGCAAAGATTTTTTAAGGCCAACAAAAACTACCCAGAGGTTCATTGACCCCAACGGTTAAGGTACCCATGCGTGAAACATATTTAGTTCAAGTTCAATTTACCAGTGCATTTTTAGTAAGAGAGAGATAGAAGGATTTTTCAATTTGAGAGTTTTCTCCTTTTTCCTTTTATATTTCCTTCAAGTCTAGCCTCAAATTGGCCCTAAACACAGTCTGTGTCGAATTCCTTGTCCCGACCATCAATCCTTGAAGGGACCATGACTTTCAATTCTTCAAGATAGCACTACCCATGGAAACCCCCAGAACTCCTGGCTTTTGACACTTAGGGGTAGTGCCGCCCATGGCATTCTGTAACTAAATTTGGGCCTTGGCTTTTGACATTTTGGGATAATCCTGCCTATGGCACCTGAACCAGCACAAGGTGCTTGCATGCCTACGGTAGGATATTTAGATATCATAAAAGACAAGCACCGAGGGACGATATGTTAATATGGATCTTCAAGGGGAATTTCCCAACACTCCGCATTGGGAACTCGTCCAATCAACTTGCATTTTTGAGCCGCTACCAAGCTAGATCTTCAGGATGATTTTCTCAGAATGGGACACTTTTGGCATTCTTTCTTTATTAAGTGCACTGAACCAGACTGGTGTATTATTTTGGATGATCAAGTTATCGAGTCCTGCAAACCAAAGGACAAGCAACGAGGCCGAATAATCCCTAAGCCTTAGACCTACTACATCAGCTTTGCACTTTCCTCAACCTCTTGAGGACTAATTCAGATCTTAACGAATACATGAGTGTTTAGCCCTAAAATAAGCCCAAGAGGCCTAAGATTGACACTCTTACTAATCTCCTTGTCCATAGCACTTCAGGACTTAATCTTGTTTTGATTAGGTCTAGAACTTAATTAAATCTCATAATCAAGTGCTATGATATTAATTTTTTCCTTGATTTTGCTCCTTTTGACATTTTGAATTTCCTCCTCTTTTCCTTCTTAAGAAATATTTCCAATCAATTCACAAAATTTTCCTCCTTTTCTCCCATTTTTTTCAATGTGTTTCCGTTGTGAGAGCCCCTCAGAGAATTTAGTTTCCATTTATTTGCACTTTAACACCCCCCATGCCTATGTTTGCAATGTCATCATTGTAAACTAGGAGGGTATGAATTCAGCTTGGTTTAAATATTAGAATAGGGTCAGAAGGGTGGGTGAACGGTTCGGGATGACTGTTTGCAGGCAATTTCAAGCTTTAACGTAGGTACCAAAGCTGGAGTGCATTGTTCTAAGGTTGAACCCAAAAGTGCAATAGGACTACAGCTCAAAATGATGATAAGAAGGGTCTTGAGTTTTTAGAATGATGGGTTGCCTCCTGTTAAGCACTAAATTCAATGCCTTTAGTAGAGAAGAAGGTGGTCAAGGAGATGGGGTGCTAAAATTTTAGGAGTTTTGTAGAACAAGCATCTTGATCAGAAGCCTAGTTGGTCCAACCATGTGCTTGTTCATGTCAACAGGCTGATGATGTAGACCAAACCCAATCAGTTTGATCATTTGGTGGTTGTGAATTAGTAGTAGTTGTGGAGCCTACTAGATACTTTGTGCCTCATAAAGATATGGAACTGCAAACCATGAGTTTTGCTAAATCGATTAAAACTGATTAGAGTAGGGGTCCTCATGGATTTGTGGAAAATGTACGAACCCTACTAGTGGGATCAGAGAAGGATAAGACGTGATTATTGGTCTGATCAATGTTTAATTCCCAATCCAAAGATGGAGATGAATTATGTCACCGAATCAGAGAGAGGTGAGTTAGAGTAGAAGTTGATTATGGTGGCGGGTCAGCTTTGGGATCAGATTTTGAAAGCCTCTGGCTCTGTGATGGTAGATGTGGCTTTTTCAAAATCCGAGTGTGGGTGTGGCTCTTCTAGAAATGATTCAAAGATAGGTTCATCTAGAGAGTCTTCATGATGCTCATACAAATCAAATGTAAATGCATAGAGAGTGCTTATAGGATCATAGAAATCTGAGTCAGTGAAAGATTCAAACTTTGGATTATTGCCACTCTCGGTACTTACTGTTTCTAATTTTTGAAAATCATAACAGAATGATTCCAACTAAATGGAACATGATTTTGAATAATGATCTCCGGATCAGGGACCTCAAAGTTGGAGTCAAAGAATGGGTCATAGATACTGAGGTCATAGAGTGGCTCACAATTACCTGGAAACAAATGATCTCTGAAATCAAAGTATGATTCTAATGATTGGAGAATTTGCAACATTTAGTTTCTGAACATGATTGAAGATCTAGATTTCCACCACTGAGTAACTCATGATTCATGAATTCAATGACCAGAATTGGTTCTAGCCTAACCTCAAATTCCAATCTCTAAGAGGTGTCCTTATTAGGATAAGCTCAGGTTCTTGGCTCCTTGGGTAGACCTAATTAAATCCCAACTCTTCCAACTCCTGCTTTTGTAACACAAATCGGTATGACTTCCAATAAATTATTTTGTACCTTTGAGGAGTTTAGAGAGGAGTAATCATCAAATACGGGCCCAGAATCAAAGTTCAAATCTAAAATCAGGTTCTCATCATAATAGGCCTCATGATCATCCTAAATAGATTCAAAGCTAGATTCTAGGCCAAGGTTAGGAATTGGGTCACCAGAATCCTGACATGGTTTTATTGGGATGTCAGAATCATTCTCAAGAATTACTTTAACAGGATAAGGTTCGGGAATTACATCCTCGAGAGGTTTTGATTCATGCTCACTACAGGTGTTTGGGAAATCAAGGCATGATGGACCAGCTTCGTGGTTCTCTAAGGCTGGCTTAGAATTAGGAACACTTATAACTAGATCCACCCAACCATCATCAAGGTCAGGTACATCATTCTGCAAAAAAGTTTGAATCTGATTCCATTTGGGTTGGGGGTCCACAACAACCTCGATTTTCTAACCTAAGCTCTGAGAAGTCATATTGATCCCCAATGTTGCTCCAAGATTTCTCATCAATTTTTGAGTGGATATATGGATATTCTTGATTGATGGTCTGCTTCAATAGATTTATCAAATTCTCCCATTTCTCAATGTCATCTTGGTGCATTTCCCAAAGTAGTGTATTTACCATACATTGGAGATACTCAAAATTATGCAATCTCTCTAATTAAATGTATCTTATCATAAGAATATCTCAGGTTGAACCATTTATCATTTGTGTCACCATGAGCTAAGCATGATTCACAATGAAGGTTATTGTTTCTAACACATTAACCTGAATGTTCCTAGATGGATCTAAGGTTTTATAATACTCATCATGATGTCTAAGAGCATCCTCGATAATTTTCTCTTTCATGCTCATTAGGGATTCAGGTTTCCTAAACAATCTTCCTAACTTGTCAGGTTGCATTTTCAAATCAGGTGGTGGATCAAGATGTAGAATCAAATTCAGGTTCAAATTGAATCGATCAGATTAGATGAGAAATCCCAAAGAAGATCAACTCTAATGGAGGTCTCTAGGTCAAAATCTTAGCGACCTTTCCTGTGTATGTGCACTAGAGAATAGATGAGGGGCTAGATGTTCATAGGACCCAATCAAGGCATGCAAAGATTTTCGGATGACTAAGGCTGTTTCGAGGTGGATGATACCTCTGAATCAAAAATCCACACACCCGACAATTACTTGGGTAGCTAGGAAGGGAGAGCCTCGCAAAGAACCCTACATAGTAGAGCATCACCATGGGTTACAGGGTTTCCCCCACTTTACCTTCCTTGTCATTGCGGTTCCAAGTAGATTGGAATGTATGAATTAAGACCTTAAGTCTACCAATTTTAGTCCTAATTTGTACCTTGAATTTCACTTGATTAGAAGTTGATTCAATTTGTTACTTAATTTGGAGGTTGGCTGACCCATAACATGGACCAACTTCACCTGACTTGCCCTAAAGATGGAGGATGAAATGTGGGTCAATGCCCAAAAATAACCGTAAATTAACTCTCAAGTTATTAGGTCAAAAATTTAGGGTTCAAGTGAATTTTGAACTTGATTTTAGGATTTTTCTTGAATAGATCTTTTCAACCAAGTGCTTGGGTGGCACACAAATGTAGGAGGGTTAATTTCCTTTTAATGCATGTAAGTGCGTACTATCACTTCACAACTCTAATGTGGAAACCATTATTGACTCTATTTCAAGTCTAATTTAATCTCAAATATGGCTCCTTGGACTCAAACAAGAATGTAAGTAGTCGAAGATGTCAAGAATTTAAGTGTAAATCCCTATTAGGTATAGGAAATCTAGATGGGGATCTCTAAACAAATCATCTCAATCTTTAATCAGATATCAATCAAGTTCGGAAAATAGGAAAATTTTGCCTTTGAAGGATAATTACTATAGAAATAAGGCAACTGGATCCTAATTCATTTGTTTCCTTTTTCCCTTCCCAAGATTAGGAGGTTGATTATGGAAGAAGAGAAATTTTACTTGCCCTTAGAGTTTTTGTTTGATGGAAAATCTTCTCGTGATGTACCTTACAAAATCACAGTAAAATAAAATAGGACAGGTTAGTAATCAGCTCAATCAAATAAGGTATGAATAGTGGTGAATTGTGTGTTGCTCCCTAGCAATGGCGCCAAAATGCTACATGCATTTTACGTCAAATTAAGAGATATATGCATCGTAGTATAGGGACGAAAGTCACACAAACACTTAAATTTATAAACTCAAAATAAGAGAATGTGAGTCCAAGGTCGTTTGCAAGGAGCAAATGGAATTCACAGCACTAAGGACAACTATTAATAATAATCTCAATTAATTAAGTACCAAAGAGTTATTCAATAAATAAAATCCATTGAAATTGATATGCAATAATAACTCAAATTTTATCTCAAGAAGTCATGGAATAAAAGAATAATAAAACCTAAAAAAGGTGATTTAGATCTCCACTTAAATCCTCTAATCAAGCATATATCCCATAACTCAATTTAACTCAAATATCACTACAATGGTATCAATCACTTATGCCTCAATTCCACATCAGCCCCAACCGAATGTATCCACAATATCAGATCAGACATCGAGTATAACCCCCCAGATGACTTAATCACTAATCTTCAGTAAGACAAGGCATAAGACCTCCAGTAAGGAATAAGACAACTTCAGAAAAGCCTAAGTATAGAGTAAGAGTGCATGCATCTCGACACTACAATCCTTGAAGCAAAACCCTCCTCGTTCATCCACAGTTTTTCCTTTCTCTTTCCTCAAAAATCAGGTTCAGGGCTAATCGAGTAATCGAGTATACGAGTCAGAGGTCCTGGCCGGTGTACATGTGTGCATGAGTGAGGAGTGTACGGGTGTGTCAGGCGGGGACCTCACCCCCATTTGTGAGAGGTGATAAGGCCAATGCAGTTTTCCCTTTTATGTACAGTGATGGGGTGGATATTCATCGTGACAAGATTTGAGTTTCGAAACCCGTTGTCATAATTTGATTCGTAGGAAAATCCGTCAACGAGATAATATTTATAACCGAAACTCGAGGTGAGTCCTGGGTCTAACACAGGGAGACGAACGTTTGGTTTTATGAAATCTATGTTTCACTTTTATTTCTTTTTGTCATTTTTATCTTTTATAATTTTTTAGGTTTTTTATTAAGCAAGGGATCAGGTCAATGAAAACTTTATCTACTTACAAAAATAATGCAGAGAGCGAGAAACAATCATATATTTCTAATCAAATGTTTCTCCAACTATGAAAGTAGGAAAAATAGACCATAAAAGTGAAAAGATAGAGATAGGTTAGAAGAATACCCCTCAACAGTCTCTTGGAGGACAACTTGCTCTAACGGCGCCCTAAAGAAGGTGGTGAGGAGCAGGATGAGGGAGAGAAATGGTGGAGGAAGGAGGATGGGACAGGATGTCATCACGGTGAGGATCTTCTTCTTGAAGGAGGTGAGAGGATGACAGCGGGATGCTCCATGAATGGGGATTAGAGATGGGAAAATATTTGATTCTACTCTAGAGGAGCATCCTGGGCTTTGGACAAGCTCTCTCTAGGGCCTTAGAGGTGGTGAGGAGAAGAAAGCAAGAGATGGTGAAGAATGGAGGGTTGTAGGTCCTTTGATAGTGGAAGGGGAGAGGACAATTCATGAATAGGGCATTATAACAACTGGGATCGTCGCTGAAGATCCACCCAACTATCATTGAAGATCCGTGCCAACTCACCCCACTGCTGTTGTGCTTGCGCACCCATCACACATCGTGTCGCATGCGTGTGCACTAGCATTATGTTGCTGCTGTTGCTGTGCGTGATGCACGCCAGTGTGTGATGCATGATGCTTTTGGGCATGCATCATGTGTGTTGTGCTACGTCCACAGGTGTTAGGCATACCTCAATTATGAATTGGGGGGGCTGCGGGGATTCGAACCCACACCCCTCCCTTGGAGGATGGGTCTTCAACCAATACACCAAGTCGACGTTTGTGTCTAGGAGATGTCTTATGGGCACGAGTGGAGGAAGAATCTCAGCTGTTGTGTCAAGATCCAATGGTTGAGAATGGATGATCCAGATGTGGGTGGTGGCTGCTGGCCAGTGTTGCCAGCCTAGATGGCACCATGTGGTGCCATCTGGGTAGTCCATCTTCTTTCTATTACAGAGGGTGCCATGGCGGTCGAATCGAGATGATTTCCACATTGCCGAACAGTGATCGTCACTTTGGATCCATCGGTATGGTTGGATTTTTCATCCAAAGCCCGTAAGGATGTTGCATTGCCCCTTGGCCATTGGTCTTCCTCGGATCGCAAAAGGTGATACGGGATTCTGATTAGGACGATCTTGGAGGCATTGGACTCTGATCATCATCCTGATTAGATTCGTACATTCGGATCGTCAATCCTAGGCCTCGAAATAAATCTCTTTCCTTCCTGTCCATAAAAAGAATGTAATTAACCTAAAATATACACAACTACTCAAAATGCAGAAGGATGCATGCTATGCAATATTTTTAATATGAAATGCATATCTAAGCCTAGGAATATGAATGAATAGGCATTTTATCCTCAATAATTGTGTCTACATCATGCAACCAACAGCTCATCCATGCCTGGTGTAGGACTTTATTTCATGCTCCCTTTGTGCATGCTGCTAATGTGAAGATTGCTTCAATCGATGCTGTTGACAAGCTTCCCGCTTTGATTCAAGGCCTATGGAGTATCGCGAGACAGTTCCACGTCGATTGAGAGAGGGAGTAAGACTGGAGGTGGCCGGATGACAATGGTCAGAGACAAAGGCGATGATCGACATCGGTGATACCTAAGGACAGAATACAACCTCTCGACTTAGTTATAATAGCTCAGGAGCTTCACCTTGAGGTGAGGAAGGCGATGGCAGGGATAGTTTGGTGAATGGTGGTGTGTGGTTGCCGGAGGATGAAGGGGTGAACGGCGGAAGGATGGGTTCTCCAGCTGATGATTTTGTCAAGTGAAACCCTCAATTTCTTGTGGGCTTTTGCTCGTATGATTGTGGGCAGGCTTGGGGTGGTGGATTGGTGATTGAATTGAGGAGATAAGAGTCCTAATCCGAACTAGAGAGAGAGAGAGAGAGTCAAAGCACCTAATTAGTGGATGAAGGGGAAGGAGATCCACATGGGCTTTGATTGACCAGCACCAGAAGGGACGAAGGAATCCTCTTGTGAGGGAGAACGACGAGGAAAAAGGGGTTGGAAGGCCTTTGCTGGTATTGCGAGAAGCGGAAGAGGGAGATAAGGAGTTTCCCTCTGCTTATAGTATGTGGTAGAAGTTAAAGAGGTTGGAATAGAGGGGTCGTTGGAGCTGCGGTGGAGGTGGCTAGAGGGAGAAGAAATTAAAGAAATGAGGCCAAAACCGAGCTAAGAAGCACGGCCTGAAGCTCTAGGAGCTTTTATAAAGTTCCTAGCCGAGCTTTGATTTAGGAAAGAAGCTTGACTGGCTTGGGAATTTGGTCACAAGGAACCGATGAGTTTCATGGATTAGCCAATGCAAAATAGAGTGAATTAGAAGGCAAGATCACCTTCAGAAGATTCACTACAATGTGAAAACCAATCCCACAAAATTTGGTGGGATTTAGTGTTAGTTTGGTGTGGTTTTTGTCCAGTCAAATGTTGTCTATAGGTTGGTTGTCCCAACAATGATGGCGGGGACCTAATGGTGAAGAAGGTGAAAAATTAGGGGGCTTTTTGCAAATAATTTCAAAGTTAGGGGCTTGATTGAGAAGAGTAGAGTTTTAATGGACTGAATGCAAACTAGGTTAAGATGGACTTTAATTAGGCCCAAATTTTGATACAAACCTAATTTTGACTCAAGCAATCAAATGATGTAGTTCGATTTGAGTTTTGACCATGTTTGGCTAGGTAATTTCCACAGAGGCCCAAATTAAGGTAAAATCCCGTCTGAGACTTTGTCCAAGCTCAAAATGGGCTCAAATGGTTAAACCAAGTGTTGAACGCACGGGTTGCTACGTTAACGTGTTTGGTTTTGAAAACCTGTCGTCATAGTATGAAAGCGAAGAACTCATGTTCAATAAATAAAATTTATACCGGAATGGAAATCCCGTGTTGAACATAGGGAGGCGGATGTTTGATTTAAAAAAATTCACGTTTGATTTATTTGTCACGAAGTAAATTAATTGATTAGAACTATCTAACTATTTACAATAAATAGAAGAGAGAGAAAGAATAAGAGAGAGAGAAGAATACAAACAAAAATCAAAAGAGATATAGAATGCACATGGAATTCATTATTGAAAGGATTGTTCATTACACTAAATATTACGACTAGAAAGCAGGAAAATGATTACAATAGAAAGCGGTAAATCTACTCTAGAAAGCAGTAAATCTATTCTACAAAGCAGTAAAAGGAATGGGGAGAGAAATATCCTCCTCCACTGTTGCTTGGAGGACGAGCCCGACGGGATGATGCCTGGATGAAGGAGGACGAAGCAGGATGAAGCAAGAAGAATGGGAACGGGGCAGCACGTCGTCATCGTCGTGGGATCTGCTACCGAAAGGAGGATGAAAAGTTGCTTTATCTCACGAGAAGCATCCCGGGTGTGGGACAAGCTTCTCTTGAGCTTTGGAGAGGGAGAGAAGGAAGGAAGGGATGAGAATTTCGTGTGGAGGGGGTCTCCATTAATAGTTGCAAGGAGTGGGGGCAATTTAGTCATTACAACTCTTAAAACATTAATTCAGGACCTTTAGTGAAGGAAAAAACCATCGCTAAAGGCCTAAATGTGGGCGTAGTGGGCAGCATGCACGCACCCACTCGCTTGCCCGCATGTTCAATGCTCACGCACATCCATCCAATCTCAGTCGTCCAATCACGAGATCCGACGGCTTAGATCGTGCCTTCGCCCGCCTACACTATGCGTGCCCGCCCGCGTACGATGTCGCATCTTCGCCACGCGTGCAATAGCAGGTGGGCACTATTGAGCATGCGCGACCGTTCGATCGCGATCCTACGCTCCTCGAACCCGCTTGCCCACACTTGATTTGAGGCTCACAGGGGCTCGATCCCGCGACCTCTGCTTTGCCCGCAGCATCGTCTCTGCTGCACTATGGACGGGAGTTGGTCGCAGAGACGTTTTAAGGTGCACGCATCCACAGCCATTGGATGAAGATCCAATGGCCCAGATCGTGCGTTGGATGGCTGAGATGGTGCCACGTGGTGGCATCTTGGCCGTCCATCTTCTAGATGATGTAGATGGTGCCGTAGGTGTTGGATTGAGTCGATTTTTGCGCCGTTAGGTTGCGATCGTCGATCATAATCCATCCACGTGGTCAGATTTTTCATTTTAAATGTGGATTCACACCATCTTGGCCCTTGATCTTTTAGGGTTCCCTGGTCACTATCTGATGCTACAGATGTCTGATTAGGGTGATCTTGGATTCATTGAACTCCAATCGACGCCCTGATCACATCTGTACGATTGGATCTTCGATCTGAGGCCCCAATAAAATGTTTGCCCTGTCCATGAACATAAAAGGAGAGAATTAATATTCATTTTATTCAAACTACTCCAAATGCAAAATGATGCATGTTATGCAATATTTATAGCATGCAATGCAATCCTATGCTTAAGAACATGCATAAATAGACCTATTAAGTAGTGTAAACGTGTTTACGTGATACCCCCATGCCTGTCTTTTGCTAGTCCCTAGGCAAAACTGTATGCTATTTAAAAAAGAATCAGGTTGGATTATTTGGGCTTGAGTTTATTTTCAGTCATTAAGAAAATGTCTACTTAGAATCTGAACCTTTAAAGACACAACAGTGCCAGAGTATCTGCCAAAATGCAGACCGCCTCAAGCCCTCGCCTTATTCAAAGGAAAATTTATTTTTCTTTTTTTCTTCTTTTCTAATTTTTTTGGATTTTCAAGTTTTAGGGTTTAAGAGTGGCTTTCTACGACCATTCAACTCTCCGAAGATTTGATGAGTGCCCTATGTTCTAAGCGTCTTATTGTGAATGTGATAGACTCATTGATC
Organism: Thalassia testudinum; assembly: GCA_037157565.1. NCBI lineage: Eukaryota > Viridiplantae > Streptophyta > Magnoliopsida > Alismatales > Hydrocharitaceae > Thalassia > Thalassia testudinum. The sequence continues at coordinate 145,843,512 of JAZHRO010000014.1, read as the reverse complement.
GGCAGTTAAACCAGACTTCGAATTTTGGTCGCCTCTAGGTGACCTAAAAAGGAATTCTTCCTAAAGGTGTATCTTTACAACTGGTAGCTTTCTCCTTACTTTTATTATTATTTTTTTTTACGGGTCAACACAAGGGTGAATCCAGTGTATATCTCCCCGGTTTATTCTACTTCTTCACTTCTTCCTAAGTGTTTTGGGATTTTTAGTGCATTTATTGTGCTGGGCTCTGGACAACCGGTTGATGAGTTATTACCACTAACAACTTGCCAACCTTACTCGTGCAGCAAAGTGTGGCTTATTTCTTTTTTTCATTTCTCCTTTTCTTTTTGATTTTTTTTAAGTAGGTGGCTTCCCTGGTCTAAGATTTACCTAAAAGCTGCAAAAAGCGAAAGGTCCAGTGACTGGGCTCTGGACAACCTGCCTATGGTCTATTGCCCACGATAACTTGCCAGCCATATCACCCTAGAAGGTTCATTAGCTACCCAATTTTCGTTAAAATCGTCGAACAACAAGTCAGTGCAAAGAAAGTGCGTAGATGCTAAAAACTCAAAGTTCCCTCAAGTCAGAGGGCGGGTTGATAAGTCGTGTAGTTACCACCCAAACTCATTTACTCCAATTAAAATAGAATTTAGGTTGGTGAGAACTCAAAAAACAAATCTACATTTAAGTGGATACACGGGCTGATTAAGTCCAAAGACCTGAAGGGTCTTTGTGTTCAAATCATAATGTAGTATTTCCTAAGATTGAAAATTTTCTTAAACCCAAGTTCTCTTTCCTAATTCCAAATTTTTTTTTAAATAAAAGAAAATAAAACAAATCTACAGAGCTAACGAAGAAATTCAGAGATGAATATCCACCCCCCATGCCTCTCTAATGCAATGTCCTCATTGTATTAAAAAGACATAAAACAGAGTCAAATAGCGTAGAAAGCACCTGAATTGTGTGAATGTCAGGTCCGCTCCAAGATGAAAACTAAAAAGAACTGTATATGTGCTGAATTTAGTGCCTTTTGCTAGGCACACTATAAAAAGAAGAGAAATAAAGAATTCACAAGTGCAGGTCAGAATCAGAATAAACAGAAGAAACCTCTGACCTGTCAGCAGAGGTCCACAGATGTGGACCAACTTGTGGTGCAGGCCCATACCCCATAATCAAGAATATCTCAGGTTCTAGATAAAAATTATCCAAAACCTAAAATCAGTATGCAAGCGAGGTCAGGCCTTCGATTTATGAGGATGCAACCCAAGACCAAAAAGTCGGGTTATAGAAAAATCAAGCTAAAAAGGAAAATCATTGAATGTGTGCTTGGGTTGGACATCCTCAAAACAAATGTTGTAAGGGTCTTGGTTTGATGGTTTCAGCTTAAGAGGAACCCTTCGACTCAGTCATCCACTTCCTCCAAAACTAGCTTCCCAAATCAGAACTTCCCAACTCCTATCCTACTCAATTAGAATGTTATGTTCCGAGACCTCTTGCATGTTAATCACCCCGTCTGAAATCTCCAAGTCAAAATGATGTGGCTGAATCAAAATTGACTTGGGTCTAATTATCTCAGAAATAGAATCATCAATAAGCTCAATGGGGTGTAACTGACAATCAGGGCATTGAATTGAATCCTCCAGAAAATGCGATTCTAGATCCGTAATGTGTGCTGTAATATGATCAGTTTCCTCAGTTCTTGGGCTATCAAATGATCTTTCAGATTCCCCAGGCCCAATCGTCACAAAAATCATGTTCTGTAAACTCGTGTGAGACTTTGTAAATCGAATCTTCACCATCAGAGTCAAGATTCGTATTAATGTATGTCTCAAAATCATCTGTCACTTTCTGATCCATGGAGACATACGTTTTCTCGTACCCTAGCTCAGGGATCTTAGGTGAAGAAATTAGATCATCCTTAATTGGTTGCTCTAATTCAATCTGGTCAGCTATGTAACATGTGTCCCCCCAACAGGTGCCTGAATGGGTTCTAAAATTGGCTCTCCTGAAGAGGGTTCATCCTGGGAATCATCCCACGACTGAACTAAAGCAACCATAAATCTCATCCTCAATTTTGCTAACTTCCCAAGTAGAAACTCACCCAGGTTCTTGATAGCGATTTCACGCGGTTTGTTAAATACGTCGTTGTAACGTGCAAAATCGATCAACTCTTAAATTTATATTCCTAGATAGGGGAGTATCTAGGGTCGTGCAAGGAGGCCAAATGTTTGCAATAGTGATTCTCTTGCTTGGAATATATCTCAACTTTCTTTTTGGTAATTTTCAATATACCATTTTTCTTTATTTTTGAACTAAGGCAACATGCGAACTGATGGCGGGAAAAGTGTTTACACTTCCAATTAAGTAAACAACTCTAAAGTAGCAAGTAGAGCCTCTCCCTAAGCTCACTCTAGGCAAGTGGAGACCTAGAATAATTAGGGAGAGGAAGTGAAGAATGCTGAAAATAAACAAAAAGAAATGCAAACAAGATATGCGAAGAAGGCAACTAGATAAGTGATAAAGTGTTTAACAAAAATGCCTAGTAGAGGAATGCTTCTACTACTTGATAATTGAAGTAAAAGAAAACACAAATCCTCTAAATAGATGGTGAAGAAGAGGGCTTCTTGCTCCAAGGTTGGTGGCTCCCAAGCTTGAAAAGAATCCTTCAACTCCTTCCTTGCAGAACTCCGCCAAGGTGATGACCTCCAAGGCAAGCCCTAAGGGGGTGTGCCCTAAGTTTCTCTCTAAGGGTGGACGTCCACCCTAAGTCCTTCTCCCTTGCCTGGCCGTCCTCCTTGAAGTGGAAGAGTCCTCCTCCTTGGCGTGGCCCAAGTTGAAGAGAGTGGGGAGAAGAAGGCACCAAAAGGGCTGGTGGTGTGCCCCTTTAATCTCCTTCTCTACTCCTTCTCCTTGGGCGTAGGTATAGGTGGATGTAGGTAGAAAATACACTAAGGGAGGATGCCCAAAAATGGTGGTAGGTGGTGGCTTTTTATAGAATAGGAGGGGGGCTATGGTGACCTTTGAAATGGATGGCCAAGATGAGTTGATGGAGGTGGTTGGAGATCCCATGGCCAAGGAGAGTTGGCGCCACCTTAAAGGGCACCAAGGGGTAGTTATCGGTGTTGACACCCTTTGGTGTTGGCGCCAAAATGGGCATTCTAGAAGGTCATTAGGTGGCGCCACCTTAAGGTTCTAGAAGGGGGGGTATGTGGATGGCTAGGATGGCTTATGTGGGTAGGTGTAGGGTGGATTTAAGGGGCTGAAAGTGGCGCCAATATAGAGGTGGTTAGGGGTGGTTTTTGGCGCCAACTTGAAGTGTCTTTTGGTGGAGATAATGGGGTGAAGGGATGGCTAGGAGGTGGCGCCAACTTGAGTAGAGTAGCTAGCTTAGGTAGGCTTGAGTTGGTGGAGCTAGCTAGGGTTGATTTTGGAGGTAATGAATGGCCAAGGAGCTGGTTGTTAGCTATGCTAAGCTAAGCTAAGATAAGCTAAGCTAGCTTAGCTAAAGGTGGAGTGGAGGAGAAGGTGTTGGAGCTAGGGTTTGGAGGAAGGAGCTGAGGAGGAGAGTCTGGAGCTGGAGATGGAGCTGGCTGCTACTGAAGAGGCTGGAATGGGGCTACTCTAGCTGGCTTAGCTTGCTAGTTCTTTGCTAGCTACTAAGCCAAGCTAAAGTGAGCTAGCTTCTACCAAAATGAGCTGAGGTGAGCTAGGTCTAGTGCTCCCGGGGAGAATCAAGCTAGTTGAGGCAGCTAAGGTAGCTTAGCTCAACTGAGTTGAGCTAAGCTGAGTCCCCGGGAGCTAGACTTGAGCTTCCTGAGCTGAGATGAATTCTTATTCAGCTGGCTGGAGTTGAGTGGAGTTGAATGTAGCTGGATCTGAGCTGGGGTGAACTCCTGTCAACCCATCTGAGCTAGTTAGAGCTCCCTGTGAACTAGTGGGAGCTGAGATGAGCTAGACTCAGCTAAGTTGAGCTGGATCTGAGCTGACTTGAGCTAGGGTGAGCTAAGATGAACTCTCTTGAGCTGCCATCCAGCTGAGATTAGCTGAATGGAGTTGGGATGAGCTAACCCTAGTTCAAGTAAGCTAGGTTCCAGCTGCGGTGAGCTGGATCAAGCTGAGGTGAGCTGGATCAAGCTGAGGTGAGCTGGATTAGGCTGAGTTCCAGCTAGTCTGGGCTTCTCCTTCACCATTTGCCTTCTTGAGTGCTAGGGTTTTAGGGATCTGTGCATCTGTACATCCCTAACACTCACAAAAACTCATTAAAACAACAATAAAAAATGCAATGCATGCCTATCCTAATTTATGCCTAAATGCAGCCCAAAAACCCGTTTGCGGAGTAAAATCCTAAGAGCTAGGTTTGTTTTAATGCATAAGAATGACGATAAACTGGCGTTTATCAGTTCTTATCCTTAACATCCTGGGGCCAATCCAACAAATACATATTCAAATCATCAATCATTTTAATCAGGGGCTCCAATCTCTCAATGTAGGGTATTGGCTGAACTTCTAAAGATTGTATGATATTCCTCAAGTTAGCCAGAACCTTTTCTTGAACCTAGTTACCCTGAACCAAATGATTTGGTTCAGGGTTGGGCTGGTTTGGGGTCAATGCAGGGGAATTAACGAATTGAGATTCGTTATACACTTCCTAAAAATAGTTCATTTCGGATTATTCAAAAGGTGGTGATGACCTAAAGGCATTGTAATCAGAGGATGGGTAAAGATTGGTGTATCCTTCTTGATTGTAGATCGTATTAGGTTGTTCATGAAAGGGTGACGATCTATAATCAATGTGGCTCTGAGAAGGATAGAAATCACAATCATAGTGTTCAGGGTCAGACCCTAAACACAGTGGTCCGGAACTATATCCTCAATCCAAGTTATCCCAACTAACTAATGGTTGATTATAGTACTTGTCAGAATAATCGTCATGTTGAGGATAATTCAAAGCAGGAGGGAAAGAGGGGGAATGCGTGTAATATGTGGAAGGATTCATGAGAGATGGGAGGAAGAAAGGCACCCTGCAATACAAATAATCAAACCTGTCCTTAAGTTGGCTAGCCTAAAGACCTACAGACTCCCAAAACCCATCTTGAGATAGAGAAACGATTTGATCTACTTTTGTTTGTTCAATCCAACCAGTTAGGAGGGACTGGGGAGAAGGTTCTTCCTTTGGCTTGTGCCTCCGATTCCTAGTGTACCCCCCAGCTGCGATTGTTTGATTATGCTCCCCTAGCTAGACATCAAATTGAACAGTAGAAATAGACTAATAAAAAATAATCTCGTTCTGGGCTCTAAAGACCGAGTCAAATCCTTAAGGCCAACGTCTACTCAGTTTTATTTAGGGCTAGGTTTGAATGTGCTTTGGAATGTGATGGGCCCTTTATCTGGGTTGTGCCCTTAAAGATTGATTGATTTGTGTTTGCATGCACAACCAGTGGTTTTCAAGCAAGATTACTTTTGATGTGGTGATTTGTAGAGTTGAAATCTTTCTTAGTAGCTTTTAGGATTCAACTTTAGGTGTTTTCAAACAAGTTTTGTTGGCACACCAGGTTTTGAAAGCACAGGTGAAGATGTTTTCCTTTGAAGCTTAAAATAATGTGGAGTGCCTGGTAAATCCCTAAGAGTTGAACCTAAGTGGCAGATACTTGATAAGTTGATTTTAATTGAAGTGGTGCGGCCCAATCAACTCAAACAATTGGCCTATTGCACCACTTAATTAGGCACACAAGTGATTACCTAATCTGATTTCTACTCAATTATGTGTTTGGATGTGTGTACCGACTCTAAAGGTTGGTTTACCGGTAGAGTTTGAAAATTAGATGAGGTTGTGTACCTCTGTGAGATTTTTTTTATTTTTTATTTTTTTTAATTTGGGGGTTGGGGCGGGTGTGGTTGTCAAATAACAAACAATCTAACCTTAGAGGTTGTAAGAACACCTAGGTTGATTGATGTTTGTGTTATTATGTTGTGGAATGAAATCTAATGGGTGGGAGGTGGGGGATAACTTACAAAACCTTCCACAGCACGTTACTCCAATCTACTACTTTTGCTCATCTCAAAAGAGTACCTACAATCACAATAAGAAAGGTGTGAAGTGAGGTAATTGATTTGTAAGTTGTAAAAATGCGAAAAAAAAAATCAAAAAGCGTCGCCTCCCCAACAACAGCGCCAAAATGTTGAATGAACGAGTTGCTACACTAAAGTGTTCAATTTTGAAAACCTGTCGTCATAGTTTGAAAGCGAAAAACTCGTGTTCAACAAATAAAATTTATATCGGAATAGAAATCCCAGGTCGAACATAAGGAGGTAGACGTTTGATTTAAGAAAATTCGCATTTTATTTATTTGTCACGAAGTAAATTAATTGATTAGAACTATCTAACTATTTACAATAAATAGAAGAGAGAGAGAGAATAAGAGACAGAGAATAATACAAACAGAAAGTAAAAGAGATATAGAATGCACATGGAATTCATTATTGAAAGGACTATTCATTACAATAAATATTATGACTAAAAAGTGGGAAAATGATTACACTAAAAAGTGATAAATCTACTCTAGAAAGCAGTAAATCTATTCTAGAAAGTAGTAAAAAGAATAGGGAGAGAAATATGATCCTCGACGGTTGTTTGGAGGACGAGTCAGATGGGAAGACACCTAGACGAAGGTGGATGAAGTAGGATGAAGGAGGACGAAGCGAGAAGAACGGGAACAGGGCAGCACGTCGTCGTCGTCATGGCATCCGCTTCCGAAGAGGGACGAAAAATTGACTTTATCTCGTGGGAGGCATCCCGAGTGTGAGACAAGCTTCTCTTGAGCTTTGGAGAGGGAGAAAAGAGAAGGAAGGGATGAGAATTTCATGTGGAGGGGGTCTCCTTTTTTAGTTTCAAGGAGTGGGGGCAATTTAGTCATTACAACTCTTAAAACATTAATTCAGGACCTTTAGTGACGAAAAAAATCATCGCTAAGGGTCTGAACGTGGGTGTAGTGGATGACACGCTTATGCCTGCTCACTTGCCTGCGCGTTCAACTCTCGCACACGTCCAGCCAATCTCAGCCATCCGATTGTAAGATCGGATGGTTTAGATCGTGCCTTCGCCTACCTACGCTGCGCGAGCGCGCCCGCGTACGATGCTGCGTCTTCGCCGCGCATGCAATAACACGTGGGCACTATCGGGTGCACGTGACCGTTCGATCACAATCCGACGCTCCTCGCACCCGCTTGCCCGTGCCTGATTTGAGGCTTGCGGGGGCTCGACCCCGCGAGCTCTGCTTCGCCCGCAGCGTCGTCTCCACTACGCTGTGGAGGGGAGTTCGTCGCGGAGACGTTTTAAGGCACACACATCCACAGCCGTTGGATGAAGATCTAATGGCCCTTATCGTGCGTTGGATGTCCTTTGGAGAGGAAGCGGTGGTCTTGATGGTCGGTTGGATGGCTGAGATGGTGCCACATGGTGCCATCTTGGTCATCCATCTTCTGGATGATGTAGATGGTACCACGGTGTCAGATTTAGTCGATTTTCGCGCCGTTAGGCTGAGACCGTCGATCCGAATCCATCCGTGCGATCAGATTTGTCATTTTAAATGTGGATTCACACCATCTTGGCCCTTGGTATTCTAGGGTTCCCTGGTCACTATCTGATGCTACAAATGTCTGATTAGGGCGATCTTGGAGTCGTTGAACTCCAATCGATGCCCTGATCACATCTGTACGATTGGATCTTCGATCCGAGGCCCCGATAAAATGTTTGCCCTGTCCATGAACATAAAAGGAGACAACTAACCTTCATTTTATTCAAACTACTCTAAATGCAAAATGATGCATGCAATGAAATATTTATAGCATGCAATGTAATCCTATGCTTAAGAACATGCATAAATAGACATCTTAAGTAGTGTAAACGTGTTTACATCATACCCTCATGCCTATCTTTTGCTAGTCCCTAGCAAAATCTATATGCTATTTAAAAAGGAATCAGGTTGGATTATTTGGGCTTGAGTTTATTTTCAGTCATTAAGAAAATGTCTACTTAGAATTTGCACTTTCAAAGACAGAACAGTGCGCGAGTATCTGCCAAAATGTAGACCGCCTCAAGCCCTCGCCTTATTCAAAGAAAAATTTATTTTCTCTTTTTCTTCTTTTCTAATTTTTTTGGATTTTCAAGTTTTAGGGTTTAAGAGTGGCTTTCTATGGCCATTCAACTCACCCAAGATTTGATGAGAACCCTAGGTTTTAAGCATCTTATTGTGAATGTGATAGACTCGTTCACCGACAGTTAAAACAGACTTCGAATTTCTACACCTCTAGGTGACCAAAAAAAGAATTCTGCCTAAAGGTGCATCTTCACAACCGGTAGCTTTCTCCCTACTTTTATTTATTTAATTCTTTTATCGGGTCAACACAAGGGTGAATCTAGTGTATATCCCCCCGGTTTATTCTACTTCTCCACTTCTTCTTAAGTGTTTTGGGATTTTCAGTGCATTTACTGAGCTGGGTTTTGGACAACCTGTCGATAAGCTGTTACCACCGACAACTTGCCAGCTATACTCTTGATTATGTAAGAGCATTTGTCTCTTGATTCTGACTAATTGAAGCTGGTTATGGCTAATGATGATTTCACGTTTTAATTTCTTCAACCAAATGATGGTCTTTCTAGCTTAGTCAAATGCAAGAGATGGTAGGAGCTTGGCGAGTGTGGAAATCACGTATTTTGAAATCGTTGGAAATCATAGTATAGTTGCAAAATCAACTTGTCAAATATATTTATGATAACGAAACTCTCATAGATCCTTATTCTCTTTAGAACTTGAGTCCCGGTCATTCGTCTTTGGGAGGCGTGAAAACGAATCGAGATTTGAATCGACTTTTATAACCTAAATCTAACCTAAGCTACTATTTTACTCTTTTTGTGTTTTTGATTTTTTTATTTCCAAAAGCAAATTGGAACCTAGATCTAGATAAACTAACAAAAACCTAAGTGACTATGTGCATCTAAATGAGGGCATGGTGGCCGTGCATGGTGTGAACAAACCAAAGTGTCATATAGGCAAGCAAACATGAGGGCAATCAATCACAGAAACATCATGAAATTATTTATGCATAAAAAATTATCACACATCATCTACACTAGAAAGCATATAAATATAAGAAAATCCCTCACGCCAGAACGTTGCCACTAGGGCCATCGGCCTTGTGTGAGGGTGTAGGCTAGACCTTAGCTATGCAAACCCGTCTACACGCCTACCAAAAGAGATGGCCGGCCACAAGAGGCTATGGGTGAGCCTTCATGGCCGTCCAAGAAGAAGAAGAAGATGGGGGCTAGTGCACCCAAGTGGAGAGAGGAGGGTGTTGCTCCCTTTCTCTACCAATGGCCGTCCTTGAAGCTTTGGAGAGAAGCTTCTCTAACTAGCCGTCCATGGAGCCTTGGAGTAGGATGAGGAGGACGGCCTTAAGGCTTTGGAGGGTGGAAGCAAGTTTAGAGTGGAGAGTATGGATGGGAGAGTGTATGGAGAGGGTCCAATTTCGTAGCTCTCTCTTTGCCCCTTATGGAAGGCTCCATTTGGTTACCACTTTTGGTGGCTCCAAAAATAGCCAATGCCACAATTTTTGGATCTAGGTTTGACACAAGTTGTTAGGGTTTCCAAGGGAGTGTGCATGGGTTTGGTGGGAGTAAAATGGGAAGGTGTGCTTGTGTGTGTGCATGTGTGTTTTTCGTAGGGCTAGGTTGTGGGTTTTGGTAGGATTAGGTGTTAATCTAGATTAAGTGGGTGTGGACCAAATTAGGCTTAGGAAAGTCTAATTTGTTAGGAGTGAACCTAATTAGGTCAAGGTCAAGTCTAATTAGATATGTGCATGTGATTAGGCTAGGGTAACCCTAATAGGTATGAGTTAATTAGATCCTGGGTGGATCTAATTGGGCTTGGGTGCATCTACAGTTGATTGGGTGCACCCAATCAACTGTAGATGCACCCAATTAGGTATGGGATGGTTCAATTGGGTTAGGGATAGGACAAGTAGCACTATGGATAGTGGACTAGGCTTAGGAGGCCTCTACTTAGGTTTCATAGGGTGTCTGGTGGGGTTCCTAGGTCAAAATAGGCAAGCTAGGTGTTTGCACCTCAAAACACGCCTGTAATAACGCCTTCTTGTGCTATTTTCTAGCATTAACATTGCATAATAGGATCCTGTAATCGCATTTGTAAAAACACTTGCATGCATGCATTTAATCAAGAGAGGAAGAGGAGTGAAACAATCGCCTGCATAGTTACATTTTTCTTCAAGTGCCTCCTTGCAAAATCACCCTCTTTTTATTTTTCCTCTTGATTTCTTCTTTTCTCTCCTTCCCGCGGCTGCACTCTTCCCGCAGCTGCATGCAACGCAGCACTTCTTCCCGTCACTTCTCCCTGCCAACGCCGCTCCCTATAGCTGCAACTTGCGCACCCTCTCCCTGCTGCAGCTGGCACGCCACTCTCTCCTCCTCTATAAGTAGCTGCAGCTTCATCCTCGCAAGGGAGGCTGCTGCAGCAACAAAAACCCGCAGCCATCTTCTCCACCACTTTCCCCTCCCATACGTCGGCCCTCCGTCGAGGAGGCATCCGGCGAGCAGGAGAACCCACTGTGGTGCACACCACCACAGTGGGAGCACCACCTCCTAGCTCTTCGACGAGCCGGTGGGCGTGGTGCATTCCCTCGCTTCATTTTTTTCTCTTTAACGCCATTGCCGCTGCTCCAAGCTTCGAAGCTTGAAGCCATGGCAGCAGCAGCAGCAGCAGGTCCTCCCACTCCTCCGCGACCGTCCCCGCAGTCGCTCACCGCCTCCGCGCGCGTCTGCAGGGCGTTCCCCGCCTCCGTCTCCGTTCTGTCCGCCTCGCAGTTGCACCTGTAGCCGTCCGCCGCGCGCACTGCAGCGGCCGGCTACGGCCTCGCGCCGCCCCCTGCCCTCCTCCGTGACCCTCCGCGACCACCTGCAGACCTCCTCCACGCTCGCTCCTCCACGCCTTCGCCCGCCCGTCGCCTTCGCGCATGCCTGCAGGAACCCTACGCGAAGCTGCGCCCGCACCTGCCTTCTTCAGACGTCTGCCTCCGCCTTCAGACGACGCGACGTCAGACGTCCGCCGGAGGCGGCAGACGTCTTAACTCGCACGTCCGCGATCTCTTGCTCGCCAGCTCTCTCTCTCTCTGCTGATCTCTCCCGCCCGCTCCCGCTCTCTCTCTCACGTATTCTCTCTCTCTCTCTCTTTTTACTCACTAACAGACACACACTCACAGCAACGCACACACACACATTCACCGACACACACACACCTATACCAACACATACACACACACTCACACACTTATAGTAACATATATGTAAATATATATATACATACATACATACATATATATATATATATATACATAGTATATCTATATAGTTATGTATACATACACATATATATAATATATATACATATATATATAATATATATATATATCTACTTATATATACATCTATATACTTATACGTATACTTATATATATATAGACATATATACTTATATACATATATATATATATACATATATATAGTAATATATATATATATACTTATATACATATATATACACATATATATCTATATATATATATCTATACATATATAACTATACATTTACATATATATATAGATATATTTACTTATATACATACATATGTACATATATTTTCATGTTATTTATTATACGCTGTATCGCGGGAATATCTGCACCAGTTGCTGATATTCCCTGATACACGCGTACAAAAAAAGCATGGTCCCATACATCATCCATCCTCCATCCACACTCCACGCGGCACCTAGTCGTGTTGGTTGCGCCTCTCTAGATGTCGACTGACTCGACATAGTGCTACACTCCATCGCCACCTCCACCCCCACCCCTTTATATATATACTACATATATATATATATACATACTATATTTACTTTCTGTCTATTTGCTTTTCTGTTAGTAAAAAGATAAAAAAAATACATAAAAAAGAAAAGATAATCTTTGACTTGCAGGTACCTCGTCTTGCGAGTAGCAAGACTTGTTTTGGGACTCTATTTGGCTAAAAGCCAAGGACACAATTTTGAGGGTGTGCCTCAAGAAGAAGGATTACCATAAAAAAACCTAAATAAGAAAAACACCAAAAACACAATAAACGTACGGAAGAGACGCGTTTTAAGGAAAACGTAGAAACTCGACTTTAACCCCACTTCCCTGTGTTCGACCCTGGGCCTAAAAGTGACAAGATAAATCAATTAGGCCAGGTTAAAAATTTTGTAAAGAGATGGTTAAGGCTGAATTAGGTTAACCACTATACACATTTCAATGATAAAAATATCATATTAACAACCTATTCGGGCTGACCCATCACTAGGGCTTCCAACACCAAAATCAGGAACCAGACAGCAGTATCAGGCATCCAGGATAGTGGTCATATGTCTTATACTACAAAATTGGACGTCTGGACACTAAATTAGACGTCCAATTCTGTGTCAGTATGAGTTTTGGCTTCCTGGATTGTTATTCTGCAGAAATCAGATGTCCAGCCAGATGTATGGACGTCGTAAAAGGTGCTGGAGAGTGGGTTTTATGTTTTCTAAGGTTGGTTTTGGTTCCTAAGCGTTTGGGAGAAGGATAGGAACATGGATAGTGCTATCCATGTTTGGGTTTTGAGGCTAAGGTGGCCTAATGGAGGTTGTTTTGGATTTGGGAAGGCTGTCCTAGGGTTTCTAAGGGTAGGGATAAGGCTATCCTCCTCACTCCTCTTATCTGGATCAGTCTTCTTCTTCCTTTATTGCTTTATTCCACTATCTCCATCCTGGATCACTTTATTATGTGTAAATGGCAATAAAAACCATTAACTAGCAGGATATCTCATCTTATTCTAAATAGGCTGATGCAATGCATGATATGCAAGATATGAGTGCAATATCCACAATTTAAGGTAGGTTCAGACATTATTTAGGTTTATTAGGACTGTGCAATCATGGCCCCATGCCAAAACTTTGCTAGTCCCTAGCAAATGCAAGACTAAATTATTCACATAAGCGTACCTAAGGGATTGATTATTTTATCAAGTGTATGCTTAGAGATTTTTCTCCTTTTTGTTTTCATCCTATGTTCTAGAAATCCGGACAAATGTGAAAGGTAGCTACGTAGCTTTTGCAACGGATTCGAGTGAAAGATCTGATTCACCTCTAAAGCTTGTACTTAGACCCCTAGTAAAAATTCTAGCAGAATAGGCTGACTTCTTCCCTCGGGGTATTCAAGATATTCTATGAATTCCACCCGGCTTTAAGCTTAGGTAGAGGATCTTAAAGTGAAAAGATTATATATTTGGTGGCTCACTCTCGACTGGTGCTACATAGAGATTAGTACTATAGAATCTAGATTCCCAAATTATTTAGTAACTCCACTCAGAGCAAGACGAGAAAAACTGTGCTATCTTTTGGTTCCTTTGTATCCATTCTCTCTTTTTCTTTTCTTTTCTTTTCTTTTCTTTCTTTTTCTTAGAGCTCACAATCTCACCAAATTCACACATATGATCTGTATTTGGTGGTCTCACTTGGCATTAACACTTTAATTGAGTTCTCATAACCCTAACACTAAGTTGGAATTCCTCAGCCAGTATTCGGGCGGTCAGAAACGCGGAAAAATAGGTTAAGGCCTTATTTGATGGGTCTTAAATTTGTTTGGTGGTATTGCCTCAATGCAAATGAAATAAATACTAAATATTCACAAACTCTTTTTCTTCTTCCAAATTTTTTCTTCCTTTTCTAGGTTTCTTTTTTTCATTTTTTCTTTCTTTTCATCATTCTTTTTCTTTTTCTTTTTCTCTTTTTTTCTTTTTTTTTTTTTCAGCATAACACAACTGGCATACATCCATGAACTTTATTGAGGAGGCATTATTAGGGATTGGTGGTACTAAAGAGACATTGGGTGGCTTATTTGGTGGAAGTGCCTACTCACGGCACCGGGAGAGACGGATAGGACGGTGCATTTTTGACCTTGACATCAGTACCCTCCTTCAGCTGGGGATTCCGTAAAGAATGGTCGTAACCATCTACCTTAGCCCCAGTTTTATGAAACCTCGCTCTCCGTGTATTTGCCTTATTCGGTGGCTCTCAATATTTCACACAAAAATGCATATGCTGGAACCGAGAGCGAAAACTATGCCTAATCTCTAAGTATCATCACCTAATTATCTAGGATTCTAGGTTCCTTGCACTAATCTTAGAGCACCAATATACTCTGCTCTCATCTCACACTATTTGGTGGATTTTTGGAGGAAAATCTGCCAGACTCCCAAAACATTGTCCAAGGGTTCAGGAAAAGAAGCACTACTTCTTTTTGACAAACTGAAGACGTTTATCAGCCTTCACCATGAATCCATTACAAATTCTACGTGTGTGTGAAAAGTTGTACTGGATTCCAGATTACAGGAATCAACTAAAGGATAAAATCCCTAATGCATTCTTTTAATAAAATAATCTTATTCATTAATGCAATATCTATATATGCTACAAACATTTAACCTCATATAATTAGTACTTCGTGAATTTCCCATATCGGGTTACAATCAGCTTGACCCTAAATTTAGAACAAAAGGTGGGCAAGTGAGTCGGAAGTGGTTGTTGCGAATGATTTCTAGCTCCAATGAGAGCATTGGAGGTGGAGTCGGTTGTTCTTTTATTTAAGGTCCTAAAGTACGTTTTGCATGCAGCTCTGATGTTTTCCTAAGTGTTGGCAAAAGATTTTTTTTTCAGTTTTTCTGTATCTACCCCCCCATGCCTAAGTTCTTGCATGTCCTCATGCATGAATGTAAAAGAAAATAAATGCTGCAGGGAGAGAATGGATAGAAATCACCTGTAATTGGTCCTGAAAATATATTCAGCACCGGCCAACCTGTTAACAGGCAATATAGAAAAGGGAAATATGCTAAAACAAAAATATGCTATGTATAAAAATGGTTATGTATAGATGATGGTGAAATGGTATTTATACGTGCTGAGTTTAACGCCTCCTGCTAGGCGCACACTTCAAAAAGGATATACTAATACAGTATTGAGAATGGAGAGTAAAATGATAAGAATTTTAGTCTCATTCGCCAACAGCGGACCGCAAATGCAAACTAGCTGTCCATGAATTCCAAGTCCGAATAATCGGGAAAATATGTAGATGGGGCTTGGGATTATCTGTAGCCAGATGCTATAGAAGAAAGACAGATAAATACAGGTGCCTGGAAGGAATGAAGGTGAAGGCATCCCGAAGAGGTGATGGAGAATGTGGGTGGTAGGGGTATGGGTGGAGTCGTGTGGGGTGAAATCATATGGGTCCTGATAATGGTGATGAATGGAAGGCATGACCCAAGTAGTGTGGTCAGATCTGGAAATCAAGGTGCAGTGATCAGTCTTTGTCCCTACCAAAGATGTTTGGGACTCATCTTCTTCTTTTATCTCTTCCAAATTGTCCAAGTCCAATTCCCAATTATCACATGATTCCCCAAAATTCCTAGCTTCCTCTGATAACTCATCATATGTTATCCCCAATAATCTTTCAATTTCTTGGATATCTATTTCATAAGGGGATATTTCCTTCTTTTCACTTAGATGAAGTTGGGCATTAGATTTAGTAGTGAGTCCCTCCATGAAAGTGGAAGGGGCTGAATCATTGATTGGGGAGTTGTTACAGTCTTTTTGATTTTGTTGCTCCATGTATGAGATCATTTGAATTAATTCATCAATGTCTCCATGGGTATTCTCAAATACAACAAAATTATATTCAGGTCCCTTAATGCTAGGTTCCTCAAAATGAAAGGATTGGTACTCAGGCCCTATATCAAGATCAAGATTCTCAAATAAATCTCCATTCTCAGCTTCCATAGGGTTATCAATATCATCCTCCTCAGGTGTTTGATCAACAAAATCCTACATGACCACCACCGAATCGCAAATCGGTTGTGACACACCTGACCCAGATTCAAACATTTCTGGTTTTTGTTGCTCATCCCAGATTCTATGAAGCTCTTTCCTTATATCATCATATTCTCTTGCACTAGCTTCTTTTATTTCATGAATCATTTTAATCAATTGAGTAATCTGGGATTCATTGCAAGGGGTAGGGGTTTCAATTGGGCTAGGTCGATCAAGATAGTTAACGATATTATCAATGATTTGATCTGGTAGGGAGGGTGACTTATGTGATCAAGTGGATTGTTGATTCGGGTCGTGTGGTTCTACCCAGGTGTCAATTGCCATAGTTTCTTCCAAATTACCCTCCGACTCACTTTCCATATCATCCAGAAAGTACCCTGACTTTGTTTTCTTAGTGGCTGCATACATATCAAAGTGAATCTTCTCATTGCTGGTACTCACCTCCATACATCCTGAGTAACAGTCAATCCGTGCATTGGCCGTGGCCAAGAAAGGTCGACCCAGAATAATGGGTGAATTACTTAGCTTCTCCGATATATTCATGTCCAAGACAATAAAATCGACTGGAAAGCTAAGACCTTGCACTTAATAATCACATCCTGAACTACCCCCTTCGGTAGTTTGATGGAGTCATCTGCCATTCTAATGGTGACAGGTGTGTGGTGCAGATCTCCAAGTTTGGTGTGGTCAAAAAGGGCGGCAGGAATCAAGCTAAGGGAAGACCCTAGATCCACAAGGGCTTTGTTGAAGGTGAATCCTTTTATGGCACAAGATATGAAGGGTTTTCCAGGGTCAGTCATTTTGGGTGGTATAGTGCCAGAAATAAATGCACTTATGTTAGCTGATAAAACCACCTCTTTAGGTGTGCAAGTCAATTTTTTCTTTGTGACTCTTTCTTTAAGGACTCAAGAAAGGGTAAATAGGTCAAATCAACTTCAGAAGCCTTTTTCTTCTTTTTGTTCCTTGAGTCTGAGTCAGAGCTGGATGTGGGTTTGGTCTTATGATTTTTGGTTGAGCCCAAATCAGGTCGTTTGGGTGGGCTCTTAGCTTTTCTCTTCCTTTTAGAGGTGACAAATTTGACCCCCTCACAAGGGCATGTTTGATAGATTGGAGGAGGGGTCGGAAGAATAGGTGGAGAATAGCAGTGAAAAGGCATTTGCATTCGGGGATAGAGTGATTCTTGAAGTCTCTTGATTTGATCCCCTTGAGATTTCACATGATTTTCCAACTTAGTTTGCCTTTCTTCATTTTTCTTATCAAAGTCCAACAAAATGTTCATGACATCTTCAAGGGTGGTTGCGGGTTGGGCTGGACTAGATGGTTGCCCTAAAGTGGATTGAGTGGAGTATTGGGCTGGCCTAGATTGATGTTCAGTCTGAGTCAGTCTCTATGGTGGCCATGAAAGATCAGGATTGTTTCTCCACTCAGGGTTATACGAATTTGGATATGAATCAATAGGTGTATCGCCCTGAGTGGGGCTGACTACAGAGGGAGTTGATTGAGAACCTGTTATGTGGCCCTGTACTTGTGATCCATTATTCCAATTCATTAGAGATATCTCATCAGGTACAGGTGTATCAGAAATAGTGCATTCCTTAATTGATCTACCCAAATCAAGGATTAGGTCAAAAGGTGCCTTTTGGGTTGGCTGAGTCCAGGATGCCTCCCCATGGTAGCAAGAATCAATAGAATAGCTAGTGGTTCCAAAATATGGGTCACTAGACCCACTAGGCTGGTTGTTCCAAGTCTCTTGTCCCTGGGAGGAGTGATAAGATTGAGATTGTGCCTGAGATCGTCTAATTTGCTCTAGAAGCTTGGCACATTGATCTGTATAGTCCTTGTTATATTCCCGGAATTCAGGAACTATGGATTTCAATTGGTTCTGATCTAGATAAGGGTTAGATCCATGAGATTCAGGTTCTAAATAAGCTGGGGGATAAGGATAATCATATCTCAGCTAGTTAGGATGAGTCTCCCAACCAGGAGGAGTCGAAATCATGGTTGGGTTGGGAGATGGAGGACCCCGAGGGTCAAAAGAATGATATGGGTTCATGGATATTTGAGAGAAGATGCGAATAAAGATAAGAGATAGTTTTCACATCAAATCCCTTCTCATGCAATCACACCCAAATCAGGCTCAAAAAGGTTTGTTTTGAGTCTCTAAATTTAAACCCTAATGTGAATTACCTAGGGTTTATGCTTCTTCAAAAATCTGTAGTCAGACCTTAGTCTGACTTGAAATCACTCCCCAGATCAATAACTGTAGAAAAATAATATGAAATTTGGTAGAGATCTTAATTTTTCAATAAATTTTTCAGGGAATATTTTTTTAATATTTTTACTATTTCGTACAATTTTTCATGAATTTTAATGTTCCAGGGGGTCAAACAGACTAGATGGACCCCTTACGAGATGTGTAGTTTGAAACAGTATCAAAAAAAATCCAAAAATTCTTTAAAATTCATAGAAAAAACTAGGTTTCAGTGGCTTTCCAATCCCATAAATTTCAAAGATATCTCATTTATGTAAAGGACAGAATTAACGTTTAAATTTATAAAAAATCACAGTGCAGACTATTCTGACCCCCTTCCACTGTACGAATTTTTAAAATTTTTATGGTGACAATTTTTCCAAATAAAAGGTGGATTTGGAAAGATAGTTTGAAAACCTAGTACCAGACCGAATCCCAAGATTTTTGAACTCCCAATTTCATAGAAATAAATTTTTGAAAATCATCAATATTTGCTGGCCGAATTTTCAAATTTGATTTTGGTGTGTTTAAATAGTTTCCAAGTTAAAACACACACCAAAGAAAATGATTTTTTTTTTTTAATTCAGAACTGAAATTTTGAATTTGAATTTATATATATATATATATTTTTTTCTTTTCTCTAACCTAAGGAAGCAAAAAACTAGAGGACAAAGAAGATACCTGCGGTCTTCACCACGGGTTGATGTGTGCGCAGATCCTCATCTTGACACCCTACAATCAAAACAAAAAGAAGTTAAGCAAATCCAAATCTAAACTCACGTGTTACCACCCTGGAAACGGCACCATTTGGCAAGTGTGGAAATCGCGTATTTTGAAATTGTTGGAAATCGTAGTATAGTCGCAAAAACCACTCGTCAAAGATATTTGTGATAACGAAACTCTCGTAGAACTTTATTCCTTTTAGAACTTGTGTCCCGGCCATTCGTCTCTGGGAGGCATGAAAATGAATTGAGATTTGGATTGGCTTTTATAACCTAAATCTAACCAAAGCTACTATTTTTGTCTTTTTGTGTTTTTGATTTTTTTATTTCTAAAAGCTAATTGAAGCCTAGATCTAGATAAACTAGCAAAAACCTAAGTGACTATGTGCATCTAAATGAGGCCATGGTGGCCGTGCATGGTGTGAACAAACCAAAGTGTCATATAGGAAGAAAACATGAGGGCAATCAATCATAGAAACATCATGAAATTATTTATGCATAAAAAATTATCACACATATCTACACTAGAAAGCATATAAATAGAAGAAAATCCCTCACACCGGAAAGTTGCCACTGGGGCCATCGGCCTTGTGTGAGGGTGTAGGCTAGACCTTGGGTATGCAAACTCGTCTACACGCCTACCAAAAGAGATGGCCGGCCACAAGAGGCTATGGGTGAGCCTTCATGGCCATCCAAGAAGAAGAAGAAGATGGGGGCTAGTGCACCCAAGTGGAGAGAGGAGGGTGTTGCTCCCTTTCTTTACCAATGGTCGTCGTTGAAGCTTTGGAGAGAAGCTTCTCTAGCTAGCGGTCCATGGAGCCTTGGAGGAGGATGAGGAGGATGGCCTTATGGTTTTGGAGGGTGGAAGCAAGTTTACAGTGGAGAGTATGGATGGGAGAGTGTATGGAGAGGGTCCAATTTCGTATCTCTCTCTTTGCCCTTTAGGGAAGGCTCCATTTGGTTGCCACTTTTGGTGGCTCCAAAAATAGCCAATGCCACAATTTTTGGATCTAGGTTTGACACAAGTTGTTAGGGTTTCCAAGAGACTGTGCATGGGTTTGGTGGGAGTAAAATGGGAAGGTGTGCGTGTGTGTGTGGGTGTCTGTTTTTCGTAGGGCTAGGTTGTGGGTTTTGGTAGGATTAGGTGCTAAATAGGTTGGGTCAATCTAGATTAAGTGGGTGTGGACCTAATTAGGCTTAGGAAAGTCTAATTGGGTAGAAGTGAACCTAATTAGGTCTAGGTCAAGTCTAATTAGATGTGTGCATGTGATTAGTCTAGGGTAACCCTAATAGGTATGAGTTAATTAGATCCTGGGTGGATCTAATTGGCCTCCGGTGCACCCAATCAACTGTAGATGCACCCAATTACGTATGGGATGGTTCAATCGGGTTATGGATAGGACAAGTAGGGCTATGGATAGTGGAATAGGCTTAGGAGGTCACTACTTAGGTTTCCTAAGGTGTCAGGTGGGGTTCCTAGGTCAAAATAGGCAAGCTAGGGCTTCTAACACCAAAATCAGGAACCCGACAGCAGCATCAGATGTCCCGAATAGTGGTCAGACATCTTATACTACAAAATTGGACGTCTGGACACTAAATTAGATGTCCAATTCTGTGTCAGTATGAGTTTTGGCTTCCTGGATTGTTATTCTGTAGAAATCTGACATCCAGCCAGATGTCTGGACGTCCTAAAAGGTGCTGGAGAGTGGGTTTTATGTTTTCTAAGGTTGGTTTTGGTTCCTAAGTGTTTGGGAGAGGGATAGGAACATGGATAGTGCTATCCATGTTTGGGTTTTGAGGCTAAGGTGCCCTAATGGAGGTTGTTTTGGGTTGGGAAGGCTGTCCTAGGGTTTCTAAGTGTAGGGATAAGGCTATCCTCCTCCCTCCTCTTATCTGGATCAGTCTTCTTCTTCCTTTATTGCTTTATTCCACTATGTCCATCCTGGATCACTTTATTATGTGTAAATAGTAATAAAAACCATTAACTAGCAGGATATCTCATCTTATTCTAAATGGAATGATGCAATACATGATATGCAAGATATGAGTGCAATATCCACAATTTAAGATAGGTTCAGACATTATTTAGGTTGATTAGGACCCATGATTGCTGTGCAATCAGAGCTCAAGAAAGATAGAAATGCATACCTGATTCCAGCAATTCTACAATTGATGCAACTTGACTTAATTGAAATCTAGCAGGATAGATGTGAAACCTAAGCATGGATGCCTATGAGATGTTATTGCTAGATAAGAGATGAGATATTTTTGGTCTTTTGGATTTTGTAATTTTTTTGGATTTTCTATTACAATAAACAAAATCAAATCGAAAAAGAAATCGATATAGAGAAAACTGAGTCGATGAGAGATGAGTAGAGAGAGATATAAGAGAGAGACTCTAGAGTCCAAGTTATTACAAAAATGTGTGAGAACAGGCTCTCATAACTTATTCCTAAAAAATATCCTCAGTATAAATCCTAGGTCTAAACAACACTACTCAAAGTTGGAAACCTGCAGCTCTTGGAAAAAACTCCACTAGGAAGTCAAGTCAGAATCGCAGTGGGTCCACCAAGAGGAAGAGACTCTAGGAAGATGACACTACTCCTCCCACTTCTCAAGAGATGCGAAAACACCTGATGATTAGTATGACGATTATATACAAAAATTAACCAAAGAATAAATTGAATGAAAGAATCCATTTACAACAAAGAAAATGAATGAAAGAATCATTATATACAAACAAAGCAAAAATATGTACAAAAAAAGGAATAAAACAAAAATTTTGCCATATAGAGAGTTGCCTCTGCAGCAGCGACACCAAAAATATGAACGTGAAAACCTTTTGCATGGTAAAAGTAGTGATTTAATTATGTCATTGTTGTAGTATAGTGTTACAATGCAAACATTTGTTGTCATTTTATTTATTTACATAATTTTTACTGGTTTATTCCAGGTCATTCACTAGAAGGCAATCAATGATATACATCACTCTCTGTTCCAAAAATGCACTTTTAATCCAAAATGTCAATTATATTTACAAATGAATCAAACTAATCAAATAATGAATGAATGAGTTAATTATGTGCAAAAGAATCAATTAATTGCAAGCTAAAATGCCTTTAGCATATCTATAAGTAATCAAGCATCAAAAACTAAGCAAAAGTACTCTATGTTAGTTATGTACAATTATCCTAAATAATACCAAAGCATAGGTACAAAATTAATAAACAAATACACTAAAAAATACCATACTAACATATATACAAACCTACTAACTAATATTAAACCTTAGAAAATTATATATAACCTAACTAAACTAAACTACTATGCAACGCTACACTGATAGACTTAAGTGTGGCTGCAGTCTTCAAAAATGTCACTAAAGACTTATGTGCATAAAAGGCCAAATCAAACACATATATATGCATTACTGGTTATATATAAATATACAGTGTACATGCATCTGCAGTACATATGTATACCTTATTTCTTATACATGTACTCATACTTATACTATTGATATATATATGCAATATACATATTATACATATACATATATACACACCTTACACACAGAACACTAACACTTATAAATCTCACAGCACTTAGCTTCTTACGTCACTCACACTCACACAACACTTAGCCATTACTTCTCTCACACTCGGCCCTCACTTTACAAAAAATTAATTTTCTCAACCCTCACTTGACAAAAAATTTATTTTTTTTAATGGACGGATCGGTTCAATTCATGGGAAAGACAACACCCTCATAGGTGTGATCAGACCGCTATTATGAACCAACTTTAATTCTCTATTTGGAAGTTTACAGTGCATTCTCCTGGCCAAGGTCAGGCTCAACTGAATCGGACCGAAACTAGACCAGGTGAGATGATGGAAGAACTCTTTTTTTATCTTTTTAAGTTTGAATTGTTTTATTGAGTTTCAAAGTAAACCGAATCAACGGTTGGTATGTTCTACCAGTTAGAGGGTTCAAAATACTTTGAGACTTCACACACACTTAGAAAAGTACCTGATCTTACTCAATATAGGTTTCTTTTATTTATTTATATATTTTTTATATTTTTATGATTTTACAAATCCATCCAAATTAGGCCTTGATGGACTTTCCATCAAAGAACCTAAGACCCTTGTGACTTCTTTTGGTTAGAATGAAGATGTTAACACTCAAACACATCCAACACATCACAAGAAAGATGTTGAACATTTAAACAAGAGTTTACATTGAATTTCACTCGAATTTTAGAGTGGATGGTTAGGAACAAAAATAACATGCTGAAAAAGAGTTTCAAACATCAATTATAAGCAATTCCTATTAGATTTTTGCCAACAAAATGTACATGAACGCTTGTTTCATGAGGTCCTAACAGTATATCACCATGTAGCTCAAAGAATTTTTGAGAATCAACACAGACCCAGCCCCAAATGGTCCACAATAGTTGCTGTTACTGCTGTATGTCTCAACAACTGATACTACTGCCACCGCTGATAGAAGGATTCAGATGACCTAAATGAGACATTCCTAGGTCTGATCTGAGATAAAATAAGTCAACCTCAAGTCTGGAAACCAGATCTGAGTATAGTTCAACCCAACATTACTATTTCATTCTGAAATCTCTTGAAACATGGAATAAAATTCACTGCAAAACCACTTGAAATTCTGTTTAAAACTCTTCATTCGAATCAATGTTGGACTAATACATATGAAATTATTCCCTCTTGATTTGTTCCTTTATATGTTTAGTTCTGACTAAATCCTTTCATCAAAACCACGAATCCTCTAAAACTCTAAAAATTTGGAATTCTGATTTTTAAGATTAGACACCTCCAGATGCAGATAAACCACTAAAAATTCATCTGAATCATTGCAAACAATCGCAAAGATACCTGAAAATCTTTCAAACTTAGATTGAATCTCAAGAACACATTCAAAAACCCTAATCAATCCCTTCTACCATTCTCTAGATAGCAAGAAGTGGAGAATTAATTCAGGTCTGGAAACAACTTAAAAATACTGCGTAGATCATCCTTAAATTGCTTCAAGGTAGTTCAGATCATTGATTAGGTCTCTAGTTAGTGTCACTGATTTCATTGACCTAATCTCACTATATTGTGGGAAGCACTACAACATACCTGACATTTGCCATTGGCTGTAAATCAATGGGAAAACCATTTTAACTGATGCCACAAATTGATAGTGTATGTAGCTACATTGTTTCATTTTCTCATCGGTTGTAAGGAAAATCCAACATTGAATTATCGTTTTCCCACCAATTGTATTGTCCGTCATTTATAAAATAAGCAACGGGGCTTGTATGTCACTCTGTCCCATGTTAACACGTCATTTTTTGAGTTTTGCCAATATTTAAATAACAACCCGTCGCTTATATAAGCGACGGTAAAAATATTTTTGTCGTCGCTTTCATAAAGAAGCGGCAGCATATATCTTTTATGTAAGGACCAAGTTACGTACTTTTGTTGTTGCTTTCACAAAGAAGAGACGACAAATATCTTTCATTCACAAACACTCTTGCCATTTCAACGCCATGGGTTATAGCAAAATCGACAGGAAAGGTAGGGTGTTTTTATTATAAAATCATGGAAAACACCTGCTAAACCTACTTGCAACACCTGCTCCTATATGAAAAAAAGATAACAAAAATGAAAAGAAGTATATATTTCACAAATATAAAATCTGATATAGAAATAGTTTGAAAATGAAATATTTATATAAAAAATAGTGAGTAATGGAAACATAACAAAAGAAAACTGGTGAGAATTAAAATATAGCTGCCTCGATGCCACCAGCTTCTCCTACCCTACCCATGTCATTGTCATCTCGTCTGTAGATGCTGGGATCTGATGAAGGCAGATGCTATGATTGTCCCTTACCTAGAAGAATGGATAGAATCACTTGAAGCTTATCATCTGCCATACTCATCTGTGACTGCATGGCATCCATCTTATTCTTCATCTCTACCTCTCTCTTCTCCCTCTCTGCCTCTTTCTTCTCGTCTACGTAGTGTGTCAATCTTTTGATGCAGATGATCGAATACACTAGATGAGATGGCAACTTTCCTCCCATACCAATTGGACAAGGTAAGTGCCCTCCCTACACTCCGAGCAAAACCATCGTGGTTTGGTTGCATCTCTCCTAAATGCCACCTCCAGATCTAGTGGCTGATGGATGTTGTCGGAGGTCGCATCATTTGGGGAAATGCACCCATTCAACCATTCTCTCCTAAACATATATATAAGTTATTATTATAATAGATATATATAGAAAGTTATGAAGTTTTCAAATTTGGGAAACTTACGTGTCTCTACTTGTATGACTCATGAATCCATTTATGAGCACCCTCAGCTGCAGTCCTGCTATGGGTGACCTCGTAGATATCCATCCTACTCATATCCCTCCCCTCGTGTAAAGCAAACTGAAAATATAAAAGGAATATAATTATATGAAGATAAACTATAATATTAAATTATGAAGTTACAATAAACTTATGTAAAGGCTCTTGACCATCTCAATGCATCTTTGACACAAACAATGGGTTAGTGTAGGAGCCTTAACCATATTATCCTTATTCTTCCTTGCTTGCTCCTATAATAAAAGCATATATATATGTAAATTATTAAACAAATGACCCTTCATTATGAATTTAAGATATAGGAAATTAATATAGACATTTAAAATGGATTAGTAACGTCTACTTTGCGATCCACCCATTGCTTGCATGCCTGATTCCAATGTTCAGGTATGACATCAGGAGGACAACTCTCAATTGCCTCCTAGAGGGAACTGTAGGAGAGAAAAACTAAATACAAAATGTAAAATGTTGGAAATAATATATGAAATTATGTGCATAATAAAGATGTAAATCTGTAAAAAGTTTTACTTTTCTCTTTGTCTTTATCCTCCAATCTCTATGGAGCTTGGCAGCATGTTTAAGGATATATCAGAAGGCATTGGGGTCGTCACCCTAATCGTAACTTGCTTACATTTATTTTAGAAAAATATATCAATCTTAAATGAAAATAAATTTAAAATAAAATTTTGGAAGCAATATTGAACATACATAGAATTACCTCCAACTGTCGGAGGAGTTGCCACCTCATCTTCGCAGACACCTTCCTCTAGTCAAAGTAGCAAATTGGGACAATGGACTTCACTATTGTGCCCACTCAATTGATGAAGCCTAGGTAATTCACTACCTTCCCCATGGTTCTAAGCCTGATTGATATCCTTAGGCCCTCGAGGATATGTTTGCGATCTAGATTCTTTGTCTTCCCCCATCCTCTTCGTACTTTACCTGCGTAAAAATTAATCATTGTCATCGTGGATATATATGAAGTTATAATAAGTTTGAAAGTATATAAGTAATTTACTTCTTAAAAGTATAGGAGTTCTCACCAGTACTTGTACCCATCGCTCTTGGGCCCACATGTATTGGGGATGTATTCTCTACCTCCACATCGTCCGTTTCCTCCCCCTCCTCCTCCTCCTCCCTCTACATTATTGGAGGCCTCCTCATTATCCTCCTCTGATGCTCCGTAATCTAGATCGGGCTCTACTCACTCTGGCTCAGTAGGAGCAATCTGCTTCCCCTTTCCCTTCCCGCTGCATATATAGCATCACGAGATTGTGCTAGGTCCTCGGGTCATACAAAATGAGAATGGAAGGGAGCTTGCTGTCGGGGGAGTGGCTGAGCCTCGGGAGACGGCTCAAGCTGGGTGGATGGTTGTGTATGAGGGGGGCCCTTTTTATTTGATTTTTTCTTAAACCCCTTCAATTATAAGAAAACTTCGGCGAACATTGGAAAAATTTTTAAAAATTTTGACAAAGTTAAGGGGAAACTTTGTCAAAATTTTTAAAAATTTTGACAAAGTTTCCCCTTAACTTTGGATTATTTTCTATAAACCTACATAATAAAGTGAAACCTTCATATAGCCACTTAAGATCTATTTTCCATAGCAATAATGGAATCATGATAAAGTGACGAAAAAAAAATTCGCAAACTCCTAGTTAGTGTCTTTCCAAGTGAGGTCAATGAATAAAAAACTTTACACCTTAATGCCAGAAAGAAAGAGTATTAATGTCAACAAGTGCTAACTCTCGTGTCCATTTCTCATCCAATCAAGACATTCATTTATCCAAGAAACACGCAACACTTAGCTTTGTTGACACATATCCTTACACATTAGAAGGACATATCAATGACAAATGCCTGATGGCTTCATAATTAAGTAGATCAGACTTCAAAATTTGAAACTTCTATCTTAGTCAATCTTTTTACATCTGAAACTACCATATATTGATGTAAATCGAGCAAATAGGAGTATGATCAACAATCTCCTCAATGAGACAACAGACATAAGAGTTGACATAATCCCGCTCATCATAGAAAGTCATTGTTTAAGGTGACAATATTGAATTAATCTATCAACTACAAATTTGACAGATTGCTATGGAGTATGTAAATGTTTAATCAAAAAAAATTCCAAAGATCTTGAAACCTCTCGAAATCATGCATCACCTAACATATCAATCCTCGAAACATCTCATGAACGTCATTTAAAAAAATTTTCCAGAGCTTTCCCTTAAAATTTGAAGCTTTTCTATAAACCTGCAAAGCACATAAGTGGGTACACCCCATATCCATTCAAATAAAAAAAATATAAAGCAAACAAGTGGATACACCCTACATCAATTCAAATAAAATGGCTAAATAGGCAACAAAAGTGGAAACACCTGACATCTATTCAATGAAATAAAAGATAGTATGTGGACACACCCCACATCTAGCAAAAACCCATAATTTCATTGAATTAAATTGAAAACATGAAAATTATACCTCTAATTGAAATAGCCTCCGAGTATCCTATCACTGATAACGTGTAGTTTGAAAAACAAAAGTAGTTAAATAAAACTTTATAAATGCCAGTGTATAGAAAATAAATAAATAAAATGTGTATAAGTTAGAGTAACATATTTTTAACATGTGACTGACTAGATATAACTTTTAATATTTCTAGTGTATAGAAAATGCCAATAGAAGTTTAGGTTTCTTCAATTTGAATGTGAATTTGATTTAAACAGAAATGAAATAAAGCAAAGAAATTGTTACTAAACTTAGATGTCCACATCTACTGCATTTAAATCTATATGACATTCTTCCATTAATTCTTGGTATGCTTTAGATTGTATGTCAAAATGATTGTGCGGTACTGTTCTTTTTGGTATATCCCATCCCCTTTGGCAATTATCGAGGACATAAAAGCTTGTGTCGCTTGATATGCCAATGTGAATGGTTCATCAAACTGAAGAATTTCACGGTTACAATTTAAACTTAAGAAATTGTGTTTCTTGTCAATATTGAAACCAGAGCCCACTTTAAAAATGTCATACCAATGACATTTAAATAGGGCAAATCTATAATCAAATCTAAACTTGATCTCCACAATTTCTTTGATTTCACCATAGTATCCATCTGGATCGATGGAATGATCTGAATCAACAACAGCTCCTACCTATTATGTAACCTTTCTATCATCAATTTCTTTTATTCTAAATTTGAATCATTTATTATATGCCGAGAATGGTAATGTGCATAATGTAATGGTTTATCCACAATTACATTAAAATCTAGTATCCATCGTGGATCCTTATCATCTTTCAATTGATTAACTTGGTCTTTAAACCAATCCAAGAAGTCAAATTTGGATGTCCTTAAATGAGTTAACCATTCAAATTCCTCATAGAATGGATCAATTTCAGGAATTTATTTTAAAGCATGTAGATGTGCCCAATGCCTGTCAATTTTTCAAATTGCCTTCTACTCTGTATGAACAATTGATATTCTTCTAATAATAAAAATTGGCAAACATTCTTCATCATTATCATTGTATTCACCCTTATAGTTCCTTTGGAGTTTATTAAAGTGGTTGTCTATTTCATTCAAGTACATGGAGGTGAAATTTAGATACTCCTCCATGAGATAACCTTCTACAATTGAAGCTTCCAGCTTTATCTTGTTCAAGACATAATCCTTTAGCTTTTGGAAAAATATCTCCATAGGATACATCCATCTGAATTATTTAGGTTCACTGATTCTCGCTTCATTTTCAAGATAAAATGTGAGATGAACCATTACATCGAAGAAGGCTGGGGGAAGAATCTGTTCCATCTTACAGAGAGTAATGATTATTTATTTATCCCAGTGATCCAACATATCATTTTGTAGTATCTTTGAACAAATAGATTTGAAAAATTTGCTCAATTCGGTCAATGGATAAACAACTGGCTCAGGGAGTATCCCTCCTATCACAAGTGGAAACAATACTTCCATATAAATGTGGGAGTCATGACTTTTCAAGCGAGATATCTACTTCTATGCTTGATTCACTCAATGAGAAAGCTGCAACGAAAACCCATCTAGCACCCAAATATCCTTTAAGAAGGAGAACAATCTACTCTTTTAGTCCTGATTCAAGTTGTAAATAGTAGGTGGGAAGTAACCTTTCTCCTCATGAATATGCAACACCAGATGTATCCCAAAACATGTCATGTCTTTTTTTGCTTTCACAATGTTCTTAGGATCATTGGTCAGGTTTAATACTTCTAAGATATTATCCATCACATTTCTTTCAATGTGTATAACATCTAAATTATGGCATGTGATGTGTACACATCTAATTGGCTTAAAATATCCATTTATGCATGTTCCTAGTGTCACAAAAGTATTATGCATTATAAATATTGCATAACATATATCATCATGAATTTATATTAGCTTGTACAAATTATAGATTAATTTACCCTTTTTGTGGTTAGGAGACTGGGTGATATTTATCTGGGCCTCAGATTGAAGGTCCAACTGTACGAATTTGATCAGGGCGACTATTAAAATCCAATGCCTTCGAGATCAACTTGATCAAACTTTCATAGCATCATATGCAGTCCAAGGAAGATTAGAGGTCAAGGAGTAAGGTGGTGCAAATCTGTACATCAGATGATAAATCAACTACATGGATGGGTTCAAATCGATAATCGCACCCCAATGGCATGAAAATCGACCCGATCTAACATCCGTGGCACCATCTACAAGCATCGAAAAATGGATGGCCCAGATGGTGACACATGATGCCATCCAAGCCACCCACGGTTATTGCTGCTCTGCTTCTTCATCCGTGCCATCAAATCTTGATCATTGGATTGAGATGTAGCAATCGAGAGTGCGCAGACGAAAATTCCAAAACTTGACCAAGTTGAAGGCGTGGCTCAGTGGTTGAGAGATGTACGCAAAGAGTAAGGTTGCGGGATTGACTCCTTGCGTGCCTCAAATCCACGGCGTGAGTGGTCGTGGCAATATTCGGCCAATTGATGCAGAGCGAGTGACTGATGCAACGACAATGTGGCGCACACTTGTGCGTTGGATGAATGACTACGATGCATGTGTACGATGATGTGCCATCGTACGTGGGTGCTATGGGTGGAAAAGTTGAAGTGCGCTCATAGATCCTAAGCCATTCAATCGTGCGATTGGGCGACTGAGATCGATTAGGCGCGGTGAGGCATGACTAATTGATGGAGAGGTGCTGCGTAACGTGGCCTCTTGAGAAGCATGGGATCGTGATCACACGACCCTTGTTCAACACCTACCTTCAGCAACACTAACCTACAGTGACTCTCAAAAACATCACTAAAGGCCTTGAATTAAGTTTAACCCTTGGAAAGGACCTTTCTTCCCCTTTCCCCTCACCTATAAAAGGGCCACACCTAGCATATGTTTTATCATCCATTCTTTTCTCTCCTCACCTTCACCAAAGCTTTAAGAGCTAGTCCCATACCCGGGATTCTCCACTAGAGCTAGAGTAAAATAATTTTCCCATCTTCTCACCCCCTTCGTGGAGCATCTTGTGGTTGTCTTCTTGCACCCATTCGGGAAGCAGATGCCACTATAATTCCACCCTACTTCGTTCTCTACCCTCTATCCCCATTCTCCCTCATCCATCATCTCACCACCCTCCTCTAGGCTCTCCGTCAATGCGACTCGTCCTTCAAGCAGCCGTTGAAGAGGATTTTCCCATCCCTATATTTTTTCTAGTTCCTAGTGTAGATTTCAATTTTCCAAGAAGATGTAATGAACATGATTCTACTGTTATGAAATATTTGTTCATTCTCTCTCTATTTTTATGTTATTTGTATTATTCTCTCTCTTTCTTCTATTATTTATTCTTTAAGTAGTTTAACTTGCGTAGATAAATTTCAACCAGCTACTACACTTTGTAGCAATAATTTCAAACGTTGCTTTTAATCATATGTTCGCCTCCCCGTGTTCAACCCAGGACTCAGTAGAATTTCAGTTATAAATTTTATTTGGTAGCGAATTTTCTTGGAAATTTTACTACTCGGGTTTTCCAAACTCAAACTTTTCACAACGATTTTCTCGCTCATCATTTTGGTGTCGTTGCTGGGGAGGCAACACTATTTGATTTTTCACATTTTTTTCCTTACTTATCGTTTACCTCACTTGTGTCGATTCTTATTATAATTGTAGGTACTCTCGAGGAGGGTAAAAGTGTTAGATTAGAGTAAAGTGTAGTCGAAGGGTTTGTAAGTATATCCCCACAACCCACCCCTTAGATTTCATTCCACCATCTAATAACGCAAACCCTAGTGAACCTAGGAGCTTGCAAAAACATTAAGGTTAGTTTTGGTTGTTTGTTTGCCACTTTCACGCATCTCACTCGAACATATAAATATAAAAAATTGATTGAATGTTGGATTAACTGAAATTTTACACACTTTATACACCCACACACACACAAGGCACCTCACCTTGATCTGATTCTACCACTTAGTATCTGACCTGTGGGCTCGGTACACTCTAACTTAATACAAATGAGTGAGCAGAATTATAATTAGGCAAATCATCTTATGTGCCTTAATCAAGTGGTACAAGCGACCAATTGAATGAGCTATTTGGGCCACAGTACTTAAGATAAAAGTGATCCATTAGTAGCATGCCTCATGGGATTCAATTTTTAGGGCTGAACCAGGTACACCACAATATTTTCGATTTCTAAAGGAATATATCTTCACTTGCGGTTTCAAAACTTGGTATGCCCCACAAAACCTTGTCTAAATATACCTGAAAGTTGAATCCTAAAAGCTACTAAGCAAGATTTGAACCCTAAAATTCATTACATCCAAAAATAATCTTGCTTGAAGATCATTGGTTGTGCATGCACACACATTGAAACTGATTTTTAAGGGAACAACCAATCTAAAGGGCCCATCACATTTCAGAGCACAAACAAACCTAAGCCTAATTAAAACAGAGTAGGTGTTAGCCTTAATGATTGACTTGTTCTTTGGGTCCTAGATCAAGATTTTTTTCGATTAATCTACTTTTACTGGTCCATCTGATTTCTAGCTAGGGGAGTAGTGTCAAATGACGGCGATTAAGGGGTATCAAAGGAACCTAAGGAGAAAGCCAAGGAAAGAACCTTCTCCCCAATCCCTCCCTCTAACTAGTTGGATTGACTAAGAAGTAGACCAAATTATTTCTTTCATCTCAAGATGGGTTCTAAGAGTCAATAGGTCTTTGGGATACCCCACCTAAGGAAAG
Source organism: Thalassia testudinum (assembly GCA_037157565.1). Taxonomy (NCBI): domain Eukaryota; kingdom Viridiplantae; phylum Streptophyta; class Magnoliopsida; order Alismatales; family Hydrocharitaceae; genus Thalassia; species Thalassia testudinum. The sequence goes on along the minus strand of JAZHRO010000014.1, from coordinate 145,810,948 downwards.
GTTTGATTGTTGTAGTGCTGGGCACCTTTCTTTTCTCTTTTTACTCCTATTTTGCCGTGGATCCTTCCACAACCTACACACATTTCCACTCCTACCTTCCTGACACATCTTATCCCCAATATGATGATTATTATCCCAACCCATGCTGTGCTCAACCATCTACTGGTTGGGATAACTCGAATTGGGGATACAATTCTAGACTTGCATGTTTAGGGTCTTACCCTAGACAGCATGATTTTGATTTTTATCCTTCTTCGAGCTACACTGATTATAAATCACTACCATCCTATGGACAACCTAATACGATCTGTAATCAATAAGGATATGATGATTATAACCCATACCCTCCCTAGGATTACATTCCATCTGGTCACCACCCATTTATGAACAATTAGAAAAGACCTATTACTAGGGAGGGCCCCAGGAACCTCAATTTTTTTACTCCCCTGGATGGAACCCAAACTCACCCAACCCTGAATCAAACCATTTCATTCTGGTGAACCAAGTGCAAGATAGGGTGTTGGCTAACTTGAGGAACACCATTCAATCTTTAGAAGCTCAGCCAGCAACTTGCACTGAAGAATTGGAGCCTTTAATTCAAATGATTGATGATCTTAACAAGTATTTATTGGATTGGTTCCAAGATGTTAAGGATAAGGACCGAGGTGAGTTTTTACTTGGGAAGTTGTCAAATTGAGGATGAAATTTATGGTTGCTTTAGTTCAATCTTTGTATGAGTCCCAATATAAACCCCCTTCAAGAGAGTCAATGTCTGAACCCACATAGGAACTTGTAGGGGGAGACACATTTTATGAAACCAGGGATGACCAGGTTGGTCTAGAGCAACCAATTGAGGATGAATTGATTTCTTCATCAAGATCCTTGAACTAGGGTACGAGGAAAAATATGTCTCTATGGGCCAAGGAACAACATATGATCTTGATACATATATTAATGTGGATTTAGAATTCTTTGATTCTGAAGGTGAAGAAATCTTATGTAATGTCTCACTTGAGTTTGAGGAAGATAATTTTAGTGAGACATACGAGCTTGAGTATGATGGATCATTTCATAGCCCAATAATTTATGATTGTGATCCCATCAAGGCTAGCATGGAAGATTCAAATCTTGTTTTCATGGATAATTCAATCAATAACCCCAATTCTCGCACACACCCTGTTGAGAATAATAATGATTCTATTTTTGAGATCACCAGACCTAAGTCAATTCTACTTTAGCCACAAATTTTAGACATGGATATTTTAGACGAGGTTGATAACACTTTGAAGGTCCCAGAAACTTTGATTATGGAGGACAGGAATCTGGAAATGAAGATCTGGGAAGCCAATTACGGGGGAAATAGAAGTTTAATTCTTAGGGTTCCTATTTGCCTGAAGCCACCAACCTTCTACCAGGACTCTTAGGACATTTTCAACTTCGATGATGTCTAACCCAAGCATAAATTAATTGATTATCTTTTTGATACAAATTTTCTTATTGTTCGACTTTTTGAATTAGGGTTGCATCCTCACAAATCATAGGCCCAGCCCTGCTTGCATAATGATCTCTAGTTCTCAGTAATTTTCATCCAAAACCTTAAAGACACTCAACCTTGGGGCATGGGTTCGCACCATAATCTGGTCCACATCTATGGACACATCCTTGTGGGTGCTGGGATCGATCTTTTTCTTCTGATCCTAACCAGCATTCACAAATTCTTTATTTCCCCTTTGTTTGTATAGTGTGCCATATTGAAAGCAAAAAGTTTAGCATGTATACAGTCTGTTTTCATCTTGGAGCTAACCTGTTAGTCATGAAATTCAAGTGCATTCTTCTCTACTCCACTCTTTTTGATGTCATTTTAGTATAATGAGGACATTACATTAGATAGGCGTGGGGGGATTGTTTGTCGAAGTGAAATTGGGTTTTAAAATGAATACGTTGTAGTATTGCCAAAATCGCTTTCAAAATAAATGAAAGTTTATTACTTGAAAAATATAAATCCGAGGTTGAACACAGGGAGTAAATTGGGATTTGAAAACCAAGAATACAACTTTCAACATTATAAAATGCAATGACCAATAAAAGTTATGAAGCAAAAATGATATCAATGTTTAGAGAAGCTCAAAAATATAAAGATGGACGTCTGATGTAAAAGCCAGTTGTCTTAAGTATTTGATGCTATAGTGCAGTGCCTCATTTTAGCTCTCTCTATCTTTTGCTTTCTCTGTTCTTCTTCTTCTTCTTTCTTCCTTCTTTGATTTCTGAATTTGGCTTCTTCTTTCTCTCTTCTTTCCCTTTCTTTGCTTCTGACTTCAGTCGAGCTTTCTAAGATTCTGCTTATCTTCTTCTTCCTTTGGCTTTGAGGCTTCCTTCTCCTTCTTCCATCTTCTTATTTTCTGTGACTTCACCCTTAGCGACTGCTGTGGCTTCCTTCTTCCTCTTCTTCCTTGGCTACACCCTCTTTTTCTCTTAAGAGCAAAACCTAACCCCTACCCTCCTCACGAACTCTCCTCTCTTTCTTCTCTCTTCGACTTGCTCTTCCAGAGCCTTTCTCAAGTAAACAGGTCAGGTCAGTGCACTGAGGACTATGCCCACTGGTGTGCATGGTGGGCGAGGAGTGCATGGGTAGTCGGGTCGAGCACTAGGTCCGTGGAGGCATGTGTTGCAGACGAGGTGGGATGGGTGAGTGGGACCTCACCCCGTGTTAGGAGGTGCTAAGCCCTTGACACTTTTTAAATCTATTCCGCTACTCCCACTCACAAACTTTCGAGGTGGGACTAAATGTCCCACATGCTTCTCGTGCGCACCCGCAGCAGGTCTTCACTTGATTGCTGAGGCTGCGAGGCTTTGGCTTTCATTTGATGGGCTGGAGTTGTTCGCGAAGTGATTCTGCACATTTGCTACCTGGACTCCTGAAGCTTGGAGCTGAAGATGAAGCTAGCAAGCTTCTTCAAGCTTGTTTTAATGGCGGGTAGGACACTTGTACCTATCGACACGAAAATAGCCTCACGGCCTTTTCAGGTCACTCAGAAGGCTTTGCCATGACATGGAGAAGGTAGCCCGGGTGTTGGCGTGGCACAGGGAGGCCTGGGCGTGTGTGTCTATGTCGTTCTGTGGCCATGGAGTTGGGTGTGTTCAAGGGAAGTGTGTGGAGTGTGTGGAGATTAATGGAGAGGGGGAAAATGATCAATGGGATGTGGCATTGCTTTCGAGGTGGATGGTGAGGTGGGTGGTCATGTAGAATGGCTGGATCGCCTCATCGGTGGTCTGTTGGAGGTGGAGAAGGTGACAGTGATATGTGCTCGTCGGGGTGTGGAAATAGAAATAGATGAGGGGAAAAGAAAGAGTAGAGGAAGGGGACTTACCTGCAAGTAGATAGACAAAGGAGGAGTAGAGAAGGCGGATGGCTCGTTTGTGCCGTCGCCGGAGACGAAGGCCCAGAGAGAGAGGCGACGATGACAAGAGGGAGATAGGCGCGAGTGCAGGTGTGGCGCGATGTGGACAAAGGAGGCGAAGGCAACTCTACCATTGGTATGGTGGCAAGGTGACGAGAAGGAGAGGGAGTAGTCATTGGAGCTTGTTGGGCATTTTCGCTAGAGGGGAAGAGAGGAAGTTTCGGGTATTCTCAGGTCGAAACAAGCTTGAAATGAATGGGAGGAACTGGGGTCTCTTTTATAGTCATAGGTAGTGGGCCTTGTGCTTGGAAGGCAAGCTTCCAAGTGTAGCAACATTGCTTGACTTGGAAGGTCGAGAGATACCCAAATCTGTCATGCATTCGCATGAGAGATTGGGTGGAAATCAGAGCTCGAGATTGGGTTCATACGAATGGGAATTCCTCAAAGAATCTCCCTTTCAAATTTGAGAGGGATTCTCTGAGGAATCAACGAGATACCCCCTCGAATCCTCATCAGAGTAAGATTCCTCCGTTGTAATGGCGGAGGGACCGAATTGCAATGAACGACAAGGAAGCTAGGGGGGTGTCTGCAAGGGTTTTCAAGAGCTAGGGCATAAATGTAATTGGGTTGGACTGTTTTGCAAAGTAGGTCAAGGTGAACTCCCCCTAGGTGCAAATTGTGGTATAATCCTAATTTGGACCTAAGAAATCCAATGGTGAATTTGGATTTGATGTTTGACCACGTTTGACTAGACATTTTACATAAAAACCCAATTTAGGGTAAATATTTGACTAGGACCCCTATTTAGGTCAAAATAGGTTCCAAAGGCTAAAGTGAAGGCTCTAAACCCTAGAGGATATTTTTCCATGAGTTTTAGAGGATTTAGTTGAATTTTATCCTAACAAGAACCTTGTTAAATTAAGTAGGTCTATTTTAGTGTTATAAGAAGTTATTTAATTCCCAGATTTCACATTAACCCTTTTCTGATTGAACCAACCCACGTTTTATCTTGTTAAGATCACTTGACCTATGTTTATCCCCTGAGAAATCCCTTTGTTGCACTGTAATGCTAAAATTGCAGTTTTACCCTTTGCTTCTTACTTTTCTTTCAAACCAGTTATTCCTTGAGTTAGGCCCTTCACTTGGTTATGTAGGAGCTTTTGTTATCTTTTCTTGGTGAAAATGAGCTAGTTAGGGCTCATGATGGTGTTCTTATCATACTCCCATGCCTAGGTTTTGCTAGTCCCTTAGCAAAATTTTATGGCTTTAAGTTCTGTTCTAGAGCATGAGTTCCTTTCACATATGACGAGTGCTTTTTTTTATTTCTTTTTTATTAGGTTGGAATGCTGATAGTAGGCCTAGAGGTGCTCAAGTACCAACCAAGATCCGGACTTGACCAGCTCTAGCCTCAATCCTCTACGAAGGATTTTAAGGCCCGCAAGAACTATCCTAAGCTTCGTTGCACTCCGCGGTTAAAGCACCCATGCTTGAGACATATTTTAGTCTCGGTTTAGTTGGAGTACAATTTTTTCGTAAGAGAGAGATAGTGGATTTATTTGTTTGGAGAGTTTTCTCTCTCTTTTCTTTTTATTTATAGCTTCGAATTGGCTTCTTAACACAGTCTATATCAGATTCCTCATTCCCATCATCAATCCTCAAAGGTTCCTGGCAATCGATGCTTTGTGATAGCTCCGCCCGTGACAACCCCCAGAACCCTGGCTTTCGAGATTTTGAGATAATCCCCCCCATGGCGTTCTGTAGCTAAATCCAGACCCTGGCAATTGACATTTCGTGATAATGCCGCCCATGGCATCTGAACCAGCAGGGTGCTTACGTGCCCCCAATAGGATATGTAAATATCCTAGGAGACAAGCACCGAGGAGACAATATGTTGTACGCATCTTCAAGGGGAATTTCCACCTCTCTGCACTAGGAACTCGTCCAAATCAACTTGTATTGATCGGCCACTCCTACTCTTGGCAACATTTTCAGAACATTTAAACGCTTTTGCATGATTTTGATAACTATGCGCACTGAACCAGACTGTGTGAGGATTAGGGTACTTAGGTTACCGAGTCCTGCAAACCAAAGGTCAGCTAACAAGGCTAAATACTCCCTAAGCCTTAGACCTAATACTTAAGCTTCACATTTTCCCAACCTCTTGAGTATTATCCAGATCTTAGCAGATACTTGAGTGTTTAAGCCTAAGAGTCTAGCCCAAAAGGCCTAAGATCAGTGTTCCTGCTAATCTCTTTTTGTGTCTCATTAGCACTTTTTCCTTCATTTCTCTATTCCTTGATGTGGTCTAGAACTTCGATTTAATCCCTCAATCTTTTACTAATGACTCTTTTTTTTTTCATTTTGTCATTTTGTGCCCCTTTTTTTGACATTTTACTCTTTTCCCCCTCATTTCTCCTTATGGTTTGTATTGCATCAAAAAATTTTCTCTCCCCTTAATTTTTTTTGTTCCTTTTCAAGATTTTCTCATTTTTTTTGGTTTTTTTTTTATATGTGATTTTTTTTTGAAACCTTTTCTTCTAAGATGAGTTTTCAAGAAGTTTTGCACTTTCATAACCCCCATGCCAATGATTTGCAACGTCCCCATTGTAAATTAGGTGGGTTCGAATTCAGCTTAGTTCATTCAATAGGATAGGTTTTGGGTGGGCGAATGGGTTGAGGTGACTGTTGCGAACAATTTCTAGACTCTGGTATGGGTAGCTGAAGTGGAGTTGGATGTTCTAATGGATGAACCCTAAAGTGCAATATTAATTCAGCATAGGAATGTCAAGAAAGGTTTTGGGTTTTTCAAAAATGACAGGTTGCCTCCTGTTAAGCGCTGAGTTGTTATGCCATCGGCTGGGTGCATTAATCTCAGGGAGAATGGAGGGTAAAGGATATCTCAACCAAATTTGTATTGATCTCGTCAATGAACAGTTTGAGCCTCTGACCGTTCACAACAAAAGTTTTAGAATCGTGACTGAGTGGACTAATTTTAGTGGCTCCATTTCCAAAGATTCGTCAGACAAGGTAAGGTCTGATCCATTTTTATCGTAGTTTTCCTGGGAACAGTTTGAGTTTGGCATTGAAGAGTAGGACCTTTTGACCAGGATGAAAGATATTTCTAGATATGTGCTTGTCGTGAAAGGCTTTAACCTGCTCTTTGTAAATTCATGAGTTCTCATACATGTCATGGTGTAATTCATCGATCTCTCTCTTTTGAAGCTTTCTATGGGTTCCAACCTTAGAAAAATCTAGGTTGTAGTTCCGTACTACCTAATAGACTTTCTGGTCCAATTTGACGGGGAGGTGACATGCCTTCCCATACACCAATCTGAAGGGGACATGCCTTATTGGGTTTAGTGGGTGGTCCTATAAGCCCACAAAGCTTCCGGAAGCCAGGATGACCAGTCCTTCCTCTAAGGTCGAACAATAACATGGACAATTTTCTTGATCTCCCAATTTGATAGCTCAGCTAGACATTAGTTTGGGGGTGGTAAGGAGTAGTGATTCAGTGCGACCCCCCGTATTTGGTCATGAGCGACCTGAACTGAGCATTAGTGAAATGCGTCCCTCTGTCGGAAATTATAACACGTGGAATCCCCAATCGTGAGAAGATATTCTGATGAATGAATTTGATAACAACTTTATGATCGTTGGTTCAAGTCGGAATGGCTTCGATCCATTTAGACACATAGTCAATAGTGAGTAAAAGGTACTCGAAGCCGTTCGAGATAGAGAAGGGACTCATAAAATCAATCCCCCAAATGTAAAAAATTTTGCATACCAGAAGCAGCTATAAAGGCATCATATCGCGATGGCTCATGTTGCCCATGGTCTGGCAACGGGTGCATGCCTTATAGTGATTGTACGCATCCTTGAAAATTTTGGGCCAGTAGAAGCCACACTGGAAGACTTTCGCTGTAGTTTTATGTCCTGAAAAATGTTCACCACACGCCTGGTCATGGTAGAAAGAGAGTATGCCTCAGATTTCCACTTCCGTGACACATTGTCGAATTATCTGATCAGCACCGATGTGGAAAAGATATGGGTCAACCTAGAAGTAATACTTGGCATCGGAAAGCAATTTGTCCTTCCTGGCCTTCAGCCAATCGGATGGGATCTGATGTGATGCCAAGTAGTTTACTATATCAACAAAGCATGGAAGCCCTCTATTGATAGTCAGAAGGTGCTTATCAGGAAAATGTTCTGTGATGGGTCAAGAAGGGTCGATGATTTCAAAAGGAAGGTAGGACAAGTGATCAACTACCACATTCTATTTTTTCTGTTTGACATGAATCTCAAGGTCAAATTCCTGCAACAGCAAGATCCAATAGATTAACTGAGGTTTTACATCCTTCTTTGCAAGGAGATGCCTCACAGCTATGCGGTCCGAGCAGATGATAACGTGGGAACCTAGGACATAAGATTTGAATTTTTCCAGGGCAAATACTGCAGCTAGCAGCTCTTTCTCAGTAACTATGTAGTTACATTGAGCCTTGTCAAGTGTTTTACTAGCATAGTAAATGACCATGGGTTTCCCATCAATTTTCTACCCTAGTACAGCTCCTACAGTGAAATCAGATGCATCGCGCATGATCTCAAAGGGTTGAAACCAATCAGGGGATTGTAGGATCGGGGCCTGGGTAACTCGGTCATGGAGGATTTCAAATGCTTGAGTGCATTCCTTGGAGATTCCGGAAGGTACATCCTTAGCGAGAAGAGTGGTCAGGGGCCATGCGATTTTCGAAAAATCAAGGATAAATCAACGGTAAAAATTGACGTGCCCCAGAAAAGATCGGATGTCCTTGATCGAGCTAAGCATAGGGAGTTTGGAAATCAAGTTTACCTTGGCTCGATCGACTTGGATGCCTTTCTCTGAAATCAAATGTCCTAGGACAATTCCTTCAGGCACCATGAAATGGCTCTTTTCTCAGGAAAGAACCATATTCATGTCAATGCACTGCCTGAGGATTTGGACCAAGTGCAGGAGGCAATCATCAAATAATGCTCCAAATACTAAAAAGTCATCCATGAAGACTTCCAGATAATCACCTACCATATCTGAGAATATGGTAAGCATGCACTGCTGAAAAGTCACGGGTTCATTGTAGAGACCGAGCTGCATCCTTCGAAACGCGTATGTCCCGAATGGGTAGGTGAAGGTGGTCATTTCGTGGTCTTCAAGATGGATTCCCACTTGGTTATAACTGGAGTACCCATCCAGAAAGCAGAAGAACCTATTTCCCACTAGTTTCTCGAGGATCTGATCAATAAAAGATAGTAGGAAATCATCCTTCTTCATGGAGGAATTGGGTCATCCGTAATCAATGTAGACTCTCCACGAGTTAGCAACACGGGATGGTATGACTTCTCCGATTTCAGTCATAATGATTGTGAGGCCTGCCTTCTTAGGCACAACCTGGATTGAACTCACCCACTGACTATTGGAGATCGGGTAGATGATCCTTGCATCTAACCACCTAATGATCTCCTTTTTCATGACCTCCTGCAGAATAGGATTCAAATGTCTCTACATTTCCCGCGAAGGTTATGTGCCCTCTTCGGTGTAGATTCGGTGTGAGCAATAAGGGGGACTAATGCCAGTCAAATCATCGAGAGTCCATCCAATCGCTCTACGATGTTGCTGGAGAATAGTAAACAGAAGGAATTCTTGGTTAGGTGTGAGTTTGTAGTTCATAATCATAGGAAACGTCTGATTGGAACCCAAGAGGATGTATTTCAGATGATTGGGAAGAGCCATGAGTTCTAGAATGGGGTTATCAGCAGTAGTGGGTGGTTCAGGGTGTGTGTCAGGAGCAAGGGAAGGAGTTATGGGTGTATCTAGATCAGGGTCAGACTCCTCTATTTATGGGTTTTGATCTTCTGGTGGTTGATCGGGAATAATCAGGTTGTCCTTGATATACGATTCATCAACCATGACTTTGATATCACATAGTTGTTCTATAACACCGCAATTAATCCCTTGTTGGGCCTTAAAGATGTCAATCTTTAGTGTTTGGTTCTTGAATTTTAGTTCTATTTGGCCCTCCTCACAGTTTATATTGGCCCTAGTCGTGGCCAGAAAAGGTCACCCTAGTATAATCGGTGTATCCCTTGGGTTTTCAGGTGCATCCATATCCAAGATAATAAAATCAACCAAGAAGTAGAAATCTCGTACCCTAATGATGACATCCCAGAGTACTCCTTTAGGTGACTTGATGGATCGATCAGCTAATTGCAACGTCACCTCTATCGGTTTAAGGTCAGATTCTTCAAGGTGGTCAAGGAGGGATGTGGGTATTTGGTTTATGGAGGCACCTAGATCTAATAAGGCTCTGTCGAATTGGGTATCACCAATAGTACATGAAATCAGGGGAGTACCTGGGAACTTAGCCTTAGGTGGGAGTTTGCTCAAGATTACTATCTGGCCTGCTCTGACAGTACGATCGGACTCCCACTTTTATTTCACAACTTACGCTTGGGTGTACACACGTCTTTTAGAGATCGTAAGTTGGTACACAGTGGATTGCATCCATTAAGGGGATGTTTATATGGACCTGTTCAAAGAGCTTGACTAGATCCTCCTCAGTAGCCACAGCTTTGGTTATCATGTTTCCCTTGGTCAAGGCCTCGGGAAATGGAACCTTGATTGCTTCCTCTAGAATAGGTCTAGGTTCTTGATCTAGGATAGGGATGTCTTGGATAACTATCCTAGGGCTTGGGTTACTACCAGGCTTGGAGTGGTTTGGATAAGGTCGGTCTTGAGTTGCTTTATTACTACCTGTTGTTAAGGAATTTAGTCTTGCCTGGTTTTGGTTTGGGGTTGGTAAAATGGGTGGCTGCTATTGAAATCCCGCATAAGATGTCGAAGCTTCCATCCCGTCGGGTGATGGAACAGAAAGGGCCTGATAAATCATGTGGGTGTGGCCCGGATTTGGGTTCATAATGCGCCTCTGGGTCGGCTCGATATTTGGATTCGATAGAGGTTGCGAAGGGAGTGTGCTAGGTTGGTGGGAATTCGCCATCTTGGCAAGTTGATTATGAACCTCTATGATCTCATCCTTGTGCTATTTTTGTATTGCTGCATTCATTTTATGAATGTCAGCCAGAGTTTGAAGGATAAGAGTCATTTGATCTACTTGGTTTGGCTGGGATTGATAGGCGGGGTTGGGTCGAGACTGCGGAGGATGATATGGACGAGGAGCTTGTGGATGGGGTTGATAAGGTGGTCTTTGATTCTGAGTATTTCCCATCCACAGGAAGTTGGGATGATTCCACCATCTAGGGTTATAGGTATTGGAGAATGGGTCATTCTGGATGGCGTTAAGGTCCTCACAGGTCTGAGGAGCCTCAGGAAAATCAGAGTAAGAGGGTTCAGAGTTTTCCCAACTAGAATAGATCGAATCGGAGGTCCCTCCTGTCTAGGAGTCAGACAGGGGTGGCTACAGGTCCATCCCCTGAGAAGATCTGTGATGGATGTTCTGCACAGTTTCCCTCGTGAGAGGTGGCTATGCAAATGGGTTTTGCACAGAGGTTGCTCACTACTGATGTTGAGTCAGCTCGTCCACCTTCTTTTCTAGGATAGAGACCTTGTCCAACCTACTGGCCATCAGTTCCAAGTCGATGGATGCGGACAAGCCCTGCGTCTCACGTGCTCCCCTAGGATGGTCAATGCGTGGGCATTCGTCTGGTCGAATAAGGCCATGGAGTCATTATTGATGGAGTTCTCGCACATATTCTCGAGAATCTCCCACACCATGTCTTCGTGTTGACCCATGATGTTTCCTCTGCAGGTGGCATTGACGAACAATTAAATGTCTTCACGGAGTCCCTGGTAAAAAGACTGGACTCGTTCCCATTTAGGAACTCCGTGATGGGGGCACTTTCGCATGAGATCCAAGAATAGCTCCCATGCCTCATGATGAGGTTGTCCCGATTGTTGAGTGAAGTGAGTGATCTGGTGGCGCAAGGCATTCGTCCGGCCAACAAGGAAGAACTTTTTCAAAAATGCTAACTAGAGTTCAACCCATGTGTTGATCGGATGCATCTGAGTCTGATACCAATGAGCAGCCTTGTACATGAGGGAGAATGAAAGCATCTTCATAAGCAAAATATCCTGAATTTGTACATCTGACCTGAAGGTCTGGGCCAGATGTTTGAGTTGTTTGATGTGCTGGAATGGATCCTTAGAGTTAAGCCCATGGAATTTTGGAATGGCATGAAACCTGTTGGGCTTGAGTTCAGAATCAGGACCCCTAGCCGGGATTTGAACTCGAGGCTCGATCGCCACCGCAATGCGATTGTAGTGATCTCGCATCATTGGACACTGCGACGGGTTTACAAAGTTCTGTAATAGATCATTCAAGCACTGAAGTTGGTGTTCAAGGTTGTTCTCTTCATTAATTGGTTGTGCCATGATGGAAGTAGAACTTTGTTCCGATGAATCAGATGAGAGGTCTATGTGGTGGGGTTGCTGCACAAACATGGGCACCGAGGCTTGGCCTCGGCGAAAGTGGATTTCTAAAGGAGGTCATAAGGATGGTCTCAAGGACCTCCTAACAAATATGCACTAAGGGATTAGACGAGATCAGAATGTGCTAGACCCAATCGAGACACCCAAAAAATTTGGATGACTATAGAGGTTCGAGGCGGATGATACCCCTTAGTCAAAAAAAGCCGTCCACTTGAGAAATACCTAGGCAGCCAGAGTGGGAGAGTCCCGCAAAGACCCCTACACGGTAGAGTGTCCCCACCAGTTACAGGTCTTCCCCCACCCGACCTCTCATGTCACTGAGATTCCAGGTAGACAAGAATGGAGGCCTTGACCTCTTAAGTTTACCACTTTTAATTAATATCAAGGTGCTTAGGGTTCCACTTGAACTTTAGATATTTTGAGTGCAAAAAGTGACCTAATTTCAAGGTTGGTTGACCCAAGGGGTCAAGTTCACCTCTTTGTCCTTGGAGAGCTTTTAGGTCCTTTCTTTTAGGGTTCAAGTGACTTAAAAACCTAATATTTAGGGTTTCTCTTGGATAAGTCTTTTCAATCAAGGCTTGGGCACACTTCTTGAAAAATTTGATTTTTGCTTAGAGATGTGTCTCTAAAAACCCTAGATTGGAATCCTTAAGTAGGCTCTAATTGGTCCAAGTTAGTTGCTACAAAGATGGTATCTAGGGCTCAATCAAGAAGGTGCTAGCCATAGTTACCTTAAATGGATGCACAATTCAAAATGTGTTGAAATTAAAATCAGGCAACTTTGGTGGATTAACTAGATATGGAAAGCAAGTGACCCTAGATTGATTTTCTCTTTGTTTTTCCTTTTCAGAATTGAGGGGACTAAGAGAGAGGGCTAATGAGAAATTTACCTGGCCCAGGTGTGTTTGTTGTGCGGCTATCTTCTTTTGAATTTTCCTCCCGTGAAACAATCACAACAAAAGAAACAGATCAAGTTAGTATTGAATCAGAAGTTGTCTTCAAGATTTCTAAATTGCCCGTTGCTCCGCAGCAATGGTGCCAAAATGCTTATCGAAGCGAAATCGAGTTTTAAATTGAATGCGTTGTAGTATAGCCAAAATCTCTTTGAAAACAACTGAAAGTTTATTACTCGAAAAATATGAATCTGAGGTCGATCATAGGGAGAAAATTAGGATTTAAAAACCAAGAATACAACTTTCAACTTTACAAAATGCAATGATCAATCAAAGTTATGAAGCAAAAATGATATCGATGTGTAGAGAAGCTCAAAAATATAAAGTTGGATGTCTGATGTAAAAATAAGACGTCTTAAGTATTTGATGCTACAGTGTAGTGCATCTTTTTAGCTCTGTCTATATTTTGCTTTCTCTGTTCTTCTTCTTCTTTCTTCCTTCATTGATTTTTGACTTTGGCTTCTTCTTTCTCTCTTTCTTTTTCTTTGCTTCTAACTTCAGCCGATCCTTCTGAGATTCTACTTATCTTCTTCTTCCTTTGACTTTGAGGCTTCCTTCTCCTTCCTTCCTTCTTCTTCTTTTCTGTGACTTCACCCTTAGCCGTTGTTGTGGCTTCCTTCTTCCTTGGCTTCACCCTCTTTTTCCCTTGAGAGCAAAACCTAACCCCTACCCTCCTCGTGAACTCTCCTCTCTTTCTTTTCTCTTTGGTTTGCTCTCCCAGATCCTTTCTCGGGTAAACAAGTTGGGTCAACGCACCCGAGACCAAGCACATCGATGTGCGTGGTGGGCGAGGAGTGTGCGGGTAGTTTGGTCGAGCATCGGGTCTATGGAGGCATGTTTCATGGACGAGGCATGATGGGTGAGTGGGACCTCACCCCGTGTCAGGAGGTGATTGCGCAACAATCATAGGTCTTAATTGACCTAAATTAAGCTAGGACTTAGCATAAGTTAAGGTAATTCATGCATGCGTAAGCATTATTTGCTTCTTTACTACTTTCTTTTACCTATGCATAAAATGATGCTATAACGTGCTGATTAGGTGCATTATGTCAATAATTGCACAGCAATCATAGGTCTTAGTTGACCAAGATTAAGTTAGGGCTTTGCATAAGTTAGGGTTATTCATGCATGCATAAGCATTATCTGCATCTTTTCTGCTTTCCTTTAGCTATATATAAAAAAATGGTATAATGTGCTGATTAAGTGCATTATGTCAATTGAACCCAATAAGCTAATTAGGAGCTGGATCAGGAATAACGGGTGTTGTAGCAGAGCTAGAGTAGAAGGCTTTAATTAGATGTAGGAATAATGTTGTAAAGGAGTTAAGGTTTTCTATTATATTAAGTAGGAATTAAGCAGTAAAATGTGAAGAGCATAGGTCCATCCTAGCCCTAGGATAGCCTAGAGACTTCCCGAAGCCTTAGCCACCCTTAGATTAGGTCACCATTCCCTAGGAGACCCTAAAACCCTAGCTCCAACCCTTATCTGGATGTCCAAATAAGTTATAGGACGTCCAGGACCCATAGCCATCTCCCGCACAGCTCAAACCCACCTCTGCAGTGTTATTGGACATCCAAACACTGTCAAATGTCCAATTTTTGCAGAATACCCAAAATAGAACCCAAATTTTCCCCTAACTCAGATTAGACATCCATAACTGAAGTCTGGACTTTTGATTTTTGAGTATAAGTCATCTGATCACATTTTTGGATGTCTGAGACTTGTCTCCAATCCCTGTTTTGAGATTTAAGCCTTGATCTTGGATTTCGAGCTCCCTAGACGTAATACCAACCCCATAGGAACCTAAATTAAGGTGTCCTAACCCTAGTACATCACCTCTAGACCTACCTAAGGACCTAATTAGGTCCTTACCAAACCCAAATGACTTAGATCAAAGTCAATTACCTTCACTTAAGTCAATTGGACTCATTGAGTCCAATTGAGCATAGATCTCAACCCACACAAGTTCAATTGGACTTAGTGAGGGTTCAATTGGCCTAAACCCAACCTAATTGAGTTATGTCACTCTCAATTAGGTTCGCACTCGTCTAATTAAACTTGGGTTGAGTTTAATTGCAAATATCCCTTAGCAATTAGGGTTTGTAGCCCTTATTTAAGGCATACACCTACCTAAACCACCTAGCCACATAGAGCATGACCATGCACCACACACACACACACCCATTCACGTAGTCCAAGCATCTAGAGTTCTCTAGAACCCTCTCCAAGTGGCGCCACTCTTGGTTGCCAATTTTACCAACCAAGAGGCATTCAAAATGAGATCCACATATTTTGGATCTCATAACCACATGGCTGGCCACTCTTGGACTCTCTCTAGAGAGCTCGACATCTCTCTAGAGGGAAGCCCTTAGGTCTATAAAAAGGCCTAAGGGTTGGCCATTTTCACCCATTCACTTCCTTGGCTCCATTCACATCTACCTCCACTTAGGCTAGCCACTTCCACTGCATCTCCACGAGTTGACTACCACCATGACGGTCACCATTCCAGGATACTAGATCACTCCTCTCTTTGTCCAATTGTTGGCATAAGCTCCATTGGCTGCCCCTCATTCTCCTCCCGACCACTCCAAGGCCATCGGAGACCACCTCCGAATGCCCTTCTGTTCTGCTAGATCTTGATTAGTAGTTTATGCTCTTCATAGTTTTACTGCTTTTAATTACTGCTTAGTAGTGTAGTCCTTATTCCCCCCGAATGATGCATGCAAAATCCCCCTGTATATTCTTGTATGCAAATGTTTTCTGATTACTAGATTTACATTCCTAATCATTCATGTACAAGATTTCCTCTACAAGTTCATGTTGCTACACTCTCCAAAAGAATAAATGAAAAATATATTTTCTATATATATATCTATGTTTTGAAATCACCATGATCTTATTGATATCTATGTTTTGAAATCACCATGATCTTATTGATTGCCATAATTTTTTCATGATTTAAGTTGCTTGTTTTCACTCATTTATCCAATCCATAACATGCATGTCATTTCCTGAAAATATAGAAAATTTAACTATAGACACATTTTCTGTAAACAGTCACCACCTCACTAGAATCGTGCACGCAGAAACTCACACTTTCACCTTTCTGATCTATTTAACACACGCGCACGTAATCAGGGTTCATAATAGAAGTGGTGAAATCTTAATCAGGAGAGTGGAAACGACACGTGATTTTAAACGGAGTAGAGTGCTAAAAGATCAAATTCAAAAATAAAACAAATGCCTCCTAGGGACGAACGACCGGGACTCAAGTCTCATTGTCTTTTTGCAAATATTTTTGTTCGATCGTATTACTCGCAATACTGCGACATTTTCCTATCGAAAACACGCTCTATGACTTTGCAACAAATGGCACCGTTGCCGGAGAGGCAATGTCATTTTCTTTGATTTTGATCTTTTAAACTGTAACTGACAAATCTCTCTGCTTTGTTTTTGATGTGCAGGACAACACGAAAGAAAATGGAATCTACGCACACAATGAGCGCAGAAAAGAAAAAATCAAGTGCACATTGTCTCCCCTTTAGATTAGGTTTCCTTTTTGAACCCTAGGAGTAGATTTACTTTTTGCAAGTACTTTTGAAAAAAAAAATCATTATTCAATTTCATGAAAAAGAAAAAAACTTGGAAAAATTCTAGATTAGGTTTCTTTTTGAATCCTTTGTTAGTTTGAAAAAAAAAGCAAGCAAAAAAGAGATATTTTCTTTGAATCATTTGAAAAATTATTTTTGTAAAAAAGAAAAATTTGCAAAAGTTTTCGAAAAAAAAAGCATTTTTGGTGGAAAGCTTGGATTTCAAAACCCAAACCCTCTTTAAAAGCTTTTCCATCATCTTCTGATTTTCGGCCAGATTTCAAAGTCTGATTTAAAAATTCTATTGCTGAAAAACAAGTGAGCAAAAAATACTGAAATTTGGGCTAAACCTTCGTTTTAAACCATCTTTCAAACGCAACCATTCTTTTGAAAAACTTTCAAGTATAAAATTTTTAAAAATTTGTGAAGTGCACGGGGCTCAAACTGACCTAGATTCAAGATTTTACAAATTTTAAAAGGTAATTACAAGCAATCTACGAAAGCTGATCTTATTGTATTTATTTTCCATATTTTTTTTGAATTTTTGAAGGTCATTTAATTCTGTTTCAAAGTGAAAAACCGATAAGGGGTCAAAATTTCAATTCTGAACCCCTGACATTCAAAAATCTCTAAAAATTCTGTTGAAATAGTAAAAATTCCAAAAAAATATTCTCTGAAAAGATAACTAAAAAAAGAATCTACTTGCCAAATTTCAAGTTAATTGGATTCCAATTGTTGTCAGAGAACGAATTTTACTTTTGTGGTCTACTGAAATAGAACAAAACCTTAGAAGTGCATGAACCTTAGGGTTACAATTTAGATACCACACTTGGGTTAACCTAGATTTAATCAAGTCTAGCACTTAGCTGGTGAGCTTGGTTAACTTGTGGGCCACTCACCAAGAGAATATCTCACTGAAGAAAATGGGTAAAGTAAATTTTAAAACATGAAATAAAACTCAAATTCGTTGTCGTACTATTGGGTGGTTTCAACCTCTTGGCTGGGTTAGCGAAGAGGCAAGAATCGCTTTCAGTAGGTTGTACGACGAATTTCTTCTGGAATTAAAATCTAAAATGAAAAATTCGATCATTCAATTCTTAAGGACCACTTGATTGATAGGGTCTTAGCCTTGTCTTGCTTGGCTACACCAACCTAGGGGTTGGGTGGTGTATGCGAGGAAGGAGGTCACTTAGACCTCATATGGTTGGACCTTGGGAGCCACTCCCAAGGAGGCGAGTCACTTTGCCGGGACCATCTTCTCCTCCTACTTCTACTCCTGTAGCCACCATGGCAAATCCTGGGCCTTGACCTAGACTAGGTCAGGATATCGAGAATATGGACCTGATGGCTTGTCTGGAAGCTCAGGTAGTCGAATCCGAGGAGCGGCATCGGCAGAGCATGGATCGCATCATAATGGCGCTTGACAGGATGCAGCACTCGCCGCGAGGAGAACAACTACGGGATTTCTACAACCCAACCACACAAATTGTCGCACCACTGGTCAGAATTCCTGTAGGCCGAAACACGTTTGAGCTCAAGCCTAATGTGATTGGGTTGATCAGCACCACTTCTATGGGAACTCAAGCGAAGATCCATTCCAGCACCTTGTGGACCTGATTCGACTCGCTGAAATGATTCGACCTAGGAGTATCGATCTCGAGATTATTCTAATGAAGCTTTCCCCATTTTCTCTAAGGGACAAAGCTTCAAACTGGTTCAAGACCATTGGGAAGCCAATTGGAACCTAGTCGGAATTACGATGTGAACTCATGCAAAAGTTCTTCCCAATTGGTTGAACAAACGCAATGCGGCACACAATCACAACTTTCTCCCAGGGAGCTGGGGAGAGGTTACATAAAGCATGAGACCAATTTTGCGGCCTTCTCTGGAAATGCTCGCACCATGGTATACTTGGATGGCACCTGGCTCAAATCTTTTACCATGGGCTGGAAGACACACATCGGTATCTGGCCGATGCATCTAGTGGTGGGAATTTCCTCGCAAAGGACGAGAACAAAGCATTTGAGCTATCTGGATCATTAGTAGAGAACTTGATGAATCCCGCATCCATGAACCAATTCCAGTGGCCTTGTCAGCAGCGGGTTGGAGTCCACGAGGCTCACACCGAGTCTATTTGAGCCAACATGGATATCATTGTGAAGCAGCTGGATAGAATAAATCTAATTGAGAAGAAGATTGACCAGATTAGTCAGGGTCAATCTGACTTGAGCTCTGTCACCTCAAGACTCTCCTATGCAACCCGGGCCCCTCCTGCTCGAGTTAATCTACTCACTCGAGATGCATCTTCTCCGTTTTTACGAGATCCCGCATATCAAGATCCTATAAATGACCCAGATCTGGCACCTTACGACCAGGGTTACACACCACCGGCAGATTATAATGCATATCCCCTCGACAGATATATGTATTAGACATCTTCGGCCTACGAGTGCGTTAGTGCTACCTGAGGATATGGGCGTAATAACCCTGGTTGGTGCCAGCATCTAAACTTCTCTTGGTCAAGTAATTCACAGAGACCACATCAAGACCCACACAACCAAACCAGGAAATATGGGAATGCATAACACATGTACCCTAGGCAGTAGCCATTCCTGCATTAGTAGCAACCCCACTCTTTATACCAGCCACTGCACCAAGCTGCCAGTCACCCTCCAAAGCGGTCTGACCCATTGGAGGCACTGAAAGAGGAGCTGCACGAATCAATGAGGAAATCCACATAGGATAGCTTGCAGATTATGAAGGTGATGGCTGATCAGATACAGACCATACAGAACACATAGAACCAGCTGTTGCAGGAGCATAGGACACAAGGAGCCTTCCCCTCCCAACCTGTCTTGAATCCTCGATATGTGCGGAACCAAGGTGCCCTGCCTAGGTTTCAGGCACCACAGGACCAGGCACATGCCATACTATAGGCACCTCCTGCACCACCCGGTTATGCGCAAGGCCAGCCGCCTTTGTAGAACCTCGCATACTCTACCCCCTCTGCTCCCCGACCACCTCATGGACAACAAGTTGATGCACATGCTGTCTCTTTGAGGAGCAGAAGGACGACATTCAACCCACCACCTAGGTAGGCGGGTCCTGATATTTCCCACCCTTTGCCACAGGCGTGTTCGACTTCTCCATCTCAGGAGCCACTTGCAATAGATAAGGGTAAGAGGCCACTTAACCCTGAGATTCCCATCCCCTTTCCTGAGGCTCTGACACGAAATGCACTACGGAAAAAGGACACGTGAAATTTTGGGGACCTGAAATCGATGTTCTAGGAAGTACATATTCAAGTCCCCCACCTCGAGGCAATCGATCACATTCCCACTGTTGCCAGGTTCTTCAAGGACTATTGTACTACGAAGCGACAACCGAGAATTGGGCAATAGGCTGTACTGTCGAAAGAGGCTAGCATCGTGATTCTAGCTGACTTACCACCAAAGAAGAAAGACCCTAGTACCCCACTGATATCCTGCTTCTTGCAAGACTCTCCATTTGATTGGGCCCTTCTAGATCTAGGTTCGTCCATAAACCTAACTCCCACTACCGTATTTGATCTATTTCGATTTGGGGAGTTGAAGCCCACCTCAGCCACAATTCAGCTGGCTAACAGATCAGAAAAAACACCAATGGGGGTGGTTGAGAACGTGATCATGAAAGTCCACGGGTTCTGCTTTCCCATAGATTTTTTCATTCTCGATAAGGAAGTTCCTCCTAATCTCCAAGTTGCACCAATTATTTTGGGTCGCCCATTTCTAGCGACAGCTCGAGCAAACATCGATTGTGCATTCGGGTGTATGGGGATAGCCCTAGGTAATGAGTGACTTCGACTAGACATATTCAGGGTGGCAAATAACTTTGACTGTGATCGAATAGAGGGGATGGTGAAGACAAAGACGCGGCATACTGTAGCAACGTAGGGTTCCTTTGTGATGACCCAAACTCTCATTCGTCTACACATTCAAGGTTCTTGGACCTTTACCCACACGGGACTGAGACCACTGCAATACACATATCTCCCTGAGGATCTGACTGTTTAGGGTGTACTTCTGACCATAGCACCCCTGAATCCAGCTATCCTGATCCACACATTACTGAATCACCCCTATTATTGCAGGAAGACATGACCAAAGCTAACGGGTTTCCTACTAACGCAGTCACAACTGATTATTTCAGAGGGAGTGCCTTAGCAGGAATTCACATACACATGGATGAGCAGATTCCCACCCTCGATTCTGCTCCTCCCACTCTCATTTTTGACTCTAACCTACCCGTAATTGAATTGAATCCCTTACCTGACTCACTTAAGTATGTGTTCTTGGGCGAAAGTGAGACATACCCAGTCATTATCAATGCCCACTTAACCAAAGAACAGGGGCATCAATTGATTTCTATGCTAGAAGACCATAGGGTGGCTATCGGGTGGAGTATTGCTGATCTCCATGGTATTCGCCCCTCCTATTACACTCATCACATTTACATGGATGAGGGGGTGAAACCTTTAAGGCATCCTCAAAGATGGCTTAACCTGAATATGCTAGAGGTTGTTAAGAAGGAGATCATAAAATGGTTTGATGCAGGCATTGTATACCCAATCTCAGATAGCCAGTGGGTGAGTCCGATCCAGATAGTGCCTAAGAAAGCAGGACTCACCATCATAAAGAATAATAAGGCCAAATCCAACCTGACCCGCACTGCGACATCGTGGCAGGTCTGCATCGACTATAGGAAACTGAACATGGCTACCCAGAAGGATCACTTTCCTTTGCCTTTCATTGACCAGATCTTGGAACAGTTAGTCAGATGCAGTTTCTTTTGCTTTCTAGATGGATACTCTGGGTATAATGAAGTAGCAATTAGCCCAGAAGATCAAGACAAGACCGCATTCACATGGCCCTTTAGAACATTCGCTTTCAAGTGGATGCCATTTAGCCTCTGCAATGCACCAGCAACATTTTAGCGTTGCATGATGGCCATCTTCTCTAACATGATCGAGGATTATGTGGAGGTATTCATGGATTACTCTGTTTTTAGAGATGATTTCGAATCTTGTCTTGATAACCTCACCAAGATCCTGAAATGGTGCATTGAGGTAAACCTAGTACTATCCTGGGGAAAAAGCCATTTCATGGTGAGGGATGGCATAGTACTAGGGCATAGGATCTCCGAAAATAGACTCAAGGTCGATCGAGCTAAATCCAAGATTATTTCCCGCTTATCGCCACCTAGCTTGGTCTGGCAGATTAGATCATTCTTGGGTCACATCGACTTCTATCGGAGATTTATACACGATTTCTCAAAAATCGCACAACCTTTGATGAATCTCCTGGTTGCCGATGCCCCATTTTACTTTGATACCTCATGTCTCAGCGCCTTCGAGACTTTACAAAGCGCTGTCTCCAACTCCTCGATTCTCCAACCACTCGACTGGTCACTTGATTTTGAAATGATGTGCTACGCGTCTGATTTTGCCGTCGATGCTATTTTAGGCCAGCATCGGGGGAAACAACCCTTTGTCATATACTATGCTAGCAAAAAGCTGAATGAGGCTCAGGGCAATTACACTGTCAACGAAAAAGAACTGCTAGTAGTACTATTCGGGTTGGAGAAATTCATATCTTACTTATTAGGGTCCAAGGTCATCATTTTCACTGACCACTCCACCCTCCGGCATTTGTTGGCAAAGAAGGATGCCAAACCACCGCTCATCAGATGGATTCTCCTATTGTAGGAATTTGATATTGAAATCCGTGACAAGGCCAGAAAGTAGAATGTTGTGACGGATCACCTATCCAGATAGCACCCAGGACACATTCCCTATTCCCTGCCTATCCACGAGCAATTTTCGAATGAATCTCTTTTGGCAGTTCATTCTGTTGAGTTCACCTGGTACGCGGATATCGCGAACTACCTTACTGCAGGCAAGATTCCCGCGAACCTATCCAAGGACCAAAAGCTCAAATTCACTGCAGAAGCCAAATACTACCACTGGGATGACCCACTGCTCTTCTGCATTTAAGCAGACCAGATTATTCGAAGATGCATCCCAGATTCTGAGATCCCCAATGTGTTATCTTTCTACTAAAATGATGCTTGTGGTGGCTAGTTTTTGCGATGGAAAATCGCTGCAAAAATTTTGCAGTCGAGATTTTTCTGGCCAGCCATCTTTAGAGATACACATGAATACACCCAATGCTACAAATGATGCCAGTCGGTCGGTTCTATGACCAGGAAAGACATGATCCCACTCTAGCACATCATGGTTGTAGATGTGTTCAATGTCTGGGGCATCAATTTTATGGGCCCTTTTCCAAACTTGCATGGCTTCGAGCACATATTGCTAACCGTTGAGTATGTCTTAAAGTGGGTTGAGGCCATCCCAGCGAGACGGGCTGACCATAAGACCATTATTTATTTTGTATGGCAGTACATCTTTGTGAGATTCGGAATACCCCGCGCTCTGATTAGCGACGGGGGAAGCCACTTCATCCATCCCCATTTCAGGTCATTATTAAAGAAATATGGGGTACATCAACGTATAGCCACCCCATATCACCTGCAGACCAATGGGCAGGCTGAAGTGCCTAACCGTCATATCAAGCTAATTCTCCAGAAGACGGTTAGACCAGGTAGGAAGGACTAGTCTGACAAATTAGTTGATGCACTATGGGCATATCGGACCGCATACAAGGCCCCACTCAGAATGTCACCATATCACATAGTATATGGCAAGGCCTGTCACCTTCCTATAGAGCTGGAACACCGCGCCTTTTGGGCGATGCAAAAATGTAACCTTGACCTCGATGTAGGAGGTCAAGAATAGAAACTCTAACTCAGTGAATTAGAAGAGATTTGACGGGAGGCCTATGAGAACACATTGATATACAAGGACAAGACCAAGGCCTTTAATGACCGCCACATCTGGAGGTAAGCATTCATGCCCAACCAGCAAGTCTGGTTGTTTGGTTCATAACTGAAATTGTTCGCAGGGAAGCTCAAGTCCAAGTGGACTGGCCCTTATGATGTGATTCACCCATATCTTAATAGGGCAGTCCAGATCTGGGACCCAAAATCTGGGCATGTATCAACGGTAAATGACTAGCGCCTCGAGCCATTTTTGGCCCAGGAACCTCCTCCACCTGATGAGATTGGTCATCTTATCGAGGACGTGTGATTGAATTCTTGCCCAGCTGGAGGCGTTAAACTCAGCACATATAGATACCATTTACCCCACATTCCACCATCAATTATACATGACCATTTTTATTTATAGCATATTTTCCCTGTTAGCATATTTTCTTTCTACATATTGCATACTGATAGGTTGGCTGGTGCTGAATGTATAATTTTAGGAGTAACTATAGGTGATTTCTACCCATTCTCTCCCTGTAGTACTTATTTTCTTTTATATACATGCATAAGGACATGCAAGAACTTAGGTATGGGAGGGAGATACAACAAAATTGAAAAATTTTATGCCAACATTTAGGAAAACCTCGAAGCTACATGTAAAACGTACTTTAGGACACTAAATAAAAGAACAATCAACTCAACCTCCAATGCTTGCATTAGAGCTAGAAATCATCTGCAACAGCCACTTGCGACTCACTCGCTCACGTCTTGTTCTAAATTTAGGGTCAAGCTGAATGTAACCCGATACAGGAATTTCATGAAGTACAAATATAAGAGGCTACTTGTTTATATCATATATACATATTGCATTCATCAATAAGATTATTGTAATAAGAGAATGCATTAGGGACTTTATCCTCTAGTAGATTTCTGTAATCTGAAATCTAGTACAACTTTTCACACTCAAGTAGAATTTGCAATGGATTCACGGTGAAGGCTGATAAACATCTTTAGTCTATTAAGAAGAAGCAGTGCATCTTTTCTTGAACCCCTGGAAAGTGTTTTGGGAGTCAGGTACATCTTCTTCCAAAAAACCACCAAATAATGTTAGATGAGAGTAGAGTGTACTGGTGCTCAAAGATGAGTACAAGAAATCCAGAATCCTAGATAATTAGGTGATGATACTCAGAGATAAGGCATAGTTTTCGCTCTTGGTTCCTACGTATGCATTTTTGTGTGAAATATTGAGAGCCACCAAATAAGGCAAATATGCGGAGAGCGAGTTTCATAAAACTAGGGCTAAGGTGGATGGTTATGAAAATTCTTTACGGAATCCTCAGTTGAAGGAGGGTATTGGTGCCAAGGTCAGAAATACACCGTCCTATTCTTCTCTCTCGGTTCGTGAGTAGGCACTTCACCAAATAAGCCACCCAATGTCTCTTGAGTACCACCAATCCCTAATAATGCCTCTTCAATAAAGTTCATGGATGTGTTGTTATGTTAAAGAAAAAAAGTGAAAGAGATGAAATGAAAAAAAAAATGATGAAAAGAAAGAAAGATTGAAAAAAATTCGAAAAAGAAGATAAAGTAGAGGAACAAGAGTGAATATTTAGTTCATTTGCATTGAAGCAATACCACCAAATAAATTTGAGATCCACCAAATATGGCCTTAACCCACCTTTCTTGTGTTTCTGACCGCCCGAATACTGGCTGAGGAATTCCGACTTAGTATTAGGGTTATGGAAACTCAATTAAAGTGTTAATGCCAAGAGTGACCATCAAATACAGATCATACATGTGAATCTGGTGAGATTGTCAGCTCTAAGAAAAGGAAAGAATAAAAAAGAAAAAGAGAAAGAGAGAATGAATACAAAGGAACCAGAAGAGGGCATAGTTTTTCTCATCTTTGTCTTAGTTGAGTTACTTAGTAGTCTGGGAATCTAGATTCTGCAGTACTAGTCTCTATGCAGCACCAAGTGAGTGTGAGCCACCAAATACATAATCTTTTCCCTCAGAGATTCTCTACCTAAGCCTAAAGCTGGGGTGGAATTCATAGAATATCTTGAATATTGTGAGGGAAGAAGTCCGCCTATCCTGCTAGATTTTTTACTAGGGGTCAAGTACAGGCTTTAGACGTGTATCGATTTTTCACTCGAATCCATTGCAAAGGCTACATAGCTGCACTTTCATGATTGTCTGGATTTCAAGAGCACAGGATGAAAACAAAAAGGAGAAAAATCTCTAGGCATACACTTGATAAAATAATCAGTCCCTTAGGGACCCTTGCTGTAAATAATTTAGTCTTGCATTTGCTAGGTACTAGCAAGATTTAGGCATGGGGTTATGATTGCATAGCAATCATAGGTCTTAATTGAGCTAGATTAAGCAAGGACATAGCATAAGTTAGGGTTATTCATGCATGCATAAGCATTATCTACATCTTTACTGTTTTCCTCTAGTTATGCATAAAATAATGATATAATGTGCTGATTATGTGCATTATGTCAAATACAGGCAATAAGCTGATCAAGAGCTGGATCTAGAGCAGGATAAGGAATAACGGGTGTTGTAGCAGAGCTGGAGCAAAAGGCTTAGATTAGATGTAGGAATAATGATGTAAAGGAGTTAAGGAATGCTATTCTATTAAGTAGGATTTAGGTAGCAAAATGTGAAGAGCTTAGGTCCATCCTAGCCCTACGATAGCCTAGAGACTTGCCCAAGTCTTAGCTACCCTTAAATTAGGTCACCATACCCTAGGAAACACTAAAACCCTAGTTCCAACCCTTATCTAGACGTCAAGATAAGTTATAGGATGTCCAGGACCCTTAGCCATCTCCAGCACACCTAAACCCACCTCTGCAGTGTTATGGAACGTCCAGACACTTTGTCAGACATCCAATTTCTGCAGAATACCCAAAATAGAACCAAGATTTTCGCCTGACTTAGATTAGATGTCTAGAACAAAAGTCTGTACATCTAATTTTTGAGTATAAGTCGTATGATCACATTTTTGGGTGTCTGCGACTGGTCTCCAATCTCTGTTTTGAGATTCAAGCACTGATCTTGGATTTCTAGCTCCCTAGACCTAATCCCAACCGCATAAGAACCTAAATTAAGATGTCCTAACCTTAGTACATCACCTCTAGAATTACCTAAGGACCTGATTAGGTCCTTACCAAACCCAATTGACTTAGATCAAAGTCAATTACCTTCACTTAAGTCAATTGGACTCATTGAGTCCAATTGAGTGTAGATCTCAACCCATACAAGTTCAATTGGACTTAGTGAGAGTTCAATTGGCCTAAACCCAACCTAATTGAGTTATGTCACTCTCAATTAGGTTCGCACTCGTCTAATTAAACTTGGGATGAGTTTAATTGCAAATTTCCCTTAGTAATTATGGTTTGTAGCCCTTATTCAAGGCATACACCTACCTAAACCCCTTAGGACCTAACCTAAACCACCTAGCCACATAGAGCACGACCACAAAACACACACACACACACCCATTCACACAGTCCACACATCTAGAGTTCTCTAGAACTCTCTCCAAGTGGCACCACTCATGGTTGCCAAATTTAGCAACCAAGAGGCATTCAAAATGAGATCCACATTTTTTGGATCTCATAACCACATGGCCAGCCACTCTTGGACTCTCTCTAGAGAGTTCCACACCTCTCGAGAGGGAAGCACTTCGGTCTATAAAAAAACCTAAGGTCTGGCCATTTTCGCCCATTCACTTCCTTGGCTCCATTCACATCCACCTCCACTTGGGCTAGCCACTTCCACTCCATCTCCACGAGTTGACTACCACCATGAAGGTCACCATGCTGGGATGCTGGATCACTCCTCTCTCTCTCCAAGGGTCAGCCTAAGCTCCATTGGCTGCCCCTCATTCTCCGCCTGACCACTCCAAGGCCATCGGAGGCCACCTCCGAATGCCCTTCTGTTCTGCTAGATCTAGATTAGTAGTTTATGCTCTTCATAGTTCCAGTACTTTTAATTACTGCTTAGTAGTGTAGTCCTTATTCTCCCCGAATTATGCATGCAAAATCCCCCCGTAGATTCTTGTATGCGATAATTTTCTGATTGCTAGATTTACATTCCTAAGCATTCATGTACAAGCTTTCCTTTACAAGTTCATGTTGCAATACTCTCCAAATGAATGAATGAAAAGTATATTTTCTATATATATATATATATATATATCTATGTTTTGAAATCACCATGAGCTTATTGATTGCCATCATTTTTTCATGATTTAAGTTGCCTATTTTCACTCATTTATCAATTCCACATCAAGCATGTCGTTTCCAAAAAATATGGGACATTTAACTATAGATGCATTTTCAGTAAACAGTCACCACCTCACTAAAATCATGTGCGCGGAAACTCACACTTTCACCTTTGTGATTTATTTAACACACGCGCACGTAATTAGGTTCATAATAGAAGTGGTGAAATCTTAATCAGGAGATTGGAAATTGATGTGCAATTTTAAATAGAGTAGAGCGGTAAAAGATCAAATTCAAAAATAAAACAAACACCTCCCAGAGACAAATGATCGCAACTCAAGTCTCGTTATCATTTTGCAAATATTTTCGTTGGATCGTATTGCACACTATACTACAATGTTTTCCTATCAAAAATGCTCTCTACGATCTACAACAATCAATTACAGGTAATAAGCTTGTTAGAAGGTAGATCTGAAGCCAGATCAAGAATAATTAGTGTTGCAGCAAGGCTAGAGCAGAGGACTTAGATTAGATATAGTAAATAATGTTGTAAGGGAGTTAAGGTATGCTTCTCTATTAAGTAAAAATAAGGTAGTAAAATGTGAAGAACTTAGGTCCATCCAAGCCCTAGGATAGTCTAGAAGCTTCCCTAAGCCTTAGCCACCCTTAGATTAGGTCACCACAACCTAGGAAACCTCAAAATCATAATTCCAACCTTTATATGGACATCCAAATGAATTTTAGGATGTGTAGAACCCTTCGCCAACTCCTGCACAACTTAAACCCACTTCTACAGTGTTATTGGACATCCAGACACTTTGTCAGACGTCCAATTTCTGTAGAATAGCCAAGACAAAACCAAGAATTTTCCTTTACTTTGATTGGAAGTCTAGAATTGAAGTCTGGACTCCTGATTTTTTAGTATAAGACGTCTAACTCTATTTTTGGATGTCTGGAACTGTTCTTCAGTTCCTGTTTTGAGATTCAAGCCTTGATCTTCTACCTCTAGCTCTTTAAACCCAATTCCTACCCCATAGGAACCAAAATTAAGATACCCTAACCCTAGTATACCACCTCCAGACTTTCCTATGGACCTAACTAGGTCCTCACTAAACCTAATTGACTTAGATCATAGTCAATTACCATTGCCTAGTCAATTGGACTCATAGGGTCCAATTGAGCTCAGATCTCAACCCACACAAGTCCAATTGGACTCAATGAGAGTCCAATTGACCTAAGCCCAACATAATTGAGTTATTTCACTCTCAATTAGGTTCACACCCATTCAATTAAACTTGTGTTAAGTTTAATTGCCACTCCTCCTTAGCAATTAGGTTTCGTAACCCTAATTTAAGGCCTACACCTACCAAAACAACTTCGGACCTAACCTAAACCATTTAGCCACATAGGGCACGGCCACACACTCACTCACACACACCTATTCATGCACACACAGTCATCTAGAGTTCTCTAGAACTCTCTTCAAAGTGGCGCCACTCTTGGTTGCCAATTTTAGCAACCAAGAGCCATTCAATTCTTAGATCTACTTTTTATGGATCTAAGAACTACCACTCTCTCACCTTGGCCGGCCACTTATGGGGCTCTCCCTAGAGAGTTCCACACTTCTCTAGAGAGCTTCCCTTAGGTCTATAAAAAGGCCTAAGCGGTGGCCATTTGCACCCATCCCATTCTTGCCATTCATTCACACTTAGGTTAGCTACATTCGCCTCCACTCCACCTCCATGAGTTGCCTCTCCATGGCCTCCACCATCTCCATGCCAGGATGCTGGATCACCTCTCCAACCTCTCTCCAAGGGCTAGCCTAAGCACCATTGGCTGCCCCTCCTTCTCCTCTCAACCATTCTAAGGCCATCGGAGCCCACCTCCGAATGCCCTCATTTTATGCTAGAATAGTAACTAGTTCTTCAAATTTATATGCTTTCATTTACTACTTAATAGTGTAGCTCTTATTCTCCGCCAATGATGCATGCAAAATCCCCCCATAGATTCCTATATGTGATCATTTTCTGTTAGCTAGATTTATCTTTTTCAATCTTTCCTTTGAATTACATGTTGCAAACATCCTCCCGAATGAATGAATAAAAGATATATTCTTTATATACATATCTCTTTGTTGGAAATCACTATGAGCTTATTGGTTGCAATCTATTTCGTGCGATTCAAGTTTCCTACTTTTCATTTATATATATTGCAACAAGCAAGTCGATTCCGGAAAGTATAGAAGATTTAACTATAAATGCAATTTTCGTAAACAACCACCACATAACCAGAATTGTGCACACCGAAACTCATACTTTCACCTTCATCATTTATTTAACACATGCACATGTAATCAAAGTTCACAATAGAAGTGGCAAAACTCTAATCCAAAGATTGGAAACCGGCGTGCAATTCTAATTAAATAGAGCAATAAAAGATCAATTTCAGATTTGAATAAACGTCTCCCAGAGATGAACGACTGGGACTCAAAGTCTTGTTATCTTTTTATAAATATTTTTGTTTCATCGTATTGGGCACTATACCAGGATGCATTTACTATCAAAAATGCGCTCTACGAGTCCTAAACAAATGGTGCTGTTGCCATGGAGGCAACGTCATTTTTCTGATTTCGATCTTTTGAACTATCACTAACAAATTTGCCTCTACTTTGTTTTTGGATGTGCAGGACAACACAGGAAAAAATGGGATCTGCGCACACAACAAGCACGAAAAAGATTTCTAGGTGCACATCACACTTTCTTTAGGCTAGGCTTTCTTTTGAACCCTAGGTTAGATTTGCTTCCAGCGATTTCTTTTGAAAGAAAAGAGGTTATTCATTTTCACGAAAAGAAAAAAAAAAAATTTTAAAAAGAAAAGAAAATCTTGGTAATTAGATTAGGTCTCTTTTTGAACCCTAGGTTAGTTCAGAAAAAGGAAAAAAAAAATATTGGAAACCCTTTGAAAAGAAAAAAAAATCCATTTTGAAAAAATAAAAGAAACTTTTCAAAATTTTTTGAAAAAAAAAATTTTTGTTGGAAAGATTGAATTTCAAACTCAAACACTTTTCAAAATCTTCTCCACCATTCTCTGATTTTCAACGAGATTTCAAAGTCTGTCTTAAAAATTTGATTGCCAAAAAACTAGTGAACAAAAAAATCTGAAATTTGGGCTAGATCTTCATTTACAAAACATCTTTCAAACGGCACCATTCTTTTGAAACGATTCCAAGTATAAACTTTTTAGAAATTTGTGAAGTGCAAGGGGATCAGATTAACCTAGATATGTGATTTTTCAAAATTCGAAAAGCAATTTCGAGCAATTCGCAAACCTATTTTGACTAAAAATAGTGGGGTTCGAATGCTGATCTCATTAGCTTTATTCTCCATATTTTTTATAAAATTTTGAAAGTTATATGGTACTGTTTCAAAGAAAAAAATGGACTAGGGGTCAAAATTCCATATCTGACCCCTTCACATTCAAAAATCTGTAAAAATTCGATTGAAATAGTAAAAATTACAAAATAATATTCTCTAAAAATACAATTGAAAAAAGAATATACTCGCCAAGTTTCAAGTTAATTGGATTCCAATTGTTGTCAGAGAACTAATTGTAATTTTTGTGGTTTGCATAAGAAGAAAAAAAAAAAGAACAAAACCCTAGAATTGCAGGAACCCTAGGTTACACCTTTAGGGTTACAATCTAGAGACCACATTGGGCTAAGCTAGACATAGTCAAGTCTAGTAGTTAGCCAGTGAGCTTGGTCACCTTGTGGGCAATCACCAAAAACCCCAACTGAAGAAAAATGGGCTAAAAATCAACTCTAAAATACGAAATAAACCTGAATTCGCTGTCGTACTACTGGGTGCTTTCAACCTCTTGGCTGGGTTAGCCGAGAGCTGGGAATCACTTTCAGTCGATTGTATGATGAATTTTCTTCAGGAATTAGAACTTAAAATGAAAAATCTGGTCATCTGATTCATAAGGACCATCTATTTGACAGGGCCTTAGCCTTGTCTGGCTTGGCTACACCAACCCAGGGGTTGGGTGGTGTGTGCAAGGAAGGAGGTCACTTAGACCTCAATTGGTTGGACCTTGGGACCCACTCCTAAGCAGTTGAGTCACCTCATCAGGACCATTTTCTTCCCTTAGTTCTTCTACTCCCTTAGCCGTAATGGCTAATCCTGGACTTGAGCTGTTCTTCTACTCCTAAGGATTTGAGCTGTTCGAATCTTCGGCAGAGAAATCTATGAATGTCGCATCTATGAAGCAGTTCCAGCAACCTGGTCAGCAGTGGGTTGGTGTCCTTGAGGCTAACACCGAGTCTATTCGAGTCGACATGGATATCATCATCAAGTAGTTCGATAGAATAAGCCTGATTGAGAAGAAGATTGACCAAATTAGTTAGGGTCAAAATAACTTGAACTCTGTCGCTCCAAGACCCTCCTATGCACCTCGAGCCCCCTCTCCTTGAGTTAATCTACTCACTTGGGATGCATCTTCTCCTTATCTACGATATCTCGCATATCAGGATCCCGTAAACAATCCAGATCTGGCACCTTATGACCAGGGTTACGCGCCACCTGCAGATTATAATACGTATCCCCATGATGGATATACATCTCAAACATCTTCGGCCTACGAGGACATCGGTGCTATCCAAGGATACGATCGTAATAACCTGTATTCAGAGACGTATAACCCTGGCTGGTGTCAGCATCCGAACATCTCTTTGTCTGGTAACTCACAGAGACCACATCAAGATCTACACTACCAAACCAGGCAATATGGGAATGCACAAAACACTTACCCTAGGTAGCAGCCATTCCCTCATCAAGATCAACCCCGTTCAATATACTAGACGCTGCACCAAGCTACTAGTCACCCTCCAAGGCGGGCTGACCCTTTAGAGGCACTAAAGGAGGAGCTCCAAGAATCGATGAGGAAATCTACACAGGATAGCTTGCAGATCACGAAGGTAATGGCTGACTAGAAATAGACTATACAGAACATGCAGAACCAGCTATTGCAGAAGCATAGGACTCAGGGAGCCTTGCCCTCCCAACTCATCCTGAACCCTCGATATGTGCAAAACCAAGGCACCATGCCTAGGTTTCAGGCACCATAGGGATAGGCACATGCCATATTACAGGCGCCTCCTACACCACCTAGTTCTGCTCAGGGCTAGTCGCCATTGGTGTAGAAACCCGCATATACTCTGCCCCTTCTGCTCCCCCACCACCTCATGGATAGAAAGCTGATGTAAATGCTGTCTCCTTGAGGAGCGGAAGGAAGACATTCGACCCACCACATAGGCAGGCAGGTCCTGATTTTTCTCGCCCTTCGCGATAGGCAGGTTCGACTCCTTCATCTCAGGAGCCACCTGCGGTAGATAAGGGTAAGAGGCCACTTAACCTTGAGATTCTCGTCCCTTTTCTTGAGGCTTTCACACGAAATATGTTACTGAAAAAGGACACACGAAATTTTAAGGACCCAAAGTCAATGTTAAAGGAAGTACATATTCAGGTCCCCCTCCTCGAGGCAATTGATCACATCCCTGCTGTCACCAAGTTCTTTAAGGACTATTGTACCATGAAGCGACAGCCAAGAATTGGACAACAGGCGGTACTGTCAAAAGAAGCTAGTGCCGTGATTTTAGCTGACTTACCGACGAAAAATAAAGACCCTGGTACACCACTCATATCCTGCTTTTTGTAGGATTCTCCATTTGATCGAGCCCTTCTAGATTTGGGTTCGTCCATCAACCTAAATCCTACAGCCGTATTTGATTGATTTCGATTTGGGGAGTTACACCTCAGTCACAATTCGGCAGGCTGATAGATCAGTAAAAACATCGAGGGGGGTAGTTGAGAACGTGATCGTAAAAGTCCGTGGATTCTACTTTCCTGCAAAATTTTTCGTTCTCGATAAAGAAGTTCCTCCTAATCTCCGAGATGCACCAATTATTTTTGGTCACCCATTTTTAGCGACAGCACGAGCAAACATTGATTGTGCACTCGGGTGTATGGAGATAGCCTTAGGTAATGAGCGACTTCGACTTGACATATTCAGGGCATCAAGGAATTTTGACTGTGATCGCATAGAGGAGGATGATGAAGATGAAGATTCAGCGTACTATAGTAACATTGGGCTCCTTTGTGATGACCGAATGCCTCATTCGTCTGCACTATTAGGGTTCTTGAACCTCGATCCACATGGGACTGAGACCACTGCACTACACATATCTCCCTGAGGATCCGATTGTTTAGGGTGTGCTTCTGACCATAGCACCCCTGAATCTAGCTATCCTAATATGCACACTTCTGAATCGCCCCTACTATTGTGAGAAGACGTGACCATAGCTAACGGGTTTCTCATTAACGTAGTCACAACCGATTATCTCACAGGAAGCGAATCAGCGGGAATTCACATGCATACGGATCAGCAGATTCCCACTCTCAAGTTTGCTCCTCCCACTCCCATTTCTGACCGTGACCCACCCATGATTGAATTGAATCCCTTACTTGACTCACTTAAGTATGTGTTCTTGGGAGAAAGTGAGACATACCAAGTCATTATTAATGCCCACTTAACCCAAGAACAGGAGCATCAATTGATTTCTACGCTACAAGACCATAGGGTAGCTATAGGGTGGAGCATTGTTGATCTCCGCGATATTCGCCCCTCGTATTGCACTCATCACATTTACACGGATGAGAGGGTGAAACCTTCGAGACAACCTCAAAGATGGCTTAACCCGAATATGCTAGAGGCTGTTAAGAAGGAGATCATCAATTGGCTGGATGTAGGTACTGTATACCCAATCTCTGATAGCCAATGGGTGAGTCCGATCCAGATAGTACCAAAGAAAGCAGGACTCACCGTAGTAAAAAATGAGAAAGGTGAATCCATCCCAACCCTCACTACGACATCTTGGCAGGTCTGCAGCGACTATAGGAAACTAAACATGGCTACCCAGAAGGATCACTTTCCATTGCCCTTCATTGATCAGATCTTGGAATGGTTTGCCGGACGTAGTTTCTTTTGCTTTTTGGATGGATACTACGGGCATAATCAAGTAGCGATTAGCCCAGACTATCAGGACAAGACCACATTCACATGCTCCTTTGGAACATTCGCTTTCAAGCAGATGCCCTTTGGCCTTTGCAATGCACTAGCAACATTTCAGCATTGTATAATGGCCATCTCCCCTGACAGGATTGGGGACCATGTGGACGTGTTCATGGATGACTTCTCCATTTTCGGAGATGATTTCGCATCTTGTCTGGATAACCTCACCAAGATCCTAAAATGGTGTATTGAGGTAAACCTAATACTATCTTGGGAGAAAAGCCATTTCATGGTGAGGGATGGCATAGTACTAGAGCACAGGATCTTAGAAAATGGACTCGAGGTCGATCGAGGTAAATCAAATCATTCTTCAATCACGTCGGCTTCTATCAGAGATTTATACGCGATTTCTTGAAAATTGCACGGCCTTTGACGAATCTCCTTGTTGCTGATGTCCCATTTCAATTTGACACTTCGTGTCTCAATGCCTTCGAGACTTTACGAAGCGCTGTCTGTGATTCCCCAATTCTCCAACCACCTGAATGTCGCTTGATTTCGAAATGATGTGCGATGCTTCTGATTTTGCTGTCAGTGCTGTTTTAGATCAGCGTCGGGAAAAACAACCTTTTGTCATATACTATGCTAGCAAGACACTGAATGAGGCTCAGTGCAATTATACTATCTCCGAAAAGGAACTGCTAGTAGTAGTATTCGGGTTGGAGAAATTCATATCTT
The DNA here is from genome assembly GCA_037157565.1 of Thalassia testudinum. Lineage (NCBI taxonomy): Eukaryota > Viridiplantae > Streptophyta > Magnoliopsida > Alismatales > Hydrocharitaceae > Thalassia > Thalassia testudinum. The sequence continues at coordinate 145,775,632 of JAZHRO010000014.1, read as the reverse complement.
ATTTATTAAGGTCCAAAGTCATCATCTTCATCGACACTCCTCCCTCTGGCATTTGTTAGCAAAGAAGGATGCCAAACCCCAGCTCATCTGATGGATCCATCTATTGGAAGAATTTGATATTGAAATCAGCGATGAAGCCGGAAAGTAGAATGTTGTTGCGGATCACCTATCTGGACTGGACCTAGGCCACATTCCTTATTCCCTGCCTATCCACGAGTAATTTCCAGATGAATCTCTTTCTGCAGTTCACTCTGTTGAGTTCCCCTAGTACCTTGCAATAGGAAAGATTCCCACGAACCTATCCAAGGACCAGAAACTCAAATTCACTGCGGAGGCCAAATTCTACCTCTGGGATGACCCACTGCTCTTCTGCATTGGAGCGGATTAGATTATTCGAAGATGCAACCGAGATTCTGAGATCCCCAGTGTGTTATCTATTTGCCACAATGATGCTTGTGGTGGTCACCTCTCGGGACGGAAAACAGCTGCAAAAATTTTACAGTTGGGATTTTTCTGGTCAACTATTTTCAGAGATACACGCGAATATGCCCAACACTACAAACGATTCCAGTCGGTGGTTCTATGACCAAGAGAGACATGATGCCACTCCAGGCCATCATGGTTGTAGAAGTGTTCGACGCCTGGGGCATCAATTTTATGGGCCCTTTTTAGAACTTGCATGGCTTCGAGTACATATTACTAGCCACTGACCATGTCTCGAAGTGGGTCGAGGCCATCTCGGTGAGACGGGCTGATCATAAGACCGTCATTTCTTTCGTACGGCAATACATCTTCACGAGATTCAAAATACCCCACGCTCTGATTAGCGACGGGGGAAGCCACTTCATCCATGCCCACTTCAGGTCATTATTAAAGAAATTTGGGGTACATCATCGTATAGTCACCCTGTATCACTTGTAGACCAATGGGCAGGCTGAAGTGTCTAACCGTTAGATCAAGTAGATTCTCCAGAAGATAGTTAGACCAGACAGGAAGGACTGGTACGATAAATTAATTGATGCACTCTGGGCATATCGGACCACATACAAGGCCCCACTCAAAATGTCACAATATCGTATGGTATATAGCAAGGCCTATTACCTTCCTGCAGAGCTGGAACACCACGCCTTTTGGCCAGTGTAGAAATGTAACCTTGACCTCGATGTAGGAGGTCAAGAAGGAAAACTCCAGCTCAGCGAATTAGAAGAGATCCAGTGGGAGGCCTATGAGAACGCATTGATATACAAAGACAATACCAAGGCCTTTCATGACCACCAAATCCAGAGGAAAGCATTTGCGCCAAACTAGCAAGTTTGGTTGTTTGATTCATGATTAAAACTTTTCACAGGGAAGCACTAGTCCAAGTGGACTGGCCCGTATGTTGTGATTCATCCATATCCTAATGGGGCAGTCGAGATCAGGGATCCAAAATCTGGGCATATATTTACGGTAAATGGCCAGTGCCTCAACCCATGTTCGGCCCAGGAACCTCCTCCACCTGATGAGACCGTTCATCTTATTGAGGACATGTGATTGAATTCTCGCCTAGCTGGAGGCATTAAACTTAGCACGTATAGAGAGCATATCTCACATTGCACCATCACTTATACATAACCATTTTTATATATTGCATATTTTCTTTTACCATATTTTCTTTGTTCCTCACTGTGTGTAGAGAACTTTGCTTCTCATCCATTCATATCACCGGCCTCCCACCGTGGCAGTGCGACTCCACCATCGTGGGCTTGTGGGGTGACAGCCCACACCGCAAAGAGTCCCTGCAAGTTCTCCTGTTTGCGCCTCAACTGTGCCAAGCGTGCCTGCCCACTGCGTGCCATCACCTCAGCCAGTAACCCACGCTAGTGCCTGCACGCCCATGCCTTCATCTTCAATGCACACATGCCTCCAGCACGGACGCTACCTCGTGCCATTTGCCCACCATGCACCTTCACTAGCACCTCCAGTGCCCTCGCCTAGTGCGACTGGCCACCACGCGCCCTCATCCCATCAGGCACGCCCATGCCTCCTTGCCTTCAGCACACCCCAGTGCCCTCACTCTAGCATCTCCCTGCAGCCGGTACCAACAGACCCCTGCACGTGCCTGTGCAGCCTGTAGAGCGCCGCCCCTCCACGTGCCCATGCCCTATGCGCACTTGCAGTTCCTGCACGCTGCCCCTCCTCACGCCTATAGCACGTGCGGCCAGCAGCAGCAAACGGCACCCACCACCGACCTTCCCTTCGTCAGGCTGGCTCTGAACACCATCCATCGAGTCGCCACCACCATCAGGTGCGGATCGAGGAGGGCTACCTCTGGCCACTAACTCGTCGTCCATCTCTACTTCATCTGTGAACAAGCTCCACCCGAAGCTAATCCCCTATTTCATCTCTATTAATAATTACATTTAATGCCATTACTATGAAAAATGGATTTTGATTTATCATTATTTTATTATGGTGAATTTATGCCTTCATGCTCATGCTTCTAGAGAATTTCTAAACCATATTATTCATCTCTACGTACATTGAATTTAATTTTGAATTACATTTTAGTATGCATGCAAGTGAATAGTACATGGCATTCCCTTGCACATGGATAATTTTTTGGCATAAAAATTACATTCTCACCCCTTGACTTCTCCATAAATTTAAGGTTTACTTTCAGAGCTACACAGGCATTGTTTGATCTGGCAGATAGTTTAACGAACTTGATTTTGACCTAATAACAAGTTTAAATAGGTCATTGCCCCCTGTGGACACGACCCACTATCCTGTGAGTGGTTTAATTTTATTTTTAATTATTTTGTTAAGCGATTTTCCACCACTTCAATCCTACAACGACAAATCATCTTAATACATTATTCGAAAGCGAAAGCCATCATATCAAATGGCACCGTTGCCGGGGAGGCAACAGATGCAATAATTTCCCCTGATTTTTATTTTTGATTATTTCTCATTGCATAGTGATCTGACCATTTATTATTTTTTCTGTGCGAGGAATTTGAGAGAGGAATTTGAGCGAGGAATTTGAGAGAGGTGATTGGCACATCTGGGAGAAGATGTTGACCTTGAGCGATGCTTACACATAGGGAAGACGAAGGAGACCTGGATCCCGCCTCCAAAGGAGATTCTTCCTGTCAAAAGTTTTAATTATGTTTTCTTGCCCTTGTAGTAATTGGGGCTGATTTCTGGAAACCTGTTCCCTTTTCTTTGTATTTAGGTTTTTTAAATTATTTTGTGGATTGTTCACCCTTAATTTGCTTATGCATAAGTAGCTAAAAAAAAAATGTGCTACCTGCCAGAAGCTACCTGCACTTAGGTCGTATCATTTAGGACTGAATGAGCAGCATCTAGATCTAATTCTTGTCTTGCATATTGCATGAAGAATGCTGGAATCAGGTATGCACTTCTAACTTCACATTTCTAGTTGTCAGGAAAATGCATTTGAATTAATTTTTAGACCACATAATCTTTCTTGAAGCAATTTAATAGAGTGGTCACATTTAATTCTTGAAAAAGACTAATTAAAGGAGGGACATTTAAAAATCAATGACTTGATTTTTAAACATGACGTGCGATTCAAAATTCAAAATCTTTTAGGGTGTATGCACACTTATATCTCTTGCACCATAGCATGCATTTAGTCACTTCTAAGTCTTGGAACTAGTAGGACAAGAGCCCTCCTACCGTTGGATTCTGAGGTGTTCGGAACTTGAGATGAAAGGTTTCATAAATACAATGAGGGGGATACCCTATCACGGATTTTTGGGGGTAGTTGAGAAGCACCGTAAAAGCACAGCTTCAAAGGATGGCTTAGGCCTACTTGCATCCCTCGATCTTCCATCTTTGGATTTGCTCTACCATTTGAGATTTAGGGAAGAACACCTAAGCTCCAACTAGATCTTTTTAGGCATTTCGAAGGTTGGCAATAGGCGCGCAATTGACTGGGCAACTTGCTTTGTCACATACAATTTGAACTAAAGTCAAAAGCCTAAATTTGTAAAGACCGAACAAGTCCTTTTGAATTGTGTTTGTAGTGCATGCTTGGTAGGCATTCTCTTAGGAGACAACTTGTGTTTGATCCCAAACCTAAAAGAATCTTAAGAAGAAACCGTCTAAGGGTAGAAATGGCCGGTCAAAGGAGCCTTAAGGAATATTTCATTCCAACCAATCAAGCTGGCCCTACACTACGTAAACCTCGAGGGGACAATCCGTATGAGATCAAAGTAGTACCATATCCTTGTTTTCCTCCTTTTATGGTACTGCTAGGGAAGACCCTTACAGGCATATAGAGGAATTCACCGAGGTCTGTTCCACGGTGATGCTGCAGGGCGTTACTAGTGATCTCAAATGCGGACCCTCTTTCCCTTCTCCCTTAAGGACAAAGCCAAGTATTGGTATCACACCGTTGATGATATTAACACTTGGGATGCCTTGAAGGAGTTTTTGAAGAAGTACTTCTCCATGAGCAGAACAAATCACTTTAGGAGGGAAATTATAAGTTTTGTTCAAAAGGATAGGGAAGCTTTCCATGATGCGTGGGAGTGCTTTAGTGACTTGCTGAGAGTTTTCCCACATGACCAGGTGCCTAAGTGGCAACTGGTTGAAAGGTTCTAGACCGAACTTAATGATTTGCATAGGAAAACTGTGGATGGTGCCTGTGCAGGAACCTTTCTATCTAAGGCTGAGGATGAAGCTTGGAACCTTTTTGATACTTTGAGTGAGAATTATATTCACTTGAATTCTGCCCACATGGATAGAAAACCCACTCTCATGAAGAGGAAGTTGGAGGCGAACGAGGTAAGGGACACTTAGAATTTAGCCTACCAGATTCAATTATTGTATCAAAACATGGAAAGGCTTATGTCGAGCCCAAGCTAATTCGTATCTAACACCTCCACATCCCAAGCTTTTGAATGCTCCATTTGCCAAGGCAATACACACGCCACTGTGGACTACCACTTGGCGTCCCAATTCCCTGAGCTTATACAAGCGGATCTAAATGCCACTCGAGGGTTCCATCTTAGACCTCGTAATGACCCTTTTTCCAATACTTATAATAAGGGATGGAGGAACCACCCAAACTTTTCATGGAGACAAGGACATGTCTCAAATTCAGGGAATTATAAACCACAATCCTTTCAAAGGCATCAAATGAACCAACCTCAAACCTTTTCCCAATCTAAGACCTCTAAGATGGATGAATTGAAGGCAATGTTGTGAACTATGAAAGAAGGTCAAAGTGCCATCATCCAATCTCATGACAAGGCTATACAAGAGATGAAATTGCAAATAGGACACCTTGTTGAGGCCATTAGACAGAGGGAAACTGGGAAGCTTCCCAGTGCTACTGAGGAGAATCCTAAGGGAAAAGGGATTGTCTTTAGGGAGCATGCTCAAGCGGTGACTATTATAAGGAGTGGGAAAGAATTTTCCAAAACCGATGATCCTATATCTCACCCCCTAAAAAACCATCCACCCTGACTTTCACCCCCATCGGAGAAGATTTGCCCAAATCTTCTCCGCTTGAAATCGACTCATCGGAAGAAGTTGCTCCCGTTCCACCCCTTACTCGACATGAGAACCCTTCTACCCAGAGATCGAGAGTGCCCTTTCCAGAGTGCTTATCCACCTTTGGGCAGACTTCTGCTGGCTCATCTAGAGCCAAAGATAAGATGGATGAGATCATGGAAACTTTCAAGCAAGTGCAGATTAACCTGCCTTTGCTTGAAGCTATCAGGCAGATTCCATCTTATGCTTGCTTCTTAAAGGACCTGTGCACTAAAAAGTGACAATCTAGGAAATAGGTATAATCAAAAGTTGTCCTTCCTAATTCTATTAGCTCAATTCTTCAACATGGCACACCCCCGAAACTTAAGGACCCAGGAGCCCCATACATCTCAGTGGTTATTGGTGACTTACAAATTGATGAGGCTCTGCTTGATTTGGGTGTAGGGGTGAACATCCTTCCGAGCTACGTTTATGAACAACTTGGGGGAGGCAATCTGAAGCCTAGCCCTGTAATCCTTCAAGTTGCTGATCGATCACTTAAGACACCGCGGGGAGTTTTGGAAGATCTCGTATGAGTGGAGGATTTCTTCTTTCCTGTTGACTTATTTGCTTTGGACACTGACCCTACCAACAAGCCAACCAAACCCTCCATCATTTTGGGCTGCCCCTTCCTTGCAACTTCGCATGCTTCAATCAGTTGCAATACTGGGGCATTGAAAATGGGCTTTGGGAATAGGAAAATCCAGCTTAATGTGTTTGATGCTTACAAACAAGTCGGACTTGAGGATTGTTCTTAAGTTGAGGTGATAGATGACGTGATTAAAGAGTCAACCACTGCAATGTTATGTGATGACCCCCTTCAGCCTGTTATGCTAAATGAGCATTCCCATCTCTTAGAGGAATGTGAAGGGGATGTACTAGAACTTGAGGAGTTGCTGGGTGTTTCTGCTGAGTCTCTTCCCCCATCATCTTTGCCTAAGGTAGATCTGCTACCTGAGATGGGGACATCTATTATGAAACCCTCAACCATACAAGCCCCGGACCTTGAGTTGAAACCCCTCCCTGACACTCTCAAGTACGTCTTCCTAGGTGCCAATGATGCACTCCCCATTATCATTTCGGATGTGCTATCTGAGGCATAGGAGGGAGCCCTGATTGAATGCTTGTCTAGGCACAAGGAAGCTATTGCTTGGAGCATTGCTGACATTAACGGCATAGACTCTACCCTCTGCATGCACCACATTTATACTGATGATTCCATCAAGACATTTAGGGACATGCAGAGACGTCTGAACCCTAATATGAGGGAGGTGGTTAAAAAGGAAATCCTGAGGTGGTTGGACGCTGGGATCATATATCCCATTGCAGATAGTAAATGGGTAAGTCCTATTCATGTGGTCCCAATGAAGGCAACCTTTAGTATGGAATTTAATGACCAAGGTGAATAAGTTGTCACTAGACCCTCAACTTGATGGAGGGTCTGCATTGATTACTGCAAGCTCAACACCGCTACCCGGAAGGATCACTTTCCCTTGCCTTTTATTGATCAAATTCTCGAGAAATTGGTAGGGAATAGGTACTATTGCTTTCTCGATGGATATTCGGGGTGCAACCGGGTTGCAATCTTCCCTGGTGACCAGGAGAAGATGACATCCACGAGTCCTTACGGTACTTTTGCATTTAGGTGTATGCAATTTGGATTATGTAGTGCCCTTGCAACCTTCCAGTGGTGTATGGTGTCCATTTTTTCGGACATGATTGACGAGTGTGTTGAAGTGTTTAAGGATGACTTCTCCATTTAAGGCTCGTCTTTCGACCAGTGTCTCCTGCACCTGGAGAATGTGTTGAAGCGATGTAGGGAGACTGGTTTAGTCCTCAGATGGGGAGAAGTCTTCTCATGGTACAGAAAGGAATCGTACTTGGGCATGTTGTGTCTGAGCGAGGTTTGGAAGTAGATAAAGCCAAGATTGATTCTATTTACAAACTCCCATTGCCCACGAATGTCAAACAAATTAGATCCTATCCGGGCCATGCCAGATTTTATAGGCCCTTTATTAAAAATTTTAGTAAAATTTCTAGGCCACTTTGTGACTTGTTGGCGAAGGAATCTTCCATTAGTTTTTATTCAAAGTGTGCTGAGGCCTTTCAAACTCTGAAGGAGGCCTCGATCTCTACGGCTATTCTCCAAGCTCCTAATTGGACACTACCATTTGAGTTGATGTGTGATGCTTTGGATTATGCATTGAGAGCAGTCCTTGGACAAAGGGTTGAGAGAAGACCTTAAACCTTGTGGTGCATTATGCCAGCAAGACTTTAACCAAACCGTAGCAAAACTACACCATCATTGAGAAAGAATTACTTATTTTATGATAAACGCCAGTTTACCATTATTCTTATGTATTAAAACAAACCTAGCTCTTAATATTTTGCCCTGCAAATGGGTTTTTGGGTTGCATTTAGGCATAAATTAGGTTAGGCATGCAATGCATTTTATCATTATGTTTTTAATGTGTTTTTGTGAGTGTTAAGCATAAACAGATTGCCAGATTCCTAGAACCCTAGCACTCAGGAAGGCAACAGGTGAAGGAGAAGGTCAAACTAGCAAGAACTCCGCTTGATCCAGCTTACATAGCTAGAATACAGATCACTTGGATTAGGGTCAGCACATCCTAGCTCCATTTAGCTCATCTCAACTAAATGGCAGCTCAAGAGAGCTCATCTTAGCTCACCCTAGCATAGGTTAGCTCAGATCCAGCTCAACTTATCTGAGTCTAGCTTATCTCAGCTCCCACTAGTCCATAGGGAGCTTTAGCTAGCTCAGCTTAGTTGACTGGTGTTCACCCCAGCTCATGTCCAGCTACAGTCTGCTCCACTCAACTCCAACTAGCTGAAGATGAATTCATCCTAGCTCAAGAAGCTCAAGTCCAGCCCCCGAGGACCCAGCTTATCTCAAGCTAATTGAGCTAAGCTACCTTAGCTGTCTCAACCAGCTCAACCCTCCTCGGAAGCACCAGACCCAACTCACCTCAGCTCCATTCAACAGAAGCCAGCTCACTTTAGCTTGGCTTAGTAGCTAGTAGAGAACTAGCAACCTAAGCCAGCTAGAGTAGCCCCATGTTGACCTCTTCTGTAGCTGTCGACTCTAATTCACCTCCAAACTCTGCATATCCAGCTCCTCTCCTCAAACCCTAAGCTCGACATGCATATTCTTCTACTCCATAGCTAGCTAAGCTAGCTTAGCTTAGCTTACCTTGGCTAACATCAAGCTCCTTGGCCATCCACCACCTTCAACTCAACCCCAGCTAGCTCCACCAACCTAAGCCCTACCTAAGTTCACCTAAGCTAGCTATCCTGCTACAAGTTGGTACCACCACCTAGCCACCTCTTCACCCCATCATCACCGCCAAAAGGAACCAATTTTGGCGCCAAAACCTATCCCTAACTTCCCCCCTTTTTGGTGCCAACATCCACCCCCATTTCCACAATACACTTAAGCCTAAAACCCATTCTAGCCACCCACCTACCCCTCCTTCTAGAACCCTACTTGGCGCCACCTAAGCCCCCCTTCTAGAAGCCATTTTGGTGCCAACTTCAAAGGGTGCCACCACCCATAACCATGACCTAGGTACCCCTTGGGTTGGCACCAATCACCCTTAGCCGTAGTATCCCCAACTATCCCCCAAATCCTATCCTAGCCATCCATTCCAAGAGCCACCTATGCCCCCCTTCCAACACTATATATACCCACCTATCTTCCAACATTCTCTTCATCCTCCATTAGTGAATTATTCCACCTATACCCACATACACCTATGGCCAAGAAGAAGGAGTAGAGAACAAGATTAAGGGGGCACATCACCAACCCTTTTGGTGCCTTCTTCTCCCCACCCTCTTCAACTTGGGCCATGCCAAGGAGGAGGGCTATTCCAATTCATGGAGGATGTCCAGGCAAGGGAGAATGACCTACGGTGGACGTCCACCCTTGAGGAGGAGAATTGAAGGAGGTAGCTACCACCTTGGAGGACATCATTTGGAGGAGCATCTCAAGAATGAGGAGTTGGAGGACTCTTTTCAAGCCCGGGAGCTGCTAGGCTTGGAGCAAGAAACCATCATCTTCTTCACCATTTCATTTAGAGGATTTGTGTTTTTATCTTCTTCGATTTCAAGTCGATTAAAAGCTTTCGTCTATATGTTTTTTGTAGAACAAGTTCATTTTTAATTCAAGTTGCCTTCTTTCAATTTTTGTTGCATAGCTTTTTACAATTTTTGCCTAGCATTGTTTCACTCCCTCTCCCTAATTATTATAGGCCTCCACGTGCCTAGGGTGAGCTTAGGGAGAGGCTCCACCTATCACCTTAGGGTTAGCTTTATTGAAATAGGTAGTAGCTATCTTCCCACTATCAACAAAATTCGTATTGCCGTTATTTCAAAGCCTATAAAAATCATATATATAAAACACCAAAAAGAAAGTTGAGCTTGATTTCCAAGTAAGGGATTTAATTTTGCAAACATTTTGCCTCCTTGGATGACGCTAGATACTCCCCTATCTAGGAGTATAAATTTAAAAGCAAAAGCATATTTACGCGTTGCAACGACACTAAATTGTCTAACAAACCGCGTATTTTCGTGATCACTTTTTAGCGCCGTTGCCAGGGAGGCACGGCTTTGCTTAATCTTTCTTTCTCTTGCTTGAAGTGGATCTCATCCCCTTCTCTTTCTTTTCTCTTGTGTGTGTAGGTATTTTCGGAAGAAAGTGGGAATTTGGAAGCAAGTGCTCAAAGTTCCTTTTCTTCCCATGGATTTTCAGGTTGGTTTCTTCTCTCTTGTCACACCCAAACAAAAAGACTACCAAAATACACTAAACTTGGCTTTCAGGACCTTAAACAACATAATTAAGTGCAGTGGTGCATTTTAAAACTCATTGATTGCTTGTTTGCACCATCAACACCATTCCATTTCAAGTATTGGTATTCAATTTTCTAGGTCCAGATTTCTATCCAGACACGCAAAATCAATTTCCAACAGCACAGAACTCCTAAAATCATAAAATTTCATATTATGAATCTAAATTAAGTTAAGAACATATGTTCCAAATTTCATATTAATTGACTTTGTATTTAATTTTTAAAAATTCATGGACAGCAGAGGGGTCATGCCCTCTAATCTTCCTATTTTGCTATTCTCCGCGAATTTTAAGATTTTTATACTGATCAAATTTTTGTAAAATTTAGCTTTCTGAAATCCCTGTAAAATTTTACATATCATGTAAAATCACCAAAATATTCTGAGGTTGGTGGTAATACTGAAAAGTCCCAAATACCCACGGGTATCATTTCTGGACTTTGACACCAGTACAATTAAAAATTCAAAATAATTATCAAAAAAATTTATAAAATCTTACAAAAATATTTTTTGGAATCCTTGTTTGATTCCCTTCAAAGTAGTGTTGTTACTTGAATTGTTTAGACCACTACCACTACTTAATACCGAAAGCCCGAAAATAACTCATTGGTAGTTAAATTTCTATCCTAGGACTAATTGGACTAAGGTCTCTTTTTTCCATTTTTAGAGACAAACAACCGAAAGGAAACATATCTTCACCCATACAACTTGATTTCCTCTTGTTTGTGGAATCTCAATCTTGTTTGAAAATTTAAAAAGAAAACCCTAAAAATACACTATGTTAAATCAAATCCTAAAAGATAGAAATACAATAATTGTGTGACAACTTGCTTTTCATTGGAACCACTTTCCAATTCCTATAGACACACAAAAAAAAAAAAAGAAATAATATGGCAACAACCTAATTAAAGCCCTCCACATTCCGTGTGCACGGTAGTATCGTAGACCAAATTAAAATTGGTAGCGATTTGACCCCTAAGGTTTTCATCAATTTAGGCTTGCTATATAGGTCCTAAGTTTTCTATGGTTAATACCAATTCTGTCATCTATATCTGGTGTTCAGGCTGAGGGGCTGTGTCAAACAACCAAGCGCGAGTTTATACAAGCACCTGGGAATTTTCCTGGGAAATGTTTGGGCCCAAACCTCCCCTTAAGTAAATTGGCTAGATTTGTTGACAGAATGGGTATTCACTATTGATTAGTTATCTCCTAAGTAGACCAAGTCTTAGGTTTATTTTTAGGGAGTCACACTTAAGTTAGGTTTAGAATTTGATTTCTTGTGTGCACACTTCTCTCATGTCCATCTCTTCTCCTCCCCTCCCATACTTCCATTTTATGCATGGGCAACGGTCTCAAAATCCACACCTAGAAGGACCATTTGATTTCTCCCCCTGTACAAAAAGAACATTTTTTATGTCTTCTTCTTCTTCTAAAAAAATGTAAAATCGACAAAATGGGTCCATTAACCCTTCCACTTCTACCTCTAACCCCACTAACCCTAATTCTAACCCTTCCACCCAAAACCCACCCACCTTGAACTTCCCACACTTGGAGCTCCCTAATCTTGAATTGCCTCAAACACAACATCAAGAACCCCTACCTAATCTTTTAACAATGATGGATGAGCAGATTGCTAAATTACATTCCAATCAACAAACATTGACTAGGAACATTTAAAACCTAGCCAGTCAAAGGCCAAACCCACCACCCCATCAGCAGCATGTTATTCCTCTAAATGATTTCTATGATCCATCTTATTAAGAGCAACGACCGAGGGTGGTCATACCAGACGGGGACTTTGAGATCAAGCCAGCAGTCCTAAACCTAATTAAACACTTCGATGGCCTTCCCAGGGAAGATCCTTTCAGCCACCTTGAAGAGCTGACTCTTCTTGCACAAACGACCCATTCCCAAAATGTTGAAGAAGACCTATGGCTGATGCGGCTATTTCCATTATATCTTAAAGATAAGGCTGCTTATTGGATGAGGACCATTGGCCAACCCATCACAACTTGGCCTCAGCACAAGAGTGCCTTCCTCAAGAAATTCTTTCCCATAGGTCGTACCAATTCCCTGCGAAGATCTATTATGACCTTTCACCAAAAATCTTGTGAGACTTTTTGTGATTCTTGGGAAAGATTTCAAGATCTCTTAAGAAGTTGCCAACACCACGAGATTCCTTTATGGCAGCTTGTGCAAATCTTCTATCATGGATTAGAAGATCAAATCCGACAGTTTGTCGAAGCCTCGTGTGGCGGCAACTTCTTAAATAAGGTTGTTAAAAGTGCCTATGACCCTTCTGAAGAAATGAGTGAAAACTCATTTAATTAAACTTCCATGAACACATTTTGTAGAACTCAAAACCCATAGTTCTGTGTTCATGAAGTAGGCTCTCAATCTATCCCTGTCACCCAAGACGATCTTCAAATGATTGCTCAAAAACTCGACCAGATGCATATTAATCAAAAGAAAATTGAGGAAAGATTGGCCACATCGACCCAAGCTCCACATAGTCCACATCTAACCCAACCTAGCTTTCCATGAAGAGAAAATTTGCATAATCTCAACACTACTCCTACTGATTATTACCAGTATTCTGTGGTTGCCTATTATTCACTGGGGAATTACAACTATCCAGATCTTAGCACCACTCAAAATATTTCTACCATCCAGGACCCCTTTAAAAATTCTTCCAAATGGAAAAATTACCCGAACTACTTCACGAATAATCAGGTTCCTTCCCAACCAGATCATTTTAATGGGTATGGGTCAAATCCAACCTTTCATCCTGGGCCATCCCAACAAGTCATCAATGCCCAGGTGATGTGAACCCTACAGGAAATGCAAACGAAAATGACGAAAGTAACCCATACCGTCACAAATCTAAACAATCAGATTAGGGTTACTCCCACGCAAAGAACTATAGGACATCTTCCGTCCCAACCCATGCCTAACCCTAATCACCAAAGGAACCAATATCCGGGCAAAAATCCACACTACCCAAATCAGCCTCCTACTAATCCATGACCTCAGCAGCCTCCTAGGTTTCCACAACCACAGGCCCCCCACCTCCTCCAAATAATAATCCAACTGCACATGTAGTTACATTGAGGAGTGGGAAAACCACCACTGATCTCGAGCCTTCACACAAACCTGGTGAAATCCCCATCACTATGCAAATTGACTTCCCACCTCCGCATCAGGAAGAAAAAGAAATACAAAAATCTCAAGACACGATTCCTATCCCTTTCCCACAAGCTCTCCACCCCACCACCAATAGGAAAAAGAAAGCTAAGCCCACAAAAGAAGAACACATGTATCTATTTGGGCAAGTTCAAATCAATATTCCTCTCCTAGATGCCATCAAATATATACCTGCCTATGCCAAATTTTTGAAGGAGATCTGTACACCTAAAAGGTAGGCCAAAAATCTAGGGCAGGTGCATCTTTCGAAGATAGTAAGCTTGTCATATAGAGCAAGCTACCTCCTAAGATGAAAGATCCAGGGGTGCCTTTAATTTCAGTAATTATTGATGATACTACCTTTAATCGCACCCTCCTTGATCTTGGTGCCTCAGTTAATATTATTCCCACAATTGGCTTTGAAGAATTTCAAATCAGTGAATTAAAACCCATCGTGGTTACCCTGTAATTAGACTACCGATCTACAATTGAGCCTCGTGGGATTATCGAGGATGTTTTGGTCAAGGTCCAGAATTGTGTCTTCCCAGCTGACTTTCCGGTCCTTGACATTGAGGTACCTGAATCATTATTGGACTCCTCAATAATCCTTGGATGCCCTTTTTTGGCCACTGCAAAGGCAAATATCATTTGCCACATAGGCAAAATGGATATCACTTGCACCGGCCAAACTATCACTTTAGATATTTTCAAATCCTCCAGGAGATTCCAAGATGATAACTTTTTTGAGAACTCAGATACGGAAATTTACAATATGGTGGAGGAGAGAATGTTGATAGATACCTTTACCGACCATAATTTTTTTCAGGACTCTGATTCAGAATCAGTGGTCGGCGAAATATGTGATCTGGAGACTTCTCCTGACCCAAAATCCATTCCTGATGATCCCCTGATCACCTGAACCCACCCACTCTTCCTGCACCCCACTTTTCCACACTAACTTCACCCAATCCTCCCCATCCCTTCCCTGACTCCTTTCTTATGGACCTACCACCAACCCCACCCGAGTTTGGCATCCAACCTGATTTAAAACCATGGCCAGACTCGGGCTACACTTATCATTTTCCATCCAACTTTGATCCCAATATTGCTTCTAATCAAATTTCTAGGGATCTAGAAGAAGACATTTTTTTTGCGAGCATCTAAGTGTCCAACTTTTTACAAGATTTTCCATCTTTCGTGCAAACCTTCACGCCCGGTTGAATGGTGTAAAAGAAAACACTGGATGGGAGGTAGCCCATCATATTTCTTGCTTTCCTTTCCCCTTTCCTTTTCCAGGTTTTGACCATCCTAAACCTGACTGCTCTTCATTAAGCTGATCCCTTATCCCTCCTAATGCATGAGGACATTGCACATCTTAAGCATGGGGGGGTGTTTTTAAAATTTGATGATCGATTTAGGATTTTCAAAACATAAAAACATGCATTTTCTTTAGTTATTTTATTTTCCTTCTTGCATACACAAAAATATACAAATGTTGAAAACATTTTGAGGAAAAAATTTGAAATTGGGACTTAGGTCTAGAAACTCACTTTTGGTACAATGGGATTTAATCTTGAACAAACTAGGGATGTGGATGTAAATCTGATCATTAGAATTTCAGGGACTATTTTTAGACTAGATCAGATATCCTTTTCTAAAATTCCACTTGAACAAATGATAGTTTCGGTGACTTAATCCTATTTTATATTGTGGAAAGTATTTGACTTAGTTTCTAATTCAAAAACTTGCTTGTCTTGAGAAACTTCATGTCCCAATTTTCACACACAAGTGAACACTTGAAAACAACTAAAAATTAGAAAAACCCCCTTCTTTGGACTTAGAAAAAGTTTGAAGCAGATCATCTGTTTGAGTTCCTATCACCGAGAAGGAGGAAATGCCTCCTTTGAGGATGCGAGGTCAACATGTTACCACCTCCACACTGCTCCATATCTATATTTCATATCTTTAGACAGAGCATTAAAGCACATTGTAGCAGCTCAAATGTCTTGGACGGTGCTCTACCTATAGTGTCGGGGCAAGAGCTTGAGTTTGCTTGGAGGGCCCCTTTACACCGCATTGTGTTTTGGGGTTGAGAATCCTGGGTGGTGTCATGGACAGTGCTATCCCGAAGTACTGGTGCTAGAGCCTACTGTAAACACATTTACACTACTTAAGATGTCTATTTATGCATGTTCTTAAGCATAGGATTGCATTGCATGCTATAAATATTGCATAACATGCATCATCTTGCATTTAGAGTAGTTTGAACAAAATGGAGGTTAATTATCTTTTTTTATGTGCTTGGACAGGGCAAACCTTTTATCGGGGCCTCAGATCAAAGATCCAACCATACGGGTGTGATCAGGGCGACGATTGGAGTTCAACGACTCTAAGATCACCTTAATCAGGCATCTGTAGCATCTGGTAGTGACTGGGGAACCCTACAAGATCAAGGGCCAAGATGGTGTAAATCCGCACTTCAAATGACAAATCCATCTGCTCGGATGGATTCAGATCAACGATCGCAGCCTAATGATGCAAAAATCGGGTCAATCCAACACCTATAGAACCATCTACAACATCCAGAAGATGGATGGCCAAGATGGTGCCACATGGTGCCATCTCGACCGCCCAATCGCCCGCACACAACCGCTGAAGCCCCCGCATCCGCCCCTCTCCACCGTTGGATCTCGATCCAACGGCTGTGAGCGCATGCGCCTCAAATTGTCCGCGTGACACAATCCTTCATGTAGTGCAGCGGTCGCGAGGCGCTGCGCATTCACAAGAAGCGGGTTCGAGCCACAGCGAGCAGGCGAAGGGCGTGGGCGGGCGGGCACAGGAGCGCGTCGGATCTTAATCGGGCGGCCGTCCGTGCTCAATAGCGTCGACGTGCTATCGCACGCCTGCGCCTCATGCTGGCGGGCACACGTTGAGGGCCGGCGAAGGTGTGATCTGGGCCATCCGATTGCTGTGGACGACTGAACGTGCGACGAGCATTAAGCGTGAGCAGACGAGCGGGCGTGCGCGGGCAACACCTACTACACCCACGTTGGGGTTTTAGCGATGGTTTTATCCATCACTAAAAACTCCTTATTTAATGTTTTGAAGATGTAATGTCCAATTTGCCCCCAGTCCTTGCAATTATAAAAGAAGACCCCCTCCACATGAAATTCTCATCCCTTCATTCTCTTCTCTACCTCTCCAAAGCTCAAGAGAAGCTTGTCCCACACCTAGGATGCTTCTCGCGAGACAAAGTCCAAATTTTCGTCCCCCTTCGGAAGTGGATCCCACGGCAATGACGACGTGCTATCCTGTTCCCATTCTTCTGCTTCGTCCTCATTCGTCCAGGCATCGTCCTATCCGGCTTGTCCTCCAAGCGACCGTTGAGGAGGATATCTCTCTCTCTATTCTTTTTACTACTTTTTAGAGTAGTTCTGATCATCCTCCAAGAAGTCATCGGGGAGGACATTTCTCCCTTCATTCTTTTAATGCCGTTTAGAGTAAATTTATTGCTTTCTAGTGTAATTGTTTTCTGCTTTTTAGTTGTAATAGTGAAACAAACAATCTCCTTAATGATGAATTCCCTGTTTATTCTACATCTCGTTTTGATTTCTTTTTGCAATATTCTCTTTCTCTCTTCTAGTTATTGTAAATAGTTAGCTAGTTTTAATTAAATGAATTATTTCGTGACAAATAAAAACAAATGCATAGTTTTTAAATCAAGCGTCCGCCTCCCTTTGTTCGACCCGGAATTTTCATTTCGGTATAAATTTTATTTGTTGAACACGAGTTCTTCTCTTTTAAACTATTACGACAGGTTTTCCAAAACCAAACATGTTAGCGTAGCAACCCGACGTTCAACATTTTAGCGCCATTGCCGGGGAGGCGACGCTCTTTGATTTTTCTTCACATTTTCTAACTTACAAATCATTTACCTCACTTCTCTCCTTTCTTATTGTGATTGCAAGTACTCTTTCGAGATAGGCAAAAGCGTTAGATTGGAGTAAAATGCTGTAGAAGGTTTTGTAAGTTATCCTCCACCTCTCACCCATTAGATTTCGTTTAACCACATAATAACACAAACATCAATCAACCTAGGTGTTCTTATAAACTCTATTGTTAGATTGTTTGTTGTTTGACATCCATACTCACCCTAACCCCCACATTAAAAAAAGCTCTCAGAGGTACACAACCTCATCTGATTTTCAAACTCAACCGGTGAACTGATCTTTGGAGCCGGTACACACATCAAAATACATAATTGAGTAGAAATCAGATTAGGTAATCACCTGTGTGCCTAATAAAGTGATGTAACAGGCCCATTGTTTGAGTTGCTTGGGCCGCACCACATCAAATAAAATTAACTCATTAAGTAGCTGCCACTTAGGTTCAACTCTTAGGGATTTACCAGGCACTCCACATTCTTATTAAGCTTCAGAGGAAAACACTTTCACCTGTGCTTTCAAAACCTGGTGTGCCAATGAAACTTGTTTGAAAACACCTAAAGTTGAATCCTAAAAGCTACTAAGCAAGATTTGAACCTTAAAATTCACCACATCAAAAATAATCTTGTTTGAAAACCATTGGTTGTGCACACACACACAAATCAATCAATCATTAAGGGCACAACCCATTTAAAGGGCCCATCACATTCCAAAGCACATTCAAACCTAGCCCTAAATAAAATAGAGTAGATGTTGGCCTTAAGGATTGGACTCGCTCTTTAGAGCCCGGAAAGAGATTATTTTCGATTAGTCTGTTTCTATTGTTCAATCTGATGTCTAGCTAGGGCAGTAGAATCAAACGATCACGCTGGGGGGTACACTAGGAACCCAAAGCGCAAGCTGAAGGAAGAACCTTTTCCTTAGTCCCTCCTTCTAACTGGTTGGATTGAACATACAGAAGTAGATCAAAAGGTTTCTCTATGTCAAGATGGGTTTTGGGAGTCTGTAGGTCTTTATGCTAACCCACTTAAGGATAGGTTTGATTGTTTGCATTGGAGGGCACCTTTCTTTCTCCCGCTTATCATGAATCCTTCCACATATTACATGCATTCCCACACTTTTCCCCCTATTTTGAATTATCCTAAACATGACGATTATCCTGACTCGTACTGTAATCAACCATCAGCTAGTTGGAATAATTCGGATTGGGGATATAGTTCCGGACCTCTGTGTTTAGGGTCTAACCCTGAACACTTTGATTGTGATTTTTATCCTTCTCAGAGCCACATCGATTATAGATCGTCACCCTATTATGCACAACCTAATACGATCTACAATCAAGAAGGATACACTGATTCTTACCCATCCTTTGATTACACTACCTTTAGGTCATCACCACCTTTTGAATAATCTGAAATGACCTATTATCAGGAAGGGTATAACGAATCTCAATTCGTTAATTCCCCTGCATTGATACCAAACCCGCCCAACCCTGAACCAACTCATTTGGTTCAGGTTAACCAGGTTCAAGATGAGGTTCTAGCTAACTTTAGGAATATCATACAATCTTTAGAAGTTCAGCCAATACCTTGCATTGAGAGATTGGAGCCCCTGATTGAAATGATTGATGATTTGGACAAGTCGTTGTTGGATTTGCTCCAGGATGTTAAGGATAAGAACCCAGGTGACTTTCTACTTGGGAAATTAGCGAAACTGAGGATGAGATTCGTGGTTGCTTTGATTCAATCATGGGATGATTCCTAGGATGAACCCTCTTCAGGAAAGCCAATGACAGAACCTGCTCAGGCACCTGTTAGGGGGGACACGTGTTACGAGGTTGACTAGATCGAATTAAGGCAAGCAACTAAGGATGATTTGATTTCTTCACCAGAGATCCCTGAGTCGGGGTATGAGGAAACGTATGTCTCCATGGATCAGAAAGTGACAGATGATTTTGGGACATACATTGATACGGATCTGGATTTCTTTGATGGTGAAGATTCAAGTTGCAAAGTCTCACACGAGTTTTCAGAATACGATTTTTGTGAGACGATTGGGCCTGAGGAATCTGATAGATCATTTGATAGCCTAATAATTGAGGAAATTGATCTTATTAGGGCACATATTATGGATCCAGAATCGCATTTTCTGGAGGATTCAATTCAATGCCCTGATTATCAGTTACACCGCATTGAACTTATTCATGATTCTATTTTTGAGATAATTAGACCCAAGTCAATTTTGATTCTGGCACATCATTTAGACCTGGAGATTTCAGATGGGGTGATTAATATACAAGGGGTCCTGGAATTTGACATTCTAATTGAGGAGGATAGGATTTGGGAAGTTTTGATTTGGGAAGTTAACTTTGGAGGAAATGGAAGATTAAGTCTAAGGGTTCCAATTCATCTGAAAACATCAAATCAGAACCCTTACGACATCTGTTCTGAGGATGTTCAACCCAAGCACACATTCAACGATTATCCTTTTGAGCTTCAATTCTATGTAACCTGACTTTTTGGTCTTGGGTTGCATCGTCATAAATCGCAGGCCCGACCCCGCTTGCATACTGATTTTAGGTTTTGGGTAATTTTTATCCAGAACCGAAGATATTCTCGATTATGGGGTATGGGTCTACACCACAATCTGGTCCACATCTGTGGACCTCTGCTGACATGTTTGAGGATTCTTCTGTTTATTCCGATTCTGGCCTGCACTTGTGAATTCTTCATTTCTCTTATTTTGTATTGTGTGACTAGCTGAAGGCACTAAACTCAGCACATATACAGTTCTTTTTCGTTTTCATCTCGGAGCGAACCTGACAATCACGAAATTCAGGTGCTTTCTACGCTTTTCCACTCTATTTTTTGTCTTTTCAATACAATGAGGACATTGAATTAGATAGGCATGGGGGGGTGGATATTCATCTCTGAATTCATTCGTCAGCTCCGTAGATTTATTTTATTTTCTTTTATAAAAAAATAAAAAAAAATCAGAATTAGGAAAGAGAACTTGGGTTTAAGAAAATTTTCGATCTTAGGAAATACTATAATATGATTTGAACACAAAGACCCTTCAGGTCTTTGGACTTAATCAGCTCGTTTCTCCAATAAAATGTGGATTTGTTTTTCGAGTTCTCACCAACCTGAATTTTATTTTAATTGGAGTACATAAGTTTGGGTGATAAGTACACGACTTATCAACCCGCCCTCTGATTTGAGGGAATTTTGAGTTTCTAGCATCTACACACTATCTTGTCACTGACTCGTTGTTAGACGATTTTAACGGAAATTGGGTAGCTAATGAACCTTCTAGGGTGATATGGCTGGCAAGTTCTCGTGGGTAACAACCCATAGGTAGGTTGTCCAGAGCCCAGTCACTGGACCTTTCTCTTTTTTCTGCCCGTATATCGGTTGTCCGGAACCTAGCTCAATAAATGCACTAAAAATTCTCAAAACACCTAGGAAGAAGCGGAGAAGTAGAATAAATCGGGGAAATATACACTGGATTTACCCTTGTGTTGACCCCATAAAAAAAAAAGTAGGGAGAAAGCTACCAGTTGTAAAGATACACCTTTACGCAGAATTCTTTTTTTTTGATCACCTAGAGGCGTAGAAATCCGAAGTTCGTTTTAACTGCTGGTCAACGAGTCTATCACATTCACAATAAGATGTTTAGAACTTAGAGTTCTCATCAAAACTTGGGTGAGTTGAATGGCTGTAGAAAGCCACTCTTTAACCCTAAAACTTGAAAATCTGAAAAAATTACAAAAGAGGAAAAAGAGAAAAAGAAAATTTTCTTTGAATAAGGCGAGGGCTTGAGGCGGTCTGCATTTTGGCAGATACTCGGGCACTGTTCTGTCTTTGAAAGTTCAGATCCTAAGTAAATAATTTCTTTATGATTGAAAATAACCCATGCCCAAATAATCTAACCTAATTCTTTTATAAATAGCATATAGTTTTTGCTAGGGACTAGCAAAAGATAGGCATGGGGGTAAGATGTAAGCACATTTCCACTACTTAAGATGTCTATTTATGCATGTTCTTAAGCATAGGATTGCATTGCATGCTATAAATATTGCATAACATGCATCATCTTGCATTTAGAGTAGTTTGAACAAAATGGAGGTTAATTATCTTTTTTTATGTGCTTGGACAGGGCAAACCTTTTATCGGGGCCTCAGATTAAAGATCCAACCATACGGGTGTGATCAGGGCGACGATTGGAGTTCAACGACTCCAAGATCGCCCTAATCAGGCATTTGTAGCATCTAATAGTGACTGGGGAACCCTAGAAGATCAAGGGCCAAGATGGTGTAAATCCAAACTTCAAATGACAAATCCGATCACACGGATGGATTCGGATCGACGATCGCAGCCTAACAACGCAAAAATCGAGTCAATCCAACACTTTTGGCACCATCTACAACATCCAAAAGATGGACGGCCAAGATGGTGCCACGTGGCACCATCTCGGTCGCCCAATTTCCCGCATGCAACCGCTGAAGCCCTCGCATCCGCCCCTCTCCGCTGTTGGATCTTGATCCAATGTTTGTTAATGCATGCGCCTCAAATCATCTACGCGACACAATCCTTCGCGTAGCGCAGCGGTTGTGTGGCATTCCGCTTTCACAAGACGCGGGTTCGAGTCGTAGCGAGCAGGAGAAGGGTGCGGGCGAGCATCAGATCTTGATCGGGCAGCAATCCATGCTCAATAGCGTCGACGTGCTATCGTACGCCTGCACCTCACGCGGCATCGCACGTAGGCAGGCACGCGTTGAGGGCGAGCCAAGGTGCGATCTGGGCCATCCGATCTCACGATCGGACGGCTGTGGACGGCTGAACTTGCTGCGAGCATTAGGCGTGAGCAGACGAGCGGTCGCGCGTGAGCAACACCCCCTATGCCTACGTTGGGGCTTTAGCGATGGTTTTATCCATCACTAAAGACCCCTTATTTAATGTTTTAAAGATGTAATGTCCAATTTGCCCCCACTCCTTGCAACTATAAAAGGAGACCCCCTCTACACGAAATTCTCATCCCTTCCTTCTCTTCTGTACCTCTCCAAAGCTCAAGAGAATATTGTCCACGCCCGGGATGCTTCTCGCGAGATAAAGTCCAAATTTTTGTCCCCCATTGGAAGTGGATCCCGCGACGACAACAATGTGCTTCCCCGTTCCCGTTCTTCTTCTTCATCCTCCTTCGTCCTACTTTGTCGTCCTTCATCCAGGCGTTGTCCTGTCCGGCTCATCATCCAAGCGACTGTCGAGGAGGATATCTCTCTCCCTATTCTTTTTATTGCTTTCTAGAGTAGTTCTGCTCGTCTTCCAAGCAATCGTCGAGGAGGACATTTCTCCCTCCATTCTTTTAATGCTTTCTAGAGTAAATTTATTGCTTTATAGTGTAAATGTTTTCTGCTTTTTATTTGTAATAGTGAAACAAACAATCTCCTTAATGATGAATTCCCTGTTTATTCTACATCTCGTTTTGATTTATGTTTGTAATATTCTCTCTCTCTTCTATTTATTGTAAATAGTTAGCTAGTTTTGATTAATTGAATTATTTCATGACAAATAAAAACAAATGCATATTTTTTAAATCAAATGTCCGCCTCCTTGTGTTTGACCTGGAATTTTCATTTCGGTATAAATTTTATTTGTTGAACATGAGTTCGCTTTCAAACGACTGGTTTTCCAAAACAAAATACGTCAATGTAGCAACTTGACGTTCAATAGAGCCTCCTCAAGGATTGGTAACGGGAATGATGATCGCGACACATCTGTTGTAAAACTAAGCTAAAAATAAGCATGGGTGAAAAAAAAAAATTAAACCAAAAACATGCCCCTATAATTGTTGCCTTTTCACAAGCACGGACACAAGGTTTTAAATGATATTGCAAGTTATGAATCTGCTTCATGAGCCAAAAAGATCCTAAAACAAAAATTTCAAGTCATCTGAATTAAAAAGGGGTTAATTTGTGACTTTTCTAGATGATATATTGATCCCATTTTGTCAAATTTTAGGATCCAAAAATAAATCTCAATGTTTATCCTTAAGAAATCTCGTTTCTCCTGTGTTGAGATCAACCAAGGTCCCTTAATCTTTTTCTCCTCAAAAGTCAAAGAAATTAGATTTCTTAAAAATGCCATTTTCCAAAAAATTATAGTTTTACTAAGAGTCTAGCAAAAGATAAGCATGGGGGTGTGATAAATGCCAGTTTATCATTATTCCTATGTATTAAAACAAACCTAGCTCTTAAGATTTTGCTCCGCAAATGGGTTTTTGAGTTGCATTTAAGCAAAAATTAGGTTAGGCATGCATTGCATTTTTTATTGTGTTTTTAATGTGTTTTCGTGAGTGTTAGGGATAAATAGATTGCTAGATTCCTAGAACCCTGGCGCTCAGGATGGCAATAGGTGAAGGAGAGGCTCAAGCTAGTTGGAACTCAGCTTGATCCTGCTCACATAGCTAGAATCCAGCTCACGTGGATTAGGGTCAGCTCATCCTAGCTCCATTTAGCTCATCTCAGCTGAATGGTAGCTCAAGAGAGCTCATCTTAGCTCACCCTAGCACAGGTCAGCAAAGATCTAGCTCAACTTAGCTGAGTCTAGGTCATCTCAGCTCCCACTAGTCCATAGGGAGCTTTAGCTAGCTCATTTGAGTTGATAGGAGTTCACCCCAGCTCAGGTCCAGATACAGTCAGCTCCACTCAACTCCAGCCAGCTGAAGATGAATTCACCCTAGATCAGGAAGCTCAAGTCTAGCCCTTGGGGACCCAGCTTAGCTCAAGCTATTTGAGCAGAGCTACCTTAGCTATCTCAGCCAGCTCAACTCTCCTTGGGAGCACCAGACCCAGCTCACCTTAGCTCCATTCAACAGAAACCAGCTCACATTAGCTTAGCTTAGCAGCTAGCAAAGAACTAGCAAGCTAAGCCTGCTAGAGTAGTCCCTTGTTGACCTCTTCAGTAGCTACCGGCTCCAATTCAGCTCCATACTCTGCATATCCAGCTCCTCCCCTCAAATCCTAAGCTCCACATGCATATTCCCCTACTCCATAGTTAGCTAATCTAGCTTAGCTAACATCCAGCTCCTTGGCCATCCACCACCTTCAACTCAACCCTAGCTAGCTCCACCAACTTAAGCCCTACCTAAGCTCACCTAAGCTAGCTATCCAACTCCAAGTTGGCACCACCACCTAGCCACCACTTCACCCCATCATCACCACCAAAAGGCACCAATTTTGGCACCAAAACTACTCCCTAACTACCCTCATTTTTGGCACCAACATCCACCCTCATATCCACCATACACTTAAGCCTACAACCCATCCTAGCCACCCACCTACCCCTCCTTCTAGACCCCTACTTGGTGCCACCTAATAGCCCCTTCTAGAAGACATTTTGGCACCAAATTTAAGGGGTGCCACCACCTATAACTACCACCTAGGTACCCCCTGGGTTGGCGCCAATCACCCTTAGCCATGGGGTCCCCAACTACCCCACATATCCTATCCTAGCCATCCATTACAAGAGCCACCTATGCCCCCCCTTCCTACACTATATATACCCACCTATCTTCCCACATTTTCTTCATCCTCCATTAGTGTATTATTCTACCTATACCCACCTACACCTACAGCTAAGAAGGAGCAGAGAAGAAGATTAAGGGGGCACATCACCAGCCCTTTTGGTGATTTCTTCTCCCCACTCTCTTCAACTTGGGCCACGCCAAGGAGGAGGGCTATTCCAATTCATGGAGGATAGCCAAGCAAGGGAGAAAGACCTAGGGTGGACATCCACCATTGAGGAGGAGAATTGAAGGTGGTAACTAACACCTTGCAGGACATCATTTGGAGGAGCATCTCAAGAAGGAGGAGTTGGAGGACTCTTTTCAAGCCCGAGAGCTACTAGGCTTGGAGTAAGAAGCCATCATCTTCTTCACCACTTCATTAAGAGGATTTGTCTTTTTATCTTCTTGCATTTCAAGTAGATTAGAAGCTTTCCTCTATATGTTTTGTGTAGAATAGGTTCAATTTTAATTCATGTTGCCTTCTTTCAATTTTTGTTGCATAGCTTTTTACAATTTTTGCCTAGCATTTCTTTCACTCCCTCTCCCTAATTATTCTAGGCCTCCAAGTGCCTAGGGTGAGCTTAGGGAGAGGCTCTACCTATCACCTTAGGGTTAGCTTTATTGAAATAGGTAGTAGTTGTTTTCCTGCTATCATCAAAATTTGTATTGCCGTTATTTCAAAACCTATAAAAGTCATATATATAAAACACCAAAAAGAAAGTTGAGCTCGATTTCCAAGCAGGGGATTTAATTTTGCAAACATTTGGCCTCCTTGGACGACCGTAGATACTTCCCTATTTAGGAATATAAATTTAGAAGCAAAAGCGGATTTACACGTTGCAACGACACTAAATTGCATAACTAACAAACTACATATTTTGCAATCACTGTAGTTTTTGCTATAGAGAAGTTTAGGCCTTACCTTCATGGGTCTAAGGTGCTTATTTTTACTGATCATGCAGTAGTGAAACATCTCATTGCTAAGAAAGATTCTAAGCCATGTCTGATTAGGTGGATCCTACTCCTTCAAGAATTTGACTTGGAGACACGTGAAAAGAAAGGAGGAGAAAATGAAATGGCTGACCACCTGTCTCACCTTCCACTTAATGACTCTCTTTTCGGAGACTTCTGCGAGACATTTCCCGATGAAACCTTGATGGCGGTGACACCAACTTTACCTTGGTATGTTGATACCGTAAAGTACTTGGTCACTGGAGAAACTCTTGGCTATTGGGATGAGCAAAAAAAAAAGAGATTCACTTCCCAAGCAGGATATTTTCATTGGGAAGAGCCTAAATTATTTAGAATTGGACAAGAACAATTATTGAAACATTATGTACCCGAAGAGGAACAGCAAAGTGTGCTGAGTCTTTGCCATGAACTTCACTGTGGAGGACACTTTGGTCCTAAGAAAACTGCTTTTAAGGTTCTCTAGTCCGATTTTTGGTGGCCTTCGTTATTTAAGGATTCTCATAATTTTGTTAAGGCCTGTATTAGATGTCAACAGACTGGAATGATTGGGAAGAGGAATGAAATGCCTCAACACCCTATTCAATCTGTTGAAATTTTTTATGTGTGGGGAATTACTTTATGGACGCCTTTCCTTCATCCCATGGTTATGAATATATCTTGGTGGTAGTTGATTATGTCTCTAAATGGATAGAGGCCATTCCTACACGTACAACTGACAACTCTGTGGTGTTGAAATCTGTGAAGGCCAATATCATATCTCGTTTCGACTGCCCCAAGACCATTACAAGTGATGGGGGACCTCATTTCCGAAACGACTACTTCAATCGACTGATCAAGAGTCTGGGAGTGACTCACAAGGTCGCTACCCCTTACCATCCTCAGACGAGTGGCCAAGTTGAAGTGTCGAATAGGGAGATAAAAAATATTTTAGAAAAGACCATTAGACCTCATAGGAAAACTGGTCCCAAAAGCTTGATGATGCTTTGTGGGCATATCGAATGGCCTATAAGACCCCTTTAGGTACTTCTCCCTTTTGGATTATGTATGGGAAAGCATGCCATTTACCTATTGAGGTGTAACATAGGGCATTTTGGGCTATTCGAAGTCTTAACAAGGATTTACAGAACGCAGGTAAGGCACGACTTCTGAAATTAAGTGAGCTTGAGGAGCAGAGGAATGATGCTTATGACACCTCTCAAGCTTATAATGAAAGAACTAAGTATGGCTTCGAAAGACCTTTGCGCCCAACCAACAAGTCTGGCTTTTTAATTCCAGACTTAAGCTTTTTCCTGGGAAGTTAAAATCTCATTGGGATGGGCCTTACATAATCACTAAAGTGTTTCCGCTTGGAGCTATGGAGATTAAAAGCCCTTCCTCTTCAGTAACTCCCTCTATCGTCAATGGTCAACGGTTAAAACCGTACATTACTCTGGATGGCCATCTGGTTGACAAGGTCACTCTTGAGGTGCCTTAGCTCCTACCATCCTCCGCCTCATGTAATATCTTCCTTTAACTATTTTTGTTTCCAATGAGGACATTGTTTGAGCCAGGAATGGGGGAGAGGACCTGAGGCATTTGTTTATAGCATGTCTACATTTTGCATTCATTTATGCATATTGCATTTAAATAATAATAATAATAATAAAATTTTTGAGCTTAACTAGCTAGGCCCTGCATTATTAAGCAAATCAGAACTCTAGGTTAGACTAAGTCGATTCTAGGGCCGAACATTAGAAGCTAAGTGAGCTACTAGCTTTAGACCTTTAGGGTCCTTTGTGGACTTAAAAACTTAAGTAGGAGTTAAGTTGCAGACCATTCCTCAAGAGGTTGAGGAAGGAAAGCAAAAAAATTGAGTTAAAAGGTGGGGCAGTACCTGGAGTCTTGTTCTACATTTCAGTTTACGGGTCCTTGTAACCCAAGCATCAAAATTTCACACACTTGGTCTTGTGTAAGTGATCACCTTAATTCCTTTCTTAAAAGAGATTTGGTTCTCTTAGTTTCGACTTAGGAGAGGTTTGAAAACACAATTTGATTGGAAGAGTTCCCGCCACAGGAGAGGTGGAGTATATACTCACCTTGAGGATGCGATGATAACATATTACCTCCTCAGTGCTTTTCTATTAGGATATCCATCCTACTGGGGGCATATAAGCGCATTGTGCGGTTCAGGTACCATGGGCGGCCCTATCTAGAAGTGCCAATTGCCACAGGCCTGAATTCGCTTAAGAAATCCATGGGCAATACTATCTCGAAGTATCGATTTCCAAGAGTTCTTGGGGTCGCTATGGGTGGTGCTATCTCGAAGTATCGAAAGTTAGGCACCCTTTGAGGTAAGGTGATGGGGACAATGAATCTGACACAAATCGTGCTAATAGCTGATCCGAGGTTAGGCTTAGGGGAATCAAACAAAGTATATATATATTATTAAAAAAAAAAATCCTTTTTCCTTTCTAGGCTGGCAGTCATACCAACATCAAATAACTCAGACCAATGCACATGGACGGATGCTTTAATCTCAGGGATCAATAAACCTTAGGGTAGAGTAGAAATCAGGGAAACTTGTGCCTGCAACTTATCTTTAGCCGACCTAGTCTGTAACTTAGCAACTACTTGGGAACCTTAGGTCTAAAGTCTGAACTTAATATGTTTCTAAACAAAGACCAATTGGGTTGGCTAGTCTACTTGGAGTGCTAGGTTTTGTGTGGATTTGCTAGGGACTAGCAAAAACTAGGCATGGGGGTATTTGATTAGCCCATATTTGTGGGCTATTCAATTATTTAAGCGTCTAGACGTTAAGTTAATTTTAACATTTAGATAGCATACATTAGGATGTAAATAAATTAATTCATATTTTTAGCTTAAGTGCATAATTCATGCATTTAGAATTAACCTAGGGTTGCATACATTTAATTAGTTATTTAATTAGGTGCGCTATTTTAATTAACATAGAAGTTAAGAAGTTATGTATAAATAATCCTAATTATTTTATTCTTCTTTTTTCTTCTTCTTCTCCTTTGCAGGTAACTCCTCCGTCTTCGCCTCTTCCTCCTGTGCATCAGCATTGATTTTACGATGGGTTTTAAATTTCAAATCTTTGGAGCCATGGCTGCAAAAGGGAAGGAAGGGCTACTGTTCAATAGGAGGCCACCACCCCTTTGTTCCTCACTATGCATAGAGAACTTTGCCTCTCATCCATTCACACCACTGGCCTCCCAACGTGGTAGTGCGAGTCCACCACCGTGGGCATGTGGGGTGACAGCCCACACCGCCAAGAGTCCCTGCAACTTCTCCTTTCCGCACCTCCACCGTGCCAAGTGCGCCTGCCCATCGCACGCCCTCACCTCAGTCAGTAGTAACCAATGCTAGTGGCTACATGCCCACGCCTTCATGTTCAGTGCACAAAAGCCCCGAGCACCCATGCTTCCTCGTGTCATCTGCCCACCGCACACCTTCACCAGTACCTCCAGTGCCCTCACCTAGCAAGCTCGCCCACCGCGTGCCCTCACCCCAGCCAGCACACCCACGCCTCCTTGCCTTCACCACGCCTAGCGCTCGTGCTCCAGCACCTCCCTGCAGCACCTGCAGTTGGTGCCAACAGACCCCCCACGCGTGGCTGTGCAACCTATAGAGCACCACCCCTCCACACGCCCACCCCCTACATGTGCCTGCAGCGCCTGCAGTGCCCGCACGCTGCCCCTCCTCTCGTCTGCAGCATGCGTGGCCAGCAGCAGCTAACGCCACCCACCGCCGACCTTTCCTTCATCAGGCTAGCTCCGACCACCATCCATCGAGCTGCCACCACCGTCAGGTGCTAATCGGGGAGGGCTACATCTAGTCACCAACTCACCGTCCATCTCTCCTTCATTCGTGCACAAGCTCCACCTGAAGCTAATCCCGTGTTTCATCCTCTATTAATAATTACATTTCATACCATTGCCACAATAAATGGATTTTGATTTATCATTATTTTATTGTGGTGAAGTTATGCCTTCATGCTCATGCCTCTGGAGAATTGGTAAACCTTATTATTCATCTCTATGTGCATTGAATTTAATTTTGAATTACATTTTAGTATGCATGAAAGTGAATAGTACATGGCATACCCTTGCTCATGGATAATATTTTGACGTAAAAATTACATTAACATCCCTTGACTTCTCAATAAATTTAAGGTGTACTTTCAGAGCTACACTGACATTGTTTGATCTGGCGAATGGTTTAGCGAACTTGATTTGGACCTAATAATGTGCTTAAATAGGTCATTGCTTCCCTGTGGATACGACCCGCAATCTTGTGAGTTGTTTAATTTTAATATTAATTATTTTGTTAAGCAGTTTTCCACTGATTAGCCCATATTTGTAGGCTATTTAAGTATTTAAGTGCCTAGACATTAAGTTAATTGTAATATTTATTTACCATAAATTAGGTTGTAAATATGGTAATTCATATTTCTAATTTAAATTCATATTTAAATGCATTTAGAATTAACTTAGAATTGTATTCATTTAATTAATTAACCAATTAGGTGCATTGCATACATTAATATAAGTTAACATAAAAGTTGAGGGTTTGTATATAAATAACCATAATATTTTTCATTATTTTTTATTTGTCTTCTACATGCAATGGCTGCATTTCTTCCTCTAGCTGTTGCAGTGAAGAACCCAATCAAGGAGGAGCAGATGTGTTGGATCTGGTCAGGGCAGCTGATTTCAAAAGAGAGGAGGAGGCAGCAGAGCAAGGGAGGCCTCAACCCCCGACCCACCACTGTGTAAAGAGTTCGTCTCTAGTCCATTCCGCACTGCCGGCCTCAATGATAAAAACCAGTTTATCATCATTTTTATGCATTAAAGCAAACTTAGCTCTTAGGATTTTGCTCTGCAAATGGGTTTTTAGGCTGCATTTAGGCATCAATTAGGTTAGGCATGCATTGCACTTTTTATTGTCTTCTTAATGTGTTTTTGTGAGTGCTAGGGATATGTAGATTGTCATAACTCCAAAACCCTAGCACTCAGGAAGGCAACTGGTGAAGAAGAAGCTCAGAACAACTTGAACTCAGCCTGATCCAGCTCACCATAGCTAGATACCAGCTCACTTGAACTAGGGTTAGCTCATCTTAGCTCCATTCAGCTCATCTCAGCTGAATGGAAGCTCAAGAGAGCTCATCTTAGATCACCCTAGCTCAGGTTAGCTGAGATTCGACTCAACTTAGCTGAGTCTAGCTCATCTTAGCTCCCACTAGGCCACAGGGAGCTCTAGCTAGCTTAGCTGAGTTGACTGTAGTTCACCCTAGCTTAGGTCTAGCTACATCCAGCTCCACTCAACTCCGACCAGCTGAAGATGACTTCATTCCAGCTTAGGAAGCTTAAGTCCAGCTCCCAGGGACTCAGCTTAGCTGAACTCAGTTGAGCTGAGCTACCTTAGCTGCCTCACCTAGCTTGATCCTCCCCAGGAGCATTAGACCCAGCTCACCTCAGCTCCTTTCAATAGAAGCCAGCTTGCTTTAGCTTGGCTTAGTAGCTAGCAAAGAACTAGCAAGCCAAGCTAGATAAGGTAGCTCCTTGCAACTCTCTTCAGCAGCCACCAGCACTAGTGCAGCACAAGATGACTACCTCTAGCTCTTCTCCCTGAAAACCCTAGCTCCAAATGCCTCCAACTCTACTCCCTACTAGCTAAGCTAGCTAACCTGCTTAACCTAGCTAGTCCACCTCCATGGCACCAAAGCCTACTACCCTAGTACCTAAGCTCCAGCAAAAAGACCACCTACTCCTACTTTATTTTGGTGCAACTATCCCTTCCATCACCACCCTACATCCACCATCAAAACCCATCTCCACCATCCATTTTTTCCCTCTAAAATTGCCTTCTAGAAGGTATTTTTGGAGGGAAAACCAAGGCACCTCTTCATTTCCCTCCCATTTTTCCCTCCAAAAATATCCAAGCACCCCTTCATTTCCCTCCAAAAAAACACCATAACCACCCCCCTTCCCATCCTATAAATTCCCTACCCTACCACCACATAATTCCCATCCTCCATTAGTGTATTTTTCTACCTATATCCACCTACACCTACGGCCACGAAGGAGTAGAGAAGAAGATTAAAGGGGCACATCACCAGCCCCTTTGGTGCCTTCTTCTCCCCACTCTCATCAACTTGGGCCATGCCAAGGAGGAGGACTTTTCTACTTCAAGGAGGATGGCCAGGCAAAGGAGAAGGACCTAGGGTGGACGTCCACCCTTGGAGAAAAGCTTAGGGCACGCCCCCTTAGGGCTTGCTTTGGAGGACATCACCTTGGCGGAGCTATAGAAGGAGGGAGTTGAAGATCTTCTTTTCAAGCTTGGGAGATACCATGCTTGGAGCAAGAAGAGCTTCATCCTCTTCATCACCATCATCATCTAAAGGATTTGTCTTTATGTTGTTTTCAATTTGTTCTTTTTGTAGAAGCATTCATCTACTAGTAGATAATTTTCTTTAGTAAAAAAGAGAAGTTGCCTTAATTTCGTTTTGCACTCTTTCTTTTTGCATTATCTTGCTTTATCTTTAGTATAGTTGCACTCCTACTTTCTAATTAACCTAGGCCTCTATGCACCTAGGTTGAGCTTAGAAAGAGGATAATTTTTGTCACTTAGATTAGCTTAGTAGGTGTAGTAATTTTTCCTGCAAACAACTTCG
This sequence comes from Thalassia testudinum, assembly GCA_037157565.1. Lineage (NCBI taxonomy): Eukaryota > Viridiplantae > Streptophyta > Magnoliopsida > Alismatales > Hydrocharitaceae > Thalassia > Thalassia testudinum. The sequence continues at coordinate 145,742,884 of JAZHRO010000014.1, read as the reverse complement.
CATGTTGCCTTAATTTCAAAAACATAAAAGTGATATATTGAAAAAATACCAAAAAGAAAGTTGAGATCTTTTTTGTAAGCAAGAGAATTAATTTTTCAAACATTTGGCCTTCTTGGACGACCCTCGATACCCCCACTATCTAGGTTTATAAATTTAAGAGTTGATCGATTTTGCGTGTTAGAAAGATGCATTTTACAACCCGCGTAAAATCTGTGTCACTAAACTGTGGTGACGAGCCTCCACCATCGTGGGCATGTGGTGTGACAAGCCACACCACTATCCGGAGCTCATTCGCATTACCGTGAGCACCTCAGTGTGCACCACCCTCGCCGTCATCACAACAACCACCACCGCAGCCACTGCATTTTCATCTCCTCAGTCAGTTAAGACGTCCGGGAAATTTCCCAAACATTTGAAGCTTCGACCCACACTCCAGCAGCAACTGGCTACTCACTCCACGCCCGCGCCCCTCTGGTTGCACACTTGCACCACCTCCTGCAGTAGCCACGTGCACATCCTGCTGCGCCCCAGTGCCAAGCCCGCTAGCACCGCACACTCTTCTCTGCGCGTGCATCACCAACACACTTCCACCCCACCTCCTGCAGCATCCACTCCAGCGCCAAGCCCTCCAGCATTGCACGCTCTTCTCTATGTGTGCATCGCCAGCACAAGATCTCCAGTGCCTCCAGCACACCCACTCTAGCACGCTCCTTCCACGCCTCACCGCCACCTCCTGCAACACCCTCTCCAATGTGCTTTTTCCGCGCCTTGCCGCCACCTCCTGCAGCATCCACTTGAGCGTGCCTGCCTTGCAGCCTATAGAGCGCATCTGCTGTAGTGCCCACCTCTAGCGAGCAACAGAGCTCGCGCCCGCTCCTTCCACACCTCACTGCCACCTCAACCGCACTTCCAGCGTGCAGCAGTACTCGCGCTCCAGCCTGCAGTACGCCGTGCCACCTTCGTGCGCTCCCTACGGCAGCAGCAACTCCAGAACCGTTGCTACCTTTCTCCTCTGGCAAGCCAGCTCCAGCCACTGCTCGACGTGCGGTTACCACCACCACGATCGCCTCACCTCAGCCAACCGCCTGTACAAACCTCTCATCGTTTGAACCTCTCTCCCGATAGCGAGGAGGAGAGAGGTAAAATCCTCTATTTTTAGTCTAATTAGTAATTACATATCACGCCATTGCCAAAAAAAAGAATTTTGATTTATGAATATTTTATTGTGGTATGATTACAACTTCATACTCAAGCTCTCTTACAATTGCGTGGCTTTTGTAATTAACATTGTTTGACATTGGTTTTGGGATTTAAATGTGCATAAATTTTATTTAATACATGTCAATGGAAAATTGCATAAAATCATCGCATATATATTGATTATTTCAAAGAGGAAAAATTACACATCTACCCTTACATTTTCAAGATATAGTGCATCTTCTTTCCATCGCATTTCATGTCAGATTTGACTATGGATTTCTCAAGAGGTTGAACGAATACGAAATAATTGAGATATTATTACATCATTGCCTCCCTGTGGACATGACCCCTCTTAATTGAGTGGTTATATTAATTGTTGATTAGTCGATTTTTCACCACATAGAAGTACAAATGGTGCGACATTTTATGTAACAAATGGCTGCTAAAGCGAAGAATCGACTCATCAAATGGCACCGTTGCCGGGGATGCAACAGATGCAATAATTTCATCTGATTTTATTTTTGATTATTTCTCATTGCACAATGATCTGACCATTTGTTTTTTTTTTCTTCTGTGCGAGAAATTTGTGCAGGAATCAGCCATCGTGAGAGGCGACCCTTGATGTCGCCAGAGAAAAAATTGGTCATGCTACCTTGCAAAGTAGTGGAAGGACAACGACACTAGGATCATCTTTGTACATTTAGTCGCTGATTTAATTAGAGTAGGATTAAACTTTAGATTTAATTTTTCATTGCGTGAATTTGGTTTGAAACCCTTGTTCTGACATATATTTTGAGGGGTTTGTTCCCCGATTTTGTTTTAGGCTCGTTTTGGGTAATTTTTGGGAGCCTATTCCCTTTTCTTTAGATTTAAGGTTTTAGTTTATTTTGTGGATTGTTTACCTTTATTTGTTTGTGCATAAGTAGTTAAAAAATTAAAAAAAAATGAGTTGCCTGCTAGAAGCTGCCTGCCCTAGGATGAACCATTTAGGTCTGTATGAGCAGCCTCTAGATTTACTTCTTTGCATTGCATGCATTCTCGCATCGTTGATTGCTGGAAGCAAGTTATGCATGCTCTTACTTTGCATCCTATTCTTAATCACACATTGCATTTGGAATTAATGCGAAGAGCAACTAATCTGTGTTGAATAAATCTAACAAGTGGTCACATATATTCTTGAAAAAGGACTAATTAAAGGTGGGACATCTAAAAAACCAAGGATTTGATTTTCAAACTTGGCGTACGATTCAAAATTCAAAATCTTTTGCGGTGTATGCACACTTATTTTTCTTGCACCATGGCATCTTTTAGACACTCCTTACGTTTGGAAATACTAGGACAAGAGTCCTCCTACGATTGGATTCTGAAGTGTTCAGAACTTGCGATCAAAGGTTTTGTAAATCCAAAAAGGGGGATACCCTGTCACGGATTTTTGGGGGTAGTTGGGAAGCACCACGAAAGCATAGCTTGACAGGAAGGCTTAGGCCTACTTGCATCCCTCAATCTTCCATCTTTGGAGTTGCTCTACAATTTGAGATTTAGGGAAGAACACCTAAGCTCCAACTAGGTCTTCTTAGGTGAGCCGTAGGTTGACAGTAGGTGCATAAATTGATTGAACAAATTGTATTGTCACCTACAATCTGACTTAAAATCAAAAGCCTAAATTGGGAAAGACTTAAAAAGTCCTTTTTAAATTATGTTTTGCTTGGGGAATTCTAATTGAGGTGTGAGTTAGAATGGACCACATTGATTTTCATCCTTTCACATCTTGCCCACACCCTCACCCCCACTCTGCACTCTTCGATCACATACGCCGAGATGGTCCATCCCTTGATGGACATAATGACAATCATTGGGATCCATTTTACTCATATTATAGGGGTATTGGCCTGGTTAAGCCCCAAATCAATGAGCAGATCCTAGGAGAGGGATTTGCTTTGCCCAATATCCCACACACCATAGAAATACCCAACCCACCCTCCCTAAAAAATTATAATGGTTGGATAGACACTCCTCGGTACTATAAGCCTGAGCCTGACTTCTCTCATGATTGAAATGACCTCTCCTCTTCGAAGATGGAAATACAGAAAATGCAAAACAAAATGATTGAATTGTTAGGAGAATCTTTGAGAGCAGGCCAACAAGAAAGAGATGAAATTAGCCACCCAATCTACCCCATTGAGGATGACATACACCCCTCTACAATAGATGCATCTCCTGTGGGAGAGCTACACTTTAAGTTGGTGGGAAATTCTGGGGAGAGTAGCTACTTTTCGAGGTTTGATTTTGAAACCTCCCCATTAGATGACAGTTCCTTGAGAGATCCATGCCTTAAGTGGGAGGAAGATACATATGAAAGTAGCTATGCATTGGATGAAGAAAGGTGGCAACCCGAGGAAGATGATGATAAGGTTGAGTATCCACCTGAATTATATTGGAGTCAAAAGAAGGGAATGATGGTACTAATGGAAAACCTCGACCAAGATGATAGTATTTTCATGACATTTGATGAAGTGGGTCGAAGACAAGTTGTTAATCCTACCCTCCCTTCTGACCATGAGATGGAACTCAAGCCCAACCTTAGGGAACCTAACCCTGACGAAATTGACTTATCTGAGGAGTCCGATGTTACCAGTGTAAACCATTTACCTCAGATACAGTACCCTAGGGGACCTGCTGAGATATTAAATGATTCTAGACCTTGGGTATATGATGAATTGTGTGATGAGGAGAAAGACAAATTATATAAGGAACCTACATTCAAGATTTGGAGTGACATTAAGGGTGTTTATGTATTATTTGAAGAGAGCCCCTGAGGATGTCACAAATTTGACCAAATTAGGTTTCCTTAGCACAACCATTGATGATATTTCTCCTCATGATGAAATGATGGAAAATTTGGAAGCAACTTGTAAGATTTATGTGGATTCACATATAGACTATGGGGAAGATTTGAGTAAAGAACAAAAACCCAGGGATGACATTGATAGGATAATCCCTAGATCTGTTGCTTCCAACCTACCTTCATTTATTTCGAAGTCACCCTCTGATTAGCTTATATCTGAAAGTGAAATTTTGACTCTTGATGAAGAGCAGGAAGATACATGTGATGGTGCAAGGAATGCTAGGGATGCAATTGAGGATTTCGAAAGAGTGTTAGGGATGGACACCGAGCTGATTAAACCCAACCTAGATCTTATGGCCATCCCACAACCTCGTAACTTGGACACACTAGACGATCCTTGCCTTAGAGAATTGCTCACTTTTGTTCTGACCAGGGGGTTTAACACACCAATATTTTCTCGTAATGGAGTATTGGGTATGGATTGATGATTTCTTTATTCAGTCCATTGCCCTAGGGGTTTATCTCTGCACCATTCGTTCCCCATTTCTTTTGGAGGATCCTTGTCATCCTCCCCCTACCCCTTTGGACGTTGTTATACTTGTTTATCCTTTAGAACCTCCTCTGGTGACCTGGGAAGATTTCATTCCCATCTTAGTTGGGTGAGCATTTGCTATCGGGATTCATCATCAGCTCGCCAACATCCTAGGTTACCTATTTTCTAGGCCAACATTACTTTGCTCATTTTTAGGGCCTATTTCTGCAATCCTTGAACCTGATTTGCAGGTTCTTTGGCTATTCAGCCCAACTCTGACCCAGGTAATATCCTTTTATGCAAAGAGGACATTGCAGATTTTAGGCATGGGGGGGTGTACTTGGGGATATACATTGCATAGTGCTTTCATTGCATACATTTGCATAAAAACAAAAAGCTTTGAGCTTAACTGGCTAGATCTTGCAGTCTTAAGCAAATCAGAACTCTAGGGTAGACTAAGTTAATTCTAGGGTCAAACTTTAGAAGCTAAATGAGCTACTAGCTTTAGACCTTTAAGATCTTTTGTGGACTTGAAAACTTAAGTAGGAGTTAAGTTGTGGACCATTCCTCAAGAAGTTGAGGAAGGAAAGCTAGGGTTTGAGTTAAAGGGTGGGGTAGCACCTGGAGTCTTCTTCTACCTTTTGGTTTACGGGTCCTTGTAATCCAAGCATCCAAATTTCACACACTTGGTCGGGTAATCAACTTAATTTTTTCCTCTTTCTTAAAAGAGATTTGGTTCTCTTAGTTTTGACTTAGGAGAGGCTTGAAAACACAATTTGATTGGAAGAGTTCTAGCCGTAGGAGAGGTGGAGTATATACTCACCTTGAGGATGCAATGATAACATATTACCTCCTCAGTGCTTGTCTCTTAGGATATCCATCCTACTGGGGGCATGTAAGCGCATTGTGTGATTCAGGTACCATGGGCGGCCCTATCTCGAAGTGCCGATTGCCATAGGCCTGAATTCGCTTAATAAATCCATGGGCAATACTATCTCGAAGTGTTGATTGCCAGGAGCTCTTGGGGTAGCTATGGGCGGTGCTATCTCAAAGCATTGAAAGCCAGGCACCCTTCGAGGTACGGTAATGGGGATAATGAATCCAACACAGGCCTTGTTGATAGCTGATCTGAGGTTTGACTAAGGGGAATCAAACAAAAGTAAAAATATATATATTAAAAAGGAAAATCCTTTTTTCCTTTAACTCAAATAACTCAGACCAATGCACATGCACGTATGCTTTAATCTCAGGGATCAATAAAACTTATGGTAAAGTCAGAAATCAGGGAAACTCGTGCCTGCAACTTGTCTTTAGCCGACCTAGTCTGTAACTTAGCAACTACTTGGGAACCTTAGGTCTAGAGTCTAAACTTAAAATGTTTCTAAAGGAAGACTGATTGGGTTGACTAGTCTATTCGGAGTGCTAGGTTTTGCTTGGATTTGCTAGGGACTAGCAAAAATTAGGCATGGGGGTATTTGATTAGCCCATATTTGTGGGATGTTTAAGTATTTAAGTGCCTAGACATTAAGTTAATTCTAACATTTATTTAGCATAAATTAGGATGTAAATATGTTAATTCATATTTCTAATTTAATTACATAATTCATGAATTGCATTCATATTTAAATACATTTAGAATTAACTTAGAATTGTATTCATTTAATTAGTTAACCAATTAGGTGCATTGCATACATTAATTTAAGTTAACATAAAAGTTGAGGGTTTGTATATAAATAACCATAATATTTTATTAATATTTTTTATTCGTCTTCTACGTGCAACGGCTGCATTTTTTCCTCCAGCTGCCGTAGTGAAGAACCCAATGAAGGAGGAGTGGATGTGTTAGATCTGGTCGAGGCAGCTGATTTCAAAAGAGAGGAGGAGGCGGCCGAGCTTGGGAGGCCTCCACCCCGACCCACCACTGTGCAGAGAGTTCGTCTCTCGTCCATTCCACACTGCCGGCCTCAACAGTGGCGACGAGCCTCCACCACCGTGGGCGTGTGGTGTGACAGGCCACACCGCCATCCAGAGCTCATCCGCATTACCATGAGCACCTCAGTGTGCACCACCCTCGCCATCATCACCAACAACCACTGCTGCAGCCACTGCATTTTCATCTCCTTAGTCAGTTAAGATGTCTGGGAAATTTCCCGGATGTCTGAAGCTTCAACCCACACTCTAATAGCAACCAGCCGCTCACTCCACGCCTGTGCCCCTCCGGTTGCACACTTGCACCACCTCTTGTAGTAGCCACGCGCACATCCTGCTGTGCCCCAGCGCCAAGCCCGCCAGCACCGCACGCTCTTCTCTGCGCATGCATCGCCTGCACACTTCCACCCCACCTCTTGCAGCATCCATCCAGCACCAAGCCAACCAGCACTGCACGCTCTTCTCTGCATGTGCATCGCCTGCACAAGATCGCCAGCGCCTCCTGCATGCCCACTCCAGCACGCTCCTTCTGTTCCTCGCCGCCACCTCCTGTAGCACCCACTCCAGCACGCTCCTTCCGCGCCTCGCCGCCACCTCCTGCAGTATCCATTCCAGTGTGCCTGCCTTGCAGCCTGTAGAGCGCACCTGCTACAGCACCCACCTCCAGCGCACAGCAGAGCTTCCGTGACTCGCCGCCACGTCAAGCGCACTTCTAGTGGGCAGCAGTATGCGCGATCCAGCATGCAGTACACTGCGTCGCCTCCATGAGCTCCCTGTGGCAGCGGCAAGTCTAGAACTGCCGCTACCTTTCTCCTCTGGTAGGCTGGCTTTGGCCACCGCTCGACGTGTGGCTACCACCACCGCGACGGCCTCACTTCAGCCAACCACCTGTGCGAACCTCTCCTCGATTGAACCTTTCTCACGATCGCATGGAGGAGAGAGGTAAAATCCTCATTTTTTAGTTTGATTAGTAATTACATTTCATGCCATTTCCAGGAAAGGAATTTTTATTTATGAATATTTTATTGTGGTAAAATTACAACTTCATACTCAAGCTCTCTTACAATTGCGTGGCTTTTGTAATTAATATTGTTTGACATTGGTTTTGGGATTTAAATGTGCATAAATTTTCTTTAATACATGTCAATGGAAAATTGCATAAAATCATCACATATTTATTGAATATTTCAGTGAGGAAAAATTGCACATCTACCCTTGCATTTTCAAGATATTGTGCATCTTCTTTCCGTCGCATTTCATGTCAGATTTGACTACGGATTTCTCACGAGATTGAACGAATACGAAATAATTGAGATATTATTGCATCATTGCCTCCTTGTGGACTTGACCTGCTCCTAATTGAGTGGTTATATTAATTGTTGACAAGTCAATTTTTCCACCACATAGAACTAGAAATGATGTGACTTTTTATGTAACAAACGACTGTAAAAGCGAAGAATAAACTCATCATCCACTATGTCAATCCTACAATGATAAATCATCTTAATACATTATTCGAAAGCGAAAACCATCTTATCACTATATTTATTTTCTTTTATATTCTTGCATGAGGACATGCAAGAACTTAGGCATGTGGGGGTAGATATAACAAAACTGAAAAATTTTTTGCGAACAATTAGGAAAACCTCGGAGTTGCATGTAAAATGTAATTTAGGACCCTAAATAGAAGAACAACCGAGTCTACCTCCAATGTTCTCATTGGAGCTAAAAATTTTCCACAACAGTCACTTTCGACTCACCCACTCACCTTTTGTTCTAAATTTGGTGTCAAGCTGAATGTAACCCGAAAGGGAAATTTTATGTAGACCGAATGTAAGATTTTAATTGTTTATAGCATATATACATAGTGCATCCATGAATAAGATTATTTTATTAAGAGAATGCATTAGGGATTTTATCCTTTAGCTGATTCCAGTAATCTGGAATCCAATACAACTTTTCACACACACGTAGATTTTGCAATGGATTCATGGTGAAGGCTAATAAATGTCTTCAGTCGGTCGAGAAGAAGCAATGCTTCTTTTCCTGAACCCCTGGATAGTGTTTTGGGAGTCAGGCAGATTTTCTTCCAAAAAAAAATCCACCAAATAGTGTGAGATGAGAGTAGAGTCTATTAGTGCTCTAAGATTAGTGCAAGGAATCCGGAATCCTATATAAATAGGTTATGATACTCAGAGATTAGGCATAATTTCTACTCTCGGTTCCTACGTATACATTTTTGTATGAATTTTGAGAGCCACCAAATAAGGCAAACACACGGAGAGCGAGTTTTCATAAAACTAGGGCTAAGGTGGATGGTTACGACCATTCTTTATGGAATCCTCGGTTGAAGGAGGATATTGATGTCAAGGTTAGAAATACACCGTCCTATCCATCTCTCCCAGTGCTGTGACTAGGCACTTCCACCAAATAAGCCACCCAATGTCTCTTGAGTACTACCAATCCCTAATAATGCCTCCTCAATAATGTTTATGGATGTGTGCTACTTGTGTATATGATGAAGAAAAAAAAAAGAGAGTGAAAAGAAATGGGAAAAAAGAAAAAAATTAGAAGAAGAAGGGAAAGCAAATAAAAAAAAAGTGAATATTTAGTGTTTAATTTATTTGCATTGAGGCAATACCACCGAATAATTTTGAGATCCACCAAATATGGCCTTAACCTATCTTTCTGTGTTTTTGACTGGCCAAATACTGGCTGAGGAATTTCAACTTGGTGTTAGGGTTATGGAAACTCAATTAAAGTGTTAATGCCAAGTGAGACCACCAAATCGAGGTCATATATGTGAATCTGGTGAGATTGTGAGCTCTAAGAAAGAGAAAGTAAAGAAAAAGAAGAGGAAAAGAAAAAGAGAGTATGAATACAAAGGAACCATAAGAGAGCATAGTTTTTCTCATCTTTATCTGAGTTGAGTTACTTAGTAATCTTGGAATCTAGAATCTGTAGCACTAATTTCTATGTAGCACCAAGTGAGAGTGAGCCACCAAATATATAATCTTTTCCCTCCAAGATCCTCTACCCAATCTTAAAGCTGAGGAGAAATTCATAGAACATCTTGAATACCCCAAGGGAAGAAATCCGCCTATCCTGCTAGAATTTTTACTAGGGGTCAAGTACATGCTTTAGAGGTGAATCAATTTTTCACTAAAATCCATTGCAAAAGGTACATAGCTACACTTTCATGATTGTCTAGATTTCTAGAGCATAGGATGAAAGCAAAAAGGAGAAAAATCTCTAAGCATACACTTGATAAAATAATCAATCCCTTAGGGACCCTTGATGTGAATAATTTAGTCATGCATTTGCTAGGGACAAGTAAGATTTAGGCATGAGGGTATGATTGCGCAGCAATCATAGGTCATAATTGACCAAAATTAAGCTAGGACTTAGCATAAATTAGGGTAATTCATGCATGCATAAGCATTATTTGCATCTTTACTGCTTTCTTTTAGCTATGCATAAAATAATGCTATAATGTGCTGATTAGGTGCTTTATGTCAATCACAAGTAATAAGCTGATTAGAAGGTATATCTGAAGATGGATCTGAAGCTGGATCCGGAATAATTGGTGTTGCAGCAAGGCTGGAGCAGAAGACCTAGATTAGATATAGTAAATAATGATGTAGTGGTGTTAAGGTATGCTACTCTATTAAGAAGAATAAAGCAGTAAAATGTGAAGAACTTAGGTCCATCCTAGCCTTAGGATAGCCTAGAAGCTTCCCCAAGCCTTAGCCACCCTTAGATTAGGCCACCACACCCTAGGAAACCTCAAAACCCTAATTCCAACCTTTATCTGGACATCCAGAACAATTTTAGGATGTCCAGAACCCTTGGCCAACTCCCGCACACCTTAAACGCACTTCTGCAGTGTTATTGGACATGCAGACACTTTGTCAGATGTCCAATTTCAGCAGAATTATCAAGACAGAACCTAAAATTCCCCCTAACTTTGATTGGACATCCAGAATTGATGATTGGACTTTTGATTTTTGAGTATAAGATGTCTGACTCTATTTTTGGACGTCTGGAACTGTTCTCCAATTCCTGTTTTGAGATTCAAGCCTTGATCTTCGATCTCTAGTTCCCTAAACCCAATTCCAACCCCATAGGAACCTAAATTAAGGTACCCTAACCTTAGTACACTACCTCTAGACCTTCCTAAGGACCTAACTACGCCCTCACTAAACTTAATTGACTTAGATCGTAGTCAATTACCATTGCCTTGTCAATTGGACTCGTAGGGTCCAATTGAGCTTAGATTTCAACCCACACAAATCCAATTGGACTCAATGAGAGTCCAATTGACCTAAGCCCAACCTAATTGAGTTATTTCACTCTCAATTAGGTTCACACCCATTCAAATAAACTTCTGTTAACTTTAATTGCCACTCCATAGCAATTAGGGTTTGTAACCCTAATTTAAGGCCTACACCTACCTAAACCATTTAGCCACATAGGGCACGGCCACACACTCACCCACAGACACCCATTCCCGCACACACACTCATCTGGAGTTCTCTAGAACTCTCTTCAAAGTGGCGCCACTCTTTGTTGCCAATTTTAGCAACCAAGAGCCATTCAATTCTTAGATCCACTTTTTATGGATCTAAGAACTACCACTCTCTCACCTTGGCCGACCACTTATGGGGCTCTCTCTACAGAGTTCTACACTTCTCTAGAGAGCTTCCCTTATGTCTATAAAAAGACCTAAGGGGTGGCCATTTGCACCCAACCCATTCTTGGCATTCATTCACACTTAGGTTAGCTACATTCACCTCCACTCCACCTCCACGAGTTGGCTTACCATGGCCACCACCATCTCCATGCCAGGATGTTGGATCACCTCTCCAACCTCTCTCCATGGCCTGGCCTAAGTGTTAGTTCAACTACTCATATATAATATTTTGATGATTTTACAAAATGTAGAAAATGAAATAATAAATAAAGCGTAGCATATTGTTTTCTCTCTATAATAACATATTTGCAGGAATTCAAAAAGCTTTCCAAGACGGGAGATTAAAAGCGTGAAGACGAGTAGCAAAAGTATTAGGTCTTAGGCTTTTTTCATGTAAACTTTCAAAGGTTGTAATTTTCATCTTATTTGAGTCTAGAAATATTGTAAAGAGCCCCCAAACATAACCTATAAATAGCTAACTTAGGCTCTCTACACTTAGGATAAATTAGAAACAAAAAACCCAACACTTATACTTTTATCAGACGTCCATTAAAAAGTCCAGACGTCTGATTTTCCATCATAAGACGTCTGACATGTGTATCAGACGTCTAATTTCAAATATTTCTGCCTTTATTCATCTCCTCATAAACATCAGTCGAAGGACTTCACTTTCAGACGTCGATAACCGTTCACAGACGTCTGATTCTTTACCCAGACGTCCTCATACTAACCGTTAGACTTTTTATCGGCAAAAACAATTTCTAGACGTCTTGACACACTTACAGACGTCTGCCTTTGAACCGTTGGCCATGATTTTCTGTGCGTATCTGTCTACGGCCACATAATCTTTTGGCAGAAGCAGCAAGGAAGAGTATTTAGGTTTCCAGACGTCTGGTAATGTCCTCAGACGTCCGTAATGACGTCTGATCCTCTAAACCTAGAACCCTGTTTGGATCCGATGATAACAGGAACGAATGCACCATTCATTAGACGTCCAGTAAAATAATCAGACGTCTTATGACATAATATCAGACGTCCTTCTTTTGATCCAATAGAGTCCGTTAAGGATATCCTGCAATATTAGACGACCATAGTAAAAATCAGACGTCCTGTAAGACGTCTGATCTTATAATTAGACGTCTGATGTTGCTGTCAGAATCATCATTGCCCTGATTTTGTGTGGATTTCGTCCTAAACTCTTGGGATTTGTCTCCAACAGCTAGAAGAGCTCTCCCAAGTGTTCTTGAAGGTTCCAAACTTGCCTATAAATAGACTACAACTCTTCTTTGGCAATACACACCTCTTGAGATACAATTCCATTAGAAAAATCTCTTGCTCACTACTCTAAGCTCCATCTTGCCCTTGTGCTGTGCTAATACTCTGATCAAAGGGCAAATCCATACTCCCGGCTCGCTCCGTTCTGCAAATCATCAGGGAGTTCTTTTCATGCTTAGTAGATAAGAAAGCAACTAAATTATTGGGGTGCTCTATAGGTGTTATTTTTACTTGTTAATTTCTGTATTTTGGGTATCCGGCCTGTCGGGTCCCCGTCTCTTCATCTTGAAGAGAGAAACCTCCGTTTAGGGATCGGAGGTGGAAATTGTAATTGAGGTACACTACCCTCGTTTAAGTAGTGTGGTTAGTGGATTGATCACCTTGTGATCGAAAATCCTAAGTCAAGAGATTGGCTTAGGTGGTGGTTTTCACCCATCTTGGGTTTCCACCTAAAAATAATTGAGTATATTGTGTGATTGAATTTGTTGTATTACAATACTATATAATTTCACTATTCACCCCCCCTCTAGTGCAATTTCACTAAGCACCATTGGCTGCCCATCCTTCTCCTCTCAACCTTTCTAAGACCATCGGAGCCCACCATCGAATGGCCTCATTTTCTACTAGATTAGTAGCTAGTTCTTCATATTTGTATGCTTTCATTTACTGCTTAGTAGTGTAGCTCTTATTCTCCCCCAATGATGCATGAAAAATCCCCCATAGATTCCTGTATGCAATTATTTTCTGTTAGCTAGATTTGTATTTTTCAAGCTTTCCTTTACAAGCTTTCCTCTAAATTCCATCTTGCAAACATCCTCCTGAATGAATGAATAAAAGATATATTCTTTATAAACATATCTCTATGTCGAAAATCACTATGAGCTTATTGGTTGCAATCTATTTCATGTGATTCAAGTTGCTCGCTTTTCATTTATATATATTACAACAACCATGTCGGTTCTGGAAAATATAGAAGATTTAACTGTAAATGCATTTTCCATAAACAACAACCACATAACCAGAATTGTGCCCACCAAAACTCTTACTTTCACCTTCCTCATTTATCTAACACATGTGCATGTAATCAGAGTTCACAATAGAAGTGGCAAAACTCTAATCCGAAGATTGGAAACTGGCATGTGATTCTAAATAAGTAGAACGATAAAAGATCGATTTCAGATTTAAACAAACGCCTCCCAGAGGTGAACGACCAGGACTCAAAGTCTCGTTATATTTTTATAAATATTTTTTTTGATCATATTGCACACTATACTATGACGCATCTTACTATAAAAAATGCTCTCTACAATTCACAAATAGGAGGCGCTAAGCCCCTAACACTTTTTCAATTTATTTCACTTCTCCCAATCACAAACTTCCAAGGTGGGACTAAATGTCCATCCTACTTCTCACACGAACCCACAGCAAGTCTTCACTTGATTAGTGAGGTTGCAGGGCTTTCGCTTTCAATTGAAGGGTTGGAGTTGTTCGTGAAGAGGTTCCATGCATCTAGGACCTGTCCTAAAGCCTGGAGCCGAAGATGAAGCTAGCAAGCTCCTTCAAGCTCACTTTAGTGGCAAGCAAGGCACCTGTACCTATTGACAATAGAATAGCCTCACGGCCTTGTCAGATCACTCAGAAGACTTTGCCATGACACGGCGAAGGTAGCCCAGGTGTTGGCGTGGCACGGAACGACCTAGGCATGCATGCCTAGGTTGTTCTTTGGCCGTGGAGTTGGGTGTGTTTAGGGGAAGTGTGTGGAGTGTGTGGCAGTTAATGGAGAGGGGGAAAATGATTAGTGGGATGAGGCGATGCTTTCGAGGTGGATGGCGAGGTGGGTGGACGTGGGGAATGGCTAGAGCGCCTCGCCGGTGGTCTGTCAAAGGTGGAGAAGGTGACAATGATATGTGATTGTCGGGGCATGGAAATAGAAATAGATTAGTGGAAAAGAAAGAGTAAAGGAAGGGGACTTATCTGCGAGTAGATAGACGAAGGAGCGAAGGAGGGGGAAGGCTCGTACGTGCCGTTGTCGAAGACGAAGACCCAAAGAGAGAGAGGCGGTGACGACGAGAGGGAGATAGGTGCGGGCGTAGGTGTGGCGTGATGTGGAAGGAGGCAGAGGCAACTCTGCCACTGGTATGGTGGCAGAGAGATGAGAACAAGAGGGAGGAGTCACTGGAGCTTGTTTGGCTTTTTGGCTGGAGGGGAAGAGAGGAAGTTTGGGCTATTCTCAAGCCAAAACAAGCTTGAAATAAATGGGAGGATCTGGGGTCTCTTTTATAGTCTCAGGTAGAGGGCCTTGTGCTTGGAAGGCAAGCTTCCAAGCATGACAGCCTCGCTTTACTTGGAAGGTTGAGAGATACCCAAATCTCTCATGCGTTTGCATGAGAGATTGGGTGGAAATCAGAGCTCGAGATTGGGTTCGTACGAACGAGAATTCCTCAGAGAATCTCCCTTTCAAATTTAAGAGGGATTCTCTGAGGAATCAAAGGAGATATCCCCCTCGAATCCTCACCAGAGTACGATTCCTCCGATATAATGGCAGAGGGAGCTAATTGCAAAGAACGATGAGGAAGCTTGGGGGGTGTCTGCAAAGGTTTTCAAAAGCTAGGGGCATAAATGTAATTTGGTTGGGCTGTTTTGCAAAGTTGGTCAAGGTGAACTCCCCTTTGATGGAAATTTTGGTATAAACCTAATTTTGACCTAAGGAATCCAATGGTGAAGTTGGATTCAAGGTTTTACTACGTTTGGTTGGGAATTTTACACAAAATCCCAATTTTGGTCAAATATTTGACTAGGACCCCTATTTAGGTCAACATAGGTTCTAAAGGCTGAAGTGAAGGATCTAAACACTAGAGGATATTTTTCCATGAATTTTAGAGGGTTCAGTTGAATTTTATCCTGACCAGAACCTTGTTAAAATAAGTGGGTCTATTTTAGGGTTACAAGAAGTCATTTAATTCCCAGATTTGACATTAATCCTTTCTTGATTGAACCAACCCACTTTTTATTTTGTTAAGACCATTTGACCTATGCTTAGCCCCTGAGAAATCCTGTTGTTGTACTGCAATGGTAAAATTGCAGTTTACCCTTTGTTTCTTTCTTTTCTTTCAAACTAGTTGTTCCTTGAGTTAGGCCCTTCACTTGGTTATGTAGGAGCTTTTGTTCTCTTTTCTTGGTCAAAATGAGCTAGTTAGGGCTCATGATGGTGTTCCCATCAGGGATGGATATCCTTATCTGAATTATTTTATTAGCTTCATAGATTGTTTTTATTTTGTCTTTATTTACGAAAAAAATTGGATTTGCAAATAAGAACTTGCACATTAGAAATTTGTCAACTTTAGGAAATGATACAATAGGACCTGAATAGGTAGATTCCTTAAGTCTTTGGGCTCAACCAGCCTAGGCATCCACTAAAATGTGGCGTTGTTTGTCGAGTCATCAGCATCTTTAACTTGTTTCAAATTAGTTAATAAGTTGGGGTGATAAGTACATGAATTATGAACCTGCTCTTTGATTTAAGGGGACTTTAATTTTAAAGAATTTTCACACTATTTGCACTGACTCAGTTTTCGACGATTTTATCGAAAATTGGGTTGCTAATGAACTTCCTAGGGTATTATGGCTGGCAAGTAGTCATGGGTAACAGCCTATTAGCCAGCTGTCTAGAACCCAACTACATGACCATCCTATTCTACTGCCTTAAGGTAAATCTTCTATCAGGGAAGCCACCTACTCAGAAAGAAAGAAAAAGAAAGAAAATTACCAAAAAAAAAGATGAGGAATAAAAAAGAAGAAAAAAATAAATTAGCCAATGTTCAACGCACGAGTATGGTTGGTAAGTTGCTATGGGTTTGGCACCCTATTTGCCAATTGTCTAGAACCCAGCTCATGAAATGCACAAATAATTCCAAAATGCTTAAGAAGAAGCAGTGAAGCAAAATAAGCTAGAGAGATATACTCTGGGTTCACTCGTGTGTTAACCCCATAAATAAAAAATAGGGAGAAAGCTACCGGTCGAACAGATATAGCTTTAGGTAGAAATTCTTCATTAGTGTTACCAGGGGTTCGTAGAAACCTAAAGTCTATTAGGATTGCTGATCAGTGAGTCTATCTTAATTTCACAAAAAGATGCTTAGGATTTAGAGTTCCTTCAAATTATTGGGTGGACTGGGTAGTCATAGAAAGCTTCCTTGAAACTCTAAACACAAAAATCCAAAAAAATTAGAAAAGAAGAAAATGAATTTGCTTTTGAATAAAGCGAGGGCTTAGGCAATTTGAATTTGGACCGACGCCCGGGCACTGTTGAATCTTTGTAGTTCAAGTCTTTAGTAGAAATTTCTAAGTGTTGAGAAATAACTATTGCCCAAGTAATTTGATTCTAATTCTTACATAAATAGCATATAGTTTTGCTAGGGACTAGCAAAAGATAGGCATGGAGGTGTGATGTTTGCACATCAAATTAGCCTAAAATATCTATTTATGCATTCTCCTAGTGTCATAGAAGCATTATGCAATGTAAATATTGCATAACATTCACCATCATGCATTTAGATTGGTTTGTACAGATTTTAGGTTAATTTGCCCTTTTTGTGGTTGGGGGCCAAGGTGATATTTATCTAGGCCTAAGATTGAAGATACAACTGTATGGATTTGATCAGTGCAACTTTCGGAATCTAACACCTTCGAGATTGACCCAATCAGTCTTCCGTAGCATTAGATGAAGCCTAAGGAACAACAGACGTCAAGGGGCAAGCTGGTACAAATCCATACCTTAGATAACAAATCCAATCACATGGATGGGTTCGGATCCAAAATCATAGTGCAACGGCATGAAAATCGATCCAATCCGACATCCGTGGAACCATCTACAAGCATTGGAAAAGGGACAGCCCAGATGGCACCATGTGGTGTAATCCAAGCCACCTATGGTCACAGCTGCTTTCCTTCTTCATACGCGCCATCAGATCTCAACCATAGGATCTCGATCCAACGATCGAGAGTGCACGGACAAAAATTCGAAAACTTGACCAAGTCGAAGGCGTGGCATAGTGGTCGAGCGACATACGCGAAGAGTGAGGTTACGGGATCGAATCCTCGTGCACCTCAAATCTGTAGCACGAGTAATCGCGGTGAAATTCGACCATTGGATACGGAGCGAGCGGCCAATGCAGCGGCGATGTGGTGCACTCTCGTGCGTTCGATGAATGACAGTGATGCACATGTGCAACGACGACCACACCATCGTTAGATTTAGCACGTTGAGGTGTGAAAAGTTGAAGGGGAGGTGACGCCTGATGTGGCCACTTGAGTATGGGATCGCGATCGCATGACCCTCATTCAATGCACGCCTTTAGCATCACTAGCCTACAGTAATGCTCATACATGTTAATAAAGGCCCTGAATAAATTTTGGCCCTTGGGAAAGACCCTTCTACCCCTTTCCCCTCACCTACAAAAGGGCCACCCCTACTAAATATTTCATTATCCCTTCTCCTCTCAGCTCACCTCCTCCAAAGCTCTAAGAGCTGGTCCCATACCAGGGATGCTCCACTAGAGCTAGAGTAGCAAAATTTTCCCATCTTCTTACCCCCTTCGTGAAGCATCCCATTGTTGTCTTCTAGCCACCATTCGGGAAGCAGAGCCCATTGCGATGCCACTGTGCTTCGACCTCCTTCCTCTAGCCCCATTCTCGCTCATCCAACATCTCACCAACTTCTTCCGGGCGCTTCGACAATGCGGCTCATCCTCCAAGTAGCCATCAAAGATGATTTTCTCATTCTTATCTTTTTACTGCTTTTATTGTAGATTTCAATTTTGCAAGTAGATGTAATGAACATGATTTTATGGTTGTGAAATATTTGTTCATTCTCTCTCCCTAGGTTTCTCTTTCTTTGTACTATTCTCTCTCTTTCTTCTGTTGTTTATTCTTTAAGTAGTTTAGCTTGCATAGATTAATTTCAACCAACTACTCTACTTTGTAGCAATAATTTCAATCATAATTTTTAATCAAACAATCACCTCCCCATGTTTGATCTAGGACTTAATAGAGATTTGGTTATAAATTTTCTTTGATAGCAGATTTTCTTGCAAACTTTGCAATGACTCAAGTTTTCCAAACTCAAACTTTTCACAACGATTTCTTGTTGATTAACATATTATCAGATCTTTTCAATATGCCAGCTCTATAAAGAAAATGCTTTTCTCTTAAAATGCAAAATTTTTCAAGGTTGTCTAGTCTTGTTTGATTGGTCGACCCAACTGTATCTCACCCATTTCTTGTAATCTCTCCATTATAACATGACCCGATAACTTGATAGAATATGTATTAAGTTTATTCCTTGTATTTTTCTTTGAATACTGACACATCTTTCCATCAAATTTAGCCCTGAACTGTGACGTTCACCATCTAAGTTCAATGGATAGAAATCTGCGATGCCTAAAGTAATAGAACTTCTTACTTTTCGACAATCACAGATGATGAGTATCTTCCATATAGACTAGGCAAGCAAGCTTTCCTTTAGTACTCAAACCTGACAAATTTACGTACGATGGGATGTTGTTTTCGGTCCACAACAGTGCTGCATGCATATTGTGGAATTCTCTCTTTTTTGCATCATACGTCTTCACACCAATGTACCATAACTATTTCAGTTCAGTTATTAATGGTTGGAGATAAACATCTATTACATTTCCTGGTTGCTTTGGACTAGGGATTAATAGGGCCAACATTAAGAATGATGATCTCATACACAACTAGGAAGTTAAGCTATAAGTGGCCATTACCACTGGCCATATAGAGTACAACAAGTACATACTCCTAAATAGATTGAATCCATCATTTGCAAGATCGACCTATACATTTCCTGTTTCTAAAGCGAATGAATTATTTCTTTCGTCAAATCTCATCCACTCCTCTAAATCTGTAGGATGGCGTATTCTTCCATCTTGAGATTTAGAATCCTAGTGCCGTGTCATCCACCATGCGGTTTTTGATGATATAAAAAGGCGTTGAAGCCTAGGTGTCAATGGAAAGTAATGAAGAACCTACTGAGGTTGTTTTCTCTTACTTTCATTTCTACCTCCCCTATATCTCCCATGTCCATATTTGGGACAGTTACTCATGTTTGCAAATTCATTCCTGAAAGGAATGCAGTCATTTGGAGATGCATCAATCTTCTGATAGTCCAAACTAAGCTTGTGAATATGTTTCCTTACCTCATACCATGAAGCCAGAAAACCTTTAGGGTCATTCAATAGCTCAGCAATAAATTAAAGTATCTCCGACACTAATTTAGCACTAGCTCTATTCATAACCTTCAGCTGAAACTTCCTCAACAGAAATGATAACTTAGATATTCTTGTAACATCAAGAGTAATAGGATCCTCAACTGCCTTAACATCAATATAAAATGGATCACATGTAAATCAATCTTCCTCATCTTTATTTTATCCTCCCCTGCTCTCATCTCATTCAACATTTCTTCTATTCCTTCACCTCCACTATCATTCATCTCTTCTTCAATCTCTTTTTCAACAATGTTTTCATTATTTATGACTTCCTCAGTAAACTCCTCTCCATGAGCAACCGAAGTAGTGTAATGTTGCCATCACCCATTACAAATAAAGTGTTTGAGCACAGTGTTACGGTCATGCAAGGAACCATTCAAACATGTTCTGCATGGACCAATGTTATCTAGTTGCTCTCCTTGGCTACATATCTTCCTATCATCATCAAAGGCCCAATCCTGGAATGAAATTACTCCATCCTTATATCTAGTGTAATTTGAACCCTCAATCCAATACAAGATTTGTCCATGCCAAAGATGTTATCTAGTTGTTCTCCTTCACTACATATCTACCTATCATCATCAAAGCCCTAATCTTGAAATGAAATTACTCCATTCTTATATTTGATGTAATCTGAACCTCTCAATCCAATACAAGATTTGTCCATGATAACCTAAAATTTAATGCAAACAAACCACTAATTAGGAAGGGAAATGACCGAACGATGTCTATCTTGGTTAAGATTTTCACTTTATAGCACATCCTTGAAGATTTGATTACAACTTAGGTTTACTTGTTACATGTAACCTTTCTGCAGTGAAATTTCTACACCATCTCTTCACACTTCTATAGTATATCCCCCAATACTAACCTTAACTAGGTTTTCTTTAGCTTCCAGTTAAGTGTACCACAAGAAACTACATAAGATTAACTGGTATACCAAAGAAAAGTAGGAAGAAGCAACTAAAATTCCACCGCACAAGGTTATATGTAATAAGTAAACCTAAGTTGTGATCAAATCCTCAAGAACCTTTTCAGTTTGGTACTTCACTGAACTAAAGTCAATCGAGTCTTATTGCATGCTACGAAGACAATGCATCATGCATGTAAGTGAGGTATATATACACTTCCTACATTGTCTGTATAACATGATCATAATTCTCGACGAGCAAGTAATTTGAGATAATTTAACTTGGAGGACTTTTACCCTAGGGGTTAGAATACCTAATGTTTTGCCTCGTGTGAGTTTTTTTTCTTTAGCAAGTGTGTATCTAAAATAATACTCATAATTGCAAAGAAATTGACATTAAACATAAGCAGTCATCCGATAAGAAATAAAATTTTCATCGAATGATAAAAAGAAATATACAAAAATGTTATTTTATCACAACATGAGAAATCCACATTATTTCATTTCCAACTTAAGCTTTATTCAACCTTCACAAGCTAGGCCTAAGATTCATTTCACATATCAAGAAACACAGAGGTCTTCTCAACTCAAAGAATACCCTAAACTTGATTCAACACAGAGTTCAGAGCTTATAATCCTATTCTAAATATCTTTATAGGATTTAAACTTATTTAAATAAGCTATGTAGAGCTTCGATTTTTGACCTAAGCTCAAAGAAGCTCAACTACAAGCCATATGAACCCAAATAGAACGTAAATTTCTAATACACATAGGCAACTTTAGATCTTCATAGAATCTATTTTGACAAATTCCTTTCATCTTAAAGATCATTTCACATCCATCTTGTGAGATTAAAAGCTCCAAGGTTCATTGTAGCTTCGGGTTGACCATTCTTAGACTAAATAATGATGTATATGGACCTTCTACAATCTCAAGAACTCATTAAACTCAAAAATAAGAGAGATTGATCACTGGACCGCAATGTTCCAAATCCGCTACCTAAATTCCAAACCTTAATACCTACTAAATAATAAAATAATTTTTAAAATAATTTGACAGTGTTTCCCCTTATATTTTGAAGTTCTCTATAAACCTGCATAGCAAAATAATACTCATAATAAAAGTGGGCACACCCGACATCTAACAAAAACCTATTATCACTTAAATAAATTAAAAATATTAAAATTATACCTCTAAGTAGTACAACCTCTAGGAATGGCCATCAACGATAACCTATTATTTTTTAAGAAACAGAATCAATTGAATCAGGCTATCAAGCATGACGAAAATTAAAAATAGATTTCGATTAGAATTGGAGTAAATTAAGTTACTGAAAACGTTTATTTTATTAGTGAATATTTATTTCATTAGTGATGTTGGGTGGGAGGAGGAGGAGGAAGAGAGGAGGGAGGGCAGGAGGAGGGCGATGGTCAGGAGGTGGAGGGGGAGGAGGCGAGGAGGAGGAGGGGACGGTCAGGAGGAGGAGGAGGAGGGGGAGGAGCCGGAGAGGAGGAGGAGGAGGAGGTAGAGGAGGGGGTGGTTAGGAGGTGGTGGGTGGTTAGGAGGACGAGGAGGACGAGGAGGGGGTCACCAGGAGGGGGCTGGGAGGAGGAAGAGGAGGAGGTCATCAGGGACTAGGAAGTGGCGGGCACCGATGGAGGGGGAAATCAGGAGGAGGAGGATGAGATTAAGGTGCATCCTCAGCAGGAGGAAGAGGACACATAGAGGGGGCAGGGAGGAGGATAGGAGGAGAAGCAGGAGGGGGAGAGGTGGAGGGGGCCGATCGGAGGAGGTCTGAGGAGGAGGAGAGGTGGAGGGGTAGGCAGAACGAGGATCGAGGAGGAGGAGAGGTGGAGGGCTTGGGTAGGAGGAATGGAGGAGAGGAGACTCACTTAAGTTGCAGAGGAGGAGAGGGCTTGTGAGGTGGAGGCTGGTTGCTAGGAGGGCGGCAGGTCGTGTGGAGGAAGATGAACAATGGGGGGGATTGGGCTTTGTTTGAGAGTAGTTTAACTGACAGTTAGCATCAGTTAAATTAACAAGTGACGACAAATATCATAACAAAAAATTACGTCACCTGCCAAAATGCTCTTCTATTTTAACAAAGGACATTTGCCATAGCTTTGTTATGAAACTGACGGGAAATATCAGCCACCGCCCTTTTTTGTTAGTGATAGGGGGGAATTTACATCGCCCCTTCGCCATTGCTTAATAACAAAAGCGACGACAAACATATGTTTGCTGTCGGTTGTTCAACCAACAGTAAATAAGCGACAGTAGATCTCATTTTTATAGTAGTGGACAAAGCAAAGATCTAATTGAAATTTGGGTAAAATTGAATCAATCATTCTATGCACATCCCATGAAGTTCAAAACCATCACATGAAATCCAATTACACAAACATATACTAAATTTGGTCAATGGAAACTTGATTGAAATAAAATCATCAAAGATCCTTCAATCAAGCTCTCAAACAAAAGTAGATCAAATCAACCAAATCTATTCAATTCAAAGCACAAGGAGCATGGTTGTGATCTAATGAAGTGAGTGGGATCACCCTCCAGCGGGATTGATTGCAAGACGAATATGAAAGCTAGGGAACTTTAGATATGTAGTGGCTCTTATGGATGGCATGGATCGATGAATTAAATCATCAAGGGTAGAAGTGACAATGATAAAGAAGTGGTGAGGGAGTGATGAGAACCTCATCATGAGCCATAACTAGCTCATTTTGACCTAATACAAAGGATAAAAGCTCCTACATATCTCAAGGAAAGGCTTAACTCAGAGAATCCTGAGTTTGAGAAGAAAACAAGTCATAAGGGGTAAAAATGCAATTTTACCAGTATAATCTGCATACAGGGTAATTCAGGGCCCAAACATAGGTCAAAGCAGCTTAATAAGAATAAGAGTGGGATGAAATGATCTAGCAAGGGCTACAGCAATTCCAAGAAACTAAATGATAATCTGTAACCCTAAAACAACCCTCTTCAATTCACAAGGTTCGAGGCAAAGTAAGAATAGAATAAACCCTCTAAAATTCATAGAAAAATAATCTCCAGGGTTTAGAACTTTCAATTTGGCCTTCAGAACCCTTTTTGACCTACATTGAGAACCATGCCCAATTAATAACTTAATTTGGGTTTTTGCGCAAATTGACTGGTCAAATAAGGTTTAATATGGAAATGAAATTCACCATCAGATTCCTTGGGTCCTAATTAGTCATGTATAAAAACTTGAGCCTAAGAAGAAACCTCCTTGACCGACTTTACACTTTGGTCCTCATATATTTACTCTTTGGCCCTCAACTTTTGAACCCTCGCATTTTGGCCCCTAAATCTCCTTCGTTCTTTGCAATCAGGTCCCTCCTGCAAAACCTGCCAGCACCGTGCTCCGACGACCTTGCACGGAGCATGGCGCCGCGCAGGGTGAGGTGGGGGACCTGGCAAGTAAACCGGGGGTGCCCTGCGTCGTCAGCCGTCGCAGGGACACCCCCTGGTCGTTGTTACCCACCATACCGGCCGTGCGAACGCACGGACGGTATGGGTTCTTGTTTCCGGCCATCCTCCGGCGAGGGAGACACGTCGTCTCCCTCCGCCTTCCTCCCTGTTTGATCCCTATAAATACCCCCCCGTTGCTCCACCGACCGAAGCAGCCTGGATCTGATGGAGAAAATCCCCCAACTTTCTTCTCTTCTTCCTCCGGCAGACGCTCACCAGCTCCGGCGGTTTCCTCCTCCTCCACCTCTTCGCTCTGCCGCAATACCAGCAGCAGAGACTTCCTCCCCTGCTCTTCCCGCGCCACGCCGCACCCAGCTGGCGCCTCTCCGGCTCTCTGCTCGCCGCCGCCCCTATCCCTGAGCATCGTCTTCTCCGGCGACAGTCGATACGACTGTCGCCCTGTTCCTCCCCCTTCGTCCCTGCAAGTAAGCTAGAGCTACTCCCCTTCTTCTCCTCTTTCTTTCCCCGCTTTCAATTTATTCAATTAAGCCCTCTACCGACCCTGACCACCTTCACCCCCTTCGCCTCCGACCACCCTCCGGCGAGCCGCTCCCATCACCTCAGCGACCCACACGGCTCGCCGACCCTCACCGAACCTCCGCCTCATCACACTGAGCACCCCCCACCCCTCCACTGCCACTCCACACCTCCGTAACACTCCCCCGAACAAACCCATTCCTCCGGTTGCAGTCCGACCCAGGGCTGCCGCCAGACACCACCTTGCGGCCTGCCGCGCAGCTCCTCACCTTCGCCGTGCCACGGCGAAGGTTCCCCAGTGGTTTGATCAGGCCGAGAGGCCATATTCGTGTCCGACAGGTTTTGAGGTTCGACCGCCATTAACGCACATTGAAGCAGCTTCTCCCGCGCTCCAGGCTTGAGGACTCCAGGTCTCCAACTGTTGCGGAGTACGGGGAGTCTTGCGAAGGCAGCCAGCCAGCAACCTATGCACATCGAAGCCGCAGCTGCAGAAGCCAGGCCGCGGTCTCCCAGCAGGCGCACGCGAGGAAAGGTCTGCGTTTAGTCCCACATCGGTAAGCCTCACACCCGTTCCACTGTTTAAATTGATTTTGTGCAATAGCCTTACTGCCTCAGTACACGGGGTGAGGTCCCCTTACACCCGCCCGGTTACCCGGTCTCGTCCGCGCTCACGCCCCGCGAACCTGACCCGACCCGACTTAGACTGACCTGCACTCCTCGCCCACCACGCACGCCGGTGGGCCTGGACCCGGGCGTGACCCGAACCCGATTACCCGGCAGCTCTGGGAGAGCTTTCCCAAGAGTGGTTTCAGAGAGAGAGAGACGCGGGGGGGGGGGGGGTAGAGTAGGTTTTGCCTCTAACGAAAAACTCTGAAGTGTGCAGGCACAGGCGAAGAAGAAGACCCGCGGAAGAAGGAAGCTGACTGTAGCAACAGGTAGTTAAGTCGTCTGATTTGAAAATCAGACGACGGCCTGAAGGGAAAAGAAGAAAGGAGGGGTGACGTCCCTGGCTGAAAAAGAAAAGAAGAAGCTGACACTTAGCCGCAGGGAGGAGAAACAAGAAGAAACTCTAAAGAAGAGGCTAAGCAAGGCAGAAGAAGAGAATAGGCTACAGAGAAGAATTACAGCAGAGCCAAGGAAGAAGAAACCTTCACAGAAGAGATTGCAGAAAAAGAAGAGAGGCCAAGACAGAAACCAAGGAAGAAGAAGAAGGAGATCTGAAGAAAGAAAGAAAGAAAGAAGAACATCACAAAGAGAACAACAAATTCTTTCCCTCTCTCTTTCTTTATTTTGTAAAAGAAACATGTATATCTCTAGAATACAACTTGCTCCCTGAGTTCGACCTCGGGAACTCTTTTATTTTCCGAGTAAAAAAATTTATATATTTGAAATGTTGGTAATAACCGGCTATACTACAATGTTATAACAAACTAAAACCCGGTTATCCCGAAGCCAACCGATTTCATTTTGGCGCCGTTGCCGGGGAGCAACGGCTATTCTAGAGGAAAACATTCCTGTTTCTTTTAATTTCTGATAATCTCCTCTCTTTTGTGCAGCTACAGGAACTCAAGAAGACAAGCAACCACACGACAACCACTCCGAAGACAGGTAAATTTTTCCTCTCACTATTAACCCCTAAACTCTAAAGAGGAAGAAAAGAAAAGAACAAGCAATATAGGGCTAACCTGTCTTCCATACTTAGTAACCATAAAGAGTTGCATGTTTTCAACTCATCACTCCTGCACACTATTAAGGGTATTTAAGGGCTAACACATTCTTGCTTGAGCCCTAATTGCTCAACAAAGAGTTAAATGGACCAAGTAGAGCCAACATAAGGTCAAACATTAGGATTTCAGTAGAGACACACCCCTTAATCAAGGATTGAGGAAATCCAAAAGAGGTGTGCCCAAGCCATTGATTGAAAATAATTAACAAGAAAAATCCTAAACAATTGGCTCTCTCTAAACACTTGAACCCTAAAAGACAGGACCTAAAAGCTCTTAAAGAAAACAAGAGGTAAAGTTGACCCCTTGGGTCAACCAACCTTAAATTAGGTCACTCTTTGCACTTAAAAGACTAAAGTTCAAGTGAAAACCTTAAACACCCTGATCTTAAAATTGGTAGACTTAAGAGGTCAAGATCCCCATTCTGGTCTACCTGGAACCGCAGTGACAAGAGAGGTCGGGTGGGGGAAACCCTGTAACCCGTGGGGACGCTCTACCGTGTAGGGGTCTTCGCAGGACTCTCCCTCTCTGGCTGCCCAGGTAATTCTCAGGTGGACGATCTTTCTGATCGAGGGGTCCATCTGCCCCGCACCTCTATAGTCACCCAACACATTTTTGGGTGTCTTGATTGGGTCCAGCACCTTCTAAACTTACCTCTTCCAAAC
Source organism: Thalassia testudinum (assembly GCA_037157565.1). Lineage (NCBI taxonomy): Eukaryota > Viridiplantae > Streptophyta > Magnoliopsida > Alismatales > Hydrocharitaceae > Thalassia > Thalassia testudinum. The sequence goes on along the minus strand of JAZHRO010000014.1, from coordinate 145,715,847 downwards.
AGTGCATGTACGGAAGGAGGTCTCTAAGACCACCCTTAAGACCTCCTTTAGAAATTCACTCTCGTCAAGGCCAAGCCTCGACGCCCGTGTTTGTGCAGCAACACCCTCACATTATTCTCTCTTCTGATTCAGAACCAAGTTCTTCTTCTTCCCCCATCATGGCTCAGCCAGTTGAGGAAGAAAATAATCTGGAACACCAGCTCCAGCGACTCAATGACCTCTTCCAAAACTTCGTGCACCCACCACAGCGTCCTATGATGCGGGACCACTACAATCCTGCTGCGGTGGCCATTGAGCCTCGAGTCAGAATCCCGACTGGAGGACCTGATTCCGAACTAAAGCCCAACATGATTCATGCTATACCTAAATTCCATGGGCTTAATTCTGAAGATCCCTTCCAGCACATCAAACAGCTGAAGCATCTGGCCCACACTTTTGGATCAGATGCGCAAAATTGGGATATTCTTCTCATGAAGATGTTCTCCTTTTCTCTTATGGACAAGGCCGCCCATTGGTATCAAACTCAGACCCGGCCGATCAACACTTGGGAAGAACTTCAATCCGAATTTTTGAAAAAGTTTTTTCCCGTTGGTCGGACCAACACCTTGCGCCATCAGATTACACACTTCACTCAACAATCAGGAGAACCTCTCCATGAGGCATGGGATCGTTTTCAGGATCTCATGAGAAAGTGCCCCCATCACGGAGTTCCTAAATGGGAACAAGTCCAATCTTTTTACCAGGGACTCCGTGAGGACATCCGCCTTTTCGTCAATGCAACTTGCGGAGGAAACATCATGGGTCAACATGAAGACACCGTATGGGAGATTCTCGAAAACATGTGCGAGAACTCCATCAACAATGACTCCATGGGATTATTCGACAGGACGAATACCCGCGCAGCGACGAATCTTAAGGGAGCACATGAGACGCAGGGCCTGTCCGCATCAGTCGACCTGGAATTAATGGCCAGTCGATTGGACAAGGTCTCAATCATTGAGAAGAAGGTGGATGAGCTGACTCAGCACTTGCAGCGAGCCACCTCTGCGCGTAACTCCTTTGCACAACCTCCTTCCACACAGGAGACTGTGCAAAACATCCTCCACCGATCCTCCCCTGGGATGGATCCATATCCATCCCCATCTGATTCTTGGACTGGAAGATCATCCGATCCTTTCTTCACCAGCCGGGGGAACTCCATTCCTCCTTTCCCTGATTCTCAGGAGGTTCCTCAGACCTGCGAGGACCTCAACGCCATCCAGAACGACCCATTCTCCAACACTTACAACCCTGGATGGCGAAACCATCCCAATTTTCAGTGGGCGGGAAATTCCCAAACCCAAAGACCACCTTTTCAGTCCCGCCCACAGCCCTCTCATCACTACCAGCCGCCTCAGCCTCGGCCCAACCCTACTTATCCATCAGGGCCAAATCAAGATCAAATGTCCTTAATCCTTCAGACTCTGGCTGACATTCAAAAAACGAATGCGGCTATTCAAAAACAGCACAAGGACGAGCTTACTGAAGTTAAAACTCAACTGGCCCAGTTGGCAAATTCTCGCCAGCCAGGCACACTCCCTTCCCAACCCCTTCCTAACACAAATAACGTGCCAACCCAGAAGCGCGTTATGAATCCAAATTTAGGCCACGCTCAATGGATTTATCAGGCCCCTACTGCTCCATCTCCAGACGAGATGGAAGCCTCAACTTCTCGTGCGGGATTTCAGCAGCAGCCACCCCTCCTACCAAACCCAAAACAAAATCAGGCCGGATTAAATTCTGTAACAACACGTAGTGGTAAGACAACTCAAGACCCGCATTATCCAAACCACTCCCAGCCTGATAACCATGACCCTAGGATAGTTATCCAAGGTACCGCTGTTCCAGATCCACAACCTGGACCTATCCTAGAGGAACCAACCAAGATCCCGTTTCCCGAGGCCCTGACCAAGGGAAAGAAGACCACCAAACCCGTGGCCCCTGAGGAGGACCTGGTCAAGCTCTTTGAGCAGGTCCACATAAACATCCCCTTGATGGATGCAATCCGCCACGTACCAGCTTACGCACGATTTCTAAAGAATATATGTACACCCCAGCGTAAGCCGCGAACCAAGGGAGGGAGCCCAATTGTTCTGTCAGAGCAAGCCAGCTTTGTAATCCTTAGTAGACTCCCACCCAAGGCAAAAGATCCTGGAACTCCCCTGATCTCCTGTAAGATAGGTGGTACCCAATTTGATAGAGCATTGTTAGACTTAGGTGCATCTATAAATCTGATACCCACATCCTTACTTGACCATCTAGAAGAATCTGAGCTGAAACCAACCGAGGTGACATTACAATTAGCAGATCGATCTATAAAGTCACCAAAAGGGATTCTCGAGGATGTTATCGTGAGAGTGCGGGATTTCTATTTTCCAGTGGACTTTATAGTCTTAGACATGGATGCACCTGAGAACCCTAGGGATACACCAATCATTCTAGGGAGACCTTTCTTGGCTACTGCTAGAGCCAACATCAGCTGTGAGGAGGGCCAAATAGAGCTTAAGTTTGGAGATCAAACACTGAAAATTGATATATTTAAGGCCCAACAAGGAATTAATTGCGGCGTCATCGAGCAAATTTGTGACATCAAGACTCTGGTTGATGAATCACACCTCCAGAATGACTTGAGTATGCCTCATCAACCACAGAAGGATCTTGACCCGCAAACAGAGGAGTCAAATCCAGATGTGAACAACCCAGTAACTCCCACCCTTGAACATCACATCTATACTGAACCACCTGCTGCTGCTGAAAACACCATCCTCGAACTGAAACCCCTTCCTGCTCACTTAAAATACGTCTTTTTGGGTTCTAATCAGACCCTTCCTGTGGTCATCAATTCCAACCTCAGTCCTGAACAGGAATCCCGTCTGATTGTTGTCCTCCAGCAACATCGCAGAGCCATCGGATGGACTCTCGATGATTTGACTGGAATAAGTCCCTCTTATTGTACTCATCATATCTATTCAGAAGAGGGCACACGACCTTCTCGTGAAATGCAGAGACGCTTAAACCCCAATCTGCAGGAGGTCGTGAAAAAGGAGATCATCAAGTGGTTAGATGCCGGAATCATCTACCCGATCTCCGATAGTCGTTGGGTGAGCCCAATTCAGGTCGTGCCCAAGAAGGCAGGACTCACCACTATAACGACTGAGACCGGAGAAATCATTCCTACCCGATTAGCCAACTCGTGGAGAGTCTATATAGATTACCGTCGACTCAATTCCTCCACGAAGAAGGATCATTTCCCACTACCCTTCATTGATCAAATTCTCGAAAAACTAGCGGGAAATAGGTTCTTCTGCTTTCTTGACGGGTACTCCGGTTATAACCAGGTGGCAATCCATCCTGAGGACCAAGAAAAGACCACGTTCACCTGCCCCTTCGGAACATACGCTTTCCGAAGGATGCCTTTCGGTCTTTGCAATGCACCCGCTACTTTTCAGCGATGCATGCTTGCCATATTCTCAGATATGGTAGGTGATTATCTGGAAGTCTTCATGGATGACTTTTCAGTTTTCGGAGCATCATTCGACGATTGCCTCCAACACTTGGTCCAGATACTCAGGCGGTGCATCGATGTGAATTTGGTTCTTTCCTGGGAAAAGAGCCATTTCATGGTGCCTGAGGGAATTGTCCTGGGACACTCAATTTCGGAGAAAGGTATCCAAGTGGATCGAGCTAAGGTTAATCTGATTTCTCACCTTCCTATGCCTAGCTCGATCAGGGACATCCGATCCTTTTTAGGGCATGTCGGTTTTTATCGAGGATTTATCCCTGATTTTTCAAAAATCGCACGCCCCCTGACCACTCTTCTCTCCAAGGATGTTCCCTTCGAAATCTCCAAGGAATGCACTCAAGCATTTGAAATCCTGCGTGACCGAGTCACCCAAGCCCCGATCCTACAGTCCCCTGATTGGTCTCAACCCTTTGAGATCATGTGTGATGCATCCGACTTCGCTGTAGGAGCGGTTTTGGGGCAGAAAAATGACAAGAAACCTGTGGTCATTTACTACGCCAGCAAAACACTCGATGAGGCTCAGCGTAACTATACGGTTACTGAGAAAGAGCTGCTAGCTGTAGTATTTGCCCTAGAGAAGTTCAGATCGTACCTTCTGGGTTCCCATGTCATCATATACTCGGATCACACGGCTGTGAGGCATCTCCTTGCAAAGAAGGACGCGAAACCTCGATTGATCCGATGGATCTTGCTGTTGCAAGAATTTGACCTCGAGATTCGCGATAAAGCGGGAAAACAAAACGTGGTAGCTGATCACTTGTCCCGTCTTCCTTCTGAAATAATTGACCCTTCCGGACCCATCACTGAGCATTTTCCCGATGAGCACCTGCTGACTATTGGTACTAGCCTTCCATGGTTTGCTAATATTGTAAATTACTTGGCATCTCATCAGACCCCGTCCGATTGGCCGAAGGCCAAGAAAGACAAATTACGCTCCGATGCCAAGTATTACATTTGGGAAGACCTGTACCTCTTCCGCATAGGTGCCGATCAGATCATCCGGAGATGTGTCCCGGAAGGGGAAGTCAACAATATCCTCTCTTTCTGCCATGACCAGGCATGCGGTGGCCATTTTGCCGGGCATAAAACCGCATCAAAAGTCCTCCAGTGCGGCTTTTACTGGCCCACACTGTTCAAAGACGCATACAGTCATTGCAAGGCATGCAGTCGTTGCCAGACTTTGGGCAACATAAGCCATCGCGACATGATGCCTATGCAACCGATTCTAGTATGCGAAATCTTTAATGTTTGGGGGATTGATTTTATTGGCCCCTTTCCTGTTTCGGATGGTTTCGAATACATTCTGTTGGCTGTGGACTACGTGTCCAAATGGATCGAAGCCATACCGACCCGAACCTGTGATCACAAAATCGTTCTCAAATTCATTCATCAACACATTTTCTCAAGGTTCGGGATTCCTCGTGCAATAACCTCTGATGGGGGAACCCATTTCACAAATGCTCAGTTTAGGTCACTGATGACCAAATACGGGGTGTCTCACCGAATCTCTACTCCTTACCACCCCCAAACTAATGGTCTAGCTGAGCTGTCTAATCGGGAGATCAAGAAAATCCTGCAAGTCACTGTTCGACCTGATAGGAAGGACTGGTCGTCCCGACTTCCGGAAGCATTGTGGGCCTATAGGACCGCCCACAAGACCCAATTAGGCATGTCTCCCTTTAGACTGGTGTACGGAAAGGCATGCCACCTTCCCGTAGAACTGGAGCATAAAGCCTATTGGGCAGTACGGAACTGTAATCTAGATCTTTCCAAGGCTGGGACCCACAGGAAACTCCAAATCAGCGAGATCGATGAATTACGCATAGACGCGTACGAGAACTCGCAAATCTACAAGGAGCGGGTTAAAGCCTTCCACGACAAACACATCTCGAGAAAGATCTTTCATCCTGGTCAAAAGGTCCTACTCTTTGATGCCCGACTCAAACTCTTCCCAGGAAAACTGAGATCTAAGTGGGTCGGACCATATTTGGTCCGACAGGTTTTTGGAAATGGAGCAATCGAAATCAGTCCACTCAGCCACGATTCTGAACCTTTCATCGTGAACGGTCAGAGACTCAAGCCGTTCATTGATGTAACTTCTGCTAATTTGGCTGAGGCATCTTATACCCTCCTTTCCCCTTGAGCTTATTGCGCCCAGCCGATGGCGTAAAACTCAGCGCTTAACGGGAGGCAGCCCGTCATTCTCTTTGAAAACCTGAAACTTGTTCTGACAGTTTTTTTTTTGCACTTGAAGTTCACACTTTAGGGCAGCCAACTCCACCTCAGGTGCTTGCATCTGAGACTCATCAAAACAGCTATCCTAATGTATGAACTTAGTTGAATAAAAACCCCTAGGTTACAATGAGGACATTGCAAATCTTAGGCATGGGGGGGTAGGAAAGTACAAAAACTTGTAAGAAAAGGTTTCAAACAAAAAAATTCACATATGCCAAAAACACCATAAAAATTAAAAAAAATTTTTCGAAAAAGAATAAGAGGAAAAAAGGAGAAGGAAATTTTTGTGAAGGAGAAGAAAAACAAAATGAAAAAGGAGCACAAAATTATAAGAAAAGGTGATAGTCATTAGTAAGGAACTAAGGAATCAACCTAAGTTCTAGACCTCATTCAAGAAAATAACTGAAAAGTGCACAATGAGATTAGTAAGAATGCAAACCTTAGGCATTCTTGAATAGACTCTTAGTACCCATTAAGATCTGGACACTCCTCAAGAGGTTGAGGAAAATGAAAAGCTGAAGTATTAGGTCTAAGGCTTAGGGAGTATTCGGCCTCGTTAACTAATTTTTGGTTTACGGGACTCAGTAACCTAAGCACCCTAACCTCACACACAGCCTGGTTCAGTAAGCGTAAAAATCAGAATCACGCAGAAGCGTCGCAAAAATCTGAAAAGATCACATAGAATAGGAGCGGCCGATCAACACAAGATTGATTTGGACGAGTTCCCAGCGCGGAGAGGCGGGAAATCCCCTCGAAGATGCATAACAAAATATCATCTCCTCGGTGCTTGTCTCTTAGGATATTTACATATCCTACTGGGGGCATGTAAGCACTCTGCTGGTTCAGATTCCATGGATGGCATTATCTCGAAGTGTCAATTGCCAGGGTCTGGATTCGGCCACGGAATACCATGGATGGGATTATCTCGAAATCTCAATAGCCAGGGTTCCGGGGGTTGCCATGGGCGGTGCTATCTCGAAGCATCGATCGCCAGGAACCCTTGAGGATTGATGATGGGAGCAAGGAATCTGATACAGACCGTGTTGAAAAGCCAATCCTAGGCTAGAACTAAAAAGAAAAAGAGAGAGAAAACTCTCCAAACAGAAAAACTTTCTATCTCTCTCTTACAAAACGCACTGCGAACTGAGCCAGGGCTAAAATCATTTCAAGCACGGGTGCTTTAACGACGAAATCCAATAAACCTTAGGTTAGTTCTTGTGGGCCTTAAAAACCTTTGCTAAAAGACTGAGGCTAAGGCTAGACAGATTTGGATCTTGATTAGTACTAGAGTACCTTTTAGGCCTATGGTCAGCATTCTAACCTAATCTATGCACTTATCTAAAACTATTAAAAACTTCATGGTCTAGAACAAGGGTTGAAACCTTAAGTTTTTGCTAAGGGACTAGCAAAAGCTAGGCATGGGGGTATGATGAGAACCTCATCATGAGCCATAACTAGCTCATTTTGACCTAATACAAAGGATAAAAGCTCCTACATATCTCAAGGAAAGGCTTAACTCAGAGAATCCTGAGTTTGAGAAGAAAACAAGTCATAAGGGGTAAAAATGCAATTTTACCAGTATAATCTGCATACAGGGTAATTCAGGGCCCAAACATAGGTCAAAGCAGCTTAATAAGAATAAGAGTGGGACGAAATGATCTAGCAAGGGCTACAGCAATTCCAAGAAACTAAATGATAATCTGTAACCCTAAAACAACCCTCTTCAATTCACAAGGTTCGAGGCAAAGTAAGAATAGAATAAACCCTCTAAAATTCATAGAAAAATAATCTCCAGGGTTTAGAACCTTCAATTTGGCCTTCAGAACCCTTTTTGACCTACATTGAGAACCATGCCCAATTAATAACTTAATTTGGGTTTTTGCGCAAATTGACCGGTCAAACAAGGTTTAATATGGAAATGAAATTCACCATCAGATTCCTTGGGTCCTAATTACTCATGTATAAAAACTTGAGCCTAAGAAGAAACCTCCTTGACCGACTTTACACTTTGGTCCTCATATATTTACTCTTTGGCCCTCAACTTTTGAACCCTCGCATTTTGGCCCCTAACTCTCCTTCGTTCTTTGCAATCAGGTCCCTCCTGCAAAACCTGCCAGCACCATGCTCCGGCGACCTTGCGCGGAGCATGGCGCCGCGCAGGGTGAGGTGGGGGACCTGGCAAGTAAACCGGGGGTGCCCTGCGTCGTCAGCCGTCGCAGGGACACCCCCCTGGTCGTTGTTACCCACCATACCGGCCGTGCGAACGCACGGACGGTATGGGTTCTTGTTTCCGGCCATCCTCCGGCGAGGGAGACACGTCGTCTCCCTCCGCCTTCCTCCCTGTTTGATCCCTATAAATACCCCCCCGTTGCTCCACTGACCGAAGCAGCCTGGATCTGACGGAGAAAATCCCCCAACTTTCTTCTCTTCTTCCTCCGGCAGACGCTCACCAGCTCCGGCGGTTTCCTCCTCCTCCACCTCTTCGCTCTGCCGCAATACCAGCAGCAGAGACTTCCTCCCCTGCTCTTCCCGCGCCACGCCGCACCCAGCTGGCGCCTCTCCGGCTCTCTGCTCGCCGCCGCCCCTATCCCTGAGCATCGTCTTCTCCGGCGACAGTCGATACGACTGTCGCCCTGTTCCTCCCCCTTCGTCCCTGCAAGTAAGCTAGAGCTACTCCCCTTCTTCTCCTCTTTCTTTCCCCGCTTTCAATTTATTCAATTAAGCCCTCTACCGACCCTGACCACCTTCACCCCCTTCGCCTCCGACCACCCTCCGGCGAGCCGCTCCCATCACCTCAGCGACCCACACGGCTCGCCGACCCTCACCGAACCTCCGCCTCATCACACTGAGCACCCCCCACCCCTCCACTGCCACTCCACACTCCGTAACACTCCCCCGAACAAACCCATTCCTCCGGTTGCAGTCCGACCCAGGGCTGCCGCCAGACACCACCTTGCGGCCTGCCGCGCAGCTCCTCACCTTCGCCGTGCCACGGCGAAGGTTCCCCAGTGGTTTGATCAGGCCGAGAGGCCATATTCGTGTCCGACAGGTTTTGAGGTTCGACCGCCATTAACGCACATTGAAGCAGCTTCTCCCGCGCTCCAGGCTTGAGGACTCCAGGTCTCCAGCTATTGCGGAGTACGGGGAGTCATGCGAAGGCAGCCAGCCAGCAACCTATGCACATCGAAGCCGCAGCTGCAGAAGCCAGGCCGCGGTCTCCCAGTAGGCGCACGCGAGGAAAGGTCTGCGTTTAGTCCCACATCGGTAAGCCTCACACCCGTTCCACTGTTTAAATTGATTTTGTGCAGTAGCCTTACTGCCTCAGTACACGGGGTGAGGTCCCCTTACACCCGCCCGGTTACCCGGTCTCGTCCGTGCTCACGCCCCGCGGACCTGACCCGACCCGACTTAGACTGACCTGCACTCCTCGCCCACCACGCACGCCGGTGGGCCTGGACCCGGGCGTGAACCGAACCCGATTACCCGGCAGCTCTGGGAGAGCTTTCCCAAGAGTGGTTTCAGAGAGAGAGAGACGCGGGGGGGGGGGGTAGAGTAGGTTTTGCCTCTGACGAAAAACTCTGAAGTGTGCAGGCACAGGCGAAGAAGAAGACCCGCGGAAGAAGGAAGCTGACTGTAGCAACAGGTAGTTAAGTCGTCTGATTTGAAAATCAGACGACGGCCTGAAGGGAAAAGAAGAAAGGAGGGGTGACGTCCCTGGCTGAAAAAGAAAAGAAGAAGCTGACACTTAGCCGCAGGGAGGAGAAACAAGAAGAAACTCTAAAGAAGAGGCTGAGCAAGGCAGAAGAAGAGAATAGGCTACAGAGAAGAATTACAGCAGAGCCAAGGAAGAAGAAACCTTCACAGAAGAGATTGCAGAAAAAGAAGAAGAGAGGCCAAGACAGAAACCAAGGAAGAAGAAGAAGGAGATCTGAAGAAAGAAAGAAAGAAAGAAGAACATCACAAAGAGAACAACAAATTCTTTCCCTCTCTCTTTCTTTATTTTGTAAAAGAAACATGTATATCTCTAGAATACAACTTGCTCCCTGAGTTCGACCTCGGGAACTCTTTTATTTTCCGAGTAAAAAAATTTATATATTTGAAATGTTGGTAATAACCGGCTATACTACAATGTTATAACAAACTAAAACCCGGTTATCCCGAAGCCAACCGATTTCAGGGTGTTGTAAAAACATGTGAGTGTAGTGGAAAAGCCTCTATGTTCTAAATTGATCGGAGAGGTCAGAAAGAGGAAATCAATTTATAACTCTAATCTGCTCCTAACTAATCAATCCATCAGTGTTTTAACTAATTAATTCTACTCCTAACTAATTTAGAAAGTAGTAGATCTAATCCTAGAAAGCAGTAAAAATCCTAGCTAAGTGGACTAATGTGATGCCTGGATCTTCAATGGGTTGCTATCGCGATGAAGGGAGATGCGAGGGTCTCCAGTGAGGAATGGGCCCCCTAGGCTACGGCTGGTCACTACAATGACAAATCTGAGGGGGAGACATCACCCCTTTCACTGATGATGGACGAAGGAGGAAGATGAGGTGGAGATGTTGATGATAGGATTGGCTTAAGTGGAGAGGAAGTTGGTCGCATGAGTTTCGTGAGTTTGAAATCGAGGTTACGAGTAACCCATTGTCATAGTTGCAAAACACGTCAATTAGATAAAATTTATACCGAAACTCCAAGGGAGTCCCGGGTCGAACATAGGAAGGCGACGTTTACTTTAAGTGAAAACTACGCTTCAAATTGTTTCTTTCTGGAGTTTTAGGGTTTTATTTTTTTTTTGTGTTTTTGAAATAAAAGACAAGCATTCATAAGATAGAGATGGAATCAAATGTGATGTATTGCATTAATGTCTATTACAATAATCTACGAAAGCATGAAAAGAGAGGGGGTGAGAGGAAATCTCCAGAATTGGCTTTTCGATGAGACGATGGCACCTGGCGGAAGCTCGAACGAAGGAGGTTAGGTGCGGGATGATGGAGGTGAGATGCAGGAGGATGTCGGGTAAAGGAAAGCTTCGATGTGGTTCCAGAATGGAGCTGAGAAGACAGAGATGATCTACTACCGGAATGGAGGTGGGAGGACAGCTCCAAGGTGACCTATGAATGGGGATGGGAAGTTGGATGAATATTTGGAGAGGCAAAGGTTTGCTACACTAATAAAAGCCTTGGGAGCTTGAGAACAAGCTCTAATGGAGTTTTGGTTGGCTTGCTAGAGCTTACGAGTAGGTGGGAGTAGAATAGGTAGAGATGAAGAGGAATGGGTGTTGTAGGGGTGTTTATATAGTGGAGGGAAGGGGAGAGCCCCACGCATAGCCATTCAGTGATAGCTATAAGCATCACTAAAGGTCGCTTTAGCTCTCATTGAAGATTCGTGCCTCTTCATTGCTTGGGGTGGTGCACTCACTGTGCAGGCCATTTAGTGAAAGCTATAAGCATAACTAAAGCCTTGCCCTTCTATCGTAGTAAAGCCCACTCCCACAGCTGTCATCGAACATGCAAGTGCAGATGCATCCTGACCGTCAGATGGAGGATCGCACGGACGAGAGAAGATCGCGCCCCATCGCCAAATTTGAATCGCGCGCCTCACCATCAGCCGTCGGATGCCGCACACGTCAGATGGTGTGTTTGCGATGTTCGTCGACGCCCGCGTGCCACATCTGCGCTCAATGGTGCATCCATGTAGCCGCTTCCTTCGCCACCTGATCTTCCATCGACGGCTCCATTTCCTCCCACATTCACTTCAGTGGATAAAATCCATGCACGTGGTCTCAAACGTACGACCACGCGTTGAGAGTGGAGGCATAGGCCACTGTGCTAAGCGGCGCCATGAGTGTTATTTTTTGAATTAAGCTTCTACGCCAATGATCGTTGGATGGAGATCCAACAGTCGAGATGACTCCTCACTTGATGAGGTGCTTCTTCAGCTGTTGAGCGCACATCTCAACCATTGGATTCAGATCCAATGACTGGGATCTGATTTTGCGACAGGCTTGGAGGCTCCTTGGCTCTGGTGGGGCGTCGTGGATGGTGCCACATGGCTCCATCTGGGCGATCCACCTTCTTCTTCTTTCAGAAGGTGCTATAAAGCTCAGATCAAGGCGATTCTTGCATTGATGGACTTCTATTATTGCTCTAAATTCATCCGTACTGCCGGATTCTTCATCCAAGGCCCGTAAAGATGTCGCACTGCCTTATGGGCATGTAAAATGATGAAGTTAATGTACATAATATACAACTATCCTAGATGCAATGCAATGGATGTATACGCAATATTTATATCATGATGTGCAATGCTATGCCTAGGAACTATTATAAATAAGCATTTTATGATAAATTTATATGTGCATATCATACCCCCATGCTTACGTTTTGCTAGTCCCTAGCAAAAATGAACCTAAATGCTATGTATAAAAGTAGAATCAGGATTTGAGTATTTATGTAAAATTCGTTGATTGCTTTAGAAAATCTCAACCCCATGACCTAAGTACAAAGACTCAATAGTGCCCGGGTGCCTGCCAGAATGCAGACCGTCTAAGCCCTCGCCCTATTTGAAAAGGGAAGATGCATTTTTTTTATTTTTCTTCTTTACTACTTTTTTCTATACTTTTGGAGTTTGAGAGTTTCGGGATAACTTTTTACAGCTACCCAACCTACTCAGGACTAGGAAAGGACTCTAAGTGCTAAGCATCTTGTGAAAATAGTGAAAGACTCACTAGACGGCCGTTAAAACGTACTTTAGGTTTCTACAACCCTAGGTGACCTTGCCTAGAGGTTTATCCTTTCGAACGGTTGCTTTCTCCCTACCTTTATTTATGGGGTCAACACAAGGGCTAACCCAGTGTATATCTCCTTGATTTATTCTACTTCCCCGCTTCTTCCCTAAGTGTTTTCGGAATTATTATGCATTTTTTTGTGAGTTGGGTTCTGGACAACCGGCCGATGAGCTGCTACCACCAACAACTTACCAGCCATACTCGTGCGGTGAAGTGTGCTTTTATTTGTTTCTTTCTCTACTTTTTCTATATTTTTTTTCTTTTCTCTTTTTTTTTTAAAGTAGGTGGCTTTCTTGATCTAAGATTTACCTAAAGCCAGTACAATGAAAATGGCCTTGCGACTGGGCTCTAGACAACTGGCCGATGAGCTGTTACGAGCAACAACTTGCCAGCCATACCACCCTAAATAGTTCATTAGCTGCCCAATTGCCGAAGAAACCGCCGAAAAGTGAGTCAGTGCAAAAAAGATGTGTGTAGATGCTTAGGCTTAAGGTCCCCTCAAATTAGAGGGCGGGTTGATAAGTTGTATACTTATCACCCCAATTTATTTGCAGAATTAAAATAAGATTGACTTGGCGAGGACTCGAGACTAAGTCCACATTTGAGTGGACACCCGGGTTAATTATGCCCAAAGACCTAAAGAGTATTAGTATTCAGGTCCTATCGTATCATTTCCTAAACTTAATAACTTCCAAATGCTTAGGTTCTCTTCTCCTAATTCTTCTTTTTTTTTATATTTTTAAATTTCCAAATTTTTTTTAAAGAAACTAAAAGAAATTCCACGAAGTTAACAAAATGATTTTAGAATTAATTATCCACCCCCCAAGCCAAAATGATGTAATGTCTTCATTGTAAAAATAAAGACATGAAAAGGGTAGAGTAAATAGAATATCACCTGAGTGTCATGATAATCCGGTTAGCTACGTGGAGAACGTGGAATATAAATAAGTGCTAAATTTAATGCCTTCAGCTAGGCATAAAATAGATACAAGGAAGAAATTAAGAATTCACAAGTGAGGGTCAGAATCAAAATGAAAATATTGATTCTCAGACCCGCCAACAGAAGATGTCCACAGACATGGACCAGATTATGGTGTAGACCCAAGCCGTAGGGTCGAGTGGTTCTCAGGCTCTGGATGAAAATCACCCAAAACCAAAGGTTGTGTTTGCGGGGCCAGGCCTGTGGTTTTGTGGTGTGCAACCCAAGACCAAGGTGGCAGATAATAGGTAGATTTGGTTCAGTAGTTTCAGATGTCCACTTAACATTTAGCTCAGAAAATAATCAGTTATTTCGAGCTTGGGTTGCACGTGAAAGATATCGTAAGGGTCTTGGTAAAAAGTTGGTCGTTTTAGGTCAATAGGAACCCTTAGATCCAAACTTGTTTTTCCCTCAAAATTAACCTCCCAAACTTTCATTTCAGCATTCCTATCCTCCAACATCAAGTGCTCAGGTTCCAGGATCTCTAGCATACCGTTCAGCCCATAAGATTTACCCAAGTCCAGAAATCATGGCTAACTCAGAATTGACTTAGGTACATTGATTTACAAATCAAAATCAATCCCTTTGGTGTGTGGCTGAGGAATGGGGCTATTTGAATCATCAAGTAAATAAGGATTCGAATCATCCAAGTTAGCCCCAACCAAATCAAAATCTTCAATGACTGGGATATCAAATGGTTCATCATGCTCCTTGAGCCCATTTGTCTCACTAAAATCATCTTCCTTAAACTCAAGTGACACTTCACTAAGAGATTCCTCACCCTCAGAATCAAAGAATCCATGATCCTCATTTATATGTCTCAAAATCGATTATCATTTCCTGGTTCAAAGAGACATATTTTTCTTTGCTCCATGGCTCGAGGATCTCAGGTGAGAAACTTGGTTCATCCTTAAAGGGTTGATCTAGACCAACCTAGTCATCTCCAATCTTAGAATATGTATCCCCCCTGACAGGCGCCTGAGCAGGTTCAGACATTGGCACTCCTGAAGGGGGTTCAACTTCAGAATCATCCCAAGATTTGACTTGGGCAACCACAAATTTGATCCTCAACCTTGATAATTTCCCAAGAAGAAGCTCACCGTGATCCCTATCCCTAACACTTTGGAGAAAATCCAATAAAGAACTATTAAGTTCATCAATCATTTTGATAATAGGCTGCAGTGCTTCAGTGCATGGTGTTGGCTGAGCTTCTAAAGATTGTATAGTGTTCCTCAAATTAGCCAACACCCTATCATGGATCAGGTTCACCTGAACCGATTAGTTCAATTCAAGTTTTGGTGCGTTTGGGTTAAATCTAGGGGAGTCATGATGTTGAGGTTCTCGGGTCCCTCCATGAAAGCAGGTCGTTCTAGGTTGTTCAAAGGATGGTGGCAACCTATATTCAGTGGAATACTAGGGAGGTGTTGAGAGCACGAATCGCTATGCTAACGTGTTTGGTTTTGGAAAACCTGTCGTTGTTGTTTGAAAGTGAAGAATTTGTGTTCAACAAATAAAATTTATACCAAAAAGAAAATTCTGGGTCGAACACAAGGAGGCGGACGTTTGACTTAAAAACAACGCATTTCTTTTTATTTGTCATGAAGTAATTCAATTTAAAACTATCTAATTATTTACAATAAATAGAAGAGAGAGAGAATATTACACATAGAAATCAAAATGAGATGTAGAATAAACAAAGAATTTATCATTAAGAAGATTGTTCATTACAACTAGAAATCATAAAACAATTGCACTAGAAAGCGATAAATTTGCTCTAGAAAGCATTAAAAGAATGGAGGGAGAAATGTCCTCCTTGATGGTCGCTTGGAGGATGAGCAGAACTACACTAGAAAGCAGTAAATCTATACTAGAAAGCAGTAAAGAGAATAGGGAGAGAGAAATCCTCCTCGTTGGTCGCTTGGAGGACGAGCCGGACGGGATGACACCTGGATGAAGGAGGATGAAGCAGGATGAAGGAGGATGAAGCAGAAGAACGGGAATGGAGCAGCACGTCGTCGTTGTATCAGGATCCACTTCCGAAGGGGGACGAAAATTTGGACTTTATCTCGCGAGAAGCATCCCAGGTGTGGGACAAGCTTCTCTTGAGCTTTGGAGAGGTAGACAAGAGAAGGAAGGGATGAGAATTTTGTATGGAGTGGTCTCCTTTTATAGTTGCAAGGAGTGGGGGTAAAATAGTCATTACAACTTCAAAATAATAAATGAGGGGTCTTTAGTAACGGATAAATCCGTCACTAAAGCCCCCAACGTGGGCGTAACTCCAGTGGCCGCGTGCGCCTCCTCAGCTGGCTGCTTCCTCAATGCATATGCATGTTCTTCGATTCTCAGACGTCCGATCACGAGATCGGACAGCTTAAGACATGTCTCCGCTCACTCGCTGTGCTCCTACCTGGCGCGTGCGATCGCGGATCCATGCTGCGCGTTCAATCGTGCATGATCTCGATTGAGCGCAGATGGCCGTCCGATCGCGATCCAACGCCCGCCCGTGCTCAATCGCCTGCGCCTTCTAGCCCTTCACTGCGGCTCGAACCCGCGCCCGCCGCTCACGTAAGCATGCTCGACCGCTGCGCTACGAGGCGCGGATGGTCGAGCAGGCGCTTTTAGGCGCGGCTGATCACAGCCGTTGGATCAAGATCCAATGGCGGAGAGCGAGCGGGTGCGGGATCTTCAGAGGTTGCATGCGACCGTTTGGGCGGCTAAGATGGCGCCACATGGCTCCATCGTGTCCATCCATTTTCTGGAAGTTGTAGATGGTGCCACAGATGTCGGATTGACTTAATTTTTGTGTCATTGGGCTGCGATCGTTGATCCGAATTCTTTCGGGCGGTCGGATTTGTCATCTGAAGTGCGGATTTACACCATCCTGGCCCTTGATCTTCTAGGGTTCCCCAGTCACTATCTGATGCTACGGATGCCTGATTAGGGCGATCTTGGAGTCGTTGAACTCCAATCGTCCCCCTGATCACATCCATACGATTGGATCTTTAATCCGAGGCCCTGATAAATTGTTTGCCCTATCCAAGCACATAAAAGGAGACAATTAACCTCCATTTTATTCAAACTACTCCAAATGCAAGATGATGCATATTATGCAATATTTATATCATGAAATGCAATCCTATGCTTAGGAACATGCATAAATAGACATTTTAAGTAGTGTAAATGTGTTTACATCATACCCCCATGCCTATCGTTTGCTAGTCCCTAGAAAAAATTATATGCTATTTATAAAAGGACTAGGTTGGATTATTTGGACCTGAGTTATTTTCAATCATTAGGAAATTGTCTACTTAAGAACGGAACTTTCAAAGACAACAGTGCCCGGGTATCAGCCAAAATGCAGACTGCCTCAAGCCTCGCCTTATTCAAAGAAAAATTTCTTTTTCTCTTTTTACTCTGTTCTAGTTTTTTTTTTTTTTTTTCAAATTTTAGGGTTTAAGAGTGGCTGTCTACGACCATTCAAATCACCCAAAATTTGATGACAACCCTAAGTTTTAAGCATCGTATTTTGAATGTGATAGACTTGTTGACCGGTAGTTAAAACGGACTTCGGATTTCTACACCTCTAGGTGACCTCAAAAAGAATTCTACCTAAAGGTGTATCTTTACAATCGATAGCTTTCTCCCTACTTTTATTTTTTACGGGGTCAACACAAGGGTGAATCCAGTGTATATCTCCCCGGTTTATTCTACTTCTCCGCTTCTTCCTAAGTGTTTTGAGAATTTTTAGTGCATTTACTGAGCTGGGTTCTAGACAACCGGTCGATGAGCTGTTACCACCGATAACTTGCCAGCCATACTCGTGCAGTGAAGTGTAGCTTATTTCTTTTTTTCTTTTCTTCATTTCTCCTTTTCTTTTTGATTTTTTTCTTTTTTTTTTAAGTAGGTGGCTTCCTTGGTCTAAAATTTACCTAAAGGCAGTAAAAAGAGAAAGATCCAGTGACTGGGTTCTGGACAACTTACCTATGGGCTATTACCCATGATAACTTCCCAACCATATCACCTTAGAAGGTTCATTAGCTACCCAATTTCAATTAAAATCGCCGAACAACGAGTCAGTGCAAAGAAAGTGTGTAGATGCTTAAGACTCAAAATTCCCTCAAATCAGAGGGAGGGTTGATAAGTCGTGTACTTATCACCCAAACTTATTTACTCCTATTAAAATAAAATTCAGGTTGGCGAGAACTCAAGAAGCAAATACACATTTTAGTGGATACACAGGCTGATTAAATCCAAAGACCTGAAGGGTCTTTGTGTTAAAATCATAATGTAGTATTTCTTAAGATTGAAAATTTTCCTAAACCCAAATTCTCTTTCCTAATTCCAAAATTTTTTTTTTTATGAAGGAAAATAAAATAAATCTACGGAGCTGACGAATGAATTCAAAGATAAATATCCACCCCCCCATGCCTATCTAATGCAATGTCCTCATTATATTAAAAAGACATAAAATAGAGTGGAAAAGCGTAGAAAGCACCTAAATTACATGAATGTCAGGTCCTCTCCGAGATGAAAACGAAAAGGAACTATATATGTGCTGAGTTTAGTGCCTCCAGCTAGGCACACTATACAAAGAAAAGAAATGAAGAATTCACAAGTGCAGGTTAGAATTAAAATAAACAGAAGAATCCTCCGACCTGTCAACAGAGGTCCACAGATGTGGACCAGATTGTGGTGCAGACCCATCCCACATAATCGAGAATATCTTAGGTTCTGGATAAAAATTATCCAAAACCTGAAATCAGAATGCAAGTAGGGTCGGGCCTGCGATTTATGATGATGCAACCCAAGACCAAAAAGTTGGGTTACAGAGAATTGAAGCTCAAAAGGATAATCGCTGAATGTGTGCTTGAGTTTGACATCCTCGAAACAAATGTCGTAAGGGTTCTGATTTGATGATTTCAGCTTAAAAGGAACCCTTTGACTCAATGTTCCATTTCATCCAAAATTAACTTCCCAAATCAGAACTTCCCAGCTCCTCTCCTCCTCAATTAGCATATTAAATTCTAGGACATCTTGTATATTAATCACCCTAACTGAAATCTCCAAGTCTAAATGATGTGGCAAAATCAAAATTGACTTGGGTCTAATTATCTCATAATTAGAATCATCAATAAGCTCAACAGGGCGAAACTGATAATCAAGGCATTGAATTGAATCCTCCAGAAAATTTAATTTTGGATCCATAATGTGAGCCCTAAGATCAGTTTCCTCAATTATTAGGCTATCAAATGATCTATCAGATTCCTCAGGCCCAATCATCTCACAGAAATCGTGTTTAGAAAACTCGCATGAGACTTTGCAACTTGAATCTTCACCATCAAAGAAATCAGGATCCGTATCAATGTATATCCCAAAATCATTTGTCACTTTCTATTCCAAGGAGATATACATTTCCTTGTAACCCGGCTCAGGGATCTCAGGTGAAGAAATCAGATCTTCCTTAATTGGTCGCTGTAATTCAATCTAGTCATAACACATGTCCGCCTCAATAGGTGCCTGAGCAGGTACTGTCATTGGCTTTCCTGAAGAGGGTTCATACTGGGAATCATCCCAAGATTGAATCAAAGCAACCACAAATCTCATCCTCAATTTCACTAATTTCCCAAGTAGAAACTCACCCGGGTTCTTATCCTTAAAGTCCTAGAGCCAATCCAACAATGACTTGTTTAAATTGTCAATCATTTCAATCAGGGGCTCCAGTCTCTCAATGCAAGGTATTGGCTGAACTTCTAAAGATTGAATGATATTTCTCAAGTTAGCCAGAACCTTATCTTGAACCTGATTAACCTGAACCAAATGAGTTGGTTCAGGATTGGTTGGGTTTGACATCAATGCAGAGGAATTAACGAATTGAGATTCGTTATACCCTTCCTGATAATAGGTCATTTCAGATTGTTCAAAAGATGGTGATGACCTAAAGGCAGTGAAATCAGAGGATGGGTAAGGATTGGTGTATCCTTCTTGATTGTAGATCGTATTAGGTTGTGCATGAAAGGAAGACGATCTATAATTGATGAAGCTCTGAGAAGGATAGAAATCAGAATAAAAGTGTTCAGGGTTAGACCCTAAACACGGGGTTCCAGAATTGTATCCCCAAATCGAATTATCCCAACTAACTGATGGTTGATTACAGTACGAGTTAGGATAATCGTCATGTTGAGGATAATTCAAAACAGGAGGGAAAGAGTGGGAATGCATGAAATATGTGGAAGGATTCATGATACACAGGAGGAAGAAAGGCGCCTTGCAATACGAATAATCAAACCTGTCCTTAAATGGGTTAGCCTAAAGACCTATAGACTCCTAAAACCCGTCTTGAGATAAAGGAACGATTTGATCTACTTCCTTCTGTTCAATCCAACCAGTTAGAAGGAGGGGCTGGGGAGAAGGTTCTTCCTTTGGCTTACGCCTCCGGTTCCTAGTGTACCCCCAGCCACGATTGTTTGACTCTGCTCCCCTAGCTAGACATCAGATTGAATAGTAGAAATAGACTAATCGAAAATAATCTCGTTCTAGATTCTGAAGAGCGAGTCCAATCCTTAAGGCCAACGTCTACTCTATTTTATTTAGGGCTAGGTTTGAATGTGCTTTGGAATGATGGGCCCTTTAAATGGGTTGTGCCCTTAATGATTGATTGATTTGTGTGTGTGTGCACAACCAATGGTTTTCAAGCAAGATTATTTTTTATGTGGTGAATTTCAAGGTTCAAATCTTGCTTAGTAGCTTTTAGGATTCAACTTTCGGTGTTTTCAAACAAGTTTCATTGGCACACCAGTTTTTGAAAGCACAGGTAAAAATGTTTTCCTTTGAAGCTTAAAAATAATGTGAAGTGCCTAGTAAATCCCTAAGAGTTGAACCAAAGTAGCATCTACTTGATGAGTTTATTTTATTTGAAGTGGTGCTACCCAATCAACTCAAACAATTGGCCACAAATGCACCACTAAGTTAGGCACACAAAGATGGTTAACCTAGAATGATTTCTACTAATTTATGTGTTGCTTTATGTGTATCGGTTCCACAGATCAGAACCCGATTGAGTAGAAACAAATCAATTCGGTTAAGTGCCTTAGAATGTGGGTGTACGTTGTGTGTTTGTTGAAAATTGCCCCACAAAATTATCCTTTTGTTTTTTTTTCTATAAATGAAGGTGGAATGAATGTGAGTGAGAATCCAAACAACCAAACTATTCCTAGGATTTATGCAAGCACCTAGGTTAATTGGAATTTGGATTTAATGTGGCGAATGAAATCTAGGGAGGGGAAAGAATGGGGGATAACTTACAAAACATTCCGCAACACTTTACTCCAATCTACCGCTTTTTCTTGTCTCAAAAATGTACCTGCAATTACAATAAGAAAGGAGAAAAGTGAGGTAAATGATTTATAAGTTACAAAACATGAAGAGAAATCAAAGATCGTCGCCTCCCCGGCAACGGTGTCAAAATGTTGAGAGCATGAATCGATACGCTAACGTGTTTGGTTTTGGAAAATCTATCGTTGTAGTTTGAAAGCGAAGAATTCGTGTTCAACAAATAAAATTTATACCGAAATGAAAATTCCAGGTCGAACACAGGGAGGCTGACATTTGATTTAAAAACTACGCATTTCTTTTTATTTGTCATGAAGTAATTCAATTTAAAACTATCTAATTATTTACAATAAATAGAAGAGAGAGAGAGGGTAAAAGAGAGAGAGAATAATACATATAGAAATCAAAATGAGATGTAGAACAAACAAAGAATTTATCATTAAGAAGATTGTTCATTACAACTAGAAAGCATAAAATAATTGCACTAGAAAGGATAAATTTACTCTAGAAAGCATTAAAAGAATGGAGGGAGAAATGTCCTCCTCGACGGTCGCTTGGAGGACGAGCAGAACTACACTAGAAAGTAGTAACTCTATACTAGAAAGTAGTAAAAAGAATAGCGAGAGAGAAATCCTCCTCAATGGTCGCTTGGAGGATGAGCCGGATAGGACAATGCCTGGACGAAGGAGGACGAAGGAGGACGAAGCAGAAGAATGGGAATGGAGTAGCACGCCACCATCGTCGCGGGATCCACTTCCGAAGGGGGACGAAAATTTGGACTTTATCTCGCGAGAAGCATCCTGGGTATGGGACAAGCTTCTCTTGAGCTTTGTAGAGGTAGAGATGAGAAGGAAGGGATGAGAATTTCGTATGGAGGGGGTCTCCTTTTATAGTTGCAGGGAGTGGTGGCAAAATAGTCATTACAACTTCAAAATAATAGATGAGGGGTCTTTAGTGACGGATAAATCCTTCACTAAAGCCTCCAATGTGGGCGTAGCTCCCGCGCCCACGTGTGCCTCCTCAGCTGCCCGCTTCCTCAATGCATATGCATGTTTTTTGATTCTCAGCCATTCGATTGCGGCATAGGACGGCTTAAGACGTGTCTCCGCCCGCTAGCTGTGCGCCCGCCTGGCACGTGCGATCGCATGTCCATGCCATGCATTCAATTGCGCGTGATCTCGATTGAGCGCAGACGGCCGTCCGATCGCGATCCAATGCCTGCCCGTGCTTAATCGCCCGCGCCTTCCAGCCCTTCATTGCGGCTCGAACCCGCACCCACCGCTCGCGTAAGCGAGCTCGACCGCTATGCTATGAGGCGCGGATGGTCGAGCGGGTGCTTTTAGGTGCGGCTGATCACAACCGTTGGATCAAGATCCAACGGTGGAGAGCGAGTGGGTGAGGGATCTTCGGAGGTTGCATGTGGCCGTTTGGGCGACCAAGATGGCACCACGTGGCTCCATCTTGGCCATCCATCTTCTAGAAGTTGTAGATGGCACCACAGATGTTGAATTGACTCGATTTTTGTGTCGTTGGGCTGCGATCGTCGATCCGAATTCATCCGTGCGGTCGAATTTGTCATCTGAAGTGCGGATTTACACCATCCTGGCCCTTGATCTTCTAGGGTTCCCCGATCACTATCTGATTCTACGGATGCCTGATTAAGGCGATCTTAGAGTCGTTGAACTCCAATCATCGCCCTGATCACATCCATACGGTTGGATCTTTAATCCCAGGCCCTAATAAAATGTTTGCCCTGTCCAAGAACATATAAGGAGACAATTAACCTCCTTTTTATTCAAACTACTCTAAATGCAAGATGATGCATGTTATGCAATATTTATATCTTGAAATGCAATCCTATGCTTAAGAACATGCATAAATTAACATTTTAAGTAGTGTAAATGTGTTTACATCAGGAGGGTAGGTGTTATAATAATTATATCCTTCCTGATTGTAGATTGGGTTGGTTTGGTCATCAAAGGTTGGAGATCCATAATCATTGTTGGTTTGGGAAGGATAGCAATCATAGTCTTGTTGTCAAAGGTTAGGCCTTGGACATTGAGGTTCGGATTCGTATCCCAAATCAAAGTTATTCGAGCTAGTGGATGGGTAATTACAAGTCAAGTTGGGATAGTAATCATCTTGGGGATAAGTGGTGGTAGGAGGATAGGATGGGAAATGCATGTAAGAAGTGGAAGGATACATTATGGAGTAGGAGGGAAAATAGAATGGAGAAAGTTGCCCTACAGTACAATCAACCAAACCTATCCTTTTGTGGGTAGCCTAATGACCTACAGACTCCCAGGATCCATCTTGAGATTATAAGTGATTTAGTCTACTTTTATCCGGTCATTCCAACCAGTTAGGAGGGATTGGGGAGAAGGTTCTTCCTTTGGCTTGAGCCTCCAATTCCTAGTGTACTTATTGCGTAGCAATCATAGGTCTTAATTGACTGAGATTAAGCTACGACCAAGCATAAGTTAGGGTTATTCGTGCATGCATATGCATTATCTGTATCTTTACTTCTTTCCTTTAGCTATGCATAAAAAAAAGTTATAATGTGATAATTAAGTGCATTATGTCAATTGTAGGGAATAAGCTGATCAGGAGCTGGATCTGAAGCTGGATCAGGAATAAGGGGAGTTGCAGCAAAGCTAGAGTAGAACACTTAGAATAGATGTAGGAATAATAATGTAAGGGAGTTAAAGGTTTGTTATGCAATTAAGTAGGAATAAAGCAGTAAAATGTGAAGAGCTTAGGTCCATCCTAGCCCTAGGAAATCCTAGAGACTTCCCCAAGCTTTAGCCACCCTTAGATTAGGTCACAACACCCTAGGAAGCCCTAGAAACCTAGTTCCAACCCTTATCTGGACGTCGAGATAAGTTAAAGGATGTCTAGGACCCTTATCCTTCTCCCGCACACCTAAAACCCACTTCTGTAGTGTTATTGGACATCCAGACAACAAGTCTGGACTTCTGATTCTTGAGCATAAGATGTCTGACAATATTATTAAACATCCGATACTTCTCTCCAGTTCCTATTTTCAGATTTAAGCCTTCATCTTGGATCTCTAGGTCCCTAAACCTAATTCCAACCCCATAGGAACCTAAATTAAGGTGCCCTAACCCTAGTACATCACCTTTAGACCTCCCTAAGGACCTAATTAGGTCCTCACTAAACCTAATTGACTTGGATCCTAATCAATTCCATTAGCCTATTCAATTGGACTCATTGAGTCCAATTGAGCCCTGATCTTAGCGCACACTATCCAATTGGACATAGTGAGAATGCAATTGACCTAGACATAAATTAATTGAGTTGTTTTACTCTCAATTAATTTTCCACACACCCAATTAATCTTGTATTAAGTTTAATTGCACTTTACCTTAGTGAATTAGGGTTTATAACCCTAATTTGAGACATACCTTGACCTAAACGCACTAGAACCAAGCCTAATCAACCTAGCCACCTAAGTTTCGACCCACACATACCCACACACACTCACACACACCATCCACACGAAAGTACCTAGCCAAGAGTTCTCTAGAACTCTCTACCATGTGTGGTTACCTTGGTTGCCAAAATTAGCAACCAAGAGCCATTCAATTTTTAGATCCACATTTGGTGGATCTAAAAACCACCATCCGTCCTCTCTCTCTCACTCTCCCGCAAGTTCCCACCATAGGCCTCTCTAGAGAATTCCATAATTCTTTAGAGAGCTTCCCTTAGGTCTATAAAAGGACCTAGGGTGTGGCCATTTGCACCCATTCACTTCCTTAGCAAATTCACTCCATTGGTGCCATTCACGCCCACTTCCACTTAGCTAGCCACTCCACCACCACGAGCTCACTACCACCACCATGAATGATATCATGCCTAGATGCTGGATCAATCCTCCCTCTCTCCAAGGGTCAGCCTGAGCTACATTAGCCGCCCCTCATTCTCCTCTCGACCACTCCAAGGCCATCGGGGAGCACCCCTGAATGTCCTTTTATTCTGCTATATTTAGTTTATGCTCTCCATTATTTTTACAGCTTTTATTACTGCTTCTACCGTAGTCTT
Organism: Thalassia testudinum; assembly: GCA_037157565.1. NCBI lineage: Eukaryota > Viridiplantae > Streptophyta > Magnoliopsida > Alismatales > Hydrocharitaceae > Thalassia > Thalassia testudinum. Next base: position 145,690,893 of record JAZHRO010000014.1, on the reverse strand, counting down.
AACTTCTTCCCCAATGATGCATGCGAAATCCCCCCATCGATTCTTGTATGCAATCATTTCCTGGTAGCTAGATTTCTGTTTCAAGCATTTATGTACAAGCTTTCCTCTAAATTCCTTGTGCAAACAACTCCCCAATGAATGAATGAAAATGCTTTTATATATATGTATATATCTTTATGTGTTTGAAATCACCTTGGCCTTATTAACTAATATTATATTTTCATGATTCAAGTTAGCTATTTCTAACTCCTAATATTCTTGCAACTAAGCATGTCATACTTAACTACGTAATAATCATGAACCAGCATGTGATTCTAAACAAAGTAGAGCAATAGAAGTTCGATTTCAGAAGTAAACAAATTCCTTCTAGAGACGAACGACCGGGACTCAAAGTCATTATTTTTACAAACTTAATTTTTAACGAATAGTTTTGCACGACTATACTATGATTACGATGACTTTCAAAATGAACGAAAACACCTTCCATCATGTACCGCCCAGCCATGGTCATTTGACGCTACTCCTCTAGCTAGACATCAGATGGACTAGCATAAGCAAATTAATCAAAAAAAAATCTCAGTCTGAGCCCTGAAGAGCGAATAAATCCTTAAGGCCAACGTCTACTCAGTTTTAGTTAGGCTTGGGATGATCATGCTCTTGGAATGTGATGGGCCCTTTAGATGGTTGTGCCCTTAATGATCAGTTAAAATGTGTGTGTGTGCATAGCCAGGGTTTTCAAACATGGTTATTTGATGATGTGTCTTTTAGGATTTAACCTTGTTTAGTAGCTTTTAAGGTTTAATTCTTAGGTTGGTTCAATCAAGGTTTAGTAGAACACTCCAAGTTTTGAAAGCACGGGTGATTATATGTTCCTTTAGAAATAAAAAATAATGTGGAGTGCCTAGTTAAGCCCCAATAATCAACCCTAAGTGGCAAGCTACTTGATGGATTAGTTTTAGATTGAGTGGTGTGGCCCAAACAGCTCAATCAATTGTCTTATTGCACCACTTAGTTAAGGCACACAAGAATGTTTAACCTATTCAAATTGCTACTCACTTATGTGTATTGAGTTGAAGTGTATCAGGTCCACAGGTCAGATCATGGTTAAGTGGTAGAATCAAAGTGATTGTGTGCCTTATCATAAGAAGTTGTGGGTGTTGAGTGTGTAGCTTTCAATTAAATCGCACAAGAGAAGAATTTTTTTTAAATTTTTTCTATATATGTGGGTGGGTGAGGTGAGTGGAGTGACAATCAAACAACCAAAATCTATTCTAGGGTTTATGCAAAGCACCTAAGTTAATTTGGGTTTCAGTTATTAGGTTATGGAATGAAAGCTAAGGTGGGGGGGTGTGGGGAACACTTACAAAACACTCTACCCACACTTTACTCCGGTCTACCGAACTTCGATCACCATGCTTGGGTACCTGCAAGGTAATAGATCAGAGATAAGCGGGGTTAGTGTTATGTAAATGCAAAGAAGCAAAGAAAATAATAAAGTAAATTTCGTTGCCTCCCCGGTAATGGTGCCAAAAAGATCGCACAGGTTTCACGAGTTTGAAATCGGGGTTACGAGTAACCCGTTGTCGTAGTTGCAAAACACGTCAATCAGATAAAATTTATATCGAAGCTCTAAGGGAGTCTCGGGTCAAACACAGGGAGAAGATGTTTACTTTAAGTGGAAACTGCTCTTCAATTTGTTTCCTTTTGAAGTTTTAGGGTTCTATTATGTTCTTGTGTTTTTGAAATAAAAGACAAGCAATCACATGAAAGAGATGGAATCAAATGTGATGTATTGCATTAATGTCTACAACAATAACCTACGAAAGCATAAGAAGAAAGGGGGGGTGAGAGGAAATCTCTCGAATCAGTTGTTCGGCGAGACGACGGCTCCTGGTGGAACCTCGAACGAAGGAGGTGAGGAGTGGGACGGTGGAGGTGAGATGCAGGAGGATGTCGAGTAGAGGAAAGGTTTGGCGTGGCTCCGAAATGGAGGTGAGAAGACAGAGATGATCTGCTACTAGAATGGAGGTGGGAGGACAGCTCCAAGGCGACCTATGAATTGGGATGGGAGGATGGATGAATATTTGGTGGGGCAGAGGTTTGCTACACTAATAAAATCCTTGGGAGCTTAAGAACAAGCTCTAATGAAGCATTGGAAGGCTTGCTAGAGCTTGGGAGTAGGTGGGAGTAGAGTAGGTAAAGATGAAGAGGAATAGGGGGTGTAGGGATGTTTATATATTGGAGGGAAGGAGAGAGCCCCATGCACAGGCATTCAGTGACAGCTATAAGCATCACTCAAGGCCCCTTGAGCTATCGTTGAAGATCTGCGCCTCTTCGTTGCCTTGGCTGGTGCATGCACTGTGCAGGTCAGTTAGTGATGTGTGGTCAGGCCCAGATAGGTTGTGTTAATATGGTGATTTTATTGTTGAAATGTGTATAGTAGTTAACCTAAATCGAGCCTAACAATCTCTTTACAAATTTTTTTTTTTTTAACTGGCCTACTTGATTCTATCTTGGTCACTTTTAAGACCAGGGTCAAACTCAGGGAAGTGGGATTAGAAGAAGTTTCTACACCTTTCCTACAACGAGTCTCTTCGGTTCGTTTACTGTGTTGTTGTTTTTTTATTTAAGATTTTTTTCTAATAATTTTTGTCCTTGAGGTACACCCTCAAAATCAGGTTCTTGGCTTTGAGCTAAATTAGGGTTCCAAAATTGCTCTTGCTATTCGCAAGACTGAGTACCTGCAAGTCAAGCATTATCTTTTCTCTTTTATGTATTTTTTTATCTTTTTACTAGCAAGAAAGTGAAACAGAAATAAAGTATAGTATATATATGTATATATTATATATGTATAAAGGGGTGGGGGTGGAGGTGGAGATGGCATGTAGCACGGTGTCAAGTCGGTCATTGTCTAGGATGACGCAACAAACAAGACAAAGTGTCGGGTGGAGTGTAAGGTGGATTGGTGGAAGATGAGTGCGAACACGCTTTCTGTACGCGTGTATCAGGGAATATCAGTAACTAGTGCGGATATTCTGGCGATACAACATTTGGTAAGTGACATGAATATATATATATATATATATTTATGTATATATATAAATATGTAGGTATATATGTAGTTATATGTGTATATATATATAAATATCTATATATAAATATGTAAATATATGTATAGATAGATATATGTATAGATATTTATATATATATGTATATATATATAGTAATATATGTATATATATACATATATATATGTATATATAGTTATATAGATATATATGTATATATGTATGTATATTTGTATATATATATATATATGTATCTATACTTATACTTAGTTATATAGGTAATAATATATATATATATATATTTATATATTTATACATATATAAATATATGTATAAGTATATAGATGTATATATATATATGTAAGTATATAGACTAATACATATTTATATAAGTACTAATTTATGTATAGATATATGTATATATATATATATATGTATATAAATATATATATATAAATATATATATGTACGTATATATATATATGTATATAGTAGAGTATAGGTGTGTGTACGAGAGGGTGAGTGTGTGTGTGTATGTGTGTGTAGAGAGTGTGAGAGAGTGCTGTGAGAGAGAGGGAGAGAGAGAGAGAGGCAGAGAGCACCTACTATGAAGAAGGCTGGGAGAGTTAAGTCGTCTGAAGCCATGGGCATCATCTGATAGTGCAAGCACGCGTGCAGACGTGTAGGCGCGCGAACTGGCACGCGCTGGGAGGGAGTGAGCGCGAGGGAGAGAGGATGCAGCACACTGTGCTATACCATAAGGCGGGTGCAGGTGAAGGCGCTGGGAGTGGGCGTACGTGGGCGAAGAGAGACATGGATGCAAGTATTGGAGTAGGCGTGGGGAGAGACGCAGGTGCGGGCTAGGGCTGGTTGCAGCGCGCCGGGTGCCCGGATAAGTGAGAAACTTACCAGTCACCACACTGTAACCACAGTGTTCCGGTAAAATGCGTGAACAGTGGCTACAGTGCGCGGTCGGCTCGTGTGACCGCCTATTCCTAGTGTTGTGAGTGCGGGGGCCACTGCGCGAGCTAGAGCACGCGCGGGAGGTCTGTACTGGGTGGGCTGTGGGCAGAACTCACGAAAGGGCACGTGGAGAGGGGCGCGGGTGGCATGCTGGCGTGCACGGTGGAGCTTTGTCGGCTGCTGTTGGGCCGCATGTGGCTTGCTCGTGGGCAAGCGGTGGCCAGTTCCTTGGTGCAGCTGTGTGGAGCTTCAGACCTTGACTCTGCGGCAATGGCGGAGATGCTTGGAATGATGAATTTAGAGAGGGGAACCACCACACCCACCGGCTCTTTGATGAGCTAGGCGATGGTGGGACTCACAGTGGTGGTTGTGCACCACTGTGTGTTGCTCCTACCCGGAGCGTGGCACTTCAAAGAGGAGAGGCTGCGTATGGAGGGGAGAGGGGAGGAGACGGCCTGGAAGGGAAGAAGGCTGCTGTAGGTCTGTGGACTAGGCTCCTCTACAAAGAAGCCAGCCGTGCCTTTTTAAAGAAGTAAGAGGCTTGCACAACCATGCCTTGGCTGTGCATGGCTGTGCATGCTGTGCATGCGGCTGCAGGGAGTGGCTGACCAGGGCAAGCTTTGCAGAGCATGGCGTGAAGAAGAGCTGCCATGCCTTGCAGCCACGGAGAAGAATTCAAAGTCAAATAAAAATTAAAGATGGAGATTTTGTGAGGCAGCACTTAAGGAATTTGTTAATTGCAAGGCCATTTTATTCACTCTCCTCCCCTCTCAATTAAATGCATGCATGCGTGTATTTTTACAAATGCGACTATGGATACCTAATATGCATTGGCAATGCTAGGAAATAACACAAGATGGCACAATTATTGGTGTATTTTTCCTGTGCAATCATACCCCATGCCTATCTTTTACTAGTCCCTAGCAAAACATTTTTTTGTATTGTATTTAGAAATGATCTTAAGCAGAAGATTTTCTTCTGAGGCGACATAGGTGTGTTTATTGTTGGATATTGTGAGAATCAATTGCAGGGAAGGCTACCAGTACTTTAAGTCTTACATGACATAGATGATCTCTCAACTAACCAGGACTCTTGATATTTAAACCTTAAGTACAATTTCCAGGACCCAGGAGGTTTTTACCGTACTCGAGAGGTCAAGAGATTATGGCTTGTGCATAGTGAAGGATCAAGACTAACCAGATGAACATTAAGTCTCAAGCCCAGGGTTTCACGAATTTTTAAGTGCAGGTTGGTCCCAGATTCAGCTCATGTCTTCGGATTGACCCTTAAAAAGATGATGGAAAACTCAACTCCCATTTTCTGACATTTGTGGATCAAAGAAAAATAGGGTATTTGCCCTGAAGAACTTTTTTTTTTAGGAAGATTTTATAGACATTTGTGAGATGTACTGACTTATTTGCATATTCTCTCTTTTTTTTTTTTTTGAAAGACGTGTCAGTATATCTCTTACAACTTTATTTAGAGGAGCACACTTTTCTTTTTGGTGGGAGGGTTCCTTTTTGGTGGAAAGAGTCTCTCCTATACACAGGACTAAAGCCTGGGATAAAAAGTCTACCTGCACGCATAGGTAAGGACTCCACATTCCCAAATGAACACTAGGGTTGGATCTTACGTTCACCTGGTCTTTCTTGATATGTGTAGTGTGAACCAAGATTACTTAGTCTCTCGAGTAGAAGTAAACCAATGGATCCTGTACTGGTGTCTCAGGTACAAGAATACATCCTTAGTTAAGAGAGATTCCAATCTATCTTGTCAATGCTCAAGTGAATTAAGGCGAGCTTGAGCGAATCAAGCTTTTGTGGCTTGGAAGGTCTTCAAAACAGAGGCGGAATATCCATAAACACTTATTGCATTTTTGTTTCAGCCTTCAGATCATTACTAAACACCAAATTTTTTTTTTTTTATGAAAACTGCATGATACCATAAAATACCCAGATCCTATGGATGGCTATCCACCCCCCTATGCCAAACGATGCTATGTCTTCATATGCATGTAGGGTAGGGTAGAGAAATAATGAAAGATCGGGTAACTAGATCTGAGGTGCAGGGTATACAGTAGGGTGTAGGGTGGGTGGATGGTGGGTGGTGAAGAAAAAGTGAAGTGAGCGTGATAGTGAAGTGAAAAGTGATGGTAGATGGTGAGTGTTGTTGGGGTGCCTCCCAACGAGCGTTGAATTTAACGTCCCCAGCTGGACTCAGTATGAAGCACAACATTAGTTACCCTCCAGCAGGGCAACAGTTTCTCCAACGGGGGCAAGTTCATGAGTAAGATAGGGTTTCAAACACTACCCATTGACCGTAAATTTATGCCCAGATTTGGGATCTTCAATCTCAACGGCCCCGTTGGGAAATGGTCTCGAGACCAGGAAAGGACCAGTCCATTTGAACTTCAGTTTCCCAGGAAAGAATTTCAACCGGGCATTGTAGAGCCAAACTTGCTGAGATGGCTCAAATTCCTTCCGTTGAATACGGCTATCGTGAAAAGCCTTAGTGCGTTGTTCGAAAGTAAAAGCAGAATCATAGGCTTCACGACGGAGCACTTCTAGCTCCTGGAGTTGGAGTTTCCTTTCTCGACCACACAGGTCTGGGTCGAGGTTACATTGGCGAACAGCCCAATAAGCGCAGTGCTCCAACTCCACGGGCAAATGACAAGGCTTCCCATAAATAATTCTATAAGGAGACATACCAAGGGGAGCCTTGAAGGCAGTCCGATACGCCCAAATTGCGTCAATCAGCATGTCAGACCAATCCTTGCGGTCAGGCCGAACCATTTTCTGGAGAATTTGCTTAATTTGCCGGTTCGACACCTCTGCCTGGCCGTTCGTCTGAGGATGATACAGGGATGCGATACGATGGTGTACTCCGTATTTCCTCAGAAGTGTGCGAAAAGAAGAATGGGTAAAGTGGCTTCCTCCATCCGAGATAATGGCTCGAGGGATCCCAAAGCACGCAAAGATGTGGTCTTTGACAAATCGAGTGGATATAACATGGTCAGCACGCCGCGTGGGAATAGCCTTGATCATTTTGAAACATAATCCACAGCCACGAGAATAAATTTGAAGTCATTGGAAGGAGGAAAGGGACCTATGAAATCAATTCCCCAAATGTCGAAGATTTCTGCCGTTAGGATGGGTTGTAAGGGCACCATGTCATGACGTGACATTGACCCTAACGACTGGCACCTGGTGCAATTCTTGGCATAATTGTTTGCATCCTAGTGAAGGGAGGGCCAAAAGAAACCTCACTGCAACACCTTGGCTACAGTTTTCCTCCCAGAGAAATGGCCTCCGCAGGCCTTATCGTGGTAGAAGGATAGCACACTGGGGAATTCGCTCTCAGGAACACAGCGACGGATGAATTAATCAGCACCTATGCGAAATAGAAGTGGATTGTCCCAGAAATAATACTTTGCTTCTACCATGAGACGCTCGCACTGGTTTTTAGGCCAGCTGAAACGGTTGGCTTCGGGATAACCGGGTTTTAGTTCGTTATAACATTGTAGTATAGCCGGTTACTACCAACATTTCAAATATATAAATTTTTTTACTCGGAAAATAAAAGAGTTCCCGAGGTCGAACTCAGGAAGCAAGTTGTATTCTAGAGATATACATGTTTCTGTTACAAAAAGAAAGAGAGAGGGAAAGAATTTGTTGTCTTCTTCTCTCTTTGTTCTGCAGAGGTGATGCTCTTCTTTCTTTCTTTCTTTAGATCTCCTTCTTCTTCTTTGTTCTGCAGAGGTGATGTTCTTCTTCTGCAATGGTGATGCTCTTCTTCTTCTTCCTGCTGTTCCTGCTTTGGCCTCTCTTCTTTTTCTGCAGTCTCTTCTGTGAAGGTTTTTTCTTGTTTCTCCTCCTTGCGGCTAAGTGTCAGCTTCTTCTTTTCTTTTTCAGCCAGGGACGTCACCCGTCCTTTCTTCTTTTCCCTTCAGGCCGCCGTCTGATTTCCAAATCAGACGACTTAACTACCTGTTGCTACAGTCAGCTTCCTTCTTCTTCCGCGGGTCTTCTTTTTCGCCTGTGCCTGCACACTTCAGAGTTTTTCGTCAGAGGCAAAACCTACTCTACCCCCCTCCCCCCGCGTCTCTCTCTCTCTCTGAAACCACTCTTGGGAAAGCTCTCCCAGAGCTGCCGGGTAATCTGGTTCGGGTCACGCCCGGGTCCAGGCCCACCGGCGTGCGTGGTGGGCGAGGAGTGCAGGTCAGTCTAAGTCGGGTCAGGTCAGGTCCGCGGGGCGTGAGCGCGGACGAGACCGGGTAACCAGGCGGGTGTAAGGGGACCTCACCCCGTGTACTGAGGCAGTAAGGCTAGTGCACAAAATCAATTTAAACAGTGGAACGGGTGTGAGGCTTACCGATGTGGGACTAAACGCAGACCTTTCCTCGCGTGCGCCTGCTGGGAGACTGCGGCCTGGCTTCTGCAGCTGCGGCTTCGATTTGCATAGGTTGCTGGCTGGCTGCCTTCGCGAGACTCCCCGTACTCCGCAGCAGCTGGAGACCTGGAGTCCTCAAGCCTGGAGTGCGGGAGAAGCTGCTTCAATGTGCGTTAATGGCGATCGAACCTCAAAACCTGTCGGACACGAATATGGCCTCTCGGCCTGATCAAACCACTGGGGAACCTTCGCCGAGGCACGGCGAAGGTGAGGAGCTGCGCGGCAGGCTGCAAGGTGGTGTCTGGCGGCAGCCCTGGGTCGGACTGCAACCGGAGGAATGGGTTTGTTCGGGGGAGTGTTACGGAGGTGTGGAGTGGCAGTGGAGGGGTGGGGGGTACTCAGTGTGATGAGGCGGAGGTTCGGTGAGGGTCGGCGAGCCGTGTGGGTCGCTGAGGTGATGGGAGCGGCTCGCCGGAGGGTGGTCGGAGGCGAAGGGGGTGAAGGTGGTCAGGGTCGGTAGAGGGCTTAATTGAATAAATTGAAAGCGGGGAAAGAAAGAGGAGGAGATGGGGAGTAGCTCTAGCTTACTTGCAGGGACGAAGGGGGAGGAACAGGGCGACAGTCGTATCGACTGTCGCCGGAGAAGACGATGCTCAGGGAAAGGGGCGGCGGCGAGCTGAGAGCCGGAGAGGCGCCAGCTGGGTGCGGCGTGGCGCGGGAAGAGCAGGGGAGGAAGTCTCTGCTGCTGGTATTGCGGCAGAGCGAAGAGGTGGAGGGGGAGGAAACCGCCGGAGCTGGTGAGCGTCTGCCGGAGGAAGAAGAGAAGAAAGTTGGGGATTTTCTCCGTCAGATCCAGGCTGCTTCGGTCGGTGGAGCAACGGGGGGGTATTTATAGGGATCAAACAGGGAGGAAGGCGGAGGGAGACGACGTGTCTCCCTCGCCGGAGGATGGCCGGAAACAAGAACCCATACCGTCCGTGTGTTCGCACGGCCGGTATGGTGGGTAACAACGACCAGGGGGGTGTCCCTGCGACGGCTGACGACGCAGGGCACCCCCGGTTTACTTGCCAGGTCCCCCACCTCACCCTGCGCGGCGCCATGCTCCGCGGAAGGTCGCCGGAGCATGGTGCTGGCAGGTTTTGCAGGAGGGACCTGATTGCAAAGAACGAAGGAGAGTTAGGGGCCAAAATGCGAGGGTTCAAAAGTTGAGGGCCAAAGAGTAAATATATGAGGACCAAAGTGTAAAGTCGGTCAAGGAGGTTTCTTCTTAGGCTCAAGTTTTTATACATGACTAATTAGGACCTAAGGAATCTGATGGTGAATTTCATTTCCATATTAAACCTTGTTTGACCGGTCAATTTGCGTAAAAACCCAAATTAAGTTATTAATTGGGCATGGTTCTCAATGTAGGTCAAAAAGGGTTCTGAAGGCAAAATTTGAAGGTTCTAAACCCTGGAGATTATTTTTCTATGAATTTTAGAGGGTTTATTCTATTCTTACTTTGCCTCGAACCTTGTGAATTGAAGAGGGTTGTTTTAGGGTTACAGATTATCATTTAGTTTCTTGGAATTGCTGTAGCCCTTGCTAGATCATTTCATCCCACTCTTATTCTTATTAAGCTGCTTTGACCTATGTTTGGGCCCTAAATTACCCTGTATGCAGATTATACTGGTAAAATTGCATTTTTATCCCTTATGACTTATTTTCTTCTCAAACTCAGGATTCTCTGAGTTAAGCCTTTCCTTGAGATATGTAGGAGCTTTTATCCTTTGTATTAGGTCAAAATGAGCTAGTTATGGCTCATGATGAGGTTCTCATCATACCCCCATGCCTAGCTTTTGCTAGTCCCTTAGCAAAAACTTAAGGTTTCAACCCTTGTTCTAGACCATGAAGTTTTTAATAGTTTTAGATAAGTGCATAGATTAGGTTAGAATGCTGACCATAGGCCTAAAAGGTACTCTAGTACTAATCAAGATCCAAATCTGTCTAGCCTTAGCCTCAGTCTTTTAGCAAAGGTTTTTAAGGCCCACAAGAACTAACCTAAGGTTTATTGGATTTCGTGGTTAAAGCACCCGTGCTTGAAATGATTTTAGCCCTGGCTCAGTTCGCAGTGCGTTTTGTAAGAGAGAGATAGAAAGTTTTTCTGTTTGGAGAGTTTTCTCTCTCTTTTTCTTTTTAGTTCTAGCCTAGGATTGGCTTTTCAACACGGTCTGTATCAGATTCCTTGCTCCCATCATCAATCCTCAAGGGTTCCTGGCGATCGATGCTTCGAGATAGCACCGCCCATGGCAACCCCCGGAACCCTGGCTATTGAGATTTCGAGATAATCCCATCCATGGTATTCCGTGGCCGAATCCAGACCCTGGCAATTGACACTTCGAGATAATGCCATCCATGGAATCTGAACCAGCAGAGTGCTTACATGCCCCCAGTAGGATATGTAAATATCCTAAGAGACAAGCACCGAGGAGATGATATTTTGTTACGCATCTTCGAGGGGATTTCCGGCCTCTCTGCGCTGGGAACTCGTCCAAATCAATCTTGTGTTGATCGGCCGCTCCTATTCTAGGTGATCTTTTCAGATTTTTGCGACGCTTCTGCGTGATTCTGATTTTTACGCTTACTGAACCAGGCTGTGTGTGAGGTTAGGGTGCTTAGGTTACTGAGTCCCGTAAACCAAGAATTAGTTAACGAAGCCGAATACTCCCTAAGCCTTAGACCTAATACTTCAGCTTTTCATTTTCCTCAACCTCTTGAGGAGTGTCCAGATCTTAATGGGTACTAAGAGTCTATTCAAGAATGCCTAAGGTTTGCATTCTTACTAATCTCATTGTGCACTTTTCAGTTATTTTCTTGAATGAGGTCTAGAACTTAGGTTGATTCCTTAGTTCCTTACTAATGACTATCACCTTTTCTTATAATTTTGTGCTCCTTTTTCATTTTGTTTTTCTTCTCCTTCACAAAAATTTCCTTCTCCTTTTTTCCTCTTATTCTTTTTCGAAAAAATTTTTTTAATTTTTATGGTGTTTTTGGCATATGTGAATTTTTTTGTTTGAAACCTTTTCTTACAAGTTTTTGTACTTTCCTACCCCCCCATGCCTAAGATTTGCAATGTCCTCATTGTAACCTAGGGGTTTTTATTCAACTAAGTTCATACATTAGGATAGCTGTTTTGATGAGTCTCAGATGCAAGCACCTGAGGTGGAGTTGGCTGCCCTAAAGTGTGAACTTCAAGTGCAAAAAAAAAGCTGTCAGAACAAGTTTCAGGTTTTCAAAGAGAATGACGGGCTGCCTCCCGTTAAGCGCTGAGTTTTACGCCATCGGCTAGGCGCAATAAGCTCAAGGGGAAAGGAGGGTATAAGATGCCTCAGCCAAATTAGCAGAAGTTACATCAATGAACGGCTTGAGTCTCTGACCGTTCACGATGAAAGGTTCAGAATCGTGGCTGAGTGGACTGATTTCGATTGCTCCATTTCCAAAAACCTGTCGGACCAAATATGGTCCGACCCACTTAGATCTCAGTTTTCCTGGGAAGAGTTTGAGTCGGGCATCAAAGAGTAGGACCTTTTGACCAGGATGAAAGATCTTTCTCGAGATGTGTTTGTCGTGGAAGGCTTTAACCCGCTCCTTGTAGATTTGCGAGTTCTCGTACGCGTCTATGCGTAATTCATCGATCTCGCTGATTTGGAGTTTCCTGTGGGTCCCAGCCTTGGAAAGATCTAGATTACAGTTCCGTACTGCCCAATAGGCTTTATGCTCCAGTTCTACGGGAAGGTGGCATGCCTTTCCATACACCAGTCTAAAGGGAGACATGCCTAATTGGGTCTTGTGGGCGGTCCTATAGGCCCACAATGCTTCCGGAAGTCGGGACGACCAGTCCTTCCTGTCAGGTCGAACAGTGACTTGCAGGATTTTCTTGATCTCCCGATTAGACAGCTCAGCTAGACCATTAGTTTGGGGGTGGTAAGGAGTAGAGATTCGGTGAGACACCCCGTATTTGGTCATCAGTGACCTAAACTGAGCATTTGTGAAATGGGTCCCCCCATCAGAGATTATTGCACGAGGAATCCCGAACCTTGAGAAAATGTGTTGATGAATGAATTTGAGAACGATTTTGTGATCACAGGTTCGGGTCGGTATGGCTTCGATCCATTTGGACACGTAGTCCACAGCCAACAGAATGTATTCGAAACCATCCGAAACAGGAAAGGGGCCCATAAAATCAATCCCCCAAACATCAAAGATTTCGCATACTAGAATCGGTTGCATAGGCATCATGTCGCGATGGCTCATGTTGCCCAAAGTCTGGCAACGACTGCATGCCTTGCAATGACTGTATGCGTCTTTGAACAGTGTGGGCCAGTAAAAGCCGCACTGGAGGACTTTTGATGCGGTTTTATGCCCGGCAAAATGGCCACCGCATGCCTGGTCATGGCAGAAAGAGAGGATATTGTTGACTTCCCCTTCCGGGACACATCTCCGGATGATCTTATCGGCACCTATGCGGAAGAGGTACGGGTCTTCCCAAATGTAATACTTGGCATCGGAGCGTAATTTGTCTTTCTTGGCCTTCGACCAATCGGACGGGGTCTGATGAGATGCCAAATAATTTACAATATTAGCAAACCATGGAAGGCTAGTACCAATAGTCAGCAGGTGCTCATCGGGAAAATGCTCAGTGATGGGTCCGGAAGGGTCAATTATTTCAGAAGGAAGACGGGACAAGTGATCAGCTACCACGTTTTGTTTTCCCGCTTTGTCGCGAATCTCGAGGTCAAATTCTTGCAACAGCAAGATCCATCGGATCAATCGAGGTTTCGCGTCCTTCTTTGCAAGGAGATGCCTCACAGCTGTGTGATCCGAGTATATGATGACATGGGAACCCAGAAGGTACGATCTGAACTTCTCTAGGGCAAATACTACAGCTAGCAACTCTTTCTCAGTAACCGTATAGTTACGCTGAGCCTCATCGAGTGTTTTGCTGGCGTAGTAAATGACCACAGGTTTCTTGTCATTTTTCTGCCCCAAAACCGCTCCTACAGCGAAGTTGGATGCATCACACATGATCTCAAAGGGTTGAGACCAATCAGGGGACTGTAGGATCGGGGCTTGGGTGACTCGATCACGCAGGATTTCAAATGCTTGAGTGCATTCCTTGGAGATTTCGAAGGGAACATCCTTGGAGAGAAGAGTGGTCAGGGGGCGTGCGATTTTTGAAAAATCAGGGATAAATCGTCGATAAAAACCGACATGCCCTAAAAAGGATCGGATGTCCCTGATCGAGCTAGGCATAGGAAGGTGAGAAATCAGATTAACCTTAGCTCGATCCACTTGGATACCTTTCTCCGAAATTGAGTGTCCCAGGACAATTCCCTCAGGCACCATGAAATGGCTCTTTTCCCAGGAAAGAACCAAATTCACGTCGATGCACCGCCTGAGTATCTGGACCAAGTGTTGGAGGCAATCGTCGAATGATGCTCCGAAAACTGAAAAGTCATCCATGAAGACTTCCAGATAATCACCTACCATATCTGAGAATATGGCAAGCATGCATCGCTGAAAAGTAGCGGGTGCATTGCAAAGACCGAAAGGCATCCTTCGGAAAGCGTATGTCCCGAAGGAGCAGGTGAACATGGTCTTTTCTTGGTCCTCAGGATGGATTGCCACCTGGTTATAACCGGAGTACCCGTCAAGAAAGCAGAAGAACCTATTTCCCACTAGTTTTTCGAGAATTTGATCAATGAAGGGTAGTGGGAAATGATCCTTCTTCGTGGAGGAATTGAGTCGACGGTAATCTATACAGACTCTCCACGAGTTGGCTAATCGGGTAGGAATGATTTCTCCGGTCTCAGTTGTTATAGTGGTGAGTCCTGCCTTCTTGGGCACGACCTGAATTGGGCTCACCCAACGACTATCGGAGATCGGGTAGATGATCCCGGCATCTAACCACTTGATGATCTCCTTTTTCACGACCTCCTGCAGATTGGGGTTTAAGCGTCTCTGCATTTCACGAGAAGGTCGTGTGCCCTCTTCTGAATAGATATGATGAGTACAATAAGAGGGACTTATTCCAGTCAAATCATCGAGAGTCCATCCGATGGCTCTGCGATGTTGCTGGAGGACAACAATCAGACGGGATTCCTGTTCAGGACTGAGGTTGGAATTGATGATCACAGGAAGGGTCTGATTAGAACCCAAAAAGATGTATTTTAAGTGAGCAGGAAGGGGTTTCAGTTCGAGGATGGGGTTTTCAGCAGCAGCGAGTGGTTCAGTATAGATGTGAGGTTCAAGGGTGGGAGTTACTGGATTGTTCACATCTGGATTTGACTCCTCTGTTTGTGGGTCAAGATCCTTCTGTGGTTGATGAGGCATACTCAAGTCATTCTGGAGGTGTGATTCATCAACCAGAGTCTTGATGTCACAAATTTGCTCGATGACGCCGCAATTAATTCCTTGTTGGGCCTTAAATATATCAATTTTCAGTGTTTGATCTCCAAACTTAAGCTCTATTTGGCCCTCCTCACAGCTGATGTTGGCTCTAGCAGTAGCCAAGAAAGGTCTCCCTAGAATGATTGGTGTATCCCTAGGGTTCTCAGGTGCATCCATGTCTAAGACTATAAAGTCCACTGGAAAATAGAAATCCCGCACTCTCACGATAACATCCTCGAGAATCCCTTTTGGTGACTTTATAGATCGATCTGCTAATTGTAATGTCACCTCGGTTGGTTTCAGCTCAGATTCTTCTAGATGGTCAAGTAAGGATGTGGGTATCAGATTTATAGATGCACCCAAGTCTAACAATGCTCTATCAAATTGGGTACCACCTATCTTACAGGAGATCAGGGGAGTTCCAGGATCTTTTGCCTTGGGTGGGAGTCTACTAAGGATTACAGAGCTGGCTTGCTCTGACAGAACAATTGGGCTCCCTCCCTTGGTTCGCGGCTTACGCTGGGGTGTACATATATTCTTTAGAAATCGTGCGTAAGCTGGTACGTGGCGGATTGCATCCATCAAGGGGATGTTTATGTGGACCTGCTCAAAGAGCTTGACCAGGTCCTCCTCAGGGGCCACGGGTTTGGTGGTCTTCTTTCCCTTGGTCAGGGCCTCGGGAAACGGGATCTTGGTTGGTTCCTCTAGGATAGGTCCAGGTTGTGGATCTGGAACAGCGGTACCTTGGATAACTATCCTAGGGTCATGGTTATCAGGCTGGGAGTGGTTTGGATAATGCGGGTCTTGAGTTGTCTTACCACTACGTGTTGTTACAGAATTTAATCCGGCCTGATTTTGGTTTGGGTTTGGTAGGAGGGGTGGCTGCTGCTGAAATCCCGCACGAGAAGTTGAGGCTTCCATCTCGTCTGGAGATGGAGCAGTAGGGGCCTGATAAATCCATTGAGCGTGGCCTAAATTTGGATTCATAACGCGCTTCTGGGTTGGCACGTTATTTGGGTTAGGAAGGGGTTGGGAAGGGAGTGTGCCTGGCTGGCGAGAATTTGCCAACTGGGCCAGTTGAGTTTTAACTTCAGTAAGCTCGTCCTTGTGCTGTTTTTGAATAGCCGCATTCATTTTTTGAATGTCAGCCAGAGTCTGAAGGATTAAGGACATTTGATCTTGATTTGGCCCTGATGGATAAGTAGGGTTGGGCCGAGGCTGAGGCGGCTGGTAGTGATGAGAGGGCTGTGGGCGGGACTGAAAAGGTGGTCTTTGGGTTTGGGAATTTCCCACCCACTGAAAATTGGGATGGTTTCGCCATCCAGGGTTGTAAGTGTTGGAGAATGGGTCGTTCTGGATGGCGTTGAGGTCCTCGCAGGTCTGAGGAACCTCCTGAGAATCAGGGAAAGGAGGAATGGAGTTCCCCCGGCTGGTGAAGAAAGGATCGGATGATCTCCCAGTCCAAGAATCAGATAGGGATGGATATGGATCCATCCCAGGGGAGGATCGGTGGAGGATGTTTTGCACAGTCTCCTGTGTGGAAGGAGGTTGTGCAAAGGAGTTACGCGCAGAGGTGGCTCGCTGCAAGTGCTGAGTCAGCTCATCCACCTTCTTTTCAATGATTGAGACCTTGTCCAATCGACTGGCCATTAATTCCAGGTCGACTGATGCGGACAGGCCCTGCGTCTCATGTGCTCCCTTAAGATTCGTCGCTGCGCGGGTATTCGTCCTGTCGAATAATCCCATGGAGTCATTGTTGATGGAGTTCTCGCACATGTTTTCGAGAATCTCCCATACGGTGTCTTCATGTTGACCCATGATGTTTCCTCCGCAAGTTGCATTGACGAAAAGGCGGATGTCCTCACGGAGTCCCTGGTAAAAAGATTGGACTTGTTCCCATTTAGGAACTCCGTGATGGGGGCACTTTCTCATGAGATCCTGAAAACGATCCCATGCCTCATAGAGAGGTTCTCCTGATTGTTGAGTGAAGTGTGTAATCTGATGGCACAAGGTGTTGGTCCGACCAACGGGAAAAACTTTTTCAAAAATTCGGATTGAAGTTCTTCCCAAGTGTTGATCGGCCGGGTCTGAGTTTGATACCAATGGGCGGCCTTGTCCATACGAGAAAAGGAGAACATCTTCATGAGAAGAATATCCCGATTTTGCGCATCTGATCCAAAAGTGTGGGCCAGATGCTTTAGCTGTTTGATGTGCTGGAAGGGATCTTCAGAATTAAGCCCATGGAATTTAGGTATAGCATGAATCATGTTGGGCTTTAGTTCGGAATCAGGTCCTCCAGTCGGGATTCTGACTCGAGGCTCAATGGCCACCGCAGCAGGATTGTAGTGGTCCCGCATCATAGGACGCTGTGGTGGGTGCACGAAGTTTTGGAAGAGGTCATTGAGTCGCTGGAGTTGGTGTTCCAGATTATTTTCTTCCTCAACTGGCTGAGCCATGATGGGGGAAGAAGAAGAACTTGGTTCTGAATCAGAAGAGAGAATAATGTGAGGGTGTTGCTGCACAAACACGGGCGTCGAGGCTTGGCCTTGACGAGAGTGAATTTCTAATGGAGGTCTTAAGGGTGGTCTTAGGGACCTCCTTCCGTACATGCACTGTTTGGAAGAGGTAAGTTTAGAAGGTGCTGGACCCAATCAAGACACCCAAAAATGTGTTGGGTGACTATAGAGGTGCGGGGCAGATGGACCCCTCGATCAGAAAGATCGTCCACCTGAGAATTACCTGGGCAGCCAGAGAGCAAGAGTCCCGCGAAGACCCCTACACGGTAGAGCATCCCCACGGGTTACAGGGTTTCCCCCACCCGACCTCTCTTGTCACTGCGGTTCCAGGTAGACCAGAATGGGGATCTTGACCTCTTAAGTCTACCAATTTTAAGATCAGGGTGCTTAAGGTTTTCACTTGAACTTTAGTCTTTTAAGTGCAAAGAGTGACCTAATTTAAGGTTGGTTGACCCAAGGGGTCAACTTTACCTCTTGTTTTCTTTAAGAGCTTTCAGGTCCTGTCTTTTAGGGTTCAAGTGTTTAGAGAGAGCCAATTGTTTAGGATTTTTCTTGTTAATTATTTTCAATCAATGGCTTGGGCACACCTCTTTTGGATTTCCTCAATTCTTGATTAAGGGGTGTGTCTCTACTGAAATCCTAATGTTTGACCTTATGTTGGCTCTACTTGGTCCATTTAACTCTTTGTTGGGCAATTAGGGCTCAAGCAAGAATGTGTTAGCCCTTAAATACCCTTAATAGTGTGCAGGAGTGATGAGTTGAAAACATGCAACTCTTTATGGTTACTAAGTATGGAAGATAGGTTAGCCCTATATTGCTTGTTCTTTTCTTTTCTTCCTCTTTAGAGTTTAGGGGTTAATAGTGAGAGGAAAAATTTACCTGTCTTTGGAGTGGTTGTCGTGTGGTTGCTTGTCTTCTTGAGTTCCTGTAGCTGCACAAAAGAGAGGAGATTATCAGAAATTAAAAGAAACAGGAATGTTTACCTCTAGAATAGCCGTTGTTCCCCGGCAACGGCGCCAAAATGAAACGGTTGGCTTCGGGATAACCGGGTTTTAGTTTGTTATAACATTGTAGTATAGCCGGTTACTACCAACATTTCAAATATATAAATTTTTTTACTCGAAAAATAAAAGAGTTCCCGAGGTCGAACTCAGGGAGCAAGTTGTATTCTAGAGATATACATGTTTTTTTTACAAAAAGAAAGAGAGAGGGAAAGAATTTGTTGTCTTCTTTTCTCTTTGTTCTGCAGAGGTGATGCTCTTCTTTCTTTCTTTCTTTAGATCTCCTTCTTCTTCTTTGTTCTACAGAGGTGATGTTCTTCTTCTGCAATGGTGATGCTCTTCTTCTTCTTCCTGCTGTTCCTGCTTTGGCCTCTCTTCTTTTTCTGCAGTCTCTTCTGTGAAGGTTTTTTCTTGTTTCTCCTCCTTGCGGCTAAGTGTCAGCTTCTTCTTTTCTTTTTCAGCCAGGGACGTCACCCCTCCTTTCTTCTTTTCCCTTCAGGCCGCCGTCTGATTTCCAAATCAGACGACTTAACTACCTGTTGCTACAGTCAGCTTCCTTCTTCTTCCGCGGGTCTTCTTTTTCGCCTGTGCCTGCACACTTCAGAGTTTTTCGTCAGAGGCAAAACCTACTCTACCCCCCTCCCCCTGCGTCTCTCTCTCTCTCTGAAACCACTCTTGGGAAAGCTCTCCCAGAGCTGCCGGGTAATCGGGTTCGGGTCACGCCCGGGTCCAGGCCCACCGGCGTGCGTGGTGGGCGAGGAGTGCAGGTCAGTCTAAGTCGGGTCGGGTCAGGTCCGCGGGGCGTGAGCGCGGACGAGACCGGGTAACCGGGCGGGTGTAAGGGGACCTCACCCCGTGTACTGAGGCAGTAAGGCTAGTGCACAAAATCAATTTAAACAGTGGAACGGGTGTGAGGCTTACCGATGTGGGACTAAACGCAGACCTTTCCTCGCGTGCGCCTGCTGGGAGACCGCGGCCTGGCTTCTGCAGCTGCGGCTTCGATTTGCATAGGTTGCTGGCTGGCTGCCTTCGCGAGACTCCCCGTACTCCGCAGCAGCTGGAGACCTGGAGTCCTCAAGCCTGGAGCGCGGGAGAAGCTGCTTCAATGTGCGTTAATGGCGGTCGAACCTCAAAACCTGTCGGACACGAATATGGCCTCTCGGCCTGATCAAACCACTGGGGAACCTTCGCCGTGGCACGGCGAAGGTGAGGAGCTGCGCGGCAGGCCGCAAGGTGGTGTCTGGCGGCAGCCCTGGGTCGGACTGCAACCGGAGGAATGGGTTTGTTCGGGGGAGTGTTACGGAGGTGTGGAGTGGCAGTGGAGGGGTGGGGGGTACTCAGTGTGATGAGGCGGAGGTTCGGTGTGGGTCGGCGAGCCGTGTGGGTCGCTGAGGTGATGGGAGCGGCTCGCCGGAGGGTGGTCGGAGGCGAAGGGGGTGAAGGTGGTCAGGGTCGGTAGAGGGCTTAATTGAATAAATTGAAAGCGGGGAAAGAAAGAGGAGGAGAAGGGGAGTAGCTCTAGCTTACTTGCAGGGACGAAGGGGGAGGAACAGGGCGACAGTCGTATCGACTGTCGCCGGAGAAGACGATGCTCAGGGAAAGGGGCGGCGGCGAGCAGAGAGCCGGAGAGGCGCCAGCTGGGTGCGGCGTGGCGCGGGAAGAGCAGGGGAGGAAGTCTCTGCTGCTGGTATTGCGGCAGAGCGAAGAGGTGGAGGGGGAGGAAACCGCCGGAGCTGGTGAGCGTCTGCCGGAGGAAGAAGAGAAGAAAGTTGGGGATTTTCTCCGTCAGATCCAGGCTGCTTCGGTCGGTGGAGCAACGGGGGGGTATTTATAGGGATCAAACAGGGAGGAAGGCGGAGGGAGACGACGTGTCTCCCTCGCCGGAGGATGGCCGGAAACAAGAACCCATACCGTCCGTGCGTTCGCACGGCCGGTATGGTGGGTAACAACGACCAGGGGGGTGTCCCTGCGACGGCTGACGACGCAGGGCACCCCCGGTTTACTTGCCAGGTCCCCCACCTCACCCTGCGCGGCGCCATGCTCCGCGGAAGGTCGCCGGAGCATGGTGCTGGCAGGTTTTGCAGGAGGGACCTGATTGCAAAGAACGAAGGAGAGTTAGGGGCCAAAATGCGAGGGTTCAAAAGTTGAGGGCCAAAGAGTATATATATGAGGACCAAAGTGTAAAGTCGGTCAAGGAGGTTTCTTCTTAGGCTCAAGTTTTTATACATGACTAATTAGGACCTAAGGAATCTGATGGTGAATTTCATTTCCATATTAAACCTTGTTTGACCGGTCAATTTGCGCAAAAACCCAAATTAAGTTATTAATTGGGCATGGTTCTCAATGTAGGTCAAAAAGGGTTCTGAAGGCCAAATTGAAGGTTCTAAACCCTGGAGATTATTTTTCTATGAATTTTAGAGGGTTTATTCTATTCTTACTTGTCCTCGAACCTTGTGAATTGAAGAGGGTTGTTTTAGGGTTACAGATTATCATTTAGTTTCTTGGAATTGCTGTAGCCCTTGCTAGATCATTTCATCCCACTCTTATTCTTATTAAGCTGCTTTGACCTATGTTTGGGCCCTGAATTACCCTGTATGCAGATTATACTGGTAAAATTGCATTTTTACCCCTTATGACTTGTTTTCTTCTCAAACTCAGGATTCTCTGAGTTAAGCCTTTCCTTGAGATATGTAGGAGCTTTTATCCTTTGTATTAGGTCAAAATGAGCTAGTTATGGCTCATGATGAGGTTCTCATCACCAGCCACATGGAAGGGATCCAGAAGCAAGGTAATTGGCAATGTCGACATAGCAAGGTCCACTTGCCACATTAATTGCCAATAGGTGCTCATCAGGAAAAATCTCATTGATCGGCAGAGTAAGTCCAATATGGTCAGGGTCCAGTCTGGAAAGATGATCAGCCACAACATTCTGGGCTCTGGCCTTATCGCGGATCTCAATGTCAAATTCTTGGAGCAGAAGGATCCAACGAATCAGTCTAGGCTTGGTATCCTTCTTGTGCATGAGATGGCGAATGGCCGCGTGATCAGTGAAAACAAAAACATGTGAGCCCAAAAGGTAAGAACGGAATTTCTCTAGGCCAAAAATGACCGCCAATAGTTCTTTTTCAGTGGTAGTATAATTACGTTGGGCCTCGTCGAATGTCTTATTGCCGTAGTACACCACGAAGGGGAGTCTATCACGTCTTTGTCCCAGGATGTCTACGACTGCAAGGTCGAAAGCGTCACAAATTAGTTCAAAGTCGAGGGACCAATCAAGTGGCTAGAGAACAGGGGCCTTAGTGGTAGCATTATCCAGCTGCGTGAATGCTCGTATGTAGTCGGGGCCCATAACAAAGGGTACGTCGGTCGATAGAAGATGAGTTAAAGGTCGAGAAATCTTGAAGAAATCTTTAATGAATCTCCTATAGAAACCGACGTGTCCCTAGAATGAGGCGATTTGTTTGATAGAGCCAGGTACAGGAAAATTAGCAATTACATCAAGCTTAGCTCTGTCAACCTCGATACCCCTATCGGAGATGATGTGTTTGAGAACAATTCCCTCGTGTACCATAAAATGACTTTTTTCCCAAGAAAGCACGAGGTTCACATCAATACATCTCCTAAGGATACATGTCTGGTTGGCAAGACAGTCATCGAAAGATTGTTCAAAGATCGAAAAGTCATCCATGAAGACCTTGAGAAAGTCACCCACCAAGTCATGGAATATCGCCAGCATACATCTGTGGAAAGTTGCTGGCACGTTGCAATGTCTGAATGGCGTCCTTCTAAATGAAAAGGTGCTGAAGGGGCAGGTAAAAGTGGTTTTCACTTGGTCTCGGGGGTCAATTGCCACTTGGTTATATCCTAAGAATCCATCCTGGAAATAGAAAAATTTATTTCTCGCTAACCACTTTAGGATTTGGTCAATGAAAGGTAGCGGAAAGTGATCTTTCTTAGTTGTAGCATTGAGTTTCCTATAATCTACACACACTCTCCAAGATGTAGGAGTGCGTCTACGGATAGATTCGCCCCTGTCTTTGACATGGATGGTGAGTCTTGCCTTCTTGGGCACAACGTGAATTGGACTCACCCAGGGGCTATCGCTGATTGGGTAGATTATACCAACATTCAGCCACTTAATAATTTCTTTCTTAACGACCTCCCGCATGTTGGGGTTGAGAGGTCGCTATATCTCACGGGAAGGTTGAGCCTCCTCCGTATATATACGGTGAGTGCAGTAACAGGGGCTAATGGTAGATAAGTCTGATAAAGAACATCCAATGGCTGCCTTGTGTTCCATAAGGACCTTAGTTAGTTTGCACTCTTGCTCCCTGGTCAATTTTGAACGGATGATTACAGCAAGAGTTTCATTTGGTCCTAGGAAAACATATTTAAGTGTACATGGCAGCTCTTTCGGCTCGGCAGTGGATGGTGAAAGGTCTGGCATTTCTTATGATGGGAGTGTCCCAGGCGGATCAGAAAACAAGTCAGGAGGAAGAAGTGGGCCCTCAGATTGGCCAAGAAGAGGGGCTTCTTGGATAGATGGATCCAGAAAGGAATAGCCCCAGTAAGTAGTATGTGGGCTCAAGGTCCCAGTGTGGAGTTGCAACTCCGCCTAATTTGGCGGGAAAGAAAGGGCAATTCGGTCTTCAAGAGTGTGGACTGACGATGAGTAGCCCGGATATGACTCAGACCATGAGGTATGGGAAGCGGAGAAAACCTCGTCAGAAGTCTAGTCAGGAGAAGGTACGGGATAAGGGAGGGATGGGGGAACGTCACAATATGTGTTGGTCAAGCAATCATCAGTGTTTATAGGTAATCCAGAGCAGTCAGAATTGGTCCCAATTAGTCTGATAAATGCGCTGACGGCCATGTCATCCTCGATACAATTGCAATCAAAGTTCTTGGCTGCCTTGAAGATGTTAATCTTGAGCTTTTCAGATCCAACGGCAATCTCAATACAGCCTGACTCGCAGTCGATATGGGCGCGGGCTGTGGCCAAGAAAGGTCGACCAAGGATGATCGGACAATTAGAAAGTGAGCTAGGAACTTCCATATCTAAAACAAGAAAGTCAACAGGAAAACAGAGACTGTTGACCCTAA
Source organism: Thalassia testudinum (assembly GCA_037157565.1). Lineage (NCBI taxonomy): Eukaryota > Viridiplantae > Streptophyta > Magnoliopsida > Alismatales > Hydrocharitaceae > Thalassia > Thalassia testudinum. Next base: position 145,667,424 of record JAZHRO010000014.1, on the reverse strand, counting down.
CCACCACTTCTTCCACCACACCCTTCAAAATTTTGACAGAACGATCTGCCAATTGTAACGTGACAGGGTGGGTTTCGGATTTCCCAAGGAAAATTTTTCGAGCATGATGGTTGGTATGAGATTGATGGAAGATCCTAGATCAAGCAGGTCATGGTTAAAATTGCAGCCTTGGATGCTACAGGAAATAAGCGGTGTGCCCAGATCTTTCTACTTCGGTGGTAGATTTGACAGTATAGCACAACTCACATGAGGCGAGAGAACCACCAGATTCTTAGCTTTCTTTGACTATTGCCTTGGTGTTGTGTAGTCTTTGAAAAATCGGGCGACAGTAGGTATGTGATCGATAGCCTCGAGCAGGGGTACCTTGATTTCAACATCCCTGAACAAATTACGTAGGTTATCAAAGGCCTGCGTATCTTTCTTTTTGCCTTTTGTCTCGCTCAGTAGAGCCTCAGGGAATGGGACTGATTCTGGCACCAATTTGGGTGTATCGTCCTCTCACGAATGCGGGATTAGCCTGAAATCTCGGAGGAATACTCGGAGCTTGCAGAATCTGATGAACCTGCCCCTGAGAAGGTCGTACTTGTGGTTGAGGACCATGAGGTATGAAATTTCGTTGGTTGGGAATAGGTTGGGCTGGGAGAGTGCCCTGAGATCGAGTCACCATGCGTAGTTGACTGATCTCAGCATTCTGCTACACCAATTGGTGCTGAAGAGAGGTCATGTTCTCTTCATGGTGCTTTGACATCTCCGTCATCATTTGCATCAATTTGTCAAGAGGACTTGATGCGTGTTCTGTTTGCAGTACGCAAGGACCCGATGGCGGATTCGCCATAGGATTAGACTGGGCCCTTGGGATGACGGGTACAGATGGTCGCATTGGTCCACCCGCGGGGTTTTGGCGCTGCGAGTTGTTGGACCATGAGAAGTTCGGATGATTTCGCCACCTTGGGTTATAAGTGGCAGAGAATGGGTTGTTCCCCCGGGCGCAAGCGTCTTCTATGCCAGATGACGTGTTCGCATGTAAATATGCATCCGAGCACAGGAAGGCTTGGTCCTCCGTGTCAAAATACTGGCTTGCAGAAGCTAGATCCACATGACTTACCGAATCGCTCGGCGCAACACTCGGTAAGGAAGGTCTTACGGGGTTTCTTGGGATAAGCCTGGTGTTGGAAGAATTGGGATTGTGACGAAGTGGTGAGGTGGGGGTGTTTGCCATAGAACGGGCAGGGTTGGCTAGAAGCTCGTCCAACTTCTTATGCACGATGGAGACTTCATCCAATTTTTGTGCGATAAGGCTGAGATCAGTGGATGAATGGGAGGGTCCCGTGTCAACTTCGTGGACATTACGGGGCAGGTTGGTATGATTAAAGGCGACAATGGAAGCATTGTTCATTGAGTTTTCACTCATATTTTCAAGTAATTCGAATGCTCCATTCTCGTGTTTATTCATGAAATTCCCTCCGCAGGAAGCATCTGCAATCTGCTTCAAAGTCTCATTTAGCGCATAGTAGAAAATCTGGGCTCTATGCGACTTAGGCAAACCGTGGTGCGGACACTTCCAGAGGAGGTTATTATATCTCTCCCATGCCTCAAGAAATTGTTTGCCTTTTTGTTGCATAACTGAAGTGATAGCACAACGAAGCACATTGGTTCGCCCGATTGGGAAGAACTACTTGAGAAATGTTGTTCGCATCTCTTCCCAAGAGTGGATGGTTCTCCCAAGGGTGTGTAACCACTGTGATGCTTTATCCCGCAATGAAAATGGGAACATTTTCGTGAGGACTATAGGTAACCCAATATTTCTTGGTTTAACTGTTTCAGCCAATCGGGTTAGGTCTTCCAAGTGGAGAAAAGGATCTTCACTTGCAAGACCATGGAAGTGAAAATTTATTAGGCTAATTATGTTAGGTTTTAGTTCAAAGTTGTCCCCGCCCATGGGGACCCGAATTTATCCTATGGTCTCTGTAGCAGCAGGATTCTGATAGGAGTTAAGAGACCTAGGCACCTCCCGTTTGGGAGGGTTCTGCATTTCCTCCAATGTTTCCCTTACGGCTTCAATTTGTTCATTATACATTTCCATTTGGGCTGGGAGGTGGGTTATGGGATCTAAGTCCACAACACCTGGTGGGTTTTGAGGGCGGCTTCCTCCCTTGGGATTTGGGGGTGGGCGTGCAGCCATGTTTGTGGGGGAGGAGGATGATGCAGCTTCTTTTCTAAAATTATCAGGCAATTCACACAGTTCAGGGTTTTGTGACCTCCTCCCAAGCATGCACTACCACAGGAAGAATTGGGGGGATAAGAAGGGAAAAGAGATGAGAGAAATGACGCCGCAAAGGTACACTTGATGACAAATCAATGCAATCAATATTCCTAACCTCTACAGTGTGCCCTTAGACCTAAAGATCTATGTTACCTACTATCACGAACTACGGAACCGAATGCGAGCACCGCGGAACCATCGGGCCAGATTGAAAGGCCGTTTGCCCCAGTCTTAGACACCCAATAGCACGTGGGAACCCTCACCAGCACGTAGGCACTACACGCAGGTGGTTAGACCTCCAATCCTTAATAAGGGTCAAGTTACTACCAATTTTAGTTAGAGGCTTAGGATTAAGTGCTTTTGGAATGTGAAGGGTGTTTCTTACGAGTAATGCCCAAGTGATTGATTTTACAAAGTGTGTAAACCAAGCATGCAACAGGGAAATCTCCTCGAATTGAAGTTTCAATTGGTGAATGGTTTTTAGAATTCATTCTTAAGTAGAATGAACTTTAGGATTTCGTTGAAATACCAATTAAACCAATCTCCGATTTTTGAGAGAATACAAGTTTTCTTCTAAGCCCAACAAACCCTTCTTCAATGTCAGTTGGTTAATGCATACTAAAATGCAATGGACTTCCCTAGATGGAGATTTCTATGTGTGGATGCACGAGTCAATTTTAGATTGGTGTGAAAGGGAGCCAAAGCACTACAATTCAAGTGCTCCCAATCACCAGAATGATTTCCACACACAAGGCTCAACCAAAAGATAAAGAAAATTCGATTGTTGGGGTTGAAGTATTCGGGATCGAATCTTAGGCACGTGAAAGGTCATGGTGGCATTGGAATCAACTCAATTCCAAGTCTCCCCACCAAAAAGGTGATCCCGAATTGCAAATAAATGAGGTAAAGAGGGGTGCAATCAATCTTTTTATTTGCCTCAAAGAATACTTCACACGGCAAAAGATTCAAGAATCAAGATTCTTGGATTTTCGTTATGCGAAGTTTGGCCTGAAATCCCAGGGCGGTGGAAATAAAAGCAAACAATCAATCAAGTGAATTTTAATCCACTTGCCCCAAGAGATCCCAAGAAGTCTTTCTTTTTTTTTATATATATTTGGGTGACAAGTTAACCTAAGTTGCTAAGAAAGGAAGACCTACTTGTTCAGCAACACGTGTGAAGCTCCAGTGCGGTGTCGACGTCTTCACGCTCTCGTTTCCTCCTTGGATCTACTCACTTCTCCGACTTCATCTGCCAGCCATCTCCTTGTAACAGGTTCACCTGCACAGCAACAAACAAAAACACCCGTGAAGAGAAGGGTGTGAGAAGAGAAAAATTAAAGGAATGGAGTAAAAACTTACTTGAATACGCACTTCTCGACAATAGCACCTTGAAAAGAGTCTATGGTCGAGCCCGGATAGGTTGTGTTAATATGGTGATTTTATCGATGAAATGTGTATAGCGGTTAACCTAAATCGAGCCTAACCATCTCTTTACAAAGTTTTTTTTTTTTTTTACCTGGCTTACTTGATTTTATCTTGGTAACTTTTAGGCCCAGGGTCGAACTCAAGGAAGTGGGATTAGCAGTTTCTATGCCTTTCCTACAATGAGTCTCTTCCGTTCATTCATGCTGTTGTTGGTGTTTTTTCTATTTAAGATTTTTTCCTGATAATTTTTGTCCTTGAGGTACACCCTCAAAATCAGGTTCTTGGGTTTGAGCCAAATTAGGGTTCCAAAACTAGTCTTGCTATTCGTAGGACTGAGTACCTGCAAGTCAAGGATTATCTTTTCTCCTTTATATATATTTTTTTATCTTTTTACTGGTAGGAAAGAGAAATAGAAATAAAGTATAGTATATATATATGTATATATTATATATGTATAAAGGGGTAGGGGTGGAGGTGGAGATGGCGTGTAGCACGGTGTCAAGTCTGTCATCATCTAGGAAGACGCAACCAACAGGACGAAGTGCCGTGTGGAGTGTTAGGTGAATTAGTGGATGATGAGTGCGAACACGCTTTCTGTACGCGTGTATCGGGGAATACCAGCAACTGGTGCAGATATTCATGCGATACAACGTATGGTAAGTGATATGAAAATATATATGTAGATATATGTATATATATAAATAGATATCTATATGTAAATATATATATGGTTATAGATATATAGGTATATATGTAGTTATATGTGTCTATATATATATATGTATATATATATATATAGATATGTAAATATATGTATAGATAGATATACGTATAGATATTTATATATATATATATGGTAATATATGTATATAGATATATGTAGATAGATATGTATATATATATATGTATATATAGTTATATAGATATATATGTATATATGTATGTATATTTGTGTATATGTATATATATGTATAAGTATATGTGTATATATGTATATATATATATGTATCTGTACTTATACTTAGTTATATAGGTAATAATATATATATATTTATATATTTATACATATATAAATATATGTATAAGTATATAGATGTATATATATATATATGTATGTATATAGACTAATACATATTTATATAACTACTAATATATTTATAGATATATGTATATATATATTTATATAAATATATATATATATATAAATATATATATGTACGTATATATATATGCATATAGTGGAGTATAGGTGTGTGTACGAGAGTGTGAGTGTGTGTGTGTATGTGTGTGTAGAGAGTGTGAGAGAGTGCCGTGAGAGAGAGAGAGAGAGAGAGCGCCTGCTGTGAAGAAGGCCGGGAGAGTTAAGTCATCTGAAGCCGCGGGCATCGTCTGATAGCGCAAGCGTGCATGCAGGCATGTAGGCGCACGAAGAGGTGCGCGCTGGGAGGGAGTGAGTGCTAGGGAGAGAGGCCGCAGTGCACTGTGCTTCGTGGTGAGGCGGGTGCGGGCGAAGGCGGTGGGGGCGAGCACACTTAGATGCTGAAGCAGGCGGGCATACGTGGGCAAAGAGAGACGTGGACACAGGTGCTGGAGCGGGTGCGGGAAGAGACATGGGCACGGGATGGGGCCGGTTGCGGCGTGCCGAGTGACCGGATAAGTGAGAAACTTACCGTTCACCATGCTGTAGCCACAGTATTCCACTGAAACACGTGAACACTGGCTACAGTGCGCGGTCGGCTCGTGCGACCGCCTGTGCCCGATGCTGAGAGTGTGGGAGCCACTGCGTAAGTTGGTGCATGCGCGGAAGGTCTACGCCGGCTGGGATGCGGGCGGAACTCGCGACAGGGCATGCGGAGAGGGGCACGGGTGGCCTGCTGGCGTGCACGGTGGAGCTTCACCGGTTGCTGCAGGGGCACGCGGTGGCCTCCGCACGGGCAAGCGGCGGCCGGTTCCTTGCTACAGTTGCGTGGAGCTTCAGACCTTGACTCTGCAGGAATGGCGGAGATGCTTGGAATGATGAATTCAGAGCGGGGAACCACCACGCCCTCCGGCTCTTTGATGAGTTGGGTGGTGGTGGGACTCACTGTGGTGGTTGTGCTCCACTATGAGTTGCTCCTGCCCGCAGCGTGGCTCTTCAAAGAGGAGAGGCTGTGTATGGAGGGGAGAGGGGAGGAGACGGCCTGGAAGGGAAGAAGGCTGTTGTAGGTGTGTGGGCCAGTCTCCTCTGCAACAAAGCCAGTCGTGCATTTTTAAAGAAGAAAGAGGCATGCACAGCCATGCCCTGGCTGAGCATGGCTGTGCATGCTGTGCATGCGGCTGCAGGCAGTGGCTGAGCAGGGCAAGCTTTGCAGAGCATGGTGCGAAGAAGAGCTACCATGCCTTGCAGCCGTGGAGAAGAATTCAAAGTCAAATAAAAAATAAAGATGTCGATTTTGCGAGGCAGCACTTGAGGAATTTGTTAATTGCAAGGTCAATTTATTCACTCTCCTCCCCTCTCAATTAAATGCATGCATGCGTTTATTTTTACAAATGCAACTATGGATATGTAATATGCACTGGCAATGCTAGGAAATAGCACAAGATGGTTCAATTATTGGTGTATTTTTGCTGTGCAATCAATGTGCATCAGATGGTGCATTTGCGATGTACGTCGATGCCTACGTGCCGCATCCATGCTCAAAGGTGCATCCATGTAGCCTATTCCTTCACTACTTGATCTTCCATCAATGGCTAGATATCCTCTCACATCTGCTTCAGCAGATAAAATCTGCGCACAAGGTCTTGAATGCACGGCTGCACGTTGAGAGTGGAGGCGCAGACCACTGTGCTGAGGTGCTCCATGAGTGTTGTTTTTTGAGTTAAGCTCCGCACCTATGACCGTTGGATGGAGATCCAACGGTCGAGAAGACTCCTATTGATGTTTTTCTCGATCGTGTTTTAACAGTTAATTACGTCGTAGTATAAGTGATCAAGCGTCGTCAACAAATAAAAGTTTTATTACTTGACAACCTAAGTATCTGAGGCCGAACACAGGGAGCAATTGGAATTTACTACTAATCTCAAGAATGTAATTGAACACTTAATTACTCAAATTTTAATTCAAATATAAATGCATGAGTTCGAAAAGTAGTTGTGGCAAAAAGAAGAAATTGGACGTCCGATCATGGGATCAGACGTCGTAAAAATGTGTTTCCCTTCTCATATTTTTCTTCTTCTGATTGTCTTCCTTTCTTCTTCTTTGAGCTTCTTCTTTCTTTTCTGCAGTGCTTCCTTTCTTCTTATTTCTTCTACCTTGCTTCTTTCTCCTCCTGCATTATCTTTCTCCTTACGGGTCTTCTTCTTCCTTGGCTCTGCTTCAGTTCTGTTTGCCTTCAGTTCCTCTTCTTCTTCTTCTTCAGTTCTTCTTCTCTTTTTCCTTCACCTCTTCCTTTTCTTCTTCTTTGTTCAGTTCTGTTCCCCTTTGGCCTTTCCTCTTCTTTTCTGCCTTTCATTCCTTGGCAGAGACTCCTTCCTTCTTTCTTCCTCTACTTGTAGCGGCTAAGTCCCTGCATCTTGCACACAACTGCACACACCAAAACCTATCCCTCTACCCACGCGTCTCTCTTGCTCGCTGTGTAAACCACTCACAGCATGCTCTCCCAGAGCCGGGTAAATGGGTCGGATCGCACGCCCGGGACTAGGCGCACTGGCGTGAGGGTAGTGCGCGAGGTGTGCTCAGGACAGGGTCGGGTCGGGTCACCAGATCCGTGTGGTGAAATCACGAATGAGGCAGTGAGATAGGTGGGGGACCTCACCCCAAGTGCATTCGGAGGCAACCGGCATATGTGACAAAAACATTATAAATCACTCCATCACTTTGTGAGTTAACGATGTGGGACTAATGCTCCCGGCCTTCTCTCACGCACCCACAGTAGACCATGCCTTTAATTCCCACAACTACAGGCACAGTTGCGTCGCTCGTTGGACCCCTTGCCTTCGTGATGACTCCCCAAGTTAGCTGCACCTGGAGTCTTGTTGTCCTGAGGCCTAGAGCAAGCATGGAGCTTCTTGAAGTTGTCGTCAATGGCGGCCGGAGCATGAGATCTGTCAGACACGAAAAGAGCCTTGCAGCCTAATCAGATCATCGGGGGACCTTCTCCGTGTCACGAGGCGGCCTAGGCGTGCGTGCGTGCCTAGGTCATCCTGTGGCTGGATGGATGGGTGTGTTCGAGGGACTGTTGTGGTGGCATAGCAGGACTGTGGATGGGTGGTGGGTGGTCAGTTAGGTGAGAAGGAGGTTATGTGATGGTTGGCTAGGCGTGTGGGGCTGCGGAGCGACGGGAGCGTCTCGCCGGAGGGTGGCCGAAGATGAGGAAGGTGATGGTGAATAGCGGCGGTCGAGGGATGCTTGATGAAATAAAACGAGGGAGATGAAAGAGGGGATAAGGAAGAATAGTTTTAACCTAACTAAAGGGATGAAGGCAACGAGGAGGCGGACGACAGTTCCTGCTGTCGCCGGAGAAGAAGATGTCCAGTGGAGGAAGACGGTGGCGACGATGTGGCTAGGGCAGCGTGCACGGGTGTTGCGCGATGTGCAGGAGGATGGCTCTACCATTGGCTTTGTGGCAGAGCGAAGAGGAAGTGGAGGGGGGCTCGCCAGAGCTCGCTGGACTCCTTGGCTGGATAGGAAGGAGATGAATTTGAGGTGGAATCTCGGCCAAGTCTAGCTGTGGAGGTGCGGCTGGAGTTAGGGTTTAATTTATAGGTGCTGGCCATGCTTCTTGTGCGTGGAGGGCACGCCTTCTGCCACCGACGTCTCGCTGGAGATGGACAGTGGTTAGATACCCTAATCTCTCGTGCATTCACACGAGAGATTGGGTGCAAATCAAGGGTCGTGATCGGGCTCAGATGGAAGGAGATTCCTCAGAGAATCTCCCTTCCAATTCTGGGAGGGGATCTCTGAGGGATCAGAGAGTGTTCTCTCTCTAAACCTCGTTGGAGTAGGATCTCTCCCTAATAATGGCGTAGGGACCTGATTGTAAGATTGGTGAGGAAGCTAGGGGGTTTATGTGATGGTTTTCAAAAGATAGGGACCAAAATGTGATTGGGTGTACTAAATTGCAAAGTAGGTCAAGATGACCTCCCCTTAGGTCCAAATTTAGGTAGAAACCTAATTTTGACCTAAGGAATCTAATGGTGAAGTTGGATTTTAGGTTTGACCACGTTTGATTGGATATTTTGCATAAAAACCCAAATTAGTTCAATTGTTGAGCTAGGACTCTAATCTAGGTCAAACTAGGTTCCAAAGGCCAAGTTGAATGTTATAAACCCTCGGGAATATTTTTACATGATTTTTAGAGGGTTTACCTATTTTTATCTTGACCAGAACCTTGTTGAATTAAGCGGGTCTATTTTAGGATTACAAGATGTCATTTAATTCCTTGATTGCACATGAACCCATTTCTGATTGAATCAACCCACTTTTTATCTCATTTAGACCACTTAACCTATCTTTTGCCTCTGAGAAATCCCATTTATGTACTGCAATGCTAAAATTGCAGTTTTAACCTTTATTTCATGTTTTCTTCTTAGAACACTTATTCCTCCAATTAAGCCCTCTTCTAGGTTATGTAGGAGCTTTTATTCTCTTTATTAGGTCAAAGTGAGCTAGTTATGGCTCATGATGAGGCTCTCATCATACCCCAATACCTAGCTTTTGCTAGTCTCTTAGCAAAATCTCAAGGTTTTAACTTCTGTTCTAGACCCTTAGTGTCTGTCATCAATTATGATACGTGCTTCTCTTTTTCTTTTGTGATTAGGTCAGAATGCTGACAATAAGCCTAGAGGTACTCAAGTACCAAGCAAAATCCGGACCTGACCTGCTTTAGCCTTAGTCCTCCGCAAAGGTTTTTAAGGTGCACAGAAAATATCCTACGGTTTGTTGGACTCCGCAGTCAAAGCACCCATTCTTGAGACATTTTTATCCTAGGTTCAGTTTGGAGTGTGTTTTTGTAAGAGAGAGACAGAAGATTTATTTGTTTGGAGAGCTTTTCTCTCTCTTTTCTTTTTATTTCTAGCTTCAGATTAGCTTCTCAACACGGTCTGTATCGGATTCCTCATCCCCATCATCAATCCTCAAGGGTCCCTGGCTATCGATATTTCGAGATAATCCCACCCATGGCAACCCCCAGAACCCTGGCTTTCGAGATTTCGAGATAATCCTACCGATGGTGTTCCGTGGCCGAATTCAGACCCTGGCGATCGACATTTCGTGATAATGCTGCCCATGGTATCTGAACCAGCAGAGTGCTTACATGCCCCCAATAGGATATTTAAATATTGTAAGAGACAAGCACAGAGGAGATGATATGTTGTTATGCATCTTCTAGGGGAATTTCCCACCTCTCCGCATCGGGAACTCATCCAAATCAACTTGTGTTGATCGGTCGCTCCTAATATAGGTGACTTTTTCAGAACATTAAACGCTTTTGCGTGATTTGGATATTTATGCGCACTGAACCAGACTGTGTGTGAATTTCCGATGCTTAGGTTACCGAATCCTGCAAATCGAAGATCAGTTAACGATGCCGAATACTTCCTAAGCCTTAGACCTAATACTTAAGCTTCGCATTTTCCCCAACCTATTGAGGATTATCCAGATTTTAGCGGATACATGAATTTTTAAGGTAAAGAATCTAGCCCAAGATGCTTATGACCAGCGTTCCTGCTAATCTCTTGTTATATCTCCTTAGCACTTTTCTTTCCATTTTTCTCTTTTCTTGGTCTGGTCTAGAACTTCAGTTAATCCCTTAATCTCTTACTAATGACTGCCTCTTTTTTCTTTTTTATTTTATGCTCCTTTTGTCATTTTGCTCTTTTTCTCCTCATAATTATGTGGCTCACAAAATTTCCTCCCTCCCGCATTTTTTTTTCTTTTTCATAATTTTTCAATTTTTTTGTGTTTTTGACATGTGAATTTTTTTGTGTGAGAATCCTTCTGATTTTTTCTTTGTTCTGTATGTATGCACTTTATCACACCCCCATGCCTAAGTTTTGCAATGTCCTCATTGTAAACGGAGGGTGTGAAATAGTGTTGAGGTTAGGGACTTAGAACAGGATACATCGGGTGGGTGAAACGGTCAGAAATGACTGATGTGAACGATTTCAAGCTTTGGTACGTGTACCAGAGGTGGGATCAACTGTCTAAGGCCAAACTCAAGGTGCAATGGATGTGGAGTACAGATGGATAATTAGACAGGTCTCTATTTTTGGGATGACGGGTTGCCTCCTGTTAAGCGCTAAATTTGATGCCTTCAACCAAGCGGAACATGGGGTGAAGAGGGAGTGGTCAAATCAGTAGAATTTTGTAAAACAAGCACCTTGATTAAGAGCCTGGTTGGTCCAACCAGGTGCTTGTTAAGATCAGTAGGCTGATGATGTAGCGCAAACCCAATAATTCTAGTGGGTTGATAGATGTAGATCAACAGATGCGGAACCCACCATTTGCAATGTGATTCAGATGGATATGGAGGTGAAAACTCGAGTTCGGACTGAGTTGAATCAGCCTGGTCAGAGTAGGGTTCCAAAAAGTAATAAGTGTATGGTGTGGAATCCTTACAGGGGTGATCAAAGAATGATGGCTCTTGTTTTTCGGTCAGATCAATACCCGATACTTGGTATAGATATGGAGTTGAATCATCTGCAAACGGCTCAGTAGGAGGTGAATCAGAATAGAAATTGAGTCCGGTTGTGGGTCGGGGTAGGGAACTGGTTTTGATTGGTTCTGTATATGTGGTGCAGGTGGCTTCAAAGAGAATTGGTTTGTTATAATCAGGAAGCAGATTTTCTCAGATGTTATGGTCAAATTCGAAATTGTCGGAGAGTTTACAAAAATCAAAATCTGAATGAGATTCAAGATCATGAGTTCCACCATAGCATAAATCATATGCTGTAGATTCAGTAGCCTGACTGGGGTCTAGCCTAAATGTTAATTCTGAGCTTAGAAAGGTGCCCCTATCTAGTAGAGGCTCAGATTCTAAGCTAGTAGGGTAGAACCAATTGAAACTCTACTCATCCAACTCCTCGATTTCTGTATCGTAAATTGGTTTGACTTTTGAAAAATCGATTAGTTCCTCTGAGGATGTTGGCTAGGGATATTCATCAAATAGAGGCCTAAAATCATATTCTTCATTGAAAGATTGATCTTCCTCATATGGGGCCTTGAAATCTTCAAAATAGATTTCAAATCTAGCTTCTAGGCTTAGGATGTGGATTGAATCTCTAGAATCTAGGTCTGAATAACCTTCGAGGGTCACCTTATCAGGATAAGGGATGGAATTTACACCCTCGAGAGGTTCAGTTCTATTCTCATACTTGCAGGAGTTTTGGGATTCTAGAATTGGCTCAACATGGTGTTTTCCAGCATTTGGATCTTCCCAACCTTCTTCAATATCAGGCACATTATACTCCATCTGGGTTGGGAATCCACAACCATTTTGTGCCTCGAACCCGAGATCAACTTGATCCTCGATGTTGTCCCAAGATGGTTCATCCTCTGTTTGTGGTATATACGAGTACTTCTGGTCAATAATTTGTTTTACTAATCTCATTATCTCTTCCTGTTTTTCAAGATCATCTTGGTGTTACTTCCAAAGTCGAGGATTTGTCATACATTGAAGGTACTCAAGATTGTACAATTTTTCTATCTCAATGTATCCAGTAATGAGCAAGTCACGAGTTGATCCTTTTGTGGCTTCTGCTAATAGTACTTGGGCACAAGTTATGATAAAGGTTGTGGTTGTTGGGACATCAACCTGAATGTTTCCTACTGGTGTTGAGGTTTCTTCTTCTTTTTCATATAATTTCATGGCATCCTCAAACATCCTATCTCTCATGGATCTCCGATATTCAAGTTTCTTGAATGGTAGTCCTAGGTGGTTTGGATGCATATTTGATTCAGGTGGTGGAATCAAGATGTAGAATCAAAGTTTGAATCAAGATGTAGAATCAAGTTATGAAGCGATCAGATCTGAAAAACGAGTCCCACTGAAAATGTGTGTATGCTAAAGAGAAAAGATGAGGGACTGGAGATGTTTTTGACCCAATCTAGACACCCAAAGATGTTTAGATGACTATGGAGGTTCGGGGCGGATGGTACCCCTGGATCAGAAGGTCATCCACCTAAGAATTACCTGGGCAGCTAGAGAGGGAGAGTCCCTCAAAGACCCCTACACAGTAGAGTGTCCCCACGGGTTACAGGGTTTCCCTCACCCGACCTCTCTTATCACTCAGATTCCAGGTAGACCAGAATGGGGACCTTGACCTCTTAAGTCTACCACTTTTATTTCAAAGGTGCTTTAGGATTCTCACCTGAACTTTATGTGTTTTGATGTTGTGACCTAATTTGGAGGTTGGTTGACCTAATGGGTCAACTTCACCTGACCTGTCCTATAGATGGTAGAATGATTCTAGGTTTGGAGCCTAGTGATCACCCTGATTTGACTCCCAGGTTATTAGGTCCAAGGTTTTAAGATTCAAGTGATTTTAGAGCTTAATTTTTCTTAGGGTTTGTCTTGTTTAGATCTCTTCAATCAAGGGCTTGGGTAGCACACTGATGCGGGGGGGGTTTATTTCCTTTCATACAGGCATGTGTGACTAACACTCCAAGATCCTACTGTAGAAACCATAATTTGGTTCTATTTCCAATCCTCTTTTGCACAAAAATTCTCTTTGTACTTAAAAGCAAGAAGTATGTTGTCTGCCTAGATTAAGCGTGATTTCTATTAGGCACATGAATTTGTGGGATAGAATCTAAAAAATCACTCCAACTTCAAGAAGATTTGAAAAATTTTCACAAAATCAGGAAACGTTTGCCTTAAAAATAGTGATTACTATAGAAAGAGGGCAATTGATTCCTAAATTAATTTCTTCCTTTTCTCTTTCAAAGATTAGGGGATAGTTTAAGGACGAAAAGAAATTACCTGCCCTGGAGTGGTTGACTTACGGGATGGATTTTCTCACAAAATACCTGCAAGATCACAACAAAGCAATGTAGGGCAAGTTAGTGTTCAATATGATAAAAAGAATGTAGAGAATTGTGATAAATTGCACGTTGCTCCCTAGCAACGACGCCAAAATTGTTGATGTTTTTCTCGATCGTGTTCTAACAGTTAACTACGTCGTAGTATAGGTGATCAAGCGTTGTCAACAAATAAAAGTTTTATTACTCAAAAACCTAAGTATCTGAGGTCGAACACAAGGAGCAATTGGAATTTACTACTAATCTCAAGAATGTAATTGAACACTTAATTACTCAAAATGTAATTCAAATATAAATGCATGAGTTTGAAAATTAATTGTGGCAAAAAGAAGAAATTGGACGTCTGATCATGGGATCAGACGTCTTAAAAAAGTGTTTCCCTTCTCTTATTTTTCTTCTTTTGATTGTCTTCCTTTGTTCTTCTTTGATCTTCTTCTTTCTTTTCTGCAATGCTTCTTTTCTTCTTATTTTCTTCTGCCTTGCTTCTTTCTTCTCCTGCAGTATCTTTCTCCTTACGGGTCTTCTTCTTCCTTGGCTCTACTTAAGTTCTGTTTGCCTTCAGTTCCTCTTCCTCTTCTTCAATTCTTCTTCTCTTTTCCCTTCCCCTCTTCCGTTTCTTCTTCTTTGTTCAGTTCTGTTCCCCTTGGCCTTTCTTCTTCTTTTCTGCCTTTCCTTCCTTGGCAGAGCCTCCTTCCTTCTTTCTTCCTCTGCTTGTAGCGGCTAAGTCCTTGCATCCTACACACAACTGCGCACAGCAAAACCTAACCCTCTACCCGCGCGTCTCTCTCACACTCTGTGTAAAGCACTCTTAGCACGCTCTCCCAGAGCTGGGTAAACGAGTTGGATCGCGCGGCTGGGACCAGGCACACCGACGTAAGGGTAGTGCGCGAGGTGTGCTCAGGACATGGTCCGGTCGGGTCACCAAATCTGTGGGGTGAAATCAGGGATGAGGCAGTGAGATAGGTGAGGGACCTCACCCTAAGTCCGTTCGGAGGCAATCGGCATATGTGACAAGAACATTATAAATCACTCCACCACTTTGTGAGTTAACAATGTGGGACTAATGCTCCCGACCTTCTCTCGCGTGCCCACAACAGACCATGCCTTTAATTCCCACAACAGCATACTCTGTGGCGTCGCTCGCTGGAACCCTTGTCCTCGCGATGACTCCCCGAGTTAGCTGCACCTGGAGTCTTACAGTCCTGAGGCCTGGAGCAAGTGTGGAGCTTCTTCAAGTTGCCGTCAATGGTGGCCAGAGCATGAGATCTGTCAAACATGAAAAGTGCCTCGCGGCCTAATCAGATCACTGGGGGACCTTCGACGTGTCACGGCGAAGGTGAAGCACTAGGTGGTAGGTCGAAGGGTAGCCTAGGCGTGAGTGCCGAGGTCGTCCTGTGGCCGGATGGATGGGTGTGTTCGGGGGATTGTTGTGGTGGCATAGCAGGACTGTGGATAGGCAGAGGATGCTCAGTGAGGTGAGGCGGAGGTTATGCGATGGTCGGCAAGGCGTGTGGGGCCGCGGAGTGACGAGAGCATCTCACCGGAGGGTAGCCAGAGATGTGGAAGGTGATGGTGAACAGCGGCGGTCGGGGGACGTTTGATGAAAGAAAATGAGGGAGATGAAAGAGGGGATAGAGAAGAATAGTTTTAACCTAACTAAAGGGACGAAGGGGACGAGGAGGCAGACGGCAGTACCTGCAATCGTCGGAGAAGAAGATGTCTAGTGGAGGAAGATGGCGGCGACGATAGGGCTAGGGCAACGCGCGCGGGTGTTGCGCGATGCGGAGGAGGATGAGGACGATGGCTCTGCCACTATTTTTGTGGCAGAGAAAAGAGGAAGAGGAGGGGGGCTCGCTAGAGCTCACTGGACACCTTGGCTGGAGAAGAAGGAGATGAATTTGAGGTGGAATCCCGGCCTACTCGAGCTGAGGAGGTGCGGCAGGAGTTAGGGTTTAATTTATAGGTGTTGGCCGTGCTTCTGGTGCGTGGAGGGCACGCCTTCTGCCACAGACGTCTCATCGGAGATGGAAGGTGGTTAGATACCCAAATCTCTCATGCTTTCGCAGGAGAGATTGGGTGCAAATCAAGGGTCGTGATCGGGCTCAGATGGAAGGAGATTCCTCAGAGAATCTCGCTTCCAATTCTAGGAGGGGATCTCTGAGGGATCAAAGAGTGTTCCCTCTCTAAACCTCGCTAGAGTAGGATCTCTCCACAATAATGTTAGAGGGACCTGATTGTCAGATTGGTGAGGAAGCTAGGGGGGTTTATGTGATGGTTTTCAAAAGATAAGGACCAAAATGTGATTGGGTGTACTAAATTGCAAAGTAGCTCAAGATGACCGCCCCTTATGTCCAAATTTTTGTACAAACCTAATTTGGACCTAAGGAATCCAATGGGAAGTTGGATTTTAGGTTTGACCACGTTTGACTAGATATTTTGCATAAAAACCCAAATTAGGTCAATTGATGAGCTTGGACCCTAATCTAGGGAAAACTAGGTTCCAAAGGCCAACATGAATGTTCTAAACCCTAGGGGATATTTTTTAATGATTTTTAGAGGGTTTACTTGATTTTTATCTTTACCATAACCTTGTTGAATTAAGTGGGTCTATTTTAGGGTTACAAGATGTTATTTAATTCCTGGATTGCACATGAACTCATTTCTGATTGAATCAATCCACTTTTTATCTCATTTAGACCATTTGACCTATGTTTTGCCTCTGAGAAATCCCATTTATGTACTGCAATGGTAAAATTGCAGTTTCAACCTTTATTTCATATTTTCTTCTCAGAACACTTATTCCTCCAATTAAGCCCTCTTCTAGGTTATGTAGGTGCTTTTATTCTCTTTATTAGGTCAAAGTGGGCTAGTTATGGCTCATGATGAGGCTGTCATCAACCCCCCACTTGATGAGGTGCTTCTTCAGCCGTGGAGCGCACATCTCAGCCGTTGGATTCAGATCTAATGGCTGCAATCTGATCTTCCAGCAAGCTTTGAGGCTCCTTGACTCAGGCGGGGTGGCTTGGTTGGCACCAAGTGGCACCATCTGGGTCATCCATCATCTTCTTCTTGCTGAAGGTGCCATAGTGCTCAGATCTGGGTGATTGCTGCGTTGACGAACTTCGATCGTTGCTCTAAATTCATCTGTATGGTCGGATTATTCATCTAAGGCCCGTAAAGATGTCGCACTGCCTCTTGGCCATGTAAAATGATGGAATTAATGTATATAATATGTAACTATCCTAGATGCAATGCAATGGATGTTTATGCAATATTTATATCTTGATGTGCGATGCTATGCCTAGGAACTATTATAAATAAGCCTTTTATGATGAATTTATGTGTGCTTATCAGAGGTCGATGGAGGTCATGTGAGCTCAGAAGAGGAAGTCGATAGTGGTTACGCGAACTCAAAAGAGGTGATTATATAGTTGAGAGGAAGATCTGAGCATCGGAGAGGTGAGATTAGGATAGGTGACTAGTATTGGTGGATTGGGGAGGGAAGAGGTGCAGGAAAGCTTAGAGACAAGTATCCATCACTAGATCAGATCTGAGGGAGGTGAAGAAGCATTGCACAAGGGGGCGAAGAGATCGGATCTGGTTTCACCTTTGGATGAGTGAGGCAAGAAATTGACGATAGCTACTATGCGTGTTCTTCGTGTGAACAGTACTCACGAGTGCAGCAGGCATTTGGAAATTTGCAAGGAAGGCTTAAATCCAGACACTGCTTGTTCTGTGACAAAACCCATTAGTGGTTGAGAGTCATGCAGAGTAGTGTTCGAGGCGTAGATCGCATTAAAAGAATGATTACATAATAGTATAGCGCGAAATACGTCGAAGCAACTAAAATTTAACGAGAGATGAGTCCCGGTCGAACTTAGAGAGGTAGAAAATGCTTTTGAATTCACGAACTAATTTAGAATGCTAACTAAAGAATTGATATGTAAACTTAATGCTAATAGCAATATATGGAGTGGAAGTTTATTCAGAATATAGATACGAAGCTGTTGAGTTGCAGATATAACTAATGCAATGCTAAAATAGGAATAAAATAGCTATCTAATCTAGTAGAATAAGGGCACAACGGGTGGTCCGTGGTGGCCTTCTGGAGAGGTTGGGGAGAGTAGCAGCAGTGTACTAAGGTGGCTTGCTGGGTGCTTTAGAGGGAGAAAGCTAGAGAAGATCTGGAGATGGTCAGGAGAGAGTGTTGTAGAAGAGATCTGGATGGGAGTATGCTTGATATGGGGGACCCTGGGGTTCCTTTTAGAGTCAAAATGAGGGGCAAAGCTGGTATTTGGCCCTCCAAACTGTGTAACAACCTCAGATCGATGAGATCCGTTGGTCAAAAGATCACCGAATCATGTCGAGCTTCAAAAGCCCTTCTAAAATGCTTCCTATTTACAGATCATCCCTCTGGTTGACACGAGGCACGTCCAGCACCATTGGATCATCATCTCACGACACTACCTCACATGCTCACCACCTTTGCAAAATTCTTGCTAGCGCGCACACACATAGATCTCAGTTGTCTGATCTCATGATTGGACGGCTTAAAAACATGCCCGCACCACCTTTGAATTTGTTCGCTCGCACATGCATGCGATCGGTTGCGCATCATCACACATGTGCCCATCCTATGCTCCACCGCTTGCCACGCGTTTGCATCTTGACTGCCAATTGAAGATCCCACGGTCAGATTATTCTCGCGCCTCACCATCTTTTGATTTGACCTCCTAGGTGGTTTTGAATGCTCATCTTGCGCTTCAGTTCACGTGCACTCTCTGGTGTGCTATAAGTGCGGATTGTCGTGCTTACCATTTCTTGCTCCACTGCGCTCAGCCAGTGGATGAAGATCCAATGGCTGAGCGTGGTCCTTCTTTGATGAGGCACGATTGTTGCGGTGAAGTGGTTGCATCGTGTCCTTTTTATGATGATCCAACGGCCCATAATGTGTGGAGAAACTTCTTCAAAGAATGGGATGGCAATCTTGGGTGGCTGTGATGTCACCATGTGGTGCCATTGTGGTCATCGATCTTCTTTTCTTTGTAGGCAATGTTGCAGTTCTTCGATTGAAAAATTTTTTCTGCCGTTGTACTGTGATCGTTGATCCAGAACCATCCGTATGTTCGGATTTGACATTTGAGGTTCAGATTTCCACCTATTTGCCTCTTGGCCCTTGCTCTTTTGTGGACTGCATAGGATGCTATGGGAGTTTGATCAATGCGATCTATGAGGCATTGAACTCCCGTCCTTCTGAGCAGATCCATATGGTTGGATCGGTCATCAGCAACCCCAAATTGCCTATGATTGTTAATACCATTCAATTAGAACATAAGATGAGTTTATTATTTACATAAGTAATAAATCATCTATGATGTAAAGTATGATGCATCTGTATGCAGAATGCGTAAGTTAAGCTAGGATCTAACTTAATTTAGGTATATTAGGACCTGTGATTACTACGCAATCATACCCCCATGCCTAAATCTTGCAAGTCCCTAGCAAGTCCATGACTACATGCACTCTATCGGGAGTTTGCCTAGAGATTTATTTCTTTTTGCCTTCATCCAAAAATTTAGAATCCAGATAGTCATGAAAGTATAGTATTTTAGCCTACGCAATTGATCCAAGCGAAAATTCAATATAATCTAAAGCTTGTGCCTAACCCTTAGTAAACTCATGGTGGAATAGGCAACCTCTTCTCTCAGGGACATAGAATAACCTCTAGTTTTTAGCCCCAGCTTTTTGACTTAGATAGAAGATGTCTAAGTTAAAAGGATTTATATATGGTAGCATACTCTCCTCCGGTGCTATATAGAGACAAGTATTTTAGAATCTATATTCTAGATTATCAAGTATATAAACTTAGTGAGA
The DNA here is from genome assembly GCA_037157565.1 of Thalassia testudinum. Lineage (NCBI taxonomy): Eukaryota > Viridiplantae > Streptophyta > Magnoliopsida > Alismatales > Hydrocharitaceae > Thalassia > Thalassia testudinum. Next base: position 145,647,844 of record JAZHRO010000014.1, on the reverse strand, counting down.
GGTCGGAAAACTATGCTTTCTTAAGTCCTTTGTACGCATTCTTTTCCTTTTTCCTTTCTTTTTCTTTTCTTTTCTTTTAGTTTTCTTTTTCTTTTCTTTTTCTTCTTGAGCTCCCATCTCACTAGATTCATAAATATGTTTGGTGGTCACTCATGGCATCATGCTTCAATTAGATTCTAACAACCCTATAACTAAGTTAGAATCCCTCAGCCCATATTCAGGAGGTCAGAAATACAGCAAAAGTAGGTCAAGGCTGTATTTGGTGGATTGTGAAGAAGATAGGTGTTGTTGCCTCAATGTACTTGACTCAACTAAAACATAATTGACACTTCTCAAAATGGCAATCTTTTTATTTATATATAGTTTTTTCTCTCTTTTTTTTTCTTCTCTTTTTTTCTCTTTTCTCTTTCCTATCTATTTTTTTTATATATCCATATCTACTAACATAATGACATATATACTAACACAACACAACATAACATACGTACTTTTATCCACGAGGCATTATTTGGGATTAGGGATGTTCAAGAGGATATCGGGTGGCTTATTTAGTGGAAGTGCCTATTCTCGGCATCGGGAAGGGAATGGATAGGACAATGCATTTTCGACCTTGACATTAGTACCCTCATTTAGTCGAGGACTATATAATGGACAATCATGACCACTCGCTTTACCCTTAGTTTTATCAGAACCCACTCTCTGTGTATTTTCCCTATTTGGTGGCTCTCATAAGGATTCTCATTGGTACCCAAGGACCAAGAGTGAAAACTGTGCCTGACTCTGAGTATCATTATCAAATTATCCAAAAAGTAAGATTCCTTACACTAATCTTAGAGTACCTGTAGACTTTCTACTTTCATCTCACAATTATTTGGTGGATCTATTAGAAGGTGGTTTTCCTGACTCCCTGATTACTATCCAAAGGTTCAAGAGAAGAAGCAATGCTTCTTCTCGACAAACTAGAGGTGTCTATCGATCTTCACAGTGGATTCGTTACAAATTCTACGTGCAAGTGTGAATGTGTGCTGGATTTTAAGTTTAGGAATCAACTAAAGAATAAATCCCTAAGAAAACCTCTTGATAAAAAGATATATTTCCTTAGCTGTTGGTAGAAAATTTTTAGTTTATATGTACTACCCCCCAATGCCTAACTTCCTGTATGTCCTCATGCATGAATAAGAGAAAATTAAAAAAGACAGGGCATAAGTGGGAAGAAATCACCTGGAGCTACTCTTGATTTGTCATTCAGTACATGCCAACACTACAATGGTAATCATAGTATGCATAATATGCTAGAATGAAAAATGCTATGTATAACGGATATGTATATATGTACAAGTGTTAAGTATAACGCCTCCGGCTGGGAAAAACATCAGTCACAGGTCCTCGAGAAGATGTATCATTTCATAAGTAGGAGGTTCCTCGGCTAAAATTGGCTTCAGGCACTAGCCATTTACCGTAAAAACCTACCCAGATTTCAGGTCCATCATTTGGACTACCTCGTTAGAATATGGGTGAATCACCAGATATGGCTTAGTCTAGTTGGACTTGAGCTTTCCCGTAAAGAATTTGAGCCGGGAATCAAATAACTAGACCAGCTCGTTAGGCATGAATTCATTTCTATGGATGTGTCGATGGTGGCAAGCCTTAGTCTTATCTTTTTATATCTTTGCATTCTCATAGGCTTCCTACAAAATCTCTTCCAACTCATTGAGCTAGAGCTTCCTTTCATAACCTCCATCAAAGTTAAAATTACACTTTTGCACTGCCTAAAAGGCACAGTGCTCCAATTCTATAGGAAGATTACAGGCCTTTCCATACACCATGTGGTATGGTGACATTCTAAGCGGGGCCTTGTACGTGGCCCAATATGCCCAAAATGAATCGATCAATCAATCAGACCAATCCTTCCTATCAGGTCTAACCGTCTTTTGAAGAATAAGCTTGATTTGACAATTTGATACTTTAGCCTGCCCATTAGTCTATGGATGATACGGGGTAGCAATGCAGTGATGTACCCTGTATTTCTTCAATAGAGATCTAAAATGAGCATGGATGAAGTGGCTACCTCCGTTGCTAATCAGAGCGTGGAGGACTCTCAATCTTGTGAAAGTAAATTCCCAGATGAAGGAAATAACAGTCTTATGATCAACTCATCTTGCTACAATGGCTTCAACCCACTTCAAGACAAAGTCAAGTACGAGGAGTATGTACTTGAAGCCATGAAAGTTCAGGAAAGCACCCATAAAGTTCATGCCCTAGACATTGGACACTTCTGTGACCATAATAGGTTGGAGAGGCATCATGTCTCTCCATGTCATAGAACCGACTGACTGACATCACTTACAGCATTTGACAAACTCGTCTGTGCCTTCGAAAATGGTTGGCTAGAAGAATTTTGGCCTGATAAATTACCCGCACAGGCATCGCTGTGGCAAAAGGATAACACACTTGAGATTTCTGACTCTGGAATGCATCTTCTGATGAACTATCGACCCTAATGTGAAAGAGTAGCGGGTCATCCTAGAAATAAAACTTTTCCTCTGAAATAAACCTGAGTTTTTGATCCTTGGATATTGCTGCAGGAAGCTTGCCTGTAACGAGTTAATTTGCATTATTAGCATACCAAGGAAACTTAACAGAGTTGACAACCAACGGAGACTCATCCTAAAATTGATCGGAGATAGCAGGGAGTATGGGATGTGTTCTAGGTCTAGCCGAGACAAGTGATCCACCACAACATTATGAGCTCTAGCTTTGTTGCAGATCTTGACATCAAACTCCTATAGAAGATGGATCCATCTGTTAAGCCGGGGTTTGGCATCCTTCTTCGCCAGCAAATGCTGGAGGGCTGAATGGTCAGTAAAAATAATCACCTTCGACCTTAGTAGGTACGAACTAAGCTTCTCCAACCCAAATACTATGGCTAGGAGTTCTTTCTCAGTAATCGTATAGTTACGCTGAACCTCATTCAACATCTTGCTAGCATAGTATATTGTGAATGGATGGTGCTACTGACGTTGTCCTAGAATGTCTCTGACAACGAAGTCTGAGGTGACACACATCATCTCAAAGTCGGGAGACTAGTCAGGTGGATGGAGAATAGATGCATCTAAAATAGTGGTTCATAACTTCTAGAAAGTGCTGAGACACGAGGAATCGAAGTTAAAGGGGATGTCTGAAACCAAGAGACTTGTTAATGGATGGGCAATTTTTGAGAAGTCTCGAATGAATCTCCAATAAAATCCAACATTCCTTAGGAAGTATTTGATTTGTTTTACCGAGCTAAGTAGAGATAATCAAGAAATGATTTCTGACTTAGCTCGGTCCACCTCAAGTCCATTAAAAGTGATCCTGCAACCTGTTACAATGCAATCCCTCACCATAAAATGGCTTTTCTCCCATGAAAGTACTAGGTTAACGTCTATACACCTACTCAGGTTCTTTCTGAGATTATCAAGACAACACGAGAAGTCGTGTCCAAAAACGAAGTCATCCATAAATAACTCTAGGTAGTCCCTGATCAAATCATAGAAGATGGTCATCATGCAACGCTGAAATGTTGCCGGTGCATTATAGAAGCAAAAGGGCATCCACTTAAAAGAGAATGTTCTGAAGGGACAAGTAAAAGTTGTCTTATCTTGGTCTTCCCAGTTGATCATGACTTGGGTATATTGGAGTATCCATCTAGAAAGTAGAAATAACTATGCCCGACTAACCTTTCTAAAATCTGATCAATAAAAGGTAAAGGAAAATGATCCTTTTTGGTAGTCGTGTTCAGTTTCCTTTAATCAATGCAAACCTGCCATGAAGTAGTGGTGCGAATCAGGATGGATTCACCTATTTCATTCTTGATTATGGTCAGTCCTACCTTTCTAGGCACAATCTGGATAGGACTCACCCACTGGCTATCCGAAATTGGATAGATAATGTCTGCATCCAGTCATTTGATGATCTCCTTCTTGACAACCTCTAGCATATTAGGGTTCAGGTGCCTCTGAGGTTGTCGTGTTGTTTTCACCCCTTCATCTATGAATATATATTGAGTGCACTATGAGGGGCGAATCCTGCGGAGATCAGCAATGCTCCACCCAATAGCAACCCTATGTGCTTGTAGTACATAGATCAATTGATGTTCATCCTCCGAGATCAAGTGAGCGTTGATGATCACTGGGTATGTCTCACTTTTACCTAGAAACACACATTTTTGTGAATCAGGTAAGGGCTTTAACTCAATTGTCGGTTGGTGGGGAGTAGGTTCGTATGTGGGAGGAGAGGAATCGATAGCGAAAATTTGACGATTGATGTGAAAATGTTTACACTACATAAGATGTCTATTTATGCATGCTCTTAAGCATAAGATTCCATTACATACTATAAATATTGCATAGCATGCATCATCTTTCATTTAGATTTGTTTGAATAAAATGGAGGTTAATTGTCTCCTTTTATGTTCAGGGATAGGGCAAAATTTTTATCGAGGCCTCAGATCAAAGATCCAACCATACAGATGTGATTAGGGAGACGATTGGAGTTCAACGACTCCAAGATCACCCTAATGAGACATCTGTAGCATCAGATAGAGACCGAGGTACCCTAGAAGATCAAGGGCCAAGATGGTGTGAATCCACACTTTAGATGACAAATCCGACCGCATGAATGGATTCGGATCGACGATCGCAACCTAACGGTATGAAAATCGACTCAATCCGACACCCGTGGCAGCATCATCTAGTAGATGGACGGCCAAGATGGTGCCCCGTGGCACCATCTTGGATGCCCAAATGACCGTACGCATCAGATAAAGGCCCCCACATCAACGCTTCCCCACCGTTGGATCAAGATCCAATGACTGCGACGCGCCTGGGTGTAGGTTAAGCGCTCAACACAAACGCACCCATAATGCGTTGGTGAAGCGCTCTAATGCGAAGCACAGGTGCACGTTCGAGCCTCGTCACGCATCAATTGGAGCGGAGGTGCCTGCCCGATTGACCGCACGATCGCGATCCAGCAGCCTTGCATGCTCAATCCTGATGATGTGGCCATGCATGCTCAATCCTGATGATGTGGCCATGCATGCCTGCGTGTAATGCGGGATCAGACGCGACGAAGTCACGATGAGAAGGCACAACGAGGGGCGAGTTAAGCCATCCGATCTCATGATCGGACATCAAAGATCTGAATAATGTGGAGCACACATTTCATGCGTGGGAGGCGAGCAGGCGACACACGTCGCCCATGACTAGGGCTTTAGCAACGGTTTTATCCATCACTAAAGACCCCTTACTTAATATTTTCAAATTAAAAAGACCAAATTGCCCTCACTCCTTGCAACTATAAAAGGAGACCCCCTCCATAAGAAATTTTCATCCATTCTTTCTCTTCTCTCCCTCTCCAAAACTCAAGAGAAACTTATCCCACACCTGGGATGCTTCTTAAGAGATTAAGTCAAACTTTCATTCCCCTTTTGGAAGTGGATCCTGCGACGACGATGACGTGCTGCCCCATTCCCATTCTTCCCGCTTTGTCCTTTATCCTGCTACGTTCCCTGTCTTCCAGGCGTCGTCCCATTTGGCTCGTCCTCCAAGCGACCGTCGAGGAGGATATTTCTTTCTCCATTCTTTTTAATGCTTTCTAGAGTAGAATTTTCCTACTTTCTGGTGTCGTTGATTTCCCGCTTTCTAGTGTAATTCGTCTTTGTTTTAATTGTATAAACATTTTCAAATATTGAATGCTTGTTTTCTCTCTCTATCTCTCATTTATTTTGAGTGTTAATATTGCTTCATTGTAATTACGTCGCTTCGTTTTTCAACAAAAACTCTAAAAAAATATAATTGCGAATATAGATCGATGCAGCCTCCCTGAGTTCGACCTGGGATGTCTATTCTGGTACAAATTTTATTTGTTGAACATGAGTTCTTCACTTTCAAACTACGATGATAGGTTTTTTCAAAACCAAATACGTTAGCATAGTAACTCGTAGCTTCAACATTTTGCCGCCGTTGCCGGGGAGGTAATGTTTTCCGATCTTCTTTTCGCATTTCACATACTTTATTATCTTCTAACTTGCTTTCTCTTGTGTCTATTGTTTTGCAGAGACCTCCATCAGGGAATCATCAAATGGTAGACCAGAGTAAAGTGCAGTTGAGGACAACTATAAGTGCTCCCCATTCTTCCCCCCTCTATAGATTTCATTTGTCACATTAAATCCAAATTTCAATTAACATAGGTGTTTGCAAAAGTCCTAGGAATAGTTTGGTTGTTTGGATTCTCACTCACATTCATTCCATCCTCGTTTATAAAAAACAACAAAGAGATAATCTTGTGGGGTAATTTTCAACACACAATGTACACCCACATTCAAAGCACTTAACTAAATTTATTTGTTTCTACTCAACAAGGTTCTGATCCTTGCAACCGGTACCCACATTATAGGTTTTTAGTGGTGCATTTGTGGCCAGTTGTTTGAGTTGTTTGGGCTGCACCACTCTACTTAAAATCAACTCATTAAGTAGCTCCTCAGGGTTTTCATTCTAGGTCTATTCCAGGCACTCCAGTTTATTTCTGGTTTTGAAGGAAAGAAATCTTCACCCGTGTTTGACAACTTGGTTTGCCTCGAAACTTGACTGCAATCAACCTAATTTTAAACCCTAAAAGCTACTTAAGCAAGATTTGAACATTAAAATTCACACATCACTAATAATCATGCTTGAAAACACTGGTTGTGCACGCACTTACACAATTGTCAATCAATCATTAATGGCACAACACATTTTAAGGGCTCATCACATTCCATAAGCTCCACAATCCCAGGCCTTAATTAAATTGAGTAGACGTTGGCCTTAAGGATTGATTCGCTCTTTAGGGCCTAGTTTGAGATTACTTTTGATTAACCTACTTGTACTAATTAATCTGATGTCTAGCTAGGGGAGTAGCATCAAACGACCACGGCTGGGGGGTACAATAGGAACCGGAGGCAAAAGTCGAAGGAAGAACCTTCTCCCCAGTCCCTCCTTCTAGCTGGTTGGATTGAGCAGACGCAAGTAAAGTAAATCATTTACAATCTTAAGGCAGGTTTTGGGAGTCAATAGATCCTTATGCTACCCCAATTAAGGATGGCCTCTTTTTTTGTGTTGCAATGTCCTATCCCCAGTCCCTCCGACTTTCTCCTAGTTTATGCTGGGAAGACGGTCATTGAATCCCCGATTGGAAGGACCATTAGAGTATTCTAGGAGGCGCAAGTCAGATTTTGGTCAAATTGATCCCGTGGCTAACCAACAGCCTCCTCTGCCTGGAGATCCACAGGAGGAACTCCGAAGGCAGATGGATCAAATGTAGAGAATGTAGGAATGGTTCCAAAGAATGCAGGGCGCTCATCCCTTGAAGGATTTTTATGATCCTTCAAATTACGAGAAACATCCCAGCATCCAAATTCCAGTTGGTGACGTAGAAATCAAGCCCCAGGTATTAAGCCTCGTCCAACATTATCATGGGCTTGGCTTCGAAGATCCATTTCAGCACTTAGAGGACTTGACCACTTTGGTCCAGACCACCAAGGCACGAAACGTGAATGAGGAGCAAATGATCGTGAGGCTCTTCCCCCATTCTCTTAGGGACAAGGCCACGCATTGGTACAGGACAATAGGAAGACCAATTGCAACTTGGAATGAGTTGAAATCGGCCTTCCTGAAGATATTCTTCCTAGACGGATGTACCAATGCCTTGAGACAGGCAATCACTACCTTTACCCAGGGGCCAGGGGAGTAGTTTAATGTGGCCTGGGAGCGATTCCAGGACCTATTGTGGAGGTGTCCACACCACGAGGTGTCGAATTGGTGACTCGTGCAGATCTTCAATCATGGGTTGACTGAGCAACTCAAAAATCATTTGGATGCTTCTTGCGGAGGCAATTTCCTCAATAAAGATACAAATAGTGCACATGATTTATTTGATGAAATGAGCGAGAATTCAATCAATCATCCCTCCATGGATACTTTTAACCGGTCCCAACAGCCCAAATCAAATGTCAATGAAGTCCATGACTCTCATTCATTTGATATGGAATTGATTTGTAACAAACTTGACGAGGTGGACTTGGTTACTAAGAGAATGGAAGAGTGGATGGCTGAAAATACTATGAACAACTCTCGATCCACTCAATCCCAAAATTCAAATTCCATTCTCACGACCTCCTTCTGGATGGGAGTTCGTGAATCAACTCGATGTGGCTCAACCTATGAGTCAGCATTTTTTTGAACTTCACGGGTTCCAAACTGGGGCCTTTAATCCCAATTTTTCTAATCCTTCCCTTTCTTTCTCTCCATCCACACCTTATGAGGATGTCTGTGTTGTACAAGAGAATGTTAGATCCAAACCCTACTCTAATGCTTATAATCCGAGTTGGAGAAACCACCCTAACTTCTCTTGGAAAAACCCGGGGCAACAGACCTAATTCCGACCCAGCAACTATGCTTCGCAACGACCAATGGGTCATGGTCATGTATATACTCAGTTGCCTCCAAATCAAGCAAATCAGCCAGCTTGGAATGCCCGTCAATCCGTAGGGCAGGCTGATTTGAACTGACAAATGGTAGAGATGCAAGGATCCATGCTCCAACTCATGTAGCAAATGAAAACCTCGCTGGACAACTTGCAGACCGGCTCATTGCCAGCCCTCGTCAACCCAAATCTCTACCATCCCAACCCGTGCCCAACCCGCAAAATATTCTGAATCCAGGCAATCAAGCCCACGAGTATGGAAATCAGAGTGACCCACACGCACAAGCTCAGGTGGTTGAGTTGGGTCCCTCCTCTTCTTCTTCTTCTGTAAATCAACAATTCCTGCCTAATCAAGCCCCTCCAATCTTCCCTAACCCTCCCAAGACCCAAACTCTTATGCATCTGCAAATTCTGTCACCTTGAGGAGTGGTAAACAGACTCAGGATCCACAACCACATTATTTTGATCTACTGAATCCTAAAGAACCTGAGGAGAGAGAGGATAATTCTAGAGAAGAAATCAAGGCTCTGGAACCTGATTCCAAAGATCTGACTCATGTTACTTTTCCTTAAGCCTTGATCAAATCAAAGAAGAAGAAGTCTGTTGATAGCAATGAGGAGCTTCTGAATCTATTTAAAAATGTTGAGAACAATATCTTGCTCCTTGATGCTATCAAGCATATGCCGGCTTACGCGAGATATTTAAAGGATTTATGTAGTCAAAAGCGTAAGTCGAGAGAATTGGTTCCGAGGAAGGTGGTACTCTCCAAGCAGGCTAGTTCTGTTATCCTGCACCACGTCCCTCAGAAAAAGAGAGTTCTAGGTGCTCCGTTGATTTCTTGTGTCATTGGAGATTACACATTTGATAGAGCACTTTTGGATCTAGGTGCATCCATCAACCTAATTCCGACTTCTCTTTACGAGAAGTTTGGATTAGGTGAACTTCAACCAACTTCAGTAACGCTACAGTTAGCAGACTGCCCGGCCACAAATCCGTGAGGCGTTATTGAAGATGGTATAGTTAAGGTTAAGGATTTCTATTTTCCTACAGATTTCCTTGTCCTTGACAAGGATGTACCTAAAAATCTGAGGAACATGCCCATCATTCTGGGGTATCTACTTCTGGCTACGGCTAAGGCCAACATTAATTGTGAAAGCGATCGCATGGAAATCATCTTTAGGGATCAACGAATAAAATTGGATAATTTTAAGGTGATTAATAAATTTGGGAATTGTGGATTTATTGAGGAACTTGAGGAGGATAATGAAAACATTGAAACTTGTTTGACGGTTTCTTCAATTGAAAGTTCCTCCTTTGATGACGAATTTGACCTGCAACCCTCTATGGCAGACCTGCCATTTTCTGAAGAGGTTATTGATTTTGTTCACTCACAACCTCTTCCTCTTGTTGAGTCTTCAGTATCTTCCTTACCATCAATCATCAACCTGCCCCAGCTTGAACTGAACCATTGCCTGAGAATTTGAAATATCAATTTTTAGGACCTCAAAAGATGCTCCCTGTGATTATCAGTGCTAAATTAACAAAGGAATAAGAGATTAAATTGATCAGGGTCCTGAAGGAACATGAGGAGGCAATTGGTTGAACCATTCATGACCTCAAGGGGATCGAGCCATCTTACTGCAATCATAGAATCTTCTTGGAAGATGGATTCCACCCTTCTCGCCAGATGCAAAGGAGATTAAATCCAAATATGTGAGAAGTGGTCAAAAAGGAAATCATCAAGTGGCTCGATGCAGGAATTATTTATCGAATCTTTGATAGTTCATAGGTAAGACCCATGCAGATTGTTCCGAAGAAAGCCAGGATTACTGTTGTGACTAATGAGAATGGAGAATCTGTCACAACTCGTTCAGCTTCCTCTTGGAGGGTTTGTATTGATTACCGAAAGCTGAACACAACATTTTCCCTTGCCTTTCATCGATTAAATCTTGGAAAGACTAGCCGGGTAGAAGTACTTCTGTTTTCTTGATGGCTACTCAGGATACAACCATGTTCCTATCCATCCTGAGGATCAGGAAAAAACTACTTTCACCTATCCCTACGAAACCTTTACTTTCCGTAGGATGCCTTTCGGTTTATGCAATGCACCTGCGACTTTTCAAAGGTGGATGTTAGCCATATTCTGTGACATGGTGGGAGAGTTTATGGAAGTCTTCATGGACAATTTCTCTTTTTTTGGAGAATTATTTGACTCTTGTTTGGCAAATCTGGAAATGATTCTTAAGTGATGTATCAAAACACTATTAGTCCTTAACTGGGAAAAGAGTCATTTCATGATCCAAGAAGGCATCGTCTTGGGTCATGTAATCTCTGAATGGGGAATCGAAGTGGATAAAGCTAAGGTCGATGCTATCACTAAACTTCCTCCTCCCACATCTGTTAAATAAATCCGATCATTTCTTGGTCATGTGGGATTCTATCGAAGATTCATCAAGGATTTCTCGAAGGCTGCTCATCCCCTGAGTAATCTTCTTGCCAAAGAAACGCCGTTTGTTTTCGACGAATCATGCCGAAAGACATTTGATTTCCTGAAAATGGCAGTCACCTGTGCTCCAGTGTTGCAACCACCAATTTGGACAACCCCTTTTGAGATCATGACCAATGCTTCTGATTTCGCGGTCGGGGCTATCTTGGGTCAGAAAATTAATAGAAAGCCCTCTGTCATCTACTACGCTAGTAAAACTCTGGATGAAGCCCATAGAAATTACACTGTTACTGAAAAGGAATTACTAGCTATACTGTTCGCTTTGGAAAAATTCAGGGTTTATTTCTTAAAATCTCATGTTATCATCTATACCGACCACTCATCCTTCAGACATCTCTTGGCCAAAAAGGATGCCAAACCCCAGCTTATTCGTTGGATTCTTCTGCTTGAAGAATTTGACCTTGAAATCAAGGATAAAACTGGGGTACGAAATGTGGTGGTGGATCATTTGTCGAGACTCTTTGGTGATTCTTCTCGTTCGGACATCCCGATTGCTGACACTTTTCCAGACGAAGCTATCCTTATAGTTTCAGGTGTCCAAACCCCGTGGTTTGCTGGCATTGTTAACTATTTGGTCGTTGGTCAAATCCCCCAGGATTGGACCCAGCAACAACAAGATAGACTCAAATCTGAGGCCAAATACTACTTCTGGGAGGACCCTGAACTGTACCACATTGGCTCTGATCAGATTATTCGCCGATGTGTACCAGAGAATGAATTCAACAGTATACTCGAGTTCTGCCAAGCATCTATCTGTGGTGGACATTTCTCCAGGAGAAAGATGGCTGCAAGAATTTTGCAATCTGGCTTCTATTGGCCATCTTTATTTAAGGATGCCCAGGATTTCTCAAGGTCATGTTCTCGATGTCAGGCACTTGGGAGCATAACTAAGAGATATATGATGCCCTTAAACCCAACTCTTCCTGTCAAAATTTTTGATGTTTGGGCCGTCGATTTCATGGGACCCTTTCTCCCTTCATTTGGACATCAGTACATTCTTGTTGCTATTGATTATGTGTCCAAATAGATGTATTATTTTAACATAGAAGTTAAGGATTTGTACATAAATAATCCTAATATTTTATCATTTTATTATTCTTCTTCTTCTTCAGTAGGAATAGCTCCACTTCCTCCTCCTATGGCCATTCACTCCAGCCACAGCTGCGAGCATTCTTCCTCTTCTGTGAAAAGTGGATCTGGAGCCTTCAATGCTCACGCTCCATTTCAAATCCATGCAGCCATAGGTATAAAGGTGGAGGAGAGTCTGCCAAGCAAAGTTGGCCACCACCCCCATTCACCACTGTGTTGAGGTTGAAGCTTACCTCCATTCCACCATCACAGGCCCCTTCCCAGCAAAGCCACGCCACTATAGGCAAGTGGAGTTACAGTCCACATCGCGAACTATGAGCCTTGCAATCCCACCACCATGCACACCATCTCCGCATCGTCACCACTATGCATCAACTCCATTCCACAGTCACCACCACCACCAACATCTCCATCTTCTTCTTCCTCTTCTTCCTCTTCCTCTGTTTCCCTTCCACCAACAAACCCAACATCTTCAGCCACCAACAGATCCACCTGCTGCTACCTCCTCTGCACGTATAGCCTTCGTACACACTGCCTACGCCTCCTCACTCCCTCAACAGTCATTGATCTCACACGCATCTCTACGTGCAGTGGCCACAGCCAGCAGTGCATGCCTCACCTCATCACACCTCCGCCCACATGCTCCAGAGCATGCTCCTCCCGCAGATCCCCCGCATGTGCCCACGTGTCCTTTGCCAACTCCCCGTTGCAGATATTACACCTTGTTGAGGCCGTTAGATAGAGGGAAATTGGGAAGCTTCCAAGTGCACCTGAGGAGAATCCTGAAGGAAAAGGGATTGGCTTTATGAAGCATGCCCAGGTGGTGACTATTCTAAGGAGTGGGAAAGAAATTTCCAAACCTGATGCTCCTATAGTCTCACCTTTTGAAAACTCATCCACTTCGACATTCTCCCCTACTAGAGAAGAATTGGACAACTCTCCTCCGCTTGAAATCACCTCACTAGAAAAGGTTGCCCTTGTTCCACCCCTTAATTGACATGAGAACCCTTCCACCCAAAGACCAAGAGTGCCCTTTTCAGAGCACTTATCCACCTCTAGGCAAACTTTTGCTGGCTTATCTGGAGCCAAAGATAGGACGGATAACATCATGGAGATTTTCAAGCAAGTGCAGATTAACTTGGCTTTGCTTGAGGCTACCAGCAAGATTCTATCTTATTCCCGCTTCCTAAAGGACCTATGCTTGAAAAGGCAGCAATCTAGGAAAAAAGTCCAATCAAAAGTTATCCTTCTTGATTCTATTAGCTCAATAGTTCAACATGGCACAGCCCCGAAACTTAAAGATCCAGGAGTCCCATACTTCTCGGTGGTCATTGGTGACCTACTGATAGATGAGACTTTAGTTAATCTGGGTGCGAGGGTGAACATCCTTCCAAGATACGTGTATGAACAACTTGGGGGAGGCAATCTAAAGCCTAGGTTGGTAATCCTCCAAGTTGTTTATCGATCACTCAAGACACCTCGAGGAATTCTGGAGGATGTCCCTGTGAGAGTAGCGGATTTTTTCTTCCCTGTTGGCTTCTTAGTTTTGGACACTGACCCTACCAACAAGTCAACCAAGCCCTCCATCATTTTTGGTCGTCCCTTCCTTTTAACTTCGCATGCTTCAATCAATTGTAATACTGGGGCATTAAAAATGGGCTTTGGGAACAGGGAAATCCAGCTTAATGTGTTTGATGCTTATAAACAAGTCGGGCATGAGGATTATTCCCAAGTTATGGTGATAGATGACCAAATTGAAGAGACAACCTCTGCAATGTTATGTAATGACCACCTTCGACATGTCATGCTAAATGAGCATTCCCATCTCTTAGAGGAATGCAAAGGGGATATATTAGAACTTGAGGAGTTGCTGGGTGTTTTTGCTGAGTCTTTTTCCCCATCATCTTTGCCCAAAGTAGATTTGCTATCTGAGATGTGGAAATCTACTATGAATCCCTCAACCATTCAAGCCCCCAACATTGAGTTGAAACCCCTCTAGGACACTCTCAAGTATGTCTTCCTGGGTGTCAATGATACGCTTGCAGTTATCATTTCGGCCATGCTATCTGAGGCACAGGAGGAAGCTCTGGTTGAATGTTTGTCTATCATAATGAAGCTATTTCTTGGAACATTACTGACATTAAGGGTATAGACTCTACACTCCGCATGGACCACATTTATACTAATGATTCCATCAAGCCATTTAGGGACAAGAAGAGACGTCTTAACTTTAATATGAGGGAGGTGGTTGAAAAGGAAATTCTGAAGTGGTTGGATGTTGGGATCATATATCCCATTGCAGATAGTAGATGGGTAAGTCATTTACATGTGGTGCCAAAGAAGCCAGGCTTTACTCTGGAGTTTAATGACCATGGTGAACAAGTTGTGACTAGACCCTCAACAAGAAGGAGCGTCTGTATTGATTACCGCAAGCTGATCACTGCTACCTAGAAGATCACATTCCCTTGGCTTTTATTGGCCAAATTCTCAAAAAATTGGCGAGGAATAAGTACTATTGCTTTCTCAATGGATATTTTGGGTACAACCAGGTTGTAGTCTTCCCCGATAACCAGGAGAAGACAACTTTCAGGAGTCCTTACGGTACCTTTTCACTCAAGCATATGCCGTTTGGACTATGTAATGCACCGGCAACCTTCCAGTGGTGTATGATGTCCATTTTCTTGGACATGATTGACGAGTGTGTTGAAGTGTTTATGGATGACTTCTCCATTTACAACTCGTCTTTCTACCAGTGTCTCCTATAGACAATGTGCTGAAGCGATGTAAGGAAACTACTTTAGTCCTCAGCTGGGAGAAAAGCCACTTCATGGTATAGAAGGGAATTGTACTTGGGCATGTTCTGTCTGAGCGAGGTTGGAAGTAGATAAAGCCATGGTTGATTCTATTTCCAAACTTCCATTCGCCATGAATGTCAAACGGATTAGATCCTTTCTGGGCCATGCTGGCTTTTATAGGCAGTTTATTAAGAATTTTAGTAAAATTTCTAGGCCACTTTGCAAGTTGTTGGCGAAGGAATCTTCCTTCAATTTTGATTCAAAGTGTGCTGAGGCCTTTCAAACTCTGAAGGAGGCCTTGATCTCTACACCTATTCTCTGAGCTCTAGATTGGACACTCCAATTTGTGCTGCTTTGTGATGCTTCGAATTATGCAGTGGTAGCCATCCTTAGACAAAGGGTTGAGGGAAGACCACATGTGTTGCACTATGCCAGCAAGACTTTAACTGAGCCACAACAAAACTACACCGTCACTGAAAAGGAATTACTTGCTATAGTTTTTGCTCTGGAAAAGTTTTGGTCTTATCTTCTTGGGTCTAAGGTGGTTATTTTCACTGATCATGCAGTAGTGAAACATCTCATTGCCAGGAAGGATTCTAAGCCACGTCTAATTGGGTGGATCCTACTCTTTCAAGAGTTTGACTTGGAGATACATGAAAACAAAGGATTAGAAAATGTAGTGGCTGACCACTTGTCTCGCCTTCCACTTAATGACTCTCTATCTAGAGACATCTGCAAGATATTTCCTGATGATACCCTTATGGTAGTAACACCAACTTCACCTTGGTATGCTGATACCGTCAATTACTTGGTCACTGGAGAGACTCCTAGTTCATGGGATGAGTAGAAAAGGAAGAAAATCATTTCCCAAGCTAGATACTTTCATTGGGAAGAGCCTGAATTATTTAGAATTGGAAAAGATGAAGTACTGAGATGATGCGTGCCTGAAGAGGAGCAACAACGTGTGCTGAGTTTTTGCCATGAACTTCATTCTGGAGGACACTTTGGTGCTAAGAAATCTTCTTTTAAGTTTCTCTAGTCTGGTTTTGGTGGCCTTTATTATTTAAGGATTCTCATAATTTTGTTAAGGCCTGTATTGGATGTCAACATACTGGAACGATTGGGAAGAGGAATGAGATGCCTCAACACCCCATTCAACCTGTTGAAATTTTCGATGTTTGGCGAATTGAATTTATGGGTTGTTCATCACACTGAATCGGGTGTAAAAGGCATTACGTTGTAGTACAACTAAAATAACGTTCAAAACAAATATAATTTTATTACTCGAAGAGATTTCCGACGTCGAACACAAGGAGCAAATTGGTATTTCAAAATCATGATCACAATTTAAATTGAAAGAAATTGCAATAATAGCAGTATCAGAGTGCAAAAATATGAGAGTAAAGTGGTGATACAGATCACCAAACACTCCTACATTATCACCAAATGATTCAATGTAAATATACAATGAAGACTAGAATCTGTCATCTGATTCTTTAATCAGAGGACTTAAAGTGTCTGATTGCTTTTCTCTTTCTCTGCCTTCTCCTTTCTTCTTCTTCTGGCCTCTGTCTAATTTCCTTAGCCTTTAAGATTCTTCTTTTTCTCTTCTTTCTACCTTTGCCTTTGTTCTACCTTAGCTTTTCCTTCTGGCCTCCTCTTCTTCAGCTTCTGCCTTTGCCTTTCGGCTGCCTTGGTTTCTCCTCCTTCTTCCTCTTGGCTGCGACTAAGTGTTGAAGGCAAACTCCTCATAGCAAACCCCCCCCTACATAGCTCTCTTCTCTCTTTCTATCTTTTGTACTTCAGAGCCAGTCACCCAGAGCCTTTAACTAGTCGGGTAATCGGACGTAACGCAGACCCGAGTCCAGGCTCACCGACATGTGCGGTGAGCAAGGAGTGAATAGGTAGGATAGTCGGGTCATGGCTAGGTCCGCGGGTTATATCACGAACAAGTTCATGAGAGGGGGTGAGGAGGACCTCACCCTCAATGTTGGAGGTGAAGAGCCTCTAACACTTTTTCCCTTTATGTGTACGCAGGTGGCCTTCCAGTTCCGAGGTAGGACTAAATGTCCCACCTTCCTTTTGAGTGCATGGTAGCAGATGGGGCTTCCAATTACCTTGGTTGTAGAGGCTCTTGACTCCAATCAAAGGCATGGAATCACACATAAGAGTCTTCTGCGCGTCCTGGGAACGTCTTCCTTGGATTGGTAGCACCTGGAGCTGCAACAAGCTTGATTCAATCTTGATTGTCAATGGCAGAGGGGTGGTGAACCTGAAATCACAACATTGGCCTTGCGGCCACATCAAAATGTTTACAAAGGGTCGTCAGAGCATGGCGGAGATGCTGGGGTGGTTGGCATGCTATGGGGGTGCATGTGCGAGCGTACCAAGGGCACACTGTGTGAGATGGTGTGGGTGTGTTTGGTGAGGGGCATAAGAGAGTGGTGCAGTGAGTGGAGTGAGGGGAAAGGATCAGTGAAGTACGAGGAAGCTGATGGGCTTGTTGGCGAGGGTTGGGATGACCAGTGGAGGTGAAGCGGCCTTGCCAGAGTTGGTGGTCAGAGATGGCAGGGATAGAATTGATGGAGGTCGATAATGGTCATTTTGAACAATAAATGGTGGAGAAGAATGTAGAGGGAAGACAAAGCTTATCTGGGGGGTGAAGAGACGATGGTGGCCAGCGGAGGCGTCGGGTCTGGTGTGGCCGATGCCGGAGACAAAGAGTGGCTCCGGTGAGTGGAGAACGGCGAGGACGAAGAGAGGGAGACGCTTGCGGGTTTGGCGAGGCACGGATGAAGTCAAGGAGAAGGAATCCACTGCGGGTATGGCGGTCGGACAATGAGGAGGAGTGAGGGAGGTCGCTGAATGTTGAGGAACCTACGACCGTGAAGAGAAGAGAGCAATCAGGGGTGCTCGTGGCCGAATTCCAGCGTGAGTAGATCAGAGAGGCCTGGGTTCCTTTAAAGAGAGCTCTGAAGGTCAGTTAGGGCTTGGAAATCAAGCTTCCCAAGCAAGGAAAGGTCATTGGAGTTGGAAGCCATTAGGATACCCATGTCTCTCATGTGTTCGCATGAGAGATTGGGAAAGGATCTAGGATCAAAGATTGGTTCAAATTAGAGGGATTTTCTCATAGAATCTCCCATCCAATTTTGGTGGAGATTCTCTGAGCAATCGGGGAGAACTCTCCTTCCAAAGCTCGTCGGAGTAGGATTCCACCACTATAATGGTGGAGGGACCTAATTGTAAAAGTGTTGAAGAAGCTAGGGAGCTATTTGCAAGGGTTTTTTAAAGTTAGGGTTAGAAATGTAATCAGGTTGGACGTTTTTCTAAACTAGGTCAAGGAAAACTCATCTTGGGTCCAAATTTTGGTACAAACCTAATTTGGACCTAAGAAATCTAATGGTAAAGTTGGATTTTGGGTTTGACTACATTTAACTGGGAAATTCATGAAAAAACCCAATTTAAGGCAAATATCTATCCGAGACCCCATTCTAGGTCAAGATGAGTTCTAATGGACAAATTGAAGGGGCTAAATCCTAGAGAATATTTTTCTATGATTTTAGAGGGTTTAAGAAATTTTATCCTAACCAAAACCTTGGTTAATCAAGTGGGTCTATTTTAGGGTTTCTAGAAGTCATTTAATTCATAGGATACACACAAACCTATTTCTGTCAGCTCTAACCTACTTATTATCTTATTGAGATAATTTGACCTTTATTTAGCCCTTGAGAAAATCCGTTGTTGCACTACATTGGTAAAATTGTAGTTTTACCCCTTTTTTCTTATTTTTCTTTAAGAAAGGTTATGTAGCAAATTAGGACCTTCAGTTGGTCATGTAGGAGCATTTATTCTCTCAATTCGGTCAAAATGATCTTGGTAAGGCACATGATGGTGTTCCCATCATACCCCCATGCCTACCTTTCTCTAGTCCCTTAGCAAAATTTTAAGTTTTCAACTTTGATTCTAGACCATGTAATCTTTTAGATGCTCAAAATTGTGATGTGTGCTTTCTTCTGTAGATTAGGCTATAATGTCGATAGTAGGCCTAGAGGTACTCAATTACCAACCAACATCTGGACCTGACTAGCTCTAGCCTCAGTCTGCTGCGAAGGTTCTTACGGCCCATAGGAACTATCCTATTGTTAGTTGGACTCCGCGGTTAAAGCACCCATGCTTGTAACATATTTTAGCCTTGGTTCTGTTTGCAATGCATTTTTGTAAGAGAGAGGCAGTGGAATTTTCTTTGTTTGGAGAGATTTCTCTCACTTTTCTTTTTATTTCTAGCTTCATATTAGCTTCACAACATGGTCTGTATCGGATTCCTAGTCCCCATCATCAATCCTCAAAAGGTCCCTGGCAATTGATGCTTCAAGATAGCACCACCCATGGCAACCCCTAGAACCCTGGCTTTTGAGATTTTGAGATAATCCCACCCATGGCATTTTGTAGCTAAATCCAGACCCTGGTAATCGACAATTTGTGATAATGCCACCCATGGCATCTGAACTAGCATAGGGTGCTTACATGCCCCTGGTAGGATATGTAGATATCCTAGGAGACAAGTACCGAGGAGATGATATGTTATTGCGCATCTTCGAGGGGAATTTCCCACCACTCCGTGCTGGGAACTCATCCAAATCAACTTGTGTTGATCAGCCGCTCCTAATCTTGGTGACTTTTTTAGAACGATTTAAATGCAATTGCATGATTTTGGTACTTATGTGCACTGAACCAGACTGTATGTGGATTGGGGTGCTTAGGTTACTGTGTCCTGCAAACATAGGTCAGTTAACATGGCCGAATACTCCCTAAGCCTTAGAGTTAATACTTAAGCTTTGCATTTTCCCAAACCTCTTGAGGGCTATCCAGATCTTAGTAGATGCTTGAATTTTTAAGCCTAGGAGTATAGCCCAAGAGGCCTAAAATCAGTGTTCCTACTATTCTCTTCTGTGTTTCATTAGTACGTTTTGCCTTTCATTTTCCTTTTCTTTATATGGTCTAGAACTTAGTTAATTCCTTAATTTCTTACTAATGACTATCTCTTTTCTTTTTCTTTTCAACTTGTGCTCCATTTTGACATTTTTAACTTCTCCCCTTTTTCTCCTCAAGATTTGTATGGCATCAAAATTTTCTCTCCTCTCATTCTTTTGTTCCTTTCAAGAATTTTTTCATTTTTTTTGGTATTTTTCGAATATGTGATTTTTTCGATGAAACGTTCTCTTGTGAGATGATTTTCACGACGTTTTGCACTTTCATAGCCCCCATGCCTATGATTTGTAATGTCCCCATTGTAAATTAGGTGGGTTCGAGTTCAGCTTAGATCATTCATTAGAACAGGTCTTGGGTGGGCGAACGGGTCTAGGTGATTGTTGCGGACAATTCCAAGCTTGGGTATGGGTACCTGGGGTGGGGTCGGCTGTTTTAATCGATGAACCCTAAAGTGCAAAATGAATTTAGCATGGGAATGTCAAGAAAGGTTTCAGGTTTTTCAAAAATGACGGGTTGCCTCCCATTAAGCGTTGAGCTTTATGCCATCGGTTGGGCACAATGAGCACAGGGAGAATGAAGGGTAAAGGATGTCTTAGCCAAATTTGTATCGGTAAGGTCAATCAACAGTTTGAGTCTCTTACCATTCATGATGAAACATTCTGAATCGTGGATGAGTGAACTGATCTCAATGGCTCCATTTCCAAAGATTCGTCGGACGAGGTAAGGTCCAATCCATTTTGATCATAGTTTTCCTGGGAACAGTTTGAGGTTGGCATCAAAGAGTAGGACTTTCTGACTATGGTAAAAGATCTTTCTAGATATGTGCTTGTCGTGAAAGGCTTTAACGCGGTCTTTGTAAATTTACAAGTTCTAATACGCATCGTGGCGTAATTCATCGATCTTGCTCATTTGAAGCTTTCTGTGGGTTCCAGCCTTTGAAAGATCTAGATTGCTATTCCGTATTACCCAATAGGCTTTGTGCCCCAAATCGATGGTGAGGTGACATGAGTTCCCGTACACTAATCTGATGGGAGACATACCTAATTGGATTTTGTGGGCAGTCCTATAAGCCCACAAACCTTCCGGAATTCGGGATGACCAGTCTTTCCTATCAGGTCAAACAGTCACCCGGAGAATTTTATTGATCTCCCCATTTTATATGTCAGCTAGAACATTAGTTTGGGAATGATAAGGAGTAGAGATTCAGTGTGACACCCAGTATTTGGTCATCAATTACCTGAACTGAGCATTAATGAAATGGGTCCCTCCATCAGATATTATAGCATGTGGGATCTCGAACCGATAAAAGATGTTCTGATGAATGAATTTGATAACCACCTTATGATCATTGGTTCGGGTTGAAATGGCTTCGATCCATTTGGATACGTAGTCAACAGCGAGTAGAATGTATTCGAAGTCGTCTAAAATAGGAAAGTCTCCCATAAAATCAATCCCCCATACATTAAAGATTTCGCATACAAGAATCGACTGTAAGGGCATCATATCACGGTGGCTTGATTAGCCCATAGTTGTGGGCTATTTAAGTATTTAAGTGCCTAGACATTAGGTTAATTCTAACATTTATTTAGCATAAAATAGGATGTAAATAGATTAATTCATATTTCTAATTCAATTACATAATTCATGCATCTTATTCATATTTAAATGCATTTAGAATTAACTTAGAATTGCATTAGTTAACTAATTAGGTACATTGCATGCATTAATTTAGGTTAACATAAAAGTTGAGGGTTTGTATATAAATAACCATAATATTTTATTATTATTTTTATTCTTCTTCTACGTGCAATGGCTGCAGCTGCCGCAGTGAAGAACCCATTGAAGGAGGAGCGGATGTGTTGGATCTGGTCGGGCAGCTGATTTCAAAAGACAGGAGGAGGCAGCCAAACTCACAAGGCCTCCACCACCGACCCACCACTGTGCAGAGAAATCTTTTCTCTTCCATTCCACACCACCGGCCTCAACCGTGGCGACGAGTCTCCACCACTGTGGGCGTGGGGTGTGATCGGCCACACTGCCATCCGGAGCTCGTCTGCATTACCGTGAGCACCTCTCCGTGCACCGCCCTCGTCATCGTCATCAACAACCACCGCTGCAGCCACTGTGCAATCACCTTCTCAGTCAGTTAAGATGTCTGGGAAATTTCCTAGATGTCTGAAGCCACTCCCCCACTTCAGCAGCAACCACCGTCCGCCCACTTCACCTCCAGCATCGGAACAGCAACCTCACCCGCTCACTCCCACACACCTCCAGCTGCACACAAGGCGTGCACAGCCTGCAGTGCCTCACTACTCACGCCCGCTCACCTTTCGCCTACAGCATCACCCGCACAATCGCTCACGCCCACTCACCTCCCGCCTGTAACCTCAATGCTCACTCCCGCATCCACTCCAGGCAGCACACGCCCTCCACCCATGCCTGCAGCACCCTCTCTCATTGCCAACAGTGTGCACATCCATGCCTGCAGCACCCACATTTCTGCCAACAGAGCGCACACCCACACCCTCCAGCCTTCGCACGCACCTGCCTACGCACCCACACCAGCTGCAGCACCGACTGCAGCGCTTCCGCCAACAGAGCGTGCACCCACGCCTCTAGCCAACTGCAGCACTGGCTCCAACCCTCACCCGCACGCCTGCAGCAGGACCGGCTGCTCCAGCACCACCTCCATGCGTGCACAGTCCTACTCGCACGGCCAGCAGCCTTCCCGCGACTGCGCATGCTCACTTCTCCAACAGCAGCTACAGTACCGGCTGCAGCCACCTTCGCCGAAGCTCCGCCCGGCCGACTTCGACCACCGCTCGACGTGCGGCTGCCACCATCGTGACGGCCTCGCTTCATCCACCTGCTTGTGCAAACCTCTCCTCGATTGGACCTCTCTCCCGAAAGCGAGGAGGAGAGAGGTAAAATGCTCTGTTATTGAGTTAATTAGTTATTACATTTCATGCCATTGCCAGGAAAAAGAATTTTTGTTTATGAATATTTTATTGTTGTAAAATTTACAATTTTATACTTAAGTTCTTTTACAATTGCATAGCTTTTGTAATTAACATTGTTTGACATTGATTTTGGAATTTAAATGCACACAAATTTTCTTTAATACATGTCAATGTAAAATTGCATAAAATCATAGCATGTTTGTTGAATATTTCAGTGAGGAAAAATTGCACATCTACCCCTATGTTTTCAAGATATTGTGCATCTTCTTTTCATCGCATTTCATGTCGGATTTAACTACGAATTTCTCATGAGACTGAACGAATACGAAATAATTGAGATATTATTGCCTCATTACCTCCCTGTGGATACGACTCGCTCTTCTGCGAGTGGTTATTTCTTTTTAAATATTGATTAGTCGATTTTTCCACCACATAAAACTGCAAACGACTTTAAAGCGAACAATTAACACGTCAAATGGCGCCGTTGCCGGGGAGGCAACAGACGCAATAATTTCACTTGATTTTATTTTGATTATTTGTCAATTGCACAGTGATTTCACCATTTATTATTTTCTTTTCTGTGCGAGAAAATTTGTGCAAGAATCAGCCAGTGTGAAAGGCGACCCTTGATGTCGCCAGAGGAGAATTGGACGAGCTATTTTGGAAAGGAGGAGAAGGACAAGGACGCGACGGACATCATTGTATATTTAGTCCTTAGTTTGATTAGAATAGAATTAAGACTTCAGATTTGATTTTCATTGCATTTTGTTTGAAACCCTTGTTCTGGGGTATATTTTGAGGGGCTTGTTCCCCGATTTTGTTTTGGGACTGTGCTGGGTAATTTTTGGAAGCCTGTTCCCTTTTCTTTAGATTTAGGTTTTTAGTTTATTGATTACTTTTATTTGCTTGTGCATAAGTAGTTTAAAAATTTAAAAAAAAAATGAGCTGCCTGCTAGAAGCTGCCTGCCCTAGGACGAACCATTTAGGTCTGTATAAGCAACCTCTAGGTTTATTTCTCTACATTGGATGCATTCTTGCATTGTTGATTGCTGGAAGCAAGGTACGCATTTTCTTACTTTGCATCCCATTCTTGATCATGCATTGCATTAGGACTCAATGCGAAGACCACCTAATCTGTACTGAATAAATCTAACAAGTGGTCACATATTTTCTAGAAAAAGGACTAATTAAAGGAGGGACATTTTAAACCAAGGATTTGATTTTCAAACTTGGCGTGCGATTCAAAATTCAAAATCTTTTGCAGTGTATGCACACTTATTTCGCTTGCACCACGGCACGCTTCTAAACACTCCATAGGTTTGGAAATACTAGGACAAGAGCCCTCCTATCGTTGGATTCTGAAGTGTTCGGAACTTGAGATCAAAGGTTTTGTAAATCCAAAGAGGGGGATACCCTGTCACAGATTTTTTGGGGTAGTTGAGAAGCACCGTGAAAGCACAGCTTCAAAGGATGGCTTAGGCATACTTGCATCCCTTGATCTTCCGTCTTTGGATTTACTTGACCATTTGAGATTTAGGGAAGAACACCTAAGCTCCAACTAGGTCTTCTTAGGCGAGCCGTAGGTCGACAATAGGCGCGTAAATTGATTGAACAAATTGTATTTTCACCTGCAATCTGACTTAAAATCAAAAGCCTAAATTGGGAAAGACCTTAAAGGTCCTTTTTGAATTGTGTTTGCTTGGGGAATTCTGATTGAGGTGTGAGTTAGAATGGACCACATTGATTTTCATCCTTTCACATCTTGCCCACACCCTCACCCCCACTCTGCATCCTTCGATCCCAGACGCCGAGATGGTCCATCCCTCGATATACATAATTACAATCATTGGGATCCGTTTTACTCCTATTATAGGAGTATTGGCCTGGTTAAGCCCCAAGTCTGTGAGCAGAACCTAGGAGTGGGATTTGCTTTGCCCAATATCCCACACACCATAGAAATACCCAAGCCACCCTCCCTGAAAAATTATTATGGTTGGACAGATACTCCTGGGTACTATAAGCCTGAGCCTGACTTCTCTCATTATAGGAATGACCTCTCCTCTTTGAAGATTGAAATACAGAAAATGCAAAACGAAATGATTGAATTGTTAGGAGAATCTTCGAGAGCAGGCCAACAAGAAAGAGATGAAATTAGCCACCCAATCTACCCTATTGAAGATGATGTACACCCCTCTACAATAGATGCATCTCCCGTGGGAGAGCTACACTTTAAGTTGGAGGGAAATTCTAGGGTGAATAGTTACTTTTCGAGGATCAATTTTGAAACCTCCCCATTAGATGACACTTCCTTGAGAGACACACCTTAGATGGGAGGAAGATACACATGAAAGTAGCTATGCATTGGATGAAGAAAGGTGGCAACCCAAGGAAGATGATGATAAGGTTGAGCATCTAGCTAAATTATATTAGAGTCAAAAGAAGGGAATGATGGTACCATTGGAAGACCTTGACCCAGATGATAGTATTTTCGTGACATTTGATGAAGTGGGTCAAAGTCATGTTGTTAATCCTACCCTCCCTTCTGATCACGATATGGAACTCAAACCCACCCTTAGGGAACCTAACCCTAAAGAAATTGACCTATCTGAGGAGTCTGATGTTACCAGTGTAAACCATTTACCTCAGATAGAGCACCCTAGGGGATCTGCTGAGATATTAAATGATTCTAGACCTCGGGTACATGATGAATTGTGTGATGAGGAGAAAGACAAATTATATGAGGAACCTACATTCAAGATTTGGAATGACACTAAGGGAGATTATGTCTTATTTGAAGAGTTAGCCCCTGAGGATGTCAAAAATTTGACCAAATTAGGTTTCCTTAGCACACCCATTGATGATATTTCTCCTCATGATGAAATGATGGAAAATTTGGAAGCAATTTCTAAGATTTATGTGGATTCACATATAGACTCTGGGGAAGATTTGAGTAAAGAACAAAAACCTGGGGATGACATTGATAGGATAATCCCTAGATCTGTTGCTTCCAACCTGCCTTCATTCATTTCGAAGTCACCCTCTGATTCGCTTATATCTGAAAGCGAAATTGTGACTCCTGATGAAGAGCAGGAAGATACATGTGATGGTGCAAGGAATGCTAGGGATGAAATTGAGGATTTAGAAAGAGTGTTTGGGATGGACACCGAACTGATTAAACCCAACCTAGATCTTATGGCCATCCCACAACCTCGTAACTTGGACACCCTAGACGATCCTTGCCTTAGAGGATTGCTCACTTTTGTTCTGACCAGGGGGCTTAATAGACCAATATTTCCCGTAATGTAGTATTAGGTATGGATTGATGATTTCTTTAGTCAGTCCACTACCCTGGGGGTTTATCTTTGCACCATTCCTTCCCCATACCTTTTGGAGGATCCTTGTCATCCTCCCCCTACCCCTTTGGAGGTTACTTTACCTATTTATACATTAAAACCTCTTCTGGTGACCTGGGAAGATTTCATTCCCATTTTAGTTGGGAGAGCATTTGCTATCGGGATTCATCATCAGCTCGCCAACATCCTAGGTTACCTATTTTCTAGGCCAACATTGCTTTGCTCATTTTTAGGGCCTATTTCTGCAATTCTTGAACCTGATTTGTAGGTTCTTTGGCTATTTAGCCCAGCTCTGACCCAGGTAACATCCTTCTATGCAATGAGGACATTGTAGAATTTAGGCATGGGCGGGTGTACTTGGGGATATACATAGCATAGTACATTCATTTCATACATTTGCATTAAAAAAAAAAAAGAGTTATGAGCTTAACTGGCTAGATCTTGCAGTCTTAAGCAAATCAGAACTCTAGGGTAGACTAAGTTAATTCTAGGGTCAAACTTTAGAAGCTAAATGAGCTACTAGCTTTAGACCTTTAGGGTCCTTTGTGGACTTAAAAACTTAAGTAGGAGTTAAGTTGCGGACCATTCCTCAAGAGGTTGAGGAAGAGAAGCTAGGGTTTAAGTTAAAAGGTGGGGTAGTACCTGGAATCTTGTTCTACCTTTTGGTTTACGGGTCCTTGTAACCCAAGCATCCAAATTTCACACACTTGGTCTGGTAATTAACTAAATTTCTTTCTTTCTGAAAAGAGATTTGGTTCTCTTAGTTTTGACTTAGGAGAGGCTTGAAAACACATTTTGATTGGAAGAGTTCCCGCCGCAGGAGAGGTGGAGTATATACTCACCTTAAGGATGCGATGATAACATATTACCTCCTCAGCACTTCTCTCTTAGGATATCCATCCTACTGGGGGCATGTAAGCGCATTGTGCGATTCAGGTACAGTGGGCGGCCCTATCTCGTAGTGCCGATTGCAATAGGCCTGAATTTGCTTAAGAAATCCATAGGCGATACTATCTCGAAGTGTCGATTGCCAGGAGTTCTTGTGGTCGTTATGGGCGGTGCTATCTCGAAGCATCGAAAGCTAGGCACCTTTCGAGGTATGGTAATGGGGACAATGAATCCGACACAGACCATGTTGATAGCTGATCTGAGGTTAGACTTAGAATAATCAAACAAACAAAAAAAAAAAATATATATATATATATAATTTAAATTAAATAACTTAGACCAATGCACAGGTACGGATGCTTTAATCTCAGGGATCAATAAACTTTAGGGTAGAGTCAGAAATCAAGGAAACTTGTGCCTACAACTCATCTTTAGCCGACTTAGTCTGTAACTTAGCAACTACTTAGGAAACTTGGGTCTAGAGTCTGAACTTAATAAGCTTCTGAAGGAAGACTAAGTGAGTTGAATAGTCTACTTGGAGTGCTAGGTTTTGCTTAATTTTGCTACGGACTTGCAAAATCTAGGCATGGGGGTATTTGATTAGCCCATAGTTGTGGGCTATTTAAGTATTTAAGTGCCTAGACATTAGGTTAATTCTAACATTTATTTAGCGTAAAATAGGATGTAAATAGATTAATTCATATTTCTAATTCAATTACATAATTCATGCATTTTATTCATATTTAAATGCATTTAGAATTAACTTAGAATTGCATTAGTTAACTAATTAGGTACATTGCATGCATTAATTTAGGTTAACATAAAAGTTGAAGGTTTGTATATAAATAATCATAATATTTTATCATTAGTTTTTATTCTTCTTCTACGTGCAACGTTTGCAGCTGCCGCAGTGAAGAACCCATTCAAGGAAGAGAGGATGTACTGGATCTGGTCGGGTAGCAGATTTCAAAAGAGAGGAGGAGGCAGCTGAGCTCACAAGGCCTCCACCACCGACCCACCACTGTGCAGAGAGATCTTCTCTCTTCCATTCCACACCGCCAGCCTCAACCGTGGTGACGAGTCTCCACCACCGTCAGCGTGTGGTGTGACAGGCCACACCGCCATACAGAGCTCGTCCGCATTACCGTGAGCACCTCGCCGTGCACCGCCCTCGCCGTCGTCATCAACAACCATCGTCGTAGCCACTGTGCAATCACCTTCTCAGTTAGTTAAGACATCCGGGAAATTTCCCAGACGTCTGAAGCCACCCCCCCACTCCAGCAGCAACCACCATCCGCCCACTTCACCTCCAGCACTTGAACCGCAACCTCACCCACTCACTCCCACACGCCTCCAGCCGCACACAAGGTGTGCACAGCCAGCAGTGCCTCACCACTCATGCCCGCTCACCTTCCGCCTGCAGCAGCACCCGCACAATCGCTCACGGCCACTCACCTCCCACGTGCAACCTCACCGCTCATCCCTCACCCGCACACCTGCAGTAGGACCGGCTACTCCAGCACCACCTCCACGTGTGCACAGTCCCGCTTGCACGGCCAGTAGCCTTCCTGCCACTGCGCACGCTCACTTCGCCAACAGCAGCTGCAGCATCGGCTGCAGCCACCTTCGCCGGAGCTCCGCCCGGCTGACTCCGACCATTGCTTGACGTGCGGCTGCCACCATCGTGACGGCCTCGCTTCATCAACCCACCTGTGCAAACCTCTCCTCGATTGAACCTCTCTCCCGATCGCGAGGAGAGAGGTAAAATGCTCTGTTATAGAGTTAATTATTTATTACATTTCATGCCATTGCCAGGAAAAAGAATTTTTGTTTTTGAATATTTTATTGTGGTAAAATTTACAATTTTATACTCAAGTTCTTTTACAATTGCATAGCATTTGTAATTAACAATGTTTGACATTGATTTTGGAATTTAAATGTGCATAAATTTTCTTTAATACATGTCAATGGAAAATTGCATAAAATCATCACATGTTTATTGAATATTTCAGTGAGGAAAAAATACACATCTACCCTTATGTTTTCAAGATATTGTGCCATCTTCTTTTCGTCGCATTTCATGTCAGATTTAGCTACGGATTTCTCACGAGACTGAACGAATACGAAATAATTGAGATATTATTGCCTCATTGCCTCCCTGTGGATACGACCCACTCTTCTGTGAGTGGTTATTTCTTTTTAAATATTGATTAATCGATTTTTCCACCACATAAAATTGCAAACAACTTTAAAGCGAACAATCGAGACGTCATGGCTTATGTTGCCTAAGGTCTGGCAACTAGTGCATGCCCTACAGTGATTGTATGCATCTTTGAAAAATGTTGGCCAATAGAAGCCACACTGGAGGACTTTCACTACGATTTTATGACCTGAGAAGTGTCTACCGCACGCCTGATCATGGCAGAAGGACAAGATGTCCTGAATTTTTGCTTTTAAGACACATCATCGAATGATTTGATCAACACCAACGTGGAAAAGATACGGGTCTTCCCAAAAGTAGTACTTGGCATCTAAAAGCAATTTTTCCTTCTTGGCCTTCAGCCAATCTGATGAGATCTGATGTGATGCCAGGTAGTTCACTAAATCAGCAAACCATGAATGCCTTGTACTGATATACAAAAGGTGCTCATCAGGAAAATGTTCCATAATGGGTCCCGAAGGGTCAATACTATCAGAAGGAATGTGGGATAAGTGATTAGCTACAACATTTTATTTTCCTGCCTTGTCGCAAACCTCGAGGTCAAATTCTTGCAATAGTAAGATCTAGTGGATTAGTCTATGTTTTGCATCCTTCTTCGCAGAGAGACCCCTCACAACTATGTGATCAAAGTAAATGATAACCCAAGAACCCAGAAGATATGATCTGAATTTTTCCAGGGCAAATACTTTGGTTAGCAGCCCTTTCTCAGTAACTGTGTAGTTATGTTGAGCCTTGTCAAGTGTCTTGCTAGCGTAGCAGATGACCATGGGTTTACCATCAATTTTCTATCCAAGTACCTCTCCTACAGTGAAATCAGATGCATCGCACATTATCTCAATGGGTTAAGAACAATCAGAGGAATGTAGGATCGGAGCTTAGGTAACTCCATCACAGAGGATCTCAAATGATTGAGTTCATTCCTTGGATATTTTGAAAGAAACATCCTTAGATAGTAAAGTAGTCAGGGGGCATGAAATTTTTGAGAAATCAGGAAAGAATCGATGGTCAAAATCGATGTGCCCTAGGAAAGATTGGATTTCCTTGATCGAGCTGGGCATGGGGAGTTTGGAAATTAGATTTAGCTTGGCTCGATCGACCTGGATGCCTTTTTTTGATATGAGATGTCCCAGGACAATTCCTTCAGGAATAATGAAATGGCTCTTTTCCTTGGAAAGAAGCAGATTCATGTCAAAGCACCGCCTGAGGATCTGGACCAAGTGAAGGAGACAATCGTCAAATGATTCACCAAATACTAAAAAGTCATCCATGAAGACTTCCAGATAATCACCTACCATACCTAAGAATATGGCAAGCATGCATCGCTGAAAAGTAGCGAGTGCATTGCAGAGACCGAACGACATCCTTCAGAATGCGTACGTCTCGAAGGGGTAAGTGAAAGTGGTATTTTCTTGCTCCTCAGGATGGATTGCCACCTGGTTGTAGCTGGAGTATTCGTCCAGAAAGCAGAAGAACCTATTTCCCGCTAATTTCTCGAGGATCTGATCAATAAATGGTAGTAGGAAATGATCCTTCATTGTGGAGGTATTGAGTCTTCTGTAATCAATGTAGACTCTCCATGAATTTGCTACACGGGTTGGTAGGATTTCTCCAGTCTCAATCGTAATCACAGTGAGTCCTGCCTTCTTAAGCACAACCTGGATTGGACTCACCCACCGACTGTCAGAGATAGGGTAGATGATCCCAGCATCTAACCACTTGATGATCTCCTTTTTCACGACATCTTACTGATTTGGATTCAGACATCTCTGCATTTCATGAGAAGGTCATGTGCCCTCTTTAGTATAGATGCGGTGTGTGTTGTAAGAGGGGTTGATGCCAGTCAAATCTTCGAGAGTCCATCCAATGGCTCTTTGATGTTGCTAGAGAAGGGTAATCAGTTGGGATTCCAAATTAGGTGTGAGTTTGGAGTTTATAATCACAGGAAACATTTGATTGGAACCCAAAAAGATGTACTTTAGATGCTCGGGAAGAGGCTTGAGTGCCATGAGAGGGTTATCTGCTGCAGCGAGCAATTCAAGGTGTATGTCAGGAGCAAGGGAAGGACTTATGTGTGTGTCTAGGTCAAGTGTGGACTCCTCTAATTGTGGGTTTTCATCCTCTTGTGGTTGATCAGAAGTAGTCAGGTTTTCCTCAATAAACGGATTGTCAACCACAGTCTTGATGTCGCATATCTGTTCTATAACACCACAATTAATCCCTTGTTGGGCCTTAAAGATGTCAATCTTTAATGTTTGGTTCCCAAATTTCAATTCAATTTAGCACTCCTCACAATTTATGTTGGCCCTAGCAGTGGCTAGAAAGGGTCTCTCTAATATGATTGGTGTGTTCCTCAGATTTTCTGGAGCATCCATATCCAAGACTATGAAGTCCATCGGGAAGAAGAAATCCTGAACCCTAACAATTACATCCTCAAGAACTCCTTTAGTTGACTTAATAGATTGATCTGGCAACTGTAATGTCACCTCTGTCGGTTTAAGCTCTGATTCCTCAAGATGATCAAGTAGGGATGTAGGTATTAGGTTTGTGGAGGCTCCTAGATCCAATAAAGCTCTATCAAATTGGATATCACCAATTATGCAGGAAGTCAGGGAAGTACTTGGGTCTTTTGCCTTATGTGGGAGTTTGCTTAAGATTAAAGAGTTGGCTAGCTCTGACAATATGATTGGGCTCCCACTTTTGGTTTGTGGCTTACACTTAGTTGTACACACGTCTTTCAGGAATCGTGTGTAAGCCCGTACGTGGCGAATCTCATCCATCATGGGGATGTTTATATGGACCTATTCAAAGAGCTTGACTAGGTTCCCCTTAGGTGCCACAGGTTTGGTTGTCCTCTTTCCTTTGGTCAAGGCCTCAGGAAATGGAACCCTTGCTGGTTCCTCTAGAATAGGTCTAGGTACTTGATCTAGGATAGGGGTATCCTGGATAACTATCCTAGGGCTTGGGTTAGCACTACCAGGCCGAAAGTGGCTTGGGTGAGGTGGGTCTTGTGTTACTTTGCCACTACGGGTTGTAACTGAATTTAGTCTTGCCTAGTTCTGGTTCGGTGTTGGTAAAATAGGTGGCCATTTAGTTAAATCTCGAGTATGATGTCGAAGCTTCCATCCCGTCGGGCGATGGAGTAGAAGGGACCTGATAAATCATGTGGGCTTTGCCCAGATTTGGGTTCATAATGTGCCTTTGGTTCAGCACGTTATTCAGATTCGGTAGAGGTTGCGTAGGGAGTGTGCCAGGTTGGCATGAATTCGCCATCTGGGTGAGTTGATTGGGAACCTTTGTGATCTCGTCTTTGTGTTGTTTCTGCATAGCTGCATTCGTCATTTGAATGTCAGCCAAAGTATGAAGGATAAGAGTCATTTGCTCTATCTGAGTTGGCCCAAATTGATAAGTAGGGTTGGGCCGAGGCTGAGGCGGCAGAAATGGACGAGGAGCTTGTGGATGGGGTTGATATGGTGCTCTTTGATTCTAATTATGTCCCACCCATAAGAAATTGGATGATTCTGCCATCCAGGGTTATAGATATTAGAGAATGGGTCAGTTTGGATGGCATTAAGGTTCTCGTAGGTCTGTGGAACCTCGAAAAAATCAGAGTACGAGGGGTCATAGTTCCCCCAACTAGAGTAGGCAGGGTCGGAGTTTCCTCTGTTCTTGGAGTCAGACGAGGGTGTATACGGGTCCATCCCTCGAGAAGACTGGTGATAGACATTACGCATAGCTTCCCTCCCAGAGGGTAGCTGTGTGAACGGGTGCAGATGTCGAGTTAGCTTGTCCACCTTCTTCTCAATGACAGAGACCTTGTCCAAATGACTGGCCATCAATTCCAAGTCGACAGATGCGGACAGGCCCTGCATCTCATGTGCCTCTTTGGATTCGTCGATGCGCAAGCATTCATCCAGTGTAATAAGCCCATGGAGTCATTATTGATGGAGTTCTGGCACATATTCTCGAGAATCTCCCATATGGTGTCTTCGTGTTGACCCATGATATTTCCTCCGCAAGTTGCATTGGCGAATAAATAGATATCTTCATAGAGTCCCTGGTAAAAAGACTGGACTTGTTCTCATTTAGGAACACCGTGATGGGGGCACTTCCGCATGAGATCCAGAAAGTGATCCCATGCTTCATGAAGTGGTTCTCCAGGCTGCTGTGTGAAGTGTGTGATCTGGTGTCGTAAAGCATTTGTCCAACCAACGGCGAAGAACTTTTACAGAAATTCGGATTGTAGTTCAACCCATGTTTTATTGGACGTGTTTGAGTCTGATACCAGTGAGCTGCTTTGTCAATGAGAGAGAAGGAGAACATCTTCATGTGAAGAATATCCAGATTTTGGGCATCTAACCTGAAGGACTTGTCCAGATGCTTCAGTTGTTTGATGTGCTAGAAAGGATCTTCAGAGTTAAGCCCATGAAACTTTGGAATAGCATGAATCATATTGGGCTTGAATTCAAAATTAGGACCTCCAACTGGGATTTGGACTCGAGGTTCGATCGCCACCGCAGTGAGATTGCAATGTTCTCCATCATAGGACACTACGGTGGATTCACAAAGGCTTGGAATAAATCATTAAGGAGTTGAAGTTGGTTCTCAAGGTTATTCTCTTCTTCTACGGGTTGTGCCATGATGATGGAAGAAGGAGAATTGGGTTCAAATGAATCATAGGAGATGTCTATGTGATGGGGTTGCTGCACAAACATGGAAGTCGAGGCCTGGCCTCGATAGGAGTGAATAACTAAAGGAGGCCTCAAGGATGGTCTTAAGGACCTCCTACCGAACATGCATCGATGGTCTGGATGGGAGTAGAATTTGATGGACCCAATGAGGACACCAAAAAAATTTTGATGACTATAAAGGTTCAGGGTGGATGATACCCCTTAGTCAGAAAGTCGTCTACTTGAGAAATAACTTGGTAGCCAGAGAGGGAGAATCCCGCAAAGACCCCTGCACAGTAGAGCACCACCATGGGTTATAGGGTTTCCCCCACCTAACCTCTCCTGTCACTGATGTTCTAGGTAGACCAGAATAGGGACTTGACCTCTTAAGTGTACTAGTTTTATTAAAAAGCAAGGTTGCTTAAGATTTCACTTGAACTTTAAATGTATTGAGTGCAAAAGGTGACCTAAGTTCAAGGTTGGTTGACCCAACAAGGTCGGTTAACTTCACCTATTTGTCCTTTGAGAAGTTTTAGGTCCCTTCTTTTAGGATTCAAGTGAGATTTAAGAGACTGAATTTTAGGGTTTGCTTGAATAAATCACTTCAAACAATGCTTAGGCACACGTCATTTTGGAGAGTTGATTTTTGCTTGTGAAGGTGTGTCTCTAAAACCCTAAGTTGAAATCCTTAATTGGCTCAAATTTTGGTCCAATTTAATTTGGCAAATGTTGTATCTTGGGCTTGAACAAGAATGTGGTAGCATTTGTTACTTAAATGGGTGCACAAATTAGATTTGTTGTTGAAATCAAATAAGGCAACTTGATGAATTAGCTAGGAATGGAAAGCAACTAGCCTTAATTGATTTTGCTCTTTCTTTCCTTTTCAGAATGATGGGCTTAAGAGAGAAAGAAACCAGAAATTACCTGCCCCTAGAGTGTTTGATGTGCACCTGTCTTTTCTTTG
Organism: Thalassia testudinum; assembly: GCA_037157565.1. Classification (NCBI taxonomy): domain Eukaryota; kingdom Viridiplantae; phylum Streptophyta; class Magnoliopsida; order Alismatales; family Hydrocharitaceae; genus Thalassia; species Thalassia testudinum. The sequence goes on along the minus strand of JAZHRO010000014.1, from coordinate 145,612,913 downwards.
AGTCTTGTACCCTGAAATAGCCACAACAAAAAGCGATATATCAAGTTAGTACCAAATCAGGAATTGCAATCAAGAATTCTAAATTGCCCATTGCTCCTCGGCAACGGCGCCAAAATGTTCGTCGCACTGATTCGGGTTTTAAAAAGTACTGTGTTGCAGTACAGTTGAAATAATGTTCAAAACAAATATAGTTTTATTACTTGAAGAGATTTCCGTGGTTGAACATAGGGAGCAAATTGGTATTTAGAAATCAAGATCACAATTTGAAATGAGAGAAATTACAATAATAACAGTATCAGAGTGCAAAAATATGAGAGTAAAATGGTGATATAGATCACCAGATACTCCAAAAATATCACCAAATGATTCAATGTAAATATGCAATGGAGACTGGAATCTATCGTCTGATTCTTTAATCAGACGACTTAAAGTGTCTGATTGCTTTTCCCTTTCTCTGCCTTCTCCTTTCTTCTTCTTCTGGCGTCTGTCTAAATTCCTTTGCCTTTAAGATTCTTCTCTTTCTCTTCTTTCTGCCTTTGCCTTTCTTCTGCCTTAGCTTCTCCTTCTGGCCTCCTCTTCTTCAGGTCCTACCTTTGCCATTCAGCTACCTTGGCTTCTCCTTCTTCAGCTTTCACTTCTTCTACGTTCTGGCTGCAGCTAAGTGTTGAAGGCAAACTCCTCAGAGCAAAACCCCCCTTCCCCTGCATAGCTCTCTTCTCCCTTTCTCTCTTTTCTATTTTAGAGCTGCTCTCCCAGACCCTTTAACCGGTAAGGTAATCGGACCTAATGCAGACCCGGGTCTAGGCTCACTGGCATGTGTGGTGAGCAAGGAGTGAATTGATTGGTTAGTCAGGTCGTGGCTAGGTCCGTAGTTTATATCATGGATGAGTCCGTGAGAGGGGGGAGGACCTCACTTCAGTGTTGGAGGTGAAGAGTCTCTAACACTTTTTCCCTTTATGCGTACGCAGGCAGCCTTCCACTTCCGAGGTGGGACTAAATGTCCCTCCTTCCTTTTGCTGATGCGACAGCAGACGGAGCTTCCAATTGGCGAGGCTGCAGAGTCTCTTGACTCCAACCAAAGGCCTAGAACCTCACATAAGAGTCTTCCGCGTGTCTTGGGAATGTCTTCCTAGGATTGGCAGCACCTGCAACTACATCAAGCTTGCTTCAGGATTGCCTGTCAATGGCGAAGGGGTGGTGAACCTAAAAAAACCAAGATTGGCCTTGTGGCCACGTCAAAATGTTCATAAAGGGTCGCCGAAGCACGACGAAGATGTTGGGGTGGTTGGCGTTGTGTGGGGGTGCCTGTGCGAGCGTGCCTAGAGCACACTGTGTGAGAAGGTGTGGGTGTGTTCGGTGAGGGGCGTAAGGAAGAGGTGCAGTGTGTGGTGTGTGGGGAAAGGATCAGTGAAGTGCGAGGAAGCATATGGGCTTATTGGCGAGGTTTGGGATGGCCTGTGGTGGTGAAGTGGCCGCATTGCAGTTGGTGGTTGGAGATGGCAGGGATGTAGGTGATGGAGGTCTACAGAGGTCAATTTTGAAGAATAAATGGTGAAGAAGAATGTAGAGGGAAGAGGAAGCTTATCTGGGAGGTGAAGAGATGACGAGGCAAGCGAAGGTGTCGGGTCTAGTGTGGTTGACGCTGGAGACGAAGAGTGGCTCTAGTGAGTGGAGATCGGTGATGACGAAGAGAGGGAGACGCCTGCAGGTACGGCGAGGTGCGGACGAAGTCAAGTAGGAGGAATCCACCGCAGGTATGGAGATCGGACAATGAGGAGGAGTAACGGAGGTCGCCAAATGTCGAGGAACCTACGACAGTGAGGAGAAGAGAGGAATCAGGGGTGTTCACAGCCGAATTCGAGCCTAAGCAGATCGAAGAGGTCTGCGCTCCTTTAAATAGAGCTCTGAAGGTCAGTTAGGGCTTGGGAAGCAAGCTTCCCAAGGATAGAAAGCTCACCGGACTTGGGAACCATTAGGATACTCATGTCTCTCATGCATTCACATTAGAGATTGGGAAAGAATCTGGGATCAAAGATGGGTTCAGATTGGAAGGATTTTCTTAGAGAATCTCCCTTCCAATTTTGGAAGTGATTCGCTGAGCAATCGAGGAGAAATCTCCTTCCAAAGCTCGTTGGAGTAGGATTCCTCCTCTATAATTGTGGAGGGACCTATTTCCAAAATTGATGAAGAAGATAGGGGGTTGTTTGTAATGGTTTTTGAAAGTTAGCGGTAGAAATGTAATTAGGTTGGACCTTTTTGCTAACTGGGTCAAGGAAAGCTCATCTTTGGTCCAAATTTTGGTACAAACCTAATTTGGACCTAAGAAATCTAATGGTGAAGTTGGATTTTGGGTTTAACCACGTTTGGCTAGGAAATTCATGCAAAAACCTAATTTAGGGAGAATATCTATCCGAGACCCCACTCTAGGTCAAGATGGGTTTTAATGGCCAAATTAAAGGGTTTAAAAGCTACAGAATATTTTTCTATGATTTTAAGAGGGTTTAGGTAAATTTTATTCTGACCTGAACCTCGGTTAATCAAGTGGGTCAATTTTAGGGTTTCAAGAAGTCATTCAATTCATAGGATACATACAAATCCTTTTCTGTCTGATCCAACCAACTTATTATCTTATTGAGAGCATTTGACCTTTGTTTAGCCATTGAGAAAATCCGTTGTTGTACTGCATTGGTGAAATTGCAGTTTTACCCCTAGTTTCTTATTTTCCTCTAAGAAAGGTTATGTAGTGAATTAGGACCTTCAATTGGTTATTTTGGAGCATTTATTCTCTTAATTGGGTCAAAATAAGCTTGTTAGGGCTCATGATGGTGTTCCCATCATGGGCCTCTTCCCTTCATCCCATTGTTATGAATATATCTTGGTGGTAGTTGACTATGTCTCTAAATGGATAGAGGCCATTCCTACACGCACAAATGACCACTCTGTGGTCTGGAAATTTGTGAAGGCCAATATTATATCTCATTTTGGTTACACCAAGACCATTGTAAGTGGTGGGGGACCTCATTTCTGGAACCACCACTTCAATCAACTACTCAGGAGTCTGGGAGTGACTTGCAAGGTCGGTATCCCTTACCATCCTCAGACGAGTAGCCAAGTTGAAGAGTCAAATAGGAGTTAAAGAATATTTTAGGGAAGACCATTTGGCCTGGTAGGAAAGACTGGTCCCAAAACCTCGATGATTCTTTACGGGCTTATCGAACAGCCTACATGATTGCACCTCAAAATACGCCTACAATAATGCCTTCTTGTGTTATTTCCTAGCATTAACTATGCATATTAGGATTCCATAGTTGCATTTTCTAAAAATACATGCATTCATGCATTTCATTAAGAGGAGAGAAGATTGAAAGAAATTGCTTCATAATTCACGTTTTTCCTCAAGTGCATCCTTGCAAAAATCTCATCTTTTATTTTTCCCACTTGATTTTTGTTTCCCGAAGCTGCAACTCCTCATGCCATGCTGCGGCAGCTGCCAAACCCATTCCCTGCGGCTGCCATTCTCATCCTCTCCCTGCAGCATCCATGCATGCAGCCATGCTCTTTTCCTCTATTTAAAGCCTCAGCTTCTTCTTCTACGGGGGAGGTTGCAGCAAGAGAACAAACTCCACCTTAAGCTCATCACCACCACCGTTCTCCCCTCCCATACGTCGGCTCTCCTCCTAGGTGACACCAGGCAGGCAGGAGCTCACTGTGGTGCACACCACCACAGTGAGATCACCACCGCCCAGCTCTTCAAAGAGCCGGTGGGCATGGTGGCTCTTCTCTTTTTCATTTTTTTCATTCCCACTCCTTCGCGCCATGGCTACTGCTTCAAGGTCTGAAGCTTGAAGCAGCAGCAGCAGCAGCGGCCCCCGTGCAGCCTCTGCGAGCAACTACAGGTGCCTCAGCCCCTCCGCGTGTGCCTGCAGGGCCTTCCTCGCTTCCGTCCTCTGCTCTGTCGCCTGCCTCTACGCCCGCAACCGGCCGCTGCGCGCCTCTACAGCGGCCGACCAACCGTCTCCCGCCTCCCTGCCAGCCTCTGCCGCCCTCCACGCCCGCCTGTAGACTACCCACCTCCCTCTCCGAGAGCGCTGTCGCGAGCCTCCGCACTTGCAGCCGGCGACGCAGACACCTCTCCTCCTCTACACGAAGATGCACCCGCACCCGCGACCATCAAGCGAAGGTCTTCACCTCCAGACGGCTTAACTCCTCGCCTCCTGCAGTGCGGCCCGCTCTCTCCTGTGCTCTCTCTCTCCCGCTCTCTCTCTCTCCCTTTCACTCACTCACAGCACTCTTCACCGACGCCCACACACACCTACACTCACACTTATGCACACACACACACACCTATATTATACGTATACTTATATATAGTAACATATATATACATATATATATATACATACATATACCTATATATATATATACTTATATTCATATACATAGTAGTATCTATATACTTATGCATTAGTGTATATATATATATATACTTATACATATACTTATATATATATATATACATACATATATACATATATATATCTATATAACTATATACATTTATCTACATATCTAGATACATATACCCATATACATATATTATTATTATACATATATATACATATATATATATATATATACATCTATATAGTATCATATATACATACATATATATATATACTATATATATATATACATATAGATATATTTATTTATATACATACATATATATATTTTTTCACATTATTTACCATATGCTATATCGCGGGAATATTTGCACCAGTTGCTGATATTCTCCGATACACGCGTACAAAAAGCGTGGTTACATACATCATCCACCATCCATCCCACATTCCGCGCGACACCCAGTCGTGTTGGTTGCATCTCTCTAGACGACGATCGACTCGACACAGTGCTACACTCTATCGCTGCCTCCACCCGCACCCCTTTATATATATAATATATACATATATATACTATATTTACGTTATTTCTGTTTTGCTCTCCTGATAATAAGAAGACAAAAAAAAAATAAAAGAGAAAAGATAATCTTTGATTTGCAGGTATCCCGTCTTGCGAATAGCAAGTTTCGTTTTGGAACTCTGTTTTGGCTCAAAGCCAAGAACACAATTTTTAGGGTGTACCTCAAGAACAAAGATTACCAGAAAAAATATATAAATGAGAAAAACACAAAAAACACAATAAACGAACGGAAGAGACTCGTTGTAGGAAAAGCGTAGAAACTCGACTTGAACCCCACTTCCCTGAGTTCAACCCTGGGCCTAAAAGTGACAAGATAAAATCAAGTAAGCCAGGTTAAAAATTTTGTAAGGAGATGGTTAGGTCCGAATTAGGTTAACCACTATACATATTTCAACGATAAAATCATCATATTAACAACCTATCCGGTGCAACCATACACTACATGACCCTTTTGGCTACATCTTCCTTTCGGATGGTGTATGGGAAAGCATGCCATTTACTCGTTGAGCTAGAACATAGGGCACTTTGGGCTATCCGAAGTGTCGACATGGATTTAGAAAAGGTAGGTAAGGTATGACTTCTGGAATTAAGTGAGCTTGAGGAATTGAGGAATGATGCTTATGACACCTCTTAAGCTTATAAGGAGAGAACTAAGGTCTTGGATGATAAATATATCCTTAGAAGGACCTTTGAGCCTAACCAACAAGTCTGCCTTTTCAATTACTAACTTAAGCCTTTCCTAGGAAAAGTGAAATCACGTTGGGATCGGCGATACGTAATCACCAAAGTGTTTCTGCATTGGGTTGTGGCCCTTCCTCTTCAGCAATGCCCTTTACTGTCAATGGCTAGTGATTGAAACCGTACATTACTTTGGATGGCCATCTGGTTGATGAGGTCAATCTTGAGGAGCCTTAGCTTCTGTTATTCTCCGCCTTAGGTAACATCTTTTCTTAACTATTTTTGTTTCCAATGAGGACATTATTTGAACTAGGCGGTGGGGATAGGACCTGAGGCATCTATTTATAACATGTGTACATTTTGCATTCATGCATGCATATTGCATTCAAAAAAAAAAAAGTGCTATGCTTAACCAGCTGGGCTCTGCATCTTTAGGCATGACACCAAGAGTTTAGATTTGCCTAAGCTGACTCTAGCTTTCTAATTATCAGAGCTAGGATTGAATTTCTGACTTTGGAACTTTAGGGTCCGTTTGGACTTAAAAACTAAAGTAGGAGTTAGGTTATGAACCATTCCTCAAGAGGTTGGGGAAGGAAAGCTAGGGATTGAGTTAAAGGATGGGTAGTACTTGGTGTCTTTTTCTACCTTTTGGTTTACAAGTCCGCATAGCCTAAGCATCCGTAATTCACACACACTTGGTCTTCTGTAAATAATGATCACCTTAATTCATTTCTTGACGAAAATTTGGTTCTCTTAGTTTTGACTTAGGAGAAGCTTGAAAACACAATTTGATTGGAAGAGTTCCTGTTGCAGGAGAGGTAGGGTATATACTCACCTTGAGGATGCAATGATAACATGTCACCTCATCGACGCTTGTCTCTTAGGATATCTATCCTACTGGGGGCATGTAAGCTTATTCTGTGGTTTAGGTACCAAGGGTGGCACTATCTTCAAGTGTCGATTGCCAGGAGTTCTTCAGTCGCTATGGGCGATGCTATCTCAAAGCATCAAAGGCTAGGCAACCTTCAAGGTTCGGTGATGGGGAGAATGAATCCAACACAGTCCGTGTTAATAGCTAATCCAAGGTTAGACATAGAGGAATCAAATAAATATATGTATATAACCTCAAATAAATTTGACCAATGCACATGGATAGATGCTTTAATTTCTGGGGTCAATAAACCCTAGGGTAGAGTTAGAAATCAAGGAAACCTATGTCTGCAACTCGTCCTTAGCTGACCTAGTTTGTAACTCAACAAATAAAATTTGGGTTCGGAAGACCCGTCGTCGTAGCGGCAAAATGCTTGGTCAAATAAAATTTCTACCGAAACTCTAAGGGAGTCCCAAGTCAAACACGGGGAGGCAAATGTTTGGTTTCATAAAAGTTCACGTTTCTCCTTTTATTTATTTATTTCATTTTTATCTTTTCTAATTTTCTTGGTATTTTTAAAAAGCAAGAGATTAGGTCGATGAAAACTTTATCTACTTGTAAAAGTATAAGAGAGAGAGAGAGAGAGAAATAATCACCTATTTATCAAGAATTGTTTGTTACAACTACGAAAGCAAAAAATCTACACTACAAAATCGTAAAAATATAGAAAGAGGTGAGAGAAATCCCCCTCGACGGTCGCTTGGAGGATGACTCGGTCTGACGTCGCCTGGAGGAAGGTGGTGAGGAGAGATATGAAGGAGGACGGAGCCGGAGGACGGAGGATGTGATAGGACAGTGTTGCGGCGAGGATCTTCTTCTTGAAGGATGGTGAGAGGATGGCCACGGGATGCTCCATGAAGGGGGATGAGAGGAGGGAAAACTATTTGATTTTTTACTCTAGAGGAGCACCTCAGGCTTGGGACAAGCTCTCTCTAGACCCTTGAAGGTGGTCAGAGGAAGAAAGGAAGAGATGCTTTGGAATGGTGCCGGGTAGGTCCTTTTATAGTGGAGGAGGAAGAACAAATTTGCATCTGGGCCATTATTGATGTCCATAAACGCCGCTGTTGCTGTAGCTGGAGATCTGCCTTTCAATTCCGCTTTCTACTTGCGTAGACCATTTGTGACAACTGCAAGCGTCACTAAAGGCCTGCATCGCTGAAGATCTGCGCCCACTGGCGCACGCATCACACACTGTGTGCTTCACACGCCCGTGCTCCCCGCACCGTGCACATGCATGCACTGGCATGCGCTGTGCTGCTATTGTGCACGGCTATGGCTGTGCGCAATGCGCAACTGCTGGCCGACGTTGGGTAGCCTGGATGATGCAACATAGCACTACCTTGGCCTTCCATTCTTCTTTCTTTTGCAGAGGATGCCATGGTGCTTAGATCGAGATGATTCCCATGCTATTGGACTGCGATCGTTGCTCTGGGTCCATCCATATGATCGTATTTTTCATCCGAAACACGTATGGATGTCGCATTGCCTCTTAGCAATTGATCTTCCTCGGACATCGTATGATGCTACAATTCTCCGATGTAGGTGATTTCAGAGGCATTAGACTCTAATCGTCGCCTTAATCAGATCCGTACGGTCCGATCATCCATCCGAGGTAATGAAATAAGTCTTCTTCTCACCTGTCCATAAAAGGGACCTAATTAACCTAAAATATATACAATTACTCTAAATGCAGAATGATGCATGCTATGCAATATTTATAACATGAAATGCAAATCTAAGCCTAGGAGCATGATGAATAGGAATTTTAACCTAAATTGGTGTGTCTATATCAGGTAGAGTAAGAAATCAACGAAACCTATGTCTACAACTTGTCCTTAATTGACCTAGTATGTAACTCAACAACTACTTGGGTACCTTATAATATAGGGTTAGATGGTTCAACCTAATTTCTATGAAAATGTCAATTGACTTATCTTGGATAACTAGGAGTGTTAAGTCATGCTTGAATTTGCTAGTGACTAGCAAAAACTAAGCATGGGGGTATTTGATTAGCCGATATTTATGGGCTATTTAGGTATTTAACTGCGTAGACTTTAAGTTCATTTTAACATTTAGGCAACATACATTAGGATGTAAATAAATTAATTCATACTTTTAGCTTAATGGAATAATTCATTTTTGGCATTCATCCTAATATTTTATTATCTTATTATTCTTCTTCTTCTTCTTCCATAGGAATGGCTCCGCTTCCTCCTATGGCCATTCACTCCAGCCACAGCTGCGAGCATTCCTCTTCCATGAAAAGTGGATCTGGTGCCTTCAATGCTCACTCTCCATTTCAAATCCATGCAACCACACTTACAAAGGTAGAGGAGAGTCTGCCATGCGGAGTAGGCCACCACCTCCATTCCACCACCACAGGCCTCTTCCCAACAAAGCCTCACCACTGTGGGCGTGTGGAGTAACAATCCAAACCGCGAACTACAAGCCTTGCAATCCCACCACCATGCACACCATCTCAGCATCATCACCACTGTGCATCTATTCCTTTCTATGGTCACCACCACCACCAACATCTCCATCTTCTTCTTCCACTTCCTCTATTTCTCTTCAACCAACAAACCCAACATCTTCAACCACCAACAGATCCACCAGCTACTACCTACTTCACGTGCAAAGCCTCAGTGCACACCGCGCACACCTCCTTACTACCTCAGAACTCACCATGCCTTCCACCAGCCTTACACTCACCTTCGCGTGCAGCAACTACTCGCTCGCGTTTCGCCTGTTAGAAGTCGAGGTTACAAGTAACCTGTCGTCGTAGTTGCAAACCACGTCGATCAGATAAAATTTATACCGAAACTCCAAGGGAGTCACAGGTCGAACACAAGGAGGCAACATTTACTTTATGTGAAAATCGCTCTTCGATTCATTTCTTTTTGGTATTTTATGGTTTTGTTGTTTCTTTGTATTTTTGAAATAAAAGAAAACAAGTAAACATGTCACAAGATAGAGATGTGGAACAAATCTGACATATATTACTTCCAATGTCAATTACAATAAACTATGAAAGCATAAAAAGAGAGGGAGGTAAGAGGAGATCTCCCGAATCGGTTGTTCGGTGGGACAATGATGCCTGGCAGAAGCTTAAATGAAGGAGGTGAGGAGCAGTACGACGGAGGTGAGATGCAGGTGGACATCGGGTCGAGGAAAGCTTCGGCAAGGCTTTGAAATGGAGCTGAGATGGAGGAGGACGACGGGTCGAGGAAAACTTCGGCATGGCTCCGGAATGGAGGTGAGAAGATAGAGGTGATCTACTATCGAAATGGAGGTGGGAGGATGACTCCAAGGCGACCTATGAAGGGGGATGGGAAGTTGGAAGAATATTTGGTGGGGCAGAGGTTCACTATACTAATAGGAGCCTTGGGAGCTTGAGAACAAGCTCTAATGGAGCGTTGGTAGGCTTGCTAGAGCTTGGGAGTAGGCGGGAGTAGAGTATGTAGAGATAGCTTGGAAGGGAGGGGGTGCAGGTTCTTTTATAGTGGAGGAGAGGAGGCTAAAAATTGATTAAAGGACCTTTAGCCACCTCCAGACCGTCCCTGGAAACGTGTTGTAGGCAGCTCACCTCGACTCACACCCTTAGCTGGCTCTGCTGGCTTGCAATGAAGTAGCGACGGCTGTAAGTGTCGCTATACGTCAGCCCAGCTATCGCTGAAAGCTGGCACCAACCGCACTTGTGCCCGCGCTACGCTGGCCCACCTATCACGTGCCCTGACCATGCGTGCCCTGCTGTGTGCGTGCTTGTCATGCGCTGGCGTGCACGTGCACGCGTGCGTTGCCATGTGCTGGCGCTTTGCAAGTGCTGCTACTGCCGCTGCCATGCACCCGCCCAAATTACAAATTGGAGGGGTTGCGGGGATTCAAACCCGCACCCCCCCTTTGCAAACCGGCACTCTAACCGTTGCGCCAGACCTTCCCCTGTGTCGTGAGGAGCGGCTTGGTGCAATCGCTTTACAGCCGTTGGATCTTGATCCAACGGCTAGGATTGAAGGGCGCGGATGAAGAAGGAATTGGGTGGTGCTGTTGGTCGGTGTTGGGTTGCTTGGATGGTGCCATATGGCACCATCTAGGCCGTCCATCTTCTTCTTCTTGTAGAGGGTGCCACGATTCTCATATCGAGATGATTCCCATGATGCCGAACTGCAATCATCACTCTGGATCCATCTGTATGGTCGGATTTTCCATCCGAAACCTGTATGGATGCCGCATTGCCTCCTGGCCATATGAAATGAAGGAATTAATATACAAAACCTACAACTATCCTAAATGCCATGCAATGGATGTTATGCAATATTTATAACATGATATGCAATGCTAAGCCTAGGAACTATCATAAATAAGCAATTTATCATGAATTTATGTGTGTTCATCATACCCCCATGCTTTTTGCTAGTCGCTAGCAAAATTAACCTAAATGCTATGTATAAAAGTAGAATCAATTCGAGTAATTAGGCAAAATTCATTGATTGCTTTAGAAAATCTCAACACTATGACCTAATTACAAAAACTCAACAGTACCCAGGTGCCTGCCAGAATGTAGACTGGCCAAGCCCTCACCTTATTTAAGAAGAGAAGATAAAAAATTTCTTCTTGTTTTTCCTCTTTTCTAATTTTTTTGTACTTTTGAAGTTTGAGAGTTACTGGATAACCTTTTACAGCTACCCGACCCGCCCAAGACTCAAAAAGAACTCTAAATGCTAAGCAACTTGTTAAAAATAGTGAAAGACTCACTAGACGATCGTTAAAATGGACTTCGGATTTCTACGACCCAAGGTGACCTTGCCTAAAGGTTTATCTTTACGATCGGTAGCTTTCTTCCTACTTTCTTTTATATGGGGTCAACACAAGGGCGAAACCAATGTATATCACCCCGGTTTATTCTACTTCCCCGCTTCTTCCATAAGTGTTTTGGGAATTATTGTGCATTTTTCTTTTATGAGTTGGGTTCTGGACATCTGGCCGATGAGCTGTTACTACCGACAACTTGCCAGCCATACTCATGCGGTGAACTGTGGTTTTATTTATTTTTTTATTTTCTCCCTTTTTTATTTTTTCTCCTTTTTGTTTTTAAGTAGGTGGCTTTCTTGATCTTAGATTTACCTAAAGTCATTACAATGAAAATGATCTTGTGGCTGGGCTCTGGACAACTGGACGATGAGCTATTACCAGTGACAACTTGCCAGCCATGCTACCCAAGTCAGTCCATTAGCTACCCAATTTTTGTAAAAATCGCCGGAAAGTGAGTCAGTGCAAAAAAAATGTGTGTAGATGCTTAGGCTTAAAGTCTCCCCAAATCAGAGGGTAGGTTGATAAGTCGCATACTTATCACCCCAAATTATTTACAAAATTAAAATAAATTTTAATTAGCGAGGACTCGAGACTAAATCCACATTCGAGTGGACACCTAGGCTATTTAAGCCTGAAGACCTGAAGAGTCTAAGTATTTAGGTCCCAAAGTATCAATTCCTAAAGTTTACAACTCATAATGCCAAAGTTCTCATCTCTTAATTTTCCTTTTTTTTTATCCCTTTCATATTTTCATTTATTTATTTATTTATTTTTTAACAAGAATCAAATAATGGGAAATCACTATTATAGCTGACAAAATGGTTATAAAATATGTCCACCCCCCATGCTTAGCTACTGAAATGTCCTCATTGTGAAAATAATGAAAGCATGTAGGAGAGTAGATGTGGAAGAATATCCCCTGGTTTTCGTGAGACTCTAGTCAGCTTGGAATAGCCTTTACATGTGCTCAGTTTAGTCCCTTCAGCTGGGCGATGATCAGCCCGCGGTGCCTACGGCAACATAAGAGCAACCTTGTCCGAGACAGGTTCAGGGAGAACATGGTCAACAAAGGGTTTGAGACACTGTCCATTGACCTTGAAAATATTACCCTTCCTTGGGTCAGAGATTTTGACGGCCCCGTTAGGGAAAATTCGCTCAATAATGAATGGGCCACCCCACTTAGACCTGAGTTTACCAGGGAAAAGCTTCAATCGAGAATCGAAAAGCCAGACATTCTGGCTTAGCTTAAAGCTCTTACGTGAAATCATCTGGTCATGGAGAGCTTTGGTCCTTGCCTTATAGATTCTGGCATTTTCATAAGCATCATTTCAAAGCTCTTCCAACTCAGATAGTTGGAGTTTCCTGGTTTTCTCGGTCAACTCAAGGTCCATATTACTTTTCTTGGTGGCCCAAAATGCCTGATGTTCAAGTTCTACGGGTAAGTGGCACACCTTCCCAAACACCACACGGAATGGAGACATACCGATGGCATTTTGTACGCCGTACGGTAAGCCCAAAGAGCATCATCCAGCTTTTAGGTCCAGTCCTTCCAATCAGGCCTAACAATTTTGTGCAAAATGTTCTTGATCTCCCCATTGGAGACCTCAGCCTGTCCATTCGTCTGAGGGTGATAAGGTGTGGAAATCTGATGGCTGACTCTATATTTCCCCAGTAAATTTTGAAACTAGGCTTGAGTGAAATGTGTGCCACCATCACTGATAATTGCCTTAGGAACCCCAAACTGACTGAAGATATTTCTCCTCACAAAATGGATGACCACCATGTGGTCATTAGCCTGCGTGGGAATTGCCTCAATCCACTTGGACATGTAATCAACAGTGGCTAGAATATAGTGGTGTCCAAATGAAGGAAGGAGGGGTCCCATAAAGTCAATGTTCCAAATGTTGAAAATTTTGACGAAAAGAATTGGGTTCTGGGGCATCATTTCTCTCTTAGCCAAGTTCCCGAGTGTCTAGTTTCAGGTGCATGACTTAGAGAATTCCTAGGCACCCTTAAATAATGATAGCCAATAGAATTTGGATTGCAAAATTTTTGTTATCGTCTTTTTCCCAGAAAAGTATCCACCACATGCAGGTGTGTGACATAACTCAAGTATGCTATGGAACTCAAATTACAGGATGCATCGGCGAATTATCTGGTCTACTCCAATGCGGTACAGCTTGGGATCATCCAAAAAATAATATTTGGCCTTAGATACAAGTCTATCCCATTGTTGTTTGGTCCAGTCCTAGGGGATTTGACCAATGGCCAAATAATTGACAATATCCGCAAACTAGGGTGTTCGGATACCCGAGACTGTGAGGATAGTTTCATCTAGAAAAGTATTAGAGATCAGAACATCCGGATTAGAATCAATTAGGATTCTCGAGAGGTAATCTGCCACTACATTTTGTGCCCCGACTTTATCCCTGATTTCAAGATCAAACTCTTGAAGCAACAAAATCCAGCGACAAAGCTGGGGTTTGGCATCCTTTTTGGCCAAGAGATGTTTCAAGGTCGAGTGGTTGGTATAGATGATGACATGAGAACCTAACAGATATGCCCTGAATTTTTCTAAAGCGAAAACTACAGCTAGCAATTCTTTTTCAGTAATGATGTAGTTCCTCAAGGCCTCATCTAGAGTTTTGCTAGCATAGTAAATTACAGAGGGCTTTTTCTCAATCTTTTGACCCAAGACATCCTCGACGGCAAAATCAGATGCATCAACCATAATCTCAAATGGGGCTTTCCAGATCGATGGTTGGAATATCGGGGCACAAGTGACTACCGTTTTCAATAAATCAAATGCCTTATGACATGATCCATCAAACTCGAACGGTGCATCTTTGGCCAAAAGGTTACTCAAGGGTCGAGAAACCTTTGAGAAATCCTTAATGAATCTTATATAAAAACCCACATGACCAAGGAAAGAGCAAATCTGTTTTTCAGATTTGGGTGAAGGAAGTTTAGAGATAGCATCCACCTTAGCTCTATCAACTTAAATTCCCCGATTAGATACCACGTGACCAAGGATGATGCCTTCCTGAGTCCTAAAGTGGCTCTTTTCCCAGCTAAGGAACAGCCGTGTTTTGATGCATCTCTGAAGGATCAATTCTAGGTTAGCCAGGCAAGACTCAAAAGAGTCTCCGAAAAGGGAGAAAACTTCCATGAACAGCTCAAGACAATCTCCCACCATGTCAAAAAAGATGGCCATCATGCACCTTTGAAAAGTCACAGGAGCATTGCAAGGCCCCAACGGCATTCTACGGATGCAAAGGTTCCGTAGGGATATGTGAAAGTTGTCTTTTCCTGGTCTTTAGGATGGATAAGGACTTGGTTATATCCCGAATAACCATCCAGGAAGCAAAAATATTTTTGTGAAGCTAACCTTTCGAGGATTTAATTAATGAATGGCAAGGGAAAGTGATCTTTTTAGTGGCTGTGTTAAGCTTCCTATAGTCAATACAGACTATCCAAGCAGAAGCTGAACGACTGGTGAAGGTTTCCCCATTGCCATTAGTCATAAAAGTTATTCCCGCCTTCTTAGGTAAAATCTGAATGAGGTTAACCCACAGACTATCTGAGATTGGGTAAATAATCCTAGCATCGAGCCACATAATTATCTCCTTCTTGACCACTTCTCGGATATTCGAGTTTAGTCTCCTTCGCATTTTGCGAGAAGGGCGGGATCCATCTTCCATGAAAATACGATGATTGCAATAAGATGGCTCGATCCCCCTAAGGTCATGGATGGTCCAAATAATTGCCTCCTTGTTGTTCTTAAGGACCTTAATCAACCTCAATTCTTTCTCCTTAGTCAAACCAACACTAATAATCATAGGGAGCGTGTTTTCAGCTCCTAAGAACTCATATTTCAAAATTTTCGGCAATGGTTTTAATTCCAACCGGGGTGGGTTTAGAATAGAAGGAAGGAAGGATGCTAATGAAGATTCATCAGGATGATCCAGTGGAAGAGGCTGGGAATAAGCAAAATCAATAGCCTCTTCAGGATGTGGCAGGTCTACCATAGAGGAGGGTTGTGGGTTGGGTTCTCTAAAGCTAATGGAGTCCTCGAATGCATTGATTGTCATACACATCTCAGGATCCTGGTCCTCGAGTTCCTCAATAAATCCACAATCCTCAAATCATCTTATCACCTTAAAAATATCTAGAGTTAATTTCTTATCCCCAAAAGCGATCTCCATACTACCACTTTCACAGTTTATGTTGGCCTTGGCGATAGCTAGGAACGGACACCCCAGAATGATGGGTGTGTTCCTCAAATTATTAAATACATCCATGTCATGGACGAGGAAATCTACAGGAAAATAGAAATCCTTGACCTTGACAATTACATCATCAATAACGCCTCTCGGTGTGGTGACTGATCGGTTTGCTAATTGTAGCATTACTGAGGTTTGTTTGAGTTCACCCAACCCAAACCTCTCATAAATAGAAGTTGGGATTAGGTTGATGGATGCACCTTGGTCCAATAGTGCGCTATCAAAAGTGTATTCCCCAATAATGCATGAAATCAAGGAGGCACCTGGATCTTTCTTCTTTTCTGGAAGGTGTTGCAGGATCACAAAACATGCCTGCTTAGATAGAATCACCTTCCTCGGAGTGGGTTCTCTTGGATTACGATTTTGGGTACAAAGTTCTTTCAAGAATTTAGCATAAGTCGGGATGTGCTTAATAACATCGAGGATCGGAATATTGATCTCTACGCTCTTGAATAAATTCAAAAGCTCCTCGTTGCTATCTAAGGTTTTCTTCTTCTTGGTTTTCAATAGGGCCTCAGGGAATGGGATATGGGTGGAATTTTCAATTTTCGATCCCTAGGCCTTATTGTCTTCTTCAGCCTCCTCCTCTTTCTCAAGCTCCCTAGGATTTTGACTTCTAGAAGGTAATTCTGGGTTCTACGTCTGCTTCCAACTTCTCAAGGTGATAGAGTTTGCAGAGGCATAAGGGTTTGGGTCTTGAGGTGGATTAGTGAATATTGGAGGGCCTTGGTTGGTCATCTAACCAGAAGAAGAAGAAGAGGGACCCTGCTCATCCACCTAAGCATGTGCATATGGGTCCCTTTGATTCCTGTACCCTTGGGCTCTATTGCCCTGATTTTGTATATTACACAGGTTGGGTACGTGTTGAGATGGTAGGGATCCAGGTTGTCGGGTATTTGCAATTAACCCAGATTTCAAGTTATCCAAGGATATCTTTATTTGTTGCATAAGCTGAAGCATGGACCCTTGCATTTCCACCATCTTTCAATTTAAATCAACCTGTTCTGTGGATTGTTGGGCATTCCAAGATGGCTGATTAACCGATCTCGGGGGCAACTACGTGTATACTTGACCCTAATCCACAGGTTTTCGAGATGCATAGTTGCTGGGTCGAGATTGGGTCTGTTGCCCTTGATTTTTCTAGGAGAAGTTAGGGTGGTTCCTCCATCCCGAGTTAAAAGTGTTGGAATACGGGTTGGACCTAACATTCTCCTGCATTGCATATGCATCCTCATAAAATGAGGATGAAGAGAAGGATGGATCAGAGAAACTGGGATCAAAGGCCCTAGTTTGGAACCCATATGTTTCCGAGAAATCCTGGCTCATAGGTTGAGCTGAATTTAGTTGGTTCATGACTTCCCGCCCCGTGGGAGCTCTTGAGGAATGGAATCCCGAATTCTAGGATTGAGTGGGTAAAGAAGTACTTCCTGAATTCCTAGACATCCATTCTTCCATTTTCTTAGCAACCAAGCCCATTTTATCCAGTTTATTACAAATTAATTCCATGTAAAATGAATGAGAATCCTGGATCTCATTAGCATTTGACCTAGGCTGTTGGGACCGGTTAAATGCATCCATGGAGACATGATTCATTGAGTTCTCGCTCATTTCCTCAAATAGGTCGTATGCGCTATCTGCATCCCTATTGAGGAAATTGCCTCTGCAGGAGGCGTCCACGTGCTAATGGAGTTGCTCAACCAACCCATGATAGAAAATCTACATGAGTTGCCACTTTGGCACCTCGTGGTGTGGACACTTCCTCAAAAGTTCTTGGAATCGCTCCCAGGCACCATGAAACGGTTTGCCTGGCCGCTGGGCAAAAGTGGTAATCACCAGTCGCAAGGCATTGGTCCCTCCGATAGGGAAGAATTTCTTCAATAAAGCCAACTTAAGAGCAACCCAAGTTTCAATCGGCCTTCCTATAGTCCAGTACCAATGTGCGGCCTTATCCCTAAGAGAGTGAGGGAAAGGCCTCATGATCATTTGTTCTTCGTTCAAATTCCATGCTCTGGTGGTCTGAACCAAAGTGATCAGATCCTCTAGCTGTTGGAATGGGTCCTCTGAGCCAAGCCCATGGAAATGCTTAATCAAACTTAAGACTTGGGCCTGATTTCTATGTCTCCGACAGGAATCATGACACCGGGACATTCCCCATAGTTTAAAGGATCGTAAAAATCCTTCAAGGGTCGAGCACCCTGACCATGCATGCGTTGGAACCATTGTTGCATTTGCTGCAATTCTTCCAATTGCCTCTGAATCAACTCCTGCTGGTTTGGAGGCGGGCGAGGTAGCTGTTGATTACCCATGGGGTCTGCTTGGCTATAGCTCAACCTCTGCCTCCTAGAATCGTCTAAAGGTCCATCCAATCTAGGCTTCAATGGCCTCCTCCTAAGCATACACTAGAAGGAAGTTGGAAGGATGGGGAAAAGAGGGAACCCTACAGCATAAGAATACAATCTTGTCCTTAGATGGGGTAGCCTAACGTCTACTGACTCTCAGAATCTGTCCAATGATTATGGACGATTTACTCTACTTATGTCCGGGCAATCCAACTAGTTAAGTGGAGGGACTGTGGAGAACCTTTTGCTTGTGCCTCCGGTTCCTAGTGTACGCCCCAGCTGCGGTCGTTTGACGCTACTGCCCTAGCTAGACATCAGATTGACTAGTATAAGCAAGTTAATCATGAATAATCTCAATATGGATCTCGATGAGTGAATGAAACCTTAGGGCCAATGTCTAATTGATTTTAGTTAGGCTTGGGAAATTGGTGCTCTGGAATGTGATGGGCCCATAATGGGTTGTGCCCTTAATGATTTGTTTGAGAACCTGCGAATGTGCACAGCCAAGAGTTTTTCAAGCAAGATTATTAATGGTGAGGTGAGTTTTAGGATTTGAATCTTGCTTAATAGCTTTTAGGATTCAAATATTAGCTGGTTTCAACCAAGTTTTTTGAGGCAAACCAAGTTTGTTGTTGAAAGCACGTGATCAAGAATTTTCCTTTAGAAATCAAGAAAAATATGGTGTGCCTGGCTTGACCTAATTATTGAATCCTATGGGGTAGATAGAAAATGAACCGTTTTTAGATTAGGTGGTGCGGCCCAAACAATTCACTCAAATGGCTCAAATGCACCACAGATTACGGCACACAAAAAGGTGGTTAACCTAATATGATTTCTACTTTTTTATGTGTTGAATTTGTGTATCGGGTCCATAGGTCGGAAGCCCGGTTGAGTAGATGAAAATCAAGTCCGATTATGTGCCTCAAATATGGGTGTGTAGAGTGTGTAAAGTGATTCGTCCCATAGAAAATATCTTTTTGTTTTTTTTATATAAGATGTGGGTGAGATGGGTGAGGGTGGAAAACAAGACAAACAAAGTCTATCCTAGGGTTTATGCAAACACCTAAGTAGATAAGGTCTTGATTATGATTGTGGCAAAATGAACTAGTGGGAGGGAATGTGGGGGACACTTACGGAGTACTTTACCTACACTTTACTCTGATCTACCGCACTTGGATCTCCGTGCTACGGTAACTGCAAGACAATAGATCAAAGACAAGTAGGGTTAATGCTATGTTAATGCAAGGAAACATGATAAACAATAAAGTAAATTCCATTGCCTTCCCGGCAACGACGCCAAAATGGTTGCTCGCGTTTTGCATGTTAGAAATCGAGGTTATGAGTAACTCATTGTCGTAGTTGCAAACACGTCGATCTGATAAAATTTATACCAAAACTCCAAGGGAGTCTCGGGTCGAACACAGGGAGGTGACGTTTACTTTACATGAAAACCACGCTTCGATTCATTTTTTTTTGGTATTTTAGGGTTTTGTTATTTTTTTGTATTTTTGAAATAAAAGAAAATAAGCAAACGTATCACAAGATAGAGATGTGGAACAAATCTGATATATATTACTTCCAATGTCAATTACAATAAACTATGAAAGCGTAAAAAGAGTGGGAGGTGAGAGGAAATCTCCAGAATCGACTATTCAACAAGACGACGACACTTGGCGGAAGCTCGGACGAAGGTGGTGAGGAGCGAGATGACGGAGGTGAGATGCAGGAGGACGTCGGGTCGAAGAAGGCTTCAGCATGGCTCTGGAATGGAGGTGAGAAAATGGAGGAGATCTGCTACCAAAATGGAGGCGAGAGGATGTCTCTAAGGCAACCTATGAAGGGGGATGGGAAGTTGGAGGAATATTTAGTGGGGCAGAGGTTCACTATACTAATAGAAGCCTTGGGAGCTTGAGAACAAGCTCTAATGAAGCATTGGTAGGATTGCTAGAGCTTGGGAGTTGGTGGGAGTAGAGTAGGTAGAGATAGCTTGGAAGGGAGGGGGTGTAGGTCCATTTATAGTGGAGGAGAAGAGGCTAAAAATGGATTAAAGGACCTTTAGCGACCTCCAAACCGTCACTGGAAATGTTGCTGTAAATAGCTCATCTCTGCTCATGCCCTTAGCTGGCTCCACTGGCTTGCAATGAAATAGCGATGGCTGTAAGCATCGCTTTAGGTCAGCCCAGCTATCGCTAAAAGCTGCCGCCAACCACACTTGCGACCGCGCTACGCTGCCCTGCCTATTACGCACGCTGTCCGCATGTCCCAACTATGTACGTGCTTGTATGCGCTGGCGTGCACTTGCTCGCGCACGCTGCCATGCGCCCGCCCAAATTGTGAATTGGAGGGGCTGCGGGGATTCCAACCCGGCCACTCCTTTGCAAACCGGCACTCTAACCATTGTGCCAGACCTTCCCTTGTGTAGTGAGGAGCGGCATGGTGCAACCGCTTCCCAGCCATTCGATCTTGATCCAACAGCTTGGATTCAAGGGCGTGGATGAAGAAGGAATTAAGAGGTGCTGTTGGCCAGTGTTGGGTGGCCCGGATGGTGCCACGTGGCGCCATCTGGGCCATCCATATTCTTCTTCTTATAGAGGGTGCCACAGTGCTCAGATCGAGATGATTCCCACGATGCCAAACTGTGATCGTCGCTCTGGATCCATCCGTATGGTCGAATTTTCCATCCAAAACTCGTATGGATGTTGCATTGCCCCCTTGGCCATATAAAATGAAGTAATATACAAAACATACAACTATCCTAAATGCCATGCAATGGAAGTTATGCAATATTTATAACATGATATGCAATGCTAAGCCTAGGAACTATCATAAATAAGCAATTTATCATGGATTTATGTGTGTTCATCAGCGGCCACGGCCAACAGCGTGCACCTCACCTAGTTGCACGTCTGCCCGTGCACTATAGAGCATGCTCCTCCAGCAACTCCCTCGCATGTGCCCGCACGTCCTCCGCCAACTCGCCGCCTCATCGCACCTCCGCGCACGTGCTACAGAGCATGCTCCTCCAGCAGCTTCCTTGCACACACCCACGTGCCCTCTGCTAGCTCCCTGCGTACTCCACAGCTCCACGCTCACATGCTGCCCTCAAGCAGCACTGATCGTACGTGTTTCATGAGTTTGAAATCAAGGTTACGAGTAACCCGTCCTGTAGTTAGAAAACTCGTGATCAGATAAAATTTATAACCTAAACTCGGAAAGTGAGTCCCAGGTCAAACACGAGGAGGCGAATGTTTAGTTTTATAAAAATACGCACTTCGCTTTTATTTGTTTTTGGCTATTTTTATCTTGTTTGGTATTTTTAGAAAGCAAGAGATTCAATCGATGAAAACTTTATCTACTTGCAAAATAATAAGTGAGAGGGAGAAAAGAGAGAGAGAGAAATAATCATCTATTCACGAAGAATTATTTGATACACTATGAAAGCAGAAAATCTACACTACGAAAGCGTAAAAAGATAGAATGGGGTGAGAGAAAGCCCTCTCGATGGTCGGTCGGAGGATGACTCACTCTGACGTCACCTAGAGGAAGGCAGTGAGGAGCAGGATGAAGGAGGACGTAGCAGGAGGACAGAGGATGGGGCTGGACTACGTCATGGCGAGGATTTTCTTCTCGAAGGGCGGTGAGAGGACGACCATGGGATGCTCCACGAGTGGTGATGAGGGTAGGGAAGACTATTTGATTTTCTACTCTAGGGGAGCATCCCGGGCTTGGGACAAGCTCTCCCTAGAGCCTTGGCAGTGGTGACAGGAAGAAAGGAAGAGATGGTTTGGAATGGTAGTGGGTAGGTCCTTTTATATTGGAGGAGGAAGAACAAATTTTCATCTGGGTCATTATTGACGTCCATAAATGTCGCTGCAGCTATCATTGAAGATCCGCCCTTTAATTCCTCTTGTTGGTGCTTGCTGACCATTAGTGACTGCTGCAAGCATCACTAAAGGCCCACGTCGCTGAATATTCATGCCTATGCTACACTGGCGCGCGCATCGCGCGCCAGGGCTTCACGCTCCTGTGCTCCCTACGCCATGCTGCACGTGCATGCATGCTGGCATGCACTACGCTAGTATTATGCATAGCTGTAGCTGCACGTGGTGCGCTATTGCTGGACGGCGTTGGGTAGCCTATATGGCACCATGTGGCACCACCTGGGTCATCCATTCTTCTCTCTTTTGTGTAGGGTGCCACGATTGCTCGGATCGAGATGATTCCTACGTTGGTGGACTGCGATCGTCGCTTTGGATCCGTCCGTACGATCGAATTTTCCATCCAAAACCCGTATGGATGTTGCATGGCCCCCTAGCCATTGATCTTCGTAAAAAATTCGTATGATGCTACAGTTCTCCGATCAAGATGATTTCAGAGGCATTAGACTCCAATCGTTGTCTTAATCAGATCCGCACGGTCCGATCATCCATCTAAGGCCCTGAAATAAGTCTTATTCTCTCCTGACCATAAAAAGGGCCTAATTAACCTAATATATATACAACTACCCTAAATGCAAAGTGATTCATGTTATGCAATATTTATAATATGAAATGCAAATCTAAGCCTAAGAACATGCATGAATAGGCATTTTAACCTAAATAGATGTGTCTATATCATACCCCCATGCCTATCTTTTGCTAGTCCCTAGCAAAATTAAACTACATGCAATGTATAAAATCAAAATTTGGATTGGATCGCTTAGGCTTAAGTCATTTATTAAAAATAGAAAGTTTCAACTAAGGTCCTAAACGACGAAGACTCAACAGTACCCAAGTGTCTGCCAAAATGCAAACTGCCCAAGTCCTCGCCTTATTTGAAAAGGGAAGATACATTCTTTTTTTTGCTTTTCTTCTTTTCTAATTTGCTTGTACTTTTGGAGTTTGAGAGTTCCTAGATAGCTTTTTACGACTACCCAACCTGCCCAAGACTTGAAATGGATTCTAAGTGCTAAGCATCTTGTGAAAATAATGAAAGACTCACTAGGTGGGCATTAAAATGGACTTCGGGTTTCTATGACCCTTGGTTACCATGCCTAAATGTTTATCTTTTCGACTTGTAGCTTTCTCCCTACTTTTTTTTATGGGGTCAACACAACAGCAAGCCCAATGTATATCTCCTCAGCTTATTCTATTTCCCCACTTCTTTCCTAAGTGTTTTGGGAATTATTGTGCATTTTTGTGAGCTGGGTTCTAGACAACCAGCCAATGGGTTGTCACCTACGACAACTTGCCAGCCATACTCGTGCGGTGAAGTGTGGTTTTATTTGTTCTTTCTTTCTCCTTTTTCTATTTTTTTTTTCTTTTTCTTTTTCTTTTTCTTTTCTTTTTTCTTTAAGTAGGTGGCTCCCCTGCTCTAAGATTTACCTAAAGGCAGTACAATGAAAATGGTCTTGTGGCTAGGCTCTTGATAGCCAGCCGATGAGCTGTTACCAATGACAACTTGCCAGCCATACCACACTAGATAGTTCATTAACTACCCAATTTCTGAAGAAACCACCAAAAGGTGAGTCAGTGCAAAAGGTGTGTAAATGCTTAGGCTTAAAGTCCCCTAAAATCAGAGGGCCGATTGATAAGTTGTATACTTATCACCCGAATTTATGTATCGAATTAAAATAAGATTGACTTGGTGAGGACTCGAGACTAAGTCCACATTCGAGTGGACACCCAGGCTAATTAAGCTCAAAGACCTGAAGAGTCTAAGTATTCAGGTCCTATCGTATCATTTTCTAAAGTTAATAACTTCCAAATGCCTAAGTTCACTTTTCCTAATTTCTTTCTTTTTTATCTTTTTAAAATTTTCAAAATTTCTTGTTTTAAATTTTATAAGAAACTACAGAGTTAACAGGAATTGATTATCCACCACCCCATGCCTACATGATGCAATGTTCGTATTGTAAAAACAAAGACATGAAAAGGGTAGAGTAAACAGAATATCACTTGAACATCATGAGGAATCTGATCAGCTCCGTAGAGAATGTGAAATACAAACACGTGCTAAAATTAATGCCTTTCGCTAGGCATAAAATACATACAAGGAAGTAATTGAAAATTCACAAGTGTGGGTTAGAATCAAAATAAAAATATTGATCCTAAAACCTGCCAGCAGAAGATGTCCACAGACATGGACCAGATTATGGTGCAAACCCATGCCCCAGGGTCGAGTGGTTCTCAGGTTCTAGATGAAAATCACCTAGAACCGAAGGTTGTTGTGTTTGCAGGGCTGGGCTTATGGTTTAGTGGTGTGCAACCCAAGACTAAAGTGTCAGACAACGAGTAAAGGTGATTCAATTGGTGCGGTTGTCCATTCAACATCTAGCTCAGAAAAATAATCAGTTATTTCGAGCTTGGGTTGCTCGTGAATGATATCGTAAGGGTCCTAGTAGAAAGTAGGTGTTTCAGGTCATTAGGTACCCTTAGATCCAAAATCGTAGCTCCCTCAAAATTAACCTCCCAAATTTTTATTTCCACAATTCTATCCTCCAACATCAAGATCTCAGGCTCTGGGACCTCTAGCATATCATTCACCCCATATGATTCTCCAAAGTCCAGAAATTGTGGCTGAATCAAGATTGACTTAGGCATAATGATCTTAGAAGTCAACTCTTTAGGGTGTGGATGTGGAATGGGGCTATTGATTGAATCTTCTAGTAAATGAGGATTCGAATCCTCCAAATTAGCCCCAATCGAATCCAAATCTTCAATAATTGGGCTATCAACTAGTCCGTTAAATTCATCAAGCCCATTTGTCTCACTAAAATCATCTTCCTTAAGCTCAATTGAGACTTCACTAAGAGATTCCTCATCCTCAGAATCAAAGAATCCATGATCCTCATTTATATATGTCTCAAAATCATATGTCATTTCATGGTCCGTGGAGACATATTTTTCGTCATTCCCTGGCTCTACGATCTCAGGTGAGAAACTCGGTTCATCCTCAAAGGGTTACTCTAGCCCAACCTGGTCATCTCCAATCTTAGAATATGTATTCCCCCCGACCGGTACCTAAGCAGGTTTAAACATTGGCTCTCCTGAAGGGGGTTCATTTTGAGAATCATCCCAAGATTTGACTAAGGCAACTACAAATTTCATCCCCAACCTTGACAGTCTCCGAAGAGGAAACTCACCCAGGTCCCTATCCCTAACACGTTGAAGCAAATCCAGTAAAGAACTATTAAGTTCATCAATCATTTTCATCATAAGTTCCAGTGCTTCAGTTCATGGTGTTGGCTGAGCTTCTAAAGATTGTATAGTGTTCCTCAAATTAGGCAACACACTATCCTGGATCTGGTTCACCTAAATCGATTAGTTATATTCAGGTTTGGGTGGGTTTTGGTTAAATCTAGGGGAGTTAATATGTCAAGGTTCTCGGGTCCCTCGATGAAAGTAGGTCGTTTTAGGTTGTTGAAAGGATAGTGGCAACCTATATTCAATGGAATACTAGGGAGGGTAGGTGTTATAATCATTATATCCTTCATGATTGTAGATCGAGTTGGTTTGGTCATCAAAGGATGGAAATCCATAATCATTGTAGGTTTTAGAAGGATCATAGTCTTGTTGTCTAGGGTTAGGCCCCGGACATTGAGGTCTAGATTCATATCCTCAATCAAAGTTATACCATCTAGCGGATGGGTAATTACAAGTCAAGTCGGGATGTAATCATCTTGGGGAGAAGTGGTGGTAGGAGGATAGGATTGGAAATGTATGTAAGAAGTGGAAGGATACATGGTAGAATAGGAGGGAAAACAGAAGAGAGAAAGATGCCTTGCAGTACAAGCAATCAACCATGTCCTTAGCTAGGTTAGCCTAAAAACCTATAGACTCCCAGGACTTGTCTTGAGATTATCAATGATTTGGTCTACTTTTATCCGGTCAATCCAACCAGTTAGAAGGAGGGACTAGGGAGAAGGTTCTTTATTTGGCTTGCGCCTCCTGGTCCTAGTGTACCCCCCAATCGTGGTCGTTTAACGCTACTCTCCTAGCTAGACATCAGATGGACCAACAGAAGCTGATTAATCGAAAAAAATCTCAGTCTGAGCCCCAAAGAGTGAATCAATCCTTAAGGCCAACATCTACTCAGTTCTAATTAGGCTTGGGATGATTGTGCCCTTAGAATATGATGGGCCCTTTAGATGGGTTGTGCCCTTAATGATCAGTTAAAATGTGTGTGTCCGTGCACAACTAGGGTTTGCAAACAAGGTTATTTGATGATGTGTCTTTTAGGGTTTAACCTTGTTTAGTAGCTTTTAGGGTTTAATCTTAGGTATATTCAATCAAGTTTAGGAGAACATGCCAAGTTTTGCAAGCACTGCTGATGATATATTCCTTTAGGAATCAGAGAAAAAATGTGGAGTGCCTAGTTCAATCCTAAAAGTCAACCCTACGTGGCAAGCTACATGATGAATCGCTTTTATCTTAAGTGGTGTGCCCCAAACAGTTCAATCAATTGGCCTATTGCACCACTTAGTTAAGGCACACAAAAATGTTTGACCTATTCAGATTTTTACTCACTTATTTGTGTGTTGAATTAAGTGTACTGGGTCCACATGTTAGATCCCGATTAAGTGGTAGAATAGATGTGATTGTGCACGTTAGGGTGAGAAGTTTTGGGTGTTAAGTCTGTAGCTTTCGGAAAACCCCACAAGAGAAGAGTATTTTTCTTTTCTTGTTATATATGCGGGGGTGAGATGAGTGGGGATGGAAAACAAGCAACCAAATCTATCCTAGGGTTTACAAAAAGCACCGAAGTTGATTTGGGTTTGAGTAATTACTGTGGTGAAATGAACTAGTGGGTGGGGGTGGTGAGCACAAACCTACAAAACCTTCATCCACACTTTTCTCCGATCTAATCGCTTTGGCCCACCTCGGATTGGTACCTGCAATCAAAGTAAGATCATAGAAAAAGTGAGATAAAAGTTAGGTAAGGCGAGAAAACACAGAAAAAAAAACAAAGAGCATTGCCTCCCTGGAAACGGTGCCAGAATGATCGCACGTGTTTCGCGAGTTTGATGTCAAGGTTACGAGTAACTCGTCGTCGTAGTTGCAAAACTCGTGATCAAATAAAATTTATAACCGAAACTCGAAAAGCGAGTCCCTAGTCGAACATGGGGAGATGAATGTTTGGTTTTATAAAAATCCATGCTTTGCTTTTATTTGTTTTTTATTGTTTTTATCTTTCCTAAGTTTTTTGGTCGATGAAAACTTTATCTACTTGCAAAAAAAATTAGAGAGGGAGAAAGAGAGAGAGAGAAACAATCATCTATTCATGAAGCCTAGCCCTAGGGTAGCCTAGAAGATTCCCCAAGCCTTAGCCATTAGGTCACTGTACCATAGGAAGCTCTGAAATCCTATTTCCAGCCTCTATCTTGACATCTAGATGACTTACTGGACATCTAGAACCCTTAGCCACAACCCATGCACCTAAAACCCACTTTTGCAACATTTTAAGACGTCCAAACACTTGGTCTGGATGACCAATTTCTATATACAGAATGTTAATTCTTCCCTGCCTCTATTTGGACGTCCATACAACAAGTTTAGACATCTAACTTTTCATTTTAAGACATCTGACAATCGAACTGCTCTCTAGTTCCTGTTTTTGAATTCAAGCTTGGATCTTGAATTCCTAGGTCCCTAAACCCAATTCCAACTACATAGGAACCTAAATTAAGGTAACCTAACCCTACTACATGACCTCTACACCTCCCTAAGGACCTAATTGACTTGGACCTTAGTCAATTCCATCAGCCTTTTCAATTGGACTCATTGAGTCCAATTAAGCCCTGATCTCAGCACACATTGTCCAATTGGACTCAGTGAGAGTCCAATTGACCTAGACCTAATTTAATTAAGTTGTTTTACTCTCAATTAGGGCTTCATACATCCAATTAAACTTGTATCATGTTTAATTGCATTTTACCATAGTGAATTAGGGTTTGCAACCCTAATTTGTGACCTACCTTGACCTAAACCCACTAGAACCTAACCTGATCAACCTAGCCACCTAGGTTTCGACCCACACACACTCACACACACCCACACACACCATCTACACAAAAATACCTAGCTTAGAGTTCTCTAGAACTCTCTACCATGTGTTGTTGCCTTGGTTGCTAAAAATAGCAACCATTTAGATACACCAAATGTGGATCTAAAAACCACCCGTCCATCCTCTCTCTCACTCTCCCACAAGCTCCCACCATAGGCCTCTCTAGAGTGTTCCACACTTCTCTAGAAAGGCTCCCTTGGGTCTACTTAAAGGACCCTTGGGTGGCCATTTGCACCAATCTAGCATTCCATCTAGTTTTAGCTTCATTCCACCTCCATTACTCCACCTCCATCTCCACGAGCACACCATGGCATCCCCATCACCTCCACACTAGGCCTAGATCACCTCCAACATCACTCTAAGGGCTGACCTAAGCACCATTGGTTGCCCCTCCTCCTCTCAACCAAGTCAAAGGCCATCGGAGCTACCTCCGAATGCCCTTCATTCTGTTAGCTAGATAAGAAGCATAGTTCTTCATAGATTAATGCTTTATTACTATTTAGTAGTGTAGCTACATATTCTCTCCCAATGATGCATGCATAATCCCCCCCATAGATTCATGTATGTAGTCATTTTCTATTTGCTAAGTTATTGCTTTTAAACTTTCTTGTATAAGCTTTTCGCAAGCTTCACTCTGTAGCCACCATAATGCAATCAATGAAATCATCTTTTATATATCTCTATGTCTATGTGTTGAAATCACCATGAGCTGATTGCCATATTTCCTTGTGATTAAAGTTGCATGCACAAAATTTGTATTCTTTAGCAACTAAGCATGTCGTGCATAAATACGAATTATTGTAAACTGGCACACATTTCTGAAAAAGTAGAGCGAGCTAGATCGAATTCAAATATACATTTTCTAAACACCTACCAGAGACAAACGACCAGGACTCAAGTCTCGTTATTTTAAATTTTTTTTGACGAGCATTTTCGCACACTATACTATGACGAGATCTCTATTTTCAAAACACATGTGAGAACTACCTCGTTTCACTCCTCTATTTAAGCTATCGCCAAGCGGCATCGTCTAGCCAAAAAGCAGATTTGGGAGATTTCCTCTCACCGCTATCTTTGTTATTTTTGTCATATTTCCATTTATTGTAATAAATGACATTGTAATATATCAAATTTGTTTCTCTCCACTTTGTGTGCCACTTTGATTATTTCTTTACCACTAAAAACACAAAAAAATAACAAAACCAAAAACACCAAAAATAAACAAAGTCAAGTGTGGATTTCAACGAAAGCAAATGTCACCTCCCTATGTTCGACTTGGAACTCCCTTGGCATTTCGGTAAAAATCTTATTTGATAACGTGATTTTGGGACTGCAGCAACAGGTTTCTCCTAACCCCAATTTTTTCTTGCGAAAACCCACTAACCATTGGGTATACTTACAAAACCTTCAAAAGCACTTTAGACCAATCTATTGCGTTAGCTTGCCCTGGATGAGTACCTACAATCACAGTAAATTGAAGAGAGTTGAGGCAAAAGTTAAATAAATGCAGGAAGAACCTGAAAAAATCAAAGTTTGTTGCCTCCCCAGCAATGGCGGCAAAATGATGAGCGAGAATTTTTTGCAAAGAAAAGATTAGGGTTTCAAAGAATCCCACATCGTAGTATTTACAAACTCACTATGAAATAAAATAACAAATACTAGTGAGCCATGGGTCGAACACAAGAAGATGACATTTGATTTCATAAAATTTGTGTTTCGCTTTATTATCATTGGTATTTTTTTACTGCAACTAATATAATTTAAAGAGTGAGAGAGAGAGATAAGAAACTAATATATTGGAAGCAAAAAATTTTTATTATAATCAGCTAGAAAATAAATGGTAATTACCAAAAATCAAACTATACTACAAAGCAGGAAATGATAGAGAGGAGAGAGTGTCTCCCTAGATGATTGCTTAGGAGAGGACTGCTTTGATGATGCCTAGATGAATAGGACCGGAGATGGAAGAAGGGAGACGAAGCTGGAGGAAGAAGACGGGTGCTAGGGCAACGTCAAAATGATCTACTTCCTTGAATGGGGTTGAGAGGATGATCGACAAGAGCTCCATGAACGGGGGTAAGAGGAGGAACTACAATTTTATTTTTTAATCTAGTGGAGCTTCCCAAGGGATTGGGAACATTAGAATTGAGCTTAGAATGGTGTTTCTAGCTATAGGGAGATGAGGTGGGATGTAGGAAGGGATCGTGGACATGGAGGGGGTAATAGAGATTTTATAGTGGTGGAATGAGGGGTATACCCAGCCATGGTAAACGCCAGTTTATCATCATTCTTTTACCCTAAAACACACCTTGCTCTTAGGATTTTAACTCCGCAATCAATTTTTGGGCTACGTTTAGGCATTCTCCTAGGTTAAGCATGCATTGTAAAGTTTTTGTGTTTTTAATGCATTTATTTGAGTGTAAGAGATAAGTAGAGAGTGAGATCATAGAAACCCTATCACTTTGGAAGGTGTAAGATGAAGAAGAAGCCCAAATACAATTGGTCCTAGCTTAATCCAGCTCATCACAGTTGGATTCCAACTCCATTTAGTTAGGGTTAGCTCATCTCAGTTGCATTCAACTCATTTCAACTGGATGGTAGCTTAAGCTAGCTAAACTCAATTGACTTCATCATGATTCAAGCTCAACCTAATTGGGGCTAGCTCATCTCAACTCCATTCAGCTCGCCTTAGCTAAACGGAAGCTCCGGTTAGCTCAACTTAGTTGATGCCAACTCCTTTCAGCTCAATCCGACTCCTAGACTCTCTATCTAACTAGGGTTAGCTACAACCATCAACTAGTTAAGCCTAATAAGCTAAGGAAGCTCTCAACCAGCTCAGGTCAGCTCAACTCCAACTCTTAAAGACTCAGAATCGCTCAACTTAGTTGAGCTAAGCTACTTGACCTAAGCATGCTACCTCAACTAGCTGGGCACTCTTCGGGAGAACCAACTCCAACTCACCTCAACTCAACATAGAAGAAAACCAGCTCAACCTATCTTAGCTTGGCAACTATTGAGCTCTACTTCAGCTATCTTGAGTAGTAGTCTACTTCTACAAGGTTTGATGCAACTCCATTTCAGCTCCTCATCAACAAACCCTACCTACTCTACTTCCTCCTCCACTACTCTAGAAGCTAAGCTAGCTCAGCTCCTTCTTCCCAACATTCACCAACCAACTCCCTCAACCCCACCTAGCTAGCTCCACCAAATACACCTAACCCTGAGTCCACCTAAGCTACCTAGTCCTACTTCAATTTTGTGCCATTTTGAAGACAAACCTTCACCCCATTTGCACCACCGAAAGACACCAATAAGGTGGCACCAACCACCCCCATAACAACCCAATGTTGGCTCCAGTTTTCCCTCCGAAGATCACTCCATCTCCATCGTACACCTAAGCCTTAAACACATCCAGACCCTCCATCTTTGGCGCCAAACCTAACCATTCTAGAAGTGTATTTTTTGGCACCAACATGGTGGTACATAAATGCCATGGATGACCACCCTTCCACCCATAAGCACCTCCCTCATACCCCTTTGGTTGGCGCCAAGAATCCTCCACTGTCCATCCATTTAATCACCCATCAAACTCCATCCTAGCCCTTTTTCTAATTGGCACACCATCCCTCCTTCTCTAGACCTATATATACCCCTATCCTACCACCAAATAACCCCATCCTTGGCTACCATAATTTACCTATAACCTATACCTAAGCCACCTAATTCGGCTAAGGAAGAAGAAGAAGAGAAGATTAAGGAAGCAATTCCCACCTCCATGGTGACTTCTTCCTCTTCCCTTCTTCCTTATGCCATGGCCAAGGAGCACACCTTCTAGAGGATGGCCAGGAGGGAGCATAAGGGTGGTGGACATCCACCCTTAGAGGAAAAGTGAAGGAAGATACTAGGACAACGAGGACTTTCTTCATGGTGCAAGAGCTGTTGCACTTACAGTGAAAGTTTCTTGCTACTTGGAGGGCATTTCTTCATCCCTCTTTATCTCTTGTGTTATCTAGTGTTGTAGTGTTTTTCTTGTAATAGGAATTCCACTACTTGTCTTTTACTTTACTTGTAATACAAAAGATCCGTTGGCTTTCAATTTCATTTTTCAATTTCTTATGCTCCCTTTTAATAGTATCCTTAGTGCACCATACTCACCTAGTAATTACCCTAGGTTTTCACGTACATAGGTTGAGCTTAGAGAGAAGTTCTTTCTATTATTCAGGCTTTAGTCTGTAGGCATGTTTTTCTTTCACATAGGTATCTTCACACTCATTGCCTGTTATTTCAAAAAACCCTAAAACTAACAAAAATCAAATGACAAAAAAAGTGTTGATTTGAGTAGGTGAGAGAGAGAGAGAGAGAAGCACTTAATTGAGTAACAAATTGGCCTCCTTGGATGACCCTAGATACTAACCCTATCTATATTTAAGAATTTAAAAGTCGATCAGTTTTATGTGTTGCAATGATTTAGAAACCCACCTTAACAAATCACCTAAATTCTGTATCACTTTTTGGCACTGTTACTGGGGAGGCATGGCTTTGTCTTATTTGATCTCTCTCTTTCTTAATTGAATCTTCACGAATTTTTTTTTCTTTTGACTCAGGGTGCAAAATAGGAGCATGAGCGAGAATCGAATTCACTTGGAGCGGAATCTTCAAGTTGCCTTTTCTTCCCGTAATCCTTAGATAAACACCCAATAAAACACCCTTAGGAATCTCATCAAAAATATCAAAAAAATCTTTACAATATCACAAATCACAAAAACAAGAAAATTTTGGGGGTTGGAACCCTAAAAGTCAATTGTTCGTTTGTTTGCCTTGATTCTCCACCACCTTACTCTTATTGCTCTTTCATTTCAAAATACAAACTTCTATCTTGATTTTCAAAAATCATGTTTGAGCACCTAAAAGCTTCTTAAAATCACCAAACTTTACCCATGAAAGTTCCTTTGGGCGAGGAACCATGAATCAAAATTTTAGAAAGTTTTGACAAGTATAAATAATTAAAACATTCATGGAGAAAATAAGGGTCAAACCTTGTTTCCTTAATATTTTCTTACATTCATGAATTTTATAATTTTTTTACTCATCATATTTAGGTAAAATTTCTTTTCTGGACACCTTGAAAAATTCTCTGCATCATATAAAATTTTCAAAAACTTTTGAGGTTGATTAAGGTTCCTGCAAAATTATTTCTTCGAATCTATCATTTATGCCTTTTGACACTAGTAAAATGAAAAATTCCAAAACAATATATAATAAATTTCTAAAATCTCAAAAAAATTGGTTTTAGATTCTTTGTTTGATTTCCCATCAAGTGGTAGTGTTGTTTGTCTTGTTTAGAGTACCACATAAAAGGATTTCATAAAAAGAGATTCATTTAGGAGTTGCATACTTAGGATATCAAACTTATAGTTTTGATTTGATTCTCTCGTAGTCACACATACATTAAGGGAAACAAACCTTCACCAATTACAACCTGGTTACCTTCTGCTGTAACATCATACTCAAACTTGTTTGAATATTTAAAATGAGAGAATCCTAAAAATCTTCAAATAGAATACTTGCTTGCAAATTTGACTAGTTTGGCTTGGGCAGCACCTTTTCCCACCCAATTGGTGCACACATAAAAAGGAAATAATCAGCAATTACCCCAATTAGCACCCAACATATTCCTTAAGCACTCTAGCCTTCTGTTTATCCGCAATGAATCGGGTTTGAAAATCAATGCGTGTAGTAAAGGTTGAATCTGCATGAAAAACAAATAGAATTTATTACTCAAACGAAAGTCCGAGGTCCAATACAAGGAGCAAATAGGAATTCAATCGCTAATCTCAATAAATAATGTAAATCTGTACAAGAACTTAAACCAAATAACGATATTCAATAAATACTAATCTGTCACATTAGATATTCAATGAATTCTCATGTATCTTGTGACAATAAAAAGTAGAGAAGCTAAAACAATGGTGATTTAAATCAGCAATTCCTCTCTAAGCATATATATATCAAGGATTCAACCAATTTAAATATCTCAACAGTAATTCTAAACCAAGCTTTCATAGTATCAAGCCTTAAATCAGACATCAGATCTAAAGACTAGATGACTTAACCAACAAGTGCTACAGTGCTAGGGACTCACTGTTCTTCCTCTTCCTCCTCTTTCTTTCCTTCCTTCTGTCGTTGCTCTTGTTTCTCTCTTTGCCTTTTATTAAGTCCTTCCTTCTCTTCTTCTTCTGTCAAAGCCTTCTTCTTGAATGTATGGCGTAGCTTCTCTTCTTCTAAGCCCTTGTTCTTCTCTTCAATTCTTTCCTATTCTTCAGAACTTCTCTTCCCAAGCCTTCTCTATTTCTTCCTCAGCTGCTCTCCCCTTCTCGCGACTAAGTGTGGCATAGGGCAAACCCCCAACCCCCATGAGATCTCTTTCTTTCTCTCCCTGGGATCTGCCCTCCTAGGGCCTCGGGTTATCGGGTACTTGAGTAGAGCACACCCAGGACCAGGCTCACTCGCAGTAGGTGGTGAACGTGAAGTGAATAGGGCTTAGGCAGGTAATTGGAACAGCACTAGACCCATGTGTGCAATGTAACGGTTGAGGCACATGTAAGGGGTGTGCAAGGACCTTACCCCCTATGTTCTTGTTGAGGTGATAAGCCCTTAGCATAAAATCAATATATGAGTTGTGGCATGGCTATCAGCGCCTGATGTGGGACTATCCCATCGAGCTTCTTCTGTGTGCAGCTAAAGTGGATGGTGCCTTCAATTGAGGCAGTCGTAGATGGTGTGGCTTTCGTTTGACCAGGTGGAAATTGTCAAGGGTTGGTTCCACACATCCTGGAGGGTGTTCCTGGAACTTCCAACGCCTTGAACATGCTTCTGGAGCTCATGGAGAAGCTCAGCAATGGAGGTGAAGGGATGAGCACCTCAAATCATAAGAATGACCTTTCAGCCACATTAAATGCATTCACAACAGTCGCCAAACCATGGTAAATGCAGTGGCAGTAATAGCGTGGAGGATGGAGGTACGTAGTTGTAGGACTGTGGAAGAGATAGAGGCTGGTGATGGGCTTGTTCAGTGCCATGATTGGGTGGACGATGGAGTGCAATAGGTTAGGGCCTTTATGTGGGTGGATGTGGCAGAGGTCAGAGACTTGTCGGTGATGAGGATGGAGTTGCGTAGCTAGCAGAAGTCCTCGCTGGAGTGGTCGACGGAGATGGAAGAGATGAGGGTGATTCATGACGTCGGTGGTCGAATTTTGAGAATAAGAATAGAAAAACGTAGGGAAGGAGAGGAAGCTAGAGAACCTAATCTAATAGTCAAAGGAGGTAGAAACCCCTGCCGTTGTGATGGCTGGATGTGCGGAAGATGAATCCTCCGAGAGAAGGATGGTGGCGAAGAAAGGGATCTGGATGCCCTGGCTTTAGCCCACCAGGTGTGGACAAAGATGAGGAAGGCGGAGGACAGGCCAATTTGAATGTTGGTCGTCTGTAGGAGGATGGGGGAGGAGCTCACCGAAGCTATGTTGGAGGAGGGTTGGAGGGAGAGTTTCGAAGAGGTTGTTGGCCCTAAAACTGGCTGAAGAGCACGGCCATGCATTAGTCATGCTTAAATAGGGCTTTCGAAGGGTTTCCAAGCTTGGAAATAAGCTTGGGAACCCTGGAGCTTACGCAAAAATAGGACACCCATTCCTTCAAAGCATTCGCATGTGCCTTTAGGAAGGAGTTGGGATCCAAGGTTGGTCTCATTGGAAAGAGGATTTCATACAGAGTCTCCAGTTCGATTTTTGGAAGGTTTCATCAATCAGTCAAGGGGAACTCTCCAAATGAAGCTTGCTAGAGTAGGATTCGTGAGCGATAATGGCAGCGGGACCTTTTCGTGAAGAAGATGACAATTGAGGGGCTATTTGCAAGGAATTCAAAAAGTTAAGGGTCAGAATGAGATAGAAAGAGTCCGACTGGACCAAAATGCAAACTTGGCAAGACGTTCTCAGATTGGGTCCAAATTTTGGTACAAACCTAATTTTGACCCAAGGAATCCAATGGTGAGGATAAATTTTGGTTCTAACCTAATTGGCTAGGTAATTGTTTTACACACAGAATCAATGTTTAAGATTATTGTGTTGTAGTATAGTAAAAATAGCGCTTAAATAAATTTTATTACTCGAAAAAGTTCTGAGGTCGAACATAGGGAGCAACATGGAATTTAGATCTCAAGAATTGCAATTTAAGCACAACATAGGCAATTTATAATAGAACTCCAAACAATAATATAGAAATGAAAACAAATGTCAATAGTACAAAAAGAATGAGGTAAAATGGAGATTTGAATCACCAAGTATCCCTCACAATAATAGCAAATTTCTCAACGATATCAATCAAATAAAGCCTAGCAATCAAGTATCAGATGGCTGAATGTTTAATCAGACGACTTAATCGTCTCGAGCTACAGTCTATAGCCTTTTCTTTCTCCTTAGTTGCTTCTTCTTCTTCTCTGTTTCTTCTACTGCGGCTCCTCTTCTCTTCTTCTTCTGTTCAGCCTCTTCACACAGGGAGGGGGGCTTCTCGAATCGGCTAAATGTCAGCCAATTTCATCTACAGCAAAACCCCCTACCCTTGCACAAGCTCTCTTTCTCTCTCTAAGTTACACTCTCCCAGAGCCTTCAACAGTACCAGGTATACAGGTAATCAGACCTAGACATACACAGGACCATGGTTGCAGGCGTGAGTCACAGCCGAGGTGTGGGTTTTAGGTAGGTTGGGTGTACTAGGTCCATGGAGGAGAGGTCGCGGATGAGGCACGTGAGGGGTGTGAGGGACCTCACCCCTTGTGTCTCAGGCAAACAACCCATGGCAAGAATTCAACGTATTTGTCTATGGGTGCTCCTCAGCTTCCGAGGTGGGACTAATCCCACTGCCTTTCTTCTGCATGCAGCTGCAGATGCTTCTTCGTTCAATTCATGCAAGATGGCAGTCAAAGACTTCAATTGCTGGTCCAGTCAAACTCTTGGAGTGATTCCACGCAAACTGGAGTCAACACCTAGAACCTGCAAGCCTAATGAGAGCTTCAAGTTTCAGTCGAAGCTTCATCAATGTCGGTCGAAGGACCTACTACCTGAAACATGAAATATGGGCTAAAGGCCCTGTTTGAAAGGTTCAATAGTGTCGCCGCGAGGCAAGGAAGTGAACGGCAGTGTTCATGAGGTGTAAGAGTGCGTAAGGTGGCCAGACGGTGACGGAAGGTGAAGTGCGAAAGTGTGGTGTTCAGTGCAGGTTGTGGAGGAGCAATAGACCTAACTAAGTTATGGCTTTTGTTCCTGGGGTCGATGCAGAGGTGTAGGGATGAACGACGGCCGATTTGGTGGAGTGTAGTGGCTGTGCGAACTTGCTGGAGGTACGCTAGTGAGGTGGAAGACAGTGGATGATGGGGCGAGTCAGCGGTCGAAACGGAGAGGCGAGTCTCTGAAAAAGAAGAGTGGAAGATGAGGAGTTGCTTAGGATGGGAGGCAGATGAAGGGGATTGGATTTGGCGCCGGTTGAGGTGTGGCCGACGTTGATGATGAAGCTGCTCTCATAAGAAGTGGTCGGCGAGGATGAAGGGGGTTAGGAGCAACGGTAGGTGTTGCGTGATGCGGAAGAGGGCATGGATGAAGAGTCTGCCACAGGTATTGTGGTCAGACGACGAGGGGAGGCAAGGGGAATCATTGCAGCTTGAAGAGCAAATCGACTGGAGGAGGACAGAGGAATTTGATGGTTTCTCTGGCCGAATTCAAGACTGGAGGATCGGGCAGGCCTAGGGAGTCTTTACATAGGTGTCAAGGGGTCGATTAGAGCTTGGAAGCCAAGCTTTCAAGCTTGGAAGGTCACCGGAGTTGGAAACCCAAGTTTCTCATGTGTTCGCATGAGAAATTGGGAAAGAATCGAAGCACAAGAATCGGTCTGATTGAAAAGGATTTCAAGAGGAATCTCCGATTCAATTTTTAGGAGGTTTCATCAATAAATCAAGGAGAATTCCTCGATTGATTGTCTCTAGAGTTGTAGGAATAGGAGTTCTATGCGGCTGGGACCTTTTTATGAGAATGACGATAAAGTTGGGGACCTATTTGAAAGAGTTTAGAAGTTAAGGGTAGAAATGTAATTAGACAAGACTAATTGGCAAACAAGGTCAAGAAAAACTCATCTTGAATCCAAATTTTGGTACAAACCTTAGTTAGAACTAAGGAATCCAATGGTGATGTTGGATTTTGGTTTTGACCATGTTTGACTAGGTAATTTATGAAAAACCCAAATTAAGGCAAATATTTGTCTGTGATTCTATTTTGGGTCAAAATAGGTTCTGATGGTCAAATTGAAGGTTGTAAACCCTAGAGAATATTTTTTGAAGAATTTTAGAGGGTTTATTTGGATTTTATCTTTATCAGAAAATTAGTTAATTAAGCGGGCATGTTTTTAGGGTTTCAAAAGTCATTTAATTCTCGAAACATAAGCAAGCCCTTTTCCGATTGTTCTAACCTACTTGTTATCTTTTTATGACCAATTGACCTTAATTAAACCCCTGAGAAAAGCCGTGGTTGTAATACATTCATTATAAGCTGGTAAAACTGTATTTTTAACCCTAGTTTCCTATTTTTCCTCTAGAATGATTATGCAATGACTTGTGACTCTCTAGCAGTTATGTAGGAGCATTTACTGACTTAATTGGGTCAAAATGAGACAGTTATGGGTCATGATGGTGTTCCCATCATACCACCATGCCTAGCTTTTGCTAGTCCCTTGGCAAAATTTTAAGGTATTAACTTTCATTCTAGACCATAAAACTTTTGATGCATAAAACTTTGATGTGGGCTTCCTTTTGTAGATTAGGTTAGAATGCTAATAGTAGGCCTAGAGGTACTCAAGTACCAACCAAGATCCTAACCTGACCCGCTCTAGCCTCTATCTACCGCGAAGGATTTTAAGGCCTACTGGAACTAACCTAAGGTTCGTTGAACTCCGCGATTAAAGCACCCGTGCTTGTAATAAGTTTTAGCCCAGGTTATGTTTGCAGTTCGTTTTTGTCAAAGAGAGATAGAGGAATTTTTCTTTATTTTTGGACAGTTTCTCTCTCTTTTCCTTTTATTTCTAGCTTCAGATTAGCTTTACAACACAGTCTATATCGAATTCCTAGTCCCCACCATCATCCTCGTAGGGTCCCTGGTAATCGATGCTTCAAGATAGCACTGCACAAGGCAACCCCTAGAACCTTAGCTTTCGAGATTTCGAGATAATCTCATCAATAGCGTTCAATAGCTAAATCTACACCCTCGCAATTGACATTTCAAGATAATGCCACCCATGGAATCTGAACCAACACAGGGTGCTTACATGCCCCTGGTAGGATATGTAGATATCCTAGGAGACAAGCACCGAGGAGACGATATGTTATTACGCATCTTCGAGGGGAATTTCTCACCTCTCCACATCAGGAACTCGTCCAAATCAACTTGTGTCGATTAGCCACTCCTAATCTAGGTAACTTTTTCAGAACAAGTTTAACGCATTTGCATGATTTTGATACTTAGGCACACTGAACCAAACTGTGTGTGGATTGGGGTGCCTAGATTACCAAGTCCTGCAAACCAGAGGTCAGTTAACGAGGCCAAATAATCCCAAAACCTTAGACCTAATACTTAGGATTTGCATTTTCCCCAACCTCTTGAGCATTATCTAGGTCTTAGAGGGTACTTTAATTTTTAAGCCTAGGGTTAAAGCCCAAGAGGCCTAAAATCTGCACTCCTACTAATCTCTTCTTTATTTTATTAGCACTTTTTGCCTTTCATTTTCTTTCTTTTGATATGGTCTAGAACTAAGTCAATTCCTTAAATTTTTACTAATGACCATCTCTTTTTCTTTTCTTTTGAAATTTTGCCCTTTTGAACATTTTTATCTCCTCCCTTTTTCTCCTCAAAATCTAATTTGCCATCAAAATTTCCTCTCCTCTCATATTTTTGTTTTTTTTCTTTTTAAAAAAAATTATTTTTTTTCGTATTTTTGGAATATGTTATTTTTTTGATGAAACCCTTTCTTGTGAAGTGATTTTCATGGCATTTTTCAGTTTAATACCCCCCCATGCCTACGATATGCAATGTCCTCGTTGTAAATTTGGTGGGTTTGACTTCAGCTTAGATCATTCAATAGAATAGGTGTTGGGTGAGTGAATGGTTCAAGGTGACTTGCTGCAGACGATTTCAAGCTCAGGTACGGGTACAAGAGGTGGAGTCAGCTATTCTAATGGTGAACCCTAAAGTATAATATTAGTTCAGCATATGATGTGTCAGGAAGGGTTTTTGGTTTTTCAAAATGATGGGTTGCCTCCTGTTAAGCACTGAGTTTAAGATATCTCAGCCAAATTTGTATCGGCGAGTTCAATAAACGGTTTAAGTCTCTGACCGTTCATGACAAAAGGTTCTGAATCATGGCTGAGTTGACTGATTGCGATAGCTCCATTTCCAAAGATTCGTCGGATAAGGTAAGGTCCAATCCATTTTGATCCGAGTTTCCTAGGAACAATTTGAGTTTGGCATCAAAGAGTAGGACTTTCTGACCAGGGAAAAAGATCTTTCCGAATATGTGCTTGTCGTGAAAGGCTTAACCCACTCTTTATAAATTCACGAGCTCTCATATGCATCGTGGCATAATTCATCGATCTCACTCATTTGAAGCTTTTTGTGGGTTCCTGCCTTAGAAAGATCGAGATTGCAATTTCGTACTGCCCAATAGGCTTTGTGCTCTAATTCGACACGAAGGTGACATGCCTTTCTGTACACTAATCTAAAGGGAGACATGCCTAATTGGGTTTTGTGGCCAGTCCTATAAGCCTACAAAGCTTCTAGAATTCGGGATGACCAATCTTTCTTGTTAGGTCGAACAGTGACCTGAAGGATTTTCTTGTTCTTTCGATTTGATAGCTTAGCTAGACCATTGGTTTGGGGGTGATAAAGAGTAGAGATTCCATGTGACACCCCGTATTTGGTCATCAGTGATCTGAACTAAGCATTCGTGAAATGGGTGGCTCCATCAAAGATTATGGCATGTGGAATCTCGAACCGAGAAAAGATGTTCTGATGAATGAATTTGATAACCACCTTATGATTGTTGGTTCATGTCAGAATGGCTTTGATCCATTTAGACACGTTGTCAACAGTGAGAAGAATGTATTCGAAGCCGTAAGAAACAGGGAAGGGTCCCATAAATTCAATCCCCCAGATATCGAAGATTTCACATACGAGAATTAGCTATAAGGGCATCGTTTCACAGTGGCCCATGTTGCCTAAGGTCTGGGAACGAGTGCATGCCTTACAGTGATTGTATGCATCTTTGAAAATCATGGGCCAATAGAAGTCGCACTGGAGGACTTTCGCTGTGGTTTTATGACCAGAGAACTGTCCACTACATGCCTAGTCTTGGCAAAAGGACAAGATGTCTTGAATATCTACTTCCAAAACACATCGTCAGATGGTCTGATTATCACCAATGAGGAAGAGATACGGGTCTTCCCAAAAGTAGCACTTGGCATTGGAAAGTAATTTGCCCTTCTTGGCTTTTGGCCAATCAGGTAGTATCTGGTGTGATGCCAAGTAGTTTACTAGACCAGCAAACCATCGAAGTCCTGTACTGATAGTCAGGAGATGCTCATTGGGAAAATGTTTAGTAATGGGTCTGGAAGGGTTGATAATATCAGATGGAAGTTGGGATAAGTGATCAACTACCACATTATGTTTCCCAGCCTTGTCACGAATCCCGAGATCAAATTCTTGCAAGAACGAGATCAAGAGGATTAGTTGAGGTTTCGCATCCTTCTTCATAAGAAGATGCCTCACAGTAGTGTGATTTGAGTAAATGATAATACGGGAACCCAAAAGATATGATCTGAACTTTTCTAGGGCAAATAGTATGGCTAGCAGCTCTTTCAAAGTAATTGTGTAGTTACGCTAAGCCTCGTCAAGTGTCTTGCTAGCATAGTAAATGACCACGGGTTTCCCATCTATTTTCTGCCCAAGTACCATGCCTACAGCGTAATCATATGCATCGCACATGATCTTAAAGGGTTGAGACCAATCAGGGGGCTACAGGAAAGGTGCTTGCATAACATGATCACGTAGGACTTCAAATGCCTTAGTGCACTCCTTGGTGATTTAAGAAGGGACATCCTTAGATAGAAGATTAGTTAGGGGCACGCTATTTTTGAGAAATTGGGAATGAATCGACGGCAAAAATCAATGATCTCCAGGAAGGAACGGATGTCTTTGATTGAGCTAGGCATAGGGAGTTTGGAAATTAAATTCACCTTGGCTCGATCAACCTAGATGCCCTTTTTAGAGATAAGATGTCCCAAGACTATTCCTTCAGGTACCATGAAGTGGCTCTTTTCCTAGGAAAGAACCAATTTCACATCAATGCATCGCCTGAGGATCTGGACCAAGTGTAGGAAGCAATTGTAAAATGATTCACCAAATATCTAGAAGTCATCCATGAAGACTTCCAGGTATTCACCTACCATATCTGAGAATATGGCAAGCATGCACCGCTGAAAAGTAGCAGGTTCATTGCAGAGATCGAACGGCATCCTATGGAATGCGTAAGTTCCGAAGGGGCAGGTGAAGGTGGTCTTTTCTTAGTCCTCAGGACGGATTGCGACCTGGTTGTAACTGGAGTACCCATTTAGAAAGCAGAAGAATCGATTTCACGCTAGTTTCTTGAGGATCTGATAAATGAATGGTAGTAGGAAATGATCCTTCTTCGTGAAGGAATTGAGTCTTCTATAATCAATGCAGACTCTCCATGCATTTGCTATACGAGTCGGTATGGCATCTCCGATTTCAATCGTGATGATGGAGCCCTGCCTTTTTAGGCACTTGGATTAGACTCACCCACCGACTGTCGGAGATCGGGTAGATGATCCCTGCATCTAACCACTTGATAATCTCCTTTTTCATGACATCCTGTAGATTGGGATTTAGGCATCTCTGCATTTCATGGGATGGTCCTGAGCCCTCTTTAGTGTAGATGTGGTGTGCCTAGTATGAGGGGCTGGTACCAGTGAGATCATCGAGAGTCCATCCAATAGCACTTAGATGTTGCTAGAGAACAGAAATCAGGTGTGTTTCTTGATCAAGTCTGAGTCAGGAGTTGATAATCACAGGAAACGTTTGATTGGAACCCAAAAAGACATAATTGAGATGATCGGGAAGAGGCTTTAACTGCAAAATTGGGTTTTAGTAGCAGCGGGTAATTTAGGATGGGTGTAAGGAGCAAAAGGAGCTATGGGTGTGTCCAGGTTGAGTTTGGGCTCCTCTAATTGTGGGTTTTGATCCTCTTGTGGTTGATAAGAAATAGTAGGGTTCCTGATGAAGTCGTCAACCACTGCTTCAATATCACAAATTTGTTCTATGACTCCACAATTAATTCCTTGTTGGGCATTAAAGATGTCGATCTTTAGTGTCTTGCTCCCAAATTTCAATTCAATTTGGCCCTCCTCACAATTGATATTGGCCCTGGCAGTGGCCAGAAATGGTCTCCCTAGTATGATCGGTGTATTCTTCACATTATCAGGTGTGTCCATGCCTAAAACAATGAAAACCACTGGGAAATAGAAATCATGCACCCTAACTATGACATCCTCGGGAATTCCTTTTGTTGACTTAATTGATCAGTCTGCTAGTTGTAAAGTCATTTCAATCAGCTTAAGTTCAGATTCCTCGAAGTAGTCTAGTAGGGATGTGGGTATCAAATTTATGGAGGCTCCTAAGTCTAATAAAGATCGGTCAAATCGTATATCATCGATTTCACAGGAGATCAAAGGGGTGCCTGGGTCTTTATTCTTAAGCGGGAGTTTGCTCAAAATGATAGAGCCGGCTTGCTCTGACAGTACAATTGGATTCCCGTCTTTGGTTCATGGCTTACACATAGGTGTACATATGTCTTTCTGAAATCATGCATAAGTCGGTACGTGGCGTATCGCATCCATCAAGGGGATGTTTATATGGACCTACTCAAAGAGCTTAACCAGTTCCTCCCCAGGTGCCACGGTTTTGGTTATCCTTTTTCCTTTGGTCAAGGCCTCAAGAAATGGAACCTTAGATGGTTCCTCTAGAATGGGTCCAGGTTCTTAATCTGGGATAGAGGTGTCCTGAATGACTACCCTTGGGTTAGGGTTTGTACTACCAGGCTAGGTTTGGCTTGGATAAGGTGGGTCCTGTGTTGTTTTGCCACTGCGGGTAGTAAGAGAATTTAATCCAGCCCGGTTTTGGTTTGGAGTGGGTAGAAGAGGTGCTTGCTGCTGGTAACCCACATATGATGTCGAAGCCTCCATCTCGTCGGGTGACAGAGTAGAAGGGGCTTGATAAAGAAAGTGATCTTGGCTCGGATTTGGGTTCATAATGTTCCTTTGGTTCGGCACGCTATTCGGATTAGGCAGAGGTTGCGAAGAAAGTGCACCAGGTTGGCGAGGATTTGCCATCTGGGCAAGTTGATTGCGAACCTCTGTGATCTCATCTCTGTGCTATTTTTACATAGCTGCATTCGACTTCTGAATGTCAGCCAGAGTCTGATGGATAAGAGTCATTTGATTTGTCTAAGTTGGCCCTGATTGATAAGTTGGGTTATGCCGAAGCTGAGTTGGCTGATATGGACGAGGAGCTTGTGGTTGGGGTGGATATTGAGGTCTCTGATTTTGATTATTGTCGAACCATGTGAAGTTGGGATGATTATGCCATCCACAGTTGTAGGTGTTTGAGAATGAATAATTTTGAATGGCGTTGAGGTCCTCGCAGGTCTGAGGATCCTCGAGAAAATTAGAATATGAGGGTTTAGAGTTCCCCCAACTAGAGTAGGTGGATCCAGAGTTTCCTCCGTACTCAGAATCAGATGGGGGTGG
The DNA here is from genome assembly GCA_037157565.1 of Thalassia testudinum. Classification (NCBI taxonomy): domain Eukaryota; kingdom Viridiplantae; phylum Streptophyta; class Magnoliopsida; order Alismatales; family Hydrocharitaceae; genus Thalassia; species Thalassia testudinum. Next base: position 145,567,940 of record JAZHRO010000014.1, on the reverse strand, counting down.
ATATGGGTCCATCCCCTGAGAAGGTCGGTGATAGATGTTGTGCACGGCCTCCATGCCAGAGGGTGGTTGTGTGAATGGGTTTTGAGTATAGGTGGCTCGCTGGAAATGTTGAGTTAGCTCATCCACCTTCTTTTCAATAATAGAGACCTTGTCGAGATGACTGGCCATTAGTTCCAAGTCGATTGAAGAAGACAAGCCCTGCATCTCTTGTGCTCCCTTTGGATTCGTCAATGCACGAGCATTTGTCCGGTCGAACATGCTCATACATTCATTATTGATGGAGTTCTCGCACATATTCTCGAGAATCTCCCACACTGTCTTCATGTTGACCCATGATGTTTCATCCACAAGTCTCATTGATGAATAATCTAATATCCTCATGATGTCCCTGGTAAAATGACTGGACTTGTTCCCATTTAGGAACTCCATGATGGGAGCACTTTCGCATGAGATCTAGAAAATGATCCCATGCTTCGTTAAGTGATTCTCCTATTTGTTGTGTGAAATGTGTGATCTGGTGCCGTAAAGCATTTGTCCGACCAATTGGGAAGAACTTTCTCAAAAAGTCGGATTGAAGTTCCGCCCAAGTGTTGATTGGATGGGTTTGGGTTTGGTACCAGTGAGTAGCTTTATCCATGAGAGAGAAGGAGAACATTCTCATGAGTAGAATATCTCGATTTTGAGCTTCTGACCTGAAGGTTTGGGCTAGATGTTTGAGTTGTTTGATATGCTAGAAAGGATCTTCAAAATTACACCCATGGAATTTGGGAATGGCATGAATCATGTTGGGTTTGAGTTCAGTGTCAGGACCTTCAAGAGGGATTTGTACTCGAGGTTCGATTGCCACCGCAATGGGATTGTAGTGATCTCGCATCATTGGATGCTGCGGTGGGTTTACAAAGGCTTGTAATAGATCATTGAGGCGTTGAAGTTGATTTTCAAGATTATTTTCTTCTGCGTGGGGTGTGCCATGATATGGATGAAGGAGAATCAGGTTCAGATGAAGCAAAAGAGATATCAATAAGATTGGGTTGTTGCATAAACAAGGAGGTTAAGGCTTGGCCTTGACGTGAACGATTGACTACGGGAGGCCTCAAGGATGGTCTTAGAGACCTCCTACCGAGCATGCACCGATGAAGTAGATGAGAGGTAGAATGTGATGGACCCAATCAAGACACCCAAAAAATTTTAGATGACTATAGAGGTTTGGGGCGGATGATACCCCTTAGTTAGAAAGCCGTCCAATAGAGAATTACCTGGGCAACTAGAGAGCCAGAGTCCCGTAAAGACCTATACACAATAGAGCGCCCCCATGGGTTACAAGGATTCCTCCACCCGACCTCTCTTGTCACTGATGTTCCAGGGGACTTGACCTCTTAAATCTACCAGTTTTAATTAAGAGCAAGGGTGCTTTAGAATATCACTTGAACATTAAGATGTGTTGAGTGCAAAAGTGACCTAATTTGAATATTGGTTGACCCACAAGGTGGGTCAACTTCACCTGTATTGTCCTCGAAAATTTAGGTCCCTCTTTTAGTGTTCAAATGACTTTAAGAGCCTGATTTTAGGGTTTTGCTTGAATAAATCAGTTCAATCAAGGTCTAGGCACAAATTTTTTGGGAAGATGATTTCTTGATTAAGTGTGTCTCAAAAAGCCCAAAACTAGAATCCTTAATTGGCTTTAATTTGGTCCACTTTACTTTGTCCAAAGGTGGTACCTACAGTTCAAACAAGAATGTGATAGCCCTATATACCTTACGCATTAAGTGGGTGCACAAATCAGGATTTGTTGTCCAAATAAAATGTATCAACTCAAGAAACTTGATGAATTATCTACGGATAGAATGCAAGTAGCCCTAATTGATTTTTTTCCTTTTATCCTTTTCGGAATGAGGGGTTTAAGAGAGAGTGGTTAGAACTTACCTGCCCCTAGCGTGTTTACTTATGCGAATGATCCTTTTTCAATGTATCTCTCCTGAAACAACCACAGCAAAAGAGATATAATAAGTTAGAATCTGAATCAAGAATTGCAAACAAGAGTTCTAAATTGCCCCTTGCTCCCCGGCAACGGCGCCAAAATGTTTTACGTGCTGAATCAGTGTTTAAGATTATCGTGTTGTAGTATAGCCAAAATAGCACTTAAAGAAATAAGTTTTATTACTCGAAAAGGTTCCGAGGTTGAACACAGGGAGCAATATGGAATTTAGATCTCAAGAATTACAATTTAAGCATAAAATAAGCAATTTATAATAGAACTCCAAACAATAACGATATAGAAATGAAAACAAATGTCAATAGTGCAAAAAGAATGACGTAAAATGGTGATTTGAATCACCAAGTACCCCTCACAACATAGCAAATTTCTCAACATTAACAATCAAATAAATCCTACCAATCAAGTATCAGATGACTGAATGTTTAATAAGATGGCTTAACTGTCTCAAGCTACAGTGTGTAACCTTTTCTTTCCCCTCAGCTGCTTCTTCTTCTCTGTTTCTTCTGTTGTGGCTCCTCTTCTCTTCTTCTTCTTCTGTTCAACCTCATCACACAAGGAAGGGGGATTCTCGAATTGGCTAAGTGTCAGCCAATTTCCACTGTAGCAAAACCCCCTACCCCCGTAGAAGCTCACTTTCTCTCTCTGGGTCACGCTCTCCCAAAGCATTCAACAGTAACGGGTATGCGGGTAATTGAACCTAGAGCATACCCAAGACCAGGCTCCGAGCGTGGGTTGCAGCCGAGGTGTGGGTTTCTGGCAGGTCAAGTGTACCAGGTCCGTGGAGGAGATGTCTCGGAAGAGGCAAGTGAGGGGTGTGAGGGACCTCACCCCTTGTGTCTGAGGCAAACAGCTCGTGGCAAGAATTCAACTTATTTGTTCGCAGGCTCTCAGCTTCTGAGGTGGGACTAATCCCACAACCTTTCTTCTGCGTGCAGCAGTAGATGCTTCTTCATTCAATTCACCCAAGATGGTAGTCAAAGGCTTCAATTGTTGGTCCACTCAAACTCCTGGAGTGATTTCGCGCAAACTGGAGTCGACGCTAGGAACCTACAGGCCTGATGAGAGCTTCAAGCTTCGGTTGAAGATTCATCAATGTCGGTCGAAGGACTTGCCACCTGAAACATGAAATACGGGATAAAAGCCCTAGCTAAAAGGTTCAATAGCATCGCCATGAGGGAAGGAAGTGAACAGCAGTGTTCGTGAGGTGTGAGATTGTGTGAGGTCGTCAGACAGTGTCGGAAGGTGACGTGTGAAAGTACGGTGTTCGACGGAGGTTGTGAAGGAGCAATCAACCAAACTAAGTTAGGGCTTTTGCTCCTGGTGTCAAGGTGTAGGTGTAGGGATGAACAACGGCTGATTTAGTGGAGCATAGTGGCCGTGCGAGCTCGCCGGAGGTATGTTGGTAAGGTGGAAGACGGAGGATGGTAGGGCGAGTCAGCGGTCGAAACGGAGAGGCAAATGTCTAAAAATGAAGAGTGGAAGATGAGGAGTTGTTTAGGAGGGTTGGCAGATGAATGGGATTTGAGTTGGCACTGATTGGGGTGTAGCCAGTGTCGAAGATGAACCTGCTTTGATAAGAAATGGTCAGCGAGGATGAAGGGGGGTAGGAGCGTCGGCAGGTGTTGCACGGTGTAGAAGAGGGAAAGGATGAAGAGTTTTCCATAGATATTGTGGTCAGACGATGTGGGAGGCACGGAGAATCGCTAGAGCTTGAAGAGCAAATTAGCTGGAGGAGGAGAGAGGAATTTGAGGGTTTCTCTGGTCGAATTCAAACCTGGAGGATTGGGTAGGCCTGGAGAGTCTCTAGATATGTGCTAGGGGTCGATTAGAGCTTTGATGCCAAGCTTTAAAGCATGGAAGGTCAACGGAGTTGGAAACCCAAATTTCTCATGCGTTCGCATGAGAAATTGGGAAAGAATTGATGCACAAGAATCGGTCTGATCGAAAGAGGATTTCAAGAGGAATCTCCGATACAATTTTAAGGAGGTTTCATCAATCAATCAAGGAGAAATCCTCGATTGATTGTCGCCAGAGTTGTAGGAGTAGGAGTTCTGTGCGGTGGGGAGCTTTTGTTGGAACGATGAGAACGTTGGGGACCTATTTGAAGGAGTTTTGAAACTAAAAGGTAGAAATGTAATTAGAAAAGACCAATATGCAAACTTGGTCAAGACAAACTCATCTTGGGTCCAAATTTTGGTACAAACCTAATTTGGACCTAACGATTCCAATGGTAAAGTTGGATTTTGGTTTTGACCATCTTTGACTAGGTAATTTATGCAAAAATCCAAATTAGGGCAAATGTTTGTTTGTGATTCTGTTTTGGGTCAAAATGGATTTTGATGGTCAAATTGAAGGTTCTAAACCCTAGAAAATATTTTTCTATAAATTTTAGAGGGTATAGGTCGATTTTATCCTGATAAAAACCTCAGTTAATTGAGCGAGTCTATTTTGAGGGTTTCAAAAGTCATTTAATTTTCAAAACCCGTGCAAACCCTTTTCTGGTTGTTCTAACCCACTTGTTATCTTTTTAAGACCAATTGACATTCATTCAACCCCTGAGAATGCCCATGGTTGTACTACATTCATGATAAGCTGGTAAAATTGGAATTTTAACCCTGTTTTCTTCTTTTTCCTTCAGAATGATTATGCAATGACTTGTTACTCTAAGGGGGTTATGTAGTAGCATTTACTGACTAAATTGTGTCAAAATGAGCTAGTTATGGCTCATGATGATGTTCCCATAAGTAATTTATGTGAAACCCAAATTAGGGTAAATGTCTATCTAGGACTCTATTTTGGGTCAAGACAGATTTTGATGGTCAAATTGAAGGTACCAAATCCAAGAGAAAATTTTCCTATGAATTTTAGAGGGTTTAGGTGAATTTTATCCCGACCAAAATCTTAGTTAGTTAAGTGGGTCTATTTTTAGGGTTTAAATGTCATTTAATTCTCAAAACACGCGAAAACCCTTTTCTGTCTGCATTAACCAACCTGTCGGACATTTAAGGCCATTTGACCCTTAACTAATCCCTAAGAAAAGCCATGGTTGTATTGCAATTGATATGTACTAGTAAAACTGTAATTTTACCCTTATTTAGTGTATTTGTCTCAAAATCATTATGTAATGAATTAGGGCTCTCTAGTGATTATGTGAGAGCATTTAATGACTTAATCAGGTAAAATTAAGCTAGTTATGCTTTATGATGGTGTTCCCATCATACCCCTATGCCTAGCTTTTGCTAGTCCCATAGCAAAATCTCATGGAATCAACTTAAGTTCTAGACCATGCCTTTTTATGCTCAGAACTCTACTATGTGCTTTCTTTTGTAGATTTAGTCAGAATAACAATAGTAGACCTAGAGATACTCAAGTACCAACCAAGATTCGGACCTAACCAGCTCTAGCCTTAATCCACCGCAAAGGTTTCTAAGGCCCATAAGAACTAACCTAAGGTTCATTTAACTCTACGGTTAAAGCATCCGTAATTGAAACATGTTTAGTCATGGTTCAATTTGCTGTGCGTTTTTGTAAGAGAGAGATAGAAGAATTTTTTTATTTTTGGAGAGTTTTCTCTCTTTTCTTTCTTTATTTCTAGCTTCAGATTAGCTTTACAACACAATCTGTATCGGATTCCTAGCTCCCACCATCAATCCTCGTAGGGTCCCTAGCAATCGATGCTTCGGGATAGCATCGCCCATGGCAACCCCCAGAACCCTAGCTTTCGACACTTTGGGATAGTGCTGCCCATGGCATTCTGTAGCTAAATTCAGGCCCCAGCAATCAACATTTCAGGATAATCAAACCCATGGCACCTGAACTAGCATAATGTGCTTTCATGCTTTCAGTAGGATATTTAGTATCCTAGGAGGCACGCACCAAGGAGACGGTATGTTATTACTCATCTTCGAGGGGATTTTTCCACCTCTCCACACCTAGAACTCTTCCAAATCAACTTGTTTTGATTAGCCACTCCTAATCTAGGTAGCTTTTTCTAAACAAATTTAATGCATTTGCATGATTTTGATAATTAAGCACACTGAACCTGACAATGTGTGGATTGGGGTGCTTATGTTACCGAGTCCCTCAAACTAGAGGTCAGCTAACGAGGTCGAATAATCCCTAAGCCTTAGACCTAATACTTAAGCCTCGCATTTTCCCAACCTCTTCAGGACTATCTAGATCATAAATGCTTGAATTTTTGAGCCTAAATACAAGCCCAAGAGGCCTAAGATCAGCATTCATACTAATCTCTTTTTGTCTCTCAGCACTTTTTATCTTTTGTTTCTTTCTTTTTGATTTGGTCTAGAACTAAGTAGATTCCTTAATCTTTTACTAATGACTATCTCCTTTTATTTAAAATTTTTGCTCCTTATTACCATTAAATCATCTCCTCTCTTTTCCTTCTCAAGAATGGTATGCAATTAATTCACTCAAAATTTCCTCCCTTCCCATCTTTTTGTTTTTTTATTTTTTTGGGTTTTTTGGAATATGTATTTTTTTTGTGGGAATCCTTCCAAACTTGAATTTTTGTATGTTTGCACTTAGACACCCGCCCATGCCTAAGTTTTGCAATGTCTTCATTATAAATGGAGGGCATGAAACAGTTAGGGTTCAGGAATTAGAACAAGATTATTGGGTAGGCGAGTGGGTCGGGAATGACTATTTCAGACGATTTCAAGCTTCAGTATGAGTATCAGAGGTGGGATCGACTACTCTAAAACTAAACTCAGAGTTCAATAGACGTAAAGAACAAAAGGATAATTAGAAGGATCTCGGGTTTTTGGAATTACAGGTTGCCTCCCATTAAGAGCTAAATTCAATGCCTTCAACCGAGCAAAACATGGTATGGAGAAGGACTGGTCAAATCAGATGAGTTTTGTAGATTAAGCACCTTGATCAATAGCTTGGTTGGTCCATCAAGGTGCTTGTTCAGATCAATAGTCTAATGATGTAGTCCAAACCCAATCAATCTGGTGGGTTGGTAGATGTGGATCAAGAGATGCGGTGCCCACCAGATACTGTGGAGCTCAAAATGATGTGGAAGTGTATAGCTAGGGTTTGGCTGAGTCGAATCAGCCATGTCAGAGTAGGGATCCTCAAATGAAAATGTATCAGTGGTGGATGTAGGAACCCTACAAAAATGATCAGAGAAGGATGGGTCGTGATTTGTAGTCTGACCGATGTTCGAAACCTGATAAAGATGTGGAGAACCATGTGCAACTGGCTCATTGAGAGGAGAATCAGAGTAGAAATTGAGTCTGGTTGTAGGTTGGGGTTGAGAATGGATTTGGGAAGGTTCTGCATATGTTGTGGAAGAGGTGGCTTCAAGAATAATTGTGTGGGAAGGCTCCTCTAAGAAGGTTCCAAAGGTGGGTTCATTTAGAGAGCCCTCAAAGTAGCCATCAAAATCAAAGGTAAATGCATGAAGAGTGTTTATGGGATCAAGGAAATCTAAGTCGAAAAGATTCAAACTCTAGTTTGTAGCCACTCTCGGCAATTACTGTTCCTGAGTCCTGGGGATCAAAAAGAAATGATTCCATCTCAATGGAACTTGATTTTGAATCAATGATCTCAGGATCTGGGACCTTAGAGTTAGAATCGAAGAATGGATCATGCATGTTGAGGTCATAGATTGGCTCCATAGTCTTCAAGAAACAACGGTTCTCCGAAATCAGAGGAAGATTCGAAGTCGTCGGAGAACTTGCGAGAATCATGTTCTGAATCTGATTCTGGATCAGAGATTTCACCATAGAATAAATCAAGATGTGGACAATCAGCAACATGCCTTGGGTCTAGCCTATTCTCAAATTCCGAGCTCAAAACGGTGTCCCTATTAGGCATGGGCTCAGCTTCCTAGCTTGTATGGAGGACCTAATCAAAACCTAACTCTTCAAACTCAGTTTCTATATCGTAGAATGGCATGACTTTCAAAAAATCAATATGTATCTCTTGGGAGTTTGGAGAGGTGTACTCATCAAATACAGGCCCTGAATCATAATCCAGATTTCAAATCTGATTTGTTTCGCACGGGGCCTCATAATCATCCCAATAAGTCTCACATCCAGATTCTAGGTTAAGGATGTGGGTTGGTTCACTAGAATCTAGGTTGGGATCTACAGGGACGTCAGAAATGCTCTCGAGAGTCACCTTATCAGAATAAGGGATAGAATTTACACCCTCGAGAGGTTCTGATTCAATCTCATTAACACAAGAGTCTGGGAAATCTAAGCTTGCTAGAGTAGGGTTTTGTATCTCTAGGGTTGGCTCAAAATCGTGATATCCTGCAATTGGATCCTCCCAACACTCATCAAGATCAGGAATGTCAATTCCTATGAAATTTGAATCTGAATTTATTTAGGCTGGGTATCCACAATTATCATCTTTGAACCCAGGATTTGGGAAATTATCTTGGTCACTATCTCACTCTAAGTTGTTTTGTGAGATTTTAACGGGTATTTTTGATCAATTGTTATATATAACCTATTCAACAATTCTCCCCATTTTTCTAAAAATTCATCAAATTTTTCTAGAAGTGAAAGGCTTGACCAACATTGCGGACAATCATTGTTGTGTAATTTCACCAATTCACTTTGTTCGGCTAATAGGAGGTCCCAGGTTGAACCATACTTCATTTGTGTCCATATTATTCCTACACAGTTCGTGATGATTTCTGTTGTTTTTGCAAATCTTTCCTGAATGTTCCTTGCATAATATTCTTCCTTGTTTCTATAGGCATCCTCTATTATCTTTCCTTTCAAGCTCATTTTTGACTCAGGTTTTCCTATATAGCTAGGCTGCATTTTTAAATCAGATGGTGGAATCAAGATGTAGAATCAAAACTCAAGTTTGATTGAGGTTGATCAGATCTTGAAAAGAAATCCCCAAGGTGATCTAGTGAGGCTTCTTAGGTTACAAACCTAATAGCCTTCTTGTGTGTGTGCTCAAATAGAAGGGATGACGGACTGGATGTGGATTTTGACCCAATCAAGGCACCCAAAGATTTTTGGATGACTAAGGTAATTTCCAGGTGATGATACCTCTGAATCAGAAATTTGCACACCCGAGAAATGCCTAGGCAGCTAGGAAGGGAAAGCTCTACAAAGAACCCTACACTGTAGAGCGTCCCTATTGGTTATAGGGTTTCCCCCACCCAACCTTCCTTGCCACTGCGGGTCCAGGTAGACCAAAATGTACGAACTTAAGTCCTTGAGTCTAGCAATTTTATGTCCTAATTTGTGCCTTTGATTTCACATGATTACAAGTTAATTCAGCTTGTGACCTAATTTAGAGGTTGGTTGGCTTACAAAGTGCACCAACTTTACCTGACCTACCCTAAAGATGGAAGAATGAGATCTAGGTGAAGACTTAGAAATCACCCTGATTTGACTCTTGGGTTATTAGGTCCAATGATTTTAGGGTTTTTAGTGAATTTAGAGCCTGATTTTCAGGGTTTTGTTGATTAGCACTTTTCTACCAAGGGTATGGGTAGCACACAAATGCAGGTGGATTTGTATCCTTTTATGAAGTCAAGTGTGAACTAGCACTCCAAAATCCTAAAACTTGAAACCCTAATTGGCTCTATCTCCTTGTCCAATTGATCTTAACTTATTCACCTTGGGCTTCAAGCAAGAAATGTGTTAGCCCAAAGTGATTTAGAATTTAAGCGTGGTCTGTAATAGGCACAGGAAATTTAGGGTAGCAAATTCTAAATAGAATGCTTCAAACTCCAATCAGATTTGAAAAGAAATTCTTCAAATTAGGAAACTTGCCTTTTAAAAGATGATTACTATAAAAATATAAGGTAGTTGATTCCTAATTGATTATTTACTTTTTTTTTTATCTTCTGAAGATTAGGAGGTTGATTAGGGAAGAATAGAGAAGTTACCTGTCATGGAGTGGTTATTTTGCGAAGATCTCCTCATGAAGTTCCTCGCAAAATTACAAGAACGCAAACAAGGCAAGTCAATGCTCAAATATAGTAAAATAATGTAGAAATGAGTGGTGAATTGCACGTTGCTTCCCAACAATGCCGCGAAAATTTTTATCTGCGCTGAATCAAGTTTTAAAATCAATGCGTGTAGTATAGGTTGAATCAGCATGAAAAACAAATGGAATTTATTGCTCAAATGAAAGCCTGAGGTCGAACACAGGGAGCAAATAGGAATTCAAATGCTAATCTCAATAAATAATGTAAATAAGCACAAGAACTTAAACCAAATAATGATATTCAATAAATACTAATATGTCAAATTTGATATTCAGTGATTCGCATATATCTTGAGATAATAAAATGTAGAGAAGCTAAAACAGTGGTGATTTAAATCACCAATTACTCTCTAGACATATATATATCAAGCATTCAACCAATTTAAATATCTCAACAGTAATTCTAAATCAATCTTTTATAGTATCAAGCCTTAAATCATATGTCAGGTCTAATGACCAGACGACTTAACCAACAAGTGCTACATTGCTAAGGATGCATTGTTCTTCCTCTTCTTCCTTTCTTTCCTTCCTTCTGTCTCTGCTCTTATTTCTCTCTTTGGCTTTTAATAAGGCCTTCTTCCTTCTCTTCTTCTTCTATCAAAGAATTCTTCTTCAATGTATGTCATAGCTTCTCTTCTTCTCGGCCCTTGTTCTTCTTCTCTTCAGTTCTTTCCTCTTCTTTAGAACTTCTCTTCTCAAGCCTTCTCTATTTCTTCTTCAGCTGCCCTCCTCCTCTTCTTGCTACTAAATGTCGCATATGGTAAAACCCCCTGCCCCCGTGCACTCTCTTTCTTTCTCTCTCTGGGATTCGCCCTCCCGGGACCAGACTTACCAGCAATGGGTGGTGAATGAGGAGTGAACAGGGATTAGGCGGGTAATCCGATCAGTGCCGGACCCGTGTGAATAGTGTCACGGGCAAGGAACATGTGAGGGGCGTGCAGGGACCTCACCCCCAGTGTTGTAGTTGTGGAGATAAGTCCTTAGCATAAAATCAATATATGCGCTGTGGTGTAGCTATTAGCACCCGATGTTGGACTATCCCACCGGAAATCTTCCACGTGCATCTGCAGCAGATGGTGCAGTCAATTGAGGCAGCCACAGATGGTGTGGATTCTGTTTGACCAACTGGAAGTGGTCAAGGGTTGGTTCCATGCATCCTGGAGGGTGTGCCTGGAGCTGTTGAGGCCTTAAACATGCTTCTGGAGCTCCTGGAGAAGCTCAGCAATTGCGGTGAAGGGATGAGCACATGAAATCATACGAACGAATTTTGGCCATATTAAGTACGTTCATGATGGTCGCCAGACCATGGCGATTGTAGTGGCGGTCATAACGTGGACAATGGAGGTACGCAGTTGCCAGACAGTGGAAGAGATAGAGGCTGGTGATGGGTTTGTACGGTGGCATGACTGGGTGGACGATGGAGTGCAATAGGTTAGGGCTTTTGTATGGGTGGATGTGGTGGAGGTTGGGGACTTGCCGGCGAGGAAGATGGAGTTGTGTAGAGAGCGGAAGTCCTCACCAGAGTGGTCGCTGGAGATGGAAGAGATGATGGTGATTCACGACGTTGGTTGTCGAATTTGGAGAATAAGAAGAATACGAAAATGTAAGTAGAGGAAGATAGAGAACCTAATCTAATGGTTGAAGGAGGTAGAAAATCCACGCCGGTGTGATGTTCGGATGTGGGGAAGATGAATCCTCTGAGAGGGGCACGGCAGCGACAAAAGGGATCAGGATGCCTTGGCTTTGGCCCACCAGGTGCAGATGAAGATGAAGAAGAAGGAGGATAGGCCAATTTGGCCATTGGCCATCCATAGGAGGATAGGGGAGGAGCTTCCAGAGCTAAGTTGAAGGAAGGCCATAGGGAGAGTTTCGAAGAGGGTTCGATGGTCAAATTAAAGGTACCAGACCCTAAAGAATATTTTTATATGAATTTTCAAGGGTTTAGGTGAATTAATATTAACCCAAACCTCAATTAATTAAGCGGATCTATTTTTAGGATTTCAGATGTCATTCAATTGCCAAAACACATGAAAACCCTTTCCTATCTGTATTAACCCACTTGTTGGACATTTAAGGCCATTTGACGCTTAACTAACCCCTGAGAAAACCTGTGGTTGTATTGCAATTGAGATATACTATTTAAACTGCAGTTTTACCCTTATTTTACTATATTTCTCTCAGAATGATTATGAAAATGAATTAGTGTTCTCTGGTAGTTATGTAGGAGCATTTAATGACTTAATAAAATAAAATTGACTTAGTTATGGCTCATGATGGTGTTCCCATTACTTTTATGACCTAATTAAAATTTGTACCAATTTGACCCCTAAGGTTTCACCAAACTTAGGCTTGATATTTAGGTCATGAGATTTCTTTAGTTGATATCAATTCCTTCATCCAAATCCGGTGCCAGACTAAGAGGTTGTGCCAAACAACCAGGCGTAGTTTTATGCAAGCCCTCAGTGATTTTTCCTGGGATGTGCTTGGGTCCAACCCTCTGCTTAAGTAGTCAAGCCAGATTAGATGAACAAAAAGCTATCAACTACTTATCTCTTATGTCTTAGGTAACCAAGTCTTAGGTAATTCTAGGAAGTCAACCTTAACTTTAGTTTCGAATTTTGTTTGCTTGATTACACAATTCTTATCTTTTCCCTGCTGACCTCCATGTTCTTCTTTTGTATGCATGGGTGGCGATTCTAGAATACACACTTGAAGGGACATTTTGATTCTAGCCCTCATACAAAAAGACCCTCTTCCTCTCATTTGCATTCATCAACAAAAATGGAAAGCGCCCAAAATAGGTCCAATGCCACTTCCACTTCTGACCAACAAAACACCTTTAGTCCCACCTTTAACCCTCCCACCGAAAATCCATAATCTGACCCACATTTTGACATCCCCATTCTTACCCTCTCCGACCAGGAATTACCTGAGTTGCCATAAGATCAAAACCAAGGGTCCCCACAAAATCCCTTTTTTATGATGGTTGAGCAACTAGCTCAACTTCAAGAAAACCAATAACAATTGCCTAGGACTATCACAAACCTAGCCAACCAACAGCAAAGCCTGCCACCCCCTCAACAGCATGTCATTCCTCTTAAGGATTTCTATGATAGTTCCAATTTTGAGGATAGGCTATGGGTGGTCATACCAGAAGGGAACTTTGAAATAAAACCAACGATTCTGAATGTCATTAAGCACTTTCATGGCCATCCAAGGGAAGACCCATTTATCCATCTTGAGGAACTCAGAGTCCTCACACAGATGACTCATTCTCGCAATGTGCGAGAAGACTTATGGATGATGGGGGTTATTCCCTCTTTCTCTCAATGACAAGGCTGCTTATTGGTTCGGAACCATTGGTAAACCTATTAACACTTGGCCTCATCTCAAAAGTGCTTTCCTTAAGAAATTCTTCCCCATAGGTCATACGAATTCCTTGAGAAGATCTATTACGACCTTCCAACAAAAGCTTGGCAAGACTTTACATGATTCTTGGGAAAGATTCTAGGATCTTGTAAGAAGTTTCCCACACCATGAGGTTCCTTTATGGCTGCTTGTGCAGATTTTCTATCATTGCTTAGAAGATCACCTCCAATGTTTGTCAACACCTCGTGTGGCAGCAACTTCCTAAAGAAGGATGCCAAAAGTGCCTATGAATTATTTGAAGAAATGAATGAAAACTAAGTTAACCATGCTTCCATGAACACCTTTGGAAGAACTACCAACCTGCAGTTTAGTGTTCATGAAATAGGCACTAAATGATCGCCCAACTACTTGACAAGATGCAATGAAATCAAAAGAAGACTGAGGAAAGACTTAACTCACCCAATCAGGCTCCACAACTAACCTTGCCTAACATTTCGAAGAGAGAAACTTGCATCATATCAAGGTTGTCCTGGGTACAATTATTTTTCTGAGGGTTCATCTAGTTTAACTGAGACGTACAATTATCCAAGTGCTAATCCCAACTCAGCCACTGAGAACATTTCCGCCCTCCAGGAGTACTTTAAAAATCCCTCCAACTCAAATTAGAGGAACTACCCGACCCACTCCTGGACCAAATTGTTTCCTTCCCAAAGACAAAATCAGTTTGGGGGCTATGGGAAAAATCAATCTTTTACAAACTTGGGCTATCCCAAGAAGACATCAATTCCCAGGTTATGAAAGCCCTACAAGGGATGTAAAGTCAAATGTCGGAGGTAATCCATGTTGTTACAAATCTCCATAATCAGATTGGGGTTACTCCAACCCAAAGACCTATAGGAAATCTACCTTCGCAACTCATACCCAATCCTAACAACCAAAGGAACAACTACTAAGGTGGGAATCAGAATCAAAACCATCATAACCAGCCTCCTATTAACCTAGCACCAGAGCACCCACTGGATTTCCATCAACATCAGGCCCCCTAACCTCCTCTCAGGAACAACCATACTACTAATGCAATATAATTGAGTGGGAAAACAATTAGGAATCTTAGGCCTTCCTAATCTCAATAAGAAACCCACCCTATGCCTATGTAGGTTGACTCTCCTCTCACCCTTACCCAGGAAGAAAAAGAAAAAGATCTCAAAGGTCGTACTACAATTCCTTTTCCCCAATCTCTACACTCCACCACCAGCTAAAGAAAGAAAATTAAGCCCACTACTAAGGAACTCATAGATTTATTTGGGCAAGTTTAAATCAATATCCCTCTCCTAGTTGCAATTAAACATATCCCTACCTATGCCAAATTTTTGAAGGATATTTGTACTCCAGAAAGGCAGACCAAAAAACTAGGTAGAGTGCATCTTTTGGAGGCAGTAAGCTCTATTATACAGAACAAGATGCCTCCTAAGAAGAAAGACCCAATGCACCTCTCATTTCTGTGATTATTGATGACACTACATTTAACCGTGACCTTCTCGATATTGGTGCCTCTGTCAATATCATCCCCACTTTATCAGTGATATTAAGCCCATTGAGGCCACATCACAGTTAGTAGATAAATCTTCAATAAAACCTAGGGGAATTGTAGGGGATGCTCTTGTTAAGGTCCAGAACTGTGTCTTCCTAATTGATTTTCTGGTCCTTGACATTAAGGTTCCTGAGACTCTAATCATCACCCCTATCACCTTTGGAAGACCATTTTTGGCTACCACGAAGCAAACATTAATTGCCATACTGGTAAAATGGACATTACTTGCACTGGCAAAACAATATCCTTCGATATTTTCAAATCCTCCAAGAGATTCCATGATGATGATTTTTTTGACGACTTAGATACTAGAATAAGTAATTTGGTGGAGGAAACAATGATTGTGGATTCTCTTCCCGATCATAATTTCTTCAAAGATTCTAACTATGAATCAGTGGTCGGCAACATCAATGACTTGGAAACTAACCTTCAATCAAAATCTCTTAATGACCATTCACCAGACCCACCCACTCTAAGTTCACTTCACCTTGCCACTATAACTTCACCCACCCTTCACTCCACTAACTTTTCCTCCACTCCCTTTTCCTTGAACCAACCACCTGACCCCCCTGAGTTTGGCTTCCTTCTTAAAATAGAACCTTGGCCAGACTCGATCACTTTTCAACTTTTCCATCTTATTTCAGTCCCCCAACATCTGCCAGTTAACTTTAAGGGGACCAAAAGGAATATGTCATTCTTTAGGGCATTCAAGTGTTCAATTATCTACATGATTGACTTTCTTCTGTGCATCGCTTCATGCCTGGTTAAATGCCGTTAAAGACAACACTAGATGGGAGGTAACGCATCATTTTTTTTGGCTTTCCTTTTTCCTTTTCCAGGTTTTGACCATCTTGAATCTGACCTTCCTTTTACTTAGGTCAAATCTTTTCCCTTCCTAATGCATGAGGACAAGGCATATCTTAAGCAAGGGGGGTGTTTTAAAATTTTCATGATTGATTCAGGATTTTCAAAACCTAAAATCATTCAAAATCTTCCTTTTTGCATGCATCTTCATTAAAAATTAGAAAAATCATAAAACACTTTTTGAGGAAATTTTGAAAACTTGGGACTAAGGTTAAAAATTTATTTCTAGGTACATTTGGATTTAAATTTTATCAAACTATGGACAAGGATATGGATCCATTTGTTACAATTTCTGGGTCTACCTTAGACTAGATCAAATATCTTTTGAAAAATTCCTCCTAAACTCTTGATGTTTTACGTGACTTGATCCTATTTAGCAACTTAGAAATTACTTGGCTTAGTTTCGAATCCAAAAACATGCGACTCTTGCGGGAAATCTTGCATCAAAAATTTCACACAAAAAACCAACACAACCCAAGCCCAAAAACATCTAGAAAGTCTAGAAAAGCCCCCTATTTAGTCTTTGTGAAAATTCGAGGTAGATGATTGGTGTGAGTTTCCACCACTCAGAAGGAGGATTACCTCCTTTGAAGATGCAATGTCAACATGCACTAGTAGAAAAAGCACTATTCGTGACGGATATTTTTGATCGTTCAAATAATAGTCAGCAATAATATTATTCTCTACCATTATAGTAGGGACGGTTGCCAAAAGTCCAGTCACTAACTTTACCATCTGGAAAATAGTCGAGGAGGTTGAGACCATTATCGATCGTTAGAAATGGTCGAGAATAAAAATTTAATCAACCTTTGTTATATAAACGGTCGAGGATAAATGAAATCCTCAACTGTGCAATATATAACGGTCGAGAAAGTGAAGTAAAATTAAGACGTTCGGTTGACACCATTGTCGACCATTTATAACGGTCGACAATAATAATATAGTCAACTATTTCCATATTAACTGCCGACAATAATGTTTTCATAACCCGTGGGCGTGGGCGAGCAAATTTTCAACATCTATCGTTGACCATTCGATCTTAATGGCTAGAAAAGGAGTTATTCTCGATCGTTATTAATAGTCGGTAATAAAAGTATAACCAACCGATTATTACGAACGGTCGAGAATGTTGACTTAAATCCTTAGAGCAGCCCAACTCCCTCCCCCTTCATCCCAAATCTGAAGCGACTCCTCCACCTCATAACCTCCTCCTGCCCTCCCCTTTGCGAGACCTCCTCCCCTGGGCTCCTCCGTGAGAGTCACTGTAGCTCCTCCTCCACCTTAGCTCTTCCTTCGTGACCTCAAGGGGTTGCCTTCCTCGTCCTCTTCTTCGGCCTCCACCCACCACCTTCCCCTACCATCGTCGCCGACCTTCCCTAACCCTCCCCCTCGCCCATGACCAGCCACCACCCATAGCACCACAACCCACTGCCACCACCTCTACCGCCACCACCAGCACCTCTACCACCACCATCTGCAGCACCACCACCCCCCTCGGCCACCACCACCACTTGCCCATGCTGCCACCACCAGCACCAGCACCAGCACCCCCTACCACCACCCCCTGCCACCAACATGAAGACCCTCTACCACCACCAATGCCACCACCCCCTCCACCATGGCCAATCCCCCTGCAACCACCACCACAACCCTCCACCCCATCCCCCTGCCAGCAGCACCACCAACCCCTGCCCCCACCGCCAGTACGACCACCTGTTGCGCCTACCACCAACACCACTAGCACCCTGCAGCCAGTACCACCACCACCAGCACCCTCTACCACTTCCTCCTCTAAAATAGCTAGTTTTTCTTATTACGTAATTAGGTTTGATTTTTATTTGTGAATACAATAACATGTTATTACTTTATAATTTTGGTTTAGTTAATTTGTTAGTAATTATTTTTTGTGGGGTGTGCCCACATATGTAGGATAATTGTTAGTAATTGTCATTGTGGTGTGTGCCCACATATGGTTTAGTGAAAGTGTAGGTAATTGCTATTTGTGTACCCACATCTGTTGTGTTAGATTGTGTATGTAGGATTTGAGAGAAATCAATATTATAGTGGAAACTCTGCCAAAATTTTTCGGCTTACGATTTGCTAAAGTATAGGAGTAGGGCTTATGATTAGGTTTTACATTTTGTGTATAGGGTTTTGTGTTTAGTATTTAGGGTTTTGTGCTTAGGAGTAGGGTTTAATTATGGTTATTTGTTTTTAGGTTAGGTTTTAAGGTTTAGTGTTTAAGCATTAAGGTTAGGTTTAGGATTTTTTTATTGGGTTTTGGTATTAGGTTTTAGTTCTGGATTTAGGTTATAGGGCATTTATTTTAGATTTAGGGTTTTCGATTTAAGGTTTAAGTTTAGGATTTTTGGCTTTAGTTTAGGTTTGACGATCTTGATTGCAACAATGGTGAAGGCTCCAAAGTTTGATTTTTGAAAGCTTGGATTGTAGCTGAAGCCAATTCTTTCACACTTATAAATTAATGTAGTTGTTGCTATAAAACTTCACCTAAATTGGAAAATGGGAAAATTTCTTTCGATAATTCTACACTGTATGTTTGAATTGTGTTCCCAAATTATTTGAATTATTTGTTATTTATGTTTGATTATGAAATTTTTATTACAACTTTGTAGATACACAGACTTGCACAAATTTAGATGCATGATAATGACAAACAAAAGGAATTCTAGCCCCTAGGCAACAAGTTGTGGGAGGGATATAATTATGTCAAAATACTAGCTTGTCGAGACATATGATCATGTTATACGGACAATACAGAGTCTGTGTATTCCTCACTTACATGCATAATGCGTTGTCCTTATAACATGCCATAAGTTTCGTCATCCTTTGTTCAGAGAAGTTCTGAACAAAGGGGGGTCCTTGGAGATTTGATCACAACTTAGGGTTACTTCTTGCATGTAGCTAGTGTTTGGAGAAATTTCAGTTGCATTTTCTCACTCTTCTCTGGCATACCAACTAATCTTAGCTCTGTTCCCGAAGCACCCATTAGTGGGGGTTATTGGGGATGTTGTTAAGGTTAGTCT
The DNA here is from genome assembly GCA_037157565.1 of Thalassia testudinum. Lineage (NCBI taxonomy): Eukaryota > Viridiplantae > Streptophyta > Magnoliopsida > Alismatales > Hydrocharitaceae > Thalassia > Thalassia testudinum. The sequence goes on along the minus strand of JAZHRO010000014.1, from coordinate 145,549,090 downwards.
TGCGGGGTATATTAGAAAAGTGAGGTGAAATGCTGTCGAAATTTCTTCAAACACTGGTTGCATGTAAGAAGTAATGTTGTAATCAAATCTTCAAGGATGGGCCATCAAGTGGAAATCTTCTTAAAATGCACATTTCTTCTTTATTCTAGTATAACTTATGAATGAATTAAAAATACACATTCTTACCTTATCTGAGTCCAACTTTTCAGTGGTTATCTTTTACATTTAGGATAACTATCATGGATAAGTCATGGATCGGTATGAGAAATTCGAATTACCACGACTACAAGAGTGGAGTGATTTTGTTTTTGGAGTGGGCATTTCATGATGATAGGAAGACATTTAGATGAGGTGAATTCCTCCAGTTGATTTTATGCCCATGTCGAGAGTGTTTGAATGGGTTTTTCTATGACCAAGACATAGTTTTCGAGTATGTAATATGTAACGGTTGGTAGCAACATTACGTAAATTGGACAACTCATGGTGAACAAATGAGAGAAATTGGGAATGAGACAATTGAAGTCTTTGAAGGAAGTGATGATAATCAAGGAGATGAATTGGATGAAATGTTACATGATATTAGAGCAGCAGACCATGAGGATGCAGATGATGATGAGGCATTATGAGATTGTAATGTGTTGTACGATGCAGTCAAGGTAGTAGAGAATCCAATTGCTCCTCGAATAACGCCAATGTCAAAGTTATCATTGTTTCAGATGAAGGTGATGAATAGAGCCACAGCAAAATTAATGTCTGAGGTTCTAGAATTCATTAGAGATCTGTTGAATAATCCTGCTGGATATCCTAAGTCATGGTATGATGCGAAGAAGCAGATACGTGGTCTCAGACTAAAATGCGAGAAGATTGATGCCTATCGTAATGACTATGTCCTATACAAAAATAAGTACTCAGGGTTGACTAACTGTCCTAAATGTGGTGAGGAGAGATATAAGGTGGGTAAGTCAACAAAAAATGGTGGGAAGAAACAACTAGAGAAGGTTTGCCACTATTGTCTACTGATCCCTAGGCTATAATGGTTATTCATTTCCAGTAAAATAGCAAAACTAATGTCGTGGCATTAGAATAATAAATCGAAAGATGGACGCATTTGTCATCCAAAAGATTCTAATGAGTTGAAAGGATTTAGCGAGAATCACGCATTATTCGTAGAGGAGGCACGAAATGTTAGACTAGGTCTTGCAAGCGATGGATTCAATTCATTCAAAAACATGTATCCATCATATTCCATATGGCTGGTGGTCGTGGTGACTTACAACTTACCCCCATGGCTATGCATGCGATCTTCATTCATGATGTTCACACTCCTTATCCTAGGACCCAAGCAACCAGGAAATGCAATAGATATTTATCTCCAGCCATTGATTGATGAACTGAAAGTGTTGTGGTACAGTGGTGTTTAAACATATGATGCATACAAGAAATAATTCTCCTAGTTGCATGTAGAATTACTGTGGACAATCAATGACTTTCCAGCATATGTGAATTTATCAGGATGGAGTACAAAGGGGATGTTCGCCTATCCAATCTGTATGGATGATACTCATCACCTGAAATTGCTTGAAAGCAAGAATTTTTGTTACTTAGGGCACCACAGGTTTTTTCCCATTGAACACAGATGGCGAATATCACAATTCAAGGATAGATTTGATGGTAATACATGTCGGTATTCGTCAAGGAATCTGAAGAATAAACTCAGTACAAATTCTATTAGGTTGTCGAGGATGAAAATCATGGAGACATTGTAATAGCTCAGAGAGATACATTTGGGTCATCTTTTCAAGAATGACCTGACTTCCTTCCGACACTTAAGGTTTAGGAAGAAAAACATATTTTTTATGGAGCTTCTATAATGGAAGGATTTGACAGTGCAGCATAATTTAGATGTATGCATATCGAAAAGAATGTAATGGGCAACATTCTTGATGTATTAAACCTAATAGACAGCCTGAAGAATACAGTTAAAGCATGGAATGATATGAAAATTTTGGGTATTCATCCTGAGTTGCACGTTGAAAAAGGAGGGTCTCACTTTCCATAAGCGATATACAGTCTTACTAGAGAGCGGAGGCAAAGGATTTTCTCATTCCTTAAAGACATTTGAGTTCCAGATGGGTATTCATGACAACTTTTATGTTGCGTAAATGAAGTGCAAAAGAAGATTACTGGGGTAAAAAGTCATGATTCTCATGTATACATGCAAATCTTATTCTCACTAGCGGTACATGGAGTGATGCCTGATCCAGTAGTTGATTCTTTGATGGAGATGAGTAGATATTTTAAAGTTATCTACTCAAAGACATTAGATATCGAATTGCTTTACTATTAGGAAAAATAAATTGTGATCACACTTTGTAAAATGGAGTAGATTTTCCTGCCTGCATTTTTCAACATTATGGTTCATGTCACGCTTCATCTTTCAAATGAAGTGAGAATTGCTGGACCTATGCAGTACAGATGGATGTATCCAATTGAATGATATTTGAAGAAATTGAAAGATTATGTTTTGAATAAGGCTAAACTAGAAGGGTCAATTGTTGAAGGCTATCTTATAGAAGAATGTATTAACTTCTGTGCCATGTACATGAATAAAGCAGATAATAGATTTAATCATCTTGAATGAAACTATGAAGGAGAATTTAATGGTAATGATGAAGATTGTATGTATATTTTTAACATCAAAGGAAGGTCGATAGTACGGATGGAGGTTAAGCCCATCTCGGAAATGGACCGACGTTCGGCACACTTGTACATTTTGAAGCAAATTGCAGAAGTTGATGAATTTTACAATGAATTCAAAGAATCATTTGATACATCTACACACGACTTGCAGTTCCTTTATTGGTTCAAGGATCATGTAAATAAATAGAACGAAGATGGAGATCCACGGTGGGTACAAGATTCTGATGTAATTGCTAATATACCTTTGACATACAGATGTTGCCATTCTGGATACATAATTAACGATTTCATATTAAAAGTATGATCCATTGATGATGTGAAAGCCACGCAATAGGTGGGAGTTCTTGTCAGTTGTGACCTAAGCATTGGTTGTAATGGGTAGTACAGTCAAATTGAAGAGATTGTAGAAATAAGTTTCAAGTTTGACCGTAAGGTGGTTCTATTCAAGTGTGATTGGTTTGATGTTTTTAAAGAAGGCATTGGATTCAAAATCAAAAAGAAACTTGGATTCTTGACCTTAAGTAAGAACCGTCACATCCTCCAATCAACAGAACCATTCACACTAGCTTGTCAGGTAGCACAAGTATTCTACATGCCTGATAATAGCAGAAATGGGTAGATTATACCAATTAGAGCTCAATCATGTGAACAATACGATGTGGGAAAAGATCTACACCTAGATGTTGAATATGAAGCATATCAACAAAACCCACAAAGTGAAGAACTTGCCGCTGGTGCAACTGACATTGATATATAAGGTAAATTGCCAAAAGTATTAATTCATAACCATACATATAAATAAATTATGAAATTTTTAGTTTATTTTGTTTAAATTGCCTTTAAATTATTTTATCTTTTATTAAAGGTTACGTTCATTTATATATCAAAATTGAATTTTTTTTATTGCCTTCTCATATAGGTTCTTCGCATTCTACTATTGTTTGTGCACCGATTGATTCCAATTTGTCACTATGGTGAATTCCTTAGTACTTTTTTCTTAAAATGCTACTATCATGTTAGATGTGGGGTGTGCCCACTTAGGTTCATTTTGTCATGTGGGTGTGCCCACTTAGATTTATTTTTTTTGTTGGGTGTGCCTACTTAGATTTATTTCTTGTGTGGAATGTTGCTTTTTTTTGTATCATGAATGTTTTATGTTGAAGAAAGAGGAGAAGAAATAGGAGAGGAAATAAGAAGGGGATGGTAATTAAAGTAGGAAGAGAGAAAGAGAAGGGGAGGTTAGGGAGAAAGGGAGAAAGAGGAAGGGATGGTAAGGGAAGGGGAAAGAATAGAAGAAAGAGGAGAGGAAATAAGAAGTGGAAGGTAATTAAGGACAAAAGAGAGATAGAGAAGGGGAGGTTAAGGAGAAAGGGGGAAAGAGAAGGGGAGGGTAAGGGAAGGGGAAAGGGAATGGGAGAAAGAGAAGGAGAAGAGGAAGGGGAGGTTAAGGAGAAAGGCAGAAAGAGGAGGGGACGTTAAGGAGAAAGGGAGAAGAGGAGGGGACGTTAAGGAGAAAGGGAGAAGAGGAGGGGACGTTAAAGAGAAAGGGAGAAAGAGAATGGGAGGGTAAGGGAAGGGGAAAGGGAATGGGAGAAAGAGGAGAAGACGAAGGGGAGGTTAAGGAGAAATGCAGAGAGAGGACGGGAGGTTAAGGAGAAAGGGAGAAAGAGAAGGGGAGGGTAAGGGAAGGGGAAGGGGAATGTGAGAAAGAGAAGGAGAAGAGGAAGGGGAGGTTAAGAAGAAAGGGGGAAAGGTTAAGAAGAAATGGGGAAAGAGATGGAGAAGAAAGAGGAATGGGAGGGTAAGGGAAGGGGAAACAGAATGGGACAAAGAGGAAGGGGAGGGAAATAGAGAAACGGAAGGTTATTTCATTTATATACACTCATTTTATTTTTAATTATTTATATACATATTTGATATAGGATTTTTAAAATATCACAATATACAAGGGAAATGCTGCCAAATTATTTAATAAAATATATGATTATTTGTGATGTTTTCACATAGGCTATTTTCAAGAGAAAGGCTAATAGGCTGAGTAGAGAGGAGGCTTAGGCCTCTCAGCAGCCTGAGGCCCCCCCACAGTGACCTAAGGCCCCCCGCCATCAGCCTCAGGCTCATTACCAGCATCCTCAATCTCAGCCCCAGGCACCTCGCCAGCAGTTTCTGAGGCCCGGAGATGTAGCTTGATAATTCCAGAGTCAGGGGAAGGGAGGTAGGGGGAAGAGGAAGAGTCTGATGCCTCCTCCTACAGATCTCCCAGCAAAGGATTTTGGCTACGAGGAGGATGCACCTGCCAATGACGAGGAGGAGGATAGTACTTCATTTGATGAGGAGAATGTTTGATTGGATGATCGGTCAGAGCAGATGGCTAACCTAGATCCTTCTCAGACGGGATGTTCTGCAACACCACCACCTGCCCGATTTTAGGAATGAATTTAAGGCTTGGTAAATGTTATGTTCTCAAAATTTTTTCTTTGTTATTTAATTTTAGGTTATAATTTTGTCTTATAGTTGCATGTAGGGGGAGAGGTCCCACACGGAACAAGGACTTGGAGAAAATTCTACATGGGGCTCGCATTTCAATGTGGATCACACCAGTGGGGGAAGCAGTGGACTATCCTCCATTCGTCAGTAGACTCGATACGCTGATGAATGCGATCATCCCACTGTCGCACTTCGATTGGAGGAAGGTGTCGAACGAGCTGAAAAGGCAGCTCATTCGAGAGTTAAAGCTAATTGATAAAAATTAATAACATTTATAAATTACTTTATATAAGTTTAAATTATGTAACAATTTTTCTTCTCTTTCTAATGTAGGCCACATTTGAATGGGGCAATGATCCGAACATCCTCAAATATATCCTCAAGAATGCTACAAAGATTCGTAAAGATTGGAGATTAGAGATGAAGAATAAGGTAAAAAATAAATTTTAACTTTATTTCTTTGTTTCCTTTACCACAATTCAAATATTATTTCTAAGATTAAAATTATTCTCTTTAGTATTATAAGAACAAGAATCATTATAAGGCATTGCAAATATGGCTCTTTTGGTACAGCCGCACATTTGGATGGAAGCGAACAAGCATTGCCATGATCTAGCGACACAGGTAAAAGTTTTTCATATATAATCATTTATTTAAATAATTTCTAAGTAAATAAATTGTACCTTCATATTCAAGAGCAAGCCAAGAAAATAAGGAAAATAAGGCTAAGGCTCCACCGAAGACCCATGTCCTGGGTAGAAGGACCATAGGCGGGATGAAATCTATATACGTAAATATCTTTAATTAATATTTTCTTTTAAACCTTACAAAAATTTCTAATTTGTTAAAATTAATTGTTTCAAATTATTGTAGCCCACCATGTATCAAGGTGCCCAACTTGATCGGGTAGGAGTATATGAGGCCACTCATAGCAACATGAGTGAAGAGGGAAATAGAGAGTGGCATCACGACACATACCAACCGAGACACATAAGTTAAAAAAATACAATACTTTTATTTTATTTCGTAATTATATAATTAAATGAAATTATTTAACGTAATTCAATATCTTTCAGGATAATATGATCAACTTAATGCTGGGATCAACTTGGAATCAAAGCTTTGAAAGAATTTAGTGAGGCCTTATTGATCAAATGGGCTATAAAAGTTCTGAATGGGCAAGAGAAGCCATGGACTGAGCTAATTAAAGATAGCTACGGTGAGTCCAACAGCGCGCTGAAGTGGTTATATCCTACCTGGCCATCACCTTTCTGGCAGTATGTAATTCAAGCTCTAAATTGTAATTGGCATCTACTGCAGCCTATGCTAGGAGACGGCAGGACATTTGATTTCTGGTGTGAACAATGGTCCCTACTAGGCCCTTTAAATGATGCCTACCCAAGGGTATTTGCTACAGTAAGGGAAAAAATAGGTGCTGTGAACTGCTACTGGTCTGCTGGCAATTGAACGAAGTTGAGTCTATCAGGGAGGACACCCGGCTATGGGAAGAAAGACTGAACATGATTTCAGAGCTGCAAAGATTTAAATCCAGACCTGGTGTGGAAGATAGCTATGCTTGGGATGGAATATATACAATCCAGCATGCTTATGGAAGGATTATGGATGATGGTAGAGGTTGGGGTTATGACCACATTAATAAAAAAATTTGGCTCCGGAAGATCCCCCACAAGGTATAAATTTTTCTTTGGCTATGCAGAAGGGAGGGCTTCATAACAGGTGATCTAAGACACAAAAGGATGGCAGCAGCTCTTCATGGATGCAACTTATGTGGAATGCACACTAATAGTCTCAGCCACATTTTTTTTCTTGCTTGATTACTGATGTAGTATAGAGGAGGATTTGTCAGGAACCACTGCCCCCATGGGATTCATTATGGCATAATTTTTTAATTTTGGAGAGGTCGCACCTGCACAAGGCCGCAACACTTTGGTGCATGTGGAGGGCGAGAAATGAGAGGTTATCTTGGGAGAGACCAGTTTGCTGTGAGCAAATTGTAAATGAGTGCTAATCCCTCATACATAGATGGGAATCTGATTTGTAATTTTTTTTATTTATCTCCTTATCAATAAAATGCCCTCCTGGATTGCTAGCGTAACATGATAGCTTTCCTTTTAGTTTCAAAAAATAATATGATCAACTTAATGCATCCTCCTGAAGGCAGAAACTCTGATGCAATTCAGCACCCACTAAAAGCAAAGGAGGCCTACCGGACCGTCATGCCACCAGATCATGGAGGATACGTCCGTAGCACATGGAGGAGTGAGATCATCTCGGGATGGTATGGGAGAAGGGGAGCATCATCCTCTTCAGCTGAGGTGTAGGAGATGTGGAAGGAGATTGCAGCATTACGCCGCAAAGAAGAGGAGAATGTGTTGCAAATCGAGGAGCTGACGACGCTGGTCAAGGAGAACGCGACGTAGTTCAAGGAATCCAACAAAAACATGAAGGAGCTCCTAGCATTACTTCAGAAGGGAGGAATTGATCACCCCACCCTTCATAAGTTTAGGGATCGTAGTGATGACGATGATTTAGGTGGTAGCGATGCTGGAGGCGTTGATGCCACAGCATAATTGTATCTTTTATATGTATTACCATTTGTAATTAACTTTGTATATGTTACTTTTATTTATAAAAGTTTAATTTTCATCTCTTCTATTTTATTTAAATGCATAAATTTTTAAGTTGTGTGATTGATTTATACTCTTAATAGATTTGGACATTATGTACATGTCTTTCACATAAACTAAATATATTTCAAAAAAATATCCTTATTATTCTCGACCATTATTTAAATATGGTCGAGAATTCTTAATATTCTCAACTCTTAAAATGGTCACTAATATGAGTTTTCCTGACTATAACAAAATAACCGTCGCAAAAAGTTAATATTCTTGGCAGTTTAAAAAGGTCTACAATACAAGTTTTCTCGACTGTTGCTTAATAATTGTCACGAAAAGTTAACATTATCGACCGTCCATAAACAGACTAGAATATCATTATTTTCGACCATTATTAATAAACGGCTGGAAATACGCTCTTACTCGACTGTCTAAATGACGGTCGAGGTAAGTACTTTCGTTGACTATGGACATTAAACGGCCAGGAAATAGCGTTACTGACCGTTGAAAACTGACGAGAGAACTAAGCAAATGTCGAGTGCGGGTGAATCTTTTTTTTGACCATTTTGTTCAATAACGATCTAGAAAACCCAATCGCGATTGTACATTCCTTGACCCTTTCTCCCGACGATTATTTGAACATTTGTGACTGTTTTTAATGGTCGAGAATACTCAATATTCTTGTAGTGATGTTACTGCCTTGGCGTTGCTCTATATCTATATTTCCTATCTTTAGACAGTGTTAAGGTGAAATTTTGCAGCTCAGGTGTCCTGGACAATGCTTTACCAATACCGTCGAAGCAGGAGCTTGAGTTCCCTTGGAGCACCTCTTTACACTGCCTTGTGTTTTGGGGTTGCAAGCCCTTGGGAAGTGTCATGGACAATGCTATCTTGAAGTACCAACTCCAAAGCCCCTGGAGGATTGGTAACAGGAATGATGATCCCAACACATCTATAGTAGGATTGATCTAAGGATAAGCATAGAGTTAAAAAAGAAAAAATGTTTCGATAACACGACCCTGTAAATATCCCAATAATGTTGGCATATCACAAAGCACTAACATAAGATTTTTAATGAGGGCTACGAAAATCCTAACCGCAAAAGCAACTTCAGGTCTTTTGAATTAGAAAAGAGTTAATCTGTGAGTTTTTGAAGGATACATTGATCTAGATTTATCTAACCCTTAGGTTCAAAGTTGAATCCTAGTTTTTATCTTCAACAAATACCGTACCTTTCTTATTTTCAAAATGGAAAAAAAAAATTACTTTTTCCAAAAAATTTGCTTCGTGAAAATCAGTTTTCCTAAGAGACTAGCAAAAGATAAGCATGGAGGTATGATAAATGCCAGTTTATTGTCATTCTTATGCCCTTAAACACACTTAGCTCTTAGGATTTTAACTCTGTAATCGTTTTTTGGGTTTCATTTAGGCATTCTTCTAGGTTAGGCATGCATTGCATGGTTTTTGCATTTTTAGTGTGTTTATTTGAGTGCCAAGGATAAGTAGAGAGTCAAATCCCACAAACCTTGGTACTTTGGAAGGTAGAAGATGAAGAGGAAGCCCAAATTCAGCTAGGTCGTGATTGAATGCAACACATCATAGTTGGATTCCAGCTCCACTTAGCTGGGGTTAGCTCATCTCATCTCCATTCAGCTCATTTCAACTAGATGGTAGCTCAAGCTAGCTAAACTTAGTTGACTTCATCTCATTTCCAACTCAATTTAGTTGAGGTTAGCTCATCTCACCTCCATTCAGCTCATCTTAGCTGAATGGAAGCTCAGGCTAGCTCAACATAGTTGATCCCAGCTCCTCTCAGCTCCATCCAGCTCTTGGAAGCTCTACCTTACTAGGCCTAGGTACTGCCATCAACTAGCTAAGCCTAGTCAACTAAAGAAGCTCTCAACCAGTTCGGGTCAGCTCAACTCCAGCTCTTGAAGACTCAAATCAGCTCAACTTAGTTGAGCTAAGCTACTTAACCTATGCTAGCTACCTCAGCTAGCTGGGTAGTCCTCGGGAGGACCAGCTCCAGCTCACCAAAGCTTAAGATGGAAGAAAACTAGCTCAAACTACCTTATCTTGGTAGTTAGCAATGAACTAGCTGTCTTAACTTGCTATTGAGCTCTACTTCAACTATCTTGAGTAGTAGTCTACTTCAGCAAGCTTCAATGCAGCTCCATTTCAGCTACTCGCCAACAAACCATGGCTCCTCTACCTCCTTTTGCACTACTCTACTAGCTATGTTAGCTCAACTCCTACTTCCCTACCTTGATCAACCAACTCCCTAAACCCCACCTAGCTAGCTCCACCAAATACACTTAACCGTGAGTCCACCTAAGCTACCTAGTCCTACTTCAATTTGGCTCCATCTTGAAGACAGCCCTTCACCCCATTTCTACCACGAAAAGACACCAATAAAGTGGCACCAACCACCCTCGATAACAACCCAATGTTGGTGCCAATTTACCCTCCAAAAATCACTCCATCTCCACACTACACCGAAGCCATAAACACATCCACACCTTTCATCTTTGGCACCAAACCTAACCCTTCTAGAAGCCTACTTTTTGGCACCAACATGGTCGTACATAAACACCATGGACGACCACCCTTCCACCCATAACCACCCCCCTCATACCACTTGGGCTGGCGCCAAGAATCCTCCACCATCCATCCCATTAACCACCCGTCAAATCCCATCCTAGCCCTTCATCTAAAGGGCACACCCACCCTTCTTCTCCATACCTATATATTCCCCTATCCTACCACCAAGTAACCCCATCCTTGGCCACCATAACTGACCTATACCCCTGTTGGTTGCTCTGAAATAGGTTTTAAAATCATCGCATTGCAGTATAGATCGAATTAGCACGAAAAACAGATAATATTTATACTCGGAAGAAATCCGAGGTCATTCGCTGGGAGCGAATAGGAATTCAATCTCTAATCTCAACAAATAATGTAAATGAGCACAAGTAATTAAGCAAGGTATAGATTTTCAATGAATAATAACCTGTCACATTAGATATTCAGTGAAATCCAATGTATCTCTAGAATATGAGGATAAAAAGAGAAAAGAATAAAAGACAATGGTGATTTGAATCACCATTTATATCCTCTATCAATTCAAATTAGCAATAGGCAACCAATCAGACATCCTAAGCCTTCTCTTTTTCTTCTAATATTCTTCTTCTCCCTTTCTCTCTTTGGCATTTATCTCTTCTCTTCCTTCTCTTCTTCGACCCTTCTAATGCACAGGGGATTCCTTCTTCAAACGGCTAAGTGTCAACCATTTATCTTCAGAGCAAAACCCCCTACCCCGCATTCTCTTTCCTTTCCTTCTCTCCCAGGGTTTTCCTTCTTTCCTGCCTTCCGAAGGCCATACACAGTACCGGGTAATCAGATTCGGGCAAGAGCATACCCGATACCAGGCTCACCGGTAGTGGGTGGTGAGCGAGGTGTGAGGGCGTAGGTAGGCTAGTGAGTGAGGGTGCGACGGACCTCACCCCTTCATGTTCGAGGCTAATAGCCTAATGCTGAAAAATAGCTTAAGTCACTGCGGGCGCTCTTCACGTTACGAGGTGGGACTAAATCCCACACTTCCCCTTCGCGTACAACCTGTAGGGTTCCTTCCATCAAGTGTTGTAACTCACGAGGTTTAGGCATCCAATTGACCACCTAGGGCAGTGCCTGAGGCGATTCCGCACAGCCTGGGACTTCCACCTGGGGCTATCGAGACCTGGAGCAAGCTTAAAGCTTCCTTAAAGCTCTTCGGTAATGGCAACTGCAGGTCCTATTCCTGAAAACATAAACATGGCCTCCCAGCCCAATTAAACAAGCTCAGGAGTTTCGCCGTAGGGCATGGAGTGCATTGGTGGTGGTTGTGTGGTGGATGGACGTGTGTGGTGGCTGAATGGAGTCGGGAACAGAGACAGGAAGGTGGGTTGTTTGACGGAGGGTTTGGGTGGACGGGAAGGCGAATAGAGATAGGGGTTTTGTGAACGGAGGGACGGCGGTGATTGTGGGTGCATCTACGCGGTAGATGAAGTTGTGTAGCTGTGGAAACACCTCACCGTAGTGGTGCTGGACATGGAGAAGACGAGGGTGGTGGCATTAGTCGAGGGGATACTTTTGGAGTTTTTAGGGTGCAAAACTAACCTAAGGATCTAAACTAACTAAACTAACCCTAATATGATAGACAATTGGGGGAGAACAGCACCGGTGTTGGTAAGCCAGCACTGTGGAAGAAAACTGATTGCACCGCAGAAATACACCTACAATAGTGCCTTCTTGTGCTATTTCTAGAATTACCTATGCATATTAGGGTTCCATAATCGCATTTGTAAAAATACATGCATACATGCATTTAATTGAGAGGAGAGGAGAATAAATAACTGGCCTTGCAATTAACATTTTTCCTCAAGTGCATCTCTGCTAATTCACCATCTTTCCATTTTTTATTTCACTTGATTTTTAAATCTTTCCCACTGCTGCGTGCATCTTCTTCTTCTCCTTGCGCCATGCTTCCCTGCAGCTGCCCTTCCCTGCAGCTGCCTCTCCTTGCCAAGGCCATGCATGAGCCATGCACAGCCAGGGCATGGCCGTGCATGGCTTCTTCCTCTATAAAAATCCACGGCTCATCCTTTGCAAGCCAGCCTGTTCCACTCCAAAAGAAAGAAAAACCAATGCAGTTCACTTCCAGGCCACCATCCTCTCCTCCCTCTCCCTCCACACGTCGGCCCTCCTCGGAGACACCTGGTGGACAGGAGCCCTCACTGTGGTGAACACCCACCAGGGTGAGACCACCACCACCAAGCTCTTCAAAGAGCCGGTTGGCGTGGTGGCTCTTTGCTCATTTTTTTTACGTTTCCAGCACCTGCAGCCATGGCCGCAAGCTTCAAGGTCTGAAGCTCGAAGCTCGGCGGTAGCAGCAGCTCGACGGTAGCAACAGCACAACAGCAGCAGCAGTCCCAGCCCATTCCGCGCAAGCCTACAAGCCACCCTCACCTCCGCGTGCGCCTGCAGGCCTCTCCACCTCCCGCTTCTTCGCTCTGTCGCACTCACTTCCGCCCACAACTGGCCACCACGCGTCACTGCAGCAGCCAGCCAAGCACCCCAGCACACCCCAGCAGCGCCCGCGTCGCCCTCGCCCTCCCCCGCGCACGCCAACTCCCTCTCCTCGTGGTCTGTCGCAAGCTTCTCCACTCCCGCAACCGGCCAGCGCAGACCCTCTTCCTCGCGTGCCAGCCGCGAGCCGGCCGCACTCACGGCACCTGTAGCTCCCGGTCATGCGGCGCGGCCTTACACTGTAGCCACTGTTCATGCGAGTCTGTGCGACACTGTGGCTACCGTGGGGTGACCAGTGAGTTTCTCACTTTAACGGTCACCCGGCGCGCCGCTACCGCCAATCACCCGCGTGCGCGTCTCGCCCCGTGTCGCCCGCACACGCCTGTGCGTCTGCGTTGTCCGCACCCATCTGCGTCACCTGCTCCCTTCGCCCGTGCCTGCGAGGGCCCGTTCCAGCCACTCCGCAAAGGGCTGGGCGCTATCGTCCTCTTCGCACCAACTCTCCTGCATGCGTGCTCCTCTCTACGTGAACACGTGCCTACGCGCGTGCGTGTGGAGGCCTCCAGACGGCGCTTTGAAGCTGCGGACGTCTTAACTCGCCTCCAGCAGCATGGCTGCTCTCTCTCCCACTCTCTCTCTCTCTCACTCTCTCTCACAACACTCTCTTCACCGATGCTCACACACACATGCACTCACATTTCTACACACACACACCTATACACTATTATATACACATATATATACTTATATTTATACATATAGTAGTACCTATATACTTATGTATTAGTCAACATACATACATATATATATATACCTATATCTATATATATATATTAGTATTTATTTAACTAAGTATTATTATACATATATATATATCCATATACTTATATATATACATACATATATATATCTACATATATACATATACTACTATACATATACATATATATATATACTTATATTTATATATATAGTAGTATTAGTATACTTATATACATATATACATATATCTATAACTATATTAGTACTTATATACATATATATACATCTATACATATATCTCTCTATACCTATATATATATATACATATATACATATACTTATATATATATATATATATACACCTATAGATATATACATATATATATACCTATATATTTATTACCATATATATATATAGATATATTTACATACATATATACATATATTTTCACATTACTTACCATACGTGGTATCGCGGGAATATCTGCACCAGTTGTTGATATTCCCAGATACACGCATACAGAAAGCATGTTCGCATTCATCTTCCACCATCCATCCTACACTTTACATGCGTTACTTTGTCCTGTTGGTTGCATCTCTCTAGATGACGACCGACTCGACACTATGCTACACTCCATCTCCACCTCCACCCCCACCCCTTTATACATATATAATATATACCTATATATATACTCTATTTACTTTATTTCTGCTTCTCTTTCATGCCAATAAAAAGATTAAAAAAAATATAAAATAGAAAAGATAATCCTTGACTTGCAAGTACTTCGTCTTGCGAATAGCAAGATCCGTTTTGGAACCCTATTTTGGCTCAAAGCCTAGAACCCAATTTTGAGGGTGTGCCTTAAGGACAAAGATTACCAGAAAAAAATCTAAATAGAGAAACACCAAAAACACAATAAACGAATTGAAGAGACCCGTTGTAGGAAAGGAGTAGAAACTTGACTTGTAACCCCACTTCCCTAAGTTTGACTCTGGGCCAAAAAGTGACCTAGATAAAATCAAGTAGGCCAGGTTAAAAATTTTGTAAAGAGATGGTTAGGTCCGATCTAGGTTAACCACTATACACACTTCAACGATAAAATCATGATATTAACAACCTATTTGGGTCCGAGACCACACCTTTTCTGGCGCCGTTGCCGGGGAAGTGTGCCTTCAAGTAAGTCTTTACTCCATTCCTGTAATTTTTTTCTCTTCTCTTCTCTCTTCACAGGTATCTCTGTCTTTGGTGTGCAGGTGAACCTGGTGCAAGGAGAAGGCAGGCAGACGAAGTCGAGAACGTGGGCAGATCCAAGGTGGGAACGAGAGCGTGAAGACACCGACACCGCATTGGAGCTTTGCACACGTTGCCGAACAAGTAGGTTTTCTTTTCTTAGCAACCTAGGTTAATTTGTAACCTTAATAAAAGAAAACTAAAAACTAAACACTAGAAAAACTTCTTGGGATCTCTTGGGGCAAGTGGACTAAAATTCACTTGTTTGATTGATTGTCTTCACTCCCACCGCCTCGGGATTTCCTGCTTACTTCGCATAGCGAAAATCCAAGAATCTTGATTCTTGAATTTTTCGCCATGTGAAGTATTCTTTGAGGCAAACACAAAAAGATTGATTACACCCCTCTTTGCCTCACTTATCTGCAAATTCGGGATCACCTTTTTGGTGGGGAGACTTGGAATTGAGTTAATTCCAACCTAGCATGACTTTTCAACTTGCCTAAGATTCGATCCCGAATACCTCAACCCCCAAAAATTTCTTTTTCTTCTGGTTGAGCCTTGTGTGTGGAAATCATTCTGGTGATTGGGAGCACTTGAATTGAAGTGCTTTGGCTCCCTTTCACATAAACTCTAAAACTGATTCGTGCATCCACACATAGAAATCTCCATTTAGGGTAGCCCATTGCATTTTAGCATGCATTAACCAACTGATATTGAAGAAGGATTTCTTGGGCTTTGAAGAAAACCTGTATTCTCTCAAAAACCTGGAGATTGGTTGAATTGGTAATTCAGCAGAATCCTAAAATTCATATTACTTAAGACTGAACTCTAAAAACCATTCACCAATTAAAAACTTCAATTCGGGGAGATTTCCCCATTGCATGCTTGTTTTACACACTCTGAAAATCAATCACTTGGGCATTACCCGTAAGCAATGCCCTTCACATTCCAAAAGCACTTGACCCTAAGCCTCTAACTAAAATTGGTAGTAACTTGACCCTTCTTAAGGATTGGAGGTCTAACTACCTGCGTGTAGTGGCTACGTGCTGGTGAGAGTTCCCGCATGCTATCGGGTGTCTAAGACTGGGGCAAACGGCCTTCCAATCTGGCCCGGTGGTTCCGCTGTGCTCGCATTCGATTCTATAGTTCGTGATAGTAGGTAACTTAGATCTTTAGGTCTAAGGGCACATGGTAGAGGTTAGGAATTTGATTGAATTGATTTGTCATCAAGTGTACCTTTGCAGCATCATTTCTCTCATCTCTTTTCCCTTCTTATCCCCCCAATTCTTCCTTTGGTAGTTCATGTTTGGGAGGAGGTCACAAAACCCTAAACTGTTTGAATTGACTAATAAATCTAGAAAGCAAGCCGAATCGTCTTCCTCCTCCACAAACATGGCTGCACGCCCACCCCCAAATCTCGAGGGAGGAAACCGCCCTTAGAACCCACCAGGTGGTGGAGCCTTAGATCCCATAACACGCCTCCAAGCCCAAACAGAAATGTATAATGAACAAATTAAGGCCACTCGGGAAACATTGGAGGAAATGCAGAACCCTCCCGAATGGGAGAAGACTAGGTCTCCTACCTCCTATCAGAATCCCACTGCTATAGAGACCATAGGATATATTCGGGTCCCCATGGGCCGGGACGACTTTGAATTGAAATCGAAAAAAATTGGCCTAATAAATTTTCACTTCCATGGTCTTGCAAGTGAAGATCCTTTTCTCCACTTGGAAGACCTAACTCGACTGGCTGAAATGGTTAAACCAAGAAATGTCGGGTTACCTATAGTCCTCATGAAAATGCTCCCATTTTCATTGCTAGATAAAGCGTCTCAGTGGTTACGCACCCTTGGGAGAACCATCCACTCTGGGAAGAGATGCGAATAGCGTTTCTCAAGAAGTTCTTCCCAATCGGGTGAACTAATGCTCTTCGCCGTGCTATCACTTCGTTTACGCAACAAAATGGCGAACAATTTCATGAGGCGTGGGAGAGGTATAATGACCTCCTCAGGAAGTGTCCGCACCTCAGCCTGCCTAAGTGGCATATAACCCAAATTTTCTACAACGGGCTAAATGAGACTTTGAAGCTGATTGCAGACGCTTCCTGCGGAGGGAATTTTATGAATAAAGACGAGAATGGAGCATTCGAACTATTTGAAAATATGAGCAAAAACTCAATGAATAATGCCTCCATTGTCGCCTTTAATCATACCAGCCAGCCTCGTAATGTCCACGAAGTTGACACGGGACCCTCCCATTCATCCAATGATCTAAGCCTTATTGCACAAAAACTGGATGAAGTCTTCGTCATGCACAAGAAGCTGGACGAGCTTCTGGCCAACCCCGCCCGATCTCTGGCAAACACCCCCACTTCACCACTTCGTCACAATCCAAATTCTTCCAACACCAGGCTTATCCCGAGAAACCCCGTTAAACCATCCTTACCGAGTGTCGCGCCAAGCGACTCGGTAAGTCATGTGGAACTAGCCTCTACGAGATAGTATTTTCACACGGAGGACCAAGCCTTCGCGTACTCGAAAGCGTATTTACATGCGGACAGGTCTTCTGGCATAGAAGATGCTTGCGCCCTGGGGAACAACCCGTTCTCTGCCACTTATAACCTAGGGTGGCGAAATCATTCAAATTTCTCATGGTCCAACAACCTGCAGCGCCAAAACCCCGCGTGTGGACCAATGTGACAGTCCGCACCAGTCATCCCAAGGGCCCAGTCTAATCCTATGGCGAATCCGCAATCAGGCCCTTGCATTCTGCAAGTAGAACATGCATCAAATCCTCTCGACAAATTGATGCGATTGATGACGGAAATGTCAAAGCACCATGAAGAGAACATGACCTCTCTTCAGCACCAATCGGCGCAGCAGAATGCTGAGATCAGTCAACTACGCATGGCGACTCGATCTCAAGGCACTCTTCCTGCCCAACATATTCCAAACCAGCGAAACTTCGTACCCCGTGGTCCTCAACCACAGGTACGACCTTCTCAGGGGAACGTTAATCAAATTCTACAAGCTCCGAGCATTCCACCGGGATTTCAGGCTAATCCCGCTACAGCACCGCACTCTTATGTCCCTATTGCGAACCTTCCTCCACCGTATGATCCCACTGGACCCGCATCATCCAATGCTATCACTACGAGGAGCGGTAAGCAGACCGTCATTCCGCCTCGACCTGATCTTGGCCCATCTTCTTCATCGCCCTCTCATTCGGGATTCGCACCGCATTCACGAGAGGACGATACACCCAAATTGGTGCCAGAATCAGTTCCATTCCCTGACGCTCTACTGAGGTAGCCAAAAGGAAAAAAGAAAGATACACAGGCCTTTGATAACCTGCGAAATTTATTCAAGCATGTAGAAATCATGGTACCCCTGCTCAAGGCTATCAACCACATACCTACTGTCGCCCGATTTTTCAAAGACTACACAACACCCAGGCGACAGTAAAAGAAAACTAAGAATCCGGTGGTTCTCTCGCCTCATGCGAGTTGCGCTATACTGACAAATCTACCATCGAAGCAGAAAGATCTGGGCACACCGCTTATTTCCTATAGCATCCAAGGCTGCAGTTTTAACCGTGCCCTGCTTGATCTAGGATCTTCCATAAATCTTATACCGACCATCATGCTCAAAAAATTTTCCTTGGGAAATCTGAAACCCACCCTTGTCACGTTACAGTTGGCAGATCATTCTGTCAAAATCCTAAAGGGTGTGGTGGAAGATGTGGTGGTTAGGGTCAACAGTCTCTGTTTTCCTGTTGACTTTCTTGTTTTAGATATGGAAGTTCCTAGTTCACTTTCTGATTGTCCGATCATGCTCGGACGACCTTTCTTGGCCACAGCCCACACCCATATAGATTACGAGTCGAGCTATATTGAGATTGCCGTTGGATCTGAGAAGCTCAAGCTTAACATCTTCAAGGCAGCTAGGAACTTTGATTGCGATTGCATCGAGGATGACACATCTGATGAGGACATGGCCGTCAGCGCGTGTATTGGACTAATTGGGACCCATTCGGACTGCTGCAGATTACCTATAAACACTGATGACTGCCTGACCAACACATATTGTGACGATCCCCCATCCCTCCCTTGCCTCGTACCTTCTCCTAACCAGACTTCTGACGAGGTTTTCTCCGCTTCCCATACCTCGTGGTCTGAGTCATATCCGGGCTACTCACCGCTGGTCCACACTCTTGAAGATCGGATTGCCCTTTCTTCCTCGCCAAATCAGGCGGATTTGCAAATCCACACTGGGACCTTGAGCCCATATATTTCTCACTGGGGCTATTCATTTTTGGATCCATCTATCCAAGAAGCCCCTCTTCTTGGCCAATCTGAAGGCCAATTTCTTCCTCCTGACTTGTTCTCCAACCTGCCTGGGACACTCTCGTCCCAAGAAATGCTAGATCTTTCACCATCCACTCCCAAGCAGAAAGAGCTGCCTAGTACACTTAAGTATGTTTTCCTGGGACCAAATGAAACACTCCCTGTAATCATCAGTTCAAAATTGACCAGGGAGCAAGACTGCAAACTAGCTAAGGTCCTCAAAGAACACAAGGCAGCTATTGGATGGTCCGTATCAGACTTATCTGGCATTAGCCCCTCCTACTACACGCATGGTATATATATGGAGGAGGAGGCTCGACCTTCCAGCAAGATGCAACGACGTCTCAACCCTAACATGTGGGAGGTCGTTAAGAAAGAAATCATTAAGTGGCTGGATGCGGGTATAATCTACCCGATCAGTGATAGCCCCTGGGTGAGTCCGATTCAGGTTGTGCCCAAAAAGGCAGGACTCACCATCCATGTCAATGACAGGGGTGAATCCATCCCTACACGCACTCCTACATCTTGGAGAGTGTGTGTACATTATAGGAAACTCAATGCTGCAACCAAGAAAGATCACTTTCCGCTACCATTCATTGACCAAATCCTGGAGCGGTTAGTGGGAAATAATTTTTTCTATTTCCTGGATGGATTCTCAGGATATAACCAGGTGCCAATTGACCCCCGAGACCAAGAGAAAACCACTTTTACCTACCCCTTCGGCACCTTCGCATTTAGAAGGATGCCATTCGGACTTTGCAATGCGCTAGCAACTTTCCAGAGATGTATGCTGGCGATATTCCATGACATGGTGGGTGACTTTCTCGAGGTCTTCATGGATGACTTTTTAGTCTTTGGACCATCTTTTGACGAATGTCTTGCCAACCTGACTCGTATCCTTAGGAGATGTATTGATGTAAACCTCGTGCTTTCCCGGGAAAAAAGTCATTTTATGGTGCATGAGGGAATTGTTCTCGGATATATCATCTTTGATTGGCGTATCGAGGTTGACAGAGCTAAGCTCAATGCCATTGCTGATTTACCTGTTCCTGGCTCTGTCAAACAAATCTACTTCCTGGGACACGTCGATTTTATAGGAGATTCATCAAAGACTTCTCCAAAATTTCTCAACCCTTAACTCATCTCCTATCAACCGACATACCCTTCGATATGGGCCCCGACTGTATACAAGCATTCACGCAGCTGCGTAATGTTGTCACCAAGGCCCCTGTTCTCCAGCCGCCTGATTGGTCCCTCAACTTTGAACTTATGTGTGACGCTTCCAACCTTGCAGTCGGAGCCATCCTGGGACAAAGACGCAATAGACACCCCTTCATGATATACTATGCCAGTAAGACGTTGGATGAGGCCCAGTGTAATTATACTACCACTGAAAAAGAACTACCGACGGTCGTCTTTGGGCTGGAGAAATTTCACTCTTACCTTCTGGGCTCTCACATTATTGTTTTCACTGATCACATGGCCATTCGCCGTCTCATGCACAAGAAGGATGCCAAGCCTAGACTAATTCGTTGGATTCTTTTGCTCTAGGAATTTGACATTGAGATTCGCGATAAGGCCGGAGCCCAGAATGTTGTGGCTGATCACCTTTCCAGACTGGACCCTGACCATATTGGACTTACTCTGCCAATCAATGAAATTTTTCCTGATGAGCACCTATTGGCAATAAATGTGGCAAGTGGACCGTGGTATGCCGACATTGCCAATTACCTTTCTTTTGGATCCCTTCCACGTGGCTGGCCTAAAATCCAGCGTGAGCATCTCATGGTACAAGCAAAGTATTATTTCTGGGATAATCAACTTCTTTTTCGGATAGGTGCTGATCAAATCATCCATCGCTGTATTCCTGACAGCGAGTTCCCTAGTGTGCTATCCTTCTGCCACAATCAGGCCTGCGGAGGCCATTTCTCTGGGAGGAAAACTATAGCCAAGATGTTGCAGTGTGGTTTCTTTTGGCCCTCCCTTCACCAGGATGCACACAATTATGCCAAGCATTGCACTAGGTGCCAGTCGTAAGGGTCAATGTCACGTCGTGACATGATGCCCTTACAACCCATCTTAGCTGTAGAAATCTTCGACATCTGGGGAATTGACTTCATGGGTCCCTTTCCTCCGTCCAACGGCTTCGAATTCATTCTCGTGGCCATTGACTATGTTTCAAAATGGATCGAGGCTATTCCCGCGTGCCATGCTGACCATGTTATTTCCACTCGCTTTGTCAAAGACCACATCTTTGCGTTCTTTGGGATCCCTCGAGCCATTATCTCGGATGGAGGAAGCCACTTTACCCATACTTCTTTTCGAGCACTTTTGAGGAAATATGGAGTCCACCATCGTATTGCATCCCCGTATCATCCTCAGACGAACGGCCAGGCAGAAGTGTCGAACCAGCAAATCAAGCAGATTCTCCAGAAAATGGTTCTGCCTGACTATAAGGATTGGTCCGACAAGTTGATTGATGCACTTTGGGTGTATTGGACCACCTTCAAGGCTCCCCTTGGTATGTCTCCATATAGAATCATTTACGGGAAGCCTTGTCATTTGCCCGTGGAGTTGGAGCACCGCGCTTATTGGGTGGTTCGCCAATGTGACCTCGACCCAGACCTGTGTGGTCGAGAAAGGAAACTCCAACTCTAGGAGTTGGAAGAGCTCCGTCGTGAAGCCTATGATTCTGCTTTAACCATCGAACAATGCACTAAGGCTTTTCACGACAGCTGTATTCGGCGAAAGGAATTTGAGCCATCTCAGCAAGTTTGGCTCTATAATGCCTGACTCAAATTCTTTCCTAGGAAATTGAAGTCCAAATGGACTGGTCCTTTCCTGGTCTCAAGACCATTCCCTAATGGGGCCGTCGAGATCGAAGATCCCAAATCTGGGCGTAAATTTACAGTCAACGGGTAGCGTTTGAAACCCTATCTAACTCATGAACTTG
This sequence comes from Thalassia testudinum, assembly GCA_037157565.1. Taxonomy (NCBI): domain Eukaryota; kingdom Viridiplantae; phylum Streptophyta; class Magnoliopsida; order Alismatales; family Hydrocharitaceae; genus Thalassia; species Thalassia testudinum. The sequence continues at coordinate 145,526,909 of JAZHRO010000014.1, read as the reverse complement.
CCCCCGTTGGAGAAACCATTGCCCTACTGGAGGGTAAATAATTCTTGGCCTCATTCTGAGTCCAGCTGGGGACGTTAAATTCAGCGCTCGTTAGAAGGCACCCCAACAACACTCGCCATCTACCATCACTTTTCACTTCACTGTCATGATCACTTCACCTTTCACTTCACAACCCACCATCCACCCACCCTACCACCCTGCTGTATACCCTACACTTCAGCTCTCATTACCCGATCTTTCGTCCTTTCTCTACCCTTCCCTACATGCATATGAGGACATAGCAACTTTTGGCATGGGGGGGTGGATAGGCATCCTTAGGATCTAGGTATTTTAGGGTATCATGCAGTTTCTATATATATATATATATATAAAGGGAAAATGGTGTTTAGTAATGATCTAAAGGCTGAAACAAAAATACAATAAGTGTTTAATGGATATTCAACTTGTGTTTTGAAGACTTTCTAGGCCACAGAAGCTTGATTTGCTTAGGCTTGGGATTAATTCACTTGAGCATTGACAAAATAGATCAGAATCTCTCCTAACTAAGGACGTATTCTTGTACCTGAGACACCAGAATAGGATCCGATGGTTTGCTTTTACTTGAGAGCTTAAGTAAACTTGGTTCACACTACACATATCAGGAAAGACTAGGTGAACATAAGATCCAACCCTAGTGTTCATTAGGGAAGGTGGAGTCCTTACCTGTGCGTGCAGGTAGACTTTTTATCCCAGGTTTTAGTCTTGTGTTTAGGAGAAACTCTTTCCACCAAAAAGAAACTCTCCCACCAAAAAGAAAAGTGTGCTCCTTCAAAAAAATGTTGTATGAGATATACTGACACGTGTTTCAAAAAAAAAAAAATGTTGCAAATAAGTCAGTATATCTCACAAATGTCTGTAAAGTCTTCGCCCTACAAGAAGTTCTTCAGGCAAGTTACAAATACCTTATTTTCCTGTGAGCCACAAATGTCAGAAAATGGGAGTTGAGTTTTTCGTCATCTTCTTAAGGGTCAATCTGGAAACACAAGCTGAAACTGGGACCAACCTGTACTTAAAGATTCGTGAAACCTTGGACTTGAGTCTTAATGTTCATCTGGTCAGTCTTGATCCTTCATTAAGCACAACCCATAATCTCTTGAGCTCTCCAGTATGGTAAAAATCTCCTGGGTCTTGGAAATTATACTTAAGGTTTAAATATCAAGAGTCCTAGTTAGTCGAGAGATGATCTTTGTCATGTGAGACGTAAAGTATTGGTAGTCTTCTCTACAATTGGTTCTCACAATATCCACCAATAAACACGCCTATGTCGCCTCAGAAGAAAATCTTCAGCTTAAAGATCATTTCTAAATACTACAAAAAATGTTTTACTAGGGACTAGAAAAAGATAGGATGGGGGTATGATTGCACCGCAAAAATACACCAACAATAGTGCCTTCTTGTGCTATTTCCTAGCATTACTTTTGCATATTAGGGTTCCATAATCACATTTGTAAAAATACATGCATACATGCATTTAATTGAGAGGAGAGGAGAATAAATAACTGGCCTTGCAATTAACATTTTTCCTCAAGTGCATCTATGCTAATTCACCATCTTTCTATTTTTTATTTCACTTGATTTTTAAATCTTTCCCGCGGCTGCATCATCTTCTTCTTCTCCTCGTGCCATGCTTCGCTGCAGCTGCCCTTCCCTGCGGCTGCCTCTCCCTGCCAAGGCCATGCATGAGCCATGCACAACTAGGGCATGGCCATGCATGGCTTCTTCCTCTATAAAAATCCACGGCTCATCCTTTGCAAGCCAGCCTGGTCCACTTCAAAAAAAAAAAAACCAACGCAGCTCATTTCCAGGCCACAGTCCTCTCCTCCCTCCACACGCTGGCTCTCCTCAGAGACACCCGGCGGACAGGAGCCCTCACTGTGGTGAACACCCACCACAACGAGACCACCACCGCCCAGCTCTTCAAAGAGCCGATGGGCGTGGTGGCTCTTTTCTCATTTTTTTTTACGTTTCCAGCACCTGCAGCCATGGCTGCAAGCTTCAAGGTCTGAAGCTCGAAGCTCGGCGACATCAACAGCACAGCAGCAGCAGTAGCCCCAGCCCATTACGCGCAAGCTTGCAGGCCGCCCTCACCTCTGCGCACGCCTGCAGGGCTCTCCGCCTCCTACTTCTTCGCTCTGTCACACTCTCTCTTCCGCCCGTAATCGGCCACCGCACGTCACTGCAGCGGCCGACCAAGCACCCCAACAGCTCCCGCGTTGCCCTCCCCCTCCCCCGCGCACACTAACTCCCTCTCAGTGCGCTCTGTCGTGAGCTTCTTCACGCCCGCAACTGACCAGCTCAATCCCTCTTCCTCGAGCGCCAGCCCGCGCGCACCAACCGTGAGTCGGCCGCACTCACGGCACCAATAGCTCCCTGTCACGCGGCGTGGCCTTACGCTGTAGCCACTGTTCACACGAGTCTGCGCACCACTGTGGCTATAGTGGGGTGACCGGTGAGTTTCTCACTTTACTGGTCACCCAGCGCACCGCTACCGCCAATCACCCGCGCGTGCATCTTGCCCCGCGTCACCCGCACATGCTCACGCGTCTGTGTTGCCCTCACCCGTCTCCATTGCCTGCTCCCTTCGCCCATGCCTACGAGTGCCCGTTCCAACGACTCCGTGTAGCGCTGGGTGCTGCGGTCCTCTCCGCACCAACTCTCCTGCGTGCGTGCTCCCCTCTACACGAACATGCGCCTACACGCGCCCGCGTGGAAGCCTCCAGACGGCGCTCAGAAGCTGCGAACGTCTTATCTTGCCTCCAGCAGTGCGGCTGCTGTCTCTCCCACTCTCTCTCTCTCTCTCTCACTCTCTCTCACAACACTCTCTTCACCGACGCTCACACAAACATACACTTACACTTCCACACACACACACACCTATACACTATTATATACACATATATATACATATATATATATACTTATATTTATACATATAGTAGTACCTATATACTTATGTATTAGTATCCATACATACATACATATATATATCTATATACTTATATATATACATATATATATATGTATACATTTATACATATACTTATATACATATACATATATATATATATATACCTATTTCTATATATATATATTAGTATTTATATAACTAAGTATTAGTATACATATATATATATATACTTATACATATACATACATATACATATATATATATACCTATATCTATATATACAGTAGCATTAGTATGCTTATATACATATATACATATATCTATATACTTATATATATATATATACACATATATATTTACATATATCTATACATATATTAGTACTTATATAAATACGTATTAGTCTATATACACACATATATATATATATACATATATATACATATCTAGCTACATATACCTATATATACATATATTATTATATATATATATACATATATATCTATATACATCTATATAGTATTATATACATACATACATATATATATATATACATCTATACATATATCGCTCTTTACCTATATATATACATACATATATACATATACTTATATATATACATATATATACACCTATAGATATATACATATATATATACCTATATATTTATAACCATATATATATATAGATATATTTACATACATATATACATATATTTTCACGTTACTTACCGTACGTGGTATCACGGGAATATCTGCACCAATTGCTGATATTCCCCGATACACACGTATAAAAAGCATGTTCGCATTCATCTTCCACCATCCATCCTACACCTTACATGCGGCACTTCATCCTATTGGTTGTGTCTCTCTAGACGACAACCTATTCGACGCTGTGCTACACTCCATCTCTGCCTCCACCCCCACCCCTTTACACATATATAATACATACCTATATATATACTATATTTACTTTATTTCTGCTTCTCTCTCATGCCAATAAAAAGATAAAAAAAATATAAAAGAGAAAAGATAATCCTTGACTTGCAAGTACTCAGTCATGCGAATAGCAAGATCCATTGTGGAACCCTATTTTGGCTCAAAGCCAAGAACCCAATTTTGAGGGTGTGCCTCAAGGATAAAGATTACCAGAAAGGAATCTAAATAGAAAAACACCAAAAACACAATAAATGAATGGAAGAGACCCGTTGTAGGAAAGTTATAGAAACTTGACTTGTAACCCCACTTCCCTGAGTTTGACCCTGGGCCTAAAAGTGACCAAGATAAAATCATGTACGCCAGGTTCAAAATTTTGCAAAGAGATGGTTAGGTCCGATTTAGGTTAACCACTACGCACACTTCAACGATAAAATCATCATATTAACAACCTCTTTGGGTCCGACACCAAAAACACTCCGGTAGAGGGGGACGGCAATGACGATAGAGGTAGAACAACGGCGGCTGTATTGCATGACGTGGAGGAAGGTGAGGAAGAAGAATCTGCCGCTGGTATTGCAGTCGGACGATGATGATAGGCAAAGGGAGTCAATGGAGCTCAAGGAGCCTTTCGGTCAGAATAGGATGGATGAAGTAGAGGGTTTTCCAGGTCGAAGTCATGCTTCGAGAACTCAATGAGGTCTGTGGGTCCTTTTATAGGTCTGCAAAGGTCTATTTGAGCTAGAGAAGCAAGCTTTCCCAAGATAGGAAAGTCTCCGAAGTAGGAAAATCAAAAGATAACCTAATCTCTCATGCATTCGCATGAGAGATTAGGAATGGTATTGAGTTCAAAGATGGGTGCATTGGAAAGAGGACTCCTCAAGGAATCTCCCATCCAATTTTGGAAGGGATTGAGTGAGAAATCAGGGAGATCCTCCCATTTGAAAGTTGTCGGAGCTTTGGGATTAGAAGTTGAGGGTGGCAAGGACCTATTTGAAGAAGAAGATGATGAAGTTGGGGGGTATTTGTAATAAATTCAAAAGTTAGCGGCATGAGTGTGAGATAAAAGAGTCAAACAGGACCAAATTGCAAACTAGGTCAAGATGATCTCAGATTGGACCCAAATTTTGGTACAAACCTAATTTGGACCCAAGGAATCTAATGGTGAAGTTAAATTTTGATTTTTATTAAGTTAAACTAGAGAAATTACATAATTACCCAAATTAGGGCAAAAGTATGTCTGCAGCACTATTTTAGGTCAAGACAGGTTCCAATGGTCAAATTGAATGTATTAAACCCTAGAGATTATTTTTATGTTAATTTTAGAGGGCTTATGTAAATTTTATTTTGACCAGAACCTCAATGATTCAAGCGGGTCAGTTTTTAGGGTTTCAGATGTCATTTAATTGTCAAGACATGCAAAAACCATTTTATGTTTGTACTAACCCACTTGTTAGACATTTAAGATCATTTGACTTTTAACTAACCCTGAGAAATCCCGTGTTTGTACTGCAATTGGGATATGCTATTAAAACTGCAGTTTTACCCTTATTTTACTACCTTTCCCTTAAAATGGATTTGCAGTGAATTACGTTTCTCTAGCGGTTATGCAGGAGCATTTATTCCTTAATTATGACTAATTAAAGCAAGATATTGTTGATGATGACATTTTCATCAACCCCATACGTACACCTACCTAATTTGGCCAAGGAAGAAGAAGAGAAGATTAAGGAAGCAATTCCCACCTCCTTAGTGCCTTCTTCCTCTTCCCTTCTTCCTTGTGCCACAGCTAAGGAGCATTCCTTCAGGAGGATGGCCAGGAGGGGGCATAAGGGTGGTGGACATCCACCCTTGGAGGAAAAGGAAAAGCAAAGGAGGATGCTAGGTGCACGGGGACTTTCTTCTTAGTGTAGGAGCCATCACACTTGGAGCCAAAGCTTTATGCTACTTGGAGGATCGTTCTTCATATCTCTTTATCTTTTATATTAGCTAGTGTTGCGGTTTTTTTCTTCTAGCAAGAATTTCATTACTTGTCTTTTACTTGTTATGCAAAAGATCTGTTGCCTTTCAATCTCATGATTTCAAATTTTTGTGCTCCCTTTTCCTAGTAGCCTTAGTGCACCATACTCTCTAATTACCCTAGGTGTCCACGTGCCTATGTTGAGTTTATAGAGTTCTTTCTATCACTTAGGCTTTAGTCAATAGCCATCTTTTTCTTTCACGTTGATATCTTCGCACTCATTGCCCGTTATTTCAAAAAACTATAAAAGCAACAAAAATCAAAAGTCAATAAGAAAAATGTCGATTTGAGTAGGTGAGGGAGAGAGAACCACTTAATTGACTAAGCTAGATACTCACCCTATCTAGATTTACAAATTTAGCAGTCGATCGATTTTACACATTGCAACAATTTAAAAACCCACCTTAACACTTCATGCGTACCACCAAGCTGTGCGCTCATGAGGCATAGTTGATACAAGCTATTGAGGAGTTTTTAAGGTCGTTTTGTTATAGAAAAGCCTCCAAAATAGCTAAATCAACAAATAATATTTATAACTCAAAATCTAAATTGAAGTCCAAGGTCTAACACAAGAAGCAAATATGAAATTCACATGCTAATCTTAATCAAAATATAAATGAGCATAAAAAATTTAGCACAGTAATGATATTCAATGCATAACAACTACTCAAATCTGATATTCAATGGCAAACATGAGTACCTAAGGAGTTTAACATGACGAAAAGAAACCTAGGATAAAATAATGGTGATTTAATTCACCAATTATTAGTCTAAGCACATATACATCAATTACTCAAATAATGCTATAGAAATGGCACGCAAAATTAAGTGGGTAAAGTTTCAGATGCCAAATCAAATGTCAAGTCTTTCCACTAGACAACCTAAACATCGCTTGATACGGATTTTACGCGGTTTGTAAAATACGTCGTTGTAACGTGCAAAACTGATCAACTCTTAAATTTATATTCCTAGATAGGGGAGTATCTAGGGTCGTCCAAGGAGGCCAAATGTTTCCAAACTTGATTCTCTTGCTTGGAATACAAATCTCAACTTTCCTTTTGGTATTTTTCAATGTATCATTTTTTTTGTTTTTGAATTAAGGCAACATGTGAAATTATGGCGAGAAAGTGGTTTACACATCAAATTCAATAAACTACTTCTAAAGTGGAAAATAGAACCTCTCCCAAAGCTCAGTCTAAGCAAGTGAAGGCCTAGAATAATTAGGGAGAGGGAGTGAAGAATGCTAATAACAAAGCAATTAGAAATGTAAATAAAGAAATTGCAAAGAAGGCAACTAGATAAATGAAAAAGTGTTTTACAAAAAGGCCTAGTAGAGGAATGCTTCTACTACCATAAAAATTGCAAATAAGAAAAGCAAACACAAATCCTCTAGATAGATGGTGAAGAAGAGGGCTTCCTGCTCCAAGCTTGGTAGCTCCCAAGCTTGAAAAGAGTCCTCCAACTCCTTCCTCGCTATGCTCCACCAAGGTGATGTCCTCCAAGGAAAGCCCTAAGGAGGCGTGCCCTAAGCTTCTCTCCAAGGGTGGACGTCCAACCTAGGTCCTTCTCCTTTGCCTGGTCGTCCTCCTTGAAGTAGAAAAATCCTCCTCCTTGGCGTGGCCCAAGTTGAAGAGAGTGGGGAGAAGAAGGCACCAAAAGGGCTAGTGATGTGCCCCTTTAATCTCCTTCTCTACTCCTTCTTCTTGGCTGTAGGTGTAGGTGGTATAGGTAGCAAAATATACTAATGGAGGATGCCCTCAAATGGTGGTAGGATGTGGGTTTTTATAGAATAGGAAGGGGGCTATGGTGACTCTTGGAATGGAGGGCTAAGGTGGAGAGATGGAGGTTGTTGGGGATCCTATGGCTAAGGTCAGTTGGAGCCAACCCAAGGGACACCTAGGGGGTGGTTATGGGTGGTGGCACCCCTTTATGTTGTCACCAAAAGGGGTTCTAGAAGGGGGTCTTAGGTGGTGCCAAGAAGGGTTCCAGAAGGAGGGGTAGGTGGGTGGCTAGGATGGGTTGTAGGGTTAGGTGTTTGGTGGATGTAGGGGTGGATGTTGGTGCCAAAAAGAGGGGTAGTTAGGGTTAGGTTTTGGCGCCAAAATTGGTTCCTTTTGGTGGTGATAATGGGGTGAAGAGGTGGCTAGGAGGTGGCACCAACTTGAGTAGGATAGCTAGCTTAGGTAGGGCTTAAGTTGGTGGAGCTAGCTAGGGTTAAATTTGAAGGTGGTGAATGGCCAAGGAGCTAGTTGCTAGCTAAGCTAAGATAAGCAAAGCTAGCTTAGCTAGCTATAGAGTAGAGGAGGAGGTATTGGAGCTAGGGTTTGAAGAGAGGGGCTGAGGAGGAGAAGTCTGGAGCTGGAACTGGAGCTGGCAGCTGCTGAAGAGGCTGGCATGGAGCCACTATAGCTGGCTTAGCCTACTAGTTCTTTACTAGCTGCTAAGCCAAGTTAAAGTGAACTAGCTTCTACCATAATGAGCTATGGTGAGCTGGGTCTGGTGCTCCCAGGGAGGATCAAGCTGGTTGAGGCAGTTGAGGTAGCTTAGCTCAACTGAGTTGAGCTAAGCTGAATCCCCGGGAGTTGGACTTGAGCTTCTTGAGTTGAGATGAGTTTTTCTTCAGCTGGCTTGAGTTGAGTGGAGCTGGATGTAGCTGGGTCTGAGCTGGGATGAACTCCTGTCAACTCAACTGAGCTAGCTAGAGCTCCCTGTGGACTAGTGGGAGCTGAGATGAGCTAGACTTAGCTAAGTTGAGCTGGATCTGAGCTGACTTGAGCTAGGGTGAGCTAAGATGAACTCTCTTGAGCTGCCATTAAGCTGAGATTAGCTGAATGGATCTAGGATGAGCTAACCCTATTTCAAGTGAGCTATGTTCCAGTTGTGGTGAGCTGGATCAAGCTGAGTTCCAACTAGTCTGAGTTCTCCTTCACCATTTGCCTTCTTAAGTGCTAGGGTTTTAGGGATCTATATATCTGTTCATCCCTAACACTCACAAAAACATATTAAAACGACAATAAAAAATGTAATGCATGCCTAACCTAATTTATGCCTAAATATAGCCCAAAAACCTATTTGCGGAGTAAAATCGTAAGAGCTCGATTTATTTTAATGCATAAGAATGATGATAAACTGGTGTTTATCACACCCCCATGCTTATCTTTTACTAGTCTCTTAGTAAAACTTCAATTTTTTGGAAAATGGAATTTTTGGGAAATCTAATTTTTTCGACTTTTGAGGAGAAAAGAGATTAAGGGGACCTTGGTAGATTAAAACATAGGAGGTACGGGATTTGTTAAAGATAAACATCAGGATTTGTTTTTTGATCCAACCATTAGACAGAACGGGATCAATATATCCTCCAGAAAATTCACAAATTAACCCCTTGTTAATTCAGATGCCTTGAAATTTTTGTTTTTAGGATTTTTTTGGCTGATGAATCTGATTTGTAACTTGCAAAATCCTTTAAAATCCTGTGTCTGTGCTTGTGAAAAGCCAACATTTATAAGGGAGTGTAAAATTAATTATTATTACTTTTTTCTTTTCTCCCCCATGCTTATTTTTAGCTTAGTCTTACAACAGATGTGTCGGGATCATCATTCCCGTTACCTTTCCCCAAGGTGGCTCTGGTGCCAGTACTTTGGGATAGCACTGTCCATGACACCACCCAGGAGCTCACAACCCCAAAACACGATGCAGTGTAAAGAGGCGCTCCAAGCAAACTCAAGCTCTTGCTTCGACACTATAGGTAGAGCACCGTCCAAGACACATGAGTTGCTAAAATGCGCTTTAATGCTCCATCTAAAAATATGAAATATAGATATGGAGCAGTGCTGAGGCGGTAACATGTTAACATCGCATCCTCAAAGGTGGCATTTTCCTCCTTCTCGGCAGTGGGAAGTCAAACCAATGATCTGCTTCAGACTTTTACTAAGTCCAAACAAGGGAGTCTTTCAAATTTTTAGTTGTTTTTAAGTGTTGGCTTGTGTGTGAAAATTGACGCAAGAAGTTTCTCAAGACATGCAAGTTTTTGAATCAGAAACTAAGTCAAATACTTTCCGTATTACAAAATAGGATCAAGTCACCTGAACTAATGGAATTTTAGAGAAGGATATTTGATCTAGTCTAAAAATAGACCCTAAAATTCTAATGATCAGATCCATATCCTTATCCTTAGTTTGTTAAAGATTAAATCCCACTGTACCAAAAGTGAATTTTTCGACCTTAGTCCCGATTTCAAAATTTTTCCTCAAAAAGTTTTCAACATTTTTATTTTTTTTGGTATGCAAGTAGGAAATAAATTAAAAAAATGAATGTTTTTAGGTTTTGAAAATCCTAAATCGATCGTCAAATTTAGAAACACCCCCCCATGCTCAAGATATACCATGTCCTCATGCATTACGAGGGAAAAGGGATCACCTCAGTGAAGAACGGTCGGGTTTAGGATGAACAAAACCTGGAAAAAGGAGAAAAAAGGAAGGCAAGAAAAAATGATGGGTTACCTCCCATCCAGTGCTATCTTTCACACCATTCAGCTGGGCGTGAATGTATGCACGGAAGACGTAAAATCATGTAAACAATTGGACACTTGGATGCTCGCAAAAAGGGTGTCTTCTTCTAGATCCCTAGAAAATTGATTAGAATCAATTTTGGGATCAAAGTTGGATGGAAAATGATAAGTGTAGCCCGAGTCTAGCCATGGTTTTAAATCAGGTTGGATGCCAAACTCGGGCAGGGTTGGTGGCAGGTCCGTAAGAAAGGAGTCGGGGAAGGAATGGTGAGGATTGGGTGAAGTTAGTGTGGAAAAATTAGGTGCGTGAATAGTGGGTGGGTTAGGGTGTTTAGGGGTGTATCAGGAATAAATTTGGGGTCAAGACAAGTCTCCAGATTACAGATTTTGCCGACCATTGATTCTGAATCAGAGTCCTCAAAAAAATTATGGTCGGTAAGGGTATCTATTAACATTGTCTCCTCCACCATATTGGAAATTTTCGTATCTAACTCCTCAAAAAAGTTATCATGGAATCTCCTGGAGGATTTGAAAATATCTAAAGTGATAGTTTGGCCTGCACAAGTGATATCAATTTTGCTTGTGTGGCAATTGATATTTGCCTTTGCAGTGGCCAAAAAAGGGCGTCCAAGGATTATTGGGGAGTCCAATAATGATTCAGGTACCTCAATGTCAAGAACCAGAAAGTCTGCAGGGAAGACACAATTCTGGACCTTTACCAAAACATCCTCGACAATCCCACTAGGTTTGATTGTAGATCGGTCGGCTAATTGCCGGGTAACCTCGACGGGTTTTAATTCACCGATCTAAAATTCTTCGAATAAACTCGTGGGAATAATATTAACTGAGGCACCAAGATCAAGGAGGGTGCGATTAAAGGTAGTGTCATCAATAATTACAGAAATTAAAGGCGCCCTCGGATCTTTCATCTTAGGAGGCAACTTACTCTGTATGACAGAACTTACTATCTCCGAAAGATGCACCCATCCTAGATTTTTGGCCTGCATTTTAGGAGTACAAATCTCCTTCAAAAATTTGGCATAGGCAGGTATATATTTAATGGCATCTAGGAGACGAATATTGATATGAACTTGCCTAAATAGATCCATGAGTTATTCTGTAGTGGGCTCAGATTTCTTTTTTTTGTTGGTGGTGGGGTAGAGATCTTGTGGGAAAGGGATAGGAATCTTGTCTTGAGATTTTTGTATTTCTTTTTCTTCCTGATGGGGAGGTGGGGAGTCAATTTGCACAGGTATATCACCAGGTTTGTGTGAAGGCTCGGGATCAGTGGTGGTTTTCCCACTCCTCAAAGCAACTGCATGTGCAGTCGGATTACTATTTGGAGGAGGTGGGGGGGCCTGTGATTGTAGAAACCTGGGCAGCTGCTGATGGTGGATTAGGAGGTTGATTCAGATAGTGTGGAGTTCTGCCCGTATAATGGTTCCCTTGGTGATTAGGGATGGGCATGGGTTGGGACGGAAGATGTCCTGCAGGTCTTTGCGTGGGAGTAACCCCAATTTGATTGTTTAAATTTGTGATGGTGCGGGTTACTTCCGTCATTTTTGTTTACATATCCTGCAGGGTTCGCATCATCTGGGCATTGATGTCTTGTTGAGATGGTCCAGGATGGAAGATTGGATTCGACCCATACCCATTAAAATGATATGGTTGGGAAGAAACCTAATTATTCCAGGAGTAGTTCGGGTAATTTCTCCAATTGGAAGAATTTTTAAAGGACTCCTGGATGGCAGAAATATTTTGAGTGGGGCTAAGATCTGGATAGCTGTAATTCCCCAGTGAATCATGGGCAACCTCAAAATAATCAGCAGTAGTAGTGTTGAGATTGTGCAAATTTTCTCTTCGTGGAAAGTTAGGTTGGGTTAGATGTGTGTGTGGAGCATGGGTTGATGTGGCCAGTCCTTCCTCAATTTTCTTTTGATTAATATGCAGCTGGTCGAGTTTTTGAGCTATCAATTGAAGATAGTCTTGGATGATAGGGATAGATTGAGTTCCTATTTCATAAACACCGAACTGCGGGTTTTGGGTTCTGCAAAATGTGTTCATGAAAGCTTGATTAAATGAGTTTTCACTCATTTCTTCAAATAGGTCATAGCCACTTTCATCATCTTTATTTAAGAAGTTGCCGTCACACGAGACGTCGACAAAATGTCGGATTTGATCTTCTAATCCATGATAGAAGATTTGCACAAGCTGCCATAAAGGAATCTCGTGGTGTGGGCAACTTCTTAAAAGATCTTGAAATCTTTCCCAAGAATCATGGAAAGTCTCACTAGATTTTCGGTGAAAGGTCGTAATAGATCTTCACATGGAATTGGTACGACCTATAGGAAAGAATTTTTTTAGGAAGGCGCTCCTGAGCTGAGGCCAAGTTGTGATGGGTCGGACAATGGTCCTAAACCAATAAGCAGCCTTATCTTTAAGAGATAATGGAAAAAGCAGCATCAGCCATATGTCTTCTTGCACATTTTGGGAATGGGTTGTCCGTGCAAGAAGAGTTAGCTCTTCAAGGTGGCTGAAAGGGTCTTCCCTAGGAAGGCCATGAAAGTGTTTAATTAGGTTCAGGACTGCAGGCTTAATCTCAAAGTCCCCCTCTGGTATGACCACCCTTGGTCGTTCCTCATAATAAGACGGATCATAGAAATCTTTCAGAGGAATAACAGGCTGCTGACGGGTTGGTGGGTGTGGCCTTGGTTTGGCTAGGTTTTGAATGCTCCTAGTCAATGTTTGTTGATTGGAATTTAGTTTATTAATCTGCTCAGCAATTAATTTTAAAACATCAGGTAGGGGGTCTTGATGTTGTGTTTGGGGCAACTCAAGATTAGGGAGCTCCAAATGTGGGAAGTTAAAGGTGGGTGGGTTTTGGGTAGAAAGGTTAGAATTAAGGTTAGCGGTGGGGTTAGAGGTAGAAGTGGAAGGGTCAGTGGACATATTTTGTTGGGTTTCCATTTTCTTAGAAAGAGAAGACAGAAAAAGTGGTCTTTTTGCGTGGGGGGCGAAATCAAATGGTCTTTCCAAGTGCGGATTTTGAGACCGTCACCCGTGCATAAAATGGAAGAACGGGAGGGGAGGAGAGGAGAAAGAGATGAGAGAAAGTGTGCAATTCAAACAAACAAAACTAGACCTAACTTAAGTGTGACTCCCTAAAAATAAACCTAAGACCTGGTCTATGTAGGAAATAACTAGTCAATAGTGAATACCCATTCTATCAACAAATCTAGCCAAGTTGCTTAAGGGGAGGTTTGGGCCCAAACGTTTCCCAAGGAAAACCCCAGGTGCTTGTACAAACCCGTGCCAGGTCGTTTAGCACGGCCCCTCAGCCTGAACACCAGATATAGATGATAGAATTGGTACTAACTAAAGAAAACTTAAGACCTAAATAGCAAGCCTAAGTTGATGAAGCCTTAGGGGTGAAGTTGCTACAAGTTTTAATTAGGCCTAGGATACTATAGTGCACACGAAATGTGGAGGGCATTAATTGGGTTGTTGCCCTGTTATTTTGATTTTTCTTTTTTGTGTGTGCAAGAATTGGAGAGTGGCTCCAATGAAAATCAAGTTGTCACAATTTTTTTGTATTTTTTGTCTTTTAGGATTCGATTTAATTAAATATGTTTTAGGGTTTTTCTCTTTAAATTTTCAAACAAGTTTGAAACTCCACAATCAAAGGAAAGACAGGTTGTATTGGTGATGGTTAATTTCCTTTAATGTGAGTCTCTAAAAAGAAAGAAAGAAACCCTAAGCCAATTATCCTTAAGAAAAAAAGTTACTACCAATGAATTAATTTTAGGCTTTCTGTATTAAGTAGTGGTCCAAGAAAGTCAAACAACACCACTACTTTAGATAAAATCAGACAAGGATTACAAAAAAAATTTTTGTAAGATTTTACGAATATATTTGGTAATTATTTTGAATTTTTCATTGTACTAGTGTTAAAGTTCAGAAATGATACCTGTGGGTATTTTGGACTTTTCAATATTACCACTGACCTCAGAAAATTTTTGTTATTTTATATGATATGTAAAATTTCACAAGGATTCCAACAAGATAAATTTCACAAAAACTGGATGAGTGTAAAATTTCTAAAAATTCATGGACAGTAGCAAAATAGGAAGATTAGAGGGTGTGACCCCTATGCAGTCCATGAATTTTTAAAAATTAAATACAAATCCAATTGATCTAAAATTTGGAACAGATGTTCCTAGCTTAATTAGAAATCACTGTACAAAATTTAATAATTTTAGGAGGCCTGTGGTGTTAGGAATTGATTTTTCAATTCCTTATAGAATTCTGGACCTGAAAAATAGAACACCAATACTTGCAATGGAGTGGAGTTAAAGAAGCATTCAAGCAAACAATGGATTTTATATGGGCACCACTCACCTTAATTAAAGTGTTTAGGGTCCTGAAAGCCATGTTTAATATTTTTTTGGTAGTCTTTTAGCCTAAATGTGACAAGAAATGGGGAACCAACCTGAATTTCGCGGGAAGAAAAGGAACTTGGAGCTCTCGCTTTCAGATTCCCGCTTTCTTCCTACAATAGTTCCTGCACACACAAAAGGAAAGAAAGAGAAGGGGATGACATCCACTTCAAGAAAGAGAAGAAAGAATAAGCAAAGCTGTGCCTCCCCGGCAACGGCGCCAAAAAGTGATACAGATTTTACGCTGTTTGTAAAATATGTCATTGTAACATGCAAAACAGATCAACTCTTAAATTTATATTCCTAGATAGAGGAGTATCTAGGGTTGTCCAAGGAGGCCAAATGTTTGCAAAATTGATTCTCTTGCTTGGAATACAAATCTCAACTTTCTTTTTGGTATTTTTCAATATATCATTTCTTTTGTTTTTGAATTAAGGCAACAAGCGAAATTGTGGCGGGAAAGTGGTTTACACTTCAAATTCAATAAACTACTTCTAAAGTGGCAAGTAGAACCTCTCCCTAAGCTCACTCTAGGCAAGTGAAGGCCAAGAATAATTAGGGAGAGGGAGTGAAAAATGATAAAATCAAAGCAATTAGAAATGCAAATAAAGAAATTGCAAAGAAGGCAACTAGATAAATGAAAAAGTGTTTTACAAAAAGGCCTAGTAGAGGAATGCTTCTACTACTAGAAAAATTGCAAATAAGAAAAGAAAACACAAATCCTCTAGATAGATGGTGAGGAAGAGGGCTTCTTGCTCCAAGCTTGGTAGCTCCCAAGCTTGAAAAGAGTCCTCCAACTCCTTCCTTGCTATGCTCCGCCAAGGTGATGTCCTCCAAGGCAAGCCCTAAGGGGGTGTGCCATAAGCTTCTCTCCAAGGGTGGACATCCAACCTAGGTCCTTCTCCTTTTCCTGGTCGTCCTCCTTGAAGTAGAAAAATCCTCCTCCTTGGCATGGCCCAAGTTGCAGAGAGTGGGGAGAAGAAGGCACCAAAAGGGCTGGTGATGTGCCCCTTTAATCTCCTTCTCTACTCCTTCTTCTTGGCCATAGGGGTAGGTGGTATAGGTAGCAAAATACACTAATGGAGGATGCCCTCAAATGGTGGTAGGAGGTGGGTTTTTATAGAATAGGAAGGGGGCTAAAGTGACTCTTGGAATGGAGGGCTAAGATGGAGAGATGGAGGTGGTTGGGGATCCTATGGCTAAGGTCAATTGGCACCAACCCAAGGGACACCTAGGGGGTGCTTATGGGTGGTTTGAAGAGAGGATCTGAGGAGGAGAAGTCTGGAGTTGGAACTGGAGCAGGCAGCTGCTGAGGAGGCTGGCATGGAGCCACTCTAGCTGGCTTAGCTTGTTAGTTTTTTAATAGCTGCTAAGCCAAGCTAAAGTGAACTGGCTTCTACCATAATGAGCTGCGGTGAGTTGGGTCTGGTTCTCCCGGGGTGGATCAAGCTGGTTGAGGCAGTTGAGGTAGCTTAAGTCAACTGAGTTGAGCTAAGTTGAATCCCTGGCAGCTGGACTTGAGCTTCCTGAGTTGAGATGAGTTCTTCTTCAGCTGGCTGGAGTTGAGTGGAGCTGGATGTAGCTGGGTCTGAGCTGGGGTGAACTCCTGTCAGCTCAGCTGAGCTAGCTAGCGCTCCCTGTGGATTAGTGGGAGCTGAGATGAGCTAGACTCAGTTAAGTTGAGCTGGATCTGAGCTGACTTGAGCTAGGGTGAGCTAAGATGAACTCTCTTGAGCTACCATTAAGCTGAGATTAGCTGAATGGAGCTGGGATGAGCTAACCCTAGTTCAAGTGAGCTATGTTCCAGTTGTGGTGAGCTGGATCAAGTTGAGTTCCAGCTAATCTGAGCTTCTCCTTCACCCTTTGCCTTCTTAAGTGCTAGGGTTTTAGGGATCTGTATATCTGTTCATCCCTAGCACTCACAAAAACATATCAAAAAGATAATAAAAAATGTAATGCATGCCTAACCTAATTTATGCCTAAATGCAGCCCAAAAACCCATTTGTGGAGTAAAATCCTAAGAGCTACATTTGTTTTAATGCATAAGAATGATGATAAACTGGTGCTTATCATCACCTTGTTATAGTGCTCTTCAAATCCTATTCCTTCTTTTTTCTTCTCACTTCTTCACAAGGGCACGACCTCTCTTCTCCTTCTTCTCTTTTGCTTCTTCCTCTTCCTTCCTTCAGAACACGAGGAACCAATTCCCTCAGTGACTAAGTGTCGAGTCTTCTCTCTGAAGAGCAAACCATCACCAACCTCCTCTTTCTCTTCTCTTTTCATGTAACCAGGCTTGTAACCGGGTATTTGGGGATCCAATTACCAGGCTTGTGGCTGTGCGGTTGCAAGCGAGGACTGCATTAGGCGGGTATATGGGTATGCAGGTGAGGGTGCATTGAGCGTGTGAAGGGGACCCAACCACTATGTTTTTAGGTAAATAGGATAGAATACAAAATCAATTTATGGGCGGTCATGCGGCCTTCCTTCATCAATGTAGGACTATCCCACTGAGCTTCTCCTCGCGTAAGACTGCAGTAGCTGCAGGTGAAGGCTTCATCTTATTTTTTGCAAGCCTACAGCTGGGATCCTCAATTGAGGGTCTGGAGTGGTGCCTGGAGGTATTCACATCACCTGGAGTGAGTCATGATGAAGAACATGGCCATGGTGCTACGTACGTTGTTGGAGATGGAGGTGGCAGCAACAGAGCACGACAAAACCCGCAAACGCGAATATGGGCTCGAAAGCCCCAATCAGATGGCTTAAAAGCTTTGCAAAAGCACGATGAAGATGGTGGTGGGTGTTTCATAGTGTTTGGTGGCATGTGGAGGGTGGATGGTGATGGAGATGAAGGTGCGAAGGTGGGTTGTTCGGTAGCGATCGTGAGTGGGCGATTGATGGAATTATGAGAGGGCTTTTGAAGGTGGAGGGACAGTAGAGCTTATGAGGGCGTTGGATAGGCATGTGGTGCAGTTGAGAGATGGGGAGACCTTGCCAGAGGTGTACTAGGACATGGAGGCGATGATGGTAAACGGTGGTGTCAAGGGTCAAAACAAGGGTTTAGAAGTCCTAAGCTTACCTACGGATTGAGAGGAACATAAGTAACCGAAATCTAATGTATGAAAGGGAAGGATTCCCATGCTAGTGGTACGTCGGATGTGGGGAAGACAAATTCCCCGATGGTGAAGAAGCGGCAAGGAAGACGAGGAAGGAGGCATTCGCCGATGTTGTGAGATGCGAAAGAACAAGATGAAGAAGAACAATCCATCGACTATTGTCAGTGACGGCGGACAAGGAATGTGGTCAGAGGAACTTGTCAGAGTTGGTGGTGATGGAGGTCGGGGAGAAGGGAGGAGAGGGAATCTGGCCTCCAAACCAAGCTAAGGAGGATGGTTTGTCCTCAGGGGGTCTTTTGTAGGGCTTAGAAGGGCATTCCAAACAAGGAAAGAAGCTTGGAATATTAGAATTTTCATGCACAAGGGGTACCCGAACCTTTGAAAGGTTCGCATTAGGATTTAGGTCCAAATCAGAGCCTAATGTGTGGCTCTGATTGAAGACGATCTCTTGAGGAGTTCTTCCAATTTTGGAAGAGATTAGGCAAGAAATCAGGGAAAATTCCTTGATTGAAAGGTCGGTGCTTGATGTGTTCACATGGAAATGGTGGCAAGGACCTATTGGTGATGAAGATGACAAAGTTGGGGGGTTCCTTCCAATAAATTTAGAAAGCTATGAGTTTAAGTGAGAGAGAAAGAGTCTCACTAGCTGAAATGCAAACTAGGTGAAGATTATCTCTGATTGGACCCAAGTTTTGGTACTAACCTAATTTGGACCCAAGAAATTTGATGGTGTAGTTGAATTTTGGTTGTGACCAAGTTTGACTGGGTAATTTATGTAGAAACCCAAATTGAGGTAACTTCTGTCTGAGTCTCTATTTTAGGTTAAAATGGGTTCAGATGGTCAAATAAAGGATACCAAACCTTATGGAATATTTTTTTATGATTTTTATTAGGTTTAGGTTAATTTTATCCTGACCAGAGCCTCAGTTAATTAAGTGGGTCTGAAATTAGTATTTCTAATGTCCATTAATTCTTGAAATGCATGAAAACTCATTTCTATCTACATGAACCCTCTTATTAGACATTTATGATCATTTGACCCTTAATTAACGCTTAGGAAACCCCGTGATTATTTTACATTTATGATCTTCTGTTAAAACTGTAGATTTAGCACTATTTTAATGCATTCTTCTCAGAATGGATATGCAATGAATTACGACTCTCTGGTGGTTATGCAGGAGCAATTGACAATTAATTCTTCCTAATTAAAGCTACTTATGGTTGATCATGACGTTATCATCATACCCCTATGCCTATCTTTTGCTAGTCCCTTAGCAAAATCTTATGACAAAAACTAGAGTTCTAGACTATGCATTGATGTTCAGAGTCTTGATTTGTTCCATTTTCTAGAAATTAGGTTAGAATGCTAATAGCAGGCCTAGAGGTACTCAAGTATCAATTAAGATCCAGTCCTGACTAGCTTCAGTCTCAGTGTGCTGCCAGGGTTTCTAAGGCCCGCAAAAACTACCTAGAGGTTCGTTGAACCCAGCAATTAAAGCACCTGTGCCTTTAGCATGGTTAATCCTGCTTCAGTTTGTAGTGTGTTTTTGTAAGAGAGAGGGAAAGAAGAATTTCTTTGCATTTTTGGAGAGCTTTCTCTCTCTTATTCTTTAATATTTTTTTAGCCTTGGATTGGCTTTAAACACAGTCTATATCGGATTCCTTGTTCCCACCATCAATCCTCGTAGGGTCCTTGGCAATCGATGCTTTGAGATAGCATCGCCCATGGAAACCCCTGAAGAGAAGCTCATCATGGTCTCTAATTACCCTTAATTAACTAGTCTTATTAATTAGCCAGAAATATGTAAATATATGTGTTAAATATTAAATAAGGGATAAATAGTAAAGGACCTTAAAATAAGTTTAAAATACTATATTATCATCCAATTAGTACTATTAATAATTTAATTAATAATTGGACTCGAAATATTGTTAATAATTCATTTAGTTAATGTGTTAACTAACTTAAGTATAATGTAAACCTAAGTATGTAATAACTTAAGTAACATTACTTAATTAAATAGACTAATCTAAAAAGGTCAAAAGTGCAAATTCAAGGTCTAAATATAATAATTATCTTATTTATAATCATATATAAAAGGTTGAAAAAGATTTAAATTAAAATAAATCTTGAAAACCTGATTTTACATTTTAGTCCGTATATTCTAGTTCAATTGGGTCCTTATTCTTCATTCAGGTCCTCTGTTTTCACTATGAACAAGTCCCTGAAACTTCTTCTTTCCTTCTTCAACTATCTAGACGGCTGACGATAGGAGGTGCGTCCATTGCCTGATCACCACTCATCCGACGTCATCCCTTCCTCCCCAAGCTCCTGGAGCTTTGGCTCACCATCTCCTTTTCATCCACCGGTTTGGATGATGCTATAATCCTAATTTACGGTTGGAGATAACCTTACTAGCGTCAGAGAAGACGCTGGTGGTTACTCCAATCCTAGCTGCTTCTCCTTCCAGATTCCACCTCCATCTCAACCGCCGCCACCTATAAATACCCCTTCACACCCTTGATTTCCACCAAGTTGGCTCCCTTCCCTCTCCTTCATTGAGCTGACTTTGATAGTCTATTCTCTCCAAACTCTAGCGAACTTCCTCCACCTCATCCGTCTTCCTCCATCCATCTTCGATAGCTCTGCACCTCCGCCAAAGTCAGCTCAGTCTTTTGACACATGTGCTGACTAGGAGCTCTCCACTGCTTCACCTCACAACCGCCCGCTGGAGATCTTTCGGCAACCCTCTGATTTCCTCCTTTGTTATGAGCCATCGACGGAGATCTCCTATCCCCTTCATCTAGGTAACTGTAGATTAGGTAGGTACTTTAGCTAGGATAGCTAGTTAGGTAGATTAGGTAGTGTAATGCTAAATTTA
This sequence comes from Thalassia testudinum, assembly GCA_037157565.1. Taxonomy (NCBI): domain Eukaryota; kingdom Viridiplantae; phylum Streptophyta; class Magnoliopsida; order Alismatales; family Hydrocharitaceae; genus Thalassia; species Thalassia testudinum. The sequence continues at coordinate 145,506,069 of JAZHRO010000014.1, read as the reverse complement.
GCACTCATCTTCCTCAACTCTGGCAAGCTCCTTGAGCTTGTCAGGAGCAATTATTTTTTCTTTTTAAGTCACCATTCACCTTCTCACACTTTCCATGAACATTTCTACCATTTTTAATTACTGAATAGATCATTTAATCGCCTAAACCACCTCCACCTCCACCAACTATTCCTGCTATCCATGGCAGTAGTAGTTGAGCTAATTCCACCTTCACTGGGTCCTCCACCATTTATTCATCACCTAAGGACCGTAATCCTCACTTTAATTTGAATAATTACCCCCTATATCTTAAACACCAAATTTTAATTAACCTCTTGAGCTCGCTGTTAATGGCAGCTCAAGAGAAGTTTAAATCATTAATTATACACATATATACCATCGCAAATCTCTATTGACTTGTTCCGTCCACTCAATTGACTAGGAAAACAAGTCTTGAGCCTAATCCAACTCATAACTTTTCCAAAATGAATTTACTGTTAAATCTTCACTTTAATGGATGAATGACGAAATTAATTTGTTCCTGAGGTTCCTTGTGACCTCAGGAAGCTTTTTGAACCATTAATGGCACAATTCATAATTTCTATACCCATTCACCTTTTACTGGACTCACCGGAGCTCCAGCAAGTCAAAATAAGCTCTTCAGCCTATAAAACTTAGTGTGAAGCTCTAGAACTCTAATTTAAGGTTTACGATCATGCTGAGACATTTTAATTGAGCTTTTTGTGTTTGGTGCCTATATTAGGTCTTCATCTTCTCCAACTTCGGCATAGTTTGAGATGTCTGGCAGTGAGGTTTCAGTCGCATTTGAAAGGTCAGAAAGCACCAGTGTTCTGCCCTGAGTTCATTTCCATGATTCAATCACTGAGATTAACGTTAGTTTGCCCAGATGAATAAACTCCTTTTCAAGCTCAGGCGATAAGCCTGGAACCTAGGATCTTTAGTTGAAACATCAATCTAAGGGTTTGAATCTGCTCCTAAAGTTGAAGAGAAGATGTTCTAGGCTTTAATTTCATCTGGAAAGGTTTAACTTAGAGAGTCAAAATTTGAGGCTTTACAGTCAACCTTGAGTCTGATCCTTCAATTTTGATTGTAATCAGTCAAATTGAGGAGCTTAAATTGTTGCTGGGATGTTGGTGAATGATTTAGACAAGATTTGGATGAGCTCTGATAGATTATATGGTAGAATTTGATTTCTGTAAGTTTGGGTTGTTTTTGAACCCAAACTGACAATAATAGCTTTGTGATGAGATTTGGATGCAAAATCTACCCAGATGGATTTATAACAACCTCTAGAAGTTGTTTAAATTGATTTAGTAGGTCTTTAGCTATCTATTAGGACTTTTCAAAGTTTGAATCTCAGTTCTTAAGCTCCCTGAGTAGCTTTTAGCTTCTACATCATTCCTGAAGCTTCTGAGAGCTTAATATCTCCACCAACAGCTGCGGATTAACCTCTGAATCCCTCTAACACTTTATCTGGAAGTTAAAGTCCAGTCTGTGGACTTAGAATTGAAAAATCCACTTTGCAGGACAAAATGAATGTAGCTAACCTAGAACCTTCGCCCTTCAAATCGAAGGGCTTAACATCCCCTTTGTATCAAATTGACATTTCAATTGTGTAGAACAACTCAAGATCTTTCCAACAAGCTTTTATTTGCTTGGAACGAAGCTCTGAGCTGTCTGGAATCGTCATTTGAAGTTCAAACTTTGAGGGGGAAACTTCGTCACACCTCGGAAGAATCTGAGTGACTGCATGGGTATAAAAGATATTGTGATATGGGCTTCTCAGTCGATAGCACACGGCGCAAGGAAACGAATGAGCATTATGGGTGTGTGTGTGGGTGTGTGCAGTGCGCGTGCCTGGGTGTGTGTGTGCCTGTGGGCATGTGAGTGTAGGCCCATGAGGGCATGTGCATGGGCCTGGGAGGCCGTGAGCTGGATGGGCTCAAGACTGTGCGAACCAGAAATAAACTGAACTAAATAAACTAGGCTTGAACCTAATAGGGTCAGGTCCTACCCTGAGAGGGGTGCCGTGTATCCACGACTAGTCCAAGCCACCAATGAGAAACCAAATTTTTGGCTTAAAGGAATAAATCGGTTCGGTTCAAAAGGACAGCAAGAGTTTAGAATGGAAGAATGCCAAGGATAAGAAGAGAAGGAGAAGAAGCAAAGGAAAGGAAAAGAAGGAGAAGAAAGAACTTGTAGAAAGGAAATGTAAACAGGTGCTAAAGTGAAATGGTAGAGAAGAGAAGAGAAGAAAGAAAGAAAGGAAGAGCTCGAGAAAGATAAGGAAAAGAATAAGAAGAAAAATAAGTAAAAAGAGAAAGAAAGAGGCTGAAGATAAAGAAGAGAATTCATGATTCAATTTCTTGCATTTTTTTAATTCCTTTTTGAGTTTAACGTTGCAATAAGGCATATTTCCATTAGTAATACTTTCTGTAACCTTAATCTTTTGAAATAAAAAGAAATAAACATATTTACTTGTTGTTAAAGTAGATCATTTGTGTAAATGTATTTCTTATGGAATTTTGCATATTCTTTTAATTTGAAATCATTAATCAAATTTCATGTTCTTAAAGTAAGCTTAATTATACTTTCAATGAGTATCTTAGACTTAATGGTGAATTCTAAATAAGCTATTTCTCCCAGAGAACGACCTGGACTCAACCAATTGAAGGAAATAAAATCTAAACTGTTAGGTTAACTTGACCCTATACTACTCAATCGACACAAATTCAGGCTGACCTAAGTTACTTTCTTATGCACATAATTAAACACAATTAACTTAATTAACCATGTTGAGAAGGTGACACATCATTTTAATGGCACCGTTGCTGGCGAGGTAATATTTTTATTTCACCAAAACACAAAACATTCCCTTGCATAGTTTTATCTAAACATCATTTTGGCGCCATCGGAGACAACTGTAATTATATTCACCATTATTACTATTTTTAATGTTTTAATTAGTTTTGTTTTTGTTTTATTTTCTGTCTTCTTTTCTGGTTTACCACTACGAGTAATATTAGGAAAGAAGGCGGGATTTCTTTTTCTAGTTTTTCACTATAAATGCCATTGAAGTACTCTTTCCTTAGTCTCTAGTTTAGTTTGAATTGTTGCATTTAGTTAGTTTAAAAAATGAAAAAATACAAAAATACATACTTCCTGACTAGCATCAACATGATATAGGCATACACTCCTAGTAGTGCATTTACCTACTAGTTACTTTACGATCTGACTCGGGAAGATTTCTATTATTTTTCTCGCATTAGCGAGAAAACACGAAAAAAAATCACGTAGATCACTATCTTTGAGATAATATCAAGACCAAATATTCTTTGAAAATACTTAAAAAGTGGTCACTTTAATTCTTTTGTTCATATTTTTGAAAATATTAATTAAGAAAAGAGGATAATAAAAATTGTGACTTAAATTTGTTTGCATAATGCATGCGGGTTTTATCGCTATCGTTTGTTGCACACTATCGTGCACACAGTGCGATCACTAGAGTCACACGAGTCCGAATTTTCTATCTCTCCTCTTTGCACCTCTTAGGGCTTTGGTCGAAGATCAACAAGTCTGTCTCACTACTAGAGCCCTGGGAGCCAATAGTGAGCAGTCTCGATCCTAGACCTTAGGCCTTTGAGCTTTAAGGATACGCACTTGCGTAGACATAGGTTTAGGAAGCGTATTTTGATACTGGTACAATACTTGTTTGCGTCCAAAGTATTTTTTCCTATTCTAGGACTCTCTTCTTTCCTTTGAAAGAATAAAAAAACCCACCTTTTTCACGTTGTTTTCCAGGTTGTGATGCCGCTGATTTCTGGTGGTGTGAGTGTGCCTTCGTACATTCTTTTCATTTTATGCACGGGAGGCGAACCTTGAATCTGCCTCCTGTAACTCCTTTGATAGGTGCTCCTAAGCTGGTTGCAGCTAAGCAACCACTTAAATTCCTATCTGATTCGTCGGTTTCTATGGATCAATTGCAAAATCAGAATCTCGAGATCCCTTCTTCTGGTGAGGGGGAGATGCCACCTTTTGACATTCATGAGGCGCCCCTAAACCAGAATCTTAGAATGCTTGAACAAAATCAACAAATCAATCTTTTAACTGCTGCTTTGAATAATTTACAAAATCTTCAAACCCGTCCTCCACCTCAACCTGAGGTGGGTTTTGACCATCCTGATTTACCGATTCCCCATCCTAGGCCTCTACTCAGAGACTACTATAATCCATCTAATGCACAAGTAGAGCCTAATGTTAGGATTCCCATTGGGGAAAATGACCTAGAATTGAAGCCAAACATTATAGGTCTTATCCCACATTTTCACGGATTTGCATTCGAGGATCCATTCCAACATATTGAAGATCTTAAAAATTTATCTCAAACTCTTGGACTTCGAAATCAAAATAGGGAAATCCTACTCATGAAGATATTCTCTTTTATCCTTAAAGATAAAGCAACATATTGGTATAGAACTATAGCAAGACCAATATCAACTTGTGCAGAACTCGAATCTGCATTCTTGGAGAAATTCTTTCCCATTGGTTGCACGAATGCTTTAAGGCGAGCAATCACAACTTTCAATCAAAATCAAGGAGAACCAAATCATGAAGCATGGGAATGCTTTCAGGAATGAAAAAGGAAATGCCCACATCATGACATCCCTCATTAGCAACTAATGCATATCTTCTATTATGGATTACAAGAGGGCATTCGCAATCTACTCGATGCCTCTTATGGAGGGAACTTTCTCAATCGCGACGCAGAATCTGCTTTAGAATTATTTGAAGGGATGGTGGGGAACTCAATCAATAATTCATCCATGTTGCAATTTACGTAGGGTATGAATACAACACATCAAAATCCGCATAAGGGCATTCACAAGATCGGTAATCCGTCCAGTTCAAAGGATTTGGAAATTATTGCAGAAAAACTGGACAAAGTTGACATCGTAGCAAAGCATCTCGATGAGGTCCGAAATACTATGAAAACTCTTACACCTCAACTTGCTATGCAAAATCCTGCGCATTCACCTATTTCGCAAATTCCCACGGGGAGAGAATTTGTGAATAATCTAGATTCTAGAGATCCATCTTCCTTGGGTTTTCTATCTACTCCAACACCAACCCAAGGAGGGACCTTTGTCCCACAATCTTTCCCACCTTTTTCCCTATCTCCTATTTTTGTGGAAAGCATGCCCTATCCTTTAGATTTGAACACCATTCAGGGATATGCACCAAGATCAAATCCATATTCTAATTCCTATAATTCTGGATGGCCTAATCACCTTAATTTCTCTTTGTTTGACCATTCACAAAGACCATCATATCCGACTCAAACTGGGCAAAACCTGCCTACATTGCTATTTCAGCAACCTAATGCGAGGCCATTTTACACGGGTTTCGAAAACCCTGTAGAGCCAAATAGAGATGCACAACTTGACTAGATTTTGTGAGCTGTGACTAAGAGCTAGCGACAGAATGCTGAGGCTCTTGCTGAAGTCCAACGGCAATGTTCGACAAAGTTGCTGATTTTAGGGGCTAAATCACGCAGTTAGCTGAATCTTGTCAGCTAGGGGCCCTTCCATCCCAGCCAATTCCAAACAGAGACAACACCCGGGAGTGCAAAATCCGAGTCAGGGATATGTCCATTTCCTTAATCAACTACCCCTGAATTCAAATCTGAATCAAAATCCAAATTCGCCCTCTGCTAATCATGATTTTGAGTATCTTAATCAACAACAATCATTTTCAAATCAACCTTTGATTTCTAATTCATCTTTCCAAAATCAATAAGCATCTTCTTCTTCATCAGCATCCTCTTCTCATGCAGGTATTAACTCTGTTACAACCCGCCATGGAACTTCCACTAGGGATCCAGTTTATCCAAGGAACCTATCCCAAGACCCTAGTACATCTAGAATGACCCCTGTTTCTACACCTAAAAGAGGTACAGAACCCGATCCCACAATTCCCACTAATTCGCGAGATCCGGGATATACCTCAGTAGAACAGGAAATCCATGCCCCATTTCCTGAAGCTTTGAAGAAGACTAGGAAACAAAAGCAACCTGTTACATTAGATGAAGATTTAATTAAAATTTTTGAACAGGTACACATTAATATCTCACTCGTAGATGCTATCAAACACATTCCGACTTACGCGAGATTTCTTAAACAGTTGTGTACTCCTAAGTGTAAGCTAAAGAAAGGAAGCACTGTGGTACTTTCAGAGAATGTGAGCTCTATAATTTCAAGTACACTTCCTTTGAAAAAGAAAGACCCAGGATCTCCATTTATTTCCTATATAATTGGGGGTTAGTGTTTTGATAGAGTCCTAGATTTAGGAGCACCTATTAACCTCATCCCTTTATCTTTAGTAAAACATTTCAACATAGAAAACCTTAAGTGTACTAATGTGATTTTACAATTAGCCGATAGATCTATTAAGTCACCTAAAGGAATGTTGAGGACGTCATTGTAAGAGTTTGGGATTTTTATTTCCTAGTAGATTTTATTGTCCTTGATAAGGAAGTTCCCAAACACATTAGAAATACCCCAATTTTCTTAGGGAGACCCTTTTTGGCCACTGCAAAGGCCAACATTGACTGTGAATCTAGAAAGATTGAATAGAAATTTGGGGAGAAGACAATTAAGTTAGATATATTTAGAACTTCTAGAGGATTGGATTGCGAATGGTTTGAAGAAATCAAATCTATTGCAACTTTTGAGGATGACATTAGTTCTTTAGAACTAGGGAGCACACCTTTTGATATCCCATACCCTCAAAATATTGAAACTCTTTTATTAGAATCTTTACTCAATCCTAAATCTTAATCTTATGACTCACCTAACTCACTTCTCGCAATTGAAAATCCCACCCCAAATCCTGCTGTTGATTCTACCCTGTACTAGAATTGAAACCATTGCCTGATAATCGTAAATATGTCTATCTCGAATCTGATCAAACATATCCTGTAATTATCAACTCACATCTTTCTGAATCACAAGATTAAAAATTGATCAAGGTTCTTCGAGATCACAAGAAGGAAATTGGGTGGACTCTACATGATCTCACTGGGATTAGCCACAATTTTTGTACTCATCGCATCTATATTGAAGATGGGGCACGACCTTCTGGAGAAGCTCAAAGACGTCTAAATCCAAATTTAAAGGAGTTCGTTAAGAAAGAAATAATCAAGTGGCTATATCCTGATATTATTTATCCCATGTGTAATAGCCCTTGGGTGAGTCCAATTCAAGTGGTACCTAAAAAAGCAAGACTCACCATAATTAAGACTGAATCTGGAGAAACCATTCCCACACGAATTGCAAATTTGTGGCGGGTTTGTATTGATTATTGTAAGCTGAATATAGTTACAAAGAAGGACCATTTTCCCTTGCCATTCATTGATCAAATCCTTGAGAGATTAGCTGGTAATAGGTTCTACTTTTTAGATGGTTACTCTGGATATAATCAAGTAGCAATATATCCCGAAGATCAAGAGAAAATGACTTTCACCTGCCCCTTCAGAACCTTTCCTTTTCGAAGAATGCCATTTCGGGTTTGCAACGCACCGGCGACTTTTTAGCATTGCATGTTAGCCATTTTTACTGAAATGGTGGGTGAATATATGGAGGTTTTTATGGGTGATTTTTCAGTCTTCAGGGAAACATTTGATATTTGTCTAGATAATTTGTCGAAGGTTCTTAAGAGATGTATAGAAGTGAACCTTGTCCTCAGTTGGGAGAAGAGCCATTTTATGATTCTAGAGGGCATTATACTTGGCCACCTCATGTCTGAGTGAGGTATCCAAGTAGATTGGGCTAAGATCAATCAAATTGCAAATCTTCTAATTCCTGACTTGATCGAAGGCATTAGATCATTTCTTGGGCATGTGGGATTTTATAGGAGATTTATACTTGATTTTTCAAAAATTACCTGACCACTCACAAACCTCCTCACAAAGGATGCTATTTTTGAGATGAGTGAGGAGTGTATTTCAGCGTTTGAAACATTGAGAGACAGAGTTACATAGGCTCCGATCTTGCAACCACCTAATTGGGATTTAGCATTTGAGATCATGTGTTATGCATCGGATTATGCAATAGGAGCTGTTTTGGGACAAAAAATTAAGAAGAATCCGGTAGTAATTTACTATGCTAGTAAAACTCTGAATGAGATACAAAGGAATTACACAATTATAGAAAAGGAATTACTAGCAAAAGTATTAGGATTAGAAAAGTTCAGATCTTACATACTCGGATCTCGAATCATTGTGTACTCTAATCACTTAGCTATCTAACACCTTCTATCGAAAAGGGACACGAAACCAAGGTTGATCAGATGGATCTTGCTTTTGCAAGAATTTGACCAAGAAATTCATGACAAGGCGGGACGACAGAATATTGTTGCCGATCACCCTTCTCGCCTTCCTTCCGATACCATTGAATCATCTCCTCCAATTACTGAACACCTTCCTGATGAACATCTTTTGACTATATCCTCCGATCTTCCTTGGTATGCAGATATTGTTAATTATTTGGTTCCACATCAATTTCTGCCATACCAAGACGGGAATCACAAATCACGACTCAAAGCAGAAGCCAAATACTATTTTTGGTAAGATCCGTATCTCTTCCGACTCTGTAATGATCAAATCATCAGGCATTGTGTCACTTCTTCTGAGATTGATTCTATCCTCTCTTTTTGTCATGACCAGGCTTGTGGTGGTCATTTCTCTGGTCGAAAGACCGCTGCAAAAATTCTGCAATGCGGGTTTTATTGGCCCACTTTATTTACTGATTCACAGAGATATTGTAAGGCATGTAGTCGCTACCAAACTCTTGGTGGCATGTCACGAAAAGACATGATTCCTCTGAACCCGATTGTTGTCTATGAAATCCTTGATATTTGGGGCATAGACTTTATGGGTCTGTTTCCATCTTCTTTTGGCTTCGAATACATTTTACTTACTATCGATTACATTTCTCATTGGATTGAAGCCAAACCCACACACACAAACGATCATCAAGTTGCCATTCCTTTCATATAGAGTCATATTATCACTTGCTTTGGGGTACCTCGTGCCATTATTTCCGACGGTGGTTCCCATTTTATTAATGCCAAGTTTAGAAATCTAATTAGAAAGTATGGGGTTACACATCGTATTTCTACACCTTATCATCCCTAGACTAATGGTCAAACTGACGTGTCTAATCGAGAGATCAAAAAGATCCTTCAAATGATAATCTGGAAGGATTGGTCTTGCTGTTTAGATGAGGCTTTGTGGGCTTAAAGGACTTCCCACAAAACACCAATAGGCATGTCACCATACAGACTTGTTTACGGGAAACCCTGTCATCTTCCTATAGAAATTGAATACAAGGCCTATTGAGCAATTAAAGCCTATAATTTTGACCTCGTGAAGGCTGGTGCTCATCGTTGGTTGCAACTTAGCGAACTTGAGGAATTGCGTCATGGTTCCTATGAGAGTTCAAAGCTGTATAAGGAAACACTTAAAGCCTTCCACGATAGATATATTTCCTGCAAATCTTTTACACCTAGTCAGAAGGTGTTGCTTTTTGATGCCCATTTGAAGCTCTTCCTTGGGAAACTTAGGTCTAAATGGCAAGGGTCATTTATTGTTGTTAGTGTCTTTGACAATGAAGCTGTCGAAATCACTGAACCCAACAAGGATCAACACTTCAAAGTTAATGGTCAATGCTTAAAACCTTTCTTGGAATCACATCCTTTGGGTCTTGTTGGAGACTGTTACACACTCCATTGGGGTTTGCCACTATCCATCCATCTTGTACAAAGTTGTTTCTTACTTTCTACACTTTTCTGATTTTTCACTTCATCTTACACTGATTACCTTCATTTAGTCCGACCATCGACTCTGACCTTTGGTCAGACTTGAAATCATCCGCACAGAGATCTTTGATCTCCTCTATCCGACTCCTTCCATCACCTTACACTAAATGAAGTGTAATATCTTTTCACCCTTCTTACAATGAGGATATTGTAAAATTTTAGCTTTGGGGGGTGTGAAGTGAAACTTTCACTTCAAGTGTAGTTGTAGAGAAAATATTAAAAAAACACATAAAAATTACATACCCACAAAATTTTAAAAAGATTGAAAACCAAAAAGAATTCAAAAAAAAATTTTAAAAATAAAAAATATCATAAAATTTGGAAATTTTTTAAAAAAATTCATAAAAATTAGAAAATTTTATAAAATGCAGAAATAAAAATATATAAATACAAAAATTTGAAAATTAAAAAAATTATAAAAAAATAATTTTAAAAGGGCTATTTTCATCTAGAATAAAGAAAAGAAGAAGAAAACAAATATTAATATCAATAATTAAGAGCTTAATTTTTCTTTTAGGTCATAAACTAAAAGATTAAGAATATATGGAGTATGTATATAAGAGCATTAAATTCTTATTTAGATTTTTACTTTTAACATTTTGTAAAAACACGCTTTTGTTTTCAAAATCTTAAAGGAAGATTTTATTTGATTGAGAATCTTTAAACCTTTAAGCTTTGTTTTTCTATTCTGACCTTGAAATTAGGAAATTAAGGTGTATTAAGTTTTAAACTTAAGTTTTGGAATTAAATTGTAACTTTTTAATCAACTAGATTAAGTAATCCATTTACTTTTTTTGAATATTTGATTTTATCATAAAGTTAAGTAGAAAGGCCAGATATTCATAACTAATTAAGTATAGAGTTAGTAGAATTTTAGCCTTCAAGTCTATCAAGCTATAGTTAGCTTAATCAACTAAAGGACATTTGGCTAGACTTGGTAATTTTTATCTTGATAGATCCTATAGGAGGAAACTCAAAATTTAAAGAACCTGAGAGTGAATGGCTTTGTTGTCCAAGCTCTGGTTTGAGAGCTAAGTAACCTAAACATTCAAAAAAATCACACAAATAGAATTATCTTATTGGCATCTGAGACTGCAAAAACACAGAGGTTAAGAGATCGATTCTAAATCTTCTTTTGTCCAAGGATTTCCGTGGGGCAGTTCTTGAAAGGGTGAAGGATGTGCCACTCACCTAGAAAAAGGATTTGGAGAATAAAGTTAGCAAGAAAAATGAGAAGGGGTAGAAAAATAAAAAAATAAAATAAAACACCCTACAGTTAAGTACCTCGCTACAAATGGGCACTTATGCAATTTTTCCATAAAAAAAAGCATCTCAGTATAATAGATGCTACCATTCCTTCCATCAAATAAAAGAACACCTCGCTACGTATGTGTGTTCTAACCTATAGAAAAAGTTGAAAAAAATATGGAGATAAAAATTAGGAATAAGAGACCCAGTGGTCCACTTGGGAGATGTACATAAAAATGTTGACCTCGAGATAGAAAATTGGTGAGGAGAAAGCAACCAAACCTGACTAAGGCCAAGCCAAAGGCTTGAATTGGAATAATCTGGATTGGAAATTGATGTCTTAAGATCTGGATTTTAGCAAATTTGGATGCCTTCAGGACAACTCTCTTCATAAACACAGATGTTTTAAAATCATTGCTACTGAACCTTGTATTGGGCAATGAAGCCTAAGAAATTGGGTTTTGAGGATTTGTAGTTGAGACGTAAAGGAGAAGGATTGACAAAATCCATGGTCTAGAAGTTTCTCCTTAGTGCTATAGGTTGGTAGATTAAAGTTTTACTACTCTAAGTTTGATTAATGATGAATATCTGGTTAATTTGCTTAAACTTAAATTGATAAAAATCAAATATCATAAGCAAAGGATTAACTTAAGTCCATTGAGTTTTTGAGTTAAAATTTAATTTCCAACTCTTAGGTTTTGTTTTCTTAAAACACTTTGAATTCTAAGTTTTAAGGGTTAAGAATGGTTATAAAGAATAAGTGACTTTTGAGATTCTAATTTTTGATAAAAATCTTGTTAACAACTTTGTTTTTAATAGAGTGTGTTTTGAAGATGTTTTGAGCTTAAGTCTAAGTAAGGAAAATTTCACAAAATGCTCTGTATATAAGTTATTTATATTAAATCTAAAAAATTAATTCTGACCTAAGCTTTCCTCTACTTGGTTCTTATTTATATTAATTTAAAACCAAGTGCTTTAAACCATCATATTTTTAGTTAATTTTGCTAGGGACTAGCAAAACTTTGGCTTGGGGGTATGATGAGAAGCTCACCATGGTCTCTAATTACCCCTAATTAACTAGTCTTCCTAGTTAATTAGCTAGAAATATGTAAATATATGGGTTAATTATTAAATAAAGGATAAATAGTAAAGGACATTAAAATAAGTTAAAAATGCTATATTATCATCCAATTAGTATTATTAATAATTTAATTAATAATTATACTCGAAATATTATTTATAATTCATTTAGTTAATGTGTTAACTAACTTAAGTATAATGTATACCAAACTATGTAATAACTTAGGTAACATTACTTAGTTAAATAGATTAATCTAAAATGGTCAAAAATGTAAATTCAAGGTCTAAATATAATAATTGTCTTATTTATAATCATATATAAAAAGCTGAAAAGGATTTAAATTAAAATAAACCTTGAAAACCTAAGTTTACATTTTAGTCCTTATATTTTAGTTCAATCGGATCCTTATTCTTCATTCAGGTCCTCAGTTTTCACTACGAATAAGTCCCTGAAACTTCTTCTTTCCTTCTTGAATCGTCTGGACGGCTGATGACAGGAGGTGCATCCACTGCCTGATCCCCGCTCATCCGACGTCGTCCCTTCCTCTCCGAGCTCTAGGAGCTTGCGCTCACCATCTCCTTTTCATCCACCAATCTGGATGATGCTATAATACTAACTTACAGTTGGAGATAACCTTACCGGCATTAGAGAAGACATCGGTGGTTACTCCACTCCTAGCCACTTCTCCATCCAGATTCCACCTCCATCTCAACCGCCGCCACCAATAAATACCTCTTTACACCCTCGATTTCTACGAAGTTGGCTCCCTTCCCTCTTCTTCACTGAGCTGACTCGATAGGTGTTTGCACCTCAAAACACGCCTATAAGAACGCCTTCTTATGCTATTTTCTAGCATTAACTATGTATATTATAATCCTATAGTCGCATTTGTAAAAACGCTTGCATGCATGCATTTAATTGAGAGGAGAAGAGAATGAAATAAATGGCTTGCATAATTATTTTCTTTATCAAGTGTTTCTTTGCAAAAGTCCCTTCTCTATTTTTATTTTCATCTTTCTTTTTTTTTTTTTTCTTTATCATTCCCGCGGCTGCCTTCTTCCCGCAGCCGCATGCAGCACCCCCGCCTCTCCCTGCTGTCCTTCCCGCGCCTCTCCCTGCAGCAGCCACTCTCCAACGCCTCTCCCTGCTGCTGCCATGCCTCCCCGCCATGCTCTCCTCCTCTATAAAGCCGCAGCTCTTCCTCGCGACAAAAAAAAAAACATTGCTGCAATACGCAGCTGCGGCAGCAAGAAATAAACACCTTCAGCTCATCACCACCACCGTCCTCCCCTCCATACGCAGGTCCTCCTTCGAGGAGACACCCGGTGGGCAGGAGCTCACTGTGGTGCACACCACCACAGTGAGACAACCACCGCCCAGCTCTTCAAAGAGCCGGTGGGCGTGGTGGCTCTTCTCTTTTTCATTTTTTTCCCATTCCCGCACTTCCCGCCATGGCTGCCGCTTCAAGGTCTGAAGCTTGAAGCAGCAGCAGCAGCGGCCCCCGCAGCCTCCGTGAGCAACTGCAGGCGCCCCAGCCCCTCTGCGCGCGCCTGCAGGCCTTCCCCGCCTCCGTTCGTCTGCTCTGTCGCCCGCCTCTGCGCCCGCAACCGGTCGCTGCGCGCCTCTGCAGCGGCCGGCCAGGCCCCTTCCCGCCTCCCTGCCAGCACCCACAGAGCCCCGCGCGCACTGTCGCGAGCCTCCGCGCTTGCAGCAGGTCGACGCAGACTCCTCATCTCCTCTGCGCGAGTACGCTCCCGTGCGCCCGCGACCTCCAGACGTCGGCCGCCATCTGCAGACGACTTATCGTGCCTCCTGCAGAGCGGCTGCATTCTCTCTCTCTGCCGATCTCTCTCTCTCTCTCTCTCCGCGATCTCTCCCTTTTTTTTTTTTTCACTTACAGCAACACACACAGACCCATTCACCAACACACACATTCACACACTAATAGTAACTTATATACATACATATATATATATATATATATACATATACATATATCTATATATATATACTTATATATATATAGTATATCTATATAGTTATGTATACATACATATAATATAATATATATATACATATACATATATAATATATATATATATATATATATATATATACACATACTCATATACATATATATATATATACATATCTATATACTTATACATATACACATATATATATACATATATATCTAGATACATATATACTTATATACATATATATATATATATCTATATAGTATTATATATATATACTTATATACATATATACATAGCTATATACATATATACATACATATATACAGACACTTTCATGTTATTTATTATACGCTGTATCGCGGGGATATCTGCACCAGTTGCTGATATTCCCTGATACACGCGTACAAAAAAGCGTGGTCCCATACATCATCCATCCTCCATCCACACTCCACGCGGCACCTAGTCGTGTTGGTTGCGTCTCTCTAGACGTCGGCTGACTCGACATAGTGCTACACTCCATCGTCACCTCCACCCCCACCCCTTTATATATATACTACATATAAATATATATCTATAGCTACTATATTTACTTTCTATCTGTTAGTTTCTTTCTTAGTAAAAAGATAAAAAAAAGGTATAAAAGTGAAAAGATAATCTTTGATTTGCAGGTACCCCCGTCTTGCAAGTAGCAAGACGTGTTTTGAAACTCTATTTTGGCTAAAAGCCAAGGACACAATTTTGAGGGTGTGCCTCAAGAACAAGGATTACAAGAAAAAAAAAAACCTAAATAAGAAAAATACCAAAAACAGAATAAACGAACGGAAGAGACGCGTTTTAAGGAAAACGTAGAAACTCGACTTGAACCCCACTTCCCTGAGTTCGACCCTGGGCTTAAAAGTGACAAGATAAAATCAATTAGGCCAGGTTAAAAATTTTGTAAAGAGATGGTTAGGTCTGAATTAGGTTAACCACTATACACATTTCAACGATAAAAATATCATATTAACAACCTATCCAGGCCGACCATCATAACTTTTCTGGCGCCGTTGCCGGGGAGGTGCACTTTCGAGTAAGTTTCTATCCAATTCCTTTAAATTTGTCTCTTCTCTCTTCACGGGTATTGTTGTTTTTGGTGTGCAGGTGAACCTGGTGGAAGGAGAAGAAGGCTGACGAAGTCGAGGACGTGAGCAGATCCAAGGCGGGAACGAGAGCGTGAAGACGCCGACATCGCATTGGAACTTCGCACACGTTGCCGAACAAGTAGGTTTTCTTTTCTCATCAAATTAGGGTTAACTTGCCACCACACAAAAAAAAAAAAAAAAAAAAAAATTTAAAACTAAAAATTAGAAAAACTTCTTGGGATTTCTTGAGGGCAAGTGGATTAAAATTCACTTGATTGATTGGTTGTCTTCACTCCCACTGCCCCGGGATTTCCCGCCTTACTTCGCATAGCGAAAATTCTAGAATCTTGATTCTTAGATTTTTCGCCATGGGAAGTATTCTTTGAGGCAAAGAAAAAGATTGCTTGTATCCCTCTTTTGCCTCAATTATCTTTAATTCAGGATCACATTTTTGGTGGGGAGATTTGGAATTGAGTTGATTCCAACCCCACCACGACTTTTCAAACTTGCCTGTGATTCGATCCTGAATACTTCAACCCCAACAGTTTTAGTTTCTTTATCTGTTGGTTGAAGCCTTGTGTGTGGATATCTTTCTGGTGATTGGGAGCACTTGAATTGAAGTGCTTTGGCTCCCTTTCACATTGGTATAAAATTGATTCGCGCATCCACACATAGAAATCTCCATTTAGGGTAGCCCATTGCATTTTAGCATGCATTAACTAACTGATAATTGAAGAAGGGTTTCTTGGGCTTTAGAAAGAAAACCTGTATTCTTGCAAAACCCGGAGATTGGTTGAATTGGTAATTCAGCAAAACCCTAAAATTCATACTATTTAAGGCTGAACTCTAAAAATCATTCGCCAATAAAAACTTCAATTCGGGGAGATTTCCCTGTTGCATGCTTGTTCTTACACACTCTTAAAATCAATCACTTGGGCATTACCCGTAAACAACGCCCTTCACATTCCAAAAGCACTTGACCCTAAGCCTCTAATTAAAACTGGTAGTAACTTGACCCTTTTAAGGATTGGAGGTCTAACTACCTACGTGTAGCGGCTACGTGCTGGTGAGAGTTCCCGCGTGCTATCGGGTGTCTAAGACTGGGGCAAACGGCCTTTCAATCTGGCCCGGTGGTTCCGCGGTGCTCGCATTCGGTTCCGTAGTTCGTGATAGTAGGTAACTTAGATCTTTAGGTCTAGGGGCACACTGTAGAGGTTAGGAACTTCACTGTATTGATTTGTAATCAAGTGTACCTTTGCGGCGTCATTTCTCTCATCCCTTTTCCCTTCTCATCTTCCCAATTCTTCCTGCGGTAGTGCATGTTTGGGAGGAGGTCACAAAACCCTGAACTATTTGAATTGACTGATAAATCTAGAAAACAAGTCGAATCGTCCTCCTCCTCCACAAACATGGCTGCACGCCCACCCCCAAATCCCGAGGGAGGAAACCGCCCTCAGAATCCACCAGGTGGTGGAGCCTTAGATCCCATAACCCGCCTCCAAGCCCAAATGGAAATGTTTAATGAGCAAATCGAAGCCATTCGGGAAACATTGGAGGAAATGCAGAACCCTCCCGAACGGGAGGAGCCTAGGTCTCTTAGCTCTTATCAGAATCCCGCTGCTACAGAGACGATAGGACAAATTCGGGTTCCCATGGGCGGGGACGACTTTGAACTAAAACCAAACATAATTGGCCTAATCAATTTTCACTTTCATGGTCTTGCAAGTGAAGACCCATTTCTCCACTTGGAAGACCTAACCCGACTTGCTGAAACCGTTAAACCAAGAAATGTCGGGTTATCTATAGTCCTCATGAAGATGTTCCCGTTTTCATTACGGGATAAAGCGTCGCAATGGTTACGCACCCTTGGGAGAACCATCCACTCTTGGGAAGCGATGCGAACAGCATTTCTCAAGAAGTTCTTCCCAATCAGGCGAACCAATGCGCTTCGCCGTGCTATCACTTCATTTACGCAACAAAACGGCGAACAATTTCATGAGGCATGGGAGAGGTATAACGACCTCCTCAGGAAGTGTCCGCACCACGGTCTGCCTAAGTGGCATATAGCCCAGATTTTCTACTATGGGCTAAATGAGACTTTGAAGCAGATTGCAGACGCTTCCTGCGGAGGGAACTTTATGAATAAAGACGAGAATGGAGCATTCGAGCTGTTTGAAAATATGAGTGAAAACTCGATGAACAATGCTTCCATTGTCGCCTTTAATCGTACCAGCCAGCCCCGAAATGTCCACGAAGTTGACACGGGACCCTCCCATTCATCCACTGATCTAAGCCTTATTGCACAAAAACTGGATGAAGTCTCCGTCGTGCACAAGAAGCTGGACGAGCTTCTGGCCAACCCCGCCCGATCTATGGCAAACACCACCTCTTCACCACTTCGTCACAATCCAAGTTCTTCTAATACCAGGCTTATCCCGAGAAACCCCGTTAGACCTTCCTTACCGAGTGTCGCGCCAAGCGACTCGGTAAGTCATGTGGAACTGGCTTCTGCGAGCCAGTATTTCGACACGGAGGACCAAGCCTCCGTGTGCTCTGACGCATATCTACATGCGGACGCGTCTTCTGGCATAGAAGATGCTTGCGCCCTGGGGAACAACCCGTTCTCTGCCACTTATAACCCAGGGTGGCGTAATCACCCGAACTTTGCATGGTCCAACAACCCGCAGCGCCAAAACCCCGCGGGTGGACCAATGCGACCGTCCGCACCCGTCATCCCAAGGGTCCAGTTTAATCCTATGGCAAATCCGCCATCAGGCCCTTGCGTACCACAAACTGAACACGCATCAAGCCCTCTTGACAAATTGATGCGAATGATGACGGAAATGTCAAAGCGCCATGAAGAGAACATGACCTCTCTTCAGCACCAATTGGCGCAGCAGAATGCCGAGATCAGTCAACTACGCATGGCGACTCGATCTCAGGGCACTCTTCCCGCCCAACCTGTTCCAAACCCGCGAAATTTCGTGCCCCGTGGTTCTCAACCACAGGTACGACCTTCTCAGGGACAGGTTAATCAAGTTCTGCAAGCTCCGAACATTCCACCGGGATTTCAGGCTAATCCTGCTGCAGCACCACACTCTTATATCCCCATTGCAAACCCTCGTCCACCGTATGATCCCACTGGACCCGCATCGTCCAATGCTATCACTACGAGGAGCGGTAAGCAGACCGTCGATCCGCCTCGACGTGATCCTGGCCCATCTTCTTCTTCGCCCTCTCATTCGGAATGCATACCGCATTCGCGAGAGGATGATGCACCAAAACTTGTGCCAGAATCAGTCCCATTCCCTGAGGCTCTACTAAGGGAGCCAAAAGGCAAAAAGAAAAATACGCAGGCCTTTGACAACCTACGTAATTTGTTCAGGGATGTAGAAATCAAGGTACCCCTGCTCGAGGCAATCGACCACATACCTACTGTCGCTCGATTTTTCAAAGACTACACAACACCCAGGCGACAGTCAAAGAAGACTAAGAATCCGGTGGTTCTCTCGCCTCATGCGAGTTGTGCTATACTATCAAACTTACCACTGAAGCAGAAAGATCCGGGCACACCACTGATTTCCTGTAGCATCCAAGGCTGCAATTTTAACCGTGCCTTGCTTGATCTAGGATCTTCCATCAATCTCATACCGACCATCATGCTCAAAAAATTTTCCTTGGGAAATCTGAAACCCACCCCTGTCACGTTACAGTTGGCAGATCGTTCTGTCAAAATCCCGAAGGGTGTGGTGGAAGACGTGGTGGTTAGGGTCAACAGTCTCTGTTTTCCTGTTGACTTTCTTGTTTTAGATATGGAAGTTCCTAGTTCACTTTCTGATTGTCCGATCATCCTCGGTCGACCTTTCTTGGCCACAGCCCGCGCCCACATCGACTGCGAGTCGGGCTGTATTGAGATTGCCGTTGGATCTGAGAAGCTCAAGCTTAACATATTCAAGGCAGCCAAGAACTTTGATTGCGATTGCATTGAGGATGACACGTCTGACGAGGACATGGCCGTCAGCGCGTGTATCGGACTAATTGGGACCTATTCGGACTGTTGCGGATTACCTATAAACACTGATAACTGCCTGACCAACGCATACTGTGACGTTCCCCAATCCCTCCCTTGTCCAGTACCTTCTCCTGGCTAGACTTCTGACGAGGTTTTCTCCGCTTCCCATACCTCGTGGTCTGAGTCATATCCGGGCTACTCACTGTCAGTCCACACTCATGAAGACCGAATTGCCCTTTCTTCCCCGCCAAATCAGGCGGATTTACAAATCCACACTGGGACCTTGAGCCCATATACTTCTCACTGGGGCTATTCATTTTTGGATCCATCTATCCAAGAAGCCCCTCTTCTTGGCCAATCTGAAGGCCAGTTTCTTCCTCCTAACTTGTTCTCCTACCCGTCTGGGACACTCTCGTCCCAAGAAATGCCAGATCCTTCCCCATCCACTCCCGAGCTAAAAGTGCTGCCTAATACACTCAAGTATGTTTTCCTGGGACCAAATGAAACGCTCCCTGTAATCATCAGTTCAAAATTAACCATGGAGCAGGAGTGCAAACTAACTAAGGTCCTCCTAGAACACAAGGCAGCTATTGGATGGTCTTTATCAGACTTATCTGGTATTAGTCCCTCCTACTGCACTCATCGTATATATACGGAGGAGGAGGCTCGACCTTCTCGCGAGATGCAGCGACGTCTCAACCCTAACATGCGGGAGGTCGTTAAGAATGAAATCATTAAGTGGCTGGATGCGGGTATAATCTACCCGATCAGCGATAGCCCCTGGGTGAGTCCGATTCACGTTGTGCCCAAAAAGGCAGGACTCACCATCCGTGTCAATGACAGGGGCGAATCCATCCCTACACGCACTCCTACATCTTGGAGAGTGTGTGTAGATTATAGGAAACTCAATGCTGCAACCAAGAAAGATCACTTCCCGCTACCATTTATTGACCAAATCCTGGAGCGGTTAGCGGGAAATAAATTTTTCTGCTTCCTGGATGGATTCTCAGGATATAACCAGGTGGCAATAGACCCCCGAGACCAAGAGAAAACCACTTTTACCTGCCCTTTCGGCACCTTCACCTTTAGAAGGATGCCGTTCGGACTTTGTAACGCGCCAGCAACTTTCCAGAGATGCATGCTGGCGATATTTCATGACATGGTGGGTGACTTTCTCGAGGTCTTCATGGATGACTTTTCAGTCTTTGGACCATCTTTCGACGAATGTCTCGCCAACCTGACTCGCATCCTTAGGAGATGTATTGATGTAAACCTCGTGCTTTCCTGGGAAAAAAGTCATTTTATGGTGCACGAAGGAATTGTTCTTGGACATATCATCTCCGATAGGGGTATCGAGGTTGACAGAGCTAAGCTCGATATCATTGCTGATTTACCTGTGCCTGGTTCTGTCAAACAAATCCGCTCCTTCTTGGGACACGTCGGTTTCTATAGGAGATTCATCAAAGACTTCTCCAAAATTTCTCGACCCTTAACTCATCTCCTATCAACCGACGTGCCCTTCGACATGGGCCCTGACTGTATACAAGCATTCACGCAACTGCGTAATGCTGTCACCAAGGCCCCTGTTCTCCAGCCGCCTGATTGGTCCCTCAACTTTGTACTTATGTGTGACGCTTCAGACCTTGCAGTCGGAGCCATCCTGGGACAAAGATGCGATAGACACCCCTTCGTGGTATACTACGCCAGTAAGACGTTGGACGAGGCCCAGCGTAATTATACTACCACTGAAAAGGAACTACTGGCAGTCGTCTTTGGGCTGGAAAAATTCCGTTCTTACCTTCTGGGCTCTCACGTTATTGTTTTCACTGATCACGCGGCCATTCGCCATCTCATGCACAAGAAGGATGCCAAGCCTAGACTGATTCGTTGGATCCTTCTGCTCCAGGAATTTGACATTGAGATTCGTGATAAGGTCGGAGCCCAGAATGTTGTGGCTGATCACCTTTCCAGACTGGACCCTGACCATATTGGACTTACTCTGCCAATTAATGAAGTTTTTCCTGATGAGCACCTATTGGCAATAAATGCGGCAAGTGGACCGTGGTATGCCGACATTGCCAATTACCTTGCTTCTGGATCTCTTCCACGTGGCTGGCCTAAAAACCAGCGTGAGCGTCTCATGGCAGAAGCAAAGTATTATTTCTGGGATAATCCACTTCTTTTTCGGATAGGTGCTGATCAAATCATCCGTCGCTGTATTCCTGACAGTGAGTTCCCCAGTGTGCTATCCTTTTGCCACGATCAGGCCTGTGGAGGCCATTTCTCTGGGAGGAAAACTGCAGCCAAAGTGTTGCAGTGCGGTTTCTTTTGGCCCTCCCTTCACCAGGATGCGCACGCTTATGCCAAACATTGCACTAGGTGCCAGTCTTTAGGGTCAATGGCACGTCGTGACATGATGCCCTTGCAACACATCCTAGCTGCGGAAATCTTCGACATCTGGGGAATTGACTTCATGGGTCCCTTCCCTCCATCCAACGGCTTCGAATTCATCCTCGTGGCCGTCGACTATGTTTCAAAATGGATCGAGGCTATTCCCGCGCGCCGTGCTGACCATGTTATCTCCACCCGATTCGTCAAAGACCATATCTTTGCGCGTTTTGGGATCCCTCGGGCCATTATCTCGGATGGAGGAAGCCACTTTACCCATGCTTCTTTTCGGGCACTTCTGAGAAGATACGGAGTCCACCATCGTATCGCATCCCCGTATCATCCTCAGACGAACGGCCAGGCGGAAGTGTCGAACCGGCAAATCAAGCAGATTCTCCAGAAAACGGTTCGGCCTGACCGTAAGGATTGGTCCGACAAGCTGACTGACGCACTTTGGGCGTATCGGACCGCCTTCAAGGCTCCCCTTGGTATGTCTCCATATAGAATCGTTTACGGGAAGCCTTGTCATTTTCCTGTGGAGTTGGAGCACCGCGCTTATTGGGCGGTTCGCCAATGTAACCTCGACCCAGACTTGTGTGAACGAGAAAGGAAACTCCAACTCCAAGAGCTGGAAGAGCTCCGTCGTGAAGCCTATGATTCTGCTCTAACCTTTAAACAGCGCACTAAGGCTTTTCATGACAGCCATGTTCGGCGGAAGGAATTTGAGCCATCTCAGCAAGTTTGGCTCTATAATGCCCGACTCAAATTCTTTCCTGGGAAGTTAAAGTCCAAATGGACTGGTCCTTTTCTGGTCTCAAGACCATTCCCCAATGGGGCCGTCGAAATCGAAGATCCCAAATCTGGGCGTAAATTTACGGTCAACGGGCAGCGTTTGAAACCCTATCTGACTCATGAACCTGCCCCCGTTGGAGAAACCGTTGCCCTGCTGGAGGGTAACTAATTCTTTGCCTCATTCTGAGTCCAGCTGGGGACATTAAATTCAGCGCTTGTTGGGAGACACCCTAACAGCACTCACCATCCACCATCACTTTTCACACCTCTATCGCAATCACTTCACTTTTCTCTTCACCACCCACCATCCAACCACCCTTCCACCCTGATCTATACCCTGAACCTCAGCTCTTGTTACCCGATCTGTCATCCGTTCTCTGCCTTTCCTTGCATGCATATGAGGACATAGCATTGTTTGGCATGGGGGGGTGGATAGGCATCCATAGGATCCGGGTATTTTATGGTATCAGACAATTACCACCTATTTATAAATATGCAAGAAAAAGAAAAAAAAAAAATATATATATATATATATATATATATATTAGTAATAAATGGTGTTTAGTAATGATCTAAAAGCTGAAAAAAAAAAAAAAAAAAAAAAAAAAACAATAAGTGTTTATGGATATTCAACCTCTGTTTTGAAGAATTTCCAGGCCACAGAAGCTTGATTCGCTCAGGCTCGGCTTAATTCACTTAAAGCATTGACGAAATAGATCAAAATCTCTCCTAACTAAGAACGTTTCTTGTACCTGAGACACCAGTACAGGATTCGTTGGTTTGCTTTTTCTTGAGAGCTTAAGTAAACTTGGTTCACACTACACATATCAGGAAAGAATAGGTGAACATAAGATCCAACCCTAGTGTTCATTAGGGAAGGTGGAGTCCTTACCTGTACGCGCAGGTAGACTTTTTTTCCCAGGCTTTAGTCTTTTGTTTAGGAGCGACTCTTTCCACCAAAAAGAAACTCTCCCACCAAAAAAAAAAAAAAAAAGAATCTGCTCTGTCAAAATGTGTTGTAAGAGATATACTGACAGGTGTTTCAAAAAAAAAAAAAAAAAAAAAAAAAAAAAAGATGTTGCAAAAGAGTCGGTATATCTCATAAATGTCTGTATACTTTGTTTTTCGGTGAGCAAAAAAAAAAAAAAAAATCAGAAAATGGGAGTTGAGTTTTCCGTAATCATCTTAAGGGTCAATCCGAAAACACGAGCTGAAATTGGGACCAACCTGTACTTAAAAATTCGTGAAACCCTGGGAGTGAGTCTTAAGGTTCATCTGGTCAGTCTTGATCCTTCACTATGCACAAACCATAACCTCTTGAGCTCTCGAGTATGGCAAAACCTCCTGGGTCCTGGAAATCGTACTTAAGGTTTCAATATCAAGAGTCCTGGTTAGTTGAGAGATAATCTTTGTCATGTAAGACTTAAAGTACTGGTAATCTTCTCTACAATTGGTTCTCACAATATCCGATAATAAACACACCGATATCATCTCAGAAGAAAATCTTCAGCTTAAGATCATTTCTAAATACGGTTTTGCTAGGGACTAGCAAAAGATAGGCATGGGGGTATATGTTTGCACCTCAAAACACGCCTATAAGAACGCCTTCTTATGCTATTTTCTAGCATTAACTATGTATATTATAATCCTATAGTCGCATTTGTAAAAACGCTTGCATGCATGCATTTAATTGAGAGGAGAAGAGAATGAAATAAATGGCTTGCATAATTATTTTCTTTATCAAGTGTTTCTTTGCAAAAGTCCCTTCTCTATTTTTATTTTCAGCTTTCTTTTTTTTTTTTTTCTTTCTCATTCCCGCGACTGCCTTCTTCCCGCAGCCACATGCAGCACCCCCGCCTCTCCCTGCTGTCCTTCCCGCGCCTCTCCCTGCAGCAGCCACTCTCCAACGCCTCTCCCTGCTGCTGCCATGCCTCCCCGCCATGCTCTCCTCCTCTATAAAGCCGCAGCTCTTCCTCGCGACAAAAAAAAAAACATTGCTACAATACGCAGCTGCGGCAGCAAGAAATAAACACCTTCAGCTCATCACCACCACCGTCCTCCCCTCCATACGCCGGTCCTCCTTCGAGGAGACACCCGGTGGGCAGGAGCTCACTGTGGTGCACACCACCACAGTGAGACCACCACCGCCCAGCTCTTCAAAGAGCCGGTGGGCGTGGTGGCTCTTCTCTTTTTCATTTTTTTCCCATTCCCGCACTTCCCGCCATGGCTGCCGCTTCAAGGTCTGAAGCTTGAAGCAGCAGCAGCAGCGGCCCCCGCAGCCTCCGCGAGCAACTGCAGGCGCCCCAGCCCCTCTGCGCGCGCCTGCAGGCCTTCCCCGCCTCCGTTCGTCTGCTCTGTCGCCCGCCTCTGCGCCCGCAACCGGTCGCTGCGCGCCTCTGCAGCGGTCGGCCAGGCCCCTTCCCGCCTCCCTGCCAGCACCCACAGAGCCCCGCGCGCACTGTCGCGAGCCTCCGCGCTCGCAGCAGGTCGACGCAGACTCCTCATCTCCTCTGCGCGAGTACGCTCCCGTGCGCCCGCGACCTCCAGACGTCGGCCGCCATCTGCAGACGACTTATCGTGCCTCCTGCAGAGCGGCTGCATTCTCTCTCTCTGCCGATCTCTCTCTCTCTCTCTCCGCGATCTCTCCCTTTTTTTTTTTTTCACTTACAGCAACACACACAGACCCATTCACCGACACACACATTCACACACTAATAGTAACTTATATACATACATATATATATATATATATATATACATATACATATATCTATATATATATACTTATATATATATAGTATATCTATATAGTTATGTATACATACATATAATATAATATATATATACATATACATATATAATATATATATATATATATATATATATATATATACACATACTCATATACATATATATATATATACATATCTATATACTTATACATATACACATATATATATACATATATATCTAGATACATATATACTTATATACATATATATATATATATATATCTATATAGTATTATATATATATACTTATATACATATATACATAGCTATATACATATATACATACATATATACAGACACTTTCATGTTATTTATTATACGCTGTATCGCGGGGATATCTGCACCAGTTGCTGATATTCCCTGATACACGCGTACAAAAAAAGCGTGGTCCCATACATCATCCATCCTCCATCCACACTCCACGCGGCACCTAGTCGTGTTGGTTGCGTCTCTCTAGACGTCGGCTGACTCGACATAGTGCTACACTCCATCGTCACCTCCACCCCCACCCCTTTATATATATACTACATATAAATATATATCTATAGCTACTATATTTACTTTCTATCTGTTAGTTTCTTTCTTAGTAAAAAGATAAAAAAAAGGTATAAAAGTGAAAAGATAATCTTTGATTTGCAGGTACCCCCGTCTTGCAAGTAGCAAGACGTGTTTTGAAACTCTGTTTTGGCTAAAAGCCAAGGACACAATTTTGAGGGTGTGCCTCAAGAACAAGGATTACAAGAAAAAAAAAAACCTAAATAAGAAAAATACCAAAAACAGAATAAACGAACGGAAGAGACGCGTTTTAAGGAAAACGTAGAAACTCGACTTGAACCCCACTTCCCTGAGTTCGACCCTGGGCTTAAAAGTGACAAGATAAAATCAATTAGGCCAGGTTAAAAATTTTGTAAAGAGATGGTTAGGTCTGAATTAGGTTAACCACTATACACATTTCAACGATAAAAATATCATATTAACAACCTATCCAGGCCGACCATCAATAGGCTATTCTCTCCAAACTCCAGTGAACTTCCTTCGCCTCATCTGTCTTCCTCCATCCATATTTGATAGGTTTGGACCTCTGTAGAAGACAGCTCAGTCTTCTGACATAAGTGCTAACTAGGGGCTTTCCACTGCTTCACGTCACAACTGCCCGCCGGAGATCTTTCGACAACCCTCTGATTTCCTCCTTCGTTATGAGCCATCGACGGAGATCTCCTATCCCCTTCATCCAGGTAACAATATATTAGGTAGGTAGTTTAGCTAGGATAGTTAGTTAGGTAGAATAGGTAGTGTAATGCTAGATTTAGCACTTGTCTTCCTCAACTCTGGTGAGCTCCTTGAGCATGTCAGGAGCAATTATTTTGTCCTTTTAAGTAGCCATTCACCTTCTCACACTATCCATGAACATTTCTATCATTTTCAATTACTAAATAGATCACTTAATCGCCTAAACGACCTCCACCAACTACTCCTACTATCCATGGCAATAGTAGTTGAGCTAATTCCACCTTCACTTGGTCCTCCACCATTTATTCATCACCTAAGGACCCTAATCCTCACTTTAATTTGATTAATTACCCCCTATAACTTAAACGCTAAATTTTAATTAAGGGTCTAGTCCCACCCTGAGAGGAGTTGTCATGACCTGGGCATCAAGAGTTGTTTAAGACGTCTGGGAACTAGCCCAGACGTCTGGAAGCCTTCCCAGACGTCTGGTATTAAATTTTCTCAACGTACGGGTTCGCGTCTGCGGGTGTTCGCGTCTGCGCACGTGCGCGTGCAGACTGAACCCGCCGCCTTCGTTCTTCTTTTTCTCTCCCACCCTACAGACGACCCAGCCTTCCTCTCTCTCTCTCCCTGCGCTGCCTACAAATATGTTTCCCCTCTCCCTCACCCTCACTCCACCGCCTTCTTCTTCTCCTTCTCCCTACCAGCGAGAACGCGAGCGAGAATGGCAGCAGCGGTTGCTGCGAGTGTGCTGGAAGGAGGGGTTGTTGCGAGAGGAAGTAGAAGCTCGACCGCCAGGGTGCGAGCTTGCCGGGGTAGCTAGAGCCGACCTGCGGGAGAGCAGCGAGCGTGGGGTGTCGCGGAGGAGCTGCTGCAGCTCGGGCAGCAGGCGGACGCGGCGTGGCACGGCCGTGCACTGCGGGCGGAGATCGAGAAGGGTCCTGATTCTGGGAAAATTTCCCAGAATCACACATCTGGACTTACGTCCAGACGACGCAGAAGACGTTTGGAGCAAGGTCCAAACGTCTGACAGGTACAATATTTTCTTACCTTATCCTTTTTACACATGTACGGCCATGCAGCCGTCTGCCACGTTCTTCTGCACCTTTTCGTGATGACAGCGGGCGTGTGTGTGCAAGAATCGTTCGGGAGGGCACCAGGGCTCGCCATCCCACACCAATCAGATATCTGGGCATAATACCAGACGACAGAGAGGACCTCTAGACGTCCGAAGTGACAATCGAACTTCTGGAAACAAAGTCTAGACGATCCAGCAGGCTTCTGGACGTCTAAAGGACTGTGCAGACCAAGGTATGACATGATCGACCTTTTAAGACGTCTGGAAGAAGTTCCAGATGTCTAATTTTGGGCAGACTCATCATTTTTGACCCGTTTAGGGTCCGTTCGGAGTCTGTTTTCCGCGTTTCAAGTTTTGTTCTTTCCAAATTTATTTCCTCTACCTGTTTACAGTAATTGTATATTGTTCTAAGTAGCTCGTTGTCTTTGATCCTTGTATTAGGACCCCGTTCTGTTGCGGCTCTGGTGCGTGGGATTGTCGACCACGCCCCCAGTACTCCCGATTTTTCAGGTAGAGTGGCCTTTTCAATTATTTATCGAAAATTATGGAATTGTGAAATAATTAATAGAGTCTAGGGCATTGCATGAACCCTAAGGCTGAAAAATTAGATCGAATGATAGATCCTAGGGTATTGTATGAATCCTAGGACTGGAAAACTAGATTGAATGATAGATCCTAGGGTATGGCATGAATCTTAGGATTGGAAAACTAGTTGAATATATATATACATTGCACTCTTGGAAAAGTAGAAAGGAAATGATAACTGCCTGCAAATTGGTTAACAGCTGCCTATTTAAGAATGAATAATAACTGTTGAGAACATGGGTTATATGGATATAAAGTTGGAACGGTGAAACCTAAATTGGCTGAGTTAAAAGAGCATGAACCCTGTAGGGAATTAGGAGTAGAACTCCTGGAAAGTGAATGGAATAGAATTGGGGAAGTGAGCTGGCCCTTGAGTGTGGAGTATCGAGGAGAGCAACTGTCCCCCTGTTTAGTGCAGAGCGGAGCTAGCTGCCCCAGGGGGCCGGGGTTAGGTCTGGCCACTTTGTACCGACTTTTGGCCCTCGCGTACACAGTACCGATGAGAGCTACTAGTGTAGGGAGAGCACTAGCTACCCCACGGGCCCCGAGGCTCTGCTAGCCTTCCTACAACGAGTTGTTAGGCCCACTGGGCAAACAAGGGTAGTCAGGCAAGGGTGCACGGATTGTGGAGGGGCAAGACCCCTGTTTGTTTACTGTGGAGGGGCTGGACCCCTGTTACTGAGAGGGCTCTGCCCTATAGTGCTTCCATGCTGTGCTCTGGGCACACCCGTTAACAGAAATGACTGACTGCGTGCCAGTGCGAAGTAGCTACCCGTGCGTTTATCGCGCGTGCCATAGTCACCGTTACCTATGTCAACGACCTTGCGGTGGTTGACTGAGGGTAGGACCACCACGGGGGACTCTCCCGATGAGGAGAGCACCACGTGTTACTTCTACTTTTCGGATAAGACAGCAATCAAGATCGTTCCCACGAGGAACATTCAAGATTAAGACAAGGATCTGAGAAATAAATAAATAGTGAATAAATGGAAAAATATAAAGAAAGAAAGTGAAAATATAACAGCTACTGTCCACTGTACTGGTTCTTCTAGCTTTTAGTTGCCACTCTACTCAGCGTTTCACTGACGTGTCACCCTTATTACTTTTCAAGACCAGGTGTTGAGCTGCCGGAGTCGGCGGCTGCAGAGGGCACTAGGCCTAGTAGAGACCAGTGGTATTACTAGTAGTACCCACTTTACTTTTCTTTTCGTTGTAGTGAGAAGTTTCTGTTACCCCCTGTACTCTCTTTATTGTAAGCTTCATGTTTATGTATATGTTTATTTCTCTACTGTTGTGGTGGTGTATACTATATTATTTCTTTTCTCTACTACTGTATTTTGTTACTGCTAGTTATATACATGTTGAATGTGGTTTATTTTACTGCACATTTGGTTACTTTCTCGTTGGTCGACTGGGTCTTGGGATCAGTCGAGTCGGTCTAATTCTCTTGTCTCGTAGGGATTCGGGAATCGGGTTGTTACAAGATGGTATCAAAGCAATGTCATCCAGAGAAGTGAACCAACTGACTGGAAAATAACCATTTCACGTGTCTGTAACTGGAGTAGCCACCACAACGTTTCTCTTGACATGAGCTCTTAGACTTCTTTGTTAGATATCGTTCCATATTGACGTGTTCCCATTCTGTTTTAGCGTCTCCTTGCAGGAGATGCCTCGACGCGGGACTAGCGAGGCGGGCCGCGGCCGCGGCCGAGGTCGAGGTCTGCGAGGTGGGCGTGTTGCAGTTGACATCTCAGTGGACCAGCCACTACTCCTGGGCATTCAGGCTTAGGACCTCGCCTAGCAGATACGGGACATAGTGTGAGAGGAGCTCCACCCACCGCCCTGAGCGCCTCTCCCTGGGGCTGCGAAGGGGGAGTCCTCTGTGGGACCACGCGACGAACACGGTGCTGGACGCGGGGGAGGGGATGGGTCACCACCGCCCCCACCTTCGTCCGACACTTCTGCGCACGAGGCTTCCTTACCTGGAGGTGCACCAGCATCCCCACTACAGTGCCACTTTGAGCTTTTCGGGTAGTTCCGGAAGCTGAAGCCCCCCTCCTTCATGGGGGATGAGGACACAACCGAGGTGGAGGACTGGCTCGAGTTGATCAAGAAGGTTTTCGACACCCTTCGCCCCCCGGTGGAGTGCCGCATGGCCTTTGCCACGTACCAGTTGGAGAGTGTGGCACACAGGTGGTGGAGGGCGGTCAGGGGACAGGAGAGGGACAAGCCGACCTAGGACCATTTTGTCACCCTCTTCTGCGAGCAGTACTTTTCCCAGACATGGCAGGACCAGAGGAGGCGGGAGTTCCACACTCTCCGCCAGGGGACGATGACCGTGAGCATGTATCGCACGTGTTTTCTGGAGCTGTCTAGCTTCGCAGCGACAGGAGTGGCCACTGAGGAGGAGCGCCTTTGAAGGTTCACCGAGGAGCTCCGACCTGCGATTCAGGGGTATGTCAAACCCCTGAAGCTACCTATGTTCTTAAGGCTGGTGGAGGCAGCTATGACCTACGAGGAGACCAACCCGTCTGCCTGAGATACTGACAGCGGGCGGAAGAGGCCCAACCAGCCAAACTTTTCACAAAGCCGGCGAGATAGGAGACACGTGGCATCTGCAGGAGAGCCATTACATTTCGTAGGGCCATCAATGGCCTTTGGGGGCCCTCGACAGGGGCCAGTTGCTAGCACCGGACCCCCGCCCAGCTAACAGCAAGGACCCACTGAGGGTGGGAGTCGGGTTCCCCTCTGCTACCAGTGTGGCCAGCCAGGCAACATCAGGAGGGACTGCCCATCTAGGGCAGGTGGTCAGTAGATGCTTCCCGCGTCGAGCACTGGAGGGCGAGCAACAGGTCGCAGTTTCCCAGCGCGAGGAGGAGGACAGCAGTCACTTGGTGGGTACCGGCCAGCAGCTACCCGTCCGACGTAGTGTGGCTGCTTCGTCCGCACCTAGAGCTGAGGGGCGTATCAATGCCCTAACTCACAGGGATGCTAGAGCTTCAGGATCAGTGGTGGCAGGTATGGTTTCAGCTTTCGGCAGACTTGTTTACACACTTTTCGATTCCGGCGCTACACACTCGTTTGTCGCAGCCAGTTTCGCAGTTAGTTTGGGCTAGGATTATATGCTGTTAGAGGATCCGTTCATGTTCAGAGGTCAGAGTGGTCAGCTGTTTGTAGCTGAGGAGGTATACACGGGTTGCGAGGTCAGTATTGGGGGACATAGCCTTCCCGCTGACCTGATTATGATACAGATGGAGGACTTTGGCATAATTCTGGGGATGGACTGGCTGTCCGCTTACCACGCTTTGGTGGACTATTTTGAGAGGAAGATCCTCTTCTCCATACCAGAGTTGCCTTCTTTCGAGTTCCACGATCAGCCAGTGGATTGAGGCTTCAGGTGCATTTCTGCACTTCGGGCGGCGAGACTTTTGAGCTAGGGGTGTGAGGGCTTCCTAGCTTGTGTGGTGGCAGAGCCAAGCCCTGTGGCAGACTTCCAGAGTATCTCGGTGGTTAGAGAGTACCCCAATGTGTTCCCAGACAAGTTGCCAGGACTACCACCTGAGCGTGAGATCGATTTTAAGATCTCACTAGTACTAGGGACCAGCCCCATCTCCACCGCACCATACACGATGGCAACACTTGAGCTGCAAGTGCTCAAGTCCCAGTTGCAGGATCTTTTGGAGAAGGGCTTTCTGAGGCCCAGTGCGTCTCCCTGAGGAGCCCTGGTACTGTTTGTAAAGAAGAAGGATGGTACCCTATGCCTTTGTGTGGACTACCGACAACTAAATAGGGTCACCGTCAAGAACAGATATCCGCTGCCGATGATCGATGACTTGTTTGACCAGCTGTGAGGTGCCACGGTATTC
Source organism: Thalassia testudinum (assembly GCA_037157565.1). Classification (NCBI taxonomy): domain Eukaryota; kingdom Viridiplantae; phylum Streptophyta; class Magnoliopsida; order Alismatales; family Hydrocharitaceae; genus Thalassia; species Thalassia testudinum. The sequence goes on along the minus strand of JAZHRO010000014.1, from coordinate 145,474,018 downwards.
TCCAAGATTGACTTGAGGTTTGGATACCACCAATTGAGAATCAAGGAGGCAGACGTCTCCAAGACAGCCTTCCGCACCCGGTACGGACACTACGAGTTTCTGGTCATGCCGTTTGGGCTGACCAATGCCCCCGCAGCCTTCATGGACTTGATGAATCGGGTGCTTAGACCGTACTTGGACCAATTTTTGGTGGTATTCATTGATGATGTGCTCATCTATTCGCGAGATCAGATGCATCACGGACAGCACTTGCAGATGGTTCTGGACACACTGAGATGACGTAGGCTGTACGCCAAATACAGCAAGTGCAAGTTCTGGTTGAGGGAGGTGGCCTTCTTAGGTCATGTGATCTCTGGAGATGGCTTGCCAGTGGACCCAGCCAAGGTTGAGGCAGTGCTCAGGTGGGAGAGACCGCGTACGGTTGCTGAGATTCGCAGTTTCTTGGGACTGGTAGGCTACTACAGATAGTTTATCAGGGGCCTTTCACAGATTTCACATCCTATTACACAGTTGACCTGGAAGGACGTGCCCTTCACTTGGACAGATGCCTGTGAGGCGTGTTTTCAGGAGTTGAAGGAGAGGCTGACTTCGGCTCCCGTGCTCACAATCCCTGACAGTAGTGGCGGGTTCGTTGTGTACACGGATGCCTCACTGCAGGGGTTAGGGGGTGTGCTCATGCAGAGGGGTCACGTTGTCGCTTACACTTCGCGGCAACTGAAGCCCCATGAGCATAGCTACCCTACCCACGACCTAGAGCTGGTAACTGTTGTCTTCGCACTGAAGACTTGGAGGCACTACTTGTACGGTGAGACCTTCGAGATTTTCACAGATCACAAGAGCCTCAGATACCTATTTGATCAGAAGGATCTCAACATGAGACAGAGACGTTGGTTGGAGCTCATGAAGGACTATGACTACAACATTTCCTACCACCTGGGAAAGGCCAACATGGTGGCTGACGCCTTCTGCCGGAAGGCGCCCACACACTTGGCTAATTTACAGGTGCAGAGTTGGAGCCTTTCGGAGGAGATGGGTAGTTGGTGACCCTTAGAGTTACGGGGGCACTGTCGGGCAGTGACTGTGACACGACAGGTGAGGCCAGAGCTGATAGATCGCATCATCACAGGACAAATGGCTGACTCGTACTTACAGTCCTTGCGCGACAGAGTACTGTTAGGAGACCTGGGGGACTTTTCTTTCACAAACCAGGTGCTACGCCTGAGGGGACGTTTGTGCATTCCCAGAGATGAGGAGCTGTTGAGAGAGCTCCTGACTGAGGCACACGGCTCCTGATTCACCATACATCCTGGAAACACGAAGATGTACCATGAATTGAGACACGAGTTTTGGTGGAGGGGGATGAAGCAAGATGTTGGTGAATTCGTGCAGCAGTGTTTAGTATGCCAGCAGGTGAAAGCCGAGCATCAGAGGCCTGCAGGGCCGCTACAGCCACTTCCAGTGCCAGAGTGGAAGTGGGAAAGCATCACCATGCACTTGGTGGTGGGCTTACCTGTTAACTAGTGAGGACACGACGCAGTCTGGGTAATTATTAATAGATTAACAAAGATGGCACATTTCTTGCCGATCTGAGTCACCTTGGGACCAGCACAGTTGGTAGAGAGGTATATCCGTGATTTGGTACATCTTTTCGGATCGGCTTCGGTCCTCTTTGAGTTTGTTATGTATATATTGTTCTTTCTTGCACCCTAGTTAGCGCAAGTTTCAGGGATGAAACTTCCTTTAAGCTTGTTATATTGTCATGACCTGGGCATCAAGAGTCGTTTAAGACGTTTAGGAACTGGCCCAAACTTTTGGAAGCCTTCCCATACATCTGGGATTAAATTTTTTCGACGCATGGGTTCGCATTTACGTGCCAAGACTGAACCCGCCGCCTTCGTTCTTCTTTTTCTCTCCCTCCCTGCAGACGATGCAGCCTTCCTCTCTCTCTCCCTACACTGCCTACAAATACGTTTCCCCTCTCCCTCACCCTCACTCCACCGCCTTCTTCTTCTCCTTCTCCCTGCCAGCAAGAACGCGAGCGAGCGAGAGCGGTAGCAGCAGCTACTGCGAGCGTACGGGAAGGAGGGGTTGCTGTGAGAGGAAGTAGAAGCTCAACCACGAGGGTACGAACTTGCCAGGGTAGCTAGAGCTGGCCGACGGGAGAGTAGCGAGCGTGGGGTGTCGCGGAGGAGCTGCTGCAGTTCGGGCAGCAAGCGGATGCAGCGCGGCACGGCCGTGCGCTGCTAGCGAAGAACGAGAACGGTCCTGATTCTGGGAAAATTTCCCAGAATCAGACGTCTGGACTTACGTCTAGACGACGCAGAAGACGTCTGGAGCAAGGTCCAAACCTCTGACAGGTACAATATTTTCTTACCTTCTCCTTTTTACACGTGTACGGCCATGCAGCCGTCCGCCACGTTCTTCAGCACCTTTTCGTGATGAGAGCGGGTGTGTGTGTGCATGAATCATTCGGGAGGGTGCTAGGGCTCGCCATCCCACACCGATTTGACGTCGGGCCACAGTACCAAACGACGGAGAGGACCTCCAAACGTCCGGGGTGACAATCGGACGTCTGGAAACTAAGTCCAGATGATCCAGTAGGCTTTTGGACATCTGAAGGACTACGCAGACCAAGGTATGGCATGATCGACCTTTTAAGACGTCTAGAAGAAGTTCTAGACGACAGATTTTGGGCAGACTCGTTGTTTTTGACCTATTTAGGGTCCATTTGGAGTCCGTTTTCCGTGTTTCAAGTTTCGTTCTTTCCAGATTTATTTCCTCTACCTATTTACAGTAATTGTATACTGTTCTGAGTAGCTCCTTGTCTTTGATCCATCTATTAGGATCCCGTTCCGTTGCGACTCTGGGGGTTGCGGAGGTGCACGGGATTGCCGACCACGCCCCCAGTACTCCCAATTTTGCTGGTAGAGTGGCCTTTTCAATTATTTATCACAAATTATGAAATTATGAAATAATTAATAGAGTCTAGGGCATTGCATGAACGCTAGGGCTGAAAAATTAGATTGAATGATAGATCCTATGGTATTGCATGAATCCTAGGACTGGAAAACTAGATTGAATGAAAGATCCAAGGGTATGGCATGATTCCTAGGATTGGAAAACTAGTTGAATATATATATACATTGCAGTCTTCGAAAACTAGAAAGGAAACGATAACTGCCCGCAAATTGGTTAATAGCTGCCTATTTAAGAATGAATAATCACTATTGAGAACATGGGTTATATGGATATAAAGCTGGAATGGTGAAACCCAAATTGGCTGAGTTAAAAGAGCATGAACCCTATGGGGAATTAGGAGTAGAACTCCTGCAAAGTGAATGGAATAGAATTGGGGAAGTGAGCTGGCCCTTGAGTACGGAGTACTGAGGAGACCAACTATCCCCCTATTTGGTGCAGAGCGAAGCTAGCTGCCCCAGGGACCCGGGGTTAGGTCTGGCCACTTTGTACTAACTTTTGGCCCTCGTGTACATAGTACCGACGAAAGCTACTAGTGTAGGGAGAGCACTAGCTACCCCACGGGCCCTGGGGTTCTGCTAACCTTCCTACATCGACTTGTTAGGCCCACTGGGCAAACCAGGGTAGTCAGGAGCGGGTGCACGGACTGTGGAGGGGCTGGACCGCTGTTACTGAGCGGGCTCTGCCCTATAGTGGTTCCGTGCTGTGCTCTGGGTGCACTCGTTAACGGAAACGACTGACCGCGTGCCAATGCGGGGTAGCTACCCGTGCGTTTATCGTGCGTGCCGTAGTCACCGTTACATCTGTCAGTGACCTTGGGGTGGTTGACTGAGGGTAGGACCACCACGGGGGACTCTCCAGGCCAGGAGAGCACCACGTGTTACTTCTACTTTTCGGATAAGACTGCAATCAAGATCGTTCCCACGAGGAACATTCAAGATTAAGAGAAGGATCTGAGAAATAAATAAATAGTGAATAAATGGAAAAGTATAAAGAAAAAAGTGAAAATATAACAGCTACTGTCCACTCTACTGCTTCTTCTAGCTTTTAGTTCCCACTCTACTTAGCGTTTCGCTGACGTGTCACCCTTGTTACTTTTCAAGACCAGGTGTTGAGCAGCCAGAGTCAGCAGCTGCAGAGGGCGCTGGGCCTAGTATAGCCCAGTAGTGTTACTAGTAGTACCCACTGTAATTTTTTTTCCATTTTAGTGAGTAGTTTCTGTTAACCCCTGTACTCTCTTTATTGTAAGCTTCATGTTTATCTATATGCTTATTTCTCTACTGTTGTGGTGGTGTATACTGTAATATTTCTTTTCTCTACTGCTGTATTTTGTTACTGCTAGTTATATACATGTTGAATGTGGTTTATTTTACTGCTCTTTTGGTTACTTTCTCGTTGGACAACTAGGTCTTGGGATCAGTTGAGTCGGTCTGATTCTCGTGTCTCGTAGGGATTCGGGAATCGGGTCATTACAAGGGTGCTGTGTATCCACGACTGGTCCAAGCCGCCAATGAAAAACCTAATTTTTGGTTTAAAGGAATAAACTAGTTTGGTTTAGAAGGACTGCAAGAGTTCTGAAGGGAAGAGTGCTAAGGCTAAGAAGAGAAGGAGAAGGAGAAAAGGAAAGGAAAAGGAGAAGAAAGAAAGAACTCATAGAGAGAAAGGAAATGTAAATAGGTGTTAAATTGAAAAGGTAGAGAAAAGAAGAGAAGAAAGAAAGAAAGGAAGAGCTGGAGAAAGATAAGGAAAAGATTAAGAAGAAAAATAAGTAAAAAGAGAAAGAAAGAGGCTAAAGATAAAGAAGAGAATTCATGATTCAATTTCTTGCATTTTTTTAATTCCTTTTTGAGTTTAATGTTGTAATAAGGCATATTTCCATTAGTAATACTTTCTATCACCTTAATCTTTTGAAATAAAAAGAAATAAACATGTTTACTTATTATTAAAGTAGATCATTTGTGTAAATGTGTTTTCTTATGGAATTTTTCATATTCTTTTAATTTGAAATCATTAAGCAAATTTCATGTTCTTAAGGTAAACTTAATTATACTTTTAATGAGTAGCTTACACTTAATGGTGAATTATAAACAAGCTACTCGTCCAGTTGACCTTCAAGTTTGCTTACACTCAATCAAACAAGTTAATGAATTATAAACGACCTGGACTCAACCAGTTAAAAGAAATAAAATCTACAATGTTAGGTTAACTTGACCCTATACTACTCAAACGACACAAATTCAAGTTGACCTAAGTTACTTTCTTCTGCACATAATTAAACACAATTAACTTAATTGACTGTGTTGGGAAAGCGATGCATCAACCCCTCGAACCCTATCTTCCGACACTTCGAGATAATGCCGCACATGGTGTTCTGTAGATAAATTCAGGCCCTGGAGATCGACGTTTCAGGATAATCCCGCCCATGTCACCTTAATCAGCACAAGGAGCTTACATGCCCCCGGTAGGATATTTAGATAACCTAGGAGACAAGCACCGAGGAGACGATATGTGCATCTTTGAGGGAAATTTCCCACCTCTCCTCGCTAGGAACTCATTCGAATCAACTTGTGTTTTAAAGTCTCTCTTAATCTAGGTAGCTTTTTCAGAATAGAATAAATACTTTCGCATGATTTTTATTGTTAAGCGCACTAAACCAGATTAGTGTGTGGATTAGGGTGCTTAGGTTACTGAGTCCCACAAAGCAAAGGTCTGGTAATGAGGCCAAATAATCCGTAAGCCTTAGACTTAATAAGTAAGCTTCGCATTTTCCTCAACCTCTTGAGGATTATCCGGATCTTAACAGATACGTGAGTATTTAAGCCTTAAAACAAGCTCAAGAGGCCCAAGATCAGCACTCATACTAATCTCCTTGTCTCTATTGTCATTTGAGGACTTACTTTTTTTCTTTTGATTAGGTTTATGACTTAAATAATTTCCATGATCAAGTGCTAATGACTATTATTTTTGTTCTTCAATGTTGCTCGTTTTTTGACATTTTGAATCACCTCCTTATTTCCTCCTCAAGAATGATATGCAATGATCTCTTAAAATTTCCTCCGCTTGTTTTTTTAATTTTTTTATCTTTATGGTTTTTTGGATAAGTATTTTTTTGTGAGAATCCCTTACAAACTTGAATTTTTTTGTGTTTGCACTTTAACACCCCCCATGCCAAAGTTTTGTAGTGTCCTCATTGTAAACTGGAGGGTACGAAATTAGCTTGGTTCATGGGTTAGAATAGGGTAAAAAGGGTGGGTGAATGGGTCGACATGTCTGTTGTGGATAATTTTAAGATTTGATACGAATACCAAAGGTGGAGTTGGCTATTCTAACTCTAAACTCTAAATGTTGTAGGAGTGTAGCTCAAAAGAATGATTAGAAGGGTCTCAATTTTTTGGAATGATGGGTTGCCTCCCATTAAATGCTAAATTCAATGCCTTTAGCCGAGCGGAAGGTAATCATGGAGAAGGGGTGGTCAAATCAGAAGAGTTTTGTAGAACAAGCACCTTGATCAAAAGCCTTGTTGGTCCAACCAGGTGCATGTTCAGATCGACAAGCTAATGATGCATCCCAAACCAAATTAGTATGGTGGGTTGATGGATGTGAATCAAAAGATACAGAGCCCACCAGATACTTTGAGGCTCAAAAGGATGTGCAAATGAGAATCCATGGTTTGACTGAGTCGATTCAACCTAGTCAAAGTAGGGATCCTCAAAAGAAAATGGATCTGAAAAGGATGTAGGAACCCTACTAATCATATCAGAAAAGATAGGACAAGATTATTGGTCAAATTAATGTCTGAAACCCAATCAAAGGTTGGAGGAGAATCATATGCAACTAGATCAGAGAGAGGTGAATCAGAGTAGAAGTTGATTTCGGTGGCGGGTCAGGGTTGAGAACGGGTTTTGGATGGCTTTGTATATGGATCAGAAGGTGTGGCTTCTTTAAGTTTCAAATCATTGACCACAACATTGAAATCAATGAATGGATCATGCATGCTGAGGTCATAAGCTGGCTTGTAGCTATCAGGAAGCAAAGGTTCTCCAAAATCAAAGTAAGATTCGAAATTATCGGAGAATTTTCAAAGATCATGTTCTGAACCTGATTCCAGATTGAGAGTTCCACCACAGAATGAATCAAGATGTGTAGAATCAGCAACCTCACTTGGATCTAACCTAATTTCTTATTATAAACTCAGAAGGTCTCCTTATTAGGCATAGGCTCAGGTTCTTGGTTCCTAGGGTAGCTCCAATCAATTCCCAACTCATCCAACTCCTCGATTTCTGTATCATAGATTGGAGTGACTTTCAAAAAATCAATTGTATCTCAGAGGAGTCTGGAGAGGAATAATCTTTAAATATAGGCCCAGAATCATAGTCTAGATCCAAAATTTGATTCTCATCACATTGGGCCGCATAGTTGTCCCAAATAGGCTCGAATCCAAATTCTAGGTTAAGGGCAAGGATTGGAACACTAAAATCTAGGCTGGGCTCTGTTGGCATGTCATAATCATTCTCGAGAATCACCTTATCAGAGTAAGACTCGAGATTTACACTCTCGAGAGGTTATGTTTTAGGTTCATCATTACAGGTGTCACGAAATTCTAGGCTTGGGGAACTAGGTTCATGATTTTCTAGTGCTGGCTTGCAATTGTGAACACCTGCAAGTGGATCCTCCCAACCCATCTCAAGATTAGGTGTATCAATCTACACATAGTTTGTATTCGATTCCATTTGGGTTGGGGGTCCAACACAACTCTGATTTCCTAACCAGGTTCTATGGAATCATGTTGATCATCAGTGTTGTTCCAGGGTGTCCCATTATCTTCTAAAGGGATGTAGGGGTATTCTCGATCGATGGCTTTACACAACATATTCAACAATTTTCCCCATTTCTCCCAAATAACTTGTTCTTCCAAAAGTGGAGGATTTGACCAACATTACTGACACTCATTATGTAATTTCATTAATTCAATGTATTCTCCTAAGAGATCAACCTGGGTTGAACCGTGTTTCATTCGTCTTCATATTATTTTGATATGATTCAGAATGTGGTTCGTTGTTTTTGTAAATTTATCTTGAATGTCCATACCTAAGGCTTTATAATGTTCTTCATGGTGTCTATAAGCAGCCTCAATCATCTTATCTTTGATAGTCATTTGGGACACAGGTTTCCTAATTACTTTTCCTAAAATGTCAGGTTGCATTTTCAAATCAGGTGGTGGAATGAAGATGTAGAATCAAACTCAATTTCAGATTGAAGTAATCAGATTAGATAAAAAATCCCTGTAGATTATCTAATGAGGCCTCTTAGGTTAAAAACCTAATGACCTTCCTGTGTATGTGCTCAATAGAAGGGATGAGGGACTAGATATGAATTGGACCTAATCAAGGCACCGAAAGATTTTTGGATGACTAAGGCTTGTTTCAAGGTAGATGATCCTCTGAATCAAAAATTTGCACACCCGATAATTACCTGGGTAGGCAAGAAGGGAGAGCCTCACAATGACCTCTACAATGTAGAGTGTCCCCATGGGTTACAGGGTTTCACCCACTCGACCTTCCTTGTCACTACTGTTCCAAGTAGAATGGAATGTACGAATTGAGACCTTAAGTCTACCAATTTTAGCCTAATATGTGCCTTGGATTTCACTTGATTTAGAAATTGATTTGATTTGTGACCTAATTTGGAGGATGATTGCCACACAAAATAGACCAACTTCTCCTGAGCTGCCCTAGAAGATGAAGAATGAGATCTAGGTCTTGACCTAGAAATCATCCTAAATTGACTCTCAGGTTATTTGGTTCACAATTTTAGGATTGAAGTGAGATTTAGGGCTTGTGTTGACAGAGCGAGATCGATGTTTTATAAGTACTGCGTCATAGTATAGGTAGAAATTGCTTGAAAACAAATAGAATTTAGCACTCAAATATCAAAAATGAAGTGCGAGATCGAGCACAAGAAGCAAATAGGAATTCACACAAATCTGAAATAATATGTAACTGAGCACAAGAATTTAAACTAAATAATGATATTCAACAAATACTAATATGTCACATTAGATATTCAATGAATTCTCATGTATCTTGAGGCAATAAAAAAGTAAAGCTAAAACAATGGTCACCAGTTATTCTCTAAGCATATATATCAAGCATTCAATCAATTTAAATATCTCAACAGTAATTCTAAAGTATCAAGCCTCAAATCAGTCGTCAGGTCTGATGACCAAACAACTTAACCATTAGATGCTACAGTACTTCCCTAGCACTATTCTTCTTCTCCTTTCTCTTCTCTTCTCTCCTTCCCTGCTTCTGCTTTTCTCCTTTCTTCTTTAGCTTTCCTTCTTCAGGTACTCTTCTCCTTTCCTCTCTTCTTTACGCACGAGCCTTCTTCCTTCTCCACCTCTTCTTTCTTCTTCACCTTTGCCTCTTCAGGTCCTCTTCTCCTCTTTCTTCTTACGCGTAAGGGAGGCACTCTCAGATTTGGCTAAGTGTCACACAGGGCAAAACCCTCCCCTTCCCCCGCTCTCTTTCTTTCTCTCTTCCTGTTAAGTTTCGCCCTCCTAGGGCTACAGTCAGGGTAGTCAGGTAAATAGGAAGACGTGCACCTGGGACCAGGCTCACTAGCATGGGTGATGAGCAAGGACTGGCAGTGGCTTAGGTGGGTAATCGGGTGAACCAGACCCACAGGTTAGGTGTCGTGAGTGAGGCGTGTATGGGAGGACCTCACCCTCCAGTTGGGAGGTAAAGAGCCTACAGGACAAAATCAGTATATGCGTTGCGGTGTGGCTGTTAGTGCCTAATGTGGGACTATCCAGTCCTCCTCCTTTGCATCCAGCTGCAGTGGATGGTGCCTTCAATTGAAGTCAGGGCAGCAGTCAATGCCCCTAATTGACCTACTGCCTGTGTTGCAGAGAAGGTCTCACAACACCTGGGACTGAGAACTGGGGATATCGCAGCCTTGAACAGGAGGAACAAGGCTGAAGATGGTGACGGAGGTGGACCGTGACGGCGAGAACCTAAAACACTGAATAAGGCCTCACGGCCACATTAGAATAGCTTAGGAGCTTCACCAAGGCACGACGGATGTAGTAGAAATGGTCTTGTGGCGGATTAAGGTGAGTGGTGATCAGTCAGAGTCGGGGAAGGTAACCGGTGATGGGTTTGTTTGGGGGAAGTGTTGGGTGTGTGATTGGAGAGATAAGGAGAGGGTTTTTGTGCGGGAGGATGAGGTGAGGGTTTTGAGGTGATCGGTGAGGTGGATGGAGTTGTGTAGCAATGGAATCACCTTGCCGAAGTCTTCGTCGAATGCGGAGAAGACGAGGGTGAGAGTGTCCAGTCAGGGTTTGAAATGAGGATAGAGAGAGGAAATAACCTACGATGCTAACTAAACCTAACTAGCTATTCTAATGGACGAAAGGGGGGAGATATGGGTTGGTTTTGGCACGTCGACGATGGAGAAGATGAACTCTACAGAAGGGGAGGAACGGTGACGACGACGGGAAGAAGGCTCCTACTGGTACGGCCAAAAGTGAATGAGAGAAAGGAAGGGAATCCGGCCACTAGCATTGTGGACGGATGACGAAGGAGGTTAAGAGGAGTCGTCAGATCTTGCGGAGCTTCGTGGCTAGAAGAGGAAGGAGGAATATAGGGATTTCACAGCTGGAATCAAGTCTAGGATGTTCGGCCTGATCTGGGGGTCCTTTTATAGGCCTTTGGAGGGAGTTTTGAACTTAGAAGCCAAGCTTCCAAGCTAGAAATGTCATCGGAGTAGGAATTCCCTAGGATACCCTAATCTCTCATGCGTTCGCATGAGAGATTAGGAAGGTTTTGGGGCCTATGGATGAATTCAATGGAAAGAGGACTTAAGGAATCTCCCCTTAAATTTTAGTCGTGATTAATTAATCAGAGAAGGAGTTCTGTTCAATCAAAGGTTACAGGAGTTGTAGGAATAGGATTCATGGTAGCAGAGACCTTTTTGTGAAGAAGGCGACAAAGCTGGTTGGCATTTGTAAGGAATTCAAAAGTTAATGATCTGAATGAGATAAAAAGAGTTTGACTTGACCAAAATGCAAACTTGGTCAAGATGATCTTTGATTGAGCCAAAATTTTGGTAAAAGTATAATTTTGACCTAAGGAATCCAATGGTGAAGTTAGATTTATGTTTTGAACAAGTTTGACTGGGTAATTTATGCAAAAACCCAAATTAGGGTAAATTTCTGTCTAGGACTCTATTTTAGGTCAAGATGCGTTCTAATGGTCAAATTGAAGTTACCAAACCCTAGAGAATATTTTTTTAAAATTTTAGAGGGTTTAGGTAAATTTTATCCTGACCAAAATCTTAGCTAATTAAGCGGGTTTTTTTTAGGGTTTCCGAAGACATTTAATTCTCAAAGCATGCGAAAACCCTTTTTTGTCTATATTAACCGACTTGTTGGACATTTAAGGCCATTTGACCCTTAACTAACCCTAAGAAAACCCATGGTTATTTTACATTCAAGGTATGATGGTAAAATTATAGGTTTAACCCCGGTTTCTTGTGTTTT